>LR990147.1:15000-10015000 GCA_905147285.1 Hypena proboscidalis
CTAGCATCACCTTGGTGCACTTTGCAATCACCACGATTGGGTCTTCTGGAGGTGTTATGAAGACTAGCCTTCCAGTTTGCTCGTCATTCCGTTCCTCATTCAGACCTACAAAACCACACGCGCTGCTGTAAGCTGCCATATACGACCCCGATTTTTGTCCATGGATCACCAAGGATTTTTCGTTGTCGTATATCGCTGCCTCCGCTTCCCTTAATCTAATTTGCAGCAGTCCCATATTGTCTCGCTTATATGCTTGCATGATGGCTTCGCAAGCATCCGCGTTGACTTTTCTGGTGGCTTTTGTTACCGCCACGAACTCGATAAAGGCGTTAAGCATGTGCTCTTGTGGTCCTTCCGCCGGTCTGAGTGCTGGTGGGGAGACTTGTCCCATGTCTGCCCTTGTGCGTTCTTTGGTTGGTGGTCTCCGTGGGGTTTTTGTTGGTGGGTTGGTGAACTGTTCGACCGCTTTCTCCGCCGACGCATTTCTCCTTAGGCCAGAGATCTTTTTGGTCACTAGCTCTGGTATAGCCATGAACGCTCTGCTGAGTGTAGATGTTATGGAGGACAAGGTCTTTTCGTTGTCCTTCTGTTCATTGATGTTCATCGCACCCTGTCTCGCTTGTTGCCTCTCGATTCTCACCCGGTTCTCCAGTCGCTCGGACCCACTGATGTCTGTTTCGACGATCGGGTGGTCCCAGCAATCGGTGGGTGGTCCGGTGGAGTCTTGGTCTGCAGGTCGTGGTTTAAGATGACTTAGGTTCTGACCCCTGTCCTCGTAGACCACGATCTCATGGTGTTCGGAGGCTGCCAAGGCACCGAGATGGTCTTCGGTGTTGCCCGTTAAGTAGCCTATGACCATTGCGTCCACGCTGATTTTTCTTGGTCCAGTGATCCCGCTCGCCCCACGCTCGCTCATCCTTGTCAACACCTTACAGGCCTTCTCGAACCCTGTGACTTTCGGCTCATAGGAGAATAGTGCGATAGTTTTGTTGTTCTTCCGCACTATTCTGCATTGTTCTTGCTCTACTGTCACTACTGGGAGTTCGTTATAGGCTTTCCGTCTCATAGACGTTTTGAAGGTGCTTCCATTCAGGAGCGACCCGAGGCCTGGCGAGATGTAGACGTTGGTTTTGGCCTTGTCGTTACAGAATGCGATGCCTATCTTTTCTGTGTTGTTGTTCATGAACAGTGCCACTCCTCGCAGTTTGATTCCAGGTTGACCAGGCTCGCCCGCGTTGAGTAAGTGGAATGGTTGGTGTTCTATTTGTTGTGTTGGTGCTGTTGTTGTTGGTTGTGGGTTTATTTGTGTGTGTGAGTGTGTCATGTCCAATGGTTTTGCAAGTGTGCTGTGTGTCAGCGGAAAAAATTGTAAAAAATTTATTTTTTTATTGAAAGTTTTGTGTTTATTTAAGAAGGTTTTTTGTATTTAGTGTGTTAGTTTTAAGTTTTTACATTACTGTAACCCAGACAAGGGATATTATTCGCTTTCATTGACTTGTGCATTCTCAGCCTGCGTTTTAAATTGCGATCTTTTACTGTTTTCTTTTTGTTCTGAGATATTTTCTAGTAATGTATACCGCACGCACTCCAGCAAAGCGGACCAGCGCAGTGGAGCACACCCCTCCTCAGACGGAGGAAGTGTGCCCACAAGTCCAGAGTTTAGGGGAAGTAGGTTGCGTGGAGGAGCGGAACACCGCCGGGCCGGTCGTACACACCGACAACATAGTCGCCACTGGAGGTCAGCCTAAGCCGATGAACTCGATAAATGCCTTATCCCGGGAGGGCATTGTGGCAAGACCAAGGATCAAACCCACTACGAGGTCCCAAGAGATAAAAGGGCCTTCGCCACCGGGCGATAAACGATCTGGCCGTCCTGAGGATGCGCGAGTCTCTATCAGCAGGGCGAAAGCCGGACTTGCTAACTCGCGCAACCTTAAGGCGGAAATTAAGATCGAAGTAACGAGTGCGGTAGACAGGCTATACGCCATTTACAAAGAAACAGAAGCGGAGCTTACTGAGCTCAAGAAGAAGGTGTCCCAACCTACCCCAAGCACGGAAATCACACCGGCAGTGGCAACTGTACCTTTTCCCACATCAGCCGCGATTGACACAACTAATATCATCAGCAAGATTGAGGAAAACAACCGGCTCCTGGTGGCAAACAGCGAAAAGCTGAAGGCCATCCAGGAGCTGGTTGTAGACCAGAAGACCTTGTTGATGACCAACACCTACGCCAGTGCCACAGCAGGAGTCGGACCAAGGCCGAGAGTCGTGCAAACTGCGCTTCACTCGATCGTGGTCACGGCAAAAGACACGGTGGCAACAGGTGATCAAGTGCTTGAGGAGGTGAGGAAAGCGGTGGACGCCAAAGATGGCTGGATCACTGTAGAGAGAGTGCGCAAGGCCAGGGACAGTAAAGTAATCATGGGCTGTAGTACGAAGGAAGAAAGAGAGAGACTGAAAGAGAGGCTGAGAGGAGCGGGCGATCATCTCATTGTCGAGGAGATGAAGAATAAGGACCCACTTCTGGTTCTGAAGGACGTGCTGTCGATACACAGCGACGAGGAAGTCCTCCGCGCCCTCCGGAACCAGAATGGGGAACTTTTTTTGTGGCCTCGACAATGAGAGTGATCGTGTCGCCGTGAAGTTCCGCAAGAGAGCGAGAAACCCCCACAGTACTCACATTGTCCTGACAGTCTCGCCGACCATCTGGCGCAGAGCGATGGACAGGGGTTTCGCGAGAATAGATCTGCAGCGAATCAGAGTGGAAGATCAGTCCCCACTAGTGCAATGCATCCGGTGTCTCGGGTACGGGCACAGCCGAAAGCTCTGCAAGGAGCCAGCTGACCTTTGCAGTCACTGCGGCGGCCCGCACCTAAGAGCAGAGTGTCCAGACAGGATAGCCGGGGAGGGCCCGGCATGCCGGAACTGTACCCTGGCCAAGCAAGCCGATGTAAGGCACAACGCCTTCAGCGTAGAGTGCCCGATTAGGAGAAGGTGGGACGCATTGGCTCGAGCTTCTGTAGCGTATTGTTAAGGGCACCCCAGAGATTACCCACCAGTACTTAATAATGCAAGCGAACCTGCAGCGCAGCAAGTTAGCTACGGAAGAGCTAATGCTTGCGGCCCAGGACCGAAAGGCGTCTGTAGCTCTGCTCCAGGAACCATATGTTGGTGCGGCTAAGAGTCTTAGGAGTTACCGGGGAACGCGGACATACCAGACCTTGGATAGCGGAGAAGGGAAAGTCAAAGCTGCCATCGTAGTCTACGATGCCAGCCTAGACGTTATACAATTCCCGGAACTATGTACCAACAACCTGGTGGTCATAGGAGTCCGAACCAGGGCCTGGACCGTGACCCTGGTCTCCTACTATTTTGAGCCGGACCAACAAATGGATACACACCTGGAGCAACTACGAAAGATAGTTGACCGACTGACCGACAGAAAGATAATAATCGGCGGTGACGCGAATGCAAAAAGTATCTGGTGGGGAAGTCCAAACGAGGACAGACGTGGGGAGCTTTTCTGCGGTGCGCTCGGAGAGCTAGGGCTTAATGTTTTGAACACAGGAAGCATTCCAACTTTCGACACAATAAGGGGCGGTAACAGGTACAGCAGCTACGTGGACGTGACTGCGTGCTCGACAGACTTGCTTGACTTGGTGGTGAACTGGAGAGTAGTGGAGGACCTCACGAGCTCGGACCATAATGGTATTACATTTCACATACAACTACAAAAGTCAAAGGGAACACAAATACAACGCACAACACGTATATACAACACAAAGAAGGCTGATTGGAGTCAGTTTCGTGAGAAACTGACCCAAATTATGTCCGACATGCACCTCACCACACAGACACTGGAAGCAATAACTCATCACGACCAACTCGAGAACACAGTTAGATTATACACAGAAGCAATAACACAAACATGCAGACAGACAATACCATTAAAAAAGAATACAGAAACACTTACCATACCATGGATGACCGAAGAACTCGCAGCAATGAAGAAGGAAGTTGCCACCAGGAAGCGAAGAGTCAGGAACGCTGCACCGAAACGTAGACCCGCCGTAGTGAAGCTGTACCTGGAAAAGAAAGAGCAATATCTAGAGGCGGCTATGGAAGCCCAAGTCGAGGGTTGGAAGGCTTTCTGTGGGAAACAGGATAGGGAAGGGGTATGGGAGGGGATTTATAGGATTATTGGTAGGACCTGTAAGCGGGAAGAAGATCTTCCCCTGCAGAAGAACGGTAGGATGCTGGACCAACAAGAGTCGGCTCAGTGGTTGGCCGAAACCTTTTACCCGAAGGACGATGAGGAGAACGATAGTGCCGAACACAAGGCCATCCGACAGCTAGCTAGCCAAGTAAACGAAGGGGATCATAATGCTAATTATGACCCCCCGTTTACCGAAGATGAGCTGCAAAAGGCAGCACTATCATTTAACCCGAAAAAAGCACCGGGGGGGGAGGGTTTCACAGCAGATATATGCGTTCAGGCGATGGCGTGCAACCCGGAGTATCTACTGTCACTCTTTAACAAATGCCTGGAAAAGCGTTGTTTCCCGAGGATCTGGAAGCAGGCAACTGTGGTGATCCTCCGGAAGCCAGGAAAGGACTCGTACATCGTGCCTAAGTCATACAGACCCATCGGGCTCCTGCCTGTCTTGGGCAAGATGTACGAGAAAATGTTGGTTGCTCGTCTAAAGTTTTACCTACTTCCGGCGATAAGCCCGAACCAGTACGGATTCATGCCGCAGCGTGGAACAGAAGACGCTCTCTACGTTCTAATGGGGCATATACGAAACAAGCTGTCCGAAAGGAAGCTGGTAACGTTAGTCTCACTGGACATAGAGGGAGCTTTCGACAGCGCATGGTGGCCAAAAATCCGAGTCCGACTGGCAGAGGAGAACTGCCCCGTAAACTTGAGGCGAGTAATCGACAGTTACCTGAGCGACAGGTCAGTGACAGTTAGGTATGCTGGGAGAGAGGTTGGAAGACCCACATCGCAGGGATGTGTACAGGGGTCCATTGGTGGCCCTCTGCTGTGGAACCTGATCCTAGATCCACTCCTTAGGGATCTGAACGGCCTAGAAGTCTACGCACAGGCCTTTGCGGACGACGTCGTCCTAGTTTTTGACGGCGAAAAAGCCACCGACATTGAGAGACGTGCCAATGCCGCCCTCGAACATGTGAGGACGTGGGGGGTTCGAAATAAGCTGAAATTCGCACCGCACAAGACCTGTGCGATGGTAATCACGCGGAAGCTGAAATTCGACACCCCGCGGCTGAGCATGGGCGGGGTAGACATTGGCATGTCTGACAGTGTCAAACTTCTCGGGTTGACGATAGATAATAAACTGACTTTTAACACACACGTCACAAATGCTTGCAAGAAAGCCATAGTCATTTACAAGCAGCTAGCTAGAGCAGCTAGGGTTAGCTGGGGTCTTCACCCCGAGATAGTTAGGGCTATTTATACCGCGGCAGTAGAGCCTATAATACTGTATGCCGCGAGCGCGTGGGCACCAACCACCAACAAATTAGGAATTCGGAAGCAGCTCAACTCAGTGCAAAGGGGCTTCGCACAAAAATTGTGCCGGGCATACCGGACGGTCTCCCTGGACTCAGCACTGGTGCTGGCTGGGCTGCTCCCTCTTGACCTACGTATCAGGGAAGTTGCTTCCCTATACGAGGCCAAGAAGGGGGTTGAACAGTCAGTACTGGGAGACAGGGAGATCGAACGGATGACCCCGGCAACGGAGCTACCACACCCAGCGCTTCGCAAGTCCCTGGAATTTGAGCTCTTGGAAGATCAGGAACAGTACGATAGGGTAGAGAATCTAGAAGTTCGCATCTTTACTGACGGCAGCAAGCTTGAGGGCAAGGTTGGAGCGGCGCTAACACTTTGGAGTGGTGGCGCCGAGACCAAAACCCTCAAGCTTGCCTTGCCGTCATACTCAACAGTTTACCAGGCTGAACTCTTGGCGCTGAACCGGGCTTCGGCGGAGATAGTGAGGCGTAGGGAGACAACATTTGGTATCTTCTGCGACTCCAGAGCGGCACTCCAGACCGTAGCGAACTCGGACTCTCCACACCCACTTGCAGTCGAATTTCGACGGAACTTAACCATCAGCGCTTCAAATGCCAAAATAATTAGGTTATTTTGGATTAAAGCTCATGTGGGTTTGGAGGGAAACGAGAGGGCGGACGTGCTCGCGAAGGAGGCCGCTCTGGGGTCGAAGAGGATACCGGATTACGACCGGTGTCCGGTCTCATTCGTCAAGCGTCTGATTCGCAATCGGACGGTTGACGAATGGGACGTAAGATACCGGTCTGGTACAACTGCTTCAGTGACGAAGTTATTTTTTCCCAGTGCCGTAGAGGCTTATAGCATAGTGCGCAAGATCAGCATAACACCCGAGTCAACACAGCTCATGACAGGGCACGGTGGGTTCTCCGCATACTTGAACAGGTTCAAGTGTAAGGAGGACCCATCGTGCATCTGTGAGCCCGGGGTTGATGAAACGGTGATCCATGTCATCACCGCATGCCCTGTATTCGGTAGGGAACGCCTGGATGTGGAATGCCAACTAGAAACTAAGATAGTCCCCGAAAACCTACAGTCTATAATATCTGGAAAAAAGAGATATGTATTTTTAGATTACTGTTTTAAAATTATAAATGTATAAAACGTCTATTGTGTTAGGTTAGGTTAGGTTAGGTTTTATTTTTTTTTAGAAGGAAACTGACTTTTTTGGTACAAACTTTTTCTTGTTTCGTTTATATTTTGGCAACCCTACACCCTTAAAAAAACCCTACACCAAACAAAAAAAAAAAAAAACCTAACCTAACCTAACCTATTGTGTTAGGTTAGGTTAGGTTAGGTTTTATTTTTTTTAGAAGGAAACTGACGTTTTTGGTACAAAATTTTTCTTGTTTTGTTTATATTTTGGCAACCCTACACCCTATTTTCTAAATTTTTGTTTTCCTGGAGAGGGCACGTCGAGTTCTTTCTCCCGACACCCCATTTGTTAAAATCCGTTAGATAAAACGTCAAAAATTCGCCCTCCCACCCACCCTTTATTAGCTTGGGTATATCACCTCGGTAGGGTCCGCTGGGAGGAATTGGTTAGAAATTTTTTT
This sequence comes from Hypena proboscidalis, assembly GCA_905147285.1. NCBI lineage: Eukaryota > Metazoa > Arthropoda > Insecta > Lepidoptera > Erebidae > Hypena > Hypena proboscidalis. The sequence goes on from LR990147.1 coordinate 22,147, forward strand.
TTCGATTTAGATTTTAAATTTCATAGACTGCCGTTTATTGACGACATTTTATCATGACAATTATACTGACTATACAATTTTAATTTCACTTTATACTTATTTTCGGTGACATCCGGCCTATTGACCAAAAAGTTTTTTTTTAACAATTTATTCTACTTATTATTAAAAAATTGCAAGTATTAATGAATCATATAATTTATTATTTTAGATCTTTTGATCGAAATTGATTCTACATCTTACATAGGTTTGGTTAGGATATAGGCAGGTTTTATTGAGCACCACCCAGCCTTTTACACTGCGTGGTGTACCCACTCGTTCGGCCCCCAACTTATAAACAATGTTCCGCACCCCGGCCAAGAAAATGGCGTCTCCTTCCCAGACTACTCGTCCGAACAGCATATCTAGCGTGAGCCCGGCTACGCTAGCTGAAACTACCGCGAGCCCGGCTCAGCAAGCGCAGACGAATGTTAGGAGGAGTGTCGGGGACAGACAGACAGACCTATCAAAAATACACACGTGACCTAACCTCACGTCACGTGACCTATCAAAATCTCACACGTGACCTCACCTCGAGTCACGTGGTGAGGTGAAGTGCGGGGCTCGCGGCGCCGCTAACGTTTATAGAACCCGTTTGGGCTCCGTCAGCTGATGGGCGCGGGCGATACATGTTGAGATCTTGACAGTATCATAGTAATATAATTTTATAATAAATCAGTTTTCTGAATAATTTTAACATTGCTTTTCTTTATATTTTAAATTTATAAAATTAGAAATCTATATAATAGCGCAACAACCTCAAAACAGTACAATAAAGACATAATAAATGTTGAATAATGTTGCCCCGCCCGCCGTACATACATAATAGTCTGGTGCCCGTACCCGTACTGATACAGTACAGTAATACTACTACTGCTAACTAGCAGCTGTAGTATTACTGGTATTTTCAGTGGTTCAAACTGTGGTCCAAACTGAGTAGTAGTAGTAGTTACTACTACTACTCAGTTTGGACCACAGTTTGTCATAATTTACCAAATCAAATGCCTTTGAGAGGTCTGAAAAGGCGGCATATACAGGCGTTTTACGGCCAAAATAGAACATAACGGTGTGCTTCAAAACTAATATAGCACTCTCTGTCCAGACATACGCCCTGAACCCAAATTGAGCATCTTCAAGTTCTTCATACCCAGCAAGCTAACTGTTAAGCAAATAACCTTCGCAATTATGGTAGCTAGTGTAATGGGTGTATTGAACTATACATCACTAATATTTCCTGTTTTGTTCTTTACTATCGGTACAATAATTGTAGGTAGGTGACCCTGTTGTTGTCTTGAATATTTTTTATAGTCAAAGTCAAAGTATTTTTTTTGTAAACATAGGTAAAAAATTGTTACAAAAAATATCACAAAGTGTTTTTTTAAAAAATGTTAAAGCTATTTATTTGTAGTCAGGTCGTCGGTAAATGTTTGTATAATCTAGGGGCCATACCCAATACATTTGCAGAATATATGGCCTTCTTATGCTGTTTTGCACGGATTTTAAATTGATGACGTGTATTAGACAAATTTTCAAATAAGTCAATATTTTCACAAAAAGCACAACTTCAAATATATATTATAAAGAAGGGAATGTTAATATTTTTAAATATATAAAATAAGCTCTACAACTATCTGTGCTTTGAAGTCCACACATAGCCCTTACAGTCTGTGCGTCTGTGTCTTGAAAGGCAGCTCTCTATCGGGAGAGTTACGCATAATATTAATTTGGCATAACATTTTGCATTTTTACCATAATTACTTCACACCATAATCATTGTTACACATAATTGTCTTTTGGCATAATATTTAATTAGGTTAAGTAAACTATTATTAAAATTAATCTAAGCCCAGGTTATTCAAATCATTGTAATAAGAAGTATAATTTAGTTTTACTTTTAATTTATTTTTATATTATTTGTTTGTAATATTTTGACGTGTTCAAGCGCCTCCTGGGCCTATGAAAATAAATGATTTGAATTAGAATTAGAATTTTGAAATTTATCCTAATTCAACAAAATAATTTTCGAATGTAAAATAATCAAGTTGCGGCTTAGGGATGGTCCAGGGGTCATTCCCGCCGCAGTCTAAACTATTTTTAACCGACTTCTAAAAAAGGAGGAGGTTCTCAATTCGATTCGTATATATGTTGCTTTTTTTTTTTTTTTTTTATGTTTGTTCACGGATATCTCCGTCGTTTATGAACTGATTTTGATGATTCTTTTTTTGTTGGACAGGAGATAATTCCAAAGGGGTCCCATTGTCAGCATGTCGTGATCTGATGATGGGATCTTAGAGAAATCGAGGGCAACCTTCGAATTTTATAGGCACATGTAATGTTTTTAGTGTGTTTTTCAAAGCTACACCAGTATTTACGAATTTTTATGTGCATGAGCTGATGATGGAAGGTCAACTCCTCAATGGTTAGGAGTTAAAGGATAATTCTTTCACTACTGTACACATATTCAGACTGCTAGTTATGATGTCAAGTGAGCTGTTGGAACGGAGATATTTCAAAGGTGGTCCCATTGTCAGCATGTCATGATCTGATGATGGAATCCCAGAGAAATCGGGGGCAACCTTCAAATTTTATTAATCGAGGCCAGGATTTACGCTTGGTCGCAATAATTTTATGTGGTTGAACTGATGATGGAAGGTCAACTCCTCAATAGTTAGGAGTTAAAGGATAATTCTTTCACTTCTGTACGCATATTAATTCCTACTGCTGGTTATTGTGTCAAATGAGCTGATGATGGAAGGTCGTGACTCTCAATAGTCAGGAGAAAGGATTTAATTCTTGTTTATTATTAATAAGTTTTCCGTTTTAAGTAACCGTCTTCTCCTCATTCGAGAAACATTCTCGCTCGGTCTACCCATCACTTAAAATCGTAAAATAAAATAATTTTTAACAAAAAAAAAACCGACTTCAAAAAGTAGGTAAACTAAAAAGCAAAAAATAAATTTACTTCGCACAAAATAATACGTTTTTTCATTTAGTTAAATAGAAATTATTAAATAATTATTTTATAATTCTGAAGTCGGTGCCAAGTAAACAATTAATAACTCTGTATAGATAATATCAATCGTTCTAACAACTTTTTTCTGACTGAATATTAGTTATATTTCTGTGGTAAGTACCAATACTGGGCGACCGCGCACTAGCACAACTACGCCTCCCTTTTTGTGTGAACTGTAATTTGATATTGTAGAAAGGTTGTTTTTACTTGGCACCGACTTCAGAATTATAAAATAATTATTTAATAATTTCTATTTAACTAAATGAAAAAACGTATTATTTTGTGCGAAGTAAATTTATTTTTTGCTTTTTAGTTTACCTACTTTTTGAAGTCGGTTTTTTTTTTGTTAAAAATTATTACACTATGATACCCTTTTCAAAATTCTTTTGAATGATGATCTTTGTTAGGCGAAAAGGCATTATGCCTCATATCTGTTATGCTTAAAAAAGCACTTTGCCAAAAAACATTATGCGGAATGATAGATATGCCATTTTAATAAGTATGCCGTATGATTATTATGCGAAAAAAAGTATGCAAGCATTGGTAGTGGATGAGTCAGTTCAGCTGCACGGGAGTATTGTTCTGATGTAGAAAGGAGAAAATAAAAGAAGTATTGGTGGGGATTTTTTTATTTATATTTGTATGATAGCGTGATACGTAAAGAGCGAAGTGCCCGCGCACCGTGCACCGTGCATCACTGCTGTCCTCGCGTGCGATCACTCGCGCCCTCGCACCACCCCCGCGGCTCTGCGGCGACGCCCACACCGCCACGACGTTCTTGTGACAGTGACTTATGATCTACCGTACAATGATATAACGACTAATACAATACAATATCATACTACTAACTATACATAACTTAATAGACTAACAACTAATATACAAGGAGAACTATTTGCTACAGTTTAGCTTCAGTTAAAACTAGTGAAGCCTATTTAAGGCAAGAGTAAGAGCTTTCCTGGCTGGGCTTACATGAGGCCAGCTCTCGACTCAGCACAGCCTGAACGAAAGGTCACTCTTCATTAAATGGAACGACGCGCGCTCACATTGCTACGTTACTTTGGACAGGCGCAGGCGTCCCATTACTTGCTTGTATTATTAGGTAACAACGTGCATTTGATCGAAAAGTCGTAAAGTAACTAGATTACTGCTTTTCGTGCTTTTTTAATGATAGGCAAAAGATTAAAACTTTTGTTTGAAACATCGATTTGTATGTACTTACCTACTTATTGATTTTTAAACATTTCCGTAAGAAGGTGTGTTTATTTCATAAATTTTATAAGTTTAATAACAACTAGAATTAAATGTATATTTAATACCTTAGGTTAAGTTATTGAATAAATGTATTTTTTGTAGAATAGATGGTGTCAGATTATCTTTAATCTAATAGTCATAAGCACCACATAGACATCTTATTTAATAAAAGTAAAGGTGCTCCCAGACCGCGCGAGCAAACGCCAGTAATGTAACGTTTTTAGAATATCATTTCAAATTAAGAATTATAAATAATAAATATCACACAACGAACGAATTATGAAAAAAAAAAAAAAAAAAGAATTGTATCCGACACGAGCATTCGACCTACAGGGTCGAGCATTACATAGCAGTCGGTCTGGAAGCACGTTAATGTGGTTGTGAATGACAATATTTAAAACAGCCTCATATTATGACACACCTTTTTTATTAAGCTCGTATTAGTTATGACGACTCATGATTTTTTTATTAAGTGTAAAAAAATAGTACTTTTAAATTTATAAAATATCCAAGTTGAAAAATTAAGAATCCAGCAGGACTCGAACCTGCACCCCCTGGGTATACGCCCCAAGTGCTTTGCCAATTCAGCTATGGATTCGTATGCTGCCGGACTCGAAATTTCTCAACTCTTTTTGTGCCTAAAAGGCCTAAAAGGCCTAGCAAAGCTAAAATTTGCTTTAAAAATATTACAAGTATTTGATAAAAATGCGTCATCTCTTGACAGTAACAGTGTTGATCTTAATTCAAACTTACAGTATGTGAATAGTGACTTATCACATCACAGATGGCGCTAAAACCAAATAAGGTTCGTCTAGCTAAAAGCTGGCACAAAAAGAGTTGAGAAATTTCGAGTCCGGCAGCATACGAATCCATAGCTGAATTGGCAAAGCACTTGGGGCGTATACCCAGGGGCTGCAGGTTCGAGTCCTGCTGGATTCTTAATTTTTCAACTTTGATATTTTATAAATTACAAAAAGGCCTAGCAAAGCTAAAATTTGCTTTAAAAATATTACTTTTAAATTTATTATTTCTGATTGTATTGTTAATAAAAAATAATATTGATTTAGGTATTAGATAAAGTATACACACTGTGAAATCCTTTGTTTATTTACTCTATTTGCCTGTCATTGTACATTTTTAGGGAGAGTTTCTGAGGTTATATGGGTATTGTAACGAGAGGCTGTGTGTTAGGAGATAAAAAAAAAATAAGAGACAAATTAATAAATCATTAAAAAAAAATAATATATATATCAAAATTACTACGGGACTAAGGGTCGGCCACACGCACACTACGGCATCACCGACGCACCGGCCGGCTATATAAACCCGTCTCCGCCACGAGACAGCGAGCAGTCTGCGCCAGTGCTCTCGAGTGTTCGCAACGCATCGACTTAGGTCGGTCCTTGTTGACATATCGCGGTTGCTGGTAGTGGATTAGCAGTGTGTTGCGGTGCTCATAGTGACGGCTTCGTTAGCGGACCTCACTCTGAGTATTGTAACTCACGGCCGAATAGGGACGAATTATCATTGTGCATCACATCGCTTAATAAAGTAAATTTAGTTTTTTTTCTATAAAGTTGTTATTAGTTAAGTTTTCTTTTCTTAAATAAAAGTTTTGTTAAATTTGTTACGTTGTTTAGTAATTTTATCTCCTAACACACAGCCTCTCGTTACAGTATATTTATTATTCGACCTTTAACATATAACTTGACCGAATTCAAAAATGACACAACTTCAAAAAACAACGCAGCTGTCACTTTCATGTATGTGTTTGTGATTGTTATACGCTTATCCTGCCAATAAGGTTTATCTAACACCTGTGCAATTGGGGCTTAGTCTACAATCTTATTTGACTGTACTTTCAGGAATAAAACGAAAGTATCGCGTCTTATCATGATCATCATGTTTGCAGTGCGAAGATCGCTTTAACCGTTATGTGTTGCTTTAAACAGCGTTCATTTAATTTGATTCGACATTTTTATCTTACATATTTAAAAGATAGTACAGGCTGGATGTTGAAATGTTCTAGAGAAGCACTTGAATATCTACGTCTCAAATCAGTCATCGAAGAGTAGTGCGATTACATAAGCATTTCATTTTTCTGTATTAGTATTGTTATCTTCGGCGCACTTCATTGTCAGCGGAGGCGGGGGCGGGGGGCGCGGCGGTGGTGGAAGGTCGAGGGGTGGTAGTGGTAGTGGTGGGGGGGTCCAGCCCCTTGATCTCGAAGGGGCCGCGGAACAGCGGACGGAACAGCCGCAGGAACGTCTGGTAGCGCACCGCAGAGTTCTGGAACGGAACGAGTAACAAACATCACATAAACATTCATTGCTTAATATTCTTCTCACTCGTGGAATCAAGAGGACCGTCGTGTAAAGATAGTTAAAATCATTTAGATGGAATATTGTCAAAATAAACTAAAAAGTTAAACAAATTCTGATTTAAACGTCAAAACAAAAAAATCCCACTGCCTAAGTTTTGATAATTAATATAACAATCCTTCAAATAACTCTAAGATCAATCTAGAAGGCAGCACTATGATCGCTGAACGCGACGTTTGCAGCTACACTCTAAACCAAGCTGGCTCTTTAAAAGATAACGAAACTAAAACATCCGTGGCGGAGGTTCATCCATCAGTGTTTATCTGTGATACCTGCATGAGTTAAGAAGAATTACATCAAGCGGTGGTACTGACCTGTATGACGTCACCGATGATCTTAGTGGTACGGATGAGGAGGGACACCGACGGTCCAAACAAGTTCCCTGGCAGGTCCAGGCTGACCTTGTTGCGGTCGAACTCGGGGATGTCGTCCTTGGCCTGGCGCTGCCGCCGGCTGCTCGAAGCCGCCGAGCTCATAGCCGGCGAGCGGCTGCTCGGGTCCCCGGAGCGGCGCCACGACGATGGGCTGGCGGAGCTCCGCGCCCGGCGCGCCCACGAAGTGCCACTCTGTTCAAGTCAGCCAAGCTGTGAGATACGTCCTGCCTCCCCTCACCTCTCACCTCTCGTCTTTACTTACAGTATGATACAATGATCCTAACATGTTGTGTAACGTGAATGGGCCGCGTACTCAGTACGTCTGACCAAGGTATAAAAAGTAGTGTCAACATGTAAAATTCACAGGAGTCCAAATTTGGATAAGTCAAAAGTCATAAGTGAGAATAGTATAGTATGAATTGTTTTCAATTAATTGTGAGATGATTGTTTGCTGGTGTCCCTTATAGAGTATGGTAGTTAAGTGTGGTCGGTCATTGATAACGAAAACGCTGAGCTTGATCTCTGTATAGTTATGGTGTAATAGAAATAGATATTCAATCGTGGTTCATGGATGAAATGTTGGCTTGAGGTATGAAGCGCTATCAGTAAAGAATACTTACATAAACAGGTACATAGATGTGAAGAAAAACAATAATACTTTTTGTAAACAGCTTTACGACAAAGTCAGGCAAATCTATAATAAAACAATATTTAGATAAAAACAATACATTTAATGTAATAAATAAATATTAATTTAATTAAATACAATAGATCGTATGTCGGTACTAACAGCACTACTCGGACGAGTTCACGGACGCGGCGGGTGAATTGTGAGTGTGCGTGTGTGCACGTGTGTGTGTGCGCCCGCGTCACGGGACGCGTAGCGCGCTACGGTGGCTACGGTGGCTACGGCTGCTACGAGCTACAGCATTCCAATTGCAGACATTCCATCACCGGGCACCAACCAATGGCATCACTCTGTACACGAACACCATACATACACAAGTTATAATACATCACCATAATATATAATTTGTGCAGTTTCATTCACTTTATTCTTTCGTCGAATAAATAACATTGGAGGTTTTTCAAACATGAATGCAGTTTACAGCTGGAGGGGGACGTGCGCGTAATACTGTACTCGTTTGGATACAACGAGTTATCGTGTGAAGGTAAACCACTGACTTTCATTCTGGTAATATTCCAGTGGGTAATTTACAAGAATTCGGTGAGAAGCAAAATACACATAAATGCATTAGTTGTATATGACAGAGCAGCGGCCGTACTGCTGACATGACACTGCGCTGCGTGACTATGCCCATCGTAACATACAGTTATACAAGCTACTAAGTCTAGATAATTTAAGAGTTCACTATGTACTTACATACAATCGGGATAGGCTAATTATTCATAAGAAATTATTATATAACACACGAATAAGTTAGGCAGTTTTCGGTCAAAATGTACAGCAGTATGGTTCGCTTCGCAAGGTCGCAGATAACCAAGATGCAGTTCGCGCTTGTTAATTACAAGGATATACAAACATAAACGTATCAAATACATATAACACAGACGGACCACGGCAATGCATTCATACCTAAGAACAAGCTTTAGCTTTTTGCAGGTTTCATCCTGCCAGAAGTTTGTTCAAATAGAAAACTAAGTCTATTATAACATTATTATTCTGTTTCCATCGGAGAGACGCGTGGAAGCGACAAATACAGCGTCTGCAATAGTTCCCAGCAATGATGCTACTAATACCCTATTTAACGAGAAGCTTAAAACTTCTGGAGAGTTACATTGTTTCACATGTTTAGGAAAATGGATATTGGATTTGTTAAGCTACAATTGAGAAATCAGTTATTTCAGATAGATCGACGCGATTTGTGCCACGCTTGGTTCAGTACAGAGCGGACTCTTCGATATGAGTGAGTTTAGCACACGCTCGCAGAGAGATGTTGTGCAAGTCGTGGAGGTCGCGTGTCGGCCTCGTGCCGGCACCGCTGCAGCCGCGGCGGCGTTGGGCAACGACCAATGCACGCGGCGTTCGGCTACTGCCGAATGATGAGTTAAGCTAAAGACAAGCGAGGACTAGATTCAGACTACGGCAGGTGTGCCTTCTACTGGCGGAATTAATGTCCACCTTTACGTGATTTAAGCATTTTATTAACATTTTTTATAATTGCTTACTCGTTGGAACAAAAATTAGACTTAGATTTTTTATTCTATATTTTTTATTTTCCTGAGTGTAATTTAAGTAACTAGCTGTTAATTACAATTTTGAAGTTTGGATATTCTAATTACTATTTGGATTAAGGATGCCAAGCCCTTGACTAGCATTTAAATACGTAAGCAAGCTTGTTAAAAGTTTAACGAACAAGATGGCATTGTGCATCACGTAAAGGGACATCACTAATCAATAAAGTCATGGCAAGCGATGGGCGCGCGCTGCGCCGGCGACGCCGACGATGTGCCGCTACTCCACGATGGCACAGGAACAGCGCGCTACGTACCTACTAACTAAAGTCACACCAGCAAACCAATGGTTTATATATACATGAGATTCGGGTTTCGGGAGAAAATATATCAAATTTATATCAATTAATCATATCAGGTGTAAGTAAATCATTGTTTTGATGGTGCGATGTCATGAACAAATAGACAATGTCGGGTATATACAGGGTGTTCGACTACGGTGCATATGACATGCGTGCGCGTGCAGTAAAACAACACAGTTATTACGAACGATTTAATATCACCAACGCTCACCTAAAACCTATTTACAATATAAATACAAAATATAGAGTGGCGGCACGCCGGAACACTGGACTGATCGCGGACTGTACAAGCGACCTGGGATACTGGACAGGACAGGACTGGTGCGGGTGAGATAGGACACGACATGGCAAGATAGGATGAGATAAAACGTGTTCCATAGGATGGGGAGGGATTTTACAGGAGGGAATAGGAACACAGGGAAAGAAGGAGAGCAGCGTGCGCTCACACGTCCTCCTCGGAGGAGTCGTCGATGGTTTCGATGGTGCCACCGGCGGCGCCGCCACCCGACGAAGAGCCCGACAGTGACGTCACGAGCGACAGGATGGAGCCGAGCCCGCTCCCACCTGAGCTACCGCCGCCGCCGCCGCCGGACGATCCACCGGAAGCGCCTCCCAGCAATCCCGTTACTGCCTGGATCTTGGGCCCCAGCAGCTGCAGCTTGGGCCCGATACCGCTGATGACCTGTCCCACCACTCCACTCAGCGACGCGAGTCCGTTCTGAGGCGCCTCGATGCCGTACTGCTTGTTGAGTGCGATGTTCTTCTGGTCCAGCTGGTCAACTAGCCGGGTCTTGGCATCGATGATGGAGTTGATTTTCTACAACAGACGACGCTGGTCAGTCACTCACCACAGGCAGGCGCGAAGGTCACGGCAAGGTCACGAGCAGTACTCACCCCGAACACGAAGCCGAGCAAGGCGTTCTTGATGCCGAATTTGGCCTGCGTGACGCCCTCCAGCTTGCGCTTCTCGCGGGTCTGCTCGTCGGCACCGGCGTCCTGCACACACACACGCGCATCACTACACGCACTACACTACACCCACACCACTACACTAGAAGCACCACACCCAATGCCATCCACCGCTGTTACATGTACTTATAATAATGTTCACAGTGAGTAAGCGAGTGCCGCGTCGTCGTCGTCGTCACGTGCGCGTCTCGTCGAGTGTACACTGTTACTTTAGTCACCAAAGAATAAAAGAGACCGCCTGTAAAGGGGTATTTCTAAAAATATCTTCACGACCACCAATGATGTTATAATCAGTCCCGATCATTACAATTATATTTGACATACATTTTGTATGTTGCTCACGTCACGTCGTCATAGTGTGTACAAAAAAATTTCATTGTATTTAAAACTCATCAGCATATTATATTTACGATAAGATTATTCTGATTGATGTGCCGGCCAGCACGTCATCATTACTTACTTTGAAACGTTTGTCCAGTTGTTATTTAATGTGCCTATCAACGGTTGCAGGTAGAAACCGTAGCGATACAGTATGAATGTTCATGTCATGTACAACATTGTAAGGTTGCCGTATATCAATTGATTTGTCGTAAACACGTTAAATGGCGTGGAGGTCATTCAATCGCGACATTCAAGTGCCAAGTGTACCATTTACAAATGCGTAATTATAGTTATTTGAAAGAAAGAGTCGAAATACAACAAATTATTATTAAATAATATCTGTATTAAAATAAATATACTTATCTGATTATATCGTTACTATAATTATTTAAACGAAATAAAAAGCCCCTAAATCAGGCACGTTTATATTTTGTTACGTAAAAAGAGGTTAACATTGAAAGTACTTTATTTAACATTTAGTCCACAAATAGATATACAAGTATATGTTCAAGAGCAAGAACTGAATAAATATTTTGAAAGGTCACCAGAAAGTATATCTTGGCAATGAGTTACCGGTGGGCAGTGGGCAGTGGCTGGTGGATACGACCAAGGGTAGTGACGAACTCCCTTTATGTACGAGCCTAGTCGGTAGGCCACCAATCTAATGTCAGATTATATTTAGAGATGTGGACATGGTGCAAGCCTCGCTTTCAGACTCAACATTACAAAAACATTTTACCTTTGTGAATATCAACTTTTCCGATTCTATTTAAAGTAACTTTAAATTCTCGCTGACTACTAAAATACTCGCCTTTTTTAGAGTAAAAAAATAATCAGTTATAAATATAAACAAATTATTTTAAAACTTACCAAACGACTGAACAGCTTATGTGGATTTTATCTCTTACATTTTAATTGCCAATTGAAAAAATACGGTTAATGCATGCGGAGTTGCGTGTTTTTGTAGTTTTGTGAGTTATATTTACCTGATGTAGTTTATGTTTAATTTCACATAGTAGTCTACTCTATATTATTTCATATTTTGTCAAACGCGTTAATTACTGTTATAACTATACATCTCAATTTTTATTTCTATTTCTACTTTCAATTATAATGTAATATGACATGTTGTGTAGATTTTAAGTTGGTTTGTTTTTGAATGCATTTTAGTAATTATTAATTACAAAATTTTATTTCTGTGCTTGTAAATGTAGACGCTGTGGTCTCCTCTAATTGAGGAAACACATAATTTATATATTGTGAATGTTATTATTAATAATGTGTTGTGTATTTCTTGTTGGAGATCCTATAAATAAATAAATAAATAAATTCTGCCACTATTGAACTATTGCTGAAAGCCCTAAAACATTATTTATTAGCAGGCTGCAACATTAGGCCGTTTACCTATTCGCACGCATTTGTCTTATTTAGTTTTGATTAAATTGTGTTTAATTAAAACATGCACGTGTATAATTTTGTTTGAAGGATTATATTTGGCGTGATTAGCTGGCTTATTATTAGCAATCAAATACAAATTATTCAATAAAACCTTGATTTTCGAGACAATTGCAATAGTTATCATTAAACTACAGTTACACTTTTGTAAAATATTCCTTAGTATTTTGCACAATAGGTGTAGGTGGCGTAACATCGTAATAATTAGGTCCGCTAGCTCAGTGATGGGACAGTAATGGACTTATAATGATTACAAATGTAATTATGTGAAGTTAGAGGTAATTAAGATCAAGTTTGCTAGCGAAGTGTTCGCGTGAGAAAGGACGGATGTGTGGAAACGGAGTGAGTACGGGCTATCGGTAGTGAATGGGGCGGGAGCACTGTTCAGCGAGCAGTCTCCAGGCAGCAGCGTTGGCTGGCATTTGGCAAGCTGTGCTCTGTTGGCGCTGCGGAGCAGGTCGAGGCCACCCGCCTCTCGATCGCCGCAACAACTGGCCGCGCGGACACCCACGTGACCACGTGACCAGAGCCCCACTGATCATACATTGACTGACATCGCGTGTAAATCATCATTTTCTACTACTAGCGAGTTTGCATCTTCTTATTTTTAATGGATATTACAAACTTTTTCATCAATTATATAGTAAGAGTAGGCAACAACGTTGCCGCAACAAGCAATCACATGAGAATTCATTCACAAATAAAATGATCGAGACAATGGCTTTTAAGCTCTCAGTAAAGTTTTTATATGTTTACAGTTCTACTTTACAAAGTCTTATATATAGCTTCATGTATTTTTTTAATTAATTAATATGACTTTTACTATAAACTACTAGTCCCATTTTATTTGTGCAGCTTAGCTCAAATTGTGTACGGGGCATCTATAAATGATAAGATGATGAAATTGTTATAAGTTTATTGATAGAATACTTCAACAATTATGAGGAGTACACGCGGCGATGACCAAACGCGAACTAAGTAAATTGCGCACGCGGTACAAATCTGCTTACTTTACATACGAATATATTATGCATTGTACGGGTGGACCGTACAAGATGATACCCGTGTGTCAAATCAAAAATGGTATTTAAAACACACTGTATCAACAAGCAGGTAGCAAACCTGTGTCAGTTATTGGGCTTTGATACACATATTATAAGATGGGCTCAGGAAGCAATTGGACGCAAACACCATTACGCAACGTTTGTTTGATCTGTGACACTTCCAGCGCCATCCCGCTCCATGCGCGCCCGCCGCCGCATCGCCGCCACGCCGCGCCGCTCGTAACGCTACACCGCTGTTACACCACGTGGACACATGACACTCTGCCTCATCGATATCCTGACTTTCTAACATACGCATATTAGTATTGCATCTCAGGAAGACCGACTCAATTATTAGACTCTGCAGAGTCTAATAATTGTATGCTGTGTTGTGTGCAAAGGTTTGCGATTGCATTTGATTGTTTGGTATTGGATGCTATGAATTTTTTAAGTTATACTTCTGTGTCACAGAAAAAATAAAAACCGATTTCTTTAGGGGTGACTTTTCATTGCATTTACAGAATACAGACAGCTATCCGCAAGAAAAACTAAATTTGATTCCACGTATTCATCAGTTTTTTTGGACATAAAACATCAAGCAATAAAGTAGGGACGCTTTGTGGTGTTCGTAAAGAGTAGACCTGCACTGCAGCGAGTGAGCGTTAAAGGTAGCCACGCAACGCAACCCTCCTCGGGTTGCGTTGCGTAGCTGGAGTTCGTGGGAAGTATGCAAAACGCTCTCGGCAGTACAATGCGATTGGTTCGATTACTCCACCGCAGGCCCGGCCGTTTCCGACTCTTGCAAAAAGCTCCACGGGTCTAGATTGAAGCATTGAGCATTGTCTGCGGAACACACGCTCTTGCCTCACCGCCTGCGTCTGATCGCTCTATCTCACAGGGAATATTGTTTATGGCTTTTAACTAACCACATGCCTTTCTGCGGTACCGCTAATTGTATGTTATTTTACAAGTGAAAGTTCTTTTATACGCTATTGTCAAAAAACAGCTTTTGTGTAAAAAATTATTATATTATATTTTGCTTGTTGCGAAGAATGAATATTTGCATTTTAAGGGCATTAATGATAACTTTGCTGGAGCACTCGTTTCTTTCCTAATTGCCAGACGAATTACGCAGGTCGAAGCCGCACTTCAGAGATAATGTATATGAATATATGATATGATGCGAGAGAGTTTTAAAACATTAGTCATCTAAAGTAAAACTTGTATTTTAACGATACAAGTGGCGAGTACAACTGCTCTCACAATGTTTATTACGAAAACTACTCGAAAGTACTTATATCAATATACAATTTCTAATCCATAAGTATATAAAATATTGAGTAATCTTAAAATTTGAGAACAGAGCCGTTACACGTTTATAAAATCTAAACTTTTCAAAATAAACATTTCTTTATTTTTGCTATAACTCTGTTATGTGAGCCTATGGTCATCCAACAGCCACAAAAAAATCCTGAAAGACAAAGCTCAAATAACACCTTGCTTCTCCCGGGAATCAAACATATGACTAGATCAACGCGGCAGTCAGTCAGTTTAAAAAAAAATAAAAACAATTATAATGAAATCCTGCATCAATCACATTATAAAATTACTAATCAATAGTTATCTGAAAATGAAGAGATTTCCTTTAGCCGATCAGAAAATGAATGAAAGTTATCTAATGTTGCTTGTTTCTACTATATTTTTACATAACATAGCTATCGAATATGTTTGCTCGTACATTTCGCATGGAGACATATTTGTTTTAAGGTTGTATGCAGGGTGAAGCATAGAGGCAGGTAATATTATATTGGTGATATAAACAAAATTACTTTGATAAATTAAAATGGATGTTAATATAATTTAATTTAATTTTTTAATTCAAATTTATTTTCTATTTCTATTTCCTGCTGTACATAGTTAGGTATGAATTTGGTTTAGTATTATTTAATTTTAAGGTTGTAAATTTTAATTTAAGATTGTTTCAGCAAAATAAATAAAAATACAAGTAATATAGTCGGTTACCATTAAAATGAATAGAATAACAATGAAACTGGCAATGTTCACGGAAGAGGCAAGATACCTGAAATCTCAATCATTAGGTAGATAGCAATTTACATTTTGGCAAATCGTTACACCTTCAATGTAGGAAATTAACTTTTAAATAAGGAAATATTTTTGCAATATTACGGTTGGTACGCTGCGCTGAGTGCGTTCGAGCCTCACTGGAATCATAATAATTCAATCATAATATTATATACGGAAACATCTATTTCTGACTAAATATCAAAACAATTTCGTGTCAATGTTTTAACAGGCGGTATGATGTCGCTTAGTCTGCTGCTGTCAGACCGTTGGTTTTTAACCGACTTCAAAAAAAGGAGGAGGTCCTCAATTCGGTTGTATGTTTTTTTTTTTTTATGTTTGTTCGCCGATTACTCGAAGACGCCTGGACCGATTTGAGAAATTCTTTTTTTGTTTGAAAGGATATACTTGTCATATGGTTCTGTGGTCCTGTGGGCTTCAGAATTATAAAATAATTATTTAATAATTTCTATTTAACTAAATGAAAAAACGTATTATTTTGTGCGAAGTAAATTTATTTTTTGCTTTTTAGTTTACCTACTTTTTGAAGTCGGTTTTTTTTGTTGTTAAAAATTATTACAGAGTAGATTTGAGCAAAATGCTATTCTGTTTGGATCTAGAAGAAAACAATCAAAAGTTCACATGGCAGAGCCAAGCTGAGTTAATTTATTGGAACATCCGAAACGGTTTTATAGTTTCAGCTATATTTTATAGTTTCGAGTGTTAATAAAGTTCCATGTCGATTTTTCTTTATTTTAAGATGTTTATAAATTCTCAAGTTAACCTTTACTGGTTGGTTCACTTTTGTATCAGTCAAATAAATCTAAATGTGTGTAACGAGGAGTGCAGATGAAGACAGAGTAACGGTAATTGTATGCAATGGGTTCAAGGCGTTCGGTCGTGGTAAAGGCGGTATTTTGTTAATATCTAGTGTTTGTGAGATGTTGGGTGATATATCTCAGTGGTGGTTCATGGCGGCGGGGGGCGGGGAGCGCGGGGACGGTGACGCAACGCGCTCGGGACGACCTACTTGCCTGCGAGGTGAAACAAAACACCAGATATGTACTATTGTTATTAGTGGAATCTATGTGCGTTATGCGATATGCGACTACCTGCAGCTTCTGGTTGGTAGCATTCGAGGAGCATACATTGGTGCCATCTTTTTGTTTTATAACAAAAGTGTATTTTGTAGGTATAATGTCACCTCAAATAAAGACGTTATTTTCAGCTGGGTTTAGGAAAATTACATAATAATTTTAAACAACAATTTATTTCTCTGGGCAAAAATTGACAATGACTCAAACGTAAGCCGTTTCACAATATATCGAGTTCATATTTGAATCTTTGAATGCCGGCTCTAGAACATGGCAGGTATTTAGGTGATAGATACAGTGTAGTATCAGATAGCGGGGTCGAGGGCCGCGTGTCTCGCTAATGTCCGTTATTACATTACAGGCAGCGTGTCAAGGACCGCATCGACCACACGCACACTGCTCATGTTCAAACACCCACGCTTCTTCTTCTTCTTACGTATCAATGGCATTATGGTTTCTCATTTTTTATTTATATTGTTTTTGCCCAGTAGGTAGCAACTTCCACTCCCTTGCTTCACCATGGGTTATTCACTAATTCTTGAAACAAAAACGCGACAACTCATAACCTAATGTTAGATTTGAGTTTAGTACATCACGATCAGCGGTCATGCTCGTGCCAGAACAACACTGCCATGAAGGCATCTTTAAATAGAGGTTATAACCAAAGTTTGTGATAATGTACTTAATATTTCTCTGGTTAATAAAGAAAATAAATGATCATATTTGTTTTTTATATATAATTTTATATATAAAATATAATATGCCATACAGAATGTTATAATAATATGTATATTTATTATATCAGCATAAAGCAAATTATATAAGTAAAGTGGATGTAGAGTAGAGTACAGGAGAAAGGTTTGACAGAACTGCCAGTAATACCGGGAAACGTGAATGGGATGTTATACATAATAACATTGAGAGTAAAACCACTTACATGGAGACATGTAGGTCAATCTGTGCGTCACAATTATGAAGTGATTTTAGTGCAATGGCAATAATGTAACATGTGGCAATGTAATCGCAAGGTCACGGTCAATCTCACACATTGCATTATATATTATAATGTGAATGTAGACGGCGATTAAACAAACAAAACTTGAAAATTTAGTACCAATAATCCAAATAACCTTATTTAGAAAATGGTTTACAAGACGTAAGACGTGGTTTGAAAACGTTAACTAACCCTTTTACCTTAGGTACGGTCTACGGTTAAATAGCATTATAGCAATCACACATTCACCAAACAGCGATCTTATACAATCGCCGAGTGTTGGCGTCGTTGATTCGCAGCCAATACAAGTAATACGTATACAATACTACACATTTGCAATGATCGCCAATTCAACGGTAATCCGCTGTTATTTAATGAGCTTCCTTTTACTTCGGCCAACTATAAATATTACACGGGGTCATTTTTAATATACTAATAGGTTACTGCTTTTGCTCTACATCATACTGAATTACATTTTGTTTTATAAATATTTTAACCAAAATTATCTTTTTAGTTTGGTTACCATATCATGCTCACTATCTGTAAGTTCTGCTCATTTTACAGAGGAATCCCATCGCATGGTGTTGTTGCTTGAGTATTTCATTATTATTTTTATTGTAAAAATGTAATAAAATTTCAATGTTGAATTATGAAAAGTCACAGATTAAAAGAGTAAATCATAGAATTTTCTCGTAATTCGTTAAGTATTTTTAAATGTTCCTGTATATGAATGTTTTATATTCGAAGAACGTGTGTATGACGGTGTATGTAAGGGACAGAGATCAAGCGATCGTTATGAGACGCGACTCGAATACACAAGAATGTAACATGACGTGTGTGTATGTGTTTGTGTGTGTGTGTGTGTGTACAGCGAGTGCGTGTCCGCGACATTTAATGCGCTGTAATTGAGGAGCGAGTCCTGACACAAATGCCTTGCGAATTGCTTCAACGCATAACATTTAACTCGATTCAGTATTTCAATACAACTTACGTCGGGAATTAGACCGATCGTAAACACTCTGATGCCGGGGTCAGTCCAATAATACCAATAACTATAATAGAGAATGTTGTAAGAGATGATGTGTCGTTTGAAGTAAGCGAGTTGTGAGTGAAGCGGCGAGAGGCGAGGCGAAGAGAGGATGCTGTAATAAAGCTAGTTTAGTGAATGGGTCCTGCACATGTGTCGCTGCAAGCACCCAACGCTGACTCAACACGCAGTGTGAAAGCGCCTTTATGCCGGCTGTACACATTCACCGAGAGACATTATACTATTTATGATGTGAGATCGGGCAGCAACCCCTCGCCCGGGCTAGGCAACAAACAATTGTCCTGGGTTAAATGTTCAAACGTCCTTTATTACTCTAAACTATCGCATTTTCTGTTCTCATTAAAATTAGTTTTAGATCTTTTCTAAATTAGTAATTATTAATATTACTGTACCAGTAATTTCAAGTCTAGCTGCAAATTATACGTTTTATTATCAATATTGTTTTTACAGAGTGCGGTGCACAGCGCGCGTTGATGTCTTTAGTACGGCGCGCTTGGGTGTTGCTATCGAAGTATGAAGCTGTTTGACATAGATTGCAACGATGTAGCAATTCATATTCAACTATATAATAGATCAGTTTTTTCAATGCACTAACGTTTGATCTCTTGGTCTTGTGACGTTGAGTGAGTTGACATGTGAGTGTGAGTTCCATGGAGAGGAACTCATACCATCGTTTGTAGCGTTCTGTGACGTGTGAATGTGTACAGTCGGCAATGCGGCATCACACGCTAGGCGGGATCACCTGCAGACGCGTGTGACCCGTGCCACAGTTGTCTGGCGCACGGGCGCGGGCGCCGGCGCATCGCCTTACATAAGCAGGAGCAGCGCGGCGCGGCGAGGCCGTTGCGTCACCGCAGCGAGCAAGCCTTACGTTATGTTATGGTGAACCAGTCGTAACCCGGTGACCCACATCTGTGCCATATCAACCTATCGCTCATTCTTGTAGTGTTTGATTTGGAGTCGGTCAGCTGAGAGGCAGGGTCTATGTCACATTCAACGAGGTGTCACCGACGCAATTACGCATCCATTATCAGTGCTATCATAGAATAGATTACGTTAGAAACTTTCTAAAACATGAAATAAAGCTAGTACGTAGTTCATGTATGTTCATTTTTCAAGGTTATCCTTATTAGTCAAAGGTCACGATATCATAATAATAAGTTTTCTGGAAAACAATAATTTGACTCCGGGATCGAACCCAAAATCTTTACTCATTAGCAATTAGCTACTGAAATATTGCACTATGCCACAGTAGTAAAACATAGAGATAAAGTATATGCGAATCACCGGTGGTGGCATCTCGCCTCACACTCGCTGCGGCAAACACCACCTTACTAAATACTAATTACTTAATCATTCCGCAAACATGGTGTACATTATTTCGTAAAACGTATTCTACTGGCGGGCTCGGCGTAATGTTTTATGTTATGGTGAGGACGGAATTCTCATCGGAGGAAGCATGAGGTAAGCTGCGGGATGGTTATATGTATGATCATGTCCTATTTACATGCTGACCTAAGGACCAAAGTGATAATGACTAATATTATGAAAGTAGGTAAGGGTGTCCGTCTGGTAAGCGTGTAAACAGGATTAATGTAGTATTTCTGAAGGGAGGTTAGTACACATAGACACAGAAGGTTCACTCGGCTCAATCCAGCGACAGTTCTGTGCGTATGGTGTGGAGCGGTGGTCGTTCGTACCTCGATGGGTTGCAGCGCATCGTCGTCGGCGAGCTGCCGGCGCTGGCGGCGAAGGGCGAGCGCGGGGGACGGCGCGGGCGCGACGGAGGCGGCGAGGAGGAGCGCGGCGGCGCACAGCGTGAGTGAGCGTGCGGCAATCATGGCGGACAGGGCGAGACTGCCTCCGCCGCCACCACCGACGACCATCGCCGCCACCACTCACACACACACACGCACTTACCACCGAGGAGGGGACGCACGGATCCTTCGACTATCACAACAAACTAGTGTGTAACTAATGCACCACTACTGCTTTTGTTTGTCTGACACCAAACAATGCTGCCGGTGCGCGCCGTCTTCACACTGGACAACGTGTGACCTTGACTGCAAGCAACATGAACCTGCTGAAATTCAGAAAATTCATAAACGTTTATGAAATATGTACATTAGTAGATCCACCCTAGTCACGAGAACTCCACAGGGGCTGATACAATGCATCCATTCGTAATTTTCGTTCGACATTATTTTGCTGTATAATAATAGGCTTGTGCCCACTAATAAAAAAAACTATTAAATATTAAATTAATAAATATTATTAAATTCGTTTATAATTTCTAATTATAAATGAAGAGACGTCGATAAGGAAAACTGGCCAAGTGCGTGTCGGGCCCACTCGCAATAGGATTCCGTAGTTAGTCGTGCCAACAACATTTGGACTTAAAAGGGGTTTTCTATCTGTAATAATAACATAACCATCCCGCAGCTTACCTCATGCTTCCTCCGATGAGAATTCCGTCCTCACCATAACATTAAACATTACGCCGAGCCCGCCAGTAGAATACGTTTTACGAAATAATGTACACATGTTTGCGGAATGATTAAGTAATTAGTATTTAGTAAGGTAGAAAAAAAGTAAATATTAAATTAATAAATATTATTAAATTCGTTTATAATTTCTAATTATAAATGAAGAGACGTCGATAAGGAAAACTGGCCAAGTGCGTGTCGGGCCCACTCGCAATAGGATTCCGTAGTTAGTCGTGCCAACAACATTTGGACTTAAAAGGGGTTTTCTATCTGTATTAGCCTAATATCTGTACAAGTAACAATTTCATAAAAGTCATTATTTTCAAAGGTTTTTATATTATGTACGAACTATTCCAAGTAACTGTGTTTCATAATTTGGGCCCCTATAACTCTTGAAATAATGAAGTTAACGTAATATTTTTCCTTAAAAGTTCATTACATTTATTTATTTATGGTTAATTACAACGGCTTCATGTCAATTACAATAATTAACTTAGATAGGTACAGAAAGGACATATTATTATATTATCTAAAAATAAAAATATCATATAAAAGCAACAAATTATGGAAATTATACATTTACTACCACCATGATTTTCTCTAACGACCCCCATTACGACGGGGTAGTGACTGAAAAAAACATCCTTTATTTACATGTAGCGGAGGTACCCGAAAAGCAAAATATTTTTCAAGATTTTATTGTAGCACTTTCTTGATGCTGTTAACATACAAATCCATGCATATGCTTTCTAGCACTAACGTTTCGATGCTATGCCTCGGACAGACGGAGCGACGGACATGGTAAAACTATGAGGGGCAAATGTAGGTACTACGGGACACTTAAAACGTTAAAGATTATTAAAAAAATAAATAAAAATGTATTTGGAAAATAAATTTGATAAAAATAGGCATTAAACCACGTGACACAACATTAGTTTTGTTTTGCAGACTGTGACGTCATTCAAGACGCCATGACACTATTCAGCGTTTTAAGGGCAATCTAAATAGTTTTTCAAATACAAAATACGTAATGGGAATAATCCTTTACTTTATATGTTTTTTGGGGCTAAAATAAATATTAAAGTATATAATTAACTAAGTTATCAAATTAAGTCAGCTAGCCTATTATTGTGCGAACTTTTAATGTTTCACTTTATTTAAAATATGATACTTAAAACAATTGAATATAATATAAGTATCCTATTTTTATCATAGTTTATAATAATAATAATAATAATAATAACGTTTATTGACATAACTTTGTTACAATTGTTTTGAATTCCCTGACCCCCGAACTAGTGTAAACTGTTTAACTATATGAATGCGATAATAACGCTGATGGCACAGTTGGATAAAACAATCCAAGTTCGCCATACAAAAGACATCAACGCGCGCCGTGCAACGCGAGCATCGACTACTCATCATAATTATATTATTTAAAATTTATTTCACTAATTGAAAATAATAATAATTAACTCATTTCACTTTCTATGAGTATGTTATTTGTAATGGGCATGATGCAGATATCATTTACCAATTAATAGACGTTAAGTTGATTGAGTAATATTTTACGAGCTAGCACCCCACGGCCATATTTCACAGATTATACGATTAGCGTTAAATTGGTTAAGTTTATGGCTTCTGTTATGGCTTTGCATTGATTTTGGTATTAACTTGAGGGTTATTAGCACAGTGCGCATTGATAATCAAAACTCTCACAGAGTAAATAGGAGTGATTGGAAACTCTATTGCTCTACAATAAAATGTACCTGGACGTGACGTCACGAAATGACGTATCTTACAGTTGAGAAATTTAGGGTTCTGGTAAGAGGCGACCGTAGCTGTATGGCTAAAGCGGCTGCCCGGTGTGCAGTAAGGTCGCAGGTTCAAATCCTGCCGGTCCCATATCTTTTTCAACTGTTTCTTAGTAAAATGTACCTACATGAACTCTTTGAAGATTTAGAATAAAGTCTTCCTAGCCGAATACGATGGCCCATTATAGTGTCAAACGTCAGCGAGTAACACAAGAGCAATCACTATTGCCTTACTCTCATAGCCGGATGGGACGGATCGACCGAAGCGACCTGAAACAAATCAGGCGCAGTACTAACAGCTAATACCTTTATCGCTCCCAACTTCCTGATACGGGCAGATATTAGGCTATTCTTTTCTCGCATAAGAACCCAACTCTTCTTTTTGGCTGGCCCGAGAATCGGAGCCAAGACCGTCGAGAAGTCGTAAAGGTTTAAGATTGACGCGTTGGTCAGACCAAAGTGTTAGATAATAGGGCATACACTATAGGGTATATACTAGAACACGTATGTACTTGTGTCTTTGGCTGCAGCGACCGAAATCAGATGTGGAGTAAATAACATTCGGCTAAAACAGGTTGAGCCGGTGCGCGGCGTCGACGCTGAGACCTTCACACTATATCACATACTGGGTGTTCATGGCCTTGCGATGAAGGTCTCGAATCACTGGTGAGTACCAGTGGTTCTGAGACCCTGGGTGCAATAATCTTTCACCTCACATCGGAAATCGGTCTATGGAAAAAACCCAGGATCTCAGAATCATTGGTAAGCGGCTTCGTCACTTTGTCATTTACAGCCTGTATAACATACTCGTAATAACGGAGAATGTCCAATCACTCACTTTATTGGTGTCTGCGAATTCAAAGCCACTATGTACAGAAATGCAGTAAGCTAAAACAACAAAATGTTTTTACTTATGTCGTTTTTTTCTTAAACAGTGTGTATTCAACACATACTTTGTTCTAACACATACAGTACTATTCTGCAATCTTTGAGTGAGGAAGCCCTATCGTTGTGTTATACCCAAATAAAAATAATAACTCGTGAGTTTCTGGGCAGTTTTCACTGAGCGGTGGCGTGGACCGGTCCCGGTTGTATTACACGCTTCATCTTTATGCCAAAAACGGTTGGTGCAAACAGGTCATTTACAGTTACGTTAGTCACATGCTCAATCTTACTTGCACAAATTGAGATATTGATACATTCAAAAAATACACAATGTACTAGTCAATTACTAGCTTCTGCTTAAAATGTTCAATTTTCTGTTTATAACGGAATGGAGTTTCTGACTATTTGTATGTATTGGAAATGTGTCGCAAGTCGGATGTCCTTCGTCATAATGTGTGAATTAGAAACATATTTGATATTAAAAGATAAGTGCAAATGAAGTGCAACAAGGCCGCGCGTCCTTTCTAACCGCGCGCCGCCGCGGGCTCTACCGGTGCCGCGAACGCTGTGCTCTTACCGGCGACCAGCACAGCCCTTTGCTTAAGGGTGGACTTAAGAGCGCCGTATTTTTATACTTATGTAATATAGGTTTAACTTTAATAGTATTAAATTTATCGTGGCTATTTTGTCTATAGAAATTGATAAAAACTTAATAATATGAAAGTTAAACCCATATTGTTTTGTATGGAAAACAGCCAATTGGTCCCCCTTTAAGGACTGCCATATCTGTGCATGGTAATACTGAACTGACATCGATGATGAGAAGACCAGTGCCATCAACAGTGCGGATAAGAGGATAATATTTACTTTACGTTATGGAAGTGCTAGAAGACCCAATATCCTTACATAACCCATACTATTTTACCCAACTGTCGAGAAGGGTTATTTATGGAACTCCAACTTTGTAAACCATATATTGGATGTTGTTTTTGCAAACCTGTTATTTTAAACAAAATGACAAAACTGCAAGTCTGATGCCAACGTGACTCGCTACATAAAGTGCAAGTGTACCGATATAAGAAAAAATAATATTTATCTAAGACTTTAATTTTAATTATAATTTTAAAATCGTCGTTTACTTAAGTTACTTGTTACTTTGAATTGAATATTAAGTTGGTAACTTTCACCTGTGCGCAATTAACGATGGAACAAGTGCAATAAAACATAATTATTTGGTTGTGGTTTGTGTTTGTGCAGTCGTGCACTTTTCGCAACCGCTGAGGCGTTTAAAATAACCTGTACATTCTGTACTACTCATAGACTTCAGTAAGTTGTAGCGATTGCGTCAACAGCACATATCTACGTACACAACTGTAATATACCACAAGCGGCGGACAGTGTGTGCGTGATTTGAGATAATTTCAAAATTATTTTAAGAATGTTTAAATGGTTAAAGAATCAAGGTCAGGTTTGAGATACATACTATACAATAATTTTAGTTAGTTTAGAATATAATATATATATCGTGATATCACGTAATTTTCTTTGAAGCTGTAAGTACGATTTAATGATGATTAAAATTCCAAGATAGGCAGCGGGGTTTTCTACAGCTTGTATTTCCATGTAACGTCCATCTCGACTTTTAATATGTGCATCGTCTCTACAATATCATTACCCTCGTAAAGTGCTTCACCAAAAGATTTAATAACACCCGCGACTGCGAGAGGCTCTAACTAAACTCTACACTGTCTAAATATTTATTGATACTGTCCGAAACAATTGAAAAGTGACATTAATTAACAATCCAGTATAATAATACATTTGAAAACAAAGGCGTCAGAGAGCGCAGTGCACCGTTTGATAATAGGTAATAAACGCAATAGTTCCCGTAGCTTTCTTATGCGCCTGCGCACCCGCTACGCTCCCACGATCGATACCTCCTATAATATATGTACGTTATGTGTTATGTGCTGTGTGCCACGAGCGAGGTGCATGCACATTATGCACGGTATACACTGCACACGAGTAAGGTCTGTACTCACTGAGAGCATTCACGAAGGACCAGTGGAAGCGGCTAATGAGGTATTACATTGGTTATGGTTTTTCATTCATTTAATTTAGTTATGATTGCGACTAGTGTGCATGCATTCATACCTGCCATCATCACTGAATTAAATTATAACATTTCATATTGAACTGTTGCAAAGCAATAAGGTATAGATTTGGCATCATTTGCAAACAGTCTAATTCACACAAAGCCTTGAAAAACCTTATCCCGCGATAATCAGATAATCATCAATACTCTGAATTATGTTATTAATAATGAAATGTCAGCGAAAGCAATCAAAGTCAAAAAGGTTCAGGTTTAGTTCATTAATCCTAGATGACTAAATATTCTAAGAGCTGCATTACTTTACATATTATGATTTAATTACAGGACAGCTTTGTTTGCTCTGCACCTAATGTACTACTTAATGATTGGATTAACTAGAGCTGGCTGCTCTCGCTTGTAGTAGTGAAAGAATTTATTTTATTTTATTTGGACAAGTATGGCTACACTAAAACGATAAAAATGCGGTTTTTGTAATAATACAGTAACATAGATTTTAAATTAGTTTTCGATATCCCCACCAGGATTGCTACGGCGTAGCGGTGCACATTTGAAAAGCCGCTACGACGTAGCACTACGCGCTTCTGACAAAATGAAATGTATTTATGTCCGTATGGAATACAACTTTGAAATATTGCTCGACAGAACCTATGAGTAATTTTGTAAGTTGTTTTTCATACATTCATTTATTTAATTTATTTGTTAAACTTTATTACTCAATAAATAACAATAAATTGTGACAAAAAGCGGACTTCATTCTGAAAAAAACATTTCTGCTTGCGTCAATAACATTAATACAATTTACTTCAGGTTCACTTGTATACAAACAAGTTAGGCGTATGCAGTACATAGCATAATTATATATTGAGTGGTAAAATATATAGGTTTACGTCAAACAAAATGAATTACCAATAATGATTATGCAAGAGTGGATTATACACAAGTATTTACTAGTTCTTGTACGAAGAAGTAATTTACAAGTTAGTGAGTTGTGAAACCACGCCTCATTACTGATGCACGTTAGCTTATATCTCATAACCTTCCTCTGTAGACAGTCTAAAAAACTCAAAAATAATGTTCTTTATAAAACATAATTGTTTGTTCGAGCGGGCTAATTTCAGAAACCACTGGTCAGACCTGGAAAATATTTTTTTATTCGACATTCTAACTATTGAGACGACCAATGAAGCAACAACAATGAACACAGCTAAAGAAGCGGGCGAATCTGGTGAATAATATATTCACTAGCTGCTCACTAAGAAGTGTTAAAAAAAACATACGTTAACCTTTTTTATAAAATAGGGCACGTAATAAATACAGGGCTGCAATGTCTGTGATTGAAGAGAGTACGTCGATGTGAGTGATAGACTAGAATATCTCACGCGTGAATAGATGTGACCGCTGTACTCCATATACAGACAGCCATGGGTGTCCCTCCCGCCGGCAGACGTGTCGCATTGATGCGATGGCAGTGCACGGCGCAGACGGGTGGTCGCCGGTCGCGTGCCGTCGCGTCGCCGTGCTTTGTGCGCTGTTATACGCACGTGTGCCTTGCTCCAATAACCTAAACCTCTTTTAATTAATGATTAAGGGACAATAATACACAATCCATACATTTTACTGATCACATACAAAGTTTTACTTCATTGTTTCTATTTTAGGCCCTCACAATAAATCATTTGGTAAAAGATCAAATGCTGTCGCAGTATTATTTTGCTATGTAAATAAATAAAGAGAGGGGGTCACTACCAGTAGTTAGTCCTTAACATAATAATTATTATGTAATGCAAAAGGAGGATATAAAGACATTAGTACTGAACTATTCGACACGTCATTCAATAATATGACACAATAAACTATTTCTGCCAAAAGGGACATTGCTCAAATTTTCTTCATCCGCAATTTCAAAACCGATCGATGCCAAAAGTTTCCAAGTAAGTAGGATATCATTAATAACATAATATGACGAATGAAGGAAGTCATTTATTTGTCCTGCAAGTACCACCGATTTGGGAATTACCGATATTACGCATTACGTACAAATGCAATAATCACTCGGAAATCATATTAAATACACATTTTAAATGTAGTTGGGCAGGTTTGTAATAAAACTGAAAGTGAACTAAAAGAAGGGCGGACAATCTGATTTAAGACAATAAGTAGGACAATAAAGTCCGCAACGTGACTTATGAATGCCTCGCTCGGTGCCGGCATCGTTTGTTATATCGTGACATCTTGCCGCGAATCACATTATCGGTCGCTGCGAAAAGGTCGAAGATGCGCCCAGCGTCACCGCAGCGCCAAGCTATCGTTACGCAATTCGCTATTATAATCGTTTCCTAACTGTGGTACATTAAGCTAATAGAATCGGATTAAATGTGATAAAGTTATGACTCTACGCGTAATACTTCGTAATATTTCTTAGTGTTCATTATTATGCAAGCGTCGTTAGATTTGCTGAGTCTGCATGACGCGGACGACCCAAAACTACACACATCTCGTTACGTCATTATCATTGCACCGTTACCACTGTTGTATTTTTTTGTGCATCGAATACTATGTAACAGACGATGCAGACCACTAATATGAATATATTTGGAAATGCGTTATTACATAAACGTAGCCGCTCTTTATGCATATGTAAAGAAAACTCTTTTAGCTTTATTATGATACTCTATGATTTTCTTTAATATTTGTTTGTGGTGTTTTTTTCTTTTATATGACATGTCTGTCTAGAAATTCATCTTGATTATTTATAAAATGTTTTCTAATAATAATTGGCATTAAATGTTGTTCCTGTTATTTATTTACAGGTAAGCGCTTTGGTTGAATTGATATGTAATTTTGATATATTAGATAACTTGTAAGATAGAACATAATTGTTAATAAATCTGTTATTTATTTACAGAAACACATAACTGCCTTTTATTTAAAAGAATATAAAGATAGATCATTATAGAACAACATTTACTTCGATTATTGAAAAGAACAAAAAAATATGGAGAAGTTAAGATTTGATTTTGAAGTAAAAGCAACTGCAGACGGAAAATCAAACGTAATTTGTATTTGTTCGATTGCTACGCCGAAAGGAGAGATTTATGAAGTACCAGCAGAGTTTCAACCTGCTATCATGCATCAAGAGATTGTTAATACACATAACTATGTGAAAATAAAAAAATCTCTAAATAAAAGACATCAAACCAGGAAAATATGGATAACTTTGACAGAAGATATGTCAAAAGTATATTTGGATAAAGAAGAAAATTTACAATTCAATGATTTTTACCTGGAAGAAATTTTGGAAAAAACGACTAATGACGAGTCACTTCCAAGCACCAGTGCAACCTTGGAAAAACTGTTAGAGAAGCTGCTTGATAAAAAAGAAATAAAATCCGAAATCCAAAATTTATCTAAAATTGCAAAAGATTTTGTGATAGAGAAGTTTTCTGGTAGAAATTCAAACGCTTATCAGTGGATACAAATTTTTAACAAAGAATGTGAACGTTTCGAAATTATTGAAGATAGACGAAAAATAGAAATTTTAAAGAATTTTCTGGAACACTCCAGTGTCGATTGGTATAGCTGTATGATAATAAAACTTACTGTTAAATCAGAATGGAACGAGTGGGAAAAAAAATTCTGCGAGACATTTGGGAACAAAGGATGGTCACCAATTAGGTACGCCATGGCTTTTAAATATCAAGCAGGTTCGTTAATTGAATATGCATTAAAAAAAGAAAAACTGTTACTGGAATTGAGAAAATCAATTGACACTGGGACACTTATAGACCTCATAGCATTTGGTTTACCCAGTTATGTGGCTGATATAATTGATAGAGAAAAGTTACAAGGAACAGAAGATCTCTACAATGAAATAGGCAAACTCGAATATCTTGTAGCAAAGAAAAAATATGATAAAAAAGTAATTATAAATTCTGTTACTAACCCGAAAAAATCTGAAGATAAGAAACCATGTCGAATTTGTGTCAGTGAAGGAAAAGGTCAACGATACCATCCGGAAGAAAAATGCTGGTTCAAAGAAAAAAAGCAAATTGTTAAACCTGTTAATAATTCAGAATTAGAAATTGAATTGAATGAAGAGAATCCAAAAAACTAGAGGTGCCACCATTAATAGAAGTAGAGTTACTCTTAAATGATATTTTGAAGGTATCTGGCATTTATGATTCAGGTTCAAACGTGTCATTAATAAATGCAAGATTATTGAATATAAGGTCACAACAAAACAAAAATAATATAAGAAGAGTAAACTTGAAAACTATTAATGGTGTGAAAAAAACGAACGGTATGGTAACCCTATCAATAAAAATTTTTAATATTGAAAAAGAAATGAATGTTTTCATTATAGATAACGAGAATTTTAAATACGATTTTCTTATTGGTCTGGATTGCATAAAGAAATTTAAATTATTGCAAAATGAAGACTTAAAGATAATACAATGTAATAATATAAAAGAAAATGAATTGTCTTCTACTAATAGAGACAATAAAAGAGAAACATATGGAAATAACAAAACAAAAAATGTCAAAATTCCTGATATACTAGGTGACAGAAAAGAAGAAAGTTTTGTTATAAACTCTGATGTATTAAAACATAAAAATGAACTTACAGACAAATGTGTGATTAATTTCAATGAAAATATTGATTTGGATGGATTCAAAATGTTAATTAACCATTTAGATACAAATCAACAATCAGAAATAAAAAACTTAATAGGAAAATACAAATCAGTTTTTGCTAAAGATAAATATGACATCGGCACTGTGCGAGAATATGAGGCTCATATTGACTTAATTGTAGACAAATATTGTTACAAACGGCCGTACAGATGCACGTTTGAAGATAGAAAAGAAATAGAAAATCAAATATCTAAACTATTAGAGAAAAATTTGATTGAAAATTCATATAGCCCATTTGCTGCTCCAGTTACATTGGCGTTCAAAAAAGAAGATGGAAGAAAAACAAGATTATGTATAGATTTTAGAGAACTAAACAAAATTGTTGTTCCTCAAGCACAGCCATTTCCGTTGATTGAAGATTTAATGATTAAAACTGTTAATTGCAAATATTTTTCTACTTTAGACATAAATTCAGCATTCTGGTCTATCCCATTAAAAATACAAGATCGATACAAAACTGCTTTTGTTACACAAGAAGGGCATTTTCAATGGAAATGTCTTCCATTTGGATTAAAGACTGCTCCAGCTATTTTTCAAAGAATATTGGGAAATATCATAAGAAAACACAAACTTTCGGATTTTGCAGTAAATTTCATAGATGATATATGTATATTCTCAAAGACTTTTGATGAGCATTTATTACATTTATCGAGACTTATGGAAGCAATACTAACAGAAGGCTTTAGACTAAAATTTTCAAAGTGTTTTTTTGCAAATAATAATGCAAAGTATCTGGGCCATATTATAGAAAACAATTCTATCAGACCATTGAAGGATTATTTGGCAGCTGTAAAAAACTTTCCCATTCCAAAAACTAGAAAAAATATACGACAATTTTTGGGTAAAGTAAATTTTCATCATAAATTTATTCCACATAGTGCAATTATCTTGAATCCATTGCACAATTTGTTACGGAAAGACGTAAAATTTATATGGTCCGAAGAATGTCAAGAATCATTTGATAAAATGAAGAAATTGCTATGCTCAGAACCAATTCTGAAAATTTTTGATCCTAAGTTGCCAATAAAGATATACACAGATGCTAGTATTGAAGGAGTAGGTGCGGTTTTAAAACAAGAAGATGAAAATGGGGACTGTAAACCAGTTGCTTATTTTTCTAAAAAGTTAACTGAAACTCAAAAGAAAAAGAAAGCTATTTATCTGGAATGTTTGGCAGTAAAAGAAGCTGTAAAATATTGGCAGCACTGGCTTATGGGCAAAGAATTTATAGTATACTCAGATCATAAACCATTAGAAAGTATGAACATCAGAGCTAGAACTGATGAAGAATTAGGGGATTTAATGAATTATTTATCGCAATATAATTTTACAATTAAATACAATCCAGGTAAATCAAACCAAGAAGCAGATTGTTTGAGTAGAAATCCAGTTCTAGAAGCTCATGATAACAATGAAGACGTTTTAAAAATAGTAAATTTAATAAATCTAGAAGACATAAAAAATGATCAAAACAATAATGTTGATCTGGAAAAACAAAAATTAATATTAGAAAATAAAATATACTACAAAAACTATAGAGGAAAGAAAAAGATCGTGCTATCAGAAGGATTCAGTAAGACACTGATAAGGAATATCCACAATGCTTACTGTCACCTCGGGAGAACTCAGATGATGAGTAAAGTAACTCCATTCTACACATCAAAGAATATTATCGCAAATATCAAACAAATCTGCGATGAATGTGAAATTTGTATAAAGAATAAATCAAGAAAGAAACCAAAATATGGATTATTATCACATTTAGGCCCTGCGACAAGGCCGTTTGAAATTGTATCTATTGATACCATTGGAGGATTCGGAGGATCGCGATCAACTAAGAAGTACTTACATCTTCTAGTTGATCATTTTACAAGATACGCTTATATAGTCACCTCAAGAAATCAAACCTCTAGTGATTTTATTAAACTAATAAGAAATGTGACAAAAAACTATTCTATTGATTTAGTGTTAACGGATCAATATCCTGGTATAAACTCTAAGGAATTTAAAGAATACCTAAGGAAGGAAAATATAAAGATAGTTTTCACTGCCGTAGATTCACCATTTTCAAATGGTCTCAATGAAAGATTAAATCAAACTTTGGTCAATAAGATTAGGTGTAAAATAAATGAAAGAGAAACAAAAACAGCTTGGACTACTATTGCACAGAAATGTGTAGAAAAATATAATGAAACTGAACACACAGTTACAAAATTTGCTCCCAAATACCTATTAGAAGGTGAGAATGTAAATATTCTACCATTTGAATTGAAGTCAGGATATACAGAAGAGGATCTGAAAAGAGATCGAATAATAGCCCTAGAGAATACAAAAAAATCTCACAACTATAATAAAAAACTATTTGATTTAAATAGAAAAGACTATAACTTAGAAGTGGGAGATAGAATATACGTAGAAAATGGAAATATACTTAATAGAAAGAAATTAGATGAGTTGAGGATTGGTCCATACAAGATTCTAAGAAAGATCTCCAACTCAATTTATGAGGTCGATACTGGATGTAAAAAAGCAGAATCAAATTACTATCATATAACTAAGCTAACTCCAGTGTTTGATGAGTGATGAGTTGAAATAACAATTTTTATTAAAATTGTTATTTTATTTAGGGGGGGAGATGTAAAGAAAACTCTTTTAGCTTTATTATGATACTCTATGATTTTCTTTAATATTTGTTTGTGGTGTTTTTTTCTTTTATATGACATGTCTGTCTAGAAATTCATCTTGATTATTTATAAAATGTTTTCTAATAATAATTGGCATTAAATGTTGTTCCTGTTATTTATTTACAGGTAAGCGCTTTGGTTGAATTGATATGTAATTTTGATATATTAGATAACTTGTAAGATAGAACATAATTGTTAATAAATCTGTTATTTATTTACAGAAACACATAACTGCCTTTTATTTAAAAGAATATAAAGATAGATCATTATACATATATAATGAGATATATGTTAGACATATGCCTAAGACGGCATTGTTTGATTAGTACATTTATCATCAGTTAATTATATCGGTTATTAATTATAATTTGGAATGTGGGCACAGATAGCGGCGCGCGGCGGCGTCGTCCATGGTAATGAGTGTGTGGTATATCTCGGTGGTTGCGTGACAATACCGCATCAGATTCGGCGCAGCCACTGTCGCTTCCTCGCCGTCATGTAACCAAACATTAACTTGTGCATCACATTGCACATACACATACAGAAGACCCATCTATTTAGAGTTATTTAAATCAAATAAAAGTCGTGTTCGTAAAAGTAATTCTATTTATTGTTCTTTCGTCAATCCTTAATTCATAGTTTCTATCCATTGGTCAATGGATCGCATCCATGTGTATCCCTCTTGATGCTTATGGGCGACATAAATTGTATCGAATAAGCTTTTAGGCAAGAAACATTATCACTTAGCCTAAAAGTCTTTAATACAAAACTATGATAACATTGAAACCAATTGTAACACTTAACGTAAAACCGTAGCCTGTTGTCCTGTCAAATGTTATAATAATGTAATCCCATTCCACGGGTGCGCATTGTTTTTCATAGATTTTTATCTATAAAATCGCAAGTCCTAATTTGCTCTTCATAACATTTTTTTTTATAATGATCATTCTTCATAATTATGAATAATCATAATGATTGGAAGTCATACTAGTCGGAATTCATAATATTGAGCCTTAACTATTTTTTTTAACCTAATTTAATTATTTATTTTAAAGTAAATATACCACTAAATATTTTGTGAATATTTTAAGCGTCTACCTGTTACCGTTATCAATATCGAGCTGAAACAAGCAAGAAAATCACGTTTGTTGCATGGATTCGGATGTTAGTATTTTTGTTATAGCGGCAACAGTTATACATCATCTGTGAAAATTTCAACTGTCAAGCTATCACGGGTTATGAGATACAGCCTGGACAAACGGACAAATGGATTGCAAGGTCTCAGTAATAGGGTTCCGTTTTACCTTTTGGGTACGGCACCCGAAAAACAGTATATAATCAGAAGAAAGTGAACCTTCTGCTTATTATTTGATAGTGTATACTTTCACACGTTATATCCGCGAATAAACAGCTAATTGCTTGGGACACAATGGCCATAGCGTACGAGTGCAAGTACCGCACACGACACAAGGCATAAACCGCTAACGACCGGTAAATTGAGATGAACAACGCGGCAGTCCAAAATGCGTGACTTAATAACCGTGGCAATGCGACACAAAATTAAAAGAAGCAAGTTGCTGAATGCGTGCGTCTCAATTTCGATGTTGCATCTCTATTTAATAATAACAAAAGCGATTAAATTCAATCATAATTGCATATAAACCAGACTGCTGCAGATCCAGCTGTAATTTATTTGATATAACTACCGACAAAGCCTATTTTGTGCACATTGTGTGCACTTAATGCACTGTAGTGCTAGTGCAGTGCAGTGCATTTAGATCTATTTCTGAAAAGACTGGAATCCGTCACTAATTGACTACTGACTTAGGTCAGTTAATATCTGCTCTTAAAATGATTGCTATTCGACGATTTCCGTTTAGCAGACTTCCTAAGGTCTGCTGCAATTCATACGACGCTTCACGTATGTTTTGCACGATCTACTATACACCTGATTTCCTTCACCCTTACCTCGTGAAGGGAGCGTTACAGTATTACCACACTCCACACGTCCGACCGTCACCGGAACAACACAATGCTAACTATAACTCATTACAACTAAGTACTAACTATTTGCTATTTAACCCTCGCTTGCCCAATATCCGCACTTTGAGTGTTAAGATAACACACAACTATTATTGTTCATGAGCACCATTATAGTAACGTACACCACGAACTCGAGGTCCCGCGCGGGGACCAATGACAGCGCTGCGGACTCTGCCAACGAAGGTTCATTCATTGTTAGATTATGGTCAAGTGGTTCTAGTGAAACCAGAATCAACAGCTTCCGTGTAATGTCCCATTCATGCACTCAGATATCTATTAGAAACTTTTTAAATAAACCTAATATTCATTAATATTGTAATGCTATTGGGCTATATTCGCAAAAGCAGTTTACTGAAATAAATCAAGTGAGTGCAAATCAAAGTTACAAATGAAATAGAGTGTCACACAAACAGTTAATCAAGGTTTCTTAAGAAGCCGAAACTCCAAAACCAGTGGCGAATCACTACTTGTGGTAATATCAATGTAACTGCATGTCATTAGCGTATTACACACGTATTACAAATTACTTTGTGAATGGTTGAAGGACGTCTATAAATATAGATACAAGAAAAATGCAGTGAAGTTAATGAGAGCAATTACGGCGCGCAATCGCCAGCAATATTCCGTCGACTAACGCTCTGGCTGCTGCTGTGCTGATTTGATCCGAGTGCTGTGCACCTAAAGCTGAAAATAGCATGTATGTATAAAGAGTAAGATCTCTCTACATTTTGTATAAACCATAATATAGTGAAATATTTTTTATTAACAAGTATCGAAGTAAATAAATAGCTTCCATAGAAGCACGTTATGAGTGATTGAGAAATGGCGGATCCCGTCAAATGCGACCTTCAGCACAACATTAATATTAAGTTGTCACATGTTGCTTTTGGGCTTTAGGAATACTCAACAACATGGACAAACAACTCATGTGTTCATTGCGAAAGTTGAGATGTTTCAAGCGCGGGTTGCTTCATCGCAGGCTCTCTGCGATCAACGGATCTCAATCAAATTAGTAGTAATATGTGTGCAATTCGATATTATATTAACTCGTCATGTTTTGAATTGAAATTACCTTCTGCTTGGCTTATTACACTTTAAAGATTAAATTGTAGAAATTCCATTTAATTAAGAATTATAAAAATATCTTAATTTGATTACTTAATGCCGTTGCAATTTATTACTTGTCATTCATTTATGTATTAAGATTAAGAACTTTTTAATTAGTTTTGCAATATTATTTGCATGATTAATATCTCTCGTAGATGTGCTGATATAAAGTTAAGCCAATTTTGGTAAGACGCGGGCATTTTATATAATGAAGAAATATTAATAAAGACTTCCTCATATATTCGGTGATTCGGTCGATTACGGTCGTTGATCCCATTGCTGCAGCTATCTGTGTGACATCATTGAATCGCGCATTGCGTAAGGTGAGAAACACCAGTGCACTGCTGCACCACTTCACTGTCGCAGTGAAGTGGTGCAGCAACAGTTACATTTCCATTACATTGTTTAGCAAACAGTTACATTGTTTGGCAGCAGTATATGGGGACAGTTTTCACGGACAATAAAGGCGGATGCCGCTCTGTCTTGCGTTTGGCAATAGCCATGAGTTACAGTAACGAGCCATATCTACTAATGTAATATTAGGTCATCGCAAATGTAATGTTATGAATTGTTCTTTTTCCATTCATAGATGCAAGCACAGCCATGCACGAACCAATTTGTTTACAAAACAATACTTATTATAATGTAAGTTAATGGTTAATGCACCTTGTGATGTAACATCATGTTTTGTTTGTACTAAATAAACTACAAGGCTAAAAAGTTATGTATTCTTACAATGTTAACGTTGGTCGAAAATAGGTCAAATATTATACGTTACTTAATAGAATTCAAGTTAATGTTCACATCCATATCCCAAATGTAGCCATTTGGCCCAACTGCGCTAGAAAGAGGGCTCTTTTGTGCAAATATGGATACAGTAATTTGAGTAATTCAAACATAAATTAATAATATTATAGTGGACGTCTTTTTTCGGTTGTATTACCAGTGGATCAACGTCGATCGATGCCGCCGATTGCTGATCGATCCGTTGATGTAATATCAACCTAAGTTAATTTGCTCGAGTTTATGATAAGTGGACTGTTTAACTTAAAGTAATACTTTAAGTTAAACAGTCCACCAACTGGAATTCTATATATTGAGTTTAGCAACAGGCATCAGAATTACATTATGAATCCAAGCGTGTGATAATTGGTGGTATTGAGCACGGCGATTTATCCATCAATCATAAATAACTGCATAGTTGTGTTTACGGGGTATTGAATGTTGGCCATAAAGATAAGTATGCAATTAAGTAGACACGAGAAGGGCCGACTGCGGTCGCTGGCGGAACGATCCATCTCCGTACTTGAGTGGTCAATGCTATTCGCCACAATACAACGCTATACGTCAGAAAGAAGGTCGACTCATCCACGATTTGAACCAGTGACCACTACTTTAAATCTTCTGAGCCTGGGTAGCGCGCCATCGAAGGTGCGCCATCTACTGACAAGTAACGGAACTACGAACTTCTACTGCATTACAATTTTACAAAATAATA
Source organism: Hypena proboscidalis (assembly GCA_905147285.1). Lineage (NCBI taxonomy): Eukaryota > Metazoa > Arthropoda > Insecta > Lepidoptera > Erebidae > Hypena > Hypena proboscidalis. The sequence goes on from LR990147.1 coordinate 60,154, forward strand.
ATTTAAACGTGAAGGACACTTAAACCTTTCAGATCTTGGTTTAAAACCGCTTGTTTTATAAAATGATAATTAAAGTAAGAATAACAACATTGCTTATTTAAACACCGTAAAAGATGCCTGCTTTTCAAAAATGTATTATGTATAGTGTATGCAAACTGTACGTTATGCTGCAGAATCAAGAGTTCTGAAATTAAACAATCTTATATTACATTTTTGCCCCAATGCTAAGTGCAGTCCGTAAATTATGTTATGTTGAGTGAAGTATAGCAATGGCGGTGCTGCCTTCATCAAATTCCTTCATATAGCTTCCGCCTTCATATTTAATTATTTGTTTACCGGAATCTAATCTAGGAATCACACATAATTATTATCTAGGTCACTGCCCTAGGTTGCTCATTGCTAACTATTAAATTAATATTATGAGTTTAATAATACGTATAATAACATTGAAATGATAAAATTAACTAGCCTCATTAGTCAAAGTCAAAGGTCTCGGGTTCGAACCCACGGCACACACGTCTGTAAAGCGGTAAAGAAATTCGTTTGAATCTGCAGACCTACATAATTGAGACAGGCATTGGATAGTGTTGCATTACCGGCATTTCTCTCACTGGCTATAAGTATAATAAAACGGTTACATGAACGACGCATCTTAGAAACATCAATAACTGTAATTTAACCTTTCACCCAAAGGAGGCGCCGCGTTTGCAAAATATTAAATACTAACGAAATTCTTTAATGTAATGTGTGTTATTTCTGATCTCTTTTTACATTATTTTATTCATTTTAAATATATTTTTTTTTGTTTAAGGCTAATTGTTGGATTCATGCTGTGATTCTGAAGAGCTGTAACAAATATTTATGGACCGACAGACGAGTACTGCAAACATGCAGATCAGGTACCTAAGGGTGCTACTACACCAACGGATTGACGCGCGACGATCGACGTCGAGTTTTTCCTGTAAAATCGCCCTTGCACTGCAAAACAAAACATAACATACCATCACACCTATATTGCCCAGAAGAATGTGGCAGGTAAGCCTATCGCCATCCACGGGGCACAAATCCAGATCTGTGCTGTTATTGAAATTTTCGTGACAGTAAAATCCCAAATAACACTTTTGCTCGACCCGAAAATCCTAGCCTGGTATTGAAAGGCGCATAGGCTAACCACTTAACCAATGAGGTGGTTACTGCAAAATATGTTTCATCAGAGTCAGATACTCGCGTCCGAGAGGAAAACCCATTGTTGTATTGTTAGTTAATCGTAGTTATGTTAAGTAATACACTAAAATGAATCAGCACTATGTCCGTGTCAGGTTATAGGCGAATGTGAAATGTTGCCAGTAACATCTCCGTCGTATAAAGATTGTGTAAGTAGTACCTTTACGAGTTATTAATGATTGCACACTCATCAGAGGTGCTATCGCATCGACCAGATTCAGAACTATTGATGTGTGAACGTTGGCTAATGCCCCTCGTTGTGCAAACTGCTAAAGGCCAGCGCTCGCCAACAGGATGCATGGAGCATCAAAAACATTCACAGTGCACCCACGCTCTAAGTTCTAGCTCATTATAGTAGTATATTCTTGCGTTAAGTCGTATTCTCTTTGTACTGGTGAAAATAAAGACATTTAATTTAGACTTTGTCGTAATGAACATGTTGTGGTAACCTGTAAAACTACAATAGATGTAGCATTCATATTTGGTTTTAAAGCTATTACTCGCAGATTGAGTGGTAACATAATACAATTTAATGTAAATAAAATCATTTACCCTGCCACGAAACCATGCAACTATGCTGGACTGTCTCATCACAGCGCATTCATAAAATATGGCGCGAATAACCAGCTGCGGTCAGAACAGCTCCGGGAAACATTGCAATGTTCTAGTGTTGAAAAGTCCGTGACTCACTCTTCGGAGAACCCGAAAGCCTCCGGTGCATATTGCGCTGTTAGCGGCAGCTATGTCCTGGTGCACATTATATTTAAGAGATTTCACACAACACTGACATTTAATTTCTAGACATTACATTATGCTTAACTCAAGAACGATTGCGTAGCAAACGCACCTTCTCTATCAATACCTTTGATTGATAAGTATTGTTATGTAATGCTTTGTATGTGAAAGCTTTAGTAACGACCTACTTAATGTTTATTGTCCATAAAATATCTATATTTACAGAAAAATATACATGTTGGCTTTTAAATTAAACCACCATTTAACCTTTAGTTTTGTCCATAGATTGTTGGTCACATGAATAAATAAAGTATTGCTGTATGTGCACAATCCTTCCCATACCTTATGCACTCTACACTGCCGTTGCTTACATACATCTAATTCAAAGAAAAAGCTACTATAGTCCGTTGAATTGAACTATCGTGATGCGCATTTACTAAATTGGCGTCAACAAACAGAGGTACATTCGTTTTTACTTACCATGAGTTTGCTACAGATCGTCACGTCACGTCCGTTCGTAACAATCCTCAAATGTACAATAAGTATAATGAGCGAACGTTTACGGCAATTGCACAATTTTCAGCTGATCGTTTTGTTTTAGTGGCGATTTTCCTCGCTTAGATTATTAGGGTTCTTAAGATTCGCAAGAAACTTTAAAATTAAAATAATGTTTTTAAAATGCTTGTCATTTAAAAAGTGCCGAAAACATACAATTTTCAACCTAAGAATAACAAACTCATTATTTTAGAAAAATATCTTGCTAATATAAAACAAAAACTTATTGTGTTTGTTTCTTCTTCACACTCGAATAGATGAATCGATTTGGATGAAATTAGGAATAAAGATAGCTGATACCCTGGCATAACACATAGGTAGTGAAGGTAACCTGAGAAGGCTAACTTTTCATCCTCTTAGCCTGCCCCCTTATTACGAGTAATGTTGAATGTGATTGAATCAGATTCATCTGTCAAAATTTGTATACCAAAGATAATAATATGAATCTAATTCAATTATAATCAGTATCAATCGTAATTAGAGGGGCTGGATCATATATAATGTAACGAAAATTCGCAAATAATTTTTATTTGAATTTATTAATTTATGTTAAAATAAATTCAAATATTTTTTTAGCTACTTATAAGTTTTAGTACAGTCGGGCAATTTTTTATGATATTTTTTTTTATTATAAGTAGTATCACATTAAGCTCACCAGTTTAAAAATGGTTTGCACCCTTGGTCTCAAGTGTCTTCGTCACGATGTCATTTACACCCTGTATAATGTGTTCACCTAAAGCAGCTGTAATTATGATATTCACTAATCGTTATATGTTAATCTGAACATGGTGCGGAAACTTGGAAGCCTTGGAACTTTGGTACTTTAGAATTGACCTCTGGTATCTGGGTCTTGATCTTTGGTATCTGAGTCGGTTACACATTTCCAATATCTCCAGAAACTTTAAAGCTACTTGAAGATAAACTAAATCAAGATTGGTGTTTATTTTTCTTGTATTTACTACTATTTACTATTTGAATTCAAGCAATATTTTGCCGTCTTAGAACTAAGCTATAAAGCTCAACAATCTATCTGATTCTATATTTCTACCGGTGGAATGACGTATAATACGGAACCCGGTGCGCGCGCCCAATACGCGCTTGGCTGCTTTAGTGGCGACCTTGTAGAGTTTTTGTTGTTGCATTGTTAAGGTTGAACTCTGACTCTCGCGACATTACACCAGCAATTAACCATCCATCAAGATGAGTGGCGCTGTCGTTTGCTCGCTAACAAATGCGTGACTGCAAGCCGTGGGGTTCAGGGTTTGATTGCCGGTTGGATTACATTTGTAGATGCAATATTATTTGTAGATTTTTTCCATTAAGGAAAATTACAAGTTTTAAAATAATTTATAAAGAATCTATAATATTGTTATGATTTTTGTTATTTCTTTTGCAAAGGCACTATTTTTAGCTAGTTAATGGTAAAATGGGAAATGAATCATGAAATTATCACCAAAAAGGTTGCAAGTGTAACTATAACTTTCAGCTATTGATATAATCAGCACCGTTTGCAAAGCTCCCGTAAAAGCTCAAGGCTCTTTTATTTGAAGGCACAGGCATGCCAATGTGTAACGTGTGTGTGCGTCCGGCGCTGCTGTTGGTGCAGTCGGTGAAGTCAATGATTTATCGTTTATTGATAAGTTCATGGTATCTGTTTCACGAAACCTTTTTGACATTATTATTATTTCGTAAGCTCCATTTCCATAGAATAAATAAAACTATTTATTCAGCAAGGTTTAGATAAATAAATATTTCATTAATTGTAGGGCGAGGGGGCAAAACATCCGGATCTGTTTCAGCTGGTGCAACAATCTGCATAATAATATCATAAACTGAATGATTGAAAATAACTTATTTCAGAGTATGGACTTCTGTCGTCGTCTGTACTGGCAGTATTCAATGTAAATCAGTACAGCGAGTGACATATCCGTGTAAGCACATCATATTTACAAGGAGTGTGTGAACTCAAAGTTCAATGATGTCGAAATAGTCTCGTGGAACCAATGACGAAGGATGGGGCCACGCCCAACCACTATGAGTTCAACAAAACAAAGTGTTGTTTCGCCACGGGCCCGCCCCGTCTCGTGATTGTAAAATTAGAACACATTTCGTGAGGGTATAAAATTTTACATGTTTAATTTTTAAAGTAACATTTATGTCGCTTCACATTTCGCCGTTCACATAAATAGAATTGAATGTCTCCAAAAACGATTCTTATATCATCTTACCTACGCGAACAAACTTTGTAAAAAGATAATCTCCTACAATTCAAGACTTAAGGCTGCGGACATAATGTTGTTATCGAAGGTTGTCAGGGGAGTTGTTGATTGCTCAGATTTTTTTTTTTTTTTTTTTTTTAACGGGTTATAATCCCACCCACACGCCCACCACTGCTCAGATATACTTCACAAACTCCAATTCATGGTGCCGCGTCCCTGTAGTCGTATCGCAAATAGAAGAACTTTTCATCTCCCCTTGCAACGCACCAACTACGGTCAACATTCACCCATGTATCGCATGTGCGCATTGTGTAACGACAATCGTCATCTTTTCGACATTTTTAACGCATCGGCCATGTCCATTAAAAAGCTTGCTATACGGCTGTACACTTCATTTTCTGGTTATTTTTAAGGTGTAAAATTTAGATACTTTGCATAAACTTATGAGTTATTCTTTCGCATGCTGTGTCCACTTCTAGAAGGGCAAACATTATTTTTGTATGTTAATTTTAAGCATGTTTTTTCTTTTGCTATGTAGTGTCCAGTTTAGTGGACCAAACAATATAAAAAAAAAAAAAATGTCTAAACCATAAAAATGCGTAAACCATTTAAAGAGGTAAACTTGTAATTTTTCAGAATATTATTAAACGATCAAGTGATATCAAGTGACAACTAAGCGTACATTTTTCGCGTAGATTTAATCTTACCATTAACTAGAACACTTTATTTACTTGTTTTCATTTTGACACTTATTTAATAAAAGACGAAATATATAATGACGAAAATGAATGGTTTTTAACTGCAATAAAGAAATAATTAATTTGAGAAATTAATTAATTTATAAGGCTAATTTATTTTAAGATCCTATATGTATATTTTTAAAAATATTTGAGAAATGATTACAACTGGCGGTAGGTTTGTTCACGTAAATCGTAACGAGTCAGCTGCCGCGTGTTGTACAACACTAATTACGATTAAACGAGCAGTGACCTGCTGTTGTCACATCAAACATCTGATACAGGCGCTGTTAATTCGGTCATAGTCAGCAATCCACAAGTGCGCGGCTCCGTTCACACCAACTAACTCATTATTTGCTCATCAGAGAACTAATCAACGGTTATTACGACCATTGCGTTTCAGATAATTCTCCTTTGTTAGTACATACTTGCGGTGCCAGTAGTAGTTATTACTCGAAAACAGTTGCTTTATTAAATTATTTCCTTATTAAATAGTATTTTATTGTTGGCCTTGCATGTAACCGCATGGTACACGCAAAATGCAAAAAGTATTCGGAAAGTGTGTGACGTCACAAATCCTTTCTAAAACGACTTACGATTATTTGCTGTAATGTTTCAGTAAAGTTATTAATAGCGAGCAGGTAACTAACCTTAATTGTTGTCGTTGCGTTAATTATTATTTTTACCACAAAATTGTTTTTTTAACCCCATGCCAATAAAAAGGTGGTAATATACGAATAGCATTTATTTATCCGTCTCTAGTCTTACAGGTTAAAATATATTTCGGATTAGTTTTAAAAAGAAAATCTTGTATCATGAAGTTGTTATATAGTAATGTTAAAGAACACAAACATTTCAGAACTTTTAGCATTATTTATGAAATGCTTCAACAAAATTTAAGAAATAACCAGAACAGGCATTTAAAAGATGTAACGTCAAAACGCTTTTAACTATTTTTTTTTTATAAATGGTGGAATTTCAGTTTTTAGCTGGTACTTACGGCTTGCTGCTGTCTTTTAGATATCTCCTAAACTTATTTCTCAATCAAAGTTATTAAAAACAAATCACAGATTTAACTCACAAATTAATCCAGATTGATTAAGTTGTTCAAAGATTATTTACGATTTCGCAGTTTAATCTTATTTATGAAATACCCACTGCATTTGGTTTCGCGATCAATAATTGTCAATATATATTATGTTTTTTCAATAGCAATAAAATAAAACATCACGAAGCCATTTGTCAAAAAAAAATTGCATATTTCAATTAGATAAGATGATCGCCGCGAACTGGTTTATAAACGGTCTGATGATCTTTGTTAGTTTATTGGCATTATTTAAGGTTTAATATTGAATTGTTCGGGACATAAACGTTGATATTGCCTGACTATTATTACACCAATATCTCAGCGGCTATTAACTTGAGACTATAAGCGAGCTGGTTCCAGTGCCGCCACCCGGCGTTCGGCGTGTCGCAATCGCAACTCCAGCGAGGTCCTTCACCCGCGCGCTGGTCGCATTGTCGCATCTTAACTATGTCGATCAGCGTTTTTGCCAATTACGCTCATTTGCGGGGCTTGCGCAAGCGCAGTGACCGCGATTATGTCCACCCTTGCCGCGGGTCGGCGGCGCTTCGTCATGCCTCGCCTCTCCCGCCGATGCCTCACCCCTCATTGCAAAAACCAAATTCTGAAAATAAATAAAGACAATATTGATAACAATGTCATCCTAATTGGTCACGGCAAACAAGCTCAAAGCAGCAAATCATTTTATCTTAGCTTACAAATAAGAACGTTAACAGAGGCGAAATTATGCTACTAGAGTAAGGGAATAGAAAGGACTTCTATTCCCTTACTCTAGTAGCATAATTTCGCTGAATAGATAGCTTTGATTTTGAAAAACCTGTTGAAAGTATTTCTTTTCTGACACAATTGCTTGCCCTGCATTCGACAAATATATCTCACCCTGTAGGTATTATGATTGTATAATGAATATGCACATATCGTTACGTGAGAGTCGAATGTGGATCGATGGCGATGAGTTATACAATGTTGTATTGAGGGCAGATTGTCTGAGCCTTGCAGACTGCTTCGATGCCAGCATCATCAGGCAATTGGTCTGCAGCATAATTAATTTACTCGTGTCAGTAAATATTAACATAATGTTATAAAAAAAATAAGACAGAATTTCAAAATCTGACGCATTTCATAGAGTTCTTGTATAAACGTCAAGTTACGTCAAAAAAAACTGAATTATCATCTTTAAAAAAATCCAGTTACCCTCAAAAGTGTAACTTAAAACATTAGTAATACAGCTCAATCCAAAATCAATCCCAGGATCTCACGATTGCGTTCGCACTCACGGCACTATTAAGCAACCAGGGATTTCTAGTGACTATTGCAGACATTGCCCTTTCTTGTCCAAGTAACAACTTAATATTGCTGGTGCTATAATGTACGCATTCGGATATCTCCTCCTACGCAAGCTCTAGTTTCACAGAAATATGGACAAACGGCACAATCAGTGGAAGGTCACGTTTATTAATGTATTGCATACGATACCGGCTTGAATCATCAGTGAATCACACTGTTGCTACCATTCTCCGTCTTACACAAGGATTGTAAAAAGTCTGTGTGTTTCCTCGAGTACTTTTCCAAAGTATTATTTGGCAGGCCACAACTGCAATGAACAACGATATGAAATCCGGAATTATGTAATGAATATATCTATGAGCTAACTATAGCAAGCGAAGATTACCATGTATCTATCTTGAACATTTCTCGGAGCTTTCATTTCATCAACAGCTTTGATAAGGGTCATAACGTAACAATTCAACATATAACTATTACAATACATGATATTTTCTCGCAGTCATACATTCTAAAGCTCAAGACGGAATCGTTAAGTTTGAATCGTTATAACCATTTTGTAGATTATATTACAAATAAGGATAATTTGGCTTCAATCGGGGTCAATGAGCTGCTTACGAGTTCTAACAGCTGATGGGATGTAACTGACACACATTTCACAATGCATTACGTCTGGGTTTGTCCGCCGCCGGAGGGCTCCTGTAGACTATGTCAAAGAGCGTATCCGTAATATTAGCAATTTTGTCCATATTTCTCTTTCAAACGGGAGCAAAACTCAGCTTTCGTTAAGGATCTACCACCTGGCTTGTATATGAAAAAAAACATAACCCTCCTTCTGACGCAGTCGGGTAAAAATATCGTCGCATCCTGTCCACCAAGGTATTTAAAGTTTGCACGGTCTATTGTTTTAACCCTTCCAATCAGAGAAAAGTTTGTAAAAGACCTACTTAAAATCTCTTAGATGCCAATCATCGCACCGAATGGTAAATAGCAGTTGACCTTTCAAGTTTGTTCAGAGACAGAATCGCCCTTGCGCTGCTCGCCGTCACTGTCAGGCGCTTGGCAATGCCCACATTTTTAGATATTGCACTTATTAGTATTAACCAATAAAATAAAATAAAATAATCCATAATGTCAGAATTGTCGGATTAAGTATTAGCTAACATAAATCTGTTATGAAAACTTACCTACATTGCACCTAAGGAGAGGTCAAACATGCTATTAATAAAATACTTGTCATTAATTATTTATTTCATTTTGACCAATATGTTAATTTTTGTGACAGATAATAATTAAACTATAATGATATATTAAAATATGTACATATTGATTCGATGTTATGTATTCATTATCATAATTGTGATAAGATAGTGTTTTGGGTGGTTTCTCGTATTACACAGATCTAAGTTTACCACACAAACATAAATAAGTAAAAGTATGGTTTATCTTTGTGATAGTTGCCGCTTCGGTAGAATAATGTTTCGAATAACTAGAGTAAAGTAAAGACTAAAAATACAAGATGTATTCTTTAACACATTAGAGTCACCGTAGAGCGAAGCACTCGATTTAAAAAGCGTGACCAGAATTATATATATGCTGTATTATTTTATTGTTCCTCGTCACACGCATATTTACATTAAGTCGTGGCGTCTAGCGAACACTACTTTATGTTTAAAGTTTCAACTTAAAACAAGGCACAGTAACAATAAGATAAAGGGATAGGTGATAGAATGCAGGCAATTAGATGCAACTTCAAACAAATAATGCCGAAGGTTTTGTTTGCATCCATAGGTTTCTAATATTAACCCTTTTATTACTCATTTAAAAGATTCAGTTTTTTTTTGCCAGATTGAAAACCGAGCAAAGCTTGGTCCCTAAGACTGTTTTGTTCTGTAGTTATAATATTGGGTTTAAATGTTTGTGTGTTTGGGCTGCAAATCCACATCCCGATGACATCCACCTTTACCTTCTACGAGGAGCAACAGTGCTGTGATTGACGCACTCAAGGTCGATACCTTTAATACGCCAATAGATATATTCAAATTCAAATTCATATCCATTTATTTCGTAAACTATTAGTACATAGTATTTGAAATCGTCAATAAAAAAGTACAAACAAAACTTAACTAAATACATGTAGCTGAGAAACAATAATCTTATCTAATCCCAAGCATTATTATCTTCCATATAATCTTTAATGGTATAATAGCTCTTCGAACACAGTTTTCGTCTTATTATAGATTTAAATTTATTGAAACTTTGAATTTCCTGAATTGTGCTTGGGATTTTATTATAAAATCGCACACATTGACCTCTAAATGATTTTTTTATTTTCTGGAGCCTAGTGGCAGGTAAAACTAGTTTATGCTTGTTCCTTGTATTTAAATTATGTATATCACTTTTTTTTTTAAATTCTAAAATATTCTTATGTACATAAATAAGGTTTTCATAAACATATTGACTCGCCACTGTCAAGATACCGATTTCTTTAAATTTTTCTTTTAGTGAATGTCTAGAGGGTAGATTATAAATTGCTCGAATAGCCCTCTTCTGCAGTATAAAGATAGTTTGAATATCTGCGGCACAACCCCAAAGAAGAATACCATACGACATGACACTATGGAAGTAGCTATGGTAAACTATTTTAGCTGTGTTAACATCTGTTAATAGGCGAATTTTCTTTACTGCAAATGCTGCAGAGCTGAGTCTATTCGACAATTTATCAATATGAGGGCCCCACTGAAGCTTACAGTCCAATGTGATACCTAAAAACTTGGTGGTATTTACAAGCCCCAACTCATCCTCCTTTATCTTAATTGTATAATAAATGTAATTAAGTATTCGTTCGATTGGCCGCTGTGTCGACATCGGACAGCTTGTGGTCGCGGAGCAAGTGTCACTGGAGGTCGAAGCAACGACCTAACTCCTGATATGTGCATACATTATTAAACTAATAAGTCGCTTTTATAGCGTTCTGCTTACAGTAGCTAATTAACATTATGATACACCCAATATTTGGCCCAATGTTTGATATAAATATTGCCTTCTTTTCACAAACGATTGATAAATAAAAACGTCAACATTTAATAGGAAACGTAGCATATAATTAACGTGACTAACGTAGAGAGTCGTTTTGTAAACAATAACCTAGGCAATATGAAACGCCTATAATTGATCTATGCGATTATTTATTTATTTATTTATTTATTTATTTATTAAGGCACACAAAACAGAATACAGTCAATTCATAGTTAGGTGTAAAATAGTTACAGTTTTGCTCTAGACGATATTCCTAAACATGTGTACACAACTTGACTTAATTTTTCAAAGTAAACAGGATAAAAAGACTAAGAAAGTAATAAACATATTAAGTTACACCACAAACATGCATGATGCAAAATAATTAAAAACTAAACAAAACAAGAAATATATCAAATTGTTTTAAGTTTATGACACAATTTGCCTAATTTTGTTTTTAAATTTTAATAGACCACAATTAAACACATCCAACTTATCATTGTACCGAGGCAAAAGCTCATTATAGAGGTGACACATTCTAACTAATGGATTATAGTAAGACGTATTATTTTTATGAACATTCAGTATAAAGGTTTTAAGATGGGGTTGACGGGTCCGGAATTTTATGTTGAAATTAATTAGAGATAGTAAATCAGAGGAGTCAATAATAGAATGGACAATCTTGTGGAGACATACCAGATCGTTGCATTTGCGACGAGTTTCGAGCGATTGCAACCGAAATTTATCGAGTTTTTCACCGTAGGATGTCAATTGTCTATTTAGTTTAAGTCTACAGCAAATAATGTACAAGCACTTCTTTTGCACTCTCTCAAGGCGATTTATATGAATAGCGTAGAACGGTGACCAAACAGATGAGCTGTATTCCAAGATGCTTCTAATCAGCATATAATAGAGATAAAGTAAACTACGTGGATTCTTAAAATCCTTAGTAATTCTGCATATAAAGCCAAGAAGACTCATACTTTTGTTGATTATGTGATCAAGATGTGCGTTAAATGTTAGTTTCTCGTCAAACAGGATTCCTAGGTCTTTTACAACACTTTTTCTTTCTAAGTTAGATCCATGTAAATTATAATTATAAAGTATTTTGTGGGTTTTGTTACTGAAAGATATAACACAGCATTTTTTGACATTCAAAGACATGCGATTTTCATGGCACCATCTCTCAACGTCTTCTAAGTCTAATTGAAGTGCTTGAGCATCCTGATAGTTGTTAACAGTTGCGTATATTTTGAGGTCGTCGGCATATAACAAGCATGGATTTCTCAACCTATCCGGGAGGTCATTAATGAATGCGACAAAGAAAAGGGGCCCTAAGTGTGAACCTTGAGGCACGCCCGAAGTACAAAAAATGGGTAGAGACAACTCACCTTTAAGAGCCACAAGTTGACTCCTCCTATGCAGATAAGATTCAACCCAGCGAAGTAAGTTGCCATGCAGACCGTACCGCGACAATTTTTATTGATTTCGAACTGCTCAATATTTTAACCAATGTTTTAGTAGCTCATTATTGTATTATACACTGTTTGTCCATCATCCTTTACTTAGGTAGCCATACTCGGTTACCAGATTTAACCGATTTTTAAGATATCCGTGCTTCACCGTGTTCGGTTCAAATACAATATGTTCAATGAACCATTGTTGGGCTTTGCAAACATTTGCGGTTTGAACTGAGATAAAACTGAATATGTGTAACTTTTTGAAAAGGTGTGCAACCTTCACTTTTAACCCGCACCGGCTCAACGAGGTGGACCTTAACCTTCTGCTTTTGAAAAGACACCTGCCCGGGTGTCGCTGTAGGGCGAGCTTGTTATCAAGCTTTATTATTACATATTTTGCATTTATGTTCCACATCAGTCATTAACGATAGGCATTTGAACGCGTTCAGGGAAATCCCGTTGACCGCATATCTTGTAAGAGTATTACAGTGGCACCAGAAATGCCTCGTAAACTGGCACTAGATAGCAATACTTTATAGAACTTATTAGAGAAAGTTTTTCCTTACAGTTTTCCTTGTGAAACATTCGCGAGAATCCTTAAGCACAACAACGCACAGTACTAAGTAAATTAGATTAAAGTACACAAGATTGATCTGCCCAAAAAATAATAGCATCTAAAACTTTATAATTTTCTTGTCGAACTATTGTATTTGAAATCGTTTAAAAAGTAACGTGATGTGGTAGGAGTGACTGGACCACAAGTACATGAAATACGATACATATCAGCAGTGGTCCTCTAGAAGTGAAGGAATATGACATCTCGTGTCTATAATATCTTATCAATTATACTCGTATCTTGTATATTGTTGACTCACAAAACGTTGCTTTTAATTAAGAAAGCAGCAATGAGTTGGCGATTCTGATGATAAAGATTGGTGGTAGAGCATTTGCGAACGAGCTCGAGGGCGGCAGCACCACCATCTTACCTTTAAACTGCCGCTTGCATTACTGTTTTCCGGTTAGTTCCGGCATATGAGGCATAACACCGTTGCCCTCAGCTGCAGTGACGCATCTACAATCTGCTTTTGTGGATTGTTGAAGTCCATGGGATGTACTCCACTTACCATCAGGTGGACTACGCGTTCGTTCGCTGCAAGCGTAAGATATTAAAAAAAAAGTTTCTATAGCGCTGTTCTCAAGTGGGCTTTCTGCGATAATAGTTTCCATATACATAATTATGTTATGTGGACAGTATGTGATTGAGTAACATCTTACAGAGTACGTAAGTGATCTGCCGGCTGCAGCGGCTGACAGCTCCGATTGAAACATCTGAGATAATGCTCTAATGCAACATGCATTCACTCACTACTTGCACTCGTATTGTTTTCACCAAACCATTTTATTGCTTGAAGGTGATTGATATTGAATGGGACCATACATCGTAGAACTGGACACTCGCACTTAAAGACATTGGCCTCTATTTGTAAGCCTATGTGGCCACATAAACACAAAAAATACAATATACAGTAGTATACAGGGTGTAATTGTATTATTATGTTCAATTTGTAATTCACAAGATATCATGAGGTCAGCTATAAACCTACGTACTAGTTATGAAGCAATTCAAAATAGAACTTAATAACATTGTAAGTGATTGCGAATAAATCTTTGATCAGTGCGCGGTTGTTGGTAGAACAGAACATTACACACAATTATTATAGACCTGCGTCATTTGACAACGCCTTTGGCGTAAAATCCGTAACATAATTAAATTACGTTTTAAATAATAAGAAATATGAATTGTCAAGGCTTTTATGAGCTGCCACTGAATTAAATTGCTTCGTAAATTATGTTTTTAATAAAAGTAATTCAGTAACTAAAATGTTTTGTAGAATACTCTAGATAATTATGTTGCGTCATAGATTCAGAGCTTTATTTGAATCAGTAAAATGATAAACTTAAAAAAAAAGACGAATAGCAATGTTTTAGATTGTTTTATGGCTGAGCAGAAGCTGACTACAGGCAGAAGATTTTTATACACTTGTTCAAAGAATAGTATTTGATTCACAATACAAGTAAGAAACTTCCTCACTCCCTCCAAACTCCTTAACAAAACGTTCAAATGGGTCATTGCGTGAGTCTCCTCCGACATCTGCCATCGAATGTAATGTGCTCTTTACATTATAATGAATGTACATGACAATCTGTAAATAATGAGTTACTGCGTAAGTTACATTGTTTTCCTTAAACTGAGCACTACCAAGATAGCATCAGATTACCGTGAATTAGGAATGAGAGAAGTAGGTCTGTCATTAGTTGTGTGTCAGCATCAGCATCTAGATCTGCATTTGATGAGATAAGCCGTAATTAGCATGTATTGAGAGCGTTGTGCAACGTCCGCATCGCCTGTAATCTGTAATATAATGTATTGCAAAGTTCCTTGTCGATACGCCCGATTCCGTATTACGCCCAATTCACATTAAGACGGCGACCGGCGTTGATTACCCCGACTCTGTTACGTGCGTAGTCACTGCATTATAAACTGATTAATGCCACTACATCAAATTACACCGGCAGTATTCTAATAACAACATAATATCTTGCACTACGCTTACAACCTGAAATATAATTAGCCTACTACCTAACTAGTAGCTTAGCACATTGTTTTGCTTGTTTATATCCTTAAGTATTTATTTGCTTACGTAAAACAAACTAAGTACGCTTTCCGGCTTATTATTGGGCTTCATCTTATTCAAAAGACCGAAAAGATAAATAGAAATCCTAAAAATCCTAAATCATAACCTTCTTATATAACTTTATCACCATTAAATCAATAAAATAAGTAGTTATTCTGCTCCTCCACAACTCCCAGCTCTTTTTTACTAACTTTAAACGATTAAAGTTAAAAATGAGTTGAGCGGTGTTGTTCGGTATGCGACCGAATGTACAAGTGCACGGTTGGCGTAGTGGTTAAAGCGGTCGCCTCACTGCTTTCAACTGCGCTGGTGTTGTGGGTTCGATCCGCAAAGATTTGTTCTGACTCTGGGTGTGCTTTGTGTGTGTGAAATGTATGTTTGTGAACACCCATGCGCGATGTATGTAAAACTCTTTAAAAATAATTTAATACTAAAATGATGAATCGCGTGTCATATCAATGTGAGTGAAGCCTTACATAGTCGGATTTCGGCGCCAATTTGCACTGATCACGCTGGTAACCCTAATTAGCGTTGTTGAAGAAAGTAGGTCAGGGCGTCGAAAGTGGCATTTACATTATTATTCATATTCACTCGTAGAGCACTTTCGGATTGTCGACGGCTTATTTATCATGGCCACCCTTCTTACCCACACTTACTGGACAAGTGCATAATATATGTACTAAACGTCACGTACCAAACATTCGAGATTAATTACCGCTTTAATTTATTTATCAGGGCAAACCAAATAGCGCGTTATCCACTTTTAATACACGGTTAATTTTTACATCGACGCATGTTCATTTGTAATTGGTACCTAAAGGCCATGATCGTGCACATTGATGAAACGAACAAAAAACAATTTGGTGTCCGAATAATATTACATATTACTAACTAGGTCTCTCGGTTTAACCGATTACGCAATGAATCATTCCAAATTATCTTTATTTCATAACGGAACACAAAATAATGTCTTATTCTTATTTTAGGCTCGTTTTTATGTTAATTTGCAATAACTGCAGAAAAAAATATATTATAATCCTTTCTAAATTAACTTTGTTCGGCGCCTGCAAACGTTAGGCTTGCGTTGGTGTAGTACCTGTGTGTAAGACGTATTTACGATACGTCTGGAGTTTTTTGTTAATATGGTGACGGACAAAACGTCTTATTTCGAGTAGTTACCAACTCGAACTTGTAAATTGCCACCAGCTACTTAAAGTAATTAAAATTAATTGAACATCAAAACAAGTTTTATTTATTATTATATGTTGCGGACGTCCGCAACATATAATGTAATAATACTAGTCCCCTAGGACTACTATTTGGTGGCATGTTGAAGGTGAGACTGCGGCGCTTCCTCCCCTGAACCAGCAATAGATCCCCTTTCCTCTCTCTCTTTATGTGTTGGTAAACTATCTATGATATGCGACGATTTCGCCATACGGATTATATTTTGTGACAAGAGCGGTACCCTGTAAGGTTACGTTGATATACATAGAGGTTACGGCATAACCCTCGCCAGCTTTGTATAATTACTTGTTACGGCGTATTGTCTGCGAGGCGGCGCGACCTGCGGGGGTCATCCGTGTCAGCATTACGCGGCCGAGCCTTGCACAATGCACATTACCACTCTTGTGCCAATATCATTCTTCTATTCAGGGTTCAGGGTGCTATTAAATACTGTTTAACCGAATTTCACATCATTTGGTGGGATTAGTGATGGCTTGTCCTTTGTAATTATTGATGAAACACGCGTTGAGGCCATGCAAGCGATGCAATCAATTATTGCGTTTAGTCCGTCCGTACACCAGCCTGTATCTCATGAACCGTTATAGCTTGTGTGTGTAAAATGTATGATTGTGAATACCGTAAAATAAATATTTTAAGGAAGGGGGTGGGGTGCTCTTCACAACAAACGCACTTTTGATCATTTCAGCTTGATATTGACAACGGTAACAGGAAAACGCTTGAAATATTCACACAATATTAAATGACATAGATACTTTAGAAAAAACATACCGTTACATTACATCACGCCTATATTACCCCTCATTCGATATAAATCAAAACTATTGTAGGAACAAAGATAATGTAGAGGTAACCGAAAACAATAACAAATACTTGACTGTGTACGGAATTTTGTGAAAAATGTGACGAAGCAGGTCTAGGTCACGTAAGCATCTTGATTTAGTATATAATGCATCGATTTGTATGCGGCACGACGCCTAACTCTTCTATGAGATGATTTTTTGAATTATTCATTTCTTATAGATACACCTTATAGATGCACGTAGTCGTCTAGACTCGGAATTATTAGAATAGACAGACAATACTGATATCGTCGCGGCCGGGACAGAACCTTATTTAATATGAGGCTACTACGACACGTCCACGCTTAGCGTCTTTCACTTTCTATTTCAATAAGGAATGCTAACAGCTAAGCTAAGAGTAACTAGGATATTAATTATAATTATTTCACGGCAAATAAACGGGATCATTTTAAGACAAAGATTGATTTTGAATTATATTTTCTAAAAATAAATTTTAAAAAATGTGTAATTTCCTACTAATCTAAAAATAGCTACTTGAAGTCAAATGTAGTTCAGAAATGGTCCAGTCCAATGACCACCGATATGATAAAAGAAGGCGATTGACAACAATCCATAGCACTCTCAATTAATGTACCGGTTTTACGATAATATCACTGCTGCATAAGCTATTATGTAACGCGCTGTGAGAATATTTTATTATGTGATGTAAAATACTGAACCCATTTTTATGCAGATTTCGACGCAATGATAGGCGTCTGATCTAGATCAAAAATGTGCATAATTAACCCTTGATTTGGCAGAAAAATATATCTTTATCATACCTTTTCATTTTTTGGGGATTAGTTTTGGAAGTTATTAGATGGCCAAAAATAATAGTAAAAAAAATTTCAGATTTTCAGATTTCCTGAAAATATATGTTCACCGTGGCGAACACTGCCAATAGTGTGACAAAATGATGTTTCAATATGGATATGAGTAAAAAAGCATGTGAAATTAGGAAAAAGAAATTTATTTTCTTAAAACATTACAAAATAATGCAGGCAAATCTTAGTTTTTCTTACTAATTGTAGAAATAAAAAGAATTTAAAAAAATACTCAGTATGAAAAGCTAAATGACAGTTTATAGGCTTTTTGCCTGTTACAAAACAAAGTCTGACGTCACATTTTATGCAGTAGACTGTGGTGTTTTTCTTGCAAAACATGCAACGTCCTTCTTCTTTTGTTGAAAGAAAATGCCCCACATTGTTATACCTCACAGCATCCACTGGTCTTGGTTTGGCAGAACGTTTTACTGTACATTCCTCGACCCTCTGACGTTCTTCTTATCTATTCACTTTTACTAGTCCTTCATATTCGCCTCGCCCAGGTATATTGCGCTATAACAAAGCAAAAGAAGCACAAAAGTAAGCAAAAAATAGAAACCACACCAGGTTAGGCAAAAAAAACAAATAAAACTATTAGTCTTTGGCATAATTGGCAATGTTCGCCACACCGAACATGCTTGCATAGAGACATTTTACTGCATATTTGGCAGTGTTCGCCGTGACGAACATTGCTTTTAGTTGCAAAAATCCAAAAGATTTACATAATTTGTTAAAAATCATTAACCATTATTTGTTTATATACATCATAAACAATAAAACAATACATATTTGGTTGTCTAACATGCATTATAAACATGTAAAAATTAATAATTACCTTGACCAAAGCACGTGGACGTCGTCTCGGCGCCATTGTTTTGACACAACTGACATTTGAATGATGCCACACGCAAATTGTTTATTGCTACTTATTCTATGTAAAAAATACTATTATATTTACTAATATTTTTGTATAGAGTTCTTAAAATACTGTCTCTAGAATTTTTCAAATTGCGTGTTCGTCGCTCCGAACATAGCCAAATTAAGGGTTAAGCAGTATTCTTCTTTACACTCGGCAAGGCTCCCAGGAAACATCATAATAATATTAACGATGGAAAATTAATTAAATCGGGCAAGGCCGACAATTATAACAACAATTAAAATACTATTCGTAATTATAATACAGTAAATGTGTTAGTATGCTTGTGTAGATTGTAGCCAAGCATGCAAACATTACAATCACTTAAATATTCACGTAAAATATTTAATCATTCAATTAATAACTCGCAGAATAACACCGTTTATGCAGAATGTAATGTGTTATTTGATTAAGTAGTTGTTTCGTTACAGATTGCGCTAAGGAAATTCCCAAACGAATCTTATATTTTTTTTTAACACAGAAATTTTTAATTCATTATAAACCAGAAATTAATACAATAGGTTAAAATATTTACACAACTAAAATAATAAAAATAATTAAAAAAAAATAATCTTATATTTTGCGTAAGCGCTATTTCCTACTTTAAACTTTGAATGCCGAGAAATTTCGGAAATATTTATTTGTTCAATATAGCAAGAACCTAAAAACAATGAGTAGCGTGTTGAAAGTTTATGCAGCTGCCACAAAGGGTTCGAACTGAAAGCATCACCTTTAGGGAGTTCTGTGTAAAAAGTATTAGTTATGTGTAACATTTTCACAAACATAAGAAGATATTACCCTAACTTAATGTTATCCGATACTGCTATCTTATTACAGTTATTTTTCTAAGTATTCGTCTTGATGATGAAGTAATAAACAAGCGCTATGATACAAGATCCTCATAAGTGACCTCATTGAAGAGCTGGCGGCCACGCACATCGTTACTCATCCATCCATCTTGGTAGAAGCGCACTCATCCACCACACGACGTTCATCCGCGTTCGACGACGAATTGATCGATCGATGCACTGACATTTGCTCAATCATGTAATCTCTGTAATGTGTCCGACAAGTAGGACAACCTCTAATGTGCTTTTTTACAATTCATGTACCAAACGAGTTTGCATTTCACCTTATGGAAAGTGGTACACACAATACATTAGACCACTATTACCATTACAGTCTTTGGAGGCGTTACCGGCCTAATATAAATATCCATAACTAGGCTACTAATAGTAAAAAACTGTTTCTTAAGACCACTGTTCAAGGGCCTGAAGATATATATTAATTTGCGTACGGGATTTTATTTTTGACCATTTTAGCCTGTCAACATAGTCTTTATAATAATTGTATTATTATAAAAGATGCAGTTCAATATTTTTCCACAAAATGGTAGAGATACCTTGGTACAGAGTGGTGGAAGTGTGAGTTTCTTGTGTGTGAGTGTATTCACTAACGTTGTCTTAAAATCGTTCGCTAGGCCTTTATTATGACTGCCAAATGAGTGCAATTAATTAAGGTTTAAAATTACCATAAATTGAGTAATTTATTAACACATTTATCTATCAGTATAAGAGAAGGTTACACTGCGCTAACGGAATGAAGCAATGGATAAGACTTGCCATCAACATTCATGAAAGCTACACTCATAAATAACGCGCTGGTGTTTATTGCTATTTAAACAGCTTGTGTCTTCATTTATGATCGAACTCGTCAATTATTTGAGTACTAATTTATATTACTACATATAAAGCCTCATGTCAATTTTTTTATTTTTTTAATGTTTATTTAATAAAAACAGCTAATATTGGTGAAGCCTCCGGATATAGTTATTTATACAACACGGGAGCAAAGCTCGTATTTCTTTGAGTGCTAGTTTTGAGCCCTGAATAAGTAAAAGATTCTATAGCAGATTATTTAGAATCTTGAGCGAAGAATAACGTTGATCTCTTGTCGCACATACAACTTTTTACCTCACCAGCTCGAAAATGCGAAAACAGTGTGCAAAACTCGTCTTTGCTTCAAACGTGAGAGAAACTCTATGCAAAATTGAGTTTTGCTCACTAAAATTACTCGAAGTAAAATCGAGCTTTATTCACTATTTTCACACAACAAGGAATGCCTTTTCGAGTTGCTGAGTTAAAAAACATAATTATTTTAAGCACACTCCACTCTACCACCACATAGTGACAGATTAATTCTTATTCTAAATAAACAGTTGTCTTTAATTTAAAACAGATAAATAGATAAATAAATCGTGGGAAAATTCTATATTAAAAAAAGACTACATTATTTTTTTTAATTCAAGGGAATGCATGGATCTTTATATTATTTTTATCTCATTTTAACAATGCTGCATTTGGCATTCATTTTGTTTGCGAGCTTTTACACATGGCGAAGACACACAAACTAAAAATATGAATATTTAGTATATATACCGATCTGATCTAGCAGTGCAGAGGAGAGCAGTCGTAAGGTGACGAGCGCCGCACTCGCAGTCTAACTGCAGATTAGTACAATCACGCACCAACAAATGGACAAGCTAATTACATAATATAGCAACTACCATTGAATTACTCACAGTACTGCCTACATACTGTGATGTGATGTCATGAGATGTGCTGGACTTACAAACTAACATAATGCTGGGAACAGCAGGTTAAGCCTGACTACCAGTAATCAGTAGTTATCCTAACGAGAGGTCACTGACATCTCGTATTGGTAGGTAATTTATTAATTAGTATCTCTTATCTTATACCGAAACTAAAAACCTTTCAAAATATACACTTGAAGTGGTTACGCAATTTGAATAAGAAAACGAAAAATAAGTGATTGAAATGGTAGAGAATGCCTATGCATTATTTCACTGGTGCCTTTTGCGCAATTGCGCCATCGAGCTACTTTCCAGTGATTCCGTACATGATTCGGAGACCTTGGGGCAATCATATTTTTCTGTCTTTGGTTATTTTTCTGACTGATTATGAAAAAGTAACGTTATCTTAACATTTACTATCCCAATTCATTTAGAATAATCCGGTCAACTTTCATTTGTCCGATGTTTCTTTTTTTTATTTGGAGATTTTTCCGAGCAATGTTTTGCTCATAGAGATTCAAAGTCACTTAAAAGTGTTTTTGCATGTTTAGTTTTGAACATTTTCTTAAGTCGTGTAAAATTTTCCAAGCCAGTCTTTACAATTATTTTTTTTAGGTGCTTTTCCAGAATCATGTATCGAATCACTAGTAAGCGGCTTGGTCACGATGTTATTTACACCCTGTATTAAATATTATGAGGCATAAAAGAAAAGAGGCTTAAAAACCTGTCTATAAGGAATCATTACAAATATGAAACAATAGAAACAATGTACAAAGATACAAGTCAACTGACAGATGTAATTGACGTTCATCATATTAATTACTTAGTTACTAGATACTGTGAAACTTAGAAATATACACCAGAGATGATCATTAACATTGACGAGGTGTTGTTACAGCGATCATATCCATACTTTATTCAATACAATAGATGGTGCTAGTAACAGGAACAAAATGTTTGTGTCAAGAATTATAACCGAAAGTCAACTTGGTGCTTTTAAGACAGATAACGACGGCTTCATTTTGCTAATCTGTCTTCATCAGAAATTGGTTATATAATATCTGCTCTACAAACTAGAGTATTTTGATTGAAATGTGTTGTACATATTTCAATATTAATAGCAATAAGCAGCAATTAAACCTCTACTGCAAAAAATAACTCACAGCAAAGACAGCCAAGTGACAACTCTTTTTGTGTTAACCTTTTATCCTTAACCCTTGGTCTGTTGGTGGCCGGGCGCCGAGGGACAAGGAAAACTTGCGGCGGGAAATCTCGGTGAGAGGCTGCGGGGTTCAGCGCGCGGTGCGAGGGAGGGGGGGCTGGTGGTCGAGGCGTGCTCGGCCTGGCAGCGCTCGGGCACTCGGTCGCGCGCGCTCGCTCCGCACGCTCGTTTCTCCGCGCTGCACAGTGCTACTCCCGTCAGTGTCAGCGCCCGCTCGTCGCTCGGTAACGTACCCGCACACACACACACACACACACCGGCGCACGCGCTTGCATAAGCGTTTCCGCCTCGCCGCCGCCGCGAGCGCCCCTTATCCAACACCGCTGCACCGCTAGCGCGTGCGCCACACACGCGCCGCCACCGCTATCACCGGGAACCTTGTTTTTGCTTTATGTGCAACGCTGGTGGCGGTTGCCACATCGCAAACTGCAACCTCGCCGCCGACATTGGGCGCGTTTCAACACGATATCGGTCGATTTCGATTACATTAACGCCCGCGACTGCCACGACAATTGATTGCATTTTGTCTTTCCAATCAGCTGAGTGTAGAGTGCAGTGCAGTGAGTGTCCGGTGTCGGTGCGAGGTCGCAGAGATGCACACCGTCCACACGTAAACAAACGCACATGTGTGTGACGTCACGCGCGTCCCGCCACCGGCGTGGCACCACCGTTGCACCGCAGTGGCGGTGGCCGGCGACGCCGCCTCACACAAGTGGGTCGCTGTTATGTAACGACTCGCCGACGAACCTTTTCATGTCATCTTATCTAACTTTCGATATTTAGCGAACGTCGGAACTGGTTTTTTTTTTGTGTTGCACCGCGGGGTCATGGTCGCGGTGAACCCCTCCCCTTGCACCCCTGCCCCCGTCACCGGTGACCTTCGATCGTGAAATAAATAACAAAAAACAATAATTGGTAATCGAATATAAAATTAAGGTATCGCAGCGGAAAATCTAATTATCTCGTTCGCGGTCGATGGCCGCCGCCACGGGTCACGGGCTAAAGGACTGAAAATACTGTTACATTTGTATTTGTTATTAAAACGATTTCACTTGTATGCCTAATAAATTGAAAAGTCAACGATATGGGTTAATTTCAGTATTTATGGCAAGCGGCATTCTCTTGCCATTGCATTTTATCTAAGATCCGGTTCGAAGGACTATTACCAATAGCTATGATAACAACATATTGTTTTGATTAGATAACTAATCATTTCACTGTAGTTTCCATGAAAGGACATAGATATTGTTGTCAGTTGGATTGTAAACAGTGTCTGTATACAAACCGGTACATGTGTGTGGAAGCACACCACACACCAGGGCATGGAGTGGTGACACACATTCGATCACTTCACTTTCATCGCCTATGGGTCGTAGTGGCGTAGTCGCGGTACGACACGGGAGTGTTTACATTCCGATGTCGTAGTCATAGGGCTGTCGTAACACTCAAGGGTCGTACATCGTATAATTGAATACGTGACGACTGCATTAGAGGACAAACTCATTGCAAAGCAACCATGCCATTAAAACAGTCTACATTCGCAACTGAATTGATGAATTAAAAGTTTTGTTAACTCGTTTCATGTTATCACACAGAATAAGGCTCTTAGATTCCTTTATGTTTGGTTTGCTCTTTTGTTGTGCTCTTATTTTATCACATAAATTAAGACCACCAGTGTATAATATAAAATCCATACTTGCAAATAAAGAAATGAGATACAATGACACTCAAATTCTGAAATATGCATAGTTTTTACCTACCGGATACTAAATACCATCTACATAATCAATGTTACATTTCTAATCCCATAAATGTAAACCCTTCATAAAACAGTACATTGATAGCGTTATAAAAATGTACTTAAGTAATCGTCAGTAAAGCATATAACTTCAGTAAAACAACATTAAATAGAGTCAACGTTTACCAATTGTTAGCAAACAATGTTTATTGATAGACCCCCCTCCCACCTTGGCTACTTCCCCGCAAACCCGCGGCGATGTCATCGGCATGTTAATTGCCGACTCTATGTAGAGTCAGTTCATTTCTCTCTGTTTAATTATGCGCCATTACTTCAATATTACCGCAGTTATCGTTTAACAGACGTGGCTGATGGTAGAGCTCTCGTTTTATCGGGCTCTACCACTATTTACATAGAATGGCCACATTTCACCCGCTCCGTAATACTCTACAATTATTAGTAATTATTTAATAGTAGAAGTGGTATATAGTATGTAGTGCATTTATTAGTTTGTTGGTAGAGTATTTTCTATGCAAATCTATGAGTAGTTCTCATTTCGTAAGAGAGTGGACCGCGCGACTAATCATTATTTCTAAACGTTAAACTTTGAGACAAAACATTGTTCTAAATTTAAAAAACGTCTTCAAAACGTTTTGCCTAAATGAAATGACTAAAATATGCATCACAAAAAAAAGGTTTAGTAAGATACTTAGTCAAAGTTCTGAATTATGTAAATGTAATAATTCATCATCATTAAGATATTTGATAGCGAGGTCTTTATGTAAATATAATTCTAATCTGCTTCTGACAGTTATCCAAACATATTAAATTAATTACACGTGCTTCTGATTTCAAAATAAAGATTTATTTACTATGCAATATAAAGGGTTTAGTCGGTAGGACTTTTATTTACTACAACCAACAAAAAAAACATATTTTATACGTTTCTATTCTGTTAAAGTTATATCGCAATACCTTATCACCAATAAATCCTATTTCAAACGTTCCTCCATACAAAAGACATCAACGCGCTCTGCCTAACCACCTCACTCGCTCACTCGCAGTACTCCATCACTTCATACTATATACACCAGCTCATTGCCGTCCTCGATATCACGTTCTTCATGAACGAGATGCGAGATGTAGGACTCGCAGAGGAACACGCAATCTTAAACGTAAATACGTGATGAACTACTGAACTCAATGCATTAAATAATACACAATTATTTATATTTTAAAACATAAAAACATCGTTAATAATCCAATTGCTTTGCTGTTGCATAGTTATATAGCCAATTCAATCTCAATTAAAATAAATAGATCGTGATTGAGATTAAATAACATACACGGATTCAGAATAATACAAATCTGTTTAACGTAAAAAGGATGAGCTAATGAATTATATAAAAAGGTTATAACATTTTGTAGGTTTAATGCAATAACTAAGCAAAAGTTAAATCACCAATACCTTTAAGATGATCAATCAATGTAATCAGACATTGAAGGATTAAATTATCATGCATCATATGCCAGGAACTACAAATGGGTTTCGTAGTACTGTCGGTAAATGTATTGAATAACGACTAATAAAAACAAACACAGGTAAATTTCCTCTACCATGAAAGTTCTGTACTGTCACTTAGCATATTCAAATAAAACTTATAGTAATGTTTTTACCTCGTTGTTTCTTGTTCTATCTCTTTTAAACTTTGAATAGATTTTAATTATTATTTATAATTAATTGTGGATGCTATTTAATCTCAATTATGATATTGGTTCGGCTATTAACAATGCAACAGCAGATCAAATGAATTAAAAGGTAATGTTGTAAAACAAGTTCACACGTTAATACCAGTCATTAATGCCATCTTCACGCGGTTGATGGTTTATCCAACTTATGCGCATAATAACTCAGTCCAATTTTATAATATCTAATTCAATAATTTATATTTATGTTCATCTTATATGATGTGTGATGCAGTCAGGGTGATATTAATTTGTTTAAATCAGAGACCTGCCATGAATGTCAGTAGTGCGCCATTTTGCTCAGTTTTAGAATTTTTCATCACGCAAGCATTCATTATTATCCACCGAATGTCACAGATATTGAATAGATATAAATTAATTCGGCTACAAAATTGAACCGTAACGGATTCATTGCCGCGCCACAAAGCCTAAGCTGTGCCTGGTCGCTCACAGAGCCAGCAATGAGAACAAGGATATCCAGAGCAGTCGATCGATTACGTGACTTTTGGTCTCCGCGAAGGTTAACGATCGACAATGCAGGCAGAACCTTCGAGACCAATAAAACTGCCAACTGAATTGAAGTATAATGATAGTTGTTTGAGTGAAATATAATCATACAGTCTAAGTGCGTAAGGTTTTAAGACAAATTTATGTAATACGCTATTTCCACACCTATCGACAAATCCGGTGTCAGTGACCGTTCATACAATGTGATATTGGATAAGGAAGCAACTCTTCACTACTTCTTTGTCAACCACTGCCCGATCTAAATAAAGTACATACACTATTTAAAAAGATATACGACTACCTAAAACTACTTTTGATACAAAACAATCACGTTGACGTCATTCATCTGCATTAATTCAGTCAACAAGACCAAAGCTATTTCGGCTAATTACTGTTATTACATTGTTCTTTGAAATAAATACTAAAGTTTCGTGTTACAAAAAAAAAATGAGCTTCAAGGCCATCTGAAAATGAAGATGAAAAAATTACAATTACTTTAATTTGGTGGTACGCAATGCACATAAAGTAGTCACTTACATACTACTTGAAACACGTTAACAAGTACCCCTCAACACTAACTAATTATATTAATACCACAATTGTTTTTTCAAATTGGTGCCAAGAATATAGTTAGGCACATTGGTTATTACAGTACGCATGCGATGCATATTATAATTAATAATGAATAGCTATCGTAAAATGGCGTGAGGCAGAATGCGTGATGCGTGTAACGCGCGACGCCGACAGCCGCCGAACGCCACGCGAATTACCTTTGCAGTTTGCCGAGTAACGCCATCTTGCAAAACTATGTCTTAAAATTACATCTACCTCGTGTGAAATTAAACGGTAGTGTTCAAATTCAAATTCAAATTCAAATAGTTTATTTGCATAAAACAGGTTTACAATGGTTGGTACACAGATTATTATAATAAGTACACTGATTTATAACCCAAGCAGGTGTGCAAATTTCAATGTAATAATAGTAATAATAAAAAAAATAATATTAAATTACATGCAAATTAATCATAATTTATAAAATGTCATAGATTCAAAAAAAAAACAAATGAAAGAATTTAACAATATTATTCAGAAAAATAGTAAGTAAAATGTCAAAAAAATATATATCATAATATGTCCAAAATTTTAATAAATTATATAAAAAGTCAAAAATTATTTAAATGTCAAAAAAAAAATAATTCAAATCTTTATAAAATGTCATAGATTCAAAAAAAAAACAAATAAAAGAATTTAACAATATTATTCAGAAAAATAGTAAGTAAAATGTCAAAAAAAATATATATCATAATATGTCCAAAAATTTAATAAATTATATAAAAAGTCAAAAATTATTTAAATGTCAAAAAAAAAAATAATTCAAATCTTTCATCAATAATTCCAATATGCTATATTTTGTCTGATAAATAATCCGAAACATTATAGTAACATTTTTCAAACAAGAACTTTTTCAATTTAGTCTTAAATATATTTATATTTGCATCTTTAATATTATTTGGTAATTTATTATAAATTTTTGGAGCCATTGCGAAGACACTTCTATGCATTAGAGCAGTGTTTGTTTTGCACATACATAACCAGCTTTTGTCTCTTTGTGTTCGACTTGACCCATCGACTGCCAATGAAAATAGATGCGAGTTTAGTTTGACAAAAACCGCTACCTCGAATAAGTAAATAGATGGCAATGTCATAATATTATGTTTTTTAAAATAAGGTTGGCAACTGTCAGTCGTTAGTAATGAAAACATTGCCCTTATGCACCGCTTCTGTGTCTTAAAAATAATTTCTTTATCAACAGAGTTCCCCCAAAAAATTACTCCATATCTCAGGACCGATTCTACTAGACCATGGTATGCAAGCAGAAGGGCATTAATGTTGACAATTTGAGCAAGTTCATGCAAAGCATACACAGATTTACTAACCCTTTTACATAGCTGTTCTATATGGGGTTTCCATGTTATTTTGCTATCTATTATGATACCTAGAAACTTTGTGGAGTCTACTTGTTTTAATGTTTGGTAGTTAACACATACTTTAAGCGTATCTGTTATTATTGGCGTGTGCTTAAGCCTAGCAAAAAGACGGTCAAAAAATAATATGAATAATAGGCCGAATTTATGTAGACTCCATTATTGGTCCTGCATAAAGCCAGACGAGGGCAGGCATCCCAAAATTAAATCTTTAAATTTACGAATGAGAGGAATCAATGATTAAAATAGAGCACCGCACAGTGCACCTGTCAAACAATCGTGACGGGCGCGCGTGCGCAACGATCGGTTACCACACTCAAATGTAAAAATACAGAAGGTTCGCTTCATACTAATACAAGTGCGTGTGATTCTACAAGTAAAAACTTTTAAAGGGTACGGTGATTAACGAACCCTTTTTAATGTTTAGCACAGCATTAAAACTTAATCTTTTATTCACTGCCGTATGACACGCACAGTCAATCTCAGATGTTCTCAAGCCTCTTTGCCCTACTCTGGCTTTTAGTATTGTATATTTAATAATGATTATACCTTCTGTACTTATATTGCGATCACACACGAGATGCGTGACCTTAAGAGTTGTCGCGATGCCTCCTCCCCTCTCCCCTCTCTACCGCGTTCACCTTGAACTTGCGGCATCTCTCTCCATTGTTGTTTACATGTGCACAATGCATGCCCCCGCCCGCGCCTCGATTACTGTACTTATTTGTTATGAGAGTAAATAAGATGTCTATGCCAAGAACAGTTGATGTTAGCATCAAAAAATACAATCTTCAGCTTAAGAAAAGTATTTTGATTCGTTAACACACATCGTATCTCAATAACCGATAGTCAGATCGTTAGACATATAATCTGCTTCTCACATACAGCTGACATCCATGACTTTAACAAACTTCTATTTGCGACTCAATTTTGTCTATCTCATCATGATCACATCTCTGCTAGGTCACCCATCTGTATCATACATAATGAATTAGCCGACCGACTAGCCGGTTGAAGCCCCATGTCAGCTCATCATCATGACAAATGAGTTTGACATTAATTGGTCACAGATCTGTTTAGCCACGCTCGGTTTGCAGCAAATCATGTTGCAAGAAATGTAGTAACAATGCAGCAATGAATATCAGAGCAGCAACACCGCAACACGCGTGATCCCTGGGAAACACACGAATAATACAAAATACACGCAACTTATAATTAGCTATTATAACAATAATTTCATGTAATTACATAGGCTTGTTCAAAACTAGTGACGCACTAATCCCAGTGTATAAAGATGGCACATTACATGGAGTTTAACCGACTTCACAGAAAGGAGGTTGCTCAATTAGATGCGTATCTCTTTCATTCGTAATAATGTAAGGCTTAGTGATTAGATGACTCGGATTGATGATATCTTGACACGATGGGCCAACAATACTCAATGTAGGTTATCTACATTCTTATAACTGAAGATTCCAACTCATTAGTCTAGTAGTGTTTGGGACGCTCATCGTGACTTCTCAGGTTTAATCTCTCATTCGTGGCAATAAGGTAAAAGTGTTATTTGGGCTTTTACCTTCAAATAATTCTACAGTTCAACAGTCTGACTGTGTCTGATAGATAGCGATAGGCTTACCGACTATTGCATGGGACCTAACCAAAACCAGTTAAATGTTGGAGTAATACACTGCCAAACCTTTTTGAGTAATAAGCGTGATGTTACTGAAGATGTTCACAGCTAGACGCTCCGAACAGGTACTATTCTACTTATCTTCCAAGATGTAGTGAGGAATGTTAAACGCGCGCGTGTATGGCGTGGTGTAACACAGCGTAACACGACGGATGTTACCGCGAGTGACGCGTGACGTCACGCCACGTGCCGCAGCAATGCCGCCGGACTAGTGTGCCACCTAAAATGTACATACTATTTATTACTACCACTAATAGTATTACTTCTAATTACTATGTGACTCATGTTAGTGATTAAGATTTAGTGACGCGTGTGAGAAGTAACGTGGGCATCTATGTAATTAAATGTTTCTACAAGTCATCCGAATAAAACTATTTATTTCTCATTAAGCAATAAATTAAAACAACTCTATTAACAGACTTCTGTAATTTAATACGAACGTCAATCATAGATACTTATAATAGATGGCCGCAAAAAGGATAAAAAACACGTAGTGCATAATTGGAGGGGTTTAGTAATTACTTAAGTGCCGAATAACCGAATAACCTTGCCTTTCAACCGATCTCAAACGTGACCTGAGAACAATAAAGTCATTTCAAAATCTTTACAAAAAGTAGAAAATGAACGATGATTAGAAACTTAGTCAAAACATTACACTCAAGGAAAACCTATTCACCGCTGCGCCAGGGCACCCTCAGGTCACAGTGCACTGAAGACAAAACTTGTTGTTTTACACTAATACTTTTAATAACTTGCTTTTTTCGAAAGAACGAAAGTATAAGATAATTATTACAAACCAAGTTATTTATGATATAGAGATAATGATGTCATGTCATACAATGAAATAAAAAGATATAGGTGGCAATTACAATGATAAAATAAAGATTTCTTCTAACGATTATCCTAAGTATACTTCAAAACAAAAGAAGAACAGTATGCCCCAATGTCACAGGTGTTAGATAAACCTTATTAGCTGCTTTGTCCTTTTTTCAAGTGTAACTTTTAAATTCGGCCAGGTTTTATTTTATAGGTCGGATATACATATAATCCGAAACCTCAGAAACTGGACCTACAACTAAATAATGTATAAATAAACGAAGTTAAAACCAGTAAAACTAGGGAAAAGTTACAATGCGCAAGGTTGTCGGGTACGAGGGCGGCATGGGGTCAGTGGAGGTCTTGCGAACCGCCGCGGGTCATACGGTGCCTTACATAATGGACCACTAAACGTTGCGTCAAATGTCGTGTGCCACATTCGCATCTTATACTGCCTCCCGAGGTATTATTCGATATCAGACATTAATATTAAATTTTAAGGTGCGTTATGCATTGTTTGTATCGAGTACATTTGAACTATTTTTTAACCGACTTCAAAAAAAGGAGGAGGTTCTCAATACGGTTGTATTTTTTTTTTTTTTTTTTTATGTTTGTTCACCGATTACTCGAAGACGCCTGGACCGATTTAAGAAATTCTTTTTTTGTTTGATAGGATATACTTGTCATGTGGTCCCATTTTTTTCCAGTCACGTTCTGATGATGGGATCCTAGAGAAATCGAGGGCAACCCTCAAATTTAAAAGGCTTCTATATTGTTTTTTGTATATTATCTAAAGCTACTTGGATATTTGCATCTAGTAGCCAGCATTTTATGTTGCTGAGCTGATGCTGGAAGATACAACTCCTCAACGGTTAGGAGTACGGGGATAATTCTTTAAATATAGGCTCCTTGAGGCCGTTTACTGTATTCTTTCAAGTTATACACAGATGAGGCGAGACGTTGAATATTACTTATGTAGGTATATTCATAATATGAGGTCATGATTTAATGATGGGATCCTAGAGAAATCATGGGTCAATCAAGCTTCTATATTGTGTTTCGTATATTACCGAAAACTACTTGGATATTTGCATTTTAAGTTGCAGAGCTGATGCTGGAAGGTACAACTCCTCAACGGTTAGGAGTACGGGGATTATTATTAATAAGTTTTCCGTCTCAAGTAACCGTCGTCTCCTCATTCGAGAAACATTCTTGCTCGGTCTACCCATCACTTAAAATCGTAAAATAAAATAATTTTTAACAAAAAAAAAACCGACTTCAAAAAGTAGGTAAACTAAAAAGCATAAAATAAATTTACTTCGCACAAATAACACGTTTTTTCATTTAGTTAAATAGAAATTATTAAATAATTATTTTATAATTCTGAAGTCGGTGCCAAGTAACCAATAACTAGATAATAAGTATAAATCTTTCTAACAACTATTTTCTGACAGAATATTAGATCTTAATTATCCGATTTACCTGGCACCGACTTCAGAATTATAAAATAATTAAAATAATTATTTAATAATTTCTATTTAACTAAATGAAAAAACGTATTATTTGTGCGAAGTAAATTTATTTTATGCTTTTTAGTTTACCTACTTTTTTATTGATACCAATTAGCAAAAGATTTTTGTTTGTTTAAGCTAACTGATGAACTCTTGGAAAGTGGTTTTTACAATTAATTGTTTGACTTAAATTTAACAGCATAATACTATTATTATGTTACTGTAGCACCATGAAATTTAAACTCTAGTAATGTGTTAGTAATCAACACAAGATAAACTTTTTTAGCAGAAAGAGACAAAATATCGCGCTCTCTTTACTATGCAGAAATTTCGCAAAAAGAACCCACATTTTATATTACGATAGAACATCATCACATTGTGTATCATGCAACTAGACATGATTGTATAAACCAAGACATAATACAAAGATCTAGCCATTAAGGTAGCATAAGTACGCGAACAGGAAAAGGACAAATAGAAACTGTAATTTTGCTGCGACACGCGACACGCCGTGCGCCGTGCTATTTTTAATGTCGCGTCATCTGCTTCCGCGGGGTAATTGCACACAACGTGACGGTGGCGCCGCCGCACACAGCCTCTTTAATTGTAGATACTTTTAAACAATTCTGACTTTCAATCTCAGTCATAACATTAATTCACCTTTATCATACTTGCCTTTTCATTAATGGAATCCATAAGCTTCAAACTTTAATTAATTTAACAGAATATCGACCACCCTTATTACAAAACAAGGATTTATTTAGAGGCCACGATTTAAATTAAAACGATCAATCAATGTTCAGCGCTGCATTAATTTACTTTACATTTTAATATGTTTTATGAAATAGCAGCAAAACATTTTAATCAGGTAATTATATCAATTGATGGACTATAGCAAATAATGTATAACCCTGTTGATATAACATAAGACATAGCTGCCATGATCTTAGTATTAAACAAGTATGAACATAAAATAAATACAAATTGTTTTATTTAACGAGCGCGCACTTAAATATGCACAATTACGTTTAGGAGTACCGTGAGCAACGACAAGTGGTAAATTCAATGTTATGGTTATTGAAGTTTCACTTCAGAAACTCAACTAAAATAATGACCGGTTAGTTTGGTTTAATAATATGAAACTCAACCAAATAACCTCTACGAGTGACGTTCCAGCGATTAGTGCTACCGTGATACGAATCTTTAACAGAAACGTCACTTTTTGTATTAGCTCTTTATAATACTTACGTGTGATAACCGGTGAACATATTCGTTTGTTTCATTTCATTCTCATTGCATTGCTACATAATACAAAATATCCAGCCCATTATTTGCATGCTATTATACATATCCATTGCATCCATCCATTTTCTCTTCATTGCAGTTTTACCACTTATGTCATTACTTTCAATTAAATAAAAATAGTCCATTTTAGCGTAAATGGTACTCAGCATAAAAAGATGCTCTTATATGAGGTAACTGTTATGCTGACGGTACACGGACGCGTCAAGGCCGCGGTGCCAAAGTTTAAGAGTATGTAACACAAGCACACTAAAACCAAAAACGTCGTATGTTGTAAGTACGCGTGCCACATACCACTTACCATTACCATTGGTGGCATTACCTCGTTACCAGAGCTCTGCACTTAATGACTGCGCTGGCTTTATCTGATGATTACCGACGATGCAATGCTACTGCGAGTCCAATTCAAACTCTACTTGTTTGCGAATAATACATTTAATTTAATTTCATCATTAGCTTTGGTTCTCGTCAATCTGAATTGTTTTAAGAAGCATGCTTGACGAACCTAATTTTGGCACCCTAACCTTCAGCTAATCACCTTTACTGACGTTTATTGAATTGCTTAAGCATTGGTCAAAATAGAATATCCTCAAAGTGACATTTTTACAATTTAGTCAATAAATGCGATTTGTGATTTCCAAGCGCGAGTATGTACACAAAATAAGACTTGTCAAACACGGCAGTCACCAACAGTACTACAAAAAAGTAAGTTTTGCAAATAATGGAAAACGTACACAAATACAATAGATGTTTTTGTGAATGACGACAGAATCGCAGATCAAATCGTTGTCATGAACATAATGGTCTCGATGACGAGTGAAATAATACAATATGATGGGCGAATTAATGTCATCGTTAACTTGTTACGCTCTTACTATTGTTCTAGAAGTACATTTACGTAATGGAGCTTCCATTGAATGCCGCAATGAAAAATAAACTGATATTTTGTAACTACATATTAGACATCCATAAAGTAAGAGAAAGCCAAATAAACAAGTTGTAAACACAATTAAATGAAACAGACATGAAAATACTATCGAGAAATAGACAACTTTGCAAGCGAGACAAAGTAATTTGTAATGCTCAATTGCAATCGATTTTAGTCCATTAAATTGTTAATAGACATATTTCAAGGTTTTGAAGCTGGGGAAGAACGTAATTAATCAAAATATAAATGTAAGAAAATATTTCCATTTTATCATAAAAATGATTGTGAAATTGCTACCATTTCGCGTATTTTTATATGGCATAATAAACCTCAGTGGGTTAAATGTCGAGGTGACTTGGTCCAATGATGTCCTCACAGAAAGGCTAAACGAAGTCAAGTGCGAGTAATTAGAGCGACGACATTGATCAGCTGATCACCGGCCGGATTTGTGCGATTGCGAAAGAGTGGGCAGTCCGGCGCATTGTAACACAAGGTGGTCAGACCGGACGTTATATCACAGAGAGACCAGTCGCTGTCGTCGCACGATTCTACTCGCATTATTCAATCGCTGATAAATACCGCTTCGTTAGAGCTGAAGCGTGACTGTCGTGACGCCGGTTCGATTCCCGCCGAAGGAATGAGCGTTTTTGTATTGTCAGTAATTATTAAAATCGAGTTGTGGCCTGATACCTAACTAAACAACACTTCATTGTTATATAACTTCACTTCATTGCCGGTAACTTATATCGAGGTGTTAGAATTTAAGCATTTCAGTTCGAAGCGAGTGAGACCTTATGAATAAAAAATGTACCACACAAGTACTAGTGCATGAAATACATCGCTCCAGTTGTATACCAGCAAGCGTAGTATAGTAATTAGTAGTATATTCCTAGCAATAGCCCTCACGTGGCCTTTGAGTGCGCCTCATTAAGTAACTACGGCTTTTATGTAAAAGATAATAGGCTGTTGTTGCAAAGAGTTTGGGTTGCTGTAAGCTCACTTACAACATTGCATCCGTGCTATGATTAAAATATTTCTATGAATACCTGCAAAGTTCTTATATAATAAAATAATGCACCGCCTCCGGCCACAATCGTAATACTCAACAATTACTATTATAAAGTCCCCACATAATCGCGCTGTAATCTTTAAACACTGTTATTTTGTTTAGTCGTTACTTGTCGCCGTCATAGCTCTTATAAACAGTGATAAATATTATATAAAGAGTAAATAGTACTGTTACGCGCAAGTGGCCACCACGTATATGTACAAAGTATAAACACGTTCATATACTACTGACTACAGTAAAACTAGAAAGTACTAAACAACAGAAGTCACAGACGCAGATTCTAGATTACAATGGCAAGCACTCACTACGCCAATCTGATAGTGTTGTGTGCTTAGTGAGACATCTGTACGGTAAAGTATTTGTTGTTTATACCTACAAACACACATACAAAGTAATATGTGTGTATGTGGCGCGAATCGCTCTGACATAACGTTACGTGTTCGGCGATCGCAATACAACGCACCACATCATATTTGTTAACAGTAGGTGCTTCATTTGTTAACACTCATATAGCCTCAATTTTATAAGATAGAATTGTATTTTGTAGAGGTTAGAGTTTTTATGAAGTTTGAGTTTTTGTGCTCTGCAATGAGGCCGTATTACTTTAGCCTAAAATTCTGAAACTAGGTATTAATTTTTACATCCATGTCTCAATTCGATAATTTAGTTAATATTTTGAATTTAAAAATACGAAAGGCATCATATAAATACTCACAGACCAGTGTCGATGTTTATGAGTTCCAGTTTGTAGTACAAGAGGCAAGCTTTCATAGCATAGTAGGAAGAGAGGCTAATATTATGAGCAATAACTTAAAAGAGATGTGTTCCTGGATGCTGCAAGCGCAGCCTACGGGTGTGTGTGTGTGTGATAGGCGTTGGTTGCACAATGCGTGTGTGTGCGCCACTTTCGCCCGGGGAAGGAGGTCGTGGCGAAAGGAAAC
Source organism: Hypena proboscidalis (assembly GCA_905147285.1). Taxonomy (NCBI): domain Eukaryota; kingdom Metazoa; phylum Arthropoda; class Insecta; order Lepidoptera; family Erebidae; genus Hypena; species Hypena proboscidalis. Next base: position 97,041 of record LR990147.1, read on the forward strand.
GCACACAGACGCGGGCCTCGTCCGTACACACACACACTAGCGCAGCTGTTACGTGTATTGATAGCCGTATTGAATTACTCGATGGTCCAGTGCCATAATCAATGCTCGACTCGGACAAATATTGCTAATAGTAAAGTTTTTAGCACATAGAATTATTTTATTTCAGCAGCTTCAGCCTTGTTAACCATCAAAGACATCAAAATGAAACCCTAAAGTGTCACAATCCGAAGCTTTATGAACTTCTTGCTTGTCTAACATACCTGCGTAAAATAATATATGTATGTATGTCATGTTCTACTCGAGCTGATTCAGCATTTGAATGAAGGCACCGTTATTGTTATGTTGATCGACCATTCATTCATTGCGTTCCTGACAGTCAAGGACGAACCTTTGACCTTGTGTATACTTGTGTTGCATGAGAGTAACATACATATAAGTCAATCGCTATTTTTTTAATGTGACGTTTGTGGTAAATGAGCGTGTAGTTCACTTGATGGCAAGCGATAACTACAGACCATGAACATTCTTATTCGCAAAGAATTGAAGAAGCGTTGTTTTATCCGACGGTTACGATGTGATGTGCTTTATCTGTCAGATATTTTAAATCATGAAAAAGCACTACTTGGCTGGTTTCTAAAGAGACAGTTGGTGAGCACCTATACAATAAATCTTCTACCGTTACGTTATTACTGTATGATTTGACACTTTCATTATGTAATAACTTTGATTGTTATACTATTACCGTACCATATAACAACAAGCAATAAACACACATTATTATGTAAACTTTAAATAAACAAAAGTCACTAGAAATTCAATAACGTTGAATGCAATGCAATTTATCAATATTGCTATTAATAATATTGATAAATTGCATTACATTCACTCCTAGTGACCTTCTTCCGAAGTAAGCACCTGTGCCGTGTGTCACGGATGTGATGGGTGATCACGTAACGCGACGCCTAAACAAACAGTCGTTACGATATCAACATTACAACACTTGAATTTAATATCAACATAACCCTATTTAGAGGAGTTTTCGTTCAGAAAATGGTAAAAATATCGCATCGTCAGCTTTTGGTTCAAAATACTCTGCACAAACCAAAAATATACATTTCATAAAATTTATGAATTTTTCAATGATACAAACATTGTGTTTGTCTTTTTAAAAAAAAATCATTAATTAAAATTATATTAATATTTTCAACCTGTAATTTTCAAGTTTAGTGCATGTTATCGAGATCTATGATTTCCAAAAAAAATGATTAATCCATACTACACCGGTCCTAAACCATAAACTATTGTAAGGTCATAAATCACAAATCAATATCATCCATCTTCTCCAATCATGTGACATCTCTCTGATACATCGTTGGGCGCGCGCCACTTTCCCTCCATTTGTGACGCAACGTGACGAAACTCTAATGACAAAGTGACCACCAGCCACAGCATAGCCACGCCACAGACACTTCATTACAACATCTATAATTAATGTTCTATTCTTAGATTCAGTATTCGGGTGGACCTAAATAAAACACAATCAAAAATTGAATGGAAACGGAGCGCGTTGATGTCTTTTGTATGAAAACTGAAGGGTTATTGTAGACTTGCCACATGTCAATTCGTCACATTTCTATCTACTGATATACGTGCCTCATTTTTTCACATTTTTGGTCGCCATTTCATTTATCACTCGGAGTAACGGTAACAAATGGATTAAACAAACGTTGTATTATAATTCGGTATACTTATCAATATGTATTTACATCTAGAAAACTCATAGTATGTTACTAGGATGTGCATTTTAATAATAATCCCAACTAATCCCAACTAATATTATAAATGCGAAAGTAACTCGGTCTGTCTGTCTGTCTGTCTGTCTGTTACGCTTTCCCGCTTAAACCTCGCGACCGATTTTGATGAAATTTGGTACAGACAATCTTTAGACCCTGAGACAGAACATAGGCTACTTTTTTTTTTTTAAAAAGGGATGAAGGGGTTGAAATACAGGTTGAAAGTTTGTATGGGATTTCTTAATTTTAAAAGATAAAACCATGAATCTTTATATTTTATCCCAACTATATATATATTTATATATATATATATTATATTATATATATATATATATATATATATATATATATATTATTTATATTTATATTATTTATATTTTTATATTAATTTTAATTTTAATTTTAATATTATAAATGCGAAAGTAACTCTGTCTGTCTGTCTGTCTGTCTGTCTGTTACGCTTTCCCGCTTAAACCTCGCGACCGATTTTGATGAAATTTGGTACAGACAATCTTTAGACCCTGAGACAGAACATAGGCTACTTTTTTTTTTTTAAAAAGGGATGAAGGGGTTGAAATACAGGTTGAAAGTTTGTATGGGATTTCTTAATTTTAAAAGATAAAACCATGAATCTTTATATTTTAGTACTTGATAAGAAATCATTCGCTTTTGAAGTTTAAATTCCTTTTAACGAATGCTCTGCATCGCCACCGCTGCCGTCGGTCGTAGTCGCGTACATTCGCCGAAGTGTGGCGGCATCTGCGGCAGGCATCGTTGTCGGACGCATGCGATTAGACAAATTTGCGCTATAGAGAATTACATTTTTCGATCCAGTAAAATTATTTTATTGTTTCGTATAACTTTTTAAGTGTTTTTTATTAATTAGGTCCTGTAAATTAATTTTGTTCATTTTGTTCATACTTGATATTTCTTTTAGTTTATAGTTATAAGTAGGTTAGATAGTTTTCTTTACTTTAAAAAAATCCGATTTGCTTTTATTTCCTTTTTTCCCTAATAGGGTATTTTTAATCTAATAGGTCGTAGTAGGTAATAATATACAATAAAATACAAACTTAACTTTGCGGTTTGCTCCCGAACCGCAAAGTCAAGTTTGTCGTAGGTTATAAATGACCTATGACAAACTTAAATTTGCGGTTCGACTTATAAAGATAAACCGAAAGGTTTATTTTTATATAAGTCGTACTGTATAGATTTTAATTTTAAAGTTACCGTTTTAAAGGGACCGTTATTTTATAATACTGTTAGGTAGGATAAGACATTCGTATAGATATTAGTTTATAGGGATTTTGCTTATTTATTGAGTTTAGATTAGTTATTATCAGAAATAGGTTTATTTAGGTAGGTAGGAATTTTATTTTCTGTTATTGAGTTTTTTTATTGATGTACCTACCACACAGATGAAATCGCGGGAGATAGTTTGTTTGTTTGAAAGCGCTAAGTTTAAAAACAACTGGGTGAATTTTGATATTTAACATTACGCTAAACTCTACGAGCTGTCTCGGACGCACGTGTCGCAATTTCTATTATTTCGAAATTTGAAGTAGTTTCGAAGTAGGTACATGAGTTGTTCCTATTCGTCTGTTTTGATTTGTTTGAATATTATTTTCCTTGAGTTTTTGTCGTATATTTGTTTTGGTTGGTTTGGTAATAGATAGGTAAGTAAGTGCATGAGTTGTACCTACTATTGTTATATTGACATTGTTACCTTTAGCATTTTTTGTTCATAAAACGACATCCACGCGGACGAAGTCGCGGGTAACAGCTAGTCTATTAATAAGCAAAAAAAAACGATGGACCTTATGAATCACTTATATACTTTATAGAACACATCGATATGACAATGATTTCACCACCACTGTCCTTGTCCTCGGTAGTCCCAAAACAAGGCTTTGGAACAATACCATGAGTAACACGTCACCCATCATACATACATCACATTATAACAGTATATAGCTGGAGGTCAGACAAGTAGCGGGTAGTGCCGGGAGCGCGTATGGTTCGAGGTGAATGCCGCGACCTACCGCACGCATCCAATGAGTACACTATAGCTAAACGGTTTATAGTATGGTATAATTGTCTGTACTTTATTGCTATTATATTATTAGTTCTGAAGATAAGATCATTTCGGAATCAATTTTATATGATTAGTTAAAACTGCAGTTTATGATATATTATGTTGTTTGAGTTTTTTTGGTACTAGATTTGTTTTGTCTTATAAGTGATATATTATGAGCCAGTAGCTGAAGGGGTGAACCTTGGTACAGTGCGTTAGCATTATCGCCTTAATGTTAACATTTCAAGTTGATCTCTTATCTTATATTTATTACTATTTTATGTATGTAGGGTAATGCGTCAGTAAATGTTATTTGTTTATTTCATTTGTTTTATAAACGACTTTTTTTATGAATGCTTTAATATATGTAATAAATTACATGTTTTTCCTTAATGTCGTCATTGCACAGTTGACAAAAAGTTTTAAAAATATATTATTTTCTTAACAGACTCATTTCAATCATACTATTCCCATGTCATTAAAACAGTAAAAAACTAGAACATTTAATAAGCAAGTGAGGGTGGCTCGCAGGGGTAGGGGAGGGGTGTGGCTCAAGGGCGAGCGCATTACTCGCTTTCACACAAGACAAGTGTCGACACTTGGCAACGGTTCCGCTTACGCCGTGACGTCACAACACCTTTATTTTATTATTTATTTATTAACCAGCCATAGACTATTGTTGGTAACCTAGATATTTATTGTTTTCGTTTTTCGGTTTCATTTTAGATTGCTCTGTATTTGTTTGTCATTGCGTAAATTAATGTTTAAAAGAACTTTAAATGAGTTCGTCCATTCAATCAAAATGCTTAAATAATGTTCTATGAATATTATATAAATCACTTTGAAAAATGTTTGACAAGTTTTACCTTCGTACATACATTGGCCTTAAGAAATTGACTCAACAAATAATATACCGGAACAAGCTGCTTACTTCAATACATAATTTAAGTTCCGTTGAATTGTGTCTTGATCATTTCCACATTATAACGTTTCCGCAAATTCTTGACACTTCAGAATATTCAAGGTCATCAATCAGTCACGTACTAAAACTTATTTTAAGGCTATTATTGCAATTAATATTCACTAAATATTTGAGTACTCAAGCATTATTTTCATTTACCTAAAGAAGATAAATTTAAATCGTATGGCATTAACCTCGTTCTTTCTAAATTATTCATTCATAATTAAATTTTGTCTCATATCTACAGTTTTAGTTAGTTTTCGTAACACTTCTGTGTAGAAATGAGTGGGTGCGGGAATAACCATAAAGCACCATAAATACAAAGCAAGGCATATTTTAAAAATGTTGTGTAGTTTCTGGGTGCGCCTCGTGACGTCACGCTTCACCGATTACAGACACATTAACAATGCGTTTTGCACAAAACGTCGTTAACCGACCGCTCGTAAAACGAGGTATGCACCGTCTGACCCTAATACCTGGCCCACCACAATACACCACACTAAACACAGACATTATTGAGTAACATGATCGCTCAGACCACATGAAACTCATTAACAACTTACATCGGTTCACAAAAAAGCGTAGATGTGTCGTAGCGATGTGCTACGCGAATGCTACGATGCGCGTTGATGTCTTTTGTATGAAACATTCATTAAGTGTAATATTTTCAATATCGATTATATATATGGGTTTAATTTTGCTGTTTTTGCACAATATAGACTTTAAATAGTTATTAGCTGTAATATAACAGTTGTATCGCGTCCGTGACCCGTCGTTTAGAACGTATCTGGGACAGCTATTATAACCGCAACCTTATTTGTTTTGTACAAAACAAAGAGTTTTTTATACTTAATAACTGTTGATTTTTAATGCACTAATAATAAAAGCAATAGATTTAGCAATAGAAGTCACGTGCTAGATAAGTTATGACCTAAGATCTAAGACCTCGATGCCAATTAAATTATGCTAAACCTCTAATTTGGCTAAGCACTAATTTATGATTAATTTTGTATCCTAATTTAGCATCTAGAAAACCTTGCAAAAACTGAATAGTATATTTGGGCTAATTTGGCAATTAAACACTAAATGATCATAAATCATATTTCTTGTTGCATCGCACTAATATTTTTCTATCAGCGTAATATATTATGAAATTCAAACAAAATAACTTAACCATAAATATATATTTAATACGTCCAGGTAAAAAGCTAATAGACTTGGTTAATCATGCAGTAATCGAGAATTTTATCTCTAAGTAGTAGTAAATAGTGATTAATAGCGTTTTACTTTAATTTAACATAGCGATAAGCATTTAATTACAAATACCGTTTTTAAATAGCTTACGGTGTAGCTTAACTAGGCAGTAATGAGTGGTAATTAGTTAATCCTAAAGTGACAAAGCGCGGTCGGGTGTCGATAGTGGAGTGGAATGCGCAATGGGACCGTTTCTTGCCGGCGCGTGCACAATGCCGAACATGACACAAGCATGTGGCGTGGAGCAACCGCTTATCGCGCGTTTTTCTGCCGCGTGTGGGAAATGAATATGACCCATACGTGGGGCTCACTAGTGAACTTTGGTTTCTTATGGAAATTAGCTAAAAGCCGTTTTGTGACTAACTCAAATATTTCATGCAATATTTATCTTTATAGACGATACAATTTGCAACCTCAGCAACAGTAACCTTCGCTGAACCGTCTCGTCTATTTTGCGTGTCCGCGTTAATTCCCGTAACATATTGATTAAATATGCACAAAATAGTGTGAAACCTAACATTCGTGAATAAATAGGTCCCCATTTTAAACGGGTTTTATTTGACCAAGTGATAATTGTGTTGAACTTAAAAACCTCATGAAAGTTTGCTGGTTGATCTTTCATTAACCTGTGGCCAATGTGTGAGGGTCAAAGACAGAGTCACGAGCACATGTCCCTCACAAGCCGTTAAAAGCTGTGCAGTAACGACTGACCAGGGTCCAATGCGAACGAGTGCAACTTTTACTGGCGATCGCTCGGCCTCGCTCGAAACAACGCCCTCGCTCACTCATATTGCACAAAATTGCATTTTTACAACTTGAAACAGTTCAACCTTTCGAATATTCTACATACGCAATTTAAAAAACTCAATGTTACCATTAAACTTTGTTTTTGCTTTAGAACACTTTATATTTAACGAATGAACTATAATTGATTTCAATTTGTTTTCTTGTTGAATTTGATAGATAATAAAGACTACGTACGAAAAATTAATCATATTATTGTTAATTTGTTTTAATGTTAATAAGAAAAGCGTTTTTTTTTTTCATATACATTTTGGTGTTTTTATACAAAGCAAAACAAAACCTTTCTTCATGAAATAGTAGCTATATTGAAACTTTGTATTATTCCTCCCATTTATAACATAAGCTCGTATAAAATTCCTAAACTAATTGAACCAATCAATGACAGTGATATTTGATCAGTGAACTGAAGTCACTGAGCAGTGACCGGCGGCGGCTTCCTTTGTGTAACCATCGCGGCACTGCTTACTAATCACTCGAGGAATTACAAACAACTATCAAACTTTATGAACCGTGCCACATACCACATACCACTTTACCATCCAACTCTTGACATATGACTTAGAGCCCATGCACACGAGACATGCATAGTCGTGGCATTACCACAGCATGCATATGCGCCTTTTAATTGATTTATTCAATCAATTAAGTGCATTATTGGTATTCATCATTATTAAGTAGCATCAAAAAAATATAAGTGTTATTTTGCTATATAGCTGTAGCAATGGGGGTGCCACAAGGCTCTATTTTAGGGCCTTTCCTGTTTCTCTTGTATATTAATGATTTACCTCATCTTGTTAAGGATAATCATGAGATAGTATTGTTTGCGGATGACACTTCTTTAGTTTTTAAGGTAAAAAGACAACAATCAGTAATTGACGATGTAAACAATGCTTTATCAAAGATAGTGAACTGGTTTAGTGCTAATAACTTGCTTTTAAATGGTAGTAAAACAAAATATATTAGATTTTTTACAAAAAATGTTAAGCAAGTCAAAACTAGTGTGGTGATGGACAATGAGGAATTGGAAATGGTCAATAAGGTTGTCTTTCTTGGTATAACATTAGACTCTAAATTACAATGGGGCCCACATATAGAAACGTTGTCTGGTAGACTCAGCTCAGCAGCTTACGCCGTAAAAACAATTCGTCAACTGACCGATGTTGACACTGCGCGTTTAGTTTATTTTAGCTATTTTCACAGTATAATGTCATATGGTTTATTGCTTTGGGGTAGTGCCGCGGATATAGATTCAATATTTGTGCTCCAGAAACGAGCTATTCGAGCTATCTATATGATGAGTCCCAAGGAGACACTAAGAAATAAATTTAAAGAGATACATATTATGACGTTACATTCTCAATACATTTACGAAAATTTAATGTACGTTCACAAAAACCAAACGAAATTTAAGAAAAATAGTGATCTCCATAAATTAAATCTAAGGAACAAAAACAAACTCGCTGTGCCCACTACTAGGCTCCATAAAATCTCTAACTCGTTTCCAGGTCAATGTATACGCTTTTACAATAAACTTCCTTTAGACGCAATAGAATTATCAATAGGTAAATTTAAAAAATATGTTAAAACTAAATTATGTCAAAAAGCTTACTATAGTATTTCAGACTACATAAATGATAATAGTATTTGGAAATGAATTGCTCTTCTTATGTGATTTTTTTTATGTTATTGTTATATTTTTCATTTTAAAAGATGGTGCACATGAGTTTCTCACCAGCTCTTCTCATAATGCAATACCCATCGGAGCTGGTACTTGGATTGATTTTAATTCGATTCTAAACAGTTTGATTAAAATTAATCTGAGCCCCGGTTATTCAAATCATTGTAATTAGTATAATTTAGTATTATTTATTATTTACTTTTATATCATTTTTTGTAATGTTTTGACGTGTTCAAGCGCCTCCTGGGGCCTATGAAAATAAATGATTTGAATTTGAATTTGAATTTGAATTTGAATTTGAATTTATCTCTCCAAGGACTTTATACCATATATAATGCATCATCGTCATTGTACTATATTATCATTCCATTTGTCACATCACATAATTTCAGAATTGTATATAGCATGAACTGTACATACCACATGAGTAATCCACTATAAATTTTCTTCTTCGAAGCATGTCGAAGACATTATTTAGTACGTAGTAAGTAGTACTAACCACATATTTACTTGCATGATTGTTTTCCGACTAACGTGTATAATAATACATCTTTTCATCTTTGCATTTTGTACATATTTCATTTCAGAAATCATTTTGACTAGTAAATATTAAGTCATCCAGTGGATTGAGAACATCCAGTCTCGATTTTTGTTTTCCAACTTTTTGGTCTAAAAAGAAGACGACTACGTTGATTGAGAAAAAAGATCAGTCTATTTTTAGATTTATCTACCGTTACATCTAACCAATCATCACTTTGTATGTATAACGAAAATGTATTAGTGTACAAAGGTCCTAACCCAGTCGATTGAATGCATTTGTGCGTCACGGCGATCGTTGTGTAACGACCGATTGTATCGGTAGATGAGAGTCAGTTAGAAAGGATGCACTCAATTATATTTGTTTGCAAACGCGGGTGCGCGAATACAATTATATCTATTTTGTAAGACCATCCTCCGACTGTAGGTCGTGATATATAGATGGGGCAGTCGAGCACGAGCTCTGGTCGTGCCTTTCAACATCGTTTAGAACTGTTCGGAGAAAGAGACGATAGTAAAGCACAATTTTAACGTCTGTAAATAGCAATTACTTAAATAATATAATTAAAAGTGTTTTGCTCATTGAGAACCTCCTTTTGCTTTCCGCCATCTAAAAACTAAATCAACGAGATAGTCAAATACTTTTCAAAGATGTCAATTAAACATGAATATTCTTATCATCATCATCAGAGTATTTAGCTTTTTTTTTAAAATCATTTTAAATATTATAATTATCATTACATGACATAATTAACGACACATCCATTCCATCACAACTCATCTACCTAGACTAAACATGTTATTTATTTCATAAGCACTCACGCACGAACGCTGACGTGCAGATAAATAAGTGGCATTTAAACCTCTTTACGAAACACTTTACAAGATGGTAATCAGTGATTTACAAACGTGTTACAATTACATGTTTTATGTCGTATATTCTGCTTTATACGACGCTTACAACACGCGTTTAAGTTAAAGTATTATGTTGTTTCCAGCGGGTTATCTTTTATCTCGTCTTATAGTAATAAGTTATGTTTCTGCTGTCTTGATTTTGTGTGAATTTCTTAAGACAATTAGCGAAGCATGCATAAAACAAGAAAATATCATACAAATTTATTGTAAGTTTGTCATTATACTAACCATCATAACGCATGTTGTAAAATATCAATAATACCAATCTTCATTATTATAATGAACAAAACCGTCGTAACGCTCTCAAAAACGAGTACGACATTATTAAGCAGTTGTAGATATGATACCGCTCTCCGGAACGAGCCGACAATACTAATAAGTAGTTAGACATAAACTAACCGCATGCTTGCATGTTTACTAACCGATATCCTCACATTGTTTTTTACTAACCCTTAGTATTTTATTTATTTTAATCACCGAAATTTACCAGGAGATATGTTTTTTGTAATTTGTCAAGCGATTTAATCTCAAATGAGCCATCTCTAAAGTTAACTAACAGTGATAAATATCCAGGGAGGTCGTGTCTAGGAAGTAGGCTTCAGTGACGCAACAGTTCCCCGAATTCTATCGTAAATAACCTTTGTTATCGATCGGTCCACAGTGATTTACCTTTCAAGTCAATACAATGTTTCCGATGACGTAAGAGCAAGGGCAGACTTTGGTGGAGGGGTGCGGGGTGGCGGGGGTGTATCGAAGGACGCCGAGGACGTTAACATTCGCCAGCTTTGGGTATTTTCCGCCCGCACCCGCCGGCCAGCGCGCTGCATGCGCTGACTCAACGGTGAAAGGGTGTTGTGCAAACCTCCAACACCCCACCCCTTGCGCCCCGCACCCCGGACCCCAGCCTAGATCATATCGCTGCTTAATTGCTACAACACTCATGTGGCATTGAAAAAAGTTACTGGCATGCGCGTAAAATGTTAACAAAAATGTAACACGAATTTAAATTCTAGCTGATTCAAATTAATCTGCATATACATAATGGCAATTTCAATTAGACATAGAAATATGATTTCATAATTAAAGACGGGTACAAGAACTTTTCAAATATTATATTGATTTTTTGTCCGAAAATTCTTATTTAAGAGCCCCCTTATTACGATTGATGTTGTTGTGATTGAATCAGATTTGAATGTTAACTTTTGGTACAAATTTTGACAAATGAATCTGATTCAAGGGAACTAATTTGAACGCCTGAAATGGTATGCCTCCGCGTCTATATCTTAAAATCATAACATAGTGAGACTAATCATCTTAAGGCAAATATCTATTTAATCCTCAAAGCATTCCCATGAACTTAACAAGCTGCGAGATAACATCACATGCATACGCTTTAGTTTGAAGGGCAGTAGTGCTCCAGTTCGGCGGTCGCTGACCGGCGCCTGCGCAACGCCGGCAATTATCGACCGGCGCTGATGCACTAATGAAGTAATCACCCGCGTGGCAAAGGCCGCTTCACTCCTTATCGCAGGGAAGTTGCCCTCACTGCATCCGCCGCTTGCGCATGGCTGCATAATCTCTCACTGTTTATTCTAACATTCTTGCGGTCAAACGTTTAATACAGGGATCGCCAAACGGCGGACCGCGGTCCGCATCCGGACCGCTGACCCATTTTGTGCGGACCCGCGAGAACACAGTAACTTACACTAAAGACTACTTTCGATATAAATAACTTTCGTGGCCCCAAAAAGATTGACGCGAGCTGTACGTAATTCAATAATAATGTATCCCCACATCTACTGTTGCATAATAACGTCAGATGGTTAAGTAAAGGCTGCGTTTTAGAAAGATTCTTCAGCATTTTAGAACACTTGAAGACATATCTTTTTAACAGTGATCAGACTTCAGCAAACGCTTACTTAAGTTTTCTTAACGAAAAAGAAAATGTTGCTGTCATTGCTTTCTTAACGGATACTTTTAAACATATCAATGACCTGAACCTTAAACTTCAAGGCAAGGGAAAGCTGGTATGCGAGCTCATGTCAGATGTCAAAAGTTTTTCTTGAAAACTTGATCTCTTTATTAATGATCTTGGAAATGAATGCTTACACTTCCCCAATTTAAATAAAATAATCAGCAGTGACAACGAGACTGACGTCGGCCAATTCAAGACGTTCATTACGGATCTTAAATCGGAATTCCAAAAAAGGTTCGCTGATTTTAAGAAAATTGAGAATGTTGTAAGAATCCTCAGCATTTACTCTCTGCATCCTGATAGTGAATGGAGCAATGAAGCTGCAATTGTTTTCGGAAGTGATAAAGCTACTCTGCAGATGGAAATGATCGATTTCCAAGAAAACACAGTTTTAAAACACAAACAATCGGAAGTTTCCAGTGAAGAGTTCTGGATAAAATTTGTGTGTGGTAATAAATATCCAGAATTACAAAAATTAGCTTTGAAACTTCTTACTTGGTTTGGATCGACATATATTTGTGAAGCAGCATTCTCGAAGATGAAGTTCATCAAGAATAAATTTCGATCTCGACTTACTACTGAACATCTCCAGGATTTAATGTCAATAGCTTGCACCAATTTTACTCCAAACTTCAGACAGATAATTCGCAACAAAAAATGACATTTTTCGCATTGATACCTATGTAACTAAATACCTTTGTTATTTCCTCAATTACATTTGTTTAATAAATATTTTTTCTTATAAATAAAATGTGTGGACCACGATGGTCATTTCATTTCTTAAAACGGACCCCGAGCGAAATTAATTGGAGACCACTGGTTTAATACAATACTTAGCATATCGAGTACATTATCACTTGCGATATAGTGTTATCTATACCTAAAAGCTTTCCAGCTCACCCCAAAGCCTTTAGTTGATGATGCTGACATGAAAAAAGTCACAAAAGATCTCTTCCTAACTCCTCTGGCCAGAAAATTGGAGTTTCTTCAATTAGTTTTGGTTTAAATATAACAAGTTTTTATCTAAAGTCAACAAAAAGTATATGCATATCGCAAAAGTCGATTATTCTAGATGAATTTGATTGAAATCTAAAGCAAAAGTAATCAACGGTTTGAACCGCAACCATCCTAGAAGCGAATCTTTGCCAAAGCACTAGTGCTGTAACATTCAGTGATGTAAGCGAAAGCGCTCACCAGACCTGCTTCTCGATAATTGCACTAAAAGATCGTATTGCAATATCGAATTGAGCGACGCCTGGTGAACAGGATGCGAAGCGTTGTCGAAACTATCGTGTATATCGTTGCGTCAATAGAAAACCGTACACTATATCGATGAGCTATATGCTACACTGAAACTTTAATATTAAATCACAGATGCAGAAAATCCACTCATCTATTGTGAGTTAGATATAGGAAGGATCACCACCTCGCCTATAACTTACCAGCAATGAGTAGTGTTTGCACTTGCAGAACTTTTATAAAATAGTGGACGTTCTAAAGCTGTAGTTGCATTTAAATCGCCTAATCACGTGTGATACACACAATGCATAATAAACAATACTAATCCATTGTCACGCTTATGTCTGATACTTTTGTCGAAATTACAATCATTTTAATAGTGGCAGGTTCATTGACCGCATTGGCAACGTCTTGGAATAAACACTGAAATCCGTGTCTATTTCCGTTTGTTTCTCTTTTCGATACGTTTAATATTGATCTTTTCTTTCCATCTGTCTGCACGGCTGCACTAGTGCACGGCTGCACTGCACGGGTGACTTTCAATAAAACTTTTGACCTAATATTAAAATATTCTGTTATTGAATAGATTCGCACGGTCACCAATTTGTAGTTATTTGTCGTATGATTTTGACACTAAGAGACTTGACAGCTGAGTTTCAAAAATCGATACATACATTACGGTTACTTTATTTCGTAGTTTTACATTAAAGAAAAACAAAAGTATATCAGGCTTAGTATTATAACTGGTTGTCAGATATCAGAAGTCAGGCGTCAGGGACGAATGTCGTAAACCCTCACTTCGACGGAAAGTTCCTTCAATGAACACTCTAAGGTCATAACAATTATTATTTTCCGCTCGAAAATATTTTTACTACCTTTTATAAGGAAATATACAATTGTTTTACGTATGTTTCCGCCAAAACATATAATATGAGTTATTAATTTCACGTATTGAAAATATTGCGTTGTGTGAAATCGATCGGATACGCCGATGGTTGCGACACGTTTGAGTGCTAAGTTCCGTCTCTATTACTCAGGAATACAAAGAAACTATAAAAGTACTATAATTAGTTAGCACAATTTAGTCCATCCTGCTGACAACGCTAATTTGCATACTCAAATAATTAATCAAGCATATCCGTAGATAAGTATTATAATAAGAAAAATAATCTAACTAAAAATAAATAATGACTAATAAAAAAACTATATAACACACATAATAAGTGTATGTTTATACACCTAATTTTAGCAGTTATATTATTTTAATTGTAGGTGTGCAATGGGTAATTGATGTTTTACGATCCTTGCCGTAACCTCAATAAATAGCCTATGCTTAGTCTGTAACTATTGACTATACTTGTTTGTTTTTGTTTTTAAACTTTTCATTGTACCATAAACAGTTTATAAAGATAATACATAACACACAATACAATAAAGGCGAGCTTAACTCAAATTTGAGTTCTCTTCCAGCAAACCTTAGAGCTATTGAGGAGAAGAAGATGCAAAAAGAGGGCAAAAACAAGTGTACAACAAAGTAAAAGGAAAAACAATAATTACCATTATTATAGTAAAAATATTTTATAATATATGTACTGAATGTACCAATAAACCGGAACATACTATTTAATAAGTACATTAGATAGTTAAGCTAGATTCGCGGACCGGCCCACTTTGTTTTAACACTCCAATATTATTGTATCAGAACGACAGTATTCCATTACATTAAGATTTCAAACATAAGATACAAATACGAATGTAAAATATTAGTATTTATTAGTGTGAGCAACATTCCGGAGAGATCTTAATTAAAAACTGTTCTGTAATCAAATGCACATCACATACTAAACGTTACAAACATACAACATTGTAACATAAATATTATAGGGATAGCTGACCACAATGTGATATAGGTAAAAATATAAATATGATAGAATAGCCAACAGTTGGTTATAGCTTATGCGTGTGCGAGACCTGCCCCAGATACAACCCGGTTTGAACTCTGAAAGCAGACCAGTTGTGCAAGGTACGATAAACACAAGTCAACGATAAATGCAATTAGATTGATTTGTGTTTCAACAGTCCAAAAGGTCAGACATATTCTTCTTAAGACTTTAACATTTTGTAACAACTTTATAACGTTCTGAAGATTTCACACATTGCTGCAACGATCATGACTTCTTTCTTTAGACCTTGCATATAAAATGGAAGTTATTTCAACAAAATTGAGTACTACAGGTTATTGATATCTTTTGTGGCATTCTCTAACAGTCAACCTCGGGTGATGCAGAGAAGAACAAATTCAGAGAGAACGAGAAAATAAATATAATAGATACATTTTAAAGATATTAAAGGACATGTTCAATACATAACTCTGCAACATTATTATACTGCCTCCACTCTCCTTCAGTCTTACAACAGAGACACGCATGCTCGCAATGAGCATTGTGGCTGGTGACTGGTGGCTGGTGGCTGGTGAGCTAACCACATTATGAGGTGATACTCCGCGTTCCGTTACGTGACGACAACGTTATCAGATTGTCGCAACGTTCCGTGACGTAACGGAACGCGATGACACACACAATCTAAACAGCCCTACGCACACATAAACAATTACACACACATCACACAGCTGCACTTTCGCGTGAGTAAATATTACTCACAAAAATGTCAAGCGCACTCAGCATGGGATCTTAAGCCCATGATATTTCCTAAGCACATTTGAAGGTGTGTGACATGAATAGTCAGAGTATAATAACCGCAGCTGACGGCTACAACAACAACTAGCTCTAACTACTAGCGTAACATTCCGATTGCCTATCATAATACAGTATTGTTACTCAAAGAAAATAAGACTTTACTTCTCTAAACCAATATAATCATACTCTACGCAGTGTTAAAGTTGAATTCAAATCGAAAGTTTTATTTAGTTAGCTAAGTTTTATTTTAATTTTATATTTTTTGTGTTTTGATGTTTGTTTTGACGTGTTCAAGCGCCCCTTGAGGCCCATGGAAATAAATGATTTGATTTGATTTGATTTGAAAGCGATGTGACACACAAAATGACGTAACGTAATTTTAAATTAAAGAGTGTCTAGGCCACCTTTGGGTGTAAGAGAAAAAATAATTAAGTAGTTTTTGCTCCATTAACTTTGCTGTTAATGCTGTAGTCAATATATCTGTATAAGAATATAATATAAAATTGCATTTCTTCTTAATTCAGCAATACCTCAGATTTATCTAAGTAATGGGTAGATGAGATGTCACAACCTACTCGACCATTATACTCGTACATATTTGGTAGATAACAACGAGCATTTCTTAACAATCGGTCACTTTAAGGCAATTGCCTAACGAGGAGGTAATTATCCTGATTGTATTACACTTGCCGGTTATGAAAATACAGGTGTTGTAAAACCTATTTCTCAGAATTTCAACTCCGATCAGCGGTCGACGAAAAAGACAGAAAATAATTGAATACTTTCCACTTAAATAAAACAGAATCAAGAAGCAATGGAAAATATGATGGCTACTCTTTTAGAAACAATTCGTGATTCTCCTTTCGATACCGCTACTTCCATTTATGCAAAGAACAATAGCTCAGAAAATTACAGTGCTCACTGTAATTTTCCAAAGCACATTATTAAGAGACTACAATCGAGTGACATCTCACTAACTCTAACATAACACTTAACTAGAGTTCGCATTACATTATTACGTGTCCGCAGAGCCGAAACAAACAAACGTATTTGTCGTGCGTTTCAAGTGTTGGTGGTTTACAGTTGAGAGGCGTTCGAGTGCGGTTGTCAAATAGTTATTATTTTACAATCAGGGTGCAGTTCGCCGCCATTGCCATCGAGGTCGCGGCCTTCGCACATTTCCCACAGAATTAACAAACCGGGATGTTTGCTCAACGACAGATAACTCTTATCATAAATCTTTGTTTTCTAATCGTTGCGTTGGTGACCTTACATCATAGACTTGACAAATTTATGTTAAATATCATGTTGTAGAGGCTGTGTTTTATGTGATCGTGGAACATAATGGTTATAGTAGTATTATGTATTATGTTGTAAAGTAAATAAGTCAGCTTGTAAGATAAGAGTTATTAATTGCCTATCACGATTACGATTACGTAAACAATAGGCTTGATTAAGACATGTTCTTAAAACAATAAGTGTCTTTCATCTACTATAAAAAGATAAATTGCAAATCATTAAACAAAAGTGGTTTAATATTAATCTTATGAACTGCAACAGCAAAAGATATAAATGAAAAACGGATGTATCAAACACCGCTGTTTACTTTATTAGCATTGCAATTACCAATGACAGACACACGGTATGTCAAACAGTCGTGTGTCACTAATGATAGCGCATATGTGCGCATAATGAGCGGCTCTTAGCGGAGGTGTTGGCGCGCGCATAAAGCACCGTCATTATGCGCGCGCATTACTGACGCGTGCCGGGCGCCTTCTGGACATACGCACACGCTGTGTCTCTGTGTCATTACTTCTCATTACCTAAAATTTGTTTTGACTGTCTAGACTTTAAATATCTTATACGGATGCTGAAAATTATTGTAAAAGAACTCATAAAATTGCTTAACCTTTTAAAAAATTCTGCTCGTTTGCAATGGTAGTCTCCTATTGGAGACTAACTCTAACCGATTCTTGATATCTGTTATCTTGTGATATCTTGATTACTGCTATAATCGTCGAATGACACTTGGATTAGGCCAATGACAAAATGAACAGATCTGATCTCTTATAAAATAACCCCTGCCTGCCTGCTCAATCGTCACATTAACATTATTAGGTTTCTCTAGTTATTAGTTAGTGACATGGAGCTACCCACACTTACATAAGTAATATTATGTTTCCTCGGTTCAGGGAGCTAGCGTCACTATAGCTGCACGTCTGTAGACCAGGAAACACAGTAATTATCGGAGGAAAGTCGACAACAACAAAATTGCACATTACATGACTGACGTTGCGCCACGCACCCAATTTGCCCAAAGTAAGCATGCGGAGACAATCGCGTCACTTTCGCAAACGTTACGTGACGCCGCGGAACTGCCCCATCCACCACTCCCCCCTTCCCTCCAGGGTGGTCACACACACAATTACATATAATCACGTATAATTAGTGGGGACAATGCGCGATGCCCCTTTCCCTCAATTCGACACCTCCGAATCGTAACTGTCCCTAATTACCTATTGTATTGTTGAATAGAACCGCAACAGCACCATCTACTTAATTATCACTTGTGCTCACTTTAAATATGCCTGTAATAGACATAATGTTGCATGTATAAGTAATTATATAACATGAATAATGTGACACGAGTGGTTTTGCAGTCTGTCGATGAAAATAAAAGGAGTTAAAGTAAGTTGGTGCCGTTCGCATCGATAGTGTGAGAGACGAGAAGAGATTGTGTCTGGTGGACCGTGACCTTGTATGCGTTATTTGTCTGAAGAGTAGAAATAACACGCAGTATTAATGAGTGAATGAAAGACAATAATACTCATTAAATATAAACCACTCAGCGTTCTTTAGAATATAATCTTAGACCACCAGTACTCTATTTTTGATTTTGAAGTTTAAATCAGCTCTCAAATTTCAAATTGAATGATATGACTCTGTTACATTACATTACAGTCGGTCTGGGAGCCCTTTATAGGAACGTTTCTTCGTTAATATAACAAAATAGTGAATTTTTCATTGGTTTCCTTTTCACACATATTAAATAAATGAACGGTTCAAAGGTCACGGCTTGCGCAACCTTCATGAATTATTTATTATCTATTTGTAAGAATTAATGGCGCGGGTAACGATATGCGTGTGCAAAGGAACGTAAAACAAACTGTAAATGTATGACAAGTGAGGTCAAACGATTCTTTTCTGGTAAAAAAATATATAAAAAAATGTAATGAAAAAATACATAGGGCTGGACGCACTATTTACTACTTCCGGTTAAAAAATGTTGAATTCAAAATTGCGACAGTGTTATTAATAATTATAAAACAAAAGAAACATCATTCTAAAATTTAACTCTATTATATGAGGAAATAGGTAAATCATTACACATTCATGACTTATATCATCACTACTTCGTTATTATTATTTCAATATGAATGCATCAGTAATATTAAATTAGATTGTTAGACGATAAATCGATAGCTCGAGTTGCATCTCAAAGTAAATAGTTATGAAATACATAGAATGTTTATTGATGTTGTAACATTTATAAGTGCAGTAAAGAGAATCGTTGAGTGCAGCACCGCCGCCAGGTGGCGTGGTGTCGCAACAGTTGTGAAGTGTCGCTGCACATTAGCGAGCACTCAGCGTGATTGTTCTAACGTACCTACTTAATGTCGCACGCATTTAGATAATTGCTGTGTTAGGCGCACGCACACACTATTAGTAAAGAGGAAGATACTATGTCATACAAACTTTGGACAGTATTTTGCTAAATTTTACTAATATTATATAATAAAGGGAATTGAAGTAAGTGCTTGAGCTTAATATTTGATAGGTGGCGTTGTGCACATTTACTGAATTGCGCGACAAACTCACGGGAACGGGCAGTAATGGGCGCTGTGGGTAAACCCGCGGCGAGTCTTATAATGACTACACTGACGAGCTGTGTGTATAACATATCTGTCATAAGTGTTGTATCGTATTGATGCTTGTTTTTAATGTCATTCACTAGTGATGGACTTTATACGGACATGCTATAGTAATTGAGTGACGATGTAACTGCAGGCGTTGCCCAACCGCCCGCGTCCCCTACCGCCGCATATACTCATATAGTATAGAAGAGGAGCGCCACTCCGGCGCAGTAGCCGTCGCGACGCCAACACCCCCAGTGTGGAACACCCAGTAGTTAGTAACATTCGTGCATTTAACCCTCAAAGCTATAATCCTTATTGAAGATGAATATTCGTCGCCTCGTAGCACCCTCCGTAGCAGTGCTACGCGCTACGCATAAGGGCGCGTTCTCATCTCTATAACGTTATGTAAAAGTTACCGATTGTGTAAACTGTCAACTTTGATATCAGCACGTCACATGAGTTAGTCAATAGAACTGATTGCCTCGAGTTTCTAAACAACATAAAAAACACCGACCAAATTAATTAAATGTTTCGCAACACCGCCGTTCACCGGAATATAATTATACGTTATAATTATAATAAAATAAAGTGTGTATTTTCAGTGTCAAGTATAATCGTGTGTGTCACGTAGTTGCTGCATTTCTCGGGATTGTTTGTGTGTTTTTGTGTATGTGTGCAATTAAGGAGAACAATGATACAATTAGAGCGGTGACTGGGAGTTAATCGATGGAAGTTAAATGCGGCGATTATCCAATTACAATGAGTCAATAATCGATCGTTCGTGATATCGACCGATCGGAAACAGCTGCACGTGGATCTCTCACTCACACCAACATACTAATATGTGCCAATTTACTTTGTAAACGGATTGATGTAACATGGCATTAATGGACATTTCAATCGGGATTATTAAATATCGCGGCTTATAATACTCCACATTTATCATATTTCCCACTGCATACGATACAGTCTCCTTTATAATGAGAACATTTAAGTGATCAATCAAGTTATATCATAGTAGTTGACCAAGTGTGCTTTGTTAATAATATTATCTTTTAAGTGACACACATTATTTAATATATTGATTGCAATGTTATATAACCTCCACACGTATGCAAATATATAATAATATGCATAAGACCAAAACTTTGAACTAGATTTGATTAATAGTTTTTAGATTCGTGAAATAATTTAAATATTACTGAATATATAAATAAATTAACATTGACGTTATTGAAATAGTATGCAGCTGATATAAATTAATTTATTTCGTATTATATACTCTGTATTTCAAGGCTAACTTGGTTTTTACATACGTTTTATAAATCATTCTTCTATTGAAGTTTTTCTTGCAAGAAATCATCCATGACATTAAGTTTTCAGTTGAACAAATAAACTAGTCACATCTATATATTATAAAGCAGAGAAATTTAGAAATCTATTAAACATCTTGCAAAACTGAAGTCACTTAAGAATATTGTGCAAAGTCGTAAAGAAACTTTATCTATGTGCAAAAGCCGTTTGTGGTCAATGAGCGGTGACGATATGTGTCTCTTCATAAGCTCCAATAGATATTAGCTTGGGTTGAAGCAACACGGGCTTACGAAACACCTAATTTACAACAATTATCTGAAATTCGCACACAAAAAGATAAACTTAGAGCATTTACATACAAGACTTGAGACATAATGGTGCTAATGACCCTGCTAATTATATAAATGAACTGAACACATCTCTTGTTAGAATCAAATGACAGTTACATTACTCAATCATGTTATTTTTTATTTTTAACTTTTAAACTATGGTGTTGCATGATTAACTAAAATCTAACGGGAATAAACGCAATAATGCATTTTTTTTTTCGTTCCTAAATACATAGTCGAGTGGTCATACTGTTGTTATGTTTGTTGTATGTACAGAAGCGCGTGCGCAACCGCGTTTGCTCCACATCATAATTAGTTTTTACCCATTCACTTCCCCCGCACCGCTCTCGTTTCCTCTAGCGCCTGCCAACATTGTAGGTAATACGTTTTGAAACAGCAACTCTTTGCTCTTTACCAACGCGAGTGGTTTAATCACATGTAACAATTAGCCAATGTTGTGTACTTTTATTGTACTTGTTTTATTATAATATTTCGTGTAACGAGGGATTATCAAAACTTTCGGTTTTCAAGGATTTAGAGAGCCTTGCAACAAGGCGTGCAAAATTTTATTACAGCACGAAAATATTTTCACGATATTTTGCTACTTTAATTAAGCATATCAATTGACATACATTAATGCCCTTGCCTTACTATTTGGAACTGTTAACCTTTCGCTTATCACTTGTACTCTTAACCTTTAAAATTAAGCTAAGTAGGCCTCTTCGGAGCTGTGCCCATCGCCTCGTGTCCTCGCGCAGGCTGTTGACTGGCACTTAATCCAATCTCCTCAAGTTTGTGAAAGAGAGCAAGGCTTTCCTCACGACGCAATATTACCTTATGTACCGGTTCGCACCGGATTGGAACATTTGCATAATTCGCTTAGTGTTGGGCAACGCCTTACGAAATCAAATCATATCTGAATGCTAATGAATTCGTGACCTAATGATCGCTAGAGCAGGTTTAATAAAAAAACAAACAGCTGATCGAAAATAGTTTTATATGCTAATCATTTAATCTAATAATGTGCATTTTATAACTAAATCATTTAAATTAATTATGATTAAATCTATTAATTCTTTTTCACATTTACAATTTGTATCGATATCCGATAGCATGCATAAAAGCGGCATTTTACTATTGTATTTTAATTGCAAATTGATACAATTATATGAAAAAAAAATACTATAAATATACATAAAGTAAAGTATAGCTTAACAATCAAGTAACAATTATTATATTGAACCGCAGTATATTATTATAGTTTCGGAGTGTTAGCGTTGGCGTTTCGTATCCTCGAACGTTGCGAGGCGGTTGCCCAACGCGTTACGATATCCGTTTTCCTTAACGCCGACTATTTGTGTTACAGATACAATTACAATACCAAACCACTGAGCGAGCCTTTACGCTTATTTTCACCCACATTCGAAAACTGTTGCTCGATTCACAAATTCTGCATGTTCAGTGCCTAATGTTGGATATCGCAGTTCTGAAATCTTTATGAACTGTAGATAGGAAAGCGATTTCTATTGTGTATATTGTGTGAAAACGTACTCTATAAGTAATAAGTATCATCGACGCGAAAATATGTAAATTCTCAACGAGTATTGCTGGCCTTACAAATAGTCTTACAAAAACAGTGTACCTAATCTATATGATGCGATCCAAGTATTAATTTGTAATTTGTAGAGGCAAGGCGAGGCGAGGCGAAGAAGGCAATCAGACACCTAATTGTTAGTGAATAACTCATTAAACGCACAACGGAAATTGAACTAGATTGCATACAACTGCGCCCGCGCCGGTGAAACTACTATTTCATTCAAATACATTATTTTACTGAATTCAGGTTGCGCTGCAAATTATACAGGTGATATTTGTGTAATATTTGACTTCAGGGAAGTAAGACCACATAATCTATAATCGGCTACCAAAAAGTAGTATTTGCTGTATATGGTGAGACATATTAATTTCTGCCATTGATTAATATTGAATGTGCGGATGTCTATATGGCTTTATGGATTTGATAAATGAGAATGAAACTTACCAACTATGTCTCACTGAAATTTCATACATCAGCGTTGAAACAATGACATTACAACGAGCAACAACTCATTTAATGGTAATGAACAAACAAAACCGTTGTTTACATGTAATCGTGGATTGCGATGCATTATTTAATAATTGTTGCAAATTCTGGCCATCATAATTGCTCGGTAATTTGGAGTGTATTTTATCTGATGGTTTATTACTTTAGGCAACAGCTATTAGCGGCTGTTTGCAAAGAGAAAGAGTAGCGGTGCCTTAATGCAGTGCAAGGTCGGGCAATGGCGACGTGTCACCGCGCGGCCTTCACCTCTGCCAGCAAATAAATGGTAGGACGAATGCAAGTGTTGTAATACCATTGCCGTATTACTGTGCCGTGAGGATGCGCCCTTGCCCAAACCGGCAACGCTCACGTAACTGCTTTCCTGTTTCGAAATTATGATATCATTTTATTTAAATTGTAATAGAGGTTGTTATTTTAATTAGTTTCAGTATCTCGACCTCTAGTTGTGAAATAGTTGCGTGTAGGTGAGCGGCATTGGCACACACACACACACACACGCACGCGTACACCGCTCACTCCTGAAGCTCATTATAAAGTGTATCGCGTACGTGCCAATGGCGCCGGTCACAACTATCACATTTATGTTCGCTATTACAAACTTATAAAAAAAAATCACTCCTCAATAAATATTTCTCAATGGTTTTATGAATTAGCACGTGTTGCGTGCATTTATGTTTTAGCACTTTCAGAGCCGTCAATAAAATGATGTATCGTAAATGTTGCAAGACTCTAGCTAACTAATTATAATATCTGACAAGCTCATGAAATGGATGCTATAACTGACATTCACGGTTATCAAGTAACATCACATCTCTGAGTATAATTCTCTAAGTATCACATTTACTAGCCAATCTAGTTTTTTCTGTTGAGTCTGTTCTCACGGTCTTTTGTTATTTATTTTGTCTATGAGATTATAGTTAGGAATGCAGGAATGAAATGCCACTTATTTGTATAAGCCATTCTTATTATTAGAACGTTCGTATCATTAGAAGCTAGAAAGAATTTCGAAGCGATTTGTCAGCTCATCTTTGTAAGAAGAAAGAATAGCCAAACATGAGTGAATTCGACCACACTCTCACTTACCCTTATTTTTAAAGATATTACCGTGAGAAACATACAGCATACATAATTTTCTTTTGTAAAATTATGATTCACGCGTCAATCAAAGAGACGCTTTAGATGAAATACAAAAGCAGACAAAAGCTTAGAGCACAAAACCAATACGTTCTTACGTTCTAGTACCCATTGTAGGAAACTATTTTCGTGGCAAAATTACATGTCAAGTGATCCCATAAGCTTAAGTGTCTGGCGCGTGCCAGGCTCGGGTCGCGGTGACACCGACGCGACACGCGCCGAGACCTCGGCCGACCCGCGCGCGTCGTTGCACAACTGACGGACCCGCCCTGCATGCAAACCAATGCACGCCTACACACAAACATAGCAGCTAACGCGTCACAACACCATTCAAATGTCTGCCTCAAAAAGAAAATCATTTATAATTTGATTATAAACATCATGTCAATATTTCATAAAATCACCTTGTGTATATTACATGCTTTCTTAAAATAAATAAATGAGTTTAAATTTTGGACAGACAATTGCACAGTTTTGGACACTAACAAACACTCGTGTGCGGGATGTTGCCGAGTTAACGAGCACCTTTATAATAATAAGTTAATTTCACGGGATTCTTCGGTCCCATCACACTAATAAACAGTTCAATTAGCAATTCAAGATCAAAATTAATTTCAAAAATACTCACTTTTTACCAAAAATTACCGAACTAAGTTATTTAAAGGTTAGATTAGATTAAATATTTCAAACAAAAATAAAAGGTTGCTAAGCGAGCTGTAGCGATAGTGTGAGAATGTTCACAGCTAGCAATGTTCTCAAACAACAATGGTGTCTCACAATGCGGAATTCAAAGCACATGAAATAATACAAAGTTCACTACCGAACAGAAACCCCACCAATCCTGGATTACACTCAAAATTATACTGCCCAAAATGTAATATTAAAGAAGTATTGATTACATTTTCACAAAATTATCTCTGTAATTGAGTACCCATTGTGCGAGACTCAAACATAGCACTATAACTTCTCCCAACCATACGCTACAAGTGAACATTCTATAGGACCGGTACAATCCCGACTCAACAATCGACTAACATCTCATTTTTCTTACAGGTCCCAACAAATTGTTTGCCACGGAGAGATTGAGCCGAACTGTCGAACCCAGTGAAACCCAGTGAAACCCCAGTGCAACAGTACAAAGCTAGAGTAAGATGAGGTCTTCAGTGTACGTAGTGCTATTAGCAGCCCTGGCGCTGGTCGCCGGGGCTCCGGCCCCCGAGGCGCAGCCCGACCCCGCACCTCAGCCAGACCCCGCCTCCGATGACAGACCTGAAATCATCGAGATCATCGCTCCTGCTGCCAGTGCGCAGGTAACTATACTTATTTTGTTCCTATTTCCGACCTGGTTCATAACTTACAATTCAGAACTTGGATCGGATCCAACTCAAAGGAGTCTATAGTCTATATCGACGCCAAGGTGGTGTAAGATAAATGAATGTTAATGACCTGGTTTGGTGATAAAAATATTATATAACTTGTTTTAGTTGTGGTATCTACTGCATGAGTTGTCTACTACTACTGGAAATCAGTAAAATTACTTGTATCTACAGGCAAATAAGCCTGTAGATTATTTTAGACTAAGAAATATGAGTAGCTCAAAAAATAATGCATGGCAAATTAAGTAATACAATGCGTTACACTCTCTCGCAAAGAGGTAAACAACCGAAACTAAATAATGACCTCCAGCGACTAATATAAACGGAACATCTGTAACTAAGCGACCGTAGAGACGAAACAGTACCAAAGACAAGTTGCAACATTTAACGTTAGCGCGGAGACTCTGAATGGGTCTCATTACTGGCGGAATATAAATGCGTTAATAAACAACGTCCTCGATGCGCGGCCACGCGTGCCGCTCCGTGCCTGTGCGCCTGCGCCTGTGTGCCTGTAATGCACACCGCGGCTCCTCACGCCTCCTGCAAGTCGCCGCAGCCACGGGTCAGCGCGCAGAGCCTCGCGTGACCCTAATTATTCACTATCCATCAATAATATAATTACATAACTGAGAATACTCATTTTTACATTATAATGAATCATTTGTCTATCCGCGAGGTTGCGTCTTTTCGACACCGATTAGGAGGCCATGGTTACCGTCCACTCGGTTGCGTCACTCACGCTCACATCGATAGCCATCTCTAACGGCCTCACACGTACCGCTACTAATGGATGACACTGTCGCGTTCCAGGAAACCTTGGCGACGTTGAACCTCGGCGCGCCCGGCTCCGAACTCAGCGAGAGGAACAAGCGAACCATCGGCATCCTACGACAGCTATTCCCCACTCTAACACAGGTAAAACACTCGTGCCAACCACCTTTACAACTACTCTGTACTAATAACAACTTGTCTAACATCTAGTGCATGCAGTTTGAGAACGAGTTGAATGACCCTGTGCCGCGGGTGATGCGCCAGCCCGCAGACTTTGAATGTCGGTTTTGCGAGTTGCCGAAAGGCAAGGTGTTAAGGCAGTCTATGTTCTAGATAATCGAACAAAAAGTGCAGCAATTAACGAGCTCGGTGCTGCAAGCGTTCGGGCCCATCGTGCTCCGCGCCTTCCTCGGCGGCGGCAACAAGCCGGGCAACGCCGGCGGAGGTACCATCGAACTGGACGATGACGATGAGGACAGCGACGAAGACGAGGACGGGGGCGAGTCGCTGTCCGTCACGGACGCCAGCGAGGCCGCCGCCTCCGCCACGGCCAGCACGAGCGCGCCCCTCACCAACCGGCGGCGGCGGCGCGCGCTGTTCTTCGTGCCGGTATGACGTGTGGTACTATCGCGCACTAACCCCAGCCTGCCCGGAGACGGCAGCGCGGGCGCGCGCAGACCGCGGCCCTTCATCGTCAGTCACCGCCATGTCACCGTCACCCTCGCATCGCCGTCAGCCACGCCCATCGATCATTGCCCTCACACCTCTGCCTCGCCTGACTCACTCTTGCATGTTCCAGAACGCCATCGCAGAAGAGAACCAGCTGCTGTCCGGAGCAGAGTCTCAACAAGCTGAGGTCCGCGTGCAGTTCGGTGAGGGGCAGCCCGACCAGGTGGTAGCCGCCAGTGACGACCAGCAGACAGCCGCGCAGACAAACAATGCCAACATCGATGAGATCACGCTCGAGGACGTTGACAACAGCGAAGAAAACAGAAATAAGAGGTATGCAGCTATGTTATTAAATTAAACTAGTATATCGCAAGTCATTAAGTATCTAGTTAACAAAAAGATGTACTGATCTTCTCAGTTTTGCCGTATACTCTGTTAAAATATACCTTATATAATCATGATCCAAAAAAACAAAAGGAAATCACGTTAATCTCACTTTTGGTGCTTTGGATAGCTTCTGCACTGGATTTTACGAAACAAGGCATTTTAATCTTATATCTTGGTCTCGCCTAGTTTTATATATTATGAAATAACATAACTGCCTTGGTTGACCGGTTTTAAATAACTTAATTCAAACCCGTTCTTGTGCAAATAACGCCTTAGATCAGTATTGCGCTATAAACAAACAATAGCGCAGCGAGAGCGGCATTGTGTGTTTTTGCGCGAGTTCGCACGATTCGATTTAATTTCTCCCCGTCTACGCTCATGTAACGGTTGCGTGTGCATTATACGCGTGTAGTTTGTAATGTAATCCATCGAACGTTTCAGATTCCTGAGCTTCGGGGGTGGCGCCGGCGCGTCCGGCGGCGGCTCCGGCAACTTCCTCTTCGACATCGTCAGGGTAAGACTGCACACCACACGTCTCAGTCATACGCTCATCTCCTAACTGTTTCATACAAACGCATGAAGCATTCTTCTACCTATATGAGTGATCCATTTATGTAATCTGTAGTTACTGAAAGATTTGACAGCATATTGTGTTCGGCACGTGTGCTGAAGAGATTTCAACATTCTCGAACGTGAATGGGTGAGTGTAGCGGAGTGGTTGGTGAAGCGAGGCACGGAGTGAGCAGGTTTGATGTTCCAGCGTCCTGCAGAGGCGGTAGCGCGGGCTGCAGGGACAGCATTCCGTCTGTTTGCCGGCACCGACTCTCTCAACGTGGGGCTCACCGCGTCTCACACCGCTACCCTGGACCCTAACGACCCACAAGTACACACACACTCTCGCACACATACATTAGTGCCTCAACAGAACACAAAGTAGTGCCTCGTCGACAATTCCTGACAACTTGTAGTTAGCAGACAGTACCCTAACTCCTCAATACCTTCTTACACTGACATTTTGAAACCTGTTCCTGCTAAACGTCCCATTACCCAGCCGTCTGTAGGTACACCCGAACTCCTAACACTTACTCGTAGAATATAACAAGTAATACTTAGTTCGTAGAAATGAGAGCACTTTGCAGTAAATAGTGGACCATTTGCGTGGTCTCACTCATCACCTTTGTTGTAGTCTGTAGTTGATGTAGTCTAACATTCCTCGACTGATCATGTTGTCCGTCGTTGTGTCATGTCTGTCAGTCGCAAGGCGATGTACGTTGTTTGTAAGTATGCTAGTTGGCAAAACTGTTGGTGATTATAGAACAGTCCAGTGGCTACCAGCGATGGGCAGCATGTACATAGCTTTGAAAATCGGCTAAAACACACTATTATGGTTTTGTACTCATGACCAAAACTGTTATTTCCAGAAGAAAGATATGTTTTAGTCACTCGGTATCAGCTGTTTTGGTGTGTGTAGCTATGAAGGTGCGTCATTTGAAGCATGAGAATAACATGATTGTATATTTTACAGCTGGTCGCGGGCTCATCGTCAGGCTCGTCAAGCGGAGACGCGGGTGCCGGCGCAGACGGCGATGACGCCGGCGCCGCCAAGGGCGACAACCTCACGGAAGGCGTGCCCGGCCCCATCACGCGGCTATTTATCATCGCCAACCGCGGTGTCGCTAACCTCATCCAGGACCTCATCCTTCGTATCGCGCAGACCTCTGAGAGGATAGTGAACTTCAAGGCGCGACTGATCACCTCCATCATTTAATGCGCGGGGCGCGGTAGAACAATCCTGTAGTGTAGTATAGGCTAGGGCCGCTCGCCGGAGCCCTGGGGCGTCGGCCGCGGGCGGCGGCGTGGCGCGGCCCTCCGAGGACCGCCCGGCGCCGCCGCCGAACAAGCTCAAGCTCAGCTCAAGCTTTTTTTATCCCGCGACATTCTCGATTCGTTTTTACGTTTGTAAATATGTATTATAGCGGAATTTGTATAAAATAAATAAATAGTTAAATTATTGTACATCTTTCACTTTCAATCATTGCACCCCAATGCTCCAACACAACATTTCCCGCAAGCCCAGTGCGGAACCAATGTAAGTGTGATAAATATGAAGGAACTGTCAGTGTTGAACTGTTGATCAATATTGATCATGCAGATTTCAATTATAATATTGTATCACACTAGCTAAGGCTATGAGGAACAATCCGTACATTTAATAAGACAACAATCACACATGAATTACATAAGGTTGCACGAGCACTGCGGCTTTGGAGGTTTGTCGAGAGTGTGGAATGAATGTCTCGCCGATCGCATTTGTCACTTGTCAGTTGTCGAGCGACGCGACGGCCGTTCACTGCGCACTTACAAGTGCTATAATGCTCGTGCAAACAATATCCGACTGTGTAGTGGTGCGTATTACCTAGAAACCGACATTCTTTAATCGTATTATTCATTAAAGATAGGCTTGTTCTTTTGTGAGGATACAAAAAAGTATCACAATGGAATGGATATAAACATGAATGTTTAAAAATTTCATTCAATTCAATTCTGTAAACCTTGATAAAAAAATATTCTTCAGGTGTTTACATAAATATTGGCTAAAATAATTACAGTGGTTTAGGAAACTTATTATGGGTATTCTCAACATATTCAGTCTAAAGATGGCCACTGCAGCATATAGGGCCACCAAATTATTCAGAATTTCTTAGCACGCGGTTTAAGGCAGCCTGAAGCCCGGATACCCGCGATCCTGGCAAGATCTTTTGTCTATCTAGCAGACCGACCCTAACTTTTCAGTTCTAACAGACATCTTAGTTCTTGGGGCTATACTTCTGGGCAATTAATCAAAGCAGTAGCAGTAGTAGGCAATACGTAAGCACGTCCAGCACGTGAAGCAACCGAATACAGGCACTTTATTTAATTATAGCTGATTTAGTTATGATCTCAATTCGCAATGGATTTCAGTGGACCGATGAACGCCCTTTAGGCCCGATTTTCAAATGAATACTCTCGTTAACATAAGTTAAGTAAGTTTATTAATATCATGAATAATTATTTAAAAACGAGCCCACCATCTTACTGAGACATCCGACAAAGCAGTGTAGTCTTGCAGAGGCAGAGAGGCGTGTCTTCGACAGTTGTAACAGCTGGACAGCCTTAGGAAACGTAGGCCGTAGTGGGTTCTTCACGGGGAAGGAATACGTCACTCGCATGTTCAGAATATGCCTCCCAGTTACATGACGAGATACATAATATCCAATATCAGTGATATCACTGAAACGAAAGCAATGAAATCAGATAAGTAATTATAAATTAGACACGCAGCGCAGCGACCTTTGCTGGCCGTAGTACGGTACAGACTATTTTTAATTAGTAGTACTCATTCTTCAATTTTAACCATCACAACTCATAATATATTATTATCAGTTTCTGCCTGATACGTAGATACAATCTTATTGTTATTGTAAATCTAATAAATCTAATTTTTTAAGTACTCATTTAAGTGAAATAAAAACAGTAATGTGTCATGTTATTTAAAACAAACAGATATAGATGATAACAAAAAATAACTAATGACTAAGCTAATATGAACAATACACAACATACAAAATTAATAAATAAAATAAAGTAATTAATTAAGTGTCATCAATTTCCTTCGCGTCGTTGTCAACAGCAGATACCGTGATCAGAAGGCTAGCAGCATTGCCACGTTACATTGGCAATGCCTAATTGCTGGCCGAGTTAAAATCCCCGACGAGAAGCGTCGATTAGGCGTCTAACAAACAATCTCTTTGAATGAAGCCTAAACACTCGGACCCAAACGGCTCAAATATATACACTAACGAGATTATTATATTGCCGCCGTTTGACGTTTCGGAGATGCTGCCGCAGCACTCGCGCAACAGGGGCGTAAGGTTATCGTCGCAGGTAGCGTCGCATACCAAAGGACTACCCATCGTCAATGGCAGCAACAACATACAGTCTGGTCTCTTGCGCTTTTGCTTCACGATAGGACATGGTGTACGAGGCAATCGACGCCAATCGACGCTCTCACCGCAATGACAACGATGCGGAGCGACATATGGTAGAAATTGCTGTTATACTCTATAATGTGGAAATGATTACCGTAAAGCTGGTAATGCGTTTGATATCCTTATACCACGATAAATAATATTCATATTTAAAAAAATAACATGCTTTGGTTGTAAATTAAGTTGAAAACACAAGAAAAAAATTACTTAAACTGACAGAGGTGAATAGTTTTTTTTCAACTTAGATTTTTACACATTCAAAAAATAATAATATACTATTATACTATTTGAATTTCCCTCCGTTTCTTTTATCTAGACTGATCATGCCAACGCGGTAAGTTATAATCTTGGATGAACTTGAATGGATGAAGGATTCTCTGTCTACGGTTATTACTAATGTCACTGACAGTTATGACAGTTGTCATTGTTGTCAAACACAGAATAACATTGGATTTGTCATCACAAACTGCAGCAAAGCCGTGTGAATTTATAAATTTTTAATATATTTTGAGGAAACCCTGTATTTAAACGTATTTTAACAAATAGCAATGAACACAAATAAAGCTCAAAGTAAATAAAATGGCATTGTACGAAGGAATAGCGTTGATACAAGAGAAGCAGGCAGTGGTGCTGGACCTCGGCACGGATTACACCAAGTTTGTTATTATTTATACCTTATTTCCTTAAATTAGGCATTCATAGACTTCATAATTATCATTTGAATTCAGAATATATTGATTTGTATGATTAACAAGTTCGTGAGCCCACAATATTGATCAATTACAAATGCCTGAAATTTAGTAGGTCTTAGCACGAAAATACCTAACATGTAATCCAAGTAATACTAGATATAGCTTAGATTGCAGTGATTTATGTTCTGAAATGTTGAAGGTTTGGTTTCACGGGTGAGGCGGCGCCGCGCTGCATCGTGCGCTCCGAGTTCTGGTGCTCGGCGACGCGGCAGTACCGACGCGTGCATGACTACGAGACTGCCGATGAGCTGTACGATAACCTCGTGCATATGCTGCATTTACTCTACTTCAGGTTGCTACTTTGATTGTGGTTGCTTCCTAAAATATTATATTAGCCACCAAGTTTTAGAACAACTATGTTTTCTCAAAAGCCCAGATCTCAAAACTTGTTTCTACTGAATATTATAAAAAGCACCCAAATTATATATATATATTCCTTCCACTCCTTTATATCTTAAAAAAACGCTTTCAGTTTATTCATGATACTCATTCGAGATTTTTGCGCTCATCGGAAAATTTAAAACTCAGCACACCTGCGCATTCAACAGGCTTTTATGACAAATCTTTCTCTGTACAAGCAGTTCGCCTGTGGAATGCATTACCTTTGGAAGTGAGACGTGCTAAAACATTGCCTATTTTTAAAAAACACATCAGAGAACACTATTTATTGCAGTCACAAAGAGTTCCTTAGTTTGTCGATTGCTATAATCTTTTGAAATCTCTCATCTGCTTATATGATATATGTATATATGCCTATTTTTTATATTATGTATTCATTGATATGTATATAATCGTACCAAGTGGTACATAGACTTAAGAATATTATCCTATCTTTTTTATTTTTACGTATACCATAGCTATATTGTGTTCCTGTGATTCTTCTCCATGCCAGGTTGTGTGGAAGAAATTGCTCTAAGCAATAACACCGCTGTTTGTGCAACTAGTTTTAAGTGTATGTTTTCTTTTATACCTTTCTTTTATTTTTTTAGTATTTATTATTATTCCTCTTTATTTATTTCTAAACTTATTTTATATATTTTTAAATATGATTTATAAAAAATACAAAAAAACATTTAAAAATATAAAAAACAGTGTCCCACCGACATCAGGTGCAGGGACCAAGCTGCCGATGGTTAGGGCTCCATTATTATTATTATTATTATATCCAAGTTCGAATTACTATATGTATACTATATACTAGCTTTTCCCCACATGGTAATAGTATTAAAAGTAACAGTATAATGTTTACATCCATGCAATATTTTATCAAAAACAACCTGGTAGTTATATCATGTCAGAAACAAACAATCACTTTCCCTTACAAACTTTTGTATTTATAATATTACCAGCATAGGATTTACAATTTGGGATACTACCAGATAATATATAAGTTTGATTTGTTTGAATTGATTCCATAATACAGATGCATGTTGCATATTTGACTGTAAAGAGTTGTAGGCAAATCTAACATACTCTGAATATATTTTCTTAAATTCTGTCACAAAATGAGTATATGTTTCAGGCATGTATTGGTGAACCCCAAGGAGCGTAAGGTGGTAGTAGTGGAATCATTGCTCACCCCCACACTGTTCAGGGAGACACTCGCCAAAGTGCTGTTCACACACTATGAGGTAAGATCTTAGCATGTGATAAAGCTAACTGTGAACTGAGGATAACATGATTTTGAATTTTTTGTGAACAATCAGAGATGAGGCACCACCATCTAACTATTAACCTGCCATCAAATGAAAACCACAATCTATATTTGGCATTTTGCTATTTGTTTTGTTTAATCCATTGCATGTCGTCAGGTGTCAGGGGTGGTGTGGGCGGACGCTCCTCGTCTGTGCGCGCTGACACTCGGCGCTCCCGTCACGCTCGTCGTGGCTATTGGAGCGAAGGAGGCAGAGGTCGCTGCGGGTATGTTACCTAACATCTCGTTCAGTGATCATGACACTTGCAACCGTACCAAAACAATGATAACTTCATTATATGTCACGTTCCAGTGGTGCACGCGTCGGTGGTGCTCCACGCCTTGCAGTCTCAGCCGCTCGGCGCCCGCGCAATCCACGCCGAGCTAAGGAGGTTACTTGATGCCGACAACAACGCCACGCTCGACCTGCCCGAACATGTCATCGAGGATATCAAAGGTAAGTGTGAATTATGCTTAATATAATATGAAACAAGATTGATTTTTCAAATTTTAATTATACTATAAACTACCTTTAAATAATTACATATATTTTTTTGTTGCCAGTGAAAACCTGTTTCGTGGGCAATCGCACCCGCGCTGAGCAATGGTCATCCCAGTCTCCCCCTCGCCCCGCGCGGGACGCCAGCTTCGTGGGGGGCGCGCGGGGGAGGCTCGTGGTGGGGGGCGCCACGAGGGAACGCGCCGCTGAGGTGCTCTTCACTAGAGATAATGAACTAGCTTCACTTGCTGATATTGTGCTGCAGGTAACATATTTAATAGTACTTTTTGTAGATTTCAATCATTCAGCCGCCTGCCCTATTAGCAGTGATAGCTGAGTGGGAGACTGTAGGACTGCAAAGGTCTCGGGTTCGAACCCACGGCATACATTTCTGTCAATAAATCGTTAAGATTCGTCTTCTATATGTGTGTATATTATTATATAAATGATCGCTCGCTAACGGTGAAGGGAATCCTTGTGAGGAAACCTGCATGCCTGAGAGTGCCCGCTCAAGGGTGTGTGAAGACTACCAATCCGCACTTGGCCAGCGCGGTAGACTATGGCCTAACCCTTCTCATCATGAGAAGTGGCCCGAGCACAGCAGTGGGACATGAATTAGATACAGAGCTGCTAAGTCTGACCGTGTTGATGACCTCTGGTCCTCTTTTATTCTGGTCAATAAAGATTGCAATTTCATTTTCATACGCCAAATGAAGCAGTTAGCTTAGATCAGCAATACTGTGCAAAGAGAAACAATTTTATTTCATTACTAGCTGTTACCCTCAAATTCGTCCGCGTAGATGTCGTTTTATGAACAAAAAATGCTAAAGGTAACAATGTCAAAATAACAATAGTAGGTACAACTCATGTACTTACTTAACTATCTATTACCAAAACAACCATAACAAATATACGACAAAAACTCAAGGAAAATAATATTCTAAAAATTCAAAACAGACAAATAGGTACAGCGTACAGCTCATTTACCTACTTCGAAACTATTTGACATAACAGTCCGTAGAGTTTAGCGTAATGTTAAGACCTTTTATTGAGACTTAGACCACAGAGTAACGAACAGAGACTAAGCTGCATACAACCGCGCTCAGATAAGTCCACTCACACAAGCATAAGACGTCTGTGTGCGTGAGCACTTGCGGCCCTATCCTATCACGTACGAGGTGAAACCGGTTTCTACCGGCTCGTAAGTGCCTTAGCGAAGGGCTCTCGCACGCTCTCGGCGCGGCTCGCGGGCACTACCGCAGCTCACATCAATGTACCCTGTGAGTGTGCAGTGTGCAGTCTACAGCAGTCCAGCGCAGCCGCGGTGCGCGCACGCACGTATGCTCACTCGCAAATCTCGTCTTAAAGTGCACGACGCGCGTTATAATTTAATAATACAAAATGTACTGTACTGTGTGTAAGAACAATAATCGTCGAAATAAGAACATATCTTTTTTTTTCTATCCCAAGGAATCTACTAGGTGAGTAGTAAATTGATAGTAAAAGAGTAGCTATTTTTATTATATACCTATTCAATTTATTTTAGTGGGGTAGATAGATACTTCATACATAATGATGACATAGGTAGCGTCAAAACACGATCTCAAAAGACCTAAATATGGATTTGCTTATCCAACACTTCTCAGCTTCGTCCCATCTTGATAGGACTATTAAAGCAAGTACTATAAACTATCTTTCATCTCTTCCAACTCCCGACTACTCACCGTTTGTCTTTAATCTCTTTACCGCTTGTGGTGTTAAGAAGAGTATTGTATCAATCACATCCAAGGCAATTGGCAGTGACAGCATAAGTCGTAACATGATCGTTCCCATCCTGGACGAAATTCTTCCCATCATTTGTTACATCCTTAATTATTCCTTATCTAGTGGTGTCTTTCCATCTCAGTGGAAAGAGGCCCAAATTGTTCCTTTGCCGAAAAAGACCTCTCCCTCAGACCTCTCCGACTACCGTCCTATATCTATATTACCCTTCCTCTCTAAAGTCCTTGAACGTCTCGTCCATGAACAAATTACCTCATTCCTCTGTAAAAATAATCTCCTCAATCCTTTCCAATCCGGTTTCCGCCCCGGTCATAGTACGACTACAGCTTTAGTAAATGTGAGTGATGAGATCAGACTTGGCATGGAGGATGGTAAGCTTACTGTACTGGCGCTGCTAGACTTTAGCAATGCCTTTAATATGGTGGATTTTGATATTCTGCTATCGTTACTCTGCTCTCTTAACATATCTCCAACGGTAATTGATTGGTTTCGTAGTTACCTGTGTGGTCGCCGACAACATATTCAAATTGAAGACAAATTCTCTTCATGGTGTAGTACTACTGTAGGCGTACCCCAGGGTGGCGTTCTATCTCCATTACTCTTCTCTATTTTTATAAATTCTATTTCTAACCAATTACTTTCTTCCTACCACCTGTATGCAGATGATTTACAGATTTATGCACAAGCGTCCTTGGCTCAATTGCCAAGTGCTGTGGAGTGTATAAATAAAGATTTAGCTCGGATAGTTACTTGGAGCAAATCACACGGTCTGAAAGTGAATCCTTTAAAAACACAAATTACTATTATCGGTAGCTCCGGAACCACTGCTAGAATTGAATGGTCACAGGTTCCCCAGGTTGTGTTTGATGGCATTGTAATTCCAGTAAGTGATAAGGTTAAGAACCTAGGCATCACGCTTGACAATAGATTAACTTGGGCTCCGCAGTTGCAGGAGGTTAGTCGAAAATTATTCGCTTCTGCAGGATCTCTCAGAAGATTACGCAATTTTCTGCCGACGGCCACCAAAACTGCGCTAGCAAATTCCCTTCTTCTTCCAATCCTCGATTACGCAGACGTCAGCTATCCAGATCTCGCCGAATACCAATTAGATAAACTTGAGCGTCTCCAAAACTTCTGTATTAGATTCATATTTGGCCTCCGCAAATATGATCATGTGTCACATTTTCGTAAGCAACTCAAGTGGTTACCAATACGACATCGCCGGAATGCTCACATCCTTTCACTGCTTTATAATATACTTTTTAACCCTTCTACTCCTTCCTATCTTAAAAAACGTTTCGACTACCTTCATGATACTCACAATAGATATCTTAGATCATCGGATAACTTGAAGTTAAGAATGCCATCGCATTCCACAACGTTCTATGATAACTCCTTTACTGTCACAGCTATTCGTCTGTGGAATGCGTTACCGGTAGATATTAGGCGTGCAAAGTCACTACCAATTTTTAAGTCATTGGTCAAGGAGCACTTTTTATCTTTAACTTAGTCGTTTTACTTCAATTTATCTCTTCAAATTTATTTAAATTGTTTAAAATGTCATAAAATATATTTGTTGCTATAATTAGATATGTTTATGATAATATTAATATTTTGTAATATGTTAAGTATATATGTATTTATTTAAAACATGTATTTAGTTTATATACATTTATATATTTTATTACAACTATATATAATATATTATATAGTAGATATACTTTTCTATTTTTTTTTTTTCGTGTACACAAACAACCACCAAATTCTAAAATTATTTCCATCCTAAGGTTGCCTGGCAGAAATCACTATTAGTGATAAGGCATTATATTATAATAAATAAATAAATAAATAGGTAGGTACCTAGTGTACCTACATCAATATCAAAGCAAATTTAAATCTGTGCCGTGTTTGTAATGCGATGGAACCTTGACACAATTCACAGCTAATAATATATTCCTACTTATGAGTCACTAGCTTCTACGCGCGGCTCCAACCGCGTGGTACGTCGATGTAGCCTATATTATTTATGGGGTCTTATCTTTTTATACCTATAATTGTATAGATGTATGAGAATGACAGTTCTCAAGTTCTTAAGCGCAATGAATAGGTAGGTAGGTACGTTAAAATTAAATTGTAAAAGGTTTCAAGGTACCCGTTAAAAGGTACCCGTGTGAAGGTCAAACACAACACTTATTGACGCAGTACAGCGTACTGCACTGCATGCGAGACCGTCGTCGCCACGTCGCTCGCCGCGTCGTTTAAAACACCACTATGCCGCCAGTGTAGTAATGGGGATTGTTCATTTTTTTTTAATCGTGCTAATTCGAAAACCATTTCGAGATATAAGGTCCCCAATCGAGCTCCTGTAGTTAAAATGTAAAAAGACCCCATAAGTGCATATATTTTTGAAGAAATATGATTGACCTTTATTTGACCTTCCATGACGTCATCATCGGAGGAATATCGCGCAATACGCCTTGGCCTTCCTTTTAAAAAACAAAACTGTCATTTTAGCTGTCTGTCCAGTCTGTCATTAATGTCACTCGTGCTAATTGTAAACATAAACAAGATTGTTTTCGTTCGCGCTTGTTACAAATTTAAAGTTTTTGATAAATTAATCATGGAATATAGAAAATGTTTTGTACCTAACTGTAGTAATGACTCTGCAAACAGCTCGGGCATGATTTTTTGTTAAAATTAGAGAAGATTTGAGGAAACAGTGGTGCTCTGAAGCACATGTTGATTATTCATTTTTAAGTCCTCTCGGTATAAAGCTACTTAGGCCTCCAAGTGTATATTCTGGGGTTAAGCAATCGGTAACTGAAGCCATTCAGAGCAAAAGTTATTGCAAGTTTGAGGGTTCACATAGAGAGGGTAATCAGATGTGTAAGAGAATTTGCCACACTCAAACCACACTCCGTAGTTCATTACAAACATGTACCCTATTTAGATGAAATTGTTATAATAGCATGTTGGACTTATTAATTTGCAAGATGAAATAATAAAGAGTTTGTAGTATTAAAAGGTATATTTTTATTTTGCACTTTCTAATAACTAAGGATATATAAAATCTTTCAAAAAATGTTCTGCATTGTTGATGATGGCAGAATAGCATTACCCCGCTGAATAGCTTTGGTTTCTGGTACTTTGTATCCTCCCAATATTTGTTCAACCAAAGACCCATCTGTCCGACAATGTGCAGCTTCATACAATTTGGAAGCTGTTAATCTTCCTTGTCTTATGTTATGCCAGTATTTACTATCCGCTTGATTTTCAATTTCTTATTCATTTCATTTATATCTTCCTGTGTTAAATTTTGTTCTAAATAAAGTTTGAATTGATAGTAATCACTTGCAGTATTTTCTTCTGTAAAGGCTACCACCATATCAAATATATTCTTTGAATTAGTGGCATGTGTGTCACTAAACAGCACTATCAAGGAATTTTTTATATATCTTCTTGCACACTCATCTTGAAACTCCTTCAATATTGAAGGATTCTTGGCAGCCAGCCTCGGTTTCTTTTCTTTTGGAAATATGACTTTACTAGACACATGTTGTGTTCTAGCACTTATGGCTTATTCCAGTAACAGTGAACTTCTGTGGGTGATGGTTCTGAGGATTTTTCAAGCCAAAATAGGATTAGTAGAGAATGTTTGCAGACACCTTTAACAATAAGTAGTTCAAATGTTAAATATACATCATAAATATATTTCATAAGGGATATTATAAGAGTGAATGAATGTATTCAAAATATAATTTACCTGCAGAAGCTGGGCAATCTTGACACAATGATTCTATTATGCCATCATGCTGTTCATCGATTTGACAAACAACTGTGTACATTTTATCGCCCACTCTATGCTCAGGCACAACTCTTGCTTTGACAGTGCAATAAGTTCCAGTCCTGCTGACCTGAAGCCCACCAATGTATTCAAATATGATTCACGAGATGACCTGAAATCATACATTAATTTTGAAGTTAGAAATTCAAGAGAACCTAATCTCTAAACCTAAATCTATTATTACTTATCTCCTTCTGTAGATCTCAATGGCTTTTGTTACTTTGTAAAAGGTTATTGCGTAAATTTTAAATCAATATATTTTATTTACATTATAATGTAGTAAATTTATTATGAATAAGTTCGGTACTTACATTAATATCTTTGCTCCTATTATTTCAGCCAAATTATGCATATTGTTTGCAGCTATATATTCAAACAACATAATGTTAAAACATTAGAACAAACTTGCATAAAGTTTAAAAACTTTAGGCAAGTTTCTCGAATCCGCTTTAACAAAGTTGTCAGTACTCATATTTGATGAACCGGCCATCGTTGTTATTAATACTATTTTGTTTTATAATTATGATTAGAAACAAACTTAAGTTTTGTCTAAACAGTCCACTAAAGTTTGGTTTTTGGAGAGGTTAGAAATTAAAATAATAGATAGAAATCATAGAAATGCATTAATTAAATGTCAAACAAACTGACATTAGTGACGTTTTTTTTTTTTTCAACATCTTCGACCATAGTGCGGCGAGTAGTGTATTCCGATGATGACGTCATCAGACGAAAATCTTTAAAACCAAATATAAAATAAAATAGCCATTAAATTACCAAAACATTCAAATTAGTTTCTTAAAATGCTCTATTTTGACGAACAAAAATATAAAACAACCGGGTTAGATTTTGTGAACAATGCCCATTGTACTAGTCACATGGTTTGTCCTGTTGTGCCAACACTGCCAAGTGCCAACCCTAGCAAAATAGGTAAATATTTTAGACGTTCTTTAAAAGGTTAGCCTCTGTTTGTTACTATGTGCTTAGACTATCAAACTCAAAGGTACTTATCAAATTTCGCCAAGTAGCTTTTAAACTTAGCGCTTTCAAACAAACAAACTATCTCCCGCGATTACATCTGTTTTTTTTTATTTTTTTTATTAATGATGTTTCTAGGCAATTAGATACGTCATAAAGATTACAATCTAGTCTAGATATAACATTAGAGACTAATGAGTAATTTAATTTTGACCTAAGCTAGTAAATTAATTTATGCTAAGAATGTGTCCATTAACACCTATCTTATTGTCTCTATTATCGAAAATGACACTTTGTTCTTGTGTTCTTTTAAGGTAGCACTAAACCAATTGAATCACTAATTTAACTGAACTAGCTCAAAAGGTTTCGTCCTTTTGAGTCTTCTAACTATGTCTGTGGTGTCAAGGAGTTGGATGGCCTCGACATTCACGTGTTGAAGAAGTCGTCGTTCATGAGCTTCAGCATACTGTTGTATTACACTGGCGACAAGGTTCACCTTCAGGTCACGATGGAGATCCTCATTTCTGATGTACCAGGGTGCATTCACAATTCCCCTTAATATTTTATTCTGGAACCTTTGGATTATTTGGATGTTACTTGGTTTGGTACAGCCCCAGAGCTGTATACCATAAGTCCACACTGGCATGAGGACTTGTTTATAAATAAGTATTTTGTTATGCACCGACAACGTAGAATATTTACCCAGCAACCAGTACATTTTTTATAGCGAAGTTCCAACTCACTGCTTCTTTTCATCTGAGTGGTAAATAAAAAAACTCAATAACAGAAAATTAAATACCTACCTACCTAAATAAACCTAATAAATAAGAAAAATCCCTATAAACTAATATCTATACGAATGTCTAATCCTACCTAACAGTATTATAAAATAACCTACGGTCACTACGTACAATATCAAATATACTACCTATACTTTAAAATTAAAATCTAAACAGTAAAAAAAAACCTATATAACCTACGACCAAAAAAAACCCGACTTCTTAAAAAAAATAACTGAAAAGATAAAAACAAGTATAGCATTATCTACATTAAATTCATTAACAACAAATGAAATATGTCAAACTAAATTCTTTATGATGTTGCAGGCGGTGACAAACGAAGTTATATAGTAGCACCAAAGTATTGTTTTTTTAATAATTATTTTTTATTTCACTCTTTTTAGTTCTTTTAACCGACATGTTTTTTTACATGTATTAATTTGTAGAAATCAAATCTCTTTGAGACCAATAAGCCTTAATCGTGAGTTAAACTATCAAATGCAAAAACAATTATTCAAATTCGACCGGCAGTTTCCAAGATTAGCGTGAGCGAACATACAAACTAACTTCCAACCACTTCGGGCGCGCGAGCGTGCCGATATATAAATTGGTAAATTGTGTTTAATCAGTAATATAAATGTGATAAGAAGTATATATTTTTGAAATGGTCTTTTTATGGTCTTTTATTTGATACCCATATTACTATGATGAAAAGAAAATCCATACCTCCCCCCCTTTTTTTTTCATTTGCCGGCGCCATTTTGAAAATTTATATAGCTTACGTCACTATCACTGTTTCGACGAATTCAACGACACCTCATTTGTCAAAATCCGTCTAGCCGTTTGGGCTGTAGGGCGTGCCAAAGAAATAGACATACATACATACATACATACATACATACGCTCGAAAAACATAACCCTCCTTCTGACGCAGTCGGGTAAAAAACAAACTTAATTTTGCAGTTCGGGATCGAACCGCAAATAATAAGTTTGTTTTTTATCGTATATAATAATAATATATACGATAAAAAACATATTATATATGTATACTATATATTATTATATACTGGGTACTTTTCCGGTATAAAATGTACCCAGTATGGTGCCCAGGATGTTAAAGAATAATTTTACCAAGTTTCATCGTAATGGAACTGGTAATTTTTGCGTGATGCCGGAACAAACAGACAGACAGACATTTTTTTTAAAATATTTTTTTTTAATTTATTTATTTTTTCAATGTACAGAAATTTGACTTCTACAGATTTATAATAAGTATAGATTATCAATTATAAATGATTTTTCTGCAGTGCATAATGCAGTGTCCCATCGACGCTCGTCGAGCTTTGGCGGAGAACATTCTAGTGACCGGAGGAACTGCCACCATGCCCGGACTCAAGGCACGACTGGCTGAGGAACTTCGCTATCTGGTCACTCAACCACCGTACAAGTAAGTTATTGCCAAAATTATACTAATCAAATAAGAA
Organism: Hypena proboscidalis; assembly: GCA_905147285.1. Taxonomy (NCBI): domain Eukaryota; kingdom Metazoa; phylum Arthropoda; class Insecta; order Lepidoptera; family Erebidae; genus Hypena; species Hypena proboscidalis. The sequence continues at coordinate 140,804 of LR990147.1, forward strand.
CAGATTTTCCATCCATATTAAAATGTGTTCCATTTGCCTGAATATGATCGAAATTTTATATGACATTCCTCTCCATTCGGCAAATTTTGTTCACAATAGAGGAAATAACAATATTTTCTTAATTGATTCGCATAGCAGTCAAATTACTAGTCACCGGCAAAAAGTTTCGGTCGGCAAGTCGGCGGTTTCGGCAATAGTTTCCGATTCGGCCAAGAAAGGGCCGAACCTTTCGACGTGAACGTCTCTTAAAAGTACCTTTTAGATTGTTATAAAAAACTACTTTTCTTTGGTCATTCGTATGTTTATTGACTAGTTAAACAAATATTATTGAGATTGATTTAAGTGGTCATTCTAGGACAAAACATCATCAGGTAGTCTTAATCTCTTCAAGTATAGGGTCTTTCAAATAGAGCGGGTCGATGTTAATAATCTGTGGGGGCCATTTTGTTTAGGCGGCATCTGTCAAATCTGTTTTTTCTTATTCAGTCACTAATGCCAAATCACCATGGCAAGTTACACGGTTGAGCAGCATGTGCAAATGATAAAACTTTATCATCAAAATTGAATTGTATTGATTGGAAGAGCCCGATTTTGGCCGAAAAATAATCTTTAGCGACGAGGCACAATAAATTTTGGATGAATGGTTTTATTAATAAGCAAAATTGCCGCATATGGGATGACCACAACCCACACGAGGTTCACCAGATGGCAATGCATCCACAAAAAGTTACTGTTTGGTGCGGATTTTAGTCTGGCGGTCCGTACCTCTTCGATAACGACCTTAGCGAGGCCATCACCATCAACGCCAAGCGCTACAGATCAATGATAAACAATTTATTTTGGCTTGTATTGAACAATATGGACGTGAACAACATGTGGTTCCCGCAAGATGGCGCTACTTGCCACTCAGCGAACGACACAATGGACATTCTGCATGAACGGTTTGAGGGTAGGGTAATCTCTCGCAGCGGTGACGTGAATTGACCACCAAGATCGTGTGATTTGACTCCGCTAGACTTTTTCTTGTGGTGTTTTCTGAAGTCGCAGGTCTATGCCAATAAGCGACAATCGACCGTTGCCCTGAAAGCCAACATAACGCAGGCTATCGCTTAGATTCAGCCGGATATATGCAGCAGAGTCATTAAAAATTGGACCTCTCGGATTCGTGCCACCATACGAAGCCGCTGCGGACATTTGAACGATGTCATATTCCATCTATTATGGCATTAATGGGCCTTTCAAATAAAAATCAATTTCGTTAATATCTTACACACATCTTGTTTTATTCAATTTTAACATCGACCCGTCCTTGTTGAAAGACCCTTTAGTTATTAGTGGAGGAACATATATCTTTTTACTGATTCATAATCCTTACGGGGTGAGTGCTGCATGCTGTCACTAAAATTGGTGATTTAAAAAATTCATGAATCACTTGTTTCAGAATTTAGGTTGGTCTTGGTTCTTGGAGCTGACAATCACTAATATTATTATATTTCAGTGAGCGCCTTTACATCCGCGAGTTTAAGTTCCACACAGCTCCGGCGCACGACAACGCCGTGGCGTGGGGGGGAGGCGCAGTCCTGGGGGGCGGCGACGCCGGGGCTGCCAGGGCTACGCCCCGCGAGGCCTACGCCAAGGACAAGAGGCTCAAGGACTGGGTGTGCTTGCTCGACAACACGCCTCCGCATCACCCGCACAGAGACAACCTCGATATATGAGTGCGGGGACAGCGCTGTGGCACTCAGCCATCACTCCTCGTTGCATTTGCTTGCAATGCACTCGGCACCATCCACCAACAAACTGAATATTCCTTAACTTCTCAGTTGATGCAAAGTGCCTATCTTTAAACTACTAATATTATATACATAACAGAGAGTATTTTAAGTTTACTTGTATTTTTGTTTATCTAAACTAATTTATAGAGGAAAGATTCAATTAAATTGTTTGTTTCAATATAACCTTAAATCTACTGGACCGATTTAATAAATTGTTTCAGTATAACAAGCTACCAAGGTATCACGCGGGTAAAGCTGTGTGGGAAGCTGGTAATATACTATACATGAGAAGATTATCATATTTGAATGCCCTAAAGCGTCGTTGTCGGCGATCGACATGAAGTAAAACACGGCGACTATAAGTAATTATAGTCCTGCTAGCTTCTGATTGCTCGGCGTGGTTGCAGTAAATTTTCTCATAGGCGCTCGGCTTTCTTTCGATAATTTATTATCCACTAGCATTTGCTCGCGACTTCGTCCGCGTGGCATAAGTATTAAGTATTAGATGCTCTAAAATATAATTGAATAACTAACACAATTATTAGCAACTTTCGTAGCATTTCATAGAGCTATCAAACAAAATTCATAACTTCCGTTTGTTTGGAGCGTTTGGGCGAGTCTATAATTGATGTGAATTTAAAATTATAATATCTCGGACATTATAATTATGTGATATCAAAGTAATTATTTTATAGGCCAGTCATTAAAGCCTCAAACCCGTAAGTAATTAGTAACTCGCTCAAATTTTGAGGTGTCGTTAAAGGAGGGAGAATAACTTACCGTGTGATTCTGCATTTTGTTTCAATTACATCCAAAACAAAAATTGTCGCTATGTCACATCGACTCTGTAATGTACTATTCTACGTATATATATATATATATATTTTTTATTTAGTTATTATTAAATTATTTTTCGTTCTCAATTGTATTTTATTAATACATAATTTTAAGTAAAAACTTAATAATTTTATCCTATTTTAATTTGGGTCGGCACAAAACGTCTTTTTTCTCCAGTCTCTTCTGTCAGCCGTCTCGCTTCACTCCCTTCACTCACTCCCTTCTCTTTCATATCTTTTTCTACGCAATCCAAACATCTTTTTTTTGGCCTGCCAGTTCCTGTCACTCCATCGACAGTTAAATTGATCACTCTTTTAATCACACCTTTCATCCCTTCTCATCACATGCCCATACCAAGATACACGATTCCCTTTCTGTCACTGGTGCAACTTTTATTTAATTTGGTCATTATTGATCTGAAAAAAATCGTTATCTAAAAAGTAGGCGCTCCTCTAGTGCCACTTCTTTTCTTTTTTATAGAAAATGCGTGATAAAGTCTGTATCTTCAGCGCGGCCTTAGTCGTGGCGGCACAGATACATCGGTGCCATTTCTATTGTTTTTAGGGTTCCGTAGCCGAATGGCAAAAAACGGAACCCTTATAGATTCGTCATGTCTGTCCGTCCGATCGTATTCACAGCCACTTTTACCCGTAACTATAAGAGCTATACTATGGTAACTTGGTAAGTAGATGTATACAAAAATAGAATGAAAACAATAATTTTTAAACAAAAAATATATGACTTTAAATAATACCTAGTGTAAAATATTGTTATGTTGAATAAAAATTGGAAAACTAATAAGTAGGTACGTCGTAGACAGAGAAACCAATAGACCAAATCACACCATACCGTCTATTTCCCTCATACCTACATGAAAAGGCGCTATGAAAATCTTTCAAGTTAGAAAGAGAAATACGATGATATTTTCTGTCCCTATCGCTGTAACGGGTTGGCACCAAGCAAATTTGACAGCTTGGTGCTAAACATTTAAGTATTTAGGCATTTTTATCAAAAAACATATTGAAATTTGTGTTTTCGTGTCGTTGTATTGCTATTAGTGTTTACAAAACTATTAACAATGGTTCAATGTTCCGTTATAACATGTTAAAACCGACCCGAGTAAGGACAAAGTGGTAAATTACATTTCACAGGTAAAATAATTCAATTAATTTTGTTTTACAAACTTAAGTCAAGTGGTGATGTGTTCCAAATGTAAATAAAGTTGTCTTTAATTAAGGTTTAAAGCATATAACATTGAATCGTACATTAAAAAATCAAATAATCAAGTATAACCTCAAATCGTTGGGGCTGTCATACTCAGCAAAATTGATACCACACACAGATATAGATCTACATAGATAACGCAGATGCATGTACTTCGCGTGTCTCAGCCCCGACCAAGCGTCGAGGTTGGTCGCCTCTAACTTCAGTCCACGCGCGTCTTTTGTCAGAGAAAATCATAGCGGACGGCTCCAGTTGAACGTACTGGGCGGATTGGCATCGGCGGCATCGGTGTCTTTGAATCGGTTTGGATTTCCCGTCACTAAATTTCGGCTGTGACGTCACAAAAGGTATTAAAAAGTCGGCACGCTTGGTTTCAATACAAATCGTGATACTTGCGTTATCTATGTAGATCTATATCTGTGATACCACATATTGCTAACAAAAAATATGTAGTTCTAAAATGTATTCAGAAAAAAAGGACGACATCCACAGAAGATAAATTATCTCAGGGTGTTATTACATTTAATTTTATTTAATATTCTTGTAATATTTAAAGCAAATTTTAGCTTTGCTATGCATTTATTTTAATGTAATATTAAAGTTGAAAAATTAAGAATCCAGCAGGACTCGAACCTGCACCTCTTGGGTATACGCCCCAAGTGCTTTGCCAATTCAGCTATGGATTCGTATGCTGCCGGACTCGAAATTTCTCAACTCTTTTGTGCCAGCCGAAGCTAGACGAACCATTACTTGGTTAACCAAGTATTGATAAAAATGCGTCATCTCTCGACAGTAATGAGTTGATCTTAATTCAAACGTACTGTATGCGATTATGTGAATAAGTAACGCATAGATGGCGCTAAAACCAAGTAATGGTTCGTCTAGCTTCGGCTGGCACAAAAGAGTTGAAAAATTTCGAGTCCGGCAGCATACGAATCCATAGCTGAATTGGCAAAGCACTTGGGGCGTATACCCAAGAGGTGCAGGTTCGAGTCCTGCTGGATTCTTAATTTTTCAACTTTAATATTACATTAAAATAAATGCATAGCAAAGCTAAAATTTGCTTTAAATATTACAAGTATTGATAAAAATGCGTCATCTCTCGACAGTAATGAGTTGATCTTAATTCAAACGTACTGTATGCGATTATGTGAATAAGTAACGCATAGATGGCGCTAAAACCAAGTAATGGTTCGTCTAGCTTCGGCTGGCACAAAAGAGTTGAGAAATTTCGAGTCCGGCAGCATACGAATCCATAGCTGAATTGGCAAAGCACTTGGGGCGTATACCCAAGAGGTGCAGGTTCGAGTCCTGCTGGATTCTTAATTTTAATATTCTTGTCAAATTTATTTAATTAAACGTAAAAATCCCGATTTTGTTTGTGGTTATTTGATTAAGTAGTCTCATTTATTTAAACAACATACATTGGACAAAGAATTTTGATGCAATACTACCTTTAATGTTCTAAGAACATTTTTTTTTATTGGAAACTTAATTTATGATCAAAAAACTGAATTGGGCATCAGCTATTATTCCGAATTAATAGCATCCTCCTGTATGGTTATGGCATTAATCCGTGGCATCAATCATAAGGATCAAATCTATCTAACAATATTGCAATTTTAATGCAAAGAATCCCATGGCATTTGTGATTTTTTTTGTAAAAAAAATAATCAAGCAAATCTTCCAATATACCAATAAATTCAATTTTTAATATTCACTATTACTTTTTTTTTAATTTGTACTTTTTTTAAAGTTTACGGTTGTGTTTCTCAATAAAATTGAGAATTACTTTTAAATAACACATACTCACCTTTTTATTTAATTATAGTTAAGGAAACTACTTTTAAGCCAATTCAATTTGGCAAACAATGTACCAAACAACCTGTATATTTATATTATGAGGAACTAGTGACACAATTATGCACTGCCTTTTTGCCAACTTTTTAGGGAAATCTGATTACCCTGACAACACTGTAGTAAAATATTGCTATCTCACACTCCATTACACGGTACCTTGGTCTTTAGTAGTCTTTGAAGTACGTACAATAGATGTTTATTGCTACCGACATTAGGAAGTTAATTGCTTCGAACTATGAACATTAGTGACAGAGTAGTTAGGATTTGTAATTGTTAGAATGAAAAATGAAGAACATTTTCGGATTGCCAATTATCGGAGTTGAAACTTTAGGTCAACTTTGGCGCACCCGTTGCGTAGACTTCGACACCGAACGCGAGCGTTGCGTGATATGCATCCACTGGTAAAGTACAACTACATCACATAACATAACAACACTTCTATATTACCCAGAAGGGTGTATCAGAGGTGTAAATCTCCCACACTTTATCTGTTATGCTTAGGTCCCATGGGATAGGGGGTGAGCCTGTCGCCACCCACCGGCCAAAATTCCAACTACGAGCTGCTATTGCGAACTTCCTGACGGAAAGTTCAGAAATAGCACTTTGCTCGATCCGGGAATCAAACCCGAGACCTCGCGGTGAGAGATGCACACGCTAACTACTAGACCATCGAGACAGTTACACAGTTATATTACTCTGTGGTTATATAAAGTACAACTAGTACACTAATAAGTAGATAATAGCGGCAAGAAAGCAGTATGCTTTGGCTGCGTTTGCACGTTCAGCTTAGATCGTGTAACCATCAAATAAAACGTAAATGAAAAATTTAATTATTGATTTAGTATTGCAACACCGACTTATTAATTGTCATTTTCGTTTTGTCATTTCATCTGTCAATTCATCATTTTAGAAAAATCTAAAAATATTAGTAGAATTCTTTTTTGAGATCGAACGAAAACACAATAATAACGACAACTTCAAATCTTATGCAAAATGTCGGATATAAAAATAATTGCCGCGAGCATTGTGAACTTCCTGAAACGTCAGCTCGAAGGCGACTCGCTGAGCGTGGACTCTCGTGAGAGCGTCGAGGTGGGCTTACAGTGCATCGAAACTGCGTTTGAGGTCGGGTCCGAAGACACCGCGCGTGGCGTTGACCTGCTGCAGCTCCTGCGGCAGCAGCGGGCGCCGCTGTCCGCCGCACCTAAAGTCGACCGCGCTGACGCTGAGCGACTCAAGAATGAGGGCAATGAGTTCATGAAGAGCGAGCGACACCGAGAAGCACTTGATAAGTACACGCGTGCGATTGAACTGGACCCCGCCAACGCTGTTTACTTCTGCAATCGCGCTGCTGCGCACTTCAAGCTCGGGGAGTACGAAACCGCTGTCGCCGACTGCACGGCGGCGCTTGCGCTACAGCCTGATTACAGCAAAGCGCACGGGCGCCTCGGCCTCGCACTCACTGCGCTCGAGCGACACCGCGAGGCAAGGGCCGCCTACGCACGCGCCTCCCAGCTGGAGCCCGAGAATGAATCCTACAGACAAAACTTACAACTAGCAGATGAGCGGCTCCAGCAGCGTGGGGAACGTCCACCGCTCGACCTCGGAGGGTTACTGCAGAGCCCTGCACTTCTCAATATGGCTACAGAGATGCTTGCAGACCCTAACATGCAAAATCTAATTTCTGGGTTGATGACAAATGGTGCTGCTCCGGGTGCAGGTGGTATGCCAGCTGTAGGTATGCCAGCTAATGGAGGGGGTATGACTGCACTGCTGGAAGCAGGGCAGGCACTGGCACAACAAATGCAGGCAGCCAATCCAGACTTAGTGGACCAATTGCGTCGCCAGGTGCGTCCGCCTGGCGGTCCGCAACCTCCACAGTGAATTCTTCCTCATCACTGTTATCCATAATGGAAATTGTTTTAATCTTTTAAGATGTAATATAATTTTATTTTATTTGTTGCTCCAGATTGTTTTCCTACAAAGTGATTGTAGGTGCAATTAACACTTTTAGTGGTGGTCATGGAAATTCATAATAGTATTGGGCTAAATTTAAATCTTTGTTGAATAACCTCATTAGTTTGGTCATCACTTATCCACATGTGTATATAATCATAGAATATTAGAGAAGTCCTCTCTACTTGCATGTTATGTTTGCTGTGCACTTAAGTTTAAAGGATTGCTAAAAATGACTGTTTACTGTAGGTAACATTGTAAGCATTTATGTATCCCAGAGTTAACCCATTGAATTCTGAATCACTAGTTAGACTTAAAATGTAAAAAAGTGGAGTCACTGTTGTGGTCCACGGAGCAGTGCCCTCGGCATGTGGTATGGGGCATGGGGACATGCACCATGCGGTATTGAGTCATGCTCTGTAAGGCATTGGATCATGCACTATCGGCACATGCCATGTATAAAAGATATATAAAACTTTGTGAAATGTTAAGCAGGATATTAACTTATTTGAAGGTTGTCTTGGCTTAACCCAAATTAATGGCTAAGATTTTAATTATTGGTATTGTTAATAAATGTATTTAAATAATAAATGGTTGTTTCTTTTAAAAGGTGTATGCATAACTGTATATCTTAACTTTTTATTTATAGCCTGTGTATTGTGTAACAATAAAATTTATTATAATTTCCACATGATACTCATGTATTACATACAACATAATCCTGCTGGGGGTGTTATGTTGCGTGTGTGTGTGCCTGTTCTCACTGATTTGTATTTTTACTCAAGAAATATGTGCTCTCTTATTAAGTGTGAGCATAGACAAAGCATCACTCGCTCCGCTTAGTGTGAGATTCCTATCTTTAAAACTATTTCAATTCTGGAAGGAATCCAAATAAATAAAATTGTAGATTCCAATAGATATAGAATAAACACATCTTGATTGTTGTATACTAAAAATTTGCTCAACATGTTGATACATTAAAAAAACTTTAACTGTTGTATTCAATTGCTCACACCTGGGTGGTAAATTGATGAAAAGGCCCATTATCCTCAGGTGGGTGGGTCAGCCTTTTATGTATTTGCTCTATTCTTAACATTGTCATTAGTTAGCATGCTCTTCCGACTCCTTATCGAGAGATAAGGAGTATGAGAGATAGGAGATACTATCTTTATTCTGGCCCTAAACGCCCCTTTGAGGGGAGTGAGTGTTGTATATCATAGCTGAGGTTTGTTTGGTTTAACATGCGGTTCTGTTTGGTAGGTACAGCTTCGAGAGATATTAACCGAACAGTCTAATTGGGATGGGCGGCATTCGGAAAGCTCCGGCTTTCCGAATGCCGCCCATCCCAATCCCAAACCAAGTTTTTGGTTTTTTATTTTTCTTTCACGAAATTTGGCGAAAACTTACCTTTTTATGTCCCAAATACGCTGTAATTTATTTGATTAGAAATATTTATTTTTTCACCTTATTTGGAATTAATATCGAAAATGCACCCTAATTTTCGATTGAAAATTCACCCGTCAAAATATCAGCTTTTTTTCAAAAAGTTGGTATGTTTTCAGTTCGTTGAAATCTCTACTTTCCGATGGTGAAAAAATATATGAGCGTTTCTCAAAAAAAATGTACTTTCTATCTAAATCTCTGTCCCATATTTTAAAATGTTTAGAAGAAAAATTGAAGACTAAGGTCAATCAGTGCGTATAAAATACAAAGATAAAACATATGATTATGTACCAGTTTTTAAGTTAGACCTCGAGCTACACAACAGTGATGCGCGTACGAACAGAGACAGAAAAAAATCTAAAATAATTTGTTTTGGTCTCTACTGCTGTTAAAAAGACCCCTCATATATTTTCTTAAATATAATATCTTCAATGTACAGACATGACAATGTACCGGCAAATTCATTATACATCCGTAAAAAGGAGCCTAATGTTGCTAATGTTAATCCAGACTATAAGCTACATTTGTGCAAAATTTCATCAAAATCGCCCCGGTAGTTTTTGCGTGAAAGAGTATTGATCAATTAGCATCCATACCAAGCTTTTGCATTTTTAATTATAGACTAAGAGGTGAACCCATAAACAGGCTTAGACTAACCCTTCCACGAGGCTGAATATTTCAAGAATTATTATCAGTCATATTAAAATTTTATTATTTTAATATGTAGTAGTTTACACAGTTAATTATTATGTTAGTGTTGTAAAAAATTGCCAGCCTATTTTGGTGGTTTCAAGTGCCTGCCAGAAGAAGCCAAAGTTGTCCCACAAAGTTAAAATTTTAAGAAAACATTTTTTTTAATTGTATGAAACGTATAGTATCTATAATAGCATAAAGGGTCTTCCACGGCCATGCCACATGGAGGCAAAGTATGTTAAATAATAAAGATAGAAGATTTTACTGAAAGAAGACTTTGTTTTGATTTCAGAACGGTATTCTCATCAGACTGATAATAAATCATCCTTCCGCCCGTTTGGTAGTTGGTATAAATAAGCTTGTCATTCTAGTCTTGAAACGGCAAGTAATTTATGTCTTTTGGCAACATAAGGACATTTTATGAAAGCAAAGTACACGATTGGTTGATCATTTCGCGCCATTTTAAATTGGGTTGTGCTGATTATTTAATTTGTAATCACTACATAGTATAAAACAAAGTCGCCTTTTCTGTCCCTATGTGCGCTTAAATCTTTAAAACTACGCAACGGATTTTGATGCGGTTTTTTCCAATAGATAGAGTGATTCAAGAGGAAGGTTTTTATGTATAATACATGCCTATAAAGGGGGAATTGTTTTACTCCAAATTTAACGCGTGCGGGCCACGGGCAGTAATGAATAAATCAAACTACTGGATCGATTTTAATCATTTTTTCAGTGAGTGACATAGGCTATATATTATATACCCGTACGAATCCGGAGCGGGCCGCTGTGTTTTTATATACAACGTTCACAGTTTTTCTGTAGTGTATTTAGTATCAGCATTGTACCCGTGCGAAGCCGGGGCGGGTCGCTAGTTAGGTTACAAAACGAAAAGCAGTGGCGCATGGCGGTACCAATAATCTTTGAACTACTCATTTTGAACAAACCATTAAACGAAAACAGTTAGAAAGATTTTCTATCGATCGGTCTATATTAAAAGCCTATCGGACACAACATAATATATCAATCCATAAGTAAAAGGTTAGCTATTAAGACATTGTTAAAAAAGAAATTAAAATAACTCTTGCTTGAAAAACTCGCCAAATGGCATTTAATCTGTTTTCCTTTTTACCGTCGATATTAATGCAGTCAAATTATGGCTAAAAACGGGTTAAATAAACATGAGCGAACACAGTTTGGGGATTTTGACTTTTGAGGATGGGGTGTATTCTGAGCATAAATTCCAATTTTTTCAAGGTCATTTCGATGGAAACGCGTTTAATTCGATATCTCGAGAATGGTTAGTGTTAGACGAAAAATTGTAGAGACCTTTTCTTTTCCAAACAAAATTTCCTAACTTTTTTATCTGAAACTTTTTTTTATAACATTAATATTTTTCAACTTATTACTCCCGCAAGGCAAAAATTTTACTTTTTCTTCTATTTTTCGTTGTTTTCTCCCCAACCATTCAATTTTATTAAATTTTACCGATCATCGAAGTGTAGATCTTTTAATTATGAACAATTTTGTTCTTAAACTTTTTTCTGTAATGCCAATACCTTCGTAGTTATATATTACTTTACCGAGCGAAATCCGCGCCATCGTCGCAACGTGTATCCACAGACACACTGTTGCGTATATTAGTGCGAGTAAGGAACATTCTGTCCTCGACTTTTATACTTTTTTTATTTTATTTTTTTTCCTTTTTTTTTCTTTATTTTTTTTATAAATACTTCTTACCCAAATTAACCCAAAAATTTACCTAAATTAAATACCTAATTTTTAAATAGTTTAATCGATTGACCTTTTTATATTGCGACAGTGGCGCGGATTTCGCTCGGTAAAGTAATCTATAACTCCGAAGGTATTGGCATTACGGAAAAAAGTTTAAGAACAAAATTGTTCATAATTAAAAGATCTACACTTCGATGATCGGTAAAATTTAATGAAATTGAATGGTTGGGGAGAAAAAGACGAAAAATAGAAGAAAAAGTAAAATTTTTGCCTTGCGGGAGTAATAAGTTGAAAAATATTTAAATTATAAAAAAAAAGTTTCAGATAAAAAAGTTAGGAAATTTTGTTTGGAAAAGAAAAGGTCTCTACAATTTTTCGCCTAACACTACCCGTTACCATTCTCGAGATGTCGAATTAAACGCGTTTCCATCGAAATGACCTTGAGCTGACCTCAGTACAACCCCTCAAATTGGAATTTATGCTCAGAATACACCCCCTATCGATCCTCAAAATCCCCAAACTGTGTTCGCTCATGTTTATTTATTTCGTAATTTGGCTGGACTATATGTATGTCAATAGAAAGAAGCCGACACGCAGTGCTGTCAATTTAGAGGCTTTGTCGACTTTTGGGCATCCCCTAGTGATTAAAAAAAGCTTCTAACTAGCTCTCTCTAAAATCTGACTAGCTCGTGTGTATCTAGTTGGAAATAAGCAAAATATTAACTTTATACAACACCTACGTAGAGAGTTTCTCATATAGAGGATATTTATCAAAGAATTACTGTTTTGGGAGAGTCGTGAACAGCGGGACATTTTTTTCTTTTCCGCACGCTGCGCTCTGCAGAAGGTATGAAGTATAAGGGGAAGTCTTTCTCTCTTATTTTATGATTTATTGCTTTTGCTAAGTTTTGTAACATTTGATAAATTTTAGTAGTTTCTGTACCTACTTCTTGGAAGATATTTGATAGATTTTGTTGTTTTTGGTAGCTTTTATTTCTTTATACTTAGGTGAAGTATAAAGCAGAAAATAGTTATTTTCAATTTAACAATATAATTAGATAATAAAGTTTGACTTCTTCGTCGTGTCGATGGCTGAGTCAAATTTTATTGGTCCAATAAGTGTCCACTGTTATCGTGAGCGCCTCTCTTGTGCAGGTGGTAGGGCATTGTGGACAGTCAGTAAGGTGGTCAAGGTTTTGACTTGCCATCGTGGTGAAAGGATTAGCCAATTCGCTTTTAAGAACTCGCGAATTGCCCAGGGTGCGCCGGACGTAGGGAATTGTTGTGTACGTCACTCGAGGAGGCTGAAAGAGTAAGTTCTGTCAAGAGACACTGTGTGCCATACAGTTGTTATTTGGTAGGTAGATTTTTATAATAGGTATTGTGGTGAACCACGATGTTGACATAACTGTTACACTCTCTACATAATACTATGAATCATTTGAAAGCAGACAAGTAGCAAAACGTTCACACTTTTAGTTGTCGGGTCAAATGTACCTAAAGTGAGTTCAAGGGCGAAATAAAATCAATTGTATGCTTTCTTAACTATTTATTACACTCTATGTATAATTTATGATAATTGTAATCAATTTACATATCTTTATGTACATACAGTAGCAAAATGTAAAAACATGCGCTCGTCCGCTCACAACAACTGGCGGGCGCGCCAAAATACAATCCAAAACTTCTAACCGATATAAAATTCTGTATTTACACCAAACCCTCTTGTCGACTACTCTCGTGCCGGACAAGAGCTCGATAGCTATCTGATTGCATGTAAAGCGAAGGCACCTGGAACATCGATAACTCCCGGAGGTATAAATGCAGTCATAATGTAAGTGAAGCCACTACGTAATGTATCATTACAAGCGAGCGATGGATGGACGATGGACCCGCCACACACTTTTTTATGTTATTCCAAAATACACCACAGTACAGCGCAATGTATTGTAAGGTTTGTGTTGGACGAACATACAAAAGGGTAGACTAAACGATGATCTCTAATGTCAACCACAACTCTATAGGAACCAATAGAAAGCGAAATAGCCAGACGAGGATTGCGAATGCACCAACAATGTGACGTCATACACGCACATTTGTCATACATTAAGTGAACGGAGGAATAATGGGCAACCGCAATAACAATCATAAATCCACTACTAATTTTAATAACAATTATCAAAATAAGATGTACTTACTTAAATAAAATGTTTAAATAATAATTTAAGCCGGCGGCGGCGAGCGCCGACGACTGACTCACTAAGTAAATTAAGTAAATAAAGCTAATACATTGGATGCAGCTATTTAAAACATCAATTTTGAACTAATTTCTATAATAATATAAAAACTTTCATGTAAGTAAATAAATAATGTTACATTTTGACGTAAATAACAATTTTCAATACTTGATAACTGAATATAATTTGTTTAAATAATATTATTGCATCAACTAAGATACTCGATATCGAGTGAGTGATTCGAATTCGTTCAAGTGACCTGACTTCGAATTGATTTACGTTCGATCAATCGAGTGACAAGATTTCGATCGAGCAATTGCACTGTTCATTCAACTTTATCGATATAATAACTGCATCTCTCTCTGTTTTGCAGAGATATGCAGTTCAACAATCATTCACGTGCACAATACAATGAGGACAATATGAACCAATGCGCTCTGACTCCTGTTACAATAAGAACGGATACGAATGTTAAATACACATCTTACAACATAAATTTAACAACATGTTGTGTATATTATAAGTAGTTATCAGAGCGCATACAGTTCTAGCAAGCGCACAGCAACATTTTCATAAGAAGATAATAATTTTAAAGTGTCGTGTCGCTGTTATTTTAATACGGAGTGAAACAAAACAGTAAAATTTTTGAACATTCAACACGTCTATATTACCCAGAAGTGGTGGCAGAGGTGTACAACACTCACATTTCAACTGTTATGTTTCGGTCCCATCGGATAGGAGGTGAGCCTATCGCCATTTACCGATCACAATTTCCTTTTAAATTTCAATTTCCTTTAGAATAGTGACAAAATATTTGTCAGTGGCAGTTAACTTTACAGTGTTGTTTCTATCCATCACCACGTTGTACGTTTGTTTGTTTGTTTGTATAAGTGACATAACAACACACAGCCTCTCTCGACACTTGCACTACAATCTCAACACTGCTATTTTATATGTAAAATGTGCACGTTATTCAATATTGAGTACATCATGTTAACGGAGCCTCGATATTAAACTATTTCTGAAAATATTATTAAAGATAAACTTTAAAATAAGTTACGATTTCACAAACTATAACTTAAAATGTTGTATCTATAATTATGATGATTTTAAAATAACACACAGTCATAGCACAAAATGTGAGAAACAACAGGCAGTGTCGATGTTATAATGTAGTGTAGTGTCAGCTATCATGATTTCAGCAAAACTCTTCAATGCCGATTCTGTGTGACATCGCCGAACATAACATGCTGTGTCACGTTATGAATATCAATCAACCTAAATATTAATATCTTGCTTTTTTATAAGTCAAACATTTATTCGAAAATGAGAGGGAAAGAACATTATTAGGTACAGAACTTAACGATAAGTGCCCGATAGAAAGAGCATCATTCTACTGTAGAATGAAGAATAAATAAGTAATGGAAGAGCAATGGGCTAAAATGATAAGTTTCAATCATCAATCTTCCGTACCTTTTCCCAATTACCTACATTGGGGTCGGCTACTAGTCTTACGGATTTAGCTGAATATCAGTATTTTACGTAGAGCGATTGCCATCAGACCTCCACAACCCAGTACGAGGTGATACGATACTGATGAAGTATTGATAGACTAGTTGTCAGACTTGCTGGCCTCACACTACCCCTAACGACTGTCATAGATGTTCAAATGGCAACCGGGACCGACGGCTTAATGTGCTCTCCGAGACACTTAGAAAAACAGGTTATTGAAGTTCATAAAGCATACCATATTATGTTCGGCGTAATCAAATGAAATCAGCTTATTGTCTGCATCCTTATCCTTAGTTCCGTTTGGAGGGGGGCACGAGATGCGAGGGCAGCTCCGAGGGGAGTTCGTGTCCGTCAATCTTGACCCTGATGAGGTGCATGGCGAGCGCGAACTCCTCGTCGTCGAGGAAGCCGTCCTTGTCGATGTCCGACAGCTTCCAGATCTTGCCGAGCACTGAGTTCGGCAGCTTCGACTTCACCATCTCCGTTTTGGCAGCTGAAATGCCACGTCATGTTGTTTGTTAGGATAAAGGTTATCAAGGTATTAATGTAAGGTTTAATGAGCATGACGTGTTTAAATAACAGACTGTTCGATTATACAGTGCAAGTTTGTCTCTAGATTTTATTCTTAGTTTGTAACTATAATTTACTTCTTCTTGTTTGCGTGTCAATGGAATACAAATTTCAATGATTACTTTGAACATTTATCAGTGCAAATAAATCAAAACTTGTTTACAATACAATTATTATTTAAAATATGCAGTGCATCATCGAAATGTCAGAGGTTTGAGGATAACAATGCCAATCTGCGCTTTACTAAAAAACCCAAATAATATCTATAACATCCCGTAAATACTGCTAATGATAAATTAAATTAAATATTAAGTGGATGCCACCGAATTTTGTCTCTAACTTAACGCAACGTGTTTTGTTCGAGACTGTCACACAGAATTAGACTCTAAGACCGAAAGAAAAAGCACCATGCGGTCCGCCTGACACTAAATAGTAACTACTACCAATATACAATGCTATACCTATTTTATGATTCAATCGTATACCACCGGATGTTGCCACCTGTTCCTGAAATCCAACGTTATACATAGAGCCTACCATGACACTACATCATTTCGTGGCAAGCTTGCCTTGTACTTGTCCGGTGTAAATCTGCCTTAACCCCATTAATCTAAATAGTCTGGCATGTTAACATGCAATAATCCTCCATGATTGAATAGTTCCAACGATCGGTCCCTCGTCGCGCGGCGTGACGGAATGAAAAGTGGTGATAAGCCCGTATTGGGTAATGTTACCTTTGCCAGATAAGAGCGGTTACATTGTATTGTATTGCTTAAATGTATTGATTGTATTCTTGTATTCGACCGTACGAACTTACTGATTGTCTTTATGATCCAGTGACCGTCAATGGAAGAATTGATATCGATTGGACGAATTTATTCATTTCTTTGATCAACTCTTGAATTACTCTTATATACTATTCTCACTTCTTACACTAATACAGGCAAAATAGCTATCTTGTATCAATAAACTTAAGAACATGTTCATTGGAAGTAGTTACTACTAAGTATAAGGTCGACTACACACGTGATTACTACATTCATTGTATATAAAGGCCTGAATATATGATCAAATCAAAATATTTCAGAACAAATATAATATTTTTTATTCAAACCCTTTACTGGTCATATTAAAATAACTCCAACTATATTCCTTACAAATAGATTGCACTTAAAACCCATATAAGACGTGACTGCTAGTTGAATAATACCTACCAAGAAAAATTCTATCAATCCCAATACGATAGAAAATAAGGAACCTAAAATACTAAAGAAGATCACACAAAGACTAGAAAAGTTTATGGCCAAGACTTAATGGTCATGGGAAGGATGACACATAGATAAATTATACTAAAATTTCTGAGACTTAAATCGAGCGTATACAAGGTATCATCAAAACTTGAACCAACAAACAAACAATCCTATCTATTCAATTTAAATTATTGATAAATAATTCTACTCGTAATACAATTGGATCTGCAAATGATCTTTTAAGTTTTTTGTTAACAGTTGCATCTAAGGCTACAAACAGTTGAATCTTTTGTATTCGTATTTCACAGTTAAAAACCACTAGATAATACATAAAACGAAGCCGACCTTCGTTCGTTAACCATGGCCATTTATTAAACGATAAGTATCGATTAAACTTATATTAATTTACTGCAAGTTCTAACCACACCTGTATTATGTTCAAATAAGAATAAAATAGCAAACTACCAACTAGTTAGCGCTGATACTGGAGTCTACGGAGCAGATACTTAAGGATATGAATTATGTTGTCTTTATGAAATAATTGAAAAAGTGTTTTTATCCGGACTGTCTCCTGCTGAGCGCCAAACGTCGCACTTTTGGCCCAGTCCAACCAAGTGATCGGCGACTTTTCTACCTCAAACTCTATAAACGTTTCTCCAGTCACGATGTACAAAGAAGTCAAGAAGAAGAGCTCAGCCAACACGATCCACACAACCACATTCACAGAGAAAAGGAATATTAACTTTATTAGTTCGAAAAAAGTAAACGAGTAATTTCCCTGACAGCTTAAGTTGTTTGCAGAATCTTGCGTCTTCTCAGGTTTTGGAGAAGACTGTCTTTTGGAGTCGTTTTGTACATCATCTAAGGAACTGGGTACGTACGGCAATGTGCTAGTGTGGTACCATTCACCAGACCTACGACGAGGGGGCGATTCACCAGAGTCACTGACATCCTCGATAGCTACAGAATCGGAAAGACTGTGAATGGATACAGAAGAAGACATGGCACCAACGTCACGACTTTCCTGACTATCAGCGAGGAACTGCGTGATCATGGCACAGTTGTTAGTAGCTGTGGTTAGAAGATCTACGAGTTTGGCAAAGCATTCGTCATCGCGTTGCTCAGGAGCTCGCTCTTTCATACTGACGCAGAGTTCTGTAAGGAGAGAACAGTTCCGAGAAGAAGTGAGCAAAGCTTCGAGCGCTTTGTCCACGACCAATTGTGAGCGGAGATGCGGATGTGTGTGTAGTATTCTCATGAGTGTCTTTATTTGTGTGAGCGTACCGGCACCGGTGACCTTGCCGTCGATGGGATTCAGCTGGCGGAACATCTCGTCGTATCGCGGCTTCTCCTTGCTGCAGATCCATTCAGGGTCTCCATGGCCGGCGTCCACGCCTTCGCCTCTGCCGTACCCGAAGGGCGACACCTGGTCTTCAACGCCTTCGAACGCACCACCTGAAATACCCACAATATATACTTTTAGCAACAGTTTGATTTTCACAAGGAAATAGTTGCGGGTTACCACAAGGCCATTGAGACACGAATAAAGTCAATGAAATTATTATAATGAAAAAGGTACTTTTAAAAAAAAGTTTTATTACATGTTTTAGACGGCAGCATATAAAAGTCCCCTGTGTAATTGGACGTTAAACTTAACTAATTGGAAAAGGCGACGATAATCTAGATATCATTTCTTTTTTACATTTAGAGGTCGCTGCCCGATCGTGAAAGAGTGCTAATAAAGGTTAAAACCAAATATGACATAAAATCGTAGAATAGAATAGAATAGAATAGAATATATTTTATAAAGTTCCACTTTACGATTTGGTCAGGTAAAGTTCAATGAATTGTCCAACTTTCGATGTCGGTTGCGATATGCCAAACTCAGTGACATTCCACCTGATGGAAAAGGGTGTAGATGCTACTCAGGACTTGTATTTAGCAAGGATACAATATATATTTTTCACTTTCTATAAGAGAAAGTGCAACTTAAATAAATCTAGAGGTTAAATCAGGATTCAGCTCTTGTGCGTATTCTAATTAGCGACGAACGCAAGAAGTTAACAACATGTTGTAATAGTTGCGTATGGCGTATGCTTGCTAGTTTTTAGATTATTATAAAATGAGTGACATGTGCGCTGATGCCAGTGTAATTAGTAATTGGGAACAAATGAGCGAGTAATGCAATAAACCCATAAACGCCTACAAGATAACAACGTCGTCCGATTGTAAAGATAGTTGTGACATGACAATAATTAGGCTTTCGGTTAGATTGCCTGTTCTTCATTATTATAGACTGTATTTGAAGATATTTTTTTATAAAAATATATAAGTATAAAAGAATATAAATAGATATATATTAATTAATGAACAAAGAACCCCGTGTATAACATATAAGCGCAAATAGTAAAGTATCTATTATTGTTAAGGGATCAAAACTACGGAACCTACTTATTGAGACATTCAGAAGAAATGCTTGTGACAATATTACGAATGAGCATTGTTATTATATCACGAAATAGTAAAAAACTTGTGAACAAAATTAAACTGACACATGTAATTTATAAGTCAGTGCATACTTAAATTATCAATCGATGATTCACCATTAACTGCATTCATACTATAAATAGACAAGCTAAAAGCAAATCATTTTGTTACATAGTAACATATTATAATGATTAAACATTAAACTATGTGGCTATGTCAGCTATATGTATATTACGAAACAGTACATTGTGGTTTTTTTATACCTGAAAAATATTTGATGTCTACGACATTATTTATTCGAATTGTGACACAAAATGAGAATGTATGTGAAGTACCGGTATTGTAACTAACGCGTTTTCGCTCGTATGATATTATTATGTCTTCGCTACATCCCTAAGCTTACAACCACATATCTCCCTAGTTTAGCAGAATTTGATCAAGTAATGTAGAAGTGAAAGCGTAGAATGACACCCTGTGTGGTGAACACTACAAACACATACACAAAGATCACCTACACCTTGAAAGATTTATCACAAAGATTCAGTAGTGAAGGCTAGACAAATAATCGAACCTGAGACCGAGCGGTAACCAGGCGCACTTGCAACTGCAGCATCAAGTCTGGTCCGTTCTGCAGAAAGATATATTTGATAATGATGATAAACGATCAGGATAACTAAGCAGAAGTACAATTTAATCTAGGCATTATGTAGAATTAGGATTTATTGCGGGTCGTATATCTATGACAAGCAGAGAACTAGACACCGCATCATATCAGTCATCATAGTACAAGATCACGACTAGCATTGAACTACGCCCATCTGTTTACTACATGACATGATAAGGAGTTTATATCAATCTCTGCACATAAACAAACTTCGGAGAATTGGTTATCAAATAAAATCAGGTCAAGGTTTGATAGCTCTTCAGAACTTTATTAATATCATTATTTTTGCAATAAAATTATCAGTATATTAACTGCAGCTTGTATCGTACTATTACATAAGTTGAGCTGAGACAGGTAGTTGTATAATTACAGTTTAGCTCATTAGTAGTTTCGATTTTCGATAATGGCTCAAATCTTAATCATGTCATTAATCATCAGTACTTTTCATTTGGTAAAAAAATATGCAGTCTTCTGTAACCAAGGATCCTACTCAGCAATAAATATGAATAAGGCGATTGCTTGCTATTCTCTACTATTCACCTTGCACTTGATTGAGTGTCAGCGGTGCTTACGACACAAGTGGGCCTTTATCCGCACGCCACACGCCAGCCTTGTAAGGCTGCTCATTTCACAGCGGTGGCAATTGGCAATAGTCACCTAGTGCTGGTTACTCACCGGTAAATCGAGCTACGTCATGAAGAAGCCAGATTCCATGACAAAACTAGAGAGGCGGGTGAGCCAAAATCAAAATGCACTTGTCCGCTTTTATTACTAATCGATTCGCATCCCGCATTTTCCTAGACAGCTGAACTAAAATGCAATTGTTGACTAGACCATAAGGAATTTTCGGCATCCGGGATCAGACACAAATTGCGGGACGTTCCTGGATTGCCTGGCCATCTGGTGACAGCTACGTGCTTTGCAAGGCGTGCTATGCAACCGCGGAATGGTAGTCAGCTAGTCAAAGTCAACGGTGATAGCGACGAGGCGTGCTCTTGGTGCAACAATCAATATAATAGAATGGTGCATTGCATACAACGGAATAGATACTTATAAACAAACAACTACAGACTGTATTGTCCTGACACGTGAATATAGTAATAGTGTAGTGTGTAGAAAATAGTATAAGGAGTGTTTACTGCTGTAAACTTTTACTTTTAGATTATTTAGACAAATCCTCTATAAGCGAGACTAGACCAAGTTTGGGAAAACTAAATCTTTTCTACAACTTGAGGCCACCTAGCTGGGCAACGTTGTGTTGTGACTCGTAGTTGTTCACTACTATACGTCAAAATTAGGAGCTTAGTATTGAGGTGAACAGGATAATAGTGTCATATAAAGTTTATTGCTTTTTCTCAGTTGCTGAATACTCATAAATTGAAAAATGTGGTATAATTAGGGCAAAAAGGAATAAATAATGGGCAATTATAAATGGGGGCCAATATTGTATGAATTATTTGAAAAGATGGTGCACATGAGTTTCTTACCAGCTCTTCAATGATTTGATTTGATTTGATTTAAACATAAAATGCCTCCTTCCTATACCCACAGGTCTCACAGGGTGGTTTTAAAAATATCTACTAACAACCTCTTACTGGGAAATTCCACACACTATTTTGTATTAAAATCTGATATTATTTGAGTGCCATTAAGTATAAACCTCATTAAGATTACGTGGAATGGAAAAGACAGGTCATACCAATCAACTAAAGTCACTTTACTATCTTAGATAATCTATCTAATAACATAATGAGTGATTGGGACGTGTAGGTGGCACAGTAATACTGATGGCATATAGTAGCTATTAGCTATTATAGCCTGTATCAAGGTACAGTACATAATTGCTAAAGAGACGTCACCGGCGATTCGCATGCATTTGGGAAGCAATGGGCACTCGTGTGAGTGAGCACGATTGCTATTATGACTGCCAGCTACTCATTGCTAGTATGTATTGGAAGCTACGACAATGGCAATACCTACTATTGAAGAACAGGAAAATAGTTGATTCATCTGTCATGAGAGCAAATCAGACTCCAAATGCTGGGAATAACCGGCATTATCTATATCCAAACGTTTTACAATTTGCAATGTATAAAAAACCACATAATGCTAAGAGGGCATCGCAATTCATAAGTATCAACAAAGACTTGGCAATATTTCTTTCTGATTATGAACTCACTACCAGAACGAAACACAAAAGTACGAGAGCTCCTCAATAAAACTTTTGATTTACTCTATCCTACATCGTATGTAGCAAAACAAGCAAATAATCACGCAAATATAGCGGTGGATCAAAAGAAAGACGGTGCTCATTAATCTATCAATGCAAATTAGCTCGAATAAAATGAATACTACAAATAGTTATGATTATTTAATTTTATGCATATAATTATAACAATATTAGATAACGTTGAATCTTGAACTTTACTACTTCCGTTAAGTTATCATTTTATCATTAGTGTCTCAAATCATCTGCATAATGAATATAATGATCTACGGTATTTCATTGACGACACGGTAAAAAACAATGATGCAGATATAATAGGAAACATGTAAAAACATTATTAGTGTAAAAAGCTAGACACAGATCAATAACTACAGAATGAAAAGCGAGGACGTGTCATTGTATCGATTGGTGCTGACAACCAAGGGCTTATTCCGTGTACCATTGCCAAACTTAACACGAAGTGTCATGCTAAGAACACCACACCATAGAAGATCATACTGCGACGAGAGCTTATGTAGGCAATTATTTAATTAGAGTAAAAGTAATTTTTGGACGATGACGGATAGATACATATGACGATGAATACATTATAGATAACTAACGGTACTTATGGCACAGCCCAAGATCAGCAATTGGCCACCATGCTGGATTATAATATTAATTTAAGGATTCTGAGGATTCAGATTCAGGTTCAGGATCGTAAAGTAAAGAATGTATCGTTGTTGAATAAGAGCAGTTATTGAGACTTCGTTATGGAAAATATACTTTTTGATTACACGTTGCAGCTATAGCTCAAAACGTGGTAGGTTACGTTTGGAATTTTCGGAATCAGTCGCTAAAACTCGTTTTTTATTTCATAACATGATCGTTCTCTCGCATAATAAAGTAAATGTTTTATCGTTCACCAATTATGTGCTTCAAGGTTATAATATAGGTCAGTATTGCTTAGTACTGCGCGAGCGCGAGCAAAAACTGCACTACGGTTGTTTTAACTAGGCTTTGGACCGGAACGATGACATCCGATTTGTGGATGGCACTAAGTCCAAGAGATTAAAGATATCAGTTCAATATTATATAGTACTTGAAAACTTTAAGAAAAAGACCATTATATTTTGAACCAACCAAATGAAGTGAGATGGAAAAAAATTGTAAAGAACAAAAAAGTGAGGATGGGCAGCAAGGCAATTAAGACAGAAACACTACACAACGAGGGATCAAGATAATAAAAAGCCAGGTTTTTAAGGTTCAGGTGCAATTTTGTACATCCATCATTGACTGTCGAATACTGTCGATATCACCGCGAGCTGAACGACCGCACCAGGCTTATGGGTGCTTGTCGGCAATGCAAAGCACCCATCAAACTGTTGTCGGTGACTCATTAACTATTCTACTTACAACTTTCGACTCTCATTGTCATTCGTGCACCGTCTCCAGCACTTTGTTTATTTGGAGATCGGACATTCACTAAATGTGCGACTGACGACGAGGCATGAGGAAAACGAATCAACTATCTCAAACAGCACCAATTACCTACAGCAATTAAATTCTAGGTACAGTATTATTTCCAGCTCATATTAAACCGGTTAAATAAAGTGATTTAACTTTTTTGATTATATACGGACAAACTGCAGGTTAGGATTGCCCCTTCGTTGTTCTGTATTAACTTTATTATACAGGATGTTCCAAAGCAGACACATATTTTAAATTTTCCAATCACACGGGATGTCTTCAATCTGCAGGTAAAGGATTATCCATTAATAATGGTACACCCTAAATTTGGTCACTAAAATAATAAAATAAGAAAGATAAAAGATGATATATTTTATTTAGAAAATCGATAGGCGAGGAATGCCATGAGAAGAATAACGTGTTAAGTAAAATGGCCATATCGCATGGCTGATGGCTTGTGTGGCCTTGCAATGGTCGTTTATGCAAATGCCCCCTTTATTAAATGTCGCGGCATGCAAAATGTTTCAATATAGCAGTGCGAGACTGAGCCGTGTAATCTTTCACTTCATGTTGGCACTTAGCCTTGTACAAAGTACGTTTGTTATGTCATTTTAGACACCTTGGTCTTGGTCTACCATGAGATGACACGATAAGTGATTTTGCCGGCCAAAACTGGTAAAATATGATCTCAAGCTGTTATGGCATGCAGAAAGGGTTTCGTTACAATAGCTGATGCAGAGCTATGATTATGGTCGTGATAGAATATTCCAGTTTGAGACGCCCTAAATATTTAGGTAGTCCGCATCTACTTTTGAATGCGTTGCTGCTTGAGAAGATAGCTGTGCTATTATGTCTGCATTGCCAGTAACTTCAGTCAGGTCTGAACAAATATGGTGTACGTTTAATGGTTGTTAGATATTTCACACCCTACATAACTAAGTGTAAATAAAAAAATACTAATGCAAGTAACAGCACACATCTGCACACAGAGAGGTAAAGTATCGGCCGCCTGTGGTCGGTGGGTGGTCAGCAATCAGTGATTCGAGAAGCACGCGCCATCTATCATGCTGCCACTTCCTGCACTTTCACTGCGCGTGCGCTTGGCGTGTACTCTGATGTACTTCATGTACTGCACAACAACGCGATATCATCTAGATCACCTGTGCGCGGCGTGTCATCACACTCATCACGCAGGAGTGGACAACCAACGCCATTAAAGACACAGTTTGGAAAATATAATAATAGACTGAGGCCCAGTTTCACAAGCGTTCGATACACCTTATTGGAAGGATAAACATTATAGCACAATCAAATGATAGTGACAGCTATATTCAATATACAAGTGTAAATTGAATATAGCTGGCTAATCTCTATTTGAAAAAGGCGTCAATTTTATATTTGGACATCTTATATTATTTTATTAGGCCGGTAAAATTCATCCGGGACTGGTGAAACTGGCGCTGAGTGTTAAAACAAACCGATCAAATTAATTTTAGAGTTTTCATAAAATCATTCATTCACTAAAACTATTAAACGACCAATGATTTGGAAATACCTGTTATCTTATTCATTAAGTTAAATGATTCTGATGTTGCTGAATCAGGTCGTATGTATCTTTGCAATATAAAAAAAAAAAATTATAGCTTGCCCATTAAAGTATTTATTTTTGATCACTACAAAGAATAAAACAAATTCTCTTCTCGCTGCCCGCTGTCTGACTGTCCTTATGTATGCTTATGTCTTTAAAACAACTCATCGGATTTGGATGCGGTTTTTTTATTCGATAGAATTATTCAGGCGAAGATTTTATGTACAAAATATGCATATTATAGTACTACATAGCATCCAGAGCGAAACCAAGGCAGGTCTAGTATTTTTATAAAAGGCGGCAGCACCGGTTCTTTCGTTAACAAAAAGCTTGAAAAAATGTTGTCGTTTTCTGAGCTATTACATGATTACTGCATGTTTTCACATGGAGCGTGGCTTCGTGGCACACCGCCGTGAGAACCGGCGCACCATTACTGAGTGCTGTGACACTTTAACTGCGAGGCATTGTATCGGGTTTTATTTATTTATTTATTTATTTAAACTTTTGCACATAATTAAGTACAGAGGCGGACTAAATGCCTAGTGGCATTCTCTAACAGTCAACCTTGGGTGGTGCAGAGAAAAGCAAGGGTAGGTGCAATATGTGAAAAGAACTGAAGTGTTTACAGTGTTGAATATATATATCAAATCAATACATAAAATACACACAATAGGTACATAGAATATACTTATTAGACTTATTACATACGTGAATAAATACAGTAATATAATACATAAACAAGAAGTATATATAGAAGATGATAAAAGCTAAATTTAACACATTATGATGATTCTGCCAATTGATCGGTAAGAAGTTTGCGCACTTTAAGTTTGAAAGTGAACCGTGTTGCCGCCATCCTGACACAAATCATGAGCATAACCATCAACTTGTGAATATGTGTCCCCTATTTCCTGATACAACCACACATCAAACATTTAGCTTTGAAGCACTAAATCTAAATCTAAGTAATCGTCCTGGAGCGGCAACCTTTTACGTGTCTTCCAAAACGCAAAGACGCTCAGTAGAAAACCAAAAAGCGCTCAACCATTTACTGGATCATTGGACCAGTTGTTTTACCTCTCTAATCGTTTGCAAAGAATACTGAAGTTTTGACGAAACCTCACTTCTAAAATGAGGAAAGTTGGCGAGACACACCCGGAAATATGATGAACACCCATGTCATGTCATGATGTCATGCTGATGTACTCAGTTATCATTATTAAGGGTTTACTTTTAAGGCAAAACAAACACGACGAGTTGGTGTGCACAGAATTACCGCGGTTACGAGGCCTATCCGACCTTGATGTAAGGTACGAGCTGATAACAAATTAAGACGAAATCTTCTCTAATTAAAGCATTTAGAAATGTTCCTTTTTAAACCCAGAAAAAATTCTTGAACATCTGGATCAACAGGCTTTGCTTAGTCCATTATGGCTAAGCAACAGACCAGTAAAAGTAGTATCATTTTTTAAGAGATATACTTAGTACACCTACCATACCACTTAAGCTATTGTGTCAACTATCATTTCAATTGCATGGCAATCTGCTCAGAGGCCGGCACGATATTTTGGGCTGTATTCCTCGTTGACAAGCAAGACGTTCCAAGGTTGCTCCAGCAGGATACCTGTATCCTCGCCGTAAGGAGGATGTGCATCCGTCCACCCGTCCCACCGTCACTATAGTCTTGCAAGTAAACTAGAGCTAGGAAGTCTAAGAATAAAGGCCGCTAATGGCTACCTGCGTAAGACAAGAATAAAAACAGACTCTGATGGCAACATTATTGTCAAAATTTTGTAGTGTTCTTGATCTTACAGATAAATTAATCTTTATTAATTATTTTTGATTAAAATAAGGACAAAATAGAGTGTTTCGTTTGTGCATGTGACGTGGAGGAATTCCCAAGAAAATAAAATTTCATAATCTATTATGTTGATACTGAAATACATTTTATAACACTGGGAATTCTACTAGCTGTTGTGTCTAGCAATATTATGTGAAACCTTGTGCAAAATATATCTATTCTTTATCAATCTCGGTCATTTATCGTAATGCAGCCGTTTGGTCCCTAGGTTTTGAATTTGCGATTGTATTTATATCCAAGAATAAACCGTCTCTGCATCACGTAGGAGTCATAGGAGATTGGAGTAAATGGATGGTAATTGTCACCTAATGGTAATTGGGTACCAACACCCACCATGTTGCGCCAGCCACCAGTCAACACACGGCGTTATAATACCGTTTAAGCACCTGGGTATAATTATAACTGAAGCGAGGCAGCGGTCTACAGGCTTTCTTATCCTTTTTCGTATATGAAATAATCATGTTACGGTGTGGCTTAGGGGTGGCCCAAGGGCAACCCCTGCCGCACCCTAACCTATTTAAACACTATGGTTAGTTATATATTAAGTTATCATTTTATACTTATTAGGCGAAAAAACATTGTCTAATACCTATTATGCCCAAAAATATTATGCGTAATGATTGTTATGCTAAGCGAAGTAGTATGCCAAAAGAAAATTGATCTCCAGAGGAAAAAAGGATCCCCAGAGGTCCCTCCATATTGTTAAGTAACAAATGGTTAACCTCTCACGAAAGGTCCACAACAGACTTAGCCAGGAGCTGTTTACAATACCAAAATCACATTCACATTGACAATGAACTGCTCGATACCTATACTCCTGAAACTGAAGCACACATCTGCATAAACATGACATCTGTCAAATCGGGCCCACACAGGCACGGAGCATAACCGTATCGGTGCATTGTCAAGCAGAGCATAAACAATGATGGTGGATTAGGGCTCCGGCTTCGACACACAATGGGTGCATTCAGTCACGCGCGCATTCGGCGCACGTCGCGTAAGAAATGCGATGGTGTGGTGCCGCCTCTAAATTACGATTATCATACACCGCCAAAATATTGGGCGCAGAAATTTCAGTCGTGTCGAACTCACGAATATGTCAACAAAAGTTTGCAAAGATGGTTACAATAAGGAACTAGTAGCTACGCGGAGGAGTGATACGAAACAAGATAAAAAGGAACGCGTATACGATATTGGGCAATAGATTTCATAGTTAAGGGTAGTTAGTCAGTACTTAATACGACAATCAAATTATTTTAGACGATACACAAGACCTACATTTAAATCATGTACGATAGTAAATGAGGATCATCATTTACAAAGAGACATTAATGGTGTGGGTAGTATCCATCAACTAATATTTAGGTTCTTGGAGTGCCGTTATGTCTTTGGCGTATTTGCTAGCTCTAAATTCCGAGTGGAACTTCTGCACTTAGCACTTGTACGAACCACTATCACAGTCACCGTTATTTGCAAGCAACAGACAGCCGAATTAGAGCGCAGATAAAAACCGAAACACTGAGATAAGTCCGTAGGTAGTATGATTGAAATTGAACGGACAGCCGACACTTTAAATAAGATAGTCACCCACGGCTATAAACTACATGCCACAATGAGCTAGTAATAGCAGCGTTTGAGGGTTTATGGGTATTGTTGGGTCACCAGAAAGTGACTGACACAACAACAAAACGTAGCATTGCTTCACAAAGTATTAATATTGCTCCAGTGGTTAATCCTATCTCTTAATTGTAAATTAGTACCCGGCAGGAGTAAACATTACTATGTATTTGACAGCAGTTACTAAAGTCCTCCCTCGATTTCTTTTCGAACACTAGAATAACTTATCGAAAGTGTGTATGTTTGGTTTGTCAGATTTGCGCGAGCGCATCACCTGCGCAATGTATTCAGTGCACACCGCGACACACTTCCTTCCAAAACAACGCCGAGTCTTCGAACTGTTTTGTTTATGTGCCCCACAACGCCATATACGCCACTACGCCCACCGAAGTGTCGCACATGACTCAAATATACGCATCAATCATAATTGTAAACACAACGGGACATTCGCTACCGCAATCATTTAATCGTCCTTTTTTGGACCAAATACTTCAGATTACAAACAGTTTTCCACTATTTGCTCTTAAAAAAATCTAACAAAAGATATTTCGTTAATGTATTGACAATGCTTTTTGAAAGTTTTAGTTACTTTTGCTTTTATGTCAATTAAAATTATTTGATTGACATAAAAGCAAAAGTAGCAAAGAATCGAGAAACGACCTGATTCTTACTTAGTTACCTAGCCAGTATAGAATTGCTAATATGAGTTCCGAAAACCATCATAATTTGTTTCGCAATTCTATCGCTTCATTGCGCCGAATCCCATGAGTTCATTCACAACAACAAAGCATATCTATTAAATGTACCTATTACGGTAACTGCGAAAGATTTCGATGATTTGTAACTTAGAAGTCAGTCAATCAATGAAGCAAAGATTGGTTAATCATTATGAGAATAGTATTACCAGGCATGATTCGCAAATCTATCAAACAAAAACGAAAAGCTCAAGGCCAGTGGTCGATCAGGTCACAGGGGCTTGGTCCATCGCGTTGGGTACAAAGCCGTCACTGAACAAGTGGTGCACAATGGCGCCTGATGCGATGGATGGATGAATGGATGCCGTCACGGCGGAAGCAGGAACAATGGCCCCACAATTAAAGCCGCCTGCATGCGCCCGCGCCGACCACCGAGCCACGCCGGACGTAAACACAGAGAGTACAACGATACTATAGTTCAAATATGTGGCACTATTGTAGTGCGAATGGACATGGACCTGACAACATTTAATTGATGTAGAGTAGATCTCTGTGCTGCATCCAAAGCATTAAAGTTTGCCAGTATGTTATAGGTAGATAGATATAAGTCGATAGAATATAAACGGAGAGTAGAAGTTTATTTCTACTACAAACATTCAAATGCAGTAAGCCTGCTAACATAATCGGCTAACTGATAAGTCTGCTAAGCATAGGGGAAAGACATTCAAGGGCATTGTCCTTATACAAGCAATGCTTTTGTTTTTGAAGCATAAACTGATAAGGGATCCGTTCTGTTCTGATGCACAGCGGTTTCCATAGCAACCTCATATTCATGATAGCGTTCTGTCATGGATATGAGGTTGCTCGTCAAGCAAACAAACAGCGATAGAATAGAAATGTCCTTTGTAACTCTCGTGCACTTGCTAATGGATACGAGGGTCAAAACATTTTGCCATTTGACAGTCCACTGATTGACGACCAACACTTTTTTATCGCCTCCAATGTAGGTCGGTGCCATTGAAATTACCAATCTATGTATAGAGTGACACAAAAAATTAGGCCTATGCCAGGGAAGTCACGGAAGTAGAACGATATTTTATAGATTATTTTTATAGCATTTAGCTATGCTTAGCAAATTATACTAAAGCGGCTGCCCGGTGTGCAGTAAGGTCGCAGGTTCAAATCCTGTCGGTCCCATTTCTTTTTCAACTGTTTCTTAGTATGATATTTTATAGAATCAATATAAATGATTCAATAAGTAATAGGACCAATAAGGTCAATGTAAAATGTAACTGGACAGCAAAGAACTTGTTACTTCTCTTGCGCGAGAGCCATAGCCAAGCCTTTGATTGTTTTGGATTCGTAGACTATTGGACTGAACCGTTAAATTATTATAAAACTTCACCTCATTTTCTTTCTGATAATTGCACTCGGTGCAAAAAAAGATTATCTAAAAATACGTCCGCTATAATGTCCTACTATTCAACATCAATAACATCACGTCAGTAATGTGTGACATGCACATGAGTCAAGAAATGCATACGAACAAGAAATTCGCAACAGCAGCGCGGCTGCGGCACGCTCGCGAGTGTTTGCGACACTTCCATCAGTTATCAAAGCATCGCTATCGCATTATCTCGCATTCTTGCAGTTTACTGAACTACGGACCGACGGAATTGTTACACAAGCGAGCAACGGTCGCACAAAAACAATATCGATGGAGCACGCAAGCTCAAACGCCAAATATTTCAAGTAAATGCGTCGTTAACGAAACACTTCAGTATAAGACTAAAATAAAAGTCAATAGATGTACATCTATTGACTTTGCTTGAGCTGAGCTTTGAGCTTGCGTGCTCCATCAATATTGTTTCGTTAACGGGTTCCGAATTACAGATTCTATTAACATTTTAGTACTGTGCCCAAACTTTCCTGGTGATTTTTTTGAAGCCATCCGTTCTCTCGCGACATCGGTAACTGAGCCATAATGTGTACTTTTTTCGCTTACACACCACATAATACAGAGACATGATTAAATAAATATTTTAGAACGCAACTGCAGTCCAAATGTCGCGTTTGTTTCTTGTTATAAAACATAGAATAAAGAATGAAATGGGCCTCTCTACACCATAGTTGGTAGTTTGGGAGTAGCATTGTAAATAGCATCGCGTGCGGTCGACAGTGATGGAGTCCAACAACCCCGCTGGTCGCGTATTCATTGTAATCATGATTAATCTGAGCTAACGAGCGGCGCGGCGGGCGAAAGTACCGGTCACGGTCCCATTCACCATCCGGCAAGTCGGACGCCGGGCCATTCACAGTCAGCACTCCCTATTCGGGGGCCTTGACATTCGCACTGTTTCTTCCGCCCTACTTCCAATATTCCAAAGTTATATTAGTAGTTTGAGGCCGTGAAATCTAACGTTTGGAGTGCTAATACACGTATCGGCGATAAAGCGTAGATTGATTAGATAGTGCAAACGTTTGTAGCCGGCGATATTG
Source organism: Hypena proboscidalis (assembly GCA_905147285.1). Taxonomy (NCBI): domain Eukaryota; kingdom Metazoa; phylum Arthropoda; class Insecta; order Lepidoptera; family Erebidae; genus Hypena; species Hypena proboscidalis. Next base: position 172,982 of record LR990147.1, read on the forward strand.
TGATATGGTGCTATTTATAAGGTATTGTTATTTTAGAAAAGTAAAACCTGCTGGGTCAATTGCTTACTTAGGCGATTTATTTTCGTAACAAAAGTGAAACAAATTAAAGCAAAGTATAAAGCGTAAAAAGGCGTACACGAGCGAATCGGATTTACACTCTAAGGTCTTGTCTTTGCTGCAACTCTGACGGTTTGATAGTTGAAATTGCAGACACAGAAGGTAATAACTCAATAGTAATACTCTTCCAGCTCAGAAATTTCATCTTTAAGGCCTGTCTGACTTGATTGATATCCATTGATGTCAGTCACAATCATATTACCGTTGCAAATATGCATTTATATTTTAACTTGCTGATTGAAGAAGCATGTGAGAGGAAATGGTGTAAATCCATACAGTAAATAATTAAGTATTATATCTTTTAATACCAGCACAGACACCAAACCGGAACCCATTAATGCAGTAATTGGCAACAGTTAGCAACTCCAAAGTTGCGCTGTTGTCCTAAATTACGCTTCCCTATTAACTGGCAGAGTCGGCACACACGTTCCGGCTCATAAGGAACTTTGCGAGTATGACACTGGCAATTTTATTCACGTAACATAGGCATTGTGATGTAGACTCGTTGCAAGATAAGCTATCAAATAGTTTATAGCAAAACGAAGAATTTTATTACAGCTTATACGATCTGTGGTAGGGAAAATGCGGTACATAGAAACCTAGACGAATGTCTAGCTTATATTGAGGTTGCCAAAGCTCGACTTTAGTGCCTTAAAAATTTTTGTTTATAAAAGATGGCGACCAACGGCGATAGAATATAATTTAGCCGTGCAATAATGCAATGAACTGAATCAATTTGCAAACATGCTTGACCTAATCAATGAACAATGTTTACAAATCTGACATTTCATTAGTGTCATGTGTCGTACCTATCAGTGGCATTCAAAAGAAATATTGCAAATATCAAATTACTCATGAGTAGTAGCAACAAAATAGTAGCAAGTAGTATACCTAACAAGCGCTTTGTACAGCATCATCAGCATGATTATGTAAATTGCAACTTTTGATTCATATCATCAATGACCTATTTGATCGTCCTATCACAATTTACGAGGAGATTAACGACATAAAATTGGAAATACAAGAAAGTGTTGAAGCAGAAGTCTTGGGGTAGACATACCATTTGAATATACATGAGTTATATTTCAGTGTCAGATTCATCGATTTCACTCTGTACGTGAGTGCAGCGATGATTCAGTATCTGCTACTTCGTACACCGCAAAATAGTTGTTAGCTTCATTAGCGATGACTAACTGTGATCTGATGACACACACTTCCAAGAAAATGAACCAAGAACAAGAAAAAGTGATGGCAATATCGCAGTGGTTGGACATTTAGATACAGACGGTAGTACGGGCCACGATAGCGTAGATATCACGCACATATCGGAGATAATCGAGCATTTCGAGGACAAAGTACTCGATAATAATGCAGCTATTACTATTACGAAAGAGATTGTTACGAAGGCAGTAATGTAACGATATTAATTGTGTAACTCGTCATTTAATCTCTTAAGTAATTTATTCCGATTTGTCTCGGACTTAAGCTAGTTATTGCCCTATCAAATACTGAAAGTTCTATCAAGATGTTGTACATGATAATTGCCCATTATGGCAATTATGGAAAAAAATTGCGACTTTTTATGGCTCAGTTATTTTACTTGATAAGAAGTCAACGCGAAGTGCAATAATTTAAAATTCTTGTGAACAGGCGGACGTAAATGTGCATCCTGCAAAACCAACATTATCTTTGGTAATTTCCGCTCCTAGTAAAATGGTTCTATCTCCAGAGCAACCTGTTTGATGACTTTGATGTAAAGGATATAGGTACGATCATTTCAATAAACTCACGAAACTTTATCATGGTTGAACTGTAAAGTAGCTAGTCTAAAAAAATATTTCTTTTTTTAAAGTTAAGTCTGTAATGAACAGAGATGTACAAAATACCCTCTAAAAAGTATCTGAAATACTAAATCCAAGATACTTTGAAATTAAGTATTTCAGATACCAGATACAAAATACTTTCGAGAATGGTATTTGAAATACTACATACAAGATACGTATCTTCTAAATACTTTTCAAGATGAAAATACTTTTGTAAGAAAACAACATTTTGTTCTATTAAATTTAAGATTATTTTTGACATTATCTAATAAACATTAATGTTATTTATTTACGAATATATTATGTTAATCGCTGAAATGTGACAAGACAAAATATTATATTTTTAAGGAAAATAATAAACCAATCAAAAGCCATCAATTTACTTGGTTGGCCATCAGGTTACTTATTTTTTTCTGACCACCCTGAAGATTTTCTAAGACAATAATACAAAAAAAGACATGACATGATACAACATGAGATAAGAGACATAAGACATGAGGCATAATCAACAATAACATGTCAGAAATAGAAAGATGGTCAGTTCTCTAAGGTTGTATGCTGACAACATTATTGCGAGTGACCGAGAACGCACATGTCCCCTTGCATAAGGCACGTATGAGAGCAAGACATATCCCCCCCCCCCCCCCCCAGTGGATACATGTCCTCACTTGAAACCGGAACAAAACCATTCTATTTCTATCATTATTGGCATATATATATGAGAACAGAGATATAAGACATGCATGACATACATGACATTTTTTTTTTTTTTTTATATTGTAAGATATCACAAATATCTTATTTTATTACAATCTAGCCCATAAAGACTAATGAGTAATTCTATTTTAACCTAAATTAATATGTAAACATAAATCTAAGAGGCGTCCAATAACACTTCACTTAGTTTTTATTAAGGCGAAGACACTTTGTTCATGTTGTCTTTTGAACTATCACTGTTTTTGTTTGTAATTTTTCACTTAATCACTAACACTAACTAACTCATATGGTTTTGTCCGTTTAAGTCTTTTCACTATGTCCGTATTGTCGAGGAGCTGGATGGCCTCGACGTTAACGTGATGATGAAGCCTATATTCGTGGGCTTCTGCCAATTTTTGCATCACTTTATCTACGACGTCAATGTTGAGGTCCCTGTGGAGGTCGCAATTTCTTACATACCAGGGCGCGTTCACGATGTTCCTGAGTACTTTATTCTGGAATCTTTGTATAATTTGCCGATTACTTTGAGCGGCACAGCCCCACAGCTGGATGCCATAAGTCCATACAGGCATCAAAACCTGTTTGTATAGTAGGACTTTGTTAGGTACTGAAAGGGGTGATTGCTTTCCGATAAGCCAGTACATTTTTTTGTAGCGCATGTCTAGTTCTTAAAAAAATAAAATCGTAATAAAGAGAATGGTAATAGTAATAAGGGCATAGCAGAACACCATAGAACCCTCAAGGCCGTAGCGTTGGGCAGGTGCGCCCGCACCGGTCGTGATTCGGTCATTATGTGCTGTGTGCAGTGCGTCACCTACACCAACAGTATTATCAGTACATTACACAAGATACCGCTGTGTAATGTCATCTTTGGATTACTTGCTCCACTACGCTAAATACATTCGATTACTTTGCGAATATCTTAACAATGGATAACCTAAATTATGATTACAATTTTTTCAGTTCATCTTCATTTGAATGGTTAAATTCCAGCTAATGTAATTATTGCTTTAAACGCTTAAAAATACTGCAAACAAAGATAATAAATAATAAAGACCTAAGAACGATCATAAATAGAATAAAATACTAACAGAGGGTTTCGGATTGAAAATATAAGTTATTAAGAAGTTAGAGCTACGTAACAACTGTGGCATGATAACGTATCAGAAAACTGCAATATGTAAAGTTCTATATTTATCACAAACAGAATCATTGAGGCACAACACAATATATGTATATGTACTTAAATGCTAGTTTACAATTAATAATAGTCCGCTAATCTGTCACAGCAGTGCAATAGTTAGAAGGCCGCGTCGCAGCCACACACGTCTAGATCTAGGCACGAGTGACTGGTAACGTTTACGACATAGGCAACGAACTACAAGTCGGTAAGAAAAACACGCAGGTAATTAATAAATAACTCAGCCGATCTATCTACCAAAAAGTACACATGTAGAGAAGTTTTAGACGAAATTGAAGAATTGTTTCTCTTATTCAGAGATATAATGGATAAGATGTTGAATACCTTACCAATCTGGCAAATAAACTTGTTAGGCGGACGAGATTCTGCTCTGAATAGGGATTATTCGTATGTCAGTTTTCACAATTCAAGTGCTCTTTGCGTAGGGATCAATGTAACTACGAAGTAATTAATGGAGTTCTCACTATAGAAATCAGGTCATGCTAAAAGCGAATAGTATCTCAATAAAATATAAAAGATTGTTTGGTTAAATGCGCTGCCGAGTCAATAGTGGCGTCTGTCTGGTCGAGAGGCATTAGACTCCTTCGATTGACAGCCCGCGAGTGCCTGTGGCATTTCAAAGAAGCTTCTTTGTATAATTTGTGAGGCGACTCAAAACATGGAGGTGGGATATCAATAAATTAGTCGATTGCATTATAAATTAGTAGAAAAGGAGACATGTATTGGAGATATGATTGATTGCGTGCTAGCTTGCAAGCTTACTTTTTCACTTGGTTGATCAAGAGAAAAAGTACGGGCAAATCTGCAGCTTTCTTTACAGCAGACCCGAGATCGTATCTAATTCATATCACAGTAATACAGTTAAATATGTGCATTCGCATACGCCTGAAATGCATAATTTGTGAGATGGTAAGGAGAGATGGCTGAATGTGAGGCAATTTACGCGTTGATTCGGAGCGGAAAACTTAATTAGAGGACAAGCCGGTTACTCTAAGATAAGATGATTCACCGAAGTGCTATCAACAGGGCCTGATTGATACTGGCGAACAAGTAAAGATAGAAGAATGCAAATGAGGTCAAAGTTCACCCATGAATTTTCAGAAAGTGCATTTAGTCGTTGATGCATTGTTACTTTGACCAGTGCCGGTAATTTTAGAGAGTAATCTCACCGGTTAATTGGACTACACTATTATTGACAGGTAAATATGAAAAACAGTGGGTTTACGGTCTCTAGTTTGTTCAATTAAAATCATCAGCTATACCACCCAAACAAAATCATTACCTTTGAATTCTACGAACTACACAGTACTATAGCTCAGTGCTGTACGAGTTATGAAACGAAAGGTCCTCAATTGATTCGTGGTCATTCATTAGGAAGTGGACGTGACATGGCTGGTCAACGCTCGCCAATTGACCTATTAGCGCAATATCCGCAGGGCTACGACCGCACCAGGCTATAGGTATTCACAGCTATAACAAGTTAACTGCAGCGATTAAAATTCATGTAAAATGCTTTTCGAGTGCCCTTAATTAATCCCATAAATGACTGGTTTCTTGAAAACATTACATATTTGTTTTTCGAAAACAGTACTTAATAAAAAAGGATCAAGATTCTACCTTCCCACCATTACACTGCTGACGGTAACGATCCGTAATGACAATTTACTACAAGCCAATTTATCTAGGTATAAATTGGCTGCGTCGTGAAAAAAAACACCTAGGTTTGTAATATTTTCGAACCTCTGATCCCAAGTTTTACCTGACGGCTTTTTCGACACTTCTAATTATCGGCAGAACATCAACAATCGAACCAATTGAAGAGTCAATCATTGAGCGTCAATTATTGGAGTATTTGTAACAATGAGTAGATTAAAGGGACGGTCGGGGTCACCCCTCCCCCTCCCATGACTCACCGGGTTTATCGCCGAATAACAGGTAACACGAAACACAGTAATTCATATGTACACACAAACAATACATTTTATTAAGCAAGTATGAACTATTTCACCACATTGTTTAATGAATAATACGAAATTGAGGTCTTAATTCTAATTTACTAATGACTGAACTTTCTTTGTTAGTACGTAAAGATTTGAAGATTACGATACCAATGGCATAAGTTTCCTATGCTCGTTAATGCCCATAAACTTATCCTTGTCAAAGGTGAAAAGGCGATGCAAATAGAGCAATATTTAATTTACATTACAAACATAAGTCACTTCAAATTCAAAACTAGATATATGGACCGAAACTTGGCTAAAAGCCAGGCGCAGCCTAGAATACCCTCAACTACGTTGAATGAGTCAACATGGCAAATATAGCCTGTTTAGAAAAGCCTTTTTACTTAATCTATGATAGTGAACTTCGGTATCAGTTTCCACAAAGCTACCACTCACGCCTCTTCACGACAAGATTTCATATATAACTTCTCAATTTGGCATATATTTGGAAGTTTATTAACAACAATAGGTTGTAAGTAAAACAATTATCGCCGCAGGAAGTGTTTGAGGAATAACAAACGTTATTTATGATTAGTTCGTATTGTGAGTAATAATAACAAATAGCTCATAACAACCAAAGGCGAAGGTTGTTGCAAAGGTTGCACACGTGGCAAAGAACGTAGTTTATGCCATGGTGTTTATTACTAACGGATTAAAGGACGGAAAGTTATGGCGGCCGCGACCTTAATGCAATGGTCTGAATGGTCCTCGCCTAGTTACCCAGCTTTTTAGGTCAGGAGAACTAATAGAGAGCGGTGTAAATTAAACGATGGAACAACTTAGATAAACTTGATTTATAGCTCCCGCAGACTACAGACTATTGGCCAATAGTTTATAGTTTGTAGAAAAAGTAAGAAAATCGGCCGATATAATTCGTGTCGTAATCTGCACCCTTCCATACATCTTTATACTCTTTAAAAGCCTAAGTAAACAATTGACCGATAAAAAAATGTGGTCTAACGGGTCTTTATAATTCCTATAGTTACCTATAGTTTATATACAATCATAACCACAGAAGACTATTAGTAACAGCACATCGATATGACCTTATAGTCTAGTCTAAAGGAGTGACATACGAATGATTCAATATGAGGATAATGTTTATCTTCTAAGCTACAATGGTATTTACGATAAAAGTATACTAACAGGTTTCTTGATAATCTTTTTACTTGATAAATGTTTATGTAACTTTACCTTTGTACTTACTTAGTTAATTATTTAAATATTAAACATTCAGGCAAATTAAAATGGAATTATATAAATTCCTATTTTAGGAGTTCATAGACGTTACTGGGATATGGCACGTGAGGTATAACATCGTAGTCCTCAACAACTGCTCTACCATCTGCTTTTGTGTGTTCAATTGACGTTTATGGGCCTCATCAGTTGTCTTTAACTACATGACTAGACTAAAATACTGTTTTTTGTCGGGTTGTCACAGACAGACATCATGTAGTTTTTGTGCAGTTCACGTTACGCAAGAAACCGTTCGTTTTCCGAATGAACCACTGAAGCAACAAGCAACGCTTCCTCGTGACGGATGGCTGGCTGCTCGATATCACGCCGAGTTTTCAGCGTCATGTAATCACGATCACTCAACTGATTAGTTAATTAAATAAGATTTCGGTTTTTTTAGAAGTGTCTTATACAACTTCACGTTTGTCGCGAAGGCTGGCCAAAAATATTCAGCAAGTGGTTGAAGAATTCGGAAATAGGTGGGAGTTCAAGTCCTACAGGATTCTTAATTTTTTTAAGTTCAGCTTTACAAGTTATTCTGAACGCAACTAGATTTATGAGGATTATATTCGTGACTTTGAACTTTAGTCAGCTTATTAAGAGCGTGTATTCCTTTTCAAAATGTAACTGTCAATTTTTGTAGTGTTTTGGGAATATTTCGTAAAAACTGAATGAAAGTATGATTTTATTCAACTAACTTTTTAGAATGTGGGCTTTAAAATGTAAATATGACAATTACATTTAATAACTAAAGCATACTTTTCTATTTTATCAGTTGAAAGAGTATTAACTGTTAAGTTGATAAATTACAAAATTATGCTGTATTTACGAATGAAATTGTTATATTTACCTTTCAAAACTTGCATTCTAAAAAGTTAGTTGAATAAAATCATACTTTCATTCAGTTTTTACGAAATATTCCCAAAACACTACAAAAATTGACAGTTACATTTTGAAAAGGAATACACGCTTTTAATTAAATTTTCTTGTAATCGGTTCTCAAAATAACAAAGACAAAAACAGTGATTATAATAGTACTGTTCTTGAAACGTCCTTAACGATCATTCGATCTTAAATTTTTAATTTTAATATTTAAGAAATGGTTATAGCAAGAAATCGGGCTATTGGTATTTTGCCTGATTCATAAGTTCTATAGATTAAGATTACACATGATGATGAGATGATTGCAAAGCATGTCCGTCAAGTGTCATTATAATAGCAGATAGGAAAAAGTGTAGGCCGGAAGTCAACTATTACAGTGATGTGAACTGACGACTTGAAAATGAAGATAATAATACGAGTAACACATTCACCCTACCATTAAACCTGCCACTGCCCTAGGAATAATAGAAACCGAAAGTGTACAGGTGGTTTTATACCGGCGAGGCGAGGAGTGGATGGGCAGGGTGTGAATTGAAAGCACGCTGCACCTTTCCCACCGCGTCGTCATCCATCTAGCGAGTAAAAAGTAAATAAATAATCATAGAGCAATATATTTCAATATTGTACGAACAAGTATTTTAATTTTCGCCGGTTTGTCGACGTCACACATTAAAAGCTGATAAATACTCTATTCTAATAGCAAGCAAGTTCAATATTGTACAAGCAAATATTTCAATTCTCGCCCGCCAAACTAGGCCTATTACACCAAAGATTGTCAGGGCGAGGATGGAAATTTTGCCATACTAATTTCAATTTTCCTGCTCTATCACGCCACGCCTCGCCGGATAAACATCTTTAGTGCTTTTAGAGCATAGCAAATAACAACACGAAGTAAATTGTTTAAGGAGAGTAGGTACAAATCGTATGACTGGGAGCGTGAAATAAGTCTGTTGCATAAAAGACATATATCATGATTATTGTTAAGCTTATCCGTGATTACGTGTGTAGTATGCCACTAGTACTCTAGTCGATAGAGTATTAATCGATACTATACCGAGTGCCTAGGTACATTAATGATATAATCACGAATGTTGAGTGTTTCCCTGTACTGACGTTAACACACCATGTGCGCTGTGGGCGAGGCAACAAAATAATTAATACCGAATGAGGGCCGCAATGACTGCGGTTCGTGGCCAAATAAAATATCATTATTTTTTGGCATACAAGACTTCAGCTTCGGAAAATAAAAACAGTTTTTTATTTTTACAATTATTCCGCATCATCACAGGGATATAGCAAATCCCTGTATTGCAAGAGCTTCTTCAGAAACAAGCGTATTGTTAATCAATACAATCACCTAGTCAACCCGAACCCAGAACAGAACACACAACAAATTGGTCCATGCCGTAATCGAACCACGTCATCTGCGTCTTAGTGACCGAAAAGCAGTCCTATTATTACAAAATAAATAAAATTTATTGGATAGGAAGCATTATATGTAGACTAGATACTACACAGAAATAGCACTCTATTGACCAGAAACAAATGGCTATATTTAAGTACATGAGTGCACTATTGTGTAGCCGTGGAGGCAGGAAGTATTTATATATAGATTACTATCTTTTGTTACCGACTTCGCCCGCGTGGAATTCGTTGTATTAAGATGTAGCTGCTCCTGCGCTTTGCCCCACGTTCAATCTTACTGCCCCGCTCCCGTGGAATTGAGTGTAAAATACGACCCTACTGGTCAAATTTTAATAATTATTTTATCTTGAGATTAGCGCTATCAAACATACAAACAAACCTTTTGCCGCGGTTTCATCCGCGTGGTAAATACATCGATAAACAGTAGCCTAAGTTACGCGCCTTGTAGTCAGTTACCTGCATCTAACATTTAATTAGATACAAACAGACAGAGAGACAAAAATTTAAAAACTGTATTTTAGGTAAAGGTATCGGTAAACAACTTTACCAGCTTGAAAACACTTTATTTTGACATTAAAAACAGACACTTCAATTTTATTTATTTGTATTGATGTATTGATAGTGATAGCAGCATTCATGGCAGATTGGACCACGCTATTAAAAGGGCGTGGAGAAACAATCTTTTGATGACATTCACATGGGTTGGTCCTGTTCGAAGGTACGAGGACTAATACGAAGTGGTATAATATTATATCAAAATCAGGTAATATCGGGTGGCTGAAGAATCTAGACTTAAATTTTTGATTCGTTAGTAAGTGAAATAGTTGTTCAAGGCTAAGGAGATCTCATAGAATAATCTTTGCTAACCACCTCGTTGCTAGAAGAAGCAACATCTACTTAATTTAATTTGCAAATGATTTGAGACAAACAATCATTCATGACGTCAAGTAAGTAGGTACATCGTGTTTTATTAACTGATGCACGACAGTTACCTACATGAACATTTATCGTATTTTATAAGTACTTGACATTGTTAAAGGACAGCCTAGATAAAGGTCAACTGTCCTGCTGTTGCTCTTGCACATTCAAGTTAGTGAAATATCAATTGTATCATCAATTTCCAAACAGTTGGTATAGACCTATTGAGCACATGCTCAAAAGACGAAGCAGTTATGCAGAACCAAGAACGATGTGATGACATGATATTATAGTCCTGAGATGACGCGTGAAATGGATGTTCATGGGACTAACTGCCCTATCAATGGGTTTTTTCTCGGGAAACACGGGACAAATCTTTGTGTGATCTATCCGCAAAGATTTGTTCAGTCTCTGGGTGTACTTTGTGTGTGGAACGTATGTTTGTGAACTCCCCCGTGATACAGGTATTATTCCTAGTGTGGGCGTCGTGTTTTTGGTAAAGAATCAGGACTACGCGACTGTTAGTTCAAAGATCGATTAAAAAACGTTGGAATATAAAACGAAAGTAGGTATCTAGTTAATTTTAGAGCTGAGTACGCAAATTAAATGAACAATGACCCGAGAGAAACTTTTATCGTGTCGCGAATTAAAATAGAATCTCGTTATTTACTTACACCTAACACCGTGACAGACTTCTTATTCTCAGTTGTTTCTAGTTTCTACTAATCACTCTAAGCAAGGTGGGAAAATACACTTGAGTGATTTGGAAAATAACTCATAGGTAGAATTCCATGGAAACATGCTGCAGTTAACATCTCATATAAAATTCACCCTTTGGTGTGTTACTAGACCAGTATTCACAGTATACTATACTAAAAACCAAATAACCGTGCATAAAAGGTCATACCGGCCCCTGTACCACTGCACGCCGAAACGGGATCGCGGCGAACCTAAACGCAAGGCGCCGAGCCGGCGTAGCGATAGAAGTCGGTGTAAACAAACGTTTATTGGTACGAGGGGATCATAGTCCGAGAAATTGTCATGTATTACAAACATTTGGCGTCTGTATTACAATGAGATAAAAATATTGTCATCATTATTTTATTAAATTAAGTATTTTCTATAACGTGCATTATTATCGCAGGAGCAACAATATTCTTGGATAGGTTTACGGTGACTACGAACCAGGGGGCGCTGTAATAAATATTTTTTTTACAAAACCATAACTGCTATGATCATAGATTTGGATGCGGTTTTCAAAAATGGGTTTTGTATTATTTACTTACGCTCTTTAAACAGTGTAAAATACCCTTTTATGATTAGTTAAGACGAGTTAAAGCCAAAATATAAACAATAGCCGACATGTGCAACATTTTGTATGTGCATTGTTTTGTCAAATTTCTCATAACTTAAACAATAGCTAAATCGAAAACAACGCTTGTCGGCATGTTTTGTTGAACTTCTTACGATTTAAAACAATAGTTAACTCGGTTTTAAATATTGGCAAAATCGCCGACAATATTCAGTGATAAAATCATTGTTATGTCAAATTTCTCATAACTTAAACTAAAGCTAAATCGAAAACAATGCTTGTCGGCATGTTTTGTTGAACTTCTTACGATTTAAAACAATAGTTAACTCGGTTTTTAATATTGGTAAAATCGCCGACAGTATTCAGTGATAAAATCCGCTTTTAACTAACTTAAAATGAATTTACTAACATATAACATATATTTAATTAACATATAATAAAAAAATAATAAGCAAGCAAACATAACTCAGCCTCGTAACCAAAAGACCCGCTCAAGATGTTTGCCCCGTATTAATATACGGTATACCGTAGTGCTGCCGTGGTATAACTAAAATGCCGTTATCTGCTCAAACCATTTTTTTGGATAACAAATAAAAGCCGCGGAAACCGATGTAACTTTCCGATGACAAAACTTATTTTATCTTTGAATCTCAAATAAATTTTGTCATCGAAAAGTATGTAACGGTTTAATTTTTCTTCCGCGGTTTTTATTTGTTATCAAAAAAAAATGGTTTTAGCAGATAACTGCATTTTAGTTATACCACGGCAGAGTGGGTTTAACACCTCTGACGTCTCAAACCCCTAACGGCAAACTGTAATAACTTCAAATTTATCGTTTTTTGGGGTGAAAGTTAAATAATGATGAATATCAATAAATGGTCAACTAATTTTAATTCTTTAAGGAACAAATGTAATTTCCAATGATTAAGTTTATATTTGTGCCAAAAAAAAGTCCAATAACTGAGTTTTTGAATTAAAACCAAGAAACTGCTTTAGGAGTTTTTGTAATACATTATAAAAAAGAAAGTTGTTTTTAATCATTAAAACTGTGTTTTATTAAAAACATGACAAAAAGTGCAATTTTAATCCTTAAATTTTGGTGTTTTTGAGTTGTCGCATTCGCGGGCAGGCCGCAGGCGCGGCCGGTATTATGATATCAGTGAAAAGTCTGTATTGTCGTTATTTTGTACGGAGAGCGGCCGAGAGCGATACGTGTCGTAAAGTTTGGGCATTTCTTGGTACAGGCCGGGTAAATGACTTTTTATGCACGGCTATTTGGATTTTACTTTAGTCAGAAAGACAATAGGACATCGTTTTCATGGGCATATCGGGAGATCCTTCAGACAAAAACAATAAGTTATAGCTCCACAAGTGAGTGTTACGCACGGTAGCAGTAGGTAGATAATACAATTTGTGTCAACAATCAGAACGTGTATAAAAACGCTGGCGGGCACTTTCGCCTCGCGTCGTGTATGATTGTATGAACCACGACTTCATTGTTATCGAAGTCGATTCATTTTATTGTTGGAGTACCGCTTGATTTACGATGAATATTATAACGTGACGATTGTAAAGTCACTCGGCACGTCAGCATTTTCTTTTAGCTTACTAATTATATAGTAAGTTGTATAGGCATTTTGCATGTTTAGTCTTTTAACCCGGGCTAATTGGACAAAGCATCAGGTCAAGTCATTTTAAGTTTTGGCTCTTGGACTATTCGTCGCGGTTTGGCTGCTAACTTTCGTCTACCGATTTCATCAACTCACCTCCAATCACCAATCTCATCAACTAACAAGGGGTAGAGATATAATTGTTGATAAACGAAACAGTTGTGCTTATGGTTTTATTTATTCTGAATAAGCCTGATGATTTAAATGAGGAAGGATGATGATGCTAAATATCTCCTATTGATTTGCAATATAATTTAATAAGATAGATTTTAATATATTTCTATGAGTCAGACTTCATAATAATCTTCACCTGATAATAAGCAAATCCTAAATTGCCAAAATAGCTATACTTCATTATATCTCTCAGTAACCAACCCTCAAGCTAACTGAGTTTGTGGCTGGACCAAAAGGGCAAAAAAAAAACAATTTAAGGGGAGACTTATACCTACTTCTAAAATTTATCAATATCCTTATCCATAATCTTTTTGATTGAAGACATTTGAGACAAAAATGATTAAGATTCAACTTTAGTCTTGTAAATTGCTTTTTCACCTAGAAATATAAAACTTGGTTGATATCCAGCAGCTTTCACAATGATTTGTCCTGTGTATGGTCCTGGGTATCAGCCCACAACACCAGCACAGTTGAAAGCTGCCAAGCAATCGGTTTAACCACTATGCCAACTGTTTTTAATGTATTTCCAATAAGCTAAAAGTTTGAGGACATTCTTCATAATTTAATAATTATAATTATAGCATATTGCTTAACCGCAGTGAACAGCACCGTTAGCGAATCGCCGGCGCGCGTTATCACGGTGTGATAAGATATCCAGGTCAATATCTTGAGATAGCAACATCTTACACTTAGGCTGCATCCACATACTACAACTACAGCTAACAATTTAATGTCTGGTGGAATGTATGATTTAGGGTTCATTTACTTTTTAGAATTTCAACTTGAATAAGTTGACTTTAGATTATACAAAAGCATTTGATAACACAATAGTGAAATTGATGTGTCAATACTGTCAATATATTAACAGAGGTAATTTTATGAAATCCTTCTAAGTATGAAATTCTCATAATGTTTGATTGGTTTGCACTTAAGTGCTTCTAGCTACACCCTTATGAAGCACCCTGTTGTCAACTGTAGACAAGGCGCCTTTATCAAGTGCCTGATAAATGCCACTCCTTGGAATGTATGACATTTAACTTATTTTGTTTAAAATTCCCAGAATTTGATAATGCAACCACTTTCATATAGATTTCAAATTAACTATGAGTAATAGATATTGAAGTGATATATCATTTCATAAAAATACATTTCCTAGAAAAATAAATTTATAAATTTCTTACTGGAATTAAATAAAAATAAGATAATGCTACTTACCCTTGATTAGTGGTTCGTTGACAATGTTGACATCTTCCTGTGGGATCATTTCCATGAGGCGGGCAATGTCTGTGGCCAGCATATGGTCTACCACCTCCAACAACTTAGGCTTCAGCGGGTGGAACTTTGTGAAGTCATGATTTGCTAAGGTTTCCTGCATCTTCTTAATGTCAGGGAAATCTCCTGGTGATATTTGCTGTTCTCTCTGAATTCTATCATATATTTGACCTAAATTCTTTATCAAGTCCTTCTTTTTACCATCTTTGCCAAACATAGATGGCATCTCTTTCCTAAGTTCACTTACAATGTATGCATGAACCTTGGCAAGGCGAGCTCTCTTGATTAAATCATTGAGTTTACGTAAAGCTGCATTCCGTGGCAGAGACTGCATGTCCTTGAAGAGATCCTGCTCCTCATCTTCAAATAAACGTCTATTGACATCATAGCGCAGAGGTTGATCCCAGAAGGACCCGATATATACTCGGGCCACCTCAGGTGTTTGAAGAACTTTACCCAGAGACCACATGAGAGCACCATACACTCGCATGAGCTGTTGGTGGTCAATCATGTCTGCTTTGTTTAACACAATGCGAATCTTGTCATCGTGGCCCCTTAGAGCCTCGATACTGCGTCTGAACTCATCCGATATATCGAGTTTGTGTGCGTCGAACAACAATATGATGCGATCCACTCGCTCAGCAAACCACTCCAGTACTCCAGTGAAGTCATATCCTCTATCGACACGCTGTTTCTCTCCCGACAGAATACCAGGCGTGTCGACGATAGAGATGCCGCGGAGTACGGGTGAATTCACTGTCGAGCACTGAAATCTGTTAAGGAAAGCATTACCGAATTTGCTCAAGGGCCTGAATTGTTTTTTCGGATCGACGACGAGCGCATTGCCGGGTATTACGCCCTCTTTCTCATCGTGCATGACCGCGATGAATCTGTCTGTGGTGGGCTCCGGACCTATCCTGATGCCCGGAAAGTCTCGCTCGAGTAGATATTTGATGAATGTAGTTTTACCGGTCGAGTATTGACCGACGAGGAGTATCATAGGCTTTGCATCGAAATCGGGTTCCTCGAGCTGCGGCGAATGAAAATCATGGAATTGGTAGTGTAATTCCAGTGGTAAAAGTTTTGTTTTATAAATCCTTTTGAGACCCTCCACGATATTTTCGATACTTTCCGTTTTTTCACCTTCCTTCTTTAACCAACTAAACATTGTGGCTGTTTTTTGATGCGCTGGGTTAATTAAAAACTGATACTGCACAGGCACTAGTTCACTCACTGCAACACTAAATATTTTTACAACCAATTCAGTGAGACCACCACGATCATCCTCCCCCACAAAAATGAATATTATCAAACGTCAAAAGACGTGATGACGTGACTTCGTGCGTGACGCATAAAATGACATGAATTGAACGGTATTGCCATAAAGAAATAATGGCTGACCACAAGCTACAAACCACAGAGTGCTTTAATAAAACCACTAAGTACTTTTATCTTAATTTATCTTTCAGCCGAATCTCAAACTATAAAGATTAAAGATTAAAGATTCATTTATTCGCAGGAATATAGTGCAGTAGATGGTATACATGTTTTAGCAGCCCGACATATTCACCTTTAATAGGCATGCGAATTTTTGTTTAAAGAAGTAAACATGGACAATAAAGTAGCACTAACAAACAGGATAACTTATTTTTTACAGGAATAGAATTCATTTAGCGTATAATAGAATGTTCTTAGAATGATCGCTCACTTGAGGTCTCATAAACGGTACTAAAACGCAAGAAAAGTTTTTTAGAGCGTTCTTAGTCCGCTTGCGACCACGGCTAGTGTAATCTGTCTGCCAAAACTTCAAGCCTAATAGGTAAATAATGCATGATCGCGTTAATGCCCGTTAGATTTTATTTAACAGTATTATTGTCAATGTTTTACGATGCAAGATTGACAATAATTTTTATTAATGAGTCTTATACAACACACGCGCAAGAGCGGCGCTCTTCCTCATATGGCAGTGGGGGAAGCCTGACAATGACGCAGGCCTCCTGTTGGTTTATGGTTGAGTGCACGGAATATTCCTATTCCGTGGTTGAGTGTGTGTGTGTACGTGTGTTGCTGGTGGTGACCAGCACTACAGTATAAATATGTAACAGTATGGAAACTATACGTCGCACGCCGAATGATGATCCCTATGACAGTTCGTTAGCGCTTAACATTGTACCGACGTCCTGTCACATCAAATCCTTTAGAGGTCCATTAAAAAGCCGAAAAAATCATAATTGTGTACATTTGTAAATTATAAAAATGAATATTAAGAAATTATTACGTAATGTTCAGAAATAATGGAGAAAAACTCAATGCAAAATGTACATGGTACGTGCTGCAAAAGTTACGTCGTCTAGCTGTTATCGACTGGGAAGGGACACATCGATAAACCAAATATCGATAATTTGTTGGAAAAATTAAACAAATGCTTTGAGTTTGTATTTTATTTATATCAAGCTGAATCTGATACAGGGTCAAGCGGATCTTCAAAATCTGAGTCTGAACTGCAGCTATCCGTGACGTTTATTATTAACGGTTGGTCAATGATATTGTCGTATTCTAGGTACATCTCGATCCCAGTCTTGTACGCAAATTGTAGGTCTGTGGCCTCCTTTTAAATATTTTTCCATGATGCTGGCAATTATGAATTCTTTAAAATTCAATTTAAAAAGAATTCTAAACTCTTTAAATTATGCAATCTGAATAAAAATTAAAGTATAGTAAAATAAAATATAAAAAGGCTGTTACTTTTTATCTAGTGTTTTATGTTAAATATATGTCAAAATAAATAAATATTGCTTATTATGTCGAATTGACCTGGCTGAATGACATGACATTTGCCTAAAAAAACAGAATTTTATCGAAATTGTTTCGCATAACTAGTACAACTGTCAATTGAAACGTCATAGGGATCATCATTCGGCGTGCGAACTATAAGCCTATTTCATAAAATAATTACCTACGCTCTATTGAAGCTATAGGGTTGACACTTTCAAACTTTTTGTTATTGACATTTTATGAAAAAAAAAGTGTTTTTTAGTGATCATTCAATCGTATTGGAATAACTAGTTAACAAATAAAATTTAAAAAGGTAATCTCAACAAAATACGATACACAGTTTAATATTGACACATAACAACTTGTAGATGAGTGAATTTCCCGGGACTGAAAATTGCGTGGCATCAATGAAATCGGTACTAAAAAACATAGTTATAATGTTCTCGCATTTTTTTCCGGTTAGGTGAAATAGTAATCTATGTGTGGCACTAAATATTTTATTAATTGGATTATTGGATACTTCAAAAAAAATAATAATCCTCGAAATCTTTCATTGCCGTGTCTGTCCACACTTCACCGTGTTGTGTATTATTCCTCATTGATAAAAATCTATTGGCTATTTATATTAAAACCTAGTTTTATTTGATACATGAATAGTTAAAGTATTGTTACGGAATACATTTATTCAAATATTTAAACAATACAACGAATGGTTAATTAAGAATCATTTGTCCCAGAACTACCATTCATCGCCGTGTCCTAATCATGTTCGAGGATATTGTTTTAACTACGACTTGCGTCCCCCATCCGGGTATGCTAAACCGTTTAGCATACCGGGATGGGGGACGTTTAGCCTAAACGTTGCATATTAGTGCCGCCTAAGTGCTCGACGTGGAAGGACGTACACACGTGCCTGCGTTTTCGCGCCATAAATGTAACTATTCAATTTTATGTCACTGGACATTTTTTCTTTCATCGCCGTGGATAAATATACCTAACTCATATTTGAATAAGTTTGTCTTCATGATTAAGCAATCGATAGAACACCATTTGTCATTATGTTAATTTGTGAAGTGTTTATTTCTTCGAATAGTTAATAGATTTTTTGTTATTTATATTTTTTGCCTTGATTTTCATCGTCGTGCTTTCATTGCCATGGTTTTTGTGGCCAAAATTTGCTATGGCAATGAAAAAAATTTCATTGCCATGCTTTGTAAAAAAATTTAGTTTCATTGCCGTGGCCAGGTATTTCATTTCCGTGACTTGTGTTTTCATTGCCATAGTATGATTGGGCAAAAAAAACATCTTTTCAGTACAAAACTCGTCAAGTTAACTCTAGACTCTCTCTCTCTCTGGTCTCTCTTTAAACTTGATGAGTTTTTTACTGTACAGTCAACTACAAAAAGATGTTTTCATGTTAACCTTACAAAATGATGTAACATTTGGTAAAATAAATTTCACAATATACGTTTTCTGAAGAGACTATTTTGTTTTGTCAAGTGCAAAAATATATCTGATCATGCCTGTCTCCGAGAAGGAAAGGCAAACCCAGACAGATTGTGTATGGGAGTAAGATTTGGATAGATATTACAAAAGGAAGAATGGGAGTATGTATAAGAAAAGAAAGACTGTAGTATTATAGTCTCTAAGTAGTGTTGCGAGTGTAATTCTCTTGTGCTCTCATTCTAGGGGTGCATGAAAGGAGCCTCCCCGTGTGACGTACACAACGATTCCCTACGTCCGGCGCACCCTGGGCAATTCGCGAGTCCACCAAAGCGAATTAGCTAATCCTTTCACCACGATGGCAAGTCAAAAGAAAATTTAACTCAGCAAAAGAAGACTCTCATTCTTTTTTTGTAATATCTCCTTACCCAAATTTTACTCCGATACAAGTGTTGGAATCAGGACCTCTTATGAACAGTCATTCAAATTCAAATTCAAATCATTTATTTTCATAGGCCCCAGGAGGCGCTTGAACATTTTTATTCTATCATTCTTCAACATTTTTATTCTATCTATCTGTCATCTCAATAAATATTTTTTTTAATTACCGTGGATTGATTCTTTCATTACCATGGCACAGTTCTTTCATTGCCGTGGACGCTTGTTTCATTGCCGTGCACGCATGTTTCATCGCCGTGGCACAGAAATTTTTAATCCTGATATCTCGTTAGTTTTTTAAGTTATCTGCTAGACATTAAGCAAGAATATATACATTATCAAAAACTTTAATAAAAGCGTTTTGTTTTATTAAAAAACCTTAAGATGAAAAAAAACACGGAAATGAAGATTTTATAGGACCTGTTGAAATTCACTCAGATCTTTGTTTTTGTTTTGTAGATATTTATCTAAATATTACAGCACGCGGCGTACAAAATGCAATTTAACATAACATTACAAATTATAATAAAAGAGAGGGCTAAACGGGTAAAAGTTACAAATTATTTACTCAAAAATACTACTTAATTTAATTTAATTGTGTAAAAAAATCTCATTCTCATAAACAGCTTTTTTAAATAAACAAGGACATGGTACTATAAAAGTGATTTTGTCTAATTCTTTGTAAATTAATTCAGCTACTTTGCAGTTTATTTGTTGTTTTTTAAAACAATAACGAAAAATTTCATACATTTCTCCACATATTGAACAAAATCATCAGGTGGTCGGCGAAATTTTAAACTTGACCACTCGTTTCCACAAAGCACTCGCTACTGACAGCACTTCGACAATCGCTTAGGGGTCTCGTCGATGTGCATGTTTATGTGTGCATGCCGTTTCGAACGTTTGTAGGTAGTTTCCATACTGTTTGTACATATTTATACCACGGTATAAATATGTAACAGTATGGAAACTAAGCCGATTTCATAAAATAATTACCTACGCTCTATTGAGGCTATAGGGTTGACACTTTCAAACTTTTTGATATTGACTTTTTATGAAAATAAAAGTGTTTTTAAGTGATCATTCAATCGTATTGGAATAACTAGTTTACAAATAAAATTTTAATAGGTAATCTCAGAGCATCGGTTAATCTCAACAAAATACGATACACAGTTTAATATTGACACATAACAACTTGTAGATCTTTGTTTTTGTTTTGTAGTATCTAAATATTACAGCACGCGGCGTACAAAATGTAATTTACATAACATTACAAATTAAAATAAAAGAGAGGGCTAAAAGGGTAAAAGTTACAAATTATTTACTTAAAAATACTTTCGTCTGCTACGACAGGTACGAAATTCTTTATTATTAAATTTAATTGTGTAAAAAATTCTCATTCTTATAAACAACTTTTTTAAATAAACAAGGACAGGGTACTATAAAAGTGATTTTGTCTAATTCTTTGTAAATGAATTCAGCTACTTTGCAGTTTATGTGTTGTTTTTTAAAGCAATAACGAAAAATTTCATCCATTTTCTCGATATATTGAACAAAATCATCTGGTGGTCGGCGAAATTTTAAACGTGACCACTCGCTTCCACGCGGCACTCGCTACTGACAGCACCGCGACAATCGCTTAGGGGTCTCGTCGATGTGCATGTTTATGTGTGCGTGCCGTTTCGAACGTTTGTAGGCAGTTTCCGTACTGTTTGTATATATTTATACTGTGTTTATACTGTGCCAGCACCACACGCACACACACACACACAGCAATCAACATTGATTTTAGTGAGTCATTGTTCATTTTGTAGAAAAATAATCTAATTATTTTACGGACTTAGCGTTCATAAGGCATCATAAATAAAAGAGAAATAAAAAAATAATCGCAAGACAGTATTGGAAGATTTCTGCAGGAAACGAAACGCGATAAAAGTAATTTAGAAAGACAGATGTCGCTTGCTGTCGCTGTCCTGTCATGGCTGTCATACATTACATGCACAGTTTAGCTAAAATGTTTACTAAGTCTTGATTTATCTTTTATACGATAATATACTTTGTTACTTTGTACTATGAGCTGGTTTTCCATGAGTTAATACCAAGCATGGTGTACATCAACAAATTTTTATAACTATTGTAAAATGCGCAATGTGCGAAGATAAAACTCATATTTATTTAGCAAAAGTTTTCAATATTAATTAAATATGACGATATTCCATGATGAAATAGAAATCGAAGACTTTGAATACGACGAAGATGACGATATGTATTATTATCCATGTCCTTGCGGCGATAGATTTCAGATAAGTAAGGTTAGAAAATAATAAGTATGCAAGAAACAAGAAAGTATGTTTTGAACAAATATCTCACTAGAATTTTCCATTTAATGCAATTGGTTTCTTACAGGAAGAACTATTGGCAGGTGAAGAAGTAGCAACATGTCCTAGTTGCTCTCTTGTGGTTAAGGTTATTTATGACTTGGTAAGAATCTTACTTATTACTATTGACTCATCAGATATACTTATCCTAATTATTATGCTTTGTAGTTATTAATATGACTAATTTTACTATTCACTGTCTTTTTGCTCTTGCGGTTAATATCTATTTGCTCAGGCCAAAAATATTTTATTTATTCTATCAAATTGGTAATGGGATGGCACAATTAATTTGTATTCACAAGACAGTCAACTGCTAAAGGTACCATGGCACAATGTAATGCATTCTTATTGGCTCTGCAAAATATCAAAAAAAAATTGTGTGACAAGATTATACATAACCAATTTCAAGATGTTATAAGTATTAGTTAGTATCATGACAATATGTTTCTTTAAATAATTCTTAGTTTCTGCTGTGAAAAGTCTAGTAGAACTGAGCACAACACATTATGTGCCATATAGCAGCGGTTCCTAAAGGAGTAGAGGGAGGGAAGGTCATTACTCATTGCAGAGCCCTTAAAGAGGCTTCTTCGTTATATAATTTGGACTAACATAACAATAAATCTATATCTATACTTATTTAATTGTTCGCTCAAATGACTGACTGATTCATCAACACAAAACTGCATGAAGCATGAAGGTTACTTACATGTCGTAGGGGCACACTAAAAGAGATTTTTCAAAATTCCGTCACTAAGAGGGTAAAATGAGGATTGAATTGTGGTATGGAAGTCCATCATTTTGTAAGTTAGAAGCACAAAATTTTGTATAGTTAAACTTGAATAAATATATTTTTCTAAATTATTCTTGAGAGGGTGAATTTTTGGGTTTAAATTAAAAATTAGTTTATGCAAGAAAAAACAAAAGATTGCATTGTGCATATTTAACTGCTAACTTGCACCAAGCAGAATAATGTTTGATGCGGATATGAATGTGCACTCGTCTTGTATGTAATATACACCTGGTAAATGATACCATGACTTTGACTTCAACTTTCTATGAAAATAACCTAACCCAAATACTTTGTAGTTCTAACCAATATCAAATTCACATTACAGGACAAATTCAAAGCTGAGGCAGAGGAAGTACAACAAGAAGATGGAGACAAAGAAGCTGTGAAGGCTTAAAGTTTTTTGTTTGCTGCAAGAAGCAGATAGCAGAGATATTTGACTGATCCAGTTGTATGTCAGGTCAATGTGTGTAGACCTGATGCCTGTGATGCATTCTGTGATGGAACATATGATACAAAATGAACAATAAAACATGCAAAATAAACTTGCTCTTTTTCACTTTACTGATAGAACTTATTGGGAATGGCTCGTAAGAAGGAAAATGTGATATTTTATATTATTTACTTTGTTCAGTATTTGACTATTTAAATTGATGTAAATACAGTGTCTTGCCTAGTTGTATATTGCTGAAATAAAAAAAAAACATTTTTATTTTCTTAAACCCCAAGGGGGCATTTGAACACAAAAAAAAAAATTAAATAATTAAATAAATTACATAAAATTTTACTACTTAAATTAATTTTATTTGAGTTAACGACTTTTAGATCAATTTCAATCGAACTGTTTAGGTTCCTATAAAAATCAACCTAAGAACCAGCTCCTATAGGTGTTGCATCATAGAGAAGAGCTGGTGAGAAACTAATATGCACTATCTTTTCAAATAATAAATCATATAGTTTTGTTCGTTTTTGACAATATTTCAGGTAAGTGTAAGTTATTGCGTATTGCAATGCAATAACTCTTTGTACAAAGAAAATAATATACCAAGTTGCAAAATAGACATTATTTGGCAAACATTGACTAAATATAAGTACCTACTCTATGTTGGCAAATGAAAATAATATGAAATAAAATTTTATTAAACTCAAACTGAAAGTTCTGAAACTATAGAATTAATGTTGCTAGAGTAATAAATTTAAAATAACCTTTTTTCTGAACGTATCCCTTAATTTCTAACCTATCTCTCTTACTCTATGGTAGTAATGTATTATCTATCCTGCTGTCACTAACTCTGATGGATAAAGTAAGGGTGGGGGGAAGAGGAGACCGTTTCATGAATAAAATTGTCAATGTCAAAAGTGCTCGGCTCAATTTTAGCGTCGATTGATGAAATATAAAATATTTTCC
Source organism: Hypena proboscidalis (assembly GCA_905147285.1). Taxonomy (NCBI): domain Eukaryota; kingdom Metazoa; phylum Arthropoda; class Insecta; order Lepidoptera; family Erebidae; genus Hypena; species Hypena proboscidalis. The sequence goes on from LR990147.1 coordinate 196,958, forward strand.
GGGTTTGCCGTGAAACATGATAAATTGGCTGTGTTATTGAACAAATTTAGGGTTTCAAGTGTGGTTCCCTTGTTTGTTTTGAGAAGGAGGAACGTTACTTGCCAACATGTCGAAGTGGTGTGTAATTTCTTACTGAAGATAGTATCTTACTGTTTATAGTATTAAGGAGTTGTTTGTGTAGTTGTATTAATGATGGGATTGGTTGTTCAGGCAATCTGAGCGCAGCATCCACGAGATGCTGAAGGACACGCCGCCAATCCGCGAGTCCAGTGACTCAATCACCTCTGGGACGGAGGCGAAGTTCCCGACGTCGCGGTCCATGCCCTTTCCTCCGGCTTACGGTGAGACTAGCAATACTAGGTAATATTGCAATCATACAATTACTAAAAGAGAAACACAGCTTATAAGTAGATAAAATAAACTACTTTTATTAAATAAATTGTGATTTATTTCTCATCTCCCACTTGATTAATGATGACTATCATAAGAGTGTCATCTGGTGTAAGAATCAGTCAGTTGGTTGTAACATTAGAATGTGTCCAAGAAGTATTCATACATTGATTGTGACTGTACGAATTAACAAGTGTGTGTATGATCAATCATCATAATAACTAGGCCATTCATTCATTATCTTACTGATTTGTTTATTGAATGGATGGGCTCATTGATTGAGTGCTATGGTACCAGCAGTTTTCATTTAATTTGTTATTGTGTATTTGTGTGTACTCTATAGACTCCAGCTAGCTATAAAATCTATAGAATATCTGATAAAATTCTTTGTAAGCATTGTTAAACATTATTGTTGCTATGGGGATAATAAAATAACTTTTCAATGAAGTTTCCTATAAAAATAAACTGTCTGAGTTTTTATACATATTCTACTATAGCAAATCATTATTGCCAACCAACCAACGCCTGCTATGTACACTCATCGAGATTTCTAAATTTGTTAATTATTTATTGTTTGGAATAATAAAAAATTAGAAATTTTAAATAGTGCACCTAGCTGATTTGGTTTCTCAACACAGAAATATTGTATCATGAAGAATGTTAATGGTAATCCATAATCTTTCAATATGCATTGAGATTTGTTCTGTTAATTTATTAAATAGTTTTTGTGCCATCTCACAGCCCCACCAGATGTCTCCCAGAATGGTGGCGCAGGCACCAGCACACTGCTACGGGCTGGCTCATCAAAGATAGATGCCATCCGCAACTGGGGAGTCTCCACCTACAAGTGCACCAAACAAATACTGTATGAGAAACTTGGGAAGAGTTCACGCACTGTGGATACGGGTATAAATATGAACCAATTACAACTTTCACTATTCACCCAATCGCTTTTTTCTTCAGTACAGCGGCAGAATATTACTTTATAATACTGAGACTACAGCCCTAAGGTCAATTTTTTTTGTACAAGTGTTTGTTTTAAGCTAAGCACCATAGTTTTTATACTACTACAGCAGCATACATTTTGAGCAAAGTTATTTTTTATTGGTTAAGCATAATCACTCTTTAAAATAAAATCTATTACTTATAAATATGTTTGCCTAATTTACTGATTTATCAACGCAGAGCCTAAACTTCTGGGGCAAAAAACTTATTATTATTATTATTTTTATTATTATATATATGAAGCACACTAGCAGCTATTAAGCTGATGCGTGTGAGTCTTGTGATTTGGAGAATTTGTCCAGTCTATTTTTGAATGTATTCACTGTGGGTGCCATAACAACGTTTTCTGGTAGTCTGTTCTTGACAGGACAACAGCCATTTAAGGTACAAATTCTAAAGTACCACGGCTCGTGGTACCGAAAATGTATGTTAAATAAAACCAAGGATAATGGTCAGCTATGATGCCATAGTGAAAAATGCTCAAAGGGCCAAGTTCTAACAGATTATCTTTTTTTGTCTTGGGCGGCACTTCCGAATTAGTACTAAAAATGTATGAAGCCTAGTGGTTGTCCTTTTGCATAAAGGTTACTAACATGGCGTAAGGATGCATTATAAAGAGATTTTTGAAAATTACACCCTGATGGATGACGGTAAATTTATTTATTTATTAATTTATTATTTGGCTCTTCAACAATGAGTACACTGTTACATTAATAAGGGTTAACATTGTGAACTTAATTCTAATCGTCTCACAACTTATAGAGGAGCACAACATGCACTATTATAAAAGAAATTAGATAAATAAAATAAGGGTTCGTCATTTATAAAGTTAGAAGCACGAAATTAATTAATTTCTTTATTTTTCGCTAGATAACGCTGTGCTTATTTTCTGACTCACGCTATAAAACGGGATCAGGGCAGGGAAATGTTTCAAGCTAGTAAAACCGGGAGGTCACCTAGTGCAATAATAAAATTGTATTTCTCATGTATTTTTTATAACAGTTAATGTACCTTTTAGGGTTCCATAACTTCATCAAAAACTTCTAACATGAACAGAAGCGTCTGTCGAGAGCGCTGACAGCGCAGTTGCATATTGTATAATGTCGTAGAGTTGGAGGCTCAGATCGAGATGCTCCGCGAGACGCAGCGCAAGTACAACGGCGTGCTGCGGCTGTCGGGCGCGCTGACGGCGCAGCTGGCGGCGGCGGCGCACACGCAGCGCGCGCTGGGCGAGGCCTTCGCTGAGCTCGCGCAGAAATCGCCCGAACTGCAGAACCAGTTAGTGCACACTTTGTTGTTACCATTTTTTTTTATACCTAAAATCTTTAATAATATTTTAAAAAGACCCTTTTGGGAATCAGTCTTAGTATCAATTTATGTATAGATAAATTTAAAACTCTTGCCAGTTGTGAAGATACCCCAAATGGAATGTGACTGGTCAGAATTGTTCACACTTGAGTCCCGTCCTGCTGATTAGTCTAACCGCAATCTGCGGGCAACTTCAAACCCACCAAGTTACTTGATTTTATCTTTACATAATGTCAAGTCGTGTGTAATTATTCAGGTTCCTGTACAATGCGGACACTCAACGCACCCTAACACGCAATGGGGAGACGTTGCTAGCCGCGCTGCACTTCTTCAACAACTCCCTCAACACACTCACTAATAAAACCATCGAAGACACACTGCTCACTATCCGACAATACGAAGCTGCGAGGTAAATAATCTTTAATTTTAATCAAGCTTTAGTTATTTTCAGTTAAGACATTTGTACTTTCTTTTGTTAAAAGTGAGTTTCTGGGACCACAAGGCCCAGAATTGCACCCTGCTGCACCCCTTGGATTACTGCGTCGTACTAATTGTATTGACTGTATTCTTTGTTTAACTTAATTATGTATTTCATAAAAATAATTTTGATGGATTTAAGGAAAATACATCTGATTAGTAATCTGTATAGTAAATAGTTAAAATGACTAAAAATGTATAGGTAAAGGAATCAAAAGCTTTGAAAAAGTATGACAGGAAATTAAAGTTCAATACATATATTATGTTTTTAGTATAAATTTAGCATTTGTTTGCAGGGTGGAATACGACGCATATCGTAGTGAATTGGAAGGAAGTGGGGGTAACCCTCCGGAGTTGTTGCTCACCAACATCGAACGACATCGCCGGCACTACGAGAGGCTACGGGACGACTCTGCTGTCAAACTCAAACTGCTTCACGAAAATAGGGTATGCTGCTTTTAATTCAAGATTAGTGTTGTATTAATCGTCTTCATGTTGTGAAAAGTGTATCGAACAGATTGTAGGACTCAATATTTATTATTTCAAAGATTTCTGGATTCTTACTTAATTTGCCCAACATTATTGTGACAATGAGTATTGGGTGGTTCCAGGTGAAGGTAATGAACAAGCAGCTGCTCCTGTTCCACAACGCGGTGTCTGCGTACTTCAGCGGTAACAACGTGGCGCTGGAGGCCGCCGTCAGGCACTTCAACATCCACCCCCCGCCTCCCGCGCCCGCCCCCGCCGCTGCTGCGCCCGCCCTCACCGCCGCCCTCGCCTCCGCTGCGCCCCTGCCGCCCGCGCCCCCCGCGGCCCTGCCTCCCCCCGCCGCTGTGACGTCACCGCTCACACGAGGAGCGTAGGAGTGCAAGCGAGTGAGTGCCTCACTCCCCTCACATCACATTACTACATAATGTTATAGGCAGCAAACTCTTATTCCGATGGTGTGATCTCTCAAAGCAATACCAGTTTTGTGTTGAGATGTCAAAATATATTGCTATTACAGAAAGTTATTACAATGCTCCAAATAAATTATAGTTTAATGTGACGGAATGGCCTTGACGTTTACTATTCACTGCCATCTACTATTAATATTCTATACGACATGAGCAGTGATTACTTAGTTAAAATAAAATACAATCAAACATAAATAAACACAAAGAAAATAATGATGTTATCATTAGATATTCAATTGATTCAAATGCCTAATGATAACATCACTATTACCAATCATGGTAATAATATTCAAAAAGTATTGTAAGAGGGAAGGGGGTCAATAAGTGTAACCCCATTGTGTGATATAATAGTTGCCTAGCTTGTTATTATTATTTATTATTTTAATATTTTAGCAATGGAGCGCTTGACCAATCACGTTCCCGCAAACTTTGATCCTAGTCTAAAATTAAATAATAATATGCTGACAATGCGTTTGACGTATTTAATAACTTGTAAAAATTACTAATAATTTTGCACTTAACGCATCAGCATTTAAAGTTTAATGGAACAAATTAATCGACATCTGGCCGAAAATAACACAAATCAAAACACTAGACTAGAGAATACTTAGATCTGATCTCTCACAATCTCATTACACAGAATAGTTTTTTAAAACTAGAATATAAATTATTTTAGAGATTAGCAAGCAGTGTTTCAATAACTCAATTTGCCTTTCTGCATGTAAAGAACCATGTACTAAAACAAAAAAATATGTGTTTTACTTTCGGCTAGGTGGAATATCTAACAAAATGTAATAAAGTATTTGTATTGTAGATAACCTAATTTAAAAGACGGATTTCGCTTTTATAACACTCACAAAATCTGTGCTTATGGTGAAGGTGCTATTTTGACCAAGAAAATATTAAATTAAATTATGTTATGATAATAATGATTATTATCTTGTAGTTGGCCATTTTCACCATAGGCAGAGAAATAAATTTCAGTCAGTATGTATTCCAATGATTGCTTTACGCTTACCTAGTGTAGTCAAAATTCAAATTATATAAAAATATATCTAACACTATATTTTGTTTACATTAGGCACGATTTTAGACTAATTTATTATTAGCTCAATCGTATCCTTCCAAATACCCTTGACCTAGCTTCAGTGTTCAACAACTAATAAATAAATAGCATTTTTAATACTAGCAACATTTAATTTTGAACGTCAGACACCATATTCAGGATTTCACACCTTCATTATTATTACAAAAAGTATCTAGTTTATTATAATAGACAATGTACACTTTAGCAAATGTATATATTACCTGTACAATGTGGCATTCTGAGTATTGATGGCGTTCAAAATGAAATAAATTTTGTTGTAATTTATCAATATGGATAAATTTCACGGTAATCTATAAATCTCACATAATGTACTTATAAGATATTGTACTGTTCTGTATGTGAATCAAGGAAAGATGGAGTTGTATGTATGTAATATTGTTGATTATTCAAGTTCATTCGCTCAATTAGTGCCACAAGTGATGTTAGGAAGAAATATAACACAAGGCATGTAGGAATCAACTGAGTAAATTCAAGTTAATAAATTGATCTGTTTCATTAATTTATGTATAAAAATCGGTGATAAGTAAGAGGCTTTTGTAATATGACACTGATTGAGGGAACGGGCTTTACTATGTATTTATTGACAGTGAGTGCAGACAGACGGATCAATAACGTAAAAGTGATTGAGGACATTTTGTCTATGAGTAGGATAGAATTATCAATTTTGTCTGAAATAATGCTGCCTAAATATCTGATTATCTTGATTGACACAGGCTCGGTTCACTCTCAGCTAAACATGCTTTTCATTATTGTTTCAAAAATAGAGTGAGAGGCAATCTAAATATTTTGTACTTTTTCAGCAAAGGTGATGTCTACATCAACTAATAAACCTTTTTACACCGTGTAGATCGGTTATTAAAGTCTTAGAGTGAAAGGCTATGGTTTATGAAGTTACATTTTACTGTAGATAATTGTGCCGTATGTCTGCGCTCGGCTGCGAGCATCAAATATGACAATATCGCAGAGAGTAAGCTCGAATATCATAAGTATGGGATAGCATACTAGCTAGTCAAACGTTTACTTATTTATCGTGACTTTTTATTTATGTATATTATTGTTTTAGAGAACTAATTATACAATATTGTGAATGTAAGACAATGTGTTTATCATATTTTTTAAGGAGTGTAAAATAGATCACTTGCGACTTTATCATGTTTTATTTTATTACCAAATACTCGCTCTATAGTCCTTAACACAATTGGTATGAAAACTGATAGCTCAGTTACTAGATGTCGCTTCGGTGATTGGATGAAATAAGCGGCTCTGATTAGTCGAGGAGACTACAAAGTCTGAATAAAAATATTTTTTATGGGTCGCATAGAAATGAGCATGTTGGTCTACTATTTGCGTAGACGGAAAAGCTATAGACTAATTTATTTCTACCGTCGCCCGTAAATATGGTTATCTAGTGTAAAAAAATAGACAGAATGATTAGATTTTTTGTTTTAAAATCAGCACAGCAATGTGGGACATTCTATGTCTCATGTTGGCCACGCCAAACTAACGTATTTGGTTATACTGCGTCTACGACTATGGAACCATTTAGCAGTAAGCATCGTGATTTTGTCCTTTCACCATAACATAAAATTTATTGGCACGAAGTTCCTTATCGCGCGTTGCGAAAGGGGGCTAGACGGAAAAAATTGCTACAGGTCGCGCGGTGGTTTATGATCGCTCGGCAAAAGTGGAAAGGGATGCGCAGTGTTCAATTTTAAGGTCTATTTGAAGGCGTGCGGAGTGAGGAGGGCGGGTTTGCGCAGACGGCGAGCGATCATCATCCATCGCGCGACCTATACGAAAAGTGTAAGGACACATTTCGTAGCAATTCTCGTAGCGGCGTAGTAATTACATGCTACGTTACAGCTACGGTGCTACATCATCAGACACACAGAGTGAGTATTAACCACATTAAGATTTTATTTATAACTTATAAAAATAAAAATTTCTTTACTAATTAATTGAAAGGAACTTCGTTCCATCCGGGTGTGTCCCTTGACACCTCAGCAGTTTTTATTTGCACTTATCTACTTCTTCAATGCAATATCTGCATTTTGGCATGTTTGCAAAACTCCTGATGCTGTAAAAAACGAAGTAAAACAAAACGGATAATTATAGTAATTTATTAATCATAGATTTGTTATAAGAATAAAATCTATTAAAGCTATAGTATGTGCACCTATACAATAGTCAAGGAAAACATATTATTAATATTCTAGATTCACCACTGCTAGTAGGTATAACATCGAGAAAAATATTGAAATGCTTACAAAATCTTCATCAAAACCTTTTTAAAATAACCAATTAAAACTCGTTTTATTACCCGACTGCGTCAGAAGGAGGGTTATGTTTTTCGAGCGTATGTATGTATGTATGTCTATTTCCTTGGCACGCCCTACAGCCCAAACGGCTAGACGGATTTTGACAAATGAGGTGTCGTTGAATTCGTCAAAACAGTGACATAGGCTATATAAATTTTCAAAATGGCGCCGGCAAATAAAAAATAGGGGGGAGGTATGGATTTTCTTTTCATCATAGTAATATGGTTATCAAATAAAAGGCCATGAAAAGACCATTTCAAAAATATATACTTCTTATCACATTTATATTACTGATTAAACACTCATTCACTTCCCAACTTACTTCTTCCTACCACCTTTATGCTGACGACCTCCAAATTTACTCTCAAGCTCCTTTGGATAAACTGCCTGACGCCGTGAAGGAAATTAACGATGACTTAGTCAAGATCTGCAGCTGGAGTAAGTCTTATGGCTTACTTATTAATCCGACGAAGACTCAGGCGATGGTTGTCGGCAGCCCTAGGTTAATATCTCGAATAGATTGGTCGCTTTTGCCTTCTGTTTATTGTGAAGGAACCGCTATTCCATACAGCGATAAAGTTAAAAATCTAGGCATATTTATCGACAGATGTTTGTCCTGGGGTCCTCAACTCCAAGAACTCAGTCGTAAAATGTTTGCTTCGGGGGGGTCCCTGCGAAGATTACGCAATTTTCTTCCTATAGCTACGAAAACTACGCTAGTGCAGTCCCTTCTATTTCCTATCCTAGATTATGCGGATGCCAGTTATCTAGATCTCACCGAAGACCAACTTAATAAACTTGAGCGCCTCCAAAATTTTTGTATAAGATTTATATTTGGTTTGCGCAAATATGATCATGTTTCTGCTTTTCGTGTTAAGCTCAAGTGGTTACCCATACGCCTTCGCCGGAATGCTCATATACTGTCCCTTTTGTATAATATTTTATTTAACCCCTTAACACCCCTTTACCTTAAAAAACGTTTTAGTTACTTGCATGACACCCACACGAAGTTTTTAAGGTCATCTGAGAACCAGAGATTAAAAATGCCTGAACATTCCACAAAATTTATGGACAAGGCCTTTTCAGTACAAGCTGTCAGATTGTGGAATGCGCTGCCGGCTAATGTGAGAGGTGCACAATCACTACCAATTTTTAAAAAAAAGGTCCATGAACACTACCTGTCTACAATAAAATGATATCCCTTCAGTTTTTTTGATTTGTTTATTTATGTCTTGTGTCTCTTAATTATTATGCTACACATCTATATTTATTTTTGAAATATTATATTTACTACCATTATTTATATATGTTTTATTATGTATTTATATAAATACTATTTATATACGTATTAGTACAGTATTATTATATTTTATTAATTATGTGTAATGTATTATTAAAGATATTAAACAGTTTAATTTTTAGTTTTCACATCTTTATACACCGCGCGCTCCCCTAAATTCACACTTTATAAATTTTCTTTCCATCCAATGGTTGCCTGGAAGAAATTGCCACAAGGCGATAAGGCCGCCACTTGTATTACCATACCCTTTTGTGTAAATATCTTATGTCATTTGTAATATTTTAAAGCAAATTTTAGCTTTGCTATGCATTTATTTCTATCTTATGTCATTATTTTCTATTGCTTTGTGTTTGGTGTACAATAAAGAGTTTTTATTATTATTATTATTATTAATTTACCAATTTATATATCGGCACGCTCGCGCGCCCGAAGTGGGTGGAAGTTAGTTTGTATGTTCGCTCACGCTAATCTTGGAAACTGCCGGTCGAATTTGAATAATTGTTTTTGCATTTGATAGTTTAACTCACGTTTAAGGCTCATTGATCTCAAAGAGATTTGATTTCTACAAATTAATAGATAAAAAAAAACTTGTCGGTTTGAGTGCACGGTTGGCGTAGCGGTTAAAGCGGTCGCCTCGACGCTTTCAACTACGCTGGTGTTGTGGGTTCGATCCCCTCATGGGACAAATCTTTGTGTGATTAGCAATGATTTGTTCTGACTCTGGGTGTGCTTTGTGTGTGTAAAATGTATGTTTGTGAACACCCCCGCGACACAGGAGTTATTCCTAGTACGGGCATCGTTTTTTTTTTTTAAAAAAAAGAACTAAAAAGAGTGAAATAAAAATTAATTAAAAAAAAAAACAAAAAACCCGACTGCTTAAAAAAAGAACTGAAAAGATAAAAACAAGTATAGCATTATCTACTTACATTAAATTCATTAACAACAAATGAAATATGTCAAACTAAATTCTTTATGATGTTGCAGGCGGTGACAAACGAAGTTATATACCTAGTAGTAACAAAGTATTGTTTGTCCCCGCCTGCAACATCATAAAGAATTTAGTTGCAAAAAATTTGGACCTGTCATTTTGTAAATTCGTCCTTCTTTTTCATGTGATATTTGAGTCAGACAACAATACAAATTGATTGAAAAGTTAACTTCTCTGTATAGTGACCATTAGTATAGTGATGAATCTAGCTTGTATAACTTACATTTCTCTTGGTAAATTAAATACAACAGTGTGTAATATGTACAAAATATTATTTTTGTGATCTGAGTATTACTAGTGTGTCATGTCATAATATGTACTTATTATTTATAACTAGCTGACCCGGCGAACTTTCTAATACTATTTTTAACAAATGAACGGCTAGACCGATGCTTTAACTGTCATTATTTTTCTTTTGCTGTAATTATTTGCGTTTTGTTATTCCAAGTTAGTTGCGTTTTGTGATCCCATGTTTTAAATCACGTCCCACGGGCACGCGATTAAAAGTATCCTATGTCGGTTTCCTGGTTCTGAGCTACCTCCCCACGAATTTCAGCCAAATCGGTTCTGCCGTTCTTGAGTAATAAATAGTGTAACTAACACGATTTTCTTTTACATATAATCTAGATAGATAATAAAATATGTATTGTATTGTACTATGTTACTTACATACAAGTTAATTCTTTATAATAATATATTATCTAATTAATCTATTCAAATAATGAAGAATAATTATAGTATTCACAAAATGGGTAGGTACGTTATATCTTATAGACCAATTTTATTAAAATATATTTTCCATAAATCCCTAATTTCAATATTTCGTAGGTCGATCATAGTCTTATATTACACTTTTTGTATTTGGGGTAAAACATCAACATTTTCAATATTTCCCAGGATACAAATGATTTGTTCATATAAATACCTTTTTTTATGTATTTGTTACAAATATTAACATTATATAGATGATGCAATATTTCATTTTTTAGATCGTCTTGTTGTAGATGTCATAATGAAGAATATTCTTGTGGTTTTATATATATTAACTCTTATGATATCGTTGGGTTTATAAAATTATTTTATTATTTATCATCATATCATGTTTCTATAATTAAAATCTTAATGTAAATGGTAACTAGAAATTGTGGACTAGTGATTCACATACCTTCCTTTCCTGCTGTCCCACAAACTTTATTGTTGTGCCAGGATAGAGGGCGCCACTTGTGGCATTGCAACATTTCAGAATTATTGTTTTTGTTCTACTTTGTGATGATGCAATAAACCTTATCTTAACATCTAATAAGTACATAACACTTATATAATCTTACTTGCTACTTGCATTGCTACATTGTGAAAAATAACGTCCAATACAAGAGGTCGAAACTAAATACTCTTGCGCATCATTAGAACAGAACTTTTTCAATATTACAGTGACTGTATTATTCTAAGATCTGCCCTAATTTACAAATCTATATTTAATTTGCTTTTTTTTTACCTAAACTACGCTATAATATCTATAGACTGACTCCTTAAAAAGATGTAAAATAAAAGATTTCAGGTTTAATTGGGTCCCTACAAAATAAAGTAAGTTGCCAAACAAGTATGTTTGTGAATACCGAATCGTTTAACACTTTATGGAGCATTATTTCGATATTTAATATAATTGCATATGAGATTCGATTCTTGTCCATAGTTGTACATACACGCTCGTCTGTTATGATATCTTTGGTGTTAATAAGCGTGATATACCTACATATAGGCACCCATGTAACCGTTAGCAGGGATAACAGGATATCTACGAAGTATTCTGACTTGGTCCCTTTCCTTTAAAATAACAAAAGACTTTTGCGTGGTACACGACAGGGCTGCGTGAGTTTCAAACATTATATTTTGTCACGGCGGCGCAACTCCGTCTGTGGTTGGCGTTCTTATGCACCCTTATGCCGAGGTGTAGGCCTGTCTTGTGTTTTAACCGTTTCTATGAAGATAGAATACTCAGTAGTATATCTTTACCCTGCCGTTATTACTACAACAAAATATGCCGCCGTTGCGGTCCCATGTTGGGCGCCACACTTAAATGTTGAAAACTGTAATAACTAAGCCGAGGCCATGAACCATCTGACTGCCATTGAAGTTTAAGTTTCATTAGTTGCATAACCCTACATATTACATAGCTTACATTATAGTTAGAATTTCTCCAGCTCGGCTCAGTAGTCTTAAAAGGTCTCTCTACCCTGCCTGAACGTCACGACGGCATCACTCTTGCGTGATTGGCCTCGACCGTGTGGTGGGTGTCAGTCGTCGATCCGGAGCGTGACGGCGGACGGGTGCGAGGGCTGCAGCGCCACCACGGGGCGCAGGGGCCGCAGCTCCGCGCCGGAACTGTCGCTCACCATCACCGTCTCTGGACAGCACGACGCTTTCGACATGGACTCCGTTGAAGCTTTGCGACTCTACAATTAAATGATGGTTAGTGATAATTAAAAAAAAAATCCTCATGCAATTTGGTTTCGGTTACCTACATTGGAAATTTGAGGCACCAATACTACAGTTAAGTCATCATCATTTCCCAAACCTTTTCCCATTTATGACGCCGCTGCAAGACCAGTTGACAGTCTGAGCTACTATATAGCTAGCAGATAGCATAGATAGCACTATTCTTCTGATAACTAGTGGTGCTAGGTGCTGGTTTACAATATCCAAGAAGCCTTACCAGTTTAAAACAATGCGCGATGTTATGGCAGAGGTTGGACGCCGAGAGCCTCCTCCTCTGTCTCATGAGCACGTACAGGATGGGATTCAGCACGTAGTTGAGCAGCATCAGCACGTCAGACACCATGGCTAGCGGCGTCAGCTTGAGCCAGAACTCCTTGCCCAAGCCCAGGTACAGTGCTGAGGTTAACTGAAAAAAGAAATAAGGTTATAACATGCAGTTTGTAAGAATAAGTTTTTGTTTAAATTTTGGCGGTAGTCCGGGTATTGATACAAAGTGTCACTTTCGGACTAAAAATCTACCATGTTAACCATAGATATTAACACTCGGAAATTCGATACCTATTTCGATACCTATTTATTAAACACTAGCTTCCGCCCGCGGCTTCGCCATGTTGGTTTGTCGCCTACTTAAGATAGGAACAAATGGATGAACGTGACGTCACGAAATGACGTATCATACAGTTGAGAAATTTAGGGTGCCGGTAAGAGGCGACCGTAGCTGGCTGGCTAAGAGCGGCTGCCCGGTGTGCAGTAAGGTCGCAGGTTAAAATCCTGCCGGTCCCATATCTTTTTCAACTGTTTCTTAGTATAATTTGCTAAGCATAGCTAAATGCTATAAAAATAATCAAAGTTAAAATATCGTACACGTTTATTCGTTACAACATTTGTGCTGAATGTAACTTCGCCATGTTGGTTTGTCTCCTACTTCAGATAGGAACAAATGGATGAACGTGACGTCACGAAATGACGTATCATACAGTTGAGAAATTTAGGGTGCCGGTAAGAGGCGACCGTAGCTGGATGGCTAAGAGCGGCTGCCCGGTGTGCAGTAAGGTCGCAGGTTCAAATCCTGCCGGTCCCATACCTTTTAAACTGTTTCTTAGTATCATTTGCTAAGCATAGCTAAATGCTATCAAAATAATCAAACCTATTTATTAAGTCACAATTCTAAACTTAGATGCGATAGAAATATATGGAAGATGTTTAATAACTACCTTCTACTCTGCAAGCTTTTTTCTACGTATGTGTAGTAAAAGCTATGAAAATATAAGCAATAAACTCGATTATAATACGAGGACAAAAAAGAAATAAGGTTATAACACACCTAAGATACTTATAACCACAATAGTGTGGTCTGTCTGTATAGTTTTTAATATGAAAGAGCTTATGAGTCAGTGTTAACGTGAAAGCTACTGCGATGTTTTAAAAACTTAATACGTTTTTTTATCAAATAGCCACCACTCTGCAGGCGGCCAATAAACACTAATCTGTATAATTGGCTGTTATCCTCAATAAACTATCATTTAATTGAAAACTACATCTGTTATTGTTTGTCAAGGGCTCAGTCACGTAGGAGTTTTAATAAAACACGTGCGTTACTCACAATCTAATTAATTATTTCAAATGCAATCGAACCCTGAATGAAATCGATATTTGGATATGTTGAAGGGATAATAAAAAAAAAAAATAACCTTAAATTTAACTCGATTGCCTAGTACTTTCGCTTCCATCTTGGGAAAATTGGGAAAAATAGTTTTTCGATTTATTTTTATTCACTCATTTAATCCTTTTTCTCATTTTTTATATGTTTAAATATAAATTATAAAAGTAAAGTACATTTAAAAATATAAAAGTATAAAATTCTACATTTTTAAATATTGGTAGATACTAAAAAATATTTTTTTTATTTATTTTTATTATTATTAAATTTTATGCCCAAAAATGTTCACCTACTGTCTTGCACTATTCAATTAAAAAGCTCATTTTATGATTTCAGCAATTTACACAACACGTGTATGCGGTGTATGTTAACAAACAATGACTTTGTGATACTGAGGATATCTGATCTATGACTATAATTTATCTCACATTTATTTATTCTCATAACTCCGCAAAAAAACAACTAAGTACCTATCTCTGGTGGTAGAGCTTCTATCAATTAGATACGGTCCCAGTTCTCATAGTGTCATACGGGGTCGTGGGCGGAGTCCTTTATCCTTAAAAACATTTATCTATATTTGCTTAGCCTAATTGAGTTACATATAGCAGAAGAATGATTCGAAAACCTTGGGTTTCTTGGTCCGAACCTCTAATATGTTAGCGCCTTACCAAACCGAGTTAATTATTCAGCGTTGTGCCAACATGGCAAAATGGCAGGCATTCAACGCGGACATCCAATAGCTCGTATGAATAAAATTCTACTTACATCGTCGCCATTAATGAAACAATGAAATATTTTCGCATTAGACTCCCCTCGCATACTAATAGCAAGATCGACGGACGGACGGACAAACAATCATTATATCGTATAATAAAAAGGAATGAATCAAGACAGCATGACTTGACGGTTCGCAAAAATCATGATTAAATTTTATAGCTGTTTGAAGCGACGAATACGGCATACTAAACTTAAATTATTGTTTACAAGATCTAATCGATCAGATAAAACTGGAGTTGTAAAATTCATGTCGTAACTTACGTTTTAAATATAACGGACCATAATTTTATCAGTGGTCTTTTATTTGTGATCTTAAAATTAGTTTTTCATTTCAATCTTCAAATGAGTAAAGTCATAATGCCTAACACAATAGAAATAAATTCACATTTCTTTCGTTGCTGTAATTGAGAGGCGCTGATTGCCAACAACATAATGCATAATACAGTAGGTACGTAGTGCATATAAATCATATATATATATATATATATATATATTATATATGTACAAGACAAAATGTAGCATTCGGCTTGTCAAGGATGAGGTGCTCTTTTTCAATGATTCATCATTCATCCCATAAATAGCTTACGGTTATCTAACAGTTAAAGCAGTAATTTATTTTATAACCTTCAACGAAATTGAACAGACACGGCGGAAGACATTACTCTTCAGGGTGTCCCATAGCCCAGTAAGAAAAACGACTAATTATTTAACCAGCACTGATTTATACGTGGCATTAAACTTCTTCTTTCACATTTGGTCATCATATAAAAGTTCCAGTCGAAACCAGTTCTTTCCAGACTACTCTAAGACCAGTATGGCTCGGGCTTGAGCATACAAACAGCGGCATTGCTTACAATGCTCGATTCAGCGGCATGCACTGAATAGTGATGCATGGATGACAGATATGCGACAGTGCGGCACTGCTGTCCTGGCGTGTGTCATGCTTACTTTGTTGTAAATTCGTGGCGAAGTATGCCTGTTAATCCAGAGTTATCAAATTAATCCTCTTTTATTCCTGAAAATGCCACCAGGTAATGAGACGGAGACTAGAGACACGAACTCATTTATGTATTGCCACGCTCTGCTCTTCAGAATTGTATTGAAAGAAAGCTTTTTTAAATTTTCCTTGGTTTTTCTGCAGATTTATTGTTTGCCGTTACCAACTAATCAACTAATGTTAAAATCTGTTATAACAGATAAAATTCTCCAAAAATATTAGTTGAATGTAGTTGCATAATGTGGTAGTACCTATGTCATAAAAAGCTATGCTTTTCAAAGGGCGATCATCCGGCATTCAGCCGGAACCACTGATTTTGGTCGCTATAGTCGGTATGGTATTCTAAACGGTGTCGGAATATTAGGTTTTGACTGTACTTACTTATCTTCTTTGTGGCCTGTAGCGTATGCATATTTAAATTTGACACCAATATAAAATTTTATATCTTCTAGAAATATAAAGGTTTGCCATAGTAGTCGTAGCCTCGATTCTCAACACTTGAAAACTTCAATCAAATCATGTAATGTGCTTTTTGTATCGCATGTCAGTCTAGTCTTTGAGTTGGTCCAGCTGCCATAATAGCACATTTTAGTGATCCGTGAGCTGTGTGTACGTTATTTTTTTATTTGGTGTATAAATAGTACTTGTTATTAGCATATAGGTAACATAATTATTTTCTTTGTCAGTTCTGGAACCGCTATATATACAGTAGTATACACACATTGCTTTTACTCCTTTATTTTTTGCTTGAAGTGTAAGATATTGCAACCTTATATACTTACTATGGACTAATTTATTTATTATAAGTATTAATTTAATTCCATTGCAATATTTAAGTTTATTTTCTCTCCATAACCATCTTTAGCCATAATGTTGCAGTTTGATTAAAATTAATCTAAGCCCCGGTTATTGAAATCATTGTAATTAGTATAATTTAGTATTATTTATTTTTATATCATTTTTTGTAATGATTTGACGTGTTCAAGCGCCTCCTGAGGCCTATGAAAATAAATGATTTGAATTTGAATTTGAATTTGTTGTTTTGGTTGCTATAACTTACACATAGAATGATTGTCAAAAAAACTAACAAATATTGTATGAATTATTTGAAATGATGGTGCACATGAGTTTCTCACCAGCTCTGCAATACCCATCGGAGCTGGTACTTGCATTGATTTTAATTTAAATTTCTAAGTTGAATTAAATTCAATCTAAGCGCCGGTGTCAAATCATTTTATTGCAATAAGTATTATAATTTAATTAGTTAAGTTTTATTTAATTTTATATTTTTTGTATTTTGATGTTTGTTTTGACGTGTTCAAGCGCCCCTTGGGGCCCATGGAAATAAATGATTTGATTTGACTTGCTCTCTGATGGTCAGCCAATGAATAAATGGCCGCAACAGACATCCACTTTTTATGTTAATCAATGACAGCTTAGCCGCCTTATTTGGTAAGTGACGAGCTTTATCCTGTTTTCACTCAACGCCTTTACGGTGTAGGAAAACTATTCTAAGTATGTGCCATTCCAAAATGTTCGTCTACCCACAGAATTTTAAGCAGGCACTACTGACTTACAATAAGCTTCATTTGACAGCTGTAATTAAGAACAATCGTGGATCTGTCTCCTGCGCCTTTTAGCAATCCATCCACGTCGTGCGGCGATCGACATCATCGCCAATTATACCCATTACCATTAGTATTCACTTATGGTGCTCCTAATGTTATGGCCAGAATACAAAGCCCAGTTCCTCGTGCCCGTGGCCTTGGGTTCCTATAGCCAACGAGATGAACCTCACAATGATTCATTACCAAAGACAAATAAAATTTTATTTGCAACTTTGTATCCTCATATTTGGAGATCGCATTCATAACAGTCACAGGAAATAATAACGTATGTAGTTAAAATTAACTAAATAATAATTTATAACAATAGTACATTGTAGCGCCCAAATTGAAAGCAGTCGGGCTATTTTCAGCAGGGGAATATTGTAACTATTTGAAACAGATATGTTGCAAGATTTATGAAATATTAATTGATCTTTATATCCTCGAAACAAAATTAAAAAATAATTAAAATAAATGTAATAAATGCGGTAGATACACATCAATAAAATTGTTTCGAAAGAATTATGTACATACGTAAAATCTGTGGGTACAGGCTGCTGGTAGTTCGTACATTCCGTACATTTAGTCAGTAAACTTGCTATACTGCCCTAGCTGCCCTTATTACTTATGGGTACCGGTGGATAATCAGATAATCCACCAGCTGTAATGCTAGCAATCAAGGCTCGATTAAAATAACTCGTTTTTTACACAGACTTGTAGTCGCCTCTCCCTGTCTCCTAGGAAATCGCTCTAGGTAGGACCAAGATTATGTTCTATAAAAAACTATCTGTAATTGAGCGATTAGGGCTGACTAGTTGACATATTTATGTTGTACTTGCAGCTTATTGAGGAGATAATAATTTAAGTGGAGATTGCAAGCTCGAAGCGTGGGGCGATGGCCGGAAGAAAGTCACTGCCATAAATTGGATACTGACAGTTCACTTAAGAGACGCTGGCCGGCAAGACCCTGGTCTTATTTTTAGCTGCATAGAATATCAGCATTCGTTAAAACCCTAACGAATGTATTGAAGCTGATAGGGATTGTGTAGCAGGTACTGTTTTTAATTAACTTTAAGAGCGAATGGTTATTATAGCCATAACATCACGCCTATATAACCCAGAAGCGCATGGTAGAGGTGAACAACACACACTTCACCTGTTAAGTTTAGGTGAGCTTGTCGTCATACTCCGTGCACAATTGCAAGTCCGAGATGCTATTCAGAATATCTTGACGGATAAATCTCAAATAACACTTTTGCTCGACCTGGGCATCGAACCTCGTGGTGATTGATATACAAATTATACCGCTAGATAAACGAGGCAATTATAACCCAAGAAACAAGGATTAGTTCTTCACTCACCATTTGCGGCAGCCAGCAGATCATGAACACCCAAGCTAGAGTAGCCATCAGTCTGCTGAAGGCGACCTCCTCAGCCGTCGCAGCGTTATGGTGCGGTTCCGGGGGGTCGCCGTTGACGGTGCGCTGACGCTGGCGGCAGCTGCTCTTGGACACACGCCGCACCACGGGCTGCGCCCCTCGGGGGGCGGTGATCGCGTACAGAGCTCTGATCACTGCCAGGTTGCAGTACACCAGGATCAGGCAGAGGAATGTACCTGGAGGAAATGTAAGGATTATAAAAACATTTTTGAAGAGGTTTTACGAAGCTTGATGTGTTTATTTGGACCGGCAATCATCCGTATTGTATCTTTTGTAGACGTCTTAGGCCTGGCTTTTATTATCGGTTAAAATTAAATGTAAATTGTTTTGCTAAAGTCAATTTTTGTTTTGTTTTTACAAAGTCTTTATTCAACTTAATAACAATTCATAGTTACATACCAGTGTACATTATATTTTTGGTAAGTAATAAGAATCATGCTTAAGTCAGTAAAACCGTTGTTATAATAATAGCTGTGAATTAACTAATGATGTCAATATACTACTATATTATAGATATTATATTTATTTTTATGTTAGGTCATTTTGTTTTTTCTTTTCTTTATATTGATTTTATGAATAGAAATATTTAATTTTCATTATTATATTGTTAATTAGCAAGTCAATCCAAATAATACCGATTTATTCGTGTGGTGTCAAAAGGTTTCAATAAACAGGTTTTACCCGTATATGTATTATTATCAGGTTACTACGACACGTGATTTAGTCATCCAAATAGAAGTGCTGAGGCATTGGTCATCGCGCCGGTACAACTAACCTACAAATAAACACTAACCACAATTTTCTGACGTTATGTAAATATACACCATTGATAAAACTCATTAAGTCAAACTTTATTCCCTCCGTACTGCTTTTGTCCGGACGGAAAGTTCACTGTGCCCGGCCCGAGAATCGGACCGGAGACCTCGCGATGGGAGCGGCGTTCGCCAACTACTACACCACCCCCTTCCCATGGGACCTAAACATCAGGTGAAGTGTGGGTGTTGTACACCTCTGGGTAATACAGGCATGATGTTATGTTATGTATGTTACTACATTTATTCATACTTGATTATCTACATTACTTTACTATATAAATAATAATTAGCTTTGAGGAGGATAACTTCAATTTTACGTCGTCATAAGGATTTGTAGAACTTGGCAGAGACTAGAAATCTGTATCCAATTATTTTTTAACTTACTTCAAAAAAAGGAGATTCTGTATTCGATCCGTTTTTATGTTCGCGATGAACTGACGAGCCAGTTTAAATGTGGTTTAGTATATATATAATTTATTAGGATCTGATAAAGATCTTTGGCAACAGGCCATGGAACTCTTCAAAAACGAACAACTTATGAACCGTGTCTTATGCAATCGTTTGCTTGTCGTCTGCAGTAGTAGTATTCGGTATTGCTAGCCGACATAAATCTTTGCTAACAACTAAAAAGACAATACAATAGTTAAAAAAAAAAATATTTGCAACTCACCGAAGTTCACATAGAAGATGGCATAAGCGAAGTCGGAGGTGGTGACGGCGTTGCGGTACCGGACACACTTGGACTTCGCCCCGTCGTAGTACAGCCCCCAGCCCAGCAGCGGCGCGCACGTCAGCAATGCCGCCAAGAACCAGGAGATGAGCAAAGCCGTGCGGATCACGTAGTATGTCACTTGCTGCAACCAAACGTCCAAAGTTTGAAGTCTGTACGACATTATGTAGAACGGACGTGCAGTCTACCCGTTAGTTAGTCGTACGTAACTACAGACCAACACACAACCCATAAAATATTGCAAATACAATACAATGTCATATTTTTTGTGGTAGAAACGTCAGGGTTTAAGCTTACCAACCAAACCGCAACCAGAAGCGCAAATATGTATGTATTACTAATTGAGGCAGGTTAAAGGAGAGACAGTGACACTCCTCCGATCCACTTAACTAAGCTTTCACATCAGTATAAAGGATCTATCGCCAGAACAGTTGTATGACCTTATATTTGAAATACATATTATATTGATTAGTTTCCAATAAAAATCAATAGTTACTAGACTAGATTGTAATCTTTCTGAAGTAAAAAAAAAGTTTTAAATTTCGTTATCCGTTCGTTCGTTACATTTCCCGGTTAGATATAACATACATAACATAACTTCACGCCAATATTACCCAGAAGGGTGTGGCAGAGGTGTACACCTTCAAAATTTGATCTGTTATATATGATAGAAGGTGAGCCTATGGCTATCCACCAGGCACAATTCAAACTCTGTGCTGCTATTGTGGATTTCCTGACGGAAAGTTCACAAATAGCACTTTGCCCGACCGACCGAAGCCTCGCGGTGAAAGCCACATTCGCTAATCATTAAACAAAAGAAAGAGTAATGGAAATACGCTACAGAAACGCAATGAATCGATCTGTCATCATCGCTGCTTATTGAATTTATTTGGATCGCATCACAACTTCGTTCATATCGTACCGCAAGTCGTTAAAGCATCGTCAGCATGTTATGTATTTCTTTGATTTTCCTTAACGCCCGCGCCGCGGTGTTTGGTTGGAAATCCCAAACCAATCGCAATGTTATATCATAGGTACTCCATTCAATAATTGTTGTTTTAAAGCTTGCAGCAAATGGACCGAGCAGGATAATCAAACTACAAAAGACAATTAATACTGACTCAAAAGGTTTCTAATATTTTCGCGGAAGTAGATACGAACCGACTGCTTGATTTATGCTTCGAGTTAAAAAAAATATAATTATTTGCTGACTCATTATGTAGATGTTAACATCTTGCAATTCACGTAAGCAGTTAACCTTTTCTTGTTACCCGACTGCGTAAGAAGGAGGGTTATGTTTTTCAAGTGTATGTATGTATGTCATTTTATTTGGCACTAGGTGACCACGAAACCTTTAATTTGACACGGTCGCTTACATAAAAAGATTTTAAAATTTACTGTTTTTCTGTCCGAATTTTACAGGGTTAAATTCTTCAGAAAAACAGGTTAACAAATTCTTCTTAGTACCTTCAACCAAGTTAATTAACATAACAGTTATTTATTCCTACTTCTTCTTCTTCCTGCTCTTATCCCATTTTATTTTCATATTATATTAATCCTCCTTATAACTTTAAAAAAATTCTGCGACTGGGTGTATGTTTGTAACTTTTACAAGTAAGAACGGTTGGATTATGATAAATTTCAGCACACGTGTAGATTTATAGCTTAGATTTTTATTATAATTATGGACTTTTGCCTATCGACGTATACATACCACATGGGCATATAGTTAGATTGATGGTATTTTAATATATATGTTATGAAAACCAAGTTTAGTATTTTCCTGTTCGATAACGAGTAAGAAGTGATGTCATTATACTCGTGTCAAAGCTGTAGATATTTAGACTTTCTAATAAGACCGTTGATACTCGGCGACCTATTTTGTGTTGCTCAATGTCCTGCCACACATTTGTTTTGGTTACTAAATCATTCTAAAATTAAGTAATTCTTACTAGGCATCATAAGATTATACACAATTTATATAAAAGAAGGGTTTAATTTATATCATCGCATCACACTGAAATACAGTAATATAGGAGACATTAAAAGACATAACTCTGAAAATTTCTCATTTTAGGTCTTATGTATACTTACAAAAATTAGTAGGCACCATTCATATGTAATTACGGCTTAGTATAAATTATTCCTTCCTTCTCGAGTCACAATATTAGTACGTAGATTCAAGTCTGCAAGTTCCATGACACTCAGTAATTGGGTGACAATTGGATGACAAGAAAGCAATCAAGTAATAACACTAATGTTTTATGATTAGGAGCTACCGATTACTCCCAAAGTTGTGCGTCATCTAATCATCAAATAAAGGTCTTTTTTTTCCATGAAACACCCACGAACTTAGGTGTGTTGTTAATAAAATAAACCTTCACTTAGTTCAGTATGATTGATTGTGATTGTTGCGGCTAAGTGTAAGGTTCCGGTTGATGAATGAGGTTGCGGGTTCGATGCTCTGATTAGTTGGAATGGGTATTTCTTATACGAGATGATATAACGATCTTGGTATAACATTAGATTCTAAACTACAATGGGGCCCACATATAGAAACGTTATCTGGTAGACTCAGCTCAGCAGCTTACGCCGTAAAAACAATTCGTCAACTGACCGATGTTGACACTGCGCGTTTAGTTTATTTTAGCTATTTTCACAGTATAATGTCATATGGTTTATTGCTCTGGGGTAGTGCCGCGGATATAGATTCAATATTTGTGCTCCAGAAACGAGCTATTCGAGCTATCTATATGATGAGTCCCAAGGAGACACTAAGAAATAAATTTAAAGAGATACATATTATGACGTTACATTCTCAATACATTTACGAAAATTTAATGTACGTTCACAAAAACCAAACGAAATTTAAGAAAAATAGTGATCTCCATAAATTAAATCTAAGGAACAAAAACAAACTCGCTGTGCCCACTACTAGGCTCCATAAAATCTCTAACTCGTTTCCAGGTCAATGTATACGCTTTTACAATAAACTTCCTTTAGACGCAATAGAATTATCGATAGGTAAATTTAAAAAATATGTTAAAATTAAATTATGTCAAAAAGCTTACTATAGTATTTCAGACTACATAAATGATAATAGTATTTGGAAATGAATTGCTCTTCTTATGTGATTTTTTTATGTACTTTTATATTGTTATATTTTTCATTTTAAAAGATGGTGCACATGAGTTTCTCACCAGCTCTTCTCATAATGCAATACCCATCGGAGCTGGTACTTAGATTGATTTTAATTCGATTCTAAACAGTTTGATTAAAATTAATCTGAGCCCCGGTTATTCAAATCATTGTAATTAGTATAATTTAGTATTATTTATTATTTACTTTTATATCATTTTTTGTAATGTTTTGACGTGTTCAAGCGCCTCCTGGGGCCTATGAAAATAAATGATTTGAATTTGAATTTGAGAATGTTGCTTAGGCTGGTATTGCTCTGTTTATGGACTTGCAGCTGTTTACTTTTAGTAGAGATAGGATAGTTCGGTGCAACATTGATATGGCCTTGCTAAGTGGTTGCCGTAGTTTTTACAGAATCATTTGAAGATTAGACTCCACTATTGCTTTGTGAGAATCTGTCAGTATTTTTTAATCTTACTAGTAATTGGTATCCCAAAATAAGATGTCTTAGTCATTGCGCCACGGCCGCTTAATGATATTTAAATTATTAGTTTAGTTTAATTTAGATATTTTACTTACTAGTAGTTTATGAAATAAAAAGAAGAACTAGTTTGAGTTCTATATAAGTGTATTCAAAACGTCATCCCCTCATGGAAATTATCAATTGTCATGCGTGTGTGTGAGCTGTCGTTTATTTACATCTAGTTATTGATGTATGGAACCAGAGCAGTAGCGTATGGTAATGCAAGGTGCGGTCTAGCGATTGTTTTATTCATATCAACCATATTTTTACCCGACTGCGTCAGAAGGAGGGTTATGTTTTTAGAATTACATGTTTAGTGAATCGCGGGAGGAAAGCCATTTGAAAAAGTCATAATGTCTTGGAGATTGAGATAAAGAGGAAGTAAATTTGTAACAAAGGATATTTTCGATTAGTTTCATAGAACCTGGCACTCCTGGCAGATGATCTGGTGCAGCACCAACAACAACAGAACTTACACAACACCATTCCATTCCGAAAGGCAAGCAATCTGAGGTCTGAGTCATACACAAAAGTTTTTAAATATCCTCAATATTCAAAGTCGTTGTGTAGTTAATTGTATACAAAAAGCATAATATTATCGATCTATATTATAAGTACGTTACGCGGTCGTTGTATATTTTTAGACTTGGTACAAAAAGGACCTTGTTGCCATATCCTGGTGTTCCCTTATAATGAGTTAGGTTTGGAGGTGTGGTGTACCGAACGTGGTCGGCATGGCAAGTGGCACGTGGCACGGAAGTGTGGCACTGCACTCATTAATTGACGGAAGCAGTGCTGCCGGTGACAATGCCCAAACAAACCGCAATGTGTGGCAGGAATGGGAGGATACAACATTGTGTCCACATAGGGATATATCGATCTGATTCAGTGTAATTATAACAATGTGAGGCAATGTTATGTAGATTATATTATTTTAATTTGTTTCGTGCGTCATACTTACAAATAAATATATTATGATAGTTTATTAGGAAAAATATATTATACTTAAGTAATTTTTTTTCGGAGCCGATTATAATATATGTCTAAAAATTTGAAATGATAAAGCTGCGACCTACTTAGAACTAAATATGACATGCTTACCCAATGATATGGAAAATCAATGAGCACAATGACTTTCCTCGTAGAACACTTTTTATTTATTGCAAGATATTGTTATTTGTTTTCCTGTACCACGAATTCACTCACGAGTCTGTGACCTAGAAATATCGATTCATGTCCTATATAACATCGATCTTAAATCGAGATGAACGAGAGCTAAAATAAAGCTATTTTCTATCGGCGCTGCGTGTAATAAACTTGTCTAGAATATAAATAGCGAATGCTAATATTATATGTTACATACTTATTGTAGAGAACGTGTTATTAAATATTCATGAGCATTTTCAAAAGACTAAAGCTCTTGTTGGAAGGATCGTGATTAATCGTTTTATTAAGGCTTCTCTGGATAATCATTAATTAAATTAGTAAACACGTAATAAAGTTGTGGAATACATTAATTTATCATACAAATTATAGTTCAAATATCTTCGTTTAAAAGTCAGTTTGAATTTTTTTTGAGTCAAGACACGAAAAATTTACGGCCATAATAAAAGTGAATTGTTGTGTTATAAGCCAGTGCTAGACATTCTGGTAAACAGTCACTGTAGCATTTCTTGGAGTCATAAATTACGTCTGAAGTCTGTCTACTGTTAATTACTGCTCTAAGGGCAGTCTAGCGTTTGGGGGTGACTGAATTCAGATGAGAGAACTTTTGTGAAAGAGCTCAACAACGCTCGTAGCTGCTAGGGGCGGCTTAAACGGTTCAAGCCTAAGAACCTTTAACGCTGTGTCTCCTGCTACCCTAATAGTCCAGGGTCCATGGTCTATTTTTGCACTTGATTATTATCAAGCTAATTTTCCGTGAATAGCTTCGTTACAATGAGTCGCCTAACAATTTCCTTTGCGAAAATGCAATTGTGGTAGCTAACATTATAAAAGATCAAATCTAAGCCTTTAAAAGATGAAGTTCAAATATTATATTATAAGACAAATAATATGACACACATGGGATGTCTTGTCGGACTAGTGATACATACCTGTTTTCTTGTGGGACATTGTTTCATTTGGACAGAGAACACACTAACCTATTATGTAATATTTTTGTCCTACAGTTGAGAATGAGAAAATGGTCTTGTGGTATTAACAATTTCTGAGCGTAGGACCGGGATAACGTACCATGCAATTTGTAGGACAATATGTCTGTTTAATTATATAAATATTACTAAGTAAAAAAAGAAAATCAGCTAATTAGAAATCATTTATGATGAACTCTTTGATCAAACCATAGATTTTATAGGACTAATATTTTTTCGAATAATTTACATAATTATCTTGAGATTTAACAAAAAAAAACAATTAATTATAACTATTTGAGAATCATCAAATCGACATATTTTATCCTTTTTACCTCTATTAGCTGCCACAATCGAGAGTTTCGTACACGAAATGATTGGGCGTCTCATCGAAATAAAGCTACTCACGGAAAATCAGCTTGATAGTAATCTCAATGAATAAATAAAAATATCATTGAATTCTAACAAAAGTGAGACGAAATCAAGCATTTTGATTGACTGTTAAAATGTTTTGTTTAGCCAAAGACACGGCTTTTGTATATCTAAAGACTCGCGCTGCACAACAATTGTTGCGAGTGTATGTTCCTCAAAAACATTGGTTACTCTTTTCCTACAAAGTTGGTTCAAGTGACCATCATCATCAGGGTGTGGATGGACCAATATACCTATAGGTATTGTAGTTTATTGATAAATGTTTGTACACAGAATATTGTGTGGTTTGTCAGACCGGTAGCCATCAGCTCGACTTTGTACAAATCTGTACAATATACGAGTAGGTAATCAGTGGAGAACGGCCATTATTTACTGAGAGGCATCACGTTCTTAAGATCTAATGAAGATGGCAAATACTTGGATAACTGCGATAAATATTGTAGTGCCATTTGTTTTGTTCTGAGGCGCAACTGCGTCTAGCGAGTTTTTACAAGGATATTTAAACAATATAAATAAACTGCGGTTCTATAATTTTGATCTTTGAACCAACTTTCGCTCTTCGGTATTGATAAGAAATGTTTTCTTGATTTAAAATCAAACTATCTAATTTGAGCATCCTACAATGTACGCAGAGATGTTTAATTTAATTATAGAAAGGCATAAATACAGTTTCTTTCATGATGACTTGACTTGAATGCAAAAGACAGCAAAATAACCAGCAAGATGTAACGATAGCACAAACAGCAATAAAAATAATAGAATACAGCACCGTTTTGTTTGACACGACCGCCATGTTAGTGAACTGTGACGTCACAACGCAACAGGTGGTCGCGAACAATATGCAATATTAGCCAGATCGCGTATTGATAAGCTTTTAATAAATGCCGTTAAGGCGGATGCTTGCGACCCGTAGTGATTGTGAGACGAAATGTTACATGGATACCATCAGGGAATCCCATCATCGAATCTGTTGTTTTGTATAATGGTAATATATTATATTTTTAATTATACGCAAATTTTGCGTGAAAAAGTGAAACAGCGTAATAATAGTTAGAAACGATTTGTTTCAACATTTGCGAATATCTGAGAGCATTATATTGAAAAATGCTAGTTAAACCTTTGATTTTATTTTTGACGGACAAAACCTTGCCCGCGACTTCGTCCGCCAGGAATTCGACACTTTCATGCACTTTTATCCACAAATTTACCGCCCTTGGGAATGGAATTTCCAAAAAAAGATATCTTATTGTCAATTTAAGACGTTTAGCGAACCTATGCGAAGAAATTCCACATCCATTTCCATGCAGTAGTTTTTGCAAGATGCGCGTACGAACATGCATACAGACAGTCGAAAATTCAAAAAATATATAGTTTGGTTCTACTACTTTTTTAAAGACCCCAATTAATATCTCCAGTGTACAAACATGGAAAATTTTTAATTTGTGGATATATAGATTGTGGATATTTTAAAAGTATTAATATTTTGAAACAGTGTATTTAAGCCTTTCTGAAGAAGCATCAGCTTACACATATATGTGTAAGCTGATGCTTCTATATATAAATATATATATATATTTGTTTAAATAATGGAGAAACCTCGCCTTAACATATTTAATTGTCCCTATTTGCGAAAATGCGAAAGTAAAGTTAGCTTTATGGCCATATTTTATGAGGTACCAATGTCATGTCCTAACATAGACATTACCATAATTAATGTCATAGACTCATAGATGTTTACAACAATTTGGTGTGAGTTTTTGTTGTTGACTGTGAGTTAATTGAAACTTATGATATTTTATGATTTGTTTGACACAGGAATGAAAACGTTGAACATGGTCTACCTACATTCGTATATGTTTTAGGTAATTTCTAAGTAGCTACTAAACTAACTGTTCAAACATCTTTTAATGTTTTTTGATGATCTGTTGCTAAATAAGTAGAGTTACTCAATTAGTAAAATTGCCAAGTCTTAGCTAAAAATTGCAACGTCACCAAAACGAACTAGGCTAGGCTAGTAGGCACTTGTCATAATAATTTTAAAAATGTTAACATAAAACATTAATTAATCATATCAATTACAAAATGATCCAAATTACTGAAGAGTAAGGTAAACCAAAATTCAAATTATAAACATTAAGGATTCGGTACACCATTTTGTCAAAGAAACTGAAACTTTACCCAAAAGTATCAAGTCAAACTGAATTAGTGTGCGTCGGAAAATACCACACTTCACCGATCTAAAAATAGAAGGCATTTATTTGATAGTTCGATGGGCGCTGGTTAGTGACTGACGAGGGATTGACCCTGTGCAGTTTGCTGAACATAATACATAATATCAAATATTTCAGCACCGGAGGAAAATGCTGGTTTTTTTTCTATATTAGGACGTAATATGCGATGTTTATAGGAGAATTATATCTTAATAGACAAGTAGTTTATCTCGAAAAACGATTTTAGTTTGTTCATTTCATTTTATTGGTACATAATATTTTGCATGGTGGATAGGCACGAAACACCATCTTAGGCGTTTTTAATATTATTTCTGAAAATACATACATACCTATTTCAACTAAAAATTGTATCTATAAGTTATTTTTAATAAATACAATTTATACTTGAAGCAAAGAACAATACAAGTTATTCCACTCTGCCCCAATCAGAAATAGCGCAAGAAATAAAAGTAATAGATTGTCAAGTATTTCAAATTAAACGTCTGCTTTTCTTCATTGGAAAATTCTTCAGTCGACATCGGTAACATTTATCCAATAGCTATAATAAATAGCAAGAAAGTCTTTCTTCTCTTTCTTTCGATGTATTGAACAGAACATCTAATCTAAAGGATGTAGTTACTTTTCCATCCACAAAATATTGCATATTTATCTGTAATAGTCGATAAATATTAATTATACCTTAAGTATTAGTAATTTTAGGGCTTAATCCCCCTACCGAACTTTGTGCAAATCAGTACTACTTATTGTAATTGGTGTAACAACCGTTGTAATTATAGTAAAACAAATCATTTGGCGATTACTTCCACCATTTAACTATTTGGAAAAAGCCTTACCTTCGAAAATAGTTCTTAGATGACATGAACAGAATTGATTGCTGGGAAGACCGCGATACCGCGCTGTCTGATCATATTTGGAATTAATTTGTCAGCAGTAAACTATAGTTTTATCTTCGATCTCATTACAGAAGCTGGTTCCGAGTTATCAGCACTTATCATGCAGTAAACACTAAACAGCTATTGATCTGCTATCGACGGCTCGCGATGGCTACTAAGCACAGTTTATTGCTACCACCACTAAGTGATAATGTCGGTACTATCTGGTACTATCTACTTATTTAGCTAGAACAACACGTGGATCCAGCGGATATTCCAAAGAAAGTGTATAGAGAGAATCAGCAGGGGAGAATGGAAGAGGAATATTTTTAATAAAGTGAATGCAACAGGTATCGATGCAAGCGAGACTTGTAAGAAGCCTTATGATGTTATTTTCGATATTAAGTATCACGTGGTTACTTAATACTAAACACAAGTATTGCAACTCAATCGCGCTGTAGGATCCTTAATGTAGAATCAGAATGTCTTCAGTTGCCATTAAAAAGGACGATATATTTTAAAACACGCATCGTAACGAGAAACTTGTGTGTTATTTTTTGTATGAGAACGACTGTTTTTACATTCCTGTTTTATTAAGGAGTTGTTCAAAATCTCTTAAAATAGGTAAGTACTGGGTTTTAACGCTATGCCTTACAAGAAGAATCACGAAATTAAGATAAAATCTTCATTATTCTAATTACTTGGCGTGTACTCAATTTCCTAAGTCTGGTTGCTTCCTCATCTCGGCTAGATTTCTAACAACGTGTAAAATAAAATAAATATTGATCATGACATGATGGGTACCAGGCAGGGCCAAAAAATTTAAGCATTTTTATTTGTATGATAATAATATTTAACGAAACCCATAACGAAACCCAAACAGCAATAAATTTCCATAATACTATAGATACCGCTCTTGCAAACAAGCACCAAAAATTGAACAACAAAAGTATTTGGCACGGATTGTAGCACTAAAAATACTAGAATCAGTAATGTGAATCACTCAACGAAAATCTAGATAGATTGTATCCAGTCTCATTGTCTTAATTTATCAGTCACCGGTTGAATCCTCAAATGAACTCCAAATAACAATGTTGTATGGAGGAACGTTACTTTCAGATATAAAAAGCCAATCGTTAGGATAATAAAAATTGTCGCGTCTCATTTTGTGAATGTAAGTAAAGCCCGCTTGTTTCTACTTGAGTTAGAATTTTGACAAATGAGTCGAAGCCGTGCGGACCGATCGATGCAGGATAAGCAATGCTAACCGCGGTGGGCCTCGGAGAACACGTTAAGCCGTCGTCGGTGAACATGTATGGCTGTCGTTACGGGTAGTCAGGGCACAGAGTCAGAAAGTCTGACAACTAGTCTAGCAAAGAGTATCGTATTACTTGTGCTGGGTTGCAGAGCTCTGATGGCAGTAGCTCCACGTAAAGTACTGATATTTATTATATTTAGGTATGTATATATATTTTTGATTTTTTATTTGTGAATACAGTATTTATTTAGTATGATGACTGTATACATTCAGTATACTTTAAAGTATTAGTATTTAGTTTAATTAGATTTAGAAAAAATCTGTTATTTCTTCATGTCACTTTCTGTGTTTGTTCACTTTGTATTACCCGTTATGGATATTATTTCTCTCTGTTTCAAAGGTTTGCTGAGAGAAAATTCAATTTGAATTAAACTCGCCTTTGTACAATGGTAAATGTTTATTATAAGTTCGAATGCAATTTGATTGTGTATAATAAAGAATTTAGAAAATTCTGCTAAATCCGTTAAACTCGGCAGATTATTTAATATCGTAAGAAAATTGAAACTTGAAGTTCGTAGCTCGAAGCTTCATTTCACCGTAGTAGGTATCTTTGGACTCTAGTTCAGCCATTTTCATTAGAGAGCAATCATTCAGGCCATAAGCTGTAATAAAAAACGGTTCGGATGTTTTATTGAGGAGTGTGACGTCACAAAACATTCCCACTTCCCATTGACGTATTTACGAAGAAAGTGAATTGACTTTATTAGCTTGTTGTTACACATAAACAACATGACCATAATGGTTATTTTTAGTTAAGAATAAAAAAAGAAGCGCTGCGTTATTTGAAAATAATATGCCATATTGCATGCGTTCCACGTTTCATTATAAATGTATTGTAGAGTTAGAAGGTCCATCGCACACAAATTGAGAATATTAACAAGCTCTTATTTTCATCTGCAGATATATTTATCAGGTGACGTACGTGCTCACCTGTATTTTATATTATTCTCCTTGATTTGTGCCGATGTATTACATCTGATTTATTGGCATTATCTGCTAAGGACTTACTTCTTAAGGGGCTTACTCAGACAGACGTTTTCCTTTGATATTATGCCGCTGTTTGCTGGTCAGTTGCAAAGTAGTAGTTTTAGTGCACGGTTGGCGTAGCGGTTAAAGGGGTCGCCTCGCCGCTTTCAACTGCGCTGGTGTTGTGGGTTCGATCCCCACATGGGACAAATCTTTGTGTGACTCGCAAATATTTGTTCTGACTCTAGGTGTGCTTTGTGTGTGTGAAATGTGTGTTTGTGAACACCCCCGCGACACAGGAGTTATTCCTAGTGCGGGCGTCATTATTTAAAAAAAAAACAAGGTAGTTTATGACACTAAAAATGAATTAAAGGGACAGTATAGGTGAAGACATTTTTTAGGCGGTTATCGGTTATCGCCGATAAATTTGGTTACAGCTACAATAAAGTTATGGATCCATATTAAGTTATATCACGAAACTGCATAGCCGCTACGATTAGAACGTGGTTTGCGCGTATCGTCATTGGATAGTGTCGCCAATTTATTACTAAAATTACTTACAAAACTATAAGAACACAATATCTGATCAGTACTATGTAAATATATTGCTCCTTAAAGTTTCATTATGTTACTCGAAATCAATTTCTTATCATAGTGGTTTCGTTATAGTTAACTAGTAGTCAGTATTCAAATCAAATCAAATCAAATCATTTATTTCCATGGGCCCCAAGGGGCGCTTGAACACGTCAAAACAAACATCAAAACACAAAAAATTTAAATTAAAATAAAACTTATCTAACTTAATTATAATACTTATTGTAATAAAATGATTTGACACCGGAGCTTAGATTGACTTTAATTCAACTTAGAGAAATTGAATTAAAATCAATCCAAGTACCAGCTCCGATGGGTATTGCATCATGAGAAGAGCTGGTGAGAAACTCATGTGCACCATCTTTTCAAATAATTCATACAATATTTGTTTGTTTTTTGACAATAATTCTATGTGTAAGTTATAGCAACCAAAACAACATTATAACTAAATATGGTTAAAGAGAAAATAAACTTAAATATAGAAATGCAATTAAATTATTATAAATAAATCCATAGTATATAAGGTTGCAATATCTTACACTTCAAGCAGAAAATAAAGGAGTAAAAACAATGTGTGTATACTACTGTATATATAAGGGTTTCAGAACAGACAAAATAATATTTATATACTAATAACAAAACTATTTATACTATAAAAATATAAAAATTAAAAAAAAATGTACACACAGATTGCCTTTACTTAACAATATTTGAAATAACATGAAATGAGGTTATACAAATCAAATTTAGTGAGTTAATAAAGAAACTATAAATTATGAATTAATTTTCATTAATCATCATATTAAATAATAAAAATAATGTATCAATTGATATTCATTATAATGTCAAAAGTTGAAACTTAAGTCAATAATATGATAATATGATGTCAAAAATAAATAATGTCAATCTCAATATAGAATATAATATCTATGTCAAAATAATCATAATCAATCATAATTATAAATAGGATAAAACAATGTCTAACTTGGCAATTCATTTGAAATATAATAACCATAATAATTGTAAATAATAAATACATTACTGTAATAAATACATAAGATAAATTAATATTATTTCCAAGGCGTAGTGTCTGTTAAGAAATCGTTTATTTTATAATAGCCCCTTTCCATGAGACGATTCTTAACGATACTCTTAAACTTTAGTAGGGGTATTAATTGCTATGCCCAGTCTAAATATTAAATAGAGCCATTTAGTGGATGATAACGTTCTTGTAGCACAGATAGTTTCTTCGTGTTCGTGATTTATATCATCAACATACACGCACATTCAAAGAAAATATGCTTACCCAAAGGGGCATCGAACCCGGTTGTCAGTTCGAGTCCCGCTGAATTATTTATTTATTTATTTATTGGAAGACCAACAGCAGTAACAATTAATATTAATTAAAATATTATGCAACATTCAGCCAATTACAGGTCCTTACGAATAGTAACAATATATTATAAAATTAAGAACTGCGAATGTACTACACTACAACAAATCATTACAGAGCCTTAAACAAATCAAGTGCTTAAATAAAACTAAACACCTTGATATTGAAAAAAGAAATCACGGCTTAGCACCTGTCTCATCGACTCCAGGTTTGCATTAAATATATCAACATCATGTAATTTGCTTGCATCATTAAGGGTCTTACTAGCTCTCCGGACAAAGCTATTCTGCCGATAGTTAGATGACACTAGTGGAAGGTCGAGGGGTGAATAGTGTCGCGTATATTTTGTAGGTATACTAATACTGACTTTAGAGAGTAGTTCCGGGCTGTTCAACGACAAAAGTAACTTTTCAAGATAAATTACATCCGCTATATCTCGCCGGCATGATAATGGAAGGAGGTGAAATTTAGCACACAGGCTCAAATAATTGTCAGACTTATAGGGAACTTTAGCTCTGTAACATAAATATTTCAAAAATCTTTTTTGCACACTTTCTATCCTATCAGCGTATTTATCATATCTAGGATTCCAAACCTGTGACCCGTATTCCAACAAGCTTCGCACAAACGAGCAGTATAGAATCTTGAAGGTTTTGACTTCATGGAAGGCCGATGAGGTACGCATCACAAAGCCTAAAGCCCTAGAAGCTTTCTTTACAATAGAATCAACATGCTCATCGAATAACAGCTTTGAGTCATATTCAAGCTATGTTCTTACCTTCTGATAGAAGAAGGGTCTGGTGAGCGCCAGGAAGCGTTCCAGCGCCATGGTGACGACGATGCACACGCTGCCGATGCCGAACACGCGCAGCACGACGCGCGCGCCGCAGTACGCGCGCGAGTCACGCACGCCCGGCACGTGCTCGCTCACCAGCAACGCACCCATCATGCCAACCTGCGACACGGAATTAAATATACTAGAGGGTCCATCGTCCAAGGGTTAATTGTCTTCCCATTGAATTCGCGAAATTACCTGAAAATTTAAATTTTCTCTGCGACACCCTAACAGCTTATATAAGCTATCGCCTATCAGTGTCTTTGCCGACTGTTCTGTAATGAATAATGTAACAAAATGCACCTGACGGATGCAGAATATAAACGATATTTTTATCAAAAGCATTGGCGCGACAATTCCCTTCCTGCTTTATATAACACAATAGAATAATATCCATCGATTGCGCATTTAATATTCGTGACCTACTTTTAAGAGATTGCATTCTTGCAGCTTCGGGAAGTGGTGTCCGACGACAGGTAAACTAAGTGCTAAAAGCTTTGAAGTTAGTTTGGCTTAAATTTCAGCAAGCGTGAGCCATAGCTACACAATTCTGAAATCTTAGATTAAGTTATTTAAAAAAAAATCACGATTCTTTGGTAAATAAGTATTCATAATCCTAATTTATAGATCCTGCATAGCATGCAGTCCTCGTGATGGGAACAGGAAATGCCCCGCGGTGACATGCTTGCCTTGAAGAGCGCCGGTCATTGCGGAGTAAATCTCACAGACGGCTTACTTGCTAAACGTAACTACCTAAAATTATGTAGTTGACATTAAAAGTCAAAAAGCTCTACAAGAAATAGTTTTACATACCATACCAGAATTTTTTAACTATTTAGACGGATGTAGTTTTTTTATGACTTGCGAGCGAGAAACCTTTTTTAGTCACTAGCTTTACCTGCCATTTATGTAGCCCTTTCAAGAAGAAATACAGAACGCAATTGGCCTTTTTTGCCTCTGTGTGTTGTGGTAAAGCCTAGAGGCAAGTCCGGCGACACCGAAGTTCACAGAACAGGTTCAATAAGTCGCAGCATCCGTTACTCGCACAGATTGCATTTAGAGCCAATTAAGCCTTTCTTACTATTGAAACTAGATTATACCCGGGTTTTGATCCGTAAGCTTTGCTGTAAATTTACATACGGGGTTTAATGTCGACTCTTCCAGTGTCCCACGACATATTCACAAAATAAGATGTAGTATTAAAGCGCCTTCGCTGCCAAGTCAGGGAGCGTCAAAGGCGTCTACTTTTTAATTATTTTTTTAAAGTTCTCCAATACTTACAAGAGCCACCAAGTCATTGGCAGCGAGTGACGTAAGCAACAGCAGATGCTTCCTGTTCCTGATTCGTCTCTCCCCGCGGCGCAGTGCCACGATGGCGGAAGCGTTGCCCACGATGCCCAACAGGTACACCACCTTCACTACCAGCTTGAACATCCCACTGCTGTGGGGGGGCGGACCCGTGGTGGCGTTGTGGAAACTAGCAGCCATCAACGTCGTGTAGTACGACTCTGTAGTTGCGTTGAACTCCATTTTAAGAGCTTTTATTTTTTTCGAATTCTTTTTATTATTTGATCGTTTTTATTCGAACATTTAAGATTGATGATCGCATCGCTGGTATACTTTTATCTGAAACAAGGAAACAGTAAAAGTTAAAAAAGCTCGAATTAAAGACAGTATCTGTTTTACCTTATATCTTTATCTTCATCTTCATAATATTTATTTCGTAAAGGACTAAAACAAAAAGCCAGGTATATCAATAAGTTTTTTTACATAAATTATTGATTAATAGAGTAGCGACAAGATGTTATCTGGTTTTTCAGGCAGGTTTTTCTGCCCATCCTTGGGAAAACCATTCAAAACATGCATATCTCAATACCTCACATAATTAATATGAGATACACGCTATTATTATGATTATCACCTCATATATAATACTAATACTAGATATACTAGGGCTGCTAAAACGACTTGTCAATTACGTGGGACGTGTAAAATAATAATGTAAACAAAATATTGACTTTGTAATTTTCTGTTATTGTTTTCCAATTGTCACCCGTTACGGAAGAGACTTCAGTGTTCAAGGTTATTTATTCTTCTCTAATAGCAGTTGGTAGATATACTATCCTATAAACTACCGTTTGGTGACAGCACAGGTAAAAGCTGAGAATATATTGAGTGCTTCCTGTCTTAAGCTAGTACACAAAAGTTTTACCATCAAAACAAAACCATTAAAAGAAAACGAAAAGTATGTCTAATATATGTCTATAAAACGCAATACTTTATTTTTATTTTTTTTAAACTTTGTAGGAAAACTTACAGCTAGAAATATAATTAACGTATCTAATACTAATAAGGTGATGGTCAATTACAAGTTTTCACTGATACAAAATTAAAAATATGTAGCTGCGAACATAACAATACTAATGTAAATATATTTTAAATAGAATAAAAAATATATAGCCGTAAACATAACAAAATTAATGTAAGTACATACGGGGTGGATGCGACATAGCGACATTTATTGAAACCACAGCTTCTATACATGGTAAGTATCAATTTCCACCGGATAAAAATTCTCTGGCGAAAAAAAAAAAACACGTTCTCCGAACAATTTGAACATTGCGATCGTCCAATTTGTTCAGAAGACGTGGTTTTTTTTTTTCGCCAGAGAATTTTTATCCGGTGGAAATGCATACTGGCCATGTATAGAAGCTGTGGTTTCAATAAATGTCGCTATGTCGCATCCACCCTGTATATAAATAAATTAATTGATGAATTGAAACATGCGTTACTTCGCAGTAACGTGCGAGATGCGAGGACAATTTTGCGTCAAAAAAAAATTTCTAAATATGCACGTATATTGAGCTTGGCTGGCAACACCAAGACGTGTAATCTGTTTAAAATACCTTATCGACTCGGTGCTCGACCGGTTTTCAATCCCGGCTTTGTTCACTTTTATTTCTAGACTAGCATGCGCGACGATGACCCACGGACTCACAATAAAGCCTAAAGGGAGATTGTATTTTGATAAAAAATGCAAAATAAATTAATATTTTGTGCCATTATTTATCTCAATTCTAAATTATTACTACTTTGTTCGTAATAATAGCTTTTTACCATCATTTTATATACGACTCACGTAGTGAATGGCCGCGTAGCCCACCTGATGGAAGTGTAACTACAGCCCGTGAACATCAACAATCTGAGGACTACGGTGTTATTGTATGCCTTATGTGGCAGTAATTTCAGAGACTGATTTACCACCAAACTGGAACTCAGTAGTGTAAGCACTATTATTTGGCGGCAAGTTAAAGATGAGATACGGTGCTGCCGCCCTCGAGTTCAAAAGAGCTCTACCACCATGAAAGTTTAACACTTAAAAGACACAATACTACTGCTGGCTACTGCTCTTTATAACAAGATTATCCGTAGAAAAGTATAAGTAAAAACGAAAGATAAACCTAATGAAACGACCCATTGCTCCAACGAAGCGGCAAACGACTCAGGCGTGACGAAGTAATGTTTTATATTTTAACTATTTACTGAGACTAGACGCGGACAAATTCCAACGTTTACGCTAAATAAATAGAGGTATTTGTCTGATTGTAACCTAGCATAAGCGAGGTACAGAAGGCCCACCCGCAACGAACATTTCAAATGTACCTGTAAGACCTCCTTTTTGTCTATCATTATTATTGCTAAATCAGTCAGTA
This sequence comes from Hypena proboscidalis, assembly GCA_905147285.1. Classification (NCBI taxonomy): domain Eukaryota; kingdom Metazoa; phylum Arthropoda; class Insecta; order Lepidoptera; family Erebidae; genus Hypena; species Hypena proboscidalis. The sequence continues at coordinate 235,476 of LR990147.1, forward strand.
AAATCGCACAAAAACTGAAACTTTTCTCTGAAAAATCATGAATTATCCGGTGAAAAATTATGCACTGAGACAAAAAAAATCACGGTATAATTCTGAGAATTATGTCCAGGCCTTTTAGACCATGCATTTTCCATCCACCACCGGGCCGAGGGGTAAGTACAGAGTGATCCGTCTGTACTTTCGTAATTAGTGCAGTCCACAGAAACCAGCAGTAATTATCTGATTAGTAATTACACAAATTGTGCCAACATCTCATTGCTTCGGTCCAGTCCGCAGACTGCGCGGTGTAAACACCGGCGGCGCCACATTAGCGAGCCGATTATCTAACTAGGTGCGATAGAAAAAGTTGTTTTTCCAAAGGTAGTTTTCGTGTATTTGTGTCAATCTCCGTGGCCGACGAAAAGCATTAAACGAAAATGTTTAAAACAAAATCAGTAAAATCGACAAGTTTGTAGGGGCGAGATATTTTTTTAGCGGTATTGTCATGTTTCCCCTCCTATACAAAAAAAAGACAAAAATGTGACCAAATCTATCTAGCGCTCGTTATGCTAGGCCCTGGACAAAAGTGATAGGAAGTACGTTAGATCACACAAACAACAACACTTGATCAACTTTTTTCTTCGACAATAATTCGAATATTGATCTAGTATTTTTCCCAGTTAAAGTGAGACCTTTGTGTCAATAGATATTTACTTCCACGTCTCGGGCAACACTTATGATGGATGCTTGACATGCTTTTCGCGTCACCTTCCATTATTGTAGTGCCAGGCATTGAATGATTTACCACGTCTTCACTTTACAAGGCTACACATTAAGCTGTACATTGCCAGTATGAGACGGTCTGACATTATATAGACATACCGAGCAATGCAACTTATACCAGGAATTGTATCGTTTGATGTGCTGCATAGTTGACTGCAAGATTTAAGCATAATAATATCATGCTGGATAAAGGATAGCATTTTATTTATCTAAATGTTTAACTACGCTATCATCATTGCAAGGGTTAATTAGTTGTATGTAGGGCAAGGACTGACGGGTGCATTTGATTGATGAGTAGGGTAGGTAGGGTATATTTGCAGTGTCAAATGTCTAATCGTGGACATTGGTCATTCGGTACTGCGCAGCTTCATTACTAATGGGCGTGATGTTAATTTATTATTAAATCAAATATTTGCGATTTTGCCGTCAGAAAATTGTCAATGGCAGTACTCAGTTGGAATTGTGCTCGGTATAGATAGACTCACTCCTGTCACATGGATCTTTAACATAACAGGTGAAGTGTGCGTGTTATTCAACTCTGCCCAGGCTTCTGAGTAGTATGATAGGCGTGATGTTATGTGTTATTTTATTCTATGTAACCCTAAATCCGGTTACATTCCATTAACAGTACAGGCTGTAACGGTACTCTTCAAGAGATTTGATTCACAAATGAGGATGAAACTGTGTCTCGAATCTGAATTTCAATCGTAACTTACACAATTCGATTTCACAATCGATCAAGTTGGAGAACGAGAAATAACGTCAAAAACAAAGAAATGTAAGGTCAATTGTTATTGTTTTTCTTGTTCAATGAACTTTATTTTAGCTGACGGCTGACAGCTATTATTATTTGTCATACATTATCTAACAATAATTTTTCCACGAAAATCTTTTGATTTCATTCGATTGTTTTAAAGAAGAAAAACAGTCAACTAATCAAAACATCTATAGACGTTGATCGATTTAAATTATTGTGATATTTTTAGAACAGGGTTGTTAGTTTGTAAATATGTTTCATTGAACTCCCTCAGGTCGTTGACATTCCTTCAGCAGAGACTAGAGAAGCGCATCACGTGGCCCGCAAGGAGCACAACTTTATGGTGTGCAGTAAACAGCGTGCCGCGATGAAACAGCTTTATTTGCGATGCTACAAAGCTACACTACATCTAATGAAACTTCTACAACGCACTGCGACCCGGATCATTCAGGATATTTTTATATCAAACTCAATACAAATAAATAAAATTGAAGTGTCTATTTTAAATGTCAAAATAACAATGAAACCTTTGCCTAAAATACAGTTTTTAAACTTTTTGTCTGTCAAATCAAATCAAATCAAATCAAATCATTTATTTCCATGGGCCCCAAGGGGCGCTTGAACACGTCAAAACAAACATCAAAACACAAAAAATATAAAATTAAAATAAAACTTAGCTAACTAAATTATAATACTTATTGTAATAAAATGATTTGACACCGGAGCTTAGATTGACTTTAATTCAACTTAGAGAATTGAATTAAAATCAATCCAAGTACCAGCTCCGATGGGTATTGCATCATGAGAAGAGCTGGTGAGAAACTCATGTGCACCATCTTTTCAAATAATTCATACAATATTTGTTTGTTTTTTGACAATAATTCTATGTGTAAGTTATAGCAACCAAAACAACAATATAGCTTAATATGGTTATAAAGAGAAAATAAACTTAAATATAGAAATGCAATTTAATTAATATAAATAAATCCATAGTATATAATATCTTACACTTCAAGCAGAAAATAAAGGAGTAAAAACAATGTGTGTATACTACTGTATATATAAGGGTTTCAGAACAGACAAAAAAATATTTATATACTAATAACAAAAACTATTTATACTACAAAAATATAAAAATTAAAAATTAAAAAAATGTACACACAAATTGCCTTGACTTAACAATATTTGAAATAACATGAAATGAGGTTATACAAATCAAATTTAGTGAGTTAATAAAGAAACTATATAATTATAAATTAATTTTCATTAATCATCATATTAAATAATAAAAATAATGTAGGTTATCAATTGATATTCATTATAATGTCAAAAGTTGAAACTTAAGTCAATAATATGATAATATGATGTCAAAAATAAATTATGTCTGTTTGTATCGGCTAATCCTTTCAACAGCTGGACCAATTTTAATAAAATTTCTAACGCAGGTAACTGACTACAAGGCTCGTAACATAGAATACTTTTTATCGATGTTTTTTAGTACTTACCTACCACGCAGACGAAACAGCGGAAGAAAGTTGGTTGTTTGATTGATAGCGCTAAGCTCGGGCACTACTGGTCGAATAATTATTTTTGTGTTTGATAGTCTAACTTTCAATGACGGCCTTTAGTTATTTATCATTACGCTAAACTCCACAAGGGCGGAACAGTATGCTTGAACGCGGTAGCAATTACTACTAACGAATTCCGCGCAGACGAAGTCTTTAGCCCGCAAAAGCTATGAAATTATAAAAGTACGTAGAATTTTGTATTTTCTTCTTAGATTTATTGCGTAGTTGTTTGGCTTACAAACATTATTGTTCCAAAAATGTGGGAGATACAGAAAACGAGGAAACTTGCTTACTAATATTACTAAGTATAATGAAATACATTATGGGGGGTTCTTGAGTGTCACCCACGAACCAGCAAGCGAAGGGTGGCTCGCCCTCCAGCCAGATGGCTTCAGGCGCGTAGACAGTCCAAAACCGCGCGTTGTGGTTCAAATTACGCGAGGTCTATGTCCAGCAGTGGACATCGTTAGGCTGATATGATGGTAATCATTATGGGAATCGTATTAAAATTTATCATAAAATTAAAACATTTATTTCATTTCCATTCGTGTTCAAGACTTAGTCGCTGGACAACACCACTAAAGTTGTACGTTATATCTGCTGAAATGAAACCATATTAAATTGAAGAAGAAGCTTAGTACTTGTCAATTAGTGTTCTTATTGAGCAATTCTAATTCAGACATATACATGACATTCAATACTAGTAACTGCCTCGTTGGTCTATTGGTGAGCGTATGCGGCCGTTTTTCACTACGTCTCGGTTCAATACCCGGGTCGGGCAAAAGTGTTCTATACGTGGTGGTGCGGCGTTGTACTGGTGCCCGGTAAATGGCGATGGGCTCGTTTATCACCGATCACATGGGCAATATAACATTACAGGTGACGAGTGACATATAACATCACGCTTATATTACCTAGAAGGGAGAGGCAGAGGTGTAAAACTCCCTGATTCACCTAAAGTCCAATGGGATAGGAGGTGAACCTATTGCTATCCACCGAGCACAATTCTAACTCCGTGCTGCTATTGAGAGTTTCCTGTCGGAAAATTTACGCTAGACCAACGAGGCAGTTATTAATATAGTAAGAAAAAGGAATGACCATTAAGAGGTCAGTGTTTGGGGAAAGGAGTAAATGGGACCGTGCTCATTATTATAGTACAGTTGAGTCCGATACCTACTCGTACGGGAATAGGAACGGGCAATGGGCCGTAAAATATTACTTCCTTTTATTTTCCGGTCTTGCATTGGAAGTTTTACTATAAAAAGAATAAGATACATTTATTCGGGCATCTCTTAAAATTATATGAAAAAATTTAAAACAACTTATTTTTCTTCAATATAAGTAGTTTTATTTAAAAAAATAATTTAATTTTCGATACTTTATGCACATATCCAAACATATCTCTGCACCTCCTTAAGGTTGACTGGTAGATAATACTTTTGGCATTAAGTCCGCCTTCGACACATGTATCTGCGCAAGGTGATAAAAAAAAAATATAAGTACATGAACATACCGATGTGCCAGAAAAGGTACGCACTTCAGCACAGCATAATACTGCATCACATTAGCACCACAGCACTGGTATTCTGGTGCGCCCGGAGCCCGGATCCACCTTTAAATACTAAGTTTTTATGTACGTACCTACTTAATTTTATAACATAACATAACATCACGCTTATCTTTATTACCCAGAAGGGTGTGACAGAGGTGTCCACATTTCACCTGCAATGTGTGATATTTATTATTTGTACGTAGTGACTGAAAGTGGTAGTGGTCGCGCTTTGACTAGAAAAAGCACCAAAGAAACTAATAACAGTGCGAAGTATTGATAATAATATTGTAGGTGTGCCAATGGCTGGTTCCCTATTTGTTTATGCCCATTTTTTTTTCGCGAGATTTGACTTCGCATACTTTTATTTGACATAATTATAGTATTATTACATATTATTTATTTAGCATCATATTGGCTATCCTAATTTTATTCTATAGTACCCAATCCTTTGATACTTATTAGACGAAAAAAGATTATGCCTAATAACTATAATTCGAAAAAAAATCATTATACCAAAAAAACCATTATGCGAAATTATAGTTATAAATAAAAATGAGAAAAAAAATATGCGTAACGTGTTATGCTAAATATAAATAAATATGCAAAAAAAAGGAATAACCAATAGCTATAGTGTGAACTTATGTTGTCTACTGTCAAACTTTGTGTTTTTATGGACTCATCGTGCATGTTGCATATAACTATATCGGTGCCCACACCTTGGTTGTTTTTATATTTATATAGTTGTGAAAGTCAAGACAAGGTTCTCATATTGCAATGTTGTCTAACTTATTAAGTTTAGTTTAAGTTATTAGACTAGTTTAATTTAAGATCCAACATGCATATTTTACTACTGTACGAATTATTATGCTATAACTGCATAATAATTCGTACAGTAAAAAGTCCAACATAAATTATTGTACATTAGGAAGGTAAACTACCAAACTAACCCATTTATCTAGTTCACTATGTAGTCAAAATATATAACAATATCACAATAGGAAATGGGAAATCCAACAGCCTGCCTCACGAGGATAGATTCCCCATTTCCTATTGTAAAAATACCAAAAAAAAAACCCAAAGATAAAACTACCAAACTAACCTATATATCTATAATATATATCTATATAGGTTAGTTTGGTAGTTTTTAATAAAAATAAATCTTTATTGGTACAAAAGAGGGTATTTTACAAAAATATATAAGCGCTGGCCACCGCGATAGTATTTACCGTGTTGCGGGTGCCAGTGTCTTCTCCAACAGGTACTGCATAACATGCCACAAGCGAAAGCGATTTAAAGTATAAAATTAGAATTCATCTCAAATATCAATTACAAAATTGCATGACAATATATTAAATATATATTATGATTATCATTAAATTTTAATTAAATAAATTATTAATCATAAATTACGTATATGCGTGGGGATAGAAATCTCCTTTTAAGCAATGAATATGCCTGTATAAGGAAAAGTCCTCCGTACATTACAAATTAAAAATTAAAATTATACAAAATTAAGTAAAATTAAAATCAAACTAAATATCAAAGTTAAAATCAAAATAAAATTAAAATCAATATAAAATTTAAATTAAAAATCTATACATTATTAAAGTTAGTTTTATCTATCCTCGTTGGATTTCCCATTTCCTATTGTGATATTGTTATATATTTTGACATAATATACTATAACAATATCACAATAACATACAAAAATTAAAACCTATTTATTTGTATTTCAGTCATACAAGGTAGATGCCACATAGCAACATTTATTGATACCACAGTTTCAATAAATGTATTCATTACCATCGCTTGAATTTTTTCTGGACGAAATAAAAACATTGTTCTCTAAAAAATAATTGTTCTCTTTTTAAAAAGATTACTAGCATTTACAAAGGAAGGGAAGCTGTGGTTTTAATCTATGTTGCTATATCGCATCCACCCATGCTTTTACGTCAAAAATGTATATAATATTTTGTTTTTCAGTTTGGTAGTTATAAAATGCATCTACGTATGTTGAGTACATTATTTTGGTCCTCCCATTTCCCTTTATTATAGCTCATACTTGTACCCACGCCAAGTGCGGATTCTTAGACTTCGTATACCCTCGAGCACGAGTACCTTCAGGTTTGCAGGTTTCCACAAGATGTCAGGCCTACTTATGTTTACTACACGATCGGTTCAGCGTTTTATACCGTGAAGGCGTAACATTCAGACATACAGGGTTTAGAATTTACAATTAGGAAGGGCAGAAGTATCTTTGACGACCGAATAGCAGAGTCGGTAGTGCAGCTGCCTGCTACGCAGAGGTCGCGGGTTTGAATCCCGCTCAAGATAAATCTTTGTGTGCATGATCATGGAGGTTTGTTCTGGGTGTTTCTATGTGTAATAAGAATAACGTAATAAGTATGTATTTACAAAAATATATATATTTGTATCTATTAATATCAGTTATTCTGGCACCCATAGTACAAGCTTTGCTTAGTTTGAGGCTCGATGACGTTGTGTGAATGTGATTTATTTATTTATTTATATTGGTTGCACGATCGTTCAGGAGCTAACTAATCTCACTACCAAAGAGTCCGTTCACAAAAACTACCTTACAATAAATGTTATATGATATGATGATCTTCGGTATAATGACTTCATTCAAATTTTACGGATATTTAAATAAAATGACTAATTTATGAACGCAAACGCCGCGGCGCCGCAACCACAGAACACCCATACCTACATGGCAGTCGGTACATACAAAGGAAGGTAACAAACACCGACTTACGCACTTCCACACAATACTAGTATTTTACGTTAGGTGGTACATTTGCTATAAGTTAGGTAGTTTGCTTGACTGTGCTATAGGAAATACTTGCTGAAACATTCTTAGGACTTTGGAAAGAAAAAAGTAATAATAAACCATTTGTACATTAGTAAATAATACTATTTGAAATAAGGTATCCATTAATTTAAACTTTAAGCGCATTTATTGTAATTGATATGGGTATTTTTTTGTAAAATATTCTTCCATGTAATAATATTTATATCTCATGAAATGGAAAGGCTAAATAGATTAAAAATGTATGATAGCTTACTTGAACTAAACAAAAATGTGCACATCTTTTACGACTAAGGAATAAATATTCTTCCTAGATTATATAAACTTTAAATTAGTTTTTAATTCTACTCTTAGTTTAAGATCGGACGTAAAATAGTTGTACACTATATCCTAAAGTCAAAAATAAGACCGATATAATTATTATAAGCGCAGAAGACCAGCTCACTCTTTATTAAAATCTGTTTTAGCATTAGTCTGACATCTATGCTATGTTTTAGCTGCTATGCTGTGCTATACCTATTTGTAATTAAAAAAACCGGCCAAGTGCGAGTAATAAAAACGGCAAAAATCATGTCTGTTGTATGAGCTTTTCTTAAATATTAATTTTATTTTAATAGAATTATTTATTTTTAAAGTAAATATGTAATGAAGTATTCTGCGAATATTTCAAGCCAGTAACCTGTTGCTGTTATTAATATCGAGCAAAAACAAACAAAAAATAACACGTATGAGAGATCCCCTTTAATATTTATTTCATTTAGTTTTTAGTATATTTTGTAATAACGGCAACAACTATACATCATCTGTGAAAAATTTCAACTGTGTAGCTATCATGGTTTATGACTATGAGGTACAACCTGGTGACCAATATCGAGAGATATCGAGCAAAAATATCACGTTTATTGTATGAGAGCCCTCCTGAAAAATATTTAATTCGGTTTTTAGTATTTGTTGTAATAGCGGCGACAGTTATTACATCTTCTGTAAAAATTTTAACTGTCTAGATATCACGGTTCTTGAGATACAGCCTCGTGACAGACGGACAGACAGCGTTGTAAAATCATCGATGGAGGACTATCTCAAGTTGAATCTGTTAAATGAATTGATTTTTGAATGCACAAAATGATTCACGTATTTTTGCAGTCTTAATTCTTTTAGCAAAAATATTTTAGCTAGTAATAATATTAAATGGATACTGTAAAAAGATAATTACTGAATAAAAACTTACATGTAAAAACTCAATATATCAACAACAACACTGCACATTCAAACGCCAAAAAGTCGCTAAAGTCGCTAAGAAAAAAGCGCACAAAAAAGTTTTTAGTCACAATTATATGCTAAACTTATTGGTCAACTTTTTTTTTTTAGTAAAATTCAAACACTAGATATTTGTAACGAAAAATCGTATAATCGATTATATTTTGAATTGTATCGTATTTGATATCGCCGGCTCGCTTAGTCGGCTACGCACGGACGCGCGCACTCCTCGACTCCCCGCGAACAGTACTGACTCTTACAAGTACTGTGCCTAGCATTACTTATTCTGTGCTTTACTATAAGTGCTAGAATTAGTGCGTACTTGTTACTGACGATTCTAAATTACAGTTCAACTTTTTTATGAAGTTATCTTAAAGTTTAAAGTTCAGTCAGACTGTTGAATCTTTTTAATTAAATTTATTAACATTACGTGGATTCTCTGCCGTGTGATGACTGCCTCGTGCATAGTTGTGAGCGTATGCGCCTCTCACTGCGATGCCTCGGGTTCAATTCTCGATTCGGGCAAAAGTGCGGTTTTTGCGTGCGGAAATTCACAGTAGCAGCACGATGTTGGATTTGTGCCCGTTGGATGGCGATAGGCTCATCCCCTACCTCAGGGGACCTAAAACACTATTAGTGAAATGAAAGTACTGTTCACCTTTCAGGGGTGATATGGGCGTGTTGTTGTTATGCTATTATCTGATCATCATAAATACATTTTAGGAATATGATGCAATTTTCCTACGAGTTATGTTAATAGGATAAGTAAGGTTACATAATTATTTCATACTTAATTAGAATATAAAAAAATATCTGCTTAAAAAAAATTGATATTTCGTGATATCGCCACTATCAATCTAAACGTCAGACTGATACCAAATATTGCTGTCAGGAAAACCCAACCTATGACCTAAGAAATAAATGACAAATAAACTTATTTTATTTACAAGTAGATACGCCGCGGTCTTAACCGCGTCAAACGATATTCTGGCTAGTGCGGTGCCCGCAAGTTTATTTATTTATTTATTTACAATGCCATCTATTAAAATTTTGTGTTAACTCGATTCTAACTGAAAACCTTAAATTCTCCTTAAATCAGTCTTGGGAATAAAATTTTGAAAAACCCCGGTACAGAAATACATTTATTTTCATTCAAGATTAACTTTAAAAAGGACTTCCTTACAAAAGTTCATCCCTCATTTTACCTCCTTCAAAATGGAATTGCCAAAAATCTCTTTTAAGTGCGCACCTACGCCATGTAAAGAACTTTCATAGAAAACTAGCTTCCGCCCGCGGCTCCGCCCGCGTGGTATGTCAATTAAAAGTAGCCTATATGTTAATCCAGACTATAAGCTACATGTGTGCAAAATTTCATCGAAATCGACCCGGTAGTTTTGGCGTGAAAGAGTAACAAACATCCATACATCCATACTTACAAACTTTCGCCTTTATAATATTAGTAAGGATGTCAAGTTCCTAGCCCTAGTGGTTTAGGCTCTGCGTTGATGAATCAGTCAGTCGGACGAACAATTAAATAAGTATAGATGAAGGCATCGTTTGAGTAAGTTTGTGAACACTGTCTCAACAGTTGTCATTTAGTAAATAAAAGAAATGAACAACGTGTTCTAATATTTAATAGCTTATATTTAATCATTCTTCCTAACGTATCAAAACATATTTAAAAGAGTGTGGCAGAGATGTATAGAACTCCCGTTTTACCTGTTATGTTACACTGCTACCCCACGTGATGGAGGGTGAGCCTATCGCCATCCACCGCGTACAATTCAAGACTGTGCTACTAACAAGATTGCCTAACGGAAAATCTCAAATAACACTTTTATGGACGACCAAACTTCGCAGTAGCGAGGTCCCAGTCACGCACGCTAACCACTAAACCAAAGAGTCTAACGAGTTTAGAGACCCGGCAGTTTATTGTTATCAGCAAATGAACTACGCCATGACAAACAGTAATTAATTACAAAATCATAGTAACTAAGCGCCTATCAGTTATCAAACTTACTTATCTACACTTTAAATTACTTCTACGAACTAAACTTCAACTTTAAATCAGTTATTTGTGGGTCATAGTATCGTGTAGATACCTTGTCCCTACTTGTTCAATACTAGCTTATACGCGCGACTTTATCTATAGTATTCCTGTGGTCTAGAACTATCTCCACATACATTTTCATTATTATCGGTCCAGTAGATTCGAAGATTTTTTGGTACAAACAAACTAACAAGAAATCTATCCTACATAGACTAGCATTCGCGTGGTATCGATTTAAAAGAGCCTATTAATCTTTCTTCTCTCACTTTTTTAACTAAGAAACAGTTGAAAAAAGTATGGGACCATCTAATCATAATCATAATCATCTAATCATCGAACGGAAAAAAAAACATGTCTTTCTTACAAAAGACATAATTTTTCTCGCATTTGGGCGGTTTAGTTAGTTAAAAGTCCAAACTCCCTAAAATTCCAATTCTTAGTTAGAAATTTAAAACTTATCAAGTTTTACATCTTAGATTGGTTCAGTAAGATGTAAAATATGATAAGTTTTAAAATTTATAACTTAAATAAAATTGGAATTTTACCCAACGTTAATAATTAAGCTCCTAAATAGATATAGGAATGTCCAGGGTTTAGAAAGTTTAGAGGCTCCTAGGCAAACCTCATAATATCATAAATCGTCGTTGCATTAATTTCCCTTGCTCTACATCTCTTCATGCAGGGCATCAATGGCAATGCTGTCTATGTGTCAGTGCCCTGCTCTATGGCACAACGACTCTATTATGCATCTCTTATCTCTATGGTGTCGGTCAGTGAGTTTGGACTCTAAGATAAATGCACCGGAGATGATAAAAATACTGTTTCGGTTAACAGCTGATGGCCCTGACTATGTTCACGAAGCTTATAGCAGCTACAGCTCTCTAAAATAATTAATTTCATTCTCTGAATGCTAGTATTTATTTCGGCCAGAAGTTTTAAGCATTGCCATACAACGTAACAATGCTGCCAGCATTTTGGGAACGTTCTTCACTGGCAGCGGTCTTCTAGATTAGGTTTGTACATGCTTTTATGTAATGTATTTTCAATAAAAGAAAATGTGAGGTAAATGGGTTCATTTCAGCTCTTTACGATTGAGCTGATTTTAAAGGTTGCATTGATAACATAACTAGATTTTTCTACTACATACTGGCTGGATGGCTAGATTAAAAGATTCAGTTAAAACTTAGAATTACAGTTACAGGAGGCCATAAACACAAAAATATACAGAATCATTTATTTGCTGAAAGTGTTGTTTACGATTAGTTCTTAAATATAAGTTGGTAAATTTGTTTCAAACACTTTGTTATAAGCTTAACATGTAAATATTAATGTAATATGCATAGATATTGTAGTATACTATAGTATTCGAATGAATATTGCAATAAATTGTAAATACTGTTCATTTTATAAGTAAAATGTTTTTTTTAAATTGCTGTAATAATTGTTACATAATAAAAGCATACATAACATACCTACCCTCATACCGATACCGAACCCTCAATAATTTACTTTAGATACAGATATCATACCAGTAACGAGATCATGCCTAAAGATAATATTTCATTTTTGTGTTGCCAAGACAATAATTTAATAATGCCGTGTTGTGCCTAGAGTTGGTCTAAACAAATTGACAATAATATCACAGCGGGTTATACGCTCCTTGACACTGTTCAATAACTTTATGACATCAAAATCGGAATGTGATCTATTTGCTTTGGCTTGGATAGATGTACGTAGCGAAATTGTGTGTATTTGTCAAACCTTGGATAAAGTTTAGTCATTGTTGTTATTTATTGTAGGTATTGTTTGTGTCGTGTGTAGTATTATTCTCTGTGTACTTTCATCTATCAGATTATTGTCAAATGTTATTTTTTTTTATGTATAACGTCTTGGTCTAAAACTGTAATGCACATATGTATAAGTAAGTAAATAAATATAAAAAAACAGATATCCTTTTCTTCATTTCTTTTCACTAAAACCGTTGATGGAACGAACAGTGAATGTGCTTTTTTAACACGCTTATATTAGCTTCACCTGTATGTATGTATATATGTAACCAACTCCTTTGGACTCGATTTTGACCCACTTTAAACGGACAGATTTCATTAAAATTTTGCACACCTGTCAAAGATCGATGACAATCCAATAATTCGATTCGATTGCAAAATTAAATTTAAAAAAAATTAAAAATTAAAATATAGTTTAAAAAAACTAAAAAACACGCTTTTAAAGTACTTCTAACTAAAAAGTGAACAATAATTCCTAATATAAGCTGAAAATGGTAATGAACAAAAAATACTAGTATTATTTTGAAAAAGCGTGGGGTGCTGTGTGCCATATTAAATTTTTCGTCTATCGAGCAACCCACGCTTGACATGTGGCGAGCAGGGCATGCATGTGGCAAGCATGGTTTCTGTCACGGCTCCGGCGCGGCGCCGCGAGGCACCGGCGCCCGGCGCGGTCTGAAAAGAACAAAAGAAAGTTTGCCATAGCTTAAAAAAACATTTGTTTGCTACATATAACGTAAATGAGTCATAAAAATTACTTAAGTTATGTAAAGATTATCTTAATACCTACAATAAAATATTGAATAACTTTAATGTTGAAAGCGAATAATACAAAGAGTCCTAATTATGTTAATTAAAGTGTAAGTAAAATGTTGTTCTAATCCGAGTGCAATGTATTTCCACAGACAAACCGATCATTCGGTATTGTGGAGCCTGTTTAAAATGTATGTTTTTATTTATGAATAAAGCATTTTTATCTATCTATCTACATGCTTATCGTCGCAGATGGTTCTGGACTTCACCGTCAGCATACGGGCCTCCTCGCTCCGCCGCACCTACGCGGCCTTAAATCGCTCTGTGCTTAAATTACACTCTTGGGGTAGGGCAGATAGTACTGCGTGCAGTCGGGTTTGCGGCAAGGCTGTCACTTCTTAGTGATTCGTAATGCTCAACTAGCCGCCAAGAATCTGGGCATCCTCCACAAAATCAGACAGTATTTGCTGTTGCTGCTGACAGTAGTCTTAAACAAAACTTTGCGTTCGCAATCTAATAAAATCAAGTGAGTATCGTGAATGGTCACTGCTGGTCACTCACAATGAGACGAATAAAATTTTATTGCAGCTTATCACAAAGGGAGTCTTTTTAGGTCTGACGATCATTGGCCGTTCTTCGCTCGATTTGGTGACGACACGTGATCGATACGTGATGGTACTGTGATTATTAAGCTCCACAGTGATCAATTAATAAAATTCTTTATTTTATTCATCATTAAAATATAATCCATGTTTTTTGAAAAGCATTCGTGACGAGGTAATAGACAAAGACAAGGATAAGGAAATAAAATAAGTAGGTACTGTTTAAAATGAAAAGATTTATTTACATAAATTCTCGTTGTATTATGTATTATTTATTTATAATATATTTATTCATAAATAAAACGAAGTTTGTACTAGGAATAACTCATGTGTCGCAGGAGTGTTCACAGACATACATTGCTATGTGCAGAGCACACCAAGAGTCAGAACAAATCTTTGCAAATCACACAAAGATTTGTCCCGTGTGGGGATCGAACCCACAACACCAGCGCAGTTGAAAGCGGCAAGGCGACCGCTTTAACCACTACGCCAACCGAAAATGTGATTAATTCTAAATACTCAAAGTTTTGTGTAAGTAACACACACGATAATAACGTGCGTGATTGCACGGTGCTTGCCATTTTGAAAACATCACGCGCAAAACTTAGAGTTATAGTTATTTAGAATTAATCACTTATTATCCTGATATTTCTGAGGTCAGCTTAGTTTCAATCAGGCAATCAAACAATTCTTTAAATGCATTAAAAAAAAGGTGTTATCGTATAAAACATACAAAAATATTATATACAATTTTTATTTTTATTATAACATTACTGTTCTTTATTAACTTTCCCAAAATAGACATTTGAAAATATTCAAATTTGAAATGTCTATTTGGGGAAATCCATCCATGAGGTATCATAGACACACCATGTACCGTACAAGTAGCTGTATGTGTGTACAAATATATAACAAGATACCAAAATATATAAGAGAATTGCCTTTTCATAAATATATAGCGCACTTAAAAAATGGTTAATCGAACATTGCTTTTACACAATAGCCGAATTTATGTCATTCGATTCTAGAGATAATGAATAATACATTTTTTTTTTCAATTAGGTTAGTGTTATTATAACTTTAATTAATATAAGTACTTAGATATAACATTGTATATTTTGCATTCCGATTATCCGGTGAAAGATGTGTATTATTATAAAATTGTACCATATTTTTGTCACCATGTTTTAGGCAAATAAACGTTTCTTTCTTTATTTCATGTTACTTTTGAACAAAATTTATTCAAACTTAATCTAGAAGTCGACACAGTCTAGGTTGTTCCCCACAATGAAGCTAGTGCTAACTTTAGCATTTTCCAATCGCTGCTGCCATTTTCTTTAGCCGGTCGACTTGATGCATCATCTTCAACAAACTGTGCGCCTCTGATTAAACTGTCGGCGAATTTTCTACTTTGTTTACAATCATTTGCTCACTCAAGATAGCATCTGAAAAAAATAATAGAATATGTTATTAAGGAATGGTGTCAAGTTGAATTTTAGATGGATACTACTTAAGCTGTCCGTCACGGATGCCGTTTGAAGATCTATCGCAGTCGTTACGGGTAGTCAGAGGTCAGAAAATCTAATGACTAGTCTTACAAAGAGTATCACCTCGTAAAATACTGATATTCAGCTTAATCCGTTAGACTAGAAGCCGACCCCAATGTCATTGGAAAAACTTGGAAGATTTATTGATGATACACCTCTTCCAGACCCTTTTGGGAAATATTAGCGTGATGCTATATTCAACAAACTCATACCACGATACAATTCTTGTTCTCTCCTAGCATTATTTAGAGGTAGTTGTTGGGCAACGGCGTAGCTCTGAGTCCTCTGACGCCACACTCGTGTCAGCACGTATATTACGCCAACAACTACGAGGACCATGAATATCGAAGATGAGATTATCCCGACCGAATGTTGATCAGCCCTGAAAGAAAAGCGTCGTAGGTAGTCAAAGTCATCTATAGAAAAGGTTATCAAATGATTGAAACCAGTAAAAGATACGTAAGTATAGTAGTGATCTTAATCGACAGCATGCTTTCTTACACACTTACACTAAGCTCTTAGAGTAGAGTAGAGAGATGAGAGTAGGTACGCCATACTAAAGTTTTAAGACCCAAATGATACAAATGTTGCGGTAGAATAACTATGCGATTGAATAGATAAAAATTGTATGTTTAGGTATGATTAGGCAGATATGGGATGCAAAGGGATGAAAAGCATGTGATTAAAAAAGTGATCAGTTTAAATGTCGATGGAAAAACAGGAAGAGGCTAGCCAAAGCAAAATGGATGGATTGCGTATAAGAAGATATTGAAGAGAAGAGAGTGTATGAACGCGAGACGGCTGACAAAAGAAAACAGAAAAAGAAGAAAAAGACGTTTTGCGCCGGCCCCAAATAAAATGGGTTAAGGGCAGGCAGAAGAACAAGGTAGATTTTACAGAGTTGTAAGTATTCACTCACCAAGAAGATTTTTCAACCTTTTCTCTCCAATTTCCATGATCTGAAATATTGACTGGTGGCAGAGTAGTTGAACTTTTGTCGATACAAGATTCAGGCTTGATACAATGTCCATCGTTACATTCGCTGGAGCAGTCGGGTTCACAGGAGCTATTGACAGATTTCTTGTACCCTGGGTGACAGGAGCACTGTTCTGGTGCTTCACAGAAGCCGTTTACACAAGGCTTAGTGCAGATTGGTTCACAGGATCCATTGACGTATCGGTATCCAAAGAAACAAACGCAAGCATCAGCTCCTATGCAAGTACCGAAGTCACACCCCGAGCAGATAGGGACACAAACGTGAGTTTCATTAGCTTTTAATATGTATCCTAGATAACAGGTGCACACCCCCGGTGATGAGCAGTCTCCGCTTATACAGGGTGGATCACAGACAGGGTGGCACGTGATGAAACTGAAATGCAAATAAAATGGGAGATTCAGCACTGTTGCCGCAAGATTGCCGACTAATAGTATACATTTACTTTTTTTTGAAATATGGCTTTCTTGGTCACAGCCAGCATTTTATTTTCTGGTTTTATTTTTGCAACTGAATAATTACCTATGTGTGAAACTGTATTTTTTCGCCATACCAGTTGGCATATGAAAAAATATAGGTACACTTGTATTTGCGAAAGTCGTAGAACAAAAGTTAGTGGGTAAGGGAGACTGGGTACGTTTGAACCGGGGTACGGTTAAAACAAAGCGGATGTCTCGTAAACCAAGCGTGATAACTTTTACGTAGTAATAGGTGGTCATTTAAATCTAAGTTCTTAATAAATACTTACTTATATTTGTAAGTTTCATAACTTTCGTACAAGTCTTCAAACTCATCATGCTCTTGGACGTAGCCTTCGCAGCATATTTTTGTCGTTATCATACTTGATTTCTGCAATGTAATATTTTAAGGTTATTCTCGGTAGTTTCAGATTCTAGTATCGTAATATTTGGAAGATGGTAGAGCTGGTTAATAAAACAATGATTTTTAATATATCCAGTGATGCACTTTTTCGATGCTTTAAAAAAAGATAGGTAGGTAAAAAAATGTATTCCAAGAATGTATCCGATTGAAAAATCGATAATAAGGTACTTAATTAGTCAAAATCAATGTAATCTAATCACTTAATGACATTTAATAATTCCAATTTGCATATAATGAAACACTGTTGTATGAATATCATTTAAAAAAATAAGGGTGGATGCAGTTGGACGCGACGAAGCTTCATTAATTGAAAACACAGAGATCAGACGTGGCTAGTGGCCTCAGTAGTCAGACTTATCAGTTAAAAACTTTTTCGAAAAAAGAACACACAAGTAAGTTTTATAAACAAATGAATTGTTCGGAAACCGTAATTATTATTCATCCAGTTATGTAAAATTTGCTATTTGACGAACACTAATAACCGTACATTATTAAAGACTTCAATAACTTTTCTTTTTTTTACTTTTCTTTTTTTAGATTTACCGTATAGTATTTCCATTCAGTCCTGTACACGCCATCCACGTCCGGAGAGCTTTGAAAATGCGTCATTAACCCTGTCGTAATAGCCCTGAAATAAAACAAAGGCCTAAGATTTCTGAAGATATTATCGTTTATAAAATAATTTTTAACAAAAAAAAAAAACGACTTCAAAAAGTATGTAAACTAAAAAGCAAAAAATAAATTTACTTCGCACAAATAATATTTTTTTTCATTTAGTTAAACAGAAATTATTAAATAATTATTTTATAATTCTGAAGTCGGTGCCTTGATACTCCTATCGCGTCACTGAACTAGTAAAATATTAAAATTTAAAGATACTCACATCTTTGTTTGGGTACACACTTGAGATTTAACTTTAACAATGTTCACCAATACTATTACATTAATTATTACTTTACTTAACATTTTGAGATCCTATACAAAAGTTATACGGTAGAAGACTGAAGTAAAACTGAAATTAAAACACCTAAACTTCCTCCCAAAGTTCTGCACATGCGTTGCTTTGGACGCATGGACGTTAATAAGCTAATGGAGGATGCGTCGCTTATTGAATGGGAACCCTTAATATCAACTCCAGGTATCAATGAGAAGGTTGATATTTTCAATGATCTTGTCCTCAACCTGTATGATAAGCACGCGCCTGTCAGGAAGGTCAAATTGAAGCGCCCCCCTGCTCCTTGGATGACGAGGGGGATCAGGATGGCAATGAGACGTAGAGATAAAGCGTTTCGTAAATTAAAAAAGGACCGATGCGACGACAATTGGGCTTCTTATAGGACTGCAAGGAATCGGTGTAACCAGATGATACGGAATGCTAAACGCCGCCATATTCTCAACAACATATCTAATTCTTCCCCCGCTAACGTCTGGAAATTCCTTGGATCTCTGGGCGTTGGCAAACAACGACTATCAGAGTTTCCAAAAACAATTACATTAGACAGTATTAACCATCATTTTGCTACCACAGAAACCTTGGACGTTCATATAAAGCATCGCACTATGAGCTACTTAGCTGCTTTGTCACGGCCCAATATTGACCAATTTCTGTTCTCTCCAGTCGCACCAGAGGAGGTCAAAAAGTTCATCCTATCTATTAAATCCAATGCCGCAGGCTGTGACAATATCAGTCGCCGCATGGTGGTCACTGTATTGGACAGCCTGCTTCCTGCCATCTCCCATATAATTAACGCTTCCTTAGAGTCCAGCACGTTTCCTTCGCTTTGGCGAAAGGCCTTCGTCATTCCTCTGCCCAAAATCCTCAATCCTTCTCAACCAAATCATTTTCGACCTATATCTATCCTTCCTTTTCTCTCCAAAGTGCTCGAGGCCTGTGTCCATAAGCAGCTTTCTGCGTTTTTATATGGTCACAGTCTTCTTAGTCCTTACCAATCCGGATTCAGGCCCGGGCACAGTACTACCTCTACCCTTCTCAAAGTGATTGGCGATATTAAGGCGGGTATGGAGGATACCAAAGTCACAGTGCTGGCTTTGGTAGACTTTTCAAACGCTTTTGGTACCGTCAACCACGAGATCCTTCTTTCTATCCTCTCTCAACTCATGATCTCCTCTGGTACGCTTGAATGGTTTTCCTCTTACCTTTCGGGACGTCAGCAGTCGGTGCGCCATGATGACTCTTCGTCAACTTGGTGCGAACTCTTCTCTGGCGTTCCCCAAGGCGGTATACTCTCTCCTTTACTTTTTTCTACTTTCATCAATTTCATTACTCTCAATCTTCAGTGTGCGTATCATCTTTACGCCGATGACTTGCAGTTGTATGCACAGGCTAGCGTTGAAGATGTGTCCGATGCGATCGGTAAGGTGAATCAGGACTTAGTGGCTATAAAAAACTGGTCTGACAGGTTTGGCATTAGTGTCAACCCCACCAAATGCCAGGCGCTTATTGTCGGTAGTCAGCGCATTATAAACAGAATGCAATCATCCTCTCTGCCGTCAATAACGTACAACGGGATGTCTATAGCACTAAGTCCTGCGGTCAAAGACCTTGGTCTTCATATCGACGCTACTCTCTCCTGGCAAACTCACGCTTCAAGTGTCAGTCAAAGAGTTACCCTAACGTTACGTTCATTGTACCGTCTGAAAAACTTCCTCTCATCCAGGACCAAGGCGATGCTTGTGCAGACTTTGATATTCCCCATAATCGACTATGGTGATGTATGTTATTTCGACCTGAATGCAGACCTTCTCGATAAATATGACCGCCTTCTTAATAACTGCATTCGATTTGTTTTTAATCTTCGCAAGTATGATCATGTATCTGCTTATCGCTCTGAGCTCAAATGGTTACCTATTCGCCAACGCCGTAGCTTGCGTGCCCTCACCACTCTTTTCTCCTTCCTTAACTCTCCAACTCCACCCCTCTACTTAACACCTTACCTCTAGTATTTGAGCTCTAATCATGCTAGAGATCTACGGTCATCTAATAACAGACTGCTTTTATGTCCTTCACACACTACTGGCTATGTCCATTCTTCTTTCTTCGTTCAATCTGTTCTTCTGTGGAATGCGCTACCTCTGGAAATCAGGATGGCAACAACACGTTACAGTTTTAAGTTTAACGTGCGTAAACTGTTGACTGAGCAATTGGCAAAATCATCATAATATATCTTATTTATCTTATATAATTATCAACTTCTCCTGTAAGGCTGTATAATTATGTATATATTATTATTATATTTTATTTATAAAAGTATGTATTTATTATGTTATAAATTATTATATATTTATTATTTTCAATATTATGTATCTCTATTACGTATTTTCTATAATATTAACTTCTTCTATTTACATATCATTACTCCTCTGTATAATCTGCACCTACCTATGCTTATCTCTGCACCACCCTAGGTTGACTGTTAGAGAATGCCATGAGGCATTAAGTCCGCCTTTGTACTATTTTTATGTGCAATAAGTTAAATAAATAAATAAATTAAATGATGATAGTGTACAACAGAATTCGAAGTTCTGATCCGAAATAGATATCAACAATGGACCAACTCAATCACAGTGGAATATTTTATTTGACGGAGCGTTTTAACAGCTTTATATTTATTTGCAAAATTAGTGTAACGATTTCTTTCTTCTTAGTTTAGTAAGAGCATATTGTGATGTTTAGGGAACTGCAGGGAACGTCAAAACACTGGCTGATAAAAATTACACTAGTTTGATAAGAGATTGTGGGTTTACTGAGATGAGCGGATATTTCATCATTGATGATTGACTCATCCAGCGAATGACGAGGTTATTATCATGGTGAATCAACCTTGTATTTATGGTGGAAGAGGTTTTATAAACTGTTCAATCTGTCGCCAAATAGGAGTGCTTGCACCTTTGTGTCTAGATATGGTGTAACACTACATACAGTACACTTATTGAACCAGTAGTCATATAAATAATAATAATCGTAGTTTTTCTATAAAGTGATTAAGCTGATAGATATGCATGGGCATCATGTCACGATTTTCTTAAGATTTCGAGGAACCTCCCGGCCCAACACGTTGCGTGGCGAACTTTCGGCATGGCTTATGTGACTTGTTTTAGGTCTTTAGTACTCTGGGCATCTTTGACTTATCTGGCTGACGTGTTGATGATGACGATTCGCCATCAATTTAATTTGCTTTACGAGCTTTTGCATCTTCAAGGCCTACGGTCAGAGTTTCAAATTCTGTGTTTAGCGTTATGTTATGAGTCAAGCAGTAGTATGCAGGGTCTTAGAACTCATAGGCGCTGATCATCACTGGTGGTGTCCGTTTAGCGTTTACAATATGGAACTGTGAAACACGGAACACAAATCGCCTCAAATCGTGACACAAAAATAATATTTTGCAACGTAATTGGGGAAAAAGCTCGGCGAATGATAACTTAATGTTGATTAGCTCCCATACCTATTTAAAAAAACTTCCTTGGCTTAGTCCTTATACGATGGTTTGCTTATGTCATTCTAGCTATGGTTTAAGTGTGCATTGTGGCGCCATGGTGCGGTTATATTATAATCAATGATATTATAGAACTATAGATATGTTACGTTCATAGAAATTACGATTTAAATCCGTTCCGAGCTATTCCAAATTGCACACATTGACAAATGTAACTGATAAGTAAAACAAAAGATACGAAATAGCACGCAAATGAAAGAGATAGCTATAGTTATATATATATAACACAGAACTTACGGTGTGGTACGCACGTGACTGCGCTTGACGCAGGCCACACGCAAACTAAACACAAGACGTCCCAATTGGGACGTATTTGAGTATTCACAGCGCGAGCGCTTATAACATATCTGCTTTTGTTTTTATATAATATCATTGATTATAATAGTAAACCGATACTCTCGCACTACATCGACGTCATCTGCTTTATTGCTGACATAACAGCAAAGTGTGGCGAATACGAGGAAGGAAAATTAGGCGATGGTGCTGCCGCCCCCTAGCTCGTTCACAATAGTTTTACCATCATCAAAATATAGATTAGGGATAAATCGTATTAACCAGCCGATATGGGATCATTTCGATTTCCTACCTATTACTAGTTGATAAATAACCCATAAATTCATAAATAGCCCACGGTGTGAATTTTCCTCATACAATCATATTCAGTTGTTACTTTTACGTACTGAGTGTTGATCCAGTTATGTTAAAATGTATAAATTAATATATTTATTGCTTTTGTGTTCAGTTTGCGTGAATTCTAAGTTTTGCACTGAGAAAAGAAGGTAAGTGGAGTGCTATAAACTATGCCTAGCGTGTCAAACGTAAGGTTGTAAATGACTTTATACTATCGTAACGTATCCTCAATACTTTGTAGATAGAAACATAATATATATCATAATTTTTTTATTCATTTCTTTTACGTTGGGGTCGGTTTCTAGTCTAACGGGTTCAGCAGATTTTCAGTATTTCACGCGGAGTGACTGACATCAGACCTCTGCAATCCAGTACGAGGAGATACGATACTATTAGGATTTATAATTAAAAGGCAAACAATCTAAAACTATATGCCTGCTCGATTCCATCCATTTGATTTTATTAGAATTTTGTTGTTCGTTACAGGTTGTACTCACCGGAAAGCTATGACTGGGACCAGGAATATTATTCGGTAAATATAACTTTGTCTTTGTGCGGCGATAGCTAAAAGGGAGAATGCGAAGACACACAGTCTCGGGTACAAACCCACGGCATACACCTCTGTCAATAAATCGTTAAAGTTTCGTCGTTTCGAAGTTTGTGTATTTATTCATCATTATCAGCCAAGAGACGTCCACTGCAGGATATAGGCCTCACCAATCGATTTCCACAGCACGCGGTTTTTGGCATTTGTGTATTTATTATATTAATTATAACTCGCTAACGGTGAAGAAAAACATTGTCCGAAAACCTACATGCCTGAGAGTACCTAAAATAAGTGCTCGAAAGTGTGTGAAGTCTACCAATGTGCACTTGCCCAGCGTGGTAGACTCTAGCCTAACTCCTCTCATGAGGAGAAGAGGCCCCAGCCCAGCAGCGATACACGTATTAAATACAGGGCTGTTATTATTATTATTTTAACTTTATCTTTAGATCTCTATCTAATATATTAAGAATGAATCCCGTAAATCACCCGGTGCCGACGGTCTGCTGAACCAATTTGATGAAGAAAAGATAAATCAATACAATAAACGTTAAATAAAGCGTAATAGAAAATTTACGAGTCATGTTAAATTGCCGATTGAACTTTAGGAGGACTAAGCAATGCCTGGTGCTGTATTAAAAGGTAGCTCACTAAAATATATTAATATTTTTTAAGGCTATTAGCTTTAACGTGGCTAATCTCATCACTATCCGTCCGCAACGGTAACAGACATCCATCCATACATATGTAGATTTATGATAGAGACATCCTCACATTTCAGCATTTCTTTCATGGTTTACGTTACTTTCCAGAACGTAAAGGAATCCGCGGTGAAGGTATGCTGTGAGGGATACCAAGAAACGGCTCTCTCCTTATATCTTCGCATATTCTATGAATTTAAAGAGTAAGTATAACATACTTCATAGAGCGTTTCACCGCTTGTAAGCTATCTGATGATGTAGGTCATTCTTGTTAGTTCCTGCATTTCACAAGAAGAAAGTAAAAATATTCTTCCAATTTCAATTCAAGGGAAGGAATTGTATGCAACATTGACATAATATTAAACCATAAATTGTAACTGTTTGAATACAAAAACAGACCTAAGTTTGTCAAAAAAAATATGGAAATATACTGCAATTTGCTTTATTTTTTAGTTATCTCGAATGTGAGCCGCTATGCGACCCTCCTTGCAAAAACGGGCACTGCACGGCACCTGGCCAATGCACCTGTTCTCCAGGGTATTCAAAAGCCAGAGACAGTGACATCTGCTCCCCAGTCTGCGACGTTGCCTGTAAACGAGGAACTTGTGTAGCACCAGACCAATGCAGCTGTCTGTCAGGCTACGAGCTCATAGACGGATCCTGCAGTCCCATCTGCTCTGAACGGTGTCTGAACGGCGTGTGTGTGTCTCCGGAACGGTGCATATGTCACTATGGGTATAGCAAGGTTGAGAGGAATGCCTGTGAACCTTGTGAAGGTGATAACTGCCTTTCAAAATATGCTGTTGATGAACCGGAAGTTGAGGCAATACCGTTTGATAGGTGAGTTTTATGTCGATGAGTAATAACGTTTTGATTTTGACTGATTGCAAATTGTAAGTAACATAATTAATTACGATGCTATCAGTGGCGTAACTATACCATCGGGGGCCCGTGGTTTTTTTTCACCTTAGAATGCCAGATATTTAGGAAGAAAGATTAGTCTTTCGCGATTTACTATGTTACCCTGCTGCGTTATCTTGCCCCTTAATTGTCTATTCCAATACTTTTGCAACTTCCCGGTCAACAATTTTCAATGTTTGGATGAATGGGTTTAACCCTTTTTTTTTTTGATACTTTATGTTTAATTACTTTAAAGGTCGTGGCATCTTGGGCCCGGGGGCCTCCTCAGGCTGGGGGCCCGTGGCATTTTGCCACCCCAGTCACCTTATAGTTACGCCACTGGATGCTATTAATATACCTGTGTTGCTCCTGTTTTTTATCTTGATTTGAGCTCGTTCATCATAGTTATATATTTTTTTTTAATAAATTGAAATATGAAATATTAATTTTTGCCTGCAACTCCACCCGCGTGAAATGTCGATTTTAACAAATTATTCAGGGAGTTTCGACGCGAAGACTAACATGGGGGGTAAATTTGTGATCATCAAGCCGTTTTAATAAATAAAGAAGCCGACATAAATTTGGCGACACATAATATAACTTCGCTAGGTAGTTGTTTTGAGAAAGTGAAAGTCAAATGTTATTTTTATTGGAATAACTATACATTGGCATATAAAATTAAATATATTTTATCCGATTCCGAGTGTTACCTCTTAAGTTGACGATTTCAAGTACTATGAAATAATAGGTAGTTGACGAAATAAAATAAATGAGTAAATAAATAAGTTATAGATATTTCTTCAAAAAACACATGAGCAAAGATATCAAGGACAGCCGCGCCGGACCGTAACATTTAGGACCTTGAATCCATGAGTGGACGAAAGCAAATGTTCCTCTATAATTATAAGCATTAAGGAATGTCAGTCGTAGAACCGAACGGCGAACACCCTGTATCTTTCGCATGAATCACTCCTTTTTATTAGCGAATCCGCATTAGTTTATCGCGAACATGTACAGTCTGTCACTACCATAGAAATCTTAATAAAAGGCAATAGAAATGTCAAAGACGCGTGACCTTGTCGCCGCGCATCTATCTAGTCAAACACAAGTGCGAGTTGAGGAATTGTCGTCTTAATGTCATCGCAAAAAGAATAATTTTGTTTGCAGGAATACAAGCGCATGAGTCTAATCGAACATAAGTGCGAGTTGAGGAATTGTCGTCTTAATGTCATCGCCAAAAAGAATAATTTTGTTTGCAGGAATACAAAAAGTGGTATTTGAAAAAACGATGACATGCGTCCCAGTGTTAAAAGATAGTCGATAGCATTTCTATTGACTAGTTATTAAGATTTCTATGGTCACTACCCTTATACTCCGAAACGCGTGAAGCTACTGAGTTAAAATAAATATCAAATACATAATTCAACGGTTCCTTAAGAAAATAAACCCAAACCTCGTCAGTTTCCCTGTAGTAGCGTCTGAGATATCCAAAGAAAATTAATCATGTTTTAATTGTTCATTCATCTATTGAAACCGCGTTCCTTATTACTTTTTAGTTGTAAGAGCTTTTTGATCTTTCAATATTTATTTTGCTGTGTGCTCATATGTGTTGTGTTACGACCCAGATCTCAACAGTATATTATCTACTTTTAATGTTACCATGATTGTAATGTGTTTTGTGCGCCTAATAAATTAATGAATAAATAAATAAACCATTATTGGAGCTATTGAGTTTTGTTCAACTGATTTAAAGATATTACTTTAGAAGTTTTTTGGTTGAGTTTATTGTCGTTATTTATTAGTAGAGACGTTTCGTAAAGATTTTATTACCTTTGCGGGGATATAGTCTTGTTTAAATTTCCCTATACTAGACTTGCTTACTCTCTATGTTTTAATAAATCTACATAATGTGTCAATTATTACTGTTAATAATACAGTAGAAGTAGGATATGACGGGAAAGTATGAAAAAGCAATGCCGGATCCCCTTGGTTGCGAAACGACCACAACTAGCTTCATCACGATATATCGATACAAATTAGCCTATGTCCTAAGCCTTTAGCTCTGTTGCGCCGGAGGACTTAAGTATATTATAAGTTAATTGCTTCTCTTTCTGTTTTTCAGGTTCTTTTCGTATAACACAGTGAACTTATTGTTACCGCTTTGTTTAATGGTGACTGCTATGATGTTACTGTTTATTTTATTGCACTGGACACCTGTCAAAGTCAATGTGGTAGAGAAAGAAGAAAAATTCGTCAATTATCTACAGCCAGTGGCTATTTCTGAGGTACCTGAACTGCCGGACAAGAAGTCTCTGATTATTTAATTGATTAAATAATAATTATTAATTTAGTAATTTAATTGAACAAAAACAACCATTAAACTGATTAAATTTATTAATATCTATATTTTTTTCTTTAAAAAAGCGACTCCCATACTAGAAATAACGCTTGTGTCGCGGGGGTGATCACCAACATACATTTCACTCACGCAAAGCACACCCAGAGTCAGAACAAATCGTTGCGGATCACACTAAGATTTGTCCCGTGTGGGGATCGAACTCACAACTCCAGCGCAGTGGAGAGCGGCGAGGCGACCACTTAATCCACAACGCTAACCGTGCACTCAAACTATATTGATAATAGTACTAGTGAAATAGATTATTCTACTGGTTCTGATCAAACGGTTAAATAATAAAGACATGGATATTCGGAAATGTCTCTTTAAATTGATCGCAAAGTTTTCCCACGAGATGGCACGGCACCAGGACGTCGAATTTGTCATTGGGCACCACCATGCCGATGCCGTCATGTGGAAAACGCGCTATCTATTCTTATTTAAGACTGTTTAGCAACATTAAAGTGGGACTTTTTAACAACCCTCCTCCTCTCCCACTCTGCGGTTCACCTCCTAGGCTCCAAGACTTTTAGTATCTTTACTCCCTTAGTACCCTGAACAACTTTCAGAAGACATTTCTTAGAGGCTAGCTCATGCACTCTACAAATTACGTTTTCAGTGAACTACACAATTTCAAGCGTTATGGTTGACCCTATTGAAAGCTGCATTTCGCGAAACTCTTCCCGACACGTTTAAAATAAAATGTATCAGTTACCGCTTTTCGATAGATAGCGTTGTCACTGCTGGATAAATCGCGGTATGGCTTCGTTGGAACTGTGATAGTGAAGTCATCCTTGTACATTAATATGTACAAGGATGACTTCACTATCACACTGTACATTATATTCATCGTGCAAAAGCTAACTTTTTATTCTCCATGCAGTCCTCAAACAACACGTTCTTCTGACTTTCGACCCGTGCTCTCTGCAAAAAAAAGGCACTATCATCCTGTTGACGCAAATAAGTACCGTTTCGATATCCGTTTCAGCAATCGTTTCTTTTGTTTCATAGGAGGATATGTTTTTAACAAAATAAATAAAATGATTTAATATATTTTCCATAACAAAACCAGCCTGAAAAACAAACTAACTGAGAGGCTGTGGACCTTTAATTATGCAAATACTGAAGACCTGATTAAAGTCCTCGAGTAGCAATCCATAAACCTCGCACTTACATACAAACACACACACCCACAAACGAGAACGTAAACAAAACACACATAAAATACATGCTGCACTACTTACAACCTGCCCTTAATGGTAACACAATAAGAAAAAATATCTGCGATGGAGGTGACCTAAAATACAGGCTCACGCCTTGATTAAGCACCAGTCTCCCTCAATAATCTATGACTATTATGTTTAGATTATATTATTATTATTTATTATATATCAAAGACTATTTGACGTCCAAAGTTGCAGCTCTAATTAAATTGCAGCCCATTTTATGTTTTAAAAAAAACGTCAAGTTAATTTTCTAATTGTGTTAGTTCGCAAGAAGAGAGTGACTAGAATAAAAAACCGGCCAAGTGCGTGTCGGGCCACGCGCAGTAGGCTTCCGTAGCTAGTCGTAACAACATATTTCGACTTAAAAGGGATTTACTATCTGTATTAAACAAGTAACATCTTCATACAAGTCATTACTTCCAAGGTTTTTGTAGTTTGCACGAATTATTTTAAGTAACTGCATTTTACACTTTGGTGGACCCCAATTACTCTAGAACTAATTAAGTTAAAGTAACCAGATAAATAGCGTCCTTCAGATAGGAAATGTTTGTAGTACACGAAACCAGCTAGCACGTATGACGAGATGTATGAATGTTAAGGAAGCGAAAGAAGTATGTAAGGAGCGAAGCACATGGCGTTCCATCGTCTCTGCCTACCCCCGTGGGATAAAGGCGTGATTTTATATATGTATTATGTATGTTTATTTATGTTTCAAGAATTTTGAACGAAATATTCTGAGTAACTGCATCTGACATTTCGGACCCCTATTCCTCTTGAACTAATGAAGTGAACTTATCCGCTATAGTTTTCCTTTAAAGTTCATTACATGTACTACCGACACAATTTTTTTCAGATTTTAGGATCCAGTAGTTTAGCTTTTAGAGGGGGGGGACGCCCTACTCGAACAAAAATTTGCTCTTTAAAGTTAATTATCTCGCAAACGGATCCCTAAATCAAAAAACTGTCTTAGCAACCCCTAAACGTTTTTAAAAGTCCTATCTAACAATACCCCACACTATGGGGTAGGTGACAATAAATAAAACATCCCTACTTTACATGTAGGGGAGCTACCTGAAAAAAAAATATTTTTCCAAATTTTACTCTACGACTTTCTTTGTTTAGTTAACATACATGTTTATGCAAAATTTCAGTTTTCTAGCACCAACGGTTTCGTCGCTATGCCGTGGACAGACAGACGGACATGGCGAAACTATAAGGGTTCCTTGTAGGTACTACGGAACCCTAAAAAGGGTATAGTTAAGTGGTTTAGCATATCGTGACAGCCTATGTTAGTGTAATGACGAAAGAGGTTTAAGTACATCACATTTGTTATTGGAAATACAGAGAGCGAATACTAATCAGAGGGATGCATGGACCTATTTGAAGCTGTTCTTTAGAAATGCGAAGTGAGAAGTACTCAAAATGGGAAGGCATATATGACGAAAAGTATAAATGTAAAAGATACTAAATGCCTCAATAAAGATGGCATGTGTCATTTCAAGGTGTCGCTCTGTTCTCGGGAAGAAACCCCCGTTTTACATTTACATTAATATTTTACGTAGGAAACGGCATTTTTGTAGAATGTGTTTTTATAATATTTTTTTTTGCCCTAGTTAACTGAAAATAGTTCTGGTGTATGGTGCTGTTTATGATTAAACTTAAAGAAAAAACGCTCTATAACTAACTTGTGATTACTTCTCTAATAGCATATTTTAATAGCTTATTGTCCGCTCAGAAGCCAGCATAAATATAAATTTTATAAAAAAAAATAATCAAATCATTTAGTTTCATAGGCCCCAGGAGGCGCTTGAACACGTCAAACATTACAAAAAAAATGATATAATAATAAATCATAAATAATACTAAATTATACTAATTACAATGATTTGAATAACCGGGGCTCAGATTAATTTTAATCAAACTGTTTAGAATCGAATTAAAATCAATCCAAGTACCATCTCCGATGGGTATTGCATTATGAGAAGAGCTGGTGAGAAACTCATGTGCACCATCTTTTAAAATGAAAAATATAACAATATAAAAGTACATAAAAAAATCACATAAGAAGAGCAATTCATTTCCAAATACTATTATCATTTATGTAGTCTGAAATACTATAGTAAGCTTTTTGACATAATTTAATTTTAACATATTTTTTATATTTACCTATCAATAATTCTATTGCGTTTAAAGGAAGTTTATTGTAAAAGCGTATACATTGACCTGGAAACGAGTTAGAGATTTTATGGAGCCTAGTAGTGGGCACAGCGAGTTTGTTTTTGTTCCTTAGATTTAATTTATGGAGATCACTTTTTTTCTTAATTGATTTTTGTGAACGTACATTAAATTTTCATAAATGTATTGAGAATGTAACGTCAAAATATGTATCTCTTTAAATTTATTTCTTAGTGTCTCCTTGGGACTCATCATATAGATAGCTCGAATAGCTCGTTTCTGGAGCACAAATATTGAATCTATATCCGCGGCACTACCCCAAAGCAATAAACCATATGACATTATACTGTGAAAATAGCTAAAATAAACTAAACGCGCAGTGTCAACATCGGTCAGTTGACGAATTGTTTTTACGGCGTAAGCTGCTGAGCTGAGTCTACCAGACAACGTTTCTATATGTGGGCCCCATTGTAATTTAAAGTCTAATGTTATACCAAGAAAGACAACCTTATTGACCATTTCCAATTCCTCATTGTCCATCACCACACTAGTTTTGACTTGCTTAACATTTTTTGTAAAAAATCTAATATATTTTGTTTTACTACCATTTAAAAGCAAGTTATTAGCACTAAACCAGTTACTTATACTTTTTTGGAAAAATCCAATGAAATGAATTTATATAAACAAAAGGATTTTTTTTATTCTTTAAAAGTGGAGAGAACGATTTTTCATAGAACCTAGAACAGGTAGAATAATAAGAAATAAAGAACCCAATATTTCGTAGTTTTTGGCTACGGCTGGCTTCTGGAGCACAGATGTTTGGAAGTTGCAAATGTGGTTTTAGACTACCAATAGTACCCTAAAAACATAAAATGCAAAGATGTAAGATTATTTGCGAACTAACACCGTTGACATCTCTACCACTACTAGCCTATAATAATAAAATCGATGGCTAAAGTTTTTTATTACGTTTTTAGCTTACATCGCTGAAAATATTTACACCAATTCCTACGAATATTTTCAATGTGAAAGTTTGTCAGAATGAATATTTGAATTTTTGTTACTCATACATACATTACATCACGCCTGTATTACCTAGAGAGGTCTGGCATGTGTGTATAACACCCACACTTCACCTGTTATGTTCAGGTCCCATGTGAAAGAGAGTGGCCTATCACCATCCACCGGGCACAAATCCAACTCCGTGCTGCTATTGAGAATTTCCTAAAGAAAAAGTTCGCGGTGAAAGGAGCTAACCACTAGACCATCGAGGCTGTTTTGTTACTTAATAACTTATGCCCGCAGTCCTGTCCGCTGAGTAATATCGATAAAAATGCTTTGTATTCATCTTGGTTATATACCATCGGGGGCCCGTGGAAACATTAAAAACATTGGATGGAGCCCTGGTAAAAATCGTCACGTTGAACAAAATAGGTTCTGAGACATTGAATGCAAAAAAAAATACCGGAGAAATCACTATTCACTATTATTATTTCCTTTAAAAATTTAACTTTTCGCGATTCATTATTTGTTAATTAAGAAAGTAACGTGATAATACCCTAAGCCCTACACTATCTCAACATTTTTGCAATACGCCGGTCAACTTTGGGGTTTTACGATGAAAATAATTTCATATTTGTAGAATTTCCTGATGAAAATATTTTGAAGCTCTAAGTGCAAAATATGTTTTTAATCACTGAAAAATTTTTTCGATAGCTTATTCTCATTCATTTGCGATTTTCTCATGACGTGATTTATTTTTCCAAAACCAATTCTCTCCGATGTGTAGAGATTTCAGATATTTTATTTTTATTATTCTTAAATAAAATTATTGTGACTTTATAAAGTAGAGGTCGCGCATATCTTGTTATTTTTGTTGCTGACATCGGCCATTGTTACAGTTAATACCTATTCATTGCATGTTTTAACAGGAAAAATAAATATAAAATTTACAAGGACTGGTGCTTAATAAGTTCTAATTTAGTTTTACATTGCTCTCCAAACCTGCGTGTATTGTAACCACATTTAAAATGTTCCACAAATGTTTTATATGTTGTTTATTAGTGGTTTTCTTTTTTATCAGTGTTGAGTCTCAAATATGCTCCATACGAAGACAGTAAGTGAATAAGTCACTTATTTTAAGTCATTTATAGATATATATTTCTTAAATTACATATTTTAGAGCATTTAGGTATGCTCTATGGTAGCAAATTACACTTAGAAACAGTTGAAAAATTATGCGCTGTTTTAGTGGTCTTTGAAACTTATGTGGTTTGTTCTGAATCAGTATCAGAATACATTCCACCATTCTAATTCTCATGGAAGAATTCGATTTTGAAAACTGTCTGCTTATGATGTTTTATTGAACAAATAAAACTTAACGGAACAAATAAATAAAAATCTTTTAATTTTTTAATAGTTTGTTGCAAGGTTGTTTATTATTTTTCTTTGAAACTAGTGGATGTATTTTGTTAATTATTTCACTTAAATTGCACCGTGTAGAGATAAGTCGGGACTTGCACCCGCAGCCTGGGTATACCGTTCCAAAATGCTACCAATCACGCCACATATCGATGTCTCATTCCCATTAGAGAGATGATTAAATAGGTGTTTTTTTTTTTCAGATATAACTACACTTCACCTGTGTGGGATTACGAAGGCTGGTTCAAGGGATATGTGATAGTAAGTATTTGTCAACTAATAATTACTAACTGTTCGTCCTTCACCTAGAGCGGTATAAAATCCGAACTCTTACCGCCTCTTCTCAGACCATAAATATACACAAAAAATTCGTTAGAATCGGTCAAGCCGTATTGCTGGAGTTTAATATCTAAAACTGGGATACGAAATTTTCAAACTCGAGACCTCGCGGTGAGAGGCGCATTCGCTAACCTCTATTTTTAAGTACTAAGTCTTTTTAGTTTTTAAAAGAGTTCGATGAGATTGTTTGCTGCGAAGGGTACGTGGAAGTGCAGAATACCACAATGCACCGGCTTTATCACGACGCCGAATACGATTACAGGTGAGTTTGGATAAATCAAGTAATTTTATTAATTACTACAGAACGCTGTGTTGAATAGATTTTTCTTACCATAATAAGGCAATATTTAATTATTAGTCTACAGTGGTCATATTAAATCACGGGTTAGCAAAATAACGCTGAAATTGCCCATAATAATATTATGAAACGAGTGCGTTAAGGAAAATATTTATAAGCGATTTTTATTCATGTCTGGAGAAACCTACATTTTATTTCGCGATTTCAGATATTATTCGTAAAGTGTGCGTCATTTGAAATCTTTTAATAAATACCTAAATATACATTCATTTATTTTTCATCTCCTCTTATTGACAACGTTTCTAGTTTGCTTTCTAGTAAATGCATTATTAAAGAAAATAAAGGTTTTGAGAACAAGTGAAATCAGTTGTCCTCCCTATAAAAAAAAAACTCAGAATTAATGATATTCTTAACTTTTCAGTGACTTCAAGTGCAAATCTCTATGCGATCCCGCATGTGTGAACGGGCGTTGCACAGCATCAGGCGAATGCAACTGTTCCTCAGGGTATACTCCAGGAGTTAACGGCAGTAACATTTGTTCCCCTGACTGCGGGAATAAATGTAACCTCGGTACTTGTATAGCACCTAATACTTGTGTATGTCTCGCTGGGTACAAGTTATTCAATGACTCGTGCCGCCCTGTCTGCTCTGAGTCCTGTCAAAACGGGTTATGTGTGGCTCCAGAGCGCTGTTCCTGCTTCCACGGCTACAGGAAGTATAACAACTCTTGCCAACCATACTGCTCTAAGGGCTGTGATGATGCGTTTGTTTGTGTGGAGCCAGAAACTTGCATTAATGCTACTCTACTTGAGCCAGAAATAGCCATTTGTCCTGGACCTAAATCAAATGCAGCAATTTGGTGAGTTGACCATGATACTTGCTAGCTTATTTGTCTAATACTTGTACAGTTTGAACATAGTTAGATTCACGTGTTGGAAAAAGTTAATTTGAGATTTGTAGACCGGAAACTTTGAGAAGTACAACGGTAATTGGAACTATGCCCGGTAATGACGATAATTGACTTACCCTTGAAGATATACACCCAAATGCACCCATGTTTCATCGAGGGTAAAATACACCTCAATGGGTGATAAACAGCTCTAGCTTTCATTCTGGCATAAACATGCGTGATATATTAGGTCCGTGTTAGCTATGCATTGTATATGAATGTTTTATATGCCGCGCCGATAGTTCACCGGTACAGCAGGATTTTTCTATTTAACTTTGATTTTCGTTTTCAGGCTAGCAGAACATTGGGTGTCCATCTTTGTACCAGTCCTGGTGATCCTCGTGGTGGCAGCGCTAATCATGTGGTGTTTGATGACTGTGCCTATTTTACGCTGTGGCACGCGCAACGGTCGCGTTCCGCGTTTTTAAAGACCATGGAACATCTCATTGGACCCTTATCTTCTACGTCTACCCAATACAATAAAGGTCAACTAAATATAAGGAATTTTATTTTAAATTACAATTTCCTATATTACCCAGAAAGATGTGGCAGAGGTGTAGGTATAGCACCCAACATTTCACCAGTTTTGTTTAGTTGGTCATGTGATAAGGAGTAATCCTATCATTATCCACTGGATACAATTTCAACTCCGTGCTGCTTTAGAGAATTTCCTGACGGAAAAGTTCAAATAGCAAAAGTCCTATATTATAATAACGCCAACAATATCAAGCTTATTGGAGAAATTAAGTATAGAAATGGCATGTATATAATAACAATATTTGTGGTTGATTCCGTCGTTTCGTGCAAATTACGACGTTCCGCGGAATCAAAAAAAAATGCTAGATTTAACGTATATTTTTTTTTAATTCGAGTTAAAATCGTCGTCAGATTCATAAAAAGTGGAAGGCACTTTTTTATATTATTTACTTACGGAGATATGGCTAGCTGAAAATCAACAACAGGATGGTGATGAAAACTGTATGGATTGTAATGAACTAGGGTGAAAAAAAAACTAAACATTTTTCATGCAAGTTCTTCAATCATTATCATTCAGTTTAAGTTTCTGTTTCTTCACTCCTTTCTTTTTTATGAATTTCTTTTTTCCCGCTGCAACTCTGCTGTTTGTATCTTCTTCAAAAAGGAGTGGATTTTATTTAGCAATCTTTGTTTATTTTCCACAGCTGTTTTCTTCTTTCTTCGGGAAAAAGGCAATTTTTGAAGTAACTTATATTTTCTTAATTTTGTATCATCTTTAATAACCGTGTCTACAAAATTTATTTTATATTTTTTTTTTCATTATTTTATAGGTGTTTTGCAGCAGTTTCACTGAAAAGAAGTTGTTTTTTTACTACTTCCTTCTTATCTGGTGGAATTTCTATCAATACTTCATCTACTCAAAAAGTCTGTGATACTATAGAAAAAAGTTATATAGTATCACAGACTTTTTTACTTTACTTCATTTACGTAAAACATCCTTTTCTCTTTCTAGTTTTTCAATTCTACTGTTCAATATCTTTACTGTCTTCATAGTTATGATTATAGGGTATACCTACGTTTTAAAATATTATCAAACTTAGATAATTGTATAAAACTTACTATGCTTGATTGTACTTGGTCCTGGTTCAGCTACCACCATAGGATCTGGTATTTGGGATTCCGCATTAACACAAAAGTTTGACTCACTGCGGTGAGTTTTCTTCCAATATTCTCTCTAAGGTCTTTGCTTAATCTAATTAATATAATAAATAAACTTGTACACCGCAGCATGTGGTAGGACATAGCGTACTATATAACATTAAATTTAAGAACTGTAATACTAACCTATGATCAACATAGAAATAAATGAATGAACGCTTTTTCTTTCTTTTTTAGATAGTTTGTGAATTTTGCCGCCGACGCCTTCATTGTTTTCTTTGTGATCATGTAGTCATGTCTTTAATGATTATTGTTCTCTGTAAGTACCTGTTTCTTTCTGTAGCGAATACAATTCGGGATCGTTTTTTATTTGAGCATATTTTTCTCGTTTACGTAGCCTATCTTTAGCCAATTTTTCTTGTCTTGTCAACTTTGTTACGAGTTTTACCCATATTTAAGCTAAAATTTTAAAAACAAATACTTACTTAATTATACGAAAAAACATATCTCATATAGATAATACACTATACATACTGAACACAATTATTTTTAAATAAAAATAAGAATTCTTCATTTCCTTCCAAAATTGTTCATTACCTTCTCGCAAAAAAGTGGATGGAACGGATGGTAATGCAGAGGAGATGAATGAAAAATTTCACAATTTTTTTTGATAACTTCGTTGTAGAATACAATTAAAATTTTATTTTAAAACAGGACCAATATGGCTAAGAGATATACATATTACGTATTTATAATAATTTACTTATTACGGTACCTTGTGAAATCGAAGGAAGGTGATGAGCTGATTTATGGACGAAACACTGTTTACAATTCGAAGATCGTAAATAATTTTATCCACAATACGCGCTCGTCCACTAGTCTTTGTTACCAGGGCCGACTGACAAGTATAAACACGATTTGATGTGAATCGTATCGGAGAAGGTCTCATATTCTCATAAATTAAGAAGTTTCTGTGTACGGATGGTAATGAAGTTTTTTTGTGACGATTCGAAAAAGTAGCTTTTTTACATTAATAGATTGCAATAAATTGAAAATTAAAATACACAAATTGTAGTTCAGGCCTTTAGCTTTAATATTGCGTATTAGTTATAGCCATAATTTTGAATGTAGATAAATAAACATCGAAAGAACTGATGAAGTCCCTAGTTGGAAACGGAGAGGAATGATTTTACAGACAGTTTTTTTCATGTTTTTTTTAAATATTTAATAAAAAAATACGTAATATTAGCGATACTACTTTTAAAGTTATTATATCTTTATCCTCTAAGCAAAAATCTGTTCAATTTTTCTAATAAATTCATAGTTAAATTCGTCTGGAATCGCTTTTTGCACGAAACCACGGAATGACCCTTGTATGGCATGAAAGATCATTTCTAAAACTAAAAAAAAATAATAAAATATTATTCAATATGCCGGAAATGGTACGCATCTCAGCACAATATTGTTATATTATTTTCTCCATAGATCAAGCGTGTTGCTGGAAATTTACCTGTTTGCCAAACTGCTTACTACAAATGAGGTAAATACGAAAATAGGTTGAATACCAGAGAGAAGACTAGTAAAAGACAATCAGACTGAAATGTCCATAGCAAGTGTCTCAAATTTTTCATTCTTCAAAAAGTCGTTCATAAGATCACTACAAATGTCAAACACATCAAAAAATCTTAAAATCCAACAAAAAACAATATTTATTATCAATGCCTTCAATATCATAAGCGTGACGTAACCCGTAACATGTACTGAAATAAACGTAACAAAAGAGACGTGAAGACAGAGATTGCGAGGTTTGTTCAACAATGGGTTTGAAGTGGGTCCACTTTGTAGCCATCTTCATCACGGTGCTGCTGTTCTTCGCTCGTCAGAAGTTCGTCTATGCCGCATCTTCGCCGGTCAGTATTCGTAAAGCTTGCTTTTGCCTCTGCATACTCATTTTGTGTTATGTAAGTACAATATCTTTGTTACTGCTCTCATTTTGGACCCTTATTTGGACCTCATTGAATAATATACAACTTTCCGCATAGAAGCTTTTGTCCTCACTTCATGTTTCATACGTGCCTTATGCACTGGGGCTGCGTTCTCTGTCTCTGCCAAAAAAAAAATTCTTCAGAACGCCCTAACTAAAGATCTGTGCCTCTATAAACACGTCTAAACTCAATGCTCAAGTTCTTTAGCCCGCTTCTTTGCTGAATCAGCCCTACGAGTAACCATGGGTTGGCTAGCGCGCAACTTACTTACTCTTAATGTAGACAAAACCAGGTTTGTTGCTTTTGCCGCTAGACATGTCTCACAACCAACTTCGTTTAGCTACTTGACAGCCCACACCTGTAATTTAACAGCAATGAACTGTAACTGCAACTCAATCTCGCGTACTGATTGCATTAAATATCTCGGTATTCAGATCGATAGTGCACTGACATGGAATAAACAAATCAATGCACTGGTGTCACGAGTAAGAAAACTGATATTTGTATTTAAAAATCTAAGAAACTCAGCAGATCTCTCCACTCTCAAAACTGTCTACTTTGCACTGGCCCACTCTATCATAACTTACTGCATTGCAGCTTGGGGAAATGCAGGCAAATGTCTGTTTTTGAGATTGGAGAGAGCTCAGAGAGCAATACTCAAAGTTATGGCACACAAACCCATCCGCTTCCCGACTGAAGATCTCTACAAAATGTGGCAACTTCCAACAGTGAGACACTCATTTGTTTTAAGCGTCACTGTTCGCAAACATTCTGAGCTAGGCTTCGATCCCACTCTCTGTACGAGAAAACGCAGAAGTGATAGAGTGTGCGTGATCCACCCCACTAAATTGCAAGTTGTTCGGCGACAATTTACATTCTTCGCCCCAGTCATTTATAACAAAATTAACAAAGTTATTAATATTTATCCACTTAGTTCCCGAGAGTGCAAATCCGTAACTGATAAATGGCTTTCTACTCAAACTTACGATGGTATTGAAATTCTAGTCAAAATTTAAAAATATTTCTGTATTTTAGTGCAGATAAAAATATGAGAAACACACCCACAACACTTACACACACACACACACACACACACTCACACACCCACACACACACACACAACACACACATACATACAACACACGCTCGCTTACATATACAAACGCACATCCACACATATGTACACTCAATACACCTATACTCACTGACTAACCTAGCCTGTAGTGTGAGAAAGTTCTATTATAAAAATAAAAGCATGTTTCAAATAAAATAATATGTAACAGGACCACTGATGTACTCAACTCCTTGAGGTGAGCGTTAATAGCTGCAACACAGTTTATTTCTAACTATCGTAGCTATTACCGTAACCATTTAATATGTAAAAAATGTATTTTGGTTCCAATAAACATTATTATTATTATTTAGCTATAAGGTCTTCACAGCCAATAACTGTTGCCAAGATAATCCAACAGGAGCAAATTCTAAAAATATGGTTCAAAATGTGGTCTCCAATTTGATTTCTGCTGCTTAGTTCGTGGCAAATCACTAGCGGCACTATTACCGCTAGTGATTACCCGCAACACCACCAACGTTCAGTGCTAAAGAACCTCATAGCGCTACACGCATGTATGGCCGACCCCACATTAGACGTGTGCGATCGTGTGGCGTGTACAGCAGCCAGCCGAGCGTGCCCACTCGCTCGACGATCGCGCGTATGCCTAATGTGGGGGACGCCTATATTATTATGTTATGAACGGCAGGAGGAAAGCCTACGAAATTAAAGAATTTCATCTTTAATTGTTGTCAGCTAAAGAGCAGGCCGACGGAAGTAGTACTTTTGCATAACTTTCGTTGCATTTTTTGTTGACAGGTAAAACGACGTTTTAAGATACTAAGTCCCACTTTTGGCTACATGGCCCGCGGCCGTCGCTCTGCTTCACGTTCCACAAGAGATGCAGATCAGCTCGATTACAAATACAAAGGCGATCCCGCGATTATCATAGATAACGAACACGTAGGGATACACCCTAAATTATAATGTACCTAAATATAAATAATGTTTTAAGTGACAATAAATAATTATGTTTCTGTTGCAAAACACAGTTTTTTGGTTTTACTTCTCTCGCCCCGCTAGAAATTGCTGCAGGTTCTGATATTATTATGGCTCACTTCATGAAGGGAAGGTCAAGACTGCAGCTAAAATATTAATAGTGGTGGTCATTGTTCATGTAAGTACAAAGAATAAATACACGTTGAAAGACAGGAAATAAAAATCAACCAAAATATATTAGGTACACATTTAGAACGAACGTCGTTACAAAATGCCTATTTTATGAACCCTCTCGAGTCGGTGAACTGAATCTTCTTCTCCTAGCGGGAACCATGAGATATTTGACATTCTTTTTGTAATAGGGGCATGATGGCTCGTCACAACCCAGCACATCGGCTTCTCGGACCTTATGACCATCTTTATGGAGTATTTCGTCTCCAATGATCAATCGTCTTACACAAGACAATAAGCACGGACCGCAGACTACGACTGCGCACAGACCCGCCAGTAATTCGAGCATGAACATCACGGTCTCATACGATACCATATTTTAAGCAATAATTAAAGTGCTGCTCCATGAGAATAAACAATTAGTTGCTGATTAATCAATCAATTTCACAAAAACTTATTTTTATGAAATTAAAATAAAATGATTACAAAATTAAAAGAGGTTATAATGTCAACGTCATATTTATTTTCATTTTTGTAAACAGATATTTATGCGATCGTTTTTCAAAAAAAATGGGCACCCCAGGAATGAGTTGTCCACCCAAAGCAACAGTGTATTTCTTAGCAACCCTATAAAATTTCACTAGCAAAATTAATATTTCTACTACATAAATTATAAATGATTATATTTAATTATAATATAGCAGTGAAATCCATTGTAAAAATTTAATATTGGCAAAAATGTATCTCAAAAAAGCAGAATTTAATATGTCCACCATTCGCCATGTTAACTTTAAAGTTAAAAAAAACGGCCAAATTACATTTATATAATATTAAATTGTTTGCAATCGAAGTATTATTGTTATTATTATTGATCATAAGATGATAAAAAATATATAAAGGAATTTGAATAAATAAAATAGGTTTGAAATTTGTCTACCAAAAACGAAAGTGGTGGCATTTCCAGCTAAGTAACGATAAAAACAAGGACTAGACACATAGAAATATATACTAAATAAAATATATACTTTATACGTCAATGACTAGACAATAAAAAAATACTCTGTATTTTATGTTTTGTTTTAGTCTTGGCAACGTTCGTTTTATCCCAAAAACACTGTCCTCTCTTTCCCGCTTTGTTTTAGTCGCATTCCGTTACGTTGTGTTGTGAGGTTACATGGTGTGAAAAAATTGTTCCATTAAGAACGGCTCGTTAACGAGTAAGTAAAGAGTTTATTAATATGAATTTATGCTGTAGTTGCTTGTTAATTATCAGTTAGTAATTTTTAAGGCACAAATTAAGAATATTTATCAGATTTCTTATAAAATCATTGCCAGCAATAGTTTGAGGTAATGATTCGTAACATCCATTAAGTAATGTTACGTATAAGCGGACCACAAACGTTACTTAATGGAATTATAAGGACGTGTTTGCATAGATTTTTAATCAGTTACCCGACTGCGGAAAAATTAGAAAGTTATGCTTTTACGAGAATAACGCTTACCAGGACCAGAGTCTTTAAAATGATTTATTGTCTGTTTGTTTCATTCCTTCACTTTATAATATATTACGCCCAATATTTCATATCAATCATAGAAACTTTGCTTTGTATAGTAGTTAAAAATTTTGTAGAGCGTGGGTTGTTGTTAACTGTATCGCTGTAACTCTCCTCTTATATCATGTTATAACTATTTTATTTCAGATAATAATATTAGTATATTATGCTTCTCACGGGAGCAGAGCGCGCAAAGCGGTTCAGAGAGAAATTGAAGCAAGACCAAACAAGAAATGATGCATACAAGAAAAAACAACTTAACACTGTCTGTCATGGGCAGGCGTATCATTTGCCATTAGATGAGCGACCTGCTCGTCTAGTCACCGATTAGATAAAAAAAAACGTTATTTAAACTGACTCTAATGACTGACTAAGTTAAGTACAATTATAAACGTAGCCTTACTTTATCCCATAAGTAACTATAAGTTCCACATAAGTAACTGTCCTATGAAAATGTGATTTAAAATTCGATATTTCTTTAAATTCAACTAAGTAAGATACCTCTAGTATCTTAGAAATATAATAATGTTTTACATCTCCAAAATTTATTTTGTATTACCTTCAAATTGTGATAACTTTAATGTGATGTTAAATATAAGATATTTTGTTTGGTGTTACTGGCACTAAAGTTACGTAATGGATGTTTCACCGATAAATTCTCGGTTGTTAAGAAATTATCTTTAAGTTTAATGTTGATTTTTTAAAAGAAGAGTATCATATTAGTTAATAAACAAATAAGTGATTTTAAATAAATAGTTTTATTTGTGTAATTATGCCAAGTTAAACTGTTATGTAATGGAATAAGAAGTGTTTTACTTTTGAAAAGAGATTGATTTTTTTGGTGTTTATTTTCATTTATCTAGTATAAATTTTATTAAGTCATTTAATTTATTACATTATCTACATATTTACTAACTATTTCATACAAATACAGTTTATTGGAAATTATGGTTCCACTTAAGTAACGACCCATTTTATTTGAAAAAAGCCCACATACCGTATCGCATCGCACATCGTGCAGCATAGAGTAAGAGTAAAGTAAAGGGCTTCACACACAGCAGCTATAATGTAAAGATGTACATTACAGCACGATACATCTCATTACATCTTTCCATAGAAATC
This sequence comes from Hypena proboscidalis, assembly GCA_905147285.1. Lineage (NCBI taxonomy): Eukaryota > Metazoa > Arthropoda > Insecta > Lepidoptera > Erebidae > Hypena > Hypena proboscidalis. Next base: position 278,425 of record LR990147.1, read on the forward strand.
GTCAGGAGACCATACACGACAGCTATAATGTATATTTTTACATCTTCGAATCTTAAAATACATAGCGATACGAAAATATACATTTATATTTCGATACATCTTAATACATCTCAATACATTTCCGTATATCTCTCTTCGAAAAGGATGTTCAAAAATCTTATAGATCTAATAGTAAGTAACTCGACGGGTCCATAGTATTTTAACATTAAAAATAAGAACACCCTTTATAACACTTTAGCAGCTGGAGAGTGTGTCAATCGGGACGTATGCCAATGAAATGAAGGGAAAGATACATTACATTACCTGTTGTGTGTGTGATACATTAAGATAATTTAAAGCTATACATCCCGGGATGTAATGTACATTAATATACATTATAGCTGCTGTGTGTGAAGCCCTTAAGTATATCGTTGGCTCAAATGAAGATCGTTGGTATAGTATAGTGTCTATAGTGTCGTGCAGTCAATGCGCAAAATATAAACAATATTTTTACATAGTTTGCAATCAGTTTATTTATATTTATTCAAGATCAAAATAAGAAAATTAATTATATACAAAATCACATTATATTTTATGGCAGCATTTTTGAGCTGTCAAAGTCATAAGATCTGTCATGTGTCAGTGCCAATTTCACCGCGATGGGTCGGGCTCGGATGGAGGCGAATGGGCCGGAATTTTAGAAAATTACAGAATGAATATTTTAAACATCAAAAAATAATTCATAAAATCAGAAAGTATTTTAGTACATATCAGTCTGTGTTATCCTAAGTGTTAATCTATATTAGTGTGTTTTTGTACATTGAAAACTATACGATGGCAGCAATGGGAGTTTGGTGAGTGCAGAAAAAACAATAAAATAATCATTGCAAAAACTCGTAGATATCTGTTTCTGTACCGTTCCGTGAGTCTGCGTTAGATGACTAACATATTATGCATGAGCGGCTGCAATTTCTCACCTATTGAGGCAGTTCTATTCCCAATTTCTAATCAGAAAAGAGTAAATAATAAACAATTTCTTTTACTACGTATTCGTAACTAGGTTAAATCATGTACTGTGCAGGTATTTACCTTTTGCTTTCCAATATTTTCTGCTTTAGATATAGTATGAATCACTAAGGCACAAGCATAATTTTTTTATTACACTGTTTGTAAAATATTTCGCTGCATCATAAATTTTCTTATACACTGTAGGTACATATTTAACTAGGATTTTGATAAATGAAGTTGTTGTGCTTTCATGATTTGCCAGCTATACAATTTATAGCTATCCTTAATAAAAAATATATAAAATGCTTAGAGGATATTAACTCTAGATTTTCTTGAGTTAAAATGCAACTACTTGAGCATACTTAAATTTAGGAGGAGGAAGGTAAGTTATTTGTTATCAAAATAATCTTGGCTGCTGGGATTGATATCATAATATTTTAAAAATAACTCAATTAGCCTTAGTCTCATAGCCAAATTAATTTCACACAGACTTCATGCCATTAGTAATCAGAAAAAATATCTAGAAGTTATCTCGGGTCAAGACAATAAATTAAAATGTCTGTACAACTAGATACTAAAGCATGTAATAACAATAAAATTTATAAATGTCACACAACATTCACACTAAACCATCTTGTCTAATACTTAGCAGAGCTTGCGCTTTGGCTACTTATTCTTGTCAATAACTTTGTGAACAATGTTTGTTGTGCAGGTTAGACACAAGGAAAAAGGTTTGTGCTGCAGAAATTGGTTTTATCTATGGGTGTGATTTGTGTGTGTGTATAAAATGTATGTTTGTAAAAGCCCTCAACACAAGGATTATTTCTACACCAGATATAGGTAAAAGATTATAAGTGTGGATTGCATTACGTTATAAGTATTTGTTTTAATTTAAAAGTATCTGATTTCACTGCTGTGTAGTTCTAACAACACAAGTTCTACAATGTCATTTGGTTTTTAGCCAAACATTTTTAACCATTGCTTGCAAAGGCCATCTATAATGCATTTGTTAACCTAATGACCTTAATACAGTAATTTCTGTTACATTAATATTGTAATGTTGCTAACAAACCACAATTCCCTTCCAGGTTAGTGACATTCCTGTGCCTGGTGCTGATGATGCTCATCTCCCATCTGTACCACCAGCTTCTAGATGCGTATGAACAGTCTGCCACACTCAGCGACATTGAGTACTCATGGTAAGCTGCGCACTTTCAGATATGAAAAAAAAATCTTTATTTAGTAGCTTGTTGGCTGGCATATAAGACTGGTCATCAATTCAGGGTGATAATTGTTAAAAGCAAACTTACTTGTTGCAACATCTACTTCCCTTCTCTATCTATAGTTATTAGTGTTCTAGTTGTCTACAAATATAAAGAAACCATTTCTGTACCATCAAAATCTGCTCCAAAATTGCAGACGTTGGTTACGAAACCGCTATGTTATAGTGGGATTGGACAGGGCATGTTTGTCATATGCATCCAGAAAGGTGAGCAAGAATAGCAACGAAATAGATACTGTGGAAATGGTGGTACCTTCGAAACCAGACGATAAAATGCTGGTGCAATGACTACAACACCTTTCTGGAAGGCTGGCTGGGACAAAAGAAGAGAAGAGTGGAAGTAAATCGCTCAGACCTTTGCCCAGCAATGGTACAATATAGTAAGCTCATTAAGTTTAATTATTGCCTGGTAAAAAGTATTCCAACTACTACAAAACAGTGTTAGAATATTACAGATATAAATTTATGTTTTTTACAAGCATATCAAATTTTCATTACTACGGAACAAATCTAAAATCAGCAAGACAGCTAGTTTCGGGCTGTGTTAGCACAACTGGCTTGTCTACTCTATTATATTATTATTATATTTATATACATGCCCGTTATTATAATCTCCCAAAATAATTAATTGATTTATTTTCCTGTTAATACTATTATTGATTACACTGATTTATATCAGTGCAGCAGTGTAACAATTTGATTAATTTAAAAAAAAAAACCTTTGCCCAGCAATGGTACAATATAGTAAGCTCATTAAGTTTAATTATTGCCTGGTAAAAAGTATTCCAACTACTACAAAACAGTGTTAGAATATTACAGATATAAATTTATGTTTTTTACAAGCATATCAAATTTTCATTACTACGGAACAAATCTAAAATCAGCAAGACAGCTAGTTTCGGGCTGTGTTAGCACAACTGGCTTGTCTACTCTATTATATTATTATTATATTTATATACATGCCCGTTATTATAATCTCCCAAAATAATTAATTGATTTATTTTCCTGTTAATACTATTATTGATTACACTGATTTATATCAGTGCAGCAGTGTAACAATTTGATTAATTTAAAAAAAAAACATTTTTTTCTAGTAATATTTTTTGATAGTCTTGTAAATTTAGTAACTATTAATAAATCGGCCAAGTGCGTGTCGGTCTGCACACAGTCACAACGTATAGGATTTAAAAAGGTTCTACTTTTGCCCTTAAAAGTAAGTTATTGCGTAAACGGATTTATTTCAAAAACATATCAAATGATACCTCACACTATGGGGTAGGGAAGCGAAAAATTCATCCCCAGTTTATGGCGAGAGCTACCAGAAAAAAACATTTTAAGATTTTATTTACTAATTTGTTAGTTTATTTATGTACATATCCATGGTATTTTTTGTTTTCTACCACTAACAGCTTCGTCGCCTTGGACAGACGGACATGGTAAAACTATAAGGGTTCCTAGTAGGCCTAAAAGCCGAATGTTAGATGGCAAACACTGTATTTAATACGAATACTAGTTAAGGGAATATGTGCAGGGATGCAAAAAAGCGCCACATTCACAACTCAATCCTTAATCTTAACACAGCACAAGTATGGCAATTTCTCAAAACACTTGGAATAGGTAAGTCCCCACAGGACAGCGTGACTGGTGAGGATTTAAATGCACTTAATGCCCACTTTGCAAAGCCACCAATCACTATAGATGCAAATTTAAAATCTACGACTCTAACAGATCTCTCTACCCTTTCATTGCCACTAAATACTTCTTTCTCTTTTCACCCTATTGTAGAGGCAGATATTAAGAAGCTCATCCAATCCATATCCACAAAGGCGGTAGGTGACGATGGCCTTCATCTCCAAATGTTCCTTCCCATCCTAAATGAAATTACTCCAATAATCACACATATAGTAAACTACTCCTTATTCACCAGCTCCTTTCCATCAGCCTGGAAAAAGGCGCACGTCCTGCCGCTTCAGAAAGTCCCCAATCCATCTTCATTATCCCAATACCGACCTATATCCATACTTCCAATCCTATCCAAGGTCCTGGAGAGTGTTGTCCAGAAACAACTGTCCAACTACCTCTCCTGTAATAGCCTGCTGAGTCCATTCCAATCTGGATTCCGCCCTGGCCATAGTACTGTAACCGCATTGGTCAAAGTTACAGATGACATACGGCTAGGAATGGAAAATAAACAGCTTACAGTAATGGTACTATTGGACTTCAGCAGTGCATTTAATTCGGTTGATTTTGACATCCTCCTAGGTATCCTATCCTCGCTTAATGTTTCTGCCTCTGCAATTGATTGGTTTTATTCATATCTTCATGGTCGCTCGCAGTCAGTTCGCTCCGGTGAAACTTTCTCTGGGTGGTGTGATATGACTGCGGGCGTTCCACAAGGTGGTGTATTGTCTCCTCTTTTATTCTCCGTTTTTATAAACGCCATCACGAAAATCATATCTTCTAAATATCATCTCTACGCAGACGACTTGCAGTTATATCGGCACTTCAAAGTGGATGAGGCTGCTGAAGCTATCGACGCCATCAATAGTGATCTTGAGAATATCAACATCTGGGCAAAGTCTTTTGGGCTTCTAGTCAATCCTGCCAAATCTCAAGCTCTCATTATTGGTGGTAGGTACATGACCAACGTAATGGAAGCCCAGTCTTATCCTCCTGTCGTGTATGACTCTGTTCCTATCGCCTATACAAAAAAAGCCAAGAACCTGGGTATTATTATGGACTCCAACCTGTCTTGGGATGCTCATATTACTGAGCTAAGCAGAAAGATGTTTTATACATTTCAGTCCCTCAAACGTCTCCAGAAATTCCTGCCATTTCAAACCAGAGTGACTCTCGCGCAGTCCCTTCTTCTCTCAATCTTAGACTATGCAGATGTCTCTTTCCTGGATGCAAAGGAGGAACACCTAAATAAACTCGAACGACTGCAGAATTTGGGCATCCGCTTTGTCTTTGGTCTTCGGAAATATGACCACGTCTCGGAGTTCCGAGAAAGGCTAAAGTGGTTGCCCATTAGGCGTCGTCGAGATTTACATATCCTCTCTCTTTTGTTTTCTGTCCTTCATAATCCCTGTTCTCCTTCGTACCTTCGTGATCGCTTTGAGTTTCTTGCGGCTAGGGACAAACCTTGTCGCTCTTCATCTGCCCTTCTCCTCAGAACACCTCTTCATACCTCAAGCTGTTACGATGGCTCTTTTTCTATTCGTGCTGTTCGGCTGTGGAATTCTATTCCACACTCTATACGCGATAGTTCTTCGGTAGATGTCTTCAGGAAAAGAGTTAAAGAGCATTTTCTCTCTTAATAAAAATTGTTGAAGTATGTATATATTATAATATGTAAGTATTGTATGTATGCATGTATTTTATATGTAGGTGTATTGATGTATATAAATAATATATTATGTAGTATATTATATTGCAAGTAGTATATACCTATTTAAATTATTATAGTATGTAAGCATTCTTATAGCATTATTTTAATATTATTACTTTGTAGTTGTACACTCAACTTTACTCTTGCCTTGTCTTCTATTTTTTCTTTTCCTCTACGGCTCAAAGGTTTGCTGGTAGAAAATTCAATATTGAATTAAGCTCGCCTTTGTACCTAATATTTTAACTGTTTCTTTTCTATTATGTTATTGTAAATTCTGTGTGTGTACAATAAAGTATTTGATATTTGATATATGGACAAAAAAAAAATTGCTAAATGAATTATCTTCAATCACGCCTTAATCCCAATAGGATTAAGGCGTGATTTTTGATGTATTGTCTTTATCTTTAATAGTACGTGATTGCAGTCAACTCACATACAAAATAAATAGAAAATTTCCGAAACCTACGCTCAGATTTACTCGACTTACGATTACGATAACGGCTGAGCCTCGTGCAACCGATTTTGAATCTTAAGTCAATGTGTAGTAGCTCACTAATTTATCAGTAACAAGGTGTTATTTTATTTGGTTCCGCTTGTCTTGTGGCCATTACATATTTATTCTTATTCGCGGACTATAGTCGCCCTTAGAAAATGTTTAATTAAATATAATTTTTGTATGATGACAGCCCTCATCTCCATCATTTAATCATGTGTTTTATGATTAACTAGCTGACCCCGCGGTTTTCCCTACGCTAAACTCTACTCTTTCCTGTGGGTAATTGCGGGATGTAGAAAATATGCACAACGCCATCTACTAACTTAAACTCCCAAAATATATACCATCTTGGGAATGTAATTTATAAAATGCCGGTATAGAAATTCATTTAATTTTATTCTAATACAAGCTTTTCGAAATGACGTGCTTCTAAGTTCAAAAATAAAAGATTTCCATACAACAGGTCAATTCTAATTCACGTACTTCGGTAAAGAAATTCCATAATGTCAAGTTACTGGTTCCAGCGGTTTAGGCTCTGCGTGGATAAAACAGTCAGGCGGGCAAACAAGTATAAATAAAAAACCGGCCAAGTGCGTGTCGGGCCACGCGCAGTAGGCTTCCGTAGCTAGTCGTAACAACATATTTCGACTTAAAAGGGATTTACTATCTGTATTAAACAAGTAACATCTTCATACAAGTCATTACTTTCAAAGGTTTTTGTAATTTGCACGAATTATTCTAAGTAACTGCATTTTACACTTTGGACCCCAATTACTCTAGAACTAATTAAGTTAAAGTAACCAGATAAATAGCGTCCTTCAGATAGGAAATGTTTGTAGTACACGAAACCAGCTAGCACGTATGACGAGATGTATGAATGTTAAGGAAGCGAAAGAAGTATGTAAGGAGCGAAGCACATGGCGTTCCATCGTCTCTGCCTACCCCCGTGGGATAAAGGCGTGATTTTATATATGTATTATGTATGTTTATTTATGTTTAAAGAATTTTGAACGAAATATTCTGAGTAACTGCATCTGACATTTCGGACCCCTATTCCTCTTGAACTAATGAAGTGAACTTATCCGCTATAGTTTTCCTTTAAAGTTCATTACATGTACTACCGACACAATTTTTTTCAGATTTTAGGATCCAGTAGTTTAGCTTTTAGAGGGGGGGGGGACGCCCTACTCGAACAAAAATTTGCTCTTTAAAGTTAATTATCTCGCAACCGGATCCCTAAATCAAAAAACTGTCTTAGCAACCCCTAAACGTTTTTAAAAGTCCTATCTAACAATACCCCACACTATGGGGTAGGCGACAAAAAAAAAACATCCCTACTTTACATGTAGGGGAGCTACCTGAAAAAAAAATATTTTTCCAAATTTTACTCTACGACTTTCTTTGTTTAGTTAACATACATGTTTATGCAAAATTTCAGTTTTCTAGCACCAACGGTTTCGTCGCTATGCCGTGGACAGACAGACGGACATGGCGAAACTATAAGGGTTCCTTGTAGGTACTACGGAACCCTAAACACTAACAAGAGTATTTTGTTGCAGGTTTTTCCGGCTACTGCTGAACCTCGTGGGCTATTCGACGGTGCTGCTGCCCATGTTCATTCTGTACAAGTACTTGCAAAAAATCAACTACTTCGACAAGATAGGTGAGTCGTTGCAGTGCCTTAGCATGGCTAGCCACTCTTGACTATGACATAGTAATTAATCTAGAAACGTCTATTTCTTTTATCTTTTAACGTTTCAATGTACAACTACGTTATGGTCGAATCGAAATGGCTAGAGTGGCACGCTGTGCTATGTGCTATATTAGTATTGAAATGCAATGCGACCCTGGCTGCTCTACTCGTAATCAATATTTTGTGTACCGCGGTGTAGTGGCATAGCTAGAATAGGAAAAAAATTGTGCCACTTCTATCATTTAAATGGATCACAACAATTACAGGTACAAAACACATTAAGGAACCATGTCCATAAAAGCAATTATGCTTTTATAAAAAACTAGCCTCCGTTCGCGGCTCCACCCGCTCGGTAGTTACAGCGTAATGATTGCCTATATTATCTTTATAGTTGACGAAGAGTCGGAGCCTACTGAATACAGGCAAAAGAAAAATCTTTCCTCTTCATAAAATTAGTAAAGATAAACGATAACAATAGTTGAAATAACAATATTTTTTATTGCTTACTGCATAACAATAATGTTATTTGCAGCAACAGCAAACTATATCTATGTTGTGTCTTTCCTTCTGGACCGATATATTCTGGCTGGAGTAAACGGAAAACCTCTCACGTACGACGGTCCCATAGGAGGACTAAGTGCGGATACCGCCCAGGAAAACTAAACTAAACTAAAATCTATGTTGAAGACAGGTGGCTATGGTGTAGGATAACGGGACGCAGGTGCATCGAACAGTTGAGAATGAACAAGAAATAAAAGGTAGCCTATGTTATTGTTGGCGTCTTGAGCTAACTCCATAAGACCCAGTAGGTTCGGATCCTATCGATAAATCAAAGAGCACTTAATCAATATGGAAAGGAAATAAAAGCAAATATCTACGCAGACATTTATTTTATTATCTATGCAAAAAAATCTGTCTAAACTTGTAGGAGGAGCGAGAGGGGAGATTGTTTCACGCATCTATGATTTGACAAAAATAGTTTTATATGATATACCAAATCTGCGCTCATACATAATTGGCAGCGAGGGCGCCTAAAATTACTAGTCCCAAGCAAGCAAAAAAATCTTTCTTCGTTAAAGTATTAGTATAGATACTGAAGTATGTGTATTTAGTTGTGCTAAATTGCAATTTTAGGCCATGAATGAGTAGATCACGCGACGGAAATGTAAATTGATACTTGCACGTGCGTCATGTGTAATGAATTATATTCACAAATAAAAAACAACTGTGCAAACGAACAGATTCATTTATGCTTTACGGGCTTTGTCGTGCATAATGGAGTGTATGGCTACGCATTAAGCTATACATTGCCAGTCTCGCATTGCCCGGGAACCATTTACAACGCGAGGCCATCTTATACTGGCAATGTATAGGCTGATGTGTGACCGTTTACATAATGGAGCCACGCGATTACTGGCTAATCGAGAATCGGTATCAATAAAATGTATAATTAATTATTTATTTTTGTGTAAATCTACTTTATAACATTGACGATTCACTGGAATTTGCTAATTTTTCTGTCATATTATTCAACTTTAGTACACATTAGCGATGTGGGACAATTTTATGATGACTATAACGTATCTATATCTATACATATTATGTATAGATATAGATACTGGAGAGAAACTCATGTGCACCATCTTTTAAAATGAAAAATATAAGTTTATTGTAAAAGCGTATACATTGACCTGGAAACGAGTTAGAGATTTTATGGAGCCTAGTAGCACAGAGTAAACAGAGACTAAGCTTCATACAACCGCGCTCAGATACGTCCACTCACACAAGCATAAGACGTCTGTGTGCGTGTCCACTTGCGGCCCTATCACAGAGCTAGTAGTGGGCACAGCGAGTTTGTTTTTGTTCCTTAGATTTAATTTATGGAGATCACTATTTTTCTTAAATAAATGAACTATTACATATTTTTTTTGGAAATATCACTCCCAAGGAGGTGAATTAGGGGTTGTAAGTTTATATGGTATGCAAACATCGAATTTCGCAAAACAGTAGTGTAAAATAAAGTCGTTAGTTTCACGAAATTATTAGCTAACACAAATATTACCTTAGACTTGAAATAAATTACAAATCTTCGCATCCATCCATGTTAAGTTCCATTTCCCTTTTTCAGGTAACACGGGTTACACATGGCGCGTGCTATCGATGTGCTTCGGCGAGCCGGGCGAGAAGCTGCCGGACTCAAACAAACCTCGCAAGGAGGAGGACGCGGCGCGAGAGGGCGCTGAGCTCGCCTTCTGCTTCACAGGGTTAATGGCGGCCTATCTCGTGTGGGGATTGCTGCAGGAAAAGATCATGACGCAGGTTTATACCTTTTCTAATTGCTTTTAGTGTCTTCTAATATTTTTCGTTGTGTGGTAGCCTCGGACAGTTCTACAGAGGAAATAAGGATTTGGTCCTTCGAGCCGGATGCCTGGCAGCAAGTAGAAGACGTTATGGTGCATACTTACATACGGTCCGTAATCGATCGAGTAAGACCGTCGAAATCGTCGACATAATCAGTGCGAAGGGACTTTTCATTGGTTTTCCATCGAGGCCTAAAAATATCTAGTTAAACCGTATGTGAGTACGGATCCCAAAAGTACTTAGTAGCCGTGTATGCTTGCATTCTAATTTACTAATGGTCTGTTTTCATAGATACCTCTTAATCTCTTGTGCCGTAGCTTTACTACTTTAATAGTGATATTTTGTTTCCAGAACTACGTAATGTCGGACGGCAGCCTCATCCGCTTCAACGACTCCCAGTTCCTCGTGTTTGTGAATCGCCTCACCGCTCTGGTAGTGGCAGGCGCTAGGCTACTCTGCTCCCGCACTCCGCTGTCTCCGGCGCCGTTGTACAAGTTCTCGTACTGTTCGCTCACGAATGTGCTCAGCGCGTGGTGCCAGTATGAGGCGTTAAAGTATGTCAGCTTTCCTACACAGGTAATAATAATATTTAGAATTATGTAATATTTAACGAATTGCATGCTGATTTAAAATTACCAATTAAAAGGCATAATTTTATTATTTGGCGTTAATAATAGTAGTTCGCGCTAGCAAGTGTATGTTGGTAGACTTCCCACACCCTCGAGCTCATTTTGAGTACTCTCAGGCGTGCAGGTTTCCTCACGATGTTTTCCTTCACCGTTAGCGATATTACACCTATCACCTACCACCCTAAAACTATAACAAAATATAATTAAAAATTAGATAAACAAAAAAAATACTAGATTTTACGGCGGTGTTTTTTATCAAAATAAAATACTTTTTCTCAGGTGCTATCAAAATCGTGTAAGGTAATTCCAGTAATGATGATGGGCAAACTGATCTCCCGAAACAAATACGAGATGTATGAGTACGTGGTGGCCGTGCTTATTTCTGTGGGAATGGTGTTGTTCATGTTCGGGAGTCGGGATGACCATATAGGTGAGTGATACTTAAGTGAGTGAGTTATTTGAAGCGACCTAACGTAATACCTAAACTGCCGTTTGGATGGAACACTTGTAACCAGAGCATCCGGCTCGAAAGACCAACACCTTACCAAACCGCAAAGCAATGCTTCAGAGTGCAATAAAATTAAAGCCCGATGATCTTGACCATTTAGAGATCAACGACTGTCGTTACGGTTAACTAGAGACTAGAAATACTGACTACTATACTAAAAGAAAGTATGATATCACTCCATACTGACTGGGCTGTGGTGGTCTCAGGCAGTTCATCTAAATATGACTGAATAAAAGCGGGCCCCTATCGAATTAGGAAAAAGCTTAGAAAATGATTTATATTTAGATTAATTGTAAAGTTCTTGATTATTATTTCCAGGGACAAGTGTAACAACAATGTCTGGGATATCCCTCCTCGCATTGTACATGTTGTGCGACAGCTTCACATCGTCGTGGCAGGGCGCCATCTTCAGCAAATACAGCGTGGGGTCGTTGCATATGCTATGCGCTGTCAACGCCTTCTCATGCGCACTCACTGCTGCTGCACATGCGCATCATGCACCACCATTCACGTTATTGCATGTAAGTAACATCAAATGTGAATTATATCCAGATATCCAAGCAAACACTACCGCTTTACTCTCTTCTTCCTTAATGTCCATCATAAGATTGTCTGAAAAAAATTGCTCTAAGTGTTATCGCTTACTTCCTTTTTTACTAAAATCATCAAATTTTTACTACCTCTACCAGTTTTACTTTTTATTGTTTACTTAAAGTAACATAGTTAAACATAGCAGGGTTTCATGTTACTGAAATTATGTACAAATAAATTATATTCTATCTATACTTGTAACATTTGCAGTTTACTAAGTAATTTTTTTACTATCCATCCTTTTTTACTACCTCTACCAGTTTTACTTTTTATTGTTTAGTTAAAGTTACATAGTTATACATAGCAGGGTTTCATGTTACTGAAATTATGTACAAATAAAGTATATTCTATCTATATTCGTAACATTTGCAGTTTACTAAGTAATTTCGGTTGATAAATATAGTGGTCCTATTATAGTGCCTTGTGACACACCTTGTAAAACTCTTTAGAATAATGGTTCACTTTAGTATGTATTGTATTTATACAAACTTTAGAATTGTTGCACTATTAGATAATTATATTGTTAAATCATCGATAGTCAGTAAGACACTTAAAAAAATTACTAAAATTTTGGGTTCGATGTAATCAAATGCTTTTGTGATACAATGTACACAAATATTTTTACACACACTTTCCTTACTACTTTGTGTTACAGTGGATACTTATGATGTATATTTCAGCATCCAGTGTTCGCCGCGGATTGTATAATAATGTCAGTAAGTTCAGCCGTGGGACAGCTGCTCATCTACAGAACTATTGAAAGATTTGGTGCTGTTGTGTTTACCATTATTATGACGCTTAGACAGGTGAGAAACTACTTATTTTTAAAGCACTTTTGTTGTTCCTCTTGGAAATGAGGTGAAAAAAAGAATTAGTCACTTCAAGACATTTCTCTCCTCTGCATAAACATTATCTTGAATGCATCGAAAGCTTACTAAGTGATGCCTGCTGTGTCCATATTTCATTAGTGCAATCTTTAATGGCTACATAAGAGTAACAGGATTAAGAGCTTTGTAGGAACGACAACATTTTTTTTTTTGCTGACAACATTGTCAATGTAACGTTTCATTTAAACAAAGCTCCACGATGAGTTCACTGTTTCGAAGATTTCAAATAGCTGATTGAATGATTTGTAATTTTATTGACAGACAAACGTCACAGTGACCCTTCTATTTTTGCCGAACTATAGACAAAATGTTACAATTTTTTATTTAAAACTTATTTATGACCAACAAGTCCATTTTCTCTTAGGCGGTGTCAATCCTGCTATCATGCATGGTGTACGGGCACCGCATCTCCGGCGGCGGCGCCATGGGAGTACTGCTGGTGTTCGGAGCTATCCTGCTGCGGCTGTACTGCCGGCAGCGGCTGCGGAGGCGGCGCCATGCCAACGTGTGACTGTCCTACTAGTACAACTATCTATCTTCTACTCATACAAAATATAAATCCCGCTACAGTCGTTCAATTATAATGTCGTTCAAGTTTGCGTTCAAAGTTGTCGTAATCTTAACCTTAACTGTATATGTATAAGGCCATATTTTCAATATAAGTTGTCTTTGTTTAGTATGTGTAATATTTTAAACTAAATTAAACTTTATGAGAATACATTTAAGGTTGAGATTAAGTCAACATAACGAAAGATCTGGCTATATAATTGAACCTATGTGGCGGCCATTAAAACAGGTTATTTCGAAAGTACCAATAACAACTTACGGGTTGTTTATTGAACCATGCTTTACTTTATTAATCCTACCACATTTTAAAATACTCAATACATAGATCAAAGTGACCCGTACCAAATTGAATATTCGTTCAGAAAATATAATGATAAGTTTTAATACCTCGTTTAAGGCGTCGGCGATTAGCGTTCAAAGTGCCAAGTTCGGCGTTCCCCTTCTCTGTGACGATATGCAATGTCCTAGAAACGTCAAGCACCGTACACATCGCTGGCGTGTTTAGCGTTCACAGAAAAAAAAAGTGAACACGGAACGCAGAACTCTGAACTCAGACCGCCAATCTAACCAAAGCCTAAGGTATTTCATTTATCATACTTATTAAGTTATATAGTATTAATATTATTACGTTTAGAAACAACCTGTAAGAAGTAATTGATATTTTTAAAGTAACTTTTATAGAGTTTTCGATATTCCGACAACTCTTATCTCTCAATAGTAACTATCTGCTTAATATGTACTTCAAATGATGGCCATGTTGATTTCTATACTTCCGATATTATTTTTGAATCTTCATTCGTGATACTTATCTGGTTACTAACTAGGGATAAGCTCAAATATCTAGGCGGCAGTGAAGTTGACTACAGATTGCTATGCTTCACTGCATCGACCACTCGACGGGCCCCCGCACTCGAGCATGACCAATAAAAGCAAGCTCGTGACCCGTGACATTGAATCTGTGGCCAACTTCTGTACCGCCTAGATGTTTAATTTTATCAATACTTCAGTAACTATTTTTATTCGAATACTAAGTTACGTAAAGAGCCTAAATTCTTTGTAACTAGTGTGGTTGTGTATTCAATTATTTATTATTATGTGTCCTAAAAATACTCGTGAAACGTGCACATTATATTTCGTTTTATAAAGCTTCGCCGGGTTTTAAAAACACCTGCAATCCAAAAGACGTTGACGAACCACTTTGACAGTGGTTCGTCAACGTCTTTTGGATTGCACTATTGAATAATCATAAGCTTCGGAAAAGTACGTCAATTATTTTATTAACAGATATTTTGTTTAATCCCAAAGTTTCATAGTATTTTGTATTGTGGATCATAGGTAGGTACATAGTACAGGTGTTGTAGTTTACAATAAAATTATACTCCACAACTACCACGAATCACGTTTACGCACTGTTGTAATTAAACCTTTTTTAATTACACAAATGTCATTAAAAAAGGTAACACGTTGACAGGCATTGATAGGTGACAACAATATCAACCAAAGTTTTTTTTATAAGTACTAGTTGCCAGTGCAAGAAAATAGTTCCATTTTTATCCGCAATATGGCGATGTGTTTTTAAAATCTGGTCAGGCTTTACTTAAGATATAGTTTGTTTTAATAAAAACATAATGAATTGAGGTTCGCATAGTGTATTACATATCTAAAGTCGGTAAAACAACGCAATAAAAAAATATTGACATTCCTTTACTTCCGCATGTGCTATGCCCTTTAAGATCTTTCTTTTCTTCCTAATTCTTTCTTTATTTACTTATTTATAAATGGTGCGTATGTTTTTAAACGAACATACAAATATCAGCATTTTATGTTTATTTGAAAGTGCTATTTTTGCATAAGCTTGTATTATTGTAAAATGTCTGGTGCAATTATTGTATGTATTTGAATAAGGTGCAAGTTGGAACTACATTGAAATGTCATTTTGGTATCAGCGGATAGTATTACTATTTTTAATACTTTGTTAATAAATGATGCGCTCTGGTATTCTAATTTACCTAACCTACTTATACTGAGCATACAACGCTCAGATGTCAACTTATCGCGCACGAGTTGTAACAAAAAAAATATTATAAAGATAGAGGCTAATGACAATGAATTTGTTTTTGTAAGATGAAATGATAACATGTTTCCATGTAGTTCCTTCTTAATATATATATCCTTTATTATAAAATAAACGATTGAAATATCGATAGAAATCTTGACAACATTGCTATGCGTAATGAAAGTCGAAGGTTGTAAAATATATTGTATATAGCGTAGGTACTAAGTAGATAATATTTAGTTAGGCAATGTTTGATCACTCTAGATTCTATGGAGTTATTATAGATAATAAATCATATAATATATCAGCCGTCGGTCGTTCCATTGTTGGGCGCCGGGCCTTTTCCTCGCTGAGAGGGTTATATTCTAAAATATAAATAAATATGTACAATGGACATGCCCGCCCATGGAGTAAAATCTGTGCCGATTTTTTGTCGGCAAGAAAGCCTATCTCCACCAATTGTTGTTGCCACTTTGAAAAGAGGCTACACCACCAATACTAACCTATAATGCGAGCTGCATCATAGAAAGAAATACTTAAAGTATAGAAACCGCAGTAAACATGTCAAATACAAAGCGGGAGCTGCGGGGGAGGGACATCCTTCATGCAATATGTCATAACAGGCATGGTGACTAATCCATAGATAGTAAATTATAGGATACCTTATTAAAATATAGGTTTACGTAAACCAAATGCAAGAATTATTTGTTACATTCTATAAATCTAACTTATTTTATGATCATTCAAAGTTTCATGGGCAAGTCCATTTTGAAAGTACAATTATTATAAAATATTTTTATCATTAAATTACTACATAAAACACACTACATACCAAATACTTCTACACAAAAAAATTGTAATCATGCCATTTATGACAAATAAGCACAATGCGTAAATGACAACTTCGCACAACCTTCGAAATTGCCAAAGGTCTGCATATAGAGCTATCCCTTTTTGTCACATTAAAGATCCATAAGATAGAAAGAAGCAACTATATTCGGTAAACTTGCATTTTTAAAGCTGTTTCTATGCTTTAAGTCCTTATTCTATGTGCTGCATGCTATGTCAAAATCGCGCTGCATTTATGAAAATGTAGGCAGTCTGACACCTTAGACAGGTTTCTAGACCTGACGCTACATAGCTACCTGTATTGGGCGTCAATTCAGTGAACTTTTAATACTCCCCTACGCGGATATGTGTCAAGGCCCACTGAAATCTATATTGAAACAAACACAGTGAGTCATTCAATACATCGCCGGCCTAATTATTCAACCTAGTTTTTATTATTTTTTGCTTGTAAACTCCATTTACAGTCAGAGTGGAGTCGTCTCATACTAAACGAAAATATTGTTATAAAAATATTGTTATAAAAATAACAATATTTAGACAACTTTAGTTGTCGGTGTCGCCTCAGCCACACGACGGTTTGGCAACTTTAGGGGTCAACGGCGGTCAATGGGTTAAATAAACGTTACATGGGTGGGCAGTCTGACATGCATCTAGTGATTAGGTAATGAAGGCTATCGCGTTTTGCCGCCAAGGGTGTTTGTGTAGCGTGAGGTCTCCGCGATGTCAGATGTCGCTGCTTGCGAGTTGGCTACGTCGTCATTGAGTTTAATCGTATTTTTAGAGGCACAGTTCTTTAGCACGTTCTGAAGAAAAAACTTTTTGCGAGCGAAAGAGAACGCACTTGTGCATAAAACACGTATGAGAGCAAGAGAGACGGATGCTCTAATGTCCCCATTTGAAAGTGGAACAAAAACATCGTATTGTTCGTATTTTTTGTTCCAAAATGGTTGCATTTAAAACGCCCTAAAAACTGTGCCTTTGACAAACAAACTTTGACAGTGGCCCCATCTGGTGAGACAAAAAGCGATAGCCCTCATTGCCGTGACGATAAGTACAGCCAGCAACAAATAATGATAAACCACTTCAGCCGAAAGCCACTATAGTGGCCTGGACGTTTGTCTTGGAATAGCTTTCGGCAGGAAGTTTGTTCGATGAGCTGTCTAGAATGATAATACTTAATTATTGAATGCATGTACGGCACAATTACTTTGTAAGTAATACTAAGCTGATTTAGTCAGTCAGTATTAAGTAAAGTAACTTCAAGAGCCTCGTGTGATGATGCCAATGTTCTATGTAACTTAATAAGTATTTATATTGGAACAATGCAGGATTTAATAATTTTGAGCTATATTCTGCTGTTCCTTAATTTAAATATTAATAAATTGAAATATACCTTAACCTTTTTGTTGCTGTGCAGTTTAAACAACCCATTATTTCGCGAACGATCCGGTTGAAATAACGTATTTGACTTCTGTTTCCCAAAATACTCCAAAATGTGGCATAAAACATGGTCTTTAGTTGCAACAATGATATTGCTAGATTTGTTAATTAGGTAAACAAACTTCCCACTGCATGCCTTCTTTTTCACTTAGCTTCACCTGGAACATATCGTATCGTTATTGATTTAATTTTGATATCAGCTATATTAGTCGTTAATTAAACAGGATTTATCCATATTCTTTTAATAACTTTATAAGCTCTCTTTTATTATTACGACCAATATAAATAACTTGAAACCCCTGCATTGTTCCATGTGAATACTATTTTAGAGCGTATAATGACGGCCAATAGACATCTGCCTAAAAACCTATTCAGATCTGAGAGCTAACTATTTTGCCTTTTCTGCGACATTTCATACTAAGTACAGTGGCAGCGAATAACGCTCAAATTTGAATAGGCTTTGAGTTTCGGGCTTTAGATTTTACTGCTGCATATCAGAGACGGGGGTAGATCCTGGGTGAGGTAACATCCCTCTGGGCCCTGACTAAGACAACTAGATATTTTTTATTTGCGAAAAAATATCAAGATTTAGACAATGTGACCCCAGTGATAAAGCTAGATTTGGCCTTGATTAGAGATAGTCAAGGTGTGCGCAGGTATCAGATTGCTAGACTGCTCCTTTGTTAAATAATAATACTGTTGGCCGCCATTGTAATAAAAGTTAGAAATAAAGAATAAAGTTGTGATTTTAATAATATGTTATGTAACGAAGCACTCGACGTACGTCTCGAAGCAAACACCACGATATTGTGTGATGTTATCAATAAATATATATTGAAAATAATAACGTGTTTCATTTATTACTACCGAGCTTTTGCCCGCGTGATTCGGCGATTAAAAGTAGTGTATGTCGTTTCACGTCCTGTATTTGCTGGTTGTTTGACCTATCTGAAAAACGAATATTAATCAAATTCCAAATTTAGTTGCTGGTACAACACTAGCAAAGTTCGTATAATATTATAATATTTTTATTGACTCTGGGTTTGCTTTGTGTGCGTGAAATGTATGTTTGTGAACACCCCTGCGATACAGGAGTCATTCCTAGGGCTATAGATTCAAATCTGACCCCCACAAGTTGACCTGGGCAATATCTACCCTCTTGATTCGATTAAATACGTAAGTTAAAAAGGCACATTAGGCGAACATACGATGAAGGTCACCAGTATCGAAGCTTCCAGTCTCGGTAAAGTAGCATACGCGCAGCGTTTTGAATCGCTGTCAGAATACTGGCGGATTTTTAATGAAGCTCACTCATGGTCCCTCGGAACCAAAATATTTACAATCAAAGAAGCAAAGGTAAGTGTAAAAAGTAATAATCTTTTTGGACGTACTTTTTTAAAATCAAAATCTCTGTCAAATATTGTCAGAACATAAAGAAATTTACAGTTGTCACCAAAGGTTTGTCACATTAATCTTTGTCGGTTTATAAAATTTAATATTTGTGATGCCTTTTGTTATATAAATTAGTTATTTGTGATGGACTAACGATGCTGTGGCTAACCAACCCAATTTCCAGCATCAACAGCTACTATGAGTTCAAGCAGGCCCAAACCTACGCGATCGAGGGGTAGTGCCATCGTACGCCTTTTACGTTATTGTCATGTATGTTATCCCTTTTCTCTGGCTGACCCCACATTACGCACGCGTTCCTCGGGCGTGTGCAGCGAGCGCGCGGACACGACGCTCGGCTTGGTGTTTAATCCCCTTCGGTGGTGCTAGAGGGCGGAGGGGTAGGAACGCATAGCGCTCGCCCCAGACAGGCCCGAGGAACGCACCTGTGGAGGATGCCTAATTCCTAGGCAGATTACTCTCTTGTAGTACGTAGTTTAGTACTAGTAGAGTAATACATATAAAGGAATAGACTAGTCTATCTCACTTGGTTATTTCTGATTTAATTTGAGTCATATATGCCGTAGATTCAATTAGGCGCCTCCAAAATTGTTTTCTTAGGCTCCAGTCCTTCATCATTAAACATTTTATTGTACTACCCTCATTTTCGGATTATCCTGTGCGCATTCAGAGTTACAAACTAAATTAACAATGAAGAGCGCATCTAATGAAGCACCATATCTGCGCTTTTGGCGATATCATGTGCCCCGTGGCGGTGAGCGTTCTGTAAGGTTCCCGGACGCGAGCGTGCCACTTTATAGCCCCGTGCGATCCTTTCAAACGTGATCCTATGATCCTCATCCCTATTTCCTTCGCCATAATAGGGCTGTATCTTGCCCGCTGCTTGCAGGGTGTGCGTTTTCATTTTGCTGAAGCTGTTGTTGCCGGCGTTGCTGACGGTCGGGCTGGCACCGTGCGTGGTGCAGCGCGCCTGCCGCACGCGCCGCCGACGCCCGCCCTCCACCGTCTGCATGCATCGGATCTTAGACAAGTACCTATTCATTTCTGCCGACTACCTAATGAAGGGTGTATTGCCACAGCATAGTTTCCATACATTATGAGTACCTAGGATGTACCTAGGATACATGGTGCGCCGCGAAAAATACCTGAACTAAAGAACGCAGCGAACGATAAAGGCCTGTCGCCCGGGTTCGACGTCCGATTTTAGCAATGTAATAATTTGATAGATACTTCTCCTCAGCAAACATTTACTAGCAGCACGGCGTCTGGCAATCTTGAAGACCATAGGCTTACCCTATCAGTTATTAGACACTAGAAATCAGGGTAATAAATATTAGTATAAGTACCGTATTTATTACATCATACGTTTCACATAATGAAAACCTTTTTTGCAGAGCTGATTGTGAAGACTCATTCTAAAAATTAATAAACAAAAAATATCTACAATACCAGGAGTATAGTTGAAATCCTTTGATTGGTTAAAAGTAAGTAATCAAATATTTTAATGACAGGTAGATCGGGCGTGATGTTATGTTTTTACAGAATGTGCTTATAGTCTTTTAAAGAAACAACCAAGTTTTATCATTCTCTTCTATTTATCGGAGCTAGCGCGCGAAAAATAAGCGGCTTTGCCTCGATGGCATTAACACAGGTTGTTTTTGTGCAATATTTTTTCACCTGATTATATTATTTATTTATTTTAATGCTAGTAACGCGTGTATTTCATAACTGCAATAAATGCAAGTGTCGCAATTTACGTATTGTGATATATTTCGGAATGAAAAATTCACTTCAACAAAGATAACAATAGCAGGAATATTTGGTGACTGTACTTGACAAGTGTACAGTCGTGTTGTGATACTGCGTCCGTTTGTTTATAAACATCAAGGCGTATTGTCTCATTTCATAATATGACAAGTATGGCAGTCTCTACTATGAGTATAATAATATGTCGTAAGTTTTTCGATTCGAAAACGAAGTATTTAGTCTGATAAACAGATAAACATGACTTTGGACGAACATTAATTTATTGTAGGTGCCTATTGTAATGGATGGATAAAAACATCTTATTAAATCAACAAATCGAATATCATTAACTTAAGGCTAATAGAAATATAAGCACTTAGTTAATGATATTTGATGTGTCGCTTCAGTTATTTAAATTAATTTATCTTTCTTCTTTCAGCTAAATATTGAAATGAATTCAAATCCTCCACTGTTCTCACTGTCACAGCACATTCAAAATTACCCACACACTGCAAAATTCCATAAATAATTCAACTCCAAACTCACTGTAACCTCGATAGCAGATCGTTCAAATCATTTCCTTAGTAATAGCACCCCACGATGCGAACTCGCATAAATGGTTGCTGCAATCGTGCGTCGCGCGAGTGCCGCTGGTGCTGTGGATGCAGCTTGCTGAGGTGCTGTTGCACTTGCGTCTGTCGCAACGACTACACCGAGGTCCGGGACGGAGCCGTTGCCTTCACCAACAAGAAGGATAAGCAGGGAAGTTAATGATGGCCTGGACTTTGAAAATCGTGCTGTTCTTAGCAATGGTCGCTTTGTCGCAACAGGTGATGCTTTTATTACACGCTTTATATTAGCTTCACTTGTATGTGATATAATTATGTATACCATATTCTTTTAAAACATTATTTTTCTTATTTACACTTTTATTCATTTATTTTTATAATATTTTTTTACACCATTCCTTTTTTTTTTTTTTTTTATTTATGATGTATCTAAACTATTAGATACTTCATCAAGATTACAATCTAGTCTAGATATAAAATTAGAGACTAATGAGTAATTTAATTTTGACCTAAGTTACTAAATTAATTTAATTTATACTAAGAATGTGTCCATTAACACCTATCTTATTGTCTCTATTATCGAAACTGACACTTTGTTCTTGTGTTCTTTTAAAGTAGCACTAAACCACTTGAAGCACTCACTTCACTGAACTAGCTCAAAAGGTTTCGTCCTTTTGAGTCTTCTAACTATGTCTGTGGTGTCAAGGAGTTGGATGGCCTCGACATTCACGTGATGAAGAAGTCGTCGTTCATGAGCTTCAGCATATTGTTGTATTACACTGGCGACAAGGTTCACCTTCAGGTCACGATGGAGGTCCTCATTTCTGATGTACCAGGGTGCATTCACGATTGCCCTTAATACTTTATTCTGGAATCTTTGAATTATTTGGATGTTACTTGGTTTGGTACAGCCCCAGAGCTGTACACCATAAGTCCACACTGGCATAAGGACTTGTTTATAAATAAGTATTTTGTTATGCACTGACAATGTGGAATATTTACCCAGCATCCAGTACATTTTTTATAGCGATTCCTAATTCAAAATTATTAAAAAATATAATAATGCGGTAGCTTTTGTCCGTGACTTAGTCTGCGTGTAATTTGTTATATTGAGTAGTAGCTGCTCCCGCGCTTTGACTAACGCTTAACCTTACTGATCTGCTCCGGTGGAGATTAGCCTAATGTCAAATATTTAAAAACATTTATTGATAGTTAGACTATCAAACACAAAAATAACTATTAGAATCCGATCAGTAATTCCCGAGATTAGCAGTAACAAACTTACAAACTAATTTTCACCCGCGGCTTTGTCTGTTTGGTGTTACGCGCCTTGCAGTCCAGTTACCTAAGCCGCTAAGATTAGCCGATACAAACAGACAGACAGACATTTTAGGCATTGGTATCGTGCGAGTAACATCTCATCCATCCAACTGAAAAAATATATATTTGTATTGATATATTGCTGATAATGAAACCAAGAAAATATAAACCTCGCTTTGACTCGCCTTCAAATTACTTTGAAAACATTCGACCTCAGTCCAATAATGTTTGTAAAGGCATATTAAAACATTGTCTGATCAGAAATGCTATTGGTCTTTAAAGCTTAAATTATTGTTGTATGTTAGATATTAATTACACTACTAATGCTTTTAATTTTCATTTCAGGCAACAATGGGATGCAAGAATTGTATTGTAAGTAACTAATAGTACCTACATTATAAAAGTATTAAGTAATAATAGTTTTCAATAACAAAACAATAATAATATCAAAATGGAATGAAGTCTTCCATTAGCTATTATTTGGATATTATAATTATTTGCCTGGCTAGTCCAGGTAGTAATATTTTCTCTAGTAAGCGTGCTCTCTTGAGTAATGATCTGCTGCGCCCAGGGACTGTGTGCCTGCCGTAAGCCCTATAAGCTTTCCATATGCTAACCTTACAATAGTAATACCCTAATGATGTTCAGGCCCTTGGCAAAGAAGAGAAGATGATGTTCCGCGCACACTCCGACGCCTGCCTGCCAGTCTCTCAAGTGGACCAGCGTTTGGTCGATGCCATGTTGTCCGGTGAGCTGATAGACGAGCCGCCGCTCCGCAAGCACGTCTACTGCGTTCTTCTGAAGTGCAAGCTCATCAGCAAGGATGGCAAGCTGCAGAAGAACGCCATACTTGGAAAGATGGCCGCCAGGCCTGATGCTAAGAATGCTACCAAGGTGAGTCCGGCTGGAAGGACAACAAACTTTCACTTCATATTCTGTCTGATTATCATTGGTGTGATGAAAATAGTATCGTTTTACCAAATATCGGATTCAAACCATAACTTTTTTTTATGTTTATGATTACTTTAACACTATGATGTTTGGTCCAGATGCTGGAAAGCTGTGCAGATCAGACAGGCGACACCCCTGAGGACCTCGCCTGGAATCTGTTCCGCTGTGGCTACGACAAAAAAGCTCTACTATTTGAATACATGCCCGGGTCCAGCCCTGCCTCTGGTGACGCTGAAAGCATAGTGCAGAGCGTTAGCAACAGATGGCGTTGTCATCAATTCTTATACCTTATATCTTTACTTTTAGTTTTCATCTGATTGTGTTTTTCACAATTTCTATTCCTAATTGAATAATCGCGTTATGTTAGATTATTTATTTATTTTCATCCCATTTTAGAAAATATAGTATTTATATTATATTTGTTAAAGTTGTTTCATTTTATGTGCACATTTAACCCATAGCAAACTGATGTAGTATCATGCTTTATAGGTTGAAAAAATGGTAAATAATAATGTAATGTTCATGCAGAGTTCAGTTTCCATCATATTTTAATGGGTCTTCTCTAGGATTAGAGAATACATGTAAAACACGAGGAGTACCTAATGCTTATGCAAATGAGTATACGAGTTGTACGGTTCAGTTTACATGACCATTTATTTAGAAGTATATAATTTTTACAGATTGTCAATTTGAAGAAATAAATAAGCAAATACAGTCAGCAACACATTAAATTCTCTGAAATCTTTTGGTGAACCGTTTTCAAAAGCTCTGCCATGAAGTCTGAAGTAATAGTATCGCAAAAGCAATGCGGTTTCGATAAATGTTGCGCCCTCAAGTTTATTACATGTTGTTGTTCCTGCTTATGCCGCTACAGAGTAACGAGGCCTGAAGACGAAAACGACCGATATGAAAAAGAAAATGAGAAAGAAATAAAAACTCAAACTAAAGAAGTCTAAGCCAGCAATACACTAAACAGTCTATTTTCTGTTTTAACAGTAATTAAGAGATTGCGCTGTAAGGCCTTCTGTTACAATTTTTCTATTCACATCGTCTTTAATTTCTTGTAATGTTCTGAAACTATAATATAATATTTAGAAACCTATGAACGTTTATTATTTTATATTTTATAACTGTATACAAAGATTGTTCAATCGGAGAGCTGGGAATAACAACAATCTGCACAATTGGGTATCGGCATGAACCGAATATGATGAAAGATTATTAATACTGATACATGCCGCAAATAAAAAAGTTTTGCTGCGTTAAAAGCTCACTATATCGTAAGTAGGTAAATAATCAACATTCTTAAACGATACGGTAGCTAATTTATATTACGGCAACCTATTTTATCTCCTTCTTTTGCGGAAATACCTAAAGAATGACTACTATGTCGTCATCGTGATGGACCTCTAGACCCAAAACCATTTGACACGTTCTTGGAAGGTCAAGAGGATCTCATCACATTAGGAAACCTTATTGAAAAAGTATATTCTATTATTACTCTTAAACCAATGGTAATACGATGCTAAATAAATTGTATGCCAGCTTGTGAAGTAGAAGTAAATAGTTGTATCTATTGTGAAGTGATTCGTAAGTGATGGTCATTGAGCATTATGAAGTCATCATGAGCCTATTTTAACAACGCACTTAGGTATCTAATTTTAAATAAATAAATGTAAAAACTTTGTTTATTAAATAATAATATATAAAAATAAAGCTTGGTAAACAGTCTACTTTAGGTAGTATAACTATATACGTAGCAACGATATATCAGATAGTATATAAACTATAGCAACGATCATACAATATAAATTCAGCAAATCATATTTTCAGCTAACCGAAGAACCTAAGGGTTTCCCTCGTCTCTTTCAGATGCGGAAAATGCTCTCGTGTAAAAAAGGATCGCATACAAAAGACATCAACGCGTTGCTCGGGATAGTCGGGATTGGTTAAAATTTTTAAGGCTGATTTACATTGGTCCAGTAGCCGGTTCAAGTAGAAATATTATAATACTCTACTATACATCACGGAATTCTAGCACTAGACCGATATATAATAAAAAAAATAGTCACTGTTTTCTTAAGGTTTCGTCCAAAGCAGTGCGTTTAAGAACTTCATTATAATAAATGAATAAAGTGTAAGGAGTAAATTAAATTATAATTCAACTATTAACAACCTACTTAACAGCAACATGACATGTTTATTGGGCATAGTTATTAAAATTGACAGCACAAAACAACCTAAACTGAATTAACACCTACTGTCTATCCAGCTCTTACGAAAAGAACGATTCATTATACTTACCTGCCTCCAAGTATTACAATATGTTAATATATTACGAAGGAGGCTGTATGCACCGAGTGTAAATGATATTCCAAACGGCTTTATGATCTCATTGCGCCTGTGGGCGGTGACCCACAAGCGAGACGCAGCCTCTTTGGCTGTTGGCAGTATGAGTGCGTGCCTTTGCCTGCCTTGTGCTTTCAACAGCGCCGCGTCGTTATAGCCAAAACCCGCGCTTTTTAAAAAAGTCAAACAACAAAATAAAATTCATCTTTCGTTTTTGTATTTTATTCGGCAAAAGTGTGTATAATTATTATTTATTTTAAAGTGAGATAATATGGACGATTGGATATTAATGATATTACCCACTGTATTATTCTGAGTGATTTGTGTGTTAATATTATTGAAATAGTTGGATGCTGTGGAATCTAATGTGTGGACTAAGGAGGAGCATTGGGAATAACTTTTTCAAGAGTAAGTAATTTCTTTGTTTTTATGATTTGATTAAGATGCGATAGGTTTGTTATCGTTTAATTTCGACATTTATATCGGTGCGAAAACTTATTTTTCTCAAAAATTATAACGAGTATTTTTGAAACGAACTTTCTTATCGCGCGTTGCGAAAGGGGGCTAGACGAAAAAATTGGAACGAAAAGTTGTAACGACACATTTCGTAGCAATTCTCGTAGCGGCGTAGTAATTACATGCTACGTTACAGCTACGGTGCTACATCATCAGACACACAGAGAAAAATGCGCAGGCGCATTTTTCTGTGTCTGTCTCTCTCTCGCTTATAGAAAAAAAAAGATAATATAAACTAAAAAAAAAAAATGACTAGAGTTGAGTTTCTAAAAATAGGGGGCGCTGGCGCTCTGCGAAAGGTCCGCGCAGGCGTACACGATCGTTGTTCTAGTCAGATAATAGTGAGTTAATGGCCCGGTATCGTGCACATTAATCCACAATTGGATCTACAAAACTTACTTAAACTATAAATCGGTGGACCTTAATCTATAGGACTTTGTAACGAAACCATAGCGCGATCTAACTCGATCCCAACGCCATCCATCGAGCGGCTTCGAAATTGATTGGTGTTACAGTACTAAATATCTCTCTCTCGCATAGAGAAAGCAAGCGAGATATTTTCGTTTTGTCTCTCTATTAATAATGAAGTAACTAAAAAAGAATATTATTATAACTTAAAAAAAATAAAACAATTCCTTCCTTTTGTTGAGTGTATACAGGTGTTTTGTACATAATAAATAATTAAAAATAATAACAATAATGAATCATGACAGTGTTTCTGCACAAGTGCCGGATATTGCTGATGGATCGAAACTTCGTTCCACCCAAGTGTCCCTTGACACCTCTCAAGTTTTTTCTTTTTTATTTTAATTTTAGGGGTGCTTACTAATAAAATTATTGTCTACTTCTGAACGCACAAGTTTCGGTAAGAGCAACGCAGGCTCTAATAACTAGAGTTTTCCTGTAATGTATTCAGATAAATGGCGAGAGTCTGGACACAAGTTTAAGGGTGACAGTACCACTATCTCACCCTCAACCTGTCATCAAACACCAAAATAGTAGTGCTGGAACTATATGCCGGCTTGGTATTGAATCAGGGCCAGAAATTACTGGCACTGGGCACATGAGGCATAACACCGCAGTCTTCAGATAAAGCGACTCATCCATAATCTGGTTGTGGACTGTAGTTGCCATATATCATGAGGTGGACTATAGATGAGATATAGGTGAGTAGACTTTAGATGAGATATATTTTGTCTGCACGTATGGTGTAGTGGTTTAAGCGGTCGCCTTGCCGCTCTCCACTGCACTGGTGTTGTGGGTTCGATCCCCACATGGGACAAATCTTGTGTGATTCGCAAAGATTTGTTCTGAGACTGGGTGTGCTTGTGTGAGTGAATGTGTGTATTTGGCCTTGTCATTGGGACCATTGGATATTGTTATTGCTTCTGGCATTTATTTATTTATTGCACAAAACACATTACAATCAATAAAAAACAAGCCATAACAAATTACAATATTTTGATCTGGATCATAACGTAAATACATGTACATGCAACTTAATCTATAATAACAAAATAAAAAAATTAATAAAATAAAATAGAACTCTGAAAACCATGCAAAAAACTTAAAACATGTAATTTATTACATCAGGATGTCTGAAGTGCCTGTTATGGTTCCTAAGGCATCCAGACCCGAGCTGATGTGGAGGATGTCTTGTAAGTTGGCAGTAAATCTGTTCATGTTGCCGTTAAATATGTCGAGAAATTTATTACTAGTAGATTTCAAAATGTCATTGTATTGACGGGCCATTCTTGTTAGTGGGTTGTAATAAGAAATGTTATTTTCAAAAATTTGAAGTGCAAATAGATTGGTGTCGTTACATTTTCGGGCACGGAATTTTATGTAAAACTAAACTGAGAAAGCAATTCAGGCGAGTCGATGATGGAGTTAATAATTTTATAAAGATACACAAGATAAAAATATGTGCGGCGCATCTGCAATGATTCGACGTTAAATTTTCGAAGGCGACCAAGATATTTTATGTCAGATCTACCCGGGTTTTGGCGATAATTCTATCTAATGTAAAAAAAATAAAAATTATTTGTTATAGATGAGTTGCTTTATCTAAAGAGTACGGTGCTATGCCTCATCACAAACACACACGCATCACAAAGGAAATAAGTAGAGTAGCATTGATCACACAGATATGAACCGGGAATGAAACTTACACCACCAGCGCAACCACTTATCACCATCAAGATGTAGCGACGCATCTGCAACCTTACGCGTCTGTTTATGGTCACTTCTTACCACTTACCATCAGGACCACTATAAGCCAGTTTGCTACGAATAACACGAGTATTATACAAACTCAACAAGTCCTAAAAATATGCAAGAATTAGACACAAATTTAGCCCTATAAGTAAATACAACTTTACCAGGTATTTATCGTCAAAGTAACCTCTAAGTAAGTAAGTAAGACGCAGTACAAAGTTATTAAATAGTTGCATATAATTTGTACATTTCTGCCGCCCACTCGCGCCTGCCATAGCGCTTCATATCTGTACTTAATATTAGCCTACGTGCCATTAGTGTAGGGCTGACAAGTAAGTACTGTCCTTTTTTAGTCTTTTTAGGCCTCGGATGTTAAACTTGTCCGCTATGGGTGTACGTTTGTCTGTCTTAAAGCCCCACTTGCGCATGCACAGTTAAAAAAATACTCCGGTTTAACTGGTTACACTCGTCAAAATACCTAATATGTTTTTGTATATATTTCTGAAGGTTGAAGGAGATTGAAGTGTTTTTGGCAACTTACCCGAAAGTGTTCGGCAACTTAGGGAATTTCCACCTCTCTAGGTGTCTCTAAGTCTCTTTTTAAGTATCTATCGTCATATACCACATAGATGAAATTCGTAATGTATTTGTTTTTTGGTTATACAAACAGAAGACTACTTACCTAAGAAGCCAGCGGTATAGGTTTTCCTGTTCACAAGTTCTTCGTAACGTTATGGTTTTCGGAACTTGTAACCACTAAACAATTTAGCTCAAATGTACATAATTAATATTCTGAGCAACTTATACCAAATATACTGAACATTCGATCGCGGAAAGAAGGTACGTTGATTGCTTTCTGATCCCTCAATTTACGCTTACTTTGGCTTAGGCTTAAAATAGGGCCTTTGTTGTCTTACAACTTAATTCCTTTCTCTTGATCAAGAATAAGCAGCCCTAAGTCAGTACACGACAACTATCCACAATATGTACAACTAGGTAAATAACAGGTATCCTTGAGTGCAGTAATCGTATCGTATCATTTGCATACTCGACGATTGCGGTTCGATAGTGTGAGAACACTGAGAACTTACTCACCATAGTCTATGCATTTCTGTGGTATTTGTTGTGATGTAATAATTAGATCATTTATGATGTAGTTGCTGGCAAGTGGTGTATGTGATCTTCATGTATTTTTTCTTCCTTTTTTTCCTTTTTAGGCTTTTATCTCAGTGATTACTAAATTGTAGCTATAATAAAAAGCACAATAATTAAATCATCATCGAGTCTCACGTAGTCCTGCTGGACATAGGCCAAAACGCCCAATCAGCATCCAGTCCCCTCCAGTGCCCTTCTTCAATCATCAGTCCACCTAGCAACGCTTTCAATTTTACAATTAAAAGACCTTTATTATGTTAAGTAGCGTATCATTTCTTTTTTCGTAAACTTTTTATAATAATTATGTTGAGGAAGGTTCACGAAAAATAAAGAAAATTTACGATTTCACGCTACTTATTCAATCTATTCTAAAAGTACCTAACAATTCCAAATATGTAGAAAATATATTAACATTAATCGATTGCTCGTTAATTTATCGCTAATTCGCTCTAATAGCTTTTCCTTAAAGAGCTTGAGAAAGTTCTCGCAGTAGATTTATGATATCACTTATTAAAGCCATAGCCACACGCATGCGATCCCAAATACAATCCGAACGATGTAATAGCATAAAATAGAATGTAAATATTGACGACAACTTATATTGCTATCACCACCTTTGGAAAAAATGTGATAAAAGTGTACCAAATATCGAATTTTGCACGCGGCTCTGCTTGCGTAGGAGACTCCAATATGGCATAACTGAGATCGGATCAAATCCATCGATGTTTATTTGATTAATCGCTTATAAAATGAGCCTTTTATTAGCGAGCCCATAGATGTCGTGTTGTTAATACAATGCCTACCACCTGTGGCTTGGCAACGGATATTAAATTAAAAAGCTTGTTGAGAAATATTTTTCTGTTTGCTAATGTACGTATAACATATCTTTGATGCAAAATTATAGGTGATAGAAGGTATAACATAATAATATCACACCAAGTTTTAATTTTTTTATATAATATACATCCAAATTGTGCACTTTTACGTCCATGGCCGGCTCAAGTAAGAGAGTTTGCGTTCAAAACGTGCAAACATTTAACTTACGTTTTTGGAAAGCGGAAGGGTAAATTGCACAAGCATAAAAAATACACGGCAAACGTGAGAATGGTAGTGCAATGTGCAAATTTTTTATTTTATATATTTTTCTCAAAAAAGTAAGTACTTCTCTACCTTAGCAAAAAAAAATCATTGATTTCCACCCAATAATATACCAAAAAAAAAAAATTACAAAGTGTTATTTTATCATCACGGTGGCCTGTCCCGAACCCAATTCCGCTCATAAAATACCTTCCTCTGCAAATATATTTATAATATGGATTTAAATCGGTTGTGTTATTATTAAATTATAATATATTCGATTAAATAAAACCATTTGTGTTTGTTTATCTTCTTTCTCATGGATTTAACAGGCAGTCAACTTTTGTCTGGAAAAAGTTATCATTTCAGAGGACAGTTTGTTCGGTCCTCACTTCGGATCAGGCCAGCTCGCAACCTCTGCGAGGCGTGATCGCACCAGTCCCAACGTCTTGCGGTTTCCCGCCACAAAAGTAAGTTTATCATTTCAGTGATATGGGGACAAAAGTAGAATCATTTCGGTGGCTGTTATAACTCGAGCTAGATTTCTTTAATTTGTTTCAAAATTGTGTATTTAATTTCGCCGTAAGTACTGATTTGCTTGAGTAGTGTTCATATTGTTTTTAATTTTTTATCACACAGTAAGAAACGGTGCACAGTTTATCATTTCAGTGGTAATTTTGTATCATTTTGGTAGACACTTTTCATTTCAGTGGACTCTAAAAAATTAGTTCTTAAATATTTATGTAAGTTTTGATGA
Source organism: Hypena proboscidalis (assembly GCA_905147285.1). Taxonomy (NCBI): domain Eukaryota; kingdom Metazoa; phylum Arthropoda; class Insecta; order Lepidoptera; family Erebidae; genus Hypena; species Hypena proboscidalis. Next base: position 310,229 of record LR990147.1, read on the forward strand.
TATTTGATGTCCACTCATACACAATGTTATAAAATAGGCTAAAGTTTAATTTTTCACTTAAAATATATAGATGGCATTGAAATTAAAAAAGTCCAAAAATGACAAAAAAAATCGCTTGTTGAAATTCACCCGGAACCGTAACTGAGTAAGACATTAGAATGCATTTTAACTTTAAATAATTTTCCAAAAAAAACACGTCCTCAAAATCACAAAGAATGCACTAAAAAGTAAGAAATACTTACTCCTAAACGTTGAGGAGTTGTACCTTACATCATCAGCTCAGTAACATGAAATGCTGACTGCTAGATGCAAATATACAAGTAGCTTTAGGTAATATACGAAAAATAATATAGAAGCTTTTAAAATTTGAGGGTTGTCCAAGATTACTCTATGACATCATCTAATCGTGACCTAATCAAAATGAGACCACATGACAAAAAAATAATTTCTCGAATCAGTTCAGTCTTCAAGTAAAAGGAGAACAAACATTAAAAAAGAAGAACAAGAAAAACTGCATGTTCTTAATTGTATTGGCTTTGCATACATTTCTCTATGTTTAATCAGTCAGTGCAAAACTATTGTTAGATTTTAAAATCCATTTAATATATTTAGAAAATTTCCCATTACAATTACTCGACTCAGTACGTAGGAGGCGCTCAATGCTGGTTCATAACACTTAGTCGTTTATGTATTACATTATACTCCATAGAATGTAAACGTTCTGCGTTTATGGTGCTATTTCGTCAGGAATGCACGCTGATATTTTAATTGGGTTTAATGTTAGCTTATTTACATCATTATTATCTTTATTGTTGCTAACTACGTGGAATATGAGCATAGGGATTATGTGAAAAAGTGGATATAATATACACGGTGTTAATGACATATTTATGAATTTTCCAATAGTAGTTTTTTCGTATTTCACCCTTTTTACGACTGGTTACGGAAAAGTAACGCTTTCCTAGCCTATCTCAATATATTTGCCATAAGTCAACACCATGACAATATGACTGCAGCCATCGACACGAAAGAAGAAGAATATATTTGCAATTTTGCGGCCGATGTTTTTTCAAGTAAACTTTACTCTGGTTTACAAATAAAAATATATTTCATTTTGGTGTAGTTCTACAATGTATTAATGAAGCCGCAATGCTTTGTGGATATTTAAAGAGTAAAGATACCACTTACCTTACTTTTACTTAGTTAGTGATATAACTTAAGCCGTTTTGCAGAAATCGCCTCGATGGTCTAGTGGTTAGCGTATGCGCTTCTCACCACGAGGCCCCGGGTTCGATTCCCAGGTCGGGCAACGAGCAAAATAGTAGCACGGAGTTGGAATTGTGCTCAATGGATGGTTATATGCTCACTCCTTATCCCATAGGACCTTAAACATAATTATCAGGTGAATTGAGGGTGTTGTACACCTCTGCCAAACCCTTCTGCATAATATACGCGTGATGTTTTGTTAAGTTATGTTATCTTAACACAACAAAAAAAGAATCTGCGATATCGCGCCAGCCGTTCACGCGTGATGCCGTGACCGACACACAGGGATTCTTTTTTATAAATAGATGTCTAAATTAATAAACCTAATGTCCAGACAAGTAATATTTATTTTTCTAGTGACCATAAATACACGTCGACTATATATTAATGGTCACCGTCAAGTTTATTAATTTAACAGCCTTACAGCCACAAAACACATTAAACTGTCTACACTCTACAGACGTATCACTGTCTGTTTGTCTGTCACATTACAAATAACCCGCTGACAGCTCCTCATTTAGGATATTAACTCTGATATAACATTGTGGGCAATCAATCGATTTTATACAACCGTATTATATGCTAGTTGATGCGTGCGGTTTACCCGCCTTAACTTTACTGCTCTGCTCTCTTGGTATATAACATAATGTTAAAATAGTTTACAAAGCGTTTCTAATTTGAGAACATCATATTTTACAAATAACATATTTTTAAAATATATCCACCTAGAAATTAGCAATTAGGAAATAACTCAAGGCCATAATTAGATTGCAACTAACTGAAAAACTTGCTTTCTTTGTGAAACAAATGTTAAACTCTGACAATTTGTTTTTGACTTTATGTGTTACAAACATGCAAAAATACAAATCATTCCTCTTTCTAATACTGTGTAGATTATTACTACCAACACTGTCTGTTCGTCTGTCACATAACAAATAACCCGCTGACAGGTCGTCATTACGGACATTAGCACTGATATCGTACATCATCGGCGATCAAGCGTTTTTATACAATATTATTTATTTATTCGTACCGTATTAGTACCGTGATTCATGCGCTGTGGGTGCCGCCCACACCATGGGAATTGTTCAAATGCTGAGCACACACGATGGGTCACGAGGTACTTATTTTTTTATACCACTGTGATGTCAAAAACCTCTTTTAAAGAGTAGTTGTAGTTCTGGAATAAAATCTCAACATAAGAACCAATACCTGATAGCATAGGCTATACATAGCACAAAGAGGATTCTATGTGAAACTTTTTGACAGATGAAATGATAAATTTATAAAGTAATTTATTTAATTAACTGGCAATTAGCTATCTTAACTTTACCAGGAACTGTGAGACTAGGGCCTACTGTTTTTTATTTAATCTGTGGGCCTAATGACCCATTTAGAGAATCTATAAGAGATGCAGACTCAATATACGTCGCTCCAAATGAACCATCACGGTGGGAGAGTGCGCCGTATTTGTACATGACGATCTCCAGTCGCCACTTTCGGGATATATGTATCTATTATTAGATAAAATTATAAGTCTTATTAGCTTTTCTAGCAACACAGGACAAAGACTGTTTAATATCGTTTAGAAATCGAAGTGAAAAGAAGTCTAAATATAAATACTGTGCTGCAGTATCTACAGACAACATTATGAAATTATAGATGTACGAGTAGATACCTAATTATTAGGTGCCTGTCTTTTTGCATGTATTTACTCAGTGTAGTGTTTGTCCATCGTGTAGACGTGGCTTTACAATACTTACATTAAAAACCCGCATAATATGTGTAATATAAGCGAAGACAAAGCATTATATCTGTATATAGACGATTAACCGACGCCCCGACTATGCCGCGATGGCAAATTGATTGTTTTATGGAGCTAATGTCTTATAATCATGGGTTCTGATAGATTATAGAGTAATTATTATTTATGGTTTGTTGGCATGCTTATCTGTGAATGGTGGGCGATGTATCTACAACTTATTTTGTAGGTGGTGTGGTCTCGGTACGGGTAGAATAGCTGTACTTTACGTGATAATACCCACTCATAATATTCAGCAAAATGATGCAAATGGTTGAGACAAGTGTTAAGCGAAAATTCTTGATCGAAAAATTTTTAAATATAGGAAAAAATCAAAACTGCAAATAATTCTACTGCCGGCCAATTGCAAAGTTGACCATTTGAAAATGACATATTCATCGGCAGACAAAATACTTCCCCGGCAAATTCATGAAATTTCTGGTAAAAAATTGTTGCACTCCTCATTCTAAAAGCTCCGCCTCACTATTTTAAAATTTTAAACAGATAATTCTGTTGAATCTATAAATTAATTGTTGCTAGTAACTGCTTCCAATGTTGCATTGCAACGATATCCTTTCATCTGTTGTTGAGATATTCAAAGCATAATTGGTATTATGAGCCAGAAGAGCTACCCACGCCTGCAACCAAGTAAGACAACATTAGTGCCTGTGTTTAGGGCCGAAGTCACACTGCAATGCTCTTTGAGGTAATTAGTTATACCTTATTAACAAAATTAAATTGCAACGATATAAAAATAACAATTTTTCTGATTCATAATGATTTCTGACCCTTAACTTTTATGACTTTTGTGAATACATAACACTAAAACTCGACTACCGTAACAAATTATTTTAATCTTCGATAAAAACTTTCGAGATGTAAGTAAATAATACTGAATAGCAGCAAAGAGTTGGAAATGTGACCGGTGGATGGCGATAGGCTAACCCCCTATCTCATGGGACCTAAACAAAACAGGTGAAGTTTTGGTGTTGTACACGATTACCACACCCTTCTGGGTAATATAGGCGTGATGTTAAGTTGTGTTATTACACCCTGTTTGGTTTGGTTAGTGATAGGGGGCAAGCCTAACGCCAGTGATCCAGTTTCTATCGGTGCAATAAATAATATCTGCTAGATCCGTACTAGATTCAATCATACCAGTAATTACATTCATCATTTAGCTCCTTATTTATCACAATATTCAAATATCCCGATACAGTCAGTACTTGTACACTATTTGCAATGTATCTTTCTATAACAATTACTTTGTGATCTTGTTTGTATGCAACTAAATAATATTACAACCATTGTGGATACAATGAAATGGACGTAATAATAGATGCTAAATCGAGATGCTCTTGCCAATTTTAATACATTATTATCGATCTACTGTTGTTAGAGAAACTAACGAAACATTCTACTTAAAATAACGTATAATATACTCATCTGATTGAGATTCATTTTTCGACAGTTATTCTTTAAATGTAGGCACCTTAAGGCCGTTTAATGTATTCTTTCAAGTTATACACAGATGAGGAGAGAGGTTTAATATTTGTGAAGTATTTATTACTTTTCAGTTCAATTCTGTAATTGAAGTTCGATTTGGACACAGATAATTGAAGTTTAATTTTGTTTTTTTTTGTTGCATCGCTCCACAACATATTGAGTGAAAAGTGGTATTGATTAATACCCACCACAGGCACGTAAAGATATGAATATCTGTGTATAAAATAGCCGAAGCCCCATACCATGTTTGTTCCACCAAATACGGGAGCTGTTCGTTAACGAGCCACCTCTCAAAATGCTTCGGAAGAGTGGTGATCCATAAGGAAACAACGCCGAGGACGATGGGCCATTTCGGGCAAAATGTATTTACTAGTGATGATTCAAACAAAATATTCGTATTCACCGAATATCAGTTTACGGATCAACTCAACCATTGATGTTGGCACGCCTTACCATTGGCGTCTGTCTCCCAGCGCTCCATTTAAAGATGAAGAGATGAGACTGTCGTAGTTGCATAAATCACTATTTACTTATAAAAACTAAATTTCAATGCATGTAAAAATACTAAGTTATCCAATGTAGTATTCGTATTCGTAAAAGTGGTATTAGTTACATCACTAGTATTTATATTTATTGGTCTTTCTGTTCCTGGTTTTGGCTCGCTGCGCTGCGTACGCGCCGGTCTCGCCAAAATGCCATTTTCATCAATCGAATATGATGCAGACGTATTTAAATAAATGATGTTATGTTTACAAAGAATGTCTTTATGAGCGCTTGCACTGTTTCGACATCTCGCAGACGTTTATGTCATACAAGCGACCGTTCGTGGCTCCGCCTGTGTTTTTTATCGATTAAAAATAGTATAATATTATAAAATTATGTCAATACAGTTTGCAGACTTTATTTACTAATTTACATTGCAGATGCACTCACAAAATTTCATAGATATTAGAGAAATGCTACCCTAATTAAATGATACTGTTCCAATCCCGGAATATGAAGCGTTATGGTAAGTAGCCTGTAGCCCAAAAATATATAGGGCGGCTTATTTATATCAGTCAGTATTGGAAAATCTGGTATTATAAGACATACGCAAATCTGTTCTTAAAAACGAGAAGTGCATACTTAGATTTAATAAAATTCTCTTACTCAGCTCAGGCTCACCAGATTTGATATCTGGTTAAATTGATAAATAAAACCTTAATTATTTCTATTAGAATATCGATTGTGTACCAGTAGGTACATTTTAATTCATAGTAAAATTTAATAACATACAAAACAGCTAAAATTAATAAAATTTATTGTATTTTTTTTAGATTTGCGTTGATTGTCTTATAATTACAGATTTCCCTACACTGACCGATATAAATGAACCACCCTGTATACTATCAATTACAAAATTATATGAAAATAGTATCAATAATTTCTTAGAGCGTACAAACAAACAACCAAAACAAACTCTAACTCTTAAACATACATATTTAATTCGATATAATGATTCGCTCCAGTTTAGCGGTTATTTTGGTTGTTTTGGATGTGTGTCGACGAAGCTTCCTTTCCGAGTCATCTTTTTGCACATTATTACAGTAATGTTCAGTATGCCCTCAATTACACTGCGGATGACCTAATAATTACGACAATACCTATTTTGGTATAATTGAGGATCTACTTCAAATTTTGCTTATTGTTAAGAATAGGTAAAATTACACACATGAAAAACTTTTTTAATGAGTATTGTTGTTATAATAAAATATTTAACACTAGTTTGCCTGCGCTGCTTTGCCAGCATGGAACCTTAATCAAATATTATTATAGCTCATGTTACTCGGTAACGATGTAGGTTTTTAATGGTGAAAGATTGTTTTAAATCTGTCCAGTGTTTTTGATTTAAAAATAAACAAGCAAACAAAAAATCTAATTTTCCTCTTTTTAATATTAGTTGAGGGACGAAATTCAAAGTAAAAACTTACTTTACTTTTACTTTATCTACATAGGTTATATTCTATTCCTATGAAGGCTTTTTCAAAATTTCAGTTACAAAATAAATTATTAGAACAGTATAAATAACACCATCGATCTAGGCGGAACAATACGTTTGTTGCGGATGGGAGTGCTGTACTTCATCGACAGGCACCACACTCGAATGTGGCCAATCAGAGAAAGTGCGATTTATCCATACCTACAATACTAGATACTGGTTCAAAAAAGTATTAACAACTAACGTCCGCCTGCTGTTCTGCCCGCGTGTTATGTCAATAAAACATAACCTATATGTCAATCCAGGCTATTAGCTACATGTGTGTGAAATTGCATCAAAATCGTACCAGCAGTTTTTGCGTGAGAGAGTAACAAACATCCATACATCCATACTCACAAACTATCGCATTTATAATATTAGCAATTATTGAGGATGGGTATTATACAAAATTCAAACTTCAATATTTTTATTGTAAAGATGATGCATTGTTGTTACAAAATAGTAAAGTTCCCCATATTTTACCCAAAGACATGCAAAACAGATAATACTTAAATCTATAAGTATTATAGGTAGGTACCTACTTAGTTCACTTTTAAATACATTTGATTAGGAACTATTTGTGCCATAATTTTATTTATTAAGTATGTAAAGAAAACATTGCACTGAGTTGGATCGTTTAATTACGTGAAGATTGGCATCGACAATGCGTTGGCAGGGCATGGTCATTTCATTAATTAAATTGTAAAATCTCAAGATCACTTCCGATTCGATCCACAGTCGGAGATCTTGCCATAAATTGTTTTTAATTTATAAGACGTTAATTTTATTAGGTGATGCCTACGGCTACTAATTAATAAAGCTGTAAAAATGTATATTTTGGAAGTGTTTGAGATTTATAACCTGCACCTTATCGTTAGAAGAACACTGAATATATGAAGCTAGTCAGTACATCATCTTCGCCAGTCGGATTTTATCCGGCAATATAATAATAATAATTATTAATAATAAATAATAATAATGAAAAAATATATTGTTACTATGTCCGTCTATGCTATCAAAAGAGCTTCTCTAAATGCCTTTTAACATAATGAAATAACACAACAACTTAACTGACGTAGAATGATAGCAATAACATTTTTTTAATGATGTTTCTAAATAAATAGATACGTCATAAAGATTACAATCTAGTCAAGATATTAGTTTGGACATTATAGACTAATGAGTGATTTAATTTTGACCTAAGCTACTAAATAAATTTATGCTAAGAATAAATATATTATATCGAAAATTACACTTTGTTCTTGTGTTCTTTTAAAGTAGCACTAAACCACTTGAAGCACTCATTTCAGGTTCACCTTAATAACATGCAATAAAATTGAAGATTCTATTTATGTAGTAGCTTTTGCCCGCGACAACCTTACTGCTCCGCTCCCGTGGAGTTTAGTGTTATGTTAGATATTTAAAGACCTTTATTGAGAGTAAGACTATCAAACACAAAAAGAATTATCCAAATGAGTAGACCAGTAGTTCTCGAGATAAGCTCTATCAAACAAACAAACTTACTTTCTCCCGCGGTTTCGTCTACATCGAAAAAAAGTAGCCTTTGTTAGGCGCCATGTAGTCTGCATGTATAGTTTAATTTAAATCGGTCCAGCTATTAAGAAGATAACCCGATACAAACAAACAGACAGACAAAATTAAAAACTGTATTTTAGGCAGAGGTATCGTGCAAACAAACTATACTACTTGTAAAAACATTGTTATTTTGACATTAAAAACAGGCACTTTAATTTGATTTATTTTTATTGATGATTAATCAACATCTCCTAGGCTAGTAGGTACATTTTTCAATCCTCACTATTATTATACCTACTTCCAATTTGTCCACACATAATTTTCCGAGTTATCTAAAGCCCCTCCTACAACACAGCATAAACGACTAAAACATTGTAAGACAAAGCAGCCTCATGTCAACTGCTCAGCCCCGATTTCACTAAACTTCTTAATCTACGCTTTAATTAAACCCGCATTTGCATCACCCTCTCTCATTCAAAGTTTGTACAGAACAGAGAGATCGGAAGCTGTAGCTTAGCGCTAAACTTGAGTCGATGGCATCGGCACTTAGTTATAATAACCACAAATATGGCTAAGTTTTTGTGAGCGTGGCGCGTGGGCTCGAGTTTCGGCAGCCCATCATTAGTGATGGACTATATGGACATATACCTACGTGTGCAAAGTTATTTGTGCGTACGATGAGTGGCATGTGATGGTCGAGTTTGTTCTTAACTTTAAACATTCAAACTCATCATCGAATAAGAATAAGAATCATTGTTTTGCATGAATGTGTTTACGATGAATTACAATAGCAGTCTGTCACATACCTACCTTTTAGGTGTGCAAATTTACTCATATAAATAGCAGCAAAATACAAGTTAAAAATAGAAATTAAAATTATAGAATTACACAAAAATGTATGCACACAACATGTCACACAAATTTTGCTAGTTACATTTTTCTCCAATAAGCGAGGCATTTTAGCTCAATAATTTTTTGTCTAGTAATCAGTTATAATAACCGACTGCATAATACATAGTCGTACTAACATAGGATAGGATATAAGTTATAATCTGCTGGTCTGAAAATAAATGATCAAAAGAGAATAATATATTCACAAAATCAAAGTTCAAAACTTTAAATATACGAGTAAATAAAAATAACTTTGAGGAGCTAACTTAAAAGTGTCGTTATCGCACGGTAGTTCACGAAATATGACATAACATAAATGATAACAGCTCTGAAATAGTTGTAGTTAAACTAATTTGATACGATTATGATGGCAGTCCATATTGACACATTAAAAACGTTTTAGAGACAGGAATAATTGATTTAACACAATGATTTTACTGAATAGCGGATTTTGCAAAAAAGCTATAACATTTACAAAGATATAACCAACACTCATTATTTGTGCTGGTTGTCCATTTTAATATTAATAGCAGCCCTATATCTAATACATTGTCATGTCCCACTGCTGGGCTCGGGCCTCTTCTCATGATGAGAAGGGTAAGCGACCACGCACGGTCAAGTGCGGATTGGTAGACTTCACACATTCTCGAGCACTTTTAGGCATTCTCAAATCATAATCATAATTTATATGAAAAATTCACACATATCTTCTAAAATACGAATCTTAACGATTTATTGACAAAGGTGTGTGTTGTGGGTTCGAATCCGAGACCTTTGACTTAGCAGTCCTACGGTCTCCCACTCGGCTATCGCATATTAATAACGCAATATTAAGCTGTAGACAAAATGTTTACTTCGAAATTTCGCTAACTATGACGAATAATAACGATTTTAAAGTTTTCCTCTACTATTTTTCCGTACGCACAACCATCTTTGTTGAAATCCACCGCACCACCATTTATACGCGAAGACACGTACGTTTGTACGAATATAGACTTATTGCAAACGATGTAATTTAAGATGTGATACAGTTCTCCGTTTGGAAATATTGTAAAGATGAAAATAGCTCAAGCATGCTCGGATTTCACAGTATAGTTGTTTAATTCTGTAACATGATTTCACGAATTGGATGGTATTTTATTGGCAAATTAGTTTTTAACCACAGTAAACCATTAGCAATACCAAAGGAAATAATTAGGGTATTTAATATAATATAATATGCCTGTCTATTTGCTTGCCCACGAAATTCCATTACATTATGCCCCTTCCCTTCCGATATAACGTGCCTCATGAACAAATAATATCAACAAATAAAGTAATACAAATTTAAAATTAGTTGAAATGTCAGCAAAATGGTCGATTCAAATCTTTACATTCATTAATTTTCTAGTTGAGGCGTGGTAATTGATTCTTCTCATGACTTCTAACTTTTTCTGTATTTGCCTAACTTTGACCAAATGGCATTTTAAGCAAATTTACTGTGTTTTGAATATAAGTTACCTTACCTTATATTTGTTCTCTATAATATTTATCCAATAAATAAATTCACAGACACCGAAGAAAATTGTACCTCGCCAATCAAAGTTTTGATACGCCATATCCACGCAACGAGGTTATACCTTAATTTTTCGGCACCTTGACTCTGCTCTGTCGTCGCCGCGTTGAAGCTCCATTAGTTGTACCGTAAATTAGGATCACAGGACATTTGGCCGCAAAGTTAGAGATTTGAAGACAGACAAGTGAATTTATAATAATCCACGCAAATCAGTAACTACCCTGGCACAGTTATTTACTGATTTGCGTGGATAATTTTTTCGAGATAATGTCATTTCTTTAGACTACGGTCGCATTTTTCATAGGATTGTCAACTTCTTAGAACTTAACGTTTTTTTTGTTGGTAAGCATATTATATACCGTATAGATAAAAATACATAATATTTGACTCAGTGACTAGTTCGGGGTTCGGAACACGCATAGAAATCTTAATAACTAGTCAATAGAAATGCTATCGACTATCTTTTAACACTGGGACGCATGTCGCCGGTTTTCAAATACCACTTTTTGTATTCCTGCAAACAAAATTATTCTTTTTGGCGATGACATTAAGACGACAATTCCTCAACTCGCACTTGTGTTCGATTAGACAAATGCGCTTGTATTCCTGCAAACAAAATTATTCTTTTTGCGATGACATTAAGACGACAATTCCTCAACTCGCACTTGTGTTTGACTTGACAGATGCGCGGCGACAAGGTCACGCGTCTTTGACATTTCTATTGCCTTATTATTAAGATTTCTATGGGAACACGCCATTAAAATCTAAGAATGGCGATAATCAATTTTTGTTTGATAATAAATATAAAGATTAAAATTAAATAAGTATCAATAACCCAGTGAGAGGAGGATTAAAGGTTTGTCCAAAAAAAGGGGCTTGCGGACTTTAGGATTTCTATTCTTTTTAGGTAATGCCGCTTGAAAAACGTTTCCTAAAGAATGACCCCTGTACAATTAGAAGCTTACCAAAATATCAATTTCACATCCACAACGCCATAGTTTAACAAATCATAAGATCAACAGATAGGGTACAATGCTGCGTGGGCGATCGAAACAATACATTAGTTTTCCCGCGTGGGTTCTCGCTATTTTTATTGTGATCGTTCTATGAACCGTAATAATTCGAGTAAAAGCTAATAATTATGTTAATTTGTTATCCATTTGTTGAATTATTAATGTTTGAGAACAAATTGACGCCTAATATAATGAAGTTAGCGTTCACGTGACCAAAGACGAAGTCAATCAACTTTTGTTACACTTTTATCAGTAAAAATCAATGAGACGATACAATATTTTAACTCTCCTGGTAGTTATAACTACTAATATGGGCTTCCCTTAATGTGATTTAATATTTAAACACATTATAATAATAGACAGATGTAATGTTGTAATTCTAACATTTGTAACCCAGAGCTATCCGCCTCTCACGAAAGCTCATGAAAATTATAAATGACACGCAATAAACAATAAGAACCGGTCCTATATTCCAATTAATTTTATCATCGATGATCTGTCCAGATGCATTGCACCAATATTTCTCAAACTGTGCGGCATCGCGATGCCCTCATAAAACTGATAAACAATTATCCTTCTCCCGCCGCCGCCGCGCCGATCGTGGCATCGCGTGCGTGTGGACGGAAATGCACCTTTACAAAAGTTACAACAATTTAACATCAGAGTTAGGTTCGGAGTGGTTTAGCTTTGAAAGCAAAACATACAACTTGACTGAGAAAGTTTCTTTGCCGAGTGTAAATTACATTGTGGCGAAACCGGTGCAAAATTTAATTTTCCTCGAAAATCATGAATATTTAGGTGTTTGTGTTTTTTGCATCTAGTGTCTCACATTTATGTCATTTAATGAGTTATTATATTAATATGAAACCAGATGTTTAGCATTCTGCAAGAAAATTGACCCAACTTTGAGAACCACAACATTAGAAATACATTGGTGCGGTGAGGGAGTAGGCTTGGTGTAGCGGTTATTGTCCCCGGCGTGGGAGGTACCGGGTTTGACACCCGATCAATACCATGCCTATAATTGGTGGCGATCATGAAGTATAGACCACACTTCATTAGTCATGTGGGATGGAATTATTTGACATTTGTATACTGCTGGTATAATTAATAAGTCCGAGTAGTACCCACATTCTAAAGAGCTGTAGTAGAGAAATTTTATTTCACCATCTTAAGAATCAAAATAGAGGTCTTCAAATTCATTTGATAATCTTCTAGCCAGCTAGACTCACGTAACATTCTTCAAAATTAAGCCAACTAAACACGTGTAACTTAACAAATAATGAATAAAAATAATCCCATCCACGACGCGCCTTATTGCTTTAGAGAAATAATTTAAAGTAAATTAGAAAAATATGATTAGTCATCCGTTTAATATGTTATTATTTTGCCTTTCATAATCTCATAAAAATTTTGTGATTAACGAGTCTAACTTAATAAAAACCTAGAGTTTTCAATTTTTTTTTTGTGGAAATGGATGCGATTATCTAACTATTTTTACTTATTGTTGGCACTTCAAAAGCTGAATTGATTGTGATGTTCAGTATCAAAATTATTTTTAAGTAGCAAATATAATAATTTTTTGATTGACAAGATATTTAAAATACATTTCAGACGCCTTTAAAAACAACCGAAACGTGAAAAATATTCAAGATTTAAGAAGTTAAATAATAAAAAGTCCATGACGTGTGTATCATTAGGCGCCGGCTTTAAATAGAAAAACGAACAAAACAGCTTTAAATAAAATGTGTGACATACATGATTGTAGGTAACATGCCAAAATTAACTGCCTTGCAGCTAAATATACTTTGAAACAGGTATAACTGAAATATACACATTATATTTAATTTTCCTCCTATAAAACTGTCTGGCATTGTACGTTAAAAATAATGTTATTTACGGTTTTTACAATTGAATAAAATATCTAAAAACAATCCTACTTATTTATTTGCCATTTTAATTAATTAACAGTTTGAAAAGAATAGCAGCAGGTCAATTCAAAATCGATGTTATATTGTTTATTTCGGCAACGCACCCTCGTTTATAAGACACTTAAAAGTACACAAACACCTAAACATACCAACTCTAAAAAAGGAAATAGCAAAATGTGCCGTGTAAATTCATAATTAGGCTGGAAAACCATCCCTAACAGCTGTATGAAATGTAAAGTTGTTCAGCTTACGATTGCAGAATGCATCAAGAGTCTGAAACGATGCAGGACCCTAGAACTCGGCAGCATCCACTGAGCCGGTAAATCATACAGTGGACGTTTCTAAAGAGAAACGCCTCTACCCCGAAAATCATCCTACACCATATCTGCTCATAGTCAGAAGGACACAAACTCGAAGTCGCTCAAAATAGACAAAATAGTTCGTAAATAATACCCGTTGTTAAACAGTTACAAAGTTAGTAGAAAAACAAGTTTATTTATAGACTAACATTACCACCTTAATAGGTGTATATATTTTTCAATGAAAAGACTGAATGTTATCGACTAATTATTGTTTTCGAAAGTAATGTGAAACGATTATGAGTTTATAGTCATATAAAGATAATTTAATGTTTAGTTACGTATAAAGCAATAATATATAAAAAAGATTTTATTAATTTTATTCTTCTTTGCCATTTGCTACCCATTGTAAATACAACCTTGATTTATTTCTAGATAATTTGGTTAAACGGAAAAATGTTGGCAAAGGTTGCTACATTTCACAATTTCTGACTAAATAAATACTGATGAAGCTAAACAGCCGTAAAAAATTAACTATTTGTATGGAGAATAATATAATTGCGCCATAGTAAAATGCACAATTATCAATAGACAATAAAATAAGTCTGGCACCTAAACGCGAAATGCGTGTGGTGTCTGTAGTGTTTGATTAGACAACACAAATCTTACGACATAAGAAAACTTATTTGCGCAAGTGAAATGGGTTTGAGCTTCAATCACAAAATACGCATAAAATTATGTAGTAATTGATCTATAAGTTTATCGTGCACATACTAGAATCGCATGTTTGTCTGAACATGGCTCTATTAGCAAGAATTACTAGTTACTATTTGAAATTATTAATACTGTTTTTGTCATAGACGAACGCCACACACACTTGTTCATCTTAACAAGTAGGTGCAATTATCAATAGAAAGAAAAAATAAAACTATTTTTAAAATTCGCAATGTCACCGTTTCAACTACAAAATATTTCGGGATCTATAAAATAATATTATAAAATATTTAATATAATATGAAGTAAATCTTCTACCTATGCATTTGGTAGTTTTAATACTGAGTGAAATCTGTTGCGGGGGTGTGATTATGACATGAGCATTGCATGCGCATGCGCAGTGAAAGGCCCTCCCGAACCAATATTACGTATCTATTTACTGTTTTATAGCGCAATAACTCTGTAATGAGATTTATTACGAATATACGAAATCATTTGGTACGATTATGTTTTGTTATTGTTGAGTGACTGGTTTTATACTTTTTTTTATAGCTTCAGATGTAATCGTAACGGATTACTGGGGAGATAATGAAAATGTTGGCGAGATTGAATTTATTCGTGATCAATGTTTTGTAAACAGTTTTTTACTGGATTTTGCCAACAGACAGTAATTCTATGACTCAGGCCTAATAGAATTGGCCGTCTCTAATGATATACCGAGCTAACGAAGTTTTCCCGAATGCCATGAGCACAAAAATGTATAAAAAAAGCTTCAAATAAAAAAACTAGCAGATATTTTTCTCAGACTTGTCTCGAAAATGTCGTCTATTTTAACGAAGAATGCACTAAAACTGTCTAGTGTTCTAGGGGTAATGTATTATAATTTATGGAACACTTAAGTGCTAGAGAATATTATTTCAGTATATTGATGACGACATTTTTTGTTAAAAAGATCATAATGTCATAGATTAGTACAATAAACGGTAAAAATATAAATCTTCAAAATTAACTTAGTGATCATATTCTTTACTTATGATAATCTTGTTTTTATTGTTCCAAAATAATAAATTGGCTTGATAAATAAAACTTATATAACATTATAACATATTATATTGCCTTAATAATCTGACAATTGAAAAAATCAAACCAAGTTTGATGATTTATAATTACTGACAAATATCATGAGCTTCACTGATTTCTTTACAAATCTAATTAATCATTATTCATAAATTATCAATACGAATATGTAATTAAAGAGATCTTACGCCCAGGCTTGTCTCCTCCTACCAGCTGGATTCGGGTCAGTCGCAGACGTGGGCGAGACCAGCTGTGACCAGCGACTGCCATAAATAGTGCTATTGTGATATTTGCAATTAGGTACTCGCTCTTCATAAGTATAGATAACAGAATAATCAGAATATATTATGAGTATTTATTTCTGAAATATCCTCGTTTATCCTGTTCTAATTCAAAATGGTCCAGAATAATATAAAATGATTTTGCTTCTATACTTCAATATGAACAGCTATATATTTTAATTTAGTCGATCGGTACCTGTAGCTTACAATGTGCAAGTTTTCACTTAGTGTTTTCGGTATTTTTTGCAGTATTTTACGATTCTTGGGCTTATGCACAGCTGTTGCCGTATCTAATCAAATGAAATCATTATAAACATGTATAAATTTATCATTACAGCAAGCAACAAAACATTTTTCTTTCAAATATGTCACTTGCATAAAGTTCTACTGCTATTTTCATCTGTTTTGGTTACCTAATAACATTTAATACATGCTGGTTTACATTGCTTGAGTTTCCTATAATTAGAAATCCAATTAATGTTCTGAAAGCGAAAGTATCGCTGATCGCTGTTCGAGTTGATTCACGCCAATTTTAGGTTTAGGATATATATGTATATATCATAGTACAGAACACGATATTCTATAGAGAAAATTATTGGATTGATACAAATATTATGTTGATGATCGGGCAGACAAACTGCATGATTTGGTATTAAAAACATGCGTATTATCATTAATATTTAATTTAATCATTTTAAACATGATTTGATTAAATATTATTGCATCGTAAATAATTAACTGTACTTCAATGAGGATTAAAATATTATTTTTCAAACCGAGCCGCAACAAAAATCTAGTAAGCAATAACACAATAATGTGAAATCTTATAATTTTTATGATAAATATATATCTCTACCAGTCAAAATAAAATTTCTTCGGGTGCAAGACTACACATTTGTCATTTTGTATTCTGTCGCGTTTAATACGATTCCTCCGTGAAAAATATTTTATCGACACGAAATAAGTACCTACTCGAAGGCACGTGTAAACGAGCGAGGAAGATCAATTCGAATTTTTCTCACGATAAAAAAATATTTATGTTGTAGTTTGGTGGAATCCACGGCCCGTGCACACCGAATGGTTTACATTTTGAATTGGTGCCAACCAACGCACTCCACTAGATCTTATTCTCTTAATAGAAAACACCAAAATATCTAATCATAGCTATAATTATTAAAACTACATTTTAGGTCTATTATGTAGAAACATCTTTTTACCTAATTGCCAAGGCATCGCGTAATGAATGGTCGCCCCACTATGATACAATTTGCACGCCGCGCCGAACCTTATTATTTATGTAACGCGGTCTATCGTTATTAATCGTTTAATTGATATGATCTACAATTAATAATGGACAAAAGAGCGCCAACGAGCCATGTTACTAATGCTTCTATTCAGCGTGAGTTAAAAGTGACAAATACATAAATATTTTGGTAGCGAATATTTCTCGTAAATTGTAGAGATGACGCACGTTTGACGTAACTATGAGAAAAAGTGAAATAGCAACGTGTTTTATCAAAGAATTTCTTAATTAAGAAAGGTTTTTGTATCTTTTTCCTTGGGCTTCATATCGGAAACAGCCTCAAGGTATTTTTGTAAGTAATTAATTTATTTACGTTTATTCGACATTTTCGCTTAATGTGATATCATCGTTTCTCTTTTTACGCCATCCGCGCCGATCTTATTACCGGCCTGATAATGTAATAAATTAGAATTGTTGATCACGGTATCTAGGTACTGCTGAATCGTTTACATTATAAACGTAATAAAATGATAACTCGCCTGTAATTATAAACAGAACGATATCTGTACGTAATTGTGTAAGCAAACCAAAAAACAAACTGTTTGTTAAAATAATGTCTATTTCCCGTTAAAGATAGGTAAAAATCGTGGTTGAAAATAACTGACGTGTGCTAATTACTCTATTTTCAGTACGCATATAAGTAAAATAGTAGAATAGTGACGGAGGAATGAGTCCAGAACGTATATCTTTGTGCTGTATAATGGTCGCGTTCAGTTTATGCCATATTTGAAGTCGTAGTAGCATCGGCGGCGGCGGGCAGGAGCGGCATTCCTGTAAGAGAATACCATATATGGCAGCGGAGTGGCGCATGGGCATGGCGGCAGGTAATGCATCCCCGATCAGTGAGCGATTATAACGCAACGGAAGCGGCTGAAATTAGCCGCGCGCATCGTGCGTCGGGCCCGGTGCGCTGGCAGCCGCGCGTCGAAACTAAATACCCAAAAGCGTTTGTGATCGCGCGAGCGGCTGCCAAATATGGCACGAATCTCGGGTTTCGCGAGCCGCGCGCCACGCCGCTGGCACACCACCAGCCACTGCAAAAACGCTCACTGTTCCCGTCTAAAAACACGTAAAAAACGATTTTATTTCTGTAGCGAGCGGCCTCTAAATTTAGGCCGTATGGAAACCGAAAGTAATACGAGCGATTTTGGTTGGGGCCGCGTTGTCTGTATTTAGATTAGAGCGGCGCGGGCGCAGTGGGCGCGACTCGCGGTTCGGGAGCGCCGCGGACGGTCCGCGCGTACTGCGATTAGTGATAGCACTCGGGACCTCGCTGATAACGCGCATCGCCGCGCGCCGCTGCACCGCCTGTCGCGAGCCGCACTCGACACGCGCACGGTATGCGCATATGCGCACTCTCGCGTTCATGTTCGATTGTTTATCAATGAAAAGTTTCGTGTTATAAAAAGTGTTCAATAAAACGGATTTGGATGTCACAAATGTTGCCTGAAGGCGGAGGTGATTATTGATTTTCTTTTCGTGTGACAAAGTTAACGGTGTATATCAATTTGAATTTTCATCATGCGGGCTTTTCCGTGTTGTTGTTAATTGAAGTCATAAGACAGAAGATTTTTTTACTTATTTCTATTATTGAAGATTAATACCATAAATTAATTATTTGATAAACACTGTAAACCAATACTAGTTTTTCTTATTGCATGCGTACCTACAATATAATCAACTATAATAACGTGTGATAAACAAGACGAATAAACAAACTTGAAAGATTGCAATGTAAGCTGTAACCAACTCGTCACCAACAAGAGTTTATCGCTCCTATAGTTATTACTATTAATTTAAACTACTAAACAACTAACTATTGGATTTTATTGTGTCAATTGGCATTTCTTAAAAAGCAACAATTTTTTGCCTATATTTATGATGATGTGTTGTTATTTATATTATCTACTAGTATTGTGTTACGTTCGTCAACATATTTTATTCAAATGTAGTGAATGTATAGCATATTTGTTTATACTTTAACAATGACAATCAGATTTGAAAAAAATATTATTATGTATTATTCATTTCATTAAATAATTTTATTTGTCCCTACAAGGTATTTACCTACTTAGACATTATTTTCTGCCTTTATCCCAACTTCCTAATATGCTAAATATAATATTACTTACTTATATGTTACACAAAATAAAAATATTATGATAGATAGATACAATATATAAATTTTATTATACGAGACAATAAAAATGTATTCAAAGCCAATTTTGGATGACTTGTAAAATAATATATTCTCTATGTATATAATAATATATATACTAAATATATAGCTGCTCCTTATAAAAGGAACATTTTTGTTAACCTATTTGTCACAAAAAAGATAATAAAGAAATGAATGAGTAACAAATAAAGAAATAGAAACGAATACCTACTTGAAATGTGGCAAACTTGAGGTAACTCTTTTTCAAGTATAATTTCTACAAATAAGTTACAGTTGGTTAGTATGACAGTCTTTTCATATCCATGAAAGACAATGTATGTCAGCATTATTGGGGTATCCAATTTGTATGTTTGTGCGTACAATTATCGCAGAAAGCTTCAACACTAATATACCGTATTTGGGTAGTGTCAAGTAGTGGCACCGCGAAATAGGTACAGTCACCAACTAAACAAATAAAACGCAATCTGTTCATATATTCCCCTTGAAATTATCGTTATTTTTTATCTAAGGTCCATACAAATTTTGACATTTGTGACCTTTTTATCAAAAACTACAGTAATCTCGAAAGTATCTATAAAGCCTGTTATTTCCAAACTATATTAAAAATAAACCTTACAGAAGTTGTCACAATAACCCCAAAACGGAATACGCATTTAGTTTACCGACGTGAACGAGGCGAGGTGCAGTCTACATCATTAATGGCAGGTACATACATTACTTACAAATCGTATCAATTATGTCATTATTATACTTGCTAATACTTGCTACAATCCACAAATAATACCTAAAACGTTGGGAAAACCTAGCGTTTTAGCCAGAGAATTCAACGAATCTACCATCAGAATCAAATGACCTTATAAAACATTGTTAGATCATTTGATTGTTCTTGACTGTACTGTATGTTTGTATGTACCGTTGTACACATATCGAGGCACTTTCTGTTATCACATACTTATAGAGAGGCCGCGCTCACTCTATTGAATGTTTTTGGAGATTTTGCACTCATTATTGGTTCAAAAGTTCAAATTCTATTATACGTCTTTAGTTTGATTATTCAATGGCATTCCGTTAAAATGTGCAGTCCCACTGATGGTAGGCGTAGGTAAAAATGCACAGAAATTAACAACGTGCCGAACCTTAAAACGACTGTGCTGTGATAATGTGCCCGTAACTATAGTATAGTATAGTAGATCGGGCTTCATGCAAACTGAAAAACTGTAAAATAAACTTAACTTAAACTTATTTATTGTATTTAAGCTTTGGGGAGTTAATAATTTCTCTGGATTACGAACAGCACAAACAATATACAGAATACTTTAATATACAGTACTAATGCACTGTCAGGCACACCATTAGACCACAGATAAGAATTACCATAAAAGGTGACAATAATATCCTAGGCCTAAATAAACTACGAGTCTACAGTATTTTGACGATGTCGATGGGCAGAACCTTCCTACCATAAAAATCCGTCAAAATACGACTCGTAAAAGAAGGGCAATATTCACCAATAACAATAAACCAGTGTTTATAAACACCAAATACATCGATGAAGTGACACACCGATATAAATAAGCCGATTATAAAGGAATTATAACGATCTCCAAACACATACCAAAACGAAACATTACCCATAAAAAGTGGCAACTGATACTTTATGTAAAACAATAAGTCCATAGTCGTTGTCTCTGGTCAATCGTTCGTTCAAAAACGACCATAAACAACTTCGGGCAATCTCCTACGCTCTTTATATTATGATTCATGCCCACAAGGCATTGCCCAATATGGCTGCTATTAGCGTTCCCTTTATGCCGATCTTAAATTAATAGGTAGTTGTTAACCCGAGGTTTCGTCGGCTTTTGGAAAGTTAATAATAAAATACTCCCGATTTGTTTAAGTTTATATTTGCCGCAAACGATGCGTTCTTGTAAACGGTGATGTAATGTTTTGGGAAAACTTATTTATTTATTCAGCTTGAAGCTTAATTTTGGAATTGGGTTTGCAGTTGGTCGCCTGACCTACGAACTGTTATTTTAACAGCACCAATGAATATCTACCTAAACTGGATGCTCTATCGAAAAAATAAAATGCTGCCCTATTAATTCGTACCGGGGTCCAATCTTATATTAATACTTTCACTCTCATTTTATAATAAACGCATTTACGCTCTAGTTACTGTACATCAAGAGCTTATTAAATGTACCTTTACCCCATTCATACTTATTAATTTATTTCGTACCTTAATTAATTGTCATCTCACTTCAATGATGGAAAGTATGGAAAGAGCTTTCCTCTTACTTAAATAATTCCTAAGCTGAATTTATTATAATTTTTATATTTTTAACATACAGATATTTCATATTATTTTAATATAAGTATTTTTAACGTTAAGAACATGCACTCCTCACACATTGGCTCCTGCAAAAATCTGAATATCAATCGTCATATTAATTTAATGGCCTAGCCTTAAAATAAATAACTTAATAACTAAAGTAATTAACGATGTTAAAACTTAATATGTTATGATTTAGGTATATTGTAAAAATCTATATTATTTAAAAGTGTAACATTAAAACCACGCATACAAATGTACATAAAGTACCCATAACAAGTAGCGAGATAGTTTATTTCAAATTGCTACTCGCTACTTGCAAACCATATATTATTAATTAAACCATTTAAACCATTTATTCACCACACATTATCTTACATTAAAAAAAAAACAGTTTACACGAAATATAAAAAATAGTACACAGAAAATGTGCGGCAAGGGATCTAGCTCAGTATTTGCTACTCAGTATTTACCTGAAAATCAGTGCTGTGCATTGCGCACAGCACTGATTTTCAGGTAGTCCCTGCCAGAAAAAACAACACAGTAAATCAACGCTCACAAGAAAATATAAACAAAGTAACACTACAACCAAACAAAACAATACAAGAAAAATAAACTAAAAATTAAAAAATTAACGAAAAATTCCTAGATACAGATACAAGACACAAGGTGTACTAGGAGAACTAGAAATTAAAAAAGAATTATTTATTAAAAACGTGCTTCATAACGTGCGTCATATTTATATCGCATGCATAATCATGTTGGACCATCAATTCTTCCATCTAGAGAAACTTAATTAAATTCCTTCCCATGCCTTTAAGGGCAGGAAGCCCTCATTTGTCCACATGCCAGAACTACTTGGCACCAGTTTTACGAGAATTTGCCCCATCTTGTTTTCATTCATACGTATAAAACAAGTGTACGTAAAACGTATATTCTGATGGCCAGTGAACTCCTCAAGTCCTGATACCGGATGATCTACTGGCCTAATGTGATGGACTGACGGTGTGACGTCAGTCTGGCAAACTGC
The DNA here is from genome assembly GCA_905147285.1 of Hypena proboscidalis. Classification (NCBI taxonomy): domain Eukaryota; kingdom Metazoa; phylum Arthropoda; class Insecta; order Lepidoptera; family Erebidae; genus Hypena; species Hypena proboscidalis. Next base: position 332,960 of record LR990147.1, read on the forward strand.
CAAGCTTTGAATGCTGCGGTGACGTAACATGGCTTGAAGACTGATGGATGAGTCAGGGAAGTTGTGGGGATTGTAAGGAGTGCACTAACGTCTTTAGTTGGTTTATACTCGTCGCAGCGTTGGTTAATATTATAGTTTTGGCTTATTTTATTTAAATTGATTTTGACTAGGTATTCTAGATCTTGTTATGTCAAGAAAAAGAAATAGTATAAATGGAATAATCTTTTGCGACACACAATATCTAATAATAGCAGGTGTGTACAATCGTATGATGTTATTTTTATTTTCTTGGTATGAGGACTCTATTAATGTGGTGGAATGAACTTCGAGATACAAAAATGATTCATTTCATATTTGAGGTTTTTTTTACTGTCTCCCCGAGGGTAAAACCACCCCGAGGAGCAGTTTATTGTGCTCTGCTATTTGATACAGTTTTTCATACAAGTTATAATTGATACAGAGTTTACTCATATTTGAGATTTTAAGTAGGTTACATATATTATAGATGTATAGTTTTTATCTTTAAAAAATTGGCACCCGCACTAGAAATAATTTTATTCCGGGGATGTTAACAAATATACTCGTACATTCCACACACATTAAGCACACCCAGAGTCAGAACAAATCTTTGCAAAACACAAAGATTTGTCCCGTGTGGGGATCGAAGATCGAATCCACAACACTGGAGTACTGGCGATCGGCGAATAAAATATTTTTTTAATGTCTGCTTATAAAAATATTCTGCAAAGTATGCCGTAATTTACTCATTAAAATTATGCAGCTACGATAGAAAGGTATCTCCTTATTTCATGTAAGTGAACCACAAGAACTTTACAATTATAAAGATAAATTTGGATTTTTTACATTAGATAGAACGCCAGAAGCAATTACACTATCCAATGGTCCCAATGACAAGGCCAAATACACACATTCACTCACTCAAGCATACCCAGTCTCAGAACAAATATTTGCGAATTACACAAAGATTTGTCCCATGCGGGGATCGAACCCACAACACCAGTGCAGTGGAGAGCGGCGAGGCGACCGCTTAAACCACTACACCACACGTGCAGACAGACGTTATATAGGTTATACCTTCGTTATTCAATTCATTGTATTTTTAATATATTTAAGGAAAACCACAACATTCTCATACCATAAATGTATAAAGTAAAGTAAAGCAAAGAAAACATTATTAATTAAAACACCGTCAGATTTAAGAAACTTAAAACATTATATTAAATAAATGTTAATGATTGAATATTACTGCTCTTAGAATTTAACGATGTAGGTAGGCATAGTCGAGTTGATTAAGATCTTAACTTATGACTTTTAAACCTTTGTCAAAATGAATACATATCTACATACTAGTTATTTATACAACAATAATCATTGTATAAATTGAATCATTGTTATATACTCGTACTATCATCATATAAATTAGATTCGCATCTTTTTTATACATGTTTGATACGTTGTATCTAATCCATGATATACTTTTAACGATAATATATGATCTTCCGTTTTGAACATTCTTTATGAACCCTTTGCCGTAATATACCCACACAGTAGACAGTATTTTTTTCTATTTTGCTGGATAAATGCAAATGAAACTAAAAAGTAAATTTTGGACATATTTTTTTTTATCTTGGCAAACGTGGATTAACATTTGTATTTTTTCGATTAAGTAAATCGAAAAATTACAAATATGTACACTCAGCTCTTTGTTATTTTACAATATAATGTGTATAGAACTTTGTAAAATAACTACATAGTGACTCAACATGCCTAACAAGATGTATGTACTCTAATTTTCAGTCCATAAAAGGAATAACTATTATGACTATAAATAAGTGTCTGATTTATGACACTGTCAGTTCGTTACGCCCTCCAAATACTCAGAAATGGTAGTTACTTCAGTTCTATCACTATTAATCACTTTGCGGATTGTTTCTAAATATGTATTAATGAAAAATAATACCTCCATTATTTTCCATTTATGTAGTAGTTGAGGACAAATACTAGATACGTGAATAAATCTGCATCCTTGCTTAGCAATTTACTATAAATTTGAAAGTAACCATCTTCCTGACTTACTGTCCGACCCTTTTCCCAATGATATTGGCGACGGACGGCTAATAGTCTTAAGGATTTAGCTGAATATCAGTAGGTACCTACCCTCCAGTCCCCCGCCGCACCACAACCTTATTTTTACTACGAATTTCAAATTCTTTTGATCTTTATTAGGCGAAAAATAATTATGCCTAATAAGCATCATGCAAAAAAAGACACATTATGCGAAATTTTAGTTATGCCAAGTGAAGTAGTATGCCAAATGACTATAATGCAAATAAAAATTATGCGTAACGTGATATGCTAAACTAAATTATTCGACAAAAGGACATCTCACTACAGCCATCTGATTTTGAAGATATTCATGTAAATATTCGTGTTGAGCGATATATTGTGTAAGTTTTGATTTGATCTATTTCCATCGAGAGAGTGAATTCACGGCGCGTTATAACCGTGAATCATATCTAAACACTTCCATAAACAATATATTTATTAGGTATTGGCGCTAATCCTACCGTATTCGAGTTTGGACTAATTCCTAAAATGATAATATACATCAAATCAGACTACTTCTATAATATTTTAATCTATTTTTCTGATTTGACGTGTACGAAAAATACACGAAAACACCTTTGTAATTCTAAGGTCTATGTTATGTAAATCAACTGAACCGTTCTTTTTTTGTAATTTTTATTTCTCTTTGGCCTATTAGAGATAAGAATTTAAAAAAAAGCATAATAGCTATAAATTCCAATAATCCATCTAAATTTAGTTTTGGATCAACATGCCTTAAACGTGAAGGGTTGCTATATCTGAGATTATAATTCTGAGTTCTGACTCAATGTTGTGATAGTTTGAGCATGCACAAATTTATATCGAGAGGATTGTTGCGGAACGAAAATGTCCTTATACCATATTTGGTGTCTGCCTTTGTTATTGCTGTGTATATGCGGATGTTATATTATTCTTTATTCAAAAAAATTATACTACCACTAATATTATTTCCGCATATGCTAGTGGTGTAGAGACATGATACATTTAATTTGACATCTCGGGACGAATTTTCACAAATACTTAAGACGCTTCATCGATCAGTTTACCTAGCGTCTTTTAAAAATCGTTTAACAACGCACGTAAAAAGGTAACAATCATTATGATTTTAAGCGGTTAAGGGTCACATAGGCCCAACACATTTAATGTTCCATTGCAGCGTCCATCTCAGTTTAAATGGCAGTTGATTTAGATGGAAGCTGCAATTAATATTATTAATTAAATCGTGCCTATGTGTGTAGCGACTCTAAAATTCGGATGTCATGGTGTGATCATTCTGTAGATCCCATGCTTGTTCGGATGTTTTCAGTTTTCACCATCAGTAGTGTTGTGACCTTTCAAGCATCATGCCGATAGTTACTGTCTACTTATTTATAGTAGCGAGTAATGGCAGCCAAACTTCTCGTACCGTTCCGATTCTTTCCTTATGCCGATTGGCTCTCAGCCATATGCTGTGAAATCTGTGATTCATCCAGATACGTCTATCATATTAGTATATTAGATAGTATCTAATATACTAATATGTTCTGTATTGCGTATATTCTTCATTTGGTGTGATATTGTGTATTACGTCGCGTGCTCCAAAATATTGGGCTAATTTTTTTTATTTATATATAGGTGACTCGAAAAAAAATCTAAAAGGTAAGATAGTTTCACCAAGTCCAGAGATGATGATGATGACTAAAGAAATAATAATAATAATAATAAATTATTTATTGCAACAAAATACATTTAACAATATAAATATAAGTCCTGATTCCCAAACTAGCGTGAGCTGTGTGTGAACCAGATCCTTCCCAAATAGAGTTAACATAGTTTAGGTATGTTTGTTACAAATGATAATAAAATAAAATAAAAAAAAAGAAATCCTTACAGTAAAATTATTAACAATGTAAGCAATTTTTGTATGTAATGGTGTCTATAAATCGTGTGTGTGTGTTCTATTTAACAAATTTTCGACCTCAATGTAATCCAAATCTTTAAGCCATAGTTTAATAGTGTTTTTTATTTGATAATTTGATAGGTGTTTCGTTTTAAATACCAAATTGAGTTTGTTGTACAATCGAGGTGCAATATTATAATAGTGTTGTTAGGCAAATGTGCTTTCGAACTCTGGGTACCGGACACTTATCCACTCTTTTACCTGAGTCATGCAAAATAGGTACAGTGTTTTTGTGATATTTACGTATACACTGGTATATAAATAATTTGCGGACTGTTAGAACGTCAACTTTTTTATATAATAAATATGTAGGATACCGGAACCGTAAATGTAGTAGTACCTTGAGCACTACACTCTGTGCTCTTTCGTTTTGAAGTAAATGTGTGTAAATGTGAAATAGCTAATGATATGGCAGACATTTACAGAGCTCTAATTAGCTTATGACCTAAAATTATCAAGTTAAGACCTATCTCTTTACTTGATAATTTCAGGTCGTTACTGCCGCTACCAAATCAATGGAACCGCTGAAACCTGTTTAGAATGCTGAATGGTTTATCCACTAAGAATCCATTGCATGCCAATTTTCGTTTCGTAACTTTAAGTGATAAATAAATATACGCAATATTGCTTCTGTCTTCATAATATGCCGGCAAGATGTCTATTTCTAAATCACACGAATCTAGCGAAAGTGTAGAGCAAACAGGCGTACGTCACGTTTATACAACGTGTACAGAATTTAGCAACCGGTCCAACGATAGAATCTGCGGATTTCACTGACATAAACCCTAAATACTGAATCATTAATTCTATAATAGGTACTATGTTTGCAAAATTTCTACTGAGTCAATATTCAATAATAACTGGTAAAAAAAAAATATATATTTTGAATGAATTTGACGAATTTTTTCCCATTTTTCGTATCTATTATTTAAAGTAATAAAAATGTATGTAACCGAAGAACATTCTTATACAAAGTGAGCTTATAGAGAGCATAACAAGCTATAAAAGTTTAAAAACTGTTACCTGGCAACGGAAATAAAATTCTTCTGTTGATGAAGTCGGCTAAAACGTAGCCTATGGTACCTGGGCCTTAATAATGAATCGATTGGACCTTCGCCGTAGTCGACTTAAAAGTACATAATAATATGCCAATTTCCAACACGATATTACAATAAAATTTGTTTGTGATTAACACCTACCTAATATAATCCAGCACTAATAGAATAAATCACAATACAAATAAGCTAGGAATTAATACACCTTTGTACGCTGCCGAGTTACTCGTATCAATTAATTAGCTAGCAACACCGGTGGTAATTAAAAGACGTTAATTATCGCGCTGGTAACACTACCTCCCACGCGGCGCCATGGGTGGGATTATCGATAAAATATCACATCGAATTCTATCATATCTACATTTATTAGTTTTATTTTGAAAAACAATCGTGTTTATTATTATGGGGTTTTTTAACAGAAATAAATGGGTTGTACAGATATTTTTAGATAATTTTGAGTTTATCGTGGCAAAGAGAAAGTCGACGATTAAAATTATATCACACAACACTTGCAATAAAATTAATCTTGCCGGGATTGTTCGTTTCAGTGTAACAATGGCAAAAATTTCTTCCCATTTTGCCAATAAATGTGCTGAAATAATCTAACAGTTTAAGTACATAAAGTAAACAAAACAATTGCCTGTCATTTCAGTTCCAATAAACAAGAGGGTATCTCTATGTTTGTAGTTCAAGTCATTTAAAATTCTATACGACGACAGTTGACATGTAAAATTATACTATTTGTTTAATGAAATTCTCATGACAAGCTTTTAAAATTTACGTGAAAATCAGCTAATGGTTAGCAACCAAAGACGCTACCGATTTCCGCGTATTTCGGCGAATAGCGTTACCGCTATTTATGGAGAATGGAGATAAACAACAGACTTATTCGTACCTACATTGTATACAGTGTAGACTATTTATTTTTACTATGGTTGGAACGCGGAATGTCATCATCCGCAGTTTAAAGAATATGGCGTAACTGCGGCGTAGCTTTGCTTCTGACTCACGCAGGATTTTACCACTAAAGAGCCACTTGATCAAACAGATACTTTTTTTTACTGTAGTAACGTGTAAAATGTATATTAATCAGAATTTGGTTATTCGGATAAACATTGTGTATCAAATTCGGTATCACAGATACCGATTTGGTAGTAAGAAATGCATACTATGTACGTTCAGACCAAACACATTTCTCCCATGTCTTCAGGGGCAACTTGTCGATGTTTTGGACCGCAGTTAATTACTCCCAACGGATAAAAATGCGCAATTTTTAATTGAAGCCAGTACGAGAGAGTAGAGCTCGATAGATTGAATTGTACTGAAATAAAACTTGCACTCGATTACGGGACACGTAAACATAAATAACAAATTACAAAATAAACGACACAGAAGATATTTTCGAGATAATGAACGGTTCACTCATAAACATAACGGGGTCTTTTAACCTATTTAACTGCACTACATCTAAAAGCCACAGCATCTTTGTTCTCGGCACATTTTCCTATCCGCCCAGCGATTGCGAAATGGTGCGAGTCTCAGCGCGTACGCAGGGCTCGCCTTTCGCGGCGCGCGTATTTCGGGCGCCCCGCGCAGTGCTCGGGTTTCAACCTGACCATACATCCTACTGACACATTAACTGTTTTTAAAACTAGTAACACAGTATTGATATTACTACCCAAATATAGAAGGTTAGTTGGTTAGGCAATCTACTATAATTTGTGCGAACCGAATTTTTCAGGTTCCTTCAGGAACCTGAGGTAATATGGAAAGTTGGAAAAGTAAGTGCATTTTCAAACGCATTTCGATCGAGAGGTTCATTTGATCAATGCCTGTTTCTCAGTAGTTGCAAAATCTCTTCTTACAACATATTAGGCAGGTCAAGCCTTGGGTTCAATATCTGAAATCTAATGATAAATGCCTAATTGATAAAAAGTTGCATTCGGTAGAATTTAGATTTTGATTGCCTTGATATGAGCTATAGGTTTATCAGAAGCACTGGCTGCTTATAAACATTGCATAACTATTTATGCATTGTCATAAGTCAGTGCAATAATAATTAGTTTGTCGTACTCACACGACCGTGTATCGGACGATGTGGGCAGTAACACTCTTACATTACCTGACTATTATATAGATCTATCCTTCACTTAGCTTTTGATAGAGACAATAAGATGACATGCACAGTATAATACCAAACGCAGAATTTTTAAGGCGACATCTTTATAATATTTTCATTTGGTTGATTTAAACTTTTCCTAAGAAAGGGTCGGAAACCTTTCTTAGGAAAAGTTTAAATCAACCAACGACCGGTAATTCTATAAGAAAATCTTTTAGATTTTGATGTCGTGTCAGGAACTATAATTCAAAGAAACCTCGTTCCATGTGATTTTCAAACAACATTGCTAATTATCCAAACAATAGATAAAATCGAATTTTATATATATTTACAATAATTTACATCAACAAACTATTTAGTTACCCGATCTCACCGATAGTATGAGAGCGCAGCGTAACGCGTAGTAAACACAAATGATTTACGAGATGACTCAACCTCTGCGTTGATGAGTTTACCTGCCATACATTTTATTAGACATTTGTTTGTTTTGGTTTTATTGGATCGTTTTCCGACATTTATATTTAATGAGAATGTGTACATATAACACCACACCTACAGTGAAATATTTTTTGCGAAGTACACTTCTGTTTTGGCAATCGCCATATATAATTACATACCTAGATAATACCGGGCGGTATTAGATGTTAATAATTTGGTCCTGTAAATAAATTGATATTTTTAGAAGGCTCTACTAATTCTCACATACACTGTTTTTAGAATAAATGAGCCTGAAAGACTTAAAGGCTGTTTCGTTGGGTAGGTAAACGATGAAATACAACACGAAACAAATTGAAGTTTCAGCTGTGTTCGATAATATATGGTTACGGTTGTGAAACAGGTCATTATTTTTTTTGCGTCCTGTTAGTATATTATATTCAAAGTCAAAGTCAAATCATTTGCTTTCATAAACCCCAAGAGGAGCTTGAACACGTCAACAAACATTATAGTTACAGAGCAAATAAAAATAAACTACCGAGTTAAATAAATAAAATTTTACTAATAAAAAAAATATGATTTGAATTACCGAAGATACGATCAACTTTAATCAAACTGTTTACTATTATATATATGTACTTATAATCGTCAATATATTTACTTATTGTCCTATGTATCGAACAATGTGGGACAAGTGCATTATCGCGATAGATAGAAATAGGGAAGGGGCTTCCATTATCACATGCATATTTAGGTCACTAGGTACGGTGTATCAGTTTATTTAGAACATCAATAACATACCATGGACAGTGTATTTTAGTAAAAAAACTGCTACCAGCATGGATGCAAATAAATCAGTATTTGTTTTGTACAGTATTGTAGAATCAAGCCTATTTCTACTTTTAGTATTTTTCAAGACAATCTTTAAATGTAGGTAATAGCTAAATTATCTAACGCGCTTTGTATGGTTTGTTGCAGAAGTGATGCGGCGCGCGGCGTGCGGCGAGGCTGCGTGCCCCGCACCGCCAGCGCAGCCGCCCGCGCTCACACACAACAACAACAACAACAGGTAAACATCACATTTGTTACTATATTTGACTCCATTCTAGTTACCCACTAGGTATCGTTTCGTTCAAGTGGTATATTGAAAAAAGAGTAGCCTATGTTTTTACCGTAACTCTACTCGTATAAATACTGATTTTTTCCAGTATCATCATTAATTTCAATCCAAACTAGAAGGATATACTTAATTAGGTTGAGGCCAGAAATAAGAAATAAATATGAGTTCGTAGCGCTCTTGTGGAAGTTGTGGGCTATGCTGAATAATATTACATATACATAATAATAACAAATCATTTAACTACTAAGTTTCCAATCCAATTCAATTCAACATTTTTTTAAGAAACGTTTAATTTATTTGTATGCTGTGTTAGATAGATAACCTCAATCAATGCCCGAATGTATTCGTGAACGAGTTGCTACCGCAAGCATAATTATCTAATTATTTGGCAGCCGATTAATATTGTAGGTGAATGAAGCAGTGATGGTCTCAAAAACACATTCAAACATGGGACTGTCTATCATTTAACTATGTACTACATCAAGTATTGCTTTAACATAAAAGGAGTTTCTTTCGATACATCAGCGAGTGTGAGAGCTGCAGCAATTATTTCCTATTTGTTCTTTTAGGAACGGGACGGACCTTTATTCGGTATTCTGCCAATGTGCCCTACGCACTTTCTTATCTCGCCACATTACATAAATCATTCTGCTAAATAGGGCTGATAATCGACTGAATACTGATAATTGTGTTCACGCCAATTATAGCTTCCTCAATGAGCGCTCTATTAAACTCTAAGCACGACATTTGTTTGTCGTCTGACGACACTCGCCAACATTCTCTTATTAGGTCCAACTTCTATTCGTGACTAAACGGAATGTTTTTACATTTATAAACTTATACATATCGAAACAGGCTAGCATTAAATACCAAAACGATTAACATGTTCTATTTGTTTGATTTCAGGACATCTGAAAACAAAGAGCTCCTTCGCCAACAGCTGCTATCAGCGAGTAAGGAACGCCAAGAAAAACAAGAGTCTCCGAAACCAAAACACGCTCGCAACAGACAGAAAAACAGGTGGAAGCTGAAGTTCCATCACCAGGCGTTACCTCAGGAGTACCTTGACCACTACGAGCAGAGCTTACAAAAGGCAAACGCCAAACAAGCGCCCCTTAAGCCACAGAAACCTGCGGAGAAACTTAAAGCTGAACCTAACTTTGACATCAACAACTTCACCAACGAAACATTTAAGATCTGGGCTCAAAGACTCGCTGGCATACAGAATGAGACAGGAACTCTAACTGTACCTCAAGTATCCTCAATGCTCAACATGGCAGCTAAACCACCAGTTAAATCTGATGAGAAGAAAAAGAAGAACCCGGCCATTGCTCCTAGCAAAATCGTCACGTATGATGATTTACCATACATGGGAGAAATGACGTTAAATAACTCCAAGCCTCGACGAGGAAGGAAACCTAAGAAAGCGGACATCTGTCACCTCATTTATGAAAACTACGGAACTGTGGTTCCAGGACAACCTACGCCACCGGAGAAGTTAAACCCCTTAAACATGTGTCCACCATTCCGAGGCGGTGACAACCCTTCTCAGAGCAGCCCGAAGACTGACTTGCAGAATAAAATAATCTCAAGTTTATTAGAAAGAAAGTTGTCACAGGAAAACAAGAAACGATTAGAATCCATGACACCACCCAAGTTTAACAGTCCTGATGCGCCAATGCCCGAGGCGCCTATCACTATTGCAGGACCTTTGCATAGTGACGATGAACCATTAAATCTCTGTATCAGGGATCTCCATGACTTAAAGATCCAAATACAGAAAAAGTTTGGCAACATCTACATGTCACTCCCTGAAGTAAAGACTGAAGTGGACGCGGAATCGTCCGAGCAAGAAAGTCCGAAGGCTGACCAGCCTGCCAATGCTATATCTGTGATTCAGAGGAACACAAATCTGGTTCCTGTAACAGCAAGCAGTTCACCAGATCTGTCACGGATCAATCGGCCAGTGTCACCGGCGTTGTCAGAACCGGCGCAAGCAACCTGCAGCCAAGAGGGAGATGGCAAGTTCCCGTTAGTGTACTGGCCAAACGCAGGCATCTATATGCATCCTTTGGCGTTGCAAACTCAACTGCTTTATTACCAAAGGCTAGCGGCGGCAGGACAGCTGCCTTCGTCACCGGATGACCCAAGTCGTGGTCCCTCTACTCCAAACAGTGTAAGTGAAATCTCTGAAAACTCCTCAACACTAGAAGATAACAAAAGTAAGTTGGTGCTCAAACAAATCTCGGAATTGCTCGATCCTAAAGTTATCAAACAAGTTGAGGAATCGAAGCGAAGCCCCGATCAGACAAAAATGAAGAGGGCATCACCGAACTCGGCTCAGGGTCCTGTTAAAAGAAAAAGATCAGCGATATTCATCCCTCCCATACCGGTCAAGACTAATCCTAGCACACCTACCACAGAAGTCAGCATTTGCAAGTTCAAATTCACAGGCGGATCCAAACCTTCGCTACAAGAGAAGAAAATGCTATCCGTCGATTCTGGAGGCAATTTCAGATACTACAGTGGAACTGGCAATAAGGGAAACAAAGGTTACGAATATTTGCAAAGAAATTCAAACCAGAATGCTAACACTACAGGTGAATCATCAACATCCGTGGCCAAAGTAGACAGTCAGAGTTCAGCATTGAGTAAAGAAGACTTGAGCAAGAAGAAAAGGAAGTCAAGAAAGAGTCTGCAGAGAGAAAAACTAGAACAGACTTTCAAGGAGAAGGGGTTTTTAATCCAAACGCAACAGTTGCAGTCGGCCGAGGGAGCCACGTACTGCAAGTTTCGGCAGCTGAGGAAGTTCACCAGGTATCTGTTCAGGAGTTGGAAGGACTACCTCCCAGGGGAATTAGAGGAGAACCAGAGTAATGTAGAGAATGGTGAGCAGAAGCCTTCACCATCAAGCGATGTTACGACAGCTGGCGAATGGGGATGATCTAATAAATCATTAGACCAAATAATTATCTTGAGTTGCCCGAGGGCAGGTTTCGAGTGACATTCGACAATGTTGAGGGCTTTTGGCAGACTGTAGGTTAAGACCTGAAGTGGTGCAGTGATGGGAGTATTAACAGACCGTGTGGTCAAATAATGCATTTAATGACTCGTTTCTAGTGAGATTTAACTTAAAATCTATTAATTTGTGTTGTTTTGTGGCTACTCCGTCCAGAAATTATTTTACATTATTGTCATTATCGTTATTAACTCTGTGCTTTGTGTTATGTAAATGATTTGTGTGTGATTAAGTATCATCATATTAATTAATACACGTATTTGTATATAATGCGAGCTGAATAACTCGTCATGGACAAAATTATATTATATACTATGTATAAAACCATTTCACTTAAAACTTATTCAAAGACTAAAATAAAGTACTGAATATTTGTTTAAATATTTTTAATATAGTGATATTTAGCGCTAGTTTAGGCAAAACAGACCTAAAACTTATTAAACAGTACCAATGCTCTACTTCGTACTGTTTTCATATGAATATAATTTAAATAGTACAAAATATATGTTTTGTGAGAAATATTGGTAATTGCTCAGGTATTTTATTCGAGTTGTTTTGATCATACTCACTATTGCCTTGTGTAACTATTGACGTCAAGCTAGATAGCGCTATAACATAATATTGTTAACTATTATTTAATAGGATCACTAACAAAACTAGTCATTGGACACCTCTAATTTAGGATAATAATAATTGTAATTTATTTATAATTATGTAATTAAGAGAAATCGGCAAATTGTAAATATAAACGAAAGAAGAGGCATTCTAGTCATTACGTTAAGTTTTATACATTTTGTTATTAATAATGTACAGATATTTAATATAATTATACAAGATGGCTGACTGAACAGATTACATAAATAATTAATTTTATAAACTTACTCCTAGTCAGTTATTTCAAGTATCATTTATGATATTTCAAGTAGTTTGGCAGGTTAAAAGTAATCAAAAACACTAGATTTACATTAAACTAATGTAAATCTGTTCAATCAGTGACCAGTTTGTTTTGATAATTTTATAAAAAAAAAACAAAATTGTATACAATAAACTTTATTGCAAAGAAAACATTGATTCCGTGACAATCACAAAGAAAATAAAAAATCAGGAATATACTATACCAATTAAACTTTTAACCAATTTACTATATAGCGTTTGATTCATAAACAGTTGAGTTAGCCCGTAACATGATATAATAAGATTTAAATACAAATATGTCCTTCTGTCATCCCCATTGCCAACGAAAGGGAAATACTACCCGATTCCCCATACCACTGCTTTATGTCAAATATGACATAGCCAAAAGGGGTTAACATGTAGTACTTTTAAACATAAACAATAACCGGAAACGCTAGGCCATGCCTATATTAGTATAGACCGACCGTTTAACGCGCGTATCGCCTGCGACGTAAGAAGTGAGCGGGGGTAGGTAACGGACTACTACGGCTACACACGGAGTCATTGATCCAAAGTTTTATCTCGAGATAGACATTGTAGGCAAAGTTAAAAATATAATTGTAGTATCTGTATTTTTAAAGAAAAAATGAACATTTTAAGAAAAAATTAACTTATTAAAGAAAAAATAACATTATCAAAATTTTACAATTATTATTATTATTTCTCTTTATTTATTTCTTAACTTATTTTATAGATTTTTAAATATGATTTATAAAAATACAAAAATAACATTTAAAAATATAAAAAACAGTGTCCCACCGACATCAGGTGCAGGGACCAAGCTGCCGATGGTTAGGGCTCCAGAGAGAGGAACCTCCTCACGATGCGTGTCGTGTCCAAAAGTCCGTGTCCCTCTGTAAAACCGTCTACTTAATTTTTTTCTTTCGGATTTGTTTATTTTTTGTTGGTGATTTAAACTTTACTTGACTTTGTTCATTTCCTTCTTTTACTATTTTACTTATGGTTAGTCACCGAGAGTCCTGTAGCTTCAGCAACAAGTTCGTTTACATTTACGTCTTGAAGATACTCCGTAGAACTATGATCTTGTTTTCTGGCTTTAAAAAAGGAAGAAATATTATATGCTATTTGTTTAGCTTGCTTGTTGATTTTTTTTGCAAAACAGGAAGAGCGCTTCATCTTGAGATTAATCTTGGCAAACCGTTTACCTTGTGCGTTAATGTCCAAGCGTCCGTAACAAAAATACCAACCGTGCGCTGGGAGCACTGCCAGCGCACTGCCGCGTTTGACGTGAGTTCTTTGCACCGCGCACCCCTCTCACCCACCCGGTAACATCTCGCCCCGCCCCCTTCTCACCGCGCGGGCGATACGCGAGTTAAACGGTCAGCCTATAGTAGATCTATAACACAACAAACACAGTGCAGCTTATCATTCAATGGAGGTTGAAGAGTTCCATCTACCATTGGCAACTGATCCCACTATCTGATAAAAAATAACTCTAAATATAAATCCTTACTCGCTAACATTCAAAAATCCATCAAAAACACAACAGCCTTCTCACCTAGTGCGTAAATATAAAGGCACTCTTATATAATTCAACATTATATAAAAACGTATAGAAAAAGATTTATAACAACCGTTAATTACACTGCAATTATAATAAAAACCTGCATCATATATAAATAGGAAATAGTGGTTTATTGATTGAACAAAGTCAATTCACGACTAATTTATCAATTGTTCAGCATCAATGTTTCATAAGACAAAAGTGTATAAATACGTTTAAAGTTTGATTATATTACGCGATCCGTAATATTTAATAAACATGTATATATTTACTTATTATTAATATGTATTATAATTGTAGTGTAATAATTCACAATAACGGTATGCTTAGGAACTAGATAAACAATTTTCAAGCAACCAGTTTAGTATTGGACCATTTAAGACCACAGTCACCGGAATGTCTTCAAGGAATGTCAATTTTGATAATTTTGGGCAGACATGTGGTCCTACTCGAAAGGTACTTTTATCACTTTAATTATAATGTATATATGCGAAAACACTTAATGACAAATGTTGCAGATATTAAAGTGAGGCGAACGGTACTACACGGTGGTATTTTATCACATTTTCAGTTTCTATAGCAAGCTTTTAGGCACTGTACATGCTATAGAGTGATGTGTTTTACGTTTTAAAAACAGGTATTTACGATTTATATGCCAGCCAATTCTTACTATAAGCTACTATCTGTATCCATCCATACTAGTACCTTTATAGACATACAGATCTAGCTAGTACAATCAGCAAATTGATCCATGATCCACTTAACACACATTTCCTTTGTATTGTCAAAGTCGATAAGGTTGACATATTTGTTGATACAAGACAAGCGAACGAAAGCTTAATTACAACAAGCGTATGTAGACTTTAGTGTTTTGAAATGTGTTGACCATGAATCAACTCTGTTGATTGTACAATGGTATTTCGTAGCCAATACTTTAATGGAGTGTGCATGTAATAGTGTAATACCGATGCCTCCTGTGAATATTCTAGGCCTTAAGCACTTGTGCCACGGCGCTGCAGATGTGCTTGGAGGAGATGCCGTACCGGTCGAGGAGTGCATCGGGCGGACCCGAACGCGGAACCTCGCGGACGCACACGTGCTTTACCACGATGTCACGCTGCATCGCCACTGCGGAGATCACTGCCTCGCCGAGACCACCTAGAAAGAAATTAAGAGGTGTAATAATAATAAAAATACAGTCTCAGACATCCAGGTACCTCGACGTAAATAATACAAAGATCAATGCAGTAATTTATTTAAGAAAAGATCATGATAGGTAGTTACTTTCCTAGTTATAATATTAGTAAGGAAAGAATAACATTTTCCATGTTTTTGGTTAGCTTTAATAACTGTTGAAGCGTCTACAAAAAATACTTTAAACACAAATTACGCTAATACCAATGAGGGCTATAGTTTTGTCTAACCAGGCGCCACTGAAGAATAAGGTCTGTAATTATTTTTAATAGACATTGATTTATACTATCCATTTAGTCTATCTGTATTTACTGTACAGTTCTTAGGGCGTTTTAAAGACAAACATTTTGAAACAAAAATTATTACATGTCTCTTACTATCATACGTACCTAAAGCACAAGTACAGTCTCTGTCGCACGTAAAAAGTTTGTCTTCAAAAAGCACCAAAAACCTGTACCTCTATAGACACTTATAAACTCAATAACCGCATAGCCAACCCGCAAATAGAGACATTTGACATTTCGGAAACCTCACGCGAATTAAAGAACTTAATTTTTCAAATCCTTTCGATCCCTTTTTGCATCTATGAGGAAGTGTACAATAAGAAATGAAATATTCTATATTATTTAACTAATACTTGTTAAAATATTAGTTACTAATTTCTTAGTGAACCAAATCAAATAAAAAACATGTTTTCACATACCAGCTTGGTAGTGATCCTCCACGACCACCACCCTTCCTCCCGCCGCCCTGGCGTGAGACACGACGGCGGCCTCGTCCAAAGGCTTCACCGTGAACGGATCCAGGATGCGGGCCTCCACGCCTGACAAACAAACACAAAGGACTTGATTCAACAAAACGAATCAAAACTAAATTAAATAACGAAAATTAATTGAAAATATGTTGTAAGAGTGTTACTGCCCACATCGTCCGATACACGATCGTGTGAGTACGACAAACTAATTATTATTGCACTGACTTGTAACAATGCACTATGAAAGTATGTACATTATTTTTGTATAGTAGTCTAATGCTATAAATATTGGTGGTAGTAAAAATCCACTTTATTCAAATGCATGATGCTGACTAGTATCAATACGAATGCTTTATTTTCTCAGACAAACATAATATATTCATGTAATAAACAGTTTGATTAAGCTATTTTTCAAATAACAATGAAATTAGAAAATATATAGGCAATCGATTTGTCATGTTAATGCAAAGAAAGACCTACTCTCCCACTTTAGCCAGACAAATCGTCTAGTTGTACCTCATTCTTTACATTAGTTTAAATAGCTGACTGACCTTCAGCCTTGAGTTTGTCGGCGGCGACGATGGCTTCGTGCAGAGTGATTCCGGCGCCGATGAGGAGCACCTTGTCCTTGGCGGACTGACGGACGATCTTGGCTTGGCCAACCTGAAAGTAACAGATGTTCATTAGGAATATTCGCAAAGGAAATTATTATCTGTGTAGTATGTGTACATTGATTATATCACAACATATGAAATAGACACATTTGTAAGTCAGCTTTTAACCCAAAAAAAAAATTCACATTTTATTGTATAGAAAATCTGTCCTATTGGAATGTGTACTCAAGGACACTTATCATGGCATAAATACTACCCTAAAAACACAAAATGTGGTGTCCATCGTGTATTAGGGGCCGTTTAAGTATTACGTAAGCACTATGGGGGGGTCGGGGGGGTCTTTGTTTTGCTTATTTTGAATGACATGAGGGGTAGGGGAGTCTAGATGATGATTACGTCATCGGTAGTTATTTACTTTTTTACACGAATGGCAACCCTCACATTGTCTATGCTTGAAAACGAAACGCGTTTTTGGGGATTCCCGCACGCATACTATTATGTAAATTCAGCATGCAAGCGATTTGGTTACGACACTGTGAGTTTGCATTGCTTAATAAATAAATAAATAAATACGTTTAGGCACTCGCTTTAGAACCGATTCGGGGAATTACCGCGCGCTGTTCACTCACTTGTCTAAATTTCTTCTCGTCAGTGTATTGTTTTGTTTGGATACTATAGCGAGTAGACGTACGTGTTGTAAGCATAGCAAAGCAACTTAACATTTGTGTTACCGTTGATTCGAAATCCGAAAAATGTTTACGTAAGCATGGGGGGAGGGGGTAAAAGCTTTGCTTACTTTTGCTGACAAGGGGGATGGGGGGGTAAATAATTGTAATAAATCTGCTTACGTAATATTTGAACGGCCCCTTACGAATGTATGCTAAATCTTGTAATTTATTTCCATGTTATGTGGAGTGGACAATAAAGATTACAGGATATGGATTAGATAATTCTCTAACAAAGTTAACAGTTAAATAATTTCATTAACGCAGTCAGTTAATAGGTTTACCTTGAACACTTCATCATTGGGGTAGAGCATGCCGGTGTTAGGTCTGGAAGTCCTGATGTAACAGATGCCTTTGGTGTTAGCAGCTAATTCTACTGCACGCTCTGTGGACACAGCGTCTCTGTCAAATAAACAACATAATTAAATCGGATGAACAAAACATTAAATATTTAAATCGGATGATCGGATGAACAAAACATTTACTGTAGAAATTTATTATCTGAGGCTTTGTCAAATGCCATAATGGAAAAATATTATAGACTGTAACAAGTCAAAGAACCAACTGGATCACAAAAGTATAGTATGTATTACTATTTTTATTTTATTTAGCATTTATGTCAAAAACATGTAATTGAATAGTGAGTAGGTGAGTAGAGACAACTCACGAAGGATAGAAGACGGTGGCGGTGGGCACGGCGCGGAAGAGCGCGAGGTCCTCCAGCCCCATCTGCGACGGTCCGTCCTCTCCGATGCTGACTCCGCAGTGAGAGCCGGCCAGGTTTATGTTGGACTGACTGATGGCGCCCATTCGGATCTGAGACACAAATATATCAAATATATAATCAAGTAGAGAGAAAGTAATGTGTCATAATCGGAGCTGTTACTTAAGTTGATTTTAATCTGATTCTAAACAGTTGGATTAAAATTAATCTAAGCCAGTTATTCAAATCATTGTAATAAGTATAATTAAATTTTACTTATAATTTATTTTTATATTATTATTTGTTTGTAATATTTTGACGTGTTCAAGCGCCTCCTGGGGCCTATGAAAATAAATGATTTAAATTTGAATTTGAAAAATAAATTGGCAAGCAATGTACAAAAGTCAATGTTGGCTCACTGAAACAACTTAAAGCAAAATTGAGCTTTGCTTACTGTTTTCATACAACAAAGAAAGACTTTTCAGGCTGCTTGGTTTATTAAATGGTTCAAGACCAAAAACGAGATTTAAAAGTTTGCAGCAGTCATTGCAAGTCCTAATTGACTTGCATGAGCCAAGTGGCTACTGGACTCATCTAGCTCTATTACTAGTGGGACACTTAGCTTAGCAACAACATTCTCACCTGATCAAAAGTCCTAGTGAAGAAGGCAGCAAAGGTGGAAGCGAACACCACAGCTCTATCTCTGCAAGCAGCTCCAGTGGCCACTCCCACAAGGTTCTGCTCAGCGATGAAACACTCAATGTATCTGTCAGGGTAGGCAGCACGGAGCTTGTCACTGAAGGTGGAGTTCTTGGTGTCACCGTCCAGGGCGATCACGCTGGGGACATAAAAAGATTGCATATTAAGACATGGGCAAAATATCTCATCATCTTGAGAATTTTTAGTAAGGACTTGTATATAATTATTACCAGTCACCTACTTCCTGATTCTGAATGGCATCCCTTCACAATCATTATGTGGTTGATAATACGGCGTGGCCATTAGGGCGTTGATACACTCAAAGGACTTTTTGTGTATCAAAATTTGTTTTAATTAAATCTGCTTGTAAGAGTGTTACTGCCCACATCGTCCGATGATCGATCGTGTGAGTACGACAAACTATTTATTATTGCACTGGTCAATAACAATACATTATGGAAATGCATCATTTTAATGTTGTCTAGTGCTTCACGTTTGATCCTACGTGAGAGCCAATGGGGATGGTATAAAGTCTAAATAAGTTAAATCTAGCGGCTTGTGTGTTCAGCAAACGTTGGATAGTAGCTGCAGATCCCTGATACAAACGCAATAGAATCAAATGTAGGCACATCGCCAAAGCACTCACCGCATGTTGGTGTCAGCAATCTTCTTCAGCGCAGTTCCGTACGCCAGCCGGGTGGCGACGAGCTCTCCTGCCTTGTACGCCGGCGGGGACGATAGCGTGATGTCCCCGATGTGCACCTTGGGGGCTTCGGCGAGGGGAGCCTTGGCTTTTAAGGATATTTTGCTGTTCTTGATTTGGGATTGCAGATGCTTGAAAAAAATACGTAACGAAATATTAGCAACAGCTTCGAAGATAAGTTATTTTTCTTAATTAAGACCGGCCAAGGTCCAAAAACAAAGGCCAAGTCCGAGTTTGACTCGGTTTATACAGTATTTGTGAAAATGTCAACTGTCTAGCTATCACGGTTCATGAGACACGGGTTGGTGACCGACGGACCGATAGCATAGTCTTAGTAATACGGTTCCGCTTTAACCCTTAAGGCACGGAACCCTAAAGTGACACCATGGTACGACAACAACAATATGGACCAGGGTTGCAAGTTTACCACATAATAAGGCATTTATTTTATTATCCCTGCAAAATGGTTTTGGGATAGAACCTTGACACAATTACCTGTTTTTCGTTTAGATATAATTATGCTCTTTTATCCACTCTTGCTAATGAGAGCGCATGAAACTTTATGGCAATTAGCTGTCATACAGACAAACGTTGTTTTTTGAACAAAGTTTTATTCAGCCCTTATTACGATTGAATCAGATTCAAGTGTCAAAATGTGTATCAATCGTTTTAAGGGGACTGATTAATGAATGTTGTAAGAGTGTTACTGCCCACATCGTTCGATACACGATCGTGTGAGTACGACAAACTAATTATTATTGCACTGACTTGTAACAATGCACTATGAAAGTGTGTACATTATTTTTCATATAATCTAGTGCTTTTTTAAGAAAAATATAATTATTATAATGTGTAACAAGAACAAGCTAGTTTATGGACAGTCAGCACCAAAAGAACCCCAACACTTAAACATATTCAATGGTCCATACAAATCAGATTTTTAACTGAGACTTATTGATTATAAGTTCAAATTCATCAAATCATTAAAGAATTGCGATTGTAAGGAATAAGTGTCTTCGCAAATTTGTTTGTGTATAGCTACTTCTTGTGCTGACTGACTGTACGTAAAGATCTTGAAACCTAAAACTACATAGATATTATGAAGAGACGTGCAGGTAAGGGCCCTAACTAAAGGGTGAAGAAAAGGGAGTGAGGAAATGTTTCACCGCCACACACCACCTTGGGGCACGAATTTAAGATACTAATGATTCCCACTTTTGTGTTTGATAATTATCTAATAATATCTGACTTAAATTAAGTAGGGTTTAATAAGCAAATGCGATTTTCTATTCAAACATGAAGAATCAACGTTTTTTAACATTGTTTTCATAATATAATCACATTATTCACACTTTTTCACTAACACTGCATGGAACCCGGCCTACAATAGTTTCATATAAAACAGCAGTCATATCCCTTTATTTTTCGAACTGATGAGACGGCGACTTCGAAAGTATTTGTAAAAGAAAATGTAAAGTTAACTAGTTATTAGAATCTGTCAGTTTTTACCTTGATGATCTTCTCTCCTTCAGCACCAAGGGCCTTTCCATGCCAGTTCTCCAAGTCCTCAATGCCGGGGAATCCCTTTCCCTTGAAGGTCTTGGCGACGAGCGCCGTGGGCTTGCCCGGCACGGACGCTGCCTCATCGAAGGCCTTCACCAACTCCGATACATCGTGACCGTCCACCACCAGCGTGTGCAGACCGAAGGCTTTCATGCGGGCGTCGTATACTTCCATCTGGATAAGAAGGAATATTATTAGAAACCGATATACATTTCTAGTAGTTATCTTTGAACAAGATCAATCAGGACTTGATTGATCTTTACATACATTATTATGTTTTAAAACATTCATTTTTCTGTCAGCTTTTCTCATAATGCCTGCAGGATATAAGATTTATGAAAAATATTTACTTACTAAAAAATCTAAAACATGCATTGTATGTACATATTTTCATAACTAATACACAAACAATATAATGATGTATGTGTAAATAAGTTATCTAATGAATACATTACATAATAATCTCGCACAACTTGTCTACGAACATTAAACATACAATATGTAGAACCGTCGCTTTATTATTGTGCTGTTTAATCAATTCTTAGACAAGTATACCAATGGAAAGAAAATATAAAATAATATCAGATATTTTCATAGCAGATTCTCGAATATACAACCAGATCATAATCAAATTGATCAAAAATGATCACGGCTGCACATGCCATCAGGATTTGAATTAAAATTCAAAAACTTTTTTTTAGCACTATTCAAATTCAAATTCTTTATTTACCAAAGTAACCTTAAAAGTAAATACAGAGTGCATGAAATTTACATGTACATACTTATTTACTTAAAACTAAGGTTGTTATAACTATTTTGTACCTTCTGAGATACAGTTATAATAATTTTTTATTTTACAAAAATATGTGGAGATGGTAAGAAATATATTGATATTAAGAAATGTTTGTGCAATCTTTTTAGAATACAGAAACAAATAAAATTAAAATAAAATTAGATCTAAACACAAATGATTTTTGAGGTATCAAGAAAGGACTCAGTAGCATCATACTTTGAAGTTTTTAAATATTTAAATATAGCTTGTTTGCAATTTATTTTAGATAAATTAGGTAGGTTAGGTATAATTCTGTTCCGTATTAACTGTTTTTTCGAGTCACTGGCCTATGGATCTTCTCAACTTTGATGAGGTGGATACCTGATAGAGATCCCAATTACCTTGTGTTGCAGAGAGGTGGGCTCGGACTGTCCGAGTCTGTTGACATCGAAGATGACGACGAGGTTGTCTAGCTTGTAATGGCTGGCGAAGTGCAGAGACTCCCACACGCTGCCCTCGGCCGCTTCTCCGTCACCGATCAGGCAGTATACCCTGGATTTGTGAAAGGGAGCAATTTAGTACAAATAAAAAAAACAAATCATTTACTTT
Organism: Hypena proboscidalis; assembly: GCA_905147285.1. Taxonomy (NCBI): domain Eukaryota; kingdom Metazoa; phylum Arthropoda; class Insecta; order Lepidoptera; family Erebidae; genus Hypena; species Hypena proboscidalis. Next base: position 355,589 of record LR990147.1, read on the forward strand.
CATTAACCACAAAGGGCGCTTGAACACGTCAACAAACATTATAAATACAGTATTATTAAAATCATCCTCCATCATCATCAAAAACCAGCAAAGTGCGTTTCGAGCCCCCGCAACAGGTTTCCGTAGTTAGTCGTTACAACATATTATTTGGACTTAAAATGGATGTACTATCTGTAGTAAACAAGAAACAACTTTTTACAAGTCATTATTTCCAAAGGTTTTCGTATTAAGTACGAACTACTCCAAGTAACTGCATTTTACAACTTGGGCCCCTACTGCTCTGAACCAACAAACTAAATTTCGTTGCTATAGTCTTTCTCTAATGTTTATTACATATACTACCAACCTATTCTTTTATTTTTCCTAACGGTTAAACTTTAAGATAAACTCATTCAGTGATTTATAATTCATTCTGTTGGATAAAGTAATCCATAGCACAAGAAACCTTCGAGTTTTAACTGAAACGAATTTCACCCATTGTAATTAACGATTACATAATTTGTAATTTACTGATTGGTGAATGTTTCATGCATATAAATAAAACTGTACTTAGTGGCTACAAATCTATCCCAATGTAATGAGTTTGTTAGAACATAATAATATCTGAAACAAATGCTTGTTTTTTGAATTTGATAGCTTGAGCCTTTAGCATCACGCTTGAGCCCAAGGGAGCAATACAGTATAGTATAGTATATTTATATATTTACCTATCTGATTTTAGACTAATTTGAATTATTTAGTTATTTGATATTTTGTATTTGATTGTTTGTTTGTTGTGTACAGTCGGCCAACAAATTCCCTGGCCTGGGCACACTTTCTACACAAACTTGTGTGAATAACGTATAAATAGTGTAAACAAAATAGAAGTAAATTATATATGCGAAAGGAAACTTTAATGTAAACAAAATAAAGATTATATTGAGATTCATTTTGAGTTAATACATGAATTGCAATGTCAAAGTCAAAGTCAAAGTCAAAGTCAAAGTATTTTATTTGTCAAACATAGGTAATACATAAATGTGATCTTATACAATATATCTTAGTTCACTATGTTTTGTCTTTGTGACATACAAATATATTATAAAATTATTGTAATTAATTATAGCATTAGATTAAAAAAAAAAAAAAATATTATACATTAATAAATTGTGTCAACTACTTAGGTACTCATACTAATTTCGATAATATCTTAAATTATTGATTGCATTTAACAATGAAAAATAATAATAATAATTATCAATGAAATTACAATTAAATAATTAAAATGGTGGTCACAGGTGGTCGTTTAGAAAATCATCTATTTTGTAGTAACACTTATCAATTAGAAGTTTAGTTAGAGATTTCTTAAGTGCTGGCTTTGACAATGATTTCATATAATCTGGCAGCTTATTAAAAATTTTAGGGGCTAAACTAAAGAAACTCTTTTGCAATAGTGCCGTGTTACATTTCGTATGACAGAGTTTATTTACGTATTGAGCGCGCAAAGGCGCTCTTCGAACTTCTGACAATTTCGGAAAGAGATGTGCATTACTTTTCACAAATAAAATAGTTTCTAATATATACAGAGATGGCAATGTAAGTAATTTTAGTGTTTTGAAAAATGGTATACAGCTATCTGTTGAGTTTATCCCAATCATAGATCTAACACATCTTTTCTGCATTTTAAATACTAACTCCCGATCAGTTGAATGGCCCCAGAAAATAAGACCAAATCTGAGTATCGATGCTACCATTCCATGATAAGCAGTTAATAATGCCTCATTATTGACTTTCTTCGACAGCTGCCATAGTGCAAAAGCAGACCTACTTAAACGCTTACACACTTGCTCTACATGAGCTTTCCAAGTAAGACTGTTATCTATGGTTAATCCCAGGAACTTAGCTTCTTTAACTTTTTCTATTTCACAATCATTATAAGTTATATTTATATCTGGAACGCCACGACGTTGTTGGAAATGCATAATTTTAGTTTTTGAGAGATTAATTATTAAATTATTGTTATTGAGCCAGTTAATAATGTCAGAAAGTGAATTAGAAATGTCAGATTGGTATAAATTTATATTTGAACATTTTACAATACATGTACTATCATCTGCGAAGAGCACCATATTATGGGTTGTGCATTTTGGTAGGTCGTTTATATAAATGAGGAACGTCTCGCATTGATATTTTTGTGCAAGGCTTATAGGACAGTTAGCACCGAGGCTTTACCGGTACTGGCAGGTGTACTTCCGGTCGATCTTGAGGTCCAGAGACGCGCGGCAATGTATTATTCTACGCGCGATGATCTCAATAACAGCTTTCTAGGACCTCGTGACCGCACAAAGATCACAAGACTATTTAATAATCCAACGGATGTCTATAACCACCTCATAGACGAATGGCAGCAACGCTGGGACACATCACCTAAGGGCCGTCACCTCTATCATTTCTTTCCATCCATTCGCGACAGACTTGCGAAACCATGGCTAGAGGTTAATCACTGTGTGGCTCAATTCCTGACGGGTCATGGCAATTTTAAGAGCAAACTATTTTCGTTTAAGCTAATCGATTCTCCATTCTGTACATGTTCTACATCTGAGCACGAACAAACCGCCCACCATATCATCTGGGAGTGTAGTCTTTGGCACAACGAACGTAATGTTATGTTAAATAGCTTACAATTGACATCTGGAGTGGTATACTATGAGGATCTTGTATCGAACAGAATAAATTTCCGTGCATTTAGCCGTTTCTGCCATACCTATTACAGCAATCAAATTTAGGCCCCATAATTTTGTCACTATCCGTGGTGTCTACACTCTTTCCATATAGACACTTTGTCTATATTTGGCATTGCTCAGTCTCCCGCTTTGCTCTGGAGGGAAGTAAAGATACATACTTTCCAACTCCAACTATATACTTCTGATTAAATTCGTTGCGGGTTCCAAGACAATTTTAACTCTCCCTGGGATTGCCCGTGTGTCATGCACGGTGCCTTTCAGTTGGTTACCGCTGTAGATCCTGGCGTCACAGGAGTCACAGTGGTGGGCGTGTGGGTGGGATTATATCCCGTTAAAAAAAAAAAAAAAAAAAAAGGTATTTTTTTTCTATTTTGGTTTTTGGGCAAATTCTCGTAATTTCCGTACATTGCGTTCTGTCACACAAATACGATTTTATTAACTTATGACTATTTCCTCGTATTCCATATCCATGAAGTTTATCAAGTAAAATTTTATGGTCCACGAGATCAAAGGCTTTGGTCATATCTGTAAATATTGCGCAAATAGGAGTCTTGTTATCCATGGAGGTCATAATATCAGACAACAAATCGTATATGGCCATATTTATTGTAGTGTCTTTCCGAAACCCTTTTTGTTGTTTACAGAATAAATCATATTTATCAAAGAAACTGTACACAGAATTATAAATCACTTTCTCGAAAATTTTTGAAAATATCGGTATTTTTGCAATAGGTCGGTAACTTTTAATTTCCGTCCTTTCATCTTTCTTATAAAGAGGTTTAACTATAGCGTTTTTTAATCTGTATGGATATACACCTTCAGCAATACTAAGATTGATTATGTGTGTTAGTGGGGGCACTATAATTTCCTTAACAAATTTTATAACTTTAGTACATACACCATCGTATCCATATGTATTTGTGTTCTTTAAATTATTAATTATTTGAATAATATCCTCATTCAATACTGGTAAAATAAATAATGAATTCAATGTCAGATTATTATATGCCGGATTATTGAAAGCCAAATGATTAGAATTATTTAATGTCAAGGTACTATTATTAGAGTTAGAGTCAGAATTAGTATTGTTAGTAGTATTAATTGTAAAATAATTATTAAATTCATTTGCGATATCTATCGGTTTAGTAATTTCTGTGTTATCTTTTTTAATGAACATTATTTGTTCATGCGGCTGATTCTCTTTTGACTTATTTATAATTTGCCAAGTCGCTTTAGATTTATTCTCAGCTGTACTTATGAAATGATTGTTTTGTGCTTTTTGTGTTAGTTTAATTATTTTTCGATAAATGTATGTATAATTTTTAAAATTACTTTTATTTTTGCTGTTAGGTTTTAACCTGTATTTCCAAAGCAGCTGTCTTTGTTTTTTACTACATAGCTTTATACCACGCGATATCCATTTAGTTGCTTTATTTGTTTTCATAGTAATTTTTTTGTCTGGAAAACATAGTTTATAAAAAAGAGAAAAATCGTCTATAAAATTGTTATACGCAGCATCGGTATCATTTGCATCATACACATGGTTAAAAGAGAGGCATTGCAAATGAGTTTTAAATTTTATCATATTCACTCTGGATATATCTTGCCTTACTATTTTCCAGCATTTTAATCTGCAGGTCTTATTGATAGGAACTTTAAGTAACTGAGAGGTGTGATCAGATAAAGCGAGATCGATAATTTCATATTTTAATTTCTTTTGATAGTTATGCGCGAAGTTATCAATACATGTATTGCTAGCTAAGCGAGTGGGTTCCCGTATTATAAGTTTTAAATTGTAATTTAGTAGAAAACAATTCAGTTCTAGTGCTATTTTACTATTTTTTAATACATCTATATTAAAATCACCACACAATATGACTTTTTTCTTTGATAGATTTAGTTTCGATAGCACAGTTTCTAATTTGTCATAAAATATTTGATAATTATGTCTAGGTACTCTATAAATGCATATTATAATGATGTGATGAATTACTATTTCGATAGCGCAGCATTCGAAAATACCTGATACAGATTGTTTAGACACCTCTAGCAATTCTCGAAATTGAATACCCTGTCTGACAAAGATGCACGTGCCTCCTCGATTTGTATCTCGCGTATAAAAGGCCGCTGGGCAAAAATTGGGTATGTATAGTTGGTTTTGATTTCCCTTTTGCACAAAATGCTCTGTTATACAAAGAACGTCAATAATGGCATTATTATTCTCTAATTCTGCCAATTTCACAGTCAACATATCTGATTTATTTGCAAGGCCAGCGATGTTTTGGTGTAAAATGTTAAGATATTTATAGAAAAAACTGCGAATTTGTGTCTGTATTGTTATCTAACTCATTGTCATTAGTGCACATTTTATTATCTATATTATTATTGTCTGGGAATACATCCGTTTGGACACATTTATCTAAATACATTTTTTTAGTATTGTCACATAACATGTTCTGATATTGTTTTGATTTATATTTGTACTCTAGGCATAAAATTTCCTTAAGAAGAGACCTGGACAGGTTGGTAATATAGTTTGTTTTATAAGGCAAATATCGAGAGTAGTCCATGTCCATGAACGTTACATTGTCATATTTTTTACACACAAATCTTAACAAATAGTTGAGTTTAGATTCATTTAGATATTTGTTTAGTGGCACCTCACTTATAATTACATTTGTATTGGTAATAGATGACAGCCATATGTGTAAATTCATTTCAGTGTCAGATGGATTATTTTCGTGACAGCCCCCTATCACAAGAACATAATCTGTCTTAGTAAGCGATTTTATTTCGTCATTTAAACCACTAACAATATTTTGTAGAGTTGCGCCAGATTTTATAAAAGAAAAAACGACATATTCTGAACCCAATAGTTTTTGAAGAGAGTATCGTAGTCTACGCCCCTGTTCGTTGCACAAAATCAAGACCTTGTTTTTTCTACTTATTATATTATCAGGAAGTAGATTCTCACAGCTAGAGACATTGGCTTCATCGGTGGATAAATCTATTGTTTTCGGGTGTGCGCTCCTTTTATGTATCTCTTCCTTCGAAAAATTTAACTTGTTTTTGGATGTGTTGATATATATTTGCTTTGAATCGTTTGTAGGCGAGCTCGAATATCTATTTCCAATAGGTAAAGACGTATATGAGACGTTGACATTGGTATTTTCGATGGCAGAAGTATGTAAACTTGATTCTGGGCTAATTAGTTTAAGCGCTTGCATAGTATACTCTCGAGAAGATGTCCTGGGAAATCCTGTTTTTGTTGTGAGTAAGCGTAGTCTTCGTTGGTACTGAGGCGAGTAGAACTGTTTAGGTGATGCTGTTTGTTCTTTGTTTACACTCTGGATACCCACCGATTTGTAAAGTTCAATTTTGTTTCCAAAAACTTTTAATTTATTCTTTAATGCAGCGTTTTCTATGTTTAAATTTTCTATCTCTGTATTTGCGGATAATAGCTCAATTTTTAAATTATGTACCTCTTCCTTCATGGAGCTAATGTCATGATTATTTCCTGTGTTAGGTAGGCTCTGATAGGATAAGTCTAGGTCGAAGTCGCCATCGCTTAGAGTCATATTTGCATTTTTTCTTCGTTGAGTGGTGTTAACAAAAATATCATCCATTTCTTGGCGAATCCCAATTAAATTATATTTCTATTCTTAAAATGAGCATCACAAAAAAGAGAAAAAATAAATGGAATCTTCAAAAAGTTATTTGATTGGACACCAGGATTCGAACTTGCAACCCATGAATTATCGACCGCAAAAAATTCACCGCTGCGCCACGGCAACTCTTATTGGAACATGTGAAATAGGTTGTTGGATTAAGCTCAAGAATATTCCGAGAACCTTGACCTAATTAAGTCTATTGTTCACAATGTTCACTCACTGTTGCTAATCACTGCACAAACAAGTTATTTTAAATTTGCAATGAATAATTTTAGTAGTTTTTTGTTGATAATTTTAAAGGGGTTTAGTGTTTCACTTTGAAATTTTGCACATTTCTTATTTGCACTTTTCTGCGTCCAATGGTATAACTTTCGTCTCTTGATTATTATTTTTTACCACTAAAAGTATTAATTATTCACTCGGTTTTTACTCGAAACCATTCCGACAGTAATTTGGTTTCTGAACGCAACTTTTATGCACGTCGTGTTGGTAGCACTGCATATATGTCAGTTGGTATTATTTTGTTGGTTCATTGGTTGTCAAACTTGTTGTCATTGCGTACCGGTGTGAGTGTATCTTGACTATAATCGTGAACAGCTGTGAATCAGCTGGTTGTTTATGTGTGTGTGAACTTTCAAAAGATGGTAACAGCTTTTCCAAATACTGTAATGTGTATTACTCACATAAGCGGCGAAGATGGAGAAGATTATGTTGCCTTTCACTATTATAGGTTATGTTCTTTATATTCACAGCCATTTTGGTAAGAATATCACTATTTTACTATATTTTAAGTTATTTTAGACGTAGAGCTCTTGTTTATACTGTTTACTTGGCCAGTGTTGCCAGAGTTCAATGTAAAGTAATCTTTATTATGATTTATTTTAAAGTTTATTTTTGCACAGATGTTTTATTAATGCTTACCTACACACGTTATTGTCTACCTTTACTCATTTCTACACTCACACAAACACAATAGGTTGACCCATTGGTCGACAGATTTTATTGAAATAATTCATTTGAGTCTATAGAAATATAAGAAAGTTTCTCAAGCTCAAAGCTCATTAAACTTTCTTTTCGCACATATACTCGTATAATTGACCTATTTTATTCCGGTTTCTAAACTCATACAAAGTATTAAACCTAAGCGGCATCCATCTGTTTGTATTTTACTTATTTATGAAATTTTTATCGCGTTAGGATAGTGTTTGAATCTACCCTCATTATTATTAATTATTTTAGTTTGTCATTGGTAATAAAATTGCATCTACTGACGAAACTTATTAGCTACGGACTGTTGTGTCATACCTTAGATCTAATAGATTACTTACTCGTTTTTTTTGTTTAATGACTTATACAATATAAATAATAGTCACCTGACTACGCTATTGAGAGCGAAAATATTGTTCTGCAGGAACAAAATATTGCTATTAGTGAATTGCCGAGACGTCTAAACATTTCGGTAAGTGACCCAAATTTATATTTTAAGTATGTATTATATTTTTATAAAGTGGATTTCGGTATTTATCTTCAAATTATTGTTTACAGAGGAGAACTGTGCAGTTGTGTTGTGGGTCCACCGGTATGCAAACTTTGGACACAGATCCTCGTCGGCCTGGCCCACAGGCTATTGCCTATACCGATGCGAGTTCGTGGCACAGAGATGTGGTGGCCAACCATTTGGCTGATTCATTTGCTTCCACCCGGTCTACAGCGACTACACATAGTGTTTATCTTCAAACTGTCCGAAACCATTTGCGTGCTGCGGGATTAAGATGTTCCAAACCAGCAAAGAGGATTTTACTGTCTGATCGTCATCGCCAACAAAGGAGACAAAATTTTTGGATTTTAAATGGTCTTAAAATGTAGTTATTATAAGTGAGTCAAAATATCTCAAACACCGTTAGATTTAAAATAGTTTTATTAAAATATCAATATGGATACTTTACTTAATATTACCAGTTATACTAATTAGAGCTAGAGAAGTAGTGAATGATGGACTGATGTGTGTTCAGCATTTATACTCTTTGAGTGTGACAGCGTGGCAGGATGTTTGATGTTTATCTTTTCATGAATGTTGATAGGTAACAGCGGCGACGGATGTTTAGTATTGTACAGCGCGTCTTTCGTTGTTGGAAGTCCAAGGCGCTGACGCTCGCATTCCAATATGTTGGTCTGAGTTCCATATTGATGGTGCTTTATATAATGTTATTATTTCCTTATGGTGGGTTGGTTGGATAGTCGGTTGACTGTCCCCCCCTAAATTTGAAGTGTCAGGTTTACAACAAACCTGGGACTTGCAGAATTTATGATATAGCCCACAAATTATTATTAAAGTAACCAACCCGATCCAAGAATATTGGATAATTTCGTGAGTCTCTTGGGTGATTAAAGATTGTACTGCTCTTAATTGTTTGATTTTTGTAGTTATTTTGGATTTGTCGTACGTTAGTTCGATTTCGGGTGCAGTTTCTATTTTGGGGAATTCAATATTTGGTATAATAATTTTGTCTTCTGATTGTTTTGTTTGAAACACCGATTTTCCTGAAATATTTAATGCACAATTTTCCCCATTTAGAATATAAGATCCTCTTGCCCAAGTGATTTCTTGGTGTTTGTTGCATTTTATTTGGATTTCCGTGGTTTTGTTAAAATACATATAAATTGCCTTTGTGGATATTTCTTGAATCTCTTCTATTGGACACTTTATTGGCACCACCTGACATTTACTTGCTCGTTTCTTGAAGAGTATTTCTGTTTCACAGGTTTCTGTCCTTATAGGTTTTCCATTGCAAATTAGTGTATCGAGGTCTTTGCAATTTTCTATTTCGTAGATGTTTTCTTCGTTGTATGCTAATGTAACCTTTTGCATTAAAGGATAGGAACAGGTAGGGATGTTCAGTATAATAGGAACAATTTTTCGGGTGTGATACATATTCTCCTTAACTAAAGGTATTTCTATGACAAAATATACAGTTCCGTATAAAATTTTACTAGCTACTCTTATAAAAGGTTCGATATCGTTAATATTATTAGAAATCATTACTTCGGAGGGTACACATTTCAAAGTTTTTTCTAACACATGTGACTGAATTATGCTATAGTGATACATTCCATGTTCAGCAAAAGTTATAGCAATAGCTAACCTTTCAGAAACATCCTGTAAGGTTTGAGCTTGTAACAATAAAGTAATAGCTACTTTTTGTTGATTTTTATTATTGGTAATTAATAAATATTGCTCATTAATTTTCTTTTGTATCCTAGTAATTTTATCTATTTGGTTATTATATTCTTCTAAGCTGCTATCTGTGATTGCAATTTGTTTATTATAAGCAACTCGAAGGGTTTCTAGATCTCGTTGGATGTTGTTTAAATCGTCTTGGTCTAAATTTCCTGTTATTGACTTAAGTACTGACCCTAATCCATTTATTAAACCTCTTTTTATTCTATTTTTACTCTGAATATTTAAATGATTACATATTTCACTTATATGATCTAAAATTATCTCAACCCTCTGATATATATGTTTTACATCGTCCAGCTTATGCTTGGATTTTATTTCCTTTAATATACTTTGCATATGAATTAGGTTTTCGATTATAGGCTCTATATCTAACTTATGTAATATGATCCACTTTCCTTCGATAATGCGAGTTGGTTTAAGCTCTACAAGAACTACATGTTCACTCGAAGTTAAGTGTCTGAACTTGAAACTGTTGGTAGCGACGGCTCTGCAACAATAAGTTCCTCAATGTGGTAAGTCCTACCATTACTCAATTTATATTTATTATTTGGCTCTATCCCTACGATTTTATATGGTCCCAAAAACCTTGGTTTAGTTTTATGCCTTTCAGCCATACTATTTTTTAAGTAAGTCGAGTCTCCTATTTTAAATGTTTTTGGAGGTCGTATCGCTTTGTTAATATATTGGTTACGTTTTTCTTTTTCATTTTTTATTATGCTGTGAACATTTTTATTTAAATTTTTTGCAAATTCCTTTTGTTGTGATGTATAACGTTGTATAATCAATCGCAAATTGTCGAAATTTTTCAATTTAGGTTTCCTACCGAAATGGACTTCGAAGGGCGTCATGTTAATAGTACTGTGGGTTGTATTGTTATAAGCGTGTGTAATATAGTAAATTTTTTGTGTTTGATCTAAATCTGATTCTCTTTGCAGTCTATAAAGTTCTTGGATAGTACTGTGTAATCGCTCTACGTCTGAATTAGACTTATGATGTTGTGGAGACGTAGTATGATTAATTATGTTATAAGTTTGGAAAAGTTCATTAATTATTTCACTGCAGAACGATTGTTCTCCATCATGTATTATCTTTTTGGGTGTTCCTATCATAGCAAATATCTCACTTAAGGTATCATACACTCTACTCTTTTCTGTTGGTTTCATTATTGCATATTTAGAAAATTTATCTATGATTGTAAGATACCACTGTCGTTCTAAAGACATAAAATCAATATGCCAAATTTCCATTGGTTCATGGGGTGTTTCGGTTTCTTTAGCTAGTGTTGTGTAAGGGTGTCTATTGTATTTTTCTTTTTTGCAGGTTTCACAATTCAGTATGAAACTTTTAATTTGTTTACGCATGTTTTCCCAATAATACTTCTCCTTTATTTGCTTATATACACTTTCTATTCCAGCATGGCGATTATTTTGCAAATGATAATTTTTTATTAGCCCTAATTGTTCCTCCTTTTCTGTTACCTCGATCAAAGATTTAGTAAACCTTGTTGGTTTAAATTTTGAATGATCGAAATATTTTCGATATACCTCTGATACTCTATAATAAAGATCCTCATTTGGAATAATAAAGGCGTATTTTTCATGTGGCAGATGTTCTAACATATATTTTTTTATTGTTTGCTCTTCGACAAGTGGTTTGTCAGGTGAAATGTAAAAATACCATACTGCATCCTTTCTGACGGCTCCTTTATAAGGCGCATATTCGAAAATCACTCTATGCAATCTCTTGGGTGGGTAAGCATTTACAATTGGTATACCTGAGTCACTATCGCGTTGATTGGAATGAACAGTATCTGCCGTATTTTCATCGTCTCGACTACTTGCTGTATTAGATAATGCAAAATCTTCTTCTAGATTAACTCGCATTGAATCAGAATTTTGATAGCGTTTTTGAGGCGTAGGTGATCTGTGTGAAGGGCCAGCTGGCTGTGATGATCTATCAGCTTCAGTATAGAATAATTCAACTCTACTTAAGGCGTCGGCTACATAATTATCTTTACCCTTAACGTGCTCTATCGTGAAATCATAATCTTGTAATTTTAATTTCCATCTAGTTAATCTTTGATTTGGCTCTTTAAGTTTAGTTAGCCATATGAGGACTTTATGGTCTGTTCTTAGAATAAATTTTCTTCCATAAATATAGGGTCTAAATTGCGTAACTGCCCATAATATTCCTAATAATTCGCGTTCTGTTGTATTATATTTTTGCTCGGTATTTGATAGCGTGCGGGAGGCGTAAGCAATAGGATGATTATCTTGGCTCAAGACGGCTCCTAATGCGATTTCAGACGCATCGGTTGTGATCACGAACGTTTTATTAAAATCAGGAAATGCTAATATTGGGGCATTAGAAAGTAGGTGCTTACATGTTTTTATGGCATCGATATATTTTTTATCACTTATATTAATTGTTGCGTTCTTTTTTGTTGCCTCAGTTAAAGGCTTTATTATTTTGCTAAGGTTCGGTACAAATTTTCTGTAGTAGCCTATAAGTCCTAAAAATCCTCTGATTTCTTTGAGAGTTTTAGGGATTGGGAATTTTTGAATGGCTTCAATTTTTTTTTGATTTGGTTTAAGGCCGTCTTTGTTAAGAACATGACCTAAAAACTCGATTTCTTCTGTCATAAATACACACTTGTTTTTATTAAGTTTTAAGTTTGCCTTCCTTAATGCTTCAAATACTTGTTGCAATCTATTTATGTGTTCTTGTTTGTTCTTTGAATATATTATGACGTCATCTAAATATACTAGACAGATATTTCGTGATATTTCTGATTTTAAAGCATTATTCATCATTCTTTGAAAAGTAGCTGGAGCATTCTTTAATCCGAAGGGCATTCTCAAAAATTCAAAGTGTCCGTTTGGTACACTAAACGCAGTTTTCTCTATTGAATCATTAGCCATTTTTATTTGATGATAACCTGACGTCATATCTAATGTAGAAAAATAATTATTTCCTTGTAGTTTAGAGAATAGTTCTTCTATATTGGGTAATGGGAATTTATCTGACTTAGTAACTTCATTAACGCGGCGGTAGTCGATCACCATTCGCCATTTTTGTTTGCCTGATTGATCTACTTTCTTTGGGACAATATGAACAGGTGATGCCCATGGAGATTCTGAGGGTCTGATAATTTTTTCTTCTAATAATTTTTCGATTTGTCTGTTAACTTCTTCTTGTTGTATTTGGGGTAGCCTAAAAGGGCGTTGATAGATGGGCTCGTCTGTAACTAAATTTATTTTATGCGTAATTGTTGCGGTTGCACTATCGGTTACGTCTTCAGTAAACAGGTCAGAGTAAGTTTTACATAACTCTTCGATGTTTAGAGTGTCATCATGGGTCATATGAAAAATTAATATTTCCTTTTTAGGCAGCGTTAATTTACGCTCTTTAAGATCAATTTTTGCATTTATTTGTTCTATCATTTCAGTACCCATTAAAACATCGTATTTTTGACTGAAATCGTAAACATAAAATTTCATTGGTCCTTTATCTTCACCAAAGTATTTACGCCAAAATGGGGTTTCAAGTAGACCGTTATGCGATGTAACACCGTGAGAAGTTCTTACTACAAATTTACTGGGTTTCCAAAATTCAGAAAAATATTTCGCGGCGTTATTTGTAATAAATGAACGTTGGCTTCCGGTATCAATCAGTATCTTTAATTTGGGGTTATCTGTTTCGAAATAAGGCAAATAAGATTTCACATGAATAAATTCTATAATTCTTTGTCGCTGGGGACTTCTTCGAAAAAATTTGACGTTACAGGAAGATCTAGAAAATTATTTGGTGCCGGGTCTGGATAATTATAAAATTCTGGCTCACCTGGATAATATAGGGGATATTCCTGAGAACACTCATAATTATCACTATCAAACACCTGTTGTTCATTTTCGGGATGAAAAAATAATTCTTCGGCTACTAATCCTTTACCTAAATTAATTTGGTTCGGTTTTATTGTCATCGCAGTACGCATTGACACGTCTTGTGCCTCAGGTTTTGTTTGGGTGATTACCGGCTGCTGTTTAGGCATTCGGATGTTTTGAAAATATTGGTGGTGTGGTTTATTGAATGGATTGTTTGTATTTGGATTCCATGAATATTGTAGTTGGTGTGGCGGGCCGTGCCGATATTGCTGCATTCTTTGATTGATGGATCTTTGTGTCGGTGGATAAGTATGTTTGACTTGGCTAGTGTTTGGATATGATTGAGAGTTATTGGCTTTTATTACATTAGGGTAATTTTGGTTGATTACGCGCGGCGGCGGCAATATTTGGGCAAATTTTTGCTTTATGTTATCGAAGCGGCCCTCAGCTTCTAATTGTAAAATTTTCTGTACCGTATCATTAAAGTTGCAGTTAGACACGTATATCTGATCGTGGTATGGCAGGCTATTCCGTAAAGTGTTTTGAGCCGTATTGATGTACGGCTCCATGACCTCATCAACTAATGTTCTATTGTCGTATTTATCTCCTAACTTGCTTTTAATAAAAAATAATTTTTGTTTTAATTCATAAATTAAGTCTTTATATGTCCCTTTTCTCTTAACATTAGATAATTCTATTAGAAGCGTATTGAATTCGCGGTTGTCGCCACATTCCGCTTTCAGGGTAACCACGACATTTTGCCACTGAAACTTGTGGTCTATCATACTAATGATAGATGCTGCTTTTCCTTCTAACTTGCTGAGTAGAAGCATCACGTGCTCCTTTTTTTCTCCAACCACATCGAGCCATTGCTTGGCGTTATTTATGTAATTATAAAGTGAGAAGGGGTCGCCGTTATAGGAAGGGACGAAACCAATCAAGGTTTGTGGGTCCATTGTGTGTGTAGTTTCTTTAGACTCACCACTTGGGACCTGATTAGAACTGCGCAGTTGTGCGGAGCTTAAATCACCCGATATCTTAGGACTTGGGTCTGATTCACTACTATCTCTGATCTTACGTCTAAATACAAATGTTGCTGGTTTAAGGAAGAAGGGGATTGCTGGATGTTTGGATGGATGCATACAAGGTACTTACAGCAACAACACGATGATTAGACGATCGAACATATTATTGACTTATTTCTTTGTTGAGTTGCCCAGTTCTTAAAGACTTAGAAGTCACGTGCAGCACGTAGGCTCGGAGTTTTATTTCGGAGGCTTCTGATGTGCACTTTCGCTGGGCGCCAGTCAAAATATCTCAAACACCGTTAGATTTAAAATAGTTTTATTAAAATATCAATATGGATACTTTACTTAATATTACCAGTTATACTAATTAGAGCTAGAGAAGTAGTGAATGATGGACTGATGTGTGTTCAGCATTTATACTCTTTGAGTGTGACAGCGTGGCAGGATGTTTGATGTTTATCTTTTCATGAATGTTGATAGGTAACAGCGGCGACGGATGTTTAGTATTGTACAGCGCGTCTTTCGTTGTTGGAAGTCCAAGGCGCTGACGCTCGCATTCCAATATGTTGGTCTGAGTTCCATATTGATGGTGCTTTATATAATGTTATTATTTCCTTATGGTGGGTTGGTTGGATAGTCGGTTGACTAGTGTATATATTGAATTTAGTGATTAAAAGTGTTTTAAGTTTGATAAGGATGGACGCAGCATTTTGTGGAGAAAGCCAGGTGAGTATTATAATGAAAAAAAAAAACCGACTTCAAAAAGTAGGTTAACTAAAAAGCAAAAAATAAATTTACTTCGCACAAAATAATACGTTTTTTCATATAATTAAATAGAAATTATTAAATAATTATTTTATAATTCTGAAGTCGGTGCCAAGTAAAAACAACCTTTCTACAATATCAAATTACAGTTCACACAAAAAGGGAGGCGTAGTTGTTCTAGTGCGCGGTCGCCCAGTATTGGTACTTACCCATAATGCTTGACTGTCTTTCTAGATTTAAAGAAGGCATTTGACACCGTCTGTGTTCCCATCCTTTTAAACAAACTGGAGAGTGCAGGAGTGAGAGGAACACCATTAAAATTATTTAGAGATTACTTATCAAACAGACATCAAAGGGTTAAAGTAGGAGATCATTTCAGTCAAGATGTAAATGTGACTTTTGGCGTTCCTCAGGGCAGCGTGCTGGGTCCCACGTTGTTTCTGCTTTACATTAATGACCTTTGTAACCTCAAAATAGATAACGCAAGAGTATTCTCATATGCGGATGACACCGCTGTCGTATTTTCAGGGAGCTCGTGGGATGAAGTAGCATCACGTACAGAAATTGGTATGAGACAAGTTGCTGCATGGCTTAAATCGAACGTACTAACTCTAAACTTGACCAAAACAAATTTTATTTCCTTCAGTATTTCGAATCGCACACAACCAAACTCAAATTTTAACATCAAAATACATTCATGTGATGATCCAAATACATGTTGTTGTCCAAAAATAGATAAAGTGTCACAAACCAAATATTTGGGCATAGTTATTGACCAAAGGCTATCCTGGTACCCCCAACTGGAACAAGTTACAAATAGGATAAGAAAACTAAGCTGGATATTCAAAACCCTCAGGCACACGGTTCCAGTAAGCTTACCCACTAACACAAACACTACTAGAAACCTTCTTAACGAAATCTATATAGCCCTAGTACAGTCAGTTTTAGTATATTGCATACCCATATGGGGAGGCGCTGCAAAAACCAAATTCATAGATCTTGAACGAGGACAACGGGCACTCATAAAACTAATGTATTTTAAAACTACTAGGTATTCCACAGAAAATCTTTATAAAATTAGCAATTTAATGACAGTAAGAAAACTATACATAACCAAAATAATCCTAAAACAACACAAGGCCATACCGTATGATCCTAACCAGTCAAAAAAAAGAAGAAAAGATAGGATAGTTGAAGTTCCCCAAACTAAAACAAGTTTCGCGAGCATACAATATAAAAAACGCGCAGCGCTTCTTTATAATAGAATAAATAGAGATATATACATATAATATATGATAACAAACATCATGAAATTAAACTTAAAATTACGGACTGGATCAAACCACTTACCTATGAAGACACTGAGGCGTTGCTAAAATAAAACCTAACCAATACACACATACACACGCACCCACAAACACACACACACACACACACACACACACACACACGCACACACACACACACACACACACACACACACACACGCACACACACACACACACACACACATAATTTATACTCATTTATAATTTATAATAATTAAAACATATTATTTAGTAAATAAATAAATATGATAATATAAATAAAAAATAATAATTTAATTTTGTAATCTATTGTGTATTTTGTAATAAAACTGTATAGCCACGAATGAGCGGAGTCTTCTACCACAGGCTTTTTTAGCTTAAAAGGAGACTCCAATCAATTATTGTTACCCTCGATTTATATTGAAATAAAAGATTTTTTCATTTCATTTTTTCATTTTCATTTTCATTTCATTTCAAAAAGGGAGGCGTAGTTGTTCTAGTGCGCGGTCGCCCAGTATTGGTACTTACCACAGAAATATAACTAATATTCAGTTAGAAAAATGTTGTTAGAACGATTGATATTATCTATACAGAGTTATTAATTGTTTACTTGGCACCGACTTCAGAATTATAAAATAATTATTTAATAATTTCTATTTAATTATATGAAAAAACGTATTATTTTGTGCGAAGTAAATTTATTTTTTGCTTTTTAGTTAACCTACTTTTTGAAGTCGGTTTTTTTTTTGTTAAAAATTATTTTATTTTACGATTTTAAGTCATGGGTACACCGAGCAAGAATGTTTCTCGAATGAGGAGACGATGGTTATTTGAGACGGAAAACTTATTTATAATAAACAAGAATTAAATCCTTTCTCCTGACTATTGAGGGTCACGACCTTCCATCATCAGCTCATTTTACACAATAACTAGCAGCAGGAATATGCGTACAGTAGTGAAAGAATTATCCTTTAACTCCTAACTATTGAGGAGTTGACCTTCCATCATCAGCTCAACCACATAAAATTGTTGCGACCAAGCGTAAATCTTGGCCTCGATTAATAAAATATGAGGGTTGCCCCCGATTTCTCTGGGGTCCCATCATCAGATCATGACATGCTGACAATGGGACCACCTTTGAAATATCTCCGTTCCAACAGCTCACTTGAAATCATAACTAGCAGTCTGAATATGTGTACAGTAGTGAAAGAATTATCCTTTAACTCCTAACCATTGAGGAGTTGACCTTCCATCATCACATAAAAATACGTAAATACTAGTGTAGCTTTGAAAAACACACTAAAAACATTACATGTGCCTATAAAATGCCTGACTATGGTACCCCTTTGGAATCATCTCCTGTCCAACAAAAAAAAAATCATCAAAATCAGTTCATAAACGACGGAGATATCCGTGAACAAACATAAAAAAAAAAAAAGTAACATATATACGAATCGAATTGAGAACCACCTCCTTTTTTAGAAGTCGGTTAAAAAAATGTCCTACCATTCGATCTAGTGGCCACATTACTTTGAGATATTGGGATTGGATGTCCTCGATAGGCCCCGGTGAGCTCATTGAAATAAGGGTAATATAATAATATAATACCAGTCAAGGTTACATAAACAATTTAAGAGAGGTAATGTGTGTAATTATCATCTAATACCAAGTAAGGAACCAATAAGTGATTGATGTTATTGTTAATGAGATTAGAAATTATGATACCTCAATAATTTTTAACTAACTAACATGTTTATTCATATCACCTATACATACTTACTTGGTATGGCGATAAACCGGCGTCCATCCATATCATACTTATTATAAACAGGATTTTTAAATAAATATGTTATTGCTAATGAGATAAGAAATTATGACACCTTAATAATTTCCACCAACAAACATGTTGATTAATATTACTTATGTTTACCTACTTTCTTAGTATTATATGGAAATAAAGCGCTATTCCTTGTTTTATACTATGTATAAGATGGTGTTTATATTATTAATTATAGTTGACACAGGAAATTGTTTTATTTTTGGGTTTTGTCTTATTAATAGCTTTTTTTATTAACTATACATTGCAATTATTTCCTTATTTCATTACTATTAGGATAAATATCCTTAACAAATAATCTAAAAGTAAAATAAATCAGATACAAAAAAATAAAATTAACAAAAAGAATATTGTTCCCACTTGGTTTAGAACTCAATTCAACGCATTCACATTATATAACCACCTCTTTAACGACTCGGCTACTTGTGCTAATAGTAAAATTTGCAAAATATACTTCCTTGTTCAATTACAATTCTTGCGCAGAGCACTTAATCAATATGGAGAGGAAATGAAATCAACCTCTATGCAAATAATTCTGCCAAAAACTCGCGGGGTAGTTCAGCGCATCTATGATTTGACAATTAGTTTTATATGACGTGCAAGAGCGACGCTCTTCGACATTTGGTAGCGGAGGACTCATGACAAAGACTAGTCCTTTTAGTTTAATTGTCTAAGGCCCCTTGCAAGACATGGAAATAAATTATTGTTTTTTTTTTTTTATGCAGGGCAAACTGTAGACATCAGTTAGTTGTTTTATGTATATTATTTTAGTTACAAACGTCAGTATCAAACCTATTTCTAATTATGCTATCATCAATTACCTTGCATGCCAATAAACAAGGGTTCAAGGTCTTTGGCAGATAGCAGTCCTATCCAATGACATTGCTTATCATTTGATAAGTGTTTGCGCAGAAATGGCTCAGCAACACCGCTATCGCGACGTAAGCGTTTGATTGCATAATTATATGTTAGAGAAAACACTTCATTATTAATGAGCTATGTTTGCATAAGCATTTGTGGAGTAGCTCTAGTATTCAATTAAATATTGCATTTAATTAAAATTCTGAATTTCTTATTTGTAATATTTGAAGAGGCTCTGTTGTTTATTGATAAAAATAATCACAAATGTCAAAATAAATATTGTATGCACTCGAAAATAACAATAAAATTATGCATGTGGAACGCGCGGTAAATCTATTTATTATTTTTAACTGCTATTTTACTTTAGAAAGTTGATGAAAAAATGTTAATTCTCCTTTAAATAATATTAAAGGAATAGAGAGAAAATATTTGCATAGTTCAATCCTTACCTGTAAGGTGCCTGGTCGAAGTACTTTCCGACGTAGGCCATACCGGCAGCGACGGCAAGACCCTGTCCCAAGGAACCAGTGCCGACATCCACGAAGTTCAGTCTGGGGGTGGGGTGCCCCTCCAGGTCAGAGTCCAGCTTGCGGAGGTTCTTTAGGTCCTCGACGGGGAAGAGGCCGGCCTCGGCCCAGGCGGCGTAGAGGATTGGGGCGGCGTGACCCTGAAATATTAGAGGATTTTATAGCAATAAAAAAAACTATTTTGAATGGAGGCTAAAAACCACAGGGTTGACGTTTATAACATAACCCAATAGACGTCACGACATAATCGGCGTTCTTGATTCCGAAGTAGAATAAAAAGAATGGGGCAAATCAATTTTAGCCTTTTTTATATCTTTGTTATGCTTGGTGGCAATAATGTTTCCTACTTTACACAATTTATTATCATGTTATACACTCCTGAACTTGTGATGTTATTATTGTGGTGGATAGTTCTATCTTAAGCCGGGTACTCACAGAAGCGGTAACCGTAACCATTGCATCTTATGTAACCAAAATAAACATGTGTGTACGTGGTTTGCGAGCAGCTCACCACATACTCACTATGATGATTTGGTAACTATAGCTGAAACGGTTACGGCTAGCCGAAGAGTACCTGGTTTAGCTGGAATGGTGTAGTACCTTGGATAGAATGAACCGGTCGGCGGACGCGTCCCTGGGCGCAGAGATCTTGTATCGCATGGTGTGGAAAAACAGTACGGACATGATTTCCGCCATGGAGGCGCATGATGTCGGGTGACTGCAGACAAAAGTATTTGTTAGTAGAGAAGAGTTGGATCCAGAAATCATTATCTCTAGAAAGACCCTTAGCCTCAACATGCGTTCATTGCACCTAAATATAACCTTACATTGAATGATAACAGTGATTTCCCGCGAGAGTTGGCAGAAATCGAATCATTTGACTAGGTGTAATTTTTTGTCTTTATTTATGGGTGACCCGATTTCACCTGATGGTAGGTAAGTGATGAGGCGGTCTTTTGGGTTTGTTTACTACATCACATAAATCTATGTTCTATTGATTGCACATTTAATAACTTAAAACATTTTGATGAGTTCCGTTTAGTTTCATTTAAATAATTTCTTATAATATTTTCATAGGCTTTTCATAAACAGATTTTAAACAGTCATGAATATTAAATATACCATATAATTGAACAATGACTACTTTTGTTTGCATGCAATTTAATGCATTATTAACTAAAACATATCGCATTTATAATAAAGTTAAACGATTTGTCATCGACCTGGAACAATAACAAGGCTATATAAATCGAAAACTTCGTGAATACAAACAAAACCTAATATCAGTGAAATATCTTACAAACAGCTCTTTATCACGAAATTTATTTTACTACTTTGATTTATGAATTTCAGTCATATGATAAATGTCTAGAGTTTACATTTGCAAGTATCTTTTCGAGGCCGAATTTCAAGGTTTATGAAACTAAATAATTAGTGCATTAACAATTAGAATTCAAATTCAAATTCAAATAGTTTATTTGCATAAAACAGGTTTACAATGGTTGGTACACAGATTATTATAATAAGTACACTGATTTATAACCCAAGCAGGTGTGCAAATTTCAATGTAATAATAGTAATAATAAAAAAAATAATATTAAATTACATGCAAATTAATCATAATTTATAAAATGTCATAGATTCAAAAAAAACAAATAAAAGAATTTAACAATATTATTCAGAAAAATAGTAAGTAAAATGTCAAAAAAAATATATATCATAATATGTCCAAAAATTTTAATAAATTATATAAAAAGTCAAAAATTATTTAAATGTCAAAAAAAAAATAATTCAAATCTTTATAAAATGTCATAGATTCAAAAAAAAAAACAAATAAAAGAATTTAACAATATTATTCAGAAAAATAGTAAGTAAAATGTCAAAAAAATATATATCATAATATGTCCAAAAATTTTAATAAATTATATAAAAAGTCAAAAATTATTTAAATGTCAAAAAAAAAAAAAAAAATTCAAATCTTTCATCAATAATTCCAATATGCTATATTTTGTCTGATAAATAATCCGAAACATTATAGTAACATTTTTCAATCAAGAACTTTTTCAATTTAGTCTTAAATATATTTATATTTGCATCTTTAATATTATTTGGTAATTTATTATAAATTTTTGGAGCCATTGCGAAGACACTTCTATGCATTAGAGCAGTGTTTGTTTTGCACATACATAACCGGCTTTTGTCTCTTTGTGTTCGACTTGACCCATCGACTGCCAATGAAAATAGATGCGAGTTTAGTTTGACAAAAACCGCTACCTCGAATAAGTATATAGATGGCAATGTCATAATATTATGTTTTTTAAAATAAGGTTGGCAACTGTCAGTCGTTAGTAATGAAAACATTGCCCTTATGCACCGTTTCTGTGTCTTAAAAATAATTTCTTTATCAACAGAGTTCCCCCAAAAAATTACTCCATACCTCAGGACCGATTCTACTAGACCATGGTATGCAAGCAGAAGGGCATTAATGTTGACAATTTGAGCAAGTTCATGCAAAGCATACACAGATTTACTAACCCTTTTACATAGCTGTTCTATATGGGGTTTCCATGTTATTTTGCTATCTATTATGATACCTAGAAACTTTGTGGAGTCTACTTGTTTTAATGTTTGGTAGTTAATACATACTTTAAGCGTATCTGTTGTTCGAGCGCGTTGACTAAAATGCATTAGCATAGTTTTATCTATATTGGCTTTCAGGTTATTTACATTTAGCCAATTAACAATAGAACTTAGCGCGTTATTTATTTTATATTCGTATGTGTTTTTGTTATCACACTTAATCGAAATTGTGCTATCATCCGCAAATAAGGCTATTGGGTTCTCAGTTACATTGGGTAGGTCATTGATGTATATTATGAATAGTAATGGACCCAATACACTGCCTTGTGGCACACCATAATGCACAATTCGTGATTCAGACCGATAAGTTTCCTCAGTTTTTGTAACAGTATTAATTTTAGAAATTTCAGTATATTGAATACGATTATCCAAGTAGGATTCAAAAAGTTTCAACACATTACCTCTTATACCGTATGCATTTAACTTACCTAGAAGAATAGTATGATCAACATGATCAAATGCCTGGGTCATATCCATAAATATAGAGCATACAGGCTCTCTGCTATCAACATTCTTCATTACAAATTCCAGAAAATCATATATAGCCATATTTATTGATTTATTGCATCGGAAACCCTTTTGTTCTTTTACCAGTATACAGTTACTTTCAAGATAATTATTAACTTCTTTATGTATATATTTTTCATATATTTTAGACAGAATAGGTACCAAGGCTATCGGTCTGTAGTTTTTAATGTCATCTCTACTTTCTTTTTTAAACAAAGGTTTTATTATAGTAGTTTTTAATCTGTCAGGGAAAACTCCTGATTCAATACTTAAATTAATGATGTAGCTGATATGTTGACAAATATTAACAGCCGCATATTTGATAACTTTAGTACATATGCCATCATACCCTACACTGTTTGTATTTTTTAAATTTTTTATGATGTGCAATATACCAAGAGGCGAACATGGTTTCATGAACATAGACTTTTGTCTTGAAGATACATATGCAGAATATTGTGATCTATTACTTGCAATATTCGGGGCTATTTTATCAATAAAATGATTATTAAAAACATTACAAATTTTGCTAGGGTCAGTCAAAGTTCTGTCATGTACTTTAATACTACTTATAGATTCTCTTGGAGTATTTAACTTGGCACTATTTATTATCTTCCATGCAGTTTTGACTGTATTGTTTGATGTGTTAATGGAATGAGAATTTTGTGCTCGCTGCGTTAATTTTGTTATTTTTTTAAATAATTTCGAATAGTGCTGGAGTTTATTTTTATTAGCTTTGTTAGGATTCTTTCGGTAATACCATAAAAGCTTTCGTTTTTTAATGCTACATGCCTTTATGCCGCGGGAAACCCATTTTGGTTTTTTATGGGCATGAATAGTGATAAATTTAAATGGAAAGCAAAGGTTGTAAAACAATAAAAATTGGTCATGGAATATATTGTAGGCTAAATTTGGGTCTTCAGTAGAGTAAATTTCAGCAAAATATAAGTTTCCAATGCAATTATTAAATTTTTCTAAGTTTTCTAAGCTATAGTCTCTACGTTTAATTCTCCATTGCTTAATCAAGCATACTTTTTTAACTGGATATCTTATTACTTGGGCAGTGTGGTCTGATAATGCCAATTCTAATATACTTAATTTACATTTATAAGTAAGGCTATGAGCAAAGTTATCAATACATGTTTGGCTAATTTTCCTGGTAGGTTCTCTGAACTCTAATTTGAGATTATAGTTTAGTAATAAACATTCAAATTCTAATGTTATTTTATTTTGTTTTAGAATGTTTATATTAAAATCACCTGCTACTATGATGCTATGTTTATTGTAAGTTTTATTTATGTAGTTTAATGTCTTATCAAAATTAGCCAAGAAAACACTAAGGTTGTTTGCTAGAGGAGTTCGATATATACACACAATTATAATTTTATAGTCAATAAGCTCCACAGCACAACATTCGAAACTAGAGGACACTGACATAGATGTAATTTTGGGTATATTTTTCCATAGATGTCCCTTTTTAATAAAAATGCAAGATCCTCCCCTATTAGAGTTAATTCTACCAAAACATGCTGCTAAGTGAAAATTGTCGATCATATAGAGGTCTTCGTGACCCGACATCATAAAATGTTCTGTCACACAAATTACATCAATATGTGTGTTCTTATCAGATAACTCTTGTAAACTAACACTAAGCTCATTACGTTTATTTCTCAAGCCTGCAATGTTTTGGTGTATAATATTGATGTATTTATTCCCGAAAAAACTCCTGCGACTGTACAGGTTCTTCGTAAGTAACTAATTGTTTATTTTGGTCGGTTATAGCGAATGTATAGTTCTCTACTATATCTATTACAAATCTGTGTAGGTCCTCAAATATTACTTTCATACCAACATTATTCAGCGTGCCTGACCTTCTGAACATACTGTAATCACATTTCAGATTTAAATTTGAATCTAGAATAAAGGCGTATTCATGGATTAAGTTATCAAGGTACAGCAACTGATTAAATGTATTTACCCTAGAGTTATATAAATTAGCATAGGTAGCGTTTTTATAGGTGGGCAATGTAAGTATAATGTTGGTGTGATTGTTGGCCTGTAATACAGTTCGGATGGTAGAAACGAGATCATTGTAATTGTTAGACGATCTGAAGTCTTCCTCACCTATAATTATGTTACAAAAATCATTCATAGTGAATCCTTTTAATTTTTTATCAATATCAAATAATAGCTGATAAATTCCCACATTTGGAGTTAAGAAATGACATATATTATATTTGTTATCAAAGAAGTGTTCAGCTAACGACATAATGTTATTATTTGTTTTGTTTGCACTTATAATATACAGGTTATTTTGAAGTTCTCTATAATTTTGAGACAAAATACAGTTATTTGTATTTGAGTATTTTCTCAGTAGTGCTTCATCTTGAGGAGTTATGTAAGAAGTCTGAGCGTTTATCATTGGGTCTGAAGCTCGTTTAATTTCAAATGGTATAATAGCATCTGTTTGAACTTGCTTGTGATCCTGTCGTTTTTGTGTTGGTTTATTCTTGGGTGACGTCATTGATTTCACTGGGCTGCAAGTGACTTTTTTGTAGAATGTGTTTTTGCGCATCAGATCTTGAATTTTTACTTTTAAGTCATTATTTTCAATGGATAGCGTATCTATTTCTTCATTAGCGCTGTCTAGTTTGGTTGTAAGATTTTCAATTTGTTCCTTTAACTTGGCAATTGTACTGTTGTCTTCATCCTCGGATATCTCTGGAACACTATGACTGGTGCCATCTAGTGAGTGTTCAAGACATTCACTGTCGTTATTATCAGAAAGTGATGTAGGCGCACTAGTATTTCTTTTTCTGTTTCTGAGCGTGATATTTTCAAAGAAATTCATCTTTTGAGTATTTATAATTTGAATTAAATCTCAAAAAGAACAACGCTGCGTAGGATTTGAACACCGAACACTATTCTTGTGGATCCGTTGTAGTCCGTAGCTAGCCACGTTAGCTGTTAAACAATGCGGCGAAATAGCTGACAATATGGCGTGAATAGTCTGTAATTTGTTCTTCCGCTGTCTAATAGATGTCTCTGCATTCAGTTTTTTCTGCATTTAATTATCTGTGTAGATAGACTGCTTTACCGACAGTGTTGATTTATTTATTAACCAATCCTGTGTTCAGCAGACTTTTCTTTTGTGTGACTGCCCTGTTTTATCAACAGTGGTAACTTGGTATAAAAACCAATCATATGATGAGTAGGAATTTTGAAATTATTAACGATATTGTAAATATTATTTATGTTAATATATCATATATTTTTATGTCAATGTTCACTTTTGCAAATGTTTTTAATGTATTTACACTAAAACTTACAGTTTTTGCCGCAAATGTCCAATTCAGTATTCCGAAAGAGTCAGTAATCACAATTTGTGACTGCTATTGAACTGTTCATAGTTTTATCACTATTTGATCGATTTTTTAGTCACTAACAATGTCACATGATATTTGCACTACGAACTTTCACTTAGGTTCAAGAGAAGATGTATATTTTACGGAATTATATTTTAATGAATAAATTATTACGGAGCTACTTGTTTACGTGCAGGTGGCGCCACCTCTATCGGGTAAGGTATATGATATTGCATAATGTTCTTCAGACATGACCATGTGATCTGAAGCTAGACTTTCAGGATAAAAGTATGTTTTAAAATTTAACATTGTGTATCTTATAATTTTATACATTATATAATGTAATTTACATACATATAATATTTCCAGTATAATAAATATGTAAGTATATTAAACAAACTAAGCAGCAAGCAAAAACTACCACTTTATTGACAGAATTAACCAATCAACTTAAATAATAATACATGAACAATAATTACATAATATAAGAAAATAAGATCATTTTAAAATAAGAAATGAAATATTATTTAATAAACAAATGCAGACTCGGCTATGCTTTCCATCGCAAAATATAACTTGACCGTTTATCATGGTATTGTTTTGTGTGATGATATGTTTGTTATACTTTGAGTACAGTTTACTGGTCTCAAAGTAAAGGCTTTATGACTTTGATATGTGTAAAAATACTATATGATATCTTGTGTATCAATCATTTTATATTTAATTTTACTACATTTCTAATTTGATTACAAAGCAAAGTACAGTTTACTCTGCTTTTAGGAATTTCTTATTAATCTGTTAACAAAAGCACTACCTGGTATAATAACAAGTAATGTGTGAATGCTACTGCCCACATCCGACAATAGAATCGGCGCGAGTACGACAAACACTTGGTTTGATATAGCACATTGACTGTACACACATGGAATGTACATGTGTGCATTTGGAAAGTTTTTGTGCATGTGTAGGTTATGGTTTTATTTTATAAGTAGCCATGAAATTGACTAGTTTTATATAACAGGTAGCTATTAAGATTGATTAAGCCGGCTTTATATATGAGGTATGTGACAAGAGCTGCTTTTAGAAATCATGCTGAAGTTTGTGGTAAACAATCATAGCAAAAACCAAAGCATTATGGTCATATTATCATAAATTGTAATGAAAATTAAGAGCCATATTGTACACAGTTGGATATTGATCATTACGAAGTATACATCCTGAAAACATTCTGAATTACACTTGCTTCCCTAGCTACGGTTCAAGGACGAAAGTCTGGCCGGCTGACCCTGAGGTTCTCAGTGGCAAAAGTCTAAGGATTGGGCAGGTCCAGTAGCTGTCAAAGTTCCCCTTCAGCCAGCTGGCACAGTTAGCTATAGAAAAGTTGTAGGCTGCTAGAAATTATTTCTCAAGTCACACACCACAGACCTTGACAATCTGAATTATTTTTTTTTTGTTCTTTAATTTAATTTTTTTACCTATATTAAGAAAATAAAATCTATTTATGAATTTAAAAATTAAATAAGAATTTTCAAAAAATGTATATACTGTATTTCATTATTAACTCAACCTTAACTTGACATTAAATAAGTATCATCATTGCTCACTATCAGTTGACCTAAGATGCCAGTAGTATCACTATGTTATTTACCCAATGTAGTTAACTTTCAAATGGTTCCATAGACATTCATGCTAATTGTCATACATTGAACAAACAATTTAAGTTTTAGTTTAGTTAGTTTAAATACTTTTTGACTACCTATTACCCATTTTGAGCGATTAGTGGCTAAGCTTTCAGTAATCTTGCCCATTAGTTTTAGGCTATGCAATATCAAAATTGGAAATGAATTAAGCATTTACAAATAATTTTACAAGGAAAATTTTTGGTCCCCCCTCAAAACATGTGATATTTCATTGGATAGATATTTTAAGCTGAATAAAAGTTATTGTGGCATCAAGTTCCAAATGATAATGTTAGTCTGTTTTGAGCTATGCATTCTCAAAAACTAGTATTCGCTTACCTGCTTAAATCATACTGTCTCGCTCCTGTGGGTTATCGCATAATGTTAAGTATAATGCAACCAAAAACTTGAGAAGAATCAGTATTGATTAATGAGGTACTAGTAGCTAGTTAAGAATGCATAACTCAAAACAGACTATCATTAAAAAATGGCACCATAGTTATTTTTGTTTACGCCTAAAAAAGGTTTAATCCAACGATATATCATATGTATCTATTGCATGGTGGGACCATATTGTATAGATAAATAGTCTATCTCCTTAAGGAGAAAAATTACAGTTACAAAAATATTCTGAAGGTACATCGCTCTATATTATGTAAGTAATTTTTAAAAATTACCCTTGGATAACTAGATACTGTAAGTAGACAAGGGTAATACTCGGAGAATAATTAAATACAATGCTCAGAATTATGCTATATTATTTAATTGTGGAGCAAAGTTTTTTTTTATTTTATTATACCTACTCTATCTATGAAAAAAGAAGCAAAAATGTGTCACAGAGAATACCCACAAATCCATTTAGTGATGAAATAAACAATCAATTTATGCGAATAAGTTCAGTAGCCAGTCAAGAGCTTTATTTACCTACAACATAATCAATCGAAGGCATTGCATGTATGCATACATAATTAAGGAAGGAATGACATAACACATTTTTATCTAAATAGGTTAAGTATTGTATTTATCTTTTTAACTCCTTGCAAATATTACATGACATAAATGTCCAAGGCAGGTGTCATGAGGAATTTAAATAAAAAAAAGAAACAAATTTAATTAAATTTTATGTAGAGAATTTACTTTCTTACAATATTTATCATATTAAAAACCAAAATATATATATCTAATAAGAAGTTATATCTAATTGCAGAATAGACAAGGTCAAAGTTATGTGTATTGTGTAATATTTGTAAATAAAGATGTCATCATGACTATCAAAAATACCTAGCAACATAATATCACTGAATAATTGATTGTTCAATACATTTCATGACATAATTTAGTAAAAAGTATTGACGGATAACCTTGCTGGCATGGCGTGAACCACCGACGCCGGCGAAGGCGTCACGTGGTGCGACCATAACCTAACAACACCGAACCATGCAGCCCTCACAAATAACTGAATTAAAGTCTTGTTAAGTCAACGCCAAATGCTAAACAGATGACCTTTACCTTAATCGTGACGCCGGCCGGCAAAACACCGGTAGATCACTCGATTTTTAAATATTTTTTTTTTTTATCTTACTGACGGTAATAAAACTTTTGGTAAATCAATGATTTTTACCGTTTATAGGCTGCAAGCTAGTAGAAAATCATGTAATAGATTCTAATAAGTAAGAAATCTTATAAATAACCTTCATAAGTCCTTCAATTAAAAGTAATCGCAATGAGGTTAGCCACTTACCCCGATTTGGAAGCATTTGTGGCAACGATGCTGTCGATCCTCAGCTTGTTAGCGATGTCCTTCAGGGCCTCAATGTCCACATTTTTGTCGCCTTTCATCTTGGAATGATTATTTGCACTGGCTTTCTATTTTAGAATATACCACGTTGTTTACGACCGGTCGCTTGCCCGCCGCCGAATTCAATGACAATTTGTCAGTTTGATTCAATGACATTGACATAAAGTGACAGGACTGGCAGTTGCTGTCACAATCAAGGGTCTACCAGAGATAATAGATTTCAAGATGTACATGATAAAAATTGCCGGTTGTACTTTTGCAACAATCGGACAGTCAAATTTCATAAAAAAATATCCAGGGGCCGGGTAAAAGCTGTCGAAACCCATACATTTGAGTTGAGTGTTGCCGTGAGTTTTGTATGAAACGCGCAGCTCTGTTCACGCAGTGGGAATAATGTAATTTAGAACTTATAGTTATCTCTAGTTGAATTCATGCTCTCTGGAGTCTACTCGATTAAAGTCGATTTTAACAATCGATGTCAAAAAAAACCCAATGGATTGGATAGGATAATAGTACATACCAAATCTGTAGATCTGTATAATAGGAAACGTAGACCATCAAAATGATAATTATAATAAAGGTCCGGCTACACCCCCATCTCACTTAAAAACACCGCACAATAATAATAATTTTTGAGAGCAATATTTATTTATTTATTTATTTCACATAATATTTATATAAAGTAAGATTGAGCATGTAGCCGGTCTTGCTTTTTTTTAAAACTAAATGTCCTCTCTTGTGGGACAAAATTAATCACGAATTAATGCATGCCTTCTTTTGATATTTTGTTAGTAGTATGTGATTAAAAACACAATGTTCAGGCATTCACACTTCACACTAATTGTAGGCGATTTGAATTAACCCGCCGTTTTCTTACGGCGTCGTTATTATAAAAGAGCTCACTGTTTTGAAAAATCCGAAGACAAAATGACGACTATTTCCATTGCTTTTATTTTGTTTGATTAGAGGTGACCATGATGAAACACGGTTTTGACTAATCATACTTTATTTTTACCCGACTGCGTCAGAAGGAGGGTTATGTTTTTCGAGCGTATGTATGTATGTATGTATATATGTCTATTTCTTTGGCACGCCCTACAGCCCAAACGGCTAGACGGATTTTGACAAATGAGGTGTCGTTGAATTTGTCGAAACAGTGATAGTGACATAGGCTATATAAATTTTCAAAATGGCGCCGGCAAATAAAAAAAAAGGGGGGGAGGTATGGATTTTCTTTTCATCATAGTAATATGGGTATCAAATAAAAGGCAATGAAAAGCCCATTTCAAAAATATATACTTCTTATCACATTTATATTACTGATTAAACACAATTTACCAATTTATATATCGGCACGCTCGCGCGCCCGAAGTGGGTGGAAGTTAGCTTGTATGTTAGCTCACGCTAATCTTGGAAACTGCCGGTCGAATTTGAATAATTGTTTTTGCATTTGATAGTTTAACTCACGATTAAGGCTCATTAATCTCAAAGAGATTTGATTTCTACAAATTAATACATATAAAAAAACATGTCGGTTAAAAGAACTAAAAAGAGTGAAATAAAAAATAATTATTTAAAAAACAAAAAACCCGACTGCTTCAAAAAAAGAACTGAAAAGATAAAAACAAGTATAG
This sequence comes from Hypena proboscidalis, assembly GCA_905147285.1. NCBI lineage: Eukaryota > Metazoa > Arthropoda > Insecta > Lepidoptera > Erebidae > Hypena > Hypena proboscidalis. The sequence goes on from LR990147.1 coordinate 387,056, forward strand.
CATTATCTACATTAAATTCATTAACAACAAATGAAATATGTCAAACTAAATTCTTTATGATGTTGCAGGCGGGGACAAACAATACTTTGTTACTACTATATAACTTCGTTTGTCACCGCCTGCAACATCATAAAGAATTTAGTTTGACATATTTCATTTGTTGTTAATGAATTTAATGTAGATAATGCTATACTTGTTTTTATCTTTTCAGTTCTTTTTTTAAGCAGTCGGGTTTTTTTTAGCAAACAGGTCTGTAGTTAAGCAAAATAATTATGTAAAATCCTGTCACAGCTCCAGCGCTGTGGAGCCTCGACGGACCCAAGCGAGCTTGACATCGCAGATGGTTTTAACTCCCATCGACGTAGCTTAGGCTGGCTGGCGAAGCGAAACAAGCCGAAGCTGAGTGTTAAGAGTCTTGAAACCTCCTGCTCTTCATCACACGGGCCGCCTCGCCCCACCGCGCCTACGCGGGCTTACGGCAGTTGAAGGTACGGTGCACTCCGGGCAAGGAGAATGGTGTTCTGCCGAGGTAATCATACGGAGGGGCAGCGCAGCGGCGATCCCGGGGGAAAACTAAGACCCGTGGCGTATTCTGGCATGGTGTCCTTCTGATCAGCAGAGGGCACAGTGGTTAGGCAAAGGTGGGATTGGTGGGACTGTGGGCTACTAGGCGCTTGCAGTCCAAGTCCAAGTGTGATAAGTGGAGTTCTTCTCCACACCACCACCAAGTGTGGTCACGGGTAGTGTGATAGGGGTTTCGTCCTCTACGTCATAGAAGTAAATATTCGAGAAGAAATCACAGAAATAGTTGTATTAGACTTTTTTTAGACTAGATGTAAGACGGGTTGTGCAGATATGTTATTTGTGAATAATGCACGGTAGATGGCGATAGGCTCACCCCCTATTACATGGGACTAAACATAACAGGTGAAATGTGGGTGTTACACTCCTCTTCTTATATTAGTTGTAAGACTTTTTGACCTCTGACTTTCTATTACGACTGCCATATTGCAATTATAGTGTAAATAATAGCTATATTACCTATAACCTGTATACGAGCCAACAGTAATAAGAAGTGTTCGATCTTCGCCGGTGGCTAAACGACATGGTGGCAAGAAGTAAATGAGCGAAGTTATGAAGGCAAAAACACACTGGCAGCGTGGCTTGAGCGCCTGTCCATCTCACAACACATTAAACTTTCATAAGCCAGCAAAAACTTGGACTGGATTTCGGTGATCATCATCTATGGGAGATATGTGCTAAAATTTCTAACATTTATGATATTATTAACATAATAGTTAACTGCTCACTTCTCCGCCCGCGTGGTGCGTCAGTAAAATTTTATTTCTGTTCTGTTCTTTTAAATGTAGACGCTGTGGTCTCCTCTAATTGAGGAAACACATAATTTGAATATTGTGAATGTTATTATTAATAATGTGTTGTATATTTCTTGTTGGAGATCATATAAATAAATAAATAAATAAAAGTAGCCTTTATTATTCCCACTAAAAGAAATATTAATTTTTACACGCTTTATATTAGCTTCACTTGTATGTTTGTATTTTTTTCAACCACGCTTTTTTAATTAAAATTTATTTTCTAATTTTTAGTTTGGTTTTCTATATAAAACGTGTATTTAGTTTTTTTAAACTATTATTAAAATTAAATATAAACTATTATTATAATATAAAGACAAGGAAATCGATCGTCGCATCGAAAATGCCTGGAAGAGCTACTGGTCCATGAAAACGCTAATGAAGGAAGACCTTCCGTTGTGTCTTGAGCGTAAGCTCATTGACATGTGTATCCTGCCTATCCCCTAACATACGAAGCCCAAACATGGTCATTGACTGAGGCTCAAAAGTCCAGGCTCAAGATTTGTCAGAGAGCTATAGAGCGCAATGTGCTAGGAATTAAGCTCAGCGATCGAGTTCGTAATATTTACATACGTGCCCAAACAGGTATCACTGACGTGGGCACCAAGTCTGCTAAGCTGAAGTGGGACTGGGCGGGACATGTGTCACGTATGCATCCGGAGAGGTGGGCACGGATTGCCACACAATCGTTGCCCCAAGAAGGACACCGTCGTCGGGGTAGACCTAGAAGGCGCTGGCGGGACGACCTAGATGCCTACAACAACAACTGGTGGGAAACTGCAGGCGATAGAGAGGAGTGGAAACGTTTGGGGGAGGCCTTTGCCCAGCAGTGGGACAGTACAGGCTAATAATAAAAAAAAAAAATATTAGTGTAGATAAGGTGTGATTTGATTATTTAATACCATGCCACACGGAATGTCTGGAATGATAGAGAACTTCGAAGTATTATTTGAGATTTTTGTCAGGAAATTTTCAATAGCTGCACTGAGTCTGAAATAAAGTTGTTCCCGGTGGATGGTGCACCTTTATTCATAAAAATACCTAAACATATTTTTTTTCTATTATTTACATCTATTTGTTATACGGGGTGGATGCGACATAGCGACATTTATTGAAACCACAGCTTCTATACATGGTAAGTATCAATTTCCACCGGATAAAAATTCTCTGGAGAAAAAAAAAAATCACGTTCTCCGAACAATTTGAACATTGCGATCGTGCAATTTGTGCGGAAGACGTGGATTTTTTTTTTCGCCAGAGAATTTTTTATCCGGTGGAAATGCATACTGGCCATGTATAAAAGCTGTGGTTTCAATAAATGTCGCTATGTCGCATCCACCCTGTATATTATTTTTAATTCTTTAACAACACAAGTGAATTTAGAGTAGCTGGAGGAGTCCAGCTTCTTTTAATTCGCTTGTGTTGGAAGCAAGTCCACTGCATGGTATAATGGCCAGGATTCGAACCCACAACCTCTCGATCGTAAGACCGATATCCATTGCGCCACGGCCGGTTTTTATGCAATATCAATAAAAGTATTAAAAGCTGTAGAACATTGTAGCAATATCATCGCACAAGCGATCAAACGCGTGTCATATCCAATTGATTCCACGACGATCTAAACTACTGACAAACATTTATATTCAACCTTATATCAATAATGATAAAGCCCAAATTCAGTTCTTGACGAGTAATAAAAACGTCATAACGTAACAAAGATATCAATGCACTGGAATTAGCCTTTATGTAGAGAATTATAAGCTTGAAATTGTTTTGTTCGGGTGACTTGTAAAGGTGTGCGATAAAAGTAGGGTGGCCATTCTAAATCGCGCTGACGTATCACGCTGGACCTTTGTTCACCTGACGCTGTTGGATAAGAGTGGATAAGACCTTTGGGATAGTCTGGATGTCTACTGCCGTTCAAATTTCCTTACATACGGGATGGATGCGATATAGTGACATTTATTGAAACAGTCCGTCAGACTTGACAGAAAAAAAAATGAGTAATAAAAATTTAAGAGGTCATTAAATTTTTTCGGAGAGCCGAAGATTTTTCAACCGTTTGATATGAACATTGATCACGTCATTGCTACAGCTACGCTTCCAGTCTGTAAAACAGTCTCTCGCTGTGTCGGTTTGTCTGTATCAAATAGGAAGATCATAGATAATATAGAATAGAATAATAAATTCAAGGCTTTGTACTGGGTTGTGGCGGTCTGGTCAGACCTTCACAAGCCAGAACACATCACTTAAGATAATACTGATATTTAGCTGAATCCGTTGTACTGAAGCCGCCCCTTATGACATTGGCAAAAGGCTCGGCGACTGATGATATTCATATTTCATGGCATTGCCATCTTGGATAAATACATACATATACACAAATACCCTTTTTAACAAATCATGTTATCAATCAATTTAATCATCAATTAAAATCTAGAATTTTAAGTGCCATTCTTAGCTAAGAAATAAAATAAAATTGCTTAGTTTAAAAAAAAAATAGAGTATGAAACAAACATCAGATGGTTTACAAATCTACTGCAAATAAAAATATTTTTGAACAATCATATTATTATAGAATTATAGAATTAATTAATTTATTTTGTCATGTCTCCTTAACATCATCGGTCGCCCATCTCATGCCCTTTGCTACGTCATAACACTACGCGACTACGCCGTAGCGCTACGTGGCAGCTACGCAGTACGCGGATAGCGAAACGTCTGATAAATAAATATTAAAACAATAAAACTGTTGTCTATCGGCGAGGAAATGGCCGCGCCGGGCACACGGCGGGTAGGGTGACTATCGTTATCGTTATATAGGAGATATTATTCGATCGATCCTCAACCTACCTGTTAACATAACTATAGATTACAATTTCATATTATGTAACTTGTGTTTGATGGTGATAAATAAATTGTTTTTTACTATTTTTATTACATCGTGTCTTATCTGTAAACACCCACGCGTATGACATGTTTTTAATATAATACGAATCCTGAAGTTGTTCTTATATTGCCTCAAATATTAAGTTTTAATATTTTGAATAATTAAATTAATATAACGTTACATTTGGTTGTGGTTTGAGGAATCTGATTTTTTTATGATTATTATGTATAAGGTTAAGATTATGGTTATGTTTAAAGCTCTGTACTGATAGTCTAGGGATAATGGTAGGCGCCACTGCTAGTCGAAGATTACCTTGGGTGCTCAATAAGTTTGTGTTTGTGATATTGTTGGTATAGATACAGCTTGTCAAAAAAGAGTAAAAATTACCACCACTGTTCTCTTCTGCAAGTAATGGCAACCCAATTACAAATCAAACAAACAGCACTATCCAATTTAAAATGGTGCGAAACGATCAACCAGTCATGAACGTTGCTTTAATAAATTTTTTGCATTCTGAAAACACGTTTGAGACCTGATCTCATTGTCATTTGAATGTTATTTTACAACAAATTTACTTGTCTCAATGATTGCTCAAATCATGGCCAGCACACTGGGCACCGCGATCGCGGGGTAGCGCGGTGCGAGGGGGGCGCGCGGAGGGGGCGCGTTCGATGTTCTGTTTTCAAATTCAATTGGCCCGCGTCCCGGGCGATCTTTCTCCTCGATCCCGAATTGAATATCAATGCAATATTCACGAATGATAATGTGGACATGGCTTTATTTTATTTTAATGTAATATTTTGAGTGGAGAAGAAATTTGTCGTAGTCCACCCAGGACCATCTCCACGGGACCCGACTCTTTTAAATAATAAATGTACCTCACTACGATTCTTATTTAAAAAAAACATCACAATTGGAGCTGTATCTGAGAATTTGCAAGTACAAAATAATATACTCAAAACCATTTCGGTTGACATTCTCTAGCACTGTAGTCGCTCTAAGAATATCGATCGTCATTTTGTAATTTAAGTGAAACAGATATATTAGTTCCTCCAAAATTCTGCGGTACAACCTGGATTTTTTTGGAATAAAGAGAGGTTTATATTGAACAACGATATTGACGATATTTTGAAATAAATATTTGAAAAATGATTGTAGATAAGGGAGTTTTATTGCCGATGAAGTTACGGGAAACAACTTATTGCCAATCCATTTTGTTCAAATAAAGGATACTTTTCTACCTGGCCACAAATTGCCTTGGCCGATCTAGAAGTCCCTGGATAATCTTTTCAAACTCAAGTTCGCACAAGAAAAGCGGAGCTGACAAGATGGGGGAGGGGGGAGGGGTTATCGACGACGACTCAAACCAGCATGTGAGTGAGTGTTAGGTAATGTGAAACACGAACCATGGCTCATCTTATGACCTGTAGTAGGTTTACTACGGAAGCCTTTATGCACGCCGACAAAAGCGCTGATCAAGTAGCCATACACTGGGCTCATAAAAATTTACTAAGCCATCGATACGAAATAATAAATCGATTAATGATGAGGACTGGACTGCAAGCACAATTAATTAAAAAAAAACAAGCAAGTAATTCATGTTTAGGTGAATTTAATCCAAGTGCAGTGTACTTCCACAGACGAACCAATCATTCGGTTTTGTGGAGCCTGTTTAAAAATGTATGTACTTATTTAAAGCATTTTATCTATCTAAGTATATATAATAAGATCAAAGTGTCGTATCCACACTAAAATTCTTAACCATACCGGTCAGCGCAAATATCGTTCAGAAATGGTAAAAGGGCGAACTTGTACAAGTGTCACTGATGCCGGATCGCGCCATTGTCGCCGGGAGATTACATTTCAATCTTACTTTGATGCCTTTTCTTACGACATAGACAAATAGAATATAATAATATTATTATGCTTATCTGAAACAACATTGATTCTTAGATTTTTTTTTGATGGCCTAGCGGTATTAGTTGCCTTAGCGACCGCTCACTGTACGTTTTCGGGTTCGATGCTAAGATCGGGGAAAGAGATATTTGCGATCTTAGCATCGAACCCGAAAACGTACAGTGAGCGGTCGCTAAGGCAACTAATACCGCTAGGCCATCAAAAAAAAATCTAAGAATCAATGTTGTTTCAGATAAGCATAATAATATTATTATATTCTATTTGTCTATGTCGTAAGAAAAGGCATCAAAGTAAGATTGAAATGTAATCTCCCGGCGACAATGGCGCGATCCGGCATCAGTGACACTTGTACAAGTTCGCCCTTTTACCATTTCTGAACGATATTTGCGCTGACCGGTATGGTTAAGAATTTTAGTGTGGATACGACACTTTGATCTTATTATATATACTTAGATAGATAAAATGCTTTAAATAAGTACATACATTTTTAAACAGGCTCCACAAAACCGAATGATTGGTTCGTCTGTGGAAGTACACTGCACTTGGATTAAATTCACCTAAACATGAATTACTTGCTTGTTTTTTTTTAATTAATTGTGCTTGCAGTCCAGTCCTCATCATTAATCGATTTATTATTTCGTATCGATGGCTTAGTAAATTTTTATGAGCCCAGTGTATGGCTACTTGATCAGCGCTTTTGTCGGCGTGCATAAAGGCTTCCGTAGTAAACCTACTACAGGTCATAAGATGAGCCATGGTTCGTGTTTCACATTACCTAACACTCACTCACATGCTGGTTTGAGTCGTCGTCGATAACCCCTCCCCCCTCCCCCATCTTGTCAGCTCCGCTTTTCTTGTGCGAACTTGAGTTTGAAAAGATTATCCAGGGACTTCTAGATCGGCCAAGGCAATTTGTGGCCAGGTAGAAAAGTATCCTTTATTTGAACAAAATGGATTGGCAATAAGTTGTTTCCCGTAACTTCATCGGCAATAAAACTCCCTTATCTACAATCATTTTTCAAATATTTATTTCAAAATATCGTCAATATCGTTGTTCAATATAAACCTCTCTTTATTCCAAAAAAATCCAGGTTGTACCGCAGAATTTTGGAGGAACTAATATATCTGTTTCACTTAAATTACAAAATGACGATCGATATTCTTAGAGCGACTACAGTGCTAGAGAATGTCAACCGAAATGGTTTTGAGTATATTATTTTGTACTTGCAAATTCTCAGATACAGCTCCAATTGTGATGTTTTTTTTAAATAAGAATCGTAGTGAGGTACATTTATTATTTAAAAGAGTCGGGTCCCGTGGAGATGGTCCTGGGTGGACTACGACAAATTTCTTCTCCACTCAAAATATTACATTAAAATAAAATAAAGCCATGTCCACATTATCATTCGTGAATATTGCATTGATATTCAATTCGGGATCGAGGAGAAAGATCGCCCGGGACGCGGGCCAATTGAATTTGAAAACAGAACATCGAACGCGCCCCCTCCGCGCGCCCCCCTCGCACCGCGCTACCCCGCGATCGCGGTGCCCAGTGTGCTGGCCATGATTTGAGCAATCATTGAGACAAGTAAATTTGTTGTAAAATAACATTCAAATGACAATGAGATCAGGTCTCAAACGTGTTTTCAGAATGCAAAAAATTTATTAAAGCAACGTTCATGACTGGTTGATCGTTTCGCACCATTTTAAATTGGATAGTGCTGTTTGTTTGATTTGTAATTGGGTTGCCATTACTTGCAGAAGAGAACAGTGGTGGTAATTTTTACTCTTTTTTGACAAGCTGTATCTATACCAACAATATCACAAACACAAACTTATTGAGCACCCAAGGTAATCTTCGACTAGCAGTGGCGCCTACCATTATCCCTAGACTATCAGTACAGAGCTTTAAACATAACCATAATCTTAACCTTATACATAATAATCATAAAAAAATCAGATTCCTCAAACCACAACCAAATGTAACGTTATATTAATTTAATTATTCAAAATATTAAAACTTAATATTTGAGGCAATATAAGAACAACTTCAGGATTCGTATTATATTAAAAACATGTCATACGCGTGGGTGTTTACAGATAAGACACGATGTAATAAAAATAGTAAAAAACAATTTATTTATCACCATCAAACACAAGTTACATAATATGAAATTGTAATCTATAGTTATGTTAACAGGTAGGTTGAGGATCGATCGAATAATATCTCCTATATAACGATAACGATAGTCACCCTACCCGCCGTGTGCCCGGCGCGGCCATTTCCTCGCCGATAGACAACAGTTTTATTGTTTTAATATTTATTTATCAGACGTTTCGCTATCCGCGTACTGCGTAGCTGCCACGTAGCGCTACGGCGTAGTCGCGTAGTGTTATGACGTAGCAAAGGGCATGAGATGGGCGACCAAAGTGAGATCAAAGATCAAAGTGTCGTATCCACACTAAAATTCTTAACCATACCGGTCAGCGCAAATATCGTTCAGAAATGGTAAAAGGGCGAACTTGTACAAGTGTCACTGATGCCGGATCGCGCCATTGTCGCCGGGAGATTACATTTCAATCTTACTTTGATGCCTTTTCTTACGACATAGACAAATAGAATATAATAATATTATTATGCTTATCTGAAACAACATTGATTCTTAGATTTTTTTTTGATGGCCTAGCGGTATTAGTTGCCTTAGCGACCGCTCACTGTACGTTTTCGGGTTCGATGCTAAGATCGGGGAAAGAGATATTTGCGATTTTATCCGTTAGATATTTAGCAGCGTGGAGTTTGTCCCTCTATCACACGGGAGCATGTATGTGCATATGCATTAACTCGAAAGTAGATCATGTTACATCTTACAAAATACTTTTTAAAAGTTCTAAAAGCTTAACAAATTTAATATGAATTATTCATTTCTGTCCGGCCAAACTTATCAGATAGCTCCTAGATAAGAATAATGTTCGCACAGAATAGCATCTAACAAAGTTAGCATCGATCACACTAATCCTAGCATGTTCAGGCCACGCAATTACATGCAAACGCGTGCCTGTCTGTCTATCTATTTGTTTCGACCAATCTTTAAAAGAGACAACAAATATTAACAAATATTGTTAAAATTTTAATAAAGTTTTTTCAATTTAATAAATCTTGATGGTTAAAGGCTAATATCACGCTACAACCTACGGAAGCGGGACTATTGTGTAACGCATGTGCAATGTTTATAAAAATGCCAGTTCAATCAATCTTCCGAGCCTGTTCCTAATTACATTGAGGTCGGCTTTTAGTCTAATGCATTTTAGCTGATTATCAGTATTTTACGTACGACTAATTGTCTGACTTTCTGGCCCTCTGACGTCCCGTAACGACTGCCATAGATGTTCAAATGACCACCGGAACCGATGGTTTAACGTGAAATCCGAAGCATAGAAGATAACTTGTTATGTTAAAGATGGTCAGCTATCCATGTCCGATTGCGTTTAGCATTGCTTAACCAGCAAGATCGATCTGTCCGCGCGGCTTCAACTTTGCCACGAGCTACTCTATTCATAACATATTATTATATAAAAATAACAGTTAATCCAAGGTAATTAGTGTCTTTTTCGTCATAAAAAAAGCCGATATTATCAGATTGTTATACCTCCTAGATAAAACAATGTTCACACAGAATTGCATCGATCACACTAAATTAATCCTTTCACTGTTAAATTTAATAATCTTATCCGATTTGAGTCAGGCGGTGGTAGGTAATGTTTACGCAGAATATCATCTAATAAGTTAGCATAGATCACACTAATCCTAACATGATTACACCATGTTCACGCCACGCAATTGCATGCAAACATGTGCCTTTCTGTATATCTATTTGTTTCCGCTAATCTTTAAAGGGGCTGTGTCAACTTTGATAAAATGATTGTGAAGTCAATTTTTTTTAACCATTTTCTTGGTGGCTGATATAACGCTACAATCTACGGAGGCGGAGCAGTAAAAATCTTTATTAAAAAGTTCTAGTTAAGCCAATTAAATAAGTGTAATTTCCGTTATAAAGACTGGCCGACCTTATCAGATAAAAACAACATATTATTCACACAGAATATCGTTTAAAAAATATAATTACATCATGTTCACGCCGCGCAATTGCGTGCAAACGCGTGCCGTGCACGCCGCGCGCACGCAAATCGCGTGCCAGTCACGTGCAATGCGTGCGTCGGCGGCTTCGCTCAATGGAGCCGTGTTTGTAAACATTGTATTAAGGATAGAAAGGGTTCCGTTACGGCTAATGAGTATCTATGGCGGTGTTGTAATAGGGATTGTATTTGTAATTTGTTTTATTGTGTGTAAGTAAATTTCCATAAGGGGTTTCTGTTAGGCAGTTGAGTTAGATATTTAAATAATCAAAGTTCTTTTTTATACATATTAATAGCTTAGTAGGTTTATTTTATTTATTTTCTCACAACTTACACACAACTCCATCTAGTCCCAAACTAAGCAGAGCTTGTACTATGGGTACTAGAATAACTGACACCAATACATATAAAATTTTCTTTTATTATACATAGAAGACACCCAGACTAAGACAAACCCCCATGTTAATGCCCACAAAGATTTGTTTATAAACGGGAATCGAACCCGCGACCTCGGCGTCGCAGGCAGGTACACTACCCACTTCGCCATTCGGACGTCGTCGTTTCAGCTGTAGATAGAACCATAATAATGGTTTATGATCATCAAATTTTTGGATTTCTCAACTCTTCTTTCTTTGTCCAGTCTCTCCTTTTATGGAATGTGCTACCTCTTGAAATCAGGATGTGCACAAACCGTTATGCGTTCAAGGTTAGGGTCCGTGCTCTCTTATTTGACGAATTTAAGGAATCATCTCATCATTGTTAGTATTATATGTAATATGTATAAGTATAATATATAATATGTATATTGTATATGTATAATCTGTATTTTAATTATGTATTTATTGTATATGTCTATGTATCATTTATATTTTCATATATTTTATATTTGGTTATTTGTGTAATTATATCTATATGTATGTGTTTGTTAAGTACCTATGTGTACTCATAATTATTTTATTATTCTACTCTTCTCTTAATTAAAACTTCCACTTTTGCACCTACTACCCTACTCTCAGCATCACCCAAAGTTTGACTGGTAGAGAATGCGCCTATGTGCGATATTGTACATTAAGTTTTAAAATAAAATAAAATAAATTTTCAAAGTATACTGAAACGTTATTTGATTGTTAGTTTAATAGGATACTAGGACATTTTTTGATCTATTCTTAATTAATATGCAGTGATGTGATATTTCAGACTGCGTTTAAAAAAAAATAAGTCTATTAATCTTGTCTATGAATATCACATCAAATTACACAATCACTTACATCCCCATACACTAGCATACAAGAAGTTATAACTCTTCCAATTCAGTCAAACTTGCTTTATATCTTGAGTAATACTTAGTTTGTTTGAAGGCTTATCAAAGTACGAGCCTCCCTTCCCTCTGTTCATAAGGACCTTACTTATGCGATAGTTTGTATCATTTTACGAGCTACGAAGGGCAAGTCAGGGTATTGTTGTTATCTTTAAATGGCGGATGTAGAAAACGAGCAGTCAATTTGATGGTTTAGAAATAGAAATATAGAAATAGAAAGCATTTATTCCGATCACAAGCACAGGACAACAAAAAATAAAAAACAGAGAAGTACACAATACTAGAATACCTATTAAGCGACGTACAAGATAAATACTTAAAAGCTAATAATGTAGCATGCTGCCTCTATGCTGGAATCGGAAAGGTCCCCAACTCAGTTTTAGCTGAAATGGTGCAACACCACACAGCACTGATTTTCAGTTGGTGGCCTGACTAAGTGACGCACGGCCGGATGTCAAGCTGTTGCAGTACAAAAAGACAAAAAATAAATAAAAGAATAATATTAATTAATTTATTAATTATTGGTTATTATCCAGTTAAGATATAAATGGGAATGTTTTAGGTGTTTGGTATAATTAATAAAATAAAATATTTATAGTCTACTATTATTAATGAGAGAGAAAGCGAATTATACACATTAAACGGTTTCTACAGTCCATGCCGTTTATTCTCTTTGTAGATGTATTACTACTAAAAGCGTAGTGTAAAAGTGTATTTCGAAAGTCAACTAACGGCGGGCCGTATCCATTTTGCTTGAAAGACCTAGACCTGTCTCTTACATCATCATCCTTGTTTGCCTTAGTGCTATAAAATAAAAAAATAAAGTTTATTTTCCGAGTGTATCGGTAAGAGGTGCCACTAATACAAGTACTGATAGTGGTAAAGCTCTTTTGAATGAGTTTTACGGTGAAACCGCGGTCTTATCTGTAACTTGCTGCCAAATAAGTAGTTTTTGCATTATATTTGTGCCGGCTTGGTGGTGCAATCAGGTTCTGAAATAACTGATACATAAGGTATAACATCGTCCTCAGATGAAATGATGCAATATTCTTTTGTAGATTGTTATTGTTGTTTAAACTTCTAATTGATTATTTTTATAGCATTTAGCTATTACACGCTAAGCAAATTAATAATTGTTGTTTAATTAATTAAATAAATTTTGTTTGTAATAATTAGGTTTAAAAAAAAAGTTTTAAACCATTTTTCACTAGTGTCAAGATACACTATCATCATGTAAAATAGGCATAATTATGTAAAATTTCACGTGGATAAACTCGCGGGCAACAGCTAAACTAAAATAAACAACGGAGTAGTTTGTGTCGATACATCCTATAATAACTTGAAGAGAATTAAATTGTCCCCCTGAAGAGAAAGGGGGAGTAATCTAATAGTAGCAAAAACTTGGAGTAAGAGGAACAGACAGAGAGTAACAAGTATTTATAAGTTATAACATGAACTTGTGAGGAGTATTAAGTAAGTAATTTATCACTGACACTCATTGTTTTGCTATTTGTGAAGTTATTACTCAACAAACTATGAATATTGAGATGGTAGAGCTTATGTGAACGTTACCGTTTCAAATACTTGTGTTCAAGGCTTTGAAGTTATTAACAACTAGCTTTTTCGCCGGATCCACTCGCCGTAGGTCATTATAAAGTCGCTAATATGTCAATCTAGACTATAAGCTACATGTGTGCAAAATTTCATCAAAATCTGCTCAGTAGTTTTTGCGTGAAAGAGTAACAAACATCCAGGCTTCAGCACATCTTCATACACTTTCGAATATATAAGATTAATAGGGTTTCCATAGGAAGTTACACGGTCATATAAATGATTTTCCTCGTCTTGCCGCAATTATTTTAGAGATAAATGAAAATATTGTCGAGTCCTTTGATAAAAGTTGGTTAACAATTAGTCTGTTGTAGTATGTAGTATTTACTGGTAGTAGAACTCTTTAACATGCCGTCAAATAGTATTACTTGCATTACTGTGTTCTGGTTTGGTGGTGAAAGTAGGGCCTGGTATTACTGACATTTGAGGCATAACGCCGTAGTCCTCAGCTGCAGCGACGCATATACAATTTGTTTTTGTGGATTGTTGAAGTCCATGGGCTGTACTCCACTTACCATAAGGTGGACTACACGTTCGCTGCAGAACATCCTAGACCTCAGATGAAATGATTCAGTATTCTTTTGTAGATTATTATTGTTGTTTAATTAATTAAATGAATTTTGTTTGTTATGATTAGGTTCAAAAACTATTCAAGAATTTTTTTTAGTAGTAGCAAGATACATTATCATTATGTGACATGGCATAATAATGTAAATTTTCATGTGGATTTTATACTAATATAAAAATAAATAAAATAAAAGTAGACACTCTGTATAATGACTACTGGAGCTCTGTTTGGCGAGACTCCCACTTCTGGGTTGGAGACCAACAGTCATATTGTTGAGTTGGAAAAGTTTGCGTCAAAATTATCCGAATTCATTGCGTTGCAAGAATAAGAAGTATATCCTATACAAATACATAGTGATGGTCCAGAATGAAGAGATTGGGTAGGTATGATGTGGTGTGGTGCAGGTGCGGCATTAACCGCCGGCCGGTTGTTTCGGTGTTACGAGCTAACGCGTAACCCCGCGTTATGGCTTGTATTATTATAACTTTTGCACGGAATAGGAATCACTGGAAGGGGTGCTTGTTTGTACTGTCGGTAAAGGATGGAGTCTGAGAACTAAGATATTGAGGCACATGTGCATCTTTGAGGCCTAATATCATCATCAAACTGGAACAGAGTAAAGCAAGAACTATTATTTGGCGGCGGGTTAAATTTGAGATGGCGGTGCCCAACTCTACCACCATCAAAAAGTTGATTAAGTAGTATTATATTATATTAATAGTATAACATAACATCACGCCTATGTTACCCAGAAGGATGTGGCGAAGGTTTACAACACTCACACCTTTCACCTGTTATGTTTAGGTCTCATGGGATAGGGGGTGAGTCTATCTCTTGCCGTCCAGCGGGTACAATTCCAACTGTGCTGCTATTTTGAATTTCCTGACGAAAAAATCACAAATAACACCTGAAAATCGAACCCGAGACTTCGTAGTGACTATCGACGCTTGGGAACATCTTTTCTCTCATCTAGCGTAGGTGTCTCTTCCAGTGCCTGCAGCATCATGGCCCCGAAGGTTATAAGTTACAGAGGTCTGATATTTATTCGTTCCGTTCGATTGTAGTTTTATGTGTGCTCGTAAATGTGTTATTGGTGCGCATTTGAATATACGAGCCCCGCCGAATGTAACTTGTTACTCGCAAAAATATTTACTCCATCTTTATTTGTGTTTGTGCTTTATTGCTTGATTGGAAAGGCTAAGTGGGGCAAAACATATAACAGCAGTGGTGAAGCAGGAAGTCTCAACGTGAGGATTCTTTGGTGGATGTAATACGATCATAAATTACGTTACTTTTTTTCAACTTCGCCCAAAGCCACCTAACCACCACGATCGTCGTTTCAACCTCTATTAGAGGCTCAAACAGAGAAACTTTCAGTTTTTACAAAATGACGTAAGTGGCTATAATCTAAATGACTTGTGGTATGAGACGTCATCTCAGTACTTACTTTCCTAGAGTAGCCAGAAAAATAATAAAGCAATAAAAATAATTTATTTAACCCGCAATCCAATGGCACTTACCTACAACTACATTGTTCATATTACAATATGCCGGTAGTCGGCAGGTGTAACGAACACCTAAACCATAAGTATTATATTTTTATTCCTCTTTATGTTATTTTGTTTCTTTTATAGCGGGCGCGAGTGTTGCCATATTTAAATTTTATTCGCCTTAATGTTGCCACACACGCGACTCCTTGCAATCTCATACCTATAACACGACAATTTTGTTTTTACCTTGATTTTTATCAATTTCGACTCTATATTGTTAGTTATAAGATTGAATAAGAAGGTTTCCAGGTGTATGTGTAATGTGGTTTTCGATACAGATGCTGGGAAATAGAGGCGATTTGGGAGCAATGTTTTTATTTAGAACGGGCCGTTTGGATGTAGCTGCTAGAGTGTCTAGGCTATTCAATTTCTTAGGAAAATGTCTACGATTGTATCAAATTATTACGGAATTAAGAATAAGGTTTAACTAGCTACGAGCTGATTGAAGAATCTGTGTTAAGATGTACATTTCATAGTCTACAAAAAGCTCGATAATATTAGAAAATGTGTGATATTTACAATGTATTTTTACTTATTTTATTTGGTACATGTCTCAATATCTTGCATTTTTTAAAGGAAAACTACGGTCACATAACAAACCGAAACTTATCCATTTCAAAACGTTGTAATTAAAGAACTTTAGAATGCAAGTCAATGTACATTTTGATTGCATTATCATAAGTACCTAAAACAAGTTTGGGTAAAAAAAACAAATATAGGTATTTGACCAATTTAATATTCAAACTTTTAGCGCACAATAATTACATGCTTTTAAATATTTTCTTAAACAAAGACTTCTAAATAATAAGTGGAAAGCGTGTACTTGTTAACTAAACTACGCAGATGTATAGATAGAGCAAAGATAAGAACTATTCATATCCTAAAACAGCAGTATGAAGAGTCACCCTACTCTTGGGATGTTTGATATATTCCTACCTGTATGTTTTGATTTCAGCGTGAGCGGGCAGGGAATCGAACCCGTGTTATCATTCGCTAACAACCTACCAATGCCCCCGGCTTTGCTTACCTTTCTTTGATACTATATAAATTATACAACATCAAAGAATTGTATAAGTTGTATTTGATTTAATTCATGTTATTATAGGTGGATAAAAGAATTTGATTTTATTTGATCGTTTGAGTTTTCTATTAATGTTTTATTTGTTTGAAATGTGGATTTATTTGAAAAATTAAATTCTAATGGTTAATTGATACAATTTTTATTTTTTATGCAGTTTCTGAGAGTATAGTATTTTAAGTTCTGTATAATTAATAGGTAATTTAGGTAATTTAAGTTCTGTATAAAATTAATGTTATAATGTTCTCAAAATAGTAGCAATACTTACTTTCTGGAAGGCAAGTAATTCTTTACGATTAAATATTTTTAAATTAAACAAAAGTGTGAAAGAAGTAAAACGCCGCCTTTCAAAAAACAACAAACCTTTTAATAAAAGCTCCGCCTTTAAACTTCACTAATTCAAATTCATTCCAAAAGCTATTGACATAAAAATTTACGAGATTGCGTCGAAAAAAATTAAATTTTCACATTTCCACAGCCCTAAAATAAGTCATAAATCCAATCCGATATTTAATACGCAGAGAATCATTCGCAGTTGGGACCTGAGCTTTAATATTAAAAAGCATTACTTTTGCAATCGGAAGTCTTATGCAGGCACATACGGGAAGATCGTATTATTGCCCTTCAAAGAAAAATCAACTCCAATTCTCGCTTTAGAAGGTTCAATTTCCTTTGTAGTTGCCCAGCAGAAGGTTGGAATCTTAAAGAGTTTCGATTCGTAGAGAATTCTTTTAATAAGTCGGATGATTTACGCGATGCCAGGCGCACTCGGCGCCCCCCCCCCCCCCCCCCTTGCCCCACTTAATTAGGGAGAAAAAAACGGCAACACCTCCGCGACGATTGTCACCGACGCGGCGCGGCGACGGTAATTAGACTCATGAGATTTGGGAAGTGGCAATGCGATTTTTATTATGGGTATTTTTTGAGAGGGCAAATTTTAGCTCAGCTATTTTTGTCATATTGTTTAAATTAAAGATTGTGGATTATGGGTAGGTAAATATGTGATAAGTAGTTGTATTATGAATGAGTTGCTCTAAAATGAGTCATAGCTCATAATATTGCCACGAGAATAATGCGACGCCCGCTATGCTATTCTGTAAATGTGACTAATTTCCCGTCGCTTTCGAAATCGACTAAGAATTTCGATCGAAACCGGTTCATCTCGGTTTTAGTGCATCCTTATTTCCATATATATACGGTTGATAACTGCTTGGCAAAAAAATTGACAGCTTGCCAGTTACTATCCTCTTGCCGATTTGACAGCTTTACAGGCAAGTAACGCAATTTCTTATGTCAAAATCGGAAACTGGTCATGGAGCAGTTTCTTAGTAATTTCTTGTACTTTGGCGAGATAAAATAATGATATTTAAAAGGTTTTTTTACTTCAGATTAACGCTATACAACAAATCAATAACTGTTTAATACTATGTATGTCATAAAATACTAATTAAATACGTAATGCAATAGAATTTAGGTCATAATATTATTTTCAGTCATAGATCTCGAGATTTTTCATACGAAAACTTATAAATATGACAAGTAGTAGCACGAATTATGCCAGTCTGGGATATAAAAAGCACTAAATGAAAATAATGTATCTTCAAAATATTGAAACAATAATATTATGTAGCTAGGTTGTAGGCTTCCTCTTTCTCGCCAAACTAAACAAATTTTAATGAATTCTGGCACACGGGTAAGTGATTTTTATCGACGTAGTTCAAATCTAGTTACATACTTTAATAAAAAATGAAAAACCTGATTCATTCCATTTCATGGATGGTGGAGACCTTTGCCTAACAATTGGACAATACAGGTTATGCACCAGATAATGTAACTACTTACATTCTGTATGAAATTCACGATTATTAATTTATTTGGAGTTTACATTTATAATTTCTTATGTACGTAACGTAGTTTCTATACCTATGACTAGCTGACCCGGCGAACTTCGTACCGCCTTAGCGTAAATTTGATGCACTACTTTATTTTGTATAGCTGACCTATCTTATGTATGCGTACCTATTCAATTTGAACTGGAATCTATAATATCCCCCATATAAAAATGAATACTTTTTTTTTTTTTTTTAATTTTTTTTTGCCGTAATAACCTTGTACAGAGTATTAGAAAACTACAAAAAAAATATCAGCCAAATCGGTCAAGCCGTTTTCATGCCAAGTCGTGACAACGGAAAACGGGTTTCATTTTTATATTATATAGATAACTATGTGAGAGAAATAAGAATATATTAAAGAAAAATCAGAAGTTTTAAAAAAAAATATTATTTCACAGAATTTCAGGAACATTTCTTCTAATGATTGCTAGGCTTGCACTGATGAAACTTAAGTCTTAAAAAATGTTTTGCTGTGAAATCACTCGCCACTATCATCTTTATCATAATACTATTATAATATAGGTGTGCTATATTCGTGTATTGCACCTGAAAGACAAAAAACATTACAACACAAGTGAGAGATATTTATATGTGATTTCATCGTGTCACGGCGGACTAAGTATAAATTATAACGCATACTCACTGTTTCTAGTACATAGCATTAGCAAAGAGTTAAAATCACATTTATATATCGTTTTTATAGTTGTCTAAGATTATCTTGATCTTTGATATTTGTTTTGTATTGAGGATAACTTTTTTTTCCATCACCTCGCGTTCCATTCTTATTTTATTTAATTTTATGCACTCGTTTTACACTAAAGAGAAAATCTCTCCGAAAATACCTCTTACCATAATGACTTATATTGTGTTTGTTGTTATAATGTGTACAATTTTCTTTTGATATAATCAGTTAAATAATTTGAATTTTATTGTTTGAATTTGTTACTTTCTTAATTCAGTTTAAAGCTATTTATATGCTTTTTGTTGTAATGAAACGTTCCAATTTTCTTCAGTCAAAGACATTAGTTGCCACAGAGTAAAAATGCATTTTAGTAGGTGTCAACAAGAAGGTTTTATCAATACAAATAAATAAAATTGAATTGTCTGTTTTATTTTAATGTCAAAAAAACAATATTTTTAGTATATTTGCACGATACTTATTTATAAAATCCAGTTTTAATTTATTTAGCTACCACGCAGACAAATCCGCGAGCGAAAGTCAGTTCGTTAATTTTATTATTTTATTCTCGCGAACTACTGAATATTGAACTGATATTTGAGATTACGCTAAACGTCACGGGAGTGGAGCTGTAAGGTTTAATGCGGGTCAAAACGTGGGCGTAGCTATTACTAATATAATGAATTCCACGCAAACGAGGTGGCGGGCAAAGAAGTTATATAATTAAATATATGGAGGATGTTCAAGTTTAATATTGAAAGCCCAAAAACTTAATTTATGATTTTGTGTTTATACTCTATATAGCTACATGGCGAAACCTCACGGTAAGCGGCCGCAAATTTTACCTTTGTGGTAATACTAAAAATATTTTTCTTTTTCTTAGAATTAAGTGGCAGTCAGCAATTTTATGGCGTCTTTTCACTGCAAATATATTTTTAAAAATGTAGAAGTTATATTTCATTCTTTACATCAATTTCAAATGCAGTTTAAAAAGGATTATTTTATTGTTTAATAGCTTCTGCCCGTGGCTTCGTCCCCGTTAAGTTCGATATTTCTGAGTTATTATACTTTCAAAATTGAGAAACCTTCCTCATACACTTGCAACCCCTAATTTACCCCCTTTGGGAGTAAAATTTCCAAAAAATCTATCCCAAATTCATCTACAAAATTTATTTTATTTACTTGTAAGGAGCATAATTATGAACATATATATATTTATAATTTTAAATTTTATTATATGTATGGATTAGCTAATAATCATAAAACCATTAAACCTTTTATTACGACTCAAGTTATTTCAACCACAGATAAAACATCATTAACTAATAGAGTGCGCGCCACAACTCAGTAAAAAACTGTAAAACTTAATAATTTTTAATGCTATTAAAACTATAACACAACAATAAAAGTGGATAAATTTGTATATTCCTCGTCCTATTAAATAAGAAATAATTTAATATCAGTTAATAATTTACAAATTGGTCATTTCCATTTAGTTTTGCATAGTGTCATATGCCATTAGTAATAACACGCACTCTGATTTTTTGCTATTTTGAAATGAGTTTTTAAGCGTAAGTATTAATATCAGGCAAGTAACCAGGAGAGTAATCCGTGGTTTCGTTATGTCAAAAATGCATGTTTTGAGTGAAAGAATTACTAATTGACAGAAACTATTTGTTAAGAAACCAAAATCTCAAATAGCGAATAACCCCACCGGAAGCATATTATAGTTATAATCTGCTTTTAAGATCCTTGGAATATAAACTAAATGTATCTAATAGTTCTTAATGAGCAAACATACCGCTAGGCAGCTTGTGGCAAGCTAAATGTATTCATGAAATAAAATAAAATGAATGGGGCGACACTGTGGTCTGGAATGCCCCAGAGTGTCGATCATGTGCGTGCACAGAACACTTTTCTACAATCAACTTTTGTGGATTGTTGATGTTCATGAGGTGTTACCTTTTACCATCAGTCTAGTGGTTAGCGTATGCGCCGCTCATCATCAGGTACGGGTTCAATTCCCAGGTCAGGCATGAAAGTGTTATTTGTGAACTTTCGGTCAGGATATTCACAATAGCAGTACGGAGTTGAAATTGTGTCCGGTGGATGACGATAGGCTCAGTTCCTGTCTCATGAGAATTAAACATGACAGGTGAAGTGTGGGTGTTGTACACCTCTACCACACCTTTATGGGTAATATAGGCGTGATGTTATGTTATGGGACAACGCGCTCGTTCTTTATATGAAGAAAAATACAACTGAACGTTTCAAAAAGTGTTGTTTACTAGAACAACGAGCACAATTTAGAGTAGCACAGAGCTGTTATTAGCAACGTCAAATATTACAAATTACCCTACGAACCGATAGCCCGGATATACAGGAGGTAATAAATATTACAAACATATAATATATTTTCTAGTACAGATATAGTCTCTGAACATTGCAATCGAAGGGGTTTTCATTATAATCTAACCACCAATCCTAAACACAGTAGCGTTAGCATAACCCTTTATCAGCAATTGGTGTAGTCGCTTATTCCAGAAGGCTTTATATTTTTGATAATTAATAAAGCGCATTCATTATACTTGTAATATTTTAAAGCAAATTTTAGCTTTGCTATGCATTTATTTTATGTAATATTAAAGTTGAAAAATTAAGAATCCAGCAGGACTCGAACCTGCACCTCTTGGGTATACGCCCCAAGTGCTTTGCCAATTCAGCTATGGATTCGTATGCTGCCGGACTCGAATGAATAGTACTTATTACATCACATAGATGGCGCTAAAACCAAATAAGGTTCGTCTAGCTAAAAGCTGGCACAAAAAGAGTTGAGAAATTTCGAGTCCGGCAGCATACGAATCCATAGCTGAATTGGCAAAGCACTTGGGGCGTATACCCAAGAGGTGCACGCATTCATTATCTTATCTGTGCATAAGAAATATAGTTGATTTGCTGATTATTTTATAATGCTATATTATTAAATGAAACAATACGAAGCACCCTGTAGAAAAGCGCGCCCTCTTTCATTGGAGCATATTTTCATAAATGCAAACATTCAGAAAGAATTTCCTTCCAAAGCTCATAAATATTTCCCACTTTTACTACCTTCATCTGCCTGAATCCAACTTAAAAACAACCTTATTTCTTTACAGATAGAGTTTTGAATGTATTCTGAAATAAACTCATAAGCGTGTTTTAAAACGGATCACAAGAGGGCAGATTAAAGATTAATCGGAATATCCAATAAATATCGGAATGGATTCGTTCCGGAATTGGAATTGAAGAATTGGAACTTATTCCAATTCCATTTTGTAGATGAGTTGTTTTTGCGAATGTGAGTTACGGGCAGATTTGGCATTCACTTACTGGACACTGTTTTTTCAATTGTCAAACGTTAATTAATAAAAAAGGATTAGTTTTTTCAGTTTTTCATTTAAGTAATGAGTCTTGGATTTTGAATGTTTGTCGATTTCGAAGCTTTTTATCAATTGCCCTTGCTGTTAAGTAATTAAGTTTGGAAAGCTTTTTTAGTACTAAAATAAATGTTTATGAAAGTAGGGTAGTAAACGATTGGGGGATTATTTATTGAGATGCCTTCTGCAATTAGAATTCTTTTAGATCACTTGAAAGGTACTTCTTTTAACTAGCGATTCTTTACAAATCTACTAAGGATTCAATTTATTTGAATGTTATTTACGAGTTTACTGCGTGTTTTTGATCTAATTACCAATGTTAAAACAAAAGTTTAATAAAAAAGTAAGGCATTAGTTTTTTTTTCACTAACGAACATGATGATTAGTCCAAATTTTATCCGTGTAGCAAACAAAAAAATATTTGTATTATTTTAAAGCAAATTTTAGCTTTGCTATTCCTTTTTGTATTTTATATAATATTACAGTTGAAAAATTAAGAATCCAGCAGGACTCGAACCTGCACTCTCTGGGTATACGCCCCAAGTGCTTTGCCAATTCAGCTATGAATTCGTATGCTGCTAGACTCGCTAAAACCAAGTAAGGTTCGTCTAGCTAAGGTATATATATATATATATACCTATGACGCTGTCACAAAAGAGTTGAGAAATTTCGAGTCTAGCAGCATACGAATCCATAGTCGCGGGGGTGTTCATAAACATACATTTCACACACACAAAGCACACCCAGTTACCCAGTTTAACCACTACGCCACCCGTGCACTCGAAAGTTGTGGTTTGTACAGGAGCAATGGTAAATCTTTCTCGTAGGTCGATCTAAGGATGGGTGACCACTCATAGTATATCAAGTTTCAGCGGGACCCTGACATTTGAATATCTATGAATTTCACGAAGGCAACTCAACTGACAGTTGGCTTTACTTGTAGTTAATTGAATACACATTGAAAATTGAAAACATGCACAACGCAATAGTTGGTGTATTCGAAAGAACGCGTCAATCTCTGGGGTCCCATCTCTCCCTAGGTCCTGAATCGCTAATTATTACATTTTGTAAGCGCCGTGATATTTTAGCCAAAGCCTAAGCCGGTCCGAATGACTTTTAGTGCGCTGTTCGATTAAATTGATTTAAGCTTCGGTTATTCAAATCATATTATTTTGATAAGTATAATAATAGCAGCCCTGTATCTAATACATGTCCCACTGCTGGGCTCGGGCCTCTTCTCATGATGGGAAGGATTAGGCCATAGTCCACCACGCTGGCCAAGTGCGGATTGGTAGACTTCACACACCCTGAAGCACTTATTAGGCATTCTCAGGCATGCAGGTTTCCTCACGATGTTTCCTTCACCGTTAGCGAGCGATAATTTATATGATAAGATAAGATAAGATAAGATAAGATAAATCATTTATTTTGCTAAAACATGGTACAACAAGGTCTTATAATTAAATATGTTCAACATGTTTTTATCACACTTACATGACATGCAAAAATTATTAATTTCAAATCAATTTAACATTATAAAGTCCGATAGTAAATAGAATCAGCAAAATATTACAATTAATGTCATAAAATTAAGATCAATAATAAAGAATACAAAATGTCAACAGGTAAAATGTCCAATAATTAGTGAATAACAAATGAAAAATTAATAAAAATATAAAAATATATAAAATTCAATATAGGCTTAAATTGGTAACAAGAACACATATGTCATTATTGAACAATTCACAGTAACATTCCCCATCTCTCATAATCATAGCATATCATTCAAATAATCACATATATTGTAGTAGCATTTCTTAAGTAACAGATTTTTCAAGGACTTTTTAAATATATTTATGGGCAGCTTTTTAATGTCATTTGGGATTTTATTAAAAATTACTGGACCCATGCATACTATGCTTTTGTGCAGTAGCGCTGTCTTAGCAGGGTGCATACGAAGTCTATAATTATCCCTTCGATTTCTTACAACACTGTCACATAAGCGTGGAAACAAGTTGCTATTAGTCTTTACAAATGTAGCTACTTCCATAATATAAAGAGATGGAAGTGTCAGAACTTTATGCTTAACAAACAACGGCCTACAGCTATCAGTTTGTTTTATGCCAAACATTGCCCGTATACAGCGTTTTTGCATTTTAAAAACTACCTCATGATTAGTTGAATTTCCCCAGAATATCAACCCATACCTAAGGGCCGATTCAACGAGACCATAATAAGCAGTTAGAATAGCGTTGGTATTTACTGTAGGTGCTAATTTGTACAGGGCATATGACGCGCTACTAATTTTTTTACTCAATCCATCAATGTGGTTTTTCCAGTTAAGTTGTTTGTCTATATTTAATCCAAGAAAGCGAACTGTGTCCGTTTCTTTTATGACATTTTTTTCATGTACTACGGAAATTTGAGGTCCCGTTTTTGATCTTTGGTTAAAGTGCATTATATTTGTTTTAGTTAAATTAATTCTCAAATTATTATTGTCAAGCCAGGATATTACAGATGTTAATGAATTATTAATGTCAATATTATATTGTTTTATGTCCTTACAAGAAGCTATAGTTATGGTACTGTCATCGGCAAATAATGTTATAGGTTGGGCGGTTATCTTTGGTAAGTCATTTATATATACTATAAACAAGAGTGGGCCCAGTACGCTCCCCTGAGGTACACCATATTCTATAAATACACACATATCTTCGAAAAGACGAGAGGTGTGTGCCGTGGGTTTGAACTCGAGACCTTTAACTTCGCAGTCCTACGGTCTCCCACTCGGCTATCGTTGCTTTATGTTGATAAGTATAATTTTAATTAATTTAATCTTTAAATTATTTTTATTTGCTTTGTAATTATAATGTTTCTTGATGTGTTCAAGCGCCCCAATGATTTGACTTTTGCTAATATTTTAGCGAATCGGACCTTACCATGTTATTGTCCTCAGTGGATGGCAATAGCGCAATATAATAGCCCCTATCACATGAGACATAAAAATAACAGGTGTGGGTGTTATTCACCCCCTACCTACCTTCCGGGTAGGTGTGATGTTATAATGAAGTTATTAAATTTAAATAAAACCTTACTGCTTTCGTGAGTGGTAAAAACTATAGGTCCGTTAAACAAGGTTAACAAATCTTTGTCAACCTCACAAATAAAAACAAACTCCCTAAAATTAAATTACCCGACGTTGAAAGATTGAAGCCACACTACACCACAGCCCCATAAATTGTCAAAACACTTAGCGCTGTAACCACAGTGTTGGCACTTAAACACGTTTCCTCGATTATAAAACGTCTCGCAATCCCAAAGTACTCAATTTCAATCAACCAATTAACTTGTGGTAACGTACTGTTATGTTCCGGGCACATTATGTGGAAAACTGAAGGGTGTATAAGGGAAAGTGTACATTGGTATTTGGTCATGATACTTATTACCATCGGAGCTAGTACTAAGTTCGATTAAAATTAATCGAAGCTTCATTAATTCAAATCATATTATTTTTACATATTTAATTTGTTAGATAACTTTACTTTTATTTGATCTGTAACTACAATTTTTTTTAACGTGTTCAAGTGCCTCTTGGGGTTTATGAAAAAAGTGATTTGACTTTGACTTTGACACTGTTCCTTTTATGGAACAATGAGTAATCATAATACAGACAAAATCTGTACTTCGGCAATTGAGCTTCGTGCTTCGAACGTTCATCGTGCTTCGAACTTTGGATTTTGTGCTTTCTATTTAACATTTTAAACGATAAATGTCTCATACGTGAACACAGCCTAAACCAGCCGCGACCACGACTTGGCGACGCTGCTGAAGCAAGCATGCGACTCGTAAATCGCAATTTGTCGCGAATCCCATCGACGCACTCCTGAGTATATAGACCTTATAACATCTTAGACCTTCCTGTGGATCTTTCATAATATTTCCATTAAACTGAACTGACACGTTGTACTTACGCGTGGTCTTGAGTTTGATTTCCCGGTCGGACAAAAAAGTTATTTGGGATTTTTCCGTCATGTGCACTGAGCTAAAATTGTACCCAGTGGATGGCAATAGGCTTACTCCCTATAAGATAATATCTAATTGTTACTTCATCACACTAGAACAGATAGACAGATTTGGATGAAATTTTATATTCAGGTAGTCTGGATTAACATAATATGTTGCCTTTCACCGCGAGGTGGTTGGTTTGGTTTCTAGGTCGGGCAAAACTTATTACGGATTTTTCAGTTATTTAATTCATAGCAGCATGGAGTCGGTGCTCGGTGCTGCGGTGAATAGCGATAAGCTCATCCGTATTATATGGGATCTAAACATAACAGGTGAAATGTGGCAGATATACACCTCTGCCAAACCTTTCTGGGTAATATAGTGTAGAGTAGAGTATACATTATTGTACACCAAATTTACAGTTTTACACAATGGGCGGCCTTATCGCTAAAGAGCAATTTCTTACAGACAACAAAGGCGTCATGTTATGTTAAATGTTATGTTAATATATCAGTCCTGTTCACCTTTATAAGATTCATAGCTCTACACGATTGGCTTTTAACCCAGAACACTTCCGTTGTCTCTCAGTGTTACAATATTTGCTAAATTAGCCCCCTCCTCACCCCGTAACCTCACCCCCTCCCACGCCGTGGCCATGGGTAACACCATAAGTGTATTTTTGGCACGACGGTAGTTCTGCATACGGTAATGGGGTTTCAATATGGGTTAATTTATATGCCTTTAGTTTTATGGTGAATTGAAAGTTAAATTGTCCCTAATTGTAATTTATGACTATCCATTCTTTTGTATAACATTTTACGAGTAATTGCAATATAATTATTATGATCTATGTATCAGTCAATTCAAAAATCTTTTTTCCATCGAAATAAGGTTGTGTAGTGCTGGCATATTTTTACAAAAAAATAACCAACTTGATTTACATAAAATGCTCTAAACAGAAAGTATTACTTAAGTTATATTGTACTTCTTGCCTTATTTGTGTATAACTTGAAATAATACAGTTAACGGCAATAAGGTAAGGATAATTTTTCATTAATTATACCAGTACTCTTAACCGTTGAGGAGTTTTACCTACCAGTATCTGCTCAGCTTCATGAAATGCTGACTGCTAGATGCAAATATCCAAGTTGTTTTAGGTAATATACGAAAAACAATATAGAAGCCTTTAAAATTTAAGGGGTTGCCCTTGATTTATCTAGAATCTCATCATCAGTCCGTGACTAGATGAATGCTTTCATGCTGAAAGAGTCTACTTGTCATGTGGTTCAGTCAAAAGCCAAAAAGGAATTTCTCTCATCGGTCTGACGTCTTCAAATAATCGACGAAAAAACCTTAAAAAAATACAATCGTATTAAGAACCTCCTCCTCTTTTTTAAGTTGGTAAATAGTTTTATCATCCCCTACATAATATTGATTTGCTTACGTGTCTGATCATCTGTATGTAATACTAAATTGCAAGTCAACTTATATCAATAAACTACAATCAAAACAATACCAGCCTCTTTAATAGAGATATTCCTACAAATACCTACATTTCAAGTGTATTTCCATCAGTGTCACATGTTCAGAGAGGCCAGTAAATCAAGGGGAGTATGTATGTATGGCATCGTGGGGAGTATGGTAGAAACACCCTCGAAGCCTTAATGTCGCCATGTTTGGATGTAATTAACAGCTGTTGAGGGTAAGGAAAACATTAAGAATGTGGCTTTTGGTAAGGTTTGAGACATATTTACATCCAACAAACGCATAACTACACAAACACACACACACATTCACAAACACAGACACATACACACAAATACACAACACACACAAATGCATCCTAACTAAGCTTTACACAAAAACGTTGGTTCTATGTCTATAATTTTACTTTTATTTTCATTCCTCCTATGTCACTCTCAAAGCCACATTAATTTTTACTTTTGTCTCTAGATAAAAAAAAAAACATTCAATTCAATTATTGTAATAATTATAGAATGCACCATCAGGGTGATAGACGATGGCTGTGATACAGTTAATACTGGTACAGCTATCAACGGCGACCTCTTAATTAAGTCTTAATATTGTATTTATCTAAATTTAGACTAGTTTTAAGAGAAACTGTTAAATTTTGTTGTGAAAAATAAACTTATTATTATTATTATATTTTAGCATATTGTAACATCACGCCTATACTACCTAGAAGGGTGCGGCAGAGGTGTACAACACCTACATTTCACCTTATATGTTCAGGTTTCATGGGATAGGGGGTAGTGCTGTCAGTTTCTACCGGGCATAATTCTAACTCCATGCTGCTATTGTGAATTTCATGACATATTTTGTTTGTCTGTTATATAGACATAATATGTTTAATGACTAAGTTGTCGGACACTTATAATTGACCTGACCCGTACCAAGACATCGTATTGCCAGTCAAAGAAAATCATTTATTTTAGGCAGAATAAACTCAAATATCAAGAGGTCTAAAATATATAATAGACGACTCTTTAATTTTGTGGATGCTCTTAGAATCTAAGAAAGTATAAATAAAATACTGTTAAAATACTCATAATTAAATTATAATTACGTTACACTGCCTCGATCGTCTAGTGGTCAGCGTATGCGCCTCTCACCACAAGGTCTCGGGTTCGATTACCGGGTCAGGTAAAGTGTTATTGTTAATGTGCCCGATGGATGACGATAGGCTCACCCCCTATTCCATGAGACCTAAACATGTGAAGTGTAGATGTTGTGCACCTCTGCCATTCCCTTCTGGGTAATATAGGCGTGATGTTATGTTATGTTAACTACGTTATAATGTGAATAAGATGTTGCAATGAAGTTTATGTACATGAAGTGTCGTATAATTTAGCGAATGGTCAGCGCATTAGAGCGCTAAGTGAGGAAGTTTGACCCCCGCTAATGGCGGCCATTGTGAATGTCTGTTGTCCTCATTCTAACATTAACTGGAACTATAAACTAATGTTATTGTGAAGGCAGAGACGGTCGAAACAGATGTACTCAAGTTTACTTGTACAATTTGCAGAAAATCTGTGAGTAAATTGCTTGATCTTAAGACAATAATGAAATCATTCATTCAATTCAATAAATCATTATATTAATAACTAACATTAATTCAAAGTTATAACACTAACTTAATTGAAAAAATAAATAAATGTATATGTTAAATGTTTAGTACTAATTTGCTATTTTTGGTTAATTATTTACAGTAACTGAAGACATGTATAACTAATATGCTCGTCTATCTACTGGTCATTGTTATTTTTCATAGGCAGGTTGCCTATGAAAAATTATAAGAATTGTGTATTAATAAGAAATATTAATAATAAGAAGAAGTATTATAACAGGTATTTGAATACTAAACTCTTATTATCTTATTCACAATGTAATCACCAAATTAACCAATGTCAGTACACGTCTTATGTTGACTGTAGAACTCGACGACTTGAAAAGAAGCTGTAAAAACTCAAACAAAGACCAAAATTGACTACTAGATAAAAAAAATACATTTGTGTTAGTATTTTTCGCAACATATCAGACTACATTGGGAACATGACTCTATACTACTCTCCATCCCCGGTCCAAAGTCTAGTGGCAGATCCAAAATAGGGTAGTGGGAGGTGGTCCAGAAGGATTTACAAGAGTACATGATAAGTAAAGACGATATCATGGAGAGAGCAAAGTGGCGGCAGAAGATAAGTAAGGCTGACCCACCTCCATCAGTGAGAAACATGAGACGAAAGAAACAGTGAGAGAAATTAATGTTGGTATTTTTTAAATAAATGTTATAACGGCTACGGGAACGTTTCAGAGGTAGTAAAGACTTATTGTATAAGTTTTTTTTAATCACTTTGGCTATTTTTTTCTAATTAAATAAAAAAATAAAAAATAAAATAAAATAAAATAAAATAACTTTTATTTCAGACCAAAGTATAGATCCATAGTGGGTTAGTAAACAATAATCTTAAAAGTATGTTAGTATCAAACGTGGGTATTTATTGCGTAACAAGTTTATTCTGGGAGATACATCTCCTTATAATGCAATGCACTATCGGTGAATCATATCTCCCAGCTATCACCTTCAGGATGGAGTTGGAGCTCGATCGTACTCTATGGAGCAATGAGGCAGATTTTTGTCTCACGATGGCCTGGAAGCCATCAACGTGACCTTGCGCAAACATGCCAGAGGCACTACAGAAACGCGGCAAGCCCAACAGCATCCTGAAGCCGTTATTATATTGTACTCGTAAGGCGCTGATGGCCCGCTGCGTATAATTGGTCCACAAGCTGCACGTGTAGAAGACCTGACAATAGGCTTTAAAAAGGGTCACTTTGACTTTCTCGCTACAACGCGCAAACCTGCGTGCCAACATATTACATCGGACTGCCAGCGCCCTACGCTCGCGCTCAATATCAGCCTGGTCATCAAGGTCGTCAGTGACACAATGCCCAAGGTATTTAAATTTATAGACTCGATTGAGTACATTACCGTTTAGTTTAATCGCAGGTACGGATTCTGGGCTTTTGTGACCGTCGGCCTTAAAGACCAGGAATTCGCTTTTTGCGACATTATACAATAAAGGGTGAATTGCACAAGCATAAAAAATACACGGCAAACGTGAGAATGGTAGTGCAATGTGCTGATTATTTATTAAATATATTTTTTCTCACAAAAGTAAGTACTTCTCTACCTTGGCAAAAAAAATCATTGATTTCTACCCAATAATATACCAAAAAAAAAATTACAAAGTATCATTTTATCATCACGGTGGCCTGTCCCGAACCCAATTCCGCTCATAAAATACCTTCCCCTGCAAATATATTCATAATATGGATTTAAATCGGTTGTTTTATCATTAAATTATAATATATTCGATCAAATAAAACCATTTTTGTTTGTTTATCTTCTTTCTCATGGATTTGACAGTCAACTTTTGTCCGGAAAAAAGTTATCATTTCAGAGGACAGTAAGTTTTAGTAGAATAGCCACGTCAACATTGCGTTGTTATGCCTTTCTCACCTTTCCTCACTTCGGATCAGGCCAGTTAAAGCTCTAGGCGCGATCGCACCAGTCCCAAAGTCTTGCGGTTTCCCGCCACAAAAGTAAGTTTATCATTTAAGTGATGTGGGGACAAAAGTAGGATCATTTCGGTGGCTGTTAAAACTCGAGCTAGATTTCTTTAATTTGTTTCAAAATTGTGTATTTAATTTCGCCGTAAGTACTGATTTGCTTGAGTAGTGTTCATATTGTTTTAAATTTTTTATCACACAGTAAGAAACGGTGCACAGTTTATCATTTCAGTGGTTATTATTTTATCATTTCGTTAGACACTTTTCATTTCAGTGGACTCTAAAAAATTCATCCTTAAATATTTATGTAAGTTTTGATGATATTTGATGTCCACTCACACACAATGTTATAAAATAGGGTAAAGTTTCATTTCTCACTTAAAATATATAGATAGCATTGAAATTAAAAAAGTCCACCGAAATGACAAAAAAAAATCGCTTGTTGAAATTGACCCTAAACATAATATAATAGTGTTTATATGAAAATATAGTGCTCTAAAGCTATGCGTCATTTAAAATAGCCACACAAATTCATTACAAATGTACATAGTAGATTTTCAGTGGGTGCTCTATCCAGCGATAAATAACAGAGTGTCGGCGTGCCTGAACTCCGCACATTATGTCCACTCGCTCTGTAATTGCCTGTAATGTGCCTGTAATTGCCTGAAATTGCCACGTTGTTTAAAGCTTTCCTCTTGACATTAAGAGGTTGTTGTTGGCAATGTCTTTGTGTTTATGGGACTTCATAGGTATTAAGATTTAATGTCTTATTGTTGTTGAGATTTAAAGCAAACGTTATTATTGCCACGATTCGGGGGCTTCGGAGCTTTAATTCCCAGGCTAAAGTGATGGTTTTTTCTGTCTGTAAATTTTTAGTAGCAGAACGGAGTTGAAATTGCCCGGCTACCCCCAGATGGCGCCTAAACATTACAGGTGAAATATGGGTTATATACACCTGCAACACCCTTCGTGGAAATATAGGCGTGACGTTTATGTTATGGTATTGTTGCAATTGAACTCTCTATTTCCTCAGTACAAAATAAATGTAAAGGAAGTCTGCGAGCTCTTAATGTTAAAATCCCTACTCTAAATAATACTTGGTATAATAACGACTGTATTTTAGAAATTAGTAATTGGAATTGTAACAAAAGCCATTTACAAACCCCATCAATATTTAAAGAAAACCAAATTAGCCGCTATAATTTAGAATTCAATAAATACCAACAATTTTTTCGCCAACTTTTTTAATAGAAACTTGGGGTCTTAAGTTTCATTTGGCGGTGTCGGGTGTTTAAGGGGTGAGGGGTGCACAAGGGGGGATGTTGTCGACAATTTATTGTTTTTAATTCAGGTGGCTCGATACGACGCGGCACAATCACTCGATACGCCATCAAATAAATGTTTAGCTATTGCACTGAAGAATAGTGATGGGTAACGGAAGGATAGTATCGATAAGAGAAAGGTAAATATTATATACATCGGCCCAAATAACACCAGGGCCCTATTTAATAAAGGTGACAAATTGACGTTTAAGAATAATAATCGCCGACTGTATGACGGTCAAAAAGAAACAAAAATGTCGGATTGTCACAATTGTCATCTTTATTAAATAGGACACAGATCTCTTACAGCAACTCCAGTTTGGCTTTTGAATACAAATTTTAGTTAAGATTATGACATTCTTTAAAAAGAAAACAAAATTGGGTCAATAAGTAGGTAATCCTATCTTGTTGCAAAACAGTCATTTACTTTGATAAAAATAAACATAGTTTAATATAACACATTAAAGACCAATTAATTGATATAAAATGTTGACTCTGTCTCCGTGGTACAGTATGATAAAAAGTAATTTGTATGTTCATTCAGGCTATAAGCTACATGAGCTTTTGCGTGAAAGAAAACAAAGATCCAATCATCCAGACATCCTTACATCCATTTATCCATAATCACAAATTTTCGAATCTATGATATTAGTAAGGATAAAAGTATTTCTTTTGTCTCTTCGTTCTTCCTCTTACGAGTCAATGGTCAAAGTTATTATACCACCCCTTTTTATGTTATTTGGCACCAGAGTGTTTTCAGAAAGTGTGGCAACTATCCGTACTTTACCCTAATGTGTCCGTTTTCAGCTAACTAATAGTAAATCTGTGCCAATACCATCGACAAACCAGAAACAGTACATCCCTGCTACCTCTCGCACCGTTCGTTAACTGGCCAAGTTTTCCAATAGATGGCGGCACCTGCACACCATGTTTATTGTTTCGATTGCCACACTCATTAACAACTGCTCATTCTTACTTCTTACCGACAAACAACAGGAAATCTAGTGTTTACTTGTACCTTATATAACAAGGAACATGATTTTAAGATTCTAAAGTTGACCAACTTCACAGATATAAAACTTGTATAGGTATTAGTAAGAAAAATTTTGACAGAAGATACCCAACTACAGATTCACAACTACAATAAAAAAAAACCCACAAATATAACACCAGACGACATAACAAACTAGAACTCCAAAAACCCAGAACCAACTACGGGAAGAAGAATATACCATACGAAGGGGCGCAGCTATGTAATAGATTACCTAAGAGATAACCAGCAGTAAAACAATAACTTTATTTAAAAAACGTCTGTTCAACAGACGTTTTTTAAATAAAGTTATTGTTTTACTGCTGGTTATCTCTACATTAAGAAACAGTTTTAAGCCACAGTCATGTTATAAAATATTTTTAAGAGTCCTATTACTCAAAAATTGTTTGTTTTTCTCTGTTAAGTGAACTATGTAGTACTTTTGAGAAAATAAATTTCTTTGAACCGAAAGTTATAGGCTTTGTGTGTATGAAATGTATGTTTGTGAACACCCCTGCGACACAGGCGTTAATAATAGAGCGGGCGTCGATTCTTAAAAAAATAATTGTTTAATAAATAATGCCTTCTACATATTGAACTAATGCCTTTCGCTCTGTATTACTCACAATCTAAATATAAAATAAGACAATTTAAGATCTATTAATAAATTATATACTAACACCTATTTTAGTCTACTTATGTGTAATATTTCTAGGAAATATTAACATACATAATTTTCAATACAATACTTTGATAGGTAAACAGATAAACAGATAAACACATTTATTGGTAATGATAAATTACACGTCACAAATTATTAGCACATACAAAAACATGAATATAATTAAATCAATAATAAAAACAATAGCATCAACATATATCATTAATTATAAATAAAATAGAATTTAACTACATAATATTACTAATTTATGAATATCTCATCTACGGAGTAAAAGGCTTCCTGAACGAGCCAGCACTTAAGTCTATTTTTAAAAACAGTTCGTGACTTTGAGGAGGTTACATTTATTGGTAAACAATTAAATATTTTAGGCCCTATCACGTGTGTAAGTTTACTCATTTTCGCGAGACGATGTGGCACAAGAGCTAATTTCTCTGCATCACGTGTGCTATATGTATGCCTGTCTCCTCGCTTTTGGTAGTCTTGCAAATGATCCCACATGTAAAGGGCGATTTGCATAATTACAACACTCGGTAGGGTCAGTATTTCAAGAGATTTGAAATATGGTTTTGCTGACGTAAAGCGTGACACCTTCGCAATCGTTCTAATTGCCCTTTTCTGCATGTGAAAAGCGCGTAGTCTGTCCGCTGCCTGTCCCCACAACTCGGCACCATATTGTAGTACCGAGTGTACAGTTGCGAAATAGCAATTCCTGACGACGTCAGTACGCACTACTCTGCTAATTCGACTCAGAGCAAAGCAAGCACTACCGAGTTTTGCGCACAGCTTGTCGATGTGAGAAGACCACGTCAGACCACGATCTAATTCAAACCCGAGGAATCTTGTAGGTAATTAGTTATATCAGAATATAGTTTTTTATTAATTGTGTGTTGTAAGTGATAATTAAGAGAAGATCCTTAAGATATTTTATTCGCAAGAAAAGAACCACATTACCTTGTATTTTACTTATATCACCTTATTGTTTGATTTACTGGACGGACAGGAATATACCTGCTACCTTTGCATACCGGGCAGCTGCTTCAACCACTAAGCTATGATCGCCTCTTGCTAGGACTCTACATGTCTGAAATGTATGTACGTCATTACCTGACGCCACGCTCATCCATTTGTACCGACCGTAGCTTAGTGATTAAGGCGGCTGCCCGGTATGCAGAGGTCGCAGGTGCGATGTTGCCGGTCCCATATATTTTTTTTTTACACTACGCCCACAGCGAACGAACGTGTAGTCCAATGTGCCAATAATATCAAGGCCTGATCTCACCACCAAACCGGAACACAGTAATGGAAGCACTACTGTTTGGCGGCAGGTTAAAGGTGAGACGGTGGTGCTGCCGCCCTCGAGCTCATTCACAAGAGCTCTACCACCAGTATATAGTATATTATTATATACAGTATATGTATAGCTAAATGCTATAAAAATAATCAATAAGAAACCTTAATTAACTTTCAAAACCACTTAATTTAATTTTTCATAACCTTTAGAGTCGATTTGAATTTTTAATTTTAATCACAACTTAAATTTACAAAGATTAAAGTCACAATTAAAATGGAATCGTAAGAGGATTGCACCGAGTAATTGAATTGTCTATTTCATTAAGCTGATGTTTTCAAAACTTGAGTTAAATCGTGTGTTATAATTATGTTAAACGACTGTGGATACACAACTCTAAAGGTGGGTCCACACTGCAGTGAATCGTAACGCATTGGGGTGCATATTACATGTTTGAAGGGACTGCGTATCTAAATGTTTACGGCCTCAGTATTCGATATTTTATCTTTCCAGCAATTTTTCTTGCACCAAATGAAAAGCTCTACAAAGCTTTTGCTCTCGCAAACAGAAAAAAAACATAGAGACGCCCAGTCAATCTAAACCTTATATCGCAACGCCGCCCCTTAGTCGAGTCACACCCTCAAAAATATATCTGTCTCGTTCTTTTTTATAGAAATGTGAAAGAGATGGAGCACATTATAGTGTTAACACTCTTGCGTAGATTTAACGAATCGCTATTTAATAGCGTTTCTTGTCTCTTTATAATTAAGTCGGGTGCAGTTTTTGTTCCCCCCGCCCGCTCCACCCCGCGGCCACCGCTAAAAACTATTGTGCCGCGAATAATAAGCTCTATGGTAGAGTCATGCATGGTAGAGTTTATGCGGATAATAGAAGATCTCTACTAATTTATGTGACAAATACTGTATTAATTGACAAGGCTGTGTTTGTTGAGGAAATAAAACTCCCATTGAATTAAGTAGCAGATGGCTTAGGGACTCTACATTGTGTCTCATATTAGAAAAAGATGTTGTATCTGTTTTTTCTTCAAGGTTACTATTTATTTGATAGTATCGATACGGCATACGGTCCGTTGGAATCAATATTGATTCAAATCTATTTTTCTTAAATTCAAACTTATTTTGAATTGCTTTTTTTCAATTTTCTATTGAATTTTTAATTGTTTACTTTAGTATTAGTAATTATTAATAAAAAACCAAGTCGATACTTAATATAAGTTTGTTGAACTAGCAATCATAAAATACTAGGTACGACAAGGTAATTAAATATTAGTTGAATAGTCACTAATACTATACCTATACTAATAAACCAAAAATATATTTTTATTTTTCATCATAAAATGTAGCAAAATTTATCTATGATAAGACGTAACTTTAACCCAAACTTAACACAAGACACTTAAGCTTAGCTACAAAGGGTTAACAAGTATACAAGTAATTTGTATTTGCAAATTTTAAACATCCTGAGAGACATTTTCAATTTTAATTTAATTCATTATTTTTTTCCTGTAAAATTTTCATTAAATGATTTTATTCACTTGAGTATTTGTATAGGTATTTATTTCTTTGAATACTGACAAGTATCTTTATTAGAAATTATACTTGATTAAATGTGTGGTTAATTATACTGTAATTATATGAAGTTTAACACATATAGGTGAGGATAAATAATTTACAATATTCCAAATCGAAATTTAGTACAAAAAATAAGTAATTTCCTGGTAGTTATAATGAATAATCCCGATTTTAATTTAAAATGAAAACTACATTTGGTTCGCTACCCAGTGTTTATTGTAAAGTGATGTGCAAAAATATTATTACATCCACAAATCAAACTGTAATCACAAAATAACAATAACAAAAAACTTATCGATCTTATCTAACAGTAACAAAAATAACACACACAATCAAAACCGAATCATAAAGCCGCATTTTTATAATTTGTTTTTGATCCCTTTGGGTGAATAATAGGGGTGTCCGAATGGCCCCAATAATGAGCGTTCCCGAATAAAGATGGCGCAATAATAAGCATAATAAGCGGCTTTTAGCTATTAATGCTTGAAATGCTCTTGCGCATCCTGTGCTCACAAAGCGGAGGGATCCTTTTTATGTAGCGTGAGTTCCGTACAGGAAGTGGATTATTGTATTTTATGATGGGCTATTTGGTTAATTAATTGAATATTTTATGATTTTAATATGGAATAATAACTATGGAAATATTTTTTCGGTTTATTGATTAATATACGAATTCCGATGTTGACGTGTTTGTAACTTACTTTTGCTACGAAAATAACTTCCTTGATATTCGTGAAATGTGATTTCCTTTGCCTAATAAAAATGCATATTTTGTAGGCATGTACTATAATAAATTTGTACCTAAAATATTATGATATCATACAATCCACTTTTAAACAATACTTTTTTAGACTTTATTAGATATAAGATATTATTATTTCAACAAAGTAGTGTAAATACCCCAAAAACAATATTCGCCAGACCTAGTACCTACTTCAAAGTGTTATTTATCAAAATAACAACAATTAGTCTGTTCATCACAACATCGGTTAGATTTATACTCTGCCAACAATAGCGACACCTCTACAGTCGACACAATAGCGCAGCTTCGCAGAACCGGATGCTATACGCAGGATGTGTGGGCTGGGGTGCGTGTGAGAGCGAAAATAAGCATACACACAAATATAAAACATATGATAATAATTTTAAATTAAAATGATTTGTGACTTTGAAAAACTTTAATTATTTATTTTATTAATACGACAAAGGTTTACCTTTTCCCCTATTTTTTTTGACAATTTAATACGACCCGTACACATAAAGCCTCCTATAGATATCATGGTTAGTATTTTTGGTAATGTTTACTCTGGTATAATGTTACTTTTTTTGTTTTGTACCTTTCCTGTAATGTGAAAAAGAGATAAGATATGATATGATCTTCAAACTTTAGCAAGCAGTAAATAGTAATTTATTTTTAATTATTTCGATTTTTAATCAATTCAACCCAGTAAGTTACAATTTTAGGCATACAATAAAATTATATACCCTGTATAAGCCCTTTAGCTACCCCAATTATTCTTAGATTCCTCAACGAAATTGATTTAAAAATCAATTCAATTTCATATTCTTCCACATGCCGCTCTTCGCTCCGCTACCCGCTATAACTAGGACCTCGGACTGCCCGCCGTCACCGGTATCTATTTCCACCGTCAATTAGCCAACACCTTTTCTTTGTCGGCCTTTTATCATACACCTATTATTAACACATATTCATACACTCGAATTTAGACCATGAAATCAAACCATAAGGTTCAAAATACTCTGTACGGAAACACCCTTAAGTATTATAAATTTACAATTATAAATTGGACGGATATTTTATAATGTAAGTATCATAAAAGCGTTACTAATGTGCAATTTAAATTAAAGTTAATTCTTGTGTAAGTAGTCGTTAATGTGATTTTTATAATTAGCTTTTATTGTTGTTACTGAATTTTATAATATGGTAAGGTATCCATAGATTACTTCCCTTCCTTTTAAAATTAAAAAATAAAGTTCTAGAATACTTGGTAGTGTTATGTAGAGATTTATTTTTGTTTTTGACAATTAATTGCTTTACGTTAATTGCTTTATAGGAAGACAATATGAAAATTAATTTAGCACGAAACCTCTTTGTAGTTTCATTGTTTCTAACCAAACAGAGTTTGTTTTAGTTGTTTTTTTTTTTCGCTTGTTTGAGTTCTTGGATACAGTAGCACCAAAAAATCACATATTGTATTCCATCAGTTTGTTTATTGACGAGTCGAAGATTTACCAGAGACATCCGGATTAATGAAAATTCAAACTCGTTAGTAATACAATATAATTAATCTGCTTTAGTCCTACTTTCACCACATTTCTTAACCTAAGGTTTAAGCTAAACCCGGCTTCGACTTTTCTTTCTCAATAAATGTTTGATCGTGACAGAGAGAACATAAACGTTCGTTCAGCATTTAATGTGGGTGTAACACGTTGGTGAAATTGGGGGTTAAATTATGTAAATGTTGAATGTATCGATTATGCAACATTTAAGATTTATTAGTTTGGTAATGAGATATCTTTTGTTGTGGAATACCGTTGCTTTATAACTCTATCAACATATTTATAATTGTATCTGTTTTGGATTAACACTGGATTAAACCTGATTTATCAAGAATATTATAGCAATTACAGACTGGCTAAATTTAAATCTAGTAAAAAATCTAGTAAATAATATCAAGATATTATTATGCAGATGCAAAAAATAAACTATGTATAGCTTTTCATAGGAAATATTTTCTCCCAGGATTAAACTTTTTTTAAAATTATTTAAGTATACAATATAGCTAGAGTTGCATTTATTTAGTGAAAATTAATATTATAACATCACACATATTATTATATTACCCAGAAGGGTGTGGCAGAGGTGTACAACACCCACATTTCACCTGGTATGTTTCGGTCCTATGGGATGGATGTGCCTATGGATGAGCCTAACGCCATCCACTGGGCACAATGCCAACTCCATGCTGTTTATTTGTGTGAATTTCCTGACGGAAAGTTCACAAACAATACTTTGCCGACCCAGGAATCGAACCCGAGACCTCGCTGAGAGGCGCATACGCTAAACACTAGACCATTGAGACAGGCAGAGAGCAGAAAAATTATGATATAAATATTAACAACTACCAGCTATGTAATTAATAAACTTATCCCATTTACTGTCAAGAACATAAGTAGAATAAAAGAAATCCTTAAGTTGAATTCCCTAATTATCACAAACCAACCAAAAACTAAAGCATTGCATTAAAAGTTATCTCATAGAGTAATAAGAACCAACTTAAACACTAACTCGCAATTTGGCAACATTTAAACACAACTAAATAACGAATCCACCATATTTGCCAACTTTAAAATGACTATAAAAAACTCATACCTCACAATATGAAAGATCGACTACGGAAAGGAAAGAGACCACTTATTTAAGACCGAGATGGAGCACAGATCTTGTTCTCTGATTGGTGGAATTGCTAGTAAGACTCCGCCCTCTGTAGTAAAGGTTGCTAGCATGTTTTTGCGGTGATCAGAGTATGTTTGGCCGTGTCCCGGGGTAGCCGTAGCGAAGCCATGCAAAACTTTGAGCGGTTCTCGTGGTAAACATTGGAAAGGTGTTTTGTATGACCGTCGATATTTAACCCAACCATCATGGTTGGGTTCTGGTAGTTGTAGTCTTATTTGAGTAATCATTTCGTTCTTACTAGAATGTAGACTAAGAATTAGTTAATTATGAAGTTTATATTATTTTGATGAAGGCAACTTAGATAGTTCTTTGACTGAGTTATCTGATGTTATGATAACTAATTACAAGTACTTGAATAAACAAATTATCACTTAATGTTTCCAAGGAAGTCTTTGGCAAAATACAATTATTATGTTGATAATTTTACGAATGAGTCTTAAAACTGCATCATAGTAATTAAAACACTATGTAACAATTTTATTGGTCATTTCATGTTAAAATTTGTCTTATAAGATTCCTACCATAATCATATCAAAGTTTATAGATATATTTTTCAATACTATAACATATCAAAACATCACGCTTATACACCGAGAAAGAAATGCAGAGGTGTACAATACCCACACTTCACCTGTTATATTTAGGTCCTATGGGATAGGGTGCTCACCCCCTGGTGAGCCTATCACCATCCATCGAGGACAATTCCAACTCCGTGCTGCTATTGTGAATTTCCTAACGGAAAGTACACTAATAACATTGCCCGACCCGGGAATTAAACCAGATACCTCACGGTGAGAGGCGCATACCATCGAGGCAGATTACATCGACACAAAATGTGATTGAAAGAAAATTATCAGATCAGACTTTAAGAACTATTTCACCAAATTTTGCGTTATTTAATGCTTTTAAAAAGTTTTTTATAGACGGTTAATCTTTTTAGCAAAATAAAATTTAAACATCTCTTTCAAAAATCCCCGTTATAGACATTATTTCACCATAAGTATATTAAAGCCAATAATTCATCTTTTCCATCCCTTTATAATATCATTTCATCCGATATCAAACGCTGTCGTTATTACAAAATCAATCGTACACAGCGGCACTAAACAAACTAAAATTAAATCACCCGACAGAGGGGCCCTTAATCACATTATTTAGGGCCCCTAAGACCCTCGTGGGTTAAGGTGCGTCCACATTATTTTTGGCCGCACGGAATGTGAGACAAATTGTTGTTGCGCGGTGTAGACTTTCATTCGAAACAATTATAATAAATAAAATTATAGGTATATCTTATAATTTATTTCAGGTAATAAAAATGCATACAATTTCAATTACGAGTATGTGCACTATTTATTTCTGTGATCTATAATTAAAAAAATTATTAAAATTTCGGAAAATTCAATATTTTGTGCATCATTCTGAAGGAGAAGGTCAGAAACATCTAATAATATGGAGTTCAGAGACAACAAAGTCTTTAAGTAGGTAGGAAATTTTTTACATAAACCTAATTGAAAATAGCGGTACCAAATGACTGTAAAATGTAAAATTCATTATAAACTTAATAATTTTTCTTCTTCATTGAATACCACTAGTGGTATTTTTTATGCAATTTTCGAAGAAAATTATTAAGTTTATAATGAATTTTACATTTTACAGTCATTTGGTACCGCTATTTTCAATTAGGTTTATGTAAAAAATTTCCTACCTACTTAAAGACTTTGTTGTCTCTGAACTCCATATTATTAGATGTTTCTGACCTTCTCCTTCAGAATGATGCACAAAATATTGAATTTTCCGAAATTTTAATAATTTTTTTAATTATAGATCACAGAAATAAATAGTGCACATACTCGTAATTGAAATTGTATGCATTTTTATTACCTGAAATAAATTATAAGATATACCTATAATTTTATTTATTATAATTGTTTCGAATGAAAGTCTACACCGCGCAACAACAATTTGTCTCACATTCCGTGCGGCCAAAAATAATGTGGACGCACCTTAACCCACGAGGGTCTTAGGGGCCCTAAATAATGTGATTAAGGGCCCCTCTGTCGGGTGATTTAATTTTAGTTTGTTTAGTGCCGCTGTGTACGATTGATTTTGTAATAACGACAGCGTTTGATATCGGATGAAATGATATTATAAAGGGATGGAAAAGATGAATTATTGGCTTTAATATACTTATGGTGAAATAATGTCTATAACGGGGATTTTTGAAAGAGATGTTTAAATTTTATTTTGCTAAAAAGATTAACCGTCTATAAAAAACTTTTTAAAAGCATTAAATAACGCAAAATTTGGTGAAATAGTTCTTAAAGTCTGATCTGATAATTTTCTTTCAATCACATTTTGTGTCGATGTAATCTGCCTCGATGGTATGCGCCTCTCACCGTGAGGTATCTGGTTTAATTCCCGGGTCGGGCAATGTTATTAGTGTACTTTCCGTTAGGAAATTCACAATAGCAGCACGGAGTTGGAATTGTCCTCGATGGATGGTGATAGGCTCACCAGGGGGTGAGCACCCTATCCCATAGGACCCTAAATATAACAGGTGAAGTGTGGGTATTGTACACCTCTGCATTTCTTTCTCGGTGTATAAGCGTGATGTTTTGATATGTTATAGTATTGAAAAATATATCTATAAACTTTGATATGATTATGGTAGGAATCTTATAAGACAAATTTTAACATGAAATGACCAATAAAATTGTTACATAGTGTTTTAATTACTATGATGCAGTTTTAAGACTCATTCGTAAAATTATCAACATAATAATTGTATTTTGCCAAAGACTTCCTTGGAAACATTAAGTGATAATTTGTTTATTCAAGTACTTGTAATTAGTTATCATAACATCAGATAACTCAGTCAAAGAACTATCTAAGTTGCCTTCATCAAAATAATATAAACTTCATAATTAACTAATTCTTAGTCTACATTCTAGTAAGAACGAAATGATTACTCAAATAAGACTACAACTACCAGAACCCAACCATGATGGTTGGGTTAAATATCGACGGTCATACAAAACACCTTTCCAATGTTTACCACGAGAACCGCTCAAAGTTTTGCATGGCTTCGCTACGGCTACCCCGGGACACGGCCAAACATACTCTGATCACCGCAAAAACATGCTAGCAACCTTTACTACAGAGGGCGGAGTCTTACTAGCAATTCCACCAATCAGAGAACAAGATCTGTGCTCCATCTCGGTCTTAAATAAGTGGTCTCTTTCCTTTCCGTAGTCGATCTTTCATATTGTGAGGTATGAGTTTTTTATAGTCATTTTAAAGTTGGCAAATATGGTGGATTCGTTATTTAGTTGTGTTTAAATGTTGCCAAATTGCGAGTTAGTGTTTAAGTTGGTTCTTATTACTCTATGAGATAACTTTTAATGCAATGCTTTAGTTTTTGGTTGGTTTGTGATAATTAGGGAATTCAACTTAAGGATTTCTTTTATTCTACTTATGTTCTTGACAGTAAATGGGATAAGTTTATTAATTACATAGCTGGTAGTTGTTAATATTTATATCATAATTTTTCTGCTCTCTGCCTGTCTCAATGGTCTAGTGTTTAGCGTATGCGCCTCTCAGCGAGGTCTCGGGTTCGATTCCTGGGTCGGCAAAGTATTGTTTGTGAACTTTC
Source organism: Hypena proboscidalis (assembly GCA_905147285.1). Lineage (NCBI taxonomy): Eukaryota > Metazoa > Arthropoda > Insecta > Lepidoptera > Erebidae > Hypena > Hypena proboscidalis. The sequence goes on from LR990147.1 coordinate 431,625, forward strand.
CGTCAGGAAATTCACACAAATAAACAGCATGGAGTTGGCATTGTGCCCAGTGGATGGCGTTAGGCTCATCCATAGGCACATCCATCCCATAGGACCGAAACATACCAGGTGAAATGTGGGTGTTGTACACCTCTGCCACACCCTTCTGGGTAATATAATAATATGTGTGATGTTATAATATTAATTTTCACTAAATAAATGCAACTCTAGCTATATTGTATACTTAAATAATTTTAAAAAAAGTTTAATCCTGGGAGAAAATATTTCCTATGAAAAGCTATACATAGTTTATTTTTTGCATCTGCATAATAATATCTTGATATTATTTACTAGATTTTTTACTAGATTTAAATTTAGCCAGTCTGTAATTGCTATAATATTCTTGATAAATCAGGTTTAATCCAGTGTTAATCCAAAACAGATACAATTATAAATATGTTGATAGAGTTATAAAGCAACGGTATTCCACAACAAAAGATATCTCATTACCAAACTAATAAATCTTAAATGTTGCATAATCGATACATTCAACATTTACATAATTTAACCCCCAATTTCACCAACGTGTTACACCCACATTAAATGCTGAACGAACGTTTATGTTCTCTCTGTCACGATCAAACATTTATTGAGAAAGAAAAGTCGAAGCCGGGTTTAGCTTAAACCTTAGGTTAAGAAATGTGGTGAAAGTAGGACTAAAGCAGATTAATTATATTGTATTACTAACGAGTTTGAATTTTCATTAATCCGGATGTCTCTGGTAAATCTTCGACTCGTCAATAAACAAACTGATGGAATACAATATGTGATTTTTTGGTGCTACTGTATCCAAGAACTCAAACAAGCGAAAAAAAAAACAACTAAAACAAACTCTGTTTGGTTAGAAACAATGAAACTACAAAGAGGTTTCGTGCTAAATTAATTTTCATATTGTCTTCCTATAAAGCAATTAACGTAAAGCAATTAATTGTCAAAAACAAAAATAAATCTCTACATAACACTACCAAGTATTCTAGAACTTTATTTTTTAATTTTAAAAGGAAGGGAAGTAATCTATGGATACCTTACCATATTATAAAATTCAGTAACAACAATAAAAGCTAATTATAAAAATCACATTAACGACTACTTACACAAGAATTAACTTTAATTTAAATTGCACATTAGTAACGCTTTTATGATACTTACATTATAAAATATCCGTCCAATTTATAATTGTAAATTTATAATACTTAAGGGTGTTTCCGTACAGAGTATTTTGAACCTTATGGTTTGATTTCATGGTCTAAATTCGAGTGTATGAATATGTGTTAATAATAGGTGTATGATAAAAGGCCGACAAAGAAAAGGTGTTGGCTAATTGACGGTGGAAATAGATACCGGTGACGGCGGGCAGTCCGAGGTCCTAGTTATAGCGGGTAGCGGAGCGAAGAGCGGCATGTGGAAGAATATGAAATTGAATTGATTTTTAAATCAATTTCGTTGAGGAATCTAAGAATAATTGGGGTAGCTAAAGGGCTTATACAGGGTATATAATTTTATTGTATGCCTAAAATTGTAACTTACTGGGTTGAATTGATTAAAAATCGAAATAATTAAAAATAAATTACTATTTACTGCTTGCTAAAGTTTGAAGATCATATCATATCTTATCTCTTTTTCACATTACAGGAAAGGTACAAAACAAAAAAAGTAACATTATACCAGAGTAAACATTACCAAAAATACTAACCATGATATCTATAGGAGGCTTTATGTGTACGGGTCGTATTAAATTGTCAAAAAAAATAGGGGAAAAGGTAAACCTTTGTCGTATTAATAAAATAAATAATTAAAGTTTTTCAAAGTCACAAATCATTTTAATTTAAAATTATTATCATATGTTTTATATTTGTGTGTATGCTTATTTTCGCTCTCACACGCACCCCAGCCCACACATCCTGCGTATAGCATCCGGTTCTGCGAAGCTGCGCTATTGTGTCGACTGTAGAGGTGTCGCTATTGTTGGCAGAGTATAAATCTAACCGATGTTGTGATGAACAGACTAATTGTTGTTATTTTGATAAATAACACTTTGAAGTAGGTACTAGGTCTGGCGAATATTGTTTTTGGGGTATTTACACTACTTTGTTGAAATAATAATATCTTATATCTAATAAAGTCTAAAAAAGTATTGTTTAAAAGTGGATTGTATGATATCATAATATTTTAGGTACAAATTTATTATAGTACATGCCTACAAAATATGCATTTTTATTAGGCAAAGGAAATCACATTTCACGAATATCAAGGAAGTTATTTTCGTAGCAAAAGTAAGTTACAAACACGTCAACATCGGAATTCGTATATTAATCAATAAACCGAAAAAATATTTCCATAGTTATTATTCCATATTAAAATCATAAAATATTCAATTAATTAACCAAATAGCCCATCATAAAATACAATAATCCACTTCCTGTACGGAACTCACGCTACATAAAAAGGATCCCTCCGCTTTGTGAGCACAGGATGCGCAAGAGCATTTCAAGCATTAATAGCTAAAAGCCGCTTATTATGCTTATTATTGCGCCATCTTTATTCGGGAACGCTCATTATTGGGGCCATTCGGACACCCCTATTATTCACCCAAAGGGATCAAAAACAAATTATAAAAATGCGGCTTTATGATTCGGTTTTGATTGTGTGTGTTATTTTTGTTACTGTTAGATAAGATCGATAAGTTTTTTGTTATTGTTATTTTGTGATTACAGTTTGATTTGTGGATGTAATAATATTTTTGCACATCACTTTACAATAAACACTGGGTAGCGAACCAAATGTAGTTTTCATTTTAAATTAAAATCGGGATTATTCATTATAACTACCAGGAAATTACTTATTTTTTGTACTAAATTTCGATTTGGAATATTGTAAATTATTTATCCTCACCTATATGTGTTAAACTTCATATAATTACAGTATAATTAACCACACATTTAATCAAGTATAATTTCTAATAAAGATACTTGTCAGTATTCAAAGAAATAAATACCTATACAAATACTCAAGTGAATAAAATCATTTAATGAAAATTTTACAGGAAAAAAATAATGAATTAAATTAAAATTGAAAATGTCTCTCAGGATGTTTAAAATTTGCAAATACAAATTACTTGTATACTTGTTAACCCTTTGTAGCTAAGCTTAAGTGTCTTGTGTTAAGTTTGGGTTAAAGTTACGTCTTATCATAGATAAATTTTGCTACATTTTATGATGAAAAATAAAAATATATTTTTGGTTTATTAGTATAGGTATAGTATTAGTGACTATTCAACTAATATTTAATTACCTTGTCGTACCTAGTATTTTATGATTGCTAGTTCAACAAACTTATATTAAGTATCGACTTGGTTTTTTATTAATAATTACTAATACTAAAGTAAACAATTAAAAATTCAATAGAAAATTGAAAAAAAGCAATTCAAAATAAGTTTGAATTTAAGAAAAATAGATTTGAATCAATATTGATTCCAACGGACCGTATGCCGTATCGATACTATCAAATAAATAGTAACCTTGAAGAAAAAACAGATACAACATCTTTTTCTAATATGAGACACAATGTAGAGTCCCTAAGCCATCTGCTACTTAATTCAATGGGAGTTTTATTTCCTCAACAAACACAGCCTTGTCAATTAATACAGTATTTGTCACATAAATTAGTAGAGATCTTCTATTATCCGCATAAACTCTACCATGCATGACTCTACCATAGAGCTTATTATTCGCGGCACAATAGTTTTTAGCGGTGGCCGCGGGGTGGAGCGGGCGGGGGGAACAAAAACTGCACCCGACTTAATTATAAAGAGACAAGAAACGCTATTAAATAGCGATTCGTTAAATCTACGCAAGAGTGTTAACACTATAATGTGCTCCATCTCTTTCACATTTCTATAAAAAAGAACGAGACAGATATATTTTTGAGGGTGTGACTCGACTAAGGGGCGGCGTTGCGATATAAGGTTTAGATTGACTGGGCGTCTCTATGTTTTTTTTCTGTTTGCGAGAGCAAAAGCTTTGTAGAGCTTTTCATTTGGTGTCGGGTCGCGGGCGCGGGCGAACGGTCGTACTAATCGACTCTACCGTATTACCGACTCTACCGTGGTGCAATGACCGAGTGATCTGACTGGCTAGTGTTGTGAACTGGAACAATGTCTGAACTAAGAGGATCGTCGCCTCTAGGTAGAGGTTTGGAGAACGGTTTTGGGGCCCCTTTAGCGGCCTTGAGTTCTTTCGCGGAACAGCCTCCTCCGGCTCCAAATCCTCACGGAATAGACCATATATTGTCTCGGCCTACTGTAGGAGGGAACGTTGGGGCTGGTCTCCTGACTCCGAGGCTGTCGTTAGCCGCAGCAGCTGCTGGAATGGCCCATTATCTGCAGCACAAGCCGCTGTATTGGCCTGGCTTTCAAGGACTGGTTTCTAATCCCATGGCGTGGAGGGAACGGCTGCAGTCTAGTGAGTACTTAGATTGATTATTTTGTTTTTAACAAGTTCTGGTTCGATTTGGATGTAACGGCAATGTTGGTAAAAAATATCAGAGATGATGATTTGTTGTTATTTAAAAAGACATACAAATTTGATTTTCTAATGGAAATGAAACCGCCGTGTTTTATAGCAATTCTGATTTTGTGTTTTGTTTTTTTAATGTAAACTTAATTATTCTTTTGTGTATAAACATTTTTAAACATCCAGCTTGTGGTCTTCACCTGTTTAAGAATAGTCCGTTGACTTTTTTAAATATTATGTAGAATTTAAGTGGGTGTTTAGTATATTCTTGTTATATTACGTGTTTTGAAAAGTGTTTGTCAAAATACTAAATTATTATTTTTGAGGTGTATAGCTTAATGAGATCCAAATGTATTTCTATTATATTGTCGTTTTCTTTACTTGTTTAAAAAAACTACATTCTTGATTATAAAAATACAAATAAATTTCAAATATCATGGATATCCCATTAAAGCTCTTAAGAAACATTTAATAACATAAAACAATACTGTTATTAGCCGACATTGATTGGCATTCCAACCAAAATAATTAAATTTTCATGTCAATTAGTTTTTGGTTATAACTCGAATAAAAGACATCAACGCGTCGCGCTTTAATATCAATTATACAGAAAAAGGATAAAACGTTTTTATATTATTATCAATTCATACATGTTTGTTCATTTAAATTGTGTTTAAATGAATAATGATATATTGTTGAAGTAATCATACGATTATGTGATTCGGATAACCGATAAAATATTGAACGTGTTTTTAAGGGAACTAAACATTTTTTTTAATATTTGAACGATAAAATAGTAAATTAGTTCTACGATTAATAAATAAGGTTAATGTTTATGCTCTTTGTTTTAATTTTAATAATAAAAATTAAATATATATTACTTAAAGTAAATTTAAACATACCATCACCAGCTTTGTATTAACAATTTACTATCTCAAGAGATTTAACTTTATTTGTTTTATAAGAATCTTCAATGCGGTGTACCCAATGGCATTTACCTATGAACATGCGATATTGACGGTGCTTTGCTATTTTAGAGGACTTCATTATGCTTTTCCTCTGCAAGTAATAATATTTTATGTTTTATTACCAATGTATTCGATTTGAGGTTCATGCTATTCAATTAAATTATTTGCACCTTTTAACTGTCTTTAATTAAAATATACATTTAAATAAATTACTCCACGATCTGAAATAAAAAATGTTACATATTTAATGGCTTATGACAATTTTGATGGTTTAAATATGACCCATTGTAATAAAAGATTCATTTGACAAGTACCCATTCAAAGTGTGTTACATAAACGTGTAACCAATCTTACCATTTAACCCAATCTTACCAACCTACACTACAATTTAACCCAATCTTGCAAGCCTCCACCGCCATTATTCCAGTGTTACCAGCAATTAGCTGTAACCCTTGTCCGTCGGAGGTCGGCCGGCGCCGTCGGCCCGTGATAGCCCTACGGTCGTTTGCGGGCGCACCCGGGTGTTACGGTTATACTCGATGACACTGTAATATGCCGCGTCTTGGAAGGCATTGTGTTTTGAGTTATATTGGAATTGAAAGTTAGTTAAGTTTTCTAGCATTTAGAGTGATGAGATTATGCGTCTGTTAAATTCTCAATTTTTTTGTTTTAAAGTAAAATATGTATAGATGATGTATACTGTATTATTTTTTTTAAACACTGAAATGCAAAGGAATGTAATTTTACATAATTTTTATACCCGGCGGATATTATAAATTAAACGACCAAAATTTTTACTATGGGATTAAGGTCCAATATTTTTATTTTTCATTAAAATAATTGAATCTTCTCATCTGCATTTATTTGTCAATTTGGGCGATAACAATCTCGATCTTTATAATTTGTACTTAGTGTTTTGGTGATTATATTTTATATTTCAAATGGGACGTTTAATTATAAGAGTGCTGCGCCAATAGAATGTGTTAGTTACTTGTCAGTTACAAGATTACTTAAACAACTGCAGGTAAACAACCAAAATAATAGATTATAATTAAACAAAACAATAATTTATAATAAACTACAAATTTATTAATAAAATATCAGCATTTCTGGTTGTCAATAAACTTTTTACTGCAAATAAAAAGAAACATAATTATGTAATAGTCATTGAGCTAATAAATATTTCGCGAGGGTCATTTGTTCACATAATTAATATAAAATTTCTTTGAATGATTTATTGATATTTATGTATTTAAAATTAATAAAACATGTGTCATGTTGTCATAGGAGATTGTGGTAAGTTAAATGTCAAACGGATTGATCTATAGATATGTGGTCAATTTTATTGATGGTACAACTTTTTGATTTCAAGGAGCAATTAATTTACAAACGTCTGATTTTTATTCTACCACAAGCATCAGAGATTGCAGTAACATGTTATAGTGTGGGGATCCAAAAGAGTCTAAAATAGTTAACACATGAGGCCTAATTATATTATTAAATAGCCTTTGCCCGCCACTTCGTCCGCATGATTACGTTGTACGAAATAAGAGCTGCTCCCCAGTACCTATTTCATTGATTCGGCTTGGATTGATTAGACACAGTTATCGTGGATCTTTATTTTAAACGACAGAAAAAAAGAGACATAATGCCGCCCAAAAATGTGTGTTAAAATTTTATTTTTACAATAATCATTTAATCCATTTCCAAAATGAGCTAAGAATTAATACATTTCCTATTTACAAATATATAAAAGGACTTTTGCGAGTGAGCTTAGTACTGAATTAATTTTATTACAATATATTACACAACAGTCTTCGGATTGACGATATCTTCAAACCATTGCAATAAGGAGCTTTCATATGTAGTCTTTCTGAACACCAAACTATCTACAATATTTTAAGCAGTTTCAATTGCTACACTTTTAAGATCAGTTTCAGACGTTCCTGATAAGTATACTCTTTAAAAAATTTCTATTCAGGACATTTTTGACACATAAAATGTCAAATTTTTATACACTTATCAAGCTGTTAACTACCTCAAACTTTATCAGGAAAGGCAAACATAAAAATATCTAGATTTTAATTTCAGGGGTGGTAATAATATATTTGATTTAGATTGATAAATTTCTCAATTAATTATTATAGTTATATTGTGACAGCAATGTAGAATCTTTTTGAACGCAGTGGACGCTGTTGAATGACTTTTTTTATAAGGTATAGAATAACTATACCGCTATTTTAAGATACCAACTTCCATGATGTGATGGCAACACATCTTTAATCATATAAATTACTAGCCACGCGCTGTGCTTTCACCCGCGGAAAAAGAAGTAGGCCTAAGTCCTGCTCTAAGGTCCAATCTGCCTCCATACCAACTTTTATCAAATTGATTCATCCGTTTACGAAGCCGTGACCACGAAAAATAGAGATTCATCTTACTTTACTATAAAGATTATTATTTAGATTTATTGTAAAAAACTGCAAGACATAATATACACTTTTCATTTTCCAAAATCAAATATTCTAAATATCTTTTCAAAAATACATGAAAATAATTAATTTTATTTCATCATCTTATATTTTCTTTTTCCCCTTTCAGGACAATGGAGCCTGAATGACTTACAATCATGTAAGTAGAATCATTGAAGAGTATTATAATATGATATATAATAAATAATAATTCTTTATTTGACATAGAATTTTATGAAAATGATGTATTAATACTTTGATACTTTCCAATACGAATTGTATTTATGAAATTATATAAAATTCAGTAATTAAACACGTTTTTAAACCATTAATAAAGTAAACGATAGTTAGTGGTGCCTATCAATCATAAAAAGTAACGAAAAATACGTTTCCATATATAGAATAAAATTTGCATGCACTATGATAAAGCTTTTCTCTGAAACTAAGAAACAATTAATATAAATATTGCTCAAATCGCTGCACTAGGCCATATCGTTCATTACATCATACCGTTTTGCTTGTTGCATTTAATGTTAGATTACACATGGTCGATCCCAACTGATGCTTTGTTTTTGACTTTTTTTTTGTTCAAAATACACTATATTTTCAGAGTTTTTTTATGATCATGATCATGGCACTTAAAACAGTGCCAAAACACATAAAAAAACTACATTGCCTTTAAATTACAATTACACACCTGATCCGTGGTTGACTTAATAATTTTGATGCCGAGTTATAAATTTTGCAGTTTCGTTGATTATGCCTCAATTTACCCTATATATAGCTTGTTTAGCTCGGCTGAAGTTTAATCGATACATGTAACAGATCGTACTGCTGTAACGATATAATCTAGGTACTCGAGATAACCGACTCAAAGGCGTTATCGGTTATTGCTGCTTGTAAACTTTATAATTTGCCACTAATAACATTATTGATGAATTGATAACTAGGAAAAAAACCACTTTAGCTTTTGTGGCTTTTCGGCGGATTACCTATTATAATTGCAGTTTTGAATTCGATTTTTCGCAAAGATTGCCGCAATATTAATAATAATTACTTTACTTTGATACAATGTAATATACTGAATGTATAAATATAAAAAATAAATGCTTTTAGTATTTGTATTCATTAATTTAGATTCTGTAATATCAACTTTTCAAGCTTGCGCTTAAGACCAAAAAAATAAGTAAGTAATAAAGTGTAACTTTTACTAAACATAATCGGTGGATATAGAGTGATATAGATTATTTTTTTGCTGAAATATAGCTTATAAATTCTGCATAATAGTAATCGCAATTAACATGATCTTGTATCAATATGTGACAAAAACATCGTAAGGCCATTATACTAAAAATGCTATACTATGACTACCTAGGGACCGTTAAATAATGTTTTAACTACAATTTACATTTACATATTTTATACTTTTGTTGTAATTGTAAAACACACAGTTCTAACTTCAGAGCGCAACTTATCAGATGACAAGATTACGCTGAATTTTTGTCATGGCTATCTCGTTCTTAGTCAAAACATAATTAAAATGACATAGAAGGATACTATTGTTAATAACATAACATGAAATTTTCCTTTGCTAAACAGATAAACCGCAGCAAAGCACAGTTTAATTACATTACCTGACATGTAATTAATGATACCAATAGACAGGTCAAGTAATAGTCGCCGTCAACTGTCAAATACTGCACATTACACGATTACCTGATCACTCATCGCGTGATAAGGGTATTAGCTTATCACCTGTCATTTAATAACATCGACAGTGTGACTATCTCCTTACATTATACGATTTTATTAAAATGTCCCGTCAAGCGTATCCGCGCTCAATATTATAATATTTTGTATGCTTTTTAATAAAACTGATAGGCTATCGAATTTTGTCGAGTGTTTTGATATTATTGGTAAATATTATGTCGGATATGTTATATTGATGTCGTACGTTTAATTAATATGTCAAAGAGTGATGATCTTGGGAAAGGATTTGAGTTTTCGACGGCTGGTTTCGATTTGCTTGGATTAACTACGAAATATGATAACACAATATTAATATTGCAAAAAGGGACTTAATTATGTGACAGACAAATATTTTATATAATTAAATAGTAATCATTTTGTGCCATTTATATTAGGATCTATTTTTATCACTATTTTACACGTTTTAGCAAGAGCTACGAGAACAAAGGCGTGGCGATGAGATCTCCTTCTACAAGCTATCTTTCAACAGCTATTACATACTAGCTTCCGTCTGCGACTCCACCCACGTGGAGTGTGGATATAGAGTAACTTATATATTAAACCAGGTCATAAGCTACATGTGTCCTAAATTTCATCACAATCGACACGGTGGTTTTTGCGTGAAGGAGTAACGAACATCCATTTTTTAATATATATACATCATACTCACAACTAAAGTATTAGTAAGGATAAAATAGGATATTTTGCACATTTCTATTGTTCTATTAAGTAAATTAATTAAAACATAAATATAATCAAATATCTGTATAACATCCAAGAGCCAAAACAGTACCTTTAAAATGAAAGCGATATAAAACACGTGCCGCAATGAAACAGCATAGAACTAACCAATCGCCTATCCAAACAAAAAACATTAAGAGATTATTATTAAAGTCCAAACCTTTGGGAAATTATTAATTAGTTAGGGCGTGTGCACATCGGGCGTTAGGCTGCGGTCACACTGGGCGCGCTCGAATGAAGTGCCACACATTTTTTTAATTACCGTGCCACCCCTGGCCGTGAGGTGGGGTAGGGTTGCCAGTTGCCACCCGAGCATATGTCGCACGAAATTAAAATTCACGTTTTGTGATGCAGCATTCAATTGTGCAGGCTATTCGATAGTGGGCAAAGTTAAATGAAGTTTTTTGTCAAAAAAGGTTTTTATTGAACGGTGCAGTATGGTTTACAGCAGCCTCAATTGAGTGCCTGTTGGATAGTTATGACTGTTTTTGTTTTCGAGTTCTTGTGTGCGTAAATTTGCAGCCGTGTGCTTTATGTAGGAAACTGTAGTGTGCATAAACTGTATAATTTTCGGTTTCATTTAATTTTCATTTTATTGGTAAAATTTGGTAATATCTCTTTTTTTTTGAGGGCAGATCAGAGCAGGTATTATTACATAACGCCTTATGTTATATTACATATTACCTAGAAAGATGTGGCATTAGTATATTACACCTACAATTCACTTTTAAAACTAAATTAATCAGAGTATATTAGTTAGATCATAGACACAAAGCCATCACAGTTCGGGTGATCGTATTTAGTTTGTGGTAAGACACTAGACCGAAAAAGAAATATAATCAATCTTACTCTATGCAAATCAAAAGTACTATATAATAACAGTAACAGCCCTGTATCTAATACATGTTCACTGCTGGGCTCGGGCCTCTTTTCATGTTAGTCCACCACGCTGGCCAAGTGCGGATTGGTAGACTTCACACTCCCTCGAACACTTTTTAGGCACTCTCAGGTATGCAAGTTTCCTTACGATGTTTTCCTTTACCGTTAGCGAGCGATAATTGATATGATAAATACACACATATCTTTGAAAAAACGATTCTTAACGATTTATTGACAGAACCGTCAAAGATCTAAGATAGCGCTGCTACAGAACTACATAGAAAGTTAAAAACAGCTGTTATCATAAAAAAAAATGTCGAAGCTATACAAATATATGGTTAGTACTTAGTTAAATATATACTTTAGAGTTAGGTATTCTACAATGCAATTGGCTCTTTTGTCGAAGTTTGCCATAGATATCTAACCTCTACTTGAAATCTCATCACCCAATCAATTCATAGCAGTGTTTACAGCAGTTATAATCCGTCCACTTCTGTGAGTCATAACGTCTCCGGGCAATTACACGACTCGAATAAAACGAGCAATCTCGGCGGGTCGGCGCGGCCTAATGAAATTAAATTAAGAAATAACATCATTCCGCCCGCTGCCGCCCGCACACCGCACATTTTCGCGCACACCCCTAGGTGATAGGGTTGTCAAATTATTATGACATTAGAGTATGAATTAAAAAATTCTTTTTTAATTCCAGACATAAAATAGCTTTATAAAATCTTTTTTTTTTAAGTTATATTAAGTAGTCTAAAAGAAAGTAGGTAAGAGCGATTGATTTTGTAACTGTACTGTCTGTGATTGCTGCTACACATGTAGAATGTTTCGCGTATACCAATAAATTTTTTGATAATTTGATGTATACTATAACATCAAATTATCAAAAAATTTATTGGTATACGCGAAACATTCTACATGTGTAGCAGCAATCACAGAAAAACTATGTTAGACTAAACGAAAAACTGCGACTAATTTAAATTTATATACTATCAGATCAATAGATTCATGATTCACCTTAATAATAATTTTGCGAAGACATTTCAAAACACCAACGTTTAAATTCACTTGACCACGAATTTTAAATTTCACTTAAATAGTGGAAGTTGTCAATTTAATTCAAACTAATGCATTCTTATCAAACATGTCAATTTCAAACTAAACGTTTGAAAATGGGTCGTAAATCTATTGGTTTGATAGTTCATACCGTTCGCAGTTAGCATTGATAAAAATAGCTTATATTTAAGTGAATTTAGTCTATAAGCTACATGAGTCAAAATTCATTTACCAGTTTTTGTGCGAAAGAGTAGCCAATATCCACTCCTTTCACATTTATGAAGTAGTAGGATATTGCAACATAACATAACATAACATAACATAACAAAACATAACGCCTATATTACCCAGAGGGTGACAGAGGCGTATAACACCCACACTTCTCCTGTTATGTTTTAAGTTCCATGTGATAAGTGAGCCTTCACCGCGCACAAATCCTTCTCCGTGCTGCTATTGAGTTCTGACGGCAAAAAAACACTTTTGCCTGGCCAGAATCAAACCTGAGACACGTACGCTTACCATTAGACCAACGTGGTAGTAATTCGTAATAACATCAGAATATATCTTCACTATCTAAAAAGATGACATTAGCAGCCCTGGGACGGGGGAGCAGGGACCCCGCCATCTTTGTTTTCGCGATGAGGTGTCTGTTATGGCGGTGTCGGTGTTATGTTATTTTGTTTGTGTATATCGCTGTAATGGAGGACAATCGTTTTTCGTGTCGGGTATGGGAGTTGAGTATGTTTTTGGGTAGTTTTGTTACCTATAATTTAGGGTTAGTTATAGATAGTATTCGATGTTTTTAATGTTAAATAATAATGTTTTTAGGGTTACGTTGCCGAATGCCAAAAAGCGCAACCTTTTTTCTAAACTGAATAGTTATATTGTGACGAGGGACGCTTCCAAATCGGAAAAAATTGTTCCCCTCCCCCGAAACTTCTAAAATAAAGGTTATTCTTCCACTTAAAATTGGTTTGAACGAGATCTAATAATTATTTTTTTTAATACGTAATAAATCGTAAACCGCATTTTACATTTCATTCCATCAACTCCAACATAATAAAGAATTAAGAAGAACAATTATTTAGATGTATAGTGTACGGAACCCTACGTGTGCGAGTCCGACTCGCACTTGGCCGGTTTTTTTGTTGATAAATATCTATTGCATGACATTAATACCAAAAAGACAGTTTTTTTTAAAATTTGTGTGTCTATCCGTCTGTCTGTCTATTTGACTGTCCGGCCGTCTGTCTGTCTGTATCGGCTTATATTCTAAACGGCCGAACCGATTTTCACAAAATTATCGATGCTGAATATAAGGCGCTTGACATAGGTTACTCTATATTGATGTACATACCTCGTAGAGGAAACCGCGAGTTCTCTTTAATGGAACTGCCTCGTCGGTTTAGCGGCATCATTTCAGGAATCCTCAATCTCGGGTTTGATTCTCGGGTTAGCAAATTCTCAATAGCAGCAATGAGTTTTTAATAAATAAATATCTCACAACATACAAACAACGCCATCTAGTCCCAAACTAAGCAGAGCTTGTACTGTGGGTACTAGAATGACTGATACTAATATATATATACTTTTCTTTTGTCAATACATACTTATTATACATAGAAACACCCAGACTAAGACAAACCTCCATGTTCATGCACACAAAGATTTGTCTTAAGCGGGAATGAAACCCACGACCTCGGCGTCGCAGGCAGGTACACTACCCACTCCGCCATCCAGTCGTCAAGTTGGATTTCCGTTACCCCACGCGACTTAAACACGAAGTGTGGATGTACACCTCTGCCACACCCTTCAGGGTAAATTAGGCGCGATGTTATGATTTTGGTAGAGCTGCCTCCTCAAGCTTGACCTCGAGCCTTTTCTCAAATACATTAAGACCAGCAGCTAGTCTAACGGGTTAACTGAATATTAGCATTGTACGTGGAGCGACTGTCGTCGCACCTCCACAACCCAGTACTCTTTGTTAGTCTAGTTGTCAGACTAGACTAGTCACGAGCTCCTTAACTTTGCATATCACTACAACCTTCTGAAATATGGCCAATTTACTATATCTTTAGTGTTCTGTAAACACAATATAACGAGAAGTCTCGCCTCCGAGAGTCATCAAACACGGATCAACGGACGGTCGGACAAAAACTACATGCGGCAGATGACAGCGATCGATATAACTTCAAGTGAATAGCTTTTATTGGTGAGCTTTTGTTACAGCTTTATTTTTTTATATAGTAAAAAAATATAATAATAAATAAATATCACACAACTTACACGCATCGCCATCTAGTCCCAAAATAAGTAGAGCTTGTACTATGGGTACTAGAGTAACTAATACTAATAAAAATACATACTTATTCTACATACACGTTCATACATTATCATACCCCATGTTCATGAACACAAAGATTTGTCTTAAGCGGGAATCGAACACGCGACGTTATGTTATGAAATACTAAATACTACTACAATAAAACACTGAAATAACTTAATACAATCTCCAAAAATCTCAACTCCAATGATAATAAAGGCACCATCTTCTTCCAGAAATAAAGCTTGGTATTCATGGCACGGTTTCATAAGGCAGGCAATAATCGTGCGACAGGCCATAGTCGTGCGTCGCGTGTCGTACAATAAAGCGATGCGTCGAACATGCCGCACACCTGCGCGGTACATAACGTTAGGCTGGCTGCAAATGTACTGCACTTGCGGATTTGGAATATTTCGATTAAAATTTGTAAAATGTGAGATTCTTTTTGATTTAATTTGATTGATTTGTTGCATTAATTACATCTCGTCTATATTACCTAGAAATGTGTGCAGGTGTATAAGGTTTCATGTGATTGGGGGTGAGCCTCTTGCCTTCCACCATTTGGGTTTCTTTCATCAGGAAATTCACAATAGCGGCACGGTGTTGAAAGTGTGTTCGTGCCGCTATTGTGAATTTCCTGATGAAAGAAATCCAAATTACACTTTTGCCTGGCGCAAATATTAATTCGCATACGCTCACTACTACAATATCGAGGCAGTTTAATTGATATTTTTGTTGTTTATAAATAAAATATTTTGTTATTTCCATTAAAATAGTAGCAGAATAAATTTGTATTAGGGCTCAGGATCATTCAAATTAGGTAGTTCGATAAAAAAAAATATTTTTTCAATAATCAAGAAGCTCTCTAATTTTCATTGGCTGTTTATTTGAATGATCTAATCTCTGAAACTACTGATCGATAAGTCGATGTCATAAATTAGTCATGTTATAACGTAAATAGATTAAAACAATACAAACACAAACTTCAAGTCTGAGTAGCAAGTGTGTAGCGCGCCTAACGTAGCCGCCGACGTAGCACCGAGCGACATTTGTTCGTAGCGTCGTAGCGGCGGATCAAAGCTTCGTAGCACATTATTAAACTGCTACGCCGCGTCGTGTTGTGTTATCGCCTGTAATATTATTATTACAAATGTTTGGGAGATAATAATATGTTTGGTGTGATGATAATGTTTTTGTATCTGATTGATAGTTTTATCTGATAAGTTTGAACGACAGATGGTCTCATTAAAGATCTATGATTTGTGATTGTTTTATCATTTTTGTGAACATGCAATGTATCCGATCAGGTCTAGTGCAGACCATTTTGACTGGAACCAAATACTTCACTCATAACTGTTATGTATTGAAGATACCGAAATGTATAAAAATCTAAATTAGATAACATCGCGGCTATATTACCCAAAAGGCTATCACAGAGATGTATAGCACCCGCAATTTAATCTATATTTAGATTCCATGGTTAAGGAGTGAGCCTATCGCCACCCACCGAGCAAAATTCCAACTAGGTGCTGCTATTGAAAAAAAAGAAAAATACCAAATAACACGTTTACCGATCTGAAAAATGAACCCGAGACTTTCCAGTGAGAGGCCGCATACCCTAAGTACTCCTACTTAACTTAATTGCAATAAAACAGAAAAAAATAATACAGAAATATGGCTTCTATCTCTATGAAATCCAACAAACTATAACCCTTCCATAGACATTCTTGCTGTAACAACAATTCGCATAAGCAACAGTAATAAGTACACACAAGTTATAATGACTGGTCCTATATAATCAAACGCGGTTATCTCATAAAGAGAGCAAATACGGCGACAAATATAAACTGGTAAGTGCTGTCGAGAAAGTCCCTAACAAGGCGCAATTAAAAGCTTGGAGGCTTTTATCTCTTACACGGGGCCCCGGGGCCCGCGCTAACCGCACGAGTGGGGCCCTGCGGGGAGACGCACAGATTTCGTTGCTGAAATAAGGATGTGTTTCTTGTTGCGATAAATTTGAAGAGCAACTCTTTGGGTTAAAATATTGCGATATAAAGTCGGAGTTGTTTTTGTCGCAAATTGTTTTCATAGACAATTGAATTTTGGCTCAGGTGCTTGTTTATATTACTTAACTGAATATGGAGGTGAACTTTTAAATGAATATAACAAAACATCACGCATATATTACCCAGAAGGGTGTCGCAGAGGTATAAAACACCCACTGTACCTGTTATATTTAGGTCCCTTGGAATAGGGGTGAGCTTATCGCCATGCACCGGGCACAATTCCAACTCCATGCTGCTATTGTGAATTTCCTAACGGAAAGTTCACAAAAAACATTTTTCTTCGCATATGCTAACCACTAGACCATCGAGGCAGTGAATAGATACATTGTCTGCTTCAATATGACTAGACGTTTTATATTTACGAAAAACCATCTAATTTGTTGTGTTTTAAAGATCTTTATTGCATAAAAATAAACATCAAACGTAACAAATCCAGTGTAAATTAATCCTAGAAGTTAACAAATTATAAGGTAGATTACATTACACAAAGCTAGTGCGCTTTTATCAGAACTTTTAGACATAAACATAACACATTACATACATTATAAAAATATTATTTTATTACGAGCTTTGTAAGTATTACCTATTTATCAAGTTGATAGCCTTCAAGAAGATTTTACAAATAAGTATTATGAAATGTGATTAATCTGTATTTTTTCTGTATCTCACTACAATTCATTCAGGTCTTACAAAGTGTCAATAAAGCCTACGCTCGCTAAGTATATAGTGAAGTACCGACATAAAACTCGCGTCGCTATGGGGTAGGCAGTGATGTCCGCACATTGACAAGGAAAGTACAATAGGGGTGATTCCAAATATAAAAAGTTGGCAATAGCTCCGCGCCATCAAAATAGCATTTTCTGGCGGTAAATGATATTTTGTTTATTTATTCCACTTTTAATGGCAAAGTAACAATTGTCTCCAACCGGTGCGGTGGTGCCATTAACGAAACAGTTGATTTTTTAATTTTAGTGCATCCTTACTGCCAAAGAAATACTCGATATTGCTTGTCTTGGAGCACAAATACGAGTTAATTAGATGATGTCATACATTGTAGTGCCTGTATCTATGCGCTTAGACTTTTTGTTACTTTACAAACCAGTTTCATATACGCCTTTCCACAAAATATAACTTAAAATGTCACGAAACATATCACACGATAAAAGGCAGTGAAGCGTGCACGTTAACAGGGGCTGTAGGTATATACCTTCACTATATACCTACTCTTGCTACCCCCGAGTCTCGAGGGCGGGACGGATCATTGTAAATGTATACGAGATCAAAATAGCGATGTAAAGAACAGTTTTTGACAAATAATAGTTAGAAGTAGGAAAAGTTGCTTTTTATTTACTAGTAAAAATATTCTAGTGATATGTTTTTTTAAATGTTTTTTTTTCCATTTGGTTAAAACACATTTAAGTTTAATCTTATAAAGCAGCGGTCGACATTTTTACGCATTTTCTGTAAAAACAAATGAAGCGCGCTTTCTTTTTGATAGTGAATTTATTCAGATCAAATTTGACTTATTTTTTTAACAATCTCGGGCACAACGATGATACTGGCGGGCCGCAGGTGGCTGAACACTGTTAAAAAGAATTGTCTTAAATACGCTTTGTTCTGAAAAGTATGTCAAAAGCTTTTCATCAGTTTGATCGTCTGTAAAAACTTCACAACATTTAAAATAACAAATAGTCGAAACTTTTTGTTACAATTCAATAAATTTCGCAAGCTTATAATTCTAATCATAAGGCGGCCACAACGGGGTTATGAATAGAAGCCCTGATACACGCTTTATCTTACTTGCATGAAACTTTCTTCTAATACGATCAATTATTAAGTTATTCCACCCTTTTTGTGCTTCTGTTTTTTTATAAAATAAACCTATAAATTCATAAAAATTATAACCTCCACACCTACTACAAAAAAGTCTCTCAAAATCACAAGCTCACCGACACACTGAACTCCTGACAATTATTTCGTACAACCTCCGCTCGCTGTCCTGAATGCCTTATTCCGTATAAAAGTCAAGTGGCAGCCCTAGGGGTGGTCCCTTAAGGGGTTGCGGCTGCGGTCTCCCCTCCCTCCGCCCCTCACCTCTTGTACACCCCTCGCTGCCTGGTCTGCACGGATTTTGAAGTAATTGTATATTTTCATATAATTGTTTCATTGTTTGTTTGTGTGTTTGGGTTATGGGGTGCTGCGTTATTATGTTTGAGAGATATAGAGACAATGTTGGTGTTTTAGATGAGTGAAATGTTTTCAAAAGAGTGAAAGAGTTCTGAATAACTTATGTTCTTCTTATACCCAATAAGCCTTAGTCAGACTATGAAGTAGTTATTAACATTACGTTTCGTCTCTACTTTTCTATGTTAACAACTAAGTAATAGTCGAATCTTAATGTCTAGAGTGTAGCGCGTCCTGCTTAGGCGGTGGTATAGGCAAACGAGGGCATACTTATTTTTGGTAGCGCTCAAAGCTCTGTAAATTAAAGTGATCAATTGATTTGATTTTAAGACTTGAAACTAGATCTAAATAAAACACAATTTCTTGACACGGTCAGCGTTCATTTCCACCGTATTTTTTTTTATACTTTAAAAAAATAACGTTTTCCAAAAAAAATAACGTCGAGTTCTTTCAGTATGCTTGGTAAACGTGATTTTTATTAAAAAAAAAACCTGTGTAAATTATCACTGATCACGTCCCATAACTGTGCTATCAATAAACGTCGCTGTTGCATCCACCCCGGATATTATACCACTATACTTTTTTTATTTAATCCATTTCTACTACCCATCAAACAACTTCATCGTACATAAGATGAAAACTGCATCTGAAATGATATTTAAATTCCAACAGCAAGTTATTCGTGGAGTCCGGCGATATTAACAAAGTGTGGTGCATAATGCATGCCGCGAGTCGCAGCCATGTGGCATGTGGCATGTGGCAAGTGGCAAAAACTACGATATTGCCAGTAGTTTACCGTTTGAGGGAGTTATGACGCTTTTTGTAATTGTTTATTGGTTTAGAGTTTTGATACAGACATCTCAGTAGTATTATAAAGACGCAATGTTGTGTGTGTGTCTTGGATCAACATGAGGATATTTTTTATTGCCTTTGTGCTTGCCAAGTGCCTAGGGGTCCGCAACGGCTGGGAACGAAGGAAACAATAGTTGAAAAAGTTTTAAAAGTGAAAACTAGGTTTAAAGAATTGTTTTCTTAATCTCTCTATGTCTAATGAGTATGATGTAAGGGTGAAAGTCACACCAAAAATCAGCACTTTAACCTGAGAAATATAAATGTAATATGTCTTCGATAAAAAAAATAAGTTAGTGTTACCATTGATAGCTTTTAATTACATACGGTAATTTAGCAAGAATTACATTTCCATTAAACATCATTACACAAAACACCAACATTACATTCACAACTGAATCAATTACCTACAAATACAGACATCGTACCAATGAATTAAAACACACTGTGTATACAGCACATTAACAACCGAATTTACACTTTATCTCACCGTAATAAAGTTCACTTTGGTTCACCCACTTTTGTATTTAGTCCAAGTTAAGTTAAAATAGACTTTGTGAACTTGTTATAAGGTTGATTTTGGTTTGTTGTCCGTTGTTTTGATAAGGTTCGCTATTGGCTTTCAGTAATGTGTTTGCGTTGTTCATTCTGAACTAAGCGTTACAGAATGGACACTATTAACTTTTGTCCAGCGCTGGACTTTCGGTTTTTGGGGACTTACTTTGTTTTTGTATGTAGCAAGCGGGCTTGTAGTTTACTTGATGGGGAGTGGTTACTACAGCCCATGGACATCCTCAATTCACAACAGTAGGTTGTTGTAGATGCGTCGCTTTATCTCAAGAGGACTACGGAGTTAATTCGCACACTACTTTAGCTCATGTGCCAGTAATGCCACCAAATAGGAACACAGTAGTGCAAGCACTACTATTTCGTGGCAGGTTAAAGGTGCGTCGTGGTGCTTCCAACCTGGAACTGGTTCATAAGAGCTCTTCTTAAAAACTCTGTTATTGTATTTAATAATATTTATTCAGTTTTACATAATTTACGGGACGACGAACAAGGATTAAAAAGATACTTTTATTTGTATCACCTACACTATCACTACGTCTATAAATTTGCAGCATTAAAATTAATAAATTCTACCACAAAGCTTTATTTCGGGATTTCTCTGTCAGATAATTGTCAGTAACAACACGGAGTTGGAATTGTTGATCTGGTGGATGGCGACAGGCTCACCTCTTATCACATGCGACCTAAACATGGAATTCATGTGGATGTTGAGCACCTGGTCCTCTGCCACACCCTTCTGGGTAATATAGGCATGTTTATGCTTTTAGAAGCATAATTCTAGAAAATAAAATATCATACAGGACCAAATAAAGAATTCAAAAAATGCACATAACAGATTGCAATAACTCAGCCCGTACCCGCCGGTACAGTCGTGAATATACTGGAACATATCAATTAATATTTATACCTTATTATAATATCTCTTACAACCTTATATTTTGCTTTCTTTGAGTTATGGTCAGTTGTTTCTAGGTGTACCCCGTTCTTTTAATGTAATGATCCTGGTGGGCTTCTTAGTGATTTATACATTCTCATAAATAAAAATAAATAAAATAAATCATGTATGTTTTATGGAACAATACGATACTGTAATGTAACTCTATGTACTAATAATAATATGAATTATAATATATAATTATATTATAATTATAATAATACTAGCTGACCCGGCGAACTTCGTACCGCGCGTAAATTTGATGCACTACTTTATTTTGTATAGCTTACCTATCTTATGTACCTATGCATACCTATTCAATTTGAACTGGAATCTATAATATCCTCCATATAAAAATGAATACCTATTTCCCTGGTCTCGTCATACCTGAGAAGGACTTTACTAATTTTATTAAATAAAAAACAAAATATACATTTTCATAATAGTATTTATTCCGTAGGGTTCAATAATTTCACTTATATTTTTACAGAAAATCTATCATTTTTTTTCCGTAAGAACCTTGTACAGAGTATTAGAAAACTACAAAAAAAAATTAGGCAAATCGGTCAAGCCGTTTTCATGCTATGTCGTGACAACGGAAAATGGGTTTCATTTTTATATATATAGATATATTATTAACGTCTCGGTCGATTGTGTTGACTAAAAATTAATACCTATACAGATTTAGATGTTCACTTATAATTGGATTATTTTTAAACAATTTGCAAAGTTATGTAAATAATGAAGCAAAATTTTAAGTTTTGCAACTAAGCATAGCAAGCAAAATGCTCACTACTAGTTGTATTGTTCACAAAACAGGAATGTTCATGGTCAGCGTTGCAAATATTAACTTCTTCGTTAAACGGACAGCAAATCGCAATAAAACCTAAAGTTAATATTTTCCTCAATTCTCAATAATAGACGTTTATCCCCAAAACCGTAGCCAACAACAAAAACATCATAACCTATTTACTGTCAAAATCCGTAAAAACAATAACTAGATAACCGTACATCAGAATAAAAGCATATAAAAGCGAAACATCGCGACCGCAGCGCTGTTTCATCGCGAATAAAATTGTTTTGATGAAGCGACGCCCCCCTCCCCTGGGGCTCATAGGGTGGGTAAGAGGGGGCGAAAAAATGAAATGAAAATAATGATAAAAACGTCGACACTGTGTCAAGGGACGCCCGTTCGATCCTGTACGCAAATTGATTTTATGAAAAGTTTTGGTATGATTTCTGTTTTTGAATTGTTTGTGGTCAAGGGAAATAGCTTTGTTGTGTATTGTAAATATGTTAAATCTTTTGATCAGTAATTGGAAAATACATTTATGTACAGATTTTTTTATAGGTTGTATTTTAAATTAAACTAAACCAAACTAGATTAGTTTGGTTTAGTTTAATTTAAAATACAAGTCAGTGTCAAAAGACCTCGTTCCCAAAATCCTTGCAGCAATACCGCGTTGTAATTTAAAAATATTTTATTATTTTCAAAGGTGTACAAATATTTTTGGGTATTCTATAAAATCAATTACTTTAAGCGGCCAAGTTTGTAATGATAGTTTGTGTAAGGTAAATATGATATATTCATTTCATTGAGGTAGTTTACATGAGGTTTAGATTTTGAGAATGAGCTCAAATGGCGGCAGCACTATGTTTCACTTGATAACTGTGGCAAGATAGCTTTTAGTTATAATTGGAACACGCTTCCACATTTAGAACCGATATTAACTGACCCGGGACCCACCAAATAGCTGTATGATATTGTGACATATCTACTATCTATACTATATATATGTTTTTATCACAGTTATCTCTAAAGTCAGCTTGCTTTATTAATTTGCCAGTTTATTTAAATATACCTTTTTATTCCAGTGAGCAACGGCGCCCTTAGTGCATGCGCGGCGCAGGCTGGTGGCATGGACAAGGATGGTAAGAAGAAGCACACGAGGCCCACCTTCTCCGGACAGCAGATCTTCGCGCTGGAGAAGACCTTTGAGCAGACCAAGTACCTCGCAGGACCGGAACGAGCAAAGCTGGCGTATGCGCTAGGGATGACGGAGAGTCAAGTTAAGGTTAGTACAAGAAAAAAATAGGGTTTCCATTTATTATTTAGTGTCTGGACTAATCTTGGAGAATCATTGACGATGTGTTTTTTTTTTAATCCAAATAACTATTTCAACAATTTAATAAAAATTTCAAATTGGTGGTAAATCTAAAATTTTGTTTAATTAAATTGTACTTAGGATATTTATTAAGCAGCACAAGATTTTTTTGTAAAATCTTCATTATTCTGGATGAGACCGTAATTAATTTTATTATTTTTTAACAATTCGACAGATTTTTCATTATTTTGACTACAACGACGAAATTTTGAAAGAATCAAGTTTAAAGTTTAAAAAAAGTTGTGCGATTGATTTCAAAATGATAAACATGTAAATTTAACAAAACTAAATCAATTCCATGAACACGATTTGATCAATCAATATAATATCGAAAAATAAATTAATATAACCTTCCTCTCCACATGACGAGTAGGGTAGGAGCTCCAATAGTCGGCCGGTAATCCGATTACAGAGATTGAAAAGTCAATCACTTAGCTGCTGCGTTGGTACGCGGTGATACGCAGCACGGTACGCGGCGTAGTCAAACGCTACGCTCTATTACTGGGGATTAAACGCGGCGACATGTGGACGGACTTTGTTTTGTTGAATGCCGTTATTTAATGCCGTGATTCACAGATTGTAATGACTGGAGATTTGATTACGTTGATACCATATTTTTGTTTTATAATCATAGATAAGGTACGTACACAATTGAAAGTCACTTTATTTTTAACTACAGATTACATTTTGATAGATGTGTTTGTAATAAAATAATGAAAGATATCAGTGACTATTTAGTAAAAATAAATTTATTAGAGTTTATGCAAAAAAAAAAAATAACTATCAATGAAGCCACTAATTTTCACATGTTTCTATTTTATATTCTCAAATTTTATTAAAGTCAATTTCCATATAGTAAAACCAACGTCGTCTGTAGTTTGATGAGCGTACAAACAATTTAGAAAGTATTAATACTTGATTTTAACATAAACACAATAATAATTAATACACAAAAATATGTTAGAAACCAAAATCCTGCGCCATATAAAATTAATTCCAATAGCAGCCACTCATGCTATCACCGAACGGTTTTACGACATATAAATTGGCTTCTTAAATGAGGCGTCCCCTGCTACTAAACACATCATGCAAAAGGATCTTTCAATTAAAGCAAACACATAAAATAGGCGTAAAAAGGTGCAGTTATATGGAACTAATTGGGGTGTGACGTAGGGCCGGTCGGGTGAATGGGGCGAATGGGGCCGATGGGGCTAAACGGGGATAAACGGGCGAGGGGCCGACAACTGCGCCGCTCACCCTACCGCGGTGCGGTCACGCGTGTTGCGATTCGCTCAACATTATTGAATCGCAATGTTAGTATTTGTCCGTTTGTATTGTTGTTATGTCCTGGTAACTGCCCGTTTCTTGGGCTTTTCTTGGGATGTAGTGTATGGGAGTATGGGACAGCTGCCTTGAATGTTCTCACGAAGTGGTTTAGATGTGGTAAAGATACTGTAAAGGGTCTCGAAGCAGTACCACCACCTCATTGTCTGTTGCAATGTAGTGCTTACTGGTTTTCGCTACTTCGTGGTCAAGTTTGGTTCTGGTAATATTTAAAAACCAGTTTAACCTTTTTTGAATTAGTTCCTGACGGGCTAGTATAACGAGCGTGAGATAGAATTTATCGCGTTTTTGTCACGTTGTCATATCCAAAAATATGAAAAAAAAGGCACACAATCTATTTCACGCAAATTTTTCTAGGCCTGCTGGTAGCCTATTCGCAACTTTTAGGACGGATGAAATGTCTAATAATAGAAAAGTATAGAATTATAAATCTGAAACCTTATTTTTTATTGATTGAGATTGATCTGATGAAATTGAGTCTTAAATAACGTACAATGTAACAACGCTTTTTATTCTAATAGGCTATAGTTGCTTCTTGCCATCAGGTGGACTGCTAGCCCATTCTTTTGTACTATAGGCTTACTGCACTTATTGTTTACTTGGTTATGATATTCCATGCCATAACAATATTAACAATAGATAGGTGTATATAAGGCACATTATCAACAATAGGTATTTCTCTACAATCGTTCATGATTAGGTACCGAAAAGTTCTTCTAATCTCATTCATAAACCTATATTGCTCTATAAAATAGTAAAACAGTACTATTTCTGCTTACCCCGTCAGTAGTGAAGTATCTCATAAAAGTACAAAGAAATCAATAACTTCGTCATAACATAATTCTTATTCTTGGAGACTGATGATGTGCGTCTTCCCTACTCTTGTTTAATGTGGGCCCAAAGTGGGGCCAGAATGGGGCCAAAGTGGGGCGCTCATCGAATTATACTAAGTGATATTTGCTATTAGGGGAGATCATAGGATGACTGCATATTGCACAATATAATGGCTATGCTCGCGAATATGAGTATCAAGCTGCAACAATGCGATAGAAATCATATTCGTCAAATTCCTGATTGTTTACATCGATCGCGACTTTAGTATACTATTTTCTACAAAACAATAAATAGCCTATATTCGGTCTTAAGTTAAAGTCTAGACCAACTTCCTTGGACTCTAAATCTAATTTTTGAATGGTCAATCATCATTACAGTACAGTTGGTAATTTGCTAAATCAACAGCGCAACAAAATCTGTCAAAACAAGTTATGTTTTGTTTTCAAAAGTTTTATTTTATTAAAGCCATGCATAAATTTAATTCAACGACAAATAAAGGTCATTTATCTCAACTTCTTCTCACAAAAAAATATACCCGCAATTAAATTCCAAGAAAACAGGACACAACATTTCTTTACAAACAAGCTTGTTTAACACCCAATTTAGTACCTTTAACCGTTATAAAACCAAAGTGAATCAACAAAAAAGTGTCTCAGTGTGCAGCCGGCCTAACGCTCGATGCATGCAATTGTACAAAAGAGAGCAAGCGAGTGAATTGAACCGAACAAAATGAAATTAATGGCGGCGCGGCGCGACTGTTGCGCGATCCGATGTTGCCTAATGTGCGGGGCAAATAAGATGACTTTTAGTTTGGTGCAAATTAAGTTATACCGTTTGTTTGTTTACTTACATCATTAATATTGTTTATATTGGGTTTCAAATAACGGGCAGCCTTGTGAGATGTAACCAAAAAGATTGCCCGTAGGATAATACTATGGCATTTTAATTCAGCAAAAATGTTTATAGACTTTGTACTTTAACTGACTGCAAGTTTAATTAATTTGTCAATCAAATAGTTATTGAGCCTTTAAGTCAAATTTCAATTACATGTTTTTCCAAAGACACAAAGGCGTATTCTCAAATCTGCGTCTAAATAATAACACATTTCAAAAGCCAGACTACGTGCTCAGATGAAAAGACGTGTACTAAGGTAAACGTCCCAATTGTCGTCCACAACAAAAGTGTCACTATATCAAAGTTAAAAGCTTAAACGATCTAATGGCATCAATACAGAGCAACAATCCTTTATGGGGACAATGGAACTCACAAATTGGACTCAAACACCATCGCGCCAAGGGACACTTCACCAACAACCACTTACACAAAAAACAATCAATATTGAACTTTAATGCTTCGAAATAGGAGTGGAGATAAATGCATTAGTGGGTTGGTTCTTTTCAATTCCCCTGTATGGATCATAGCTCATTTGGCATTCGATAAAATTAATCCAAAGGGAAGATTATCGCGAGGGCTGGCTGTTTACACATGTGCAGTTGTGCCGGGTTCGAGCCCTGCAGAATGCATAATGCAATTAGTTAGCTTTATTCAATCATATATCATAGTTTAAGCGGCACTTAATTTTGTCGTTTATTGAGTTAGTGTACTTTTGCGAGAGGGATCTGATTCCATTACTGATACATTTCGCGATTGGTATTTAACTTTTGTAATTTAATTATGTGTCTGGTGTCAGCTTAAAAGCAGATAGAGATTTTATGAACAAGGCGAAAACACTGCTTTTGGTTCATATAGCCACATCAACCAAAAGGGTGTAACAGAGATGTAAAAGATCGAAATTTCGAAAGAGAGTGAGCCTATCGCTATCCAGCGAGCAAAATTATGACTCCGTACTGCTATTGAAAATTTCCTGACGGAAATTCCGAAGCCCGACTCATAAATCAGCAACCCAGGACCTCACAGTAAGAGGTCGCATTCAATAACCACTAGACCAATGAAGCCGCTTTATATAACTTTTAACATAGGTAACAAGGTAATGTTGCCTCGTTCACAAGAACTCTACCACATGCAATCATATTAAAGATTATAACAAAGACTTAAACGGTTAAAATGTCATTGGTCAGAATAGGTCACGCTCAATCCATTGTAGCTATACTGCTAACTTCAAAACAGCCTAGAGCTTTGATTAAATCTATAAATACATACCTATACTAACGACCTATATCCCACAGAATCACTTTACAATCCCAGTAAATTATCCAACCCAGTACTTCCACGAAACCTTTTAATCGCCGCACCTCTGGCGCATTTTTATACTGAGTAGCGTCATAAAGGGCTAATCTCCTAATCCGCGCCTGAACTTGTAAACTTTACGGTTGGAGGTGTGATATACTACCACTGCGCCTAAGAGGATGAATATATGACATTATAACACTTAAGCCGTGTCTACATGTTTTGATGACCACGCAAGGTTTCAAAGTGGAATTAGGAGTTTAATTTAATTTGTTTTTAATAAACGAATTAAAATCGTCTACGAATAACTCCTGTGCACAAACATACAATTCATTCTCTCGAAGCACAGAGTCAGAACGAATCTTTGCGGATCACACAATTGTCCCGTGTGGGGATCGAACCAACAACACCAGCGCAGTTGAAAGTGGCGAGGCGACCGCTTTTACCACTACGCCAACCGTGCATTCTTATGTTAGTTTTACATGAGGGAGACCTAGAAGTCTTGTTAAAGAACTGAAACCTACTACCTAGGTAGTTTGTATACTCTGTACCGATTTGGTAGTATTATAAAGCCGATTTACAGTCGTAAGAAGTATTAAGAGAATTATCTTGGTTTTCAGATTTAGCGAGGCATCTATGAATACTATAATGTTAATGCAGATATTTTTGCTTGTAAAAACGTACCATAAAAAGAGCTTCAAGATTATTATTGGCTGCAAAATTGTCGTCGTATAAAGAAGCACATCATAATATTTAATTTCAGTGCCAAAATTAATCAAAACAGATAATATATAGAAATGTAATCTAGACCATCGAGGCAGTTAACCTATTAAATCAGATTTCCATGCACAAAACATGAATTAAGATATTTAAAAAGATTTTTTATAACTAGGGTAGATAACCCAGTTAATAGTCATGGACATACGAGGAGCAATACAATATACAGCACTCGTAACCAGCCCTTACCTCATTGAAAATGCAAATGATACCGCGTCGTTATTCGTTATCCATTGCTTTTATAGCTGTAGTAAAGCACCGATGAATTAGTTGTCAGCCAGCAATGGACGCCTCCCACAAAGATAGATGTGTAGATAAGTTTATTGCGTGGTATTATGTTCATCTGGATGTTTTTATTTTGCAATTTGAATTTATGGTTAGCAAAATAAGGGATTTTTATGATGAATGAATCTTTTTATATCATTTCTAATGGTCTATTTTATTAGTTTTATAGATAGGTATCGTTTGAAGATAATGTTGAATATAGTAAAATAATATTTAAGAATACATACCAAAATTTACTATTATAGTATGAACTTAAAGTAAAAAAATGTGTAGATAATATAGGTACTAGACGAAAACTGGGTCCTCGAAAACCAAATCAAAACAGTTATAACTGTTAAGTTATTTATTTGTAACTTGTTAGTTCGATATTCCACATACCAATCAAGGTATATATTTCTAGTAAAGCTGGTCTCGCAATGCACGAGAAGCCATCTTATACTGGAAAAGGCAATGCCCAAAAGCCGTATCGCTACCAACCTTGTGTCACGAAATTTCTAGTTTTGTGTGTGACGATTACCTAGTAATAAGAGACATAACGTGAGTGTGAAAGTGATTTTCTATTGAAATATGAAGGATGAACTGAGCGCTGAAAATTGTTTCATTAAATAATAACATATTTTTACTAACTTTTTTCATGAAACCCGGCTTACTATTAAAATTTCTCCCCGAGTAACGTACACAATGATTCCCTACGTCCGGCGCACCCTGGGCAATTCGCGAGTTCTCCTAAGCGAATTGGCTAATCCTTTCACCACGATGGCAAGTCAAAATAAAATTTGACTCAGCCATCGACCCGACAAAGAAAGAAAGATTAAAATTTCTGAGTTACAAATAATCTTTTATTTTATTCTTCATATAATACAGCAGTTTTACCTTGACATATCCACAGAATAGATGGCACAGCGCAGCGATAAACAATCCCATAGTGAATTGGTCATACCCCTTTATAGCTTATTATTTATGTATGCTATATAGCTTGATGTGTACCCGTGTGTACCTCCTTCAATATCTTCAGGAGCAATACCCAAACAAACACACAATTGTGCGCATTACCCCACTTAATAAAAGCGATTCAGTTTACGAGGTCTAATGACGTCACATCATTACGTCACAGATAACGCAAACGACTCTTTAAACTGATGCACATCGTACACCCTTATACAGGGTGGGTCCAAATATTATAAGTCACTTAATAGATTTAATGCTAAGTTCCACATAAGTGACGTGAGAAATTAGTTATGAGCTTTTATGCAAAAAACAATTTAAAAAAAATATATATTTTCACATTTTAACTAGATTGCACTGGCTTTGGTACTTAATTGATTATGAGTCACTTAATAGATTTAATGCTGAGTTAAACATAAGTGACGTGAAAAATTAAGAGCTTTTATGCAAGAAATAACTTTTAGAAAATTATATACGTAAATTTTAATTAGATTGCACTGGCCTTGGTGCTAAATTGATTAAACGGTTCTCTCATTAAATAATTAAGTTATTTTTCAGTAATCAACATTCAACCAATAAATCATTGCGTTTTCAGCTCAGGCTAGGAATCCTATTGTCCCAAACTCGTGAAGTCATCTTCTTCTTACGTGTCAATGGCGTTATGGTTTCTCATTTTTTGTTTATATTGTTTTTTCACAATAGGTAGCAACTCATGAGGTCTTATTTAAAAACAAGAAACATGCTCAAAACTTTTTACAAGTAAACTTTTGTTATCCTTTCTGCCGTTTTGAGGATCATAATATTTAAAACAGCCTGTATATTCAGCATGGGGTTCATATCCACCCCAGAGCGACCACTGCGCATATTAAATTATTTTGATGGATCGCGCTATAATTTAATTTTAATGTGTTTTGATAAAACGTCCCCTGTAAAGTGATTTTTTTGTTAATTGTGAAGTGATTGTCTGACGGAGCGGCGCTTCGAGGCATTGTTCTCTTAAACGGCCGTGATGGAACATTTGCATTATTTTGCATGATTTAAGTTGATGAGGCAGTAAATGTGCTCACAAAGTATTAATAATAGCAGCCCTGTATCTAATAAATGTCCCACTGCTGGGCTCGGGCTTCTTCTCATGATGAGAACGGTTAGGCCTTAGTCCACCACGCTGGCTAACTGTGGATTGGAGACTTCACATTCCCTGGAGCACTTTTTAGGTACTCTCAGGCATGCAGGTTTCCGCACGATGTTTTTCTTCCAACGACAATTTATATCATAAATACACACATATCTTTGAAAAGATGAATCTTAACGATTTATTGTCATGTTTGCCGTGGGTTCGAACCAGAGACCTTTGACTTCGCAGTCCTACGGTCTTCCACTCGATTATCGCTGCTTATAAAGTTTTTTTTTTAATTTTGGTATATTTAACACAGATGCAATTTAGATGATCAGAGATTTTATGGATGTAGTCGAGTTGTCAGGGTTGTCATACATAAAAATCTTTTAGACTGTCTTAAAGAGTCGCTTACTTCAGACTACACGTCTAAGCTGACCATTCCATGACTATCTTCATAATATAATTTATCATATCTCCTTATTCCCTATTACAATATCATAATATAATATTGATAAACCAAACACAATGGTCGCATCCATAGCTAGTACGTGACTGAGCAACACCCTGTATCATCCAGTATCTACGTGATTAAACACCCTGTACAATCGCACGACATATTGTTACGACACACAACTTTAGTGTAATTAGCATACAGGGTGCTGATTCTGTGCGGATAACGTGACGCAATATGTTGTGTTTATGGAATGCTTATGAATTTTGTGAGTCTTTGATTTGATTGAATTTTCAGTTACGATAATTCCAAAAAAATATTGTGTGACCTTGTTTTGTTATGTAGACGAACTTGCAGATCTTCTCATCTTGTCTCTTCATTTTTGTGTACGGACAATCTACAATATTAATTTTCCGTTACCTGAATCCTAAAAGCAATTTGTTCAGTAACAGAGTTTCAGTGTGATGTATTTAATAATTTCTAATAACGATATTCATCAATTTCATCATTAATATATGACGTTAATTGTGCACGATTATGCTCTGTATGCAAATTTAATGATGACGTAGAACGTTGATTGCATGCTAATTCTAATGCTGGTCAACTATCTGTGTGTGTGTGTGCATCGAGTTTGGATAGAATCGAGCTTAGTTCAAGTTTTGGGTTTAGTTACAGAGCCACGTTTTAGAGTTGTGTCAAACAAGTACCGTGCTTATTTCTTAAACAGTCCATTTTATGAATCTCTGAGGCAAAAAGGAATACTACTAATCAAATATTCAAAAAAAATACCTTGTTTTTAAATATTGGGCAGAAAGGAATATAATAAATACATTATTTAGAAACGATACTGAGATCCTATTTCTGATGGTTAAATAAATGAAAATGAGTTGTGCGCTGAGAAGTTTATTTAATGGAAAATTTTCGTTTTAATATATTTTGGAAAATAGTGGTAATAGGAATGTGAATATGAATCACCGTTTAACATTGCATTTTTGATATTTTTTAATCTGTACCATTCTAGTCATCAAAAGTATAAAACATGGAATGACAAATCCACTGAAATATTCAATAACGTATATCAATTCAAATTCATACAAAATAAATTGTACAAATCACTTGAAAGCGACTGACCATCCAAACACCGCGCTGTTATTTGTCAAAACAACTGTCAAGCTTTGTTTCAAACGATTTGTTTGTTTGACACGACACTTGATGACGTATATCTGCCTAAATTCCCAGTCAAATCTATCGGACAGACGGCTGGTCCACCCTGTATACACATTTCACTAGCACAAGCAAAATTGATCTTTATTGTTATATTGTAAGGTTCGTTTTCGGTTGTTCGGTGTTGGCTAGTCAAGTGATCAATCGATAGCGCCGATGACAGGGCGAGCGAGCGATAATCGCCACTCATTAGTCGTATTGGAGTCGCAGTGTATCGGTTGAATGACATCTGCGTTTTGGATATAATCTCTGATACACATTTTTAGTTGAGTGATGCTAATCTGTGATCTATTTAGGGTTTACGACATTTCGACATTCAATTTTGAAATACAGTAGAGTCACCAATTTTATACTAGACTAGCTTCTATTCCGCGTGGTTTGACTACCTGCGGTTACAATATATTCTTAGATCCATAAAATCCACCCAAAAAATCTTAAAAATGCAATGTCGTCAATAAAATGTCAATGGCGTAATGAAAAAAGTAATAATCAGACTTAGAACTTATAGTGTTTATTTTTTTTACGAAGTACATATATTAGATAACGGGATATTTACTCAAAAAGCCGGTGATATGTAATGAAAATGACCATGGTTTGTCTCAAATAGAAGCCTGACCTAGCTTTGACACGACTGTCATAGTAGGTATATTAACTTATTATGACAATTATGACTGAACACTGTCTCTTAAGATACAGGTTTTTTACCTAGTTTAAGAAACAGGGTATCAATTGTTTGCTTAAATGTACTTTAATCTGTACTTTTTGGCAATAAAGTTATTATTAATCTTATATTATTGAGTTTGATATAAAAAACAGAATTCATACTTGTATGTATGTGTGTCGATATTTAATTAATATAAACAGTGTATTGAAATTTCTTTTTATTTTTTACAAAAACCAATGTGTCGTTTAAACGCTTAAGCATCACTTTAGCTTGTACAAACTACTTTTCCTCGTGGAAATTATACATTGAGGTTACTACCGACAGTAATGACGAGACCATTTACAAAGGTTTTTATTCATTATAAAGTATCATCATCATCATCATTCTCAACCCAGAGACGTCCACTGCAGGACATAGGCCTTACCATTTGATTACCACGGCGCGCGGTTTTGTGCCGACTGAAACCAACGACTCCCCGCGATCTTAACAAGATCGTCTGTCCATCTAGCGGGAGGCCTTCCCAGGGAGGCTTTGGCCGTTGGGGCAAAAAAAGTCCTTGAGTGGCGGCCACGAACTGGTTATAAAGTATAGTAAGAATTAAACTTTCATAAATCTCTACTTCCACCAATTTTTTAGTAGAAATTCCCCATACTATTGTCGTCATACATACTGGACTTATGTAGTTGTCAATAAGGTGATTACGCGTAAGGGGTACAGAACCCTAATTGATCGGCGCGCTAACGACACGTTTTTGGGGTTCCGTGCATGCTGCTCTTATTTATTGACTATATATTATTTTGATTGTTTTTATTTGTACTTACTGCTCTGGTGATTGGAGTCAATAACTTTGCTTTGTGAGGTGTTGTTCTTTTTATTTGCTTGCCTATTTCATTTATGGCTTTAGCATCTGTGTGTTGGTAAGTGGCAATATAAGTGATTAGTAAGAACTGCAGTTCTTGGTCATACTAGTCATTCAATACATTGTTAAGTCTAATTTTCAGACTACTACATACATGAACAGTCAGCAAGAAAAGAAGCTTAACATTAAAAAAAATAAAACTACATTATTTACATTAAAAACATTCCTAATAATAACTTTAAAATCACATTATTTATATTAAAAACATTCCTAATATAAAATAATGCACTTATTATCGATTACTACAAGTTTTAATTCATCAAATCATTAAAAAAAACCGGCCAAGTGCGTGTCGGGCCACGCGCAGTAGGCTTCCGTAGCTAGTCAACATATTTCGACTTAAAAGGGATTTACTATCTGTATTAAACAAGTAACATCTTCATACAAGTCATTACTTTCAAAGGTTTTTGTAATTTGCACGAATTATTCTAAGTAACTGTATTTTACACTTTGGACCCCAATTACTCTAGAACTAATTAAGTTAAAGTAACCAGATAAATAGCGTCCTTCAGATAGGAAATGTTTGTAGTACACGAAACCAGCTAGCACGTATGACGAGATGTATGAATGTTAAGGAAGCGAAAGAAGTATGTAAGGAGCGAAGCACATGGCGTTCCATCGTCTCTGCCTACCCCCGTGGGATAAAGGCGTGATTTTATATATGTATTATGTATGTTTATTTATGTTTCAAGAATTTTGAACGAAATATTCTGAGTAACTGCATCTGACATTTCGGACCCCTATTCCTCTTGAACTAATGAAGTGAACTTATCCGCTTTAGTTTTCCTTTAAAGTTCATTACATGTACTACCGACACAATTTTTTTCAGATTTTAGGATCCAGTAGTTTAGCTTTTAGAGGAGGGGGGGACGCCCTACTCGAACAAAAATTTGCTCTTTAAAGTTAATTATCTCGCAAACGGATCCCTAAATCAAAAAACTGTCTTAGCAACCCCTAAACGTTTTTAAAAGTCCTATCTAACAATATCCCACACTATGGGGTAGGCGACAAAAAAAAAACATCCCTACTTTACATGTAGGGGAGCTACCTGAAAAAAAATTTTTTTCCAAATTTTACTCTACGACTTTCTTTGTTTAGTTAACATACATGTTTATGCAAAATTTCAGTTTTCTAGCACCAACGGTTTCGTCGCTATGCCGTGGACAGACGGACAGACGGACATGGCGAAACTATAAGGGTTCCTTGTAGGTACTACGGAACCCTAATAAGATTTTAAGAAATAAGAGGCTTTTAAAATTTGTCTGTGTGTAGCTACTTACATCTTGACTGTTCTTAAATTTTCTAGAAAATAATTTCGGTTCATTGTTTTCAATATATCTCTCGCTACAAATATGAACTTTTTTTTTGTGTAAGCTGTACCTAGGTTTGTATCAAATCTCAACTGATTTTTTAGTACAGTTACACATTTTTTATTCTTAAAACTAATCAATTTTAACACAAACTTCTTGCTTCAAATTGTTAGATTATTACTCTTTTTCACATGTTTGAACATAATTTTTATTTACTTAACAATCAATATCGATATTCGCCAACTGATTACTAAAAAAATTCCGTCTATAATCCTTAAATCCCACATGTGGGCAAAAAGCAAGCTGTTAATAAAAGACTGTGGTGGAATCAATTAATGGCGTAGGCGCAGCTGGGAAATGATTTGGGATTTGTCACGAAAGCTTTGGGCATCGAGCAATGGACAGAAATGGGGAGAGTTTTCTTTGAATACAGCTAAAATATATAATACTAGCTGACCCGTGCCCACTTCGTTGGGCATAATGTTCAAAAATATATATCTTTCATAGTTAAGGCAGCGTTCGTAAGAAACGTTTTCATTCGAATGTTTTTTCGCCGATTCACTTTGCAAAACGGACTACCATGTAAAAGCCTTTTTATTTTTCGGTTTTTTATATGTATAACCTATGACACTCAGCAATAATGTGTCTTTCTATTCGTGAAAGAAGATTCCCGAGATTCCAATTAACGAATTCGGAGTTTCCGATTAACGAATTCCATGAGGACCAAGTCGCAGGATAATTTTAATTGTTCAAAACTTCTCAGCTAACCTAACCTAATTGCAAAAAACTAAATACCTATAACCTAAATTAATATCTACATGAAACTAACTTAATACCTATAACCTAAATTAATATCTACACGAAACAAACTTAATACCTACCTATAACCTAAATTAATATCTACATGAAACTAACTTAATACCTACCTATAACCTAAATTAATATCTACATAAAACAAACTTAATACCTACCTATAACCTAAATTAATATCTACATGAAACTAACTTAATACCTATAACCTAATTTAATATCTAGGTACATGAAACAAACTTAATGCCTATCTATAACCTAAATTAAATGAAAACTATATAAACATAAAAGATTTTTTTTTTAATGTACCGAGAATAAAATTAATGAATGTCGAAAGTGTGTTACGAAAAATTCATTTTTGGGGACGTCCGCTGCGTAAAGAGCCGACCGCGCGAATGAGCCGCGCGGGTACCTACCTCTCAGATGTAAAAGGAAGGTCACGCCTCCTTCTTCCGAAGTGAGCACGAACGCGAACCGAAATAAGCCGAAACCATCGCGCGCCGCTGCCGCGCTGCTGTGGCCTTCACGTATAACAATGAGTTTTTCTCCGATTCTCTTTACAAAACGGACTACCACGTAAAAACCTTTTAATTTTTCGGTTTTTTATATAGCCTATGACACTCAGCGATAATGTGGCTTTCTATTAGTGAAAGAATTTTTAAAATCGGTGCAGTAGATTCCGAGATTACCCTTGACAATTTAACAAACACACAAACTTTACCTCTTTATAATATTAGTATAGATATGGAGTTTTTAAAATAATCAAAAACAAAATAAAAAGTGTGGAGGTTCAAATCATACATAACATAACATCACGCCTATATTACCTAGATGGGTAGTAGTGTAGTCCCATGGGATAGGCCTATCGCCATCCACCGGGCACAATTCCATCTCCATGCTGCTGTTGAGCATTTCTTGATGGAAAGTTCTCAAATAACACTTTGCCCGGCCCGGGAATCGAGCCCGAGACCTCGCGGTAAAAGAAGTACATAGTTAAAATCATTCAAGGTGAATTATATCACGCATTTCCATAGAAACAGGCGATTAAAAAATACACTTGTCTTTGACACTATAACGTTTGCACAAAAATAATTATTTTATGTATATAAATTATAATTTAATTATATTGCTACATGTTTTTTTTCCAGTTTGCTAACTATAAATTTACCTGCATGATTTTTTCAATATACCTTCTTTTATTATAAAATTTATGTTGAAAATTTTTATCGATGCATCATTTTGCTGATTTAAAAATAAAAATATGTTAACGCCGTATCAAAAGACCGTTTAAAAATCCCCATTTACGATTAGTGGGCGTGGCACAGTGGCAGTGGTGACTACCACACAATAACAACAGTCGTCGTATTACCATTACAATGCGCGCGCGCTGCCACCGCGTCCTGCGTCAGTGGCAATATGGCACATGATGAATGGTGGTGGTCACATGTGGCAGATTATATTGGATTTTAAGTGTGGTATTTGTGGACTGTTTATTTTGCTAGAGTTTTCCTATGGATTAACATAATAATAACATTTATTTTAAGAATTTCATTAAGTGATGCTGCGATTTTTAAATATTGATTACTCGTAATTCCATCAGCTTTTTGACTGAATCTAAAAATATGTTATTTAAATAATGAATTTAAAACTGAATAAAAAATCAAAAATAATAAATGTAGGTATATACAGCTACACCGGCTGCACAAGATATGTGTAGTTTTTGCTGTAAATTATTAACGTTTGCTGAAGTTCTAATTGCTTATTTTTTCAAGTTTAGCCGTTATTACTGAAAATTACAACATTATTAATACATACTGTCTATTTGATTTTTCCAACAATAATAAAATAAGCACTGTTAAACGTACCTATTCTATCTGACATAATACAACACAACATTACGTCGATATTACCCTCAAGGGTGTGGCAGAAGTGTGTAACAGCCACACTTCACCCATCGCCATCCACGAGGCTCTAATCAAACTGCGTGCTGCTATTGAAAGTTTCCTGATGAAAAAAAACTCAAATAACACTTTTGCTAAACCCGGGCATCGAACCCAAGGAGGCGCATACGCATCAACGAGGCAGAAGAAGAATACAAATAAAACATATCCACAAGTATAATAATATTTTTATACATATTTAAATTTAATTCCATCAGAATTCAGTAGCCACCTCTATTCTTAAGCTCATATTCACGCATACAGTAAATAACATCGACGCAATCTGTACATCGTAGGGCGGGCGGATCTCGTTGGGCGGCGCCCATAAAAATGCAAATGGCGTGTCGACGTGCCCTCTTGTATCAATCACTGCGCTTATTATTGCGGGATTCGAGGCTGAGCCCTTGTACACCGAAGGTGGAGATTGTGCTATCGTATTGTTCAAATGTGTATATGTACTGAGTGATAGAGAATTCTATTTTTTAACAAAATTAATGAGTTTGCAGTTTATACTAACCTATATCATCATTATAAAGGCTGCTTTCGAAATCTACAAAGGGTAAAAAAAGGCAACAACATAACATAACATAACATCTCGTCACGATTACCCAGAGGGGTGTGGCAAGGGTGTACAACACCCACATTTCACCTGTTATGTTTAGGTCCCATGAGATAGGGGGTGAGCCTAACGCCGTCCACAGGGCACAATTCCAACTTCTGCTGCTATTGTGACACTTTGCCTGACCCAGGATTCAAACCCGAGACATCGCGAGACGCATACGCTAACCACTGGACTGTCGAGGCAGTTAGGTTAAAATAGAGAGGTTTAATATTTAGCTTGCTTCCAAATAATACGGCGCAGTCATGAGACTAGGCCCTCCAATTACGGGTACAGAAGAGAAAAGATAGCTTGGCTATCTAAAGACGCATTTACAGTCTACTACGGAAGTCTACAAGTAGCAGTTACTACTTGCCAATATAACAAAATTTATGTATATTTACCTAATTATTTGCCTACTGCAAATTGCCAGATTTTTTTTTCAAAAACTTCCAGGACATTTTTCTACACCTGAATATTTGATACCACATAAATCAAGTTCCACTATGGTTAGCCAATCTTTGTTTGTTTTGCCATATGACATTTAAAACAAGTTTCGAGTTATCAATTGTCACTTGCGGTGCCTACAAGCTACCCACACTTCACCAAAGCCTATA
Organism: Hypena proboscidalis; assembly: GCA_905147285.1. Classification (NCBI taxonomy): domain Eukaryota; kingdom Metazoa; phylum Arthropoda; class Insecta; order Lepidoptera; family Erebidae; genus Hypena; species Hypena proboscidalis. The sequence continues at coordinate 471,158 of LR990147.1, forward strand.
ACTAAATAAAGAAGTAACAAATCCAATTATTTTTTTTAACAAAATGTCAATAGATTATTATAATTTTTAATTAAGGTTTGTCATGACGGCTGGCCGCTTCCGGCTTAGGCGATTAGTCGAGTTAGTCGATCGATTGTGATGGAAGCTAGTGATGTGACTCATCGACTATCGACTTTGCATTCGATTAATTTTAGTTGTCGTTTAATTGGATTATTTATGCTGAGGTGGAGGAACAAGGAAGATATCTAACAGAGGATATGTTTTCTTTTTTTATCATCACATTTTGTCTTTTTTATTTCGTTTAGTGGAACTACTGAACTAACTACTTTAGTTAATGAGATTATTAGTTTATATATGGTGACGTCATGGTCATTATGTTAGTCAAAAAAATAAGAATGGTATTTTCAGTATTCATATAGTGAACTGTCCAAACAACTGAAAACAGTCCATTAAACGATATATAAATAAACGCCGTCTAAACGAGGCAATTTTTCGCATAATTTGTCTTTCTATCAGCTTAGGAGCACAAATACAGCAGTGTTCTCGAGAACAGACAAACAGACATCAGTCAGTTTTGACAACGTGTTTACGACCTGATCTGCGCTCTCGTTAGCCAGGATTACCTTAAACGTCGCCAAATAAAACCATGGAACCCCCTGTACAAACGACACTACAGTTTTACGAGAACAAACAATTATTTATTGCGCCGAACACCCTATATATGTACCAAAATATTGGAAAGACAACCTTATTTCAGTGAGTTAGAGTTGAAAATTGAGTGAAGCGCACAGATCCACAGTCGAGCAAGATTAATAGGGCATAAAACGTAAGATAATACAATATACAAGAAGACACGTTGTTAACCGTTCCGTTTTGAGACGGTGTTGAGTGGCTCTATCTGTCTCTCTCGCTCGTGTGTGGCGCTATATGGCTGTCTCGGTCGCACAGTTTCAATTATCTGCCTAATCCTTCAATTACGTCGACAGATGTCGCCTGCGTCTTCGAGCTTATGTGCCAGTTTAAAGTACAGTCCGCAGAGCAATTACTGTTGATCGGACGAGATTTTGTGGGCTTTTAGTGGCCGTGAATATAATTAAATTTTCATTGATTTCGTAATGTAATTTATTTGTTATTGGTGGGTTTAGGCGTTTCCAAGACGGCTCCTATTCGTCGTGACGAATGTTTCAAATGAATAAAACGCAGGCTTAGTCAGACTAGAACCGATTCGTTTTAATATTTTAGTAGCCATTATGTTTTATTGTTTCATTATTAGAGGTTTAGAGCTATTAAGATGGAACGTGCGGATCGGAACATTGATTTTCTGATTATGAATTCATAATACACATTATTTTGTATTGATTTTTTAATCCGAATTTTATTTTTACGATGATTCTCTCAATAGAGTTAATTTTCTTGACAACTATCGGTAATCAAATAAGCTTGTGCTATAAAACCCATGTTACATTTGCATTTTAAATCCATTGAAAAATATATTATTTAAAATTAAATTTCAATTATTTTAGGAGAAAATAAATAACAACTTATTATAATTATATATGAAAAAATAATGATATATGAGATTTTGCTCGTGTTATTTATGAACTTTTCATCAGGAAAATTACAATAGCAGCACAGAGTTGAAATTGTGCCCGGTGAATGACGATGGGCTCACCCTTTATCCCATGAAACCTAAACATAAGAGGTGAAATGTGTATGTTGTACACCTCTGCCACACCCATTGTGTAATAAAGGCGTGATGTTATGTTATGTTAAAGCTTTATAGAGTTACCTACTCTTAATTATTATCAAGTTATGACTGAAACACGAAAAATTAATAACCTTTAATGAAAATAAATTAAATAATACTGTCGTGCTACCATTACTTCCCGTCCCTTAGGACCGAAACACGAGTTAGCTAATAATTAATATTATAATTAATGTTGCAATAACTGAAACCGCGGCACGCCATTAATCCCTCTCCCCGCACGCCCCGCGGCGGGCCTGCCTCCCCCCCCGGCCCGGGTTAGTTAATTACATTGTTTTTACAATGTCGCACTCTATTTAATTGCGGATTGAAGGAGAAAGGGTGATAAAGGCTTGAACAACCATTTACAGCGATAAGGTAGTACAATGGAAATAGGGGATTCGAATTGTAAGAATGCTGTATGTATTGGGAATTGCTGGTTATTTTAGTAACGATAATTATATAATACTATTAGAAGAAGTCTGTATTAAAAATCTTACAATTAATTAAATAAATAGTATCAGCAAATGTTTTTGATAGTAATACAAAGTTACTAGCTAGCTATTATTCATATTATTTCGATGTTTTACTTTAACTTAAAATAATAAAACATATCATCACGGCTGTATTACCCACATTTCACTTGTTATGTTTAGATTTCATGTGATAGTGGGTTGCTATCTACTGGACACAATCCTGGTCCGTGCTGCTACGAAAAAATTGTCTGACGCCAAAATTACAAATAACACTTTAGTTCGAAGCGGTAATCGAACTCAAGAGGCTGCATACACTAATTACTATACCAACAAAACAGTTCATGCAAATAACACTACTTACGTACATATTCAATAAATCAACATTATCAATCAACAGATAATAAATAAAAGTTTAAAAAAACACGCTTTTAAAGTACTTCTAACTAACTAAAAAGTGAAAAATAATTCCTAATATTATAAGCTGAAAATGGTAATGAACAAAAAATACTAGTATTATTGTGAAAAAGCGTGGGGCGCTCTGTGCCATATTTTTCGTCTATCGAGCAACCCACGCTTTTTCACAATAATACTAGTATTTTTTTAAATTTTTTATTCGAATTATTGCATTGTCATCGATCTTTGACAGGTGTGCAAAATTTGAATGAAATCTGTCCGTTTAAAGTGGGTCAAAATCAAGTCCAAAGGAGTCGGTTACATACATACATACATACATACATACATACATACATACATACAGGTGAAGCTAATATTATAAGCGTGTTAAAAATAAAAGTAAGAAACTGTTTTCCTAAAAGCAGTATCAGGCTATTGATAAATGATTTTTAAATATCTTTATTAATAAACATGTAGGTACATACGTTTTACAAATGATCTTATTCGATTTGTAAAGAATAAAATTGTTTTGCAGGCTGCCTCACCTTTTAAAAACATTTTCACCATAATATTGTTAATCACCATAATATTGTGTAATAAACAAAATTGGTTTAAAATTGTGTCGGGCTTGAAGACCATAACATTTACAAAATGTATGATAACAGGCTATTATTTAGGCCAATAACTTTTTAGGATGATTATGCTATTAAAATTAACTAGATTAGAAATTAATTAGCACTGTATCCAGTTCCTACCTATTTTTAGATCTAACGTAACTCTCAAATACCTTTCATTATTAAAAACTTATTACCAACGAACCAACTTACATTCAGCTATCGATTAAGTGAATATTCATCTCACATGATCCCAAACAATGTTGCGATAATGATCAGTATTTTAATTCGAGTATGACATTCCGATATTATCAGCTCACATCACATCATCCGAATGATTATCACAAAAAATGTAACTAACAAATCAATTAAAATGTGTCTAGGGATTTTGTGACACTGCTAGCGATTCGACATAATAACGGGACTTTTTTAAATCTAATTATTTTTGTCCTACATAATTGAAACTACGCAAAGCAATTTCTATACTTTATCAAATCAGTTTTTCTTAATATATACTGGGTGTAATTTATTTTTTGAGGAAGCTGCTTGCCAGTAATATTCTGTAACTAGGTAATGAAAACTTCACCAAAAAATATGATTTTCAGATATTTTTTTTCACGATTCTGCCGACTTATTATGGACTTCATTAACACTAAGAGTAACATTATCATAGCGTAGACTATTAAAATTCGGCTTTTCTGATGAACATTTTGGCACCATAAATAATTTTGATAATCACTGAAAAGTGTTTTCGCAAGTTTTATTTGAATGACCCTATTTTAACTGCTATTTTATATTGCCTTTGATTTATTATTAGCTGATGCTTGATGCTTGTAACATATCGAAAACTTTTATTGGAGTATAATTTTATTCATACATTTCAAACCAAACCGAAATGTGCGCTCTATCCCGCTACTCACATACGACGTGACAAATTCCTTACCCACCGATATCTAAACGGGTGAAATTAACTCAGTGCCAATAAGTAGCCGTCTATCTCCGATCTAATATATCACTAATAACACGGCCAATCTGTCCGTCCGTCCGTCCGCCTGACAAATGAAAGCGGCCGCCTCGACCAAACGCCGATAATTATCTACTACATCTCCACTCAAAATTAGACCTTATAACACAGAGAAAAGCATTAAAATTAATTAAGCTGATCATTTAAAAAGTTTCAAGCATCAAATCAGTCTTCTTAAGCAATTTTCAACTCTAAATTTAACACGTAAAGTTCAATTTTCTGCGTAGATGTGGTAGATATAAAGCTAGGTCTATAATAGCGTTCGATTGTCGTGTCAAAATGGTAATGATGTTGGGCGACAAGGCGGAACGGTGTTCGGTAGCGGCTGACGATTTCCTTAATGACATTAGACACAGTGCGCGCTAAGATTGAAGGCCCCTAGCCGCCGCCGTAAGCATTCGATTGAGATAAGCTGTGATGCTACATGTAGATTTAATGTTGGAAACGTTCTCAGGAAGATTTTACTGCTATTACATGGGAGTCTAATTGTTAGCTTTCTTTTTTATAATACTAGTAACACTAGAGACTCTTCTGTGACTTCAAGGATTACGATATTATGCATCATTTACCAGTAATTATAGTTTCAACTGTGAACTAAAATAGTGAATATATACATGGTTTTCGATCGATTCAAATAGATAATGAGTTTTTGAAATTAGTCGATAGTTTTTATAGTCAGTGTTTTATGGTTATATCAATATTCATTACAAATAATGTCTTGCATCCACATTTCCAGAGATATGATTCCATCACTACAAAGCGTCCGATTATAAAACACTCAAAAAACAGACTCATTCTTTTCCGAGTAATCCAATACTCATCTCTTCATATAATACACATAAAATAGAATAGAATAAGTAAAGTAAGTAAAAAGCCAGCAGTTGTAGCAAGGAGGTGCGACCGCCGCGGCGGCCCTCGACCAATCGATATGACATTATTCATAGCTGCGACTATACACATGTAACGACAGAGGACAGTGGAGACGACAATGCCAAATTATACGAATATATTTTGCGATTTTAGTCATATGTGTTTTTGCGACCAGGGTCTAATCCTTTCGTTTTTCTGTTATATTCTTTTATAATATGCTCAATGTATACTTTGCAATACTAGTAAATCAAAAATAAATGTTGAGGAGGAGTAGCTCTGAACAGACACTACATGAGTAACACATAAACAACTTAGCAACCGCACGGCAAAATAAGTTTTATTTAAAAATATAAGCAGTACATCCGGCATTGTGGGTATACCTTTCATTGGCAATATAAATTAGCTAACAGCAAGGTATACATAGCGACCGATTTTAATTGAATATATTGATGATTTTTCTCGATTTAAATATTTTAAATCAATATTAATACAAACTACCACAGATCATTTTTAGAAAGAAAAATTCACAAAATAAAACGATTTTCCCTGTATCGACTCCATTCATTTGCTGTCAGATGCGCTGAAGTTAGCGGCGTCGCGACTCCGCGATATTGTCCCGTCTCAATATGTCGCAAAATGTCGCCGCATCGACACATACATACGACCGTAACTTATGACAACCTCTATGAGTACCTACATGTCCAATTTTAAATAAATTTTTGATCTGCGGCATTTTTAAGGATCTAATATTTGTTTCACACAAATAATAAAACTGTATGATGATATTCTGAGACAGATATAGAACCAGAAATTGACTACATATTATCGCTACGGAGGGACAGTCAAAGTATTTTGACCCTACTATTCAAAAAAATATTTTACTTAATTAAATATACAAAGACATTACATAGTCGTAAGTGTGACTACTATATCATTCATTTTTGATATTTCGTGGGCTTTAGTATGGTTTCTTCGAATCTATTACTAAAATGATTTAAAACGTTTAATTATCCTTATTACAAACGATTTATTAATTTTTGCCAACCTCACTTGACTTGACCTGCAAAATACTGTAGAAAACTATCGAAAAGTTCAAGGAGCAGTATTTTTAAAGGGTTGCTCTTTTTCCAAATACGACTCTATCATTGAAAGCTATTCACAGAGGCATTGTGTCCATAGGCAGCACGGCTATATCATAGTATAACACCGCCATAACACTTGTGTAACACGGTAACACACAATATGTATGCGGCAGACGTTCGGCTTTATTATTATTTCCACATATTGAGTATCTCTCCCCTGCGATCGATGGCTAACGCGTTTAAGATTGCTGCCATGTGTGTGTGCGTGTTCGGCCTAATGTTACGATATGTAGATGGCAACTTTATGGAAAGGCAGTTTGAAAGATATCATTTTTATAAGATTGTTGAGGTGCAATGAATTCAGAAGTTTGAATGAAAATCATGAAATTTTACGTGATATATCGAAATTATTTTCAATTTACCTTACCATTATTGAACTTATAGTTTCAGTAAACAAAGAGAATCCCATGAGGGACATAAGATGCGCTTATTTTTGATCAAATCATTTTGTTACATTTTTGTACATCATACAAATTATTTATATTACAAGGAGCTCGCGCGGACCGATCGATCTTGCGGGTTAAGTAATTCTAACCGCGGTCGGCCGTGGAACGGTCACCATCATCATCACCATCTTTAAAATGATAAGATTTCCTCCGTGCCTCGAAGCACGTTAAACCGTTGCCATTTTAACATCTATTTACGTTTAGCATTTTAACATTTAGTTACGGGCAGTTAATGATCAGGCAGTCTGACAACTAGTCTAACAAAGGGTATCGTATTACCTCGTTCTGGGTTGTGGAGGTCTGATGGTCACTCCACGTAAAATAATGACTTTCGGCTGAGACAAATACCCCACATTCGATTGTACGTTTAAATTTCCTTGTAAACAGAAAGTGCATCTAGATTCGAGCACTATATCTCCAAGGTAGTTGGCAAACGTGACCTAAATTCGGTCAAGGGGTCACTGAACTTATAGTTAGTGATATATGTTCGAACAAAGGATATATTGCTAAGGATATAATGAATTACTTATAGTTCTTGCATTTCACGTTCGACGGACAGTTGTCTTACCTGTAGTTAAGGTGAACATACTATACTATTGGTCTAACACACCCTATGACACACGTTTGTAACGTCCGGACTGCGGAGTGGGTAATGCACCTAATTGCGACGCCAAGGTCGCGGGTTCGATACCCGCTCAAAACAAATCTGTGTGTGCATGAACATGGAGGTTTGTCTTGGTATGGGTATCTCTATGTAATTACAAAAGAAAAAGTATGTATGTATTAGTATCAGTTATTATAGTACCCATAAACTAGCTCTGCTTAGTTTGCAATTAGATGGCGTTGTGTGTCTGTTTGTAAAGGCCAATTGCCTTCGCGAGTTGCAAGAACTATACATTCATAAGATCTACCAGAAACAAAAACCCAGAAATCAGAGAAAACACATGTAGTAGCAAATATTCATTATGTTTCATGAATATCTATGGAATGGTATCGTGTAATATCAATATGATATCGAATCATATTCCATGGCGATCAGGATTCGATGCCGTTTTCCTTAAGGTTGGTAACAAATGGTGAGGGATTACCATTGGAAAGGTTGTTATAATACAGTAGGGAAGGTAACAGCTATCGATAATAATATTAGAAAGTTTACTCTGTTTTTGGGTTTTGATATTACTCAAAATCAATTTGGTGAAGTATGTAATGTGATGCTATATTGATTTTTATTGTAGTTAGTATCTAGTCTTCTGCGCACGACTTCCGCCGCGTTATTATGTCGATATTATGTATCCTTTGTCCTTTTTCATGTCTTGAACTATGTCCATACCATTATTATCAAGATCGGATCTTTAGTTTAGCCGTGAAAGCATATCAGACAGAAGGACAGACTTATCCCATTGTTATTATCAGTAAGGATATTATTTAAAATCAAACTAAGCCGCAATTTCACAGGTGTTAAACAAACCTTATTGGAGGAGCAAGCATGTTGCCCACATTAATTAAAGTGACAGCTGTGTTCTTTTTTCAAGTTTAAGTTTCACTTTTACGTTTGGTCAGGATATATTTTATGGATCAGATAGTATTTATCCAAAACATCTGAAATCGGCCCTTAGTCAAGTAGAAGTAAATTTCAAGTAAGGATTATGCCAATTTAATTTTAGTTTACTGCTCATTTACAAGCTATTGCAAATAATAATATTTTCATACAAGTTTTTTTGTTTCACGACACATTACTTTAACTTAACTTAACTATTTATCAGCTTAACTTAATCTTTCGTAGGTAAAATAGATCATCAATAAAACACAATCCTGCTGAATTAATAATCTAAAAATTAATCAAAATTCTGTCATGCATTTGAAAGTTGCCTAGTTATGTCAATAGTAATCATATTCCAATATAAACAAAATATACCAGCCCAAAAACAATGCTTATACGACATAACGATAATACCATAGCCAATATACCCTGTCCGTCATATCAGAATCATATTCACGACTACTTTTGGTCAATACAATTGCAAATGATGGCGGTTTCATACATTTTTATCCAGTTCCTATAGAGTAACGCAGCGTAACGTATGAAATATGGCCATATGATCATAATATCTACGGGACCATGAGCCTTTCTTCAAGACTGTTATATCCAATATTCTGAAGGCATATTAGCATAATCACGATATCCAAACACAGCAATTTAGAGAAATTGGTTCGCAAAAAAAGTGACGCAGAGGAATTTGTCTCTATGGCAAAAGACTCTTTGTTCGACGGTTAATGAAGTTATGGTGGTAATAGCGCTAATATCTCTGACATCCATTATTATTATTTTCGTTTTTTTTAAAGCAGTGGTTACAGTAGAGAAGCCACTTTTAATTTTGACTCGAAAAGAATGTGGAGTCTTGAAATTGACAATTTAATTTTAACTAGCGACCCCTGGCTTTGCTCCAGTATGTTGTACTATAATATGCATGTTTTATACATAAAAACCTTCGTTATGAATCATCCCATCTATTAAAAACCGCATCAAAATCCATTGCGTTTTTTTAGAGATCTAAGTATACATAGGGACAGACATACAATGTATGTCTGTCCCTATGTATACTTAGATTGTATGTATAATTGATTGTATAATAGATAGTATTTTTATTAGTGATTGTTTAATACTATGAAGTGATAGTGAAGATTAGATTTTAAAGAATATATCTCTCTCTATATTTATCTGGTATTCTTGTTGTAGTGTCAAATACATGTAGATCTAAGAGTATACAAGGCACTGATTGATTCAATCTTAAATACCCTATAGATATGGTAAAAATACACTTCAGTTATATTTGATGCTAACATTATGTCTAGCATACGTTATAATAAAAGTTATAAGATAATTTTGTAGCGTTAAGGTTAAGTTAAAAGAATGTAACAACATTGTATTTTAAAGAACTAACCAACAAACTAGAGATCACTACAAAGTTAAGTGTAAAACTAAAAACACGTAAAATGGAGTAGCACTTTTGTCCCCGAGCGTTCGTTACGCCACGGAACGTTATTGGAAAAGTTCGCGCGTTACTGTGTTGCTGCGCTTCCTATAGCTGCACTTGCTGCATGCAGCTCAGGTTGATCAGTACCTGCATATTACCGTTGGACAGTGTAACAAAGCGATTTCTATGATAATGTTACCTTTATTTCGTGTTATGGGAAGCTCTAGTATTATAATTTATACATGTTTTTGAAAAGACTACAATTTAATTCTATAGAATGCAAACTTTTGCCATTTCAGGTTTCTTGTTTCGATCCTTCAACCTTTGATTATGGGAATGTTAATTATAAATGCCTGAAATATGAAATATAAAAGAAATATGTTTTCTGCTGTAAATGAACATATAAAATAAAAATAATATTCATAGCTCCTGAACATAAAATAACAATCACCAAAGTCTTTACATCCATATTTTTATTCACGATCAATCAATAACAATATCTCCAACACTGTCCTCAAAAACACACCTTATATTTTGTATCATAAAGTCCAATTTTATTTAAGGGTGGTTCCAGGTTGTAGCTATCATAACATGTAATAAAATACAGCGGATATTGTGCCGTAAGCAAGTCGGCGAATCGCGCGGGCGCGCGTCAATCGCTCGTAAAGCCGCGCGGCGTCAGCGATACGTGACGCGAGGGGAACGCCCTTGTACGGCGTGTTACGGGATGTTTCAGATGTTACGAGATTATGTATAACATACGGCTACCGATCAACCTATACATTTCTAGTATAAGCTGGTGTCGCGTTGAACGGGTAGGCTATACAACGCGAGACCATCATGTACTGGAAATGTATAGGTTGATCGGTAGCCGCATGTACTCCTGTATGGGCGTATGGGATGTTTTGATGATCTAACCATTTAAGGATTATTATTAGGATGGATTGTTGTAGGAGAAGGATATTATAACACTAAACAGTTAAGTTTCTTTTTAAATGTTGGGCATACACACATTCATGCAAAAAAAATGGATAAGAATCACACTTTTTTAATTACCGTTATGAGCGTTAAGACCAACTAGGAGATACAAACCGACCTCTAGTGATATTAGTAGCTTAACTTTTGTAAGAGTGATGACCATCGCAGAATTTACGGTATGAATAATTAGTTAGATCATCCGTTAATAGCCGGCAAGCCTGACAACCTTCGCCTGTGATCTGGCAGAGCATTGACAGTCATTAGGCAGGTAATTAAAAGATTACCTGTGATGATAGCTGTGTAAATCTGATCAAACGGCTTCTCGTCTAATGGCACATGTCTTGACACGTAAATGATGGTCATCCCTCTATAACATATCTGCCCGTATATCAATCGATTTGTGCGTACTCCTAATAATTCAAAAACCCTGTCCATTTACCAAAAACATTAATAAAACAATTCAAACACCAATTTCAATCGCGTATCGGAACGTGCGCTGCGTATCGGACCAACTGTCAAGTTTAACAAATTTGTTAGCTAAAAAAACGCGAGGGCACATCCATTTATTATGCCGTTTGTCGTGTGTATCGCCGGTCCATTAATAACGAACTTATCCTACTCTAATCTCGCTCTCATAGCTTTCCGCGGCCGATTCTTTTTCGCGCCAAAAAACGACGCCATATTGGTATCTGCAGATTTATGGCGGGATTAAAAGGTTTATAATAACAGGTCATGTTTGGTCTGTTGATCATTTTGGTTTTGTTCCTATATTCGTGCAATAAAATAACACCATTTCTTATTATTTATAGCCCAGCTTTTATGGCATTATGACACTTTTCCTTTTCCACATTCAATTATAATTATGATAACATTTTTGCGCCTTTTGAGGTCGAGACGCTACGTTCATGGGGTCCGAGTGCCTGCTTATTATTTAAAGATATTTCTAAGCGGTTAATCGACGCTTCACGTGATCGGAAGGCTGGCTTTTACTTGGCTCAAGGAATCAGCATTGCCATTCAACGTGACAATGCCGTCAGCCTTCTGAACACGTTCCCTGCAGTCGACGTCGATGCGGAGGAATTCTATGACACCTTAACTTAAATTTGTATATAGTTATTAGCTTTTTTCATTTTATTTTTTATTTACTTATATTGTACATAGTTTCCCTTTTTGTTCTTATAATGAAATAAAGCTGTAACATTATGAGGTTATTTTGTTAGAAACTAAAAAAAAGTACCACCATTATTCGTTATTTTCAAAATTATGTTAATGTTAAAAAATAACAATATTTAAAATTGATATTACCGTTATATCGTGACATAAATAAACCTCATTTTAGTATAAAATACGTGCTATCTTCCCTCACGGTTCATCTTCTTTTGATATACTTCTGAAAGTATAAAAAAAAACATATTTAAAGTTAAATATTAGGTGTTTTCCTAAATCTGATATTTTATCACATTCGATTCAATTATTAACCACCACAACCTACTATTTCATAGTCAAAAACATAATAAAACCTCACGCAACCACAAACAATTTTCTCTCCAGCCTATCTTCTTCTCACAACACTCCAATCACTCATTGGGCATCCAATAACGGCCCAGATCCCGCAAAAACATCCCTCAATCCCCCGGGACTCCGATAAAACGGGATCAATGCTGTGCAAATTGAAAATCTTCCACACATATGTATGTAAAATACCCGCCCGTGTTTGTGGAGATAACTGCCTGCTCTATATATGTATCTCTTTGAGAACAACACTTATATTTTGTGGATTTGATTTAATAGGATAGGGTGTCTGGTTAGAGGAAGCATAGAAATGCGATATTATTTTCGCGTTGTCACAACTTTGTCATGATATTTAAAGATCACACAGCAGTAATATCATAAAGAATAGATGCTATTGAGCTTCTAACTTGTTAAAACAATAAACACTTATGTTTAACTTTAAGCAATATTGTTAAACATAGGTTGATAATGTTATTAAATATGTACACCATTTTAATTGAGATAACTTATATTAAATATAATAATAATGCATTTTTGTTATAAGTATTTTATGTTGACAGAGAGATTTAATTCCAAAATACAAATATCTAAATTACATACAAACTGCATTTAAATACAAATCTGCTGTAAGCACTTAAACCATTATAAGGGTGGTTTCACACAGTTTAAAATTCCCCGCCATCCCATCAGCTCCGATGGCGATAAGACGAGCATTCGGCATCCGCCATCCGGCCGCGGTTCGTAACGCGCTGTAATACCTTAATTTAAATTTAAATGACATCTAAGCTCGTAGATTGTATCGTCATCGCGATGGACGAGGGGTGATTGAAGTTATAAAATCATTGTTTTGATATGTTCTGGGATGTAGTGGTGTTGGTGACCGGGGTTGCGTTAAAAGAGAGAATTATAATTATTAAAAAAAATGTTTACGTATTTTTGTGTGATGAGTAGCATAATATTTCCTTGATAAATATAATGATAACACATAACTTACAATACTGTCTTAATTGCAAATAATTTAACTTAAACGCCGCTAATCATCTATCTATGTAGATAACATTTCTAGGCTTCTATGGCTTAACCCCTATGTGATGGAAGCCCAACATAACACCCTCCTGGGTAATATAATAGGCTTGATGTTATGTTATAGTATTTTTGCCCAATTCTTCAATTTGCAGAAAATTGGGTTTATATTTTAATTTTGTACTAAAAAGGGTTTTTTTCAATCGACTGACTCGAGATGAACAAACCCGAAAACAAATTATTAAAATTTTTACGCACATACACAATATTAATTTCTGTGAGAACATTCACAATAATAACCCAATTTACTATACTATATCATAAATAAACTCCAAAACGATTAAACCACGCGCCATTTCATAGTTTTTTACACTACGTTCTAACCATAACTAAATTATCCGAACAATTTAGTCCCCCTAATTGCGTGAAACAGTTTTACAGCGGCTAACACGCGTGATGAGTGGCTTACACTCCGATAAGCTGCTGAGCCGTAGAGCCGCTCAGCCGCTGCGCCGATAAGCGGGATTACGGGGGAGTGTGCACGCACCCTTATTTTAAACTTTCCAGATTTGTTTAGAGATAAGGAAAACATTGCGATTAGGATATTGACATGCGTAATACGTATGGGTATTTTAGGGGAATATTTTGTAGGTACAGAAAAATTAATTAAATTGTGTTGTGTAAGCAAAAAAACCTCAAGGGGGTGTAAAATATTTTTTTTATTTTTTGTATATTTTATGAATCTAAATAAAATTGTACAGTCACTTTCGTACAGCAGTGTCCAAAAATTACTTCAAATTACTGTTGCCTCTTTGAAACTTACCTAAACTGATGTTCAATCTTTCATAATACAAAAACAGAAAGTAATTACAAAAGAAAAGTCTCAAATTAATATAAAAGTAAAGGAAAGGTAGGCAGAATTCATTAGTCAGTGCTATCAAAAATCTCAGCCGTTTCATTAAGTTTAAAAAAAAACTGTCACCGAAAGAGCAAAGATTAAATTTTAAAGGCACTTTTTCTAAATTAATTAATAAGGGTGAGGTGAGGGAAAAAATTAAATGTCAAAATTACAACAAGATTCGCCTTAATTATGTCGGCAGGGGGCGCGCGAGTCCCAACACTAATTACATTTTCTTAATTTGCAAAGTTTCGGACTTGGCTTCGCTGTTAGATTTTTTCGTGTTCAGTAATGATATTCGCTTTGAATTTCTATTATTGTCTTTGGAATGTAGCTTGCAGTCTGCACGGTGGAACATGGGAATGGGCTACAGATGCGTTGTACTAAAGTTCGCTACAATAGCATGCCTTGCGTATCTATTATAGTTATTGTACTTCGTTATTGTCTATTAAACGATTTGATTGGCTCTGTATGAGGTTGTAAACCGCTCCCTCCCCCTATGTAGAGAGCAACCACTAGATGCGTATATGTGCCAACTTACCTACATGTACAAGGTATATAATTTCGAGTAACAACTGCACTATTTGAGGCGCTTTTATGATACATAAAGATTATGTTTTAATGTTAGAGAAAACATGAAATGCCACCAAATTTAGAAAACAATATCTTTCAAGATCTCTTAAACGCATCTTAAGCAATTTCTCGTTTCTTGGGAGTAATATCATGAAGAGCATTATCTGTATAGAGTGGACGACACCCCCGCGACTTTACGGCCGAGCCGGCGCGAAACGCCGCACATTAAAATTTTTATTTTCACTTCAAGTTTGCAAAAAGGGGTGTATTTTTTCTCATCGCCCACCGGGGACCTCCCAAATTGAAGATAATTCACTTTATCGCTTTAATATCTCTTTGTCTTTCAAAATTTGCAAATGAGTTTTTTTAATAACGCCAAATTTGTAGCGGAAGGGCTTCCTCTAATCCTTTCATGATTTATGGCAGTCATGCGGATAGATACTCGGATAATGAACTTTCCGCTTTATGTTTTTTGTTTTGTTTATTACATTCCACCCTTTATTTTTTAATCGAACGGGAAGTCTTAAAAGAAATTATTCTTACTTGCTTCAATTAAAAAAATAATTTTGCAGTCTTTTATTCCAGCATCAAATGAATTGTTATGACTATGCAGTGGGATACAGTGATAAAAATGAACGTGCAAATAAAAGTAGAATAAACAACAAAAAGCGTGGCCAATAACAATTCAAAAAACAGTGTTTGCATATCAATAGGATGCATCGCTTCGGATGCGTTTGCTTTTTCCGCCATCCATTAGTGGTGAGCCATCGATCAAAAGCACAATTCCAATTTACCCATCGGCCACAAATTCTTCAAAACGACTGTCCAATCTCGCAAATAAAGATAAAAAATAAATTGCCGTTCAACCATTGCGTGGTTTTTTCAGCTCTATGTTATGTGGAGGAATGGCGCTGTACATTATTTTTGTGATTGACATTTTACGAGACCTCAAAGGTTTGGATGATTGTTGTATTCATCTATCTACACTTATGGTAAAATTGTAAACTTGCCATGTCTGTACATTGAAGATATTTAAGAAAAATAACATGAGCATTCTAACTTTAGATTTTTTGTGTGTCTGTCTGTCTGTCTGTACGCGGTTCACGCCAAAACTACTGCATGGAATCAGATGAGGTTTTGCTCATTGGTTCTTTACATGACTTGATATATTTTTTTGGAATATGACATAAATTCATTCATCATTCAATCGGGTGCATGAAAGGAGCCTCCCCGAGTGACGTACACAACAATTCCCTACGTCCGGTGCACCCTGGGCAATTCACAAGTTGTTAAAAGCGAATTGGCTAATCCTTTCACCACGATGGCAAGTCAAAACCTTGACCACCTTACTGACTGTCCAAAACGCCCTACCACCTGCACAAGAGAGGCGCTCATGAACGCCGACGAGAGCGCCATAACAGTGACCACTTATTGCACCAATTCAAGACTATTGAATTGGTGCAATAATTTGACTAAGCCATCGACACGACGAACAAGAAGAAGAAGATCATTCAATTTGGGGTCCCAAGGGGGTGAATTAGGGTTTTAAGGTGTATGAGGGAATTGCCGCAATTTTGTAGGAAATGGCATGTGAAAATCGAATGCCACACGGACGAAGTCGCGGGCAAAAGCTAGTCGATAATATATTTGATTAAATACACACTAAACCTTCGTAAGTTCACACATAGCCTTCTACTTATTCCCACAGTATTACTTTCAAATAGCCAGCAACTAAATGAAGCGTACAACTTATTAATGACCATTACACTGTTACTGGCTGGTAACTGACTGCTATCTGACTGACTCTACTGTTAGCTGACGGATTGGCCTCAATCTCTTTTTGATACGACGCCGGCTAATAGACGTGGTTTGTTTTGTGTAGACGGTTGAAAACATGTCTGTGGTTGTTGTTATGTGGCTAATTATATTGGTTTTGTGAGAATATTGCCTTATCTTCTGCGCTTTTATGGGTGCTGGATATACATGGTGAATGTGACAACGGAGCATTAATTGAAAATATAGATTTTAGACGTGGTGAGTGCTTATTTCCACCAAATTAACAAAAAAAATAACAAAATTAATATTTTTAATTATCAGCTTGTTGTTAAGTTTCGTATTTTTTTGCCATTGGCAATGATCACTGACTACTTCTAGAACCCATGTTTTAAAAAAATGTTATTATGCCGCAACCACCCAATACATCATCGAAATTGATTTAGCAGTTTAACCGTGAAGGCGTGACATACAGTTATAAAGAGTTCTTGTTTCTTTATGAAAAGCTTATCAGTAAATTGCAAATAAAAATTACTAGTATTCTAGTTAACTCACTTCAGCTAAGCTTAATTCGCTTGAGTTAGGAGGAAGTTTCACGATCGTGGTTTAATGGCAAGGAATCAAATTTACACCTTATCCATTGCGCCTCGGCTATGCTATCCCATTCATGATATAAACAAGAATTTGCTTGTAGTTGCAGCACTCACACTTATATAATGTAATTTATAAACAACGTTCATCGCGATCGGTTTAACAGTTTAGCTTTAAAAGCGCAACAAACAGACAAACAAGGATATGAATATACCGAATTACCGACGAGACATGGAAGTTACTATCATTTCTAATAATAATCACTCAAACTCAGACTATTGCAATAAAAATCTCGGTCATTCACCACCTTATTACTCAAATGACATGTGTGAAAAAAGCAGCAATTAAGGCCCGCCGCACACTCGCGACAAATCGCTGCGACTATTAACCGGGCAAGGGTGCGATAAGTCGTGACAAACGAGGCAGCCCTAATGATGTCGGGATTTAGTGACAGCCCTGATTACATCGGCGCTTGAATATGTTAGGAGTGAAGATGGGTTGAATTTGTAATGGTTGTGCATGGATTTACTAACAGGGAAGAGTTTGTGGCTAAGTCATAGCCGCGCGGACCGACCGATCTTGCAGGTTAAGCAATGCTTACCGCGGTTGGTCGTGGATGGGTGACCATCTTTAACATAACGTCTAAAAGTGCCTTGAAGAGCACGTTAAGCCGTCGGCCCCGGTTGCTGTTTGAACATATGTATATAGCACTCGTTACGGGTAGTCAAAGGCCAGAAAGTCTTACAACTAGTCCAACAAAGAGTATCGTATTACCTCGTTGTGGAGATCTGACGGCAGTCCCTCCACGTAAAATACTGATATTCAGCTAAATTTGTTACACTAGAAGCTGAGTTTTCACATTGTAATTAAGAAAAGACTCAGAAAATTGTTTGTGGATTTACTTACAGGGTGCAAGAAAACTAAAAACACGCTTTTAAAGTACTTCTATCTGGCTATATTTTTGCGATCTGTGCTATATTTTTCGTGTATCGAGCAACCCACGCTTTTTTCAGCTGACATTAGGAATTATTTTTCACTTTTTAGTTAGAAGTACTTTAAAAGCGTGTTTTTAGTTTTTTTAAACTATTATTTATTTTCTATTTTTTAGTTTGGTTTATTTATAAGAGCGTTTTTTTTTTTTATATTTAATTTTTTTTTTATCGAATTATTGCATTGTCATCGATCTTTGACAGGTGTGTAAAATTTTAATGAAATCTGTCCTTTTAAAGTGGGTCAAAATCGAGTCCAAAGGAGTCGGTTACATACGTACATACATACATACATACATACATACATACATACAGGTGAAGCTAATATAAGCGTGTTAAAAATAAAACCCGTTTTATGCTACACACAGTCTAAAGGATTCATTCTGCAGGGAAATGATGACGGGTTGTAGGTTTAGTGCTTAGCGTATGCGACCTTTCACTGCGTGGTCTCAATGCAAAAGGGATTTTCTATCTGGAAACTCTCAATAGCATTGTCCCTTTGTGCCTGGTTGATGGCAAATGGCTGGCTAACAGGTAAAAGCACACCTTTATCCCATGAGGGTAGATAGAAACGATACAACTCTATCTACCATCAAACATCCGAATAAGCTTAGCTTATTTGAATGTTTAATGTCAATGGCCTTAATGTCATCCACTTTACTTCAAGTAGTCAGGTATTTTACCATCTGGTTTAAAAGCCCGACATTTACTTTACAAACTATCGCCTAACTAAAACAATATAACAAAGTAGGTAAACCAATACAGCAATACGTCGGTCTGTCGATATCTCCCATAAATCATACTCTACGTAGAGCCAAGTCTAAGTTCCATGAAACAAAACGTGCCCAGACTCACAACTCTATGGTGATGAATATTTCAAAATGGGATGAACAACGGACTTTAAAGTTTTTAAAAGGAGAGTGTAGAATTGGTGGAATGGAAATATTAAATAAATAAATAAATATCACACTACATACACACTACGTCATCTGGTCCCAAACTAAGCAGAGCTTGTACTATGGGTAATAGAATAACTGATACTAATACATATATACTTTTCATGTGTAAATAAATACTTATTATACATAGAAATACTCAGACTAAGACAAACCCCTATGTCCATGCACACAAAGATATTATTATGTCTTAGGCAGAAATTACACCCGCGACCTCGGCGTCACAGGCAGGCACTCTACTCACTCCGCCATTCGGTCGTCATGACATTAATAATTATGAGACACAACCCCGTATTACATTACCATTCTTATCTTGTTATTGACAATCTCAGGCAATTTTAATCGCCAAATAAAACTGTCTAACAATCACCCAAAACAAGCAACTCAATCACAAACTAAGAAGTGACCGCTTAAACAACAAACTCTTACACTGACACCGCACAAAAACATCAATTCATTCAAATTAATTACTACAGTCAACATGGCGTCTTCTTCCTGCTACTGAAACACCATTATCCTATCAAACCGTTACGTTCTCTTGTGAAAAATAATAGTTATTCACATAATTACCCGACCCTACCCTGTGCGAGCGAGAAATCAACAAATACACCATACGACAAAAAGAGATGGCGATAATACACTCAGTTCGACGTCGAATACTTAAGTAATTGAATGTTCGGAGGGTAAGATGGGTATAAACGAAAAATGTAAAATAATATTATAAGTAAAGGCGACGAAGGGATCCGAAGATCGTGCTCGTAAAATGAGCGTATGTTTGTGAGGTGTTTACGTATAGGCTACCGTTAGCACTAAAATATACACTTAAGAGATGACTCATTTATGCCAGGATACTTGTAGAGAAGACAGGGAATGAAGTTGTCGTTAACTTTTATTTGGTGATGTTTTTCAAGAGCTCAGTATTTTGATACAAAAATATAAAACTTTGTCATTTTAATGTCTGAATGTCGTCAGGTATCCTCCATGAGAGTCAAATCACTTTATATGTGTTGAATATAACGTGTTGACTATTACAACGTATTTGTTTACATAGTTTAGTATCTAGTAGTAGTTAGATCATAAGCTCTAAGCGGATATTAATTGTCTAAACATTCAGTATCTTATCATGTAACTGATATAACGCGAGAAATAATTATTTACCGAGACATACGTAATTATGTTGTGCTTAATAATAGCAGCTCTGTATCTAATACATGTCCCACAGCTGGGCATTCTTCTCATGATGAGAAGGGTTAGGCCATAGTCCACTACGCCGGCCAAGTGCGGATTGGTAGACTTCACACATCCTTGAGCACTTTTTAGGAACTCTCAGGCATGCAGTTTCCTCAGGATGATTTCCTTCACCGTTAGCGAGTGATAGTTTATATGATAAATACACAAATATCTCCAAAAAGACGTTTCTTAACGATTTATTGAGAGAGGTGTGTTCCGAGGGTTCGAACCCGAGACTTTTGACTTCGCAGTCCTACTGTCTCCCAATCGGCTATCGCTAAATATGTAGTGCTTACTTTGTGTTAAAATTTAATTTACCACACAAATTCTCATTACACGGCAACATAAATTTAAAGAAATCTAAAGAACCATTCTATAGTTCCATTTGAACAAAACTTTCATCTTGTATCAGGCAAATCGCCATCAATTTTCAAACTATCCCTTACTGAAACAATCAACTTGTTCAATCCATCTAATGTACTGAATTTTCTTTTTGACTATCATAAAGAAGGCGCGCTATCAACCGGTCCCAAATAAAAGTAAATGGCGCAATGATAATTCGTACATATGGGTATTTCTGTTTTGTCGTCACAATTTTTTATAGTTCCTTTGTATCGAGTCGGCCGATTTATTTTTACAACTTTGTAAGATCGTGTTGTCGTAAAATGAAGGGACTTAGTTATAGTGCGCCATGTTATGTTATTGTAGTCTTTTGTACGTGGTTATTGGGTTACAGATTGTTTGGATGTACTGGTAAAATCAGTAGGTACCTATGTGTGCTACCTACTGAAATATTGTAGAATATGTTTGTAAGTAACCAGCCGCTAGGTTTGATCCTTACTCAATGCGTTGCAGAAGGTGTGTTTTAGTTGTATATTTGAATGACCTTCTTTGTCATCTGTCACAATTAAAGAACTTTTTGCCTATTTGAGCCTTAACTTCTGTTTCAGCTGGAGTGAAGTTTATTTGCACCTTTTAAACAAATAATAAAAATATAGCATGTAACTGACACAAAGAAGCCGAATTTTAAGGGCCAGTTTCTCAGATTCCGTATAGATTACGGCTGTCTCTTTCATTCGTGTGTGTTATATACTTATCCTGCAAATGTCGTTTATTTACTGTGAAATTGAGGTATAACCATACTATCTAACGGATATCTTCATCATGTAGTATTTAATAAAAGATCTGCCTGGTACCCTTAGCTTACCACTTAACATTTGAATTCGACCATGACGTAGGTGTCAATATTATAAACCACAATTTATTTTATCTTTGATTGTCGATAACTACATCAAAGTCGTATCGGAATATCGAGAGCGGCAATCCGTATTAAGAGGGCTGCACAACCTTTACCTATACCACCATAAGAATCTAATCAGCTATCTATCATAAATAACCATCATATTTTACGCCATCATACCTTAAACTGATCCTAATAAAAGTGATTTTCAAAACACGAGCAGTGCGAGCAACGCAAGCATTACTAGCACTATGGTTGTGCCGCAGCGTCGTCTGCACTAATGAACGCTGTTTGTGTCATTAAAACATCGTTACACGGTTACAACACTGATTCTGGAGTGGGCTATGAGCTTGGTGTGAGTGGAAGCGGAAAATTGTTAGCGATGATTAATGTCTGATTATGAGTAAGAAATATTTTTGGTGTTGTTATAATTATTAAAAAAAATATATATTTTTTAAATATTAATTAAATTTCCATGTGTATTCGATATTACTTTGATCTTGTTAATAAATTAAATACCGCATTTCCGTGCACTGCCGTGGAACTCTCTAATTGGCTAAGTCTACTAAGCGTAAGCTGAGGCTGATTGCATCTTAAAAGCATGTAACATGTATTATAGTTGTTGAGTTTCCTGAATAAATAAATAAAATAAATAAAGTAGAATCAGGTAAAATAAGTTTCGTGAATTAATACCACATACCGCCAGTGCTTTTCCGGTGGTTCCTCGACATATTTATTGGTAAATAAATATACTTGTATTGCAAGAATCATTTGTTTTACCAGCAGATGTAAAGTGTCAATACTTACGCAAAGCTCACATCGGCGAACACAAAATGTCTATTTGTTTTGTCTAGTTTTGTTAAATAAAAAGAAAGAATGATGTTTGTGTGGTCTTTGAACTACCAAGTACCATTTAAAAAGTGCTACTACTAACTAAACTACTAACTGAGTCTAGTTAATTCGTGTGAATATTTTACTGAAAATAATTACGCTCACACGATCATCCCCGCTACCTCTAATCACAGAACTCTCTGCCCGTTTTAATAACTCTACATTTACAGCGCGTCGTTAGTTCTGTAGAACAGTGAATAGTAACGTCTCTACCGTACTCTACCATTATTCTACTAGAACATAACCGCGACATCGCTCTATTGGAAGTACAACCTTTGGCAAATGTTACGGTGCTACAGGAAAGTTATGGGGTCTATTGAATACGAGTAATAAGAAATCGAGCCTTGTAGAATAAATAGAATTTAAACCATTTACTAACAAAATATGGGTGTAGAGCATTAGTTGTAAATTATGAGTAAGTATAAATTAAGTTAGGTAGTAAGCGAGTCCGTAGGACTGCGAAGACAAGATCTCGGGTTCGAAACCACGGCACACACATATGTCAATAAATCGTTAAGATTCATCTTTTCGAAGACATGTATGTATTTATTATATAAATATTTGCTCGCTAACGGTGGAGGAAAACATCGTGAGGAAACCTGCATGCCTGAGAGTGCAAAAAAAGTACTTGAGGTCGCGTAAAGTTTACCAATCCGGACTTGGCCAGCGTGGTGGACTATTGCCTACTGCTTCTTATCATGAGAAGAGGCCCGAGCTCAGCAGTGGGACATGTATTAGATACAGGGCTGCTATAATAATATAATTAAGGGTCGTCCTTGGAAGACATATAGGGACCTAATAAGAGGCGTTCTTCAGAAAGGATCATGTATGACGAGAAGAATGCATATTGAAGAAGCATAAGAGATGCGAGTAAATGAGCGAAGCACATGTCTGCACGTGTGGTGTAGTGGTTACTGCACTGGTACGTGGGTTCCCCACACGGGACAAATCTTTGTATAATTTGTAAAGATTTGTTCTGAAATTGGGTGTGCTTGTGCGAGTGAATATGTGTATTTGGCCTTGTCATTGGGACCATTGGACAGTGTAATTGCCTCTGGCATAATGATAATGGCATATCTAATGTAAAAAAAAAACTAAAAAAAAATTAAATTATTATTATAGCATTCCATCGTCTTTACCCCATGAGATAAAGGCGTGCTTCTATGTTTTTATGTTTACTAAAAATGCTATCTGCCTTAATAAAATGCATTTGTACATTATACCTACTAATAAAGATTTAGTAAACTTTTTGGAAATGGTATTTACTTTTACTTCTACTTACTTTCTATTTTACTTTTGTCACTACGTTCGGCCAATAAAGAGCCTAATATTTCAAGCATAAAAAACCGGCTAAGTGCGTGTCGGGCCACGCGCAATAGGGTTCCGTAGCTAGTCGTAACAACATTAAACGTACCGATTACCGACAAATAGCCAAAATACCAACATTTTTTCGCCAGCAAACTGCAACTTTGTTTTTCATAGTGTTTTATGCAATTTGTATCAATAACAAAGTTTGGTTGAAGGTTTTTATTAAGATCTATAATATATTTTTTTTTAGATTTTTCACTCCTGTGGTTTAAAAGTTAGAGGGGGGGGGGACACTCATTTTAGCACTTTGAAAAATGGTTCTAGAAACCTCAATGTAATTTTTAAAGACCTATCTATAGACCCCACACGTATAGGTAGAATGAAAAAAAAAATTGTTTCAGTTCAATGTATGGGGAGAGCCCCCCACTAATATTTTTATTATTTTTTTTGTGTAAAAATCGTAAAGCGGTTAACAGAATACATCTACCTACTTAGTTTCAATTGTGTAGTCCTAATAGTTTCGGAATAAAGTGGCTGCGACATAAGGACGGACGGACAGACAGACAGACAGATAGACAGACATGACGAATTTATAAGGGTTCCGTTTTTTGCCATTCGGCTACGGAACCCTAAAAATGTAATCCTTAAATTTTACCATGTATTTCGCTAGCACTCTTAAATGTTTATAGATCGTCCTGAGTGACCTATCCGTTGTTAAAATAAGAATCTGTAATAATTACGACAGTATTTTGTTTTAACAAAATAATTCCAACACTTAAACACGATTTTCCAAACAACATCTAAAAATTAAACCAAGTAGCTAACTTGATAACATCGCTAGCTAATTCGTCCATCCAAATACCCTTATAATGACAAGGACATCTGCTCCAGCAGCCGCCATTGCCATCGACAACCATCCTAATCATGAAACGTATTTATGACCTCATTAAACTCCTCTCTCACGCCTCCGAGCCTGAAAAAACAAGGACAGCAAATGCACAAGCCAACGCGAGCGAGCGAGACGCCGCAACCCCTGAACTAGTGATTAATGATCGTTATACGGCTGGTTAAGTACCGTGTAATTTGCAAAACGACCCTTAATTACCGAGAACACGGCTACTATCGCCGTCTTTATCCAATTTTAAGATTTAACCTGCGAGCGAACGAGACGGGTAGATAGACGATGATGTGACTTTAAAGGCGGTATTTAATGAGGCATTATGATGTCGACCGCGCAGATTAGGTCCAGATGAAAATGTTTGGTGTTCTCTTTATATTTGGCTTTCCTGAAAGCAAATATGGCGATT
The DNA here is from genome assembly GCA_905147285.1 of Hypena proboscidalis. Lineage (NCBI taxonomy): Eukaryota > Metazoa > Arthropoda > Insecta > Lepidoptera > Erebidae > Hypena > Hypena proboscidalis. The sequence continues at coordinate 496,111 of LR990147.1, forward strand.
TAGTGCTGCAGACTTGCACCGAATTTTGTTTGACTTACTCTTTACTGGGTAAAAGGTTTTTGAAACGACGCGATGTTTCGACTTCTTTGTTTAAATGTTGGTGAAAACTTTGTTGAAGGCGTTAATGTAATAACAAATATTGCTTTTTAATAAAATATATTTCATAAATACATTATTATTATAATATAAATGTAAATCAATATCAGAACCCAAAAATTATCGACTTATTGATTTAGAATTGAATACAACTTTTTAAGAATGATTTTGTCGACTCACAACACTGTATGATCTTAATACCAGATTCATACTTTCAAACTATGTACTCTACCACCACAAAATATGTACAATCCAGTTCCCTAAAAATATATTATTACAAAATGACTAACAAAACGTCTTTGCCCCCAGGTCTGGTTCCAAAACAGAAGAACAAAATGGCGGAAAAAGCACGCGGCTGAAATGGCAACCGCCAAGCGCAAGCAAGAGGAACTGGGCGAGGAATGCGACGACCAGGAACCAAATGACAATGACTGTAGTGACGAAGAAGAGGCTAAAAGACCCAGGCTTGATATTCACCAGCATTTACATCACCAAATGCCCCATCGGCAGTGATCAGAGCCGGGCGACGCCGCCCGAAGTGATTCAACACCTAAAGACTATTATTACCAAGAGTATAAGTGTAGAGAGGATGAGACCCCCTGTGATTTGTCCAACTGGCAGCTTAGAGGTGATAGCACGCAAGGTGATAGTGAAATAAACAGTGATGGCCTCAGTGTCGATGATGATCAGCCGATCAATTTCGCGTATTATCACTTTTAAGTTCAAAAGTGGTAACATTGACCTTGATTCCAAAAGTGTAACATAGACTATGAGTTGTAAGTTGTAACATCTAATTTGAATTAAGAACTCATCATAAACAATTCTTTTACAGTTTATGGTTGGTTAATTCAAATTGGTATGTATTTTTTCGCAGTCAGTATCTTTCTATATTCATAAGATAAGTCTTGTCAATGGATATGATAAGCTATGTAAAAACTATAATATTAATTAGCTTAACGATGTAAATATTTATCGTTTAAGTAGTCATGTGATAAATTAAGTAATTTATTGATAATTTAGATTTTACATTCGTGATTTAAATCTGTAAATTGTATTGATCTTACCGGTGCCAATTTCCTATCTGTAGACGAACTTGAGTATTCATATTAGCTATTACTTTTTATTTAATAAGTATAGCGTTACTATTTCAGTTTTTTTGTAACAATTCAGCAAAATATTTTGCTAATATGTTACATTACATAAAATAATTCACATTAACAAGTAATAATCACATCTGGTTTGACTAGCACGTACATACAAATAAATAAGCATTTCTAAAATCCCGTTCACACATTTATAAAATTAGCTATGGTGTGTACAAAAATCATAAAGGGGTTGAATAAATCCGTCGCTCTTTTGCCGTCGGCACATTACAGTCGCCATCTTGAGTTTCATTTTTAAAGTTGGATAATATATTGTTATATTTTCAGTTTTATCTTTATTAAAATAATAACACTATACAGTAGTATTTATTTGCTGTACTGCAAACTCATTAAGCATAATTATTTTGACATTCGACTGTTATTTTATACTTGTAACGTACCATTATATTTCCAAGGTAATATTCCGCTACCAATAGGGTCTGAGCGATCTGTACAGATTTCTTCAATTAATTGTAAATAATATTATATTTGTAACAAGTATTATGTCACTAAGGCATTGCAATATATTGTACATTCTAATTATAAGTTGTAAATAGATATTTAAACGAATTTAACTATTGTAACTATGATTACGAGTAGTGAAGACCACGCAACAGTATTATGTGAAACGTCAAATGTGCACTATTCAAACTTGTAACATTAATTATGTAACATTTTTTCTGAAACGTTTAATTCACAGAATTTTAATAAAACTGAGTTTGTACATTTTATTTTGCATTTGAAATGAACATAACGTCATAAGAATTGTAAATAATATAATTTTATATTTAAATTTTAACGACTTTGATTGTAGGACATTAATATCTAAACTATTTTATATCAGTAATTAATATCAGAAAATGATACCATTTTTTTAAAGCACTGCATTTGTATCTTGTAAAATAATTAATAATAAAATATATTGCACTATAATCTTACGAATGACAATTACTTTAATACAATTTGAATAATCACTATTTATTAAGTTGCTCAGTGATGTCATAATTAAAATAATATCTTGCTATACATTTTTGCAAATTGTATTATGTTTTTTCTGGATTTAGTAATCGTTTTAAAATGTTAAATGAAATTAAATATAGTCTAATATTTCGAGGCTCTCATAAATAATAGTGCACATTTGACTGAAAATAAACCTGTAACACAATAATTTTAAGTTTAAATAGAAAATGAGCTTCTATAACGAAATAATTCGCTTATAAATGCACAAATACTATAAAAATCAGTGTTTAACGCTTGTGAACCCACCAGAAAAAAAACATGAATGGCAAAAATATAATAAAATAGCAACTTAATATCAGTTAAACTGCTACTAAGTAGCAGCTGTTACAAAAGCATGTGTTATTCTGCTATATTATTATATTTCTGACATTAATGACGGATACAGTGCTAACAACAACATAAAAATAATCATGTTTAGATCATAATGAGCGTGGACAATCTGCGTAATGTGGTTGAAATAAACAGTTAGTAAAAAACACTGTGATTTTATTAAAACCCATCTCCTCAGTTCTTAAAAGTATTTGAATGTTAGTTATTATCTCAATTGATCGATAAGTAACAGTAGCTTAGATATCTTTTGATTGCAAGACTGATAACTTAAATTTTTCAAGTTTTCATTCAAACGAATTATTTTTTAAAAGTACAAACTGAATACATACTTATATTTAAATATTTAAATTATTTATTACTAGCATTCACGCCTGCGTCTTACCTAAATAAAACATAGCCTTTTTTACTCGATAAAAATGTAGCATTCTAATGGCAAAATATTTTTTTAAATCGGTCGACTAGTTTTTAAGTTACATCGTGTCAGACAAAACATGGAATCTTTCCTCTTTATAAATTTTAGTTTAGAAACTTTAGATTCAAAACACTTTTATTCAAAAGTAACCAGTGAAATTCAAAGTCTTTCCCATCTCTATTACTTGGAATATAACGTTCGGTTTCAATCGATTTGCATGAATATAGAGTGGGCATATCGTTAAAGCCGAGGTGGCGATATTACGAGTTCTGCCTAAGGATAGACTCTACGATTTACTATATTGGATTGTGGAGATTGGACTTCTTAAATAGGCAAAAGAGAGACGGATGTTTTGATAAAAAAATATCTCTAACATAATTTAGTTTTTTAATTTCTGTAGGATTACACATTTACACACATTTTATAAAGAATTACTATAATTAAATATTAAATAGTTTATATAGAAAAGTAACCAGGTCTTATTCAAAATCTTTTCCATATCTATAAAATGTACTATTTATTTCAGCTGATTTGCATGAATAAAGAGTGGGCAATTGGCCGATGTAACAAGTTCCTTTTACCTAAAGATTGACTCTAAAATATTGCAAATTGTACATTGGCTCATCCTCCGAAACTACTTATGCCAAAATAGACTCATCAAATCATGCTACGTTCACGGTGAAAACAACACATTTATTACTTTACATGACATCCGCTAAATGTATAAAATTCGATTTCGAAATAAGTAATATCTTCAGTTATCTCAATTAAAAATATGAAAGCAGGCAGAGTGAAAAATGTATAATTTACATCTGAGGTAAGTACCGTCGCGTCCGATGAGCTGTTTGGTTGGTATGGTTCAAGTTTTATAGATACATAACATAACATTACGCCTATATTACCGAGAAGGATGTGGCAGAGGTGTACAACACCTATATTTCACCTGTTATGTTTAGGTCCCATGGGATAGGGCTGAGCCTACCGCCATACACCGAGTACAATTCCAACTCCGTGTTGCTATTGTGAATTTCCTGACGTTCATAAATAACACTTTTCCCGCCCCAAAAATCGAGCCCTAGAGCTCGCGGTGAGTGGCGCATACGCTAACCACTAGACCATCGAGATAGCTTAGTTTTATAGATATTTTATCAAAATAGTTTTTATATCGGCTTTTTTAATCATACTCATAATAATATATTGATTTATAAAAGCATTTAGCCATGCTTAGCAGTCTAATACTAATAACATTTGAAAAAACATGTTAGACTTGAACTCATGCTATATTATTATGTATTTTTTCATTAATTACGCTAAGAAACAGATATTTTCAAGTTGAAAAACGCTTACATTTGAAAGCAATCGGGTAAATTCAGAGTCTTTCTGTCCATAAAACGTTCGGTTTCAATCGATTTGCATGAATATAGAGTGGGCATACCGTTAAAGCCGAGGTGGCCGATATTACGAGTTCCTGCCTAAGGATAGACTCTACGATTTACTATATTGCATAATGGAGATTGGACTACTTAACATAGCTGCCTTGTTGGTCCAGTGGTCAACGAATGCAACCGCTCACCGGGAGGTCTTTGGTTCGATTTCTGGGTGCCGGCAAAAGTGTTATTTGGGCTTTTTCCGGCAGGAAATTCGCAATAAAAGCACGAAATTGAATATGCTTCCCCCGATAGGCTTACCCCCGATCACATGGGACCTAAACAAAGTATGTGAAGTGTGGGTGTTAAACAACTCTGCCGCACCCCTCCCCTTAAATGTTCGCTTTTAATCGATTTGCTTTAATATAGAGTAGGCATATTGTTAAAGCTGAGGTGGCCATTATTACAAGTTCCTACCTAAGGTTGAAGACTAAAATGTACTATATTGGATTGTAGAGATTGGACTTCTTAACTGGAACATAAGAGAGAGTAAGTAGTTAAATGGTAAGAAATACATAATGTTTTTATTATAATGGCGTTCCATCTTCTTTGCCTTCCCTCGTGGGATACGGGCGTGATTTTATGTATGTATTTGTAATATGACATTACGACTATTATCTAGAAGGGTGTGATTGAAATGTATAACCCATACTCCGTGGCGTTACCATCAGCTTACGACATTATTTGATTCAGAGCTCGGTACCCACTTCACCAATAACAAAAATAAAATAAAACAAACAAATAAAATCCCGCACAACTTTAATAAAACCATTTGACGACACCACACACCCGCAAACAGATAACACAATCTCCTTAAATCCCCTCAAACAAGAAAATACCCAGATACCCTCAATTTTGAACCGTTTCAAATCTGTCTATAAAACATTGTACGATTGGAGGAATGCGTTATCGAACCCGTACCTATGTACGGAACCTTTAGGTAATCGAAAGAGGCTCCAGCAAAAATCGAGACGCGTTGCGTTGCCATGGTAACCGACCAAGACATACCGAACACTTACAAACAAATTTGAACTTTATTGCCTTCGTACTAAGATAATTTTTTGTCGTAAAAAGAAGAAGGTTGTACTACTTGTACAGTCGCTAACACAAGTTGTAGTTATAAATGTAAAACAGCGTTTAGCGAGTGCGAGCGGGACATCCGAGGGGTGTTTCGGTGGGCTGTGGGGGCAGGGGGTATTCTTTCATTTGTTGTGGCTCGGAAGCGATAAGGTGTCGTGTCTACCTTTTATTTATGACTCCATTTTAAAACGGGGAGGAGAGGGAGCTAATGTTGCTGATTCTGTTGATAGCACTTCTTTAGGAAGTTGGGGGTGACTGTACGTGATTTTGTAAACATGTGTACACGTACGTTTATGAGTTGTGAATTTGACGGGGTTGTGGTGGTTGGGAATTTGTGATGGTGTGCAAGGTGCTTAAAAGACTTCAGGAGATACTTTAGGATTTTGGTATGCAAACCAAACTAATCAAAGTAAAATGGGATAATGAACTGTCTAAGATCTATAAATTATCTAGTGGGAGAGAAAATATCCTGGCGGAAAAATCTCAAATAACACTTTTGCTCGACCCGGGAATTGAACCCGAGATCTTGCGGTGACAGTGCGCATGCGCCTACCACTAGACCAACGAGGCAGTTCCGTAAATCAATCGCACAGTTAAAAAAAAACCATAAACTAATAAAAATGTTTAATGATTAATCTAAACAATGAAATATTCAATGATTTACAACTTCACACCTACAGCACTGTATATTACTATATTCGGCAAAAAACTATAAAATTAACTTGATATGTAAAACAATACCTATTAATCTAGGTATAAAACAACAAATTACATGTTTTTTAAATTGATTTTTCATGTAATATGTATTATTTTTTGGTAAAAGTAGCAATTTGACTTATTGGTAAGCTTAAAAAAATTGTTTAAATAATACTTAATTTTATTGACTTATTAGAAAGACATTCTGGGTTGTTTTCATATAATCCAAATAAGTAAAGTTTGATGTGGGCACAAATTACTAGAATTAATCAAAAATATTGGTAAATAGTTTCTTTTGAGAAAAAACCGCCGTATCATCTTATCTGGCTTCATAACTGCCTATATTACCCAGAAGTATGGCAGATGTGTACAATTCCCTCATTTCACCTGTTATGTGTAGTTCCCGTGGGATAAGGGGTGAGTCTATCGACATCCACCGGCCACAATTCTAACTGTGCTGCTATTAAAAAATTACAAAACAACCACTAATGTTGTAACTCGTCAGTCAAGTGTGTAAGTAATGAAGTAAAAATAGCTACATTTCAAGAGAGTGAAAAAACTACTCAGCTTCGGTTCCTCTAGCCAGAAACCTCAACTTCTCAACTGTATGTTACGTCATTACGTGACGTCACTTTCATCCATTTGTACCAATCTTGAGTAGGATACAATCCATACAAACCATTAGGGTTCTGGCTAAAGGAACCATGGCTTAATGGTTAAAGCGGCTGCCCGGTGTGCAGAAAGTCGTTGGTTCAAATCCTGCCGGTCCCATAATTATTTCAACTGTTTCTTAGTATAATTTGCTAAGCATAGCTAAATGCTAAAATAATAATAAAAAATAATCAATAAGGAGTGAAAAACTGTTTAAAATGAGGGCAACCAAACATTTCATAATAATAGTTTTTTTACTCTCTAAGAAATAAAAATTTCTGACTTACGCACTGTTAAAACTTCACCGACGACATGCAGAAATGGTGAATCGAAAATGTCGAAATATTAATATCCTAGCCGATATAAGTGAATTAAGACCAAATTTGCACATGATTGACATACAACACGCAATCAAAACAAACTTTTATAACTTCATCTAAAACAAAACTACCACATAAATCATTCCACCTACACTGTCTCAAATAACTTAGTATTCAGGTTAATATTCAAACAAACAATAAAGTCGGCACTTTTTTGTATGAACCTACACATTTTTGTTAATTTACTTCCAGAACGCGAGCATTCGTAAGTAATGTAAGGTCGCAGATTCGAAGGTTCCGTGGTTCCTACAAGGGACCTATAGTTTCCTCATGTTGGTTTGTCCGTCTGTCCAATGAAAGGGCCAAAACCGGTAGTGCTGAAAAGCTGAAATTTGGCAGAATATGTAAGTTAACTATGCCAAAAATATAACTTACATAATATTCTGAAATGATGAAATATTTTATTTTCGTTACCCCATAGTGTGGAATATCGTAAGAAAGGCCTTTCAAAAAAAAAATTACATAACTACATGTAAATGTAAAGAACTTTAAAGTAAAACTATAGTGACTAAGAAAACTTTGTTCGGTAAAGAGTAATAGCGCAAAAAAGGTAAAATGTCGAATCGTTAAAATTTAGTGCTGTCACAAAAAAAAACCAACAGATTTTTTTTTTCTGACCCTTGAATAGAACTCGGGAATCAAATTGGCAATGTAGCTGGAGCTGTCGCGTTTTATTTAAATAATTTTGATTGTAATTAATGATTTATATTGTGTCTACATTTATTACTATAATTAATATATTTTTTTCTAATCCTAATATATTCTAGTCTATTTCTTATTTAATGTGATATAATATTTGAATAATTTTAATGTAATAATTTGATGATGTACTTATGTTAGATTACTTTTTATGATGTTTTAATTTTATTGTATCTTCAATGTATGTAATTTGTTTTTATATGACTTTATTTTTTCTTTCTTTTACTGTATGACTTGCATGTAAACGTCTTGGTTATTAACTGTTAGCTTATAATGTGTAAATAAATAAAATTGAAATTAAAATTCATACTTTAACGAACTATTAATTTATATATTAAAATTAGCAATAATTTGTGATGCTAACAGGAATAGCTTTATTAGATAGATTTTCATCAACAACGCCACACATTATGATTTTGATAGTTGCAATTGCAAAAAAAACCTGTCGGTTCGTGCTAAGCTACTGAATCCATAAAATCCTGAAAAAAGATTAGACATACGTTTAAGTACCTACTAATTAAAATAATTGGAAAGTAAAAATGTACACCAACATCCACAACACGAAGTTATAACTTAAAAATAATGACTTCAAATAAACAAAAGCCATCAAATCCCCTACCATTGATCAACGTCATTCGGTAATAGTCAACTATACTATACCACCCATCGAGATATAAACCGGACAGTAAAATAAACTATAAAGAAGATGTCAAGTATCAATCGAACTGTCACTGTCAGAAACTGTCGCTGTAAACGCAAATCAAGTGACGAGCTGTAATTGGTGATTCTAACATTCTTCGTAAACGTAAGTTTACTTTACAAGAATTATGTGGGTAGTCCGGAAACTGTTTTATTGCGATATTGTAAGTTGATCTAGCTTTATACTTGATGTTGTTTTTCTGAGCTGTTGATCGTAGTATATATAGAGTTATAGAGTTATATTCTAGGGTCAGAAAAAAATATAATTTTTCTATTGGAATTTTTATGGACAGCACTAAGTTTAAAATTAACCAAATATTATATCACATTATATAAGAAATAGACTAGAATACATTAGGATTAGAAAAAAAAAAATAATTATAGTAATAAATTGAATGTCAGACACAATATAAATCATTAATTACAATCACAATTATTTAAATAAAGCGCGACAGCTCCAGCTACATTGCGCCATTAACATCACGCCTATATTACCCAGATAGTTGTGACAGAGATGTATAACATCCACACTTCACCTGGTATGTTTAGGTGCCATGTGATAGGGAGTGAGCCTCTCGCAATCTACCGGGCACAATCACAACTCCGTGCAGCTATTGAGAATTTATAAGTGGAAAAAAATTCAAATAACATTTTTGCCAGACTCGGCAATTGGACCCAAGACCTCGCGATAAGACGTCAACTGTACTAACAACTTGACCAAGCAGGCAAATAAATATACAATACGTATTATAATATCATTACCACTACTAATTATAAAAGGATGTGCCATAATACTGTATAGTTTAAATCAAAGATCAACCATAAATTCTAATCAACATAGGTTAATTAAAGGTTTACGATACGAATAAGTAATATACTTAATCATTGTTCTAACATTAACATTTTATGGATATTGTGTTCACACAGATATAAATATGTAGGTATTGTGATCTTTGTAGAATGTGGCCCAGTGATATAGCAATTACAATATCTGAAGGTTTGTATTACCTATTTTATACCAGACGTTTTGAGTACATTCTTATTTTCTACCTATTTAGTCCTCCGTCAGCCATATTCGCCTGAGGGTCGTGACCTTTTTCACCCGTTTGTCTTTATTGCACGATGTTAACCATATCAATCAATCTTCAGCCACTCGGAGAGCATCGTAGATAGTGGAGTTAAGTGTGGTGTGTATTTGGTTCGACCGTCGCATCGGGCTGCAGACTCGCGCTCCATCATTCCTGGCATGTTTTAATCTTGAGCTTGGTCAGTATGGATATGGACGCGTAAGTTCAAAATGCTGTTTATTTGATTTGCGGGTACCGTGTAGTGGTAAGTATCAAAACGCCGCTACATAGCAATCTGAGTTAGGGACCGCAGGACTGCAAAGTTCTCGGGCTCAAAATCATGGTACCCACCTCTGTTAAAAAACAGTATATAAGTATATCCCTCTCTTTACATCCACAACACTCCCTACTCACACGCTTCAAACACATTTACTCGGTATCGCATAAATAGATACATCACACGCATTTCATTCGTTTTCACACTGACTCTGACACACACACGCACACACCCTTTTTTACTTTAAATAAACTTATGTCGTTTTTACCATTAAGATCTATATCTAAGGCGTATGATTGTTTACCTAGTTTCCTGAATAAACAGGCTTGCCTATTTCAGGAACTAAATGTGCCCACTATACTTTTCACATGAAATGAAATGTACCAATTATATAAATCGCTTGTGGCTGCTTGTGGCGTCTCTTTTGCTCCTGTAACACAGATTAAGTCCTAGCATAGAAGTGAAGGATTCGTTTTGAACACCACAAGCGACCGAACGTACCAACACTACATTTTATGTAATTTAGTTAAGTGGCTTTGTATCTGCATTTATTACTAAATAAAGATTATTATTATTATATTTATTATTATTAATTTCGCTTTTACGAAGGTAAGTGTGTAATGATTTACATGATCTTTATTTTTGTTTTTAGTTTTCAATATCTAGTATCTACTATTTGTACTTATATTTAGTTCATGTTAGGTCTGACTTGATAAGCGAATTCACACTTCAATTTGATTTATGTTAAGTACATTTTAAAATGTCACTTTAAAAATCCTAAACATGTTAAATAGTTCTCAAAATTTAATGAATATTTATAGATTTAATTTGCAAACATTCCATTTAAAGACATAAAACCCCAAAACCTATAAATAATTAAGTGCCAAAAGTCAATAAAATGACAAGAAACGGTCAAAATGATTAACAGAATCGCGGATTTAAAGTGCAGCCTCAATTAAAGTCTTGCAAATTGATTTTTTATACCATCCCGCGTCTGAGTGATGATTCTACCATCAATCTGCCACCAGGGGTATAAAGTGTCGTGGCTAAACGTTTAATGGGGCTCATAAATGGTAAATGGTAGGTTCATTCACTCTGTTTCTTAGGAATTTGTATAATTAGGTGGCAGATCGGAGGACGACGAGGTTAAAGGATGTTTTAATCGTAATGTTCGATTATTCATGCAAGTGGTTTGTTATATAGATCCTATAGAAATGTTTTACGCGACTACGGTGAAACCAAATGAAAGAGGAATTATTTTGACATTTAGCGACATTATATTCAGGCGCTATGCTAAGCGACTCAATTGCGGCCACTATCAACTTGTCAAAATAAACCAATTTAATAACATTATTAATTTTTGACGCCTAAATAATAATAATTATTTTTACTTTACATTTGTACATAGTTAGGTGTTTATTTAATTTAGTTTAAAAATGTTTTATTAATTCATTTAATGAATTGTAAAAAGATCAATATATTCTAATAAACTTATCAGGTAAAAAAATCGAATAAAAATAGTATCTATCGAATCGCCCGTATTAAGTGTAAAGGTCTGATGACAGCTCTTCGTAAAATACAGATATTCAGCTAAATCTGTTAGGCTAAAAGTTTCGCCCCTTGAGTAGATATATTACCGAAAAATCTATCTTACAGTACTTTACGTCATGCTAGGATACTATGTGCATAACATACATTTTGCTTTAAAATTTACGAAACTCCCATAATAAAACTAACACTAATTTAAAAAAAATACGTTAAAATATTTTTTTTTTCTATTAAATTTGTATTGTATCCCTAAGGGGGATAAAATACAAATGTGATCCAGCTACAACATACCTACAACTGTGAAATAAGATTTAGAAGATAGATTGAATTTTTATGAATACATGAATCACACACGGACACAAACAATAAAAACCTTTAAACATTCTCATTTAAAATTCACTGGAAATAATTATAATTAGCATAATACAGTGGTCGTATAATGAAGTGAAGTTGCTTGTTAACTTATATTCAAGCATAAGTTATAAAGGTATCAGTAGTATTGATAATTACTTTAATATGGGGTGTATGGGCCATTAAATTCCAACGCCTCGATTTTATAGTACCCTGTATAATTTTGCACTAGTTATGAGTACTGGATTTGGGTGGCAGCATTAAAAAAATCTAACTAAAACTTTGAAAAAGATACAAGTATAAGACTTTTAATCTTCAAAGCAATTTATATTCGATTTTAGCAATTTCTACACTGAAAATATAATTTGCAAGACCATGGATGTAATTTTCAGGACCTTAGCTCCAATTTCAAGACCTTAGGTAAAATTTACAGGTCTTTTCTAAAAGTTGCCTACAATTTCCTTTGAAAACATAATATATTTGTTAAAAAACATTTATGACGGTGCAAGATTATCAATGTGATTAGGATTCTAATGATTTAACAGACATAATACCTTACGTACAATCTACCTTGCATTCCTTGCAACAGATATTATTACGCACAGACAGACAGACATACAGACTTAATCATAAACATAAAAAGGGCTACAGGATTATAGCCCTTTATGAGTCACGTCCCGAGTTATTAATTTTAATAAAATCGCGAATCGCAGTTGTATAGCAGAGCAATATCGCCAATCGCCATAATACAGCTATATCGTCATCATATAGCTGCGATTTGAATCGCTGTTGATTGATGGAACACCATAATTTATATAATGATCTCTTTTAATTGGGAATGCGATTCATTTTTATGGACCTTAAGATTCGCGCGAGGGTAGAATGGTAGAATGGTAGGAAGATGATAGAATGATTTTGAGTTGATTTTGTGTGTCAGTGTTTTCGTTTTTAGATTTGTTGGAACCATAGAAATCTTAATAATAAGGCAATAGAAATGTCAAAGACGCGTGACCTTGTCGCCGCGCATCTGTCAAGTCAAACACAAGTGCGAGTTGAGGAATTGTCGTCTTAATGTCATCGCAAAAAGAATAATTTTGTTTGCAGGAATACAAGCGCATTTGTCTAATCGAACACAAGTGCGAGTTGAGGAATTGTCGTCTTAATGTCATCGCCAAAAAGAATAATTTTGTTTGCAGGAATACAAAAAGTGGTATTTGAAAACCGGCGACATGCGTCCCAGTGTTAAAAGATAGTCGATAGCATTTCTATTGACTAGTTATTAAGATTTCTATGGTTGGAACGGTAGTATTTACAACAGTTTTTTTTATAACATGTATTACCGAAAATAGAAAAGTAAACATCACGCCTATATTACCCAAAAGGGTGTGCTAGAGGTATACAAACCCAAACGTCACCTGTTATGTTTAGGTTCCATGTGAGCCTATCGCCATTTGATTCAAACTCCGAGCTACTTTTATTGAGAATTTCCTGACGTAAGGAACACTTTGGTCCGAATCCGACACCTCGCAGTGAGAGACGGCATACGCTAACCACTACCCAACGAGACAAAGCTATCCTTTACCTGTAGATCTCCATAGATCAGTGCTCGGAACTAATTTACATGTAATAAAAGTAAAGGTAAGCGATCACATGATTAATGCGCCATCGCACTCCGTCGTTAAAGGCTTTATTTATAGGATTTTAAAATGTTTTAATGCCGCGCCGGACGAGTGAGGTGGCCTTTATTGGTACGACTTTAGGTGAGCGATGTGTACACTGCGGGACACTGTTAGTTGGTCACGGAGTTCATGAATGACGTCTATTCAGTGAACTTCGAGGTATGGTCAAAAAATTCGTTATATAATGATATACACCCATTCGTAACCGATCGCGGCTTTGACTTAGTCTCAGTTTTAACTGGATGGATGCGACATACGTTTTTGGAAAATACAGATTTAAAAAAATATATATTAAACTTACAAAAAATAATCCCGTTTGCCGAACAAATTGAACATTGAAGTCATACAATTTGTTCGGTAAGCGGGCAATTTATTTTTATAAATTACCACATCTAGAATCTGCGTTTTCATTCTTTTTTTATTTATTACCTTACTACTATCACAACAGGCCTTAAACCGAATGCGACAGTGCTGCTATCAACTTAACCTAAAACCACTTAATTTTTAACTCTTACCATCTAAAAATGCCCCTTTGTATTCACGCTGTAAGTTTCTGTAATTTTGTAGGTTTTAAATCGGTAATCACATATTTTATCAGATTACGACAACCAATTTTTGGGCACAGATATGTGCTATTAACTTTGTCTTGCAGTGTAACATTGTATAAGTACCAATCGATAAAGTGTTCTGTGTGACCATATGTGACAATAGCCTGGTTATCAAAGCACTGATATCAAACCCGGGACATCGCTACAACTGTCAATCAATTTGATTGCGTTTCGAAAGATATCATTGTTTTTGAAAGATATCCTTTACCATACAGGGTGTAAATGATATCGTGACCACACATCGGAAAATCAGTCTTTGAAACATCTAACACATCATTAGGGAATTTTAAATGTATGAGGATTAGCTTGCAAAACGACTTTCCAATTATAAAGAGCATGTTTTTAAAGCTTCGTTGTTAGCGCTAGTGCGATAAGTTTTGATCGGAAAATTCTAATAATAGAAAAAATTCTACAGCAACAACATTCTAAATATGCCGAAAAATTACTAATGCATTGGGATAGTTTAAGAAAACATTACTCTACCAATATTAGTCGCAAATAAATAAAAAAAAAACAACCTCTGAGAAAACATTAATTTTCCGGTGAATATATTTTGCAACCAGAGTCTAAGAATCATGAACTGAATCATTGGTAAGCAGCTGCGTTATAATGTGATTCACACCCTGTAGTTAAAGATGATTTAACTTATTTTTGCAAACCTTAGTCTGAGTTTGTCCATCTCTCTTGCACAAACAGTTTGTTCAAACGATTAATTGTGCAAATTTCAAATGTATCAAATTTTTTTTTGCACAAATAACATAGAGCGTATAGCCAAAGCTGGACGCAGTTCACACACGGCAAATATTATGCCAAAATTTATACCTATTTACATCTCGATACATTTCATTACATCACTTCATAAAATTTGATAGATGACACGTAGCAGTTTTAATGTACCTATAATTATTTTCATCTTCGTTTTTTGACTTACTCTAATATACGTCGCGTGTGAATCGCTTAAGGTGGACATACACTTATGCATGAAATTTTTTTTCCGCAAATGAAAAGAGTGAATTTCGCGACCACCTACATGACAAAACTAAATCAGGTTGAATCATAGCTCTCAAACCACAGAAATGTAAACGACATAAAGCTTAGTGCACACACGCACTTTATTACTAATATCACTAACAATCCGTCCGTCCGTCCGTCATTAAACCGCCATCTCAGTGACATAAATAACTCAGGATTTATTCCTATATTTATTTATTTATTACCCCATGTCTGTACCTGGCTTTATAGTTTTTTTTATTCTTTTATCCCCGTTCACGTTTCGAAGTAAAACGTTTATTATCTTATCTACTTCGAAGTATTAAACTCTAAGTTTTAATTTGAGTAAACATTCCAATTTGATTGACATAAAAGGAGAAAGATATTTCTTTTTAAGCGTGGTTAGCTAATAAATTGACTTCAACGCATTCCTTTGTGTTCAAGAGTCAATATAATAAAAAAGTATACTACCTGTGTGATATCAAGTGTACAGACACTAATACTTGGTGGATTTCAAAATGAGATTCGATAGAGTCAACGCAGCCTAGCCTGTCCCCCTCTAGCACTGTGATTGTTCTATGGTTCTATATCTGTCTCAGGTGTATCGACATACAATTTTGTCATTATTGTGGTATATTTGTACCTCGTTATTCCACGCGCCAAAATGTGAAAACTGTCATGATACCCAGAGAGCATGCATTTAACTTGAGAACTTTAAATGATATTATTCCCACTGCAGCGCTGCGCGTTCCAGGTAAAATTCACGGCAAAGTGTGAAAACTGTCATGATACCCAGAGAGCATGCATTTAACTTGAGAACTTTAAATGATATTATTCCCACTGCAGCGCTGCGCGTTCCAGGTAAAATTCACGGCAAAGTGTGAAAACTGTCATGATACCCAGAGAGCATGCATTTAACTTGAGAACTTTAAATGATATTATTCCCACTGCAGCGCTGCGCGTTCCAGGTAAAATTCACGGCAAAGTGTGAAAACTGTCATGATACCCAGAGAGCATGCATTTAACTTGAGAACTTTAAATTATATTATTCCCACTGCAGCGCTGCGCGTTCCAGGTAAAATTCACGGCAAAGTGTGAAAACTGTCATGATACCCAGAGAGCATGCATTTAACTTGAGAACTTTAAATGATATTATTCCCACTGCAGCGCTGCGCGTTCCAGGTAAAATTCACGGCAAAGTGTGAAAACTGTCATGATACCCAGAGAGCATGCATTTAACTTGAGAACTTTAAATTATATTATTCCCACTGCAGCGCTGCGCGTTCCAGGTAAAATTCATGGCAAAGTGTGAAAACTGTCATGATACCCAGAGAGCATGCATTTAACTTGAGAACTTTAATTGATATTATTCCCACTGCAGCGCTGCGCGTTCCAGGTAAAATTCACGGCAAAGTGTGAAAACTGTCATGATACCCAGAGAGCATGCATTTAACTTGAGAACTTTAAATGATATTATTCCCACTGCAGCGCTGCGCGTTCCAGCTAAAATTCACGGCACAGTTTAGAAATGTATGGTTCTAACAGCTCTTACCCGGCCTAAGGCAAATTTTCTTTGAACTTTGACAGTTCAATTGTTGGAAAGTATAACCGTCAAACTATATATACAAAAGAAAGTCGTGTTAGTTACACCATTTATAACTCAAGAACGGCTGAACCGATTTGGCTGAAAATTGGTGGGGAGGTAGCTTAGAACCGGGAGAAGGACATAGGATACTTCTAAAATATTTTCGAAGGCAAAATTTTATCGAGGGCGAAGCTGCGCGGGGCAGCTAGTTATATTTATTAAACATCTTAACATCTTATATCTCTGATGATAACTCATACTTTTGGGCAATTAATGTATCAAACGAGGTAGAAATCTATCAGATAATTATGACAAACATTCACAAAATGTTGCAGTCCCAACTCTGAATCACTACGACACACTAGTAACTACGGTTTCCTTGAAGAAGCATCACCTCTTCACATTCAGGGTGGATGCGACATACGACATCTATTGAAACCATTCTATTTGTTTGAAATAATATGACATTTCCCAAACAAATACATTTTATTTGTTTGGGAAATGTCATATTATTTAATCTGAACCATTCTATTCAAACCAATAGAATGGTTCCGATGTTTAATTCTGGGAAAAGATTTTTTTTTACATTTTGCTATCCGGTGGCAATAAATTTTCAACACGTATCAAATCTGTGTTTTCAACGAATTTCACTATGTCGCTTTCACCCTGTATTACCTGAGGAATACTAGAATGAATATCGATATTATTATTAATTATTTATTTATTTATTTTATTTATTTATTTAAGGCTAGTCTACAGTTGTTTACACCATTACAATTTTTAAATGAACATGCTCATATATATAGTTTTTTAAGTGTAACAACTACTTACAGACTAACACCGCTTGCATGATATTTCGGTAACACGAATCATATTAATATAAAACAAGTTAAACAAAAAAAAGACACTATACTCAAGATTAATACAAGAAAAAAAAAGATCTAAAATGCAAATATGAACCATGATTGTCCAACAAATTAAATTAAATATTGTCACAGAATAACAAAGTAAAAAAAATAATATAATTAATTAGGTATATCCTGTACTTTACCTATATATTGCGCTATCTAATTTAAATAATGAATAGATACAATACATATTTTTGTCCATTCTTTGTATGATAAATAGTAGCTCATTAGGTAGTAATATATTTCATTAGAAGCAGTTTAGTGGCTAATAGTCGTTAGTTGTAGTTGTTGTTTTTACTCATTTGAGTTTTTTACTTAGATTTCCTGTGTGAAAAAGTTTTAATGATTATCAAAAAAGTATCGCAGAGGAAGTGGAGAACAAACATTAGTTTTTTCATTGTTAATTTTGCCGTTTTTGAGTGATCAAGCCGTCATCGACGTCGTTAACAAATATGCTATTGCTCTTATCAAAACACTACATTTTTAAACATCCAATATGAAAGTAATAAAATATTTCAACCAATAGAGGTGATAGTTTATTGGTATAGGAAACTACTTAGGTATAATTAGAAGTATGACAGTCAATTTCTGTTTTGTGTTCAAGGTGTATACTTTTCGAGTAAAAAGTTAGTAACTTAAATATCATAGTATTAGAACATGGCTTGAAGAACCATTGCATTGTGACATTGATCTTTAACGTGCGTCGCCTTCCGTAGATGTTCACAAGTATCTTAACGTTAGATGCACTGTTGTATAAACAACAATTTACCCCAACCCAACTACCCGCAAAGTATCTCGGTAGAACTGGAATGAATGAGTTAATAAAAAGATTAGGTGAACACAAAGACCACGCTAATGGCATGGGTTCAGAAAAAAAAAAAAAAAAAAAAAAAAAAAAAAGTATCTCGGTATTCTCAGCTGATGGTCCAATCGCATTGAAAAAGGATTGTCCGGCCAATAATCTATGAAATGGGTTTATATCGCTCATTAAGTGTACAGCCACATCCGGTCGCACAATGCCCAAACTCATAATAATTCAACCGACATCACGAGTCCAATAAATCTAACATTAATAACTCTATTCGTTTGTTGTTCTACATCCCCTTTCCTTCAAACATCAACCTTTATACCCTAGAGATAAAGTCTATATTCATTTATACATCGTTCAATTTGTCTCAGTCTACTGCCACTACAAAAATCAACTCTATTATGTACAAAATAGAGTTTTCTTTCTTTTGTATTTGACATAGGTATTTTAATCCTCAATAATAAAAAGTGTGGCATAAAACGGTAGCCAGGATTACCTATAGGTTTTGTATCGCTGCTGACGCGTTGATGCTAGGGATGGGACACGCTGGGGTTTGTCGATGGTTTTAATGCTTTTTATTGAGGTGGTGATAGGTGATTTAGGGGTAGGATTTGATGGATTTTATTTGTCTTATTTCATTTTGGCTTTTAGATATGGTCAGTAAAATTAAGAAATGATTTTGAAATGTAATAAAGAATGAGGTTTGATGCATTAAAAATATATATGAATTTTCTCTTTTATGTTTTGGTCCTATGGATCCACAGGGTACAATTCTAACTTCGTGTTGCTATTGTGAATTTCCTGACGGAAAGTTCACAAAAAACACTTTGCTCAACCGGGGAATCGAACCCGAGACCTCGCGGTGAGAGACGCATACGCTGACCACTAGACCATCGGGTCAGTTAAAGACTATTTCAGAACTAAGAACTTTTGGTGAGCACTCGAAACCTCTTACTGTTTTTATTAGATCTAGGTATATCATTTAGTTTAAAAATAAACTGAAACATAAAATTTGAATTACTTGAATGTATGTAATTTTTCGACAAATTTCGATGTTGTTTGCAAAAGTATTCACGTTAAATTGATTTGACTGCGTTGCCGTGGTCACTAGCGGACTGCATGAAAGGAGCCTCCCCGAGTGATGATTAATGAAAATTCACACTCACTAAATTTGATTTGTATAACCTCATTTCATGTTATTTCAAATATTGTTAAGTAAAGGCAATCTGTGTGTACATTTTTTAAGTTTTATATTTTTGTCGTATAAATAGTTTTTGTTATTAGTATTATAAATATTTTTTTTGTTTGTTCTGAAACCCTTAAACAGTAGTATACACACATTGTTTTTACTCCTTTATTTTCTGCTTGAAGTGTAAGATATTGCAACCTTATATACTATGGATTTATTTACAATAATTTAATTGCATTTTCTCTTTATAACCATATTTAGCTATAATGTTGTTTTGGTTGCTATAACTTACACATAGAATTATTGTCAAAAAACAAACAAATATTGTATGAATTATTTGAAAAGATGGTGCACATGAGTTTCTCACCAGCTCTTCTCATGATGCAATACCCATCGGAGCTGGTACTTGGATTGATTTTAATTCAATTCTCTAAGTTGAATTAAGGTCAATCTAAGCTCCGGTGTCAAATCATTTTATTACAATAAGTATTATAATTTAGTTAGCTAAGTTTTATTTTAATTTTATATTTTTTTTGTTTTGATGTTTGTTTTGACGTGTTCAAGCGCCCCTTGGGTTGGGGCCCATGGAAATAAATGATTTGATTTGACGTACACAACGATTCCCTACGTCCGGCGCACCCTGGGCAATTCGCAAGTTCTCCAAAGCGATTTGGCTAATCCTTACACCACGATGGCAAGTCAAAACCTTGACCACTTTACTGACTGTCCAAAATGCCCTACCACCTGCACAAGAGAGGCGCTCATGAACGCCGACGAGAGCGCATAACAGTGGCCCCTTATTGGACCAATCGACCATCGACACGACGAAGAAGAAGAAGACTAGCGGACTAAAACATACAAGAATATCTAAAAAGTAGACAATTACGAGTTCATACAGGTTTAAATAATTATTATTTGACCTCAACATGTTACAATATAAATTCAATTTAACGTAAAAAAAAACTCTGTACATAATTAAAAATCTATCGAATCAGCCCCACCACTACAGAGTCATATTAATTATAAATGATTCTGGCATCATTAGCGCTCGCCAAAGATCTCGGACGATACAAAGACTATCGCTCTCTCGCTCACACGCATGTTTTGTCTCACTCGCACTAATGGAACACTTAATACCTTGTTTATTGTAACGTGAGAAACCGAGACACGATATTTGTGTAACTTGGACGCTGAATACAGAAGGAAAAGGTCTATATATAAATAGTCTGTGTCGGTGGTAGAGCTCTTGTGAACGAGCTTGAGCACCACTGTCCCACCTTGAAACTGCTGCCAAAAAGAAATGCTTACATTACTGTGTTTCGGTTTGGTGGTGAGATCAGGCACTAAAATTACTGCCACATGAGGCATACATAAAGGAATCCCTTTTTTTGCATAGGTAATATTCGATTCTAACATGTTACGTTAATTAGCATACGAAACGTATTTTGTTGAATTAGGATGGTATGCCTAAACATACTAAATAGTATGCCAAAGGACAATTAGTCCAATTATGCCAAAAAAACATAATGCCTAACCATGAATATGGGTAAAGTATTTATTAATATTATGCGTAACTATCATGATGCCAAATGATGGAATGCGAAGAGGGCTAATAAAATTATGCGTAACAATAGAGAAGCATAAATGACACCTCATCTACAATCTGCTTTGGGGATTGTTGATGTTTTACAGGTTGTAGATAGCACTTATCATCAGGTGGACTACCCGCCCATTCAAGAAAAAATATATTAGTTATAGCTGAAGTTATATCACGAATAGTATAAGATAAGATAAGATATGATAAGTTGGTAGAAAATGAATCAGTTTTCTATATGGGAGGTACTCATAGAATTGAAAAATATGGGTGTTATCACATGTCATTTGCATTTGACGATTAAAGAGCCAATAAGAGCGCACTACGCATGCGCTGTGTGTAATTTTGTGTCGATCGACGCATTGATCGATAAAGGTGTAATAGCACTTTGAAAGAGTAGGAAATACGAAAATCACCAGTTCCGGCAAGGTGTCGGATTGTCAAATACTGGTAATTCTATTCCAATTTGACATGTCATCTATGGCCTGTGGATGTAATAGCAACTGATAACAGAAGTCTAGTCGAGTAGTTAGCCTATGCGATGTCTCACCGGTCTCGGGTTTGATCCCCGAGTCAGGCAAAAGTTATTTGGGATTATTCCAGAGAAAATTCACATTAGAAGAATCTCTAAGGGTACTTAATGGTTTGATATCAATATATTTTAATTGGAAACAATTGTGGACAGAGATTATATTGAACCCCATTAAAACCAAAAACGTGCCTCAGCAGGCTTAAAAACTCCATCGTTACCCTAAATCGAATTATACAAGCATAAACTTATTAACTGCACTAATAAAACGTCATAAAAACCTATGAATGGAGTCTATGGACGCCACAAATCCACCCTGTATACAATAGCGCGTACGCATTTATTCAACTTTTTTTGTTTTTTTTCTGCGCTTACCTGCAACTTCCTTCCTATAGCGATCTATTACCGTGAATGACATTCCACCGCTTGACAGTTAAATGGATACCGTGACACTTAGAACACTATACAATTTCCAAAATTATTCTAAAACCAACTTTAATCACTTCGTACAAAGTCGATATTCGTTAGTTTGATTTAAGCTAAATAAACGCCACAACACACTTAAGTTAACTGGTACAAAATTCATCTTCTAATCTTATGATTATACGATAAAGTTCAAATTCGAATATTTTTACCTTTTTACAGCCAAAAGGTATAATAATATATATTTTTCCCGGCGTGCGTAAACGATACTTTGGACGTAAACTCGCGCGCATTGTGATCGGTGCCAGGCTGTCTGCCGAAACTCGTTTTTGTTCCAAATTCAAATTTCTTTTTTTTTACTTTTTTTTAGAGTCTAATGATACTCGCTCGACAAAGTGTCAACTAATTATGGCGGGAATGTATGGAGGTTTTAATGGTAGAGATGAGAGATGGGGGAATGTTTATTTGTTTTTTGAAAATGTGGAATTTAACTAAAGTTGATAAATGAAGTTTTGGAATAAGTAAAAGAAACGGTAGTTAAAACTATAATATTTTAAGTCAGATAGAGATTAATTTTAACTATAGGATTTTATCGAACTTGCTGCAAACGGATATTTGCTTTTTTAATTACTATGAATGACTTATATCTATATTAAAATACTAATTGTTAAGAGTATACGCGAAAAAAGAGACATGCAATCGAATTTGACAATCAAGTATTTTTTCAAAAACCATTTCATAATAAAAGAGTAAGTTAGTTCTTCATTCAGTCAATGTGTTTCTACTTCTTTTAAATCAGGTTATTTTGTCTAAATGGCGTTCAAAATAAAATAAATAAATTGTTATTCTTCAGTTAACGTAATTATCAACTTATTAAAAAGCCAATTTAACATCAAGGTGACAAACGTTCAAAAACCAATCAGAATAATCCTATAAACCATCAAATTGAATTTCATTCCCATAATCGTACACAAAGATTTATTCTATCATTTTGCAGTTCATACAAATGTATGAAATAATCGTTTGTATGATCATCCCCTACAATTAGTCGTTAACATCTGCGACATTCAATAAATTAATCTTTAGATCTAATAAATGTTTGAAGTGTCAAAATGGAAGTGTCAAATAAAAATGGACAGTTCACAAAGGAGCGGCAATTGTTGTTTGCTGTTTCCTATGATTGCGTGTTGCAGTTTAGAGATTTTTGAGACATTGTTAGAAATGCCCAGGAGATGAAGAAAATGATAATAATTATATTATATAGCTGAAATATTTATCAGAAAAATGAGAACCCTAATGAATACGATTTTCAAAACGCTTTTTTTCTTTAGTCCTTTTTAGGGTTCCGTAGCCGAATGGCAAAAAACGGAACCCTTATGGATTCGTCATGTCTGTTCGTCTGTCCGTCCGTATGTCACAGGCACTTTTTCCCGTAACTATTAGAGCTATACTGTGGAAACTTGGTAAGTAGATCATGTATTCGGTGAACCGCATTAAGATTTATCATACAAAAATAGAAAAAAAACAATACATTTTCGGGGTTCCCCATACTTAGAGCTGAATCTCAACTTTTTTTTTCATCAAACCCATACGTGTGATGAATAGGTCTTCAAAAATGATATTGAAGTTTCAAATATATTTTTTTCTAAACTGAATAGTTTGCGCGAGGGACGCTTCCAAAGTGGAAAAATGTGTGTGTGCCCTCCCCGTAACTTCTAAAATAAGGGAATCATAAATGTCAAAATAATATATGATATACATTACCATGCAAACTTCCACCGAAAATTGGTTTAAACGAGATCTAATAATTAGTTTTTTTAATACGTAATAAATCGTAAACCGCATTTTAGTCCAATATAATAAAGAATAAAGAAAAACATTTATTTAGATGTATAGTGGTACGGAACCCTACGTGCACGAGTCCGACTCGCACTTGGCCGGTTTTTTTAAATCTTTAACTAATCACACATATGACATTTAAAAAAATATTAGGTATAGTAGGTAATATAAAACAGAGTTAAGGACAGTAACCTATTAAATCTAATAACAAAACCTAATCCTCATCAATATTGTTTTCTATTCAGACATTGCTTCAAACATCTAAATTCATCATCATCCCTGCCACACCGAACAGTTCCAAACGGAACAAAGCAACCTGAGCGGAAACACATCACACAAAACGTCATCAAAGAGTCAATTTTTTTCACTGCCCACCCCCCGATCAATGGCTTGAGAGTCCATTCTTACTACTTAAATGTCGCGTAAAATTATTGACAGTTTTTTGCCCAGTACTAGGATTTTGTATAATTGTACGAAAGTGCATTATGATCGTAACAATGTGTGTTATTTGATGGAAAATATAAAAGTAATAGGATTAATTTGGGGATTGTATGAATCTGTATGATACCCTGTTGACTCGAAAAGATTAGGGGATCCTTTACATCTACTGGATTTGTGAAGAAAGATACGATTTGTGTCAAATTTTGCCAAAGTACTGACATTTTATCATGGCGGAATGAATTAAATTGCGAGCAGCCTATTCATACAAATAAAAAAATAATTTTGGCAGAATATATAAGTTAGTGATACATCATACCTACCTCTTAGTATAAATTACGATAGGCGTTAATATGAGACAAACATTTAGTTAGTAGTTTAATTGGTTGTCTACGTCACTAGGACTGTGACGGATATAACCCGGCCGAAACGTCTAAAGAAAAAAATAAATAATTTTCTAAAAAATAAACCGGCTTCAATTACAAAAAAAAAATAAAAAAAACAAAAAAAATAAAATAAAATAAAAAAAACTAATTAAAAAAAAAGAATATTCTTAACTCGAGCGTATTCTAAATATTATAATTATGTACTAATTTTTTTCAAAGAAAAAGGAACCGCCTTCAAAAACTCAAAAGTAAAAAAATATTCGCTAAACTTTGCTTACCTTTATATTAATTTGTTTAAAACAATAAACCCAAATAATTATTAGGAAGAAATACTAAGGCATCATTACGCATGAAACACAATAGAAACAATCAAAATAATCAAAAAATTCTTTCTGAGATCTTCATGATCATAAGTTATCACTACGATAATAACAAATGTGCTGAAACGTAAGCCCCGTCCAAACCTAAGCAGAGCTTTCGGTACTTTAAGGGTAGGTAAGTAGGCTGTCTCTGCTTACCCTTCAAAGCATACACAGGCATGATGTTATGTTATGTAGTGGTGAAAACAATACATAGATACACGATTGCACAAAACGTGGTTCATTAGCTATTCGTTTTTGAAGAGTTCCGTTGCCTGTCTCCAAAGATCTTCATCAGATTCTGATAAATTATATACTAAAACCTTCCTTGAAACACAAGGATTAAAATACCGAAAACTGCATTCAAATCGGATCAGTAGTTTCCGAGAAAATCGCGAACATAAAAAGGTGACATACATACATACATACGGATCGAATACAGAACCTCTTTTTTTTTGAAGTCGGTTAAAAAATGCACTAAAAAGTAAGAAATACATTAACAATATTCAACACCTCGCCTTATCATCAGATCGTTATCCGATATAAATATACCATATGACAAGTATACTGTTTCAGAAAAAAAAAATCTCAAAACGGTCCAGTCGTCTTCGAGAAATCAACAAACAAACATAAAAAAAACACAATCAAATTAATAAACCTCCTCCTTTTTTTGAAGTTGGTTAAAATTGCATAAATCATTCTAATAATAAATAGTCATGCAACGCGATAGATAAGTTATACCATTCCATTAATTCTGTCTCCAAAAACAACATTTTCACAAGAAATCACCTCCAAATATCAACTTACACAAATGTGACAACTGCCATTCTACCATCACGACGCAATTAGCAGGCAAGGAAGGCAGGTCACTAATGTCACGGTACCGACAGCATGTTGACTCTCCATCCTATCACAACACGGATGTAGCGACAGCAGCGACATCTAATGATACTTCTCGGTTTTAAACAAAAAAACGTGGAACAATAACATAATGTGAAGAATATTGATTACATTTTGGGTTGAAAATACGTCACTTTGCCTCTATTTCTATCTTCTTTATCTACAATAAACACCGTATTTGGATCTCTCTTTTATTCATATTTGCACTGCAATGTTAAACCCAATTTCACAGGTGTTAGATAAACTTTATTGGCAGAATAGTCATATAACACTGTTAAGAGTCCTATGTAGGACTTAAATGAAAAGCGGACTGTACAAATATACTGGTATATTAAATTAAAACACCGTTATAACTATAATTAAAAACCCGGTATAAAACTTAGAGGAGCGAATACGTTATGTTCACTATAGTTCGTGAAGGCAAGTGCCCCCGGCGCCGCTCTGCTTCCTTATATAGGTAGGGCCGTCCTGTGCACGCGCCGCTCGCCTCGTGTTCGACCGGTACAGGCGTCGCTCGCCGCGTGTCCCCAAATGTGCAACACGTGCAGTCCCGTTATGTTCGACCGGTACAGGCGTCGCTCGCCGCGTGTCCCCAAATGTGCAACACGTGCAGTCCCGTTATGATGCGCGGCACCTTTGTTAGATAGATAGGTAGATATCTAACAAGCTGCCCGGGTTGAAGTAGCGTAAGCAGTGTAACTTCAAAAATCTGGAAGCGGGCAAACATTAGTAAAGGCTCTACGTATGGTACCTCGCTTTGTTTTAAGCTCCACCACACGTGTAACGCCGTCGTTCCCGGGATAGAGTTTGATGACTCGCCCAAGTGACCATAATAGAGGAGGTAGAGTTCTATCTTTGATTAGCACAAGTGATCCATTTTGTAACTCTTTCCCATGTGATTGCCATTTCACCTTCTGCTGCAGTTGAGTCACGTATTCTAGGGAAAATCTTTGCCAGAAATGCTGTTTTATGTGCTCAATACGTTTGTATCGTTCAAGGCGGTTAATGTTCGCCTCAGACACTTGTGGATGTGGTATTGATGTCAGTGTTCGTCCAATTAGGAAATGAGCAGGAGTTAGAGCAAGGAAATCGTTAGAGTCAGAGGATAATGGAGTAAGAGGACGTGAATTTAGGATTGCTTCTATTTGAGTGAGGCAAGTTGCCATTTCTTCGTATGTTAAATGAGTAGTGTGTAACAATCTTTTTAAATGATGTTTGGTGGATCGAACACCTGCCTCGGCTAACCCGTTGAAATGTGGACTATATGCGGGTACGAATTTAAACTCTATGCCTTCTTGGGCGATACAACTCTGTAGGTCAGACTGAACTAGGAACTTTGCTATATCATTGTCTGCACCAACGAAGTTAGTGCCATTGTCTGAAGTGATGCTCTGAGGCTTTCCCCGGCGAGATACGAATCGATTTAAAGCTGCTATATACGCTTCGCTAGAGAGCGCCGTGACAAGCTCGATGTGACAGGCTTTCACTGAATTGCACACAAAAATTGCCAAATATGACTTTAGTAATTTGCAACCTCTACCCTTTCGGTCAGCTATCAGCACTGGCCCTGCGTAATCAACGGAGCAATGTAAAAATGGGAATTCAAGTTTAGTCCTTGATAATGGCAACTGCCCCATTATGGGTTGGACAGTTTCTGCCTTATATCTATGACAAGACATACATTTGTTTACAGTTGCTTTGGATAGATTTTTGCCTTTCAAAGGCCAATATGTTTGTCTCACTATTGCTAATAAAAGTTGAGGACCAGCATGTAGGTGTTTGAAATGATAGTGATTAAAAATTATTTTTGTTAAATTATGTTTACTGCATAGTAAAATAGGGTGCTTAATGTTATAACTATATGGGGAATTATCAAGCCTACCACCAACTCTAATTATATCATTATTATCTAAAAACGGGGTCAGTGACATGAGTCTATTCTTTTTTGGTAAAGGTTTGCCTGTTTTAAGAATCGTATATTCCTGAGGGAACATTTCCAACTGAGCCTTTTGAATGGTTAGAACTAGTGCATTTTTTAGTTCTTGTACTGACAAATACCCATTATTTTTTTCTTTATGTGTGCAATTGTAAATAAACCTTTGTAAATATGCTACTATTCTTTGCAAATTAGTGAAACTTGATTTATTATTTATTAAGTTATTTAACGAATCAGCAGTATCAATTTTTGAAATTATATTTGTGTGGAAACAGTTAACCAATTCAGGTAGATCCTGTTTTACATTTTCATTCGGCATTTTGGGCCAATCAATATCATTTTCAAATAGAAATTTTGGACCTGACCACCACAAAGAACAATCGCTGATAACGTCAGCCCTAAGCCCTCGAGAGATAAGGTCCGCCGGATTGTCCTTTGACGGCACGTAGCTCCACGTATGATTATTAGTACATTCCTGAATTTCGTGGACACGGTTTCGAACAAAACTTGTAAGTTGCAGTGATGGTGTCTTTAGCCACCCTAAGACGATTGTGGAGTCACACCAGAATCTACACCTACTTATGTTAATTGTCAACGCAAGTAAAACCTTTGTGCACAGTCTTGCAGCCAATAGTGCTCCACATAATTCAAGACGTGGAATTGTAGTTGGGTGTATGGGTGATATACGACTTTTAGATGTTAACAGTTTGACTCTTACTTGTCCGCATCTGTCTATAGAACGAATGTATAATGCACATCCATACGCACGCTCAGATGCGTCAGAGAATATATGAATTTCATGTATATCACTGTTAATATGAAGTACCCAACGAGGAATTTTTAAATTGTTTAAATTTGGTAACGCATTTGCAAACTCCCACCAAAGTTTTTTGATTTCTTGCGAAACTTCATCATCCCAAGAATATTGTTGCATCCATAATTTTTGCATTATCATTTTTGCGACGACAATGCATGGCCCTACTAGACCTAACGGATCAAAAACTTGGCTAATAACTGAAAGTATGTGACGTTTGGTAACTTTTTCCTTAAATTCTATATTTATTGAAAATGATAAAACATCTGCATCACATATCCAATTTAAGCCTAACGTTTTTGTGGATTTGTTTATATTGTTAATTGACAAATCTAAAATATTATCAGACTGAATAGATGGAGAAATTGCATCTAAAATTTCGTGAGAGTTGGACCGAAATTTTCTTAAATTAAACTGAGCTCCTTTTAAAGCATTTATGACACCTTTACATATTTTTATTGTTTTCTCTATGTCAGGTCCTCCTCCTAAATAATCATCTACATAAAAATCGCGTTGAATTGCTCGCCTGACTGCTTCGTTAGAAACTTCTGATGCCAAACTAACCAAACATTTTGTAGCTAAATATGGCGACGATGACATTCCGTATGTTAAAGTATTTAATGTGTAGGTTTTTAATGGTTGTTTTGTATCAGAACGAAATATTATTTGTTGTAGAGATCGTTGAGTTGGATTTAATTCTATGGCCCTATACATTTTTTCAATGTCACCAGTAACTACGTATTTGTGCTGACGAAACCGTAATAAAATTGAATATAGGTCTTCTTGCACTGTGGGACCAACTAACTGAATATCATTAAGCGATATTCCAGTGCTTGTAGCCGCTGAACCATCAAAAACGGTACGATGCTTGCTTGTAAAACTAGTATCACGAGTAATACCGTGATGAGGGAGAAAATAATTAATGTCATGAGTTTTGTCTGTAGAAGGCTTATTATTAACTGTCATATGACCTAGCCGTTCATATTCGTCCATAAATTCAACGTACCTTTTTTTAAAATCGGGGTATTTAATAAATTTACGTTCAAGAGATAAAAAACGACATTTTGCTCTTTGAAATGAATCTCCTAATACCGACGGGTCTCGTTTAAATGGCATTGTTACTACAAACCGACCATTAGAACTACGTTTGGTATTAATCATAAAAAAATTTTCACAAGCACGTTCTTCGGGGGATAATGAGTGCTTTTCTGCTACGCTATCCAATTCCCAAAAACGAGACAAGTCAGGGTTCAATGATTCATTTAAAAAATTACAAACAAGTAAAGGGGAATCGGTTTTAGGACGGGCGACATATCCAGACACTAGCCAACCAAGTTTTGTCTCATAAAGTTTTGGTAAATTTTTACCTAAATCGATTGAATTGTTGCAAAGAACCGCCCAGAATATGTCTGCCCCAACGAGAATGTCTATTTCTGAAGGTACTATCGGCTGCAGATAAGCATGCCCACTTTAGAAAATATTCCTGCGACAGCGCAGGTAGTAACGCACACATTGAACCAACGAATCAGAGGCATTTTTCTATTTGTGTGAGTGCAAGCTCAATAGCCACACTTCCTTGCCCCACCCCCTTTGAGACAATTGTATTTGTGTGAGTGCAGTGGGCAAAATATAAACAATAGCCGAAATGTGCAACGTTTTGTAAGTGCATTGTTTAGTCAAATTTCTCAGAACTTAAACAATAGCTATTTTTTTTTGTGTTAGAAGCCGATAAATGATGGTTAAAAAATGTTAAACAATATTGCACCTTAACAATGCTTGTCGGCATGTTTTATTGAACTTCTTACGATTTAAAACAATAGTTAACTCGGTTTTTAATATTGGCAAAATCGCCGACAATATCCAGTGATAAAATCTACTTTTACCTAACTTAAAATGAATTTACTAGTATATAATTTAACACATTTAATTTATTTAACAAATAATAAGCAATCAAGACAGTTATTTCACCCCCATTAAACGCATCAATATAAAAATCCTATTTACAAATACTTGCATATCAATCCATTCATCTTTTAACACAATGATGATATTACGATATTCAATGCGCCCGCGCCGTTGGAATCAGTTTTATCAGAGATTTATTTATACATTCCATTTAAGATTTCTTCACAGATTAACTTAACACTTGTTCGAAGACTTGAGCAGCCTCTGTTAAAATATATTATTTCAATTGAAGCCCAAAAATAACCCAAGGATAGTTATCAATTTATTTCTTTTAACATAATCTAGTCACTAAGAAATTTTTAATAAATAAAGAAAGATAAAACTAAAATAAATTGTTGAATAAATTAATTCTTATCAAAAATAAAATTTGTTTCAGAAAGTTCAAATAATCATTTGAATATATTTGGCAATACCAATATATTTTTTTTAGCTAAACATAAGATAGTAATAAGTTCAAAATTGTTTCTCGCTGGCAATAACACTATTCATAACAAGGAGCTCACGCGAATGGGATTTACATTTATTTAAAAATCATCTACAATTAACCGAGCGCACACTCGCTTAGTGTGAGTGTAACAATTATACATATAGATATTTATACGCATACAACTCGAATATCGTTCGCGCTCCCCATTGGTCAGAACGTTAGCATCGAGTATACACGCCGTGAGCGGTGCTATGCGATTACCGTCTTAAAGGTGGGCATGCGGAACTGCTTTCGACTGTACATTGAAGGATGGATCGGCAAGGGCAATCCCGATTGGTAACGGTATATCGGTTACGTCTATTAAAGAAGATGGCATGGCCTCAGTAATTTTTTGAATTACGTGACAGTCAATTTTAAATTCATAATCACTTTGAATATTTGACATAATTGTCAGGTTGCAAGACTGAGTGCTAGGAAAAATATTGTTATTGATACCCGTTACCGTTGAGTTCGTGTTACGTCGTGACAGACCTAGCTTACTACATAGCGTGTGTGTCACGAAATTGGCCGTGCTGCCGTTGTCGAGAAGCAAACGCGCATTGTGCACGTTACCCCTGCTGTCAGCGACTTTTACCACTGCTGTTGATAGTAATATTACTCGAGAAGTAGTAATCTGTTTTGTGTTAGCTGAACCGGCAAAATTAGATATCGCTAGCTCAGGGGGTTGTTCGTTTACTTCTTGAGAGTCTAAATGCAATAGCGTATTGTGTTTTTTCCTGCAATATTTACATGTAGCAGAATTGCAATTATTTTCTGTGTGACCTGGTCTTAGACAATTAATGCATACTTTAGCTTCTTTGGCTTTTTGTATGCGATTTTCAATACTGAAAGATCTAAATGTTTCGCAATTAAACAAAAAATGCGTCTGGTCGCATATAGGACATCTAAATATTTTTTTATTATAACTTTTGACTGTCTGTTTGTTATTAACTTGTTTAATACTTGTAAAATTTGTGTTACAATTACAACTTGTTGATTGCCTACAGTTCCCTTTACCTCTTTCTTCTAAACTCTCTAAAAAGTCGGCTCTATTACCAAGGAAAGTAAGAAACATGTTTAAAGAGGGAGATTTCGTCAAAGTATTTCGTCGTTCTTCCCATTCTCTGTTTGTAACAATGTCGAGTTTTTCCGACATAATATGTATAATAAGTGTGTCCCAATGTTCCGTTGGTTCACCTAAAGTTGAAAGAGCTCGAAGATTTTTATTTGTTACATCTATAATGTTACGAATAGAGGCGCATGATTCTTTTTCCATATTTGGTGCATTGAATAATGCAATGACGTGATTGTTAACTAATAATCTTTTATTGTCATATTTGTCGCAAAGTAACTGCCATGCGGATTGATAATTGTCTCCTTTGATATCTAAAGCATCCACAACTAAAAAAGCACTTTCCTTAAGGGAAGCTCGGAGATAGCGTAATTTATTTATGTTGTCAATATCTGACCTTGAATGAATTAAGGAAACGTATGTATCTCTGAAACCTAGCCAGTGCTGATAATGGCCGCTAAAGGTAGGTAACTCGATTTTAGGCAATCTGACGCAATTAGAAATGAAAGCACTTGCCTGCACATCTTCTTGAGTTGTCACGGCACCCCCTTGAAGCTGTCCTTGACTGGATAGACAGGCTCCAAGAAGATTGCGACCCTCAGCTAGTAGATGAAAATACTGGCTTTCAAACCGCTCACGGTCGGCGGAGTCGTCCACCTCAGAGATCACCTCAATTTCTTCCTGTAATTTATCGTAATCACTATATAAGGCATCTATTTTTTCTAATCTCGTTTTAAGTTCTAACTGTTGTACGTTGGTAAGCTCATTGTCTTTAATAAGCGACAAAAAATTACTGAAAATTGTTAATTTAGCTTTAAAACTGCCACGCTTTTTAATAAGCTGTGAGGTCGTTACTTTATCCTCAGTCATTGCAATAAATTCTCAATACTAATTAAAAGAAAAAGGGTAGGTAAGATTAAACAAGAATTAAAAAATATAAAGAAATATTTTTAGTTGGTAAGCCAGCCTATAAAGTTGCAAGCATGTGAAAAAATGTTATAAGGGATAGGCACTCTTGGCTACCTAACGGACAAGCACGTGCGCGAGCGGCAGGTAACCGGTTGCTTTGCTATTTTTTGCACTATAATTATTAACACAAAAAGTTGTATTTTACATTTACAACGTAGAGTAACCGTTGGATAAATAAAAAATATGACTAAACCTTCACTCAAATAAAAAACACTATGAAAGGGAAGGACGAAAAAAATTGGAACGACTCACTGTTATCCAAACCAAACCACGTGTCATTGGTGAATTGAGGTTTCTTCGCGTATGATTTGGATCTTGCTCGGGTCAACGGTCTGTTTTCGTTGCCTGCGGCCAATTTGATTTTCTTCTTAGCTCGTTCCGTGCAGATAGCAGGTAGGTTGTATTCCGTCCACAGCTATAGGATCGAGACTTGAAGCGTTTTTTCCGGGACGTTAAATTACGTTATTGTTTTTCGAATGAAAAATTTAACGGCGATCCAGAAGGACCATGTTAAGAGTCCTATGTAGGACTTAAATGAAAAGCGGACTGTACAAATATACTGGTATATTAAATTAAAACACCGTTATAACTATAATTAAAAACCCGGTATAAAACTTAGAGGAGCGAATACGTTATGTTCACTATAGTTCGTGAAGGCAAGTGCCCCCGGCGCCGCTCTGCTTCCTTATATAGGTAGGGCCGTCCTGTGCACGCGCCGCTCGCCTCGTGTTCGACCGGTACAGGCGTCGCTCGCCGCGTGTCCCCAAATGTGCAACACGTGCAGTCCCGTTATGTTCGACCGGTACAGGCGTCGCTCGCCGCGTGTCCCCAAATGTGCAACACGTGCAGTCCCGTTATGATGCGCGGCACCTTTGTTAGATAGATAGGTAGATATCTAACAACACACATACATGTAAGTCACAGCTCTGTTCCTTTTTTCAAGTGTAACTTGTGTCACTTTTAAATTCGGTCAGGTTCTATTTTATGGGTTATATAAGATCCTTCCGGAACCTCAGAAACTCGTCCTTAAAGTTGTATCTAAGCGTTAAACTAAAGTTTAACCCGTTGGTGAAATTGGCACTAATTCTGTTTAACAATGACACTGCCAGAGCTTTCTCAAAGTCACCCCAAGTCGATGGTAGAATAACGATCTTGCACTTGGTTTTTTTGTTTCGGTAACGTCGATCCGTCTGAGTTATCCTGAAGAGTCAGTTAATCAATTAAAGTCATAAGTCATTTACATCATATTCAGTACAAAATACATTTGTGTGGAATATAAAATTATTATCTATACTTACATACTAAATTACACTTTATTAAAATAAATATATTCAAAAATTTTAGTTACAATAATTAAAAAAACAATAAAAAAATTCCATGCCTGAATATCAGTATTAGGTATACGTGGAGCGACTGCCATCAGACCTTCATAACCTAGTAGTACTAAGTAATACGATACTCTTTGTTAGACTAGATACCAGACTTCCTGGCCTCGAACTACCCGTAACGACTGCCATAGATGTTCAAATGGAAATCGGGACCGACAGCTTAAAGGGCTCTCCGAGGCACGGAGGACAACTGGTTATGTTAAAGATGGTCACCCATCCATGACTGACCGTGGTTAGCATTGCTTAGCCTGCAAGATAGATCGCGTGGCTTCGACCTAGCCACGAGCTCCTCCTGATTTTATTTTCTGAATATTAGATAGAACCCTATATACTTCCTCTATTTAGCCATATACATATACAACGGATGTTCTTAAATCCATTATAAAACCTCAAGATATCTTCATAAACCAACTCTCTTCCCATATGTTACACCATAGGACGATGGTGAAGACCAAGGCCCATGGCTATTGTACAAGGGTGTCAATAAACTCCACGTTAATACACCGGCCGACAAAGCAGAACTCGTTTATTTTTCATACAGTTAGGGTTCAGTGAATTTTACGGTCGATTTGAGAATATTGGGACGGTTTGATGGGTTATATTGGGTAGAATCGTGATAGTTTATTTGATGTTAGTTGGATTTACTTAGGTGCCTCTTGAAAAGTGTCGAAACAAAATTTAAAATAAGTCGGTGGTACTCCCAGACTCTTTAAGCACAATGCGTTGGTGCCACTTCTGGGTGTTTTTATATACAATTTTAAAGTCGGCGGCTCTTTCTGAAAACCTTCAGAGTGTTCGCCCAATTTAGAAATAGTATTCTGCTATTCTTCTATACTTGAAATTAATCTTAATTCATATTCAACGACATTCACGCTTCACACTTACTTCTGATGCATCGCTTTTGACCTGTCCTGACCTGATATCACACGTGACCTAAATTCCACGTGACCGAATCTCCCTTGATGTTTTCCTTTCCTTTAAATAATGTGTTTTTTAGCTCTCTTCAGCTTGTAGTCAAGAACTTTGCAATCACTGATTTATTTATGTTTACATAACATAACATCACGCCTGTATTGACCAAAAGAGTGTGGGAGAGGTATATAACAATGGTAAGAACCTTTCGCGATACAACGGTCACAATTCCAGACTCCGTGCTGCTATTAGAGAATTTTCTGACGATAAAACACCAAATAGGTATCACTTTTTCCCGACCCGAGAAACGAACCTGAGCCTACCAACGAAGCAGAAATTTGTGTTTGCAACAAAAAAACCTCTCTGGAATATTTAAAAATATGTACAGAACCCTTTACCCCCATTTCAATAGCCCGTCAATACCAGTAGCCGACAATAGCCCTCATTAATCAGCATTTTAGCTTTTTTCTCTTTTTGCCTCGGCGTCGAACGCGCTACCTGCCCGCTACTTATGCTCGATTAATGACCACTACCAGCTTATGGTAAGTGCTATATGATCAGGTCGACGTGTGATGGGTGGCGGTTATTATTTTATGGTTGGTTATCATTTTGACACTGATTTATATTTGTATTTTAATCATTATGTTTATACCTAAGTTGTTGAAAGATAAAATTCTCAATTGAAGTACGGAGTTCGAATTGTGACCAGTGGATGGCGGTAGGCTCACCCACCCATGGAACCTAAGCATAGCAGGTGAAGTGTGGGTGTTGTACACCTCTGCCACAATCTGCCGGGTAAATCAGGCGTGACGCTTTGTTATAAGTTAGGTGGGAAAAAAGAAATATAATTATAGGCTAAATAAAATAGTTGTTTATTACATTATTATTATAGTAATCACTAATTAATTATACAAGATTTTATAGTATAATAGGTTCTTAATCATGCTTATTTCAGTTCTATATTGATAACGGTAAGGTAGTACGCTTGAAATAATCATAGCATATTTAGTTATAAATTAATTTTAATAATAAATACTTAAATTAAAGTTAAATAAATGTTAAAGTGGGGCTCCCCAACAATAGAGGTTTTTTTTCCGGAAACGGAACCCTTCGTTCGCGAGTCCGACTGGCACGTGGTTTCTTATTCAGACACACAGCAAAAACAGGTAACAAATAAATAGTATTCACGTATAGTCAAGTTGGCAGCTTTGAAACACTATCTCTAGATTAAAAAGGTCTAAAAAGACCAACTTATTAATGAACTTGACTGTACTGTAAGGTAGTTGTTTACATAGGAATATTGACAACCCTAAACGAAATTGAGAAACACCTGCCCTTTTCTACATTCTTCCCTTTCTTGTCTCCCCTATCCAGCTACAGGTGTTGTCGTTGTTGGAGCAGTTGATGTACTACTCGTAGTTGGGGCAGTTGTTGTACTAGTTGTAGTTGGGGCAGCAGTTGTAGTAGTCGTAGTTGGGGCAGCAGTTGTAGTAGTCGTAGTTGGGGCAGCAGTTGTAGTAGTCGTAGTTGGGGCGGGCGTTGTAGTAGTTGTAGTTGTAGTAGTCGTAGTTGGGGCAGGCGTTGTAGTAGTTGTAGTAGTAGTAGTCGTTGTAGGGGCAGGCGTTGTAGTAGTCGTAGTTGGGGCAGAAGTCGTACTAGTGGTTGTTGGGGCAGGCGTTGTAGTAGTTGTACGACGTCTATGTGGCCTGCCTCCCCAATGCGGCCTTTCTTGTGGACGATGGTACTTGGGTTCATTACAACCGCCCTTTCCATGATCGTGATGCCAATGCCCCCAACGGGAACCGCCATGATGGCAGGCTACCTCGACACTGATGTAGAGAACCTAAAAAAAGATATATTATTGTAAGGGTGAAAAATCTAGAATGAGTTGCGAGAGTTTTGCTAATTGAGATATGGATTTGATTACATAATAGCCTAATAATTTGCAAGTTTTTAAACATTATTTTGTGACAAATTTTGCAGATGCCTGAATAAAATACATATTTATACCTTATCATTACTTTACCAGAAACCTTAAAAACGTTATTTCAGATCAGTAATCCATACCACAAGATTTAACGGGTAAATACGAAAAAAATACGAAAAAAGATTTTCACGTTTCCCATACAGCTACTTTACAGGTGAGCATATAATAGGAAATAGTTTCAAATTCTTAAAAAAGTTCATCATTACTTTATTATGCTAGTTGTTTTCCTCAGCGTCAGAATATAATAAAACATAATAATAATACAATTTAATTGAAAACCTTCTTCTTTTTCTTGTAGTCGGTTTAAAATAAGGTTTTTTAAAGTAAAAAAATATTATTAAAGCTAATTGTATTTTATTTTTTACATTTAAAAGCTACGCCCGCTAAAGCGTACCCATTGCTTTAAATTCATTATGTTTCAGCAATGTACCAGAATTCAAAAAACATTAATACTTCCGGCATTATAATATATCTCAACATAAATTAAAAATAAGCTCGAATATATAATATTAATATATATTTTTAAATATAATAATATTACATTATTATGACATTTTACTTACCAAAACAACGACAAATATTTTCAACATCTTGAACAATTTAACTAAAAAGATGTGCTTTCTCCGCGCTTAAAACCACAACTGTCTGAAAAAATATTTCACATTAACTCATTGTTTAAAAATATTATTAATTTATGTTAATTAATGTATATTTTATGAGTATTTCAATGACAAAAACTTGTATTGAGCTGAGACGCTTCATTGACGCCTGAAGATGACTCAATCGTTGCAAAACATTTGTATATATAACTTATTCATATATAACTAGCTTCTGGGTGCGGCTCCGCCGTGTGGTTTGATAAACAGTAGCTGATGTTGTTCCTTGAGTATTGAAATTCACACCAATTTTCATCAAGATCAGTCTAATAGATTCGGAGCACATTCGGTACAAACAAACAAACAATAGTTATGTGCGCAACAAGAGAGCAAGGCTCGTATTTTGTTTAAGTGCTAATTTTGAGTCCCGAATAAGCGAAAGATTCTATTGTATAACCTAGAATCACTCGCATAACTCGTGATTCTAGGTTAAAAGCTTGAGCATAAAGGCCTCAAAAGCACGAGATGCAAATAACTTTGATCTCGTGTCGCGCATACAATTTTTCATCTCAGCAGCTCGAAATAGCACCATACTACAAGTTCTGTTTAGTTTGAACTAGATGACGTGGTGCGTAAGTTGTGACATTAAAAAAATGCGAGCAGTAAGCAAAACTCAACTTTGCTTTGAACGAGCGCAAATTTCGAAGCAATATCAAGTTTTGCTCCCTGTTTTTATACAACAATGAACGAATTTTCGAACTGCGGAGGTAAAAAAAAACCAGCATAATAATATTAAAGATATAATGTTATACTATAAATTAATATTTTAACAAGTTTTCCTCGTTTGTTGCTGGATATTATTAGTCATTTGCCTACCACATGTTTTTAGTTTCACTGATAAACATATTCAGAACAATAAGACTATCGAATACTTATTTGCGATTCAGGTTATGTTATCATAGAACCTTACCATAGAATCATTGCGCAATTACACCGTATAGAACCTCGAACTTTATGTTCCTCAGGAATACTTTTTGAAATCCGTCGTGTAGTTTTTTAATTTAATCATAATAAAAACGTACATAAAACAAATCCCGTTTATAAATATTAGCTTAGATATTGCAGAGCAAAGCAGCGATCGCTGAGTGGAAAACCACAGGACGGCAAAGTAAAAAGTGTCAGGTTCGAATCCACGGCACACGAT
Source organism: Hypena proboscidalis (assembly GCA_905147285.1). Classification (NCBI taxonomy): domain Eukaryota; kingdom Metazoa; phylum Arthropoda; class Insecta; order Lepidoptera; family Erebidae; genus Hypena; species Hypena proboscidalis. The sequence continues at coordinate 535,530 of LR990147.1, forward strand.
TTTGTCAATAATTTAAATAATCTATTTAATTTGTGTATAATAATAATAATTTATATAATCTGTGTATTTTATCATCATCTTCTGCCGAACTTTTTCCTAATTACATTGGGTCGGCTTCAGGTCTAACGGATTTAACTGAATTTCAGTATTTTTTAGTTTTTTTTGAAGCGACTGCCATTATACCTCTACAACCCAGTACGTTGTAATACGGTACTCTTTGTTAGGCTTGTTGCAAGAACTTTCTGGCCTCTGACTACCCGTAACGACTGCCATAGATGTTCAAATGGCACCTGGGACCGACGGCTTAATTATGTTAAAGATAGTCACCCATCTACGACCGATCGTGGTTAGTAATGCTTATCCTGCAAGATCGATTGGGCCGTGCGGATTTAACTTAGCCACGAGTTCCTCCGAGATATCTGTGTATTTATCGTGAAAATGATCGAACGGTGAAAGAACTCGTCGTGAGAAAACCTGCATACCTGAGAGTGCCTAAAAAGTGGCTGCTAGTGTAAGGCAGTCCTGTTTCTAGTACATTTTTCACAGCTCGGTCTCTTCCCATGATGAGAAGGGTTAGGTTATCGTTTACCACGCTGGCCAAGTGCCAGAGTATTAGTAGACTTCAAACACCCTCGAGCACTTTTAGGCACTCTCAGGCATGCAGGTTTTCTCACGACAAGTTCCTTCACCGTTCGATCATTTTCACGATAAATACACACATATCTCGGAGGAACTCGTGGCTAAGTTAAATCCGCACGGCCCAATCGATCTTGCAGGATAAGCAATACTCCAGCATTACCGTCGGGTGAAATGTGGGTGTTATAAGTCGCTGTCACTCCTTTCTGCATAATAATAAGCGTGATTATATGTTACTTAAATTGTAGATTCCTTTAGCCCATATTTTTTACTTTTCCGTATATTGTGTTTATTTCAAATCCATAAACTTTGACAATCACATCTTTTGTCTTATAAATCAGACAAGCAAGACCATCGTTGTATACTTAACGTGTATAATGTATACTGGTGTATATTATACTGCGCTTATACCGAACTAAGCTGGTTTAAGTAAGTGGACTCGTGCGCTGTTATAGTCCTCAAGGTTTAATATAGAGTGGGTTTACATGGATCTTTGACTTATGTATGTATCACATTTGAGAAAAATCTCAAGGGAATAGACACCAAAAACCACACCTTATAGTATAATTGCACTATCTTGACCCATTTTAGCATTGTCTTAATACGATAGGCTTCACGGGATGGACATCAACAATCCACAATAGCAGATTTACCTATTGTATTGTATTGTATTGATTGACTACGGTGTTATGCCTCCTGTGTCAGTAATTTCAGAGCCTGATCTTACCATCAAACCGGTATACGCAAGTTAAAGGTGGTGCTCCCGCCAAGAGGTATTTTATGGTCTAGTGGTTAGCGTATGCGCTGCTTACTGCGAGGTCTCGGGTATGATATCTGGGTAGGCCAAAGTGTTATTTGTGAAATTCACATAATAGAAACACGGAGTGGGAGTTGTGCCCGGTAAATGACGATAGGCTCACCCCTTATCCCATTGCGAGGTGTTAAAAAAAGTAGTGTTAAAAGTTACGTCATAGTATAAAGCGTATTTTTTGGATATGTTGACCTTGTTCATAGTAAAAATCATCCCCCGCTATTTAGCAGACACTGAACTTGGTTCCAACTGACTTACGGACTGCCTCAGTCTGGGGTTGGAACCAAGTTAAGTATCTATTTTAAATAGGAAAAATAGATAAATAAAATAATTTGGGAGATATAAAAAAAAAAATCTTCAATATCTCCAAAAACCACGATCCAAATTCCATATTTGACGATCTTTTTAACTCCATTAGAGACACAAACAGGAAAACTTTCGGATTTTATAAAATGACGTAAGTCTCGGCCACTGACTCTTCAGATAATACGAATACGACTTTGTGCAAATAACACTTTGTTATTCGTAGACTGTCATGACTAAATTTTTATAGGTAGGTATTAGGGGCCAGTATCAAAATCTTCAAGTAAAAGTTATTCACCAAATTTAAAACATATAATCGAGCACAACTTTACTGTCACCTCAATTTGTTGGGCATATACGTTCTTCTTTTGAGTAAAGTCTTGTCTGTTTAGTTGGCGATTGTGAAACAGTTCTTAAGCCGAATATTATATTAAATGCAAATTTCGTCATTGTCAAGTTTGCACCATCATTTTGTTATTCAGTTGTATATTAACACAGGTGCTTAATTAGTTCGGCGACACGCATGTACGTCATTATCGGTTAAGAAAGAATTGAATGTGTTTGAATTACGCAAGTCTGTCTAATTTGCGAAATAATAAAAAATATTTGTAAAAAGGTCTCGTTAGTCACGTAGGTCATGCAATGATAATCTGCTTGGATGATATTATTATCATCTGGAGGTAATATTTAGTCTATCCTCCTTTCATGACTGATCTCTGATTATTACTCAGGTTTTCAAAACTACTGTGTGAAAGCAGTGTTTGTACCCTTTTTTGATAATAAACTTTATATAATATTTATTGGATTTTTAAAACTCTGTGTTTTCAGTTAATACCCCTATATCGTATCTACCAAGTCCAAGCCGCCAGAATGATGTAATTGTTTACAAGCTGAAAGGTTCCCTTTTTGTGCCTCTAGTAGAGGTTAAAACAATCACTTATATATTATAATTTTTGGATCGGGTGGCTTTGGGACATATAAAAAAAAGGTGTACAAAAATTTACGTCACAGCATAAGGCGTACTTTTTGTTAAACTTTCAAAGTTAAAGGGTTTTAACCTGTATTTAAGGCACTAACACGTTAACTGCCAGCTTTTATAAAATTACGTAAGTTGGCTATTATATTTAATAAAGATTTTAAGTGCTATAGAGAAGACCTGTTAGTATTCTTGTTTACCCAATAAATGGTATAAGAAATCTCTGGCTTAATCGGCCGTGGTGCAATGGAGAAGGTATCTGTCTCACATTCGTCGTGTCTCACGGTCATGGGTTCGAATCCTGGCCATTACACCACGGACTGAAGGGGGCTAACAAGAATACTAGTACCTACTTCTTATTTATTGTATTTATAGCATTTAGCTATGCTTAGCAAATTATTTGTATCCTACTTAATATAGGAACAAATAGATGAACGTGACATCACGATATTACATAATATACAGTTGAGAAATTTAGGGTTCTGGCAAGTGGCGCCCGTAGCTGGTTGGCTAAAGCGACTGCCCAGTGTGCAGAAGGTCGCAGGTTCAACACCTGCCGGTCCTATATTTTATTCAAAAGAATACTGGTAATTTGTACCTGTAAATCACGAGTAAGTATTTAAAAAAAAATCCCTTAACACCATATAAACCTCCTCTTCGCAGGCAACCACGCAACAGTGTACAGTAAACAAATATATACATTTAATAAGTTTTTATTGCGCTAAGCCAGACATAATTTACGTCACTAAGCAGCTCAGGCCTGCAGTCCGCTTGATGGTAACATCAACGATTTCTTTTATTTCAATGCACCTTTAAAAGTACTCATTCATACGGTATTAAGATTTTGCTGATAGCTTTTGGCTGTTCGTTTGTTTGAATTGTATTTGCAATAGTATATATAGTTAATCGCCCAGTTGATGCATCTACGTAATAGATTCGAAACTAGTCGGCATATCCCGGCTAAAAAAACGTTAGTAACCCGTATTCTCAATAATAGTACCCATTCCAATTTCACCTTCATTACAAGAACGATTCGATGCTGGTAGAGCTGTTGTGAATGAGCTCAAGGGTGGCAGTACTAGTAAGCTGTAAGCTGTCAAAAGGAGTAAGGAAAAGTAGGATGGGTAAATTATCCAACTCGAATTACGGCGTTATCATATCTCGAAGCAAGTGTAAAAATCAGGCGGAGCAGTGCTATAATAATATGCATTTACGTTTGTCGCATAAAGTATTTAACTTATACAATCTACTATAATCCTAAATTGCTTGTCAAAAATCCAATTACTCATAAATAATCCAAAAATGCGCATTTCAGCCCAAAATGGACAGATTGTACGAATTAACCAGCTGTCAATCTATTACTTAAATACGTCACTTTTTGGAATATCCATCTAAAATATACACGGGTACAAATCGAGCTACACATTTCCTTTATTAGCTGGTCTTAAATTGTAAAGGCTTCCCGTGCAATGCGAGTGCAGTTTATACTGGAAATGTTCAAGTTGATGTGTAGTGTGTACACGGTATCAATATACATTGTAATATTAATATCACCAATATAAATAAAAGGTTAGCCAAACGAAAATAACTCCAAAGTAGTCGTAATAAGGTAGTCCATGTCAGTTTACATATTTTTGTTTACGTAGGTTATTGAATGTTTAGAATATATGTAGGGATGTTATTCTCAACTGAACGTATCGATGTTCTGAATCAACTATTATGGATATTATTTTACCTTTAATTAGCACTTTTATTTATTTATTGTGTTTTTAAATTTGGTTAGCATAATATGTGCCTTGTACCACGAAGTCTTGGGTTCGAAATCTAAGTCGGGCAAAAATTATAGTTTTGGAATCTCAAATTCTCAAGTACGGACTTACAATTGTACCTGGTGGATGGCGATAGGCTCACCCCTATCACATGGGACCTAAAGATGTGCAGGTGATGCGAGATGTTACGTTTAGTTATATTTTTTTTTGTTCGAACCAACTAAGTGTGATACAGAATCAAGAAAGATAAACAATCGTTTCTATTTTCATAATTGTTTTATTATTATTTTCTGGAAAACAATTACCATAACCTTCGGTAAAAATAATATTTATATATCGACATAATTTTTGCACCGACGCGACCCAATCTCTGCTGTTCGGTGCGAAAAGAGGCACCGATCTATTACGCGTATTGCAACAATCGGTATAATCCGATTACTCGGACGTGCGACTTCAATGGAATTATACCCCATGACTCCATGGTATAAATGCCTGATGTTATTTACCTATAGTGTGCCAAATATAGTGCTGTTAAGGACTGAAAACTTTTTTGCTCTGATTTGCGACATATTTCGATACGGTATTATTTTACTGCTCCGTTGGTCTAGTGGATAGCGTATGCGCCTCTCACCGCGAGGTCTCGGGTTCGATTCCCGGGTCAGGCAAAGAGTTATTTGTGAAGTTTCCGCTCAGCACCATAGAGTTGGAATTGTGCCCGGTACAGATAGACACACAGACAGACTATTTTTTTTTCGAATTGTATTTTTGGTATAGGGGTCGTGCAAATAACTATATGAACTAAAAAAACAGACACTTCAATTTTATTAAATGTATTGAAGAACTTTACCGCAATAAGTCTTCATTCATGGAGTATACCATAATCGTCTTAAATGTGACCATCTTAGTGTCAAAGTAATACACTATTTATTGCCTTGTTACCTGTAATGAATTGGAGCTCTAAGAAATTGCTTTTAAATAATAATCATGGCTGATTTTATGACTGTCGAGCAAATTACGATAAAGAAATATCACAGGAAGACCTGTGGCGACTCAAGAGTTTTTATAAGGGTGGGTGCGACATTGATTGTGAGTGAAATGTATGTTTGTGAACACTCCCGTGACACAGGAGTTATTCCTAATGCGGGAGTCGTTTTTAAAAAAAACGAATAAGGATTTCAAGGCATGGTGTCTCCAAACGGTTATTTTTTTTCAAGAAAAAATATCATTTTTTATGAACAAATTGCGATCATTTAATTGGTCTATCAAATTTAATTGGTAAAAATCATCAATAATTATCTTTAGCAGGTGTTTTTGTTTTGCATCAGGACCTAAAATCAGTTACTGAATTACTGGTAAGTAGCTTCGTCCTTACCCCTTTATTTATTTTATTTATTTATTTATTTAACTTTTTGCACACAAAATGGTACATAGATGGACTTAATGCCTAGTGGCATTCTCTAACAGTCAACCTAGGGTGGTGCAGAGAAACAAAGGTAGGTGCGTTTCGATAATAGGTACTAATAAAGAAAAAAAAAATATACACTGATTTGAAAATCGATTAAATACATATATGGTACATACATAATACTTAAAATACGTCAATAATATACACAAATATATACATATATAAATATATACACATATATATATAAATAACGGATGAAGAGAAGGGGGATGAACAACTAATCATTATGACGATTCTGCCAATTTTTCTGTTAAAAGTTTGCGTACTTTAATTTTGAAGGTGTACCGGGTTCTTGCCATCCTGATATCTTCCGGTAGCGCATTCCACAAAAGAACAGATTGTACGAAGAAAGAAGAATTGACGAAGCCAGTAGTATGTAAAGGACATAGAAGTAATTTATTATTGGAAGACCGTAGATCCCTATTGTGGTTAGAGCTCAAGTACTGGAGGTATGGCGTTAGGTAAGAAGGCGGAGTAGGAGAATTAAGAAAGGAATAAAGGGTGGTGAGTGCACGCAGGCTACGGCGTGGGCGAATGGGTAACCATTTGAGCTCGGAGCGATAAGCAGACACATGGTCAAACTTACGAAGATTGAAAACGAATCGAATGCAGTTATTGAGAAGTCGGTCATATTTGTTAAGAAGGTCTGCATTCAGGTCGAAATAACACACATCACCATAGTCAATTATTGGGAATATCAAAGTTTGCACAAGCATTGCCTTGGTCTTGGATGAGAGGAAGTTTTTAACTTTATTACTACATTCATAAACGATCGATTGTTTTCTCCATAACATCGACATTAAAATATACTTTTATTATCCCAAAATGTTTATAACAATATTTTAAGATCACTAAGACAAGTATTTTCTAACTAGCTACGCCATCTATCGACTCAAATCCAAAACCAAAACCAAACTAACACATTCTCAAATCCCACTCCACACCCGTTAAATGGTTTTTTTGCCAGTAATTTGTCACTACACATCTGCTGTGCCAGGTTCGAGTCCCGATTGTTGCCTCGGACAAATTGTCGAGCAATGAATGCGAACGGCACGCACGATTTCACCGGGAACTGTGACCCATTCAATGTTCGACTGTTAAGGGCGGTAATAGTATTTATGTGTAACTTAAATGGGTTAGACAGCTGAATAATGCTGGACTCGCACTACTCTCAATCGCATAACATTACGCCTATATTACCCAGATGGGTGTGGCAGAGGTGTACAACACCCACATTTCACCAGTTATGTTTAGGTCCCATGGGATAGGAGCCCATCGCCATCCACCGGGCACAATTCACAGTACTCTCAATCATGACTGACAAAATGCATGATCTTTGCTAGATCTTAAAAGATAACCTGAGATAATTATTCAAAATTCATCTTGCTGATGTACACACAGATAAAATGGTCTCGCATTACACGGGAGGCCTGTAAAACGCAAGATTACCTTATATAAAAAAAACTTCATCTTATAGAATTATAACAGAACACTACATCTCATCTCTTGTCAGTGAATGGAAAATCGCCACGGTTTTAGACTAAGGGCCCTTTTCTCAGGTTCCAGATAGATCTTATTCTGACCGAATTTTGAAGTTCCATAAGCTACACTTGATTAAAGAACACAGCTGTCGCTTTCATTCATGTGTGTTATATGCTTATCCTGCCTAGAAGCTTTATTTAACACCTGTGAAATTGACCCTAAATGTTATTGTTATTAAAAAAAAAGTGCTGTTAATTTAAATTCAGATATTTTTATGATAAAAAGTGTAGTTATAAAATACTAAGACACCTATTAATTCCTCACTACCTGGATGACATTACCCTTTTTTCACATTTTTTCATATTATCATTTCTCTGCAAAGAGCCTTTTTAAATTTTATCAACTTTTTTTATAACGATAACTTGCCAAACTTGCACAAAGTAGAACACTTTAAGAAATAAATCGGCCTTTAACAGCATCAAACCTCTAGTTCACTAGCTCAAGAAGCCCATAAAACATCTAAAAGCATCATTGTGACAACATTAACAAACTATACAAAAACAGACAGACATCCGGTCAGGAAATCCTGTTAAATATTGCACGCTAAAAAAACAATTAACTTTTAACAAAGCTGTGACCATACAGCGCGCGACAATCGCCAAGTCGTGTTGTGAATAGCGCGCTTTATGTCAAGGTGTTACTATTCAATGGCATTGCCAGTTTATTGGATTGGTAGTGATTTGAATGGAACACTTTATGTTAAATAGAGCGGAGGTACTTTGCAGATATTTGTAGTTGATATTTGAGGAAGTGATGTTTATTTTATTAATTTAAATGGACAGTATATAATTGGAAGGTATCGGTTCTAGAAATGATTATAGATGAGTTGGATTATTATTTGACTGACTTTAATATTTCAGTTCTACCTCAAAAATGTCGTAGAAATTAATGCCCAAATACACCAAATTTTCATGCTTTATTGTTTCTTTTTAACCGGTTTCCAAAAAATACAGTAGATTCTTAATTCAATGTATGTTTCTTTTTTTATGTTTGTTTGGTGATTACTCAAGACGTCTTGGCCAGTATGAGAAATTCTGTGTTTCTTTGAAAGAGTACATTTGTCATGTGGTCGATGATCATTTGGTCAAAATGATAATGGGATGCTAGAGGAATCAAGGGTAACCCTCAAATTTTATAATATATATGGTTGTTTGTATATAAACTAACGCTAATCGGAAATTTGCATCTGCATTTCAGTTGCTGAGCTGATACTTGAAGGTACAACTCCTCAACGTTAAGGAGTACGGGGATAATGAGATAATGTTATCTTCAAAGTTATACATAGATGAGGCAAGACGTTGAATATAACTTTAGATTACTTAGGTAGGAATGGGTAGGTAATTCATATAGGAAGTTAATAGTAACAATATAATCTACATAGGTTAATCGTTTTACGTACCCGTCCTACTAACTACTAGATAAGATATTTATACTAGATACATACTTCACTAAAAATAAATAAATTCTGGAAGTATGTGCCGATATTTCTTTTCACACAAAACTAAAAATCTATAAATAAACTTTAATAATAATATATTCTCTAAGCCCAAGCAAATTACGCAAGCGACAATTAGCGCTGAACGAAGGTTTATGATCTTAGTGTCTGGTTCAATCATTGAATGAAAGAGTCGAACGCTGGGTTTAGCGGTAACCGCGGTTTCAAAGTTTCGTGACATTGAGGCCTAAACCTTTTCACCCTATCACATATTTCTCAATCACATCAACCCTTTCAATTTCAACCGAACTTCAACAATAAATACATCTACCCTCACATTCAATTTTTCTACCACCGTGGCTAAGTGGCAAGTCGTGGGGTCACTTCACCCCCATCCATTGTAAAAAGGTTGCCACCCTTTGTTGCCACTTACCGGAAAAGTGGCAGATTTACTGTGTGGTCAGTAGTAAGTGGTGGCTAATTGAGAATGTGATTGGTTTAACGGAGGTGGAGTTTGTTTCAATGGTTTTTTTAGGGTTCCGTGTCTACAAAGGGAATAACCGAAACCTTATTAGATCGTTCAGGTCCTAGTTCCAACTGTCTACCTGTTTGTCTTTCAAGACATACCTACAGGACCCTTTAATGCAAAAAAGCGTCAAGCCACAAAATATAAATTTTAATTAAATAGGTACGTGGATACGGCTAAAGATTTCAATTTAACGTATTGAAAATATTCAAAATAATGGCTACTTTTGTATTAAATCAGTAATGTTTTACAAAATGATAGTTATGTTCCGTTTGTGGTAAGTCGATATAAAGTAGCTTATATTATTTCTGGGGCCTTGAACTATCCCCACACCAGTTTTCATTTAGATAGGTCCAGTAGATTCGAAGATACAAACAAGCAAATGAAAAAATATTCCTTTTTTATAATTCGTAGAGACAAAGCATACGTACAAAAAGCATAGTACAAAAATATAATAGAATTTGTACTTAATGTATAATATTTTTTTACATTGACCAACCAACTCGCGATCAATATCACACCTTCTGTTCTCACCTCAAAGGTTTAAAAGTCAAACTTTTTAATTTTTAAATTAAATTTAATTTTAAATTTAAATCCTGTTTCTCAAGGACATCAGCAGGTGATATAGGTAAGCCTACTAACCATCAGCTTGGATTATGTTTGTCATTTTTTTATTTTCAGCGGGTATAAAGGGGTCAAAAATAACTTGACATGTGAGATTACTGTTCTTTCTTCGACCTTTACTCCTTCCCATGATGTTCTCAGTTAATACCTTTAAATATTGACCATTATAAGGATTTTCAAGACTAATCTGGAAAACATTAGATAGACTTCGGACCCAATTGGGGCGTGACATAGCTAGACCCACAGTCGAATACCGGGGTCTCTCAGGTTTGATCAAAAAACGTTTTCAAACAACGCTTCGTATTGTTTTATATCTACTAAACATATCAACCGAAAAAACAAAGCTAGATTCGTCCTAAATCTTAAATAAACCTCTCTCAAAACAAAATCCTGGCTGTCAAACCGTTGGACAAATGTTCACAAATGCTCGAAACGAATGATCGTCGGCGATCACTCGCCTGAAGATTAGCCCCAATTTTAAATTGTTGATTACTTTCCTCCCCCTCCCTCCCTTCCCAAGCCTCGGCCCATCTCGCCAATGACAGCCTGTTAAATTTTTGAGAAATCTATGCCGAGTAGCGTTTGCATGCTCATTTTCATGTGATATTTACAGGGAAAATATTTATAATGAGTAAGGTAATATTATGTCGAAAAGTGAATAAAATTGTCAGTCCTAGTTCCATACTGCCAGACAGCCTCGGTAGGTAGCAGTAACAACAATTGGAGTATCGCTCACCACAAGGTCTCGATTTCAATTCCCGGGACGGGCAAAAGTGTTATTTGGGATTTTTCTGCCAGGAAATTCTAGAAGAAGATTGATTGTTGACTGACAAGTGCAAACATCCAAAATTTTAAAGTAAAAAAACTATAATAGATCGTTTTCGTTTTCACTTTTAAATTCGCACACACCGGTTCGCAGGCTTAGTTCAAAAAAAATTTAGTTATTTTATTTTTATATTTTTTTTTTTACGAAATGACAATGTCTTCGATAGGCTGTCCTCCAATTATTTTGTTTTGCCATCGGTACGAGGTATCTTTCAGTAGATGCGATAATATTAAGGTTCCGCTTCGCTGAAACACTTTTATTAGTTTTTGAGTTTAAATTCCTTTGCTATATGTTTGCTGAAAGCTTGTTATTTCGGGGATCTTCTATTTGCTTGATTGATGTCCTTTTGCATTTATTTACATTATATTTGTAGCTTCTGGTTTTAGAGGGTAATCATTAAGATTTGTTTGACTTTAGAGTTTTTTTGTTTTTCATCGTACTTGTAGTACGCGATTTAGCGAACGGACGTATGGACCTGACGGTAAGGACATCAACAATCAACCACGTAGATCCTTCACTCGTCTTCATCTGAAGACTACGGGGTGTTGCCTCATGTCACAATATCAGTAATTTCAGGGCCTGATCTCACCACCAAACTGGGGCACAGTAATGCACGCACTACTATTTGGCGGCAGGTTTAAGGTGAGACGGTGCTGCTTCCGCCTTCGATTTAATTCACAAGAACTCTACCGGCTGTACTGAGTTACATGTGTCTCTGATTGCAGTCTATCTCCTGCGGCCATTGATAGTTCAGTGTAAGGAGATTTTTGATCTTAAAATACGGCTAATATTCATCTTTCGAAAATATGTGTTTTTATCATGAAAATTATTTTATTTTATTTTTATTTTATTTTATTTTATTGGAAGACCAACAGCAGGTTATAACATTTTATGATACTTAATAATATGTAACATATAGCTTAATAATATTTATTAAATCACAACAATAACATTTAAAGAAGACAAGAAAAACTAAACTAATAATAAACAAAAATATAATAACCTAACTTATGTACTAAAAGCCTATTCTAAGAGACCGCAGCCAGTGGGCAACGTTATATAGCTAATTATAGGTCTTCGCTGATAAACAATTGAATACAATAATTAATATGTGTGGCTATAAACTTATACATGAATAAAATTACATTCTTTAATGTTTTAAAATTGACACAACATTAGAAAATTTTGAGAAAAAATCCAGACTGAGCACCCGTCTCACTGATTCAACTTTAGACACTAATATATCAAAATCTAACTTTTTAGCCTGTGTGTTTAAACAGCTACTCGCTCTCCACAGAAACGCATTCTGGCGATAGTTTGTAGATGCCAATGGTAGATGGATTGGGGTATAATGCCTCGCTGATTTGGTGGCACATTAAATGCTATTTTAGAAAGAAGGTCAGGACTGTCTATCTTACCAGTTAATACATTCAGGAAATAAGTAATGTCCGCTATTTCACGGCGCACGTAAAGTGGAAGTATATGAAATTGTGCGCATATTTTCAAGTAATCCTCTGATTTATATTTGAACTTAACCCTATAACATAAGTATTTAACAAATTTTCGCTGTATATTCTCTATTCTAGAAATGTATTATCGCACACTAACGGTGAAGAAAAACATAGTCAGAAAGCCTGTATTCCTCAGAGTGCCTCAAAGTGGTCAATGGTATGCAAAGTCTATCAATCCGCACTTGGCTAGCGTGGTGGACTAAAACCTAACACTCCTCATCATAAGAAGAGGCACGTGCCCAGCAGTGGGACATATATTACTTACAAAGCCGCTTTTTTCAAAATTATTTATTAATTGATGGAATATTGATTTGCAATATATTTCGACGAGTAGATTATACTAGCTACTCATCTAATTATAAAGTGTAGCAACACCAATCGAACAGTATTAAATCAAAGAGGATTGCCTCCGACCCTGAGTTGTCATCGTTAACAAACAACATCTCTGCCCATCCAACTCTCATTAGCCGGCGTGATCAATCAAATGATTGATCAGATTGACAACTTTCTAATTTTCTACGTCTCAAGGCCAAGGACTTTAATTATTGTTGTATAATTATTGAGTACCTGATTATTAATTACAAGATAATATTCCAAAACATAATACAAGAACTTAACCAGTCAAGTGAACGGATTTTCATGAAGTTTTCTTTCTTTCAATTCCATGGACCTTAGACTTAACAGATAAATTGTGGGTATTCTACACCTCTGCCACACCCTTCTGGGTAATATAGGCGTGGTGTTATGTTATATTCTTTCACTATAGAGTACTATAGACTTAAATGGTTTTTGCTACAGACTGAAATTACAGGTCTAAGACAAAGTCTTCATACCACGTGAGTACTACATATTTAATGGAATCATTTATTTTTTATATGGTTTCAAAAGATAGTATGTAAAAATTATGTACCAAAAATATTAAACTACAACTAGGTAGATAAAATATACACAAATATATTTATAATTTTGCAGTTTGCACTTTCATAAATTAAATATATACACTCATAAATATTAAATTATAGTTTTTATATTTTGTTATTTAATTTTTACTTTCAATAGTTGCAGTACTAATAGTGACATCTATACCACCGATCTAAAACTAATAAATTGAACAGGAACTAATAGCATGAAAATACTTTCCCAATTATATTTTTGATTTACTTAATTAACCAACTGACCTAAGTTTATTATAATTGGGATTTCCATTTAAATATACTTCGTTCAATATAATTTCTGAGAAATACTTAACTGTATGCTAACGAGCCACGACCCCAAGTAGTTAACACATAATAACACAGATGGCACTTTTAGAAGTTGTGCGTGAATCATGACCCAGCTTCCTTGACTTATTTTAGTACAAGTGTTAATGTGTAGATGGCGTTCAGTCAATAATATCTTAAGCATTGTTTGCAACACTGGTGTTTACTTTCATTCACCGTTTCATTTTACCTGTAGAAAAACCATTAATTGGCCAAACTGGTGTTGTTTATCAGGAGTTTTAAGATCATTTTGAGGCTTACCTACGATATAATTCTCTGGCACCAGCCAGACTTGCTTATTCAGACGCAATAATAGTTTAAAATAATGCCCTTTCAGCATCTTATCACTAAAAGTAATTAATAAAATAGTTTTTTTGTATGACGAATATAGCGAGTTAATTATATATATGATGGTAAGTTGTAACTGCTATTCATTAAAAAATGCTACCATACTGGGTCCATACCCAGTATGGTAGCATTTTTTAATGAATAGTAGTTGCCAATGTTGCGAGAAGTTTCTCGCAACATCGCCGATGAATGAATATCGACCAATAATATAACATCACGCCCATATTACCCAAAAGGGTATAACATCCTAAGCAAGGGTGTATAACAACCATATTTCATATGTTATGTATAGGTCCCATGTAATAGAATGTGAGCCTATCGCCATCCATAGGGCACAATTTCAACTCCGTGCTATTTAAGAATTCCTGACGGTAATATCCCAAATAACACTTTTGCCCCGTCTCAGGCAGGAATCGAATCCGAGGCCGCAAACGACAACCACTAAACCAACGAGATAGTCTTCATAAAGCAATAAAACAAAGTGAAATATGGAAAACTATTTATTTCTCATTCTGACTATGCGTACACTAGAGCAACATCATCTCGAATACAGCTCTCGGACACTAAAACTAAATTTAGTAAAACTAATGATATCAATTTACAATTTTGTTTTTAGATTATTTACAGTGGGCACACACAAATAGGTTTTAAGCTTTTAAAACATGCAGTAACTTCAATAATACATAATATATAAAATTAGGAAAATGCTACGTATTTACGGACTATTATATAAAAATACACTAAAATCTATTTCGCTTTTTATATTTTATTTTCTTTAATAATATTAATAAGCAACTGTTTTTAAGAATAATTCGCAGTTCCAGAAGTCGGATAAGTCGTGTAAAACTTATGTTGCACAATTTAATTTGATTTGTTTTTGAGATCCATGAAGATTGAAAAGCATAATGATTGTATTGTATTTTATCTATTTTCTACTAAAATTATGCTTTTAAATACTTATTTCTACTAGTCCTTCTCATTCACAGAATAGAACTTGCAAAAAAAAGTTTAATGATCTTTGCGAAGCCTTTGACCGTGTTTAAAACTTGTCATTTTGGATTTTTCTGTGAAAGACCATGAAAACCGTAATATTTCATGTAAAGCTGACTATATGCATTAATTAGAAAAACGATAAGCTATATTGTGGTAATTTTATAAAGCAAAATTTCCAAAAAGAATATATTATTATCTTTTTTATTTCTTGTTGTAGTAAAATAAAAAAAAATCATTAGTTATCTTATATTATGATTATGAGTCAAAGTGTACAAAAGTGTAATACATCCATGCACTCATTTACATATAAGATAACCATTGTTTGTGATATATCCGAGACAGTATACATTTTTAAATATGTTCTTCAGATTAATAAGTTTAATTGAATAAGAATTCTTGTCAGAGCTTAACCCATTGATTGTTTTAATAAATCGTATTAAATTCTTTACACATTCGTCAAGTTTAAGTGTTACAGGGAAGACATTACGATGGATATAAAATAGAAAATGTATGTTATTTACAATTTTTATTTACGCTTATGTATTTGTCATTTCGTATACATGTTAATGTTTTAAACGGATGACAACATTTAATTATAACTAATGCTTTTCATTTCTCACAGTGAACTTGGGACTTGGGAGTACCTTTTTAAATCAGAATCAGTTTTTACTTATTAAAATTGGATGTAATTTGTTTTGCCGCTTATAAAAGCTCGATTTTTTGTGATATTTCAAGTAAATAAACTTCTACAAGTTTCTAATAGTTATGAAGAGAAAATAAAGTATGCTATTAAAAAAAAAAACGTGAAATATTGTCAAAAGCAAACAAAATTTCATGATTTATTATTTGAAAAGATGGTGCAATACCCATCGGTGCTGGTACTTAGATCGATTTTAATTTAAACTTTAACGGTTCGATTAAAATCTATCTAAGCTTCGGTAATTCAAAGCATATTATTTTGATTAGTATAATTATAAAGTATGTTGTCGTGTTCAAGCGCTCCTTGGGGCTTATGAAAATTGGGTTTTTTTTATTTTTATGTTGAGATTTGAGTTAAAAATAGATAAATCTTAATAACATTAAAGTAAAACCCATATTACGTCCGTACGAAAATACGGTGCTAGAGAGTCTACCCTTAACTCGGCATTTCGGTAGTATTTCCGAAATAAAGATGAATGAGTGTTCCATTATACAAACTTCAAAATATAAAATTCTATGTTAATTCAAACATAATAAGCAAATAATTATGTCAGGTAATGTTTTATTGAGTTAAACTGAAGCTCCTGTTCTTTTATTTGCATTAAAGTATGATAGGTAAGTACTTATATCTAATACTATACGATTATTGCACGAAACTAATAAACTCATTAAACAATGTAATTTATTACAAACACTGTAGAAAACCTGCAATCAAGCTATAATACTAATACCTTACAGTGTCGCCAAACCTTAAAACAAATAATATTGTACTTATTAAACTATTTACCACCATTTTTGTTTTGGCAACACTCGTATACCGTTTTGAGATTTGTTTAACAGATGGCGTTGTACTAAGTTATTAGCGAACATCAAACCGAAATAAAATTTAACTTATCTACACTACTACCATAATTAAATGTACTAAAAAAATTAAAACTTTACCCACACAAACTCAAAAGTCATATTTACAAGCTAGACTCCAAATGAAGATACTTTTCTCATTTCAAAGATCGTAATAGTCTCTTGTCTCCTTCAGGCCAGTTAATCATTATTTGTTGG
Source organism: Hypena proboscidalis (assembly GCA_905147285.1). NCBI lineage: Eukaryota > Metazoa > Arthropoda > Insecta > Lepidoptera > Erebidae > Hypena > Hypena proboscidalis. Next base: position 552,312 of record LR990147.1, read on the forward strand.
ATTGCACTAACTTACTGTTAAATAAGTAGGTTAAATTTTTAAGTTTTTTCAGTTTGAAGAAACTGTAATACTGTCTAGCTTTTTTATATGCTTTTTAAAGTAAAACTTGTCTAAAATTAGGCGTTTTTCTAGAGTCAGCAATGGTACCAAACTTGTCAATGAATTATTTTAATCAATTTTTAATTTAACTGCCCAGATCAAATCAAATCCTACACTAAAAATTTACATCTCAACATTATTCAGACTATCAAATTTCATCTCCTTAACTTCTTCAGGATTAAAACTTTTAACAGAAACCTTTCCATCGCCCGTCAGGTCTGTACTTGACAGCTTATTAGTAATCTTAGTTATCGATATGCGACTTTCTATATCATTTGAATCACAAATAGTTTCTAGAACTACCCCCTTTTCTACCTTTCTAGGTTTCGGTAGATTAGGAGGAGTATTTTGGTGGATTTTTGGGTTACTTCTTAGTTTCTCACTTAGAAGCTTGTTACAGTTTTTTCTTGACATGTCTAAGGCTAAAGGATCTTCTTTCGGTTCTTCTCTTTCTTTCTTCTCTTCTAAAGGTTTGTTTTGTTGCTTGATTTCTGCTACTTCTGCGTTCGATACGTTGTCCTTTTTCTTCCATTTTGTTCTTCTGTTCTGGAACCAGATTTTTACCTGGAATTTAGAGAAAGAAGCTGTTAATAATGGTAATTATACTGCTTGAAATTGGAGTATTTTTGGAGATGAAAAATATATGACCGAAGAAATTATTGTTGTTTTCAATAACAAAATACAACTGAAAATATTTTTAACAATGTCTTCCTACAGTTAAAGTTAACTCTGATCTTGAGAGTATAGAATTTCTTTGTGCAGTTGTGGACATATTTCTATTAAAAGAAAAAAAAATATATTTTTCTCAATTTTAATTGCTGGTTATTTCTATCCATCTACCTATTGTATCATCTCTATTAAAGATGCATATCAAGCAAAGCGGCCTGTCGCATAATCAGAGCTCCGTTACCATGGGACTTATCCGTGTATACGTGTATGTGTGTATGTGTGTATGTGTATAGGTATATGTGTATGACATTGCGAGTGTATCGGTTAACAAACAGTTAATTACGCGCTGATCGATCCCGGCCTGGGGGAATAGGGGGAATAGTTAGGGAGGAGGGAGAGTCGATAGTTTTGTCGATGTTTAGGCATTGCTATAAAGAGAGGCAGAAGAAAAAAAAGAATCAAATTGATTTAGTATATTGAATTGAATAAGTACGTGAAACTGAAAGTTGACTAAATGCGTTTGTATTCGGGCAAGGATTACGTAAAAGTTTAAATCGAATACGACCTTACAATTGAAAATTCTGCTGCTCAGTTTTAGCTTTCCATTAAAAACGAATCAATATAATTATTATAACATATTATAGGCACGAATTTTAATTGCGTAAATTAATATAAAATTTATTACTCTGAAATATTTACCCGTGTCTATAGTATATGTTGTAGAACCGAAATACGGTGTATAAACTAGTAAATTGTGGTTGAACACAACCCAGAAAAATCGACAAGGAAGGGAAGGTATTGGTATTCACAGCTCGTTCGCTTCTTCGTATGTCTTCTTCCGCCCCCGGGGGTACGACCACTAAAAAACACTTCACAAATAGATAGATATGCATACAAATCGCGTAAGTTTGAAATCACAAATCACTATGTAAGGCAAAGGTATTCTGAAATATATTTCTACACTAATACAATAAAGAAGACAGATTTTTTCGTTTGTTTGTTTGTAACTAATAAGCTCCGGATCTACTAAACGGATCTTGGTGAAATTTGGTGTGATCACAGTTTGAGACCCTAGGAATAATATATTAGGCTACCTATGATTGACGTACATTGTGTGCGCGCGCACCGAAGCTACGAGTAGTTAAGAAACATAGTGGCTATAAATGCTGACAGAATGTAAATACAATCGGTTCTGTCTGCCTCTTCCAGTATATATACAATTCATTTTCAATTTATATATTGCAAATTAGATAGGATTTTCAATAATTTATTGCTACATCAGATATAATTTTGCAGTACTGCCTAAAAGCCTACCCCTATGGAGCTGTTAGAATATTCCCTTAAGTTCATAATAAATAAAATAATAAATTTTGGATTTTTAACATTATATAGAATGCCAGAAGCAATTACACTATCTAATGATCCCAATGACAAGGCCAAATACACACATTCACTCACACAAGCGCACCCAGTTACTTAACAATTTTTTAAAAGTTAGTGCTTGTTAGCTAAGAATAACCTATTATGTACCAACTTCTAGTCCATTTTTTTATATGGTTTATTATTTTGGGAGTTCATAAAAAATGCAACCACAATACCAAAAATTAATTTAAAAATAAACTAGTGTTGTTCAGCAATCGATAGGATAGCGATCAGTACTAGTGATCGCCAAACGTTTGGCAGACCGATGCCAATTATAGAGTTGACTTCTCTCAAAACCGTTTAATTTTATATTGGCCCCAATCCACTGATCTGTTTGTATTTACTTATGTTTGTAGTCAACCATTTCTGGATTTAAATAACTATTTGTATGTATTTATTTTAAGGGTAAAGATGTCTTAGTATTAACTTCAAATTAGTCGGTAGGTTTAGATTTTTTGAGATTGTATCTAACAACAAGATTGATACAATTTTGTGATGTCATATAACATAACATCACGCCTATAATACCAAAAAGAGTGCGGCAGAGATGTACAACACCCACATTTCACCTGTTATGTATAGGTACTATGTTTTAGGAGGGTAAATGCATTAAATTAGGATTGCAATACTATCTTAGTCCTGTTATTTCATTAATTATAGAATAGTATTATTTTAAAATTAACACTTCTATTAAGAGAATCTATACTTCTGTTATAAAGCTGGTGAGTTTGTTTGTTTGGCAAAACGCGCTGATCTTAGAAACTACTAGTCCGAGTTGAAAAAAATTTCTGTATTGGATACCCCGCTTTACGCTACAACCAATAGGAAGTAGCAATAAAATTAGTTGCGAAAACGAATAGATTTAAGGAATTCCACGAAGATGTAGTCGTGGGTAACAGTTAGTTACAGATAGAGCTGTGATGCCTACTGTTTCAAGTTGCTTGAATGAAGCGTTTCGAGTTAAACCAAATAATTTTCAGCCAATAATAGCTTGCCACTAAAAGCACAATACGTCAATAGACATCGCTTAACGCAATGATTTATCTGCAGTCCATTACACACAACACACACACACACACACAATTTCATATACGTCTGTACACACTACACACACGCGTAAACAATGCGTGTTTGCGTAATTGGCTCACAAATTAATCTGTTACATGTGACATTTGACTCGCTCTCAGTGTACTACAGCTTATTGTTAGGATGTGACCTACTGAGCACTTTGGGTGATTGTTGGATTAAATGAATTACCACAGTACGTGATATGTTTATCTTGGTAATATATAATAGCTATGAATTTTGCTAAAAACTATCAATACGTATCAAAATCTGAATAGACTTATGACTAAAATTATTAAAAAGTATTATGAAAATCTCTCACTTGTGGTACATAGGATACTGAATACTGGAAGCTTCAACAAAATTAAAAAATAAAGATATAATAATCATCATTCATGGAATCAGTAATTTAATTTCCTAAGAGTCGTACAGGGATTTTTTTTCTTCGTAGCAGGTAAGTGACAAGGTCTACGAAGTGCTACGAGCTACGAAACATTAATACCGCAGTAAAACTAAAAACTCACGACGCGGTTTTTGCCGCGTTTTTTTCTTACAATATCGTCCTTCTATTTTGTAGTCTGTTAAATTATTCAAAAATAATATACCCTAGGGAGTGAACAAGCGAAGCCAGTCAAAGGTTATTTTTACACACCGTTTGTTTACTAACGCCTGAAGTGGGCAAATTAGAAACCATATAAAATGATTAATTGGACAACGTCTATTGACTACCCATTGTCCGGCCGATTGACTAGGGAATTCGGCACGTTTAACCAATTACGTTTAATAATGCATTATTTTACACACTATGTATAGAATGGTGAAAAGTAGATCTTTTAAGAACACACTGGAAGGCTTATACTAACACAGTTAAAAAAAATATGAGATTTGACCTCTGCATACCGAACAGCCGTTTTAACCACTAAGCTACGGTCGCCTTTTGCTAGAATTTAATTTTCTGAAGATAAGAAGGATGTCGGTTTAAAATAAGAAAAATGTTGTACATAAAAACATAATTTCATTGACAACAATGAAAAAATAATGAGTTGATGAAATTTTTTTAAGTAGTCATCGTTTTCGTTACAAATAAGTTGCCGTCATACAGTCATGTTGGCACGACTCAGTTCCAAAAATCTTACAGATATATGTGACATAAAATCCTACGTGGTGTAGGTATGTATCAACAATACATTGAAGATTAATCTCATAGACTACTTTTTCCTTAAAACAGAGTTAAATATCATTATTATACAACTTTTTTTAAAATACATAACAAAATGAGGCTGTACGTACACTACACCATCTTTCTTATTTAAAACTTTTACTTCTAGCTTCGGCCTAAAGTCACCAAATTCCTATATTTCCTATATTTAGAAAACAAATAGTTATCTCCCATTGTACCCCCACCCTAACATCACAATGCAATCCACTTGCTTGCAAACATGAAGATAATTATTATTGATTGCGCATTAGTGTGTGCGAGCGAAACGGATGATACACTAATAGTGAGTGCGAGACAGAGATCCGATGGTCGAGATGGATTGATAGCGCGATGTGTTACATGTCAAAGCGCGCTAATTGCTCGGTTGTGCCGGCCCTTGTAGTTAGGGTTGCCACGGAGGTGAATTAAGATAATTAGGTAAGATGTCTATTGCGGTACTTCATAAAACCACTAGTAACTCCACATAATTATGATATCAATTATCAACCTGATAATTATAATATCCACATCTTTATTAGGTGGATTATGATGTCCACCTAATAAAGATCTAGAGAGTTAATAAAGAGATATTAAAAAGAGCCATTTTATTAAAAACTTTTTTTCTATAAAAGCTAAATAGGTGGCGATAAAGTACACAAAGCTTGAAGCAAAAAATTAGAAATTTTTTTGTTTATTACAAGAAAAGCTTACACATTACACAAATATACATTGGCCCCACACTAGGCAAGCCTGTCCTGTGGGTACCATGATTACGATTTCCAGTTAAGTTTAACATATTACGCTCGGTCGAGAGTTGTGGAAACAAATTTAAATCTAATTCTATTGAAGCGGAGTTATTAATATTAATACATGCAATAAAATTTTTATAAATTAAAATCTTAAATTAATACAAAGCAATATAAAAGAGTATAATATTTCCATAATTATTTTTCATTGTCATTAGATTACCTACATTAGGTGTACAAGTAAATTTTCTGTAGAGTTATAATTAAGTGTTGCAAGCCAATTTGTGACTATAGTTTTGGATTCACGTGCAGTACATTTCTTTACATCACAAAAAGATACCACTTGGTTGTAAATATAATGGTCTTTGTATGGGCTAAAACGTCTGGCAAAGGATGTGTTTACTTTTGGCACAGTTACTCTATACACACGACGTTTGAGTAGATGTTGATATTTATCAGAATTAAGAACAATCTGGTGAAACTCAGTAAAAGTTCCCAAAATAAATAATTGTCGCACATTCAACACACCGGCATCCCTGTAAAGCTGTGTTGTTGGATATCTAAAATGTTTCTTATGCATTGTCTTCAAAACTGAACGCTGGGCTCGTTCCACGTCTATCATAACTGTTTTTGCGGTATTTCCCCAACATTTTACACAGTATGTCAGGAGCGACTGAGTCAGAGCAAAGTAGACAGATTTTAGTGTTTTAATTGACGCCGAGTCGCGTAGGAGTCTCATGATGTTGACTGTTTTCCTAACACGTTTCGACAAAGTGGATATATGTGCTTTGAAGTTTAGTTTTTCATCGATAATTATGCCGAGATATTTTATACTGTCTATTTTTTGAATGCATGCACAGCTGCAGTACGCTCGCTCATTACATGTATGTATTTTAATGTTGCAGGAGCTATCTGGGGCTGTCGGAAATGCCGAGAAAGATACAGACTTTAGAAAACCCGGGAACATTTAGTTATATTTGACAGCCCTACTGTCCAGGGGTGGCAGACAATCCAGGGTTGTCGGATGCCCAATGATGATTTAGTTCCGTCTGCGGTTTGCCCGGTATGCCGGATTCCGTAGGGTTTAGCTACTGGCGGTACTTTGATTTGTAATTAAAACTTTTAGGGCCCTTTTTTTGGTCAGATTTGTTTAAATGAAGACATTTAAAAACAAATTGCTGTTAAAAACTAAAGGTTTATTTAATTGTGATCACTTTGGATCATAAAGGTTTAAAGGAAACAATGGTATAAGACTTAATAACAATGCAATTTTGCCAAGATGGCGGCATCAGGTCATACTGTTTCTTTTTGTTTAATTTGCTTTTAAAAATGTGTTTATTGGCTAAAGTGTTTAAGTACTAGGATTTGAACAATAAAGAGATATACATAAAATCGAAATGTTGGCTTATTTTATACCGCTGACTAATCCTGCAGAGCGATATAATAGAATTTGACTTTCGAGACTAGTTTGCGGTGTTCATCCTCCAATAGATGTATAACATATTAGTGATAGTAGTATATGTACATGATACAAGGCATAGTACACACATAGGCAATCAATATTAGCGCGCTTTGTTCGCGGAATCGGTGTACACCACCCTATTAGTGGTGAGATTTAGGGTGGGGACATTGTCGATAGATTTTTTTAATGGTTTCGATAAAATATTATTCGGATGTTGTGTATTAACTTTATACAACTGTATCTTTATCCCGTCAAAAAGAAACCTTATTTTCTTTCTTTATAAGCTTATTTGAATTTGCTTTAAACATAAGCTACATTGGTCCATAAGTTTTCAGCTTACATGAACTTTCAAACCTTTTTCATCGAGCTTAGGGGTGTTATTATACCTAAATCGATAGGTGTCGAACGATATTCGAACAGTGCAGTGGTGTGCTCTTATATACTCTTTGATTTGATTAATTATTTTAATGTCGAATGCATCAATCGACAGTTCCTTATTAAACGTAGAGCAAAAAAAATCTACGAGAAAATAATATTGCTATTAATTTTAAACAGAATCTTTTTTTCAATTAATTCATTACCCAACTTAATTTGCCTCATATGTTACATGCAACATTATTTAACATACGTATCTTGCTATTCTCTAAACATTAATATTAATTAGGTCACTATGCAATTAGTAATGAGGTGTAACGCATAGCTTCGGTGCATCATCTCATTCCTCTGTGTACGGAACCAGATGAGATAACTCACTGATCTGTAATGTGATAATACATATATCATTAAGAGGGAACAATTGGTAGGTATTTTTCTATAGAAACATGTGGTTTTATATTTGTTATTTTTCAGTTATATTTGCTTTTTTATAGACATATCATACTTAAAAGACCGAAATGCATGTATTTTTTTTCTGTGGCCATTTTATCAAAATTGATTTTATCATGAAATTAAATAACATTTATTGTAAAGTTGTATGCAGCAATATTACGAAGTCAAAGGTGTCTGGTTCGACCCCACGTTACGACACACACGACAGTCAATAAATCGTTAAGATTTTTATTTTCAAAGATATGTGTGTATTTATCATGAAAATTATAGCTCGCTAACGGTGAAGTTAAATCATTGTGAAACCATGCCTGAAAGTGCCTAAAAAGCACTCGAGGGTGAGTGAAAACTACCAATTCACACTTGGAAAGTGTGGTGGACTGTAGCTTGGCCCTTCTCCTCATTAGAAGAGGCCTAAGCCCAGAAGTAGGACATTTTAATGTAAACGTATACAGGGCAGCTATTATTACTGTAGAACTTGTTCACAAAAGCTCTACCTTAAGTCAAAGAACTAATTTAAATTATATCACAATTCATATTCTCAGACGTTGATTGGCTGAACAAATTCCTTTGCAACTAATAAACTACCATCCAAAATGTATAACAGCATGAATACACCAAACTGCCTAACAATCAATAAAGCTGTGTACACACCGCACTCAGTGTGTCGCAGCCTAGCGCTTGTTCGCGAGATCATGTACACGACCCTATTAGTGACGGCTTATGGTAGGGATGGCAAACGATTCGATAAAGATTTGTCGATAAAATGTGAAATAAAATTGTAGAATTGAATATCTAGACGTGACTTATTAAACTTAAAAATAGATTTTATAATTTTTGATAGCTTAGATGTATCTGGTATGTATTTGGACTAATACAAAGTGGCCCATATATAAATCTAAGTTACTTGTTATGTGTACCAAAATTCCATCCAAATCCGTCCAGTATTTTTTGCGTGAAGTGAAGGAGAAACGTCAAACATAATATTTCGCCCTTAAATATAACACTAATAGGATAGACCCCAACCGTTTTTGTTCTTAGAGTTTAAATTTCCCGAACCTAAACCAACTTTAATATTGTGTCAGTGGAAACTATAAAAAATATAATATTTATAAAATTAATGTCCCACTGGTCTTAAACCCGGTTTACACTTTGTTTAGTGCGAGTGCGAGTGTTTAGTGCGAGTGCAGGTGTGTAGTGCAAGTAGTGTCCAATTCATTGCGAGTGCAAGTGATTAGTGCGAGTGCAGGTGTGTAGTGCGAGTAGTGTCCAATTTTGATTAGTGCGAGTGCAGGTGTGTAGTGCAAGTAATGTCCAAGTGGCTCTGTTTAAATTCAGTTGGCCGTCAACCAGCAAGTATGGACGAACATCATCAACATGGGGGTTTGTCTTAGTCTGGGTGTTTCTATGTATAATATGTATTTTTTTATTTTTTATTATTTTTTTTATTTGTTTTTTTTCTATATATGTATTAGTATCAGTTATTCTAGTACCCAAAGTACAAGCTCTGCTTAGTTTGGGACTAGATGGCGTTGTGTGTGTGAGTTGTGAAATATTTATTTTATTTATTTATTTATTCATGTTTCAAATACTCCTGCACAAATTTATAAGTTACGTCTTCGGTCCACTTTGCCATTTTGTACAACAAGCGCCCGAAGCTACGCACTAAACGCTAAACACTAAACACTAAACACTCCTGTCCAAACGTGCTTAGTGACAGGCACGCTGCGAGTGAGGGGAAGGGAGGGCGCGCGGGACGTGGCTACTACGCAGTCCACTCGCAAAAAAATAGAACGTGCTTCTATTCACTTTACTACACAGCCAACTAAGCACTCGCACTAATCAGTCGCTGTCCACACCTTGTCACTAAACACCTGCACTAATCACTCGCACTCGCACTAAACAAAGTGTATACCGGGCTTGAACAAAGTGTATACCGGGCTTTACTCACCATCAGGGCGCACCAGAATACCAGCGCTGTGGTGTTAATGTGCTGCAGTACCTATTATGCTAAAGTGCGTACCTTTTCTGGCACATGATATACTGACATATAAAATTTTCCTGAATAAATTTATCTTATTCTTATATAAAATCTATAATTACACGAAAAACCAAGGACCAAAAATATCGTCGACATTATTCGCCTCCCTAAGCTTATCTAAGCCAGCGGCGATCGGGGCCAATGACTAAGCTCCGTTAATCGAACAATTATTCATTGAAGATACCCCCCCTTCACCCCACGGTGTTACCTTACCCTGCCTTACCCGGGACGTGCCTACAATCAATTGTTTCATCCCTTCTTTGTTCAACCTCCGATTGTGGAAGATTGATGTGGATGAAGATTTGTGTTCCAGTCAGTAGGCTTTTGGTTCATGCAATAGCCTAAGAGCCAGTTGCCGCACGTCATACGTCATTTTATAAAACCTGAAAGTTTTCTTGTTTATGCCTCTAATAGAGGTTGAAGCGATCACCAAATATGCAATTTGGATCGTCACTTTCATCACTTTCGCCAACTTTCACACCACGTCATCTAGTCCCAAACTAAGCAGGACTTGTTCTATGGGTACTATTTCTCACTGTGGAGGTGAAAAGTTGTATGCGCGACACGAGATCAAAATTATTTACATCTCGTGCTTTTGAGTCTCTCACTTACGCTCAATACTCTAACCTAGTAAAATCTTTCGCTTATTCAAAACTTAAAAACCGGCCAAGTGCGTGTCGGGCCACGCGCAGTAGGCTTCCGTAGCTAGTCGTAACAACATATTTCGACTTAAAAGGGATTTACTATCTGTATTAAACAAGTAACATCTTCATACAAGTCATTACTTTCAAAGGTTTTTGTAATTTGCACGAATTATTCTAAGTAACTGCATTTTACACTTTGGACCCCAATTACTCTAGAACTAATTAAGTTAAAGTAACCAGATAAATAGCGTCCTTCAGATAGGAAATGTTTGTAGTACACGAAACCAGCTAGCACGTATGACGAGATGTATGAATGTTAAGGAAGCGAAAGAAGTATGTAAGGAGCGAAGCACATGGCGTTCCATCGTCTCTGCCTACCCCCGTGGGATAAAGGCGTGATTTTATATATGTATTATGTATGTTTATTTATGTTTCAAGAATTTTGAACGAAATATTCTGAGTAACTGCATCTGACATTTCGGACCCCTATTCCTCTTGAACTAATGAAGTGAACTTATCCGCTATAGTTTTCCTTTAAAGTTCATTACATGTAATACCGACACAATTTTTTTCAGATTTTAGGATCCAGTAGTTTAGCTTTTAGAGGGGGGGGGGGACGCCCTACTCGAACAAAAATTTGCTCTTTAAAGTTAATTATCTCGCAAACGGATCCCTAAATCAAAAAACTGTCTTAGCAACCCCTAAACGTTTTTAAAAGTCCTATCTAACAATACCCCACACTATGGGGTAGGCGACAAAAAAAAAACATCCCTACTTTACATGTAGGGGAGCTACCTGAAAAAAAAATATTTTTCCAAATTTTACTCTACGACTTTCTTTGTTTAGTTAACATACATGTTTATGCAAAATTTCAGTTTTCTAGCACCAACGGTTTCGTCGCTATGCCGTGGACAGACAGACGGACATGGCGAAACTATAAGGGTTCCTTGTAGGTACTACGGAACCCTAAAAATTAGCACTCGAAGAAAATACTAGAACTTTGCTCTCTTGTTGCACAAATAACTAACAGTTTAACGACGCAATGGTTCTGGGCTTTCTACAGGAAAGAGAAACACCTCAGGATTGATGGGTCGAAAATAAATCCTTATTCCCAATAAAAAAGTCTTTGATTCACCTGTATATAGTCAATTAATTTATACAACTCACAAATCTTTAATCTTTAATACCGGATCAGACTCAGAATCCGAATGAGAGATCCGCCGGAAGAAAACGCTTTTTACTTTTTTAAAAATATTAAATTTTATTTCCACGCCTGTATGAATGTTTTATTTAAAAATCATTGTAAAGTTTTACTGACAATGAAGTTATGTTAATACAGCAAGCATACAACTTTCTGAAGAAACGTTCCCGCTTTTTTAATTATTGACAATTATAAAGTATCTTATTTTTCATTTTAATAACTAGCTTTTGCCCACCTGTTACCTGCATCTAACATACATTAGCCGAAACAAACAGACAGACAGATAGACCAACAATTTAATTCTGCATTAAAACCAAAAGAAAACATTGTTATTTCGACATTAAAAACAGACACTTCAATTTTATTTATTTGTATAGATAAAGAAGTTGAAGTGTCAAATTGTAAACCGACTGAATTTTAGTAACTTAAACTTCAAACTTTATACTAAGAGCCAATTTTTAGTACCTTTACTTCAAAAATCTATCAATTGTCGCGCGTTCACAAAACTCTAATTGAGACCAAATCAATGAAACAATTCGCCGTATCGTTAAATCGCATTATAATTAATAGACGCGGTTAAACGTTACATGTTTAATTAAAACGTTATAATAACGAGTATCGGTATTGGTTTCCATTTCACAAGCAATTAACTTTTAATTTGTAAAGCTTTCATTGCTAATTATTGGTTATTGTGTGACTTTAGCGTATTGCTGTATCTGGTAATTGAATAGCTTCTTTATTTGGAACTGAATGAGCAAACTGCCTCGATGGCCCGCGTCGGGCAAAGAGTTATCTGTGAACTTTCTATCAGGAAATTCATAATAGCAGCTCGGAGTTAGAATTGTGGCCGGTGGATGGCAGGCAGTGACGTCACGCCTTTGTAGCCGTTTGTTTGACGCGTTTGGGTTCACTGGTAGTTCACTTGGATTTAAATACGAGAATTTATAATAATTGAATTAAACTAAGTAACTTTCCTAACTTTAAATCTCTTCCTGTTAATGTTCAAGTTTATTCTTACACCAGTTTTGTATTTTATATCAATTTCACTATCCCTCGATAGATGGCATTAGAGGAAATATTAAAAGTCTGTGTTAATTTTTCCACCGCCAAGTGACTTTAATTAAGTTTTATATAATATAAATATATCGTGAGAAACTTTAAAACGTGTTACTATCCCTGAATGAAAGCCCGTATTTGATCATGCAAGTTTGAATGAATTAGTTAGATTCAGAAACCTAAATGATATGGTAACTTCGTACTTTAATAAGTAGAGCTACGAATAACAGTAGGAAAATGCCCGGGAAATAGTAAATACTGCCCCGGGCATGGCGTGCCCGGACAGCAGAAACTAAATAAACGAATGGGGGAAGAACGAATTACCCTTGTTTGTCTAATTATATCCGCATCACTACCGGTACCTTCTGTACAACAATTAATTGACGACTAGACGGGCTAGCATAACTAGCGAGGTAGATTTTTTTCGCGTTTTTACATACAAAAATGTTACAAAAAAATGGACAAAATCTATCATATCTCACACTCATGCTAGCCCCTCAGTCAGCAGTTTATCTGATATTATGCTTAGATATTTTCTGCGATTGAATAGACCTTTTGTTATGTTAGCCATCTCCTACACAGAATGTAATAGCTTATCATAAATGAATCGCATTTTAATTAGGTGTAGACTATTGTTCATGACGACACAGGCTGGATATTCTATCAAACACTGAACGATCAAAAGCTTACATTGATATAGGTGTGCGTGAAAATTAGATAGTTAATAATAGAAGCAGACTACATATATTTCCAATTTAAACCTTTGTTTATAGTTTTTTTATTTTTTATTTTAACATAATAATTATTATGATTATCATTGTTATAATCAAGTTGCTACCACTAATGCATTTGGATATATATTTATGTATATCTATTATTTTATCCACATGTAAAATTCTCATACTTGAAAAACATAAATTTTAATCAAGCTTAGCTGGAGGGGGTTAACAAGAATACTAGTAATTTGTATTTGCGTAAATTTTAGTACATCTAGGATTAGATATTTAGTAAACCAATATTACTTACACTAGATTGGTGCATAAATCAATGTATTTTATAATAAAATATAGAAATTTGAAAACCAACCAAACTAAAACCACTTTTCAATACACAAATGAAACAGCGCTACATAAATTAATCGTAATGTAATTGGGTGTTGATTGCTTGTTCAAGCCGACGCAGGCTGGATACTGTATCATTCACAGAACGATCAAACGCTCGCAGGGACATAGGTGTATATGGAAAAGGCCAGACTGAGACAGCCGTAAGGTAATTAATGTAAATATTACAAAACCAAGTTAAATCCAGCCACTTTGGGCAATCTCAGCTCAAAAGCTAAGGTGGTCTAAATAAAACAACAGTTCTGAGTTTGCTTCAAGTTTTTGTCACGCTCAAAGCAAAGTTGAGTTTTGCTCACTGCTCACCGCTTCGTGCTGAAGTTAAAGTTGTATGTGCGACATGAGATCAAAGTTATTTACATCTCGTGCTTTTGAGTCCCTCACTACGCTCAAGATTCTAAACCAGAATCACTTACTACACGCTCATGATTGTACTATCTATCGCTAATTCGGTCCTCAAAATTTTATTAGCACTCGAAGCAAATTCGACCTTCGCTCTCTTGTTGCACTTATAACTATAGATTTATCTGTCCTTTCCATTATTTCTCTATATCCTTTACATCCTGTAGCGCGTAATTCATTTGGCTCATATTATTTCATCTCATTAAGTGCAGCCGTTACACTTGAGCTGAGCGCAAATTATCGCTTTGTTTATTTAAGTGCCAATCTGCTCAATCGGATAGTTTAATGGAAGGTAATCGATTAAACAGTTGTTTGGTTATATCGATTTGGTGGAAGTTATTTACTGTATGTAGAAAATAATTCTAACTAAAATTATAAGTGAGAAAGTAACTCAGTCTGTCTGTTTGTTTGTTATGCTTTCACGGCTGAACCGATCTTGATGAAAATTGGTATGGAAATAGTTAAAGACCTGAGGAAAATACACACAAAAAAAAATTACTTTTTTTCCAATACTAAAAATGTACATGTAATGTACAAATGGCTACAATTTAATAAATCCGTTTGTATGTAAATCAATTAAAATAAAATATCAAAATAATAATAACTGAACTTTTATTGCGAGCTTAGCGTATGTTAAATAAAATAATATTACAAAGAGAAAAGATATGCTTTTTTGTTTGTTTGTTTGTCACAATTTAAATACAAAACTAGAATATCGAATTAAAAAATTATTTCACTATGATTTTAGCCAGATTTTTCCCAAGTAACATACTTAGGCAATTTTTTTATCGAGGTACCTATTATGCATAGCCCTGCGCGGAGGCTTAAAATATTATACAAATTTAAACTTTAAGTTTATCAATGAAAATCTATATTGGTCAGTGAACAATAAAGCGTTAACTAACTAGTTAAACCAACACAACAACTATTAATAACCTGTGTTTAATCAACTACTTCCAACAAACTAATATCGATCAACACCAGAATAGCTTTTACTAAAAATAAACTAGTATCAGTTAGGTATTTTTGTATCACGATACAAAGTATTACAAACTAAAATAACGTTGCCTGCGGTCGTGGCGCATGGCGAGGTGATTTATTGGCTAAAAAATTAGATACATTGTAAGTAAGGTTCTACTCTCTACTGACTATTATTTTTTTATTTATTTATAAAACTTCATATACAACATTATCTACCTGTCTACTTTCAGCTGGTGCAAAAAAACTAAGTAGGCGAAGTCAAGTACTTAGAACTATGAATTGACACATTATAAGCTCTAATTTCACCTGTTTCTGGGCTTCGGATACTTAAGCGCTGGTTAATTCTATAAATTTCTAAACAAATATGACATTTTATTAATCAAAAAAGTTTGGAGAAGGTTACCAGGGAGGTTTACTAAACTGGTGCAACTAGTCCTTTTAACTTTAATTTTTCATTAATTTAAATACTTTTTTGAAATTTTTGAAAATACAGTTAATAAATTTATAATAATGTGTGTTTTTAGATTTACAATAATAACTGCTACGATGTATTTCGTATAGAGGTGGATTTTGATGTGTTCTTGTCCGTAAAATGTAATAGATGAGATATTTCCAGATGCTTTGCTAATTCGCTGGACTGTGATATTATGGTCCAGATGCACCATTCTGAATAAATTTTATGCACTTATTAAAATAAAAACTAACCAAAAATAAAAGTGAAACACTTTACACTTGAAAATTGAACACAGCTGACACTTTATTTTTTTTGTGTTCTATGTTTATCTAACCACTAAAAAATATTTGACGCTTGTGAAACTGAACTAAGTTTCGATTATTATTTATTTTGCTATATATCTCAATACTAATCTTAAACATGATGTAGATAAAGTAATTTATATTAATAAAGTTAAACGTAACAGCGAACAGTATTTTTATTTCATATAAAAAGTAAACAATTATTATGACTTTGATGAGTTATTTATGATTCATAAGTTTACGATTCATTCAAATCGATGCAGCAATTTAGCCGTGAAAGCATTACAAACAAACAACGTACACATTTATAATATGAAGGATATGACTAACTATTGAGCAATAATCTCAATCCTAGTGTTAAGTATCCCAAATTTAGCTCAAACCGATTGCCATTAGGAGCGATGGTAAGTGGCAGAATGGCAGGACGGCAGACAGAGATGACGCGCGGCATTCGCGCACGTTGCACAAAGCGATCGGCGAGATCAAAGAGCTCTCGAGAACCGTTGATACAAATGCACTGCGGATGCAGACTCGATACGATTCTCGATGTACAGTGCTGGATGTGGCTTCATGTTTAAGTACTTTATTATTTGATGTATACCGCGAAAGGGCATGTAAGGCACCTGATGGCTTATTGCAACAAAAATCCAGATAAGCAATTTGTAAAGGCGTCGTTAAATGTGAGAAATACGATATAATGGTACATATTTTTATAACCGACTTCAAAAAGAGAGGAGGTTCTCAATTCGTCTGTATTTTTTTATGCTTGCTACCTCATAACTTTTGGCTGGGCGAAGCGATTTTAATGATTCTTTTTTTATTTGAACTGGTGCTTCTCGTGAGGTCTCATTGGTCTAGTTTTGACAATGGCACCCATTAGAGACCATATAAGTCTAAAATAATTGTAATTAAATTCGTTTTTTTTTTTGGAAAATTATATATCATACGCACAGATGAGGGGCTGATACTAGGCCTCCAACTACTGACACACGGGCGTACGTATCTTAATTTGCCTCTGATGCAGTCACGCATTTTTTTCTGATGTATATTACACTGTCCTATATTATTATGTTACTTACAGGTTATCAAATGTATCTTATGATAAGTGGTGGCAACTTCTCTTTGCGCATCTTTTTCGTGTCAATGGAAAAACACATGGAAATGCATGGTATTTAAATTTCATTTGACCAAAACTTTGCCACAAGAACGGCATTATCGGTGGCGCTCCACAGGTCGGTGGGACATAAGGGGCATGTAAGAAGGTGAGCCATCGTTTGGGGACTGATCTAACTCAAAATAACTTTATAGTTTACACAGTCTATGTACACCAATTAAAGGTATATTGCAAATAAGTCGCCACATCCCTGGAATGACACTAAATTCACGATCTAATTTCAACACACCTTTAAGATTATTTAACGTGTACCTTTATTGAACGAGTCGAAAACCCGCAGTATGTTAGACAATATTTTAATATCAGTCACATCCAGCTGACCTAAGCATCCATTGAGTTCTCTATCGCAATATCTGCAAGTGTGCCTCAGATTTTGGCAACGACTCACGACTTGCACTGGACTCTTGGCACTTGGCACTCAACCAATTTATATTTAAACTCTATTAAATAAAATGCCACTTTGTACTAACATGTTTCTCATATATTTTATGAGAGCTCTGCTCTACAATAAGTAGTACCAAGTGGACTAGCTACTTTCTTCAGTTTAACCTTTACTGCTTCATTTCTAAAGATTATAGCCAGATGTTTATAGCTTTTTTTGATAAATTAACTATCTAACACTAAATAAATTATTCAATTACGATCATTATTTTAAGAGATTAGCGTGCACAAACACACAAGTTCTTCATCGTGTATAAAATTTAGTGGTATAAATTTGTTTATAGTTTAGCGTTTATTTCCAGGAATTTTAATAGGGTTGGTAATGATTTGTGAAGTTTGGACTTGGCCGATTTTCAAGTGGAAGCGCTAATAGCATCGAGCAAGACAAATTGCTCGGTTAGTGAGTGTTGTATGCAATTTATGCAAAATAAGGTTGCCAAATGCATGTACCTCTGAAGCTGTCGCGAACATTTTTTATAAAATATGATGATCTGAGATTAGATTAATGGAATGACATTTGCGACAATAGTAAGACAATTTATTTTTAAATCTGATTTTCATCCGCACAAATAAAGTTGTTGTGAAAATTAAATAACGAACTCAAGGTCGGATTTGGCGTTTTGGCTAGACTCTTGTAAGAATATTATTTCCTAAATAACTCTATTAGCAAAATTAAAAAAATCAATTAACCAAATCAAAAAATATTCTAGCATGTAAATATCATACTATTATGATAAATGATTAACTTCAAATAATTCTACTTTAAAATAGCCGAATTATTTTCAAATATGCCGAAAATCAAACTAATAAACCAGTTGACAAACGATATGTCATCGCCATCACACATCTCATTACCATCTCATTAAGGGAAGCTCATCAATGGCCGATGCCAAACAAAACATCAATTAAATCTATTGAATAGCAATACATGCGCGCGCGCAACCGCGCTCGCCTCCGATTGGCCGACGAAAACTGGGCCGTGACAACCTTCTCTCTGATTGGCTACAAGGAATAATTTGGCAACCTTTCAATCGGGCGGGGCTAAAGAAAAATAACATTATAATGATAGATAAATGAGCGAACTAATATCAGAATTAACAGTAAGTCGTTTGCACGAGACAGATGACATTATGACAGGAACATACCGGACAGATGAATGACATATTGAGATATGTCTGGTAATGACACTAAATAGATAATTATGCTAAGTGATTCTAAAAGGTTTATAGTGACTGTTTTAAATTAGAGGAAATTGGCCTTTTCATATTTTTGTGAGGAAATGTGTATGATCTTTTTAATTGAATAGCGTTTGGTTTCCGTGAGTGTTTCGTGTTATTTATTTCGTTTCTGTATTGATGTTATAAGTTTGGAGATGAATGAATTGTGTCATGATCAGTATGTTTTCTTGTGTCAAATGTAGCAATACAAATTAAATTAACGATATTAGAACAAATATTAGTCTGGAAGCAAAGCTATATTAAGTTTTACCATACCTACTTAATAACGCGTATAGTTTAATAAAAATTGCATTAGACTAACAATACAGTATAAATAAAGCATAACATTACTTTATTACCTAGAAGGGTGTGTAGTGTGTTTTCGGGTCCCAATTGATAACGGGTGAGTCTATCGCCATCCACCGAGTACAATTCCAACTCCGTGCTGCTAATAAGAATTTACTGAAGAAATTAACTTAAATAGAACTTTTGCTCGACCTGAGAATCGTACCCGGGACCTCGCGTTTAGAGGTGGCATACACTACCCACTAGGCAAGCAGTATAAAACATACCTATATAATTATGTTTGGTACAAACTCTATTTAATACAAATCTATAGGTACCTGCATGTTTTAGTTGATGCAGGTATAGATTTTTTTTAAACAATACTTATAACATTACTCAAAAGGGTGTGGCAGAGTTGTACAACATCCATATTTTGTTTGTTTTGTTTAGGTCCCATGGGATAGGCGGTGAGCCTATTGCCATCCACCGGGCAGATTTCCAAATACGTGCTGCTATTGTAACTTTCCTGACGTAAAGTTCACAAATTACACTTTGCCCGACCCGGGAATCGAACTCGAGACCTCGCGGTGAGAGTCGCATACGCTAACCACTGGACTATCGAGAAAAAATACATAAACGTACAATTTAAATAAATACCTGTGACAGTTAATCTAAATAACGCAAAATAAATAAACCCTTTGCGCTATTGTTAGAGCATTTAGAGATTTTAGAGCAATACATTTGATTCCAGTCTAAATGTAAACGTGAACAGAATTTGTGACTGTTTTATACTGCTGACTAAAACAAAGTTCTAGCTCAAAAGCACTGTTATTCACTATACAAGCAAAATCAACGGAACAAACGGTTTTACCAATGTATTTAGTGAATAGTGACTCGTATACTATTTAAATTATAGACTAACTTCTATTTCATGGAGTTAAATTGAGAGATGTAGTAACATGCATCATTGGTTGGAAATGAAGACTAGTATAATCGAATCTAAATTAATATATTTAAAAAATCTAGAGCACCGTTTTCAAAAATTTCTTTACAATTAATATTGTAGATTATTCCAGAGTTACACAGGCAAGCAGCGATAGCCGAGTGGCAGACCGTAGGACTGCTAAGTTAAAGGTCTCAGGTTCGCACCCACGGCACACACCTCTGTTAATAAATCGTTAAGATTTGTCTTGACAAATATATGTGTGTATTATTATATAAATTATCGCTCGCCAACCGTGGAGGAAAACATCGTGAGGAAACCTGCATGCCTGAGAGTGCTTAAAAAGTGCTCGAGGGAGTGTGAAGTCTACCAATCCGCACTTTTACGATTACGCACGATTTATATCTATTTAACCCTTAATCAAATGGACATTTTTGACAACAAAATTGAAATTTTGTCACGGTTTTTAGGTAAGAGGGTTTTATAGATTTTGAAAAAAAACTCCTTATTTTTATAAAAAGGGGGGAAATGGGGGTATTTTTATAGAGATTGGTACTGATTAGAGTTGGCAATAAAGTAGTGTCAAGTGGTAAATAATTTCCTAATATTTGAATAAGGGTTAAATTAACTATTAGAGTGTCTGTGTCGCCAGTCTTGTGGTTTGCGTATTCATTCTCTCACCACGAGATCTCGGGTTCGATTCTCGGGTCGGGCATAAGTGTTGTTTCGGATATTTTCGGCATGAAATTATAAGTGAGATGGTGATAGGCTCACCTATCACGTGAGATCGAAACGTAACAGCGGAAGTGTGGGTGATATACACCTCTAACAACCCTTCTAGGTTATATAAGCGTAATGTTATGTTTAGTTCCTAGACTGGCCGGCGGTCGAATGGTATTCAATAAAACCTCATTATACAATAAAATAAAAGGTCCAACGACTCGAATCTTGCATTTATCGGGCTCTTAAAATAACCAGGCAAGGTACTAATTAACCTAATCGGGAACGTGTGCACCCGTCCTTAAGGAGATAAGATTGTGAAGATAAAGGTGGGTTCGGACGGGTTAGAGAGGGCTATAAGGGGAGAGTTTAGGAGAATAAATTGGGGTGATTGTTTTGACAAACGATTGGAGTAATTGTCTTGGAATTGTAATAGATATTGAGACTGTGTGCTTTCTGCGATACCCACATTTTTTACTCTTCCTTTTACAATTCGTTCTTTTACTTGATTATTCATTTACAAGACCCAAGAACCCTACATTCTAATAAAATGGATTATAAGGTGTACACATTTTCAACAAATTCACTTTTAAATAATGAAAAATTCAGAAATGAAGTTGATGAGTTTTATCAGCCTAATGCTAAGAAATCTATGGCTGAAAAAGTGAAAGAGTGTGATAAAAATCGTGATTAAGTTCATCTATAATCGTTATTAAAAACTCGGCGTTCAAAGTTACTAAAAATTAATGATATGACTGTTATTTAACTGTCTCGATGGCCTAGTGGTAAGCGTATGCGTCTCTCACCGGGAGGTCTCGGGTTTGATACCAGGGTCGGGCAAAATGTTATCTGTAAACTTTCCGTTAGGAAATCTTGCAGCACGGCTTTGGAATTGTGATGGATGGCGATAGGCTCACCATGGGACCTAAACATAATGGGTAAAATGTGGGTGTTGTTCTCCTCTGCCACACCTAGCGTGATGTTATGTTACATATGTTATGACTGTAACCCAGACAGGTCTATAGTGATAAATAAATAATATGGTGGTGGAAGAGCTCTTGTGAATGAGCTCGAGGGCGGCAGCACCACCGTCTCACCTTTGACCTGCCGCCAAATAGTAGTGTTCCATTACTGTGTTCCGGTTTGGTGGTGAGATCAGGCCCTGAAATTACTGGCACATGAGGCATAACACCGTAGTCCTCAGCTGCAACGACGCATCTATAATCTGCTTTTGTGGATTGTTGATGTCCATGGGCTGTACTCCACTTACCATCAGGTGGACTACATGTTCGTTCGCTGTGGGCGTAGTATAAAAAAATAAAAAAAATATCACTTTTGCTATAAAAAATTGATCTTTCACATCACTTACAACCGTGTTTAGGTTCCAATTGATAGCGAGTAAGCTTATCGCTATCCACTAGTTACCATTAAACAATCAGATTCATATTATTATGTCAATTATTGTTACAAATTTTGACACAAGAATCTAATTCAATCACAATCAACATCAATTGTTATAAATCAAATCTCTATTTGGATAAGTAAAAATCTCATTTCCGATAAAGGATATCTTCGTACCGTCGCAATTCCGCGTGCCGTGTAGTCCGGAGTCCGCGGACCACCAGGGCTGGCGCATTTGCATAAAAATGCCGCCTTAATTGATCGTGTGTAAACCCTTAAGTAGTGGCGCGGCCAAAAGTGTTTGGATTTATGCGTTTTAGATGTTTAGTGTTTTTTTGGACGCGTGTACTAAGTAAAGAGCTTGCGGTCTTGCTAAATAGCTTTTTCTGAACTGCAATAACCAAGTGGGTAATCGTAGGACTGCAAAGTCAAGAGAGAGATTCGTCTTCCTTTTTTATTTGAGTTTCTTAATCAGATAAAACTCTTTTTTAATATAAAAAAGTAAACCTATAAAATGCACACGCAATGTTTTTGTGGGCGAGTGAAGTCTACCACCCTTCACTTGGCCAGCGTGGTGCACTATGGCATAATACTTCTCATAATGAGAAGAGTCCTGTTCCCAGTAGTGGGAGTCTCTATCTCTACTAATTAATTATAAAGACGAAAGACTTTTTTGTTTGTTTGTTTGTATCCAAAAATCTTCGAATCTACTGGATCGATCTTAATGAAAATTGGTGTGGGATATATTTAGGTCCTAGAAATAATATAAGCTACTTTTTATCGACCAACCACGCGGGCGGAGCCGGGCACAAATGCTAGTAATGTAATACAGGGCTGATAATAATTTAATTCAGTCGTAAACCTATCTATTTAAATTCGTTTTTACAAACTACGCGAGCAAATCTACTTACAAATATATTTTAGTATATTTAGTAGCTCCCATTCGAAAACCACTCGTGAACGCAACAGTATATAAATCTACAAAGCGTTGTAGCCACAATTAGGTGTCGCGAGTGCCATTTGAAAGCTGTGCTCGCCTGTACTTGCTACATTCTCATTAATACGCGTTATTTTAAGTGCCCATTGGACATAGGCACTTGACTTATGGACTTAAGTGCTTAAATAATAGCAGGCCTGGATATGTGATGTCGTCCACTGCTTGGCACGGGCCTCTTCCTATGAAGAGAGGGGTTTGGCCATAGTCTACGACGCTGACCAAATGCGAATTGGTATGCTTCACACAAATTCAAGTACTGAAGGCACTCTTTAGGCATGCAGGTTTCCTAAAAATACTTTTCTTCACCGTAAGCGAGCGATAATTTTCATGATAAATCAATGCATATTGTTTTATTTCGTTTCCTGGCCCAAAAGAGAAGTTTAATCTTAAGTACCATTGTTTTTTTTTACTACCTGAGAGCCTTTTATCGATTTTTTTTCTATGAATTGTGATAAGACCCTAGCTTGTGATACCTTGTTGGATAGCTAATGGAACGTAGATATTATTTAAAACATCTGCAGAACTAACGCCATAGATTTTTTTTTAAATATTACTAAAAGAAACAATTTTTTTTTTTCAAATTAATTACTTTTTTACGG
The DNA here is from genome assembly GCA_905147285.1 of Hypena proboscidalis. Lineage (NCBI taxonomy): Eukaryota > Metazoa > Arthropoda > Insecta > Lepidoptera > Erebidae > Hypena > Hypena proboscidalis. The sequence goes on from LR990147.1 coordinate 575,774, forward strand.
TATCAATCGTCTACTACGATCCCATTGGTTCAGATACTTGCACTTTTTGGGTTGAGAATTATAAACAAACTTATCTGGCACACAAAAATCAGAATTAAAAAAAAAATAAAAGGCATAGGATACAAAAAAAATAGGCTATAGTTAAGAAATCGGGATATTTTTTAAAAAAACCTTCTAAGTCCAATATCTCGAAAACGGTTAGGTTTAGGGTGGGGTGTTTCATAGTCAGATCAGTCAGAAATGATGGGAACTACCACCTCTTAACGGATCTAGGTCGACTTACCCAATAACCCTGTATACAAAAGAATAAAATTAAAGTGTCTGTTTTTAAATTAACAATAACAATGTTTTCTTTAACCTGGTTTAGTTATTTGCGTATCGTGCAAATAACTATGCCTAAAATAATTTTTATTTTTATTTTTGTCTGTCTGTGTTTCTGTCTGTATGTTTTTATTATCATTATTTTCATATGTTAATAATTATTTTTATATTGCTTAAATTGTTATTTATGTGTTTAATTTATTGGAGATTTTAAATTTGTAAAAAAACATTCGCATACAATGTAAAAATTGTTACTGAATGAATAAATGGAATAAATTAGCCCATTTAAAAGGTTGAAGCAAATTTGATCAAATGTATGGTGCAGGTAACTGAAAACAAGGCTACTTTTTATTAATGCACCTACCACGCAGACGAAAATGCGACAAATTGTAAGTTTGTTTGTTTGATAGCGCTAATCTCTAGAACCAGTAGGGTCAAATTCTACTTATTTTCATTGTGTTTGATAGCCTAACTTTCAATAAAGTTTTTTTTACAAATAACATTTCCCCAACTCGGGAAACGAACCCGAGACCTTGCGGTGAGAGGCTCATACACTAACCACTAGACTATCGAGGCAGTTAAATAAAGTTTACAAAAACTAACGACTTTTATAGGAACATATTATTAAAACCATTAAAATTAATTACAATAAGCCTATGTAGTTCCCAATCTTGTAATCTAAACACATCTAAATACCATAGATATACGTACCTATAGACTACCATATCAATACACAATACATCACTTAGTACATATGCGATGGCATGTTCAAAGTGACCGCAAACTCAATCACATATTTGCGGTCACACATAGCACGCAGTATTTGTGCATTAGCTATAGCTATTCTAGGACATATACCAACCTAGATAAGTAAATAGCTGATGGATATAATAAAATGATGGGTGATTATGAAAATTAAATGGCGAAGAGATGTTAACTAAGTTTACATGAGACTTATTTCGCCACTTATCCAGGATAGTTAAGCGCCTGATAACTCTATACAAATTTAACATTTCAGTTTTAAAAATGTTTCAAATTGGCTTATCTAGGACTTATCAGGAACCGGTGAAACTGGTCCTTACCTTTTATGCATGACTTATGGTATAAACAAGTCTACTAATAAGAATGGTATGTAAGAAGTCATTTAAAATTAACAAACATGGCCTCGCAATTATAAGTAGGTACTTGAACAATACAACACATAACATCACGCCTATGTTACCTAGAAGGGATTGGCAGAGGTGAACCACACCCACACTTCACCTGTTATGTTTAGGTCATAGGATAGGGGTGAGCCTATCGCCATCCACCGGGCACAATTCCAACTCCGTGCTGCTATTGTGAATTGCCAGACGGAAAGTTCACAAATAACACTTTGCTCGACCCAGTAATCGAACTCGAGACCTAGCGGTGACAGGCGCATATGGTTACACTAGACCTAGAAACGTCAGTTTAACAAGTTGGTGAATTAGGCATTTATCCCGCAGTTGTCCCTTTCTAACGTTGAATTAGAGAGATCAAATCGGTCGTTTAACACTTTGAGGAAATTATGGCTGATAAATTAACACTATCCAGTTTATTTACTTAACATTATTCATTTGCGTTAATGAACATCCTATATAAACCAGCATAACATCGCATGTCTCGCGTGCCGCGCCGTCACAAAAATGTCATCATACACAGGGGGCTCGCGAGATGCGACATTACGCGCATATTTGTTGAATATCTAATTTATTGCTGTGAGTAAATGAAAGGGTTAGCGATCATTTACGATGTGTAGAAAATTAGTTGTCTTAACAAATAATTATGATAAAGAGGATAGTTTTTTTGTTTGTTTGTGTGTTAGTTTGTAGCCAATAAAATCTCGCGATCTATTGGACGGATCTTAATGAAAATTTGTGTAGAGATAGTTCAAGACTCCGGGAATAATAATAATAAATAATAATAATAATAAAACGTTTATTTCAGATTTTATATCTATAGTATGTTAAACAATGAGAAAATATGTCGAGTCAGCAATTATTACATCAAAATAAATATATCAAAAAATAAAAACAAATAATAGAAATTCATGCATGTCAATAATAAAATTCTAGATAATAATACACAAAATAATTCAAACAAAAACAATATAACTTTAGTCAAGTCCTAATAAAATCGACATCCATTTAAATTGAATAGGACAGTCTGGCCGAGAGGCAATCATTTTGAGGATGCCGTTGCTACTGTCTCTCAAACGCCTATACATCGAAGCTACTTTCTTTCGTATTATGGCGTGATAGCCATCCGTGTGTGCTTCGGCAAACATTAGAGACGCACTGCAGTAGGGAGGTAGCCGCATCAGCATCCTAAAGATGTTATTGTACTGAACACGTAAGACATTGGCGGCCCGACGGGTATGACATACCCACAGACTGCTAGAGTAAAACGATTGGCAATATGCCTTGAACAGTGTAATTTTTACGTCAATAGAGCATCGAGCAAATCTGCGGGCAATCATATTCCCTCGGACCGCCAGTGCCCTACCTACGTTCACGCTCTAGATCGGCGTCATCAGACAGCTCACAATTCACCATGTGTCCTAAATATTTAAAACTGGTCACCATTTGCAGCTTTTTACCGTATAACGTTATCGGAGGAGCACAGCCCGGCACACTGAGCTTGCCTTTGAAGAGCAGTACCTTGCTTTTATTAATATTGTATGTGAGACCGTGCTCCGCCGTATACGATTCACAAATCGCCAGTAATTTTCTAACTGAACCAACCGACGGTCCCAGCAACACCATATCGTCCGCGTAGCTCAGGTTATTTACGCACACATTATTGATATGACAACCAGTATGTGTGCCGCTGAGCTCACCGATTAGTTCATTTACATAGAGGTTAAAGAGGAGAGGAGAGGTTAATTCACCCTGCCTAACCCCACATTCTAAACTATATGGATCGGACAATGCTCCCACCCATCTCACCTGGTTCCGCTGGCAGCGGTACCATGCTTTTAGGAGGACTACGATTTCCACCGGCACACCCGCGCTGCCCAGCTTTGCCCAAAGCTTGTCGTATAGGACGGTATCAAAAGCTTTGGACAAATCTAGGAAACACGCGTACACTGGTGTTTTCCTATCTGTATAGTACCTGACAGCCTGCTTAAGACATAGTATCGCACTTTCGGTAGAAAGCCCACTTCTGAAACCAAACTGAGCATCGTGCAGCTTTATGTGTTGACTAAGAATATTATTAAGCAAGCTGTCAAGCACCTTAGCTATTATTGTAGCAAGAGAGATGGGCCTGTAGTTCTGCCCGTCCGATATATCGCCTGTTTTATTTTTAACAACAGGTACTATTATTGTTTTAGTAAGCTCCTCCGGTAAATATCCATGGCAAAGACAAAGATTATAAAACAGGGAGAGGACACGCGGCAAATGAACTCCGGCATGCCTAAGATGCTCGACACTGAGTCCATCATGCCCAGGCGACTTGCCCCTTTGCATTGCCTCAATAGCCTTTCTTACATCTTTAGCTGTAAAAGTGACGCTTCTCTCCTGGGTGACAGACCCAACGTCGAGCGACCGAACCAGACCCGTGTCATGCTTTGGTCTCACCCTGAAATGCTTTCTGAATAAGTTAGCTATCATGTGGTGATTGCTTATACCATCTACACTCACCGGAAGGCCAGGCTTTTGGCTCATGTTTCCTGTTTCCTTCCAGAACTGCGAGAAATTATTAACAGAATGATGGGCGGCAATAGCATCCATTTTAATCTGCTCCTGCCTATCCTGACACCACTTCAACTTTCTCTTAAACTCTTTCCTACTTTCTTTCATGTCATCATATGTCTGACCATAATTGGGTTTCCCATTTTCCACCCAGGTCAAAAACCTAACCCTAGCCTCCCTGTGGGCACAAGCTACATATGTTGACCACCCTGCAATATACCCGCCTCTCCTCCGCCTCTTCGAACGTTTGCACGTATCTATTGCTGCCTCCGATAGTATGTGCACCAGTTTCATATACATATCCTTTAATACTATTTTGTGCTTTTCGCTGGAGCACATTCCATCACAACATTTACTCATGTCATCAGGAAATTGAATTTCCCGCAATTGAGTGTGACATAATTTTTCATACAGCTGTATTTGTTCAACAGATCGGTCACCCCAAACAATCTTACTTGGCGGCAGTGTTTCGCTTGTTATTTGGTTACATGAGATCAGACCTATGCTACAATCAATTATTAGTGGGAAGTGGTCAGACCACTGCACATCATGGTCAATCTGTACATTTGTGACTGTAGGTAGAGCTGCATTCGTGACTATGCAATGGTCTAACCACCTCACACAGCCATGGGCCTCACTAACAAAAGTGTATGTATCAGATATATTCATGATATCGAGATCCACACATATAGGCTAGGCTTTTGTCTACTTAAGTACCACGCGGGTGGAACCTAGTTTTTCATAATAAATAACGTACTATCTTTTAAGCTGAGAATACACACAGTAGTCAGCAGCAGAGTGATCTCTTAAACTACTTTGACATTATGCTGCCTTATGTATGATATGTCTATAAAAATAGATAAAGACTTAATAATATTAAAGTTACAACCCGATTACGTCACTACTGGAAATACGATATTGATTGTATAGGCACACTTAAAGAAGCAGAAAAGTAAAGTCAAGTTTACTTTCATCGTATTTTTCAGTAGCATTTATTTAACAATTCATCTCTTCAGAAACACAAAAGGCTACAAAAATTCTTTCATCAATTTGTCGCCGACAGTTCGCCACTCATGTTACGTGGTGCGTGAGTCTGCGGCAGTCTGTACGTGCGTTATCACCGGCGGATCGCGAGGGTGCCACCCCTGACATTTAGGGTTGTTAATGATCCACCATGAACGCTTTTTTGCAAAGAATATGATGAGCAAGCTTTTGTTAATTGGTGAGCCTGATGAATTAGAGAATTCATTATTTTGCCGGTTTAATTTTAGAGAATAATTAGCGCAGATTTCAACAACGTGTTAAACTGAAGATTATCGCTGAGAGAGACAGCTTTCGATCTTCTTGTCCCGTTCAAACATTGAATCAGAGAGAGAGATGCCAATACGAGTTTTATTAACCGTAGATTAAAAAGTGTGGTGTTATTGGCTTTAAGTTGAATGTAAGTGGCTGTCGTTCTTGGTAGAAATTTTCTTTATACAATGTATATATCGAACGGACGTGTAGTAGCAAAAGTCAAAGAACATCAGTAATCTACAAAAACAGACTGCAAAGGCGTCGCTTTGTCCGAGGACTATGGTGTTATGTCTCATGAGCCAGGAATTTCTGGGCTTGATCGCCTGATCTCACTACAACAAACCAAAACATAGCAGTGCATGCAGGTGAGACGTTCGCAAGAACTCTACCAGCATCATAATACTTTAATATTTTTCAAACTACAAGAAACTTTTATTTTTTTTAACCTAAAAATCATGTCACCATGAAATCGTTTAAAAATGAAAATGAAATTATGACATATTATTATCATAAATCTTTTACCGACAAAACAGTAAAATTACTATCACCCTATTATAACAAACAATAAATTCTAAATCTGTAACAATCTCTCTCATATTTTGTCCCGAACACATTAAACGGTTCGCGCTATGAAATTCACATTATAATTTAATACGTGATTTATTTTAACACTGAATATGTCCCAAGGTTAGTTAAGTATAGATTTTCTAGGTTCTACGGGAAAATCAAAAATCCCTAATACTTATTAAGATAATACTTGCTCTGTTCGACTAGTAATTGATCCCAATATAATAGAGAAAATTCAGAGGAAATTATCTAGCGTACGGTGGTCTTGTAAACCACCGGTTAACAGTTGTGAGTTAATAACTTACAGATAATATCTCTACGTCTTAGGGCTTCGATGATGTACTTTTTTTATTTTTTTTGAAACTTGTGTCTCTTTTTAATTCAGTCGGGTTATATTTTATGGGTCGGATAAGATGTGTCCGGAACCTCAGAAACTGGTTATAATATTTCTTAGTAGTGGTAGGTATTTGGTGACTTCTTAGAGGTGTGAAAACAGTCACAAAAACTCTTCCAGTGTTCCCAAGCAAAAGCTTGAATCAAAAGCTGTTATTTTCAAATAGCTATCCTACTGGATACGGAAACATTGAACTGAACATAAAACCCACAGTCCGATATAATTCAATTACATAAAACATTGCATAGCATCACGCCTGTATTATCCAAAGGTTGTCTGCAGTGATGTTTACCACTCCAATTGCACTTGTTTTGATAAGGTTCTATCTTATTGGGGGTGAGCCTATCGTCATCCACCGCGCACAATTGCAAGTTAGTTCTGCTATTGAGAATTTCCAGACGAAAATATCTCAAATATCACTTTTACCCAAACCCGAGACCTGTCCATGGACATCAACAATCTACAAAAGCAGATTATAGATGCGTCGCTGCAGCTGAGGACTACGGTGTTATGCCTCATGTGCCAGTAATTTCATGGCCTGATCTCACCACCAAACCGGAACACAGTAATGGAAGCACTACTATTTGGCGGCAGGTTAAAGGTGAGACGGTGGTGCTGCCGCCCTCGAGCTCATTCACAAGAACTCTACCACCAGTGACATTTACAAGAGCTCTACCACCAGTGCTCTACCTCGCGGGGCAAGATCGTATACTAGAACCGTTAGGCAGCCAAAAATCAGCTGTTTTCATATACCTACATACATATTATACTCATAAATACGGAACCATTAACTCAAGAATATAACTCACACATGTCCGGTATAATTTAATATGCGTATCATTCGTTCGTCAACATAGAGCGATTAAATTATATAAATGTTGGTATTGCACTATAAATCACTGGAAACTATGTTTAATATGAATTTGAGACGATTATTTCATAATAGTATTGTAAATAGCTTATTGTAACTGTGTTTTATTCTTTCCGCTTTCATAAAAGAGATGTAGAACATTAAGGTAGAAGATATACTTAGGCGGTTTGGTCATGTTGAAAGAATAAATAAAAATAGATTAGAAAGAGATATACAACGCAGATATGGCTGAAAGTACTGGAATAGGTCGTCCGCGGAAGACTTACAGACCAGATAAGGGTCATTCCGTGGTTTCGTGCAAAAAGCGATTCCAGACGAATTTACCTATGAATTTATTAGAAAAAGTGAACAGATTTTTGCTTAGAGGATAAAGACATAATAACTTTAAAAGTAGTATCGCTAATATAACGTATTTTTTTATTAAATATTAAAAAAAACATGTAAAACTGTCTGTAAAATCATTCCTCTCCGTTTCCAACTAGGGACTTCATCAGTTCTTTCGATGTTTATTTATCTAAATTCGAAATTAATGCTTTAACTAATACGCAATATTAAAGCTAAAGGCCTGAACTACAATTTATGTATTTTAATTTTCAATTTATTGCAATCTATAAATGTAAAAAAGCTACTTTTTCGAATCGTCACAAAAAAACTTCATTACCATCCGTACACAGAAACTTCTTAATTTATGAGAATATGAGACCTTCTCCGATACAATTCACGTCAAATCGTGTTTATACTTGTCAATCGGCCCTGGTAACAAAGACTAGTGGACGAGCGCGTATTGTGGATAAAATACGATCTTCGAATTGTAAACAGTGTTTCGTCCATAAATCAGCTCATCACCTTCCTTCGATTTCACAAGGTACCGTAATAAGTAAATTATTATAAATACGTAATATGTATATCTCTTAAAGCCATATTGGTCCTGTTTTTAAATCAAATTTTAATAGTATTCTACAACGAAGTTATCAAAAAAAATTGTGAAATTTTTCATTCATCTCCTCTGCATTACCATCCGTTCCATCCACTTTTTTGCGAGAAGGTAATGAACAATTTTGGAAGAAAATGAAGAATTTTTATCTTTATTTAAAAATAATTGTGTTCCAGTATATAGATATGTTTTTTCGTATAATTAACTAAGTATTTGTTTTTAAAATTTTAGCTTAAATATGAGTAAAACTCGTAAAAAGTTGACAAGACAAGAAAAATAGGCTAAAGATCGGCTACGTAAACGAGAAAAATATGCTCAAATAAAAAACGATCCCGAATTGTATTCGCTACAAAAAGAAACAGGTACTTAGTGAGAAAAGAGAACAATAAGCATTAAAGACATGACTACATGATTACATAGAAAACAACGAAGGCGTCGGCGGCAAAATTCACAAAACTATCTAAAAAAGAAAGAAAAAGCATAGACATTAGAAAGAATATTGATGGAAAACTCACCGCAGTGAGTCAAACTTTTGTGTTAATGCGGAATCCCAAATACCAGTCCTTTGGTGGTAGCTGAACCAGGATTAAGTACAATCAAGCATAGTAAGTTTATACAATTATCTAAGTTTAATAATATTTTAAAACATATACGCTATTATCATAACTATGAAGACAGTAAAGATATTGAAAAGAATAGAAAATATTTTGCTAGAATTGAAAAACTAGAAAGAGAAAAGGATGTTTTACGTAAAAGAAGTAATATAACTCAAAAAGTCTGTGATACTATAGAAAAAAGGTAGATGAAGTATTAATAGAAATTCGACCAGATAAGAAGGAAGCAGTAAAAAATCAACTGCTTTTCAGTGAAACTATATCCCAAAATCTGCAAAACACCTATAAAACAATTAATAAAAAAGATAAAAGAAATTTTGTAGACACGGTTATTAAAGATGATACAAAATTAAGAAAATATAAGTTACTTCAAAAATTTCCATTTTCCCGAAGAAAGAAGAAAACAGCTGTGGAAAATAAACAAAGATTGCTAAATAAAATCCACTCCTTCTTGAAGAAGATACAAACAGCAGAGTTGCAGCGGGAAAAAAGAAATTCATAAAAAAGAAAGGAGTAAAGAAACAGAAGCGTTAACTGAATGATAATTTAAAGAACTTGCATGAAAAATTTTTAGTTTTTTTTTCACCCTAGTTCATTACAATCCATACAGTTTTCATCACCATCCTGTTGTTGATTTTCAGCTAGCCATATCTCCGTAAGTAAATAATATAACAAAGTGCCTTCCACTTTTTATGAATGTGACGACGATTTTAACTCAAATTAAAAAAAAATATACGTTAAATCTAGCATTTTTTTTTGATTCCGCGGAACGTCGCAATTTGCACGAAACGATGGAATCAACCATAAATGGCGTCCTTCAGAAAGGAAAAATACGTAGTACACGAAACCGGCGATCGCATGTGTGACGAGTTGTATGAATGTTGAAGAAGCAAAAGAAGTGTGTAAGGAGAGCACAGGGCACTCCATCGTATCTGCCTACCTCCGTGGGATAAAGGCGTGATTTAATGATATGGTGTTCAGATGAGAGCCTTAAACTACTGGCAAATGAGGTATATCGTAGTTATCAGTGGTAGCGTCCGAAATGCAATCTATTGCGTATGTTCTTAGGCTTTATCGCAAAATTATAGAATTTACAGTATGGTGAATATATAGATATACATAGATAGATAGAATTAAAAAAATATAGTGCTGAGAAATAACGAAACATACTTTTAAAATACTACGCTTCGAGTTGGCTGAATTTTGAACGTATAAAATGGGTAGTAGAGACAAATTATACACCTCCTTGTTTAGGCAGTGGGTAAATAAAATAGCTATATCTTATAAATAAAAAGGAAAACATAATAAGCCGCTATTTCCTAGCTATTATAGCCAAATAAACTACGAAGCATTCTATTACCAGTGAAAGTTCTAAATTTAACTAGCCTATTATAACACCTGTTGACTTCTGCCCTAGTTTAGACAACAATATTCTTAGTATCGAACTATAAATATAAAAGTACTAAGTCTACAACATAACATCACGCCTATACTACCTAGAGAGTTATTGCAGAGATGTACACTTCACCAGTTATGTTAAGGTCCTATGTGATAGGAAATGAGCTTATCGCCATCCAGCGGAGAATTCCAACTCCGTGCTGCTATTAAAAATGTCTGACAGAAATATTAAAAAAAAACACTTTTGAAAGTCTACGAACTCTAACCTGGCATTAAAACCACTTTTTTCGAATAGAACCCTAGACTACACATACGCTTACCACTAGTCCACCGAGGCAAAACAATATTCCCAGTATCTATCTATATAGTAAACTAATTCTATCTTACACAGAATAGTAGATTCCGCGTAGTGAATTATCGGTATTTATGAAACATTCAGTCTCTTACTGGAATCCGGTCGATTTGTGCTACGAGGAACTGCCACTACTCATTATGGGGAGCTTGTCTGACTGTGTTCTACACTGTGGTTAGATATAGGATTGTGGACTACTAAGATTGAGCTTCGAGAGATGATAAGAATTATGAAAAGACAGAAAAACCTTATTACATTAGTTTAATTTTAGATCCAACGTTTATATTTTTCTGTGAATGAATAAATACATATCATCATGCCTATACTACCCAAAAAGATGTGGCAGTGGTGTACAACATCCACTGTTCGCCTGGGATATAGGTTCCATGGGATAGGCGATAAGCCTATCGCCATCCACCGGGCACAATTCCAACTGGAAGAGCATCAAGAACAACTGTTTGAATCAACACAAAATACTGAAAGTTTGGCTTATATATAAACGCTTACCCTAGTACTTGCCCAACATCATGTACACACTCCTTGAAAATCTTAAGCTACTAGATTTGTAAACGGTTTTGATTAATAAATGAAAATTTATCAGAACACAAGCTAAGTTCACCCCATTTCGCAAACAGACATAATTAATTGGCACAACATAAACCGTAGCACATTTTAATCTAATTTCTTAAACCTTAATATCCTCTTTTAATCAAAACAACATGCTTAAAAGAAATGAGCAGCGATATAACATCTCTTCGCATCCGCTTGCACTGCTCACCCGCCCTAATTCTGTCACGTCAAATATACTTCACTAGGCCTTCTGAAATTCCACTAAACTCATTTTTCAGCGAAAAACATAGCTTCACCCGTCATCACGTCGTGTCGTAGCCGATTAAAAAATAAAACTTCACAGAAATCTATTTAAACAAATCTTGCGATTAGTATCTTTTAATATTTAGATCAACACGGAATTTTTTGAGATTAATTTGTTAAATGTTGATAAGAATTAGTTAATGTTATAGAGGATTAATTAAGCATTTGTATTCGTTTATAGGTTGTACAATTTTTGTAAATGTAATTTGGGTTTGGAAATTTCGGACAAATCGGTCAACATCCGTAAAAAGTATTCAACGTTGTTTTGATCAGATTAATATTTTTACATATGAATGAATTTAAACAAACGAGAAGAAACGAAATTCACGTTGGAATTGTGGCCGGTGGATGGCGAAATGCTCACCCTCTATCCCATAGGACCTAAATATATCAGGCGAAATGTGGGTGTAGTACGTCTCTACCAAATCCTATTGGGGAATATCGGTGTGATGTTATGTTATGAACGTTGAATAACTCAAACCATATCATTAGTACTGAAATAATCTAGGATAGGTCTAAATCTAGCCTTGTCTAGATACACGATGGGTTTAGTAAAGAGTTAATTGAGTAGAGGCAGTTCTGTGAAGCGTCGCGCGATGAATAAAATAGTTGAATCGATACTACATACTAGTCCGATACATATTTGAACAGTAGTGCTAACTTGTCGACGACTGTCTACACATAATGATAAATTGTAATTTTACAATGTCTGTACACTGAAGATATTTAAAAAAATATATACGAGTTCCTTCGTATAATTTTTTAGCGATAGTAGCAGCCATAACATACTTTTTTAGAATTTATGTCTGTATGTTTGTATGTTCGTACGTGCGTTACGCAAAAACTACTAGGTACTAAGCGTCTAGTCTACCTTTAAAACTAGTATTTGTTTTCTTTGTATTTTACGCCTAAGAGTATAATTTAGGTGGTTTAAGTTCTTCTCGCCATCTTGCCTATTAAAGGCATGCAAAATTTTCGTGTCATTTTTTAAACGTCAAATGTACAAAAACTTGGTTAAAACTAAAACTTATAATAATAATAATACAAACTAACACTCTAAAACAGTAACACTCGAGTAAAGAACACAGCTGTGATTTTCATTAATGTGTATTATTGGCTTATCCTGCCCATGAGGTTTATCTAACACCTGTTACTTTTTAGACTTTATGTATCTGATAAAGCGTACACCAAGCGTACACTTCACAAACACAATATGTAAAATACATTTTTTCGACTTAACAGCCTAATGTCCAGTATATCTATTCAGCTCTTGTACTATTCGCCTAGTACTAACGTTATATAAAGACAAACATGGCATATCTACACTATAACATGTCAAGTATCTTTTAAGGACATTTCCCAGAAGGATGGCTTCAGACATTCAGATACAACATATTTATGCGTCTTTAGATTCTTTCTTAAAATAAAATAATACATTTTCCAAGAAAATAGAATAGGTTTGTCAAAAAGCTGGTATTATTTTTATAATCTTGTATCGAGAAATGGAGTTGTCAATAGAATGTCGAGAAACATCAAACATTATATTATTTTGAGTTGTTTTGCATACATCATAAATTATCGTATACTTTCTACCAAAATAAAGACAAAAGTCGAGCTCCAAAATGTCAAATTGACAAATAATTATATAAGAATGTTATATTTTTTCATATTTCGATTAAAAAATTGCCAGCCTTAAACATACATATTTCTTAAAAGTGTCAAAATTGTCGGATTTTCTTTAATTAAATTGTAAACAGAAATCAAAGAATCTTGTATATAATCTTGTACGAACATTTTAGTTTTATTCAAGTGAATATAATATGTTTTTAATTTTAGCAGATACATTTCTAAGAATAAAGTGATAGGATGGCAAACGCGAGAGATCAAACCGCTCTGTATCCGTCGCGCGCGCACCCATGATCAAATATGGATGTAGGGTTGTCAATGCCATCATTTTGTACACAAATAATTATTTATTCTAGACTTTTTCTTACTGCAACCATGAATGATTGTACTTTATTATGTTAAACAATAAAATAATCAGCCTCATTCATTAATCGTTAGAGTCGTTTTCGAGAACGACTCAGCTTATACATATTATGTTTAATAGAATAGGATAATTGATGTCAAAGAGAGTATACAATATCAAAGACAGTAATATGTCTTCGACATTTATTATCAACAACCAATCATTGTATGTCTGTTAGTTTGTATGTATATATATAAGGTTGTTCTCAAAAACGGCTCTAACGTTTTTGATGATTACTTACTTAGCAACGTAATGGTACAGGTTATAAATTTAGTTGCTGAAGAGCCACTTTGCTGTGGGTCACGTGGACCAAAGAAGTTTTGGCTCGTTACTTTTGTCCAAGTAAATAGTGTTATAATTTTTTCTCTACCCTCGTGTGGTTTTCAAGCCAAATAAATGAATTTGGCTTTTTTATATAAGATGGTACGCCAGAAGCAATTGCACTAATCAATAGACCCAATTCCAATACACAATTGCTAGAAACCGTGCAAAAAATATAAGAACTTATATTTTTGCTAAATAAAATAGTCGTAGTAGTACTAAAAGTATTAGTATAAAGTAGTAGTAAAAAAAGACACTGAATAATAAGCTACCTTTATTTATTTGATCTTCGTAACGGTGATAAAGACATGATACTATATAATTGTTTCTTTTTAGAAGAAAACACTCTATAAAAGTAACCTTGCCAGTACGTTTGCTAAAGCTTTATTTGAGCATATATTTTTTCTCTTAAGTGACAGCCCTGTCGGTTGTAACCCGATGACGGGAAGCGCACAATTATCGTGACGCCGACACAAGCCGATCTGCATCAAACCGTTCACTCTGTACGACTTAAGTGCTGCCCATACCTATTAACAGATATATTTGAAGTTATAGGATATCGAATTCAGTTTCCTGATACTTATAAATGCAGTTTGTGAACAAGATGTGAAAATAGAACCCTTTCTCAGTTATTCTGTGAAGGGTTGAAAACGGTTGCTATTTTCAAGTCGTTTAAGTACATCTCCTTGAAACTTGTTTATTGACTTCGAGAACTAGGTGCTAAGTGCTGCGAATTTGCAGAGTAAGCGGTTTACTAAATTATGCTTCTATTCATATGAATAAAGTAACAAAGTGTTTCTAAATTTAAGAAAATAAGAGGGTAAATTTGTGAATTATCTACAAATAAAAGTTAAAAAATAATGAATTTATTGAAACTAAGTAGTAGATTTTCTATTTTTAGCAAATCAAAGGTAGATCTAGAAGCTCGTGGTTAAGTCGAAGCCACGCGGGCCGATCGATCGCGCAGGTTAAGCAATGCTAACAGCGGTCGGCCGTGGATTAGAAACCATCTTAACATAACGAGATTTCCTCCGTGCCTCAAAGAGCACGTTAAGCCGTCGATCCTGGTTGTCAATTGGACATCTATGGCAGTTGTTACGGGTAGTCAGAAACCAGAAAGTCTGACAACTAGTCTTACAAAGAGTATAGTAATTCCTCGTACTGGGTTGTGAAGCTCTGATGGCAGTCGTTCTTCAACCACATTTCTTAGCTTTAGTAAAAATCATAACTCAACAAATCAAAATCCACAATTCGTTAAACGCAAACCTACAGTTAATATTTGATGTTACATTGTTCCGCAGTCACAATTGTCACCCGGTGTTTCGGGTGGCAGGGTGGCAGGGGGGGCAGGTGGCAGGTGGTAGGTGGCACTAATTAACCCCTGTCGACTGAATCGAGTAAAGACGGGTAGCTTAATATCGCGATGTTTGTAATTGGTACATTACTACGGTTTTAGGAATTTGTGTGGTTGGGCAATGGTATGATTATATTATTATATGAAGTATTAAGATTATTTTTATATTATTATAAATGTGAAAGTTTGTATAAATATGAGGATGTGTTGAAGTCTGGATGTTTGTGACTCTTTCACGCAAAAACTACAGCGTCGATTATGATGCTATTTTGCAAACATGTAGCTCCCCTTAAACGGGGATGGTCATCAATTTTGAAAACCAAGTTCTTGACTATAGCGCAGTGAGAGGGACATATACTTACATGTGTCAATCAATTTAACAATAATAAAAAAAAAACAAATAAGGTTCGTCTAGCTAAAAGCTGGCACAAAAAGAGTTGAGAAATTTCGAGTCCGGCAGCATACGAATCCATAGCTGAATTGGCAAAGCACTTGGGGCGTATACCCAGGGGGTGCAGGTTCGAGTCCTGCTGGATTCTTAATTTTTCAACTTTAATATTTTATAAAAAAAAAAAAGTCACTTAATCTGGATAAAATTACCTATCATAATATGCAATGAATTATGTATTAACTTATTATATTTATTTATTTTTAAAGTTTATCAAAAAGGTGAAAGTTTTTCTTTAGTAAGATAACCATTTTTCAAAATGGCGACTATATATAGTTCGGTGCCGCTTCAGGGGTATTAACAATTTTTTATAGTATAAAATATATAGGTGCTGACAAGACAAACTTGTCTTGTTGGTTATTTTTCAAATCTGACGGCAAAAATGTACAGTTCTAATTAACTATTAAATAATTTAATGAATGAGCGAATATGTAGAGAATTATAATAACCACAGACGAATTGCCTAAAAATACATCATGAAACACTATTCTATGGAACCATGTAATGGCCTGAAAGCTAGCACGAAACACTTGAACAAAACTATTGAAAAGCTCGCAATAATCTGTCTGAAATAGCCGATGAATCAGCTTCGTCCATCAAACGCATTAGCCGGTCGCGGAGTCGATGCGCGGGTGCAGCATTGCGGCTGTAAGTGCTGTAACGTAACGGATAATCTCCTAAGGACATCGTAGCTTATAGATGCAGGTTACAAATAACACTTTGCCAGAGCCGAAAATCAAACCCTAACCACTAGACCATCGAAGCAGTCCAAGTTATTCGGCCATAATCTTGCTTTCATTAAAATTTTAAAATCGGTCCAATAGTTTTTGAGTTAGATGGTAACAAAAGTAGTAACAAACAAACAAACAAACGAGATAACAAATCTTTCCTATTTAAAATAAAGTTTTACGTAGCTTAGATTTTCTCAAAATAGTTCGTCAAAGTTGGTATATTGGATGATTCCAAGAAATCTTGATCCAAATCGTAATCAGATTAATCAAAGAATCAAAAGCACTGTTATTCAAAACATTCATCACATTCTATACCCAATTGACCCAACCAGATAAAACTTAAACAAATCAAAGTCTCGAATAAATTCCACTTTCATTTTCTATCTACAACAAACATTTGTATCAAAATAACTTCTCCAAAGCAACAGTCTCCCTTAACTGCTTCGAACATCGCAATATTATTGTCGCGTACGTCATACACCGTCGACTACTCTTTGATGTATGATACATACAATAACCGCCTTTATAACACGCGGGCTACAGTTCAAATTGTATTGAAGTAGGATTTATGGACTATGATGCGATTACCGTTTGGTGGTAGGAGAAATTGGACCCTGTGAGCGAGTTGGGATAGTCGGAACATTTGCAAACAATTTATCAGGGCACGATTAGATTGGACGAATTCATAGCTACGCCGCCGTAGCTACAACAATTGTTTGTTAGGTTATTTAACACTTAACGAGAACAGTTCCCAAACGATTTTTTCTCCGGAAATCAGAGAGCACGTTTAGTCATCAGCCCGAATCAGCATTCGGTCCGAAACGCAAATTTTATTTATCCGATATTGATTGATATGATTTTAGCTAAAGCCAAAGCCGGTGCAATTTTTTTATAGCGCGCTATTATTGATATTGTTAGCGGTTTGGACCATTGCCTGTGCTAAGTCAGCGTAGAACTGTGCCATTTTGAGATCTATGACAATCGTGACGGTAGTCCGAAGCCAGAAAGTTTGAAAAAGATCGTGGTTCCACGTTAAATACTGATATTCAGCTGCCTCTAAGTTGCTAGAAATCATCCCAATGAAACTGGGCAAAGGCTGGCAAAATGATAATGCACTTGCATTTACTAACGTAAGAAACGTCAATAAAATAGTCAGGCCCGACGAATCGTCCCGACACATCGCTCCAAGCAATAAGGTTTATTTTTGTCTGTCTATAAATGTAGACGAGCAATACCGAGTGTATTTGACATACGTATAATTGGCGAGAAATGGGCCTCCCTTTATAAACTGTTTCTTAAAGGTCTCCGCACATTGAGGCGTAACGGGACGGGGCGAGATTGCTCGTTTTAGGTCGTTACGGTTTGAATTGATGTTAGGCTTGTTTTACAGTACATGGAGATCAAAAGGTGAAATTAATAGTGCAAGGATTTAAGTCTATAACATAATGGCGGATTTAATTAGCTTAATTATATATTATGCAATCATCATCATCAGGTAATAGGCACTCGAAAACCGTTTTTTAGAATCAGTAACCAAATCGATTCCACTAGCATTTAAAAAGAGAAAATAGGAAAGAAAATTTTACATACATTTTAACTATGATGAATATTCAATTTGTATGGTGAACGTTCTTTTTTTCAATTTTCTCTTAGAAACTCGTGGAAGAGATATTATGGTTACCTTCTGATTGTGAATAGACGGTTTACAGGTTTCAGGTATTTCAGGTATACCGAGCTCTTTGACATTTGTGACAAGTGTGTCATTTCTGCCGTATGGTGTAATGCGTCACTTCTAGACAATGTCAATGTCATCCAACATAATTAAATTATGTGCGGGTACCGCCACAGTAAAGGCAAAATACGGTTGGACGATTATAAACCTAGAACCCCTTTATTTTATTAGGTACGGTAGAATTTTGATATAGAATAATTCATCAACCTATCAAAAATGCATAACAGATTAATCCTGCCAGTGGTCCATTACCCTAACCTCACAATTTAGCTATTTTGATCAAATAAGCGATTCAGAAGGCATCCGATCGCTCGATTATGAACCCTCACCCACTCGTTAGCACGTTTTAATATTAATTGCTGATATTATCCGTCTTGTTCACCCTTATACAATTTGTGTGGTGTGTGAAAGAGATAAAAGATTGGTGGGGTGAAAGATTAGTGATGTTCCTGTAGTTATAATTAATGTTGTATCAGCTGAAAATGTATTGAGCTGAATGGTTTTTGTGTTTTTGGAAGTTATTAATTCGTCTTTTTGTCTGTATTTATAGGGCTTCTTTTATTGATCGACTTTTGTGCTACGGCAAGAAATTTATTGACTTGAAAAAAACAATTAAAATTTCTTCGCCGGCAATATTGATATATTTAATAGTGGTTTAACAAACATATAAACGTTATTAATTTTGTTTTTAAATATCTATTATATCAAATTAGATCAATAGTTTCATCTAATATATACACCAAACTAAATAAAAACAATACATTTGGTTAATTCTGCCCAAGGCAGGGCGTGCCCGGACAGTAGAAACAAAATAAACGAATAGGGGATGGTTCATATTATCCCTGTTTGTTTAATTATTTCTGACAGATTAACGGTAAACTATAATATATTATCATATATCTGACAAACAAGCATTTTCCTGATGGATATAAGCTTCCACTATTATAGTTTGCAGCTCATAGACATAATAATATATATAAAGGTATGTTACCTGAAGAAGTTATAATTATCCAATATAACATAACATTACGCCTATATATTTTTTAGAAGGGTGTAGCAGGAGTGTATAAGAGCCACATTTCAACTGTTATATTTAGGTTCCATTTGATAGAGGTTGAGCCTATCGACATCCACCGAGCTTAATTCCAACTCTGTGTTATTATTAAGAATGAACTGACGGAAAAAATCTTGATAACATTTTTGTCCGAACTGGGAATCGAACCCATACACTCTCCACTAGACTAACAAGAACACTCTGAAGAAACAAAGTATTTATCGATTTAGGTATTAGGTCATTAAACTAAACGAGTAATTTAGTAAATTAATCAATAAAGAGAAAACACAACCGATGTAAAGTAAACAAGATATTATATCTTACTAATTAAAGGATATACAATTAAATAGTAATTAACCATAGTTAATTTGAATCCATCGATTAACTAAGACGACCGGATGGCGGAGTGGGTTGAACCTGCCTGCGACGCTGAGGTCAGGCAATTTACAATAGCAGCACGGATTTGGTATTGTGCCCGATGGATGGCGATAGACTGGGTGAGTCTTGCCCATGGGATCTAAACATAACAGGTGAAGTGTGGGTGTTGTACACCTCTGCCTTACCTTTCTGGATAATATCGGTCAATAAGATTTAATTTTGTGTCATATGAAAGATCTGTAAAGACATCTTAAGATTTTTACACGATTAATAAAACTACTATTCAAAGTCTACATTAATGTCCGAAGGTTCAAAAGCCGATTACATCTCTTCAAGAAATTAATAAAACCATCCACATATTTGTTCCTTAGAACCAAAAACAAATACTTAAACGAATCGCTCCATTGAATCCCAAATCGACTCGAGACCATTACATTATTATAACTCCATAACCACTGTTAAAAGATCTCTACCCCGTCTGAAAACCTTTGAAGTTTAGGACGACAAAGGGGTTAATGTTTGGCAGAAAGAGATGAAACAATAATGGTCGTTTTAACACGCGGCCGTAAACAATTGCTTGAGAACTGACAGTTTTATTCGAAACACTTTATGACATCGGCCGGTTGCTTATTAAAGGACCAATTTAAACCATTATAGTGTTCATAAAAGCGTACATCATCCTGTTTTGTTTCTGGCTTACTCACACTTGGGCAAAACACGTATTTTTCGTCTCGCTCTTAGATGCCAAGTATGCTTTACGGGATTTGAAATTGAGTAGGTGTATTTTTGAAATTGATAGGGCTGTCGATAATGTCGATACTGATTTCTGTGTTCATTTAAAATGTTTGGATGGTGTTTAATACTTTGAAATAAATTAATAAAGATAACGGCAATGATTGGAAGGAGCTAATTATTTTGAGTGGCTACCGTCTGATCATATGCGTGGCGGGCTACGCGCAGTAGAGTTCCGTAGTCAGCCGTTACCACATAATTATTGATTCAAAACAAGTTTAAGGTCTATATTGAATATGAACCACTTCATACAAGTCATTATTTTTTAAAGATATTTTATTCGAAATATCTTAAGTAACTGCATTTTACACTTTAGATTCCTATTAATCTTGAACTAATTAAGTTAATGTAGACACTATAGTTTTCCTGTTTTTGAAAGATCTATCTAACGTGGGGTAACGTTATAGAAAGGGGAAGATGATAGAAAAAACAATATCTCGGCAACCGTTTTTTTTTTTTCACGATTCACGTTGTTAGATATTCAATTCAAATTTTTAGCTTTCCAGCACTAACGCTTTTGACGCAGTGCCTCGGGACGAAACTGTAAGGGTTCCTTGTAGGCACTACGGAACCCTAAAAAGCAAGTTATTTCAAAATAACAACAAGAAAAACAAATCATCAACAGTTTTTCTTTGGCAAACCAGGTCATATGCTGAAATTCATCACCAACTTAATTTTTTTCAAAAATTTACTAGCAAGCATCCAGTCTTTAATATTCCATAATTGCAGTTACACGCGCCTTATATTTTCATCAGTGTGCAAATAACATAGTTTATATTTATCTCGCCTGAAATACTAATCACAAACTAAATGTCTATTACCACTTTACTAAACTACGAACATCAGAGAATCATTGCCATTATTTTACATTTTAATGACAATTCACGTGCAACACGCAAATGAAATTATACATTGAAAATTTTACGAGCTCCGTGGCATTTCCTGCTTTTACTAAATTATTCTAAATAATTAAATCATACGCTCATAAACATCGATAAAATTTTGCACATCCCTAGGCAAACCAGTATAACTCTACCTAGCTTTGAATAACTATCGTTGGAGTTTAGACCTTAGTGCTTTGTAATAGCTGCTATTAATAAATTTATGAGGTGTTATTTTATTTATGTTATGAGCATAAGTGGTCGATGAGTGGTCGTAGTGATTTTATTTGATTGTTTATTCGTGCGATTTGTCCTCTCTCTTCCTCTATAAAGCTGGGTGCACATTCCAGGATTGATTTTTTGCCATCTTTTTGTGACGATTACTGTCATCGGCTGAATGGTGATATTTGTATCGAGATTATATTATATGATTTTTATTAAAGAAGCAATTTACGTAAAGCCAAATGCTTACTTAAAGTACAAATAAAGTAAATTATTCTTATAATTATAATTTATTTGACTTATTATGCACGTTTAAATGTTCGCCCACAGAGTGGGAAAATAGATGAATTGTATATTATATATTAAGAACTATTGTGACTCTATTTTATGTGAGTAAAATTATCTTTGTCTTTATATTTACTTTGAAGCTGTTTATTTATCATCTATATCGGCATGCGTATTTCGTAAATGGACTCAAATCAAATTTCAATTTTTGACCAGCATCTATAGACAGCATTTATATGATTAATCATTTATAACAAAATGATAAATCTCTATCAGTTGGTGATTTTAGAGTTATGACATAGTTTTCAACGTACTTCAAATACTTTTCAGTCTCTTAAAACGTGGAAATAATTACTTTAATTCTTTAATATTAAAATCTTGGTTTTATTTTCTTCTTTGAGATCAAAGTTTTGAGAACTTTTTAAATTTGAATTTAATTAATGAATATAAACTCTTCAGGCCAGTCAATTGAATCTGCCCTTATCAAACGCAATGACATTAATAAAAAAAGGTTTAAGACCTCCATTGTGTTCCCCCCTTAACTCTAAAGTGGCAATAAAGTGTTGACAAGTTTATTTAGTCGCATATCTATAGACAATGATAGCTATAGGCTTGCCCCGCGGACCCGTCTGGGTTTGATGCAAATACCCCCTTCAACGCACCCTAGCTTGTTAACGTCAGTTATTATTGACTGAATGACTTGATAGGATTATTTGATATGATTGTTCGTTGTACGCAGCTGGGTCAAGGATTCTGATTTTATTTGAGAGTATTTAGTGGAGTCCCTTGAGCGTTTCACCTGAAAATTTTCAGATACTCCGGTTTTGATGTAGTTTTATTTTTTTTTTGTTATGAAAAGCCCGTACGGTCGACCATGGGTGACCATCTCTCAACATAACGAGTTTTCTTCCGTGCATCAGAGAGCGCGGGTAGTCAGTCTGACAACTAGGTTAACAAAGAGTACCGTATCACCTCCTAATAGGTTGTGAAGATGGCAGTGGCTCCACGTAAAATTCTGGTATTCAGCTAAATCCGTTAGACTAGAAGCCGACCCCAATTTATGTAGGCAAAAGGCTCGGCAGATTGGTTATTTAATGTTCTTCAAAAAAAATTTTAAGACACGAATAAATAACATAACATCACGCCTATATTACTCAGAAGGGTGTGGCAGGGCTGTACAACACTCACATTTCTTATTATCTTATCATTTATAGATAGATGGATAGATAGATAGAGAAAACTTTATTTGCACATCAAATTTGTAACAAACATACAAAGAAATAGGTACTTAAAGCTATAACGTACAAAGGGCGGCCTTATCGCTTGACGCGATCTCTTCCAGGCAACCTTAGGATGGACATAATAGAATGGATATTTGCGGTAGTTTATTGCATTGGATTTGTTGTTTCTTTTTTTATCTTTTTTAATTCAATTTCTCTCTTATCATTACTATATTATCATTGATATATTTAGGTCCCATGGAATAGGGGTGTTGCTATTGAGAATTTTCTGACGAAAAATTCAGAAATAACACCGACCTCGCGCTGAAAAGTGCTATTCATTAGATCAACGGGCAGTAAATAATATTATTGAATAAATAGCAACATGCGTGCAAAATTTCAGCAAAATTTACCCAGTAGTTATTGCGAGAAAGTGTAACAAATATCCACACATCTTCATTACCCATAATAACACGCTATATAATTAAATAACTGAAGCAGCCACTCATTATGATTAGTAACTTGTTATCACAATAAGCCCACGGGTATTAAGTTTATATTCCTAGAAGCATTCACACGATCTCATTAGTATTACGTATACTATGTTATTTATATGTAAAATATTATGTTTGTTATGAAGATGTAACATGTGAATTGTGATGTCAGTGAAATTATAGAAATAGCAATGTTGTGGTAGATGTTTTTTTTATGGGAGTTAGTATGACAAGATGGGAAGGGCTTTTTTGAAATAGGTTTCAAAGAAAAGCACGAACTTTTTAATGTGATTAAGTGATATCGAGAAGATATTTAGGTAATAATTCCTTCGCCATCCGACCATTTTAACTACCATGCCAACCGTGTAGTCAGTTTTTTTTTAAATAAAGCGTAATAGTCATTTGCAAATACAAATTACTAGTGTTCCTGTTAACCCCCTCCAGATAAGCATAATTCGATTGTGTTGGAAGGAAGTTCATGTAATGGCCAGGTTTCGAACCCACGACCTCTCGATCGTAAGACCGATGCGTTATCCATTGCGCCACGGCCGCTTGTAGATATACAGACAGCGTTACTTTCGCATATATATAATGGTTCTTAAATCCTTTGTTAAGTTTATATACTGGAATGTCTTCGTACTGACTACTACCGACGAACTACAAACTTGATTTAGTAAGTTGTATAATAAAATTAACTTGATGCCGTACTATTTGAATAACTTTAAATAACTTGAACACCCAACTACTGAACTTATGCTAACATAGGTAACTTAGACAACATAACATAACATCACGCCTTTATTACCCAGAGTGTGGCAGAGGTGAACAACACCCACATTTCACCAGTAATGTTTAGATCCCATGGGATAGGGGTTAAGCCTATCGCCATCCACCGAGCACACTTCCAACTTCGTGTTGCTATTGAGAATTTTCTGACAGAAAGTTCACAAATAACACTTTGCCTGACCCGCAAATCGAACCCTAGACCTCGCGGTGAGAGGCGCATACGCTAGCCACTAGACCATCAAGGCAGTAGTAGTCAAATCAAATCAAATCAAATCAAATCATTTATTTCCATGGGCCCCAAGGGGCGCTTGAACACGTCAAAACAAACATCAAAACACAAAAAATATAAAATTAAAATAAAACTTAGCTAACTAAATTATAATACTTACTGTAATAAAATGATTTGACACCGGAGCTTAGATTGACTTTAATTCAATTTAGAGATTTGAATTAAAATCAATCCAAGTACCAGCTCCGATGGGTATTGCATCATGAGAAGAGCTGGTGAGAAACTCATGTGCACCATCTTTTCAAATAATTCATACAATATTTGTTTGTGGACAATAATTCTATGTGTAAGTTATAGCAACCAAAACAACATTATAGCTAAAGATAGTTATAAAGAGAAAATAAACTTAAATATAGAAATGGAATTAAATTAATACTTATAAATAAATCAATAGTATATAAGGTTGCAATGTCTTACACTCCAAGCAGAAAATAAAGGAGTAAAAACAATGTGTATACTACTGTATATATAAGGGTTTCAGAACAGACAAAAAAAAATTATTATATTTATACTAATAATAAAACTATTTAATACTCCAAAAATATAAAAATTAAAAAAATGTACACAAAGATTGCCTTTACTTAACAATATTTGAAATAACATGAAATGAGGTTATACAAATCAAATTTAGTGAGTTAATAAAGAAACTATATAATTATGAATTAATTTTCATTAATCATTAATCATCATATTATAATACAAATAATATATCAATTGATATTCATTATAATGTCAAGAGTCGAAACTTAAGTCAATAATATATTATGATGTCAAAAATAAGTTATGTCAATCTCAATATAGAATATAATATGTCAAAAAAAACCATAATCATAATTATAAATAGGATAAAATAATGTCTAACTTGGCAATTCATTTGAAATATAATAACCATAATAATTGTAAATAATAAATACATTACTGTAATAAATACATTATATAAATTAATATTATTTCCAAGGCGTAGTGTCGGTTAAGAAATCGTTTATTTTATAATAGCCCCTTTCCATGAGACGATTCTTAACGATACTCTTAAACTTTAGTCGATATCTTGAACTTGCCCCAAGTTCAAGATTTCGACAGGAATTTTGTTATAGTGTGTAGTAACTTAAAATAATGTTTTAAGTCAGATGTCTACTTAAAGTGCAACTATTGCTATACAATCAGGATTTTAATTATGGTCTTGGGTTCGACTAAAGTGTTTATTAGGATTTTATCATCAGGAAATTCTTAGAAGCAGCACAGAATCTGAAATGGCGAAAAGTACATGGGATATAAACATTATAAGTGAAATGTAGGTATCATATTAAAATGTATAACACATATTTCACCTGTTATAATATTTACCCCTATGAGTGCGGCGTTATGTTAAGATGTGTTCTTTTTTTTAATATAAAAATGAATTAACATATTAACTCGTCTCCTAAAACAAATAGCCTTCCAAAAGGTATGAAAGATAACATCCAAAAATATCATCTTCTCCATAAATAAATACTTAAGAGTCAGCCCCTAATACTTCATAATAATTCAGCGGTAGATCATAATGAGTAACGGTGTGTCATATTCAATTATAAACGGTTTGTTCTTACTTAGCTAAAATAGCATTTTCTTTCATTATCAAAATAAACTGGAAATATTAACTCAAGTAGCTTACAATTAAAGTGTTGTAATTTCTTCATCTCTCTCTCTCTCTTTTGCCAATTTAAAGCTGGCTTGTAATCTAACGGATTTAGCTGAATAATAGTATTTTACGTGGAACAACTACCGACAGACTTTAACAACTTAGTTTGCAAATATTTCTTGATTTCTAAGATCAAAATCAATCTAAATATTATGCATGTCTTTGCTGCCTTAAATTAATTCAATTGGTTCATAAATAATTTAATAAGTTATCTTTGTTGGTACAACATTCTGTCTTAAACAACTTGGCTAACTATCTTTGTATCTAGACACAGGCAAAAACAAATCCAGGCTGGCATTTGATCGGTCGGCCGGCTCGGAACAAAGCCGCTTGTATTAAGTACTAGAGGATGAAAGGTGTTGTACATTTATAAATGGCTTCATCTAACACAAACTAACGAAATAAACTCACTATTTTTTAGGTTAAAGGTTGACATTCTCCTACTTTTACAGGACGTAACTACCACATACCTCAATAAAAGTTCTAACAGCCATATAAAGCATTTTTTACGCTCACAGACACTAACTAGTAAATTAAGATTTTATACAGCCGAAACTCGCCTTATCGGATGTGGCACTTGTTTTTATGTTAACGACCAATAACGCCCATTTGACTCACTAGAGAAACAATATTAAGTAGCATTCGACGGTAGACAGAACTTTAATAGCAACTTTACGAGCAGCGCCATCTGAAGGTATCTCACATAAATCACGAATAAAATATGACGAAATAGGAACTTCCCGAAATGGGAACAGGCCGGGTGCGCGCGCGCATCTTTAGATTTTGAATAGTGATGATATTCGTAATGGCGATCAGCAGTGATTTCAAAAATATTTAATGATATTCGTTTCACAATGTTTCAGTACAACGGGCTGCTTGAAGAAATTAAATGAATCAAAAGTTGATATTACATGTAAAATTAAGGACTCGTTACTTTATTTAATGCATTTTCAATTTTCATCTTTATGAAAATAAATAAAGATTAATAATAAACAATCATCCACTAAAACTTACGCATTTATAATATTAGTGAGACGCATCCAACTGTTCGTATAGGTATCAGTATTCACCGAATAGTGAAATCAGTATTCATACTGGCTGAAATGGTATTCGTAGCATCACTACTTAAGACCCACGTCTATTAAACAAACATAATTAATTTATATCATCGTCTTTGAGTCAGAAAAAAACAAACAAGATGTTAATTTCGGGAATCCTGTGTTTAGTTAGAGAGTAAATCCTTCCTATTATTATAGTGGTCGGAATTAGTGGGTGATTTAAGTTCTTTAATGTCTTTGATTTGTTTGAAAATGTTTCTTTGTAGTTTAAAATATTGTTGTGGCGGTTGGTTGCGTTTTTGAGCGGTTGGACTGCACTTTGTCAAGAAATAAAGATATTAAAGCTCTTTGATTTTGTGTTTATGATGTTCTTAGGTTTGGTTCTTTATTTGTTTATTTACTGCAGTGTTTTTGGGACTTTACAATGCAGTTTATTGTGTGATTAATCAGGCGGTTTAAGCTGATGCCATTAATAAAAAATGAGTTTTTCGTACCGCAGAGTGCACATTTGAAGGAATATGATAATAGTCCTTAACCAATGCTCAAAAATTACACACATTAAGTTGTTAAAAGAAACTAGTAAAAAAATTGTAAAATGATGTATAAAATGATATGTTTATGAGATAAATCTTTGAGTTGTAATAATTTTCCCCTGTCTGTATACTAGTTTATGTGTTTTTGATAACCACTGAGTAACCACCGAATCTGTATTTACTCTTAACAAAAATACATTTGAGAATATCGCTGGCTCTACCTACAAACCATTTAACCTTTAATCCGCCCTTTCATAGTCCCACGCATCGGTATTCTTGGTCGAAGCCAATCCAAGCCTAAAGTACCTTCCTTTTAAACCTAACCTTCGGCTTCATTACTCTTTAAAGTATTTATAAAAGGTTTATTAAGTTACATTTATTGAACGGGTGGCTTGTCTTGTAAATATACCTGATGTGACATTTAAAAGTGCTATTATAATATCCAGGTTATGCATTACTGGGTAGGGTTTTTATCCGACCTGGTTTCATATTAACTGATAAGGAGGTATCTATGTATTTTCTAATTAAACTGGAAAATGGTGCGTGAAATAATTGTTTTTCTGAGATAACATTTTTTTCTAGTGGTAGAGCTCTTGTGAACGAGCTTGAGGGTGGCAGCACCATCGTCTCACTTTAAACCTGCCGCCGAATAGTAGTGCTTACATTACTGTGTTCCGGTTTGGTATTGATACCAGGCCCTAAAATTCCTGGCATATGAGGCATAACACCGTAATCCTCAGCTTCAGCGAAGCAACTAAAAATTTGCTTAAGTGGGTTGTTGATGTCTATGTGCTGTATCCACTTACATTCAGGTGAACTACAACTTCGTTCGCTGTAGGCGTAGTATAAAAAAAATTTACAAATAATAATGAAAGAAGTACAGCTAATCAGCGCAAAACGGAACAGTCATTACAATGCGCCTAGGCAAATCGTGATATGGCCAAGCGTCTAGCTGGGAGATAAAAAAAGGATGCCTCTCATCGATTTGCCCAACTTTAAATCAAGCATTTTATGAAATAATTGACTTACATCACGAAATTTCGTTGCTGCGCCTATTCAAAATCTCTACTGCTTTTAAAATTCTCTAATACTTAGTTAAATCATTTGTCTTTCATTATCATATTAATCAATGAAGCTAAGACCACTTGACACCCGATCAGGAAGTAAAACAGATTCGAATCCTTAATAAACACAATTAATTACTTAATCAACGAAGAGCACATTCCACCAAGAATACACTTAAAGAACCCAACAAAAAAAAAGAAACAAATACTTTAGCCAGCCCTAGCTCACCGTCCGGGCTAATGAGGCGGCGATCGTTTGAAGTCGTAGGGCTGTCGCGCCACGATTAATGTTCCATCCATCAAAAATTTAACGGCACGCGGTGGCGCCCCATCGACAAAACCCATTCTTTTATTCAGACGTTTATGGCTATTGATTTTAAAACCTCATTTATTTTTATTGGGTTTACTTAATTAGGTACTTTATGTGTAACATTTTAGTGTAAGTGTTTGTACTATAGCTATATGATATATATTTATCAAATAATAAAATGTTTTATTGTACACTTACTCATGGAATCGGTAGGGGACCATGTTATAATTGTTTTACTTTGATTGTATTGTGGGTATAAAGATAGAGTTTTTATTTAATAAATAGATGCCATAGTGATCATCGCCTAGTCATTTTTTTTAAAGACACTTCTTTTTTCAAACGACGTATGTTTTATAACGAACGGGCGTGAAGTCCACCTGATGGTAAGTTGTAACTACAACACATTGACATCATCAATCCACAAAAGCATATTGTAGATTCATTAATTCAAATGAAGATCATGACTTTTTAAATTGTTACAAATGTTGACCTTATTTCGACGAAATGTTCATTTAACTCCAATAAATAACAAAGTTAAATGATTAGGAAACCCCATAACGTATTTAATTAAGTATATTTTAATATACACAAATTAAATTTCATTCAAATGAAAACATTTACACACCATATCATAACTGGCAAATATATTATTTGCCTAACAAATACTTTTGAACCGAAATACAACTCTCAACAAACAAGAATTACAAAATTATGATATGATTCAAATCCATCAAGTTAAATACAATTTTCATCTAATAAACATAAGGTTGAAAATTCAAATTACCACATATTTGTTTGTGTATTACGTTGAAATTGAAATCGTAAAGCGTTTTCCAATTTCCATGTAACTTAGCAACCCTGATTTTCGAATTACGAATCATATTCGAATTTTGTATAAATAAGATATCAAATCTTAAATCGGTTTAAATAAGGTTGGTATTTGTCTATTTGACTGAATCAGATGAGAAGATTGACGTTATTTTCAGGGATGTGTTTATTTCAAAATTAGAAGCTTTACTCAAATAATAAATTTAGGGCATTTAAAATACATAATAAATTCGTATTTGTTATTGCCCTTTTTAGTTATTGTTGTTTGAAACATGAACGGAGAATAGTATTCTCATACATAACCTCCAATATTAGGCGATAATCTTCTGTGGAAAAATGCTCAAAAAAATGAGATAAAAAAACTTCTGAAATATTAAATAAAATTATTCCTCTCTAATATATATTAAAATAATATATATTTATTTAAATTTTAATTTAATTAAATAAATATTTTATATTAAATTTTTAAGCTAATTACACCCGAAATAGTAAGACGGAAATGTATTACAGACCCACTTCACCTGTTATGTTTAGGTTTCATGTGCATAGAATATAATAGAATAGAATTTATTTATTTTTAAGAATATGGTGATACATACAGTTGGTAAGTCTTAATATAAGGGTCGCATATTCTACCATTCACTGGTGCAGAAATATCTTCGTTGAACATTATGTTTACATATATTCTAGTCCAGTAACATTATTTATAACAACACATAATTTTATTTATAATTCATTATTTTTCCTTTTTTAAAACTATACTTATAAATGACATTTTTTAAATTATTATCCATTCATTATTTTTTATTATTTGAGATACACTCTTCAGTAACATGCATTTATAATAATTTCATATTAATATTATTTATTACATAATATCCCCACATATTAATATCATGTGAAAGCGCGTGATAATATTGGAAGGTATTAGTAATACGTCAATATGACTTAATTGATGTTTATATAGCGTTTAGATTTGCTTAGCAATTTAATACTAAGAACAGTTGAAAAAAATATTTTACTTAAAAACCAAAGTAGCAATTAAATTAAATAATTGGCACTACGTATTTAAATTAGCTTTACAATCAAACCATCCTTAAAAACATCACCATGTTTATGAATCATAAAACACAGGGTGTTGTCTTAACGTCGAGTTAATAGGGCTGTCACCAATTAGTAATGTTTATTTAACTGGCACCCCTAACGAAGGATGAGCTGTCAAGAGGAAGTGTGTGCTTTCAGAAGATTATTTCATGGAATTAATGTGTGTGTAGATTTTTGTAACGTTGGATTATTATGTGATTTAAGACTTCTGTTTAGGCTTTGAAAAGCAAATAGCATAGTTGTTCAGAAAGTTTTTATCTAAAAAGGTCGTTATTATCATCTGTGTCTTGTTTACCAACTATTTTTATATTTTTGTGTTGTGGTGCTTGTGGACGAAATTAGCAGACAATAAATTAATTTAAAATATATATTATTATAATCTGTATTGTTAGCTTTATGCTGCCGTATTTTGACTAGATGTTAAAGTTAAAACCTTCAGGTACTTTAATTGGTCAGGCATATGAAAGCTTCTTTATTTAATCCTAATAGATTTGATAATACCTGTTTAATATTCCTGATGAACTAACAGCTTACGTTACAAACAATAAGACAAATATAAATAAAATATCAAATGTGTAGCTATAATTTATTTCGATGTACGAGTATTATATACAACACACTATTATTTTGTACTGCAACAGCTTGACCTCCGTCCGTGCGTCACTTAGTCAGGTTGCCAACTGAAAAGTGCTAGGTGGTGCTATAACTGAGTTGGGGACCTTCCCAGTACCAGCATAAAGGCAGCATTCTACATATTAGTCAGTTATTTGTACGTTGTTGTTGCATATTCCTGTATTGTCTACTTTGTTGCCCTGTGCTTGTTGTTGAAATATATATGCTTTCTTTCTTTCCTCTTTCTATGAATAATTATTTTTCAATTTCAGGTATCACGCTTTGTATACTAAACTATGACTGCCCGAAGCGTACTATAACAAAAAATCACAACAAAACAGACAGGAATTGACAAACCACATGTCATTTTACTGGCAAATCATGCCATTCATGCCGCCGCAATAGTTCACACAATTAACAACCACTTAAGGCTCAATTCCGATCGTTTAGCACGCGGCGTACGCGCAGCCTGCGGGGAGAGGAGGGGGGGATTCAAAAAAGACATGACATATGGTGCCAATGAGTTTATATAGGATGTAAAGAAAAAAGGGGCGTGAAATTTTAGGCAAGTGTCAGTTGCTCCGCAAAAAATACTAATTACCCTTTTTTTTCAACAAGCTGAGCATATTTGGATTTAAGCTCCTGTGTCAGTAATTTCAAGTTATAAAACCGAAATTAAGAGCTACTCTTTTGTGGTAAAAAAAATCAAGTCAGGAATGAGTTCAGTGAATTTTTAAGATTTATCGTGTTACTAACAAAATTATGGATACTGTCCGAAATAAAGATTTATTATTATTATTATTATTAATGACGCGAATTCTTTCACATAATAAACTTATTTTTTTTCATTATAACAAGTAAATGAATTCATCGACCTCAGTTTCAACCATAAATACAGAACGGAATGGCGATTTTAATGGTTTTGATACATACAACATTAATACATTTATTTAGAACACAACAAACAACAAATCTACGCCTACCATCCTTAATAGCAAAAACAAAACCTAAACCACAATAAAACTAACAATTAAGCTTTTAAATCAACCTGTATACAATCCCAGCGGACTGCATAGATCAATAGTACACTCGCGCACACAAATCAAAAGCTATTTTATTGCTACAACAATAAAGGTCATTTCTGCTCGTTTCCCAGCAATTTAGTGAGAAAACTGGATCGTCAATTAATGTGGCTGTTTTCTGAACAAGAGTGGCTGCCTCTTGTTATAGCGGAGAACACGTGTCTCCCTGCAATTTGTTGAAATAATATTATTATAATGAAGCTCTGTTTTGTTAAGCTATTGTTTTAAAATGCGGACATTTTGCTAATAGAGTAGTTGTTTTGAGTTTATAGATACTAAACGCTTCATCCTTTGATATTTTTCTTTGTTCTTCGGATAGCGCGGTTCATTATTGCTTAATGAGTCATTTTTTATGCTCGTGGCATAAAAAAATACTAGGTTGTTTTAAATGTAAATACGCTGCAATATAAGCTTGAGGACCTTTTTTAATGATGTAAGATGTTATTTGTATTTCATTTTGTTATAAAAATGTCATGTTCATAGCGTTATCATGACATTATTATAACAAAATGAAATACAAATAACATCTTACATCATTAAAAAACGCTGTAATTAATATCTCTGACACAACATAGTTGGTTTAATAGGGCTTGTAAATAATAATATTTCATATTATTATGTAGTCCATTCCACCAAAAATCCGAAAAACTATATCAAAAATCCTTACTGAGAAACTAAATAACTCACATAAAATATGAGACGAGACAAATTCGCGGTCCATGACTGTGTCATCAAGCCAAGGGACCCGCGTTTTTGTCAACTTTTTTCGTTCGTTTTTTTCGTCGACATCTCGTTAACGACGACATTAGGGATAATAGACTTCCTATTGGTGACACGTGGGCCCTTGCTGCGTAATGATGGGTCCAACAGGAATTAATTAATGTTTCTTTTGATTATTTTAGAAGTTAATTAAAACTATGCCCGTTTGGGCCGTTTAATAAATGTTTAATATATTTAACTGGGATATTTTATATTGCATATCAAATAAATAATCGCCTATCAATACATACTCATCATTTATATTCTTTTTTATATTACATATCAAATAACTTACTTCACTACAGATAAACTAAATGTTTAACAAAACTCAAACTGCAGATAATTCGAAATTACACATCAATATGACATTCCTTTTTTCCTCATAATGCAATACAGTTAAATTTATTTTTGTACAAAAATACTACATGCATAGCATAAATACTGACTGCACATCAAATTTACCATATTTCATAGCAAAATAACTATCCCAGTCGCATATTAACCAGTAAGTACAACAAAATCTGTTCATCATATTTGTCTTAATTTTCAAGAAGCCATGCTCGGCAAATTTAATGATTATTATAACAAAAAAATCCTTTTACATTGCATTTTTAGCAGAACAACTTAACTGAAAAACTTCGCGCGTTTTTTCGTCACTGGAGTGCAGAGTGGCGCGAGCGAGTGAGATAGAGATAGCGCTAAGTCGTGTCGTCGGGAGTTAGCCGTATATCTCGCGCGTAAGAGCGAAATAGAAATATATAAAATAAATATAAATAACAAATAATATAAAAATAAAAGCTATAGTTATGGCATAGGTAAATTATGGGTAAAGTAGTAGGTTAGGTTAGGTTAGAACTGCGACCTAGAATCAATCTGTGTGATACTCCGACCCCTTTTTGAATCCACCCACTAAATAAAATAATATTATACTACCTACCAATTTCTTATTATCATAGATCTTAACAGACGACAGTACGTGGCGCCACCTGCAGAAGCTAAAAATGTGCCTATTGGGCAAAAAAGGAAGCGTGGACGCCCCGCGAAAGCAAGACCCGCTTTAATAATTCAATAAATTACAATTTTGTATCTAATTTTATATTTTTTTTGCTGATCTCATTATGTGATAATTAATAAATAATAAGATGACTGTGACTAATAAAATGTTGTTTGATTTAGAAAAACTGCTGTAAATATTATAAAAATAGAAGCTATATTTAAAAGAAAAAGAGTTAACATGTATAATGTGCATTAAGATTATTAGCTGTGCATTGATAAAAAAGCTTTTGCTTTAGGAAAAATTGCTGTGCGCTGTGAAAATAAATTGTAGTGTGTTTAGTGATATTTTGAGTTGAATATTTTGTTGTGCAATCAGTAATTTTGATGGGAATTCGGTATTTAATTGCATAGAAAAAGGATATTTTATGATTTGCGTTTAAATACTACCCTATTTAACTTAACCAATAAGAATGTACTCTTTTTGCTAAAATCCATGCCACTAGTTGGCCTTACATTGGCCAGAGGTTTCACCAACAATACTGACTAATAAAATGGGTTGCATCTTGCTTGCAGCATGCTTATGGCATGACTTAGGCACTCTGACACTTTTGACAGGTTTCTGGATTTCATGGTTATCTACAACCACATAGTGAGCGTCGTTTTAGAAAACCTTCATTGATGAACATCTACAGAAGTATTAAAGCTTGATTTCAAAGAGCAACGAGACAAAGCGTAATTATGCGTTGCGCTTTTTATACACATTGCAAGTTTCAACTTTATAACCACAATAAAATATACCAGCACTTATAGTAAATCTGACAACTAGTCTAACAACTTGTATCGTAACGTACTGTGTTGAAGAGATGTGATGGCAGTCTCCACGTCAAATACTTACGTAAGATGCTTTTAGATGCGAATGATCGACTTGTGTGACAGTTAGGTCTTTGCTATCACTATTTTCGCAGGAAGAGTCAAGGCATGATTAGATTACTCATAAATTATCCAATTTGTCGCTAGCGCCCGGACTAGACGCGTGTTTAGAGCTGGTATGCCTCGACTAGTCGCTCACACAAAGCAGGCCATAGTTTTAATTAGTGCCGCCATATGTGTCGACTCACGCCGCGGGGGCCGCTCCCCCCCCCCGCGCACGCCCCCCATCCATCTGCCACCTTTGTGATAGTATAATTATCTTAGAACGTTTAATGTGCTGGGTTAAGATGAAAGCGGTAGCGGAAGAATATTACTGACATTACTGTAATCGCGAGCCTATGGTGTCGCACTGCAGGACAAAGGCCTACCCTCCCTTTTTCTATTTGACCCCGTTAAAACGTCTGTAGTATTATTAAAAATAATTTCTCTAGAAAAAAATAAAACAATAAAGCAAGGATTACCCTTACTCATTTCTAAATAAATATTGAACTACACACACATGTTTATCAATCTTACTCATTTCTAAAGAAATATTAAAACAATATACATATTCAAGTCACTACTTCCTTTGAGCATATTCATGCTTTCCGTAAATTACTTTTAATATTTATAAAATATTTACTCTTTAAAAAAAAAGAAATCAGTGTACTTTTTATGAGACTTTATTAGCGTACTGCGAATACTAGTACCGAGGTTACATATTTCCACTATACTACCCGTACAAAAATTATGTTTATTGCTCCCGCTATCTCTTATGGCTCGTACACCCAGGGTGTCGACGACAACGTGTGGGTTACATTCGAAAACGTTTAATTTCAGAGATTTCGGGGAAGCGTGACAGCGGCCGCATTAAGTGATTTGTACAATAATAATTACTTAATTGACAAACACTTTCGTGGGTGACTGTACTTTCGTATTTTTGAAACACTAATGGTATATTATTTTTGTCACTTGTTTGTTTTTAATTATGACGAATTGAATATATAATAATATTGACGAGTTTTTTTTGTGTTTTGGTAATTGAAAAGTTTAGCCTTTAGAATGTTAACACACCAAAATCGATGGACATTAATAAATAATTAAATCAAAATAAAATATTTATTTAGAGGGGCTCCCAAAGAAAAGTAGAATTAGATAGAACGACTTAGTTGTCTATTTTATACAAAACGTCAGCGTGTCAAAGTCAAAAGTCTTTATTTGCTTTCTCCACTCATACATATAAATACAGAAATCATGTATGCATTTTGACATTCATAGATGCAAAAATTTGACTTCGCTTCCTATATATTTATGCCTCTCTAAATGTAAAAGAGTTATTTACAACCTCTTTGAAGGGCCCCATACAGACATGATTTCTATGCCGTTTTAACTAGAAAATGATACACAGAACCCTTCGAGCGCGAGACCGACTCGCATGTGCCGGTTTTTTAAGTTCACAGCAAGGGTTAGTAAATCGATCAACGAGAATACTAAATTCAATCTCCATATCCTTAAGAGTTGGCAGAATATCACGAGAGAATGCATCAAACTGTGTGACTGGCGAAGGATTTGGTATTTGTATGAATTCCGTCGTCTCGGCGCAATAACTCAGCGAGGCACGACGAGACTGAATACCTCAACATTATTTGCTTCAGTTTTGAGGAGAAATAGACATTTTATAGGTTCCTGTTTCTAGAGACCGGTTCGTTCTGCTGCACTTCATTTTACACTTAAGTAAGTGTAAAATGAATCGATCTCAATAGAAAATCTAATCTGAAATTTACTGATGGTAAAGCTCTTGTAAACGAGGTCGAGGGCAGCAGCACCACCTGTCTCACCTTTAACCTGCCGCCAAATAGTAGTGCTTGCTCCAGTTTGGTGGTGAGATCAGGTCCTGATATTACTGGCGTATGAGGCACAACACCGTAGTCCTCAGCTGCAGCGACGCATCTACAATCTGCATTTGTGGATTGTTGATGTCCATAGGCTTCACTTACCGTCATGTTCACTCGCTGTAGGCGTAGTATTAAAAAAAAACGAAAACCTTGTGTACAATGTGCTTTGTGTAAAATGTTGATCAAAGGATAACAGTTTAATTACGGAAGCGGCTTTTTTGTGATCCCGGGACCACAGGGTCAGGGTAATTTATTAATTGAATTGAAACTCAACTCTCAATGGTAATAAAATAAAATTATTATTATTTGACATTAGTGGTATTTCTTTCTTTATTTTTTGTTTTTGTTTGTTTTATGTTTTTGTTTTTCACGATTACTTTTTTTCATTATTAGTTTTCCAATAATTAATTAATTTCTCATTATGCAAATGGTTTGTTTGATGAAAATATTGTATTGACGTGTAATATATTTTTTACCAATAAATAAGTTATGAGTTATGAGCTATGAGTTATGAGTTAATAAAGTAAAAAATCCTATAGATTAATCTACATTGATGTACATGATGTACAGATAAATTTTAATGTACATTGATGTTGGTTCGTCATTGAAACAACGTCATCATGAAATGAAATGAAATTCTATCCACCAACAACAAATAATGTAAAAGACACGGATCTGAGACCTCCTTCAATTTAATTATATCGAAAATAATATAAAACAGCAATCACCAACCTGAGTCTCCGTAACATTAAGCAGTTTGGCCATATCGGCTCGCTCCCCTGACGATAGGTATTTCTTGACTTCGAATAGCTTCTCCAGCTCAAAGATCTGTCTCCCCGTGAAGGTGGTTCTGGCCTTCTTCCGCCGCCCCACCCCTGATTCCTCCCCCTCCTCGCTGGTTAAGGAGCCTTCGCCTCCGAGGGGGGAGTGGACGTCTTCTGTAGACTTTTTGCGTTTGATGAGTTTGGATGGATCTGGGAAGAAATAGACCAAAGATTATAATACGGGTAAACATTGTTATGGTAGAGCAACTATTAACTAAAACAAATTAATTTTTTTTTACTACCTCGTTGATGACATGATAATCGGACAAAAGTGATACTTGTGATTTGCATTAGTCCTTAGCATAGCAGGTGAAATGTGGGTGTTATACACCCTTAAGAGTGCATACAAAATATAAGCATGACGTTATGTTATGCGAAGTAGAGCAATATCTATTTTAATTTGTGCATCGTGAAACATAATCACAAGAGCTCTTCTACCTTAATATTGCATGTCATCCTTTACTGGAAGGGGATATCTGTGTATATTGTAAATAAATCAAAATTGAAGAACAATTGAAGACAAAATATTATAGACAAATCTTTGTGTGCATGAACATGGGGGTTTGTCTTAGTCTGGGTGTTTCTATGTATAATAAGTATGTATTTACAAAAGAAAAGTAGATATATTTATGTATTAGCGTCAGTTATTCTAGTACCCAAATTACAAGCTCTGCTTAGTTGGGACTAGATGGCGTTGTGTGTGTGAGTTGTGAAATATTTATTTATTTATTTATTTATAAATATAAGTAGTAGAGATGTGCCTTTACTATAATTGCCAATAATCTACTAGAAGAAGTGCTACAAAACTTATGCCGCTTTGAATGTGGTGGTGAAACGAACAATCCAAAGATACCGTTTTATTTAATTTAAATACATTATATTTAAATTTATCCGCATCTAATGATCGGCCTTGCTAGTATTCAGTAAAATCGACAAGTCGGCAAGAGCAAATGTGGCCGACTACATTTGCTCTTGCCTACTAGTTACCCATTACAACGCCGACAAATCGGTCCATCTCTAATAGGTATCTATAGGTATTACAAAATACCTATACATAAATTATATTTTTAAATATTTTGTACTGAAAATAAATAAAATGAAACCAATCTATCCGCGGCGAAATTAATTTCCGGTCAAATAGATCAACCGATTTAAAACGGTTTTGAGAGATTTTATTTATCAGATTTTATTTATCAATGTTATAAAACAGCTCGAGGTTAAAAATATCAGATAAATAAACATTAAAAAACATACCGTGACGATTTTTATTCGAATTAGATCCTTCATAAGGTCAATTCAGGTCAAGGAAAATTCACAGCAATAGCAGCACGTTGTTGGAATTGTGATAAGTAGATGGTGATAAGATCACTTCTGGCTATCACATAGGACCCAAACATAATAGGTGAAGTGTGGGTTATAATTATGTCGCGCCCTTCTTGGTAATATAGGCATGACGTTATGAATACCTAAGTACCATCCAATAACATTAGCAGCTTAGCCCTCATAATTTCTAAGACATCAATTAGCCACACAGTAAATTTCACAGACATTAACGCCAGGCTGTAAATCTATCCGTTTATTGCAATAGAAATTACGATTCTAGCTACTTACGGCATAAACACAGTCGCTGGTTTTACTTGTTTATTAGTTTTAAGGCTGACTGAAAAAGTGGGATGCAGGTATGGACTTTTACAATCAGACTTTTGTAATTTTGGCAATTTTTCTATTATTTTTGATTTACTACACCTACTGATACATAACATCACACCTATATTACCCAGAAGGGGGTGACAGAGGTGTACAACACCCTTATTTCACCTGTTATGTTTAGGTCCCATGGGGTAGGGATAAACCTATCGTCATTCACCGGGCACAAATCCAACTCCATGCTGCTATTGAGAATTTCATGACGAAAAGTTCACACATTTTTTTCTGAATGGATTAGATTAAATGCATGTAAAATTCAATCTCTAATCAAATATACTAAGAAACAGTCAATTTTTTTAGGACTGGCAGGATTCAAACCTGCCACCTCTGCACACCGGGCAGCCTCATCAGATAACTAAAACCTGCAACTTTCCAATCAACATTTGGACTCACTTTTCACAAATGGCATTGAATATAACGAGCTGTTCTGCAGTAGTGGTACTACTAAATACGGAAGGGGAGACAATGCCAGCATTGCCAACTCGGGTAGAAATCCAAACTTTAATGCATTTTAATCACTTACTTTAATACAAAAAACACATTGTGCCACGTCTTTGAAAACAGTAAATAAAGCTATTTAACGTAATAGTAGTCAACTGCCAATATTCACAAGTGATACTAAATTGTTGAAAACACATGTGCTATATACAGTTATACCGAAAATACCCACATTGAATGCAGATCTGAATCACGCAAATATTATTAACACGGATCATGATTTTGTCAAAACAATCAAACAAAGAAAACTCCTAAATTATGCGGAATAACGACACGCACGCCATTGCAATACATTCTGTACCAGAAATAAGTCTGAAAACGATAAACTGTTGAATTAACTGTTCTACATTGTAAACAGTGATATTTATTCAATACTAAGTAATCATTGTACTTTGGTATCTATTTTAGATGGCGATTTAGAAGGTATTTTAGTCTGAAATGTAATGATCATGTACAACAAAATTATCGTGGACATTTGGTATTTTCACTTCGCTTACTCTCTAAACCGTTGCCCTAAATGAGCGACGTAACGTGACAAGCGCTACGCGATGCGATTTATATAAAACAGACGATAGACGATTCGTTTTGACAGCGCGGCAGCGCTCATTGGCGTATTTGGCTTATTTGGCGTTCACTGCTTGTTTTGTATGAATCGTCGCGTTATAGCGCTCACGCAGGACAACGCCAAAAGCTTAAGTATAGATATAGTTCTATAAGACATTCTTTGCGAAACTGCTGGATCGATCTTGATGCAACTTGACATGGAGATAGTTGTTCTTCTAGTTCTAGTTAAGGACATACTTTACTTTTTAACGGCAAAACGCGCCGCACAAGTCGCAAGCAGAAGCTTGTATCTTACAATCAGTAACAACAACAATTAGCTTCATACAATCACAGGTACAATACAATACAAGAATATACAATACAAATACAATAAAGTTCCTGGTAGTGTTGTAAGTGATATGTGACGTGTGACTCGATGATGCGTCAGCTATCTTTGGTAGGAATGAGGATAGGGTGATAAGCGGAGCGGGCAGAGAGTCACTTTCAAGCTAATGTAGACATTATTAAAGGTCTCTAAGGTTACGACAAATTTGATTATTCAGAAATCAATTCCTTTCTAATCGTTCGATTCAAGGGGAGGGGAGGGCAGGGGAGTAAGTGAATAGTCACGTGGCGTGGTGCCCAATTCGTACGGATAGGTGATCAAATTTAAAAGTTTCTCCAAGAGCCTATATTGATAAAATAATACTAGGAGCCGGCTTATTTATAAATTTTAATACCTTTTGAAAAACACCATTGTAGTCTCTTAGTAAAAATCTACAACGATGTTTTTCAGTAGGCGCCAAAAGTAAACAATTATGCTTGCCCAGTAAGTAGAATCATACAGAGGTGTATATAAGCCCATTCCAATATACCAGGCACAATTCTAAACCTTATTGACTACCAAAAAAATAAAAATATAACTCGTAAGACTTTTGTGCTACAAATTCACGATCGCCTATATTTTAATTTAATAGCTTTTAATGTCCCATGATCCAAATCGCTATTGCTTTCAATGTGCCCGTTACCTTACAGCTACAAGATTCTCAGTGGAGTCGTTTAGATACTATTTTCTCACGTAATGTCAACTGGGTGGTCAGCTACTAGTAACTGGTTTATATCTAGTTAATATTCGTAATATATAATCTAGCTATTATATAAAACGGTAAATTTGACGATATATTAAAGCAAGGCAGCGATAGCCGAGTGGGAGACCGTAGGACTGCGAAGTTAAAGGTCTCGGGTTCGAATCCACGGCACACACCTCTCGTCTTTTCGAAGATATGTGTGTATTTATCATATAAATTATCGCTCGCTAACGGTGAAGGAAAACATCGTGAGGAAACCTACATGCCTAAGAGTGCCTAAAAAGTGCTCGAGGGTGTGTGAAGT
Source organism: Hypena proboscidalis (assembly GCA_905147285.1). Classification (NCBI taxonomy): domain Eukaryota; kingdom Metazoa; phylum Arthropoda; class Insecta; order Lepidoptera; family Erebidae; genus Hypena; species Hypena proboscidalis. The sequence goes on from LR990147.1 coordinate 617,918, forward strand.
CTACCAATCCGCACTTGGCCAGCGTGATGGACTATGGCCTAACCCTTCTCATCATGAGAAGAGGCCCGAGCCCAGCAGTGGGACATGTATTAGATACAGGTCTGCTATTATTAAAGTAAATTGTTATAATCAATCATGTGAGTTTGAAGAAATGAGGATGTTTAATATATTTTATGATATAATCATTTTTAAGTGACAATATGTTATAACATCTATTTTAATACGTTATAATATACGTATGTACCTAGGTATATTACATGTATGAATGTATACGAGATCAAGCTTTTTAATGGAGCTGGGTGTGTAAGTTAATTAACAACAAATTTTAAAATATATGGTCTAGTGGTTAGCGTATGCACCTTTCACCAAGTCTTGAGTTCGATTCCCGGGTTTTTTGTGAACTTTCCGTCGGGCAAATCCACAATAGCAGCACGGAGTTAGAATTGTGCCCAGTGGATGGCGATATGCTCACCCCATATCTCATGGGACCTAGACTTAACGGGAGAAATGTGGGTTTTGTACACGTCTGCCACACCCTTTTGGGTTATATAGGCGTGAAGTATAACATCACGTCCAATAAAATAAAATTAAGGTCCAAGACCACAAACGTCAGATAAACCTTATTAGTAGAATTAATGAAATAGCACACACAAATGATAGTGACAACTGTATTCTATTTTTAAGTGTACTTGTGTTTCTTTTATATTCGGTTACCTAGTACATAGCAGATAAAATTATACGAAACTGGAATTTGATCCTCAATATGTAGTTATTGGTGAACTTTTTAGCCCAAATTGCAATCTAGAAGCATTTCATTTAATTTGCCTCAATCTATGAACTAACAAATTACAGCAATCAAAATTCCAATCGACTTGAACAGAAACATAAACTAAAAACGAAAATAAATAATGATCCCGTCAATATAAAGCTGTGCGCCATCTCAATAAAACTGTACAGTAAATAAACACAGGAAAGAGTAAATTACAGTAAATGAGGGTATTAGCCGATTATCCAAACGAGATACACCTGTACGGGTGTGGTGTGTTTTTGCTAAGACCATGGATTAGTATGGATCAAACATAATGGTGAGTGGGCGTAGGTCAATGGTGGTTGATAGTGCTGCCAGCTCCAGCATGCCAAATTTCGGGACGGAGAGTAAAACATACATAAAATTATTTCTTTGTCCAATCCGTCCGATCAGGAGGGCGACAACACGGCTCACTTACAAAATCAAAGTGCGTAAACTTATTAATTGACTTTTATCATCTTCTAAATATGGATTTTTTTTTGTGTATATATTATATTATTATATTTATTCATGTATGTAATAATTATGTTACATTATATATTTTATTAAGTTTTGTATCTCTATGTAAATTTGTATGTATTTTATGTATGCTTTATGTATGGATTTATACTCTTTTCTTCCAAATATATATATATTCACATCACCACTTCAGTTCATTTTCTCGTATTGCACCTACCCTTGCTTTTCTCTGCACCACCCGAGGTTGACTGTAAGAGAATGCCACTAGGCATTAAGTCCGCCTCTTTACTTTTATTTGTGCAAAAGTTAAATAAATAAAATAAAAATAAAATCACGCCTTTATCCCACGGTTGTAAATGACGATGAAACGTCACGTGCTTCATCCTTACATACTTCATTTCCTCAACATTCATACATCTCTGTGTGTGTTATGATCGTCGGTTTCGAGTTCTACGTACCTTGTAGTAAGTAACTTACTTGTAACTTATGAAGGACGCCATTTATCTGGTCCCTATTTGTCTTTCGAGGACGACCTCTTCCAGTACTTTTAGCCACGTCTGCGTTGTAGAGTAAATAATATCGACACAAATCGTGACAGCTACCATGTATGTATAAAACTTTTACAACGACTTATTTTATGATACCTGGCAACAAAATAGTAATAGTACTTTTGTGAACGAGCTTTAAAATAGAAGCTTTAGATTCCAAAACTGCGAAATGTGTGCTTATAATGTGTTCCGGTTTCTAGTAAGATTGGACCTTGAAAATACTAGCATAGAAGACATAATGTTTCAGATATCTAATCTCGACGCATTTGCAATTGTATGTGAAAGTGTAGACAGCAAATTGCCACTCTGTTTAAAAAAAATATTTTTTAAATTAGTTTAGCTTTACAAAAGGTTTTTAAAATACATTTCACATAGCAGTAGAAGCGTAATTTCTCCAGACACATACATTAATTACATAAGCATCAGATAAACTCTTCTGGTTTACACAAATAGGCGTGATGTTATGTTATATTTCAGCTCGATGGATAACACGTCTAACAATATAACCCTCAATAACTTAGCCAATGTGCTATTTCATTGCCCACAATCGCAAGAGCTCATTACCTTCTAAAATCATATACCAAAACTGCCTCGATGGTCTAGCGGTCTAATTGTGTATCGCTCACCGTGATGTCTCAACTTCGATTCCCGGGTTGGGAAAAAAGTATTATTTGTGATCTTTCTATCTAGATATTACGGAGTTGGAATTGTGCTCAGTGTTAAGCTTGTGCTACGCTCACCCATAAAACCTAAATATACCAGATGAAATGTGAGTCTGTACACCTCCGCCTCACCCTTCTGGGTAATATAGGCGTGATGTTATATGTTATGATATCTTCTACCATATTACGGAACACTACTAAAAATAAGCAAAAGTTAATTTACATCTAAAACTACATCCTGTAGCTGTGATTTACAACACCCTATATATTACGGTAGCCTACTGTTTAGCCATTCATTACTATTCCACTTTTAGTGGCCAAACACATAAATTTGATGGTGGAAGTTACATCATGGACGAAAAATGTGGTATTGTGACATATTCACGTTCTCTGTACGACTTTAGTGGTAACTGAGAAAGCATTCTACCTGCTGATGGATGAAACTGACATGACTGCACGGTTGGCGTAGTGGATCAAGCGGTCGCCTCGCCGCTTTTAACTGCGCTGGTGTTGTGGGTTCGATCCCCACACGGGACAAACCTTTGTGTGAAACGCTAAAAACTACAATTTCATAAATTCACGAAATTCAGGATAGCTGCACGGAGTTGGAATTGTGCCCGGTGAATGGCGATTCTCACTCCTATCCAATGAGACCTAAACATAACATTTGAAATGTAGGTGTTGTACACCTCTGCCAAACCCGTTTGGGTAAAAAAGGCGTGATTTTATGTATGTATGATAAAATTGTTAAATTCAAATAATCTTTATTCATATAGACACAATTCAAAATTCTTAAATTATTTCTTATGATGCGTCCATATTTTATCTTGTTGTTGTGATTGTGTGATCCAAAGCAACTCACTCCCACGCTGTCTTGTCATTTAAGTAGTCCGAGATTGCATAGTACCTATGCTTTCTTACATAATTTAACTTTAACAATTGTCTTAAACTAGTAATATTTTAAAGCAAATTTTAGCTTTGCTATGCCTTTTTGTAATTTATAAAATATTAAATTTAAAAAATTAAGAATCCAGCAGGACTCGAACCTGCACCCCCTGGGTATACGCCCCAAGTGCTTTGCCAATTCAGCTATGGATTCGTATGCTGCCGGACTCGAAATTTCTCAACTCTTTTTGTGCCAGCTTTTAGCTAGACGAACCTTATTTGGTTTTAGCGCCATCTATGTGATGTAATAAGTCTTAAACTTATTTATAGACAATACTCTTATACCATTAGGAAGTTTGTTGTAGAAGCGTATACATTGGCCCATAAAAGAATTGTTAATTTTGTAGAGACGAGTCGTATGAAGTACAAGATTATCCTTATGTCTAGTATTAACATTATGAGTGTCGTTTATTAAGTTTAAATACTGACTCAACCATCAAGGAAAAGTAAAAGTAACAAAATTACTACATCACATTGTAAACAATCACCTCACTGGGCGATGACAAAAACAAATCTAGTCCATAAAACAATAAACCTAATCTATCACAGCTTAATCTCATGCAATTCTAATGGCCAGTCACTGTCTATTATTACATTAACAACAAATAGACAATACAGAGCACAGAGCCATAGACTATAGAGCAATTGCCTCTATAACTCACCGACATTGTCACGAGTTTACTAATCGACGATAATGTCCTACAGATTACTTTACAATCTACCTTAAACAATCAAAAACCTACCTTATTATCATACTTATAGAATTAAAATTCATTTGGTGGGTAGTCTGACATAATATGGATATAAATCAACTGAAAATCAACTTAATCTCTTGATAGATAGAGTTGTGTTTTAAATAAAGTAACAAATCTCAATTTGATGGCTAATACTGCTTCATATTATTGGATTATCAACTATATTAAGGTGTTGATAGAGTGTATATTAGTTTGAGAGTACTCCCAAAGTGATAGGCCATAATGATGTTAATAAATATCATTATCCAATAACGGGTAATCGATATAAAATGATCGTTAAATTGAATCGATATATTAGGTAGCGGTTTTGCAAGCGCTTAATCGATTCGAATGTAATTAGGTGAAAGTTGTGATTGGATTGGATTTAATATGGGTGTAATGATATTAGCTTTGTGGATGTTTATTACGGTATAGATGGAGAAGAGGTTTTGTGAGCGAGATCCGAGGCAGTTTACTCTAGGATAGACATGTTGGATACGACCCGGCGACTTTTATTCAGTCAAGATGTAACATGAAGAAAATTAACGGTTATACTTTTACAATAATTGGACTGTCAAATTTCATAGAACATTTTTCCCGGGCCGGGTAAAAGCTGTCAAAACGCATACATTTCTTAACTTTGCCGTGAATTTTATCTGGCACGCGCAGCTCTGCTTGCGCAGTGGGAATAATGTCAATTAAAACGTATAGATGACACTAGTTAAATGCATGCTCTCTGATTAAAACCACAGTTTGTAGTAATTGTCATTGTCAGTGTTAATTTCCATCGGATTCTTTTTTTCACAAGAAAACAAGATTTCCGAACAAATGAGGAGATCATCCAATTTGTTTTAAAAACGTGAAGATTTGTATTACCTACTTTAAAAACATACCGGTTGTAACAAACACAATTACCATGTCTAGAATCTGTGGTTTAAATAAATGTCGCTATGGCGCAGTCACTCTTTTCAGAGCGGAGCGAGTGATGCTTTGTCTATGCTCTTTTCTAAGTATTAATTTATGTCAAAAAAGGAAATAAAAGGCATTATCCATTATAGTCTAAATCTAGTATAAATCTGAAAAAAATCTCCAGTAAATTCATATTTTTACTAGAGATACCAGCACACTGTTCATCAAAATAATTTCGACGGTTCCTTATAATATGTCACATAATTCATTCTAAAAGGGGAGAAAAATCTTTGGATTTGTCTTCACCTCGTAACGGGATGGGGTGTTAAACGTGCTGACTCGGCAAGGGAGCCGCCCTTCAGATATTACAAATTGTTAAGGGATTTCTTTTACTTATCATCGCAAGGTCTCAGGTTCGATTCTCGGATCAGGTAAAAGTGTAATTTGAGTTTTTTCGGCAGGCAATTCTCAATAGCGGACGCAGTTGGAATTGTGCTGATGGATGGTAATAGGCTTACCTATACATAACAGGTGAAATTTGGATGTGGAACCTCTGCCTTACCCTTCTGGGAAATAAGGCGTGATGTTATGTTATGTTATTATAATAAAACGTTTCGTGCAACTAGAACCTACTTATAAGTTGTATGGTCAGTTAGAAAATAATCAAAGCAAAAACATGAGGAAATAGCGTATTGATATAATTGTCACGTATTTATTAATTACAATTTTAGCTATTGAGACACTCTATTGTTGCTAATCAATAATAGTCAAAGAATAGTTGTTTTAGGAAACTATGTATGAGTTGTACTATTTTACACAGTTTAATTGCGACTTTGTTTTTTTATTAGTACGCCGTAATTTCACAGGTGTTGGACAAACCTTATTGGCAGGAAAAGCATATAACACACATCAATGAAAGTGACTGCTGTGTTCTTTTTTCAAGTGTAACTTGTGTCTCTTTTAAATTTGGTCAAGTTATATTTTATGGGTCGGATAAGCACTATCCGAAACCTCAGAAAATAGCCTTTAGTAGGTAAAGAAGTCTTATATACATGGTAATTATGCCGCACTTGACTGTAATCCACAAATACTGCTAATACTTAGCCGCACCTGGTTAGGTAAAAGTCGTTACAACATCACTTCCTGCAACATCTACATTAAAACAGACATCTGTCAGTTCTGGTGCCAACCACATTGTCAAACAAAAACAATTAAAAAATACCCCCGAGTACCATAAACTACCAGAGACTATAAACTATAGCTCATTGAGTGTTTGGACTTCAAAAGACTGGGTTTAACGCGGTCGCGGGTTCGACTCCCGATTTATGGAGGTAATAAAGTGGTGCATTGGATAAGTGGATTGTTGATAATGTTTCATTATGTGGATTATTTCCTGTGGGGGTTTGGGACACTTAAATGAAGTACTAGTAATGTTTTTTTGGAATTTTTGCAGTTTTATAGTTAGAAAAGGTTTATTTACGGGTATAGTACAATAAGTTAACACCATAATTTTCTATGCATTTTTCTTATTACATTAGGATCAACACATTTTGATGTTTTTATTGTATTATTTTAAATTTGATTATATAAAAATATATCCTCAGATACCTGTATAAGCGTACTTACGGGTACTACCCATTTTTGTACCCCACGAAATTTCTTTTAGGTTGTTTAGGTTACAACTCATTGGAAGTCAGACGGGATAGAAACCAACTCATAGTCATGTGCAAAATTCTTAGAGGAATAATTGATGCACCAGACTTGCATGATGAGCTGTGTCGATTCTTCACCCCAGACAACTATCGCCGCAATCGCAAGCATGTGTTGTTCGCTGTGCCAGCGTGTCGCACCGTGGCACGGGCTCAGTCACCAATACCACGCACCCTCTCTGCATTCAACGCTCTCCTGGATTCCAACCCTGACTGTGATTTGTTTGCGGATGGATGGCAAAATGTGTTATCAGTGTGTTTGAGTTTTTGCGAAAGAGATGAATGAATTCTCATTATGTTTGTTATATTATTGTGTTTAATTTTATTTTTCTTTAAATTCTCTGTATGGTTAATTTAACTGTGTTAATTAACATATACAACTATCTTGAATCATAGTAATTGGTGTAATTACCGTTATGATTTAAGTAAATAAATAAATAAATATACCTAAAAAAATATATAACAGTAAAATATTGTATAAGATAATGTTAATAAGCAAATTGATATACTAAAAATGCGCTCATTGTCAGAATCAAACGCAAAAAATATCTAAAGCTATTTTTTCAGTCCTTATAAGGTCCGTGTCTCAGCTTATCTGAAATATCCTAAGTCCTCAGATTTTCCTATTTAAGAAATTTATAAACTTCCAATTCACATCAAAGCCACGAAAAGAGCCGCAACAGACAGACAGACTAACAGAGACGAATTAACTAATAACGGTATCGCAGCTGCGACTTGATTTACGATGTCTGCTCATACCCTCGGTGACGGCCGGCGTGAAGATTAAAGCCGCAGCCCCCTGGGACGCACCCTGGCGGAGACTGAAGTAAAATTAGATCATTGTTGTATTTTTGGGACATGGTGGTGGGATAATTTGGTTCTTCGTTTTATTTATCTTTTGGATGATTTTTCAGACTGTCAAGGTGGTAACTACAACTTTCAAACAGTATGGGTATACATAAGCAATATGATTAGGTATTTAATGATGTTTTGCGACACACGATTCGCATGACCCTTATGAGTCAAACAAAATCTGTGAAAAAAAAAAAACCCGTTTTTGTGGCAAGTTAAATAAAAACAATTACAAGTGAGTGTAATGACTCCCGAAGATATTAATAAGAGAGTATGCAAATTATTGTTTGATAATTTAAAAAAGGATATGAAGAAAACAATTGGACAAATAATTGTATGAATTGCGATATTGCGACCCGCTCACTCTCTATCACACACATAGGACCTAAACATAACAGCTGAAATGTGGATTATATGTAATAACTATGAATGTAAAAATGTACAAAGTTAAAAGAATAGTAAACAATTCAACATTCAATACACGTCGGTAGTTTTTATTTCTATTCCGATAACATTTTAGACGTGTTTCATTTGGATATTATGGTAATAAGATCAGTACCTCATTTTCAAAAAATAGATGGCCTGTTTACTCGTACCATCGCGTACGGTTAATGTGACATTTAACAAAAAACATGAATAATTATCTATTTTTAGCTTCTAATTCCGTCTAGACTTCAAGATTAAAACACTAAAACGTAGAATCCATCTTTAGACTAAACTGCAATCTCTTCCCATCTCATTACACGATATATCGAAGTACAGTCAGACACATAAAAGATAAAACAAATCACTAATGGGCCTATCAACGACGTTGTTCTATTTGCGGGCAACGCGGGCCATCGAGGCAACGCCGGGGCAATGCACAAGCAATGCGTTTATTTTGACATGCCTTCATTATCGATGAAAGTTGGGTAGGGTTGGGCTGAGTGGAAGATATGATATGGTTAAATATGTGAACGGCTTATGAGAAAATTAAAGGAAATATTGTATTTTCACTCTTTCTCTTTCTCTCTTTATTGTTTTTCTTTGAATTGGGTTGGATATAGTTAGGTTAAACCTCAAAAATAGAACGAAAATCTAAAATAACTCGAGTATTTGTCGCAAAATGACACCTTCTTTGATTTTAGTACGTACGTTGCGAGAGTATCCACAATATATTATACTTACTTTTTTCATTTTAGATAAGAGAATTCAAATCTACAAATTACAATAATTTGTCAAAATACTACAAAATTTTGGAAGCATAAAGCCTAAATTAAAGGCGAAATGTATTGTATCCAAAGCTGCTTAAATTAGCAAAGCTATCTTACTGGATTTGCTTCGTTATCTTTATATCGTATCGAGTGCTAGCCTAAACAAGGGGCAGGCGTAACAAATTAAAGCATTGCAACTCTGAATCGCAAAAGTAGCTGTCTGTCAGGGGTGTCGATTCATTATAACATTGTTTGAGACTGAATCTCCTCAATAAAGGGGTTTTGCAAACAATTACGCCACCAGTTGTAGTGCATGCTTATATCAAATGCGCGCATGCGACCAGACGCCTCTGTGTTATAATAATAATAATATTAATTAAGATTTTTTACATTACATAATACGCCAGAAGCAATTACACTATCAAATGGTAATAATGACAAGGCCATTACAAATACACACATTCACTCACACAAGGACACCCAGTCTCAGAACAAATATTTGCGAATAACACTAAGATTTGTCCCATGTGGGGATCGAACTCACAACACCAATGCAGTGGAGAGCAGCGAGAAAACCGCTTAAACCACTACACCACACGTGCAGACGTAGTAGGCGTAATTTCAGAAAACGTGCATGAAACCACGTTTCAGAAAGCGTGATCAGATTACGGTTAAAATAATTGTGTTGTGGTTTTGATAAATCATCGTAACCATGAGAAACTTGGAGGTTAAGGTTTTGTGAACTGGAAGGAAGTACTCGTAGCTTAATCAGCAGTAGTATCGACCTATGTTCTAGTCACATGACAAAGTAGTACCTAGGTCCATAGATAAATAAAAAAAGTCGATGGAGTGCACCGTACACACAAATGATGCCACCAAGGGAAATACAAAATACATGACATAAGAAGACCCCATACTCATCACGTGCTTCATTCCATCTGCCTTCCATCTAATCTATGCCTAGTTATTATTGTTTGTAATATTATGGTTATGAACTCCATTTTTATATCAGGCAGACTAAGCTATTTTACTATAATCCGAGAGAAAAAAACAAGACATGCTCTAATTACTGTGTTGTGGGTCCGATTCCTACATGGCAGATATCTTTGTGTATTCCGCAAAGATTTATTCTAAGTTTAGCATACACTACGTATGCGTAGTCTGTTTGAGTAAATGTGTGTATTTGGCCTTGTCCTTGCGACCATTGGATAGTGTTATTGCTTCTGACGTTTTAATTATCTGATGTAAAAGTCGAAATTATATTATCATTATAAAAATGCAGATCTCACATCCGATCCCCACCAACCGGCGAAGTTAGGTGGACCCCAAGTGAGGGCTGCTCCTCGGGCTTTTGAGGGAAGCCTATGCGGGAGCGGTCCTCCCTCAGGTTGCGGTGTCTTCCTAAGGCTTTGGTCTTGGGCTTGGTTTTAGTCGGTATAACCTCAGTGCCCCTTCATTGAAAGGTATGAATCAACAAAGTCGCAACATAAAAAAAAACCGGCCAAGTGCGTGTCGGGCCACGCGCAGTAGGGTTCCATAGAAAAATATTTTTAATTTTACTTTTAATTAAATGGCGTCCTTCAGAAAGGAAATGTTTGTAGTACACGAAACCAGCTAGCACGTATGACGAGATGTATGAATGTTGAGGAAGCGAAAGAAGTATGTAAGGAGCGAAGCACATGGCGTTCCATCGTCTCTGCCTACCTCCGTGGGATAAAGGCGTGATTTTATATATGTATTATGTATGTTTATTTATGTTTCAAGAATTTTGAACGAAATATTCTGAGTAACTGCATCTGACATTTCGGACCCCTATTCCTCTTGAACTAATGAAGTGAACTTATCCGCTATAGTTTTCCTTTAAAGTTCATTACATGTACTACCGACACAATTTTTTTCAGATTTTAGGATCCAGTAGTTTAGCTTTTAGAGGGGGGGGACGCCCTACTCGAACAAAAATTTGCTCTTTAAAGTTAATTATCTCGCAAACGGATCCCTAAATCAAAAAACTGTCTTAGCAACCCCTAAACGTTTTTAAAAGTCCTATCTAACAATACCCCACACTATGGGGTAGGCGACAAAAAAAAAAACATCCCTACTTTACATGTAGGGGAGCTACCTGAAAAAAAAATATTTTTCCAAATTTTACTCTACGACTTTCTTTGTTTAGTTAACATACATGTTTATGCAAAATTTCAGTTTTCTAGCACCAACGGTTTCGTCGCTATGCCGTGGACAGACGGACAGACGGACATGGCGAAACTATAAGGGTTCCTTGTAGGTACTACGGAACCCTAAAAAAGTGTCACATCCGATGATTTGACAAATTTAAATTGATAAATGTAATTTTGACAATCAATGCTATAAATATGAAGATTATTATGACTGATAGCGATTAAGTATAATGCAATGACATGGTTAATTTGTTGATTTATATAATTTATTACCATATCTATTTCTATCTAGATTTCCATATCTTTTCCACGATCTGCGAAGGTGTTAATTCCATACTCCCAAAATAAAACCAACACCTTAATTCGTCGTGACAGCCCTAAAGCACATTAACATAGACAAATCGCACCAACGACAAACTCGCGATTGACGCAATAAGCTCACGTTAGTATTGCCACCATTAATCCATATAAATTTAAATGCTAAAAATAAATTGGCAACCCTAAGCGCAGCTGCAACGGCCAATAGCTTATTGCTTGGACGTTTCACGTTTGAATGACATCTTGCAAAATTTATTTTACACCTCATTATAAACTCGATAGAACTTACTTCGGTGTTATAAGACTTAATATCGCTTGCAAATTATTTTGTTTGCTGTAAATATAATTGTGAAATTATTCGTCTCGATTAAAACGATAGAAATGCAAAGGCGATCCGATATTAGTTATAGTGATGCTGTTTCTGAAAGCTAATAAAACTTTGATGCCGATTGACAAATTGAATGAACTCTTAACGGATCTGTGCGCCTGGTGCTGAGAGGTATTTAGGTTATTGCTAATTAGTGTGGCAACGAGTACCAATATTCGTTGAAAATTAGCGATTGTTCGAATATTGGGTATTCGAATAGCAAAATAATCTAATGAACCACACGGTTAAGGGCCTGGTTCCCAATCGTAAAATATGGGTTACTTACCAGATATTTTATGACTTGTGACACAATTCTAACATTAAATCGAATACACACTTAAATTTGTTTGTGTTATATTTTATCCTTTTGTACCATTTTCTTGACTATTGTGAATATAAATGATTTAAATCATTAAATAATTATTCGTAGTCGAAAATAAGTTATTCTTCGCATCACTATTACTAATTTATTTCTTGTTAATTGCTTTGTAATTCTGTTATTAAAATGACGGATACGCCTGTGCATTAGGTACAGGCCGTTATTTGTGCCACTTATTTTAGTTATATTACAGACGCAGGCTTTAAATAACTAAATGTGGGGATAAGGTGACCATGTCTACTATTTTTTTGTCTATGGAAACATTTGACAGTAAACTATATACTGCATTGATAAAAAAACGAAAAAGGCATCTGTTTATTCGTATATGGGTATACGGTGGTACAGTGTTTTATTTTTGTTAGTTAGTACATTTTTAGCTGTAATTTTACGGTAAAACAATAAGTCAGAGCTTTAATATATAAAGTTAAACATAATTTAATTGTGCCGGGATCGCTAGTAATAAATAAATATGATCATCGCGGCCAGTTTCGCGCCCACCGAACGTTATACAACACCTTTTAAATCTTTGTTGTCTTCTGTAATAATTAATCCTTTCTATGACATGTTTTAAATAAAATTTTCATCTACTTACGATACACAACGTGTTTATTGTATATAATTGGATGAGGATTAATACTTTATCGTTTAAAATAGCTTGGTAAATAATTCATATTTATTTTAAAGTGTAAAAAATAAAAATGTTTCCTTAGGAGAACTTTTTTATTGATCTTATAAAGATGTTCAATTCCGTCGTACATTTATTTTATCTATCTCGTAAGGTTTAGCCAGCGCTTGCTGTGTCAGCACTTAAATACGTTTTAAAGAAACCAACTTACAAATCATAAATTTTATTGGCTTAAAAACCTTTTTTATAAATAACTCTATCTACTGATGTAAACTGGCGGGTAGTAACTTAATTTTATACCATGTAAAGAAATGACAGAGCCACGCAAGTTTCAGTTTTTCAACACCATGGGCGCTATTGTAGGTTGTATTTCGTGAGAGAGTAAAATGCACCATGCCAATACAATGCTATGAAAAGACAATTACAAAAGACAATACGGTGACTAACGAGTAAGAGTAAGTGCACATTACGCGATTCTACGATTTCAAAAAAAAATCCCTCGACAAACAAACAAAATTAAAATATTGCCACTTTATAATATTAATTTAGAGAACACTTACCAATTTAATATAAATGTACTAATTTAACAGTTTCGTCTAACACCTGTAGCTTCCACTCACTTTACTATAAACGAAAGTGAACATCGCATGCATTGCTAAATTAACTGGTAATTTTGAGTTAAATCGCGCCTGTAAAATTACGCGGTAAATTGGTACATTAATAAGTTTATTTAAATAGAAATTTGAATTTCTATTTGCACGACATCATAGTAATAGTAAATAATGTGGCAAAAGTAACAGTCTTGTATCATTATTATGAGCTTTTCACATATTTTATTATGCCCATGATATTACTAATTTTGTTATTCTCCATTTCGAAAACGATTTTATGCGTTTATACCAATATGGAATTTAACGATATACTGACAGAAATAAACTACATAGCTTGTAGTATTTAGTCTTTAGAGCCTCCTGATTCTATGATAGAAATTTAAAGGTAATTTAATACGAAAATATTTTCGAATTCTATCAGCTAACATACCGATAAGAAGTATCCATTTCAGTTTAATATGTAATGCCACAGTCCGTTATTGTATCTCATGTATGCGGTACATACTGCCAAAAATGTAATTTGAATTTATTATTTATATTATAGACGACCTATTTACAGTAAAAATCTTCCTAATTTCAAGACAGCTTGAAAGATACACTCTTCATCATTCACTTCCCATACCCATTACAAAATACGAAAACAAACTAAAAGCAACAAATCGACAATCGACAGTGCGCGCGTATCCTTACAAAAACAATCCCATCTGCACATTGGCGGTACTAAAAATTATAACCCTGCTAAAAAGAGGAGGCCAACAGATGGTAGTTTTTGGTAGTAAATGTACTAATTGGTAGTGATTTACAACTCGGTCGGTTACTAAGTTCGGGGAAGGGTCATTTTGTTTATTTTGCAACGTGTGTGGGATCCTAATGGTTTAGTGTGAAAAATAACGAGCAGTTTTTAAGTTAATGATGGGGCTGTTAATTGTTGTCAGTTAATATGTTGGGTATTGTAACATACAGTTAATCTGTTGGTTATTGAACCTTATTATCTAATATAGGTTCTGTAGAACATAAATGACCATAAAGCTACAGTGTAAAATGTTGTTAGTTTTTTTTTTAATGCTAGTAAATTTTAAACTTTTTAATTTTATTATTGTATCTAGGCAAGGCAGACATTATTCAAAATACCATACCCGTACCAATCTGGATTCAGGCCTGGGCATAGCACTACCTCTACCCTTCTCAAAGTGATTGGCGATGTTAGGGCGGGCATGGAGGATACCAAAGTTACAGTGCTAGCTTTGGTAGACTTTTCGAACGCCTTTAACACCGTCAATCATGAGATCCTTCTATCAACCCTCTCTCAACTTATGATCTCTTCTGGAACGCTGGATTGGTTTTCATCCTATCTTCGTGGACGCCAGCAGTCGGTGCGCCTTGATGGTTCTACATCAAGTTGGTGTGAACTCTTCTCTGGCGTCCCCCAAGGCGGCATACTCTCTCCATTACTTTTTTCTATCTTTATCAATCTTATTACTCTTAATCTTCGGTGTGCGTATCATCTTTACGCCGATGATCTGCAGTTGTATGCACAGGCAGGCGTCGAAAACGTATCCGAAGCGATCGATAAGGTGAACCAGGACTTGGTAGCTATAAAAAATTGGTCTGACCGGTTCGGTATTGTGGTCAACCCATCTAAATGTCAGGCACTCATCACAGGTAGCCAGCGTATGGTGAATAGACTACACATATCTTCACTGCCACCTATAAGGTACAACGGGTTGAACATAGCACTAAGTCCTGCGGTCAAAGACCTAGGGCTCTATATCGACACCACTCTTAGTTGGCAAGCTCACTCATCCAGTGTTAGCCAAAGAGTCGCATTTTCCCTACGCTCATTGTACCGTCTGAAAAACTTCCTCTCATCCAAGACCAAGGCAATGCTTGTGCAAACTTTGATATTCCCAATAATTGACTATGGTGATGTGTGTTATTTCGACCTGAATGCAGACATTCTTAACAAATATGACCGACTTCTCAATAACTGCATTCGATTCGTTTTTAATCTTCGTAAGTATGACCATGTGTCTGCTTATCGCTCCGAGCTCAAATGGTTACCCATTCGCCCACGCCGTAGCCTGCGTGCACTCACCACCCTTTATTCCTTCCTTAATTCTCCTACTCCGCCTTCTTACCTGACGCCATACCTCCAGTACTTGAGCTCTAACCACGATAGGGATCTACGCTCTTCCAATAATAAACTACTACTATGTCCCTTACACACTACTGGCTTCGTCAATTCTTCTTTCTTCGTACAATCTGTTCTTTTGTGGAATGCGCTACCGCAAGATATCAGAATGGCAACAACCCGGTACACCTTCAAAATTAAAGTTCGCAAACTTTTGACCGAAAAATTGGCAGAATCATCATAATGTTTAATTCTTCATCCCCCTTCTCTTCATCCGTTATTTATATATATGTATATATTTATAAATATATATTTTTTTTTGTATATTATTGACGTATTATTATGTATGTATATTAATATGTATTTAATCGATTTTCAAATCAGTGTATATTATTTTACTATTAGTTTTATCGAAACGCACCTACCTTTGTTTCTCCGCACCACCCTAGGTTGACTGTTAGAGAATGCCACTAGGCATTAAGTCCACCTATGTACCATTTTGTGTGCAAAAAGTTAAATAAATAAATAAATAAATAAAATACTCATTCAAACATTACACATGTACTCTACTACAAGTAAAACTTCTATGACACTGATGGTCATACCATAGTCCTAAAATTCATACCAACATTTGATTTTGTTGGAAATATCTTGCGATATAATTAACTCAAGACATAACGGATCCATAAAACAACAATTTACGTATATGCAAAAAGACGAGTCTGTTCGTCTGTATGTTCAAATAATACATTAATTAAACAATTTATTGATCTTCCCAATGTGAATTAACATTTATTGCGTTGAATTTAAACAGTTAGAAGTGAACAATACTATAAACCCTTTAATGTTTGTTGATTTAAGACTCTCATCTTATCCTCTAAAATTTAGAGAGGATAATGTATCTTATTATATAAAAAAATGCAAAAAATTTACCGACTTCAAAATACCTTGAAAAAGCATTAAATCACGCATGAACTTGGTTATATAGTTTATTATGTCGTTGCGACGGTGCCTATCAATTTTACTGGCAGAAAATAATCGATATATTTTAGTTATTTTTTTTTTTTGCATTTTTTTCGTTTGTTTATCTAGATTCGGTTATGTATCTTTACCATACAACATTCTCGTTTAAGATAGCTTGCAGTTAGAAGGACAGCTACCAAAAACGACTTATACTATGTAGGTTATTTTGTTACCATTCATCATACCAGTCTCGCCTCATCTGTGAATAACTTGAAAAAAAAATACAGTAAACGGTCTTGAGTGATTGCCGCATAAAAAAAAATAAAAAAAATTGAATTAGGCACCTCCTCCGTTTTGGAAGTCGGTTAAAAAAAGCAAGTAATTAGACCGGTACTGAACTCGTGTATGTTTCAATTAATGAACTCATCAAAAGATTAGCTGGTCATTATAGAAACAATTTATATACAAAATCGACTACAAAACAATCAATCTATACGTCTGTCTGTGTGGCCAAATAATACATTTACACAATTTATTGATCGTTCTAATGCGAACATCAACACGAAACGCATTTCATTGCATTTAATTTAAGGGTAGACTCCCGAGCGCCGCGTTTTCACACTAACGTAATATGGATTTAACTTTTTTTTAATTTATATTAAGTTTTCATCTATCATATCAAACACTAAAATGCATATTTGTCTGTTGCCATTTGTCTAAATTGTTTAAACAACAATTGAGTTGCTAACAAACTTTTTTTTCTTTCTTTTAAAAAAACGACGCCCGCACTAGGAATAACTCCTGTGTCGCAGGGGTGTTCACAAACATACATTTCACACACACAAAGCACACCCAGAGTCAGAACAAATCTTTGCGAATCACACAAAGATTTGTCGCATGTGGGGATCGAACCCACAACACCAGCGTATTTTAAAGGGGCGAGGCGACCGCTTTAACCGCTACGCCAACCGTGCACTCAAACTGAAAAATTTAAATAATAATTTTGAGAAAATTGGCGAATACAATACTTTTCAGGGTTCTAGATATGATTTGTTAATAAAAATAAATGAAAACTTAATAATATTAAAGTTAAACCCTTACTTTTGTATGGAAAACAACCAAGCAGTTGTTCCCTCGTAAGGGGTGAAAGTAATGAACCGTTTCAACGCGAGGTGATTTCGGGGTTCCATGATCGTTTTGTGTTTCGTATAAAAATGAAAACGAAATAGTAGTGGCATCACCTTGAATATATTTTATAAATCATGGTAATCGTTATATCTAGTCAATATTTCTACTAAGCAATTGAAATGTGAATTAATTATGGTGGATAAACATATTTTTAATAGAACTTCCTTTTTACCGCACCTATGTAAGAAACAAGTCTATAGGTCACTTACTATTACATAATAGGATAGTTGACACAACAAGTATATTGACATACTTTAAAATCAGTTTGTTTTGCGTCAATGTTTTAATACTAACCCAACTCCTTACTGGTTCACAGAAACCTTGCCACTTGAGTTCTTTTTTTGTACTGAAAAATATTTCATGTCATATAGCCCAAATAAAGAACTGTACAGTCATACTAACTATATTACCATCATATTATACGGAGAAACGGTAAAATACATTATAAATACGTGCACCTTGACATTTAAATACATTAAAATACATCATATTATTATATACACTGCCGCTACTAAATCGTAAGCGTGGGTGTACTCACGCTCTGAGTAATTGGACCAATTCATTCTCAGCAATTACGACTATCAACGACTTCTGTATCAATTTTAGTAACATTGCTGCAGATATTTATACGGATAATATTTCGTAAAACTAGCTTTTGCATGAGGCTCTGCCCGAGTGGTACGACGATCTGTAGCCTATGTCCTTTGGTTATTCCATACCACCTTTGATTAATTCCATACCAATTTCAAACAAAAACAGTTCAAAAGGTTTAGCCCTAAAGGCGTAACAGACAATCAGACAGATACGCAAAATCTCATAATGAACAGTGTGTCTCTCATAGCATAGTGTTTATACGTAGGTATGGATAAATTTTAGGCCTTACATTTGCAAGCATAAATGTTATTTTGCCTACAAACAGGTTCAAAATAACTATACAATTATTAGCGTTTATGTGTAGTAAAATTTGTTTTTCAATTAGATACCCTTAGTTCGCAAATCTTATATAATTCAATTATTTAAATTGAAATTCAAGTTAGTTTAAGTGACGTCTGTAGAGTCACTCTTTACTCAGAAACTAGCAAGAAACTTTTGACTGCATATGTAATTACTATGAAAAACCAGAACTTCTAAATATTTTTAATGAAATCTATTCATATATCTTATCTTGATAGTTGAATAATACACTCGATAAATAATATAATATTTCACAATTGCCTCATATTATTTTTTTTGTTAAAATAAAACTTGCCGCACAATATTTCTTCCTATAAACAGACGTTGACTTCTTGTAACAAGCAATTAAAAAATTACAAAAAAGTATGTATTAATAGGTACCAATATTAATGGTTATTTTCTGCGAAAATTCTTTGCGTTATTTTCATCGAGCAAATTATTCAATGCATGTCCTTCTTTCCATAAAAAATGAATTATTAATTTTATTACGTTATTTTACGTTAGTATTATCAAATCATAACATTTTGTCACCTGCATGAAAATAGACCTGAAGAATGATGTTCACAAAAGGATTTCTTAATTAAATAATAATTGTTTAACACTCACCTTTGACCATCCTATCTTCATCAGTCCACCCAGGCGAGTCCTTCGACTTTGGCACAGACAGATTCAGCGGCTCATCACTCTTGTAATAAACCTTATCAAATTCACTATCACTAGTCCTAACACCCTTCTGCAACAACTGTTCTTGCAGCTTATTCTTATGCACACTGAAGTTCCTATCACTGTCCACCTGCACACTCTTTTCTTGATAACTATAATTCTTCTTTACGTCAAAGTTTATTTTCACGTTCATCAATTGAGACACAGTCGATTTTTTCTCACTTTTATCTATATTTGAAAGGCCTAGGATATAATCTATCGAATGAGGCGTCGGCTTTTTCGGAGGTTTGCCATAAACATGCGGATGCCATGATGGTTCAAATACCTCTTCCTTCTTTTCATCATTAACTCTAATTTCTTCATCTCTGCTTTCCGTGTCATCTATATTCAATTCTGGTTCGTTTATATGCCCTCTTGATTCATCTATTACTAGCTCTTCTTTATCTTCGTCAACGTTAATTTTCTCGTTCGGACTAAATCGGTCTTCGTAAAAACTGTCATTAGTAAAGTGTTGGACATCTATTAGAGTATTATCTTCTTGGTGGGGGGTATAATTAGAGACTACTGTTTGCATTTCTTTTTCTTTAATGTCGTCGTTCATGTGTTTAATGTTTAGTTGTCGAGGAAATAAGACATGTTTGTTTTTATGATTGTATTAGCGTTTGATTGCCACGCCGTTTGATCTGGCACTTTGATGTCGCGGTGTTTCCGCCGGTTTCCTGCAACAAACACAGTTTTGAATGTTATTTAGTGGTTTGTGATTGAAAGTCATGTGACGTGTGGTTTTGATTATATTAATGGTACAACGTCTACTTTATTTTTGCCACATTTAGATTACATTAAAGAAAACGCGATGGGACAAAATTATTCAGTTTTGCTTCTATTCTAAATTAATTCATGTCTATGATGTCATAATTAAACTAGGATTTTATATTTACCAATTTCAATTTATCAATTTAAAAGAACGCTCCGAATTCTTCCTTTTCTGAAGTCAGTTAAAAAAGCGACTGTCTGTCTGTCCTAGCTCTTCCAAGGACATTTTTACCTAAGATTTTGTAAATATTACTTGTATATTGTACTGCCCCGTTGCGCGTTGGCCTAGTGGTAAGCATATGCGCCTTTCACTGCGAGGTCCGAGGTTAGCGCTATTTGGGATTTTGCCGTCAGAACAAATTTTACTCCGTGTGCGTTGGGATTGTGCCCTTTGGATGGCGATATGCTTACATCCTATCACTTAGGACCTAAGCGTGACAGGTAAAGTGTGGGTGGTACAATTCTACCCTACCTTTCTGAGTAATACAGGCGCGATGTTATGTTAAGCAGATTAACATTAGTCGACGACTTTTTAAATATACGCACCCTAGATTAATTTATACTTCAGAGTATGTCTGTATGCATTGATTACAGGAATTTAATGACTTGCGGAGCTTCCCACGACACTCGGGTTATTTCCAGTACTGAAGGAAAACTAGATAACCGTTTACGAGTCAGCTATCAAATTATAAACATACGGGTTCATTTAAAGTGAGATGAGCTAAAGGTCTGGCTGCGTATGATTTTCCTACTCAAATGGAAATCCGCAATCATTTGTGAGTCAAGCGAATTAACTAAATACTATTGTGCTATTTACATTTAGATACTATTAAACTTGGTATTTGTTGATAAAAACATTATAAATCGAGGTTTAAGAGAATTGAATTTCACGTTTTTTACAGCGTAAGTGTGCATCATATTTGTTCTTGTAAACATTTATATATGTTATGGTCTAGTTTGGGATTTAGTAAAACAGAGAAAATTATTATGTTTTAGTTCATATATTTTGAAAACAAAGATAAATTTCATTTGCGTTTACATCCTAATCGTCATCATAAAAACGTCAACGAAATTTACAAATAAAATAGATAAATAAACTAAACTAAGCTAAAAATCGCGAAGGTACATAAGTTACAAGTAGACCCAGCTGTAAGGCATAATTCCACCAGTTCCTGATAAGGTTTCAGATAACTAAATGCTGATTCATTATTCATATAATTTTCAATACATTTCTTCTGTCAAAAAGGCTACTAGTGACTTATCCAAAACTAGATAAACTGGCACTTATACTCTTAAATTTGTCAACAAATAAAAAACACCTATCAGTATCTTTTTAATCGACTTCATAGAAGGATGAGGTTCTATGTACGACGTGTTATTTGTATAAAGATTATGACTCTGGTTTTTATTCATTTAGTTATAATTTAAAAAGATAATGTGGAGCATAACAGTAATTCAACGTGTAGTTGAATAACTGTTATGCTCCACATATCTTTTTCCTGCATCCAAATTTTCACAAGTACTATATTTTTCACTTGCAAAGCGTATAATAAAACAATATTCAGTATCGTTCATGATTCCAGTCCCTAATAGCGTGAAACAAACCGATGCTACAACATGCTCCACCCAATAAAACTGCGTGCTCTATCTTGTAGCAGTGGTATGCCCCCTTTGCCCCCCACGAGCCACCCCACAACCCTGGGGGGCACGCACACCGGCGCGCGGGATCAAGTGATCGGTGAGCGCTGATTGATTTTTATTGGAATCACATATCAGGGTTGGCATAAATATTTATTTATATTTTATATTTAACTGACTTGATGGTTTAGTGGTTAACATTATGTGCCTCTCAACACGAGGTCTTAGGTTCGATGCACGGGTTGGGCAAATGATATTTGCACGGAGTTGGATTTGTGACTGGTGGATGGTGATAGGCTCACCCCCTGTCACACGGGACCAAAACATAACAGGTGAAGTATGGGTGTTATACACTGCTACACCCTTCTGAGTAATATAAGCGTGATGTCATGTTATAGTTTATTTCAATTATTTATGGTGGTAAAGCTTTTTTAAACGAGCTCCGACAATGAATCACATGTCTCATCAATAGATGAGAGAGAGAGAGAGAGAGATTTTGCTGTCACGTTTCACGCTAAAACGGCGGATATTGAGTTAAATTGGACCTGAGGCTCGACATAGGCTACTTATTATATAATATACCGTAGGGAAAACCGCAAGCCGCAGCTAGTATTGTATAATTTAAATCTTCGCCTGATGATATCATAAGGTTTTGTATCATCATTGCAAATTTTTATCTACGCCATTCCTTTTTTTAATCTGATTAAAATCTATTATTACGTTTTATTTGATATGATTATCTTAATTACAATAAATAATCAAAAGTTATGAATGGATGGAGATTAATCATAAATTACATAAAAATCACTTTATGATACATGTATCGTATCAACCCTTTTCATCTAAAATATCGTTATTTATTCGCAATTACGTATTTAATTATATTTATAATTGTTTGTGAGGTCCAAATAGCTACAATCGAGTCCATTGATACGCTGGCAGCTCGCATGCTTCATTCATTTATACATTAAACCACGTTTTTATCCCACGGGGGTAGGCAGAGACGATGGAAAGCCGTGTGCTTCTTTCGCTTCTTCAACATTCATACATCTTTGTGCATCATGCTCGCGGGTTTGATGTATGAAAAAAACGTGTAGGTGTAAGTTCAGTCGAGTTCATTGATAATATATGAAGGTATAGTGGTAGGTATAGGTGTAGGTAGTATGTAGATAAGTGGAGTACAGTGGGCCAAGCAATTAGGTACCTATGCAGGGCAAAAACTTCTACGCCTTAGTGAAAACTGACTGCAAAAGATATGCATGTGTGAATTACTTATTTAATAAGTGTAATATACCCACTGCTTAGATATGTAACTCACTTATCCATAACTGGTGTAGTAAGTATTTACGATGACTTCGAAGTTTTTGCCCTGCATACCTAACTCGTTGGCCCACTGTACTCCACCTATCTGATATACATACTATCTATACCTATACCTACCACTATACCTTCATATTATCAATGAACTCGACTGAACTTGTTACACTCTTACTCTTGACTCGACTACATGTTTTTTTTTTTATTTAACTTCATGTTGCGTGCCACCCCTATCAAGTTGAAATTGAAACAAAGCCGTACACAAAACACGATAGCATGACGCTACAAAATGATTCGATCTACTTGTACAATACAACATACACACAATGTATGAAATGATACAATTCCATACGAATATTCATTTTATTTATATTTGTTTGAATACAACGTTTCAGGCATTGCGGTTAAGCTTTAGACTAAGGTTTTATATTTTATTGTTTGATTGATGGACTTGTTTAAAACACTTTTGCTATGTCCTTCTTGGTAATATAGGCGTGATGTTATGCCTCATCCGCTGTATAAGTAGTATTTTACGTAGAGCGACTGTAATCAGACCCATACGAGGTGATTCGATGTTCTTTATTAGACTGGTTGACTGACTTGCCTCTGATCTCCCAAATAACCCTTTTGCCCGACCCCGGCATCGAACCCTAGACCTTGCGGTAAGCGATACGCCAACAATTACAACAAAAAGACAGTTCTACACATAGAGATAGACACAGTAATACATACCAAAATAAAATAATTCATTAATTTCACAAACATTCGCACTAAATTTTAACACAACACTAAAAGCACTATTGATACAGAATTAATGAGCAAATTAATTACAACCAATGTATTTAACAATTGTGTGTTATGTAAAGTATTCAACACCTAATAGTAACATGCAATGAATGACAATCTACTATTAAATCATTATTGCAATTGTTTTAGCGATGCGTCACGCCGCGCGCCGCGCCGATGCGAAATCATTCACTATCTGTACAAACTATAGACATATACTAATATTAAAAAGCTGAAGATGTTCATTGTACTTATGATTGATTGTTTATTTGAACGAGCTAATATCAGAACACATGCACAAATTAAAAAAAAATCGAAGGATAGCTCATTTATTAAGAAAGGCTAATAGCATCAGCTACGACTATTAGGAGATTAGCAGCTCCTTAATTGAAAATTAAAGTCAATCTAAGCTTTGGTGTCGCTTCATTTTATTGCAATAAGTATTATATTATTTAATTTAGTAAAGTTTTATTTTAATTTTATGTTTTGTATTTTGACTTGTTCAAACGCCCCTTGGGGCCCATGGAAATGAATGATTTGATTTCCGATTTCTACAGCAATACGATATATTGCAAAAACGACAGGTAAGGTTGTAGGTGAAGGGAGGATAACAAATTTAGTGGTAGTATGCCTTTGTTTTTACAATTCGTGTATCCGAAAATGTTCTCAAGTTGGTGTTGTTTAAACATAAATGAAACCTAAGATAAAAGGTCACTGTTTTGATGCCATTATAAAATGTGCTCAAAAGATCTAGTTCTAAAAGATTATCATAATATTTTTATTACATGCAAATATCTCAATAACTTCAGAAAATATACAAAAAAACACAATAAGAACCTATCAAATTTGAGGGTTGCCCTCGATTTCTATGGTATTCCATCATCAGATCCATGAGTCCATTTCGGAAGTACACTCTCTAAAGTAGGAAATAAATTTTATAATCGGTCCACAAATTACAAAAATAACGCTGGACAAACGAAAAAAAAATTGCGTGTCAAATAAAGAACCTACTCCTATTTAAAAGTCGGTTAAAAATACACGCAATATCAAAAAAATGTTGAAAAGAATGTATTTCTAATGAGAACGTGAGCGATAACTAGTATTTTGTGCAGATAATTTCATAATAATCGCTGCCATTCACGATTATTTAATTATTGTGATATATTAATTGCTTTATCTACAACGCAATAGTAGTGTTAACTCAAAGAACATATACAATTTACAATAGGTGGTAGAGCTCTTTGGAACAAGCTCGAGGGTGAAAGCACCATTGTAGTGCTAACTGAGTTTCGGTTTGGTGGTGGGATGAATCTTTGAAAGTACCGGTTGGGACATGAAACCGTAGTCCTCAGATGATGTAACGCATCTACGAACTGCTTTTGTGGATTTTTGATGTCCATGGGCTTTCATTACCACTTACTGTTAGGTTAAGGAAAACATCGTGAGGAAACCTGCATGCCTGAGAGTTAGTGTTGCCCAAATGCAAGAACAAGACGAGACTTAGCCAGTCTTGGTCTTGGTCTTGCAGCAATACGCCTGGTCTTGGTCTTGGTCTTGGTCTTGCGCTCCCAGTCTTGGTCTTGGTCTTGGTCTTGCACAAATGAGACCAAGACTGAATTTGGGCAACACTACTGAGAGTGCCTAAAAAGGACAAGAGGTCGTGTGAAGTCTACCAAACCTTACTTGGCCAGCGTGGTGGGCTATGAGCAGACCCTCCTTATCATGAGAAGAGAAAAGACCCGAGCCTAGCTGTGGAACATGTATTAGATACAGGACTGCTATTATTTTCAGGTGAAAGGCACGGCTGTTCACTACCTCATCATATAAGGGCTGAAACGTAGCTGATGTATATACTCGAGTTGATGGTCGTTTAGAGAAGAATATTGTGTTTATGAAAATAAAGAATAATTATGATAGCTTTATAGTGACTTGAGTATTTATTTAATTCCTTTATTATGCGTTCGGCTTTTTACACTCTTGCTCTAGCTAGTATTCGTATTAATTCATAGACTAGGTATGAGTCATAACCTTGTCCGTGAGCACGCATTTCGGAATTTTCAATTTCAAGTAGCGCAACCCTCATTAATCTGAACGCTCTCTTTTTTCATGAAAGTATTGGATAACCCATATTCTAAATTTGCCCAATACTTCAGAGATCTTAATTTAGATTTCAGCTAATGCAAATCTTCTATTTAAGAGCATCAAAAACGTATATAAATTTGGTTTATAATATTAATATACTACTTACATAAGTAGACTAACTTCAATTAAATTAATTTCTGCAACTCCTATATAATTTATGTTAGATCTCGTCGGATACGATCTATTCTTAGTTAAATCGATCACATGACATGACCAGATAATAAAATATGTATCTCTGAAGCTGTTTCATGTCGTTGATTATCGTTAATACCAATAATATAAGATTCGCCGCAAACGAGGCACTGACCACAGCCACCAGTTGCTGTTGCGCGGCACGTCCTTTGGTACTGCGCTAAAGATGTTCGGTGGCCGTAGTGGTCGGTAGCCGCCACAACTTGTTACTTTCTAATACACTTTTAGGTTTCATTTTAAGCTTACTAGTAATTTGCAAAATTTCCTTTTAAATAATGTATCTTTTTTTTCTGTTTATATCATTTTTAGATTTATAATTAAAATTTAATAGATTTTAATATTGTCACCAACGATCGCGACTGAGTGCTTTATGTAATACAATTGGTAATCGTTATTATGGTACCCACAGGACAGGCTTGCCTAGTGTGGGACCAATGGATATTTGTAAATATTTATGTTTTTTGGTAATAAATCATTTTTCATTTTAATTTTTGCAATACAAATTACTAGCATTCTTGTTAATCTAGCTTAATTCACTTCTATGAGGAGGAAGTTTACGTCCGTGGTGTAATGGCCAGGATCGAACCCACGACCCCTCGAGTATCGTAAGATCCATTGCGCCACGGCCGCTTAGTAGTAGAGTTTTACCTAGGTAGTGAGTGGTCGCCACCGGTGGTGGCGTTTCACCGCCCATAAACTGCTCCTAGCGAGCACACGTGGCCAGTCTGCGCGGAGCCTTATTGTTTTATTTAAGAACAGTTACACAAGCAGCCGTAAAGTTAATTATCAGCGAGATCTAGGCACTATATCGATAAAATGCCAACATAGATTGTACTCATCTATCAACTTTCTAAAGAACCTGACACATTAGTCCGCAAAAACACCGCGGATTTTTGAGGGGCAATATTATATGGGTACATTTATTATCGAATAAAATTGAATACTTCCTAGTATTCAATGTACATAAATTAAATATGTATAATATCAAGAAAACTGGACGATCACTCATCTAATTTTTTTATCGTTTGATTTCGTTATAAGTACGTGATAAACGTATGTAGTATTGAAAACGAAGTAAGGCATAGTTGTCAATTGTATCAATGAAGACTCTCCGAAAAGTTAAATTAAACTTATTTTCTGCCTTCATCGTGTCCAAGTCATAATAAATAATAGCAGCCCTGTATCTAATACATGTCTCACTGCTGGACGAGGGTCTCTTCTCATGATGAGAAGGGTTAGGCCATAGTCCACCACGCTGGTCAAGTGCGGATTAGTAGACTACACACACCCTCGAGCACTTTCAGGCACTCTCAGGCATGCAGGTTTCCTCACGATGTTTTCCTTTACCGTTAGCGAGCGATAATTTATATGACAAATACACACATATCTTCGAAAAGATGAAACTTAATGATTACTCCACAGCATTAAAGCTGAGCAACCACCACTGTTTTCTTACATATTTATTACATATTTTTTTATAATAATTACCTATTTTTGTATATTATGTAAGAAAATAAAAAATAATTTTTCTTTCTTTCTTTCTTTCTCATTTATTGACAGAGGTGTGTGCCGTGGGTCAGAATCCGAGAACTTCGACTTAGCAGTCCTACGGTCTCCCGCTCGGCTAACGCTACTAATCTGTTTCAAGACATGATCCCGCACAAATACTAACGTTTTTACGGCGTTTTCTCACCGTTTCTATCGCCAGTGTAAACGGTCACCACAACTCATATGCGTTAATGCATCGAATTAATTATAATATAATGCTGACTACACATTTACTCTTGATTGACGTCAATAGCTCTTCGCTCTACATAAACATACTTATTAACTTAAGCCATTGACATGGAATTATAGCCCTTATTGCATAGAAAATAATGGGTATTTTGTTTTGAATTTTATTTGCAAGGAATGCGTGTTACATTTCAAGTAAATGTGAAGTGATGTGTTTTATTATTTGATTAGGTATGGGAGATTGTGGAAAGTTTCAGCTTGTAAAATGCTTTGTGAACATTTTTTTTAATTGCTTGTTTCTATTAATAGTGTGTCTAATGTTCATGCTAATAAGTGCAAGCAACCTTAAAATACTATGACAATTACTTTGACAACTATCGCTCTGCAAATTGCATACCTAAAAAACACCTAACGGTACATTTCAAATACATAGATATCCTCATATCTATGTTTTTAAAGTGTACTGCTATTAGAGCAGGGTATTCTTTATTGTACACCAAAAATATACAGTTTGACAATAAATAAACTTAAAATTATTTTCAAATGCACAATGGGCGGCCTTATGGCTAAAAAGCAATTTCTTACAGGCAACCTTTGGATGGATAAAAATATAGTTTGTGTTGCAGGCAATATATAGGGCAGTTGGTGTATAAAAATCGAAATAAGTCTTATAGCTAATATTTAAAACAGAGATATCCTAATTTTAATATTTAAACATATCTTACAATAGTTATATACATTATAAACAACATATAGATATAATAACATATAACAATACACAAATACTAAATAAATATATAATAATATATATAAATAAATATTATGGATGATGTATCTCTTCATTCGAGAAAAGCTTACGCCCGCGGTTTCATTTTCGTGGTACGGAAGTATTTTTTAATAAAATTGCACGAACATTTGCACCTAGGTTCCCACACGACATAAATCTATACATATAATACTAGCTTCGCCCACGACTTTGTCCGCGTGGAATTGTTACTTTGGGCTAACGCTAACTTTAACTCGCAACTTATTTTGCCGTGAAGTTATTTTAAAACTGCGATATATCGTTAGATATTCATTTAAATCGAATAATGCAAAGGGCAATTTTGTTTTAAATTAAATACTTGTTATGAGTAACTTATTTATTTGGATAAGGATTAATATCATATTTATAAAAGCACCTTCGTAAATAATGTATTAGATTAGAACATATTTGGTGAGCATAAAAAAAACATATGCTGTCGTGGACTTTTTTTTAACTTTTTAAGGGGAACAATTCATACATGATTTTTGCGAACGCAGCGCACGCAGCGGATGCTCTTAATAGGATAAAAATCCCCCGATTTTGAAACATTCTTTATTGGTGGTCCGCTCCTATTGGTCTTAGCGTGATGATATATCTACAGCCTATAGCCTTTCGCAATAAATGGGCTATCTAACATTGAAAGAATTTTTTAAATTGGACCAGTAGTCCCTGCGGTTAGCGCGTTCAAGCAAACAAACTATTCAGCTTTATATCTAATATTAGTATAGATTGACAATAAGATACATTTTTTAGAGGGAAAGGGATATAAGAATTACCTCAATTTTGTAGGACATAGCATGGGAATATCGCATTCCACGCGGACGAAGTCGCGGACAACAGCTAGTTAATAATATACATACAGCAAATGCCTAGCGACTTGTCGTTGTCGATCATAAAAACTCATCTCATTTAAACATTTCCTGCGCTAAGTATTCAGCTTTGATACCACATTAATTGACGTCTATTTCATAATGCTTTTGATGAAAGAATTTGTTTTTAATAAAGATGCCAGATGTTCGTTTGATATCTGCTGGTGCTAATTTGATAAGTGGGTGTGATAGTCTACCATGATAAAATGGTGGTATTAAAGAAACTGTTTTATTTCTTGACTCAAATGAAAACTCAAACTGCCTCGATGGTCTAGAGGTTAGCGTATGCGCCTCTCACCGCGAGCTCTAAGGTTCATTTCCTGGGTCGGGCAAAGTTCTATTTGTGAACTTTCCGTCAGGAAATCCAAAATAGCAGCACGGAGTTGAAATTATGTCCGGTTGGAATTATATCAAAATCCGTTGCGTAGATTTAGAGATCTAAGCATACAAAGAGACAAACAGACTGACTGACAGCGGGTAGCTACTTTGTTTTATCCTGTATAGTGAAAGTGATTTAGTTTTATTTTATTTTTATTTTTTATTATATTTATTTGGAATAACAAACAATTACACAATAAGTAATACAAGTTTTTAAAGCAAACTAAACTTAAATAATAAAAACAAAACACAATTACGTAATCGACGACGTTATCCACAAAATACATATTTAAACATAATTTTAAAGCCGTACATAAGCTATTTTTTTTTAAATAAATCTATGTAATTAACCATACTATAAATGTATAATATATAACTAAAGAAAAAAAAACAATAAAATAGTAAAACCAAAAAAAAAAAGAAAACGAAAAAACTATAATTACTGCAATTATAATTTAGGACCAGAACATTTTAAAAGAACAATTTATCGACAGATCGAAGAGTCGGACGAACTTTCTTTTTCACAAAACTCTTCATAAAATGTTATCACTTTTAATAATTGTAATCAACTGATAGTCGAATTTCACTTGATGGAAAAATCCTAAAATATGAAAGTGTAGCAACGTATCTGCAGATTATTGCCGCCTAGCTTCCGTCCGCGGCTCCGCTCGCGTCGATGAAAAGTAGCCAATGTTTATCTGGCGTCTTGAACTATCTCCAAATTAATTTTCATCAAGATTCGTCCAGTAGTTTCAGAGCCTAATCCTTACGATCATTATAAATGTTTTGCGATGTGTGTTACTTATTCACGCAAAAACGAATGCGTTGATTATGATGAAATTTTGCATACGAATAAGCCATAGTCTGGATTAATAAAAGCTACTTTTTAATCGACATACCATGGGTGGAGTCGCGGACCAAAGCTAGTTTATAATATTTGAAAAGATATTAGTAATGATTACCATTACGCTTTAGTTGTCAGTAATTATCGGGTGGACTGCAACCTTGTTTGTTAAATTCGTTGTGTCCCTACACATTATCAAATATAAAGTATATTATAATATAATAAGTATTTCCGTTGGCACTGTTTTGTTAATACTAATATCAATAATTTTAATCAGAATGACAAAGCGATTATCAAAGTATAAAAGTAATATAAGATATTAAATTGATGACTTCATTGTAAGATAAAATCTAGAAGCAATACATACTGACCGATATGAATGGGCCATCCTGTATAAAGGTATATACAGGGTGGACAATTTATATCGGTCAGTATAGGGAAGTCTATAATTATACGACTAACTCAAATATGTTTTAGGAAAAATGACATCGATTGAAGAAAATAAATTTTACATGCACTATAACATTTTCAGAAATTAATGAAACTGAGTTTGTCTGTCTGCAGTTGGAAACGAAACTAAGTGTTAACCAATGGTGGAGAATGATTTCAACTATTACCGTAAACAAGATATTATTAACTAAAAATTATAATTATTATTATATACTATGGCATAACTAGTTTTATACTTCTCATTGCCACCACGATCAATATTCCATATTTGGTGGTATTTCTTTTCATGTTAGAGGTACAAATAGGGAAACTTTTCAAAATGACATGAGTCGGTCTCCGCCGGTCGGTTTTTTAAATATTCAAAAGTATTAAGATATTTTTAACAAACCGTAACACAGTGCATGCACTGCTATTTGGCGTCAGGTTAAAAGTGAGACAGTAGTGCTTCATCACAAGAGCTCTACCACTAAGACTATATAAATTAGCGCTTGTGATCTTTAAAAATAAATAAAACAATAATTTATTTACCCAAAAAGTATCAATAACTAAACAAAAAAATAATTTAGTCAAATAGTCAAAACACATATTACTTAGAGTTTTTAAATCTCTCTGATTTTTAAAATTCGAACATCAAATATGGCGTGCGCGTTCCGGCCAATTAGGAGGGATGATTATGACATTAATGACATTAATCGATAACGAGGTGCGTACACGCCGGACATGGAGAGGCGGTCGGTGGCCGATGGTGGCCGACAAAGGCGCGGAAGTCGATGTGGGTGGCCTATGCTTTGATGTCACCGATATTATAATATTATAGACTAAGTTATTAACGCTGGTGGGATATGAGGATATTGGTGACGATTGACAATACATAACTTTTTAATGCAGCAACTATTCATGGTGGTATAGCTCTCGTGATAGTGCTACCGTCTCTCCTTTAACCTGCCGCCAAATAGTAGTGCTTACAGTACTGTGTTTCGTTTTGGGGTGATGAGATCAGGGCCTGAAATTACTGGCACATGAGGCCATAACACCGTAGTTACCACTTACCATCAGGTGGATAACACGTCTGTCCTCAACATACGTAGAATAAAGAAAAACCCATTTAAAAGATTGTAACTTCGTCTTTTAGACGAAGAAGGAAGGAAAAGACGAAGTTAAAATATGTTAAATGGTTTTTTGTTTAATAGATTACGCAATATACATAAATATACATATTAATAGACAATGTAGTGTAAACCACAAAAGCCTGTTAATATAGTAACAAAGGAGATCACGACCCAGAAATTAATTTTCAATAATTGACACCCAAATTCACAACAAAATAATGATAAAATCATTATATCGATGTAATCGCGATATCAATGTACATTAGCAGCTAGTAATAAATTAATGATTACATATCGACTATTAAGTGTATTGGTAATTGGTATAATAATATGCATTGTATTACTATAAAAGGCTGCATTTTATTAACTAGGTGTTCCCGTGGTTTTTGCCGTGTTTAACTTAACTTTTGGGCTTAAACGTGATATATTTTTCTTTTTTTAATCGACGCGTTTGTTTACATTTCACACACACTAAGTCAGAACAAATCTTTGCGGATCACATAAAGATTTCAGAGAAAGCAGCGAGGCAACGTTTAAACCACTACGCCAACCGTATTACCCAGAAGCTTGTGGCAAAGGTGTATACAACCCACACTTCGCCTGATAGGCCTATTGCTATTCACCGCGCACAGTTCCAACTCTATGCTGCAGTTGTGAAAAGTTCCTGACGGCAAAATCGAAAACAACACTTTTGCCCGGCAAGACAGTTATAAAATAAATATCTCTATCATTAGTATTAAGTATCATTACATATCGTCAATTACGAGAATCGGTGGTTATTTATTATGTAATTCCGTTCATAGATCAAGTTTTTGCGGCCGCACAAATTGTGGTGATTTAGGGTTGATTCAGCAGTATTCAAGTACAATAATTGAATGACTCGATGGTCTAGTGGTTACCGTATGAGCCTCTCACCGCGAGGTCTCGGGCAAAGCGTTATTTGTGAACTTGCCGTCAGTACATTCACAATAGCAGCAAGGAGTTGGAATTGTGCCCGGTGGATGGCGATAGGCTCACCGCCTATCACATAACAGGTGAAGTGTGGATGTTGTGCACCTCTGTCACACCCTTCTGGGTAAAAAGACGTGATGATGTTATGAAATTTAATGAATGTTTTTATTTGGTTATATTATTACGTAGCAATTTAGGTTAACATAATATTACTTATTAGTCTTGATAGGCTAGATTGTAATGTAAATAAGATATCATAATTTTAATAATTGATTTCTTATAAATATGAAAAAATAAATAAAAAAAAGTGTTTATATTTGGTGACTTCGCTCATAGAAATAAATTAAATGCGTTCTTAAATCAAGCTGAAAAATGCATTAACTGAAAAAATCTGAATGTGTGTTGTGAGGTGTATGGCTAATTTGCTCTTTGCGTTTGGATGAATAATTATAATTTAAGTATATTTAATTGCCAGCTTAGCGCTTTAATTCACAAAATATTAACAAATCGAAAGATTTCCACTTACAAGATCATGATTTTCGTTACGGATCCAACTGATCTAAATACTGATTTGTGTAGGTTTAAGAGTAAAATGCAATAAGGTTATATTTCAACTAGTCTAGAGAAAATATAAATAGCATTTATGCTCCATCGGACTGCTATTAAAAAGCTGCAAAACAAATATTTTGATGGTGCAGTCAATTCTTACATATCATGAAATAAAACTGCAAATATTATCGTATTTTCCAACAATATATCCACATTTTAAAACCACGGCCTTATAAAACTAGAGCAAAAACGACGAGCTGGCATAATTTTATTTTTTTCAACCTGCTGCCTTAACCACGGAAATTGTATTTTACTGTTTGTATTGTATTGTATTTTTTTAACGTCACGCCCATATTATCTTGAAGGGTGTAAAAAAAGAGTATAACACAAACCGTTTACTTATGTCCCGTGTGTTAGGAGATGAACCTATCGCCATACACCGGGTACAATGTTAACTCCGTGTTGCTCTGAAAATTTCCTGACGGAAAAACTCAAATAACTCTTTTACCCGATCTGGGTACCGAACCCAAGACCTCGTAGTGAAAGGCCGCATAATTATGTCCACTAGACCAACGACGCAGTTCAGAATCCAGGATATATGCTATCTGTAAAACGAATTCTAATCCTGAGAGTGCCTAAAAAGTGCTCGAAAGAGTGTGAAGTCTACCAATCCGCACATGCAAAGCGTGGTGGACTATGGCCTAACCCTTCTCATCATGAGAAGAGACCCGAGCCCAGCAGGAAAATGTATTAGATACAGGGCTGCTATTATTAAAACAAATTCATCATAGTTTTCCATCCGTTTTACCGTGAAAAATAACAATCATACAACAAAATCGCTTTTTTATAGTGTGACATATATATATTAATGTAAATTACATTCCAATGTTATCATTTTAAACAACACATAAATTTAATTTATGAATTATCTATTACAATTTTCCAACAAACCTTGAATAGCTGTACATTCAAGGCTTTCGGAGAATCAATTAAAATACATTTAATCACAAATATGTTTATGAATAATCATAATCAATAAATATATTATAAAATACATTGCTTGTCTTTGATTAGTCATAATTATCTCACTCAATTGTTTGACTATCAATATTGAATTATACTGCAATATGTATTTTATAGCGCTTTATGGTGTCTTGCATCAATGCAAGCGCTATAACTATAACGCTGAGCGATAGCCCGATTCCTGCACGGATACTCGTGACCAATGTAACTTTGACTTTATTATTTATTTTCATTTTTTATTTTTTATTCTGCGTTTGTACTTTTTTCTTTTCTTTGTGTGTATTTAGTTTAAAGATCTGTGCTGGAATTAAAATTATTTTCATTCGTTTTTCTTTCTTTTCTATGACAATGTGACTGTTACATAAACAACTAGTTTATTTATATACGACGTTTATTAAAGCGGTTTATAAAGGTTTGTCAACCAGTTCATAGTAATTGCCAACTACAGCCATTGGACATATACAATCTACCAAAGATTACAAAAGAGTCGCTACATCTGAGTACTAATTTTTTATGGTGGACTAGCTGTTGCCCGCGACTTCGTCTAAAAAGAAATAATAGCTAATAAAAATAACAAAATCGACCAAAAATCTACCAAAAGCTATATAATATAGTTTCTGTAGCTTTTGTTAACAATTTCTGTAGCTAAAATTTACCAAAAACTACCAAAAATTAACAAAAACAAACATAATTTACCAATAACAACAATTAAACAAAAATCATTCAATAAGAGAAAAACATTTTTTTTTACTTTTCGTCCCTCTGCAGAGCGCAACGGGCGGAAAAGTAGAAAGAGTCCCGCTGTTCAGGACTCACCTAAAATTACACACAGTCTTTGATAGATATTCTCCGTATGAGATACTGCAATGAGGTTATTTCTACGTTGGTGTATTATAAATTGATGGAATTGAGTTTTAATGTAAGTGTGGATGTTTATTACTCTTTCATACAAGAAATGTAAAGCGAATTTTGTTCAAACGAAACACACATTATAGCATCAGAGTTCCAGCTACGCGGGTGGAGTGTGGCCAGAGGCTTGTTAAGCCGTGCTGTTCTCTTAAGCTCGTTGACAAAAACTCCCCGAAGTATGGTGGTAGGTTGTACATGAGAATGGCTAATCCCTAATGGATACAAGTGACATTCGGACATGTTAGATATAAGCCGAGCTTGTAGTTAATTAGAACAATATGTCTTCATTAATTGTAGTATTAATCACGCTACATAAATGTATATAATAAGCATATACGTTATATATAATTATATCAATTGGTATATTGATTTAAGGTGACCAGTAATTAAATCTAATGTTACAAACTTATGTCCGCAGTTTCACTCGCTTAGTATGGCGACAAATTGATTTGGCACATTGTTAAAAGTTTTGTTTCATGATCTTCTTAGCTGGTGTCTCTAAATAAATTAAAAGCAGCCGTGGCGCAATGGATAAGGCATCGGCCTAACGATCGAGAGGTCTTGGGTTCGAATCCTGGTCATTACACCGTGGACATGAACTACTCCTAACACTAGCAAATTAAGCTTAGCTGGACGGGGCTAACATGAACACTAGTAATTTGTAAAAAATATAAATAGAATAATAACAATAAAAGTACTCTCACCAGTAACTTGCAGCCAAATAGTGCTTCCAGAAGTCAATTACTGGCGCATGAGACATTAATATTGTAGTTCTCAGAAGCAGTATGGATCTCAAAGGTTGTAAACTTACCATCGGATGGACATATCTGTTTGTTATAATAAAAAATCTTGCTGCATAACTTGCCAAGTTGCGAGCTGATAACAAACAGAGTTGCCCGAAATAATCAATAATGATTTTTCATACTATTTTTGACCCATTTTGAGATCTTTTTTATGTTAATCAACTGAAAAAATAGCGTGTTAGTATATGTAATAAATTACGGCTACCGTAACTTTATTAGTTCAAGAGAAATAGGGGGCCAAAGTTTAAAATGCAGTTACTTAGAATACTTCGAACAAAATACTAAAACCTTTGAAAATAATGACTTGTATAAAGTTGTTAATGATCAATACAAATATTTAACCTTTTTTGAGTCCATACTCATGTTGTAAGGACTGACTGCGGAATCCTATTGCAAGTGGTCCGACACGCACTTGGGCAGTTCTTTCTCCTACATAAAATCAGTCACCGATGTGGGCAGCCTTAAAGTCACAAGTGACATACAATTTGGAACCATAACATTACATTATTTATATAGAACAAATACAAACAATTCCTTTATTTGTTTCTACTAACTTTATCAATCATAGTGCCTTCACTGTTTTATTTATATTTGCCCATAGCCAAAGGAAAGCGTTCTGTACGGCTGACAAATGGTGGTGGATTAACAATTTATAATCTACTAACATAACATCACGCAAAAATTACCCAGAAGAGTGTGGCAGAGGTTTAGGAGGGAGGTAGAAGATTTTAGAAGTTTAGATGTGGTAGGAGGTGAGCCTATTACCATCCACCGGGCACAATTCCAGCTCTGTGCTGCCATTGAGAATTTCCATACGTAAAATGCCCGAAAAAATACCTTTGACCAACTCAGGCATCGAACCCGAGAACTCACGGTAAGAGGCGCATATGCTAACCACTAAAACAATGAGGCAATTATAATATAAGAAAGATAAGAAAAACATAACTCTTTAAATAATCTGTACCGTTTACTATTAGCGCTCCGGTCCGCTCGTGTGATACGTCAAAAAAGTAGTCAATTTCATCAAAATCCATCTAGTTGTTTTTGCGTCACCCAGACATACTTACAAACAGTCACATTCTTTTTTTAGATTATAATTACTACTATTTATCAACTATTAACCTTTTTTGACGCCTAGATTACCTTTTTTATTTAGACCAGACTTTTTACTTTTCCGTGTTTCTTTTTACTTTTTAATATTTTGTTTAAGAAAACTTGTAAAAAGCAACCATTCTAATTGGGCCACGATTTATCTAGCTTAGACACAGCTATTTTTTTTATCCATAGGCACTATTGATAAGTACCTTGAAAACTTTTGATGCTTAAATAATTTAGGATTATACTAATCTCATTTTAATCGCATTGACGCACGAGTGACTGCGTTGTTTTATGAATCGTAAATAAAATTGGATTATAAATAATTATCTAGACATAACTTTTGAAGGTTCTCACATTGATAGCAACCAGTCACATGCTCTTTTTAACCGACGAAAAAAAGGTGGAGTTTCTCAAGTCAATGTGTAAATAAATATATTTTTCCTCTTTTTTCACGCATAACTTTTTACTGAGCGGTCCGAATTTGATAATTCTTTAATAATAATAACAACATTCCACGTTAAGTCTTCTCATTTCTACGTGGTCGCAACAAAAGATAGACAGTTAATTAATTTATTGTTTGGCACCGCTCAAATTTAGTAAAAATATAATAGTTTATAGTATATGTAACTAAGTTCAATACCCAAGGCTTAAAATGTTCGTTTATTTTTTACTTTTTAGTTCTTTCTCGTCGGTTTAATTTATTGTTTAAAATAATTTTATTTCTAATTATTTTCAACAATTTTCGATTGCAATATTCACAAATAGTACTACATACACTACATCTATGTTTATGGCAGTGTATATTATAATAAAAAATTGTTTGATAATTATTTTATACACATCACTAAATGCTTCTTCCGGCGGCAAAAATAATAAAACATTGACCAATATTGTTAAATACTAACAAAAGTGGCTTTATAGTAATAAACTATTGTAAAATGAAATATAAACCATTCGAAATTGAAAACATTTTATGTAATAACAGTCCAATTAGAAGTTAAGAAAATTACCTGAAAACAATATTTTATTACATCAAACGTCTACTATATTTAGGATCTAAGTATATAAATAATAATTCTGGTATTCACAGAATAAAATTTTGTATTTAAAGTAATGCAACGGCAAGTAACAAACCACCTTATGCTTTTTTTTATTTAGTGTTTTGCTTATTTTTCCTTTTTTTATATTAAAAAAAACTAAAACGTGTGCATAATACATTCGATGAAAACCATAAACCATGAATTCAATAATCATAACAACGATTAATCATCTGATAAATAGATAACACTGAACTCAATAACATTAACTTCAAAACAAAACAAAAAATAATTAAAACTTTAAACAATAATTCAATTAAAAACTTACCTCAATCAAGTGATCCGTGCAACAAAAACATCACAGCCAATAAAAAAACACAAAAATTGTCACTGATCATAAAAATGTCAAACGTCAATTACACTTCCGAGAGCATTATGGCGGGAATAAGCGCGCGAACGAAACGTGTTCCAGGCGATATGACGTTGTACTGACGGCGCGCGAAGCTTGCAACCTAGTGTGTGTGACTCCGATCTGTGTCCAACTCGCCACGCCGCTGTATGTGTGTGCGAGGAAGATAGCTAGCGAACTGTTAACTCGACGATCCTCACAGTTAGACTAACTCACATCCAAATCGCTTAATTTTATGAGTTGTTGCCTTCTCCACCCCCTCGCTGGGGACGCGCGCTGTGACTTTGGAGTGGCGTCTCTCGGGAACACAGATTGAAACTGTCTGCAGCTGGGTTGTGTGCTGACTTGTGTGTGGAGTTAAAATACGGAACGGATATGGTTTGTGTAATTGATTGTGTGTGTTATAAATTGAATATTAGCGCTTTAGAAATCTTTTCTTCATTTTGATTCGTAAGGCAAAGATATAAAAACATAAAGATAAGTTTATCATCAGCTTGGTAGATACTTAAAAGTATATTATTATTATTAAATGTAAAGAAGAAAAGATATGATACACAGATAAGTGCAAGGTATTCTTTAACCTGCAGCATTTATGACCAATATATAGCGGAGCCACAATAATATAACCAATACTCAATTTAAAAAAATATACTTCTCATATCACATCATCTAACATGACCTCAAAAAAAGAAAGAAATTAAAACCTCAAGAAAATAAACAATCCGATTTTGATTAATCAGTTTTGATCAATCCAAAAGTAGTCTAGCTTAGTGAGTGATTACAAGAATTTATAACCCTCAGATTATCCATACACGTAACAAAAAATTTTATCTATATTTAGGGCGTGAGCCCACAATTCCGCACCGTAAATACGATAATTGATAGCTTTATAATTCTTTCAGATTACACCCATACAAATAACGTCATTAAGTATTTAAAATTAAAATCATTTAAGTAATAACACAATTACTTACATTATTTTCACCTTCTAGCATTATGTATAAGGACAAATCATATTTTTGAACAACATGTAAGAATTGTAGATAAAAATATTTATTACCGCAACAATTGTTCATATCTTAAAATCGATGATCAATTTTTTTGTAATCGGTTCATTATCGCGAATAATTTTAACACATTATGATAAATAATGACTTAATAGCCTCTATAAAAATAGTATATGATAATGATAATGGACAAAGATAATACTTATAGCTTATCGTTGGACATTCTTTAATGTACTATCAGACAAATAGATTCATGATTCACCTTAATACTAATTTTGCGAGAGATTTAAACATTAAAGTCCAAATTCGTTAGACAATTTATTACAAATTTAATTTAAATTAGTGTTAATTGACAAGTTTAAGCAAACAAAAAGTTACTTAATCGTAAGTAACAATTTTAAACAAAACGTTGGACTAATTGGTCATGAACATGAATTTACTATTTTAAGTGTATTAAAAAAGAGATCGTATGACTCTGTTCTAGAATTTACACTGAAATTTAAATGTATTTTAATAAAATGTCGCTGTCGTGTTTTGTATCGATATTTTAGGAACATGTATTATTAACTTATATACGTATTTCTAAAATGAGTGGAATAGTCTCAGTTACTGAATCTGAACAATAAACTATTTTCTAGTGAAGTAAAAATATATATATAGTAATTAAAATATCATTTAAAAAAGGTAAGGTTTAATGGGCTTGTAATTTGTAAATTTGACTTTTAACTATTTATTACACATAATTGTTAGTAATCAATAAACTTACCTGTAATTAAAAACTAAAATGCAATTAAAAGCTGTTGAACAAACTTTCAACAACTTAGCCTAACATTTATTTAAAAAAACTATGATGAACAAACCCCTTTACAAAGTCACGTCATCTAAAGCATTTAGCGCCGGTACAGTAGCAATAACTCAGCGCAGGAAATCACGTCATCGCTCTATTACAGCACGCACACGCCCAAACTCACTCACACACACACAGCTGTGTGGAACGAGCGGAAAACGTATTCGACCAGAGTGTGTCGCGAATTTAATTGATGTTTTCTTTTTTTTTACTCGCAAATGTAATTCAAACTTTTTAATGGAATTAGGCACCACGGAATTTGGGTGAATGGAGTTGCGTTGCAGATTAATTGTTTGACGCTTTGTACTACTAAAGTTAAAATAGTCATGTCAGTGGATTGCCAATGTACTAATATAATTATCTGTTTTACAATAATGTCAAAATTTTATGTCGTTATTCTGAGACAGATATAAAACCATAGAGCGACTACAGTTATAGAGAAGGACAACCAAGGTGCTTGACTATTAGAAGAATGAGTTACAGTACACATTAATAGTGTTTTGTAAATTATATTTTTAAAGAAGTTATTTTTATTTTATGTAATATTAAAGTTGAAAAATTAAGAATCCAGCAGGACTCGAACCTGCACCTCTTGGGTATACGCCCCAAGTGCTTTGCCAATTCAGCTATGGATTCGTATGCTGCCGGACTCGAAATTTCTCAACTCTTTTTGTGCCAGCTTTTAGCTAGACGAACCTTATTTGGTTTTAGCGCCATCTATGTGATGTAATAAGTACTATTCACATACTGTAAGTTTGAATTAAGATCAATACTGTTACAGTCAAGAGATGACGCATTTTTATCAAATACTTGTAATATTTTAAAGCAAATTTTAGCTTTGCTATGCATTTATTTTATGTAATATTAAAGTTGAAAAATTAAGAATCCAGCAGGACTCGAACCTGCACCTCTTGGGTATACGCCCCAAGTGCTTTGCCAATTCAGCTATGGATTCGTATGCTGCCGGACTCGAAATTTCTCAACTCTTTTTGTGCCAGCTTTTAGCTAGACGAACCTTATTTGGTTTTAGCGCCATCTATGTGATGTAATAAGTACTATTCACATACTGTAAGTTTGAATTAAGATCAATACTGTTACAGTCAAGAGATGACGCATTTTTATCAAATACTTGTAATATTTTAAAGCAAATTTTAGCTTTGCTATGCATTTATTTTATGTAATATTAAAGTTGAAAAATTAAGAATCCAGCAGGACTCGAACCTGCACCTCTTGGGTATACGCCCCAAGTGCTTTGCCAATTCAGCTATGGATTCGTATGCTGCCGGACTCGAAATTTCTCAACTCTTTTTGTGCCAGCTTTTAGCTAGACGAACCTTATTTGGTTTTAGCGCCATCTATGTGATGTAATAAGTACTATTCACATACTGTAAGTTTGAATTAAGATCAATACTGTTACAGTCAAGAGATGACGCATTTTTATCAAATACTTGTAATATTTTAAAGCAAATTTTAGCTTTGCTATGCATTTATTTTATGTAATATTAAAGTTGAAAAATTAAGAATCCAGCAGGACTCGAACCTGCACCTCTTGGGTATACGCCCCAAGTGCTTTGCCAATTCAGCTATGGATTCGTATGCTGCCGGACTCGAAATTTCTCAACTCTTTTTGTGCCAGCTTTTAGCTAGACGAACCTTATTTGGTTTTAGCGCCATCTATGTGATGTAATAAGTACTATTCACATACTGTAAGTTTGAATTAAGATCAATACTGTTACAGTCAAGAGATGACGCATTTTTATCAAATACTTGTAATATTTTAAAGCAAATTTTAGCTTTGCTATGCATTTATTTTATGTAATATTAAAGTTGAAAAATTAAGAATCCAGCAGGACTCGAACCTGCACCTCTTGGGTATACGCCCCAAGTGCTTTGCCAATTCAGCTATGGATTCGTATGCTGCCGGACTCGAAATTTCTCAACTCTTTTTGTGCCAGCTTTTAGCTAGACGAACCTTATTTGGTTTTAGCGCCATCTATGTGATGTAATAAGTACTATTCACATACTGTAAGTTTGAATTAAGATCAATACTGTTACAGTCAAGAGATGACGCATTTTTATCAAATACTTGTAATATTTTAAAGCAAATTTTAGCTTTGCTATGCATTTATTTTATGTAATATTAAAGTTGAAAAATTAAGAATCCAGCAGGACTCGAACCTGCACCTCTTGGGTATACGCCCCAAGTGCTTTGCCAATTCAGCTATGGATTCGTATGCTGCCGGACTCGAAATTTCTC
Source organism: Hypena proboscidalis (assembly GCA_905147285.1). NCBI lineage: Eukaryota > Metazoa > Arthropoda > Insecta > Lepidoptera > Erebidae > Hypena > Hypena proboscidalis. The sequence goes on from LR990147.1 coordinate 661,077, forward strand.
AACTCTTTTTGTGCCAGCTTTTAGCTAGACGAACCTTATTTGGTTTTAGCGCCATCTATGTGATGTAATAAGTACTATTCACATACTGTAAGTTTGAATTAAGATCAATACTGTTACAGTCAAGAGATGACGCATTTTTATCAAATACTTGTAATATTTTAAAGCAAATTTTAGCTTTGCTATGCATTTATTTTATGTAATATTAAAGTTGAAAAATTAAGAATCCAGCAGGACTCGAACCTGCACCTCTTGGGTATACGCCCCAAGTGCTTTGCCAATTCAGCTATGGATTCGTATGCTGCCGGACTCGAAATTTCTCAACTCTTTTTGTGCCAGCTTTTAGCTAGACGAACCTTATTTGGTTTTAGCGCCATCTATGTGATGTAATAAGTACTATTCACATACTGTAAGTTTGAATTAAGATCAATACTGTTACAGTCAAGAGATGACGCATTTTTATCAAATACTTGTAATATTTTAAAGCAAATTTTAGCTTTGCTATGCATTTATTTTATGTAATATTAAAGTTGAAAAATTAAGAATCCAGCAGGACTCGAACCTGCACCTCTTGGGTATACGCCCCAAGTGCTTTGCCAATTCAGCTATGGATTCGTATGCTGCCGGACTCGAAATTTCTCAACTCTTTTTGTGCCAGCTTTTAGCTTTCAACTTTAATATTACATAAAATAAATGCATAGCAAAGCTAAAATTTGCTTTAAAATATTACAAGTATTTTTATTTTGTTTCTTAAGTAATGATTGTTTCATAGAAAGTTGCAAATAAATGAGCTTGTAATGCAGATGGTTTTAATTAGAGTAGAGGAGGCCCAATGGCAGTCGCTCCACGTAAAATTCTAATATTCTGCTAAATCCGTTAGACTATTAGCTGACCCCAATGATGAAAGATGGTAAATTTATTAACGAATTGTTTTATTTCTACTTAGTAATAAGCGGTCAGACGCGAGTTAGACTTATGCTTTGGGATTTAATTTTCAGTCTTTTCTTTAGAGCATATGAGAACAAGCTTATGGCTGCTTCGCCCTAATTTTACCAATGTCAAAACCGACGTTTGACTTCGAACAAACGTTTTCGATCTGTGACCTGTTCAAATATTTAATGAAAGATAGATTAAAGCCAGGTTTAGCGTTGTAATGTTGTATGAAATTGGCGCTTAGATTCAATTTTAAATATAATCTAGTACCAAATATGAAGTGGTTATTGAACTATTATTTTCGACGTTTTTAAGATTTGTACCGATTTCATTGCCGGATAAAGTTAAAGATATTTAACTGCTTGATAACACTATTCAAATCATACATTTTGACTGTTCTGAATAGGCTAATCAAGGACTTATACGTAAAACTAATCGTAAGAATCCCATGCTACAGCGTTTAATTGTTACTGTCCTTTAAGGTGACCTACACGGACAAAGAGAGTCAGCTGTAAATAAAACGATTTAAAAAATATATTGGCAAATGTTGAAAAGCACGCACTTGATTTCCTCGAACGTACTTTACCACCTAATTGAGCCCACCATCGCATCGCATTGTTATTTTATTACTGTATCCAGTTGAAATATTAACGACATGTTATATTCCTGTTATATAACATAACAAGTATAACAATAACAGTAAGCGCACATTGTTTTGTTGTACAATGTTTAATTAGGACATAAGTAATTGGATTTTGATTGAGATTGACTTTTGATACTAGTAATTTGGTTATTGTTGTTTTTTAGAGGCATTTGTCGGACAGTTTTTTTTAATATCTTTGACACGTGGTTTTGCTTGCAAAAAGCAACGTGGTGACGTGGCTCCTTTGTTATTAGTCCAACCAATGAGTATATTTGTCTCCGAATTTTATACTCATGATCTCTTTATAACCGAATAACTCAAGGATCAAAGTCTACACTATGCTGAAGTATGCTTTTATCTTGGGAAAGGTTACCACAATTCCTCGTGGGTTGAATTATTTGAACGAAATAAATCAGAGCGTCGATAGAGGACCTAATTATAAGCAAAAATGTTGTACATCGTTTTTTTGAAAACTCGAAACTTTTCAAATTATTCTTCATTGAAATTTAGCATATTCATTTAAAAAGTTAATTTTTGATCGGTTTTTACAAATAACTCAAATAATCGAAAGAAGGGTAAGGGTCAAATCTGTAGCTTATAAAAAACAAAGAGATTCTTCTTTTTTAATGTTTTAGATACAATACAAAGCCAGATAGGATAAAAACAATAAGCATAAGTAGGTGGTTAGAAAAACCAATTCCAAAAAAATAATCAAAATCGATGCATGGGGATAGAGGAAATTTGAGGTAATAGCATATTTTTACTCCTATTGATCGAACTATATTTTCTTGTGCACGTGCTCTGTTCAATTTTTATCAGCTTTTTCCTTCTTATTTCGTCTTTTGTTAAACTTTTACATAAGTGAGTTAGGTCTGAGAATTATATACATTTTTTTTATACTACGCCCACAGCGAACGCACGTGTAGTCCACCTGATGGTAAGTGGAGTACAGCCCATGGACATAAACAATCCACAAAAGCAGATTATAGATGTGTCGCTGCAGCTGAGGACTATGGTGTTTTGCCCCATGTGCCAGTAATTTCAGGCCCTGATCTCACCAACAAACCGGAACACAGTTATGGAAGCACTACTATTTGGCGGCAGATTAAAGATGAGACGGTGGTGCTGCCGCCCTCGTGCTCATTCACAAGAACTCTACCACCAATATTTCACCAGTCTTATATTTCTTATAAGACCGCAAATTTAGGGCATTTTCAAAAAACTTGTGCACGTTTCGGAAATCGGTTAAATAGAAACTGGTTTGAAAACAAAGTTTTCTTCACGTTTTACGAAATATTCACGTTCCCATAAACATTTGAACATTAAGAGGTGTGCGTTTGTTTGGAAAAACGTATTTTGTTCTAGAGGAATGGATTATCTTACTAATTTAAACAAACTACTTTCAGGGTTCTTGCAAACTTAAAATAATGTTTAGAATCTACCACTTCCGATTTAGACCTTCATGTGCCAGGACTAACAGGTTTTAATCTAAACACTACCTATACAGTTCATTCATTTTAGCTGTAATGTTTCATAGCAAAATTGACTGCTTATGACCTACACAATCGATTTCAATTTCACCGAATTCGATTCCCGAGCTGAGAACAAGCTTTTCCTTAAATCTAAGTATGCAGTATTTTTATATTTACTAAAATCGATGTCATGGTTCTTACGAATAAATTTGTGTAAGTTTTATAATTAGGTATAGACTCCTCCACACTGACCGATATAAATGATACTTACTAAGCACTATATTACTTCAACCCTCGTAATCATTGACAAATGCTCTACCTCTACAAAATTACCGGTCGTTTTTGCAATAACTAATAATATAGGCTTATAGCACTCTTATAGGGGAGGATAAATAATAATATGAAAACTCGATATTATCCCTCTAAAGAGGGAAAATAAATATATTATACTATTTTGGGAGGGTCAAAGCGGCCAAGCTTCGTGTAGAATATACGGTTACTGACTTTCTGACAATATTTCTGAAGGTGATACAAAATTTTTCGTATCTTGATTGGTGGTAGAGCTCTTTGTGAACGAGCTCGAGGGCGGAAGCTCGACCGTCTTACCAGGGTCCATTTGAAATTCATTCATTTCGGGGTTGAAATTTCGGGAACAAATTCTCTATTTAAGACTTCTCGGTATTATAATTTAGGTACTCTTTGGCACTGTACATTGATTGCACGTTTTGCGTAGTAGTTGAAGCAGTCGCCTCGCCGCTCTCCACTGCACAGCTTTGTGGGTTTGATCTCCACACGGTACAAAGCTTTGTGTGATCCGCAAAGATTTGTTTTCACTATGAGTGTGCTCTCTGTGTGTGGATTGAATGTTTGTTAACAACCCCGCGATACAGGCATTACGCCAAGTGAGGATGTCCTTTAAAAAAAAATGCCCGCAGAGTGAAACTCACAACTTATCACACATGAGTAGTAGCCAGGCTGATTACAATTTATGTAGTGCTAAATCCTGTAATCAAACCGGAACACAATACCACAAATAAAGTTTGGTGACAGATCATAGATAAGCTTTTAGTTAACTCTCACGAGCTTATCCGTACCATCGTCTTACATCCGATCAACAGTTAATTTGGCCATTTCTCCCAATCACCATTACGGACAGATAAGATAAGTAACATTTATCAAAATCTAATCACTTATCTTAATACTTTATACATTTATAAGTTGTTTATTGAATTAGTATTAAGAGTTAGGGATGTAACGAATGTGAATATTCGTATCCGACGAATATCATAAAACCTAATATTTTTGACACAACATATTAGTGTAATGATTAACAGTTTTCTTTTTTACGTTTGAGACTAAATTCCGCCCTCCTCTCCACACGCGTGGCACAATAAAAATAGTCGATTACGTTAATCTAGGCAGGGTTTATGCTAAATGTGTGCTGAACTGCATCAAAATCCATCAGCTTTTTGCACTTAACAAACTTTCGCATTTATAAAATTAGTAGAACTTGTTAGCTCAATGTCGCAACCTAGTGGTTAGCGGTTGCGCCTTTTAATGTGAGGTCTCGACTTCCATCCCTAAATTTAACAGTAGGCTCCTCTCTATCACATAGGATCTAAACAAAACAGGTGAAATCTCTTATACACATCTACCACACCCTTTTGGATAGTATTGGTGTGATAATAATATATCTTTATTTCAGACCAGGTCCATAGAGTGTTAGTAATACAATAAAAGCTTAGAAATTATGTTAGTAATATAGAGATACAAAAAATAAAAACAAAAATTAAATTAATTTGACTTCATATGAAGCCTAATCCAATGCCTCCATATAGGACTTTCAATATGCATTACAATAGTCCTCAGGTAGCTGTTGGGACTGTCCCTCACCATGCGCATTAAATATGCCGCTCTTTTTCTGATGATGGCGTGATAACCATCAACGCGTGCATCTGCAAACATCGCTGACGCACTGCAATAGCGAGGCAGTCCCATCAACACCCGGAATGCATTGTTGTTGTTACTGAACTTTCAGAGCGTTCGCGACCCGCTGCGTGCATTTGGCCCACAGACTGCATGTATAGAATGACTGGCAGAAGGCCGGTGATGTTATGGCAGCTCAATATTATACACTGAGAATTTAAGCTATGTTCACATCGATTACACATTCACAAAATACTTATCCGTATCAGTATTCGTATCTACCTTACAATATTCCATAACTTGTATTCGTAAAACCAGTACCAGCCGCATCACTAGTTAACTTTTAGAATATTAATTAATGCCATATTTCCTTAAAAGACGGAAGCACTTACTTAAGTCCACCGGTCGAAATAACTATTATATCTTTAATTAGAATTAAAAATCCATGAGATTTGCGACTTTCGATTTAAACTCGTTTTTGAGTTTAATTAATTGGAGATATTTATTTAATGATAACTATGAGTATCGGTGATATTTTGTACTATTAATGATTGATGAGTCGATGATTTCTAGTGATAAGTAGATTGTTGAATTAATTGATATTTTTATTGTAATGGGCTGACTGTCTCGGTATTTGTCGGTTTAGTTAGAAGATAAAATGTATGGGTTGATGATGATGTGAACTTTATTCTATTTTTGTGTGACATTGTACTGTTAAATTTTTTGTTATTTTAATATTTTTATAGCATTATTAAAATAGTTTTATATTAAAAATAAATGTAACACTTAAAACTGTCTCGATGATCTAGGGGTTAGCGTATGCGCCTAGGTCTCGGGTTTATATTTTATATTTTAATTTTGATATTGACATTTCGCATACAATTTTTACAATTTTACAATTATTATTATTTTTTTTTTTTTTGACATTAATATAATATCTAATTAATGTTGCATTGGGAAATCTGCATGTGGAATTTTTATATTATTTTCATTGTTTATTACGTTAGGAAAAACTGCATGTTGAAGAGGCTCACATTGTTTTGTGTAGCTTATTAAGAATAATAATAATTTAAATTTTAATTTTATGTATTAATATTTGCACGCCGTGATTGGCAGAATATGACGATACTTTGTAATTAGTTTAAGTCACCTTATGTACCATATTCATCCAAATAAATACTTACTTACTTACTATTCCTAGGTCAGGCAAAGTGATATTTGTGAACTTTCCGTCAGGAAATTCTCGATAGCAGCACGGAGTTGGATTTGTGCCCGGTGGATGGCGATAGGCTCACCCCCTATTCCATGGGACCTAAAAATAACAAGTGAAATGTGGATTACACCTCTGTCATATTCTTCTGGGTAATATAGGCATGATAATATTTTATGAACTTGATTCAAAATAACTTATTTTTTTTTATTGTTAATCACATTTTATGTATATACTAGTTTTCGCCCGTGGCCTCATTTATAATAAAAAAAAATCTGTGCAAAAAAAATCAATCATGCGCATACACATCTGCATGCTTTTTTGCATTTAAGAATTGACATTATGTTAAATAAAAAATCACGATAAAACTCAAGAAACTTGCAGTATTCCTAAATTCCTAGTTTTTAGTACCCATATAAGTTAAAGTTATATCCCTCCCAGCTTACAGTTTCGATTTATTTAAGGAAAAACCTTATCATTTACTAACTAAACGAACACTCACAACCTTACTTCATACAGCTGTCAATACAATAATCGCCGAAGTGCACCGTAGCACGTAGACCCGCTACGCCGTAGACGGTAATCGCTCCTGACGTAGCACGTCCCTTGTACACACTGCACTGTGTATATGTGTGTGTATAGATGTGTGTGTGTTGTGTAAATGTTGTTGAATTGATTAATTTGATGATTTATTGTTTACGTATGAATTGACAGATTAATGTTATAAGAGATCATATTGATCATAATTATATCATTGATATGGTAAGAACTTGGTTTTACCCGCAGTCTCATCTGGGTGGGACATATCATCACGCTTATATTGCCCAACAGGGTGTGGAATAGGTATTTTAAATAACACCTACACTTCTCCTGTTATATTATGGGTTGCATGGGATACCCCTATCACAAGCATCCTGAGCCTATCGTCATCTACCGGGCACAGTTCTTACTACGTATTTCACTATCAAGAATTTCCGGACGCAAAATACCAAATAACATATTTGGCCGACCCAGGAATCAAACCCACGTGGATTGTCGACAAAAAATATTTTATGACCCATTGTAATCTATTTACTACACTTTTATCTTCTATTAAATTTTCTCACATCCTTATTTAAAAATATCCCATCTTATTTAAACGTATACTGACAATAAAACAAAGCGGTTAAAACCAAGTTTAAACATTAATTCTTCTAAAATTAACCTCTCTAATACTCAACAAACATACTGTCAATAATCACCACACGTTTGTCATTTTACTACCGCCAGGCATCGAACCCGGGCCTTTAATAGTCCATAACTTTTTTACACGCACCCACATTTGACTCAGACCCCATATAATTCGGAGAAAACCCATAAATTATGGTTTAGGAAGACATTATTATTAACTTTAGTGAATGCCTGTGATAAATAATGATTGTGTTGTTTTTATATACCATAGATTGATTCTGATACTTCTTTAATTAAAATTCTAAGTACACATTTTCATAGTCATGCATTTACCTTTAATAATATACAATTTTAAAATAACTTTAATGGTAAATGCAATATATTGTTTAAATTAAACGAAGCTAATGTTTGTAGGTGTTAAAAGAGAAATAGATCGATCAACCTACACATGTCCAGTGTCATCTGGTCTCGCATTGCATGGAAAGCCTATAAGAACGTTAGACCATTTTATACTGGAAATATGCGAGATGCACCACTTTACATGTAGGGGAGGTACCCGAAAAAAATAATGCATTTATTTTATTTTACCACTTTCTTGACATGCGAAAAATCAATTTTAAATGGATATGTATGTTACATATTCATTAAAAAATTCAGTTTTGCAGCACTGACGGTTTTGACGCTAGTCCTCGGACAGACAGACAGACAGACGGACATGGTGAACTTATAAGTGTACCTCGTAGGTAAAAACCTCACCCAAACTCTCTCTGGAGCTCGATCACAAAACCGTTCCCTCTTCCATATCACTCACTAAGCACCTAAGTTTAAGTAAAGGGGCTGGGAGGGGCTGGATAACTTAACGAGCAATGAAACGACTAATAAAACATAACTTGTACTTAACGCTACTTGATAACTTCTAATGCTCGTCAAATTTTATACAGGGTGATTACAAAAGCTTGCGTGCCAGGTACAGTGCTCGCCGCTCTCTACTGCGCTGGTTTTGTGGGTTCGATTTCCACGCGTGAGTACGGACTAATCTTAGTGTGAAGAAAAGATTGATTAAAAATACCAAAGATTTGTTCAAACTCTGGGTGTGCTTTCTGTGTGAAATTAATTCAGTGCATCCTTACCTCCATCTAATAAGGTAGATATTTGCTTGACATAAGTCAAGTTGCTTGTGATTTCATTTATGGAATACCAATGTGGAATTTATTCAAAATGTTACACCAATCGATTGTCGTTCGAGTGTATTTATGAAACAAATCTGGCAGCTTAAATGTATGTTATAGTTCGTATATACATAGTATTAGTTATTCATAATATTAAAGTTGAAAAATTATATGGATTCGTATGCTGCTGGACTAGTCCAGCAGCATACGAATCCATAGCTGAATTGGCAAAGCACTTGGGGCGTATACCCAGGGGGTGCAGGTTCGAGTCCTGCTGGATTCTTAATTTTTCAACTTTAATATTATAAAATAAATGCATAGCAAAGCTAAAATTTGCTTTAAATATTACAAGTATTAGTTATTCACTTCATCATATTGCCAAAAAAGCTGAAACAAAATTTTAAATACTATAATATAATATCATATTATCTTAATTTAATTATTCTTTTCAATTAACAATTAATTTAATAAATATAGTTTGGCGGTACGGTTGGTTAAAGCGGTCGCCTCGCCTCTTTCAACTGCGCTGTTGTTGTGGGTTCGATCCTCACTTTTGGTTAGACAAATCGTTAGTCAAAGATTTGTTCTTACTCTGAATGTGCTTTGTGTGTATGAAATATATGTTAGTAACACAAGCGTTATTCCTAGTGCGGGGATCGTTTTTTTTTTAATTTATGAATGAATAAAATAATTGTGAGCACCCTGTTCACAGTGGGACAATAAAACGGGCCATATTAAAAGCATTTGGATAGAGAGCCTAACGTCATCATAACACGAATAACACATTAAAAATGACATTACAACGCATATAAAACTATTGTACGTTACTAACATTTAAAAGCCATCGTAATAAGTATCTAATAAATATATTTAAAAGTCATAATACCGTTTTTTAATAACAAGCATGTTTTCGCGGTAGAAATTAATTGATTTTAGATTTTTATTTAATGAACGTTCATAAAACTGGACAAATAATATAATAATAATAATAATATTCATTTATTTCAGACCGAAAGATCCATATAGTGTTAGTAAACATTACTCTTAAAACTATGTTAGTAAACATAAATAATAATATGATTTTTTATTAACCAAATAATTTTTAATTACGTTTAGTTATTTTACTAGTTAATTAAATCATAATATTACGATATTTGTTGACTTCTTCTTCTTCTTCGTCGTGTCGATAGCTGAGTCAAATTGTATTGGCCCAATAAGTGGCCACTGTTATTTAATTTTATTTGGATAAAATTCCTTTATTTGGTGGTTTAATACTAATTTTATGCATTTGCGACTCAGGCACAACACATACTTCATAATAATCAACATGAAAAATATTTAAAATACTTCACAATAACATTTTTTTTATATAATTATAGAAAGCTTAACATTGTTTTATACAATTTAAAATTAACTAGAATACAAGTTAGTTTCAATTAAGAATAATGAGTTAGTTTTTAACTATTCAAAGAAAGTATGTCATCATTAAAAATGGAGTTTACTATTACACCATAGTTCAAGCATCAAACAATTTAGAAACGCCATAAAAATACAGTCAACTCTACCCAAATCAATGGCGTACCACCATAAACCAACATGGGAAGCATAAAACCCTAATTTTATAGGCCCATGGCATTTAAACACGGGAGCAAGTGCCACAAAAACTATACACGTGATTGAGACATTAACTAGGGATGGGAAAAGAGTGATTCAAATCGTGTTGATTCAAATAACTTGACATGCACTTAGTCTGCTATGTCAAGTTATGCTATTAAGTAATGCTATTCCATGGTAAGAGCTCGTGGCTAAGTCAAAACCGCGCGGATCGATTGATCTTGCAGGTAAAGCAATGCTAACCGCGGTCGGCCGTGGATGGGTGATCTTTTACATAACGAGATTTCCTCCGTGCCTCGGAGAGCACGTTAAGCCTTCGGTCCCGGTTGCTACTCGAACTTCACGTGGCACTCGTTACGGGATGTCAGAGGCCAGAAAGTCCTTACATTACCTCGTACTGGTTGTGGAGGTCTGATAGCAGACGCTCCACGTAAAATACTGATATTCAGCTAAATCCGTAAATGTAAAGAGGAAAAGGATCGGAAGATGATGAATGCTATTCTATAGTAAGTTATTGCCAAAATAGCAGCTAAGGATCCCATGGATATTAATGAAAACTTAAGTATAGGCTCCAAATACATTTTTTGTTTCAGGATTACACTAAAAGCTTAAAAAAAATACTTACGTTAATTGTGTAATAGTAATAGGCAATTTAATCTTAAACATATTATTTTGTGAAAAATTTGCTATAATAAGTGACAATTATGACGTTGTATTAATTTGTAAGTTAGACAATAAAATCCTGAGCTGATGTTTAAAACTATAACCAACTTATGGAGTAATTAAAATCTGTAAAACTCAGTCAACTCTAGTAAAAATGCTATGGCAATCATTACAATAATATTAAGGGTCTAATTTCAATTTCATTTAGTCCATAACATGTCAAATGGATTCACTTTACTTTCAATTCACTCCCATCCCTAATTCTGAAGAGATTAAAGGTTTTTTATAGAGTTTTTTGTACAGTCGATTAACAAACGGGTGGCTTAATTGCCTCATCTTAATTGTTTGAAGGTCTTTTATAGGCCCCTCGAAGAATGCCATGAAGGCCTTTTATAGGCTACTCTCAAGAATGTCATGAATTTGATTGACAACGGGATGGGAGAATTATTACCTGACTTGTTTTAGGGATAAGATGACTTGAGGTGAATTCATAATTTTAAACTAGCGTCCGTTCGCAGCTCTACCCCGTGGTACATTGATAAAAAGTAGCTTTATATTATTCCTGGAATATTGAACTATCTCCACAACAATTTTCAACATTTCGACTCGAAAGCTATTAGGTACTAACCAACAAAATTAATTCCTCATAAAAAATATTATACATAGTTGCTTGTTGTAAAATTGAACCCTAATTTTATGGATGGTATTTAAAAGTGCTTCAATTTATTCCCATATAATTTAACTAATTTTGCCTTTGTTCCACCAAATATACTGAATGTGCACCAAAATATGTTCACTAACATATTTCATAGTGAGCACCTATTTAAGAACTGTTGCAAATTTGTAAAAATAGTACTACACCTATTTTAAAAACAGATTGATTCTAGCAGCTGTGTTATGGTCGCAGTTCTAACCTAACCTAACCTAATACTTTACCCTTAATTGACCTATGCTATAACTATAGCTTTTATTTTGTGTAACAATCAGGAATATTTGGTGCACGAGAAGTATTTTTCGTGGAAGAATAAAATAATTATTGTTACAATAGAATATTTGCAGCGCACTAGAATAAAAAAGTGTTATATCTTGGTGATAATTTGGAATTTGTTTGGTGTAACATATTTTGTTGGCCGAGTAGTTTAATTAAAGCAAAATAATGAAACGGGTTTAAGAATAATATTTTAGAAATGCGTACATAGGTGTACCTTTAGATTTTCGGTGAACACAAAAATATTATCCTAATTTTATTAGCCTTCGTTTAATTTCTAGTCGATAGCATGACAAGTTTAAAAATATAATCAAATGTTTTGTCATATATGCATTATTATTTTAAAATAGCATAACATTACACCCACACTTCACTTGTTATGTTTAGGTCCCATGAGATAGAGGGTCTTTCGCCATCTGCCTCGCAAAATTCCAGACTCCGTGCTACTACTATGAAATACTTAAAAAAGTCATCCCAAATATCACTTTTGCCCGAGCCGGGGATCGAAACCCGAGACCTCAACGTGGGGTAAACACATCAGAATACATTAAATCATACACAAAATATTTCAAACGACAGTATTAGTATTTGGTAGAATCGACACTTTAATTTATTTTTTACAATTTTATTGCTTTAAATGGAAATTAAATACATCAAAACCAAAAGTAGGTAAATATTTAAATGATCAAATAACTGTTATAAGAGGAAGAGATTAATGTTATCTCATTAGAATTTAAATAGATTTAAGACCACCACATACGGTGAATCTTTGCGTATGGCGTTTTATGGGAAATTAAATAAACTAGTTATGGAAGTTTATTTGACACGTGATGGAATAATTATTTTAATTATCGTATAATTCAATTCTAGAATCCAAATCTTCCATTTCATGGTCGTTGGCAAGAGCGTGGTCATGAAACACACGCGTCAAAAATCTTCCTGTCAGAAAGGTGGGGTTTGGACTCCCGAGATGTATTCGAGAAGTGTCTAAGAGTAGACTCCCGAGCGCTATGTTTAAAAAAATCACTTTTAGTATTCAAGTTATGCCTGAGTAACATCTATAGGCTATAAACCCTTGGGCGCGGACCAACTATATTTATGTGGTTTTCCATATAAAAAAAAAAACGATATGCTTAGTGCGCGGCAAAGCCTTACAACCATGGTGTCTAGAGATTATTTTTCACTTATTGGATGAACTTCAAAGAAATGATTATTATTGTGGATATATAATTTATTGCATAGGTAATTATGCTAGGTAATTTTCTGCGAATTCTATTAACATATTTGTTTAAGCCAATAACTTCGATTTTAAAAATGGCCGGGATATTTTATAGAGGTACCACTGTACCTCGTGGGCGAAACCTCGCGCGGAGACTACCTTATAACATTATCCATACACTAAAATCTACATTATACCTAGTTTAAATTTTCGATCATAAAGATCTCAGGGGACACATTTGCTTCACAAACATTCTACTCTCATATTGGAAGCCTATTAACCACAAAAAACTTTGAATCACTTGAAAGTTATAGACAATAAAAAGCCTTATTTAAGATTTTAGCAGTGGCAATAATATAAACATCATTATTAACTAATAACAATCTTAACTATACCGTTAGAAAATTAACTTTAACAAATAAAAGACCTTGTTTTATGGATTATAGAGGTCATAATTGCTTGTATATTTTTACATAGAGGTTTGTTTTGATAGATGTAGAGCCATCAGCTATGGTTTACGAGATCCTCAGGTAGCTGCGGGCTATTAAAATTAGTAAAACCTTTTTTGTACGGTGACCTGGGTTACACAGTGAGTTGATTAAAACTTGAAAAGTTGGATATATAAAAATAGACTCAATTTTAATAAAGGTTGAAACTATATAAGATTTTTAACTTATAATTGATTGTTTTTTATATCATTTAGCTGTGCTTAGCAAATTACACTAAGAAACAGTTGAAGAAGATATGGGACCGGCAGGATTTGAACCTGCGACCTTACTGCACACCGGGCAGCCGGTTTAGCTATCCAGCTACGGTCGCCTCTTACCAGAACCGTAAATTTCTCAACTGTATGGAACGTCATTTTGTGACGTCACGTTCATCCATTTGTTCCTATCTTAAGTAGGATACCCGGTGTGCAGTAAGGTCGCAGGTTCAAATACTGCCGGTCCCATATCTTTTTCAACTGTTTCTTAGTATATATAAGATTTTTCTTGGGACGTTGGCAAGTACAGAATGTTAAGATAGAAAGTAAGTGGACGGACACTTCACCTGTTTTGTTTGGATCCCATTGGATAGGGGGTGAAGCCTATCGCCATCCACCGAGCACAATTATTTATCTCCATGCTGCTATTTTAAATTTCCGGACGGAAAATTCACAAATGACACTTTGCCCGACCCGGGAATCGAACCTGAGACCTCGCGGTTGTTACAGGCGCATACGCAATCCACTTAACCATTGAGGCAGTATTGACATCTTCGATTAAAAAGATTTTTAGTTGGAAAATGTTTTTCAAAGCTTACTAATGAATGCTCAAACAGAATAGAAGTATACCTACTGATCAACTTAATTTCCAATTGAAAATCCGATTAAAAATATTGAACATTTATTTAACTCCACCTATTTTTAAAGCTTATTTTATATTTCTACCTCCATTAATACAAGTCTTAAGACTGGTGGCAATAAACCGTTGAAAAAGGTTGATTAGTGACAATAAATCACCATAACAAACCATTATATTTGATGTGTGTACATCAATTAACGAGATTTAATAATATTTTTATAAAGCAAAACGTTTGGACCAACGACAATTTTGAATGTGTGCGTGTGCACGGTTGGCGTAATGGTTAAATCGGTCGCCTTCCCGCTTTCAACTGCGCCAGCGTGCGCGCAAGTTCGATCCCCCACACGGGACAAATATATATAATATTATGTGTGATCCGCAAAGATTTGTTCTGACTCTGGGTGTGCTCTGTGTGTGAAATGTATGTTTGTGAACCCACCCACCCGTGTTTGTATCAAAACAAATGAATAAAATTTAATTGTCTGTTTTATTGTCAAAATAACCATGTTTTTTAAGCTATATACTTATTGCACGATACCTATGCTTAAAAGCCGGTTTTTATAATTTGTGTGTGTCTATCTGTCTGTCTGTTTGTATATATAATTGAAAGATAGTTTGTTTTTTTGATAACGCTAATCTCGGGAAGTATTGATTGTATTTTAATAATTATGTTTGTGCTGATCGTATAACTCTCAATACCTTTATTGAGAGTTAGACGATCAGCACAGGTTTAAACTTCTTTGCATAATGCTAAACTCCACGGTAATGGAGAAGTAAGGAGTCACGCGGGCTATGCTAGTTATTAAGTAATAATAATATGAAAAAAGTTAAATGATGTCTTACTCACCAACGTCAAAACACTACTGCTAATAAAATATACTTACCACTACATTTTAGGTAAGTATGATAAATCAAGAGACCACACACTGCTGTTAAAAACGTTCAATAGCACTTTATTCCGCAATAAAAGTAAGCCATCTCCCACACATCGGAGTAGCATGTGATGGCTTACAACGCAATTAACGCACTTCATTGCCGGGCTGATTTTGTATAAGAGATTTTTATTGTGATGATGCACTTTGCAGTTTAGCTGATGGTAAGACAAGGTCCTAATATCGTCTGCTGTCAAGTAACACGCTCTTATTTTGGTTATGGATTTAATTATCGGTTGAAAGCTTTTTCTACCTTTTCAGTACAACCAAGTTAAAAGTTTTTAAAAAGATTTTTTTTATTTATTTTTTATTTTTTACTTTTTAGTAAATTTTTTTCATCCCCTGCTGGAACAATAAATGTGTGTGCGCGTGCGCGCCACTTTTCGAGTATTGCAACAAGAATTTAATACTATGCAAATATACGTATCTAAGCTCCTAAGCGGCAAGGAGATCCCTCATGTGGAAACACTCCTGGCTGCAGCATCATACGTCATACCGTTCCCATCATATTAGTGTAATATCACCAAAACTTAATAACTATGCAAAGTTTCGTATCTCTGCTTATAAGTGTTGGGGAGTTCCCTCATGATAAGATACTTCTGGCTGCATCATCACACTATTTCTGCCATATTATTGCATTGTCACAGAAATTACACAAGTATGACAGCTCGATCAGGCAACTAGAAATGGTCAAAACTGCTTTGCCCGATTTGTAAACTAAATACATGCATACATACATACAAAAAGCATTGCCATACAACGTGGCAATGCTGCCAGCCTTCTGGGCACGATGTCGTCCTTTGACATCGAAGCGGAGGAGTTTTTTGATGCTGCATAAAGTTTTGCAAATATCATATTTTATTTATTTGTAGGGGTTTACAATTGTATTATATCAATATTTTTCTTTTCTTAGTAGGTATAGGTAATTGTTGTGACAATTATGTTTCAAGATTATTAAATTATGCTCTATATAAGCTTTTAAAAAGGCACACATTACATTAGCTACTGAAACTGTAGCAGATCTATTTTTACGCGACTATAAAAAGATGATTTGGAACATTTATAGGATATCTCCAGAGTTGGGTAATTTAAGAGGGATGAACGCACCCTCTTCCAAGGGAGGGTAGTCCGGTAATGTTATACTTATGAGTGTAACTTAGAGGAGAAAATATTTGGAAATCAGTTCTCTACAGTAAAGATTTAAATTGTAAAACTGAATGATTCATTTTTATTGTGTTTGCGAAAAGCTTTATTTGTAACATTGTATCCATACTTTTCTGTGGAATTTTCAGTTGGACGGCAAAAAATGTCAGCGCCGCTTGCAAAGCCAACCAATTTCAGTTGAAACAAATTCTTATGTTGTCCCATGCCTTTAACATATAACTTTCAGTACAATTTTCCAAGCCCTACAATTTAAAAGGAGAGGAGGAAATAGTCTAAAATAAAAGCCCGATTATTAGTCCTAAAATTTCGGTCTTGGAAACCCTGAAACAAACAACAATACCTAATTTCCATCCAATCAAATAACCGATTAACTAGTTGTTCGGATAGGACTCATCAGACATACATTATTTTTAAATCAGTTAAAACAAGTCCCGAACCACTTACTAAAACTAGACATACTATCCTCAATTACCAGAAAACTAACAAGCCTAAAAAATAACTAAACAATCAAAAGAAACGCATCAAAGCCGCATAAAAAGATTACAACAACAAAAATAAAACGACACTAAAATACCAAAAAAATACAAACAAAAATGTACCTTATTTTTAAAGCAATAAATCCCACAAAAGCTTATTTAGTTCAGTATATCAAAGGGCAATATGAAATGATGTGTCAACGAATGGTAAACCAACCGTTTCCTGTAGTATGTGAGATGAAACGTTTCTGCTAATAACACGGAACTTTTGAAATCGGTCGGCTGCGACACAGGTGGGCCGGCAAAAATAGACTCGAAATCAATACAATACTTGCTAAGATAGCTGTAGTGAAGGGATTAAGTATTATTAATATCGAATATCGATAAATCCTCTGGTATTTTTATTCTAATGTCCTTGACAATTATGATTAAAATGATTAGGTTTTTAATGTTGTACTAGATAAATAAAAAACCCAAGCTAAGGAACATATTTTTAAATCGTAAACTGATTAATATTATCTGTTTTGTTTTTTATGTTGTCATGGTTCCGTTACCAAAGTTTACAATAAACCTTGAAGATAATACTTTGGTGTTAGTATGTCTGTCTGTCTGTCAAAATAGGGGTAAGAATTTGACTTGCCCTTGTCCGATATTTTTTCTTTTTATAATATCAACATCAGCAATTTACAAACTATTGAAAATAAGTTCATATTTACCTAATACACTGCTGTTTTAATAATCATCTATAACATTCTATCCTCATACCCATACGAGTGTGTGTTTATGGATGTTTGTTACTCATTTACGCAATTACCACCAGTTCGATTTTGATAAAATTTTACACACATGTAGCTTATAGTCTGAATTGTCATATTAGCGACTTTTTATCGGAGTACAACGTGAGCGGAAGCTGGATTATTGCCCAAATAAAAATATCATCAATTTTAGATATCTAATATATATCAAGAATAATAATGTCTGGTATCTTTCACGTATTTTTTAGATTACGAATTAACGATGCAATCTTATCCTTATCTTAACTTATATTATAAAATATAAATGTATGTTTGTTTGTTACACTACTACGACTTAACCACGGAACCGATTGGTAGAAAGAGAGTTGTTGACCAGTCATTTGTGCTACTTTAAGCGTAATTTAATAGAGTCTTACCATTATCCAGTCCACCAAAAAGAAGTTTGCACTTATTTCCTCCGGTTTTGGCGATAAGACTGTTAGTTCCTGAAATTACTGACACATGAATAAAATATCATAGTCCTCAGATGTAATGATGTTTCTACTATCTTTTGTGGATTCTGGTTGATTTTGGGCTGTTATGACTCACAAATGTCTGATTTCACCAAACTTCTTAGTCTACGGATTTATTAAATCAGTATTTGCCTCTTTATCTCTCGTTCAATTTTTGTACGATACAGAGATATCGAAAACTGTAGCTTACCGTTAAACTTGATGTTTACACATTTTTGAAATTGAAACTAAGGCGACGTTCACCATACAAGTCTCTTACATAATATTACTTGCTAACGGTAGAAAAATTAAAAAAAAACAAATATCGAATATTTAAATGTCCCATCCCTACAATCCCGTAGGGTTGTCAACTCACTCTAAGTAATCGGCCATTATCTATATCGATTCAGTGCGCCACTGTTCACCAATTCTCGATTCTACCGCTACCACACACCATCGACTACTGCTACTATTGTGTTCATTCAAGATCCATTGACGCTTTTGAATACCACCGAATAAAAATGTTGCTTACAAAACAGCAATGAATTTTGTTTATAAAGAAGTTGTAGATTGTTTTGTTTATTTAGGTGGAATAGTAACACTGATTTTAACATTGTAGAGACCTAATTAAGCGATTCAATTTAATTGATTCAGGACTTAATATCATTTTTTTTTATTGTAGAATTATTCTAAGACCCTCTTTAGTTGAGTGATGGTGCGTTATTAGGAGACGTATTTTTATTACCCTTTGATTGTTTAAATTTTCTAATAAGGATTTTACAGAGACAAAAAGTGCGGATTTACTCACGATCTTTTACGCTAACTACTAGACCAACGAGGGAGTTACATTATTTATAATACTTATCTAATATTACAATGAGCTTAGAATTTTTGTTTGGATGTTTGTAAGTACCCAATAGATTCCATAATTACAAGACCGATCTTGGTGAAAAGTGGTATACAGATAGTTGACGCTAGGAAAATCATGGGTTACTCATTACAGACGGTGGGTGGAGCCGCGGACGGTAGCTAACTATTTTAATATATCTTTTAATAAGTTAATACGCTTGTTAATCCTATAATAAAACTTAAGACAGCTAATAAACATGATATTTGTGGCAAAATACCTACTAATCGGCGAATCCGTCGATATTATCGGATAATCACCGATGCCGCACCAATCTTATCGTAAATAAATAATTAATTATTTTTTAATACCCCTTTTATCACTAAATATTTGAAAAATATATATTTTTCAAAAAAAATGATAGGTTAATCATTAGTATATATGTTACGGTAAATGTGATAAATTAAAAAAAGATTACTAATTACTAGTGATTATTACTAATTACCGATTTGCTAAATAATATGTTGTTATAATTTAGAATTTTTCTTTTATGCCGGTAGCTTATTTTTTCAAGTCAAACCTTTTTTTGCCTGCGCGGGGAAATGCATTTACGCATACCACCCCACCCCACGGTGGGCAGGGTGGTTATGTGGGACTCGCTCGTGCCTAAAGATGGTAAACGGCACGAGAATACCCACTAAAACCCCGCGGTGCTCCCGCACTCGCCGTGATGGGAGGGTCATGGGAAACTGGCATAGTTTTTACGTCCACGACCCTCCCGGCGATGCCCGCCTAGGCAGGCCCCTCATGGCCCCCAATAAGTGGGGGGACCAGCGCGAGGACCGCGTGCAATGGCCATCAGATACCCCCGTATCTGATGGCCCAGTCCTCCGCAGCGAGACGGATGTTCGGTCCCGCCGCCCACCGCGTATCGGTCGCAGAGGATAGGGAGAGCGGCAATGTAACACCGACACTCCTCTTCCTCTGCGACCCTACCACGCCGCTGTACCAACGGCTGCAGCCCCGCCGGGACCGCGGAAGGTAGGGAGAGCGGCAATGTAACACCGACACTCCTCAACCTACTTATAGGACCAAAATTTACAAGCCCTACATCTCCTCTATTGCTCGATTGATCAAACAGACGCTGAGCTTGCATAATTTTTTAAAATGTATTACATTTATCGATACTGCGGTTAATTTTTTAAAAATCACGGATAAGGGAACTGTGATAAATTAATTACTTTTGGTAATTATTTAATAATTAACGAATGTTAGACAACAAAGCGTTGCTATAGCAACAGAAACGATTCGTCATCACAAATCTTCTTTCCTTTTT
This sequence comes from Hypena proboscidalis, assembly GCA_905147285.1. NCBI lineage: Eukaryota > Metazoa > Arthropoda > Insecta > Lepidoptera > Erebidae > Hypena > Hypena proboscidalis. Next base: position 681,425 of record LR990147.1, read on the forward strand.
GACGACCGGGTAGCGCCGTCAGTTGTGCAGCTGCCTGCTGCGCAGCGGTCGCGGGTTCGATGCTCGCCCAAGACAAATCTTTGTGTGCATGAACATGGAGGTTTTTTTGTACTGAGTGTTTCTATGTATAATAAGTATGTTTTCAAAAGAAAAGTATATTATATACCATAAAACATAATCATAAAATCACGAATATTACGCAGAAGGATGTTGCAGAGGTGTTTGAGACCCACACTTCACCTGTTATGTTTAGGTCGTATATAAATAAAGGTTAATCTATCGCCATTCACTGAGCACAATCCAACTTCGTGCAGCTATTGAGATTTTCCTGACGAAAAGATCCCAAATGGCATAATTAAAATATCATAATATTTATTTTGCCAAACATAGCGTTATTTTTATCTCGTTTTATATTCCTGAATGAAAATATCTAAATAAAAAGTCTTATCTAACTGCACTTATTATTATATTCTATATCTGTTTTATTTACCCAGAAATACAAATATCATATACAGAGTGTAAATGACATTGCGCATCAGTGATTCCGTACATATTCCTACATGATTCTTAGACCCTTAGCGCATAAATATTTGATCGTAAAATTAATTAATTGTCCGAGACAACATTTAGTTTTTACTTTTTTCCGACTGACTAAGCAAAAGTAACGTTACCCTAGCCTATCCCAATAATCTTTGGAAATGTTCAATGGAAATTCTTACGATTTTTTATCAAACATTGTCGCTAGCTTCAAAATCAGTAACTTATTCGTATACTACTGTATAGACTTACGTGAGATGACATAACTACTAGAGAATAAACGGGTTAAATATAGAAACCGGTCGGCAATATCCCGATAATAATACGTGAGTAACCCGTTTATTCTCTAGTAGTTATTCGTATACCTTACCATTGTTCCCATGACATGATTTTTTTCAAGACCGATTTTCCGATGTCTAGCAAAGTTCCGATGAAAAATTTGTGCACTCAACAATCATGAACTAAATTAGTAGCAAACCGCTTTGTGACGATGTAATTTACACCCTGTATATTTGTATTGAATCTCATACCTTTATTGTTCCTTTAATACTTTTATACATCAATATATATTTATATTTTATTTATTGTCATTTGGTAATATATGAAGATAGATTGTATGTATTAAAATCTATCTTCATATATGTATAATATATATATATGTGTAATACATTTACAACCGATTTCCTTGCTGTAAAATGATATTTCAATACGACAACGTTGTGTGGTAACAACTTGTAGAAATAGTGGCTAAGAATAATCGAAAACAAGATTTGATGCAGAAATAGAACCGTAAGCCCTAAATTCACCAAACTTCTTAAGCTAAGGTTAAAGTTAAACCCGTATTTCGATCTTTCTCTCTCATTCAATGCCTAAACGGGACAGAACGATACTCTGTACTGAATTTTGCATGCCAAGTGTAATAATTTTAGCATTAATATTTTATATTTGCATGTCGAATTATCGGCGAAATATGTGATACAAAAAAGTAACATAATGTTAAAACATCTGTACCTACCATGTTTTACGCGAATAAATTATTTCTATTTCTATTTCTATTTCTAAACGTGTACCTGTACCTAAATCAGAGAGACAAACATATAGCTCGGTGTTAATCCCGATACAAAATGTCCATTTCTAAACTTGGGTTATTCTATCATCAAAACATAAAAACAAATTTCCCATAAAATTATTTCACAACTGACAAAGATTTCACACCATGACATCGAAAATAAATCGTTTCTCAACACAATGAACGCCCAATTAACTTGCCAAACTCAAAATCAGGGTAAACTGCGATTGTCGACCGCTCTATAACCGTACAGCACAAAGGGAATGAAAGGGGTTTAAAAATACCCCAGGCCCAATTAATTAGAGACAATTAGCCGCCCTTCCTTGCTACAACAAAAGGTAGAAAAGGTAGAAAAACTCTTCTCATTAATTACGAGCAAAGAGGGCAAGGGTAGGATCGCCATGCTTATCGGTCTGTTTTCCCGGGATATGTCCTGCCCCCATAGCACAGCTTGCCACTTGCTATTTCGATTCGACTATGACGTAGTTGTCAACGTAGAAACGTTAATTTATTTTGTCTTTTGGCGTTTCTATGTTATGAAATCTCAAGAATGACAAGCCATGCTAAGGGAGTACGGAGTACCCTAGTATGACCTGAGATAGATAGATGGATAGAAAATTATTTATTGTACACACAGATTAAATACAATTTATAAAGGAGTCTTATCAAGGTATGCACAATGGGCGGCCTTATCACTCAATTAAGTGATCTCTTCCAGGCAACCTTTGGATGGACAGGAATGAGTAGATAGACATATAAGTCGGTGGTGTAGTTCAAAAACTAGAAAGTATCTGCGTAGTTTCAAAACTTTGTTTGAATTAAATAATAAATGGTAAAAAAAAACCGACTTCAAAAAGTAGGTAATCTAAAAAGCAAAAAATAAATTTACTTCGCACAAAATAATAAGTTTTTTCATTTAGTTAAATAGATTTACTTAAAATGCAAATATCCAAGTAGTTTTAGGTAATATACGAAAAACAATATAGAAGCCTTTGAAATTTGAGGGTTACCCATGATTTCTCTAGGATCCCATTATCAAATCATGACCTCATATTATGAATATACATAAGTTATATTCTACGTCTCGTCTCATCTGTGTATAACTTGAAAGAATACAGTAAACGGCCTCAAGGAGCCTATATTTAAAGAATTATCCCCGTACTCCTAACTGTTGAGGAGTTGTACCTTCCAGCATCAGCTCAGCAACATAAAATGCTGACTACTAGATGCAAATATCCGAGTAGCTTTAGATAATATACAAAATACAATATAGAAGCCTTTTAAATTTGAGGGTTGCCCTCGATTTCTCTAAGATCCCATCATCAGAACGTGACTTGAAAAAATAGAACCACATGACAAGTATATCCTTTCAAACAAAAAAAAAATTCTCAAATCAGTCCAGGCGTCTTCGAGTAATCGGTGAACAAACATAAAAAAAAAAAAAAAAAAAAAAATACATACAACCGAATTGAGAACCTCCTCCTTTTTTTGAAGTCGGTTAAAAATTGCAAATCAATTTTGATACTGGCTTAGTTACTGACAATTTTATTATGTAACAGAGGGGGACATTAATTTCACTGCATGCATATAATAATATTTATTATAAGTTTACAATATTTTGGCTGTATTGCAGCGCCACGAAAATTTATCCGTAATCATCGCTTGCAACAGTCAATATAGAAAAAGAAATAGAAATATAAAGAGAAGTGAAAAGAATAACGTTATGACTATCCCGTAATAAAAGCTTAATTATAGTATCTTGGGAACCTCTCAACAATTATTATACTATGTCGTCTATGGCATTAGTATAAGTTACACGTATATTTCACGTGATGCTTATGTTGTTGGAATCAAATTGGTTGTGGTTATGTTTTGTAACCATTTTCATCAAAATCGATTCGAACAGATACCTACAATTACTGTCCACTTTTATCTTTCTTTGGTAGTTCACTTAAAACTAAAATGGATAGCCCTGATTGGTCGAGAACACAACAAATGCTAAGCTCAGACACTAGATGTCGCTCAGATGTTGAGTCGAAATGGAAAATAGCCTGTTAGAGTATAACACCACGCCTATATTACCCAGAAGGGTGTGGCAGAGGTGTACAACATACCACACTTCATCTGTTATGTTTAGGTACCAAGAGATAGGGGTTGAGCCTATCACTATCAACCGGGCACAATGCCAACTCCGTGCTGCTATTGAGAATTTCCTGACGGAATGTTAACAAATAACATTCAATAGACCATCAAGGCAGTGTCTTTGAAGTGTCTTTGGAAATATTTGACAGTAATCTGGTTAATTGTCCTAGTTCTCCGAAAAGGGTTGGCACCCCAATGCAAGAGAAACAGGAAGGTACACCCTTTGTTTTTGAAGAGCATCCATTTGAGATGCGTGGAGCTGCGGAAAGGTTCAGGGATTATAATGTGGACGAGCGCGGATGGAAAAGCTGATTATTGAAGAATTGTGGGTTGATCTGTGCATAGGGAATTAAATTGTTGGGGTCATCACTTAAAGCTGGATCGATTTGGATAATTTTTAAATTATTCGACAAATACACGAAGAAGATTAATTTATAAAACGTCGTCGCTTGACAATCAAAAATTATTTCTGATTTTAATTTTGACAGATTAAAATGTATTTTATAAAAGTTCTGATGAAGTGCATTTTCGGTTGGTAAAACAATATCATTTTTGGTTGTCAACCGACAAAAAAGCTATGAAAGCAAACGTGCCTAAGATTTTATCTTAGGTATGTTTGCAAAATATGCCCAATCTGGTTTTCAGATGGGTGGAAGTCGTTCTGCCGGCTCTTAGACCATGACAAAAGTTTCGTAGTAACACACAGTAACACACTAATCACCACACTTATCTAAAGAAAACAGTTTAAGGGTTAGTTTCACGAGTTACGGATAAAAACACGCCAAATAAATTATAACCTGACCTAATATAAAAGTGACACATGAAAATAGAACACACCTGTCACTTTTCGTGGGGTTTGTAAATATTTATCCTCCAACGCTTATATGTCAATTAAATACTATTATTTTATTATTGCACTATATTTTCCTTCCGTAAATGATTATTATAATGGTTTTTAATTAATGGAATTTAATTATGCCGACCAGTCAGCTTTACAATAAAGGCAATAATCTAAAGTAAGAAGTGCTACATAACATTTGTCACGTTAAAATATACTGCACGTGGTGGTGCGACGATAAACTTGTCGGTTACGCTGGCTAGTCAACCACTATTGTAGGTGCCGACTAATCAGCCAAACCCATAGTCGACCCATCTCTATTGTAAACAAGAAAATACTCACGCCAGGTTTGTCAATAAAGTAGGTACGGTAGAGCTGCCTGAACGTTGGGTAACTCTTTATACGACGCTTGAGCTCGTTCACAAAAGCTTTACCACGATCAACTCGACAAATCCCTACAAAAATGGTAAGCCCGAAAAGGAATTATTAATCCATACACTTAAATGCATGTCATCTTTGGATTAAAGGTTTTACAAGATAATAAATCCTTTTACAAAAAATTGAGTGATCACATATTATTCTAGATGCTTCTTAATAAAGTACTCATTTTGTACTCTAGTTACTTAATGTTGGTACTATCAGCAAAATTGATTCATGACCCATTTGCCACATATTTCCTTTGAAATTATCAAATTTTAAATCATAAGGCTAACATTTTTTTATAAACAAGCGCATTTTGACTTCAGTGTTTTAAAATGTGTATACAAAACTAGTATTTAAAACACTATAGATTGCACGGTTGGCGTTGTGGTTAAAGCGGCGAAGCGACTGGATTCGATCCCTACCCGGCACAAATCTTTTTGTGATCCGCAAAGATTTGTTATGACTCTGGGTGTTCACAACACAAACATACATTTTACACACACAAATGTGTGAAATGGATGTTTGTGAACACCCCCACGACACAGGAGTTATTCGTAATGCGAACGTCGTTATTTAAAAAACAAAAACAAACATTATATTTTATTGGTGGTAGAGCTCTTGTGTCCGAGCTCGAGGGCGACAGAAACCACCGTCTCACCTTTATCCTGCTGTCAAATAGTAGTGCTTGCATTATTGTGTTTCGCTTTGGTGGTGAGATCAGGCCTTGAAATTACTGGCATATGAGGCATAACACCGTAGTCCTCGGCTGAAGTGACGCACTATAATCTGCTTTTGTGGATTGTCGAGTCGGTCCATGGACTACACGTCCATTTGCTACATACGTAAAGAGATACCCTACGTTCAGTCAGCTCTACTGTACCTACTTTATTGAGGACAGTTTCAGACAAACCCTGCGGGAGTCTTTTTCTCAACATCGTCATTAGGAATGGTTTCCTATAGTCGACCATCCCGCACCTGCATACATGTCCATCACGTTGCACACAACGAAAATTAAAAGATAACAAAATAACAATAGGTACGCTTTAATCCAACAAAAGGGTTACGTATAGGGACACTTTTGCATAACCCTTCTATAACACCTATCACCTTTCAATCATATGTTCCCATATCACTACATAATAAAAACATGAGTACATACAATCAATTTCGCAACCAAAACCGTGTCCTTCATAACATGACATGTTACCATTACCCGTGACATGACAGCTACTCCTCTACCATCGAACACCATAACCTTTCAACAAGTCAGATTGCATAGCACTCTAGGGTTGCCATCATATTCCAAATAATGGGATTTGAAGTTGAGTAAACCAGCGCAAATGAAACTGAAACAACTCACGGGCTTAAACAGTAGCCAATGTTATTTCTGAGATCTTGAACTACTTTTAAACCAATATTTATTAAGATCGATGTAGTAGATTTAAAGTCTACTCGGTACAAACAAACAAAAAATCTTTCCTCTTTATAATTTTAGTAATAAAGATATATACATATTATATGCAATGTACCTGATGGCAAGAACTACTACTAAATACCCATAAAGCATCCATCATCCGCAAATAAGCGTTGCTATATCTGACTGAGCATCAGGATGTTGTGCCTCGTTTAGGTACTTCAGTATTTCAGACAACTCAATAGAGAAAGTGATATAATTATAATTGATTCCACCTCTGTTACACCACTCTGGGTAACTGTATTAACTATAGATGAGGTGTTGTATTAAGTGCAACAAGTTAAAGCACTTTAAAAATTTAGGACGCCGGATAAAAATAAATATCTAATGTATATTTATATACTGTATAATTATTTTTATCCAGCGTCCTACATTTTTTATCTATCTATAAGATACTCCGAAAACCAGAACATGTTGACAACCCTACATCACTCCCACTATCGCTAATCCACCTGCCATCCTAGAAAAAATATTCCAAAGTGCCTTTAAACATAATAATCGAATAGATTACACCGTCCATTAAATAAGTAGCTATCAATTATCGACTGATAATTCCAAGCAGATAATATTACCGATAAAATTCGACAGTGCTTTTCAAACCTTCGCCATGTGCGCGTGTAGGCAAAAGAAGTCTTTCCTTATAGAGGATATACTCAAAGATGTCAAAAAGAAGCCTTATAAAAACTTAAGTCAAGAACCTAAGAAACCTCTGACTTGTAATGAACCAAAGACTCCAGAGATCCGCGTGGAAACAAAGAGTGTCGCAGCTAGAGTGCCAAGTGAACCAAATATACAGATCAATGAATTGAGAAGCAAAGTGAACCTGGATCAGAGACGAAATACGTACCCATTATACCCCATGCCGATCAAAGCGAACCTGTCAATACCCTGGCCGTATAGAGGGAAGGAGACCAGTTACTTGGATAGACCACAGTTCAGCTATTACAGTGACCCGATGTTAAGCAGTAACCAGATCTTGAGGAGTCAGCTCGCTGCCAACAGACTCATTACACATCCTTACACGATACGACAAGCTTATGGATTTGATAGAGGTAGGCAGACTTCTTATATATTATTAATTTGCTCTGTTCTCATGAGATGTGCCGGGATATTAAAAATCGAAGAACTAAATTGAGCAAAAGAAATAAAAATCTTAGAAAAAATCTTAGAGAAATTTTAGATATTATCGCATGCAAGCTGACAACAGTTATCTTATGAACAGCTATTATCGTAGCCTACTGGCACTCACAACATTAGAAATCACTGCGTTTTCGACTCTAGGCGGCTAATATTATAAATGCAAAAGATTTGTGTGGGTGTTATTTTTTTGTATTAACGCAAAGAGTTACCTTATTGCAGCCGCAGATAGAAGACAGTTTTACAATTTTTTCTTGTAAAACCGCATGTTTCTTACCTTCTTAGCTTGACCGAAAGCCACTAACAATCGTAACAAATGTTTATTTCGATAAGATATTGCTACAAATCTGAAGATATTTATCGATGACGAAAAACTCATTAAAGATTTGGTGGATAACAAAGTAAACAATCATAATTGCAATAAAATTACATTATGTTGCTAAGGACCTTCGCAATCGTACCTACCTACATACCGTTATAAAAAAGTAGTAACTTTGCTAAGTTGCTACTTTATTTATGACATACATGGTGAACGGACGTGTCTTCAACGTGATGGTCAGTGTCCACAAACAACCGCAATCCACTTTCTATACAACTTTATCGCATACAGGACGTCGTGTGCCAGTAATTTCAGGACCAGGCGTATAGATCCGCATACATAATACTAACCTCCGACCGAGGCTTAGTCCACGTTGCAGAAATAATCAAGCCTACTTATGCTGAACAATTTTTTAAATTCGGTCCAGTAGTACCTATATGAGTTGAATCGTAACAAAAAACGAAGGAACAGTAAATCTAATCTTCTCTCTGTATAATATTAGTTTAGAAGTAGAAACGAGATAACTATAAGAAATTATCTAATTCAATAATATTTCAACAACAATGAATCATAATAACGCTGCCACGTCATGAAATATCTAATCATAATCGTATTATCGCATTTAATTCATAAGACGAATTATTGTCTCTGTGTACTTTAGACTTGTTTATTTTCAGTATTTTTTGTGGATGGTAATCATATCGACAAACGATCAACGATCGAGATTACGCAATCATGTCATATATAATGATATAATGTCCTTGCAGAATGGAAACAGCAAGATACTGATAATACAACTAGATGGTATAATAATGTCATCGTTGGTCTAGTATTGGTAAGCGTATGTGACCTCCCACCACAAGGTCTGGGTTCGGGCTAAAGTGTTACTTGGGATTTTCCGTTAGGAAATTCTCAAGCAGTGTTAGAGTTGTGTAATACGCCTCGCTCTAGGTAAAATATACCCGTGGGCATGATAAAAATAAAAATTCAACGTTTAAGAGTTACAAACTGAAATATAATAGTAGGTAGTAGGTTATTATTACGAGCCTATAGTGTCCCACTGCAGGGCAAAGGCCTCCCCTCCCTTTTTCTACTTATCTCTGTCTGCGGTTTGTAGTGTCCATTCAATCTGCCATGAATCCCGCCATCTCCTTCTGGGTCTGCCACGTTGTCGTGTATCATTGTATGGGACCCATTGTGTTGTGGTTTTGGCCCATAGCTCTTCTGGCATACGACATACGTGTAAAAAGATTTGTAGGTAGTAGGTAGTATTATATTATTATAGAGGACCAAATAAATAGCATCTTTCAGAAAGGACAAGTACGTAGTACACAAAACCGGCGGCGATGTATGAATGATGAGGAAGCGAAAGAAGTATGTAAGGAGCGTAGCACATGGCCTTCCATCGTCGCTGCCTACCCCTGTGAGATAAAGGCGTGATTCTAATAGTAGTAATACCTCGTGCGATTGTGGATTCCCCATTCAAAACATGGCTCATCTGCTTTCGTGCCCATTGTCGCCCTCTACGCGCGCCCGTGAAGACCTAATGCAAGCCACAAGCAAGGGAGTAGAAGTTGCTACCTACTGGGCACAAACAATTTAAATAAAAAATGAGAAAACAAAATGCCATTGAAACGTAAGAAGAAGAAGTAGTAGTATTATGATAGCGGGTTCAAATTGTGAGACGTCGGTTATGCATTAAAGCTCTATAAACCACTAGATATTGTACGATTTACGTCTACAATCTTTTTAATCTTTTTCCTCAAAAATGGTCGTACTTAGTAATTTTATCTGATGGGACAATAACATTGTTCAAAGATGATATCTAATAATTACAGTTATTAAATGACTAATTATTATCAAATTAAGTAAAGATATTGATAATACAATATGAAATTATTTGTTATACTTAGACCTATTTTTGCGCATGGCTTCACCCGTGTAATGAATGTATCAGTGTTCTATTAAATAAAATAAATAAATAAATAAACATTTCACAACTAACACACACCGCCATCTAGTCCCAAACTAAGCAGAGCTTGTACTATGGGTACTAGAATAAATGATACTAATACATATATACTTTTCTTTTGTAAATACATACTTATTATACATAGAAACACCCAGACTAAGACAAACCCCCATGTTCATGCACACAAAGATTTGTCTTAAGTGGGAATCGAACCCACGACCTTCGCGTCGCAGGCAGGTACACTACCCACTCCGCCATCCGGGCGTCAAATTCGTGAACAGATTATGTCATTATACCAATTTACCATTTCTCGGGCATTGATTTAAATAAAAGTTTAGGTTGACATTTTAAACAAATTCTAATTATTAGTGAAAACTGTATTAAAATTCCTTAAGCCAACGAACAATTAATAAAAAAATGTAGGCTTCTAAATAAATTTAACATTTTTAAATAATACCTAAAGATCTTTAAAACATTTTCTATGTCAGACTTGATGAGAGAGAGGTGTATAACACCCACACTTCACCTGTTATGTTTTAAGTCCTATGTGATAAGGGGTAAGTCTATCGCCATCATCCGGGCATAATTCCAACTTCATGCTGCTATTGAGAATTTCATTTAGGAAAAACCCCAAATAACACTTAGACTGACCCGGGCAGCGAACCCAAAACGTCGCGGTGAGAAGCGCAGTTGTTTTATTAACTACCACTAGACCAACGAGGTAGTTAATAAAACAACTCATAATAATATATAACAGCGTAGTTATCAATACAATAACTTCTACAACATTATATATATTATCTAATTTGAGATATCAAATATTGGGCCTGGCTATCTGAAGTAGGTGGGCCTAACCATTAACACGAAAAAAACAGATTATACAGATAAAAAAGTTATCTGTTCCAATTAAAAAATACACAAGGCTTATCGATTAAGTACCTATTATGGATAATAATATTGGTTATTAGTTAGAATATATTTTATATTTATCTGGGCGACAATCTTTTTACTAGAACTGCCAACGGAACTGATAACCTACCTAATAGAAGTCATTACTAGTCATACGCAGACGGGTCTGACTGAACAGATATCATAATACACGAGACACTCATCACAATTGCGTTATCCAGATACTGGAGATGAGCTCCACTCACTTTTCACTTATTTAAGAAGGTCTCGAACGATTTAATATGACCCTATCACCATACAATGAAAATTATAATATTTTCAAACTCCGTGCTGTTATGATAATTATGAGACGAAAATATTTAATGACATGGTGGTAAGTGAACGAGCTCGAGGGCGGCAGCACCACCGTCTCACCTTTAACCTTGTAACATAGTCTACTAATGACTAGTTAGGTAGGCAGAATAAATAGAAACAATCGATAGATTAACAAAGGTATTATTATTCTATATATTTATATCTATTAAATACAAGGTAGTCTCAAGGCGTAGGTTGGTAGGTAGGTAAGTGGTTTGGTAAGTCCTGGTGCAGCTAAGTGAGGAACACTTAACTCGGCGCTGGTGACCGCAGGCAAGAAGGGCGCGACGCGCACGCAGGTCCTTTATATACCCCACAGGGGTCTGCAGTGGGGGGCGCATCTTGAGGTTGCGGTGGCCGTGCGGTTGCGACGTCACACACCCCCTCCGTTAGGGCAGAATTTTTCTTAAAAAATTCGGCTCCTGGCTGACATGGAAGACCTCAGGAAGCAGTTCTTAAGCAGCACCGGCAGCTCGATCCGGCTTTACTGAAATCAGAACAATAAGTGTATATAAAAAAAATAACTAGATAAAATATGAAGTTACGATACCTAAATAAAATTGAAAAGAACCGGAGTGATCGAGCCAAACGTATTCAATACAATAACAATGTCATGATGTCATTCAAAAATAACACTACGTGCAACCTATTAAGATTGAATTTTTACTAATTAAAGAAGATTATTGAAACTCATTCTTATCTAACGGAACTAAATATAACTAAAAATGTAAGTATAACAACTTGTTTACCAAGTAGCGCGTTAGCGAAGTAGTATTGGGTGTGCGCGTCTACACAGAAGGCATGACACATTTCAAGATGAATGAATGAACAACATCGTATAGTTGAAAATAATAGAATTCGACATCATTAGTAGATGTGATTCTAAAGGAATTATGAGCGTGAAGAATATTAGCGAACAAAATGGTATACCCGATTCGACAATGAGAATTTTAACCACTGAACCATAGGGTAAATTTTTTTTTTTTTTTTTTTTGTTTTTATACCATTATTGTTTATAGTTTATTTGTTTAATATCCTTTATATGCCATTCGCCAAGTGGCTTATCAGACATATCTGCTAGTTTGTACACTAATGGAGACTTTTTTGCTACGATTTTACATTTAATAAATTTAGGAGCGAGTTTTTTACAAAAATATTTATCCTTATCGCTCAAGTAAAAGGTACGTTTCCAAACAATATCACCAATATTGAATTCTGCCGTTTTACGGCGAAGATTATAAGAATGACAATTACGCTTGTGTGCACCTATTAGCGCTGCCTGTACTCTCTCGAAAATAGAGGATAAGTAGCCTAGTGACTCAGCATAACTATCACGTGGCTCATGAATTATATTAGTATCAGATTTACTAGAAACATAATGAGAACCACAGGTTACCATTTCACGCCCGAATACGATCATAGATGGTGTAAAACCGGTTACTTCGTTTACTGCACAATTCATTGCGAACTGAATTTTAGGTATAAGTGTATCCCATATGCGTTGATCGTTTGAAATGAACGTAGAAACAGCTGTTATTATAGTTTTATTATATCTTTCTACCGTATTTACATGAGGTGCATAAAACGGTGTGTAATGTAAATTTGGAATTTTATATTTATTTAACAAGTTTTTAAAAGTTGCGCTTATAAATTGTTTGCCATTGTCTAGTACTACGGTAGATGGAATACCATGTACCAGAAAAACTTTTTCCTCTAAGATTCTAGTTATTACGTCAGCAGTCGCACGTTTAATAGGGAAAAGTAAACAATATTTTGAGAAACAACAACAAACGACAAAAATAAAATTGTTCTGTTGCCTTGTAGGAGGCAAGGGACCAATCAAATCAATACTTATCATTTGAAAAGGTTTAGAACAAGACTTAGGTTCACCCATAAGACCCAAAGTTGCATGATTCTGATGCTTATGTGCGATGCAACTATCACAAGAATTTACCGCTTTTACAACATCGGAATACATTCCAGGCCAATAATAATTGAGGGCTAAACGTTTGAAAGTTTTGAAAATACCCATATGACCCGCCGTAGGGGAGGAATGGCTCTGAAGTATTACTTCGTTTCTCCGTTCAGATGGAACTACTTCCTTCCACTGAAATTCTCTGGTAAGAGGATTAAGACTCTTTTTGAAACGATATAATTTATTACTGATCACTTGATAGTCAACAAAGGATGTAGGAGACTGCGAACAACCATTAAAAATATTCAAATACCAAGTGTCATTAGTAGATAAGGAACTACCATCTGGGAGGAGATTACTATCGATATCCATAATATTAGGTGATCGAGAAAGAAAATCTGGTACAATATTATCTGAACCACGACGGTGTCTTATTTCAAAGTTATAAGAGGAAAGACGAACTCCCCACCTGGCTAATCGCCCTGTAGGGTTGTTCAGTTTTAAAAACCATTTCAAAGCAGCATGATCGGTGTACACAATAAATTGTTTTCCGTTTTCAATATAACACCGCCAATGTTCGATAGCAGATAAGACAGCAAGCGCTTCGCGCTCAGTAGCACTGTAATTTTTTTCCTGGTCCGATAAGGATTTACTATAAAAGGCTATGACTCTTTCCTGTCCCTCCTTGACCTGGCAAAGTACAGCTCCAATGCCGTAATCACTAGCATCGGCGTGTATTTCAAAAGGCTGATCAAAATCGGGACAACATAAGACCGAGGAAGAAGATAAACATTTTTTTAATTTATTAAAAGCTACATCCGCCTCTTGCGACCATGCGAACAGTGGAGCCTTTTTGCCGTTAGAAGTTAATTTATTTAAGGGAGCCGCTAAAGTACTAAAATCGGGTATGAACCTTCTATACCACGATGCAGCACCCAGAAAACGACGTACCTCTTTTTTATTTGTCGGAGTGGAATAACTTGTAATTGATTTTACCTTCTCAGGATCTGCATGAAGACCTTCTGAATCCACTATATAGCCCAAATATTTAAGTTTGTCTTTGAAAAAATTACATTTTTCTAAATTTATAGTTAAGTTTGCATATTTTAATTTGTTAAGTATTTTAATTAGAAGTGAAATGTGATTTTCAAAGGAATTTGTCACACATACGATGTCATCAACGAAACAAAAGACCTTGTTTTCAAATTCGGGCCCGTAAAATAAAATATCTGCTAAACGCTGTTGTGTCGCAGGAGCATTTGTTAAACCAAAAGGCATGGATTTAAATTGAAAAGTTCCACGTGACGGAATGTAAAAAGCAGTTTTACAACGGTCCTCTGCCCTTATTGACGTCTGCCAGAAACATTTAGATATATCTAAACTAGTTAGGTACTTAGCGTCTCTCAAGTTATCCAGAATCTCAGAGATATAAGGCAAATTGTACGCGTCTTTTTTTGTAACCGAATTTAGTTTACGGCTGTCGAGACAAAAACGCAATTCACCATTTTTTTTAGGCGTTAAAATGACGGGATTAGACCAAGGGCTTTCAGATGGTTCAATGACATCTTCTGCCAACATTGCATCGACATGTTTTAACAAAATACGCTGTTTATCGGGAGACATACGATAGTATCGCTGACGAATAGGTGGACTATCACCTGTATCAATCGAATGAGTAATGAGTGAAGTTCGGCCGAGCCCTCGCCGTTCATAAGATATATCGGTGAATTGGGCGATGATGTCGTTAGCAGTAGCTCTCTGCTCATCAGACAAATGATCAAAAGATTCCAAGTGACTGGTAGAACTAGGCTGTAGTTCCGAAACAACAACGTCGTTATTATTTTTCGTGAGTAAAATAGATTCCAATTGATCAGGGAACAACCCAAAACCCCTCCAGAAATCCATACCAAGGATTAAAGTTTTCTTAATACCCGGTACAATATGAGTAACAAGAGAAATAATTTTATTTTGAAATTCAAAAGGAAGTACCACTGAGCCAAGTGAAGAATATTTGTCGCCACCAGCGGTGATAAAATCCAGAGGTTTAGAATGTAATAATTTAGATTTATCCAAAAAAAGTTTGTGGGAATTATTACCCAAAATAGTTACACATGAACCAGTGTCTAGTAAACCAACAGTGTTCTTCCCGTTAACCGTAACGGGGATAAATGGAGTATAATTAATGTTAGAATTAACGATTGAGGAAAGTTGATATGAATTGAAAAATTTAGATACATAATTTAGCCAATTATGCCATTCATTTTTACATGTTTTCACAATTACTTTTGATTTTCCCCAACCGTATTTTTTACGTTTTTTGAATTTTTATTAGTTTTATTGTTACAACTAGGACAGTCTAAAACTCGATAGCCAGGTAATCCGCATTTAAAACAAACCAAAAAACGAGGTTGACGACAATATTTTAAAGAATGTGAATCTGTTCTGCATCTCGGACAGTATAATTTAGGTATAGCAGTACTAGTGACAGAAACAGCATTGACGCTCGGTTCAGCAGAATTACTATTTTCTGTCGAACATTGATCTGTATTTAAAACATTGTAAGTAGGTTTAAAGTACTTATGTTTTTTGTAAGAATTATTGCTATAAGAAGTTTTTTTCGAATTCGTATCATTGGGATATCTATAAGCAAAATCTGGCGCTAGAGTATTGGCAGTAATTTTAGGTGGTTCCGAAAATTCCTTGCTACGACTGTCATACTTCTCAAAATTTCTACAAACACTAATTAAAGAAGGAATATCCACAATATTGCCAGTTAAGAGTGAATTTGTATAACACGGCCTGATATTATTTAATAGTATTTCTAATTTAATAGACTCGCTGATGGGTACGTCCAGACAGGAAAATAACCCTTGCATTTTAGATACATAGATGGTTATGTTCTCTTTTTCACCTTGAGTACGAGCCCTAATTTCCGACATTAATTTAAAGTCATAGTTATGAGGACTGAAATCGCGTTTTAACAAAATACACAAATCCTTCCAGGAACGAACACTATCTTTAATTGAACGAAACCAATGCAAAGCATCATCACAAAATACCTCAAAAGCAAAAGAAAATATTCTATCTTCGGGTATACCTCGACACGACATGAACTCGTCAACCTTCTGAATAAACGCCCTCACACAGGTTCGACCGCTATATTTAAACTTGCAGATTTCAGAAAACATTTTGCGTTCATTTATAAAATCCACGTGTTGAACTTCACGTGGTAATGAACACGTTGGCTCGACCACATGACACGGTACATTGGTAGGAACCGACCACGTGGTAAAAGATGCTAAGATTTTATAATTAGCGTGAAACATATCCCATACAACTTGAATTGATGATTTATCAGTAAGCAACGAAGTATCTATTCTTGATAATCTATGAAAAACATGATGCATAATAGATTCCGATCTAACAAACAGGTTTTTATCATAATGAGTTTGCAAAGTCAAAAGGTTATTTGAAACGCGCAACAATGAGCCATTACATGCGGTAATATCAACATCTGGCGAAAAGCACGACGATATTATTTCATCAAATGCCAGGTCTGACAATTTAGCAATTTGTTTACGCAATTCCTCAACCGTAATTGATTTTTCAGGCACAACACCACCTCTTACAAGCACTTCATATTCGAGCTCAGCCTTACTTAAATGATTAAATTTGATAGCATAAGCCATATTTAAAAAAAAATTGATTGGGAATTACGCATACAAAGATACACAATTATTTGAAAAAAAATGAATCCGTCCAAAAGGTGATAAGAATGTGTTTCTTTTTTTTTTTTTTTTTTTTTTTAAATCAAAAACATAAGCACATAAAAGTAGAAGTTTTTGTAGGTTATTTAAAACACGAGGTGAAATAAGTGAGATAATAGAATAAAAAAAAACACCGTACGCACCTTTCGGACTAAGAAAAGAAATATACACAGAAATAACACACAATTAAATAACTGCCAAGACTTAACCAAACCATGTACCATATAACCTCTATTGTTGGGCGCCGCTGTAACATAGTCTACTAATGACTAGTTAGGTAGGCAGAATAAATAGAAACAATCGATAGATTAACAAAGGTATTATTATTCTATATATTTATATCTATTAAATACAAGGTAGTCTCAAGGCGTAGGTTGGTAGGTAGGTAAGTGGTTTGGTAAGTCCTGGTGCAGCTAAGTGAGGAACACTTAACTCGGCGCTGGTGACCGCAGGCAAGAAGGGCGCGACGCGCACGCAGGTCCTTTATATACCCCACAGGGGTCTGCAGTGGGGGGCGCATCTTGAGGTTGCGGTGGCCGTGCGGTTGCGACGTCACAACCTGCCGCCAAATAGTAGTGCTTGCATTACTGTGTTCCAGTTTGGTGGTGAGATCTGGACATGAAATTACTGGAACATCACACCATAATAGTCCTTGTGTGTAGCGACGCATCTTCAATCTGCTTTTGTGGAAAGTTGATGTCCATATATATATATATATGGCTATACCTACCCCTTACCATCAGGTGGACTATGAGTCCTTTTGCTACATATATGTCGTATAAAACAAATTACACTTTTGCAAGTCTCAGGTTTTGAACCTAGACCTCACACTGAACTGTCGGATACGCTAACGAAGAAGCTATGTTTGATTAAACTGAACAAAAATATTCGTGAAGAGATATTTATAAATCTGAATATACACGAGAATAGTCGCGTAAAAAGCTAGTTTCATATTTTAGCAAATCTTTGAACATTGGTCATATCAATAAAAATCGATTTTGAAAATCTGCATGTTTTATCTTTATTATATCAACTGTTTTTTAACACAGAAAAGAAGTGAATTTTATCAATATTATTGTATTTGATTGTTCGAGATAAAGGCATACAATCAGAAAATTAAGGTTATTAAAAATTAAAGAAATCTTTTGTAGCCAATATTTATTGACATGCAATTCAATAACTGTTCACCTCAGCAGCTCAAAAAGTAATTCTTTGTTGTATAAAGACACTGAGCAAAGCCCGATTTTGGTTTGAGTTTTACTCTCGCTCGAAGCTAAGTTGACTTTTGCTTAATGTTTGTCTTTTTTGTTTATGTTTTATGTTACACAACTTTCACAACACGTCATCTAGTCCCAAATTAAGCAGAAGTTGTACTATGGGTACTATTTAGAGCTGATGAGGTGAAAAGTTATGTGCGACACAAGATCAAAGTAATTTTACATCTCGTGCTTTTGCGTCCCTCACTACTCTAAAGATTCTAACCTATATAGGAATGTTTTGCTTATTCTGGTCCCAAAATTTTCATTCTAAGCAAATACCAATTTTACAAATAACTATTTCTACCTTTGGTAAAATCGTTCGATAGAAACATACTAATTCTTGTTCCTCTTGCACATTTTGGTAAGTAGCAAACACACCCGAGGTCCCTCATTATTTTAAAAGCTTTAAAAGCATACATAAAGATAACTTAACATCACGCCTATATTACCCAGAAGGGTATGGTAGAGGAGTATAACACCCTAATTTCACCTGCTATGTTTAAATTAGGTCCCATATGATTGGGGGCGAGCTTATCGCCATCTACCGGGCAAAACTCCAGCTTCGTGCTGCTATTGAGAATTTCCTAGCGGAAAAAGCCCAAACAACACTTTGACCTCGCGGCAGGAGATCGCTGCTAGAACTACAGACGAGTTCATCTATTAGATAGATCAAATCTCTACTGCCAAAATTCATTTTTAGCTTGTTTAAAAATAGTTTTTCTTTTAGTACCTCCAGGCTGCTGTAACCCATGGTGGGGGTTAGGCGGTCGCCGGAAGGGGGGACAGGTGCGGTTCACGGCGGCGCAGACGGGAGCGCTGGAAAGACGCTTCAGTGCCAGCAAGTACCTCAGTCCTGATGAGAGACGGACGTTGGCGACCACGCTCAGACTCAGTGATCGACAGGTTGGTAGTTTTTAGAAAATATGGGCCAGGATGAAAAAAAAAGGACGTTAGACTAAGGCTACTACTAAGACAAGTCGCAGACCGGGCAGAGACTCGTCGCCATTTGACGACCGGATGGCGGAGTGGGTAGTGTACCTGCCTGCGACGCCGAGGTCGTGGGTTCGATTCCCACTTAAGACAAATCTTTGTGTGCATGAACATGGGGGTTTGTCTTAGTCTGGGTGTTGCTATGTATAATAAGTCTGTATTTACAAAAGAAAAGTATATGTAATGTATTAGTATCAGTTATTCTAGTACCCATATTACAAGCTCTGCTTAGTTTGGGGCTAGATGGCGTTGTGTGTAAGTTGTAAAATATTTATTATCTATTATTATTATTATTAAAGTATATGAAAAGGACGGAGCCCGGACGAGACGAACAACTAACGGGCCCGTGGGTGTCACGTAATCAAAGCAACCCCTTTCGCTGCCGCGTTATCTGCGCCCCGTTTATAGTGGCGCGGGCGCAGATCTCGAAACATCGTGCGAAGCTAGTTCAGCTGATGGTTGAAGAGCCACTGTGCTAAAGATTTTATACCACAGATATGTAGCCAAGAGCTTGCAAGCCAACTGGTATGGAAGAGATAAATAACTGTTTTCGTATGACGCTTAACGTGGGGCCATGACAACTGATTCGCATTCAAAGTATGAAGTAAATGCACCAAATCAAATTAGCCTAATAAAGTCACCTGAGCAAATTCTTTCTTTCTCAAACAGATGCCTGAAATCTACGAAAAGTAACCCTTAAACTGTTACTAAAGACCATTTTCTTTCTCAGGTGAAAACCTGGTTCCAGAACCGCCGCGCGAAGTGGCGCCGCACCACCCCAGACTCCGCAGACCCTGGAAGCCCCCCCACAGCCGACGAGGGGTCTGATGACGAAGTGCATATAGCTGATGACTAATGGCCAAACACATATTCTTCTAGTCATTTTCTTGATGAATAAAGCATACCTGATTACGAGACTGCATGTTAATTATGTTGTTTTATTTTGGATTTTTTTCCAATCATGTTAAAAAATTTGATTCCTCACGGAAAGTTCACAAATTACGCTTTGCCCGACACGGAAATCAAACCTGAGACCTCGCGGTGAGAGGCGCATCCGCTAACCACTAGACCATCGAGCATAGTGTTGTGATTATTTCTAAAAATTTGTAGTAAAATAGACTATTTTTATTGATTCTATAATGGCAACACGCCATAATGGACTTCCGATTCTTGCTTTCTATATCCATTAAGAATTGTATTAGAAAACTATGTTTAGTTTGAATGAAAATACTTTTAAAATCATTATTAATTGTTTAATCAATTTATTATGTTGTATTTTTATTTATTTGAATTGTAAAACGTTAAAAAGTCATTAAAAGTGTGCTAGGTTGATATTCGAGTTGTGCAGTCAACATGGCGGCAATATTGCAGAGTAAGATGGCAGTTTAATTGTGGATTTGTAACCGTGTGGTCGCAATAAAGAAAATAGTGCTCAATTGCAGTTTTATTCCAAGCATATAGTGTTAAGAACTACATCTCGTTACAATAGTATCACTGAAAACATACAACCGAATTGAGAACCTCCTCCTTTTTTTGAAGTCGGTTAAAAAGACAGGCCTCCGAGTACATTTGTATATATTAATAATAATTTTGACAGTTTTTAACGACCTTAAAAAAGGAGGTTATTCACTCTCTTGAAAATTAACGATTCTATAGACCGACCGTTTAACACGCGTATCGCCTGCGACGTAAGAAGTGAGCGGGGGAAGGTAACGGACTACTACGGCTATACACGGCCCCCTTCTCACCCCGCGGGCGATACGCGAGTTAAACGGTCAGCCTATAGCACTGTTAGAACTTCACCCACGAAATATACATAAACAGGGTGTCACAAAACTCAACGATAAAGCCCGGTTTACACTTTGTTTAGTGCGAGTGCGAGTGTTTAGTGCGAGTGCAGGTGTGTAGTGCGAGTAGTGTCCAATTCATTGCAAGTGCAGGTGATTAGTGCGAGTGCAGGTGTGTAGTGCGAGTAGTGTCCAATTCATTGCGAGTGCAAGTGATTAGTGCGAGTGCAGATGTGTAGTGCGAGTAGTGTCCAATTTTGATTAGTGCGAGTGCAGGTGTGTAGTGCGAGTAGTGTCCAAGTGGCTTTGTTTCCGAGGTCGTGGGTTCGATTCCCACTTAAGCCAAATCTTTGTGTGCATGAACATGGGGGTTTGTCTTAGTCTGGGTGTTTCTATGTATAATATGTATGTATTTACAAAAGATAACATCTTTTTTTTTTTAATTTTTTTTTTTACATTTTTTTTTATTTTTTTTTTTTCTATAGATGTATTAGTATCAGTTATTTTAGTACCCATAGTACAAGCTCTGCTTAGTTTGGGACTAGATGGCGTTGGGTGTGGATTGTGCTTGTTGTACAAAATGGCAAAGTGGACCGAAGACGTAATTTATAAATTTGTGCAGGAGTATCTCAAACATGAATAAATAAATATTTCACAATCTACACCCAACGCCATCTAGTCCCAAGCTAAGCAGAGCTTGTACTATGGGTACTAAAATAACTGATACTAATACATAAATAGAAAAAAAAAACAAATTAAAAAAAAAAAAAGATGTTATCTTTTGTAAATACATACATATTATACATAGAAACACCCAGACTAAGACAAACCCCCATGTTCATGCACACAAAGATTTGTCTTAAGTGGGAATCGAACCCACGACCTCGGAAACAAAGCCACTTGGACACTACTCGCCCTACACACCTGCACTCGCACTAATCAAAATTGGACACTACTCGCACTACACACCTGCACTCACACTAATCACTTGCACTCGCAATGAATTGGACACTACTCGCACTACACACCTGCACTCGCACTAATCACCTGCACTTGCAATAAATTGGACACTACTCGCACTACACACCTGCACTCGCACTAATCACTTGCACTCGCACTAAACAAAGTGTAAACCGGGCTTAAGTTTTAATTTTTGGCACCGTGACTAAACATTTAGGTTTTTGTAGATTTTTATACTGTTACGCATGACCAAGTTATTTCTTTACTTTAAACAAAATTGGTCAGCGAAAAAAAGCAAGAGCTGGCAAGTTTTGTCAAGAGATGGCGCATTTTATCAAGATTCCAAAATGTTAAAATGCATAGGTTGGGTTTGTCAGAAAAATATAATTTCATTAAATAAACGTTTTCTAACAAATAGGCAAAAAATGCAGTCAATAGAGCAGAACAAGTAGTAACGTCGTCTAATTACTAGAAACCGTAATTAATACTATGTGGTTGATCTTGGAATGGGTTACCATTCCTAACGTATCGAGCTTCCTCTATACCTCGCGGCGGAGAGTAGTACACTAAACCGAAAAGCTCAATCACCTTCATAATAGTTGGCTTTTAACTTAACGGTTACGCCGGAATATCAGTATTTTACATAGAGAAGAGCTCATATTGCACAATATGAGCGCTTTTCTACGTAAAATACTAAACTAAAGTGTAATAGTTCTAATTGATCTATTCATGGGATGAGTAGTCCAAATTAGGCAATAATGGGGTATACGAATGGGGTTCTATTCTAAAATATTGATATTCAGCCGTAACCTTTAGGTTATAAGCCGACCCTAACGTAAGTAATAGATTAAAATATTTTTTAGGCCTCTGCGCAGTTGGCTTTAGTTCTTTTTGTGTTTTATAGCCTAACTCCCAATAAAGGTCTTTAGCTATTTTACATTACGCTCAACTCCATGGGAGCAGTTAAGTTTAACGCGGATGAAGTCGCGAGAAAAAGCTAGTAGTTAAGCGAAATGATTCAAGTTCAATGTAGGTACACTAACTGAATTAATTTATGACTCTTTTACTTACAGATTAAAAAGCCGTGTAATAAACTAAGATTATAATAAATCTACAAAATGTTAAAAACATGTGTAATCCGATTGCAGCGTTACTTTATTAGTTTAATCCGCATATTGTCATGTGACTCTCCGCAGGACACAATATAATATTATCTTACGTTATTCAAAACATATCTACATTTTATAGCTACTAAACTTAAAAAGATTACCGGATTAAAGGCCGATTTCACCACTCTACCTAATCTACGATTTAATTAAACCCGACTTTGCCTCTCTCTCAAATTCAATGTTAGTACAGGAAAAAGAGATTGAAAACTGTAACTTTGCATATAACTTTAGTTTAACAATTTGGTGAAATTGGCACTAAGATTAGCTACCTATACTTATAAAAAACCCGCAAAGTGCGTGTCGGGACACGCGCAATAGGGTTCCGTAGATAGTCGTGCCAACATATTAAGACTTAAAAGAAGTTTTCTAACTATTCCAAGTTACTGCATTTTATAATTAGGGTCTCTATAACTCTTGAACTAATAAAGTCAACGTTACTGCTATAGTTTTCCTTGAAAGTTCATTACTAATCATTAGTCATTACATATACTACGACCATGATATTATTCATATTTTTCGAGTGAACGGTTTAGCTTTTAGAGGGAAGGACGCCATACTCAAAAAAAAATACTCTTCAAAGTTATATTTTTTGCAACGGCTCTATAGGTAGTTATATCCAAATAAAAATACGTCTTTGCAACCCATAAGTTTTTTTTAAAAGACCTAAAGAAAAACATCCTACTTTACATGTAGAGGAAATAGGTACCCAAATAAAAAATACTTATCAAGATTTTATTATTTTTAAACTTAGTTAACATACAAAATTGCAAAATACTATACCTCTGACAGACAGACATGGCGAAACTATAGGATAATGAAAGCATGACATTTGTAATTGTAAATATAATATTATGTAAATAAATTTTATTATAATATAATCAATAATACTATTATCCATTTTTATTATAGTCCACTAACCCTAGAAATAGCAAAGAATGCTATTGATCATACTGACTTAGTATTTTATTATCTAGTTATCCAAAGATAGCTGGATTTAAGAGATTAAAAAAAATGGGCCCGAATGAAATATGCTCGACTCCCTATCCGCTTTAAAAATAACTGATAGTGTCAAATATATAATACCTATATAATATATAGCTGTGGATGCGACATAGCGACACCATTTCCATTAAAAGAAACTATTGCAAAAATAAGTGTTGCCCGATTTCCAAATAAATTGCTCAATTTCTTCGAAAGACGAGAAAATATGTTTTTTTGCAAGAAAAAATTACCGGTGGAATTGAACACTGACTACGCGGCTACGGTTAGAATTTGTAGTTTTAATAAATGTCGCATCCACTCTGTAATAACAATAGGTACTTTTTTAAGCCAAAAGACAATTTATGCCAAATAAAATTACTATTATCACCTATTATGCAGAAAAAAGAATGTGTAACGTATAATGCAAAAGGGGATCCCATAAATGATACACCGTTTTATCACTAATTTGTTTTTTTTTTTATCTTTATTGACGAAAAGAAAAAGAGTTTTGTCACTTGGTGACAATGACACTCTTGTTTAGACTAAAAATAACATAAATACTTAATCAATTTCAATTTTACTGGTGGTAGAGCTCTTGTGAATGAGTTCGAGGGCGGTAGCACCACCGTCTCACCTTTAACCTGCCGCCAAATAGTAGTGCTTCCATTATTGTGTTCCGGTTTGGTGGTGAGATCAGGCCCTGAAATTACTGGCACATGAGGCATAACACCATAGTCCTCAGCTGCAGCGACGCATCTATAATCTGCTTTTGTGGATTGTTGATGTCCATGGGCTGTACTCCACTTACCATCAGGTGGGCTACACGCTCGTTCGTTGTGGGCGTGGTATAAAAAAAAAAAAACAATTTCTCTACTTAAAACAAATAACAATTCGCATAGCATTCTAGCGCTTTCCGAAAGGAGTGACGCTAGAATGCTATTAAAAACTCCCACATCCTGACCTTCTAACATAAGTTGCCGTTCACTCACATTCCGGTCACACTCCACTAAAACATGATAATACATCATCCAAGATACCACAAGTATTACAATTAGGTGAATCTATTTTTACCATTAGGTGGGCAAATTTGTTACATGGGATGTGACCAGAACGCAATCTCAGTAAGGCTAGCAACCACTTTCTGTCCATTTTACAGTCATTAAACTATGGGAAATTGGGAAACGAGGAGGATTACACTGGATAGTCCTGTACCAGATTTCTTTATATCGCGCGCCATTGTTTAAATTTTATTTAATTTAATTGTGCTAAACACTTTTTTTGACCTCTGCCAGTAAATCCGTATGTAAAGGTAGACATAGTATGGTATTTAATACCTTCGATAGCTGCTTGTCGTGCTCCACTTGAAATGGAATCCATTGAATAATAACGCTTTTATTTTTTCGAATAAAAACACAATAATTTTACAAAACATTTTATTAATAAAAAACAAATAGATCGTGGGAAAACTTTGAAAACAAACAAACACTTAAGACTATTTAGATTGGACTGAAACGATTCGTTTTATTTACATTCTTACACTTTACAATGTGCGGGGTTAGGCCTGAGTGTCTGTAGTAAATACAAATTAAAATAATAATTAATACGAAATTGTAGCAATATAATATTGAGTTTCTTTGACATGTAGCGATATTTACAATATTGCTCCAAAGTTTCAAAAACAATGTCATAGTCATAGTCATTTATTCATGAATAATTTAAATTGTGTTTGAAACATTACATAATGTATATCGGTGGTTCTAGAGTGAACTGCGGCAAGGCACTGTCTGTCGCTCTAACGCTTTGCGTATTGGGAGCGACTGAGACGGCGCATTTTTTTAAATATCTCCATAATTGCGTAGAAATTTGACGACTACTATACTTGTGACAATATTTTGTTGAATAAGCTGCCTATTATCTCGGCAACTAAATTTGATATTTTTTATTCCCCGTACTTACAACATATGTTATGACAAAAAAAACGTCCGTTACGTAAATTAAATAGTGTTTGTTGTTAAAATAAATAAAATTTATTGTTTTATCATATTTCGTCGACGACCACTATCGAATAACTACTTCGTCGAGAAACTTGCCAAAAAAAAAATATTTTATCGCCTGTTTTATGTCAAAATGTTACTTTTCACCTTTTTTAAATGTCATCAGACAATTATTAAGTTTCATATGACATTTGAAGGCGTTGTTTCCATACAAATAAATTGGAAATATCGTATAATTCGTTTGCAAGTAAAGAAAAATCTTTGTCATCATTAAATACAAAAAACTGAGTCACATACATAACTTTAAACTTAACATAAATCTTATTGACGG
This sequence comes from Hypena proboscidalis, assembly GCA_905147285.1. Taxonomy (NCBI): domain Eukaryota; kingdom Metazoa; phylum Arthropoda; class Insecta; order Lepidoptera; family Erebidae; genus Hypena; species Hypena proboscidalis. Next base: position 707,752 of record LR990147.1, read on the forward strand.
GTCCGACGTATAAAATCGTAAGTGCTAAAACACAATTTAACAGGAGAGCGATTTAGGACCAATTATTATAACGGCCTAAGTTCAACGCTGAACCTAGATTTTGATTTCTCCAACAAGTTCAAACAATAAATTATATAAAAATCTGAATCACTATTGTAAAAATGTGTTTATGCACTTACACTAGAATACGTAAGACAAGTCGTTATGAAATTCAACTATTCAGTCAAATTTGTTCACACACCTAAACCCTTCCGCCATTTTGAAAATAACAACCTTTAGCGATAACGAAATTTAAATAGTACCTCCTCCTTTTTGAAGTAGGTTAAAAAGATGACTACCATACATCAATATATTAAGTACAATATTATTTACATTGATATAACATTGAATATAAATTGAAAAATATATTAGTTTGGGACGAAATAATTTTAATTTCTTGTAATGACAATAGATGTCGCTGGCCGTTTCATATTTAAGTAATTAAAAAGTTATTTGGAGTAGAAGTTCCATGTACTTAATATCTGTACATCACCAGTGAACCTACCTTTTTAAGATGGTCAGAATTTTTTAGTAGATTATATTTTTAAATCTGAAATCCTTGAGGTAATAAAAAATGGAGGTATTGATTTTTTTAGGCCAATCATCGGGTAAAAGCTCTTCATTTAAATTGTACTCAATTATGGCCTAAATATCAATGGCTAAATATCAAAAAAAAGTTATTCCGTCTCAGACTTTACAATCAAATGTCTTACATTTTCTCTAGAGTAATTTACTAAAACATGTATCTAAAATAGACATCGATTCACATCTACTATAATATTGACTTATGTACGTAGATCAAAAATTGTTGGCTTTCAATACATTCTAATTATTGCTGGTAACTCCTCTAACTTGTATGTCCTTTTAAAATACAGCTTCTCTTATCGTTTAAAGTTCAATGCTGAACCCGGTAATCCATCTCTCTGTCCTGTTCAAACATTGAATCAGAGAAAGAGGTCGAAAACCCGTTCAACTTTGAACTTAAACACTTGCCTGCAAATTAGAGATTTGCACTTACATTAGTATACAAGAGGACCGTCGAAAAAGTCTTCAAGTCTAAGCTGTATTAATAAGGACATAACTCGGGTCAAAAATGGCTTTCACCTGCCACCAATACATTGGTTTGTAATAAATAAACTATTTAATGTTAATATAAATTATTTACATGTTTCGATTGATTGATTGTCTTTTCAATTTTTAACCAATTCCCATGTCTACTACATGTGTATGAAAATATATGAATGTGGGTTACATTACATTACAATAAATTACTAATATATATACTGGGTGGCGCAAAAGTACTGGCACTAAAGAAAATACTTCTTTTTTTTTTATATGATATTTTCTGTCATTCTGTTGTTGAAAATTGTGTAGTGAACAAATGTAAAATAGTGTAAAATACACTGAAAATAAACATGGACCGTTTTACTCCCCAAGAACGTGGAATAATTGTGTCAATGTTCTTACGGAATAATTCATCAGTGATAAGAACACAACGTGAATTTCGTCGACGATTTCCCCACCGTCCGGCACCGATTGGTCGCACAATTCGACGCTTTGCCACACGCCTTGAAGCAACTGGCTCAACATTGGATAGACCTAAGTCTGGGAGACCAAGAACAGGCCGTTCAGCTGAAAATATCGATGCTGTGCGCGAAGATGTGGAAGAGTGTCCAGAAACATCAACGAGGCGACGTGCCACGCAATTGGGCATTTCCAGACGGACCCTACAGCGTATTTTGGTGAAAGACTTAAAGATGTTCCCGTATAAAACTCAAATGACTCATCAGCTGCTGCCTGCTGACCACCGAGCTCGTCTAGATTACTGCCAGCGCGTCATAAACCTCAACCTTGAAGAGGATGATTTTCCTTCAAAATTGATTATGAGTGACGAAGCGCATTTCCATCTCTCAGGGCATGTCAATAAGCAGAATACTCGGTTCTGGGGCACTGATAATCCGCGCATTATTCAAGAAACACCTCTACACCCACTAAAAGTTACTGTATGGTGTGGCATCTGTGTTGACAGAGTGATCGGACCCTATTTTTTCGAAGACGCTGGAGGCAATGCGATAACTGTCACTGGAGAACGCTACAGAACCATGTTACGTGAGTTTTTGATACCCAGTTTGGACGAATTGGGGCTGGAGCACATCTGGTTTCAACAAGACGGCGCTACGGCACACACAGCGCGCGACACTATGGACTTAGTGAGGGACGCTTTTCCAGACCGAGTTATCTCTCGTTTTGGCGATTTGCCTTGGCCTGCAAGATCACCCGATCTGACCAGTCCAGACTTCTTTCTTTGGGGTTTTTTGAAATCTCGGGTGTATGTGAACAAGCCACAGACTCTCGCAGCTCTAAAAGAAAACATTCGTCAAGAAATAACGAACATATCGCAGGAAGTGTTACGGCAAGTTATGCAAAATGTCATAAATAGGGCTCAAATGTGTATCAACTCTGGAGGTCACCATTTAAAAGACATCATCTTTAAATCCTAATGGTACGAAATTTAATGGCACAAATATACATTTAAAAAAATCTAAATCTAGTTTTCTAATTTAGAAAAAATGTTATAGCTGAACCAAATAGGGTCTTTACTTTTGCGCCACCCGTTATAACCTGATAAACAATCAAAGGATACTTCTGTATTACTTGATTTTTATTATGTTATTACATTGCTTACAAATAATTTAGATTAAATCATTTTCACTAACAAAATTCTGTACCTACTTCCGACATTTTATAGTACGAACGACGAAAAAATGCGCGTTTGTGTCGTATGTCAGTTGTTGACAATAATTATCAATAGGATGAGACAATTCGACGAGAGGTCCAATAGCACAGCTATCTGCAAGTAACTTAACACCCGCCATAAAACTGTAACTTTCAACAACTTCTTCGAAAATAACTTTTAACTATTTTCATACACATGAGTAGCTCACATTCATACTGGCAGTGCGTTAATGAGAAATGAACCGTATGTCTATACGTTGTTAGTCGGTTTTCCTTAACGCGCCCCGGGCACGCCACGCTTTGAGCAGGCTGTATGAGAAGTATAGCTGGAAGAAGTGGATCTGTGATGCTACCATCACGAAGGCGTACCACAGGAGGCCGTAGGGGTAACCCTGGAAAAGTAAAAAGGAAAATTTAAGTTATTTGTGGAGAGCACAAGAGAACCAAGTGAGTAAGGTTATGAGTACAATAGATTTAAACTTGGCTTTATACACTTATACACTTGACCCTATGGTTACACTCCAGAGAGAGTGCCAAAGGACCAATGTGTAAGGCTCAATAAAATCATATGATCAAGTGTATTATAGGGCTAAGGGTATCATATGGCTGAGTTTTAGAGACTTGGCGGCGAGGCCGATCATTAGATTCGTTCACACATCAGCGCTAAAGTACAACACGCAATTCAGTAAAGAAGCACATGATGCATTACATCTAGTGACGGAGCACCATGCCATGTTTGGAAGATTGTGATTATCAATTGTATCATGAGCCAATTGTACCACTTCATCAGGTTAGTGCCACACATTTCATAATATAATGATTGATATTTACCTGCCACAGTTCAATATCCACTTCAGAGCTATCATCCTCATCAGCATCATCAGTAAGATATCTCCAAACATCAGGACAATAGTACAAGATGCAGTATAGTAATGGTGCAAAGCCCAAGCACACTATTCCGTACATGTAGTGACGGAGGTGCTTTATATTGTTGCGTTTTATGGCTGATAGACCCAGGAAGGAGAACAGAAGGGATAGACACCAGATGTATTCCCACCAAAGGGGCTGAAAACAAAATAATATAGAATTAGTAACATTAGTACATTGTTCACAATCATGATTACGTTGGTTCCAGCTGGTTCAGTTTCAGTGTGCTGTTTTCTTTGAGATAACTTGAGGACTTCTGTTTGACAGCTGACCAATTATTTTGAGGCATATGTGTTATATATCTCATCCAAAACTGACGCCTGCTCAAACAGTGAGCACTGGTACTGAAGTCATATTACAACATTCTTTTGTCATTTATTTGCCTTTTACCTGTGGTATCTGCAACTCTTCGATCTCGAGTATGAATACATCCAGTTTATCCAGGATGTCTGCTGAGAGCTTGGCCAACATAGCCAGGAACAGCATGTGATGGAAGAACACGCAGTACTTCAGGCGAGACTTGTTGAGAGCACTGGCATAAACATAATAGTATGTTATTTGAATGGCAAGAATGTGTATCAAACAAAGATGAAGTAGGTTTTTAGTCAAATGGATTTAACTGAATATCAGTATTCTATACAGAGCAACTGCAATTACAATAATATTTGTTAGAATAGTTGGCAGACTTTCTGATGCCTGACTACCCGGTATATGAGTATGATAGATTTTCAAATGGCAACCCCTTATTAAAACAGTTTTATGAAAATCAGTGGCAAAATGCTTAATTAATTTATCATAATGAAAAGAGAAACAACACACAGTTTTCTGGATCTGTGCCTACATGGTGATGGATGGTATGGATGATAGATGATGTAATAAAATTTATTACAAAATGTTACATCATGTGACATAATATGGCATATTTAATATGCCATATTATGTCACATGATGTAACATTTTGTCATAACATGATAATTCAACAGGTACATATAATAGTAGCTTGTTGGAAGGAGACTGATGGTTTTCTATTGTATAGAAAAATTTAAAATGGTACTCATTAGTTAGAGCCTTGACTACTATGACCAAATGCATTTCATCGCATTGGTTGCACTCATAGGACAACATGTAATGATTTTTTTTTACAGTAATCAGATCTTTGCTAGCTTCTGCATATTATTGCTCTTTTATGCAATATTTATTCATACATATTTATACACAACATTTTCCATTACTAAAGCAATTTTTATAGACTACAATGGATATTATACATGAACTTTTCTTAAGTTCATGTAAAAATTATTAGGGTTCCCTTATGGATTTGTCATGTCTGTCTGTCTGTCCCTCGTATGTCACAGCCACTTTTTTCCCGTAACTATAAGAGCTATACTGTGGAAACTTGGTAAGTAGATGTATTTGGTGAACTGCATTAATATTTTCATACAAAAATAGAAAAAAAAACAATACAATTTTGGGGTTCCCCATACTTAGAACTGAAACTTAATTTTTTTTTCATCAAACCCATACATGTGTACATAATGATATTGAGATTTCGAATATATTTTTTCTAAACTGAATAGTTAGCGCGAGAGACGCTTTCAAAGTGGAAAAATGTGTCCCCCCCCCTCGTAACTTTTAAAATAAGGGAATGATAAATGTAAAAATAATATATGATGTACATTACCATGCAAACTTCCAACGAAAATTGGTTTGAACAAGATCTAATAATTAGTTTTTTTTTAATAAGTTATAAATCGTTAACCACATTTTACTTTTCATTCAATCAACTCCAAAGAATAAAGAAAAACATTTATTCAGTCCAACTCGCACTTAGCCAGTTTTTTTTATTAATATGACCAAGCTCAATGGATGAATTTAAATAGCTATTCACATACACTGCTTATCTTATTGACACAAAAGTTTTTACGAAAAACTACTTTCAAAATATTTTCTGTAAACCTGAGCTCCTTTTGCTGTCAATACCTTTCCCTACCTTTGGCAAGATTAGTCTTTCCTTTTTCTCTCTTAAGCCAAATCGTATAACTACCTGAAAAGCAGGACTGAGCCTGTCCACATGTCAAACATTTCATTTGGAGTTAAAAAGCAGGACAATCCTGCCAACATTACGATGTCTGGCAATGCTTCATTAAGTATCAAAAAGAGGTTGAATTATGTACAGGAGTAAAGAACCTTGTCATGACTAATCAGTAATTTACTTAATAGGACTAATCAGTAACAAAGTTGAAACTTGTTTAATTTGATTAAATAAAAAGCAAATAGTAATTGAACTAATTTAGGCACTACTGCAATAAAAATAAACATCTGAGGTTGAATATCCCAATTTCTAAACTATCATTGAGGAAGTTTATGACTATAAAACTTCACAATGCTGTGGTTGGTGCCAAATAATCTTTAAAAAAGATCCAGTGTTTGTTTTTAAACGCATTTGTTTCCTGGGACTTCTTTCTTTATTCATAAGTTGTATTCTGACATGGTTTCTACAGGTGTTTCTTAAAGAAAATTGAGTACTTTAATTTTAAGCACATATTTATCAATATTAGTAAAGCATAACAACATTGTTTTGTATTGTTTTGCATGTGGTTTTGTTTTAAATACAATTTTATATAATTTTGTTATATGAACCAGGTTTTAAATTTAATAGCACTGCCACATGTACGGAAGTAACCAAATGTTTCCTCTGACAGGAAATGAGAGAGAACATTGTAACATTCAGACATGAGATGGTATATTGGTTATTTTAATTTAACAGCAATATGTGCATAGTTTTAGCGAGATTTGGCAAATAACTGCATAATCCCGTTGTTTCCTCATTGTTAAGACTTTTTCAAATAATTGGCGCGAAACATAACTCGCTATCGACTGCTTTTGTCTAAAAATAATTTGACGGAACTTGGGTCGAAAAATAAATCAACTCTTCAGCAAGTTCATGTTCGACGTCTAATTAAATAGTTCCGTATGTCCTTAAATACTTGTTAATAAGCCAAATTACGTACCTAATCTGATATTGTGCTGCTATTTTCTCTCTGTGCTCAAAATCGGCACCGTTCGTTCCAGTCACCATAACACCACCACGGGAAGCCATTTTTTAGTATAAGTTATTTTATAAACAAATAAATAAAATACTTTATATCGATATCAAATCACTCAAATGACACCATTCAGATAATCCTGGCAAAGATTTTTCTTTTCGATCAATTCATTTTTCCCATCTGCCAAACGAGAGCCAACGAAATGCCAAAAATGCCAACGTCTCAAGGTTTTCATCAACGTTCCAGATATCGCAACATTGAACTTGCGGCGGACAACATTTTCAAGAAATCAATTTAAATAACTGCTAAAAGAAAAGTCAAAATATATTATTTCAAAATATTTTTTTATATTTGAAGCGTTTTTTTAATAAATGATTCAAATTATTGAGTTATGCCTGTCAAATGGTCTTTTGGGTAGATAAATTGTTACGAGAATGGAACGCAATCTTGACGTTTAAAATTTGCATTTGGATACGCATACGAAACTGCGGAAAGCGTATAATTAAATAAAACGTAACGAAGCCATTACAATTTAAAATTAATTCACTATTTTATTCAAAATATATATGAGTAATATGTTTATATGTATCTTAGTTTTCATTTTATTAATTTACCTAATATTCAACTACCCAAAACAAAAAAATATATATATTTTAGTCGAGTCAAATTTTCGCTAGCTTTAACGTGCGGCTCCGCCCGTGTGGTATGTCGATAAAAAGTAGCCAATGTCCTTGCCCAAACCTAAAAGTACCTCCATACCAATTTACATCCAGATCAGTTCAACAGTTTAGCCGTGAAAGCGTTACAGACAGACATAGTTACTTTCCCAGTTTTAATATTAAATAATGTGATGTAGGACAGTAAGGATAAAATAATACGCAGCCTATAATATAATATATGGTAAAACTTTTTTAATAAAATTATATTTCGAGTCTCGGGCATAGTTAGAGTGTTTACTCTAACTATGCCCAAGACTCGAAATTTAATTTAATAGGGTGAAATTGGCAGCAAATAATAAAAAAAAACACCGACTTTAATTACAAAAAATGCACTAAAAAGTAATAATAATACATAAATAATGTTCAACGCCTCGCCTCATTCGTGTATAACTTGAAAGAATACAGCAAAACGGCGTTAAGGTGCCTTTATTTAACCGTTGTTGAGTTGTACCTTCCAGCATAAGCGCAGTAACATGAAATTCTAACTGCTAGATGTAAATTTTATACCCGGTAACCTTAGGTAATATACGAAAACAATATTGAAGCTTTTGAAATTTTAGGGTTGCCTTCGATTTCTCTAGGATCCCATCATTAGATCATTACTAACTTAATTCAAATTCAAATTCAAATTCAAATAATCTTTATTCATATAATGAGAATGGGATCATATGACAAGTATACTCTTTCAGACAAAAAAAAAACTTTTTAGGCCGATGTAGATTTAGTCTCTTGAATTTCCAATAGATGGTATAAGCATTGTATGGCAGTAGAAGGGATTTACAGACCTGGTAGTAACATACTATCTTTTCGCAAATTGGTAATGGGATAAAAGGCTGTCCAGACCAAAATGATTTTTTAACTAACTTCTAAAAATAATGTATGTATAGGCTGTCGAGAAAGAGTTGAAATTAATAGGGGCGCTTGAGTGCTGTTCTACTGTTCGTATATGTATGTACGTTACTTTGTATGTTCGTGATTATCTCAGTTACTAGTCCGATTTTGATGCCGTTTCCGGAATTGTACTTTTTATGACTAAAATAAGGTTTTAGAATATAATTTATCAGGATCAGGATTCGGAGACGGGCAATGGAACTCTTCGAAAACGATCAGTTAATAAACCGCAATTTGTGGAATCGTTTGTATGGTATTTTGTTTTTATTATTGTTTTCATTATAGCTGTAAATGCCTGAAAGAATAAGCAGATGTATCGTGTACACCTTTTATAGAGCCACAAAACCTTCATTGATTTGGATGGGACATTCTATAATTTCTAACAGCAAATTAAATCGATTACTACAATCGTATATCTAATAGCATGACTAACGAATAAATAGACTGAAATAAAACTATTGTAAAATAAATTCAACCTTTACCAAAAATTAATAAAATATTTTTGGCGTTATTGTCGGTTCAATTTATTTTAAATAAATTTCAAAGTCGGTGTTTTTTTTTATTATTTGCTGCCAATTTCACCCTATTAAATTAAATTTCGAGTCTCGGGCATAGTTAGAGTGTTTACTCTAACTATGCCCAAGACTCGAAATTTAATTTAATAGGGTGAAATTGGCAGCAAATAATAAAAAAAAACACCGACTTTAATTACAAAAAATGCACTAAAAAGTAATAATAATACATAAATAATGTTCAACGCCTCGCCTCATTCGTGTATAACTTGAAAGAATACAGCAAAACGGCGTTAAGGTGCCTTTATTTAACCGTTGTTGAGTTGTACCTTCCAGCATAAGCGCAGTAACATGAAATTCTAACTGCTAGATGTAAATTTTATACCCGGTAACCTTAGGTAATATACGAAAACAATATTGAAGCTTTTGAAATTTTAGGGTTGCCTTCGATTTCTCTAGGATCCCATCATTAGATCATTACTAACTTAATTCAAATTCAAATTCAAATTCAAATAATCTTTATTCATATAATGAGAATGGGATCATATGACAAGTATACTCTTTCAGACAAAAAAAAAACTTTTTAGGCCGATGTAGATTTAGTCTCTTGAATTTCCAATAGATGGTATAAGCATTGTATGGCAGTAGAAGGGATTTACAGACCTGGTAGTAACATACTATCTTTTCGCAAATTGGTAATGGGATAAAAGGCTGTCCAGACCAAAATGATTTTTTAACTAACTTCTAAAAATAATGTATGTATAGGCTGTCGAGAAAGAGTTGAAATTAATAGGGGCGCTTGAGTGCTGTTCTACTGTTCGTATATGTATGTACGTTACTTTGTATGTTCGTGATTATCTCAGTTACTAGTCCGATTTTGATGCCGTTTCCGGAATTGTACTTTTTATGACTAAAATAAGGTTTTAGAATATAATTTATCAGGATCAGGATTCGGAGACGGGCAATGGAACTCTTCGAAAACGATCAGTTAATAAACCGCAATTTGTGGAATCGTTTGTATGGTATTTTGTTTTTATTATTGTTTTCATTATAGCTGTAAATGCCTGAAAGAATAAGCAGATGTATCGTGTACACCTTTTATAGAGCCACAAAACCTTCATTGATTTGGATGGGACATTCTATAATTTCTAACAGCAAATTAAATCGATTACTACAATCGTATATCTAATAGCATGACTAACGAATAAATAGACTGAAATAAAACTATTGTAAAATAAATTCAACCTTTACCAAAAATTAATAAAATATTTTTGGCGTTATTGTCGGTTCAATTTATTTTAAATAAATTTACTAAATTTAATTATTTTTTTATTTTATTACATAAAAGACGACGCCCGCACTAGGAATAATTCCTCTATGGTGGGGTTGTTCATTAATATTTAACAAAGACCTTATACCCTAAAACTAGACTGTGTACCATAATTTTTTGTTTAGCTAAAATGAGATTTATTACATTACAATTAGGGTAGCTATTTTCTTAAAAGCGGTAACTAGCTAAAAGCGGTCCAGGTGAGAGGCTCCCGCCGGTAGTGTGTCCTTGTCTGACATCTTGCCAGCTCAACTAACCTTAGGGTTTGGTAGATATGGTAGAAAATTAAATATTATTCTTTTTTATGTTTTAACAAAACGAACAATTCATGAACTATAAAACGTATATAAATATCTTTATAGTCCTTATAATTAATAATCATTTTGTAGTATTATAACAAAAAAACATTAATACCGAGTTGACAGCAGTATTTAAATGTTTGTGCTTGGTAACACATATGCAAGATGACGGTTTGCTCATTTCGTTGTTTGGTTGAATCTTGTTTCGATTTGCGATTTTGTAAATTTTCGTTTTCAATGTGTTTGTTTTTTTATAAAATATAGTGAATTCTTGTTGTGTGACAGGGTGCAGAAATAAGTCTTATCCCGATAGCCGCCTTTCTTTCCACGGGTAAGTAAAAACAACAATTATAACCTTTAGGGTAACCATGAATTTTGTTTAGCAAAGATTTTTTTACTATCTCGTAGTAGATAGGCAGAAGATACGACGTACTGACGGTCTTAACTTGGAGATTTACCGGTTACCGTCAGTCATCAATGTGCACAAGAGGCAAAACCTGACATTTAGATTTTTTTTATGTTATCGTGTCCTTCGACTGTACCGATGACGTTAGTTATACTTGTTATTAATTATATTTCTTGTATTGTAGATTTCCGAAGAATGAAAACCAGAAATTGAAGTGGAAAAATGTAGTACCTGGAAAAATCTCAAAGTCGTCTGTTATTTGCAGTGAGCATTTTAAATGTGACGATTTTATTACTGGTTTTACCAGAAAAATGCTGAAACCTGATGCTGTTCCGTCACTATTTCCTAAGGTAAGAATAAAACATCCGAGTGTGTGCGTTCATTAACTTGATAACCTTGAGGATTTAAATATTGCGACGCCTTTTTCACATAATTCTACTGAACCGATTTCCTTAAAATTTTGCACGCGTATTAAGATCACGTGCTTCTCAATACCAATATGTATGTAAAAGATTTAAAATTCGGGTTATGAATGAGGGTCTGATAAGAAAGCGGAAGTAAAACTCCTCAATTATGGCTGGGAGACGCTCCGATATGCACCACTGCTCTAGTCTACTCTTGTCTACTCTTGTCTACGGTGTTACATTAACTTCTAATGTTTTGCAGGTCATGCGGCTTAACAATAAACATGTCTGGACTCAGGTCTTCGAAGAAACAAGACATTACTTGAGTAAACTTAAAGTCGACGGGAAAAATATAATGACCCATAGAAGGAAGACGCCGGTTTTTGGTCTGATAATAGACACATACAGTTTTGCTGAATTAGCAACTGATTTGTTTAATGTTAATTTGACCTACCTATTACCATACAAAGCCTCGCAAGACCACATTGAAATGTTTTTTTCATGTGTGAGAGCAAGAGCAGGGGCAAACGAAAACCCTACTGCTCTTGAGTTTATGTTTATTATGCGAAAGTTGCTATTTCGTAACAGCGTCAGACCAAGCATTAATGCAAACTGTACAAATCCCGATTATGAAAATTCTGCAATACTTGAGTTCCGAAGTGCCACAAGATCGATGGTGGAAGACTCATTACGGAAGAAAATGAGACAGATAAGAGTGATGTTCTCATGCAATTAGTGGACAGAACCAATTTATCCGACTATAAAAACAATATATTGTACTACATATCTGGCTACATTGTAATGAAAATAGTAGACAAATTTACATGTCAACATTGCCGAGCCTTGCTCATAACCTCAGAAGAATGATTCGTTCTTCTGAGCTCATAACGCATCGTACACATAAAGATCATGACTACTTGATTGACGTTTGTGAATTTTCTTCTTTCACAGCCTTTGTAGACAGAGGAGGGTATATAGTATATAGAAAAACTTTTTTTGGTTATGCTTATGTCTCCTGATTTACAGAGTTTGAATATGAAAAAAATGCTTAATATGACAGTACATCAATTCTCCCCTAAAATTAAGCACATTTTGCCTGCCCATCCAACGTCTGACGAATCTCACGAATTGGAACTGATTAAATGTATTGGTCAAAAATACTTAAATTTAAGACTTAAAAGCTACGGGAAGACTTTAAGCCTCAAGCACGTAGGAAATAAGGCTACATTACGACAAAAATTGCGTAAAACTGTATTGTTCAGCAATGTATAAAAATAAATCAATATTAAAAGAAAACAGTTTTTTTTTCGTCCACAATACTGCATCACGTTCATTTGACCTAACACATATTCAATAATAATCCTCCTCCTCATCTCCTTATCTTAGTAAATATTATCCTGGTTACATGCGCTAAGCTTTCACTTAGGAACTTGCCAAGGTTCGCCGAATATGATCCTGGAGTGGCGAGTCTGATAATTACAGTTAAGCGATTGCCATCTGACTTTCAAAGCCACAAGGGTAACCGGACTCATTTTTCGGATAATTCATTCAGAAATCTTAATGTGCAAGTTTCCTGGTTACGTTAAGGTTAGTCACACTACAGTTTTTGTATTATAATTTTTTTTTACAAGAAATTAGGTTAGTGAAGTTACGCTAGTTAGGTAGTATCAATATTTATTTTATTTTTATTTATTGTGGTACAAGAAACATAACATTATTGTGGTACAAAAAATATGTCAGGATACTAACACAATCGTTTTTACAAGCAATTTGTCCCGTGTTCTGTTTGGTCATGGTCACCTCATTAGAAAGGGACATACTACCAACGGGAGCACTCTCGCCGCCGCCCGGTTTTTGCGCCATAGTGCACAGTCTAGTTTTAGAGTATAAGGTCTTTGATATTTAATTTATAGGCTGTCAAGAAAGAGTAGATTTGGAACTAATTTTTTTGTCTGTTAGCAACATTGTCAAAATAATGACAGATGTCAATAAATAATGTAAACAGAGTTTACGCGTTGGTAAATTTTATTTATAAGAGTATAAAACGGCAATTAAAACAGGAAAAAAGTAATAAACAATGAATAAAACTATCCGAAGGTCTGGCAGAGAAATAATTTACAATGTATATAAAAGATGTTTAATGGATGAGGCAAGAAAAATTCTTTCGGATATCGGCAATGTTTATCAAAGAACCGCTGATATGACCGGTATGTGAGAGTTTAACATGTTGTTTTTAGTCAAATCAAGTATAGGTAATGGATAAAACCAAAGCTGTTTTGAATTTGTTGCTAAAATAAGCGGATTATTCAATAATTAAAACTAGCACATTGGTTTAGTTGACGTTTGTTGTACTCAGTGTTGCGGTATAGCGCGACTAGGTTAATGTTGATACTTGAGTATAGTTTAACTAAATAACATAAAATAATATCACGCATGGGCGTAGCCCGGGGAGGTGTTTAGGGGTTCAACCCTCCCCTCACTCCGAAATGGCTCGGACTGCTTTATCTTTTCTGCTATATCTATGATTTTTACTTAATTCAGGTAAATCAGTAAGTACTATTCGAAGAATTGCACGAGGACGAGCACAAAATAGAGGCGTATTTCTTACACCAGGAAAAAACCGAAAAGGTCGTCCGAAGAAAGTGTTAGATAACTTTGATTTGTGTGCTATTAGACAAAAAGTTCAATTTTTTTAACGCTAACCACTAGACCAACGAGGCAGTTTAATAATATGTATAGAAAGAAAAGATTTATTCAAATACTTAAAATAAAATATTTTACAAATATATTTTTTTTTTATTTTCTGGTAATTGATAAAAACAGAGGACAGTAAAACCACAAATCAGCTTGGCAAAATAGTCTGGAAACGGAAACTAATTTATGAGTGCTGGCTGTACAAATTAATTACATTATTTTTACTATTACTTAGTGCCGATTTCATCGTGTTAAACCGACGTTGAACACAATGAAATCGAAAAAGCTTTCGATATAATGGTAATAATAGAATATTTTTTTTTTATATACAGCTAAGTATCAAGTCCTGGGAAGTGAACTATATGGGTTGCCATACGAACAGTAGAACAGCACTCTAGCGCCCCTATTAATTTCAACTCTTTCTTGACAGCCTGTACATTCCACAATTTCCAAATGCTGGGTCCACACCGAGCCAACGAACGACCAACGAAGGCTAGGGATGTGATAAAGTTATTCGCATCACCTATATACATTACGTTTCATTCGATTTGAATTTGTGTGTAGCTTATGTTTGAATGTGTATTGGACCAAGTAAACGATGAAGACTGACGGGACTCGCGAATAATCCACTCGAAATGGCATCAATAGTTAAAAATAAGTAATTGCCACTTGATTATTAACTTATGTAAGTTATTAATAATCGAATAAACACTAATCGATATATTATGTCAAGCGAATAATTTTGTAACATCCTTAGCCGTTCGTTGGCCTTCGTTGGTCAGGTGTGGACCCAGCAAAACACACAACGCACACCTAGAGTCGGAACAAATCTTTGCGGATCACGCATAGATTTGTCTCGCGTGGGGGTCTAACCCACCACATTAGCACATTGGAGAGTACCGCGAGGCGACCGCTTAAATAACAACATTCACAACGTCAATCGTGCACTCATTGTGACAAAGTTATATCCTATAATTAATTTACGAGGGCTACACAGACACAGCCTAAAATAATAGAGCTATCGTTTTTTGTCTCACCAGGTGGCGCCACTGTATAGTAAGGTCTGTCAAAGATTGTTGACAGACATCGATTTATCCAAAACATTGAATTTATACTTTTTCATATGCTGGGTCCACACCGAGCCAACGAACGACCAACGAAGGCTAGGGATGTGATAAAGTTATTCGCATCACCTATATACATTACGTTTCATTCGATTTGAATTTGTGTGTAGCTTATGTTTGAATGTGTATTGGACCAAGTAAACGATGAAGACTGACGGGACTCGCGAATAATCCACTCGAAATGGCATCAATAGTTAAAAATAAGTAATTGCCACTTGATTATTAACTTATGTAAGTTATTAATAATCGAATAAACACTAATCGATATATGTCAAGCGAATAATTTTGTAACATCCTTAGCCGTTCGTTGGCCTTCGTTGGTCAGGTGTGGACCCAGCATTAGAAGCACAGTTCTTTAGCGCGTTTTGAAGACAAACATTTTGGATCAAAAATTATTAAAAAGTACGGATTTTTGTTCCAATTTGAAGTGGGAACATTACATCACTCGTAAAAATATGGTCTTTATATCACCCTAAAGTATCGTGCCTTATGGTAGACACTAATACCTAATTAAGTAATTATAAACTCAATGACCGCATTGCCAAAACCCAATTACATACCCCAAATACATTTGACATTTCGGAGACCTAGCACGGCAAGCACCCCTAGCGGCGAATTCTTACGCGAATGCCGTCATTGAGACATTTTGTGCCATTGATTCTAGGGTCTACCCCGAGCCTTGATCCAAAAGCTCTACCGCCAACGTAATTGGTAGATTTTAATTGATTATGACTTTCATAATTACTTAAAATCTAATAATGCGAGATAGCCGTGAAATTCAGTAATGAAAAATTACACGTGTTGGCTATTGCTCACTGCGACTGATTCAATATACCTACATTCAGCATGGAATGTTTCCATTTACGAGAGTAGAGTGACAATTTCTAGGAATTCCGGGCAGAGGCTGAGACATAAATGAAAACGCAGGATATGCCACATAATAGACCTTGTTTGGATGTTTAGATATATCTATATATAGGATGAAGGAATTATATTTCGACACTTTTTAAGAGTCTGCCAAGCTAAGTTAGAACAGATACTTAGAAGTGGTAGGTATGAAGTGGCAGAGCTGTACTGACACTGGGCTGTCTGACTATTTGATGTTGGGTGTACGTGTACGTCAGAATTGCTTCCTCGTTCCTGGGCGTTTGTAGGTTGTAATAGGATACTACTCTCTAGGTACTCTTCTCCTCTTCTCCCAAACGTATTCCTAAGATATTATGAATACCTGAACTGAACTAAGTATAGGGAGATTGTTGATTGATTCAATCATTATTTTTTTTGATAGAATCTCAAAAGGCATCATCAAAGGCACCTTTAAAGGCATGCAGCATCCTGCAGCGATTGAGCATCCTGAGACGATGTCACCTAGAGAAAATCATAACCTGTGGCGAAGTTTAGGCAGAACTCATAAGAGAACATTCGAAGTTATAACCAACTGGATGATTCTGTTTTGCGTACGGAATAGTTTTAGTTTATACTCTCCATATTTTTTTGGTGTCTTTTGGTCTTTCAGAATATTTGATTTCAATTATATAAATCTCAGTAGAATAAAACCCATGGCGACCACGTACCCTGACGTCACAGTCGTAGAAACATTACACATGAACGCGCGACTAATTAGAAACAAGCCCATAGATCGATAACAAATTTAATTGTTCCGGCGGATTGTTTGATAAACAGAGTCCATTATTGATCGATTATAATACCTACTTATTTTCTTTGGAAGCATACGGGGGACGGGGTAACTGTTATAAATTAGGCTAGACATCACCTGAGTTTTTATTGTTAATAAGTCAGACCGTGGAAATTATGAAGGTTCTGGTGACTCTTGCTCTTTTTGCCTTCGTGGCCGTACAGGTACATCTTGAGAAAGTCTAATAATATAATATAGTAGTGCAAATCGCGGTGATATTTTTAGCATTGTTTTCGATGGACCCCACGCCTAGTGATTTTTTCTGGGTGGGCAATGCTCCTGTGGATTTTCGTAGGGTGGGAAACGAACTTTCTTTTGCTTCTCTTTCCTCGGTAGGGCAAAGACCAGAATGCTGTCGATTTGGTGGCAACGGATCTACCCATTATGTGAAATCGTCGTTTAAACAGTTGCGATCCAGACATGCATGAAAAGGGGCCATTGAAAACGGCATTTGGAAGCCTCTTCTCATGACGAAATTTTGCAACTAGTACCATGAAATTATATTGACACTCACTTGCAGTTCAGGTACTCAGTGGCGTTGCGTCAGTGCTACATAGAAAACCATTCCAATTTAACGCGTTTGAGTGCCAAAAGGGTTGATAGTACGGCTCTTTTTATTCTTCAGTTAAGCTGCGCTGCTCCAGCGCCTGAAGATGAGAAGAAGCCAGAGGAAGCCCACCCCGTCGCGCCTGCGGACGCCACCGCTGCACCGGCTCCAGCCGCCGTAGAAGTGAGTAGACATTCAAGGACCTGACAGGCTGTGTCCTGTCCTGTCTCCCTTAAATTTAAACACGTTTTTTAGTTTTCTAGTCTCAAAAAAAAAAAAATCGAACGAATCGTAGATTTACTTTACGATCTAAGATGTATGTATAAGTTACGTTACGGTACCGTGATATTAGGATATTTTTTTTTGTATAAATTTATATATTTCTTTTTTTATTTGATTGGTGTCGGTATAATTTGAAGACAATATTGTTTTTTCTCGAAATTACGACTGCATTGTATTTAAATTATCACTTTAGCCCGCGGCTTTGAGCTTAAAATATCTTCTTGAGCCTACTGTGCGATTGCAAAGATATTTACTTCATATCGACCACCAAACTGTGGAAATAACAGCCTACCAAGATTTTTTTAAAATACTACAGTATGAAGTTCTACCAGAGGCAGATTGTAAATTTGAGGGCCCTTGGCTAGCCAAGGACCAAACGATGAATTCAAGGGTCCGGACTTTCACTACTTAGGAACCCATACCAATATAGGGGCGTTGGGCTTAGTGGGTCCCTTATATACCTTCTGTGGCCCCTACTTTTAAGCCCCAAAATGCCAATAGATTCCACGAAAAAGTGTTAAAACCGAATGCTGCTCGCGTCCTGGTTACTGTAAAAAAAATTATTATTTGGGATGAAAATAGTGTTAGGTCGTATTTTGTTATTTGCCGTGACGCATTTCCGTATGTTACAGGCCAAACCAGCGGAGGCCGAGACTCACGCCCCTCCCCCCGCTGCCGAAGCCGCGAAACCAGCTGAAGAGAAGAAGCCCTAATTAGTTAGTACTTGAAGGAATGGCGACGATACAATATAACATGTGTCAGGCTAATAATGTGATCTTTGTAAAATAAATATTGGAAATCGTACTCAAATTATTATAAATGAACTGTTTTTTTTTATGCGGCAAGTAAATGTGGTAAGTATCAGGCCCTGTTAAAATTTTCGTCCATGTTGCAAGTGCAATGGTCATCTCGGGACTAAAGAGAGGAGAGAACTCTTTTCCTGAAGAGGCGGGGGCATTAATGACCGATGTCCGGTGGGATTATACGGGTTTAGGGCGAGGCAATGCCACGAAACTTGTGCTTTATTGAATTTTAAAACCGTTCAGAAATACGGTAGGTTGGAATAAATTCGACAAAGCTGAATAACTCCGTTGTAAGAGCTAAACAAAGCTGTTATTCAAATGATATTATGCTAATCGAAACGTTACAAAGCTGCTACTCGGATGATGCTCAGATATTATACAGTCAGGGTTTGAATAACAGCTGAGTAAGCGCTGACTCCATCATTATTTAGCTTAGTATTCAGCTTATGCTCTTGATGATTACTTTTACTTTATTCTGACTACTTAATAAAACCCATTTATTTGATAAAATCCATGTATTGCGTTAGTTAGTAGTAAAGAAGAGTATATCCCTTACACTGCCGCCCGTGGGTAGCTGCAAGGGCGTGAGCGCTACTGCACCAGCGCTGTTCACGCGGTACCGTGATGTGCTTTCGTTACCCTGGATGTATAGTGTCACCTGAAGAAAGATAATGTGATTAAAATCTTTCGTATATGCCATCAGATCAGATAAAATGCCATTTCGGGGTATGCTGTGATCTCCCTAAAGCATTCGGTAGTGTCGAACACTATTTCGCTCTCCTCTTCGAACGCTTAAACACTAAGGAATCAAGGGTGTTTAACGTGATCTACTCTTCTCTTTTTTTGGAGGGACAGAGTACAACAGGAAGATATAAAAAAATGCCTCCGATCTGCTTAATTAGCCATTACGATGGGTGTGCCACAAGGTTGTATTTAAGGCCCTGTTTTGTTTCTCATTTAGGCTAAGAACTCACGTCGCGGTCATCTCCCGCGCCCACAACGGCTAGATATGTCGGCGGGTAGATATGTATGGAAACCGTGCGGGCGTAAACCACGTCGTCAAAAAAGATTTTGTTTTCGTTTACGTCGTGAGTCCTCAGCCTTAGTTCTTTGATTTTCTATCTATAGTCTATTCATATAGACTTGGCAAAAAAGATAAACAATAATGGCTGACGAAAAAAAATTGTGATGTGAATCATTTAATGAACTGTTGTGAACTACTCAAAATGGCGCTTCAACATTCATTCAGTGAATGATATTAATTAATTAAAAGCTCAGAACAAGGAAATATATGGAACTGCCTTACCTACAAAAAAAACGTGCATACCTACGGCAAGTAAAATGGCTGACTAGTGTTGTACCACAGTATATTTTACCCCTCGATTGTCGATATGACAAATGATCAAGGACGGCGGCGCATGCGTAAGCGTGACGCCACGGACGCGGACATTCGTTTCTTAGACTCGCTGCACACACGCAATAACCTAAATAAATTATTGACGATATTCAGCGGATTGTCTGGGTTATACTGATGCTTTTACAGTCAAAGCTGGAAATAATGTCAAAATGGATACTCTTATTTTTGGTCCAAAATGTCCATTTTCTGGAACCTACATCAAAATCGTTGAGCCGTTTTCCAGATCGTCCGGGCATATACAGGGTGGGTCATTTAAATCGATATGTATGGGGCAGTCGGTATTAAAACCACAAAACGGTATTTTAGAGATCATGATTCATAATTACATTTCCAGTACTGACCTATATAAATAAGTCGTCTTGCATAAGAATTGCTCGTTTACTAGGATATCTGGATGTTTGGGGGGAATGCAGGATTTTATAAATAAAACCAAATAAGATAGAGGAAACGTCTTTATTTTATTATAATTATATTCATGTACAGCCTGTAATTTTTTCATTCCTTGCGGAATAAAATAACGTTGTTATGATAATTTCGAAAAGACAATTTCTCTGTATTTTTTTTTTACAACATATTTGAAATGTAAATTCATATAAGTTTGCACAATACTTTTCATTAACATTAACAAATACTTATTTATGGCTTCCTCACTGTATTGCCTTTCTAAAGGTAAGCCTTTGTTTTTAGATACCTGCATTGTTCCAATGCTATACAGTTTTCATGTGTAATGGTTACACATGAAAACTGTTTGCCATCTTAAGGTCTTTAGTGATTTCTTGAAGTGTTGCCATTTTTATTTTTTGTCGACAGACAGATTCATTGAGGCATTTATTTTTTTTCTTCTGGCTTGAAACTTTTCTTGTAACATAGGGACTACTTTGAGTACATAGCCCTAAAACAATAATATCAACCATATTATGTTTAATCAATTCTGTGAGCATTATTTTATATTCTTGCAATATTTGAATTAATTGGAAACATCACATACCAAACTATGCTGTTTGCCTGAGGAATATTCAGCATTATTTGACGATGAAGGTTGGTGTTGATCTGAAGATTGTTTCTGAAATTATAATTATGACGAAACATTGACTAATGATAATTATTATGTTTACGAAGTAGAGAAAAACTTAACTGGATGTAATCAATAAATATCTGTTGAATGGGACCCAATGCCTTGTGTATTAGCTCTCGGATGACTTGATAATGATAGGGTAATGCTGCGTGGATTGTTAAGCATTATGTATTTGTTTTGAATTACAAAATATACTAGATAGGTACTTACTCTTTGAAACAGACATGGCACTGTATCATCTCTAAGTCTTACGATTTCAAGAGTTTTGTTAAATGCACTTTCATTAAAATGTCCAAACCAATATCTTCTCTAAAACATTTGTTCTTAAATTTTCTTGTCCTATGGCTTCCAACCAAATTCTTTTTCTATTTTCGTTTTCAGATAATCTGTGCACAACAAAATACATTTTTATGAGTATTATAAAAAAACATCGATAAGATGTTTGATTACAACACTACATTCAAACCAATTGTCCAATTATAGCAGTCAACGACGGCAGACTAAAATGGCGGATCGACCACGCAAATAAAATGACAGACGAAATTGCAACTAAGAAGAACAGATAATCATATAGTTATCTCTCTTTAATAACATATGCTAGACAAAGATGACACTATCCTTATTAGCTCAGATTTAGACTTTTCATTTAACATTTTTTTACAGCATATCCATAGTATTCCTACATAAGAGATTAAAAGTCGCTAAAGTCGGTTAAAAATGGACTTTGATTAAGTTATGTGTCGTTCGCGATTGAACGAATCTAAAGAACCGAGTCGCGCGAACCGCACAGTCGAATGGGTCACTTTAGTTGTAGAAAAGGATTAATTCGTTATGATTTGTTATTCACGATAAATAAATAAAATAAAATTTAATTTAATATAAGTACAGCTTTCAATAAATTTAAGAATGTTTTGAACAATTTTAATTCAGCATCACTGACAAAAACGTAAATCAATCCCAATCGTTCTTTCGTTCACTTGTTCCCATCCCTAAATCAAATGTCAAACTTCCATGTCGTAAATATAATCTGTGGTTTGAAGTCTCCTTGGAATAACGAAATTTGCAAAAATAATACATTTGCACAGTGAATTTACAATGAATATATGTGAATATTAGTGTGTTGGTGTGTGAACTAGTTTATACAACTAAATGTGGAGTGTGTTATTCTTTCGCAATATCGTAATTTGTAATTGGGGGGGGTTTGTTTACTGTTTTTGCCAAGTCTATATGAATCGACTATAGTAACTACCACTATCTAATAATGAATGCCATAATTTTTCATACAACAGTTGACTTCATAGAGTATAGGTTGACTTACTTACTTATCTATGGAGGAAGGACGGCAAGCGTTGCTTAGCCCGATAGCCCATACATGAATAAAAAAATATAATTATATAAATGAATGGTTGTGTATTAACCATGATAATAATATTTACCTGAGGTGGAGGCGCTGGAGGTTCATGCCTGCTCGGTTCTTCAGAGAGGGGCACAGACCTTGGTTCTCGACGTTTGCGTTTGTTGGCACGACGCGCCTCGTGACGCTTGCGACCGCCTGATGCTCCTATCATTGAATCTAAAAAGTATGAACAGAGTATATGAACATATCTATATACAGGGTTATTAGGTAAGTCGACCTAGATCCGTTAAGAGGTGGTAGTTCCCATCATTTCTGACTGATCTGACTATGAAACACCCCACCCTAAACCTAACCGTTTTCGAGATATTGGACTTAGAAGGTTTTTTTAAAAAATATCCCGATTTCTTAACTATAGCCTATTTTTTTTGTATCCTATGCCTTTTATTTTTTTTTAATTCTGATTTTTGTGTGCCAGATAAGTTTGTTTATAATTCTCAACCCAAAAAGTGCAAGTATCTGAACCAATGGGATCGTAGTAGACGATTGATACCGTAAAAAAGTAATTAATTTGAAAAAAAAAATTGTTTCTTTTAGTAATATTTAAAAAAAAATCTATGGCGTTAGTTCTGCAGATGTTTTAAATAATATCTACGTTCCATTAGCTATCCAACAAGGTATCACAAGCTAGGGTCTTATCACAATTCATAGAAAAAAAATCGATAAAAGGCTCTCAGGTAGCAGTACAAATTTGGGTTCTTTGGTCCTATTGTTCTTCCACGGAGCTGTGGTGCGTGCGAGCGGGACAAACTGACCAGGTGCAAGCGAGATAAAATAATCCCGGCCAATTTGTTGTTATTGTTTCGTTTTAGTCTGCTTCCGTGATTCGTCCGTAGTAGATGCGATATTTAGTGCTCTTCATTTCTTACCCGACTTGGCTTGTATTTCTGGACTGTTTCCTACAAATTGTGACTGTGCTTGTTAACTGGACTTTGAATTGTGCTTCTGAATTGGAACTGTTGAAGATGGCAACCTTCACGAACGAGGAATACGCGGATATTCTACTTTGTTATGGGTACTGCAATGGTGTTTCTGCACGAGCTCGTGACGAATACATTGCACGTTATCCCGGCCGCCGAATACCGGATGTCACTGTCTTTGACGGCGCTTACCGGCGACTCAGAGAGACTGGCTCTGTTTTAAGGCGTCGAGCAGACCTAGGCCGACCACGGATCATTGTTGATGATGAAGATGAAGATAATCAAATAGTTCAACGGTTTAGAGCGGATCCAACTACTTCAACTAATGCTGTTGCCCGAGAACTTGGACTCTCGCAGTGGAAAGTGTGGTTTACGGTGAATACTGCAGGCCTCTACCCCTATCACTACACGCCAGTACATGTTATCGAAGAGGGAGATCCAGTGAGGAGGTTAGACTTTTGTAGATTTATGCTTCATGGAGATTTAGAAGACCCAGCATTTTTAAAACAAATCTTGTGGACAGATGAATCAAAATTTGATAAAGATGGAATTACAAATTACCACAACGCTCATTATTGGGCCCCAAAAGCGCAAAAAAATCCTAACCAGAAGAGGACAAAAGCCGCACAAAGAAGATTTAGTTTAAATGTCTGGATGGGAATCATAGCAAACAAATTAATTGGGCCCTTCTTTCTACCTGATAATTTAAACGGAGAATTTTACGAACATTTTCTAAGAGAAGAGTTACCAAATTTATTAGAGGATTTACCCCTAAATCTGATTAGAAACATGAAGTTCCAACACGACGGTTGCCCTGCACATTACAGAAGAGGGGTCAGGGAATGGCTAGACAACGAGTATCCTAATAGGTGGATCGGAAGAGGTGGACCCATACCGTGGCCAGCAAGAAGTCCTGACCTGACTCCCATGGATTTTTATGTGTGGGGACACATGAAGACATTAGTCTACAATGAGAATAATCCAATTGAAACTATTGACATATTAAGACAGAAGATTATTGAGGCTGCTGACGAAATTCGAAGAGACTTAACGACTGTAGTAGTTAAAAGCGGACTAAGACACCGAATGAGAGTGTGTGTGCGAAACAGAGGCGGCCATGTAGAACAAGATTTATAAATTTAAATAAATGTTGTTTAATAATTATTTGTATTGTTTTATTTCGTTTCCTGGCCCAAAAGAGAAGTTTAATCTTAAGTACCATTGTTTTTTTTTACTACCTGGGAGCCTTTTATCGATTTTTTTCTATGAATTGTGATAAGACCCTAGCTTGTGATACCTTGTTGGATAGCTAATGGAACGTAGATATTATTTAAAATATCTGCAGAACTAACGCCATAGATTTTTTTTTAAATATTACTAAAAGAAACAATTTTTTTTTTTCAAATTAATTACTTTTTTACGGTATCAATCGTCTACTACGATCCCATTGGTTCAGATACTTGCACTTTTTGGGTTGAGAATTATAAACAAAGTTATCTGGCACACAAAAATCAGAATTAAAAAAAAATAAAAGGCATAGGATACAAAAAAAATAGGCTATAGTTAAGAAATCGGGATATTTTTTAAAAAAACCTTCTAAGTCCAATATCTCGAAAACGGTTAGGTTTAGGGTGGGGTGTTTCATAGTCAGATCAGTCAGAAATGATGGGAACTACCACCTCTTAACGGATCTAGGTCGACTTACCCAATAACCCTGTATATAAAAATGAAACCCGTTTTCCGTTGTCACGACATAGCATGAAAACGGCTTGACCGATTTGGCTGATTTTTTTTTGTAGTTTTCTAATACTCTGTACAAGGTTCTTACGGAAAAAGATATTAAGAAAATCTCTCAGAAAGATTGAAAAATATACATTTAATTTTGCATATTTTAAAAAAAGCGCGTTACGAATGTCAACGTCATTCAATTTAAAACAAAAAGCTCTGTGGTGATCTATGACACCACAGACATAACCGCGAGCTGTGAAAATATATATTTTGTTTTTATTTAATACAATTAGTAAAGTCCTTCTCAGGTATGACGAGACCAGGGAAATAGGTATTCATTTTTATATGGAGGATATTATAGATTCCAGTTCAAATTGAATAGGGACGCATACATAAGATAGGTCAGCTATACAAAATAAAGTAGTGCATCAAATTTACGCTAAGGCGGTACGAAGTTCGCCGGGTCAGCTAGTTCTAAATAACATAACATCATGTCTTTATTATATTACCCAGAGCTTGCAGAGATGTGGGTTAAACCCACGTGCCACCTGTTATGTGTGGGTCCCATGTGGATAGGGTTGGTGAGCCTATCGTCATCCAACTACGTGCTACTTTTGAGAACTACCTGGCGGCAAAATCCCAAATAACAATTTTGCACGACCCAGGATTCGAGTCATACTCCTCGCTTTGACAAACGAGGCAGTTAGAGCTTGTGAGTACAGTATCATGACATTATAACATGAGCGAAAACAAAAAGAAATTCATGTATTACCATCGGTAGGATCAGCGTATTTCTCAGGCGGTGGCAATGGTGTCGGAATAGTTTCCAGTCGAGACAACGCTGAACGCTTGCTCTCTACCAGTTGAAGAAGACAATCCAGGGCTGCTTGCTTGTTCTGCCAGAGGATAAAAGTTTGGAAAGTATTTTCTTTTACATTATTCCGGTCTATCAGCTTATTTGGAAAGAAGAATGGCAAGGCAAGCAGATGAAACCTTAATACAGTATGTCCTACTTAATAACCTGATTACTTTTACCAAAGTGGCAGTGGAAGCATACCTTGATTTCGTCGAGTAATGGTTCAAACGCTGCAGCATTCGTGGAATCTTTCAACACCTCCCAGTTCTTAAAGAGCTTCCTGTCTGATAGCCGGACAGTAGTCTCCAGTTCGCGGACCTCTGTCAACGAGAGTGATTGTTTCCCATTAGGTCCCTACCTCACAGACGGCTAGCCAAAAGCAGTAAGAAAATTTGTAAATAGGTCCTTCCAAATCACGCACGATCACGATTTTATGTAAGACTTGTATGTTATGAGGCTATATTTTCATTAGGTACCCACGGATCTAACGTTTTAAAGGATAAACCGGATTACCAGATTCCCTCAAGTTAGCAAGTTGCGCTGAGAGATGCTTCTTGTGAGCGCGCACTGCACGCCTCTGAGTTCGTGTTCGAGTTACCACGTCTCGTGCGTTGCGCGCTTCAGAAGCCAGCGCCGATACCTCACGTGCTTCTTGCTCCAGGCGACGTTCAAGGGTGCTGGAAGGAAACAAGATTTTAAGATTTCCTATGCTATTAATTACCCCCACTATTAGCTCTTCTAATGGCTAATGCCTGGTTACTTACGTCGGATATTCGCCAGTGACCTTGGCGTAGGATTGAATGTTCCGTATCACCTGTACGAGGTGATGCAACTGGTTACAAAACTCTGGCAGCTGCTCAGGAGTCAGGTACTGGCCGCCATACCTGAAGAGACGTTTAAAGGTGTAGCTGCTTTATTATTTACTAACTTATTGAAACACTTCCTCAAATCAAATAGGAACGAGAATTCTATAGGTGTATTATCTTATCCAAATTATTCGGAAGCCATAATTTGGACAAGATAATACATTATAAGGGACAAGTACGTTGAGACTGACACATCACTGGCGAACAAGATGTATGAATGTGAATGAAGCATGAGAGGTAAATACTCTGATAGGCATCAATAAAAAAATCTAAGCGTATAGCGTTCCATAGTGTCTACTTTGCCCCATGCGGTTAATACGTAATGTTATGTATTTATGTAATATAATAATATATAGATAGATACACGATATAAATCAAACCTCTGGTCGATATTAGCCGCGAACTGCTGATGGTCAATGGGCGTGGAGGCTTTGGGAGAAGCCTCGGGGGTGGCGACCTGTGATATCAGGGGAGAGGGACACCTCTGAACGGGTCCAGGGTCTAAATCCTCAACTTCTATGGTACTGCCGCAGCCTGTGCTTTCACTCATGCTGTATTAAAATAATAAAACACGTATATAAATAAAATTAATTAACGTGCCAGGAACGGGTGCAGCGATTACTAGCATGCCACGACAGAACGCGGTGACGGACGGGCCCCGCTTTACTAACCACATCTCCATGTATGTACCCTCTCGAAAAAAAGACAAGATAAAACATGATGAGAAAGCACTTACACGTAAGAGCTGTAGGAGTATCTCCTGTCCAGGAGGCTAGGCGTATGCTTGTGATGATCGCCCCTGAGCTTGCCGAGTAGTCTGCTAAGCAAGCGCGATTGCCGACCTCCTCCCTCCATACTACGACTGTGCTGCTGCCCCGTTTGGCTGCTGACGCTTCAAAGATTAACCGTACAAAATAAGTCTTTATAAGTTATAAGAAATGTTTCATCAGTTTCTAGCAAGTCATCTCGTTAAAGGTTCGGTGCCTAATTATATATTTTTTGCAGCAAATTACAACTAGTGCCTTTTGACACCACGCCATAATGGAACACCGTTGGATCTCCCGCAGAATATAGGTCGGAACAGAGAATCAAAATTGATGGCGACGCGACAGAGATGAACGTCGTCGGTCGTTCACTTTTATACAATAAACAATATAATGAAATTAAACATTATATTGTTTAAAAAGACCATTTTTAAATTTGCATGATCGACAGGCATTTTACTTTAACTCATCGAGTGAATAATAACATTCTTCAATAAGCCATTTCCTGAGCTTATTACAGAATTTTAGTTATGGAAGGTCAATAAGACTTTAATAAAATTAAGGTTTAACATACCTATGAAATTCTTCACTTCCTATTGTCATGTATAGATCTTTATTATCAGCAAATAGTTACAGAGACTGGAAAAATCAACCATGATAGGTATGTAAGTATTTTTGTTTTTGAATAATGTGATACCTAACTAAACCAAATAGAGATACATAGTAATTACATTACCTTTATTCGTATAGAATTAAATAGAATTTTTCGGGTTGTAGAGCATCAGGAGCAATTAATGCCATGTTTTTTTCATTTATATTATTATTTTATGTTTCAACATTTTGGCATAATGGTGAAATGACATTTATTGACAAACCATTGTTTTATTTTTTTGTTGTCATAGATATGGTATATCTTGTATTCGACCTCTTTGAACTAGTATATTAACAACTCCTTGGTTTTGCAGCATCACCAAAGAGTATGATAGCATCATCATCATCCAAAGGAAGCAGCAACATATAGTTATATGTAGTCTTAAGACTAATAATCCAATATGGACACGTAATGAATGCAAACAAGTCTGCCACAACTCGCAATGGGTAAATTGTTTCATGCACCAATGATTTGATAACTAGTTTTGTTTGGCGCTCTTCGACATTTGGCAGCGGGCGCCTCCGGTTGGCTTATTGCTCTGTGTACGTAGTACAACGAAAATATTACATTATCTTTAGGACACAGGAGGCCATGCGTATCAGACTGTTGAGCAGTCAGAAAAAATAAATTTACTTATTCTGTAATACGATTCCTGTGACCTTGACTTATCCAACAGTTGATTCGTAATAAAAACTATTGCCCACAACACATCTTCTGGTTACTTTTTAGGTGTGCTTTGTAGCAAATAACTTTATACCAAACAAAGCACACGAATAAATTTCGATATTTCTAAAAAATAAAACAATACATAGTTTTTATATTTATTTTGTAATTCATATAAAAATACAATTATCATTATCAATATACATAATCGCATTTGCCAGCGAAGGCATACAATAGTTACTTTCAATAAAACAATAATTGCAAAACATGAAATGCTAAAATTGAGACAATTTTAAGTACAATTCGACAGGCACGCATCAGTCTGTAAAAACGCCGAAACGCCAACATATCATCGATACATTCAATTTCAAGCCTTACACAATAATAATCTCTA
Organism: Hypena proboscidalis; assembly: GCA_905147285.1. Classification (NCBI taxonomy): domain Eukaryota; kingdom Metazoa; phylum Arthropoda; class Insecta; order Lepidoptera; family Erebidae; genus Hypena; species Hypena proboscidalis. Next base: position 736,957 of record LR990147.1, read on the forward strand.
TGAAGCCCAACATTGAGTCGAAATTTGCGTAAAATCCGTAAAACAGTCAAGAGTTTTCACTTTTGGCCTTGTAAGAACAATTTTGTGACCTCAAGAATCCTATTTGGTTCTTCGCTTTGACACAAGCTTGAATATAATGCAGGATATAAGAAAAATAATTTTCTAACTATATAAGTAAATAATACTAGCGTTGAAGAATCTGTTTAGTAAATATTAAAAATTCCTTGCGAGGATGTAAAAGAACCATCGTTTTCTTATCAAGCGAAACCATAAAGCAATCACACAGGAATCGGAAGGAATATGAGTGGATTTCTGGGCCGTGTGACTGCCTCGATGCCCGACGGTGGACCAGACTGCGATCTCAAACAAACTATCTACAATCAACAAATTTTGGAAAACAAAGGCACAGCTCATACCCTAAATAAACCTAACGACTCGTCCATCGTGAGCCAATAGAAATAGAAAGTTTTTTTCCATAGATAATTGTCTTCCGCAACTAATTCGGCTCTAGACTTATATACATTCAAAATACCTTGTGCTTTTGACGAAGACATAGGAAGCATGGATAAGTTTACATTGCGTGTCATGGAAGTCTCTAGAAAATATTAAATATCTTCTCGAAAATACGTTATAATTGCAGCAGGAATCATCCTACAAGAAATATCAGTCAGTAAAAGTAAACTTTTCCATTATGAAGTCCTCTTTTCTTATCACACCCATCATGGCTCCAAAACAGAGCAGATTTTGAGACTATATTATTGTCAGTTTATTCATCATTTTCATGTGAAATAATATGCTGTTTGTCTCATATTAAAAAAGTAGCTTTTTTTAAGTATTAATCTTGTAATTGGTATTTTTCCAGTAACAAACTGACACATTCTTCGTTTCAATTATGGTCTCAATATCTAGTCCATATTGGACCCACACTAAACCACTTACTAATAAACATTGTGCAACACAGATGACTACACTGATTTATCTCTTTCCATCATCAGTAATTTGCGAATCGAGAAAAGGAGACGACATACAATTTTTATTAGTAATAGGTATCTTAACTCATTATGGACGAGCGCACTGGTCCCACCGGGCTACAATACGCGACGAAACAAAGCTTTAATGAGTCCAGGTTTACCAGAGCCCTGAGGAGAAGCCGCCTGGAGGCACGCGCACGCGTTTGGGGGGCTCCATCTTTGCTGGTTCAGGGTTCACGGGGCTAGCTTGCTTGGCTGGCTCTGGGGCTGGAATGGGGGCGGGAGCAGGCTCTTGAGGAGTGGTGGCGAGGCCGTTGCTGTTCTTAGTGGGAGCCTCGGTGGCATTGCCGTTCATTGGCTTTGGAGCTTCTGGAGCTGGAAAAAATGTAAGGAATATGGTTATTTCTCTGTGCAATAGTTAATGGTAAGTAATAGGACATTTTTTTATTTTTGTTTATTTATACATTGCACAAGGTGTGCTTAATGCCAAAGGCATTATCTACCAGCCAACCTTTATTTAGCAAAATTATATTAATATATTTGCCATTGATATACGAAGTTAATTCTTAATAATGTTCTTACTTTTTAGACAAATATATAATATAAGTGTAATGAATGAATTGTAAAAGAATTCCTAGTCAAATTCCTGAAATAACGGTAAATTGAAAAGGATAATAGCTAAAATATTGAAATATAGGTTATTAGTAGTGTATTCATCAGCCGGTCCAAAAACAGGAAAACAGATTATAATGTCCTACTAGCTGTTGTTCATGTTTTCGATGCTTTAAATTGGTGATTCAGTACCTTTAGAAGCTTAATGGTAAAAACTTCCAAACTTACCAACAACAGAAGCGATCTCCGTAGTAGCAGGAGGTCCTCGCCTTGGTGTGGGGGGCAGAGCGTCAGGCTCCCCTCCAAAGATGTCAGTGTGGCCACCGCCTGGAGGGCGAAGCACCCTGCTGGACGACCGAGTGTTGTCGGTGAGACCCACGTTGAACGATGTGGAAGTCATTTTCATTCTGGAATAAAAGATAAAGAATATTAGGAACAGGGTAAAATTATTAACATTTTTGTGACTCATAGATAGATAAAGAGAAAAGAAATATATTATATTATAGGGTTACATATTTTCCTAAACTCTATAAAATGATTTTTTTTATTATACTTAGGTAGCAAACAAACATACGGTCCGCCTGAAGGTATAAAGATACTGTAGCCTATGAACTGATGAATGATGAAATAAATATAATTCCGTTTACGCGGATGATTTAGCACAGTATACGTAGTTGAATTTGGTCTAGAGGCGTGGGATAACTTGAAACATGAACCAATTAAAATGTATATCATTTGAAAAGTTTATTAGTTATGGTCAACTACTACCAAAAATGTTTTATGATGCCTAACAGTTACGTTAATAGGCTCATTATACCAAATAAAAATTTGAAATAATTGGATGACTCAAAAACATTTAATCGAAATAAAAATAACTTGAAACTTATTAAAATTAATATCAGTCATAGGTACCGGCTACACGCTTCTCCATCTTACTTGCACCAACACTTTGTGCAAACAGGTCAATTTGCCGGCTACACGCTTAATCTGACTTGTACAAATTGAAGTATTCAATTTTAAATTTTCACAAACTGCAAGTTTGAGCGTCTCGGCGATACCTATAGCTGACCCCAGATTAGGCGTGCGCGACCCTCGGGCGTGTGGGCGCGCTAGCTGAACACACGTCACACGGACGAGGATCGCGCAAACCTAATGTGGGTCAAGCCTTAGACTGCTTCCACAGCGCGGTACACGCGCTTTGCAGAATTTCATCTATAAACTAGCGCGCTGCATTACGTTTAAGGTATTATATTATTATACCTGAGGTACCAACTAAAGACAGTAGTTGTTAATCTTTTTTTTTTTTTCAATAGAATTAATAATATTCACATTGCATTCCAGTAGTAGGTACAGTGACTAATCAATTAAAATTCAGATGAAAGCTCATTATTCTTACATCCTTTCATTAATTATACAATGTACAGGGAAGGAGCATTGACTCACGATTATCGATAAACAATTAGTTGTCTTATGGAGACTAATAAAATCGATTCAACACGGTTATTAATTAAAGCAATTAAATTAATAGGTAAGATAAAAAGAACAGTTATTTATAATTTCTTTGACTTATTGCAGAATAAAAACAGAAGTTTGTGGCAGTTGTACTCCACCCACATTTCACCTGCTATGTTTAGAGCTCATGGGATAGGGGGCGAGCCTTCACCGGGCACAATTCCAACTCCGTGCTGTTGTTGTAAATTGACTGATGGAAAGTTCACTAACACTTTGCCCGACTCGGGAATCAAGTCCGAGACCTCACTGTAATAGGCGCATACGCTAACCACTAGACTAGCAGACAAATAATTACTATCATACTCAATAATTTATTCCAGCTTTACTTTCGGTTCCATCAAAGCGAAGGCGAGAGTTGTGTTTTCATAACAAATTAGATTTTGTTATTTTCACATTTATCTGCTAAGCTTCAGTAACGAAACCTGATACTAATGAATGACACTATGCATCAACAAATCTCAGTATGTTTTTAAATATAAGATTTAATGGAAACAGGTTGCAACAAAAACAATGTCACAATAAATTTCTATCGATATAATCGCTCGACCATGTCGATGTCCCAACACTAGCCCGACATTGTCTAGTAAAACAATACACGATGTCGTAAATTAACCGCCAACGTTACAGGCAGACAATACCTAGTACTTTATTATGCAGTTACTAAATTTTAATACTAATGGCGAACAAGGACGACAGAAGAACTTTAAGAGAAATATAGAAGTGCAAGATCAAGTTTAAAGATGTCCTCTATTGATCTACAAAATAAAATCTGGTAGGTCAAAACAGGACAAATAAAAATTCTTTAAAAATAATATTTCTTGAAGGCTTACTTCAAGAAATATTGTGTGTTTGCGTACTGTTCAGTTACTAGAAAGGTTTAAATGGGCGATATTAGAGCTCAATTTCAAACACACACATCCACCTGATTTGACATCCGGAATTTTTTGTGTCAATCACAGATATTCAAGATTAAAATAAGATACGCGACACAATAGTATGTAGATGTTTGTGTCCTAGAAACTCAAGAATTGTAACTTACTACACCAATCGAACAACCGAATCAATGGCCGAATAGTCGATATCATTCAACTGTTTTAGCGAAGAAAATCTGTTAACTAATCTATCTATACATAATTAATAAAATTGTAAATTTGCCATGTCTGCATAATTGAAAATATTTGAGAAAAATAATACGAGACGACTTTATAACAGCAGTAGAAGCAAAAAAAAAAAAAATTTTTTTCCTGTCAGTCTATATGTTCAGGCATCACGCAAAAACTACAGCATTCAATTGGATGCGGTTTTCAGAGTGGTGTAGCTGCATCAAATGAAGCAATTTGAATGAGTCCTTCCTTTTATAGTCTAGACTAGATCAAATCAATATCATTAGCAGTGCAGCGACGCGGCAAATGACATGCTAATGTCATATCGAGCTGCCATGCATTACACCATAAACATGGAATTATAATATCAAGTCTATTTATAGGTAAAATTAAATATCTAGGCGGTAGTGACGGTCATTGCAGTCAAGTGTGAACAATCAGAGCAAACGCGAGGCATATTATTTGCGGCCAACTTCACGACCGCCCAGATATGTAGTTTCAGCTATACCATGCTACCCTTTCATCGTCTTTATTAGTGCCTATTACGACTGGCAAACTCAATAGAGACCAGCTCAAACACAGGTGCATTCAAGTTCAATTCCCTAGCTCTTTGCTTTGCTTCGATTTCGACACTCCCCAGCTACTTCCATCCCCAAAAAAAATGACAACCGCTGTTGTAAGGCAGCTTTGTAAAACTAAAACGAATCGTTTTTTTTTTGCAAAGTCAATACTTTTGGCAGTATTTATGTCGACTGTGTGAGAAAGCAGCGATAGCCGAGAAGGATACCGCAGGACTGCTAAGTCGAAGGCTCTCGAGTTCGAACTCACGGCACACACCTCTGTCAATGAATCGTTAAGATTCGTCTTTTCGAAGATGTGTGTATTTTTGCATATAAATTATTGCTTGCTAACGGTGAAGGCAACATCGTGAGGTAACCTGCATGCCTGAGAGTGCCTAATAAGTGCTCCTGGGTACTTTGTTACTTGGCCACCATCCGCTCTTAGCCAGCGTATTGGACGATGGCCTAACCCTTCTCATCATGAGAAGAGGCCCGAGCCCAGCTGTGGGACATGTATTTAGAAACGGTGCTGCTATTCATTATTTTTATTTATGAGTAACCCATTCCTTGGTTACACCCAATTATTTTTACTAATACAGCTCATAAATGACGGAATACTTTCGTGAAATTGGGATAGAAAAGTGACGTGTTCATGAATCATTGATCAAGTCCTTATTAACATAGATAAGAATTGCGATATGTTATTATCATTATACGTAAAAAACTAGATAGCGTTTATTTGATGCGATAATAAACGTGACAAACGTGACTATTTATTTATCAAAACAAATACATCGCATCAGCGAAGAATTTAACATTTCCAAAAAGTTAATATCAGAAATTTTAAGAAAATCTTTAGGTCCGTGAGTCTTCTCTGTAATCCCCTATTTATTTCTAATCCTTACTAATATTATAAATTAAAAGTAACTATGTATGTATGTAACGCTCTCACGGCTAAACTACAGAAGCGATCCTAATGCAAATTGGTATGGGGATAGTTCAAGAACTGAGGAAGGACATAGGAAATAATACTTTTTATCGACATACGTAACACGCGGGCAGTTTTTGCAGGCGTTTGCGCAGCGAAACAACTAAACCCTAAGGACTTGGGGTTTCTTTTCATTGACATACCAAGCGAGCAAAGACACGGGATTAAGCGAGTCACGGATATCTAAAACAAATTTTGACGATTATATTTGACGATATGACTAACCTATATTTTTTTACCGTGACGTCACTTTCCACGGTCGTTAATCTTTGAATCACGGCCTGAATAATCACCTCGTTACTAAGATTCAGCTTCTCGGTATCGCATTGTTATGGGAAATCTATGACTGGAAACAAAACTTTATTGTTATGTGTCACCGTGAGAAAATATACCATTTCTTTATTTTATAAACATTTTTGAGGTATTGTAAATATTCTTGGAAAGCACTGTAAGCAGCACGGCAATCTAGAATTGTATAAGGTAGATGGCGATAGGATACCTCCAATCACATGGAATCTAAACATAACAGACGAAGTGTGGGTTTTATAGCTTTTTTATTTTACTAAGGTGGAAAACAAGAATAAGCCCCGCCTGATGTTAAGCAGTTACCGTAGCCTATCCTATGGACACTCGGGCATTGCTTATCTAATATAATTTGCGAGAAGCTTTAGATAACATACGAAAAACGATACAAAAGGCATTTAAATTTGAGTTTTGCCCTCGATTTCTCGATCACCTGATGAAATTTTTTTTCAAATCGGTCCAGGAGTCTGCGAGTTATCGGCAAACAAACATATAAAAAAACAATCGAATTGAGAATCGCCTCCTTTTTTGGTAGTCGCTTAAAAAACCTATATTTGCACTATATATAGGCGTGGTGTTATGTCTATTTATTGTATTTACTCAGCCAGTGCGATTAAATTGTATATTGTATTCGCTGGTAGTTTTGGACCTAATATCTCAAATGCAATTAATTACTTCTATTGCAAGTATGGTGCACGTCCTATCTGTTATTTTACAAAAGGCTACCACGCAAAGCTAACAAGAGTTATAACACGGTAAAATTGTTAAAAATAACCATTGCCCGTGTAAACATCATCTTATTTTACATGTTAGGTGCACTTGTGCTGATAGTAAGAACTATAAACAAATTACAACAATTATAAAATGCAGGCATTTTATAATTGTTGTAATTTGTTTATTCCTTCATTTCATTCAGTTATGCAGATACCTTAATATCTGTCGTAATAAGAATGCCAGTAGTAGAGAAATCGATATAACTGGGTCCGTTTTGCGTAAACATCGTCCGCATGACTGGGGATTGGCCACTGAAACCAATGGCAACTATCAAATGTGTACCGCATTGCTGTTTGGTGGAACAAATATATATTGAGTGGTCATGAGTTCAAAATCTAGACTAGAAACTTTGAAGTCTTTTACAACGAAAAATTAATTTATAACATAATATCACATCACGCCTATATTACCCAGAAGTGTGCGGCAGAGGTGTACAACACCCACATGTCACCTGTTATGTTTAGCTCCTATGGGACTTGAGCATCGTCCACCAGGCATAATTCCAACTCCGTGCTGCTATTGTTTTCACACACAACACTTTGCCCGACCCAGGAATAGAACCTAAAACCTCGCGATGAGAGGTGCATACGCTAACCACTAGACCATCGAGGTAGTCGCTTTATATTGAACGGTAATATTCTGCCAGAAGTTAGGAGGAAGCAAACTATTAGATTGGTAGTTAAAAATGTTTTATCATTGTCAGGTTGCTTTTTGGACACGATTTAATTTACTAAGAATCAAAGTTACGGGCTAATTATGATACAAGGCACTCACAATAAAGTACAGTCGAGTTCATTAATATGTTGGCAGTTTTGATTTTTGTCATTTCTATTATAATGTTTAAAACTGTCAACAAGCTCTACTACACAAAAGTCGAGAATTCACGTACCAGTACCATAACAAATAAAATAGAAGATCGGTAGTCAGTCTACCACTACCGAGTTCAGGGAGTAATAATTATTTAATTACAACTGTCATCAGCTAGAATTAACTAGATTACCAGACAGTATCTCAATTACCCATGTTCTAGTCCAATTATTTAATTTGGCACCATTTATATTTTTACAGCCGTCTGAAGTTGTACAGTTAACTTTTTGTTCAACGGTACTTTTAGTTACAGAGTGGAGTTTTATTTGTGTAATTTTTGGCAATTGGTTTCTAAAGAGAGCATAATAACGTGTCATTATTACAAGTATAATAACGTTATCACATGAAACTAACTCGTCGACACAATATTATTGTATCCAGAGTATGTATAGTCCAAACAGTTGGCAAAACTAAGGGCTGTTCAATATTTACTTAGCTATATTCAAAATTAATACTACTAAACATGTTATGCTTAATGATTTTGGGTTTTTGCAAAAATTTACGCCACTAGTTGTCGCCACTTAAGCAAGAGGTCTTACCACCAATAGCATCCGCACATATGTCATGCTTATGTCAAATGCACGCATGCGCCCTGCGCGTATTAAAATGTTAGACATTTTCGAGCACAGCTTTCTATACCTGACGTCTCACTGCTCTCAATGCTGCCACCTCGTGGGCGTCATTTTATAAAACCCCCAATTGCAATAATCGCTCGATATGGGCACAAAACAGCTGGCTGTATAACAGTATACATACTTGTGTATAGCGGGTATTTCACAACTGTCGATTTTAAACATCTGCGCCGATGTCCGTTGCGGTTTTTTAGTTATTTTTAGCCCCGGCGCAGTTGGATATTGTCGAGTGATACATGCAAAACTTGTAAATTGGTAAGACATGATGCTACGATTTAGCATTATAAATGCAATAACACGAGCGAATCTCCTTAAACCTTAAGATGGTAACCGATCACATTTCCAAAAAAGAAATACATATTTGTATTTTATTTTAACGCTATTGACCAACTTTTTTTTTTTGCAAATACGTATTAATTGTTATATTTTTAAGTCAACTATGTTGCCCCGATTTAAAAGGTAAATTTTACTTTTGGCCGAAGCCTCTATCCAACTTTTTTCATTTGCCATATTTTTACTAAACCGAAACAACATTTTATGGTATATCTTGTCATAAAAAGTCTAAATGTTGTGCTAAAATATTAAGTGGTGTAAACATTTTAAACACATAAAGCACACCAGAGTCAGAAAACATCTTTGCGGATCAAACGATGATTTGTCCCGTGTAGGGATCGAACCCACAATACCTCTGTGCTATTAGACCTTATTATGGTCAATGTCCAGCCACGTATACTAAAAGGCTAATTAAACTAGGCTTAGCTACAATATTAAAATAAAACTATAATTAAAGTACCATTAAGTTAACAAATAATGTCAACGGTGGCGTGCGACATGAAAATCTAAAATTCTATACAAATGAGCTTTTGCGTGTCGCGGCCATATTAAAATACCATGGGTTATTCCTAGTATCACTCAAGTTTAGAGTTCAATAACCAGTGAACCCATGATTAAAACCATATCGTTGAGTAATTAATTTATTCCGATATGGTATTGTTTATTTATTTAAATATCTTGTTTGTTACAATATATAGTTCAGTTTTTGCTTTAGTTATTATTTTGGTCGACAACTTGACAGTTTGACATTCTAATGCTATGGTATGACTGGCATGAATTAATGACCAAGATGCATACAAAGTTTCTAGCCTTTGACATAGATTTCGGATACCTAGACACCACCAAACAGTTTTTATACATACATACATAGATATTTTATACATAGCTCTATCTCGTCTGAAGAGCTCTCTCACTTTCAAAATATCAGTCATTTCTTTGACCAGCATAAATCGCGTTTAAATAATTAAAATAAATACTGCTTATATCTCAAAAACTTGTTTATTAGTAAAGACAACAGTAACCTTTTGCACTTATTGCTTGAAAAGCTTCAAGATAGATAATTTAACGGCCATGTACACCCGGATACACATCGAGCTATACATGGCCAGTGTAAGCTGCTCTCACAGAAAAGGCTTTTCGTGCAAAGCGAGACCAGCATACACTGGAAATGTCAAGCTTTATGTGAAGCCGTGTGGTATCCATGAGTCACTAGTCAACCATCTGTAAAAGCTTTCAACTCCATACAAGGATAAAACGAGATTGCTGTACAAATACATACATATTTATACCAATAGCTACATGTTATATATTACACAAATATTTGCTTCGTATTAAAGCCAATCCGCATAGGCTCCGTGTCGCATTGGCGCCTTGTCGTAAAATCTTTATATGACAGGATATTTAACAGCTTTGGCCCAGTAATACACATTCTTGTATCTTTAGCCAAAAATAGACATTATTTATGGACTAACAATAAACATTCAAGACCAAAAAATTAATGACGACTAAAGTATTTCAACCTGCGGCCAACCAGTCGCAAGTTCAAATCCTGCCGGTCCCATAATTTTTCAACCGTTTCTTAGTATATCTAAATGCTATACAAATAATCTATATCTAAGAAGTTAGTACAAAATTGTAGGAAAATGACGGTTGTTGAAATAGACAAGAATTATTAATATAGGCCTGAATCTCGTAGTTTTTTAGGGTTCCGTACCTCAAAAGGTAAAAACGGAACCCTTATAGGATCACTTTGTTGTCCGTCTGTCTGTCTGTCTGTCTGTCTGTCAAGACCTTTTTTCTCAGGAACGCGTGGAGGTATCAAGCTGAAATTCATATCAAATACTCAAGTCTATGGTCTCTTGGAGCTGTGAAAAAATCAAACTTCTAAGTCAACGCGATCAAAAGATACTCCCGTTTATGCCGCAAATTTTCGACACTCGCAAGGGAATCAAAACCTACAGGGTACTTCCCGTGAACTCAGAATCTTGAAATTTGGTACGAAGCAACGTCTTATAACACAGATAAAGGAAAAATTGCGAAAAGCATAAATTTTTAGTTACATCATATAATAAAAATATTTTTAATAATTTTAAACTTATTACCCCTTTACTCATGAACGCGTAGTGGTATTATATTGAAATTCTTAACAAATACTCAAGTCTATAATATCTTTAAGCTGTAACAAAATCAAACTTCTACGTCAACGCAATCAAAAGATACAGCAATTAAAGCCGCATATTTTGAAACTCGCAACTACTCGCAAGGGAATCAAAACCGGATACTTCCAGACGACCTGGAATCTTGAAATTTGGCATGAAGCAACGTTATAAAGTACACATATAGGAAAAATTCCGAAAATCTTAAATTTTTAGTTACATCACATAGTATATTTTTTTTAATAATCATAAACTTACTAGCTGACCCAGCAAACGTTGTTCAGCGATTAAAAAAAAAAAACAGATGGCCGATTCTCAGACCTACCCGATATGCACACAAAATTTCATGCAAATCGGTTCAGCCGTTTCGGAGGAGTTTGGAAACAAACACCGCAACACGAGAATTTTATATATTAGACTTGCTGACCCAGCAAACGTTGTTATGCGATTAACAAAAAAAAATAAAAAAATAGATTTTGGCCGATTCTCAGACCTACCCGATATGCACACAAAATTTCATGCAAATTGGTTCAGCCATTTCGGAGGAGTTTGGAAACAAACACCGCGACACGAGAATTTTGATAATGTTTTCATATATGTATTGACAAGGTACCGTCAGCTTTCCACATTGTTATGTTATGGATTTCATTTAGCAATAAAAATACCATAACTTTTACTTATATACCTACAGGTTTGTACGGAACCCTCGGTGCGCGAGTCTGACTCGCACTTGGCCGGTTTTTTTTACTTTAATCCATAATTCTATGCTTTTGTTATTTATTTAGATAGGGCATAATAATAACCAATGGTAACTCGCCTATGGGTGTAACAATGGGTAGCAAGGGTTTCATGAGGGAAAATAACACAAAACAGTTAAAACGAGGCATCTTTCCACTAGAATATAGATCATATAAAACTAAACTAGGTCTACCCTAACCACATAGTAAACCGCATAGAGGCTGATACCCTTGATGTCACAACAGTAGCCGGCCAAGAAAATAAATTTATACTACACCTACGTAGAAAGTACCTCATTGCAATATGTCATACGGATAATATCTATCAACGAATGTTAGTTTTCGGGCGAACGTGTTTCGCACTATGTATCACTCGGGCGAAAGATCGATTTCTTTCGGGTATATAAGACCCTCAGCTTCGCTTCGTAACTCAAACTACACCCTCAATGAAATCGACTACTCTCATCCCTTAGTGTACAATGAACTATTAACATCACACCAGATCTTGCCCAGAAGGGATAGGCTGATAAGAGTTGAGTTATGTTCAGATTTCACCTATTAGGTTATAGAGGTGCTATTTGATGTTTCCTGGCGAAAAAAAAAGTAGTAGACAGTCCGTCGCATGCACTAACTACTACAAAAGACGCAGTCTCTATTACAAACTTATTTACTACAAGCAATCTTGACTCCCAGCCAAATGAGTGAGGCAATTGAGACGAATAAAACGGATATGTACACTACTACACTAAGCTATACATGTCCAGTCAAAGCTGGTCTCGCATTGTTCTGGAAGACTATGTTATACGAAGCCATCTTATACTGGACATGTTCAGGTTAATGTGTACCTGTGTGTACTTACTGTATTGTTACGTAAAGACTAGTAAGAAAAAGATTTATGAAGGAAATTGGAATTGGACCCTATCATCAGATAACTTAGGCAATAAAGGAACGTAGGAACAAAATTAAAAGAGATCTAGCAAAACAATCTAACTATGAATTACCAATACAGATATTCTGATATAGTATTAACGTACAATCGTATTGATAACATTAATGTCATATTGCTTTCTTATAGGATTGACAATACGGGCGTTGATATGCAAATGTAATACAAAATGCAGATAAATAAAGAGAGAGAATTTGTTTGTTTGATAATCTTTGAAACTACTAGTTCAATTTGAATAATTCTTTTTGTGTTTATAGTGTACTAATTCTCAAGAAATGATTATATTTTATTTAACATTACGCTAAAAGCCAGGGAGCAGTAACGTTTATCGCTGGTCAAATTGCCTCAGCTAGTTGACAAATAAATTACTAAGACGAACTATCTTATTTGCGAGGATGTAATACAGAAATGCTGTATTCCCCGTAATAGCAACTCAAAACCGATTTCCATTTGAATGTTTGAAGTTGTATTATCTTCTTAATGATTGAAAAATGGTAAAGCAATAACAATATTTAAAGACGATACATCCGAAGTAGACAAGTTAGTATTTCCTAATTTCTAACCGAAGCCTTCACTACACCGTCAATAGGTTTTACCCGATGAGTCACCCAGCTTAGTACTTGGTTCATTGCAAACAAGTCATATAGCAATATAGGCATAGTAAAGCACGATAGTCTCACTCCCACGGAGTCCCGAGTCCCACATAACACATAACGCTTGTTTGAAAATCAATCGGCAAAATGCAGCTAAGTGCATTTTGAACTGTAAAAACACTACGAGGTATATTTATCTCTCTTACTGTTGATATTTTTGTTAACAAACTCCACAACAGAGGCATAAATATCTTTAGATATTCGTACTTACAATATTTTGTGCCTTGTAGATTTTTGTGGAATATAGTCGCATTTATTCGCCTTTTTCGATTACACGCCAGTTCGCTACATAGGTAGGTCTTGTAAAAAGTGCTTTTATTCGAATGGTGCTTAGGGTGACTACTGTATTTTACTATGGTTATCCAAGCAATAATTCCCAAGTACAACCGGTCATTTGATCTAGGAAGCCCGCGGAAGGCACGGCCGCACGGCTGCTCGAATCAATAAACTGACTCAATGGTGGAGTGCCTGTCTGGACTTTTAATCATATTAAAAACTTGCTATTTCATGTCTGCCTTTTTATTAGGAGTTGTTGAATGAATGGTGCGGCTGCATAGAGATAAAGAATGAGTGGTGTGAGCTATCTATGTGTGTATGTACGTCTACGGTCTTGTGAGCGTGAGTGCCGCCTTTTTGGTCGTAAATTTAGGGTGAAGAAAATTGTGCTGTCTCGTTGCTCTAGCGAGGTCACGAGTTCAATACCCAGTAGGACAAAAATGTTATTTACGAATTTTAATCAGCAAATTCTTAAGAGTGCACGGTTGGCGTAGCGGTTAAAGCTGTCGCCTCGCCGCTTTCGACTGCGCTAGTGTTGTGAGTTCGAGCCCTCCACGAGCAAATCTTTGTGTCATCTGCAAAGATTTGTTTTGACTCTGGATGTGCTCTGTATGAATGTTTGTTTGTGAACACCCCCGCGACACTGGAGTTATTACTAGAGCCGGTGTCGTTTTTAAAAAAAGTAATATAGGCATGATGTTATTTCGTGTCAAGCGTTTTATATTAACCGAAGTTTGGATGAGAGGGGCAAAGGACCTCGAATGTGGGAGGGACAATCATGTTCACCCAAATAATGTATGCCAATGGCACTAGAATTATGTTCTTGGCATTGCAATTTACTTTGAATTGGCCTGATCAAATTAACTAATTTAGATCCTATTTATCTTTATTACTCTTGAATTCAACCCACTGACCTTTCCCAATAAGGTGGTTATACGATTACTAAAATAGTATGTTGTATGCATCTACGCTCTGCTATCGATACCGCTTATCTGAGCACTTACTTGTATAACATAAGTGTTGTACACACGACTACATATCAAGCTGTACATTTCACGTATAAGAAAGAGACCAGCTTACACTGAAATTATACAGCTGGATGAAGTCGTGAGTACTTGTACAGTTAATGTCTGAAGTGCACTAACGTCAGATAAAGGATTTGGAAACTATGCCACGTGTTACGTAAGGAATTATACATTTAAAGTTCTATAAGTTCTGAGAAACGCAGGAACAGGCAATAAAAAAAAGGTTGCATCTTTTTAGGTCGCCACGCAATGTGCCTTCTAGGAACCAAGAAAATAAAGAGAGCCCAAGCGGTTAAAGAAATGTAAGAATAATTGCCTCCTTAGCTCAGAAGTTGCATTTATTTGAATTAAATTTGAATTCTTGTACATCCTATCTTGACTTTTTGAATTGCCATTGCAAATTAAGAATAAGTTTGCAGTTGGAAGTGGGATATCCATATTTTTTCGACTGTATGATGCGCCTTGTCGACCAAGAGAAAGATAGAATAATCTCTACCAAGAATTAAGTTGAAACTATAACCCGATTACGTAATAATATTGAACTTAAATGTAGCAAACTACACAGAGAAAACCGCGAGAACTGTACAACCGCATTTAAACGTTAGATTTTAACCATAGACCTAGGATCTCGCGCGCTACCGCTAAAAGACAAACAAAGCGAGGAAAAGAGAAATCATTTTCATATGAATACCACGTGTGAGAAAGAGAGATAGAGGAAAAATAATAGTTTAAAAAAACTAAAAAACACGCTTTTAAAGTACTTCTAACTAAAAAGTGAAAAATAATTCCTAATATAAGCTGAAAAAACTAAAAAGTGAAAAATAATTCTTATTATAACCTGAAAATAATAATAAACGAAAAATACTAGTACTATTGTGAAAAAAAGCGTGGGTCGCTCGATAGACGAAAAATATGGCACAGAGCGCCCCACGCTTTTTTTCACAATAGTACTAGTATTTTTCGTTTATTATTATTTTCAGGTTATAATAAGAATTATTTTTCACTTTTTAGTTTGATGTGCTTTAAAAGCGTGTTTTTTTAGTTTTTTTAAACTATATTTATTTTTCACTTTTTAGTTTAGTTTTTTTTTAATCCTGGCGATCCTAATCAGGATAATGAGATAAATTTATGAAATTATTATATTGTCGCTGATTCTTTACAAGTGTAGAAAGTTTGAATTATTTTTCACTTTTTAGTTAGAAGTACTTTAAAAGCGTGTTTTTTAGTTTTTTTAAACTATTATTTATTTTCTACTTTTTAGTTTGGTTTATTTATAAGAGTTTTTTTTTTTTTTTTTTTTTATATATTTTTAATTTTTTTTATCGAATTATTGCATTGTCATCGATCTTTGACAGGTGTGCAAAATTTGAATGAAATCTGTCCGTTTAAAGTGGGTCAAAATCGAGTCCAAAGGAGTCGGTTACATACAAACAAACATACAGGTGAAGCTAATATAAGCGTGTTAAAAATGGCGTTGCAACACATTTTTGACTAGTAGGGGTCCATAGCGGACCGCTTGTTTTTGTGTCAACACATATTTAGTGAATTTAAATAAGAATCCTGCAATAAACCAATTAAAAAGTGCATGTGATCAATAAGATGTCTTGTTCAGTGATCAATTGCAGTGTCACAAAACGAAATAACCCGGACAAATACACATTCCACAGGTAAATATGAACTGACTACTAAATTTTTGCGAACCACATTTTCTAGAAATAATACATTATATTTGGATGAAAACAGTTGTGACCGACGTATTTACGTGTCTACTCCGATAATGTGATAATATTTCACGTATAAACAAAGAATCAAAGCATTTCTTGTGTAAAAGATATAAATGTTTGTTTACGTTAGGGCTTGACTAAATTATGAAATCATGAGTATCGATAAAAAGTCGATAGTATTTTTAACAATAATACTGTCATTAATTCAAATGACCATAATTTTATAAACTGTCTGGCAAAGGAAAATGGAGACTGGGGTTTTTTAGAAAAAAAAAATTGTGTCCCGTAATAGGGTAATTAATTAATTATTATATAGCCCGTATCTAATAAATTTGGTGTTGAATTTTATAATTAATATCACACATTTTAGTGTAGAAACAGTTAGTTTTTGATTTACGATTATGGTCAGTTTAGCAAGTAAAAATAACTTTAAATTGAATGAATCATTGATGAGTAGTTTTCAAAAATATTTCTCCGTGTAACTTGCGGGGCTAGTTTTTTTAGAGTTGTTTTTAAATACAGTCAGTTAGTACTACACATATTTATGACGCTATAAAAATAACAAGTATTATCTTTATTTTATGTATATCGGTGCCAGACTATATTATTATGCGTTCACTAAAAACATTTGCATTTACTACAACTATATACACTCCTCTTTACAGGACAGATAATCCCGTTAGAGTATTATGTTCTGTGGTCGTGTATCGAGAAATTAACATCAGTCAGTCCATACATCACTATTTTTCACACACACATCGACAATCACTTAGACACATGTAAATTTGTTTTTGTATCGCCTTTAATATGTCATTGTTCATCTTGTACTATTCTATATTTATGATTTTAACTAAAGCAATATGATAAGTATGTATTTATATATTTGTGTGCTCGCCAAGACCTTTCATTAAATACCAAACAAGTCATTAAGATTAAGCCACTTTTTTATTTTTTATGGTATAATCTGACGTTTTAATTCAGTTATATAAAATTTTAATAAAATTTAACGAATCTAATCATAGAAGTTCAGTAGTTTAGGCACTTACAAACAAACATACATAGACTGCCAAAATCATTATCCTTCTTTTTTTCTTCGCCGTAGTCGGGTAAAAAGAAGTTTTAGCACTAGATCTTTCAGCCCAGTGAATTCCAATTACATTAGCAAGTTGTACAGCAACGGAATAAAGACAAAATTGGTGATAAACTTGTTCCGTCTTATTAGAATTCACGAGACGTTGACTGTAAACGCCGACCTTCGACTGTCCCTATGCAGTATGTACTGTAGATAGATATAAAACAGAGGTGCGTATTGTTTCTCATATTTTTCTTAGTTAAGTAAGTCTGAAATTGTTATCTAAACAACTTTTTCTTTGTAATGATCTTTTTCTTCATACTTATTTTTTTTAATCAGAATGATCGGAATTTATACTCAATTTTGTTTTCATTTTATATTTTTTTCCAAATGATTCAAAACCTTTTTATTCATACATTAGTTTTTACTAAGAATAATGCATGACTTTTTGCATCATAAATGTTATTTACCCGCTTTATTGAAATTCATAATGCATTAAGTGTAAATCAAACTAGAAAATCATCTACAATAATCAGCCAAATGAATGGGATCCTGCCGCTGTGTGACTAAATAACTAGTTTGCAATATACATTGAATAAAAAATAGCGTTTCCATTCCACCAAGTAATCGACTATTCCATTCCAGGTATTCATAACAGAGCAATTACAAAGGGGAAGTAAGGGATTCCCCATTCCCCCTAATTTATTATTACCAGAAACGCGATGACAAAAACCCATTGCAGCGATTAGTCTTGGTATCTGTTAGTCACAAAGGCAATCAAATACGATTTAATCATAGGTTTAATTGAAAAACGTAGTTAGCCAGTGATTCTATCTTGATTAAAATCAAATCGATTATATCCTATTATTGTCGGTGTCAGTTTTAAGCAATATAACGATCATAGAATGTGATAAACACATCCTATTCGTTGCGCAGTTAGGTAATAGCAAAGCGACTCGGTTTTGCTCGCGTTTTCATAGCAAAGAAGGCCAAATATGTGTCCTGTGCCAGAAATTTAGAGTCTAACCTCACCAGCACACCGGCAGTTAGCTACTATTTAGCTCTATCAAAAAACCTCTACCCTGTTTTAGCGGTATGCAACAAACAGTAAAGCAATAGCAATAAATGCCTCGGTATGCAAGTTTCTAATTACTTTTCCGATGTCTAGTCTCAAGAGAGATGTCGATAGCCTTTCACCGTAGACGCTGATTGACAATGAACTAAATATGCTTGCTTTCCATCAAAGGGAAACGGTCATTAACACACTCTATTAGCTTTACTTCTCGGTGTTACGGCGAATAGATTTGTCTTAACTCGATTAGGAAGGCTGACATTATATAGATCGCTGTTTCCTATCCCTGATTGGTTGATTTCCTGCCCTGAAGCAATAGTATGATTAGCTCGCATCGCATTGAAAATGTAACAAGATCTTATAATCGCCTTATATAGGCCTCAATCGCTTCCTGTCCAGCTTATGTCACACGACCGTGAGGCATTTGAAGGACGAGAAGTCTTTGACTTGATCGGTCTATCTTCTTACTACATATTACTGGCACAATAATTAGTCCTTAGGAATAGCATGTTCTATGCGAATGAAATGAGAACAGATTCTTCGTTTTTATTCATGCGTTCTTTTCGCCTGAATATTAACGAAATTTTCGATCACATTCCTATTTTATGTGCAAAGTTTTGGAATATAATTTAATAATGGAATACATTCATAATGGCCGTGTCTGGTGTACACCAGGCTACATGATAGAACTAAAGGAATGGTTTCGATGTGGATTTGACAACTATAGGAGAGATAGGCATTTCGAAGGATAACTAAACCTAACTCTTATAATATAGTTCTGAGAAACCAAATAAACAAGTCGGAAAACTTGTACTACGATCCATAAAGCACCAAAGCGAACTCAAATATACAGATAGCCGTAATATTTGCACTACGATAAAGTTTTTATCGAGTCGTATTAAATCCGTGGCTGGCGTGAATACATTGATAAGTCGACTTGCATGATTTTTTTTTATTTGGCTCAATGGCTTCCTATGGTTAAGACGCACCCCTGAAAAAAAATACAGCCCAAAATATTAAAAAATGGCGGCAAAAATGCTGGCGTTCACAACTGAATAACTACACTTTTACTGAACGCCATCGGACATATCGACATATCTAATTAAATATTTGCTTATAACTATGAATGAAAACTTACAACTCTATTTATCAATTTATGGTCCAATCATATTAAAATACACGAAAATATACAACTAGACTTACTCATTTAAGAATTTCAAACATAAATTGACATGTCTAGGTAAAAAGTTCTGACCGGTGAAAATAGATTGATCAAATTTTGATATGTCGAGTTGTCCAGTATTGCCGCGTAATGCTTGCAACTTCAAACATGATATGTTTAATTGTTAAAATTCAAACATTGCTACAGATTCCTGAATTATTGAATAAATGTGTTTGTTAGTTTTTGATTATTTTTATGTGTAAGCCTATAATTGAATTAGTTCGGTTCACATATTGAATCATGTCCAGATTTTCCATTGGAGGCACTGATGTGTAGATACGTTATTTTGTTAAGCAGGTTTACTATTTTGTGACTCAAGCTTGCAAAATTACCAATTAAAATAACGCCTTGTATTTAATATTTTTTTTTATTTAGGAACATAATTATTTTCTAATTCTAAGTAAGGTTTATTTCCGACCGACTGGGAACCAAAAACAAAATGTAATATTGGCCGAGACCAAGGCTATACTTTTAACGCTTTTTTAATTTATGTGTTGGTAGCACTGTTCAACGGATCGTGTTTAAACGTATGCAGTGTTGCCAGTTTGGTGATTTTGTCCCTAGATTTAGTGATTTTTAGGGGCTACTTGGTGAAATAATGGAAAAAATGTCACTAAAAAAATATCTGGTGATTTTTAATGATTTTTCAAAATCTGGGGTTATTAGAGAAAACAATGTTAATTTAGCTCTTTATAAGCTAAATTTAGCGTTATTTTCAAGCAATCGGCTCCAAAAAAATCAATTTAGCTCTTTTACTTTAAAAATTTTGCTCCTTTCCATCTAAACTTTCAAAATTTCAAGTGCGTATCAGATTTTATGTTGACAATCTATGATATGTAGTTCATAACATTGTGAACAGTGAATTAAACCAAACTTAGTATACATGGTGGAATTGTCATGGTGACGAGACCGCTTACCAGTGATTCAGTGCAAAGAATTTCAACCCTTGCTAATTTATTTCGATACCATTTACTTTCGATCTGCAACAATGTCTACCGACGCCTTACTTAAAAACGTCGGTATCTTTTTACAAACGACAACTGTGGTCATTTAATTTAACGATACATGATTTATCTAATAATGAAGCCACATGCTACCTATGGGATGAGACTATTGGGGCACGAGGCGCTAATCAAATAGCGTCTTGCTTGTGGCACTTTTGCAATGATTTGGCACCAGAAGTCAAAGAAGTTATCTTTTATTCGGATACTTGTGGTGGACAGAATAAAAATAACATTGTAACTATGATGTTTTTGTACTTAGTCAAACATCACCCAACACTGGAAAAAATAAGTCACAAATTTTTAGTAAGCGGACACACGCATATGGAATGCGATTCTGACCATGCCATAATAGAAAAAACAAAAAAAAAGACTCAGATGAAGATAAATCATTTATATGATTGGGTACAATTAATAAGAACGTGTAAAGTACAAAAACCTTTTCAGGTTGTAATAATGACATTGGAAGATTTTTTCGATTTCTCTTCTCTAAAAACCAAAAAAGGTCCCTATTCCATAAAGAAACAGGATGAGTCCGGGGAAAATTTTTTGTGGCAACCAGTTAAATGGTTACAATATGATAAAACTGTCTCAGGAAAGTTTTTGTTTAAAGACAATCTCGATCGTAATTCTTTATTTAAATCAATCAATTTTAATAAACGAGGAAAACTTAACAACAACTCTTTTCATTTGAACCAAATTACTAAAGAGTCCTTGCCTATCAGTGCTGAGAAGAAAAAAGATTTAATGGACCTTCTTGATTTAATTGACGTATCTTTCCGTGAATTTTACAAAAACCTAAAAACTACTGATTGTGAGAGTACTGACCCAGACATCGATGAAATAAATCCTGATTTAGAAGAAAATATTTAAATACTTTTTAATAAGGAAAAGAAAAAGAAGCTGAAGAAAAAGAAGTTAGAAAAAAGAAGAATAACGATAAAGAAAGAAAAGAAGAAGAAAAATATAATATTACTTATATACCTTTTTACGGAAAAATATTTCTTTTCTCTTAAAATTGTAACCGAAACAGTTGATTATGATTAAAGAAATAAAACTTGACACTTTAGTATTTTTATTATATTAAATACCCTTAATATATGGGTGAATAAATTGACAAGTCGTTGGTGAATGAATTGACAAGTCTTATTCAAAGAAAATTATAATAATTTAAGGTAAGAGGCTTACACCATTTGAAAGATCAGAAAAAAAATACCTTTATACAGGCTACTACCATTTACTAAATAAATATCCTGATTTACCAGGCGACGCCAAACTTTAAATCTGCCGCCCTGTAAAATTGCCATTTTAGACTTGTCAACGTCTTCACGCCAGGCACGGAAATGTCGTCCTAAATATAAACCCGCAGCTGTTGCTTTGTCCTTACAAAGGGCAGATGTTAATAAATGAACGTTGAATTTGGACATTCAATACAATATAATAAGGACTCTATAAGTCTACGCAGAATACTTCTTTTCATGGTTTCGAATCAACTATGAACTATTTTATCGTCATAGATGGTTTGTCAGCAGGAATATAAAATGTTTGCCCTGCATACCTAACTGCTTGGCCCACTGTACCAAACCAACTGTACCAAACTAGGTTTAGCTAGCTATGACGTATATATTTCGTGAATCACTCCAGGTTATTAAGGCAAACGCTATTTATTGGATAACAAAGAACCCTTAGCACGTCATTGTAATCAACACAACTCCTAATGTGTAACTTGTGCCCATTTTAGTCAGTTCCTGCCTTTACATGTGTGGTGGAATCAGGGTTGTCAACACAACGATAAGAATATATTGAATCACGGCTTCGGTACATGATTAAATACTGTTATAAATGCGAATTAGTTGTTAGCCTTTCGGTTATCACTGCCAAGATTTCCACAGGATATCCAACAATTTTAAAAATTGAGGCACGGAGGAAAATGTTCTGATGCAATTTTTTTTAAGATTGTGGAGTTTGTTGCCCTTCACGCTAAACAACCGGATTGATTTCGATGACATTAAGCACAGATATAGCTCATAGTCTGAATTATCATTACTTCTTTTTATCGACCTAACACGCGGGCGGAGGCTAGTTAGCTATGTTTTATAGGAACTGAATAGAGTGCCTAGGCAATGTACGGAAGACTATATGAACAGATTGTATTACGCTGTACTAAACGACATGACATGAAAATGTGTAAACGCTGAGGTGACGTCTGAAGGGACGAAATTAAAGAATAAAACATTGCAAACCAAGTTATGATCGTGATAATGCATAATAAAGATTCACTATAATAAAGGTTAAAAACTATATAAAGGTTGCCTGGAAGAGATCACTTTATAGTGATAAGGCCGCCCAATGTGCATGTTTCAATTAGACTGTGTATCACAATTATGTACTTCTTCTTTGTGTACAATAAAGAATTCTCTATCTATCTATATCAAAAATATTACAAAGACAGTAGCCACATTGTGATAGTACAAAATTGTACAGTTTAAATCTTAGGAACAGTTAGTTGTTTTGTGTCAGACAAACAGTTTATTGAGGAAGGTCATTGACTTCGCTACATCATAACAACTAACAACTACACGACTCAAATATGAAATACACTAAAGGAAGAAGGTAAATGGCAAAACAACTGTTAAATCCTAAGTGGTAGAACTTTTGTGACCGAATTGGAGAAAGGAAGCACCATCGTGTCACCTGCCGCCAAATAAGCCTAAGTGCTTGTAGGTACAGACGAATACACATCAACCTATACATTTCTAGTGCCTACAAAATGGTCCGGTTTGGGGTGAGATAATGAGATTACACTTGACTGGCATCTCTGCAATATCCTTTTTTCTAGGTCCTAATGAGCAGTTGTTTAACCTTACGATCAGATGGATATAGTGTAGCCAGTTTGCCATATAAAAAAGATATAATCAGTTTTTTGTTAGCACCAGCCCTAGCTAACCATCGTATCATATTTAGCTGTATTTGCATAAACAGTGGGCCAAGCAGTTAGGTATGCAGGGCAATGTCTTAGTGAAGACTTACTATGTGGCGGTATCCGCACATAACCTGTCACGTGACATATATCGACGAGTGCTGAATCGCGATATCGAAATGTTCACAGCAAGTGACTATAAATACCACTTCCAATACACTACTGTTGGACAGCTGTCCGCCAGGCAATACCACCGAACCTGGTCGGAGGATCCTCCCTTTGTGGTGGAGGAACATCACACCCTGTTCCTCTACATTGATTCAGCACTCGTCGATATATGTCACGTGACTGGTTATGTGCGGATACCGCCACAACTACTCCAATTATAGATATATGTGAGTTACATACCTAAATAGTAGGTATAAACACTTCTAAAATATGTAACTCACACATGCCTATCTAGTGTAGACAGTCGTCATTGTGATGTGATTTTTTTTTACCTGAATACCTAACTGCTTGGCCCACTGTACCTACAAGTTATTGCGTACTTCCTCGATGCAATTGCATTCCTAAGTTAATGAGCCTTGTTCTTGTTCTGTATATCGGTCATTATACTCTTCTCTTCAGCCTAGCCTTTCAGGCTATCAGGGTCATTTTCTTAAAAGTACCAGCCCTAGCTAGACATTACATTTGCATGTATCAAGTACTATGTTATTGCGTACTTCCCCGCCACGATAGCATGCAATCATAGCATTCCTAACTTAATGAGTGTTGTTTTTGTTCTGTATATCGATCATTAATGCGCCCTTATTTTATGCGGTATTTGGGTTGTTTGCGGATCAGTTTTGTTGTGATGGGTGGAATGTTTAGTATGAATGAAAGATGTTCTGAATCTTTAAAGTAGACATAACAGTGTTTTATGTCGTCTAGACTGCCTTGTTGCTAACAAGTACATAGGTCTTGTTTGATGCCTGAGTTGGGTAAGCTTTTAGTGTGAAATAGACGTTTATGTTTTGTGTGTAGTATGAGTTTTACCAGATAAATGGAGTCTTTCAGAAAGAACATGTACGGCGAGCTAAATGACGAATTAATGTTGAAGAAGCGAGAGAAGTATGTAAGGAGCGAAGCACATGGCGTTCCATCGTTTCGGCCTTCCTCCGAAGGATAAAGGCGTGATTTTATAGATCGGTTTAAAAACACTTCATATCTCAAAAAGACAATCGTCGCTTACGTGAGAAAACAGTTTTAAAACTTAAATACAAATTAAGAAACGACCCAGTGTGGGTATATTTACATTGTTTGATGATTATAGATGTATGTATGTACTTTAAGTATGGTAGTAAAGTAGAACCTCTCACTTTACTAACAGCATACAAAAGCATTGGGTTGAAGAAAGAGACCTGTCTTGGTGATAGTTACCCCTTACTACTCCACCAAGCCTAGGCACCTTGTTGGATAGACGATGTGGGAAGCAGAATAGTAGCATGTTTGCTACATTTCCTTCACAGTGGCCAAATTTCACAATGTCCAAGATAAGCTAACTATTAACTGGCTTAAAGGAACTGCCAAGCGGCATTTTATGCTAATAAGAACAAGATATTTAACTATGGAATGTGATACAAATAGAATTCAAATGATTTATGAATGCAAACTGATCATCAAGGTTGCCACTATATTAATAAATAAATATTATATTGCAGTGATAATTATAACGCGAATTATCTTATTAAATATAGCTTGATAATTTAATTGAGAATCAAAGAATTTTAATGCCATCATAGACCTTCCACACATGTATCCCAATGCATTTTGCTACTTATGCAGTATATATCCAATAAATTAGGTGTCAAATTTTGTTTTGCCCTGTGTTTTTTGACATTGTGTTGTTATAAATCAATATAAATATGGCAAGAAAAAAAGACTAAAATAACAACTCTTAGTGTCATGGGTTAAACAAAGAACTGATGGAAATGGTCCGGCCCTATCACTTGATTCGTAAATGATTACTATTAAATAAACTATTAAAAAGCTTGTGAAAAATGTTTACATATCTCCAAAATGAGATCTAAAAACATTATTTCAAAAAAAGATAGTGTAAAGCTAATAACAAAAATTAGTATGACATGGATAACCCCAATTGAGATAAAACTGATGATAAATATCTTAGTAGGCTAATGACATGAATGGGACAAAGAATACACAACATAAGCTAGTGAGTACAGTTGAGTTCATTAAAATGTTCTTTTGTATTTATTACCTTTATGGCAAGGTTTGTTACTGCCATCATATTAATCTACTCAACTATACAATATCAAAATAGGACCTAGCTTCAACTGGAACAAAAAAAAAATTGGATGTGAATATCCACAAAATTCTAGAACATTGTTATTGAGCAATTAATCCAATTATGTTCAGTTGTTCAGAAAAAATAATAACAATGCTAAGACGGTTCATTTAAATAATAGAACTAGGTATAATATTTTCCCAGCAAAATAATAAATTTGACAGCAAAAGAATACTTAATCAGTATTCCATATTTTCATCACACTGGTAGCATAAACAGCATAAAATAAATTAAGTAATGAAAATCAATCATCACAATTGATTTAAATTATGCAAATAAAAACAAAATAGGCTATTCACTTTTGTATTAATTATGTGACAGGAAAGTAAAAGTGTTATTGTGGTAGTCCTGCACAACAACAAGTAGGTAGTTGATGGCAATTTAAATGATTTTATTTAATTACCAGAATATTTTTCCTCAAATTTTAATATGATGTAGGTACAGGTTTAATATCCAGTTTTGTGGTATACAGAGATTGTGTTATACCTAATTTAGAACATAAATAATTTAAGAACAGCTAACATTTCCTAGTTGGAAAAAAAATCTTCTGTGAAAAAATTACACACCAAATTTATTATTTGAAGCTGAAGTAGGTATTTGTAGGTTCCTGTGTGAATTTTTATTAACTCATCTGAATATTTTGGTAGGATATTAAAAATTAATTTGCTCAGATATAATCCAGATGATTACTTAACTTAACAAGAACAGGACTTATCTGCCATTCATGTATACTTAAAATAATAAAAGTAAATCAAGGATTTTTTTAACATTATAATGACCAAACTTCTAGAAACTTCTAGAAACTTTCTGGACAAGGAGACGTGAACAACAATGTTCTATTCAGTTCATAACGGCACAACAATGTAATGCGTCCGGATACAACAGCAAAAAAGATATGAAACGAGCAATTACGAGATATTTTAGACGTGTAACTGTAAAAAAGATGAATCTAACGTACATGCAGCACGGTCAGCTCATCATTCATGCGGCAAGCAAAATATAACGGTTGATTCTTTTGTTCTATCGCTATGCGCTGGCGTGGTAAAATGATCCGGTAAAAACCGATTTTTAACGCCTTCCTTATGCAAATATGCGAAGTAATCCATACGCCCATACCCTAAGACTCGAAAATCTCGTCCTGCGGCATCAAGGCACATTGACCTTTACAAAAATCTTGAAAAATAACGGCTCGCATCCGACAAGTCAGCGGCCGGCGTCATAGAATGTGAAAATGAATAGCACTTACCTAATAAATGGAACACTTAATTTTCACAAAAACCGGTTTTCTTAAGTAAAAACTTATTTGTTGTTTGCAAAATGCTCTTTTAACACAGTGTATTTCAAAGAAAAGATTACTCACCGACTGGCAAAATAGCTCGCTTCTTCCCTTCTATCTGACATCGTGCGACGAGAAAGATGATATATACGAAGTTGCCATTCGCGTATTCAAAAATATACCAATAAAATGTCGCCACATAAATGCCTTGGTCGCCACAAATATAATAATATGGTATATTTCTTTTTTTTTATTAATTTTGGAACGAGAACACTCTCTTTGAGTAAACAATTCAAATACCTAGGCAGGGCTTTAAATACCGTTAGCTGTCTTTGGCAGAAGTACGTTAAGGGATTTAACGTAAAATATGATAATTATATTTTAACGTTAAGCTTTATTGACGTTAATTGTAAATTAACATTATTTTAACCGTTATTTTGAACGGTTAGGCCTTGTGAGGTGAAATTAGTGCCGTCTTACTATAAAACATTTTAATTTATCACTCCACGTCTCTGCTTCCATCGGGGTCGGATAAGGGATATTGACAGTGTAGCTACCTGGGTTACACACACACATAAGTGTAAAGTCAAATCCTTGACACGGTCACGTATACTGTATATCCACACTTATGAATTTGCAACTGACCCGCTGGAAGGCATCACACAGATACGTGATCTTGGTGTAATCCTCGACAGTCCTTTAACCTTCATACGCATATTACAAGTATGTGCTGCAAAGGATTCAAGTCACTTGGGTTTAAAATGAGACAGTCTGCACGATTTCAGAACAAGAGCGCTATCATTGCGTTAAACTTTGCCTTTGTGTGAAGTAATTTTTTTATAGAGAGACGCCAAACAAATTCGTAGAAACCAAAATTAATTAAAATTACCTAGGTTTAACTGAAAACTGATAGAGAATTATGAAATTTATGGAAACATTCGTGATTCCTTCTCTATAATAACTGATTAAATTACTATAGATATACTATGATATCAACATAATATAATGATTTATAATGTAGTCAAAAGTAACCATCAACATTCAATTTTGCAATATTTAAAATAATATGATCACTGATAGCAATGAACACATTGAATAAATAGTTTCTACGATTCTAGAACCAGATTAGGGCGAGGGTAATCCGTATTTATGAGAAAAACCTTGTGCATTATTACAATATAACGTCTCTAAAACAGAATATTGGAGAAAATCATTAAATGATATAGACAACAATACTGCAATACGGATACCTTCCTAATGTCATAAATGTGATAGAAATTTTGTATGTTTATTTACAGCTTAACCCCTGAACAAATTTGATTAAATTTAGATTGAATATTGTTGTTGAAGTAATAAACAAATGCCAGTAGTTAGACCAAGGCCTTCTTGCGTAACTTGATAACAATGGCAAGAGCAAGACAGTGTTATATAGTGTAGTATAAGCAATCCATCCGTTCCTAATGATAATTCTACTAAATAGTAGTATATGCGTAAAGGTAGTAACATTATAGGATTTGACCACTAAAATCTAGTTTGCACTGGTATAGTCGTTCAGAAATATAAAAACGTTTAAATTATTTAGGATAGGATAGGATCTGTAATGTATGTAGGTAAATATATTATTATATTCGTGCTCTTATATTGATGAAAATAGATAATTTGGTTGTTCGACATTACAACGTTAAATGTTTTTATATTAAGAGCAGAATTAACGACTTCTTAAAGTTTATAATTATATCGAACATTTCGATATCGGAATTGAAATCTTTTGTTACTTTTTCGATTAGTTGAAATTATTTTATTCTTTTTATTTTATTCCATAGAGTACAAAAAATTTTATTCTTATATTTTATTATTATATTCTTGTTAACATTTGGCTGCAAAATTGCACGAGACTTTACGCGAACTAGTATTGAATAACCCCTGGGTACCTGCCGCCATCCAAGATCAGAACCTGAACATTATTCGCCATGAAAAAATGGAGAACCCCTGGTTATCTTTTGGCTTATTCATCAGCTCGGGTCATCATTTCATTTATCATTTTTCATGTCAGGTCTGTGAAAAAATAGCCTCAATTTTCTGGTAATACTTGACTTAGAAGAATAACTTTAAAGCTGATAAATAACCCTAGAAAACATGAAAAATCGTTTTTAAAATCATGGTTCTATTAAATTAAATACAAAAATATGTTTAGATATTTAGTATGTAATGTTTTTTTTCTAATTTACCAAAAGTTTTTTGGCGTTGATTGACCTTCCGTGTTTTGAGGTCTAAAACTTATCTAATGGTGGGTCCACACTGAGCCAACGAAGGCGAACGAATGGGTTCGTTGGCCATGTCTGGACGGATTGGCGATGGCCAACGAACGTTCGTTGACGTTGGCCGGCGATCCGTAGCGTGGCGGTAACATCAAAGGATTTGCGCCATTGGACCGAATTCAGTTTGGACGGTCGCCAAACACCAACAAACGAACGTCAACAGAATGGTTGACATTTTGACATTCGATGGTCTGTTTAAATGTCAGAGCATGTGTCTACGTAGTAAATTACATTATCTTGAAGCTAAGTAGTTAATAACACAGAATAATAGCCGACTTGTAAATAATAATCATGGACATAAGACAGTTGCCAACCCCATTGACACATGATATCCTTAGGCTATGATCAAAATACACTTTCGAGTATTGTCTATGGAAAGCAATCCGGAATCATGAGCAAACGATGTTTTGGTCAAACACCAAATGTGTTTGGACGTTTGTCCGAAGGCCAACGAACGTTTGCTACCAACGTCAAAAAACCTTCGTTCGCCTTCGTTGGCTCAGTGTGGACCCACCATAAGGCCCGTAACCATAGTAAAAATAGAACTATTTTATAGAATCTATTTTTACTATGCCGTAACTTAACGTAAATTAACGTTTTCCGTCACAATATTTTTTTTGAAACTTTTGATATTGAATCGATAAAAATCGATTTAATTACTTACTTCTTTTTGGTTCTAGTGTTCCTAGCTCTTCTGTTAATGGACAACCCTACAACAAACGTCTTGTCTTGTGCACTGTTGCCAACTCTACGTCTTTTTACGTAGATCTACGTACTTTGAGCCTTTCTTGCAAACCTACGAACTTTAGTCCCAGAATCTACGTATTTTCTATCAAAATTGTTCAAATTTGCAAAATAGACTGAATGGGCATAATTACCTTTACTTTCGCGAAAAAAAATTAATAAACGTTCCGTTTCATACTAACGCACACCCCTCGCCTCGCCACTCAACACGTCGCGCCATTCATTTGAAACGGAGGAGCCATAAATTAAAAAAAAAATTAAATGTGACGTGACCGACCGCGACCGCGTGTGGCGTGTGTATGTGTACGTGTGTAGTGTAGTAAACCGTCAATTGCCGTCAAAGTGAATCTTCATAACCTAAAAAAATATTTCGAACTAAGATTTCGAAGGTGTTTTATTTCGATATTTTTCAACTTCCTGCTCAATTTAATTGGATTCAATTATGGAAATAAGCAGTGACAGTGAGGAAGAGCAGAATGTTACTCCTACTAAAAAAAGAAAGCTGCATTATGAACAAAAATACTTACAATTGTGGGAAAAAGACAAAAATTATTCCAGTTGGATTAAAAAAAGCAACAAAGGAGATTACTATTGTTATTGTAATGTCTGTAAGTGTGACTTGAAATGTGGTGGAGGTAAAAGAGTTTTGACAAAGCATGCGGAATCTATTAAACATAAGAATAATATTAAAGGTTGGTGTGGTCTAAGTCTACTTACTTTACTGGTGTGGTATTTTTTTTTTGTTTTAAATTATTTACTTGCTTTTCTAATAAAGTGTAAGAAAGAATTAGGTAATGTAAATATTCTGAATGTAAGTTTATTTAATCATCAGATGTGAAGGGTTATGGTTTCAGTTTCAGATTATTATTTTACAGCCAGCAATTTACACATGATAAATGTGAAGTCCTGTTGATGCTTTTGTTTTTACTTTCATTCAGGTGCAGTACTTCAACCTACTATTACTTCAATGGTGCCTGGGTCTGCATCAAAGTCATTCACAGATAAAATTAAGTCTGGAGAAATAAAGATGGCATGTTTCCTAGCAGAGCACAATCTACCATTTAGCTTAGCAGATGATCTAAAGGATATTATACAATCAGTTGCCCAAGATTCAAAGCTTGCATCAGAATTAACTTTTGGAAGAACAAAGGCACATGCTATTGTTACAAATGTTACTGGTAAAGTAGCAGAAAACCAATTAATTGAAATATTACAAAAAAATAAGTTTTCACTAATAGTTGATGAGAGCACAGACAGATCATCAATTAAACATTTGGCACTTATTGTAAGAACTGCAGTTGATTTTCATGTTGAAGATAGTTTTCTATGTCTAATACCAGTTGTTGATGGTACGGCTACAGCTTTACATAATGCTTGTACAAAACATTTTGAAGAGAAGAATATTCCATACAAGGAAAATATGGTTGGATTTGCAGCTGACGGAACCAATTCCATGTTTGGACAGCATCATTCCTTGTCAAAATTGTTTGCAAAAGATATTCCGAATCTGTTTCTAATAAAATGTATATGTCACTCTTTTCATCTTTGTGCCTCATATGCTTGCAAAAAATTACCACGAGGTGTAGAGGACTTTGCTCGTGATGTATACAACTATATACAGAATAGTCCAAAACGTATTGGAGACTACAAAGAGTTTCAATGTTTTGTAAATATTAAACCACATAAACTATTACACCCTGCCCAAACAAGGTGGCTGTCTTTGTTACAAGTTGTGAAAAGGCTTCTTGAACAACTACCAGCATTGAAACTATATTTTCAAAGTGCTGTGTTAACTGACAGATTACTTGCAGCTCAATCAATCCTCGATAAATGTCTGGAACCAACCACAGAATTATATTTAGAGTTTTTAAGTTTTGTGTTGCCATACTTCAATGATTTGAACAAAGAAATGCAATCTGAAAGTCCAAAACTCTACTTGCTATATGAAAAAATTTTTATAACCTACAAGACTATATTAGAATGTTTTTTAAAGCCAGAAAATTTGGAATTAACTGAACAGGAAAAAACAAGCATGCAAGTCCATGACAAAGTTGCAGCATTGGAATTATTGGAATTAAAAATATTGAAAATTGATTTTGAAAAAATTGAAAACCATTTACCCCTGGAAGACATTTACTTAGGAGGCAATGTTGCTGCTTTAATTATAATGAACAGAAACAGTATTCATCCAGATCAAATAAGACTGTTAAGAAAAAAATGTCTTGAATTTTACATTGAAAGTCTTAATCAAATAAAAAATCGCTTTCCCTTTGAAGATGAGCACCGACAAAGATTGAAAAATTTAAGGTTTTTAAACCCCGACACATTGCTGGACTCAAATTTAAAACGTTCTGTACCGTCTATAGCTCATTTAGGGCAAATGTTTCCAGGTAATATGTTTATCATTAACTTCAAATATTATATTTATGAATTGAGTCTGCATCTTAGTTAAAATAGATTAATTAATTATTTAAAATACCTACCTTATTTCAATTAATTTATTCGTTTATAAATTAATTAATTAATATATTTATTTTCAGGATTATGTCCAACAAATTTAACAGAATTAGACCGGGAATGGAGAGCTCTAAGAAACACTAATCTTCCATTTCAAGAGGATCAGCTAATCAAAGCAGATGAGTTTTGGCGTCACATTTCAAAAATAAGAAAAGGCGATTTCTCTCAAATGTTTCCTTTATTGGCTCAATTTGCACAAAATTTATTAACATTGCCACATAGTAGTGCGAATGTCGAGCGACTGTTTTCTGCGATAAATTTGATGAAAACTAAGATAAGAAACAGGCTTCACACTGACACGCTCACAGGATTACTTTATACGAAAAGTGGCTTGAAAAAAAACCGCGAGCCTTCGCAGGAACACTTAAAGCATTTTAATAAAAATATGTATAAATTTAATTTGCCTGAAAATGATATTATATAATAAAAAAATAATAATTTAAATAAAGTGATGATACTGAAAGTAAACTTGTTTAAATTAACTACAGGTGGTATAGGTTTACCAGAATCTCATGACAAATAAGCCAAACTTTATACACAAATATATTAAAATCCATTCATTATTTAACCTTATTTATTTCATACTCTATGTGCAAATATATAAATATCTGATCATTTACTGGTAATGAATAAATAGATGATTTTATATTTGCATGTAAAGTTTGGCTTATTTGCCATGAGATTCTGGTAGACCTATAATTCATAGATTTTTTGTTTGCTCACAGTAATTTATCTGCTATCTACTACTTTTAGGGTAATATAAATTGTCGTTTTATTTACTTTTACCTACCCTACTCTCTTAATTTCACTCAGAAAAAAAGTGCGTAGATCTACGTATTTTCTATATGGCAATTTCACATTTCTACATAATTTTCTTTATCTGACCTACGCCTTTTTTAAAATCCGAGTTGGCAACACTGGTCTTGTGTGCCGTTTTGTTTAGAAAATTTCAGAGGAGATAATTTGATTTAAAATGGAAACAGCAACTGAAGATACTCCAAAAGAGAATGCAGATCAACCTGCATCAAGCAATTCTGTTAACGTAAGATATAACATTTTACATATTTCCAGCTAGTTTATAAATAGAACGCTATCAGATGTCGGTAAAAGATATATGACTTTTCAAGCAAATGCCCGGTCTTTCGCGCAATTCTTTCCTAATTTTCTAATAGTTTTCGTAAATTTGGCTGCAATATATCTTATAAGACATTGAAAAATGTTTAAATAAGGTTGAAAAGTAGTAGAATTGTTAACCTAAAAGTTAGTTGGCTCTTTGCCAAAGCCCGCTGTGTTTTTGATATTTTCGTTCAGAAGCACGTTTCACATGCCTCCTGCTTTTATGGCTGACGAAAAGACAGTGCTAAATGATTCGCTATGACCTCTATTTAACCAACACATCGTTATTTAATCGTTGGTTACCAAGAGCAACTTGTTTAATAATATGCTGTTTACCTTAAGTATAATATTATATTCCGTCTTTTTCTGTCAGAGTCAGATTTCGTATTATTTTTCTGTCTAAATATAAAGGTGCTGGTACACCTGCAAAAGAAACACTGTTATATTTAGGTCATACATTGGTTTGAAAAGTATTTCTATAATTAGAACTATTGCTTTCTGTTTTTTAACTTCTGGGGAAATAACTAAAAATTACAAAATATGCCATTCTATCAAGGGAATACAAGGTAATAATAATAAAAAAAAACTCTTTATTGTACACCAAACACAAAACAATAAAAAATAATAACATAAGATATTTACACAAAAAGGTATGATAATACAAGTGGCAACCATTGGATGGAAAAAAATTAAAAAGTGTGAATTTAGGGGAGCGCGCGGTGTATAAAGATGTGAAAAACTAAAAATTAAACTGCTTAATATCTTTAATAATACATTACACATAATTAATAAAATATAGTAATACTGTACTAATATGTATATAAATAAATAGTACTTATATAAATACATAACAATATGATATAAATAATGGTAGTAAATATAATATTTCAAAAATAAATATTGATGTGTAGCATAATTAAGAGACACAATACATAAATAAATAAAGCAAAAAAAAACTGTAGGGATATCATTTTATTGTAGATAAGTAGTGTTCATGGACCATTTTCTTGAAAACTGGCAGTGTCAATGTCACTTCATAGCTGCCAACAATATAATAAGTTCCTATAAATTCTAGAAAATTAACTGCCAGATAACTTTATGATTATGATTACGATAACCTGGTACAAATTTGATTTTTATCCATCTAAAAATTGCTGAAGGGTTTCTCAGGATTGTTTTGTAAAACTGGCCCTAAATCTTATAAAAAAATAAGTTAATTAAATTATATTAGACTACACAAAACCTCATTGAACAATAAAATATTTTTTCTAAGTTGTTTTTGGCATTGAGTCAAATTTAATTAACTACCTCATAATATTTGATTTTATTGAGTATGTATTATGAATGGACTATGTGCGAGATTCAATTGCTCTTTAATCTGACATTTAGCTGTCTAAAATGCCAGACTACAGAGTGGGTAACTGTATTACCAAGTGTGCTAGAACAAGTACCTATGTGTTTTGTAGCAGCAATCATTTGGTACATACATCCCTGCAAACTGGTTATGGGATGGAGCCTTGAGACAATTTATTGTCTTGGTGTTAGCATCAGTATCTGAGACAATAAGTGTCTGGAACATATTAATGTCACAAACCTTGTCACAATACACCTTTATTGTGACAAGGTTCATGACTTTAGTAATTTGTGGCTTATACTCATCAAGCAGAAATAGAGGGGAGGTGGCTCAAGCAACTGTGTTATAAGTTAACATCTATTTCAGAATGCTGTTGCAACTCCACCCGCTGAACCAAAAAAGAATAAAAAAGAAGACCGATCAAAGAAGGATGATAAAAACCTGGAACAATTCATGAAATCTCTCAATTCTATACCTTCCCTTGAAGAAAAACTGTCTCTTGTTTGTAAGAAATACGTACAGACTGCTGACGATAATAAGAAAATGCAGTTTTACATCAAACAGTCTGATAGGCGATATGCACTTATTTTAAAGGAAAAGGAACAGCTTCAACTGGAGTTTAATAAGACCATTCTTGTTAAATCTAAGCTTGAGAACCTTTGTAGAGAGTTGCAGAAGCAGAATAAGGCTATTAAGGTGTGTAACAGTACCATATCTTATAACTACTGCATCGGAAATGACGGTCCGTGGCTTGGCTTGTAGAAGTGGGCGCACGAATTTCCATGTTCCTGCCATTACCTGGAGGAAGAGGCATTGTGTTATTTTAGTTGGCAGGACTGCTTTGCCAAAGAGCCTGACAATCTTTTCAGTGCACCTGCACTAACAGATGTGCATCATGCATTTCTCCAAGTTATTAAAAGTCTGTTGTAGCCACTTTTGTGGACCACATTATATTCAAACTATCAGATAAGATTATTATACACTTTTTGTTGTATTTAATTGTGGTTGGTTGGATTGGATTGATGGACCAACAATTACAGGATCAACTTAAATTTTTTTGCAGATATTACATCATCCGTAGGTTTAATAGGCATTTTCCTACCACTAACCACCATACAAACAAAATAATGTATTATGTAGATATCAAAGTATATACCAGCGTGGGTATAGCCAGGTTTTGAAGATTCAACACCCATTTAAAATGTCTCAGACTGCTTTGCAAGTGACAGTTTCACACATTCTCTCCCTCTCGAGATGCAGAACTCCCTCCAAAATCAAATCATGGCTACCCCCATAAAAGGCAGGCCAAGTTAGCACAGTATTTTTTGTATTCTAGTATATTTGACATCTTTTATCACTGATTTTACAGGAAGAATCTCTGTTAAAAATTCGTGAGGAAGAGGAAAGGCGCAAGGAAACCCAGGCCAAGTTTCAGAACACTTTGGCAGAGATCACCACCATGCTGCAACAGAATAACGATAAGAACGCCAAGCTAAGGGATGATAACATCAGCATGACGGAAAAGTTTAAGAGTGTTGTGACGCAATACCAGCTCAGAGAACAACAGGTATGTGGATTAAAAAGAAGAAGGGTGTGCCATCCACTTATCACTTATTATACTTGGGTCCCATGCGATAGGGGGTGTGCCTATCTCTATCCACTTAGCACAAATACAACTTGATGCTACGATTCTGCAAAATCCCAACCCAGGAATTGATCCCAAGCCCAACAGTGAGAGCTGTATATGCTGTTTTTTTTTTCTGTATCCTGCTAGGCCCACCAATCTGTCATAAACATTTAGCTGTTTCTTTGTCTGAGTTATATGAGTATTGGAATACATCTCACTTTTAAACACCATAATGTAAATTGTAACTGAAAGCTTGAGGCACCCATCAGCTACTGGTATTAAACTTCCTCAGCTCTTCCTACGTCATCCAGATTTGATGGTGTAAATGAGGAATCTTGTGACTACTAGCAAATATTATCTAGATGTGCAGTCTTTAGCAATACATTCATGAGCTCCATTAGTGACTTATGCATAATTATATATTGTAGACGCAGGCCTTAAAAAAAGGTATTTATGCCTTTTAAAATATTTACGCCTTTTACAATAAATAGAAATTAATAAATTTTTTGTTGACAATGGTAAATGACTAATTTAAAAAAAAAAGCTTTCTATTTAGGTCCAATCTTTTTTATGTTTTAGGTAGACAAAATGTCAAAACAAATGGCACTAGAAAACCAGCTATCAGACGCCAAGATGCAGAAAGCCAGTCTCGAGCACCAGGCAGACAGAGAACGACTTATGTCTGAGATGGAACAGCTAAAGGTCACCGTAGCCACTTATAGAACTAAGATCCTGGACCTACAGGGCACTGAGACTAGTAAGTTACTACTGTCATAATTGCACTATAATTTTACGGACTAACTTAAAACCACACCTATATTACCCAGAAGGGTGTGGCAGAGATGTATAACACCCACACTTCACCTGTTATGTTTATGTTATAGGGGGTGCACCTATCGCCATCACCCAGGCACTATTCTGACTCTGTGCTACTGTTCAGAGATTTCTTGAACGCACAAGTATTGAACCTGAGCCGTAGGAATGTTAAATAAATAATGACAATAATTATAAATATTCTTTATTGTACACCCAAACCAATCCTGTTTTGACTAAAGTCGAATGGGATAGGCGGTGAGCCTTTCGCCATTCACCGAACAAAATTACAAATATGATTTTATCCCGACCGGAGAAACGAATCTGAGACCTACAATGTTCATTCTCATACATTTGTTTTTTAGACCTCCGCAGTCAGCTGTCGGTGTACACAGACAAATACGACGAGTTCCAGAACGCGCTAGTCAAGAGCAACCAGATGTTTGGAGGATTCAAGGAACAGATGGATAAGGTATGATATTTATACTGCCATAGTATTAACAAAACACTTGAAAACAATTTAATAGGGAGAAATTACTAGCATAAGCATTAAAATTACATAATACATGTAATATATATTATAAAACTTTGTCCTCAATATGCATAGTTGATGTTCATGGACTGTAGTTACCACTACTCATCAGGTGCACTACATGTCTGTTCGTTACAAGGAACAGAAGAAAAATTACACATTAATATGGCGATGTCTTGTCAACTATGCTGCCTAAGTTTTACATAAGCAAGATAACTGTACACATTTCAGTCTTGTAAAATGTTACGATGCGTTAAAGAGGGGGAGGGGGGGTCCAAAATCTTCGAAAATTGCGTAATGTAATACTTGAAATAATGTATTGCTGAATAAAGTATCACCTTCTGAATAATTATAACACAATTCTATTATATAGCTTGTTTCTGTTGATGGTGCTAAGCAGATTGCAGATGTAGATTAAGCAGCTGAATAATTATTATAATTAATAATTAAATAAAAACGATGGTGAATAATTGTTTTTATTTTATTATTAATTATAATAATTATTCAGCTGCTTAATTAAAAACATTATTAACGATTTCTTTTACTCAATCTTTGTTTAGCATGTAAATGAACAAGATATAAGGTGTAAGATGTAGACAAAAATATTAATATTATTTTTAAATGTCTCTGGAATTAATTAAATAAGGTTTTATTGTTTCCTCTCAGACGTGTTATCATCATCTAGTTAACACGACACACGATAACTATCGATAAACGTTACTTTGTTTGAATCTGAGATATTTGATATAGTAGTAGCATTATGTAACGGATTTTCGTAACACACCTGCTCCAGATGTCGAAGAAGATAAAGAAGCTGGAGAAAGAGTCGCAGTCGTGGAAGTCTCGCTGGGAGACGTCGCAGGCGGCGCTGCTGGACATGTGCGGCGAGCGCGGCGCGCGGGACGAGCGCTTCGCGGCGGCGCAGCGCCAGCTGCTGCACATGCAGGGCCTCTGCCGCACGCTGCAGGTACGCAGCCTAGCCACAACTAACGAATCTACGCAAGTAGACAATTATAGACCAATTGCTTTACTCTCAGCACTCCCTAAACTGCATAAAATATTACATACCTATATCAGTACACAAATTAAACCGCACTTTGTGATTGTCAACACGGATTTCAAAACAATCGTTCAGTAACTTCTTATCTTCTAATACATGTAATCAGATCATTAAGACACAAGGCTAATTTATTTCGATTTTCATAAGAACTTTGATCGTGTTGATAATGATATTTTTTTACTCAAACTAGGCAAGATGGACTTCTTTCTAAAACTTTGAATTTGTTTTGCTAGTGTTTTACAAAATCGCCAACAATATGTTCGTCATCGATGTTTTATCTCAACACCGTACCATACCAGATTTGGCGTTAGGCAAGGATCAATTCTTGGTCCTTTGCTATTTGGGATTATGGTTAATGTTTTAGAGCTTGTTCTCAAACATAGCAGATGTTTGCTTAACGCTGACGATCTCAAGCTTATAATATGGTATTGAAGAAACTTCAGATACATTGACTTTGCAAGAAGATATCAATTCTGTACTTCATTGGAGTGTTGAAAATAAGCTTCATTTGAACATGAGCAAATGTTCCGTCATTACTTTTAGTCGAGCTCGAAATCCGCACTATTTTGATTACGCTTTGGGACACAAAATAATATTCAGAGCTAATTCAGTTAAAGACCTAGGAGTACTCTTTGATACACGGCTCAGTTTCCACGATCATATTAAAAAACGCACTACTGAATCTTACCGCAGACCTGGCTTTGTAATCCGCAATATGCGTGATTTTAATAGTCCCCTAGCAATTAAACTAATTTACATGGCACAATTAAGAGGTAAATAAGAATCTATTATTTGGAACTCCTACGAGAGTTCTTACGATACGTACTGTTTGTGTCGTGTGTAGTTTTGTTTTGTTTTGCTTGTACTTACATGTATGAAATTATTGTTCATTGTTATTTTTTAACCGACTTCAAAAAAAGGAGGAGGTTCTCAATTCGGTTGTATGTTTTTTAACCGACTTCAAAAAAAGGAGGAGGTTCTCAATTCGGTTGTATGTTTTTTTTTTTTTTTTTTTTTTTTTTTATGTTTGTTCGCCGATTACTCGAAGACCCCTGGACCGATTTGAGAAATTCTTTTTTTGTTTGATAGGATATACTTCTCATGTGGTCCCATTTTTTTTTAGTCACGTTCTGATGATGGGATCCTAGAGAAATCGAGGGCAACCCTCAAATTTAAAAGGCTTCTATATTGTTTTTTGTATATTATCTAAAGCTACTCAGATATTTGCATCTAGTAGTCAGCATTTTATGTTGCTGAGCTGATGCTGGAAGGTACAACTCCTCAACAGTTAGGAGTACGGGGATAATTCTTTAAATATAGGCTCTTTGAGGCCGTTTACTGTATTCTTTCAAGTTATACACAGATAAGGTGAGACGTTGAATATTACTTATATTCATAATATGAGGTCATGATTTGATGATGGGATCCTAGAAAAATCATGAGTAACCCTCAAATTTCAAAGGCTTCTATATTGTTTTTTATTACCTAAAACTACTTGGATATTTGCATTTTAAGTTGCTGAGCTGATGCTGGAAGGTACAACTCCTCAACGGATAGGAGTATGGGGATTATTATTAATAAGTTTTCCGTCTCAAGTAGCCGTCGTCTCCTCATTCGAGAAACATTTCTGCTCGGTGTACCCATCACTTAAAATCGTAAAATAAAATAATTTTTAACAAAAAAAAAAACCGACTTCAAAAAGTAGGTAAACTAAAAAGCAAAAAATAAATTTACTTCGCACAAAATAATACGTTTTTTCATTTAGTTAAATAGAAATGATTAAATTATTATTTTATAATTCTGAAGTCGGTGCCAAGTAAACAATAACTCTGTATAGATAATATCAATCTTTGTAACAACTATTTTCTGACTGAATATTAGTTCTTAATTATCCGATTTACTTGGCACCGACTTCAGAATTATAAAATAATAATTTAATCATTTCTATTTAACTAAATGAAAAAACGTATTATTTTGTGCGAAGTAAATTTATTTTTTGCTTTTTAGTTTACCTACTTTTTGAAGTCGGTTTTTTTTTTCTATGTATGACTTCTTGTTCTAGAACTTTAATGTTGTACATATCTTTTATTATAAAAGAAAGTCGTGTTAGTTACACCATTTATAACTCAAGAACGGCTGAACCGATTTGGCTGAAAATTGGTGGGGAGGTAGCTTAGAACCGGAAGAAGGACATAGGATACTTTTAAAATATTTTCGAGGGACAAAATTTTATCGAGGGCGAAGCCGCGCGGGGCAGCTAGTTTATAATAAATAAGTAAATAAATAATAAATTAAGCACCACCATTAGTTAAAAGTTTAAAGATTTTAAATTGGGTTGCGCTGATTGGTCGATTTGTAAATTTGTTGCAATTGCAACGGCACAGTGTCGCCGTTATTATTATCTACTGTATTCTGACAGTCTGTAGATTTTCAACGAGAATTGCGTTCAAAATTGTCTTCTAAAAAAATTATAAAAAATGCCGTATGAAATCGTCTTTTGTGATTAAATATACTAATTTATCTGAATTCAATTTACGCTAAATACCTATTAAAGAGAGTGAGAGACCGTAGGACTGCAAAGTCAAATACCTATTATCGAAAACAAATAAATAAATTATAAAACTAACTGACATTTAAAAAAATATTGACATTTGACTTTTGTGTATTTTAGTACACACAATGTAATTTATACCCGGTATTCGTTATTTCAATATCGTTCTGTAAGGGTATTTAACCTCCATAACATTGGCAGATTTAGCCATATTTTCACACATGTTAGATATATCATATTGGCAGGATAAGCATGTATAACACATAAATAAAAGTGATAGTTTTGTTTTTTATTCATGTGTAACTTGTGTCAATTTTAATTTGATCGGATTACATTTTATGGGGCAGATAAGAGCTATCCGGAACCTAGCTATCTAGCTGTCTAAAACTGGCCTTAAATGTTACAGTTGCTCCTTTTTTCCCATGAAAGTAAGCAATCCCAGCTTACATACAATTAAATAGTCTGTCTGTTTTGCAAAAAAAAAAAACGTTTGCATTCTATTATAAATTATTTAGACTTTTGTGATTGATTAAT
This sequence comes from Hypena proboscidalis, assembly GCA_905147285.1. NCBI lineage: Eukaryota > Metazoa > Arthropoda > Insecta > Lepidoptera > Erebidae > Hypena > Hypena proboscidalis. The sequence continues at coordinate 779,202 of LR990147.1, forward strand.
TGTTTATGCCATAGTTTAAGAAACTCAATTACACTTTATAGTAACAGGGAGTGCCATATTTGATAGGTATAACATTAAGAGCCAGTTGTCAGATAGATCTTATCTGCCCCATAAAATATAACCTGAACCCATGTAAAAGTGACACAAGCTACATTTGAAAGAATTACACGGCTGCCTAGTTTTATCTAACACTTCTGAAATGGGGGCCAATGATCCACGCCAGATATGTGTTAGTATCCTTATTTCCAACCTTGTAAATCAATGATATATTGATATATGTGGTACATTCCAGGCGGAGCGTACAGTACTGCTGGGCACCCTGAAGGAGCACAACATCGAGCGCCCCCCGGTGCCCGCCCCGGCCCCCGCGCCGCCCCCGCCCGCACCCGCTCCTGCCAACAATGCCAAGGTAAATGCTGTGGTACAATGAGACAAATAGATTTATAACTCATTAGGATAATATCATTATCAAATTATTTAGGGAAGATATCATAAGTGATAAGTATTATTAACTTTTAAACTTACACGTTCCATGATTAAATAAATTCTAACGGGAATTAACACGATCATGCAATTATTTACCTTTTAGGCTTTACGTTTCGGCTAACAGGTTACACTGGCCATTTTCGAAAGCAGTCTGCTTTTGAAAATGGCCAGTGTAACCTGCGCGTTAATTCCCGTTAGATTTTATGATAAGTAATAGTATCCGAAATGGTTCAAAACTGTTAAGTATTCAAAACTAATATGACTATAACTTTCTTGACAACCGGATAGCATACTTGGTAGGTTCGATTTCCACTCAAGACAAATCTTTGCATGCATGAACATGAAGGTTTGTCTTGGTCTGGGTGTTTATATGTATAATAAGTATGTATTTACTAAGGAAAAGTATATATGTATTAGTAACGGTGAAAACACATTGTGAGAAGTGTGAAGAAAAACATAGTGAGGAAACCTCAGAGTGCCTATAAAAAGCACTTGAGGGTGTGTAAAAAAAAAAGTAAAAAAAGTAAAAAATCATTTATTGCCACCAAAACACATAAAAGTTACAGAAAGGAAAAAATACATTGAATAAATTACAAGAGAAAGATTAAAATGTTAAGATGTAGCAAAACTAGAAGACTCGGCTATTGTTGCAGTGCGCAGCGAGCCACGACACCAGCAACGCCGATTTTCAGTCTTCCCCTTTATACTGCCTATGAAGTACAAAGGTGCGAAGTCTACCAATCCGCACTTGGCCAGCGTGGTGGACTATGGCCTAACCCTTCTCATCATGAGAAGAGGCCCGAGCCCAACAGTGGGACATGTATTAGATACAGGGCTGCTATTATTATATTCTAGTATCCATAGTACAAGCTTTACTTAGATTGTGAATGTTGTGAGATATTTATTTATATTTAATTCTTCAGGTTGACGCAATGGCCGCCAACTGCGCACAACTCCGTCAAAGCCTCGCACATCTCCAAACACAACTCAACACACTCACAAACAAACAGAAGGAGGAATCGCCCCAACCCGAACCTAAACCCGAAGAGCGAAAGCCAGACAAGAAAAAGTCCAAATCTAAGAAAAACAAAGCCGAAAAGAAGGCCGAGAACACAGAAAAAGAAGAAGAAAGTCAATTGACAGACGAAAATCAACTCAGTGCTAATGAAAATACGACTCCAGAGAAAGTCGATGACACCACGATAGAAAACTTAATACAAGCTATTAACAACGCCAATATAAACCTTTGCGACTTGGAAGTTGTTACAGATGAAATCAAAGAAAGTCCTAAAATCCAGGAGATTATTGAAGATAATGCGGATAAAGATAGTGAATCGACTTCACCAGTCGAAAATGGGGCTGAGATAGATATAGAAGTTGAAATTAAGGAATTAAATGAAGATGTCATATCTATCGGGAATCTAGATCTTAGTTCGAACATAGTGGAGCAAAGTATGTCAATTGTGGAATTGTCGAATGATGAAGTTTCACATATTAATGAGGTGAAGTCGATTTCTAATCAAGTGTAAAGACCTTTGTGAATGTGTGGACGGTTTTTTTGATGTTTTAGATGATTTTGTAATTGTTTCTGTTGATTTTTTACATGACGTATAAGGAAGTGAAATAGGATTAATGGGGTAGAGATGAAGTGAAGAATTATTTTATCTTCATATCTTATGAAATGGCCTATTGACAAATACCTTTATTATCATTCTCAGAAATTAAATGTGGGTTGGCTTCTAGTCTATCGAATTCAACTCGATATCAGTGTTTTATGTGGACGTGGGCGGACTCTTAGTTCCATGTTCAAATGGCAACCAGGACTATTGGCTTCACCTGCTCTCAGAGGCATGGAGGAAAACTCTTTATGTTGAGATGCTTACCCATAATTGTTTATTGAATGTTATGACATAATTCTTTATTTAATCTCTATTCCTGTTTAAGTTATAACTGGTGCAAAATAAATTACACAAAATCATATTTAAAGTAGTCATTATACTATTGTTATTTAAAATTATGAAATAATCAGATTATACTTCAGTACAGTGGTACAAAATCCTGACTCCCACAAAAAAAAAAAAGGAAAACATTACAAAAATTTATTAGTTAATGTGTTATTTCACCGACTTTGATCGATGTCGATGATGTGAAAGAGCCAATAAGAGCGCTTCATTGCGCGACGTCTATCAATTTCGGTGTAGTAATACCCATAAGCATTAGCACTTACCATCAGGTGCATTGCAAGTTCACGTGTCTCGGTATTTCGCTTGCACTACTCGATAAATAAATAAGTGGGAGCAGGACAGATATACTCTGTCAGTCTGTATTGAAGTTATCTACAAGTCAGTGATGCCAAGGCCTACACTTAAAAGTTAGATTTTTCAATGTTAGTCATAAATTTACAGTATTATTGAATACTTTCTTACTATTGTAAATGTCCAATGGTTATGTAAGTGAATTTGTATTAAATAAAGATTAAACTTGTATTTTTGGGTTATTATTTACATGGCCCCTATACCTTGTCCGTTCGTTTATTTTCTTTTGACAGTTCACGCCAATGAATTACCGGGTTTTCTTTTTGATATAATATTCTACAGTAATGCCGTACTTTATTTTTAGTGATGTCCGTTTGACACAGAGCATGCATATATAGAGAGAATTATAAGTTTTAAATTACATTATTGGTACATATTGGCTTGGTTAACAACATTACCAGCCCAATATATATACAATTTGCAAAAAAGAACTTAGCTCTTATTATTTATTTTATAGGTACTTCTTCTTATTTTGTACATAAGTCAAGAATACCGCTAAAAAGAGAGACAACATTTTTTTTTGTATTTTTTTATTGTTTTTATTTCTGTAGTGTGCCGTCCGTCAGGAAATTTAGATGGAAGGCGACGGTCTTTCCCGTTGGTCAGATCAATGGTTAGATTAGTCTGTCCAGTGGGAACTTTTTGTCCCATTATCCAGATCGGCTCTGTTTTTCCCGTTGGTTAGATTGATGGTTAGATTAGTCTGTCCAGTGGGAACTTTTTGTCCCATTTTCTTGGTCTTTCCCGTTGGTCAGATCAATGGTTAGATTAGTCTGTCCAGTGGGAACTTTTTGTCCCATTATCCAGATCGGCTCTGTTTTTCCCGTTGGTTTGATTGATGGTTAGATTAGTCTGTCCAGTGGGAACAGTGAAACAAAGTACATTTAAAGTGAAAACTGTTTATTATTTTTATTTAATTATTTTTATTAATTAATAAAAGATAAAAGAAATGTTCCTCGCAATCCTACATACTACTTTTGAGTATTTATTGTCAAATAAAATACCCATTCTACATTCTATATTTCCGTTGAGCTACCGAGAAAAAAAACGAGTACAACGTCTTAGGGTGACGTTAATTTTATTTACCTAATTGGTCGGGTTTCTTGGAAATCCAAATCAAATCAAATCAAATCAAATCATTTATTTTTCTGCAAACATGGGTACATAAAGGTGTTACAAATATAGAATAGGTTTCTTCCATGTTCAGCCATTTAGCATGCAAAAGATAGAGTAGTAGTACATAATAATCATAAAACATTATTTAATTTAAATTGAATGTATTTATTGTAGAAAACGTTACCTTGCGCAAATTATTAATTAATTTTAAGAAAGTTAGTATATTGAGATCAAAATTATATTTGTTGAATTAATATTAAATGTCAAAATTATAGAAATAATATTTTATGTCAGGTAATGTAATTATATTATAGGTATCAAAATCATTAAATAAATCATTCAATTTATTCACAATATATAATAACTTAATTCTATATTTGGCTTTCATCACAAAATCGTATATCATACCAGCGTTTATATATTTTTATCATTGAAATATTCATTGATTGTATAGTAAGTTTTATGTATTAAAAACATACGAAGTTTATTTTTAAAACTATTATTATTTGTAGCTTCTTTAATTTGAGATGGAAGTTTGTTATAAATCCTTACAGTCATGCAGAATATACTATGATTCATGAGCGTTGTTCGTGATGGTGTTACCAGTAAACGAGCCCTATTACGGTTTCTACTAGTTTTCTGATAAAATTGTGGATTTGACCTTACGAACATAGCAACTTCGTATATATATATTGAAGGGAATGTGAGAAGCTTGTGCTTTATGAAATGTGGTTTACACGAATCCGTTTTTTGAAGGTTACAAATTGCTCTGACACACCTTTTTTGTGCTAACAGTACTCGCTCCTTACCCGTACAATTCCCCCAAAAAATAACTCCATATTTTAAAATAGAACTCACATAGCCATGGTATGCACATAGTACTGCACTTTGGTTTACTTTTTTACTAAGCATATATAACGCGTAAGAGAATCTCAATAGTTTATTGGTAATGTCATTTATTTGGGTATTGAATGTAAGATTACTATCTATGCTAATTCCAAGAAATTTTGTGGTTCTTGTTTCTTCTATTTTTTGTCCCATATAGGTAACACAAGGATCATTAGAATTTTTGGCTTCCCTTTGTCGAAAGTGCATGATCTTGGTTTTCAAAAAGTTTAGGTTTAAATTATTATTTTTTAACCAATTAACCACATTACATATTGTTTCATTGATTTCTGTTTCATAGTTATGATCTCTACCTTTCTCAAATATAATTGTGCTATCATCAGCAAACAAGATAATCGTTTTATTAATAGCCTTTGGCATGTCGTTGATATATGCTAAAAATAGCAAAGGCCCCATTACCGATCCTTGAGGCACGCCATAAAGTACTTTTCGTGGCGTAGATGTGTGTGTTAATTCAGTTTTCGATTCGATGTCAATTTTAGTGATTTGTGTGTATTGTTCGCGGTCACTTAGATATGACTTAATCAATTCATACGCGCTACCTCTAATGCCATATGTGTAAAGCTTCCTCATCAAGATCTTATGGTCCACAAAGTCAAATGCCTTTGATAAATCCATATAAATGGCTGACACTGGTATTCTCCTATCAACATTAGTCATTACTTTTTTTAACATATCATAAATTGCTAGGTTTATATTTTTATTTTTTCTAAAGCCATACTGCTCAGGAATAAGAATATTATTTGTTTCAAAATACTTATATATGATCTTATGAAGAACCTTTTCAAATACTTTCGCAAAAATGGGAATTATTGCAATCGGCCTGTAGTTGCCCATGCAGTCTTTATCACCTTTCTTGAAGATTGGTTTAACAATTGCTATTTTTATTTGCGTTGGAAAAATTCCAGTCTCAATTGTCAAGTTAATGATAAAACTAAGTATGGGTGCAACAATTTGTGAAGTCTGTTTAATAATTTTGGTCGTTATACCATCAACGCCATAGCTATTTGTGTTTTTTAGATCCATTATTGTATTTAAAATGTCAGTAGTATTAGTAGGTGATAAAAATATTGAATTTGGATTGTTGCATGTCGTTGTATGTTTATAAATATTAGAATTGTTACTTTCAGTTAGTTCAATAAAATAATTGTTAAATGTGTCTGCCATAGTTTCAGGATCTATAATAATTTTACCGTCATGATTAATACATTCAATTCCTTCCACAATGTCGTTATCATAGCTATTTTCTTTAATTATTTTCCATGTAGCTTTCGACTTATTATCTGATATATTAATGTAGTTATTGTTTTGAGCTCTTTGTGTTAGTTTAATAATTTTTTTATACCTTTTTGTGTAATTGTTATATTGTAATCTAAGGACAGGGTCTTTCAATAGTCTTGTTTGCCACAACATCTGTCTTTTCCGTTTACTACATAGCTTAATGCCACGTGAAATCCATTTAGGCTTTTTATGTAGCGTCTTTTTTATTGTCATTACTGGAAAACACAAGTCATAAAATAGCTTGTATTGTTCCAGGAACAAATTATAGGCTGAATCATGGTTAAACTTGGCACTTTGGTACAAAGAATTAAATAAAAAAAATGACAAGATACGTTTATCTTAGACGTTCTAAAAAATGACCAACATTCAATTCTCCATTAATTAACATCATTTGAGAATTTTGAATGAATTCGTCTCTTTTTACATGTTCTTTACTTCGTTTATCGGTTATTTTAGAAAAATCATCTTTAAGTAAAACTTAAAGTAATCTTTTTTGTATTCAATGATACTTGCATACACCTACATCACAAGCTGATCTATATAATGGGACAAAAAGTTCCCACTGGACAGACTAATCTAACCATTGATCTGACCAACGGGAAAGACCGAGAAAATGGGACAAAAAGTTCCCACTGGACAGACTAATCTAACCATCAATCTAACCAACGGGAAAAACAGAGCCGATCTGGATAATGGGACAAAAAGTTCCCACTGGACAGACTAATCTAACCATTGATCTGACCAACGGGAAAGACCGGAAGGCGATAGTCTCACCCCCTATCCCATGGAACCTAAACTGAAATGTGGATGTGGAAAAAAGTAAAAAAAAATCTCGTAGTATGTAACAGTACAGTACAGTACATAATAGTCCCTTAAGTTTTAGCTACGGCGAAATACATAGTCTCTCTTTTACTTAGGTACGCTGTCGTCATATTTAGTAGTCGTGCATTCTCGTGTTCCAGTTAGCTAGGCTTCGAACTCAAGTTGGCCGAAGCAAAGACAATATGATACAGTGGGGTTTTGCAGATAAAACAAACATAAATTATTGTGAATGTGGGGCCACACAAACCATGGCCCATATTTTAATTTGTCCTGCGTGCCCTACTACCTGCACGAAGGACGCGCTTATGAACGCGGATGAAAGTGCTGTTCAGGTAGCCACATATTGGGCTAATAAAATTTGACTTTGCCGTCGACTCGAATGAAGAAGAAGGAGTTAGCTACAGGCTGTTGCACTGGAGGCCATGGTTTGACCAGCATCCATATTTCTTGTAGTATTTTCCAGAACTGAACCCATCTATTATAAATGGGTTCAGTTTAATAACACATGTCTGCACGTGTGGTGTAGTGGTTTAAGCGGTCGCCTCGCCGCTCTCCACTGCACTGGTGTTGTGGGTTCGATCCCCGCATGGGACAAATCTTTGTGTAATTCGCAAATATTTGTTCTGAGACTGGGTGTGCTTGAGTGAGTGAATGTGTGTATTTGGCCTTGTCATTGGGACCATTGGATAGTGTAATTGCTTCTGGCGTTCTATCTAATGTAAAAAAAAAAAATCCAAAAATCCAAATCCAAATGATAATAATTAAAATGTCTAACTATTTTTCTTTCATTAAGTTTTTGTGTGCCTCTCAGATACATATTATGTTTGTTAACCTCGCTCTGAAAGTAGGTTTTTTAGGACCAGTATAGTTTCTTTCTGAGAAATTACGCACAGTAACGTAGGCTAACAAGAAGTACACGACCTCCTGTCAAGGTTGATATCTATTTTGGTGATAAGTGAATAAAATACTGGCCTACTCTACTTAAATTATGTAAGATCAGTAACCTTATTTATGAAAACAGACTAAGACTGGGATTAAAGTTACATTAGGTATTGTTTGACAGACTTTTAAACCGACTTTAAAAAGGAGGAGGTACCTATTTCTCTCTGACTATTCGGATGTTTGCAACTAGCAGTAAGTGTTTTATGTTGCTAAGCTGATGCTGGAAGGAACAACTCTTCAATTGTTTGGTGTACGGGGATAATACTTTTAGTATAGGCACATTAAGACTGTTAACTATATTCTTTCAAGTAATACACAGATGTAGCGAGACAATCAATCAATCAATCAATCGACGTTAAATATTACTTAAGTATTTCTTACTTCTTTTTAGTGCATTCTTGGTAATTCAGTTGCAGTTGAAGTCGTTTTTTTTGAGAACTAGGATGTTATGCATCATGTGTCAGTAATTTCATTAGAGTATTTTATCAACAACAACCTGCAACACAATACTGCAATAAATAACTAGGTACTATTTGAAAAAGGTTAAGTTAAGTAATAAGACGGTGATGTTATCTCCCAAGTGCTTGTTCACTAAAGCTCATCCACTATTCGACTTATTTTCATCTTGTAAATATTCTTTACAAAACTAGCGATTTCTATGGCCCTATCGATGCGTTCATCCATTGCACTCATAGTTAGATAACGGTGACTAAAACAATCACCCAAAATAACAGATTACAAAAAAAGTGCCAAAATTGTCTAAAAAGTCTCAAATTGGAAAAGAAACATTCTTTAAAATAGTTTATGTGTAGTTACCTACTTAATTGTATTCTAATTAGGTAACTTAGTATAGTTTTTGCAATTCACGAAGGCAGTTGAGCCTTTCCCTGATTATTCTCTCTATAATCTATCAAAGAGGGTGGAAATAACTCCTTTACAACTAGAGATGCATAAATATCAAGAAAACGCATAGAAAACGTAGTAAATTTTTGCACACATGAATGTCAAAATTCAATTATTATTTATGCTCCCATGAAAGTTAAAAATCATTAAAACAAAAGATCATCGAGTCGCCTGCGAGTGACGTGTACAGTCGAATACCACAGCATATTTTGTGCCTTCAACTCTTACGTAAAATGTAAGAACTATAACAAAAAACATAACCCTCCTTCTGACGCAGTCGGGTAAAAAGAAGCGATAGCCGAGTGGGAGACCGAATCGAGTTCGAACCCACGGCACGCACCGTTGTCAATAACTCGTTAAAATTCGTCTTTTTGAAGATATGTTACTTATGTGTGTATTTATCATATAATTATCGCTTGCTGACGGTGAAGGAAAACATCGTGAGGAAACCTGCATGCCTGAGAGTGCCTAAATAATACTCGTAGTCGCGTAAAGTCTCCAATCCGTACTTGACCAGCAAGGTGGACTATGGCCTAACCCTTCTCATCATGGAAAGAGGACCAAGCCCAGCAGTGGGACATGTTAGCACGGCTGCTATTATTATTATTATTATTATTATATAACAAAAAAAACAAACAAAGTTATCTGTTGTGAGTTTGGTTAATGGGATTAGGTTAAATAACTGCAGACGTGTTAAATGATCGCACGCATGAAATTCTGATAGATATCAGGAGACTGTCCTTGATCTATCAAGGACAGTCTCCTGATAAGCTGCAACTTCAGTAACATAATATCCATTTTTGCACGTTAATGGAATAATGGATTGCTTAATTTTAATTATATATTTTATCGGTCGAATAATGTGGTATAAATGTAAGGTGGCAAGGCTAACTGGACCTGGAATTATCTATTAATTAATTGACAAGATTACCTACCACCCACCTTATTTATAGAAAATCTTATATAAGACGATACCCGTAACGACTGTCCTAGATTTTATATGTCAACCGGGGAAGAAGGTAAAACAAGTGCTTTAAAGCATAAAGTTTCCATTCTTTTTGACTGAATATGTGTAGGTCTTGAGTGCACAGTTGGCGTAGTGGTTAAAGCGGTCGCCTCGCCGATTTCAACCGCGCTGGGGTTATGGGTTCGCTCCCCACGTGAGACAAATCTTTGTGTGATCCGCAAAGATTTGTTCTGACTCTCGGTGTGCTTTGTGTGTAAAATGCATGTTTGTGAACACCCCCGCGCGCGACACAGGAGTTATTCATAGCGCGGGCGTCGTTTTTTAAAAACTAAAAAACTAAAATCTAAGTCTTCAAATCACCCACATGCAGACAGGATATGGTAAAATGAAAAATCTACCTAACAATTTGTTAAAATGTTCACTGACCTGATAAAATAGGATCACGAGTATCTTGCGGAACATCTGTTTCATCAACGTTGACAAATAGGGCTCCACGAAATTGCGGCAACCGTGATTGACTCTTGCTACATCAACCATAACTCAAAAACAACTTTATGTGTAACGAAATACAGTTAATTTTTGTTTGATCTGGTTGTTTTGAATAAGAAAACAAAAGGTGGTTTTTGTTAATGTTAAAATCATCTTTCACGGTTCTGAAAGTTATTATTAACGCGAATAAAGTATTTGTATTTATTGTTTGGTATAAAACAGTGTTTTCCTGGTGTTGATTGTGTAACGTCACGAATTACTTTCGATTTGTAAGGATTAAAGAGCAAGCAATATAACATTTTTCTCGGTGAAGAAGAAAAATCGTCAGTTAGATCTCCAGCTGGCAGTTGTGCTTATCTACCTATAGTTTTGTTAAATAGACGGTTCAAATAAAAGCAAAAATAGTAGACAAACTTTTGTAAACCGTCACTTCCAAAAATTACTCTTTTTTTTAAGTTCCGATATTAATTAAATTTAATTTCCCTACAGGGGGTAGGGAACCAGGGGATTGGGTTACCCAATACTGGATACGGCCTTGATTAGGGGCTTTCACACAACTTCGTTGCCTCGGGGCCTCCACATCCTTAAATCTCATAAATCTGCATGCTCAGCCACAAGAGCTCTACTACTTTAAAAATTGTCACTTAATCAGATAGTTTTAAACTTAAATTCGCAGTCGTATAATACCTGTAACTAAATGGGACCGTAAAATTGGCCTAAACACGATTTATTTAAATAATTTGATGATGTTACGACTATTATCTTTACAATACAATAAAAGAAACGATTCTGTTTTTGCTATAACGTGATTTCCTTTGGGATAGCAAAAACTATGTATTTGATCAATCTTTAAGTGCCGATTTCACCAAAGTATTAAACTGAAGTTTAACATAACATAACATAAAATCATGCATATATTACCCAGAAGGGTGCTGCAGCGGTGTGTTGTTTCCACCCACATTTCACCTGTTAAGATTAGGTCCCTTGGGACAGGGAGAGCCTATCGTCATCCCCCGGCCACAATTCCAACTCCGTTCTGCTATTGACGGTTTTACGAAACCCGTATTTCCATCTCTCTCTCATTCAACGTTTGAACGGCACAGAGAGATTATAAACTATTGTTTAGCGTTAAACGTTGGTGCCATGATCTAGTGGTTGGTTAGCAGCGCCTCTCACCGCGAGGTCTCGGATTTGAATCCCGGGTCGGACAAAGTGATATTTGTGAACTTTTCGTTAGGAAATTCTCAATAGTAGCACGGACATAACAGGTGAAGTGTGGGTGTTGCACCCTTCTGGGTAATATAGGCCTGATGTTATGTTATATTATATCTTTATGACCTCAACTGTTTGTTAGTGATAAAAAAAAAGTTATATCTAGGCCTCCACCGTGGAGTTCAGTTAATAGCAGCAGCAATTCTTTGAATAATATAATAAGTCACAAGAAGGTGAAGGTTGAATCAAAGAAAAAAGAAAAAGATCAATCAGTTCAACGACCACTGGAAGTTACGAGTTTAACATTTTGTTACAAATGTGAGGCTAAGTTCGATTCCCGACACCGATAGAAGGGACTTCTCTGTCAGGATTACCTTGTCAGAGTCGGCACGTCAAGTCAGTCAAGGGACAGTTGACTCAGATGGACTGCAATAGAATATAAAATATTGCGGCTCGTCTATGTGTTTAGCGACCCAAGTTTTCCTTCCATTACTGTGGACGTAATCTATTCTTAATTCTTAATACAATTTTAAATCAATGTACAAAGGCGAGCTACGGCGACCACTAAAATGGGTTTTCTTCCAGAAAACCTTAAAGTGATAGAGGAAAGAGATACTGTAGGGTAATAGAAAATGTACAATAAAGTGAAAATTATAAAGATGAAAATAAACTACCTATGACTACATACATATATGCCTATTCTAAACTGAGTGTATACTAATATGTATACAATAATCTATCTTCTATATAATTTACGTTCCTTTGTACTAAAAATCTTCGAATCTACTGCAAATTGTGTGGCGAAATGTTCTTGGGCTACTTTTTATCGACGTACCGAGCGGGCAGACGAACGGTAGCTGGTTTATAATACGATGGATTTAGCATACAAGCGTGTACTCTACCAGATGGTAAGTGTCAAGTCCTACATCTCTTAAGCACCCAGAATCTACATTAAATTAAAGATGCCTTAGTACCTACCCATTTTAGTCTACAAATTATGTCTCAAGCGCCAATAATTTAGATAACTGATGGTAAGTGGAGTACAGCCCATGGACATCAACAATCCACAAAAGCAGATTGTAGGTTAGTCATGGACGTTATTAGATATTTTTGGTACCCGGTATTACACCGGTATGGTGATACAATACCGGTATAGACAACCGTTGCCGAATACCGATATTTTAGGTACAGTTACTACAGTTATTCTAGCTATAGCGTTTACAAACGTTTTAAGGTAAGGTAGCGAGAGCGACTGCACTCGTTTACGGTTTGATTAAGCCGTAGCGCAGTATAGATATAAGGTCGTCTTTGGCTTATAACAATAACCTTGAATGGTTTGCGCCTTGAATGTTTGTAAGAGAGAGATAGATAAGTTAGTTAGTTTTGATCGGTTGCGTGGATTCAGTTGGTTTTGGTTGTCAGTTATTTAGTTATTAGATATGATGTGGGTTCGGTTTTCAAACTACGTTGACGTGGGGACGCAGTGATTCGGTAGTTACTTCATAGTTTCATACTAATACCTGATAACCGTTGGTAAATATTTTAATACCGATACGGTACGTTAGAGAGATGATACCCGTTTTCAGTTACGTTTTGGTATAGCGGACACATGACTATTGTAGGTGTGCGTCGCTGCAGCTGAGGACTACGGTGTTATGCCTCATATGCCAGTAATTTCAGAGCCTGATCTTACCACCAAACTGGAACAACGTAATGTGTCCACTACTATTTGGCGGCAGGTTAAAGGACATACGGAGGTGCTGCTGCCCTCGCGCTCATTCACATGAGCTCTACCACAAGTAAAAAGGCTTTAATTTACCGCGTAAACATAAAAGTAAATATTCATAGTTTTCGTAGTTACTTAACAGTTTTTTGTTGTATTACCTCGATTCAGAAAGCGTGAGCTTAAAAAACTGATAAAATAATAATATCTATAGTTTATGTAGTCGGAGTCGAAATATTGAGATCATGGTACTCAAAGTAATAGTTAAAACAATTGTTTATAAAATTAAAAATAAAATAATATGAAAATGAAAAAAAAATGAAAAAGTGTTTTTGAGTTTTTGCTACAAAGTTTACACATACAATATCTTCTGCCAAACTGTAGCACAGTTTGTGGGCAGAATTTGCTCCCATTTTATTACAGTAGGCATATCGGTTTTACAATAATTTTATGTTGTACTTTTTCATTTTAGAACATGCAAAAACAAAAAATATTATTAAAGATTGGCACAAAAGAAAATTTGTTGAAACAAATTTGTTGAAACAAAATAATAGGTTGGCAAATTACAAATTTGTGATTAATATAGTTACATAATTTTTCATTTTATTACAGTAGGTTTTACAATAAAACTTATGTTGTACTTTTTCAATTTAGAACATGCAAAAATAAAAATATTATTAAAGATTGGCACAAAAGAAAACTTGTTGAAACAAAATAATAGGTGAACTACGACCAAGGACTTTGTTATAACTAAAACAAGGTTCTGTCGGATTTTTAGAACTCTTAGTCCGAATTTCACAGGTGTCATACTATCTACACTGCTATGCTATTATAGAATAGAAATACGTAAACAAATCTGTTTGTTGTGTAAGGTTGGCAAATTACAAATTTGTGATTGCTATAGTTAGATAATAGGTATAAAATTAGCCATATTTAACATCACGCCTATTAACAGAGGGGTGAACATAAGATACTTTTTATTGATGTACAGTGGGCCAACGAGATAGGTATGCTGGGCAAAAACTTTTAAGTCATAGTAAAAACTTACTACACCAGTAATATAATAAGTAAGTTATATACATTTTAGGCACCATCATAGCATAGCTGCAGGTCTGAGACATTTGAACTCAGTTGCAACTTGTATAATGTAGTATAAAGGCACTGTATTATTGTAATTATTCTGTATTTATTTTTATATTTAGTTCCTAAATTAGAATTTGTTTTTATTCAGATTTTTAATTTTTAATAATGATTTGGTGTTCTAATAAATAATATAATTTTTACTTTTACTTTACTTTACTATATCTAAATAGTGGGTTAATTACACTTATTAAATATGTGATTTACACATGCATATCTATTGCAGTCAGTTTTCACTATGCCGTGGAAGTTTTTGCCCTACATACCTAATTGCTTGGCCCACTGTACCTGTGCAAGTTAGTTTCTTTGTTTGTGACCGCTAATATTAGGCCCTAATGGTTGTATTTTAATAACTCTGTTTGTGTTTGATAGCATAACTATCAATTAAGATTTTTTTATATTTTACATTACGCTAAACTCCACGGGTACGAGGCAGTAAGGTTTTTCGCGGGTCAAAGCGCGGGGGCAGCTTCTACTTAATATAACGAACGCGGACGAAGTCGCGGGCAAGAACATGTACACCATATAAGAAGAAAGAAAGAATATAAAAGAAAGTAAAAACAATCTCAATGTATAATGTCAAATTTTTTTGATCAGGAAATTCTCAATAGCAGCACGGAATTGGAATTATGCATGACGAATGACGATAGGCTGACCCCATATCCCTAGATATAGACCTAAACATATCAGGTAAAGTGTGGGTGTTGTACAACTCTGCCACATCCAATTGTGTTGTATAGTCTTGATGTTTTGTTATCTATATATTTATAAATTATTTAAAAGGCTCTTATTTTCATGGCAACAAACAATTAATGCATTTTATCAGTAAATCAATCAAATAAACATTCCGTAGGTATTTGGCAAGTCATAAAGATATTGTTTACGATACAATTATAAATATCTCTGGCAAGGTTAAAACTGTATTGAACTTTCGCTCGTATTCTTAAAGTTTTGTTAATGAAAAAAGGTTTGTTGTTTCTATGATAATAAAATAATATGATAAAACATCACGCCTATGTTACCCAGAAGGGTGTGGCAGAGGTGCCAGTGGATCTTTCTATAGAGAAGTATTTTTATCGACTGTTTGGTATAAGGCAGGGAATTTCCTGATGTTGTAATGTCACGAATTACTTTACGGTTAGTTTGCAACGGCCTTAATGGTCTAGTGGTTAGTGTATGCACTTCACCGCGACGTCTCGGGTATGAATCCCGGGCCGGGCAGAGTGTTATTTGTGAACTTTTTAGGAAATTCACAATTGCAGAACTGAGTTGTAATTGGGCCCGGTGGATGGTGATAGGCTCACCCCCTATACCGTGGGATCTAATCATAAGAAAGAAAAAGAAAGAAAGACCATATCAGGCCTGTATTACGCAAAAAGGTGAGACAGAGCTGTATACAACCCACTCTTCACCTGTTATATTTAGGTTCCATGTGATAGAGCCACCTACTGGGCATAATTCAAGACTCCGTGCTGCTGCAGCGAAATTCCTAACGCAAAAATCCTAAGTAAATAATACTTTAGTCCGGACCGGGCATCGAACCCAAAACCTGTGAGTAGTCGCATATTTCAACCACTGGCCCGTCGAGGCAGTTTTTTTTTAAATATAAAATATCAGAAAAAGAACCGTATTTTTTATTGACATTAACCTATTTAAACAAGTATATTTCTTAACATGGAGTTATTTTGACCAGTTATCGAAAACAGGCAGGCCCATATTTAATTACTTACAATAAATAATATCAAGGTGGTGAACAATACCTGTTTACTAAAATATTGGCTTAATTAGTGGCCATTTGCCTTGGAAACTTGATGCTTTTGAATGGCCATAGAAAGTTACATACCTTTCGTTCGTTTTGTTGTAAAGGACAACTGAAATAACATAAGTGTAGGTAGGTAGAAACTTAAATAAATGAATAAATATCACACCACATACACCCAACGCCGTCTAGTCCCAAACTAATCAGAGCTTGTATAGTACTAGCTAGATACTAGAATAACATACATAATATATAATACATATATATTTTTCTTTTGAGCCCCACTTGCTCGTTCGAGAGTTAAAATTAACTCCTAGTTATAATTTTAACTGGTTTCACTTATCAAAATAATATTAATTCTTCTTCTTTCGTGTCGATGGCTGCAGTCATATTTTCATGGTGTTGACTTGCCATCGTGGTGAAAGGATTCGCCAGTCTGCTTGGTGGAAATTTGCAGACTGCCCAGGGTGCGCCGGACGTAGGGGTTGATTGTGTACGTCGCTTGGGGAGGCTCCTTTCATGCACCCCATAATATTAATAATCTCGGGTTAGCACATAACTCGGGGTATAAAAAATTCTGGCGCGCAGTATAGTTGCTAGACTTTCTGCCTTTTGACTATCTACCCGTGAAGTTCGTCAGAGATGTTTCGCCCACGCCTAATTGGTGACCGATTTCTTGTTGGAGAAAAATAGAACGTTCGGCGATGTATACACTAACGCACATGTTTTACAGAAAGCGGTCAGAAATAGTATGAAATTACAGCGCTGCCTGATAGTCGGTCTTACAAAAAGTCGGTCGTGGACAGGCACCCTCAACTAGTTAAGTCAAGGACATCTTCCACAAAATTTAGTAAATTTACGGTGGCGTGATTCTGTACTGTCAGTTTTAATAATTTAGTGCATCCTTATAATGATATGAATACGGTCTAAATTTGATTGACAGATATTCAAATTTCGTGTTATTCCATTAACGAAATAACGAGTATTGCATAAATGGAATCACACAAAATTTGAATTCGATGAAACTTTGCACACATACCTTTTAGCCTGGTTTAACATATAGCATAACTTTTATATGTGTGTGTGTGTGTGTGTGGACACGGAGGCGGAGCAAGCTAGTACCCAAAAGTAGACGTTGCACGGCGCCCTTTACCTTTTCCGGCGCACAGTTTAAAACCCTCTGATCTAGATATTTTTTTAAATAATTAGGCCGTAGAGCAAAGCTTGGCTAAGCATGCAATGATTTGTAGCAACGAAAACCAATAATTAGTTTGGGGTCTTTTTGTTTCTTTACTGAGGTGGAAAATCCACTTGATGATTGTAGTCTTTTTTTTTTATTGCCCTATGGTGACAAACAAGCATACGGCCCGCCTGATGGTAAGCAGTTACCGTAGCCTATGGACCCTTGCAACACCAGAGGCATAACTCGTGCGTAATCGACCCTTTAAAAACCTATTTGCACTCTATTTAAAGAACCCTATGCTATTGTTTCTTGGGCAACCTTGGCAGGGATAGTTAGTTACTACCAGATCAGAATTGCAGTACGTCGTAGCACTTCAAAAGTACACGATATTATAGCCTAGTCACTAAGGGGTTGCAAACCCAGGCCCATTTAAAAACGACGACCTATTTGGTACATTTTGAGGCATAATAATGTTTTTTATCCGTAGTATAAGTAGCACGGTGTTGAAATTATGCCCAGTGGATTTTTTTTTCTTATTTTTATACTACGCCCACGATGGTAAGTGGAGTACAGCACATGGACATCAACAATCCACAAAAGCCTCATGTGCAAGTAATTTCAGGGCCTGATCTCACCACCAAACCGGAACACAGTAATAGAAGCACTACTATTTGGCGGCAGGTTAAAGGTGAGACGGTGGTGCTGCCGCCCTCGAGCTCATTCACAAGAGCTCTACCACCGGGGATGCCGATAAATTCATCCTATATCACATGGAACCTAAATATAACAGGTGAAATTCACATGTTATGCACCTCTGTAATACCTTTATGGGTAATAAACATTTATTATATTAGTTACATGTTAAGCCTAATCGCTACTCAATACCAGTATGCCGGAAATGCTTAATGTTTTCAACAACGTACGAACGTATCAATTATGCGCTACTTTTCTTCTAGTAATCAATCAATCAAAGTTATTTCGACGTCTGATGCACATATCTGTGCTTCAGTGCTACATTTTTTTCTATTAGCTTTCGTCCGCGGCTTCACTCGCGTGGTATAGCGATAAAAAGTAGTCTATCAGCTTTAAATGGGGTCTTCAACTATTTCCAAACCAATTTTTATCAAGATCAGTGCTGTAATATTATTAAAACCGACGTGAGGTCAAGACATTATTATTGAGAATACGGGTTACTCACGTTATTTTAAACGCGATGAATCGCCCAGTTGATGAATCTACGTACTAGATTCAAAACTAGTCGGCATATCCCGGGTAAAATAACTTGAGTAACCCGTATTCTCAATAATAATCAGTGCTGTAGTTTTGGAGCCTACTAAAAATCTTCCCTCTTTAAAATATTAGTACTTATACTAGATAGTTTATTTCATATTTGTTGTAAATACTGTACGTTACTGCCTGCCTCCTTGGTCTTGTGGTTAGCGTATGCGCCTCTCATCAGCTCTCGGGTTCGATTCCCGGGACGGGCAAAGTGTTATTTGTGAACTTGCCATCAGATAATTTTTAATAGCAGCATGGATTTAGAATTTTGCCCGGTGGATGGCGATAGGCTAACACCTTATCCCACGGGACCCTAACATAACTGGTGAAATGTGGATATTGTACACCTCTGCCACGCCCTTCTGGGTAATATAAGCGTGATGTTATGATTTGTTATGTTACTGTACGCTAAGGTTCAGAATACACCACGGAAGTGCTTCCGTGGTGTATTCTGAACCTTAGCGTACAGTTACAGTACAACAGTACAGCTGTTTCACCTTTAACCTGCCGCTAAATAGAAGTGCTTGCACATTTGTGTATGCGGAGTTGGTCCTTAGCCCTTAGCAGCTTGTGGATGTCCTTTGCTGTTTATCATCAGGAGGATAACACGTTCGTTTGGTAAATACGTTGTATAATGAATCAACCATAGTTATTTCGACGTCTGTTGCACATACTCACTTGAATCTGTACGTAAGTCTTACGTTGGGTAAAATACAGTTTTCTAAATACATTGTATGGCTACGCGAAAGTACAGTATTGGTACCCACACTTCAAATGTTATGTTTAGGACCCATGTAATAGAAACTGAGTCGCAATCCAACTCCATGATGCCAATAAAAATCCCTGACAGAAATATTGGGATATTTCAGGCGTCATAACACTTTTTGCCGAACCGAGAATCGAATCCGTGACCTCGTGGTGAGAGATCAGATATGATACACCATCGAGGCAGTTCTAAATTAGTTTTAGGCAACAAATAAGTTTATGTAACTGCATTACAATTTATTTGTCATTTATAAGACATTGCAACAATTGATCTGGAATTCAGTGTAAACTAAAAACAAAACGCAATAAACTGCAATTTATTGCAATGAATTATGCCATACTTACTACCTAGAGATTGTAGCTTCGTTTGCTACACTTGTAGTTGCTAAATGTCTAGTGAAAGAAGGCTTTTTTCATTTTATCCCGACGAACAACTACAAAGGCATCAATCATAAGCTTCTAGTTTTACAGTTCGAATGTTTTTATAACAGTAACTCTATAATTTTACAAAAAAAACTTGAGAGGTGTCAAGGGTCACCCGGATAGAACAAAGTTCTGTACGTACACTTGCTAAACACACAATAATGGAGAGATTATAACGCGTATGACTTGGTAAGCAAAATAGTAAAGAGATTTTAAAATGCGTACTTGCTAAAAATACATAAGTATTTATTATTGTCTGTATAAAATCTCTACTTACCTTACTCCATCAGTAGCATCGCCACACGGCTTACAACTGTCGTTATAACTGTTTGGTCTTAATATTTTCCGTCTCGCCCCCTATCGCAATGCGCAAAAAGGAACTCGTTCCAAAAAATACGACTTAAATTACACAAAATGCACTTAAAAGTAAGAAATTCTTTAGTTATATTTAACGTGTCGCTTCATCTGTGTATAACTTGAAAGAACACAGTAAACGGCCTTAAGGTGCCTATATTTAAAGAATTATCCCCTTACAGCTGAGGAGTTGTACTTCCAGCATCAGCTCAGCAACATGAAATGCTGACTGCTAGATGCAAATATCCGAGTAGCTTTAGGTACATATACGGAAAACAATAAAAAGTTCTTTAAAATTTGAGGGTTGCCCACGATTTCTCTAAGATCATATCATCAGATCGTGACCTGATGAGAATGGAACCATGACAAGTGTACTATTACAGACAAAAAGAGTTTCTTAAATCGATCCAGGCATCTTCGAGTAATCGGCGAACAAACATAAAAATATATATAGTATTAGGAACATCTCTCTGTAAGTCGGTTAACAAAAAATAAGCAGGGCAAGACGTGCCAAATTTAATGACTTTTTGTGCCATTTGCAACTACCTGCATGCAGCGGTCGTGGGTTCGATTCAGACAGAAGACAAATCTTTGCATTTGCAATGCTGTACTCTTCGAAGAGATGTTTTAGCTAAGTCAAATTGAGAACTAATCTATTTACATAAAGCGATCTGTTATACCCTGCCTATGTTAGGAGACGAGCTGATCACCATCACAAAGTATGCTGTGTCATCATTACATACATATTATAAATATGACAGATGGCATGGGACTTCAGTCTCGTCTCAATCTCGGTACGGATCGGTACCTTTTCTAACTCTAAAATTCCTAAATCATATTGTTCCTATTTTCTGTAATTTCTAAGTTCAGTTAAATAAATAGTGTATAGTAAATAAAGTGTTTTTTTAAAAACACCTTTCGAGGATCCCATATAACATTGGTGGCAGCGGTGGGATTACGAAAATATAATCCCAAATACGTGTCCGAACTACAGTGCGGAATCCTATTGAAAGTGACATACTATTTCGAAACTTCAGTGCTTAAATAATGCGGAATCCTATTGAAAGTGACATACTATTTCGAAACTTCAGTGCTTAAATAAAGTGCGTATTAAAAGTGCGAAGCTGTGTTTACCGCAATTTTTGCTACTCTTACTACAAAAGTAACACGGAAGGTCCGTGTTTGTGGAAGACATCCTGGCCACTGGTTAAGTGGTTGTATTCATCATGATCCTGATCCTGATAACGATATTCCTGTGAGTGAACTGAAATTTTCGCTGAAAACTAATTTCGAACTCAGAGCAAACATTACCTGTATTGTTCTTACTGTCTATTTTTTTTTGTGAACTTATTGTGTTTTACTTATATCCTGTGTATTATTTTATTTCTGTAATGATAAGTGTGTCTTACTAACTAGATATTAGCGCTTTGTTTATTTTATCCATCCGGACTGCGCGGCTGATAAGCTCGCAGCCTCTCGTTATCGGACAAGCTTTTAGCATAGCGACGGCTTCTTTAATTCTATTCGTGTTAAGTTTTCTATTTTTATTTTTTCACAATGACTGGCAGAGAAGAAGCAAAAGCCGAAAGGGCCGATAGGGCCGACAAGGCCGAAAAGGCTGAAAGAATGGTTAAATCAACCAGTTCTCCTCAAATTGCCATACCGGTTTTGGAAACGCTTGAAAAAATAGATTTAAGTGTACTTCTGAAATTTATTAAACCCTTTGATGGATCAAGGGAAAAACTAAACCCTTTTATATCCAATTGCCAGAGTGCTTATAATTTAGCTACTAAGCACCAAAAACCTATACTATTTAAGTATATGCTAAGCGAATTAACAGGTAAAGCTGAAAGCTCATGTAATATTAAAGATTTTGATAATTTTGAACAGTTTGTCGAATTTCTAAAACAACAATTTGGTGAGCGTAAGCACTACACTCACCTGCTGTCTGAATTACAGGACAGCAAACAAGGTCCAACAGAGACCTCTGGTCTGTTAAAAAGAAAAGTGAAATCGCTGGTCGCGTAGCAGCAATGGAGGACCTAGCCCTTCATACATTTACCATAGGCCTCCTACCACGATTGTCGCAAGTAGTGCGTTGTCGTGACCCTGACTCCTTAAACGCCGCTGTTAGCTTTGCAGTAGCGGAAGAAAAGATATTAGCAGCCAGCTATAAAAAATCAAGTTTCAACGGGCCGGACAAACCAAAATTCGTATCGCGACAACAACAATCTCAGTCACAACCAAATCGTTATATAAATGCTCAAAGTTCGCGTCCTGATACTTCTAAGAAAGTCAACACTGTTGACTTGGTTTGTCGCTATTGTAAAAACGTTGGGCATACAATTGAGAACTGTCGCAAACGGCAGTACAATAATAGCCGTAATCAATCTAATCAACCTAATGCCCCTTCATCTGCTATTCGTCAAACCAACTCACCTCAAGACTCTATTCAAAATCATCCCCGTGGAACTGTTAACGTTATTGAACAGTCACAGGACTACGGTGTTGATGAAGTTGATGATACTAGTTATTTAAACGAATAAAATTTCCCGATAGGTATCGCTCGGGAAAGTACCCATACAAAATCAAAACTGATACCACAGATCTCACTGTATCCTCTGTATCCACTGTATCCTCTGAATCCACTGTATCTAAAAATCAAAGTGTTAACAAACAGGGTAATCAGCCCCAACTTCATAACACTAATTCTAATTCATTTGCTAAATCACAGACTAACTCTCTGCACGCTCCAACTCCACTGAATCAAATAATAAATTCTAAATCTCAAAATAAATCAAACTCTCTGAATCCTGCAAATCCAGCCAAAAAACACTCTGAATCAAAATCTTACTCTCTGAATCCAACTTCTTCTGCAACCGTTGTCTCATCTCCGCAAAACCTGAAAAAGGAAAAAGAAAATAATGTTAAAATATACCAAATCAATAATAACACAAAGAAAAGATACTCACCGTATGTCGTTATTCCAACTCCCGTCTCAGATCAGCCTCTATCTTTCTTAGTAGATACAGGCTCCTGTGTTAGCCTGTTAAAACTAGATTCCATATCCAAACTTCCCCAGTTGAGTAACGAAATTATAACACTTAAAGGAATTGACCCTGGGGACGAAGTCACACCAACGTTAGGGAGCTTCAAAATGCATATATTTCAAAATTCCCCAATAATGCATGAATTCCATGTCGTAAAAGATATAACCCTAACTCATGATGGTATAATTGGAAACGACCTTTTAAATGAATTCTCTTGCACTATCGATTACCACAACAAAGCATTACGAGCAGGAAACGACTCGATTAACCTGCAATTCTCTGAACCTCTATATACCATAGACCCTCGCACAGAAATGGTAATCGAATGTACAGTCAGTAACCCAGAAATTCAAGAAGGCATTATATTAGACCAGCATCTTTCTATGTTCCTTCTAATAGCAAAGTGTATAGTTAAAGTCAAAGAAAACAACCGTATAAATATAACTGTTGTTAATACATCATGGAAATCAGCTATTCTATCTTCTAATTTAAATCTTAAGCTAGAACCATTAACAGTCCACTCTTGTGAATCATTGATTCATACAAATCCACCTCAAAAGGTATCACTTCGAACACAAAAGGTGCTCGACTCTCTCAGACTATCACATCTCAACGATGAGGAAAAGGACGCTCTGCTTCAACTTTGCTCTAATTATTCAGACATTTTTCATCTCCCTGATGATCAACTTACTTATACTACTGCCGTTGAACACAAAATCATAACAAACACAGACGTTCCTATACAAACAAAATCTTACAGATTTCCAGAATGTCACAAAAAGGAAGTTGAGACTCAATTGAATAAAATGCTTGAACAAAATATTGTTACACCCTCTAACTCGCCATGGTCTTCACCCATTTGGGTGGTTCCCAAAAAACTAGATTCCTCTGGACAACGCAAATGGAGAGTTGTCATCGATTATCGTAAATTGAACGATGTCACCATAGGCGAAACGTACCCAATTCCACAAGTTACCGAAATTATAGATCAATTAGGGAAGAGTCAATATTTTTCTACATTAGACCTGGCTTCTGGATTTCATCAAATTCGTGTTTCACCAGAAGACGCATCTAAAACAGCATTCTCCGTTCCGCAAGGTCATTTTCAATTTACAAGAATGCCATTTGGACTTAAAAATGCACCGGCAACATTTCAGAAACTAATGAATACCTGTCTTGCAGGACTCCAAGGTTCCAGGTGCTTTGTATATCTCGATGATATCGTCTCGTATTCAGTAGACTTACCTTCCCATATCCAGAACTTGACCTGTATCTTCGAAAGACTTAGGGACTATAACTTGAAACTCCAACCAGACAAATGTGAGTTCATGTGTAAAGAAGTCGCATATTTAGGTCATCTTATAAGCGATGATGGCGTAAGGCCAAACCCAGCAAAGGTCAAGGCCGTTACTGATTTCCCAATACCAAAATGTCCTAAAGATGTAAAGAGTTTCCTTGGCTTAGTTTCATACTACAGACGGTTTATCCCAGATTTTTCAAAACTTTCTAAACCATTAACGACACTTCTTAAAAAGAATGTACCTTTTATCTGGAAAAATGAACAACAGCTTGCATTCGAAACAATTCAAAACAAACTCGTCACTTCGCCAATTCTAGCTTATCCTGACTTTACAAAACCATTTGTACTCACATGCGACGCTTCTAATTTCGCTGTATCCGCCATCCTATCTCAGGGACCAATTGGTAAAGATCGCCCCATTGCTTTTGCTTCCCGTACTCTCAATAAAGCGGAATGTAACTATAGTGTTACCGAAAAGGAATGCCTTGCTATCATTTTCGGCACCAAAGCCTTTCGTCCATATCTCTATGGGCATCGATTCACAATAGTTACAGACCATAAACCACTTCAATGGCTCTTTAACTGTAAAGACCCCGGATCTCGACTCATTCGTTGGCGACTTAAGCTGGAAGAATTTGAATATGATATTACCTATAAAAAAGGCAATTTAAATTCCAACGCTGATGCATTATCTCGGTTTCCAGTTAATCCTGTTGAAGGTCAAGACTTACCTCTTAATTCTCCACCACAAAATCTTGATGATTTATTAGGAAATAATCTCCTAGATTCACCTACTCATATTCCTTTCTCCTTTGATGACGACGAATAACTAAATCCACACATTAACCCTAATACTAATGAAATTCCAATACCTATTCCAAACCCTTCTGCAAATTCCAATCCTGATCCTCGTAACGCTCCAAATCCTTTACATATACAAGACGAAGAACCGGATCTTATAGATCTCGGACCTTTAGACTTAGGTAGCCCTCAAAGCACAGACCTTAACCTAGATTTTGAAAACCTCGATATTCCTTCACCCGAAACCTCTGAAACACAACCCACTACAATTTTAAACGACGATGACTATTCAAAATTCCTTAAATCTACAAGTAACAAAGAAATAACTACCGACACAGTACTTAGAGAACACAATGAAAATTTGTTAAAATCGCCTTATAAAATTATAATAATATCAACATCAATAGACTTAGACGAGTCCAACCCGTATATCCTCGAAATCCTGCAAAATAACCCCGATAAAGAAAATATTCTAAATGCCGAAAAGGAACTATATTCATCACTCAAAACCAAATATGAAGACAAGGATATTTATTTACTCTTTGTCAAAGTTCACCATTTCGATGAATCTTCCTACCCCGCTATATACAACAGCCTGAAACAAGTTAGGAACCTGATTTTACAATCAGACCAAACAGCTCATATTGCCATATCCGATTTCAAAAATCCTTTTGACCAACATTCATATGCAAAAATCTACAATATCCTTACTTATATTTATCATAATACAAAAATATGTATTCATGTCTATCTTAACAAAACCATTTATCCAACCCTAAGTGAAAGACCCAAAATCTTGCGAGACAATCACGATATCCCCGTAGCTGGACATTTAGGCTCAACACGTATGTACAATAGGATTAGAGAACAATTCTTTTGGAAAGGAATGAGAGGAGATATAGAAGATTACGTGAAGAAATGTAAAATGTGTCAGGAAAACAAAGCCTTAAGGAAGCTAAACAGAGCTCCAATGGAAATTACTACAACTTCTACCTCCCCATTTCAAAGAATATCATTAGATATAGTTGGGCCACTCCCTGAATCTCGTACCTCTAAATTAAAATACATAATGACTATTCAAGATGATCTTACTAAGTACTCCGTAGCCTACCCAATTCACAGCACAACAGCTGAAGAAACAGCAGATTGTCTAATACATTTCATTTCCCTTTTTGGAATACCTAAATCCATTCTGACTGATCAAGGAGCTAACTTCACTTCAGACCTTTTTAAAACAACTTGTAACTTCTTAAAAATCAAACAATTATGGGCCTCACCGTATCACCCCCAAACCCAAGGCGCTCTCGAACGTAGCCATTCTACATTAAAAGAGTATTTAAAATCCTTTGTAAACGAGCATCAAGATAACTGGCCAACCTATGTATATACTGCTAAACTCACATATAACACTACAATACATACTACTACAAAATTTAGTCCATATGAACTATTATTTGGTCATAAACCTTTCATACCAAGTTCGGTGTATGAAAGTGGAACTACTACAACTTATAATGACTATATTCTAATGTTACAACATAAATTCAAATACTCGAGAGAAGAAGCTCTGGAAAACATTTTGAAATCTAAAGAGACTTCCAAAACATATTACGACTCCCGTACTAGAATACCACCACAATATAAGGTCGGTGACTTTGTTTATCTTAAGAATCACTTAAGACTCAGAAAAGCCTTATCACCTATTTGGAAAGGTCCTTACAAAATAATAAAAGTAAATGATAGTAATACAGTCACACTTCTTATCAACAGGCGTCATGTAACACATCACTTCGATGAAATCAAACCTGCGGATGTGTCTCAAGCGCCTGCCTCTAGGAATAATGAACCAAACATGTAATATTTATTTATTTTATCTTTTTATTTCAGCGCTTCAACGAATGCGCAACCTGATTTTATCAAGCCATACCCTTCTAACTCTGGAATCTTCTTCGAAAGTCTAGGCAAACTTAAGATTATAAATGGAAACTTAAATGTAATTAGCTATGTAGACATTGCCTACATAAATCCTCATATAACTAACCTAAATGAGATTATAGGTTCAGTGAGATTTGTGTGCCAGAAAACTAATAACTCCAAATGTTTAAATATATTATTACCTCTAACAGTACGTTTCAAAGACATCCAGAGAGAATACAATTCTTTCTCTCATTTAACCTCCAAACGAAGTAAACGATCAGCCTGGTTTGGTGGCTTAGGTACTATATTTAAACATATTTTTGGTACCCTTGACGAAGATGACGCGATAAAGTACGACTCCGCGATAGAAATTGTGCAACAAGACCAAAAGAAAATAGCTGAATTAATGAAACAGAATATTTTAGTTACCGCAAACAAATTAGAGTCATTTAAAGAAACTATTAATAAATTAAAAAATAATGAAGCATTTCTCAGCACCACTTTAAATTCAATTTTTAATCAAATAGCAAATTTCACGGATATGTTCAATACTTTAAACAATGAAAATGAAGTCTACTCCATACTAACCAACCTCGAAAGTAACTTACTTACTTTATCTTTCCAGTTAGAAGACTTGACTAACGCGATAATATTAAGTAGTCAAAACATTCTGCATCCGAATGTTCTGACGCCCACTCAGCTATACAAAGACCTTGTCGATAACGATAGGCACCTACCTAGGGACACGAGTATCCCGATAGTTTTAAGTTTAGATAATATTCATTTAATTATAAGTATGTCTAATGTTGTATGTTACTATTTTAATAATAGGCTGGTGTGACGATTTTAATCTTTACCATAGCCTTGCTTTACCTACTCCTCATGGAATAGATTACCCAAATACTTTTAGTCTTATTATACCTTCCAATCCATATATTGGCATGTCTAGAGATAAGTCAAATTACTGTGTATTAAATAAATTAGATAAGTGTAAAATTGTAAGCTCTGAGTTCTATCTTTGCGAAATTTCTACCGTATTACTGACAAACAGTAATCCAACGTGTGAGAGCGAATTATTAACAAAGACAACAAGCTCTATTCCGGTGCAGTGTGAAACTAAATTAATATCTGGTGAATTAGACATTTGGAAACCAATAACAAACAATCAATGGATTTTCATCCAATCCCGACCGAATAAAATCTCTATTGAGTGCGACACATCGGAACTGCGTGAGATAATAGTGAACGGTACCGGAGTGCTACATATACCTTATCAGTGCATAGTGTATACAAAAACCGCGAGACTCATAGCATCAAACAAGGCCGTTAATATAAGTACACCTATTCCTAATTTAGATTTTAAAATTATAGATGATATATGCTGTAAGTTAGATAATAAAACTAATGAGGTAAACAATTATAAGATATTACCAATAAAATTACAGAGTATTAATCTTGACGATTTGAACGCTAACAACTACAACACAATGTTTTCGGACCTAGATAACATCATAGATGAAAAACCTGTACTAACTTATAAGGTTCATTACTTTGTATTTTCCACATTTATTTCAATAATTTTAATTTCTTTTGTATTGTTTAAATTAATTAAGTTAATGTTAAAATATAGAAATAGATTAAATATATTTATACCGGAACCAAGCCGTACCGATCAAAGTGAAAATTCTGAGAGTGAAAACTCTCCGATTCCATTGCCTCGTCTTAGAGAAATAGTTTAAGCAATTTGCCCCTGAACTTCGATTTTCTCGCGAAGTTCAGTCTTTTTCGGGGGGCTGTTATACACTGCCTATGTTAGGAGACGAGCTGATCACCATCACAAAGTATGCTGTGTCATCATTACATACATATTATAAATATGACAGATGACATGGAATGGCAGTCTCGTCTCAATCTCGGTACGGATCGGTACCTTTTCTAACTCTAAAATTCCTAAATCATATTGTTCCTATTTTCTGTAATTTCTAAGTTCAGTTAAATAAATAGTGTATAGTAAATAAAGTGTTTTTTTAAAAACACCTTTCGAGGATCCCATATAACAGATCGATGCATCGATCGACGTCGATTGAATTAGATGTATTTACTCCCATAACATGGACATAGCATTTTATTTACGCACGCCACGAAAATACTCTTCAACAGTGTCAATTATAATCTAGATATCCTAGAATCTATCTTCATGGCATATTCACTCTACATCTCTTTTCTGAGTAGAGTTAAAACAATTTAGGCTATCCCCCACTAGCGTTGCAGTCGCTCTATAGTTCTATTTTGACTCTGATTCTCTCGTATACCTTGTCCAACTGTTTCCTTTTTGACATTTTAACATGAGTGATGCCTTAAAACGTAACTGATTCTATTTAAATTAATAATCGATTTCATATAAGAAATCTTTTTATCGATTAAAATGCACAGAAATATTCTTAGTTTTGATTTAATTGAATCATTCGTTTATAAGATTTTTTTAATAATAAAAAACAGTATTTCATAAGCGTGAGCTGTGAAAAAGAAAATAAACGAACGGACAAAGGTATGATTGACGTTCAAATACGAGAGATTCTGTCGGATAGAAACGATATCGGCTACTCGGATCGCAAGACAAGTAACAATCGACTTTATTAGTTGAATAGTGGGGTGCATGAAAGGAGCCTCCCCGAGTGACGTACACAACGATTCCCTACGTCCGGCGCACCCTGGGCAATTCGCGAATCCTCCAAAGCGAATTAGCTAATCCTTTCACCACGATGGCAAGTCAAAATAAAATTTGAACCAGCCATCGACACGAAGAAGAAGAAGAAGTTGAATAGTACTATTTAAGACGGGTGAAACAAAAATATAATTCACAGGGCCATTTTGCTTCTGCTAAGATTATCATTGACTTATCAGCAACCTCTGAAATTGACTAAATGTTCTACTTAATAGTTTTCATATTTGTTGCTGATGTGTTAATTTTCTGAGCGAATAACTGTCCGATAAAATGATAAACATACACTTGTATCAAACTTGATTAGTATAATGTACATAACGTAAACATTTTAAGGCGAACAAAAATATTCACGACCGACTATCATACTTATTGTTATTATAATTATCTTTATGTTGCATCTGAAAGTGACCAAGTGAATAATACCTGCTATGGTGTGTTGTTATCATTTATCAATAAGGACACATTTTACCATTAAATGACATTTTGTAATTGTATCCTTATCTTACTAATTATATTATATTATATTTCTATTATCTTATTATTATAATATTATACGCTATTTTATCTGCGTGGATAGGGCCGCAGGGATAAGCTTGTCGATATTATTTGCCGTGCTCTTTAGATATTTAAATTAAAATCAAAGTGACGAGCAGTACAGTCAGTTTAGCTCAAATGTAATAAAATTTAATAACTAATTTTCTTTAAAAATATTCACCCAGACCTATATTTTTAACATATTACTTTACATATACATGGTTTTGCTAAAAATGAAACAAGTTGAAACAATATTATGTAGTATTTTTTTTTTATAAAATCTATTTTTTTTATCAGTTCCATGCAATATTTAACTTTAATTACCGACGAAAATATGAAAATTATATTTAAACTTCATTTTAAAGATGTTTCACCAAAAGCTTACTGTTTACAATAAGTTTTGTATATTTAATTACGATTCCAAATCAGAGCAACAAACACTGCCAAGAACATCTAGGAAAATACGAGTATTTTGTTACAATAATGACAATAACAATTTATTTTTTACTTTCTTTGGCTACAAAACATATTAGCAATTTGTTTTAGACAGTTATGATATTGAAATATTAATTATCAAATAATTTAATAAATCTTTTCTCCAACTTAGTTCAATGTTAGACGGCAATTCACAGTTATGCCATTTGAGCGTAATT
Source organism: Hypena proboscidalis (assembly GCA_905147285.1). NCBI lineage: Eukaryota > Metazoa > Arthropoda > Insecta > Lepidoptera > Erebidae > Hypena > Hypena proboscidalis. The sequence continues at coordinate 810,246 of LR990147.1, forward strand.
AAAACAATAAATCATAGATCTAATTGATTTATATATATATTATATATTTTATTCAACAATCATTGGCGCGGGAGTTATCTAAAAAAACGTAATATTAGAACAAAAGACACCAACGCGCTCGGTTTGTTTATGTGCTACGAACTAAACTTGTTGTATGAACAAATATATTTGATTTTTTGAATTACATAACAAAGCCTGACATAAGATCACGCTTATAGTACCCGTAAGGGAGTGGCAGAAGCGTACAACACATTTCACCTGCTATGTTTATGTCCCATGGGATAGGGGGCGAGCCTATCGCCATCCACCGGACACAATTCCAACTCCGTGCTGCTATTGTGACTGCCCGACCCGGGCATCGAACCCGAGATCTCGCAGTGAGCGGCGCATACACTAACCTACTGGATCATCGAGTCCTCATTTATAACAAGGGTGCTTTTGCACTACGTCCGGTCCGAGACCGTTAAGAAACAAGTAGTATAATATAAGAAATCGGATGTAGGATTTCCCACGACTGAGCTTTTGAAGATGCGATAAATCGCTACGCGTTGTCATTTCATACTATTTCTGACCAATATTTTTGTACGATGTGTATGCTAGTGCATATTATTATATTATTATTCCTAAATGTTCTATTTTTATCCTACAAGAAATAGGTCAGCGATTAACAGTCTTGGGCGTGATCCCTCCACGTTTTACTTTTGGTAGAACCGATAAATTAGGCCTACACAAAATTGGTTTGTTTTCTTTATATTTGTAACCATATTTTTTTGTAGGCCGTGTATTATAACATTAGTGAATACGTTTTCAAACGTCCTTTTTTGTACTACAAATAAATCGGATGTAAAAAATCGGACGGGCATTGTCAAAGCAAAATTAATCTCTTTCAATTCTTACAAGTTGTTAACATGAAAAATAAACATACAATAGGTACAATAACTGATGTGTTTTATACACGCAAATACGATCACTGAATCACATGAATCATAACTGTAATTGTGTGTGTGATGTGTGTTGTGTGTATGCTACTGACATTTGTGTATTGAATGAGAATCTTTATGATAATCACTTTTGCTATCTTTCTCACTGAATTGGCATATTAACATACATATTAACACGCTTTGGTTTCCTAGGAAAGTGGTGAGAAATAATGCGGTGTATAGGCTGGGATTCGCACCCACGACCGATGCCTTATCCATTTCACCAAGGCCACTTCAACTGTCAGCATATTTTGATGAGTAGAGAATAAAAATATATACATAACATATCATCACGCCTATATTACTCTTGCCAGGAAGTTCTAAGGAGTTGGAATTGTGCCTAGTAGATGGCGAAAGGCTCGTCCCCTATCACATGGGACATGAACATAACAGGTGAAGTGTGGGTATTAAACACCTCTGCCTCACTCTTCTGGGTAAGTAATAAAGGCAACGCACTGCATCTGAACAATGTGATTGCAAATTACAACATGCTGTAATTCTGAATTTAATAATTTTGTAATTTTATTTATCTTTACGTTTTTATTAACTTTGCTGATATTTTACAAAATTGTTAAGTACTACTCTTACATTTTTACAGATTCTTTTGTGTAGATAAGGCCAATAATATAAATTTAGTTATTAAATCTCAAATATGGTAAAAACGGAGTTACGAGCTAGGAAGTATAATAGACGCCTAATTGGTCTAGACAAGAATCTAGATCAGATCGACATTTTCATCCTTTTTTGCGAATGATCAGGTCACGCAAGACGATGTTTTAGTATTTTTATTATTTTTTTAAATTACTGCCTCGTTGGTCTAGTGGGTAGCTTCCCGGTTATTACTAGGTTTGATTCCCGGGTCGGGCAAAGTGTTAATTGTAAAGTTTCCGCTAGGAAATTCACAATAGCAGCACGGAGTTGGAATTGTGGCCACACATAACCCTTGCGGTGGTACCCCCATAACTCTCCACGCACAATGGACCAAATGAGAGTCTAAGTGCGGAAAAATGAGTCCACTTTCCATTCCATTCCATTATAACCCTTGCGGTGAGAAACGCATATAGGCTAACCGTTCTACACTAACACACACCAGACCAGCGAGACACTAATAGTTTGTTTATATTTTTTATTGTTTATTTGATGGTCACATATGTCCCTTCCCTAACCGCGCTATATCTAAGTACTTGATTTACAAAATAAGAAGTTAAGAGTAACAAAAAAGTTATTGAAAAAAATAACCGACATTAAAATTTAATAACGCAAAAAGTTGATTTAATAGTTCTTAAAGTCTGTGCTGATCATTTTCTTTCAATTACAATTTAAAAGCACGTTTTAAAGAAATTTTAAGGTCGGTTTTTACTTCAAAATCTTTTTTTGCGTAATAATTAAAAGTATTGTTATGCAAATAATTGCCAAATAATTATAGAATAGGTCGTGCACGTAGCTTTTGATAAATGATATAATTTTTCTTCATTCGCACCCGAGATTACAGGCACAAAGTGTAACGGATGTGCTTAGAGATTATAGCACTACCATTTGATATAACGCATTTTATTTCTAGATCTTAATAACAAGTGAAATGTAGGAGTTATACACCTCTGTCACATCTCTCTGGGTAATATAGGCGTGAGCATATGTTAAGTTTTATTTTTAACAGATTTTTTTTTTTTTTTTTTAAAAAAAGCTTACTAGTAATTTGCAAATACAAATTACTAGTATTCTTGTTAACCCCCTCCAGCTAAGCTTAATTCGCTTGTGTTAGGAGGATTTCTTGTATAAAGTTATGTTTAGGCCCTGAAATTACTGGCACATGAGGCATAGCACCGTAGTCCTCAGCTGCAGCGACGCATCTATAATCTGCTTTTGTGGATTGTTGATGTCCATGGGCTGTACTCCACTTACCATCAGGTGGACTATACGATCGTTCGCTGTGGGCGTAGTATAAAAAAAAAATGTAAAGTTTAAAAGAAACTCGTGCCTAAGTCAAAGCCGCGCAGGCCGATCCACCTTGCTGGTTAAGCTATGTTCAACGCAGTCGGTCGTTGGATGGATGACCATCTTAACGTAACGAGCTTCCCTTCGCGCCTCCGAGAGCACTTTAAGCCGTCTTTCCCGGATGTCGGATGAAGTCCTAAGGCAGCCGTTACGGATGGTCAGAGGCCAGAGAGTCTGACTACTAGTTTAAGAAATAAAGCAGAATAATTTAGTAGAATAATTTTGTTACCTTAATAACTTGGTATTATTATAACTTTATTTCGTTTAGATTAACTTTATCTTTTCTTTCATATTTATAACATTTCTATCTTTCATTTGAATTGTCACTCACAAGAAACCTGCATACTGTCACTGTGTAATTCATATTTTATAATTATATACTAGCGATAAGACAAATTATTTAATTATATATCTGGTGATATGAACCACGGGTCCATCCTAAATCAGACACCAGTCTCTATATGCACAACTGCTAAACTAACCTAATTTGTGAAAGAGAAAATGAAGATTTTATAGCAGTCCATAACTGCACATCAAATGCTGATGTTAAGATCAATCCGTATGAATAGAAGCCGATTAATTATGGTTTCTTTCCCGTAGTACCTACTTAGATAAATCTCTACGAATTATAAAGAGGAAAGAATTTTTAATTGTTTATAAGAACCCAAATATCTTTGAATCTACTAGACTGATCTTAATGAAAATGTATGTAAGGATAGGTCCGGGCCTCAAAAATAATATGGGCTACTTTTTCTTCGACCTATTACGCGGGCGGAGCCGTGAACGACAGCTAGTATAATACAATGTTAATCAAGAATAATCTAGCATTTTTTTTAAATCGGTCCTCTAATTTTGGGTTAAATGGTTACAAACAAAAAATCAAAAAACATACCTCCGTCATATATATGGGTGTGAAGATATATTACATGCCATTGTCCTTCTTTATAGCTACTTATTATTTTTTATTTTTTTAAGGTTTAAAACATCAAACATAGTAATGAACACTACTGTACCTATTTTTAAAAGTATCAAATAAAACTTGGAGAATTACCACTGTACTATATACACAACTATTGCTCTGAACAGATACATTATTTCTATTAGACGACAGTCCGATTACGATTTAGATAAGACCTAAGTTATATTAACATAATCTAGAAAACAAAGCCCAATAAAATATTATCTTTACACTTTTGATACTTCTTTCAAACGAAATGCTTTTATTGTTTACACAACAGCTCTATATCGACTCTCTTAGGCGAACCGTTCTTTCGCTGGACAGAACGTTTACTATAAATACAAGAACACTGTGTCGGACAGTACATTGCCTCATTGACTATAAAGCGAGGGCTTACCACCCTCCTGAACCGAAAAACACCAAACTCTTGTGAAAGTATTGGAAGGTAGAGATAAAAAAGTGAAAATTGTGCTTAATTTTAACATTTTGGCTGCTTTTTTCGTGTGAAAATTTAAAAAATAATAATTGCCTAAAATTTGAAGTGATTGAGATAAAATTGTGATTTTTGAATTTGCTTTTTAAATAAAATTGCTATTTTCAGTGCTAATTTAAATAAAATTTTAAATAAACGGTGTTTTCAGTTCGACTCTAGCGAAGATGAAGACTTTTACCACCGTTTTATTGTGCATGGGTAAGTGAATAATTTTTTATTTAGTAAATAAAGAAAAATCTAATCGCAAATAATAAAATAAATCAGTTTACAATTTTAATAATACCACTCCTAATTAAATTAAATCAATAACTTAGAATTTTGATTCGCATGTAATGTTTTCAATAATAATAAAAAACTAAAATGTTGCAATTATTTAAGGATAAACAGTTGAATTTGTCTACCTATAAACATAATAGGTACTCTTATTTTTAGCTTAGCATTTTTTTATAAAATTATGAAATCATAATTAATACTAACATAAATCGATGACAGTTTTAAAAAGTTATACAAATTAGAATATGTATTTTTCTTTTTAATTTTCATAACATTATTTGCATAATTGCCTTTCATCTCAGACTAGATCTTATAAATATATCGTTCATAATAATTTGTCATTTAATGTCGTTACTAATAATTCGATAAAGCCAGATATTGAAATAACGAGATATTGTTTTTTAAATTAATTTCGTGACATAAATTTAATTATATCAAAAAAAAAAATACTTCTACATCATCTTTTATAAATATCATACAACTAGTTTCGTATTGTTAATATGGCTTAAATTTACACATGACAATACCATACTTTAGCTAAAAATTTAAATTAAAAAAATCTTTATTATCTTGCATTTTATTTAACTTTATTTACAGAAAAAATACACATTGGATCTTAAATTAAACTATTACTGTATTAACTTAATCTAAGCTTAATAAGTCAAGGCTTAAGGCCTCGTACCCAAAATGCTGGCAGCATAATCATATAATAAGGTTTGATATCAATAAATAGATTTATGAATTAAAGAAAGTAATGCTTGATAGCTAGTATACAAGTCGAGTACCTAGTGTAAATAGAAATGTAAGTCAAACACGCAGTATGTAAAACACTTCCATTGTATTGCAAATAACTTTAACGTAATTTCACCGATTACTGAGTAATTAAACATTTGCTTGTCAAATAAAATATAGGTAGCTGTATCAGATAATGCGATTGTCTCGTAGGTAGATTTTCAGTTAAGTCTTGGGTTCGACTCCGGTTTGGGTAAAAGTGTCTCTAAAGAGGTGACTCCACTCATCCCCATTAACATCTTTGATTCGCTGCCAAAAATGCTGACATTTTTTTTGCCTTATATTTTGAATCAGTGATAATTTTAAGTTATCAAATATAATTTTTCTTAATTTTTATTATAATATCCATTATCCATACTCCTTTGACCTTAACGTAATGCAAAGAGAACATTTTAAAGTGGAATTTACCCTAAATCACATAACATAACATCACACCTAAATTACAGAGAAGGGTGTGGCAGAGGTGTACAACACCCACATTTCACCTATTATGTTTAAGTCCCATGAGATAGGGGATGAGCCTACCGCCAGTGAGTAATTTTTCTAACAGATAAATCCCAAATCACACTTTTGCCCGACCCGGGAATCTAACTCGCAGCAAAAGGCGCATTCGCTAACCACTAGACCAACGAGGCATGTTTTGAGTAGATTATGTGCATTTCCTCAGATTGAGGAATCCAGCAGATTACAGGAATTGTTTTATATTTTGTTTAACAATAAAATCAGACAAAAAAAAAAACCAACTAATCACCATGTTATAATTTAGATTTTACAATTAAATTGTTATTTGCATCAAGAAAGCAAAGTTTGTATTTTCTTCGAATGGTAAGTTTGAGTCACATATAAGCAAAATAACTATAGTAGAAACACGAGCGTAGCGAGTGATTCTTGTTTAAAATCTTGAGCGTTGTGAGGAACTTAAACACGAGATGTACGTAACTTTGATGACATGTCGCACAGACATCTTTTCACCACAGTAGACCGAAAAGGCTAGCAGTGAACAAAACTCAACTTTGCTTTGAGCGTGAGAAAACTCTCTAACATATTTTTTTTCATAACGTTCAATAGAATAACAGAAAGAAAATATTTTCTCTACTGCTCACGAAACTAAATCCTAAACAACCAAATCATATAACTTCATACATTGTATCTGCAGTAATTAAAATACCCATTCATCTATTTTATACAACCAATCCATTTAATAACACATTACGTTAATACAATCGGTTTTATGTAAGAGAGGAATCGTCGGCCATTTTGAATTTTACGTTAGGAAGTAATGTGCGGCTTCCACACGCAAGATGGTGGAAAAAAGTAAATTTCCCTTTTTCCTTTACGCACGGCCACGGTTGGTAATAGATTATTAGTTAACTATGTTATGTGTGAACTTTGTGGGGTTTTATTTATTGTTATTTGAGGCGAGCTCGTGATATATGGTGTCTATCTAGGTCTATGGTCTAATAGTGACAAGCATATTGTAATAGCTTATCAAAAAACATTTCGATTGCAATGCGTGAGCTAGAGGTAAATGCTATCGTTCGCTAATTTCTCGCCAACCGAATCACAGGGCACCTACCTATTTCAGCGATAATCTTTAGGAAGACGTCGAGGGTGTTGATATATTATTGTAGGATAGTTTAAGTTAAGAAAAAAATATTAATGCTTGGCCATTGCATGCTTATTTTACACTCTGCAAAATTTCTTCAATTGATCAGTTACTAAGCTGTAAAAAGAATGTATTTAATTTAATTTTTATAAATGACATTGAAGTAAGTTGAAATTAAGCAAAATTAAAATTTCACAAGGCAATTTGAGAAAACCGATAGCATTTTAATTTCGCTCATAATACCTACATTATGAGATTTTTTATTTTGCTGCACTTGCGATATTTTAAACGAGTTTCGGTGATAATGTTTCTCAATCATTTGTTTATATTCTTGTTTTCAAAAATGTTTCACATTCCACCAACTTGCTGCACTTGTTATTTTAAATGAAGGTTAAAAGACGTTTTACTTGTACAATTAAGTAATTGCAAATGATGAAAGCTGATATTTTGCTGAAGCAACAGCTGATGACGTTCCTGATTTGAGACCCTTTCAAGTTACGAGGATCTAAAAGCACGATATTTATTTCCTAAAATCTGAAAAATCGATATTCGTCGACTTTGTTTATGCGATCCTGAATGCTTGAACGTCTCAGAAGTTTTATTATCTTTGTCTGTTCTGCTGGGATAGAAAAGGCATTCATACATAGCCATTATACGTAGCCTCAACCTAACAGATATTTATATGATACCTCTTAAACTTTCTAGGAGATGTAAAAAAATAGTGCCTGATGTTTTTTTGTCTCTAATTGTATACAGAAACTAGTTTTAACGCTATAATCAACAACACCAACCTTTCCTAATCTTTCAGGTTCATTGTCCCTGGTGCTCGCTGCCCCTCTCCACCACGACTCTGGTCACCACGAATACGAGTATGACTACGACCAGCACTCCGCCCAGGTCCAAGCTCCTCAGCAAGAGCCCCAGGAGGCAGCCAGCCACTACGACGCCTACATCCAGGATGTTAAAGCCGCAGCAAGTGGTGGAAACGCCCCCAAGAAAGGATTCTCTCAAGGTTCCGGACTTAGGACTATCGCTGTTGGATCAGCCAACCAAGCTAAAACGGCCTTAGGAAACCAGGCTGCTGCTGGTTACCAAGCCGCTTATGTGGCTAAGAACACTCTCGCTCAGTCAGCCGCTCAGGCAAGTGCAACCGCGCAAGCGGCTTTGGCCGGTAAACAAGTGATCCTGTCAGGATTGGAGCAGCAAGTCAGAGATGCCAAGGTCGGTCTGCAAGGAGAGGAGATGCAGTTGCAGCAGGCTAAGAGATCCGCCCAGGCTGCCGCTCAGGCCGCGCAACAGGCTATGCACCAGGTATGTTAACCAGTTAAGTCTATTTATGAAGGCAGATATTGAAAAATTGAGTTTTGAGAGTATTCTGGTTTGATAATGATGTTAAATTTAACTTCGCATACATTGATAAACAAATCTGATTAATTTTGCTTCGAAATTAATCTTAATCTGGGTAGTGCAGTTCTACAAATTGCCCTGCGGCATGTGTGGTGACTTGGCCTGAAAAAGCCTGAAATGTTCATTTACGTAGATTTTGTATCTTTGAATTGTAAGATGCTTTTGTTAATTTATTTGTCAACTAAAATAACACCATTCCACCTGTTAAGCTTCTGTGGACGCTATCATTTCATCTATCTTACAGAGTTACCATGTCAGTCCTGTAGTACAAGACTAAAATGATAATTTAGTAAAAGTCTAGCAATAATTGCTGTAGAAATTGCGTTGTAGTTATATGATTTGCTTCATCCATTTAGAATTCCTTATTCGACAGCCATCTATTTCTTTAGGTAACGATGTCAAGTATATTAATCATCAATAAACAAATAGTGATTTTTAATGCTGATTGAGTGTTGGTGTTAAATAGCACGCAAGTCGACTGTTGATGGAAATATTTCCGGTTTGAGCCCCGATGCATGAAGCAGTTTCCATTCTTTTTATTTGGTCGATACGAGCATTTCGGTATTCCCTCAAAGTTAATATAACTGTCTGACAGGTCTAGTTATTAGCGAATGTGACCTGTTATTTAGTTGCACGAAGTTGGAATCATGCCTGGCGGATGGCGATTGGCTTTAACCTTATCACATGGCACCAAACATAACTCGTGAAATGGGGCAGAGGTGTATTACACACCTCTGCCAAACCCTTCTGTGCAATATAGGCGTGATGTTATGTTGATATCATTGTTTTTAACTTGATAGTGCCAAGTTCGGCAAACGTATTATTGCATGACTTAATCGTAATATGTATTCATTATTACATTTTACTAATTTATTCCTTTGTAATAAATTGCAATACCTCTTCGTAATTTAAAATAAAATAATTGAGGTGTGATATAATTTAGTGATTAATTACTAGATAATCTAAATTCTACCTAACCATCAATAAACAGTTATGTTGCCTAAAGCCAAAAAATGAGAAATAAGAACTCTATGATTAGATTCGCGAACATTACGGAAATAGCGAATACAAATAAAAATAAACATGTCGAATTACCAAAATATTAGAATAATTTTTAAAACGTGTGAGTTACCAAAATGAAGCGTAAGTTGACACAATTATTTTGAGACACCAAATTGAATCTTAATTACAAAGATATTACTGAAATACATTCAAATACCTATACAATTCCGTGATACTATACCATATTTCATGCCACATTACATTATGGCATGCACTGTTATTTTCATTCGCAACAGAACTCATTTTTATCACTACGCATAAAAACTCGCAAACTGCAATCTGCGTTCACGGTCAGCTGTAGAAAATGCTAATTATTCATAAAAATATTGTGCAAACACTTAACGTGCATTTTGGCAATGAACCAATTAAAAAAATATAAAAAATGTCACTTACAAAGTTTTAGTGCAAAAACATAACGAAACGGATAAAAACTCTTTGCGCAAAGCTACAAATGAGTTTTACGAAAAAAAGTAAAAAAGTATTGTCGATTGTAGAAAGAAGTAATTAGTTACGTAAATAAATGGTCTAGTAATTGTAAAATGTTTTAGATTGAAAGTGATATTAATGCACAATTTAATAAACAAATTGTATTATTAGTGTTATATTGTAGTTATGACAAATTGTATTTAATTTGACAGTTACAATTTATTTAGTAAATGGCATCAAGTTTATGCATAATGATTAGTTATTGCTTTAATGTTATTTAATACAGTTGTTATGTATTTATTTACCACCTCAATGGTCCATAATATGCAAACATAACTGATTATGAGCTCTCGAGTTCCGGATTATAGCATTTCTCAATAACAATAAATAATATCATGAAGTAACGTACTATCGACATGCAAATTTTCTTTTGCTAGGTTTTGATGGATAACATAACAGCACCTGTAAGTTGGCAGAGATGTATGGATACTCACACATCACCTATTATAATATTAAGGTCGCTGCTGACGTTGTGAGGTTAGGTATAGGCTACCAGTTATCATCACGCGGACCGAATGGTTGATAAATAACATAAAAAAATATTAGGCAGTGTGACTTTTTGTTGCAAAATATACTTTTTTTGTATCAATGACTATTTTAGATTAAATAACGTGCGTGTGTTACAATAAAGTGCAATTTTGCCTAACGCAAATGGAACTTACCCAATAATACGTGACAAATTTCTTCGCACAAAAACATATTTAATACAATCGTATTTGCAACTACTAAATCGATTTTCTGCAATAAATTAGTTAATAGGACAATATCTTGCGACAGTTCTTAGGAAAGATCGGTCTAAGCGTGCCTAATGATATGTTGAAATTGTCCAAGAGATTTCAGGCTGTTTGGCCAATAATGCTGTTTGTTATCTCCATTGATCGTTTTGATTCTCGGTGAAGCCAACCTGAAGCCAAAAAATCAAATCAAATATTAGTTGAGCTTTTATTGATGGCCGGAGTGAGAAGCATCGCCCTTTCACATTGTAAATGCTCCTAAATAATAGGGCTTGGTCAAGCGTATATTTTTTTTTTATAAGATGAAATCTAGAACGCGTAATGTCTTGTCGTTGTCTGCCGACTTGTTGGCGTTTTGCGGGATTGATCGGGATGTTCATAGGTCAATACGTAACTGCAGTCACATACTTTGACATTAATAATATATTAGTAGGATGGTTCTTACTCAATTTTGTTGTGTAGTGATAATATGAGTCTGATCATTAAACAGACTCATATTATTATATTAATTAAAGCTTATACTTATAAGCTTTAATGAAGACAAAGTTTTTAGAATAATTTATTTAAAATAATTTTCTATTTTTAATCGTTTTAAATGACTATCTTTTTGCTTTTTTATTTTTTTTTACGGATCAGTTCTGTTAAGAAATTGTCCTCGAAGTTTCATCTTCTGTAATGTTTCTTTTGTACTATTAGTCACTTTTCTATTAATAAGTCTTTATACAACTTATCTTCGTGAAATATCCGTTGTTATATAACAATTGCATTTACTATTGTAAACTTTGAATAATGTATTTTTTTTTGCGTATTGTTGTCACAGTCACGATAAATTATAACTGTAAAATTGATTACACGGTGATGAACTTAAGTCTTAACTTACTTAGTCTGAAAAAGGTACTTTCTTGAGAAAAAAAAAAGACTTATTTGCCCCAAACACGATTGCATATCCTGAGTATGATAGTACTCTGGCTGCCTGATCGGTAAAACGTGAATAAAGACTACTGTACTGACCTATTGGATACTAGATTTGTGCGGTAATCATTATTATTTGGCAAGATATTTCTTTCTTCTTCTGCTTGCATACAAAAGCATTTTTTTGCAGATGGTATAACATTGTCTTTTGATCCGGGACCCTATCTTATTAACTGGGTAAGATCGATTGCAATCAGTATCGACAGTCAGTGGAGTCGTTGTGCAAAGTGTTTGTTGACAAACTGTTTAATTAATTTACGACACATTTTATTTAACACCAATGTCACGCTCTATTTATTTCAGTTTCGATTAACATTCAATAGTTTACGTACACACTTTTCCTTCTTTCTTTTTCCGCCTTTTACAGTCGACTGGCGGACGTACCTCTTGAATCAAACAATTTTATGAATCTAATTAATAACATAACATATTTATTTTAACGTGCCAATAGGTGAAGGCATTAACAATGGTTAATCAGCATGAAATTAATAATTTGTGTACCAATCTTTATGAATTCTTAGTTTGTGTAGCTATTGTTTTTTTCGAGCTAGATAAAAATAATACAGTACTTAACGGTCGATTGAATATGTCGTCGGTGGTGTATTGCAACCTTGTTCGCTAAGTTTCCGGATTAATAGTTTTAATTTAACAAGAACTTTATTTCAATTCAATTAATCGAAATTAAAATATAATTTTATAAAGGTACATTTTATTGCATATGGTATTTGATCTAGTCTAGATATAAAACACCCCAAGCATCATGAACGTGTTATAAAACGACTCAAAAGATTTTCTGTGTTAATTACAAAAAGGCCTAACTCCAAAAAATTTTGTCTTTACAGTTTTTTTTTAAGGTTATTCACCTACAAATTGTTATATTACGGGAAATGAGTATTAAATGTGATACACTTACGTAATTTGATCATAACATTGAATATTTCCCTTACTGCAGTCACATTGCATGATACAGATGACTGGCCAGTGAACCCAATACTTTCACTGTCACTTTACGAAACTTCAAGGTCTGCTGATGTTTCGTAAAGAAATGTGCAGTCAATAAGATTACTCGATGAAGCAACAAGTTTTACATGCAATATTTATTGGTAATGTTCTGTTATAAGATCTATGTCTCAGAGAAGATACTCTATTATTTGTTATTTTTTTATTCACCAAGCTTGACTCAGGCAAGAAGATGGGCTATAGTCGAGTTAGCCCTTGGCCAAGAAAAGATACCGAATTAACCTAATTTTTAATCGCACAGATCAATTTAGTGATCAAATTGCAGTCCTTGTGTCTACTTTAGGTCTCTTTATTAGCCATCTTTGAATCTCTGCTAATAATATCCAACCTACTTCTCCAGGTGAACGTGATCCAGGCTGCCCTCAACGCTGCCCAGGCTACCTCTGAAAACGCCAACGAAGCCGCGTCCCAGGCCGCCGGAGAGCTCGGAGCCCAGACTGCCATGGTGGGAGCTGCAAGACAGAGGCTCCATGCTCTGCAAGAACAGCTCCATGGTGTCAGGATCGACTTCGAAGCTACTCAGTCTGCGGCGAGAAAGGCTCAGGTAATTTTATGTATTAAATTGGTTGTAGGGTTGAAAACTTCAAAAGACTTACAGGAATTACAAAGATGATTGTGACGTGCCAGTTTTTAAGGGTTCCAAGATGAACTGAAAAATCGTAGTAATGGTTTTTACGGGTTCCAGTTCAATGGCAAAGATTTAATGACACACACAGGATCACACGTGTTCATAGGCTGAACATGTCATCGCACTAAAAAGGCTGCTATTTTGTTTTATAGCATATTTGAATCAACCTGTTGATGATTGGGTAAATAGAGTACCTACCTAACATAATTTTCATTTGTGAGATGAGTAATAATATTATAGTTTTTATCGATTTAGTACGTGAACAAATATTATGATACAAACACATCATAAAGAAGACGTAGGTACTTAGAAATTCAGTAGATCCAAAAATAACTAAAGACGTTTTTCTGAACAGGAAGCGCAGAGGGACGCAAAGATGTACATTTTTGAAGACATAACTATTTCCATACTCTACTAACAGTGACTAACATGAAGACATAAGACTGTCCAAAATAAGGCTAATATAATATTGTTACGTTTTCTAAATAAATGCATGGCTTCTACCTAACCATTCAGTCTTTGCTTTTTTTATTCTGCCTTTACCAAGATAAAAGAGAAAATTTTACTGATAAATCAACCAAGAATCTTGAAATCATACAAAAATAATCAAAGATGTAGGTATTCTTATAAAATGAATTGCCTCTTTGTTCATATTGTGAACTCTTTCAGGTGGAAAAAGGATCAATGGATTATGAGACCAACCAAACCATTTTATATGATTTTTAGGTTAATTTTGGAATATTTAAGCTAGTAGACCTCAACATTACATCAAAATTTAAAAATCGTTTACCAACATCGTTATCCTCATTTTCAGTCGGCTGCTCAACAAGCTCAAGCTAACGCTGCAGCGGCAGCAGCCAAGGCAGCAGCAGCAGGTCTCGGTGGCCAGCACCAGGATGCGTCTCATGAAGGTACTGCCCCCGAACCCGAATACCAGCTGGCCGTACCTCAGGGCCAGGAACAGCAAAGCCAAGACTATTACCTTTCGTCGGACTACCATCACTAGTAACAATAGGGATTTAGGGAGATAGTTCTGGGATTGCAAACTTTTTTTTTTTGTCTTTTTTTATTTCTTGTATTTGTGTCTCTGTCTCTTAATGCAACTGTTGATTCCTTCATTTGTTTTCTCTTTTTCGACGTTTATTTTATTTTCTTTCATTACTCTTGATTTCCAAATTAGATTAATTATTTAATGTATTTCTTAAGTTTCTTCTTCAATTTTTATTAAAAAAAAAAATAAGTTTGTGAATCCCAGAATGAAAATATTAGGTTATTATTAGAATGGGAGTACTTTAGTATAAAATATTTATTCACCTACGAATCCCATACTAATCTTAACTTAAAACTTTGTTGTAAATATACAAGTTGCTGTAGAGTATGTGATAAATGTTATGTTTGAAACATTTTTATACTTTTTATAGAAAAACTAAATCTTATTTATATTTTCGAGTGAGTCCGTTTTGTATACGTGTAACTAACGTTATACTGCAAAAATGTTAAAGGTAACCATAACGGGATAATGTGCTAATTGTAACGCAACATGTAACACAAACCCGTAACAAAACAATACTTTGGATTGTTGCAATATGTCGTAACTCATGTTGCGTTCCATGTTACACAGCGCCGTTAAAATACTAACAAAAAATTAAGTGCGATGTCTCGAAGCCATAGAGAAATGTGAAAAATAAAAGATTGTTTTTGTTACTTCTGTTCTTTCAATGCTAGACTGTGACTGACTAAGATTTCACTGTGACTTTACTTGACTGTGCTTGACTGTTACTGACATCTCACTTGGTACTTGACTGGACTGTTGGACTAACCCACCACGGCTTCCTTCACACACAACTACACAATGGAACAAATCTACACTTTACGACACGCATCACGCATTTGACAAAATCATCTGATATTAATTTAGGAGAAAATACTTCATAAGCCTTCCTAAAGCTTAGCTATAAATACTACAAACCTACATAACTGAATTTTACTTGATGACAGTCTAAAATTAGCTTAAAAGCTTATTTTAGTCTGGACTGCCCGACAAATTTTGAACAACAATACAAATATATAGTTCGAAGATGAATTCTATCACCGAATACAATTAAAACAATATAATGATATCTTCATTAAAAAAAACTTAAATATACATAGTTTTTTAAGTTTTTCTAAGGTCGTTACTTATTTCTAAAGGATTTAACATTTACAAACACTACATTGCATCGGTTAAATTACCTAGTACGAAGAATCATGACTTTATTGATTGATTCAGAACCTAAAGTTTTTTTTTATATCTCGGTAAGTAAACGTAAGTGATTCTATAAAGCACTATATTTCCAAAATTTCCTCATTTTACATAACAAACTACACAGCAAGCACTTTACGCACGAGCATTTACAGGCAATATTTTCGATTGCATGTAGAGTGCTCAAATAAAATGTATAAAATAGCTATGTAAATGTTATGTATATTTTGGTAAGTGCAATTTTCAATTCTTCAGCACCATATTTATAACTTCCTCGCATATTTACCTCCCTCTTACCTTACTTCCATATCTAAAACAAAAGCATCAGGTCCGTGGCTTTGATTCATGGCTACAAACGAATCCAACCGATTCGTAAAGCCAAATGTTTCACAGTTTCAGACGTGCAGGAGTACGAATTCATCCCACAACAATCCGTGCAGATCAGCGAATCTCAACCTTTGCACGCCATACAGGTCACCGAACCCGAGCAACACCAAGAAGTAGAATCAGTAGAAGTAGATACTGAACCTGAACAAGTAGAAACCGAACAGCCTGAACAGCCTGAACAAGTTGAATACGTCACAGAGCAACCCGAGCCCCTAACCCCATCGCCCCCACCCAAACCAAAGCAGATCAAATCGCTTAAAGCTCCAAAATTCCGCTACCAACCGGTTTACGCCCCTTACAACTACTACAAACAAGTCCACCACAAGACTACCCCAGTAAAGACTTCTTTTAAACCTTTGCCGGCTAAGTCCCATAAGTTGGAGAGTAATAAAACTTCAAAGAAAGTTTTCCCCGATATTTACAGTAACTTGCTAGACGGCTTGTATAAAGCTAACCGCCAGAATTATCTGAAAAACTATTCGTATATGTGGCAGTAGAAGCAAGTTCATATTGTAAGTAATTCATCGCTTTTAGATTATTATTTTTGTTTATTTATTTTACGTAGAACTATTTCACAGATGTAAATTTTTTCAAGATTTGTTTTCAATCAATCATATGGCCATTAATCATAATTATGGAATTATTTTTAAGTCTTTCTTCAACGCAACACTTAGAGCCAAGATATGAAAAATATTTAAAGATATTTTGTAGGATCGCTGATTTTAAATTCGTAGCAGAATATGTCGCAATGATTTTGGTTTTAAATTATTTGATTGTTGAAGAGAGACTTAAAAAAGTAAAAAGGTAGGTACTATTTAATTAATGCAGTGTACTTAGTTGCTGATATTTTATATAACTTGTAATTTTCAAACCGATATATTTATCATACGAACGTGTGTTTAGTAAATAACGGTACCTAAGACGTAGTATTTCTTCCCTCGAACTCGTTTACAACAGCCCTGCCACCATTATTTAATCAACCTAGCGCCATCTACCGTTCAAATTTCCAAAATCTGTCCTGCTACTGACAATTTATGGACGGAAAAATTCCAAATAACATTTTATGCCCCAGCCAAACTCCAGACTGTCACGGATGGTCGCTACCGCAAAAACAAAGATGAAGAACTTTTATAAATATCTACTTATTAATATTGTGGGTCGTGGGTAGTAGACTAATCTAAAATGTGGTGTTTCTAGAGCCAGCCAAAGCAAAAGCGAAAGCCCAGCCACAAAAGGAGTCAGAAGAATACGAAGAAGAAGAGGAGGAAGAAGAAGACGAAGATTGCGACGAAGAAAAGAAAAAGAAATAGAACTAACGAATTGCCATTTTTAGTGCGAACTTTTAGTGCTTATCGATTAGTATAGGTTTAAGGACTTTGTAGATAATTAAATGTAAGTTTAAGCTTTGCTTTTGTTTCTATCAACGTAAATGCCCTTTTAAATCAGATTCTACTTATTTAGATTTGAAACTGATTTAATCAGAATCAACATCACATACCTACTTGTAATATTTTAAAGCAAATAGCACAGGGGGTGCAGGTTCGAGTCCTGCTGGATTCTTAATTTTTCAACTTTAATAATATATATAATCAACATCTATTATATTTAGGGAGCCGGGCATATTAAGCCATTTTCCATTAGGATGGCAATTGGTTTGCAGTCAAGTTGGGTAAATTTAAATGTTTTTGACAATATTATTCAAGGTTCTGTTATGGTATGATCATCTGGTAATAATAAATAATTACAGAATACAGTGGAACATCGCGATAAGTAGATTTTTATAAGGTAGATACTAATTTCTCCTGTAATCGCCCATCCTCCCTGCTGATGGCGGCGCTGCCTTAGTGCAGCTGAGGGTATCATAGTCTGTGGTGCAGCTGAACATCTCGCTATAGCAAGGGGGCTCCAAAAAAGTCATATTAGGGTATCTTATATTATGTATACCTTTAAATTATATGCTTACGAAAACGTAGTATTTTCTCATTCAATTGTTTTATTCCATTTCAATCAGCGTTATTTTAAACTCATGAGTTTAGGTTTGCTTGACTCTATATAGTTTCTGAACTGAGTTTCTGAACAAATTAAATGTCTTCTCTTGTATGTTCCATTACACGACATGATTTTACGTATTCAGACATTTTTTTACATTACAATATGAGCTATTTAGCTACACACTTTTCAAATTTACCTATATAAATAAAATTAAAGTTAAAAATAAATCAATTTCTAAGGCAATTAAGTATAAACAAAGAAAACAATCTTAAGCTGTCAACGTCAAAATAAAACCTTATTCATGCATCAGAAACGGAACGCGCCCTTCCAAAAGGCGACTTTGACGTCGCGACACATGTTAGTTAAAATAAACTAGAATAATTTAATAAAATGTCTATCGTAAAGAAAAAGAAGCGTGTTTCCAAGAAGAACAAGAAAGCGTGGGGAAAATACTGTGATATCAAGGATGTGGAAGACTTTTTAGAGGACCAACGACTCGAAGAAAGATTGGGGTGAGGTTATGTTGACATCATGTGCTTAATATTGCGTGTTTATTTATTAGGTTTTGGATATAATGTAATTATAATATAATGAAAATGTAGATTATATGTATGGCAGAGGTTTCTAAGCGTTCAGCTGGCATCTGATAACAGAATAAATTTGTTTCTATGTAGTATGCATTGTTTTTAAGATTCCTTAAAAAAACTACGGTGCGTGTAAGCCTCTACGATTTAGGGAGTATATTCCTTAATGCAGGCGGTATCTACTTCATTGTGTAATAGAAACAGCTTCGACAAGCCTTAATATAAATAAGTTTAACGAGAACTGCTGAGTTTTGTCTTCTTTATAACGTGTAAAAACCATATTCAATCAAATCCATTTAACGTCTACAGAGCACAGATATACAAACAGACATAGCGGTCCAACTTGTAACACCCATAATTTCTGTTGGGCATTACATAAATACTTAAGCTTCCCTTCAATAATTTCAGTAAGTTTGATGTCAAGCCAGACAGTGAGATCTTCGTGGTAGACACTGAGGGAGACATCAAAGATGCTGTGGTTGAGGAAAAGAAGCCGCTGTCACTGAAGCTACAGAAAAGGGCCAAGCTGAAGGAACAGCCTATGCCTAAGTGCTTTGAAATACTAATGCCTAGCTCTAAGGTATAGTTTCATATTTTTAATACTGAAATCATTTATTATTATCGTTACTTAAGGTTGTATTAGAGGACATAAATATATAAATGGGTTGCCAATTAAGTACCTAATATTATGTAATAACTTTAGAAACAGAATGAAAAATAGATGAACTCTGATATACTTGGTGGCTGCCTCTTTTGAACCATTATCATGCGCACGCTTAATATTATAGTGACCGAACTCAAAATTTACGTAAAATGAGTTAATGCACCTGGCGTGACTACAACAACGCCATCTATGAAATAGCTCTAAGAAACTCTTCAATACGTTGTGTTTTCCTACTCTTACAATCTTTGCTGTCTCTTTCATTTTCGCGACTTTTGTGACGTTGATTGACATAACACAGACTCATTCAGTGTTCGTTCAACCGTTACAACAAAAACAGTTTGTGCATTTAATTTTAAAGTGACCTATTAGTGTTTGAGGCGTTTTCATTGTGAAATTAAAGGTAAGTTTTATGTATATTTTTAGTATTATTTTGACTCTTTCCGCAATGAGCCTTTTTAATTCTAAAATGTTGTTACATGCAACCGGCGTATTCGGTTTTAGGTCTATTTAAAACTAAAAAACAATAACAGTTTGTGATCACATTAATATTTAAGTCAGTTTAATAGTAAAAATGTTGTAAAATTAGTTTTTGCTACAGTCATAGTTTAGTGTTACGTCTGTTTAATACTAATATTGATAACTTGCTCATGGTCACATAAAGTAATGGGTCTGTGCTTTATCAAAAATAATGCATATTTTTGTGGTCAAAATTGACAATGTGTCCGTATTCAGTAATAAGTTTTATTCAAATTAAAATAGTAGAAAAAATTAATGCTTTTATTTATGATTTTACTTTCTAGAATGGCTTCTGCACGATCAAGGAAAATTCTTGATTTAATTGATAATAAAGGCAGTCCTCATTACCAAGAACACGACCAGGTAAGTAATAAGAAAATTGAAGGTACTTCAATTCCCTGCAATTCCCTGGCGTTTTCACTTAATTGTAACCATTTTTGTTTGCAGGCAAATACTGTGCCTAATGAACCGATACAAAATAGCGAAATTCTCTCAGATAGAAGTATTGATGTCCAGGTAACCAAATAAAAAATATTTTTCCATTTTTTTTATTATTGAGGGTAATTTCAATACATTCATTTTTGTGTTTACTTGCAGGTGCTACATGATGTTAGAAATAAACCGGAAAATTGTACATTTTTGAATGCACAAGAGTATTTTAATGACACTGAACATCAAGATAGTCCTACCCCAAAACTAGATGATCAGGTATTGTAATTATTAAATTGAAAGTACATTAGTTTATTCAAAGTTATTAGTATATTTTGATCCTAACTTAATGACATTGTTTTAATTTGACTTTCATGTTTACTTTGTCTTATAGATTTTGCGTGATGTTGAAAATGAACCTGAGAATGCTACCCGCATAAGAACACCTTTAAATTATCTTATTTCGCCTATAAATTCCGAAGAAAGTGACGCAGATTTAAGTGACGGTGATCCTACATTCCAAGTAGAAAAGGAAAAAAGGGTTATTAATTTGCTAACTCGACCTATCCACCGCTCTAGTTCTAGCAGTAGTAGCTCTTCTTCATCAAGCTCATCTTCGTCATCATCTGATTCTGATAGTTCTAGTGGTGAATCTGCGGAAAGAAACCCTGATAATAATAAAGAAAATACAACTCCGGAGCCGTCAAGATCACCTCAACGAGAACAGGAGTCCACTTCAGCAGCAGCTACAACAACTGATGGAGGTATTACTGTGACAAAAAGTAGAAAGCGCACTAGACAACCGGAAACCTGGAAACAAATTAAAGCTAAAAAGTTAAGAAATTTGGGAAAAACTTACGTTAATAGCAAAAATGCAACAGTTGAAGCTCGACATCTTAAGCCACCATGTAATAATAAATGCAGATTGCAGTGTCCTACCAAAATAGATTCTGTACAAAGGCAACGTATTTTTGATACTTATTGGGAAATTGGAGATATCCATAATCAACGATCTTTTATTTTGTCATGCTTAACCAATATTACACCCAAATATAAGTATACTAATGCTTTGACTCCTAGAAATTGTAACAAAGCTTTTCATTTTATCGTTGATGGTAGTCCAATTCGAGTTTGTAAAACCTTTTTTCTTAATACATTGGGTATTTCTGATCGTATGATTCGTACAGTCAAAAGTAAGACCGATGAACATGGGATTTTAAAGACTGATTTTAGAGGTGTGACTGCTAGTAATGTGTCAGATGAAGCATTAATTTCTGACATCAAAGAATTTATCAATTCTATTCCAAGAACAGATTCCCATTACACACGCCAAACATCGACCCGTGAATTCATAGATGGTAGTAAAACGATAATTGATCTCTTTAGAGATTTCGAAGACATACAAAAACAAAAAAACAAGCCTGCTGGAAAATATTGCACATTTTATAAAGTTTTCACTACACAGTTTAACATTTCATTCTTTCGCCCACGTAAAGATCAATGCGATCTATGTTTACAATTCCAGAATTCATCAGCTGAAGAAAAACTTGTAATTAAAGAAAAATATGACATGCATTTGATAGAAAAAGCCCTCAGCCGACAAGAAAAATATAATGATCGATGTAAGATTGATGATAATAACAAAGTAATTCTATTTGATCTTGAAGCAGTTTTGCAGACACCTAGGGGGGACACCTCTGCTTTCTATTACAAAAGTAAACTTAATAGCTACAACTTTACTGTTGCTTCTTTAAACAAAAAGGTAGAAGGCCAAGTTCAGGATTCGTATAACAATGTGCAGTGTTATTTTTGGAGCGAAACGGACGCAAAAAGAGGTGCTAACGAAATAGGTTCATGCTTATTAAATTATTTTGAAAAACTTTGCAGTGAATCCAGAAATACTAATGAAGAAGGTATTGATCTAATATTGTATTCGGATAATTGCGGAGGGCAAAATAAAAACAAATTTATCGTTACAGTATATCTGTACGCAGTGACACATTTAAATATTAATTCAATAACTCACAAATTTTTAATCAAAGGCCACACACAGAACGAGGCTGACAATATACACAGTTTAATAGAAAAAGAAATCAAAAAAAATTTGAAAGCAGGACCTATATATTCTCCACATCAATATATTTCCATAATAAAAAATTCACGTAAATCCGGTTGCAAATTTGTAGTCAATGAGTGTACTTTTAATGATTTCTTTGATTTTAAAAAAGTACAGGAAGATTGGGGTTATAATTTTAATAAAACCAAAGATGGAAACAACGTAGTTTGGAATAATATTAAAATGATTAAAGTAACAAAGAAGAGCCCATTTTCTTTTTTTATTAAAGAAACATACAACCAGCAGGATTATTCTGAAGTATGTATTCGAAATAGACGAACTAAAATGTTACCTTTAGAGCAATTAACACTAGTAAAGGCTTATACAGGGAAACAAGTGTTGAGCGAGAACAAAAAGAAAGACTTGCGCGAGTTAATTGCAAAAAATTTAATACCAAATTATTATTCAAATTTTTATGATTCTATACTACATTAGTTAACGGATTCAAAATCTGTTTTGATGATGTTAATTTTTTAGCTTATTTACTAAGATTGTAATGAGAACAAAATGGCTGATTGATAATAACTTTTGAAGTTCTATTTTTGTTTTGTTAATCATTTTATTTACTAGTTATTTTTATAAACCTCTAGTTACTATACTATAGTAACTTTCTCTATCTTTCTTTTAGTTCCTATACATGCAGCTACGATTAAGATAAGTAGAAGTGTAAGTTTAGAATCTATCTTGTACCTGTCTACTAAGATTTCATAAGAAATAAGACTGATTATAATTTTTATTTTGCTATTTTATATTGATTAAAAAGACTGAACCCAACAATATCGTTTTATTTTTTATTAATAAATGAACCCTAAATAAAATGCACAACGTAATTAGTATATTTTTATAGTATTAGAATGACTTAACATCATTAAAAAAAGACCGAAATCAAAAATGACATAATTATTTTAGTGATAAATAGACTTAAACCTAAGACGTACAGTCAAGTTGTATATGTTTTTACTATTAGAAAGACTTAAAATAAATTAGGTCTAAATACTTTTTGGCAAATTTACCATTACTAAGTATTAAAAAGACCTAAAACTACAAAAACAATTTTAAAAGGCTGTATAATTGAAACTAAATAACATATAACAAAAATTTCACTTTCACCTAAAACTTTGATGTCTACACTATTAGAAAAATTAAACTTAAATTGAACAATCTATGTAATGTCATATTTATAGCAAATTAAACAGCGCAAGTCGTAGTTGCAAAATCTTTTTTTGCGATTTGCCAAAAAAGTGTTTTTTTGGATTCGGTCACTGTAATACTAAGCGTGCGATGTTAGGATTATAACAAATTAATGGCTATTTTCAAGAATGTTTCTCATAAAACTTTATTTTGCTTGTGTCAAATTGGTAAAATACTCAAATTTATTTGTCATGTACAATGCCTCAATGGTCTAGTGGTTAGTATATGCGCCTCTCATTACAAGGTCTTGGGTTTGATTCTCAAGACAACAAAGTGTTATTTGTGAACTTTCCATCAAGAAATTCACAATAGCAGCACAGAGTTGGAATTGTGCCTAGTGGATGGCGATAGGCTCACTCCCAATCCCATGGGACCTAAGCATAACATGTGATATATGGGCATTGTACACCTCTGAACTGACCTTTTGGGTAAAATAGATGTGTTGTTAAATACATAATGTTGTTTTATTCACCAAAATGCTTTGTTTAAAAGACTTAATTAAATTCATAACAGGTGCAAGATCCAAATGCCAAGCGCAATCGCGTGAACCCAATAGGTTCCAAAGCCACAGCTCTTAGCAAATTAACAGTAAAAAGGAAAACAGAGAAGAAAATATTTGAAAAGAAGTTGGATGAAGCTAAGAAAAACAGGAAAATGGCAATTGATAAGAAAAGGAAAGCTAAGAAAGTGAGAGAGAACTTTGATTTGGATCTGTGGAACATTGAATGTAAGTATAGCTTTATATTTTTATTATTCAATTAAATAATCATATTTATCAGGTAAAACCCATATAAAATACAATACAACACAAAACACTTAAAATGAAATCAAATAAAACATAAGGCAGACATTAAATTTAAATAAAATTATAAAAATTGCAGTCAACAGGTCATAAAAAAATCACAATGCTATAAGGTTAAAGAAAAATATTACTTTAAAGAAATAAAATTTAAGAAACATAAAATATTAAAAGATGAGGAATTTGTAAAAAATACAATTTCAAAAAATAAAATAATAATATGCAAGTCAAATGTTCAGGTAAGATCCAATTATACTATTTTTCAGCACTAGAAGCTAAAGGCATTCCAGAAACCCTGATTGACGAGTTCATATCCACGGAAGCACAGCTCCACAATGTATTGACCCATCAGCGGTTAAGACCCAAGCCTCCAATCGCCAAGACTGTGGCCACCAGGGCTGCGGTGGAGTTACCACACCCTGGAGTCAGTTATAACCCATCTTATAAGGTAAACAAGTCTTTATTATTTAAGATTTAGCCTCAGATATTGTTTTAAAATATTTTAAATATAGAAATAAACATGAATAATCTATATTTACGAATCACAAAAAAACCAATTGAAGTCAGAAATTGTTTTAAACTAAATGTTCATTAATTAGCAAACACGAAAGTAAAGCAATCTATATTTTGACAATTTCATATTCAATTAGTTATAATTATTTATTTATTTATTGAATAAGATACTCATTGCACTAAAAGTTATCCAATACACACAATAAGCTAGGTAACAATATAACAACATAAATAATTAACATAATATTATTATTACAAAAAAAATATTAGACATGCATTCATAAATTAAGTAAATTTATGTAAAAAATATCAAGATCTGGATGCTGAGCAATCAGTTGAATCTAAATTTTCTGTAACCCATTTAGCTGAGTAACAAATACATAATATATGTACATTACAAAAATTAAAAAAAACCAAATCAAATTTCAGGAACACCAAGAATTACTCCAAGAAGTAGGCAAGCATGAAGAAAAAATGATAAAACGTGAGGCTCATCTCAACAGGGTCACAACTGGCATGTTCCGCAAAGTGACGCAACAGGAGAAAGAGGTATGATTTTTATATTTATTCTGTTAAGATAGAAAAATAAAACATTTATGTATGTAGATATAGAATTTGCTGCAGCAATGGCAGCCCATGTCCTTCCTCAAGTCTTGAACCAATTGTGAGGGAAATTGGTATGGTGATAGACCATACCAATTTCCCTCACAATTGGTTTAGTAGTTTAGCTGTGAAAGTGATACAAAAAGACAGACAGAGTTACTATTAGTAAGGTTTAAAACAAAAAATAACTTTTCTTCCAGAATCAATGGAAAGAAGAGATGTCAGCAGGTCTCCCTCGCCCTGACAACCCATCCAACGACCCCCCCTCGGACGCTGACACAGACAACGAGTACAAATCCATCAATCCTCCCGTCAAGAACAAGAAGAAGGACCATAAAGCTAGGAGGAAACAGAGAGAACAACTGGTGGAAAAGGAACGTCTGAAGCGGGCTAAGATTGATAAGAAGAAAATTACAGATCTCTATAAGTAAGTATTTGTTTATTTTCTCTCATTTTTTATATGTTTAAATGTAAATTATAAAAGTACAGTACATTTATAAATATAAAACTTAAAATTCTACATTTTTTAATATAAAGTACAAAAAAAAATTAAAAATATAATCCCACTGGCATCAGATGCAGGGACCAAGCAACCGGTGGTTAGGACTCCAGAGAAAGGAACCTCCTTACATGTCGAATAGCACTGCCTTCTGTATTAGACCCTTGATGAGTTGTTTGTCGAGACTCTTTGCTATCAGTCCGTTTACGGATACGACTATCAGTACAATAATAGCAGAGTCCCCCCAGTCCCACGTGTCGACAATCTCATGAGCCAAGTCCAAATATTTTACTTGTTTGTACTTTTCGGTCTTCACGAGATTCTCGTCATGCGGGATGGTGATATCGACATTTATTGCAAGGCGTTCAGATTGGTCCACATAATACATATATGTATACTTATTTAGGAAATAAGGTAGAATTAAGGTGGACATATGTAGGTATAATCATTTATTTTCTCTGCATTGTACACTTGACTTGCCCTTTTCCATCATTATTTCCTCTACGTCTCAAAGGTTTGCTGTTGCTGCTGAAATTCATGTTGAATTAAGCTGGTCTTCGTACATGAACTTTATTCATAATTTTGTAATCTGTAATTTTGTGTGTACAATAAAGAATTTCAGTTTGATTTGTTGCTTACAGTTTTTTCCGTGTCTAACCGGGACCAGGTTTTGATTGCTTGCATAACTCAGTGTCTAATTGTTTCACCTAACTACTTCCAGGCTTCGCAAGCTTCAATCATCAATAGTAAGTAACGAGCAGACGCAAGCCACGGAGCGCGGCAAGCGAGCAGAGAAGCGAGCAGTCACGGAGGCCACGGCGCTGCCGACGCTCAGCGCTCACAAGACACCGAAGAGAGAACCGGAGTTTGTGGACCCCACCACTCTGAGCGGAGATCTCAGGAATGTGCAGGGTAAAAGTGAGTATTGTCTTTTATTTTTTATAGATTTTGTCTGGGAATCTGCCTGTGTGGTACGTCAATAAAAAAAGGTTAGGATCTACCTAGGACTTTGAACTATATCCATACTAAATTTCATCATGATTCGTCAAGTGGTTTAGCTGTGAAAACGTAACATATTACTTTTCAATTTTTAATAGAAGTAAGTGTGTGAAAGTAGTAGAAGTTTTGTAAGCAAGGGCTCACCGAAGACAGGTCTCTGGCTCCATAACTTTATGTGGACCCAGAATTCGAAGCTGGGATCTCTTAATACCAACTAGACAAACTTGTGTATAAGTCACAGACTCACAAGTAGTTAAATTTTTAGGTTAAGCTATGTTTACATGTTTCTTCATGTCCAGAGCTCAACATTTTCAGTTATGCATTATTTGCAATCATCAATTTTATAGATTGATTAACTACCGACCAATCATTACCAATACTCAATATAACCATCATTCCTACCATTTTTTTATACCATTAATGTATTACCATTTTATTAGTTACTTAATTTAAATCATAACCAATAGTGCGAGTAAATCAAAAGTCACATTCAAAACAGACTTCAAATTAGACTATCTTACGAATAGCTCGCGCCGATACACGGTCGTAAAGACCAATGACGGGCAGGTAAAGGATAAATTATGTGTTCATTTTGTGATAAAAAGATTTCCTGCTTAGTAGTGCGTAGTAGTCTAATGGATGCGGCAGAATGCAGAATTTTATACAGAGCAACTGCATTCAAACCTCCAATTTGCATTCGTCCGGTTTAACATATCCACGAGCGTATTTTTCACATAAAAACCTTTTTCCAGCAAATCTCCTGCGCGACCGTTTCGAGTCGTTCCAGCGTCGCGGAGCGCTCGCAGCCTCCAAGGTCATGATGAAGAAGAAGAAGAAAATCAAAACGTACTTCAAAGCCGGACACAAAGTCACTGATAATGATATCGATAAGTTCTTGAAGAGAAGTGCGGGCAAAAAGTGACCTTAGCGCCTTAATATAAAGTCGATTTTTAGTTGTGAAAAGAAACAAAATTGACGTCGCACATGGACGGCAGTTATAACTTACCACCACAAGGACTGCTAACAAATATATGTTTATGTAAAACTACATGTGTGTTGTACATAATGTACGTTATTAAAGTAATTTAATAAGGTTAAAGATGTAATTGTTTTAATTGTATCATTTATCAAGACTATCTAGCTAGCTTTTACTAGCTATTTCTTGAGGGTTCATTCACCGTGTTAAACGGTGCTACCCGCTCCTATTATTTGAAACATTAGAGCGTTCATACAAACTATTAACCTTCCTGAATTTCTGAATAGTCTAGTATCTAATATATCAGCCATTTTTAACAAAAATCTACGATCGAGTTTTCCGTGGATTGATATTTTATAGCAATTCAAGAAACTATAGTGTTCAGATCCAAATTCAAGTTTCCTAGTTGGTTGTGTTGGTGGTTAATGTTTCAGGAACAAAATAAAACAATCTGAATTAATTTATACAAAAATTTACTAAAAAATATCTAACATAATATAATACACTATAGAAATAGTCCACTTACAAAATATATTACATTTATCATTGTGGCAGTGAAATAAAGTAACTAAACATAGATTTAGGTAACTCAGTAATAGCCTACATTTCGCCTAAAAATAGGAAATTATAAAATCTTTTCCTATAAATAAAATACTATGAATAAGTCTATGAATTCGAATTGTAACAAACGAAATAAGTTAACTAAGTTCTTAACTACGAGAATGTTACATTTTGAGCAACATACACATTTATTATTAGTAC
Organism: Hypena proboscidalis; assembly: GCA_905147285.1. Lineage (NCBI taxonomy): Eukaryota > Metazoa > Arthropoda > Insecta > Lepidoptera > Erebidae > Hypena > Hypena proboscidalis. Next base: position 838,924 of record LR990147.1, read on the forward strand.
ATTATTACTATTAAAATTAAAACATTTCACTTAGTATTTCCAATTACCATATCTTTCGCAAAAAGCGCAATCTTGGTTGTTTAAAAATCTTTATAAGTCTGCAATACCATCATGTCATCCATATTATTGCATTATATTGTTTATTAGTTTCCTGTTACATAATATGTAACAATGAGTTATCATAATATATCAATAAGGAATTAATATATATACATGATCTTTTGTTAACAAAATATTGTACTTAATACACATTTTGATTAAGTTTTTCTTGGTACAACTTTTTACTTCCAATGTAACATTATATAAATTGTGTATGTTGCCTGTGGTAACAAAGCTTACATCAGAGTGAGCAAAATTTCCAAATCTCTGAAAATACTGATGTTCAATTTAGTTAAAAGCTATAGTTCTATCTACACAATCACATTTGCAATTTATATTTAGGGCTTGATTTTACTTGTAACACTCCGTTTGTAACTTGGTATGTAACACTGAGCATAGTATAATGCGTTGTAATGCCCACTTAAAAATTGCGTTTATTTCATTTGAGCAATGACAGTTATGAAGTGTTTATTTATTTTGTCAGATCAGGGAGTACCAACTGCTTCAATTTTTATTTAATTTTATAATATTTAGTATTTAGTTTTATGTAAGAAATTCAAGCGCAGTCTTGTACTGAAAATTGGTAATTCTCCGCTAATTAAACATTTTGCTCTCAACATAAGAACGTAACAAAGCAAGTTACACACCGCAGTGTTACACAAACTAGCCTAAGTTGTCGAATCTTTTGGTGAATAATGTCACAGACTCAACCCCTAAATATAAAAACAGAATTCTTACAAAACTAATTTATTTTCAACCCCATCTTGCAGCGATAGAGTAAAGAGACCTTAATAATTCTAATGCTCTCGTGTCAGAGTTCGTTTTCGGATCACTGGGGGCTGAAACCCTTGCCTCAGCTCTAGGGGTGTCTACAAACGCTACTTTAGTAGTACTCGGCTCAACCGTCGTCGCCTTTGTGTGAAACTTCCTGACACCCCTTCGACTAGCAGTATTAGTTCTAATAGGACTGAAAGTCGTAGCTGTAGTATCTAAATCTTCAACATGCTTTATACTTTCTGTAGTCGCAGTATTCGTTAAGGAATTGACAGCGCTAGGATTAAAATCTAAGCTTTTACCTCTCCTATCGCCTCTAGGCCGTTCTATTCTTTCAACTTTTCTAAATACAGTAGATCTGTCAATTTCTGTAGTTGGTAGTTCAGTGGTTTCTTCTTCATTAACCATATCGTCCATATCTTTTTGGGAGACAGCCATTAGAGCTTCAAGTAAAGCTTTTTTGGATGCCTCGGCGGTTGTGTTGTGGTCATCATCACAAGTTTGTATCAGAAGCAGAATCAGTCTCTTCACAGTCTTTGATTTGGTCTTCTTCATAACATTCATGAGTTTCTCGGCAGTCGTCACATTCATGATTTCTTTCGCCTTTTCAACTACTGTATCTGTAATTGTTGTTAGGTCTTGGGCTGGTTCGGTTGAAGAATCTCTAAGTAATCTGCCTAGTCTTGCAGTAACATTGTTGTTATCTGGTGTCGTTATTTCATAAGCTGTTGTTGGCGACGCAGTTTGTTCAGTGGCTGTGTAATCAGACGAAGTTGTCGCCGTGTTAGGGTAATAAGTTTGTTCCTGGTTCTGGTCAGGTGCAGTGGGACTTAGTCCATCGTTTAAAGTGATGGGATCTATGACTGAGCTGTGCCAGTTTCCATAAGTACTCGACCAGCTGAACTGATTCGTCGTCTTGTCATTGTCCGATGAAGTGAAAACTATATCAGATACTGATGGCGTGGTAGTTAAAGCATCTATCTCTGTCACTCTAGGAGTCGTAGTCGGTTGAGGTGTAGTTGCTTGTGCCGTGGTAACGTCTTCATCAGGTAAAGTTGGCGCTTCAAGATCCTCAGCAGGCTTTTTGATAGCTTCGGAAGTAAATGGCAATTGTTTTCCATGGCGGAGGCTGTTAACTTGAGGTGCAGCAAAAGATTGACTGTGAGCCCTTTGGAGTTCCTCTTCGTTTTCTAGTTCAACGCTTTCAGTCTCTGTGAAATATACTGAAGTAGTGATAGGAATTGAAGTTGTTGACCTGATCTTCTGGCTTTCAAAACCACTGACTGTGGACACAGAAGGATCGACACCCCATGCTGTTGGTAGATTTGTTACTTCAACGTACTCGCTCAAAGGTTTGCCTTCCGTTGAAACTACGTTACTGCCGTAAGGGTTATCATTCAGATTTAATGCATTGTTCTGGAATCCTCCATACTTATTTGGAGAATAGTTGCTTTCTGCACTCTCTGTAGTTGCGATGGAATCGCCGTAGCTCCTACTAGACAGAGTGTTAACGTTGACTGCTACAGTGTTTGTGTATAAAGCCGGCGATGGCGTAGTGGCAGCTGATGTGTACGAAGCTGATATCTTCCCACAACATCTGAATGGACTCCTAGGAGTGGTCGAGGAGACATAGGCGGCAGATACAGGTTCAGTCACAGGTCTTGCCGTGGAGGATGATTCATAAGCAACTGGATACACTGTAGGAATGCCTAACGCTTTTGGTTCCCGTGAAGACAACGCATGGGCTTTGTGGTCATCAGAGAAGCCTAATATTTCATCGTCTTCTTCGTTAACCGTGGTTGTCGGTTCAGTATTAAAAGATTCTTCTGTCGTAGTTAAAAGTTCACCAAATGACGGATGGGTAGGTCTGATATCCGATAGAACCTTTCTGAATTGAACTGGATCTTGAAGATAAGCCGATAAAGCGTGGGTGAAGACTTGGGCTAGTTCTCTGATTTGAGGGGAGGTAGCAATTGGGTTCTGGCTTTGTTGGACAGCTAAATCTTCTGCTAATTCGTTGTATGTTCCATTGGGATCTTCTCTTATTTCTTCCAATAACTCTGCATTAGACATAGATGGGTGATTGAATAAGCTGCTGTATTTGTTGATGGTTTGACGACTGAATAGAGCTGGGAATGCTTCCTCCATAGCTTCATAATCATCAAAGGCAGGAGTCGCAGTTTCGGTTTCATCAGGATTAGTTGTAGTGGACAAGTTATCTAAAGCAGTCGCGTAGTAAATAGCCAGACTATGTAAAGTCTTTGGCGTCAAGGATGGTGGAACGACTAATCCTGGTCTGTTGGGCTGATCACCGAAGTATGTATCAGTAGTTGTAAGTTCTGTAGGCTCCGTGGTCATGTATCTGTCTAAGTTCAATTTCCTCATAAGTCTTTCGCGACGTTCTTGGTAAGAAGCTTCAGTGGTTGGAGTAACGTGATTAGTTGTGGAGAATACGTCGTGTCTGTCTGAGGAAGCTGTTTGAGTGTAGAGATTAGCTCGTGTTGTTTGAGGTATTTTGGTTGCCGATTCAAAGGTATCCTTGGTTTGAATGATTACTTTGTTTTCCTTGAAAATATGATCACTTCTGTCTTGTCTTGCTGTTACTTGAGCTCTTTCAGTCGTGGTTGTCAATGTCCTGTTCTTTTCCTTTTGAAGGTATGTCTTCAATGAGGATACTCCGGGTCTTGTATAAGGTTCTTGCTTTTCTATGTTAGTGCTGTAACTCTTAGTATATGGTAATAAGGTTGGCCGTTTGGTCGTCGTAGGTTCAGGAGTAGATGGTTGGCTCAAATGCTTATCACGAATGTCATAGAGCGTAGTTAGATTAGGATTGCTCTTCGGTTTAGGTTTAGCAGGTATAGTAGGGTTGTAAACTGGATAGGGCCTGTAATTCTTATTGTGGAAATCTTGTAGGAATTGCCTGTTATTGTTGTTTGCGAACGACGCAGTTTCTGCGGCGACCTGCATCTCTTTGGCGTGGAAGTCTGGTGCAGCTGTAGATCTGTATACTGGGCTATCCAAAAACGAAGCTGGCGTGGATCTGGCATTGTTACCGAAGTTGTTAGAGATCAGCTGGACTAAGTTCTTTCGTCTGTGTTCAAAGGCAGTTGTGGCAGCAGTTCTTTGCGTAGGATTAAAGCTGTCAGTGAACAAGGTCTGGAAGGTTTTGGCTGTTGCTTTAGGGATCTCAGGTTGCCTATGTCTGTTCCTAAGGAGTCGTTCCGTCGTGCTGGGCACGTTGACTGGCGTGCGCCTCGACTCTGCCCGGATATTTGTATCAGCGCCGAGTTGCTGAAGATCTTGATTCTTGCTAAGGCTTTGAGTGATCTTTTGACTCTTCTTTTGTTCATTAGAATAGTACTCAGCGCTGGACTCGTACAGGGCGGGAGCGGAGGCGCAGTCCACCTTGAACCACCAGTCACATATGAGGTGCGACTGGCTGAAGATGGTGCCGTTGGGACATAAGAACGAGATCTTGCGTGATGTGTCGCAAATGTGGAATACCTGAAAAAGAGATAAAAAGTTATAGAGACTTTATAACTATTATCTGCTATCGGGTATTTCACTAAGGAACATTCAGAAAATTATTAAATAATACAAATTATGGATTAATAGGTATTTGGTAATATATTTACGGATTGGTTCCAAAAATGTTACATCTCATCTCAACAAGCCGGACGTGAAATTTTCAAATTTAGTACCTTAATATTTCATTGATGAGCTTCTAGGCATTTGCAAACCACATTCAGAATACCTTACCCTGAATAGAAGATCCAAATTGACAATGGCATTATCAGAATCCACAAGTTATTATTGGTAAAAACTAGTACGAGTATTGTTCGTACCTGGCAATCGGTCTCCAAGTCGGCATAGTATCCTGTGGGTACGTTCTTGCAGTTGAAGCCTGTCCCGGGGATGCTGGGGTAGGCCGGGAAGTCCACGCCAGCACGGCCGATGACTCCTGGAATTAATTCAATTTACCCTATGTAGTCATGAGCAAAATACTACGAATCTGTTACAGATTCCTTAATGGTTGAAGGCACTTGAAAGTATAAAGATTTTAGCAATTAAAATTACATAAAAAATGGACATGGAAAGGAGCAGTATTGACAGCAGATTTACTAAACCGTTTATAATTTCAACTATCCGAAGAGGATAGGATCTAAGATCTGACACGGTTCAAAAGATCACACATGAGTTGCCATGACCAATGGTTTGACGTGCTTTTCAAGGTCTACAAATGTGACACCAAGTCAGTGGCGGCAGCTCCAGGACTTCTCCGTAGCATATTCAGGCAGACAATTAAATAATAAACGCTCACCTTGATATTCAACGAGGTCCAAATCCGGCTGGCTGTTTGCTGGTATCAGTCGCTTCACCAGCGCCTTCCCTTCAGTGTAGTGCTCAAACCCAGCGGCGCCCATGGCTTCAGCAATCTCCTGTAAACTCTCAACGCTTGGCGAGGGCGCGTACAGCTGCGAGTCCTACCAACATAGGTATTGGTTTCGATTTCCGTTTGGTGAATGAAGGCGAATGGTAATTCGAAGAAGAGTTAGAAGATTGGTTTGGAAACCAGAAAGTTAGATTCATTTATGTGTTAATTATAATTCAGGATACCTTAAGAAGTGTGTTAGGAGATTGGTTCCGATACCAGAATTTTGGGTTAGTAAATTGAAAGTCTTATTTGTTAATTTGAAAGAGATTGAAAGTGTGCTGGAAAATTGGTTTGGATACCAAAAAAGTTATGGGTTAATTTGAAAGTCAAACCTTAAATGTGTTAATTCGATGGGTATGACAAGTATGTTAGATTATAGGTTGGTTTGGACACCAAAACTTTGGGTTAATAATGCAATTGAAAGTATTAGGACTTGAATGTGTTAATTTAAAAGATGGTTATAGAGATGTGTTAGAAGATGGTATACCCGCATATCGGTTTAGTAATTGCAAGTTTCATAGCAATATTATAAGTGACAGCTGATCAGTTACAATATTTATAGTTAGTATAGCTTCGTGATCTGAAGTAGATTGAGCTTACTTGTGATCACTACTAGTGTAACCCAGCCGAAACTTCAAGCTCCAAAGTTAATTAAATGCAATTAATAACTTATTTTAATTGTTAATCATATATGTGATATATTAATAATGACATTGTGACATGAGGTTTTAACTAGTTATAAGATAATGATGAATGAATGATACCGAAAGTCAAACGGTTTGTAATATTGGACTTACGCTGTACACGCCCTATTTGCAAAAAACACAAGAACAGAAAAGAAAGAAATAAATACAAGTAGATATTTGATATAAGATTTTTCTACTGATAGTCATACAAGGTTGAAAAATACCACAGATTTGTTACCTGTCTTCTTTGCGATGACCGTTGCGATGTTCGGACAGCGTCGCAAGCGCCTGAAATAAACAAAAAGCAATAATTAGCAAAATAGTATAGTCTCTTTTAGAAGGGTATGACAGTGGTGGTAAACACCATCCTTTCTCCAATTATGTTTAGGTTCCATGAGATATCATGTCTGTCCGTCTGTCCGTCCGTATGACACAGCCACTTTTTTCCGTAACTATAAGAGCTATACTGTAGAAACTTGGTAAGTAGATGTATTCGGTAAACCGCATTAAGATTTTTATACAAAAATACAAAAAAAATCAATAATTTTTTGGGGTTCCCCATACTTAGAACTGAAACCCAATTTATTTTTCATCAAACCCATACGTGTATCTATGGATAGGTCTCCAAAAATGATATTGAGGTTTTTAATATATATTTTTTTAAACTGAATAGTTTGCGCGAGGGACGCTCCCAAAGTGGAAAAATGTCCCCTCCTTCGTAACTTCTAAAATAAGGGAATGATAAATGTAAAAATAATATATGATGTACATTACCATGCAAACTTCCACTTAAAATTGGTTTGAACGAGATCTAATAATTAGTTTTTTTTTTAATATCGTAAACCGCATTTTACCTTTCATTCAATTAACTCCAATATAATAAAGAATAAAGAAAAACATTTATTTAGATGTATAGTGGTACGGAACCCTACGTGCGCGAATCCGACTCGCACTTGGCCGGCTTTTCTTATGAGTAGGTACATTAGTACACATTAACACTATAGTAACTTTAGTACTACGGTAGTTAACATTTTAGTGATTAGCTATATTTAACGAAATTATTAGAAGTATAGAACCTTTGAAGAAGGCCAAACGATAAAGAATTTACCCTTTTCCTTAATAGGGGGCCGGGTCTTGATATTAACTTAACTAATTAAGTACTTAATTAAAGTAATTAACAAAAAAGCTGTCATAGACGTTTACCTATGTCGTGTCTATGAATGTTACTAACTTGTGATAGGTTTACTTAAATGTTTAAATTAATTGCCTAGCACCTTGGTATTATTAATGGTAGGAATCGTATTTTTTGTATGAGAAATTGCCATGTTGGATGATTTAAAGAACGGGTCAAGTTGTGCTTGACGTAGTCGATCCGCGGATTACTAATAACTTCATGTCGATGCTTCTTCATGCATGTTAAGACGTCAATGTTGATTGGTATATCTATGCTAGCAGCCCACGAGTACCAAGGTACCAGAGAGGCCGATTATGCCAACTTTATGGCTGACTAGTTGGCGAGGCCGATCATAAGATTTAGTTAAATTTTATGTGTCATATTTTAGAGCCCCAATTAGATAGGCCTGCGACTAAAGTATGTAGGTACTGAATCATTTAGACAACTGGCTATTTAGACTAGGTTAGAGCAAGTCGGTCTTGTAATCGGCACTGTGATGATGTCTGAATTAGGTTATTTTGTCTTTTATTGGCCACAAAACTATCTTATGAAAAAAAAATAAACGCTAAACTTTCCTACATCTATTTACATATTTGGGTACATAATGGCATTTAGCTCCAATCTCAAGACATGTAACTATTGGCTACGCGTAGAAATGATGCTAACAATAAGACTCGCTTTCTAATACAAGTAATACCGGCTGTAGCTTCGGCACATTATTTGGTATGTTGAAGGAGATCCCGCGGTGATTCACGAATTGTGGTGCGGAAAGGGTAAGGGTATGGTGACGGCAAATGCGGGTAGATTAAACGAAAAAATATTTTTGAAGATAAAACATAATTTTCCAAAAATAATTAATTGACTTCAATTATAGACATATTTTTTTTTAAATATTTTATATATATTTTTTTATAAAGTAAGAAATACTTAAATAATAATTATATATTATAGACACGGGTCTTAATCGCGTAAATATTTTTAAGGTATAAATACCTCCTTGCTCGACTGTTTCGATCGAGTCACACCGATCGTGGTCACGAGCTAACTGGTGAAGGCTCAGCGTCGTCTCCGTGAAGCGAGGGTTTTGTTCACTACCCTCACTTGGTCGTCACAATTTTTATTTTTGTCCACATTGTCGGTATTTCTGCACACAACACTGACGACGTCTTTAGACTGATGCGTATCATTACGGCAACGATTGCATTTGGCGATGACAGGGTTCCAGGCTGTGGAGAGTCGGTATCCATCTTCGCGGTTGAAATTTTTGTATTTTTTGATTTCAACCGCTTCACGTACTATTCTGGAGTAATAGTGACGCTCAGTAGATAGAACCTGTGGTTTATGTAGTTCGATCCAGTGGTTGGTCCCTGACTCCAACAAATGTTCCGCAATAGCCGACTTGTGGATCTGACGGTTTTTAACAGCCGTGATATACTCCTTGACCCGTTCTGCGATTGTTCTTTTGGTCTGTCCGATATAGGAGCTACCACAACTGCAATCCACTTTATACACACCGGGTGTCTGTAGAGGAATGACATCTTTCGGGGTTCGCAGGTGATTCGCTACTACTATAAAATATTTACGCGATTAAGACCCGTGTCTATAATATATAATTATGTGTACAAATCGTGATAGTTTAAAATCATTACTTAAATAATATTCAACGTTTTGCCTCATCTGTGTTTAATTTGTAAGAATACTGTAAACGACCTTATGGTGCCTCTATTTAAAGAATTATCTCCTTACTTCTAACCGTTGGGGACTTGTGCCTTGCAGCATCAGTTCAGCAACATCAAATGCTGACCTGATAGATGCAAATATCCTCAGTCTCGCCTCATCTATGTATAACTTGAAAGAATACCGTAAATGGCCTAAAGGTGACTATATTTATTTATTTTAAGGACCACATGACAAGTATACCTTTACAGACAAAAAAATAAATTACTCAAATCGATCGAGTCTTCGAGTAATCGGGGAACAAATATAAAAATAATGCAATAGAATTGAGAACCTTCTCCTTTTTAAGCTGTGATCGTATTTAAAATAAGTATCCTTATAATAAATTCAGAAAGCCTATGGTTTAAAAAAAAGTGATCTTCGTCTATGCACTTATCTGTAGGCCTTTTATTTTTCTCGAGACCGCTATTCCCACTCAGTTCACAGTCTTAGCACATCCACAGTGAAAGTAGCAAGTGATCAATGCCTCACAATGCATGAATAGAGATGTACCGTTTATCGATATGTAACTTCATTCGATTCTTTATATCGATACAAAAGGCTCGATTATCGTAGGCGGTTGTTTTATCTGTTTGTTTTTCTCTAATTGAGAAGAAAGTTTATAAGCTGAACATTTATTATGTTTATTTATTGCTTTTATTTATACATGTTATTGAGTAGCGTGAGACTGATTATCAAGAGCTTGGTAATTTTAACCCACTGTCCTAGATGCCATTTTGTTTTGTTTATCGTGTGTTTTATTTCTTTCGTTAAATATGTTCAGGCTTATGTATTGTTGGAGGTAAACAAGTGATGGATTGACATTTGGCAGTTTGCTAGCAGCACAAATCACTATATATTTTTTCCTTGTTGCGTTCTTAACGCTCTTTTTGTAGTTCCGTAGTGCCTATAAGGAATCTATAAGGTTTCGCCAAAGTCCGCCTGTCCAGGGCACAGCGTCGAAATCGTTAGTACTAGAAAACGGAAAATTTGCATGAATTCGTAAATTAACTATGTAAACAAAGTGGTAAAATAACATTTAATTTTCCACTGCATGGCAAAGGCTCCCTCCCTTAATAAATTATCATTATTTGTCAATCATAAATCTCAACCAAAATATTGCAAGATGCATTCTGTCTAACACATTAAAATTATAAAATAATTAGAGGTATAATATACCAGTTCATAGATAAAAAACATTAAACAAAAAAATAAAGACAGTATGCTTAACATAACATCACGCCTATATTACCCGGATGGGCGTGGCAGAGCATTTGTTTTGCGAAGAATTACCCAGGTTCTGTGTTCTCTTAGGCCCGGCAATTCAGTACCCAAAAAAGGAATGAGAACTTGTCAACGGACCATAGAAAATTAATTTTGATAAAGAAGTATGCAAGTGCTTAAAGAAATGGCGGTAATTCGTGTTATCCGGAAACCACACACATGAAATATGATTAAAAGTAGAGTAGATGATAATGTTGCGGTTTATATTAGTATGCGGTTACGCTTCAAGGTATGGCGTAATATGGGTAAGGTAATTTTTACAATATTTAGTGCTCTGTATGTTTAAGAGCCAAAAAAAGAATAGGATGAACTTGTATTTCATACGCCTGGATCTGGCACTCTGGACTAAGTGGACTGTGTGCAAAATTTTGTCCAAATCTGTGGTTGGATAGAGTAACAAACAGTCTTACATTTTTTTTGTCATTTATAATATTATTAGGTTTTCTCGTGGCTACGAGCTCGTGGTTAAGTCGAAGCCGGTCGATCTTGCAGGTTTAGTAATGCTCATCGCGGTCGGCCGTGGATGGGTAAACATCTTTAACATAACGAGTCCGAGCCTCGGAGGGGAAGTTAAGCCGTCGGTCGCAGTAGCCATTTGAACATCTATGGTAGTCGTTACGGGTAGTCAGAGGACAGAGAGTCTGACAACTAGTCTAAGGAGTATCGTATTATCCACTGGCTTGTGGAGGTCTGATGGCAGCGCTCCACGTAAAATACTGATATTCAGTGAAATCTGTTAGACTAAAAACCGACTTATCCAGTAGTTTGACGCTATTTTTTTACATATTTACAAAATATAGGTACTGGCACTGTTTACTAAACTAGGCAATAGCCTGTATTTTAGCTGACAGTGTTCAGTCGCAAGAAGTGACACTTTAAGAAAATTCTTTAGGCGTGAAAGCCGTTGCACAGCGAGTCATTAAGCAGGAGTATATATTAAGTAAATAAAATGTAATTGGGAAATGGCTCGGTAGATGATTAGGTTTACGTTACGACCCCAGGTAGCAAAGCAGGTTCATTAACGTTTGTCACAGGTGAACCGCGGGCACCACCTTCTATATAGTCTGTAAATCCTTTAAACATTACATTGATGTTCCTGCATTGTCCAAACCAGATAAAGCACAATTTATAGCAGCTTTCGCTACAAGTTAGGCTTGTTTTACATCAGCGGGTAACGAGGCGGATTTAGCTTGTAGATCGTCATGGAAAAGAAAACGATAACTACCCACACAAAAAATTGCAGATTCGTGGCTACATCTGAGGATGACGATATTACGATTTAAAAAATTGTACTGCATTATGTGGACGTATATATAACGCTATACCTTATGAAATCAAACTATTGCCATTAAATAGATTCTGTAGAAAACTTAAATTATGGCTGATTGAAAAGTCTTTTTATCCATTGTCAGAATTAATATAAAGTCAGGATAATTATAAAATGTAAAAACTATGTCAGTTTAGTAGAGCTTGGTTGAGTTATTGATGAAATTGTTTCGAGTCCATAAGTTATTTAAATATTGACATGTTATTACTTTTTTTTTATTTTATTTTTTTAATTATTGTGTTTATTGCATGACATGACATGATTTTATTTTAATTTATGTAATTAGCCAATTCATGACATAATAATAGGTTTAATATAGCTTTTATTAATTTTCTGACATTGATCAAGTACCTATATATATTTATTTTAATTGGTTTGACATTGTATGCTTCAATTCAATTTCTATTTAAAGCACATTATAAACATGAATTTTGCATGCCAAGTGTAATAATTTTAGCAATAATATCTTATATTTGCATGTCAAATTCCCGGCGAAATATGTGATACAAAAAAGTAACAAAATGTTAAAACATCTGTACTTACCATGTTTTACGCGAATAAATTATTTCTATTTCTATTTCTACGCTTCCTGTAATAGTAATACGTAATTTCACCTCCAAATAGAAGCAAAATAGACCCGAGATTACCATTACTATTTGGCCTACATCTTTAGGATTGCGGTACTTGCTTCCACTAGCATATTAATTGTCCACGGCATTAGATTATTTGACTCAGTAACAAAAGCTTTACCACCGTTTAATTTCTTCAGGAGCTTTCGCTTCGAGTTAAGCAAGTTACACATTAGCGGATAACATGGTGTGATTCACTTCTGATCGATAGGTGCTATTCGTTAGGACTGCTATCGCATAACTGTTATTCATCAAGTTATTGTTATGGGTGCTTATTGTTGTAAATGATTAATGTGAAAAGGTTGTAATGATCGGTTATGGACAGGTTTTAGATTGATGGATGGTATGTATGTCATTGTCATGGGAACGATGAGAATTTCGGTGTAGTGCCTGATGAATACGTGGGTATTTAGTAGACTAATTAGTCATTCAATTGATAGGTACAGATCGTGAGGATCGATGGCTGATCTTATTGTAATGTACCTCCTTGTTGAATGAAATGTTTTATTGTTGAATTATATTGATTTATTTCTTTTATTGCGCGATAACACTGCAATGTTTATTAAGTGAAAGTTCGACTCTGTAAAGAAAAAGGATTTGTAGGGAGTGAAGAAGAGCGCGCGGGAAAGAGCTCAACGCAAGTACTGTGCGCTCCGCCCGAGATTCGGCCCGTACGCCGCCGTGAGGCAGGAAAGACCATTGGTTGGTGGAGGGATGTGCTCGGTTTAGTATGTGTCGCAGGTACGATTCCCGAGTTGTGCAAATGTTATCTTTGTGATTTTTCCGAAAGTGGATGACGATAGGCTTACTGCCTACCACATGATACCTAAACATAACAGGTGAAGTGTGGTTTTTATGCACCCTTCTAGATAAAATAGGCGTGATATGTTATGCTATGTTAGACTGGTATGCAACAAAATGTCGATAATTATTTTTTTTGCGTTGATTCTTTTATGCGTTGCGTTTCGCGATGTGTTCTTCGGCATCGGTGTCAAATCAATTCAATGACGTAGCCAAAAAAATACAAACGTGAAATACAAAGAGGTAATATTTTATTATACCATGATTATATTATTCAGGCATAACTATATATATTTTTTGTTTTGGGCCTTCAATGTTAACTCTTTTTTGATTAGGAAGTCTTACATAATCATGATTATTACGCAAGTGTGCGTACCTTACATTATACCGTGAGAAGAAGCGTCGATCAGATAAATCCGCTAATACAATTACAGCCTTAAGCTTGCAGTCGATTGTTTTATGTCGTGCAGTCCGTACATGCAGTCCCTGACCTCGGGCAAAGGCCGGCGCTATCTACACATCTTAATGTTAATCATTTTAGGAAAAATATGTGTTTGGCAAAATGTTGTGGGTAAAATTAAAGGGGAAAAGGCTTTAATAACGCGGTAGCAGACGCTCGCGACATTACACACATTATGCCCATATAATCTATTGGACGACCGGATGGCGGAGTGGGTAGTGTACCTGCCTGCGACGCCGAGGTCGTGGGTTCGATTCCCACTTAAGACAAATCTTTGTGTGCATGAACATGGGGTTTGTCTTAGTCTGGGTGTTTCTATGTATAATAAGTATGTTTTACAAAAGAAAAGTATATAATAATATGTATTAGTATCACTTATTCTAGTACCCATAGTACAAGCTCTGCTTAGTTTGGGACTAGATGGCGTTGTGTGTGAGTTGGGAAATATTTATTATTATTATTAATATTATAACCCAGTAGGGTGCGGTAGTGGTGTATGACACCCACACTTCACCTGTTATATTTAATGTGCAGTAAATAAAGCCCAAATTACACTTTTCCTCAACCTGGGTAATAAACCCGATGCCTCGCTGTGAAAGGTCGCATACGCTAACAACTAGACCAACAAAGCAATAAAATCAAACCGAAAAAATTGTATTAAACTATGAGTTTTTATTTTTTTTTGGGAAATCAATTAAAACAGCGCCGGAAAACCTTGAAATCATAGTTTTAATTGCAGAGCAATTTCAGCGCGCTTAAAGGAGTGCAAAATCGCATTTAGCGAGCGATATTGCTCAAAATGTTAGCGTTTTGGGCCTAGGCTCGTATTAGGCAGTAAGATTTTAGATTTATTTGAAACAGGCACGCACAATAGACATTCAAACCTATGGTATTACACATTCCATAACTGACAATGCGACCGCAGACCGCACGCAAAATACCACAGTTCCTGTATTACCTGTAAGTAGCAGCATGCATAGGGCTGCTGTATTCTTATACTGATTTTAATACAATTAACATGCTTGTAGTTTGTCTGATCTTACGTAAACACCATAAATAGCCGGTAAAACTTGCCAAGGACTTGGATATTTAATTTAATTATTCTCATGTGTACCTATGGCTTGGCAAAAAGGGTAGGAATTTATGGGACCGACTGTGCTCTTGGCATGGCAACCCAGTTACAAATCTATAATTTAAAAATCAACGAAATGCTGCGAAGTTGTATTTACTTTGACAAAGTTGTCATTATGTTGCCATGCTGGTGTTGGCGTTCAGGGATATTTTAAAGTCTATCAAGAGTCAGGCTGCACCGAAGCTGCCGACTTTAAAACATATTTTCTTAAAAAATAGTAAGTGCTACTGAAGTGCCTGCAACGCCAAGAATTAGAGAGCGCCAAAGGCGCTTTTATAAATGTTCATTCCGAAGAAGTTGATTGATTTTTAAAAAATATTTCATTTTGGAGAAGTTGCTAGAATATAATAGCTTTTTAGCACGGCTTTCAGCCACTCTTGTTGCTTGGCCTCAATGAACATGTATTGCCCGCGAAACTTGAAATCGTATGCTAACCAATTTTTCGACTGCCCCAGACCACCACTGGATATCAGTGTTCTAATCATAATTTTGGCTTTCGGGTAACTTAAGTAAATGTCCATAACATGACAGCGGACGACATTTATGGCAGCGTGGCATGGCAGAGCAAAGGGGTGGTTTAAATTTGTATGGCTACAGACTATCCACGCCCTGCCCATCTTTAGTTTTGGGCCTGCTTGCCACCAAAGTGGAGAGGAGAGGTGTAAATAGATACCAAAGCTAAAGAATAAGCCTCTCCTCTTCGCCTTTGTAGAAACCGGGCCTGAAAGGTCTAAATGCGCGCGGGCAGAGCGTTAATTGAAATAGTTTATAGTACAATATTCAGCTTTATAGCCTTAAGAATATATTATTTACTAACTTTAATGCGTGACTATCACACTAAATTTACCTTAAAATTAAAATAAGGTGATGTTTTGTTATGACAATGTTATGTTAGTTAATATACTTTATATAAAAAAATTTGAACACCCTAAATCATTACGTCTTTCCTTTACGATCGGTGTTGTATAATAAAATGTCACTTCAGCTGTAATATTTCTAAACGGGCATAAAGTATTATCGTAGGAAATAATAAATAGCTATAATTCTGTAAAATTGCGCTATTTATTAGAACAATGGCGCCGATTATTTTAATGCTTTTATGTTCAATAGCTTTAGAATTGTATGTAGGACGTTTGATGGGAAGTAGACATTTTGTAATTAATTTAAAGTTATTTTCCTGATGATAAATAACACGGCTATAGACAATACCTTTCATTCGAAATCTTTATGTTAGTTTCTATAGACCATGTTGTATAGGAAAACGTCATTTAGGTATTACAAAAAGCTTTACAAAATTATTTTTGCACTATGATTGTATTTTTTTCTATGGGCATTTTTGTACATGCAAAATTTACTTTTATTTTTATTTAAGGTAAGGTCGCAGGTTCAAATCCTGCCAGTCCCATATCTTTTTCAACTGTTTTTTAGTATAATTTGCTAAGCATAGCTAAATGCTATAAAAATAATCAATTAGAAGTTAAAACAATACTTTCTCTTGTATTCACATTGTTATACAAGAATTTATAATTAAGGTCTTAGTCACGACATTTTACAAACTGTCAATATTCAGCATTGTTTATATAATCACGCTTGTACACTGGATGTGACAGAGGTTATTCGCCAGGTTAAGTGAGGTCACACAAGTCGTTTAAACTTTATACTTAACTGATTAACAATAAAGTTATTGAGTAATTTACAATCGTTAAATAAATATCTTTTGATCAATAGTTATATATATTAAAATCTTTATTTACAGAAAAATATACACGTTGGATCTTAATTTAAACTAGTCTAATAACTTAATCTAAACTTAATAAGTCACTGTCAGAAGGCTTCGTGCCTAAAATAATGGCAGCATTACCGCGTTGGCCGAAATATAAGCCAGCATTTCGAGAATGAGTTGCTTCATTAAGACGCGCTGACAACTCTTTGTACAGAAAATCGACTATATTGAACGTCATTCTTCTAGCCTTTTCCTAATTACATCTGGGTCGGCTGCTGATTTTACGGATGCTCTTACGGATTTGGCTGAATATCAGTTTTTTTTTTGATAAGCAGCGATAGCCGAGTGGGAGACCGTAGGAATACTAAGTCAATGTCTCGGGTTCGATCCCACGGCACACACCTCTGTCAATAAATCGTTAAGATTCGTCTTTTCGAAGTGTATGTTTTTATCATATAAATTATCGCTCGCTAACGGTGAAGGAAAACATTAAGAGGAAACCTGCATGTCTGAGAGTGCCTAAAAGTACTCAAGGGTGTGTGAAGTTAACCAATCCACACTTGGCCTGCGTGGTGGACTATGGCCTAACCCTTCTCATCATGCGAAAAGGCCCGAGCCGAGCAGAGGGACATGTATTAGATACAGACCTTCACAGTCCAGTACGAGGTGATACGATTCTCTTTATTACACTAGTTATCAGACTTTCTGGCCACTGTTCAACGGTCGACTATTAGCAAGGCATTGCCTAATCTGCAGATCGATCGAACGGCGCGCCTTCGACTTGGTCACGCTCTCCTCTATTAAATCCTCTATCAACAACAATATTTAAAACTTACAATCAGATACAATTTTACGACCTGAACTACTTAATATTTTTGCAACACGTAATAACAGCTTCAAAAGCCATTTACTTATCGCAAATAAATCAACTAATATATCAATATTTGTTTTTTTTTTTCTGCTTCGATGGTCTAGTTGTTAGCGTTTCACCGCGAGTTCGATTCCCGGGTCGGGCAAAGTGTTATTTGTGAAGTTTCCATCAGGAAATTGACAATAGCAGCACGTAGTTTGAATTGTGCCCGGTTGATGGCGATAGGCTCACCCCCTATCCCATGGGACCTAAACATAACAGGTGAAATTAGGGTTTTTGTTCACCTCTGCCACACCCTTCTGGGTTATATAGGCGTAATGTTATGTTATATATCGTTGTCTTATGTTGAAATGTCTATAATCTATATTGAGTGCCGATTTTACTAATGAGTCAAACTAAAGTCTCTATCCTGTACAAATATTGAATGAGAGAGAGAGATGCAAATACGGGTTAAATCAAACCGTAGATTAAATGTTCGGTAGAATCGGTCCGTGGCTCTTTCTCAAGAGGATCTTGCTCAACATTACTTGAAGAAATAATTATAATTATGCGAACCAGATTGATCTATAAAAGTATCGATTGTAAAATTGATCTAAAAGCATCGATTTTAAGATCGACCTTTAAGGTAATATTGGGTCTTAAGCTTGCGATATCTAGATTAAGTTCTTATGGAAATAATAAATAATTTTGAAGCGTATATTTATCTTCAATTGCCATTTTGCTACATAAAGCAGCATAAGCATTAGGCCTCCTGGATTTGCTACATGAAGTAGTCGTTCCTCACGTTTCTACGCAATTTAGCAACTAAATTGTGTTGTTATGGAGTGGTTGCCATTTGACTGGTCAGTTTAAATATTTGCCCAAGGAAAATTTGCGTCATCATGTTGCATTTTCAAACTACAGAATTATTCCTTACCTTTCATTTGAAGACCATTTTCTCTCAATGGCATTGTTAAAATACATAGCACGTTGCACCTTACTGCTCCATTCTCGTGAAATTTAGCGTATTATTAAATATCTTAATACCTTTATTGAGAGTTAGACTATCAAACACATAAAGAATTATCAAAACAAACAACAACAAACAAAGATTATTTTCACCCGCGGTTTCGTCTACGTGGTAGCTACATAAATAAAAAGTAGCATATGTTACGTGTCCTGTTGTCAGTTACTTGCATCTCAAATTTTAATAAAATTAGTCCAGCCGTTTAAACAATTAGCCAATACAAACATATAGCTAGATAGACTGAAAGACCACATTTTTAAAACTGTATTTTATGCCAAGGTATCGTGCAAACAACTATACCAGCTTTAAAAAAACATTGTTATTTGGACATTAAAACAGACACTGATTTAAAAAAAATTGTATTCTAATATTGATAGTGCCCAGCAGTGGGCAAGGCTGCTATTAAATTGCAATGCAAGTGGCCTACATCTAGGCCAATATATAGGAGATTGGACGAAATAAACTAAAGATAAATAACTCACATATCGTGACGGCAATAAACACAGCTAGCGTCTTCATGATGTCGACGCCTGAACTACTCCGCCTCCACCGCATTGCTAATCTGGAACAAAACAAAACAATTGTTAGAATATATTTCACATTATTCTCGTAATGAAATTGATAAACTGTATGGACTCCAGTGTGGCTAATGGAAAGGCTCCCTCGTTGGTCCACCGATTTGATCCCCGGGTTGGCCAAAAGTATTATATTAGAGATTTTTCCGAAAAAAAAATTCTCAGTGTCACCACGTATACACTCACACGTCCACGTCGCATGGGACAATCTTTACTTCTGGACTAAATCTCTGGATAAAATAGGTAGGTATGATATTATGTAAAAGGTAACATAACAAAAAATCACGCCTATATTAACCAGATGGATGTGGCATAGGTGTACAACATCCATATTTCACCTGTTATGTTTAGGTCCCATTGGATACGGGGTGAGCCTATAACCATCCACTGGGAAAAAATCCTGACGAAAAATTCACAAATAGCACTTTACTCGACTCGGGAATCAAACCCGCGCGAGAGGCGCATACGCTAACCACTAGACTATCGAGACAATAATAGTGTAAATTGTTAATGGTAAGATTTTTCATTTCAAATTCCTGCAAACGATTTTGTTAACAAGCCAATGAATATTTAGTCTTGAAGGACAAGTCAAGACATAGGCAATGAATAAAAATTACATTACCAAAACATTTTAATTTGATATCATTGTCAGAAATGTCAAAGAGCGTTAAATCGCGATAACGTCTATAGTAAGTGTAAATAATTACTACTTCCAAGACCCTACCGTTGGAATACTGTCCGCCAGGCAATACCACCGAGCCTGGTCGGAGGATCCTCTCTTTGTGGTTGGACAACATCGCATCCGTTCCTCTACAATCATAATTTCTAAGCGTGGGTGTGATTGTCTGTGTATTGACTGTATCATTGATAGTATAATTGCTTAGGCCTTCTATTTAAAGTAAAATACCTAAAATAAATACTATCACAAACTCGCACCACAAGGTCCACTAGCAGACTCTTATAAAACAAAAGACGTAACACCAAAACAAAACAGAAACATTGTCGAACGTAATAGATGACAAAACAAGTAATTTATACGAAGTATTGTTTTCACAAAGGGACCTTACCTACTTTTGTTTTGCCCTTACATATTCATGGACTAATAGCTATGAAGCGAAGATGATCATGTTGCCAAAGACGCTATTATATAATTACGAACAGTTGTTTTCAGATTTTAGGAGAAAAGCCGTGCAGAAATGTTATTGTAGGCCGGAACTGTTTTAGTATTTATAATTATGCGAGTAACCTTTAGATTTTCAGTACCTGAAATAGCGATAAGCCTTTCTTATACAAAGTTCTTTCGAATAGTATTTTTTTTAAATACTGACAGCTATAATTATAATAGAGTTGTTAGAAAAGAAGAAGCCTAATTAAAAGTTATCACAGATAACAGAGTAGGTATGAATAATGAGAGAAGACATTCAACATAATTATAGAGAGATATAGTCGATAACAATAATTATATATGATGTGATATTTGTAGCTATTAAATAACTAGTTTTCGTCCACGTGGATAAAAAGTAGGCGACATGTTAATTTAGCCTAGCTAAAAGTATGCCTATCAAGAAAATCCATCCCGTAGAAATGGCGTGAAAGAGTAACCAAATATACACATAAAAGTAAAAGTTATAGCCGGACGTAAGAGACAACTGGTAAAATAGAATTTGCTCCGATTTTAATTATGGCAATATAAAAGACATCAACGCGTTGCGTGGTTTCAAGTTTTTTAATAAATACTTCAAAACTCTCGTTGGTCATTAGACCAACCACGCTACCATTAGGTTAGCGTATGCGCCTTTCACTGCAAGGTCTCGGGTTTGAATCCCGGGTCAGGAGATTCACAATAGCTGCACGGAGTTGAATTTGTGCCAGGTAGATGGCGATAGGCTCCTATACTATTGGACCTGAACATAACAGGTGAAGTGTAGGTGTTGTACAATTCTGCCAAACCCTTCTGGGTAATATAGGCGTTATGTTATGTTATGTATGTTATTCCAAAATACCTAAACTTTATAAGCATTATTTATAATGTTGATAATATAACACATGTATTATGGTAAAATATTGACCACTTATAATGTAAAAGTAATTGTAGGAAGGAAAGTATGCAACGGGAAAAGTGGCGGTTCTCTGATGGCACTCCCTTCCTATAAAACAGGTCGAATAATTATAATCGGTCGTATAAAAAATAGCCTTCAATCATCCACTTAAAAAAATGTTATAAAAAAGTAAATAAAAAATTTAAAAAGTAGTAATAAAAATTAAAATTAACAAACATATTTATATAACTCATTTTCGTCAAAACTGTTGGTTAGCCTCTTTTGCCCGTTAACCATCGATATGAAAAGTTAGTTTTAAACTATAAATTAACGTGTGTATTTTCACTATAAATGTATATACTACTAGCTGTCAAGCCGTTTTCATGCTATGTCGTGACAACGGAAAACGGGTTTCATTTTTATATAAATAGATAAACTGGGCAATTATAAAACTAAACTAAAAGCATGAAATTAACGGGGAATCCAAAGGCAAAGGCCTCCCTCCTCCATTGCATGCCAGTCGTGTTTATTTCAGGCTTTGTTCAGTCAATTCAATAATATAGAGATTAATTAATAATTGGCAAAATATTAGTGAACTTGATGAACCGACTCTGTTCTGACTGTACCATCAAAAGTTATGTCATCAACTACGACATTCTTAGTCCGTACGGAAACCAACCTGCCTTCATAACCCTTCCTATCATCAATTAACTGCTCATCCTAACGACGAAGAGCAAGCTATCTTCGGCCACAATCGGATATAATCGGCAACCATCGGGCACAATCGCGTACAATCGCGTCGTGACGAAGAACCAGCTAATGCATGGGAAAAGTCGTCGAAAACGCCATGTTTCGCCAACATCGCGATAACAGTCAGGAAGTATACCATGAGGTGTAGCGAAAGTTACCATTGTTGAACACGAAAAGTCAGAATTTGCAAGTCAAAGTGGATATTCGGATAATACGGTACATTTGATTTCGTGGTACGGCGCTTCTAATAGAAACCGAAGGAAGCTCACGACTGAAGATTGCTGAGCAATTATTTGGTCACCGAGAGCTTCCATCCGATACGTATCGTCGATACGAATTAAAAAAAAACATTTTCAGGCTATTATCTATAACCATACCAATTTTCATCAATATCAATTCAGTGGTTTAGCCGTGAAAATGTACGGATATACATGTAGATAAGGAAAAGGATAATATCATAGTTGTCATGATTTAGTTCAATACTAAAACGGCCTCGTTTAAACCGTCTCCCATAAAATCCAATGTGAAAACTGTGCGTACTTTATCGAACTATAAATCTGTCTATTACTAGATAGACCACCTTTTAATGGCATCAGTGAATTCCCTTCCAACTTCCAACCCAAATCGTGATTCAAAAGTCAATTTATAATCGCAATCGTTTATCATTTGCACCATCGATCGGCAACTGTCCGCTGGTTTTCAATTATTCAATAGCTGCCGTAGTTTTATAAGCACAGGTCTTGGGTTCATCCACGAGAGGATGGAGCCACAGCTTGCGATTGATTGCATAACCTTTATTTACCTAACTTGGAAGTGAATTCATAAGAAGTGGTCTGTGCTGTAGTAATAGGTACTGTGCTGTTCGATGCCTTGTTACATTTTTACCGTAAGGTTACTGTTTCTAAGATAAGTGTAGGTTTCATTCTGACCAATTTGACTTAACATAGCAATATTTACGTTATTGCGTTTTGTTTGCTATAACTTACACATAGAATTATTGTCAAAAAAAAAAACAAATATTGTATGAATTATAAGAAAAGATGGTGCACATGAGTTTCACTAGCTCTTCTCATGATGCAATACACATCGGAGCTGGTACTTAGATTGATTTTAATTTTAATCTCTAAGTTGAATTAAAGTTAATATAAAGACCCAGTGATTCAAATCATATTAATGAAATTAGTATTATAATTTAATTAGTTAAGTTTTATTTTAATTATATATATTGTATTTTGATGTTTGTTTTGACGTGTTCAATCGCGATTTGGGACCCATAGATAACAGATTTGTTTTCTGATTTCTGACCGGTTATCTACAAGTGGCAGACATGTGTTGCGTCTTAACTATCACGATGAATTTTGGCAAGCTTTGAATAACTTGAAAATAAAAATTAAAAATTAAAATTGTCTTTAAATTTAATCAGAAGAGCTGTTAGCTACTTATTACTCGTATAACTAATCATATTTATAATCGTCTTATTATCAACCACACAATATTGAAGTGTTTCATCAATACAAACACTGAAATAAGTATTGTATAAATCTTATTCCAATTCATTTATATTGAAATTAACACATGCAAAGATAACTATCGCCAACTGCTTTGAAATCAAGATTGACTGTAAATGCACCATGTTCGACCAGTATCAGACACATCCGTGTATGTTCTCCACTTTATGGGCAAACACTTACTTTGTGTCTTTACTATATACACAAAATTATCTATTATAGTATAATTTAGTATTATTTATTATTTACTTTTATATCATTTTTTGTAATGTTTTGACGTGTTCAAGCGCCTCCTGGGGCCTATGAAAATAAATGATTTGAATTTGAATTGAATTTGAATTTAACAATATCGTGTTTTTTTTTTCTTGAGTGTAGATGACAATAATTGCATAAATTCTGTCAATTAGGATATGTAAATTATCAATGTATTTCCAAAGACACTGTCCATTTAGTTATTATTAAAAATAACTGACGATAACTGACGAAGCAGACTTCCAGGGAATCATCTGTAAAGTGCTAATATCTCTTGATTTAAACATACCAAATTAGACATTTTAAAAATGAAATCTTACTTGTAATTTGCAAATACAAATTACTAGTATTCCAGCTAAGCTTAATTCGCTTGTGTTAGAAGGAAATTCTCGTTCGTGGTGTAATGACCAGGATTCGAACCCACGACCCCTCAATAAGCCTTATTCATTGCGCCACAGCCGCTTTTATTGCTTTCTTCTTATGTTTACAAATGTTAATAAATAATAAATAAAATTAATTTATTCACTAGCCTACGTCATAAAAGTCGCATAAACAATTCCCAAAAAAAGCTTTTATCTCGTAATAGAATATTTATTTCAGTAAACCTCGCCACGACCTGACTGCCGATAAACATCTGCCATGACATAACATGACACAAACTGTGGGTCATCATACTCTTCAAAGATCACGGAGTATTTATTACAAAGATAGAAAGAGGTTCTAATGCTTTGTGGTATAAAAGTAATATCTTTTGAAGGCCTGAAGAAAGCAGGTCCTTTAACTTGTCGCAAATAGTTGTGCTATCAATACTGACTTTCAATTTGTTGGTGATACCAGACCTTGAAATTACTGGCGTTTGAGGCGTATGTTTTACGCCTCAAACGCCAGTAATTCTGTGTGTGGTCCTCAGATATGTATTTCTTAGATTCCATTTGACGACAGATAAGTAAGATGGTTACTACCTCCCTTGAGCTTGGTGACATAAGTTCTACCAGTAAAATTAACTGGCCAGGTAAGCTTAAAGTTTTAAAGCAAACCTGATCATAACCAGATATTCAAATTCAAGGTTGAAAAAAAAGTTTTTCTTAATAAGAATAAACATTTTGTTTAATTTCGTTAACAAAAAACACGCCTTAAATCAATGCTTCATTACTTTTTTATTAATAACTTCGATTTAGGCTATTTTCAATATGTTTAAAACGTGTAAATATGTATAAAAAGAGCAGATTGAATTGAAAATCAAAAAGTTAGTTCTTTAAATTATTATTTATTTATAACAACAGTTTACAGTTCAAACATAATCATCTTTCTTCCTCACATCTTTAACTCAACTTAATCCTCACCTCCCCTCGATATTGATTTAATTGTATTTTAAACGGGGTGTGTATTTTTATCATGCTTTAATCAGTGTTTTAAACGTATGTTTAAAACATTCTCAACCCTAATTGAAATATTCAGGATAGATTCCGGTATCAATATAAGAAAACTAAATTAATCGGCTCGGTACTAAATAACTTGCGGCAATTATCTGAGTTCAAAAGTCACAGGAAAGAGAAGTATCGCATTAATTGACTAAGTGACAGTAATGGCGAAAGGACGCCATTTTGGGTCACGTGAGTTCCGCGTCGCGGGCGCATGCATAGGAGATTTCTGCACGTTTGGGGATATTTATACTCATAGTTAATTTGTTTATTATTACAATCGTCATTATTTAATGAATAAAATATCATGTCACCATGGTAAAACATAAAAATCTTTTTATTCAATATTTTAGTTTTAAGCAAATTGGAGTAGATATAGGTACCTATATAACAATAAAACTTATTCAGCGTTTACTCAACTTATCCAAAGACGGCATCTCTTTACTCTTAACATTAATTTAATCAACGATAATGAAGACACAGGGCACAATTACCTAAACAATTGCAACATCAATTTTACATAAGGTTTGCTAAGTTACAAAATATTCAATTTAACACTGAATAAACATTGTTAATGAGGTACTTTAGGTTAGGACCCTAGAATGTCCTAGATGTATAATTACCTGAAGTGTCAATTAAGATGACAGGAATTCGTGGCTAGTAATTACAGAAACTATAGCTAGATTTTTCATAAGGGCAACGTTTCCACACTGTCGGTCATCATATCAAGATTCTCTCTATACTTTCACTAGTCCTTGACATTTCTGACACGACAGTCATTTCGGGTAGTCAGACGCCAATGTCTGACGAATGGTCCAGACACAAGTATTGCACGCGCTAAGTTGGATTGTGCTGATCAGATGACAAAATAAAAACTCTTGCGTAAAATAGTAAAGTTTGTTTTTTTAGATATTTGTTTCATTAGACTCCGCATCGCTAACGTGTAAAAATTAGTAGATAAATTTTCGAGAAAATAATTATATAATAATAATAATAAACTTTATTGCACACCAAGGAAAAATAATACAGTAATGACGGTCTTGTCATAGCAAAGGCAATCTCTTACAGACAACACTATTGGATGGAAAAGTAGAGCTTCTCGCTAGTACACCTTTAGTACTAGCGAGAAGCTTGAATTCAGAAAAAAATAATATATGAAAATGTCTTAAATTAGTGCTATTAAGGCAAAGTCATTACAAATTGCGTGACAGTGTTCTATTGAAATAACACATCAACCACGTTATAACTGAGGCAACTCGTTCTCGAAATGCTGGCTTATATTTCGGCCAGCGACTTAGTATCGCAATTTAACTCGGTAATGCTGCCAGCATTTTGGGTACGAGGCCTTCCGATAGTGACTTATTAAGTTTAGATTAAGTTATTAGACTATTTTATTATAAGTATGTATATTTTATACTAAGAAACAGTTGAAAAAGATATGGGACCGGCAGGATTTGAACCTGCGACCTTACTGCACACCGGGCAGTCGCTCTTAGCCATCCAGCTACGGTCGCCTCTTACCGGCACCCTAAATTTCTCAACTGTATGAGTCAGTCTTACGTCATTTCGTGACGTGTATATTTTTCTGTAAATAAGTTACCATATTAAGTTACCACATTATTATAAAAGAAACTACGAACGATACACAAAACCTAGACCACCTCAATGTATTAAATAACCCATTTAACTCCAAGACTCCCAGGTGGTCTACCCGTTGATCACTTACCGGAACCCATTACATTACATCTGCTATCATTACATAAGTGTCCTCATGAGATAACAGATAATTAAGTGCGATGCTGTAAAGATTTCAATCGCACAGATTATGAAATGGAAATCTATGGGAACGTTGGATAATACTAGATTATGCAGGAAGAGCTTAGGATTGGACATTTGTAGCGAAATCTGATTCTGATTGTGGATTATGGCCTTATTTATGTGCCTTTAAGACTATTTGCTATTGTTTCTCAACTTTAAAGTATACTACTCAAAACTAGGGATCTGACCGTTAGTTAAACTTTTTTGATTAAATATCAAACAGCATTTTTCTGTAGGATTTATAAATAGCCTGTTGGCGTTTTTAATAAATGTAAAGTAACAATTTTCCAGCTAAACTGTAGATATTAATGATTTCCATTAATATCACGGCGTCATTAGGGTCTCATAAAATCAGATTAGAAAAAAAATATAATTATACAATATTACACCTGTGTTTTCTAAAAGGGCTACTAATAATTATGAGATGTATATAAACACTTTGCATCTGTTATGTTTAGATGGTTTATTAATATAAATAATTAATAATTTGGAACTGCCTCGATGTTCGATTCCCGGGTCGGCAATATCGGTCGTGTTATTTGTGAACTTTCCGTCAGGAAACTCACAATAGCAGCACGGAGTAGGAATTGTGCCCGTAGGATGGCGATAAGCCCACCACCATAGGACCTAGACATAGCAGGTGGAATGTGGGTGTTGCGTACACTCCTGCCACACCCTTCTGAGTAATAAAGGCGTGATGTTAACACTATGTTATATACATTATTTGGATTAATTACATTAGATAGAACGCCAGAAGCAATATGACAATGCAAAGAAGCCTTTTTTTTTATTCTCAAAGATTGTAATTATTGTTCAGGTGCCTTCTTTACAATACAAGCAAAGACAGGCAAACGGAAGTAATATTACAAACTTTAAAAAAAAAATAGTTAATCAAGAAACAAGATACCAACTTTCTCACTAGTTTTTGCCGTGAACTTGCAGATCATACAGATGTCGCTACGTGCTGCTCGCGTCGTGACGTATGCGCACGAGCATTGTTATTTTCATTTCTTGAAAGGAGAGTGAAGAAAGTTTGGGAATTTGGTACGTCTCGACTGTTTGTAAAAAAATATTGTAAAAATATGGTGGTACACAAAAGAAATAGTATATTAAAGGATGTAACATATAACAACACATCACCCTACTTTGTTTTAGAACCAAAAATTAATAAGTATGAGTGTAAACAACCTGATATCATAAAGCTTACTACTTAGACTAATTAATCAAATTGATAATAGACTAAAAGTACTGCCTCGAATAGACTTGGCAAAAATACTACCAGATTAAAAGATATTATTTGTCATTCGAAGTAGGCTTCTATATTAAATATTCAATTCAATTTCATTTATTCATAACCAAATTTTACATTGGTGTTGAAACATAATATTTTACTTAAATATAACATAGAATACAAACATTAACACACATTAACACGATTAATACAACTAAATTTACACAAGAGAAAATTACACAAAATTCACCTACACAGTTCATATAAATAAAATAATATCATATTTTTAGGCCTACTGAAAATAAATAAGTCATACTTAAAATCGAAAAGAAGTCAAAGAAATTATAAATAGTATGAGAAAATCTAAATTAAAATTATTATTGCATATTACAAGAGAGAGAGGTAGCAATGTCATGAATAAATAAATGTTATAAACTTAAATAATACAATCACAAATTAATTCAATAAAATAATAATAACAAATTTAATTACTTATGTCATGTAGTAAGAGATTATGTCATGAATTTAATTTATTTGTGTCATTTAAGAACTCGTCCAAGCTGTAATAGCACTTCTTTAAAAGAAACGATTTTAATTTTGATTTAAAGATGTTTGGATCTTGAATTGTTTTAAAACTAATTGGTAATTTATTAAAAATGTGCACTCCCTGAACCCTCGAACTGTGCTGTACGACATTAAGCTTAGGTTGTATATTTTTTGTTAAATCTTTTCTTCGAGTTTGCAGCCTAATTTCCCTGTCTTGATCCGTTTCATATTTATGTAAATTTTTAATTAAATGAGTTAATAATACTAAAATGTAAAGGCTGGGAACCGTTAGTATCTTTAGGCGAATAAAGTGAGGTCTGCAAGACTCTGTTTGTTTTATACCTAAGATCGTTCGTATGGCTCTCTTTTGGGCTACGAATGCAGAGCTGGTATTGTATTCGTAACTGTTCCCCCACAACTGAATGCTGTATCTGAGTCGGGACTCTACTAAGGCGAAGTAGACAGTTCTGAGGTGTGCCACACTTACCTCGTCACGAAGACTTCGAATGGCATAACATGCTGAGCTTATAGAGGCTGTGACAGACGCTAACTCTCGTTTCCAATTCAATAGCGCATCAATTTCGACTCCAAGAAATTTCACACTGTTTACTACTTCTACTTTTAAACCACCAGATGTGACCTGAATGGTTTCGCAATTTCTACTGGTGGATTTAAATAATAAACACTTGGTTTTGTTTGCATTTAGAATTAAATTATTAGTACCAAACCATTTCTCAAAAGTGTCAAATAGTCTGCAGATCTTAAGTTCTAAATCTCTCGTTGAATCTGCTGCCACTATGGCATTAGTGTCATCTGCAAAAATCACGAGTTTTGTGTCTGGTATGTGATTTTTTATGAATTCTGCTAGGTCATTTAAGAATAATATAAAGAAAATAGGACCGACCACCGAACCTTGAGGGACACCGCGTGTAACTGATGTGTGATTGGATTTATAAACATTTTCATGCCCCTCCGTGACGGCTCTAATTTCTACGTACTGTTTTCTGTTTGTCAGATAGGATTGAAACAGTTTTAAAACATTTCCTCGTATTCCATAGTATTCCATTTTTGTTAGGAGAATGTTATGATCCACGGTATCAAAAGCTGAGCTGAGATCCAGGAACAGACCCGCTACCTTCAGCTTGCCATTGATAAAAGATGTTACATCATTCACCAAGGTATCAATAGCATCCGTTGTACCAAGGCACTTTCGATAGCCGTACTGTTAGCTGCATAGAACTCCATGCGCCGACAGATGTTTTACGAGACGATCTTTCATTATTTTCTCGAATACTTTCGATAGAGCCGGTAAAACTGAGATTGGCCTATAGTTTCGTGAGTCGGCTCTACAACCTTTCTTGAAAATTGGCAGTACTCGAGCAATCTTAAATTGATCCGGAAATAAACCCAACTCTATACATTGGTTGAAAAATGATGCCAATGGAGTGGCTAATATATCAATGTTTTCTTTGACTATAGTCAAAGATATTTCATCATACTAGCTGTTGCTCAAAGCTTACAACCTATTCTCTCCTGGAAAGAAAAGCGTAATAATCGGCTGAGCCGTTTCGGAGAAATCCGAGTCGAACAGTTTGTTTGGTTAGGTTCATGTTTTGAAAAGCTGCGATCAGCAACACTCAACCTCAAATAATTCATTGTACATATGGGTAAAACATAGATGTTACATAGAAAAATACAAAAATATAACATAATAAAATATAGATAACATCTAGTGTAGTTTTATTAAAATGTAATATTATACAATATTATTTTTATGCAATTTTGCTTAGGAACTTTAATACTTAATACACAAGAACTATTAGAAACAATGAAAACACTTGATTAATAAAAAATTAAAACATTATAACAGAAATAACAACACGCACAATGCAATCGTGTGAAAATAAAAACGTGACGTTTTATACAAACGAACCTTATTTCCTATTTGAAGAGATCGAGCCAGTTCTTTACTCTTGTCTTCAACCTGAATTTGGCGTAGTTCTAGTTAGATAAATTTAGGCAATTTTACCACCATTCTGATTGCATTAGAACATCTTCAACGATCCACCATCGTGTACAGATATCCATCTACCTTTTCGACGATTGCTACAATTTCGCCGGTGCCTGACTGACCCAGCAATCTAGATCCGAATCTAGCAATTTTTATGGGCTTTCAGCTCAATTTGATGATTACGAAGGAATGCAGTTATGGAGAAAATTAGGTGCTTATTAAGTTATTTGGTGAGGGGTTCCGATTCGTGTGGATGGCGCAATGGCACTGCTATGTAAGCGTCGTGCATAAGCTTGAGAAATAATCTTTAAAAGAAGTTTTTTTGTCACTAATAGTAATGACTAACTTTACTTAAGCTAAATCCCAAGTTTGTTTTATTATTCTGCGAAGCAAATTATTACGGCTTAAAATATTTTCTGAAATCATAATTTATTTAATGACTTTACAACGATAAATTGCAGCTTTTATTTTAACTTATGAGCTAAAGCGATTGTTACCAAAATAAACAATTTAACTGACAATTATTTTATACGTATGACGTTGACGTCAATTACGCGACTGTGGGAACGGAATATTCTAAAACATTATTATTGGTTCACACTTTGAATAGTAATCATGTTAGTTAAGTTTTAATTGTATTTGCCTAATTTTAATTAAAATAATATTTAAAGTAAGCTGCGTTTGGTGTTTAATGCAACCTTCGACTGTAGAAACATTTACTAACGATAAATATTGCACGTGTGCTTAATTTATATCTTCAAGTAGGTACGAACATTAACAGTCCAACGCCAGATTAAGATATTAGACTAGTTAAATTTAAGATGCAACCAGTATATTTTTCTGTGAATAAAGATTAAAAATAAGAACAGAAAAAAAGTAAAGTAAAAGTAAACTCCACACCCGTCGCAATCTCAGTTCAAAACAAGAAACTCTTACTTATAAACATTCCCAACAAAGATTACATTAAGAATAATGTAGATTTACACAGTGGCAATATAAATGCCTCACTAAAATAGTTTGCATCATTTCTCAAATTACACTGCAAAGAAAATGGGACATTGCGCATTAAGCCTCAGTAATTACAAAGGTGTTGCGACACAGACAGACAAACATTTTGATGTATAGGATCAGAAATTGAGGTCTAGTGGTCTTTAGGTGACCTTAGATAGTTGATCTAGTAATTTAATGGTCCCCAATAGATGTAATTGGAGTTTTGCAATTGTAATTAGGATTTGTTGGTTGTGTGAACTTTTACGTGGGTGTTTACAATATTTGATTGGGAGTAAGATTGTGATCATCCATAAATTTGCTGTACGTTCTCTTATGGACCTTTCACAAATAATGTAGATTGAAGTTATGTAATTATCAGCAATGATGGGGACATCAAGTTCTTAAAATATTAAATTGAACTGGAAATCGGTGATGTAAAACTGTGGCCGCTTTTACAATTAACAAAATAAAATAAATATTTATGGTAACTAATAACTTATGATAGCTAGACAGTTGTTTTTTTACAAATGATGTATAACTGATGCCGCTATAACAACAAATAATAAAAAAAATATACATAGGTATAGGAGAGTGGAGCTCCCACACAAAAAACGTTACTTTTTTGCTAGTTTCTGTTCGATATTGATAACGGTAACAGGTAGACGCTTCAAATCCTCTATTACGTGGGACCTAAATATACTAGGTTAAGTGTGTGTCCCTGCTACACCCTCCCGGGTAATATAGGCTTGACGTTATGTTATATTATGTTATTGTATGTTATGTTAACCCATGATATTCATTCCACACAATAATGCATTTGAACAAACCAATTCAATACAGTAGCACACCACCAATTATTGTCCTACGATTAGCCCTCAGATCGTGCAGTAGTATGTACTAAGCCCTGTCATCCCAGTTCTGCCATTGTCCCTATACTTAGATAACCGAGGAAATTAGACGGGAAATAAACGGTATCGGATCTGATGCAATTGCATCGCGACGGTTATTAGCAAAGGTAACTGCAGGGTTGGTGAGGTATGGTTAGGCTACTGTGTTCGACATTCAATTATTAGGGTTGTAGGTTTTGTGAACAAGATTCTGTAAAGGTAACCGTTGATATTGAAATATTAGTGCATCCTTACCCATATATAAATATATTACAATTTTAATTGACAGGAATTTAAATTTCTTGTAATACCATTTATAGAATGTATTCGTTGCGTTCGGTTTGTTGGTAAGATTATAAAATTACTGATGAAAAAGGTTTAGTATTTTCTTGCGCATAACCGACGATGTCACGTAAGCTTGCTTGCTTCAAAAACCTTTTAACCTCTTGTCCCGTTGTTACTTCTTCTCATCCCACTGTTGCATCTTTTTGGCAGTATCTCCTACGTATACTCCCCTTATTCGCTTTCCTATATAAAGCTTTTGCACTTGCATATTTGTAGAATAAGTCGGTTTAATAGAAAAAATGTAGTCAGCTCCAGTGTAAATTCACCCCTTAGAAGTACAAAAAAGGGGAGTGAGATTTCTGTACATACATTACTTAAGAGCAGCGATAGCCGAGTGGGAGACTGTAGGACTGCTAAGTCAAAGGTCTCGGGTTCGAACCCACGGCACACACCTCGGTCAATAAATCGTTAAGATTCGTCTTTTCGAAGATATGTGTGTATTTATCATATAAATTATCGCTTGCTAACTAACGGTGAAGGAAACATCGTGAAGAAACCTGCATGCCTGAGAGTGCCTAAAAAGTGCTTGAGGGTGTGTGAAGTCTACCAATCCACAATTGGCCAGCGTGTATGTAGACTATGGCCTAACCCTTCTTATCATGAGAAGAGGCCCGAGCCCAGCAGTGGGATACAGGGCTGCTATTATATTACTCAAGTGAAAACACAGATTCGGCCAGAGAATAGTTTCCAACACAAAAACGTGAAACTAAAAAACAATTGGCATTCTACACACGATCAAGTTCCAACTTTGGCACATAAGCCCCGTTATTTCATTGTCTGTCCTTCACGCTATGCCCATCTAATGACGCCTGACATCGATTGAGTGAAGGTGCCTGAAGCCGGAGATAATCGACATTATCTTTATTTCTGTACAATCGTTTATTGGACAAATGATTTTCGTTCCAGTGATGGTTTTTTGTTGATAAGTTAGGTGTGAGATAATAAATAAGGGCAAATGGTACGGAACCGTTAGATCATGGCGGTAAAGCATGGTCTATAGGTACTCTGGTGAAAGTGAGCATGTAGGAACTAAATAGTTTTTACTACGACACAGTAGAAAAATAAAATATTTTGAAGGATTTGAAACTGCGACCTTCTGCACACCGGGCAGTCGCTTTAACCAACCAGCTACGCTCTTGCGCACATATTTTTTCAACTGTTTCTTAGTATAATTTGCTAAGCATAGCTAAATGCTATAAAAATAATCGGATAGAAGTTTGGATAGTTTTTTTACGCATAGGATAAAAGCATAATTTTATGTATGTTTGAATGTATGGTGATATTATTTACTTGATGATAATAGGCAGTTCTCGAGCTGCTGTATACCATCGTGATGATGTATCATGAAGTTTAAGATATCGAACCTATAATACCATATTTTGTTTCGTAAATCAGTCTGCAAGATTCAGCTGAAGATCAGTATTTTGCGCAGAGTGGCCGCTTTCAGTAATTTAAATTATAATATGATAGAAAAATACAGCATTTATTGTTGAATTTCAATTTACATTCGTTTTCATTTATATTTTACGTTTGAATCATCGTAAAATTAAGTTTATTAGGTTCATTAGCCTAACGCGTGATCACCAACCACAACTCATATTCTGAGTCCATAAACTCTACCTAGTGCTATACACTACTAACTAACGTCATATACGGCATCTCTTCACATGTCAACATTCTACAGTGGTATAGTATCACAAAATATTAAACGACAACAAGAAGTAATGCGTACTGTTAATTTATTTGTAAATACAAATTACAAGTACTCTTGTTGACTCAAGCTTAGGATGAAGTTTCAAAGCCGTAGTGTGAAATGGCCAGGATTCGAACCCACGACCCGCACTAGGAATAACTTCTGTGTCGCGGGGGTGTTCACAGACATACATTTGACACACACAGTGCTCTGTGTGTGTGTAGTCCGCATAGTCAGAACAAATCTTTGCGAATCATATGCGAATATATTATAATGATTTGTTCTGCGACGGGATCGAACTCACAACACCAGCGCAGTTAAAAGCGGCGACCGATTCAAGCCATGCACGCATTGAAGAGATATTAACGCGTTTGGTCGATACTTTTGTTTAGTGAGCTTAGTTCCACCCGCCTTTTTTGACTACCTTGAGATCTCCGGTTTGATCAAGAATTGTCAGCAGCTGCACGTAGTCTAGAATTATGCCCGGTTAATAACGATAGGCACATAGATTTTTTACATAACATAAATAATAAGTATATTACATTATATATTTTATAACATTTTGTATATCTATGCACCTCTTGTATGTATTTTATGTATTGATTTGTACTCGTTTCTCTCAAATATAATATATTCACATCAACTCTATAAACACTTCAGTTCTTTGCTCATATTGCACCTACCCTTGCTTTTCTCTGCACCACCCAAGGTTGACTGTTAGAGAATGCCACTAGCCACTAGGCATTAGGTCCGCCTCTGTACTTATAAATGTGCAAAAGTTTAAATAAATAAATAGAATTGGGTGATATATTATGAACGATACCAATTTATCGCGTCGTGAGTTGTATGTTCATTGAATTTACCTCATTAGGACTATTAACTAACATGCGTGATCAACAACCATACCACATTTTGTAGATCATTGATCTCTACTCATACTTTATCTCTACGTAGAGTCCATACATCAGTGACATAGAGTTACAAAATGTATAAGTATGGCACACGCAAGAGTATTAAGTGTATCGCTCTATCAGATCTGCATGCGATCGCTCCAATAAAATGGTTCGTAGGGGAGCGTGAAATTGTACGCGCCTTCGCAATGTGTGGGGTCGAGCACAGTGTATGCTATGCGAGATGTGAGCTATAGAAAATATTACCAAGATGATAATACTGCCTCGATGTTCTAGTGGTTAGCGTATACCTACGCCTCTCACCGCGAGGGCTCGGACTCGATTCTCGGGTGGTGCAATGTTATTTGTGCACATTTCGCCAGGATATTCACAATAGCAGCACGGAGTTGGCCTATGCCATGGGACCTAAACATAACAGGTGAAGTGTGGGTGTTGTTTACCTCTGCCACACCCTTCTGGGTAATATACTATATATGACATATACTATGCAGTAATATAATTATATAAGTGGATATTGGAAAACATGACGTTAAATTGACTTTATGAAATTAAATGAATATGAAAAAAGACGTGAAGTTATGTTATGTTATAATACTTTTAAATACATTTATTAAATCTTGAAATAAGAAATTCTATTACCTTCGGAATGTATTTGTTTTATCTGTCTACTTGCTTCGTCCCGCGTTGTACGTTAAAAAAATGTCTATGATATGATAATTCAGACTATTATATGTAAAAATGCCTATGATATGATATTAAACGTCTTATGTTGCGAACAGACGTATAGTCCACCTGGTCCGCCCACGAACATCAACAATCCACAAAAGCAGATTGTAGATGCGTCACTCCATCTAAGGACTATAGTGTAATGCCTCATGTGACAGTGATTTCAGTTTCCGATCCCATCAACAAACCGGAACACAGCAGTGCAAGCACTACTATTTGGCGGCAAGTGAAACGGTGGTGCTACCGATCTCGAACTCGTTTACAAGAGCTCTACCTTTATTAAGAGTAACAAACTATCCATCCATATAAATTTCCTTACAAACACTTATATACTATTTTTTTTTTCTAAAATATGTGTTTAAATTGAACGCTCCTATGGCGAATCCACCCTGTACATTTAGTGGATTGAAAGTACCTTTGAAACGTTTAATACAAGAACGTTCAATCCGTACTATAAATTGTAGCACGACCATCTTTTAAAGCTTTTACTGGACTGTACACCTTCAGAAAACAGCCTTAAAGTTGGAACAATGAATAATAGAGCTGCAACCGTTTATTCGTGCTAACAAATTGCTGCTTGTCTACTCCATCTACACCACTGTTATTTCAAACATAGGTTTGTTTTTGTAGGATATAGTTTTCTTGAGACTCAAAAAAAAATATTACTTAAGTAAACACTTATAATATTTTTAAGCTTTTCTTTGACTGGATTCGGTCAGCTTCTGGTCATTCAAATTATGTGATGTTTGTATTTCACATGAAATTGTTGCAAAATGATCTCTTTAATCAAGTGTACTAAGCTGTGTATAAAGTTTAGAGCTTCAACT
This sequence comes from Hypena proboscidalis, assembly GCA_905147285.1. Taxonomy (NCBI): domain Eukaryota; kingdom Metazoa; phylum Arthropoda; class Insecta; order Lepidoptera; family Erebidae; genus Hypena; species Hypena proboscidalis. The sequence goes on from LR990147.1 coordinate 875,571, forward strand.
TCTAATTGATTATTTTTATAGCATTTAGCTATGCTTAGCAAATTATACTAAGAAACAGTTGAATAAAGTATGGGACCGGCAGAATTTGAACGTGACGTAACATACAGTTGAGTAATTTATAATCCTGGCAGAGGCAACCGTAGCTTAGTGGTTTAAAGCAGCTGCCCTGTATACAGAGGTTACAGGCTCAAATCTTGCCGATCACATGATTTTTTCAACTGTTTCTTCTTAGCATGATTTAGGGCTTTAGTTTATTAAAAACGATTACTGATATGTCAATTGCTACTGAAAGCTACAAAAATACATGTTCCATAAGAAAGGTCTTACTAATTATGGAAAGTGTAGTCTATATCGAAAATCAATCGATCCAAACGGATAATTATTATTCACGAAGAATATTAATTGGAAAAGGCTAGTATCCAATCATGATTAGATATTAAATAATATATAGATATAAGCCTCATAATGGTTATTGAAAATTGATCGGTAGCTATTGTAAGAGGCATTTATTATGAGGAACACAATGAATAGATTATACACAATGCAGATCGCACAAATTAACTACCACTTGCTGCCTCCATTATTCATTGTTAGTTATTCATTAGTTTCTATAATCAAGTGTTACAAAATGCGTAACATCTTAGATTTCTTGTATGGTTCATGAGGCTTTGTGTGTATTATTCACTAAAATAAATAAAGGCTTTGCTTCGATAGTCTAGTGGTTAGCATAGCCTTACCACTTGATCATCGCATCATTTATTTATAACATATCATCACGCCCAGAAGGGTTGTGCAGAGGTGTATAACACCCAAATTTCACCTGTAATGTCCACCGGCCACAAATCCAACTCCGTGCAGCTATTAAGAATTTACTAGCGGAAAGTTCACAAATAACACTTTGTCCGACCCGGGAATCAAACCGAGATCTCGCGGTTAGAGGCGCATACGCTAACCACTAGACTATCGAGGCACATGCAACGAGATCTCCATGTATTAATTTCATATAACAAATTTCGTAATGTAAATTAGGCCTTAGCCTGGTTTATCCAGCGGAAATAATACACTAAAAATAACATATTGGCTAAACAATGGCTCACACTTGACCTTGTTTCCATCAGCTGTCCATCAAAGACAGGGCCCACACGGGCAGTTCGATGCTATTATTTATACAAACTCATCTGCGTATGATTTCTTGAAAAAAATTAAGATTTAATTGAAAACAAAGTCGTCAGTTAAGTCGGTTAAATATACCCAGTTTAGCTGCGACAGATATCGTATCATACGTGTGTTTAAAAAAAAATCCTTCAAATTCAAATTCAAATTCAAATCATTTATTTTCATAGGCCCCAGGAGGCGCTTGAACACGTCAAAATATTACAAACAAATGATGTAATAATAAATTATAAGTAAAACTAAATTATACTAATTACAATGATTTGAACCGGGGCTTAGATTAATTTTAATCCAACTGTTTAGAATCAGATTAAAATCTTTTAATGGGAAAATTTAATTTGCGCTTCGCATATATAAGTTCCTCCTATCTGCACGTGTGGTGTAGTAGTTTAAACGTAGTGTTGTAGGTTCGATCCCCACATGGGACAAATCATTGTGTGATTCGCAAAGATTTGTTCTGAGACTGGGTGTGTTTGTGTGAGTGAATGTGTGTATTTGGCCTTGTCATTGGGACCATTGGGTAGTGTAATTGCTTCTGGCGTTCTATCTAATGTAAAAAATGAAAATTTATTGTATCATTTCAATTTATTACTCTGATAAGCTTACCAACCTGGGTTTTCCACTGGCAAGCCAACACCAAATCCCTAATAATATTATTAAAGTTAAATTTTGTAAGAATATTTAAATACATACTCGTATATGCTCTCGAAAACACTACTTGATCGATTTTCATGACATTTGGCATTCGGCTATTCTAGCTAGATTAACATATAAGCTACATAAACCGAAGTATCAGACGGTCAGAACCGCGGGTGGTAGTAATAACATATTGGCCAAACAATGGCCCACACTTGACCTTGTATCTCATGAACTGTCCATCATAGCTTGGCCAAAGCGGCAGTACGACCGGATATATAATATGCTATTATTTAGACAAACTGTTCGAAGTATTGTCTTGAGATTGGCATTGGATTGTCCTTGGATAAGCTTTTGAACATTTGATTCAAGTTTGGCGTGAAGGTGTTGTTAATTTGTAGGAATAATGACAAGCAAACTATTTTCAGTTGTTTGTAGAAATAGATATTGCAATTTTATTTAAGGGGAACTGTAATTGTATCGCACATAGTGTCTCTGCAATTGAGTCTTTATTCGCGCAATTACAATTGGGCTTATAATAATAATAACAGCCCTGTATCTAATACATGTCCCAATTCTGGGCTCGGGCTTCTTCTCATAATGAGAAGAGTTAGGCCATAGTCCACCACGCTAGCCAAGTGAGGATTAGTAGACTTCACACGACCTTGAGTACTTTTTAGGCACTTTTAGGCATGCAGGTTTCTTCACGATGTTTTTCTTCTTCGTTAGCGAGCGATAATTCATATGATAAATACACACGTATCTTTGAAAAGACGAATCTTAACGATTTATTGACACAGGTGTGGGCTGTTGGCTCGAACCCGAGACCTTTGACTTCGCAGTCGCTATCGCTGCTGCGTATTGAACTGGGCTGAATTTGGCTAAATATTAGAATCTTAAACGAAATGAAAGGAACCTCCCCGAGTGACGTACACAACGATTCCCTACGTCCGGCGCACCCTGGGCAATTCGCGAGTTCCCCAAAGCGAATTGGCTAATCCTTTCACCACGATGGTAAGTCAAAATAAAATTTGACTCAGCCATCGACACGACGAAGAAGAAGAAGACACCGTTGTTTTGGGCTATTTTAAGTAAAATATTATTACTCTCGTATATTATTACTCGTTGCTGTGCTCAAGTGCCAATATTTTCAAAGTAATGTAATATGATAATTTTTTTAAATATTTTTTTTATATAGGATTGCTAATTTAATGACTTCGTATATCTGTATATGTTGCCAGTAAAAATGGTAAGCAGAGGCGCTGTGAACCGAACCCAGAAGTGTTTGAAGTAGAAATAAAAACGGAGAAACATCGGTAATCAAATAATCGGAGTTATACTAATTACTGTGTGGATGAGACGTTTCCCATGATTGCGCAACTCCGCTGTCGATAATGCGAGCTTAGGGCTGTCAAACGGGCTAATCGTCCAATTACTTAAACACAAAAACAAGACGTCTAAATTAGCTTTTACTACTAATAGGTAGTGTCAAACCAGATGTTATTATAATGATATCTGGTAAGACACATCTTTACCAGTAATACTGGCAAAGGGGTTTTCTTTCAAATTAAATTACCTTAACAGTGTTTCCTTAAAATTATGAAATCACACGTTTATTTTAATGCATAGTTAATCCAGGCATATATAGACTCAGAATATGTTAGAATATGCTCAGTTAGTTAAATTTGTATTAATTTATTGCTCAGTTATTTTACTCGTTTGATTAAAATGTGTTTCTATAAGTGACAACCCTTATAAATAATAGCAGTAGTTGTGAATTTGCGCGTGCCACTGCGATCGCTGACTCTCGGGTTGCGTGTGCGCAGTGAGTGAGGATTAAGACGGTAAAGATTTGAGTGCTCTATGAAATAATGTGATATTATAAAATTTTAATATTCTTCTGTCGAAAAATCGTGAAAAAATTATTTTCCGGTGAACAATTTTTTGGATTTAGGATCTTAGAATGATTTACTGAATCACTGTTAAGCGGCTTCGTCGTGATGTCGTTTAGTTTAGAAATTGGAATTGTGGACGGTGGATGACGATGAGTTCACCTCCTATAACAGGTGAAGTGTGGGTTATACACCTCTGCAACACCCTTCTGGGTAATATTGGCATGATGTTATGTAAATAGCTAAATGCATGAAATATCGATTTGAGGCAAAAGGTCATACCCATTGAGCTATTGTAGTTATCTAAGCAAAAGTAAACCGGAAGATTAGTATTTTGCAATAGAAATTTCTCACAAGTTGTGGTACAAATCATAAAAAAACTAAGATTTAGAACACCTATTCATATCAATGTTTTTTATTTTTTTTTCATAATAATATAAGTTGCTAGTTAAGTGTATCATACAACATTGCGAAAGAAAATTTTGTAAAACGAGTTTTACATAGGTTGTTTGAAATAATTAGATAGATAAATAACTCGCATGCTTAAGCACAAAAATGTATGAACTCAATTCGTTTAAAATTAAAACAGTTTTTGGTAAATTTGAATCTAATTCTGATTAATATAAGCACAAAATATTTAAATGTTAATATTTATTTATTAAAACGAATTTATAAAAAAGAGTTCCTCATTCAAGTATACGGTTTTTAGTAAACCTTCTTATATTCATTTAAATTTTGACCACATGAATCAGTCAGTTTGAAAAACTACCCATATTACGAATTTTACCGTAAAGGACTTCAAAAGAAAGATACAAACTGCCGCAACAATTCACTTTTATTGTTCTTTTAACCAGTCCGATTAAAACGACGTATCCAGTCAAAAAACATTCAACCTTGAAATAAAAGAGTATAGCTGCAATCAATAAATTGCTATACGGTCAGAGTTTATAACCCAAAATAACCTTTGACCGGTCAATGGCTTTACTAAACTTGTATTGTTTTATTATAATCGTAACTTTTATAACGCAATTTAGTATAAACTCGAATTGTAGATTTTTAAACATAAAACATAAAATAAGGTGTACGAAATCCACTTTTCACCTGTTATGTCTAGGTGCCACATCCAACGGGCACAATACCAACTACGTGCTGAGAATTTCCTGACGGAAAAACGGTAATCGAACCCGAGACGTGAACGTGAACCCGAGACGGCAATGATACACATTTATACCGCCAGACCAATGAGGCAGATTCTTATAGACGTTTCAGAATCATATATATATTTATCGTAATTGTCTATTCACCGTGAGGTTTTGTGTTTTATGAACAGTTCGGTCAAAAAGTTATAAACCATTTTTTCGTCAGTCAGCAGCATAAAGTAACACTGTGCCCGATAAATAGCAGTAAATATACCCATGAGAAATAAATAAAACCGCGATTTTTGTTCCATATTTGAAGCAATTTACTGAAACTTACGACGACATGCAATTCAGCTCACCCATTATTTAAATACGCAAATATTTCGATAGCACCATCCCCGCTACCTCTCATGCCACACACCACACGATCACTTTCTCCGCTGCCGTAGCGGGATGCGCTGCACTCGAGCACTCGACCGAGTAATCGATTCAGAAATCGTTTAATTGCTCGCATCTCGTCTCTCGTGCTGTAATACTAATATTATCCAATACATATCGATTACAGTTTATGTTGTTTGCCGTTTGATTTTAGAAGTCCAGAACACGGATTTAACATGATGTAAATCTTTTGGAATTTTAAATGCACTGAAAATATTTGTGCATTAAGTCTCAATTTCACAGGTGTAAGATAAACTTTATGGGCAGGATAAGCTTATAACACCCTAATGAAAGTGACAGCTGTGTTCTTTTTTCAAGTGTGATATCTGTCACTTTTAAATTCAGTCAGGTTATATTTTATGGGTTGGATAGAATCTATCCGGAACTTCTGAAACTGGCCCTTAATAATATTAAATTACAACCTGATTACGAATAAACATAAAAATTCAGTGGTTGAGTGTCCTCCATAGTCTACGCAAGAATGTAAAGTTGTTATAATATATAGTAGAGCTTTTTCGAAAGGGAGAAATTAAGTAAATAAAAAGCAATATGCAGCCAATTGTATATTAAAATAGGAAAATTATCGTAATGATTGTCATAGATTTATAAATCGCCGAAATCAGAAGGAGACATTAATAGACTGCGGCAAGAATGGAATACAGACAACCCTCGATCCATAATCGTATCTAGCCAAAAGTTCCGATTGAATTGAACAGCACTATTAACTAGATTTATTGAAACAGCTCACATATTAATGACACTGCATTAGCAATACCCACATTTCTCTTCACCCAATCGCTTTCAATTTGTAACAGATATAAACTCCCACTTTCTGTGACCATAGCTTTTAGTGCAAGCAGTAAAAGCTTTAAACATTGTTAGTAAAAGCTGCACCTGACCTTAAGGTTTGGGTCAGACTTTCAACCCGCGGCGAGGATCGATCGAGTACAGTTTATGACAAAAGTGTGTTATTTTCTTTATTACTGGTGGTAGAGCAAGAGCTCTACCACCAGTAATAAAGAAAATCGAGCGTCCTTCGAGCTCATTCACAAGAGTGAATGAGCTCGAAGGAGGCAGCACCACCGTCTCACCTTTAACCTGCCGCCAAATAGTAGTGCTTCCATTAATATGTTTCGGATTGGTGGTGAGATCAGGCCCTGAAATTACTGGCACAGGAGGCATAGCACCGTAGTCCTCAGCTGCAGCGACGCATCTATAATCTGCTTTTGTGGATTGTTGATGTCCATGGGCTGTACTCCACTTACCATCAGGTGGACTACACGTTCGTTCGCTGTGAGTGTAGTATAAAAAAAAAAAATTACTTATAAACGCCCGCAGTGCCAAGTAATTTATACTGGGTGTAAATAGCATCATGACAAAGCGTATAATTATATATAAGCCATTCTGAGACTCTGAAAGCAAAAATTATTCATCAGAAAATCGGTCTTGGAAAATTTATTTGTTAAATTATGTAATCTTCACTACTATTCGTGTTATTGGTTAGCGTATGCGCCTCTCATCGCGATTCGGTTTCGATTCCCGGGTCGGGCAAAGAACTATTTGTGAATTTTCCGTCAGGAAATTCTCAATAGCTGCACGGAGTTGGAATTGTGCCCAGTGGACAGCGATAGGCTCACCCCCTATCACATGGGACCGAAACGTAACAGGTGAAGTGTGGGTGTTGTAAACCTCTGCCACACCCTTCTGGGTAATATAGTCGTGATGTTATGTTATCTTACGGAAAATGATAGTACTTGACTGTACAGAATCTTTCACTGTAGTTGTTAGACCGATTGCGTGTACTTATAAGGTAGAAAATGTTGTGATTTTACCTTAGAGGTATAATAAACGGGTAGATAGCTATGTGACATAGGTCATGGTTTATTTATATTCCTGAATTTTCTATGGGTGTGTATTGTTTCATTAGTTTGTTTACCGACTAGTATAAAAGAGAGTTATGATTTTAAGCTTATGGACCACGAATTTCACAACTTCTTGCTATGATCTAGAATACTGGATAGTATTTGACAATATATTTTTATTAAACTTTTATATTTATTACAAAATTAAATTGAATTTATTTTAAAATTAAATCTGGGTAATGTGTTCTTTCAAATCTTTTTTAGAGTTACATTTATCTTCTTAATGTTTGTAAGCATCTGAAACACAATAAAATATTTTTTGTGTATTAACTTAATATCATTGTAATAGCAGATTAAGTTCAGAATAACTTCCCATAACCTTAAACTTTGCAGTTAAAATGAAATCACGTTTTTACTCTTAAAAGACTTATTTGTTGAAAATGGCTCTTAAGACAGTCACTTCGGAAATAATAAAGTGATTGTAAGTGAATATGTTTTAAATATGTTTGGGACCCACGTTCGCTTCGCTTGTGGTACCATATACTGTTATAATACGTAAGTTTTATGATAATATTAAACTTTCTTACAAATTACTCTAGCTATTGCTAAATATACATCCAAATTTGTTGCGTAATTTAAAGTAATTTAATTTTTTTTAGGTTAAGGTATTTATCTATGGGCCTATGCAGCCTGAAATAAATGATTTATTATATTATTATTATTATTATTATTAAAAGAATTAGCCCTATTTCACAGGTGTTAGATAAACCTTATTGGCAGGATAAGCATATAAAACACATAAATGATAGTGACCGCTGCGTTATTTTTCAAGTGTAACTTGTGTCACTTTTAAATTCGATTAGGCTATATTTTATGGGTCGGTTATGCACTATCTGGCACTTCACAAACTGGCTTAAGCTTAGAAATGACTTCAGATTCGATTTTATACTACGTTTATATTTAAATAAAGCAATACATATATCGAGTTTATTTTATATTTGTTCACAATGGCACTACGGCGGAAAAACGTGTTGAGCATCAAACTATAAATTAGTAAATTTTTTGTAACACATGTAAAAACTAATCAGTATACCAGTTCGTACAGTGCACATAACGAGTAATGCCACTATAATGATTAACCGTATTTATTCAATGAGCCTGAACGGTGTCCGTCATTCTTAGACCCACTACATGACTTTAATTACCTGTTACATGATACCTAATATAGCTGGTTTGACAGGACATCTAATTAACACAAATTGATTTGACTTGTAGCAAACATGTTTGTGGTATACTAGAGGGTAAGACAATAGTTATTTGTGCAACTAGAGAGCAAAGTTCGTATTTACTACAAGTGCAAATTTTCCTGAATAAGCGAAATTTATAGGTTAGAATCTTGAGCGTAGTGAGGGATTCAAAGCACGAGATGTAAATAACTTTGATCTCGTCTAGCACATACAACTTTTCACCTGAATAGCTTGAAAAAAGTACCCATAGTACAAGTTCTGTTTAGCTTAGGTCTAGATGACGTAGTGTGAAAATTGTGTGACAAAAAAAAAAGCCAAGCAATGAGCTAAACTCAACTTTACTTCGAGTTTTGCTCAATGTTTTTATACAATAAAGAACGATTTTTCGAGCTGTTGAGGTGAAACGTATTTTATTATTTATTAGTAAGTAGTACACAATCTTTTTTATGATAAACAAAAGATTGTAGAAGCGTCAGTGTATCGGAAAATTGTGTCATGACGTCTCATGTGTCAGTAATTTGTAGGCCTACTTTTATTATTCATCTGAACCTCAAACTCTTTCACAAAGTACAGCATACACACATGAGAAAGAGAAAGAAAACAACTTGTCACTTTCGTGCACACACAATATTACAATTACTATTCTTGCGTTAATTTTCCATACAGATGTAAAAGTTAATGCATTCGAATAATAACTACCTAGCTATTGTGTAAAGGAAATTGTTGCTTATTGTTTATAATATGTAAACAGTAAATATATATGAGTACAAGTATTCAAATAAGTAATTACAAATGTAAAAATGACAACACGCACCTTCTTAGTGTTACCACAATATGACTAAATATTTGCTATCTAAACTTTATGGTTATAATGATGGTTTTTTGTATAAAAACAATTTATTATAGTTTATTATCTGGTATATCTAGCATACAAAGTAAAAGAGATGGAATCGCAAGCGTGAGGCAGTGAAATAAAAAGTGGTCCAGATTGCACCGCGCATGGGAGTGCATGGCTTGTGCTCCAAGTTATATATCATAGCGGATTCTACAATAAATAAAAAATGTTACCCGCGTTAAATTGTTATTTTTTTCGAGATAAAATCTCTTATGTTATTACAAGGTGTTTGCCATATCTGCGCCAAATCTCATCAGAATCGATACATCCGTACAAGCGTGAAGAAGTAACAATACACACTTAAATAAAAATTTTCGCCTTTAGAATATTAGTAGGATTATTACAAAATATTCTATTGATTTTTTTTTTGGATTTGTTTTCATTACCAAAATAAGCGTTATCAGTTATTTGGTTACAGTTCATTTTATAGATAAAATTCTAGGGGGTAAAAGGCCTGATCATCTCTGGCGACATTTTCGTTATCGTTAGCGGAAGCGCCTATCGCTCAGGTTTGGTCAAGCCTTGAAGAGATCAAAAATCAATCACTCAATATTTTTTTGATCATGAACAGCAATTGTTGTGCCCTATTCTAATTAAAAAAAAATACTTTATTTAAAATAACCTTAAAAATAAAATACAGAGTGCAAGAAATGTACATAATAGAAAAAAGGGATAATATAATATAATTTAATCTTTTGAAAAACCTGGAATTGCAGGGTTCTTTCAAAATACGCTTCTAATAAGTCAATTTTTTCACGATTAGAAGACATTTTAGCGAAAATCCTTAATTAATAACTCATACGAAGTTTCTCAGCTGAAACTAAGTAGGTGGGTCGATTTCCCAAACGACTTTTTTTTCTGTCCTCGTTGAAATTCGTATTTGAAAAGAAGAATATTGTATTAAATAGATTTTTATAGTATTATATAGGTAGATATAGGGTGGGGGCAAAAATATGAATGGGCTAGGATGAAATTTAAGGGTAGAAAAAAATTCCTAAAGTCCAAATTTTCGCTTGTCGGTGCTGTCCCAGTACTTTTTTTACAAACAAAATGGCTTATAAGTTAATGAATATTAGTAAATTAAGGTTACAACAACCTACCCTATTTCGTAGGATATTAGTTTCATCATTGATAAATAGCATATTCTATTATTTTACTAACCATATTTATTAATGAGAGGCACAAACGTACTTGTCCCAGAAATTCTTGGCTTTTCGGTGCCAAAAAGTAATTTAGACATAACTTTACATAGGCAAGTCTGACAGTGTCCCCTCCCTGATTATTATTTCATGTTAGTACTGCCCTAATGCGCAGTGAAGACGGACGCTTTCTACATCGCTGCATTTGCCCGCAAAAAACGTAAGTACACCATAAAAATTGCTAGGCGACAAATATTTTATCTTATCGGAGAATGATTTTTCATATTGTAATATGTTGTTATTTTATATTTGTTTGATCCATACAGAGAAAGTAACTGAATTAGCTTTATTGGCTGTAGTTCAATTTGTCCTAGTTATTATAGTTAATTAGAAATTTAAAAAAAAGTGTGCAATTTATCTCGTCGCTGTACCGTTATCGGTGGAATCGGTGGTCATTTTACCCACCGATACGACAATTTTCCACCTGATCGGTGAAAAAACATTATCGGTGTATAATTTATCTGCTCAGTGTATTATTTTTTTGTGTATTAACAGTTTTAAGACATCGGTGGATTTCTTAATCGTATCGGTGGATCATTTTATCGAGTCGGTGGGTCGGTTCATCACATCGGTGGACCCTGTGTCATTTATTTTGCTTCTAAAACATTTTATTGATATCAGTAATTTCGTTAGGTATAGAAAATATGAGTTTTCGAAAGTTGCGATTTTTACAATACCGAACGCACTGTGTCGATAGTGAAATTGTACTATGTTAAATACCTTTGTTTGTTTGTACCCAGAAAAATTCAAATTTTCTAGACCGATCGTGATGTGGGCATAGTTAAAGTAGATTGCGTAATTTTCATAGCCAGAACGCCTGTCGCAAATATATACGCAAATTTAAAATAGATGCAAAATATTGTCTACATTAAACATAGTATTAAAAAAAATACATTTTATAATCGAATTAGGGACAAATAGTAAATTTTGAAGACCGATATACTATTGCATCTATAAAGTATCGATGGTAAAAGCATCGCACAATTGAACTTTTGACACATTGTGTTCTGTACTCACGATCTTAAATATTTATTTTATTTAGCTTTAAGTATTTGTTGTTATAGCGGCAATAATTATACATCATTTGTGAAAATTTCAACGTCCTCGCTATCACGGTTCTTGAGATACATCCTGGAGACAGACGGATGTTCGGACGGACGGACGGACAGCGAAGTCTCCGTAAAAGGGTTCCATTTCCTTTGGGTAAGGAACCCTAAAAACATAAAAATTTTCATAAGCTTTCAAATAAGGTATAAAACTGATGTAACTGGAATATAACAAAGTTATTGACGAAACAATGGTGCAAAGGTGGTCAGATTTACCATATCGGTGGATAAGCACACCTTTTCGGTGTTCAAGCATTTCATATCGGTGTACAGAAAACTAATCGGTGGTCAGCTTATCGTATCGGTGACAACCCAAATTCAAACTCAAATTTCTCTTCAGTCTTAAATGATACGATCATGTGCGTAAAATTGGGGACATTTAGTATCATATAGATTACAATAAATCTAAAAAATATCCAAAAAAGCTATAAATAAAAAAGTTCACCGATAAGGTACAAAAAACACCACTTGTTGAAATTGACCCAGGTATAACACACAGATTTTCGAATCAAATTCGAAATTTGAGGGTAAAAATTCTTTTTATTTACTTTACAGTCAATTCTACCCACTTCCAGGCCATAACAAAAAGTTAGACCATCGTAGAAATTCGTTTCTGTTGCCGAAATGTATGGGAAACGTTTTTGGCGATTTCTGTCTTTTCTAGTACTGAAAGCTAAAATGGTCCCATAGAGTTTTTTGATCCCCACATGAAATAGAATCGATTGGCATAAAAAAAAAAAATTGAACTTTTGCATTTTTTTGCTAACTGTAAGTTTTTTACAAAATCTGTGAATGCAGTTCAAAATGTCCCAAAAAGTTAGGGAAGGTCTTTTAAGAACGTTTTGCTGTAACTGCAACGGTTAAGGTACTTGCCCTTACTGCCCCGTTTCAAAAATACACCCTGTATAATTAAAACTATGTTGTTATTATAATATTAGTCCATGTCCTTTGTACTAGTGGAAACCGTATCTCAGTAGGTAACTTCACCAGTGATAATAATATTTTACCGTATAAAATATATATATACCGTATAAATACATTTGAATAAATACATACCATTTTTTGTATTAAATCATGGATTGTAAACCTTAAACCAAATTAAATAAAAACATAAAGTAATTCTTGTTGATTTTTTGTTTTTTTTTAGCATTAAGTTATGCTTAGCAAATTATACTAAGAAACAGTTGAACAAAATATGGGACCGGCAGGAAATGAAGTAAATTTGAGAAATTTAGGGTCCTGGCAAGAGACGACCGTAGCTGGTTGGTAAAAGCGGCTGCCCCAAGTGCAAAAAGTCCTTGACCCAATTTTCTTCATAGCATCAACTCGCAAATTTGTAATAATAAGTATACCTTTCCACGCTTATCTAATTTATATATAAGTGGCCATTATCTCTGCCCCTATAATCAAGTACGAAATACCTATTGTTTATATAAACAAACGAAGCATGTAGATCTTTGTCTCGAAGATGAGCGGTCATTTGTGAATAAAGGCCCATTGCTTTAAGTAATTTGTTTGAATGGATAAATTAATTAATGAAAGTGTAGAATAGTCCAGATAGATCAAAGAGTAATAATTGCAGCCCTGTATCTAATACATGTCCCACTGCTGGGCTCGAGCCTCTTCTCATGATGAGAAGGGTTAGGCCACCACGCTGGCCAAGTGCGGATTGGTAGACTTCAAACGACCTCAAATACTTTTTAGGCACTCTTAGACATGCAGGTTTTTTTCACACGATGTTTTCTTCACCGTTAGCGAGTGATAATTTATATGATGAATACACACATATCTTTGAGAAGACGAATCTTACGATTTATTGACAGAGGAGTGTGCCGTGAGTTCGAACCCGAGACTTTGGATTTAGTAGTCCTACGGTCTCCCACTCGGCTATCGCTGCTTAGTGAGTACTTGCTTCAAAGAGTGATTTTTGCCGTTTCCTATGTTTTTTAACAACTGTAGCTATACCTACATAAATTTACAACGTTATACAAAATGGAATATTATAAAAGTGGTTTGTCTCTTGCTCGTCAGATTTGGATGTATAATTTTTTGTTTAATGGTCTTACATAAAATCATCACGCCTATATTACCCAGAAGGGTGTGGCAGAGGTGTAGGTCGAATGGGATAGGGGTAGAGTAATCGCCATCCACCGGGCACAATGCCAACTTCGTGCCACTATATAAAAAAATCCTTACATAAAAAGCCCAAATAATACTTTTGCCTGACCCTAGAATTGAGCCCGCGACCTTGCGGGCACGCATACGCATACGCTAACCACTAGACCTACCAGGCAGTTTTCTAACTATGACGTTTTTTCTGACTAAAACAGCAGAACTTTAACACACACATTTCCTTGTTGAAAAACGTGAGTATGTCACATGATGCAGATCTTCTCACGGTGACGCGATGGTATCTACCATCGTCTTATCACCATCTACCATCTTCCATCGGTTATCTGCCACTTCGTCTACACGATCGTAGTACTAGCTGTCAGTATACACAATTAGGACTGCTTATAACATCATTTTTGTAGTTTTAAGTACTGCGAATTAAAAATAGTCACGTATTTTACATACACGGCCGACTGCTCCGATTTATGTAGGCTATTGGCCTAAAGGAGAGTCTATAATGAGGCTACAATCACAATATACCCACGGAGGTCGACGTGAACACCCAAAGCCTCTGCCCAACAATAATATTAATAATACATACATAAAATCACGCCTTCATACCACGGGGGTAGGTAGCGACAATGGAACGCCATGTGCTTCGCTCCTTACATACTTCTCTCGCTTCGTCGACATTCATACATAATCTCTGTATACATGCTCGCCGGTTTTTTGTACTCCGTACAGGTCCATTCTGAAGGACGCCATTATCGGTCCCTATATGTATTTCGAGGACAAGCTCTTCCAGTACTGCCAGTCACATTTTATTAATAGAAGAATTTAAAAAAAATACGACTGAGAAAAAAATCTGTTACTATTGAAAGTTTTAGTAAACCTATTCAAAGAACCATCGGGTTCGGGTTCGATACCCAGTTAGAAAATTCTCAAAAGCAGCACAGAGACAAGCATTGTTCCCGGTGGATGGCGATATGCTCACCGCCTACCACATGGGACCTAAACATAACAGATGAAATGTGGGTGTTGTACATCTCTGCCTTACCCTTTTGCATACTACCTAAAACTCGTTTTCTATAAAGTACGCTAAAAGTAAGTAACTTAAATCATTAAGTATAACTTACATATTTCATTATCTTCTCGATGTGTAGATGCGAGCCGTGCATCTGCATCTGCATCTGCATCGTGTGAACGTATATCTGTCTGTATTGGAAGTGTTACATCTCGGAGATAGCCGTACTACACGAATGTGTAACAGGGAAAATGAGATTGTTACATTTTGATTTATGACTTGTTATGGAACTGTTCTAAAGAATGTGTAATACTACTGATTCTAACACTATGTTTGTTTAAAAATTAGCATTTATTATTTATTATCTTGGTATAGGTGATGAGAGCCGATGAAACCCATGTGACTAAGAGTGATGGGTTTGGATCTCGATGGATGGACTGGAAGAGGCAGACCGGTGAAAATATAGATGGATTGTCTGTAAGAAGATATGATAGATAAGAGTGTGAGCGATAGCGAAAGATAGAGGAAAATGGAGGAAGAAGCCGTTTTGTGACCCCAAATGAAATGGGATAAGGACAGGAAGAAACATTGAAACATTGTATTAAATACAGGGAACAGAAATTAAAAAAATCGGACTATAATTTTTGTTGGTATTAGTTCAAGTCTTTATAATTAGTTTTTTTTATTGCTTATTACGTCTCGTGAACTAGTGATCAGCGTTTGCGAACTCTCGCCGCAAGAAACAAGTAAAGTTTTATTTGTCAACTATCCGTCACTCTGCCACACCCTTCTGGGTAATATAGGCGTGATGTTATGCTATTTCTCGTGAACTCTTGGTTAGCGTTTCCGAACTCTCGCCGCGAGGACTCGAGTGCAATTCTCGAGACAGGTAAAAGTGAAGGTGCCAGATATTGGTAGTTTCAGATTTTTATTAAATACTTAAAATAGGAATTGTGCCGGCATATTGGACCTAAACATAAGAGGTGGAGTGTGGGAGCTATATTCTCACCACTGCTATAACACTTCTGTGTATTAAAGGTACGATGTTACGTTATGTTGTGTTTATTATGGTGATGTTTTTGAGTTTATATTTTTATGTAGTCGTCATCAACGACATTATAAAATTTATTTTTAGCCGAGAATGTGAACTACATAAAGTAGTTTATAATTATAAGCATTTCGTTTTGACCACAGACTTCCTTTTCCGCATGCACGAGGAGGTAAACAAATTATCTTGTGATCTTTGTTTTTTTTGTGTACTTCTTAAATAAAGGAATCATTCTTGGAATACGGATTGTAAATATAATGTTTTTATTGACCTTTCCTGTATCCAACGCCAAAAAAAAAATGTATATTAACTACTATTATATTTATAGATATAAAAAAAGTTTTTGTGGTTTCGAAGTTGACTGCCTATATGACTGTTCGACCTGAACGTGACCAGTACCAAGCCGTGACATTTTATTTGCGGCAAACTACAAACCCGCCAAGATCTTTAATTTTGTCTAAATTTTGAAGTCATAGCCAACGAAGGGTAGAGTTTGCCATTCTGTGTAATTCTTTTTTATTATGGACAAAGAATCTGGTAACCACAGCCAATGATATCCTCCATTAAAGAGATCGCAGATGTATCGCTAGACCGCAGGACCAAGCATATTACGTGTTCTCATGTTTTTTTTTAGACATAACATCACGCCTATATTATTCAGAAGGTTGTGGCAGTGGTGAATAACCACACTTCACCATGTTTAAATCCCAATGTGGTAGGGGTTGAGCCTATCGCCATACACCGTATACAATTCCGACTCCGTGCTGCTATTAAGTATTTCCTAACGGAATCATCCGACCCGGGCATCGAACCTGAGACTTCGTGGTAACAGTTCGCATACGCTAACCACTAGACCAACGAGGCAGGTCAGAAGACCTTACTACACATTGCACGATTGTAAAGACAATGAAAGGCCGTGGTTCACGCTCGCCGGCAGATACCATCATCCTCAGCATATTGTTTACTTTCGACCAATAGAGAGAAACCTTTTATTTGTGTTTGCTAATTGTCCGACAAAAAACAACCTTCAAGGATCGTGATTAAGATGGGTGTATTTTAGTACAGTTGTTGGTGCTTTTGTGAGATTTTCATGTAATAATTATATTTATTCGTATCGCAAATATAAAGCCAACAATCTTTGAACACAGATATTGCTTTGCTATATTATTATAACTCAAACTTGCACTAGTACTATTACCTAGTATTCAGTGCCGGATTAAGCCAGCGCGGGGCCTGTAGCAAAATCTGTCGTGCGTGGGGCCCTTGGTTTGCTTTAGGTTTCCAAGTTTATGGTATTAAAACAAAACTATTACAAATAAACTTGCCTTAATATAATATGAGCAATTTAAGTAATAACATATTAGTAATACTAGTATAATATGCTTTCATACGCGGTTAACGCATGCAAGATTATGTTACGCTCATATTAAGGTCAGACAGGCGTTGAACCGCGGTGCCCTCCAATTCGCGGGGCCCGTAGCATTTGCTACTCTTGCTATATGGCTAATCCGGCACTGCTAGTATTAGGGACTAACACATAACATTAACATCACGCCTATGAAAAGTGTTGCAGAGGTGTCTATATGAGTGCTCCACCGCATACCGCATCATAAATTACTATCAAGTGAGAATATGGTCAAGCTCGTGGCTATCCGCCATAATAATATTATAACGTCCTTTTTTAACCAGTTTTATTTTGATTAGGATTATGAAGAAGTAAGCCTATCGCCATCAACCGGAAACAATTCTGTCTCGTGCTGCTATTGAGAATTTCTTGTCGGCAAAAATCCCAAATAACACACACTTGACCCTAAAAAATCCAGCAAAATTGTTATTTGAGATTTTTCGAATCGAAGCGAACCCGAGACCATCCAACCTTCAACGAGGCGGTTAAAAGCATCCATACCAAAAACAATAACTTGCCATCATTTCCCGCCTGGGGTTTGAATCGCCGACCTCCTTTATCCGTCGATCGGTGATACATTTAGTGTTGCAATGGAGATGCAATTGAAAGGAAGGACGATGTATTGATTGTTTCAATCACGGATGTAACTACAATTGGAGCGCAGCATTGCTGGAATTAACTCTACGTGTTGATCTTAATTTTAGGAGGGAACAATTGGTTGGCTGTTTTCTATAGAAAAGTAAAATGGGCAAGAGTTGTCTATTTTTATAGACAGATCATATCTAGAACACTTAATTGAGTGCACGTTTGGCGTGGTGGTTAAAGCGGTCGCCTTGCCGTTTTCAACTACGCTAGTGTTGTGGGTTCAATCCCCACATGGGACAAATCTTTGTGTGATTCGCAAAGATTTGTTCTGACTCTGGGTGTGCTCTGTGTGTGTATGTTTGTGAACACCCCCGCGACACAGGAGTTATTCCTAGTGCGGACGTCGTTTTTTTAAATTTTTAATTAAATGCATTTTTTCATTTTTTTTTTTTAGTTTGTATGTTACTCAATGAATTCGTGGCAATTTTGACAATCATTTTTTGTTAAAATTGGCACAAACAAATATGCAAATGAATGTTTGTAGTGTTGCAGATATGATATGTCTATTAAAATAGATCGAAACTTAATAATTTTAATTTAAACTCATATTACTTTTCTATAGACAACTGTCATCACGTATCTTTAAGAAACAGGGCAGTATAATCCTGTTGCCTCAATAAGTTTGTGGTCTATCTTTAGAGTCTATCCTCCAGAAGCGCATATTTATCGGTCGATAATATCGGATCCCTCATTGCGTAAAAAGGAATCCGATATTATCGATCGATAAAAACGCGCCAGTCAGAAAGAGAGAGAAACTCAAAGTCTTGACATTTCGTTTGATTATGAAGTATTTATGAAATTAAAAGTTCAAGCGCCTCCTGGGGTCTATGAAAATAAATGATTTGAATTTGAAAATTTGAAAAAACATCAATTTCTTTTGTCTTTGACATCTATGCTGGTGACCATGAAATGTCAAGAGTGTTAAGCTGTGCTAAGGGGGCAGAAGAGAAACGAGGCAATGTTATAAATTAACTAATTAAACCTACCTATTAGCGACTAATTAAATCGAAATAAATTCGAAACAAACCCATAAGTTTGTTTCAAACTTCATAAATAGCATACAAATTCACCATCAATGCTAATAAACACCTATTACCACCCAAATCCCCGTGCAAAAGCAATTCGTGGAACAAGTAACAACTTATTACTTGTCTAAGTTGTAATTAAGTGAAATTAACAGTGCTTAATAGTATAATCGGTCCAGCAGATGAAAGTACTTGTGGATTATGTGCCGTGAAATACCGATGAGTAATACAGTGGTGCAAAATATAATGTAAAAGCGATTTTGATAAAAAAATAAGTAGTATAAGTTACTTACAGTGTGCTGCTATAAGTTAAAGTCCTAAAGTAATGAGACCTTGAATGGAGACCACGACTCGGCAATCATAGGGTAGGACGCTCCTTTTGTCTATCTCCATTAAAGCAATACAATTCATTAATATCCATAAGTGAAACAAGTAGGCGGTTTATTTTACTAAATAATAGATAGATAGATTACAATTATAATGGAATACCACAAAATAATCAAGGGTGAACAATAAATTAATTGAGTTAGGTAATATTCAGGAAAACATTTTTGACAGAAATAATTACCAAGTGACGTCTGATTAAATTATTACAATGTTTACTTACAAGCTGTTACACAAAGTAATCAATCATGATTAAAGTGGTTTAATGTCATTAACCGGTTCTTTTATAAGTCATTAAATAGTAAGTGCTGCTTGTTATTGAAATTAAAAAACAATATTTATACGCGTTCTTCACTGATAGTTGGTGATGATGCGGTCTACGGTGGAGCACGCTTACCTATGAGGTACCTATTAACTCATGTGGAAACACTGACTAGGGCAAAGCGGCCCATTCTCAGGTAGTTTGCGTATTTGTGGATTATCTACCACGAAACGATACAGGATTGAAATGAGGACGGAGGAATATGGATGTGTAGTTCCTTGGCACACTCTCCGATCAATCAGCAATCCTCAAAAGCAGACTGATGATGCGTCGATTCATTTGATGACTACGAAGTAATGCCTCATGTGTCAATAATTTTAGGGCCCTTACTATTTGGCGGCAGGCCTTGAGGTCGTTCACAAGAGCTCTACCACTATCAATATACCATCATACTACTGCAGTAATTCTCCGCTATTCGCCTATGACTCGAGTCTTGTCTCGCTAAGTTAGACATGTCACAGATACCTGTCATTTCTCTCATTTCTATTGTGATATCATCTCGTATCTTTGCATAACTGACGTCCAGCCAACTATGGAAATTGAAATTATATCTTTTATGTAATTAACTACTGAATTTCGGTTATTAAATCTAAATCAATTATTAATTTAATCGATTTGTTTGGAATGTTAATGACTATACTGGTAATATTATAAAAGAATAATTAATTAAAAGTGTAGTTTTTAATTATTTAATGGCGTTCCATCGTCTCTGCCAACCCCCATAGGATAAAGGCGTGGTTTTATGTATGTATGTAAGTATATTTATTGCATTAGGAACACTGACAGAATTTATTATTGAAGAATGAAAAAAAAAACAATTTCATCACACCACTCCTCCTTTTTTTTGTAGTCGGTTAAAAATACACTTGGCAGTGACAAAGTTATTAAGGTACAATCTCATATTTTTTAAATAAATATTAACTTAACTTATTCCGTCATATTTTGAAACTAATCACGCTAAAGATTATCACAAGAGTTCGGACATACCTCAGTTCTTAAAAATAATTATAATAATTATTCGTAAGCGTTTAGACCTAAGTTATTAAGTTAAAGATCACACAAAATTATAAAATGACGACAGCAATAATAAACTTAATTACTTGGTACCTAATTGCAGACGTACCTGTACTATACGGCTACCGTAATGTGCATACCATAGAAATCTTAATAACTAGTCAATAGAAATGCTATCGACTATCTTTTAACACTGGGACGCATGTCGCCGGATTTCAAATACCACTTTTTAACCGACTTCAAAAAAAGGAGGAGGTTCTCAATTCGGTTGTATTTTTTTTTTTTTTTTTTTCTTTTATGTTTGTTCACCGATTACTCGAAGACGCCTGGACCGATTTGAGAAATTCTTTTTTTATTTGAAAGGATATACTTGTCATGTGGTCCCATTTTTTTCAAGTCACGTTCTGATGATGGGATCTTAGAGAAATCGAGGGCAACCCTCAAATTTAAAAGGCTTCTATATTGTTTTTTGTATATTATCTAAAGATACTCGGATATTTGCATCTAGTAGTCAGCATTTTATGTTGCTAAGCTGATGCTGGAAGGTACAACTCCTCAACGGTTAGGAGTACAGGGATAATTCTTTAAATATAGGCTCCTTGAGGCCGTTTACTGTATTATTTCAAGTTATACACAGATGAGGCGAGACGTTGAATATTACTTATGTATATTCATAATATGAGGTCATGATTTGATGATGGGATCCTAGAGAAATCATGGGTAACCCTCAAATTTCAAAGGCTTCTATATTGCTTTTCGTATATTACCTAAAACTACTTGGATATTTGCATTTTAAGTTGCAGAGCTGATGCTGGAAGGTACAACTCCTCAACGGTTAGGAGTACGGGGATTATTATTAATAAGTTTGCCGTCTCAAGTAACCGTCGTCTCCTCATTCGAGAAACATTCTGGTATACCCATCACTTAAAATCGTAAAATAAAATAATTTTTAACAAAAAAAAAACCGACTTCAAAAAGTAGGTAAACTAAAAAGCAAAAAATAAATTTACTTCGCACAAAATAATACGTTTTTTCATTTACTAAAATATAAATTATTTTATAATTCTGAAGTCGGTGCCAAGTAAATCGGATAATTAAGAACTATTATTCAGTCAGAAAATAGTTGTTAGAAAGATTAGTCTATGCAGAGTTATTGTTTACTTGGCACCGACTTCAGAATTATAAAATAATTTCTATTTTAGTTAATGAAAAAACGTATTATTTTGTGCGAAGTAAATTTATTTTTTTTGTATTCCTGCAAACAAAATTATTCTTTTTGGCGATGACATTAAGACGACAATTCCTCAACTCGCACTTGTGTTCGATTAGACAAATGCGCTTGTATTCCTGCAAACAAAATTATTCTTTTTGCGATGACATTAAGACGACAATTCCTCAACTCGCACTTGTGTTTGACTTGACAGATGCGCGGCGACAAGGTCACGCGTCTTTGACATTTCTATTGCCTTATTATTAAGATTTCTATGGTGCATACATTTCCACTTATACATTTTATACCTATACATTGCCAGTATAAGCAGGTTTCGCATTGCACAGGTATCCTTTTGCAACAAGAGACCATCTTATACTAGAAATATGTAAAGGTTGATCGGCAGACTTCTTTACTACAACAAAATGCATTTTACAATTATTTAGTAGTATAAACGGCAAAACTAACGAAAAGATCTCGATGTAAAGGTACGGAGATACTTTTACTGGTAAAACTTTTAGTGGTCTTGTGAACAAGCTCGGGGGCACAACCGCCTCACCTTTAACCTTCCGCCAAATAGTAGTGCTTGCATTACTGTGTGCCGGTTTGGTGGTGAGATCAGGCCCTGAAATTACTGGCATTATGAGGTATAACGACCTAGCATCAACAATCTGCTTTTTTGGGATGAAGATGGCCATAAGCTATGTGTGAATAACGCACGTTCGACTACATATGTATTTATCTTCACTGTATAAAATAAAAAGTTGTAAACCTCAAGAAATATATTTTTAACAGGCTATGCAAATAAAGCTGCAGCCGGAAGCGAATGTGCTGATACTTACTACTTTTTAAATAAAGAAAATTAAATACTACAAAAGTTGAAGATTTTAAAATTGTTGATCCATTGCCCGTACGTTATATTGTTATCATATAATCACCCGCTCATGTCAAAAAAATAAGCCTATATGTTAATACACTATAAGCTACATGTGGGCGTACATTTTTGAAAATCGTTTAATCGTTAACCGTTTTAGCGGAAAAGAGAACAAGTAGCCAAACATTCTCACATACGTTCACATTATAAATAGGTATTGGTAAAAATAAAATGTAAAATATATAATTAAAATCACTAAAAAGCCAATGCATTTGACCCTTTCAAATACCGTCGTGCTTCGCCTAACCTTAGAATGCTTAAAATAAAAGATGGCTCTGCTGTCACTTGTCTGATGTTAAGGCCTTCACGAAGTAATGGATCGGTCAGGCAAGTGTATCGGTAGGTATAATTATGTATAGCCTAATAATGTTGTTTAGTAGTTTTGAATATGACTAGCCTAGCTTTGAGTTTTCTGTTGAAAATCAAAATTTACAACACTCTTTACACACAATATTAAATAATATAAAATTTGAGAAATGTATTTTTTATACCATACTAGCTGAACCGGCCAACTCTGTTACGCCTTAAAGGCAATAAATAAGCAGATTTTGGCATTTATTAAGTTAATTTGTTAATAAGAAAATACAAATTTAAAAATTAAGTACATTAATAATTCATTATTGTTAAGCTCAGGTAAATTTTAATCGAATTAGAGTGAAAAACATTTACAAAAAAGACAACTGATCAGTTATCGAGCGGGATGAAAAATGATTAAATTACTAAAATGGCTATTAAAAAATATGGGTTGGTGATAAAAGGGTTACAAATTTAGGGTTGTATGTATTTTTTAATGACACATTGTAAAAAAATAAAAACAAAATTTTTTGGCCAAAAATTAAAAAGAAAAAATTAAGGGTGAAGCTTAAATTGCTAATTGAGCATACATTTTCTCTGCTAGACTTGGATAATTTACATGAACTCTATGAAGATAAATAGTGATTGCATTGCATATTAAAGAAGTCAGAGAGAGTATTCATAGCATGGCGTACTATTGTCTCTGCCTACCCCATGGGAAAAGGCGTGATTTTACGTATGTAGCAATACCATTATAACGGGCTAACGTGTGATTTGACATTGACAGACAAAGCGCCCTTTATCAAAACATAGATCAACTAAAACCATAACAATACCAAACCAATTAAACCATAAAATGCTTTTAATAACCCCCTATCTCCCCCCTATCCTTGACATAGACAATATAGACATGTTATTGTTGAATATCCATGATTTTGCAATGTATCTCGCCTTCGGCTGAAAACAATGGCGTCGGCTAATTATCTTTTTGATACGCTAAGCATTTTAATTCGGTTGTAATATTCGGTCAAGTACGGTTACGTAGTGTGTGAATCACATGTGGATGGAATAGAAGTACCGTTTTTGACAGGTTTTGGTCTTTCTTGGCTTCATCACCGTTAAAAAAAGTTTACTAAGGTTAGAAGCGTAAATTTTACGCAGTAAGGCCGGTCTCACGCAGGCGTAAATTAATTTTCTCTATTTTGGTTGTGAAATTTTCAGATCTATTTGAAAACATCATAATTTGCAAAAAACATAATGTTTGAGGAGATTGGCTCATTTTAATGCAATTTCGTGCTTTACCGTGTCTAGTGGTTAGCATATGCGTTTGCCGATAGGATAATCACATTAGCAGGAGTTGGAATTATGCCCGGTAAATAAATGACGATAGGCTCACCCCTATCCCATCGAACGTACACATAAAAAGTTAAATGTGGGTCTTGTATCTCTGCCACACCCTTTTGTGTAATATAGGCGTGATGTCATGTTATGTTATGTTCGTGCTGTGTGAGCCTGGCCAAAATCTTGAATTTGAAACTGGTTTTAATAGTTTTTCAGTTTGAGATATTTTGTTTTTTTACAACTTTTTTTTTCTTTAAATATAACTATGAACCCTGAAATCTAGCAAAGTTAACTCTATGTTGCATAATCTCGTTACAATTAAAAGAGATGTTACACACTTATTACACAATGAACAATCTCATAAGTCTCGCCTTTGACCTTTCAGAAATAACCATTTTGATATCATTACAATAAGATATCTAATGTTTATACAGTTCAGTACAATTTATTCATTTCATAGAAATGTAGCTCTTAACTCTCGAAAAACATTGTCAAAATCAACCTCATTTGATTTTGACAATGTTTTTCGAGAGTTTATTATTAATGAAATTTCTACCAAAGAATGGCTACAGGGTCACATGGGACCTAATCATAACAGGTGAAATAAGGGTGTTATACACCTCTGCCACTCCCTTTTAGGCAATATAGGCGTGATGTTTTATTCTACCAAAGAATGTAATGCTACAGGAATTTCCTTACGATACAATTGACGAAATACCAAAGATAAACTACTGCTATTCCCGTTCTGTCACAGATTTAACAATATGTTTATATTTATTAGTTCTTAGTTGTACAAGTATACTAAAACTAGGATGTGGTGAGGGTTTTGTGAGCCTGGCAGGAGAATTCCATAAGAGAAATCACCATTTCGTAAGAAACAATTTCTGCATATACTATTTTTTCGTCTGCCAGTCCGAATTTACTCGTCGTTTTACAATAGTGTACCGCGTCAACATCACCGAGAGTGTAGTGGTGGGTGCTTAATACTATAACAAAGATATTGTTGGTCATCATCAAACCATATTTGGTGTGAAAGTAAATATTTTAGCTCGATATTTTTTCTATAGAAGCTTTTGTTGTGACTTATTTTTGTAGTAATCTTTATTGGATCTTCATCGTTAACTCTGTTATGAAAACCTTCATAATCATAGTATTGATATCAATATTACAATGAGTCAATATCTTACTTATTTGGTATTTTAATTCGATTAAAATATAAAATAAAACAGCGGATTATTTGACTGAATTAGACGGACGTATATTTCAATGTTTTTTTAAGACATGCACAAAATAGTTGTCAGTAACATGTGTTTACATCATAGGTATTTTTATAATAACTAAATATTCTACAGGGTTGAATAACAAAAAAGCATCGCGGAAAAAAAACGGTTAAATATTTTCATTTTTGTTTTAATTATTAGGTGCAGCTTTTGAAATAATATGCTAATGAAAGCACTAATTATAATTTTCAAACTTTGCAACTGCATAATTGCATCAATCCTACTTAGGTATTTATAAACAATGGTATACCAAATAACTTGCAAACAAATACATCAATATTCACACACGGTTGCACCAAACTCACAAAATTTAACACAATACGCCCAATTTTGAAACGGATTCCAAATTAGTCCGAAAATCTTTTAGTGCAGAAATGTCTTTATGTGGATGTTGATATGGTTGATATTTATTTGTGTGGTGGCAGTCACGCGATGGTATTATATAAGTGTTACCATTCTGTGGTCGTGGGAATACGTGGTGGTGATTAAATTATTGGTACACTCTTGTTAAGATCTCGCATAGCTAACGAGTTTGCTCTCAAATGTGAGTAACAATGGCTCTTTAGCTTAATATTGTGATTAAGGTTTTAATAGATTTTTATTTATGACTCTACTAGCTTCCGCCCGCAGCTCTGTCCGCGTGTTTTGTCCATAAACAGTAGCCTATATGTTACTTCAGGCTATATGCTACACATGTGAAAAAATATTCAAAATTGTCCGCCCTACTCGAAACACAATTTGCTCCTTAAAGTAAATTATCTCACAAACGGATATCTAAATTAAAAAACCTTTATGTTTTTAAAATACCTATCTAACGATACGCCACCCTATGGATTACGCTACAGAAAAAAAACATCTCACTTTACATGTCCTATAGATATCCATGCAAAATTTCAGCTTTCTAGCACTAACGGTATTAACGCTATGTCCCGGATAGACAGACAGATAAACAGACGGACAAGGTGAAAGTATAAGTGTTCATTGTAGGTACTACGAAACCCTAAAAATGTGTACAATTTCAAATATTCGAGATTTTAACAGAAGTTCAAACTTTAATCTAGTGCTTGCACAATGGTGCAAGCACTAGATTAAAGTTGATCATTTGGAACTCAATGGAGTTCCAAATGATCATTCTGTTTTTGGGGATAATGGATATTCATTGACCTTTAAGGCCGTTTTCTGATTCATTAGCTACAGTGTGGTAAAATATTCTTAAAGAAAATATACCGAAAAGAAAACCAACCGTCTATAGTTAATTATATTAGAATATTTAACTGCACTGCCCCTGCTCGTAAACAGGAAACGATCTTACCATCAAGAAAGACAAAAGTCTTTTAAAATAATAATACTGTACTGATTGAAAACAATGTGGTACAAAAGAATACTACACATTTAAAGACATTTGCTAATTCTATCTGATCCAATTCAAGTGTCGAAATGGCCTAGGACAAGATAAGGGATTGGGCAATATCTTCTAGGTGCTATCACCTCTCCGCAATTAATTGTGGCTAACAATGTACAGAACAATAGGGGGAAGTCGGGCAAGTGCGATATCTTTATGGTCTGGCGTAAAAGCAAAGAGTATAGCAAAGTGGAAACGTCAAAAGAGGTGTATGGACTCTTTGGTGTTGTAAAATTGTGATACAACGTTATGAAACCACATGTCATACGTTCAATCTTTCCATCTAGATATATTTCAAGATTTTTCAAATAATTTAATGTTTTTTTTTATAAAACCAAAGCTTACTGATTTGTGGATATCTCTCAAATAAAATAATTAGGTATATAAAGTAAACGTCAATAAATAATTTACCTACGAATTTTTATCTTAACATCTACTTAAAAGAACTTATTTTTATTAGAGTTTAAACAATTCTATACAAAGCACTGTAAATCATTGTATACGGTATTAAGAACTAGCTATTCGCAAAAAAAATATGATGATTTTTCTTTTAAATCAGAAATGTATTCATCTCATGGTTAGCCCTAAATAATAACACTGTGTACTCTTACTATTAAAAAAAAGTTGTACTTATGGTGGGTCCACACTGAGCCAACGAAAGCGAACGAAGGTTTTTTGACGTTGGTAGCAAACGTTCGTTGGCCTTCGGACAAACGTCCAAACACATTTGGTGTTTGACCAAAACATCGTTTGCTCATGATTCCGGATTGCTTTCCATAGACAATACTCGAAAGTGTATTTTGATCATAGCCTAAGGATATCATGTGTCAATGGGGTTGGCAACTGTCTTATGTCCATGATTATTATTTACAAGTCAGCTATTATTCTGTGTTATTAACTACTTAGCTTCAAGATAATGTAATTTACTACTTAGACACATGCTCTGACATTTAAACAGACCGTCGAATGTCAAAATGTCAACCATTCTGTTGACGTTCGTTTGTTGGTGTTTGGCGACCGTCCAAACTGAATTCGGTCCAATGGCGCAAATCCTTTGATGTTACCGCCACGCTACGGATCGCCGGCCAACGTCAACGAACGTTCATTGGCCATCGCCAATCCGTCCAGTCATGGCCAACGAACCCATTCGTTCGCCTTCGTTGGCTCAGTGTGGACCCACCATTAAACGAAGACTATTAAATATGAGACTGTTTTATCTCAGAAACCGGTTGCTGTACGAACTACGCAAATCATGTGTCGAATTGGTCACGCATTAAATAGCCCTTTAGGATCAACATATCAACATTTCCATTACCAGCAGGGTGATAGGGCGTCGTAACACCGGAAGGCTACGGTCAGTTTTAATGCCAAGGGCATTCATATGAGACAGGCTACAGATGTTGTGATATGTGCGATGAACTTTTTTTGTGTTTTTCTTGGGTGTTGTTGATGCAATTAATTTAATGCATTGCTTAAATATTTATCACTAAAGTTGCTGATATATTTTATAGAAAAGTTCCTTAATTATATTACTAGCGATCGGCAATATACACTTTTTAAGCATTTTACACCTCGTTATAAGTTTTTTAACCGTGCCAAATCTTATCGTTCATTATTGACAACCACCGCCAACTACCCTGTTCTAAATATAGCAGATGCGTCGAAACATCTGAAGACAACGATGTTTTGCCTCATAAGTATACAAGTAATATCAGACCATAATCTCATCAAATATTCGGGCTAGAATAACAAGTGCGAGATAGATTTGGTCACGTTTTTGTCGTGTTTCTTAAAATATGACAAAATAGTGTCCAAAACCATTTCAGAACACTGAAGTTGCACTTTTTGGCGCCAGGTCAAGGTAAGGTGAGGCGGTGCGGTGGTGAATCTCTAAAGCTCGTTCACAAGAACTCTACCTCCAATAAAATTGTACAAGCAGTCAAGCACTTACGGACACTCGATGGGAAGATGGCCTTTACGTTCGATCGCCATTAGCATGCGTAGTAACGACCGGTAGGGTCAGCAGATTAAGTGTAACATTGTGAAATTATTTATTAAAAATTTAGTTAGACGTAAATTCATAATAAGGATGTGTAAAAAGGCTTTTAAAAAAATGAAACAGTCATACGAAAATTCAGCAGGCACAGAAAATGGTGTTAAATTAAAAGGTGGATAAATAACAAGCTTATAAACATTTTAAATACTTTTATATATCGAAGAAATACTGCTGTATCTTCATGTCATTAATGATGGGTTGTCAAAGATCGAATAATCAATATAAAGTTAAAGTTATAAAATATAATATATATTATTTATATTTAAAAAGTAATATATATAAATATAATATTTCTCATATAAAAAGTAATTAATCACAAAAGTTTACTAAAAGGTTAAGATAAAGTTATAAGAAGATACACTCCTCGATTAACAAGCAAGTATTACGAAAGCACAAAACAAAGTCACAAGAGCTTAGTTTGATGAGCTCTTTGATTAGCTTCATCATTTACATCTTTCATTCTCATCAATCAGCAATTCTTGTTTACAATTAACAATTGTTTATAATTATATTAGCAACAATTACATTTTGAACAAGTCTCTAGTTACCAAATGCTTTCGTCACAAGTTACTCCACAGTTTAAAATCTTCAATATTAATGAAACAAAAGTTGCATCTCAAACGATTGTTTTGCCGACGGTACTCAAAACTGTTATCCGGCCTTGAACTTTTGTGTTAAGCAATTTCGTGTGCATTTGGCTTAAACAGTTAAACACACTTATGTGTAGGGTTGTTACTGATTTTAGTTGAATTAAAGTGTTGTGGTTTGATTATCACAGAATATGAATTAGGCAAGAATGCGTAATTGTCTTCTAATATTTTATTTGGTATTTTAGCAAATTAGTTAATGTTGTAGAATAGGTCATTGGTCATACTAATAATTGGTAAAGGCTGTAACTTGGAATTATAAGGTTTAGTTTATGTTTTTATCAGTTACTATTAAGCAATACGACATTGTTATTGAAAGAGCTTGGAAGCTAAATAATTTTGATAAATTTAGCTTAGAATAAAAGATAAAAAAATCTTTACGGTAAATTTTAGATGAGATAATCGAATAATTTGGACTACAAATACCTATACAATAAAGTTATTTTCAAATTCTCAGTTTTGTATGTCACAGAAAATATTGTAAAACTAAAACCCAGAATTAGAACACTTCTGGAAAAATACATGTAGGTATGTTATAAAATTTTTCGCGTTATGAGGTCAGACATTTAATTATTGTAAGGCTGACAAAATCTAGTGACAAAAGGTTAATTTAATAATTTAAAACATTTTTTAGGCATCTTAACCCCAATGAACATTAATTATGTTGGCTACATTAAGTCATTGCAATTTATTTCTTGATTTTAATGTTTATAACTCAGCATTGACACACACATATAGAAATAATGTGTTACCTCCACAATGCATTATTATCTTGTGCATAGATGTTATCGACCGTGGTGAATTTATGGCGATGGTAGATGGCTAAACCACAGGTAATAATGGGATGTGATGTATGGAAGCTGCTAGAATTGTTTATATTTTAAATCTGCGTACTATAAGGCTGTGGAAAGAAGGTGTCAAGGTTCTCTTGTGATAATACTGTAGGGTTTCTTTAATTACTTTAAACTTTTTTTCAAAGCACATGGCATTCTCTCGTCTCTGCCTACCCTTTTGGAATAAAAGCGATGTATTGTTTAACGAGTTAAATATGCCGACATGTGAAAACTTATTTGGTTAACTTCGGTTTTCATAAAATGTTACTTAGAGCTACATATACGACCGGATAGCGGAGTTGCTAGTGAAACTGCCTGGTACTCAGAGGTCACGGGTTGGATGCCCGCTCAAGACAAATCTTTGTGTGCTTGAACATAGAGGTTTAAATTAAAGGGCGTAACTTTCTATGGGAGTTTCGATAATTTTAAGGAAAATGCATGAAAGTCGCGGGAAAAGCTAGTGCTTAGTAATAATTTGCATCCTAATCGATTGCAAATTCAGCTAATAAATTTCAGTGTCATTGACTAATTATATATAAAGTTACGTTCGTTCAAAGACACGTCTTACATGATTCATATGCAAAATATTTGAATTAATAAGCAAAAATTCATAACAGTTCATAGGTCAAGAAACATCATCGTCATTATGATTATGACACTTTAAAAAACAAATCATATCTACATTTCGTGATGATTGAGGTGCGTCTAATGGTACGTAGTAAAGTAGGTACGTTTACTCCAGGTGCGTTTGTAGCTGTGTGTAAAATAAATGTAGCCTATGTACCTACTGCCATGTGTATGTATATATGCTACAAATATAAAAATATAATCCACTTTTAATCTCAATATC
The DNA here is from genome assembly GCA_905147285.1 of Hypena proboscidalis. Taxonomy (NCBI): domain Eukaryota; kingdom Metazoa; phylum Arthropoda; class Insecta; order Lepidoptera; family Erebidae; genus Hypena; species Hypena proboscidalis. The sequence continues at coordinate 906,984 of LR990147.1, forward strand.
CTTCAAAGATCAACCCAAATCCAATTAGTAACGGTTAAAACACAGCGTGTGATCTTGCAGCGACGTCATTTGTTGACATTTATTATTTTTTATTGAACCACTTTATGCAATCGTAATTTTAATGTCAATGTCAACACATAAATTGCACTATTTAATGCAAGTCTAGACGTATGATAATCTCTATTTATTATTATGTTTATATTTATATTCATATGTTTGCGAAACATTATATTATTATACATAATATTGACCGGTTTTATTATTAAAATTAGCATAAATTTAACTTATTTACATAAAGTAGCGTGTTGCCTTTCATGTTTTGTTTATACATTTTGCTTATATTTACGTTGGTGATGGTTACACTTTTGAGAACTAACTTCATGTACCAAAATCTATCGTCAATGGTTAGCATTTGAAACATAACAAACAACAGGGGTGATATTTACCAATTAAGCAAAGTATGATAATGCCAATTCAGATCGATATAACTTATAATATTTAATTATATGAACTTTACCACTTACTACAATTTAAAAAGGTCATTTACTATGGCAGTAAAAAAAAGGAATTTTAGAACCCTCTACTTGATTTTTGGTCTATTGCAATTATATCACTCTATTTATGACTTGCATAGTTAAGACGAGTCTGAAATGGAAAAGATACTATTTCTGAAATAACAGTCATTAAGTAATCTGAGGTAACAAGATAAAATACACATCAATGCTGCTGTTGAAAGAAATAAATAGAGGCATTCACATAATTTATTATCCACGTAAGAGTGAAGAAAAACAATGTTGCGTGCATCTTCTCGCATGATTCAGATTAAACAGATGATAAGAAACATCGAAAGCAGTTTCAAATAATTGTACACACGGCGACACATAAACCTATCCATTTCTAGTATAAGATGGCCTCGTATTGTATAAGCTTCCTGGGGAATGCGAGACCAGCTGGTACTGGATAATGTAGCTGTGTGTACACAGTACGGTTACGTACCCAAATGATTAGAAAACGTTTAAATAGATTGTTTCAACGAAACACGTAACTAAATAAGTGTTTTGGATGTCATCATAATAATATTCGATTTATGAGAAAGATTCACCATAAAATTGATGCAATTATATATAAGCCTAAATCTGTATTTATTATTAGCTACGCTGAGCCCGGTTTTGAATCTCTCATTCAATGTTTGAATAGGACAGAGCGATGCAAAACGTTCGTTTAGCGTTGCACTCGTGCCGCCAAAATTGGCCCTTAGTTATGCCCTACACAGTTTACTATGTATTTGAAAATTTTATTAAATTAATCATTATTAAATTTTGTAGCACTTATATTTCTTTTGAGCTCAGAAACAAAAGCTAAACCAGCCTCATCCATTGACCCTCTAATAAATATGAAAATAATACCCAATTGACGATACCCAGTCCCACTCAAGTTTTTAACCACTAATCAAGACATGGACGTACTCCCGCAACGCCAAATTATGTTACTGATTGCACAATGAGCCTCATTTTACAGAAGCATCATTAATTGTAATTATTTACATAACTGTAAAACAATGGGATCATGGGAACGTCAGCAAAAACATACGATTTACTATAACATTTTAATTAGGACTACGCTCGTGTAAAGTCACTGCGTGCGGATTGCGAACAAATACCGTTTTCGGATTTCGTATCGTACTTACTGATATAATTATTATGGGCATAGAGATATATTGATGTTACAATAAAGAAGAATTAATTGCGTCGTTGTTTTAGTGGGTAACGTTTGCTCAAAGGTCTTGGATTTTGTTCTCGGGTCGGGCAAAAATGTTATTAGGGTTTTTTGACAGGCGAATTAGCTGACGGAAAAATACTAAATAGCTCTCAGATCCGGCCATCAAATCCGAGACCTCGCTGTGAGAGTCCACATTTGCTAACCATCAAGGTACAGTTTTTAAAAAAAAAAAAAATATGTTCCGTATGATTTAGGCAACTTTTAAAATTAATTTTACCTCTGTGAACTTGAATCGTAACAAATAATGAAATAAGAATAGAATTTGTTACTGAACATTGTAAAATCGACATTACCAAATAATTTAGCTAAAATTAATTAGACGTGGGAGTAAGATTTCTAAACGAGGTATTTAGTTTCAAGAAAAATGTGACAAATGTATTACAAGAACTTTTGTCACGTGAGATTCGATCTTATCATTAAAGAAATAGAGTTAAAAGTGCAAAAACATGAGTCAATAGTTACATCTTTCGGGATTCAGTTATCTTAATTACTTTTGGCCTTGCAATAATCTATGTATTAAGTTATTATTTTCAGACAGCTTTAATTTTGATGAATCGCATTGCAAACTTTACTAAAGTAATTTCCATGCTACTGCATAATTTTCGTGCATAATGACCGATCAGCCCCGTGCTCTATTTTGACAGCTGTCAAAAAGGTTGCTGGAAGAGATCTATTCCTATGGTTATTTGTCGAGGATTAGTGAAAGTATATTATACAATTTCTTTCACAACGATGACTAACAAATATTTAAAGATACAAATCATTTATATTCATAGGCCACAGGGGCTGCTTAAACAGTAGAGAACACGTTAAAATATTACACATAAGAATATAAAAATAAATTAAACTAAATCGTAATATCAACTCACAATTTAATTTTTAGGGAGAAAATACTTGCCAAGATATCCGAATGTGAAAAACAATGATGAAATCATTAAACTGATTAAAAAGATATGAAACGGAAACTGATATTTAGCAGTTCGACTAAACTGCTAATATACTCGACACTTATTATACTCTGTCCATTTCTTTATTTTCTTTTTGACAGATTACATTTAGGGATGCCTTCACACGTTACTGATTCGATTTGAAATCATAATCGATGTTGTCTACGAAGAACTTTCAATCGATTAATTACATCGAAATGGTTTTAGTTCATTATTAATTATTCGTTTATTAGTACTTTTTATTAGATGAATTAGATATACAAAATAATAATATAATAATAATGTCACATACCTACTTAGTCTATGACGATTTCCTAGTTACCTTTGTTTACATTTTCATTTTTTATTCCAAGATTTCGACTTGATTTCTTGCAAATAATTATTCATGGAATCATTATACTATTATTATATTCTTTTTTTTATAAAAATACAGACAATACATAAAAAAAAGTCAAATTATTCTTTTTCATAATGATCGATTTATTTCATTTCATGATTTGATCTATAGTCTGTGGTTGTTTGTTACAAACAGTGAACTTCCCTAAAAAGTGCCGCTTGTCAATAAAGTACATTATTATTGTAGTACATCTGACAAAAAAAACGGTAAGTCATAGACGTGATCTGTCAAAAAGAAAATAAAGGAATGGACAAAGTATAGGCCCTGTCTGACTTATGCGGCGCCCGCTTGGTGCAGTATAACGGAAACCAACTATAAAAAATTACAAGTAGTTCATAATAACCATTTTACACAAATTTAAAAGATCTGCACCAACGCATACATTTTCTCTTATTAAAAGATTTTAATTTGAAAATTTCCCATAAGTTTTATGTGTATAAAAATCCTCAACATTCGAATTACCTTATCTTGCGATAATTGAATAAAATATTGTTTTCTTTACTCAGCAATCCGTTTAACTTATTTACTAAATATGTCATAGTAGATAAAGGTAAATTTAAAAGAAAAAAATAAACTCACCAATTTATCTGGATAAACACTTTGTTGACGTGGATGTTTCACCTGAAAAGGATAAGTTTAATTAGAATATAATATACATATTATATTTTATTTTAAGCCCATGTATTGGTCTAGTGGTTATTCTCAGCTTAATCTGTTAGATTAGAAGCCGACCCCAGTGTAATTGGAAAAAAGGCCCGTAAGATTGATTGTGTTGGTCTAGGTCCTAGACCTACACAATCAATCTTATCTTCTCCTAGACTCTAGGAGTAAGAGGGTCAATTTCAACAAGTGGTCTTTTTTGTACCTTATCGGTGAACTTTTTTATTTATAGCTTTTTTGGATATTTTTTAGATTTATTGTAATCTATATGATACTAAATGTCCCCAATTTTACGCACATGATCGTATCATTTAAGACTGAAGAGAAATTTGAGTTTGAATTTGGGTTGTCACCGATACGATAAGCTGACCACCGATTAGTTTTCTGTACACCGATATGAAATGCTTGAACACCGAAAAGGTGTGCTTATCCACCGATATGGTAAATCTGACCACCTTTGCACCATTGTTTCGTCAATAACTTTTTATATTCCAGTTAAATCAGAGTTTTATACTTTATTTGAAAGCTTATGAAAATTTTTATGTTTTTAGGGTTCCTTACCCAAAGGAAATGGAACCCTTTTACGGAGACTTCGCTGTCCGTCCGTCCGTCCGAACGTCCGTCTGTCTCCTGGATGTATCTCAAGAACCGTGATAGCGAGGACGTTGAAATTTTCACAGATGATGTATAATTATTGCCGCTATAACAACAAATACTTAAAGCTAAATAAAATAAATATTTAAGATCGAGAGTACCGAACACAATGTGTCAAAAGTTCAATTGTGCGATGCTTTTACCATCGATACTTTATAGATGCAATAGTATATCGGTCTTCAAAATTTACTGTTTGTCCCTAATTCGATTTTAAATTTCTTTTTTTTTAATACTATGTTTAATGTAGACAATATTTTGCATCTATTTTAAATTTGCGTATAATTTTGCGACAGGCGTTCTGGCTATGAAAATTACGCAATCTACTTTAACCATGCCCACACCATGATCGGTCTAGAAAATTTGAATTTTTCTGGCTACAAACAAACAAAGGTATTTAACATCGTACAATTTCACTATCGACACAGTGCGTTCGGTATTGTAAAAATCGCAACTTTCAAAAACTCATATTTTCTATACCTAACGAAATTACTGATATCAATAAAATGTTTTAGAAGCAAAATAAATGACACAGGGTCCACCGATGTGATGAACCGACTCACCGACTCGATAAAATGATCCACCGATACGATTAAGAAATCCACCGATGTCTTAAAACTGTTAATACACAAAAAAATAATACACTGAGCAGATAAATTATACACCGATAATGTTTTTTCACCGATCAGGTGGAAAATTGTCGTATCGGTGGGTAAAATGACCACCGATTCCACCGATAACGGTACAGCGACGACATAAATTGCACACTTTTTTAAAAATTTCTAATGAACTATAATAACTAGGACAAATTGAACTACAGCCAATAAAGCTAATGCAGTTACTTTCTCTGTATGGATCAAACAAATATAAAATAACAACATATTACAATATAAAAAATCATTCTCCGATAAGATAAAATATTTGTCGCCTAGCAATTTTCATGGTGTACTTACGTTTTTTGCGGGCAAATGCAGCGATGTAGAAAGCGTCCGTCTTCACTGCGCATTAGGGCAGTACTAACATGAAATAATAATCAGGGAGGGGACACTGTCGGACTTGCCTATGTAAAGTTATGTCTAAATTACTTTTTGGCACCGATTAGCCAAGAATTTCTGGGACAAGTACGTTTGTGCCTCTCATTAATAAATATGGTTAGTTAAATAATAGAATATGCTATTTATCAATGATGAAACTAATATCCTACGAAATAGGGTAGGTTGTAACCTTAATTTACTAATATTCATTAACTTATAAGCCATTTTGTTTGTAAAAAAAGTACTGGGACAGCACCGACAAGCGAAAATTTGGACTTTAGGAATTTTTTTCTACCCTTAAATTTCATCCTAGCCCATTAATATTTTTGCCCCCACCCTATATCTACCTATATAATACTATAAAAATCAATTTAATACAATATTCTTCTTTTCAAATACGAATTTCAACGAGGACAGAAAAAAAAGTCGTTTGGGAAATCGACCCAAGAGTATCTGCCCTTTTAGCGTGAGGTTCGATTCCTAGGTAAGGCAGGACCGTGGGTGGAAGCTAATAAAATATTAATTGGCCTATCAGGTCGATGTATTACTTAATCTCACCACTAAAATGATTTATTTCCGTCAAATAAATTTCACATCCATACCAATATACATTATAGTAGAATATAATTTGGTAGATTGGTCGTCCATTAATAAATGTTTCAGTAGTAGTTGAATGCTGACAAAGGTTATGTAGTTTAATCACGAACTAGTTAACAATATTTATTACTAAACATTATTTTTAAACACCAGTATTTTTGACAATATAATATTACTGCCATTTGTACGTATTTTTGAAACGGTAGTCAACATAACATCACGCCTGTACTAACCAAATGGGTGTGGCAGAGGTGTACAACACCCACCTTTTAAACCTTATGTTTATGTGCCATGTGATAGGGCTTATCGCCATCCATCACAAATCCCACTCAGTGCTGTAATTAGTTACTTGTGCCCGACCCGGCAATCGAACCTCGCAGTGAGAGGTGGCAATTGCTGACCACTAAATCAACGCGTCAAATAACATAAAACAGTTCATATATTTAGGGCTAAATACTTTTTGAATATTTTGAATTTCAGTAATTTTAACGTCTTGTCTTGAGAAAACATAACTCAGACGAATTCATACGCTCGATCGTTAAAATAATTATATCTACCCAAGTTCCTTAAATATTATAGTAATTATAGAGCTTTTTAACTGACTCACTTATACCTAATTAAAACATTTTCAACATTCTATTATATTAATGGCAACTTGTTCGCTGGTCTAGTGGTTAGCGCATTAGTGAGACGTCTCACCGTGGGATCACTCGTCTGACTGATGCCCGGGTTAGCTAAAATTCTTCCATCATAAAACTCTTAATAGCAGCTTGGAGATGGTATTGTGCCCAGTACATGATAGGTTCACTCTCTATAATTTAATTTAATTAAATTTTTGGATTTTTTACATTAGAAAGAACGCCAGAAGCAATTACACTATCCACTCTATGTACTCGTATAATATATAACAAAGATGAATCAGTATTTTAGTATTCAGTATCCCTATTCTGCAAAGTAGATCATGAATAAATATTGAGTCGTGAGATTGTCATTGCACCATTTTGTTTGAATGTCAAACTTTGAGTGATGTGCAATCAAATTAGGTGTCACGATTTTGGATGGCACTAACTAGCGCATTGCGGCCTTTAATGGTAATAATTAATAAATAAAAATGTATTTTTCTGCTCAGCAGCTCGAAAAGTCGTTCTTTGTTGTATGAAAACAGTGAGCAAAATTCGAGCCTGCTTCGAGTCCAGCTGTTCTCACTCAACCAAACAACACCATAACAATGCCATACAAACAAGAAGCTGTCGTAAACATAACAATGTTGTTATCCCATAAATGAAGCTATAAACTTTATTGGCCGGGGTTGTAAACATCATTTACGGTATAACCAACCATTGTTTTATTGGCAACCTTATTTGCAGGTTTGTTTAATAAATTGGCTTTTTATAATTGTATTTTATAGATATTATTGTTAAATACGACGATATAGTTTGACGACCGGATGGCGGAGTGGGTAGTGTACCTGCCTGCGACGCCGAGGTCGCGGGTTTGATTCCCACTTAGGACAAATCTTTGTGTGCATGAACATGGAGGTTTGTCTTAGTCTGGGTGTTTCTATGTATAATAAGTATGTATTTTCAAAAGAAAAGTATAATATGTATTAGTATCAGTTATTCTAGTACCCATATTACAAGCTCTGCTTAGTTTGGGACTAGATGGCGTTGTGTGTGAGTTGTGAAATATTTATTTATTTAATATTTTGGTTATTATTTGGTATATTATCATAAAAAAATCCTTTCACCACGATGGTAAGTCAACACCATGAGAATTTGACTGCAGCCATCGACACGAAAGAAGAAGAAGATCATAAAAATGATGATGAAGGACTTTAAAAGTATTTTCACCACACCAGCACGAAAAAGATCGTTTGCTTGCGAGAATTTAGTGAGTAATAACGCTTATTACTCACTAGTGAGGCAAAGTGATTTAAATTTCGAAACACTAAATCCTTCCAATGAATAGGCGCTAATCAAAACAAAACAGCCACCATGTAGGTTATAACCTACATGGTGGCTGTTTTGTTGTTTGACATCAATTTTATTTAAAAACTACAAACGATACGTTTTAATTATTTTAAATTATTTTATATTCGTGATTAACCATTACATTTAATAAAAAAGAATTATTTAATATTAGACTCCATACATAAATGTTAAGGAACGAATTTCCAAACGCATTCTTAAAAAAAAAAAGTGTGTCTGTATCAGTGTCATTCATCGCAGGGAACTTTAAATTCTTTTCAGTTTATGTTTAATTGTTAACTGTAATTTTTTAACAAAAAAATGAATGTGTGAATCAAGTGCTAAAGAACTTTGTGGAACTTCAGAATAGTTGAAACAACTTGCTAGTAGAAGCAAGTTAGAAGCTAGTACACAGAAGTTTGCTTTTTACCAGAAAAATCACGTGAGAAGTATTTGAAAGCATACGACATATTTAATAAGTGGTGCCTTTCAGAGGGCGCTAAAACGCATTCTGAATCGGTATTCTCTACTGTCGTATTAAATAGAATTATCCAAAGTTAAGCAATCGAGTACGAGTTTATTTAAATCTTAATATTTTCTCACTGGAAGAGGTGAAAAGTTTTGTATGTAACGCGTAAGAAAAATTTAATTTCCAGTTCGTGACCTCTTAAATCTCTCACTTGCGAAGTAGTCTTTATTAGAATCACTCGCTACGCTCGTGATTTAATTCAAGACTACTTCGCAAGCTCAAGATTTAAAATTGGCACTCACAACAGAAATATAAACTTTTTCTCACTTGTACCATAAATAACTATTATTTCACCATTTCATATAGATAACATAACTGTACGTCAATATAACTCCCACATTGTACCCGTTATGTTTAGCTCCGATGTCTATCACATGTTTTTGTTTGCACTTATGTCTAAAACTCAATGTATTATTATAATCCTATTTTTATTTTTTGTTCATGAATTCGATTTAATTTTGTAGTATTGTATGGTGTAGTATACATCAAATGAAACATGTAGTGCTATATAGTTGAAATTAGGGAAACTAATAGGATTTATTAACTGTACTTGCTTAATATTATATAGTTCATATTCAATGAACGAATGAATGTCTTCTGTATGCACTTCCTTCCGCTTTGTGTTTTTGATTGAATAAACTCTCTCTTTGGTCAGCCATCATAGAAAACAGGCGTTTTATTTTACAATTTTTTTTTTTAGTTAATTAAAAAAAATATATACGGATAATTTATTATTATGTTTTATGCTTCTCGAATTAGATGGTGTTCTAATAAATATTGTTTACTTTTACTTTACAAATGGCTTGTATTAATCGATGCCATAACTATTATTACAATATGCGTAAGTTTGGAGGATGAGTTGATGAGTTGACGTGTCGATTTTTATTACTCTCATGCAAATACTACCGGATAGATATTGAAGAAATTGTGCTCAAATGTAGTTTATAGCTAGGATTAACATATAATATGCTTTCCATCGATGTACAACCAAGGTGCAGCCGCGGGCGTAAGCTTGTAATGTATAATACAGTTGACATTTCTCCTCATCATTACGTCGATAGAAAGACGTAACATCTTTCTCTCGTGCAATTGACATGTATTTGTAATGTCATCTTAATTAGCTTCAACACCGCAACGTCGAATGATGCCGTTTTTGAGATATTACTTAATCTATCGACAATTTCTCTTGCAGTTGTCATGTATTGTCTTGAGTGATGTCTAATAAACTGACTGCGTCGTTGGTCTGGTGATTAGCGTTTGAGACTCACTGCGTGATCTCGGGTTCGATGCCCGGGTCGGGCAAAAGTGTTGTTCTCAAAAGCAGAACAGAGTTTGCTGATCCCTTTTCGCATTGAACTTAAATATATCAGGTAAAGTGTGTGTGCTTTACACGTCTGCCACGTCATGTTTCGTTTCTAATCGTCTATACTAAAATGAAAATAATATTTTATTTTGGATTTTTTATACTTTGGACTTTACATAGAACGCCAGAATCAATTACACTATCCAATAGTCTCAATGACGAGGCCAAATACACACATTCACTCACAGAAGCACACCCAGACAGATCTCAGAACAAAACTTTGTGAATCACACAAAGATTTGTCCCATGTGGGGATCGAACCCACAACACAATATATATAATTATATAGATATGTGTGTATATGCCACCACAATCATGTACCAGTGACTGCTGGGCTAAAAGCACCATTGGCAATTTAAAATGCTTTTTATGACTAACAAAACCCACATTAATAATAACGAGATATAAATAACATCTTTGTAAGTTTATTGATTTAATAAAACAGACAAAAGCCACTAAAATGCCGTTCAATTACCTCGAAGAGCCATAAAATGGCGTATTTTGTTCATAATTTAATTTTATCCATACTTTCATCGGTCTGTTCTCACGGGTACACATGAAGCTATTGCCTATCATTGTATAGACTTCCCGTGCAATGCGAGACCAGTTTGTACTGGACAGTTGGACATGTATAGCTTGATGTGTCACCATGTGTACGCGGCGCGTGCCGGCATGCAATTGCTTTCGCTCTCATGTACATTATTGTACATCATGTTGTACACAGTTATTAAATAATATTGTGTAATATTCATGTATTCACTGAAGGAGACCTAACATTTTGGATTTATGGCCCGTGGCGATGGATAGTTATGGAAGATTTTATGTATCTTTCTAAATTATTTTTGAATTTTGAGAAATTATTAAGAAAATATAATAACTTCCTTTTTGGTCTAGTGGTTAGCGTATGCGCTTCTCGCCGTGAGGTATCGGGATCGATTCCCGGGGCGGGAAAATTTGGGATATTTCTGTCAAGATGGCTATAAGCTCACCCTCCGTCACATGGGACCTAAACATAGTTAGGTGAAGTGTGGGTGTTAAACACCTCTGTCACACCCTCCTGGGTAACTTAGGCGTGATGTTGTTAAACGGACGACAGGCAATATCTAACCATAATGATTGCTTTTGAAGGTCAAGATTATGGAAAAAAATTACAGTCATCGTTTGATATACCAAATCCTTAATAATTAATACTAATTGTAAATGTGAAAGTTATTCCGACTGTCTATCTGTTTGTTACGCTATTACGACTGGGCCACTAAACCGATTTGATAAAAATTGGTATGGAGACATTTCAAGACCTGAGAAAGTACATAGGCAATTTTTTATCGGCATACCACGCACTAATAAACTATAACTCCCTTGATGAGATACCGTCTGGGTTCAATAAAGTTTTTGTTACTTACTAATCATAAAGTTGAACATATTCAGTTCTTATAGAATATAAAACATAAAGTTCTTATAGAACATAAAAAGATACTTAGTAAAAACTTCCTAGACAGAACTTATACTTTGTCCACTCCTTTATTTTCTTTTTGACAGATCACGCCTATGAATTACCGTTTCTTTTTGTCAGATTAATGTACTACAATAATAATGTACTTTATTGACAAGCGGCACTTTTTAGGGAAGTTCACTGTTTGTAACAAACAACCACAGACTATAAATCAAATCGTGAAATGAAATAAATCGATCATTATGAAAAAGAATAATTTGGCTTTTTTTTGTGTATTGTCTGTATTTATATAAAAAAAAGAATATAATAATAGTATCATGATTCCATGAATCATTATTTGCAAGAAATTAAGTCGAAATCTTAGAATTAAAAATGAAAATGTAAACAAAGGTAACTAGGAATCCGTCATAGACTAAGTATGTGACATTATTATTATATTATTATTTTGTATATTTATTTCATCTAATAAAAACTACTAATAAACGAATAATTAATAATAAACCATACCATTTCGATGTAATTAATCGATTGAAAGTTCTTCTTAGACAACATCGATTAATGATTTCAAATCGAATCAGTAACGTGTGAAGGCATCCCTAAATGTAATCTGTCAAAAAGAAAATAAAGAAATGGACAGAGTATAGTAAGTTTAGCTTCATAGAACTTTACCACAAAAAGCTCACATTTCCCTTAAAGACTGACATAAACAAACAAACACGAATTACCTAACACCTATTTGTACACTATGTAGTTATGTTCACCATAACCCATGGTATGCCACGTGGACAATTATGTGTTGTAATACTTAATGAAGGTAATAAGCCGCGGGTATTTGTGGCAACTTTTATATGATATTTTTTGTTGCTTTGAGAAGCTTTTAGTATTTTGCGTATGTGTAATCCACACATACGCGAAATACTAAAAGTTTACGTGATTTGAGTTTTGTATCCTCCGAGTTCTCTATCATACTTTTGGCTTTGTTAATTCATCTTTTTCTGTTCAATCAATCCTTCTCTGGAATGCCCTTCCTCTTGAAACAGGACGGTTACTAGCATTCAATATCTTCTTCTTCGTCGTGTCGATGGCTGAGTCAAATTTTATTTTGACTTGCCATCGTGGTGAAAGGATTAGCCAATTCGCTTTGAAAAACTCGCGAATTGCCTAGGGTGCACCGGACGGAGGGAATCGTTGTGTACGTCACTCGGGGAAGCTCCTTTCATGCACCCTTTCATGTTCGCATATTATCAATATGATAATATGCGAGTTCTTTCTTAAGAATACGGCAGAATTATTACCACATACTGTGATATAATTAGTATATAAGTGTCATAGAAAAATTGCAATGCTACGCGATCTATACTCCCTACATAACACACATATTATAACATAACATCACGACCAGAAGGGTGAGGCAGAGGTGTACAACACCCACACTTCACCTGGTATGTTTAGGTCTCATGGGATAGGAAGTGAGTCTATCGCCATCTACCGTCCACAATTCCAACTCCGTGCTGCTATTGTGAATTTCCTGACTGAAAGTTCACAAATAACACTTTGCCTTGCGGGAATCAAACCCGAAACCTAGCGATGAGAGGCGCGTACGCTTGCCACAAGCCATCGAGGACTCCCTATAATCGCCTCAATTTTCATCGCGTTCGCCGCACGTTATGTGTCGCGTTGCACTCATCGCTCACCTAGGACAATGTCAATTATATTTCACCTGTTCGTCTTAAAGTTTTAATAATTGAAATCTGCCAACAATAGAGATGCATCTTGTTTTTTTAATAACATTCAACACGCATATTCACAGACAGTCATCACCACATGGTATGTTAGCATTCAACTTTCTATGTTAGGTATTATAAATACATTTTAGAAAAGCTTGCCCAAACTTGTTAACTTATCTATCCTAACAAATAATACTGCAAACCACGTTTTATTATTTATTATCACGCCTACATTACGCAGAAGGTTGTGGCAGAAATGTACAACGTGTGTGAAGGTGCTGGTACTTATAGCACAGGATTTCCTATTTTAAGTACTAGCAGAACATTGTATTTTGATTTCTTTTGTACTTATGTTAAGTGTCCTACTATGTACCTACTGTATTTTTTTTGTGTGCCAAATAAATTATTATTATTATTATTACAACACTCACATTTCACCTGTTATGTTTAGGTCCCCATGGGATAGGAGGTGAGCCTATTGCCATCTACCGGGTCCCGGTCCAACTCCGTGCTGCTATTGAGAAGTTCCTATCGTTCACAAATATTACTTCGCCCGAACCGGGAATCGATTCCGAGACCTCACGGTGACACATACGCTAACCACTAGACCATCGAGGTACAAAAAGTAATCAAAACTCAGAACAACTTCACTCTCGACGATGACCCAATCATACACGTCACACACTTTTAAATCTGTATCAATTAGTTCAATGTCACGTTCCACGTGTATAGCCGGTTCGATGCTTCGGCCGTGACTTTTACCGATCGCATGCACGGTCCGTATAAGTGTAGGTTATTGATCGAGAGATTGCATGCGTTTTTAAACTGTTTATTTTGTTTTCGAAAATTTAATTGTTTTTAAATGATTTTCTGAAATATTTGAATAAAACAATCGTTAGTTACTAATTAATTATTGGATAAAAAGAGATTTTTACCATGTGTATATTTGTTGTAGCAAGTTATTTCGATATTTCAGAGATGTTGCAATCTCTTTGTTCACGATACTGACTCGCTGCAACAAATATACAGTGTAGATATCCCGTTATATCTAATAATTATTAAGAAAATAACCATGTTTAGTCTCAAAACTTATATTAGTTACTAAAGTTATTATAGATAAATAATGGATCGTCTTTTAAGAAAATGATTCGTCTTTACAAAAAAAATAAGTTAAAATGTTAACAAATATACCTTACTAACTTATGCGCGCTGCTCCGCTCGTGTAAATAACAAGTAACCTTTGCCCTTCTTAAACTATCTACGTAGCAATTTTAATCAAGATCGGTTTAGCAATTTAGCCGTGAAAGCGTTACAGGCAGACAGAGTTGCTTTCTTATTTGTAATACCTATTAGTAAGGAAATAAAGATATTAATAAGGATTATGCCGGCAGCCTGTAAAACACATAGATAGGTATCTGTATTCCTGAGATTAGGACATCCTCCTTTAGTCAGATAAGCTGGTAGATAAAGGAGTTAGTGCTAATTCCATAGTGCTATTTTAAAAACGTTACATATATATGATAAATATAAGAATCTATCACCCGATATAGGATTTACCGCAAAACGCTGCACAGTGAGCAATCCTTTCAACTATGAAATTAAAATGTTTTTAAAATATTACCCAAATTTCTTTTACCTTTTTAATTAAAGCTACCTAATTAGCGAATCTCTCACAAGAATAAAAATCTTCCACGTCGTTACGAACCACTAAAAAGTACCTCTGCACTCACGATATATTACGTAACTCCGCTCTAGAACCTTGTGAACCGTAGCCCTGTGTAATCAAAGTTATTTTTAGCTTGGTAGCTTCTGCTGCTTCACATTTTATTATATGATATGTTTGTACACACGGCTACATATCAACGTATACCTTTATTAAAAACTACTGTATAAAAACCACTAAAAGCATGTCAGGCCACGCGCTAGGTACCTTCGGCAGTCGTTGCAGCATACGGTCTTAAAAGTGGTGTACAAAACCATAGAAAACATTATTTTCTATAGATTTTGTATATTAAATCAATCATCTAAGCTATAAGCTACTCAAATCATAAAAGTCGCTCCTATATTTCGAGCTGGAAGAAATATCAAACAAACTCTCAAACTTTCGCCATTACACATTTGATTTTCCGGAGTTTGTTGCAAGCACAGCCGAGGATGACTATTGTCTACTCAACAATAACACAATATTTAACAAGCAAACAATTACAGTTGCCAAACCCGGGCCGTTTATAATTTGACTGACAAACTCATTTGTAAAGCAGATGCACGAGAGTGAGCTATCATAAAGGTCACGAAATTGCTCTACTTATATTGTTAGCACCACTATTTTATTTCTACAAGGTATATTTGGTTGCATGCCTTTTTATAATAACTAATAACATCTTTAAAGGGTCTTTAATTCTACATCATTTTGAACAACATTTTATTTTATTTTACCATTGTATAAGACATTTAAACAGATGAATAGAAAATGAATTATAATAAAAAATGAAAAAACAATTAAAAGTAGCTGCCAGCGTCCTGGGGAGCTATTGGATTTTGTTCAGTAGGTGATGGGAAAAATAATATGTTATTAGGGTTTTATTATAATGGTGGCGTCAACAGGTTTTTAATAACATAGACGGCGCTCGTGTGCCCAAAATATATATTACTAAAAAGTTGTTAAGCCATAATTTGGAGGATTTACATTTTAATTTGACCTTGTGCATTTTTTTCATCTTAGAATGAGTCTGAAATGGCATATTGACAAGCTTTGTTTTACAATTTCGTGACCTCTACAGGTTTAACCTTTATAGGTTCCAGGTTTGCACCGGACGACATCTTGAATATGTGGTTTAAGCACCTATATAGACTTTTTCCAAAAAAAAGCTACGTTTACCAGCAAAAAGATGAATAAAGAGAATGTAACCATTTTTTTTGGTGAATGCGTCACCTTATAGTTAGAGATGATGCGGTCAACGGTAAGGCACGCTTACCTACACGATAGTTATTTAATCCAAATCGTGCAGTATATTTTAAGGCTTGTAAGTATCGTTCATGGACTCAAATCAGCCACCTTATTATTTTTACTACCTGATCTATAGAATCCATTAACACCCGACAAAAAGGCATCTAAGGAAAGCATTACCTTACATTACGTGTCTAACATTCACCACAAACCAACGCAGTGTCTCTACATTCACCACAAGATAACGCTGTCTCTCTATACCGATGTACTCTACATTACGTAAATACTGTGTATTAACATCGCTAATGCCACCAAAAACATAAAAATTAAAAAGGAGCCAAGTTTTGTAAACCTTTTGAGTAGGTTTTCAACATTCATATTTTACCTGGCTAGAATATTAAAAAAAACGGACCTTAAAATGTCAAATTTGATAAGATGTCTCGCATCTGTTAAAATTATGTGACTTATGGATGATGCATGTGTTACATGTGTGAATTGAAAATATTATTATCTCAGGAAGCATATGTTAAAAATAATTCTTTTTGATGTTTCTAATACCAAGAGGTGTTTTTATTACATAATAATAGCAGCCCTGTATCTAATAGCCCTGTATTAAATATGGTTAGGCCATAGTCCACCACACTGGCCAAGTGCGGATTGGTAGACTTCACACGACCTCAAGTACTTTTAAGGCGCTCTTAGGCATGTAGGTTTCCTTACGATGTTTTTCCTTCACCGTTAGCAAGCGATAATTTATATGATAAATCGCACATATATTCGAAAAGACGAATCTTAATGATTTATTGACAGAGGTGTGTGCCGTGGGTTTGAACTTGAGACCTTTGACTTGGCAGTCCTACGGTCTCCCACTCGACTATTGCTGCTGTCTATTGTTTTTTGCACGTATGTTTTAATTACATACGAAAATGTAAATAAGTCATCATGGCTATCATACTTCTTTGATCGTAACTGAAATGCCAACACATTGTCTCTACATTCACTACGAGATAGTTTGCTCTTTCACTAACCGATGCACTCTACATTATGTAACGAAATTGTATATTAACATCGTAAATGACTTGTTCAAGATAATAGCTCTATTTGAATACGTTAGCAATTTAAAGTTTTTTGGGAAGTGATTTATTGTTAGAACAATCTCTTTTGTTTTTAATGTGCATTCTTGTTGAAAGTTAAAAACGATTTCGTGGTAAGTATATCAGAAAATATTAACCTAGCTATTTGCAATAATATGGCCTAGGGACCAACTTTAATTTTGTACATGATACATAACTGTCTGTCATGTCTGCACGTGTGGTGTAGTGGTTTGAGCGGTCGCCTCGCCGCTCTCCACTGCACTGGTGTTGTGGGTTCGATCCCCACATGGGTCTAAATCTTTGTGTGATTCGCAAAGATTTGTTCTGAGACTGGGTATGCTTATGTGAGTGAATGTGTATATTTGGCCTTGTCATTGGGACCATTGGATAGTGTAATTGCTTCTGACTTTCTATCTAATGAATTAAAAAAACTAAAAAACACGCTTTTAAAGTACTTCTAACTAAAAAGTGAAAAATAATTCCTAATATAAGCTGAAAAAAGCGTGGGTTGCTCGATAGACGAAAAATATGGCACAGAGCGCCCCACGCTTTTTTCAGCTTATATTAGGAATTATTTTTCACTTTTTAGTTAGAAGTACTTTAAAAGCGTGTTTTTTAGTTTTTTTAAACTATTATTTATTTTCTACTTTTTAGTTTGGTTTATTTATAAGAGCGTTTTTTTTTTTTTTTTTTTTTTTTTTTTTATATTTTTAATTTTTTTTATCGAATTATTGCATTGTCATCGATGATTGACAGGTGTGCAAAATTTGAATGAAATCTGTCCGTTTAAAGTGGGTCAAAATCGAGTCCAAAGGAGTCGGTTACATACAAACAAACAAACAAACAAACATACAGGTGAAGCTAATATAAGCGTGTTAAAAATAGCCAAATTTATTAATTTTATAACATAACATAACATCACGCCCACACTTCACCTGTTATATTTAGGTCGCATGAGACAGGGGGTGAACCTATCGCCATCCACCAGGCACAATTTCAACTCCGTGCTGCTATTGTGAATTGCCTGACGGAAAGTTCACAAATAACTCATGGCCCGACCCGGGAATCGAACCCGGAACCTTGGGGTGGGAGGTGCATACGCCAAACACTAGACCATCGTGGCAGTATTTTACATAATAGTTTTCAATTTTCAAGTAATGTAGTTAGCTTGATCGTATAATACTTTAAAAAATTGCCTTTGGTTTTATAATTTTTTTTTTTTTAATTAGTTTTTCTAAAAAATAAGAGTTAAGCAAACAAACTAATCGATTTTAAATAACGCTCCGACAGTTGTGCGATAGTTGCGCGTTTGTTGCGCAACAATCCACTACATTGAACTATGACCCATTGCCGTGTGCGTGTGTGAAGGTAATATTGTAAATTATTTACGTTACGTTTTTATTGCTGTAATGTTAAATATTTTACAATTTACACATTGGCGATAATTTCTATCATTATCGCCATTATATTGTAAAAGTGATTTATTATTGTTAATCTCTCCAAAATGCAATTCGTGTTGTACATAATTATGCTTAAGTATTTTGCTATAACCTTGATAGGTACAACTACATAATTATGCTGCAATAATGGCACATGAGGCATAAGATCGTTGTTTACACGTAGATTTTCACGTACCAATTTTGTCACTTATCATCAGATGGCCAAGTGCCACGCGCAATAGCTACGGAAGCTAGTCGAGTCAATATATTTAGACTTAAAAGGGGTTTTCTATCCGTATTAAACAAGTAAAAACTGCATACAAATCATTAATTTCAAAGGTTTTTGTACTATGTACGAACTATGTATTTCAAGTAAATGCATTTTATTATTTCGGCTCCTGTAACTGTTGAGCTAATAAGGTTTAAGTAGCCGCTATAGTTTTCTTTGAAAGTTCATTACAAATACTACCACTATAATTTTATTCAGATTTTTCGAGTCAACGGTTTAGCTTTTAGAGAGGGAGAGACGCCCTACTCGAGGAAACGTTTGCCCTTCAAAGTTAAACTACTCGCCAACGGGTCTCTATATCAAAAAACGTGTTTGCAACCTGTTAGTGTTTTAAGCCTATCTAACGATAGCCCACGCTACGGTACGTGACTGAAAAAAAAAGCCCCACTTTACAGGTAGAGGAGGTACCCGGTAAAAAAAATATTTATATGATTTTATCCTACCACTTTTTTGACATAGTTACAAACTAAAATCCATGTAAGATTTCAGCTTTCTAGCACTAACAATTTCGACGCTATGCCTCGGACAGACAGACAAACAGACTTCTTCGGAACCCTAAAAAACAGCTTTTAGCAAAGGTCATTCACATTATATATGTAAACCATTACATGGGTGTTACAATGTTACTACAGCACACAAAATTGCTCTCAACTCGTACTCTTGCCTGCACTACTAATACATTATTATGTTCTCATCAGTCCCCTAATGACACGCAACGTACAAGAACTTGCTCAAGTGTATGTGTGTGTCTGTTACGAGATGTGGATCATCAGTTCAAACAACAGTTTTCTTTGAAAATAATATAAAAGATATTATTAAGTATATCTTTCTGTACTAAATCCTATATGCTATATTAACTTTCGTTAACGGCTCCGCCGGCGTGGTACATCGATAGATATGTGTACGGGGACGGTACATCAAAATGATAAGTCATAAGATAAAAGTTAAAAGAAATGTATTTTAAGTCAGATAGAAAAAACTTAAACTAATGCTAATTGACCGACACGCGGCGAAAGGAACGTTTGCTGTTGCCCGAACCGATTGATTGCAACTACTGATTATTGGAACGAAGTTCCTTATTGCGCGTTGCGAAAGGGGGCTAGGCGGAAAAAAAAAGGAACGAAAAGTTGTAACGACACTTTTCGTAGCAATTCTCGTAGCAGCGTAGTAATTACATGCTACGTTACAGCTACGGTGCTACATCATCAGACAAAACAGAAAAATGCGCACGCCGCACGGCGTGCGCATTTTTCTGTGTCCGTCTCTCTTTCTCGCTTATAGAAAAAAAGAGATAAATTAAATTAAAAAAAAAAACTCTAGAGAAAAAAATTATTAGAATTGAAAAAAAAAAAAAAAAAAAAAAATGCGCGTTTTTCTGTGTCCGTCGCTCCATCTCGCTTATAGAAAAAAAATTTTTTTAAAAAATAATAAGAAAAAAAAATTACTAGAGTTGAGTTTCTGCAAAAATAGGGGCGCTGGCGCGCTTAGAAAGGTCTGCGAAGGCGTACACGATCGCTGTGCTAGTCAGATACCAGGGAATAAATAGCTCGATATCGTGAACATTACCCCTCACTTGGATCTGCAGAACATACTCAAACTCTAAATCGGTGGACCTTATATACAGGACCTTGTAACGAAACCATAGCGCGATCTAATTCGATCCCAACGCCACCTATCGCGCGACTTCGGAACTAATTGGTGCTACAGAAATATGCTGCGCATAGAGAAAGCAAGCGAAATATTTTCATTTTGTCTCTCTATGAATAATAAAGTAACTAAAAAAAAATATTATCCTTAAAAAAAAATACAATACCCGCCTTTTGTTGAGTGTATACAGGTGTTTTGTACATAATAAATTATTAAAAATAGTTACAATAATGAATCCTGACAGTGTTTCTGCACAAGTTCTGGATATTGCTGATGGATTTAGGTAAGTAGAGATTTTATACACACGATAATAAATGCTTTTGTATTTTAGCAATTATAATCTTTCTTTACTATTGTGCTAACCAAGTCATACGCGGTAGAATCTCTTCATTATTGTGTGTTTAGCAAGTGTACGCGTCATAACTATATTAAATTCAAAAGCAAATTATTTTTTAATATTACCACAAATGTTTACTAATTTTGTTATGTACATTTCATGGAATATACGATTAGAACACATCTAATTATGTCATTGGGATTGGTGATGAGATTATTGATAATGAGATCTGATATTATATCTCGAGTAAACTTGCGAATACAATTTAAAAAAAAGCAAGATAATCGCAGAAAAATAATGTTAAAGATAAGGTTTGTTATGTGTGGTCATAGAACTATTACTCCTAGAAACCGAGTACACGCATGAAATGTAAAGCCACTTTAATTGTGCCGTTTCAGTTCAGTGTAACTCTCTGGTATTTATCAGATTTTCGTTTAGTTTGTCTGTCCGCCAAGCGGTGCATTATAATTTTCAATCAATATGTTTTTAGCCTTACTTTATACTTAAATTCATACAAGCAGTTTATTTATCTAGGCATTATAAGTCTATGCGTGTGTTTGAATGAACCTCGCTTTTGATATTTTGAAATTCGAATAGCGCGAAAGTTTGAAGATAAGAATTATTTTAAAATTAAGTGTTTAAGGCACAGGAAATATTGTTATGTAGCCATTCAGCCTATAGGAGTATTGTGATAATATCTCCACAATGATTTTAAAAGTATCATTCGATTATTTTAAGAGAATGATTAAAGTGATTCTGAATGATCTTGTGTACGCTTGATAATTTAATTGTCTTAATGTTTGTTTTTATTTTAATTTGGTTTAAATTTTTTTTACCGTATTTAGTTTATAAATAGACTGTTTTATTTGTTTAGTGGTTAAGGTCGCATACCTTTTACTGCAATCTCGGATGCGAATCCTGATTTGTTGTTATTTGGAATTACCGAACTTCGTTCCATCCGGGTGTCCCTTGACACCTCAGTAGTTTTTTGTGTCGAATGTATGTATTTTGTTCACTTCGCTGTGTGTTGATGTCTGCATAAAACTAAAACTATTGCGTTGTACGGGTTTGTTGTTAACTATCTCAACACCAATTTTCATTAAGCTCGGTCCCGTAGATAGCAAACAAAAAATCTTGGCGATTTATAATATAAGTACTATAAAACTCGGCCGAGAAAACGCTGCCGCGATGACTTTGACAACTTCCTGAAAGGCTGAGACAAAGAGTGTACAAGTAGAGACAAGTGGAAACAAATAAGACAGACCTTTGTCAATCAATAGGTCACCACGGGCTTCATTCTAAACATAACAATCTCTTTTTGGAGCAATCGTTAAAAAGCAGAAATTCAATCAAAGTATAGTGCTTCGTATGAGCAGAAGTTTTTTAAAATAAATCGTTACAATTCGCTTAGTCATAAGTACTCTCATAAACGAGGCATTAATTTATTCTGTACTAAAATTATAGAGACAAAAATCTAGCTCCTAAATGTCAAAGTCACAAATAATTATTTGTGAATTATATTTTAAAATCATTATTATGAATTACAATTTAATACTTGCACAAGATTTTTGTGGACCTATATTCAATTTCACAAATAATTATTATTGAATTACATTTTGGAACTCGATTTTTGTTTCTTTGATTTTGGTACAGAGTATAGGAGCACAAAAATCTTTCTTTCATTAGTGAGCAAGTACGAAAGTCATATTAAATGGTAATTTATAATAATGACTATAAAATCTGATCTTATTGAGTCACTAATAAGTTGCGATGACCAATAACTTTTTTAAGCAGCCCTATTCAAGTTATTCTTATTCATGGCTACCGAATTACACTTATTCAATAATCTCATTGCATAATGGTGAAGTATAATGGACTTTTTATACAAAAGAAACGAGTCCACATTCCACTCAATGGTAAGCGGTAACTACATACAAATTGATGATGGAAGACGGTGAAATATGCATATTAAAGTTTCAGCGTACTTACTAAGTCATACACAAAAAGAAAGCTAAAGAATGTAATAAAAAGTATAAAAAAGAGAATTTTCTATTTTTATAAGACGTATTTACGTTTGGTTTAGTGGTTAGCATATTCGACTTGTTTAGCGAAGTCTCGGGTTCAATTCTCGGCTAGGGCAACAATCATATGAAATTTTCCCGCAGGTAATTGTCAATAGCAGTACTGAGTTTGCATTTAGACCGGTAGAAGGCGATAGGCGTACCCCCTTAAATATAACAGGTGAAATGTGGTTGTAATACAACATTTATTTTACTACATCCTTCTAGGTATAATATAGGCCTGATGTTATGTATTTTTAGAACGACCTTGATACTAACACATGGTAAATTATTAATTATCTATTGAACCCATAAAATTGTTAATTTAATAACCGAAGTTCTTTTCCAAGTTTACGATTATCTCCGTACGGGAATTTATCAAGATCGATTTTGTACCTTAGCTATGAAATACTAACAGATAGACTCACAATCAAACATTTTTACATATTAATGCTATTAGTAAGAAAAATAGTTTTTATCTATCTTAACAACCACCTTGATAGTCAAGGCGTTTCCCAATGCAAGTCACGTGTATAACATAGCGTAGACAATAATGATATCTCTGCCTACCCCCGCACGCCGTAATGCGATGGGAACTGAGATGCTTTGCAATCACTTTTGATAGTGCTGATGACGGCTCAATTTGTTAGCTAAAGCGTGTATATGGCAAATAATGTAATATGCAGCGTCTGTATGTGGCAGACTTCTCAAAGGCTTTTACTGAATTTGGTCTGAGTAACAAAGTGAAGTAAAATATAAAGTCAATGTATTGTAAACACGGGTCTTAATCGCGTAAATATTTTGGAGGCTATATATACATTTTTTGCTTGACAGTTTCGTGCCTACAATATATAATTATGTGTACCAATCGCAAAAGTTGAAAATAATTAATGACAGTCTAAGTAAAATAAAGTCTTGTAAAATCTTATTAATTTGCACAGACAAATACTATTTAATAGCTGCATAAAGTTTGGAGATACAAATTATAACAAATCTACAAGTTTTACGTAGTTACGGATCAAAATTTCCCAATTCATCGTCATTATTTTCTTAAAAAAAATATCCAGGATGTTGTATTTTTTTTTTTAAGAAACTTAGCAATGTTATTAAACCACCTATTTATATTATTATAAGATATGTATAATAGATTCCTATAGATCAGAGCAGACAGCAACACCCATAACAAAAGGGTAACGAATAATTCTACTCCGTTATCACCATTTCTAATTTAATGTTACCTTGAACATGATTCACATCAAAGCACTTACGGTCAATTAAATAAAATCGCTTACTCTTATGACAAAGCCCAAACTCACCATTACAATGTTTTGCAATAATTATGTTTATTTAGCGCCATCGGTAGCGACCTTTAGGGAAATTACCGTGCCAATATTGCCATACATTTCATACATACACCATTGATGTATGTATGGCTCTATGCGCATTAAGAGCAAGCTATTGTATGGATATATTGAAGTTTGAGTGATGTATGACTTTGTATGAAGTTATTGTATGTATGATTGGTTTATTAGAGGGTTAATAAAGGTTTTTGAATGGTTAGTGTTTGAACGATGACCGGTTGTGTCATTTGGTTGTTCGTTCATTAATATATTTTTGCTATTTTACGGATTACAGACGTAAATAAAATAAATAATAGCAGCCCTGTATCTTATACATGTCCCACTGCTGGGCTCAGGCCTCTTCTCATGATAAGAAGGGTTAGGCCATAGTCAACCACGTTTGCAAAGTGTGGATTGGTAGATTACACACATCCTCAAGCACTTTATAGGCACTCTCAGGCATGTTAGTTTCCTCACGATGTTTTCCTTCACCGTTAGCGAGCGATAATTTATATGATAAATACACTCATATTTTCGAAAAGACTCTTAACGATTTATCGACAGAGGTGTGTGCCGTGGGTTCGAACCCAAGACCTTTGACTTTGCAGTCCTACGGTCTCCCACTCGGCTATCGCTGCATACATTTTGAGGACAATTACAGACTTATTTGTTACTTATTTTATCAATCTGAAATATTGTTAGATAATTAATAGTTGTCAATACTATATCTTACTATCATAACATAACATAACATCATGCCTATATGACTCAGAAGGGTGTGATAGATGTGTGTAACACCCACATTTCACCACAATACCAACGAGGCAATTATCAATTAAAAAGAAATCTAAGTATTATACTCGACCCCGGCTGGTGTCTTATATTTTCTTTTAGACGCTTTCCATAAGGGTTATTTAATTATTTTAAAACAAGCAGTTAAGATTTTAAAGTATAGACAGAATGTTTATTTATTTAGGTTGGCTAACGATTGTTTACACAAGTAATATTACAAACAAATTAAACACAGTTGTATCATGCTAAGCGTAAAAACCAATTAAAAGCTAACACTACTTGAACGGTTTGGTTAATCATAAATTCTAAAAAAACATTATGAAAATAAAAATAAAAATTATAAAAATGAGGCAGATTAAATAACAATGGATAATCTGGAGTAACAATTAAAAATAACAAAGTATACAAATTAGATAAAGGAAATAAAAATTTAATGTTACATCGATTATGTAGACATATCAAAACTGTCATACAAAAGACATCAACGCGCTCAACATTTTTATAATAGTATGTCAAATTGAATTGTATAAATATTTTGTTCGCTCTGTTAAAAAAAAAGCGCCGAAAAGAAGATGTTTAGATAAAATACATTTTAAATTAGCTGTTCGGAAAGGCGTTCTTTATTGTGAGAAATTAGTAAGCAAGTATTTTTTTTTATTACATTAAAAAGTATATAATTTAATATGTTGCTGCTGCTAAGTATACAGGGTGTATTTTTGAAACGGGGCAGTAAGGGCAAGTACCTTAACCGTTGCAGTTACAGCAAAACGTTCTTAAAAGACCTTCCCTAACTTTTTGGGACATTTTGAACTGCATTCACAGATTTTGTAAAAAACTTACAGTTAGCAAAAAAAAATGCAAAAAGTTCAATTTTTTTTTTATGCCAATCGATTCTATTTCATGTGGGGATCAAAAAACTCTATGGGACCATTTTAGCTTTCAGTACTAGAAAAGACAGAAATCGGCAAAAACGTTTTCCATACATTTCGGCAACAGAAACGAATTTCTACGATGGTCTAACTTTTTGTTATGGCCTGGAAGTGGGTAGAATTGACTGTAAAGTAAATAAAAAGAATTTTTACCCTCAAATTTCGAATTTGATTCGAAAATCTGTGTGTTATACTTAGTTTCAGCTGAGAAACTTCGTATGAGTTATTAATTAAGGATTTTCGCTAAAATGTCTTCTAATCGTGAAAAAATTGACTTATTAGAAGCGTATTTTGAAAGAACCCTGCAATTCCAGGTTTTTCAAAAGATTTGTAATAACCTTTCTTGTTGGCACATGCCGCAACGGATACTTATTGCGGTACCACACTAATGCAGCTCCCGCATTTCGATTATTGACAAAATACGCTTCTAATAAGTCAATTTTTTCACGATTAGAAGACATTTTAGCGAAAATCCTTAATTAATAACTCATACGAAGTTTCTCAGCTGAAACTAAGTATAACACACAGATTTTCGAATCAAATTCGAAATTTGAGGGTAAAAATTATTTTTATTTACTTTACAGTCAATTCTACCCACTTCCAGGCCATAACAAAAAGTTAGACCATCGTAGAAATTCGTTTCTGTTGCCGAAATGTATGGAAAACGTTTTTGCCGATTTCTGTCTTTTCTAGTACTGAAAGCTAAAATGGTCCCATAGAGTTTTTTGATCCCCACATGAAATAGAATCGATTGGCATAAAAAAAAAATTTTGAACTTTTTGCATTTTTTTTGCTAACTGTAAGTTTTTTACAAAATCTGTGAATGCAGTTCAAAATGTCCCAAAAAGTTAGGGAAGGTCTTTTAAGAACGTTTTGCTGTAACTGCAACGGTTAAGGTACTTGCCCTTACTGCCCCGTTTCAAAAATACACCCTGTATACATAAAATTGGAATTATGACATTTCATTTTCCAGGAAATTATTGATGCTATAGTATGCCTTATTAACTATAAATTATTTTAACATTATATAATCTTAATGCATTCTTATTTAGTTCTTGCCAATGTTTTGGAAATTTATTGAAAATTATTGGAGCCATGCAGATGACATGATGATTTGCCCTCACACTTGAAGCAAAGTCGAATTTTGCTAACTGTTCGCCTTTTCAAGCTGATGAGGTGGAAAGTTTTATATTGTTAGATCGTTAAAGTTATTTAAATCTCGCTTTTTGAGTCCCTCACTATTCTCAAGATTTTAACCTAGAACCACTCGCTACACTCGTGATTCTTCTATAGATTCTTTCGCTTATTTGGAACTCTTAATTAGCAGCATTAGCAGTCAAAGAAAAAACATACTTTCCTCTCTTCTTGCACAAATAACTATTTAATTAACAGCATGCGTATGCGAATGTCTGTTAATCAAACATCGACCGCATTTATATAGAGATAGTACATCCTTATATGAGATAAAGATGCACAAAATTTTCGAAACCGACAGTCTCCCTTACAGAATCACGCTACGGATACATGCGTTTTCACAAGACTAACAACTTGTAATACCGCTCTATCCAACATAAGACCTAATCCAATTAATAACTCTATAGATCGGGTTTTCTTCACCGTTCACGTAACACCGTTCACGTAGGCTATTTACAAGTAAGTACACAACAACATTTACATTGCCAGCATAAGCTGGTCTCTCATTGCACGGGAAACCTATAGAACGCGAGGTCATCTTATACTGGAAAGTTTAGGTTGATATGTAGTCTGTACTATGTCTATAGACGACTAGGTTATTTACGTTCTGTGTCCACACATGACTAGTTCTATGACCTGACTGGATCTTTGAATCGGACACCGGTTGACTCATTTTATAAGAATTTTGTCGTTATGTAGAATAATATGTTGCGTATTCAGGAATGTAAATTCAGAGTTAGGTGTTTAAGTAGTATTTTAGTCAACTGTCTCGATGTGTTAGCGTGTGCGCCTCTCACCATGAGGTCTCGGGTACTATTCGATTAAGTGTTATTTGTGAACTTTCTATCTAACTTTCCATATTTGTATAAAATAATGCACACTTTTATTTTTTTTTAAACTTAATATGGAAGGACAGTTCAAAACCGGTGTTGTACTATTCTCTTGGATTTTCTCAAATCTCGAATGTTTGGTATTTAAAATGAAAAAAAATTAACATGGAAGGATAAATCAAAAACGGTGTTATACTTTTCTCTTAGAATGGCTCAATGGTTAAAATCTAAAATTGGACATATTTTTGTTGCTTAATCTAACACTTTTTCTTGAAAAGAGAAAATCTCTAATTAATAAATTACGAAACAAAAATGTATTTTTTTACTAACGCGTAACGAATTAAAATAAAATGTCACCGTACACACGTTTACTAAAGAAATATCACCATTTGTAATTTACAGAAAACACGACTCTCTTCAAAATAATAATTATACAATAATAAAATATAAATAACATCCCGCCTTTATTTCCTACAAGGGTGTTGCAGAGGTGTATTACACCCACACCTCACCGTAGGTCCCATATGATAGGGGATGAGCCTATTAACATCCATGGGTCACAATTCCAACTCCGTGACGCTCTTATTTTCTCTTTATAACCATCTTTAGCTATAATGTTGTTTTAGTTGCTATAACTTACACATAGAATTATTGTCAAAAAACAAACAAAAATTGAATGAATTATTTGAAAAGATGGTGCACATGAGTTTCTCACCAGCTCTTCGAATGATGCAATACCCATCGGAGCTGATACTTGGATTGATTTTAATTCAAATCTCTAAGTTGAATTAAAGTCAATATAAGCTCCGATGTCAAATCATTTTATTACAATAAGTATTATAATTTAGTTTAGTTTAGTTTAGTAGTACCTATTTTAATTTTATATTTTTTGTGTTTTGATGTTTGTTTTGACGTGTTCAAGCGCCCCTTGGGGCCCATGGAAATAAATGATTTGATTTGACTTATCAATAACTTAATAGAAAATTCCTATATAACACTTTTGTCCGTCTCGGGAATCGAGCCCGAGCCCTTACTCAAAGGGGTCGCGTGCGCTAACTACTAGACCAACGAGGGAAATAATATAATGTTATAATGATTATATAAAACTAATGACATAAGTATAAGGACATGAGAGCGAGTGATTGTATGGCCGAGCCAAGGATTGCTAAAATATCACGGAACTGCAATATACAGTATTGAGGATATAATATATGTACAATATTTGAGTTTTTTTTATACAAATATAAATAAAACCTTCGTTATGTAGTTATTATTTCTTGTGTTATTGTAGAGATGTAGTTATTATTTCTTGTGTTATTGATCAAAATATATTTCATGCACCTTGTTATTAGAATCTTTTGTAACACTGTCTTTTTTTTTTTTTGCTACTGTTATGCATGTCTCGATGGTCTACGCCTCTCACCGCTAGGTTCCGAACCCGAGGGGTTCGATTCCCGGGTCGAGCAAAGTGTTATTTGAGAACTTTCTGTTAGGAAATTCACAACTCAATTCACAGCTGCATGGAGTCGGAATTTGCCCAATGGATGGCGATGGGCTCACCCCCCATCCCATCTGGAAAGTATAGGCATAATGTTATGTAATGTTAATTTAAAAATGTTTTATGAAAACTAATCTAATGAAGTATATCACAAAAATCTAATATAAGTCTACTGATACAAATTTCAAATCTGGTAATAAATAATCATGATTATCACTAATTGTCGCGTGCAAAGTCAATATTACTTTCAAACGCTTCTAAATTACTTAAAGGTGAATGAATCTTACTAGCTTTGGGTAGTAAATTAACTAACTAGAAATAAAGGGCCCTGGCAAGGTGAACATAAAAAAATGAAATAAAATTAAATTTTAAAATTTAAAAATATATTTAAAAATATGGAATCACCGTTCCACCGCTATAGCGGTATTTTTTCAACGGTCCCATATTTGTTGGTTACCAATTTGTTGTTGGGAATCGAACCTAAGTCCTTACGATCGGCAGTCGCATACGTTAACTACTAGACTAACGGGGCGTAGCAAATAATATCGTAAAAACGATTTATTAAACTAATAAATCTTTCAAATCTCATAGTAAATAAGAATAATTACCGTTTTGGCTAATGGTTAGCATATGCGGCCTTTCACCGCGAGTTCTCATGTTTGATGCACGGAATGGGCAAAAGTGTTATTTGGGTTTTTTCGTAAGGAAAATCTCAATAACAGTACGGAGGTTGTGTCCGGTGAATGTCGTTAGACTCACCCCCTATCACATGGAACCTAATCATAACAGGTAACATGTGGATGCTATTACCTCTGCCTTACCGTTCTGGAAAATTTTGGCGTGATGATGTTAGGAAGTAAATGAATAATGTTAACCCACAATATTATTTAAAGGTGAATGAATCTATACCACTCACTTTTAGTTGTAAATAGTGGTCCAGTAGTAATAGTCATTGAGAATGTCTCCGAACGGCCTCGATATAATTGGCAATGCGCCTGCGCCGGGCAATATGCACTTATTACAACATTGGATAGCAGATATAAAGTGCATCTAGACTTGTAATCTTTCCATGCAAGTAGAGAATTTGTTGAGGGTCACGAAGAGTTTTAACGTCACTTAACATCACGCCTATATTCCCCAGATGGGTGTGGCAGAGGTGTACAAACACATTTCACATGTTATGTTTAGGTGCCTTGTCTATTTGTATTTGTTTATAAAAATAGATAAAAACGTAATAATATTAAAGATAAATCTATATTACGGTAGTATGAAAACGCGGCGCTCGGGTTTACTCTTAAATTTTCTAATAACAGTTTTCTCAATACAAAGTGTAACGAGACACTGAAGTTAGAACACAGCCTTAAATTTTACACCCGAGTGTGAAACTGATGCAAAGTATGGCAACTTTTTTTTAGAAAACAGCCAACAAATTGTTCTCCCTAATAGGCTCATGTTTCTCTTCATAAAAAGCTATTGACATAGGATAAGTTTAATGTACTTAGGACCTATTCATAAAAAAATTCAGGAACATTTTTGAGATACAACATTTTGTTCAGTTTTTTTATTCGGTCAAGTCTAGAGTTTACCGAATAAAAAGACTCAATTTTCAAGATTTTAAGCAAAACTACCTCTTCTGCTCTCCTCATCAGAAGCAGACGACCCACAAAAGTCAAAAATAAACAGATAAATTAACAAGAAGCGTAAATTATTCGTGGGAAAATGCATCAATCGACAACTTCCTTCAAAGCTTAGACTTAATTAATATAATTAACGTAAAACAAACACTCACCCAAATCGAAATGTTCTCACGATACGAAATATCACTCAAATGTTATGTCACTTGTCACTTGAGAAACACTTGCACTTTCAAACTGCTTTTGGAAAAAAAAACATTAGAACAAAAACAAAAAATCCAAAAACAAAAATACACAAAAATATTTTTATTTTAAGATAATTGTTTTATTGTTTCAAATGAAGTGTTGGGTGAATATAATTATAATGTCAATGACTAGCACCTAATAGATATTATAGCACAGTTCCTAGATTGTATAACTCAGTCATAACGAGCACAAGAACTGCATCTAGCCACACAATGCTTCCCACGACTGAGAGACCTACACTTACGCAAACATATAATTAGGTTCTTTTTTTACATCAAAACATTTGGACATTGTCTAACATATTTGACAAAGCAATGTTAGTCGTCTTTGAGAAAAAATTAAACATTGAACTATTGTCAAAGCAGCTCGGGTGAGAAGATTAGATTAAAGGTTATGTAAAAAGTCGGTCAAATGTATAAATACAAGATCTTTGAAAATGATATTTTAACAAATACAATGGGTAAGACATGCGAACTCACAATTCTCAGAGTTTTAACAGACTTTGTAATCTCAACGATTTTTGCATAATGTAATTTGAAAGTTAGTCAAAAGATCTAAGAATTTATTGGTTAAATTACATCAAACTGTAATATTATAAGGTAATTAGTATAATTTTATAGATGCGAGCAGACTTTCGCTTTCATTTGATGTAAAGAAATCACGAATTTACACCGCACCATAACAAAATCACATTAAATTCACAAAACCTCCTTGGGATAAACTTTCCAACCCCTCATTAAAAAACAAAACCCCAAAACAAAAAAAACAAACAACAAAAAAATTCAAACAATAAAATTCGAAATTTAAATAAAGAAAAAGCAGTTCGAAAATACTTTTTGTTCGAAATTTAAAAATAAATGAGATACCGGGAGAGGTCGGTGCCTCGCGTAAAGATGCGCTCCGACGATCGTCTACCGTCGACTGTGCCAGCGTCGCGCGCGCAGCTCGCTAGTGGGGCTAGCATCCACCATTGTGTGGCATTACTTAAACTTTATACACTCTACACACCGCATCCGATGCTTATGATGTTGCAAAATGAGCTAGCTTTTATCTAAACGCTTGACCTGGGTTCCTTACGTTTAGGTTTTCTACAATTCGTTTTTATAATAATAATAGGCACGGAGGCGTAAGGACACTGTATAGGTAAAAATATAGGATACCGTAGCAAAATATAGGTAAACACTAACCAAATGCAAGAATTTTTAGTTACATACTAAAAATCTAACTCATTCAAAGTTTCATGAGCGAGGCCATTTTTAAAGTACGAATTTATTAAAAAATAATTTTATCATTAATTTACCCACACAATTTATAGCGACTTTTAAAATAAACCATTTTCATATATTTCTTATAGCTATCAAACAAAATTCAAAACTTCACATACAAAATACATAAGCGTGACGCGAATTTAAAATTGTATTATCTCAGAAAGTTTACGTGTTAACAAAGTATTTTTTTAATGATGTTTCTAATATCGATAGGTATTTACACACAAAAATAAAACATAATATTCATCATGCCAATTGTACATCAGGCGTCGTTGGGTTAAACAATTCTGTTTAACCCAACGAAAGTTATAAAGGAGAGTAAGAATATGAGTATTCCGACGAGAGCGAATTGGGAGCCACTTGAGTTTTTTGCGGAATTCGGAAACATGATCATATTTGCGTAAGTCAAATATAAATCGTATACAGAAGTTTTGAAGGCGCTCAAGTTTATCAAGTTGTGCTTCAGTGAGAGTTAAATAGCTGACTATTCTATATTTCTAATTGATTATTTTTATAGCATTTAGCTATGCTTAGCAAATTATACTAAGAAACAGTTGAATAAGATATGGGACGGGCAGGATTTGAACCTGCGACCTTATTGCACACCGGGCAGCCGCTTTAGCCATCCAGCTACGGTCGCCTCTTACCAGAACCCTAAATTTCTCAACTGTATGATACGTCATTTTGTGACGTATTCTATATTGTTAATTTTTTCTCGGGTTTAAATAGGAACTGGGATAGATACACGCCCCCCCATCTTATATTTGCTCATGTGGTTTGTTATTGAATTAAGTTTTAGAATTATTATGTACACGCGGCTACAAATCAACCTATACATTTCCAGTATAAGCTGGTCTCGCATTGCACGGGAAGCCTATAGAATGTGAGACCATCTGCCGCACATCAAGCTACTGGAAATGTAGCTTGGTGTGGCCGTGTGTACATAATATATGCGCCATACAATATTGAATTTCACCAAAATCACCACCGGTTTCACCACCTGTTTATTAGGACTACGCTGAGAGCAAAGAAAAGCAAAACGTGTGTTCTTTTCTTAACATGGTAAGCGGAAACGCGGTGGCCAGTTTCTTCGCTTCAAAGATGTTCAGAAGAGACATAATATATGAAGAATAGCCAGATTGATTCTTCTCATTGGGAGACTGATGCTGCCAATCGTCCTGAATGGCGACGTGTTGTGCAGAATAATGTTCATGTGTTTGAAGAAAAAAGAACGTGTGAGCTAGATACTAAACGAGACCAACTGAAAGCACGACCACCTTCGAATATAACGTTTAATTATATCAATGGTGCTCTCATGTGTCCGCGGTGTTCACGTGTATTTACCACAAAAATACAGGTACATAAGTCATCTAAGAGCAAAACATCCAAGCTCGTAAAATAAATATCCCACAATAGCTAAGTCGCCGTAGCCGAAATCGGCTAGGAATCCCTATTAGGACTACGCTGAGCACAGTTTCCATATTTTTTTTGTTTTGCGAGTTAGATCTCTTTTCAATTACTTTGTGATTCGATCCCTCTAGAATAAAGTCGAGGTTATATTCCTGAAGTCTTTAGTGAGTGAAAAATAAAAAAATCCTCATTGGCCTAGTGTTTGGCGTATGCTACCTCTTAAGGATTTTTCCGTCAGGAAATTCTGAATGCCCCATGGAGTTGGAATTGTGCCTGGTAAATGGCAATAGGCTCACCTCTCATGGTACCTTAATATAACGGGGGATGTGTGTCTGTTATACGCCTCTGCCACACTATTATGGATAATATAGGCGTGATGTTATGTTATGTGTTATGTTTAAAAATACCTAAAGTAGGCATATTGCATTTCGTTGAATAGGATATGCCGTCACTTTCTCTTTCGTCATTATGTTATCAGTCCGAATGTCAGCTTGGGTGCGAGAAACACTTCCTACGGCGATAACAACTAGAGGTTTTGATTGTGTAGCAAATTCTCATTTTGCAAGAAACATTATAAAGTAATTTACTGTCTCAATGGTCTAGTGGTTAACGTATGCGCTTGTCACCGTGAGGTCTCGGGTTTGATTCCCAGGTCGGACAAAAAATTATTTATTAGCTTTTCATCAGGTAATTCACAATAGCAGCGTGGAGTTGGAATTGTGCCCAGTGGACGGCGACAGGCCCACCTTTGTCCGTGAGATTGGCACGTACCTACTAAAAAGGCTCTTTTGGAAATATCACGTCTAAGCGGGAGCGTTTGAATAAAGGTAAATTAATACTTGCATCCGCGTTTTGCTAAATTGTATCTCTATGTGGAACAAAAAGGGAATTGAAGTTAATATTTTCTCTTTTTAAAAAACGACGCCCGCACTAGGAAAGACTCCTGTATCGCGGCGGTGTTAACAAATATACATTTCACGCACACAAAGCACACCCAAAGTCAGAACAAATCTTTGCGGATCACACATAGATTTGTCCCGTGTGGGGATCGAACCCAGAACACCAGCTTAGTAGTGCACGCCAAGGATTTGTTAGATGGCGTTGTGCGCATTTTTTGAATAGCGCGACAAACCCATGGGAACGGATGAATCGCGGACAAAAGCTAGTTTAGTATAGGATAACTAAGTCTTTCTATCGACACCTTCCAGTTCATACCTATCGATAAATGACGGAGATGAATCTGTTACGCTTCCGTCAGATGTCCAGTATAGTCAGTAGGTAACAGCGCATTGAATACAGTGCTTCTCACACCATTGATAGGTGCCATGTATGAATAACTATCAGTTAAAATAAGGGGGCGTTCACATTAATCTTATACTAAGAAACTGTTGGAAACTGAATCAAAAGGGATTTGACCCCTATTTTTGTAATCCTGTTGCAACACACTACCAATTGCGTTTATTGCAATTACATTATGTAATGTATGCATAATTGTGGTGTAATATTGATCGATAGTACAATAAATTAAATAATAAAAATCTCATGTACATGTTACACAATAAGTTAATAGTGCTAAAATTCTTATAATGATTCAGACACAAAGGTACAATATTCTCATGTATACCATCCTACCGCTAAATGGTAGATTAAATTGCACTATAATGATCCAGTTCGATGGTAAAATTAATGTTCAATAATATAATAAAATTACTGGCACACGTGACATTACACCGTTATTTACACATCAACTATTTGCTTTTATAAATTCTTGATGTCCATGGGCATCTACATACCATCAGGTGGAATGCAAGTCACGTCACTTAAAACCTACCTATACCCATCGATTGCTATACATTAGAGATGTGCCAACTAATCGGCCACTTTTGGAGTCGCTGACTTGTCGGCTTGACTTTACGACTACAAATCTAGTATAAGAAGTGCAGCACTTCTTATACTAGATTTGTTCGTTACACCATCACATGCTTATATTTCAACGCGGTACAAGTTATGTAGCACTACATGATGGTGTAACGAACAACACAGGATAACCGAAACTATGATCGGCCTCTCCGACTACTCGGTCAAACCCATACTAATCTCTACTGTACCTACTTTTAGGTTTTGAAATCATTACCTTTTTCTCTTGACTTGTGTGCTCTACTCCTAATACACATAACAATAGTCTCCCAGTTAGCACGTCTGCCTGCCTGATTTATGAGGTCGGCGTTCGGTTCCCGGGTCATGCAACGTAACACCACGATGTATACGATAGCGCACCATAAATTCTCCATTGTTACTTCTTCGCTATAAAGAACGATGTCTTCTTTGTAAGAGAGTAGTGCATTTTATTGGCTAATTAGTTAATTAAATTGTAGAGCAGCGAGCAATATAAATATATAAATTGACAGTTGTATGTTACATACAACTGTCAATTTCAATAACATTTGTTAATAATAATAATTTTGAGAAAAGCTGCCTCATTGATCTAGTGGAAGCGTATACAAACTCTTACCGGTCTCGGGTGCAAGAAAAAGATTTTTGTCCAACGTGGTGGACCATGGTTTGATCCTTCTCATCATGATAAAAGCCCGATGAAATTCAATATGGCTGTGCGAGCAGCAAAGATACGGGGTGGAAATGTTTAAAAAGAGTAAGTACATCAAAATTTAAAAAATGACTTATTTTCAACACTCCCAGCAAACTATCCTAGAATTTATCTTTTTACCTTTGAAATTAATGACCGATAGAGTGTTGATAAATAAATTATAGTTGTTCTTTTGAGCTATTATGAATAAGGAAGTTAAACATTACGTCTATATATAACCCCTTATTCATCATCACTACATAGTATAAAACATAGTTGCTTCTCGCTGTCTGTCTTTTTTTCGTTTCTTAAATAAATGCACAACTTAGAACTACATGGCACCCGGAACGAAGTGAGGGCGGTAAGGTATAAAGCTTGCTCTCTTGTCTAGATCGTCCTATAGATTTTCAAGAGTAATGAACCTAGGACGATTGCATGAATCGTTCAGTCGTCAGATTTAATGGTTCATTCCAACTAAGACATTAGGTCGCCCACTGACAATGCAATATTAAGCAATGTCTGAGCCTTTTGTTATGGATCTTCTATAAGATAACTATTATTGTTTTCATACGAAGATTTTGGAACATCATTTTACATATATGTCAGACTATACGCAGGTTTATTACCAACTCTATCGACTTATGCTCATGAACACAATTGCCAGCTGTCTCATTATCACTTACTCTTTTCTATATCATATCTGCTTTGAAACAACGCATTGTAGGCTTCCTCTAACATTAACATTCTTAATTATATCCCGTCTTGTCTCTCGACAGCAGCGATAGCCGAGTGGGATACCTTAGGACTGCAAAATCTCGCGTGTGAATCTACGGCACACACAACAAATCGTTAAGATTCGTCTTTTCTAAGATTTGTCTGTGCATATGTATATAAATTATCGCTCGCTAGCGGTGAAGAAAACTATCGTAAAGAAACCTGCATGCCTTATATAGTGCTTAAGAAGTGCTCAAAGTACCGATTCGCACCTAGCCAGCGTGGTAGACCATGGCTTAACCGTTCTCATCATGAGAAGAGGCTCGTCTCTATCCAACCGGCATACGTTACAGATACTATTTAGAGGGAGGTTACAGGTGTAAAATTGTTTTTATGTTTAATTGAAAAGAATTTTAAGTCTTTTTTGTGCGACGTCCTTGAATTTCATATACCACTGTAAAACGAATAAATTTTAAAGACGAGCATTTCGTTACGGCTGTGGATTTGAAATTGATGTACAAATCAAACCAATTACTTCAACTTCGACCATCCAAACCATTCAATTCTTCATTGTTATTAAGTTTACCGTCTCCCACTCGCCGTGACGGATCGGACGGACGGACAGACTGACAGATGTCAGTTTGATGTCCGACCGTGAACTATACATGCTCATTACTGCGGAATTGCCCAAGTGTTGTGGGAGGAAAGCGATTGCGCATCGTGATCTAATAATAATTAGGAATTAAACCAATTAAGGATAGATGTGAATTTATGAAAGAAGAAATATGTAAAAAAGAGACGTACATTTGCCGTTCACATTTTCCTGATTCAGCCATTCAAAATAAGTATACATTTTAAAGTGATGTTATTTAAAGTAATCCAAATGTATTTAGATTTCAGTTTTTTATTTCTAATAAAACCTAAGTTTATATTTTTAACCGACTTCAAAAAAAGGAGGAGGTTCTCAATTCGGTTGTATTTTTTTTTTTTTTTTTTATGTTTGTTCACCCATTACTCGAAGACGCCTGAACCGATTTGAGAAATTCTTTTTTTGTTTGAAAGGATATACTTGTCATGTGGTTCCATTTTTTTTAAGTCACGTTCTAATGATGGGATCCTAGAAAAATCGAGGGCAACCCTCAAATTTAAAAGGCTTCTATATTGTTTTTAGTATATTATCTAAAACTTCTCGGATATTTGCATCTAGTAATCAGCATTTTATGTTGCTGAGCTGATGCTGGAAGGTACAACTCCTCAACGGTTAGGAGTACGGGTATAATTCTTTAAATATAGGCTCCTTGAGGCCGTTTACTGTATTCTTTCAAGTTATACACAAATGAGGCGAGACGTTGAATATTACTTAATTAAATAAATAATATGAGGTCATGATTTGATGGTGGGATCCTAGAAAAATCATGGGTAACCCTCAAATTTCAAAGGCATATTAATATATATATATATATTAATATAATATGCATATATTCTCTTCTCTATATTGTACTAAATACTTTTTTACGAGATATTTATTTTCTGTTCATAGAAAACATGGCGTAGTGGTAGTATAAAAATAATATAACGACACTCAACATGCAAATTATAAGAATAATATCCTCATCTTAAAAGCTTTTAAAAAGGTATTAATTCTGTTACTTTTGCATAGGAGAAACAAAACAGGAGAGCTTTTACAAACATATGGAAATTTGGGCGACTGTTTGCCTTCTAATTGCGTTAGTTTTAAAAAAAATATCAACCGAAAAACAAAAAAGGTATCGTACAAAGTACAAAGTAGGATATCGGTAGAACATTTATAGGCTCAGATTATTGCCTTTAGGCCCGATAACAACGCCCTGCAAGGAATACGTCTAATTACCAATAACCCTGTAGTTAGGTAATGAGAATATAATATTGAGTAATTGTGCCCAAGGTGGTTAAAATAATAGTGGAAGGATGTTGGAAAGAACTAGCTCGAGGGCGGCAGCTCCACCAAATGGTAGCTCTTGCTGTACCGGTTTGGTGGAATGATAAGGTTTTAAAAAAAACAGGCTCATGAGGGAGAACACCGTGGTCCTCAGATGAAGCGACGCGAAATGTTGATGTCCATGGGCTATAGTTACCACTTAAAACCAGGTGGACTACACTTACGTTCGCTACATACCTCGTATGAAACAAAAAGTTGTATAGCCTAAACTGCGCAAAAGAGTATCAATATTTTTACTAACATAACCGAGGTAAGCTGGTAGTGGAATTCGGAAGGAAAACATTTCAAAACAAACCAAACAGAAGGCTTTACTCTTTACAATAATTACATATAATTATAATCAAATAACCACATTATACACAACTTATAAAACCTATTAAAATCCAACAAAATTAAGCATTGCTTAAACTTAGTGAAATTCATTTAATTTGCGGTAGAACCAAGTCTCCTTCAATGTCATCGTTCAGGCGAC
Source organism: Hypena proboscidalis (assembly GCA_905147285.1). NCBI lineage: Eukaryota > Metazoa > Arthropoda > Insecta > Lepidoptera > Erebidae > Hypena > Hypena proboscidalis. The sequence goes on from LR990147.1 coordinate 946,790, forward strand.
GAAATAACAATAATTACTGTTATTATAAGTAGAAATAATATAAAAATTGCGATAGTGCTTGGTGTTGAAAGATGTGGTTGGACTAGTCTAGATTTTCAAGAAAATTTTGTCTGTTCCTGGCATGTTTGTCTGCAAACAGTGGGTACATTCTCTTTCTATTATATAGAAAATATAGAAAACGCTTGCAATTTCCAAAAACTTTTATTAAACCTCTCCAGATAAATAATATGGTAGTATTATTCAGAGTCGCAGCTAGTCTTGCCAGCCAGGAATGTATTATCATGTGGGCGTACACTCCTGGCTGCATAATTAAACTATTTCTATCATATTATCACCAAAAGTGAATAACTATGCAAAGTTTATATCTATGCTCTTAAGCGTTGAGGAGTTGCCTCGTGAAAGCACACTCCTGGCTGCATGTTGAGACCATTTCAGCTCGATTAGGCAATTAAAAGTGGTTAAAAATGCTTTGAAAGAATGGTAATCCACAAACATACATACCCACACTGCAAGTTAAATAAAAGCTTTTAAAACTATTGAGGTTTTTAGTCATCTCTTCAGTTTACTCTGCGGGTAGTCTCTCGTGGCTGAGTATAGTGATAATCATTGGATGTGGATGGATTGCACTTGGTTTGATAAAATCTACCTTTATTAGTGTCTGTTCGTCGCGACTCTGAAGACCGAGCAAAACTTGGTTATTGAGGATTTTCACCAGGCTCGTTTACCCTCCGTGTTCTCTACTACAACCAGCTTTTCAAGGCTCTTCGGCTAGTAAGCAATAACTCTGCTATCGTGTTAAGAAAAGATTTTTGCCAGAGCTAATACATTAGTTAAGCATCTGGAGCGTTTACTCCAAAGATGCAGTTTCGAATCCTGCTAGATTTATAAAATTTTAACCTTAATATTGTATACATACAAAAAGGTATAGCAAAGCTATAATTTGCCTAAAAATATTACAAGTATTTGATAAAATTCTTGTAAGAATTTCATAATAAAATGTGTATAAACTTTAACTGTTACGCCACATATAATAGTTTCATTGCTATTACATATTAACACTTGCAAAGTACATAATAAACTTAATTGCTACACATAGTTGACAAATAGCAACGATTAAATCCTTGCGTAACTTGAGGGGCAGGAATATTTGCAGCTGCGGTTTGCTACGAGAATATCCTAGGAATTTTGATGGAGGTTATGGTGGGCTAATTAAAAAACAAGAACATCATAATGGTAGTAGTAAAACAAACATACTTAAATGATTTAATAATTAAAATAACATATCATCACGCATTGCCAGGGCTTGCAGAGGTGTTTAGTGTTTATGTCCACGTTTTACCTATAATGTATAGGTCTCAAGTGGTAGCGGGTGAGCCATACTTCCTCCGGCCTGGTAGAAATCCAGGCACCGAGTTGTTTATGAGTTCTAACATTAACATAACATAACATTACCTTAGATTACCCAGAAGGGTCTCTTCACATATATTTTTATATTTTTTTTTTTTTTTTAAACGATGCCCGCACTAGAAATAACTTCTGTGTCGCGGGGGTGTTAACAAACATACATTTCACACACACAAAGCACACCCAGTGTCAGAACAAATCTTTGCGGATCACACAAAGATTTGTCCCGCTTGAGGATCGAACCCACAACACCAGCGCTGTTGCAAATGGCGAAACGACCTATCGCCAAAGATATTGTAAATAGGTATATGAGGCACCGTAAACAATTTTACTATCCATAGCAATCAATATCTTCAGAAATTCCAAGTTAGTATTGATAAATGATGAAGTCAAAGTCAAAATATTGTATTTTATTTTTTTAATAATTATTTTTAAATTGTTACAACAATAAAATAATACTCAGCTATGCTTTGCCTAAGGCATAAAAATACAAATATTTAGATTTTTAATAATATAAATAAAACATTAATTTGAAAATTTGAAATGATAATACAATCTTATGCATATTGAATGTCCCCCAGTAAATTAACTATGACTTTATATTTTAATTTTTATCATTAAGGTATTAACTTATGGTGTACATATCCTTTCTTTATTAACATGTCTTAAAGTGTTTTTTCATATAAATTATCGCACGCTAACGGTGAAGGAAACATCGTGAGGAAAGCTGCATACCCGAGAGTGCCTAAAAAGCGCTCGAGGGTAGTGTGAAGTCTACCAATCTGCACTTAGCCAGCGTGGTGGACTATGGCCTAACCCTTCTCATCATGAGAAGAGGCCCTAACCCAGCAGTAAGACATATTAGATACAGGGCTGCTATTAAATAAGTTTTTTTTTTAATGACCATACTCTATTCTCGGTCGTGGGTAAATTAGAAATCAATCTTCAAACCTGTACCCTAACGATCGGTATTTGGCAGATTGCTACCAATGATTAATAGATTGAACAATAAAAAGCGATGTCATTTATAATAAGTAAGGCATAATATGACATGCTACATTGTTATAGCTTATGTAACGGAGCTATTAGAAATTGTGAACAATACTGTTCTTGTTATCTCGAGGTATGTATTGTCTTGTATTTTGACCTTTTAATGTAAAGGTCTGAATGGTTCCAAGACACCCTTAATGATGGTTTTTTATAGGACATTATGTAATGAGTGAACTTATTATTCACCTGATTGTGAATTTCTTTAATTCATTCATAAATAAATTAAAGGAACATTTATTGAAAAAATGCTACTACCACATAAATGAATATTTAAATAAGACTACATGAACATTAAACATAATAATATACATAGCGCGACAGTTCTCAAAGCTCTTCTTAACAATAAAAGCAACAACAAACTAATCATAGAATGTCACGATGCCCTAGAAAAAATTTGCTCCAGAAATCAGGTCACCCTGCAATGGATCAAAGGGCACAGTGGATCTCTTGACAACGACGTTGCAGACGAACTAGCGAGAAGGGGATCTGATACGACAGTACAAGGCCCGCAACCTTTTCTTCCAATCCCCTTTACGCAATACCGGACCTGGATCCGCCAAAGATCGACAGAGACCCAAAACCAACGATGGTCAGAGATCGCTGAATGTCGGCAAGCCAAACTTGCAATACCGCAAGCCAATCATCGACTCACAAAAAACCTCCTAAGACTAAACAGAACAAATCTAAAAATAATGATAGGGTCAATAACGGGTCATTGTCCCTTAAACAAACACCTATACACAATAAAGATCACTGACAGTCCTCTCTGTCGAGGATGTCTTGACGCCGAAGAAACGGTCTCCCACGTAGTCCTGGAATGTAGGGCCGTTGCTTCTCAACGGGAACAAATCCTCGGAACAGTGAGGTCACTCCGCGAATCCTGTGAAGTCCCCAGGAAACTTCTGAGCTTGTGGGCGGAGTTAGGCTGGCTATGTTAGCCAGGACTCTCCACGCACAATGGACCAAATGAGAGTCTAAGTGCGGAAAAATGAGTCCACTTTCCATTCATTTCATATTACATACACTCGTACATATTCACCACATTTTAATTATTCTCCTCTCATCAATTAGTAGCTAGATATATTACTGTAATGATTTCTTATTTCATATACTTATTCAATAAGTATGATATTTATGTATTTAAAGCCAAAAAATAAAGGAGAGGGTAAGCCTATCGCCATCCAACGGGCACAATTCCAACTACGTATTGTGAATTTCTCGGAACACTTTGCCCGACCCAGGAATGGAACCCGAGACCTGACCTAGCGGTGAGAGGCGGACACGCTAACCACTAAACCATTTAAACAGTTCACAATTTTTTAATTCTATTAACAACAAGCTGACCCGACAGACGTTGTCGTGTCTTAACTATGCATACATTTGTTATGTCAAACCCCATAAAGCTACATTCAAAAAGTTCATATTGTCAAAAGCGCTAAGGTTACTAAAATGGCTATTAAAAAGAGGGGTTGCTGATTAAAGGGTGAAAATTTAGGGTTGTATGTATTTTTAATGCCACATTATAGAAAAATAAAAACAAAAATTTTTGTCCAAAAATTAAAAGAAAATGTTAAGGGTGAACAACCCATATCACTTAGGGGTATGAAAAATAGATAGTAGCCGATTCTCAGAACTACTGAATATGCATATAAAATTTGGTAAAAATTAGTAAAGCCGTTTCGTAGGAGTAAGGTAACTAACATTGTGACACGAGAATTTTATATATAAGATATTTCTTTTATCTAGACAATATTACCATATAAAGACATAATTGCTTGCAACTATGACACTGCTTTGTTAACTAATTAATGCGCCATTGTTTTATTTCATGTGCCTTTAATGCTGATGAGGTTTTCTTTCATTATAATTTATTTATTTTTGAGGTGTTATAAAAGGTACAAGTCACTCTATTTGTCGTTCATTGTAAAAACCTGCAGTATCAATATTTCGAGCCTTTTCCCAATGTCATTGGGTTCGGCTTCTAGTCTAATGAATTTAGCTGAATATCTAGCTAATTTCTGTGAACATCCCATGCCGAAAAAAAGCTTAGTCGTAGGTGAAAGGTAGTAAACATACGGTAAATCTGTTATATATCGTAATATGACATCACGCCCGTATTACCCAGAAGAGTGTAGCAGGGGAGTCTTACTCCCACCTTTCACCTATTATGCTTATGTCCAATGTGATAAAAGGTGAGCCAATCGACAATTCCAACTCCATGCTGCTATCAAGAATATCCTGTCGGTAAAATTCCAAATTACACTTTTACCCGATTCGGGCATCGAACTAGGAACCTCACGGTGAGAGATCGCATACCACTAGAACAAGGCAGTAAATATAAATTAAGATATAAAGTCTCAGGAAAAGCTACAGTTAAGTAAAAAGTATGTTATTATTAAATAAGTGGAAGATTCGCGTGCCAAGATCTATGTAAATGATAGTAAAGAATATGCTCTCGTTTCGTTGTCACAAAAAAGTGTTGGTGGTTGCGCCCGCGCAGCTAGATGTGGGAACTGTGTGCTAGTGATGGGAAACTATTGTTGTCGATGAAATACCGAAATCTGAGGTTTACTCGTAATTTATTTGTTAAACATAATTGACACGTTACATCGTTTAGAAATTACGCATTTTAAGTTCATTCGTCATCGTCATCCAATAATCTACTTTTTGCTCTAGATAACATTTTTGTTTCACGTGAAATTTGACTTAATATTGACAACTGATTGCTAAGATGTTTTGATTAATATATGCTTACTACCATTTGAATAACATGCTAATATAAATTAAATTTATCTTTTTAAGATAATTGTAACTAATTTAAAAGCTTAAATCTTTCTTATCCTAACTGTAAATCGCTATTTGTCAAAAATGGCGACGCTCTCTTACCGATTCTCGCGTAACGAATGGCGGTCTATCATTGTAAATAAAGTTATATTAAGCTAATAAATGTTAATTAGATGATAATAGTGTTTAAAGAGTCCGCTTAGTTTCTTCGGTATCGTTATGTATAATTGAAGATTTTTAATTTGTGCCTACACATTTATTTTCATTTCTTGATTTTTGATAGCTAAATCTTTAGAATTTATAAAGCGGAATAATTAGATTAATATTTGGATTGTTTATTTGAATGAATTTCTAGGACCACTGACCGGATATGAAATTATTTTTGGACTAGTATATTCCATCTAGACGTGGGGAAATCTACGGGTATGTGATTGAATATTTTGTTCATTTTCTGGCGAATGGAACCCGATCAATTTGACTGAAAACTTTGTTCTTATTCAATTCGCATAGTACCTAGCGTGTTACTATCGACAACATAATTCTATCGATACATTTCCCATCCCTACTGACGAAAACTTCACATCAAGTGACACGGATCCCGAAGTCGTAATCATCGTTATTATGACATCGTGACGCAATCGCCATCTTGCGGGAAGACGGTTTAACTTTTTGTAGTCGATAATCTCATTTATTTTCATTATATTTTTGTGTACATTTGATGTTTGGGCGTGAGACTTGGGATTATGTGGTTGATTTTAGGATGATAAGGTTCGATCGTGATGGTTATTCGTTACATTTTCATATTTTTTAACAATTTGCTTAGGTTTAGTGCTGTAGATAAGTTGTCTACTACCTATGTAGTTATAAAAACCCAATTATCGACACATGTAGATAAATGGGCAATATTATGACATAACATCACGCCTATATTTCCTAGAAGGGTGTGACATAAGGTTATGAGGATCCACAATTCACTATTCAATACGTTTAGGTCCCATGGGATACTCCTATTTTGTCCCATTTTTGTAATTAGAGTCGGTGTTTTTATTTTGTTAAATTATAATACTCATTTTTCGAACAAAATGAACATTAAAACCATTAAGCTTGTTCTGCATTAGTAAGAAATTGATAACTTTTTACGTAAAGAAATGAAACCGTGAAAATTAACGTCTAGAATCAGTGATTTTAATAAATATCGCTCTCCGCTCTGTATAATATGTATGTAGTTCTAAATGTTATTCGAGTCTATGCTGGGCTTCGAAACTGTACTTGTAAATCGAAGATATTATTATCAACGATGGGTATTGTATAACAATTGAAATGGTGCTGTAACTTTTGAGCTAGATTGATGATATGTCAAAGATGTCTCACAGAATATCGGGTAATGAAGTGGCCGTGGCGCAATGGATAAGGCATCAGTCTTTCGATCGAATGGTCGTGGGTTAAAATCCTGGCCATTACACCACAGACGTGAACTTTCTCCTAACAGAAGCAAATTAAGCTTAGCTGGAGGGGGTTGACAAGAGAATACTAATATATACTAAGAAACAGTTGAAAAGATATGGGACCGGCAGGATATGAACCTGCGACCTTACTGCACACCGGGCAGCCGCTTTAGCCATCCAGCTACGGTCGCCTCTTACCGGTCCCATATCTTTAGCTAAATTTATAGCTAAATGCTATAAAAATAATCTATAAGAAGTTAAGAATGCTGTCCTTTATATCTGCAAATTATTGGTAAGCTTTTCTCTAAAAAAAACAGCGAAATCGATGATATTGTTATATAAATATACAAATAGGCGTTTGTCTACAAAGTTTTTGAATAACCCAGACTGTTATTATATTTTTTTTACACAATTTATAAGTTGGAATTCGAATTATGGTCAGACGAGAGCTTTTTCTCATGAGGAAGGTAGACAAAAATTAAGAAAAATTTAGACACTTGGTTCTCTATATCTTCCCAATTTTGGTCTTAGGACCTCCCAATTTAAAAGCCAGACTAATGACTTTAATTAATATATTAGCCAATCATATTCCACTGCTGGACATTCACCCAATTTGCGCGAGCACACCCGGTCCTCCGCCTTCCGCTTCCAGTCTGCTTCTTCTGTCCCTGGCGAGTATGTATCCTACCTTACGGTTGCCGAGTCGCAGTCTCCATTCCAGGACTCATCTGCTTTAACAGTATTTTATTTTGGGATGTCCTGTCAGGTAAAAGTAGGTTATATTTACTAGTTGCAAATAATTGGACAAATCGATAATAATCGGGACAAAACATAACATAACATAACGCCTATAAATTACCCAGAACGGTGAGGCAAAAGAATACAACATCCACAAATCACCAGTTATTCCCGTGGGATAGAGGGTGAGCCTTTTGTCACCAACCGGGCACAATTCCAACACCGTGCTGCTATTGTGAATTTCCTGACGAAAAGTTTACAAATAACACTTTGCCCGACCCGGGAACCGAACCCGAGACCTCACGGTGAGAGTCGTATACGCTAACCACTAGACCATCGGGAAAAAAATCATCTTCAAATGAGTTATATAACCTTAATAGTATCGATCGATATAATCGATATACAATTAATATTAATTCACCAATTCATTAAGATTCGCCCACGTTCATTTGTAGAGAAATTATTGTATTGAACTAATTGTGGGTGCCTGATACAACAAAGCGATCAATATCGTCACTGTTGAAGCAAGTAGGTGATATCTTTATAAGGCGCTCTTAGGTTGCGCAACTGCCTCGACAGTCCAATAGGTCTATTCTAGTGATGTGATTCAGGCATATAGCACCCACATTTCACCAGTTATGTTAGAGTTCTATGTAGAGTAAGCCTGTCGTCATCCACCGCGCAAAGTTCCAACTCCGTGCTACTATTGAAAAATTCATGACGGAGCCAGATATCGCACCCATACCTTGCAATAAGACGTCACTAAGTGGTATTCAGGCAGAGCTACATATAAAAAAACAGTAATTAACAGTATAATATTGTATTGATTTTTATTACCTGTCATTTCAAATCAAAACGCTATATTTTATAACTTCACCTGCCTTGTTAATCTCTGCATCACCCAAAGGTAGACTGGTCGATAATGCCTATGGCATTAAGTCCGCCTTGTATTCAAATTCTGTAGGTATATGAAGTTTAAATAAAAAAATAAAATTAAAATAATATAGCATAGCAAATGTCGACAACATTTGACTCATCATTTATTACTATCTTTCAAAACAACAAACTTGTATTTCCACTGTTGCATTAGTTTGTCCACATACTCACTCAAATGATGTAGTGTTGCTCAATGTTGCATCTCAAACCTCCCATTGTTGGGATCCCTCGGCGGGCAATGTTGCCAGTTAACATTTCTGAACACCCTGTAATATCATAATGACATAATTTTGCAGTTTTTATGGTTACGCCGTATTGCGTTAGAAATTATTATTTGTTGCGTTCATTAATTAAAGTGTGATGATATACAGGATGGCTACCATTAAGTAATAAAACTACAAATTTGAGACGTAGTAAGTGTAAATTTGGATACGACATAGCGATATTCATTGAAACGAACGAACCGGTAAAAAAGCTTTAGAGGTGTTTTTTTTCCGTTTTCTGCACAAATTGGACATTGAGGGATCGTTTATTTTAAAAAATAGACAACGGGTCTAAATGCGTAATTATGATAAAGGTAAATAAAAGTATGCTCGACGTTTCGAATGACTTGCATCATTTGTGGTCTCGAGCCGACTGTATTTCCTTAAAAATACGAGTAATTCCGCGATTTAGTCGTCTAATTTATGAAAAATTTTCCTAAATCGCGATAGTTTAAACACATATAAGTATATCACTTAATTTGTTTGGAAAACATAATATTTAACAAAAAATTATATTAAAATTACTGTCTATGACATTGTCTAGAAACTGTTTCAATAAATGTCGCTATACAGAACCACTCTGTATGTATAAGTTGCTGTAGTAATTATAATAATATTATGTTCATCATTTAACTTTATGTTATGCCTTTTTGCTTAGAAACTAAAGTTAGGTATTGCCACATTTTATTGCTCATTGTTATATTTTAATAACCAGATACCTACTGTACTGCCAGAGTCCAGAATGCTATAGAGAAATGTCTATTTAAAAAACTATTAACAGTACTTCTATTTAGAAACATTAAAACAAACTACTAAGAGATTCTAATAACTGACAACAAGGCGAAAACATAGGCTGCTTTTCATCGATGTACCTACCACGCAGACGAAACCGCGAAAGAAAATTAGATTGTTTGATAGTGCTAATCTCGAAAACTGCTGGACGTATTTTAATAATTATTTATGTGTTTGATAGTCTAATTTAAAAAAAGGTTTATAATTTTAAGGAGTATTTAGATATTTAACATTACGCTAAACTAAACGGGAGCGGAACAGTAAAGCTGCTATCACATATTAAAACGAATGCCACGCGAACGAAGTCGCAGGTATACAAGCTACTATTATAATAAATTATAATACATAACATTAAACCCGTGACAATTGCATATAGCTTTTTAGCTTGTGAATTTCTAGAAATTTCTTCTCACAGACATCGTCGTTTAAAATTTTCCACTGACATTTTGAGTTCACTATCTGTTGTATAGAAATTAGCATCTTTTGTTTTTATGAAATTGCATCGTTTTATGACCTGTTCATATGCTTTCTTTGATGGTCCCCAACTTAACATAACATCACACCTATATAACCAAAAAGGTGTGGCAGAGAGGTATAAACCCACACTTTACTCCATGTTTGAGTCCCAAGTGATAGGGTGAGCCTATCGCCATCCATCGGGCACTAAATTTCCTGATAGAAAGATCCCAAATAACACTTTTGCTTGACCCGCGAATCGAATCCGATATCTCGAGAAATATTGCATAGTTTTTGAACAGATATAATTTTACTCTTCTTACATCTAAAACTAACTTTACTAAGTTGATTTTATAATTATAATTATATTATTTTTAATTTTATGACTTGTTCATAATTATGCTTTATTTTACGGTCCCTAATTAAACATGACAACTGATGAATTGGATTTGTGTAGACGCTGCAGGAATCAGTTAAAGAGAGAATGACGTTCCGTTGCACCCTGTGTCTTCATACAAAACATCACGCCTTTAATACCCATATGGTTATGGCAGAGGTGTATATCACCCTCATTTCACCTATTATGTTCAGAACCCACGTGAAAGGGGGTGTTCTCCGTTATATCATTGAGCAAGAAGTCATAAATTTCGCACAGATACCATCTTTTACTAGTTTGCACATCTGTCTATCAATAACTTCTGTCAGGCAATCGACACCATTGTCCATACATTCATACATACATTTCGAGAAAGTAGCAACTACAATTTAACAATAACGAACCAACAATACGCATTTCCTAATCTATTTCACACATGACCATTTTGATCGAAAACCGATCGTCTTATTCATTTCTAATTAATTCATACCTTTGTTACTCTTTCTTTAACTCGTCAGACGAACGACCAATAGATTACATCATAAAATTGTTGATTGTTATACTACCCAATGACAAACGCAACTTTAAAACGAATAAAACAGTTATTTTAAACTAAATTAGACTTTATTGCAAGGGAAGAAAGATGAGAAATTTAGTACAGATTTGAGTAAGTAACAATGTAGTTTGTAGGAGGATAAATTATGGATATTTTGCTTTCGATCGCTGTTTTGGCGATGAGAACGAGTGGTTCCCACGGATAGCTTTAGGTTTCGTTACCATCCTGAATTGCATTTCAATTTAATGCTGGTTGAGCTGTCAGGAACAATTACTGTCTTTTGTATTTCGGCATAGAGGAAGGTAGCTATATGTAACTATTGTTTATTAAATCATGAACACAACAACACATCAACATGAACAAGATTCGCTGTAATATTAACAATTTTAGGTTCCAGTTACACAGGTGTTGGATAAACTTTATTGTCAGTACAAGTTAAGAAAACACTTACATTAATGAAAATGACAGCTGTGTTCTTTAGGTATTTGAGTGTTACTTGTGTCATTTTTATATTCGGTAAGGTTTTAACGCTTATATTAGCTTCACCTGTTTGTATGTGTGTATGTATGTATGTATGCATGTATGTATGTATATATGTATGTAACCGACTCCTTTGGACTCGATTTTGAGCCACTTTAAACGGACTGATTTCATTCAAATTTTGCACACCTGTCAAAGATCGATGACAATGCAATAATTCGAAAAAAAAAAATAAAAAAAATACTAGTATTTTTTGTTCATTACCATTTTCAGCTTATAGGAATTATTTTTCACTTTTTAGTTAGAAGTACTTTAAAAGCGTGTTTTTTTAGTTTTTTTAAACTATTATTTATTTATGAGAGACTTCTAAAATTGGCCCTAAATGTTACAATAAAACTTAACGCATTCATTCATGATTTTTAGGCACATACTTAGATACTACTAAGATTCATTCTTTGGTGTATGTATATGTGCATTTACTATTAGGAGAGCTACACGGCATGCGACATGCGTCGTATAATGAATAAACACAGTTTGATCGTCAATTATTTTGTAACTTAGATGCAGAAACTCCGTAGTTTACCTATCTTGTAATACTGCTAAGTTAAGATTTAACGTGCGATCCGCGAGGCTCGATGGAAAACAAATGAAACTGCCTTTACCAGTGGCGTAGCGTGCATTGGCGGGGCCACGTGTAACAAAATATTTGGGGGCCCTTATGAAAGGTAAAGATTGCTCACAGAACAAAAAAAGAGTTTGCATAAAATTATCTATCTGTCACTTTTACCATAACGTTTACAAACAATTCAAATTAAATATACACTCTTTGTACCTCTTTTTTGGTAAACAGATTTATTAAATAACTAGCTGCCCCGCGCGGCTTCGCCCTCGATAAAATTTTGCCCTCGAAAATATTTTAAAAGTATCCAATGTCCTTCTCCCGGTTCTAAGCTACCTCCCCACCAATTTTCAGCCAAATCGGTTCAGCCGTTCTTGAGTTATAAATGGTGTAACTAACACGACTTTCTTTTATATACAGGGTGTATTTTTGAAACGGGGCAGTAAGGGCAAGTACCTTAACCGTTGCAGTAACAGCAAAACGTTCTTAAAAGACCTTCCCTAACTTTTTGGGACATTTTGAACTGCATTCACAGATTTTGTAAAAAACTTACAGTTAGCAAAAAAATGCAAAAAGTTCAATTTTTTTTTTATGCCAATCGATTCTATTTCATGTGGGGATCAAAAAACTATGGGACCATTTTAGCTTTCAGTACTAGAAAAGACAGAAATCGCCAAAAACGTTTCCCATACATTTCGGCAACAGAAACGAATTTCTACGATGGTCTAACTTTTTGTTATGGCCTGGAAGTGGGTAGAATTGACTGTAAAGTAAATAAAAAGAATTTTTACCCTCAAATTTCGAATTTGATTCGAAAATCTGTGTGTTATACTTAGTTTCAGCTGAGAAACTTCGTATGAGTTATTAATTAAGGATTTTCGCTAAAATGTCTTCAAATCGTGAAAAAATTTACTTATTAGAAGCGTATTTTGTCAATAATCGAAATGCGGGAGCTGCATTAGTGTGGTACCGCAATAAGTATCCGTTGCGGCATGTGCCAACAAGAAAGGTTATTACAAATCTTTTGAAAAACCTGGAATTGCAGGGTTCTTTCAAAATACGCTTCTAATAAGTCAATTTTTTCACGATTAGAAGACATTTTAGCGAAAATCCTTAATTAATAACTCATACGAAGTTTCTCAGCTGAAACTAAGTATAACACACAGATTTTCGAATCAAATTCGAAATTTGAGGGTAAAAATTCTTTTTATTTACTTTACAGTCAATTCTACCCACTTCCAGGCCATAACAAAAAGTTAGACCATCGTAGAAATTCGTTTCTGTTGCCGAAATGTATGGGAAACGTTTATGGCGATTTCTGTCTTTTCTAGTACTGAAAGCTAAAATGGTCCCATAGAGTTTTTTGATCCCCACATGAAATAGAATCGATTGGCATAAAAAAAAAAATTTGAACTTTTTGCATTTTTTTTGCTAACTGTAAGTTTTTTACAAAATCTGTGAATGCAGTTCAAAATGTCCCAAAAAGTTAGGGAAGGTCTTTTAAGAACGTTTTGCTGTAACTGCAACGGTTAAGGTACTTGCCCTTACTGCCCCGTTTCAAAAATACACCCTGTATATAGATTTATAGCTTTTTTTTATTTTATTTTTTAATAGCAGGCAGACAATGTCTTAATTTCACCTATGTAAGAGACATATTCTGGTGATGACTTTAGTTTTTCTAACGTTTCTGCCTCTATGGACAATACTGAGAGGCGTTCATATCCCATTGGTGTTATAAGGTTTTTTTTTACTTTCTTACTTACGCACTTTGGGGGCCTCGTATAATTGATAAGGCAGATTCGGCGGTAGCTACGCCCCTGTCCTTTACACTGAATGTGTGGGTGATTTCGACGGCAATACTCGATCGAGTAAAACAGCATGTGAGTACGGCGCTTCGTGCGTGTTTTGATGTCACAGTATAATTGATGGTATCGTGTGAATAGTTCTTGAGTAAGGGCAGCACTTTCTGAGTTCAATTATTTTTGAACTTTGACAACGTGTCAACGAGAACTTACCTTGCAAGCGACCTACCTACTTCGATACTCACGTTTTCTTTTGCAAACCATGACTGTCTTAGCTCCTTGAACACCACTTCGATTTGTTCATGTCAAAGCGCTGCAGAAGCCGTTTCAGTAGAGTTAACTACGTGTTATACCTTCACCTGTTATGTTTATAATAGCAGCCCTGTATCTAATACATGTCCCACTGTTTGGCTCGGGCCTCTTTTCATGATGAGAGGGCGAGGATTCTTTCGCACTCGGCTATCGGTGCATTGCTTGTTATGTTTAGGTCCCATGTAATATGGCTTGAGAGACTTTCGCCATCTAGCAGGCAAACATCCATCGCCGAACTGCCTTTGAAAAGCTAAAATAACACTTTATCCCTGACTTGGATATCGAATCCAAGACCTCGCTGGAAATGGTCGCTTACGCAACCACTAGAGCAGCGGTTCCCAAACAGTTTTGGTGACGGAACCATTTTGATTAGCAAAATTGAAAGAGTCCGGGATTCAGTTCCGCCGGCGGTGGCGGGGGGGAGGTTCTTGCCTCTCGGGGAGCCCCAAGAGAGCTGCACTAGACCAACGAGGCAGTTTTATTATCATCTGGTCAGCAGCATCATCTTCACAGGCAGTATTAGCAGTGATTGCTAACCAACATCCCAATACACACCAATGTCGAAACTTATCATCATCATCTAAACTTTCGTTTGTAAACAATTGGGGCCAAAGGCCAATAATTGGGACCAAACCTCGGATTGACTCGCGTGGGCTCAGCAATTAAAAAACAATTAAACTAAATTGTTTTTGTGACATTTTCCTTGTAATAACGTAATGGGTGTGATGTAAGACCCGGAGACTCGTGTTTTTGATTGATTTTACATGTTGTCAAATAGGTTTCTGACTGTGACCTAGAAGAAAGACATGAAATACCATCATAATTGTCTTACCAAGGTTATTTTATTTCTATAAACAAATAGGGAATAGCGGCCATTGCTAAAGCTCTTCTGAACGAGCTTAAGGGCAGAAGCAATACCATCTCACCTTTAACCTGCCGTCAATTAGTAGTACTTGCTTGCTGTATTCCAGTTTAGCGGTGAGATCAGGCTTTGAAATTACTGCAACAGACATAACACTGTAGTCCTCAGATGAAGCGAAATGTTTGGCACCTCTGGTCTCAGAATCATGAACTGAATCACTGAAAACCGGCTACGTCACGATGTCATTTACATACATTCATCATGCCTATATTACCCAGCAGAGTGTGGCAGAGGTAAACAATACCCACACTTCACCTGTTATGTTTAGGTCCCATGAGATAGGGGTTGAGCCTATCCCCATCCACCGAGCACAATTCCAACACCGTGCTGCTATTGTGAACTTCCTGACAGAAGGTTCACATATAACACTTTGCCCGATCCGGGAATCAAACCAGAGAGCGTACGCTAACCAGTAGACCATCTAGGCAGTTATTTATACCCTGTATTTCTATGGTAAGGTAGGTATTGAAAATAAAACTACATTTTTTTTTACACCGTTTATTACAACATTAAGATATTCGAAAAATATTAGGATTTAGGCCTAAACAGCTTACTCGCTAATAACATTTTACATGTAATTTAATTGTACAAGTACATACGAAGAATATACATATTATAAATGTACAAGTATGTAAGTAAAATTCAAGAATTTATACATATCAATATTTTGTTGAAGTATAAACTTAAAATCATTTTTTACGAAGTTCAAGATTCAGTAAGACATTTATCAATTGACATACATTCATTTCTTAATATACAATTTGTTTTTTTGGAAAAAAAAACATCATGAATTTCATTACAATTATGAATATTATTGTTCATATAATTGAAACAAGTTCGTATATTACCAGACGGTAGATACTTACACTTTGTTTTTCAATAAAAATATTTCCTTTAGGTATGTCATTTAATTTCTTTCAAACATTTTGATAAAATCTTTAAAAACCTTTTGATGTATAGTCAATTTTAATATTGCAAACAGTTTTTATAGCCAGTTTTACAGTTTGAGTTAGTTTTAATATTTTCGGAAAATACAGCTGACACAGGAGCTTTTATTTTATTGTATTATTTTAAATATACTTATATATTTGCAATAATGTTAAAACTTATGTACAGACAATTTACTAATATGTATGAGCAATAGATTCATGATTAAAACAGTCTAAATTAACTTGAAAACGAATTTCAAATTTCATTAAAAATGTCTAATTCCCAAAAACTAAAAGCTTCGTTTTTATAGTTATGTGACGATTTCAAACGTTTTTTTTTAATAGGTCATGCATCTATTAGTCTGGTAGGACAATGATGTGAACATTGATGACAAATCATCAATAAAAATACATCGTTAGTTTCTTAGATTTCTAGTGCCATTAAACATTATAATTTTTAGATCAAATGTAGCAGGCTTGAGTAAAAAAATATAATTTAGTAAAATAATGAAGATATTAATAATTAATTTTAATTCAATTCCTCCTGCCCTTCCTATCATATTAAATACATTTTATTATTTAATTATTTACATTCATTAGTCAGCAATCTGTAATAAATAGAATATATAGTTTTAAACTATTATATATGTATGTTTTAATTTATTTTCGTCGCTTCTTTGACTTTAAAATTACCATTTTTTTTGCGCTGTGGAAAAAAACCCACGAAATTTTTACATCATAATATTTTCTTAAAAAAAAGGATAATTTGACAATCCTATATTTATAATATTCCAACTGTATGCCTCAATTATGACCTAAATATAGATAATTTAGCATGAGCCTAGCTTTGAACTTCCATTTGGAAAATTAGAAGTTTAATTTATTTTATACGTAAAGTTTTAATACGTTCGCCTAAAATCTATTACTTTTTTTTCATTTTTTTTTTCTAAAAAAAATATTTTATTTACAGCATAATATTTTAATTAGCTCCTAAACTATGTATAACCTTACCCCAATATAATATATACAGACAAAATTCGACAATCGGGCCGTTATGTAAATTTTACACATTATTACCTGAATCTTAACTACCGGGGCGCCATTTTGTAACTGGCTACTGATTTTTATATATTTCGTTTACGGTAATCAAATCAAATGAAATCAAATCATTTTTTATTGCAGGCATCAAAGGCCCATATACATAGAATAACATACATAATGTACAATCTTGTTATCCTAAACATTTATTTAGTTAACACTATGATAGTGAAATATTTTACTTAGCTCTTAATCTAGAGACTAATTAATAACTCAGCTTCAGTGCCACCATTGTTTTATGTCAATGTACAATCTTAAAATACTAATAAATAGTATACAAGTATAGTACAAAGTGTTTAATTATTTTTCTTCTCTTTAAAATAATAGAAAAAAAATCGTATTTCTGTTAAAAGCTTGATATGAAAGGATCGTATTTACCCGACTACGGCGAAACCAAAAGGTAATGATTTATCAGTTGACAGTTGATTTTGTACACAAATCTTTGTAGCCGTTATAATAAACGACGCTTAAAAAATAAAATTATATTCAAATAAATTTTATAAAATCTTCGGGTGTAGTTTAAATTGTTTTTAAAATAAAATAAAGTCTTCTCTTCGTATACTTAAAGATCTCTGAAAATCTACAATATTAAAGTTTCTTCTTCTCAATGTGGCATGTCCGTGCGACAAGACAGAGAATTAATATAACAAATAAAAATGATATTTTTTTTTTGTGTAGTAACCCAAGTAGCATTACAAGCTGTATAAAAGCTGTACTAGAGCGTAATTTTATACTTAACACGTTCGCTGCCCATTGAAATATGATTGTTTACTTGTGTGCCCATAAATCACTTAGCAATAAACATAAGAACCCGACAGTCGGGTCCATCGGCACGACGACTAAGTAACGGGAACCCTATGCCCAAGAACCCGGATCCGAGTTCACTTAGGACACGCCCCCTGGTTAGGGCTGTCTCAAATAGGTACAAATGTCGTATTCTGATACTTTGATTGATCCTAATAAAATGAGCTTAGCTGTGCTGGTTTGAGTTTTATTTATAAATTCAATTATTAATATGTATACTACGTATTTTAAATTATAGTTGTTTGCTTATTTATGCGCTCAGTTTTTGGTACGTACTTAGTTTACTTAAAAGAAAGACCGGCGTACACAAAGTTTTAAACAAAGAAACTAGTTGGCTATTGTTTCTTATCGTAAGAAGATTAACAAAACACGCCGACGCACTTTTGCCGACAAGGGATTCAAATCTTAAAACATGCCATTTATGGTAAAAATCCAATGACGATAATTGCCATCAAAGCGCATCGGCATGTTTTATGGGTCGTTTTACTTCTTAGAATTATAGGCTGATTGTTATCACCTTTTTAAACCCTGTCGGAAAGGGATTAAAATTATTTATGGCATCCCATTGTATATAAAAGCTTTGTTCTACTGAGGTTA
This sequence comes from Hypena proboscidalis, assembly GCA_905147285.1. NCBI lineage: Eukaryota > Metazoa > Arthropoda > Insecta > Lepidoptera > Erebidae > Hypena > Hypena proboscidalis. The sequence goes on from LR990147.1 coordinate 965,153, forward strand.
TTATGAAATAGGATTTTGGGTTATATAGTTTTGCATCCAAAAAAATGTTTTAAGCTCATTCGGTATCTGTCTGCGCTTTCGGCCTGACCTATATCGAATACTCTCTCCCCTGCTCTGTGTTACGTTTGTGTGTGATTGACGACTATTGGCTTTCCTACTGGACTCTGATTGTCTTACGTTTGGAACCGTGTTGTTTTCTCTATACATTGTGACCTGTGCATTTTCAACTGGACTTGATTGTTGCCACTGCTTTAACGAACATTGTTGTGCTAGTCTCCAAAATGGGTGAGTGTGTTAATTTTCTCTATATTATATTAAAAAATATTGTGGGGGTCATTCATTTTGTGTTGAATTGGTATTTTGATTTGATTGAAACGATAGGTCACTATACTAAATGTTTATATTTACTGGTACCAGAATACATAATGTATATTAAACTTATTGACTACATAATTCTAACTTAACTACGACCTATCTCTAGCGATACGGGAAGGCGACTGGCGAACCGGGCGACTAAACTTAAGGATCCACTTAAATACATATGCGCCGGTTGCACTGTGTCCCTACAAATATCAATTTTATTTGCTTTATGCCAACTAAACATAGATACAATGTTGTGTTTAACGTCTAAAAATAATAATTCTCATTATTTTTTGCAGGTTCTAAGCGTTCGAGATTGGAATTAAACGACGATGAAAATACCCAGGATCTGTTTGAAAAACAGTTCCATGCAGAGTCGAAAACCAGTGACATTCGTGCACCGAACGCAAGGCCACAATGTGAGAACTGCACAACGTTTGGTGCCGACCAAAGAAACGAGCATTTCACTAATCTAATTCTTGAAGAGCTAAAGTATATAGCTCCGTGTTTGCGTAGCCGGGCTTATGTAAAAATATTAAACTTTTTAAACACACTGAAAAATTGTCACACTCAAGACATTGATTTAACGGAAACTGAAAAAAATTAACTTAATTGTACAGGTAAAAATAAATAAACATAATATTTTATTAATAAAACACTTTAATTGTTAAATCATGCGTTTTCTTTTACATTCTTCCACCACTAGGCTTTCTGTGAAACCACGTAAAAAGTTCTCAGTTGTATGACGTTTATAGATACTTACCAATTTGAATACTTACTGGAATTAAAACATTTTATAAAAATGCAATTATCATATATTTTCGACAACCCTAAGGCGTAATTGGATTTAGAACTCGCTAGTCGGGTTCTGGGCATGATAACAAGTCAACTATAACTATGTATAGCGACGACTCGGGAGCCGGGTTGTCGGCACACGAACGAAATATTGTACGACCCATACGGTGGGTTCTAGGCATTGAAAGTGTTAAAGCTGTATGATAGCTGTATAAAGGCTGCATAAGCGCTTATACAGCCCTTATAAGTGTAAAATGGGCACAAATTATACAGCGTTTGGTGTTATAAGAGCTGTATAGTAGCTGTATAAAGGCTGTATTAGAGCTGTTATTTGGTGTACAAAGAAACTACAACTCTCCAGATGGTATCCTAGAAGTAGCTTGTAAGAATTAAAGTTCTACAATAGTGTTATAAAAGAATTACAAAAGTATAGATATTTTAATGTACATCATATTTTTTATCTACAATGCATATTATCATAATGGCAAATTACTTGCTAAGAAAAACATATAAATGATTTTGAACTTATTGGTTTGGTGAAAATAACGTGCAAACCAATATTTATTGTAAACCTGTATATGGTTTTCGGTAAAATATTCGCGCGCCAGCATAAAAATCAAGAAAAACAAAAGAAATACTGAATATCGGTAAGTAAGTTTTTAGGTTAGAATAACAACATTTTAATTTCAAGTAATAAGGAAAAGGCCAAGTTAACGTTATATAAGCTAGTAAACATGATACGGCTAAAATTTATGCAAAATAATGTCAATTCTTTTTGTTTTTAGAATCATCTAATATTTTTTTGTTTATTAGAAAATGGCGTCAATTTTAAACAGCCCTAACACTATTTGAAGAGCAATATAGCGCCAGTAGCTGTACTATGGAATAAATGAAGTGTATTGTACAGCTTTTAACTTCTAATTAGAGTAATTTTAGAATATTTTTATTCAATAGGCTGTATTATGCTCTTCATTTAGATAATTCTTCTTCTTCTTAGATAATAACTAATAACCTCTTTAGAGATACGTATAAAAAAATTAAAATCTCTAAAACCATTTTGACGATTATTTATTATTTTCTTTATTTTTCAGAATAATATGTCGTTCAAGATAATAGAAACTGAAGAAAAATGCCAAAAAAACTTTGCATAGTGCCAAGTTCCTGGGAATCAAAAGGGGTGTTATGATGGCGAAGGAAGCAATTAATAATGTTATTTTTATCTCCTTTTTTTTTTCTTTATTTTTTTTTCGTACGGAACCCTCATTGGAGCTATGGATTGTCGGTGTGGTTGAATGGTTTTTTCTGTCAGTCAATATTGGTTCACTATCATTACTGTTATTTAAGTTGTAATTCCTTATATTCAAATATTCCTTCTCAATCCATCTCCTGACTGTGACATTGATTTGACGTCTCCGTCAATAATACAGACTAAAGCTGTACTATAGCTGTCATTTATCTTTTTAGTTCTATAATACTCTCTTAGAAGTAACTATTACAGCTTTAATACTTATAAGAGTGTTAAATTACACCATAAAAACTAGTGTTATAATGGAGTTAGCATATGCCTTTGTACAGCAACAAGTGTCAAGTAACACTATAATACAGCCTTTATACAGCTTTAGCCGTAGAAATAAGCTTGGAGTGTTACACAATTATTAAAGCTGTATAGTAGAGTTGTAATATTCTGATATAACACCTTAAGTGTACGCAGATACCATAATAAAGCCTATATACAGCTGAGCTGTATAATAGCGGATTGTAACACTCTTATAACGCTTATTACCTTTCCTGACTCTCTTATACGTCTCTTATAACACTTTAAGTTCTATATTGGCTGTATAATTGATTCTGACGACACTTACGTGCTACTTGGGAAGCCATCTAACTAGGCCTGTGGACGTTCTGAAGGATGTACATGACAAATTTAATTAAGCAAAGACATCAATTTAATGATTTTTTCGATCATCCTTCGATCGTTCCTCCGCCGCCGCCCTGAGTTGCCATCCTACACACATGACAACTATACCATTTAAAACTCTAACAACACTGTTGTTAAGTTCTAAAATGGCTAACTTTCACTTTGTACATTTTATTTAAATTTGTTTTTGTCGTGTATGATAACGAAATCGCAAACAGTACAGATAATGATCATGGATGATGTGTTTTTAAGATTTTGTAAACGTTACGAAGAATTAGAAGAATATTTAAACGATTTTTTTTGTGTAGTAAGCCATCTGACTAGGCCTGTGGACGCCGCCGTTGACGTACTGAAGGTTGAACGTGACAGAAATGTAGCAAGCACATAAATTTAATGACTTTTGCTTTCATATTCGTTTTGCGATCATCCTTCCTGGGCGTTCTTCCGCCGCCGCCCTGAGTTGCCATCCTACACACATGACAACTATACCATTTAAAACTTTAACAACACTGTTGTTAAGTCCTAAAATGGCAAACTAACACTAACTAAATCGTAAAACAACTGTATCTATTTTCTTAAGAACCATCCTAGAATCTACGACTAGAAAATGAATATATCTAAGTATTAAGGGCGTAATAATGCAGCTCCTATAATTATGTATTTGACACACGTATTACATAAAATTAGATTTCAATATCCAATCTTAAAATCTATGATCTTATATTTTAGTTAAATATGTCTAAATACTAATCAGGATGTTATATTCCAACCAGCTCCTGAACTAAGTAAATATTCATAACATATGACTAGTAATCAGATTTCAATGTACAATCTTATAATCTATTACCTTATTTTTTTTTATTAAATACGGACTAGAAATTTAATATAATTATCTAGTTATTATATCAGGACGTTATATTGCAACCAGCTCCTGAACTAACGAATTATTTAGTAGAAGACTTGCAATCAGATTTTAATTACAATCTATTAATTTATGCATTTACGAGTATCTACTTATTTTAGTATGGCGTTATATTGCAACTAGCTCCTGACCTAATTTTGTAATAAGACTGTACTATTAATCTCCTTTCAATGTACACCTAGAATTTCTTTGTTAATTAAAAAGAAATATACTAACATCAGGGCGTTGCATTATAACTAGCTCCTGACCTAACTAATTTCGTGCACATTGGATAACAGGTTTGCAATGTACAATCTTAAAAATTTAAATATGGATGACAAATAGCAAGTGTAGAGGAACAGGGTGTATGTTCCTCCACCACAAAGGGAGGATCCTCCGACCAGGCTCGGTGGTATTGCCTGGCTGACAGCTGTCCAACGGTAGCGTATTGGAAGTGGTATATATATATTCACTTGCTGTGAACATTTCGTTATCGCGATTCAGCACTCGTTGACATATGTCACGTGATTATATTATGCGGATACCGCCACATCACTCCCCTCCAAGACCGGAGGTCGATGAGAGTTCCAGTGCATCGGAACTGAATTCCGCTGAGTCTACTGATTAAGTGCGGATACCGCCACACAAGTAATCCTTTAAATTACAAAGTAACGATTTTGAAGGCTTATAAAGCTTTTTAGATATTTTATTTATACAAATTGTGTTGAGGACGGTCTTGTTGGAGTTGAGTCCTGGTGGCTTATACATCACAGCAATCGAAATAAGAGGGTAGATTGTAAATGCTTCACTAAATCTGAGAACTAGGATGTATTGCCTCATTCAACAAACCAGCGTAGTAGTCCAAACGCCTAGTTTGGCGGCTGGTTGAATGTTAGACTATGGTGCCTAACTAGAGCTTGTACGCAAAAACTGTACCAACCACCATACAATCGATTTACTCAAAGAAATGCATGAAATGATGAGTAAAAATAAGCCTCTTATTGATTATTTTTATAGCATTTAGCTACGCTTAGCTATTTATACTGAAAAACAGTTGGAAAGATATGGGACCGGCAGGATTTAAGCCTTCGACCTTCTGCACCCCGGGCAGTCGCTTTAACCAACCAGCAACGGTCGCCTCTTGCCAGGACCTTATTCTCAACTGTTATAAAAATAAGCTTTGATGATGATGATGATGAATAATCCTCGCTAATCTCCTATGTAAACATTTCAGGTACCCACGAACTTAGATTTTTTTTCAATTTACAATCTTATACTTATTTTTTATTAAAGTACTGGAAAGCTACATATATAATTGACTTACACGTCGCATCACTTTTTCACATGTACATATTTATTTTTAATCCTTTTTATTAATTTAACAATACCGACTAATAAGTTAAGCTCTATAATTGTTAGTGAGTTTCCATTAGTGATTGGTAGAACTAACTCTTGCTATTTACATTTTAAAAGGAACTATAAAAGTTAACTGTCCCGGGAATGTTTTTTGTTAAAACGATTTTTTATGAATTTTGGGTTTTTTATAGGTTTTTTTAATTGATGAGTCAAAATATAATAATCATAATAAAAATTGCCATAAGTATTTCATGCATCAAACGTTGTTTGCTATGATATTCGAGATGTGTACATATACACTTCGCTCTCTACACTATAAGTATAATGGGTATAAGTTATGCATGCTTGGCATAAACAACAGTCTAAATATTCTACTCTTTCTACCCAACAGATTTACTGACGCGACAGATTACCTGTTGTGCAGAAGAGTGTCATATCTCTCTCCGTAATTACTTTAATTAATATACTAATTGGCGCTTGATTAATTAACGTACAGATGCTTAGTTTAAAGAGCAGAATGATTACCTATTTTGGTAGGCTTGGCATAAAAAACTAAAATCTTTGAGGTAATTAAAACTGGTAAGGTTTTATTTTTAATACACTCAGTACAATAAACAATAATAATAGAACACGGCTATACTTTACCCTCTTTTAAAACAAAACAAAAACGGCGCATGCTGCGAGCCCTACGCTCGTGCACTAGACGAGCCGCTAGCCGGTATAAACCGGTTTTGCTAGTGCACACGCGCACGCGCTCTGTATACTATCTACTGATTGGGCTATATAACTTTGATATTGCCGTATTTTATGAGTAGCTAAAATAATTGAGGGATTTAACGAAAATTTACGCCACATTCGTCGTGAGCATTATACAGGGTGTATTTTTGAAACGGGGCAGTAAGGGCAAGTACCTTAACTGTTGCAGTTACAGCAAAACGTTCTTAAAAGACCTTCCCTAACTTTTTGGGACATTTTGAACTGCATTCACAGATTTTGTAAAAAACTTAGTTAGCAAAATAAATGCAAAAAGTTCAATTTTTTTTTTTACGCCAATCGATTCTATTTCATGTGGGGATCAAAAAACTCTATGGGACCATTTTAGCTTTCAGTACTAGAAAAGACAGAAATCGCCAAAAACGTTTCCCATACATTTCGGCAACAGAAACGAATTTCTACGATGGTCTAACTTTTTGTTATGGCCTGGAAGTGGGTAGAATTGACTGTAAAGTAAATAAAAAGAATTTTTACCCTCAAATTTCGAATTTGATTCGAAAATCTGTGTGTTATACTTAGTTTCAGCTGAGAAACTTCGTATGAGTTATTAATTAAGGATTTTCGCTAAAATGTCTTCTAATCGTGAAAAAAATGACTTATTAGAAGCGTATAAATTTAATTTTTTATGAGTTTATCTGAATAATTTCAGCAAATCGTCTTGAACAAATTTTAGAATTGTGTTCATATTTGGCCGTATACTGCATAGTTAAAATATTAAAAAAAATGCTTTTGTCAAACTTGACATACCTTAGTCGCCTCTTACGACACCCACGGGAAGAGAGGGGTTGGTGCTATTCTTTCCCGAGACACCACACGGGGTTATACACTATATAACTTGTATAGTATGTATGTTACCCTTATCGTCTACTTACGTATTTACAAATGTAAGTTTTTTTTATTTTCTTTTTTTTCCTACAAAACTTGAATTTACCAAAATGGCTAGACCTAGACTAGACTAGATTAAATATTATACCTAAAGCCACAATATAATATTTACAGTCTATTTATTGGTACAGAATCATTTAAAACTAAATCAATATAAATTGAAAAAGGCTGAGAAATGACGTTTAGGATGTTTAAAAAATAAAGACAGTATTTCGGAATCGGTCATTTCATAAAAAGGCATGGGACTGACGCTGATTGAACACAGTAGTACCAAACAAGCACTACTATTTGTTGGGTAAAGGCAGGTATTAGGTACTTCTTTTTTACCCTATCAAGCTCATACTGCCTCTGTCTAGTCTGTGACACGCAACCGCGAGCCTATCCGCCGCCAGCAATATGAATTGTATGAGTAGTTATAAAAAAATTGAAAAATATATAAGCTCTTTCAGATATTCTTACTTTTAGACAAGTGACCATTGTTATACGTAATTTTACAAAAGATATATTTATATGTACATTTTTATTTATATTACTGTGTCTTAAGATACCTTACCTATTTATATACAGTCTACAATTTGTTTTGATTTAAAAGTTTACACCTCTTTCGGAACCAGTATCGTACATTAATTTATTAAATAAATTAAAAATAAATGGCAACATGGGCACCTGATTAAAGAAAAAAATAGTTACAAATATAAGCCAATTAAAGAGTATTTCAACATAGTCATCATAATACAAGCTCTGCTTAGTTTGGGGCTCGGTGGCGTTGTGTGTAAGTTGTGAGATATTTATTTATTTATTAATTATCAATACTCAATACAATAAGCTCAAATCGAAGTGTCTATTTTTAATGAAAAAATAACTATGTTTTTTCAAACTGGTATATATTATTATATTTGCACGATACTTATTATGCCATGTGTTTAAAAGTTTCGAAACGGCTCGATAATTTGGACAAAATTTTACAAGTACGCAACTAAATATTTTTTATGTACCTATCACGCGGACAAAAGCGCGGTAAAAAGTTAGTATCTTAGTTTGTTTGATCGCGCTAATCTCGCTGCCCGGATTAAAAAATTGTTTTTGCATTCGATATTAAGATATATTTTTATCAAGGATGGTTTTAAAATATTTAATAGTACGCTAAAATTAACGGGAGCAGCGTTTTCACTATAGTGTACACACGCACAAACTCGACATGCTTGTAGCTGTGTTATCAGAGCGTATTAAGCTTAGCCTCTCTCTGTATACTATCGGATCATCTCATGTGCTATTGGGCTATATAACTTTTATACTGCGGCATTCCATGAGGAACTACAATATAACATAATATACACATTCGTCGTGAGCATCATATGGTTTATTCTGGCACTCTACAAAAAAACCCAAGGGAGGTCTTCGTAACAGATTTTTTCGTAAGAAATTTTGATGAGCTTTCGTGAATTAAGTCAACAAATCGTCTAAATCGGTTTTTGGAAATGTGTTCATTAGCCGCTCATTGCATGTCGCATTGCTTAAATATAAAAATCCCTTAGTCGCCTCTTACGACACCCAGGGGAAGAGAGGGGTTGGTGCTATTCTTTCCCGAGACACCACACGGGGTTATATTATATAATAACCGAAATTGTTGACCATTCGTAATAATTATTGTTAATCCTAACGATCGAAAGTCATTATCATCGCCATTCAAAATATTGTTTTATATATACATCGCATTATGTTCTTAATTTGTTCTTCATATTTTTTTACTAATGATCGATTCTGCTTACCTATATTTTTTTCATAATTGAGAACTGTAACGAACACGTAAAGAATGTGGCCAAAATGTGATGTAATTCAATCGCTAAATATACGGGGTGGATCCATTGTAAGTTATTTTCGTAATACATTTATTATAAAGATATACATGCTATCAATAGTTAAAAATAATTACGCAAATATGTACACTCTACAGTTTTGTAAAGAATTATGTTTAAGCGACTGTTTCCTTAATATTACTTAAAATTTTTAATTTTAAATTTTGTAATTATATTTAAAAATGTAGAATTTTATAGTTTTATATTTTTAAATGTACCTACTTTACTTTTATAATTTATATTTAAACATATAAAAAATGAGAAAAAGGAATAAATGAGTTAATATAATAAATTTTAGATATACCTTAATATGAAATTAAATGAGGGCCTTGACCGCAATGTGACCGTATTAGAAATATCAAGACACATTGTTTATTTCCTACGGTTTTTTATTTGTCGTGATTAAATTACTATAGAAAAACAAATTTTAGCAAATTTTAAAAAAGGTCACAATTATAGGTAATATGCAGGCACAAGGATCTAATGACTAATGTGATGTTTGAATTACTAAAATAATGAAAATATTTTTGACGAAAATCGAGTTAATCCTGATTTTTACTATATTTATGTGCGTTTTCCCGTTCGTGGCCGCCATTCCATGCCATGGCCATCTTTCCTTCGAGCTATGTGTTTGGCCCACTGCCACTTCAGCTTAGCGACTCGCCTATTACTTTAGTTCTTCTACGGATCTCCTCATTTCTGCAGCTCCATCACTTGCAGAGCAACCTTGAGCTTGGAATTTTGGAGAGGATTTGTTTAGGTTTGGAAAGAAAATGTGCGCAAAGGTAGAGATGTCATAGCCTCGTTTTTTTGGGTAAGTTAAAATGTTTTATATTCGTGATATTGTATTTTTTATGAATATTAATTATTATTTTTGGTATTTTTAGGTCTAATTGTACACAAAATTCATACCTACAACATAAATATGACACAGCCACGTTTTATCAATTCCTATGTACAGTTTTCTATATTAAATTGTTTTATTCTATACAATACTAAGTATTTTACGTCGTTAATTAATAACCGTATTCTTTATAGTTACTTTAATTATCATATTGTGATTAATGCCTAAGTTGTTTTTACTTCAACATTTTATGTACACACTACCGCTTAGTCCAGAGTCCACTGTTTTTAAACCTATAGTCGCGAGGTTCTTGCAACACGACGCAATATCGATACAAACATTGACATTCGAGGGTTTAGTACAAGCTTTATAGTTTTTTTTACTTATGTCATTATAAACGTTATGGTTTATTTCCATTCTTAATTTTAGTGCACTGGACCTAGATTTCGGTAACGCAGTATCTGGGTGACTAATCCTTTTACCTAAATGTAAAAATGGCGACCTCAGGATACCTCCCAAAAGGCTCTTATCAGTACCTCCCAACTACAACAACTAAAGAGTGACCAGCACCCGCTCTCGAACCTTTGAGATAGTGGTGTGTCATGTATGGAGAAAACTGCTAGTTTTGTAGTTTGTGAAAACTGACAAAGCTCGACCCCTGAGATGGACTATAAGTTGATTTGACATAGTCTATTTCCAATCGAGGTTGCAAAAACTGTATACAAAGTCGTAACCCGATTTTGTTTCAATTCACCCATAAAAATAATTAAAATGTACTAATAATCACGTTTATTGAATGATAATTACAAGAATTCGATATTCCATTTTGATATTTTATATTTTTGAAACGGGGCAGTAAGGGCAAGTACCCTGACAAAATACGCTTCTAATAAGTCAATTTTTTCACGATTAGAAGACATTTTAGCGAAAATCCTTAATTAATAACTCATACGAAGTTTCTCAGCTGAAACTAAGTATAACACACAGATTTTCGAATCAAATTCGAAATTTGAGGGTAAAAATACTTTTTATTTACTTTACAGTCAATTCTACCCACTTCCAGGCCATAACAAAAAGTTAGACCATCGTAGAAATTCGTTTCTGTTGCCGAAATGTATGGGAAACGTTTTTGGCGATTTCTGTCTTTTCTAGTACTGAAAGCTAAAATGGTCCCATAGTTTTTTGATCCCCACATGAAATAGAATCGATTGGCATAAAAAAAAAAATTTGAACTTTTTGCATTTTTTTGCTAACTGTAAGTTTTTTACAAAATCTGTGAATGCAGTTCAAAATGTCCCAAAAAGTTAGGGAAGGTCTTTTAAGAACGTTTTGCTGTAACTGCAATGGTTAAGGTACTTGCCCTTACTGCCCCGTTTCAAAAATACACCCTGTATATAAAAGAAAGTCGTGTTAGTTACACCATTTATAACTCAAGAACGGCTGAACCGATTTGGCTGAAAATTGGTGGGGAGGTAGCTTAGAACCGGGAGAAGGACATAGGATACTTTTAAAATATTTTCGAGGGCAAAATTTTATCGAGGGCGAAGCCGCGCGGGGCAGCTAGTTATTTAATAAATCTGTTTACCAAAAAAGAGGTACAAAGAGTGTATATTTAATTTGAATTGTTTGTAAACGTTATGGTAAAAGTGACAGATAGATAATTTTATGCAAACTCTTTTTTTGTTCTGTGAGCAATCTTTACCTTTCATAAGGGCCCCCAAATATTTTGTTACACGTGGCCCCGCCAATGCACGCTACGCCACTGGTAAAGGCAGTTTCAGCATTTTTTTGCTAACTGTAAGTTTTTTACAAAATCTGTGAATGCAGTTCAAAATGTCCCAAAAAGTTAGGGAAGGTCTTTTAAGAACGTTTTGCTGTAACTGCAACGGTTAAGGTACTTGCCCTTACTGCCCCGTTTCAAAAATACAGCCTGTATATATATATATTAGTATATATATATATACGAACTACAATTCGCAAAGAATAAGTTTTCAACGTCTAAAGAACATTTTTTTTTCAGCTGTTATAGTTATTTGCACGATATTTATGCCCCAAAGTTTTTTGTCTGTCTGTCTGTTTGTATCGGCTAATCTTTAACACATCTGGATCGATTATGATAAAATTTTAAAGACGGGTAGCTGACCGACTGACAAGGCACGTAAGATAAATAATTGTTTATTGATGTCTCTACCGCGAGGGCAAAACTGCGGACAAAAGTCAGTTTGATTGTTTGATCGCGCTTATCTCGGGGACAACTAAACTAAAAGAAATAAAAAGTTATTTTTTTAATAAATTTGTTACTTCATCTGTCATATAAGTTCAGAAAGTTTATTAGGAATTTATCCGGCACTGGTGAAACTGGTCTTTAATTGCTAATATTAACAGTAACTTTAGATTTTAGTTACTTTAACTGTATCTCTTCTTGGAGCGCGGTTTTCTTTGTACGTGTGTGAATAAACATACTGCCTCGTTGGTTAGTGAAATAAATGTCTAGAAAATAACCTTATACAATTATGCTAAATAGCGACATTTATTGAAACCCATCCTGTACATCTCTCTTGGTTTAGTTTATTCCCTTTTGCTCTGTTTTGGCACTGCAAGCGCAAAGCACTAATGATTTCAAGAATTACTTTTATATCAATATTATCTGGTTATTTAATGGGTAAGAATCACAGTTTAATAATGTCTAAGGGTCGGATAGTCATTTAATAGCAGAGAACTACAAACGCCATCTATCGAGCATCATAGAAACGCCACAGACTTCATAGTTCAAAGAATATTAAATAAAGGATGCGATGAAAGGGCAGATGGATGAACTAAGCAGTCGTACCCCTAATTACAACTGGCGCTGATAAAAAGCTGCCAATTTAAAAATGGTTCGTCGTCTCAAATAATTAGAACCACGCGCCAAGATAAGTTAAAGTATCTATAATACTAATTTTTAAGAGCCAATTTTTTCACATCATTTTATTTATTTATTTATTTGGGACAAAAAACAGTTACATGATACAGTTTATACAAAAAGAGATACAATGGTTAGCTTTGTTTATCACATAACCCACAACATTGTCCACGAATTGACATTATTTGTACTTGGGAGTGATCATTGTTGGACGTTGTCAATAATAATTTTCACATCTTATTAATACAGAATCGTTTTATTCTTCTTCATTTTTTTACTTTGCTATCCTTAAAACTAAGGTCGTGAGATGTTTTAACACGACACGGTAACGACATCGGTAGACTGTTAATTTTTTGATAACCTGCAAGCTGTTTTTGCACAGTTAGCTGCTCATTTTGCTGGACAAACTCTGGGCATGATATGTAGCTGTGAGGACAGTCATTGAACTCTCTTACTATTGGATATTATATCAGTTTTGATGATAGGAACACTGGTAACCAGCTACGTATTGCTACGGTAGGCTTCATTTGTTATGCTGTCTTTCTATTATTCATCGACATGGTTACTGGTTTTCTATATTAGATTATGTTACACTAAATTATTTTAATTTGTTTTTTTCGTTTTTCTTTTTTTTTTTTTTTACGTTAATTTATTAATTTATTTAAGTAGTGTAATAATTATTATTAAAAGATTTATTTTAATAATTATGTGTATGGATAAGAATTATAGTAAGTATTAATTTAAGCTATTATTATTCATTAAATTAATTACTGTAATAATATAAACTATCAGGGCGTTTTATTTCAACTAGCTCCTGTTATAATAATGCGTATTTATGGAAACTGTTTTTTCATTTCGATTGTACAATTTAAAATTACCACTTATCATTAAAAGCTATATTATATTGAGGTACAAAAACTATAACCCTATTTTTATAAATTAATCATCTATATGTTTAAATAAAATATTAAACAAATGAAGTTTGTTGAATTTGTCGAATTGATGTAAGTTAAGTACTAAAAAAAATTCATTTATCAAAAAAAAAATGTTTAAAGTTTTTGTGTAGTAAGCCATCTAACTAGGTCTGTGGGCGCCGCCGTTGACGCACCAAAAGATGAACATTACTTCCATAACGAGCTAAATAAGTATTCATTTCAATGAATTTCCTTTCAAGTTATTATAATATCATCCTTCTTGCACGTTCATCCGCCACCACTCTCAGTTGCCATCCTACACACATGACAACTATACTTGCTCCAAATTGTATTTAAATTTTAAATAATAATTACTGATACTGCGATTAAACATAGTTTATGTGAACGTTAATAAACATACGTATTAATATAGTTTATTATTTTTCTGTACTAATTTTACTAGGCGCAAATTTATCCGACCTTATAATACTTTACACATAATATTCAATGTTAAGTATACTATTATTAAGCATAAATTGGTTTAAGTAGCAAACGTAAGGAGTTTGTTAAAATAATATAAAAGGTGTAAGTCTTAAAAAGATTGCAAAAGAATAAACCAGAAATAAGTAGTTTTTGTGTAGTAGGCCAGCTCACTAGGCCTGTAGGCGCCACCGTTGACGTACTGAAGGATTAACAATACTTTCATAACGCGCACAATAAGTACACGTTTAATGATTTTAGATACATTAACGTTGTTTTTGGTATCATCCTTCTTTGACGTTCTTCCGCAACCGCCCTGAGTTGCCATCCTACACACATGACAACTATTTTATTTAATTTTATTGTAATAATTACTTCTACTACGTTGAAAACTGGTTTTCTATTTTAGATTATGTTACACTAAATTATATTAATTTGTTTTTTCGTTTTTCTTTTTATATTTTTTTTTTGTTTTTTGACGTTTATTTATTAATTTATTTAAGTAGTGTAAAAATAATTATTATTAAAAGATTTATTTTAATAATTATGTGTATGGATAAAAATTATAGTAAGTAATTAATTTAAGCTATTATTATTCATTAAATTAATTACTGTAATAATATAAACTATCAGGGCGTTTTATTTCAACTAGCTCCTGTTATAATAAAGCGTATTTAAAGAAACTGTTTTTTCATTTCGATTGTACAACTTCAAATTACCACTTATCATTAAAAGCTATATTATATTGAGGAGTTGTATAAGGTACAAAAACATTAAACCTATTTTTATAAATTAACCATCTAAATGTTTAAATAAAATATTAAACAAATTAAGTTTGTTGAATTTGTCGAATAGATGTAAGTTAAGTACTAAAAAAAATACATTTATCAAAAAAAAATGTTTAAAGCTTTTGTGTAGTAAGCCATCTAACTAGGCCTGTGGGCGCCGCCGTTGACGTACTGAAGGATGAACATTACTTCCCTAACGAGCTAAATAAGTACACATTTTAATGAATTTCCTTTCAAGTTATTATAATATCATCCTTCTTGCACGTTCATCCGCCACCACCCTGAGTTGCCATCCTACACACATGACAACTATACTAGCTCCAAATTGTATTTAAATTTTAAATAATAATTACTGATACTGCGATTAAACATAGTTTATGTGAACGTTAATAAACATACGTATTAATATAGTTTATTATTTTTCTGTACTAATTTTACTAGGAGCAAATTTATCCGACCTTACAATACGCATAATATTCATTGTTAAGTATACTATTATTAAGCATAAAGGTTTAAGTAGCAAACGTAAGAAGTTTAAAATGATTGCAAAAGAATAAACCAGAAATAAGTAGTTTTTGTGTAGTAGGCCAGCTCACTAGGCCTGTAGGCGCCACCGTTGACGTACTGAAGGATTAACAATACTTTCATAACGCGCACAATAAGTACACGTTTAATGATTTTAGATACATTAACGTTGTTTTTGGTATCATCCTTCTTTGACGTTCTTCCGCTACCGCCCTGAGTTGCCATCCTACACACATGACAACTATTTTATTTAATTTTATTGTAATTATTACTTCTACTACGTTGAAAACAAATTGCATCAAGGATTTGATGTAAATACTTTAAGTGAACATCAATGAACATACATATTAAAAATATGTATGTTCATTTACTCACACAATTACAATTTAATAATATAAAGTTTACACGCTGTTGTTTCTTTGAAAAAAATAAAATAAATTGAATAATTTAGCTTTACATTTAACTTGACCGATTTAATTACGACTTTCTACTGTGGTTTCTTTTAGGTAATAATTATGACTTACTATCTCAGGTATCGCGATGAACTTTCAATATTTTCAATTTACAATCTTACACTAAAGCTTAATTCCCACTGAGAAACAAGTTGCATAAAAGTTGAAGTTTACATGAAAATTATTAATAAAATGAATGTCCCGGCATTACTTTCATTAACAATTACTTGTATGTCAATTCATGCTACGAGTTTTGTAATGGAAATTAAGCCTAAGACCTAGTTTTACAAGCACCAGATAAATTGGTAAAAAAATATATTATTATAAGTTTTAATTTTTTTTTTATCTAAAAAAAAATAATACAATTTGGAATTTATGTGTTCTTTTTTTAATTGTAGGTAAGTTATGTATTTTTTTCATATCGAAAAACTTTATATGACACTTGTTAAACTTGGCTTTTTAATTAAAAACTCAAAAATTTATACCTATACTTATTAATCAATACTCTTATTTAAATCCACGTTTATTGTGCGTGAGAAGTTCTAATAGATGTTTATGTCATAGATAAAATAAAAAAGGCAGATGGGGTGCACCAAACATGGACGTGAAGTGATGCTACCACGCTTGCGCAATCCGCAAGAATCCTTTGTGAGTTACCGTAGGTTTTACGTATCGCGTGATGGATGAGCAGTTTTTTTTCTAGTATCATGCATTTTGTATTTGCTTTGGTGGCTTCACTTGCGTGTTTGGTGCACTGTATCTGCATATTTTCATTTCATCTATGGGTTTTGCTTATCCTATCTTGTCTTTTTACTTTGTATAACACTACCGCTTATATTGTAATTAATAATGTACTTATATTTTTCTTACAATTTTACTTAGGGGTACGATATGTTCGATATTGTATCTATTATTATTTTACATAGGCATCTATCTTAGTATTAACAGATTTTACATTCATAATTATGTACATAGTTCGACGCGGTCACTTCCTTATTTGAATTGCCTACAACACGGTACATTATATATATTTTTTTATATTACTCCTGCAGCGAATGAATTTGGAGTCCACCTGATGGTAAGTACAGCCCATGGACATCAACAATCCACAATAGTAGATTGTAGATGCCTCGCTGCAGCTGAGGACTGCGGTGTTATGCCTCATATGCAAAATGTATTTTTGAGCACTAATAAAATACCTGATACTCGACAAGCGCTTAGAAATGTAAGTCAGACTTAGCACACGGATTATTGTTTCTATAGGGATATTTAGATTTTTTGTTTTTTTAAATTGTGTCATTAGTTATTATTTTGAAAATACCAAAATTTGAGAAGTTATTTTGCAAAGATTGATCCAGAAGAAGTACATTCGTCCTGCCACATATTGAGCAGAACGGTGACCACTTTTAAGTTACCAAGCAAAAAATAAATACTTGAAACAACACTTCTACGATATGCAATACTTTTGATTTAATCGTTGTTTTCAAAAAAGAAGTAATCGCGCCGTTAACTGTATAAAGTTATTATTATAAACTACCCTCTTATTTGAAATACCTTCCTACACACTAGTTTATTTACAGTCTACTAAAATATTGCGGGACACTTTTCTGTGTCGTTATTAGAAAAGTCAGCTATCGCACAACATCTCTTGGACTCAGAGACGAAATACTGGATTGAGTTGGACGACCCTTAGATAATTTCGTTCATTATTAGTGAGAGAAGTCTGCCAATAAATCTTGTGTCACATTACCCGCAATAACTAAAGTGCTTATTTTTAAAAAGCGACTTAACCGCCGGTCTTCGATGCTGAATGTAGGTAAAAGATTTTTTACTATAGTACGTGCCAGATTTTTTTATATGTTATGATATTTGTACCGAGAAATGCCCAAACTATAAGACACGTATCGCTCTCCATACAAAATGCCTGCCCGAGAATGTGACAACTCAAAAACACCAAAATTTCAGGATTAAAATTGCACTTTTTGTGATGTTTTCAATAAAACACAGTTTTAATGATTAAAAACAACTTTCTTATTTATAATGTATTACAAAAACTCATAAAGCAGTTTCTTGGTTTTAATTCAAAAACAGTTATTGGAGCGCATTGGCGCAAATATAAACTTAATCATTGGAAATTACATTTGTTCCATAAAGAATTAAAATTAGTTGACCATTAATTGATATTTATCATTATTTTACCCCAAAAAACGATAAATTATAAGTTATTACAGTTCGCCGTTAGTGGTTTGAGACGTCAGAGGTGTTAAACCCACTACGGTATACCGTATACCTGTCCGCCATTTTGTAACGAATGGTTGGATTACATGGATTAATGAATACATATTTGTTTATGATATTTATTTGATATTTCTTTTTAGAAAACATTTGAATATTATTAATTTTAAATAATTAATACTAATTTTAAATACATTCAATTTTTTGATATTTCTTTATGTTATACACATATTAATAATTAATGGATCTCTTGGATTACATGGATCTCACATCTTTTACGGTAGAACAGAGTTGCGAAACTTGGATTTTTGACAAGTATTGTTTTTTATGGGATTTTGTATTTTATTTTACACTGTTTAAATAGCGTAAGTAAATATTTAAAAAAATATAAATAAATTATAAAAATTATACAAAATCCATTTTTGAAAACCGCATCCAAATCTATGATCATACTAGTTATGGTTTTGTACAAACAAATATTTACTACAGCGCCTCCTGGTGAATAGTCACCGTAAAACCTATCCAAGAACATTGTTGCTCCTGCGATAATAATGCACGTTATAGAAAATACTTAATTTAATAAAATAATGATGACAATATTTTTATCTCATTGTAATACAGAAGCCAAATGAATGTAATACATGACAATTTCTCGGACTTTGATCGCCTCGTACCAATAAACGTTTGTTTACACAGACTTCTAAATTCACACTCACTAAATTTGATTTGTATAACCTCATTTCATGTTATTTCAAATATTGTTAAGTAAAGGCAATCTGTGTGTACATTTTTTAATTTTTATATTTTTGTAGTATAAATAGTTTTTGTTATTAGTATTATAAATATTTTTTTGTTTGTTCTGAAACCCTTATACAGTAGTATACACACATTGTTTTTACTCCTTTATTTTCTGCTTGAAGTGTAAGATATTGCAACCCTATATACTATGGATTTATTTATAATAATTTAATTGCATTTTCTCTTTATAACCATATTTAGCTATAATGTTGTTTTGGTTGCTATAACTTACACATAGAACTATTGTCAAAAAACAAACAAATATTGTATGAATTATTTGAAAAGATGGTGCACATGAGTTTCTCACCAGCTCTTCTCATGATGCAATACCCATCGGAGCTGGTACTTGGATTGATTTTAATTCAATTCTCTAAGTTGAATTAAAGTCAATCTAAGCTCCGGTGTCAAATCATTTTATTACAATAAGTTAGCTAAGTTTTATTTTAATTTTATATTTTTTGTGTTTTGATATTTGTTTTGACGTGTTCAAGCGCCCCTTGGGGCCCATGGAAATAAATGATTTGATTTGATTTGATTTATCGCTACGCCTTGTGTTCAGGTTCGCCGCGATCCCGTTTCGGCGTGCAGTGGTACAGGCGTAGTAATGACCTTTTGTGCACGTTTATCTGGCACGTACTATAGTTTAAATTCATTGCAATAAGGCTTTTGGTCGCAGCTTAACCCGCGTGGTGGGTCGTTAAAAAATAGCATTTCCTACACTTTACCACCATACCAGTTTTCATCAAGCTGCGTATTAGAAGTTTCAACAAAATTAAGATATAAATAAGGAAATACGGCACCAATGGTTTTCTATTAAGTAACTTGCATGGGCGCTTTATCGGAGTTCTCCGATATCTAATGTCACGACCTTAATAAATAATGATGTTATTGATGTTACTGTTTTCTTATCTTACAGATTAAGCAATGTTAATAGTGGTCGGTCGTGGATGGAAGACCAGATGGTCTGCCATCCACGGCCGTAACATAACGAGTTTTTCTTTGCCTCGGCGAGCACTTTAAGGCAGTACCCTAAATAAATAGTTTCAAGAATTTCACCCCCATTACCAGCATTGCGCACAAAATTTATTATTTACATTAATACTTTAGTTTATTTTCCATATTAAATTATATGTACATACTACAGGTTGGTAAAGAATTTACATTTCATCCACATACCGTCGCTATTCCTATACCTACTTAAGAATATGACAAAGACATGAACGTTAAAGTGACGAGGTATGCCACAGTAGACACGCTACTTTTAGCATCGGCTTTTTCACGACTGACAACATTGCGTTAAATGAATTGTTATCTAAACAAAGCTCCACGATTGGTTCACAACTTCGAAGTTTTAAATTGGTTTGCACTGATTGGTTGATTTGTATTTTTGTTGCGATTTGAACAGCACAATGTCGTTCCCAGAGATAAGTAGAGTAGATAGATAAACGGCTATTTTGACAATTTTATTTAAAACCGTCAGCGTGTCTCCTCCCACATATTTAAATACAGTAATTATCTTTGCTTTTTTGACTTTCCATATATTTATATCTTTTTAGTTGTAAAAGAGTTATTTGGTATGTTTTTGGTCTTTACTCCTTCTCGCCCCCATCACTTTTTACTCTTACTTAGCAAGCTGTAATTGAAGCAATATTTTGGCCACATTAGGCACAGTGGAATATCAATTGATTGTTTGACATTTTAATACTAAGTTTATTTCCTTTTTTTCACTTACTCATTATGATTAAATATTACTTTACGAAATACCTATACTTGGTTTTGATTTTCAATTCCTATGGCACTTCTCTGCCAACAATATTTAAAAAAAAAAGCATTTTTGTCTGAGATCCAGCTGATTGATTTTCAGGTTTTCTATTGAAACGAAATAAAATGGATCGTTTTAAAATAAATAATGTATATAATAATGCCCTAGGCTGCCCAAAACAATTGCCGCATCTGAAAATAACCCAGGTGTAAAAGGATAAATGATTTTCATGATTTGGATTATCAGAACGTCAGCTATTTTGTTCAAGGCGTATTGCTACAATTTCATATCAAAGATAAAATATCAGGTGGTACAACTTCAAAAAAGTTTAATTGTACATAAGCCATTTTTTTATACTACGCCTGCAGCGAACGAACGAGTAGTCCACCTGATGGTAAGTGGAGTACAGCCCATGGATATCAACAATCCACCATAGAAAATAGTAGCCCCCCCAAGCTTTGACACGACTGTCATAGTAAATTATTTAATTATGGCTGAACACTGTTTCTTAAGATACAGGTTTTTTACCTAGTTTAAGAAACGGTATCAATTGTTTGTGTAAATGTACTTTAATCTGTACTTTTTGGAAATAAAGTTATTATTATTACTATAGCAGGTTGTAGATGCGTCGCTGCAGCTGCGGACTACGGTGTTATGCCTCATATGCCAGTAATTTTAGGGCCTGATCTCATCACCTAACCGATTTGACGGCAGGTTAAAGATGAGATGTTGGTGCTGCAGCACTCAAGCTTGTCGGTGTTTTTGTTGGTAGCCAATAACGCGCTAGGGATTCTTAGCACACGCTGCCCCGCCTGTTCCATGGCCACTACCGTGACCAGGAACGGTGGAGCTGCCGGGTACTGGGAGGCTGTTTATTTTGGTTGCGGTTCATTTGGTCGTTTTGCCATACTCGCCGCGCTTGGCATATGCGGGTTGGCGAGTGCAGTTGTTAAGAAGACTAGCGCTGCTGCCTGTCGTCGCCTACCGGAGTAAGGAGAGTGGGTAAATTGATAGAAAGTGGTTGGGTGGGATTGTTTTCTGGAAAGGAAATGATGTAGTATTGGTGAGGATATAACAAGGAAAGGACACTGCTGTTGCGGAGGGAAAGGAAATGGAACAGCAGAGGCTCGGATGGTCGGGGTCGCATACCCGGATGTTCGTTCTTCGGCTGCCGGGATCGAAGCTGTCATTTAACACCTCCGTGACCAAATAATGATGTTATTATGTATTTATCGTTATTCATTTCACTTTATCTGATCTTAAAGCTTAAGCAAAGCTAACCGCGGTCGGCCGTAGATGGGGGACCACCCTAACATAACGAGATTTCCTCCCTACCTCGGCGACCACGTTAAGGCCTGAGCAAATAGTTATGACAATTTTACCCCCATTACCAGCATTGCGCACAAGTTATTTATTAATTATATATATTAATACTTTAATTTAATACTTAATTTGCATATAAAATTATACGGGGTGGATGCGACATAGCGACATTTATTGAAACCACAGCTTCTATACATGGTAAGTATCAATTTCCACCGGATAAAAATTCTCTGGCGAAAAAAAAAAAATCACGTTCTCCGAACAATTTGAACATTGCGATCATGCAATTTGTTCTGAAGACGTGGATTTTTTTTTTCGCCAGAGAATTTTTTATCCGGTGGCAATGCATACTGGCCATGTATAGAAGCTGTGGTTTCAATAAATGTCGCTATGTCGCATCCACCCTGTATGTACATAGTACAGGTTGGTAAAGAATAACATTTCATCAACACACCGTCGCTCTTCCTATACCTACTTAAGATTATGACAAAGACATGAACGTTAAAGTAACGAGGTATGCTTTGCTATACTGCCATTAGGCCCATAGTAGACACGCTACTTTTAGCATCGGCTTTTTCACGACTACTTCGATGCTGTATCACGTTTTGGCGACTCATTGCGTTCGGTTGTATGAATTATTCTTACCAGCTCTTCTCATAATGCAAGACCCATCGGAACAGGTACTTGGATTTTTTAAGTTGAATTAAAGTGAATCCAAGCTCCAGTGTGAAATCATTTTATTTAAATAAGTATTATAATTTAATTAGTTAAGTTTTATTTTAATTTTATATTTATTGTATTTTGTTGTTTGCTTTGACGCCACTTCGGGCTAATGGAAATGACTGATTTAATTTTGATTTCTGATTTTGGTCGTGGCATCATTCTGCTAGGTAGCATTAGCTCTTTCTTTAAGGAGTTCTTTGAGATGTTTAGTTGATGAACGCTGTTTTGTCGAGCGGGTGATGAGATTGATGCCACATTCTCGCCTTTTGTTTTCAATTCTTTATTTAATATCTAGTGATTATTTTACTTAAGTAGATGAGGGTATTTTTCCATGTTGCAGGTTGGATTAGGTTAGTCAGATGCAAACAGGCATCGAGTAACCTCCACGAGGATCCGGGGCTATTGGTCCCTTACTAATCCGCGAGGATTGGGGGGGAACAATAGTCTTTGGGTTTGGTGCACCCTGGTAACTTCGCAAAAAAACTTCTCCTTCGGGGGATTTCTTTTTGTGTTGGCCAATAACTCGACACGGGGGGCCGCTCCTCGGGCTGACTGGTTGGGTTGGCCCATGGAGGAGTGGCCCAACAGGCCGGGCTGCGGTGTTGGCGGAAGCTAACACTGCGGCCGGGTGGATACGGGGCCGCGGCGGGTAGGAGTGTCGGTGCGCGCGTCGTCTATCGATGCCCCGCATTCCCTGCCTTCCGCGGTCTCGGCGGGGCCGCAGCCGTTTGAACTGCGGCGTGGTGGGCGGCGGGACCGACCACCTGTCTCGCCGCGAGAGGACCAGGCCGTCAGATTGGGGATATCTGATGGCTTTGCACGCGGTCCTCGCGCTGGTCGCTGGCTTGCGCCAGCCCCTTCTTTGGGGGCCATGAGGGGCCTGCTTCGGCGGGCATCGCCGGGAGGGTCGTGGACGTAAAGGCTGCGCCGGTTTCCCATGACTCTCCCATCAAGGCGAGTGCGGGAGCACCGTGGGGTTTTAGTGGGTATTCCCGTGCCGTTTAACATCGTAGGCACGGGCGAGTCCCACATAACCACTCTGCCCTTCCCCGGGGTGGGGTGGTATGCGTAAATGCATTTCCCCACGTAAAAAAAAAAAAAAAAAAAAAAAAAAAAAAAAAAAAAAAAAAAAAAAAAAAAAGATGCAAACAGGCATTCAATGTTATAATGTGTCTTAAGAGAGATGTTCAAGTTATATTATTCAGGTAGCCCAGTCCGTTCTCCTGTTTGAAAGGCACTCCATCGGTTATTCGGTTAGGATGTTACAATTTAAGGTAAGTATCACGGTGGTATGGTCGGAAGATCCATCAAGGCTGGACTCGATAGTGTAGTAAAGATTACCGATACCTTTGGTTAAAAAGAAGTGCAGTAAATCTGGTACCTTTTTTGGGATCCGAGGGCCAGTAAGTCGGTTCAACAGAAGACAGGACCGATAGTTTTTAAGAAAACGACCTCTGGGTAGAGTTGCGCGGGAGCCCCAAAATACATGTTTTGCGTTCCAATCACCGCCATAAATAAATTTGCTTCCTAGTTGAGCAAAATAATGACTGAACATTTGCTCTGATATCCTGTGCCTTGGCGGGCAGTACACCGAGGACAAAGTCTACTCTATCCTCCAACGGCCATGTTGTAAATTTCCCAGTAAATATTAAAAGACGGGACTCTTTCATATTTAGGAATATTAGAATTTTTTGGTTTACATAATAGTCTAGAAACGGATACTTTATGATTACTGACAACATTACCAAAGTAATGACGTATTATCTAAACAAAGCTCCACGATTGGTTTACGACTACGAAGTTTTTTATTGGTTTGCACTAATTGGTTTATTTGTATTTTTGTTGCCATTCGAACAGCACAACGTCGTTCACAGAGAAAAGTAGAAGCCGATAGAACGGCTTTGTGGTCAATTTTATTTAAAACCTCAGCGTGTCTCCAAACACACATTTAAATACCTACATGTTTTTAAACTTATGCGATTTGAGAACATCTTTCAAAAATTAGACAACGGGTCTAAATCGCGTAATTATTATAAAGGTATATAATACATAAGCAAGTCATTTCGAAACGTATTAGTTACCTTTATAAATAATAAAGCGATTTAGACGCGTTGTCCAATTTTTGAAAAACATTTAAATACAGTAATTATGTATGCATTTTTGAATTTTCATACTTATGCCTCTCTAGTTGTAAAAAGTTATTTATTTAGTATGTTCTTAGTCTTAACGCTTTGTCGCCCCCATTATTTACTACTTTTACTTGGCAAGCTGTAGTTGAAGCAATATTGTGGCCACATTAGGCACAGTTGAATATCAATCGTTGGTTGGCATGTTATACTTAGTTTTTTTCTTTTTTTACTTATTTATTATGATTAAATATTACCTACACTTAATAATAATTAAAATTAATTACTATGGCACTTCTCTGCCAATAATATTAAAAAAAAAGCATTGTTGTCTGAGATCCAACTGATTAAATTTCAGGTATAAGGTTTTTTATTGAAACAAAATTAAAATGGAAGCTCCATTTTAATGTTGTTTCGTTGGGGCAATTGAGGCATAGTGTTTCTGTATGTTGGCAATTTAAAGTTTAAGGGCCAGTTTCTGAACTTCTGGATAATTCTGATCCGGCCCAAAAAAGATAACCTGGCCGAATTTAAAAGCGAAACAAGTTACACTT
Source organism: Hypena proboscidalis (assembly GCA_905147285.1). Taxonomy (NCBI): domain Eukaryota; kingdom Metazoa; phylum Arthropoda; class Insecta; order Lepidoptera; family Erebidae; genus Hypena; species Hypena proboscidalis. Next base: position 990,424 of record LR990147.1, read on the forward strand.
GAAAAATAATACAGCTATCACTTTCATGTTTGTGTATTATACGCTTGTCCTGCCAATAAGGTTTATCTAACACCTGTGAAATTGAAATCTCAATAATTTTGATGCATCGTTTATCTATTGTAAAAATCATATAACTAATAAAGTAAAAACATATTTTTTTGTGTTTTTGTTTTTTACTTATTGTATAATATTATTTACAGACTACTGAATTGCAAAGAATTATGAGTACTCGTTTCTTACTGTATCTAATCTTAAATTTACTTCTCACAATTCATACGCCAAATAGTTACCTAACAATTTAAATCAATCACTTCTTTTTAATATTATGTACAGACTTCTTAATTGCAAAGAATGGTGACTAGACTTTCTTACTGTATCTAATCTTAAAATTAACTATCATAATCCACATACCATATTATTTTGTAAGAACTGAAAACTATCACTGTTTTTTAAATGGGCAGAACTCAATGATAATATTTGTTGAAGTTACAGTCAAATTAAGATTCAGCCCGGAAATACGGCACCGATTGTTTTCTCGTAAGTAATATGCATGTGCGCTTTATCGGAGTTTCCGGATACCCTTTCATATCAGCCAATTGTGGTGGCCCAGGTGTAACATAACATAACATCACGCGTTTATTACCGAGAAGGGTGTGGCAGAGGTGTACAACACCCACACTTCACCTGTTCTTTTTAGGTCCCATGGGATAGGGATTGAGTCTATTGCCATCTGCCGATCACAATTCAAAATCCGTGCTGATATTTTGAATTTCCTAAAAGCGAAAAACCCAGGCATCGAACCCGACACCTCGCGATGAGAGGACGCTAACTACTAGATCATCGAGGCATTCCTTGTTATGTATCTTAATTTAAGTTATGTTCAACTGCCGCGGTAAGTAAGAGAGGCAAGATATTAAGTTAAGATTCCCCCAAACGTCTTAAATGAGAGAGAGAGAGAGAGAGAGAGAGAGAGAGAGAGAGAGAGAAAGAGAGAAAGATCAAGTCGGTCGATTTAACAAAGAAATTTAGGCTAAGTCTTTTGTAAGTTGGCAATTTAAAGGTTTAAGGCCAGTTTCCAAAGTTCTGGATCAATCTTATTCGACCCATAAAATGTAACCTGAACGAATTTAAAAGCGACACAAGTTACACTTCAATAATAACACAGCTGTCACTTTCATGTTTGTGTATTATACGCTTGTCCTGCCAATAAGGTTTGTCTAACACCTGTGAAATTTAAATCTCAATAATGTTTGTGCATCGTTTATCATCCATCATATCATCGTAAATCATATAACTATTAGAGTAAAAACATATATTTTTTGTTTTTTACTTATTGTATAATATTATTTACAAACTACTGAATTGCAAAGAATTATAAGTAATCGTTTCTTACTGTATCTAATCTTAAAATTACCTCTCACAATTCATACGCCATATTATTATCTAAAATTTAAAACAATCCCTTATTTTTAGCGGGAAGAACTTACTTACATATTTAAACTGGAAACAGCACTGATTGTGAATAAGATTTCTTTAATGTAGCTTTTCTTGCATGTGCGCTACATCGGAGGTCTCACATATCTTATCTTGCGACCCCAATAAATAATTATGTTATTATGTATTTATTCTGAGAAACAGTTGAAAAAGATATAGGACCAGCAGGATTTGAACATGCGACCTACTGCACACCGGGCAGTCGCTTTAGCCAGCTAGCTACGGTCGCCTCTTGCCAGAATCCTAAATTTCTCAACTGTATGTTACGTCATTTGTTCCTATCTTAAGTAGGATACAAACCAACATGGCGAAGTTACATCCAGCACAAATGTTGCAAAGAATGAACGCGTACGTTATTTCAACTGTATCTCGGGCAGTCGCGCAGTCCGTAAGCGACTCGGTAGAAGACTCGGCTGCCAGACCCGTTCAAACAAGAGATAAAGAAAGGAAATCAAATCGGTAAATTTAACAATCTGAAGGCTAAACACGTTAGAGAAATAGAGGCTATAATTCTTCTGTAAGTTGTCAATTTTAAGGTTTACCTAGTCTCATTATTTTTTGTGCACCGTTTATGAATCGTAAATCATATAACTAATAAAGTTATAACATATATTTTTGATTTTTTGTTTTTAACCGACTTCTAAAAAAGGAGGAGGTTCTCAATTCGATTCGTATATATGTTGCTTTTTTTTTTATGTTTGTTCACGGATATCTCCGTCGTTTATGAACTGATTTTGATGATTCTTTTTTTGTTGGACAGGAGATGATTCCAAAAGGGTACCATTGTCAGCATGTCGTGATCTGATGATGGAATCTCAGAGAAATCGAGGGCAACCCTCGAATTTTATAGGCACATGTAATGTTTTTAGTGTGTTTTTCAAAGCTACACCAGTATTTACGTATTTTTATGTGGATGAGCTGATGATGGAAGGTCAACTCCTCAATGGTTAGGAGTTAAAGGATAATTCTTTCACTACTGTACACATATTCAGACTGCTAGTTATGATTTCAAGTGAGCTGTTGGAACGGAGATATTTCAAAGGTGGTCCCATTGTCAGCATGTCATGATCTGATGACGGGACCCCAGAGAAATCGGGGGCAACCCTCATATTTTATTAATCGAGGCCAGGATTTACGCTTGGTCGCAATAATTTTATGTGGTTGAGCTGATGATGGAAGGTCAACTCCTCAATAGTTAGGAGTTAAAAGATAATTCTTTCACTACTGTACGCATATTCTTACTGTTAGTTATTGTGTAAAATGAGCTGATGATGGAAGGTCGTGACCCTCAATAGTCAGGAGAAAGGATTTAATTCTTGTTTATTATAAATAAGTTTTCCGTCTCAAGTAACCATCGTCTCCTCATTCGAGAAACATTCTTGCTCGGTCTACCCATCACTTAAAATCGTAAAATAAAATAATTTTTAACAAAAAAAAAAACCGACTTCAAAAAGTAGGTAAACTAAAAAGCAAAAAATAAACTTACTTCGCACAAAATAATACGTTTTTTCATATAATTAAATAGAAATTATTAAATAATTATTTTATAATTCTGAAGTCGGTGCCAAGTAAACAATTAATAACTCTGTATAGATAATATCAATCGTTCTAACAACATTTTTCTAACTGAATATTAGTTATATTTCTGTGGTAAGTACCAATACTGGGCGACCGCGCACTAGCACAACTACGCCTCCCTTTTTGTGTGAACTGTAATTTGATATTGTAGATAGGTTGTTTTTACTTGGCACCGACTTCAGAATTATAAAATAATTATTTAATAATTTCTATTTAATTATATGAAAAAACGTATTATTTTGTGCGAAGTAAGTTTATTTTTTGCTTTTTAGTTTACCTACTTTTTGAAGTCGGTTTTTTTTTTTTTTACCTCATAAGGGGTCAATTTCCAAAAATCCTATCTCAGTTCACTGGGAAGCCTTTATACTAAGTTTCAAGTGAAACCATGAAAGAAATAAGTTTCCGGTATTCCCTTTTTCTTACAAGAGGCGAAAAAAAAAATTCCTCACTGAATACATATAATAATAAAATAGTAGCAGCCTGTATCTAATACATGTCCCACTGCTGGGCTCGGGCCTCTTTTCATAATGAGAAGGGTTTGGCCATAGTCCACCACGCTGGCCAAGTGCGGATTGGTAGACTTCACACGAGGTTTCCTCACGATGTTTTTCATTCACCGTTAGCGAGCGATCATTTAATTTTATAAGTATGTAATATAAATACAGCATATTTAAATTAGCTTTCATTTGATTCCTTTTTAACGTTCAGATAAAACATAATTTACATTTTCAGCGCCGAAAGTAAAATAATGACATGTAATTTGTCCTTGATGTTCTAGTGGTTAGCGTATGCGCCTTATACCGCGAGGTCTCTGGTTCAATTCCCATATCGGGCACAGTGTTATTTGTGAACTTTCCGTCAGGTAATTCTCAATAGCAGCGTGAAATTGGAATTATGCCCGGTAGATGGCGATAGGTTCACCCCTTACCCACTGGGACTTAAACATAACAGGTGAAATGTTTACGTCTCCCACACACATCTGGATCATGGCGTGATGTTATGTTATGTGTTATTTGTAGTAAAACAATGCCATTAATAAAAAAAAAAAACCGACTTCAAAAAGTAGGTAAACTAAAAAGCCAAAAATAAACTTACTTCGCACAAAATTATACGTTTTTTCATATAATTAAATAGAAATTATTAAATAATTATTTTATAATTCTGAAGTCGGTGCCAAGTAAAAACAACCTATCTACAATATCAAATTACAGTTCACACAAAAAGGGAGGCGTAGTTGTGCTAGTGCGCGGTCGCCCAGTATTGGTACTTACTACAGAAATATAACTAATATTCAGTTAGAAAAATGTTGTTAGAACGATTGATATTATCTATACAGAGTTATTAATTGTTTACTTGGCACCGACTTCAGAATTATAAAATAATCATTTAATAATTTCTATTTAATTATATGAAAAAACGTATTATTTTGTGCGAAGTAAGTTTATTTTTTGCTTTTTAGTTTACCTACTTTTTGAAGTCGGTTTTTTTTTTGTTATTTTACTTATTGTATAATATTATTTTCAGACTAAATTGCAAAGAATGGTGACTAGTCGTTTCTTACTGTAGGTATCTAATATTAAGTATCACAATCCACATGCCATATCATAATGTAAGAACTGAATACTATCACTGTTTTTAAATTGGAAGGACTTATTATTATTTTTCATGTATGTGTGTTATACGCTTGTCCTGCCAATTAGGATTATCTAACACCTGTTAAATTGAAATCTCAATAATTTGTATGCATCGTTTATCCATTGTTAATCATATTACTTATAAAGTATTAACATATTTTTTTTGTGTTTTTGGTTTTTTACTTATACTTAATATTATTTACAAACTACTGATTTGCTAAGAATCGTAAATGTTCGTTTCTTACTGTATCTAATATTAAAATTACCTCACACGATTCATATATATATAATAATTTAAAACTATCCCTTATTTTAGCGGGTAGAACTTACTTACATGATTTTTTTGAAGTTGCAACAAATTTATATTTATACTGGAAATACGGCACCAATTGTTTTTAAGATTTATTTTAAGAAACTTGCGTGCGCAACATCGGAGGTCTCAGATATCTAATCTCGTGACTCACGATTGCCGACACAAGATTTTTCAACTAACTTCAAAAGCGGACCGAGGGATATTAGCATGACCCGTGTATTTTGATTGATTTTAATCGCTCGGGAAGTCCTTAGGAACTTAGGCGCTTAGGCGCCTCGATAGAAGACTCGGTCTAACACTTCGTCATATCCAAACGTCTTGAGTGAGAGAGAACAAAACGTTACAGAAATAGAGGATATTTGCTCTGTAAGTTTTCAATTAAAAGGTCACACTATATTTTGTGTAAATCACATTTATCTATCTATCAATCTAATAAAGTTAAATATATTTTTCTCTTTTTACTTATTGTATAATATTATGTACAGACTTCTTAATTGCAAAGAATGGTGACTAGTCCTTACTGTATCTAATCTTAAAATTAACTATCACAATCCACATACCATATTATTATGTAAGAACTGAAAACTATCACTGTTTTTAAGCGGGTAGAACTCAATGATAATATTTGTTGAAGTTACTGTCAAATTAAGATTCAGACCGGCAATACGGCACCGATTGTTTTCTCGTAAGTGACATGCATGTGCATCGGAGTTCTAAGATATCTAAGGTCTTTCTAAGGTCACGCGTTTTAGCGACTGTTTGTATCAGAATCACGCGTTTTGGTGAAAGCTTTCAAAAGACAGCATCCGAATGTCTGCGGGATGTAGCATCCAAAATGCGACTTAGCCGCCAGTCGCCGATGCTGAATGTAGTTCTTTTATTAACTAGTTTATTTCCATTGTAATTAGAAGCTTTCGACCGCAGCTCAACCCGCGTGGTGGGTCGTTAAAAAGTACCATTTCCGGTTCATTTGGTGGTTTTGCCATACTCGCCACGCTTGGCATATGCAGTTTGGCAGCAGCGCCTACCGGAGTAAGGAGAGAGTGATAATTGATGGAATGTGGTTGGGGTGGGATTGTTTTTTGAAAGGCAAGTGATGTAGTATTGGGGAGGATAAATCAAATCAAATCAAATCAAATCAAATCATTTATTTCCATGGGCCCCAAGGGGCGCTTGAACACGTCAAAACAAACATCAAAACACAAAAAAAAATATATATAAAAGGGAAAGGACACTGCTGTTGCGGAGGGAAAGGGATTGGAACAGCAGAGGCTCGGATGGTCGGGGTCGCATACCCGGATGTTCGTTCTTCTGCTTCCGGGATCGAAGCTGAGTCATTTAACACCTCCGTGACCAAATAATGCTGTTATTATGTGAGTGACTTTGGAATTTATAATGTCAAGAGATCTTATGCTCTGAACTACGTTGTAAATAAACACCACAAGCAATAAGTCGATAACGGTAACGTGTGGCAATCGGCCAAGTTGTAAATAGCCCAGTAAATACCAAAAGACGGGATAATAACTTGTCCTATTTAGGAACATCAGAATTTTCAGGTTGACCAAAATATTCTACAATCAAAGTAATGACGTATTATCTAAACAAAGCGCCACGATTGGTTTACGACTACGAAGATTTTTATTGGTTTGAGCTGATTGGTTGATTTGTATTTTTGTTGCAATGTCGTTCCCAGAGAAAAGTAGAAGTATATGAAACAAAAACGTGTCTTCACGCACACATATAAATACAGAATTAATGTATACATTTTGACTTTCATAAGTGCATTTTTGACATGAATATTAGGTCCTTACATATGAAATTGAAGTATTGTTAGATAGGGACATCAAGTCGATATTTTTAAATACTCATTTAATCAAAGCCGTGTAAAGTATGTAAGCCATGTTACAAGTAACATTGCTATCTATACACTTTTTCCATCTCATAAAGTTTTAAAGTTTTTAAAGTATTTGGATTTTTACATAAGATAGAACGCCAGAAGCAATTACACTATCCAATGGTCCCAATGACAAGGCCAAATACACACATTCACTCACACAAACACACCCATAGGTAGTTCAATGAAAATGCGTGAGTAAATAGCTGTATACATTTGAAATTGGAATTCTTAACCAAAAAAGGAGTGGTCAGTGCGACCAAGTGCCAATTTCATAAGAAAGGTGGATTTTGACACTTATTGGTGCATAAATTTGACTACGCTTTCTTGATGTTATTGCATCTCTATTTGTTAACCGACTTCAAAAAAAGGAGGTGGTTCTCAATTCGGTTGTATGTTTTTTTTTTATGTTTGTTCGCCGATTACTCGAAGACGCCTGGACCGATTTGAGAAATTCTTTTTTTGTTTGAAAGGATATACTTGTCATTTGGTCCCATTTTTTTGAAGTCACGTTCTGATGATGGAATCCTAGAGAAATCGAGGGCAACCCTCAAATTTAAAAAGCTTCTATATTGTTTTTTGTATATTATTTAAAGTTACTCGGATATTTGCATCTAGTAGTCAGTATTTTATGTTGCTGAGCTGATGCTGGAAGGTACAACTCCTCAACGGTTAGGAGTACGGAGATAATTCTTTAAATATAGGCTCAAGTAACCGTCGTCTCCTCATTCGAGAAACATTCTTGCTCGGTCTACGGACCCATCACTTAAAATCGTAAAATAAAATATTTTTTAACAAAAAAAAAACCGACTTCAAAAAGTAGGTAAACTAAAAAGCAAAAAATAAATTTACTTCGCACAAAATAATAAATTATTTCATTTAGTTAAATAGAAATTATTAAATAATTATTTTATAAATCTGAAGTCGGTGCCAAGTAAACAATAACTAGATAATATCAATATATCTAACAACTATTTTCTGACTGAATATTAGTTATATTTCTGTGGTAAGTACCAATACTGGGGGACCGCGCACTAGCACAACTACGCCTCCCTTTTTGTGTGAACTGTAATTTGATATTGTAGAAAGGTTGATATATCTTTTACTTGGCACTGGCTTTAGAATTATAAAATAATTATTTAATAATTTCTATTTAACTAAATGAAATAATTTATTATTTTGTGCGAAGTAAATTTATTTTTTGCTTTTTAGTTTACCTACTTTTTGAAGTCGGTTTTTTTTTTAAGGAGTTATTAAGAACCTCTTTAGTCGCCCACATTGTTGTCTTCTCTTATTTGTAGTTGAAGAAATATTTTGACCAGATTAGGAAATATCAATCGGTTGGTTGTCATTTTAATACGTAGTTTTTTTGCCTTTATTTTCACTTATTTGTTATAATTAAATATTTATTTTCAACTCCTTAATTTAATTATCCGCTTAATTTAAGCAGCATTTTTGTCTAAGATTCAACTATTTGATTAGGCAGGTTTTTTATTAAAACGAAATTTAAATGAATTGTTAAAAAACTTTGAATATATTAGTCCTAAAAGGCCATATCAGCAAATTTTGGTGGCCCAGGTGTAACAAAGCATAACATCACGCGTTTATTACCGAGAAGGGTGTGGCAGAGGTGTACAACACCCACACTTCACCTGTTATGTTCATGTCTCATGGGATAGGGGTTGAGTCTATCGCCATTCTCCGATCACAATTCCAAATCCATGCTGCTATTTTGAAATCGAAAAACCCAGGCATTGAACCCGACACCTCGCGGTGAGAGGACGCTAACCACTAGATCATCGAGGCATTCTTTGTTATGTATCTTAATTCATGTGTATACTATATATATACACACTGCATTGTATAGAATAGAGCTGTACTTAATGCATTCATTTATAGGAACAGTTTCCCTCATAAATAGGTAGTATTTCTTAACCTATGCTTAGTTTAAGTCCAAATAAAAACTTGCCTTTGCGATTGGAATGAAATTTGTAACGTTATTTAAAAGCAAAGATGAAATTCATGTAATTTATTATAATTTTTACGAAGATCTACGTTATTAATTTTTGACCAATTGGAAAAAAACCGGCCAAGTAAGTGTCGGGCCACTTGCAATAGGGTTCCGTAGCTAGTCGTTAAAAGAGGTTTTCTATCTGTATTAAACAAGTAACAACTGCATACAAGTCATTAATTTCAATGGTTTCAAACCAACGGTATAGCTTTTAGAGTCTATACCCAGAGTATAATAATATGTACAAGCTATTTGTTTGCAAAGAGTTCATCATTTATTTTCTTACTATATCTAATCTTAAAGTTATCAATCACATGAAATGTTTATAATAAGGATCTATGTTAGATACTTATAATTACTTATTCAATAATTATTTACATTCTACAGATGTGTATTGAATTTCATGAACTTCACTTATTGTTAAAATTAACTATCGCACGATAGTGATTCAATGCATCATAAGAATATGCATTTGGTACCTACTGTATGTAAGCGTCTCAAATCTTGTTTTTATGAGTTTAATACTTTTTGTTTATTGATTTTCAAATGTAAGTAAGAGTGCCAGGATATGAAGTGAAAATTCCTCCAAACGTCTTGAATGAGGGAGGGAGAGAGAAAGATTGGTCGATTTAACAAAACGAAGGCTAAACACGTTTCGTAAATTGAAGCTAAGTCTTCTGTAAGATGGCAATTTTAAGGTAATTTTTTGTGCACTGTTTATTAATACATACCTATAACTGATAAAGTTATATTTTTTTTTGTTTTTAGATTTTTTACTTATTGTTTAATTTTATTTACAGACTACTGGATTGCAAAGAATTGTCATTCAGGATCTCTTACTGTATCTAATCTTAAAATTAATTATCACTATCCACACACCATAAATACTATCACTGTTTTATACTATCACTGGCGACCCCCGAGCAGCGATCGTAAATTATACCTCTTATTACTCATTTCTTCATCAAAAGTGGTAAGGGTATATGAAACTGAAGGTCCCCTAAGTTTTCTTCAGAGTTGGCATACTAAAAACCAATCCCCCCCTTAAGTCACGCAGCTGTCGGCGTATGCTGTTCCACCTTAGCTCGGGGCTGAACAATATTTACTATACTATATCCATTAGCAAAGTACGTATCTTGACCATCAATTTGGTTTACTCGCTCTCTATTTCCACTCCCGCTTTACCTGTTCTCTAACCTTTTCTACTTCTTACTTCTAACCTAATATATCTCTCTACCCTATCTTTTAGTGCCCTCTATCCATCCGGCCCCACCAGTGCCATGTTCGCCGCGCCGGTATTATATACGGTAGTTCAAGGAATACTAGTAACCTCCCACGGGCAGACTCCATACACAACACTAATCAGCCTCTGCTAACAACAAAAGCTGAAGAGCATACCGTAAGGGCGCCTCCTTAAAAAGTTCGCTAGCGATTCTCAAACCAAGTATGTATCGCGTGTACAACCCCCCCCCCACGTGTGAGTCTGATTCAGATGGTCGACTCGGCGGCATGGTTGTTATAGGGGGCTTTTTATTATTATTACTTAATTGCCTGTTAACATTGTGTTTTTTAAACTAAGCAACGGATTAAGACGTGGTTTTCGTCAAGTGATTAAGATGGAATGTCTTTTAGGTATGCTTAATATAATTATAAATAATGTTGCTTTGAAGCCAAGAAGTTCAAAGATTTATAATGTAGTTTCTTGAACATTGTTGACATTTATCGTAACCCCAGTTCCTAGATATGGTTAGCGGTTCTTTGACTTCGGTATTTTTTTTAATACCTGTGCCAAACAAATGAAGTTTAAGATTAATTTGTTAAGAAGTTATCTTGTGGTTATCTTTACACTTGGCACTGGACTTGTCTGCAAATAAATTGACTCAACAGCCTGTGCATCGGTACGTACAGACATTGATTATATTAAAATTTACATGATGATTTATATAATAATACGACGAGTTTCAGGTTTTAAACTTTTAAATGCCGTCTTGGTTTTGAGAAATATAATATTTTTAATTGAATCAATTTCAGGATGTAGCAATGGATAGAGATGGTCGAGCCAGTGGCACGGGAGTATAGTACTGAACTATTGTTTGACATCACAGTTAAGGTAAGGTGAAGCTTGTCCACAATTACTTTGCCACCACATAATTACCATTGGAGGATGTAGATAGAACTAAAAAGTTATTCAGCATATTATTGTACTTAAAACCGTTTTATTGACTCTTTAAATGTTGTAAACTTGACTTTACTTGGCTGCTCATGAGACCAATAGCTAAATTTACTTTAAGCGTGATTCCTAAACGACTGACCGGGACAACGCATTTAATGACCCGCCAACAAACTTGGTTACTACTATAATTTATTGTATTATCTATTACTTTATTAATACATATATGCCTTAGCTTATTATATACATACTACTTAATTGTTTAGAATGTATCTAACTGTTTCCATTTATAATAGTTATGTATAGCCTAGCGTTATTTAACTTAGTACCAAAATAATTTCTAAATTAAAAACCTAATAGTTACACTGTTTTAATGTCTTTGTTAATTAAATTAATATTGTAATTTATATTACTCTATATGCCTTTACTAATTATGTACAGGTTACTGAATTGTAAAGAATGTTTGAGATTCGTCGCATTTATTTAATTATTACATTTATAATAATAAAGTATTACCTAACATTATATAATTTAGTATCAACATGTTTTTGCATTGAGAACTATTATTGTCTCTTTTCATTATTAAAATGGTTTATTTATATTTATAATTAACTATACATGGTAATTGGTGTATTAATAAAAAAAAATAAGTGTACATCATTTTAGTACCTATCATCTGAAAGAAAAATGTAGAAAAAATATGAATCGTCGTTAATTATGTGTCCTAGCGCATTGGTCTTAGATTTCGCTACTATTAAAAACAATATGATTTTACAAAAAAATGGTTTCCCTAGATTTTGATCATTTTTCGGACTGCTTTATCGACCAGTCTTCTAAATAAATAACTAATAGATTACAGAAAAATACAACAGACTTAGATGTTTAGTCGCAATAAGGGTAAACACTTTAGGAATTTATCTATTGTTCTGAATTATTTTACCACCACTGTATCTAAATAATTCAAAAACTACATTTTGAGATTTTAATGCCTTATGAACTGATAATTTATGTATATTTCAATATTCAAAATCCAATTAATAAATATTAATAGTAATGGATAAACCCAAAACAAAGGCCAGCATTTCGAAATCGAGTTGCCTCAATTTTAAATGAAAATCCAATAACAATCAGTTGAAAAAATTAACTGTCTACATCATGTTTAATGATGAAATAATTAATTGTAGAAAATATTTAACAAAAAATTTTTTTGCATATAGTGACAAAAGTCGCCACTGCACGCCCTAGATGGCGTTGTCGCAGTTTTGAACATGGTATGGCTTAGTTACCGCCTTTGGTATGAGAGCAGAACGAAGTCTTCCCAGCTGTTAGTGATTTAACCATAATATTTTTGGACACAGTTTGTACCTTATCTAACTGTGCCATAATAAATTAATTAATTACCTTAGTTCGCGACAATGTAAAAAAAAAGAATTCTCTTCATCGAATACAAGACACAACCTTTTTCTCGATGACAAGAGATGAAGGAAAATATATATATCACTACATAGTATAAAACAAAGTCGCCTTTTCTGTCCCTATGTGCGCTTAAATCTTTAAAACTAAGCAACGGATTTTGATGCGGTTTTTTCCAATAGATAGAGTGATTCAAGAGGAAGGTTTTTATGTATAATACATGCATAGAAAGGGGGAATTGTTTTACTCCATATTTAACGCGTGCGGGCCACGGGCAGTAATGAATAAATCAAACTACTGGATCGATTTTAATCATTTTTTCAGTGAGTGACATAGGCTATATATTATATACCCGTGCGAATCCGGAGCGGGCCGCTGTGTTTTTATATACAACGTTCACAGTTTTTCTGTAGTGTATTTAGTATCAGCATTGTACCCGTGCGAAGCCGGGGCGGGTCGCTAGTTTAAATATATAATAATAATTATGATTCAAATGATTTAACTTAGTACCAAAATGTTTTTGCATTAAGGTTAAACAGTTTTAATATATTTATATATTTTTTTAAATATTGTAATTTATATAACTCACTATTACTATACCTAATATGCCTTAACTAATTATATACAGGCTACTGAATTGTTAAGAATGTTTTCTTTTAGCTTTTTATCATATTAACTTACATTTTATTTGAATACGAATTATGTTGAGTTCAAATACGTTTTCTGGTGGCAAGTGGCATTACAGCCAATAAACGTTCGCTAAAGTGTCAGTCGGAGTATTATTCCGTTTTTCATACAAACGGAATACTGCAATCCGCCGGACTCTTAAGAAGCGTTTTGTTCACTTTAAATGAAGGCAAATTTTTGATAAATCAGATGGCCACATGTAAACATGACTCGTAATAATTTAAGGCTAGTATTTTTTTTTCTGAAAATGTATTAGAACAGATGTTCTGAATGTCGGTAAAATAATAATAGAGCGTGGCCTCAATAAAACCTTCATGAAAATAGACTACTGTTATCGTAATAGGTTAATGTTTATGTAAAATAAAAGTTGTACCGTGTTAGTTTCACCGTATTCACCGCCCAGAATAAATGGGATCTGGGCAGCCGGATGCTGATTTGTAGGGTTCCGTATCAAAACGGTAAAAACGGAATCCTATTAATGAGACTTCACTGTGCGGCTTCAATAGGCTGTATCTCAATCAACATATTATAACAAACATGTTTTTTTGCTTGTTTTAGCTCGATATTGATGACGGCAACAGGTAGATGATTGAAATACTCACAAAATATTTAGTAATATATACTACTGAAAAAAAGATGAAAAGCATGAATTTTTGCCGTTTTTATAGATAATGGTACAAAACCCTTCGTGCACGAGTCCGACTCGCACTTAGCTAGTTTTTATTAAGATTACTAAAAAACAGTTATAATGGCAAAATCAACATAAAGGTATGTCTCTCATTCGTTAAAAAAATATTGCCTTTATTAGCATTCCCGCCACTAAACACGGTAAATTCAAATTCATCATACGGGCATGCAGCTGTTACAATAATACCTTAAAAAAATTGTATTTTCATGAAATATAAAATATGTTTTCTCCACAACTGTCTTCAAATGCGAAATAACTTTGATTTAGGTTACTTTTATTGTATTTAATGTACCTTTTTTAAAAAAAAATAAGCTTACTAGTAATTTGCAAATACAAATTACTAGTATTCTTGTTATATTAAATATATACAATTATATCGAATAGAATTACACATATATGATGTTACAATTGTAATGTTTATCTCTGCGAATAATTAAATAGTCGAGTGTAATTAAATTATTATAATCTTTATTGCTGACAGTGTTTATTGTATCCTTTACCTATTATATGTATACCTATAGTATTGTATTTTTTTTCGTAATTTACATCATTAACTAATATATAAGCTACCGATTGTATAGAATAGAGCGGTAATGCATCTTTTAATTTAATCTTGAAATTATTGTAATAATATTATCATTAAATTTATGATCTTATACCGTTTTTGTAGGACTTCTAAAAATAAATATATTATATACATTCTATTATTAACAAATTATATACAGGCTGCTCAATTGTAAAGAATTTAGTCAGGATTGTCCGCATCTTATCTTTATAATAACCTAACCTAACACTATTTTACTTAGAAACATGTTTTTGCATTGAAATTGAATTGTTATTGTGTCTCTTTTTATTACTTAAATGGTTTTATTTATATAATTAAGTAACTATGTATTACTGGTAATTCGTTGAAGGGCCTTTATATAAGACTTTACTGCAGCCCTAAATGCAAAACTTCTCTAATTATTTTTTAAATTTCAGCAGAACAACATTTGTTAGAAGTAATACAATCAGTAGGCTAAACAGTCGCTTGAATCTTTGCCTACCTTTGTAAAAACTTGCCTCTTTAGAAGTTTTTCTGTCTGAAAAAGTACCAGCATTAATACTTTTTTAAAAGCTTATAATAAAATAAAAGTTGTCCGTGTTAGTGCTGAATGACGTCTATTAAGATAATATAGAAATATATGAGGTCTTTCCATATGAAATTGGCGTTTTGTAAACCATTTGGACGCGAATCAATAAAGTAAGTAGAGTACCCATCGGAGTTGAATTTTTCCCTTGCAAGAAGTTATCCAAATTTCGAAAAAAAAGGTAATCTGTTGGAGCAAAGTCCGGGAAGTACGGTGGATGTTTTAGGCATTCCAATTGAAGCTAATAATTTGGTAGCCGTCTGTTATGCAGTGTGTGGTCTAGATTTGTCCTGAAGCAGCAGTTGCCAATAGTTTGCTCGCGTTAAGAATGCAGTTAGTCATCAGTGCAACTGCAGGGTACATGTGTACATTGTGTTAAAATTCATACAAATTATATTTTAAATGATTACGTTTAATGCATTTATAAAAATACACACAAAAGTTTAAAATAAAAATCAAATCATTAATATCATATTTTAATCACTATCACCAGTATCCTCGTTAGAAATTAAAACAAAAGTATATACTGCAACGAATTCCATAACGTCATCTAAATCATTTTATCTCAGGCATCTTCCTGTAACACGTGGACGCACTTCCATTTATTCTTTTTTCATTTTCATTCATTAGTCTTTTTAAGTAAGACATTTCAAAAGTTGTACTGTTGTTTTACACTAACTTAATTTGGTTCACTTTGCAGTGGTACGGAGGAAAACGGAGAATTTCAATACCGTTACTTCTAGCCATTTCATAAATTAAATGCTTTTCATATTTTGGGGCGATTTCGGCAGCTTTCTCGACCAATTCTTTTAGGACGAAGTTCCTGATCGCGCGTTGCGAAAGGGGGCTAGACGGAAAAAAATAAGACCAAAAGTTGTAACGACAGTTTTTGCTATAGTTGTAAGCCGTGCGCGTCTGTCTGTCTGTCTGTCTGTCTCTCTCTCTCTCTCTCTCTCTCTCTCTCTCTCTCTCTCTCTATCTCTCTCTCATAGAGAGCAAGCCAGTTATTTTCGTTTCGTCTTTCTATTTCGCATTGAACAGTGTGGCTTCGCGACGTTTATTTTTGTTGAGTGTATACAGGTTTTTTGTATATAATAAATAATAACAAAATAATGAATCCTGACAGTGTATAAACTTCGCTCCATCCGAGTGTCCCTTGACACCTCTCAAGTTTTTTTTAAAATAAGTCCTGTCCATGAGCATCTCTTTGCTTATAAACGTCCAAAATAATAATGTAAATACTTTGTATTATTTAAAAGATGAATAACATTTGGTAACCAACGGCATGTGATCAACACAGTGACGTTTCTTAGTTGCTCGGGTTAAGGGCCAGGTACAATTTATTTAAAAGAGTTTCTATAAAACTCTACGCACTCCCTTAAATTAAATAATTCAATCTTGAAATAAAATAAACCTCATTCAAAGAAAAAATAAAAATAAACTATACAACTCCTAAACCTTCCATGCAAAAGTAATGTTTGCATTAAAACAACAGTTTAGTAAGGATATCTGCTAGCATGCGTTCAGTTAACACCCCTCTGCCTCCTACAATGGTTATGGGGCCAGCAGCAGCAGATTAAAGTAAATTTATTGTTTACACACACAAGAGTTGAGTATCGATGCGAACAAACAACATTATTACTAATGTGAGAATTGAACCACTGAGCATGGAGAATTACGACTCCTGGAGGCTACAAGCAGAAGCGATACTCACAAAAAATGAGTTGTGGGGGTACTTCAACGGAACAATAAAAAAGCCTGCGGAACCAGCTGAAGCGGCTGAGTGGGTGTCGAAAGATGCAAAGGCGAAGGCAGAACTAATTTTAGTTGACCAAGTTCAAGTGAATTGCGACATAAAAAAGGATATGAAACGTCATGCGAAATCTGGCAGAAACTGCAAGCTATTCATGCTTCAAAGGGACTGGCCAGAAAGGCTAGTTTGTTGAAGAGGCTCACCCTGCTAAAAATGAGAGATGATGTAGACATACAGGATCATCTAGCGCGTTTTTTGATGCCAAGGATAAATTAAATGACATGGGTGTCGATATCCATAAGGACTTAGCATCGATTTTATTGCTATATAGCTTGCCCGCAAGTTTTGAAAACTTCAGATGTGCAATAGAGTCTCGAGATGAGTTCCCAGATCCAGACATATTAAAAGATGAATAACATTTGGTAAACAACGGCATGTGATCAACACAGTGTCGGGTCTTAGTTGCTAGGGTTAAGGGCCAGGTACAATTTATTTAAAAGAGTTTCTATAAAACTCTACATAGACCTCCTTCTAAACTCCTTTGTCGATACCAATGTGTAAAACAATTAAACTTATTCCCTTCCAGTAGGAACTCTTGCGTGACACGTGACTCGTGGTTTTTGAAATACAAATGCATGAGTAGCTTTATAAATTGAAATAGGGATTCTTAACCAAATAGGAAATTGTTGAGATAAAAGTGGCAAGCACGTCAAAACGCTAATTTCATATGTAAGGATCTATTAAAACATTCACCAATCCCAAGTTAGTGATATCTGGGCAGCCGGATGCTGATTTGTAGTAAAAATGCAGGTATAATATAAAAAAAAATGTTCTTCACAACATTTTTCTTTAAATCGATTTGTTTTTAGTGGTGATCCAAGGGATTTTTTTAAAATATTACACATAATTCTATACTATTTGTTTGCAAACAAGCTTGTAGTAAAGTTAGTTTTTTAAATTCCTAGACTATGAAGCAGTAGGTCGTAATATTCTTATTCTCGGAAACAAGGGGCTAGCAAAACCTCTGAAATATTTAGCTCGGAAATATTAAATAATTATCCCGCGACATCTAATATTTCGAATGTATATTTTTTTTATTTCAAGCTACACATGTTATTATCTAATAAATATACTAACTACCGATTGTTTAGAATAGAAGGTATCAGCCCTTTTTAACTGAATCTTATAATATAATTATATCTTATTATTCATTAAGGACTGAGAGTAAATAATTATTAGAGATAATATAATAGAGATTATAGAGTAAGTAAGAGATATTTGTCTACGCTTGCTGTTCATATTTTTTTTTTTTTTTTGTTTCGAATAGGCCGATTCCAATTTGATAAGGAAAATGCTAAACGATTTTTTTGTATTTTTTTTATTCATATGATATAGATACTGTTAGGATGACAATAAAATAATTCTAAAAACAAGTTAGGAGATAACCGGTATTTTTTTTATTTATTATTGAATTTGAAGCAGTTTTTTTATAATTAATGTTACATATTACGTATATTAACTAATATATATAAACTACCGATTGTTTAGAATAGAAGGTATCAGCACTTTTTTAAAACTTAATCTTACAATAAAATTAACTATCACTAAGGACTTAGACTTATTTATTACGAGTTTATCTTTGATACGAGTAAGAAATATTATCTACACTCACATACTTTTTATAATATAATTTTTTTTTTTTTTTTGTTTCGAATAGCCTGATCCCAATTTAATAAGAAAAAGGCTAGGCGAATTTATTTATTTTTTTGTGTCTTATTCATGCAACAATGTTGTTTTAAATGATTTTATTACCATGTCTTAAAGTACATACTTACCTATCTATGCCTTAAAATTTAATGAAAACTATGTTTTTTTACCAGCTTAGCTAGGTTTTTTTTTTTGATTAATATTATCTACGCACTAAAAATAGGAATAAGGCCTAATTATTCAGAGTTGGTTTGAGTCTTTTTTATTTAATTTAATTTACCTGCATTCAATTCATTATTTTTATTTACTTTTTAGCTGTAATATTTGTAGCCTAATAAGCCGATCCCAATTTATTTAGGAAAAGGCTTGGCGATTTATTTTAATTTTTTGTGATATTCAGGAATAATTAAATCTGTTTTAACATGCTACTAATTTGTTATGAATGTTGTTTAGAAACCTTACATTAAAGAAAATCAAATAAATTAAAGGCCAAGTGTCCTAATTAAAATAATAAATTAAAATGTTTTTTATAATGTGCGATATTGTTGAATAAACGATATACGATAAACACTTTACTCTTAATGTGATGAGGCACAAACCGTGGACAATCCCCGGTTTGAGCAGACCTATTGCAGAAAATTGAGACTAAATGATATGAGCTATTGGGTTGAGGTGCTAATGTACTAGGTAATTTAGATAATGGTAGGTAAAACTGACGCCTGCCCTAAAACACATATTGTACACGGAACAAGGGGCAGACGGTGACTCGCCAACTCACTATATGGGCCCCCTAAACGGTCACCTCATGCAAAGCCATACGGGCGACAGGGCGCAACATTGTCGTGAGCGGCTTGGGGTGTCGAGCGGTGCGGCGACGAGTTCACCCTCGGTGGAACACCTAAGATTTCCTCGTAGTTATGCCCTTGAAAATTACACTTCCACCCCCGAGCATCTCTGCTCTGGCGATCCCTCTCAGACCAGCCAGTTAAGGCAAGAACAGAGCTGAGAGTTCTGCGGGCGCTCTTGGTTATCCACTCCGACCGTCCAATGAAGGCAAGCCGGAGACGAGTCCCTGACCGACTCTCTGGGAAATCAGGACCGAAGTGTCGCAACTCACATTCAGCTGGCCACAAGCTGCCCTGCGGTTTGTGTGCTCTTTATCGACCTTTTTTTTGTTAATGTCGAACGGATTTTAAAAGGCAGATAATACCTTATTATGTCTCCGGATATTGCGTTATTCCCGCGGTGAGGTTTAGTTAGTCTTATTATTATTATAAACGTAGCAAGGTTGTAATAAATTGCTAAACAAAATATTTACTGTTAAGATTACTGAAATAAATATCTGCTGGTGTTAGTCCAAAATTAACCTGATAGCTTTTTAAATAATAAATTAATAAATTATTGCTTGTTATCTTATGTATGTAGTTCTAACAATAACTTAATTAATTTTTGAATTACCTACCATTTACAAATGCCTCATGTTATGTATCATCTCGTTATAATCAAAATATTTTTATGTTTTACACTAAAGCAATTTAATCTTATTTCATCTCATGACTTATTATTTTCAATTCCTTAATTATGCAATTATGCATTTTGTAGTTATTCATTTTAAATTCTTTGAATTAATTATTTGGTGAATGGTAGAATGGTAAGGATTAGGTTATCGTCAGAATTTTCAACTAATTTAAAATTAACTTATCCATTGTATGAATTCTAAAAGTAAAATAAAAAAAATGAAAAATAATCTGTAAATTAATAAATAATCGTATTAAACTCACGTAGAAACCGTGGTAGAATAGAACAACATTATTGTTATTATTACGCGTATTTCACAATAAAAAAGTGTTGCAAACTCATATTAATTTAAATAAAATAAATGTATGAAATACGTCTAAAATAGTCAAAAAGAAAATATGGTTTAAAAAAAATTATCAATACTTTAATTTAGTTTTAATCTTCTAAATTAATTGATATAATATATGTACACACTACAATTTTGTTTAGAATATTATAGGTTGACTTTTTCTTATCTAAGTTAATATTAATAAGAAATAAATAATAAATATCACACTACATACACACAATGCCATCTAGTCCCAAACTAAGAAGAGGTTGTACTATGGGTACTAGAGATAGATAACTGACACTAATAGATACATATATACTTTCCTTCTCGAAAAAAAATATTTATTGTACATAGAAACACCCAAACCAAGCGCCCAATATCTTGAGCGGGAATCGAACCTGCAACTCGGCGTCGCTGGCAAGTGCACTACCCATGCCGCCATCCGGTCGTCAAATGACATTAAATAAGATGTTTTGCTTTAATTTGCGGTTATACCAGGCCTGTGTCACTCGCTCAAGGTTACGCGCTAAATGCCTACCGCTTGGTGTATAGTCAACGATACAAACGACAGAGGGTTATCGCACGCCCGCCTGAGCGGCTGAGCGCTCGCACCGCACGTTTCCCGCGCAATTAAATACTTACGCTTCGAAATTCCAGTTGAATATCTTTTAAAATTATTTGTCCGGCTACGTATTAAATAGAAACTACGTAAATTTAATAACCGTAATTTTAAAGATTCTAAGAAAGAAATTAAGAAATATGACAAGGTTAGGCATTTATAGGTTGCATAATATTGTTTTTTTCCATAAAATAAAAATTTGATTATAAAAAACTGAATTGAATTTTTATTTCTTAATTACCCAATACAGCCAAAACCTACTCAACTGAAGCACAAGATTGTGTGCTAAAAATTAAATTATATAGAAATATTTATAATTTGTATTTTTTTTAAGAAAATAATTTCTTATTAATAAAATTTAACACGACCGAGTCTACGCTACGTGCCGCTGGCGATAGTAGTTTCTAGTGGCCGTCAACCCTACCAATTCAGAGCTGCATCGTGAGCTGCATAGGTTTAGATTATTTTGAATCGTAATACAAACGAATAAAGTTGTAATTTGCTTGCAATGAATTTTGTAGGCAACTAAAGAAAAGTAAGCTTTACTTTGAGGTGAGCTAAATTGCACCATATTGTTTATGATATAAAGTCGTTTTTTCTTTAAATACTTTTGCTAAGTAATCCTTCTTTCCCTCTTTATTCTTTGGTTATACGATAAATGGTAGGAAAAACAACATTTTTTTAAAGCTTATTAAGTAATAGTACCGTTTGCTTCTTGTGCCAGATTTTTTAAATCCATTGTTATTTTGCAATTATTAATATAATAAGCTATCTCTTTGAAATTCTGAATTATATAATTGTTGCAATAAATAATGTAGTCCACCTGATGGTACGAAGCGGCTATAACGTTATAATCATTCAGAGATGATGTCGTTAATTAAAAAAAAGATGGTTTTGTCTCATATTCAGGGTCTAAATAATGCCTATTGATGTATTTATATTTATAAATTCCACAAATAATCGACTAGTAATCTACTGTATATACAAGCAGTATGCTGCCGCTATCAAGAACATTCTATGTCAGCTTAAAATATAATATTAATAATAATTTACTTAACTATTTTAGTATTTTATTTTTTGGAAGACTTTCAGTTGTAGATTTTAATTGTTTTTTCTTATACTAATGCCTATTTTTTATTATTATTATTATCCATGTATAGTTGATAGTTCCTACTTTAACGCTAAAACCACATAAGTGGTTAAAATAGTATTATTACCTAACGTCATAGGAGTTTTTGCGTTTATCTATAAAGATATATTTACAATTTGATTTATTAATTATATTATAATAATTAAATAATATATTATACTAAATTCATTCATCGAACGTATGTTAATTAAATTACAAACAATTAAAATACAAACTACGGAGTCGTTAAGATTCAATAGGCTCAATTATATAATATACTTCGTGGATTTTATTATTATTGATTTGAATTTAAGCCGGGTACTGACTTAAGCCGTATCCGGCACCGTTGCAGATACTGTAACCAAAAAAAACATGTAGTTACAGTATCTGCAACGGTTACAGATACGGCTTGCGGGTGAGTACCCGGCTTTAGTTTTCATATTAATACGATGATAACACTACACCGCTAACCGTTATCTGCCATCTTGTGTGCGCGCGTGTGTAAATAGAAGTGCCCATCAGACTAGAGACAAGAGAGAGGAAATACCGCCATCTCTCTTACTACGAAAAGATATATTCTTCGCAGAATACAACATCTCGCTTTAACCGACTTGGTCTTAAAGTGGTAGTCGCAACGAGCCAGTCGAGTGGTATGCACGCGCTCACGGTAAACAGTCTTCCATACCTTTATCTTTAGTATCGTTAGGTATATTTGTCAAATGTATTATCGTCTCTTCAATATACTTATATCTGTATGTAATTAACCTTTTAAGGTATTTTAACCCAATATGAATTTAAATTTAGATATAACTTAACTATATCATGTAAATTCATAAAATTATAATTATATAAAAGTGGTACAGAATAAAACGCCCAAAATATTATTTGATTGATAAGTTATTAGTTATTTAATGTTACCCTAAATATATTGTAGTGTGTAAGGTTCTTTATAAAGTTGATACTGTTGATACATCAATATATATGTATGTGTATTACTTCTACTTTGTTGGACAATTAAACATATTCTTAACCTGAACGGACGTGTTATAATTTCTCTTCAACTCCCGAACTGTGCCTCGTACCTCGTCACACCACATGGCGACCCTGCCACTCTAGTTTGATATTTGAACTTCGCTGTCTGCTGACGCTGCTGCATTTTTTTGAACAATTCCACGTGGGAACATTTGGACTACTGCTACAAGGAATAATTGGCTATGGGAAAAACACAGAGTAGAGAAGAGGTTGTGATTGCGCAAACTGCCACTGGTGACAACCATGCCCAGGCTACAGCTGAACATCTGAAGACGAACAACGTGCTGCTGTCCATCATCTGCTCATGTATGCTGTTGGCTGCACTACTCGTATTTTGCTACATGTACAAGCGGTGCCACACGGATTGGATGCAGAGACAACTCAGGAACGAGGCTCTGGAGCGCGTGATGTCCCGCGTCAGCTACCGTCGTCGCAGGGAAATTCAAAACCACGAGGATCCCGAAGCTAAGCAGTAAAACGTGAGTGAATTGTGCGTTAATCTACAGTTACGATGCGGTATACTATTATCGTGGTTTAGTTTATTTTTAGAATAATGTTAGTATAATTGGTAATCAAATGGGTTTTCTTTATTTTTTGATATTATGTATGTATGTATAACTAGAATTGTCTAGCATTTATGAAAAATTAAATCATCTCAAGGATAGCATATCTAAATTAGGTCCTCAGAGAAGGATTGGAAGTAATTTTAATGTGCATTAAAATTAGAAACAATGACCAGTGAAAAATTCAATTTTAGAACTGCGCCTTTTAACCATGTGAGCCTTTTACCAAAAATGACGGGTTACGAACGAACCTACTCAAGATTTAATCTTAAGCTTGATAATAATAAATATTGTTATAATAGGGGTCGTGGATTTCGGCATCGTAATTCGCATAATTATTTCCCAAGCAACAGGAATGTGTCGCAACCGCATCATATTTCGGCTGATGCGTCAAGAGGTACTTACCGAAGCGGGCGCGGCGGCGCACGAACACGAGGTTCATCAAGTTACAGGTCAGTCTATATCCGCGGCAATCACCAGCGTGGGAATTGCGCAAATACAAACTTGAATCATTTTACGACTACTGCGAATGCACCGGATAACAATGAGGAGGTAGAGTTTTTTCGTACCTAATCAGGTTTTAATGTGCGATAGTTTAAATTGGGTAAATTTAAGTTTAGATAATAATTTACAGTTAGAATTTTTAGTAGATACGGGGGCCTCCTTATCAGCAGTTAAATATGAATTATTAGATTTAGCTAAAGTAGAATTACATAAGTGCGATTTAAATATACATGGTATTGGTGGAAGTTTAAAATCGTTAGGATTTGTTTATTTGTCTTTACAATACAAACATACATTTTTCATATATAAGTTTTATGTGTTTGAAAATCTACCATGTACAGCAATTGGAATATTAGGTCAGGATTTTATTAAGCGGTACTGTGGCGTCATAGATTATGAAACAGATACTTTGTCTCTAAAATGTGAAGAAAGTAGGGTAACACTACCTTTACATTACAATAACTATTGTATGAAAATAGGACCGAGATGCGAGGTTATTAAATATATACACACGAGTATTAATTATGATTGTGTCGTTGTTCCCAAAGAGATAAAACCGGGAATTTTTTTTTTAGCTAGTGTTGTAGCTATCTAGAATTATATTGACTTCAGATGAGTTTAAGAAGATGTCTAGCAATTCCTTATGCGTAATGACTAGGGCGCAAAAGAGAAAAAATGCTAATAGTCAATTATCGGATGTGACCCAAGTATCAGATACATCTAATAACAATAGGCCTGATCAACCTAAAGTTTTAGAGGTACTCAAAAAATGTGATATGGACGTGGAATTAATATTTTTACCGGAAAGGACTTTACGCAGAAAAATAATACAGAATAACGATACTTTTTATGTTTCACAAAATAGGAATTTTGTATATGATAAGAGTGAAAATAATTTGTTTGCATGCTCATCCTCTTTATCAGTAAACTCGCGAGTCGATTTACTGAAAGAAATGGCATTATTTTGCAAGAAATTAAATATTGAAGAATTAATAATAATGAAAACACAGAAAAATAAAGTGTTTATCGAAAGTATTGTAAAAAATATTACGAAAAATAAAACGAGTGATTTACCTCGAATATGTATTGTGAGGGATGTTCAAAGAATTAATTTAGATGATGAAAAAAGGATTATAATGAATGATTTTCATTTATTACCCAGTAGTGGACACGTAGGTATTAGGAGAATGGTTAATAATATTAAAAAATATTATTATTGGCCTTCGATAGAGAAAGATGTTAGATGTTATGTTGAAAAGTGCGACAAATGTCAAAAACAAAAATACACCAAAATTCACAAAGAGCCGTTAACTATAACGAGCACGGCATCCTCATCTTTTGATAAAGTTTTCTTAGATATTGTAGGTCCGTTAGATAGAGATGATTTAGGTTACAACTATATTTTAACATTGCAATGCGAACTAAGTAAATATGTTGAAGCTTATCCCATAAAGACTAAAAAAACAACAGAAGTCGCTAAAGCGTTTGCAGAAAATTTCGTTTTACGTTACGGTATTCCAAAAGAAATTGCGAGTGATAGGGGTACTGAATTTGTTTCAAATGTAATTTCAGATATGTGTAAAATTTTAAATATTACTCAAACTGTTTCTACGGCATATCATCATCAAAGCATTGGTTCATTAGAAAATTCACATAAATCGTTAGGAGCATATTTACGAATACAAACTAACAACCATCCGTCTAGCTGGAGTTCATGGTTACAATTCTGGTGTTTTTCATACAACACCACTGTGCATTCAGAAACTAAGTATACTCCTTACGAGTTAGTGTTTGGAAAAGTGTGTAGGTTGCCTAATAATCTATGTAATGACGTAGAACCATTGTATAATTTTGAAAATTATCCATTAGAATTGAAATACAGGCTACAAAAATCTCAAAAAGATGCTAAAAATAATTTGATTATAAGTAAAACCCGTAGAAAATGTAATTATGATAAATCTATTAACCCAATCATGTATAAATCAGGTGATTTTTTATTATTAAAAAATGAGACTGGAAATAAACTCGATACTTTATATTCTGGTCCATATGTTGTAATTGAAGATATTGCACCTAATGTTATGATAAATGTGAATGGAAAAAATGTCTTAGTTCATAAGAATAGAACAAAATTATATAAGAAACCTTAGTTAAGAATAGTTTTAAGTGGGGTAAAAAATAAAATAAAAATGTATTGTAATTTTATTTTTTTTTGTTCAAGGGGGGTGATGTAGTGTGTAAGGTTCTTTATAAAGTTGATACTGTTGATACATCAATATATATGTATGTGTATTACTTCTACTTTGTTGGACAATTAAACATATTCTTAACCTGAACGGACGTGTTATAATTTCTCTTCAACTCCCGAACTGTGCCTCGTACCTCGTCACACCACAATATATTACATTTCTTTTTTCGAGAATGATCGTTATATTTTATTAACTATCATACTTACAAATGTAAATTAATAATATTATATACAAACTACCAAGTGGTTCTGAGTATAACTGGCTCCGTTTTGTTTATTCCTATTCTTAATATTACTTTGATTATTCTATGAAAGTGTAGCGAAAGTGAAGCGATAGCCGAATGAGAGACCGTAGGACTGCGAAGTCGAAGGTATCGGGTTTGTCTTTCCGAAGATATTAGTGTACCGTATTTATCATATAAATTATCGCTCTCTAACCGTGAAGAAAAAAGAACATCGTGAGGAAACCTGCATGCCTGAGAGTGCCTAAAAAGTACTCGAGGGTGTGTGAAGTCTACCAATCAGCACTTAGCCAGCGTGGTGTACTATGACCTAACCCTTCTCATCATGAGAAGAGGCCCTAACCCAGCAGGGACATGTATTAGATACAGGGCTGCTATTGTTACTATATATTCTATGAAAAATCCTATTCACGATAAAGTGGCAATAGCTAATATCTCACCACGCTTGGTATATACGGGTTGGCGAGCGCAGTAATTAAATAGGAGAGCGCTGCTGCCCAACATCTCCTACTGGGAACGGGGGTGGGAAAATCGAGGATAGGATTGGATTTATAGGATAAGAAGGAAAATCGTATGATGGTAGAGATATTAATAGGGGTTGTAGGATACTGCTGCTTCGGAAGGAAAGGGACTGAAACAGCAAAAGCTCGGCATGGCCGTGGTCGCGTACCCGGGTGTCCTTTTTTAGCCTCCGGAATCGATGCTACGTCATTTGACACCTCCTGGCCTAATAACACTCGTACATTACGTTAGTCACTCGTATTTAATAATTTGTATAATGTTTATTTGAGTTATTGTAGTAAGATTAATATAATCTCAGCAATGAAATATTTACTTTCATTTCACATCATAGTGCCTGTGTTTCCCATATTGTACTAGTTATGTATGGGAGCGAGAATATTCGCATTTTTTTAATTCGTCAGTTTTACTTACAAAAAAACACTGCAAATCAAAAAGTTGAAATGTGGAAGATCAAATAGCTTATCAAGTGGTTGGACCAATTAAGAGGAAATGGAACGTCAATGATTTCTCTTATTAACGCACTTAAAGATCAAATCTCGCGAATCTCGACGATGTTAGCTGATGAGTTTGGAACAGCAGCTAATATAAAATCAAGAGTCATTAGGCTTTCGGTATTGGGAGCTATTAAGTCTGTGCACCACAGACTATAGCTTAACAACAAAGTGCCACTTAATGGCTTGGTATTCTACTGCGGGACCATCGTTACTGGAGAGGAAAAGGATAAGAAGGTGAACATAGATTTCGAACCGTTTAAGGCGATCAACAACTCATTATACCTATGCGACAACAAGTGTCACACGGAAGCTATGTCGGCACTTCCAGATGATGATGAAACGCTCGGATTTATTTTCTTGGATGGTAATGGGGCTCTATATTGCACTCTCCAGGGTAATACTCGGGCGGTTTTACACAAGTTTGAAGTTGAACATCCGAAGAAACGCAGCCGCGGCGGTCAGTCTGCCATGCGTTTTGCTCGACAACGCATAGAGAAAAGACACAATTACCTAAGGAAGGTTGCTGAGATTGCCACTCAACTATTTATAACCTCTGACAAACCTAACATTGAATGATTAATACTAGCTTAATCTACTGAATTTAAAGTCAGAGTTATCTCAATCGGACTTGTTCAATGCCCGGCTGCAAAGCATAACAATCAAGCTGGTAGACGTATCGTACGGTGGCGAAAGAGGCTTCAAACAGCTGACACCGACGCACTCCTAAATGTAAAGTTCGTCCAGACGAAGAAACTCATTGAACGCTACTTCGATGACATATCAGAAGACGCCAGAAAGAACTG
Organism: Hypena proboscidalis; assembly: GCA_905147285.1. Lineage (NCBI taxonomy): Eukaryota > Metazoa > Arthropoda > Insecta > Lepidoptera > Erebidae > Hypena > Hypena proboscidalis. The sequence goes on from LR990147.1 coordinate 1,018,901, forward strand.
CTTCGGAGTTCGCGACTCGTTTCACGCGCGGTAGTTTGGCTCCGTCGAGACTCATCTGCTGGGAAAATCTCGAAACACAGCGGTTTTCGCTGAAGACCCAGTCCGACTCTCAGGATGATCCTGCATCTGATTCCAGAGCAGGAAAAGGACAATTCGCACTTCATCGACAGAGGTAGTGGTGCCGAAATGGAGCTACTGGATAGCGAGCCTCTGCTGAGTGTCTATGCGAGATCAACAAGTCTTTCGGCGTTAAGCTGGAGATCATCTCTGACAACAGCCACGAGGGTAGCCGGTTCGTGCGCGGATTCGGTTGAATCAGCGGCATACTACGATACAAAGTTGATTTCCTATCAATGAGTGATTCAGACGACTCTGACCTCAACGATGGCCTAGAAAATATTGACATAACTCTTATCAAATTGTTTATTAAACATATGTTATATATAGGTGTAGGTGAATGATATATATATACTCTCTTTGAGACTCTTTTGACAGTCTTTCCGCTTTGTTGACAGTTATGTTGTAATGTATATATATATTTATTTGTTTTAGTTGCCTAATTGTAAATGTTAATGTCTAGTCAACCTTTGTTTTATCCGATCTTGATTGTACATTTTTCGATGGTCTATCATAGAAACGTGTTTAAATTGATGTCATATGTAATTTTAATAATCTCACATCCAAACTCTCAACCAAGAAAGACTCTTAAACTTATGAAGCAAAGAATACGAAAATCAGGCAAGTGACGCGACGTGACCTCTGACACCGCAGCTCTCGTAATATCGAGGTTGCGATTGATTGAAGAAGAAGCAATAAAGTTTTCGCTCAGCAACTAGGTGGACCCATTCTAGTGAAACTGAGGACAGGACGAGGCAGAAACGTCTCCAAAGTCAAAGTTAAAGTTAAATCATTTATTTTCACAAACCCCAAAGGGCGCTTGAACACGTCAACAGACATTATAATAACAGAGCTAATAAAAATAATCTAAAGAATTCAATAAATTAAAATATGTATATGATTGAATCACCAAACACTGGCTCAAGAATCAAATAAATATCAATCTAAGTACCAGCTCTGTAGGGTATTGCATCATTGAGAAGAGCTTGTTGCACCTCTAAGTTTAAGATACTCCGGTAAATACAATTGGAAGTTATACCCATATGGAACGACTACGGTATATAGCTGTGTTCCGAAAGGATTATAGAAAGAAACGTCAAACGGGGACCTTACTACCATAGTAAAAATAGATAAGTATGTTATCTTCGAACAAAGGTACATCGCGCCGTCTGTATGTACGCGTAGCGCTTGCCACGCCCCGGGTTCATGTACGTACGCACGCACACTACGCCGCTCGGCCACTCACTCGGTCACCGGTAGTGCGGGTAGGTACGGTTACGCGCTGCACTGCAAAATGTCTTCGCGAGTCAAAAGATATTATTGTGAAGTTTATGGTTGTTCAAACGACACTATTTCAAACCCAGAATTAACGTTCTTTAAGGTACCCTCTGAACACGAAAGGTGAGTTAATAAAATACGTATTTGATAATAACTACTAAATGCTTAATAATAATGTAGGTATGTTTTTAAACGCCGCGCCGTGCCTTTGCCTCTTTGGTTTATTTATTTCACAAAATTTATGTTACATTATGAATATGATGCGCAATTTTGTGATGTGTTATTAATTTATTTTTATTTTAACCGATATAAAAAAGGAAGTTCTCATAGTATGTATATATGTTGGTCTGCGATTATCTCGCATTTGGCTGATTTTGATTTTGATGTAGTTTTCAGAAGAGAAAGTTGAATTGAAATCAGTCTAAGCTCCGGTGATTCAAATCATTCTGTTGCAATTAATATTATAATTTAATTAGCTTAAGTTTTATTTTAATTTTATTTATTTGAACGTTGATGTTTGTTTTGACGTGTTCAAGCGCCCTTTGGGGCCCATGGAAATAAATGATTTGACTTTGACTTGACATAAATAAATGCTTTGTTTTGTAAAAAAAAACGTTTTTTTATAAATTAAAAAAATAATTTCAGTACAGGTAATTTAAAATATCAATCTGACAAGTGACAACCCTGCGCCTCGAGCAGGTATCGTGCGCTCCTAAACGCCGGGAGTTGGCCTACTTATCTATTTTTACTATGTTACTACTTTCTAGAACAGCGACAATATTGTTTGTATTTCAGTGTAAAGTTTCGTTTGTATCAATTTTAGGACGTGAAGAATAAATGACGTAGAAATGCGCGCATTACGAAGTATGACATAACTTTGAATGACAGGCTAAGTTATACAGAGAGTTCTAAGAAAGTTCTCTCTTCTATCTCCCTCCGTGGCACTTTTATGGACCCTATAGACAATTTTCACAATTCTCTTAATATTTTTTTTTTCTTTCGTCAGATTTCCATATGGGTGTAACTTCCTTGGGTGTAAAATTTAAAAATAAAATATATTTAACGAAAATAAATGTTTAAAAATCAGATGGTATATTATATATACCGTGATTATTTGAGAATTAATTGTTTAATAGGTATAATTATGGCAAATCAGAAATTTATTTTGACTTTATATAGATTTACTGCCTGAATTTATCAATCTTGGAATCTAAATTTTTATTTATCAAACTTATTTTTTACAAAAGATTTATAAGCAGATTGTTTTAATACTAAGAATGATAGATAAATTTTGTGATTTTTCATGAAAAAAGGATACAATATTGAGGCGGCACACAACAAAAAACTAACTAAATGACTGTATTTTGGCAAAAAAAAAAATTGTAATATTTTAAAGCAAATTTTAGCTTTGCTATGCCTTTTTGTATTTTTATATAATATTAAAGTTGAAAAATTAAGAATCCAGCAGGACTCGAACCTTCACCCCCTGGGTACGCCCCAAGTGCTTTGCTAATTCAGCTATGGATTCGTATGCTGCTGGACTTGAAATTCTTATATATAAGGATTCTTAATTTTTCAACTTTAATATTATATAAAAATACAAAAAGGCATAGCAAAGCTAAAATTTGCTTTAAAATATTACAAGTATTTGATAAAAATGCGTCATCTCTCGACGTTGATCTTAATTCAAATTTACTGTATGTGAATGTGACTTATCACATCGCATAGATGGCGCTAAAACCAAGTAAGGTTCGTCTAGCTATGGCTGGCACAAAAGAGTTGAGAAATTTTGAGTCCAGCAGCATACGAATCCATAGCTGAATTGGCAAAGCACTTGGGGCGTATACCCGGGGGGTGCAGGTTCGAGTCCTGCTGGATTCTTAATTTTGCAACTTTAATATTATATAAAAAAAAAATGTAAAACAAACATTAAATTTTTTTTTCTAGTACAGTTTAGAAAAACCTTGAAAGTTTATGAGTATTTCAAAACAACCCTTTGCATTACAAAATAATATAATAAATAATAAGTATATTTTATAAAATTTTTTTATTCTTGTAGCCCTGTATCTAATACATGGCCCACTGCTGGGCTCGGGCCTCTTCTCATGATGACAAGGGTTAGGCCATAGTCCACCACGCTGGCCAAGTGCGAATTGGCAGACTTCACACACCCTTGAGCACTTTTTAGGCACTCTTAGGCATGTAGGTTTCCTCACGATGTTTTCCTTCACCGTTAGCAAGCGACAATTTATATGATAAATACACACATATCTTCGAAAAGACGGATCTAAACGATTTATTCACATAGGTGTGTACCGAGGGTTCGAACCCGAGACCTTTGTCCCCGCAGTCGTACGGTACGGAATATATATTTCAAATAATTCAAGACAATATTTAACATTTATAGACTTTAACTCAAGTATGTTAGACAATATGTGGTGGGTGCGAATGATAAAATACATTTTTGTTTATTTATTTTTCACTATTTTTTTATTTATGAATTAATTATTGATAAATAAAACAACATCTTTATATACTGGAAGTTGTACATACAAAATTTCTTTACAATAGCTCAGGTATAGCATATAGTTTGTAGGTACATACTGTGAAAGGGTCACACACACCCGAGTATCTTGAACTTAGAGGTGCACTTTCTCAAAAGCTCTTCTCAATGATGCATTACCCTACAGAGCTGGTACTTAGATTGATATTTATTTGATTCTTGAGCCAGTGTTTGGTGCTTCAATCATATTCATATTTTAATTTATTGAATTCTTTAGATTATTTTTATTTGCTCTGTTATTATAATGTCTGTTGACGTGTTCAAGCGCCCTTTGGGGTTTGTGAAAATAAATGATTTAACTTTGACTTTGACTTTGAAGACGTTTCTGCCTCGTCCTGTCCTCAGTTTCACTAGATTGGGTCCACCTAGTCGCTGAGCGAAAACTTTATTGCTTCTTCTTCAATCAATCGCAACCTCGATATTACGAGAGCTGCGGTGTCAGAGGTCACGTCGCGTCACTTTCCTGATTTTCGTATTCTTTGCTTCATAAGTTTAAGAGTCTTTCTTGGTTGAGAGTTTGGATGTGAGATTATTAAAATCACATATGACATCAATTTAAACACGTTTCTATGATAGACCATCGAAAAATGTACAATCAAGATCGGATAAAACAAAGGTTGACTAGACATTAACATTTACAATTAGGCAACTAAAACAAATAAATATATATATACATTACAACATAACTGTCAACAAAGCGGAAAGACTGTCAAAAGAGTCTCAAAGAGAGTATATATATATCATTCACCTACACCTATATATAACATATGTTTAATAAACAATTTGATAAGAGTTTATATCAATATTTTCTAGGCCATCGTTGAGGTCAGTGTCGTCTGGATCACTCACTGATAGGAAATCAACTTTGTATCGTAATATGCCGCTGATTCCACCGAATCCGCGCACGAACCGGCTACCCTCGTGGCTGTTGTCAGAGATGATCTCCAGCTAAACGCCGAACCACTTGTTGCTCTCGCATAGACACTCAGCAGAGTCTCGCTATCCAGTAGCTCCATTTCGGCACCACTATTTCCGTCAATGAAGTACGATTTGTCCTTTTCCTGCTCTGAAATGAGATGCAGGCTCATCCTGAGAGCCGGACTGGGTCTTCAGCGAAAACCGCTGTGTTTCGAGATTTTCCCAGCAGATGAGTCTCAACGGAGCCAAACTACCGCGCGTGAAACGAGTCGCGAACTCCGAAGCAGTTCTTTCTGGCGTCTTCTGATATGTCATCGAAGTAGCGTTCAATGAGTTTCTTCGTCTGGACGAACTTTACATTTAGGAGTGCGTCGGTGTCAGCTGTTTGAAGCCTCTTTCGCCACCGTACGATACGTCTACCAGCTTGATTGTTATGCTTTGCAGCCGGGCATTGAACAGGTCCGATTGAGATAACTCTGACTTTAAATTCAGTAGATTAAGCTAGTATTAATCATTCAATGTTAGGTTTGTCAGAGGTTATAAATAGTTGAGTGGCAATCTCAGCAACCTTCCTTAGGTAATTGTGTCTTTTCTCTATGCGTTGTCGAGCAAAACGCATGGCAGACTGACCGCCGCGGCTGCGTTTCTTCGGATGTTCAACTTCAAACTTGTGTAAAACCGCCCGAGTATTACCCTGGAGAGTGCAATATAGAGCCCCATTACCATCCAAGAAAATAAATCCGAGCGTTTCATCATCATCTGGAAGTGCCGACATAGCTTCCGTGTGACACTTGTTGTCGCATAGGTATAATGAGTTGTTGATCGCCTTAAACGGTTCGAAATCTATGTTCACCTTCTTATCCTTTTCCTCTCCAGTAACGATGGTCCCGCAGTAGAATACCAAGCCATTAAGTGGCACTTTGTTGTTAAGCTATAGTCTGTGGTGCACAGACTTAATAGCTCCCAATACCGAAAGCCTAATGATTCTTGATTTTATATTAGCTGCTGTTCCAAACTCATCAGCTAACATCGTCGAGATTCGCGAGATTTGATCTTTAAGTGGGTTAATAAGAGAAATCATAGACGTTCCATTTCCTCTTAATTGGTCCAAGCACTTGATAAGCTATTTGATCTTCCACATTTCAACTTTTTGATTTGCAGTGTTTTTTGTAAGTAAAACTGACGAATTAAAAAATGCGAATATTCTCGCTCCCATACATAACTAGTAAAATGTGGGAAACACAGGCACTATGATGTGAAATGAAAGTAAATATTTCATTGCTAAGATTAAAAAAAAAAATACAATCGAATTGAGAACCTCCTCCTTTTTATGAAGTCGGTTAATTAATCTTACTACAATAACTCAAGCAAACATTATTCAAATTATAAACGGCCTTTATAATTAATCGCATTAAACGGTTTGAAATCTATGTTCATCTTCTTATCCTTTTCCTTTCCAGTAACGATGGTCCCGCAGTAGAATACCAAGCCATTAAGTTGCACTTTGGTGTAAATATTACATGTACATATTATATGTGATATTTTATATGTACAATTTTTAGTATATAACGATTAACCTACTTAATAATTAATTGATTAGATTAATTAATTCATGAATTCAATCATTCACACCACCACATATTGTCAAACATACTTGAGTAAAAATCAATAAATGTAAAATTTTGCCTGGAAGTACTTATGCGAAATATATATTTATTATTTTTTATATCATTTGTGTTATGCAAAGGGTTGTTTTGAAGTACTCAAAAACTTTTAAGGTTTTCTATACTGTACTGGAAAAAAATCCAATGTTTTCATTACACTAATTTTATTTTTGCCAAAAATCTTTTAGCTAGTTTTGTGTTGCGTACCGGCTTAATTTTGTGATTTTTTATGAAAAAAAAGAAACAATATCGAATTATATGAAGTCATAAAACAAACTTTTTTCAGACTTGAGTGTAGGAAATTTTAATTCTTTAATTTAGAAAACATTAAAGGTAATAAGCATTATGAAAATTTTCCATAACATATTATTTTTAAATTATGAAATGAGATGAGCGGCAGGCATTGAGAATTTCGAATGATTTCAATGGAAAGAGATGAGATGATTCTTATCTAGAGCATACAGTTGGAATATTATATACCATATTATATTAAGCTGATTTAAATTGTTGTTTAACCTAACGTATTTTTAAGTATAAATATCTAATTACCCTACATTTTTTTTTGTGATTTTTACTAATTCACTCAGCATTATTTGTTGAGTGTATTTTTATTTTACTACGATAATTTGAACTTAACGAAAATTTGGCTTTTTACCTCGTCTTAATAAATTATTATTATTTTATTTGCCTTATACTAAAATGTACACACTACAAATTCGTTTTGAATATCTAACTGTTTTCCATAAAGTTTGTACCTATTTTTTATGTAAATAAATATTGACATACAGTTTTTATCAAAGGTTACAGATATCTTCCAACGTCTGCGCTTCCTCGAATCGCGCTTCAAACGACGCTTAAATCGATAATTCAAGCTTATAGAATAACACTTTTCTTAATTTTCACAGATAAGTATAAGCTATAACATAGGTGAGAGGATTACACGCTAGACTCACTCTAGATGAAGTAGAAGCTGTGCGGCTGCAGCTCGAGCTGCGCCATCTTGGCCAGCAGGCGGTGCAGGCGCCGCTGCTGCGCGGCCGCCGCCCGCCCCGCCGCCGCGCGCCCCGCGCCCCCCGCGCGCCGCGCCCGGCAGCGCGCCAGCCGCTCCGACACGTGGCGCGGCATCTGCGCCACGCCGTTGGAATGGTACAATATTAACCAAGGGGATAAAGCAGTGTCTTCTTTCGCGGGTGACGATTTAAATCGCGAGCGCAACGAAGGACTCGAGGTTTACTCCCGAGCGTAGCGAGGGTGTTAAAAACTTAAATCACGAGCGAAGCGAGGGATTTAAGACGAGTCCTGAGTGTAGCGAGGGATTTAAGTTCACCCGAGACTAAGACAGCTTTATCACCGAGGAAAACACTATACTTTTCGTACCGTTTGCGAAAAATTAACACAATAATATTGAGATAAGCATTTAATTTTATTAAAAATAATGACAATTAAAAGTATAAGTTAACATTGGAAACATTGATCCAAAATAATGACATGATAGAGAGAGTAATATGTTATGTATTTGAATAAAACAAAAACTCACGGTGCTGACAAACTAAAAGCACATAATATGTCTCCAAATAAAACAAATGATCGATTTATAAAAAAATATTAACAAAAGATAACTGTACATTTTCAAGATAACAAATAACGACAGCAGACATCTAAAAAACACAAAAAATGAACTTAAAAAACAAAAAAAAACTTAAATAACAAAAAGGGAACGACATTAAAAAAACAATCAAACCTCAAAATAAAATAAAAAAGTATTATTTAAAAACAAAGTGCTCTAACCAAAGGCCATACCAATATATTGTTTTTTTATGTATATTTGTTTTTAAAATAAGTTACGGTTGAAATTTAAAACAACTTGGACATAATATTGCGCAATATATTGTGATATGCGTTGAAGCAAATAGCAGACATAAAAATCTTTTTTTTTTAATAATATTAATAAAATTGATCACATTAAATAATGTTGTTTATACAAGCATACTCATTATGTACATCGTTATAATACTTACATTAAATAGCGGAGAGTGTAGTATAGGAGTCCAAAGCGGCAATAGTTTGTTGAGCACAGTGGAGTTGCATTCTAGCAGAGACTCCAGCAAACTCAGGAAGTGCAGGTTTACTGTTTCGGCCAACTGCAAAAGGAATAATCAATGTAATAAATATAACTCGAAAATCTCGAGATTTTTTTTTAAAACACAGGTAACTAACGAAACAAATATAAAACAAATATTACTTGATTGATAATAAATAGCCGTTTGCTGGAGTAAGTGTATATAGTATATCGGTGTTGCCTACCACTTTGGACTGCACGGCCACCTGCAGAATGCTGGGCACGAGCTTGCACCAGAAGTCCAGCAGGATGCACACCGTGGTGTTGTGCGGCTCGCCGGACGGCAGCGCGTGCTGCGCCAGCTCCTCCAGGTACAGCGTCCACAGCTGGCACAGCACGAAGGCGTGCAGCAGCGCCGCCATGCGCTGCCCGCCCGCCTTCGTCTGCTCCACGTACGACGACATGATGGTCTGCCAAGGGACGTAGTCATTGATGTGAGGGCTGGTCACGCGATGGGAGGTCTGGTCACGCAATGGGAGATCTGGTCACGCGATGTGAGGTCTGGTGCGTGATGAGAAGTCTGGATTCTAGATTATACCTGACCTCCAATCTGGTTTTAGGAAACGCCGCAGTACTTGTATAGCTCTGTTGGATGTAACGGACAATATCCTGGCAGCCCAGAATTAAGGTATGTGTTCAATATTGGTGCTGCTTGATTATACCCGGCCGTTCGATTGTATATATATTGTCGAAACTAAGCTACTACGGTTTTGACGCCACAGCAATACAGTGGTTCCACAGTTACCTTCAAGATCGGCAGCAATACGTGGAATTGAGACTGAATGATGGAACATCACTTATTCAGACGGGGCATTCCAGAGGGAACGATCCTAAGACCTATTGTTTTTATGTTATATTGTGCAGATATAGCACGCTGCCTACAAACCTGTCACTATCACATCTATGCTGATGAAGTGCAGGTATATATCTCTTTCAAGCCCGCTGAGTTTCAAACCGCCACAAAAGCCTTAAATGATGACCTTGCCCGGATATTTGAGTGGTCCGAGAGCCATTCATTAGTACTTAACCCCTTAAAAACAAAATACACGCTGTTTGGTACAAAAAAACAATTACATTCATTGCCAGAACTAAACATTACACTTATGGAACAAATAATAGGGTAGACGAGTGCCGCAATTTAGGCCTTTATATGGACTCGCATCTGAGATACGAAAACCATGTCGCTAAATCTGTACAAAACTGTTTATACAGACTCAGTATTTTATATCCGATGAGGCCTTATGTCTCGGCAGAATTGAGAATTCGTTTAATTGAGTCCCTGGTGTTATCGAAATTAAACTACGCCGACGCGGTATACGGCCCGCGGTTGTTATCAGGAACCGATAGACTGATACAGAGGGTTCTGATGATGTGAGATCTGGTCACGTGATGTGGTATTTGGTCACGAGTTCTGTGATGTGATTTTTTGAGGTGATGAGGTGTTGATGTCAGGTTATGCTAGGTAACAATACCTGTATGTAGTCAGTGATGTGGCACGTGGCATCTTGCGGCACCGGTTGGTGCAGAGGCGCGTGGCCGGCGTGAGACACGACTTGAGTCCTGCTGTTGCACAGAGCGCCCATCACCAGCCATGAGATCAGGCGCACGCGGGTCACGCATTCGCATAGTTCACGGGACCTAGACGCACAAAAAAATACATGATCATCAACAAAAATACATTCATTTTGAAAATATTATTAATCTTTTAACAACCTTAACACCATACAACACAATGCTTTGTTCTACATCTTGCTCTACATTTTGGCGACGACGGTAAAACCCAGGTCGAAGCTCGATACGCTGTATGTTCCACCCTTAACGCCAAGGACCACATGGCGACGCACGGCTCAAGACAGACACTGATGGCGGACGTTCACACAAGAAATAGATCAAGACCATTTCTTGTGTGAACGACCGCCTTGAGCCAACGAGCCATGAGCTCACACCCTTCAAAACTCATAAAATGGACGCAATTTGGCGGCAATGTAGGCGAAGATTATTTTGAATGGCCTGTTAAGATAAATAATTGACAATGGACTTACACTTTGTTAATTCAAAGCCTTAGAGCATATTATTATAAACAATACATACCCAGGCAATGAAGCGCTCAGCCACGGTGTCATATGCCTTGCAGCAGATCCCGTGCGATCAGTTCTTCCTCTGGAATGTTCTAGAGCGAGCTCCATGGCCACGTATTGAGCTATGCCGCCTTTTACGATAGCGCCTAGCGTGTCTTCATTTAGGCAGATCAGATTGCGGTTGACTATTGATTTTGATACAGAGCCCTGTGACAAAATAAATAATATATTTCAAAATTGGTTATGATCACTCTTTCTGTAATGTTTGCAACGTTCATTTCAATAATTATTATGTTTTCTTTTTCTTTATGCGACATAATTATGTAGCAAACGGTCGTTATACTTTGACCATTTCTTTATTTTCTTTTTGACAGATCACGCCTATGAATTACCGTTTTTTTTGTCAGATTAATGTACTACAATAATAATGTACTTTATTGACAAGCGACACTTTTTAGGGAAGTTCCGTAGACAGAGAATAGTATCCTTCATCCAAGGGAAGTTCACTGTTTGTAACAAACAACCACAGACTATAAATCAAATCGTGAAATTAAATAAATCGATCATTATGAAAAAGAATAATTTGACTTTTTTTTGTGTATTGTCTGTATTTTTTATAAAAAAAAGAATATAATAATAGTATCATGATTACATGAATAATTATTTGCAAGAAATTAAGTCGAAATTTTGGAATGACATATCAAAATGTAAACAAAGGTAACTAAAAAAGATTTTAGATGCATCGCTTCATTGAAACTATTTTGTTTGGTGACATCACTCACATACCTTGATCTTGTTCAGTAGATGAGGATCTGACAGCAATTCAATCATATCAGGCAGATGTGGTCGCATGCAATCCACCGCCCCCGCCGCCACGTCTCGGGCGTCCGTGCCTGACGCAAGGTCTCCGCCTGATAGCTGAGGGGGGAGAACTAGGCGACAGCCGTGACCTGGATGCACAAAAAATGCCTTTTGTGTAGTTGCAGAACGTGACAAAAACCAAGTGGGGCAAGCAAATGCTGCAGTTAATATCTGCTAAATGTAATTTAACATCTTTATTATTTGACTGCTATTTACAGGTTGTCCCAGTTTACGATGTAAAGCTGCTCAAAGACACTCAACGAGGTCAAGCTGGACATTGTAAACTAGGACATCCTGTTTATTAACGATAACTCACCTTGTAATACAAACTGAATCAGAATGAACAAGTTGTCATCAGGAATTGTGGTCTTGGTCCTGAGCGCTTGCACCAGCTCATACACGAGCACTCGGCACACCAGCAACTTATCCCTGTCCCTGGCAAACACGCGTGTGCACACTACGCTTAACTCTGATATTACAGACAGCTTTAGCACGAAGTTCTGGATGCCGTAGCTGATGATCTTGGAAATTGGTTCTAGGATACTCTGTGAAGAAAAAATATTTAAATATTTCGTTGTCAAAGAAGTCCGTCAAGCTGAGGATAAAGCACTAATAACTTTGAGTGTGTTTACCCACCTTGTGAGTGGCAGCAGCAGGAATCCTCAATGCGGCAGTGGCCGCACGCAGCAACGGCAGCACGTCATCCAGCTGGTGCAAGAGCAGAGCTGCAGACCGCAGGAGAGCATCCAACTGCTGTACTAATGCTGCACATGCTGATACTGGACCTAGAGCCTCGGGTGCCAGGCACTCGAGATACATGGCGATGTTGCCCGCTATTACCGTGATTTGCTGAAGGACACAAGTAAATTTGATGTAATATATTTCAAAAATATATGACTTAAGTTGCATATTTCAGGGGAGTAATAGTCCACAATGTTATAATGAAATCCAAACAGTACTATACAAACAAAGAGATTCAAATAATCTTGTGTAATTTACGCATAAAAATAAAATCATCCAAGTAGACAAAATATGCATTTGTCATCATTTCACGCTTATTCTTAATCAAAAAAAGTTCAAATTTAACGAAATCTGACGAAATATATAATGACCGTAAGGCGTACTGGGCAAGATACTTTTTATAAAAGTACTTACTGTTTTTATCGGATGATAGCTAGATGTAGGGACAATAAAATACAGACATCTAATACATCATGTAACCGTCATCTATAGCACTTACATCAATGGGCAACTGTTTCTTGGAGTTGAGATGTTCCACGACAAGCTGCAGAGGTCCACACGGATACAGTTCGTTGAAATCTACAAATGCTTGCGCTATGCTCTTAAAGAACATCTGCCGTTGTTTTTCTGTGAAAAATTTCATACATTTTATACAAGTATAGCTTGGTAAAATAGTCTTCAAGCTGAAAAGCAATTTTAATCAACTGGTTACTCTACGCCACACTATAATGAGATAACAGAACGAAGCTGCAATTAGGAAGATAAGAAGTGGTCGAGTCCTAGAACGTATTATTATTTACCTGGCGTCCTCTGCAAGAATATCTGCAAGAAGACGTTGTTAGGAGCGAGCTGATGCAGCACGCATCGCAGGAACTGGTGCGCCACGAACACGGCGCTGCCAGGGAGGCGGGTGTTCGTGTCGGCCTGCCACGAGTAATTGCCTAGCTGCACCACCCTGGATGTAAACATATATTTGTAGAACTGAGCCAGTACTTACCTCTAATGCAAAAAAAAATATTTTAGAGCTTGCACTTGTGTAAGATAATTGTTAATGTTAACAGATTGTTTCCAGATATGCTATACTTATTTGTATAATGGCCTCGTTGGTCTAGTGATTAGCGTGTTGACCTCGAGGTCTCGGGTTCGTATCCCGGGTCAGGCAAAAGTACTATTTGTTTAAGGGTCTACTCACACTTATTCATCGCTTTTCAGCTTTTGTCCATAGAAAACAACGATTTTGTATGGAGACGTGTACGCATCCATTCGGCTTTCCGCGTCTATTCAGCTTGTGTGTCCAATGTGTTTTATCATGTGAGTGCTATAGAGAGCGTTCAGCGGTGTTCCACCGCGTTCAGCGCTGTTCCGCAGCATTCACCGTCGAACGCGACGGCACAGATCATGAAAATAATGTTTCGCGACTCCTTGTCGACAAGTTAATAATAATAATAAAATGTGAGTGGCGACACTGCGGTCCTGATTCCCCAGAGAGTCGGTCAGGGACTCGTCTCCAGCTTGCCTTCATTGGCCGGTTGGAGTGGAAACCCAAGAGCGCCCGCAGGACTCTCAGCTCTGTTCTTGCCTTGGTCGGCTGGTCAGAGAGGGGTCGCCAGAGCAGAGATGCTCGGGGGTGGAAGTGTCATTTTCAAGGGCATAACTACGAGGAAACCCGCTCTTGGTTATTGGGCTAGTACTAAGGTATTAGCCCAATAACCTCGATGGTGAAATCGGCGCCGCACCGCTCGACACCCCAAGCCGCTCACGGCAATGTTGCGCCCTGTCGCCCGTATGGCTTTGCCTTAGGTGATAGTTTGGGGGGCCCATATAGTGAGTTGGCGAGTCACCGTCTGCTCATTTGTCCATGTTCATTCATGTGTTTCAGGGCAGGCGTTAGTTTTCTAATCCATAGTCTGAGACTTCCGGTCCATAAGCATCTCACAACAATAGACCAGATTTTTAGTTACCATAGTTTGCAATAGAGATCTTTGCGTGCCGGCCGCTTATCTGGTGTACCCACCTATATGTATACGTTCCTGTTGCTTCTCGCGGATTGTCAAAGCCCCGACCGTTGTTTTTATAAACTACCGCCTATAATAATATGTTCATTATATTTCTTTTTGTTTGTAACAAACAATATTATTAACTTACCTATAAATTATAAATGTAATGTTACTCTAAAACTTGCATAACTTACCTTTAGTATCCACATGTTTTCTTTGTTTCGATCAATTATCATGCTTTTATAATATTATTCTCAACGGATTAAATACACGATAAAAGTTCTATATGAGTCTTTTTGGGCTTGAAGAATAACCTACACTACGATGTTTGTAATTCTAGGATCTAAACTAACACTAGTATTGTATAAAAAAATTGTAATATGTCATTTTATAAATAAAGATCTTTTGAAATTGAAATTGAATTGAGTTTGCAATAGTTTAACACAAACTGGGGGTTGTCCTTGGGTTCATTTCTATAGTGTAAACAGGGATGATCGTCGGTTTGTGCCCCATCACATTTAGATTAATGCGTTAATCGGGCCTCTGCGCTGTTGGCTTCGGCCCCACGCATGCCTTCCAAAGGTCCGGGAATCCATATTCCCGAGATACGGAAACGTTAACCACATAATAATAATAATTTATTTACGTAAAAAGAATAATGCAGTAAGTACAAAAAAATACACTAATTATTAGAAGTACATTAATAGTAATGACTCATTTACTACAGTTAAAGTGGGTGTGGTTCTGTTCTCCTAGCTAGGTTACAGAATAACCTGTGTGAAGGAGTGACAGTGCCGTTCCCCTATTGTTGGAATACAATAGTCAGTAGGCAGTACAGTTTAGCATTTATGACAAAGTTGTATACAATAACAATAAAAATAAAGTAAGGAAAACCGAAATGAGAAATGAGAAATAAATCCACTTAAGTGTGTGAGCGCGTGCATGATTGTGTGTGTTGAATTGGCATACTTCTAAACATTGTTATAAATTGTTCAGTTTCGTCGTATGACAGAGTAAGTAATAACGAGTGAACCGTATTTTTGCAAATATATTTTGTATCTCCAAATACAGGACATATTTTATTGATTTTGTTGTATAACCAAGGTCCAAGGTAATAGAAAAATCTCTTGGCGAAGGATAAAAAAAAAAAAAAAAATATATATTTATTCAGTACCATTTAAATTTACACATTTTTTTTTTTTTTTTACATTTGAAACTTATGCTAATTTAACAATGAATGTCCGAACAGTTGGAAGAGAACAAATTTTGTCTTTCCTTCGTTTGTTTACAGTTACGTAAGGGGTTAGACGATGTTTCAGAAGAACAACTTGTAATATAAAATGGTGCCTTACGTTCAATACTTCAAGTTTTTGGTACAGCTCATTAGTTGGGAACATAATCGGTCGAAAAGTAGTGACTTTTAGTACAGCTCTGTGCGCTATCTCAAGTGGTTTTATTACGGTTTTCGCGGCACCACCCCAGCACGAAATGCAATAAGTGACAATAGATTGACACAAGGCAAAATAGACACAGCGAATAACTGTTTGATTAGCAATTTGTCGAAGTGTCTTAAAAATATATATTAATTTACGTACTCTGCCCGTAAGAGTGATAATATGAGATCTGAAGTTTAGTGTCTTATCTAATATAATGCCAAGATATTTTATGTGGTCTACGGCCTTTAAGGATGGACAATCACAAGGGGCTTGTGTATTAGTGAAACATGAGTGAGCGGTCAAAGTTATTGGAGTGCGTGATTGAGAGGCTGTGCTGATTGAAAATGTAAGGAAGTTGGTTTTAGCGATGTTTAGTGTTAGAGTGTGTGTATGAAGCCAATTTAACGTTGTGCTAAATGCTGTTTGTGCTTTTAGCTCTAGCTGCGACCATGTGTCTGCTACAACTGTTAGGGCGGTATCATCCGCATAAGATGTTATTTTGACGTTAGGTATTTTAATGTCGCACAGTTGGTTTATAAAGACAAAGAAGAGAGTGGGCCCCAAGATGCTTCCCTGTGGGATACCGTATTTAATTGGAAGTTCATCGCTATCATTACCATCTATCCTAACTAACTGCGAGCGATTTGAGAGGTAGCTCTTAAACAAATCTAACTGAGCTCTTCTGACACCCAAACTTTCGAGTATTAGTAAAAGAGACGCGATAGGAACAGTGTCGAACGCCTTCGTAAGGTCTAAAAATATGGTAAGCACTTTTTTACTATTATTAATATTTTCTACGACGTGATTGGTTAATGCATGGACGGCGTCGCAAGTGGATGTGTTTTTGCGGAAGCCAAATTGATTAGGCGATATTAGTTTGTAGTGTTCCAGGTATGCTACCAATCTTTTGTTTATCAAACGTTCGAGTATTTTAGATAGGGCAGTTAAAACGGCTATAGGCCGGTAATTGTTCGGCAAAGTTTCGTTGCCTCCCTTGAAAATAGGATGTATAATTGCCTTTTTTAGCGAAGAAGGAAAGACGCCAGTATCGAAGCAGAGATTAAATATATGGCATGGGGTGGGTGTCAGGAGCTCAGAGTATTTTTTTAAAATAAAAGGTGAGATGCCGTCCCAGCCGGTTGCTGCAGTAGAACGCAGCGAGTGTATAATGGACATAACTTCGACATGGTCCGTATGTTCCAAGACGAAGGTTGACAAATGAGTCGACTTATTAGCAGCTATAGAGAATAATTTGTTTTGTCGAGTGGAACTTGAGTACTTTTCTGCAAGGTTCTTACCAATGTTAATGAAAAAGGAGTTAACATTATTACACGACTGTTTTAGTGAGCATGTAGAGGAGAGTAACTGTGTAGATGAGTTTTTGGATTTGATAGTGTTAGTGACTCGCTTTATAGTGTCCCAGAGTAACTTTGGATTATGACCTGCCTTATTGAGTTCTTGTGTGTCATAGATCCGTTTAGCTTTTTTAAGTATTCTCGTACAAAAATTCCTGTATCGTTTGTAGGTCAAAACTAAAACCTCATTGTCAGGATATTTTTTTGCTTTTTTATGTAATGCGTCTCTATTTCTTATGCAGCGTAATAAACCCGTGGTGATCCACGGCTTCAGAATTTTCTTTCTGGTTGATACTGTTATCACTCTAGAGCTTTTAACAATTGATGTAGATAATAGTTCTGTGAGTGTATTTGTGGCAATGTCGGCATTTAACATGGAAAAAATAGGACTAAAGTCAAGTTGAGACATTGTTACGTCAAGCATCTCATAGTCGATCTTGGTGACCGTAGAGGTAGCGTTTATGCGCATATATTGGTAACCAAGACAGAGTAGGGAGGGAAGATGATCAGTGACCACTGAGTCAAAAACAAAAGAGTGTGATGGGGACTTAGTTCTAAGAATAAGGTGGTCCAGACAATTATTGTCTCTAGTTGGTATTGAATGCGCAGGTAGAAAACCATTAAAAGCTAAATAATTCAGATATTCGTGAGAACGAGTATCTGTAGTCGTGGGTTTGATATCTATGTTAATATCACCAGTTATAATTACTGTTTTAAAAGATTTGAGCGATAAAATAATAGTGTTTAGAGCTGAGAGAAAGGTTTGTATATTGTCTATTGATGGTGACCGATAAATGCATAAAATAGCCACATCTGAATTTATTTTGATTGTGAGTCCGGAAGCTGATTGGCAAAAATCAGGTTCGTCATAAGTGACTAATAGTTGCGCACTTACATATGCTACCACGCCGTCACTTTGGTTGAGATGTTTAGTGGTTTTGTAAGTTGTGTAATTATCCAGCTGTGGAATATAAGAATTACTAGCACACGGTAACCAACATTCAGTCAGTACGACCAGATCACAGTTAAAGGGTATACGTTGCAAGAGAGTCTGTAAGCTTAGGAAGTTACAGTTAATGGACCTAATAATTTGTGAGAGTATTTTTAGGTAGTTATTGGGATTGGAAATAATTGTTTGGGTGTGTTCTGGTGCGCAACTATGTGTCACAGAGATTGATAACTCATCAATATTGTCCATTACATATTCGAGATCATTAGCCATTAATTACCGATGTAGAGTATGGTAAAAGGGGGGAATATAGTGTTTGGTATAGTTATGTTATGATGGGGCATTAGTAGTAGAAAATAGTTGCTGCTAGAATTAAGTTTGAAACGGTAAATCAGTGCGATATTTGACACAATGTTTGTTGATTGATGATTGTAATTGATAATGTGTGCGTAAGATAAGGATTTGTCGGAATACAATAATATGTAGTGCATAATATGAAATTGATGAAAAAGTTTGCTTACTAGGAAGTATGTACGTTGTAACGTTAATGTGTATGTAAGTATATGTATATGATATTGTGCTGTCTTAAGTTGCAACCTGTATTATTCCTGCATTGATTTGATTTATTATTGCGTAATCGTTATGCACGCAAGGATTAAAGAGTGCAGACGTGTTTTAAAGTAATTATAATTATTTTATTTTTACGAAAAATTATCGACGAAGAGAAACTTAAATTGTTAGTGCAAAAATATTCTTGCTTGTATGATAATTATGATATTGCCGTTTCAGCGGAGATAGCACGCTATGACGGCTTTTCGCATTCTTACGACGCGGCGACGCCGTACGCGAGTCAAAATATCTCAAACACCTTTAGATTTAAAATAGTTTTATTAGAATATCAATATTGATACTTTACTTAATATTACCAGTTATACTAATTAGAGCTAGAGAAGTAGTGAATGATGGACTGATGTGTGTTCAGTATTTATACTCTTTGAGTGTGACAGCGAGGCAGGATGTTTGATGTTTATCTTTTCATGAATGTTGATAGGTAACAGCGGCGACGGATGTTTAGTATTGTACAGCGCGTCTTTCGTTGTTGGAAGTCCAAGGCGCTGACGCTCGCATTCCAATATGTTGGTCTGAGTTCCATATTGATGGTGCTTTATATAATGTTATTATTTCCTTATGGTGGGTTGGTTGGATAGTCGGTTGACTGTCCCCCCCTAAATTTGAAGTGCCAGGTTTACAACAAACCTGGGACTTGCAGAATTTATGATATAGCCCACAAATTATTATTAAAGTAACCAACCCGATCCAAGAATATTGGATAATTTCGTGAGTCTCTTGGGTGATTAAAGATTGTACTGCTCTTAATTGTTTGATTTTTGTAGTTATTTTGGATTTGTCGTACGTTAGTTCGATTTCGGGTGCAGTTTCTATTTTGGGGAATTCAATATTTGGTATAATAATTTTGTCTTCTGATTGTTTTGTTTGAAACACCGATTTTCCTGAAATATTTAATGCACAATTTTCCCCATTTAGAATATAAGATCCTCTTGCCCAAGTGATTTCTTGGTGTTTGTTGCATTTTATTTGGATTTCCGTGGTTTTGTTAAAATACATATAAATTGCCTTTGTGGATATTTCTTGAATCTCTTCTATTGGGCACTTTATTGGCACCACCTGACATTTACTTGCTCGTTTCTTGAAGAGTATTTCTGTTTCACAGGTTTCTGTCCTTATAGGTTTTCCATGGCAAATTAGTGTATCGAGGTCTTTGCAATTTTCTATTTCGTAGATGTTTTCTTCGTTGTATGCTAATGTAACCTTTTGCATTAAAGGATAGGAACAGGTAGGGATGTTCAGTATAATAGGAACAATTTTTCGGGTGTGATACATATTCTCCTTAACTAAAGGTATTTCTATGACAAAATATACAGTTCCGTGTAAAATTTTACTAGCTACTCTTATAAAAGGTTCGATATCGTTAATATTATTAGAAATCATTACTTCGGAGGGTACACATTTCAAAGTTTTTTCTAACACATGTGACTGAATTATGCTATAGTGATACATTCCATGTTCAGCAAAAGTTATAGCAGTAGCTAACCTTTCAGAAATATCCTGTAAGGTTTGAGCTTGTAACAATAAAGTAATAGCTATTTTTTGTTGATTTTTATTATTGGTAATTAATAAATATTGCTCATTAATTTTCTTTTGCATCCTAGTAATTTTATCTATTTGGTTATTATATTCTTCTAAGCTGCTATCTGTGATTGCAATTTGTTTATTATAAGCAACTCGAAGGGTTTCTAGATCTCGTTGGATGTTGTTTAAATCGTCTTGGTCTAAATTTCCTGTTATTGACTTAAGTACTGACCCTAATCCATTTATTAAACCTCTTTTTATTCTATTTTTACTCTGAATATTTAAATGATTACATATTTCACTTATATGATCTAAAATTATCTCAACCCTCTGATATATATGTTTTACATCGTCCAGCTTATGCTTGGATTTTATTTCCTTTAATATACTTTGCATATGAATTAGGTTTTCGATTATAGGCTCTATATCTAACTTATGTAATATGATCCACTTTCCTTCGATAATGCGAGTTGGTTTAAGCTCTACAAGAACTACATGTTCACTCGAAGTTAAGTGTCTGAACTTGAAACTGTTGGTAGCGACGGCTCTGCAACAATAAGTTCCTCAATGTGGTAAGTCCTACCATTACTTAATTTATATTTATTATTTGGCTCTATCCCTACGATTTTATATGGTCCCAAAAACCTTGGTTTAGTTTTATGCCTTTCAGCCATACTATTTTTTAAGTAAGTCGAGTCTCCTATTTTAAATGTTTTTGGAGGTCGTATCGCTTTGTTAATATATTGGTTACGTTTTTCTTTTTCATTTTTTATTATGCTGTGAACATTTTTATTTAAATTTTTTGCAAATTCCTTTTGTTGTGATGTATAACGTTGTATAATCAATCGCAAATTGTCGAAATTTTTCAATTTAGGTTTCCTACCGAAATGGACTTCGAAGGGCGTCATGTTAATAGTACTGTGGGTTGTATTGTTATAAGCGTGTGTAATATAGTAAATTTTTTGTGTTTGATCTAAATCTGATTCTCTTTGCAGTCTATAAAGTTCTTGGATAGTACTGTGTAATCGCTCTACGTCTGAATTAGACTTATGATGTTGTGGAGACGTAGTATGATTAATTATGCTATAAGTTTGGAAAAGTTCATTAATTATTTCACTGCAGAACGATTGCTCTCCATCATGTATTATCTTTTTGGGTGTTCCTATCATAGCAAATATCTCACTTAAGGTATCATACACTCTACTCTTTTCTGTTGGTTTCATTATTGCATATTTAGAAAATTTATCTATGATTGTAAGATACCACTGTCGTTCTAAAGACATAAAATCAATATGCCAAATTTCCATTGGTTCATGGGGTGTTTCGGTTTCTTTAGCTAGTGTTGTGTAAGGGTGTCTATTGTATTTTTCTTTTTTGCAGGTTTCACAATTCAGTATGAAACTTTTAATTTGTTTACGCATGTTTTCCCAATAATACTTCTCCTTTATTTGCTTATATACACTTTCTATTCCAGCATGGCGATTATTTTGCAAATGATAATTTTTTATTAGCCCTAATTGTTCCTCCTTTTCTGTTACCTCGATCAAAGATTTAGTAAACCTTGTTGGTTTAAATTTTGAATGATCGAAATATTTTCGATATACTTCTGATACTCTATAATAAAGATCCTCATTTGGAATAATAAAGGCGTATTTTTCATGTGGCAGATGTTCTAACATATATTTTTTTATTGTTTGCTCTTCGACAAGTGGTTTGTCAGGTGAAATGTAAAAATACCATACTGCATCCTTTCTGACGGCTCCTTTATAAGGCGCATATTCGAAAATCACTCTATGCAATCTCTTAGGTGGATAAGCATTTACAATTGGTATACCTGAGTCACTATCGCGTTGATTGGAATGAACAGTATCTGCCGTATTTTCATCGTCTCGACTACTTGCTGTATTAGATAATGCAAAATCTTCTTCTAGATTAACTCGCATTGAATCAGAATTTTGATAGCGTTTTTGAGGCGTAGGTGATCTGTGTGAAGGGCCAGCTGGCTGTGATGATCTATCAGCTTCAGTATAGAATAATTCAACTCTACTTAAGGCGTCGGCTACATAATTATCTTTACCCTTAACGTGCTCTATCGTGAAATCATAATCTTGTAATTTTAATTTCCATCTAGTTAATCTTTGATTTGGCTCTTTAAGTTTAGTTAGCCATATGAGGGCTTGATGGTCTGTTCTTAGAATAAATTTTCTTCCATAAATATAGGGTCTAAATTGCGTAACTGCCCATAATATTCCTAATAATTCGCGTTCTGTTGTATTATATTTTTGCTCGGTATTTGATAGCGTGCGGGAGGCGTAAGCAATAGGATGATTATCTTGGCTCAAGACGGCTCCTAATGCGATTTCAGACGCATCGGTTGTGATCACGAACGTTTTATTAAAATCAGGAAATGCTAATATTGGGGCATTAGAAAGTAGGTGCTTACATGTTTTTACGGCATCGATATATTTTTTATCACTTATATTAATTGTTGCGTTCTTTTTTGTTGCCTCAGTTAAAGGCTTTATTATTTTGCTAAGATTCGGTACAAATTTTCTGTAGTAGCCTATAAGTCCTAAAAATCCTCTGATTTCTTTGAGAGTTTTAGGGATTGGGAATTTTTGAATGGCTTCAATTTTTTTTTGATTTGGTTTAAGGCCGTCTTTGTTAAGAACATGACCTAAAAACTCGATTTCTTCTGTCATAAATACACACTTGTTTTTATTAAGTTTTAAGTTTGCCTTCCTTAATGCTTCAAATACTTGTTGCAATCTATTTATGTGTTCTTGTTTGTTCTTTGAATATATTATGACGTCATCTAAATATACTAGACAGATATTTCGTGATATTTCTGATTTTAAAGCATTATTCATCATTCTTTGAAAAGTAGCTGGAGCATTCTTTAATCCGAAGGGCATTCTCAAAAATTCAAAGTGTCCGTTTGGTACACTAAACGCAGTTTTCTCTATTGAATCATTAGCCATTTTTATTTGATGATAACCTGACGTCATATCTAATGTAGAAAAATAATTATTTCCTTGTAGTTTAGAGAATAGTTCTTCTATATTGGGTAATGGGAATTTATCTGACTTAGTAACTTCATTAACGCGGCGGTAGTCGATCACCATTCGCCATTTTTGTTTGCCTGATTGATCTACTTTCTTTGGGACAATATGAACAGGTGATGCCCATGGAGATTCTGAGGGTCTGATAATTTTTTCTTCTAATAATTTTTCAATTTGTCTGTTAACTTCTTCTTGTTGTATTTGGGGTAGCCTAAAAGGGCGTTGATAGATGGGCTCGTCTGTAACTAAATTTATTTTATGCGTAATTGTTGCGGTTGCACTATCGGTTACGTCTTCAGTAAACAGGTCAGAGTAAGTTTTACATAACTCTTCGATGTTTAGAGTGTCATCATGGGTCATATGAAAAATTAATATTTCCTTTTCAGGCAGCGTTAATTTACGCTCTTTAAGATCAATTTTTGCATTTATTTGTTCTATCATTTCAGTACCCATTAAAACATCGTATTTTTGACTGAAATCGTAAACATAAAATTTCATTGGTCCTTTATCTTCACCAAAGTATTTACGCCAAAATGGGGTTTCAAGTAGACCGTTGTGCGATGTAACACCGTGAGAAGTTCTTACTACAAATTTACTGGGTTTCCAAAATTCAGAAAAATATTTCGCGGCGTTATTTGTAATAAATGAACGTTGGCTTCCGGTATCAATCAGTATCTTTAATTTGGGGTTATCTGTTTCGAAATAAGGCAAATAAGATTTCACATGATTAAATTCTATAATTCTTTGTCGCTGGGGGGTTCTTCGAAAAAATTTGACGTTACAGGAAGATCTAGAAAATTATTTGGTGCCGGGTCTGGATAATTATAAAATTCTGGCTCACCTGGATAATATAGGGGATATTCCTGAGAACACTCATAATTATCACTATCAAACACCTGTTGTTCATTTTCGGGATGAAAAAATAATTCTTCGGCTACTAATCCTTTACCTAAATTAATTTGGTTCGGTTTTATTGTCGTCGCAGTACGCATTGACACGTCTTGTGCCTCAGGTTTTGTTTGGGTGATTACCGGCTGCTGTTTAGGCATTCGGATGTTTTGAAAATATGGGTGGTGTGGTTTATTGAATGGATTGTTTGTATTTGGATTCCATGAATATTGTTGTTGGTGTGGCGGGCCGTGCCGATATTGCTGCATTCTTTGATTGATGGATCTTTGTGTCGGTGGATAAGTATAATTGACTTGGCTAGTGTTTGGATATGATTGAGAGTTATTGGTTTTTATTACATTAGGGTAATTTTGGTTGATTACGCGCGGCGGCGGCAATATTTGGGCAAATTTTTGCTTTATGTTATCGAAGCGGCCTTCAGCTTCTAATTGTAAAATTTTCTGTACCGTATCATTAAAGTTGCAGTTAGACACGTATATCTGATCGTGGTATGGCAGGCTATTCCGTAAAGTATTTTGAGCCGTATTGATGTACGGCTCCATGACCTCATCAACTAATGTTCTATTGTCGTATTTATCTCCTAACTTGCTTTTAATAAAAAATAATTTTTGTTTTAATTCATAAATTAAGTCTTTATATGTCCCTTTTCTCTTAACATTAGATAATTCTATTAGAAGCGTATTGAATTCGCGGTTGTCGCCACATTCCGCTTTCAGGGTAACCACGACATTTTGCCACTGAAACTTGTGGTCTATCATACTAATGATAGATGCTGCTTTTCCTTCTAACTTGCTGAGTAGAAGCATCACGTGCTCCTTTTTTTCTCCAACCACATCGAGCCATTGCTTGGCGTTATTTATGTAATTATAAAGTGAGAAGGGGTCGCCGTTATAGGAAGGGACGAAACCAATCAAGGTTTGTGGGTCCATTGTGTGTGTAGTTTCTTTAGACTCACCACTTGGGACCTGATTGGAACTGCGCAGTTGTGCGGAGCTTAAATCACCCGATATCTTAGGACTTGGGTCTGATTCACTACTATCTCTGATCTTAGGTCTAAATACAAATGTTGCTGGTTTAAGGAAGAAGGGGATTGCTGGATGTTTGGATGGATGCATACAAGGTACTTACAGCAACAACACGATGATTAGACGATCGAACATATTATTGACTTATTTCTTTGTTGGGTTGCCCAGTTCTTAAAGACTTAGAAGTCACGTGCAGTACGTAGGCTCGGAGTTTTATTTCGGAGGCTTCTGATGTGCACTTTCGCTGGGCCCCACGTTGGGCGCCAGTCAAAATATCTCAAACACCTTTAGATTTAAAATAGTTTTATTAGAATATCAATATTGATACTTTACTTAATATTACCAGTTATACTAATTAGAGCTAGAGAAGTAGTGAATGATGGACTGATGTGTGTTCAGTATTTATACTCTTTGAGTGTGACAGCGAGGCAGGATGTTTGATGTTTATCTTTTCATGAATGTTGATAGGTAACAGCGGCGACGGATGTTTAGTATTGTACAGCGCGTCTTTCGTTGTTGGAAGTCCAAGGCGCTGACGCTCGCATTCCAATATGTTGGTCTGAGTTCCATATTGATGGTGCTTTATATAATGTTATTATTTCCTTATGGTGGGTTGGTTGGATAGTCGGTTGACTCGCGGCTGATAGAAGCAGAACTGTATGAGTGTGACTAAAATTGTTCAGCGAAACGCGAATGGAGCTGAATAAGTGTGAGTAGGCCCTAAATATGTTTATTTATTAAAAAAAATTAAAAGCAGCACAAAGTTAGAATTGTGCCCGGTGGATAGCAATAAGCTCATCCCCATGGAACCTAATCAAAACAAGTGAAAGGTGGGTGTAATATACAGAGGTGAATGAATATAACACACTGTATGATGAATGATGTGGCAAAGGCCACATACTTCTGGGCAAGATGGCAATATAGGCGTAACGTTATGTAATGTATTTTATCTTACCTGCTAACGTTGTGTAGTAAAGCAGGCAACATATTAGCAGCAGCGGCAGGTTCTCGATGTACAAATGTAGCAAGCACGATAATGCATAGACCTAGTTCTTCATCGCTGTATTGTTCTACGGCAGTACCGCATTCAGCACCTTTAAAACAATTCACTTCATGGACCGATTTTCTTAATAAAATCATACTTCAGTGCCTGGTAAAGTTTACCTAGTACTATAGTAAATTATTCGAAATTTCTTTGACTTATCTAAAGCATTTTACAATGATACAAATATATTTTTCTTTTGGATACTCAGGGATAGGATTATGCGGTTAATTCAGTTGTTTTTTCTCCACGTGTATCTTAGTAATAGAGTGTGACGTCGCAACCGCACGGCCACCGCAACCTCAAGATGCGCCCCCCACTGCAGACCCCTGTGGGGTATATAAAGGACCTGCGTGCGCGTCGCGCCCTTCTTGCCTGCGGTCACCAGCGCCGAGTTAAGTGTTCCTCACTTCGCTGCACCAGGACTTACCAAACCACTTACCTACCTACCAACCTACGCCTT
The DNA here is from genome assembly GCA_905147285.1 of Hypena proboscidalis. NCBI lineage: Eukaryota > Metazoa > Arthropoda > Insecta > Lepidoptera > Erebidae > Hypena > Hypena proboscidalis. The sequence goes on from LR990147.1 coordinate 1,045,629, forward strand.
GAGACTACCTTGTATTTAATAGATATAAATATATAGAATAATAATACCTTTGTTAATCTATCGATTGTTTCTATTTATTCTGCCTACCTAACTAGTCATTAGTAGACTACGTTACAGTGGCGCCCAACAATAGAGGTTATATTTATGGTACATGGTTTGGTTAAGTCTTGGCAGTTATTTAATTGTGTGTTATTTCTGTGTATATTTCTTTTCTTCGTCCGAAAGGTGCGTACGGTGTTTTTTTTTATTCTATTATCTCACTTATTTCACCTCGTGTTTTAAATAACCTACAAAAACTTCTACTTTTATGTGCTTATGTTTTTGATTTAAAAAAAAAAAAAAAAAAAAAAAAGAAACACATTCTTATCACCTTTTGGACGGATTCATTTTTTTTCAAATAATTGTGTATCTTTGTATGCGTAATTCCCAATCAATTTTTTTTTAAATATGGCTTATGCTATCAAATTTAATCATTTAAGTAAGGCTGAGCTCGAATATGAAGTGCTTGTAAGAGGTGGTGTTGTGCCTGAAAAATCAATTACGGTTGAGGAATTGCGTAAACAAATTGCTAAATTGTCAGACCTGGCATTTGATGAAATAATATCGTCGTGCTTTTCGCCAGATGTTGATATTACCGCATGTAATGGCTCATTGTTGCGCGTTTCAAATAACCTTTTGACTTTGCAAACTCATTATGATAAAAACCTGTTTGTTAGATCGGAATCTATTATGCATCATGTTTTTCATAGATTATCAAGAATAGATACTTCGTTGCTTACTGATAAATCATCAATTCAAGTTGTATGGGATATGTTTCACGCTAATTATAAAATCTTAGCATCTTTTACCACGTGGTCGGTTCCTACCAATGTACCGTGTCATGTGGTCGAGCCAACGTGTTCATTACCACGTGAAGTTCAACACGTGGATTTTATAAATGAACGCAAAATGTTTTCTGAAATCTGCAAGTTTAAATATAGCGGTCGAACCTGTGTGAGGGCGTTTATTCAGAAGGTTGACGAGTTCATGTCGTGTCGAGGTATACCCGAAGATAGAATATTTTCTTTTGCTTTTGAGGTATTTTGTGATGATGCTTTGCATTGGTTTCGTTCAATTAAAGATAGTGTTCGTTCCTGGAAGGATTTGTGTATTTTGTTAAAACGCGATTTCAGTCCTCATAACTATGACTTTAAATTAATGTCGGAAATTAGGGCTCGTACTCAAGGTGAAAAAGAGAACATAACCATCTATGTATCTAAAATGCAAGGGTTATTTTCCTGTCTGGACGTACCCATCAGCGAGTCTATTAAATTAGAAATACTATTAAATAATATCAGGCCGTGTTATACAAATTCACTCTTAACTGGCAATATTGTGGATATTCCTTCTTTAATTAGTGTTTGTAGAAATTTTGAGAAGTATGACAGTCGTAGCAAGGAATTTTCGGAACCACCTAAAATTACTGCCAATACTCTAGCGCCAGATTTTGCTTATAGATATCCCAATGATACGAATTCAAAAAAAACTTCTTATAGCAATAATTCTTACAAAAAACATAAGTACTTTAAACCTACTTACAATGTTTTAAATACAGATCAATGTTCGACAGAAAATAGTAATTCTGCTGAACCGAGCGTCAATGCTGTTTCTGTCACTAGTACTGCTATACCTAAATTATACTGTCCGAGATGCAGAACAGATTCACATTCTTTAAAATATTGTCGTCAACCTCGTTTTTTGGTTTGTTTTAAATGCGGATTACCTGGCTATCGAGTTTTAGACTGTCCTAGTTGTAACAATAAAACTAATAAAAATTCAAAAAACGTAAAAAATACGGTTGGGGAAAATCAAAAGTAATTGTGAAAACATGTAAAAATGAATGGCATAATTGGCTAAATTATGTATCTAAATTTTTCAATTCATATCAACTTTCCTCAATCGTTAATTCTAACATTAATTATACTCCATTTATCCCCGTTACGGTTAACGGGAAGAACACTGTTGGTTTACTAGACACTGGTTCGTGTGTAACTATTTTGGGTAATAATTCCCACAAACTTTTTTTGGATAAATCTAAATTATTACATTCTAAACCTCTGGATTTTATCACCGCTGGTGGCGACAAATATTCTTCACTTGGCTCAGTGGTACTTCCTTTTGAATTTCAAAATAAAATTATTTCTCTTGTTACTCATATTGTACCGGGTATTAAGAAAACTTTAATCCTTGGTATGGATTTCTGGAGGGGTTTTGGGTTGTTCCCTGATCAATTGGAATCTATTTTACTCACGAAAAATAATAACGACGTTGTTGTTTCGGAACTACAGCCTAGTTCTACCAGTCACTTGGTATCTTTTGATCATTTGTCTGATGAGCAGAGAGCTACTGCTAACGACATCATCGCCCAATTCACCGATATATCTTATGAACGGCGAGGGCTCGGCCGAACTTCACTCATTACTCATTCGATTGATACAGGTGATAGTCCACCTATTCGTCAGCGATACTATCGTATGTCTCCCGATAAACAGCGTATTTTGTTAAAACATGTCGATGCAATGTTGGCAGAAGATGTCATTGAACCATCTGAAAGCCCTTGGTCTAATCCCGTCATTTTAACGCCTAAAAAAAATGGTGAATTGCGTTTTTGTCTCGACAGCCGTAAACTAAATTCGGTAACAAAAAAAGACGCGTACAATTTGCCTTATATCTCTGAGATTCTGGATAACTTGAGAGACGCTAAGTACCTAACTAGTTTAGATATATCTAAATGTTTCTGGCAGACGTCAATAAGGGCAGAGGACCGTTGTAAAACTGCTTTTTACATTCCGTCACGTGGAACTTTTCAATTTAAATCCATGCCTTTTGGTTTAACAAATGCTCCTGCGACACAACAGCGTTTAGCAGATATTTTATTTTACGGGCCCGAATTTGAAAACAAGGTCTTTTGTTTCGTTGATGACATCGTATGTGTGACAAATTCCTTTGAAAATCACATTTCACTTCTAATTAAAATACTTAACAAATTAAAATATGCAAACTTAACTATAAATTTAGAAAAATGTAATTTTTTCAAAGACAAACTTAAATATTTGGGCTATATAGTGGATTCAGAAGGTCTTCATGCAGATCCTGAGAAGGTAAAATCAATTACAAGTTATTCCACTCCGACAAATAAAAAAGAGGTACGTCGTTTTCTGGGTGCTGCATCGTGGTTCATACCCGATTTTAGTACTTTAGCGGCTCCCTTAAATAAATTAACTTCTAACGGCAAAAAGGCTCCACTGTTCGCATGGTCGCAAGAGGCGGATGTAGCTTTTAATAAATTAAAAAAATGTTTATCTTCTTCCTCGGTCTTATGTTGTCCCGATTTTGATCAGCCTTTTGAAATACACGCCGATGCTAGTGATTACGGTATTGGAGCTGTACTTTGCCAGGTCAAGGAGGGACAGGAAAGAGTCATAGCCTTTTATAGTAAATCCTTATCGGACCAGGAAAAAAATTACAGTGCTACTGAGCGCGAAGCGCTTGCTGTCTTATCTGCTATCGAACATTGGCGGTGTTATATTGAAAACGGAAAACAATTTATTGTGTACACCGATCATGCTGCTTTGAAATGGTTTTTAAAACTGAACAACCCTACAGGGCGATTAGCCAGGTGGGGAGTTCGTCTTTCCTCTTATAACTTTGAAATAAGACACCGTCGTGGTTCAGATAATATTGTACCAGATTTTCTTTCTCGATCACCTAATATTATGGATATCGATAGTAATCTCCTTCCAGATGGTAGTTCCTTATCTACTAATGACACTTGGTATTTGAATATTTTTAATGGTTGTTCGCAGTCTCCTACATCCTTTGTTGACTATCAAGTGATCAGTAATAAATTATATCGTTTCAAAAAGAGTCTTAATCCTCTTACCAGAGAATTTCAGTGGAAGGAAGTAGTTCCATCTGAACGGAGAAACGAAGTAATACTTCAGAGCCATTCCTCCCCTACGGCGGGTCATATGGGTATTTTCAAAACTTTCAAACGTTTAGCCCTCAATTATTATTGGCCTGGAATGTATTCCGATGTTGTAAAAGCGGTAAATTCTTGTGATAGTTGCATCGCACATAAGCATCAGAATCATGCAACTTTGGGTCTTATGGGTGAACCTAAGTCTTGTTCTAAACCTTTTCAAATGATAAGTATTGATTTGATTGGTCCCTTGCCTCCTACAAGGCAACAGAACAATTTTATTTTTGTCGTTTGTTGTTGTTTCTCAAAATATTGTTTACTTTTCCCTATTAAACGTGCGACTGCTGACGTAATAACTAGAATCTTAGAGGAAAAAGTTTTTCTGGTACATGTTATTCCATCTACCGTAGTACTAGACAATAGCAAACAATTTATAAGCGCAACTTTTAAAAACTTGTTAAGTAAATATAAAATTCCAAATTTACATTACACACCGTTTTATGCACCTCATGTAAATACGGTAGAAAGATATAATAAAACTATAATAACAGCTGTTTCTACGTTCATTTCAAACGATCAACGCATATGGGATACACTTATACCTAAAATTCAGTTCGCAATGAATTGTGCAGTAAACGAAGTAACCGGTTTTACACCATCTATGATCGTATTCGGGCGTGAAATGGTAACCTGTGGTTCTCATTATGTTTCTAGTAAATCTGATACTAATATAATTCATGAGCCACGTGATAGTTATGCTGAGTCACTAGGCTACTTATCCTCTATTTTCGAGAGAGTACAGGCAGCGCTAATAGGTGCACACAAGCGTAATTGTCATTCTTATAATCTTCGCCGTAAAACGGCAGAATTCAATGTTGGTGATATTGTTTGGAAACGTACCTTTTACTTGAGCGATAAGGATAAATATTTTTGTAAAAAACTCGCTCCTAAATTTATTAAATGTAAAATCGTAGCAAAAAAGTCTTCATTAGTGTACAAACTAGCAGATATGTCTGATAAGCCACTTGGCGAATGGCATATAAAGGATATTAAACAAATAAACTATAAACAATAATGGTATAAAAAAAAAAAAAAAAAAAAAAAAAAATTACCCTATGGTTCAGTGGTTAAAATTCTCATTGTCGAATCGGGTATACCATTTTGTTCGCTAATATTCTTCACGCTCATAATTCCTTTAGAATCACATCTACTAATGATGTCGAATTCTATTATTTTCAACTATACGATGTTGTTCATTCATTCATCTTGAAATGTGTCATGCCTTCTGTGTAGACGCGCACACCCAATACTACTTCGCTAACGCGCTACTTGGTAAACAAGTTGTTATACTTACATTTTTAGTTATATTTAGTTCCGTTAGATAAGAATGAGTTTCAATAATCTTCTTTAATTAGTAAAAATTCAATCTTAATAGGTTGCACGTAGTGTTATTTTTGAATGACATCATGACATTGTTATTGTATTGAATGCGTTTGGCTCGATCACTCCGGTTCTTTTCAATTTTATTTAGGTATCGTAACTTCATATTTTTTCTAGTTATTTTTTTTATATACACTTATTGTTCTGATTTCAGTAAAGCCGGATCGAGCTGCCGGTGCTGCTTAAGAACTGCTTCCTGAGGTCTTCCATGTCAGCCAGGAGCCGAATTTTTTAAGAAAAATTCTGCCCTAACGGAGGGGGTGTGTGACGTCGCAACCGCACGGCCACCGCAACCTCAAGATGCACCCCCCACTGCAGACCCCTGTGGGGTATATAAAGGACCTGCGTGCGCGTCGCGCCCTTCTTGCCTGCGGTCACCAGCGCCGAGTTAAGTGTTCCTCACTTCGCTGCACCAGGACTTACCAAACCACTTACCTACCTACCAACCTACGCCTTGAGACTACCTTGTATTTAATAGATATAAATATATAGAATAATAATACCTTTGTTAATCTATCGATTGTTTCTATTTATTCTGCCTACCTAACTAGTCATTAGTAGACTACGTTACAAGAGGATGCCGTTAGTTGTAGTAGTTCTTAGCCGAACTGTCGAAATGGGTATGCTGCAAGTTTAGGTTCTATTCTGGTTCGTCTTATCGTATGATCCCTTTATATTAGACATTTTACATTCAATCAAATCTAAAATAGAAATCTAAGTTTCTGCTATGAGACACTGATCAGCTAATCAGATCATTTCAGTACTTACATCTGTAGCATAACACGGTCTCCCCCTTGCTGTGCGTGGCGTGCGCCGCGCGGCGACCGGCCGCCGACGCGTCCTCCCACCACACCCCGCCTCCAGCACCCCCGCTATCTGTAAGGGGGGAATCGTTAGCTACGATTCAATGACTTGCACAGTTGTATCTCCTACACGACGTTTTCAGAACAAAACAAATAGCGCTAAAAAACTGATTCAATAAACATAATATAATCCCTGCTCTTAAATAATCTGACAAAGAACTTAAATAACTGACATAGCTCGCAAAATAAGCTTGCTAAAGTGGCAATGGGCTGGTCACGTCTGCCGAAGGCCGTTGGAGCATACGAGTCCTGGAATGGAGACCGCGACTCGACAACCGTAAGTCACTGGAGGGGACTGGATGCGGACGGCGCAGGACCGGCTGTTGTCGCGCAAACTGGGAGACGCCTATGTCCAGCAGTGGACTACGAGAGGCTAAATGAAAAATGATGACGATCAAAAAATCCATTTTATGTCAAGTGGGTGGACTTTAGGAAGCTGGTATCTAAATCCTTAAATTAGGTGAAATAGTTATAGCATTAATACAATACATACCACTATTATTTTGATGAGGTGGAGACTCTAGTTGAGCTGCTTGCCGAGCCAGGCGACGAGGAGACCTGTTATGAAACACATATAAATTAATTATTTCATTCAACTTTCCATGGTAATGTGAAATATTTCCAAAGTAAAACACTAATTTTAAAAATAAAATATTTTTCTCATTTTTGACTTAACGGTTTATGAGTTATTTTACCTATTAGTCCCCTCAGCAGGTTTCTTATTCAAATCATGGGGCCTATTTGTAGGAGTCGGTGTCGGAGTGGGCTCGACTTCAGACCGGGACGAATCTGTTTTGTCCGTGGAATCATCTAGACAATATAATTGATTTGTATTAATTACTCAGTGCTTAGTGACCAATGACATGATCACACAAACATAAAATCAATAATAAAAGGTTGGATGTTATTACACCTAAATCATCGGTCATCGATTATAGTGCCGCCTTTATTAGATTATGTATTGCCGAATATTTCAGGTGCAGTGAGTCAGAATCATGTGCATGAGCTTCTTTCCGACGATGACATTTACACCTTCTATGATATAAGTTAATAAATCAATTTAATTTATAATACGTTGATAGAGTCAGAATCATGTGCATGAGCTTCTTTCCGACGATGACATTTACACCTTCTATGATATAAGTTAATAAATCAATTTAATTTATAATACGTTGATAGAGTCAGAATCATGTGCATGAGCTTCTTTCCGACGATGACATTTACACCTTCTATGATATAAGTTAATAAATCAATTTAATTTATAATACGTTGATAGAGTCAGAATCATGTGCATGAGCTTCTTTCCGACGATGACATTTACACCTTCTATAATATAAGTTAATAAATCAATTTAATTTATAATACGTTGATAGAGTCAGAATCATGTGCATGAGCTTCTTTCCGACGATGACATTTACACCTTCTATAATATAAGTTAATAAATCAATTTAATTTATAATACGTTGATAGAGTCAGAATCATGTGCATGAGCTTCTTTCCGACGATGACATTTACACCTTCTATAATATAAGTTAATAAATCAATTTAATTTATAATACGTTGATAGAGTCAGAATCATGTGCATGAGCTTCTTTCCGACGATGACATTTACACCTTCTATGATATAAGTTAATAAATCAATTTAATTTATAATACGTTGATAGAGTCAGAATCATGTGCATGAGCTTCTTTCCGACGATGACATTTACACCTTCTATAATATAAGTTAATAAATCAATTTAATTTATAATACGTTGATAGAGTCAGAATCATGTGCATGAGCTTCTTTCCGACGATGACATTTACACCTTCTATGATATAAGTTAATAAATCAATTTAATTTATAATACGTTGATAGAGTCAGAATCATGTGCATGAGCTTCTTTCCGACGATGACATTTACACCTTCTATAATATAAGTTAATAAATCAATTTAATTTATAATACGTTGATAGAGTCAGAATCATGTGCATGAGCTTCTTTCCGACGATGACATTTACACCTTCTATAATATAAGTTAATAAATCAATTTAATTTATAATACGTTGATAGAGTCAGAATCATGTGCATGAGCTTCTTTCCGACGATGACATTTACACCTTCTATAATATAAGTTAATAAATCAATTTAATTTATAATACGTTGATAGAGTCAGAATCATGTGCATGAGCTTCTTTCCGACGATGACATTTACACCTTCTATGATATAAGTTAATAAATCAATTTAATTTATAATACGTTGATAGAGTCAGAATCATGTGCATGAGCTTCTTTCCGACGATGACATTTACACCTTCTATAATATAAGTTAATAAATCAATTTAATTTATAATACGTTGATAGAGTCAGAATCATGTGCATGAGCTTCTTTCCGACGATGACATTTACACCTTCTATAATATAAGTTAATAAATCAATTTAATTTATAATACGTTGGTAGAGTCAGAATCATGTGCATGAGCTTCTTTCCGACGATGACATTTACACCTTTTATGATATAAGTTAATAAATCAATTTAATTTATAATACGTTGATAGAGTCAGAATCATGTGCATGAGCTTATTTCCGACGATGACATTTACACCTTCTATAATATAAGTTAATAAATCAATTTAATTTATAATACGTTGATAGAGTCAGAATCATGTGCATGAGCTTCTTTCCCACGATGACATTTACACCTATAATATAAGTTAATAAATCAATTTAATTAATAATATGTTGATAGACAGTATCTTACCCGGTGGCAGACTCAGTGCCTCTCTCACTCGATCGACCAGCGCGTTAAACACTGGATACTGCTCCTTGTTTGGCTTAGGACCAATCGGCAATAACCTTTAAACAAAATAACGCTAAATTAAATACTTGTTTAAGTTAATAATGGGTGTTCTTAGCGGACCACGAGGCTGACTTCAATAACTTCTAAATTTATTATATTCCATTGTTCGAGATAATGATTAAAGCAGTATATTCTATTTAAAACACTAGATCTATATTTGACACAGGGTTTCAGCAGCAGTTTAAAGTTATCTTTTTTTTTTTGAAGGGTTGTTGAAGGGTTGATGACGAATGACAAGGATGGGGGTCGCTTGTAGTGCTTCTCCATTTAAGAGGAGCACATTACGTGACCCTATCTTGAAGAGAAGTTTGCGAAAGCATAAAAATGAAGATGTCCTTGTTCTTAGGCTGTGATGAGGCCCTAGCTCAATCCTTTCCACTTCAAGTCCAAGATTTTCATTAACTTATCACCATTATGGATACAAAAGATTCAAAGTCTACCATGGCATATAAAGCCGTTTGCAGATATCTTACCTTTCCGGCGGCGGAATGTGGAATGGTTGGTGATGATGCTGGTGATGCAAGGGGGGAGGAGCATTCCATGCTACTTCCATCTTGGATAACGGAGACTCCGGGGAGGCGTACGCGTAGCCAACTCCTGGTTTTGCTGATAAAAAAGGATTTTTTTTTGAGCATTTATTGAATAAATACGCAAAATAAAACAATACTACTAACTTTAACTCATCTTGTCGCGCGGGTTCAAGTGTGTGTAAATATTCAGCTGTTATTATTTCATTTATTTAGTAACAATTTTTACATTGTATGCGAATGTTTTTAACAAATTTAAAATGTGTAATAAATAAGTACCTACATAACATTAATAACAATTTCAGCAATTTCAAATGTTTATTAATTAAATATAAAAGTAATGATAAAATAGTGTAATAATCATTGATAGCACCACAATTACAATCATGCATTAGATGTCAATAAATCTCTCCTAAGTTGCTTTGCCCGACAGGGTCCACAAAGATCTGTATCATTATTTGTAAGACCTTTAAACACTGTGGAATGCAATAAATATATTGAGTATTGAGTATTGAGTATAATTAATTGTTAACATGTGATACAGTCATAAAATCAATAAAATGTCAATACTGAGAATAAAAAACGATACAATATCATGTCAAGCTAACAAAAACAAAAAAAAAACTAATAAACTTAAGACGAACGATACTGCTCCGCTCGCAGCCTCCAAGCCTCCTCCCCGCGCCTTTGGGCGGACAAGACTGCGTGGAGTCAGTTGCAGCGAGTCGTTTTCGTCACTATTTTATTTGTCTATCGATTGTTTGCTATTACATCACACGTAAAGTACCGCGCGCGTGACATTAGAAAATGTTGATTTTCTGCTTAAATATATAAATAGTTACCAGGACTTTTGATGTGATGTTGTGGCGGCGATCGCGCATGCGGCCATTGCCCGAACTGTCCGTCTCCGTTTGATGACGGCGCCGTGTCCGGGGATGTACTGCTGCCCACTACGTAAAGGTACAAATATACATGATACAGGATATTCCTGCCAAAGGTCATCGGGGGGTTCGATAACTCTTAACATAAGTTAGGTTAAGTAGTATTTACGCAAGACAAGACTCAATAGTCATTTACCTAAATAAAATTAATAATCAATAATATTTTTATTTTAATAATTTATTTTTTACATAAAATAACTGCAGACGTACTGCAGAAATACATCCATCCCTTGATACATACATTCACACACAAGCACACCCAGACTTGGGAAAATGATACGCAATAGTGACGTTTCGTTCAATACAATCGAAGAAGAAGAATTAAGATAAATCAAAAATGACCGATTAATCTATAAGTAAGTAGATACATATACGGATACATAACAGACTTACCAATAATTCGCTTTTGCTTGCCGAGTATCTTGGCGCGTGGCGACGTTTGCTGTCCGTGCATCTGATCCGGCCAGATCTCTACTGACTGACCGCTCATTGGAGTGGATTTCCTAACAAACATTTAATTACATAATTAAAACAAAGGACGGAATTCCTCGATCAACAATGTCAGTGTTTCAATATTTCTGAAAATCTACACGGGTCTTATTTAGTTAGGATGATATTCCGATAATTGTATCATTGTTGATTAAGCGAGGATTTTCGACTGTTTGATGGTCAAAATAATCAAACTGTCATGATTGTCATGTTTATTAAAAAGGGCTCTGGACGAATCTTGTTAAATTAACTTTTAAACTTACGCGTTGCATGATTAAATAAAATATAACGGGAATTAACGCGATCATCCAGTGTAATCTGTTAGCCGAAACGTAAAGCCTAAAAGGTAAATAATTGCATGATCGCGTTAATTCCCGTTATATTTTATTGAATCTTGTTAATACAGTAATGTGGATATGGAAATAGTAACCTACAAAATTATAATAAATTATCTTACAGATTGGAAGAGTCGCTGCCGATGGACACAGAAGAACTGGTGGATAACTGATGAGCAGAGCGAGATGCCACTGGAGCCTAATAGGAAGAGCAAACTTATAATATTAATATTATGTCAAGTTAATTAGGAATACGAAAATCTTTAATACGCATTTTAAACGTTGACCCCGCCATACTGACTAGCAGCTCGACCAATACATTCCAGTATAACATGGCCTCGCGTTGTATATATATATATATATTCCCGTGCAATTCGAGACCAGCTTATACAGGCAATGTATTAGTTGATCTGTAGCCGTGGGTACGCTTTCGCATTACGTCCGATCAAAATCCGATCTGAGTCTGTCAAGAACCATTAATATTACAAAACGGCGGATATAGTGCGTAAGCTACGATCATTTTACGACTACTCCGGAATCGAATCACACGTAGTGGTGAAAAAGATCGGGAAGTAAATAGCATATTTACGATTTTGAGCGGTGGGTAAGGAGTGGAAGTAGCTGGTGTTTCAATCTTCGGAGGGTCCTCGTAATGTGATGTCTCGTCGAACGAGCCCTAGGCCAAAAAAATTACATTAGAGATTTATAGGAAAAATAAGGCTCAGATGTTTTTAAGCAGTGTGGTTCTTCATAAAATGAAATAGGACATGGATTTTTTTTAACTATTTAACCCTCATAGATTATTTTTTTTATAAAATTTATATAACCTATGTCATCCGGCCCATTCTTACGAATCTATTGACACCACATTTATTAAAATCCGTTCAATTGTTTAGGCGCTACTTTGAAACATACAAACATACACTACCAAAATCATTACCCTTCCTTTTGGCGTCGCTTTAGTCGAGTAAAAAGGAGGGAGTGTCGGCTCGGTCTTTGCTTAGATCCTGATATTCGTCGTATCGTTTTTGACTGTTTTAACCAGAAACCATGCATTTAACTAGAGACAACTATAAGTTTAAAATGACGTCATTCCCACTGCGCGAAATTCACGTCAAAGTTTAGAAATGTATGCGGTTTGACAACTTTTACCCGGCCCGGGGAATATTTTATATGAAATTTGACAGTCCAATTGTTTCAAACCGTCAATTTTCTTCATGTTACATCTTGACATCTATTATTTTTAGTTTTAACAGTGTCCATTTATGACTTAGCTTACAAAAGATGGGAAAATTAGGCCATCTAGAATCAAACGAGTAGTAGTCTTACCGGAGCAGTACTTCCATGTACAGTAGTATCAGATTTGTCACTTGTCTCAGGAATGGCGATGAGCTCACTCTCAGAAGATTCTTGTTCTAAGCTCCATTGCTGATATCTGTTAAACAATAAACATTCTAGCACTTATGAAGTATTTATGGTAGAGTCGACGCAGTCAAGTTAGTCCGCGGCATTTTCAAGGTATTAATATATTATTATTTGTTTCTCAGCAATGACATAATTGTATGTCGATATTTGAGACAGATAAAGAACTAAAGAGCGACTACAGCACTTGAAGGGGCAATTTATATTCCGTTGACTTTAAGTACTAATGAGAAAAGTTTAATATTTCGTTATGAATAGTCATAACCCTCTGTAGTCGACTAAAAATAGACGAAAAAATCCTTAATAACATGTGCCCGATCCGGTAATCAAACCTGAGACCTAGTGGTGAAAGGTTACATACGTTAACAACAAGACCAACGAGGCATTTTTTTTCAGTAGAGCTAAAAGACTCGTGCACTCACTTGGCAGACTTGGCGGGTTCCTCCCAGTGCGTGTGCATGTGCGCCGGCGACTTGTGCGGCGCCTGCGGACTCGCGCCCGGCGCCGCCGCCTCGTGCTCCGTCTTCAGCGACGGCTGGCTCACGTCTGCGCCAATCATTTCAATATTAAGCAGAGTTGCAATCAATCGACAAGTCGGCAACGAAGCTAGCAGTATTCCGACTTTTAAAATGAAAAAGAAATTACAGCAGGATGTTTACAATTCGTCGGAATAACTATACAGATGACAACGTGACGAAGCCGCTTACCAATGATTCACTACACTACCCTGAGTGCAATTCTTTTTCACTCGACACAATATGATAAGCAACAAATGTATGAGAATACACTTGCGAAAAAACTTTTCCAAATGCCATTTACACCCTGTTTACTTAATTTAAGAAAAATTTCCTCTGTCAGTTCTGTTCATAGTCTGGTTTATTTAGTTTATAATGATTTTTGATGGAATTCAATGGATGAATTTTGAAGACTTAAAAAAGAAGTTGTTCGAAATAGACTGTAAGAAAATTAATGTTATTTTTAAAATACCCTGTTGAAATAAACTGCAAAATAAAAAGTGTGGCAATCAAATCGAGTTATGACATTTTGTTATTTGAATATCAATTTCAAATACAACCGCTTATAATTTATATCTGTCTGATTTGTAATAACATTAATTTCACTTGTCTCAATAGCTTTAATATACACAGCGTTTTCGAACAAAGAAAGAGCTGTGAACGCTTACCTCTAGCCCTCACAGTGTGCGGCATGACGATCATGGGAGGAATCCGCTTGCACTGATGATATTGAGCCTCAACCGTGTTTAATACTACGCGGACCAGAGACTGCACCATTGCGCAGATACTTCCGGATCCGTAGTGATACTAAATAAATAAGAGTAAAAAAGTTTATAAGCGTTTGCGCGATCCAGAGTTAAAAATAAACTTCAAGTTATTTGGTTTTTTATACTTGTATTAATCTAACTTTCATTTATTTCATTAGGCTTAAGGCTCGTTTTCTACCAAAGCAGAGAGATATGGAAGTAACGTAAGCCTCCGTTTTGGAGGAAACTGGATCTTACACTTGGAACTTACATTCACAAATATGGATTTAAACTCTGCGTATCATATTTTTTTTTCAGTACAAAAAAAACATTTAGATTCCAACATCACTCCATTAAAAAAAATAAAAAGCTTTTTACCTTATATAAGACGACGATCAAGGCCATAAGCCAATGTCTCCTCACATGAGGTTCCAGTGCTGCCAGCGAGTGCGTGGTGCCAGGAATGCATGCACTACTGCCTGCTCCACAGCAGTACTATGCAAACATATTGTCTTAAAATAGAATCTTAAGACTAGATATTGTATGAGAAGCTTTAAGTCCGCACTAATAATCTCACATACGGTTTTACTCGCTCAAGAAACTGTCAAGACCGTCCACGAATACTGTGCGAAGGAATTTTAATTTACTTTCCATCGAGTCCCGCGGCACAGCATATAGTCTGAGCTCCCGGCCTACACGCTTAATTTTGCTCTTTACTAAAACAGCGATAAGTCAATGGTCTTGGGTTCAAACCCACGGCACACATCTCTGTCAATAAATCGTTAAGATTCGTCTTATCGCTCGCTAACGGTGAAGGAAAACATCGTAAGAAAATCTGCATGCCTGAGTGCCTAAAAAGTGCTTGAGGGTGTATGAGTACCAATCCGCACTTAGCCAGCGTGGTGGACTATGGCCTAACCCTTTTCATCGTGAGAAGAGGCCCGAGCCCAGCAGTGGGACATTTATTAGATACAAGGCTGCTATTATTTATTATTATTATTTGGAGTAAAACTATCTAGTGTACCAGTAGTGTTGTGAGTACTCAGCAAAAGGCAACATTGGTATGCAATGGAGAAGAATACTGAAAACTCAGCCACCAGATGTCATTTAGATCGTGAGTTGAAATGGGCGGCCCTGACTGGTCGAACAAACTTCTTAAAAATGTATTTACCTGCAGTAGAAGTAAGGTAGGCTCTGCAATGCTGGCGCCCATCACGTGGTTTTGATCTAAAACTTGTGGTAAATTCGCCATGAATGCGTTGAAAATCGACGATTGCCTGTTCAAACAGAAAAATACTTATATTGTAAAACCCGTTAGTTTATTGTATTATTTAACGCGTCATTCTATAAACTGTACAAAATAGTATCTAAACGTTGCAATATTGAGCAATTAACTTGATTAACTAAAAAACTTAACTTAAATTAAAGCAAATTTTAGCTATTAAGCATTTAACATACAATATTTCGGTGGAAAAATTATGATTCCAGTGGGGCTCGAACCCATACCTCGCGCCAACCAACCCAGCGCCTTATCCACTTCGGTCATGGAATCGAGGCCCATTGGAAACGAACGCATCCTATTACTGACATGAATGCCAGACCTCGCCACCATATTGGCAGCTGGAACCTTGTGACTTGCATTATTAGCTGGGCACGCGGCGCGACGTTATTCTCACGTACAAATCAATCTGTTTTTGGCTTCACTTTAGACGAAGCGCTTGTATGACGCTATATACAAGCGCTTCGTCTTTCGATCCAGAAGTTATAAACCTATGTATATGAATGACTATACTAAATATTTATTACTTACCTTAGAGTATATGGAGATAGGTGGAAATACTTTTCCACACAGTTGTATCCAAGTAGTAAAAAGAGGTGCTTCAGCACCAGTTCTTGGGATTTAGACGCCGTCTTATCTTCTATTGGATGTGCTTGGTCGGATCTATAGAAATTGAGATAGTATAATATATGAACAGTTAATGGCAAAAAGAGATAAAAAACTGTGGTGTTATTTTTGCTCCATAGTCGAAATACAATTTTCGACTTGCTTGTCGTTGCTTTACAGTATCTACAATCTTTGAACATGCCATTTTATAATTATGTATAATTTGCTATCCATACAACTCATAAATGAAGGATAATATGCGACACAAATGTATTTTTGTTCTGAAATAAATAAATGAAATGAAAATGACAGTTTTTTCTGAGAAAATGATCACTATACGCGTTATACCGATTAGAGAGAGGAAGAGGAAGATAGAGAGATATTGTTGTGATAGAGATAGTACTTGTATTTTAATAATGTCTTTCCAAGGACATCAACGCGTTTACTAATGGGGCCATTATTTTTTCAATATTACTTATTTTTTATAGCTCTATCTCCATACCCCGCACGGCAATTGCATGAAGCTTTCTGAAAATCCTCGAATATTAAGCCAACCAAATTTGACTCAGCCATCAACACGACGATGAAGAAGTGTCTTGATTGTTTGGCCATAAACGTTTTTTCAGCATTCAATATGACACTCAATACACTCATGCTATTTGAAACTTTCATCTGCTAATAAAATAATGCAGTAGTATTGATTTATTTTTTTTCTTTATTGTTGTCACAGTTTTCATCCGATATTAAAATTCGGAGCCCTTTTTTAACATGGTTATTTTAATGTTCATTTTGTTTTATATTTAATTTTTTTTTATTTTTACTTTGTTTGTTCTTTTCTATTTGAGATATTATTAATATGTGTTATTTAGTTTATTTTTATTATTACTATTTAATTACTTTTATGTATTTTATTTGGGGATATTTTATATTGCATATCAAATAAATAATCGCCTATCAATACATACTCATCATTTATATTCTTTTTTGCATCAAATAACTTACTTCACTACAGATAAACTAAATGTTTAACAAAACTCAAACTGCAGATAATTCGAAATTACACATCAATATGACATTCCTTTTTTCCTCATAATGCAATACAGTTAAATTTATTTTTGTACAAAAATACTACATGCATAGCATAAATACTGACTGCACATCAAATATACCATTTTTCATAGCAAAATAACTATCCCAGTCGCATATTAACCAGTAAGTACAACAAAATCTGTTCATCATATTTGTCTTAATTTTCAAGAAGCCATGCTCGGCAAATTTAATGATTATTATAACAAAAAAATCCTTTTACATTGCATTATTTCTAAAAGCAGAACAACTTAACTGAAAAACTTCGCGCGTTTTTTCGTTACATAAGTAAATAATATAAAAATAAAAGCTATAGTTATGGCATAGGTCAATTATGGGTAAAGTAGTAGGTTAGGTTAGGTTAGAACTGCGACCATAACATAGCGCGAGCCGAGCGAGCGAAGCGAGTGTGCCGCGGCAGCGGCCGGCGAGTGCTAGCTAATCTTTGTGATACTCCGACCCCTTTTTGAATCTACCCACTAAATAAAATAATATTATACTACCTACCAATTTCTTATTATCATAGATCGTAACAGACGACAGTACGTGGCGCCACCTGCAAAAGCTAAAAATGTGCCTATTGGGCAAAAAAGGAAGCGTGGACGCCCCGCGAAAGCAAGACCCGCTTTAATAATTCAATAAATTACAATTTTGTATCTAATTTTATATTTTTTTTGCTGATCTCATTATGTGATAATTAATAAATAATAAGATGACTGTGACTAATAAAATGTTGTTTGATCTAGAAAAACTGCTGTAAATATTATAAAAATAGAAGCTATATTTAAAAGAAAAAGTGTTAACATGTATAATGTGCATTAAGATTATTAGTTGTGCATTGATAAAAAAGCTTTTACTTTAGGAAAAAATGCTGTGCGCTGTGAAAATAAATTGTAGTGTGTTTAGTGATATTTTGAGTTGAATATTTTGTTGTGCAATCAGTAATTTTGATGGGAATTCGGTATTTAATTGCATAGAAAAAGGATATTTTATGATTTGCGTTTAAATACTACCCTTTTATTTGTCAGTTTTACAATTTTTCCAGATATTTTTTGAAAATTACTTCTTTATCATTTCTTATGTTCATTAATTATGCTCGATCTGTGCTTGGAGGTCCATCCTTTCCTTTCCGTAGATGGGGCAGTCTAAAATAAGGTGACAGACGCAATAGTATTAGAATGCAATAGTATTAGATGTACCTGGACAAGAACTGCATCAGCAAAAACACCAACAAATTTGTGGTCTCCCGATCAGCCTCTTCAAGGTCCACGGCCTTGGGTAGCACGGTGCTCAGCGTGTCTTCAGAACGGCCGGACAACGAATGGAACTCTGTAAGAGATGGTACTAGCTACAGGCTGGTATCCTGAATAGCTGACGAGGAGAAATCATGA
This sequence comes from Hypena proboscidalis, assembly GCA_905147285.1. Taxonomy (NCBI): domain Eukaryota; kingdom Metazoa; phylum Arthropoda; class Insecta; order Lepidoptera; family Erebidae; genus Hypena; species Hypena proboscidalis. The sequence goes on from LR990147.1 coordinate 1,064,069, forward strand.
GTCGGTAACTGGGGGAGAGGGAGGGTTGTGGGGATCTTAATTCTATTTTGATTGAACCTATAAAAAACATGTGAATTGGCTATGTCTGAGTGAACGGTTGGCGTGGTGGTTAAAGCAGTCGCTTTGACGCTTCCAACTGCGCTGGTGTTGTGGGTTCGATCCCCACACGGGACAAAATCTTTGTGTGATCCGCAAAGATTTGTTCTGACTCTGGGTGTGCTTCGTGTGTGAAATGTATGTTTGTAAACACCCCGCAAAACAGGATTTACACCTAGTGCGGCTGTCGTGTAAAAAAAAGAAAACAAAATATTATACATAATAACAATTTTGTATAGTTTAGTTAATACCTTGGCATACGAGCCGTCTTTAAAAAAGAGATTACAATGCAATAGATACACAGTAGTAGATGCATACATAGTATATAGGTTTATTTTATATATATATCATTTTATATTATCACATCGAAAATAATCATACAAATTTAATTTAAGACTGGTAAATCACTGTTGAAGTTCGTGGAGCAACAACGAGAAACAATGTCATATTATTATAACAATTATCTATTTAATTAAAAGTTGCCGTGTTAACAAAAGACGATTAAAAATTATGTGTATGGAGACTATTAACCAGTCTTCCAATTAAAATTGAATAGTATATATATATAAATATATATATGTCGCTATGTTTGATATATATTTATATCAAACATAGCGACATATATATGTTGTAATATATATATGTCGCTATGTTTGATATAAATATATATCAAACATAGCGACAATCCTTAGTCACATAAATACTCGGTACGTGTGACCAAGGCAATAAGAGAAGCTCAAACTGGAAGGCTAGATGTGTTTACGCCTTGTTGTAGCAAAAATGTACCTACACGCAAGGTAGTAAATCGCGTTATTGACAAAAGTCTTCTAATCAACTGTTATGAACGTTTTATAACTTAGTTGTTTTCCTCACATACCGGCACCCTGATTACAGTTTAAACTTAGCTTACTTTAATAAATATAAATTGCACGAAGTATAATTATAATCAGACTAATTAATGTATTAAAGTGATAGTACATTGTGCAATTTATATTAACACATGCTACGTCGTTATCTTGATGATACTCCTTTATGCCATTTTTGTAAGACATTTTAAAGCCACAAGTCTAAATTCCCTTGACAATTAAAAGTGTAAGGTGCCAAGTTTAAACAAACTATAGCTACCTTATGATTAGTGACAGTCCTGAAGCAGTTGGTTTGATAGTACTCCGAATCTCTTATATCGAGTAAATAAAATCAAATAGGATTGTACATATTATTGTATTTTTGCCAGACACCATTAAATCAAAGGGGACGCGAGGGCCTAGAAATAGGATGGTTGACACTATCTGCAATTAATCTAGAAATAATTATTTTTATGTGAGTTAAATTAAATCTTATTTTGATTTTCAAACCGAAAATAGTTCGTCAGATGAATAGTACGTCAAATGCCGTGATAGCCGCAAACTGTATCCAAAAAATATTGACAGAATTTAATTAATTGACTAATGGTGTCAACTGACCCGTGTAGAAGTATTAAAAAAAAACAAATGGTATTTATTTAATAATTTTATTTTTAAGTACTATTACTGTTTGTTTTCTTCATGACTTCCAGTACATAATTAAAATTATGTACTTTTAATTTTCTCTTCGGGATTTCCATTCCTAAAAAAAGACGATATAAATTTCAAAGAAATATTACATTTATCAAAATAAAAACATAGTTACCTGTTAGACTTTCTTCTTTGCAGTATCTGGTCGCATTACACTTTTTCTCGTTTTATACCTATGATTTTAAGAGTGTCCGGCAAAAGATTAACAAGTTTGTTTTCAAATAATATGGTACCCGCCGGTTATAAGAAATCGCGAAGTTAAAGATTTTTTTTCTGATTACATGCAAATTCTGTTTATGAAAAATAACATGCTGAACTGTCTTGTATTGAGTTAAAGCAATATATTATAGTATGTGTATATAGACCTCCACAGAGTGATATTAACCTATTTGAGACAGTTATGGAAGATGTTTTAAGGCGTTTGAGTACTGGTAATAGGAATTTAGTTGTATGCGGCGATTTTAATGTGGATCTACTTCAGCAGTCATCTAGCTCTACTAGGCTTTTTAGTTTATTTAGGTCATTTAACTTAGAGCACATATTCTTTGAGCCAACCAGAATTACATCACATTCTGCAACATGTCTGGATAATGTATTTAGCAACTGTAGATATCTGAGTAAAGCAATATTCAGTCACTTAAGATCTGACCACTGTGGGCAAATGGTCGTTTATCCCATGGATGAGCTGGTTAAAGCAAAGAAAATCACTTGTAGGCCGATGACTTCTAATCGTCTCAAATGCTTTAACGAGAATATTGCAGCCAAGGTTACCAACTTAGATATCAATGAGGATAATCCGGATGTCCTATACGGGAATTTATTTAACTTAATTAAATTAGAATACGATTTTATTTTTAAAAAGAAAACTTTTACTAAGAATGTGAATAGTAGATTCTGTGACTGGGCAACTCCTGGAATTTACAAAAGTAGAGCTAAGATGTATGATCTATATGGAATGAAACAGTATAATTTTGATCCTATTTTTATACAACATGTTAGAAATTATTCTAAAATATTCAAACAAGTTTGCTTGGTAGCTAAAACAATTTATTTAAGTAACAAAATTAAACAGTCTGATAATAAAATAAAAGCAACTTGGACTGTGTAATAAATACTGAAACAGGACGGTCCAAACCGCGAGATGATAGTTTTGAATTAGTGGTTAATAACAATATTATTAAAGATAATCTGGGTTTGGCTGAAACATTTAATAATTACTTTGCAAAATACCAGTTGAGACTACCAGTTTCTTGGATTCATGCTCAGTCACAGCTGAATCCTTGGCTAGGGGCAGCGTGAAAGAGTGTGATGTCATTTTCAAATTCCAATTTATAAGCCCAAGTGAGGTGGTGAAAACCTTCAAGTCGCTCAATTCAAAGAAAACAACCGACTTGTCATTTCTGTCAAGATATTGCAAAATATAATTATTGAAATAGCACCACAATTAGCTGTAATATTTAATCAATGTGTAGATAAAGGTATATTTCCTAATTTGATGAAACATAGTAAGTTAATACCATTATTCAAGAGTGGGTCTAAGAGTGACCCTAGCAATTTAAGACCCATCTCAATATTGCCAGCAGTTAGTAAAGTCTTTGAAAAGCTTATTTTGCAGCAGTTAGAAAGCCATTTTAATATTAATAATTTATTTCACAAAGAGCAGTATGGTTTCACAAAGGGTCGCTCAACCGTAGATGCAGGTTCTACACTTATAAAACATATATTTAATGCCTGGGAAAACGCGCAAGATGCAATTGGCGTTTTCTGTGACTTATCCAAAGCATATGACTGCGTTGAACATCAAACGCTTTTGCGAAAACTCAGGCACTATGGAGTCAGGGATATTGCACTTGATCTGGTTGCCTCTTACCTTGGTGACAGAGTTCAACGAGTTGATATAAATGGAATTAGGTCCTCCGGATTACCTGTCTCAATGGGCGTGCCACAGGGCTCAATTCTCGGTCTGTTTCTCTTTTTAGTGTACATTAACGATTTACCATTCTATGTGCAAAATTTTTGTGATATAGTACTTTTTGCAGATGATACTTCGCTTATTTTTAAAGTTAATCGTAATCAGGATAGTATTGATGATATTAACAGGTCAATTGCACTAGTTCAAGACTGGTTTACTAGCAACAATTTATTATTGAACTCGAATAAAACTAAATGTATAAAGTTCACTTTGCCTAATGTCAAGAAACAGAACATAAGTATAATACTAAATAACGAAATCATTAGTCTTGTAGAATCAACTATGTTTTTAGGAATAACCTTGGATCATAAGCTTCAGTGGGGCGCCCATATATCGTGTCTAGCAGGGAAACTCAGCTCCGCGGCATTCGCTGTTTGGAAAGTTCGTCAGTTAACTGATATTGAAACTGCGCGACTAGTTTATTTTAGTTATTTTCACAGTGTCATGTCCTACGGTATTCTGCTATGGGGGCAAGGCAGCTGATATTCAAAACATTTTTGTAATTCAAAAACGGGCAATTCGTGCGATTTACAAACTCAAAGCTCGAGATTCTCTGAAAGAACGATTTAAGGAAATAGGTATTTTAACAGTAGCATCGCAATATATATTTACTAATATTATGTTTATACGAAAAAACATAGGAACATATACCAAGAAAAGCGATGTTCATTCATTAAACACGAGGAATAAGCATAAATTGGTAGGCCAATATTATCGCTTAAACAAAGTCCACAACTCATTTGAGGGACTTGGGGTGCGTTTTTATAACAAAACTCCTGTCGAAATCTTGAACTTGCCCCTACTAAAGTTTAAGAGTATCGTTAAGAATCGTCTCATGGAAAGGGGCTAATAAAAAATAAACGATTTCTTAACCGACACTACGCCTTGGAAATAATATTATATATTTTTTTTATTTTTTTTTTATAGTACGCCCACAGCGAACGAACGTGTAGTCCACCTGATGGTAAGTGGAGTACAGCCCATGGACATCAACAATCCACAAAAGCAGATTAAAGATGCGTCGCTGCAGCTGAGGACTACGGTGTTATGCCTCATGTGCCAGTAATTTCAGGGCCTGATCTCACCACCAAACCGGAACACAGTAATGGAAGCACTACTATTTGGCGGCAGGTTAAAGGTGAGACGGTGGTGCTGCCGCCCTCGAGCTCATTCACAAGAGCTCTACCACCAGTAAATATAAATTTATCTTATGTATTTATTACAGTAATGTATTTATTATTTACAATTATTTGTAAATAATAAATACATTTTATTATTAATTGTTGCCAACTAATTTACTATTACTACACATATCTCTTTAAAATTATGAGTACTTAAAACATCATATTTTTTTATTAAACTTAAGTAAATCTAGGAAAAGTATTTTAAGCCCGTTCTTATAATGCAAATTCTCGTATTAGGTGTTCCTAATGTACTTATTTTTATTACATACCCACAATGTGTTCATGCAGTGCTTAGCAATGCATTAATACATTGCTGAATTATGAGAAAAAGTACTCATAAATTTCACAACACTAAGAATTCGTGAAACAGTCTCTATAGTATACACATATATAGATATTGCATAACTAACACATGTCAAGTAAAGCATGAGCTTATGGCACTCGGAATTGGAACGTAATACAGAAATACTACTTGCACGACTCTTCTACATACAAAAAGCACTGCTCATAAAAATCTCTATTCGAAAACAGCTCGTTTCGCCGAAAACTTTATTGATAAAAAACATTGTCCGTAGATAGTAGATATCTCGGTCCATAGAAAGCACTTCTTTACTTTAAAAGTAATGTAATAAACTATCGCGAAATATAATAATATAATGTATTCATATTATTAACATTTAAAGGGCACGGTTAGCGTTGTGGTTAAAGTGGTCGTCTCGCCGCTTGTTTGAGAAAATTTATTTTGACTATGGGTGTGCTATGTGTGTGAAATGTATGTTTGTGAATACCCCCGATACACAGAAGTTATAACTAAAGCGGACGTCGTTTTTTTTAAAAAAAAGTTTATTCTCTAAAGGTGCTCTTTGTGTACCAGTGATGATGGTTGTGAACAAATTTAAGCAAACAAGCAACGAGGCAAAGTGAGAAGTGCTGTCTATGAACAGAGATATCTGTCAGCAGTGCGTTCTATGGACCGATATATCTATGAACAATGTTTTCTATCAATAAAGTGGTCGGCGAAACGTGCTGTCTACGAATAGAGATTTCTATGAGCAGTACTTTTTGAATGTAGTAGAGTCGTGTAATAGTATATCCGTATTACGTTCCAGGCCCGCCTAAAACTGATGCAATCACTGACGCCTAAGGCAACTTTTTAGGTTACCTGAAGATCACTGGCACGCTACAAGGGCCTAAAGAACAAAATAATCTGAAATATCGTATCGCTATGAGACAAAAATTAAAGAGATTATTCAAATAATACGGCGAGTTTAATTATTATTTGTTTAAAACCGTACATGGGCAGACCATACTCCAGTCCAAAAAAAAAACCGGTGGATTTGTTATTTATATATTATCTCGTCTTATAAACTAAGCCGTGTCACGCCTTTTTTATTAATAGCGACAGGTGGTGTGCACACTTGAAACACTTTTGTTTGGAGTGTGCTAAGGACTATTTTATAAAATTAGATGGATATCTAATCAGAGTAAAAAAATACTTTACTCAATAAAATAGTCATGTTCGGTGATATGGTATCGCGAAGTTAAGAACCTTTCAGAATGCCAGAGACCTTAGCCATATTAGGCGGATCTGGAACTAAGCAATCGGACTGGGTGCCTCGTACTTACGGGCACGCAGTCCGAAACGCGGTCCCATCTCTAAGGCTGGTTTTATCGTTACGCGTTTCGGCAGCGCCGTTGGAACGCGCGCTTTCGCAGATGTATGGGGTAGTAGTTGCCGTTCAATAACGCGCCATGTTCGTCGGCTCTGTCGAAGCGCGCGCCGCTCATTCTGAATGTATGCGAAACGCGCGGTACTAATCTCGTTCTAACAGTGCACTGCTGTTCGAGCGCGTGCTGTTAACAGCGTGCTGTTTAGCGGCGCGTCTAGCGGCGGGACGATAAAACCAGCCGTAGTCTAGATCCGCCTAATATTATACAACACATAAGACGGCACGTATACACTCCGAAACCGTCGTCGCATCTTTCGTCATAGCCGTCAAGCGTAGGGAAGACATCAGCTACAAGATTTGATTCGTCATTGGCCGTATATCAATGGAACGAATTCGGCGATGACGAATTCAACCTGGCAGGCCGACATGCACTTCGGTGACGAAGCCAAAGCGAAGGGAGGACGGCGATGCTGAATCTAATCAGCCGAAAATTGTGGAACCTTATCAGTAATAAAGGATAAAATTTGACATCGTCCGTGTTATGAGACAGCGGCGATGATTGATTAAAGCCAGTATTATCCGACTTATGATGGAATAATTCGGCGATTGCAGATTGAATCCAGCAGTGACCGACAAGCCTATGACGAATTCAGCGATGACGGATTAGAGGCAGGTAGTGTTAATATGGATTTAAAAAATTATTAATCCTTTAAGATATTTTGTATCAATCAAAAGGGAGGTACGGTATTTGTTATGTTTAAATTGAAGTGCATTGCGTTTTTAAAACGAGCTTACAGAATCTTGATTTAATGATTCGATTTGAAACTGACCTCAAGTCAGAGTAAAGATATACCGAGTAGTTTATCTTCATAGAAATGGTCAAAGTTATATAGTATAAAACTTTGACCATTGAAACGAAAAGAAGAAGAATAGAAATGGTCGGAACGCGTCGTACGCTTCGGCATAAGAACGCAATAAGGGGACTAACAGAAGACAGGGATGTGCCACTGTGACGTATGAATAAAAGGTAGGCAGCCCTACCTAGTGATTTATATTTATAATGTGTGCTGATGATTTGTGACAAGGTATAGGAGTCACTGCTAACATGATCTCTATTCGTCATCTATTTCGAATACAGCCTGTAGTAAGCCATACAAGCCGCAAGACATGGTGTTTATAATACTTACTGAACAATGGACATATTAAACACGAGATTTTTTGTATATTTTTTATTTAATAACATCCTGCATAGTTTACAAAAACTTCACACTGTAAAAAAAATAGAATCACCTTTTCACTAGATATTTTGTGTTGCAATGCCTAGCCACGCCACAGGCCCAATTTAAGTCAAAATTAATAAAAGTGTTAACTATTGTAAATTATTAAAAAAAATACTATTAAAGGCTCGCAAGAAATTTGAAAAATTTGAACATACATTTTTAGCCACACCCCCTCGTACACCGTGATAAATCGTATCTAAATGTACAAAATTACAGTTAAAATAATTGAACGTTAGCTGTTTGTTTTACCTATAATGAGAAATTACACGAAATGTACAGTGAAAGGACAGAAAGACAACTTGTCGTATCGTACTGGGTCCCAACAATAATAATCGTACTGGGTCCCAACAATAATAATCGTACTGGGTTGTGAAGGTCTGATGGCAGTCGATCCACGTAAAAATAATTTTTGACAAAAAAAACCGACTTCAAAAAGTAGGTAAACTAAAAAGCAAAAAATAAATTTACTTCGCACAAAATAATAGGTTTTTCATTTAGTTAAATAGAAATCATTAAATAATTATTTTATAATTCTGAAGTCGGTGCCAAGTAAATCGGATAATTAAGAACTAATATTCAGTCAGAAAATACTTGTTGAAAAGATTGATATTATCTATACTATACAGAGTTATTGTTTTCTAGGCACCGACTTCAGAATAATAAAATATATCTATAATTTAATAATTTCTATTTAACTAAATGAAAAACGTATTATTTTGTGCGAAGTAAATTTATTTTTAAGAATGGGGTATTAAATTGAATGAAGCTAAGTCAGTACACATAGACTTCACAAACAAGTAGCCGCAGTATTTGCCAGTGTTCATAAACAACCAAGAGGTACCATATGCTAATACAGCTAAATACCTCGGCATGACGCTTGACGTTAAGCTACGCTGGAAAGCGCACGTCAAGAAGAAACGAGAAGAACTAGACATGCGCTACAAAAAAATGTACTGGCTTATCGGAAAGCAATCACCCCTTTCAGTACCTAACAAAGTCCTACTATACAAACAGGTTTTGATGCCTGTATGGACTTATGGCATCCAGCTGTGGGGCTGTGCCGCTCAAAGTAATCGGCAAATTATACAAAGATTCCAGAATAAAGTACTCAGGAATATCGTGAACGCGCCCTGGTATGTAAGGAATTGCGACCTCCACAGGGACCTCAACATTGATGTCGTAGATAAAGTGATGCAAAAATTGGCAGAAGCCCACGAATATAGGCTTCATCGTCACGTTAACGTCGAGGCCATCCAGCTCCTCGACAATACGGACATAGTGAAAAGACTTAAACGGACAAAACCATATGAGTTAGTTAGTGTTAGTGATTAAGTGAAAAATTACAAACAATAACAGTGATAGTTCAAAAGACAACATGAACAAAGTGTCTTCGCCTTAATAAAAACTAAGTGAAGTGTTATTGGACGCCTCTTAGATTTATGTTTACATATTCATTTAGGTTAAAATAGAATTACTCATTAGCCTTTATGGGCTAGATTGTAATAAAATAAGATATTTGTGATATCTTAGAAAACAAAAATAAGTAAACGTATAAAATTAGAGTGTTATTTTCCATATATAATAAATTGTCTCCTTTTTTCCCATTCCTTACTCCTACATAAATAATTTCACTCAACATTCTTCGAGCCGAACAACATTCTTTACTCCCAGTACAGTTGCCCGGCATCAGCGCGGAGTTTGCTATCATCCATTCTCCTATAGCAACGCTTGTGCAAAATCTTAGAACGAGGTCTAGGGGGTTTCCGAATCTTAAACCACTTAGACCTCGCCATCCAGCAAGAAATATAAGGTCATGTCGGGAGAAGTCAGGGGCGAGGGATTGACCATGGGAGTGGACTATGGTAGGAGTGAAAGTAAAACAGATTCAATTCATTTATTTAACAATTATTTAATACATTTAAATGCGACTTATCACAGTGTTCGAGGCGATCACAAATTTTGTGAAATTTCTTGCAAACTGTTAAACGTATTTTTCTAAATAATTTACAATAATTATGAACTATATTTTAAACCATTTTTGATTTAAATTGGACCACTGTAGGGCACAATTGTGGTCATCATCATCATCATCAGCATCTAGACTTTCGTAATGTTATGTTAAATAGCTTACAATTGACATTTGGAGTGGTAAACTATGAGGATCTCGTATCGAACAGATAAATTGCCGTGCATTTAGCCGTTTCTGCCATACCTATTATAGCAATCAAATTTAGGCCCCATAGTCTTGTCACTGTCAGTGGTATCTACACTCTTTCCATGTAGACACTTTGTCTATATTTGGCATCACTCAGTCTCCCGCTTTGCTTTGGAGGGAAGTAAAGATACATACTTTCCAACTCCAACTATATACTTCTGATTAAATTTGTTGCGGGTTCCAAGACAATTTTAACTCTCCCTGGGATTGCCCGTGTGTCATGCACGGTGCCTTTCAGTTGGTTACCGCTGTAGATCCTGGCGTCACAGGAGTCACAGTGGTGGGCGTGTGGGTGGGATTATAATTTAGTAGCACATTAGTTCACCGTAAATTTTATGACACTCCACTTTGTTATTTCATCACATTATATAGCCTACTTTCTAAATTCACATATTTTAAAAACTTCACTTTTTATAACACTTTTTCACTTATTTTTTATAACACTTTCACTCCCATACTTTTCACTTCACAGGTCAATGCCGCCTATGATGTCAAAGAGCGCGATTGGCAAAAAAACGAAAAAATAACAATTTTCGCTGAATAAAACTTTATGCTGATAGACTTCTGATAGCCTACCCTATTCAGCCTATATATCCTAAGTTCCTGTGACCTAACAAACTTGTCCACAATAGAAACACCAGCCTACGGTACAAAAGTGGAAAAAGCAAGTACAATACGTCATGTGACCTGAATAGGATCCTAACATATTCCTTACTTACATCCTACAGCACAAAGGCACAATACATCATATATGACGGTGGATCCGCCCACCCCTCAAGCACCAGCCTGCAGTAAGTATAACTTACCGTGCGTGTTGCTGCGCTGCGCGGCGCCCAGGGGCTGCGGCGCCGCCAGCAGCTGGCCGAGCCCGAAGCGAGATGTCTTACGTTTGAGCAGAGGCGCTGAGTATTGACGGGAGTATACTTTTTCGCGTTCTGGGGACAAATAATGATTTGAGGTATGAGTTTGTGAAGTTAGGGCTTGAGCCATGAGAATCTGATAACTTGACAACCCTGCGAGCCACTCAGCCCTCTTGGCAACATTTTATATGATTTTTTGTGGTATTAAGCTTACGTGTGCCCGCGAGGCTAATGGTTAAGGCGAGGCAAAATTTAGAACACGCTGTATTTATTACAGCAATTATTTCAAATGCAAAAACGCTGTATACGGGCAATGTTTGGCATAAAACAAACTGATAGCTGCAGGCCGTTATTTGTTAAGCATAAAGTTCTGACACTTCCATCTCTTTATATTATGGAAGTAGCTACATTTGTAAAGACTAATAGCAACTTGTTTCCACGCTTATGTGACAGTGTTGTAAAATATCGAAGGGATAATTATAGGCTTCGTATGCACCCTGCTAAGACAGCGCCTACTGCACAAAAGCAAAGTATGCATGGGTCCAGTAATTTTTAATAAAATCCCAAATGAGATTAAAAAGTTGCCCATGAATATATTTAAGTCCTTGGAAAATCTGTTACTTGAGAAATGCTACTACAATATAATAATATGTGATTATTTGAATGATATGCTATGATTATGAGAGATGGGGAATGTTACTGTGAATTGTTCAATAATGTGCTCTTGTTACCAATTTAAGCCTGTATAGAATTTTATATTTTTTTTATTTTTATTAATTTTTCATTTTATTATGTTATTCACTAGTTATTGGACATTTTACCTGTTGACATTTTGTATTCTCTATTATTGATCCTAATTTTATGACATTAATTGTAATATTTTGCTGTTTCTATTTTTTATCGGACTTTATAATGTTAAATTGTTTTGAAATTGAATTAATAATTTTTGCATGTCATGTAAATGTGATAAAAACATGTTGAACATTATTTAATTGTAAGACCTTGTTGTAGCATGTTTTAGCAAAATAAATGATCTTATCTTATCTTATCTTATTTTGAGAAATAACACAATTTATTAAGCGTAGACTTTGTTACCAAATCTTTTTTGAAGAAAAAACATCAACGCGTTCACTTCCGACGCCATTTTTACAAATTTTTTTTTGTTCCGCCTTTTTAACTTCCTGTTAACAGAAACTTGGGCCAGTTGACTAAGGCAGAAGCACCCACTATCTTACCATTAGCCCGCCGCAAGCACTTTGGTGCACGGTTTAATGTTGAGGCTCATCAGGCTCTAGAATGACTGGTACATGAGGCATAGCACCGTAGCTTTCAGATGAAACGATAAATCTACAATCTGCTTTTATGTATGTATGGGTTGTATTTACCATTTACCATGTGGACTACACGTCCGTTCGCTACATAATGTCGTATAAAGGAAGAAAAAAGTAGATCTATGAATAATAATAATAATAATAAATATCGAATATTAGGCCAGATTGCGCTGACCTTAAGTGTGATAAGAGCAGGTGGAAGATGATGATGAGACCTGGATGTATGATCGATCATACAGGGTACACTTACCATGTCTAGTATCAGGATGCGGTGGCATAGTAGCAGGTGCTGATATAGTCCTCTTATACGGCCACTTAGTACCAAATGAAGCACTCAAAGTGTTGACATTGGTGTCCCGCGCTGATACACTCAGAGCTTCGTGAGCGCGACGCACTTTGTACAGGAACCATTCTGAGCTTGTGTCGCTGCTTACTAGTTCTGGTGGGAAATGGTTGGGATTAGGTAAGATCAGGCAAATTTGTATTATCGCGAAACATAGTAGTGGGTCTTCAAATACAGGTGGAAATGAAACTCGCTCAGTTTCATTTCGCGCCTCGAGTGAAATCGTATTGCGGCGCTCTTACTAAATACATTGTGAGCGTTATGCAGGTGTGAGATTACTTTTTTTACTATTTTATGATGGAGTACCCATGTGTTATCTGATGGCATCATGTTTCTTGAATAGAAGCGAGTAAATATATCGATTTCATGCGCACGTGCTTCTTAGCAGTGTAAACATCTTGCGAACCTACTTCTCTCTCTTTTGTAAAGTAATAATTGGTATCAAAATGTGGTATATACTTAAGATGAATCGTGTAAAGAACCTGACGTAGGTAGAAATAAATGCGATTTTGAAATATGTAGGCAAAAAATTAAAACTTATAAAAAAAAACTGAATAACTGAATATTAAAACCAAACGAAGAAGTCAAAAGATTATCATTAACTATTGAACTATTTAAAAACATAAAAAAGCTGAAGGACATAATGACTACCTCTCAAATTCGAAAAGTCGATAGTCTTATTCGTGTTGATCTGCGCTTCCAAGAACAGAGCTTCGAATCGATTCAAGAAGAACTCCCAAGTCAAGATCTTGCGATCACTCAGCGTGTTGTGGAGCTGGTAGATGGACTGCAGGATCATAGGTCTGTCGACGATTACCAGGTCAAACTGCGTCTCCAGGCAGTACAGGAGAAGCTGTGGTGAAAATATTTTATTTAAAAAAGATAATTAACTAAAACCTCATTAGATCTATCATGTTGGCCACACACTGGAATCTAATAACGTCTGACAAGTTGCTATCGCAATTTACTTTGATAGTGTAATTGTTATTGCATAAAGCCTACGGGACTTGAAGTAATCACAAAAGCACCTAACGCACTTATACATATAAAGCATTTGACTGTATTGAACACAAGATATGTCAGCAAAATTTTAATTTTATAAGAATAATAGAACTCATGATCTAGCGTAGTATATTTTTGCAGTGGTGCAGCAATACACTTAAAACTTTAGTCCAAAATTATCAAATAATATTCATTTATGTATTGTTCGTATGCCACTAGGTAGTATTCTAGGTCCAGACTTATTGAGTTTAAGGTTAGATGTTCAGTTACTTACATCAATAGCATTATCATGCACAGTGCCGATGTAAAGAGTAGCTCGTTGAGCGACGTACACGTTGATATCGTCCATGCTGGAAATCAGGTAGCAGAAGGCGGTGGCCAGAGCTGTTTGTAACGGCAGGCTGGTCTTTACTGGGGATCCATCCATGAATCTATAGGGATTAGAAGTGTTGGATTATGGATAGCCTAATTCAGATAATATATAGGGGGTCCCCATTTTTAATGGATAATCCTTCGACTACAGGTTGAAGGCATCACACTGATTGAAAAATGCCAAATTTGGCACAGAAAAGTATAACGGTTTTTTTTATATTGAACATTTTCGATTCTTTATAAAAAAGCCACCTTTTTCCACTATTTGCGATGCCATGATTATTAATATTGGAAAAATTTCAAGTTTTTTTTTGGAATTCAACTCTCGAATAAATGTACTATCAAATATTTATTTATTTATAAATGCATTATCTTATTATTGTACAATGATTTCATTGAAAAATACAAAGGTTATTAAAAAGATTTATACTTTGAATTTTTTGCTTAACAAAAAGATTGAACCCTTATGGTGTCTTTTTTTTTATTAATAATGGGACGGGGTCATTATTTCTATGGACGGGGTGTATATGACTAAGAAATATAACTTATACAGATGAATAGATATAGATCTGGTACTGAATCTTCAAACAGATGACCCTGAAAATAAGTAAGAACAAGACAAGACAAATAATAGAAGAGTACCCTGAAGTTTTCAATACTAACCTATTGTTGACAGAAATGGTAGTTGTGATGATGAGGTTACAGAATACTTAACTACCTATAGCCAGGACCACGCATTACTATTTATTTTCAATGAGAAGTCCGGATTACAGGAGCTCAAATATCTAACTGAGTGACTTTTCTCCTTAACATTTTTCGCTTTATCTAAGTATGTTTTTTCGTTATTTCGACAAAATAAAAAAAATATAAAAAGAAGACCCTAAAAGTAAGTAAGGATTAAAAACACAAAGCAGTAATCACCAAGTATGAAATATTTATTTCTGCAACAGGAGAGCAAAGTTCGTATTTGCTTCGAGTGAAAAATTTTGAGAGAATTAATTAGCGCACGATTCCATAGTAGAATCGCGAGCGAGCAACGGGTGATTTTAGGTTAGAATCTTGAGCGTAGTGAGGGAACTAAAAGCAAGAGATGTAAATAACTTTGATCTCGTGTTGCACATACCTATTCCCCTCAACAGCTTAAAAAGGCGAGAAGTGAGCAAAACTCAACTTGGTTTCGAGTGAGAGCAAATCTTAAAGCAAAGTCAAGTTTTGCTCACTGAAATGACTAGAAGCAAAATCGAGTTTTGTTCACTGGTTTTATACAACAAAGAACGACATTTCGAGCTGCTGAGGTAAAAAAGTAATTTTAACCTGATGACGGCAGAAACTTTTTCAACTACAGTGAAACGGACGGATGGACATGATGATGGCATTGGTCACGGATGAGGTTACAGAGCACATCAATTCAAAAACCGAGAGACTCAGTGTGAATGGGTACACATAGTATCTATGTTGTTGAACTGACTGTCTGGACGAGCTGTCAGGCCTGGAAGTGACGGCGACGAACAAACAAAAAATATGTGTCATGGACATGTCACCTAAAAGAAGACCCTGAAATTTTATAAGAACACAAGTTACCAAATAAATAATAGTCCTCTCAGCTTTGCTACTAACCTAATAATGATAGTAACTCTTTCCACAGCAGTGAACCTGACATGGTAGTCCTGATGGTGGAACTGATCTCGAATAAGATTACAAAAGACGTCAGCTCCCCCAGCTAAAGTCACGCAGTGAAGTAGCACGGGCACGGCCACGGAGCAGATGTGTGAATGAGAAGCGTTGCAGACGTTCCAGAGGCTGGGGACAGATAAAACGACATAATATACAAACTTTCTTTAACAAGTACTGTAAAAAACATGACATGAATAAATACTTACTTGTCAATAAGTAAATTTTCTTGGCACCAAATCAGAAAGCCCCTGTGATCTGCTAGTGCATCGGTATTCAGTACTAGCACTTGCAGACATTGCAGTAAGTGATAAAGCACGTCCGGACGGGATGTGCTTTTTAGTTCCTGAAGAAAAAAGTTGTTGATTTTTATGTGTCCACATAGTTAAAAGTAGATTGCTTCAAGTTTTTCATGCTTTTTCGTCCCGCGTCTCCATAGCCACCTCTTGTTAGCCCCTATCCTGACAAAATTAGACAATCGACTCACGCTAATAGGGTTCACACGCTAATGGGGTAAGGTGCAGTATGGTCAAATCAAGCTAACTCGAAGCCAGTGAGTAATAGTTGCCAATTCAGATATCAATTTTGTGATTTTATAGTCATGGCTCAAAAATCAGATATCAATTTTGTGATTTTATAGTCATGGCTCAAAAATAATTGGCACCCAGTCGATACTCACCTGCAACAGCTGGTGTATGTACTGCAGCTCCTGAGGCAGCTCGTCAATGCTGAAATGGAACTTTCCGGCAGACGTGGGCCAGAAGTTAGTCATGTCAACTTCTATTGAATCTGCCATAGCTTCATGATCTCCGAGGAGATTTGGGGTGGATACCTGATAATTTAAAGCTTAATATTAAGAACTTGAATAGAGAGACTAACATTTGGTTTAGATTATTGTGATTATTCCTTAACCTAATATCTCAAGCTAAAAAGGAGGTCATTATGAAAGATAGCCATATTTCTTTTTAAATTTATTTTCTGATATTTGGTGATAATAAAACTTCAATAAATAAAACATGAATCATTTACTTACATCAGCCGTAGCAGTTGCGACATCAGTATCGGTCAGCGTCACGGTATGCGCAGTGGCCAACGTTGGCGCATCGGCTGGCGGAAGCGACACGGCCATATCCAACTGCTCAGTTATCGTCTCCACCGTCGCCGTCATGATCTGGGCACGAGATTTTGACGTCATGATATTGGTCAGTTGCCATCAAGGTTGGATTAAGCATTTAATTTTGTCGAGTGAGGTCTACTGTCTATGCGTGAAAACTACTTACTAAATACATTTTTTATATCTTCGTAGATGAATGTTTGGACGAATAGTCTTGAAGTGTCAGCGTGGTCACTACAAGACAGTCCAATTTTCTGTAGGTCATACTTTAAGGATACTAACAACTTATGAATTAGTATCCTGACACGGCAGACCATATACTTTTATAACTAACGTATGCAGAAATTCTGTCAAAGATGGAGAGATAAATGTTTTTCTTATAATATGTCATAGACTAAATAACATATACCTACTGATTAACCTATTAAGTATGTAAAATGTCACTATAAAAAATATAAAAATGTTGCAAATCCTAACAGAAATACTGTACATTCGTACGTTACGTGCCCGCTTCCGGTATACAATAATTGAACTATACACCTAACAAAATTGTTATTTGAAAATATGTCTGGACATGTGTCTAAATGACTACGACATAAATATCGTAATCAGAAAGACTATCCAATTTAATTTCGGCCATGATTACATGATATTTTGCAAGTTTGGTTAAATATCAAAAGGGTCAGACCTTTGCAATAACACCAGTAGGATCTCAATAAATTTAAGGATTCATGGTCCCAAAAGTAACTACGACAATGGTGTCGTGGCCTCTTAGAGACTATCCGTTTTTCTCTAGGTCGTGCTACAAAGATACATTACAAGCTAGAATAAGTGCCCAGCGATGGCAGACCTTTTTTTATATTGAAACTATCCTGATCATCGTAAGTGTTTAAAAGCTATTATTTATATACACGACAAATATGAACAAATTTTAGTTTAAACATACAAAACATATTTATTCGGCTAGTTGACGATACACTATATTTAATAGCACTAGTCCTTAAAAAAAACAGTAAATAAAAAAAACAAATGTCTGGACATGTGGTCCCATACAAGACTAAGACATGGATATCTTAGTCACTACGGGACTATCCATTTTTCTTGTAGGTCGTACTTTCAAGATTCATTAAAAGCTTCAGTAAGTACCTATATTTGGCAGATCATTATTGTATCAAATCATCTACCCCGTAAAGAATTGAAATTTTTTCAGGACTCATCTTCTTCGTATCAATGGCAAATGTGTGAAATTTTAAGGCTCAATTAATAGCTACTATTACGTGCACGTGCTATGTTTGGACTAAAAGTTACTGACATTTGTCAACTATATTTTCATGAGCATGCCATCTTAACCCTTTCATCGTTATATATCCTATAAATATGTCTCTTTGTAAAAAACAATCCAACACTATTTTCAATATTGTCTGATACTGTACAACGTAACCAACGAGACCATGAACGATTATGCAAGCACAGCGCCAGAACTGCTCATTTGGGGCATAGTATAATCAGTATAGCGCCTAAAATTTACAATAAGTTACTAAAACAATTTAAATCCTTGAATTTTAATATGTTCAAAAGTAAATTTAAAGAAATGTTGATAAAGAAATGCTATTAGAATATTAAAGACTACCTTAATGATAATTATATTTAAATTATGTAATCTACTACGATATTACGATATACAATTCCTTTATATTATTCTGGCATATTTTGACATTTTTATAATTTTACTTTATTACTAATTAATACTGATGCATGCTTATTTTTGACAAAGTGTAATTTTAAATTCTATTTATTTTATATTTGTACGCCTTCCATGGCAAAACATGTTGTTACATAACCAATACCACCAATTCAACTGTTATAGAAAGTAATTTTCTGTAAACCACACATGTTTAAATATATATTTTATCTTTTTATCTTTTACGTGGTACAGCACACATATAAACTCGATACCTAAAATTTGGAAGGCTCATCAAATATTACTCGTACGTTAATATTTTTTGTGGATCATACTTTTGAGATACTAACTTTTGAATTAGTGTTCAAACACGGCAGACCATATTTTATAACTAACCAATGAAGAAAGTATTTTAAAGATGAAAAAATAGGTGTTTACTTATGTCATAGACTAAATTACATATACCTACTGATTAAGATAACCTATTAAGTATGTTAAATGACACCGTAAAGTACATTTGTACGTTACGTGCCCGCTTCCGGTATACAATTATTGAACTATACACCTAATCAATTGTTATTTTAAAATATGTCTGGACATGTGTCTATGATTACGACATAAATATCGTAATCAAAGAGACTATCCAATTTTATTTCGGTCGTGATGACATGATATTTCACAAGTTTGGTTAAATATCAAAAGGGTCAGACCTTTGCAATAACACCATTAGGATCTCAATTAATATTTGGATTCATGGTCCCAAAAGTGACTACGACAATGGTGTCGTGGCCTCTTAGAGACTATCCATTTTTTTCCAGGTACTTATTAGGTACATTACAAGCTAGAATAAGTGCCCACAATGCGGCAGACCATTTCTTATATTGAAATTACCCTGATCGTGGTAAGTGTAAAGTCTGTGTTAAAAAGCTATTATTTATTTACACGACAAAGATAAACATATTTTAATTTAAATATTTAATACGGCGAGTTGACGATACAACTATTTTCAATAGCCCTAGTCTTTTAAAAGTAAATTAAAAAACAATCAAATGTCTGGACATGCGGTCCCATACGAGACTAAAACATTGATATCTTAGTCACTACGGGACAATCCATTTTTTCTTGTAGGTCGTACTTTTAAGATACATTACAAGCTATAGTAAGTACCCATACTGAGCAGACCATTATAGTATCAAATCATTTACCCTGTAAAGACCTGAAAATTTTTCAGGGCTCATCTTCGTATTGATGATATATGTATGAAATTTTAAGGCTCAATGAACAGCACTCTCTTAAGCGTTCAAGAGCGCCTCTCCTGGCACGTGGTACAGCACACATATAAACTCGAAACTTCAAATTTGGAAGGCTCATCAAATATTAGTCGTACGTTTATATTTTTTATAGGTCATACCTTTAAGATACTACCTAACTTTTGAATTAGTGTCCAAACACGGCAGACTATATATTTTTATAACTAGCCTATGAAAAAAGTATTTTAAAGATGAAAAAATAGGTGTTTACTTATGTCATAGACTAAATTACATATCCCTAATGATTACGGTTACCTATTAAGTATGTAAAATGACACCGTAAAGTGCATATGTACGTTACGTGCCCGCTTTCGGTTTACAATTATTGAACTATACACCTAAGAAAATTGTTATTTAAAAACATGTCTGGACATGTGTCTAATTGACTACGACATAAATATCGTAATCAGAAAGACTATCCAATTTAATTTCGGCCATGATAACATGATATTTCACAAGTTTGGTTAAATATCAAAAGGGTCAGACCTTTGCAATAACACCAGTAGGATCTCAATAAATGTTTGGATTCATGGTCCCAAAAGTGACTACGACAATGGTGTCATGGCCTCTTAAAGACTATCCATTTTTCTCTTGGTCGTACTTATTAGATACATTACAAGCTAGAATAAGTGCCCATGCGATGGCAGACCATTTCGAAAGTAAAAATGTGAAAAATCCTAACAGAAATACTGTACATTCGTACGTTACGTACCCGCTACCGCTATACAATAACCTTTTTTTTTTAACCTAACCTAACAAAATTGTTATTTAAAAATATGTTTGGACATGTGCCTAAATGACTACGGTATAAATATAGTAATCTATGATGCTATCCAATTTAATTTTGGTCGTGATTACATGATATTTCATAGGTTTGGTGAAATATCAGAAGAGTCATACCTTTGCAATATCACCGGTAGGATCTCAATTAATGTTTGGATTCATGGTCCCAAAAGTGACTACGACAATGGTGTCGTGGCCTCTTAGAGACTATCCATTTTTCTCTAGGTCGTACTTATTAGATACATTACAAGCTAAAATAAGTGCCCACAATGCGGCAGACCATTTCTTATATTGCAATTACCCTGATCGTCGTAAGTATAAAGTCTGTTAAAAAGCTATTATTTATTTACACGACTAGAATGAAAACATTTTAATTTAACCATATTAAATATATTAATACGGCGAGTTGACGATACAAATATCTTCAATACTTCTCTGGACTTTTAACAAAACAGTTAATTTTAAAAAATAAATGTCTGGTCATGTGGTCCCATACGAGACTAATACATGGATATCTTAGTAACTACGGGCCAAACTATTTTTCTTGTAAGTCGTACTTTCAAGATACATTACAAGCTTCAGTTAGTATCCATACTGGGCATCAAATTTTTTAGTATCAAATTATAGTACCAAATCATCTATCCTGTAAAGACTTTGAAATTTTTCAGCACACATCTTGATAACGAATGAATAACTACTATAACAGCACTCTCTTCAACCTTCACCAGCGCCTGTTGTGCAGGTGGTACAGCACACATATAAACACGACAATTCAAATGCTATGTAGGCTCATAAAATAATAATCTTAAGTTATAACCTTAATAACTGCCAATTACAAAAACAAACCAAACATAAAAAAAACCCAACACATTGATCGCGATCTATATTGGATATTATGGTCTAATTAATATTACGTGAGAAAACTTTCAAAAGACTAGTCCACTGGGACTTATTTGCATTTAGATATTTGTTTCTATATTAAGAATTCTAGTGTATAAAATAGTTATGTAAATTTTATTCATATTTACCATACTTACATAAAAATACAATAACAATCAACTACAATATGACCCCACTGCAACTTTTTTCTACTATTTCTAAATTTTACTTAAATTGCTCTTATTCTACTTCAAGATATTTATTTTTAAATTTAATCCAGTGGGGTCCTACCTCCTCGGCAATTCTACTCTATGAACACACACTTTTGATATTTTATTGCAATATAATTTATATTCTTTATGGATAGAGCATGCTATATTTTAAACATAGAGTAAACTCACCAATATCTAACACCAATGAAACAATACACATACACATATGAAAAAGCTCAAGAGTAAAAGAGACAGGTGCCTCGGTTGTGAGACGCCGCACAGTTCCAAACTAAATGATTAAGTATTTAACAGTGGTCCTCCGAGCCGGATCGAGTTCGGTCCTTTAAGACAGAGTCAGATCATTGAGATTGATTGTAATTGTTTTACTAACTTTCACCTTACATAAAATCCTGTACCAATCTCTTTGTCCAATCCGAAAACTCGACTTCAGATTTAGTTCTGCACTGGACTATAGGTTTTATAGTATTTATATTATATTTATAGTATTTTATATGGTCAAAAAAATGCTATCGACAAATATATTTTTTGGCAATTTGATGTGTCGTAGACTGCATGATCATTCGGGCATAGTACATAGTGCCTGGGCTATTAAATATATTTTTGACACCGCAATATTGTGACTCACTTGCTTATACGAGAGTTGAATACTACGCACAAACATATGAAAACAACAGTGTTTTTTGTCACTTGAGTGTTATTTATTTTAAATTAAAATATAACCTTTTTTATAACTGTCGTATTTTTTTTCGAGTGCGGCGTCTCTCACCCAAAGCTAAAATCCAGTGACATACTTGCGTATCGCCTGACGATTTAGTTATCGTGGCGTCCGACCCGACGTCGCTTATGAGTGACAGTTGCATGAAATGAACAAACTATACAACTACGTTACAAAATACCAGTAGAGGAACTAGCACAGATAGAAGTAGTATACGCCCGCCTTTATACACGCTAATGGTGGGTTGACACATTTAGTAACCATTTAATTTTAAGTTTCTGTTTAAATAATGCTTTTTATTTTAATTTCTATTTGATTATTTAATGTAACCAGAATAATTCATTACCATATTCAGTTATAGAAAGGTTGACTATAATATTCGGTTAGATATTATTTTATTGTTATCAATATCATTTTAAAGTTGGTGTCATATTGTTTGTTTACAATTTTTTTAACTAGTATTATAGCTTTATTTTGTCACTCTAAATTTTTTAAAAAATTTGGTAAAGTGTGAAGCAACGAATTTTAGCTTATTATATATATTTTATTTTTTTAACATTATTGAAACAGAAGCTAAATGTTTTATGTTAAAAAGAAGATGGTAACTTATTAATAACATCAAAAGTTATATATACTTTAAAATAGCTAATAGAAAATACATAAAATAGAACATTGATAAAATAAAAAATAGAAGTTACCATCCTACAAAAATATAAACATGCATTTTAGAACAAGAGTTTTATTCAAAAACATTAAATATTGAGAGATTTTTAACACAGAGCTCCAGACAGTCGATTTAGGTCTTGGTCTGGTGTGACCAGACTTTGTGGATCTTGAATTCTAGATCTTGGTCTGGTTTCGTTGGACCTACCATTAGCGTTAGGCTGGGTACACTAGAGCACTTATGCGGTGTGACACTTTACAAATATTTCACATTATATTATTTAAATAAGACCACAGAGTTTGGAATTTGAGTTAAATATTAAAGTTGAGGAAAAAGAGTGAACTTGATTAATAATAATTAAAATTTATGTTAACTTGTAAATATATAAAATGTTTTTTCAGTCACTAAACTTCATATTATTTTTCAAAAAAAATATTTAAAAAAGTAGGTTCATGCGTCGTTTTCTTGTTCCTTACAGGAACGAAGCTTAGACACCAGTTCATAGTTAAAATAATAAAAATCAAAAAGTGCCACTTCTTACTTTATTAAGAATTTTTTTTTAACTGTCTGTAAACCCCCAAAATCCCTATTTATATACAGTTTTTGACCCTTTGTCCCTTTCAAACTACAAAAAAACAAGTTGACAACCCTACTGATCACAGCACTTAGCACAGAATAAAGATAGAAACAAGAAGGATTACTAAACAAAAATATTCAAAGAAAATATCTACTTAATATCGTGAACAATATGGTCGAATTTAGCTCGCCTCAGAGTCCAGTGTCACACCGCATCAGACAGCGCAATCACAACAACTGTAGTCATACGTACATGAGGCATATGCACGAGCACGCCGCCCACGGAGCCCTTGTCAGTCATGCCCCCCATGCCGGCGGCCATGCCTGCCATGGCGCCCATGCCGGGCATGCCTCCCATGGCAGCCATGCCACTCATGCCGCCCATGCTCATAGGATGAGCGATCGACATGAGCGCGTCCACGGAGGTAGCGGGTGTACCGCTAGACTTGCTGCGGTCTTCGTCGGATTTTTTTGTTTGTGGTTCTGGCCAGATGTCGTCCAATGATGGCTGGAGGGGATGAGTGGGGTGGAGGGTGAATAAAGAAAATTTTATAATTTTAATGTCTTTTGTACTGAATAAAAATAAAATAATAGTTACTTCAAAAATGTGTTCAATGGTGCAAACGAAATAATAGTCGGCTTTAGGGAAGACATAGTAATGGTATGAATCATGATATAAACAAGTTTCTTTACAATGGGTAAAATAACTAAATAAAATAAACAGACGAGGCGAGAAGTTGAATATTACTAAAGTATTACTTATTTTTAGTGCATTTTTGTAATTGAAGTCGGTTTTTTCTGGAAAATTATTTAGCACGTACCTCAGACATCGGTTTCTTGTCCGGCACGAGCGCCCGGACGAGCAGCACGGCGAGCTGATGCCACAGCGCCGCCGCCTCGCAGTACGAGCACGCGCCTTCCGCCAGGCATACCGCTGCAAAACATTACGCTTATAGTCACATTTCACCATTTATGTCTACCGACCCGGCAATCCAACCCGAGACCTAGCGGTGAAAGGCGCATACGCGAACCACAAGACCATCAAGGCAATTTCTGTATTATGCACAAACTAATTCAAGTAATAGCATTTTGTAACTTGGGCCCCCATAACTCCTTAACTAATAAAGTAAACGTAGTTTCTAATGTTTTCCTTGAAAGTTCATTACATATAATACTACCGCCATGATTATATTTCGATTTTTCGAGCCAACTGTTCAGCTTTTAGAGGGCGGAGGGCGCCCTAGTCGAAGAAAAATTTGGTCGTCAAAGTTAAATCTCTTGCCAACGGGTCTCTATATCAAAAAAACGTCTTTGCTACTCAAAAGTTTTTGAAAAGACTAATTAAACGACTTAAAAAAAATCATTCCTACTTTACATGTAATTGAGGAACCCGAAAAAATTCCAAGATTTTATTTTACCATTTTTAGGGTTCCGTACCTCAAAAGGTAAAAACGGAACCCTTATAGGATCACTTTGTTGTCCGTCTGTCTGTCTGTCTGTCTGTCTGTCTGTCTGTCAAGACCTTTTTTCTCAGGAACGCGTGGAGGTATCAAGCTGAAATTCATATCAAATACTCAAGTCTATGGTCTCTTGGAGCTGTGAAAAAATCAAACTTCTAAGTCAACGCGATCAAAAGATACTCCCGTTTATGCCGCAAATTTTCGACACTCGCAAGGGAATCAAAACCTACAGGGTACTTCCCGTGAACTCAGAATCTTGAAATTTGGTACGAAGCAACGTCTTATAACACAGATAAAGGAAAAATTGCGAAAACCATAAATTTTTAGTTACATCATATAATAAAAATATTTTTAATAATTTAGCAATAAAAATACCATAACTTTTACTTATATACCTACAGGTTTGTACGGAACCCTCGGTGCGCGAGTCTGACTCGCACTTGGCCGGTTTTTTGACATAGATAACATACCTACATATCCAAACAGAATTTCAGCTTTCTAGCACTAACGGATTAAACGCTATGCCTCGGACAGACAGACATGGCGAAACTATAAGGGTTCCTGAACTGAACCCTATAAAAAACACAAATATAAAAAAATCGATTGTTTAATTAAATGAAGACAAATCTACATTTACTTTTATCATACAATAGCACTCATAAATATAATAGACTCACCGTGTTCAATAGTGTTGGTTTGGTTGGATTTGAGCATAAGCCTCAGTAACTTGGTAGCTTCGCTGCTCACGCTTTGGCTGTTCATGCGACGTTGTTGGAGCTCCATCTGTTTCACAAAAACAGTATTATGTTTCAGTAACGCCCTCTAGGCCTCTATTAAATAAGCATTTTTGAGTTAGTAGCTAAAGAGCGGATACAGCACTGGATGGGTTGATCTTTAAATGGTAGAACATAAAACTTATACGTCTATATTATTATATACTTATATATTCTATAGATTTAGGAATGTGGTCGATTTGAGTGGGAAAGATTGATTGTTGAAAGGCCAATTAGAACTAATTTAACTAAAAACACTAGTCAGTCTGCGACATATCACCATCGGCATATATCGCCCTGGCCGCGCCCATGCTACTACTGAATCATGTAAGAGGCGGATCTGAAAGTTATTCTCTGTTGATCTGCACATTCGTTTTGCAACCCCGAGGTTTTTTTATATTTATGACTACGAAGGAGTTTGATTACCTGCTTCAACAAAATATCTAGCATGAGAATGCAGCACGTCAGGTTCTGTGGCTTCATCTCATCTTCGTCGTTTTTGTCTTTCTCGTTGTTCGGAGATTCTTTTGTTTCCTTTGGTTTTGAGCCGTCTACTGCAATAATTACAATTTCTGAATGCCATATTTCAAGAAATATTTTACAAAAGCAAACTTAGGTTGAATGATTGCTAGAGACGGTTAATTTACCTGGAGGCGGTTTAAATATCTTCTCGGGAAGATTGACAACACAATGGCTGAAGAGATCGAACAGCTGTGACAGCGGGATTTTCACGTCCAACATTGAGATGGTCTGCAACAATGTAAATTAATTAAGTCTAATAACACAAGTACCATTCGTGCGGTAAGCCAAAATAACTGTAATAATGTATTGTCTTTGAAGAATTAAAGATGGGATTAAATATCACACAGACATCGTATACGGATAGGAGCTCATTTTACGCAGTAGATTGTGGGTTATCTCTCGACCGATGTTCTTGTAAATGACGAGAAGTGGAATAATTTATTAGTCGTCGTACCTTCCAGCTTCTGGCTCTTTCCATCAGAAACTATAGCTTCATCAGCTTTTGACCTTGATCCCTAACACTAGCATCTTACCTGAAATCACTAGAGCACGGGCAGCACGGTGTCAGGCTTAGGTTTGTCAACCATGGTGCTTTCTGGCTCCAGGATGTTGCCTAGAGGAACCTCCAGCTTCATCAGCTTTGACCTTACCTCTAACACTAGCTATCTCACCTGGAACCACTCGAGCACGGGCAGCACGGTGTCAGGCGTGGGTTGGTCAGACACCTTAGTTAAGGCGAACTTGTATAGCTCCTTTTCATCCACTCCAACCATCATGCCTTCTGGTTCCAGGATCTTTCCAAGAGGAACCTTCAGCTCCATCAGCTCCTGAAGGTTGTCAATAATATTAGTTTCCAGGTTTCAAGTGCTAAATAAGGTTAACTGCTCCTACTCGTATTGGATTTACCAACCTTTTCAGGTACATCAGAGCAGATGGCTTCCATCCAGGCCGGCATGATGTAGTCCCAGATGGACTGAGTGATGATTCCGTAAGGGATCAAACAGTACAGTCTGGAATAAATAGAATACTTTAAAATTTTGTATTTATACGAGAACAAGCGATATTAATCGTTTTAGTTTGTTAATTATCGATATTGATAGTCACCAACCCGTCGCTCGGCAGTCGCACTGCGAAATCGTGCCTCACCTAACGCAATCTTCTTTTTACTTATGCTACGATGCGTGATGTGTCTGTTGTGAGTACTTAATATGTAGGTCACATCACTATTGTAATGGAACATCACTAGGCAATAAGGCGGGCTGTCAACGTGGCTTGCGTAGCACTGTGACCGCATGATTAACAATGGCGCTATAATTGTAATACTTTCTCTTATAATAAAGCACTATTGAAGAACGTTCCTGAGTGATTATTTACCCACCAAAACACTGTCTTGTAGAAAAACGTGCCTGTCAAGGTACTAGTGCTTCAACCGAATTAAACCACGTTCAAGCAGCAATGCCTGGTCGGTCACGTTCTAAATTGCCACTGACGCAGGAACTTCTTGGGTGTTACAGCAACACCCAGTAGTACGTTGTGGAATGACCTCCTTGCCAAGTTTTTCGCTTAAAACTATAGCGTGGGGTTCTTTAAATAGGTTGGTTTCCAGTAAACACATAAACAGGTTTGTGATGTTCCTGATGTTGCAAATGTCCATAAGCTACGGTAACTGCTTACCATCAGGCGGGCCGTATGATTGTTTGCCACCTTAGTGAAATTAAAAAAAAAAGAGTACATCAGTTGGTAAGTAGGTCATTGTACGATTATTTATGAACGTCCCGATTTGTTTATTACAGCTTGTCAAAATAGTCTAAAAAGGAAATCAGTTTTTGTTTGTTGACAAAAATTTCAGAGTGAGTCGATTCATCTTAACAAAGCTCAACGATTGGCTAAGGGTATTTAAATTTTTCTACCATGTTTTTACATTTTGAGACTACGTTGTCCTTGAATTCAGAAGAGCATGCATGGTCAGTCAATTGGAGACAAACCGATGACTGTCCCAGTTCACACTATTGATGAGTGTACCCAAAGACAGTGCCCGGTTTGTGTAGGACGATAGACTGTGTGCTTCTTATTTACTCTTAGATACATTGTCGAATCAAAAACTTCGTAAAAAGCACGTATAATGTACCCTCTGGTAGTTCCGTTATCCTCATTGAGAGGTAACGACCGGGCAAAGGGTTTTATTTATATAATTTACACATAACGTTTACAAAGGTATGCAACTATCTCGGTACCGACAGCCACAGACGACGATAAACACAATACTAGTATTGAAACTGCTCTGCACCTTTCGTTTCGATTCTATGTAACTTAGCGTAA
Source organism: Hypena proboscidalis (assembly GCA_905147285.1). Classification (NCBI taxonomy): domain Eukaryota; kingdom Metazoa; phylum Arthropoda; class Insecta; order Lepidoptera; family Erebidae; genus Hypena; species Hypena proboscidalis. Next base: position 1,092,647 of record LR990147.1, read on the forward strand.
AAAAAATTGATCGGATCATAATACTGTTAGTATCTTTGAGACATCGCGAGTTTAAATATGAGCACGTGTATAACGACTTCTGTTATACCGGTTGAGGCCGTCCTTGAGGTGGTGCGTCTTGCTGGCCAGGTTGTCCCAGTGGCCGGCCTGGCGCGTGTAGTGCGGCGGGTGCGGCAGCAGGCACGCCACCAGCACGGCGCGCTGGCTCTCGGCCAGGGCGCGCAGCCAGCCGCACACGTGCGAGCATTTCAGCTTTTCCACTGCGTTTGCAGTTTCGCCTTTAAGGAAAAATAGTTATTTATGGTACAAGTGAGAAAAAGTTTATATTTCTGTTGTGAGTGCCAATTTTAAATCTTGAGCTTGCGAAGCAGTCTTAAATTGAATCACGAGCGTAGCGAGTGATTCTAATAAAGACTACTTCGCAAGCGAAAGATTTTAGGAGGTCACGAAATGGAAATTATTTTTTTCGCACGCGTTACATACAAAACTTTTCACCTCTTCCAGTGAGAAAATATTAAGATTTAAATAAACTCGTACTCGATTGCTTAACCTGGAATAATTCCATGAAATACGACAGTAATACCAATTCATATAGCGTTTTAGGGCCTTTTGTAAGTCGCCACTAATTCAATATGTCGTACGCTTTCAAATACTTTTCACGTGATTTTTCTGGTAAAAAAGCAAACTTCTGTGTTAGAAACAAGTTGTCGCAACTCTTTTGGAGTTCCAATGTTCATCATCAATGGATTCACTATTTTTTTTGTAAAAAAGTTCCAGTAAACACATAAACATAAACTGAAAAGAATTTTTAGTTGAACGCGATGACTGACACAGACACAGACTTTTTTTTTAAATCGTGCGTTCGGAAATTTGTTCCGTAACATTTGTTTATAGAGTCTAATATTAAGTACCTGATTTTAATTAATTTAATGGTCAATCACGAATATAAAACAATTAAAATACTAAATAAGCACGTGTATAATTTAAAATAATTAAAACGTATCGTATGTAGTTATTTAATAAAATTGATGTCAATGTTTATTACTAACCTACATGGTGGCTGCTTTGTTTTTTTTTCAGCGCCTATTCATTGGAAGGATTTTGTGTTACGAAATTTGAATCACTTTGCCTCACTAGTGAGTAAAAACGGTTTTTACTCACTGAATTCTGGCAAGCAAACGATCTTTTTCGTGCTGGTGTGGTGAAAAATAAATAAGCACCCTGGCTACAAAAACGAGCCCACGATAAAAAATACAAAATGGTAGAATATTTCACTTACCAGTATAAGAGAAGCTGGTAACGTGGAACCAGTGGAACAGCACCGACAGTAGACGACCAAGGATCTCGTCAGGAGTGTCAGGGTTCGGAGTACACAGGCCTACCATCAGCCATACCCCGTACCTGATGTAGAACAGATTGGTCAGGTCTCACTTGTCTCGAGACGTGATTGGGGAAAATAAAACAACAGACATGTATTGTTTATTCTTTATTTACGATAACATAATTATATTGCATAATAATAACGGGTTTTCTAAAGAAATAACCTACTCAAGACCTTCTTAATTTCGACGCACCCTATCCCCTATAAATAGTCATCTAGACCTTTCTTTCTATTCTTCACGTTTTTTTTATTTACTAAAACGATGTATGAAAATATCACTAAAAACCAGGTAGTAGAGATTGGAGCCCGATCAGAGTATTTTTTTCGTGTATAATGAAAAAAAAAACCGACTTCAAAAAGTAGGTAAACTAAAAAGCAAAAAATAAATTTACTTCGCACAAAATAATACGTTTTTTCATTTAGTTAAATAGAAATTATTAAATATTTATTTTATAATTCTGAAGTCGGTGCCAAGTAAAAACAACCTTTCTACAATATCAAATTACAGTTCACACAAAAAGGGAGGCGTAGGTGTTCTAGTGCCCAGTATTGGTACTTACCACAGAAATATAACTAATATTCAGTCAGAAAAAAGTTGTTAGAACGATTAATATTATCTAGATACTGAGTTATTAATTGTTTACTTGGCACCGACTTCAGAATAATAAAATAAATATTTAATAATTTCTATTTAACTAAATGAAAAAACGTATTATTTTGTGCGAAGTAAATTTATTTTTTGCTTTTTAGTTTACCTACTTTTTGAAGTCGGTTTTTTTTTTTTGTTAAAAATTATTTTATTTTACGATTTTAAGTGATGGGTAGACCGAGCAAGAATGTTTCTCGAATGAGGAGACGACGGTTACTTGAGACGGAAAACTTATTAATAATAGACAAGAATTAAATCCTTTCACCTGACTATTGAGGGTCACGACCTTCCATCATCAGCTCATTTGACACAATAACTAGCAGTAGGAATACGCGTACAGTAGTGAAATAATTATCCTTTAACTCCTAACTATTGAGGAGTTGACCTTCCATCATCAGCTCAACCACATAAAATTATAGCGACCAAGCGTAAATCCTGGCCTCGATTAATAAAATATGAGGGTTGCCCCCGATTTCTCTGGGATCCCATCATCAGATCATGACATGCTGACAATGGGACCACCTTTGAAATATTTACGTTCCAACAGCTCACTTGACATCATAACTAGCAGTCTGAATATGTGTACAGTAGTGAAAGAATTATCCTTTAACTCATAACCATTGAGGAGTTGACCTTCCATCATCAGCTCATCTACATAAAAATACGTTAATACTAGTGCAGCTTTGAAAAATACACTAAAAACATTACATGTGCGTATAAAATTCGAGGGTTGCCCTCGATTTCTCTAAGATTCCATCATCAGATCACAACATGCTGACGATGGGACCCTTTTGGAATCATCTCCTGTCCAACAAAAAAAGAATCATCAAAATCAGTTCATAAACGACGGAGATATCCGTGAACAAACATAAAAAAAAAAAAAAAGCAACATATATACGAATCGAATTGAGAACCTCCTCCTTTTTTAGAAGTCGGTTAAAAATAGTCTTGTTTTTAAGGTTCAGCTAAGGCCCAGGAGGGATGAGGTAATGATTCTAACAATCTTACTCTGGATCCGAGCCTAACGTAGTCCACATTTTTTGTCGTTGAATATTATTGTCAACTAACTTGTTTTTAAAATTGGACGACATGGTGGATCAGGTTTTAATTACCACTATAATATCTACTTCTCATGTATTAGCGAGTTCAATTTTTGATCGACGTAGTATTTATGCGCAAAATGTGTTTTTGCTTTAAGTAAAAGAAATCGTACTAACCTGCCCAGAAGCTGTCGATCCTCAACAGAGATAGGATCAGGAAGATCCACACTCAATGGCGGCTTTAACTGCTCCGTGGAACTGTCTGGGTCTTCCATGTTGATTGGCTTGGCCTCTTTCAGGAGGCTGCGGAACAAGATGCGTTATGAATTGTTTTAGTATACTCAAAAAAATATGGGATCCAGAATACTACCTTGTGGAACACCATACTTGTTCTACCTCTTCTTATATGTTCTACACTTTTTCTGTGAGTAGGTTTTCTATCAGAATGTGTTATTACTACATACTACAAATACACTTAATGGATGACCCGAAATGTCAAATAATGTTGGGCAATGAAACGAAAATATAGTGGTCTACACTAGAAGATGCCTTTATTAGGTCCATATGCCAATCACTCGCATATCTGGCGTGTATGTTTATGCATTAACGTCTTAATTTATGTATGAATTATCATCATCAGTATTTTTTCATATTATTAATCTATATTGTTTATTCGTTTAGTTTGTACAAAAATGATACTTGATTAGGCAAGTGAACAGATATATTTTACCCAACTACGGAATTCAAAAGAATCGATTATGATTTTTAGTAGTACATAATAATTTTCTCCAAAGTGCCTTTAAGCACTAGTGAATTCTTCAGCGTAAATCAAAATACGTAAATCGGCCGACCGCGGGCTCCTAGCCCATTTCCTAAATTAGTTTTTCTAACAAGGCGTGGTGTAAAGTTTCTATGTTAGTATTACGTAGTAGATGGGAGTACATAATTACCTGATGATAGCCTCGACCAGGTTGGTCTGCATATCGCTGTCCATCTGCCAGGCGAGGGGCAAGCGGGTGTGCACCACGTGGTCACCGCCACGACGACTGTTGTGACGATTGCCGTGACATTGATGGCAATACCTATAGACAACAACTGTGGTTATCAACAGCAGAACATAATATAATTAATCCCGCCTAAATTACCCAGTAGGATGTTGTAGAGGTGTATAATACCCACACTCTACCTTTTATGTTTAGGTACCATGATAGGGGGTGAGCCTATCGCCATTCACCGGGCGCAATTCTAACTCCGTACTTCTTTTGAGAATTTTCAAACGGAAAATATCCCCAATAACAGTTGTCCGACGCAGGCAGTGAATCCGTCTTCGACAATAATCCGACCCCGATGTAATTGAGATAAGGCTCGGAAAATCAAGATTAAAGCAATGGAATACAAAACGACAATGAACCGAAATTGAGGTGTGTTGTATCGGTTTAAGGAATAGTTTTATATAACATAACATCACACTTTTACTACCCAGAAGGGTGTGGCAGAGGTGTACAACACCCACGGGTCCCACGTAGGTCCCATGGGATAGGGAGTGAGCCTATCGCTATCCACCGGGCACAATACCAACTCCGTGCTGCCATTGTGAATTTCCTGACGGAAAGTTCACAAATAACACTTTGCCCGATCCGGGCATCGAACCCGAGTGTCAACCAACCTCAAACTCGCGGTGAGAGGCGAATACGCTAACCACTAGACTATCAAGGCAGTAGATTTTTTTATAAGATAGAAAAAAAAATACTTTACCTTATAGGATGATTTCCGTTGTAGCTGGCACATTCGTTGGAGAAACAGATCGAATACGCAGCCTTATCCGTTGAGCGGCAATTCTGTTAAATACAAATAAATTACATTTAGATTTAAGACAATCTTTATCTTAAGATTTTATAAGTGCAAAGGTCCCTAAAATACTTAATTTCAATGTTATTCTGGATTGATCGTTGTAAACTAGTTCAAGGCTTTCACGAGTGGGATTTAAAGTTGATATTTTATAAATCGATCAAGTGGAGAACTATTTTTCATTTTCATCTTAGAAACGTTAAACATTCGATTAAAAATGTTAACAACCAAATTATTAAAATTCTAATTATCATCAAGAAAACAAAGGACCACGAATAGTGCCTTGTGGGCACACCCATAACGAGGAAAGTCACCGACTACAGTAGATGAAAAATTGGGTACATTAAATATCCTGTAGTCATCTTAGTATTATATCAGGAAGGCGGCAACAAAATCTCTAATACAGTAATACTATTTTTTTAATTATGTTTGATAAATTAGCATATACTATACAGTCGAACGCTTTATAAAAATCACAGCAAAAGCCAAGGACTTCTTGAGAATTATCTTAAGCACTGATAATTTGCTATATTAATAAAACCATATCAATATATAACATGACAGGAGGGTATGGCCGAAGTGTATACTGTATACCAACCAACACTTCACCTGTCATGTTTACGAGTAAGTCCCATGTGAGTTTATCGTTATTCATCGGGCACAATTCCAACACCGTACTGCTAGTGAGAACTTTGACGATAAAATCACAAAGAATACTTTAGCTTTACCCAGGAATCGAACCCGAGACCTTAGCGGTGAGAGGCGCATACCAACGAGGCAGTTTAGCTTTAGAATACTCTTGTATAAATGGCTGATAGTAAATGTCTTACCTTATTCTCACAGACCATTGAGACCTGCTGCTGAGGATGCAGGATGTCGAAGAAGCGTTGATTCGGATGTTCTCTGAAGATAAAAAATATTAAAACTTGTAGACAATTTAGTTATTATGTCGATATTTTATTTCAAGACCCAATTAAGCATCGCGTATTCTTACAAATATTATAAATATGAAAGTTACTGAGTATGGATGTTTGTTACTTTTTCACGCAAAAAGAACCGGGATGATTTCCTAAAATTTAGCACACATGTAGCTTTTATCCTGGATTAGAGCTAGGCAGAGCGTCGGAAGGAAGCTAGGTAGTCCCTTAAAGTAGCAACTTTTGGTCAAATGGATTACCAATAGGCCATACAAAAACCGGGTCTGCATGCCATAACTAGCAACTTAGGCAGACGCTCACAGAATACCAATATTACGATAAATCCCTCACCTATGAATCTCGTTAGCGCACTCAATACAGAGATACAGAGGCGGAGGGCTGTCTGTGGCGAAGGTGACGCTGATGCAGTGATCGTAACACACCTTGGCCGCCTCGCCCGTGCCCTGGTTGGTGCACATGTCGCGTTGGCACATGAAGGGGACCAGGTCATCTGAAATAACATGAATGAAAATTTTAGTTCAGTACAAAACAATTACACGAAAGGGATAGTTTACCAGTATTACCACGGAAGAGGTTACAGTGATTGAAATACAAGAAATTATTTTTTGATTCGCAAAACGGTTCGATCACAAAATTACTGGCATGTCATTGTAGATGCTACTGTAGTCTCTTATTTAATATTTTGTGGATATTGCAGCTATAGAAACCACTTCAGCAATTCAACTTCCTCTTCCGAAAGCTTCTCTCGTCTAATTATAAGGTCTCAATTTATTATTGTACCCACGTTGAAATCTGCCCCCTGTGCCAAGTTGACTTCCCTGGCCAAGGTGCAGCAGTGAAGTTGTGTGTTTAGATTTAAGATATCAGTGAAACTATTTTTATCTTTAACTTTTTTCTTAGTTCTAAAGGCTATTTTGTTTTATTTTATTATTTGCATATCTCTCTCGCAATCAGCTTTGAACATAAGCTTTAAGTTTAGCGTAAACGGGTTTTAACCAGTTGGTAACATTGGCCCTGAGGATTAGTAATTAGGTATTTGTATGAGAATTTTATTATTATCGACTTGTAATATTATTGGTAGTAAGATAATTTGAGTCAATATTTCAAGAAAGTACCTATCTGCTACCCAATACTACGGTCTGCCTTGCAGCTTGCTGGCGAAATATAAAAACGGCTTGACCGATTTTAATGAAATTTTAGATACCGGTAAAAAGACAGTTTGTTTGTTTGATAGCGCTTATCTCAAGAACTAGTTGAATCCTAATATTTATTTTTGTGTTTCATAGTCTAACTCTCAAAAAAGGTTTTTAAATATTTAACATTTCGCTAAACTCCACGGAAGAGAAGGTTGAACGCGGGTCAAAGCGGGATAGCCAAATAGAATTCTTCGACGGAACATTATGAGCTCCAATACTCACTCTTGATAATAGTTTGTATACATTTTTTTGTTGGCACCTTCCTTGGTAATTTTAATGGGTTGAAAACATTCACAAAATCAATTACTTACTGGAAAACTTGCAGAGCAGTCCCTTCCGGTCAAAGAGCTTGGCATCGAAGGGCGGCCAGTAGTAGAAGAGCAGCTTAGCGGCTGACAGCCTCGCTCCCCACGTGCCGTACGCAATCACGCACAAAATGTCCTTCACCACCGTCTGCTTCATGGACATCAGGCATTCTAGCAGCTGGCAGTGGTGCGCTGGAATATACTCGTTTCTTATCTTACTGGCTTGTGCCGGTTCTAAAACTCTCTTTGTAAGCGGCCACCAATGCAATATAAAAATAGATTGTATTTCAATAGAGTTCAATACGCGTGCGCGGTGATTAGTTATTAACTAGCTGTTGCCCACAACTTCGTCAGCTTGGAATTCGATATATTCATGCTATTTCTTACAAAATTAGCCCCTTGGGGAGTTAAATTTCAAAAATCTATCTTGTTGATATTTATGACATGTTGGAAGCCGATGTGCAGATTTGCGTGCAATTTCCTTTAACATCGACTAACTGCCCATATAATCTTACAAACCCTAATTCACCCCGTTGGGATTGATATTTCTAAAAAATCTATAATCTACATTGACTACATAAAAAAAGGCAGGACTCCGTCTCTTGAAACACTTACTGAAGCACCCATAGTAAGTCACACGTACACACAGAACACACACATTGACGCAATAGTAAGTCAATCGCCCGCCATTACGCTTTGGACTGTGCTGTTGCTCGGATGTTCAAGTAAAATAATTAAAAATGCCGTCTTGTGTTGTGAAAAGCTGCCGAAACCATAGCGCCTCGATAAAAAAAAACCAGGGGATCATTTTTCATAGGTAAGCAAGTAATATATTCAGCTTATTGCCGAAATTATATTGTTTTCGTAAAAAAATATACCAAAACTATCAGTGTTGACAGTCAATAAATATTTTCATTTACCCTGAATTTGGGTAAATATTTTTTAGTAGTATAATACATTTAGTATAAATTATTATTCTATGTTTTATAGATTTCCTGCTGCAAACGACGCATGGAAAAATTATTGGATAAAAATAATTAGAAACTGCAGAAATGATAACAGTTGGTATCCATCAAAATATAGTGTAGTCTGCAGTATACACTTCGAGGAAATTGATTTATGTATATAAAACAAAAGGTGGACTTATTCGCATTGTCAGCTTTGCCGTACCAAAAAAGGTAAAACAATAGTATATTGTTTTAAATAAAGTATTAAATTAATAAATACCAGTACTTTAATCTAAAAGTTTTTATTTCTTAGTTTAGTTTATTATTATTTTTTTCTTTATTTTTATTTGCCAATATTTATTTGAAATATTGAAAAATCGCATGTAAGTGAATCTAAGCTTCGTGATTGTTGGTTTAGTTTAACTTAGATATTTTATTTGGTTTGTACATTTTGTTGACGTTTTCAAGCACTTTCTGATAGTTTATGTAATGGAGAATTTTTGTTTTTTTGATAACTGCCATAACTTACCCTACTATCCAATTTCGGCTTCAGGTCCTAAACTAGGACACCCTGTATATCACTAAAGCATCTTCACCATCTAAGAATCAGGAAGCGCCGTAGGAGTCGTAATTTTAAAATATTTTCCAAAAACTGGGTAGCTGCACTAAAGCATCTTCGCTGCCTTGCGTCAGGAGTGCCCAGAGCAACGAATTTTGTACATATTCCCTTAATAAAAACAAACAACTTCCAGCTGCAGGCCCGCATCGACTGCTAGAAATATAAAATCAACTTTGTTTCGAAATTCAATCATAAAGTTGTTTTATATTGTTTGGTTTTTGGCCACGGTAGTATAAAACTACCTATATCATGTTTGATGGTAAAAAGCAGCAAATAAAAAAATATAAGAACTAAACCTCTAAAATATTTATTTAAATTATTGTAAAAATGTGGGTAATATTTCTCATGGCTGGTAACCCCTAACACACGCACACATAAACAGACCGCTGCCATTTTGGTGCTTCAATCATTTTCTATGTGACATTCTCTCCTGCTTTTTTTATGTACTCTATGATAATCTATTAGATTATTAACGTTAGGTAAGGAACCTATTTGTAGAATTGCATGCATTTTCGTTTAAAATTGACAATCCTGTTATATTAATTTATACTAACTTATTTACCCGCTTTGAGGTAAATTACAAAGATAAAACATCAGTTTTTAAGTTAGAAATACACAACTGTGAAAATCGCATACAATTCCATGCAGTAGTTTTTACGTTATGCCCGTAAGAACACAGACAAACCGACAAAAATTCAAACAAATATGTTTTGGCTGCTAGTTCTGTTATAAAGACTTCGTATTATTTTTTCTTAAATATCTTTAATGGCAAATTTACAATTTTATTATATGTATAGATAACAGTTGGCTTTATTTTATAAAAACAGAATTTTCGACAGATGTTAGGTCAATAGTATAGTTTTGTTTTCCATAAAATCAATTATACTATTTTTTTTATTGTTATCATTTAAAATAAAAACGCTTGTCATATCTACTCATTAGTTATAACTTTCATTTGCCATAAAATTAAATTCCATAATAACATGTGTCATAATCGTTAGCTTTTATAAGTAACACCTTACATATTCGATACTTGACATAAGTTAACATTTATTATAAATTGGGCTGTTATTTTAAGTTTATTGTTTTGAATAAAAAAATATAAAATTGAATCATTTGATCGGTAATCAATGATTATTACTGCAACAAACTTTAGACAGTAAACAATTACGCTTTATGCTTGTCTACAACTGCAAGCCTACTTGCATGCTATATGCTTGCTTGCAAGCTTGTATTGCTCTAGCATTATTGTGCTAGTATAAGAAAATGACATATAGAAAAGGACATTATTTAAAATGTACTATATCAAATAAATTTATGGGTTTAAAGTGTACACTTAGCCGATTATGACGAAAATATTAGTGGAAATGTTTTTTTATGTTATTACACGATTATTGTAACTGAAGCGTTGCTATTGCTAATGAATGATATTATGGCAAATACAAGTATGGGATGTGAAATATTCCATCTTAAATTATGACCATCATTAAACTCATCAATAGTCACTAAACAAATTTTCTGCTTTATTAAAATTATTAAACTTTAGAATAAATAGCTTTCTGCGTGTTCTGTGTATTTAACAAATTTAATGTTGACAGTCGTATTGACCTCTTCACTACTGATAAATATTCTGCCCTCTAACGAGTTATTTTGTTGAAAATTTATAGATTTTAATGTTGGATACTGTTAATTCATGTTTATGTGAAACCATTTCTTTTTCTTTTTTATATTGAGTTATAATGTGTCAGCCAAATACCTACTCGGTCTCTTTAAAAACTTTATAATGATATTGTAAGGCTTTTTAATGATACCATTATGTTGCTGACCATATGTGGAAGCTTTTAATTGGCGTTAGCTAACCTATTTTGTTAAACTATTTGTCTGTGGCTGTTAGCTCAAATAAATTTCAAGTAAAAGGTGTACAGGTCCTAATTAATGTCCGGCCACTATGCAAGAAATTAAGTTGATTATCTTCTCTTGTCCTTAATTTTTTTTTTTATTGGAGCTTTTTATACCGTTTTGATCATTAAATACCAAGATATTATTTTAATTATTGACAATTGGTGCCTGAGCGATCTGAATAAGGCCACGGGGAATGCAATTAATGTCCTACTAATGTACCTACTGGGCCGGGCTGGTATAAAAACTTTGACTATTGACTCGTAAGAAGAAGAATTTATTTATTAGCTAGTGCAGCTAAACCAATGCGATGTTGCAAACTAGGATGGAACTGTAGAGACCAAAAGACATTATCATACCAGAATGGTGCTTCAATGAAAGAAAAGGTCACATAACCTGTCATTGGAAACTGCACGTTTAATTTTTAAGTCGGACCTATAGGAAGTACACTATAAAAATTCATACATACACAAACATAGAAACACAAATATAGAATATATTGCATACCATTTACAGGAGTAAATAAAACACCATACAAATAAATTCTTTATTTCTTGAGGTCACACAAATCAGAAGACGCCGATATAACGATGATTTCAAAAGCTATATTACATTTGAATCGTATATGAGAAACCCTACAGTATTTTTTTTTAAGATTTTAGGACACCAAACTGATCTGTAAGCGTCATGTTGCTTGTGTATTCACAAGTTACATGACTAGTTTGAGTAAAATTAAAATAATTAAAAATTTTAGTGATAATTGCAATGTTATACCTAACTTTAAATTTAGTCGCATGAACTTAAGGGGTTTCTCAAATAAACGATTCATTAATATCTATGAATAGGGTTTTATTATTGATGTAGCCATCTTTAAGGCCAAATTGCACCGAACTTCTTTAACCGCGGCTCACGCTGAACTCGGATTTCTATATCTCTCTCTTTCAATAGCTCAGCGTTGAACTCAGCTGGTGAAATTGGTCCTAAGAGTTTTTTGTCGGACATATTTTGACGATATATAACGGATTGGCATCCCCAGCAACATTTTGCCTTTTTGGCAAATAAGCTTTTTTTAGGTTATTTACTGTGATTTCGAAAAAACACTACGACATATTCAGTGTTGCAATCCATGGTAACGTCTCTATGTATTCCATTGGTCGTCTAACTCTAGGGCTGCCACTGAAATTCCTTATCTATCCACTAACCTGGGTTGTTTGAGTGCTGGAACACCATCATGACGATGGCTGCAACCGACTGCGACGCCTGGCTCTCCTCCTCCATGCCGGCGTACTTCCGAGCTGTATATTAGAGACACATTACTCCTTAAGTCCAGGTAATACCTCCTTAATATAATAAACGCAATTTTGTAAGTACGGATGTATGGATGACTGTTAGTTTTTTTTTAACAATTGTAGCTTATAGTCTGAATTACTTATATGCTATTTTTTATCGACGTACAGTAAGTAGAACACTTTCATTTTGTCACATGTGGGGATCGAACCCACAACACCAGTGCAGTAGAGAGCGGCGAAGCGACCGCTTATACCACTACACCATGACATGATTTGATGAATTCAAACTTAAGAGTAGTAGATACAGCGGCGTAACTATACCATCGGGGGCCCGTAGCAAAAATATTCGGTGGGCACTCGTAAAAATCATTACGTTGAAGGCTTACCAATAATTCAGTACTGGAATGCACAAATTTTCACCAGATTTTTAGAAAGAAAAATTATCTTACGCGATTTACTGGAAATTGCAAGCTCGACCGCGCTACTTTAGTACCGTGAAAAAAATGCAACCAATGGATGCGTTTTATAATTATTATTTTTAGATGAATGCGTTTAAATCTTGTTTTTTTTTCTGATAAATTGTGTTCAGTTATTTTCGAGGAGATGCCACATCTTGGGCACGGGGGCCCTCTAGGTCCGAGGGCCCGTGGCATTTTGCCACCCCTGCCACCCTATAGTTACGCCACTGAGTAGATAGTTTTTTTATATAGGAAAGAGATATTTCTAATGTGAAAAATGTGAGTTGTATGGTATTTGGAGAGAGATGGCTCTAGTGGACGAGCTTGAGGGCGGAAGCAGCACCGCTTCACCTTTAACCTGCCGCCAAATTGAAGTGCTTTCATTACTGTGTGCTGGTTTTGTGGTGAGATTACTGAAATTATTAGCCCATGAGGCATAACACCTCAGACGAAGCGTAGCATTGAGGATTGCTATTGTCCATGAGCTGTAGTTACGACCATCAGGTAAGACCACACGTCCATTCGTTGTATAAAAAAAGACAAAATTAAGAATGTTTAACTTACTGATTGTAAACGGCAGTATGTAATAGCACAGCAGATGCAGTATCTCCTGGTGCAGGGACACCGGGAACACTGCCACGCAGTACGCCACGAGGTACGGCAGGTTGTCGATCATGTCGTACTCTAGGAACGGGAGAAGGCAGCCAAGGCATTGCAGGATGGCTTGCCCGAACGCTGTCGAACAAAAAAGGTAAGTTAGGACAATACTGGACCAATAAATGAAGCGAACACGCCAAGACTCTTTTATTTTCAAATGCTTACTATAAATTTGCAAATACAAATTACTAGTATCCTTGTTAATTCCTCCTGCTAATCTTAATTCGCCAGGGTTCGATCCCACGACCTCCCTCAATCGCAAGTCGATGCCTTATTAATTATCTATATTTAAAGTTGATATCAAAAGCATATTAGCATTTAAACAATATCCTGGATATACGAACTAAAAGTTAAAAACATTGCTATTCAATATAAAGTTCACTTTAAAACCGAGCACTCAAAGTGAAGCCAGATCAATACGTGTCCCCTAAAACTTTATTAATATAAATGCAGCAAACACTGCACAAAGGGAATTCAGTCTACCTAGATACGTCAAAGGACTAATTAAATGGCAGCGGGCGAGGCGGGCTTATGCGTAGCCCCGCCCCTTCCCAGGGCTCGATCGATCGGCGTAAGCGTGGGAGGCGCGCACGCCATTTTGGTACGCGCATGCGCAAATGAACGGGCTTTAATACGCAAGTTCAGATCTTTCCTTTGTTCCGTATGTGGTTATGTAATATCTATAAATATCGAGGGTATTACGGTGTAGATTATAGACAAAGAAAATGTAAAAAATAAAGCAAACATAAAGTGTTGAAGAAGCACTTAGCTACTTAACATGATGTAACATCGCGCTCTTTCACCCAAAAGGGTGTGGCAGAGGTGTACAACACACACATTACCGACCTAACATGTTAAGTTTAGGTTAGGGGATAGGGGGTGAGCCTATAGCCATCCACGGGGTACAACTACAAATCCACATACAAGACATAGGTATAACGAGTTCCACGCGAGCGAAAGAAAAAAAAATAAAAATACAAAAACCTTGCCTGTTTTCGGATTCATCATTAAAGCCTACAAACACCTCGACGACAGTTTAAATCGTCAACAAAGTCCACACAAAAAGTCGCAAGTCGAAAAAAACACTACCTAAGGTAAAGTTCCCGTACCTCAAAAAGTGTGTGATCACAGCCACACAAAGAAGTCGACTGATTAAAGAAATGACGAACCGTTACAATAACACCCATAGACATATTGATTTATCACCCACGTCTTTTTTCCTCGTTACTACGGCAATAAGTAGCCAATTAGCAATAATCTCCAATCATTATTTTTAGCATTACGGGGTTGGGGTAATTTCCATGGGTTATGCTTTTTTCCTTAAGGTGAGACATTTTCTTTGTTATTTTATTGATTTATGCTTTAGCTTATCAACATCAGTTTGTTAAGGATATGTTTAAGGACTAATAATATTATTGTTCTGCCCTTTGCCCTTACCTACTCAACTGTTGGATAATTCGGCGGCATTTCACAAACAAACCAATCTATCTTCATAAGACAAGGAATACAATATAACTCTAAAAACTAAACTCAAAAAGGGAAACGTTCTTTAGCGAATTGGTACAATAGACAACCGTCGCGTCGTGGGCGCAATAGCGCTCTCCACCTTCTTTATCACACAAACAGCTAAGGGACATTCCAAAGTAATATATCGTACAGAGCTCAAAAGTACGAAGTGAATATTTGAATTTACTGCAATCATCACATTTCAAACATAGAAATCGCCCTAAAATTAATAGTTTATAAAAAAAAAGTTTTTTAGATTGTTATTATCAACCCAGGAATAATTAAATAAATGTCCAAAACATTGCGATTAAAGCCGGACATTTCATTATTCAATACTAATTGCAACGGGAATATCGCGCAGCTGCAATCCTGCCCGGGCTTGTGACCTCGGTGCACTACCTACCTACTTAGGCAGAAGAGGGTTGAAGCTGAGAAAGAAGGGAGAGGTTACCCCGGGTATATCTAGGCTTCCTGGAAGGGAGGGAGGAACTAAAAATAAAATTATAAAGCTAGCTAAGTTTCTCGTATTTCATTACTTTACAGAATAAGATCCTTGTTTGCTGACCTTAAGTTTCCAAGTTAAAAGCCTTTGGTTTCTACAATTCAAGTAACCGAAAATATACTCAAGATGGTGTTTATAAAACTAAAACAAATCTGAGAGCAATCCTACAGTTTTATTTCCATAACTTAATAGGTATGCTTAAAAGATCAAGTTCTAACAGATTTTCATATTCTTATTCCTTGGATTTCAGCACTTTGAATTTGGTCCAAAAATTTATGGAATCCTTAGAACAATTTTGCTCGTGCAACATTACTTAAAAAAAATGGTTGCGCTGCCACTGCTAAAACTGATCAAGCATCTTAATCTTGACAAAAAATTTAATGCCTAACTAAGTCCAAAGTTGTCTATTGATTTCAGTGCCCAGTAAAAAAAAAGCATATTCTGCATCCATCAAAGAACAGTACAACTAAAAACAAAATAAATAATCAGAAACCTGATGTTTAACGAAATAAAAAACCTTTGGAATGCACCACTATCTATAAGCGTATCCAAAATGGCGGCCGTTAGCTCTCCCCCTTCCGCACCGCACATACCTACCCACCCAATTTCAGACCCAGATTTTATCGATCGTATCTATAAATAGCTTTTGCCCATAGAAAACACACAATTTTAAATATTCATACTAATGTTTGAAATAAAGATAATATTTCAAACATTATTATGAATATTAAAATTTTCTGCATTCCATGAGCAAAAAGCTTTACGGATAAATTTCAAGACATAAAAAAATATTTTATATGCGTTTAGTTTCTGTCTACTCCTTATAAGAAAGAAAGCAGGAACTCATCGCACGCGAAGGCTAAATCTTGCCGCTGCAAAAGTCTTCAGATGTTGAAAATGTTTTTACTAAAACAAGATGGCGCCCACGATTAATCTGTGCACAGCCATTCCCGGAACCCGGCGTTGTACACTTTATAAAAAGCAGCCCGATGAAATTGGTTTGCCTAAAGAGTTTCACAGCCATCATTGCATAAATGCAGAACTGCTGATAATATTTGAATAAATTCCTTAAATCGACGCCATTTTCACAACACGTAAAGGGATCACAAAGAAAAACATACCTGGAAAGATACAGCCAGGGTCCGCTGCGAAAATGCTCCTTCTTATCAACGACCTTTCTTATTTTAAAACTGAAGGAAAATTTAATGTTAAAACCAAAGCTAAACAATTAAAACAACAAAATTAGAAGCTTAAAAGCACGTCCAATAGACCCGGACAAGTCGTTCCTCAAATACGATTGTAAGTGGAATGCCCGGCGCGGCTCTGCACCGGTATTATATACTGACGGGACGGGAGGGGGGTTGCGAGGGGAGGGTGCTTAACGTCCAGGGCCCGCGACCTCGGTACAATACCTACCTACCTAGGTAGACGCGGGGAGCAAGAGAAGCCCCCGGGCGAAATACGTTATATTGTTTCAAGTCTCTGTTTCTCCTTTGTAACGCAAAAGCTAGTCGTAGGCGCAGATGTCTTAAAATGTTGTCACAAAAGCCTTAATGTCTCCACTGAAAACGAATTTTCAAATGAACCAAGATGGCGCCTACATTTATTCTTCTTAAGCAGCCATTTCCGACACCCGGCCGCCATTTTGAAAACGTATTGATTAATCTATTAATAGATAGCTCAGACTCAATCAAAATATATGATTTGAAACAATAACAACAACAACCTCTGCGAGATTCAGCTAAAAATAGGAAACAAATAGGAACCTAGTGAGTGCTGCAAGTAAATAGTTCAAAGTTGATCTATTGAGAAATTTTCAGGAAACCTATATAAAACAGAGATGCAGAATAGGCGTACTGCTTCGCTATATTGCAAATACATGATGCAGACTTCATAATCGTACAGTAATAATAATAATAATAATAATAAAAACGTTTATTTTTCTCTTCACAATAGGTTTTGTTTACAGTTAATAAGTAGAAGTAGGCAGACAAGTCTTAAATTTCACCTATGTGAGAGACTGGTGCCTGATGTAGGTTTAAATAAAACCTGTGTTACAGGTCACCAGTGCCACACCTCGGTTAAAATAAGGCAGACATTATTTTCTTTCCTTGAACAAAACAAAACTACTTAACCCGTGATAGAAAACAGAAACATGGTATATGTAAAATAAAACGAAAAATATAATGTCAGCAAGAAAAGAAAAAAAATTTTACTGAAGTCAGAATTAACTGTGAGTGTATTATTGTGTGATGACTGCGTTGAGGAGTGAGTGTATATAAGTGGATGATGTGAGAGTGTAAGTATAAAGATGAAGGTGATTGTTAGTGCGAGCGAAGAGCGAATGAATGCCTTACGAGAGATTTAAGAGAGAATCGATAAAAGATTTTCAGTTTTTGTATAGTCTCCTGTTTTTAAATATGTTTGTAATATTTTGCTACAAATGGTTCTTGTTTTGGGGTAAATATTGAGAATGATATTTAATTTATTATACAAATGATTACCGAGAAAAGCGAAGAATTTTTGTGAAAATGATGTTTTGACTAAAATATTAGGACAGACTTTGCCTCTACGTTGTTTGAGAAGATTTTTATTAAAGTGGAGTTCGCAGTGTTTTTTAATAACAATACGTAGAATGAAAGTCTGTCGAACCGTTAGGATGTCCCACTCTCTGTAGAGATCTGCAGTTGGGTATCTGTAGGGAAGACCTGCAGCAACCTTGAGGACTGAGCGCTGTGCCCTTTCCACTTCAATCAGATGGGTTTTGGCAGCTCCTCCCCATGAGGTTATACAGTACTCCACTAAGGAATGACATAGGGCAAAGTAAACCATTTTGAGGGTCTGTCTATTGGCGGAATATCTGAGTGTTTTAAATATATATATAAGTTTTCTTAATCTTGGCACAAGGGCCTGTATGTGAGGTTGGAAGGATAGATGTTGGTCGATAATTATGCCAAGATATTTAATATTTTCAGTCCTTTCAAGAGTTGGACAAGAACAAGTGTTTTGAGAGTAGTCCCCACAGGTATGTGCAACAATATTAAGAGATAGTGGTGGAAGAAGGTCGGTTCGAATTGCAAAAGTTATACATTTAGTTTTAGAAACATTACAACAACAACAGTAATACCTAAAAGAAGACAGATAAGCGCTATCCGGGCACCAACGCTGGCAGATTTAAACGACAAAAAAAAGAGTGACTGATACAATATGGCGTCCACAGCTTTTCTTCCAACAGACTGGGCAACTGTTTCCGGGAAATAACAGCCATTTTCAAATTATATTGACACAATCAAAAACAAATGTTTTGAAAGTATGAATTTTGATTGAGAAATAAAGATGCAATTTTAAGACTTTTAGACAAATAATTCACTAAAACTAGAAAAAAAATAAACAAAATCGAAGACTCCGCCAAAAAATTCTCCAAGCATCATTGCTCCCCTGTGAAACGTCTAAATAAATAAACTCGAGAAAACATTGATATTTCAAGATAGTCATTTATGAAAACATACCTGGAATATTCGAGCAGGCTTCACAGCAACTTTTTCTTTTTTTTTTTTTTTTTTTTTTTTTTATTAAAATAATTAAAAAAATACAGCTTGAGCCTTGTCATAAAGGAACTATGGTGGTAAATGGGCGCAGCGTTGCTGCGGCCGAGACTTTATACCTGGGCGGGGAGGTGAAGACCCGTGCGCGGCTCTCTGCGCAGCCCTCCTCTTCACCCCCTCCCCTCCCCCCTCTTCAACCCAGCCCGGGGCACTAACAAAATTCCATGAAGCCTAAGTGGAAGAGGAGGGTGCTTTGATATGTACTTAAAATCCATAATATCTGACAACATTACAGAAATAAAGAAGAAGCGATATAGTAAAATTACTTACGCTTTGACCAGTCATTCTGACATACCAAATAAAAAAAATACATAAAGAGTCCATGAGACTACACTTTAACAAGATGGCGGCCACAGCTTCTCTTCCAACGTATTTCGCAACCATTTCCATCAAATAACAGCCATTTTGAAATGATATCGATTGGTCTAAAAATAGCATAGCTGAGTCCCGAGCAAAGTAGGTATGAGGTAATACAATGTGTTTCAAATATATCCGTTGCAATTTAAATAAAACGACGACACCCGCATATTTCTTTAAAATAAATCAAGAGGAATATAAATGGTTTGCCAACAACCCAAAAATTACTCAGAACACCCCTCTGCTCCTTTGCAAAATATCTGACTATCTAATCAATTTTTTGAAACAATAATAATATAAAAAACATACCTGAAATATCACGTCACAACTAAACTATGACTGGAGGTCAACTGACGCGCAGCCTAGGCGGAGGTATTAGGCTGCGCGAGAAGGATATTACCTTCCGGGAATCGGCGCAGTATTGATTTATCGAGAAATTTCCAGGCAACCTACATGAGCTTTGAGCCTGGATGCTGCAGGTGGGTAGAGAGGGTCTGAGTACTAAGCACTAGGGCTAGATTAAATTTTCTCGACCAAAATATATCATCTAAATCAATGGGCATTTTCAATGAAAAGATTTTAGTCTTATGTTTATCAGAAACCACAATTAAGCTTATGTTATGATTTAATAGCATTGTGCTGTAATAATACAACACAACGCTATATAATCACTACAGAACATTTTTTAGAGAAGTAAGAAGATGCATAAGACAAAAATAAAGCCAAGATAAAAATAAACAGCCAATTTATCTTTCACATCAATGAAAGGAAGTAGTGGAAAGAACTACATAGGTTAAAAAGCAACTGAAAAACATGGAAATAAAAGAAATGGGAGACATTATCCGAAAAAGCTTGTCAGAAGAAAAATAAGAACAATCCCAGGACTAATTTTACTACATGAGCTGCAGAGTTTCGTACTGGAAAACTTTGTTAGATTTTACAAGGACCTCTCTCCTCTTCATGATAAGAGCAATGGGCCATAAATGGTTTTAAAGATATGCTGCCTTCCTCGGTGGCCTAGTGGTAAGCGTATGCGTCTCTGACCGCGAGATCTTGGGGCAGAGTTTTATTTGTGAGCTTTCCGTCAGGAAATTCACAATAGCAGCACGGAGTTGAAATTGTGCTCGGTCGATGCCGATAGGCTCATCCCCTTTCCCCTAGGACCTAAAAAACCAGGTGTAGTGTGGGTGCTGTACACTTCTGCCACATCCTTCTGGGGAATATAGAAGTTATGTTATGTTACATGCGCGGTATTGACTGGTCATCGTAGATCTGATTAAACAAGGATGGATAAGGAACAATGATTTTGACGTTTTGTTAAACCTCAATACGTTTTAAGCTCCATAGACACACGTTCATTGTATCCTCTCTTCAGCGCATAATAATATATTAGATGTCCAAATAATAAGCCTAATTCCAGAGGTACCGAATAGATCTCACTCACCTGACCCATAAAATAGAACCTGACCGAATTTAAAAGTGACACAAGTTACACCTGAAATAAGAACACAGCTGTCACTTGCATTAATGTGAATTATATGCTTATCCTGTCTGAAGAGCTCGTGGCTAAATCGAAGCCGCGCGAACCGATCAATCTTGCAGGTTAAGCAATGATAACTGCGGTCGGCCGCGAATGGGTGACCATCTCAACGTAACGAGTCTTCCTCCGTGCCTCGGTGAGCACGTTAAGCCGTCGGCGTCGGTCCCGGTTGCCATGTAGTGCCAAGATCTATGGCAGTTGTGCCTGGTAGTAAGAGGCTAGAAAGTCTAACAATAAGTATCCATCAGACAGTCTAATCCATTAGAAAATCTAACATAAGTAGCCATCAGACCTCAGAGGTCTGATTGCAGTCGGTCCACGTAAAATAAAGATATTCAGGTAAATCAATGTTATTGGAAATATGCTCGAGAAAACGTTTTATGTTTAAAAATACTACACAGAAACACTATCTTATCAGTTTTCAGGAGGCAGATATTTTAATGACCAATTTGTTTATACATATGGATAAGTCAGTAAAAGATATACTAATAAAAACTATTCAGTATTTTTTAAAAGTATGTGGCGGTATCCGCACATTATAAATGACGGATGTCACACACGTGACATATGTCGACGAGTGCTGAATCGCGATAACGAAATGTTCACAGCAAGTGACTATAAATACCACTTCCAATACGCTACCGTTGGACAGCTGTCCACCAGGCAATACCACCGAGCCTGGTCGGAGGATCCTCCCTTTGTGGTGGAGGAACATCACACACACCCTGTTCCTCTACAAGTATAACGTTCCCCCGAGCCTTCAATTACATTCATTGACCTGAATATCCTATAATTATTTAACGTAACATGAAGCGACAGCCGAGGGGGAGACCGTAGGTTTGCAAGTCAAAGGTCACGGGTTCAAGCCCACGACACACACCTCTGTCAAGAAACCTTTGAACGTTAACCTTTTGAACGCCACAGTCCCCTATTACATGTATAATATGTTATTTTTGTATGTAGCAGTATCAGTAAGCAGTATCTTGAAAAATCAAATGATTTACAAGCAGCTTTATAAAATTATACTAGCTTTAGGCTGGAGATGCCAGCGCACACCACCGATTTCTACAGTAAATCCTTTACTGTCGAAGCCGTGCGCCTATGGAATGCGTTGCCTTTGGCTATCAGACAAGCCAAAACCATTACAATTTTTAAAATAATGTTAAATGAGCACTATCTTTCCTTATAGTATTATGTATTGTATATTTGTAAGTTGGTATAATAATATACAGGGTGTATTTTTGAAACGGGGCAGTAAGGGCAAGTACCTTAACCGTTGCAGTTACAGCAAAGCGTTCTTCAAAGACCTTCCCTAACTTTTTGGGACATTTTGAACTGCATTCACAGATTTTGTAAAAAACTTACAGTTAGCAAAAAAAATGCAAAAAGTTCAAATTCATTTTTTTTATGCCAATTGATTCTATTTCATGTGGGGATCAAAAAACTCTATGGGACCATTTTAGCTTTCAGTACTAGAAAAGACAGAAATCGCCAAAAACGTTTCCCATACATTTCGGCAACAGAAACGAATTTCTACAATGGTCTAACTTTTTGTTATGGCCTGGAAGTGGGTAGAATTGACTGTAAAGTAAATAAAAAGAATTTTTACCCTCAAATTTCGAATTTGATTCGAAAATCTGTGTGTTATACTTAGTTTCAGCTGAGAAACTTCGTATGAGTTATTAATTAAGGATTTTCGCTAAAATGTCTTCTAATCGTGAAAAAATTGACTTATTAGAAGCGTATTTTGTCAATAATCGAAATGCGGGAGCTGCATTAGTGTGGTACCGCAATAAGTATCCGTTGCGGCATGTGCCAACAAGAAAGGTTATTACAAATCTTTTGAAAAACCTGGAATTGCAGGGTTCTTTCAAAATACGCTTCTAATAAGTCAATTTTTTCACGATTAGAAGACATTTTAGCGAAAATCCTTAATCAATAACTCATACGAAGTTTCTCAGCTGAAACTAAGTATAACACACAGATTTTCGATCCAAATTCGAAATTTGAGGGTAAAAATTCTTTTTATTTACTTTACAGTCAATTCTACCCACTTCCAGGCCATAACAAAAAGTTAGACCATCGTAGAAATTCGTTTCTGTTGCCGAAATGTATGGGAAACGTTTTTGGCGATTTCTGTCTTTTCTAGTACTGAAAGCTAAAATGGTCCCATAGAGTTTTTTGATCCCCACATGAAATAGAATCGATTGGCATAAAAAAAAAAAATTTGAATTTTTTGCATTTTTTTTGCTAACTGTAAGTTTTTTACAAAATCTGTGAATGCAGTTCAAAATGTCCCAAAAAGTTAGGGAAGGTCTTTTAAGAACGTTTTGCTGTAACTGCAACGGTTAAGGTACTTGCCCTTACTGCCCCGTTTCAAAAATACACCCTGTATATATATATATATATTATAATATATTTATATGCCTGTAATATGTAATTTATTGATATCATATATTATATAATAATTCTTGTTAAATGCAAATAATTTCCTACTATCTAAGCAAAAACTACTGCTTTATTTTCTTTCCAAAATGTCCATCCTAAGGTTGCCTGAAAGAAATCGCTTTAAGAGATAAGGCCGCCCTTTGTACATTTTTTCTGTTATTTTCTTTTTGTTGTTACCTCTTAAGTTTCTTTTGTCGTGTGAAATTATGTATAAATAAAGTATTTTCTATCTATCTATCTAGCAGCTGCACAATTAAAAATCAAAATCGGTGCCTGATTTCGAAATCGACTGAGATTTCCATAGTAACTAGTTCATCGCGGTTTAAGTGCATCCTTATTTCCATACAAATACGGATAATAACTGCTTGGCAAAAAATGTACAGCTTTCCAGTTACTATTAAGAAAGAAAAAAGAAAGAAAGAAAGAAACATTTATTTTGGCAAATCATAATCTTAATATCACTTTTAAACTACTTATAATAAAAATTTAATTGATGTGCCAAAAAAGGTACACACCTCAGCATACTACTGCAGCACATCAGCACTACAGCGCTGGTATTCTGGTGCGCCCTGATTGCGAGTAAAGGTATTGCGACATTCGTCCTAATGATGACAAATTTTACAGAATCCTTACTAATATTATAAAGGCGAAAGTTTGTAAGTATGGATGTATGGATGTTTGTTACTCTTTCACGCCAAAACTACCGGGTCGATTTCGATGAAATTTTGCACACATGTAGCTTATAGTCTGGATTAACATATAGGCTACTTTTAATTGACATACCACGCGGGCGGAGCCGCGGGCGGAAGCTAGTATACAAATATAATTATAATTACTATTCAGTTCTACTTGTAGATTTGACAGCTTTACAGGCAAGTAACGCAATTTCTTATGTCCAAATCGGAAACTGGTCATGGAGCATTTTTTAGTGATTTCTTGTACTTTGGCGAGATAAAATAATGATATTCAGAGGGTTTTTTTACATTAAATCAGCATTATACAACAAATTAAGCACTGTTTAATACTTAGTATGTCATAAAATACTAATTAAATACGTAATGCAAAAAAAAATAAGTCATAATATTTGTCGTCATTGTTCTCTATAATTTTCATACGAAAACTTATAAATATGACAAGTAGAAGCACGAATTATGCCAGCCTTGCATATAAAAAGCACTAAATGCAAATAATGTATCTTCAAAATATCGAAATATTTAAACAATAATATTATGTAGTTTAAGGCTTCCTCTTTCTCGCCAAACTAAACAAATTTTAATGAATTCTGGCACACGGGTAAGTGCTTTTTATCGACGTAGTTCAAATCTGGTTACATACTTTAATAAAAATTTAAAAACCTAATTTATTACATTTCATGGATGGTGGAGACCTTTGCCCAACAATGGGACAATACAGGTTATGTACCAGATAATGTAACTACTTACATTGTGTACTCACGATAATTAATTTATTTGGAGTTTACATTTACATTTATATTTTCTTATGTACGTAACCTACGTTACGTACATAAGAAATTGTTATAATTATTTGAGACAAAAAGGATATAATTAAAGTAAAATCAGTGGTTTTGATAAATTTTATTATTTTACAGAATTTCAGGAACATTTCTTCTAATGTTCACTAGGCTTGTACTGATGAAACATGCGTCTTAAAAAATCTTTAGCTCTGAAATCGCCCGCCGCTATCATCTAAATCATATAATACTATTATAATATAGGTGTGCTATGTTCGTGTGTGTTCACCTGAAACACAAAAAAATTACAATACAACACAAGTGAGAGAGATTTACAAGTGATTGCATCGTATCACGGAGGATTAAGTAGAAATTAAATAAATAAATAAATATCTCACAATTACGCATACCTACTCACTGATTCCAGTACATAGCAGTAGCAAAGATTTAAAACCACATTTATATATCATTTTTAAAGTTGACTCAAAAGACTATCTTGATCTTTGATATTTGTTTTGTATTTAGGATAACTTCTTTTTCCATCACATCGCGTTCCATTCTTTTATTATTTAATTTTATGCACTCGTTTTACACTAAAGAGAATCATCAAAAATCTCTCCAAAAATCTTTCCATAATGCCTTATAATTATTGTGTTTGATGTCATAATGTGTACAATTTTATTTTGATATCTTTAGTTAAATAATTTGAATGTTATCGTTTGAATTTGTTACTTTCTTAATTCAGTTCAAATCTATTTAAATGCTTTTGTTGAAATGTAACATTCCAATTTTCTTCAGTCAAAGACGTTAGTTGCCACAGAGTAAAAATGCATTTTAGTAGGTGTCAACAAGAAGTTTTTATCAATACAAATAAATAAAATTGAATTGCCTGTTTTTATTTTAATGTCAAAATAACAATATTTTCAGTATAGGTACGTTGTAGTTATTTGCACGATACTTATTCCTAAAATCCAGTTTTAATTTATTTAGCTACCACGCAGACAAATCCACGAGCGATCAGTTTGTTAATTTTATTATTTTATTCTCGCGAACTACTGAATATTGAACTGATATTTGAGATTGCGCTAAACGTCACGGGAGTGGAGCTGTAAGGTTTAATGCGGGTCAAAACGTGAGAGTAGCTATTAGATACCAATATAATGACTTCCACGCAAACGTGGTGCCGGGAAAAGTAGTTATATAACACATGTAGGATGTTCAAGTTAAATATTAAAGGCCCAAAAACTTAATTTATGACTTTGTATTTATACTCTTTATTAGCTACATGGCGAAACCACTCACGGTGAGCGGCCGCAAATTCTACGTCTCTGTGGTAATACTAAAAATATTTTTCTATTTCTTATAATTAAGTGGCAGTCAGCAATTGTATGGCTTCTTTTAACTACAAATATTTTTTTTAATAATGTAGAAGTTAAATTTCACTATTTACATAAATTTCTAATGTAGTATAAGTATTATTTTATTGTTAAATAGCTTCTGCCCGCAGCTTCGTCCCCGTTAAGTTCGATATTTCCAAGTTATATCTTTCAAAATTGAGAAACCTTCTTCATACACTTGCAACCCCTAATTTACCCCCTTTGGCAGTTAAATTTACAAAAAATCTATCCCAAATTCATCTACAAATTTTATTCAATTTACTTGTAAGGAGCATAATTATGAACATAATTATATACAGATTGTTCTGAGACTGGGTGTGCTTGTGTGAGTGAATATGAGTATTTGGCGTTGTCATTAGGACCATTGGATAGTGTAATTGCTTCTGGCGTTCTATCTAGGTAATGTAAAAATCCGAATTATTTATTTATTTATTTATGAATTTTAGTGTAATGGATCGTACGACGTTAAAACTGCGATAAAAAGAAATCCCTTTTCTAAAAAAAAATGTAACAGTGTAATGACTACCGCTAAACGTCTTCGTATATTAGAAGGAGTTAAAGACGACGATGAGTTTTTTTTAATTACTTCTGCAAATGAATGCAACAGATTTGTGATATGATTTTAATTGTGATTCTTAAGATTGTTACTAAATAGGCACTAGATATTAGAAATTAACACTATTGATTATTTGTGATATTATGATAGATAGATAGATAGATAGAGAATTCTTTATTGTACACAAAGAAGAAGTACATAATTGTGATACACAGTCTAAATTGAAACATGCACAATGGGCAATACTGATTACTGTGATTGTTATTATCATAAATGTGTGTAGCTAATGGTTAATTTTTATTTGTTTTGAAAATTACTTTTATAATTTAGTAACTGATAAAAATAACAATAAATAAAAGACTGAATATTTATTTTTATAGTGAAAGACTCGTTTTATTACAAATAGTTGATGTAAACATAAGAAATAAAATCGATACTCCCTGTTTTCTCGTGGCTACATCCCTATACAGAAGCGAAAGATTATAAATAAGCGTGTTAAAAAAAAAGGATGGTTGGTCACGCCATTGTCATCATATTTAGACAACTGATAAAGAATAGTTCTGTCTACCATGTTAAGATAATATAACGATTGAGTAAAATAGAAATAGATGAAATGTAGGTATTTTAATAAAAGTAATCTCATTTAACAATGTTACTAAGCAACAAACAAACAGGGTTGTCAAAACTTTATGGTACCATGCTGTAATTTTATACCTTTTTTTTAATTCTTAAGGTTTATTTTTATACGGTTAAATGAATACTATTTTCATGTCATAAGTAACGATTATTCGAGAAATACAAACGTATATAAAAAATCACATATGTTAATAGCTAAAGCTTTGAACTCTCTTTTATTTTTCAAGATTATAACATTGAATTTGTGGCTTGGCGTCGAGGGGGGTACGCCGATGCATATGTATTGTGGCGTATAAAAGATAAAGATTCGTCTTTTCGAAGATATGTGTGTATTTATCATATAAATTACCACTTGCTAACGGTGAAGGCAAACATCGTGAGGAAGCCTGCATGCCTGAAATTGCCTAAAAAGTGCTCGAGGGTATGTGAAATCTACCAATCCGCACATGGCCAGCGTGGTTGACTATGGCCTTACCTTTCTTATCATGAGAAGAGGCCCGAGCCCAGCAGTGGGACATGTTAGATACAGGGCTGCTATTATTCTTTAACATGAAGCGACTGCCATCAGTCCTTTACAACCCAGTACCATGTGATTCGATACACGTTGTAAGACTAGTCGTCAGACTTACTTACTGGCCGCTGTAGCGACTGCCATAGATCTTCAAATGTCAACCAGGAGCCGCAGCTTAACGTATCTCCTAGGAAAACTCTTTATATTATGATGATCACCCATCATCGGCCTACCGTGCTTAGAATTGCTGGCTTTCATTTTGCCCCTAGCTCATTTTTAGTTGACGAACTTTTATTCATAAATATGTCTTAAAGTAAACTTTTAGGATTTATCTTAAAAGATTTTTGTCATTACTAAAAAATAATTCACAATTAGCCCAAATGAATCCCTTTTTTATTCAAAATATAATAATTGTTACACTTTTGTGTTTCTAAGACCCAAGAAGACAGAAACTCAACGAATGGTCGACTCCCGTTGGTCGGGTGTCAACTCCGGTCTCAGAAACGGTAATACTTAAAAAAAACATGAAATTAAAAAAACTATTTACTATTTACTATTTTATTTTGCCATAAAAGCATTATTGTAAAACAATACAATATTTCTTTTTTACAATGAGGCAAAAGATACTAAATTTCCAAAATTTTACCTAAACAAGTTATCGAGTACATTATAAATTTTGCATTATTTTGCAAATTTCTCTCTTTGCTTAGGTCAACGAACTTATAAAAATATTAATCATAATGCGAATACCATTATAGAATGTTCCCATTCTGTAAAGAGGACTGTTAATACGAACATTAGGACTGTGAGTACAAACATTAGTGCAAACTCTTGGCAGTGATATTGTTTTCCGATTAGCAACACGGCTACCCGGCCGAGGTACAACCAAATGTACGTTTTCCAGAACTCCCTTACAATCTATTAAGTAAGTTGTAGAAGAACCCATTAATTATTGTGTGATGTCTTGAGCATCAAGATGACATTTTGTAATATTCGATTCTAGATTGACATTCTACACGTATTATTTGTATAAGCAAGGTGATATAAAAACCTTTTTTTTGAACCTGCTCGACTCTATTTGCATGTATAGCGTAGGTAGGGTTCCAAACCAGACTTGCATATTCGAGGTTACTTCTTACAACACAGTTAAATACTGGTATTATGACGTTAGGGTCTTTAAATGACCTTAGTTGTCTGGAAATAAAGCCAGCTAATTGGCTGGACCTTTTAATCGCACTATCAACATGATCTCTACATGATCAATACATAACGAGTAGAATAATCATATTAAATTTCTTATCATGATGTGCATCGAAAATATTATAGAAAGATTTTTAATACATAATTTTCTTACAATTTTTGTAGGTATGTCTGTCAGCCTACCTTCCGAAATGTATCCCTTCCAATAACCGATCGTCTTGAGCTCCTCGGTATCTCGCTGACTTCGAAACTTAATTTCGGCTCTCACATTAGAGTCGAAAGCTCAACTAGCCGCCAAAAAGCTGGGCATCCTCAACAAGGTGAGACAGTATTTTACACCGGGGCAGTTGTTTGACCTCTATCAAGCGCAGGTCCGGTCGTGGGTGGAGTACTGTTCTCATCTGTGGGATGGTTCAGCCAAATACCAGCTTGAGGCGCTGGAGTCAGTCGAGAGGAGGCCCAAAAGAATCATCTGCGATATCGATCTGACGGATACTCGACTACAAAGTCTGGAGCACCGTCGCAAGGTTGCCAGCCTATCGGTTTTTTATAGGATACATTTCGGAGTGTGCCGAGGAACTACACAACCTTATCCCTCCATACCCGTTACACCATCGGACTACCAGACAAACGGCACTCAGGCACCGCTTCACGGTAGATATTCCGTTTCCGTTTCGCCTCTACATTTCTTATGCGAACTTCTAAAGAATGGAACGCCTTGCCCGAGTCTGTGTTTCTGCATGAGTACAACTTGGATCTCTTCAAAACAAAAGTTAATAGGTATCTCATAGATAAGCGTGCTCCACCGTAGACCGCATCATCACTTACCATCAGGTTAGATCGTGGTCAAATGCGTGCCTATTCACCATTACAAAAAAAAGGTCTGTCTGTATGTTCGTACGCGCATCACGCAAACACGACTGCACGGCATTGGATGCGGTTTTCACAATTGTTTAGCTGGAGGTCTTATTTAAAAACTAGGGTAAGAAAATTTGGGGTTGAAAGTGTTAGAGGTTTTTCATTTTGTAGGAAATAACATATAAATATCGAATTCTATTAAGCTATTAGGTACTAAAAATACTTAATATTGCCTAATAATAGGGCTTTCAGCTTTTTTCAATATTGTATTTAGTAAGCTTTGCTGCCTTATGCCCACTCGAATGGGACAGCCCCATCAGCATCCTACAACCATTATTGTAAATGACACGAATACCTTGTAAAAGGAAATCCCTAGCAACAAAAACTGCTTAGTTAAATCTGCAAAAAAGTATTTGCTCAGGCAATAATAGACCACACCATAAACTTCTCTATTCTGCAATAAACATATTACATTTTTAATTGCACAGCCGCCGCGCCGTCTTGAACACCATTCCATATCATCTTCATCTTAATGCCCAGGTTTCAGCGCCACCCTAGAGTTGTATAAAGACAAGGCGTCACAGGCTATTTTGAAACTCCTTCGAATCAGTTCCTTGTTATTTGTAAAATAAACCCCGCGTAATTACATTTACAATTATAATTAACAAAGGACCTCTCTCCTCTTGATGATAAGAGCAATAATAGCCCATAAATGTTCTTAGAGACATGTGCGGTATTAATCGGTCAATTTAGATCTGATCGGAGAGGAATCACCGGTTAAACAAGGATAAGGATCAATGATTCGTTTTGTTACACCTTTATACGTGTTAAGCTCCATAGACACGTGTTCATTGTATCCTATTTTTAGCACATAAGATATATGTTTTAGGGGATCCTACCTATAAAATATTGTTGATAAGTTTATGTAAGTGTGTGAGTGTCGGACACTAAGTTTTTATGATTTGTCCTTTGGTACCTTTACATAAACTTATCAACATAACGGGGGACACATTCGCTCTTACCCAACTACTCACGGACCACGCATACCATAAACAATACCTACATAGATTTCAGATAACAGACAACGACACATGTCCCTGCGACATGATGATAGAACTTGAATGAATGAGAAAATAGATCGATACAAAAAGGCCATGTTCACGGCATGGGAATAGTAAAAAAAAAAAAAAAATGTTCAATCATTCAGACACCTTTTAACACAATGCCCTAACTATACCCAAACGCGACACAGACATGAACAATACTGCACACTTAACCAACTCAATCCATACGACTAAACACAACTAACGACAGACATCCACTCCATCGACACCTTCATGTCACATCTCACCCACATAGTCAACACACTTAAACACTTCAATTAATAATAAATAAATATTTCACAACTCACACACAATGCCATCTAGTCCCAAACTAAGCAGAGCTTGTAATATGGGTACTAGAATAACTGATACTAATACATATATATACTTTTCTTTTGTAAATACATACTTATTATACATAGAAACACCCAGACTAAGACAAACCCCCATGTTTATGCACACAAAGATTTGTCTTAAGTGGGAATCGAACCCACGACCTCGGCGTCGCAGGCAGGTACACTACCCACTCCGCCATCCGGTCGTCAGCACATAACACATAAACATACAATTTTTTTTAATTTTTGTTTTTTTTTTTATATATTATCTAATTTAATATTTGATTTAATTTATACTTTATTTAATTTAAATGATTTAAAATTATTTTAATTTTAAATAATTCTACTCTGTATCAAGTAGCAGAGAAATAAACTCCCTCTTGAGGTGGTTATATCCTCATGAGGAAATCATAAAAAAAAACTATAAAATATTACCCGACCTAATTTAAAAGTTACTTAAGTTACACTTGGAAAAAAGATTTTTATTTTATTTATGTGTGTTATATACATTTCCTGCCTGAGGAGCTTGTGGCTAAGTCAACGCCGCGCGGACCAACCGGTCTTGAAGGGTAAGGCGGTTTTCACACTGCCCCGCATCATGTTGCATATTGCGTGTCGACGCACCTACGCGCGTTCCTGCGGGAGTGCAGATCTGCATCATCGTGCGGGTTTTTTGCGCACTCACGCGCGTAGGTGCGTTTTGTAGATTCACGCACGGCGGCTCTCATTTATTTATTCGCCGTTTTCTGTGGTGGTCGTGCAGTACAAAAAAGTCAAAATCACGCGCGGCACTGCGGGATTCGCAGTGCCATACCTTGCGTCTCGCCCTACGCGCGGGGGTGCATGTTTCTCCGCGTGTATGCGCGTGATCCGCATGAACGCGCGTGGATGCATTTTCTGTGTGTTAGACTGTGCGTGTTTTCCATACAAACGGAGATACTTACAAGCAACGGAAGAACACGCATCCACGCGCTACGCTGCATCATGCGGGGCGACCGACGGTGGATGATGTAGCAAAGAGCATGTGAATCCATGTTTGTCGATTGCCATTTGAAGACCTATCGTGCCGGGTAGTCAGTCAGAGGCCAGAAAGTCTGAAAACTATTTATATAGTTTCTGGAAAATAAATAATTTCTGGTTACTGTTAAAAGTAATAGTTAATGGATAAGACCTCCTTGAAAAAAAATTGAACGTTGAAAAAGCATATAAATAGCTTTTTACTGAATTAAAAAGAAAAAAAATCATAAAATTAAATCAAAAC
Organism: Hypena proboscidalis; assembly: GCA_905147285.1. Lineage (NCBI taxonomy): Eukaryota > Metazoa > Arthropoda > Insecta > Lepidoptera > Erebidae > Hypena > Hypena proboscidalis. Next base: position 1,125,159 of record LR990147.1, read on the forward strand.
AATTTTACTGAAGATATGAAAATAACATTATTTAATATCCCATACAATACAGGCTGGCGCATTATTAAGGGAAAGTCTGTAATTATAACACACGCAAATTTGTGTTTAGGAACCATGCTATCGAGCTATCTATCTATAATAAACACAACGCGTTCTACTTCATACTCATAATTTACCGAAGTTGTTCGAAATGACCACCATTTTCTTCAAAACAATGGTCGATTCGTTTAGGTAACGATTTCTCTGCCCTTCTTCTTCGAACTGCACTACACTACTCAAATCGTTATGACGAATCTTTCTCCATCCAAGCAGACCGGTTATGGAATAATATTCCTTTATAATTTATAATCTTAATTTTAAATTGATTTTTTTAGTATGTATTTATGTTTTTACTTTACGTTATTTATTTATTTATGTAATTTAATGTATGTATGTATTTATTTATATAGGCTAATATATGCATTGATAGTATTTATATAATTTTATGTGTATATAAGTATTATATATTATATTTTTAATATTATTATGTTATTGAATAAGTATTGTAATTTAGTTGCATTTAAAAGATAAATGCAACTTTCTTCTTCGTAAGTTAGTTATACACTGATATTGCCTTCTATGATGGTGTTAACCATCATATCCTCTATTGCTCTAGGTTTGCTGGAAGAGAACTCAAGTACTAAGTTAAGCTCGCCTCTTGTATACTTAAATTTTTGAATAAAAAAATATTTTGTATTATTTGTATACAATAAAGAGTTAAATCAATTTATTGTGCAATTCAACTGGTTTTGATGCCTAAGCTGAGTATAAGAATTTTCTTAAATTAAAGTACCCTTTTTTTGTTTTTACTTAAATCGATGTCATGGTTCATAAGATAAGATTTGCGTATGTCTTATAATTACAGACTGCCCCATACTGACATATAAATGAGCCATGCTGTATAATATGACAACTTCTGTAATAGTACCTTGATAAGTATTTTTGAAGAGGTTTTTTGTATAACGAGTGAATAAATTATAATAAATTAAGATTGAAACGTAAAGCTATTGAAAAAATTTAAAAACAAAAAAACTATCGGGAAAAATCACCAAGATTTCATTTTGGGGCATTCTTATGTTTTCAAAAATTAGACAACGGGTCTAAATCGCGTAATTATTATAAAGGTAAATAAATACCTATGCTCAACGTTTCGAATGACTTGCATCATTCTTGGTCACGAGCCGATTATTATTATTATTTACCTTTATAATAATTACGCGATTTAGACCCGTTGTCTAATTTTTGAAAAATGTTCTCATATCGCGAAAGTTTAAAAACATACATTCTTATGCTAACATAAATTCAATACAAATGTGCATGATCAAGATTAGTTGATTTTATTAATAATTTTATTTTAGATTTACATCAATAGCTTGTTCGTAAAAAAAATCTTATATGATCTATTTGAGTAATTATTTTTCATTTTAATTATTCAAGAAATGTTAACTTTGCTACTAGAAAAATTGAGTAGGTATTAATTATAATTTCTACTTAGTCCTCCGTGACACGATGATCACTTCTAAATCTCTCTCACTTTTGTTGTATTGTTATTTTTTGTCTTTCAAGTGAAACACACGAACATAACATACCTATTTTATGATATAATTAAGATTAAGATGATGGCGACGGGCGATTGTAGAGCTAAGTTTCACTAGTACCACCCTTGAGAACGTTAGAAGAAATGTGCCGGCAATGCAATGAAATCAATTATAAAATTATCAAATCCACTGGTTTTTCTTTTATTATATTCTAATTTCTTTTACATAATGCGAATTTAATGCGTAACAAAAGATGTTACAAATTTAAATACTCAAAATAAAATAATAATCGTGAATACAGAATGTAAGTAGCTACATTACTATAAATTCATAATGTAATCAATCTATTTTTCCATGTTTCAAGACAATAACTAGACTCGAACTACGTCGATAAAAACTTACCTGTATTTTATGTTATTCTAGACTTTAAACTACTTACCCATGTGACAATAATAATTAAAATCTGTATAGTTTTACGAAAAAGAGGAAGTCTTCACCTTAATATTTCGATATTATGTAGAAATATTTTAATAATTATGTGCCGTATAGGCCAAACTAGAATAATTCATAGTACTACTGCTCAAATTATTAATAAGTTTTCGTATGAAATATTTTACTAGATTTCTTAGATTTTTAATAATAGCACTGTAAGTTCTTATTAAATTACTTATAAGCCCCTCAGGCTAGATTGTAATATTTATGGTGTCCTACTTAAATAGGATAAACAAAAAAAAAGTATGAAAAATGTCGAGATCAATAAGGGCTAATAAAATGAGTTAAATTCTAGTACCTACATTGCGTAGTTAATTAGTATTTCATGACATACACAGTATACATATATGTATACAAACAGTTGTTACTTTGTTGTATTATGTTGATCTGAAGTAAAAAAACTTCTGAATAGAATAAGTTGATCTGAAGTAAAAAAAAAACTTATTTTATAATAAGTTTATACATCAAAAGCCGCACCCGTAATTTACTTAATAAAATCTTAAATATCATTATTAAATCCCGCCAAAGTACAAGTAATAACCAAGAAACTGCTCCATGACCAGTTTTCGATTTTGACATACGAAATTGAGTTACTGTCAAATTTGTAAAAGAATGGTAACGGCAAAGCTGTATTTTTTTGTAGTTACATCGGGCAAGGAGGCACTTAAACAGCGATTTGCCAGTTTCGAATGAAATACCCGTCGATTTCGAAATCGACGGGTATTTCGGTGGCATTTACGGAATAATCTAATTGAGATAAAGGCTCGGAAGATTGTGATATGCTTATCCCGCCAATATGAATTATCTAACACCTCTAAAATAGGGGCGAAACCTCAATTTCGCAGGCGACAAAATTCTTTCAGGTATATATTGAATGGGTCGAATAAGATCTATGTGCAATCTCAGAACCTGGTCCTAAATCTAATTAAGTAACGGCGCGGCGTAGCTAAAATGATTGTCGCTATCTCAGCTAACAGAACCACCAGATTATCAGTTTTCAGGTACCCGAGATTATAATGACCAATTTATTGTCAACAAATATGGTTTACATATTATATAATCACGCCAATATTACCCAGAAGGGTGAGGCAGCTGTGTACAACACCCACATTTCACCTGTTATGTTTGAGGTCAGTATTTTTAAACGTATAACGTTCCTCCGAGCAAATTCAAATTCAAATCATTTATTTTCATAGGCCCCAGGAGGCGCTTGAACACGTCAAAACATTACAAAAAATGATATAAAAATAAATCATAAATAATACTAAATTATACTAATTACAATGATTTGAATAACCGGGGCTCAGATTAATTTTAATCAAACTGTTTAAATTCAAATTAAAATCAATCCAAGTACCAGCTCCGATGGGTATTGCATTATGAGAAGAGCTGGTGAGAAACTCAGCCTGAAACTCAAACTGAGCCTTTTTCTAATTCCATTGATTTACCTGAATATCCGTATTTCACGTGAAGCGACTGCCACCAGACTTCACAACCCCGTACGAGGTGATACTGATACGATACTCCTTGTAAGACTAGTCGTCAGACTTTCTGGCCGCTGACTACCTGCAACGACTGCCATAGATCTTCAAATGACAACCAGGACCCACGGTTTAACGTGATATCTGAGGCACGGAGGAAAACTTCGGTGTCCGTATACCCACCAGGGCCCTACGTCTATTCCGATTGAAAGCTAATGCATATCGTTCGTCGTATTCGGTACTATCCGAAATGTTTAAGTAAAAAAATAGTACCGTAAAGGCTACAGAGAAATCTTGAATTTCTTTCAGCGTATTGCCAGCAGGGCCCTTTTCAGTTTTTAGGGTCAAGACCAATATTACTTACTTATAATCCCGTTTAGCGGTGTTTTAGTACCGTCGAAATACCTTGGTTTTATTTTAAAATAATTATTAATTCATGAGGAATATACCTTCAAAACTTTTGTCAAGCCAGCAGGGCCCTTTTTTGTTTGTACACTTTCAGACCAAATAGTTATATTTTTATTAGCATTTTAATAGTACTTTTCAAATAACCATACGTTTAGTTAGAAACGTTTGTATTTTAGTATATAATTTGCTTCAAAACTTATACCACGGCGGTCTCGCCGTTGGCCACGAAAAATGACGCGGACTGTAGTACTGCTGTGAATGACTACACCCTTTTTTTTTTTCTTTTTTTTAAAAACCCGCACTAGGAATAACTCCTGTGTCGCATGTCATGTCAATGTAGTACTAGAGTCCGCGCCAAAAATCATGGCCGAAGGTTAGTAAGAACTGAAAGTAAGTATTAATGACCAATAGTGTCTGAAATATTAATAAAATAGACAAATTATTCTTCATGCTATTGGCCAAAGGCCAAATTCAAATTCAAATTCAAATTCAAATCATTTATTTTCATAGGCCCCAGGAGGCGCTTGAACACGTCAAAACATTACAAAAAATGATATAAAAGTAAATAATAAATAATACTAAATTATACTAATTACAATGATTTGAATAACCGGGGCTCAGATTAATTTTAATCAAACTGTTTAGTCAGTCAACTGTTTAACCAGTTGTCAAAATAAGCACGGCGCTGATCTGCCATTATTGGTGGCAAGCACTGTAGCGCTAAAATATTATGGCTATCGTGATATACATTTTAAAGCAAATTATCTGCTAAAATAAAAACTTTTCGAACTATATGTAAAGTTATTTGAAAAGTACTATTAAAATGCTAATAAAAAATATAACTATTTGGTCTGAAAGTGTACAAACAAAAAAGGGCCCTGCTGGCTTGACAAAAGGTTTGAAGGTATATTCCTCATGAATTAATAATTATTTTAAAATAAAACCAAGGTATTTCGACGGTACTAAAACACCGCTAAACGGGATTATAAGTAAGTAATATTGGTCTTGACCCTAAAAACTGAAAAGGGCCCTGCTGGCAATACGCTGAAAGAAATTCAAGATTTCTCTGTAGCCTTTACGGTACTATTTTTTTACTTAAACATTTCGGATAGTACCGAATACGACGAACGATATGCATTAGCTTTCAATCGGAATAGACGTAGGGCCCTGGTGGGTATACGGACACAAAACTTCGTTATGTTAAAATGTCACCCATCCACGGCCTACTGTGGTTAGCATTGCTTTACCTGCAAGATTATTGGTTCGCGCGGCTTCGATTTTGCCACGAGCTTAAAGTCAACGAAGTAATACTTTTTAACAAGAGCACAAGATTTTATATGAATGTTCACGGCGAGAGAACCGCTCACTACTTAGTGCCGCGGTTTATAAATGAACTACCCTCCACCATAAAATATAAAATTAATCCTACAAATATAAAATCCAAGCTTAAGTCTTATGTAATAAATAAACTAATAGAGTAAATGCATTCACCTAGCTATTGTAACTTAAATATTTAAAAAATATATATGTATTGTTATACCTGTGGTTATACCTAAGATATTAATATAATGTTTTTTTACTTGAAATGTAATAATTTGTTAGTAGCATTTGCAACTGCTGTACTAGATTGCATATAAAATTGCGCTGCGGGCAAACCTCTGTGGTTTTTTAGCAACGCATGAAGATGTTATTTTTTTAATGTGCTTTTGAATTTTTAATAAATAAAAAAAAAGAAAATAATAACCTCAAAAGATTTTTGGCAGAACCATGCCAAAAATTTATTTACAACTAACCCAAATAAAACGACAAGGTTTCTTTGAACCACTTTTTTATTCAAAATTATAACAATTGTCACTCTATTGTGTTTCTAAGACCAAAGAAGACAAGAACTCGACGAATGGTCGACTGCCGTTGGACGGGTGTCAAATCCGTTCTCATAGCAGCGGCAGCAGATTATATCCAGCATGTTTCTACTAACCTAAAAACAATGACTGAAATCATAACTATGTACAAACCTAATCTAAAAGACATAGTTATTTTTTACACAACATAAATTAACAAAATATTATTTTTTAAATTCCTTTCCCCTAGGAAGTAAATTTGGGGTTGAATGTGTTGAAGAAAGTTTCATTTTTTTAGGAAATAGCATGGAAATATCGAATTCCACGCAGACGATCAAGGATATAATAAAATTATCTGCTTCACTTACATCGACAAGTTAATTGATTTTATTGGTAACTTAAATAAGTTGCTAATCAAGTGGCAATTACTAATTATTAACTGATGTCATTACGAGTTGATTATACGCGAGTCTCGTCAGTCGTCAGTGTTCAATTGGTCGAAAAAAGCATTAAAACTTAAGCAAAACACAAATCCAAATCGAATTAAAATAGTAGATGTAAGTTGTGGAATAATTTTATTACATCCCTAACCTTCGTTGGTCGTTCGTTGGCTAGATGCGGACTTAGCCCCAGGGAGGCTACTCTTTTACGCACTATTGATTGACAGATCAGTGTTAGCCCCATCAAACATGCCACAAGCTGCAAAAACGGGGCAGCCCCATCAGCATCCTAAATCCATTGTTAATGACACGTATACCTTGTAAAAGGAAGTCGCTGGCAACAAAAACTGCTTAGTTCATTCTGTAAAAAACTGTTCGCTCAGACATTAATAGACCACACCAAAAAAAACTCTAAACCTTTCGCTGTTTCTAGAACACTCCATAAACTTCTCGATTCTGCAAGAAGCATGGATGAGGACATACATTTGCACAGCCGCCTTGAACACCACTCCATATCAGCTTCGTCTTATGCACCAGGTTTCAACGCCACCGTAGAGTTAAGACAATAAACGGGTAAGAACATACCTTAAATATTTCCATCGGCGTCACAGGCTATTTTGAAAACTGCTTCGAATCAGTTTCGATAAATACTCTTCCTTCTCTGTGTTATTCGTAAAAAAAAACACTCGCGTAATTAATTTAAATTATAATTAACTTTATCAATTTTATTTATAAAATATAGGGTGTAATGTATACCTTTTCAAAAAGCTAATACAATAAGAATATTATTCTTATTATTTGCATGTTCAGTGTAGTATATTTTTTATGCTAATAATTCAATAATTTTGGGGACCGAGTCACCCACGTCCGTAGGAGGTTACCCCAAAATGCGAATCCCTACACGTGGTCCAGGGTGGTGCCAATCAGGTGACAATGGTGGTAGGCGCCGGTCGCGGCTTATGACCACCCACCGATCTAAGCCGTGTCGCCAAGCCACAGTATAAATATGTAAACAGTATGGAAACTAAGCCTATTTCATAAAATAATTACCTACGCTTTATTGAAGCTATAGGGTTGACACTTTCAATCTTTTTGATATTGACTTTCTATGAAAATAAAAGTATTTTTAATGATCATTAAATCGTATTGGAATAACTAGTTTACAAATAAAATTTAAATAGGTAATCTCAAAGCATCGGTTAATCTCAATAAAATACGATACAGTTTAATATTGACACATAACAACTTGTAGATCTTTGTTATTGTTTTGTAGATATTTATCTATATATTACAGCACGCGGCGTACAAAATGCAATTTAACATAACATTACAAATTAAAATAAAAGAGAGGGCTAAAAGGGTAAAAGTTACAAATTATTTACTGAAAAATACTTTCGTCTGCTACGACAGGTACGAAATTCTTTATTATTAAATTTAATTGTGTAAAAAATTCTCATTCTTAGAAAAGCTTTTTTAAATAAACAAGGACAGGGTACTATAAAAGTAATTATGTCCAATTCTTTGTAAATGAATTCAGCTACTTTGCAGTTTATGTGTTGTTTTTTAAAACAATAACGAAAAATTTCATACATTTTCTCGACATATTGAACAAAATCATCTGGTGGTCGGCGAAATTTTAAACGTGACCACTCGCTTCCACGCGGCACTCGCTACTGACAGCACCGCGACAATCTCGTCGATGTGCATGTTATGTGTGCGTGCCGTTTCGAATGTTTGTAGGTAGTTTCTTTACTGTTTGTACATAATTATTTATACTGTGGCCAAGCGGCCTAACCGTGTTCCGGCACGAAGGTCGGTGTTGTCACATGAGAGGACGGGTCGAATTGGTTGCTTGTAGTCTGCAGGCCGGTCTGACGTACGCTGTTTTCCCCACACTGCTAGTCGTGGTGAGTAGCGGGATCTAACGGTTCACCGCTGGTCGACCGCTAGGGGGCCCAAGTACAGTCGGACCACAAGTTAGCTATGCAGGGCACACTTCTACACAAAATTGTGTGAATAACGTATAAATAGTGTAAACAATATATAGTAGGTAAATTATATATGCAAAAGTAAACTTTAATGAAAACAAAATAAAGATAATATAGTCATTAATTTTGAGTCACATGAATTATTTTTGCACAGATGTTTTATTAATCCTTACTTACCTACACAAATTATTGTCTACCGTTACTCATTTATACACTCACACAAGCACAACAGTCGCCCCTTTGGTCGACAGATTTTATGAAAATAATTAATTTGAGTCTTTATATCGTGCTCATTGAAGCTTATTTTTGCAAATATCGTAAATAATTCATTTGAGTCTTTATATCGTGCTCATTGAAGCTTATTTTTGCAAATATAAAGGGTCTTTCAACAAAGACGGGTCGATGTTAAAATTGAATAAAACAAGATGTGTGTGAGATATTAACGAAATTTATTTTTTATTTGAAATGCCCATTTATGCCATTAACATCGTTCAAATGTCTGCCGCGGTTTCGTATGGTGGCACGAATCCGAGAGGTCCAATTTTTAATGACTATGCTGCATATATCCGGCTGAATCTGAGCGATAGCCTGTGTTATGTTGGCTTTCAGGGCAACGGTCGATTGCGGCTTATTGGCGACCTGCAACTTCAGAAAACCCCACAAGAAAAAGTCTAGCAGAGTCAAATCACACGATCTTGGTGGTCAATTCACGTCACCTCTGCGAGAGATAATCCTACCCTCAAACCGTTCATGCAGAATGTCCATTGTGTCGTTCGCTGTGTGGCAAGTAGCGCCATCTTGCTGGAACCACATTGTCATGTCTTTCATGTCCATTTTGTTCAATACAAGCCAAAAGAAATTGTTTATTATTGATCTGTGTGTGTGTGTGCGCTCGCCGTTGACGGTGATGGCCTCGCCAAGGTCGTTTTCGAAGAAGTACGGACCAATGACGCTGCCAGACCAAAAACCGCACCAAACAGTAACTTTTTGTGGATGCATTACCACCTGGTGAACCTCATGTGGGTTATGGTCATCCCATATATACGGCAATTTAGCTTATTAACAAAACCATTCATCCAAATATGTGCCTCTTCGCTAAAGATTATTTTTCCGCCAAAATCGGGATCCTCTTTCAATCAATCCAATTCAATTTTTATAATAAAGTTTTATCATTTGCACATGCTGCTCAACCGTGTAACTTGCCATGGTGATTTGGCATCAGTGACTGAATAATAAAAAAACAGATTTGACAGATGCCGCCAAAACAAATTGGCTGCCACAGATTATTAACATCGAGCCCGCTCTATTTGAAAGACCCTTTATAATTTACCTATTTTATGCCGGTTTCTACTCTCTAAAACGTAAACAACAAATTTTCACTGTGCAAAATGCGAGTGGTTGTAACTTCAACGCGATCGAAACTTTCATCGCGTTAGGATAGTGTTTGAATTTACCCTCATTATTATTAATTATTTTAGTTTGTCATTGGTAATAAAATTGCATCTACTGACGAAACTTATTATTTACGGACTGTAGTGCCATACCTTAGATCTTTTAGATTACCTACTCGTTTTTTTTTTTGTTTAATGACTTATACAATATAAATAGTCACCTGACTATGCTATTGAGAGCGTAAATATTGTTCTGCATGAACAAAATATTTCAATTAGTGAATTGCCGAGACGTCTAAACATTTCGGTAAGTGATCCAAATTGATATTTTAAGTATGTATTATATTTTTATAAAGAGGATTTCGATATTTATCTTCAAATTATTGTTTACAGAGGAGAACTGTGCAGTTGTGGTTCCACCGGTATGCAAACTTTGGACACAGATCCTCGTTGGTCTGGCCCACAGGCTATTGCCTATACCGATACGAGTTCGTGCCACAGAGATGTGGTGGCCACCCATATGGCTGATTCATTTGCTTACCCGGTCTACTGCGACTAAACATGGTGTTGTCTTCAAACTGTCCGAAACCATTTGCGTGTTGCGGGATTAAGATGTTCCAAACTAGCAAAGATGATTTTGCTGTCTGATCGTCTTCGCCAACATAAAAAAGCTTTGCAAGGGAATTTTTGGATTTTGACTGGTCTTAAAATGTAGTTATTATAAGTGTATATTGAATTTAGTGATGAAAAGTGTTTTAAGTCTGATAAGGATGGACGCAACATTTTGTGGAGAAAGTCAGGTGAGCATCATAGTAAAAAAAATGTCCTACTATGCAGATCTAGTGGCCACATTACTTTGAGATATTGGGATTGGATCCTCGATAGGCCCCGGTGAGCTCATAGAAATAAGGGTAATATATAATACCAGTCAAGGTTACATAGACAATTTAAAAGAGGTAATGTGTGTAATTATCACCTAATACCAAGTAAGGAACCAATAAGTGATTGATGTTATTGTTAATAAGATTAGAAATTATGATACCTCAATAATTTTTAACTAACTAACATGTTGATTCATATCACCTATACATACTTACTTGGTATGGCAATAAACCGTCCATCCATATCATACTTATTATAAAACAGCATAATAAAATACATAATAATATGTTAATGATATAAGAAATTATGATACTTTAATAATTTCTAACCAACAAACATGTTGATTAATATTACTAATGTTTACCTAATTACTTAGTATTATATGGAAATAAAGCGTCATTCCTTGTTCTATACTATGTATAAGATGGTAAGAGGAAATTGGTTTATTTTTTGGTTTTGTCTTATTAATAACTTTTTTTGTATTTGCTGCTTATTAACTAAACAATTATTTCCTTATTTCATTACTATTAGGAGAAATATCCTTAACAAATAATCTACAAGTAAAATAAATCAGATACAAAAAGTAAAAGTAACAAAAAGAATATTGTACCCACTTGGTTTAGAACTCAATTCAACGCATTCACGTTATTTTATAACCACCTCTTTAACGACTCAGCTATTTATGTTTATAGCAAAATTTGCAAATTATACTACAAAGTATGTAGGTATGCGTGTAAGTAAGTAATAATACACTAGTTATACGATACTCACACAAGCTTATTTGACGACCGGATGGCGGAGTGGGTAGTGTACCTGGCTGCGACGCCGAGGTCGCGGGTTCGATTCCCGCTTAAGACAAATCTTTGTGTGCATGAACATGGGGGTTTGTCTTAGTCTGGGTATTTCTATGTATAATAAGTATGCATTTACAAAAGAAAAGTATACAGGGTTATTGGGTAAGTCGACCTAGATCCGTTAAGAGGTGGTAGTTCCCATCATTTCTGACTGATCTGACTATGAAACACCCCACCCTAAACCTAACCGTTTTCGAGATATTGGACTTAGAAGGTTTTTTTAAAAAATATCCCGATTTCTTAACTATAGCCTATTTTTTTTGTATCCTATGCCTTTTATTTTTTTTTAATTCTGATTTTTGTGTGCCAGATAAGTTTGTTTATAATTCTCAACCCAAAAAGTGCAAGTATCTGAACCAATGGGATCGTAGTAGACGATTGATACCGTAAAAAAGTAATTAATTTGAAAAAAAAAATTGTTTCTTTTAGTAATATTTAAAAAAAAATCTATGGCGTTAGTTCTGCAGATGTTTTAAATAATATCTACGTTCCATTAGCTATCCAACAAGGTATCACAAGCTAGGGTCTTATCACAATTCATAGAAAAAAAATCGATAAAAGGCTCTCAGGTAGCAGTACAAATTTGGGTTCTTTGGTCCCATTGTTCTTCCACGGAGCTGTGGTGCGTGCGAGCGGGACAAACTGACCAGGTGCAAGCGAGATAAAATAATCCCGGCCAATTTGTTGTTATTGTTTCGTTTTAGTCTGCTTCCGTGATTCGTCCGTAGTAGATGCGATATTTAGTGCTCTTCATTTCTTACCCGACTTGGCTTGTATTTCTGGACTGTTTCCTACAAATTGTGACTGTGCTTGTTAACTGGACTTTGAATTGTGCTTCTGAATTGGAACTGTTGAAGATGGCAACCTTCACGAACGAGGAATACGCGGATATTCTACTTTGTTATGGGTACTGCAATGGTGTTTCTGCACGAGCTCGTGACGAATACATTGCACGTTATCCCGGCCGCCGAATACCGGATGTCACTGTCTTTGACGGCGCTTACCGGCGACTCAGAGAGACTGGCTCTGTTTTAAGGCGTCGAGCAGACCTAGGCCGACCACGGATCATTGTTGATGATGAAGATGAAGATAATCAAATAGTTCAACGGTTTAGAGCGGATCCAACTACTTCAACTAATGCTGTTGCCCGAGAACTTGGACTCTCGCAGTGGAAAGTGTGGTTTACGGTGAATACTGCAGGCCTCTACCCCTATCACTACACGCCAGTACATGTTATCGAAGAGGGAGATCCAGTGAGGAGGTTAGACTTTTGTAGATTTATGCTTCATGGAGATTTAGAAGACCCAGCATTTTTAAAACAAATCTTGTGGACAGATGAATCAAAATTTGATAAAGATGGAATTACAAATTACCACAACGCTCATTATTGGGCCCCAAAAGCGCAAAAAAATCCTAACCAGAAGAGGACAAAAGCCGCACAAAGAAGATTTAGTTTAAATGTCTGGATGGGAATCATAGCAAACAAATTAATTGGGCCCTTCTTTCTACCTGATAATTTAAACGGAGAATTTTACGAACATTTTCTAAGAGAAGAGTTACCAAATTTATTAGAGGATTTACCCCTAAATCTGATTAGAAACATGAAGTTCCAACACGACGGTTGCCCTGCACATTACAGAAGAGGGGTCAGGGAATGGCTAGACAACGAGTATCCTAATAGGTGGATCGGAAGAGGTGGACCCATACCGTGGCCAGCAAGAAGTCCTGACCTGACTCCCATGGATTTTTATGTGTGGGGACACATGAAGACATTAGTCTACAATGAGAATAATCCAATTGAAACTATTGACATATTAAGACAGAAGATTATTGAGGCTGCTGACGAAATTCGAAGAGACTTAACGACTGTAGTAGTTAAAAGCGGACTAAGACACCGAATGAGAGTGTGTGTGCGAAACAGAGGCGGCCATGTAGAACAAGATTTATAAATTTAAATAAATGTTGTTTAATAATTATTTGTATTGTTTTATTTCGTTTCCTGGCCCAAAAGAGAAGTTTAATCTTAAGTACCATTGTTTTTTTTTACTACCTGGGAGCCTTTTATCGATTTTTTTTCTATGAATTGTGATAAGACCCTAGCTTGTGATACCTTGTTGGATAGCTAATGGAACGTAGATATTATTTAAAACATCTGCAGAACTAACGCCATAGATTTTTTTTTAAATATTACTAAAAGAAACAATTTTTTTTTTTCAAATTAATTACTTTTTTACGGTATCAATCGTCTACTACGATCCCATTGGTTCAGATACTTGCACTTTTTGGGTTGAGAATTATAAACAAACTTATCTGGCACACAAAAATCAGAATTAAAAAAAAATAAAAGGCATAGGATACAAAAAAAATAGGCTATAGTTAAGAAATCGGGATATTTTTTAAAAAAACCTTCTAAGTCCAATATCTCGAAAACGGTTAGGTTTAGGGTGGGGTGTTTCATAGTCAGATCAGTCAAAAATGATGGGAACTACCACCTCTTAACGGATCTAGGTCGACTTACCCAATAACCCTGTATATGGTATTAGTATCAGTTATTCTAGTACCCATATTACAAGCTCTGTTTAGTTTGGGAACTAGATGGCGTTGTGTGTAAGTTGTGAAATATTTATTTATTTATGTGAAATATATTTATATGGGTGAATTGCACAAGCATAAAAAATACACGGCAAACGTGAGACTGGTAGTGCAATGTGGATTTTTTATTTAATATATTTTTTCTCAGCAAAGTAAGTACTTCTCTACCTTGGCAAAAAAAAATCATTGATTTCTACCCAATAATACACCAAAAAAAAAAATCTAACGGTGGCCTGTCCCGAACCCAATTCCGCTCATAAAATACCATCCATAATACGGATTTAAATCGGTTGTTTTATCATTAAATTATAATATATTCGATCAAATAAAACCATTTTTGTTTGTTTATCTTCTTTCTCATGGATTTGAGAGGCAGTCAACTTTTGTCCGGAAAAAAGTTATCATTTCAGAGGACAGTAAGTTTTAGTAGAATAGTCACGTCAACATTGCGTTGTTATGCCCTTCTCACCTTTCCTCACTTCCTGTCCCAACATCTTGCGGTTTCCCGCCACAAAAAGTAAGTTTATCATTTCAGTGATATGGGGACAAAAGTAGGATAATTTCGGTGGCTGTAATAACTCGAGCTAGATTTCTTCAATTTGTTTCAAAATGGTATATTTAATTTCGCCGTAAGTACTGATTTGCTTGAGTAGTGTTCATATTGTTTTAAATTTTTTATCACACAGTAAGACACGGTGCACAGTTTATCATTTCAGTGGTAATTTTATATCATTTCGGTAGACACTTTTCATTTCAGTGGACTCTGAAAAATTCATCCTTAAATATTTATGTAAGTTTTGATGATATTTGATGTCCACTCACACACAATGTTATCAAATAGGCTAAAGTTTCATTTTTCACTTAAAATATATAGATAGTACCGAAATGACAAAAAAAATCGCTTGTTGAAATTGACCCATATGGTAGTGTGGCCTGCATAGCGTACTCTTTGGCCGACTGTACCAAACTAGCCCCTTGGGAAAGGCTGCCCCGCCAACTAGCGAAAACTCCCGGGATGCGTCATAGTACCGGTTGGCAACCGGATGAGAGGGCCCTATGGACAACTTCACTTCACTTCTATGGCTCCAGACTAGTATGCCACTGGTGTGGCCTCTTAGTGTACGTCTCAAAGGTATGCAACTCATATCCTAAATTCACTGCCGTTCTCATTTCTACTTCTCTTCAAAATATGGCATAAAAAGAAACAAGAGACAAGTTAAACAGTGGCTGCACTTCCTCTCATTAAAAGTGCACCTCGGGAACAAATATCATTTTTGTAACTTTGAATTTTTTTTATCTGTTTTATTTTTTGTAGATTATTTTGTAAAGGATATTTTTCCTAATAGTAATGAAATCAGGCAATAACTGCAGTAAAAAGTTAATACGCAATAAAATTGCCTGTGTCAACAATATTATTTTATTAATATAAACACCATCTATAAAAAAAAAACAAGAAAGGACGCTTTATTTCCATATATGTTGTACATAAGTTATATTTATCATCAGGTTAATTAGTTACAAATGATTAAGGTATCATAATTAGTCAGTAGATGCAATTTTATTACCAATGACAAACTAATATAATTAATAATAATGAGGGTAGATTCAAACACTATCCTAACTTGATAAAAGTTTCCATTGCGTTGATGTAACAACAACTTGCACTTTGCACTGTATAAACTTGTTTGCTTACATTTGTCCTATCGATAACTTGTTTTAGTATATACAAGCTTCCGCCCGCGGCTCCGCCCGCGTGGTATGTCAATTAAAAGTAGCCTATATGTTAATCCAGACTATAAGCTACATGTGTGCAAAATTTCATCGAAATCGACCCGGTAGTTTTGGCGTGAAAGAGTAACAAACATCCATCCATACATCCATACTTACAAACTTTCGCCTTTATAATATTAGTAAGGATTATGCTACTGAATATACTTTTGAGACAAAAAATATTTATTACATTTATGGAAGAAATATCACCAACACATAAATAAGTAAAATGCAAACAAAAGGAATCCGCTTAGGTTAAATACTTTGTATGAGTTTAGAAACCGGAATAAAATAGGTCAATTATATATGTGCGAAAAGAGACTTTAATGAGCACGATATAAAGACTCAAATGAATTATTTCAATACAATCTGTCGACCAATGGGTATTTGTGTGAGTTTAGAAATTAGTAAAGGTACAATAATTTGTGTAGGTAAGCATTAATAAAACATCTGTGCAAAAGTAAACTTTAAAGAAAATCAAATAAAGATTATTTTACATTGCAATTCACGTAACTCAAAATGAATAGCAATAAAATCTTTATTTTGTTTCTATCCAAGTTTCCTTTCGCATATAATTTACCTACTATATTTGTTACACTATTTATACGATACTCACACAAGTTTGTGTAGAAGTGTACAAATAAATTAATTTGAATTTTGAATTTGAGTGTGGCCTGCCCAGCGAACTCGTTGGCCGACTGTACATGCCTATATGCTTAGTAATGTTTTTTATTGTATTTATGATTATTCTATCTATCTATCTATGCCCGCGGCCTTGTCCACGAAGTATTTTGCTAAAACATGTTTTTTGATATTCTTGGTTATAAACCTCAGTGCGCTTATTTTATCTGAAACTGGTCAAACGTTTCTGCTTGAAAGTATTTAAACCTCTTTACAAACATGTAGCACAAAGAATATTAGTAAAATAGAACAGGATTTAGATATTATGACAAAAAATAAAGTTTATAGATTTTAAGTTATCGTTAAAAGTCCATAATACAATTTAAAGAAACATAATGCTGTAGACATTCGAGAATATTAGGACAGGGTATAAGGAAAATGTAACTCTCGAGAGCAGGGAGAACGTTACATTTTCCTTATACCCGCCCTCCCTTCAACCAACTGGAAATCGCGTTGGGGTTTATTAGCTGGTTCTTTCTTGGTCGGCACTTTTGGTTTTGGTTCAAAACTGTGTGGAGCGCAGATTTTGGCGGCGACCAGACACCATCCACCACGGACAATTACAACTCCATGCTGCTATTTGTGAATGAAGAAAGTTCACAAATAACATTTTGCCTTACCCGAGAATCGAACCCGAGACCTCGCTGTGTTAGGCGCATACGCTAACCACTAGACCATCGAAGCAGTACTTTTTTGTAATAAGTCGGCAAAAAATCTCAAAAATCTAAAACTTTACTAAAAAAAATCATGTATTTTTCATCCAGGGTCTCAAGATCATGTATTGAGTAACTGGTAGCCAGCTTCGTCATGATGTCAGTTTTGGATGATGTTTGCCTTTTTCATATTTAAATTTGAATTGAATCCATAAAAAAAATAATACTTCTTAATATTTTTCCTTAAAGGCCTGGTAAATAGATCATTCCAATTGCTACTTTTCTAGTACATACAACACAATGTTATATTTTATTTGCAACTCCAAGATATGTAATAGTTACCGACGTTAGCTTCTACCCGTGTGTGCGCATGTGTATGCGTGAGTGTGCGATATTTTAACCGACTTTTGTGTAGTGCCACAATAACTGAGTACTATGCAAAGATACGCATCAATGCTCCTAGTCGTAAAGAGTTACCTCGTAAATAAATATTATGGTTTTTTTTTTACATTAGATAGAACGCCAGAAGCAATAACACTATCCAATGGTCCCAATGACCAGGCCAATACTCACATTCACTTACACAAGCACACCCAGTCTCAGAACAAATCTTTGCAAATCACACAAAGATTCAACCATGTGGGTATCGAACCCACAACACCAGTGCAGTGGTGCCTCAGTGTCTTCACACTGTAGCTAGGAGAGCTACAGCATCGGATCACTTTCAGCATATTCGTGTATTACGTATTCGTACACATTACCAAAACTAAATAACTACACAAAGTTTCGTATCTACGCTCCGAAGCGTTGAGGAGTTTCATGATAAGACGCTCCTAGCTGCATCATCAGACACTTGTCATATTAGTGTAGTATCACCAGAACCAAAAATCTGTGCAAAGTTTTGTATTATGCTGGCTGACAATCCTGGCTGCAGCATCAGGTTATTTCTTTAATTTTAATGTATTTTCATCGCAATTGAATATGCAAATTTTCAGTCTTTAGTTTAGAGGAAATTATTCAAATTATTAGATAGTATCTCTTTAGATAGATTAATAGAATTTTTTTATTGTACACACAAATTAAAAACAGTTTATAGAAGAGTCTTATCTAAGTATACACAATGGGCATCTATCACTATTATCTCTTCCAGGCAACCTTTGGACGCACAGGAATGAGTTAATAGACATATTAGTCGGTGGTGTAGTTTAAAAATAAGAAACTTAAAACTAAAATAAATGATTTATACATACATGTATACAAAACTATAAAAATAAACAATCTTAATATAAATACATACATACACTTAAATATAATAATAATAGCAACCCTGTATCTAACACATGTCCCACTGCAGCTGGGCATTGGCCTCTTCTCATGATGAAAAGGGTTAGGCCATAGTCCACCACGCTGGCCAAGTGCGGATTGTTAGACTTCACATCTCGAGTACTTTTTGGGCACTCTCAGGCATGCATGTTTCCTCACAATATTTTCCTTCCTTCATAAATACACACATATCTTCGAAAAGATGAATCTTACCTATTCATTGACAAAAGTGTGTGCCGTGGGTTCGAACCCGAGACCTTTGACTTCGCAGTCCTACGGCCTCCCACTCGGTTATCGCTGATGCTCAAATATAATATCCATACATAAAATAAATATTAATGTATATTCGCACGGTTGGCGTAGCGGTTAAAGCGGTCGCCTCGCCGCTTTCAACTACGCAGGTGTTGTGGGTTCGATCCCCACATGGGACAAATCTTTGTGTCAATCGCAAAGATTTGTTCTGACTCTGGGTGTGCTTTGTATGTGTGAAATGTATGTTTGTGAACACACGCGACACAGGAGTTATTCCTAATGCGGGCGTCGTTTTTTTTAAAAAAATAATAAATAATATATACACATAATAAATATAATTAAAATATATAAATATAAACATAATTTAGAAAACACTATAAAACGACTTTAGTTTTGCTTACTTTAGTCACAGTATAAATATGTACAAACAGTATGGAAACTACCTATAGATAGCGCGCGAGTTGAATGCAGTCGGGGTCTGAGGTAAAGAGCGGGAGCATCTCCCCCCGCTATCCGCACGCCCCACCTCACGCGCCTGCAGTGTAGTGATGTGCCATCCTTGTCAACAATCGTACGTTTGCCCGTGTTATTGTGTTAATACTGAAGTCCCTGTGTTATTTTAATAATGACTGATCCGAGTCCATCAAGTTCGTTACAAAAAAACGTAAAAAGGTTAAAAGAAGTTACGGAGCTGGCGGTTTCTCAGGTTACAGAGGAAGATTGTCGTGGCTTCGATGATCACGTCATAATTTTAGAAGAAAATTATTGGCAAAGAGATTGATTCATTGAAGATACCATAGATTGATCCGTCATTGAGGTCAGCGACTGCGAGGATAGTGACACCGATTCAACCATATCTACCATTTCTGAAATGTTTTAAATTGTGAAATGATTATTAAAAACGTGTGATAATTATGATATTATTTTTTTTTCATCATGTTAACCCAGTGTAAAAAATAAAATTAAACTTATAACATTGTTTAAATTTATCGACATTCATTACTCATTGTGGTCATCAATAATTATGATTAGGTCACAGCACTACCGCATTCCTAAGCTCTGCATTCAACTCGCGCGCTATCAGTACAAACGTTCGAAACGGCACGCACACATAAACATGCACATCGACGAGACCCCTAAGCGATTGTCGCGGTGCTGTCAGTAGCGAGTGCCGCGTGGAAGCGAGTGGTCACGTTTAAAATTTCGCCGACCACCAGATGATTTTGTTCAATATGTCGAGAAAATAAATGAAATTTTTCGTTATTGCTTTAAAATCGTGTCTTGGTAGCAAAGACGCTTAATTCTAATTATTTATTTTTGAAAAATTTGGGCCTGACTCTTCGCAGCGAAGACGTGCCCATTTTAACTGTTTCAAAAAATGATTGCAAATGTTAGCGCCTTCAGCGTTCTCTAACTCTTAGTGGTGAAAACGTTTTGGTGGCACTTTGTACTGTCTAATTTTTTTTGTAAATATTGGCGCCTTCAGCGCTTTCTAATTTTTAGTGGTGAAGACGCGTCGGTACCACTGTATATTGTTAAAAAATGTTTGCAAATGTTGGCGCCTTTAGCGCTCTCTAACGCTTAGTGGTGAAGACATTTTGGTGCCACTTTGTACTGTTTAAAAAATGTTTGCAAATGTTAACACCTTCAGAGCTCTTTGACTCTTATCATGTGCTTTCGGCGCTTCCCATGTCTTGGTGGCAAAGACGCTTACTTTTTATTATTAAGGCAAAATGTTTGATAAATTTGGCGACTTAAGCGCTCAATGACTGTTTGCGGCGAAGACGTCTTGTGCTTTTTTAACTGTTAAAAAATGTTTGCAAATATTGGCGCCTTCAGCGCTCTCTAAATCTTTGTGGTGACGACGTTTTGGTGCCACTTTGTACTGTTTAAAAAAATGTTTGCAATGGTTAACGCTTTCAGCGCTTTTTAACTCTTAGCATGTGATTTCGGCGCTCCCCGTGTCTCTTGGTGGCAAAAGATACACAGATAAAAGATATTTTTTTTGTATAACACGTGTGTACATTACAAGATATAAGAGTGCATGCAGGATAGTAAAATTTTTATTATAGTTCTACATGTTTTGCCATCTTAGGCGTACAAAATGTAATAAGGTAAAGTGAGTGTGCATTCTATTTTTCCATTAACAAACAATTTAGCAACAGAAAAAAACATCAGCTATACAATAAAAGTCAAGTAACAAATTGTAAAAAAATAAGCAAAGACGCTTACTTTTTAATATTTAGGCAAAAATTTTGATAAATTTGGCGACTTCAGCGCTTAATGACTCTTCGCAGCAAAGACGTTTCAGTGCCCTTCTTAACTGTTTCAAAAAATGATCGTAAATGTTGGCGCCTTTAGCGCTCTCTAACTCTTTGTAGTGAAGTAGTTTTGGCGCCACTTTGTACCGTTAAAAAATGTTTGCAAATGTTGACACCTTCAGCGCTCTATGACTTTTAGCATGTGCTTTCGGCGCAACCCGTGTCTTGGTGGCAAAGACGCTTACTTTTTAATATTTAGGCAAAATGTTAAATAAATTTGGCGACTTCAGCGCACAATGACTGTTCGCGGTAAAGACGTTTGGTGCCCTTTTTAACTGTTTCAAAAAATTATTGAAAATGTTGGCGCCTTCAGCGCTTGATAATTTTTTAGGGTGAAGACAATTTGGCGCCACTTTGTACTGTCAAAAAAAATATTGTAAATATTAGCGCCTTGAGCGTTCTCTAACTCTTAGTGGTGAAGACGGTTTCGTGCCATTTTGTATTGTTTAAAAAATATATTGCAAATGTTGGCACCTTTGGCGCTCTTTGTCTCGTAACTTGTGCTTTCGGTACTCTTCCTGTCTTATTGGCAAAGACGCTTACTTTTTTTATTTAGGTAAAATGTTTGATAAATTTGGCGACTACAGCGCTCAATGACGCTTCACGGCGAAGGCGTTTCAATGCCACATTTAACTGTTTCAAAAAATGTTTGCAAATTTCAGCGCCTTCGGTGATTTCTAACTCTAGGCGGCGAGAACGCTCATTACTAATTGTTTTAACAATAGTCCCACGGAGGTCGACGTGAAAAATTAAAGCCTCATCCCAACAATAATAATAATAGTTATAACAGAAAATATTTAAAATAACCAGCGCGGCGTTTACGGCGCTCCTTAAATTGTGCCTTGATTGCAAAGACGCTTATTTTGTATTATTTAATTCAAATGGTTGGATACATTTGACGCCTTCGGCGCTTCTTTGACTCTTCACGGCAAAGAACTTTCGGAGACATAATAATGTTTGAAAAATGATTGCAAATGTCGGCGCCTTCGGCGCTCTCTGATTCTAAGCATTGAAGACGCTTAAGTGCCATTTGTTATTTAAATAACCCCTTTGCGGTGCCAGGCGTATATGCTAACCACTAGACCAACGAAGCAGTCTTAGTTATTATTTAAAAAAATATTTCAAATAGTCAGCTTTCGACGTCCACTGTGTCTTGGAAGCAAATATATTATTTAAGTTAATGGTTAATAGTGATACTTTAATATTTGAAATTTCGGTGCCACACACAAAAAAAAGGGCATTGCGCAATGCGCAACCTTTTTCTTCTTTTTAATCGTATGCTCAAACTATTCACAATTACTAATACAGTGGCCATTTTGGAATGGTAAAGATTTTTCTAATAATAGAATTGCTTAGCTTCAAGGAACAAAGATTTTTTTTTATTAATACATAGCGAATGAAGGAAACTGGAAGGAAGGTCTGTAGTAAAATGTAACAAAATTGCAAAAATAACTAATGTGTAACACTAAACAAAGAAAATGACCTTAAGTAAATTTTATAAACTCTGCAAACATGTTTCTCTTAACGCTGCTAGGTGTAGAAAATCTATACTGTATACTTATAATAAATCTGTAGAAGTTAAAATATCAAAAAAATAAATGGCAGGGGGCTAGACAGACACCGAACCCAAATGTGTAAATAAATATTTTTTTTGTCATCACGCAAAAACTACGGGTTCGATTACGATGAAACTTGATATAATTATTCTTTAATATCCTGGGCACCTCACTGGGTACTTTTTATCCTGAAAAAGTACCCAGCGGTTCGGGATCGAACCGCAAATAATAAGTTTGTCCCAAGTTATTTAGGTTTATTTTTATAAGACGTGTGTAATTACAATGGGGCCACATATAGAAACGTTGTCTGGTAGACTCAGCTCAGCAGCTTACGCCGTAAAAACAATGCGTCAACTGACCGATGTTGACACTGCGCGTTTAGTTTATTTTAGCTATTTTCACAGTATAATGTCATATGATTTATTGCTTTGGTGTAGTCAATATTTGTGCTCCAGAAACGAGCTATTCGAGCTATCTATATGATGAGTCCCAAGGAGACACTAAGAAATAAATTTAAAGATATACATACTATGACGTTACATTCTCAATACATTTACGAAAATTTTATGTACGTTCACAAAAATCAAACAAAATTTAAGAAAAATAGTGATCTCCATAAATTAAATCTAAGGAACAAAAACAAACTTGCTGTGCCCACTACTAGGCTCCATAAAATCTCTAACTCATTACCAGCTGCCTTAGCATACGAACATGACATAAGTCATGGACGAGAGATGGCTTACAGTTTTTATCTCACGTTTAACACATTCGCACAACGACCGTCACGTTTTCTATCTCACTTGTTATAACGTCAAAAGTAGAGACAACAAGTGCACTCCGACCTTCATCGAACCCATTTACCGAATTTTGACAAATAATATCGAGTTAATATGAGATATTACTCGTCGTCACTATTGTGCGACGAGATGATAGGAGATAATTATCTTAGTTAATATTTAATTTAAAGCGATGTAAAACATTTATTTTGTAAATTGTACGATCAAAAAACGTTCGTTCAGCGTTAAAGGATAATAGGTTATTGAACTCATTCTAATCGACATGAATAACACGCCGACAGCACGCTCAATCTTAATTATTCAATCACTTTGTCCTAAAATATTATTATGTTGACTTCAAGCATGTTTGGGCGGTATATGCACAATTTTGCCTGCTACACGCTCAATCTAACTTGCTACTTGCTAACAATGTAAATTAAAAAAATACAAAAGTAAAAGTTTAATTTTATTATTGTGAATTATGAAAATAAATAATGATCATTAAATATAATATACAGATCTAGATAATAGTACCTATAACTACGCATATCTGTTTGATTCCAATTTTAGTCTGTCATATGACTATAAAATGTTTTGTAAACAAAATGGAGTAATTAACAATCTCGGTATGTCGAGTGTATTTGATAATCTTAAACTAATGTTTAACGAATTTGTTTATTACAGCAATGCAGATCTTTATGATATAATTGACAAAGAAGTTAGTGAGAATTATCCACCTCCATCTAACCTTATAACTAACGCCGATGAATTGTTTTTTCTCGAATAAGTATATTAACATATTGCACCAGAACATTGCACGTTTAATAAAGAAGGCAAATGTTCTATCAGTTTTTTTAGCTGAATTAAAGGAAAAAAAGGTCAATGTGGATATTTTGTGTATAACCAGGCCTGTGTCACTCGCTCAAGGTTACGCGCTAAATGCCTACCGCTTGGCGTATCGTCGACGATACAAACGACAGAGGGCTATCGCACGCCCGCCTGAGCGGCTGAGCGCTCGCACCGCACGTTTCCCGCGCAATTAAATACTTACGCTTCGAAATTCCAGTTGAATATCTTTTCAAATTATTTGTCCGGCTACGTATTAAATAGAAACTACGTAAATTTAATAACCGTAATTTTAAAGATTCTAAGAAAGAAATTAAGAAATATGTCAAGGTTAGGCATTTATAGGTTGCATAATATTGTTTTTTTCCATAAAATAAAAATTTGATTATAAAAAACTGAATTGAATTTTTATTTCTTAATTACCCAATACAGCCAAAACCTACTCAACTGAAGCACAAGATTGTGTGCTAAAAATTAAATTGAATAGAAATATTTATAATTTGTATTTTTTTTAAGAAAATAATTTCTTATTAATAAAATTTAACACGACCGAGTCTACGCTACGTGCCGCTGGCGATAGTAGTTTCTAGTGGCCGTCAACCCTACCAATTCAGAGCTGCATCGTGAGCTGCATAGGTTTAGAGTATTTTGAATCGTAAGACAAACGAATAAAGTTGTAATTTGCTTGCAATGAATTTTGTAGGCAACTAAAGAAAAGTAAGCTTTACTTTGAGGTGAGCTAAAATGCACCATATTGTTTATGATATAAAGTCGTTTTTTCTTTAAAGACTTTTGCTAAGTAATCCTTCTTTCCCTCTTTATTCTTTGGTATAACTGAACATTTTATCAACATCAATTGTACATACCTAACTAAGCTTAGCTGCATATTACTGCAGAAAAGATAAAAAGAGGGGTGGAGCTTGTATCCTGATAAGAAACGAATTGCAATGGAAAGAGTTGCCCAAAATAGCAAAGATGTCCACACCAGGCATTTTTGAATGTTGTGCTGTAGAATTAATTGGCTATAAGATAATTATTGTTTACATAATAATATATAGGGTACCAAATGTTAATAATCTAAATTACTGTATGGACAAAATCAACTCTCTATTGCAAGAAATATCACATACACATCATAGGAACTTTGTCCTCGCTGGAGATTTTAACATAGATATGCTTAATAATAATAGTGTGACAAATACATTAGAAAATTTACTATTGAGCTATAATCTAAATCTGGCATTAAAACAACCCACCCGCATGGCTAGGCAAACTTGCATTGAAAATTTTGCGCATAATTTCAGTAAATCTTGTAAGGCTGACGTTTTGGAGTTTGCATTGCCTGATCACACCGCACAACTGCTTAAATGCCCCGTCCAAAAATGTTGTGTCATTAACCATTGGCTCTCAGTTAGAAGGGATTACAGTCTAGACAACATGGACAAGTTTAAAAACTATCTACAACAGCTATCTTTCTCGGAAATATACAACACAGATGACCCAAACGAAGCTTACAACAAATTTCTCGATATTTTCAAGTTAATTTACGATCTATGTTTTCCTACTAAAATAATCAAGACACATGTAATTAAACAAACAAAGTGGATATCCAAAGGAGTTCGGCTTTGTAATCGTAAGAAAAGAAAACTTTTGTGGCAGTTTACACTAAATCCTACTAAAATCAACAAAGTTAATTTCAGAAACTATTCAGCTTTGTATAAAAAAAATATTAACTTAACGCAAAGGGCACAAAATGACCACAACATAAAAACATCGAAAAATAAATCTAATCTAAAAACTACATGGCAATTAATTAATCGTACAAAGTATAATATACCTAAACACAATATTTATAAAATTAAGGTCAAAAACCAAATCATAGCCAATCCTAAGGAAATCGCTGAGGCTTTTAACAATTATTTTGTTGATAAAATAGAACCGAAACTTCAGGCCAGCTGTAAGACTACATCTAACTTAATAAGTAGTAATAGTAAGCCTATTTTTATGTTACCTTGTGTCCCACATGATATTTACAAAATTATAATGTCTTTGAAAAACACTAGTAGCGTAGGATACGATGGTATTAGTACAAAAATACTGAAACATGTCTCAATAGAAATTAGTGGTCACCTTAGTCACATTATCAACCTTAGCATTAGTTCTGGTATTTACCCAGATGATCTTAAAACATCTATAGTGAAGCCACTGTTTAAGAAAGAAGATCGAGAACAAATGCAATATTATAGACCAATTTCATTAACACCTGTGATTTCTAAAATATTTGAAAAATACATTTATAAGGAAATATACTCCTTCACTGAAAGAAATAACATTTTGACCGAAGAGTAAAAAGGGTTTAGACAACATAGGACAATAAATTTGGCCATTTACGACTTTCTACGTAAGGTCATTAGTAACGTAGATAAGCGAATACCAGTCTGTGGCATATTTTGTAATATGACTCAGGCCTTTGATTACGTACATCATGATACTCTCTTAACTAAGCTTGAAAAGTACGGCATTAGAGGCAACGTAATTAATTTAATTGAATCATACTTACATAATAGAATTCAAGTCACAGAAATTACTATGATAAACACAATGAGCAAACGTGAAGAGAGTACACGATCTTCAGAACGTATTGTTAAATATGGGGTGCCACAAGGAAGTGTACTTGGGCCCCTTTTATTTATTTTGTATATTAATGATCTGCCAAAATGTGTAAATCACCCAATAACACTATTTGCGGACTATAGCACCTTAACTATACCTTGTAATAATGTAAATACATACAAATATGATATTAATAACTCTATAGATTTAATGGCAAAATGGCTTAATGATAATAACTTGAAAATTAACGTAAGTAAAACAAAATTAATTCATTTCAGTCAAAGGGTTCAGAACAAAAGTCAACTAATTGTACAATATAATAATGACACTGTACAAGAAATAGAAAGCACAAAATTCCTTGGACTAGAAATAGACAAAAAATTTAACTGGAAGCCACATATTGAAATATTAAGCAAGAAAATTCATAAATCTGCATACGCTCTCAATACAATAGCAGCAATAATAAATACAGATGCACTCCTTACTGCTTATTATGGTATTGTAGAATCTCACCTACGTTACGGACTAATTTTTTGGGGTAACTCATCCGAGAAAAAACGAAGAAAAGTCGATGTTCAAACTGAAACCCATAGATAGCTGCTTGCCATATTTCAAGCGGTATAAAATACTGACACTACCGTGCCTATACATTTTGGAGGTTGCTTTATTTGTAAAATCGAATCCAAACCGATTTATGCGTCTATCTGACGTAATACCAAGAAACAGGCGAGAAAGTAGTAAAATCTGCCTTCAAACTGCTAACACAACACTAATGCGCAAGAGTGTTTTTTGCATGGCCCCCAACATTTAGGTACAACAAATTACCAAAGTGTTGGAAAGAACTTAATATTAATTTATTTAAAAAAAGACTTTGAAACTTTCAGTATTCAGTATTCAGTATTCAGTATTCAGTCTTTATTGCACTCCATAATGTTACAAAGATCTTAAATATAGGTAAGTACAGCATCAATTATGGACCCTGACGGGCACGGCAAAAAGTAGGAGAGAGGAAGAGCTTTTTGTATTAAATAATTAGGTAAAATTTATAATAGTATAATATCAATTGTTTTATGTATAGGCGGTCTGGTAATAATCATTATTATATTTATTGTTGCTTATGGCATTTATATCTCATTTAAAAATTCATTAATATGGTAATAGCGTTTCTCCAATAGAAAATCTTTTAATTTATTATAAAAGGTGTTGTCTTTATCTTCTTTTTTAATGGACTCGGGTAATTTATTATATATTTTGATGGACATAACATATGGACTGGATGAATGCATTTTTAAACGGGATGTTGGTAAGTTCAATCTTTCTCTATGTCTTAAAGTGTATTGTATATTTTTGTCCCCCCTTTTAGTGTAGAAGTCTTTATGTTTTCTTACAAACTTACAGGTTTCCAGAATATAGATGCAAGGTAGAGTTAATAGATTTAATTCCGCAAAATGCGGTTTACAGCTTTCTGTATCATCGATATTTACTAATATTCTGATTAACTTTTTTTGCATAGTGAATAGTGTGTGGGCTTCCGTACTATTTCCCCATAAAATGATACCATAGTTCAGCCAAGAGAAAGCGTAAGCGTAATAAGCACTAAGTGAACTTTCTTACTGATAAAGCTTATTACAGTATAAGTAAATTTATAAATGAAAAAGATAGTGCATTTTTGTAGTTTATATTAGTTTTTAGGGTTCCGTAGTACCTACAAGGAACCCTTATAGTTTCGCCATGTCTGTCTGTCTGTCCACGGCATAGCGACGAAACCGTTGGTGCTAGAAAACTGAAATTTTGCATAAACATGTATGTTAACTAAACAAAGAAAGTCGTAGAGTAAAATTTGGAAAAATATTTTTTTTTCAGGTAGCTCCCCTACATGTAAAGTAGGGATGTTTTTTTTTTGTCGCCTACCCCATAGTGTGGGGTATTGTTAGATAGGACTTTTAAAAACGTTTAGGGGTTGCTAAGACAGTTTTTTGATTTAGGGATCCGTTTGCGAGATAATTAACTTTAAAGAGCAAATTTTTGTTCGAGTAGGGCGTCCCCCCCCCTCTAAAAGCTAAACTACTGGATCCTAAAATCTGAAAAAAATTGTGTCGGTAGTACAACTTTAAAGGAAAACTATAGCGGATAAGTTCACTTCATTAGTTCAAGAGGAATAGGGGTCCGAAATGTCAGATGCAGTTACTCAGAATATTTCGTTCAAAATTCTTGAAACATAAATAAACATACATAATACATATATAAAATCACGCCTTTATCCCACGGGGGTAGGCAGAGACGATGGAACGCCATGTGCTTCGCTCCTTACATACTTCTTTCGCTTCCCTAACATTCATACATCTCGTCATACGTGCTAGCTGGTTTCGTGTACTACAAACATTTCCTATCTGAAGGACGCTATTTATCTGGTTACTTTAACTTAATTAGTTCTAGAGTAATTGGGGTCCAAAGTGTAAAATGCAGTTACTTAGAATAATTCGTGCAAATTACAAAAACCTTTGAAAGTAATGACTTGTATGAAGATGTTACTTGTTTAATACAGATAGTAAATCCCTTTTAAGTCGAAATATGTTGTTGCGACTAGCTACGGAAGCCTACTGCGCGTGGCCCGACACGCACTTGGCCGGTTTTAGTTTATATTATTGTTTAAATTTATTTTTATTTGTTGTTTTAACGGTTATGTAACCTTTCGCATGCCTATTGGTAAAATTTGGTGGAACTAATATTCTATATATAACATCATACTGTACACCCATATTTGCGAAATAAAGTATCTTTATCTTTATCTTTATACTTAAACTATAAAATAAAATAAGTATTTTCGTCATTTTAAGTGTGTTATTGCCACAGCGGACGGAGCGAACCCGTATGTTGTCGGCGTTCGTAGTGCAAACCTTTCTGCGAGGCGTTGATAGTAAATAAATAAATACTAGTCTTGCCTATGCATGCATAAATGTGTTTACACACATCCGGGCCGAGCCGATTACTTTCCAACTCCAACTTTATACTTCTGATTAAATTCGTTGCGGGTTCCAAGACAATTTTAACTCTCCTTGGGATTGCCCGTGTGTCATGCACGGTGCCTATCAGTTGGTTACCGCTGTAGATCCTGGCGTCACAGGAGTCACAGTGGTGGGCGTGTGGGTGGGATTATATCCGGGCCGAGCCCGTTATCTCAATAGAGAATTTATATTAGATTTAAATATTACTTGCACTGTATTTTACTTAGAATGAATGCTTTAAAATGATTTCTATATAATTGATTTAAGCTTGTAACGTACTTTTCATTAAATATGCAATAACTATAGGTACGTAAAATGAGCCGAAAGTTGAACACGTATCACGTATATGTATGAAAAAATACAAGAAAATTTCATTTAAATGAAGTATCTCAAATCAGTAAATCTTACAACTACCGCCTGCATTTATAATTTTGTTTTCAAAAAGTCAACATTTAATGAGATAAAATGATTGAATTTACTAAGTTCTAAGTTGTTCTAAGTACCTAATGTAATTTGTTGTCACATGCCTATAAAATGTGAATATTATTTTCTTTTATGTTTTAAATTCTTTAATGGTAAGTGTTACTTTTTCTTATAAATTGGCGTAAACCAACATTTGAATTATGACGGATAAGAATATATCGTGCGCAAATACAGTTTAACGTAAAAACATGCTACAGTACTTTTGAATAATTTTATCACTTTAAGTCAAAAAGGTTTACATTTTATGTTATTCGTAACAACCTGTGAAAATTATACTTTTGAACGGTACCGATAACCGTACCGGTTTGCAAAATAATATTCTGCTAAGGTCCGAATCGCTAACAATATCGCAATTAGCGCTTCTCACACGGCAGCTATAATGCATATTAATTAATGTATGTCAAAATACGAAGATTTAATATATACATTTTAGCTGTAAACTTCTACGTAAAGATGTAATGAAATGTATAATATACATTTATACATCATAGCTGCGCATACATCAAACGCGGGCATCATGCTATCTCTTTCATGTTATGAGAGATACATGATAAAACCGCGACAAAACCCATCTCACACTCGTATGCTAAGCCAGCAGGTCAATGTATACGCTTAAACTTAAATAAATAAACTTCCTTTAGACGCAATAGAATTATTGATAGGTAAATTTAAAAAATATGTTAAATTTAGATTATGTCAAAAAGCTTACTACAGTATTTCAGACTACATAAATGATAATAGTATTTGGAAATGAATTGCTCTTCTTATGTGACTTTTATAATTATGTACTTTTATATTGTAATTCTTTTTCATTTTAAAAGATGGTGCACATGAGTTTCTCACCAGCTCTTCTCATAATGCAATACCCATCGGAGCTGGTACTTGGATTGATTTTAATTCGATTCTAAACAGTTTGATTAAAATTAATCTAAGCCCCGGTTATTCAAATCATTGTAATTAGAATTATTTATGATTTATTTTTATATCATTTTTTGTAATGTTTTGACGTGTTCAAGCGCCTCCTAGGGCCTATGAAAATAAATGATTTGAATTTGAATTTGAATCGTAATGTATAGATTTGAATTTTAATTTATAGGTAGTATATTTGATATTGTACGTAGTGACCGTAGGTTATTTTATAATACTGTTAGGTAGGATTAGACATTCGTATAGATATTAGTTTATATATACTATACATAAATTTACTATACTGCAATTAGAAAGAGCACAGCGAGCTATCCTTAAAGTATCTTTTTTCCTACCCTTCCGATTTCCTACAACTTTAGTTTACGCCAAAAGAGAAGTTCTTTCTGTGCGACAATTATTTATACTCAACACAACACTCAACAAATTAAATTAATTTAGTAACTTAGGTCAAAATTAAATTACTCATTAGTCTCTAATTTTATATCTAGATAAGATTGTAATCTTGATGAAGTATCTAATAGTTTAAATACATCATAAAAAAAAAAAAAACACAACACTCAAACAACATGTACTTACGACTTATACACTCCTAACACTTCAAAATAAGCGAAGACTTAAGCCGATTGACCGCACAGGTGCTAATTTTTCCACTCGCTTTACGAACCGATTCTTCTGCTTTCTTGGTGGTTACGTAAACAATAAAATTAATGCCCTACTGTTTATTGATTCTTTAACAAAATACGATTGCAAAAGAAAATTGAAGGTTTGGCTCATGTCCCTGGATTATGACAAGACTGAGCAATTTATAACAAACATCATCTTCTCATTGCCCATACATGCATTCACACTTTCTTCCACCTTCATGCGATCTTGCCACCGACACACACTTTTCACATACACAAACACCCACACCAACCACACACGTACTAACCCTGACATTACCACTATTACCAATTTTAAAACATTGAGATTCACAAATCTTGTGGGGTGGAGGCCTGGTGACCTGAAATACAGATTTTATCTAGTTTGGGCACCAGTCTGCCTACAATAATCTGTGAATTAGTTTATTAGGTAACTCATGTACGAAAATAATTATTGTGGTGAGAAATAAATATGTAGGAAGCGGGTCACTCATGGTAAATAAAAGAAAGTATAGCTATAACGTTTTTATACTTTGAAAATGAATTACACGAACGGTACATCAACTGATAATTTGATATGCTATTTAATCAGACTTTCTAAGTAATTAGTAATTTTGACAATCGTAAAGCCTAATTTATCATTTATTATTTCAAATATAATTTTAACACTGACTTAATATATTGTCAGGTATAATAATTAATTCGTTTTCACAAATTAATTATAAGTGTCAAGGTTGAGCCAGTAGCGAGATACAACTAGTGCACCGAGCCGAGCCAGAGCCAAGACTGCCTTTACAGCGATCGGTCAGTGTCTTTTATAATGCGAACAAAACAAGTATCGTAGTGGTGGGGTAAACACCTGACGCGCTCGCCGCCCGCTGACGTAATCGGTGCACCTGTTGTTTACATTGCGACGCCGCGACGCCGACAAATACTTATTATTATTATTATTTTGGGTTATTTTTGTTTTTCTCGGCTTGGGCCGGTTTGACTGATGGCACGGGCCTAAGCCAAGTGTTCATCAGTGGGATTGCTGGTTTGAATAGTAATGTGCGTAGGTGCAAGTGTTGATAAATGTGTGTTGCTTTGTTCAGAGTTGTGTGTGATTGAATGTGTAGTATCTGGTTCGCATTGTAAAAATTTCCTGACCAATCTGCAAGTGTTCAATATAACTGCCTTCTGCATTAATTGCTAAGTGTTTGGTGTAAGTTGCAAACTATTCAGAGACTGGTGTTGTTGTTTTGGTATGACGCCTGTACTAGAGATGACTATTGGAACTATCGTTACTTTTACAGATGACAAAGCCTTGTAATTTCGTCTTTGAGTTCTATGTATTTGGTGAATTTGTGTGCAATGGTAGACTGTAAATTGTGTGTATTAGGTATGGCGATGTCTATAAGATAACCTGTTTTATTTATTTTGTTTATTAGAGTTATGTCTGGTCTATTGTCATGAATCGTTCTATCCGTGAGAATGGCTCGGTCGTAATACAATTTTGTCGTTGAGTTTTCTAGTACTGTTTGAGGATTGTATTTATAGTATGGATGGATAGAATCTACAAATTTATAATGGTATGCTAGTTTCTGGTGTACAATATTAGCAACTTGGTCATGTCGGTGCTTATAATCGGTCTGTGCTATGGATTTGCAAGCACCTGTAATGTGTTGAATCGTTTCTGGAGAGCTGTTACATATTCTGCAGGTATCAAAGGGTAATTTTTTTATTATATATTTTCTGTAATTTCTAGTTTCCATTACTTTACTATAGCAATTATAAAGACTTCCGTCTTTAGCTCCATATGTATGTCGTTGGTAAACTGTTCCGTTACTAGCTAAGTCGTAAATTTCATTCTCAGTGTTGGCATATAATTTTGTATCGTCCATATAAAGTAAATGATTTATTTTAAAGTCTTGAATGTCAGTCTGTCCGTTAGTTGGAGAAATTTTAAAATCGTGTCCTATTGGTGTTGCATTTAAAATATTAGAGAGAGGATTTAAAGCAAGACAAAACCACAACGAACTCAATCTCAAACCCTGGAAAAGTCTTCTATTTATTTGAATTGAGCTTGTTTCAACTGTGTGAGTAACACTATTGAAACTAACGTGAGAAGACATCATTACTAGAGAAACACACGGGTTACTCACGTATTTTAAGTCGGAATTCTGCCGACCGGTTTCTATACTTCATTAAGGAAGTATTTTCATCAGGGCTGTGAATGCAGTACGCTCGATGCAGTCAGTGTAGCGCGAGCCGGGGCACTGACTGCATCGAGCGTACTGCATTCACAGCCCTGATGAAAATACTTCCTTAATGAAGTATAGAAACCGGTCGGCAGAATTCCGACTTAAAATACGTGAGTAACCCGTGTGTTTCTCTAGTAATGTGTGAGTAACCGTTGAAATTGCTCACTTTGTTAACCATATTATTTTGTTTCGTTCGTATTTCTCGGCAAGCCGGTAAAACTGATGGCACGGGCCTAAGACAAGTGTCCTTCAGTGGAACGATTACTATTATTGTTGTGTACTGAACCTGTGGTTGTGGAGGTGTGCGCTAGAGTAGTGATTGTGAGGGTAATTATTATTATATGGATTTTGCTTATTTATTGAGTTTAGATTATTTATGATCAGAAATAGGTTTATTTAGTTAGGTAGGTATTTTATTTTCTCTAATTGAGATTTTTATTGATGTACCTACCAGGCAGATAAATCGCGGGAGATAGTTTGTTTGTTTGTTTGAAAGCGCTAAGCTCAACAACTACTGGGCGAATTTTAATTACTTTTGAGTTTGATAGTAAGTCTCAATAAAGGTCTTAAGATATTTAACATTACGCTAAACTCTACGGGAGCGGAGCAGTAAGATTGAACGCGGGTCAAAGCGCGGGAGCAGCTACTTCTTAATACAACGAATTTCACGCGGACGAAGTCGCGGGCAAAAGCTAGTCATCCACATAAATAGTTGAATCGCGTATCTCATTTATCAGTATACTTCCGCATTAGCTGTTTCAGCTTCGCACAATTTTATATTACTGTAAAGAAATGTCGCAAACTAAATTAAACATTAATGAATAACGATTAAACAAAGAAACAAACAAGAAAGACAAAATGGCGGCGCAGATCCCCGCACTCCCCTTACCGCTACAAGATGGACCACGGTCCACCTATACGCAACGTATGTGCAGTGGCCATTTCAAATGGTATTGATTGATCTAAAAATAGAATTGCCCTAATCTTGCGAATAAATAAATATTGAATCTTGATTCTCAGCTTCAATAAATATAGAAAATTATAAAATAGAGGAACTTACGATTAATTAGGAAAATGTAAACAATTTGCAAAAAAAGTAAACTAATGTGTAACACTAAACACAGAAAATTGTCGAAAGTAAAGTTAAAGTCTACCAACATGTTTCCCTTAGTTAAATCGCGTATCAGTTTTGAGTCGACAAAGGCAACTCGAAACCCTCGTCCCCGACGTATGCGCAGTCTATTTCCTCATAAGTTAAATGTCGCAAACTTAATTAAATATTCATGAATGTCCATTAAACAAAGGAACACAAAACGAAAACAAAATGGCGGCTAGATCCCTGCACTTACCAACCCCCCCCCCCCCCTCCCCCGCCTTTCCACCCGTCAGGATCGGGGCCTAACAATAACTATCGAAACGTAAATAATCGCAAAAAATTTGTATCACAAATCCTGTTACAAAGCTCGCTAGCTCGCTAGCTAAATAAAGACATATTTTTAAAAAATCTAATATATCACCTTATTGTTTCAGAAATGCTCCATAATTGTAGAAAATCTTTGAAACAAACGCATTAAGCATTTCTGCAACAAGTCAAGTGAGAACTTACTTGAAACATTCGCAGCGGCGTCACTGCGGGCGGCCTTGAATTCTTCTTATCAGCAATCAGCAAATTGTTTGTTAAAACTCGCGCGCGAATCAAAAAAAAAAGAAATAAACAAAAATTTATTGTCTCTAGCACTCATTGTTCATAATTAAAACCAAAAAGAACTAAAAAGAAAAAAGAAAATCACTCTTGAACACCAGTGACCGAAACGCATAAATCACAACACGTCGTCACTAAATTATGATTGCGAATGGAGCTTCCTGCAACCGGGGCTGTAAGCCTAGCGGGGCTGGGAACAACCCTCCCTCCTCCTCCCATAGCAACCATCCGGGCCGCGATGCAGTATTGATTTGTTGGACACCCTAGCTACTAAATATGAGTCTAGGTACACTACCCTACCTGGGTGGTAAGGGGTGGGTCGACAAGCAAATATCAAATTACCTGTTGCGCGTCCCGCTTCGACATATTTCAATTCCCCTGTGCTCGACAAGATTGCAACATGTACTACAGGGTGGTGCAAAGGGAGATAACATCTCTACACAGCCATTTATGTATGTGTGTTCTCACGTAGGTATACGTAGAAACGGCTACACTTCAAGTTGTACATTTCCAGTATAATTATGACCTCGCATTGCATGGCAAATCAATGCAATGCAAACCAATCTTTTACTGGCAATAGCTTGATGAGTGTGTGTACACATGGCTGCACGTCAAGCTACATTTCCAGTATAAAATGATCTCGCATTGCATAAGCTTCCCGTGTAATGCAAGACCAGCTTATACCTGAAATTAGTGTGTAGCCATGTGTATATAATATTATGTACTGTACTATTAGTTGGTAGAGATATGAACTACAGTTTGATTTATTCTTTTGTCTAGATGCGAATTTTATTTTTGACAAATCTACATAGAATAACCTCTATACTAGTACTTGTGGACTAACTTTAGGAATGTAGAACTCACAAAAATACTCTTTCACATACCTTTATTAAGACATTTTTCTGTATTATAAATAAATGAAGCCAAAATTTTAACCCTTGCGACGAAGTCTCAAGATGACTTTTCAATTTTAACGTATTCTTTAAAAAGACAGTTTTTAGTGTGTAACTTACACACTAAAAACTGTCTTTTTGATAAAAAAGTGACTTAAAATAAAGAAAAACATATTTTGTTTTATTTGCTACGAAAAAATATAATTTAGTAGCTTAGGTCAAAATTTAATTACTCATTAGTCTCTAATGTTATATCTAGACTAGATTGTAATCTTTATGAAGTATCTAATTGTTTAGAAACATCATTGAAAAAGAAAAAAAAATTGCTACTAAAAATGTAAATGTAATTTAACCAAAGCTACTTTATATTATACTAAGAAAGTGTCTACTAACACCTATCTTATTTCCTCTTTTAGAGAAATACACTTTGTTCTTGTGCTTTATATAAGTAGTCTTTTTAAACCTTGGTATTTTCTGATGACTTTTCATGTAACAAAACATATTTCTTCATTAACCGCACGTAACCATAACTCCTGCGGAAAGGTACAATAACATTTATAAATTCTTAAGAAAGTTATCAAAGTAACATTTTTTAAGTATTCTTATTAATTAACGTTTACATAAAACCAATTTAACTTGGTATTATGTCGGTATACAAAGATTTTTTTTCTCAAGAAGTTAATTTGAATAACGTTTTCCAATTTCTTAAGAAAGTTATAAGGTTTCAATTTTTAAGTCTTCTTAAGGAATGAAGGAGAATTATTGCCAAATAAAATGTACGCGAAATAGGACACGTGTTTTGGCTCTTTGCCAAGGTAAAGTCGGTCAAAGCTCAACAAGTATATTTTTTACACAGATATAACTCGAGTTCAGAGCGAAAACAAAAGACGCCAGAAGATTTAGAGAAGTGAAAAATATAGACGAGTAATGTTGCCACAATAAAGATTATATTATTTAGTTAGTATAGACTACAACATGTTTAAAGATTTACTTTGACATACAGGTTTAAACGCAACAACAACTGAAAACGGCGAATGTCTACAGCTTATGATCTTTTGTATATCAATCACTCTTCACGCCTCGTCTGCTCATGTATTTTTTTCAATTATCTTTTAAATCATTTAACAATACACACTTATCACAATTTCCAGAACCAAACGACTTCTGATGAACGCAAATACGCGTACAATAGAACGCTTAGTGCGTACAATGTTTGATTGAATACAGATAGTAACCACGAAATGTTACTGTATAGTATACCTGTTTTCTAAAAACCCTCGAATAAAAATCTACTGAATGGATCCAAATTCACAAAGAGCGTTGTAAAATCGGTTATAAATTAAAACATTACTTTTATTCGTTGTCAAATCACATCTCATCTTTCAACCACTCTGTATGGTATCGGAGGGTCGTTGATACTTATTAAGCCGTACACAAAATCACGAAGGGGTGATAAGGGGAGAGAACAGACAGACGTGGGGAGATTAAGGTCAACATCAACCTCCAGTCTCGATTATGTTTCGTTGTAAATCAAATTTTATTAAGTGATACTAGTGATGAAAATATTAGAAGCGAGAGTGAGTTAACTCTTAACTGAATATTTTCGCCCAGGTGAACCTGAAAAATTACTTACAGTAACTATTAACTGAATCTCTAGGTGCAAAAAAAAATCATCTTAAATGTCGACTCATTGGAAAATCGGTGTTGGAAAAACAATCACTCGTCATAAGAAAATCGCAAATGTATAACAATAAATTTGCAAAACTCTTTTTAAACGAATCGGAACATCTTACTAATGGAAAGAAAACATCGGCAAAACCCAAAGTCGACCGGGAAATTGAAAATGTATAGGTGTAGTCTACGGTAACGTTACTCTCCAATCGCGTAGAGAATATGTCATGAATTTGGCGATGAAAATTTGTTGTAGGCGTCGAGCCATGACATGGGTAGTTACCTCAATGAAATCAGAAATTTAGTAGTCTTCATTTGAATCTACACTACACACTCGTGATTTAAGTGTAGATTTCTTTGCAAGCAAGCTTGGGATTTAATATAAACCACTCACAAAAGAAACAGTAAACTAAAGACATAATTAACTGTCGTATTATTTGCTATCAAATGACACCACTTCTTTAGACAGGATTCACACTTCATGCTAAGGAGTAAACAAACAGAATCATGCAAAAAACATTTCATAGAACTGAAAATATTAACTGTACCGTGTCTCTATATTCTGGTCCTTCTAAGCCACCTAATTAAAAACTTGGATTCCTTTGAAACTGGCGAACAAAGAAAGGTTAGAGAAAATAGTCGCATAAAAGACCTGTCTCATATTGAATATCCCAAGCTAAATGTCGAACAGCACTCTTCTATGGTTTAAGCTGTAACAATTTTTAATAAATTACCAGTTACTATGAAAAGTATATTATATACTTTTCATAGTAACTGGTAATTTATTAAAAATTGTTCGTTTGATTCATGGCTTTAAATCTATATACACTATATTATAGTGTATATAGATTTAAAGCAATACTTAATCATTTCTTAAAAAAAAAGGGTATTATAGCCAAGAGGAGTTTAAAAACGATAAGTCTAATGTATGAAAATTTTGTTCTAAGTGGTATTTTATTGGTGCGACATCAGTATTTTGTGTGTAAATTGCTATTTAATTATTAACTTGCATAATATAATTTTTCAATTTATTGTACTTTTTCTTTTTTTTCTGATTTATTGGTGTGACATGATATGTAATGCAAGGAATTTTGAT
Source organism: Hypena proboscidalis (assembly GCA_905147285.1). Taxonomy (NCBI): domain Eukaryota; kingdom Metazoa; phylum Arthropoda; class Insecta; order Lepidoptera; family Erebidae; genus Hypena; species Hypena proboscidalis. The sequence continues at coordinate 1,164,557 of LR990147.1, forward strand.
TTTTTTTTTAATTGTTTTATTAATTATTGTAAATAATTTTTGAATATATTTATTTAAATAATGATAATAATTTAATATACCACACGAATGTATTTTGTACTAAATAAATGACTTATGACCGCTTTTAGTATTTAAGAGCTGTTTTGATACTTATTAAGTCGTGCCGTACATAATGTAGCACAGGGGACATGACGTGGTAAGATCAAGATTATCTCATCAACTCATCTCTGGTAGAGGTGAAAAGATGAATATCACACGTGAGCTAATTTTTGACCGATGCATTTGTAAATTTTTCAGCTCAGTAATCTATAAAAGAATCCGTAGCAACGTTTGTGATTCAATTCAGACTTTGCAAGCTTGGGGATTTAAAACCGTCATTCACACAATAACGAACATTTTACAGTTATGCAACACAAACAGTTGTCCTTTTATTTGCCGTAAACTAACAATTGTTGCCACCACTTTCAATAGTATCAAAGGGTTGGTAGTACTTATTAATTGGAGCCCTATAGGTAGCTGAGGGGTTACTAGGGGTGATACCAGACAGACGTGGGCGATCAAGGTCTACAACGCTTGTTGCCAACCTAAGTTTGGTACTATAGGACATATTGATTTATACTCGTCTGGATATCGAATTTAATACAGTGTTTTAATAGAGAGCTTGTTTGTTAATAGCGAGTCTCTTAACTTTGGATTACGGTTTGGTACTGCGGTAGCGCTTTTGTGAACTTTACTAACTTAAAATTTACAAATAATTATTTCTACAAAAATGTAAAAAAAAAACGTTTGACTTTCAAAACGTAAGAACTCTCAAAATCAAAAAGTACAGTGACGGTCACATAACTGCATCAAAGTTTAGAGTTACTTTCAAATTAAAATTTTTAGTGAGTTTGTATTTTTTTTTTTAGTTGAAAAAGTAAAGACCTTTTAATAATCATTACAAAAAAAACAAAACTTAGCAACGGAACTGCAATAAAATTGATGATTATAGCCTGGAATTGATATTATAATATGCTATCTCACCGATTTGCGAGTTGTAAGAGTAAAATTTTAAATTGATTTTCTGTGTTTTTTCAGTTGCCAATTATATTAATGTAACAAAAAGACCCGTTAGGTAGTTATTTTATCTCAACAAGATTTTAATAACCATAACACTGGTACTTCGTCCAAATGAGTCACTCAAATTGTGCATTGCACGGGGGTGCCGCGCTCTAAGGGCAGCGCGTACGAGCCCTTTTTAGTAGTCATGGGTAACGCGTCAATTACAAATGAGGATGAGGGGGTAAATCATTTTTCCTCGTACACATGATTTGAGAAGTGGACCTAAGCAAAGCCGAAGATAGCCGAAGTGATGAATGAATGATTCCATCTGTTTGTGCGTCGCCTCACTCGCTAGGTACCTCGGCTCCTCGCGCCCAGTATAACAATATGGACCCTCGCGAATACATTTTTGTGTGATTCGCACACACGGTTAAATAGTGACAAATGATTCTCAAATGATTGTTATTTAGACACAATAAAAATCTCACTTTCCTATACCTCTTTGTTTGTACACTTACTCGCGGTATAAACAATCTAGTTTCAAATCAACTTGCATTTTACATTTCCAGTTACTAACTAACTCATTCGCTCGCGTGTCGCGCATTACGAGTTATTTCCGTTCATTGGCATTCGTAAATAATTGAGTTGGTTCGATCTACATTACGTCCTTAGTTTTCAAACGAATAGTTGAGTGAAGCGCCTCATGTTTGAAAAATGAGTAACCCTTTCAATCGATTTCGGTTAGGACCTCACTTTAGGCGACTCATGCGAAAGGTAAAATATCACTACGTTTTGGTGATATTGTACCAATATCTAAGATAAAGATAAAGATAAAGATAATTTTATTTTGCTCAAAACAATGGTAAGGTCTTAATATTAAATACATGTTCAGCAATGTTTTGCCATAATTATGACATGCAAAAATTTCATGCATTTTATTATAAAATAGTCTCTAATATAATAATCTAAACAGTGATATTTATTAATTCAAATAGAAATAGTAAAAGTAAAATGTCCACAATTTATAATAACCTAATAATAATAATAAATTAATAATTCCATCAATAATAACAATTCATATAATTTTATCATTAAAATGATTCATAATTTATATTCAAAAAACTCATGTACCTATACTATAAAAGCACCTTTCACTAAGCCAATATGTCAATTGTGATTTCATTTTGATAAACGGCATTGCTCTAAAATCATGGGAAATATGATTAAATATTTAAAGAAGTAAAAGAATAGTTTAAAGAGTTAAAAAAACTAGAGTAAAGTTCCCAAAATTATAACATTTCTAGATTACCTGGTGGAATTTGCCAAGAATCGTGAAAATCACAAAAAGATTATTAAAATATCGTGAATAAATTGTAAACTATATATTATACTGGTATATTTTCTTGATAAAGTTTTTAACAGTTATGTTATTATTTCCACAATAATTAGCCTTAGGTTAGGTTGAATCAAACAATGTTAATTAAATGTTATTACAATGTAACTGATTACCTTAACGATAAAACATTGCACTAAGATGCCTCGTTTATCGCAAAAAAAATACTTTTGCAAAACAAGTGTTGTGCGTGCATTTCTGTATAATTCTGTTGTATTTCTAATTGAATTTTTTATGTTTAACTTGTATTTTGTTGCAATGTATATGTGTAAATTTGCACACCTTAAAGGTAGAATGCGATTGCGCAATTGTAATGTATAACAACTTTTATAACTCGTGTTCATGCAAATTAATTATTCTTATTCTTAATGTTTTAAGACATAGTCAAAGAATTTAAATATCAAAATTACTGACAAATAAACGATCGAACTAATGAACCATATGAACAAGTTGTCTACCTAATTTAAGATTATTTATTTTTTGATAGACAAATACTGAGAAATGGTTGATAGTGAATAGAGTCTCGATGGTCTAGTGGTTAGCGTATACGCCTCGCACCGCAAGGTCTCGGGTTCGATTCACGGATCGGACTACGTGTTATTTGTCAAAAAATTGACAATAGCAGCACGGAATTGGAATTGTGCCCGGTGGATGGCGATAGGTCCACCCCCTATCCCATGGGACCTAAACACAACAGAAAAACACACAGGCGAAATGTGGGTGTTAATCACCTCTACCTTTTGGGTAATGAAGGCGTGATGCTATGATTACATCGATGTAATAAAACGTGGACGCTTGTTGAGAAACAAAATCAATAAATTAGGTGTGGCTACTACACGTAACAAGGCTCACTTGGTTACTTGAGGTTTTACTTAAAAGTATTTGCAGGATTATCACGAAACGTTTTGTACCCCAGTAGCTGCTCACAACACTTCTTTTATTTTTTTAATAGTATTAGCAAATCAATTTGACTTAAATCATTTAGATGCAAAAACTGCATTCCTTAATAATTATCTATTTGAAAGTTCCTTTTTAGCTAAATCCTATCAAATTATTGTATAATTTTCACCGACGTGTTAAGCCGATGTTTAACGCTAAACGGACGTTTTCAATCTCTTTGTTCCGTTCAAACTTTAAATGTCAGACAGAGATCGGTTTATATCGGTTACCATCGAGAGGTTGTGGGTTCGAAACCGTATCATTACGCCACGGACCTAAACTTCCTCCTAACACAAGCGAATTAAGCTTAGCTAGAGGGGATTAACAAAAGTATTAGTCATTTGTATCGGTAATTTAAATAACTAGTTTTAGGCCCAATTTCACAGTTGTTAGATAAACCTTATTGGCAGGATAAGCCAATAGCACACGATAATGAATTTTATTGAGAATAAAGATCTTTAAACCTAAATGAAAATGACAGCTGTTTTCTTTATTCGAGTGTTACTTGTGTCACTTTTATATTCGGTTAGCTTATATTTTATGCAGCGATAGCCGTGCGGGAGACCGTAGGACTGCGAAGTCAAAGGTCTCGGGTTCGAACCCACGGCACACACCTCTGTCAATAAATCGTTGAGATTCGTCTTTACAAAGATATGTGTGTATTTATCATATAACATATAAAACATCGTGAGGAAACCTGCATGCCTGAGAGTGCCTAAAAAGTACTCGAGGTCGTGTGAAGTCTACCAATCCGCACTTGGCCAGCGTTAGGAAGAAGCCCGAGCCCATCAGTGGGACATGTATTAGATATACAGGGCTGCTATTATTATATTTTATGAGGCAGATAAGAGCTTTTCGGAACCTGTGAAATAGGCCCTTAAACTATACTAACTACTAATGTTCCTTGTAAAATGTAAAGCTGGCTATCTACTCATATTTGATTATATAGAGATCAATCCAAAAGAAATGAATAAATGTGGAATAGGTTACCTGTATTAAAGATAAGTATAGATAGTTACTTGCAGTTCATTTAAAAAAACTCGAGGTGCTTGTGGCAATGTCGAAGCCGCGCGGACCGATCGATCTCGCAGCTTAAGCAATACTAGCCGCGGTCGGCCGTGGATGGGTAGCCATCTTTAACATAACGAGTTTTCCTTCGTACCTCGGAGAGCACGTTATACCATCGATCACGGTTGCCATTTGAACATCTACGGCAGTCGTTACCGGTAATCAGAGGCCAAGAATTCTAACAACTAATCTAACAAAGAGTATCGTATTACCTCGTACTGGTTTCCATCAGACGATGGCAGTCACTCCACGTAAAACACTAATATTCAGCTAAATCCATTAGACTAGAAGCCAACCCTAATGTAAATAGGAAAAAAATATATATCAACGCGACTGGCCAATCCTTCCACCACAATGAAAACAATGTAAACTAGTTGTTTTTCCATTGACACGCAAAGAAGAAGAAGAATAGGAAAAGGCTCAATCTTGCAGTTAATTTAAAGTTGACTTTAAAATGTAATTTCAAGCAATTACCAAGGTCTGCGGACTCTGATTGCGCAGACGATGAAAACGGAAATGAAAATTGAAAAAGAAAATGTTGCCGTCTCTTCAACAGAACAACATGGAATCTATTTAAGGTTGTAAGAAAAAACAGTTTGGGTTATATTAAATAAGAGCGAGCGTGCTATAACGGGTCCATATTGGCTCACCTAAAGCTCTTTACCCGAAATTGTTCTTTCTAATGAATAATCACTCTTTTTCGATATTAATTCAAAATAAGGTGAAAAAATAAATATTTCTGATCAAATAAATTACAGCGTATTTGGGACATAAAAAGGTAAGTTTTCAACAAATTTCGTGAAAAAAAATATTGTTTGTAAAAGATAAAAATAAAAAACCAAAAGCTTGGTTTTTTGAATTTTTCACATAAATTTTGAGGTTATGTGAAAAAAGTGTAAATACAAAAGTTTTAGATCTTTTTATTGCCAACAACTTTGCCATTCGACTTTTTTCCATAGGACTTGCCGGAAATCGAGAAAAACCGTTAGTTACCCTTAAAAACTCACCCCCATCCCCTGCCCGACCTCAGATCGCCCGTAAATTATTGTTCCTCTCATTTTTATAATATTTTCCTCCTTTTCTCATGGGTTTCATTCTACTATTTTTTTTTGGTTTTTAAAATTATCCCTGGTCTATCTACTTAAAATTTCATTTATACTATTTGTAGTGCTACCGGCGAGGTTCATAACACTCATGTTTCCGAAAATTGTAATTAATAATATCATAATGTAAATATAATTAAAACTTCTACTTTTTTATCATAATGCTTTTATCCTTAAACAATTGCCATAATATTTTCACTCAAAATCAGAAAGAAACATTTACGAAGTGTAATAAAAATATATGTGGATAGAAGTAGATGTTTATAGTTTTAATTTGAGGGTATGATTTATTATTTAGGGGTATGCTTTACATAACGTACTAAGTTGTGTCTATTGCTTAGTTCAAGTAAGATAATTATGTCTGAAAACCAACTGTTTAGAATGATTAAAGGTCGTTTCACTGATTTTTGTCTTAAATGAATGAAATTCATAAAATATTTACGGTTATGTTGTTACTGGGAGTTTATACTATAATTTCATTGAAATGTGTATGTGAAAACACGTATTTAACTACTTGTACCCTAGTACTATTATTCTTATATGTTATACATGTTATGTGAAAATAACTAAAACTAAAACTGTAAAAGTTTCGCAAAATTAATGTATTTCTTGCCCTCTATGGCAACGTCATCTCCTCTATTGCTCTAGGTTTGCTGGAAGAGAACTCAAGCACTAAGTTAAGCTCGCCTTTTGTAGGTATACTCTTACTGTAATATGTTTATTTATCTGTTATCTTTTGTGTACAATAAAGTGTTAAATAAATAAATAAATATATAATACAATACTGATTATTATGAATAAAAAGAAATCTAAACAAAAATGATATGACTTTATTAAATTATGAACACAACAAAATGTTAGGAAGAACATTTTCGGTATTCTAATTATCGGAGTTAAAAATTTAGGTGAACTTTGGCGCACCCAGGTATAACATTTATTGCAAATAACCCTACAAATTACACAAGTTAATTGCTTCGATAGTCTAGTGGTCAGCGTATGCTACTCTCACAGCGTGGTCTCGGGTTTGATGCCCGGGTCGGACAAAGTGTTATTTGTGAACTTTTCGACAGCAAATTCACAATAACAGCGCGAATTGTGGCCGGTGGATCTTTTATTTATTTTTATTTTTATTTTTCATTATTCGGGTTAGATATACATTTTTATTTCTCCTTGCTATTTACCTCATCATTTATCAAAATATACTAGCTTTTGTCAATATAATTATTTTAATATTTTCTTTTTAAAAACGCGCGTATCTTTTAAAGGGACATCACATCAAATCATTTATTTCCATGGGCCCCAAGGGGCGCTTGAACCCGTCAGAACAAACATCAAAATACAAAAAATATAAAATTAAAATAAAACTGAACTAATTAAATTATAATACTTATTGCAACAAAATGATTTGACACCGGAGCTTAGATTGACTTTAATTCAACTTAGAAATTGGAATTAAAATCAATCCAAGAAGGAAAAGAAGATTGCATCATGAGAAGAGCTGGTGAGAAACTCATGTGCACCATCTTTTCAAATAATTCATACAATATTTGTTTGTGTTTTTGACAATAATTGAACACAACAAAATTTTAGGAGCTACACCCTTTTGGATAATTAGGCGAGACGTTATGTTATTTTTATCACGAGTTACCTAAACATAACAGATTAAATGTGGGTGTTATACACCTCTGCGACACCCTTTTAGATAATTAGGCGAGACGTTATGTTATTATAAGTTAATATTAATGTAATAAGTTTGTCGTAGGTTTCGTCACCCGCAGTGGAGTTTACTGAGGGGCGCTGCACACGGCTAAGATACTTTAATCTTTAATATTTAATCTGTTGTTTAGGTAACTGGCGATAAAAATAACATAACATCTCGCCTAATTATCCAAAAGGGTGTAGCAGAGGTATATAACACCTACATTTCATATGCAGTGGAATCTCTATAACTCGAACCTCGTTAAGTCGAAATCCTCAGTAAGTTGAAAAAAATTGCCATTCCCTTCCGCTGAACACCTAAATACGCGATATCTCGAATTATTTAGACTTTGTAACTCAAACAAAATGTTATTTCCCTACGAAGTATTGATGATACATATTTATGCTCTATAACTCGAATTTCAAAACGGAGACTCCGTAAGTCGTAGTTAGTAAAATAAAATGACGTCTTACTTGGAATGCCCCGAAATATGTAACAATAAAATCCAAAAATGTTTGGGTTCGGGGCTTCTAATCTATTGTTTTTGTCTTGTACGTGCAATGAATTATTATTCAAATTCGACTCTACAAATCGAAATATACACATAGAAATCGCGCCTCTGTAAGTCGAAATTTCAGCAGTTAAGTCATATGTATCTCGAAGTTCTTGTTAAGTCAAAAACTCGATTTTTTTCGCATTTCCCTTGACATTCGAGTTATAGAGATTCCACTATGTTGTGTTTAGGTAACTCGCAATAAAAGTAACATTACATCACACCTAATTATCCAAAAGGGTGTCGCAGAGGTGTATAAACACGCACACTTCATCTGTTATGTTTAGGTAACTGGCGAAAGGGGGTGACCCTGTCGCCATCCAGCCGACACAAATTCAACACTGTCCTCAAGAATTTTCTGACGGAAAATTCCTAAATCACACTTTGTGCAACCTTAAAATCAATCCCGAGACCTTGCGGTGAGAGACGCATACGGTAACCACTAGACCAACGAGGCAATACGAAATCTACGCGGACGAAGTTCCGGGCAACAGCTAGTAGATAATATAATAATAAAATAAATACTGTGTTTATGTATTTGAATATAGGAGATCAGGATTGCGGCAACACGGTTCACTTTCAAAGTTAAAGTGCGCAAATTTCTAACCGACCAATTGGCAGAATCATCATAATATATGTTAAATTTAGCTTTTATCATCTTCTATATATATTTCATGTTTATGTATTATATTATTGTATTTATTAACGTATGTAATAGTAATAAGTATATTACATTATATATTGTATAACATTTTGTATATCTATGTACCTCTTGTATGTATTTTATGTATTGATTTATACTTGCTTCTCCCAAATATATATATTTTCAAATCAACTTTTCAGTTCTTTTCTCACATTATTGCACCTACCCTTGCTTTTCTCTGCACCACCCTAGGTTGACTGTTAGAGAATGCCACTAGGCATTAAGTCCGCCTCTGTACCTTAATTTGTGCAAAAAGTTTAAATAAATAAAATAAATAAATATATAGTTACATTTATACGAAATTACAATATGTATAAATGTATGTAACATAGATAAGTATAGATTCATATAAACTAAATGAAGTTTTTGCAACAAGTTCAGGAAGTCCTTTAGTCTTGGTGGATGGCTGCCGTCGTAGAAAAACGATTGTAATCAAACGGAAGATGAGTATCGTGCTTTGCCGCATCAGTGTCGACTGATTTGTGATTCACAATACACAATAGCAAATTGCACATTTATTTGACATTCGAGAATAATAATTATCGGTGCACTTGCTACCAATAGGTACCTTAATGGTTAACAAAGATAGAGAAACCCATTTTTCAAGTCATCAAAGTTCAAATTTTCTACGTATGGCAGTATTTGCGTCAGAATTTAAAAACCTTGTCTACTTCTGTCCGGTATGGCTATTCCGTAAAGGTGACTAATTTCCAGTCGATTTCGAAAGCAATTAATAATTTCGTTTGAAACCGGTTCATCTCGGATTTAGTGCATCCTTATATCCATACATATACGGTTGATAACTGCTTGGCAAAAAAATTGACAGCTTGCCAGTTACTATCCTCTTGCAGATTTGACAGCTTTACAGGCAAGTAACGCAATTTCTTATGTCAAAATCGGAAACTGGTCATGGAGCAGTTTCTCAGTGATTTCTTGTACTTTGGTGAGATAAAATAATGATATTTAAAAGGTTTTTTTACTTCAGATTAACGTTATACAACAAATCAATAACTGTTTAATACTAATGTATGTCATAAAATACTAATTAAATACGTAATGCAATAGAATTTAGGTCATATTATTTTCAGTCATAGATCTCGAGATTTTTCATACGAAAACTTATAAATATGACAAGTAGCACGAATTATGCCAGTCTGGGATATAAAAAGCACTAAATGAAAATAATGTATCTTCAAAATATTGAAACATTAATATTATGTAGCTAGGTTGTAGGCTTCCTCTTTCTCGCCAAACTAAACAAATTTTAATGAATTCTGGCACACGGGTAAGTGCTTTTTATCGACGTAGTCAAATCTAGTTACATACTTTAATAAAAAATGAAAAACCTGATTCATTCCATTTCATGGATGGTGGAGACCTTTGCCCAACAATGGGACAATACAGGTTATGCACCAGATAATGTAACTACTTACATTCTGTATTAACGATTATTAATTTATTTGGAGTTTACATTTATAATTTCTTATGTACGTAACGTAGTGTCTATGTCTACGATAATTATGTAAGAGAAATAAGAATATATTAAAGAAAAATCAGAAGTTTTGAAAATTTTTATTATTTCACAGAATTTCAGGAACATTTCTTCTAATGTTCGCTGTTCTTGCACTTATGAAACTTAAGTCTTAAAAAATGTTTAGCTCTGAAATCACCCGCCGCTATCATCTTTATCATAATACTATTATAATATAGGTGTGCTATATTCGTGTATTGTACCTGAAAGACAAAAAACATTACAACACATGTGAGAGATATTTTATGTAATTTCATCGTGTCACGGAGGACTAAGTAGAAATTATAACGCATACTCACTGTTTCTAGTACATAGCAGTAGCAAAGAGTTAAAATCACATTTATATATGGTTTTTATAGTTGTCTTAAAAGATTATCTTGATCTTTGATATATTTTATTTTGTATTATGGATAACTTTTTTTTCTATCACATCGCGTTCCATTCTTATTTTATTTAATTTTATGCACTCGTTTTACACTAAAGAGAAAATCTCTCCGAAAATACCTCTTACCATAATGACTTATATTGTGTTTGTTGTTATAGTATGTACAATTTTCTTTTGATATAATCAGTTAAATAATTTGAGTTTTATTGTTTGAATTTGTTACTTTCTTGTTTCAGTTTAAAGCTATTTATATGCTTTTTGTTGTAATGAAACGTTCCAATTTTCTTCAGTCAAAGACATTAGTTGCCACAGAGTAAAAATGCATTTTAGTAGGTGTCAACAAGAAGGTTTTATCAATACAAATAAATAAAATTGAATTGTCTGTTTTTATTTTAATGCCAAAATATTTATAGTTATATGAACGATACTTATTTATAAAATCCAGTTTTAATTTATTTAGCTACCACGCAGACAAATCCGCGAGGGAAAGTCAGTTCGTTAATTTTATTATTTTATTCTCGCGATCTACTGAATATTGAACTGATATTTGAGATTACGCTAAACGTCACGGGAGTGGAGCTGTAAGGTTTAATGCGGGTCAAAACGTGGGCGTAGCTATTACTAATATAATGAATTCCACGCAAACGAGGTGGCGGGAAAAGTAGTTCAAGTTAAATATTGAAAGCCCAAAAACTTAATTTTTATGATTTTGTGTTTATACTCTTTATAGCTACATGGCGAAACCTCACGGTAAGCGGCCGCAAATTTCACCTCTGTTTTAATACTAAAAATATTTTTCTTTTCAATTTTATGGCGTCTTTTCACTGCAAAAATATATTTTTAACAATGTAGAAGTTATATTTCACTCTTTACATCAATTTCAAATGTAGTTTAAAAAGTATTATTTTATTGTTAAATAGCTTCTGCCCGTGGCTTCGTCCCCGTTAAGTTCGATATTTCTGAGTTATTATATCTTTCAAAATTGAGAAACCTGCCTAATTTACCCCCTTTGGGATTTACATTTCGAAAAAATCTATCCCAAATTCATCTACAAAATTTATTTTATTTACTTGTAAGGAGCATTATTATTAACATAATTATACAGGCAGACAAAAATCCAAAAAATATGTTTCGGCTTCTACTGCTGTTCTAGTCTCCTCTTATTGATTTTTCTTAAATGTGTTCAACAGGCATTTATAATTTTAAATTTTATTATATGTATGGATTAGCTATTATTAATAAAACCATTAAACCTTTTATTACGACTCAAGTTATTTCAACCACAGATAAAACATCATTAACTAATAGAGTGCGCGCCACAACTCAGTAAAAAACTGTAAAACAAAATAATTTTTACTTCTATTAAAACTATAACACAACAATAAAAGTGGATAAATTTGTATATTCCTCGTCCTATTAAATAAGAAATAATTTAATATCAGTTAATAATTTACAAATTGGTCATTTCCATTCAGTTTTGCCTATTGTCGTAAGCCATTATTAATAACACGCACTCTGATTTTTTGCTATTTCGAAATGAGTTTTTAAGCGTAAGTATTAATATCAGGCAAGTAACCAGGAGAGTAATCCGTGGTTTCGTTATGTCAAAAATGCATGTTTTGAGTGAAAGAATTACTAATTGACAGAAACTATTTGTTAAGAAACCAAAATCTCAAATAGCGAATAAGCCCACGGATTAACTGACTTAAATAGACAGTCAAGTTTTAAGCACAAGCATTTTACTAAAATGATACTTCAAAGTAGTATATAAAACGAAAAAGAGGCGGTTAAATGCAGATTCAAGAATAAAGATATCTAGCAGCAAGAGCTACGCGATCGGACGCTCGGCGTAGACCCTCTATATCTATAGCAACTACATAGGCAAGTGACAACAGCCAAATTTTTCAAGTTTTCAATATACACTTACTAACAATTTCATATATAAATAATGCTTTAGTTATTAGCGATATAGTCGAAATTTAAAAGAAACGGAATCTATTCCAAAACAAGAGATTTGGCGTAGCATCATAATATAATAATAATTGCATTAAATTTATAAAATGGAACACATACTTTCAACAAGAATATTCATTGCTCAACAACAAGTTGCTAACTCTCAATTTTCGAAAAAAACAGAAGTCAATAAATAACGCACTTATGAATAACGCGTATATACATGGTGACTGATCCATAGATAGTAAAATATAGGTAGCATTATATCAAAATATTATCAAATATACGTATCCTAAATTTATAAATCTGACTCATTTTATGATCAGTCAAAGTAATATGGGCGAGACAAGTACGAAAGTATTAAAAAAATATTTTATCATTATATTACCCACACAATTTATAGCTACTTTTGTAATAAAACCATTTTCATAAAAGCAATATTTTGTATAGCAATGAATAAAATTCATAACTTCACATACAAAACACTAAAGCGTGACGACACACTATTTATTGTAGCCGTTTGTTTGGAGCGTTTGGGCGAGTCTATTATTAATGTGAATTTAAAATTGTATTATCTCGGGAGGCTTAAGTAATATCAAAGTAATATTTTAATGTTGTTTCTAATATCGGGAGGTGTTTCAATTACATACAAAAATAAAATTTTGTCATTATGCCTATTAGGAGTAATCCGATGCATTGACTTGCGATGCACAAATTTGAATGTAGTGAATATGTAGTTGAATGTAGTGTAATTGCAATTTATATTTTACCATCATGTAGTATTACTAATCTATACTCATAATATATCTATAGTTTTACCATCATGTAGTATGACTAATCTATACTCATAATAAATCTGTAGAAGTAAAATTTCTGTACATTGAAAATATCAAAAAAAAATATGGCAGGGTTGTTACTAGACCGACACCGAATTCAAAAATGTGATTAATTTTTTTTTTGTCTGTCTGTCTGTTTGTTTGTTTGTTTAGGCATAACGCAAAAACTACCGGTTCGATTACGATGAAACTTGGTAAAATTATTCTTTAATATCCTAGGCACCACGCCGGCTACTTTTTATCTCGGAAAAGTACCCAGTATATTATATACAATAAAAAAACAAACTTAATGTTGCGGTTCGGGACGAACCGCAAATAATAAGTTTGACGTAGGTTATTTAGGTTTATTTTTATAATCGTACTGTATAGATTTTAATTTTAAAGTATAGGTAGTATACTTGATATTGTACGTAGTGACCGTAAGTTATTTTATAATACTGTTAGGTAGGATTAGACATTCGTATAGATATTAGTTTATAGGGATTTTGCTTATTTATTGAGTTAAGATTAGTTATCATCGAAATTAAGTTTATTTAGGTAGGTAGGTATTTTATTTTGTGTTATTAATGTACCTACCACGCAGATGAAATCGCAGGAGATAGATTGTTTGTTTGTTTGAAAGCGCTAAGCTCAAAAACTACTGGGCGAATTATGATAATTATTTTTGAGTTTGATAGTCTAAGTATCAATAAAGGTTTTAAAATATTTATCATTACGCTAAACTCTACGGGAGCGGAGGAGTAAGGTTGAACGCGGGTCAAAGCGCGGGAGCAGCTACTACTTAATACAACGAATGCGACGCGGACGAAGTCGCGAGAAAAAGCTAGTCATCAATATATTAGGCCTAGTTTCATGTAGTATCTACTACGAGACCATCGTGCATTGCCGCCAAAAAGCGGTGATCAACGAACGATTGCTATAAATTCAAATTGAAACCAGTCTAAGTTTTTTACAGTATACAGAATATTTGTAGAGACAGGTCCTTACAATAGGAGACACGATACCGGCAGAACTCGAGCAACCATCCGTTGCAATTTAACGATGTACCGTCTCAATATCCTTGCAAAATCGTTTTCTGGCGTCAGTGAACATCAAAAGAGAGCTAAATTAAGAGCGTAGAGTAAACTTGAGTGGACGAACAAGAAGAAAGATGGTAAAACTTTCTGCTGAATGCGCTACTTCTGAAAATAAGGATGGCAACAACACGGTACAGTTTAAAGAATAATGTTAACTGTTAACTGACCAATTGGCAGAATCATCATAATCTATCATATTCAAGTTATATATAATCATCATCTCCTCTTGTTAGGCTTGACATATATATGTATTATATTGGATACATGTTATATGTATATATTATTATTTTATTTATAAATAAATTTACATTATGTTATATTTTTGTTTTTCAATATTATGTGTATCAATATATACCAAGTTCTACTCGTATGATATATGCACTTCTTTAATTGCATATCAATCATTATCCCTCTTTCTGAACTGCACCTGCCTATGCTTATCTCTGCACCACCCTAGGTTGACTGATAGAGAATGCCATCAGGCATTAAGTCCGCCTTTGTACTACCTTTGTGTGCAAAAAGTTAAATTAATAAATAATATCAAATAAGAGGACAGAGAACGCAAGATAGTTGAGACAATAAAAGACTTCTGCCGCGAAGAACCTGTCTTTACAAATCAAATGTATACTCTAAAAAACTTAGACTGGTTTAAATTTGAATTTCTAGCAATCGTTCGTTGATCCAAGCTTTTCTACACCAATGCCAAAATCTGAGTTGAAATGAAAAGACTACCTAACAGTTCTATTGGTAACATTAATTCAATTGCCAACTGAAAAAAAAACAATAAAAATCAATGCAAATCGGTGAGATTGCGTATCATTTCGTTTCTAGGCTAAAATCCTTAATTGTTTTGCAGTTCCATTGTATAATTTTGTTTTTAATTAAACGGTATAGATATACTTAAAAAAAACCTTTTTTTTTAAATATTCATTTGAATTAACTCCATACTTTGATGCAGTTTATGTGTCCGCCTGTGTAGTTTTAGGCCCGTTATTTTACAGCGCTAGCTCCGATTTTTGAAAAATGATCTCATTTTTAACCGACTTCCTATTATATCTTAATTTCATTCAGATTCTAAACACGTGTAATCCAAGTTTACACTGTACTAGCAGGTGTGCATAACTTTTAAGAGCCCTATAACCTCGAAATTTATCCTCTTTTTATTATATTTTTTTTTTGCTTAGGTCTTCTAAATTGTACTATGAAAGTTTTGTGCCCTAGACTATATATTTTAAGAAGACCAAACTATCGTACTTTTTAATCTAATTGCAAGTTTGTAGGTTTAATATCTTTAAATAACACCAGCACTGAAACTTTATCGTTTTTTCGAAAAGGTAGAAATTGTAGTTTTTACTTGATATTATTATATTTGCAGAATGTTTAGTAAAATATTCATGACGAGAGAAAAGTTTAATTAAAAAAAGTGAACAAACAGTTATTTAGGTTTAGTTTAGTAGTTATAGTAAATTAGAAAAAAAACTTTTCTGTGTATCAAAACGTGAAAACCTATTTGTACTGTATGGTCTCCTAGCAGCTCAAAAAAATATGCAGGCAATGCTTTTGACTTTCCAATTCTGGCAGTTTTCGCTATTGCGTAAACCAACAGCAAGTTCGTTCTAACACAACTAACCTTGGATCCCATACTGCATATGAGGGGCAGCGTCCACGAGCTGGGAGATAGAGGTGAACAGCCCCTTGTAGTCCAGGTTGGGGTACAGCTGCATGCGATCAGCATCACAGTCTGCATCCCGCATCATCTCCAACGGGGATGAAGGTACATCCTTCAGAACACCTGCAGAAGAAATATAAATATATATTAGATTTAAATGTTAATTTATTTTGTCCTTTGAACTATCTATGTTTATAATTGGAGTCCACGCAGGCATAGTCCCATAACAAAAAAAACCCACGGACATGCCACATAACCTTAAATATGGTTGATAGCATATATTACTCAATGAAGACTTTCCTTTGTTTTAATAAAACATTTAAAACTGCATTAAAAGATTTTTGAAAAATTGCACTTGTACTTTTATATCAGTATCTATCGATGGCGCCAATCAAAGGAATAAATCTCTCTAACATACATGACAATTTAAATGAATTTTATTTTATTTAAAATATTTTAAAAAATCTAACCCATCTATTGAATTACCGTACGGATTGACTTCGAATCTTCTGTAACTGTTACACGTAACAATAATCAAATTACTTACTAAGCAGCGTCTGGGAGAAATACTTGACGGTGTTAGCCACTTCAGCGCCGGATGGCAGCGGCTGGATGTTGTGCATGAGGCGCAGCTGGAAGTCGTACAGACTGCGAATCTTCGCTGTAACTGCACAAAAATCATGGAGACACAGATTTATAGGTACACAGGTAAGATAATATTATATTGGAAGTGATATTTGAAGGGGTACAAGAAATAGAGTATTTATAGTTCGCACGCCGAATGATGATCCCTATAACGTTTCAATTGACAGTTGTACTAGTTATGCGTAACAATTTCGATAAAATACTGTTTTTTTAGGCAAATGTCATGTCATTCAGCCAGGTCATTCAACATAATAAGCAATATTTATTTATTTTGAAAAAAAGATTACGCGCATTGATGGACATAAAACACTAGATAAAAAGTAACAGCCTTATTATATTTTATTTTACTATACTTTAATTTTGACAGCTGACGATTGGCGAAAAGTGGTCGAAAGAACAAAGAAAATTTGCGTACAAGACTGGGATCGAGATGTAGAATACGACAATATCATTGACCAACCGTTAATAATAAACGTCACGGATAGCTGCAGTTCAGACTCAGATTTTGAAGATCCGCTTGACCCTGTATCAGATTCAGCTTGATATAAATAAAATACAAACTCAAAGCATTTGTTTAATTTTTCCAACAAATTATGGATATTTGGTTTATCGATGTGTCCCTTCTCAGTCGATAACAGCTAGACGACGTAACTTTTGCAGCACGTACCATGTACATTTGCATTGAGTTTTTCTCCATTATTTCTGAACATTACGTAATAATTTCTTAATATTCATTTTATAATTTACAAATGTACACAATTATGATTTTTTCGACTTTTTAATGGACCTCTAAAGGATTTGATGTGACAGGACGTCGGTACAATGTTAAGCGCTAACGAACTGTCATAGGGATCATCATTCGGCGTGCGACGTATAGTGTTACTAGATAGTCTTAAAAAGTCAAATTGTCATCACAGCATTTTGGAGAGATGATTTTCATCAAAACATTTTTAATAGACCTTATTACTTTTACATTCATTAAAGAAAGCGGTGTAAAGAAGATTAATAATAGTCTAAAATTATTTAATCGTAATTTATAGAAAAGCCAAGACAAAACTAAACATCGCCATTTTAAAGATACGGTTTTCGCGGTTTGACCAAATCGAATACTGAACCTTAGAAATATTGTTAATTTCGTCTTTGCTATTTCCAAAATTGACTGTCACTACTTATTATTCATAAAAAAATCTCTAATTCCTTTGTAGTTAAAGGACATTTTGTATTGAAATAACCACTAAGCAGACCATTTCTAAATATTGAAATAAGTTTAGAGTCTAGCTGCCTAAATAAATTTTCTTTTATGAAACTTTTGTACCTAACACTATTATTATGCGATTTAAATTACAAAGGACACCGAATATAATTTCAGACTTGTTCCTAAAATAGAACTGTAACAAGAAAACGGATTAAAGGTTTTGCATAGATTCTTTGCATCTTAATACTTTGATTATATTAAAATGCGAGGGCGGAGTCTCTCGACCATCTTAGAAAGTCTCTAATTTGATGATTTGATCAGACAAATTGCTCAAAATATGCGTAACTTACACGAATATTTTCAGTCGGGCAAACAAACGAGCGGCCGATATATTGTGTCGCGTTTTTGATAAATAATATGTTCCCCATAAATAATTTTACCAAAAAAACCGACTTTAATTACAATAAATGCACTAAAAAGTAAGAAATATTTACTTAAGTAATATTCAACGTCTCGCCTCATCTGTGTATAACTTAAAAGAATACAGTAAACGGCCTTAAGGTGGCTATATTTAAAGAATTATCGGCCTAGGCGTCTTAGAGTAAGCAGGGCTAAGTAATGGGTGAAGATTTTCAGTAAATATTTTTCTGAAATAATTTAAATCGCATGTTTATCTATTCGAATTTATTATTGTATTGTATTTACCTATTTACATGCAAACGTGTTAGGAACATATTCTTCAGCACACAATCAAGTAAGCATAACATGGAAACTGAATTATCCTCAATAGTTATGGTGACAAGAAACAGTTACAATTTCTTCTCTGTTTACTGCAAACCCAAGATGTAGTACATTTATAAATGGCCATGGCGCAATGGATAAGGCATCGATCTTACGATGGGGCGGGAGGTCGTGGGTTCGAATACTAGTCATTACACCACGAACTTGAACTTCCTCCTAGCCCTAGCGAATAAAGGTTAGCTGGAAGAGTTTAACAAGAATACTAGTAATTTGTATTTGCAAATTACTAGTAAGCTGTAAAAAAAACGAGATAACAAGATATGTACGAGCAAACCCGTACATCGCAATAGTTTTAATTTTATACTGACATCAACGCGCAGCGAAGTGAACAAAATACATTCGACATAATAATCAGTATAAAAGATGCAATCAATCGGTTCGGATAACATCAAAACGTTCCTTTCGCCGCGTGTCGGTCAATTAACATAAGTTTTCAATGTTATCTATGTGACTTTAGATACATTTCTTTAAACTCCTATCAGATTTATTATTTAGATGTACTTTCCCTCCATTTATTGCGAAGATTGTTAGTCTCAAAGAACTACGCCAAATAATGACGCTCGATTAATTATACTGTGATGAAATTAACTAGAATTCGAGGGCAGAGATGAAAAAAAATTAATGATGACAATGGCTCAGTTACAACAGAAGCAAACATGTGATTGAGAAGGGCGTAGAATTAAGGATTTCTTTGCAAAGGTATTTAAACATAAATCCACTTAGTATCTATATCAATAAGGTGCAATTTAGCTCGCCTTAAAGATTAGCATCTTATTATTTAGCATTCACTCTTTTTTTTCTACATGCCGATTTTAAATACTTTAAACTTATTCAGTAAGCGCTCAAAGTGTCGGGCGCTAGTGTTGAAGCGGCCTCAAGAAAATACCATCGCAAAACATATAGACAGTATTATATACAAATATTGTATGGTATCAATCATAAAGTTAAAAACGCGACTCTTAATAGATCGTCTGACCCCTAATGAATCGATCCGAGGGTGGCGGACTCGCGAATGTATGATTTCGATGCCCACTCGGCGAGTGAGACAGGCCTGGCAGGGAGACCCCCTGCCCCCTGCCAGTATGAGTTTTGAAAGAACGAACCTCTAGACATTCACTAAAGGAACATTTTTAAGAAATCGGTATCTTGACAGTGGCGAGTCAATATGTTTATGAAAACTTGATTTATGTATGTACATAAGAATATTTTAGAATTTAGCAAAAAATGTAATATACATAATTTAAATACAAGGAATAAGCAATAACTAGTTTTACCTGCCACTAGGCTCCAGAAAATAAAAAAGTCATTTAGAGGTCAATGTGTGCGATTTTATAATAAAATCCGAAGCAAAATTCAGGAAATTTAAAGTGTCAATAAGTTTAAGTCGATAATAAGACGAAAACTGTGTTCGAAGGGATATTATTCCACAAAACTTGGGATTAGATTACCGTTTT
The DNA here is from genome assembly GCA_905147285.1 of Hypena proboscidalis. Classification (NCBI taxonomy): domain Eukaryota; kingdom Metazoa; phylum Arthropoda; class Insecta; order Lepidoptera; family Erebidae; genus Hypena; species Hypena proboscidalis. Next base: position 1,184,601 of record LR990147.1, read on the forward strand.
TCAGCTTCATGTTTTTAGTTAAGTTTTGTTTGTACATTTTGTTTGACGATTTCAAATACTATGTAATTAATAGTTTACGAAATAAATGAAAATGAATCAAATGAACCAAGAAGTTTTCTAAATACATACTGTTAAGATATGGTATAAACCAAACCGTTTATATAAACTTATTTATGGTATTCAAACTATTGTCACCTTTAAACTTGAGTTGTTGTAATTATGGCTGTCAACTCTGTGCCTTGTACAATTGCTTATCCCAAATAAATCTATTGTTCTACTTGAAATCCTGTTCTACTTTGCTCAAAACCCATCACATAAGTATGTACATCTATTAATTTTGTACGCAAACAATAACTACGCAAAATTCTACTAAATTTATTTATACCCTAAGGTTGCATGGCAGAAATTACAATCAATTATAAATACGCCCATTGTACTGTAATCACTAGATATTAGTTCAAATTGTAAACTCAAGGTGTATGTACAATAATTATAAATAAATACAGTACACACTAGCGCCCCTTGCGATAGCTATCACGAACTAAAATATTGTATGGTATCAATCATAAAATAACTAATTGTAAAAGTTTTAAAAACCTATAAAACTCGTGCTATACGCCGCCTGATACCAATATTAGCCAGGTATTATAATGCATGGCAAAATACTATTTTTTAAATCACTAATCAGACACAGCACAGGCCTATGTATGATTTTTTTTGTATTGCTGCCCATAGATGGCGCTAACTAATGACCCAACAGCTAGTGTTGGGTCATTAGTTAGCGCCATCTATGGCCAGATAGACAAGTCGTAAATCCTGCTTGCTCATCTACAGCTTAGCAAAAAAGAGTAATATCAATGGGGGCGACACTGTGCCGTTCGTAGAGCAATTTTATAACGAATCAACAATTCAGACCAACCCAATTTAAACATCTATGAAATAGTGAATATTATTCATAACTTTGTTAGCCTTTCTGGACTATTTTGACAATCTATAGAAGTATGCAAAAATCACAGCAGCAACAAATGCCTTTCCATTAGTGCCAAAGTTCAGTGTAAATGAATAACTGTTTCTTGTCTTGAAAAAACAGAAAATGTTCCTATCACATCTGAAATCAAGCGCATACTTACAAACAAACAGGAACATATAACATTATGAAGGAGACATAAAAGTCCACAGCTGGGACAAGCAGTGGACACACGGACAGATACGGTATAGCCAATTGTAGAAAGGTGAGCCACACAAACAGGGACCTGAATCTGATGATGAGGTTCTAACTGAATTTCTTATTTATACAAAAAATATTCAGAGCCAGATGATGTTCCAGATAGATGACCAATACTGTCCGAATTTAAAAGTGTTACACTTGAAAAAAGAACACAACTGTCACATTCATTTAAGTGTGTTATATATATCCTTATCCTGCCAATAAGGTTTATTACCTTTATAATTGCGGCTAATTTTTTTTAATAGTACCAGTTTGGTTAACATTCAAATATTTCTAAATTGACAGTACCAGTAATATAGTCTCAAACAACAATGTAGCACAGACTAACAACTGTCAAATTTTAGAAGCCCAATGAGTGGCTACTATTGCAGCGCACTAATCAGCATTCCTGAGCATCTCTCTTGTGCAGGTGGTAGGGCACATAGGGCAATTTGTAAGATAGTCCATTATTTGTCTGGCATCACACTCACAGACAAAAATAAGAGATTGATCCCAATATATATGTTCCATATCTAGCTAGCAATCACAACAATCTGCTATGTAATAGAAAAAAAATCCTGATTAACAGTAAGTATCACAATACCATTAAGTATAGACAATGAATATTAATTAAAGCTCAGTAGAACGTCAGATAACCAGATTCAGGGACACATAGAACATTTAGACAACATCGGCTTAAACTTGAAACACATCTTTGAAACTAAACATAGAATTCAGAGATAAAGAACATCCAATAAGGGCTAGGGTACATCTGGGACGCAAACAGACCTAAGAGGGTATACACACAGTAGTCCTAGGAGGCAGGGTTACCATCTTTCATCCTATATTATTAAATTATTGAAGCTGTCTGATAGACAATGCCTTGGTTATTAAACCTGCCTTGTGCAATGTATAAACAGGCCAACAAACAAATAAATAAATAATCAAGAATAAAATATTCAAATAAATGCAAATTGAATCATAATGCAGCAAATTTCAGTTAGAAAATTAAATTTCTAAGTGAATTGAGTTTAGAATTAAATATTATATTAAAATAAGTGTATTGAAAACCTGAGAAACACCTGAATCAAATCGTTTTTAAATATTTATACTGGATGTTAAATCATTCTTGTCATGTACATTCTGTAAAATTATTAGGTAAAATCACAATTTTGTATGAGGCAGATAGTGTATTTTTTTATTACTGTGATATATTTAAAATATGTACAGATAAAAACTATTGCATAAAATTCCGCTAGTAATAAGCATATTTAAAAATGTAATTCATGCTATGGGGCACTAAAATTATTAAATATAATCTGTATTAGAATTTATATTATATAAAGCAGCTATGGTCTTCAATTAAATTAATAATAATATTATTATTATCTATTATTATGGTCTATCAATAAAATGGTGAATAGAAATTTAATATTAATAAGTCACCTGAAAAAGTTTTGTAAACATTGCACTAATCACTAAATTAATTCACTATTTGAATCTAATTTGATTCAGAATAAAATTTTAATAACAAAACACTATCAATAAAAACTGGAAAAAGAGTCTCTATAGCAGTCAAGTCACTATTTGTGTCTAATTTGAATTTGGAATAAAAATAGAGCACTATCAACAAAGATAGAAAAGAGTTTCTATAGGTGTCGGAAAAGTATTTAAGGGTCGTCTAAGAAGGCCTAGAGGCAGATGGCAACCCGAGACAGGGGACAAGCATTCGTGCCGGGATCAGGCAGTGCCACAACGTATCAAGGTACAACACCGCTCGCTTGCACGAGCTCACCTTTCCAGCTTAGAGAGTCGAATAGTACCATCTGCATTATCGTCTGCGGTCCCTGCCTTTAGGACACATATAAAGCACTAATCAACGACGCCCCCTTCATACAACTCTGAAAAACAAACGCGTTAATGTCCATGCAAGCGTTTACAGTGATTAATATCGACAAAAAGCCTTGAATAACTACGTAAACTTACATGCCGCCGCCCGCGTACCCATATTTATGAGTTGAATCTTGAAACTGCCTTGCATTGGAGCGCCGAAACTCACTCACCGATGACATATAAAGGTAGTATTATACTTTAAGCGGTAACTATAACCTGGGAGAAAGAGATAAACCTGAATCTAGACTTCCTGTTCTCTTCAAGCTATTGATCGATTGCCCTGTTTATTTTGAGCGTGGCGGTACAGCCCGCGCATGGATAACTTACGTCATAAGTGACAGCTTCCAATGTCAAACTTTGTTATTGTTGTTATTCTGACAAAATAATCAGTGTGGTCAGATTATAAATTAAGGTACCCCACTACTTTAAGTTATAACTACCGTCTTTTTACTTTCTACTATAATACAAAACATTAAAGTTTATTTTATTTCAAATGTTTACATTTATTTTAGAGATGTGCTAATTAGACAGTCTTTCCAACAAATCCAAAATCTAGACGTGGCGCTTCATAAATTATACCACTTTGAAATATACCGCATCATGGTGGTAGAACGACAGTACAAACTATTACGGTTATAAATGCATTTAAATAAATGGGAATCTAATAATCGGCTTCACTGACAAGATGGTAGTCGGCCACTTTTTTAGTTGCTTACTAGTCGGCGAAATCCATAGTCGGTCCTAACCTCTTATTTATTTATTGTGATAACTAGCTATTTTAAAAGAAAAATATAATGACATAAATCTTTTAATATCAAGATAATAACACATTTGATTTTAATATAAAAAAAAATGTTTGAATAATAAAAAAACTACTGAGGTGTCAAGGGACACCCGGATGGAACGAAGTTCCTTTCGATTAATTAGTAAAGAAATTTTTATTTTTCTAAGTTATAAAAAAAATCTTAATGTGGTTCACCGAATACTCATTCTGTGTGTCTGATGATGTAGCACCGTAGCTGTAACGTAGCATGTAATTACTACGCCGCTACGAGAATTGCTACGAAATGTGTCGTTACACTTTTCGTAGCAATTTTTTCCGTCTAGCCCCCTTTCGCAACGCGCGATAAGGAACTTCGTTCCAAAAAAATATTAGTTCAAGAATAAGAATAATTGACTAGTGGCTACAAAATAACAAAAAAGAAGCGCTGCAACTGGAATTCTAATATGGAAATTAGTAAGAGATAGCCGGTAAGTAAACATAAAAATATTTTACTCAAGTCCATCTTCCATTATCGGAGCTACTGCTCGCCTATCAGGGAAATCTTTTATTTTTGGCAACACTAGAAGCAATGTCACTGGAAAAAGCGTTCTTTTGTGTACCTTTTAATTTATTATTTTCTAAGTTTGATGTAATAATGTGGCATTACTAAAGTATTATTAAATTTAAAAAAAAAAATGTAATAAGGTCACGCTTAAGCATATTTTTCCAAAAAATAATTACTAATATTTAGCATCCGGTCAAGACTTCCCATTGTTAGCCGTCAGTTTACATTTACAATGAAGTGTGAAGAAAAATAATTAGCGCTTAAAAGTAAATAATTATAGCGCTTGCAGCTGGAAGCAGCGTCAGCGTCAACGCCCATGCGCGCGCATCTTTTTTGGATTTACGCGCCGCTCCCTGTCAACTAAGTTAATAAAATTAAGCTTGGTACCTATGTATTAATTATTATTGTTATTACTATTAGTATATTATTATTTCACTTATGTTCCATGAATGTATGACTTATAAGGCGTGTATGAGGAATAGGTACTTATTTAAATCCTTACTTAAAAATGAGAAAGTAACTTTGTATGTCTCTCTGTTATGCTTTCACGGTTTAACTACTGAACTGATCTTGATGAAAATTGAAATGGAGATAGTTCAAGACCTGAGGAAGGACATAGGCTACTTTTTATTGACAAACCTACTTCACGAGTGGATCCGTGCGCGGTAGCTAGTTAAAAATAATGATTTAATTAGATAGAAACAATATTGTAAGTTGAAAAATAATTTTATTGTCACGATTATTACTATCACAATAGAAACTATAATACAATGTAAGACCTACAATCACAGTGTCCAGTGCTTCCTGCGTCAAGCGTTTCTACATCATATGAGAGACTCTATTCATTTACAGCTTGTAATTAAATTACATTCCCTTCAAAAGGTAGGCCTAAATATTTTTACAACATAAATATCTTTTACAAAAATATTCAAATCATAATTTCATTACGGGACCAGCCCTCAAAATTTTGTATCAAAAATGCAACCATTCAACTGCGTATGAACAGAGTCCTGAGCTCCAACCCCTAATTCTACACACCCTTATTACACCGTAAACAACGAAAAAAAACACCATAATATTTAAATAATAACTACAGAAATATTACGGTGTAACATTGGGTTCTCTACGTAAAACAAAAAGCAAAAAAAATATCACCACTCTGAATTTAAGTCCGCTAATACACCGAGCGAATGGGCATATGACAATACACACTGTAGTTTATTGACTTGTGTACAGTGGCATTGAAAGTAAACGGCAGCCATTATATCATCAACGATCCATCGCGATCGCGCCGGCCAGCGCCTGCTGTAACACAAGCTGCTGCGCGTTTATCAACTTCTTTAATTCCCGCACTTCCTGACTCAACTGTCTCACGTTCTCTGACGTGTCGTCCAACCTCGCCTGCAAGCTCCCCAACCCTGAAGTATAGCCATATTCTCGGTAACCACAGTCGTTATTGTTCTCGTATTTCTTGAAGCAGGAATACGCCCCTGTCGTCGATCCACTCGACGAGATGGTATGTCCGTATTGTTTCCGCATTTTGGCGATGTCGTAAGCTGCCATCATTATGTCTCGAGGGAGTCGTTTCTCGCTGGGGTTCAAAGGTTTTACGCTCAATACCACGCGGTACGCTTGCGGCGACACCAACGCTGAGGAATGCAAAATTTTTAGCAGACATTTCGGGAGATACCCGTTAAATAATGCCAACTCCATGTATGATATCAGTTTTGTTTGTCTGACAAGCTTCGACAGACCAGCCGTTTTCCTCAATCCCTGGATATCGTGGACCGCTATACCTACTAACAAATTCATCAGAACTACTGTCACAAACATTAAAAATAGAACATAAGTGATTTGTGCTGAGAACTCCAAAAGGACAGGAGGGTCGTTTCCATCAGGCTCGTTCAGTAGTAAATCCAAATTTAGTTCGCCAATCATCATAGTTAGAACTGTGATGAAACCCATAAATGGATTTGCAAAGGAGGACGAATCTGGGAAAATGACACAGAAACTTATAGTGAAGCCGATTAGTATACAAGAGTATGCCATTAGCAATTTCGCGAATTCCTTTTGCACTTTTTGGTACATCGCCACGTAAGTTCCAAAAACCGGCAGTTGACCAATCATCATCATCAAATTAGTCCAGCCGGCGAGCACCGCGAACGCTCCTACATGGTTTTGCCAAGTGTATGTTATGTTAGTATAGATATACGATATCAGAAACACGCTCACGATCACAAACCACTCGATAATATTCTCGGATTGCATTAAATATTGCTTCACCGTGGAATAACCCGCTATTCCGTACACTTTTCTAAATATCTCGAATATCGTAATGCCAGCTAACACCCACCATTGCATTTCGATGACGAATGGATTTTTTCTTAACAAATCGCCGAGAATTGATTGTTTCTGACATAATTCCTGCTCTTGTATCGTCTCTTCCATATCTTTGCTGCCGTTGTAGCAGTTATGGGCCAATGCGGTCAAAACGTACAGTGTCAGACACAAGACAAATATGAAACTCAAAAATAACCTGGCGACATAATATTTACGAATCTTTTCCCATTTTATATACAAGAAAGCTGAACAAAGAGGATGGAGGAGAACCTCTTTTTGACCTTCGTCTACAAACGTATTCAGATAACTTATCTCTCGTGGGTAACAGTGATGTAGAATGCTACGAAAGTCTAACTCCAATTCAACTTCTCTATTGCTCGTTTGCGAGTGACGCAGCGTGATCGCGCAGTCCAATTTTCTAGTTACCATCGCAAGAGACGCCGGCGTTTTTCTAGCGATTACATTTAGCGCCGAGTTGCCTTTTTTAGACCTCGTAGTTACGTCAGCACCGTGATAGATCAGCGTCTCCACGCACGCTGACAGCCCGTCCAGGGCGGCCAGGTGCAGGGGCGTGAACCCGTACTCATCCTTCTGGTTCACATTTGCTCCCCAACTTATTAGTGTCTCTATTATATCGCACGCGCTGTCAGACTTGCCAATGGCGGCGTGCAAAGGCGTTCTCATGTCAAAATCATTAGCGTTCGGCTCTGCGTTCCCTTTTCTCAACAACGATTCGACGCATTCCAAGCTCGAGGCTCGAGCTGCTAGATGCAAGGCTGTGAAACCTCTATGGTTTTTTAAGCTTGCAACTGCGCCCTTAGATAGCAACAGATCCACACATTCGATGAAACCTCCGTCAGCAGCCAAGTGAAGAGCAGTAGACTCTCTATCACCGACCCGCGTCCGCACGTTGGCGTCTGCGCCGGGCGTCTCCAGTAATATAGTGAGGCACTGGAACATTCCCAAATCGGCGGCGAGGTGGACCGCGTTCGTGCCGCCCGGCTCGATTTGATTGACGTCCACGCCGTGGGATATAAACAATTTGAGGCATTCCACGGAATTAGCACGCACGGCACAATGGAGAAGGCCACCTTCACAGTTGACATATTTGACGGCGGAGTGTACGGATGCACCTCGACTGATTAGCAAATTAGCCACTTGCACTGAGTTGCCGAACGCGGCACAATGGAGCGGGGCGAAGCATCGGGGCATGTAATTGGGGTCGCAGCCGCAAGACAGAAGAAAAGTGGCGCATTCTGTGGAACCGCTGAAGGCCGCGACATGAAGAGGAGCTAGTCCGAGGGTATCAAAGTAGAGAGGGTCAGCACCGACCTCGATGAGAGGTGGCAGCAGGTTAGCGAACTTCAAGAAGGCGGCCCAGAATAAACAGACATTCTTTTCGGCCTCGGAAGCGCTTGCGAACGTAGTGGCGGCAGATTCGGCGGTAATGACCCCGGTCTCGAGCTCGTCCAGTAATCGCAGACGTCCGCCGACGGCGCGCATCTGCTCGTGCGCGCTCTGACGCAACGAGTCGGCACAGATGTGCGCAGTTAGGTCGAGCGGGGGTTCTTCGAAGCTGTCGTACATATTGGGTGCGCTCTCGGCCGGCGGCGAGGAGCCGGCGTTGACATACTCGAGGTGTGCCATGGAGGGGTAGGCGCGCTCCAGGGATTCCTCGTCAAGCGGTGGATGTGACGGGGTGGCGGCGCCGGGGCGTGGAGCCTGGCGCCGCGGGGCGGCCGGGGTCTCATCGTCGTCGGGGCGCGGGCGGCGCGTTCGGAACCAGCGCGCGGACAGAAGGCGGCGCGTGGCGGGCATGCGGACGGTGGCCGAGCACTGAACGACCACGGCTATTATGTACCAATTGTGACCGCACATGAATCGCGCGCACCTTTTCGTTCTTAGGGCGTATACTAACTGGCGACTATGTAATAAAAAAATAAAATTGATGCGTTTTGTCGATAAATAAAATACTAACCCTCGACATCACGTCGGTCGGAGTCTCCCAAAATGCTGAAACAAAAGTCTATAGGCTCACATTTTTCACTTTTAATGCTTCAGTCTAATTTTGTGATGTGGTGGCGAGTTTGTCGCCTCTTGACATGCACTGTTAAGCAGGACGGCATTTCACTTTTATTCCATCTTTGGCGAACTGTTTCATATCTATCGCCGGATAAGCTAAGCTAACATTCATTAAAGAGCACCGAGGCAGCTTATTTCATATTAGAATATCGAACAATGTGAAGCTAGTCGCAGTTTGACAATTAGCCTGTTAAAGCAAATCGCACAGTCTGCTGCGCCCCTACGTCCACAACAATAGTCTCGTCAAAAGAGTGTATTTACTAACATTTTCCGCGGTGATATCACTTGCTTCATATCTTCGGCGCATCTGCCATTAACTTAGCTGCAGTAATGGTATCACCTGCTATTGTTCCGCCAAGATCAGTATCTTTGAGGATGTAATGAATTCCACCAACATCGTGGACAATGGAAATATTGAGATACGTGGTATTTCTAGCTTCTTAGGTCTTCCTAACAAGCTGGAAATACTATATCACTCTATATTTTTATTGTCCTTGTGTCACGTGATTAATGTCACCTGCTGCTACCGATTACTTAGCTACGTCAATATGAAACACGTTGACACATACAGATACCTGTAATAAATATAAAAATAAAATAAAATAAAATAATACCTACCTATAGTTTATTTTTCAGTCGTAGACGTATTCACTTATTAAGCGCCGCTGCAAGTTATCAGATTTTAATGCCGGTTCTCACTATTGTCTACCTGATATAAAATGTTATTATACAACTCATAACAGGTAATATTTTCACGTTGAATGACCACAAATACAAAAAGAAAAAGAAAAATAAAAATGTTACAAAAATTAAACACGTTACAAAAAGTTACAAAAGGGAAACAAACACATGAAAATAACAGGATTTTGATCCGCAATAAAACACTTTATTACGTCCTTATTATTGATTTTATATTATTGATCGATTTGAAAAAATAAATTGAATTGAATTGATCAATTGATAAGAATAGATCTTAAGAAATATTGTTTTTCTCATAACTCCATTACAACCTTGTGTTTATTTGGCAATAGTAAAAAGAGAGTGCCGCCACATGATGGGCATGTATCTTAAATACTGTGGATAAAAGATTTTATTAAGACTAAAAACATTCAAATGTTTAAAAAATATACTTACTCAAACGTGAATCAAACCAACTCAAATCCGAATGAGTAGCGTCCTGTAATTTCATCCAATTAATAACCTCATTAACACCTCTACTGGTGGTAGAGCTCTTGTGAATGAGCTCGAGGGCGGCAGCACCACCGATTCACCTTTAACCTGCCGCCAAATAGTAGTGCTTCCATTACTGTGTTCCGGTTTGGTGGTGAGATCAGGCCCTGAAATTACTGGCACATGAGGCATAGCACCGTAGTCCTCAGCTGCAGCGACGCATCTATATCTGCTTTTGTGGATTGTTGATGTCCATGGGCTGTACTCCACTTACCATCAGGTGGACTTCACGTTCGTTCGCTGTGGGCGTAGTATAAAAAAAAAAAAAGTTGGTCTAAGAAACAGTCTATTTCATCGGCAATGTGATGCATGCATGTCTGCATGAAGATGCAATGTTACAAAAATGAGGAACCGCTAAGTTTTTCAAGTCAAATAGGAATCTTAATGTTCTAACCACAATTGCAATTGCATGCCAAACATGGCAAACATGTCTTGAACTTTATGTATCTTTATATCTTGCATCTTGTATTATTGTATGTTGTAGGTACACATGCCGACTAAAACCAAATGGAGGAAATGGAATGGTGATATCCTGCAGTGGACGTCTCTGGGTTGATATTTTTTTTTTATTTTTTTATTTTTTTATAAAAAACGACACCCGCACTAGGAATAACTCTTGTGTCGCGGGGGTGTTCACAAACATACATTTGACACACACAAAGCACGATATATGACGATGATGGTGATGTACACTGTACACATGTGTTTGAGCAAATAAATAAATAATCTTATCTTGCTACCCGACAAAGAAGTAAGCATCCTTCCGTTATTTGGCTGGTGGAGTGGGTTAGTACCTGCGACGCCGAGGCCGCGGGTTCGATTCCCGCTTAAGACAAATCTTTGTTTGCATGACTAAGCCCTCTAGGTTTAATCTTAGTCTGGGTGTTTCTTTGTATAATAAGTATGTATTTACAAGAAGAAAAGTATATATGTATTAGTATCAGTTATTGTAGTACCCATAGTACAAGCACTAATTAATTAATAATCTCACGGTTACAAAAATGATGTTGCAAAGTTAAACAACATACTGGAAATTACTTTCTACCCAAAACTATCAAATTTTAAATAATTAAAATAAAATAAATGTGATCAATATCGATGGCTACGAAAGCGAAAAAAATACCAATAATTTAATATTGTAGGTATTTTTGAAGCAGAGCTCGTGAAGTGGACAAATTATTTTGTATGGGGTATTCTCGACTTGAATGAGGAAAACCCGGCCTAGTGCGTCACAGGCGCAAAAGGGATACAATATGGGAAACGTGACAGAAATAAAACTTATTCCCACTTTACATGTAGAGCAGGTACCCGAAAAAAATATATTTTTATAAATGTTATAAAGTTTTCGCACACCCTGGAACTACCTCGCTTTCTCTTTCAAATCTGTCCATCCAAAGGTTGCATGGCAGAAGTTGCGTCAAGCGATAAGGCCGCCCTTTCCATATTGTTGTTGTATTACAAATTTACAATAGTTGTCTTTAGCTTGTATTGATAAGTAGTTTTATCTATCTATCTATTTTTTTTTTCAAGATATTATTCTACCACTTTTTTGATTCAGTTAGTACTTTCGGCGTCGACGCTATGCCTCGGACAGACAGACAGACGGACATGGCGGAACAATAATGGTTCCTTGTAGGTACTACGGAACCCTAAAAAGGAGTGTTATTGGTTAATTATTGGAAATGAATACAAACATGTGTGTAATATAGCTAGAAGAGATATACAAAAATACTAATAAGTACTTTTTGCAGAGTTCATTGAATTTATAAATGAATTATTACGTGTGGACAAAATTATTTTCGTGAAAAATAACCAACATCGTTTCAGGTTAAAAACTAATCAAACGCATTGGGATTATGATCTACTTCAACAGGACTAGAATAGAAACAAATATGTATTCTTTCCAGCGGTCAAGCTCACAACTCACTTAATGTCGAAGGTACCCTTGCAAATAAGAATCTCATTCGGGGAAGTCCTAATTTATGATATAGCTTATACGTTAGCCACGCTTTTCTTATTTAAATGGCATTCAATCCCTCCTGAATGATATCATTTCTTTAAGACATTAACTAGAGAATGTAGAATGATATACAGCTACGCAAACCCCGCACAGAGTACGGAAAAGTGAAAGTGCCAAAAAACCTAAAAGAAGCTAAAACAAAAACCTCTTAAAAACATTTATAATTTCATATATAAAATTATTATTTATATTTGCTGGTGTAATAGTAAAGATAACTAATAATTGAGCAAAAAACATACGCAAAGAGATGTTCAATTTAGTTTCAAAAAAATAACATTTGATTTTTTCCCTACAAAAAAGACACTGTCGTCAGTTTCATTTCATCAGTCGCTTGACAAACTTCTGATATCTTTCCCTGACCTTCAGATCAGCGTAACCACTGGCTCGTGTATAAAAAAATCACACAACCTCATTATGACGCTGCCACATTTCTATGAAAAGTAATCATTGTGCGGATTTCCGCATCACCGGTCTTCCACAAAGCTTGACATTGTCGTTTGTCCAGTTGTCCATCGATCTGATAGGCGTGACCATTCATCGGTGGGATCCTATGGTGGACTACAATGGAGATTTAAAGTACATGGCGTTTATGGCATCGTAACCAACCATACAATGTAAGTACTTAGGCCTGAGGTGCCCAAACTGTGCGCTGCGGTGCTCTTCTACGCCGTAAAAAGTAAAGACTGGAGGTCTTACCCTAAAGGTTAAGGGTGTTTATAGGAAAGTTGGATTGGACTGGAAATGGCACAGTAAAGGGAGGGGCTATCGATCACCACCCTGAATTTATGGCCAGTCCGACCCTCGTGCTGTTCAACGCGTTTTTCCGTTTGGTACTGGCCCTGACAGCTAGCGTTATTATAACAAGGATTTCGAGCCAACGTACCAGTGGGCCTCTTGAGCCTGTACCTACTGTGTGTGCTTCACTACGAAAAAGTTTGAAAGAATCTGACTTTGGGTTTATCTTTTTGTAGGTTGAGATGATTCTGGAAAACTGACGCTGAAACTTGTGAAGTGAACTTAAAGTAGTTGTCCAAGCGCAAACAGGTTTAACTGCTAAATTACTACAATTGCGTGTGTAATTCGATTTATTGGGGACAATATAGTACTATCAAGATCATGAACTTCTTTAACTTATCAAATCATTCTGGGTCAGGATCTAAGCGCCGATGTCAGATCGAAATCGAAAAAGGCAGTCATCTGTCACTAAATTATTGTTATACTTACTGTTACGAAATTTTTTACCTTACATAATCTGAGCGACATCTGGTGGCTGAGATCCTTTTTGATGTCTAATAAAAAATCATGGTGAATATTTTGTTTTACCTACTTTAAATCTATGTTAATTTTTTTTTATGTGTTTTTAATCTATGTTAAATTTTCGATAAGTAACAAGTTTGAGCGTTATGACTTGCCGACTCACTGAAGACGCAATAGCCATTAAACAATCGGCGCTTAGGTCAGGACGACCTAGAATGATTTGATAGACTAAAGTAGTTCATGATCTTGATAGTACTTTATTGTCTTTAATAAATCGAGTTACACACGCACTTGTAGTAATTTAGCAGTTAAACTTGTTTGCTATTGGACTACTACTCTAAGTTCGCTTCACAAGTCTCAGTGTAAATTTTTCAGAATCATCTCAATTTACAAAAAGAAAAGCCAAAATCAGGTTTCCAACCTGACATTATGCCCACTGCGTGATCAGAGGTGCGCGTTCCAGATAAAATTTTCGCAAAGATTAGAAATGTATGGGAATTGACAGCTGTTAATGGTGAGCGAGGTTTCGAAAGCAAAATAACTTCGGTAATTTTAATTATTTAATCACGTTACAGAAAATTACATTTTTACACATCAAAAGTCGGACTCAGAACAAACAAAGACAAAGCTGACATAAGTGATATAAAGTGACATAAAAAAAATATCAAAAATATTAAAACTAAAAACATATAGAAAGGAGGTTCGTGTCGCTAACATCAGCTGTTACCCGGCCCGGGGAATATTTTCTATGCAATTTGACAGTCCAATTGTTGCAAAAGTATAACCGTCAAATTTCTTCATGTTACATCTTGACATGTATTACATCTGCGTTGGCACGAGATCCCTGTTATAATAACGCTAGCTGTCTGGGCCGATCGATCCAAAAAGGCAGTCAACTGTCGCTAATTTATTGTTATACTGTTACGAATATTTTCACCTTACATGGTGAATAAAAGATTCAACGATGTAGAAATTTACTGTCAAATCCATTTAACAAAGATGCTCATTTCCGTAGGTACATTTAAGGTTTAAAGATCTTTATTCTCAATAATAATCATAAGTCACTTACATAAGAACAATTAATTTATATAAAATTATCAAATTCATCGTTTAGACATTTACGATTTACCCACCTAATGCATTAAAATTTTATTTAATACCTAATCGATTAAATATCTTAAATGTGTTATTTTGTTAGTTGATCTAAGGTATAGGTAGTTAAAAATCATTTTTACTTATTTATCTTGTGCTGTTTGTATGTCCGCTAAATTACGTTTGGCTCATTATCTGAGCGACATCTGGTGGCTGAGTTTGACATTAATTAATTACTTAACTCAACCACTTATTTTAATTATGTGACATGATCTTATTTACATGCAAACGAACATACATACTTGACCATACAAAGTCTGCCCTACCCACCAAGACAACACATTATTCAATTGTGAATCTGTTGTGAACTTGTGACGAATCGAGTTAGACGATTTTATGATTCATGCCTTTATCATACATTTTTAAACGTGATGAGATGACTGTATCTAATTCTATTTAGTAGAATCGAGTTAGATATACTTTGTAATCCGGCGTTCACCATAACGCCATTAATCTTTTATGTGATGTATAAAGCAAATGAACGCGTAACCCATTCCTGATGGTCCGTCCGCTCCGTCTCATGTTTATAGGCTGTCAAGATAGAGTTGAAATTAATAGGGGCGCTAGAGTGCTGTTCTACTGTTCGTATGGCAACCCATATAGTTCACTTCCCAGGACTTGATACTTAGCTAAAAAAAAACTATTATTACCCATTATATCGAAAGCTGTAGCTAAGCGTTAAACGTCGGTTTAACACGATGAAATCGGCACTAAGTAATAGTAAAAATAATGTAATTAATTTGTACAGCCAGCAGTCATAAATTAGGTTCCGTTTCCAGACTATTTTGCCAAGCTGATTTGTGGTTTTACTGTCCTCTGTTTTTATCAATAACCAGAAAATAAAAGAAAATAGGTATATTTGAAAAATATTTTATTTTAAGTATTTGAATAAATCTTTTCTTTCTATACATATTATTAAACTGCCTCGTTGGTCTAGTGGTTAGCGTTAAAAAAATTGAACTTTTTGTCTAATAGCACACAAATCAAAGTTATCTAACACTTTCTTCGGACGACCTTTTCGGTTTTTTCCTGGTGTAAGAAATACGCCTCTATTTTGTGCTCCTCCTCGTGCAATTCTTCGAATAGTACTTACTGATTTACCTGAATTAAGTAAAAATCATAGATATAGCAGAAAAGATAAAGCAGTCCGAGCCATTTCGGAGTGAGGGAAGGGTTGAACCCCTAAACGCCTGTTCAAGCGCCTCATGGGGCCTATGAAAATAAATGTTTTGAATTTGAATTTGAATTTGAAACACCTCCCCTGGCTACGCCCATGCGTGATATTATTTTATGTTATTCACATAAACTATACTCAAGTATCAACATTAACCTAGTCGCGCTATACCGCAACACTGAGTACAACAAACGTCAACTAAACCAATGTGCTAGTTTTAATTATTGAATAATCCGCTTATTTTAGCAACAAATTCAAAACAGCTTTGGTTTTATCCATTACCTATACTTGATTTTACTAAAAACAACATGTTAAACTCTCACATACCGGTCATATCAGCGGTTCTTTGAAAACATTGCCGATATCCGAAAGATTTTTTTTTGCCTCATATTCCATTAAACATCTTTTATATACATTGTAAATTATTTCTCTGCCAGACCTTCGGATAGTTTTATTCATTGTTTATTACTTTTTTCCTGTTTTAATTGCCGTTTTATACTCTTATAAATAAAATTTACCAACGCGTAAACTCTGTTTACATTATTTATTGACAATATTGACATCTGTCATTATTTTGACAATGTTGCTAACAGACAAAAAAATTAGTTCCAAATCTACTCTTTCTTGACAGCCTATAACTTGCTGCAAAGTAGTAATGCGTGCTTCACTCTGTTCCGGATAGGAGGCGAGATCAACCCCACCAGCCGGGTGTCCCGCGTTGTCGTCGCGGTGGGGCTTAGTAGCCGTGGCATGGTGGGTGACCATGGCGAAGCTAAGTGGATCCCAAGTGGGTGCCGACATAACCTCTTCAATGCCAATCCACTGAGAGGGCAAAAGCATTACCGCACGTAAAAAAAAAAAAAAGAGGCGAGATCAAGCCCTAAAATTACTGGCACATGAGGTCTAACACCGTAAACCTCAGATGAAGCGACGAATCTACAATCTATTTTTGTAGTTTGTTGATGTCCATAGGCTGTATAGTTACTTACCACCTGCCGTCAGGTGGAGTACGCGCCTATTCGCTTTATTCGTCGGATAATTAAAAATAATACGAACTCGTTGTCCACCATGATTAAAGGTATTAATACTTATCACCACTTCATTAGAGGACTAAGGGCACTACGGTGTTATGAATTCGGTGCCTGTCATTTCAAGGTCTTATCAGGTATTTCATCTTACCACCAACCTATATTACAGTGTGGTGCAAATGGGACGGTCTTGTGGCAGTTGTCTTCCTATTTGTTGTAGTATTAGTGCTAGTTCACAATGGCATAAGTTAATCGTAAGGTGGTGTATAATTCCAGGAGCAGCCGCGTGCCGTCGGCCGTGGAGTACGCGAACGTGCAGCTGCGAGCCAAGGCCGCGGCCAACGGCTCCGCGCTCTACCATCCGATGACGCGCCACACGCTGCAGGTATGCACAAGAAACCTTGGTAGATCGATGGTTTTTGCAGAAATCAGTGTGCTTCAGCATTGATGGAATATTTCAGTAGGTATACAGTCTTACAGTTAGGTAAAAGAGTAGAAAATAATGAAGGAATGACACTGTGCCGCTTGTATAAGAAAATACAATTCAACAAATCAGCCCAACTCAATTTCAAAATATCAAAATCCTTTGTTGTTTCTGGACTATTTTACCAAGCTGTGTATTGTGAAAATTAAACTCACTATTATAATTCAAATATTTAATGTTATACAATTTGCAGCTTATACACATAGACAATGTACATATGTATGAATATAGTTAACATAATTACAAGTGCAACCACGTTATAAACCAAGTATAGAAGTAATTGTTCGGTTAAAGGACAATCAGCTAAGTTATGTAGAGAAAGGCAAAATAGATTAAGTACTGTAAAAAATTAAATATGTCAACATTTTCAATTATTTTCTGATGTATGTCAATATTTTTTATTCTTTCGTATTTATTATGATCAGAATAAAAATGTTTTACTAGTATTTTTTATAGTATAAAAGTACAAATATTATTTTCTTTTTTTACAGTACGTTATGCCATTTTGCATCAAGTAAACAATAATAATAATTTAATCATACACATTTTTGGATTATTATGTTCCGTATTTAAACTAAAATAATAACTATTAAAGCTAACAATTAAATCGTACAGATAAATTAAAAACTATTTACAAAATATTACAAACGTTATTTTATAATAATTATTAGTAAGAAATATTTATTCAATGGTATATCTTAATTTTTATTCCGTATGTACTTGTGGGGACAAGACAAAATGACATGGCACAAAATAGTCCGAAATAAACAAAAATAACGTGACTTATAATACTGTGACAATGTCTAGAATTACCAATAATGTAAGACTAATGTATTGAGTTTGATTAAGATATCATCAAATATATGCAATCAGATACAATTTAACTGACAATATTTAACATGAACGATTTTCTTCAAAACATTTGCCAAAAATTACCACAAGAACAAAAAAAATCACTCAAATGGTAACTTATAATAACTATATCAAAGAAAACAGTAAACTCAATACAACAGCCTCAGCTCTGCTATTCCTATGAAGGTGATAGCGTGAAGAAAAGCGTGCAGTAGCGGCTCCGGCTGGCGGAGGCACTTAGACGTCTTGTGGTCGCTCGTCGCTGACAAACGGCGTGGTAGAGCACTATCACGCTTATGACCACGCGACGAGCTGAATTAATTACATTTATACAAGTTTTGCAAGTCTTCAGACCCCAAAAAGGTAAGAAAAGCTCATTTGTGTGAACAAAAAATATGTAACATGGAACATCACTTAAAGTTGTTTTCTATGCACGATAGATGGCATTGTTGGTTAAGGGCCGATTTTTAAAAGGGCAAGCTATCTGCTAAGTGTTTTAAATGAGATTTATATTACTGAAAACATATTTTTGTTGACATAAATGAGGTAATATAAAGACTTTATAGAAAATATACTATTTGGCCGTTGTTATTCTTAGTTATTTACTTAAGAATAATTGACACATAAAACTTAAAATAGTATGTTACAAAATTCACAAGATATATGTTCATATAGGTCTAAGGTGTAAGAATAATATGTTTATACAAGTAGACATAGAAAATATGTAATTATTAGCTCTTATTCGATAATAAATCATTAAAATCAACATTAATATAACCTTTTCTTTGGACCAGTCCATGTGATGTACTAACTTCAACATCTTGTAATATTTGTTTAAAACATCATTTTTAATTCACCAATTAAAGAATATTTCGAATAGTTTTTGCATTGCATCAAATCATCACATTTTTGCTGACAAACAGTTTATAAAAATCACTTCACATTCACATTTAAAAATCTTGTCCGAAATTGCGACTCACTCTTTATCCGATAGATGCCAGTATATAATTATTCTTTTACACAACGCTTTCATTTGTTGGTGGCAGTGTATTTTGTTAATGTTTTATTCTAGCAACGTGACGGGTGAAAGGTAACTTGGTTAAAGCGACATTTTTTGATTATTAAAAAATGTTCCTTCGTTACAATAAGTCACATTTAATAAACATCTAAAATGTTGCTTAAGCCAAATAGTCAAATCCCGAATATTAAGACAATAAAAGCTTGTTCTTTGATGCGTAAGAGATACACTTAGTGGGCGACGGTATATCATTCCAAAAACAGTTGTTATTTTTTGTGACATGTAGGATTTGAACTCGCCACCTCGAGAACCGTTCCGCCGCTTTGCCAACTAAGCTGCTGTCCCATGGTCAGTGTGCTATGTAATGCTGTACATTGCAGCTCTACACGGCGGAGTACTTGCGGCCGTCGTCGCTGGAGTAGCAGTGGCGGCAGTGCAGGCGCCGGGCGCGCACGCGCACGTCGGCGCCGGCGCGCCCGTCGCCGAGCCTGGCCCCGCACACGGCGCACGTGAAGCACCACACGTGGTAGCACAGCGACAGCGACTCGATGATCATGGCGGCGCCGCGCCCTGCACAAGAGGAATAGTAGCTTTATAATCATGACTAAACACCACTCCTTTATTACTTACAAGGAATCTGTTATGTTAGGTCCCATGGGATAGGGGGCTGTACTCTTCGGCTATACCCTTTGGGTAATATAGGCGTAATGTTATGTTATGTTATGATTAATTTATATATAATTTTGTTACGTTTACGCTCACGCTCGAAGCAAGATAAAGCACGCTCGAAGCAAGATAAAGTGTTGCTTACTAGTTTCTACAACAAAGAACGCCTTTTTGAGCCGCTAAGGTGAAAAAACGTCATTTAGTTTTTTTCTGGGAATAATGATTCCATTTTATTTATTGGGAATGATAACTAAAAATCCTTATCTACCAATACACAAAAAAATATGTTTTTTTTTTAAATTTACCTAGTTCTTCTCCACAATGCGAGCACTTTCTGCGTCCGCTAACACTCAACAGCTTCTCTTCACGAGGATCCGTCCTCACTGGTCGCTTCACCTCCGACGACAGCTGTTGCTGACTGAAAAACAAACATTACTCATGAAATACGTGTTCCTGGCGTCCTAGTTCCAACTCTTGTGCATGGAAGTAAAATGTAAAAATTGTAATGGAAGTTATTGCAGAGAAGGCATGAAAGTAGAAAAAATGATGTAAAATGTGCTCATTACAATGTGTTTGTGGTGTAACCTTGAATGTCAGGATAAGAAATCGTGTGATAAGACATTGTTGCGGTTAGAAAGATGATTATAGTGACTAGGATTAAGAATATACTTAGTGGTTTGGTCATGTTGAAAGAATGTATGAAAGTAGGTTAGTGAGAGATATACAACGCAGATGTGGCTGGAAGTACTGGAAGAGGTCGTCCTCGGCAGACATATAGGGACCAGATGTATAGCGTCCTTCAGCAAGAGCAAGTAAATGCGAGCGAGATTGTATGACGAGATGTATGAATGTTGAGGAAGCGAAAGAAGTATGAAAGGAGCGTAGCACATGGCACTCCATCGTCTCTGCCTGCTATCGCGCTGCCAAAGCCAGTGCCAGTTGCTTGTGAACTGTGAGCCACGTGCCAGCGTGATGCCACCGGTTAATTCACTTGAAGTCGTGGTTACTGAGTTTAGAAGACTCTGTCTACGGAACTGACAATTAAATTCACTTTTACGTTTAAGATATTGTGATCAAATTGAGTTATTTTTTATGACGTTTCTAAATCCTTTGTGAAGTCTTAGAAATAAAACTATTTTCATTTATTTTCTGAATAATTGATTTCGAATTGACTACAATAATTGTCAACCAGATTCGTTATATCACTCTAATAGTAAAATTGACTCACCTATTAGACAACGCGTGCATCTCATGCAGCTGAGCAGCGTGAGTGGGATGACCGGTGGGGGGCGGGGGGACGAGCGTGGAGGGGGGCAGCAGGGCTTGGGGGGGCTCGGGGTGGTAGGAGGAGTGGCGGAGCCCGGGCCGAGGACGACAGGACTCCTCTATGCGACGCTGCTCTGCTTCCTGCAATAGTAAGCAATTACAATGTAAGCTCTGTATCCTACTTAAGATGGGTACAAATGGATGAACGTGACGTCACAAAATGACGTAGCATACACTTGAGAAATTAAGGCTGCAAGACGCGACCGTAGCTGGTTTTTTTTTTTTTTTTTATATGTTCGGCGAACGCTAGTGCGTTCACCACGGGCATTTCCCCTGACTTTATCAGAGTCCTTGTTTATCTGGGTTTTTTAAAATTAATTTAGTTGTTGTTGGTGTTTTGTTAAATTAACCTATTGCTATTATTTTCTTATATTCCTGTTTTTTGTTATCTTTTTGTTTTTTGCATGTTCTTAATGTTATCTTTACTTTAATTTTTCTTATATTTGTTATTTACTTTTTCTTTTATCCATTTTACGTTGTTTGTATTTTTAATCCTGTTTTTGTTATCTTTACTTTAATTTTTCTTATATTTGTTATTTACTTTTTCTTTTATCCATTTTACGTTGTTTGTATTTTTAATCCTGTTTTTGTTATCTTTTTGTTTTGCATGTTCTTAATGTTATCCTTACTTTTATTTTTCTTATATTTGTTTTTTACTTTTTCTTTTCTACTTTGCATGCCTTAAATGTTATCTATATTTAATGTTGTACTTATACCCAGTGGTTGTTTTTTCTTGAAATCCCGTTATTTGTTTCTTTTTATCTTACTTAGTTTGGTTTCTTTCTTTTTGTTATTATATATTTTTACCTTGTTTTGTTTCACTTGTTTGTTTGTATGTTGCCTTCTCCTTTTTTCTTCGTGTTTTTTCCGGGTTTTTTGCAAGCATCCTTGGTGCAGCTCTGATTCCTCCCGGTCGGGATCGCAAATGCAATCAAGACTAAATCCACGTACTTCCAAGCGATTTGTCTTCAATTTTTTAAAAAATTTGTGCTGTGCGTCCTTTCCTAATAGAGGCTTCTGCTTGCTGTAGATGGCAAGGAGTGGAATGAGTCGGAGTCCCGAGGGATCGACAGCAGACCTGTTATCTAACGATACCAGGCGAAGCTTCGTCCCACGAAACTCCGCCTCACTCCGCCGTAGCTGGTTGGTTAAAGCCGCCTCGAACACACAGACAGACAGACATGGCGAAACTAAAAGGGTACTACGGAATCCCTAAAAGCATAATTTGATCAAAATTGATCTAAGCTTCGGTTATTTCAAAATATATTATTGTTATTCATTTAATTCTTAAGAATATTGTAATGTTTGTTGACGTGTTCAAGCGCCCTGGGGTTTAAAAATAAATGATTTGACTTTGACATTCAAGCTAAGCAAATAGCCGCATAGATAAGAACAATCTAGATACCTGTATAAGCCAGTGTTGATTGTAGTTGTAGTTGGCAGGTTTCCTCACTGGCTGGCGGGACTGCATCCAATCGCTGTTCGAGATCAACTTCGGGGTTGGAGCGGCCGAAAGTGCCTGAAAAGTTACAAAATATTTATGAGAACAAAATAAATGTGTGTGCTTTGTGTGTGTGAAATGTATGTTTGTGAACACCGCCACGGCACAAGGCGAAATTCTTAGTGCGGGCGTCGAATTTAAAAATAAATTTTCGTTAGTTAAGATTAAGGAAATATTATGTTCAAACTGTTAATTGCCCATTATTTTGGGTCTTATTGACATTCTTGGTATTTTACTTAAGAGAATAAGAGAAAAAGCGTGAAAAGATTGAAGGTTATTTGGTTTAAGCGCCATTTTAAAAGTTACTTAGCCTCATTTTATACATTTATATAATGTCGCTTAAACTAAATATTATTACACCCACCGATGTGTTAAAGGTTTAAAACTGTGCACAAACACTGCAATGCCAGCCTTTTATTATACGGCGGTGGCTCAAATTAGTCGATAGCCATGTGTAATGACCATAATAAGCAGTGCATACCTGTAGCGTGTGCCGCGTCATCGGATGGTAGAGCGCGGAGCCGTTGGCCGCGGCCTTGGCTCGCAGCTGCACGTTCGCATACTCCACGGCCGACGGCACGCGGCTGCTCCTGGAATTATACACCACCTTACAGTTAACTTATGCCATTGTGAACTAGCACTAAAACTACAACAAATAGGAAGACATCTGCCACATCCCGTCCCATTTGCATCACACCAGAATATAGTAGGGTTGATAATAAACATAAACATACATAAACATAAAATCACCCCCATATTACCCACAAGTGTGAGGCAGAGGCGTACAAAACCCACATTTCACCTATTATGTTTAGGTCCCATGGAATAGGGGGTGAGCTAATCGCCATCCACCGAGCACGATTCCAACTCCGTGTTACTTTTGTGAATTTTCGGACGGCAATTTCACAAATAACTTTGCCCAACCCGGGAATCAAACCCATCGCGGAAAGAGGTGCATACGCTAACCACTAGACCACCGAGGCAGTCTTATGATAAAGTTGCACCAAAATATAGTTATCATAAAGTTAAGTTAAGTTTATAGACCTTTTTTTTTCTTTTTTCGCGGTGAAAGTAACTGACAGTATACCACACCTTTAGAAGGTACGGTGTGGTTATGTGGGGTTTCTGTTAAAAGATAAGCAAAGTCTGGCTCGCCCGAGATCTAGGTCCATAATGATATTTAATGCATTTGACAGTTAGGACATTTGCTAAAGATAGAACAAAAGAAAAATAACTCACCTCATAGTTATCTCCCTCTCAATAGACTCCCGAGTCTTCGGCTTCGGTGGCAGCACGGGTTGCGGAACTCTCATTACCTGCCTTCTCATATCTTTACCCTCATACAGCACTCTTCTACTCTCCTCCACGCCAAAGTGCCTTTGCATATGTTCCTCCGAAACAAACGGCTTTCTCTTCTCATCTACTACTCTATCTCCTTCCAGCTGCCTCTCGGGGACGGTAGGGGGCACCACAGGGTATGCATCTTGCATCTCACTCAACAACAGATTAGGCATTGAATGTCTGTAATTTTGGTTGGTGATTTTTGGACGGCTGTGTAGTGGAGGTTTTTCTGGAGTAGTGGGTATAGTGGAGATATCTTGGACCGATTTCTGAATGATCCTGTTTTGGTCTCGGATGAGATTTTCGCGTTGGCGACGAAGTTCTTCTTGCTCGAGTTGTAAAAGCTCGCGTTCGAAGCGAAGGACCTCCTATTGTGGTAATTTTTATTATTTACATGTTTTTTGGTATGTAAGTAGTTTTGTAAGGTCCTATATATCTTTTATCAGCTGTATTAGGGTATTAGTAACCACGCAATAACCAAGTTATAAATGATGATCAATATTCACAATGAAAAAAAAACCGCATTTTTTTCCTGAGTTTGTTAAATTATTTTACAAAACATGTTAGTACAGTTTCCTCGGTGAGTTATAGGACCTTACAATGTTATAAAATTATTATTAATTAGTTAAATAATTAAATTAAAGTAGTTTTAGTCACAATAGCATGAAGTGCGTAGCTTAAGCTAGCGTGGTTTTAAGATTAAACATTTTATTTGAACAATGAATTGTAATCAAGGAAAATTTTAGTTTACGATTTTTTTTTTGAACTAATTAAAACTACTAAGCAAATCTGGAAAAATATAAATATTATGTCAGCTCGGACAAGTTATCATTCGACGGATGAAATACCATTTGGTTTTAGCGCCATTTTACAATTGTTATAAAATGTTGCCCTAACCAAATAGATTTCCACGCATCGATTTGTTACATAATGCCTCGAGGCTTTTTTGAGATATTAGTCTATCTACAAAGGTGTGATCTGTTTAGGTATTTGTTTTTAATTTAAACAGAAATATAAAACTGAAGTTTTCCTTGCGTATGCCGGTATGTAAGTGTAAAACATTATTCACCTTAGTGTGGGCATCGTCAAAAGCCCCGTCTTGCCAGTCTCCGTTAGTGCACGCCTGCAAGACACGCCACGCCACGCTCGTTATTTACATCACAATGCCACCAAGGGAACCATAACACGAGGAAATTGGATGGTTAGGGTATGATGTAAGGTGAATCAGGTTAAACGTGGAAATGTTTACATTTAATTTGTTAATAAACAAGTAGCGACTTTTATGGAATGCAAACAGCCATTATTTTATTGGTGCAATTTGTTTGATGAAACTTTTTTTTTTGTGGTTATCGTTTTTTTCTATGGCCAATTTAGAAATAAAGTACAAGAGTACTACGACTTTAGTTAAAAACTGATTTGCTTGACAGGAAAGAAAATGTGGAGCTTAGTATTATGGTTCCTAAAATTAGTTAATTGAGCATTATAAAACACATAATGATTTAAAACAAAAAATGAACAATCTGAAATATGCATGTAGAATATAATATACATTAACACATGCAATATTAAAACTCATTTCAATTTATACATTTACAATATATACATTTTTAATCCAAAAGGTAGATACTTACTAAATACTTTTAAGTGCATCGTGCAGTCTACTTTATAAAAAAGTGCAATAAATGAAAGGCAAGGAGTGTATTTTAAACAAATAATATTTATTAAAGAATATAATAATACACATAGCGAATCAAATATACTTGTGACTAATTTAGGCATTGTTCTATACTTCTTAATAATAGGATATATTCATAAATTTTGGCTTCGATACATTATAAAGAAAGCGTTAAAAAGCATATTTGTTAATTTTGCAGCGGAACATAAATGTTTTAAATACCACTAATATTACCCTAAAAATTAATCTTCAAGACATTAAACATAAACCTTTTGAAATATATTAAGAAAATAGGAAATTTTATTAACTTATCCATGGCTTGTTCCACCAGCTATATGTACGCTAATGCCCACTACATGTTTGATCTAAATAAACCCTTGTACATCTAAATAGTAAGTATCCCATAACTAATATTTATTTAACTAGTTCAAGTTCTATAATAATTTTACACTATCTATTATTCGTACTATATATTATACTAATAAATAATCTTTATATTACTATTAAGGTACGCATTCATAATCAATACTAGCCCCAATATCTACTATTCATAATATTAATAATTATTTTGTACCCTACGGTGGTATTTAAAACAATAATTAAATTAATCACATAATCAACTTATATACTAAGTGCTTTCAAAGCATTTACAGTGCTAGCCCTTACCATAAGGTGTTTAGCATGGCTTAATAAATAACAAACATAATATACATATGGGTAGACGCTTTCGTTCGAGTGTCTAATGATATAACATAAATATATATATATATACTTTCATATGTCGGCACAGACGTGTAAACGACATTATGGTATAAGGTTGTTTAAAAACGTAACTTGATGAGATGTATTAAGCGACATTTTTATTATGAACTTTTAACAATGTCGCTTAAATCAAATAGCCTCGTAGATATAAAATGATTGAATCACCAACTCCTTTATCAACATAATTTATCGTTGATTAGTTTCGCGTAATTCATTTACTAAATAAAGATGAAAACGAAAGTCGTTAATCATTGAGGCAATAATTATATTACGCTATTTTAATGTACCATGACAAAAGCGAAAGCGTCTTATATTGATATAATATACCGCCAAATAGAGTCTTATTTACCAAAGCGGAGGATTCGAGACAACCAATCTTGCCCATATTACTTAACCACGAAAATAATTATCAGAAATATATACACTGCCAATGTTTGTGCACTTACATCTTTTCAACAACGCAACAGATTTTAATGCGGGTTTCATCAATAGATAGATTGCTTTATAAGGAAGCTTTAAACAATAATAATGTATGGTACATATGTATTATGGAGGTAACGGAGGGCAAGTCGCAAGTGTAAATATAACTCTTGAAAATGTTGATGACATTTATTTCTGTGGTCGAGCAATACAAATATTACATTATAATATAATTATAGAGATCTACATTTGTGTATTGTGACTTCTACGCACTTAGCAACCCAATTTTTTTACTTCACTTGATTGAACTGAAAAATGTTTTCTAATGTTTAATTTAAGTGTGAAAAGTCACTAACTACATAAGAAACAATTTGAGTAAATAATATAATTTCAATATAAATAATAATATCTTCTAAATAGCATTTCTTTAATATGAAATGAAGAAGTGATTTAAGAATAATTAGCATCCATATTTTGATTTGACACAACAAAGTAATGTACAAAAATTTATGAAGGTTTTAATTTCCAAAACCAGTTCCACCACCAAGATAAATTATTATGATTTTAGGAGTCTGCTATCATACTATTGCGATAAAATTACACACATACATAATCTACAAGCGAAAAACATATATATTTATCATCGTCTAAGTACAACAATTTTTCGCGCTATATTTTTTTTACAAGATGAATATAGCCAAGACTAATTAAATGAATGATACCAGACTCCTTTGTGCAAGTGATGAACACGAGATGCAGTGCCAAATCAAAACGATTAACACATTACGTTAAAATATCTACGAAAAGTGCAAAATTAGACTGATTTAATATCGAATTATATAATATTGTGTAAATTACTAATTAAGAATCATTTTAATTATGTAATTAGTTTTGAATTAAATTGAGTAAAAGCGAAACGGATACAATAATGTTTCGGTAACAGTTTCACGGAATTAAAATGTCTGACAGCGTCAACAAAATGTTAGTTACAGTATTGTTAAAGTGACAGACATTCAGAACCGATTAATTGATAAAACTAATATAATCTAAATATATTTGATTTTTATTAATAGCTGGATAAAAACAGGCTTCGTCGCATAAAGATTTTATTAATAGCGATGTGCCGGATCATTAAAAATGCAGATCCGCGGATACGGATACAGATCTAAAGATATTAAATTATAATTAGTGCCTCAGCCAGCGATTTTAACTAGAATACTTTTGCCATTAGCAATCTTTGGTTTCTGAGGTACAACAGCAATGATTTCATTATTCAGAATACTATTAACAAATAAAATATATGTTCTCATCTGCAAATTTTGCACTCCTCACATCCCTCCCGTCCCCACTGTCCATAACATTTATAGTACCTGTGACTGCTGTATTTTCTTGTCAATGATCTCGATCTTGTCTGGCGCGTCAGTCAGCTCCGTGAGCTTGGAGTTGAGGTTGGTGGTAAAGTCTTGCTGCCTTTTGGTCTGTTCTTCCTCGTCGGAGGTCACGGTCACGTGCGTGTATGGCTGGAATGTTACATCAAGGTTGGTAAGAAGAGGGTCTATTCGTGTTGAAGAGTTTTAAAGATTTTGTAATCTTTATAAATTGAACGATGTCTTTGATACTAGCTAAATTTAATTTTGATTAAAAAAATCGATCAATTCACTAGTTTAGTCACATTATCACAAGACATAAAAGCGTAATACCACAATATAAATATAATGCAGTATTCTAAATCTATCCTTTTCATTAAAATAACAAAACATCTTCTCTTTCTTCTTCTTTTCGTTTCAATGGTCAAAGTTATATTAAACCCTTTTATCTAATAACAAAACACGATTCACCTGCCCACTTTCTGTACTTTAACGTAATGTACACACGCCTACCGATCAATCTATACATTTCAAGTATAAACTGGTCTCACATTGCACGGGAAACCTATACAACGCGAGACCATCTTGTACTGGAAATGTCTAAGTTGATGAGTAGCCGTCTGTACCTGTGTGGTGTCACCTCATTAATTGACCCACATTAACAGCAACTTTATTTCAGAGCGCAAACACACTCGCTTTTCATGCCGTCGGTCAAACTGACCGCGCATGACAAGTGGTTAGCATAGTTGCCGTGCGACCAGCGCAACATAGCTGCACGCCCCAGCGCGGCGCACCTCGCGCCGCCCACCGCACCGCGCACCGCGCCTCGCGCCCCGCCATCGGAGCAACGCCGGCGCATCGCAGACGGCTGGGGCCTCCGACCAGTGAACTAGAAGCTCTCAACCCGACCGCACGTCGCTCGCGCTCGCGTCCGCGTAGTCATATCTTCACGCTATTATCACTTCTTTCTCATCTTTGCCTTGTATTCCGTTTCCATTCACTTCTTGCTATCGCTTCGCATACCTTTCGCCTATCGCCTTAAATTGTATTTACCTCTAAGGGTTGAAGAGCAAACAATATAGACAGTTATTCAAATACGCCGAGTTTAATTGAACGCACCCGATAACACCTATACCTGATTAGAGCATCTACAATTTTTAAAATTCATTTGTCGTTTGTTAGTCCCTTATTGCGTTTTTATTCCTAGGCGTAGGCACGTGACGTGTTCCGACCGCTTCTATGAAGATAAACTACTCGGTCTTTACTCTGGTAATACTCTTCTACTGTCTGCCAAAAGGGGAAACAATACGTCATTGCAAATTCGAGCAGTATCAAGACAGATTCACTCGTTACATTTTGTACAATAATTTGCATACCTTCAGAAACTGGTAATATTCCAAAAATAGCCCATTGATAAGGCAAAAGTAGGTAATCAGAGAATCATGTAAATATTTGGTAATGATATCAGATTGCATGTATAATTAGGGATGACCGCTGTAACTGCTAATGTCATTATGATAACGATAACACAACGGATTTTACTCATGCCTACACATCAAGCTATTCATTTCTAATATAAAAAGGTCTCGCGTTGTATAAGTCTTCCCGTACAATGCGTGACAAGCTTATACTGGAAATGTATAGGTTGATGGGTAGCCGTGCGTACATTCCGATATTATCAGACAGGGAATCGATTAAGTTTTTAATCACATTAATATCATTCTGACTTAGCAAAGACCACAAAGTACTAACACAGTATCAAAGCGAAGTTGCAACGTTTGTTAAGGAGTAATCCTCATTTATTTATTGCAAACCCTTCAGGTACCAGACGTGAAGCTAACCTAAAGCATGCGGCATCTAAAACACAACTTTTGCGCGCAAGTATATTTTGTATGGCATCGATTATATATAATAAAGTACCTAAAGAAATACGAGCAATAAATTGTACAAATCTTTTCAAAGCTAAGCTCAATAAACTTTTGGTTCAAAAAGCATATTATGCCATTGATGACTTTTTTAATGATAATGATTTAATTTAATTTCGATTTAATTTTGATTTAATTTTAATTTAATATTTATTTAATTTTGATTTAATTTTAATTTTATTTTATTTAATTTTAATTTAATTAATATTATTATTGTTTAATAAAAATAAATTGTAGCTATGTAAATAATTCAAATTATTAATCAATTATATAATATGATCTTTTAATCTAATTAATATAATAAATAAACTTGTACACCACAGCATGTGGTAGGACATAGCGTACTATATAACATTAAATTTAAGAACTGTAATACTAACCTATGATCCACAAAGAAATAAATGAATGAATGAATGAATGAATGAATGAAAAGTATAATTAGTAACTGACTAACAGAGTAGCCCTCATGTTAATCCAGGCTGCTTCTCTTCTCTTATTATCATAGTCTTATCCTATATTTTTTGGGCTCGTCGCAAAACGTCTTTTACCTTTATTCT
Organism: Hypena proboscidalis; assembly: GCA_905147285.1. Lineage (NCBI taxonomy): Eukaryota > Metazoa > Arthropoda > Insecta > Lepidoptera > Erebidae > Hypena > Hypena proboscidalis. Next base: position 1,215,206 of record LR990147.1, read on the forward strand.
ACTCTGTCAACCGTCTCGCTATCACGCACACTCATCTTTTAAATATCTGCCTTCATGCAATTCATCCATCTTTTCTTTGGTCTAGTCTAGTCTAGTCACAACTTTTCGCTAGATCTGGCCTCACATGAGTACATAAGTAAGTATAGGATGTAAAGATTGCCATCGACATTTATGAACATATTAAATAAAACATACCTCACTATTCTGTCTGCTGTGAGGATTCGAAGTCTCAGGTGAGGAATGCCCCTTATACCAGGCTTCAGCCGAAGGTCCCCTGTCGACATCAACCCCGGAATCCCTGCTCTCCCTCAACTTGGCATCCATATCATGGGACAGCGTCTTCTTGTACAGAAGCTTCTCAATCTTGGTCTCTTCTTGGAGGAAGGAGGTGATGTCTGGCCGAGGAGCCAGGGTCAGGTCTACGTCCAGGTAGGAGTCGTCCTGACCTTCGATGCCTAGGAAGCTGGAGCGCTTGTTGCGGATCTCCTTTTTGATGCGACGCGCTGAGCTCGTGTGTTTGAAGTTGCCCTGTAGGTAAAATGAGCAAATCATGAGCAATAAGTTACATTTGCCAAGTGTTGAATGTGTTAAAATTTTACCGGCAATTAATTAAATAATAAGGACTTGATATAAATAGATGGTATAAGAAGTAAATAAACTAATCATCTTGTTATAATTATTGCACGATTCAATTTCAATGTATATTTTTTGACTATTTATTAGCATAAAATAAAAAAAATTGGGTGAAAAATTTTACAAATGCTATAATTTTATTTAAAATAGGGCAGAAGATGTTTTGGCTTAAGATAAGATCAAATGTCTACATTGTACAAGATAAAAGAGGACCAAAACAGAATCGATTCACTGAGTAAAAACTTTTATATGATTATAAGAATCATATAAAAGTTTTTCATATCAAATCTATAAATATACGAATATCTATAAACAATAAATCATACAGGTTTTGAAACAAACTTAAATATAAGATATTATGGGCTATTTATATTTTTGTTCATCCCACTAATATTATAAATGTGACAGCTTGTGAGGATGTGTGGATGACTCTTAGGGCTTATTTACACGGTCTAATAGTGCAATTACACGATGACAACATTTGCTTGCCAATTTTTTGGCTATCTCTATCTTTTTTATCGAGATAAACAAAGTAAGCAATAGAATTGCCGCAATTCTATTGCTTCAGCTAGCAAGAGCACATGTAGCTTATAGCACTTTTTGTTTTGATTAACATAAATGCTATCATCAAAATATCACGTGGCTGTGAATATAAAACTATTTTCATATCATCCGCAAAGACTTTTACTTCATTCGGGATCATGGCGCTCGCAACATCTCCGAAATCTCGGAAACACTGCAACAAATATACAGAGTTAAGATAAATTTAACTCACATTCCCAAGTAGCTCATCTTCCTGTCCATCATCAGTCGGTGGCGGTGGTGGCTTCTCTTTAGGAGGCTCCAGGACATTCGTTGGCAAATCCAGTGGAAAAGCTTCGTCAGTATTCTGATAGAAGATATCAATATTCTCGTACAGAGGAGCCACTGTTATCTTCTGGTTGAAGTCTACTTCTTCTTGTTCCATCTTTTTAGGTGAGTCAATAGCTGCACTGTCTTCTGAGTCTAGTTCTTTGAAGGCCAGTTCTAAGGCGTCGATCACCTGGAGTTGAAAGAATAGGTGAAATTTTTTGTTAAGAATTTGGGTGTAAACAAAAACTAAATACTGTAGAAGCTTTACCGATGATGAATAATGTAGTTTTATAAAATCATTTAAAAATACAAATTACACTGCCTTGTTTTTTTTGTATTTTGTAACAACAAATTTTAAAATCATACACGGATAAATAAACAACAAATCAAGTACATTTTCGAGTAAAATTTATAAATAATATGCTGCTTACCACTCGACAAAGTTTCCACAGTACACGCAAAGAAAATTAACAGAATAGGCTCTAATTAAACAAAGCTATTCAATTAAATCAAACGACAACACATTTGAAAATAATTACAAAATTAATAGAAAACATTGTAAAAAAAACATTTTATATTTTGGAATGACTATTTGAATTTTTCAAAAGTAACAAATTTTAATTTTAAAGTCATAAACACATAAAAAATTGAGAAAAGAGAAATAAAAAACACCAAAAGTAAAGAAAGAAAATTGCAGAAAATGCATGCCAAGCATAAAAATGTTAGTTGCAAATGAAAGAAAGCGATTGTATCTATTTTTCTTACCTTGAAAACCCGTCACCATAAAAAACTATATAATATTGTAATGCGCCTACTCTCAGTGAGCTCTTTTATCTAACTGACGTCAGATTGAAGATAACAACTGTTCGAGATACTTCACAAGATAACATCTACTTTACAACTTTTATTGTGATTAATGATTCTTTAAACAATTCTTATAATGGGTTTATTTATAGAATTTCAAAGAAAAATCTAATAAAATAAATGAAATATAAATATTCTATTCATTTAAAAAAAATATAATACAGGAATATATTGTGTAAGGATATATGAATATATTGTACATAAATAAAACTCATAAAAATAACAATGTAACATGTATTTTGATATAATGAATTTTACAATATCACGTTGAATAAATGGATAAATAAGGGTACTATATACTACATGTATATGAATAAGTCTATACATAAATTTGTATGAAACTACTGCCTGACCCTGTATTTCTAAGGGCTCTTGCACACGAACTACTTTTTTACGAAAATTAATTGGTCTTGCATTATCTTTTAGAGGTTTTTCCCTGATAAATTGGCTACCCGAATTAAATTTTCGTAATACCACATTAACATCCATCATTTTATTTTTATTTATTATTATATCCATCATTAAAATCATATGAAATCAAATTTAATAAAAAAATTACAGAAATATTAATTTTTACCAGTTATAAAAAATGTAAGAAAATTAAAACTGTTTATTCTTTTTTCCAAATTTAGAATGAGAAAAATATTGATAACTATCTAAGATACACATTATAAATCAAATTATTCGACATTATAACATAATATTTTAAAACATCACTATTTTTAAGTGGTACCCGTCTTTCGTGTGCAGGACGCCTAAATATGAAGTGCTAGGTAACCTAGGTTTTAGCACAATGGAGAACTTTTAGGTATTAATTAATGGGCTAATTGAACACAAATTACTTATTAGTTGTGGTGGGTGAGATCAATCGATCATATTATTATTTTTGTGATTTATTTACTTGGACAGGCGCTACAATTTTGTATGACAAATTTTAAAATTAAACGACACGAAAAAAAATTGTATCTCAACAGGTATTTTTTTTAAATTTTTGCTTTTTTGAAATTTTTTCTAACGTATTGCCATACGGTAGCTGGTAACTGTCCTCAATTATGAAAATTCAATATAATACATATATCCATGGGCATTCTCATCTAGGCTTGCAATGCAATAATGTATGAGAATGGTATGGACGAATGGGGTTTCATGGCACTATCACTAATAATGACTTTCTAAACTATAATGACTTTTTTGGCTTCAATGACTTGGAACTAACTTTATATCGAGATAAGCAGCAAACCTATTTGACCCTGAGAAACTGTAATTTTTTATATAAAAAATTTGACGCTTTCATCCAAAATATTACAGGTCCGGGTCAGAGAATTTTGCTACACGCACGGTATGGACACGACTTTAGTTCTAAACTAGGTTATCTGTGGTAAATATTAGACATGTAGAATAAATAAAGTTTTATTGGGCTATTATTAAGATAGGTTTTTTTACTATCTTACACTAATATGACTTAGGCGATATTTAAAACAACTATCGTATTTTTTACTGACAGTTGGCTTGGCATAATTATTGGATGCCACATAGTTCTAAATTAGCTGATGAACAGTTTATTTTCCTTTTCTCTAAATCGTTGTATATTTTAGGAGAAGAAAATGTAGAAGATTACTGTTAAATCCAGCTCTTGTTGTCCTGCTATCCATGCTAACCGTTGCAATATTAAAATTATGTAACAAAATGCAAAAATATACTTTAATATGCCAACAGTTTAGCTTGACATCGCTGTTTTATATGAAAAATAATGTATAATTGTGAGAGATTGAAAAATGCGAGACATATTCGACACGATTATTTTATTCGACTGATAAAGATAATTCTACAGATTGTATCTACACATGCATGGCTTGATGGCCGATGACGTGATGCTGATGCAATATAAAAGCTAGGCCTTCTCGTGGGTGACGGTATTAGGCATTGTTTTCGTTGTTACTTTATTATTAATGAACAGTATGGTTTTCCGCCGGTTCGGCTCAATCGTACGCTTAGTCCGCTTCTGCCAGAACGGATTCGCATCCTGCCCATTACTTACCGCTACTTCTTCCCCGTTAGCTGTAATTTTAGCAGGACTTGAAATTTTATCATTATCATTATTTACTTTAACAAGAGAACATTCGGTAGAACAAGATAAATCAGCTATATCGTTACTCTTTAGCGATCTAATGGAACTTTTGGGTGAAATGTTAGTAATAGTTGTGATATTAGAGACAGTTACCATCGGCATGCTGTTAGTAGAGTTAGCAGAGTTAGTGTTCCCAGCACCGACGCTCATATTGTTGCGAATTTCGTTTAGGTTTAAGTGTATAGTCATTTTCCCCTCGAACACCACTGTGTCGCTTTCCGACCCGGTGGAAACAGGCTCATTCAGACTTACACTGGTGTCCTGGTTTTCCAAACTTTTAAGTGTGTCTTCGTCATCTTTGTCGAATTGGATTTCAGTTACTTCTGTGACACTGAGTTCTTCATGTTGCGAAACGGCTTGCAGGTAGTTACTGACGCTGTCGTCATCTGTCTTGATGTCTTGCTCTTCACTTTCCTCGACAATGATGTCTTTGACGATTCGAATGGGCTCAGAGAGCTTGATCATTTCTTCGATCTTCGTTTCCATGATGATGTCTTCTTTGCCATCTTCGTTGGAAGACTCATATTCTGAAATCTCATGAGTAGGTTCTCCGATAGGAGACGCAACTTGAGTTAAGTCGGCAATGTCATCAGCTGGAGCGCACGAGTCTCTCGCTGTATGTATACCACTATCTTCTGTTTCAATATCACTTGGTACGGTATTGTTTTGCATTTCAGCATCAAAGTCTTCCAAAGATTGAACTCTCTCGAAGGAATTAGGAGAGGATTGTCCGTTAATGTCCAAGCTGTCCAGCGACCGGCAGAAGCTCTGCATTTGGCTTTCGATTCCAGATAAGCTTGACTTCAAAGAATTATCCATGTTATCATTAGCTTCTTCTATCTTGGATTCGATATCTTTGCTGTGAGCAATTTCTTCTTCCACAGATATTTTAGGAATTTCTTTGTTCTTAGCCGCGTCAAGGCACGATAGACGCTCCTTGAGACTCATGGACACCGCTTTGACTTCAGTTCTCGCCACTTTTACTTCTTCCTCGGATGTTTGTGACTTTAAACTAGAAAGCCTTTCCTTCAAAGACTTTGCGTTACTTAAATCTCCATTAGAAACCCTCTTTACTTTCTCAGGTTCAGTAGCTTTGACCTTTTCAAGTGACGACAAGCGTTCTTTAAGAGGTTTCACTTCAGCAGGTAATTTGGACAGGTCACTTGTGGACTTTTGAACATGTGACTCCTCTGTGAACTTCTCTAAACTAGACAGTCTTTCTTTAATAGATTTTTTGTTAGCAATATCGGGTAGCTTCGGTTTCATTTGTAATTCTTGTGAATTTTCTCTCTCAAACTGTTCTCTTCTTTTGTGAATGTCGACTTTGGGCAAGTCCTTTTTCTGGTTATTATTTTTGGCATCGTTGGCCCTTTCTTTTTGGAAAGAGGAGACTTTCTCTTCGATTTTGTTGCTGACTGTGGTTCTAATTCTGTTGAGGTCTCCGTTCTTTTCTGGGGACTTTTCTTTGAAGTTGTTGTTGACGGCTGTTTTGACGATATTGCTGTTTGTTTGCGAGATGATGCGAGACTTGTAGCCCTCAATGGCGCCCTCATAGGTGTACTCCTCGGGCTCCGGGGAACTGATCGTGGTCGTCGTGCACGTGTCGTATTCGTTGGCGCTTGAACCGAGCTTGCGGTTTGTGTCGCAGTTCGACAGGTTGTCGACGTCTGAATGGTTTTTATCCAGATCGATACCGTCGCTCTGAAAAGAGAGAACAATAATTTTTATGAGTGTCTTAAATTTTTTTTTTTTATTTATAAGAAATCAATTATTAAAATTAAGTTATCTTATTTATATTACAATCTAGCCTATCAAGGCTAATAAGTAATATTATGTTAACCTAAATTGCTACGTTATAATATAATCAAAGAATGCGTCTGTCTTTAAATGATGGATGTATTTTTTTTGTCCAAACTAGTTTTATGAAGCTATCAAATATGTAATGAATGCTGATATATGATAAGGGATGATATCGTATTTGAGGGGTTCCAAGTACTAGGGGTACTCACAGCTAGACTATGCGTATCGCAGTCCTCGCTGAGACTGCTCTTAGTGCTGCAGGTGCCGATGCCGAGGTCGCTGAGGTCATGGCCGTCGTCCTCTGTGTAAAGGGCGAGGGGATTCCGCCTTCTGCGGCCCGCGCTATAACAAAGGAGAAATGAAAAGTTAGCACAGAAAACTCCACACGTGTGTTGCTATCTCTAAAGTGTTTGGCTAAAAAGAAACTTATAAGATAATCAAGAGTATAAGCTATTTATGTCCCAATTTCCATTTTAAATCGATGAGGGACTGAATAAAAAAATTTGACACCTTCACGAAATTTCACACTAATAATATTATAAAATGTAGCCCAAGAGATAAGATACACAAATTCAGTGCATCTGGCTTGCTCTGAATATGGCTAGAGGATACAGGACGTTGCTGGTCACTTGAATTTCAGATAAATCACGATCAACTAGAGACGTCCTACATTGGTAGCTATGAAAATTTAAACTACAACCTTTTAAAATACTCCCAAATACAGCCGGCAATAAGACTAAAGAGTTTATCATTTTACTACCTATTTTTTAATTATGTCATGGGGTGCATGAAAGGAGCCTCTCCGAGCGACGTACACAATCAACCCCTACGTCCGGCGCACCCTGGGCAGTCTGCAAATTTTCACCAAGCAGACTGGCGAATCCTTTCACCACGATGGCAAGTCAACACCATGAGAATATGACTGCAGCCATCGATACGAAAGTAGAAGAAGAATTATGTCGTAATAGTTTTCCATGCTTGTGTCATAGCTCGGCACTCCATAACATAATGCTCCAATGACACTAGTTCTAAGAAAGCCATGGTGATAAGCCTAGTCTGCAAGGTAGATACGTATATCCTAATCTTTCTCGGAAAAACATAGGAACACCTGTGGGTAAGTCAGCATGGTTTGTACCGTCAGCAACGAAAGTATATTGAAAAGTCGAGAATATTCTAATTCGATGTTTTAATATTTCATTATAATGTAGCTTATATCCTTTTGGAACCTTGCATTTATCTCTATACTAACATTCATCAGAGTCGGTTGAGTAGTTAATCTAAGAATGCATAACTAACAAACTCACAGTAAAATAATGTATGATAATATTTCCACAAGTTTCATTTCGTGTAGTGACTTTGCTGTCTGTACTAATGTTTGCAAAAGCTAATTATTTTCTAAGTAAACTACCGGTAACTTAGTCACTTGGCGGCAGATAGCCCAGATTCCTAAGGTCTTTTGTCATGGAGAGCATTTGCTAACTAGATCCGGTCACGGCTCCGCCCGCGTGGTGCTCGATAGGTGCCTTAACAAATTATGTAGCTGAACCTTTCTTCCGCATGAATCATTCTATCTATACGTGAAAACCGCATGATAATCCGATCAGTAATTCTCGAGTTTACCGCGAACAGACAGACAGACGCGGTGTTTATTATGTGAGGATGAGTAATGCCTGTATTCATTCAGGTGTGTCCTGTTTGCATGTAATTGCAGTTGTATGTTTGTCATGTAATGTGAGGATGTGGGTCATGCTCCGAGCATTCAGAATTTGATGATGTTATTGAATATCATAGGATATACCCTTCATCCAATTCCATAATTAAAAGGGAGCTAATATATATTACGATAAGATCGTTGCACAAAGAGTTGCTTTATTTGATACTTAGAAAATATTGTTTTAAAATAGGAGAAATCGGTAAATAAAACGTCCTCCTCTTTCGAAGAGGTCGGTAGAAAACATCCCAAACACAAAAATACATAGCATGCATCTATCAAAATGTAGACACAGTTACAATTTTTTTTTTTTTTAAACTGCGCTCGCTCTAGAAAAACTCGTGTATTAAGTACATATACTTAGTTATTTGTACTATGTGCAAAATACCAAAAATCTCAAACGCTAAATAGACTTTGATGAAAACAAAGTAACCAGTAAAGCATTATTTAAAAGTGTGATTTAAGGTTGTGTGATTTTAAGGTCCAAATCCAACAGTTCCTGCTAAAGTGCTGAACACATATTTCTATAAATTTGACATTATGTCTTTGACTATCTGTCAAAAAAGTGCCGAATAGCAGAGTTGTCAAACCTGGCCATAAATCTATTAATTTCCTACTAAACACTATTACATTTACCACGACATCATAGCCCTTCGGGGCCCCACCGGTAAAACTATAAAACCTTTAGTTAGTAAAACCGGTTATACGACATATTATTATCATAACATTCAGACTTTCGCGGTCAGCACCACCAAACATTGACCTTAAACTACGTCCGTGATCATCTATTTGGTTATATCACACATAAATAAAAGAAAATGTTAATATGCAAGCTAGTGATGCGAGTCATCTACCTATTTTATTAACTATTAGTTTCCAATTGCAGCTCCACCCACGTGGTAAATCGATAAATGTTATTCCTTGGGTCTAGAATCCTCTTCACACAACATTTTCATTATGATATGACTCGATCCGCTAATAAATAAACAAAAAATATCTTTCCCCTTAATGATATTTGTGTAGATAAAAGCCTTGATGAATGCACGTATTGCAGTAGATTCTTTATTTTTTTTTCATGTTATGTCTTATTTTCCTGCCAGATTTCCAGAAAGGCATCTATTCCGTCGCGATTCTTGAGTACCTTGAAAGAGTGGAAGACTTTGGGGGAGACCTTTACCTAACAATGGGACAATATAGGTTAAAAAAAATGTCTTATTGCTATTGCTATCAAATTGTCCCTTACGCTACTGTCTGCCGCAGACGAGAATCGTAAAGAATTAATGGTTAATATTATTATCAATAAACATTTATATAACTTTATGTAAATACTTAATGAGTTTTAGATTTATTTACTAATATCAAGAATCAATAAAATCAATTTCATAATTGGTTCATAACTAAATTGTACGAATATACTAACATAAACTCAAATCGATTATAGCATGCCGTCTTCAGAACTACACAACATTAATTCGCGCAGTCGCATCACTATCAAACCCGTTCCGACCAAGGTGACGTTACGCAAACCACAAAAACATTACCAAAGATGATATAACTTATGAAAAGTGAAAACTGATCACTTTCGCCACAGCATTTAAATAGAAAGTAGTCAAAAAAAGCCGCTCTGATAATATATTGATTCTTGATTGATTTGCGTGTGATAAAGGCTGGATACTGCCTTTAAACTTAGGGTTGTCAGCATTTTTTTTAAACAAGTCGTAAACAGTTTAGTTTTAAAATACATCAATATTTGATTGTCAAATTTAACAAAAGACATTGGTGGAGTATTTTTTATTCTCTAAAAATAATTATCATTTTCACTCTTAAAATTATTAAATTATAAATAAATTTGGATTTTTTTTCATTAGATAGAACGCTAGAAGCAATTACACTATCTAATAGTCCCAATGACAAGGATAAATACACACATTCACTCACACAAGCACACGCAGTCTCAGAACAAATCTTTGCGAATCACACAAAGATTTGTCCCATGTGGGGATCGAACCCAACACCAGTGCAGTGGAGAGCGGCGAGGCGACCGCTTAAACCACTACACCACACGTACACTAGAAAGAATTATGTATCTGGAAAATAGGTAGTATTTCGTATATTAATTTGACAATATACTTATTCATTATTATAGTACGACAAGCCCAAATACAATACAATAGATAGCTACTATGCTGACAACCCTAGTATACTGCGTTTTCTTATTTATAAGCTTGTTTTATTTACTGTTTTATTGACCTATGCAGGGCCTTTCGTTTGTTTGAGGGAAATCATAACTTATCAGTGCTCACTTTCTTTGCCATAAATCTCTTTTAATAAGCGGAACTATGGTTTTATAATTATAGCATAACATAACATGCCCAGCCCAGAAGGGTGTGGCAGAGGTGTACAACACCCACATTTCACCTGTTATGTTTAGGTCCCATGGGATAGGGGGTGAGCCTATCGCCATTCACCAGCCACAATTGCAACTCTGTGCTGCCATTGTGAATTTCCTGTGAAAAGTTCACAAATAACACTTTGCATCGAACTCGAGACCTCGCTGTGAGAGGCGCATACGCATAGACCATCGAGGCAGTTAGGTTGTATAATTATATAATGACGAATAGCTTCCTTACATTATGAAGACCGACGAAAAAAAGGATCGATTGTTTCAAATTCAAATTCAAATCATTTATTTTCATAGGCCCCAGGAGGCGCTTGAACACGTCAAAACTGTTTGACAGATGAGACGGTTGAAAAGGGTGTGAGCCCTGAGATGACGTCAGATAGGAAGGTATAAAAGGATAAAACAAATTGCGACGACGCCGAAGTTATTGGGATAAGGGCAGGCGGATGCTTTTTTTTACTACGTCTAATCGACCTGATGGTAAGTGGAGTACAGCCCATGGACACAATCCACAAAAGCAGATTGTAAATGCGACGCTGCAGCTGAGGACTACGGTGTTAAGCCTCATATGCCAGGAATTTCAGGGCCTGATCTCACCACCAAACCGGCACAAAATAATGCAAGCACTACTATTTGACGGCAGGTTAAAGGTGAGACGGTAGTGCTACCGCCACCAGTAGAAAAAGCTTCTTTAGATAAGTTGTATGTTAAGATTTTAAATCAATCTCGTTAATAACAACATCACCATGGCTATGATTGTTATGAAGAGCCGCAGAATAGTAACATTCTACGATTCCATCTGATGGTGAGTAGTACAGCTCACAAACATACACAAATATGGCACAAACGAAAAAAACACGGAAGTACACAAGGTTAAATCAAGTTATACATATAAAGTATAAGATGGTCTCGCATTGTACAGACTTTCCGTGCAATGCGAGACCAGCTTGTACTGCAAGTGTATATCTTGATATGTAGCCGTGTGCACACTCATCAACGTAAATTTCACTGCAGATTATAAAATAAAATGCCTACTTTCTCGAATTTATTCACATTATACCAAAAATAAACCACACTTCACCTTCCATAATGACACACAACATACTTAGTAATTACTACAGTTCACAAAGTAAGCCCAAAATACGTGAGGTCATACAACCACGCGACCTGAGGTGTGATACCACATACGGCAATTTCGCGATTACATCATAATAATATCACTGTACGGCTTATGTGCCATTAAATTATATGTTTTTGGACTTAATGCGTTTCGTTCTGAGAAAATTAGGGTCAAAAGTGCTAGTACTCAACTTTCATTGTTTTGGGCTTTGTTTAAAATATTTAGTTTTGAATTAATTTAGAAATATCTACTAATTTTGTTTATACTGGACTGATTTTGTCAACGAGACTAATATTTTCTACCAATCTGAAACGTTGACGACTAAAATATGATGATTTCGATGGAATTTTATCTGCCTCGTTGGTCTACCTTACCTTTCACCGCGAGGTATCGGGTTCGATTCCATTCTCGGGCAAGTGATATATGGAACACACAATTGAAGTGTGGGTGAAAATAATTTCTGTATTTATTTTTATTATCTAGTTCCTAAATTTAACTTTTATTTTGATTTTAATTTTTAATAATGATTTGGTGTTCTAATAATTAATTTTTACTTTTACTTTACTTTAATACACCTCTGCAACATCCACAACCTGCCGGGTATTATAGGCGTGATGTTATATTGCGATGATAATGATAACCAGAACATGGAATCCTAAGTCAGATCGCAATAATACGGATATAACATTACACGCATGAAGATACGCATAATCCTTTTTATAATAATATTTGCTACTTCTCTAGCAACCTCAAAATAAAATTATTACTCAAATCGTTCATTTAAAACGAGCAATACCCATCTTCCCGGTCCGTACAACAAAGTACGAAAACAAAAAACAAGTCCATTACAAGGTATTTCCACAAAGGCATTCCCACATGGGAAGTAGTGGGAATGGTGGGAAGTATGGGAACGTGTGGGGGTAATTTTCACAGGGATCGAACCTGCTAGCCATCAGATGCGCGTGAGAAGAATCACGAATCGATTTAGTTCAGCACGGAAAAAGTTTGCGAGAATGCGTTTTAGATAGTCGACTAATAGAATGCCGAAGAATGCTCTTTCTAAATTATCCTTTACAAAAAAAAATCTATCAACACTTATTTAACAAAGCTAAAGAGTTTGTTCGTTTGTTTGAACGCGCTCAACTCAGTAAGTACTGGTCCTAATTGAATAATTATTTGTTGGTGGATAGCACATTTATTAAGGATAGCTACAGGCTATATTACATCACGCTACGACTAATAGGAGCGGACCAGCAGTAATATATATTAGGATAACGGGGAAAACGTCACGGGCTGCAGCCAGCACAGCAGTGATGTATAACCGTTGTTAATATAACGATTTCCACGCGGACGACGGTCGCAGGCAACAGCTAAATCGCATGATGACACGAAAACGTTCACTAATCAGTGGATTAAACACGTTTTCCCAGCAAGAAACAATCAGCATTGTTCCCTTGCAAAAACCTTACAAAAATGCTTATTGCGGTTGCAATATGCAAATGAGTAGAATAAGCAGTCACCATATTGCTGCCACAGTATTGCCAGAGTCAAGGTATCTATATCTACCGAGTAATCTATCTTTCTAGAAGCGGTCGGACACGACACTTACCTAGCCTACGCCTCGCGGATAATATCACAATAAGAGCGCCAACAACAAAAATGGTAACACCACCGCTGCGACGAATGAATTCAAAAAAAGAATATTTGAAACTCAAGTCAAGTACCTATATGAAGTTCAAATACAGTAACAGTAGGTGGACGGCCTTATCGTGTACCGCTTGATAGTCTTTTGTTATTTCATGGAACGGGGTTGAGTCGAGAATACTCAGTATATATCTTTACTCTGGTAATGCTGCCCGGTGCATGTCTATTCAGCGTAATGTCCACGTATCCGTGTGTCAAAAGGCTCGTTTCGTTCGATTTGTTCGTGGATTTTTGCACGAAACTCTTGCGCATGTTGGATTTGAGTCTAGCGAGTGAATGGTGGTAGTGCGAGCGACTACAATCTTTTTTACGCTGGCATTTCAAATAGCTACAGGCCATAATTATCAATATAGACCCTCGTGAATAAACATATTAACATCACTATAACAGCTCTACAAAATTTTCTCAAACAAAAAGGAGAAAACATTTTGATAAATTATTTTTTATTGCAAGTTGATAAATACGGGACCTTTTTTGCTATTATCTACAATACTAAGGATGTAAAAAGTACGAGACATCACTTCTTAACGTTTGAAATACTAAAAATAGGGAACACAATTTGAAATTTTCTATGCAAAGATTGTCAGTATAGTCTCGATGTCCGTATGACCACACCTCAATGGTGAATGTCTCAAGCTTGACCATTGTGTGCATTATACTCGTGGCGTAATGTCTGTGGGAATTATTCTAGCGTAGTAGTGATTGTATGGCGTTTCTGAAATATCTACTGTTTGACTAGTAATTAGTGAAGACATAAAAATGTCAGAGGCATTGGCTGTACCTAATAACATAATGAAATAGTTCTGTAATTAACTAATTTACAGTAGTATACTGGTGAAAAAGCAAACCTCATAAAATTTGGTGCCCACCTTAGAAGTTCAATCACAAAATTAATTGGCAAGAATTATTTTATTGGCTTTATTCGCAGGAAATTAACAATTTATATTTTTGTACTACCTGAATTATTTTGATTTAAATCTTCCCATTGACTCCACCTTTCACCTCACCAATAAAATTCAAATCGCAAAATGTTATGCTGCTGCTTACCCCATAGCCATCCAGCGCTATAGCGTGATACTCCATAAGCGAGGAGACATTGGCTTTCGAGCCGCGCCTAAGCTCGTCTTGGCCATACCGGTATCGGGAAGTTATGGGAAGCTGGCGTTTTTTGCTGACGTCTTCCAGTTAGACACTGCTGTTAGACTAGGACTATAGTTAGGGTTACCAACTTCAGGTGGGTATTATTATTATTGTTGGGTCGAGGCTTTGAGTGTTCACGTCGACCTCCGTGGGTCTATCGTGATTGTAGCCTCATTATAGACTCTCCTTTAGGCCAAAAGCCTGCACAAATTGGAACAGTCGGCCGATCGGGAGTGACTTAACATCGTCCAGATCCAAGATAAGGCGTCCCAGAATGATACTCAGGTGGGTAGCTTGTTATTGTTGTTTGTTTGTGATCTGGTAGAACAATATTATTTGGACGCGGAAGTATGATAGAAAGGATTGTGTCGGGCGTAACTTCATTAAGTAGACGAAAGGTCTATGTTAGCCTCTACGTATAGCTGTCTGTTAACTGAATTATGCGATCAAAGTTAACAAATACCTGGTTAAATTCCTTCACACTTTGGCGATTGGCGTATTTAAAACAATATATTTATGCAATATAAAGCAGCTTATGGGTATCTTGAAATATGTAAATGATGAAGTACAATATCTCCACAATCTAGGTATTCTAGATAAAAAATATTGATAGTGTCGTCGTTGAGAACATGATTCGATTAATTTGTCCAATGTTCAACAACGCATAAATGATTTTATCAGTGCTATCTCAATCTAAATTATTTATTTAATATCATAAAATGCAAGCTATTCCAATGCAATGACATTCTACAATTTTACAGCACCATTGACTTTTGTCCGTAGTTTTATCCAAGAACTTTGTGAGGCAGAAAGTAGGTACCCTATGTCCTTCCCAATGCTTAAAACTATTCCCAGCCAAATTTCCCTTAAAAAACGGCAAGTTTATTGAGCTAGAAGAAAACTTTTTATTATTAGATATAATGCTAGTTTATTTTTTTGTTTTTTTTTGTTCTCGCCAGCCCTATACTTCACATGCCGGGCACCAACCGCGTCGCCGCGCGTCACCTGACCCAGTCTAATGTGCGCAGTCCTTAACGCAAATGTCTTACCCGCTCCGTCAGCTCCATAGAGCTAACGGCAGTTTCATTATTCATAACTTTTTTCCTCACTTGTAATAGGACAAATGTATTTAATAGTTGCTGAGAGAAATGATAGCCACCGCGTTTGAGTGTATAGAACTTCTTGTATTTTTTTTGTTTGAAGTTTTAGTGGTATTTTTGAGATATCTTGGCGATTAAGAATTTTTAGAGTATTTATGGACGGTGACTACAAAATATTTTTCAAAGATTTTTAATACATATATCCAGTTGTTGCTACTATCTATCGAACGCGCGACTATCGATTCATAGATTTTGACAACAAGTGATGCCTGATAATGACGGCTCCGGTTGGCTTATTACTCTGAGAACTCAATACATCAGATTCAGAAGTAAACATAATATATAAGCTATTAGTAAATTTTCGGTCCCTATTAGAATAAAAATAAACTATTAAAATAAACGTGCATATATACACGTTTATTTTGCTATTCAAGTGTTAATATTCTTACGTACTCCCTTTTAATAACAGTAAGTGGATAATCAATATAAAATACAGTTGCCTTTAGTATTGCGGAGTGTTCTAATGCTATAATTACCTTACTATTCAATTAAACTAACATTTCAATAGAAGTACAGCATTTCTAGCACTCATTGTTATCAGTCGTTATCAGCTTGGTAGGATTACTAGCTAAGTGGCAGATACCGTCTACCTTAGTACTTGGTTGAATAATGAATTGGATGGCGATGGTAGGATGTGGCAGGTTGTTAATGGGACGGGGAAGAACATTTTATTTAAGGAGTTCTAGCTGCCGCTTGCGTGCTTCGTCGATAAACATGATTGTTACGTAACATGACAACATCACGCCTATATTACCCAGAAGGGTGTGGTAGAGGTGTACAACACCCACATTTCACCTGTTATGTTAAGGTCCCATGGGATATGGAATGAGCCAACCGCCGTCCACCGGGCATATTTCTAACTCCGTGCTACTATTGTGAATTTCTTCAAGGTCACAAATAACACTTTGCCCGACCCGGGAATCGAACTCGAGACCTCGCGGTGAGAGGCGCACACACTTACCACTAGACCATCGACGCATAAACTATTTTTAATCCAGGCTATATATGCAAATTTTATTAATAACGTCCAGGTAGTTTTTGTGGGTGCATGTAGGGAAATTAATGCAGTTATGACGGTTATTTTAGTACATCTGAACTAACCTTTCTATTAACTAGGTTAAATATTATAGTGGCTCTGTACACAGGTAAGTTGAGCTTATAATAACAGTAGAATCTCTACCAAATGGCACAATTGAACTGGTCTGACTTGTCCTACATTATAAATAAGTGGTAATGAGTACATACGGCTACACATCATGTTATATAGTTCCAACATAAGATAGTAGTCTTATTAAAGTTGAAAAATTAAGAATCCAACAGAACTCGAATTACCTGCACCCTCTGGGTAAACACCACAGGAGCTCTGCCAAATCTGCCATGGATTCGTATGCTGCTAGACTCGAAATTACTCAACTCTTTTTGTGCCAGCGTTAATGCGTTATAGGTATATAATAATATATACCTTAGCTAGACGCTGAAAGAGTTGACAAATTTCGAGTCTAGTCCCTTTTATATTATATAAAATACAAAATGGCATAGCAAAGCTATAATTTATATAAAAATATTAGAAATATAAGATAATTTAATGCGAGTACATCTTATACTGGACATGTATAGCTTGACGTGTAGCCGTGAGTACACCGGTAACCCACCGCGGTATCGCCTTACACCTGTCTCCTGACTGCAGCCAACTGTTACCTGGATATACGATATCCTGACTGAGGTTAAAACACATACAGTTGAAATTGGGTTTAAGTAGTTTAGAAATAAGGTTTGAAATTGAGTGGAGGTGGTTCTGTGGCTTGTTTTAGTGGTGATTACTACTGAATCTATTTATATATTTAAGTAATGTACTTGAATGTAAGTGTATAGCATGAAAAAATAGTTTTTTACGTATATAGAGAATTAGACGTGTAGTCCAAACTGTCCAAAATAAGGCACGTGGCTACTATAACCCATGAACAATATCATATCAAAACTAATTAGGATTCGCATATACGCATTATATATACACATTGTCACTAAATTACGATGTTCTGTCACCGTGTATATTGCATGATTAGCGAAGTGGTTAAAAGGTCGCCTCACCGCTTTTAACTGCGCTGGAGATGTGAGTTCGATCCCCACGGCCACATAGGACAAATCTATGAGTGATCCGCAAAGATTTGTTCTGATTCTGGGTGTGCTTTGTGTGTGTGAAATATATGTCTGTGAACACCCCCGCGACGCAGGCGAAATTACTAGTTTTCTTTTTTCAAGACATTTCCAGTATCTAGCTAGTAGCTAGTCTTGCATTGAACAGGATGCCTATACAACGCGAGACTATCTTTTACCAGAACTGCTTACATTAATCGGTAGCCGTGAGTACCAGTAATTTCACTACCTAGCCGAAACAAAATACTGAAGGATTTACTATTTGGAGGCAGGATAAAGGTGAGTCGTTTGTGTTCTAAATCCATTTTTCGGACACGTTCACAAGAGCTCTACCACTAGTAAATCTCTGTCTTTAATTGCCTGGTTTACTCTTTCGGGCAGCCGAAAGCCCTCCTCCACCCAAAGTGTTACCGGCCTACTGGCCATTAACACCCAAACGCGGGGACGTGTGCGGGTTTATCAGTCTCCGTTATCGATCTGTCCCCGCACACGGCTTCGCTCCCCACATATTGTGTAAGGCTGCCCGGCGCGTCTGTACCCCATTCTCCTCTTTCTGAGGTCGCGCTGGGCCCAGGTTTGTCTGAGCTCTATTCCTAATTAGGACGCACAATACTTCTACAGGTTACTATTTGGCTTAACCTATATAATAGGTACGTCATGTAATTCTAAAACGTGGCGTTTTAGTACTATTGCCCAAACATATCCCACGCTTGACGAATGGCCATCAGCAAGAAGCCGTGGGCGACCCCACTGCAATCACCTTTGTTTTACCGTCGTTAAGATATATGCCTGATGTTGGGACATATGTCTTTTTATCATACCTACGCAGCCTTTAATCTCGGATATAAATCAAGATGTTTTTTGGATAATGGATTTGAACTTTCGACATTTGGTACTGAAGTTTTTGAATTGTATTTTGACAAGTACACACAGCTACATCACGCCATTCATTTCTACTTCTAATTGATTATTTTTATAGCATTTAGCGTGGCAAGACCTCAGAATACCGATCCGCCGCTTGAGCTAATTAAGCTACGGTCTCATCGTACTAGTACTTCCGATTTCTAAACTGTATGCTACGTTATAACGTGACGTCACGCTTATTCATTTGTAGTAGGTTCAAATCATGCCGGTCCCATAATTTTTCATGTTCTTAGTTTACATAAATTTCCAGTTTAGGATGTTCTCGGATTGCTTAAGCCTTTCGAGCAAGGCAACACCAGCTGTGTGTACATATATACAACAAATCAAATCAAAGTGTTATTCGTGGGCTTTAATACAAGTGTTTAGTAGTCTTATTATAGCACTTAAGCACCACTTTGTTATTTAAAGTACCTACATTTAATAGTAATTATCGTATAGATTATGTGCTCCTTTTATAGACACGTGGTAATGAAATGTGACCTTCTCCTTGTACACTCGTCTTTCGTACAGTCAGCAAAGAAACAAGAAGATTAATTTAAATGACATTAAGACCTTTTTTTTTAAGTTTCTCCTATTCAATCAACGCTTGGGGCTCCACCAACGATGAAAAGTAGTTAATGGTTATCCTGACTTTATGTTACTTCTGTGCAATAGGTATAGATCGAGTAAATAACATCCACATAAATATCTTCATAAACTTCAGCAATTTGGCATTTATAATACTATAAGGATGTTAAATATAAAGAGACACACACATTTGCACGTAGGTTGTCTGAAATGCGCACAAAACCTAACTCTAAAATGGTAACTGCACAAAAACAATGTTTGCACGTTATTACTAAAGACATGGCGCCATGACAGTTAATCAATCAAAGTTAACCTGCGCCCACGCATGTTGTTGTGGTTTTAGTTGCAAACTGTTGAAGGTTGCATGTTTTAGCGTGTTTTGAAAATTGGTCATTTGCAAATGAGTGTTTAGCGCTGTATGGGCAAACTTAACAATTATTATTACTTTGACTTTTCGATTAAGTTATACGACTAGTTGAATTTAAGATACAACATGTATATTTTTCTGTAAATTAATATTTTGACTTTTTTATATTGGCTCATATAACAATCGGTCAAAACTTCCACATGCTCATCTGCAATCTGCAATGTGATTATAATAAGATTAATAACCTATTACTACTTTAATCGAGTGATGTGCAAAGTCGTCAGTTTCGCTTCACAGAAATATATTTGAGGTGAGCTCAAGTTTCGTTGATAATAATGTTTAAAAACATACAGTCCAATAAAGAGTATTATCACATGGCGAAAACCACAACTTTATCTGCTCGGAACTCAAGATCAGAATGGCTAATTATAATAAGTATAATAACGTTTATAACTTAGAAATCTCAGTATTTAAATGACTTATTTACTTACAAGTAACTGCCGCCTTTTCCAGCTCGGAGCGAACATTTAAGTTGTTGCTACCGAACAGTAGCAAAATACTCATTTTACTAACAAACTTATAAATACATGCGACGGAATAGAGAACTAGTCACAATATACAAACATTTTATGGTATTTCAATAACAACTAGCGCTTAGAACATGCAAATATAAGTTTGCAGTGATTTAGTCTTACAAACTTATTTATACATGGGGCGAAATTAAGAACTAGCGACAAGTTAAGAACACTCTACGGTGTTTCTATGACAACTAGCGCTCATAACATGCAGATATAAGTTTGCAGTAATTACGTCTGTTGCCTTGCACGCAATGGTTGCGTAGCCCGGTATGTCTGTTTACGTGTGTAATAATTGTAATTGCAATAATAATGTCACGCACTACCTGATAGTTATGGCAATTGGAGAAATATTGTAGATAGCAATGACTATTTTTAATGGATGAAGTAATTTATGTTACTTAATTTAGCAATTTGGTATGAAAGTGTATCAGGAAGAGACTTTAGTGCCGGCTTCGATCAATAACTACAAACACTAAAGCGGAAGAGTTACTCCATATATTATGAAAAAATAATAATAAACAGTTTTACAATTCATGAACAATTAGTATTTATTTGCAAATTATGTGTTCTCATTACCGTCGCATGCATTACACGACAAACTATTGAAAATGACATAGAAATTCATAGTTGTATCTACGTGTTCGTGAGTCTAGTAGCGCCACTTTGAAATGCAGACATAAGTTGGTATGGTTCGGTATGGTATGGTAACAAAAATGTGGGTAGTAACAAAAATTACGAGAGCAGTGCCGTGTTGTATGGCACACACGATCGGGATAGCCTGTTGTGTACTACAAATATAGAATTAATTATGGGTGGTGCAAGTTAAGAGAAAATAGCGATATTTTAAGGTATAGTATGCTTGGGGATGCAATATTGGTTAAGGCTATTACCGCCGATTAGGGTAAAAATTAATTCATCCAAGATTTATTTAACAATCGCAACTAACCATTAACATTAATTACAGACTTTTTTATTTATAATAACTTCTGAGTCGCCGGGGTGTTTACAAACACACATTTCACACACAAAACAAGAAGGCCAGAACTAATCTTTGCGGATCACACGAAGATTGCCCTATGTAGCGATTGAACCCACATCACTTGCGCAGTTAACAGCGGCGAAGCGACCGCTTTAACCACTACGCCAACCGTGTACTTATAGGTTGACCAAGTAACTCAATTTACAGGACATACAATTCAGAAAAATAAATGTATAGACTATAATCATAAGTATTGCGTGAAAGAGGAAGGACTAGGGAGTGAATAATAACGAGACGGCTTACAGAAGAGAATGGAAGAGAAATATGTTGTCGATCCAAAATGAATGGGCTAGAAGAAGAAGTTTTGACTTAAGTTGTTATATTTCCGCTTCCTCCTCTAACTGAAGCCCCCTTCACCACTAAATAAGGCATGCCCTATAAGGTTTGCTATCATAACCCCATGCTAGCCACGGTTTATACGCAATACCAATACCAAGGGCTGTACATTCCGTGTTTTGCCGACGTGGGATGCCATGATGCATGGCTGTTTGGCATTCGGAATTCTATGGAAGTTATGGTATTATAGGTTGTATAAAAAAATCTGTTCGCGTAAATGTTTTTTTAGCTGGTATTATTTAGACAACATTTTGGGCCACTTTAGATGAATTTGGGATTAAGGAGGTAAGAGATGAACTGGTAACAGTTATTAAAAAGTTTTCACGAGTTATGATGTGGTAGTTAGTCAATAATACCAGCATGGGTATTTATTAAATCGGTAGTCTCCAATTCACACACCCCGCAGGACAATTTTTTTATCTTGGTACAGATGATAGATATATTCTTTAACGGTTTAAGGTAAGAGAAACCATCGTGAAAATATTTGATACACCAACCCGCTTGCCAAGAAAAGTGAACCCACTATTGCTATTTCTAACTTTCTTAACTATACCCCAACAAATGGACATTTAATTCAGCTAAATTATTATCGTAGAAGCATCAGTATATCTTAGAAACAGTTCAAACAAACGCGATCACTACAATCAGGGTATTGCTCCGGAGAAAGTGCCACAATTACTGCCTACCCCCCAGCGACTCAGCGCCGTAATGATAGTGCTCGCTAGAAAGTCCCAGAGCGCAGATAAAGCATTTTTGCATAATATTATATCTGTGGTGGGCGTTGTGAAACTGAGAAGTGAGATAAGAGATTGTGATTTGATGGTAGTGTATTCATTAGGCAAAGTGTGGTGCTAATTGGTCCGTTTTAGGGCTCCGTAGTACCTACAAGGAATCCTTATAGTTTCGCTAAGTCCGTCTGTCCGAGGCATAGCATCGCACCGTTAGGATGTATGATAACTATGTCAAGAAAGTGGTAGAATATAATCTACAAAAAAAAAAAAAATTTTGGCTAACTCCCTAACATTTTGTTTTTTTTAGTCGCCTACCCTATAGGCTGGGGTTTTATAAGCTAGGTCTTTTAAAAACACTGATGGGTTGCAATAACGTTTTTTCTATATTCGCGAGAAATTATACTTTAAAGAACAAATTTTTGCTCGAGTAGGGCGATCCCCTCTACTACAACAGTTGGTTCAAAAATCTAAAAAATACATGGTGGTAGTATATGGCATGAACTTTAAAGGAATAGTATAGCGACTAAGTTAACTATATTAGTTCAAGAGTTATAAAGGAATTCTACAGAAAGTAAATTAAGTCCAAAAAGTCCCTTTTAAGTCCAACATTTGTTGTAACGACTAACTACGGAATACGGGTCTGTTATACGGCGTTTCCATCAAAACTTTAGTTTCATTTCGGAAATGTGATAAAAATATAACACTCACTCTTCACCAGTTATGGTTAGGTCCCTATTTGCCATCCACCAGGCACAAATCTAATTCCGTGCCGAACCCGGGAATAGAACCTGGGACCTCGCAGTACGGCGCATACTCTAACCACAAGACGAATGGGGCAGTCCAGCTTCACATTTATGTAAACAACCTATGTTTTAAATAGCATGTAAACAAACTAGATATACTCAGACAAACGAAAGGCCAGTAGAGATTAGCATACGAAACGAGCCCATTTACCTGCGACGGACGGACGGACGGACGGACGGACGGACGGACGGACGGACGGACAGACGGATGGGTTGCCCCGTCAATCGTGCGTCGAACAACTTTCTACTCACAATTAGGTATTTGTAAGCCTTTTACTTTTGCGTGGGATTTAAAACATTTAGTTTTGTTTTGAGGCAGGCATGGGGACTTAGAACTTATTAACTTTGCATGTTGCGACAGTTTTTGTTAATTTTAAAAATGGAGAGATTAATAGATTTTTTTTTGTTTACAAAAATTAATCTCAAGAAAAAGTTAGCTAATTAAATTTTTATGACTATTTTTTTTGTGTATTTAGTTATTTATTTAAAAACTTAGAAAATTAGCAACTAGCTGTTTAGATACACATCTACATCATTAGTTGCTGTATACGGTAACTTTTCAAGTTTTCTTTAAAAAGCTGATTAGTGTTATTCTTTAGTTATTCTTAATAACATACATAAAATATAACAACACGCCTATATTACTCAGAAGGGTGTGGTAGAGGTGTACAACATCCACATTTCACCTGTTATATTTAGGTCCCATTGGATAGGGGGTGAGCCTATCGCCCGGGCACAATTCCAACTACGTGCTGCTATTGTAAATTTTCTGAACTTGCCGCAAATAACACTTTGCCCGTCCCGGGAGTCGACGAATCGCTAACCACTAAACCATCAACAGATAATATCGCAAATAATATATACAATACTTATATACCACCGAATATTACAATCTAATCTAGGTAAATGCTAACTAGCGCAAAGACTTACAACATAATTGTAATATTATAACTTAGCTATAGAATTACCGAGAATTGAAAATGACGAAATATTACTACAACATTGTATCTCTAATATTACAGAGACAGACTAACAACCATGTCACATTCGCCATGAAATCACTAAATTCTAAATACCCATTAAAATAAATACCAAATATTAACACTAACACTATCAAATCTTGCAACTGCAAAACCAATTATTTGCATTACAAAATCAACTTTATTGCGAAAACTAGAGAGATGGTAATCGTTTGTCATACGCGTCAATCTGACAACACGACCATTTTGTCTAGATTTCTTGTCTCTTATAAATTGTACTGATGCAAAGATTACTTTAAATTGGATGGTGGGATAGAGCGTGACCATTTCATCGAGATTCTCTTGTCTTATATAAATTGTTCTGATTAAGACATCAGTTAAAATTGGTTGATGCTGGATGAAATAAAACCGATTTGTCATGATCTCTTGTTAAGTATAATGTATATAGAAGTAGGTATTTAGTTAGATTAGCGTTTATCTGATTGAAACATCACGATAGATAACTGTGTCATCGCCTTTACGAAGACTATAGATTTCATAACGTTTCATTTCATCAATTGTGAAAAAGTATTTACTGATAGATATGATTTTGCTCTCGATTGCATTATGCAAGTTTTCATGTTAATAGATTTTTTTTTTTATAAAATATATAGTATTATAAAAATGCTGATTTGGACTTGCAGCATAATTGCTAGCTTGCTTAGAGAAACCTGAAAAACCAGGGTACTTACTGTGTCCAAAATATGAAAATAATTGTAATGTTTAGCGAAGTCATTTGAGTAGAATTAAAATTAAAATTCTGTACCGTTGCAATTAATTTTGACTTAAGATGTTTTATTCTACTGAAAAATAAACATGCCAGTGATACAGTTAGGGTGAAAATCATTAATTATGGGATATTTAATAATTCTTTTAAATCCAATCTACCTCTTTTTCTTGGCCCTTGACTTATTGTTTATAACCTAGTTCTTATTTTATGAATAGCACGCTTATATCGATGCTCATTCCTAAAGAGGTCTTGAAAGACGTATAGAACCTCCTCCTTTTTTGAAGTCACTTAAAAGTGGAGAATATATTTAAAAAAAATGTACAAAAAAAGAATACTCTCTCGTTTGATACATTCAAAACTCATGTATGTAAACGATACAGAGGCGCGACCCAATTGCGGCGACACCTTGTGGGGTGACCAGCCGACCGGCACGGGGTGTGGACGGTCCAGGTTCAATAACATACTACTTGTGAGATTATAAATAATTAAACGGGATTTTTGTTTAATTTGTGGTTTGATATAGTTCCCCAGTGGAACCAAAAAAACAAGTTATTTTAGTAAGGTTTTATTATTGACCGAAGAAGCTATCGATTCATCTCATAATCATCATCAGGATACTGATATGAATAATCCTAATGATGGTTGACAAAACTTCTGTTTCTAAAAATACTCCCTGAGGTCAATTTAGGGGATATCGATCGTAGTCGAACGATTTCGATTGCACGTCAAACAGCGCAGTGCGCTGGTGCGCTCTTATTGGCTCTATTAACGTCAAATGCATCGATTGACGCCAATTGACACAGGTGTAACAACACCCTTATGTATTTATTTTTACGGACACACATCAACAGACTGCCTTAAATTTATTCTTGAGAAGACACATTAAAAACTTAACAAACACTTGTAATTCTCGAAATGCCGCATATTATGTAAAACTTTCCCATAGATATGATAAACCGTTGGGATTTCCCTAGGAATGAGGATGATCGTGCCAAATGACATTTGCCAAGTTTGGTCGTCATGGCATTCCGTCACGTGACAGAGGGCAACGGCCAGGTAACGATTCTATCAAATTAATTATCACGAAACCAGCAAATGGACTTAAATAGCATGACATCTGTCATAAAGTTCTTCTATAAAAGAAATTAAGAAGTCATAGCAAGCATGTTCTCTAGGGGGTCGACGAGAAGAACCTCAAAAAGCATGTTTTCTTTCCTAAAAAAAAAAACAAAATATGACATGTCATACATTTTTGGCCTAAGAATTTTGGAAAGACAAGAACGGAAATCTATCTATTGGAACTCTTCTGCCAGTTAAGGAATCTCTATTTCAGATGGATTGTATAAGCTCTAAAAAAACAAAGTAACGTCTGTTTCACACGGACCCCAAAATCACACCATAAAGTATTTTGTTCCTAACACCAGCCGAGTATAACGCTTTAGTCGCTTTACACAACAGCTTCGAATCTCACCTAGGAAAGGATGTGGTTGGATCGTGAATGAAAAGGGAAATGCCTATCTTATTACATCACGTAACACTGCGGTTTCATACATGCACACGGCTACACATTAAACTATTCATTTCCAGAATAAGATGGTCTCACATTGCACGGAAGTCTATACAACGCGAGATCATCATAAACTGGCAATTTATATTTGATGTGTAGCCGTACGTGTAAATCACACGTACATACACACATACATCTAAAACATATGCTTATCCACTTATCTATACTTATCTGCTTAAATATAGTGAGCTTTGCTTTTGCATTTGATGACATTTCGTAATTTTATGACGATAGAAAGTTGGTTTCAAATATGCGTTTTTTTAATGATTTACTGATTGATTTACGATTAGAGATAATTTAGTTAGTATTGTCTGTCAATGAAATTGTGCATAATGAGATAGTGATTTATTAGTTTCAATAAATTATGCAGCTAAAAGTTCGCGTTCAAAATATACGATCGAACTGACCACCCCCTCAATTCTTTCCTATTTAATTGTCAGTTTAATTTATAACACACTTTTAGATACATACCCATTCATTACCCAGAAAGGTGTGACAGAGGTGGTATAACACCCATATTTCACCTGTTATGTTTATGTCCCATGTGCTAGGCCACAATTTTATGCATTTTCCTTAAAAATTTACGAATCTCCAATATAAACTTACATCTCCTATAGGAAAAATACAAAGATAAAATATATATTATATTAAAGTTAAACTACCAACTACACAACTGTGAAAACTGCATCCGATTCCATGCAGTAGTTTTTGCGTGATGCACGTACAAACAGAGATCAGAAAAAATATAAGGACTCCTCGTATTTATTTTTCCTAAATATCTTTAATGTACAAACATCGCAAATTTACAATTTTATTGTATTATAGGTATTTAAGATATTTGGTTATAATAATGGTTGGTGTGTTGTTTTGGTTATAATAATGTTTGGTTTAATAATGCTTTCAGGGTGCTGGTGGGGCTGCCTCGCTTCTGTAGCGCATCAGGGATGTTTGCAGACGCTCATGTTGATTGTTTTTATAGTACAATGCGTAAAAGATGCGCATCCCTGGTGCGTAGAGTGCGGGGTAGCTCAAACAGCATCCTGGAAATGATATCAAGCAGAGAAGACTGCCCGTACGTGGGTCACTGCGACGCCATTTCTCATGGGATGGCGGCGAGGCGATAAACTATGTGTTCATCTCGCTTTTTATAATATTTAGTTCCTAAGTGTATCTTTTACTAACATAGTATATAAGCTCTACTAACATTATGAGTCATTGGTCACTTAAATAAATAGATTTTTATTATTATTTATTATTATTATATTATCCTGATGAAACTTTTGGTTACACTACTCGATAACAGTAGCATTACGTATGTACGTGTAATTGCGAATGGTTGTATTACTGGTAATTACTAACGGTTATGTAACTACCATAAGTAGGCCACGGCTGAGGACATTTAATGAATTAACTACTATATGGTTATAAAGAGACAGAAGTAGGTTAAAAACTACACTAATAAGATGTATTTTGACAAAAAATGGAGTTGGTCTATCAAACATTTACGAGGGGAAAATCCGTTAAGAAGATGACTCCAGGACAGCGACATATACAAATGATTGTATTAATCGAGGTACCAGGCCTGCTGTCCACCAAAGCGGAAAGGAGAGGAGATGTGTCTGAGTAATCAATCAGGTCTCGTCACCGAAGCTAAGCAGAGAGATGTGGCAATAACGAAACCCTTTACATCCCCGGCAATCCAGCCAATAGGTATGTCAAACGTCTCATTGAATAGCCTATACATACATGTCGTGTAAACTAATTTTTTTTTTTTTTGGAAAGGTCATGAATGTTACTCTAAAACGATGATTTAAAAAATCATGTATTTCAAATTACAAACAGCAACAGTGATAGTTCAAAACACAACATGAACAAAGTGTCTTCGCCTTAATAAAAACTAAGTAAAGTGTTATTGTAGATTTATGTTTACATATTAATAAAGGTTATTTCTTTTTAAATTTTTCAATATTGACTATTATATAAATTGTTATTGTGATTCTGATATTAAGTTAAATGAAACAATCATACTTACTACTTTATTACATTTTGTACGCCTAATATGGCAAAACATGTAGAACTATGTATAACCAATATTATCTATCCTGCATGCAAGCTTATATCTTGTACTGTACACACGTGTTTGACAAAATAAATATCTTTATCTTTATCTTTAAAATAGAATTACTCATTAGCCTTTATGGGCTAGATTGTAATAAAATAAGATATTTGTGATATCTTGCAATACAAAAAAAAATGTATTTCAATAGCCGTATCATGTGCATTATGATACTACCTTAATTTATTACATTAATAACATAAAGTAAGCTGTTTATATACATCTCAACATGCTAATATAAAACATGATTCAACTGCTTTTAGAAGCACGTACGTTACATTGAGTTATGCCAACAATCTGATAAATATCCACATTGCCTAACTGCAGAATTTAAACATCCTCTAGTACATTATAACACGAATTGTGTAATCATTACATTAAGTATCTACTACTGGCTTTTTAGCGCGGCTTCTCCCGCGTGGTAGCTTACTAAAAGTAAAGCAAGAATTAAACAGTGACATTGAAACAAACATACAATATATCGTATGTTTCTTCTTAATAATATTAGTATAGAGAATGTTAATTTAAATATAAAATATTTCGCTCTAACAAAATCAAACTGAAGGATCGGCAAAATTATTACACACAACCAAACTATTCCTTTTTTTATAAACAAAATATTGTCATACTAATCATTGCTTCATCAAAAATCTTAAGGTGGTCCTGATAGTTTTAGTCAGTTAGTTAACTATTAACTGCCTACCAAATTTGACATTTAATGAAAATGAAAATGAAAATTGAAATAATTATTTAGGTCAAAAAAACAATGAGACACACATAAATTCAGTAACGAAAAAAATAAATAAATACAGTAATTTACAAGGCTGTATGCCCCAAAGCAAAAATTGCCCTAAATGGGAATTGGTTCAGCATATGCCAAACTAAAGCTTGGCTCTGGTTTTCAACCAATCCTCCAGTGACTACACGGATGACAATATGTTACTATGGCATGTATGTACAACGTAAAAATAATTAATCTGTCAGATAACTTCGGTATAGGCAACTGGGGACTTTATCAAGATCTTTTAACATTGCTATATCTAGGCATTTGGTAATAGCGTTGGTGCAACCATCTTTTTTGACAGCAGTCGCTATGCCTTTCTGGGGGGCAAGCATACGTGCGCGAGATAGATTTAATAACGTTTTTGTCAAAAGCTTAGCCGGCTTAGCTTGCGTGGCTGGACAGCTAGTTTAATAATAAAATTAGTTATTGAAACGAATTGTCTTAAGTACGTCGGAAGTCCGGTACCATCGCCGTTTATTATGAAACTAGAGCAGAGCAATTGATTTTCTTATTACGAGCAATTCGCTTTACGAGATACAATTATTGCGCAATTTGACACAATTATTTGGAAATATAATTAGGTATGCTGGTAAAAATAACATGGTTAATTTTAATACGAGAGTTAAGATACCGGTTTAAGATACTGACATAATATTGGAATACCTTCTATTGAGCACAAGCAAGTAACATCTTTCAACCCGTAAGTAAAAATGCATGGAAGCTTGTATGAATTGATTAGTAAAGCAGGTTTTTTTTTATTAGGTCATCGTTAGGGTAACTATATGATTCTTCTGCCAAAGATTGTTAAAGAAACGTGATATTAGCAGATTCAGTAATTGTGATGAAATAAAATAATGCCGTCTTAATAAATGAATCGCTTTGTCATGTAGTGATTTAATTAATGATCTACTAGAACGTGAGATAGTAAAAAACTGAGCAGAATAATTTTCGATAAAATAAACGTAATTTATTCTGAAGACTATTTATGATTGTTGTTTCTATCAGATCTCATCACTCCGTGAGGAACAGCGTGAACAAATGTCCCGTGGGATAAATCAAACGTTAATCAAATAAAAGCATAACCAATATCTAATATAAACTGTTCAAACCCTTGATGGTTGCGCGCACGCACGTAACCTGATCAGTTTAGCCGTGTCCGTTGACCGAGACGGACGTGTAACCGAAACCGCTGCGCTGTCATCACAACGATTTCCTTTGGAGGAGAGTGCAGATTGATTTCTTAATTAAGGAGTTGAATTACTAATGAAAATTTCTAAGGGAATATTTTATTAATACCTCTTAATAATAGGGTATTTTAAAATACGATTGGGTTCATGCCCGATAGCATTCGGACTACTTTGAGAGTAGTACGTTACAGTCATGTTAATCCTGCTATTTTTAAGTCCCATGCCATAGGGGTTGTAGGAAGCAGCTTTCCACTACGTTAACGTTATAAAATTATATTAGAGGCTCATGTCCACTGTTTGGCTGATATATTCGTCGACTAATTGCATGCCAAGAATCTCCTTTACCTGTTTTCTACGTTTCTGGACCTGTTTCAAAGAGATACATACATACATAAAATCACGCTTTTTATCCCACGGGGTTAGGCAGAGACGAATAAACGCCATGTGCTTCGCTCCTTACATACTTCTTTTTATAGTATTTATTCTACTTTCATGCCTAACCGATTTTAAAGTCATGACGAACACGTAAGTCCCAGAAGCCATAAAGAAGATTAAGCTGGCTGATACTGTATAATAAAGCCTAACCTATAAAAGAATCAATAACCGAGATTTAAGTAGATATCCAATAAATTTGTTTTAAAGGACTCGTTACAAAGTTGCCATGCTCTCGTTTTATTTACGTACAAGCACTAAAATGTATCTAGTTTAAGTTGACAGGGAGACCGATATTAAAAGTCGTAATCTTCCTTTTAAAAGGCCATAAATTTTACTCAGTTGGAGCAAAAAAGTAACATCACGTCCACATTACCTAGAAGGGGGTGTCAGAGGTATATATAATATATATTTATATAATGTATTTTTTATTTATTTTATTTATTTTTATTTAAACTTTATGCACTAAAATGTACAAAGGCGGACTTAATACTAAAAGTATTCTCTACCAGTCAACCTTTGGGTGATGCAGAGATGTAGATAGTAGGTGCAGTTTTAAACACGTGTGAGGCAGACATTTAGATATGTATAACACACCCACACGCACACATTTCACTAATTATGTTTAATTTCTATATGATAAGAAGCGAGCCTATCGCTGTCCACCGTGCACCATTCTAACTAGATGTTACAGCTGCTATCAAGAATTCCTTGACGGAAAAATCCCAAATAACACATTAGCCCGGCCCGGGAATCGGAAACGAGACGTCAAGATGAGAAGTTTAGGTCAAAAAATTACTCTAAGTACGCTTCTGCTATTTTAACCGTCTGCTAGAAAGGACGTTTTATTCGACGGCTGTATTTCTTTTGTGTGAACCGATTTGAAAATTATAAAAATATACAATCTACTGTGCGGGCTATTTCTGTATAGAGGATATGTAATAAATGATACAAGTGACTGGTTGTGACGGGCGTTTATTTGCGACTAACTAAAAATGTAAACGCGGGCGCAGCCGCGTGTAGATACACAGTATGCATAGTATATATACTATAGCACATGTAGACACATACATACAAGATACAATAGTGTGTGATTGTATATTTTTATAATTTCTTGGTAGTGTAGGGAACACTACCAAGAAATTATAAAAATATACAATCATATTGTTCATGGGCTTTAATTACCACTCACCAACCTAAATCTTTGTTCTAAAAGCAATATAAACAAACTACTCCATATTTCGCTCATGTCGTGTTTAATACCCATTATTATTTACCCAATGTTCCCACACTGGAGTAAAGCTAAGCCGAATCGAACCATTACCATTTGACATGGTAAAAAACTAGCCTCGATTATTGCAACACCGCCGAAAGCAATCCGTTTGTGGTTGAATGTGGGCCAGATTCTGTATGGGAATGCGAAACGCAACACGTTGTGGTATGACAGGGAAGTCTACTACGTTAATTTCTTCGGGACGGTTGAAGCTTCACATAAAAAAGAGCATAAGACTAATTACTTTGGTAAATAAACAGCGTTGTTCCAGTGGTTAGCGTATGCGTGTCTTATCGCGAAAGGTCTCAAGGTGTTATTTAGGATCTTTCCGTCAGGTAATTCTTAATAGCCGTACGGAGTTGGATGCTTGCTTGGTGGATGGCGATAGGCTCACTCCCTGTCTCATGAGACCTAAACATAGCAAGTTAAATGTGGGTGTTATACACTTCTGCAACACCCTTATATATGATATAGGCGTGATGTTTAAGCAAATAAGGAGGCAACACACTTTGTCATAAAGAACAAAAATAACATTAAAACAAAAGCTAAGCGAAAACTGCAGGCTTGTCACTGCATCGACACACACTGCACCAGTCATTGCAGGAACTAGTATACTTACATACATACAGTTAGTAGGGCAAACACGAGGTGGTCTTCTTAGTGAATTATTTTATAACATAACACAGTGAGTAAAGTTTCCTTCCGATATACAGAATAGGTAGTCAGATAACCATTAGTTCCCATAGTATTAAAGGTGTTATGTCAGTTTAATACACATTTTATGTGTTTGATAATTTTTTGGACCTATATTTTTACTATATTTGGTCAAAAACACCTATTCGTATGATTTACTGTAGCTTAGTAATATACTTCGGGCCAGGTCATTCTTGTAATGGAAAACAATCCAAAGATAACACATTTATTAAAATCTGTCAAGCCATTTTAGGCTATAGCGCATACCAAAGTAACGAATTCAATATATTACACAATCGAGTTATCAACGTATCTTTTTACTTTTTCTAGTAAATATATAAGAACTGACGACTACACAATCAGAGCTAGTGGGCAGTTATCTTAACATGAGCAATACAACACCGTGTGTCGAGTCAATGACATCGATATTACGTTACAGGCATTGCGAATCGATAAGCTTACTACCGCAACACAATGTACAACACTATCTGACTACAACACTAGAAGAATGAACCGTATATCTCAGACATAAGGTCGAAATTCCAAAAGAGGTCTCGATAAAGAAGTTCATAGATGCAAATATAAATTAAAAGAAATATGAGTTCTAAAGATTTAAAAATAGAATTTAAACTTCAATGTACGTAAATAATTTTACCTTTTTAAGACTGTCTAAAACCTCTTTACGAAATTCGACTTTGTGATTTCAAGATAGGGTTAAATTTGCTTTGTTAATGGACTATTACCAAATATGTAGTACTTTTTATAGAGCGAGTTGCCAGTTTACGACGACTTTAATGTTCGTGTTAAGAAAAATAAATAAAACAAAGATGTTTGATGTAGCAAACATTGTATGTAGGTTTTGTAAAAAAGTTTTTACAACATACGAAACAAGTATTTTATAGAGTTTGTTACGAAAGAATAAAACTATCCTTGGCGACATAAACTTCAAGGTAGACAAATACATTGATTTTAAGTAAGGCCTATCTAGAATGGTATTGAATGATAGTGACAAGCACTTTCAAACCGAAAATCTCTAATTCAGTAGACAGAAGATTAAAGGCAGACATAATTATTAGATTGAAAGTAAAGTGAAGTGTGTTAGTGAAGAGTGGTTAGATTCAACGGCTTACTCATTCATGTACTACATAGGCACATACTCTCACTGACTTGTAACTTTCTGTAAAACTCGAATAATTCTTTTGCCCGAAGCAGGATAGGAGCAGAGACCTTGCGGTGAGAGGTCACATATGCTAATAACTAGAACAACGAGGCAGTGATCCTTGTACCACTAAACCAATACAACCACCTGTCATAAAACACTACCAAATTAGTAGAACCAATTCCTACCGTAGCAAATCAGTTTCGTTCGACTTGCAACACCAAATAAGTATAATATCAAGGGCACGATTAAACTTAAGTAATAGAAGATTACTTCGATTGGCTATCGAAATCATTAGGTAATAAGGTGTATTAGTATTTTGTTGACGCAATGTAATAATAAAGTTAATTTACCGATTTGCAATACATAATTTATTGGTCCGTGTGAATCTGAGGCCGATTGTTGTACAATGAATAGATTTGTAATATGATTGAACGACATGTATTTAAGTTGTTGCTCCATTGTGCAAATAGGATGCTGCAGTGCCAATCTAATACAAAATCTTCGATGAGATTTCGCATTATGCAGCATGAAAACATGGTGTGTGCTTGCACCTTTTTTAAACGATATTATTTGCCTCGATGGTCTAGTGGTTAGCGTATCTCTCTCAACACGAAGTCTCTCATTCCCCCCGGGTTGGACAAAATGTTATTTGTGAACTTTCCGTGAGGAAATTCATAATAACAGCACGGAGTTTGAATTGTGGCCGGTGGATGGCGATAGGCTCACCTCCTGCCCTATGGGACCTAAACATAACCGGTGAAGTGTGGGTGTTGTACACCACTGCCACACGCCTCTGGGTAATATGGGCGTGATGTTATAATATGTTGTGATATTATTTGCTTTAAAAATTCATAACATGACATGACGCCTATATTCAGTTAAGTAATTAACACCCATTGGCACAATTCCAGACTTGTTTTTTAAAACGCCCTAAAAAACTGTACCTCTATAAAAACATAAACTCAATGATTAGGATAAATCAATGTCGGTCAACAAACTTAGACAGACCTAATTCTACAGTGGCACGAACTGGTGAGACAAAAAACGATAGCCCTCATTGCAATTGTCTTAGTTGCACAATAACAATATTATTAGCAGTCTCGACAAACGAGTTGATAATGAGCCCAAATCACCTCTTATTATCGCCTAAAATTTGCAACATAAGGTAACACAGCTATGTACCACTTAGAAGTAAGGTTTATTGGCAATGTAATATACTAGTCTGACCCTATAATTATTGGCAGAAATGGCATAATAATATATTTTTTTGGTCAAATATTTACTAGGAGTGTTATATCAATAAGTACATAAAGATTTGCACAAACGAAGAAGTACTCTTAAACGTAACTTTGTGCGATAATATATATTGATACTTATTTGCGTTTTTCTGAAAGAATTACTCAAAGAAAAGTAGAAGTAGATAGAACAGCTTAGTTAACTTTTTTATATGAAACGTCAGCGTGTCTCCACGTACATATAAATACAAAAATTATGTTTGCATTTTTGACATTAATAGTTGAATTTTGACATTCATTCGTGCAAACATTTGACTGTGCTTTCTTAAAGGAGTTATTTACAAGCTCTTTGGTTTTACTCGTGCCAGTTATGAATCGCAACTAACTGTCAAATATGCACGGAGTAGATTTTTATAACGGCCAATGTAGTTACATCCTCTGGCATTAGACTAACCGTAGTATTCCTAGGTTACTACTATTCTTTGAACCGCCAGCACTTTTCCAACAAATAATGCAAGTAAGATTGAGTGCTAATGCTTTGTAATGTATGCTGTTTCTCTTTCGTTTCGCACCATCACATACATTATTTAACTGGTAGTTGAACTCTTAATCAGTCTAGTCGAGAACTATCTAGCTATTTGCCGTCTGGTTGTGACGAGGTTTGGTATTGAGACGATTTTTCTATGAGAACAAATTAATTTATAGATCGCAATTAGCTTACTCCTTAAACATAATTTTGCTATTCGATGTTTGATTCAGCTAGCTGCTCACAAGACACCTATGTTAATATTGTCTTAAGATTCTGTAAAGAAACCAGTCGATTCCAAAAATTTTGGGCACCTTTACCTCCATATAAATAAGATCGATTTTTGAGTGACAGAAATTTAAATTTCGTGTGTTTTCATTTATGGAATACGTAAGCGGATATAAGTGTAAGTGTACCACTTAAAATGTATCAGATGCGTAGTAGTCATTTAAAATTAATCATAGTCTCATTCGTAAGGCATGTGATATGACCATTCTGATTTATCAGCAAAGTCAAGGCTAGTATGCAATTATGCACTATCGTAATACATAATAATCTACCTACACTAACATAATAAAGATGAAGAAATTATTCTTAGGCATTTATCTGAGGCTTATCAAAAATACTGAATAAAAATCTCTGTCCTAGATGCGTGATACATTGAGAAACTTTAAAAGAGACACTGCCCATCTATCATCACGCTGGAGTATTGGAGGGTCCCCGTTAAACCCGTTTATCTAAAATGTCCTAATTCTTCATTACTCTTTTATTGAGAAACATTACGCAATGGCTCACGGGAGCAGAGCAGGAACGTTGAAGACACATGAACCTGAAAAGAACAGATATACAATAGATAAAGAAGACTTACCGTTCTTCCAGCATTTCGTTGAAGGTCTTTGACTTGGCACGCGGCTGGCTCGGCTCGTGCTCCATGCGGCGCACCTCCACGCACCGCTCGATGATGTGCTCCACCCTCTTCCGCCGGGACGACTTCCAGTTGTCCAGGTTCTGCAACACAAAACACCGTCTGTTAATACAGGTATCAATTCAGCACACAAACCATATAGGGTATTCTTAGTGGTATAGAGTTGCCGGTGAACCGATATGAAAAAACGATATGAACAACAATTAGTAAATTATCATGAGATGAGGTGAAAACCGATGGCTAGATCAGTGGAAATATTGGAATCAAAAATGCAAGATAAATAGTTGCATGATTGCGATAATTATCGTGTCATATTTAGATGAGAATGAATGAATTAACGATAATGAAGTGCTGATGTCAATCAGAATATGCTTTAAACGTTCAAATATTAGATAAAAACCAACCTTACGCATTCTGTCACGCAATTCACATATTTTCTCCATATTTATTTGAAACTAGATATGTTGCACACAAAGTTGTAACTCAACTGAACAAAATGGTGTCTTTAACAAGCTGTGATCTAACAGTAGGTACTGCAGATGATCTTTGACATTAAAATTATATCTGTGGAATAAGGACGTTTTCTAGACTTAATAATATTATGAGTCTATAATTAATGAGGACAATGTCACACCTATCAAGGTTACAAAGATAGGAGATTTCCAAAGCAGATGAGGTAATGAATTAAACAAGGAACGATTCAGAAATTATACAGAACTCAGTATTCGTCAAAATCCACGGTAACCTAAGTTATAATAGAAACTGAAGCGAAATAAAAAAACAAAAAAAAAAAAAGTAGTGAGTTAATGTGCCACACAAGTTTAGATTTGATGATCTGGAATATCTTCGCAAAAATAGTTTCAAGGTGGATTTTGGATCTATTAATACATAATCTTTAAGTATTACTACTAATTACTAATGTCCATCCAAAGGTTGCCTGGAAGAAATCGCGTTAAGCGATAAGGCCGCCCTTTGTGCATATATTGTAATTGAAACTTTCGTACAAAATGTATTTCCTATGTCTTATGCACAAATAAAGTTTTTATCTATCTATCTATCTATTACATTAAAAAGTAATAAATCAACTGCCTCGATGGTCTAGTGGTTAGGATATGCTCTTCTCACCATAAGGGTTCGATTTACGGGTCGGGCAAAGTGTTATTTGTAAACTTTCACAATAGCAGCACGGAGTTGGAATTGTGCCCGGTGTATTGCAATAGGCTCACCCACTATCCCCATAACAAGTGAAGTGAGGGTGTTATGCACCTCTGCCCTTCTGGGTAATATAGTCGTAATGTTATGTTTTATTATCTCTCTGATGAGATCATCAAGTACATATTATTTTCTAATCACACAATAATGACAGCAATCGATTTATCTGGACTACAGATGCAGACACAGAGACGGTTCTAGAAACTAGATACAATGTAAAACATTGCGTGCAGTAGCAAGTACTTTTTTTGCAATTTCGCTTGCCGCTGTCGAGATAAGCGCTGTTTGTTTGTGTGGTACAGATTATAGACGACTATGGGTCTTACTAAAAAAATTACTGTTTATATGTTAGTAACAAAATGTTGGGTCATTAAAGAACATCCCAGATAATAACGGCTAAATTCTGCCCAAACAAAATTTAATAGCCCTGTGTGTTTTCCATTGACACGAAAATAAGCATAAGAATATCAGGATAAGAAGTGAATGATATATTTTTGTACCCGAAGCAATAGTCATTCACACCGAGGGATGAAAGTAGTCGATTTCATTGAGGGTGTAGTTTGAACCTTAACACACCTTAAATAAATTGAACTTTCACCCGAGTGTAGTGCTTTATAAATTTAAGCTTCCAAATAGGACAAAATCTACCAAATATCTACCAAAAATAACAGAAACTACCAAAATTTATAAAAATGAAATTAAATCATAAAATGATAGAAAAAGACTTGACCTTCGTAGCAGAGGGAGTTTTTTCTACTTATAGTCCCTCTACAGAGCGCAACGGCTACGTAGAAAAAGCCCTGCTAATCAGGACTAACCCAAAAACACACTTTTTTTGATAGATATTCTCCGTATGATATACAATGCAATGAGGTACTTTCTACGTAGGTGTAGTATAAACAGTATAATTTAGGATTTATTATCTGGCAATTTAATTTGCTAGTATAGCCTGTGGATGGAGATAGACTCACACTCTATCACGCGGGACTTGAATAGAACAGGTAACGTCTGGGTATCAAACACCTCTGCCCCTCTGTGTAAAATAGGCGTGATGATATGTGTTTGTTGTCAGTTAAGTTTATAACTTAGACCAAGCACCACTGCGCTAGAACTTAATAGACCTATTATTGAGCGGTAGGAAACACAGATATATTTTTAAATCGCCGGCGATTGCGCAATCTTACCGGCTTAACGATGGCTAATCTCGGTTAATCTCCGCAATGACCGCAATAATGGCGAGTTAAAAACTGGTGAATGTGAGTACTTTTTGTTTTGCATTCTTTGGAAAATGAGTGTTATTGGTATGGAGTTTTTGTTGTCGTCAAAATGGCGCCTGGTTAAGATTGTAAAGATTTCAATTATTTTTATAGCTTCCCCTGACATGGCTAACGACCATTGGAACGCCTGATGGTAAGTGGGCGAAGTGTAGTAACCTCAGAGACATGTCAAAGTTAAGAGATTGGATTATCAGACCAATAGGTTCATGATCCATGTGTCTAATTTTTAAGGTTGTTAAAAATTGATACTTACCACTATTTTCAATGAAATCTGAAATTACTTGGCAAGCAATTTTCGATGTTATGGAATATTTTCGTAAAATTAGTATTAAGGTAGATCATGAATCTATCAGTCTGATTAGTGTCGTTAAATGACTTATCATAATGATGTTATCATTTTTATGAGTTAGGTAATATTGAATTTTAAAAAATGTCTATATAATATCCCAATGATATCAATATAATCACATACGATTTAACAATTATGTACGATACAATATCTGTCGTGATTGCCTAGATAGTGCATAGTTGAAATATTTTATTGTTTTTATGTCATTTATTCCGGCTTCTGCTTATTACTATCAAAACAATTATCATATTGGCTAGCCGCACACACGCGACATTGTTGATAATATTTCGATAATATTGGCAATATTATCTGAGCCTATTTATTATGGAAGGCTAATGGCCCATATAACATCACGCTATTACTAATAGGAGCGGAGCAACAATGAAATATGTTGTACAAATGGGGAAAATGTATTCTACTCAACGCTGGTCGAAGAGCCAGCAGTTGCGTACGTATATAATAATAACCGCCCTGTATCTAATACATGTCCCACTGCTGGCTCTCTCAGGCCTCTTCTCATGATGACAAGGGTTAGGCCATAGTGCAACACGCTGGCCAAGTGCGGATTGGTAGACTTCACATACCCTCGAGCACTTTTAGGCACTCTCAGGCATCCAGGTTTCCTTACGATGTTTTCCTTCACCGTTAGCGAGTGATAATTCATATGACAAATTTACACATATCTTCGAAAACACGAATCTTAACGATTAAATGACAAAGATGTGTGCAAGACCTTTGACTTAGCGGGCATACGGTCTTCCACTCGGCTATCGCTGCTTCGTAGGTATACCGAGAGGGTAAAACGCTGATTATAAGGAATTCTTCTACGGACCAGAGCAGCCGCAGTAATATATAAAACTAAGGACTTTATTTCTTGGAAAATAATAACAAGGTCCATAATCCCAACTGGTCCTTCTGTCTCACATATTTCGTGTGAATTCCGAAGCTCAGTCGCACCGGAAGTGTCGCGCGTGCTTCTCCGTCGGCTTCCGGCGAGAGCCCTTTGTAAACGAACATGGCGCTTGTCACTGTTTTTATAAGGTTTGACGGTAAACCTTAATGAGTTGAATAGTTTGTTAATTAGTTTAATAAGTGTTTCTGAAGGAAGAACAGCGGCATACAGTTGGTTTATTGAAATAAAAGTTTACACAGTAACAACCAGAAATCTTTTTATTTTATTCTACATAATATTAAATGGCAAAAGAACAAGAAGTATGGACATCAACAAGCTACAAAAATACGAAAAAAAAAACATTATCTCAATGTTAAATTTGTTCGGGAAACGTGATTTCTCATTATTTTTAACCGTTGGCAATGTTTTGACCACTGTTAAAATCTGTCGTTTCAAAAAATGTCGATATATCCACCTCGAATGTGTATAATCTTACTGGAACAAGTTCAATATCAATCAAGTTAAACTAGTTAGCTATGTTATGTAAAAGTTAATTTATCGATACGTTAGTGTGAGTCTGTAACCTCGACTAAGCACTAGTTACTTTATATCACGATGAGTTGATCAACATTTTTTTTTTAAAAAACGTCTCCCACATTAGGCATAACTCCTGTGTCGCGGGGGTGTTCACAAACATACACTTCACACACACAAAGCACACATAGAGTCAGAACAAATCTTTGCGAATCACACAAAGATGGGTCCCGTGTGGGATCGAACCCACAACACTAGCGTAAGTTGAAAACGGCGAGTTGCCATTAACAAGCCCTTTTTTTTGTTCGGAAACCGATTAATTAACGGGCAATATACAAAAAGGCGAAATACTTTTCTTGGCAGGAACACTCAAATATTTTAACTACATATGTCCATGTCTGTCGCGAGAGAAGTTGACGTACAAATTGTACTAAATTGTGACATAGTAATTATTTTAGTTTCTACGCGTAATGACGTTTGAAAGTGTTGGTATGGTATGCCCAAGGTCTGTGCAATTTTCTTGTAATGTTTGACGAATTATTATCGAATTGCAGTTGAAACTAAACTGCTTGATATGGACAACACTTACGTAAACTAATTTGCTTTTCGCAAATAGTTCACGAGTTTTAGAACTAATATCGTAGAACTGATGACTCTATGTCCGTCAAAAAGCCTTTCAAATAAATGACAAACAGACATAAAATCATGCTTTTTTTTTCAAATAAACTTTTTAACTGATAACTTACAACCTTAAAGTCAAAATTATTTATTTCTTTCTACTTTTATTTTTTTTTTCATTCTGATATATGCGTTATTCTATTATATTTTGTCCCATCCCTAAATCAATCAGTAAGCAGCATCCTTATTGACAACCAAAACGCACCACAGTACAAGCAGTACATAAACATGACGAAACGAATAAATTTAAAAGATCATACGATACGACACACGCGGCTCGCATCGCTAACACATTCCCACAGTTCACACAATTTGAATATAATCGATTGGTCATGGAAAAATACTCATATTGTTCGAATTTGATCGAGAAAAATAAACGATAAAAAAGGAATTTCACTTATTTAAAATACGCATGTCGTTGTGATACTGTGGAATATATGATTCTGTGGAATATATGATTCTGTGATTTGAATATCACTGTTAAATTGCAATTTACCGTAATATTTTCATTCGTGTATTAATTGAAAAATATTGTCACTTCGCTATAATCGAGCGTTGCTTATGATAAAGATTAGGATATCGTGATCAGTACTATGCTACAAAATAGTGTCTCATCCATTATTATATTGAAGTTGAAGATAATAGAAGTCATAGTCATTTGTGTGACTTATAATACCCTCACGGATATTGAAATGTTCAAGCATATTTTTTTAACAAACTGCGAAATTATAATTTCACAAGAGAGATCACAAAATGCCTGGTTTTCCAGTTTCACCGCGACACGTTATGAAACCGTCATGGGACTGTATTGTTATTGATTGAAATGCGCAGTGGAGGCGGCACAACATGCAAGGAATGCATTATAGTAGTGCTATTTGTACTTAAGTAAGCTATGTACTACTATTACATCTTTGGTGAAAACCTTTGGTGAAATTCTTCCTAGTATCGTACCTATGGTCAGAGTATTTATAAATGCCGTCCAGTAAATGATCACGTACAACACTTACCGACTGCCACTCCTCCTGGCGTTCTATCCGCGCAGGATCAGTACGTTTGGCTAGCTCTGCCCTGCGGAGCTGCTCCCGGGCCCTGCTGCCAAGGTCTGCAGGGCCGACCCTGACGAACTGCAGCGGGTTTCCGGCAGGCTTGCCTGGCAGCACTCCGGCTGTGTGCGGCCGTGTCGCCAGGAAGTCTGCGCTGTCTGTTGTCTGAAAAGAAGGAAGGACAGTTAGGGGCCGTTCAAATATTACGTAAGCAGATTTATTACAATTATTTACCCCCCATCCCCCTTGTCAGCAAAAGTAAGCAAAGCTTTTACCCCCTCCCCCCATGCTTACGTAAAAATTTTTCGGATTTCGAATCAACGGTAACACAAATGTTAAGTTGCTTTGCTATGCTTACAACACGTACATCTACTCGCTATAGTATCCAAACAAAACAATACACTGACGAGAAGAAATTTAGACAAGTGAACAGCGCGCGGTAATTCCCCGAATCGGTTCTAAAGCGAGTGCCTAAACGTATGCGTGCGGGCATCCCCAAAAATGCGTTTCGTTTTCAAGCATAGACAATATGAGGGTTGCCATTCGTGTAAAAAAGTAAATAACTACCGATGACGTAATCATCATCTAGACTCCTCTACCCCCCATGTCATCCAAAATAAGCAAAACAAAGACCCCCCCCACCCCCCCATAGTGCTTACGTAATACTTGAACGGCCCCTTAGTTATAATAACATAAAACGTGTGAGAGAAAAGTATAACACCCACACTTCACCTGCTATGTCCTGATTCCATGTGATAATGGGTGAGTCTATTGGGAGTATACTCTTAAAATAATTTAACGTAATATAAAGTAACCTATCTGAAGAAATTCATGCTTGCTGATAGAAGAATTTTATCTTTATAGGTAAGGGGTGCCAAGAGTTTAGTCTAGTAACCAGGCGTGGTCCTTGATGAATCAGTGAGTCAACAATCAGACATAGTCGTCAACAGTGTCTTCTGAGAATCTGAGCCAGTACAATAGCTCAGTCACTCAGATGATGAATCAAAATGGATTGCCACGCTTAGATGATGATTAGAAATGAATAGAAATTAACGTGTCTTTATCTATAGAACCATTCCACAGTAAACTTCTCCATTTAAAGCCGGTTTCAGACCCAACGAACGAAGGCGAACGAACAAATTCGTTGGTGCTACTTGAACTGCTCTAAACAAAAACTTAAGAACGCGATTGTTGGCCTTTGATCGTAAGGTGTGGACCCGGCTAAAGCCAAATTGATCTTCAGCACACAATCTTAATGTATGTGTG
This sequence comes from Hypena proboscidalis, assembly GCA_905147285.1. Lineage (NCBI taxonomy): Eukaryota > Metazoa > Arthropoda > Insecta > Lepidoptera > Erebidae > Hypena > Hypena proboscidalis. The sequence continues at coordinate 1,259,118 of LR990147.1, forward strand.
AATGGAGAGAGAGAGAGAGAGAGAGAGAAAACGTAACCAATGGAGAAAGAATGAACAGAGACTTTCGAAGGCCTACCTTTTCCCAATCGTAACAGTCTCAAATTAATATAAATTGAATCTCATAAAACAGGTGTCAAAATACTATTAACTCTAATTACGAGTAGCTTTTTAATTTCACAAGTTATATCACAACAGGGTGTGGTACTTCTAATAGATTACTTTATCTAATGCTGATATGTTATTACGGCAACGCCCTGTAGATAAATAATAATGATGATTAGAATCTAGCTAATTTTATTATGTGACTAAACTCTTCTGATCAAATTAATAATATGTTGTTATTGAGAGTTAGTTTCAAAATTCATTTTGTGTTTAGACGCTGCAAATTTAAAGGAGGTGGTAATCGATGGACTACGCTTAAAAAAGTATAATTGCATGTATATTGTTAGTTATAGCAGCTGTGACGGCTATCTGAAATACTCTCATCAGTTCAACACAAAAGCAAGACTAGGTACTTATAATGGTGCTGCTACACGCTCCATTATATCTGTGCAAGCAGTGAGTGTTAACAGATGGCTACACGATCAACTTTATTGCACATATTAAAATTTGCATCCATTTGAAATGATACCAAACTTTCACGCAAGAAATATGGAAAGTGTAGACGGAAACTTGCCAGAAGGAAATATTATTTTTAAATATCCACTTTAAAATCAAATTGTCTTCAAAGATATTTGCATTTATTTTGATACTACATTTTGAAATTATACCTTGTATATTTATTCAAGTGTTTTCACACAAATTGTTTGTTTGTAGGTCTGAAAAAATCTAAGCAATTTCCGGTAACAGCTGTATTATGAATCACGATCATAAGTTTGGACTGGCATTTAACGATCTGTACACGTGGGTGGCTAGACTTACCCACGATATTTAAAGATGACAGTATAAGAACTATTAAAGATTAGAGAGAACTAATTATAAGCTAAGATTAACAGCTACGTTCGTATAAATCAAAGTATAAATCCTTTAACACCTAAATACTTTGTCGGAACACAACCATAAATAAGTCTATAAAATATGCTGTCTATGGATAAAAAAACATCCTGTCACTGTCGCATTCGAACTGGAAATTCTCAGACGAAATAAATTATATTGATTAAACAGATATAAAATCAAAACCGATGTTATAATGGCCTGATTTTAGAGTTGAGAAGTCATGTTTATACGGTTTCCTTAGTTTAATGTCTAGTACAACATGGATTCAGCAACACCCAGAAACTATAGTCCGAAGACGCACTAGCCATTTCAGAAAAAGGAGAAAGCCCACACTATGTGAGCCGAAACATAAAACTTAATACAGTTTACTAACTAGGAAACTGTATTTAACTGAACAATTCAACTGAATCACACTAACACCATGTAAGAGCAAAATATCCAACAGAAACTAAGTACCTTTTAATAACATGACAAATAATAAAACACGGAAAGATACTATCAGATTCAAATAAAAAAAGATGAAAACAAATCTCATTTACGCCAAAGACACAGGCTCAATAAGCTCCAATGGTGGAATGTATCTTATGTATACTGCTTCCACTTTTATGCAGTCCATTCTTTTCCTGCTGTCCATGTTGCAACTGTTGTATGGATTGTGTTATACCGGAAGATGAGAAAAAGCCAAAGAAGGCCAAAAAAATAAAACCTAAGAAATCCAAGCCCAAAAAATCCAAGGTCAAAAAATAAGCTAACAAATATGTTGCTCTTGTTAATATTTAAACTGTGCTTTCCTTTTATGTTATTAATGTTATAGAGACGTTATTAGACCATGTTACTATAAGTACATTCTAATGCTAACTTATATAGGTTTTATTTCTAATAATTCAATCATTAACATCTTTTATATACACTATCACATAGGGCCTAACCTAAGGCAGGGAATAAGGTAAACCTGTCGCCATCTGTAGAATTGCCTGACAGAAAAGCCGAAATAACACTTTTGCCCGCCCCGGGTATTGAACTCGAGACGATGAGTCGCGTAAGCTAACCACTGGACCAACAGAGCAGACAAGACGGGCTTTAATATCCTTTTACGCCTTTTACTTATGATTTCTACAATTTATTATTCTTTAGTCTCTACGAACGAAAGTTATTGATTTTCCATCGACATCAATTTGACGGTAATTATGGGTTTTGTTTTTGTTCAAACGATTTCAGCTGATTATTTACGGTTTAACGAATTGGTAAATATAAAAAGTTCCTTTCTAGCTCTCTAATTAATCTAGATAATTTAATACTAATTAGTGTAGCTTTCACTTGGAATTATTATAGGAGAATTTACAACGCGGGCTCAAAACAAATAAGGTTGAGTTATGGCTAAACTAAGTGTACTTAAATAACAATTTATAATGGCTGATTTCAGAGGTTCCAGATAGCTCTTATTTGCCCTGTAAAATTCAACCTGACCGAATATAAAAGTGACACAAGTTACACTTGAAAAAAAAACACAGCTGTCACTATCAATAGCTGCTCCCCACTCCAAAAGAAATACCTCTCGACATTAGAAAAATCATCAAAAGAATTACTTTGTTAACACATAAACAGCATGAGATAATACATTGAGACGTCACGCTTATGTAATTAGTATGTGAAGTTATGAATTTTGTTTGATGGCTACACGAAATATTGCGTTTATAAAAAGAGTTTCATTACAAAAGTTGCTATAAATTGAGTGGGTTAATTTAATAGAGTCTGGCTAACCAAAGCTGGCCCCAGAATATTGGCGGCAAATTTAAAAAATACATGCATGACAACACTAAAATTATACTATGAAAATTGGAATAACCTACTTTGATACTTGGTAATTCATTATTAAAAATATCATATATTTAGACAGTATAAGAACATTATGTTAGGGATATAAAGACACAGAATTTATCTACACATGTATTAATTTTTGATATGTACCAGGTTTGTAACGGGATTTAAAGGATTTATTGATCTGGTATAGGATGGATCTGTCCGTATAAAAGGTGAATATGGGTGGAATCCGAAAATAAATAGAGAAATAAAATACGATAATATTCCATACATAATAACTTAGTTTTATTCATCATAATCAAAATCAGATTCTAACACTTCAATGCCAAAAGATTCATCACTGTCACTAGTATCGCTGTCTCCAACATTTATAATAAAACTTTCTAAATTTTCTTCTGTTATTTTATCACGTTCTTTATATTTATTTTCAACATGTATTACATGATCAGTAATTTTCTTCCAATCCTGTGAACTTACGTTTTCAAATGAATCTTTAATTATTTCTTCTAATGCAGCTGTAGTAACTGCAATATTTTTGCTAGCCACTTTACGTTTTGCCAAACTCCACACAAGCTCAATCGCATTTAAATCACAATGGTAGGGTGGAAGTCTCAACACCTCATGACCACATTGATTTAAAATTTCATCAGCTTCATATATTGGATCAGGCGTATTTCGTTTTACAATACATAACAGCTCTGCTTTCGTGTGGTAGTCCTCATATTGAATTCCATTATCACGGAGCCACTCTCTTATATTATTTTTACGTGTTTGTGTGTTAGGAACCTTATTTATAATTACCGAATGGTAACTAGCATTATCCATTATGATTACACTTGGTTCTTCCAAATTTGGTATAAGTTTTTCTTTAAGCCATTTATTAAAATTTTCAGCATTCATATCATGGTGATAATCAGCATTTTTTGATTTAGTACTAAACACTAACAAAGAGTTTGGTACTGGGCCTTTCTCTGATCCAGCATGAACTATAATGTACCTTTTTCCGGTCGAAACATTTTCAATTGCACCACTAGTTGAAGGACCTTGCCATGACTTCTTAGGCTTGTAGTTTCTATGGACATAAGTCTCATCTAAATAAATGATTGGCTTGCCTTCTGCACGTTTTCCTGCTATAGTTCTTAAAAATCGATGTCTCCAAGCAGATATGTCATAGCGTTCTATTAATACAGAACGCTCATTTTTATTCTTTTTAAATTCATAGCCATTGGCTAATAACAAGCGGCGCAGAGTTTCTCTGCATCCGTTAAAAGCAATACTTTCTTTTAACTCCACCAACAGTGTCCTCAGTGTAGGAACTTGTTTTTTAACAATATAAAATTCGTTTATCTTGTTACGCATAGCATCTATGTCAAAGTTATCTAGGTTAGACACAGTAGGTTTCCGTGGGCGTTTCTTCCCCGGGGTACTCCAGACACCTTCATTTACTGCACCTTCCCTTTTTACTCTCTTTAGTGTTCTGACACTCACTTCTGCAAAGAAGAAATACAAAATATGTAATTAATTCTTGGTATTCTTACGTGAAAATCCAAAGGCTTTTTATGGCATAATTTCACAACATCATTCAAAGCATAGTAAAAACTTACCGGTCATTAAAGCTATTTCTTCTAAGTACTGATTCTGGTTTATTATCCTATCTTTCTGCTCTAATTCAGTGAGATTTCCAATAGTTCTAACTATTTCATCAACTCCTTCGACATCTTGCAGATTCTCTGTTAAAGAAAGTTAATCGTTTTAAAATTATCAACAAAATACATCATAAATTAATTATGAGTATACGTAAAACATAGGTGATGTTATTAAAATAAATACGTTGACTGATGCAATGTACGAATGAATATAATTAGTTTTATTCAATACGAAGAAGCGTAAGTAACTTATTTGCAAGGATACGTAAAATTATAAATCAAAATTTTATTATGACGACTGTATAGGTAGGTGTTCAAAGTATCAAAATAATATTGTCTACTAACCTATGAAATTCAACACCACACGTAAACAATCTTGTTTTTGTTTAAACGCGGCATCACGCTGTTGTTGTTTTTCGTTGAACTTGCCAATCATGCAAAACAACATCTTTCGTACACCACTTTTAATAGATTTGTTCATTTTAAACCGTAATTTAGAATCACAATTTTCACAAACGCATACAATTTGAAACCAGAGATACCGAACGACAACCTTGTCAAATTGACGTTGACGTTCCTACAGAGTTGCTATATAAAAAGTTCGCAAATAATTCCAGGGACTACTTTGCTTAGCCAGACTCTAATGAAATATATTTTTTTATTATTTTGTACTTAAAAATGTACTCGCCCAATATTGTTTGAATGATCATAAAATGAGTCAGATTTATAGTACGTAACTAAAAACTGTTGCATTGGTTTACGTTTACCAACTTTTAATAAGACATCCTATATTTACTGTCTATAGATCATGCCTATTGTTAATTAGGTAGTATTTAAAGTAAAATCTTAGCCACATATTTTACAAGACTCTGAAATAAAGAAAGCAATACACGGAAGATTGCAATACGACATCTTACCAAACAAATATTACGTCTGATTCCACTTCCCTATAATCCGACAAATAACATTAATTCTATTACATGATGGTAATAAACTGTCATGGCGTCTAATAAGTACCACTATTCGATTTCTTTGGAAAATACATTACTGCAATCTTGGCGATTGAACTAGTTTTTGTAAACAGTGCATTTTCTTATTATTACTAGCTGCCCCTCGCGTTTAACGTTACTGCTTCGCTACCGTAGATAGTAGCGTGAAGTTGTTAATCACATAACCTTTCTTGATAAATAGTCTATTTAATACCAAAAGATTTTTTAAATCGAACCAGTAGTGCCTGAGATTAGCCCGTTCATACAAACAAACTTTTCCGATTTATAATATTATGATTAGAAGTATGGATAAGTTAAGCTTATTTACTTCCGCGGCAATGTAATTTGTTTGCATCATCAGGATTTGATGTGGTACTTAAATGCGTAGGCTGTAATGGTGATGTCTATCATTAAGAAATATTCATTCATTACAATGATTAGGTAGATCACGTAAGGAAATAACTTAGCACACGCTACAAATAAGACGTTGTCCTTAGTAAGACCGAGATTTGACCATTCCTAGTTGGGTGAGCCTGTAAAAATACCCTATTGTCATAGCTTTTTGAATTTCGACTTTTATGTCAACGAGCAAATATACAAACAACAATAGGCTTCACCCTATTAAATATGTATAGTGGTCAAGTTTATTATAAATGCACCCTGCTCATAAAGAATTGAACAGTTTCCTGTGTGGACACGTACTTTTTTAACAAAGGATGTGTGTTGTAGGGATTTATCCTTTCCTTCATTTTTTTTATCCTTCAGCCCATCTTTTAGGTAGAATATTATATTTTGACAATATCATATTCTGAGAACGAGGTACATTTTTATTAGGGTTCCGTTGCCGAATGGCAAAAAACGGAACCCTTAATGAGTCGTCATGTCTGTCCGTCTGACCGTCCGTATGTCACAACCACTTTTTTCCGTAACTATATATTATTTTCATCAAACCCATACGTGTATGGATAGGTCTTCAAAAATTATATTGAGGTTTCCAATATTTTTTTTTTCTAAACTGAATAGTTTGCGCGATGGACGCTTCCAAAGTGGAAAAATGTGTCTTCTAAAATAAGGGAATGATAAATGTAAAAATAATATAATGATGTACATTACCATGCAAACTTCCACTTAAAATTGGTTTGAACGAGATCTAATAATTAGTTTTTTTTTAATACGTAATAAATCGTAAACCAAATTTTACCTTTCATTCAATCAACTCCAATATAATAAAGAATAAAAGAACATTTATTTAGATGTCTAGTGGTACAGACCCCTACGTACGCGAGTCCGACTCGCACTTGGCCGGTTTTTACTTATTTGAGTGTGTACTTATATCACTGAGCTATTTAATCTACTGTCTACTACACTGTTTAAGAGACATATACCTATCAATATCTTGAAAATTATTATTCTCTCTTGCCAAAAGGCATGGTAATGATATTGGCAGTCTATGTATGTATGTTTTTATTACGACCGATATTTCAACTACTCCAAATTCCTTAAGAGCGTGTATTCCTTTTCAAAATGTAACTGTCAATTTTTGTAGTTTTTTGGGAATATTTCGTAAAAACTGAATAAAAGTATGATTTTATTCAACTAACTTGAAAAAAATGTGTTGAATACAAGAGTGTATTCAACACATTTTTGTACCGGAACAACACTTATTGCATTTTAAGTGTGTGTCGTAACTGCTGATCCCCGTGAGCGTAATGATATGAGTACTACATAACGTGTTGTGTAAGTTCATCTGTGTTTATATGGCGGTAAACGATGTTTAGTAAGATTTGTTTGTTTTTATGATCTTTCAGTTTTGTAAGCCTTTGCCTATATAGAAGTATTTTAATAAGACGGAGCTTTTTGACAGATTTACACCAACCAGTCAGAAAATTCTATACAAATCTGACGTTTCATCTGTCAAAAACCGAATTGGCTATCTAGGATTTAGTCCGAACTAGTGAATTTTTTTTTATACTACGCCCACAGCGAACGTACGTGTAGTCCACCTGATGGTAAGTGGAGTACAGCCCATGGACATCAACAATCCACAAAAGCAGATTATAGATGCGTCGCTGCAGCTGAGGACTACGGTGTTATGCCTCATGTGCCAGTAATTTCAGGGCCATTACTTCTTTTAAGTTTCAATCGATTAAGTTAATACTTTCTGGTTTGTCGTGTTTGTTTAAAAATCGTCATGCTAAACTTGCATCGTGTTAAAAGGGTCTTGGTTTAAGCTTATCTTTTTAACTTGAGGAGATAAGCTTGACAATTCATTAGATAGCAAAGTCACCTTGATGTTGTCAAGTTGTTTCTAATGAATATTTAAATAATGATTATTTAATATATCAAATTTATTTATATTATTAGGTTAGTATTGCGACAACAACAAGTTAGATCAGCCAACAAACAACATTTTTAAAGTTCATTTATAAAGTGGTAATTAAACAACGTGAAAATTAACTTGAAAAAGGTTGCACGTCAAAAAGGAAATAATGAAATGATAAATTGTTTGTATTGAGGCTAAGTTCATTCATTTTATTATAATGTGTACGTATCAATATGTATTTGATTGCGTTTGATTTGTATTGAGATTTATGACTATTTGTCTTTTGATTTGCCGAAATGAAAGAAAGGAATATTAAGATTTTGCTATATATCATTATGAAAGATAAACAAATACTTTTTATTAAGGAGGTTAATACAATATCAAATGGAAATTAAGTGGTCATTCAAAACTAGTCAAGACTAAAATTTTATAAGATTGTCCACAGTTAAAATCCCTGTTGTTTTCTATTTCTGATTTTATCTGAAAAGGCTTGACCGATTGCTATTTAGTTTATTTAGTTTGATAGGTAACATGCGAGCGTAACCGTGGAAGCCCGCTAGTATTTCTATATCATAGATTTAATGTATTTTTAGATTTCGTTATGACGTTTACTGTGCCAGTAATATCTAGTAAGTATCATAATAAAGCCTGGGTGTGCTTTGTTGGTGATTTATAATTATATAGCATAAGATTGAGATAAGTATTGAAAGGTAAGGGATGAAACCTTTTGAAAATTGTTACAAGTATACGTTTTGGTTTGCTTTGCGTATGTAAAATGTATGTTTGCCAACACCCCCGCGATACAGGAGTTATTCCTAGTGCGGACGTCGTTTTTTAAAACCAAAATAATAAAAATAATAGCATTATTATAAAGGCTAAAGTAAAGTAAAGTAACGTGAGTAACCCGTATTCTCAATAATAATGTCTTCACCTCACGTCGGTTTTAATAATATTAAAAATAATAGCATTATTAAAAATCTAAATATCTAAAGATCGTTGAAACATTGGCATATGAAACATATATTATATTTCTCATCACAATACTGAAACACTCCCTATCTTTATTTAACTGCTTGAATCGATATAATACAGAGGTACGAGTAGGTCTCAACTTTTTTTATTTTTTTTTTATTTTGTCCCACACTTCTTACGTCAATAGACGTGGTATGTATGACTGTATGGCCATGGTTGAACTGCCACGGTCGTATTTTTGTGCCGGTCCATTTAGCCACAAGATTGAGCATAGGTCTGTAGATCAATAGGTAATGGGAATTTAAGAGCTAAGTCTTTAGTCCGTGAATGACTTACCGTCGGTCATTCATGCCTTGCTTTTAAAAATATGACGGAGATTGATGTTTTCTAATTCGAGTTGTGATTCTGTACTTATATGTGCAAAAGTTTAAATAAATAAATAAACACTTGGAAGTTTTTGCAAAGCAATTCTAATCCTTGCTTTGATTATCACTATTAAAATATTAGTTTAAAAAAACTATAAAAACACGCTTTTAAAGTACTTCTAACTAAAAAGTGAAAAATAATTCCTAATATAAGCTGAAAATGGTAATGAACAAAAAAATACTAGTATTATTTTGAAAAAGCGTGGGGCGCTCTGTACCATATTTTTCGTCTATCGAGCAACCCACGCTTTTTCACAAGCGTGTTTTTTAGTTTTTTTAAACTATTATTTATTTTCTACTTTTAGTTTGGTTTATTTATAACAGTGTTTTTTTTATTTTTTTATCGAATTATTGCATTGTCATCGATCTTTTGTCAAAGATCGATGACAATGCAATAATTCGATAAATCAAAATTTTTATAAAATCTGTCCGTTTAAAGTGGGTCAAAATCGAGTCCAAAGGAGTCGGTTACATACATACAAGTGAAGCTAATATAAGCGTGTTAAAAAGACAGACTGAGATGACAAGAGAACTGTTTTACAAAATCTATCAAAAATCTAAAAAAAAATAAGTGGCAGTGTTTCACGGACATTTTATTTGCCATTTGGTTTCACAATTATTTACCAATCGAGATATTTGAAATGGCTGAGTTTAATTTCGAGTTATGTGCTTTTTACCTCGTTGAGTAGATTAGCAAATTAATAAGTTTTTTAACACATCACCAATGATTATTTAATATCATGTTGGCCACTACTGTGTGCTCATCATCACTCCGCATATAACACATGACTCAATAGCTTATTTTGCTAAAATTAAAGTCTACAAATGACTTCATACCACAAGTTTATTCACACCATCAATATTGACTTTTGCTCAGAACGTGCACACGTCGCCTCGTCTTGCAATTTGTGGTTCAAAAGACAAACACGCGGCAAACACGAACATTACGTAACAAAACAATTTATGAAACAAAACTCTTGATCACACTTCGTAAAGCCGTACTACGAACAGTGAAAGTGCATTAATGTTAGAAAATATTTACCAACAAACCGACGACAGTCGACAGCTTTCACTATCAATGCCAATTACTAAACAATTGATCGAAGCAAGATCACGAACTAAACAACGTTTACTGCTAATAAACGCTTTTGATGTTCACATCAACAAAAAACAAAACCTTTGTTTTTAAAAACAAGTTTTTGTTCAATGTTGATGACTCAACATCCGCGGCTTTAAATATCCTCCCAAACCTTAAACTTACTGAAGAAGCCGGAATCCCGTGACAAAGTTCACGCTGGCAGCTGCATTCGGCGATTTAAATTTAGAACATGCAATCCGTTGGGCGTTCTATATTTCGGTTCGGTATGCAGTTTAAATTTAGAACCAGACTTAGTTCACTGTTCGACACTGTCGTTTGTCACGCTCGTTCTATTTTTAAAAATCGATCGAAATTTAAAATTGATACTTGATTGCGTTATGTATCATGTATCGGTTGCGATGTCTACGCGGTTACTGCGCCTCGCACTAACTTTCGCGGTTTTCCAAGCACCCAAGAGAGGGGAAAGTAACGAGTTGTGATAATTAATGCTATATTTTAAGTGTGGAAACAGGCGGCTAATTGATACGTAGAGGTGATCGCGTGTGCTGCGTGTCTTACTTGTAATAACGTTTTGTTATTTTTGACGGACGCCTGATGCGTGATTGAGGCTGATTTACAACCACATTGAAATTATCAACGCTTGTTTTATGGGAACGTTATATCGAATGATGCAATCAATGTAATATTTATCAAAAAAGTTACCTAATACATGTGATTTGTTTAAAACGAGAATCGCGTGCCGTAATGGCGCCTGGCTTTCGTTAAAAATTCAACTCATTCACGAATCCATTAATGTTTATTTATTGCCCGATTTGCCTCGATATCCATCCAAACTAGAATTATATAAATATTCAAGAGTTCGTCTGCTACCGTTCACAATTTAACTACGAACCGATATAAATATAAGAAGTCGTTGCCCTGTGTGAATTTCGGTCAGTCTATTTCACTTTTTCAGAGATTCATTTTGGGCAAAAACTTATTTACGAGTTATTTCACTTCCATTCGGTCCGTTTTATTTATCCGACACTATAACCTATAATAAATTAGCTAAAGCTATAAAGTGACCATATCATTAAAAAAATATATAATTATCTACATGTATTTCGGTCGGACACTAACAGAAAAACATTTGTTTCAAAAACAAATGTTTCGTGTTTATGTTGACTGTAAATGTCAAAACGCTAACATGTGACTCGCAAATCAGGTAAATAAATAGCTATCTTTGCGTGTCTAGTCTTTTTACGATCTACATGCACTAGCAAAGCTTGAGATATTAAAAAGCGATAAAAACTACATTCTATTACTATAAATACAAGTTATTACTACCGATTGGAACAATTGAATTCCATTGCAGAAAATGCAATTGTCCAGGTTTTTGTGTCAATGCTGTATCAACCGGTTCCGTAGTTTGTAATGATAGCTTGTTTTTATTGTATCAAAAGTTAAATTGAACTAATGCCAGATTGTGTACAGAGGTTATTGTATCAAAACAGGATACAAGGTAGAGCAGAAACCTTTTTAACACGCTTATATTAGCTTCACCTGTATGTTTGTTTGTTTGTTTGTTTGTTTGTTTGTTTGTTTGTTTGTTTGTTTGTATGTAACCGACTCCTTTGGACTCGATTTTGACCCACTTTAAACGGACAGATTTCATTCAAATTTTGCACACCTGTCAAAGATCGATGACAATGCAATAATTCGATAAAAAAAATTAAAAATATATTAAAAAAAAAAAAAAAAAAAAAAAAAAAAAAACGCTCTTATAAATAAACCAAACTAAAAAGTAGAAAATAAATAATAGTTTAAAAAAACTAAAAAACACGCTTTTAAAGTACTTCTAACTAAAAAGTGAAAAATAATTCCTAATATAAGCTGAAAAAAGCGTGGGGCGCTCTGTGCCATATTTTTCGTCTATCGAGCAACCCACGCTTTTTTCAGCTTATATTAGGAATTATTTCACTAAGATTTATCAGTTGTGTAAGAGTTAGCAGTTGCAAAAAGTCGCAGTTGCGTTTAAAAGCTAACAACACCAAGGCCCTCTTGCGCTGGAAACCCAGAAAATAGATTGGGTTAACTTATAGTAGTTATTTTCCAAAGATTTAGATTTAGATTTGTTTGCCAATAGTAAAAGTCAATTAAAAAAACCTTATGTAATTTTTTCTTCCACTCTTAACTTTAAAGTCCTACTTGTGTCTACTTCTTGCTTTTATTAATTGTTGCATCTATATGTAATTGTCTTAATGTATTCCTACTTTATTATCTTTATTATCTGTGAAAACTTTTAATTGGCCTTCATTTTTATATTATCTCTTTCTATTTTATCATATTAGCTGTAAGTTTTCCTAAAATTTTAAAATAAAATAAAATAAAATAAAATATCTTAATAAGACATCACGCCTATATTACCCAGAAAGTGTTGCAGAGATGTAAAATACCCACACTTCACCTGTAATATTTAGGGGGATAGGGGGTGAGCATATCGCCATCCACCGGACACAATTCCAACTCTGTGCTGCTATTCCGAATTTCCTACCGGAAGACCCGACAGCTCGCGGTGAGAAGCGCATACGCTAAACCATCGAGGAAGTTAATAATCACTGTTTAATATTTTCAATCTTTATTAGCTTTAGCTAAAATTCTAGATTAGGATTAATCTTGCAGACAAATACGAATGATTCACAAAGACTTATGAGACTAATTACTGACAAATTACACTTCACTAGTCTAACAAGATCAACTTCATTACATGTCAACACCCAACATATTTCTTTCTTTTATTCGTCAGGTAAAAAATCTATTGCTCGTCGGTCTAGCCTAGATGTCAGCTTATGTAATCACTGCAGAATCTCGGCTTCGGTTCCCGGGTCGAGCAAGTGTTATTTGGGAATTGGCGTTGGGCAATTCTCAATTGCAGCGCGGCGTTGGAACATGGGACCTAAACATAACAAGTGAAGTGTGTGCTGTTTTTTTTTTAAGGTGAAAAGGCACGCGTTTGACCACGATCTCACCTGATGGTGAGTGATGATGCGGTCTACGATGGAGCACGCTTACCTATGAGATACCTATTGACTCTTGATTTGAAGAGATCCAAGTTGTACTCATGCGGAAACACAGACTCGGGCAAGGCGTTCCACTCTTTGGCAGTTCGCATAAGAAATGTAGAGGCGAAACGTTTAGTGCGTATTGGTGGAATATCTACTGTGAAGCGGTGCCTAAGTGGTGAAACGGGGATGGAGGGTTGTACATTATTACCACGACCTGATGGGTAATTGAGCGTAATGATATGTTATATTACTTGTTTACTTGTCTAACTCGAATTTCAAGAATATTTCAAAGCAAAAAGTGATTTTATTCTGCCACTTAACAGGCAAAAATCTACAAGAATGACTAGAATAAAAGGCAAAAGCGGCGGAAAAACCGCTGTATTAATGAAATCCGTCATTGTGATTTAATGAGTATTTTACGTAATGAAAGGGAAAATACATTTTGTAGAAAATTGTTGGTCTATGACTTGAGAATTTAATGAGTTGAAATAGGTATAATTAAAATTGTAATAGATTATTTTAAAAAACTTCATGATAATTTTACTAATTAGCACGAGATGCATTTCAATAACCTATCAATAACAATTTAAGGTGCTTAACTTGCGACGGAATGCAACCAGGGACCTCACAATCAGCTGTCGTACATAATAATGCAATATTCACTAGAATTAGACCAAAATCAAAGACGTTAAAAATCTAAACTATGTAAATACACATCATACATAATTATCATTAACATGACATCACGCCTATATTATCCAGAAAGTGTGGCAGAGGTGTACAACCACCACACATTTCACCTGTTATGCTTAGGTCCAATGGGATAGGGGTGAGCCTATCGCCATCCACCGGACACAAATTTCAACTCCGTGCTGCTATAATGAATTTCCTAACGAAAAATTTACAAGAACCACATTGCCCGACCACGGAATTGAACCCGAGACGATCAAGGCAGTTAAATACACATGTCATAAATAAAAACCTATTTTAAATCAGAAGACTTACCTAAGCCCGTTCTCGTCAAATTATTTCGCAACCGATTTATTTCTTATTACTTTTTAAACTTAGTCCTTGACAAACAGCCGTTAAAGACACGATCCACACTATTACTGAACTATTCGACTCCCGCTATACGAGGCACTTTCACGAAAAACGTGATAGTTTTTTTAAAACGCACACGAATATCAACCTATACATTGCCAGCATAAGCTGATCTCGCATTGCACGGGAAGCTTGAACAACGCGCGACCATCGTATACTGGAAATGTATAACGAGATGTGTAGTCTATACGCGTATGCATGCACAATACCCTTGTATGTATGGTATGTATGTTTGTACGGCACGTGGCTTTGATACAAATGTATGATTACATAGAATTCGCGTATTCAGTGCAAATTGTGAGATGCTCGTAATATATAATGTTATGTCGTAGGTGCTATAACTGTGATTCAATCTCTTCAAATTAATTGAAATTCAGCGGAATGTTGTTGTTACATAGTGGTCTTTGAATAAAACTGTCACGTATTATTAATATGGTGCAGATTGATCGATAAATATAAGTCAACACCGGCCAAGTGCGTGTCGGGCCACATGCAATAGGGTTTACTGTAATATAAATTATCTTAAAACCTTTCCTAAGCCTTAGAGTATCAAATACAAAAAAAGCTAAAATCCAACCAGTAGTTTCTGAGATTAGTATAATCAAATAGACAAATTGACTTTCCTCGCGGTTTCGCCCGCGCGGTACGTTCAACGATAAAAAGAAGCCTATGTTACTCGAATTGTAGTCAGCTAATTTTATCAAAATCAGTCCAGCCGCTAGCCGTTGAGAAGTTTCGCCGATACAAATAGAAAGTTACCAATAAAATTATTTTTCATTCGATAGATAGCGTTGGCATTTGGCATCGCAATAGATCGTGATGTGGTTTTGTTACGAAGAACAGTGTAAGTATTTTCAATAATTAGTTAATTAAAATAAGTTCTCCAGTTCTAGCTTAACGATACTACGACTATTTTCCGTCACCAGCATTTAGAAACGTACACTCATCCCACCGCTGCCTTCAAATCGACTCTCTCATAATATCAGTTATTACATCTCATATTACTAGAAATAAAGAAAATAGACCATTACTCAAGCACTATGTTTACCGTATGTAGATTCAGACGCCTACATATCAACCTATACACTCCAGTATTGGATGGTCTCGCGTTGTATATACTTCCCGTGAAATTTGAGACCAGCTTATACTGGAAATGTATAGCTTGATCGGTAGCCATGTGTACATGGAACTGGTTGACATTTCCTTGCAAAGAACGGCTATTAGATATCAGATGTGAAAAATAGCCTCCGGTCATATTCAAGCTGTAATAGGCTTTCTTTTATGAGTGACAGAGTAAAATGTAATATTATGCTAAGAATTTAGGAGTAAGGCAGTAGTTGGGAGAGTCGTATTAACTGTAATCGTCACTCATCATCAGATGTATCATTGCTATGGTTTAAGTTAAGATTCAGGTTTCTATATACCAAGCGGCGCAATGGACAAGGCATCGGTGTTACGATCGAGAGGAGATCCTGGCAACGACACCACGGATGTGAACTTCCTCCTAACAAGAATTAACGCGATCATGTATAATTTACCTTTTAGGCTTGACGTTTCGGCAGACAGATTACACTGGCCGTGGTCACAAGCAAACTGGTTCTAGCGGCGCGCCATCTCCGTTCGTGAGCATGATTTTCCGTCTACCCTCACTGGGTGTGCTTGTGTGAGTGAATGTGTGTATTTGGCTTTGTCATTGGGACCATTGGATAATGTAATTGCTTCTGGCGTTCTATCTAATGTAAAAAATCCAAATTATAAATTACAAATTATAAATTGACTTTTTTCATTATAAAGCCAAAAATCATCGGCCTCACGAACGGAGACGGGCGCGCCGCTACAGCCAGCCTGCTTGCAACCACAGCCAGTGTAATCTGTCGGCCGAAACGTCAAGGCTAAAAAGTTAATAATGCACGATCGCGTTAATTCCCGTTAGATTTTACTTAATCATGCAACGCGTAAGTTTAAAAGTTAATTTCCTCCTAACACAAGAGAATTAAGCTTAGCTTGAGCGGGTTTACAATGATACTACTAATATGTATTAGCAAATTCATAACAATTTATTAGAAAATAAATATCTCACAACTTACACACAACGCCATCTAGTCCCAAACTAAGCAGAGCTTGTAATATGGGTACTAGAATAACTTGTACTAATACATATATACTTTTATTTTGTAAATACATACTTATGATACATAGAAACACCCAGACTAAGACAAACCCGGGAATCGAACCCGCGACCTCGGCGTCGCAGGCAGGTACACTACCCACTCCGCCATCCGGTCGTCTTAGTATTGGATTGGCCATTATTAAGATATGATCTCGCTATCAAATATCAGCTACTTTCCAGGCATCGAACTCTGACTTATGGTAGCGAGGTCATATGCTTGAGCATACACCTACGCGATGGGACAACGGTGTTGCATAATCATGAGAGAAATGTATTCGTGTTAGTGACCCTGGCTTGCTTGGGTGCTGGTTATTTTCGGCTGTTTGTAACGTACCGGTGACATGATGTACACACGGCTACACATCAAGCTATGCAATTCCAGTATAAGCTGGTCTCGCTCTTCATATACTGGAAATGTATAGCTTAATGTGTAATCGTGTGTGCATTACTGTTTTTTACACGAAGTGTTATATTATTGACACTGTAATTTTATTTAAATCAATTTATATTTGTACGGCGTCCACGATGAAACATTGTACCTTTGTAATTGTTATATGAAGTTTTTTCTGAACACTACAACATGTTTGAAGCAAATTCATGTATTGTTTTAGTCTTGTGGTTAGCGTCGAAAGTGTTATTTAAGATTTTGCCGTCTGGAAACCTTTAATATCAATAGTAGCGTAATGGAAATATGAAATATTACTGTAAATAAGTTATGTTTTAAATCCATAACATAAAAAGCTGACCTTTTCTCGAACGGTCGCCGGTCATATTGGCTGCACTATTATTGCAACTATTGCGACATAGTGCAATGCAGGCAGTAAATCAACGCGGTAGTTAGTGAAGTATTTGTTACAAGACTTACAAGAATGCTTGCCTTATTTGGATGTGGTGCCTTTGGAAATGTTGGCGCTAGATATTTTTGTTTCAGTGGGTCTGAAGTTGGAACATACTGTTATGTCATGGCTGTCTCTACTTATAAAGATCGTTGCAGTGGCAGGCAACATTAAAAAAGATGTAGATATAGTGAAAACCAATTAAAGTCACTAATTTTTTTACTTCGTATGATCACAATATGGACTTGTGACAACGGAAACTGCATGGTTATGCAGAGAATTTAAGCATCAGCGGCAGGCAGTATGCAAAGCAAATTATATTACAAACAACAATACAAAAGAACGCATGCACATGTCTGCATGCCATCAAACTCTTATCTAGCAGTCTATCTGACACACAATACAATCAACGAAACAAAACCCTTCCCTAGCCGTCAGTTAAAACCCAAGCAAACTCACTTCTCCTACTGCACCTTCCCTGTCACATATCTTATAACTGCAGTGTGGGAGCAGGTCACCGACCCCGCTATCGGTCAGCCCGGGTTGATTGCCACGATAACGCCAAGATTTTATGCTGCGTTCTGTATACATTGTTATACTGCGAGCGTAGGATACTGTGGCAGTTGTAAACATAGGGGTCACTGACATGCTCAACCTAGTTAACAGTGTGTAGGTTTCTGATGGGGTTTAAGTATTAGTTGGACTTCTTATATCTTTAGTATTTGGTACATAAGTAGTTTAATTAGGTAGTCCTTGCTTAAAAGAGCCTATTGGGCAGTTGCTTAATATCTTCAAAATGAATCGTACCTTTTGTACCTAGCACTAACAGCTCAAAAATTAGATTGATCTCAAGGCAATTGTCGCTTAGAATCTGTTCTGTGTTGTGCTTCACGCTCGAACGAATGGACCAATTTTTGATAACATTTGCCACACAAGCTTTTAGCCTTGATTGTGTATATTTGCATATTCGTGTCTATCCAAAGGTTGCCTGGAAGAGATTACTTTATAGTGATAAGGCCGGCCATTGTGCATATTTAAATAAAACTCTATATCCTAATATATCTAATATAGACTTGAAAGAATACCATTCAAGTTATATACAAATGAGACAAAACGTTTAATATTACTTTATACTCAAAGTAAGAGTGCGTTTTTTGTAATTATAGTAGTTTTTTTTGTAATTTTTCTTTTAATATAGTATTCTATATCTATCTACGAGTATCTAACATGTAGATTTTTCTTGATGAACCAAGCAGGGAGAACAGTGATCGGAAGCTAGTGTTTCTTAGACAGCATTTACCATGAAGCGTGGCATGAACTTGCATTTACGACATCCGTTGTAAAAACCTTCTCACAGTTATAACTAAATGACTGAATGCGTTTCTTTGAAGAAGAAAATCGCTGTATCTATATCAGTAGTTTTCATCTACAAATCGTCGGATAATTGAGAGAAATGGAGTATTATGGTATGTGTGGAAGCGTGCCGCGTTCAATACAATGGGTTAAGAGCATGGGGTTTTTTTCTTTGATGACATAGAGATAGTTCTAAAATGGATTGAGATAATGGCCCCTAGTCTTTACAGATTTCGTATGTCGTCCGTGGACTTAAAAAATAATAGTTTAAAAAAACTAAAAAACACGCTTTTAAAGTACTTCTAACTAAAAAGTGAAAAATAATTCCTAATATAAGCTGAAAAAAGCGTGGGTTGCTCGATAGACGAAAAATATGGCACAGAGCGCCCCACGCTTTTTTCAGCTTATATTAGGAATTATTTTTCACTTTTTAGTTAGAAGTACTTTAAAAGCGTGTTTTTTAGTTTATTTAAACTATTATTTATTTTCTACTTTTTAGTTTGGTTTATTTATAAGAGCGTTTTTTTTTTTTTTTTTTTTTTTTTTATATATATTTTTAATTTTTTTTATCAAATTATTGCATTGTCATCGATCTTTGACAGGTGTGCAAAATTTGAATGAAATCTGTCCGTTTAAAGTGGGTCAAAATCGAGTCCAAAGGAGTCGGTTACATACAAACAAACAAACAAACAAACAAACAAACATACAGGTGAAGCTAATATAAGCGTGTTAAAAACGTTCACATGTATTTTTAACCGACTTCAAAAAAGGAGGAGGTTCTGAATTAGGTCAGATTATTTTTTTAAATGTTTGTTACCTCATAACTTTTGACTGGGCCAAGCGATTTCAATGATTCTTTTCGATTTAAAAGCTCGTGCTTACCGTGTGGCCACATTTCAATTTGGTCCAGTTCTAACAATGGCACCCATGAGAAAACCATAATATAAGTCTAAAATTATTCTAATTAAAGTCATGTTTTTCTTTAAGAAAATTATTACATTTTCGACAAAAAAAAGGTTTTGGCACCTCCTACCTGATGTATTCCTAATGAATAGAGTGTTTTCAACTGTAGAATGTTTTTAAAGGATCAGTAACGAAAAATCAAAAAAAAAATACCCGACTGTCAAGGAACAGTTTCGTTTCCTCAGCAATAAAAAAGCTTTAAAGCACCAACATTTTTATTACACAACCTCTTCCATCGAAACAAACCTTTCTTTGAAATCACAAAGAAGGCATTGATCACTGATATACAGCATGAAAGGTAGTCGAAGTTGGTCGCTGTTAGACCCCATTCATAACTAAGGTGTTTGATAAGCCATGTGATTAATTATACCAGATGTTATGGGGCAGATAAGGGGGCAACTGATCGGCTTTGTATAGGGTGTAGTGTGGTAGAGAGAAGATATGTGCATTTAATTGGTGCATTATAAAAAATAGTTCTTCCGGGTGTGAATTTATGCTTTTATTTCACTAATATATTAAAAGCGAAAGTTTGTAAGTGCGTCTATGTATGTATTCTCCAGGGCCATTTTTGATGAAATTTTGTGTACAGCTAGCTTAGGATCTGGATTATCTTAAGACATATTTGATATATAAGTATATGACGCGGGCAGAAGCTGGTAATAGGTTGATGTATGTTTTAATAAGCAATCACGCTTGTGGTCCACCTAATGATATTTAAACCATAAAAATCTTCATATCAGAAGGTGTGTTGATAAGCCATGTGATCAATTATACCAGATGTAATGAGACAGACATGCTTAATGAGTGAATGGTTGAAAAGAGCACGTGTAGACGGTCCAGTGCTATAGGTATGAGGAACCTTCCGGGAGCATAAATTAATTAAGCAGTGCAAAATAGGGTACAAATTGATTACTGATGCTATTATAAAGTATACCTGAAAGAAGAAAGAAAGAAAAAGAAAGAAAATTAAGAAAATTATTTTTATTTTCTTACATAACTAACATATATATACAGCAAAAAAACAGGTAAACAATAAACAAATATGTAAGAAAACAGTGGCGGTTGCTCAGCTTTAATGCTGTGGAGTCTTGCATTTCTGCAAAACTTTCACAGCGCTGATTTTCAGCAACCACCACGGTTGACGGCACGAACAGAAAACAGGTACAGTAACATATAAAGAGACAGTGACGTAAAATTAAATTAAGCTAAGTTCGAGAAAACACAAAAATATACACTTAAAAGAATAGGTACATTATACGAGAGAATAATATATAATAAATAATAAAACATAAATTAGGTTATAAATACATGCTTAGAAAATTATAATTTTATAATATATGGTTACAAAGTAGTTACACAGACGGCAAGAAAAAAAAAAAAGAAAACAAAACAAATAAAAATAGTAAATTTAAAACAATTATTATCTAGATATTATTATCTGATCTAACTAAACTAATAATAATATTATAAACATAAAAAATATACGGATGGCGCTAGTATCGCCTTGCGCTGGCGACGCGACGACAGTTGGTACACTGTTTATGGCCTGCCTGACCAATCACAGTGAATGTCAGTTCAACGCTTAATTGTCTTTTCAGGTTAAAATACTTCGCATTCTTTGCAGTGTTGAAATAATATCAAAGAATTTGTAAACAAGAGAAAAAAAAAAATGTGATTGTATTTTGTGTATTGAGTTTTGTGCTGTAAGTAAAGAGTTGTGATGTTGTAAAATATACTATTGTGGTGTGATCGTCGTGTGAAGATGTGTTATTTAATTTTTCAAGCGGAGCGTCCTTTTTGTGGAGATGGAACATTTTTTGTTGTACGAATAGAGGTAAGAAATTCAAATTGTGTATTGTAGAATATTAGAATTGTATAATAAATTAGCTGAAACTCTTTTATCCTGGGGATAAAATGCCAACGTTATTTCTATATAGCATTATTTGTTTGTACCTTTTCTGTAACACAACGCCATCTTTGGTGTGTTTATTCGCGTTTATTCATAAAAATAAACTGAAAACACATCCATAATCATGAGTGACGAAGAGTTACTATTAGGTCAGTTTGATTGTATCATTTAAAATTATAGGTATTGAAAAATTAATAATTGTATCAAATTAGCTAAGTACTAAAAATATATGAGAACAGAAATAAAAAATATTATATTATTATGAAATAATAATATATGGACTGTATGTGCAATTATATTATAATGGAATATATTTAAAAAATGGATAATATTATTATTGATTAATTAATTATTAAATGTATATATATAATAATATTATACTAACAAATTACTAAAGTCATGCTTTCATTATCCTATGATGCTTTTCAGGTTGGTGAGCAGAAATGAAAAATAAAACTGAGTCTGTCTGTGCAGATAGCAGCAGAAAAAACAAACTAAGAGCCATGAAACTGGAGTGTGTCACATCCCATACTAATAGTCAATAACCTGTTGGTAAGCATAATTACTTGAAATGAATACAATTCTTCTGTGTATGGAGCAGAATCTTTTTCAAATTGAATTTAAAACTATAAATACTTTTTAGTGACTTCACTGGAGGTGGCAAATCATTCCAACAAGATGTAGCTGCATACTTGAAGCATCCTTTAAAGGCAGTTGTTCTGTACCGTGGCATTGACAAGGGATTAGCTGTTGAGCGACTGGAGTAGCTGTAATGATCATGTCTCCAGCTGAGCTTGTCGAAGAGGGTACAATATTTTTATTTATCTAATATTAGAACTCCACTGTGATTCCCAAAAACAAAATGGTCGTTACATAATAAAATATGGCGCACCATAGATAGTACAAATTAGGCAAATACATCACCACGGAAAGCCATTCAAATCACGCAAATAGAAAACTTTCAAATTTCGTCACATCAAAGGGAAAACTCACGCACACATGTACCTACTGCAAAGGTAAAAAATGGCGGCATATCTATTCACAACGTGATCCAAATGCCTCTGTCATACTCGTCATAGAATTTAAGGCGAAGGTTTACGAAAAAGTGTATGGCTAAGACATCCCGCGCAGCCAGCGTTACTTACATTATTGTATGAATTTTGCCAATATTAAAAAACCGCCCAAGTGCGTGTCGGGCCACGCGCAATAGGGTTCCGTAGCTAGTCGTAACAACATTAAACGTACCGATTAACGACAAATAGCTAAAATACCAACATTTTTTCGCCAGCAAAAATAACTTTGTTTTTCACAGTGTTTTATGCAATTTGTATCAATAACAAAGTTATAATTTGCGGTTGCTGAAAAAGTGCTATATCTCAAAAACTGCCGACTGTATCTTATTCAAAACAATTTTGGTTGAAAGTTTTTATAAAGATCTATAATATATATTTTTTTTAGATTTTTCACTCCTGTGGTTTAAAAGCTAGAGGGGGGGGGGGGACACTAATTTTAGCACTTTGAAAGCGTCTATCTTTGCAACGATTGACATTGAAAAAAAATGGTTCTAGAAACCATAATGTAATTTTTAAAGACCTATCTATAGAACCCCACACGTATAGGTAGAATGAAAAAAAATTTAAATTGTTTCAGTTCAATGTATGTGGAGCCCCCCTCTAATATTAATATTATTATTTTTTTGTGTAAAAATCGTAAAGCGGTTAACAGAATACATCTACCTACTTAGTTTCAATTGTGTAGTCCTAATAGTTTCGGAATAAAGTGGCTGTGACATACGGACGGGCGGACGGACAGACAGACAGACAGACAGACACACAGACATGACGAATTTATAAGGGTTCCGTTTTTTGCCATTCGGCTACGGAACCCTAAAAAGGTTTTGTTTTTTGACTCATTTCTGCGATAGATAGACAACTTAGAAAGTGCGAGAGCTAACTTACGAAGAAACTGACGATAAAGTATTAATCAAATACATTATAATTTTGCTCAAAATATTCACAATTTAAGCAAAGGCATAAAACAATATTGTCGGTATACTTAGCCGTATGAAAGCTGCCCATAATAATTAATTTGTAGTTTCCAAATAACCATGCCATCGCATAAACATGCCTACGACTTAAAGCCTGTAGAATACGTACTTATTTTGGGAAATCTTCGCCTTAACCCTACAACGTGAACCAAATGTCATACACGTCTATTATTTTACTCGTTTACGACCCACTTGTACTTACTTTTACTTGACAACTCGTCATACACTTTCTCAGCTGGGATTACTGCATTATACTGTGGGGATTGGACATAGTACTAATCCCTCGTGATTCATAGGAGTTTATATTAATAAGCTTAGGATTACTTTCTCTTGACAGAATAAGTGACACTTAAGTGTGGATAGAATTTAAAATGATTTTGAATACAGTATTTAACGTGCTGATAGTAAAAATATTATTGGGACTTGTTGGTATTTTAGTATTGTATATGCCTATTATATTATACACATATATGGCAATAATTAAGGATTTATGGACATTAACTAATATATATTATTATAATAACTTACATCTTATGTGCAAAGAAACAGATCATGCTATCCGAGATACATAGCTACATCTAGAGATATAATACATTATTTTAGACCATACACTTTGTATAAGATTTATATGCATATATTTTAAAAATGCTTTGACTTCATTAGAAGAAATGTTTATAAATTAATTGTAATTAAAATTTGTTAATTCGCTATTTTAGTCTATACGATACAACCAGTTAGTTCTTAACCGATCTCGTATTTAACTAACATATAAAAGAACGATAAAACGGCATAAATATCCTTTAACCTAATTACTTATTGACACAAAGACCTAATTCATGAAATCAGTCATTTACGTTTCGGCGACATTACGTCACTTGATAAGAAAGACGTAACTACAGTAGTAAATTTAGATGTATATTTATAACGTGCGATATGGTTGACAGAAATAGTTCTGGCGTTTTTTTATCAATAAACATTAAGTATGCTGACCTTTTGGAAGTTTTTTTTTTCCGTCATTTCATTTTCATTCGCTGAACGACAAATTCTGCCTTTTCATATTCCTTTTAGTAGCATACCTACTTTTGTATTTTTTCTGTTTGCCATATTTTAGAAAACAAGCGCTATTTTATTGATTTTCTTTAGCCAGCAGCCCTATAAACGAGTTTTCTAGAATATAGTACCGTTGTTTGGGATTGGTTTATTATTAAATTGGTTCACGGGGTCAAGGGATTACTGGTTACTGTTTAAACAGATGGTTAATATGGACTACTGTGTAACTGTGTACTGTTTATACTACGGTTCTGTTCTTTATGTCTTTGTTTGAACAAGTGTATTTTATAATTGGGACATTTTAAGCAATAACTTGTCATAATTTGTCATGTGTGTATTTTTGTTTCAAATTTAGAGATCTAAGAAGCAGAGGCACATGCTCCCTGGAGGTCTGAAAGTGACAGATATGTAATTAGTAACCTTTTTACTAATACATATTTCTTTTTAGAATGTATCTCTCTAAATTTCCGTAATGGAAATGAACACTTCAAAAATAGCTTTGGAGCTAGTTTTGGTTAAATCTTATCTCAGCATTGAAAGAAAAAATGCTTGAATGACAACCCTTCTATCTGTTAGTAAACACATAAAATAAAAAATAGCACACAAGGCATAAGCACGCAGTACTCAGACATCTTTAATATGCTTTTGTGTATTAAATACCCATTGGTTGTTATTAACAGTTACCATCAGGTGGACTACACGTTCGTTCTGTAATTTTTTTTCTACTCATAAATTAAATCCACTACGTCACTATTTCAACCCTCACTTACGTTACTTGATCCAAACATACATTTTTTACATAAAATCAACACACAACATTCCACAATCACGTCGATATCATGGGACTTTCTCTGTCCAAGGTCATACCACCATTGTTTATTGTGCATTGTTACCACCATGGGAACACTACCACTTGATGTAAATGGTAGGATGGCAGATCGTATCTGTGTGTCAATAGTAGTTAGGAGATTACGAGAGGATTATAACTTTTCTTGGGCTGATGACTAGATGGATAATTTTATGGGAATATAGTGCTGAATAGGATCTAGGTTACTTAGAAAGCTGGAAAATAAGGTTTTTTAAACGACGCATGCATTAGATATAATTCCTGTTACGCAGGGATTTTTACAATCTTACATTTCACACACTGAGCACACCGGATCACACAAAGATTTGTTCTATGTGGGCATTAATTCGACCACAGTGGACACCACTTCCCCATCCGTGAACTCTTTCATAAAGCATTGCACATAGACTATTAGAATGGCTATATTTTCTGGGTAAGTTACATTCTGATGATTGATTGCATTCTTCGGGAAATAAACGTGGATAGGTGTCAAGTTCTAAGCATACAATTAATACTTCTCACGTAAAGCATCACATTGTCACTAATACATAGTAATTTTGTATTATATTTTACGACGTATTCATTGCTAAACCATAAACCACTGAATGCAATCAATTGCGAAAGATGCAAACCTTGTCAAGGTGTTAGGTTACCCGAGTTTTCTTTATAAATAAATAATAATTTAACTAAAGCATGTCAAGTATTTCCATGCCCAACATGACCGACCAGTCCTTAAAGACAAATAAATAGTTAATACAAAACCATGCTTTACTATTGTAATTCGATACGAATGCCATACGATGACCTTAGCATTTATCTAAATGTAATTGCATTGTCATAAACGATTAATTTTAAATCGGAATATTGGGACATTTAGGCTGGTGGACATCAGACAAATTGTTTGTCGCAGTCTGTTTGCTATTAAATTTAGCAGAGAGTGAGGAATAAAATATTTACTAATGGGATCAGAGAAGCAAGATTTTTGAATTTGACGTCATATGTGCGATTTATTTGGTAATTGAAGAATTGAATTTCTCCCTGATGCACGCCTTTATATGTAGTGTACGATGCATCGTATGGCCATTGCGTATTTGTAACTATAATGTTGTGGACGAAGAAATTCGTTATGGAATCGATGGCGATCATTGAAGAAAAAAAAATCCTTATCACACGATCTTAAATTAAATTGTTTACTTATGATACTTTATAGGCGGCGCATTCTGCCGATCACGTTAACTCAAGATCAGCTAACATACTGTTTGCCTAATGTGACCTCACCGCCAAACCATTAATTTTGTGCCGACATTTGGATAACACTAAGTGTATTTTTAATTCGTTTTGAGATAGCGACCAGCTTTTTAATTTATTTTTAATAAAGAGCGTTGAGCACTGACTACTGATTAAAGCCATTATTACTTTTTGTTCCACACAATTAAAACCGTCATCTTTTAATAGCTTATCTATGCTTTTAATTTTTAAATGACCTTGACCTTTCAAAGTGATTGAAATTTTATACTATTTTGTTTTGTAAAGGAAATGTCATCGTTTAATTTGCCTATATTGTTCTTCACAATGTGAATTGATTGTACTAAAAACAAACTATCAACTTTTTGGTTAAGAGTGCGGCTCGCAACGTACAAGTTTTCCAATGTTTAAAACACATCCTTGATGTCTAAATAAAAAATATAAATACAATAAAATAAATATATCACAACTTACACACAACGCCATCTAGTCCCAAACTAAGCAGAGCTTGTACTGTGGGTACTAGAATAACTGATACTAATTCATATATACTTTTCTTTTGTAAATACATACTTATTATACATAGCAACGCCCAGACTAAGACAAACCCCCATGTTCATGCATACAAAGATTTGTCTTAAGCGGGAATCGACCTCAGCGTCGCAGGCAGGTACACTACCCACTGCGCCATCCGGTGGTCTAAATGGTAAATTGTCCATATAAATACTGTATTTGCCGAATAATATATTAGCACGTACATTGTCAAAGATATTATCATGACGAAAGTTGCTATTTTTGAAAATAATAATATATTCCATCCAAACCACGATATATCTAATATCACTGAATTACAATCTGCTTTTCATGTTAATGGGTGCGTCTAATGCAAATACCGTCCACATTAAACGTTTTCACGCATTTCATTTCGTGACCTCAACTTAAATAGATGCATTTATAAAGTGAACAAGTTTCTCCTTGTGAAATTAATTACCTACTTTGAAAATTTCCCGAGTTATTAATGTTATTACCGAGAGGATATTGAAAATCGATCGATAAAATCGAGATCTTGTAAAGATTGTACTAATTGACTTCTTGCGATTTCATAAATTTCTTTAATTAATGGAGGTGATGTAGCATTTATGAGACACACCGTCCTATCTTTTTAAACATAATCGGTTGTTAAATAGTAATTGTTGCACTATTATAAGGCAAGCTTAATGGTGACATTAATCCCTGAGATAACATACCCAGGATCCATAATGTTAATGGTTATAGTGGTTCATAATTTGTCAGTCAATTTATTGTAGTTATCGTTAACTTTTCAATATGCACGTATAATACTGCGATGAAAAAGATCTTTCTGATTGACGAAATTATCATTGTTCTATCATTATTTTTTTGTTAGTAGCTGGTAATAGAAATAAACACATGTTTGTATAAACATCAACATTTCACACGTTATGTTCAGGTCCCATGTGATAGGGGTAAGCCTATCGCCATCTATCGGACTTAATACCAAAAGGCTCGGCAACTGAATAATAAATGGCAAGAAACTGGCGATATTAAAAAGCTGTAGTTAAAAGAATTTAAAGCATGAAATTAATGAGATACCTTACCTTAAATAAAGAATTTAATGTGTTAGCAGCAGACCCACGCCCACGGCCTAATTTGTACCCAACTGGTTGTATTTTGCCGAATTGATAATTAAAAATATCCAATAATGATCCGTAGCGTGTTTTTTTTTCGCTTGAGGCTCGATTTAAGGCATTGCGAAGATGGAGAAAGGGCTTTTAGACATATTGTAAGTGACTGAAGAATTTTTTATGTTTTTAACACAGAATTTTCTTTTTTTTAGCCCGGTTTTCAGCTTTCTACTTATTAAATTTTCATTAAATTCAATAAGGTCGTATAAGTAGCTTAATTAAACACGGGTATTAATCGCGTAAATATTGTTAATGGAATACATACCCTTTTGCTCGACAATTAAGACCCGTGTCTACAATATAGGTATACTAATGTGTACAAATCGCGAAAGTTTAAAATCACTAATATTAGATTGCATTCCCACACGTTTGAACCCTGAATTCTTATTTTTCGCATTCCCCGGTATTCAATAAGAGACGGCCTAGCACTCGATATGGCCACATTCGGCCGGCTGGTCGTTTGGCCACTTGCCAACGGGACTGGCCATTTCACTCTCACAGTCACTTTTTAGAGTTTTTGTTACAAGGTAACCATATCGGAATTTGTATGAAAGTTTGGTATCATTACCGACTGGTTTCATTCATTAATGGATTTAATTTAATATTGATTTGGGCTTGTGCTTTACTTAAGTAAAAAACGTTGAATGTGAGTAATAAATACTAACTTTGAAATAAAAAATGAAATAATAATCCTCTGTGAACGTCAAAAAAAGGTTATGAACTTTTTTACTCTGGGTGTGCTTTGAAAGTGTAAAAATGTATGTTTTTAAAAAACCGCCGAGAAGGAATTATTCAGCGATTCGGACATTCATTCAGAAAAAAATGTTGATCAAGAAATGATGACGTATTCATAATTCTGTTACTTCCATGAAGTCAACAAAAGTCTTACGTTCTCTCAGTGTTTCTAGAAATTTCCATGGAATGTTTATGTTTGTAGTTAACACGATCCGTGACGTCACGCAACATAGGTAAAGTCAGCAATGAAAGTTGGTATACAGATGCAAAAATTAAACTTACATACCTCTAAAAATGTTAATAGTTTACATCTTTAATTAATATATGGTTTTAAGGTTGTAGAGAGATGAGTAAGTGAGTGTGTATGTATTTTTATTGCTTCTCCACTCTTGAACGGATAGACCGAATTTGATGCGTATTCATTAGGAGATAAAAGACGCTAGGCAGGACTAGGGTTACTCTCTTTTGACGTACCACCACGCGGGCTAAGCCGGGCAGAACCTTTTATTTCTGCTATGTTATTATTACATTTAGTATTGCAGCAAAATATATGAGGAATGGTTTCAAAACGTAAAACTGCTAATCGACTGCCGTTGCCGACGGTACCAGCCTGTCGTGACAGAGCCAGATCATTGTAATCAACAATTTATACAGCAGGTGGGCTGGGTGCAGTGAGCATTTACTATTGTACAACCTACATACATAATGTAACGCGCATGCGTGTAATTACACCCACATTTCACCTGTTATATGTAGGTTCCATGTGGGTAATAATTTTAGAGCTGGTTGCTTTCTTCCGGGTACAGTTTAGGTCCTAATCCTGAAGGCATAATTAAAATCAACAGTTAATTAGATTGACTATTTATTTTAAATATTCCTTCAGATCCTAAATATATAGAAAATGCCTCGATGGTCTAGTGGTTAGCGTATGCGCCTCTCACCGCGAGGCCTCGGGTTCGATTACCGAGTCGGGCAAAGTGTTATTTATGAACTTATTTTTGTTGTCAATCTGAGGATAATGCAGTGGGCTGCAATATTGTCAACACTCATACAACTAAACATTGTTATACATATATATATATTGTAGCTGTTTATTATCCCTCAATAAATAAAATAAAATAAAACTTTCGGTTGCGAAATAATAACCTAAACACCCTTCTCGGTAATATTGTCGTGATGTTATGTAATGTATGTGTATATAGAAAATACTAAGCCATGCCGGTACATACAAACCAAGCTATCTAACAGCACGCAAGTTTAATAACCACAAAGAAAGAAAGTCAATTGTCTCGTTAGATGATAGCCGACAAAGACAATTGATAGAATTAAGGACTTCCTGGGATTAGGACAGCAGATGTAATGTGCGTGACTGATGTATGCGACGTACTGTCAGCTAAGTCGATTCATGACCCATTTGACAAATGTTTCGTTTGAAATTTTAAAAGTTTAATCATGTATCCATCCTAACAAAAAACACAAAAGATGCATCACAGGTGTTGTCCTAGTTGAGCGAACGAATGCTACGCGAACAGGCGATGCACGTTTCGTATTGAGAGCGTTTATTTGGCTATCATCGCTTGTTTAGTATAGATCACGTCGCGTATCGTAGCACTTGTTATAACGGGTGGCGCAAAAGTAAAGACCCTATTTGGTTCAGCTATAACATTTTTTCTAAATTAGAAAACTAGATTTAGATTTTTTTAAATGTATATTTGTGCCATTAAATTTCGTACCATTAGGATTTAAAGATGATGTCTTTTAAATGGTGACCTCCAGAGTTGATACACCTTGAAGAGGATGATTTTCCTTCAAAATTGGTTATGAGTGACGAAGCGCATTTCCATCTCTCAGGGCATGTCAATAAGCAGAATACTCGGTTCTGGGGCACTGATAATCCGCGCATTATTCAAGAAACACCTCTACACCCACTAAAAGTTACTGTATGGTGTGGCATCTGTGTTGACAGAGTGATCGGACCCTATTTTTTCGAAGACGCTGGAGGCAATGCGATAACTGTCACTGGAGAACGCTACAGAACCATGTTACGTGAGTTTTAATACCCAGTTTGGACGAATTGGGGCTGGAGCACATCTGGTTTCAACAAGACGGCGCTACGGCACACACAGCGCGCGACACTATGGACTTAGTGAGGGACGCTTTTCCAGACCGAGTTATCTCTCGTTTTGGCGATTTGCCTTGGCCTGCAAGATCACCCGATCTGACCAGTCCAGACTTCTTTCTTTGGGGTTTTTTGAAATCTCGGGTGTATGTGAACAAGCCACAGACTCTCGCAGCTCTAAAAGAAAACATTCGTCAAGAAATAACGAACATATCGCAGGAAGTGTTACGGCAAGTTATGCAAAATGTCATAAATAGGGCTCAAATGTGTATCAACTCTGGAGGTCACCATTTAAAAGACATCATCTTTAAATCCTAATGGTACGAAATTTAATGGCACAAATATACATTTAAAAAAATCTAAATCTAGTTTTCTAATTTAGAAAAAATGTTATAGCTGAACCAAATAGGGTCTTTACTTTTGCGCCACCCGTTATTATTTGTTATTATATTGTTTGTTTGTATTTAATACAAAAAAATATAATATGTAATTATTTCAATTCTGTTGTCACACTGGTCCTTACTCACTTACTTGGGCGCATCAGAATTATCAGCGCTGCGGTGCTTTTAGCGCTGCAGTATTGTGCTGAGATGCGTACCGTATCCGGCATTTGAAATATTTTTTAAAATTATTTAGTTTTAGACGCTTTGCAATGTATTTTCTAATGCCAGAAAAAAATTTTTTTTTTCCTTTTAGAAAGAAAAGAAAGAAAGAAAATTATTTTTTATTTTCTTACATAACTAACTTTTTGTTTTTCACTTGTCAAATTTGGTCGTTCAGTTAGGACAACGGGACAGATGTTTATCTACCTGCAGTTACAATCACAAAAACTCATAATTACTGTCACGATTTCATTGTTAAAAATTTACTTTGCATATTCAAGTATTTAAGGTTTTGTTGTTAGACGCCATCTTGCCACTATTGTCGTTAGACCATGAAGTTTAATAGCTGTTTAGGTAAATTGCTTGTTAATGTAATTTTGAGTACCTGTATTACTTAGTAACATTATAGTTGCTTCACTAAAACAATCGAATATAATATCTAGATTTAAGTCTTACTATATTATAAACACAAAAGTTTTTATGTTTATAATATAGGATTTAAGGATGTTTGTTCGTCTTTTACGCAAAACCTCCCGCAGATATTTAAATGATTTTTCTTTTTAATTTTTAACAAATGTAGCCTAAAGTCTTAGTTAACAGAGAGTTTTATTTTATAGACGACGTACAGACAGCAACAGAAGTAGCTACACACAAACAAATATAATGAAATTGTCGCGAAATTATTTCATCATTGGATAAATTAAAAGTAATAGTTATCGATAAAAATATATATGCATCATTTTATAAAATAAATAATTTTAATAAATTTTTTTTTTCTTCTGCGTTGGATCCGCGATCAGTCCTAGACTATAAGCGGATGGGTTTATTGTATTGGCGTTTGTAGTAAGCTTCTTCCAGTGAAGATCGCCACTCTATTTTTGTCACTTTGGCTCATTGTCCAGATTTCTGATATTTTTTCGTTTGAGTCGTTGTATGTAGTTGTTGTTTCTCAATTGTGCTACAAGTGCGTTGGGATGGGCAGAGATTCGGTTTTTGTAGGTTTTGGCAGCAGTACAGATTTCCTCTTTGACTGTGTTTATGTCGAGTTCCTTATGTATTTCAGCATTTGTTATGAACCATGGCATGCCTGCGATTGACCTTAATATGATGTTTTGAAGGCGTTGCAACATGCTGATGTTGGTATTACTAGCACTGCCCCAGAGCTGTATCCCATATGTCCATACAGGCTTCAAAACAGTCTTGTAGAGGAGGAGCTTATTGTCGATTGATAGTTTCGACCTCTTGTGTAGTATCCAGTACAGGCTTTTGTAACGAATATTAAGTTCCTCTCTCTTGGTCTTGATGTGATGTTTCCAAGTAAGTCGGCGGTCAAGGTGGAGACCCAGGTACTTGACAGTGTCGCTATGCGTTAAGGTTTTGCCATCAAGGCTTACAGGGGGGCAGTTTCCTTGTCTCAAGGAGAAGGTTACTTGGACAGACTTGGTTGCACTTGCTCTTATTCTCCACTTTCTGAGCCATTGGTTGATTTCATTGAGTCCTTCTTGGAGTACTTTTGATGCCTCTTTGGGGTCTGAGTTACTGGCCAGGATAGCGGTATCATCGGCGTAGGTGGCGGTTGTAATGTTTGGTTTTGTGGGCAGGTCAGCCGTGTAGATAGTGTAAAGGATTGGGCCCAACACAGAGCCTTGAGGCACTCCTGCCTGTATATCAAAGAATTGGGAAGTTGCTTCTTTTTCTTTGACTTGGAAAAGTCTGTCTGACAAGTATGATATCATTAAGGCCAGGTAGCTATGAGGAAGGGCGTTTTTAATCTTGGTGATTAGGCCATTGTGCCAAACCTTATCAAAAGCTTGTTCAATATCTAGAAAAGCCGACGAGCAATATTCTTTTTGAATTTTAATAAATAAATAAATTTGTATAGACGTTACATTTTAAAGTGTTCACCTACATTTGTTGCTGACTGTACCTCGCGTAGGCAAGCTAGGCGTTTAAAATAAAATCATTCTGTCTAAATGGGTTTGCTAAGTCATCATATTTCTCTAAGTCTTTTCCCAAATACATTAGGGTCGTCTTCTAGTCAATGGCGGATTTACCAGGAAGCATAGGAAGCAATTGCTTGGGCCCCGCTTGGACAGGGGGGTCCCGGAAATTAAAATTTTTTAAACATGTTTACAAAATTTATAAAAATTTGAAATAAAATAAAAAATGGCGTTGACATTTTCAATTATTCATTCCTAAATTGGGGATGCTATACTAGAACGAAGGCAAGGTAAATCCGGCACTGTTTCTAGTCTAAGGGATTCAGCTGAATGTTGTCAGTATTTGACATGGATCGATAGCCATCAAACCTCCTTAAACCAGTAAGCCGGTCCCCTGCCACGACCAAAATATAACATTGAATGATACTAATCAAATCCGACGGAAGTTAGTACGAATCAAGTGATTTGATTGGTTGAAAATGGGTTTGGGTCATGGCGGACAAACCTTCATTCATAAGTAGCTAACAACATTTATTTTAAACTTTAGCTCACAAAAAATGACACTTAAACAATGCATTTTTATGTCAGTGGGCGTAAGTACCAACATTACAATAAACAGGTACGGTCAACAACGAAAGTCATTATACGGATGCAAATATTGAACTCAATATTTTCTAAAAAACTATTTTTTTTTGTCGCCTGATGAATTCGAATTGAGCTTAGCATTGAAGGTACCATATAGCTACACATCGAGCTATCAGTATAAGCTGGTCTCGCATTGCACGAGAAATGTAAAAAAAACCTTTGACTCGAGAAGAAGAACGAGAAATATACAACTTGACATGTAGACGTGTGGAATAGCAACAAAGTATATCCATCCACCTTAATACTATTTCGGTATAAACACTAGGCTAAATTCGCTTTTATTATTAACAAATGTTAACTATCGACTTTGACAATTTCGAAGGAAATATTTGTCGAATGGGTCAATTTGGCTGATGTTTTATATATATTTTGTCGATTAATATACAAGCGACTTCCGTTGCTGACTCTTCTTGTTCTTCTTCCTGCCCCAATCCTATTTTATTTAGGGTCCGCGAAAAACGTCTGTTTCCTCCATTCTCCTCTGTTAGTCGTCAGGCTAACACTTAATCCCTACTCTTTTATAACTTCTCTTACGCTATTCATATCTTCTTTGGTCTGCTTCTTCCCGTCTATCCATCGAAATTTTATGTGATCACTCTTTTATTCATGCCCATACCAAAATAAACGAGTCCCTTTTAGCTTTTCTGTCTCTGGTGCACCTTCCGTTGCTGACCGTAGCGACACAACAATACCTATTTAATACCTCTTTTTAGAATGGTGGCTAATGACCTTGGTTCAATGCCGGCTAACACTGATACACATCTCTTACAATGCTTAGTTGTTCTGGGATTTGGGCGTAATTTACTGTTTTTGAGATGAAGTGAGGTAAAATATAGTTATCAATGAAACTGGATTATCTTCTTTGTATAAAGGCGAAGTATCTATACAGCGTATGGGCGTGGAGTCCACCTGATGGTAAGTGACAACTACAGCTCATGGACTTAATAACATATCACGCCTGTGTTTCCCAGTGGGGTGTGGCAGAGGTGTATAACATCCATACTTAACCTTTTATGTTCGAATCCCATGTGATCTATCGCCATCTACCGGGCACAATTCCAACTCCGTGCTGCAATTAAGAATATCTTAGCAGATTGTAAAAATACGTCACTTCATCTCAGGGCAACGGTGTTTTGTTTCATGTGCCACAAATTTTCAGGGCCTGATCTCACCAGCAAACCGGAACACCTTGCCACTAAATAGTACCGACGGCAGGTTAAATGTGAGACGGTGGTGCTGCTCGAGCACGTTCACAAGAGCTCTACCACTAGATCACTGTTACTTACTATCAAGCTGCCATCAATATTATTCTGGTACTTACCTGTAATGGAAAAAAAACATTTTAGTATCAAAAAGTAGAAAGAATACCTGGGGTCACACTATGACGATGACGTCACGTCATATTACCACTCATTTCATTAGCTATTCCAAAAGAACATAACATAAGCAAACTGAAAACATGAAACAAACATAACCTTTTGCATTTCAAATACGCTGTCAAGATTTTAATCTTTGCACTAAGACGTGCACCATTAACTTTAAGAATGTAAACTCGGCTACACATCAACCTATACATTTCCAGTATAAGCTGGTCTCGCATTGCACGGGCGACCTATACAATGCGATACCATCTTATACTGGACACGTATAGCTCGATGTAAAGCCGTGTGTAGCTCACACATTCTACATACATAATGCATCCTAAACCTCACCTTGACATAAAATACACAACAATAAACTGACGAGCCTGTTATTAATCATTTCCTTTTTTAAACTTGTCTCGCCAAACAATCAAATGCCTTAGGGCTTAGTTCCACCTGTATGAAACAAAGAGAGGCAAAGGGTCAATATAACAACTTATTTTTCAGACCTTGATGTCTCGAAACATAGTTAAGATCATGATTCCTTTTTGGGTCATTAGATCATGTAGGTTATTAGGGCATCAAAACAAAATGAAAATGTGCAACGTAAGAATGAAGACAATAAAATAGAATATCAACCAACTTTAAAACCGGCCAAGTGCATGTCGGGTCACGCGTGCAAGGATTCCGTGGTCAGGCAAAATAATTTTAGAGCAAAAGGGTTCATTCTGAGTCAGCCGTGACAATATAATTATGGACTCAAAGCAGGTTAAATATCTACGAGTATATTGAACATTAAAAATTATTTTTGACTAGTTACTCAAATAACAAATATCTATGAATGGCGACCGTGACAAAACAAGGAATTTCGTATCCATTAAAAGTATATCTTACTATTTATTCTATCGAACTTGTTAACTACATCCGTTTTCCAAAAAACAATGTATTGTAATTTGGTACAAGGATCATTCACTGGCGCAGACGTGCGCGTTTATAATAAAACGCCAACAAAATCAATCAGTGCTCCAAAACTGTATCCGGTGAATGTACTATCAACTAACAAATAAATACTTACAACAACTAAATACTTCATTTGTACACACCGTTACACATCAATCTATACATTGCTAGTATAAGATTGTCCCGCATTGTATTGGCTTCCCGTGCAATGGGAGGCCCAAATAAACACTGGAAATGTATAGGTTGGTCGGTAGCCGTCTGTACATCAATCACTCTGATCACCTATTCACTTAAATGACAGGATAATATCCTCTGGATAACGGTTAATTCGAGAAGCACTTAGTTAATGGACAATTACTGGTTGATTAATTGATAAGGCATTGACATTCCTGAACAATAAGCAGCTGACAGTAGGACAGAATATGACGGTTCCACTTCCCGAGTGATGGCGGAAATTGACTTGGCTTAATAGTAACAAAAACTTCACGAGTCATCCGATGCTATATAGCTCATACGAATAGCAACAAATACGTAAATCACCACGACCACGTCGGCAACTTGGTTCTACAGCTCTCCAGACCCGGTCAAAGATCCAGAGGCAAGGGCGCCAAGCTAGGGTGAAAGAAAGAAAGAAAGAAAAATCATTTATTCTGGCAAATAAAATACATAATAATATAACGTCTAAAACTAAATAATTTAAAAAAACATTCTTAAAGCCAGAAATGGTACGCATCTCAGCACAATACTGCAGCGCCAAAAAGCACTGCAGCGCTGATAATTCTGATGCGCCCAGAGAATGAGTAGCAAGCAGTGTGACAACAGAAAAAAAAAAAAAAAAAAAAAAATCTAATATTTACATTTACAATTTTTGTGTCACAATCAACAATATATTTAAGGATAAAAAACTTAATTATATTAATATTAAACAACTACAACTAAAGGGTGGAGGAAGGTACTTTATAATAATTAACAGGAGTGCTTGCTTAGTGAAGACAATATCGAAGATAGAGTCGAAGACTCGGCAAGCTGACACCTGAGACACATAGCTAGGAAGAGATCTCTGTATTCCTTAAGTTAACTTAACTTAACTCTAGTAGTAATAACTACACTAAGACAGCTCTTCAAAACTTTAAAAAGTCCGTGTTCAAAGATTTTCGCTATTCAGCTAAAACATTACACGTGCTAAAAGATAAGTTTAATAATTTGAAACGCAAGTGACAATCGGTTTGAAACTTTGACCCCACTCAACAAATCCAAGGCATTGTAATTGTTCTCATTAAAAAATATCAAGAATATAAAACCCATGTAGATCTTATCTATCAAGAATATATCCCATGACCTTGAAATCCTAGCATACCATTGTATCCATTAGTTCATTTCAACATTAAGTAACTTTACTATCGCACGACAAATCGTGTACACACAGCTTCACATCAACCTATACATTTCAATTATAAGCTGGTCTCGCATTGCACAGGAAGCCTATACAACGCGAGACCATCTTATACTGGACATGTATCGCTTGATGATGTAGCCGTGTGTACGTGTACCCCTCAGGCAATGGTCAAACTTTAAGTAAATAACTTCAAAAGATTACTTAACCACGTAATTAGTCTTTTGATGGATTAATTGGTTGACAAAAGGTTATGAGAAGTTGACTGTAGAAAGATGTCAAGTGTTAAGCAATCTTGGTTTTGTAAAACTTTGAGTTCATTTTTGACATTAAAGAACCATTGTGTTTTACAATTGATTAGACTTCGATAAAACTAGTTGTTTAATGTTGTGTTTGTTAAATGTTAGTCATATTCGAAACCTTTTTAATTGCATAGTTAGGTAATCGCAAAATTGTCGGGCCTCAAGTCTTCTATTTCGGTAGAATAATCGATCAATGACTTCATAACTGTCAATGTTTACAGTTTTGGTAATCTGCTTAACAACGCTGGAAACCAATCTGTCAAAATAAACAATTCAGCTGTCAGCGATAGACCACTGGCACACTATTGAAATAGCAGACATGGAGCCCTACACTTTTTTCCAAACCATATTACATCTGCGTTTCTATTTAACATTCATAACCCATTTATCAATTTAATCGCGCTACTTCATAAATTGGTAACTCCAAGCAATAACTTTTTAAAAATAATTACTCAATACAAGGAACTACCTAACATAGAAACAATTCATCGAAACTAATAGGTAATCAAATCTAACATTAAGTTACATGCAACAAACAATCATGAAAGCATTACTTTAAGTTGTACTTATATCACAATTACGTGACTTGAGTGATAAAGAATTATGTCACGCACTTGCATTTTACACAAGAATTCTTGAATATTTTGAAAAGACAACTAGATTGTGGATGTGGCTTAAGTCGATGAAGATAGGAATAACATCAATGTTCTCCGAAGTAGAAGTATTCTTTTCCTTCAAAGTATACAAGTCCTGGGAAGTGTACCTCTAGAATGATGATACCTTTAGCGTTGCAAGTCTTGAATTAAACTAGGCTTTATTTACCATATCAGTTGCATAAAAAAATCCTATTAAGGGCAGGAGACCACCAAGAAGACTCGAAATATTACATAAATGCTCTGCACGCAGCACACGCATCATTGCCACATCGATGATCGCATCATTGATTGTCTCGATAATCGATGCGACATCTCGACGTGATGGTTCTTTGCAGGTTGAACGTGACCCCGAGACGTGTCGCGACATGTCCGCACTGATTCATTATCGCGATCGTGAGGAATGTACGACAATAAGTGTTTGTCGTGTGGTTCTTGAATCGTGAGATTATTTACAAGTATTTTTCGAAAGGGCTGTAAGAAAAATTGGTTTCGGTTTGCGCAAGAAAAGATAAAGATCAGTTGATATGGGACCAGAGTAAAACCGGGTCATACTCATATTCCAGCTCAAAATCTAACAAGGTATTTTTTCTTTCTTGTATAAAGCGAGACTCAGATCCAGACCCAGCACTCCTAAGATTTTTGGCTCTTGGATATAAAAACAAAAGTAGAGGGCACAAAGCTATCGGACCTGGTGAAAAGCTTCAAATAGTTGTTATCTCGTTTTCATCATCATAAACTTAAAAGCTCAGCTCTTGTCCATGAAGGAACTTCCATTATTCTCTTCTCTCTGCCATTGCCTTGACCTCCTGATAGACACTTTCTTTCTCTTGTTAGATATTGCTAAAATGTCCTAGGACTTCCTCTTACCCTCTTTCCTTCTGAAATAGTTTTGAAGAAGTTGTCATGCCTTATTTAGTGGTCAATTATTTTATTTTCTATTGTTCTCTACAATTGTCTTTTTCTTTTGACTATTTCCAACACTTTTTCATTGGTTTTCTTTTCTGTACGACTACTTTTATCCATTCTACTCGAGAACTTTTGATATGAGGATCAAAAGTTGTGTGTTTTCATACTAAACTGCAAATTACCGCCGAGATATAAGTTTGTCTTTGTTTATGACCCAAAGATCCTTGAAGAACTAAACATAAATAATATTATATTCAGAGCACTAACTGGACAGATTGTATCACCTAAATATTGAATACTAAATAACGTGTCGATAAATCTGTCCAGCCGATTGCTCACCAATTATATTAGATTTAATATAGATACATATATTACGTAAATAGTTATTGCAATGTAAGAGTTATTGCTATAAGATATTGCTAACTTGTTGTTGATAATATATTATTATTAAATTCGTGACTCCATACACAATTACTTCAGATATACAGGGTGGATGCGACATAAGCATTTATTAAGACAATAGATTTTAGAAGTGCTTAATGTTTATGCAATAATATTTAATAATATAATTTTTAACCGATGGAAATGAACACGGCATATTTAAAATCTGTGGTTTCAATAAATGCCTCTTTATGTCATTCAAATCATCACGTATAGCAAAATAGCTCGTAGTTCATGTAAAGGTAAGTGACGAAC
This sequence comes from Hypena proboscidalis, assembly GCA_905147285.1. Lineage (NCBI taxonomy): Eukaryota > Metazoa > Arthropoda > Insecta > Lepidoptera > Erebidae > Hypena > Hypena proboscidalis. The sequence continues at coordinate 1,299,972 of LR990147.1, forward strand.
ATCCACATAAAATACTGATGCTTCTCCATATCGAATTAAGTCTCTTGGAAGGCTAGCTTAACGAGCGTGAGATAGATTTTGTCATACAAGTTAAGTCAAAAACACCTCAAAGCCTATCACGTGCTCGTAATGCTAGGCTAGTTGAGCTAGTAAGTTCAAATCCTTATCTTTCCGCCAAACCGGAATACAATAGTGAAAGCTCTGCTATTCGGTGGAAGGCTATAGCTGAGACATTTTTTGTACCTCGATTACAAGAGCTCTACCCACCTCTGGTTTGAGCGTAATCTCACCACCAAATTGGAATACAATATTAAGAGCACTACTATTGGACAAAAGATTCCATCTGAGGGTTGCCTGAGATGGACGCTGCAGTGGAACATAAAATGAGCCGGCCTAGATACGTGTGTAGCAACCCTGAGACATCCATTCTTCTTTTTTCGACGTCGTTGTTAAAAAAACTACCACTATCTTTATCTTCAGTGTTAAAAATATTTTGTCACACATTGTTTTTATCGAACGCCTCCAAAATGGCTTAACCGATTTTTATTTGGTAGGCCCGAGAATAGGTCGTACCTAGGCATTTTTTTTCCACTTAGGTAACAGTGGGCGAAGCCGCGGACGAAAGCTAGTATATTATACTAAACTCGTCACTGTACTAATGCAGTAATTTGTTCGTTACACGTCTCTTTGTCGTCTAATTCACTTAATTTGTCTTATTCAAGAGCTGTTGGTGAATTAATTTTGCTCTTTTTAGGTTCAGGGCACTTGCGGGATAAATATTGAGGGTAAGTGGATATTTTTGGAACAAAGAGTATTAATGAAAAAAAAGAAAAGAATTCTTTATTTGTAATGCTGGATGGAAAGCTTTAGGTTATATGAAGATGATTAACAGTTTACATTCGTTTAGTAGTATTTTAATATAATGAGTAAAATATAAATAAATGAATATAAATATCACACAACATACAAACAACGCCAACAAGTCAAAATAAAAAAATTTGTTTGTTTAAGTTAAATGAGTATCCTAACTTGCCGATAGTAAGAGAGAGCCACGAAATAAATAGGAAAATTTACTTTTCTTTCAACATACAGCTTACAGCCCATGGACATCAACAATCCACAAAAGCAGAAGGCAGATACGTCGTCGCTTCATCTGAGAACTACGACTCATACCTTATGTGCCAGTAACTTCACACACGAATTACAAATGGCTTAAGATCATACTTCATCGATGAAGCATCTCATCTCCAATTATTTTAAGATGTTCTAACTCATCTTCCGATGAAATATAAGAGCCTTTCGATCAGTTTTCTTCGACACTCTTCAATTAAAGGTGGGTCGACTTTTACCCTTTATACCCTTCTATATACGGGTGGATGCGACATAGCGACATTTATTGAAACCACAGCTTCTATACATGGTAAGTATCAATTTCCACCGGATAAAAATTCTCTGGCGAAAAAAAAAAAATCACGTTCTCCGAACAATTTGAACATTGCGATCGTGCAATTTGTTCGGAAGACGTGGATTTTTTTTTCGCCAGAGAATTTTTTATCCGGTGGAAATGCATACTGGCCATGTATAGAAGCTGTGGTTTCAATAAATGTCGCTATGTCGCATCCACCCTGTATAACACGCCTGATATTTATAAATCATTATGTATTAGGTTATATTACTAAGATGTTCTTTCTTTAGTTATACAGCATCATAAAGTGTGATACAAAACCACAATGATGTCACTATTGCACAATGCAATTCTTTGCTCACTGCGACTGATGACTTGTGAGAAAATGTCAGCGTAATGTGTTATTACAGATTATTACTTGGTGTATTATAGAGATAAGATTTATGAGACAAAGATGTGAGGAAAAATGTATATGAGGGAACTGTAGTCGGCAGACTGATTCATTCATACATATATTATACTAGCTGACCCGTGCCCACTTCGTTGGGCATAATGTTCAAAAATATATATCTTTCATAGTTAAGGCAGCGTTCGTAAGAAACGTTTTCATTCGAATGTTTTTTCGCCGATTCACTTTGCAAAACGGACTACCATGTAAAAGCCTTTTTATTTTTCGGTTTTTAACACGCTTATATTAGCTTCACCTGTATGTTTGTTTGTTTGTTTGTTTGTATGTAACCGACTCCTTTGGACTCGATTTTGACCCACTTTAAACGGACAGATTTCATTCAAATTTTGCACACCTGTCAAAGATCGATGACAATGCAATAATTCGATAAAAAAAATTAAAAATATATATAAAAAAAAAAAAAAAAAAAAAACGCTCTTATAAATAAACCAAACTAAAAAGTAGAAAATAAATAATAGTTTAAAAAAACTAAAAAACACGCTTTTAAAGTACTTCTAACTAAAAAGTGAAAAATAATTCCTAATATAAGCTGAAAAAAGCGTGGGGCGCTCTGTGCCATATTTTTCGTCTATCGAGCAACCCACGCTTTTTTCAGCTTATATTAGGAATTATTTATATGTATAACCTATGACACTCAGCAATAATGTGTCTTTCTATTCGTGAAAGAAGATTCCCGATTATTTTTTTTTTAATGTACCGAAAATAAAATTAATGAATGTCGAAAGTGTGTTACGAAAAATTCAATTTTGGGGACGTCCGCTGCGTAAAAAGCCGCGCGGGTACCTACCTCTCAGATGTAAAAGGAAGGTCACGCCTCCTTCTTCCGAAGTGAGCACGAACGCGAACCGAAATAAGCCGAAACCATCGCGCGCCGCTGCCGCGCTGCTGTGGCCTTCACGTATAACGATGAGTTTTTCTCCGATTCTCTTTACAAAACGGACTACCACGTAAAAACCTTTTAATTTTTCGGTTTTTTATGTAGCCTATGACACTCAGCGATAATGTGGCTTTCTATTAGTGAAAGAATTTTTAAAATCGGTGCAGTAGATTCCGAGATTACCCCTGACAATTTAACAAACACACAAACTTTACCTCTTTATAATATTAGTATAGAAGTATAGATTTACGGAGATATTCTAGTAACAAAATAAAAAAAAGTCGAGTAATCTACGTAGGTGTGATGATTACTAAAGTCAATGACGATAATCAGTCAAATTTATGATGTATATTGAATGAAAACCTTTATGTATAGTTTGTGACCGATGCTATAATTGACTTAGTTTTAAGAATGATTGTACCATTACTATTTGCATGTCAATATTATTAGACAAAGATGTTTTGATCGCTATATTTGTAATATCTTATTTACCTACCACATTTTACTGCAAATAAAGACTCTATTCTATTCTATTCTAATGGACATCTCTAAAATAATATGTATGTAATACATTTGAAGACAACTGTGCCATTAAATTAAGGGCCTAAGAAGTGTCTAAACTAGCTATCAAAACGTATAGAAAAAAAACCTTAATCAACAGTAAACTAAAGATGAAATGCGTATTTACAATCCCCGAATAGCTTACTCCTTAAAAGCCATTTTAAGGACAGACTCCCGAGCGCCATGTTTTCATAAAATTAAGTTTTTATCTACTTTTATAGACAAATGATATCTAAAACACTAAAATGCATGTTTGTTCGTGGCCATTTTATCAAAATAATTATTTGAATTTTTCAGTTTGTATGTAACTCAATTGACGATTGAAAAATGGGTGTCTACAAACATGTATTTTAGTGTTTTAGATATGATTTTTCTATAAAAATGGATAAATACTTTTGTATGGAACACAGCCAAGCAATTGTTCTCTCTGAAGCAAAAGAGATAAGTTCATTAATCTGGAATGAAATGCACAAACCCGTTTCCATCAAATCGCTTAGATAAAGCACACTTCCAATCACTGGGAATCGAATCTGTTACCGCTAGTCTATCATTAGTCGTAGAAAGTCAGACTGATGTGGCGTCTAGTCTATATTAAGATGTCTAGAAATCTACATTTGTCTAGCGATTAATGGAAGTCTATATTGGTGGTTTAACATTGAACCTTAATGGAAATGTTTTATCATTCAATGAAATGTGAGTGTTGTACACCTCTATGACTAGCCTATAGGCGTGATGTTATGTCTCGTTGTTCTAGCTGAAGTGTATACGACGGCTTACAGTGAGGTCGATGTTCGATCCCAAGACAAGCAAGTGTTATTTTGGATTTGTCGTCAGGAAATTCTGAAAGTACGGAATTGGAAATGGACCCGGTAGATAGGCTCGCTCATTGTTACATAAGAATTAAATTTAACGGGTGAAGTGTTGGTGGTATACACGCCTGCCACACCCTACTGGATATACCTATATTACCAATACCGAAAACAAGGAGGAGAATTTATAATTTTTTTTTTTTTTTTAAAGGTTATAATTTTGTAAAGACGGACATGGCAGGAGACATCCCGATCTCATCTTTAAACTGCAACAATAATAGCAGTAGCTTGCACTACACTACTGTGTTCAGATTTGGCGTAACAGGCACATACGGCATCTTAATATATATTTAGATTACTTCATCATTATTGATTTACCATGTTGATTGATGGAAAGAAATAAAACGCTGCTTCCTTTAACACCTTATATGTTACCGTGAATCACTAGTAATCACGATATTATATGTACATAATTACATTATATTTATGCACATACATAATTTATATAAAGATGACATTTAATTATGGTGTTTTAAATTACCTATTTGACAAGAAAAATTATAAGATTTAACGCCAAGACAAAATAACGATTTTGAACATAACATCACACCCACCCAGGAGGGTGGGTGTGGCAGAAGTGTACAGCACCCACACTTCACCTGTTATGTTTAGATCTCATGGGATAGGGGGTGAGCCTATCCTCATCCACCGGGCACAATTCCAACTCCACAATTATTATAATATGTTATTATTAGATTAGATACACCGTGTGTAATCGTGTGATTCAGGAATACAAACAATTATGATATAATCTTTAAAACATGCATAAATGATTCAGTACAGTATACCTCATACAAACATTTCACATATTATGATACAACATTCTTAGATATGATGACAAGAAAACAATAACTTCAATTATCTCAAGATAATTATATTTTATGATCATATTTACTGCAGAATTTATAAGTGACTATTAATTTATAATTAACTATCTGTGCACCGCGACTGCAGTCGTGTCAATCGTTACTGTTACATTACATCCACGATGGTTGAAGCGTGATGATAAATAAGGTATAACCCTCTCCGATAATGAGCCTATTAAATGCAAGAAATCTATCTAAATCCAATCAGTTGTTTCAGAGATTAGCGCAGTCAAACATACAAGCAAACTAAATCTTTCACGTTATTATAGATATTTATAAGTGTGGATTAATTAAGTATAATTAATAAGATAATTTAGCGCATCGGTGATCTACAAACATTATACGCGGATGTAGAAAGTTTTCCACGCGTTATTGTTTATTTAACACACATAAAATATGAGAAAACGTGATGTTTAGATAAGATAATTTTATGACTAATTTATGTCTGTGTTCTGTATGCATAAGGTTTATCTAACTAGACGATTTTTTCAGGTTTGCCACGTAAATATAGATGCCAGTGACTACCGATTTGCTTTCATTGGCTCTTTAAACTTCAAATGCATCGATCGACGTCAATCGATTATGGGGTAATAACACCCTCCTATCTTGTAAAACAACTAGATAGAAGTGACTTTTCATACAAAGTGTCGTTTCGTAAACCGTATTATGAGTACTGAGCAATAGAAAATTAAGAATACAATATTATTACCTACCTTATCCCAGATACTTTTAGACAAATACTTCGACGAAAATGATGGACACAGAAATATAGTGCTATATGGTATGATCATACATAAAATATTACCGAAGCGTTACTCTAAATCTAAAGCTCCGTAGTGACATACAAATTTACTCAATCGACTTAAACCGTCGTTTAGAGATCGTCCACACATTCAGTGCGATGGAATTTTCATTTGTTTTCGAGCCTCGCGGTCCACACTTTGAGTGGAGTAAAACTATCGAGCATAACCGTATATGAGTATGAGTACTGATCAGTAGGAAATCCATAGTTTAATATTATTACCTTATATCCTAGATATTTTCAGACGTAAATGATGGTCCTATCCTGAACCATAACTATGCCTTCCACTCAGCAATGAGTAAAGTAACTAATCACTCACCGCTAGACGCTACTTCTAAAGCAAACAAGTAAATCAGTGATGCAAACAGAAGCCTTAGGACGACGACCTGCAGCCGTACAAATACAACTGGAACGTATTATGTCCTACTTCTGTGTTGAAGAATGTGGCAGGATTTTTGTGAACGGATTTGAGGGTGAAGGACGCCCTGGCCTAGAAATTGATGCGTTGCTACTTTTCTTCAAACAAGATTATAGGTATGTTAAAAGATTGATGTTTGAACTTCCAGTGTAAAGAAAACTATGAAGGTTGCTACTACATAAAAAGTACTTCGATTGATTTTAATTTAAATCTCTAAGTTGAATTAAAGTATATGTAAGCTTCAGTGGTGTATGCAATTAGTATTATAATTTAATTAGTTAAAGTTTAATTTAAATTTATTTATTTTGTATTTTTATGTTTGTTTTGGCCCTTTGGGCTCATGGAAATAAATTATTATATTTCAGTTTTCTGAATATTGTAAACAGAAGAAGTAACAAAGAAACACAATAATCGAACAGAATGCACCTCTATTACTAGTCTAGTAGTAGTATCTAATTACTATTTCGTGATTTTCAGCGAGAATCATATGATTTTTTAAGAACACTAGGTAACTTCTTTAAAGTTCTCAAACAAAACTCAATCAATTTTCTTTACAATTATAAATTACCCAGTATTCTAAAAATAAATTATAATGTATGTCTCTAGTGGTAATGACTAAAGAAATTACTCTCCCCATTTTAGTTGGGGTTGGCGGCAAATAACTATCTTCCATTTTCTGACAGCCTCTTGCTATTCTAGTATCTAGCTTTTCTTTGGCCTGCCTCTTCAAGTTTTTAAATTGTGTGGTAGCCATTTTCTAAAGTATACTTTTACTAAACAATAACAAAGTCATCAATAGATGGCGCTAAACAACATTATTTAACCGCAAAATGAAATTGAAATCTGTAACAAGTGAAGTCACGCACGATACTTCAATCTTTTTTCTATCTTTATCTTTTTTCTTTACGTGCCCTTGTCTCTATATCTTTATTGTAGAAGCAATCATTTAGTTTTATTGTATAGCCTTGCGGTTATCAGAGAGAAACTTAGGTAGTATTGGAATTGAGGTGAATTAGGATAAGTAGGTTTCGTTATTCACAATTGGAGTTATTTTTTAGACTGAAATGAGAACGTCTTTTAGCCTTAGTTAAAAACAAAGTCCACTTAAAAATAGTGATGTAGAGTGAATATTTAGATAGTAACATAAAGCGACGTAAACAACAGAATATATTGAAACGCTCAAGTCATTATTTTACATACCTACTACAAGAAACATAATATTATACAGCTATAAGAAAACAATATTGTAAACTCAAATTGGCATTTGAAAAGAATCAGCCTTGAGTTTCGTGCCATTTCACTCTCACATTCAAGATACATATTGTGATGATTGATGAAAGTCAGTTAAAACGCCGCGAATTTAGAGTAGAATTATTTTTGTATGACGATTCTAAGTGCTTTGTGAAGTCTTAGGAATAAATATATTTTCATTTCATTTCACATACATATAGCGACAAGGTATATAAAGTATTGTAGTACTTGTACATCTCTGACTATTTGTTCATAGATCAGGAAAGTGGAGATGTCCAAATCAACAATTTAATTAACTTTACTATGTTATTGATGGGTTGGTATATAAATAGAAATATCACCAATAGAGTCTATTGTATAGCGATATCATTTTGACCCAATCTGATAAGTGGAAGTTTTCAGGTCAAAACGCTGTGGGCTCAATGCAAGACTATGTATGCAACTATCTTCGAAAATACAAGCAAGAACTTTCAGATACCTTAGTCAGCCTTTTAAGTAAATAATTTGATGAGTTTTATTCAGTCCACTGTTCTCTCTAGGATGAAAAGCCATATAAGGTTACAGAGACATGCATCATCTCTGTCTGATAAGATCACGGAATGGCCAGATCTGGTAAGATACCATCACCAATTTCCCTGCTAAGATGGCACTGGTGTCAGTAGGGCGTGATTTTATCAATAGTGTAAGAAAATCACGAGAATCCGAGATGAAAGTTGAGGTATTGTTAGAACTATGTCGTCCAAATAAACAAGTGAAGAATCAAATTGAAACTGCACGATTTTGACAGGTTTTTTGCAAAGTTTGTAGAAGACATTTACAAGAATATGGAAGAAAAACAACTTGATCTGTATTTTTGGATGAGCAAGAAAATGGACTCAAAATTAAAATACATAGTATTAATTGTAAAGAAAGTAAAAGAGATCAGGTGTCATTTCATGTCTAACTTTACAAGACTGCTATATAGGAGAGGATGTACCGAGAAATTGTATTGCACTCAATGGCCATTCAAAATGAGTATTTTCGTGTTATTCCACTGCAAAAAAAAACAAAGAAATGATCTAGTTTTTCAAGTGGAAATCAGAAAAGGTTTCAGTCAATGGTTCTGTTTGAGATCACGCTAGCTTTTTCAGCGCAACGACCGACATGTTTTTATGAGCAATTAAGGGAATTTTAGCCACTCCTGGATTCAAGGTCCTAAGTGTAACGATCCCTGAGATATCATAGTAAGTTTTTCGAAAAATAAATCGATAAATTTACTTTTTTATACAATTATGATTCATATTTTACTAAAAAGAACATTTGACCCTAAATTTTAAATTTTGAACTCAATCCACATAATTATAATACACAATATCGTTTGATAAGGTACCATTGATTTTAAAGCACAGGTAAGAAAACTTGCGTCATTTTACGGCATTTGTACCCTAAAGTCAACAGCCCGTGCTTTGGAATCCGCAGGTAGTTTTATTGCGATATTGATTACCTCCATACAAGGCGTTGTATGATTGCTAGCCTGGGATGTAATTATCAGGTGTTAACATAATTACATCACGCCTTATTACCCAGAAGAGTGTGGCAGAGGTGTACAACACCCACATTTCACCTGCTATGTTTAGGTTTTATGTGGTAAGAGGCGAGTCTATTGCCACCTGCCAGGCACAATTTTAGACACCGTGCGTCTTCCTGAAGACTTACACTTTTGCTCGATCTGAGGATTGGACCCAAGACCAAACGATCAGCACACGCTTACCACTTAACCAACGAAAGTGGTACAAGTTAAAATTTGGTATGATATTTTAAAGTCAGTAGTCCGTACTTCAGAATCAGCAGGTAGATGCGTTGCGACAATCATTACCTCCATTTAAGGTGTGTTGTATGATTACTAGCCTGAGATGTAATTATCAGGTGTTAACATAATTACATCACGCCTTATTACTCAGAAGAGTGTGGCAGATGTGTATCACACACCCACATTTCATCTAATTAAAAATGTATGTTTAAGTCACATGTGATAAAGTGAGCCTATCACCATCTACTGGGCAAAATTCTAGACACCGTGCGTGCTGCTCCTGAAGGCAGAATTCCAAATAACACGTGCTCGATCAGAGGATCGAACCGAAGACCTCACGATCAGCAGTCGCATACGATAACCAACACACCACCGAGTTAGCCTTGGTACCTTAAACGCCCGAGCTTTGAATCCGCAGATTGCGACAGTCATTACCTCCATACAAGGTGTATGATTGCTAGCCTGAGATATAATTAGCCGAGCACATTGTGTATGAGTTGTATGACTCCCACGCGTGCAGGTGTTATAATACTTCAATTATAGCGTGTAGTAATGAGTTAGGTGTGTTCAGTACTGAAAATGAGAGTGAGATTGTTGGTAGATTGCATGTTTACCTTGAGCGAAATATAAACTTCCATCTGGAAATTCTCAGTAGCAGAACAATGTCCGGGATTCTGGAGCACCTCTTATAGGTTTGGGCATGTGATGAGAAGGGATGAAAGGTATAGGACTAAAAGAGTGATCAGTTTAAATCGATACAGTGGACAGAAAGAAGCAGACTGAAAAAAGATGGATGGAACATGTAAATAAAAGAAGATATGAGAGGAAAGGGAGTTAGCGAGGCGCCTGACGGAAAGAATGTAGAAAAAGAAGTTTTGACCCCAAATGAAATAGGATAACGGCAAGAAGATGAAGAAGACAGGACCTAAACATTACAAGTAAAATGTGGGTGTTCTAACCCTTGTCCTTCGTCCTTTTCTATGAAGTAACCTACCTACTGTCTATACTGTGTTTGAACCAAGCAAGTCTTGTCCCGCAGTGGATTGCAATGGGCTGACTAATGTGTCGTATGGGTTACTCGTCTCAAACGAAAACACCAAAAGGAGTTAAGGCATTGCAATGTAGACTGGTTTTTAACTTGATCATAGTGCACGAAACTAATCTAGCTCCACATAGCACACGTGAAGCTATACATTTCTAGTATAAACTGGTCTCGGATTGTATCGCAAGCCTTAAACAATGCAATACCATCTTATATTGGAAATGTAAAGCGTGATGTGTAGCCGTGTGTACAGTGGGCCAACGAGTTAGCTATGCAGGGCAAAAACTTTAAAGTCATCGTAAATACTTAATACGCCAGTTAGGGAGAAATGATTTACATATCTGAATAATGAGTATATTACACTTCTTAAATATGTAATTCACACATGTATGTATATCTATTGCATTCAGTTTTCACTATGGCTTAGAAGATTTTGCCCTGCATACCTAATTGCTTGGCCCACTGTATGTACTTTCGAATAACGATAGTCGCCCTTTCAATGGTAATATACGCTGGTCTTGCATTACATGGTAAGTCTATAAAACGCGAGACCATCTTATACTGGAAATATATGTTACGTTGACGTGTGCCAACCATCAGAATGTCTGCCGGCAAAATCGAAACAGGTGTGCTTAACAAACAACAAAATCCTTTTATTAGCAATAGAAACTAAACTAACTCAATCACAATAGCCTTTCCTACAACAATAGTAGAATAGACACCGTTTCTTATAGTGGTAGAACCGGTTGTTTTTGAGGTCAAGTACGACAATACTTCCTGATCGGTTCGACTGGTCACCTGGATTCTGACTGGCACGGAAGTCGATTGAGGTCTAGTAATTTAAATTGTATTCGATTGTAATTAGAGACTGTTTGGCTCATTTCTTTTTTTTATATTTGTTATTGATGAAGGCTGTAACTAGAGATGTAAATATAGTCCGTTTAGATACAGTCGTGTTCTTTAATATATTGGCAGTTATAGACCTTGTTTTCTCTGATAATTAAAAGATTGTAGATGTGTTGCCATATCCACCAGAAAAACTCAAAAGAAGAGAGAAGAAACTGCAAGTAATTTGGGAACCTAGATTCATCGTGTACCTTACGTTTTAATGTCGAATAGTTTTTTCAGTAGTTACTTAGTAAAATTTTACTGAGTGACCCAAAACGAAAGGTTCAGTTTTATTTTTATCTCAATCGTGAGACCGATGCCTTATCCACTGCGCCACGGCCCCTTAGTTATTGATAGGTATCTATCAATTAGGTAGGTTTTAGGCTTTATATCACCTTCAGATTTAAAGATTATATAGTTAATATTAATCTAGTATTTAATAAAATAATAAGCTACCGATACTAATCAAAAACATAATATCGACATTAATACCAGTACATTAAAGTGCTGACAGGCGATATTATTGAAAGGTTACACCTGCCGAGGTCGATAGATTTTCTAGATGGCTCATATAATAATATAAAAACCATAGAGCATAGACTATTAAGTGCTATCCGTTGTACTACGTGAGCGACCTAACGCGACAAATTCTACGCTACGCGACGCGATTCAATAAAAACAGGCGATGGACGCTTGGTTTTGACGGCAACGAGCCCATTCTCCCTTGATAAAAATTTGTGCCTATTCACTCCTTGAAATAAGAACACTACCTATTCACTCCTTATGCAGATACATTCGAAGTACAGTCAGCAGAATAATGGTATTATAAAATGAATATAACATACAGTACACGAAAAAAGGTTTATTTAACGATAAGAATTTTGGCGTTACAACAAAATGAATAGTTTTTTTTTTATTAAGTGCATTTTCTTAGCATGTTTTTTCTAACGGTACTTTTTCAATTGCAAAACAATTCAAATAATATAATTTATCCGTAAGGAGTGTATGGGCATGACAAAAATATAATTCTTGATACAGGGTTAACTTTCAATCTGCATATTGAGGCAATTTGTAGCAAGGGCTTCAAAGCTCTTGGTTTTGTCATGAGGCAGTCTGCTCAGTTTCAGGACAGGGGTGCCATAGTTAGTTGTGCTGTATTATTCCTTTGTTAGGAGTATCCTAGAATACAATTGCGTAGTCTGGGATCCCCACGAAGCAAAGTACAGCTTGATGCTGGAACGTGTTCAGCGGAAATTTGCTCGTTTCCTTTATAATAAATTATACGGTTACTACCCATATTTGTATCCGTCTCTCTTCGTGTCAGGTAAAGTTAGTATAAATACTCTCGAGCTGCGAAGAAAATGTTCGATAATGGTACATTATTACATGTTACTAAATAATAAAATTGATAACTCTTGTGCCTTATCACGTTGTGCCTTGTCGGTGCCGGACCAGTACACGCGACTGCGTTCGCGGCGCCTGTTGGCGGTACCTACAGTACGAACCTGTACTGCCAAATTTGCACCTACTAATCAGGCAATTTCGCTCCTGAATGGTCTGACTGGTCATTACTCAGAAGTAGACTTGTTCTGTACCAAGTTTAGCCAATTTGTATGTTTATGTTTGTTATTTTTAAGAGATAACCTATAATCTATGTACCTTATCTGTGTGTAATTTTTCATCTACTTGTGTGGCTCACTGTGCGCATTAGGCAACTGTAAGCACAGGGAGCAGTTGAGTGTAAAATAAATAAATAAATAAATAAAATTAATTTTGTCTTAATACACCTCTTCAAAAGGAGTGGATAGGTTTATACTAGTGATGTATGCAACTAATATACAACAATCGTTGTTTGGTATGAATCGCGTCGCGTAGCGTAGCACTTGTTGCTTTCGCCCACGTAGGACAACGTCAGTAATAGTAAAGCACGAATCGGCTATAACCTTTAGGTAATAAGTTTGATGGCTAGATGTGGCATTTATGATTGAACTTTTAAACTGAAAGATAATTTAATATCTCGCGTGTCTTGTTGAAGAGATAAGCAGACGTGAATAACACTTCTTTTTGTAGGGCATCTAGCAAATGAACTTCCACTCGGGCAGATATGGTATAAAATAACTTTATGCCATGGATATAATATAAAAAAAAACTTATTAGTAATTTGCAAATAAAAATTTCAGGTATAAAATTTTTGTCGTCTGTTTGTATCGGCTTATCTTCTAAACGGTTGAACCGATTTAAATAATTTTAGATAAGAGGTAACTGACTACACACTACCACGTTGAGGAAGACGAAACCACGGGAGAAAGTTAGTTTGTTTGTTAGCGCTTATCTCGAGAACTACTTGTCGAATTTTGATAATTATTTTTGTGCGTTTGTCTTACTCTGAGTGAAGTTCTTTAGATATTTAACATTACGCCAAACTCCACGAGAGCGGAGTAGGTAGGTTGAACGCGGATCAAAACGCGGCAGCAGCTGCTTTTTAATACAACGAATTCCAAGCGTACGAAGTCGCGAGCAAAAGCTAGCAATCAATATAATATGTATTGACTAAATTCTCTAATCTAATTTATTTGAAGATTAATATTAATTTTATTTAAACAATCAATCAAAGAAGACAAACTTAGATAATCTCTATCATTAGCATTGCAAATGTAAAAATAATGAGTTTAAAAGAATATTCATGCATTTAGTGAATGACACGATGACGCAATCATCTCACCATACTACTTTCTTTCTAACATCGTAAAATGCTGTAACGTGAGGTATTATGTTGCGTAGAAAGTATAACACTGATATTATGAATATTGCCTTGTTGTTCTAGTGGTAAGCGTATGCCTCTTACCGCGAGGTCTCGAGTTCGACTACCAGGTCAGACATTGGGCTGTTTCTGTCAGAAAATTCTTAATAGTAGCACGATGTTGGATTTGAGCCTGGTGGATGGCGATAGGCTCACCCCTTATCACTTGGATCCTAAACATAACAAGTGAAGTTTGGGTCTGTAACACCTCTGCCATACCCTTCCGGGTAATATAGGTGTAATGTTATTATGTTATGCAGATAGTTAAGATATAAAATTTCCTGATTTCATGTGGTCACTCCATATAAATCTTAATAACTAGTCAATAGAAATGCTATCGACTATCTTTTAACACTGGGATGCATGTCGCCGGTTTTCAAATACCACTTTTTGTATTCCTGCAAACAAAATTATTCTTTTTGGCGATGACATTAAGACGACAATTCCTCAACTCGCACTTGTGTTCGATTAGACAAATGCGCTTGTATTCCTGCAAACAAAATTATTCTTTTTGCGATGACATTAAGACGACAATTCCTTAACTCGCACTTGTGTTTGACTAGACAGATGCGCGGCGACAAGGTCACGCGTCTTTGACATTTCTATTGCCTTATTATTAAGATTTCTATGGGTCACTCACATGCATGAAAATATGTTAACATAGGTAGAACGTTGACGCTGACACTTGCTTCCAATTGCAAACTTTAAAGTGTGAACCGCGAGGATCGATGGAAAACAAATAGAAATTCCTTAACACTAAATGTGTACTGTGACTTTTCTTGATCGAGTAACCTTAAAGAGTATGGCAGAGTAGTGTTTGCAACCTCATTTCACCCATCGCTATAAAAAAAAAACACTTATTACCTAGTTCATAATTATGCCGAATCTTCTACAATAATAATAATAAATAATAAATATCTCACAACTTACACACAACGCCATCTAGTCCCAAACTAAGCAGAGCTTGTATTTTGTGTACTAGAATAACTGATATTAATACATATATACTTTTCTTTGGTAAATACATACTTATTATACATAGAAACACCCAGACTAAGACAAACCTCCATGTTCATGCACACAAAGATTTGTCTTAAGCGGGAATCGAACCCGCGACCTCGGCGTCGCAGGCAGGTACTCTACCCACTCCGCCATCCGGTCGTCAACAAATAACAATGAACGTTATATGAATGCAATTAATGTAATTATAATTCCAATTACTTTTTCTTTCAACATTAACGTAACATCTTCACGCTAATTCTAATCAATAAAACTAGTAATAACAAGTTAATTCTAGTTGGTATAATCAGTGTTCGCTGAATCGATATTAAATTGCCTCATTTGCTTGGCTTTCCTAGAAAACTGTTTTGTATAATAAAAAACCGGCCAAGTGCGAGTCGGACTCGCGCACGTAGGGTTCCGTACCACTATACATCAAAATAAATGTTTTTCTTTATTCTTTATTATTATTGGAGTTGAATGAAAGGTAAAATGCGGTTCACGATTTATAACGTATTAAAAAAAAATATATTAGATCTCGTTCAAACCAATTTTCGGTGGAAGTTTGCATGGCAATGTAATTCACATATTATTTTTACATTTATCATTCCCTTATTTTAGAAGTTACGGGGGAGACGACACACATTTTCCCACTTTGGAAACTATTCAGTTTAGAAAATAAAATATTAGAAACCTCAATATCATTTTTGAAGACCTATCCATAGAATTTCAGTTCTAAGTATGGGGAACCCCAAAAATGTATTGTTTTTTTTTTATTTTTGTATGTAAATCTTAATGCGGTTCAATCCATAAGAGTTCCGTTTTTTGCCCTTAAAACGTAATACATACATAGAATCACGTTTTAATCCCACGGAGGTAAGCAGAGACGCTTTTTTGCTACAGAGGACTAATAATGTTGTGCTGCTGACCCGAGCCTAAACACACTTAAAAAAACAATCAGGCAAACAAATTAATAAAATCCAAATCCGAAGATTCTACTCGACTTATATTGGTTACATTTATATTGTGTACTGAAATGAACCAATTGCTCGATTCATAGATTCTTTTACTTTGAACACACCAATCGTGATAGACCAAAAAATTAGTTTTCAAACTTGAGAGCATAAGGTGTCGGTACCAGATGGTTCCAGAGTCATGACCCTTAGCATTTCCGAACGAATCGAACAGAGATACGTTCGAAGGCCGACCGGTGCGCCCGCGCAGCGAAATGTCAGATGACGTAGGGTTGCCTCTCGTAGATAAAAGAATTGTTGACATGGTCAAACCAACTTCTTATTGATTATTTTTATAGCATTTAGCTATGCTTCGCAAATTATACTAAAAAACAGTTGAAAAAGATATGGGACCGGCAGGATTTGAATCTGTGACCAGCAAACTTGGCAGTCGCTTTAACCAATCAGCTACGGTCGCCTCTTGTCAGGACCCAAAATTTCTTAACTGTATGTTACGCCATTTCGTGACGTCACGTTAATCTATTTGTTCCTATATTAAGGTATCTTTTAACCTCTTTTATTTCTTGTGCGTTAAGCCAAGAATTTTAACTAATAAATCTTCTTTAGATTTAATATGAAGTCAATTTGTATTCCTGATACAGAAAATCGTGAAGAAATGTAAACAAGTTTACAAAAAAAAGTCGTGATTTAACTATAACTAAATGACGTCAGATGTCATAGGTTATTAGATTATAAATTAATTACTAGATCATTCATAATTGCTTCACAAAACCCGACAATAACATTATTTTATTACCTATTTGTCAATAAGCAATCATAGTTTATTGAAGTGGAAACTTCAATAAGGTCATGCAAAGGTTTATTGCATGGACTGAGATAATTAATAAACATTCCGCAAGTAAATTTCAAGGTAAAAATTCCAATAATGTTGTTGTTTTCAGTTGAGATAAGAGATTAAACAGTGTAAAAAATTGCCAGGTTATTAATTATGTAGATAAAATTAAATATTTTGATGTCTAAAATCTGGTAATACGGTAAAACCTAGATTCTTAGAGATAGTTATAAACTAACAATATGCCGACGTGCTGCATGTGTATTTTATTTTATTTTCTTTCCTAACACATTCAAAAATAATTGTCTACGACAAAATTTTGACAATCATCCTATCTAAAAGCATATTACACGTATTTTTTTATGATTTTATCTATTCCGAAAAAAATAACAATATGGTTCTGTCTGGTAGACAGCCCTATTGTCGTCCGGGCGACAGGTGCATAAAAATAACAGACGCATTGTGTAGCCGAGATTGGCCGTGGTCGGGGCCGGTAACAGTAACATCTACCCTACCTGATTGCGATTCCAAGAATACGGATTTATAAGGAAGAATGAGAGCAAAATATTGCAATAGGTTGAATGTTGAAGAATTTTGCAATTTTGTGAGAGAAATGTTGGGATATATTTAATAGACATGCTTCCAAAAAGGATAAAAATTACTTTTTTTGTTGATAATTCCATTGCAATTACTTTTTATACGACTACATTTCACATTGTCATCCTCACAGCTGTCGAATTCTGTAGGTATCGTACATAAGACTACAATATGTATAAAACAATCATTTTTCAGTAATCTGTTCAGTCTCCGATTATATAATCAAATATAATTCTGAATAGATCATCAATGGCAATAGCTAATGGGACCTACAGGGATCTCATAACAATAATAAAATCAGTAGGGTTTTAGTCCAAAACCTATTCACAAATACTACTTTGTTTCTTTTTGTAATTATATACAAGCAAACAACAGTTGCAGAGATGATTAATCACCAAACGTTGCACCAAAATAATGATTACGACATAAATAATTGGGTGTTCTATTCTCGGGTAATCAGGTCTTTCCCACGCGAGGTACAGTACAGAACTGCAGACATGTACACATCAAGCTTTACACTTCCAGTGTAAGATGATCTCCCGTTACAGAAGCTCCCCGTGCAATGCGAGACCATCTTATACTGGAATGCAGGCTGAGTTTCTTGAGTACTAGATAGTTATAGCTCATGCCAAAGCTGCATGATTTGTGAGCTATGATTTGTTTGTTAGTTTTGTCTCACTGCTACAGGGAGATAAATAAACCTACGAACTTATACAACATCGCTACACACATACTGTTGCGTCCATCTCAGTCAAGAGACAGTTGACTAAAATGAACTCCGCAATGGCATAGGAAGAGTCCCGGTCGTTACTAGCGTCTTAACTGTATGTAATTTAAGTCAGAAAAAAAATGCCACGTTTGTTTGTGATAATTTTCTTTTTTTCCTTTTAGTAAAGTAACTTCTACAAAACTTACAAAAATCACAATTATTATGCTGTAAAAAGTAAGTAGGCAAATGAAAAGCTGTGTTTCATACTCTTGTGTCAAAATATATTGAAATAATCTAGACGTCAAGGACTTCTGTATCAAAAGGTGAAGCATTTACATTTATGCCACACCTTCACTAGCAGGTGTAACGCCTTCATATTGCCATCGATCGTTAGGTATAATAACTAATAACATTAATTACCTAGATACATTAACTACACAAGTTTGTACTCCTACATTATGAATCACTAGTAGACCAATGCAGTTTCACTCGTGTTGAATGGTACTGCTTGACCTCCGTGGTTTTCAGCGTAATATGAAATAACCTACAACCTTCCTCCAGAATAGGACTATCAAATACAAAAAGATTAATTCAAATCTGACTAGAAGTTCTTGAGATTAGGGGGTTCAAACAAACAACGTTTTAACTAACATAATAACATGTACCTACTGGTATATGCAGCATGTTTGTAACACTATCCTGCTAGAACCTTCAGAGATACACAGCGATTGTCACCTCAATTATGTCACAAAACTGACCACGTATGACAGATAGTAGATAACTTCACACAACCTGACAAAATGTCCGACCAAGTGTTTTATCAGTGCGATCGGGACAATTACACAAGGCTACACATAAAGGTACACATTGCCAGTATAAGCTGGTCTCACATTGCTCTGGAAGCCTATATAATGCAGGACCACCTTATTCTGGAAATTTATAGCTTGATGTGAAGTCGTGTGTACTGGTGTGCCCTTGTGCGTATGTTTGTATGGAAGTTAAGACCTTGAAAAGTGAAGTGATGACCTTTAGGGTCCTGAGATATCAATGCTTTTATATCCTTATACAATATATACTAAATAAAATAATCTGTTATTTAAACTTCGCTTTTTACCGATTAGGAAGTCAGCAATGTTCCTTGTGAGTCTTGTGACTATTAATTATCTCCAAAATTACTGATCAGATTTGAAACAAACTTTCACTCAAAACACAAGACAGAACCATAGTGTCCTGATTTGTATTTCATAATGCATTTTTTTAAAAAAAGGAGGATAAACACTAGCAAATAGAAAGCAGTAATTATAAATTAGCTAACGCACAGCTGACCAGATAGATTACCTAACACCGAAGCAAATTTTGATGACGTCAAAGTCCGGATTTAGTCAAGATTATAAAAGAAATACTTTTGTAATATTGAAGCAAATTTAAGTTTTAATAATAATAGCAGACCTGTATCTAATACATGTCCCACAGTGCCACAGTTGGGCTCGGGCCTTTTCTTATGATGAGAAGGGTTAGGCCATGGTTGATCACGCTGGCCAAGTGCGGATTGGTAGACTTTACACTGCCCTCGAACATTTAAGCTTTCCTTTGCATTAATTGTAAAATATATCATAATCATGCAATCGAGTCCCAGTGGAATCGAATGTCTGGGACAAACACTATGACTCGATTTCAAGGCCAAAGTGGTTAAAGGTACGTAGAACCCAGAGGTGTGGGTTCGAGACCCACCACCATCATAATTTTCTACCGTAATATAGTAAAATTATTCTTACTATACAGATAGACAAATTCTGGCATACATAGGTACCACATGATTGTTTCAACAAGGAAATACAAAAAAACAATGATTTAATGATAATTACACGTCCATGTACAGAAAGGTCCATAAGAAATGCTTTATAAGGTGTTCATTACAACTTAATTATTTACCTTATAAATTAAAAGGATGCAAACCACGCATCACACATAACATAACCCACGTATTACGCAATTATAGACCTTATTTCCATAGCAATAAGTCATATTAATTAACTGGTAATACCGTGAGAAAGAGGAATAACTCATAGTGATTTAGTTCACTCGATTCTTGATACACGAGTCGATAATTCATATCGATTAGAAGCGATTATCGATGTCAATGGATTCGCTATCGGCTAGTATTTTAGATTAGTTGTCAGACGTATGATTAGTCGGTAATAAGTAGATAATTTGTTGTAGAATCGCAGATAAACTGCAGATTGGAGTTGGAATTAATTTTGTAAAGATGACTACGATAAAGGATACACATCAAGGATACAGTTTCAGCATAAGCTGGTCTCGCATTGTACGTGAAGCCTATACAATGAAAGTTCATCTTATAGTAGGGACTGTGTCACTAGTTCCGACAGTAGCTATACATTTTTGATATAATCATCCATTTTGATATTTCGCAATCATAATCATAAAAAGGCCGTGTTATGTAACCTGTCCTGTAGGAAGACCATCTGAAAGTAAGGAACAATGCAAGAGCCAACTAAAGATATTTTTTTCAAATTGTTTTCTATCAGAAAGGGTTACAGACAGTAATGTGCGGTAATAATATGGATGACAATACGGCTATTTACAAGCCGAAGCTTGCTAGATAGCAGATACTTTATTATTTCGACGGACCACATAACTTATTATTCTGCTTCATGTTCCAATTATTTCAAGGTCAATATCAATTATCTCAGTATACGCCTCCTATCCAGGGTCCAATCTCACCACAAAACCATAACATAGGGATCTAAACATAACAGATTTAGACGACCGGATGGCGGAGTGGGTAGTGTACCTGCCTGCGACGCCGAGGTCGTGGGTTCAATTCCCACAAAAGACAAATCTTTGTGTGCATGAACATGGGGGTTTGTCTTAGTCTGGGTGTTTCTATGTACAATAAGTATATATTTACAAAAATAAGGATATAATATGTATTAGTATAGTATCAGTTATTCTAGTACCCATAGTACAAGCTCTGCTTAGTTTGGGACTAAATGGCGTTGTGTGTGAGTTGTGAAAATATTTATATTTATTTAAGTATATTTATTTATATTTATTTATTTGTATTTAAGTATATTTAATTATCCAATGACAGCCATATTCATACAATTCACAAAAACATGAAACACGAATCGATCGGAATGTCTGTATTGCAAAATGTCCATTGACACCTGATATCCTTACAGAGAATGTTGCCACATCGGAATTTCACTTACTTGGTTTCAAGGTTCATCCAATTTAAGGATTTAGTGGAATTATTGGTACACACGGCTACATATCAACCTATACATTGCCAGTATAAGCTGGTCTCGCGTTGCACGGGAATCTTATGCAAGGCCATCTTATTCTGGAAATGTATAGGTTGATGTATTATGAGTTTGGTGGGTTTTATATTACTTGGCATGGCTATGGCTTTTAATTTTACAAGTTACACAGACAAAAATTGCGATGTGGCATATTTTTTTGTGAATTAATAATAGATACTGACTTGACTGACCAACCTCACTTTTTGATTTTTTGATGTGAGGGTGGATGAACATTCATCGACATCACTGGCGGAGGCGGAGAATTGCTGATTCAGTACGCTATAGAAAACGGCCGGTGTAACCCGTTGCCGAAACGTGTAGCCAAAAGGTAAATAATATGCATGTTTCGCGTTAATTCCCGTCAAAATTATAATAATAATCATGCAACGCGATAGTTTAAAAGTTAATTAAGGTATTTATGTATATGGGCGTTTGATGCCTGCAATGAAAATGATTTGATTTTGATTTGATAAATCAAAGTTAGGTTTACCCTGAGATTCAACGGCATGGAAGAACGCCTACCAAGTCTCAATAACTATTTTATTTAACATTCAAACACGAGAGCACAGTTGGCGCAGTGGTTAAAGCGATCGTCGCCGCTTTCAACTGCGCTGGTGTTGTGGGTTCGATTCCAACACGGGAAAACTTTGAGCAAACATTTGTTCTGACTCTGGGTGTGCTTTGTGTGTGAAATATAAGTTTGTGAACACTCCCGCGACACAGGAGTACCTAGTGCAAAAGTCGCTCAAAAACAAACTTAAAAAAAAAGTACCTAGCCTACTCTTACTTTTTCTACACAATATTTAAGGTAGTATTATCATTAAGTCTCGAAAAATTACAGACTGTACAAAATCATTATAAAATTCAATAAAAAGTCACATTGATCTTTCAATTCTACCTACTTAACCCCGTTAGACGAACTAACGAAATGTGTGTAGGAGTTACATCCGATTATATTATAACCTCGTAATTGTAATTATTATTATTACAGATGTAAAAAGATAATTATTATGTAAGGAAGAGAAATCCTCTTGTTTTGCGCTTTTTGCTTAGTATCATGTTACTTCTGCGTTTTACATAATTATGGCGGAACGACCAAAAAAGTACTAATCAAGATTCGAATGAAATATTTACATAACTTTAATTTGAAGCTCCAAATAGGTAGGTATGTATTTAACTTCGAAGGCCTCTTCCATATTCAGTGTGTGATCTTTAGGTGTAAAAAAAACTATTTATCTCACAACAGAGAATGCGAAATAGATATTAAAACCAGTTTTGTTTACAGATGTGTAATAAAACAAGTTTTTCTAATATTAATCCGGTTTCAGACTCAAATACGACATTCTGCAGAAAAAAGTTAACGAGTCCAATTTGTAATTTCTTTACCCACCAGTCTGAGAAGTATATATAATTGAATTACCTACAAATAAAAAAAAATGTGACAGAATACTCAATAGCAGCCTCAAAGTCACAACTGTAAAAACGTTATTCCACAGCAGTGCGTAACAAGAGACGGGATAACGGATTATTCAAATAAAAAACAAAAAAATAACACAAAATAACTGCTATTTACGCGGAATACGAATAACGACAGTGAAAGTTATTTTAACGCATCACTGAGCGCTTATTTACTGTAAACGTTATTTTAAATTAAATATTGATTTAGTTGGTGCCGCTGATAATCAATTGGTGTCGAAAAAACGTGTTGACACAAAGGTTTAATTAGAGTATTCTGTGACACCTGTTTCGATTGCGTGATTGTAAAAGTTACGGTAAACGTAAGTCCGGCTTTGGTTTCTAAGTTAAATTACTTGCGTGAGTTGTATTAATTTACTTTTGTTACGAACACCTCTGCCCATTCGGAAGACACTTATTCGGTCGAAATATACCAAAATAATTGTGTTTTATATTGATTTCAATCTCAAGGTCAATTTATGTGATGTAATTAGGCATAAGTAGTTCTTCAAGGGAATATATACTGAATAGTCAATATACATTTTGGATTAATTTGAACGCTGGCAGAATATGCTGTGGGTACTTCTTGTGGGGGTGCTTCATGGTTGTATATGATA
This sequence comes from Hypena proboscidalis, assembly GCA_905147285.1. NCBI lineage: Eukaryota > Metazoa > Arthropoda > Insecta > Lepidoptera > Erebidae > Hypena > Hypena proboscidalis. The sequence continues at coordinate 1,323,518 of LR990147.1, forward strand.
TTGTTGATTGAGATGTGAGAAACGATAGGTCACTATTCTAAATGTTTTATATTTACTGGTACCAGGAACATATTATATAATAAACTTATCGACTACATTATTCTATCTTAACTACGACCTATCTCTAGCGATACGGGAAGGCGACTGGCGAACCGGGCGACTAAACTTAAGTATCCAGTGTATCCACTTAAATACATATGCGCCGGTTGCCCTGTGTCCATACACTTCTATTTGTTTTAACATTAAAAGTATTTAAACCATATTGTATCAAATTAATTAACTTTCTACTTTTAGTCACTGTAAATAAGTAATTATAACGTCTCTTGGTAGAGTACTTAGCACTAAAGCCAACATTTTTTGCTTTAATTAAAATACTATTTAGTCAAAATAGCACGCCTGAATGATTTTCAGCAACTCAATTTAGGTTTACCGTTATAATCTAATTAAAGTATATTATTATATAATTTATCGTATAATTAGAACATCTCTGTTTTCATTGATAGACTTTCTGTAAGGTTTTTAGCCAACATTTTCTACCGGTTATTTTTTACATAAGCAGATAGGAAAAGCAGCTGTGACTAGGCTATTTTTCCTAGGTTACGAGCAAGTAATTGTCAGTACGTTTATCTGCATAACATGCTCTAGGAACATCAGAGGCTATGCCTGGTTTGTTTGTGTTGTTCCATAAATATCTACAGAGATAAATAACACTAGAACTGCAATGAATTCACAGCTTAAAACATGCTAAATACTCATTTATAATTAATTTACAGTGAAATTATGCTGTCGACGCTTTTACTTTTTAATTAGATAATTATAAATACAAATGCAAAAGAAAGGCGTTTCTTTGGTAAAAACAATAGATACCTATGAGAGATATGGGTTCGGCGACTGCTAAAGTAGCTGACTAGTCGGCGAAGCTTAGATGAAAATTTTTGGATGCATTTAAAGCCTAGTTTTATTTCGTATTGTTCGTTGACCCATCTTATGCACTATATTACAAAACGGTAAAGTTATGCAGCACTTCTTATTCCTGATTATTGCCAATTGTACTAACGCGCATTTATACTAGCGGGTCCATAAGTAGCACATCTCTAATAACCTATTTTTACTGGATTATGCAATTGTACTATTCTTGACAGACGAATCACTGACCCGTGCTGACTAAGACTTAGGAAATATGCGTTTTGTCAGTCACAATTTCTCCTTGTGGCTGTCGACAGGAAGTCGGATGAATCTAATTTTATCCGGCAACGTGGCTTCGATCCTTTCTCGCTTTATTCCTTCACCTATTTTTTGTAAAAGAAGCTTCTATAAAAATAGCTTCGATGTTTGATTACATGTTCACTGATATTGTATCAGTGTTTTGCACCTTTTCCGACAAAGTAACTTCTGGTAACAAAGAAACAACTGAAATCTACACTATCTCGACATCTATCAGTCGAATCGATGCTCCAATATTGATAGCTCAAGTTATGAAATGAATGTTTTCGCAATAGCATTTAATTTTACCCATTTCAGATAGACGTGTTTGCTGGTTTCGCTATAAATAGAATACCCCTCTAAACACAAAGAGTCCTCATGAGCCCTTTTGTGATTGAAACACGCCGTTCAGTTTAGATATTTAATGAGCATCTCCCCATTTCCTGTGCCTATCTCCCTTACAACCGCACGCTTTAGCGGTTTTACAAATTACGGACCAATTTGCATTAGGTAAAAGTTTGTCGCCACTCGCCACTCTCAAACGCGCCATTGAGTTTTATAACACTCGAGATCGAGTTCTACACATAAAACTTACACGAACGTTGCACAAACTTTTGAAAGGTGATTGAGTAACCACGCACGTGAGCAAAAACAATTCAATCAAAATGTTAGAACTTACTGCTTTAGAATAACCGCTGCCGGCACTTCCATCGGATGAGTTGCTTAATCTCCTCTCGCTATTAGAAGCGGGCGGCGACCACGCCGAACCACTGTCAGAAGGCATGTTTGACCACCACAACTGTCTCACATCATAGCTATCAACCACTATTAACTCGTTATTAACCGTTATTCACAACACTAGCACATCACTGTCGGTTCCGCGGTCCATTTTACGTGTCCCGTTTACCTGCGGAAGAAAAAAATACTTTTAGATTTTTTGTGATACCAGAGAGTACGCTAGATAGAAATCTCGCAACGAAACATCTGGTTCGTGTCATAGACAAATCTTATTATTACGTAGTTGATTGTATATTACACTCACACGAAAACTGGAATATTGAATAGAGAAAAAGCACAACAATAACAGTGTTAACAATCGCTCGGATATTTCGTAAATAGCCGTCGTTGTCAAGCACGTCCGTTCGATCGCGCGGCGCGCACAGCACTACCTTGCCCCGCCACCCGCGCGCGGCCGCGTCGCCACCGCACGATAAATATTATTTCTTAATCTACAACCAGTTTTTAAACTATTTTATGTTATTTTGCACAATACTATTTTAGTTTTGTCGTTATATTAAGTGTTATTGGTGCATAATGCAATTAAACGGTGATAAAATGAAGTTCCTGTGTATTGTGTTTTTATATAACAGTGACAATAGGATTGCAACATGCGACCACTGTCATTGACCAATATATTGTTGTCAAAGGTTTTTAAGTGGGTAGATGTTGCATTTTGCGACAAATTGCAGCAAATGATGCTGAAATGTAAACGAGGAAGATTGCCGAGTTTCTTTGAACATTTCTTTCAACATGAAAGGCTGGATTTTTCTTTAGCAATATAGTCTTTCATGAAATATGTATAGGACGAGTTGAATAGGGCAGCGAAAGAAGAGCACCTAGTTTTAGTTTTTGTAAAAGGATTCTAGGACGCGGTCACACAGTTTTTCGGTCAAGCAGTTTTCTTGAGGCGAATAGACTACAAAACGAAGAAAACGAATATTCTAGGTTTTTTACTCTTTTTAAGGCTGCTTTTTTTGAAGCTGCTATTTTTATAATGTCTATTTTTATAATGTCTGATTTAATCGTGATATTTAATAGATGTATGGATTGTGGTGTGTTTCCTGACTTAATGAAATTAAGTAAAGTCATTCCTTTGTTTAAATCAGGTAGTACATTAGACCCCACAAACTTCAGACCAATATCGGTGCTACCTACGTTTAGTAAAATTTTTGAAAAATTAATTCTCGCGCAGTTACTTAAATATTTTAATGAAAACAATCTGTTGCACACTAAACAATTCGGTTTCACTCGCGGACGGTCAACATGTGATGCTGGGGTAAAATTACTGGAATGCATATTTGAGGCTTGGGAAGAGTCGCGGGATGCCTATGGGGTGTTTTGTGACTTATCTAAGGCTTTTGATTGTGTGCAGCATGAAACTCTAGTCAAGAAGTTACACCACTACGGTATAAGAGGCATCGCTCTGGATCTTCTTACTTCATATCTAAGCGATAGGATTCAGAGAGTAGATGTCAATGGAAAGCGTTCGCATGGATCAGCTGTAGCAATGGGGGTGCCACAAGGCTCTATTTTAGGGCCTTTCCTGTTTCTCTTGTATATTAATGATTTACCTCATCTTGTTAAGGATAATCATGAGATAGTATTGTTTGCGGATGACACTTCTTTAGTTTTTAAGGTAAAAAGACAACAATCAGTAATTGACGATGTAAACAATGCTTTATCAAAGATAGTAAACTGGTTTAGTGCTAATAACTTGCTTTTAAATGGTAGTAAAACAAAATATATTAGATTTTTTACAAAAAATGTTAAGCAAGTCAAAACTAGTGTGGTGATGGACAATGAGGAATTGGAAATGGTCAATAAGGTTGTCTTTCTTGGTATAACATTAGACTCTAAATTACAATGGGGCCCACATATAGAAACGTTGTCTGGTAGACTCAGCTCAGCAGCTTACGCCGTAAAAACAATTCGTCAACTGACCGATGTTGACACTGCGCGTTTAGTTTATTTTAGCTATTTTCACAGTATAATGTCATATGGTTTATTGCTTTGGGGTAGTGCCGCGGATATAGATTCAATATTTGTGCTCCAGAAACGAGCTATTCGAGCTATCTATATGATGAGTCCCAAGGAGACACTAAGAAATAAATTTAAAGAGATACATATTATGACGTTACATTCTCAATACATTTACGAAAATTTAATGTACGTTCACAAAAACCAAACGAAATTTAAGAAAAATAGTGATCTCCATAAATTAAATCTAAGGAACAAAAACAAACTCGCTGTGCCCACTACTAGGCTCCATAAAATCTCTAACTCGTTTCCAGGTCAATGTATACGCTTTTACAATAAACTTCCTTTAGACGCAATAGAATTATCGATAGGTAAATTTAAAAAATATGTTAAAACTAAATTATGTCAAAAAGCTTACTATAGTATTTCAGACTACATAAATGATAATAGTATTTGGAAATGAATTGCTCTTCTTATGTGATTTTTTTATGTACTTTTATATTGTTATATTTTTCATTTTAAAAGATGGTGCACATGAGTTTCTCACCAGCTCTTCTCATAATGCAATACCCATCGGAGCTGGTACTTAGATTGATTTTAATTCGATTCTAAACAGTTTGATTAAAATTAATCTGAGCCCCGGTTATTCAAATCATTGTAATTAGTATAATTTAGTATTATTTATTATTTACTTTTATATCATTTTTTGTAATGTTTTGACGTGTTCAAGCGCCTCCTGGGGCCTATGAAAATAAATGATTTGAATTTGAATTTGAATATTTAATAACCAACTTAATAAAATTAATGTCAATTGTATTCTGTATGAATGCATAATAGGCATTTAATAGGATTATATGTTTGACGGTAAATAACTTGTCTCAATAAACTTAAAAAAATACTAGTATTATTGTGAAAAAAAGCGTGAGTTGCTCGATAGACGAAAAATATGGCACAGAGCGCCCCACGCTTTTTTTCACAATAATACTAGTATTTTTTGTTCATTACCATTTTCAGCTTATATTAGGAATTATTTTTCACTTTTTAGTTAGAAGTACTTTAAAAGCGTGTTTTTTAGTTTTTTAAACTATTATTTTTTAACAGTAGAAATTCGAAGTTAAAATTCACAACAATATTTTGCTTATTTATACGTTCTATGGCCTTCAAAGCCTTAATGCCAATTATTCATTTTGATGCATGAGACACCTCATGCAATAATTTAATATCCTGGTCATTTAGTGGTAAATATATAATAATATAATATACAACTTCAGTTAGCAATGAAAAAAAATTTAAAAAATGCCTCGGAGATTCAATGCCACATATTGATGCTTTGACGTCTAGATTCAATTTTTTTTCTGCACAGTTGGTATTGTTTCAAAATAGGTATGGTATAAAATATTATAAACACTAAGGCCCAGTTTAACAAGCAGAAAAAAAAAAATATCAAACGAAAAGTTTTACAATTACATGTATTTTTCATGCTTCTCGCTCTAGGTCAGCCTGTATAGCGTATAGTGCCTGATAAAGTTATAGGTAAATGCCGGTTATAGATTTATGTACAATTTGTCCTTTCATTAGTCAAAACCGTTCCGAATGGGCTACCAGAGACGTATTCAGAACTTGAGAAACTTCTCCACATTAGCGACTAGATTCTTACCGTTTATTTACTTACTAAACGCAATCGACTATAAGTCAATCAACTAAAAACCTACACGAAAAAGCTGTCAAAGTTTAACTGTCCATCGAGCCGAACTAGTTCAAGTTCTGCATACCAACACATAGCCGCAAAGAAAGCGCTGACACGGGCCGTAATTGAACCAGATATGGCCATTGACCGTACAATATGGCCATTGGCCATACAGCGTGGCCGGAATATGGCCAGATCAGATCTGTGCTTATTAGTTAGCACGCGATCAATTATCCATTCAAACCAGTACATGTGACACGAGAAATGGGAGCCATTGTGATTTGTAGGGGGGATATGGGCAGTGAGAGATTAAGGACAGTCCTGATATGGTGACGGTGGTACGTATTTTTTTAAAATTATAGCACGCACTTGTGATGAATAAAATTTGTTATCTGCATGGCTGGATGCATCTGGATGGCCTAGTGGTTAGTGTTTGCCTATATGCCTCTCACCGGGTTCGCTTCCCGGGTCGGGCAAAGTGTTATTTGTCAACTATCCATCAAAAATTCACAATAGCAGCACGGAGTTGGAATTGTGCCCGGCAGATGACGATAGGCTCACCTCCTATCCCATGGAAGGTAAACATTACAGGTGAAGTGTGGGTGTTGAATACCTCTGCCACACCCTACTGGGTAATATAGGCGTAATGTTATGTCTATAATTTGTTGAATGTCATACAAAAATAACAATACCTTAATAGTAGGATTTTTTATTATTTATAATAATTTTATAGTACTTGTAGCATTTAGATACGCTTGCGATATTGTTACTCTGACAACAATACTGCTTTAGAAGTAGACACATAACTGAGAGACCCACACAAGTATTTGTTATAAGTAATTAATAAATGAGCTGAATAAATCAAGTCTTGCCGCATACCAAGGTTAAGGAATGTCAACATCTTGATAATACTAACGTCTATAAAAATAGACGTAATACAAATAGTGAAAAAAACCATTAGGTACAACAGAAATTCCAAAGTATTGATATGATATTAGTAATATGCAAATACAATCTACTAGAATTGACTTGTTAATTGATCGAGATGATTTGAATTGCAGAACTACATATTATTTAATCTCGATCGATATAATCATATTTATCGCTTTGTGTTTGAATCGAATCAAATGTTAAGGATATAGTCGACCAAATGTCAAGGCATTTGTATAAAAAACTATAAACATGTATAATAATATTTACTAGGTATTGACTTCCAACTTCGCACGATTCTTTCATATATACCAATATTTTCTGAATTGAGGCAATTCCTACGAAAAATATTCCAACTTTACACTTTTTTTGTTTATGGTAAGTTTTAAAACAACAATTCTGCTGAAACCGGTTTTAAAACATTAAAAATGCATCATGACTAATTTTGTGTATGTGGTAAATTTTGAATGGATGTTTCAACGAAGCAAAACTAATACTACGTACAAATGTAATAATTACAATTTAAATATAATAATACCATAGCAATGCCACCATTTATGGTTTCCGATAACACAGTTATGAACGGATTTATTTAATGTGGAAGTGGAACGGGCAAACCGCACCAAACATTAAGCTACTGCCACTACTGCCAGACAGCCAGCCAGACATCTATTATAATTTTTTGCTGATAAAAACATTAATACATACCACTTTAACTTCCTATATGAAAGAAAAACTATAAGTATCTACATGAGAATAATTTGCAAGGACAATACATTGCAGAATTAAATGCATTTTTACGCCATTAGCGAATAATTATGTTTTGTGAAATAATTAATGACGTAATTTAATAATCTCGTGGCCTTTTATTGTCACGTTCGGCATCTGAGTTATGTCTGAGAAGTAATGCAATAGAATAATGCATTGAGGCAGAAATATGAGGTATTTACCAGTTTGTTCTTGAAAGAGTAATGAGCAATTTATTAAAGTTATTACGCAGGTATTGTCATTGTGATAATATGACGTATTTTCTGAACACTCTCCCGTCGCGTCACAAACTGCGGTTTCAAGGCACTTCTTGCTTTCAGAAGTTACTACAAGGTACAACTGACCTTCGTAGTGAAAAAAGATGACACAAGCAAAAAGGGTTTCCTGTGATGTCATTAAAAATTACTAGGTTAGTACCTGCCTTTAATTAAATGGTTTTCATTTTATATAGTAAAGCACAAAAGCTAGCGAAAGCATTGGATTGCGAAAGTAAAATTCGGAAGCGAAGAATACGTCTACTAATATTGACTGCAGACAAAATTAAACATTAAACGCCACCGTTGACAATTTTATTCCAAAACTCAAATATTTATTTAATTTTCGTCTAAAACTCTGTCACAAGCAATTATCATCAATCTCCGCCAAAAATGGTGATTGCCAGTCCGGTTATTAAGACAACATGTCAGATTACGTCACCATAGAAATATCTCGTGAATCATCGTAGGTGGTAGGTACAGCTAGCTAGTACCGATATACTAAATGCTTTGACCTTGAACTAACAAAAGTATTGCAAAAAACTAAAATATTGACATTCAAGTGCAAATTTGATGAGTAGCTTTTTTATTTGTTTTTGTTATTTTTATCGACATTCATGAGTTTTATGACTGGGAATGCAAAAAATATATATTTTAATTTAAGAATGAATCATCAGATTTTTTTTTTTTTTTTTACGGGATATAATCCCACCCACACGCCCACCACTGTGACTCCTGTGACGCCAGGATCTACAGCGGTAACCAACTGAAAGGCACCGTGCATGACACACGGGCAATCCCAGGGAGAGTTAAAATTGTCTTGGAACCCGCAACGAATTTAATCAGAAGTATATAGTTGGAGTTGGAAAGTATGTATCTTTACTTCCCTCCAGAGCAAAGCGGGAGACTGAGCAATGCCAAATATAGACAAAGTGTCTATATGAAAAGAGTGTAGACACCACGGATAGTGACAAAATTATGGGGCCTAAATTTGATTGCTGTAATAGGTATGGCAGAAACGGCTAAATGCACGGAAATTTATTCTGTTCGATACAAGATCCTCATAGTATACCACTCCAGATGTCAATTGTAAGCTATTTAACATAACATTACGTTCGTTGTGCCAGAGACTACACTCCCAGATGATATGGTGGGCGGTTTGTTCGTGCTCAGATGTAGAACATGTACAGAATGGAGAATCGATTAGCTTAAACGAAAATAGTTTGCTCTTAAAATTGCCATGACCCGTCAGGAATTGAGCCACACAGTGATTAACCTCTAGCCATGGTTTCGCAAGTCTGTCGCGAATGGATGGAAAGAAATGATAGAGGTGACGGCCCTTAGGTGATGTGTCCCAGCGTTGCTGCCATTCGTCTATGAGGTGGTTATAGACATCCGTTGGATTATTAAATAGTCTTGTGATCTTTGTGCGGTCACGAGGTCCTAGAAAGCTGTTATTGAGATCATCGCGCGTAGAATAATACATTGCCGCGCGTCTCTGGACCTCGAGATCGACCGGAAGTACACCTGCCAGTACCGGTAAAGCCTCGGTGCTAACTGTCCTATAAGCCTTGCACAAGAATATCAATGCGAGACGTTGACTTTGAAGCATTTTGCGGCGTACAGCACCGACAGTGGCCCTGTCAGCCCATACGGGCGCACCATAACACATAGAACCAAGATAAGTAGCACTGTAAATGATTCTTAAGGTTTTAAAAGTAAGTCCCCATCTCGCAGTCGATATCCTTGTCAAGGCGTAAAAACTATTCTTAGACTTTTCCCCTACAGCTCTAATATGTTCTACAAACGAAAAGTTTCTTTCAAGAACTATGCCTAAGTAACAAACAGAATCTTTATTTTTAATAGTTACGTTATCAAATTTAATACGAGGAGGTGTTTTTAGATTACCTTTTAAAAGTAGTTGAAAAGTTTTCTGTGGCGCAAAGCATAAGCGATTTCTTTCCCCCCATTTCAAAATTAAATTTAGACAAGTGTTAGCTAAACGTTCAAGTCCTACTCTAGTGTTAGATTGTAACAGTAAAAGGCCGTCATCGGCATATCCCGTCAGCGAGCAGCCCGATGGTAGAGGCAAGGTAAGGAAGTCATCAAAACCTAGATTCCATAGGTATGGAGCTATGACCGAACCCTGAGGGCAACCCATTGTTAGCGTCTTCGAGGCAGCATGGTGGCCAAGTTTTAATTTAGTGGTTCCTTGTGAAAAATACGAGTAAATTAGTGCGTAAATATTACTATAGCAACCGCGAGCTTTTAACTTGAGGAGTAACATTGGCCACCATGCATTATCGAAGGCGCCAGAAATATCCAGAAAAATAGCCAGCACGTATTCAAATTTTGAAAGAGCTACGGTTTTTCTAACTGATAACACAGCATCTGCTGTAGATTTACCTAAAGTGAAACCAAATTGACTGGCACAGAATTTTGCACCACCCGGTATAAGCCGAGGAACAATGAGCCGCTCCAAGAGTTTGCCCAGGGCTGGTAGCAACGTGATAGGCCGATACGACTTTGGATCGTCTTGTGGTTTATCACCTCTTTTTGGAATGATCCTTATATAACCACAGCGCCATACACGCGGAAATACACCTTCTGCTATACAACGGTTAAAAATACCTAAAATTAAGTCACCAGATAGTTTACAGGCTTCTTTAATCATTTGATTTGAAATTTTGTCGTCACCGCAAGCTTTATTAACAGGTAAGGATTGGACAATGTAAATAAATTCGTCAGTAGATGGTAGGTCTGACATTGGCGAGTGTGGCAGTTCAGTGGCCCATTGTCTAATCTGTTGATGATATTCGGTGTCAGTTTCCGGTCGATCGTCAGGGATAAGTGAGTGCAGAAGTTGTTCCGTCGTCTCCTCAATACCAGAAGTATGAACATTGTTGATTTTGATGTTCTGTATGTATGCAAGTTCGACTGATCGATTTGCTTTAAATTCATGATACAGAGGAGACCACGGGCCCTCACTATCGAGTCTTGTGACTATTTTTTGAAGCAAAACACCCTTCGATTTTTGAACGGCAGCTCTGTAATGAGATTTGGCTACCCTAAGAGCAATTAATGCATTTTCGTACAAATCGCCTGTGATGCGTCGTTTCCTAAGACTACCGAGCTTTCGGCGTGCCCTACGGAAGCGACGACGTAGTTCAGCCAACTTGTCATTCCACCAATCACATCTACGGGTGTTAGTGACGGAACCGCGTCCAATAGCAATATCGGCGCAGTATGTAAAAGTATCCGTCATAATTTCAGCACTCTGTTCCGCGGATAGATTTTTCCGAGTGAAGTCTTTGGCATGAGCCGCGAATAATGCACCGAAAAAGCCCCAGTTAGCCCCTTTACATTTATACCTAAAGTTATTATGTAACTTACTATGAGAATCTGTTGCCGCCCCAGACATAAACTCGTAAGCAATTAAGCGGTGATCACTACTCGACGCGTCCGGGAGAACGCGCCACCTACTTATACGAACGTCCCCACTAGAAAGTGTGACGTCAATAGAAGACTCGCCCATTGGGCTGCAAAAAGTTGGTGGTGCATCGGGGGTATTGTGTATTAAAAGGTTCATTTCTGCGATGAAGTCTTCGACGCTACAGCGCCGGTCCCTATCGTTAGAACGATATTTGCCATACCATAGTGTAGATGAGGCATTGACGTCAGCGCCAATGATAATTTTTTGGCCTACAAGAGATCGCAAAACATGTCGAAGGTGGTGTAGGTGAGGACCAACAGGATGGGAGTATTGGAAGTAGCAGCTAACGATGTATACTCTGCAGGACGGGGATGATACTTCAGCAACGGCACAGTGTGACGTCATAAGATTGTGCAGGGAAGTTACAGTAAAATTACAATTAGAAACGTATATCCCGGCGCGTGCCTTGTTGTCTAGTTGAATCACTTTGCGCTTCAAGCGAGTATTCTGATATTGCTCTTGTAATAAAACAACGTGTAATTTGTGCTCTAAGACTAAACGGTCTAACTCTGAGGTAGCTAATTTGCTGTTATTTAGGTTTACCTGTCCTATACTTAAACTATCTAAACTATCCATATTTAATTATAATAAGAATTGGCTTAAGTGGTGTTTAAGATTAGCTGTTCGAGTTTCATTTTGTACGTAGTGCAATCTTGAGAGCCGCACCGATGATCGCATGGCTTTTTGAGTCGTTTGCATGCTACGCAGGTTGGTATAAAATCGGGGGTATTCTTGTCCGGGCAGTCACGGGTTTCGTGCTCGCCGGCACAGTTTGCACAGTTAGGTGACTTTGTCGTACAAAATTTATGAACGTGACCAAATTGTTGACACCTTAAACAACGAACCACTTCTACATCATCGATAAACCTACATGTCGCCCAGTCTATGAATAATTTATCCTTAGTAGCTACCAAATGTTTACGTACTTCAGGTTCAATTTCTAACCCTATCCACTTACGCCCACTATCTAGTTTACGCCTACGAGTAATTTTAGTCGACTTGATAAAGTCGTCCTCGGTAATTTTTAATTCGTCCTTGATGTTTTGACGATATAAAGCAATGGTAAAAGCACTATCTTCCATGCTGGCCGGGACGTCCTTAACAAGAATCCTTGGTTTACGACCCTTTGGTTTCTCCAAACGTAATCCAGCTGATTTAATGGCATTTACTGATTCAAGTTTCTTGAGCTGGCTTTCATTAGCGACTCGCAATACAACACCAGACTTAGATGTCTCATTCAGGCAATAAAACATTCACTCCTGCGTTTTTATAAATGCAATGTATAGAGTTATACTGTAGCTAGTTACTTTTGCAGAATCGTAATATGTAAAATAGGATCTTTTGCAATTTATCTACACACTTTCATGAGTTTTAAGCATTTCAGAATTTTAAGTATCATTGTATGATAATATCATGTTAAAATGTTAGTTAGTTAAATATTTTTAATAGTAATATTTTAAATATAGTCACACAAATGTCACGATACATGAAGTATACAGACAAAGATTATGCAACATTTGGTTACATAATCTCTGCATACCTGTTAGACTAATGAGCATCAATATTCATTATCATCACTAGGTACTAGTTTTTTAATCGACAATTACAAAATGTTCGTCACTAATTTGAGTTAGGCTAAACCTCATCACGGGACTAACATAACAGTTAAAATATTACACACCTCTACCTAACCTTTCTAGGAACCACAGGCGTTAAGATAAAATTTACTACGAATTCATGGTCACCCCACGAATGGGACACTTTCTACGTTTACACACCAGTGAGATAACGGCGAAATGGTCTGCAAAACACAATAGAATACTACCACTCTATTCTTATACGAATAAGGTTCATAATCTTAATGAAAGGGCACTGTAGGTCATTGTAAGGAGAGACAAAGGGCTAACAAGAGAAATCGGCGTGCCCTTATTCGTGGATTTATGTAATAGAGGTTTATTAGACAGAAGTTATGGGAGCACGTTATGAAATATTGTGTCTAGGTTTGTGTTGGCTGAAAGCTAATGCTGGGGCACGGTGAGTTGAGCATTACGATGGTTGATCTGAATCTGTGGATAAAAGTGGACAGGGGGGTAAACGGGGGGATATATACTAAGAAGAGAACATATACGGGTGGAAGGCCGGTCGATATTTTGACGTTTAGTATGACGGATTCTAACAAATGAGGTGTCGGGAGAAAGAGCTCGCCGAGCAAGGCACATTGGAAATATTGTTTGAAGATATTAACTACTATTAGTAACGTCGATGTTGTGCATGTATTGTAATTACTTAAATATTATATATTTAAACAAATATATATTTCAAAAATAATATAGAGATAGCCCAAAAAGGAAGTCGTGGTTTGAGGAAAACCTTTGCCCAACAGTGAAACAACTTATGTTAACAAAAACAAAATGTTTTAAAAAATTTGTAAGAATCTTAATTTTACTATAGGTACTGTTTCAAGACAATCAAATTATTTTCAAGATGATAGCAACAACTTGTGCAATTCTTGGTCAATGGGGATAAAACGTGATACTATCTGTGATATGATAAAAATAACCGGACCAGATAAGATTAAAATAAAGATAAGTGAGTAGCACTCGTCTCATAAGCAATATAAACAAAATACTTAAACGATTTATTATTATAATGTATAAGTCTTATAAATAGGAGTTAAAGACGATGATGAGACTGCCTCGATGGTCTAGTGGTTAGCGTATACGCCTCTTACCCACGAGATCTTGCCTTCGATTCCCGGGTTATTTGTGAACTTTCCGTCAGGACTGTCTCAATGGCAGCACGGAGTCGAAAGTATGCCCGGTGGATGACGATAGATGGGGTATCTATCGTCATCCACCGGGACTGATCCTATCCCATGGGACCTAAACATAACAGGTGAAATGTGGGTGTTTTACTCCTCTGCGACACCATTCTGGTAATATAGGCGTGATTTTATGTTTATAATTTGTAGTATGTCATACAAAAATAACAATATCTTAATAGTAGGATTTTTTATTATTTATAATAATTTTATAGTACTTGTAGTATTTAGATACGCTTGCGATATTGTTACTCTGACAACAATACTACTTTAGAAGTAGAGACATAACTGAGAGACCCACACTTTTATGTTATGCTAAACGATATACTATATTGGCCTATTGACACGAAACTAGATTTGCAAGGCATTTCCGATGCTTGCTTTGTTAGGTGCAATTAAAGACAGTGATGACCAGAGATCGGATAATCGGATGCATATTTACCTAAAGTTGACCGGCGGCTTAGTATGGAAAGCACTTCTTTATCGTAAAGATTTCGGGATTTCGGAATTGATGCGTTTAATGTTCGGAATATAGAATTAAATGTATTTTCATTACGTTTGTAGTGTTTTCTATTACAATATATTATTTGTATGTACATTACTTGTATGGAAAAAAACCCAATGTTTCGGGATGAATACCGTTAGCGTTTTGGTTATAAATATAATTGAATGCACACTCAAATAAAGGTTTTTAAATGAGGAGCCGTAATTATTTGCGTTGAGAACAATATTTGAGAACAAGATTAAGATTGTTATCAAAACACTATGTATATATTATTTTCTTCTTCTTTAACTTAAGAGTTCAACTCTTGTCGGTGGAGCAACTTTATTTAATAAAAAAAAAAATGTATTTTTGTCTTTTTTTAGCACATGCTACCCTTCCTCTTTCACCTTTCAAATACTTAATACTTAATTGCATCGACGTTTAAAATTCAGTTTAAGTGCAGATGCTTGCGAATATCCATTATGAATTATGATGTTCGAAGCTTAGTAGCTAGTTATTTTATAAAAAAAAAAATATATATTTTATAAATTAATATTATAATTTGATAGGTAGGTAACCAACTAACTGTTTTATATCCGATTAGTTCAAAATCCCTGATTTTTTTCGAATCCCGACATTGAAAAAGACAATTCCGAAAAAAGAAGCCGTCTCCATATTTTCTTAGCCAAAAAATAAGTTTAGGTAAATATGCATCCGATTATCCGATCTCTGGTGATGACAGAAAATTGTGCTGTTGAACTTGCATTGTGTAAATGAGCCATAAATTTTGTGCTAATTTATAAATAGGAGTTGAAGATTATTCTAATGATGAAATACGGGTGTTACTCACGTAATGTTGGTCTATTTAGTCGACCGCGGTTTCGCCTATGCGTCTAGGCATTATCAAGAGAGTGCGATACGTCGCGCCTGAGCCGCAGCCAGTCTTGCACATGCGACTCAGGCGCGTCGTATCGCACTCACTATTTCATAATTTGAATAAAGTTACAAACTCACGTCAGTTTTAATAAAAAATAGGAGTTGAAGACTTAGATATCATAAGCTACAAGGTTTCAATTTTTATTGCTCCTGTAACCATCACATCTTTACAATTTGGTATGAATACTTGCTTGCTTTTATATATTTGCAAATGTTTTTTTTATGGTTATAGTAAGTAATGAATGATGCGGTCTACGGACTCTACGGTGGAGCACGTTTACCTACGATATACTCTTGTTTTGTATAAAAAATAATTTAGAAATAGAAATAGAAATAATTTATTCGCGTAAAACTCGGTAGGCTACCTACTAGGTACAGATATTTTAACATTTTGTTACTTTTTTGTATTACATATTTCGCCGAGAATTCGACATGCAAATATAAGATATTATTGCTAAAATTATTAGGTACACTTGGCATGCAAAATTCATGTTTATAATGTGTTTTAAATAGAAATTGAATTGAAGCATACAATGTCAAACCAATTAAAATAAATATATGATCAACGTCAGAAAATTAATAAAAGCTATATTAAACCTATTATTATGTCATGAATTGGCTAATTACATAAATTAAAATAAAATCATGTCATGTAACGATTTCATCATTCACGATCATGTCATAAATTAAAGATAAAGATAAATTTGGATTTTTTACATTAGATAGAACGCCAGAAGCAATTACACTATCCAATGGTCCCAATGACAAGGCCAAATACACACATTCACTCACTCAAGCACACCCAGTCTCAGAACAAATATTTGCGAATTACACAAAGATTTGTCCCATGCGGGGATCGAACCCACAACACCAGTGCAGTGGAGAGCGGCGAGGCGACCGCTTAAACCACTACACCACACGTGCAGACGTCATGATTTACTTCATCCTCTATCTGTTCTCTAAGCTATCTGCGCAATGAGTATTTAGTTTTCTATCGAATAATTCCTCGTATATTACCAACCTTTCACCTCCAACTACGTCAATACATTATAATTTCCATACAGCATTTGTTTTCGCGTTAATCACTGCATAATGTCACTATGTAACATTTAACCTAAGTGCTTACTACATAATTGCAGAAGTATTCATTGAAAGGTCTGCCTCGATAGTAGATAATAGTTAGATAGGACGACCGGATGGCGGAGTGGGTAGAGAACCTGCCTGCGACGCCGAGGTCGCGGGTTCCATTCCCGCTTAAGACAAATCTTTGTGTGCATGAACATGGGTGTTTGTCTCTGTCTTCTATTTATCATAAGTATGTATTTACAAAAGAAAAGTATATATGTATTAGTATCAGTTATTCTAGTACCCATAGTACAAGCTCTGCTTAGTTTGGGACTAGATAGCGTTGTGTGTAAGTTGTGAGTGTGAGATATTTATTTATTTATAGTCTAGTGGTTAGCGTATCGTCGTTGTCAAACCAAAATCTGCTATGTGCAGAAATCATAGTTTTGAGAAATTGACAAAAAAAGGTCTCCTGCATTCAAGGGATTGTAGGTAAGAGGTCGTCAATAAGAGGTCGTAGATCGTCATAAGCACATTATAGTTTTTTATATGGTAGGATATAGCTGCGAACTATATGCAGAGGTTTAAAGTAGAAATCTTACAAAAGTGCACATAGCAGATTTTGGTTTGACAACGACGGTATGCTCCTCTCACCGCGAGGTCTCGGGATTGATTCACAAGTCGAGCAAAGTGTTTAAAAAAAATCACAATAGCAACACGAAGTTGGAATTGTGTTCGGTGGATGGTGATAGGCTCACCGCCTTACCTACCTACGTCTAGCACTGAGTCAGTGCTAGACGTAGCGCGGAGGGGACGACACGCGCATAACAGCCCAGTTGATGAATCTACGTACTAGATTCGAAACTAGTCGGCATATCCCGGCTAAAGTAACGTGAGTAACCCGTATTCTCAATAATAATAAACAACTTACTGAACAAAGACTTGTTTGTCGAGATATTTGAAGTACACGAGTAATCTCAGACAGATTAACATTCCAGTCAAAAGTGCCGACATATCAGATCAGTGTTCACGTACACAATTGACATTTAAAAGAATCTGGGCGTGCAGGAAGGGCAGTCGAGGCCGTCTGGTGATACACTCTCCCTTCGCAAGGACTTACGCTCTCTTCCCTAAAATAAATGCATAAATAATTTATTTAATATATGACGCTTGTTTTTCTTAAAAGGGTACACAGATAAACCTGTTTGGTTTAGGTTTCATGAATCAAGGAAGGAAAGTTATCATGCCCGGTGGCACGGAAGTTCGAAAAAAAACTATTTATAATCAATACAAACAAATAAAATTGAAGTGTCTGTCATTAACTATTTAACAATACGCTAAACTTCACGGGAGCGGAGCTGTAAGGTTGAATGCGAAGGGCGGGAGCAGCTACTACTTAATACAACGAGTTCCACGCAGACGAAGTCACGGGCAAAAGCTATGTCACCATGAAACAGAATTTAAATGAACTGCATTTGTGTCCGAGCTTCAGTGAGGAGACATCACCGTCTCACCAAAAAGTAGTGTTTTTATTCATGTGTACCGCTTTCATGATCAAATTAATATGACGCATTATTTCGTATCCCTAGTAGAAGTGACGCGACGCATCTACACTACAACCTTTCGTAAATGTGCACCTCTGTCTCCTCTTTAACCAGCAGCCGAATAGTAGTGCTTTCATTACTGTCTTCTACTTAGTGCTGAGATCAGGGCCCTAAAATTATTGGAACATAAGCCATAACAGTGTACTCCTCAGATATGGCAACGAATCTATTTTTTGTGGATTGTTGAAGTCCATGAGCTGTAGTTACCAGCTTACCATCAGTAGACAACATACGTCTCGCTCGACCTCTAAAATTGTCCGCTATACTACCATTGCTCCATGAGTCCACTATCCACAATGCAATGCGCCAGCACGGTACGGGGGGCAGTCCGGCACCGTTACGCTACCGTTTTTGCGCAAAACAGCTATGTCTGCCGTCTCGCTCGCAGGCATTTGAAAAAAATGGTAGTGGTAGCGATTAAGTCAATGGATAGCCAAGGGTAAGAAATTTGTGTGCATACAGATGCCTGAAAAAGCATGGGACTATCTTTTCTCTCATAGTTACCTCAAAAGGACAAAGAAGAAGAGACAGTTATTGAAAGAAAAGCAAAACAACATACAGTCGTGAAAGACATCGCAGTACAGAATGCCATCACAAATGAAATAACTGAGGATTTCAATGAATTTGGGAAGTCTTGGCTAAATAGCAACTCAATAATAAAAAAACATACCTCTTTGTTATAAAGTAAGTGTATGCAAAGTTTAAAATGCTAAGTACATTTATATAACAGCTATCTCCGCAAAATTTCTCTCACTTCAGTGTATTTAGTTAATTAGCTGAGTGCAGAATCAACGAGAATATACATTAACGCAACGCTAACGTAGAAAGGGAAACGTTAAGCTGTCTCTCAGACACTTTTAAAGAATACATACATACAGATGAATACTTGACATTGAGGCGATGGAATATTTAACAATGCTAAAAAGAAAGAAATATTTATATAACTATGCAGGCTGAGATAAATATATCGCGATGATTCTAAAAAGCAAAAACTCACGTTCAGTTGATTTTGATTGAATAGAAGCTGAAGCTGTTGCAGCTTCTGTACCCGAAACAGCATAGGGAGTATAGGTGAACCGGTCGTGAACCGCTCGCAAACCACGTACACACTATGTTTCTTATGGTCAAAATACGTAGCAACTCAGCAGCCGCACGTGGATTTGCTTATGAGATGTTTGTGTTCATTCTGCATCTAGGTTTTGTTCACATATTTCAGAAAGAACAATTGTTCTTGGAATTTGGCAATGGGTCTTTGAGGCCATGTCAAACACATGACCATGAAAATGGGCACTTAGAAACCCTCAAAACAGACCTAACCAAGAATGACTTGTTGATGATCCATAGAAGCTGTTGAAGCAATCTACTTCACTATATCACCACACCTTTGACCAGCCGCATCTGGCAACTAACTTACAATCCGATCTCAATCCAGATTAGTAAAGGTCGTTCTTATCTTCAGTACAAACGGGCGTGTATTAAGTTTTCCTCCAGTAATTGAATTTATTGAATGCCTTCAATGAGTACGTGGTTCGATAACTATAAAATTAAATGGTATCAAGGCGGAGCGTTGACTCCAGTAGTTGCAATTTATACGTGCTGGGTGAGAGGTCACTAAATGAATAACTTGGTATCTTGACAGATGTAATTCATTGCGCAGGTGACCCTAGGTTTCATAGACATGGCATTTATTTTGGTGATCTTCTGGAATATTTGAGTTCGGACTATTTACGTTTTTTGCCACTCAGACCCTATTTGAACTGTCAAAACAAAACTGGAAAGCATTTTAGAGGCTGAGACTGGTGTGTGAGAATTAAGGCTGGATACAAATTGCCCAGAAGATACGATTTAATAAAGAAAGGCACGAATAAAGTGGAATTGCGTTGATCAAAATATCTGCTATCTATATACGGGGTGGATGCGACATAGCGACATTTATTGAATTGCACAGCTTCTATACATGGTAAGTATCAATTTCCACCGGATAAAAAATCTCTGGCGAAAAAAATAAAATCACGTTCTCCGAACAATTTGAACATTGCGATCGTGCAATTTGTTCGGAAGACGTGGATTTTTTTTTTCGCCAGAGAATTTTTTTATCCGGTGGAAATGCATACTGGCCATGTATAGAAGCTGTGGTTTCAATAAATGTCGCTATGTCGCATCCACCCTGTATAGGTAGATCACCACAAACATAAGATTGATAAAATACACTATATAATTTAAGGCAACAACATAACATAACATCGCGCCTATATTACGCAGGAGGGTGTGGCAGAGGTGTACAACACCCACACTTCACCTGTTATGTTTAGGTTCCATGTAGTAGAGGGTGAGCCTATCGCCATCCACCGGGCACAATTCCAACTCCGTGTTGTAATTGTGAATTTCCTGACGGATAGTTCACAAATAACACGTTTTCCGTCACGGCAATCGAACTCAAGACCTCGCGGTGAAAAGCGCATACGCTAATCACTAGACCATCGAGGCAGGCAGTTAACAAAACAATAGCACAGTCAGAGGTTAGAAAATAATAACAAAAACGAAACATTACGTCTGCTTCTGTCACGGATTATAATATACAGTTTCACATTACGGAAGGCAAAGTCGGATAATGTTAATGAATTCATTGTTATTTCGCTCAAGTATACAATGATAAACGAGCCAAAGTTTTTTAGGTTAAAATTTAAATTCATACCAACAATCACAGCGTTACCTCCATAGTGCGCTACGGACCGATATTGCGTAAGGGACTAAAACACTTGGTCCGATTCGAGGTTTGAGAGCGAAGTAGATTTTTCGCACGTAACATGGTTGGCGGGTAATTTTATTAATTAATTGTTAAATAACGGAGAGAGCGCATGAAATATCGACTAGATTGTGTAAGTTGTTTGTTCGTTGTAGTAGGAATGCAAATCTGTGATGTAAATAGAGTAAAACGTAACAGGTGGGCCTAGATAGTACAAATGATGAGGCAGTATTCACAAAGACAGTTAGGGTCGACACACACCAAAAGCGCGTCGAAGCGCAGCGAAGGGAAGCGCAGTTTCAGTGTCATATGAATTTTAACTTTATTTTCATAACTATAATACTTATTATCGCATGAGAAACTCAAACGTGACGCGCGGATGCCCGCGGCGCCGCGGGAATTCCTCATGCGATAATAAGTATTATAGTAATGAAAATAAAGTTAAAATTTATATGACACTGAAACTGCGCTTCGCTTCGCTGCGCTTCGACGCGCTTTTGGTGTGTGTCGACCCTTAGGGTAACAAAATAGCTTTTGTAGGCAAACTTATGTATGATAGCCGAGTGGGAGACCGTAGGACTGCGAAGTCAAAGGTCTCGGGTTCAAACCCACGGTACACAAATCTGTCAATAAATCGTTAAGATTTGTCTTTTCGTAGATATATGTGTATTTATCATTTAAATTATCCCTCGTGGACGGTGAAGGAAAACATCGTGAGGAAACCTGCATGCCTGAGTGACTAAAAAGTGCTAGAAGTCGTGTGAAGTCTACTAATCTGCACTTGGCCAGCGTGGTGGACTATGGCCTAACCCTTCTCAACATGAGAAGAGGCCCGAGCCCAGCAGTGGGATATGTATTAGATACATATAATTATTAATCTTATTCTTTATAATTAAGACTTTGGTAATACTACTACAAATTATTAATTTTTATATCTTTTACCTATGCTTAGCGAATTATACTAAGAGTTGAAAACAGTTGAAAAATTATGGGACCGATGAGAATGATGAGAGGCGACCGTTGAGTGGTTAAAGCGGGTGCCCGGTATGCAGAAAGTCGCAGGTTCAAATCCTGTGTTCAAAAACTGTTTCTTAGTATAAAAAAAAACAATTATTTTCCATTTTATCAACAACTACGTGAAAAGTTCGTTTTCATGAAATGTACTCTACAAGCTAACTTTCTATTCCATGAGGTCAAAATTCAGAAATTAACGAATGGCGTAATACCAGAAAATCATAGACAATTAACATGATAATAAGTTGTGTAGTACATTTAAATAAAACTTCTTCTAGCACAAGACATAAAAATGCCACCTAATTGGATGCCAGTGAAAAATTTAACGCTATTAAATGCTATTAATTAATGAATGCTTAGTATTAATTTCTATTTAAATGAGAGTGTGGGTGCCAGTTAATAATATGCGCTTATTCTAATATTATTATTAAGTCGGAGAGTTTGTTTGTTTGAACGCGCTAATCTCAGCAACGACAGGTCCGAATCTAAAAATTGATTTGTTGTTGGATAACTCAATTAATGAGCAAGGCTATAGGCTATATAACATCACGTTATTACCCACGGGAGCGGAGCATTTTGACGCAAGTAAAACGGCGTTGAACAGATAGTAGTAGTAAAATTGGATGCTACTATTTGTACGAACAGGCTTGGTAGCGTTTTATGGGCATTTTTCGTTGGTAAGGTCAAAGGTTTATGGCTAGTGTGGTGTAAAAGAGGTCTTTAAGATTATCGGGTGAAGAGATGGTATGTGGCAACTGCAAGCCCCATGGAATTCCATCAATAAAATACATATATTGTTACAAGGGAAAATGTTACGTAAGGTAGATTATAATCTTTTTTACTTCAAGCTTTTCATCTCTTTCTGGCCAGATTCATACTCTATTGCTTAGCTCATCCCATTTAAGATAGGTGTGGCGGTATCCGCACATAACAAATTACGGATAACATTGACAACGTCAAGAAGTGACAATGTCAAAGAGCGCTGAATCGCGATTAAAGTGTTCACAGAGAGTATACATATATACCACTTCCAACTCTTCCAAGACGCTACCGTTGGACAGCTTTACGCCAGGCAATACCATCGAACCTGGTCGGAGGATCCTCCCTATGAGGTGGAGGAACATCACACCCCGTTCCTCTGTCAAGCCTGTCTTTTGCCATACCTTAAGTAGCATATTGGTTTTCACGATACAAATCTCTCCTGTAAACTGACCTTGTTTAACATGCTCAGCCACCACATTATAATAAAATCTGCAGTAATTCGATCCAAAATCGCTTTTCCTCATACCGCACGCTTGAGTTAAGTTACTGAACTTGTTATACAACGAGGCATCTGGTGAGGCTGTAGTTTCGTCACATATGCTACCAGATACCAGATCCTGTATAAGGCATGATTCAGGCTTGTTAGCGAGGGTTTGAGCCGGTTAGTACGATTTTATGCAGAACAGCTGTTCAGCCTCTTGGGATTGCTTTTAATGGAAAAGAGATAGCATAGCTGATTTAATTTTAACGTTTTGATATCAAATTAATGTTGTTATACAACGTTGTAATATACTCTTTGGTTATTTAACTTGCTTATTAATATTTATATGTGTATTGAAAATAATACAAGAAAAAGATAAAAATATATTCCTTTGCCTATGTGCAGAGTTCTTACTAGGTAGCTATAATTATTTTATCGCACTTATATGTATTTCAGTTCAAACCTTTTTAATGAAAATTAAACTGTTTTGAACTCACGTGACGATTCTCCTTATAACACTTACTACTTAATACTGTCAAAACGCAAGTGCTTACTATACATTATTATGGGTAAACACACACACACACACACACACACACACCAATCAAATGATGAATATATGCCACATTACACACACAAGCTTCTGGAATAAAATGAATTGAACTATGAAATTTCAGTTTTGTTACGTTAGGAAAAAACTGCATGTGGAAGAGGCTAACTAACATTGTGATAAGCAGCTGATTATAATAATTTAAATTTTATATACCAATATTTGCACGCCTTGATTGACAGAATATGATGATACTTTGTAATTAGTTTAAGTCAGCTATTATGTACCATAATCATCCAAATAAAGATTACTTACTTACTTACTTACTAAGCTTTCTTTACGATTAACACCAAAAATGTCTCCACTGAACTCTATTTGAGCAATTCAAAGTCTTGTCAAAATCTAACTGATAAACTGAATAAACAGATAAACACTTTTATTGATAATGATTAATTACACGTCATAACATTTTTAGCACATACAAAATCATAAATATAGATGAATTGATCATAAAAACAATAGAATCAACATTTATATTATTCATTATAAATAAATAAAAGAATTATGTTTAATAAATAATTTAAAAATAGTCTTATAGTTAATAAACTGCTTAGCAGTTCCAATGGGACATTAGTCAAAAAATACACATTTATTCAAATTTAACAATTTTATATACAATCTCTATTCCTACTAATTTTCCAAGAATATGTCATCAACGGAGTAAAAGGCTTCCTGAACGAGCTAGCACTTGAGTTTATTTTTAAAAACACTTCGTGACTTTGAGGAGGTTACGACTGTTAAGTGTGATTCGTGCCTTACAAGACATGTGCCAATACCTTTTAAGGTGGAAATGCGACTCGTTTATTTTGCAAGTACTGGAATGTAGGCTGGGCTTAGTTTTTAGTCTACGATGGTAATGAGCTGGATGCCTCTGTTTAGTTCTGTATGGAGACTATGGAGTACGTGAGTGTAATTATTATTTAAAGGTATTTGTTTATATTCATGTCTTCACGTCTTTGTTATCTTTGCCAACAAGTTGTTAACAACTGTTCTTATTTGCATGAGAGATATAATTTTCAATTAGGCACACACTTATCTTAGTTTTTTTTTCTGTAGGTCAGAGAATAGGTGGTACCCTATTCTTTATATATACCGCTAGGTAAAGGTCAACATATCAAGCGGGCGACAGCTAGTAACTTTACATACAATAATGTTAATTTTACGTAAAAAAAACTTTACGTAAATTGAAACAAACAAACAATGTTAATGAACTTTTTATGAAATAATTTTATAGCATATAGCTTAGCAAATTATACTAAGAAACAGTTGCAAAAAAAATGGGACCAGCAGGATTGGATCCTACTTAATATAGGAACTAATTGATGAACGTGACGTCACGAAATGAGGTAACATACAGTTGAGAAAATTAGGGTCCTGGCAAGAGGCGATCGTGTCTGGTTGGTTAAAGCGGCTGCCCGGTGCACAGAAGGTTCAAATCCTGCCGGTCCCAAATTTTTTCACTGATTCTTAGTATACAATAGTCTTAATGAATTTAAATAATCAGTACATTGAACTATTGTATTAACCTCAAGTATAACTGTTACGAGACTAAGAACTAATCCATAACTTCACAAAACTTCTTAAACCGCGATTAAAGCTAAACCCGGATTCGCTCTCTCTCTCTTACCCCATCCCTCATTCAATGTTAGAGTGGGACTGAGAGATAAAAACGTTCGTTCAGTATTAAATGTCGGGTTAATACGTTATTTTAAAAACGCGGCCAAATATGGTCAGCTAGTTAATGAAGACCGGTTTGAGACAAAAACTCTAGTACGTCTCGCACTTATGTAGTACAACTTGTTAGAATAATGGCTGCAATAAACTAATGTTATCATGGATGTTTGTTTGTTAGTCTAAATTGATTTTAAGGCTGTATTAAAGCTACAAATATTGCAGATGGATTTTAGATTCAGTTGATTGTCAATCACATAGGCAATTGATTGAATTGATTTTATGATCAAAAAGATTTTACACCTTTATCAAAACAGCATTTTTTTGTAGTTATGCTAGCTGTAGGATTATTTTTGCAGTCAAAGGTCATTTCATAAAGACATTTCCTTTCCATATCAGTTTGTATTAATTATGGCGTATTAAAAACGGTATCTATTGTCAATGGACCTCAAAAAATTAGGTTTGACATTACAATAATCTATTCTCAATCATCTGCATGTATTAAACAATTCTGTTCCACTCTAGAAAGTAAAATAGATTGGACGAAAGACGTTACACGATTCGTCTCAATGACGAAAGTAACGGACAAGAAAAACCGACTTTAGCAATGTAGAATTACAGGCATTGATAATAATTGTCGAAAGTACAATAATACGAATTTTAAAGCGATGTAACTGTACGGAATATTAAAAACCAATACAGTACAGATACAATCGGAGATGGCAATCGAAAAGAATCCAAAACTTAATACACAACCTATCATTTGGGAAGGAGAAAAAACTTTTGCAAAAACGAACACAACACATGGCCTGGACGACCTTTGAAATTCCATTGATGATATTAACCCAATCTAAAATGAACTCAAAGACGTTAAACATAAAGATGAAATTGACGAAAAAGATGACTTGATTTATGATGTTTCGGGTACGGTAAGGAAGAAAGGTGGTACAAAAAGAGAAGAGAATCGTGAAGCGGTACACGAACGACCTTGGGGAACCGTAGGCCACGAACCGGCTGCTCAGGCCCAGAGCCGGTTGTTTTTGTGACCACTTTTCGGGTCCTGTTTGATGGATGGATATTTAGGGGGCTCGGTTTCAAGTGTGTATTGAATTGGGATGGGATTTGGTAAATGTGGAGCTCGTTTTGCGTGTATACGTTTTTTCTAAAGGTAAATTGCATGGTTGAAATGAGATTTAGTAATGCGTAATTTAATCTACAGGTTTTGAATAAACTTTGCTGTTTTATACATTGCATTGACGTATTGTAACGTGTAAGTCTTTTTATATCTTTACTAGCAGACAAAAAGTCTATATCCGGCCTTAAGGTCCCATCTACCTCCATACCAAATTTCATCAAAATCGATCCAGCCGTTCACGCGTGTTGTTGTGACCAAGGGACATAGATAGATAACACTCAAATTTTTATTCTCAATAGTTTGCAAATAAATTTTCAAGAGGCACTCTATGAAAAATTTATGTAAGAACAGTTTAGAGTTTGTCAAAGTCAGGACTTGAATTATTGTCCTCATTAGGCAGGACATATTTTTGAGTTGAACTGATTGCTTCTAATAATAACACTACACCAGAGGCATCAGTCGGTTGTCTCATACATATAACGTTGACTACACTTTCAAATTATACCTCATAGCAAACTATTGTTTTGCAGCAATTACATCTTTAATGATCAAATCGATTATTTTAGTGACTTTCGTTTAGCGACACACTTGTGGCCCTGTACCGGCACCAGGCAGGTTTGGATCTTCTATGCAATTATTAACTTTTACTTTCTTCAATATTTTGAATATGCAGATGTCATGAGAAAGTTTCGAGGTCGTGGGCGGCTGCTTATTTTATTAGTCTCTAATTTGATTATGTTTTATTCCCTTTAAGGCTTGGCTGCTGCATTATCATTTGTTAGCTTTCGCATACTTTAAATATGTAGAAATTGGATGCGATCTTAGTTCGACGAAATACGAGGTGGCCGTGGCGTGATGGTGAAGACATCGGTCTTACGATCGAGAGATCGGAGGTTGGGATCCTAGCCATTACACATGGACGTGAACTCCCTCGAAGGAATAGTAGTAATTTGTATAATATTATGCAAATTACTAGTAGGCTTTAAAAAAAGGAAAAAACTGATTCTAGTTTCGATGGTCCTAATGTGTTAGCAAAGCAGAGGTGCTAACTGCACAGGTCTCATACAAGAATTCACTACTTAAGAGTAAAGATGACGCAAAAGAAAAAAATTGAGAATGAAATATTTAATTAAAACATCAATACCTAACGACAGCATGCCTAACCTCTGCTCATTAGGTCTAATTCTTGCTATAACTGAATTAATGAATAATTAATTAAACGAAAACTATTACTAGAAAAAAATATTCATAAAATGTCTCAAGATCTCAAGATCTGTTACAAGGTTTCCGTTGTTTCGTGAATTCTTTGGCATAGTTGCGAAAATATCTAGCTTTGCATCATTTACATGCATAATAGGCATGGTGACTGATCCATTGATAGTATTTTCAACAAAAAAATAAACCGACGAAAAATAACTGAAAAGTAAAAATTTTGTGAAGATTTTAAGTTTAATGTGCAAGACTGGCTGCGACTCAGGCGCGACGTATCGCACTCTCTTGATAATGCCTAGACGTATAGGCGAAACCGCGGTCGACTTAATAGACTAACATTACGTGAGTAACACCCGTATTTCATAATTTGAAAAAGATTTTAAGTCTTGGGTATTGAACTTAGGTACATAAACTATAAAATATTATATTTACTTATTTTGAGCCGGCGCCAAACAATAAACAATTTTATTTGCAACTACGTAGAAGACTTAACGTAGTTATCATTTTGTTTATTATTTGGCATTTTGTTTATAATAATATATACCTTATCAAAATATAGGTAAACATAAACCTACTACAAGAATTTTTAGAGACATACTATAAATCTTACTCATTTAATGATCATTCAAAGTTCATGGGCGAGTCCTTTTTTTTTTTTTCTTAAAGTACGAAATTATAAAAAAAAATAAGCATATTTGTTGTTATCAACATAATTTATTCACAACCAAAGAAATTTAAACACAAAAAAAACTAAATAAACTAACCTAAAATAAACTACTTAAAAACTAGCGTTTCAAAGAATACCTAACCTAATCTAACAAATCGCAGCCAGTGGGCAACGTGCCCGAAATACAAACAGCACAAAATAAATTAGTAAAAATGATTTTTAACTACCCATACCTGACATCAACTACCAAAATATACAAAGAAACTAAATTAATGAATTTAAAACAATTATATATTTACAATACCTGTTTATTTATTCGCAAAGTTCTCGACAAAAAAATTCAGACAGATATTACATTTACAAAAATAAAAATATAACCCAACGTAGCACTCGCCGAGCCAGTTTTATAGTATTACCTAAAATTAGAACCAATTAAGGAAAATCAATGCTCACCTTTGAAGGAGCCCAATTGTACAACGAATTGCCCCCACACATTAAAAATGTACACTCATTTAATGCATTTAAAAATAAGCTAACGCAACACATTTTAGATATTTAATTAGAATGCATTATTTGGGTAAATGCGTAAATGTTTAAACGACGAATTTAGACTTAATTTTATATCAATTCATTGTTCTCAAGTAAGTGACTTTATGTTTTAATTGAGAATAAAGATCTTTAAACCTGGATGGCAATGCTAATTCGCAGTCCAAAATAAAAACCAGCATTACGGCAACGTGTTGTATTAACCAATAGCTTTGATATTTCTTTAAATAAAGAATTGGCCCATGGATGATTATTATTATTATTATTTTATGATTATATCATAAAATTACCCACTTTTGATTTATTGTTTCGAAAAAACCTCAGAATAACGGTGTTAATACTCTTTTTACTTGTAACAAACATTATTTAGTATGAGTAAGAAATCAATTAGCTAAGAAATCATTGGTCAAGACAAGCCTCTATCTTTTTATGCCTCTTTTTACAGCTACTCGGTGGGTCAGCCATTCCGTCTATTAACTCTATAACCGTGAATCTGGCACGTTCAACGAAAATTGTATAATTGTTGCAATTATTACAACTAGAGCGGAACGATACCGATGTAAGAATCGTAATTTTTGATCATCTGTTTTATAGGGTATTTTTAAAAATAGTTACGTTTTATGACCATCTTTTTAATCATATTCAACAACTTTTTTAAAACACTGTTTTGGTTTTTAAACATGTAATGGCTGTATAGCCAATTTAAAAATATGAACTCATAATACACACAAAATTAGTATTTTTGATAAGTTGTGGGCTGTATCTTGTCGTTCTTAGTATCGTTTAGCCGTTCTTAATTCTTTATTACACAAAAATATAAATACAATATTACATTAAAACAAATGCATTTCACACTTTTGCATTTTTTTGTCTATCGGAGAAAACAAGTTAACAGATTTATAACTATTGATTTTAGAACAACTAATTTCAACACCTTACTTTTTTTCCAAATTCAACCCAGAATTTGGATAAAAAAAAACGGTAATAGTTGTTCAAATTTGTTTATGTTAAAAATTTGCCCGTGAGAGAATGTAACTATTTCTAAAATTACCCTTTATGTTAGGAAGTATTATAATTATGTAAATGATAAGCTATCTTGGCATTATTCTGTTTTGGAGGTTATTCACTTCTAGCGGTAAGGCACTAGTTTTTATTGTTTTTTAATGAGACATGTACAATTTTATTACTTGTTGTTTTACGCGAATAACATAATAATATGCTATTATTATTATGCAGTATGCAAGCATAGTCCACAAAAAAAACCTTTTTTTTTCCAATTCAGGTTTTTTTCTCGGCAAAACGAAAGTATTTGTTTAACAAAACCTAGGCATTGCAGCATTGTAGTAAAAATCTATTTCTTAAGCTGGCATAGAACACAGATGAGTATAATGAGCTTTTAAAAAACAAATAAATATCTAAAGATAATAGTGTACTTGTGATAATGGAATCAATTTTTAGCAAGTTGTCTGTAAGTAAAAAAAATATTAGTAGATATTATATCCTCTACTTAAATACTTACGTAAGTAAATGGATCTAGATTTCAATCAATCTCAAACTATATAAATATTATAATATATAATACCTATATATAAATATTTTCTCTACCTTGATTGATGTCTAACGAACTAATAAATTCGCAAAATCAATTATAAAAATCAAGTGCATAAAAAGTACCATTACGCCGTGACACGAAAAGGGCGGGCAGTGTCTGGCAGACTATAGATTATGATAAACAATCATCAAGTGTAACCATGTATGCGTGTGTGTGAGTGGTGTCAACTTTTGGTTACTAGCTGTCACTTGCGGCTCCGTCTTCGTAATACGTCGATGAAAAGTATTGTTCTTATTATTTAGCTAATTAGGGTATACGTATATAAACTATGTGTGTTCTAAATTTAATTTAAACCCGTTTTTGCCTAAAAGCTACTACTAAACACCAATATGGACACGCAATGATCGCAAAAAATGCTGCCGAAACTCGCGAGGAAGCGGGGGAGTACATTGTACCGCGATAGTGTCAAATCAAAGTATTTGACAACTAGTTTAATATGAAGTGTATGATCGGCGGTCATTCACATGGCAGCGGGGGATGCTTGAAAATGACAACTCCAGTTGGATTATTTCTCTGAGGTAAAAAGTTGCAAAACATTAACAGATACTTACAAACTTTCGCATTTAAAATGTTAGTGGCTCATGTAGGCAGGATTTTATAAATAAAATAAAATGAAATAATAAGCAATCGAGAAATATAACCCAACCGTGTGTGTCTTTGTGTGAGTGTGTGGGCAAGTCAATGAGGATTTAGGTACTATCTATGAAGATGTTTCAAGTGCCTATTGAAGATAGACATTTCAAGATGATATTCCAGGAAGATATAGATAAAGATGGCGTCGTCATTACAAAATATTTTGCCAGACCAAACACGAGAATACTGATAAACGCCTCATTTTCAATACATTTATTAAGTTATGAGTTTATGTGTTCTAAATAGTCTTTGTTCTACTTTTATGGATAATTATAATCAATAAAATTATTGTAATCTGAAGTAGGTAACAAACACATTCTTAGAAAATATCACAAAAGTTAAGTTAAATAGTAAAATATTTATTTATGGTATAAGTGAAGAAAGTATAATATTTCGTTTGAGTCTGGTTTTTAATCATGAGCTTGTGATGTAGTCTACTGAGCAACGCGAGTGATTTAAAACCACAAAGATAACGAGAAATAGAATCCTCACGAGTTTTGCACATAAACTGGTTTTTACCTCTTCCAGTAAGAAAATATTATAACTTTAATAGGAAACTCAAAACAATACTCACGCTCTCACGCAAAAAAAATAAAAAATGTTTATTTGCTAACTGTAGTAATCACTATAAATAACAAATAATCAAATAAATAGTTCCCCGCCATCTTATTTGTTTATTTGTGGTAGTATTTTTTTTTCTATGTAAATTTCGTTCGGAATCCGTAATTCAGATATTTTTGTAAAATAGGTACAATCGACCAAATAATATTTTCAATACAAAGACGATTCAAAGCGTCTATATGAGTTGCAATAGAAAGTAATCTTTATTTTATTTCCTTTTAAGTTTCTAATCGCAAAACATTAATAATCGTTTCTTATTTTGAACGAAGCATATTTAGCTCTTTGAGATATGAAAAAAAAAGCTTTTTCGTTTCAAATCTTACTAGTAATTTGCAGGTACAAATTACAAGTATTCTTGTTTGTCCCCTTCAGCTAAGCTTAATTCGCTTGTGTAAGGATGAAGTTTACGTCCGCGGTGTAATCGGCAGTATTCGAACCAACGATCTCTCGATCGTAAGACCGATGCCTTATCCACTACGGCATGGTCACTTTATATATTATTATATATTAGATAGCTAAGAACTAAGAAAACAAGTTTCACATACGGGCCAATAACACAACCTTACGTATTTCCATCCATCCATCCATTCAAGTATCGCACACTCATTTCTCACTCTAAGAATAATACCTTTTCTCCCAGATTCCAATTTATTCAGTGCTGCAGACAATACAATAAACAATGATCTTTAATGCAGGGAAACCGCGGTATTAAACATGTCAGTCTGGCCAAGCTTATAGGACGTAAATTGGTCGAAGAAAGTCGCCATATTGTGAAGAAAAGGATTAAAATTAAAACTGAGTGTGATAAAAGTTGTAATAAATTGGGCACAAATATTGGATTCAGCCGATCTGTCATTTACTTTGCAGTGTGCCAGAAAAAATACAATATTATCACACCTATAATAATAACTACGATAACTTATTAGAAAAGGATGGTATTTAAAAGTGCTTCAATTTATTCCCATATAATTTAACTAATTTTGGCTTTGTTCCACCAAATATACTGAATGTGCACCAAAATATGTTTACTAACATATTTCATAGTGAGCACCTATTTAAGAACTGTTGCAAATTTGTAAAAATAGTACTACACCTATTTTAAAAACAGATTGATTCTAGCATGCTAGCTGTGTTATGGTCGCAGTTCTAACCTTTTTTTTTTTTTTTTTTTTTTTTTTTTTTTACGTGGGGAAATGCATTTACGCATACCACCCCACCCCGGGGAAGGGCAGAGTGGTTATGTGGGACTCGCCCGTGCCTAAAGATGGTAAACGGCACGGGAATACCCAACCTAACCTACTACTTTACCCATAATTGACCTATGCTATAACTATAGCTTTATTTTGTATAACAATCAGGAATATTTGGTGCACGAGAAGTATTTTTCGTGGAAGAATAAAATAATTATTGTTACAATAGAATATTTGCAGCGCACTAGAATAAAAAAGTGTTATATCTTGGTGATAATTTGGAATTTGTTTGGTGTAACATATTTTGTTGGCCGAGTAGTTTAATTATAGCAAAATAATGAAACGGGTTTAAGAATAATATTTTAGAAATGCGTACATAGGTGTACCTTTAGATTTTTGGTGAACACAAAAATATTATCCATTAGAAAATGTTGGGTGCAGCAGTCATATACATATAACTGGCACATGGACATGAGCTTATAGTACTAAGAAACAGTCGAAAAAATTGTTGAACTTGAAGAGGGGTTTAAACCCGTGACCTCAAGATTCCCTCCAAACGCTCTCCCATCTAAACTATTTATGCCACACTCCAAATGCACGCATCTTTTAACTGTATGATGCAGCTTATAGTTTGAAATTTATGGTGGGACAGGGATAAAATAATAACAGGAAAAAGTGAAAAAGATAAATTCAAGTATACATGTATGTTTCTAGGGTGAGTTCTGAGTCTTAGTTTCACTTAAGTTTTACGTACTGCGAGCGATTGAGACAACGTATTTTCATAACTCACTCCAGAACCGTCTAGAAACTTGATTTTATCTATACCGATGATGTGTTTGCTTTTATCTACTACCAGAGAAAGAATTCATTACAATCTTTATGTTGTACAAAACAAACAATTTAATTTTAAAATATTAGCATTGTCTACCTAACTCTCACTAAATAAAAGGATAAATAATATAAAACAAATATAGTTGTCGAGGTGTGGGTGGTATTGCTCATACACCTTTAAAAGCAAGTAGTCAAACATGGAGTTAGCAAATTAGTCAGACTTTGCAGAAAATTGAAAGCGGTAATAACCTTAAAGATATTTTTGGAATAAATGTTTTATTTTCCTAATACATAAATGGTGGAGGTGATATTTGAGCAGAAATAATTAAGGTCTTTACGTTTTGAGAATGAATGAATTTGTCAAAACTATAACCAACCGTTTTCAACATTTTTTGTTTAGTAAAATGCAAAAATGGATTTTATGGAAATTAGTTACCGATCTTTTCAAAAGTAAAAAGTTTTTTTTTTGGTAATTCATGTCAAATACTCATTAAGAGAAGATCGATGAAGCAAATAAGCTAGTGTCTAGGTCTTGGGTTCGATTCACGGGTCGAGCAAAATGTTATTTGTGATCTTTTCGTCAGGTAGTTGGTATTGTACCCGGTAGATTGCGATTGGCTCACCTTAACCAATGGTACCTAAACATCTCAAATTCTCAACACCTCTGCCAAACCCTTCTGGGTTGTTATGTTTAATAAGTTTTATCCTCATTCCTATTTGTTCAATAAATAGTAAATCCTTGTTACCAGCTGGTTTACATGCAAATTTTCCCGTACACTAAACAATTCAGTTCTAATCCCTTATACTTCTATCAACTGTCAATTCGAGATTCAAACTCCTCAAGTAAATAAGCCATCAGTGTATCACCCCCATCAATAGTGGCAATTCCAATTGGCTTGGAACACACGGCTGACGATCAACCAATACATTTCCAGAATAAGAGGGTCCCGCGTTGTATTGGCTTCGCGGGGAATGCGAGACCAGCTTATACTGGCAATATATAGGTTGATCGGTAGCCGTCCGTATTTTATTGTTATTTCAGAACAGTGGGCCGTTATTCTTAGTATTGGGTCCATAATACTTTATCTTAGGCAGTTAGTCTCCCAAATTGATCGGTTACTCTTGCCTATAATACTTTATCTTTCTTGAACGTATCGATCGGAATAATAAGCAGACTTTCAGTAATCTCTCTTTCTTAAACGACATGACGTTTTAGAAAGATATTGCTGGCAGAAAGGTTTATAAGGGTCTGTGGAGAATTACAGATGCACTGCAGAATGTGCAACTGCAGCTGGATTGTTTTTTTTTTTGGTTTTTAATAACGACGACCGCACTAGGAATAACTCTTATGCCGCGAGGGACACAAACATGTTTCACACACACAGAGCACACCCAGAGTTAAAAATCTTAGCGGATCACACAAAGATTTGTCCCGTGTGGGGATCGAACCCACAACACCAGCGCAATTATAAGCAGCGAGGCAACCGCTTTGACCACTACGCCAACCGTGCCCTACTGCTACCATACTAAGTACATTACAACACAAATTAGTTAATCAAATTAATCTTGTGAACCCTTAAAAATATATGTTATATGATGTTATGTGTACTCTAAAATAGTTGTTTTGCATTTATGATAGTTCAGTCTATAGAATATAGATGTTCAGTCGATAGATTTATCAGTCTATTCAGAGCCTTATACTAAATGGAGCATTTACCACAAATTTAGTGTCAATTACTGTTATTGAGTGGAGATCAAAAGGTCTAGATTTCGTATCGTACACGTAAGGAGACTTTAACTAGCTGAACAATATAGTAAAACTTTCGCTCGTAGCTACTGCAACTTTAGCATTATTGTAAAAAGTATGTTTGTACCCGCTAATCTCTAGAACTACTGGTTCGAATTCCATTATTTTTTAACGTTTGATAGCCCATTTAACGAGAAAAGCTGTAGGCTATACAACATCACGCTACCACCCATAGGAGCGGAGCAGTAACGAGTAAAACCGCGTTGAGCAGTAAGTTCATAGATATCAGATCTAAACGTTATGCAACATTGGCTAGGTCAGGCGATGAATGGGTGACCGTTTGTGGTATTTGAGGTATGTTTAAGATTTGGAAACATTGCGGTATGCCTATTGTATTAAATGTAGGTACGGAAATTTTATGTCAATCGGGTAGTAAGGATTTGATATCACATATCTGGGTCATTTATTCCATTTTAATAACTGCCCTAGGCAATATGTAAGAGTAAAATAATCTATATATGAAAGTTCTTAAAGCTTTTTAACATCAAAGAGCTTGCAAATAACCTATTATATAAGTATACTAAGAAACAGTTGAAAAAGATATGGGACCAGCAGGATTTGAGCGACCTTACTGCACACTGGGCAGCCGCTTTAACCATCTAGCTACGGTCGCCATTTTGTCATTTCGTGACGTCACCTACCGGTTCCATATCTTTTTCAACTGTTTCTTAGTATAATTTGCTAAGCATAGCTAAATGCTATAAAAATAATCAATTAGAAACCTATTACATGTTTAGATTGAATAACCCAATAGCTTATTAGAAGATCGAACTTCAACGCAGTCACTGACTGAGGATGTATTTATGTTTGGATATTTTTTACTAACAACTAACTAGATCGATTTCGATTAAACTTGGCACACATGTATTTTATCACTTATAGGGACTCTGTTAATTGTAGCCATAGAAATCTTAATAATAAGTTATTAAGATTTCTATGATTGTAGCCTATACGTTAATCTGTGTTATAACTTATAACCTAGATTATCATATAGCCTATAATTAACAGACAGAGATTCTTAGATAATTATGTACCCCAAAGGGAATTGGTAGTCGCTAGGCATCAAAGCAGTGACGTCACACGACGTAGCCTGAATACTACGCCATTGTTGGATATTACGTTAAATGCCTTCGTTACGCAACCCGCATTGAGATCGTAGTAGCGAGCTAGCGAGAGCTGCTATCTAAATAATTGCTGCCAAATTAACCAGTAGGGTTACCAACAAATATAAAACTTTAAAGTTGTCGTATCTCGTGGAAGGTACTTTTGTAGGTATTATGTTACTAACTTATAGTAACATAATACCTACAAAAGTACCTTCCACTAGTGCCATCGAACTATCGGCAGAATAGCTTTGTCCGGAGAGCTAGTAAGACCCTTAATGATGCAAGCAAATTACACGATGTTGATGTATTTAATGCAAACCTGGAGTCGATGAGACGGGTGCTAAGCCGGGATTTCTTTATTCAATATCAAAAGTGTGCTTAGTATTATTGAAGCAATTGATTTGTATAAGGCTCTGTTATAATTTGTTGCAGTACATTCGTAATTCTTAACTTTATAATATATTGTAACTTATTCGTGAGGACCTGTAATTGGCTGAATGTTGCATAATATTTTTGTTAATATTAATTGTTACTGCTGTTGGTCTTCCAATAAATAAATAAATAAATAAAAGTTTATTCATGTAAACTTAGTTATGTAATAATACAGTACACCGTTCATTATCTTATTGATAGAAATGGAAGGCGCTGGTGTGCCAACGTTACAACCTTTTGTAATATTTGGATTAATCTAATATGTACTTACTTTGTATTGCTCCATGTATCTCATTGAAATAAATGATTAATATTATATTATTATTATTATAATATAATATCACGCCTATAGTACTCAGAAGGGTGTAGCAGAGGTGTACAACACCCACATTTTACCTGTTGTGATTTTGGCTCTACGGCATAGGGGGTGAGCCTATCGCCATCCACCGGGCGCAGTTCGGACTGCGTGCTTCTATTGTGAATTGAAAACGAAAAGTTCACAAATAACACTTTGCCCTACCCGGGAATCGGACCCGAGACTTCGCGGTGAGAGGCGCATACGATAATCACTGTACCATCGATGCAGTCTTTAGGTAGTTTCCTGAAATTTCGGGACCATTTAGAAAATCATTTTCACTACACACAAAATTTCGATTTCTGTCAATCAAATATGGACCATATTTCTATAAAGATAAGGATGCACTGTAACTCTAAAATCGACAGTTTCCTTCACAGAATCGCAGCACGGATTGAGTAGTAACCCTACTAGTAATTACATAATTCAAATTTCTCAATCATCAAACGTGGTAGCAATTATAGGTTATATACATAAACAAATATTAGTACCGGCCAATCAGATGTGAAACAATTAAATTATAATTGAATCAGATAGCTCTAGGTTATCGAGTTATTAAATAACTACCAGATAAATATGAGGAAACAAACGTATTTGCGGTTTCGACCTCGTTCAACGTTACTGCTGTGCTCTCGAGAGACCTAGGGTGATGTTATATAACATATAGCCTTCTTCGGTAAATGGGATATCCATCCGCTATAGAAATATTCAAATCGAACAAGTATTTCCAGAGATAAGCGCGTTCAAACAAACAAATTCTTCACCTTTATAATATTAGTATAGATAGTTATACAAATTAGGATTGCCAGACAGATAAAATATGAATAAAGTAACGTAACCCACTTTTGTGTTTATCTTAACTTGTAATCAAATGTGAATTAAGTCTTCGAGAGTTTGTTTCACCCACTTATCGTCAGTTATGATTTAGGTTCAAAATTTGCGAATGCAATTATAAAAGAACGTTAGTATCAATTGTAGTAAGAAATTTATTATTTTAGTTGTTATATATTATTATTATGACATTAACTTTTAGTTGTTTTCACTCTAATTTATTAGGGTTGTAAGTTTTTAGTTATACAAAATGTCGAATCACTAAAAGAAATATAATATTTTGACAACTTTAAGCAAGGAAATGTCCCGAGACAATTACAAATCCAGTTTAGACATAACACACTTTTACGCATTACATTAACGATAAGGAATGAGATTAAATTACGTACAATAAAAAAACAATTACATACAAAAAACTGATTTAAGAGATCAATAATTCAATGCCAATGATAAACTTTAAGCAATATTTTTTCGATAACAGAGGCGTATCATAAAATAACAAATAACTACTATCACAGGAACATCAAATCTCCAAAACACAGAACCGTAATATAACAAAGACTAACCAGCGTAAGGGTCATGACAAGCCATGGTAGTGATAGCATAAGGTATTTTTTATGTCGCAACCGATAAAGACACCCAATGTTGAGCAAAAGTCTCCTCCAAACTTTTTCACATCTGACGGATTTGGGCCACAATCCCGGCTGTCTTGACCAGGTCGTCGCGTGTCGGTCCATCTGATATGAGGCCGACCCACAATGCGTCTTCCAGTTCGCGAAATAACAAAAGGGTAAACAGCAATTACATGAAACGACAAGGAATGAGATTAAATTACCTACAAAAGCAATAAAAAAATCAACACAAAAAACCGAGGCAAATAATCAAGAGTTTATAACAATGACCTTTAAGAATCACTAGTAAATTTCAATAACAAAACGGGCGGACAAAAAAAACAAATAACTACAATCACAGAAACATTAACTCAACAAAACCGTAAAATAACAAAGATTGACCATAGGGTCATGGTATACCATGATGGTGATGGTACTGACACAGATTCTTGGTGCGGTAGCGTTTGCTAACGGAACTTCCGACTTTGTATTACTATTGTAGTGCACCATAATTACAAGGCAGGTATCAAACAGGTTTAAATTATCTTTTTTTGTTCGTGTCAAGCCAATTTTAACCGACTTCAAAAAATGGTAGATAAAAAAAAAATTCGTCGATTACTTGGAGATTCCTCTCCCGTTTTGAGAAATTATTTTTTTTGTCTGAAAATGTCATTGTCATGTGGTCCCATTTTCATCAGGTCAGGATCTGATGATGGGATACTAGAGAAATCGAGAGCAACCATATATTACCGAAAGCTTCTCTAATATTTGTATCTAGCTGTCAGCATTTCATGTTCCTGAGCTAATGCTGAAAGGTACAACTTCTCAACGGTTAGGAGTACGGGGATCATTATTTTTATATAGACACTTTAAGGCCGTTTACTGTATTCTTTCAAGTTATACACAGATGAGGTGAGACATTGAATATTACTTTAGTATTTCTTACTTTTACTGCATTTTTTTTGTATTTGAAGTCGGTTTTCTTGTTATAAAACAATTTTGGCCATAGTTGAACCTCGTATAAATACTGGCGCATCGTCCCAACTTGAGTACGCACAACACATCAGAAATAAAATCATTCTGACTCCCTTATACATGAACCATTTCGCAGTAAATGCCTGGGAAGTAAATATTTGACTTTATTAAGTGACATGGAGCACAGACAGCATTGAGTACTGCAAAAAAAGGTAGCGTAGACCCACAAGTGCTCCCGGTGGTGTTGCAAGGTGCAGATTTGCTTGAAATATAAATAATGCTATAATATTTATTTGCGTTTAAATTCATTGCCTGATTAGAAAAATATTCCCGTTAAATTAAAAAAAAACTTTAAAGGGTGAAAATAAGCCTTCACAACTGATAATTCAATTAATATCCAAAACAAAAGCGAGTTTCTTAACAGAAGGCGATATGATGAGTATGTACAATTAAAATAATCGGAACTGGTACTTGGATTGATTTTAATTTGATTCTAAACAGTTTGATTAAAATTAATCTAAGCCCCGGTTATTCAAATCATTGTAATTAGTATAATTTAGTATTATTTATGATTTATTTTTATATCATTTTTTGTAATGTTTTGACGTGTTCAAGCGCCTCCTGAGGCCT
The DNA here is from genome assembly GCA_905147285.1 of Hypena proboscidalis. Taxonomy (NCBI): domain Eukaryota; kingdom Metazoa; phylum Arthropoda; class Insecta; order Lepidoptera; family Erebidae; genus Hypena; species Hypena proboscidalis. Next base: position 1,363,998 of record LR990147.1, read on the forward strand.
ATGAAATTTAATAGCTTGTTTTTTTATTAATATTTTATTTTTAACTTTATTAGTATATGTTTGTATCCCCTACCGCAACTTATACATGTGTGTGCGCGATTTGTAAAACACATACACACATTACAAGTTAAATAAAAGCTTTTTAAAAATTAGCTTCGTTAGCTAGAAAAAAAATAAAAGTTACTTACTCCAATCATATTAATCATGGCACATGAATCAAATCCATTGACCAGTAGCTGATGAGAAATAATCACCGTAATAAGTCAATCGAATTAAATGATTGAACGCAACCTCCTTAAAATAGCAACAATACACCAAATTGAATTGACACAATGGCTTTAACAAGAATATAATTTTGGTGCCGACATTAACTGGGTACTTAATTTTAATCTTATTTCGTCATTATCCTAGTTAAGATGAAATAACTGTTAACATATGTGTGTTAAAAGATATTTGAATCATACTAAGAAACAGTTAAAAAAATATGGCACGGGCAGGATTTGATTCTGCGACCTTCTGTACAAGAGTTTTTACGTCGAAATATCAAAACTGAGAAAAGACGTTTTGAATGGCAATTCAGTGGCAACAAGAGGTGATGCATGGTCTTCATCTTCCGAGCCTTTTCCCAATAAAGGCGTCGGCTTCTAATCTAACGGATTTACCTGAATACTAGCATTTTACGTGGAGCGACAGCCATCAGACCACCACAGTACGAGTACGTGGTAATACGATACTCTTTGCTAGATTATTTTTCAGACTTTCTAGCCTATGTCTACCAGTAACAACTACCTGATGTGCAAATGGCAACCAGGACCGACAGCTCAACGTGCTTTCCGAGACACCGAGGAAAACTATAAGTTAAAGATGGTCACCCATCTACGGCCGACCGCGGTTAGCATTGCTTAACCTGTAAGATCGATGGGTCCGCGCGACCATGCAGCCTCAATTTTATTAACGGAATATATTAACGGTAGATAATAATATGTATTTCAACTCGTCGTTCTAATGATACCCTTTATGCCGCGACCTATGAATGAGTTGAATTTAAGGTTCCAATGCATTTTTTGATTGAATCTCTAAAAATAACTCGGCCGCCATATACGCGAAATAAACAATAAATGTCAACTAAAACTAGTACCATAAAAGCAAATTTGGCGATTCACTAACACAGCTATTGATACGATATACTATTATTTAATACCATCAAAGGTTCTTATAACCAATTTGATTTGAATACCCAAACACAATAGAAAAGGCAACATCGGTTTCTCAACAAAATAAATAATAGTTTAAAAAAACTAAAAAACAAGAAGTACTTTAAAAGCGTGTTTTTTTAGTTTTTTTAAACTATTATTTATTTTCTACTTTTTAGTTTGGTTTATTTATAAGAGCGTTTTTTTAATCTTTTTTTTTTTAATTTTTTTAATTTTTTTTATCGAATTATTGCATTGTCATCGATCTTTGACAGGTGTGCAAAAATTTTAATGAAATCTGTCCGTTTAAAGTGGGTCAAAATCGAGTCCAAAGGAGTCGGTTACATACATACATGCATACATACAGGTGAAGCTAATATAAGCGTGTTAAAAACAATAAAGCCGGCCATTTTGAATCTTTGCATTCATATTTGATCTGTGCTAATGATGTTAAAATAACTATAGGAGAATGTTAATTTTCGCCGAGTACGGTTGTTGGGTCGTTGCCCTTCGGCGCCATATTTGACCATCGACTATAGCGTAGTGTTGTTGGTTAACAGAGCATGACCATAAATTACGAAGCCTCCTATTTGCTTGTTAGTCTGTTTTTTGACGCGTCAATGGTTTGTTTGACCATGATTTTTTTTTTAGGATTTTGTATTACACGTGTAAGGCCATTTACAAAAGAATAAGAAAGATTACTCGAAACTTAAAGAGTATAGGTTAGTTGCACATAAGAGATTTTGATAAAGTACTTTAAAAGTTTACAAAGTTAAAATTTGGGACCTATTTTAGCACTAAAATATAAAATTCGCACGTTAATTTGAACAACATAACATAACATTACGCCTATATTGCCCAGAAGGATGTGGCAGAGGTGTACAACACCTACATTTCACCTGTTATGTTTTAGTCCCATGGGATGTGAGCCTATCGCCATACACTGAGCACAATTCCAACTCCGTGCTGCAATTGAGAATTTCCTGATGAAAAATTTACAAATAACACTGCCCAACCCGGGAATCGACCCGTGACCTCGCGGTGAGAGGCGCGTACGCTAACCACTAGACCAACGAAGCAGTTTGAACAAATCCAATATTAATTTTGTTTCATAGAGAGTCGTAGGTAAATATTCTGTAGTATAACCAAAAAGATACGATACCATCAACATAACATTTATCAACCAAATCATTGACATTAATAATTATACTCGTCTCTTCCTTCAATGAACATACAATTAAATCCAAGATTATGAACGACCTCCACAGGGAACTAAATGACAGTGTTTTTTCCATTGTTCGAGTTATTCTGTTTCCATAAAATGATATTATCATCTTAGTTAGCCGTATATATGGTGGTTAGTGGCAAATTATCATTTATAATGTAGCTAAGGCTTCTTTTAAAGAAGTGCCAATAGGTTTTAAAGGGTGGGCAACGTACAAGAGATGACAATTATAAGCCAGTTACTGTTTACCATCAGGCAAACTGTTTACATGTTTGCCGGGTGAACAATTACTTGGATGTTTACCATACTAAAGAAATATGGTTTTAACTTTAATATTAATTATTTTTTATCTATTACAAATCCAGATCCAATATTGGCGTCCAGATTTTTAAATCATTTCAGTTTGTCTGTAACTCAATTTATGATTAAACCATTTTTTGTCAAAATGGTCACGAATAAACATGCATTTTAGTGTTTAAGATATGATGTGTGTATAAAAATAGATAAAATTAAAGTTAAAACTATATTACGTTAGTATCAAAACACGGCGCTCGGGATTCTACCCTCAATGGAATGCAAAACGTCTTGGTAGCTGGATTATTAGAACAATTTAAATCTTGAAAAGACCTCAAATCAGGAAAAAATAACAGTAGCAGAAAACTACACAAAATTGAAAATAACGTTTAGATTTATCGCTGGCATTGAAATGAATTATTTTCCGAATAAAATTCCTATCCGAAACATCAAAGTATTTCTTACTGCTCATTAATGTATATTTATAAGCCTTCTGATTTATACATCGGTCGAAAATTTTCTCACAATTCATTTTTGCTTGTAGGTTTATTTCTTAACAATACGTGTATTTAACTAAATTCATTACTTCGAACACAATAGGAGGCTGTTCAACAATCGTAAAAAGTAACTAAGTATTGGTTAATAATTATGATGGATTCGAATAGATTATCAAAATAACATCTATATTATTATAACAATGTTGCATTAGTTTATTACAGAAATAATGACCGAGTCTTGCAACCGCAATGGTTAAAACTTTTTTATTTTTCTATGAAGTATACTGGATACAACATAATATTAATAAAGCTGATATGTTTGTATGTTTGATAACGCTAAACTCAGGATCTACTGATTAGTTTCGGATTATTCTCTTGTATTTGATAATTTTGTTTTTGGAGATGGCCATAAGCTGTTTAATATAACGCTTAAATGTCCCACACATTTAAGCGTTATATTAAACAGCTTATGGCCAGCGAAGCAGTAGCGTTTCAAGCGAGTAAAGCTGCGGATATTAAGTAATACTATTTTGAAATGAGATTGTATCAAATACTATCTTTGGTATTTATGATTGATAGATCATAAGATACGACTAATATTTTAAAATGTAACATCTGAAATTTAATTTAAAGTAAAAGCGATTTAAAGTAATTTTTAACTGCAATAAGTTCGGTAATACAGTTGTCAGCCGTGATTGCTGCTTTTTAGAGTTAAGATTATATAACTTTTATTGGTTAACCTAGTTTATTTTGTATCCCTATAGTGATCCCGCAATAAGGTTATATTTTTTACAAAAAAAAAGGAATTATGTAAACACAATAACATTACAAAAAATACAAAATACATGAAATGGTTTTAGAATCTTGAATTTATTTACAAAATTAAACTCTTATGTTCATCAATTTGTATAAAAAATCATATTATGGATTTCCAAATGGGTTAGAACAAGAATAGTCACAACTTAATACACCTTTTTGCTTTAACTAAATCATACTACTAATAAAATAACATTAAATTTAATCTGCACATTAAAATCTTAAATTCTATCTCCTTAAATTATTCAAAATTGATCGCACACTATGATTATAAACTAGTTCCCTGACATATGACCTCTAATAAACCGTAACGATACTGTCAAAGCCATTTCTCCGCTATTATAATCACTTGATAAGAACCGGTCCGAGAGTCGAACCTTGAAGAACACCTCGGGCGAATTTTATCACAGCCAATTGAATTTTATGTAGCTTTAATAGATTACGCTTTAATAATTGTTTAGATTGAATAAGAATGATTAAAATACCTTCCAGATGAAGTAATAGTGTTTTATAAGAACACGGAGTTTGCAAAGTGTTTGAAAGATTGAACGATATGATATCAATTGCATCAATGAATTCCAAGATGAATTGAAGATCAATTGTATGTTTCAATTTTGCATGTACACTACTACATTTTTACGTATTCACAACATACTGCTAAACCTAAGTTAATAAAAATTTGTTTGGGGATATTTGCTAGGTCAGGGAAGAACTTAGGCAATTTCTTACCGACCTAAGATACAGCTAGTGGATATAATGGATTCAGCAATAATCTTCGTAACGACATACATAATGCAAGTGTTTTTGCCGATTATCTTATACTTTATTAAATTATTTCTCTGAACTAAAACTCGTAGTTTATTATAGTTGTTAACTTGTCAGACTTGACAAATCATCACGATTAATTTAATAATGCTTTAATTTCTATTGATTAAGTTTATAGTTTTTCTTGATTAAGCCTTCGGCTATGTGGATTCCTTTCTTAATGTTCGTAAGCTTCATGTTTTATTAATAACTAGGTACCTATATAAAAGTAGAGTCAATTTATGTAATAGCCACGCTCGCTTTTACTACACATTAGTGATATAACGAGCTTTTTGGATTTTCGCAGGTGTATTCGCAAAAATGTATGTGAATATTTGGCAAAAGTATCTGACAAACAAAAGGAAACTAAACATTGAATGGATGGATCTGGAATGATAATATAATATAACTGTTGCCTGTTGCCCACGAGTTTGTAAACATGGAATTAATTCTAATATTTTTATTATGCATTATTTCAAGTAGTAGGCACCCTTACGGCGCTCCCCGATTTCTAGGTAATAAAGATGCTTTAGTGCTGATTTTTAGTTAAAAGTTTTAGATATAACGCCTACTGCGCTGCCTGACTTTTTGTTAGTGAAGGTGATAGAAGTATCATCTGCTTGAGTTTATTGCTTAAATATTTTTGGCCCTGCAACAGACAGCAAGACCGACAGCATTTACCATATCAAATGAATTCACTAGGTCATCACATTTACTGGAAGATATAAATCAAATTCTGACGTTATTGCGCCACGGTCCAGCTAATGCAATTACTATGTTATTTCCATCAGTATTAACGTTTATAACATTAGAAACGTCAATTTTAATAATAACTGGTTAGAATATTGCGGTATGCGAGAATGTTTTTGATGCATGCATTTGTTTTGTATCGAAAGTATGCAATTTTCTTTGTGTAATTTGTTTTAGAAGGCATATCAACATAATCTCTCTTACTAAAATATGGGCCATACCGTGAAGTCTTGAGTCAGAAAAAATTGCTATTAATAACGAAGTTTTTTGTGTCACTTTTGACATGCGACATGCTGTTTTAGAAAAATAAAAATTAACGATTTATTTTGAATCGCAATTATGTGGCATAAAAGATCATGGCCTTGTGGCCTATAGCTCTTATGATTATACTTATGACAGAGTTTTAAAAAAAATGCTATTCTCATAAAATATACAGTCAATTTGAAACATCTGTCCAAGGGTAAAAACAACCCTTATCTTAACCACGCGAATGCAATCTTATTCTATATTAGCAATTTAGCTATTTAAAATTCTACACAGTTGAATAAATTACTTTAACATAAATAGATTTACCTAGAACCAGTCACCTGACGTTTTTATCGATTCATCCACTTGAATGACATTTGCATCCTTTTTTGTATGTCTTTGCATACTAACAACTGGAACGGGAGATTCTTTAACATCTATTTCCTTCTCATCTGTCTTGGAACAAAAAACAGGCAACAAAGTAATGTATTCTGATTTACTGTTTAATAAGAATGGGTCATGGTATTATTTAATAAGCTTCCGCCTGCGTGTACCACACATAGTTGGTAAAAGTATGTTTTTAAACTTTCGCGATTTGAGAAAACTTTTCAATTTGACATCGGGTTTAAATCGCGTAATTATTATAAAGTTAAATAAAAACATATGCTCGACGTTTCAAATAATAAAACTAGGATGGCGGTTGCCAACAGAGTGATTTATTGTTCACCAATAACAAAAGACATGAGCATAAACAATATTAGTCATAGACAATACTATAGTCTAAAGTAGAAGGAATATTATTGAATTAACAACAATTTTAACATCTCCCCTTAATAAAATAATAGCGCCTTAACAAAAATAAAAACTTTTTAACAACAAATATCTCCCCTTAAGTTTATAAACACTTAAATCTAGATAATTATGACACAGGTGAAATACCTAACTTTCTCATAAAATAATAATGTTTAGTCGAGCCTAAACTCTTGGTTAAAATATCTGCAGGCATTTCAGCTGTCTCAAGATAAGATATATTTATCATATTATTGCTTACAGCTTCTCTAACAAAATGGTACCTAATGTCTATGTGCTTAGATCTACGATGAAATATTGGATTAGATACCAGTTTCTGAGCACTTTGGCTATCATTATACAACATAATAGGATCTGAACTGCCAACAATTTCAGTAAACAAATTTTTCAAATAAATTGCTTCTTTACTAGCTTCCGACATTGAAATGTACTCCGCTTCGGTACTAGACAATGCTACATTTCTTTGCTTTCTACATTCAAAAGAAATTACTGAGTTTGATAATGCAAAGCAAAATCCAGAATATGATTTTCTATCAGTTACATCTGAACCCCAATCTGCATCAACAAAACCCTTAATATTACAATTATTTACATCTTTACTAAAAATAAGACCATAACTTTTAGTGCTTTTCAAGTATTTTAAAATCCTTTTTACATGTTTCCAGTGAGTTTCATTGTATGAGTTATTAAATTGACTAAGAAAACTCACACTGTATGAAATGTCAGGTCTAGTTAATACCGCTAAGTACATCAAACTACCCAGAAGTTGTTGATAAGGACAATGATAAAGGTTTTCAGCTTTTTCAGCTTTTTCAAGTTTTAGATTCATCTCCATAGGAGTACTAACAGGTTTACTCTGTAACATATTAAACTTTGTAAGCAAACTTTCAACATATTGTTCTTGATCAAGAGATATAGAGTTTTTACCAAATTTAACTCTCATTCCTAGACATTGTTTTACTGACCAAGGTTTTTCATTTTAAATTCTTTACTTAAATTATCAACTAACAAATCTAAAGCTGATTTACAATTGTAAAACACAAAAAAATCATCAACAAACACAGCAACTATAACTTTAACATTTCCTAACAATTTAGTGTATAAACATGGCTCATATTTTGACTTTTTATAGCCTAAGCTCTGTAAATAATCATCAACCCTCTGATTCCATGCACGAGAAGACTGCTTCAGGCCATAGATGGCACGCTTTAACTTAAATACTTTATTATCAGTCTTCTTACAAAAATCTGTAACTGGTTTATTCATATATACTGTTTCTTTCAGAAAACCATTTAAAAAAGCAGTGCTTACATCAAGATGATTCACATTTAAATCTAAATTTACTGCTAATGCAAACAACATTCTCAATGTGGAATATCTAAGTACAGGAGAAAATGTCTCATGATAATCTACACCTGGCTTTTGACTAAAGCCTTTGGCAACTAACCTTGCACGATATCTTATACTGTCATCGCTGTTGAGTTTTTTCTTAAACACCCACTTGCATTGAACCACTGAATTGTCTCTAGGGTGATCAGCTTCTTCCCAAGCATCGTTTTCTTGAAAGGAATTTAACTCTTCTTGCATGGCTGCCTTCCAGAACTGACTTTCTGGTCCACGCAAAGCTTCTTCAAGTGAGATGTCTCCTTTGTCACTTCCTTTTTCACACTCTGTAAAACACAAGTTGTTAATACCAAATCTTTCTGGCTTTCTTCGAATTCTTTTTTCTGTTTCTTCAACATCTGTGTTTACCAGTGTTATATCTTCGCCTGAGATAGTGTCATAAAAATTGTCATCAGTACTTACTGAAGAAGTTTCTTGATCAGGTACATAAGTTCTATCATTACTGTCATCTTCTTCTTCTGAATCTGATAGTCTCTCCATAGTCTGGTCATTCAACATATCTGGCCTGTCCATTTCTGTAGGTTTACACTCCACTAAAATATCAGCTGTATTCTTTTCTGTGTGCTCCATAATTACTACATCTCTGCTTGTGATCACAGAGTTAGTCGCAGGGTCATATATCCTGTATCCCTTTATGTTCTCAGCATAACCTACTAGAATAAGCTGCTTCGCCTTCTTGTCCCACTTGGTACGCTTCTCTTTTGGAACATGTGTCATGACAACACTTCCAAATACTCGCAAATGGCTCAATTCTGGCTTCTGGCCTGTCCAGACCTCATAAGGGGTTTTATCTTTCAATCCAGAAACGACAGATCTATTTCTCAAATATACTGAAGTATTCACAGCCTCAGCCCAAAGTTTCTTATCCAAGTCTGCATCAAAAAGCAGGCATCTGGCCTTTTCCACAATGGACCTATTCATACGTTCACATAGGCCGTTCTGCTGTGGGGTATAAACATTAGTCTTTTGATGGACTATTCCTTGTTCTGCTAAATACTTCTCAAACTCTAAGCTACAGAACTCACCGCCATTGTCTGTTCTTAAGATTTTGATTTTTCTGTCTTTCTGTTTCTCAACCATGGACTGAAAACACTTGAATTGTGCAAAAACTTCACATTTTGTTCTTAAAAAATATACAAATACCATCTTGCTGTAGTCGTCGACAAACAGAACATAGTACTTGGATTTACCCACTGATAGGCTTTCCATTGGACCTCCAACATCTGCATGGATTAATTCCAGCACTCTCTCAGATTTGGTCGAGCTCTGTTGAAATGGTAACCTGGCTTGTTTGCCCTCGCAACAAACAATACATGATGCTTTTTCAATCTTTGCCACTTCAGGAAAGGTAATTCCCTCTGCTGCCTGTTTCATACGATTTAGACTGGTACTATTTATATGTCCCAAGCGTCTGTGCCAGATCCTGCTACATGTTATAGCTGGCACCGCTACTAATGACTCCTCTGTTTCCAAAATCTGTAATTTGTAGACACCATCAATCAGCTCAGCCTGGCCGACGAGTTCATTCTGCTGATTACGGATATAGCAGGCATTTTCCTTAAATATCACATTATTTCCGTTCTTAATCAACTGACTCACCGAGAGCAGGTTTGTGGTCAAATCTGTCACACATAAAACATTGGAAACTGTGATGTCGTACTCCACACCATTCACAACAGTCACGATGTTTACATCACCCGAGCATATAACTGGAACACTAGTCTGATTTGCAATAATTATTTCCTTCGTGTCGCACTGTTGGGATAGGTTCTCGATCAAATCACGCCTGGCTGTCATGTGTTTACTGGCCCCACTATCAACATACCAATTGTTCTTATTGAATTTGCCGGTTAAAAAAATGGCACTGAAAGCATTTTCTGACTGTTTTCTCTTGCTTTTATCTAATTTTGGACATTGGTTTTTGTAGTGACCAGTCTGTCAATTAAAACATTTGATTACCTTGACAGCTTTCTTAATCGAATCTGACGTTTGTTTGACACAACTGACATTTCCGTTCTTGGTTTCTCTATGCTGCGATCTTTTGGCTATTAGCGCATTCTCGGAACCGGAAGTGATGTCTGAACCCATATCCAGCAATTTTGTTTTGATAATGTCAGCGGTTATCTCGATACCCGAATGTTCGATGGCCATGAGCATAGGAGCATACCTTTCTGGTAGTCCAGCCAACATCATTGCCCCAATCCACTCATCTGATAACTGAAAACCCGTTCCACGCAGTCGTTGTCCAGTTTCTACGATTTGAGTCACGTAGTTCGTCATTGATTCGCAATTTTCTAGCCTAATGTTGATGAGATTTCGTAGTAGACTTATTTTTCTCATGTGGCCCGAATCGTCGAACATATTTTTTAACGTAATCCATAGATCGTAAGTAGTAGATGCCTGCTTTATATGAACATAAAGCGCTGGATCTATTGTCAGGATCAACTTTGCCTTAGCTTTCGAGTCTTCCATCTTCTGGGATGCGGTCGCAGATGCCGGCAACTGTGTCGAAATGGCGTCCGCCATGTTTTCCAACACAAGCACGTTTGATGCCGCAAAAGCCCAGTCCTCGTAGTTGTCTCGACCTCTCAGCTTTGGAACGTTAGCTATGTAGTTAGTAGACATTATTTAAACTTATTTCACGCACGGATTATATAGGATTATAGGTCTGGGCCCATAACCTAATAAAACTAGGATGGCGGTTGCCAACAGAGTGATTTATTGTTCACCAATAACAAAAGACATGAGCATAAACAATATTAGTCATAGACAATACTATAGTCTAAAGTAGAAGGAATATTATTGAATTAACAACAATTTTAACATCAAATACGTTATAAAAGTAGTCTATATTAATCCAGGCTATCTGTTATACTAAATTTCATCAAACTTGATTTATCCATTGAAACGTAAAGAAGTAACATACAAGCACACTCGCACTTTCAGCTGTATACTTATAATATTTGTAATATATTAAGAAAATAAAGTTCCAACGTGAAAACCGTGTTGCTCCAACGTGAAAACCGTGTTGCTGTACGGATGTGAGACGTGGAAGATCACAAAGGACATCTCGCATCAGCTCCAGGTCTTCGTCAACCGCTGTCTTCGCCGCATCCTCGGTATTTACTGGCCCGAGAAAGTCTCAAACCTAGACCTGTGGGAACGCTGCGATGAAACAGCGATCGACCAACAAATAAAACGTCGCAAGTGGAATTGGATCGGCCATACACTCCGAAGGGACCAGGAACACATACCAAGGCAAGCCCTAGACTGGAATCCCCAAGGAAGGCGAAAGCGTGGCCGCCCTAAGCAGACCTGGCGACGGACAATCATCGCGGAGGCGAAGAATACCGGCAAAACCTGGAGTGAAATAAAGCGCGAAGCTCAAGACCGAGCGGGATGGCGGCGCACTGTGGATGCCCTCTGCCCCATCTAGGGGACACAGGACCTTAAGTCAAAGTAAGTCAAGAAAATAAAATAGTTATTTTAAGACACAATATCATAGCTATTTACATCTTGTGCTTTTAAGTCCCTCACTAAGCTCAAGATTCTTACCTAGAATCATTCGCTACGCTCATGATTCAAAATTAGCAATCGAAGAAAATTCGAACTTTGATCTCTTGTTGAACAAATACTATTTTGTTTTCTTAATATCATCGCAGCCAAATATTATTAATTAGTTGAGATATTCAATATTCAATTGCGAAGATGAGCAAAATATAAAACCAATTTAAAAGACGTAAAATTCCGCCAACGATCCAATTGATCCAAATATTAATTCTATTATACATATCAATATTTATATATGTCCGAAAATATATGTATTACATTATTATTAAGCAATATTAGGCCTCTGCTGTTTTATTTATACTATATTATTTCGGTTTCTCCCATCAACATAATATGTAGATCGCTTATTTTAGATAATATACCACCTGTTACATATAAATATACAAAAAAACAAGTCTATTATAAAATATATATTATACATAAATACATAAACATATCATGCTTTCATGTCAAATATAGAGACGAATACGAATAACTTATACATATATTTGCCGCACATATCGGCTAGAAAAACCTATGTTTATTTTTTATTTCAAACACCCAAAGTTTGATATGACCTATGTTACTCTGGAAAAAGCTACCTCGAAATTTTAGAAATTGGTCCATTAGTGTTTTGTTAGTTAGTTTAAATTAATCCCAAATAGCATAAATTATTTATGCTTTTGTTAACTTCCTCTACAACATATCAAAAAATCTGTTTTCTATGTTAATTTTCTCTTTTGATTGCTTTAAAAGACTTTGCTAAAATCCTTTTACAACTTAAGGCAATAAAGCATAATTAGTCGATCATCAATCAATTGCAGTATGCGCATGCGCATACCAGAAATTATTTTGCGCAAACATTCTAAAACGTAATTTATAGTGTAGTAGAGTAGAAACACATGGTTATTTAGAAATAGGCATAACATTCATGCAGACAAATGCCAGGATCGAATCGTACACATCTAATGGCTTCATGTATTGTTATTTGTTAGATGTATGAAGAAATGTAAGTATCTACTTACGTATGACATTATAGCCGAAGATAGGTTCAAAACATTACATTTTGTACCTAAAGACATTTAAAACAATTTGATTGATTTTGATCAGTACGCGGACTCAAAACATGGTCCTTCGAGCCGGATTGTGTTCAAATAATAGCTTTTGTGAAAGAACTATATACGTTCGTTTGCTACATGCTTACATTATGTATTATACATACATGCGTATTTCTAACTATTGTAGTGAAGGTTTACAGTAACTGTTACAACTATTAGGGATCATAAGCGTTACGATATGGTCACTTAGCTTTATGCCATATTAATGGCCTTCGTGACACTTAATAGCAATAAATTACGTTATTCTAGTACCTAATATTGCCTCGTTGGTCTATTGGTTAGCGTATGCGGCCTCTGACCGCTAGGTCTCGGGTTAGATTTCCGGGTCGGGAAAGTGTTATTTAGGAATTATCCGTCATTAAGTTCTTGGAATATGGTTCGGCGAATTATGACTCACCCTTTATCACTGGTGGTAGAGCTCTTGTGAATGAGCTCGAGAGTGGCAGCACCACCGTCTCAACTTTAACCTGCTGCCAAATAGTAGTGCTTCCATTACTGTGTTCCGGTTTGGTGGTGAGATCAGGCCCTGAATTTACTGGCACATGAGGCATAACACCGTAGTCTAGTTTTGTGGATTGTTGATGTCCATGGCCTGTACTCCACTTACCATCAGGAGGACTACAAGTTCGTTCGCTGTGGGCGTAGATTAAAAAAAAAAACATGGGATTTAAACATTAACAGGTGAAGTGTGAGTGTTATACAGTTCTGCCACGCCCTTCTGCGTAATAAAGGTGTAATGTTATGTTATGTTTAGAGCAGCATAGTTCATTAATTTATCGTACACAAAATCTTGAGTGGTGTCCATTCCGGGCAATGTACAATATGCCTGGTTATGAAGTGGTGGGCGCAGGTTTGACTATCGGAATTTATGTTTGTATGAATATTGTATTAAACATACACCCACAGGATGTAAGTTATGGCTTTGGAAGTTAAGGGTCAGATGTGTGTGAGGCACTAATTTGAACAAAACAAAGTACAATTTTATCTACTTTGATGAATCAAAAAAGTCCAAATAATTTATCCTACTAATAACATAAGGGTAGTATTTAAACGCAAATCATAAAATATCCTTTTTCTATGCAATTAAATACCGAATTCCCATCAAAATTACTGATTGCACAACAAAATATTCAACTCAAAATATCACTAAACACACTACAATTTATTTTCACAGAGCACAGCTATTTTTCCTAAAGCAAAAGCTTTTTTATCAATGCACAGCTAATAATCTTAATGCACATTATACATGTTAACTCTTTTTCTTTTAAATATAGCTTCTATTTTTATAATATTTACAGCAGTTTTTCTAAATCAAACAAAATTTTATTAGTCACAGTCATCTTATTATTTATTAATTATCACATAATGAGATCAGCAAAAAAAAATATAAAATTAGATACAAAATTGTAATTAATTGAATTATCAAAGCGGGTCTTGCTTTCGCGGGGCGCCCACGCTTCCTTTTTTGCCCAATAGGCACATTTTTAGCTTCTGCAGGTGGCGCCACGTACTGTCGTCTGTTACGATCTATGATAATAAGAAATTGGTAGGTAGTATAATATTATTTTATTTAGTGGGTGGATTCAAAAAGGGGTCGGAGTATCACACAGATTGATTCTAGCATGTTATGGTCGCAGTTCTAACCTAACCTAACCTACTACTTTACCCATAATTGACCTATGCCATAACTATATCTTTTATTTTTATATTATTTACTCCAGTGACGAAAAAACGTGCGAAGTTTTTCAGTTAAGTTGTTCTGCTTATAGAAATAATGCAATGTAAAAGGATTTTTTTGGTATAATAATCATTAAATTTGCCGAGCATGGCTTCTTGAAAATTAAGACAAATATGATGAACAGATTTTGTTGTACTTACTGGTTCATATGCGACTGGGATAGTTATTTTGCTATGAAATATGGTAAATTTGATGTGCAGTCAGTATTTATGCTATGCATGTAGTATTTTTGTACAAAAATAAATTTAACTGTATTGCATTATGAGGAAAAAAGGAATGTCATATTGATGTGTAATTTCAAATTATCTGCAGTTTGAGTTTTGTTAAACATTTAATTTATCTGTAGTGAAGTAAGTTATTTGATGTAAAAAAGAATATAAATGATGAGTATGTATTGATAGGCGATTATTTATTTGATATGCAATATAAAATATCCCATAACATAAATGCAAAATTGTGTGAAGATGTGAGTATCATTGAGACTGTTTTTTACTCTTTTACGCAAAAACTACCGGGTAGACTTTAATTAAATTTTGAATAGATATAGCTTAAAATCTGGATTAACATATAAGCTACTTTTAAGCGGAAGCTATTCCGAGATGATATCTATTAGGA
This sequence comes from Hypena proboscidalis, assembly GCA_905147285.1. Taxonomy (NCBI): domain Eukaryota; kingdom Metazoa; phylum Arthropoda; class Insecta; order Lepidoptera; family Erebidae; genus Hypena; species Hypena proboscidalis. The sequence goes on from LR990147.1 coordinate 1,379,057, forward strand.
AATTAATTTAGCGATGACGGATCGAAAAAGGAAGGATCCTTTTGCTAGCAAAATAGTACTAATAGTTGTACAACGCCAATAAAAATGAGTTCATTATCTTGAATTTCTCAATAGACGACTTTCACATCCTTCTTACAGAAACCTTTGATTCCATCCGTGTCTGTCGTCTGTACGTGTACCTTAGAGAATAATTGGCTAAGCCCTGACATTACAGTCGTACATCACAATAACGTATTGGCTGCTCGCATGCGATGCCATAATAAACACCAGCTAAGCATTCCTACAAGCATCTGGGATACATTCCCCTATTCTACGCGGTAAGCAATATAGAGGTATACTTGCTCAGATTTTTGGTTTACTATTGTACCTGATTATGGTGGTAGAGGTCTTCAGACCGAGTTAGGGGGAGGAACTACCACCTTTAATCGGCCTGCTTATGTGGATTATTGATTATGTTTATGGGCTATAGTTACTACTTGCTATTAGGTAGACTACACGTCCGTTCGCTACATACGTCATGTAAAAAAATAAAAACGGCCACATTAATTTATTTCTACATCTATTTTACAGATTATTTTAAGTAGTGTTCGTTTAGGATTATATCTATAATACATTAAATGATGTTTCAAACACAGATATCTAGGTATAGGCGATAACTCTCGATAGCCAAACGGAAACACGAGAATATCGCATACACGCATAATCCCTTAAAATAGAAATAAACTTATAGCGGGCTCACACGGCAGTACGGATTTGTATACAAATTAGCCTTTTTCTACACACATTCAGATTTTTCAGATTATGAATTTATGAGATCGATATAAAATATTCTTTCAGAACTCTCTTTGTTTGTCTCTCTGTTTTTATACTTAACTTTTTTAAAACGACGCCCGCACTAGGAATAACTCCTGTGTCACGGGGGTGTTTATAATCATACTGTTTACACACAGAGCACACCCAGAGTCAGAACAAATCTTTACGGATCACACAAAGATTTGTCCCGTGTAGAGATCAAACGCACAACACAAGCGCAGTTGAAAATGGCGAGGCGACCGCTTTAACCATACGCCAACAGTGTGAGTGCCCGGTTGGTGGAACACGGTATTTCTATCTGTGTGAGCCGACTCTTAGTCGCAATCGCAACGTAAGTGATACATAGATAAAAAGACAGATAGGACCGTAAAATCCTTGATATATAGCTAAAAATATCCCAAAGTCTTAAGGTAATATTACTAGTCCTATTTTATCGATGTTTATTACCTTGAGATGCAATTGAATCCAATATTAGATATGCGTTGGTGAATTCCGGATGAGATAAAGCCCCAGTTTCACAAGTTTTAGATAAACCTTATTGGCAGGATAAGCATATAACACACATAAATGAAGGAGACAGCTGTGTTCTTTTTTAAAGTGTAACTTGTGCTACTTTTAAATTCGGTCAGGTTATATTTTTTTTGGGTCGAATAAGATCTATCCGGAACCTCAGAAACTCGCCATAGGATCAAGGATCAATCAAACAACAAGATGTCCAGGGAGAAATAAATGGCACCGCATGATTGGGTAAGCCGACTCCGTGTAAAGGGATAGGGCGAAGCAGAAGAAGGTCTATGCAGCGCACGAGTGTAGTCCATCTGATGGTTGTCTGAGTCATAGTGTCAACTCCAGTTCAAGAACACACAATCCACAAAAAATGATTGTAGTTGCGTCTCTTTTTCAGAGAACTAAAGTTATGCCTCATAGGTAAGTAATTTTAAGGTCTGATCTCATCGTTATATACCGTAAACAAATCTTTTCATCATCTATATGGGCATCTGAGACTTAATTGGAAATATAATATAATAATAATAATAACAACGCGTTTGGTTAATACAACACGTTGACGAAATGGTTGGTTTTTATTTTGGACAGCGAATTAGCATTGCCGTCCAGCGTGGCAATGCTGCCAGCATTTTGGGAACGTTGCCCACTGGCTGCGATTTGTTAGATTAGGTTAGGTATTCTTTGAAACGCTAGTTTTTAAGTAGTTTATTTTAGGTTAGTTTATTTAGTTTTTTTTTATATTCAGATTTCGTTGGTTGTTAATTAATTATTGGAAATCAATAATAAGTAAATAGTAGTCAATATCGAAGGTAAACGAAAACAAAGTACTAATAAAATTGAGGCCACGTTTTATGGACATACCTGCACCTCACCTCGACCAACTTCACAACGTTCGATTGAATGTATAATAAAATAATATTGTAATGTTTATTAGGTAGTCTAAGTACTTACTATTTACTCAGGGCTGTGCCTTATCTATGATAGTTAACGCAGGAGGCGTTATTTATTAAAATATACATATGTACAACATAGTTTAGCAATCCTTCAATGTCGTCCCGACATCTTAGGGATTTCAATTCTAAATTGGTTGACTTACCGAACGTCAACGAGCCATTTGATGTTACCACTATGCTTCCGATTGCCGGCGAACGAACGATCAATGGCGTTCGCTAAGCTGTCCAAACTTCTAAACCAAAGAACGCGTTCGTTAGCCTTCCTTTGGTAGGCGTGGACCCGAATTTACCTAACTATGAACATGTAAAACGAGATATATAGTAAATATTTCGGGAGAAATTGTTATAATATTATGTCCGCGCACAGCTGTGTTCGACTTTATATTTCCTTTTATATTCGGTCGAGATACAATTTAATTAATGATTATACTTTTCTCTTGGCTATGGTGAAATAGGCCCTACGTATAATTGATATATGGAAACTATGAATTTTCTAATCTAGGTTTACGTACATACATGTTTACATTTATGTAAACACTTAGCATGCCTAAAACTACTGAGCCGCCTACAAAACGCAATGAATTATATCATATCCTTTATACCACATACCTTACCACTATCGGAATATGCAATTAAACGTTATACCGTGTTTCCTTTATCTGCGTGATATATTATTAAGTATATCACTTGATTTGAAGGAAGAGGAAATTTAGTCTAAAGTGTTTTTATACTACGCCTGCAGCGAACGAACGAGTAGTCCTGATGGTAAGTGGAGTACAGCCCTTGAATACCAACAATCCACAAAAGCAATAGTAAATGCATCGCTACAGCTTAGGACTACGGTGTTATGCCTCATATGCTAGTAATTTCAGGGCCTGATCACAGCACCAAAACCGGAACATGGTAGGTTAAAGGTGATACGGTGGCGCTGCCGTCTTCGAGCTCGTTCAGAAGAACTCTACCACCATGTTGGAGTTCTTTAAGAAATAATGGTTTTAAGTTAAAAGTATATCAGAGCGAAAGTAAAATTGAGAATGGAATGTATCTTGTGGCGCGTACACTGGTTTGTAAAGTTAAAAATAAGTGAATCTCGTTTTTATTTTACAAGATATCATTACATTAGTAACGACTTGTCACCTCATTGTATAAAGTATCAATGATATTAAAATTTACTCGGCATGATATTTATATTTATATTATGTAAAGTAGTAAACTGCCTGGATGGTCTTGTGGTTAGCGTATGCGCTTCTTCCCGCGGTCCCATTCCCTTGACGGGCAAAGTGTTATTTGTAAACTATCCGTCAGGAAATTCTCAATAGCAGCATGGAGTTGGAATTGTGCCCGGTGGATTGCGATATGCATATTTTAGTTGGTTTGATTTATTGTTTTATATTACGACAAGATTATTTTTTTCAATAACTTGTCTAATTTAAACTAGCAAAGCACCACCGAATCAAGCTACTTCAGTTGAAAATATTTGTCTTTTAGAGCAGAAGAATCAACAATTAATATCTCAAACAGGATAGCCCTTATACGTCAGTCTACGAAGCAATGTCCGCGTGAGCCTAGATTCTTCAAAATTACGAAATATTTCCTGCATACGTTACCAATTCCTGCATATTTTACGGTAAATTTCGTAACTTTCCTTGTTTTATGTTTTCATTACGAGGAGAGAGGGGCATAGGTCGAATATATTACAAATAATTTGCGTAAATTAATATATTTCATTATTTAGAAACGACTTAATTAATATAGTTCGATTTGTGAGATAAGAAATTAGCGATTTGAATTTCGTTAGTATTTTAATGTGAAATATAATACGTATTACATGTCATCGTGGTTGTATAATTTGTATCCTCGTGATTATGCTGATATTTGATACAGTTAGCAACCATTTCGAAAGAAATTTAATTCGTGAAGCGCCAGGTAGAAGCGGCTAGCGATCTACTTATATTTTGCCAGTATAACCTTATCTCGCATTACACGAAAAGTCTATACAACGCAAGACCATCTTATACTGGAAATATATAGGTTGATCGGTAGCCGTGTGTACAGTCTGCAGCAGAAGTCGTTAAAAAACAAATGTTTATATTGCGTCATCAACAAAACTTTCAAGAATACAGGATATGATGAATCTATACTAAGAAACAGCTGAAAAAGATATGGGACCGGCAGGATTTGAACCTGCGACCTTACTGCACACCGGGCAGCCGCTCTTAGCCATCCAGCTACGGTCGCCTCTTACCGGAACCCTAAATTTCTCAACTGTATGATACGTCATTTTGTGACGTAACGTCCCATATCTCTTTCAGCTGTTTCTTAGTATAATTTGCTAAGCATAGCTAAATGCTATAAAAATAATCAGATGATGAATCTAAACAAAAACAAGCTAATCTGTATACTTTTGTTACAGATCAAACTACGCATGTTTTATGTACCACACCTTCTTATTCTCACTCTCTACCTCATCTCGGTGCAATGAAGTGCCCTTTGGCAAGTCTTGAGCAAAGCAGGCACAGCCGTATAACTTTTTCTTTGAAGCATAATATACACACAAGTGAACTACATACAGAACTTCAAAATATGCCATATTAAGATAGGCAATAAATGTACCCATAATGCTGCTAACTTATTTGAATGATTTGCTTTTGCTTGGCAAGGAAACATGTTTAATTATGTTTAAGACGAAAACTTTCGATATTAATTGAAATCGATTCAGTTAATTAACAGAGGCAATTATAATTTTAATATTGCCCTATAAACACTCAAAGAAGTGTCGATATTTTATACCTTATTTGTACTTTTGTTGACTACGCTACTTTCACTTTAATTCATTTTATCCACGTGTATTTCGCTGATAGTTATGTTTTTTTTTATAATTAATATATATATACTACGAATCACACACATCAACATTTTTTTTTTGGAAAACTATCTAATACAAGTTTAATTTGTAGGTTTGGGACATAGTTGAAAATTCCCAAGATGTTTTGAGATCGGTTTTGTCTGTTAATTTCCAAATGGTGTGTAAAATTACCAGTAAGTTATTTTTTACAAAATCTTTCCAAGTTTTCTTTGTTCCTACTCTGTTCATAAAGCCGAATCTCATAAATTGTTGTTGACCAGTTTGACCGACCGTCATAAAAGTAATAACTTCTTATCTGAACAACGAATCTATTAATTAAACAAAATAAACAACAGTTATCCACATGTTAATTCCTTTCACAACAAAAACACTTGGATTAAACAAGATTTAGTTACGTAACGTCACCAGGTTGCGCCACCGTCGCGGATTCATTATTATTTATGTTATTATTCATATTATTCACGCAACATCCTTTGTGTCACATATTTTTTAATTTTTTTTATTTATTATAAGCGTTAATCGCCTTTTGTGTGGAATGGGAAAGCGAAAGTGAGTACGTTTTTTAATCCTATTATCTCTTCTAATTAAGATGGCAAGATGTACACTAGATTTTATGTTTCATATGTTAGTGTATCTATTCAGCTGTTGTAAAGAAATCAAGAGAGGTATAGTATTAAGTCAACCGCCGGGTTCCGTGTTAGTTTTAGCTAGGATGAATCATGAACTTAAAGGTTAGAAGGCCTGGGAGTTTTGGTCGAGTTTGTCATAATTTTTGTATGGGGAAACTAGACAAAAACACAATAAAATCTATTCAGTGCTCGTTATGCTAAGTCAAAGGTCTCGGGTTCGAACCCACGGCACACACCTCTGTCAATAAATCGTTAAGATTCGTTTTTTCGATGATATGTGTGTTTTTATTTATCATGTAAATTACCGCTCGCTAACGGTGAAGGAAATCATCGTGAGGAAACCTACATGCCTGAGAGTGCCTTAAAAGTGCTCAAGAGTGTGTGAAGTCTACCAAACCACACTTGGCCAGCGTGGTGGACTATAGCCTAACCCTTCACATCATGAGAAGAGGCACGCGCCCAGCAGTGGGACATGTATTAGATACAGGGCTGCTATTATTATGCTAGCCCAACTGGACTTGTAATAGAATTAGAATCTATTTGTTACGTTAGCAGACGCAGTGGCCTGTCATCTATCAATACTTGGTGGGGAATGGGCTTTCGTTCAAAGAGCACACAGTTGGATTAAGTCCTGACTTACAGCCGTATAAATTCCAAGATCGATTTTCATGAAAATGATAAAAAAACATTTATATCATAATAATGACATCCTTAAGAAGTGAGTATTATTAATTTCGTATGAGGTAACCGAATCCTCAAAAGAATACGTGTATAATAAATCATGTTGAATTATGAATAACAGTAAAATAATAACGGATGATCATAATATATCAAAGAATGCAGATGACAATACGATGTTATCATTCATTTATTGCGATATCGATGACATTTTTATGCTCATAATGATCATTTGTTTGATATTTTTTGTCGTTTTTGCATGACTGATATTTCGGTAGAAGTAAGGTGTGGGTTTGAGATAAGCGAAGAGGGAAGCGGAGCGGTTTTTAGGTAGGTACTAAAAACCGCTCCGCTTCCTGTGTGTCGCTCCTAATATCAGTGTGCAAAGACATAAAAGAGTATTTTCAATAACGAATTTATACTTAAAATTACTATCTCACGGTGAATAAGCTGCTTGTACATTTACGCCAGTCCGTTCCAGTCAACTCGTGACCACGAACGCTGCAAGTAATTCGGAACGTAGAACGAATAGGTATTTAGTTGATTAGTCAAAACATAAAATAATTCTTGCATTAACTAACATTAAGTTGCGCTCTAATCTGCATCATCATGGGTTTGGCATGACACGTAACATAACATTGAGCAATTGGCAGAATCATCATAATATATCTTATTTATCTTATATAATTATCAACTCCTTCTGTAAGGCTGTATAATTATGTATATATTATTATTATTTTATTTATAAAAGTATGTGTTTATTATGTTATAAATTATTATATTTTTTATTTTCAGTATTATGTATCTCTATTACGTATTTTATATAATATGTACTTCGTCTATTTACATATCTATCATTATTCGTTTTTCTGAACTGCACCTACCTATGCTTATCTCTGCACCACCCTAGGTTGACTGTAAGAGAATGCCATAAGGCCATTAAGTCCGCCTATGTACTATTTGTATGTGCAGAAAGTTAAATAAATAAATAAAATAAATGAAATAACATCACGCCTATATTACCCAGAAGGGTTTGGTATGACACCCAAACTTCACCTGTTATGCTAAGGTTGACATTCAACCGTAGCATAACAGGTATTGATATTGTGATATAGAATTTCCTGACAAAATCCCAAATAAAACTTTTCACATGACCACTAGAAGAACGAGGCCGTTTGACCTAATAGACCAGGGTCGATAATTTTTAAAACAAAAAAAAAATAGTAGGATGAAAGCCATTAGAAAAGGAGGAGAATATTATAAAAATTAAAGGAAAAATAATTTACGGGCGATCGGAGGTCAGGAAGGGGATGGGGTGTGTTTTTAAGGGTAAACTAAAAGTCATATGGAAAAAAGTCGAATGGCAAAGTTGTTGGTAATAAAAAGATCTAAAACTTTTGTATTTGCACTTTTTTCATATAACCTCAAAATTTATATGAAAAATTAAAAAAAGCAAGTTTTTGGTCTTTTATTTTTATGTTTTACAAACAATATTTTTTTCACGAAATTTGGTGAAAACTTACCTTTTTATGTCCCAAATACGCTGTAATTTATTTGATTAGAAATATTTATTTTTTTCACCTTATTTTGAATTAATATCTAAAAAGCAGCCTAATTTTCGATCGAAAATTCAAAATTCAAAATTGGTATGTTTTCAGTTCATTGAAATCTCTACTTTCCGATGGTGAAAAAATATGTTACTATAGTAAAGCTTCACAGAAAATGCAAAACAAATTCCAAAAATACTATTAATGTATAGTTTCTTTCGTTTTTTTTAATATTTATTCTCCTCCTTTTCTAATGGGTTTCATCCTACTATTATTTTTTCACTTTTTATTATTTTTAAAGGTCCCTGGTCTATAATATATCAAGTATCAGAATAACAAAGACCATTAACAAAGAGTATCGTATTACCTCGTACTAGGTTGTGGTGGTCTGATGGTAGTCACTCCTCGTAAATTACTGATATTCAGCTTAATCCGTTAGACTAGAATCCTACCCCAATGTAATTGTTAAAAGGCTCCGACAGAAGAAGCATAAGAAAGACCATTTCTGCTACAGAGCACATATTGTTTCTTTTTTTTTAATAGTAATTGAGTCATTGTTAATTCAACAACACCTTGAAAGACAAAAGTCTTGAGTTACGTAACGAGAATACCCGGTGACATAGAAAGCAGTTCATAGCCTAGTTGTAGCTCGCCTCGACCTTTTGTTTGCGTCTAAAATTAACCGACTCGGGAATCGAAGCGCTTCACTGGCGGTACGGTATTGGAAGTTAATAATATCGTTGGTTGGTTTGATTAAGAATGTATCTGTGTAATCATTTTGATTAAAATAATTTTATTACAAATAATGTACTAAAAAGTACGAAATATTTAAGATATATTCAACAGTCAACGGCCTTAATGTGCCTTTATTTAAACAATCGATATCCAAATATAAATAAAGCAAACTTTTTTTTAATTCGAGCGGGTTCTAATCCCGAGCTGAGTACGATTTTTTTTAAAATCGAGTATACTTTTTTTTTTTACTACAATTGATGTCATGGTTGGTAAAAACAGATTTGTGTATGTCTTATAATAGCAGACTTCTCTGTATTGTCACAAAATGAATGAGCTACTGTGTAATGATGAACACAGGTATTTTCTAATACCTATTTCGGGCACCAGTCTCTCGCAAGTTGACCATCTTAAATTGTATTAGATATAATTAGACACTAAGAGCAATTTGTGAAGAGAAAATAAATGATTTTGAAATGATTTTGAATGATGAGGTTAGAATTTGGATCCCGTATTCCTCAACACAAGTGTAGTTCGTCAGTAAATCGAAAGGAATTTACTCACTATTGTGCATGATACTGAATCGCTCATTATCTCGGCGATATAAAAAAACCAATTTTAATACCAACATAAAGAAAATATGTTCGGTAATTAGCAATAGTCTCTACCCACACATATAAATACAGAAGTATGCATTTTTGACTTTCATATGTGCATTTTTGACATTAATAGATGAATTTTAAACCGTGACTGTTACCGGTTATTTACAACCTCTTTGATGGGGACCTTAAAATAGCAGGTGAAGGGTTGGTTGTTATACATCTCTGCCAACGCTTTCTAGGATTACCTAGAAAGCGTTGGCAGAGCCTATTATTAAATAGGCTTAATATTCTGTCAAGTGCACACATAGGGCTCTTACAAAGAACACTTTTGTGACTGCACCGCTATAGCACAGTATAAATATGTACAAACAGTACGGAAACTGCCTACAAACGTGCGAAACGGCACGCACACATAAACATGCACACCGACGAGACCCCTAAGCGGCACTCGCTACTGAGAGCACCGCGACAATCGCTTAGGGGTCTCGTCGGTGAGGAGTCTCAGCTGCCCTACACTCCAGCCTTTCTCACAACAAATCGCCACTTATCATTTCTCCGTTCATCTCTGCTCACGTAACCCGAGTTCAGTGGACTGCACAATTGATTAATTTATCACAAGTGATACAAACGATATTGTCTGACAGAATTATCTGTTACGACATTACTTTGATAACGCTGACATACTTAGTATTTGCTGTTTTGGGTTTTTATAGTCTATCTTCTTGGTTATGTTATCATAATTTTCATAACTAAATGACTGCCTCGATGGTGTAGTGGTTAGCGTATGCGCCTCTCACCGCGAAGGTGCGATTCCCGAGTCGGACAAAGTGTTATTTGTGAACTTTCCGTCGGCCGTGGCGATAGGCTCACTCCCTATCTAAACATAACAGTTAAAATTTAGGTGTTGTACACCTCTGCCACCCCCTTCTGGGTAATATGTAAGTATAAGCACAAAATTAAAATATGTCTTTTCATTCTTACGGGTATACGTGATGCTAAAAAAATTAAACTTTAAATGCTAATTTACTTCTAAATATTGTGCAGTTTTTTTTAATACAATGAAAAACTCATTATAATGTCTTGCTCGTAGTCATCGAGATTATAATGAACTAAAATCTACCTATTATGTAGATAATTGTGTAGATATCTCGCAATACTTTACAACAAAATCAAGTTAGTGACATTGTTGAAGTAGAACCTTTTATTAACCAAGAAGTATTTTGCAAACAGGGCAAGTCTTAATAACGACTATTTTAGTTGTACGTGGCCCTTTTATTGTACTTATAGTAACTTAAAAATAAAATGCGGTTATAAGATAACCCACAAACCATTAAGTTTCGCTAGCACATCACGACCTTATCTTCTTTCATCAAATATTCTTTCCGTGCCCTTACTAAACTTTCGAGCCCTTCTCGACGACTCATCTTGTTTCGTAGCGAATAATGTCGCTTTACGGTTTTGTCTGTTTGTGTGTTTAGATCTACTAAACTGTTTGGAATTTTGTTAAGAAAATTTCTTTCAAACGGTCTCAAATGTAACTGCCTCGTCAGTATAGTGGTTAGCGTATGCCTCTCACCACGAGGTCTCGTGGTCGGCGCAACACTCGTCGTATATAGGTGCAATATTATGTATGTATGTAAGTTACATTAAAATGACTATGCAATAAGTTTTTTGACTGTAACCTACACACTGTAGCAGATATTATCATCTATTTTTAACCAACTACAAAAAAAGAGTAGATTTTTAATTCGATTGTATTTTTTTCTATTATTTTATTGCAGAATGCGAAGCTGGTCTTGCATCTATCCAAATTAAAAAAATTAAAAAATATTTAATGTCTGTGTAAAGGAGATATATTCAAACGAGTATAATGTCAGAGGTTTTATAACAAGAATAAAAATAACAAAAAGTTAAGATTTTTCATTTGTGCGATAGTCACGCTCCGTGAAAACTGTAGTTTGAATTAAAATCTGAGATATATTTTATTCAATCTCGTTTAATATAATCTTAGTTTGATTACTTTATGGTTAAAAAAGACAGAGCTGCAGACAAAAGCTAGTGTCGTTAAAACAATTTGTTTTGAAGCAAATGCATATTTAATGGAGTTCCGTCGCTAATTCTACAATATCCGGATCCGGGTGTGGAGAATTCGAGAGGTATTCGGTAATAGAGTTTTTGTGATCGTTGGTTGATGTGTTACGTAGTTAGAAAAACATAATGTTATGTGAATTGTTCTGTGAGTACGTAGGTGATATTTGCAACAGTGTGTAGGTCAGAAAACTTATTGCATAGTCATTTGAATGAAACTTTTGATATTAATTTTGTTTATATTGTTTTCAAAGTGACTTTCTTTCTCCTAATGTATTCAAGAGCTGTACTTGCATAGGTATGAGGCATTAAACCGTAGTCCTCAGCTTCAGCGATACGACGCACAATCTGCTTTTGTGGATTGTTGATGTCCATGGGCTGTACTCAACTTACCATCAGGGATACTAATCGTTCGTTCGCTGCAGTCGTAAAAATTGATATACTGAATTAATTACCAATCACTGCATCTTACCTGCAAATAAAATAAAACAATATAAGCTTTCTTAACCACATAACGGCCTTAGTAAATAGCAGGACCGACTTTCATTAACTTGAACGGAAGGTATGAGATAAATTTAGGGTGAATTGCGTTTTGACCCACCCAAAAAATGTGGCGTTCGTCTCACAATAAAATTTGTGTCGCGTTCGTCCCAAAATTGAAAAATGATCAAATTTAATATATTTTTTCTTGTTATGACCCACTCCTTTCCTCGCTCCGCCCAAAAAAAAGGACGGAAAAATAAAGTTGGTCAAAGTCAAGTCGAATCTGTCGGTCAAACACAGAATCAATCCGATTTCGAGCTCATTCACGAAAGCTTGGCCACTTACAAAACCCTTTCGTCCCAATTTACTGCACACTCGTGACAGTAACGTTACATTTAATGACATTACGTACAATAACAACTAGTGCAAGTTTGGTACTGTCACGACCGCGTCAGATAGACCTGTGCGATCAATGCAATGAGTCGGATTCAGTACGTAATGTTTCATCACAGTGATGTAAGTACCGTGAGTTATAAGTCTCATTACTGTATGACATAATGGAAAGGACGATTGGTATAAGGTAGATGGGAATCGCGATCATTCGTTTTGGTTGTTACAACTTGTAGTAAATATTTATTGATTATTTTTGTAGCAGTTAGCTATGCTAAGCAAATTATACTATGAAACTGTTGAAATGACGTAACATACAGTTTAGAAATTTAGGATCCTGGCAAGAGGCTCGACCTCGACCTCTAGACCGTAGCTGGTTGGTTAAAGTGACCGCCCGGTGTGCAGAAGGTCGCAGATTCAAATTTTAGTGAATAGCTTCAAGGTATAAACACAAAAATATCACATATCACAAAATAACGCTTATACCCAGTGTGGCAAGCAAGGGTGTACAACACCCACACTTCACCTGTTATGTTTAAGGCCCATCGGATAAGTGGTAAGCCTATCGCCATTCACCAAACACAGTTCCAACTCTGTGCTTGTATTGTGAATTTCCTGACAAAAGTTCATAACACTTTGCCCTAACCGGCAATCGCACCCACTATATCCTCGAAGCAGTTAAACCACTAAACACAAATCTAGTGCATAATTATTATTGGCACCTACTTCAGAAGTATAAAATAATTATTTAATCATTTCTATTTAAATAAATGAAAAAACGTATTATGTTGTGTGAAGTAAATTTATTTCTTGCTTTTTAGTTTACCTACTTTTTGAAGTCGGTTTTTTTTTTGTTAAAAAATATTTTTTTATTATTGATGCGCTTCTAAATAGAACGTCAACGCCGCAATCATGTGTATAGTATGTGTCATTTCAAATATGTACACACGGCGACCGATCGACCTATAATTATGTTAATTTCCAGTATAAGCTGGTCTCGCATTGTACGGAAAGCCTATACAACGCAAGACCATCTTATAATGGCAACTTATAAGTTACTTCAATTTTAATAACAATTCAATGCAAGTCTCTAGGTAGCAATGATTAATCTATTGCATTCATACAAATCAGGCTACTTGAGAGAAAGCATTTCAACACGTTATCTATAACGGATATTGCTACTCATACATGTATCAATGATGAATGATAACATTGATAACACTTATCTAATGCCTTTGAAAAATATGGCGCAATCAATCAGTTGTCAACATTGTATTTGAGAATCTAAAATTTGAAAGAAAGTGAATATAATCTATTTATACCGTATGTATATGTAAACTATACTGATTCGGATGAATGGAACATTTCGGTAGTAAGGTATGAGTGAAAACGACATACAGACTTTTCTTCTTATCGTGTCAATGGCTTGTTCTGTGTTAGACCAGTAAGTGGCGACATCAACCCCTTATTTGTTGGCCCGCATAAGGTCTTCGCGAGTGCAAATGGAGGGAAGTAAAGGGCAAAACAACAGATGGACTAAACTTTGGGTAGGGGATCCACATTCACAACTAGTGTTGGATGAGTTGATAGATTGTCTCTGCAACGGCCGTCAATATAAGCTCTTTCTTACATCTAGACTTGTCCAACCGTTTATACCTATTCTTTTTGACATATCAACATTCGTGATGCCTTTACACGTCATCGATTTGAATTGAAATAATAATCGATTTATTAAAAATAGAATTTTTTAACGATTAAAACGCACAGAAATTATAAGGTATATTATAAGGAAGAGTGACGAATCATTGAAGTTAATGATATTTCATAATAATTTTTCATGAGTCACGATAAATTAAATTATAATATATCTAATAATTTTCTTTTTTTATAAAAATACAGAAACAATACATAAATAAAGTCCTGTTTTATTATTTTTCTAAATCGGCCGATTAAGAAACCTAGAAGACTCATGGGCAATATTGCCTACAAAATAAGTTTAACTATATTTAATTGCTGTTATTGGAGACACATGACACCTCAATCATGCACACCTCGAAAGTGTGGAGTATTTTTTAAAGGAAGTTTAGTCATCAGTATTTAAGTGTATCTACTTAAAGATACTCATACATCTTAGGTAATGAACATTCCAGTACGGAAAATAACATCTAATTAAGGACACCTAGATTACCTAGATTCAGTTATTTAATTAGCATGTATGCCTAACATATGATAACATTGTCTAGATTAGATAACCTATGCTTTGTTAAGCAAAAATGCAGACGGTATATCTAGGCCGAGAGTTAGCGCCAAGAATTGCGACACTGACAGTTGATTTGTGGCAAATTATTGTTGATTATATTGGACTACTCTACGTTCCCTGCTTCGCTCGCGTGGTACATCGATAAATAGCAGCCCTGTTTTTAATACTTTTCCCACTTTTGGGCCCAGGCCTCTTCTCATGATAAGAAGGGTAGCCTTAAGGTTCACCATGCTTCTGGCTAAGTGTGGATTGGTAGACTTCACACCCTCGAGCACTTTTTAAGCACTCTCAGGCCTGCAGGTTACCTCACGAGAATGTCCTTTACCGTTAGCGAACGATAATTTATATGACAAATACACACATTCCTACGATCGAAGATTTAGATCCATCTGTACATTATAATAAACACGCGCATATAAAAATACCATATTCAGTGCCAGATAATTCAACCCATAATAAACAGACCTAAAACAACTGAAGTGTGGGTTTAAATTAACGATACAAGCATTATGTTAGATCTTAACTGTTCCAATCTAAGACTAATTACCACAAATTAGGTCTCAAAGTAATTAATTACTTTAAGAGATAATAAATTGCTTAGTACCAGTAAGTACATACAGCTATATATCAAGCTATACATGTAGTATAAGCTGTACAACGCGAGACCATATAATACTGGAAATGTATAGATTGACCAGAAGTCGTGTGTACAATAGAAATGGTTTTGTTAGGGCATTTATTTTGTTGCACGTTTTTTTTTATAAATATCACAACTCTCACACACAACACCATCTAGTCCCAAACTAAGCAGAGCTTGTACTATGGGTACTAGAATAACTGATACTAATAAATACATACTTATTATACATAGAAACACTCAGACTAAGACAAACCCCCATGTTCATGCACACAAAGATTTGTCTTAAGTGGGAATCGAACCCATGACCTCGGCGTCGCAGGCAGGTACACTACCCACTCCGCCATCCGGTCGTCTACTTTAGTTAAATTACGATTGAACTCAATTTGTTCTCTAAAACGAAGTAAGATTTCTTCGCCTTTATTACCTCGAAGGATGTGGCAGGGGTGTATAAAACCCTCATTTCACCAGTTATATTTAAGTCAAATAGGATAGGAGGTGAGCTTATCGCCTTATACCGAGCACAATCATAACTTCGTGCAGCGGTGGAGAATTTTCTAACGGAAAATACCAAATAACACTTAAGCCGAGAATTGAATTGAACCACTAGATCTACAAAGCTTTATAATAACACAAATATTTTTTTGGAAATTAATGTCCTTACTTAATCATACAAATAGTCCAAGAGCCAACCAATCTTAACATAACACTTTACATAACTCGCTCTCACATCAGTCAAACACCACAAAACCACCATAGTGTCAAAAATCATGAAAATAAAAAACAAAGCTAATGTCATTCATTAGTGGCGTAACCCAGTTGCGTCATTACTGACCTACGACATTCAGGTACAGTCAAGAACTAAGGAGAAAATAAGCAAACCCGTTTTTAATTTTAAAGTACCATACCCCAAAAAAGCCTCACGGACTCCGTTTTAGTTCATTATTATTTAAACATCTTTAATCATACGGTTTGAACGCGGTTTAATAAGTATATAACGAGCTTGCAGACCGCTTTGTGAGAAGATATATACAATACAAAGGAATGTTTGTAAACAATTGCACTTAAAAATTATGTTGCACAATGGGCGGCCTTATCGATGTAAAGGATTTCTTGCAGGCAACTTTAAGAAGGACAAGTAAGTAAATGAGCAAAGTTACGGCCAGTTGGTGCGTTACTTAAAGAAAAATAAAAGTTAAATGAAATGTTATGATATTGATAATTGAAATTATAAAATATAAAGAATACAGAAATACACCTGTACATATATTTAATTTTTAATTTAAATCCACAAAATACTGTAAATTTGTCGCCAAATCTGAGACTACTAATAACGAATATGCTTGTGGTAGAAATTCCATGGCAAGTTAGTTTCAGTTTTTGACCGACTTCAAAAAAAGAGGAGGAGGTTCACATTTTTTAATTTAAATTTGTTAACTCATCCATAACTTTCGACTGGGAGAAGCGATTTTAATGATTCTTTTTGATTTGAAAGCTGGTGCTTCCCGTTTGGTCTAATTTCAATTTGGTCCAGTTCTGACAAAGGCACCCATGAGAAAACCATATAAGTCTAAAATTATTGTAATCAAAGTCGTTTTTTTTTTTGGAAAATTATTTAAGAGTCTAAAGTTGCTGATTGTACCTGACGTAATGAATGATGAACGAAAGCCTTTTCACTCTTTGTTGTCTCCTGACTTCTGTTGACCTCGTTACGTTTGTGTTGGTTTTGGAAGACATTTCAAGTAATTAGTCCACCGCGTAGTGAGGTAATGAAGAGCCTGGTACATCAGTAAACAATAAAGGACAATGTAAGTATCCTTACTTTTTGCTAAATAGGTTGATGTCAGCTCCTAGACTAAACGATGCCTGCGGGATGTAAATATCAGTTTATAACCTATATTAATAAATAAATATCTCACAACTTACACACAACGCCATCTAGTCCCACACTTAGCAGAGCTTGTACCATGGTTACTAGAATTACTGATACTAATACATATTTACTTTTATTTAGTAAATACATACTTATTATACATAGAAACCTGGGTGTTTCTATGTATAATAAGTAAGAATATTAATAATGTACTTCAGTATAGGTATTGAACGAAGCCTACATAATTCTAAATTATTTCTTACTTAAACATGCTAAAACTGCCTTGATGGTCTTGTGGTGTGCGTCTCTCACTGCGAGGAGTCGGGTTCAATTCCCGGGTCGGGCAAAGTGATATTTACGAACATTCTGTCGGACAATTCACAATAGCAACACAGAGTTGTATTTGTGCCCTGTGGATGACAATAGGCTCACCTCCTATCCCATAGGCCCTCAACATATCAGGTCAAATATGGGTGTTGTACACCTCTGCCAAACCCTTCTGGGTAACATAGGCGTGATGTTATGTTGTATGTTTACGTAGGACTTCTCTTCCCATAAAATTAATTATATTTCACATTCCAATCTCGATGCAATATTTATTTCATGGGACATTTCAACATTGATCGATTTGAAACAACAAGGAAGTAAAATTATCAACAAAATTAATTACATACAACTTGACAACGATTGTCTACGTAGATGTTAATCTCAACATCGATTAAAATGGTACATACGATACGGCTACCGATCATTTCCAGTATAAGCTGGTCTCGCATTGCACGGCTAGCTTATTCAAGTGATATGATTTAAACGGGAATTAACGCGATTAATTTTTAATTTTCGGTGCTTGATGTTTCAACAAGGTTGCACTTTTAGAGCAAGATACCGTGAGCCCAAGACCAAATCTGTGGCAAAAAGTTTATTTGCATAAGTCATTATAATCATGCCATCTCACTCGCACCCACCCATTTATACTATCTCGCGCTCGCTCCTACAGCTACCCTACATGCTTGGCAAGGGGTTGAAACTATCAAAAAATGTCTGTCTAGTGAGGAAACATTATCTAATTATTAGCCAAGCATTATATATAAAAAAACAGCTTTTTTACTATAATGTAAGTAGAATTATAATTTCATAAACATTAATGGTGTCTGGCAAGGGGTTGCCACGATGTTAAGTGTCTGGCAATAAATGACGTGATTTTTATTAATATTCTGAAGGTCACACATTATAATTTGATGAATTTAGATCGGTATTTAACACACCTTTAGTACCGTTTGTCTGCCAAAGCCACTGTAACCCAAACTTTATAAATAGTGCATCGTTCTTACCTGTGTTGGGAGCATGCGCTGACAAGTTTCCCGCTTTTATAAAATAACGAAGCTCTGGGGTTCACGGGCCCTTAGACCATTTGTCATGATCGTAAAAATTAATCACGTTAATTCCCGTTCAAATCATATTAGTTATGCAACGCAAAAGTTTAAAAGTTTTAAGAGACCATCTTATACTGGAAATGTATAGTTTCATGTGTAGTTGTGTACAATGGATTTATGGTCACAGCCTTCTATCGGTGGTAGATTAAAGGTTATTTGCTTATGGTAATACGGGGGCCGCGAAGTAAATGTCAAGTAATTGCAACAATGGTATTTGTAACATAGCCTTGTTGGTATAATTGTTATGGTTTTTATACAACAACAACCACCTCTGTCGCATATTAGGTGCCAGTTTCTGACGTTTTTATCCGCCCCATAAAGTATTGCCAGACCGAATTTCAAAGTAACACAAGTTACACTTGAAAAAAGAATACAGCTGTCACTTTCATTGATGTGTGTAATATGCTCTTGTGCCAGTTAGTATTATAACTAACTAACACCTGTGAAACTGGGACTAAGAATTGCACTTTACCTGACAATTAATCATGATTATCCAAACCTTTTTTTGGCTTCTGGTCTAAGAGATTTAGTTGAATATCAGATCAGTATTACAAAACATTATAAGTGAAGTGTTTTTAAACTTGTCGATCCCGGATGTCATTTGAAGAGCCATAGAAGTCGTTACGGGTAGTCAGAAGCCAGAAAGTCAGAT
Organism: Hypena proboscidalis; assembly: GCA_905147285.1. Classification (NCBI taxonomy): domain Eukaryota; kingdom Metazoa; phylum Arthropoda; class Insecta; order Lepidoptera; family Erebidae; genus Hypena; species Hypena proboscidalis. Next base: position 1,398,200 of record LR990147.1, read on the forward strand.
AACTAGTCTAACATAGAATATCGTATCGCCTCGAACTGACTTGTGGAGATCTGATGGCCGTCGCTGATAATCCGATATTCGGCCAAATCCGTAAGACTAGAAGCGGAACCCAATTAAATAAATAATTATATACTGATAATAATTCACAACAATTAGTCACACATAATATCCAAAAGAAAAAACAAAATTATGCGAAACAGACATGTGGTAGGTGTTTTTTATAGGCTAAACTTCGCCTTTACAAAACTTTTTTTCTTATAAAGTAATTTGTTATATGTATAAATGATATATGTGAAGCTAGGTACTTGCTCATATAGATTTTACATAAATATATCTTTGAAATAAATTGCGTTACAATATTATTGCAAAGGAATTATAGCTAGAAATGTATTCCACTACAAGATCTACAAACAAGTTGATCGGTAAGCTATTTGGCGAACCAAATAAAATAATATTTGATAAATATTTGCTATAATCAAGATAGAAGCAGCGATAGCCGAGTGGGAGACCGTAGGGCTGCGAAATCAAAAGATTTGCGTTCATACCCACGGCACACACCTCTATCAATAAATCGTTAAGATTCGTCTTTTCGAAGATATGTGTGTGTTTATCATATAAATTATCACTTGCTATAAGTGAAGGAAAACATCAACACAACACAACACAACTTACTAATGTGAATCTAGTCATAGTGGATGAACGAAAGCGATTGCGTTCTGGCGCGCCCCGACACACCCCAACGACACAGCAATATGAATCTAGCTTTAATATCGCCATATAGTACTTTTTTTTTAAACGACGCGACGTCCGCCTTTTACATACCTTCTGTGTCGCGGGGGTGTTCACAAATATACTTTTCAGAACAAATTTAATCTTTGCGGATCACACAAATATTTGTCCCGCGTCATCGAACAAACAACTTCATTTGAATTAGTATTCATAGTCATCTTCCCATCACTACCATACTCAAAAGGGCACAGTCAATAATATCTTAACGAGTTAACCATAAACGTCAAATATAATCTCAGGATATATTCCTAGGGAATTAACTAAATCTCTTTAATTATTTAAATCGCGATAGTAACTATCCCTTATTAAGGGTTATCTAAGCAATTAACATAAAACTAACATATCTCTTATTATAATTGTAATTAGCGATTATATAGTGCATGTTACGAGGGCATTTAATCGGATATTAAAGTTAATACCATGTAGTTATCTAGTCGTTAAAATTCTTCGCATAAGTGTGTGAATACAAGAGGTTTTTTTTTAAACGACTTTCGCACTAGGAATAACTCCTGTGACGCGGAGGTGTTCACAAACATACATTTCACAGACACAGAGCACAGCCTGAGTCAGAACAAATCTTTGCGAATCCAACAAAGATTTGTCCCGTGTGGGGATCGAACCCACAACACCAGCGCACTGTGCGCACCGTGCACTCCTTTATACTAGGCTTAGATATAGATTTGATTATGTAAATATGAGTACATTCAACATAGCGACGTTTATTGACACACAGCTTTTATACATAGTGAGTAAACAGAACATGATGCGAAACAAACATTTTAACGTTTTCCGAACGATGATGATCTCAATGTTCAATTTTGTGGGTTCGATCCTCACACGGGACAAATATTTGTGTAATCCACAAAGATTTGTTTTTTCTCTGGTGTGCTTTGTGTGTGTGAAATGTATGTTTGTGAACACTACCGCGACACAGGAGTTATTGGCTAGGGCGGGCGTCGTGTTAAAAAGAAGCATTCCAGTGAATGATTAAATAAAAAAAAACCTTACGAAATTGAGAAACTGAAGTCTGGTATCAAATATAAAGAAAACTTAATTAAAACCGGACACAACACGTTTCCGTAAAAAACATAATTTAATACCTTATTTGAAATATTTTGTCGCAAGCGACATGCGTAACGAGACAAAAACTCGTGGCCTTCTCTCAACAATAGCATATCAAATTCTCGTCACAGTTGGTAGTTGAATCATGGACCGTGGCATTTGACAATGGTTGGGCATCTCTGGGTGTTTGTACTTTCGTACCGCCGCACCCGTCTCGGCCAATCAGCGGGCGGCGTGACCTCAGCTGGCCAGTTAGTGTCAACATTTTTAGGGTTTGTATTGTTTGTGAACTTGTTTGTACACTGTATTTGATGCCGGAATGTTTAAGAAATGCTTGTTTTTTCGTTTTAAATAGGCTCCTAAGTCCTGGTGATTTAGATTTGTTTTTTTTTGCAAAGGTTTAAAACAATAACGCTTAAGCAATAGAAAAAAACTATAGGACCGGCAGGATTTGAACCTGCTACCTTCTGGTTGGTTTGTATCCTACTTAAGATAGTAACAAATGGATGAACGTGACATACAGTTGAGAAATTTAGTGTCCTTGCTGGTTGGTCAAAACGGCTGATCGGTGCGCAGGTTCAAATCCTGCCGGCCCCATAATTTTCAACTGTTTCTTAGTATAATTTGCTTAGCATAGCTTAAGAGGGAACTCCCGGTATGGAATTCTCATACAAAATGAGTATGGTTGTATCTTTTACATTTTTCATCACAATGTTATAATTTTTGCACAGTCAATTCAAAACATGATTATCTATGTTCCTTCGATTTAAAATTATCTTTAGTCTGCCTATTTTAAAAATTATAGGCATCCAAACATCCGTAGTTTTGAACGGCCTGACAAATGCGACTTTTTTAGTATTATACAACAGATTATTACAAGTTTTCGAAACGGAGGACCCTCGTAAATATAATGTACTTTCTATTTTATCAATAATTATCATCAAAGTACCTCATTTTCATTCATCAAATACCATATTACAAATTAAATAAAATTACAATATCTATCTCAACTCATTGAAGGGGGGTGAGGCAGCCATTCGTTAGCTACTCGGAAGTGAAGGAGGGGTGCCAGTGAGATACCGAACCAAGCCGAGATATGACATACCATAGTCTACCGACCAGAGAGTATGCAATGAACTGCATTGAACCTTTTTTGACATTCACGACTGCAACAAGTTATAGTCCGAGATCTAGCTGCAGAATCTTTTCGTTCTTTATAAACATAATTGAATTATATTTTTATGTAAATAATCATTTAAGGACTGAGCTGTATACATGGCATATGGGTTAAAAGTACCTAAAAAGGCTAGACGAATAACAGAAATAAAAACAGTTAGTTAAAAACAATGATTGTTTTTTGCATTAAAAACTTATTAATAGTTATTTATATATTATTTCAAAAGACAATTGTATACAATTGTACTATTGTGACAAAGTGTAAATGTTAAAACGATTGACTGTTAAAATGTGTAAATGATGAGGCTGATCATAATCTGTTTTTTTATTTTTATCACGTCCCTAATCACCCCATACTTTCAAGGGCTGTTATAAATTAATAGTCAGCTATATATGCCGAGCAGAGTATTAGTATCTATAGAAACATGTCACATTATCTTTGAAAAGACAACGTTTAATTGTCTTGTTAATTTATCATTGAGTTGGAGTAATAATAATAATCATTAAATGCTTTCGAACCTAAAACCTTCTACATGCATAATAATAACTATGCCGATACAATATTCATTTAAAATGCATAGCTCTTGGCCTAAATAAAGTGTCATTCATTGCAATTCGCTTGTGTCATATGTCACACTTGTATTATAAAATGTTGATTATAATATTGAAATAGTTTCTGTGGACTTAAATATGGGTAAACAATCGTTACATTGTGTATTGTTAATTATTTACATAGTAAATATATCATTATATCTACGAATACTTAAATTGTAATGTCATTATATCGTGCATGTCATTTTTGTTCTTTCATATGTACAATCAAACACATAACCGTTTCAGCAAATTTGAACAAAAATAATAAATATATTTACAGCATATAAACCGCATAGTAATAAAGATTTTTGTCATTTGAGTTTGTGCTGAGGTAAATTATTTACATTTCTGTATTTTTAGTGAACCGCAGAATGAAAAGAAGAGACTTGGCCTATTTGTCAGCTTATACTTCACGAGAGCGAAAAATGAATAAGGTTAAACGTAAAATAGAGCTGAAGAAAGTAATTATTATTAGATAAATAACGAATGCCATGTTGCAGAATAATGCAATTCTTTTATCACTGTCTCAAGAGAAACGCAATGTGCTAAATATTAGAGCAATATTATTAAATATTATTATTATATACCCTAAATAATACAGTATCATTTCTAAACCTTGTTTTATTATTTAAATAAAGAAAACACTCAGAATCAAGAGTTAAACGGTACTATCACTATTATATTATAGTACTAATGTTTTGATGCAATTACATACTATCGACATACTACGTGGGTGCAGTCGCAGAAGAAACTAGTGATATTATAAATCCCAAAGTAACTTTGAATGTCTGTCGGTCTGTTGTTCCTGAGAAATAAAATCGTTTAATCGATCTTGATGAGTGTTAATGTTTTTTTTGTTGACAAAGCCCGCTTAATTAAGCGGCCGTGGCGCAATGGATAAGGCATCGGTCTTACGATCGAGAGGTCGTGGGTTCGAATCCTGGCCATTACACCACGGACGTAAAACTTCCTCTTATCACAAGCGAATTAAGCTTAGCTGGAGGGGGTTAACAAGAATACTAGTAATTTGTATTTGCAAATTGCTAGTAAGCTTTTCAAAAAAAAAAAAAAAGTCTAAACACGCAAAGTTTTATTGATATCAAATTTGTGTCTATAGCCTCTATTTTCATGCGTGGGCGTCGGGCAAGACTTGACGCCTTGACGCCTTGACGCGAACTCAAATTGGACGTATTGCGAAAGCGACAATAATTACCCTTGCTGTAAACCTCATGGCAATTTTGAACTCGACTGTACATCATCATCAAAATCAAACTGAATACGGACGCCAAAATTAAATCATGTTACAGAATAAGGACGCGCTATATCCTTAGGCTCAACTCACATCGACTAGCTAGCTTCATATTTATCTGTAATCTGTGACGTAGACACAGAAGCACTGCGTCGTCGCGTTGCGTCCATGTTACATGGCCTATTTAGCCAAAGATAGATGTAGACAAATTGTATGGATAAATGCAAATGAACCTGAAAAGCAACAACATAAACAGATCAGCTTTTTAAGTTCATTAAAATCATGATTATTTTAAATTGCTGGGCTAATCTTTAGTTTATTTCCAGCAGGCCCACATAATGAAGATATGTATAAATATAAATATTATTATGTAAAAAAAACCGATGGCGTAAAACGCGACGTGAAATCTTTTATCTCTTTTAGTTGCCTGCCCGCCTGTTGAAACAGCGTCGTAAGTTCTTAGTCTGAATTATGCCTAAAGGTATAGAATATCTATATTTATACTTTGTCCATTCCTTTATTTTCTTTTTGACAGATCACGCCTATGAATTACCGTTTCTTTTTGTCAGATTAAAGTACTACAATAACAATGTACTTTATTGACAAGCGGCACTTTTTAGGGAAGTTCACTGTTTGTAACAAACAACCACAGACTATAAATCAAATCGTGAAATGAAATGAATCGATCATTATGAAAATGAATAATTTGGCTTTTTTTGTGTATTGTCTGTATTTATATAAAAAAAAAAGAATATAATAATAGTATCATGATTCCATGAATCATTATTTGCAAGAAATTAAGTCGAAATCTTAGAATTAAAAATGAAAATGTAAACAAAGGTAACTAGTAAACCGTCATAGACTAAGTATGTGACATTATTATTATATTATTATTTTGTATATTTATTTCATCTAATAAAACTACTAATAAACGAATAATTAATAATGAACCATAGGTACCATTTCGATGTAATTAATCGATTGAAAGTTCTTATTAGACAACATCGATTATGATTTCAAATCGAATCAGTAACGTGTGAAGGCATCCCTAAATGTAATATGTCAAAAAGAAAATAAAGAAATGGACAGAGTATAGTAGATTTTTAGTCGACTAGTGCATAATGCAACTGACTGTGGAACAATAAACATCCCTGTTCCACATACAAATCTCGCCATTGTTACCATAGCAACAAAATTTTGTTGAAAATCGGCAGACTTATCAAACAACAAATCCTAGGTATTGAACCGTTGAGTGACAACTGAACATCAACATGTATTTTCACTCACATATTTATATATAAGACCGATAGAGACAGCAATACCTTTATATGTGTGCAGAGTCAATAAAAACGCTTATTTTATTCATATAAATTTGCTAAGATTTTGGCAATCGTCTCGTAACATGTATTGTAACTGTTAAAGTGTTGACTTTTTAAGTATTTAGTCAAAAAAACATTCATTTATCATTTTGACATTAATTGCAGTTTTGGGAACTAGTGTCGTCATTTCATTTTTGAAAGTATTTCAAAAACATTTATTTTCCATCTAATTTAAATTGACCAACTAAAAGAATTCATTCATTCAAAAAAAATAAAAGAACTCATTCATTGGAAGTCATTAGTTATTCTCAGGCTCAAATCATTGGTATCGTGCGACAATCATGTTACCGGAAACCCCACAATAATCCTTGACACCTTAGATATTGGATTAAAGCTAAAATTGAGGACACGGTAGAGCCCCCGCCAAGACGAATCAAATGAAGCGGAGGAGGTTAAATTAGTATATTAAACCTGTAACTTGGCCGTTTTGCTACCTACTTTGTTAGGTGAAAAGTTTATTCACTGTTAATTAACTGATAATACTATTATATATAGTTACTCTATGGTTGCAAAGAACAATAAAAACACAAAGCTGTACAAAACTGTCAAACATTGTTCTATAACTTATGTTCGTTTATTTTACTACTTAATTATGGAAGCTTGTAATTAGCAATATGTTTCACTAGTTATATGTACTATATATATGTTAATGTAATTAGTCTGTAAGCCTTCTATAGAAGAAAATAAATAAATAAATTACTTTTCTGTCCAATGGTCAAGCCATATATTCTAGAAACATAAATAAATCATAATTATCACACAGCACATATTCACAGAACGCCATCTAGAACCGACTCTACACTTAACAGATTTAAGTGTAGAGTTTGTGAAAATAGGATTTGTACAGTTAGAAGCTTGACTATTTATAAGATTTGATTACTTATTGACCGGGGGCTATGTGATCTTGGCAACATTTAACAGAAAAATGTTTTTGGTGGGATATAACATTTCTTAACCGTATTAGTCAACAAAGGATGCTCGTAAAAAAGTAACTAGACCAATAAATTCTCAACTAATTTATGCACATAGTAATATGATATTTATTTTATTTATGTACGGATTATTGAAAATGAAACACGATTGTGAATGTGTGAATTTGAAAGAAATCGTGGGAATGATAAATTAAGAAATTATTATTAGCAGTTAGGCTGCCTCGGTAGTCTAGTGATTAGCGATTGCGCCTCTCACCGTGAGGCACCCAGTTGGAATTGTGCCCGGTGGATGGCGATAGGCACACCCCCTATCCCATGAGACCTAAACATAACAGGTGAAATGTACATTCATCGAAGCACCATTTTATGTAGCTATAACAAAATTCTAGTTTGCCCTCTATGTGTAATAGGTGGTCTCTCAATGGTCTACTAATAAATATTCCTATTGGTACTTAATTAACACCTAATTTATATGTATTCAGTTTATTAGAAATATCTATGTCCTTTTAAGACATTTTATTACATAAGCAGGACTATAAAAGCAACATTGGAATTTGTAACAATGCGAAACTAGAGCAGAATTCGAGAAATACCTTTTTATAGCGAGATAAATAGTAATATCTGTAAGGTCGTTTGGCAAGAATTTTAAACTGCCTCGATGGTCTAGTGGTTAGCGTATGCGCCCCTCTCCGCGAAGTCTCAGGTTCGATTTACGGGTCAGGCAAAGTGTTATCTGTGAACTTTCTGACCGGAAATTCGTATAGCAGCACGGAGCTGTGCCTGATGGACCTGAACTCACCCTCTTTCCCATGGGACCTACAAAACAGGTGAGATGTGGGTGTTGTACACCTCTGCCACACCCTTCTAGGTAATATAGACGTAATGTTATGTGTATGTATGTAATTTAATGTAAGGCAGTCATAGCTAAAATATTGATTGAACTTCATTCCAAACACCTATCGAATAAAATCAATTAAAACTGCTAATAGCTATTTATCTAGTTCCATAACCATACTAGTCACGATTTCAATAATTATAACTGAGAGGTCACGTAAAAAGACATAAATGATATATTAGTGCCCATTATCGATGTCTTTATAGAAGGGCAAATAGTTCGATCAAAATTGATTAGTTTTGCAAGGTATATAACGAACTTATTTCATTACTAGCTCATCCCGTAAATATCCCATGATATCTAATAAATCGTAACAAAAAAGTATTTCATTATGGTCAAAAATTGGCGTACATGCTGCGTGGAATACAAAATATTTTAGCAAAAAAAAAACAAAAAAAAAAGGTAAAGAAGAATACATATATTTTAAATAAAAAGAAAACGGTAGATATAATATAAAAATGCACACCGACAAACAATAAAATGGTATTCATTCAGCATGATCGCAATGAAGACTGTTAAGGAATATGGAAAAGTCGTCAATTACAAGTCAGAATTGACATTAAAATGTGTCACTTTTTGTGGACATTTTATTATTTCAGAATTTTAAATCGATGCAGCTAATTGTATTTTTAACTCTCCCCATTACAACCTAAAGGCGCGTCAACATTTAGATAATTTGCCAGATCAGTTCACCGTATCCAAGGATACCATCACCGTATCAAATGGTTGGAAAAGTTAACAAAGCAACAAGTAACTTACTATCATACTAATAATCTTATTTATCTTACCGAGATTTTCGTTTTTCATACAATTGCGTCCATGACTCACGATACACACTCATGTATACATACAAAACGTATGTAAACGTTTTGAATCTTATCTCAACCCATATAGAGGTCAACGTACCTGCAACAAGAAGTAAATATTCAATTAGATCATTATTTAGGATAGTTTAGTAACCTTTTGCGATATGGCGAGACAGAATATTTTTGTATCGATTTAAATAGCTTAAATGCAAAATTAATGACACTCAAGGGCAAATTTCAGAAATTTCTAATAAAGATTTAGAGAGGCTTTAGGGACTCCTATACAAAAACTTGATTTTTTGACTAGCACTTGGCCATTACAATTAAATATAGTCTAAGCATTTGCATAATTTGATAGGTCACTTTTCTGACGACAATTGGTGGACACCAAGAGGAGAAGGACAGGATTGGATTTCCTTGCTGTTACATGCGACATGATATCGTAGTTGGTCAAGCTTTGAAAGATTGTGGATATTTATGATCAGATCTCTTATTACTATTGATGCTGTGTGATTAAATTAGATTCATTTGTAATTTTTTGGTTCAAAATTTAACACTGAATCTAATTATATCACACTCAGCATCAACATCTTGTGAATTACGTCTCTATTCACATTGTCTATTATAGTATTTGTCAAGATAACTTACTCTAGGAATTCACCAAACAATCAACATACTTGTTTATCAACTATTATTGTAAACAATTAGAACAATAAAATTAATTATCTGTTTGTCTAGCCGTGGGAATTGTCATTGGTATGTAAATTATTCCAAATAAACATACAGAATGGCATATAAATGATTCGTGAGCATGACTATTTTCAGTATGAACAATGAACAAAGAATATAATATGGACATAAAACAACCAAAAAAACGAAGTACTATCAGAAATACTATGTCGAAAATTATCTTTTTAGCTGATTTTGTTCCATCTCATAGTAATCATATTTCTTTTGACAAACACAGTGTGAATAAGTAGATACTAGAGATCTGTGACTAGTTGGCGCTCGAATGGCCAACTAGTTGGCGTTACCGAATATTCAGCATGGCCGATCATCCACCGCATTTATAACCGTTATCATTTGTTTTGTTTGTCGCACCACTAAACGCAGTATATTCAAAGCGCCATAAGTTCAAAGTGCTACACTTTGAACTAGATTATAAGCTGGCACAAAAAGAGTTGAGAAATTTCGAGTCTAGCAGCATATGAATCCATGGCTGAATTGGCTTGGGGCGTTTACCCAGGGGGTGCAGGTTCGAATCCTGCTGTATTCTTAATTTTTCAATTTTAATATTATATAAAATACAAAAAGGCATAGCAAAGCTATAATTTGCTATAAAATATTACAAGTAGATTATAATCATTTATAGTAAAGCCGACTAGTCGGCACATCTCTAGCAGATACGCAGCCTTAGACACGCATTGGATGCTGCCACTTACTACCAAGAGAACTACCATCACGTTCACCATAACCCCGTGGGAATATCCCATAAACCACCATACCCCATCAAGTACAGTTACTTGAATAAATTAACTACCTTACCTAACTTAATGCGGTTCTGTACGGAATTACTACCATTTAGTGGTAGTTAGATGTCAAAATGACTGTCCGTAATTATTACTGTTTCTTGGTAAAAGTCATTGGGATGCATAAATGGTGACAACTGTCAAAGTTGCATAAGAACATACGAGTGACAGCAAACTCTAATAAAAATACAACCAAACAGCTGAGGTGCCGGATAGTTCTTAACCGACCCATAGAATATAATGTCTGCACGTATGGTGTAGTGGTTTAAGCGGTTACCCCGCGGCTCTCCACTGCACTGCACTGGTGTTGTGGGTTCGATCCCCACATAGGAGAACTCTTTGTGTGATTCGCAATTCTGAGACTGGGTGTGCTTGTGTGAGTGAATGTGTGTATTTGGCCTTGTCATTGACACCATTGGATAGTGTGATTGCTTCTGGCGTTCTATCTAATGTAAAAAATCCAATTTATTATTATTATTATTACCTGACCGAATTTAAAAATGACACAAATTTTAGGCTACGAGCCCGTACACTCCTCAATGTTCACCCCTAATTAGGAATAAGTGCCCGTACACTCCTTGAAAAAAGAGCAGTACCCGTTCACCCCTTAATGCAGATACATTCAAAGTACAGTCAGCAGAACAATGGTATTGTGTGATTTTATTATTTTATGGTACTATGGAATACAGAACAATGGTATTATGTGATTTTATTATGCGTAAATGCTACAATACTAACATAGCTATTTAAGACCTTTGTTACTAACATTATATGGACAATTGAAAAAGTCTGAAATAAATGCATTTTTTTTTTGATTTATTTATTAAAAAAAATAGTTCTTCAATAACAATAACAGTTTAAATGGTTAAGTATAATAAAATAATTTACTGTAGATATTGAATAAACATAATAATTATATATATACTAGCGGCCCGTCCCGGATTGGCACGGGTAGACATTAGATTTATTTTTAAATTTCTTAGCATTTTTTGTCTAACGGTACTTTTTCATTTGTAAAATAATTCAAATAATATAGATTATACGTAAGGGGTGTACGGGCTCGTCAAAAAATATTAAAATAATTTTGTCTTGATACACCCCTTCAAAAGGGGTGTAAAGGCTCTCCAAAAAGGGGTGAATATGCAATTTTAATCTGAGGGGTGAACATTGAGGAGTGTACGGGCTCGTAGCCAAATTTTAAATTAACCTTTTAGCCGTAAGAGTCGAAATATAGGTTTAACTTTAATATTATTAAGTTTTTATCAATATTTATAAATAAATGATATCTAAAACAATAAATTCATGTTTTTGTGACCATTTTGTCAAAATAGTTTTAATCATTAATTGAGTTACAAACAAATTGAAATTAAAATAATAATTTTAAAAGATGAGCGCCATCTAACAAGCTTTTTTGTGTTTTTGATAATAATATGATTTGTCCATAAAAATAGATATATAATAGATATAAATCCTTATAATATTACAGTTAAACCCATATAATTTTTGTATGAAAAACAACCAACCAATTGGTTCCTCATAAAAACAATTATTAGCGTGAAAAATATCGTCCACATTCAGCTTACGTTACGCAACTTCGCTCGAAATCTCGAAAACATTGTCATACGCGTATCGTATCAACGTATCAGAGTATCACGTATCAGACTTTCTATCTAGAACTTTCATCGGGTTGATATCTGAGACAGGTCATGGTACAAAGGGTATGATACCCGCTTCCGGTTTTGAGGTTAGTTGAGGCAATTTTCAGTTTCCTTGAGGTAAACTTCTATTTGTGGTGTTGGATGTCTCGGTGAAAGATATTGGAGATAACCTTCGTATAGATTAAGTAATTTTACTTACCAAGGAATATGTGCTTGGAGAAATATACTTGAAAATTTATCGTATCTATATATATATCTGTATATATTATGGTTAAGACATAGTACCAGGGTCGGATAGGCCGTCCTCTGTGGGGATTTGAACGTAATGATTTTAACTTAAATATAATCTAGAATATATTTCTTTATCGATAAGGCGACATAGTGTTTTACAATTTGTTTTTGGTATCGTATAATATAACTTATACCTACGCATTTTGTTTATAGAGAACTAAGAATCTCATCAAGTAACGACAACCGGATGGCGGAGTGGGTAGAGTACCTGCCTGCGACGCCGAGGTCGTGGGTTCGATTCCCACTTAAGACAAATCTTTGTGTGCATGAACATGGCGGTTTATCTTAGTCTGGGTGTTTCTATGTATAATATGTATGTATTTACAAAAGAAAAAGTATACTTATATGTATTAGTATCAGTTATTCTAGTACCCATTGTACAAGCTCTGAAATCTCTTTCCCGAGTCTTCAGGTACAATCCGCCTAGAGCACACACTACCATTAAATTGCACAGACCGGTAGCCAAGTTGTCCCTTACATGCAATAACTGCTTCATAATGTGTAGGTATAAAAATATTCAATCATATTCCCCATAATTTTCGAGCAATGCCGTTTAATAAAATGAAATCACAATTGACATATTGGCTTAGTGAAAGGTGTTTTTATAGTATACATGAGTTTTTTTTTAATATAAATTATGAATTATTTTATTAATTAAATTATATGAATTGTTATTATTGATGGAATTATTAATTTATTATTATTATTAGGTTATTATAAATTGTGGACATTTTACTTTTACGATTACTATTTGAATTAATGAATATCTTGATCACTGTTTAGATTATTATATTAAATAGAGAATATTTTAAAATAAAATTCATGAAATTTTTGCATGTCATAATTATGGCAAAACATTGTTGAACATGTATTTGATATTAAGACCTTATTGTACCATTGTTTTGAGCAAAATAAAATTATCTTTATCTTTATCTGCTTAGTTTGGGACCAGATGGCGTTGTGTGTGAGTTGTGAAATATTTATTTATTATTTAAGTTTAGTTTCTTGCAAAATACATCGCAAAATGTTAAAGAGCCAGGTCAAATCTAAATTAGCCTGAGCACACCTAAGGTTAAACATATCCTAAAACAATGATACATAGAGCGTAGCAATTTATTTGGAATGTTCAGAGGCGTGATTTTAAGTACATAATTTATGTACGTATCTGTTACAGGGTATTTCAGAAAACTAGGAATTGTTAACAATTATACATAACACTACATTAAATATAATTAGACATCACATAACATTGAGACACAAATACAAATACATTATGACACAAATACAATACAGCACATACACATCTAAATCAAAAATCCAGCCACTTCAGGTAACAGCCCCAATTACCCTTTTTGATAGATGGCGGTTTATAGGTGAGGTATCCTCACTAATTATCTTTAGGATGCTGTTGCTACTAGCACGCTTTTTTATATAATATGTAACAATAATTTTAACATTTGTGGGTATATGTCGCAAAGACGCCGCTTCTGAGGCTCTTCCTTCTGAGTGGTTTGATTGAATAAAATGGATGCATGATGCATGATGGAGTCAAAGTATTTAAAAGTGATCTATTGCAATGTTCTAAAATCCAAATTTGTATAAATAAATATTTAAAATAAATAACAGAAGTAGAAGGAAAGAGGCAAAATTTTGGATGCTTTCTTTCTATTTTGAACACATTTCCTAGCGTCTCGTGATTTAGGCATTTTATAAAATGCCTAGGAAATGTAAATAATGCCGATTTACATCCTGTAACATAATGTTGAGAAGTGCATGCGTGTTAATGGTTTGGTTGCGGTAACGGTTAGTTGATGAACCTTAATGCATTGTGTATTGTTTCGTTGTGAATGGCCTGGCGGAGCGGATGCTATTTGTGTCAGTGCCGGTAAGTATCTTTGAACCTGTATGGCGATTATTGCAGTTTTAAAGTTAAGTTAAGTCAGGTTACAGGTTTTTTAGTATTGTTAGGACTTTTATCTCGTATCTTATAGGACAAATTATAGGACCGGCAGGATTTGATCCTGTGACCTTCTGCACACCGGGCTGCCGCTTTAACCAACTAGCTACAGTCGCATCTGCCAGGAACTTAAATTTTTCAACTGCATGTTACGTCATATCGTGACGTCACGTCCATTCATTTGTTACTGCCCGGTGTTCAGAAGGTCGCAGGTTCAAATCTTGCCGGCCCTATAACTTTTTCAACTGTTTCTTAGTATAATTTGCTAAGCATAGCTATAAAAATAACCAATTTTAAGCATTGTTTTTGTTAGTAATTTAAATGAGTCCACCGATAATAAACTTTGTCCGTGAACGCGGGACGTGCAAGATGGTGCTAAAAGAATCGTAACATGAAAGATGACAAACGTGTTATTTGATCTTCTCATCAGAAAATTCTCAACTCTTATTAGTCTGGCAATGTACCCGCTAGACTTAATCCCTTTGACATAAGAAAGAAAGAAAGAAACGTTTATTTGCCTAAAACATGGTGTCAAAAAGATGGTACAATTTAATAATAAGTAACTACACATGTTTCACAGGATAATCGGTATGCAAAATATACAATGTTATATCTAAGTACTTATATTATATTAAAGTTATAGTAAACACTAACTTAATTGAAAAAAAAAGAAATGTAATGTTAAAATATAAAGTACTAACAAATAGTTTCATATAACAAATAGCTTCATAGGATTTAAACATAACAGTTGGAATGTTATTATATATCCTTGTTGTTGTTACACACCTCTTCCACACCTTGTAGGTAAATACAGGCGTGATATTAATTGCTGCTAGTACAGTAAGTCATGTCAGCAATACAGAAGCCGTACTCCAAGGTCTGCGCTTGCATAAAGAGAATCTGCGTAACGTAATTATTATGGAAACTGGAACAACTGCGCAGTGGTAAAGTGTTTGTGTACACACGACTACACAAGCTTTACTTTTGACGACCGGATGGCGGAGTGGGTAGTGTACCTGCCTGCGACGCCGAGGTCGTGGCTTCGATTGCCACTTAAGACAAACCTTTGTGTGCATGAACATGGCGGTTTGTCTTAGTCTGGGTATTTCTATGTATAATAAGAATAAGTATTTATTTACAAAAGAAAAGTATATTATGTATTAGTATCAGTTATTCTAGAACCCATAGTACAAGCTCTGCTTAGTTTGGGACTAGATAGCGTTGTGTGTGAGTTGTGAAATATTTATTTATTACTTATATGTAGAAAGTAACTCTATCTGTCTTTTCCGCTTTTACGGCTAAACTACTGAACCATTCGTAATAAAATTTGGTGTGGAGATAGTTCGCGACCTGAGAAAGGACTTAGGCTACTTTTTATCGACATACCACGCGGGCCTCGCCTCGCACGGAAGATAGTATCGATGAAAAAAATTAAAATATCTAATTTTACCAAATAAGCTGTCTTGTATATGATTACTCAGATTATTATTTATAAATATCACAAATATAAATATAAATAAATATCATACAACATTAACACAAAGCCATCTAATCCAAAACTAAGCAGAGCTGTACTATGGGTACTAGAATAACAGATACTAATACATATATATGTACTTTTTTATAAATACATACTTAATATAGGTACATAGATACACCCAGACTAAGACAAACCCCCATGTTCATGCATACAAAGATTTGTCTTAAGCGGGAATTGAACCCGCGACCTCGGCGACGCAGGTAGGTACATTACCCACTCCGCCACCCGGTCGTCTATATAAACGAGTTAAGTGTATGGATAAGATGTTTCCGTCAACAACATGATAGTGATACACATATCCTTTAAATGGATCCCACGAAAAAATATTCTGTTGCCTTAAATAACAACATGAACTGAATGAATGAGAAAGTTTGAACAAATTAATTTTATTCAATGATATTATAGAACTATAGATATGTTACGTTCATAGAAATTACGATTTAAATCCGTTCCGAGCTATTCCAAATTGCACACATTGACAAATGTAACTGATAAGTAAAACAAAAGATACGAAATAGCACGCAAATGAAAGAGATAGCTATAGTTTTAATGATTGCACTTCAGTGGTACGCACGTGACTGCGCTTGACGCAGGCCACACGCAAACTAAACACAAGACGTCCCAATTGGGACGTATTTGAGTATTCACAGCGCGAGCGCTTATAACATATCTGCTTTTGTTTTTATATAATATCATTGATTTTATTCAATGCGAAAGTAAAAATGGCGATAAGTTTCGGTCTCATTCTCATACTTAGCGATATGGTGATATGTGAACCAGTAAAGATGCCAAAGTACCAGTTTGTGTACAGTATTAGTGATACCATTACTTATTAGTTTTACTAAAGGTAGGAGAAAGAAGGATTTAATTCTTGAGGTGTCGGTAAGGTACTATTATTTTTCGATCGTGATTTTCAAGTTAAATGTTGGTTTTGCTTATTATATTTTTGTTATCTCCTATGTATGGTCAGTAAGAAGCAGACTAGTTAAAAGTTTGATAGATCGCCAGGAAAATCAAACAAGTCAAATTATTATTAAATTTTATTTACTAAAATGATTCATCGAAAAGTCTTCTTTAAAAAAACTAATCATTTTTAACATGAATTAACATAAAGCCTATATTATCTAGAAGGGTGAGGCAGAGGTGAACAACAACCACACTTCACCTGATATGTTGAGGTCCCACGTGATAGGGGCCTATCTCCATCCACAATTCCATCTCCGTGCTGCTCTTAAGAATATACTAGGGACTCTTGTCCAACCCGATATCGAACCCGAGGCCTTGCTAGCAACGAGGCAGTTAAGTCAGTATAATTGTTAATACATAAACCCAAACAAACAAACTTATATCTCAACCATAGCTAAATATAGCTGCAGTCAATTGCCCTTGCGATTCCTCAGCAAATGTACAATAAAATTGACTTCTTTATGTACATACGTGAATAGTACTGAACAGTATTAATATAACGCAGTACTCTGACTCAATCCTGTCCCTCTAAATAACAAAAGAAAATCACGCGATAGGGCTGCTTACTAACTGTATTTTAATATCACGTACACAAAGATACCGATCAATCTATACATTTCCAGTCTCGCATTGCACGGGCAGCCTATACAACGCGAAACCATCTTATGTGTACCGTCTGTAATCGTTCATTACAGCGGCGCATCCCAGTCTTAAGTTGGTTCCCTTCCGTTCTTATTCCAAGGCGTAGGGAGATGAAGCGTTCCGACCGTTTCTAAGCAGATAGACTACTTAGTCTTCACTCTGACTGTACTATTCCCGTACAGTTAAAATTAGTCAGATTTCCTGGCCGCTTTTGAGAATGTAAAATAATCTCATGTATTTTAAGTTGTTTGTTTGGATCGGTGATTCCACTGTGAGCATTAATGAAAGAACTACGAGAATAATGTAATCAAACGTCTGCGCGAAACACAAGAGCATTCTCTATTCTCTCACTCTCATAGCCCGATGGGACGGATGGAACGACACGACCGGAGGGGTCTTGCGTAGGACCAACGGCTTTACGTGACTTCCGACCGAACCACATTGCATACACACCGCCAATTTCCTGTCTCCGGGTAGATATTAGGCTTTATTACCAAAAAACTCAACACCTTCTTTTGGTTAAGGTCAGGCAGTTCGAAACCCGTCAAAAAGTATGTTTGAGGTTCCAGTGTAAATAAAACTATTAAGGCTACTACACTAAAAATACTGTAAACCGAAGAAGTAACGAATAAAAACCATAATTGAACAAAATAATTGAAAATGGCTCAGTAATGCTGAAAAAAATCCTAAATATCATCATCAGATGAACTGCTACGTCACTTCTTTCGTGATCTTCATCAAGAGCTATATGATTTTTTTATAACAATACATAGTTCTAAAATAATACGCTATCATTTTTTGTATAAATTACCCAGTATTTCAGAAATAAATTAAAATGTAACAAAAAGTGACGATATTGCTCGTGAAATGTGGTCGTGAGCAAAAAATTAAAAAAGCAAGCGTTAAAATTCAACAAATTTCGTCGCCTTAAATTGTTGCAGTATTCGTTAAGAATAATAATTATCGTAATAGAAAGATTCTTCCCAACATGATATTAGACACTTCCATAGCTAAGAGAAACTAATGCAAGATATGTATGTGAATATGCATCAATCACAATCATGAATTTTAATTCAGACGTCCATAGGAAATCGAGTGGAACACACACGTTTTTTCACTTACTCTTACTTACAGTGAATTTCATTAAAATACAGAATATCATCATGCTATACACAGATGGGTGTGATAGAGGTGTATGTATAACACATCATTTCATGAGCTTACTTGTGCAGCAAGTTATTGTTATTGTTCAAAACATGGCTCACCTGCTTTCGTGCCCGTTGTTTCCCTCTACATGTACCCGTGAAGACATAATGTAAGCCACAAGCAAGAGAGTAGAAAATGCTACCTACTGGGCAAAAACTATATAATTAAAAATGAGAAACCATAATGCCATTGATACGTTAGAAGAGAAGAAGTGCAACAAGAGAGCAAAGTTTATGTTTTCGTCGAGTGCTAAGTATGTCTTATTATATATTATCTATTTTAGAATCTTGAGCGTAGTAAGGGTAACTAGAGCGTAGTAACTTAATAGCACGAGATGTAAATAATTTTTATCTCGTGTCACACATACAACTTTACACTCAGCAGCTCGAAAAAGCGAAAACAGTAAGCAAAAGTCGATTCTGCTTCAGTTTTTACTCACGCTTGATTTTGCTTACATAATAATTCGATGCAAATGTTTTTTATATAGCAAAAACAATCAATAATAATAATCATCACCAACCACATGATAAGAAATAGAAAAAAAATCGAAAATTAAAAAAAAAATATATATATTACAGTACGTCAACTTAAGTTTTTAAAGTCAAAAGTTCCTCATTAGAGTAGAATGCATGTTCATCAAGCCATTTTTCAAACGATATTTGAAACTGTTCAGTGTTATGGCGGCTTTTACAGTATCAGGTATTTTGTTATATATTGAAATGATTAATGCCTAAAAACACCTAACCTAAACTAAATGTGCTGATTTGAAACAGCCATAAATAACCCGATATAATAAGTGCTCTATTTCCACTTACCCTACTTAACAGAAGGAGTACACTACACAGTTCAATAGCTTGCGGAGCATTAACACTAGATGGTGCTAATTTAAGTATAAAGAGATCTTTCATCCGCCGTGTTTGCTTATTTTTTGACGGTTAGTATGTTTTTGTGAAGAATAGAGTTCAGAATACAGATAACATTTCTGAATAAAAAATTACAAGGTACAAATAAATCAATAATATTCGTGTTTTGTGGTAATGTTTCAAGGAGAAAAGCCTTATTTATTAACTATTTTCCACTCGCGGCTCCGTTCACGTTTTACGTCAATATAAAGAGCGTATAATTTAACCCAGGCTAAAAGCTACATGTGAGTACTACAACTACAGGCTACAAACTCCATCAAAATCTATTCAGTATTATCGCGAGAAAGAGTTACAAACATTTTGACAACCTTATTAAAACCGACTTAATAAAAGGTAAAAGTTCTACAATTTCTACTATACTTAAATTCAACGTGCTAATTTTTATCGAAACTACTTTTTGAATACATAAGGGTGTTATCACACCTATATAGATTGACGTCGATGGATTCGGGGTAATAACACGCTTATATATTTTCATTGATTTTGGTTACAATAGACCATCCAGTTTTTTTCTCACCAAGTAATCGCAAAAATCAGCTGTCTTTGTCCACTGGTATCGCATCCTGTTTTAATTTGAAACCGAAAGTGAAAGTTAAGGAGAAATTGCTAAAGTGTATCACTACACATCAAACTAAACATTTCCAGTATAAGCTGGTCTTGCATTGCACGGTAAACCAATACAACGCGAGACCATCTTATACTGGCGATTTTACTACGATGTGTAGCCGTACATACCATTTATTTTATGTTTAAGATCTTCAACTGATTGCAGTTCAATTGTTTCTGGTTTCAGATAACCAGTACTGCAACCATTATTTTGTTACTTAATGATACTTATGTACTGGTTGTTTATTTTAAGTACTGAATACAATTTAGTAATACGAATCATTGAATGAATGTAAATCGCCTTGCTGCGCTGTGGGGAAAATACTCTATCAATATTTATTTTCATTACTGTAAAGAAGATGATTCAATAAATAATAGAAAAAGAGTCATGCATGACAGAGGCACAATAATAGCATCGATTTATTTCATCGATCAGAGTAATAATACGCTAACTAACTGAAAGGGCTAAGCTAGACTAAATTAGGGTCCTAACCCGTATGGGCTACGAAGACAATGACAACTGCAGATTCTACAAAGAGGAACTGGCAACACCGCTACACCTCCTCTGCATTAATCCATAGACGAAACATCATTCTGGGATGCCATATCTTGGATCTAGATGATGTCGAGTCACTCCCGATCGGCCGCTGCTCCAATTTATGGAAGCTATTGGCCTAAAAGAGAGCTTATAATGTGGCTATAATTACCTTAGACCTACGAAGGTCGACCTGACCTCCCAAAGTCTCGTCCGCAATAGTTATAATAAAGGTCTCATACAATCATCATACTACGTCTTTATGCTGTATATTTAAGAAATTGTCTTTAATTTGGCAATAAAAGTAACAACAAGAGACAGGTAGAAACAGTCTCTATTTGTCTACTGATGTTTCTTTATGATTGATTCCTCTAAAAAGACGACTGCTAAACTCATGACCTTTATGTTGGCCAACCTGCAAACTAGCCAGTATTGCCAACATTACAGCATGCAGTGTTACATTACGGACTTAATCAGTGAGAAGTGATTGACGCAAAGACAGAGATTGATGTGTTTAGTATTTACGGAATAGTTTTCTAATGATATTTGTTGTAACAGCCTCGATGGTCCAGTAATTAGCGTGTGCGCATCTCACCGCGAGGTCTTGGAATCTATTTCTTTCCAGAAATTTCTTGCCCATGGTGGACTGCGATAGACATTCTATGGGTTATTGATTATTCTATGGGACCTAAGCATAACAGGTGAATTGTGGGCGTTGCACATCTGCCACACCCTTCTGGATAATATAGGCGTGATGTTATGCTACGATATTATTTTTATGTTATGTTATAAATAATTGAGAATCAAACGAACTTACCTAGTGAAGTTTGATGTCTAATTATACGAGTGTCTTGACCGAAGATGATTACTGATTACATGCAGCAGCACGCGAGATAGTGCTGTCCTTATCACACTTTTAAAGCTATAAAAAATGCTTTTGAAATATTTTTTACTAAAAAATAAATTAAAAGTATGTATTGACTTATTTCGCCCGCCAACGGCTCACTGTGCGCTCACGAACGCCATTATTAAGAGCCTATATATTTTTTTCCGATAACATTTGGGCAATTTGGGAGGGCGGGAACGTAATCATCTTCGGTCAAGACACTCGTATAATTAGACATCAAACTTCACTAGGTAAGTTCGTTTGATTCTCAATTATACTTCGTATCTCTCCCGAAGATGATTACTGATTACATGCAGATGTTAAGAGCATCGAAAAAAATCAAAACAATATAGAGAAGCGATCAAACAATACTTTATTTAAATTAATAAAGTAAACACAATAAACAATTTCTTTCCTTACTACTATCAAGTAAATAATGATTCTACAAATTCATTTTCAGTAGTATTAGTTAATTTCTTATTATAATACTTTACAAATACATTTGAAGATTCAGACCAACCCGCGGCTTTTCTAATTATTTCCAAATTAACGCCTGCTCTGTGGGCAGCAGATGTTGGCGCGTGTCTTGTACTATGAGCACTGTATATTTTTATATCTATTCCACTTTTTTCCAAAGTTTGTTTTACCCAATGCGATAAAGTTTGAGTACCTACTTTTTTGTGAGGTTTTTGAAAACTAATAAATAAAGAATCTTCATGGACATGTAAATCGGTAGTTTTTTCTATATAGTTCTTAAGTGTTAAGGCTGGACAAAAACTAGGGTTTTCTTTGATGTAAGGCAATGTAATTAGTGGTTGAACAGTACCGGGTCCAGAAGTTTTAATAAGAGCATCTATTTTAATTATAATTCTATCTGATTGAAATATTATATTTGCTATTTTAATTAAACTAAGAGTTTGCATTCTTTGAGCTGATGCTAAAGCGAGCAAGGTAACAGTTTTTAATGATAATTCTTTTAATGTTATTAAATCATTAGGATAATAGTTTTGTAAATAATTTAAAACTAATTTAGGATTCCAGGTGGTATTATATTTTGGCAAAGGTGGATTCATACGGTAAACACCTTTGAGAAATCTTTTTATAGAATCATTACAGGTTATTTCCTGACCTAACAAAATTGACAATGCTGAACGATAACTATTAAGGGTACTGTAACTAGCACCAGAATGAAAACGATCTGTCAAAAATTCAATTACTTGATTAGTACTAGACAAACAATAATCTGTACCTTTTTCATTACAATACAACCACCATAATCTTAACGATGTGTTGTATTGGTTTAGTGTATTAGTGGAAAATGATGACATCATTATATTGAGAGATGCCTCAGGAATTCCACGTCTTAACAATGATTGCCTGATAATCGCCCTGCCATCAGGATGAGGTCTACATGCAGGGGATGCTCCTGTCTGAAAGGAGAAAATAACATATGCTTATCAGGCCCAAAAAATAGCTCTTCCGACACGAGCAGATTTGACCACAGCGGATACCACGGTTGCGTGGGCCAATGTGGCACTACTACAATCCCTTCTGCTTTATCATGTTTGATTTTGTGTAGTACTTTTGGAATTAAGCTAAATGGTGGAAATGCGTAGAATTGTATGTTCTTCCAATTAAACGTAAATGCGTCAATAATTACTGAATTTGGATCTAATTTCCACGAAGCGTAACGGGCACACTTGTGATTTTGAATGCTTGCAAATAAGTCAAATTCTGGTGTACCAAATGACAGTGTTATATCATGATATGCATAATCAGCCAATTCCCACTCTGTATCTATGTTGGATATTTGTCTAGACTCAAAATCTGCAACTACATTGTTGCTGGACGAAATATAGGATGCAAAAATAATAATGTTGCGTTTTTCACACCATTGCCATATGTCACGTGCAATGTTGTTTAAATGTGCAAATTGTATCCCGCCCATTTTGTTAATGTAAGCAATGGCTGTTGTATTGTCAATCCTAAGCAAAATATTACAGTTTTTTAAGTGTGCACCAAAAATCTTTAGCCCATAGAACGCTGCTAGTAGTTCGAGGGTATTTATATGTAACGATATTTGCGAACGGTCCCAGTGCCCGTGCGCGGTTTGGCTGTTACAAGCTATACCCCAACCTGTGGTTGAAGCGTCACTGTATATTTCAAGGGAATAGTCATTTGATTGAAAATGGCAAAAGGACAAGTCAATATGATCTCTCCACCATATAAATTCGTTTTTAATATGATCTGGTAGCGTAATATATTTATTGTAGTTATTGGAATAATTCAGTGTTAAAAATTTTTCTCTCTCAAGTAACTTTGTATACAACCAGCCGTATTTGACGGCGGGGCACGCTGACGTTAGTAGTCCTATATACCTAGCTAATTCTCGAATTGTGCATTTCTTTGTATGTAACATTTTTTCTGATAATAGTTTTATACGGTTTTTCTTTTCAATAGGTAATGTTAAAAGCATGTTTACTGAGTCAAATTCAAAGCCTAAAAAAGTGCATTTTTTACTTGGGTGAATTTGACTTTTAATGTCATTTATTAAAAAACCTAACTTGGATAGCAATTCTTTTGTCGTTCTTACATTATTGTAGCAGCTGTTCAATGAATCACCAATACATAAAAAATCATCTATAAAATTAACTGACAGATATCCTTGCGAACGTAGATTGTGCAAAACAGGTTTCAGTAACTTTGTAAACACATATGGTGCGGTACAAAGTCCGAAAGGTAGTACGTTAAACTCAAACAATTGTTTAGGAAAGCGTCTTGAGTTCCAGACAAATCGAAGATAGTGCCTGTCAGTTTTAGCTATGGGTAATAAAAAATAAGCGTCTTTTAAATCTAATGTTGCCATATAGTATTTATGATCGACCAATTTTAAAACTGTACGATAATCTTCCATTTTAAAGTGATTGACAGTAACAAATTTATTAAATTCTTTTAAATTGAGTATAAAGCGATGTTTTCCATTAGATTTAGGAACAGTGAAAATGGGTGAAATAAATTGATTTTCACATGGGACACATCGAGAGACAAAACCAGATTCTAATAATTCAGATATGCACTGATCAATTATATTTATTTCCTTATTAGTAAAAGATTTATTTTTATGACCTGTTTGTATAGGTACGGTATGAAATGGAATCTGATAACCTCTGATCCAAGACAAAATAGTTTTGTCATTTGTTATATGAAGCCATTCGTTGAAATAATATTGAAGCCTACCGGCTACAGGTATATTATTGTTAAATTGTACCTGAGACAAAGTAATTAGCGTCGCCGGGATTGATGGGTGTAGTTCGTCCGCGAGCGCTGCTGTGGCGGCGCGCGGCGCTGGTCCCGCGGCGCAGGCGGCGGCGGCGGTGGGCGTCGAGTCTGGTTGGGGAACACTCGCGGCTCGGCGGCTGGTGCCCGCGGTGCCCCCCGTGCGTTTAAAGCTCCCGAATGGCGAGGCGTATTTGCCTGTACACGCTGCTGAGAAGGCTTGCCACTGAATCTGAGTTCTGCAGCGGATGAGGATATAGCCTTATTAGATTTTAAATAATCAGATAAATTGGACCCAAATAACTGTTCGTCTATTTTGGTGTTTTTAATTAATTCTCGTTTTTGTTTGCTCAGAGAATTTATAATCGCGAATCTTCTTGAGAGAGATTCTCTGTGATGTGTATCGCATAGTAGGCGCCCTGCATCACTCAATGTTTTTATTATTTCTTGAGGGATATTCTCAGTGTGTGACAAGGCCAAATTTAGTGCTTTACCAATTGCAGAAATACAGCTGGCCATTTGGTTTTGTTTTTGTTCACTATAAGAATCTCGCTTCACATTGATTTCTGAAAGCGCAGATTTAATTTCAGGATTTATCAAGGGTGCCTTCATATAGGTACAATTTTCGGCAGGTAAATACTGCTTAAAAAGATCAACTTTTTCATCTTTAGGCAAGCCGTTAAGCAAAATGTGTTTCCATCTTGTTACTAGATCCTTATGTAAATTATCGCCAAATGGTCTATTTTGTGTAGGGTCTGAGCCCAACAACAGCAGAATATCTGGGTCTAAGTCTTGATTTTCTTCGACTGCTCCTTCGTCTTCAACTGGTAACTCGACAGTTGGGATCTCGTCTGCAATGACGTAAAAGGCTATGCTTTATGCAAGCAGTCAAGCGAAACAGCATACATAGGGCTAGCAAGCGGTCATAGTATCCACACACGATATACGTCGGGATAACACAATGATTGAAATCATTTTATGACCTTTATAAGCATCCACACACGATATACGTCGGGATAATAACTATGTGTAATAAATGAATATCATTTTGATGTTGTACAAGAATCTACACACGATTTACGTCGAGATTCTGTTTGAATAAATTTTAAAATTATAAGTGATTTGTGACGGTAGATGCAATTAAATTGTGTATTTGCGCTGCGACAGAAAAATGACTTACGTACCGTTAGGTTCTGGATCACCAGTGGAATCGAGCGGCGTCGGCGGCGGTTCACTCGAATGCGCGGGAGATAACGGTGGCGCGTCATCATCGAAAGATGACGAGGACGACATTCTCCTACGTTTTTGCATATAATTTTTCACTTTCTTGAAGATTTTATCCACAATATCACGGTCACTTTTATCGGATCGCTTCCTTTTTTCCCATTTTAAGACGAAGTTTAAATATTACTGCAGAAAAATGATTTTTCGTGTGACTCGGACAACACAAAAACACGTAATGGCGTTCGTGAGCGCACAGTGAGCCGTTGGCGGGCGAAATAAGTCAATACATACTTTTAATTTATTTTTTAGTAAAAAATATTTCAAAAGCATTTTTTATAGCTTTAAAAGTGTGATAAGGACAGCACCATCTCGCGTGCTGCTGCATGTAATCAGTAATCATCTTCGGGAGAGATACGAAGTATAATAGGTAATGTTTAAATACCTAAGCTACTATAAGCGCCAGATAAAACTAGTTTCCCTGTTGATTTATCTCGGAAGGAAGTGGTAATCAGTCTATATGGAAAGCGGATGCAGTATGACAGCACTGAAGGATATGGCTCCAAATTTTTTTTTTTTTGTTAGCTTGCAGTGTCCTCTATATCGCTTGCATTTCCCACCAGTTGTGGTTATAGGCATCGAGGCCGTCGAAATCAGTTAATATAAAATATATAGTTTGATGTTTTATTGAACTTTTGAATCACAGATCATTATTTTAAAGTTTCTGTAGATGTCTACTAATGCCACTTGGGCAATTTTTTTTGCACATTTTTTAAATAATAAATGTATTACTGTATCTCATTACTGTTATTACAACTTTTTAAATTCAATTGGAATCACTTGTCATTTACAAAATTACATCTTGATATTTTTTTTGTTTGGATAATGTCGATTATGAACATTTATTTTATGCCTTGTTAAATTTCACCACCGTTCTGTACCTACGTGATATTTAATTTACATTACGCAAATCATCAGCAAAGGTATCATATTTAAGACTTATTCGACAGTGAACTATTATTTTTATTCTGGTCAAAATATAGATCTAACTAGACTAATCTAATTACACAACTCAAATAAATATCTCTCAATCTGTAACGCTATCATACTAGACAGATCTTGATGAAAATTGCTATGATGATAGCTGTATCTGTAAGTCAGGGAAGGTATTAGTCTGCTTATCAACATACCACCTGGATGAAGCCGCAGGCGAAAGCTAGTAACCAATAATGCAATTTATAATCCGAATCTGGAATCTAGCTGCTCCAATCAGGAACTCAATCAGACAAATTAGCTGCAATAGCTATTAATTTGTCATTAAGTACAGAACACCGTTGTAGTAATTTGTTATAGTAACTTATTATTAACTAAATGATTTAATCAACGGGTCAGTGCAGCTATTACTCGCATTAAAGTTGGTATTACAAGCGTTTATTCTATAAATCGTATGGGTTAATTGAGCTGTTGGTTTTGACCT
The DNA here is from genome assembly GCA_905147285.1 of Hypena proboscidalis. NCBI lineage: Eukaryota > Metazoa > Arthropoda > Insecta > Lepidoptera > Erebidae > Hypena > Hypena proboscidalis. The sequence continues at coordinate 1,425,795 of LR990147.1, forward strand.
GATTGTTGGTGACCTGTTTGAGTTTTATACATACGAGATTTAACACCTAAGCAAACTACCTAACAATGCTACTCGAACAATTTTTCTCTTTAATGTTAATTATCTCGCAAACGGATCTCTAAAACAAGAAACTGCCTTAGCCCTTAATGTTTTTAAAAGACCTATCGTACAATGCCCCATACTATGAGGTATGCGCCATACAAAAAGTACTAGCACCCCTACCACTTTTTTGAAAAAGTTAACATACATATCTATGCAAACGTTCAGTTTTCTGACACTAACGGTTTCGACGCTATGCCTCGGACAGACAGACATGGCGAAACAATAAGGGTTCCTTATAGATACTACGGAACCCTAAACAAGCAAACGTTTTGGCCGTGCTTTATATATTGGTTATCGATTGGGCCTATACAGTCCAATGTCTCCACTACCAATAAAAATAACTGTCTAGTAGATACATTTTGTCGCGTTATTGTCATGTTTCCCCATACAAAAATATGTCCAAAACGCAACAAAATCTATCTCGCGCTCGTCATGTTAGGCTGGTCACTGTTCAATAGTTCATTCTACAATGTAATCGTCTACAATACAGGAGAATACCAGCAATCTTAATCCATACATTCCAGCCCACCAGTAAATCATTCTTCGACTCAATCCCGCATTATCCTCGGACATAATGAACTTGAGGACTGTCGGCCTGATGATAAAAGTCAGCGATAAATCTTCATTAATCAGGACTAGTTTAACCCAGATTGTGGAAACCGTAATCTAGGTGCTGGGCCTCTCGTTTATCAAGAAGGTGCGGCCATGGAATCTGAGGCTATTGTCAAGCGATCTGGCCAATCGCTGTTGGCGTTAATCCGATAGCCGGTTATGATAGATCGGCTTTTAAATATCTCAGAATTAGAGTTGTGCGTCGCACCAGCCGATGAGAGAAATGCAAAGGCGCTAGCCAAAAAATAGGCTGTTAATGTGATGGTAATAAGATTTTTTCAATGCTTTGAGAAAAGCAGTATTAGCCTATAAAAAGTCAAGAGTATCACTAAGGAATCGCATTTTTCGTGGTCTCTTATAAATTAAATTACATTATTATTTATCACATAATACAAATAAATTATTTGAACGTTTATTTCGTTTCTAAATCTGAGAAAATGTCAGTAAAATTTTAATCAATTGGAATTAGTCTGAGTAAAAAATTGTTATCATTTCAAAACATTATTATATAAATTCATTACAGAAATATTTTAAGACTCAATTAAAATACAAATGTGTAATAATATAAACCTAAAAATAGATGACTACATCTAAAACTATGTACAAACCTAGTCTAAAAGACCGCTACCAGTGGGCAACGTTCCCAAAATGCTGGCAGCATTGCCACGTTGTATGGCAATGCTCAACTTCTGGCCAAAATAAATACCAGCATTTGGAGAACGTGAAAATAAATAGTAGCAGGCTGTGCTAAGAAGGACGCTCAAGGAATCGCTTGTACCTTGCCGCTGTTTTCAAGGCCCCACGCGTAACCGCGGTTGCATTACACAAATCATTGGATCTATGTAGATTAATGGTCCACAAAACAGCTTGGACACTTTTAAGGCCAGCGCCCATTACAGCCGCGGGCATGACGCGTAACACGCATGGCGCTTGAACCACGGTGCAGTGGTTTTGTACCGTTATTTTTTGTAAACATGATTTTTAACAAATTTCACCAGTTATGTTTGTTCCATGTTAGATTATCGCTATCCACCGGGCAAAATTCCAACTCCGTGCAGACAACCCTGATGGAAATCCTAAATAATTATTATACTTATAATACTAAATGCTTGCTTTTGTTCTAAACTATGAACAATTTAACAGATTTTATACGATGTATATGGTAAGTGGCAACTAGCCTACAGTTCTACAGTCCATGAACCTCCACAACCGCAAAATATTCCAGAGTACATTATGCGAATATATCCTGCACGTGCCAGTAATTTCAGAATGTAATTTCACCAGCAAACCAAACCACAGTTGTAAAATCCTTACTATTTGACGGCAGATTAAAGGTATAAGTGATTCTCTCATTAAGCCATTATGGTCTCTGAGTACCCGTAACAACTACCATAATGTTCAAATAGCAACCGGGACACGAAGGAAATCTCGTTACGTTAAAGATGATCACCCATCCACGGCAGACCGCGGATAGAATTGCTTTATCTGCAAGATTGATCGGTCCACGCGACGTCGACTTTGCTAGTAATTTATATATGATTTTTAGAAGTCTTATTGCAATATCCTAATGATATATCTTACAACAAATACCTCTGATTCCTAATAAGTTAACTAACTTAATACCCAAGATATAACAGTACTGGACATTTTATCCTCCACATAAAGATAGCAGATAGAAGATATCGCCGATATGTACAACAGACGGCTACACATCAACCTATACAAATCCAGTAGAAATTTGCACCGGAAACCTATACAACGCGAGATCATCTTATACTAGAAATGTATAGCTTGATATGTACATTTATGTAAATAGAACAGGTATGTACACTCTTACACCTTAATAGAAAGATATTGTCATGTTAATACAGTTAGCTATTACTGTCTTGGTAAATAAAGGAGAAATATTCTGATACTATTTAGATATCTAATATCATCATCAGATCAGATGTAACGACCGAATGGTGGAGTGGGTAGTGTACCTGCTCGCAACGCTGAGGTAGCGGATTTGATTCCCGTTCAAGACAAATCTTTGAGTACACGTTTCTATGTATAATAAGTATGTTTATACAAAAGAAAAGTATATAATGTATTAGTATCAGTTATTCTAGTACCCATAGTACAAGCTCTGATAAGTTTGGGACTAGATGGCATTGTGTGTATGTTGAGTAATATTTATTTTATTTATTTATCAGGTAAATACTGTTAAGATAGGATAGTTGGATTAGTAATATTGCTTTCGATAGAAGAACCAAAGAATGTACACTATTGAACACATAATAATGACTGAACACGTATCCATTATGGATATAATCAAAGATCTTGGCGGGTTCGAAGTTGGCTGCAGATGGCTGTTTGACCAATCGACGGGCAACACACTCAAGCGTAGCTCACGTGACATGACATTTACGGCCTAATTGAAACCTGTCATGATCTTTGATCATATCGATACCGCTGAATATGTAACAGTATTTAGGTTTAGGTTTAAAGAATTGATTTCCCATAAGAACAAAAGTTTACTTAAAATGAGAATCTAATTACAATATGTTTTATAACTTAAAATTAACATCATCTTCCTCCAGCATTATCTAACCTTGATTATTTTTATAGCATTTACCAGGGCGGCTGAAAAATTTTGAGCCTAAGTACCTTCGAGTATTACTAATAGCTCACGCAGCTCATCACTAATTGCGGGTATCTTAAGCAATATAAATGTCAAGTTTCATGTCATTAGCGCCATTACACTTTTAGTAATTCAATCATAAACGTCACCATGTCCGCGTCATCCGCTTTGTGCACGAAATTAGAGTACAGAGCCGTCATAAAATTCCTCACAAAGAAGAACAAAACGCCGACGGAAATTTTTGAAGAGATATCAGCAGTTTACGGGGAGTCTGCACCTTCATTTGCGACCATAAAACGTTGGAGTCGAGAATTCAAACACGGCAGGAAATCGCTTGAAGATGATCCCAGGTCGGGACGCCCAAACACCGCCGTCACCGAAGAAAATATTGAAAAAGTAAAAAAACTTGTTCTAGAAGATCGGCGAATCAAGTTGTGGCAGATAGCTGAAGCCATGGGCATTAGCAAGGAACGAATCGGCGATATTTTGCATAATCATTTGCACATGAGAAAGGTGTCAGCGCGATGGGTGCCGAAAATGCTCACGCCGCTTGACAAACAGCGTCGAGTCGCAACTTCTGAAGAGTTTTTGGACATCTGTGGCGATAATCCAGACGATGTTTTTTCTCGTCTTGTCACTGTTGATGAGACATGGATTCGACAATACGATCCCGAGTCAAAACAGGAGTCAATGCAGTGGATAGAAAAGGGAGAAAAGGCGCCACGGAAGTTTAAAGTGGAAAGATCGGCGTCCAAGCTCATGGCCACTGTTTTTTGGGATTGTGAAGGAATTTTGTTCATCGACTACCTTCCTAAAAATACTACCATGAACGGAGACTATTACGCCGCATTGTTGACAAAGTGCGACAAGTAGTTGTCGAGAAAAGGAGAGGCAAACTGGCGAAAGGAGTTCTGTTTTTGCAAGACAACGCGCCCGTCCACACCGCGCGAGTTGCAAGGCGAGCCCTAGCCGAGACAGGATTTGAAGAAATCAACCACCCACCCTACAGTCCAGACCTGGCCCCTAGCGATTATTTTCTTTTTTCAAATTTGAAAAAGCACCTCCGGGGGCGGAGATTTGCCAATGACGAAGAAATGAAGGCGGCCGAATAAATGATTTAAGACGGCGAATATTTTTTGACCGGGTTAAAAGCCCTTTTTAATAAATGTAAAAAGTGTATCGAGATAGAGGGAGATTATATAGAAAAATAAATTTTTTGTAAATTTTTATTAGCACTTTTAATACCTCAGGCTCAAAACTTTTCAGCCGCTAGCTATGCTTAGCAAAGTGCCGGTAAGAGGCGACCGTAGCTGGATGGCTAAGAGCGGCTGCCCGGTGTGCAGTAAGGTCGCAGGTTCAAATCCTGCCGGTCCCATATCTTTTTCAACTGTTTCTTAGTATAATTTGCTAAGCATAGCTAAATGCTATAAAAATAATCAAAGTTAAAATATCGTACACGTTTATTCGTTACAACATTTGTGCTGAATGTAACTTCGCCATGTTGGTTTGTCTCCTACTTAAGATAGGAACAAATGGATGAACGTGACGTCACGAAATGACGTATCATACAGTTGAGAAATTTAGGGTGCCGGTAAGAGGCGACCGTAGCTGGATGGCTAAGAGCGGCTGCCCGGTGTGCAGTAAGGTCGCAGGTTCAAATCCTGCCGGTCCCATATCTTTTTCAACTGTTTCTTAGTATTATCTAACCTGTTTACAATTTATTCTTTTACAATATTTTTTACAGATAAGAAATTAAACAAAACTATCAGTTTTTCTATTCGACGCCGTCAAAAAACAAACTAAGAGACAAATATAATACCGTAATATTACCGTAATTAAAAGTTTTAACCTCAATTGTATTACTAGAAAATTCAGTCATTCAACACAAACAAAATGCCTTATGTTAATGGATCTGCAAAACAGCAACCTATCCTTATTTCATTTAAGTTGCTTATCGCAAAACACTGTTATTATGTCCTTATCTCGGACGTAGGAATCTAATAGGTACTAAGCTATAGCGGTCGTTCTGACCTATTTATTTTATTTTATTTAACAAGGAACTGCTACAGACTGACCTCTAAAACTCCGTCAGGAATAATAATTTCTTGCCTAGGTCAGTCGTTAGACTTTAAAGGCTTCTGAGTACCAGTCGTTGTCATGATCTCTACGTGAAACGAACCGTGACTGACGGCTTTACGTGATCTTCGAGACATACGGGTCACCCATCCCAATATAAACCAATAGCGTGATACTGTAAGAGAAACCGTCAGTTTCGAAAATTCAGTGCATCCTTATGTCCATATAAATACGGACGATATTTGATTGACAGACATTTAAATTTCGTGTGATTCCATTTATGGAATACACATGCAGGGCTACATGGTTTAGTTGTAATATTCTTGATAATACTTGGCATGTTTGCATACAGACGTAAACTAGCTTCTATAATGCGTCATTAGACATTTACCACATGAAAGTTATATGCAATGTAGGGCACATGAATAGAGCATGTCTACTAAATTAGACAAAGCACTCATTAAGCTATAAATGTCCAGTATATTATGGTCTTGCATTATATAGGATTCTCGTGCAATGCGAGACCAGCTTATACTGTTAATGTACAGCTTGAAATGTAGCCGTATCAACACCATTCTCAACTAAATTGTTCTCCAATAGGGACAGAGTAATTCACACAGCATAACTCTGAACTCAATTAGGGCCAGTACAGACAGTTATTGAGGAAGCGGGTAAGGATGCTGTACTATAGACTATGGTCACCATAGGCAATTGATGTAAAACGTAGACTACGCCTTAATTTTGTAAAAGGGTATGTCGAACGAGTATAACACTAATATATAATTGATTATTTAAAAAGATAGTGCGCATGAGTTTCTTACCTTCTCAATGAAGCAATACCCACCGGAGCTGGTACTTAGATTGAACCTAAACAGTTCGATTTAAATGGATCTAAACTTCGATAATTCAAATAACTTCTAATTGATTATTTTTATAGCATTATGCTTATCAAACATGAATCTAATTATATTAAGAAACAAACGTCACGTAATGACGTATCATACAGTTGAGAAATTTAGGGTTCTGGTAAGAGGCGACCGTACCTGGATGGCTAAAGCGGCTGCCCGGTGTGCAGTAAGGTCGCAGGTTTAAATCCTTCTGGTCCCTTATCTTATCAACTGTTTCTTGGTATAATTCAAATAACGTTATTTTGATTAGTAAAATTTTAATTTATTTTATTTTTTAGATTGTTTTCATTGCACTGTAATTAAAATGTATGTTGGCGTGTTCAAGCGCGGTGGGGTTTATGAAAATAAATTATTTATTTCTGACTTTGACATATTTCACCAAATATTAAGTCTGGTGTCATCTGTATTATTAGTATATATGGGCCTCATGTTTGGTGGACGTACTTAACCGGGTACAAGGTATCCCCCTGTATATTAATCTGCCGCGTGGATGGTCTGCCGAAGTGGAATGGATAGCAAATAGTACCTACAGACTAACAGACGGCAATTTAGACTTTACGAACAAACTGTTACAGCGCTAAACGAGAAAAGTGAGAAAAGTTACGAGTTCTAGTCAGATTTCGACCGACGACGGTTACAATATCACTCAAATTTCACAAGTTTCCTGCAACAGAAACAGTCCATTCACATTTTAACCCCTCATACTGGACAGTCTAGACAGCTAAAATGGTCCCTCTAGAAACCAAAGAATTTCTAAGCGACAATTACTCGAAAATTGCTCAAAAAACAGGCAAATACCCGACGTCTAGGAATGTCGTCGCCTAGAATGCAGTTGGTGACACCACGAGTTCATATACACATGGTAGTCACAGAAACCGAAGGTCCATATCATACCTTCAGAAGGGTGTGAATCTGCCTTAGATGTTATACATCTCTATGTAAAACTTCACCTTTTATGTAATTTCCCTATTGATGCCGTGTAAAAGTGGGTTTTGTTGGTATTGCTTAAAAATTGGCGATACACTGTGTACAATTCCAACTCCGTGCTATTAATGAGAATTTCCTTACGAGAATAGCCCAAGTAACACCCTTGCCCGACCCCAAAATCGAACTAGAGACCACCCTCGCAGTGACAGGCCACAAGCGCCACCAGAGTAGACCAACGAGGCAGTTCCGAAGGTCAATTTGATATTTAAACGACAGATGAATATATTGTTTGATCTGATCATGTTAACTAATTAAAATTCATAATTTTGCCTTCCATAGCCATTAATGGACATTATGTTTGCTTACCGCTTTCCTAGCCAAAATCTTTTAAAATGTCTACATTTGAATAAAGTAAATATTTAAAAAAAAACTTTAAATAAAGTAATTCAATGCAATAAACTACAGCAACTATCCGTTTTATTATTGTCCATCTTAAGGTTGCCTGGAAGAGATCGCGTCAAGCGATAAGGCCGCCCTTTGTACTATAACGTACGTTATAGTTTTAAGTACCTATATCTTTGTTACTAATTTGACGTGCAAATAAAGTTTTCTCTATCTATCTATCTATATATTACTTTTGTTTAGAAGGCTATATTCTAAGTGAACCTACTGAGCCTCTCCAGTGCTCTTGTGCATGGTTCATGTACTCCATAGAATAGTTAGCGGTACACGTTGCACTTATGTGTTATGTTTCATTCGCAAGGTCACACTGAGTCCGTCACGCGTTCTTTGCTCTTTGCTGTGGGGCAAGTCTTAAACTCATGATGATTAGTTATTTGCTTCAACTCTTCAAGTTTGCCGATATATACCTTTACATTTCTCCGTACTTTTTTTTGTAAACCCCTAAGCAAAAATAACACAGACAAAACACTCAAAGGAAGTTCGCAAAAGATGGGGTATAAAAAATAGCTCAGAGCTTATTTTCAGACCTACTAATAATTAGATTAATAAATAATTAGTTAATATACACAAAAAAAAACGTAATAATTAATCGGTCATATACTTTGGAGGAGCAGAAAGACTTCAATGCCTCCATGTTGTGTCTTGTATCAGTCAGATTATTTTAAAACTACGCCATAATTACAATAAAATGCATAATCGAAATATTATGTCCGCTACCGCTGGGAAAATGGACCAAACGGTTCCAGTACATTATAACCGTGATAAATAGCGAAGAATAATGAATCGCAAACATAATACAAACGTATGTCAATGTGTCGAAGGCAGTACAGGCGCGTCCAATCTTTGGTTCATATGTATCAGTATTATGTTCAATGTAAAAAATATAGGGTAATATAACATACTCGTATTTAATGATATAAATAATAGTTTAAAAAAACTAAAAAACACGCTTTTAAAGTACTTCTAACTAAAAAGTGAAAAAGCGTGGGGCGCTCTGTGCCATATTTTTCGTCTATCGAGCAACCCACGCTTTTTCACAATAATACTAGTATTTTTTGTTCATTACCATTTTCAGCTTATATTAGGAATTATTTTTCACTTTTTAGTTAGAAGTACTTTAAAAGCGTGTTTTTCAGTTTTTTTAAACTATTATTTATTTTCTACTTTTTAGTTTGGTTTATTTATAAGAGCGTTTTTTTTTTTAATTTTTTTTAATTTTTTTTTCGAATTATTGCATTGTCATCGATCTTTGACAGGTGTGCAAAATTTGAATGAAATCTGTCCGTTTAAAGTGGGTCAAAATCGAGTCCAAAGGAGTCGGTTACATACATATGTAGGAATGTAAGTTGAGTAGAATGAAACGTGATAGAATGATGAGTGAGTGTAAAGGATTGAATGAATGAGTGAGACAGACGAAGCATGGAAGAATCAGACATAGGACGACATAAGAAGCACGCTGTATCGAGCCAATAAATATTAAAGTGATTTCGTAATATCAGCACCCAGGATTTCATTTAAACCGATCCCCGGCACAAGTATTTACTACAAATTTGGGGGCTCGTCCGGGATCGGTCAAACGAAGTGATACGAAGAATTTTTTTACGACGCACGGGCCGCAGAGGACGCCACGAGGAGCGGCCATTTTTCCGACGAAAATCCGAAGTAACGACGTACGATGGACTCAAGAACGAATAAGGCGTCTGCAGCGGTGCCTGCGGCGGCGCCGGCGCCACCGGCGACGCCAACGTGCACCGGCGCACCAGCGTCGGTGTTTGGGCTCACAGAAGGGCTCGTCGAGAAGTTCAGCGGTGACGATAAAGCCTACTCGTCGAGCAAGTGGGCACAAGATATCGAAGACAACGCGGAGATATTCAAGTGGACGCCGCAGCAGACATTGATTGTGGCTCGCCGTTCACTCACGGGCACGGCGGAGCTATGGTTAAGGTCCGAGAAAACCTACAAAACGTACGAAGAACTGAAAACCGCGCTGACTAAAGAATTTCCGGACTCTGCAAACATCAAAGATATGCATGAACTGATGTCTCGGCGTAAGAGAACCAAGGGCGAAACATTTTACCAATATATGTTGCACATGAAGGAGCTCGCGCGGCGCGCGAAATTTCCTGACTATATTGCCATTCAATATATCGTTGATGGCATCGAGGATTACGAAAGTAACAAGGCAGTATTGTACGGCGTGACGACGTTTCCAGCGTTCAAGGAAAAGCTAGCAATCTACGAAAAAATGAAGTCAAAAACCGGCGAGCGCGGGAAAAGTGAGAGGTCAAGAGGTCATTCAAAATCGGCGGAGACTACTTCGGCGGCGCATGCGTCTGGATCGGCGCCGAGGCGTTGTTTTAGCTGTGGTGATATTGGGCATGAGGCCGGTATGTGTAAAAACGGATTAAAGTGTTTCGGTTGTAATCAGTTCGGACATATTCGCAATCAGTGCCCTGTGAATCCAGTGAAAACTACGGCCGCGGCATCAAATCATTCAAACTCCAAGATGGCGCCAGGCAGTGGCGCGAGCGGTCGTCGAAGCGAGCCGAGAACGCACGACGGAACCGGAAAAGGCGGAACCAAGCGACCGGCGGCCATGTTTGGAACGGTGAACGAAGAAAACGAATGTGGCGCTGTCGGCGGGAACATAGTGAACGAAACTTCAATGTCAGATGTCAACACTGTCAGAGTGACAGCGATGAGTTACGAGGACCGAAGTTTGAACAATCCGAACGTAAACAAATGTGTTCGTAAACCGGTTAAAGACATTAAAATTAATAATAAAGTTTTTCAAGCTCTTGTAGACTCAGGTAGTGATGTGAATTTGTTATCTTTGTCGTTTTTGCCAATTTTAAACGCGGAAATAGTTAATGAAACATTAACTTTGTCTGGCTTAGGCCGTAGTAAGATACAGTCGCGAGGCAGTATCTCTGCTGAACTCGTGATTGATAACCAGTGTTTTAGTAATGTAGTTTTTCATTTTGTGTCACCAGAGGTGATGCCTTACGATGTAATAATAGGTCAGGAGTTTCTGGGTCGTGTCACTGTGATAATGAACGAAGGCGATACTAAGTTCTTTCCTATTGGTTTTTGTGAATGGGTAGGTCAAATTGAATGTTTTTCAGGATGTGTAGCAGTCAATGTTGACCACATTCAGGACTCCATGGTCAAGGATGAAGTAGTACAATGTGTAGAGGAATATAAGCCATTGTATCGGGAGGAAGCCCCAATACAACTTCAAATTGTGTTAAAGGATGACATTCCAGTGCGACAACGTCCCAGAAGGCTGTCACTTATGGAGCAACAGGTAGTCGAAGATCAAATAGAGGAATGGCTAGACAAAGGCATCATTAGGGTGAGTTTTTCAGATTATTGCAGTCCCTTAGTACTTGTAAAGAAAAAGGATGGTTTGACTAGGGTATGTGTTGATTATAGGCAGATCAACAAGAAAATTATTAAGGATGAATTTCCACTTCCGGTAATTGATGATTTAATTGATAAATTGCAGGCAGCTAAAGTGTATAGTGTACTTGATTTGAAAAATGGCTTCTTTCATTTGAAGGTGAGCGAGGAATCTATTAAGTACACATCATTTGTTACTCATCATGGGCAGTTTGAATTTTTACGTGCCCCATTTGGTTTGTCCATCTGCCCCAAAACTTTTATGCGATTTGTAAGCATAATATTCAGAGATCTGATATCACGAGGAATTTTAATGATATTTATCGATGACATCATAATTCCAGCGTTAAATGAAGTTGAAGCTGTAGCAAGACTGAAGCAAGTACTAAAAGTTGCAGCAGATTATGGCTTGGAAATAAACTGGAAGAAAGCAAACCTACTTCAGCGTGAAATTGAGTACTTGGGACATAGAGTGAAGGATGGGGAAGTTCAACCAAGTACAGATAAGATGGATGCAGTCATAAGATACCCTGAGCCTAGAAGTCTCAAGCACTTGCATAGCTTTGTTGGATTGACAAGCTATTTTAGAAAGTATATTGAAAATTATGCTGCTGTTGCAAAGCCATTGACCGATTTGTTAAAGAAGAACACAGAATTTGTATTTGAAGATAAGGAAAGAATAGCTTTTGAAACTTTGAAGAATAAATTAGCTAGTGGACCTGTTCTGAAAATTTTTAATTCAAACTTAAAAACTGAATTGCATACCGATGCTTCAGGCATAGCATTGGCTGCTATACTCATGCAACACCATCCAGGGTCAGGCTTACACCCAGTGCATTACATGAGCAGAAAGACTACTGATATTCAGAGCCGGTACTCAAGCTATGAGTTGGAAGCATTAGCCATTATTGAAGGTATAAAGAAATTTAGACATTACCTTTATGGTATTCCATTCAAGATTGTCACGGACTGTAAGGCTTTTGAATTAACGCTTAAGAAGAAAGACTTGTCAGCAAAGGTAGCCCGGTGGGTTCTTATGCTCAGTGAATATGATTTTGAAGTGGAACACAGAGCTGGTTCTAGGATGCAGCATGCTGATGCTCTGAGTCGCATACCAACAGTGGCAGTAGTTACCACTCTCCAGGAGAGTCTACGCCAATCACAGGACCAGGATGAAGGGGTAAAAGCTATTAAGGAGATTTTGAGAGGAGGAAGTCCTTATGAAGATTATTGGCTAGAGAATGGAGTGTTATTCAAGAGTGAGAATAAGCTGTTGGTAGTGCCAAGAAGTCTGGAGAAAGAAATCATTAATAGAGTACACAGTAAGGGCCACTTCGGCAAGTCTAAGATGAAAGATTTACTGAATAAGGAATACTACTTTAAGGATATGGATAAGAAGATTCATGAGTTTCTTTTAAGTTGTATTCCCTGTTTGCTAGCAACAAGGAAAGAGGGAAAACAAGAAGGATTTTTGAATTCCATAGAGAAAGAGGGGGTTCCCTTTGATACATTGCATTTAGACCACATTGGTCCACTTACGGAGACTAAAAAACAATACAACTATATTCTTACTGTGATAGATGGTTTCACAAAATTTGTATGGCTGTTTCCGACGAAATCTACTTCATCATCAGAGATGTTAAGCAAGATCAAAATTCACCAACAAATATTTGGAAACCCCCGAAGATTTATAACAGATAGGGGAACGGCATTTACAAGTAATGAGTTTAAGAGTTATTGTGAAGAAGAAAAAATATGTCATGTGAAGATTACTACAGGGGTGCCGCGTGGAAATGGACAGGTGGAGAGAGTACATCGTATTCTCATCCCAGTTTTGACAAAATTGTGTTTGGAGAATCCTGCAGTTTGGTACAAGCATGTAAGCAGTGTGCAGAGAGCACTAAATGCTACTTTCCAGAGAAGTATTAACACCACACCCTTTGAATTACTGATGGGAGTAAAAATGAAAAGTAAGGAAGATCTAGAAATTCTTCAACTGTTGCAGGAAGAAAATACACTACAATATGATGAAAATAGAGAGAAACTTAGACAGCAGGCAAAGGAACAGATCTTAAAAGTTCAAGAAGAAAATAAGAAACAATTTGATAGAAAAAGAAAAGGGAGTTCAGAGTACAGGGAGGGTGATTTGGTGGCTATCAAGAGGACTCAGTTTGGTCCAGGTTTGAAACTCAAACCCAAATACCTAGGCCCCTATAGAGTGGTGAAGTGCAAGCGCAATGATCGCTATGATGTGGAGAAGCTTGACAGTTCTGTTGAGGGTCCAAATCGCTCATCTAGTTCAGCTGACCAGATGAAGAAGTGGCCAGAGTCTAGTAACCCAGAGATGCTAGACGACTAGAAGTGTTCATACTAGTTATGTATCAATTACACTTCATTAATATGTTGTTTTCTTTTTTATCTATCTTTGTTCATTATCACGGTGCCATGGTTTAGGGCTATCTGTACCTAAACAACATAATAGTTGTGTGTAGGTTATTTAAACTTTTATCTATTGTTCGCCAGGACTTAGTTTTATATTATGTAGAGATGTTGTATGTTAAACTCAAACCTCAAACTAATTCATAAGTTCAAATATTCAGATGTATTTGTATTTCTTATTTTGTTATTACCTGATGTAGTTCTGTATAATAACCACTTTACTGATGATAAAAGGAGGTTATCAGCTATTTACTGATAAGTGTTTATTTTTTAAAACTTTTTGTATAAGTTTAGTAACAATGTTACCTATTGTGTACCAGTTAGTTATAACTTACTTTTGGTTGTTATAAGGATGTTATAAAATTTAAGTTTTTGGTATATGTCTGAGGACAGACATGAGTGCAGGACGGCCGAATGTAGGAATGTAAGTTGAGTAGAATGAAACGTGATAGAATGATGAGTGAGTGTAAAGGATTGAATGAATGAGTGAGACAGACGAAGCATGGAAGAATCAGACATAGGACGACATAAGAAGCACGCTGTATCGAGCCAATAAATATTAAAGTGATTTCGTAATATCAGCACCCAGGATTTCATTTAAACCGATCCCCGGCACAAGTATTTACTACACATATATACAGGTTAAGCTAATATAAGCGTGTTAAAAATTAGGCCTAGACGTCGCAGACATTACTGCCACATGAGGTTCGCATATCGTTGTCTTTAGAAGTAGCGAATCATCAACAACTTGATAGTGTCATGGGCTGTTATGGGACCAAGACCCTCATATTACCGTTAAACGAATTACCAGCTCATAACCCACAACAGTAAAACAAATATAACTTCAGAAATCAATACCAAAACAAAAGGCTATTCACACTGTAGGCGTTATCCAAGACTGGGTCACCGCCTAAGCTAATGGTACCATCGCCATACTTGCCACAGTTGCCACTAATTGTACCATTGCCATACTGACCACTAATTGCCACCGTTACCATCGGTCATTGTCATACTTGCAGGGTTTCAGGTGTGTATGGTTCGATGGTTGGATACATGTGTACGACAGTTAGTGTATGTGTAAATTTTACCGTAAACAGGTTAATACGCCCGCGATGTAAATACATTCCGTAATTATCTTCAACATAACATCACGCCTATATTACCCAGAAGTATGAGGCAGAGGTGTACAACACCCACATTGCACCTATTATGATTCGGCCCAATGGGGTAGAAAAAAAAGAAGAAAGAAAATTATTTTTATTTTCTTACATAACTAACACATATGCAGAAACAGGTATTATACAAAATGTAATAAATATGTAAGAAAACAGTGGTGGTTGCTCAACTTTAATGCTGTGGAGTCTTGCATTTCTGCAAAACTTCCACATCGCTGATTTACAGCAACCACCGCGGTTGACGGCACAAACAGAAAACAGAGAGAGGATAGGAGCACAATTCCAAGTCCGTTCTGCTATTGTGAATTTTCTGACGGCAAATTCATAAATAATACTTTGCCCGACCCGGGAATCGTACCCGAGACCTCGCATACGCTTACCACAAGACCATAAAGGCAGCATGAATTTAACTTCAAGTACTGATAAAAATGGAATTGTAGCACGTATGCAGTGCACACGCAGTCTGAGTGCAGTCGGCGTATATGTCTGTCTTAACAACTATCGATGGTGAGCTTTGCGACTACCGTGGCTATCACAGGTAACGGAGAACTCATACCCTGAATGCATTGAGATCGCGCGCTGTTATACCGGTAAGGGTAGCTAGACACACATATGCAGGCCGTTTATATTCTGTGCATACAAGCTAGCGACCCTAAGACAGCATATAACTTCAATAACATATATGATTACTGTTTAAACCAAAGCAGGGAATAAACTGTTAATTCTAGAAGTACGTATTTGTCGCTTAAACAATCTCATAAGATTTTTCAAGCGTATACAACATGTCATAATAGATCCTACCCACGCAACTGCAGTTACGTGGGCCTTATTATTCGGTTCATATCTCAAACCCGGATCCAGCTATTAGCATCCCACCATAATATTATCTACCCAGAATGAGATGTACGCATGACTACACATCAAGCTGAAATTGGCCAGTATAAGATGGTCTCTCATTGTCACGTCCTAATTAGGAATGGAGCTCAGACGAACCTGGGCCCAGCGCGACCTCAGAAAGAGGAGAACGCGCGGACAACCGCGCGTTCCAGAATGGGGTACAGACGCGCAGGGCAGCCTTATACAATATGTGGGGAGCGAAGCCGTGTGCGGGGACAGATCGACAACGGAGACTGATAAACCCGCACACGTCCACGCGTTTGGGTGTTAATGGCCAGTAGGCCGGTAACACTTTGGGTGGAGGAGGGCTTTCGGTCTCTCATTGTATAAAAAAAATGATTTTTACATTAGATAGAACGCCAGAAGCAATAACACTATCCAATGGTCTCAATGACAAAGCCAAATACACACATTCACTCACTCAAACACACCCAGCCTCAGACCAAATATTTGCGAATCACACAAAGATTTGTCCCATGTGGGGATCGAACCCACAACACAAGCATCCCGTGCAATGCGAGACCAGCTGACACTGGACTGTAAAGTATAGCTCGATGTGTAGCCGTGTGTAAACACTATTTTAAAATACAAACTGTAAAATAAACACTGTTTTATTCAAACATCCGTTCCGATCTGCCGTAAACATTGGGAAAACAACAAAAATAGATCGTTTGCGAGCTGAAATTATTCGCAAACATGTTATTTTTTTCGTTTCAAGAAATTTGTATACATTTAAAAGATTAATAAATAATTAGTTTAAGAGTAATGGGTGACCGAAAACCATATAAAACTGTCGATTTCGAGACTACTTTGTACAAATTTTCATTTCACAATAAAATTGTAATTTATCCATTTTAACATTTCAGCTGATAATTATTAAAAAAATAAAGGGTAGACACTCGAGCGCCGTGCTTTCATACTAACGTAATATGGGTTTAACTTTAGTATTATATATTAAGTTTTTATTTATTTTTTTAGACAAATCATATCTTTAGCACAAAAATGCATGTTTGTTCGTGGCCATTTTGCCAAAATTGTTTTATTCACTAATTCAGTTACATACAAACTAAAAAATTAGAATAATAATTATGAATAAATAATAGTTTAAAAAAACTAAAAAACACGCTGTTAAAGTACTTCTAACTAAAAAAAACCGACTTCAAAAAGTAAGTAAACTAAAAAGCAAAAAATAAATTTACTTCGCACAAAATAATACGTTTTTTCATTTAGTTAAATAGAAATTATTAAATAATTATTTTATAATTCTGAAGTCGGTGCCAAGTAAAAACAACCTTTCTACAATATCAAATTACAAGTCACACAAAAAGGGAGGCGTAGTTGTGCTAGTGCGCGGTCGCCCAGTATTGGTACTTACCACAGAAATATAACTAATATTCAGTTAGAAAAATGTTGTTAGAACGATTGATATTATCTATACAGAGTTATTAATTGTTTACTTGGCACCGACTTCAGAATTATAAAATAATTATTTAATAATTTCTATTTAACTAAATGAAAAAACGTATTATTTTGTGCGAAGTAAATTTATTTTTTGCTTTTTAGTTTACTTACTTTTTGAAGTCGGTTTTTTTTTTGTTAAAAATTATTTTATTTTACGATTTTAAGTGATGGGTAGACCGAGCAAGAATGTTTCTCGAATGAGGAGACGATGGTTACTTGAGACGGAAAACTTATTTATAATAAACAAGAATTAAATCCTTTCTCCTGACTATTGAGGGTCACGACCTTTTATCATCAGCTCATTTTACACAATAACTAGCAGCAGGAATATGCGTACAGTAGTGAAAGAATTATCCTTTAACTCCTAACTATTGAGGAGTTGACCTTCCATCATCAGCTTAACCACATAAAATTATTGCGACCAAGCGTAAATCCTGGCCTCGATTAATAAAATATGAGGGTTGCCCCCGATTTCTCTGGGGTCCCATCATCAGATCATGACATGCTGACAATGGGACCACCTTTGAAATATCTCCGTTCCAACAGCTCACTTGACATCATAACTAGCAGTCTGAATATATGTGTACAGTAGTGAAAGAATTATCCTTTAACTCCTAACCATTGAGGAGTTGACCTTCCATCATCAGCACATCCACATAAAAATACGTAAATACTGGTTTAGCTTTGAAAAACACACTAAAAACATTACATGTGCCTATGAAATTCGAGGGTTGCCCTCGATTTCTCTAACATCCCATCATCAGATCACGACATGCTGACAATGGGACCCCTTTGGAATCATCTCCTGTCCAACAAAAAAAGAATCATCAAAATCAGTTCATAAACGACGGAGATATCCGTGAACAAACATAAAAAAAAAAAAAAGCAACATATATACGAATCGAATTGAGAACCTCCTCCTTTTTTAGAAGTCGGTTAAAAAGTGAAAACATTTTCTATTATAAGCTGAAATTTCAGCTTATATTAGAAATTTTTTTTTTAAACTATTATTTATTTTCTACTTTTATGTTTGGTATATTTATAAGAGCGTTTTTTTTTTAATTTTATTTTTTTATCGAATTATTGCATTGTCATCGATCTTTAACAGGTGTGCAAAATTTTAATGAAATCTGTCCGTTTAAAGTGGGTCAAAATCGAGTCCAAAGGAGTCGGTTACATACATACATACATACCTACATACAAACATACATACATACATACATACAGGTGAAACTAATATAAGTGTGTAAAAAGTGGGCGCCAACGAACATTCATTTTAGTGTTTTAGATATGATTTGTCTATAGAACTTATAAATATTAATGTAAAACCCATATTACTGTAGTATGAAAAACAGCCAAAAGATCACCCTTAACTAAAAATGTGTGAAATAGTTATTTGTTTCGTTATCAAAATAGTATAAGTCCAGATGTAACCTTTTTCATAGCCGATATCCAACTAAAAACTAAATTAACAATACCCAATCCAATTACTCGCCAATAACATTTCCGTACGGTTTCACGTTTTAAGCACATACTTAGCGGATTCCTCACATGATTACATACGTCAACGCTTAAACGTGAATGCTGGCACTAATTGCATTATGTACGACTAATCAGGCATTTTTAGCTAGCTGGTTTACCATGCCTGAATGTTGTTGAGATAAAACGATAATGGTGGATGAAGTAAAAGAACAATATTGCGCCTAAATCTCATAACCAGTGATCCAGCTCGAGGGCGACAGCACCACCGTCTATCCTTAGACCTGCCGCCAAATAGTAGTGCTTGCAATACTGTGTTCCGGTTTGGTAGTGAAATCAGGCCCTGAAATAACTTCCACATGAGGCCAATTTGCCTCTTACCGCGAGGTCTCGGGTTGATTCCTGGGTCGGGAAGTCTTATTTGTGAATTTTCTTTCTCCGTCAGAAAATTCTCAATAGTAGCACAGAGTTGGGATTGTACGCGGTGGATGGCGATGGCTCAACCTCTATCACATGGGACCCAAACATAACAAGTGAAGTGTGGGTGTTGTATTCTACTGGGTAATGTAGGCGTGATGTTATGTTATGTTGACTATTTATTGTTGGTAAATAAAGTGGATAGTCTAACTACCTACATAATTTTCTTCCAGTCGTATCTTTTCATACATACAATTTTGTCTGCACGTTTGGCTTAGTGGTTTAAGCGGTCGCCTCGCCGCTCTCCACTGCACTGGTGTTGTGGGTTCGATCCCCACATGGGACAAATCTTTGTGTGATTCGCAAAGATTTGTTCTGAGACTGGGTGTGTTTGTGTGAGTGAATGTGTATATTTGGCCTTGTCATTGGGACCATTGGATAGTGTAATTGCTTCTGGCGTTCTATCTAATGTAAAAAATCCAAATTATTAATTATATTATACGAACATATTATATAAAATCACGCCTTAATCCCACGGGGGTATATGATTTGTATAAGAAGATATGCTCACGTTCTATTACATGGAACAAACAGACGAAATGTATGCAGTACACATTTGCTTTGTCTTCAGAACGGTGTTGTTAATAAGCCCCTACTCCTCTCCCTATACTAAGTTTGAAACAAGAACATCATCGTAAAGGCTCGAATCCGAATGACCCTATCGAAGTCACGTAGGTATTTGCAAATAACAAAAAGATCAAACAGTTACATTAAAAAGCGTAAGATAAGTAAAACTGTCCACATCTTGCGGTAGTATTGCCATAAACGAGATGCGTAGGAGTCTGTAATAGCCGTTACACCTGTACACACGGCTACACATCATGCTACACATTTCCAGCATAAGATGGTCTAGCGCTGCATAGGCTTCATGTGCAATGCCAGACCAGCTAACACTGGAAATGTATAGCCTCATGTGTAGACTATAGCTAGCACTAGCACCAATGTACAGACAGCTACCGATCAACCTATACATATCCAATATAAGCTGGTCTCGCATTGCACGGGAAGCCAATACAACGCGATACCAGCTTAAATTGGACATGTTTTGCTTGATATAGCCGAGTGCACTTAATGTAGGTGATATAGCAATATATAGATGCTGTTACTGGACACTGTTAGATGCATATTCTCAATATAGATAACGGTCAAGCGATGTCATTTTGCGTCATCGGCAATATAGGAAGAAAATATATTTTAAGAGATATAAAGCAATCAGCTGGTAATTTTGTAACGTTTCTGTTTAAAACAATTAAAATTACGTCACAGTTTCTTATTTACGTAAAAACTATAAACTGACTATGAAAATAACTGAAATGTCTGGACGGCATGAACTGTACGCCCGCACCTGAACACGAGAAAGCGAGGTTAGCCAAGTTTAAAGAAGAAAATTGCTGGTGTCGTAGGACTGTAGAATATAACCGAGATAATTTGGGATTTTGCCGTCAGGAAATGCTCAATAGCAGTCCTAATTACATGGCTCCTAAACATAAAAGGTGAAATGAAGGTAAAGATAAAAGATAAAAATTTGTTTATTTCTCTTTCACAAAGGTGTTCAGGTTTTTTTCACAAGGTGTATTACACCTTGTGAAAAAATACAAACCAAAATACAAACCATTCCAGGCAATAGGCGTGATGTTATGTTAGCACTTACAGATCCAGTACACCAATAACCGTACAACTAATGTTTGTTGACTCACCATTTACGACTAACGTTCGGTCTATTCCTAGCTTAGACTAAACACGTACTAGTCTAGAAATAGACCTGACAGCGCTTGCGAGCGATTGATTCTTCGGATGGGTCGAGGTTATTAATAGGTGGTAAAATGAATGGGGATACAGATGAGGTGGTCTTTGCTCATCTGGTGTTTAACTTCTTTATATATCTAGAGACTGGACTGGAGAGCCTGGTGATAAGCATAGAGATCAGGAGTAGGACCCACGGGTTTACTACTCCTTCATTCCCAGGGCAAAGGGATGTGGGGTGCGGGGACGCGTCAGATACCTCCTCGGGTACCCTATGTTTGCTGGTGTGTAACGGTAGCTGAAGGGAAGCTGCACTCTGGGCCGACAGACCTAAATACTCGGCAGCCGCGGTGATCCCAGGGGATAAAATCATATCCCGTGGTGAATTTTGGCGTGACGGCCCACCACGTGAGCTTCTGATCAGCAAAAGGCACAGTGGTGCAGCGAAGTCAATCAAAATATGGGCTTGTGTAAATTTTCTTAAGTGGGGTCTATATGAGTCACTTTTCAGCCTTGTTCATCGAGTGTCATACACAGTGTGTTATAAAATCGGTAACATTCCGTCACAAAGCTAGACGCGTCACGTACGTAACGCATAACATCCTAGATTACTGTTTGTGTGAGTTTGTTAAGTTATAAGATACCAGCGATTTTATACATAACGTCGAATGAGCATAGGTATTTATTTACCTTTATAATAATTACGTGAATTAGACCCGTTGTCTAATTTTTGAAAAATATTTTTTAATAGAAAAATGTTCTCAAACCGCGAAAGTTTAAAAACATATTTTGAAAAATAACGTCGAATATGCCAAAAATATGAAATTCAAATAAATGATAATAATTGTCTTGGAGTAGATGGGATTGAATAATATGCCATTGTTCGTTACATTTCTCGTTCGACTTCGTCGTGTTTCAGTGAGCACGAAACATAAACATACATAATCAAATTATTTACTTTCTATAACGCACTACCAATATCGTGAATAAAACTTTGCATCGCGTAAATCGTATTTTTTTAATAATATGATTCTAGGAAAACACGTTTATCTCATAATCTTTTGACATTGGACGTAAAAGTTCGGTTCACTTGTATTGTATATTAGTCATATATTATGTATTTGCGTCTCCGTAAATATATTTGTGGGAGGAAAAATGTCTGACTTACATAATATAAGTATATGCATAATATCACACTTTGGTATAATAATGAAGTAATGAATCTTTAGTCACCTTTATGGCTGCAGCTATTACTTACCATCTAGATAAATATCGTTTTAGTATGATTCTTTTCGATCCAATCAATCAAATCGTCTGTGGTCTTAACCAATCATCGCTCTAGCCTTTAACCGACAGAATCTATCTACCTATAGCGTGAATATAATATTATACTAAGAAACAGTTGAAAAAGATATGAGACCGGCAGGATACACCTACTTAAGATAGGAACAAATGGATGAACGTGAAGTCACGGAATGACGTAACATACAGTTGAGATATTTAGGGTCCTAGCAAGAGGCGACCGTAGCTGGTTGGTAAAGCGACTGCCCGGTGTGCATAAGGTCGCAGGTTCCTGCTGGCATCCTGCCGGTCCCATATATTTTTCAACTGTCTGTATAATTTGCTAAGCATAGCTAAATGGTATAAAAAAAAACCGACTTCAAAAAGTAGGTAAACTAAAAAGCAAAAAATAAATTTACTTCGCACAAAATAATACGTTTTTCATATAATAAAATAGAAATTATTAAATTATTATTTTATAATTCTGAAGTCGGTGCCAAGTAAAAACAACCTTTCTACAATATCAAATTACAGTTCACACAAAAAGGGAGGCGTAGTTGTGCTAGTGCGCGGTCGCCCAGTATTGGTACTTACCACAGAAATATAACTAATATTCAGTTAGAAAAATGTTGTTAGAACGATTGATATTATCTATACAGAGTTATTAATTGTTTACTTGGCACCGACTTCAGAATTATAAAATAATTATTTAATAATTTCTATTTTATTATATGAAAAACGTATTATTTTGTGCGAAGTAAATTTATTTTTTGCTTTTTAGTTTACCTACTTTTTGAAGTCGGTTTTTTTTTTTGTTAAAAATTATTTTATTTTACGATTTTAAGTGATGGGTAGACCGAGCAAGAATGTTTCTCGAATGAGGAGACGATGGTTACTTGAGACGGAAAATTTATTTATAATAAACAAGAATTAAATCCTTTCTCCTGACTATTGAGGGTCACGACCTTCCATCATCAGCTCATTTTACACAATAACTAGCAGTAGTAATATGCGTACAGTAGTGAAAGAATTATCCTTTAACTCCTAACTATTGAGGAGTTGACCTGCCACCATCAGCTCAACCACATAAAATTATTGCGACCAAGCGTAAATCCTGGCCTCGATTAATAAAATATGAGGGTTGCTCCCGATTTCTCTGGGGTCCCATCATCAGATCATGACATGCTGACAATGGGACCACCTCTGAAATATCTCCGTTCCAACAGCTCACTTGGAATCATAACTAGCTGTCTGAACATGTGTACAGTACTGAAAGAATTATCCTTTAACTCCTAACCATTGAGGAGTTGACCTTCCATCATCAGCTCATCCACATAAAAATACGTAAATACTGGTGTAGCTTTGAAAAACACACTAAAAACATTACATGTGCCTATAAAATTCGAGGGTTGCCCTCGATTTCTCTGAGATTCCATCATCAGATCACGACATGCTGACAATGGTACCCCTTTGGAATCATCTCCTGTCCAACAAAAAAAGAGTCATCAAAATCAGTTCATAAACGACGGAGATATCCGTGAACAAACATAAAAAAAAAAAAGCAACATAATATATACGAATGGAATTGAGAACCTCCTCCTTTTTTAACCGACTTCTAAAAAAGGAGGAGGTTCTCAATTCGATTCGTATATATGTTACTTTTTTTTTTTTTTTATGTTTGTTCACGGATATTATTATCTCCGTCGTTTATGAACTGATTTTGATGATTCTTTTTTTGTTGGACAGGAGATGATTCCAAAGGGGTACCATAGTCAGCATGTCGTGATCTGATGATGGAATCTCAGAGAAATCGAGGGCAACCCTCGAATTTTATAGGCACATGTAATGTTTTTAGTGTGTTTTTCAAAGCTACACTAGTATTTACGTATTTTTATGTGGATGAGCTGATGATGGAAGGTCAACTCCTCAATGGTTAGGAGTTAAAGGATAATTCTTTCACTACTGTACACATATTCAGACTGCTAGTTATGATTTCAAGTGAGCTGTTGGATCGGAGATATTTCAAAGGTGGTCCCATTGTCAGCATGTCATGATCTGATGATGGGACCCCAGAGAAATCGGGGGCAACCCTCATATTTTATTAATCGAGGCCAAGATTTACGCTTGGTCGCAACAATTTTATGTGGTTGAGCTGATGATGGAAGGTCAACTCCTCAATAGTTAGGAGTTAAAGGATAATTCTTTCACTACTGTACGCATATTCCTGCTGCTAGTTATTGTGTAAAATGAGCTGATGATGGAAGGTCGTGACCCTCAATAGTCAGGAGAAAGGATTTAATTCTTGTTTATTATAAATAGCTGACCCGTGCCCACTTCGTTGGGCATAATGTTCAAAAATATATATCTTTCATAGTTAAGGCAGCGTTCCTAAATTAATATCTACACAAAACAAACTTAATACCTTCCTATAACCTAAATTAATATCTACATGAAACTAACTTAATACCTATAACCTAATTTAATATCTAGGTACATGAAACAAACTTAATGCCTATCTATAACCTAAATTAAATGAAAACTATATAAACATAAAAGATTTTTTTTTTAATGTACCGAAAATAAAATTAATGAATGTCGAAAGTGTGTTACGAAAAATTCAATTTTGGGGACGTCCGCTGCGTAAAGAGCCGACCGCGCAAATGAGCCGCACGGAGTCTCAGATGTAAAAGGAAAGTCACGCCTCCTTCTTCCGAAGTGAGCACGAACGCGAACCGAAATAAGCCGAAACCATCGCGCGCCGCTGCCGCGCTGCTGTGGCCTTCACGTATAACGATGAGTTTTTCTCCGATTCTCTTTACAAAACGGACTACCACGTAAAAACCTTTTAATTTTTCGGTTTTTTATATAGCTATGACACTCAGCGATAATGTGGCTTTCTATTAGTGAAAGAATTTTTAAAATCGGTGCAGTAGATTCCGAGATTACCCCTGACAATTTAACAAACACACAAACTTTACCTCTTTATAATATTAGTATAGATAAGTTTTCCGTCTCAAGTAACCATCGTCTCCTCATTCGAGAAACATTCTTGCTCGGTGTACCCATCACTTAAAATCGTAAAATAAAATAATTTTTAACAAAAAAAAAAACCGACTTCAAAAAGTAGGTTAACTAAAAAGCAAAAAATAAATTTACTTCGCACAAAATAATACGTTTTTTCATATAATTAAATAGAAATTATTAAATAATTATTTTATAATTCTGAAGTCGGTGCCAAGTAAACAATTAATAACTCTGTATAGATAATATCAATCGTTCTAACAACATTTTTCTAACTGAATATTAGTTATATTTCTGTGGTAAGTACCAATACTGGGCGACCGCGCACTAGAACAACTACGCCTCCCTTTTTGTGTGAACTGTAATTTGATATTGTAGAAAGGTTGTTTTTACTTGGCACCGACTTCAGAATTATAAAATAATTATTTAATAATTTCTATTTAATTATATGAAAAAACGTATTATTTTGTGCGAAGTAAATTTATTTTTTGCTTTTTAGTTAACCTACTTTTTGAAGTCGGTTTTTTAGAAGTCGGTTAAAAATAATCAATAAGAAATATAATATTATTCAACAACAAAGGTCTGAACAACTAATGGTCGGTCGTTGTACAACTAATGTCTGGATGCCATTTCGACAAAAATCTTAAGATCTGACCTACTAGAAAAATATCGCTAACGCTACTGCTTATGAATTACACCGCGCACCGTGGCATACTGTAGCGGGCGCACCGACCTAAATACTCGCTCGTAACGGTGCGTGCGACCACTGTGCGTCGACCTTTATAGCGCGGATATACAACAACAGTGCTGGACTTAGTGCTACTATGAATGTCTAGGTAAACCACTAGATGTCGCTTGAGTACTCCTAACAATAACAAGATATACATATCTATATAATATAAAAATGAAACCCGTTTTTCGTTGTCACGACATAGCATAAAAACGGCTTGACCGATTTGGCTGATTTTTTTTTTGTAGTTTTCTAATACTCTGTACAAGGATCTTACGGAAAAAAAAAAAGTATTGATTTTTATATGGAGGATATTATAGATTCCAGTTCTAATTGAATAAGTACGCATACATAAGATAGGTCAGCTATACAAAATAAAGTAGTGCATCAAATTTACGCTAAGGCGGTACGAAGTTCACCGGGTCAGCTAGTTTTATATAATATTAAAGTTGAAAAATTAAGAATCCAGCAGGACTCGAAACGGCACTGCCTGGGTATACGCCTCTAGTGCTTTGCCAATTCAGCTATGGATTCGTATGCAGCTAGACTCGAAATTTCTCAACTAATACAAAAGGGTATAGCAAAGCTGAAATTTGCTTTAAAATATTTCAAGATATACATAGTTCACGGTTGGCGTAGTGGTTAAAGCGGTCGCCTCGCCGCTTTCGACTGCGCTGGTGTTGTGGATTCGATCCCCACACGGGTCAAATCTTTGTGTGATCCGCAACGATTAGTTCTGACTTTTTGTGTGTGAAATGTATGTTTGTGAACACCCCCGCGACACAGGAGTGTGGGCGTCGTTTTTATTTTAAATGATTTCAATACTTACATAAAATCACGCCTTTATTTCACGGGGGTAGGCAGAGACGGTGGAACGTAATCTGCTTCGCTCCTTACATACTTATTTACTTATTTCGCTTCCTCAACATTCATACATCTCTTATACGTCATGCTCGCCGGTTTCATGTTTTTTTTGTGGCATTAGGTCTTCATGGGCACAAAAGCAGGTGAGCCATGTTTTAAATGAGGAACCCACAATTGCACGAGGTGTTATCAGTGTTTGTGACTTCCTATTTGGCCAGGTTATCCCTGCAGCGACCAACTTGTGTCCGAAGGCGGTTGAGAGACTGCCAGATTGGCCACTGCAGCCTACTTCCAGGTGGCAGATGTTCGGCTTACTCAATAAATTCAGCTGGTGCTGGGTGCTTAGTAGCACGTGATAAGTGACTACATCCCATATATATCTAGAGAAGTTAGTTAATGCGTCGACGACACCCTCCTATGCCAGTAATTTTCTTTCTGAAAATTTTAATCAAATACGTGCTTGCTTCAGTTGATTGGGAAGGTTTATAATATCTATCGTAATTACTTGTTAAGAAATATATCTACAATGTTTTATAGATGGTCACGGTATGATTTCTGATTACCTGGTGTACTGCCAGCTCGTTTTTTTCATCACTTGCGCAAATTTTAGACGTCAAATGCACCGTATTGCCAAGCAAGATTTTTTTTTACTTTCAATATCACCATTTTTTTAGTATCATTTATTTTCATAGGTGCTAGGAGACGCTTAATCGCAAACACAATTGTCCAAAACGTAACATGAATAAAATAAAATAGAAATAATGCATTCTTATCATAATTACCGGCGCTTTCGATCGAATTGTTTAGGGTCAAATTAAAATCAATCTAATTATCAGCTCCGCATGCGTGTCCCATAAACGCAGTTAATTGAATAAAGCAATTATTGATCGTTTTCATACCTATAATAATGCACTAAAATTTTAATTTCATCGCATTTTCAGAATTGCACCACCGATAAAATACTGATTAAACTGTATTATCCTCTATCATCAAAGTACCTATTACACCAGCCGTGGTAGAGTTATCCATGGTAATTTATTCTATGCGAGTACCATGACTCACTCAGGCCTCTCAGCTGTTGCTTAGGGCATTGACTTGGCTAGTCTGTGCTTTAGAAGAGGCTAAACGTAGAAAACATGACGTGTTTAAAATATAAAAATATAAATAAATATAAATATTTCACAACTCACACACAACGCCATCTAGTCCCAAACTAAGCAGAGCTTGTAATATGGGTACTAGAATATCTGATACTAATACATATATACTTTTTTTTTGTAAATACATACATATTATACATAGAAACACCCAGACTAAGACAAACCCCCATGTTCATGCACACAAAGATTTGTCTTAAGTGGGAATCGAACCCACGACCTCGGCGTCGTGGCGCAGGCAGGTACACTACCCACTCCGCCATCCGGTCGTCGTTTTCTACTCAACTGTTTTAAAGGTACACATCAAGATTCATATGAAGGTCTTGCATTGTATAAGGCTTCCATACAAGCCAAAACCAGCTTATGATAATAATGTTAGGAACGTGCGGCCGTCTGTAGTCTGAGAAAAAATCCTTGGTAATATTATAATTGCGAAAGAAACTCAGTCTATCTGTACTTCAAGAACTGAGAATGGACTTAGGCTGCTGTTTTTCGCAATATCACTCGGACGAAGCCGTGCGCGGAAACTTCTATCAAATCAAATCAAATCATTTATTTATTTGCATAAAATGTGGTAATTACAGGATGTCAATATTATATTTAGAGCAGGACACATTTCGCCATAACAACAGCATGCAAAAATTTAATATTAAATTATTAGTTTAATACAAACATAAAAATAATTAAAATTGGAATTACACAGAATACTATCAAAAATCTTACAAATTATTCAACATAAACATGTACCATCTTAAAAAATAAAATATCATAATAATTTTTAGCATAGTAATTAAGGCTTTGAAATAGCATATTACTAGATTATATTTATAGAATAATTACAAAGCATTTCTAAAATTATATGATCTACAAGTACCTTTTCTTAGAAAGTCTTGCACTGAATAGAAACATTCTGCCACTAACCACTTATGAAGCTGGTTACAGAATTTACTAAAAGGCAGTTCTATAATCCACTGAGGTAATGAGTTAAATATCGAAATATAGAGTCGAAGTAACTGATATGATAATTGGAGGTGCCTAAGTACAGTCGGCCAATGAGTTGGGTATGCAGGGCAAAAACTTCTACGCCATAGTAAAAACTGACTGCAATAGATATGCAAGTTTGTATTTCATATTTGATAAGTGTAATATACCCACTATTTAGATATATAACTCACTTATCCATAACTGGTGTCGTAAGTTTTTGCCCTGCATACCCAACTCATTGGCCGACTACCTAGGCACTGAACTATAAATATGGTGTTCTTTAATCGTAAATATTGTAATATTCAACCAAAACCTTACTATTACACCAACATTAATCGACGTCGATCAACATTTCAATTACACCAATCGATCGGGCGTCGTTCGATGCCATCAATTGATGGTGGAATGAATTAATTTACGTCAATCGAACATTGCTATTTCACCAATCGATCGATGTCGATCGATGGTGAAATGGATTGGTCGATCGACAGTGGCTATTACACCAATCGGTCGTGCGCCAATCGATGTCGATTGATGGTGCAATGGATTAATCGACGTCGATCGATGTAGATATAATTATTAACCTTTCCTACCATTATTAATGCGATAGTTTGTGATGTGTGCATGCCTGGCATTTGTACCTCTTTCATCAAAAAACTACAAGATGGATTTTGATGAAATTTGATACACATGTAGCATTAGATCATTTAGTTACGATATTGTTAAATTAATTTCTAAGCAGGCAGGTGTAATGTACGTCAGTTAAGAGAAAGTTATAAACAGGTAATGTAAAAAAAAAACGAAAAACATTTCCTAGAAACTTTTAATTATAAATAAAACACTATAGCAAAATGCCAACGTTACTAAGGGTTATACCTCGCATACAAATATATAAATTATAGTACACACGCCGTAAAATTCACTAGTTGTCATGTAACTGCATTATTCAAAAGAAAACGACTTATAAATGTAACATTTGTACCAATAGAATATGTAATCACCCTAGTTATATTGATGAACTTACTGACAGCTAATTGGCTAGTGTTAGTGCTATTTAATAGGTCTAGTATATCTATCTAGTAGCTAGTACTAATATAAACACATACACTAATATATAAACTAACTAGTATTAATATGCGACTTTTATTATACTACCACCATTTTTTTTTAAGCTAACGGTTTAGCTTTAAGAGGCGCGGGGACGACCTACTCGCAGAAAAAATGCTCTTAAAAGTTAATTATCTTGCTAACGGATGTCTAAAATAATTTTCCAAAAAAAACGACTACAATTATTTAATGATATTATATAATTGAAATGGGACCACACGGGAAACACCAGCTTTCAAATAAAAAATAATCATTAAAATCGCTTAAATTAAGTCAAAAAAACATACAGACGAATTAAGAACCTCCTCCTTTTTTGAATTCGGTCAACAACTGTCTTAGCAACCTCTTATTGTTTTTAAAATACCCTTTTAACGATACCCAACACTATGGGGTACGCTACAGGAAAACAATCATCCCTACTTTACATGTAGGGGAGAAACCTGCCACTTTAACCACAGTTAACATACATAATATATCCATTCAAAAATTCAGCTTCCTAGCACCAACAGTTTCGACGCTAGACAGACGGACATGTCGAAACTATAAGGGTTCCTTGTAGGTACTACGGAACCCTGACGAGCTATGGAAAACTATAGTTATTAATAGCATACAGATACACAAGCAGTTTCACGGCCATTACCAATTAATAAACACTAATGAGCAAACAACAAAGCCCTGATTATACCAACCAAATTCAACACTGAGCTTCGGTTTTCGATGTGTCCCGTTCAAAACATGAGTGCAAGGTTAGCGTAGTGGTTAAAGCAGTCGCCTCGCCGATTTCAACTGCACTAGTCTTGTGGGTTCGATCCCCACACGGGATAAATCTTTGTGTGATCCGCAAAGATTGGCTCTAACTCTGGGTGTGCTTTGTGTATGTGAAATGTATGTTTGTGAAGACCCCCGCGAAACAGTACGGGCGAAGTTTAAAAAAAACTAAAAAAATTAAGATAGAGTAAGATCGAAGATCGCGTTTAACCGCTGTTTAAGAAGTTTGCAATAATAATACAACTTGCTAAGACTAATTTAGCGGAACGTTGTTTTTATTAGTCGCCGCATGGGTTATTTGACCTAGATCACCCCACATGATGTACAACTGTTTTATAGATACTTTTAATTGACCTGATTATTTGTTGATCGAGAATTCAGGAGTAATGTTTAGTAACATGTAATGAGTGATGTCAGAACAACAGTACCAAACGGGTCGTAACTTCAATAGTCAATACATATAAAATAAAATAAAGTAAAATAAAAGTTTATTTCCAAGATAGTAAGTACAAGATAGTAAGATATAAGTACAATATTTTTAAACAGCAGCTACCAAAATATGTTTTCCTGTTTCTTGGTTAGCTAGAGTTGCTATTTTACATAATTTTATATATTTTCGCAGTGTATAATTTAACACTAAGGGGATGAGTAAAATCTTAAAAATTAAAATTTAAGACATAAAAAAACCAGAAAGTTATGATAAAATAATAATTAATAACAATTATTAATAGTGGCAATTTTAAATTCCTACGTGTATGAATATTTGTATAAGCTTTCGTTGCCGGTCTATTAAAGATCATTATGATGTAAGATGAATCTGATGAATCGTGCAGGTTTGAATCCTTCTGGATTATTAATTTTCAACCTGAATATTGTACAAAATATTGTAAAAAAGATATATCAAAGCTATAATTTGCTTTAATTTATAACAAACAATCTTTATAATTATCTAGTTTTACGAATTATCACGAATAAGAAGTCGTGGATTCACTAGATTCTAGAATACTAGACTAAAACAAAGATTTTCAATATTAAGTGTAAATAAACTAATTAATTTCACTCACCATTAAAAATCCAAGGAAATGTCTCGGGAGAGAGGCTGACACACCTGCAAAAGAAAACACATGTCACAACATTACAAACACGTCACATACTAAATACATGAAAGAAAACATTAGATCATTCCTCCTTTCAAGAGTAATGTTCTCTACATTGACATTAAAAGATATCAAGGTCGAGAATGTGCTAAAACTATTCTATCAACGATTTTGCTTGGCGGAATGAAAAAAAATCACTTTCTGTAATCTTTAACGATATTGAGATCCATCGTGTGCCCATATATAAACACATAATGAAAATGCTTAGTGAAAAACAACAACTACTTATATAATTTTGTGATCATCTTTTGTAAGTAAAATACGTAAAAAACATTACGGAGATGTTCGATAACTAACATTAAGCACGAGATTTTGATATTAGAGTATTTACTTGACATTACATACCTTATACAGCAGTCAAGGAAAGGAGAATGAATGAGAAAGTTTTATAACAGCAAAACAATAGCTAATTAATTTAAACGTAGGCTTTTAATATCAATAAAAATAATCACCATTGTCTAAGGCTCAGGAATTTAACAACAAACAATTAGAAGGTCCGACAATGCCCTCAAAACAAAACGATCTTCACCAATTTATAACAAACTATAGAAAAATGCAAATTCTCTTGTTGAAAGTTGGAATTTGTCAAGTTATACGAGAGTATCGTGACCCGACAGCAAATATGAAAATAATGGGAAAATAATGATACCTGTAATTATGCGATGAATAAGCCCCAGACTCCACAAAAGCGCAGATGAGATGAGCGGTGCGAAAATGTTTTAGAGACAATAATCTTCGCGAATCACATATCTCGGCTCCAGTCTCGAGACCATTTAGTGGAGATGTATCATATTTGTGAGGCACGATGGGAGCGGAAATGGTAGCTGTTTTGCTAATATTGCGATATCCCGCGGCACAAGGCGCAGATATGAGCTTTGCCTCGAAAACTGAGAACTCATCTCCAGCTTCGATGGTCGAAAAACATCTCTTCTCGTCTCGGCTCGGACATCTCCGTTTTAGTGGAGTCCGGGTCTTATAATAAAACAGAAAGTTTTAGCTGGATATTAGAAGCTATTTCAGACGATTGACCAGACAAAGAAACTTTTTAACGTAACAATTTCAAGTGTAATTTGTGTGATTAAAGATAATACTTATTTTGAATGAGTCTTAGTGCCGATTTCAAAAAACTTCTTAATCCGTGGTTTACGTTGAGTAACGATTTTCGATTTGTCCCTTTTAAATATTAAATGAGAAAGATTAATCCATTAAAAAAAAATGTATTATGTAGTCTTGGTACCTCTATAACAGTTTGAAGAATTTAAGAGGATATCATAATCGGACCCTTTTGCCATGCTTCATAAGTTCTCTTCATCAGATCATACTTCTGCGTGAATTGCAAAATATGTATGTGTGATTCAATATCCAGCCGTCTAGTCAATCTGTCTTCAATTAAACAATAGTAATTAATGGTATCTAGCCAATAGGTATGATAATAATAAGACCAGCTGAAATTAGGATAGTAAAGATCTGTTGAACAACACTAATAACTGCCAAATAAATTCATTTAAAACTCAGCTAAAAAGTCACTACTTTTTGTCCAGATTTTAATTATGATTGAAATGGCCATCGACAATAATGAATAGGTATTTCAATGACATTCTCAATAAGTGGAACATCGACCCGACTCTATTGTTAAGATTTTCAATTGATTAACGAGAATTGGTCAAGTGTCCCCCCCGTCTCTGCTTCTCCCCCTTGTCTTAATTATCAGTAAATTAACTGTCAACTGCTAATTGAAAGGCGATAATTTTGCGAGGATGGTCAGGCTTCATTTTCATATTGAATACTAAGGTTTTAAATACGACTAACTGTTTGTTACAAGAGCCACATTCTTGTATGTTGATTGTGGAAGATAATTTCTTGAGATACTAGATTAATACAATAAATATAAATCTTTAACATAACATAACGCCTATATTGCCAAGAAGTGTGTGGCAGAGGTGTACATCACCCACATTTCAACTGTTATGATTAGGTCCCATGAGATAGGGGGTGAGCCTAAATATGTGTTGTCAAGCCAAGCAGCAAAAACGCTAAATCCTTTATACATTTACTAATGAGTGACTGACTACAATGGCAAAGAGATACATAGTTCTCGTTGCTTAGTCGTTTTCTGCCATCTAGATTCACTCAGTCATATTAATACTGACGAATAAATAACAGCCCATAGCCAAAATTTCAACCGCAAAAATACCAAGATTACGTTCACTTGAAACGCTAACCACCGAGGTCACTCAATCAGAACTCAATAACTTATCTAGAAATTAAAGATGATTAAGTCTAGATCCGGGAGTCTAGCCTACAAACCACGTTCCAAATCCACACGTCTTTAAGCCAATTACGACTAGTCGGCTGGTCGCGCGACAAAAAGTCGCCAGTCGCACGGCCGATATGAGAAGGCGAGAGTGATAAAAAAGTGATGGTTCTTAGATCTACAAGTACAGACAGCTACACATAATCCTATATATATCCAGTATAAGATGATCTCGCGTTGTTTAAGTTTCCCGTGGAATGCGAGACCAGTTTATACTGGAAATGTATAGGTTGATCGGTAGCCGTGAGTACTAAGGAGTTAGTTTAATGAAGTAGGCAGGTAGTGGTACTTTGTCAATGAGGCATAATTGACAACATAGGTAACAGCCTTGTTCCCACAGCTTGGTTTTAGCAACACCTTTTGGATGCTAGGTGCGAGTCATCGACTTATAATGATAAATATTTAGCGGCAATTCGATCAGAATCGGTCGTTCTAGTCGTTTGAAGGGTTGAAAAAACCTTTTTCAAATGAAAAAACAATTGTGACTGAGTCAGTATTAGTACTGACTCCGTCACAATTCTTTTTTCATTTGAAAAAGGAATTTTATAAAACTGTAGAAGTTAATTTATTTGCTTCTTTATTCTAATGCAATAAAATGGGATAAGCCTGATTGGAAATAATGGCTTGCAGTCAACCAAGTATCAAAATAAAAGATAAATCAAGTATCTACTAGTGATTTAAGTAATTCTTACGATTATTTGCGTTTTTATTATTTTTCGACTTTAAAAAGGCTTTGTTAAATAAAACTCAACCAAAAAAACAATTTTTCTATTGGCGATCCAACAGTTTACACGAGCACTCGAGCAGTTATAAAAAATGATTGTTAGTGCGCACGCGCCGCTCTGGGTCGATCAGCGCATCGAATTGTCAGACACGAATGCCCCATAGCCCTGGTTACCGAAATATTCAGGTATGCATATTTTAGACAGTTACTGTTATTTTTATGTAAATGTTCTTAGTGTATGATGTATGTGATGATATCGTCGGAATGATATGTTACACACTTGTTGCGGGATAGTAAGTGATTTTACTTTTAATAAATTGGTATCCAAGCGTGATGGCACCTAGCTGCATCATGCTAACATCGCAAATGCAATTAAAGGGCCAAAATTTAGCTCGCGCTCGCGATAGTAAAATTTTGTCATACGAAAAATATGCGCGGTCAGTCGCGGCGATTGTGCGCGCATCTTTTTTGTATGAAAAAATGTTACTGTTCCTGATACTGTTCCGATCCTCGTAGTAGCACCTTAAGCGGGAACAATTGCTGGGCTGATTCTATACAAAAGTAATATGGGTTTAACTGTAATATTAATAAGTTTTCATCTATTTTCTTACACAAATTATATCTAAATACTAAAATGCATGTTTGTTTGCGCCCATTTTGTCTCTTTGTTACTACGAAAACACGGCGCTCGGCAGTGTACACTTAAAGGTAAAACGGTGGCGTTTCTGCTTTTATCTCGTTCCCAAAAGCACTACCTATCCGCACACAATGTCCACATCTAACCAAAACCATTAAATTTCACAACGTATGACTGATATGTAACTGTTATTGAATTATAAATAACATTTATAACATAACTGTTAAGAGTAATTGCGGCAATTGTGCAGTAAAAATAGTTAACTTTGAAGGTTACTGGAAGTTGTAAAAAGTTATAGGTTAAAGTATAACTTTCTCAGAATATAAGTTAGATACTTTCTTATAGTAGTGTAAAATGAAACAAAAAGAACGGCATTTATAAGGTCATCGAATGGTTTTAGTGTTGCTAGTGACCGTAGGCTATATTAAATTACTACCTTTTTAAAAGCTTTTATTTAGCTTGCAATGTGGGTTACAAATCTTGCAAAGGATTATTTTCACATTTTAAGTTAAATCAAAACGCATGTTTTTAATATTTTTTACCATCAAGCTGTACAAGATGCTAGCTTGTACGTAGGTATTTAAAAAACTTAAAATCACTCCATTACTACCAACTACACTCCGAAACTCAGTACTCCGTAAATTCGGCGACGACCGAATGTCGGACTGGGTAGTGTACCTGTCTGCGACGCTAAGGTCGCGGGTTCGATTCCCGATCAAGACAAATCTTTGTGTGCATGAACATGAAGCTTTGTCTTGGTACCCAGACCAGTTTCTATGTATAATAAGGATGTATTTATGAAAGAAAAGTATAAATGTATAATGTAATGTAAATCAGTTATTCTAGTACCCATAGTACAAGCTCTGCTTAGTTTTTATGTTGTGTGATATATTTTTTTCTTTTCCTGACAGGAACATCCCAATGGTCAATTATGCATAAATAGCTTTAACCCAACTTCATATTACCTACTTTTTACTTAGTATCAATATAGCAACGAGTGGTTAAACGATCCTTAATCTTATGTCTCGAACGAACGGCACACTAGCAGTACATAGTACCGGTCGAAGATAATATAATGTCTTCTGTTAATCTAGGTAAATTGCAAAATATGGCGAACGGAAGTCGAAGTAATGTAGTCATGTTAGCCGAGTCTTATCGAGTATTGGTTTTATTGAACGAATCGAGATTAACAGGACTTCTGTAACAGCTGTATGCTGTAGCTGTAGTGGAACAGGTGATTAAACAGGGTATACTGATTGGGAGGTCTTCCCGATACCCAATACGGTAAATTGTTTTGTTTCAAGATATTAAAGCTACGTGATCCATATACATGGAGTCGTCAGGTATATACATCATAATAATATATCAACAATTAAACATCTTTTTATATTTTCTATGTATATTATTGTATATAAATATTTTTTTTTAAATTAAAAATGTATAGTTGTAAATATTTAAGTAATTAATTATTTTTTTAGTTGTATGTTGAAAATAAATATTTTTTTATGTATATTACTGATTAAACATGTTTTTAAATAAAAATTGTATATTGTCCAATAAACAGCGAAAGCCGTTAGAGTTAGAGACTACGGTACACACTCTATCAATACATCGTTAAGATTAGTCTTTTCGATGATATGTTATAAATTAATAATACAAATTTTCCTAGTAAAGGAAAACATCCATCATGCCGTACTCGAGGTGGTGTGAAGTCTACTAATCCGCACTTGGCCAGCGTGGTGGACTATGGCCTTATCCTTCTCATCATGAGAAGAGGTCCGTGCTCAGCAGTGGGACATGTATTAGAGTCAGGGCTGCTATTAAAATTATTATTTTTTTAAATAGGTTATATTTTATTCAGGTAACACGACGGTGGAGCCGCGAGCAGAGTTAGTTAACAACATAGTCTATTTAAGTAGACAGTGTATTTAATTGTAAGTAGGCTGCAATGCAATATTAAATTTAGACCAGATTTGATATCACTAAACAACTCGGTCAAGTCGAAGGCAGCATAACAATTTTACTATTAAGATTAGGGAACGTGAGATTGACTTATAAATAGATATTATTAAAATTACAGGCACTAGCTATAGATCTACGTGATTTGAAATTAGTTATAATTTAAGTGATTTAGGTTTGGATAATGTAACCGCTTTTCTAGAATCGCTATTTTGGAGTGTTCTTTGAATTAA
Organism: Hypena proboscidalis; assembly: GCA_905147285.1. Classification (NCBI taxonomy): domain Eukaryota; kingdom Metazoa; phylum Arthropoda; class Insecta; order Lepidoptera; family Erebidae; genus Hypena; species Hypena proboscidalis. The sequence goes on from LR990147.1 coordinate 1,463,514, forward strand.
TGTAAACTACATTCATCTCATTGAAATTCCAAAAACAAGATTCAGACGATAACTTGGCTACTCTCCGCTCTCGCCTGGCTCAGTTCAATTTCAAATGTGATCATTTCAATTTGCGCATGAAAGATTGGGCGCGTAGGCAGCAAAACAACACGTTTGAACAAACTGTTTGTGCAAGAAAATGAAGCGTGTAGCCGGACTAAGGTTTGCACAAACGAGATGGAGCGTACAGCCAGAGTTTGAAACTTAGTCGGCCTATGATCGTAGGCCGACTAAGTACTCCAACTCCAATATTTTATTATTGCCCCCGTGATTTGATCAAAACACTTAGCCCCTCGGGCGTGGACCGGCCTTATTGTGTTTTCCATATTTAAAATTTTCAATATGCTTAGTGCGCGAAAAAATCTTTTAATTTATTGATAAATTCAAAAAAACATATTATGTTAGGCAATTTTAAGCAGATTGTAGTGACATATTTCTTTTTAATTATAAATAATTTGAACGACACATGTCGGTATATCCTTGCCCCTTCCCGCGTTTTAGCCAATAATTTTGATTTTCAAAATGGCCGACATCCCCGCTTCAGGGGTTATGAATTGACCAAATCTCTATTTTGACCATATAACTGCGACACATACAAAAACTAACTAGTACTCAACTCACGAAACAACATACCTACCATAAAATTTAATTAACGAACAAGTATGGCAGTTTTTTGCCACCCATCCTTATGTTAAACCCGTCACGACTGGTTAAATTCATTAAAAGCAGTTTTTTTTTGCCGTCATGACAGTTCATGACATCGTGACTTGTTATCTGGCATTACTGCCATCTAGCGGAAAGTAAGCTAATGTGTTTGACTTTTTCGAATCACGCGCACTTTTCGAGTGACTTTCTGATGTAGAGTAGTGTCGAGTTTAGTTATATATTTGTCATCGTGTGACATTTGTTTTGTGAAAAAAACCGGTTCAAATTAACATTTTAAATTAAATTCTGCTGTTCATCTTGAGGAGTGTCAGCGAGGTACTTGATTGTAGTGCATCCGTAAAAGTCCGTTGAAAGGCTATTTCATGCAATCTGTATATAGTATTTATTAGAGATGCGCCAACGGCAACCAGTCGGCCAAACCCATAGTCGGCCTCTAATTGCTATGTAATTTCAGGATAACATTTTATCATCATACTGGTACACACTGCTATTTATCGCACTATTGCAAAAGGACAGTACGTATAGTTATAGTTAGGAGGGAACAATTGTTAGGTTGTTTTCCATACAAAAATAATAACTCAATTAATTATAAAAAAAAGTACAAAATGGCCACGAACATACATACATTTTAGTGATTTAGATATAATTTGTCTATAAAAGTAGATATAGACTAAATAATATTGAAATTAAACCCATATTACGTTAGTATGAAAACACGGTGCTCTGGACTCTACTCTTTAAGAGAAGCATAAATCTGTAGACTTATTACGTTTCATAACGGCTTACGATGAAGTCACATCCTCTTGAATTTCAAGCCAATCTCAAATCCATCAGGATTGAGCTGAAACTTATTTTAAAAAAATGCCACCGATGGCAAGTACCATCGACCAATGATGTGTGAGATTGTTAGCAATAAGTAATGTTAATCTATTCGACACTATTAGTGCAATCAGAGCGGACATAATCGGAGAATGTGTTAGTTTCTCGCACTTTCAACGTGGAATAAACTGTTGTTACGTTTGTTAAGGCACTGTTCAGTAATTTTCTTATGCAATTTTATATTTATAATAATAATAGCAGCCCTGTATCTAATACATGTCCCACTGCTGGGCTCGGCCCTTATCTCATGACGAGAAGGGTTAGGCCATAGTCCACTACGCTGGCTAAGTGCGGTTTGGTAGACTTCACACACTCTCGAGCACTTTTTAGGCACTCTTAGGCATGCAGGTTTCCGCACAATGTTTTTCTTCAGCGTTTATTTTGTATACTTTAAAAGAATTCAATCGTAAGAATCGATTAATTTGTTCAGAATGAGTAACAGAAGTTGAGTGAGTTGCCCGCGACTTCGTTCTTGTGGAATTCGATATTTTCATGCTATTTCCTACAAAATTGAGGAACTTCTCTCATACACTTTCTACCCCTAGTTGATTATTCATATAAAAATATAAAAATGCATAATTTCCTAATCAACTGACTGCCTTTCATTTTCAATTCGTTCAAAATACGTGGCATCCAGGATACAGTGGCGGGGTCGACGGCTTAACGTGCTCTCCAAGGCACGTAGGAAGACTCATTATTTTAGATGACCATCTATGGTTGACCGCGGCTAACATTGCTTAACATGTAGATCGACTTAGCCACGAGCTCCAAAAATCTAGTAATCAATGTTATTAAATAGCTGTATCTTTAATTTTTCAATACCGTAGCTACCGTGCGTGCATTTTAATCATCTTGTAAACACGCGAGGAGACATTTATTATTGTGCAGGAAGTCGCACTGCTACAGCTCATCCATATTTAATTCTATTAAATTATTAGATAGTATCCTGATATTGTAGTAGGGTTGGCACAGGTGAAATTTGTCGTTTGCCACTTTGAAAAGAAAGAAATGCAAGCATAATAAGTTAGTGCTCGTCAGCCAGTGTTACTAACTATAAAATTTCTATATCGCTAGATTGAGTATCTAATAAAAGTTGCTAGTCACCCCACAGGTACTGGTAATCCATGAGAAAAACTACGGCCTGCCTTACAAGATTTTTGCAAATTTTAACAATCAAAAATTTTTGTAAAAATCGTCAGACGCTAAATTGGCAACAAAAAATAAGATTGTTAAGTCTAAAAATTTCCTTAACAGTATTTGTGTATATGTTATTGATATTGTACATAGTATTGTATCTGTGTAAACTGTAATGCAATTAATTGTCAACTCACGGTTTACAAAAAAAGTCAGAAGACAAAATTTATTCAATGATATTTCATAAATTTTACTCCTTTGACATCCCTAAATGTGCGAAGCGTAGGAAGTCAAAACGAAACTAATCCGAAGTGATACGAAGATTGAATTTAGACAAGAGAACAGGTTTCAGCAAAGGAATTAAAAAACCTGTATTTTTTTTTACTAATGTTTTTCGCTAATATTTTGATGACATGCAAATAGCTTTTAAATTAGGCATATTTTAGGAAATATTTTGATATTTCACCAGATTTTAAACACATCAAACAATAAATTAGGCGTTTTAAGACTTCGATTTTATTAGATCGAATTACAGTAGTCTGAATTATTAAAAGATTAGAAATAAAACACATTAAATTGGTGATTTGTTGTTTTGTTTCTCGCAAACGTAACAGCATAATTATAATATCACATTTGTTTCTTCTTAAGGAGTAGAGTAGTACTTAGTTAAAAAAACCGGCCAAGTGCGAGTTGAACTCGTGCACGAAGGGTTCCGTACCATTATCTGTACATACAGCAAAAAATCTGGTCTGTTGAATGTCAAATATTATTTTATTTTAATTTAATTATTTATTTTTAAAGTAAATATATAGATAAATATTCTATGAATATTTCAAGCGTGTACGGTCACAGGGACCGTTATCAATATGAAACAAGCAAAAAAACACGCTTGTTGTATGGAAACCCTCTCCCACAAATATTAATTATATTCGGTTTTTAGTATATGTTGTTATAGCGGCATTAGTTATATGTCATCTGCGAAAGTTGCAACTGTCTAGCTAAAACGGTTCATGAGATACAGCCTGGTTACAAACGGACAGAGAAGTTTTAGAAATAGGGTACTGTAGGGTACTGTAGGGTACTGTAGGGTACTGTACTGGGATTCCCTTTGGGAATGGAACCCAAAAAGGGGTCTTATTAAAATTATAAAAGGCAATATACAAAATATACTTAACCAAATAAGTTTTTTTTTTTGCCTTAGACTAACCGCTAGAAAACCGCTACTATTATTAGTTTTATTTTTTAATAGTGTCCCAGGTCTGCTGTCTGACATGAGTCGTCAAGTCAACACAGAAAAAAAATAAGTATAAAGTTAAAATTATATAAAAATATATAAAACTGTTAATAAACGAGTTCGATGATGGTAACTTCCCCATCGTCAAACTCGATTACAAATAACTCTTCCAACAAAAATGTCACCTGTCAAAATATTAGGACACATCACAACGTCACGCTGACAGTTCACAAGAGCAATGACAGAGATAAGTAGATAGTATCAGCATATGAGTGAAAGTACCTTTAAGCAGTTACTTCGACATTATACTAATGAAGCTAAGCTGATCGGTATGTGGGTGAAAATAATGAGCGATTACTTAGGTATTTTTTTGGTCCAGAGAGGTGACAACATGTGTGGGATAGAAAGTGCTTTACCATCCTTTAGTCAAGACGATATTTTTATACCAGGGTAATTAATGCATACATTGTCGCTTGCTAACGATGAAGGAAAACATCGTGAGGAAACCTGCACTGTCAGGAGCATTTACAATATGGATTGTTCATGCCACTTACCATCAGATAAATTTCACCCCGTACGTTACATTTTTTGTTTGCTTGTTTGTACCCAACTACCCAACTCCGAATATAGTGGACCGATCTTAATAAAATTGATTTGGAAATAGTTCAAGGCCCTAGAAATAACATAAGCTACGTTAATCGAACGCACCACGCGGGCGGAGCGGATTACGAAAGCTAGATAAAGTAAAATCCAAACGCAAACCACGAACAAAGTTCTAAAACATTTATGTTGACATAATAATTTAAAAAGCTAAAAGCCACACATTATTTTAAGAAAACATTATTACGTTGTAGTTTAAGATTAGAAATTCATTCATGATTTTCAAGGTTTTCGCCTACGCATTGCGAAAACGCTAAATGTACTAGGCGCTTACGTTTATATTGTTTTAATAGAATGAAAATTATTTAGACTCGCTTTTGCCGGCTGTTTCACCCGCTTGTCTTTATGCATTCTACTAAATTATTATTGACAACATTTCGCGGATACTAGTCAAATCTAATGATATTGTCAATATTATTGCGTATATGTGGTAGACATAAGATTTTAAGCTGCAAAAGAGCATGTAATTTTTTAGGAAAACTGTACTTACAGACAACAATAGACATAAAATATTGGGAATTGTGTTTTTTTTTCACTACTAGTTATTTATTTAAATTTTAAGAAATCAATTGACATGTAGTAGGCCACATGTTTTGAATTATTTATTTATGTTTCGTTACAGAACGATATATGTAACAAGAAGATATTCATTTTCACGTGGCCTTGAAACCAATACCTACACTTTTTTTCACCATTTCTCTTGCCAACATTACAACAAATTACAACTACCAAGACGAGTTTTTATTGGCAGTGACGAAATGTTTACACACATAAATCTCTTGATAGTGTTAATTCAGTAATATATTACTTTAACCCAATTGTTGTGACATGTCATTAAAGTATATTTTTTTGTAGTACGACAAAAAACTGGATAACGAAAGAACTGTGAGAAGCTGTATAGATAAATTAATTTATTAATATAGATTTATAGATAGATATTACACAACCTACACCCAACGCCATCTAGTCTCAATCTAAACAGAGCTTGTACAATGGGTAATACTTTTATTTTGTAAATATATAATTATTATACATAGAAACACCCAGCCCAAGACAAATCGCCATGTTCATGATGCACACCATCTTTGTCTTGAGTGGGGATCGTACCCATGACATGATCTTGATAATGTATCAAAAAATATAGTATATTTAATATAGCTACACAAGCTCAAATAATTAATTAAGCTTGATATCGGTTAATTGCAAAGAGGTAGGCACTCTAACTAATAGTACGAGAGCCCACGACCAAACCCATGTCTCATAGCAATACGGCAAAAACCCTATAAAATCGTTAGATTGTATGGTTCTGTACCCGACTAGGTGTGTAGTAACGGTCGAAAGTGTAGCAACTGCGTGGGAGGCCATTTCTGCTGTGTCAAAAAAAAAAGACAGTCGGTATTATAGCAATACGTCTGATAGTGAAAATGTACATAGATTTTATAATTGTATTAAGAAAAAGTTTGTTTTCAGACATTTTGCGCGTAGCATATAGCCTGAGCGCATTTTTGAAAATGTCAACAAATTTAGCCGACCTGTATCATAGCAATACGGATAAATTTTTTTTTCAACTTTTCGTATTGCTGCCATGATTACCAAAAACCTGTTTTCAGACACTTTAAGTGTAGCATATACTCCCAAAAACGAAAATAACGTTTCAGAGTCGCCTGGCCGACGCCTCTGTTAAATGTTTTTTTAAATTTACAGCCTTCATAGATATTCAAGAATCTCCCTTGTCTATTATATGTACTTTGACAGATGACAGATGTCATTACTTATTTCTTTTGTAAAAGTTACTCAAGTGTGCTTTAAATAAAACCAAAACTATCAAATCAATCAGTATTTAATTTCAACAGCCTCAGCGCTTGTTACGCTCCTGCCCCTTTCTTACTATTATACAGCTCACTCGCCAGCTGCTCCAAACGTTGGAACGACGCTCACTTAGTTGTAGTAGTAGTTAGTAGTTTTTTTTCAACTTCATCCCAGTTTCCTTTTGTGCGATTTATTTCAGTCCTTCAATTTCAATGTTACGGTATCGGGTAAATTCTTTGTTAATTATCATCTAATAAATTCAGGGTCGCAACGTATTCATTGGTTTGTAACAGAAAATTCAAGATGCCTCAATACGATTTTTAAATTATATCTGAGTATCGAAAAGTTGTCTGATAGAGAAGGTGCTACACTTAATTTGTCTGATATAATTTTTTTGCACATGTGGACAACTTATTTTATCATGTCCAACAATTTTCAGACATATTGCTATGATACCGATCGGTAAAATTTGTTAACATTTTCAAAACGGTCTCAAAATTTAATGCGTTCACATTTCCGTCTGAAAATTTTTTTGTTCGCATCAAATAACCAAAATTTACTAATAAAAAAGATTTTCAGACGTATTGCTATGAGACATTTTTTTTGTCTCATTTTTAAATTTTTTAAGTGATTTTACGGGTTTGCGCTACACCACTAACGTCTGAAAAATATGTTTCCGGTATCTCAGAACTATCATTCAACTACAGTCTGCAAATCAGACATATTGCTATGATGCAGTTCGGTAAAATTCTTTGACAATTTTGAAAATTCGGTCAGATCAAACGCTACGCGGAAAATGTCTGATATTGGTATTTTCGAGTTCAGGATAATCGTATCTATCGATTTGATGCGGTTTTGGCCGTATTGCTATGAGACAAAAATTTTGGTCGTGGGCTCTCGTACTATAACTCACGAGGCATAAATATCAAGAAAGCCTAGTAACATTTTGGCACCTATGAATGTCAAAATTCACCTATTGATGTCACAATGAAAATAAAAATGCATACATAATTTCTGTATTTATATGTGTGAATGGAGACACGCTGACGTTTCATATAAAATAAGTAGATAACTTTGTCTTTCTATCTACTTCTAATTCTATCTGGTTAATTGTGTAAGCAAAGAGGTTTTAAAATCATCTCACTACGTATGTAATAGGTATGTCGCACCTAATTGTTTAGCAAATCTGTATTTTGGGTCCGAAATAACTATTATGTTATGCGATAAGACATTTACTTAAGACATTTTAAATTAAAAACAATGTTGCCACCTACAATTAACTTATCCTTTAATTTACAATTAATTGAACTCTTAGTTAATGCGAAATATTAGATATCAAAGGATATTATTTACCATATTGCAACACCTGCGAAATATCGAAAAACTAGCTGCACTTATATTAAGTTAGAATTTACCATGTTTAGTCTGAAATCCTATCTATGGTTGATATATAATAATATTTTATAATGAACTAAAGCGGATATAATTAGCGGTTTTTAAGTCATCTTCACCCAAAAATCTCTTAATTATGAATAAATCTGTGTGAGCACAATATTTAATATGCAAAGAAAGAAGATCTACTTATTAATTACTAATAAGTTATTCAATAGCTTTAGGATGTGAATTAGAAAATTCCGTTCAAAAACTGTTATGACAATTTCAATCTATTAACACTAATAAAAAAAAATATATACTATAAATTTTTGTCATCAGTATTGCTAAATATGTTAGCTATTTATTTTTTTAATTTATATGTTAATGTATTAATGAATTAACAATAATGTTGTAAATGTATCGAAGTTTTATTCAAATTGATTAATAAAATGCATAAGATTACACGTGTTGTTCGTTTTAAATTTCCAATAGATTTTTCCATTTGGGCCTAATATAATTATATACTGAATTCCTTACACCAAGTCGTTTTGTAGGTATAAGTATTTCTTAAAAAAATATTTTTATGCTAATAACGTTTTAGTCCATGAATAAATGTACTTTTAGATTTTTTCGTTTAGATGCTTTTCTAGGCTAATCAAGTTAATAATCCAGTGAGAGTATTTTAAATTTACTTAGGTGGCAGAATACCCAATATTGCAAGCATAAACACAGCAATATTTTTTTGAATATGTAAGTTTCGAACTAGCCATGCATATAAGCGGACACTGTCAATGTTATTCTATTGCTTGTCTTAAAAGCTGTTTGTTTCCCAAAGAAAAAATAAATAAAACTAGTAAATTTTTAACGACTACTTTGGTTATAATATGAAGAACAATAACATCGGCGCTAAAGATTTTGTCGCGTTCTTGTCATATTTTTGTATGGGTAAATATGACAAAAACACGACAAAATCTATTTCACGCTCGTTACGTTAGCCCCTAAGAACTTGAAACATTTCTTTTGATAATAAAATGTCTGACCGCATACCGCAACGTTCGGGGTGACGATGCGGTTATATATACGGGACTCGTACCCCCCAAAATACCACCACCATGGGCCAACTCTCCCCTCATGGACAGAGAGACAAGAACTATGACATACATCAGTAAATAAAATAAAATAACTTTATCTATCCATAGAAACATGAATGGTTCATGTTGAATGTGATGTGACGTCACACATGTACTCCATTGATAACATCTCGATCAGTTACCTGAGCATGACGGCGGCCATACTGTGTGCACCACATGAGCTCTTTACTCATTTTGTAACACATGCAATAGATCAGTATAGTTAGAGAAATATAATAAAAATTAGCTTGGTGTTTCTAAAAGCTAGATAAACTACATAATCAATTTATTTTTCAAATATAGTTTACCCCAAATTTCTAGGAGGATCGCGAGACAAAACATAAGTTAAGCGTGAATTTTAAGTGAGTGACTGAGACAGCATTTGCACAGCGAACTCCGTAACCCCCGAATTTTTTGTTACTAGTAGGTATACCTAGTAACTAACACAATTAATCATTGTGGAACGCCTTGCCCGAGTCTGTGTTTCCGCATGAGTACAACTTGGATCTCTTCAAAGCAAGAGTTAATAGGTATCTCATAGGTAAGCGTGCTCCACCGTAGACCGCATCATCACTTACCATCAGGTGAGATCGTGGTCAAACGCGAGCCTATCCACCATAAAAAAAAAATATATATATAAATAAATCTAATTAATACTGATTACTAGTGATTATTCACTAGTTAATATCTGCACAAAATTGATGGCTACTGGTATTGTAATATTATGTAGATTTAAAATATTATAATTCAAATAGAATTAATATGAACTCCTTCCGGCACAATATTCAAAAGAAAATAACAGTTCTTCTCTATTAAAGATCAGCTTATGTTTTCTCTTATAAATTCAAAATATACAAAATATAATTTAGACTTCCGACCGACATCAACAAGTTGTAATCCAAAAATATTTGCTTACAATGTGTACCCATCTTCCTGTTTGTTACCTTAACTTGTGATAAAAACTAGCGAACGGATATCATTATGGTTTTCATATTTAAATACCTACGATGAGGTTTGGTTTTAACCCTTATTCAAATATTGGGAAATTATTTCCCACTTGACCATTCTAATTAGTACCAATCTCTATAAAAAAACCCCCATTTCCCCCCTTTTTATAAAAATAAGGTGTTTTTTTTTTTCGAAATCTAAAAAACCGTGACAAAATTTTTCATTTTTTTTTTTTTTAAATGTCCATTTAATTAAGGGTTAAAGTTGCTAGTTTCGATACCGTTTCGAAAATGAGAGATATTAACTGCAGATTTGGCCTGACTGAGCTGACGGCATTTAAATAGGTCCATTATGTTTACATAACATTACGTCTATACCCAAAATGGTGTAGCAGAGGTGTACAACACCCAACCTTCTTCTGTCATGTATAGGTGGGATAGGGGGTGTACCTATCGCTATCCACCGGGCATAATTCCAACTCCGTGCTGCTATTGTGAATTTCCTGACGGAGTGTTCAAATAACACTTGGTTCGACGCTAACCAGTAGACCATCAAGGCGGGCACTATAAGAAAAAACAGACAAAGAAAGAGCTTATATATTTTTAAATGCTAAAAATCATATGCACTTCAGCCGTTTGCAAAATTAGTCACAAATACTTAACCTAATTACCTCAAAAATAAGTCAGCCCACCTCATTCACCAATAAACTTCACAACTAATTAATTTTACCTCCGAATGCCACAAAATACGCTTTAGTATAGAAACAAAAATAACTGTATTAAGATGTCAGTCTTACAATAGAATCAGTCCGTTGCCAAATTGAAGACCTGACATTGCTCCTCCAAACCTGCTTACACGGTTTACGCCAAGTCGTGATAATATGTCACTGTGTCGTCGGTCCGTTCAGTGAGGCTGGGCGACTAATAAAACAGGGAATCAGATATCTTTTTCTTTTAGCTTCTTCCTATATCTTTTTATTTTAGCTTCTTCCTTAGATTTGTGCCCGGTGGATGGCGATAGGCTTACCTCCTATCACATGGGACCTAACCATAACCGGTGAAGTGTGGGTGCTGTACGCGTCTGCTAAAGCCTTCTAGGTAATATAGGTGTGATATTATCTATTTTAGCCTAGAACCAGAATTGAATCTGATGCCGTAGACTTCATAGTCTATCGTTTTAACGGCACTTCTTCAACCTTTGGTTATATTCATGGACTTCAGTAACCATCCCAGTACTTTTAGTCCAGGCTCAGATCTATAGAAAGTACTTAGGTATGTTGTAAAGAGTTCTAGCTAAGCCATGCTGAGGCTTAAATCTTTATAGCTAAGCTTTGACTTAGATCAAACTTATCCTGAACAAAACTCAGATGAAGGAGTACCTAGATTGAACATAACAAATAACCATATTATGCGTTATATTTTATTCACTCTCTTGTAATCCTTTTAGGCAGTTGTCCCACCAACGACGAGAAAACGACTAACTATCGGCTATTTTCTTTTATTTTTTATTTTATAACTTTGGAGAGAAAGAGATTAACTTTTGTTTCTCGATGAAAATGCAAAATGTCAATGTTCATACATGGATTCTAGGAAAAGTGCTAGTGTGTCACGCGCAATCTGTACATTTTGACGTCCAAGTGTCATCGATTTGTTAACGATTTGACAGGTTTTATGACGGTTCTATGCTTTAAGTCAATCTTTTTTTGGTGCTCTAAGATACAGGTTTTGGCTTAGCTTGGACACCAGATCGCCCACAAATTACATATATGCCACACCAAACTGTTATTGAAATAAGAAACTGTAAATCTTGTAATTTGTGGAGATGAATAAAATACAAATACATACAATTATTCTTTTGGAAAAAACACCGCTGTTGATTTTTGTCACAAAGGCAAAGTCTAAAGTCTAAGCTTAGTCTTACGTTCAATAGATCTCAGCCTAAGGTACAAGTAGAATACACCTTAGACAATACTGACTATTCTACTCTTAGTCTTACGTTCAATAGATCTCAGCCTAAGGTACAAGTAGAATACACCTTAGACAATACTGACTATTCTACTCTTAGTCTTACGTTCAATAGATCTCAGCCTAAGGTACAAGTAGAATACACCTTAGACAATACTGACTATTCTACTCTTAGTCTTACGTTCAATAGATCTCAGCCTAAGGTACAAGTAGAATACACCTCAGACAATACTGACTATTCTACTCTTAGTCTTACGTTCAATAGATCTCAGCCTAAGGTACAAGTAGAATACACCTTAGACAATACTGACTATTCTACTCTTAGTCTTACGTTCAATAGATCTCAGCCTAAGGTACAAGTAGAATACACCTTAGACAATACTGACTATTCTACTCTTAGTCTTACGTTCAATAGATCTCAGCCTAAGGTACAAGTAGAATACACCTTAGACAATACTGACTATTCTACTCTTAGTCTTACGTTCAATAGATCTCAGCCTAAGGTACAAGTAGAATACACCTTAGACAATACTGACTATTCTACTCTTAGTCTTACGTTCAATAGATCTCAGCCTAAGGTACAAGTAGAATACACCTCAGACAATACTGACTATTCTACTCTTAGTCTTACGTTCAATAGATCTCAGCCTAAGGTACAAGTAGAATACACCTTAGACAATACTGACTATTCTACTCTTAGTCTTACGTTCAATAGATCTCAGCCTAAGGTACAAGTAGAATACACCTTAGACAATATTGACTATTCTACTCTTAGTCTTACGTTCAATAGATCTCAGCCTAAGGTACAAGTAGAATACACCTTAGACCAGTGGTTCCCAATTAGTTTTTTCTACGTACCACTTTAAGAAAGACCTCCAACTTGCGTACCCCTTTATAGACCAGGGTCGATAATTTTTAAAACCAAAAAAAATAATAGTAGGATGAAACCCATTAGAAAAGAAGGAGTATATTATAAAAATGAAAGGGAAATAATTTACGGGCGATCTGAGGTCGGGAAGGGGATGGGGGGGTTGGGTTTTAAGGGTAAAAAAACTGTTTTTTTCGATTTATATAAATAAATAGATATTCTTTATTTGTCAATGTAGGTATATTGAATTATAGTTTTTTAAGGATTTTAGTTTATTTTATTTTTTTTTATTTTTACACTGCCTTAGACAATACTGACTATTCTACTTTAGAGATAAAACGGTCTCGTTCTCAAAAGCTCGCTCTTAGCCAAACAAACTTGGTCATTTATCTCCAGTATTACAAAACAATGAGAGTATACCCCATGTGAAGGGAAATAGGGCGTAGTAACAAACAGGTTCAAGTCAATGAAAAATGTAATCTCTTAGGTAAGTAAGAGTGCCGGGGCAATGCTATTGTGTAAACTGTTGAGAAACTCGTTCAACAACTGGATGAGTACAGGAACATACATAGATAAAAACTTGCCATAAGATACTGTTATATTTACTGCTAAATTGTTATACTAGCCGTCCTAAAAAATGGCGAATGATGTTGTAGAGTAACAGGGTGTGATGTTCCTCCACCACAAAGGGAGGATCCTCCGACCAAGCTCGGTGATATTGCCTGGCTTACAGCTGTCCAACGGTAGCGCATTGGAAGTTGTATTTATGTACACTTGCTGTAAACATTTCGTTATTTCGTTCCGTACATACATTTCGTTACACTATCCAATGGTCCCAATGACAAGGCCAAATACACACATTCACTCACACAAGCACACCCAATCTCAGAACAAATCTTTGCGAATCACACAGATTTGTTCTATGTGGGGATCGAACCCACAACACGAGTGCAGAGAAAAACGGCGAGGCAACCGCTTAACACCACACGTGCAGAATGGCCAGTCCTTTTGGTTTTATTGTCTAAGTAACCAACTCACGACATACCATGCGTTGAAAAAAGAACTACATACCTAGTATACAGACAATCTACGCATCGGAAACACCAGCGTCACACGCATACGGCTTCTAATGCCTTTTGTTTCCACTTTCTACTTACATACATAGTCTTATCTCCATTCTCATAATATCACGGAAACCGTCCAATACTGCACTGTTATCTTAATGGCTTCCGGTCACACCTTGACCAGTAAAAATGCTCATATTTCGCCAAAATTAGTTCGATATTATTATGTCGTAAAACTATCGTCATTTACATTGATCTTACGAAACTTTTTCCAATTAAGATTATTTTTGCACTGACTCGATAGTCTAGTGGTTAGCGTATGCGCCTCTCTACGCAATGTCTCTGGCTCTGAACTTGCCGTCAGGAAATTTACTATAGCAGCACGGAGATGGAATTGTGCCCGATGGATGGCGAAAGACTCACCGCCAATCCCATGGGACCTTAACGAAACAGGTTAAATGTGAGTTGTACACCTCTACCACACCCTTCTGGGTAATATAGGCGTGATGTTATGTTATTACTTTTGCAAACGGCTAAATTGGCAAACAAGCATATGGCCCGCCTGATGGTAATAAGTACTATAGTAGCAACAAGCAATTGAAATCGCAAATTAATCAACGAAGGAAGCTGGTTTTTGGATAAGTTGTAATGAAAACTTAAAATAAAAACGAATCCTCAATTTCCTATGCTATGAGCAACCGCCACAATCTTGGAATTGTATTGTAATGTATTTATTTATTATCAAAAAGGGTTACATTTTGTAGATTTACAATTTTTCTGCCAAACTGCTTAGCAGTTGGTCGGCAAAGAGTTCTCTTCTGTTTACAAGTTATTTAGTATTATAATTCAAATGTAATTAAGAGCTAAGATTGTACAATGCACATAACAATCATATAACAATGCTGTACTCGTAATGTCGATACTCATACAATTGGCAAAAACTACAAACAAATCTATTATATACATAAGGACTTTATGTATATAATGTGAATGACGTAGTAATTCTAAAACAGCAAATACACCATGTCTGTTCATTAAAGAAAATTTACATAGAAACTCGTATACCTAGGTATGTTTAGGGACTAGGGATCAGTGAGGATATCAAAATACATAAATTTTTCCATGAATAAATGTTTTCTTTTTCTTTTGAGATGTTTTCTTTTTCTTTTGAGATGTTTTTTTTTTCTTTTGAGATGTTTTCTTTTTCTTTTGAGATGTTTTTTTTTTCTTTTGAGATGTTTTCTTTTTCTTTTGAGATGTTTTTTTTTTCTTTTGAGATGTTTTCTTTTTCTTTTGAGATGTTTTCCGAGGCTCAAAGTGAAGCTTGTTATACTAATACTTGTTGCTTAACTTAATTAGGTAAAAGTCGAATCTCCGATTTCATAATCTCTCAGAAAACATCCAATACTAAGGTAGGTATTTTGTTATCTTTATGATTTCCGTTTGACACCTTGACCAGCTATAAAATAAGATATTTAGCCAAAATGCTGTATAAATAACATATGTCGTATAAATAACACTATTAACATTATAAGCGAATATATGGTCTAGATTACTCTAGATAAAGTTAACTGGTGAATTTGAATTGATAGCGAAATTATAAATAATAGTCGGCCACTTCTGAGGTCGCCGAATAGTCGGCCAATTGCGTTAATTTTTATTTTATTTTTTATTTTTTTATATAGGTACTAATCAAAACGATACCGGACCAATTACATTGATTAAATTCATGCATTAACAGAAACAATTTACAATTAAATTTCAACAAAAGACAAATATAAACATAAAATAAAAGAAACAATACAATTAGAATACGTCATCAAGGCAATTAATTAGTATAAGAAGTGCTATATTATGTAACTTATGCCACGTTTAAAATACTACATGTGGTGCGACGTACAACCCAAAATAAAACGGTATTTAAATGCATTTTATTGACTTGAAAGAAATGATCGGCCTGGACAACTAGTCGGCTACTTTTGTAGCGGCTGACTAATCGGCTGTCCGAGCGACAGCTAGTCAGCCAAACCCATAATCTCTAATGTTTATTAATTACTCTTTTCTAGAATGCCATAAATTATCTAAAAACCAATAAAGTTCGGGAGACCAAACGAAGTATTTTGTCGCATTTTTGTCATATTTATGTATGAGGAATCGTGACAGAAACGCGACAAAATCTATCTCGCGCTCTTTATGCTAGCGCGACAGGGAAGCCTCTGATCTAATCCATACACCAAAATTATCTACTACATGTCAAAACATTAAGACCCTCATTACAACTCTCAATATTGAACAATACACCGCAAGCAATAAAGTTTAAATTGAATTGCGAAGGTTATGACAAAACACTAATCGTTCCATATACTTAGAGTTTACTAGATGAACGACCGCTCCCAATATTGAACTTTACAGTTTCAGTCATAAAGTTCATAATTAATTGCAGTACCAGAAAATAGGCACCGATATCATCAGTGCTAGATTAACAGTACAGTCGCGGCACTGTAAAGACGGGTCGCGGTCAGCAGGCCACATTGACATATCGTGTCAAATCGTCAATGGCCATTGTTGGAACTGTGTCGCGCAGTTACGAGTTACGACATTTTAATTCAATAAAATTCGACTCGGCCGAACTAGGTATAATTATATAGAAATATAGTTTCAAGAATTGGATGTTGCGTAATTCATTTTAATTGGTTTTCTGTGAAATTAAGGTAATTTTGGTAAAAGAAAATAATCAGTAACTGCTTCGATGGTCTGATGGTTAGCGTATGCGCGGGGTCTCAGCTTTGATTCCCGAGTCGGGCAAAGTATTATTTGTGAACTTTTTGTCTGGAAATTCACAATAGCATTGAGTTGGGATTGTGGATGGCGATAGGTTCACTCCCTATCCCATGCGACTTAAACATAGCAGGTGAAGTGTGAGTGTTTTAAACCTCTGCCATACCCTTCTGGGTAATAGAGGCGTGATGTTATAATATGTTAAAACAGTTATTTTTCGCTTAGCTATGAATACCAAAAAAGTTACTTATTTTATAAGAGAGGATGTTTGGAACACTTGGAACCAACCTACCTACTGGAATCTAGTTATTAAATAAACGGATATATCAAAAACACATTAAGGAAGGTAATATAAACAGTCCGCTGTGATATGATTCGGTGATAAACTTCAAATAGGTATTTGTTATAAACGAAATGGGGCAGGCATGGAATAACGACGCAATTTGACTGCTGTTGGAGTATATTACCTTATCATCCTCTGACCATTCCTTTTTTTTCTTTTTGACAGATCACGCCTATGAATTACCGTTTTTTTTGTCAGATTAATGTACTACAATAATAATGTACTTTATTGACGAGCGACACTTTTTAGGGAAGTTCACTGTTTGTAACAAACAACCACAGACTATAAATCAAATCGTGAAATGAAATAAATCGATCATTATGAAAAAGAATAATTTGACTTTTTTGTGTATTGTCTGTATTTTTTGTGAAAAAAAAAGAATATAATAATAATATCATGATTCCATGAATAATTATATTTCAGAATGACATATCAAAATGTAAACAAAGGTAACTAGGAAACCGTCATAGACTAAGTATGTGACATTATTATTATATTATTATTTTGTATATTTATTTCATCTAATAAAAACTACTAATAAACGAATAATTAATAATGAACTAAAACCATTTCGATGTAATTAATCGATTGAAAGTTCTTCTTAGACAACATCGATTATGATTTCAAATCGAAGTCAGTAACGTGTGAAGGCGTCCCTAAATGTAATCTGTCAAAAAGAAAATAAAGGAATGGACAGAGTATAGTGTGTAGTGTCACGGAGAACTCTTACCCAGATTACACTCAGATCACGGGCGTACAGTATATAGTACCTACTGCTCAGGGTGTGTGGATAGGAGCAACAATGAAAAATCTAGCCTTCGTTCAGACATCAAGACGCCTGCCTTCTAGCTCAGTCTATGCGAGACCACGTATGCTGCAAATCATTTTGTAACATTGCGCAAAAAGTAAGTAAAAAACGCGAAATAATCTTTAATTCGTGTACATTATGAGTGACCTTTCCTGTGTATATTAAAGATGACATTGGAAGATGCTGTTCGAAGATTTTATTATTCATAATGTAAACAAAACCTCATGTCGTAACCAAACGATTATCGAATCCAAATTGCCCATTACACAATACATTTACACCACTTCAAAATTACCATATCCCACATTACAAAGAAAAACCAAATGCACCGCAATTCTGCGTTTGTATTCTTGGTACGTGTGCCAGATTGTCTGATTCATGATGCTAACTTACGCCTACGACGTTGCTTAAACTGCTTAAAGTTATCGACGTGTTATTTGTGAGTCCTTAAATTTTTAAAGACATTTTATGGTTGTTCAGGTTCAATGGCATGAATGCTTTTTAGGGTTCCGTAGCCGAATGGCAAAAACGGGACCCTTATAGATTCGTCATGTCGATCCGTCCGTCTGTATGTCACAGCCACTTTTTTCCGTTACAATAAGAATACTGTGGAAACTTGGTGAGTAGATGTATTCGGTGAACAGCATTAAGATTTTCATACAAAAATAGAAAAATAAAACAATAACTTTTTGGGGGTCCCCATACTTAAAACTGAAACTCATTTTTTTTAATCAAACGCATACGTGTTGTATCTATGGATAGATCTTCAAAAATGTTGGTTAAATAAGGGCATAATAAATGTAAAAATAAATATATGGTAAACCGCATTTTACCTTTCATTCAATCAACTCCAATATAATAAAGAATAAAGAAAAACATTTCTTTAGATGTTATACTACCTACTTTCTGTTCGGAACCCAACGTGCGCGAGTCCGAC
Source organism: Hypena proboscidalis (assembly GCA_905147285.1). NCBI lineage: Eukaryota > Metazoa > Arthropoda > Insecta > Lepidoptera > Erebidae > Hypena > Hypena proboscidalis. The sequence goes on from LR990147.1 coordinate 1,482,149, forward strand.
TCGCATTTGGCCGGTTTTATATTTTAGAACAGAAAGTAGGACGAGCTCTCATCTTCAACTGTCAATTGGTTCGTTTAGTTGCACACGTTACTTACACAGAAACTATCTAAGAATTTAAAAAATATCTATCACACACGCCGATACCTTCAATGTCTCGCCATTTTGCCATGTCCGTAATGTCGCGGAATTTAGCTTTTTAACAACAATCTGTTATTCCTTCTACTTTTATCCCCTAAATTTGTCCCCGTGATTGGCGTTGGCTTATCTGGTAACCCTGGTGAACCAATAATGTATGTATTTTCATATAAGTACCTGAACCAACGGCTTAGCTGAGCATATAAGCATATGATCACCATTCGCCTTGCCAATAGTCCACCGATCAATATAACAGCAATTTTAACGCATCCAGAATTTTATTGGCACATAAGGTGACATTAAAATTCCCAATATGTCACATTCTTGGTAAACGTTGATGTGAAGAAACGGTAGCTTGAAAGCTTGCCAATTCGGTGCGTGCGACTCCAAATGAGTTGAAGGTTGCCGATTAAGTAATGTATGTCTACTTGTGGACATTAATGTCTGTCTGTGAATTTGTAAATGCCTTTGTTTTAACAGGAATTCTCCTTCACTACTCCAATAGAGTTCGGCAAATTGTTCGATTGTGCTTATCATATTCTTGGTGATAATACGGCCCTTGAATGAAAGAGACAACAACTCAATAACTAGGGGTAGATGATTAATGGACACACCTAGTCAACGGCTTCGTTGCACAGTGCAGTAAAGCTGCGGTCCACTTGGAATAACACAGCATCACAAAGCAAGACTCATCTCATCAGTGACTTAAAATGCTGACCACGACCAGCTCTGACAAGAGTGTACATGTACAGATACACATTTCTTGTCTCAGGTAAACTAAAAAAAACCGTAAACGATTCAACATTATTTTGTTAGGATAACTTTACCCAGAATAAAGTCACATTTACAATTCTACGTGTTTTAAAAGAAGTCGATAAACTAAGGTTCTCCTTCAGATATTCACTCAAACAAAATCGCCACTCGTGCAAGCGTACGCCAAACTGTTTTTACTTCAGAACCACGCATTTTTTGCTGCGACCTCGGCCGGGATTCGAACGAGTACCGTTCTATTGATGAATGAAATCCTTGCGTGGACGGCGGCCATAAAAAGAGAACCGTATTGATCAAAATTGCGTTTCAATGAGTGTAAAGACTGCAAAGAAAAGTGTTAACTGTTCAAGGACTTTCAAGACAAGCGGCAATTAAAACAGTTTTTACGGATTACATTACTTGTTTTTCTATGATCTTTTTATTGCATTTATGTATTAATGTTTATAGTCCACGTGATGGTAGCTATGGTAAGTGGTTACTATAAGGGTTGTACAATCCATAAAACTCATAAAACGGTTACGTTCAGAACGGCATATTTTATATTCTATTGCAGCGCCCCCGTCTCAGTCAAAAGTTAAATAATAAGAATAAGAATAAGAATAAGAATACGTTTATTTGTCTTTAAAATACATCATGATTTTTAGTTGTACATAACGATCCTTTATACAATAGGGTAATCTAACTTAAATGGGATAGTTGTAGTACATATACGTCATTAGTAGGTACACATTGCAAGAAAGAGAACAACTACCAAAAATCATATTAATAGTTGTTCTCTTATCTCCTCCATAATGATTAAAAAAGAAAAGAAAAGATTGACCTTAACTAAATTACAATAAAGTTTATTTTTAAATAACAGCCACGATTCAAAGCGTCGCTTATTTGCAACCAATGTTAATATGAAGTTATCATTGTTCCATTTCTGTTATGGTTTTTTATAGCAATATAAGAATTATTTTATTACCAAGAAATGTTTTCATATTAGTTTATTATCTTATAGTTTTAATTTCCAGGTGCTAATTTGTAAATGTAAGGGCCAGTTTCACCAGTACCGAACAAGTCTCCGATAGGCTAATCGCAACTTTATTGACAGTTACGATGTCAAATTTGTATGTAAATTTATATAATTAACCAGCACTTAACCATCCGAAACCCCATTAAGAACCGGCGAAATTAGGTCAACAGAATCGTTCCCTTTTTTGTTTTAAAAAATAAGAATATGATACTACTAAATTCAACATAATTGGTAGGTATACATAGTAGTATATACCTTTATCATATTATGGTGAGAATAATATTCTTACCATTTACATAATATATGTTTTGGATAAAAAAAAAAAAAAAACCCTAGTAAATTATGAAAGTTTTAAAGACAAAAAGGTCTTGGACTCAGCATAATGGTTAGCCGTAAGCAACATGCTAACCGCTGTTATTCTGTCCAAGCCATACATAAATTTTAACACAATAATGTTAAATATACAAGCTGTGTTTCCACAAAGCAAAAAATAAATTATTAAGTATTAGGTACAATAAATAATGAATGATAATTTCGATTAGTCTACGACATCCCGGAAACCACCGATTGCTTCTGTAATAAACATTTGCTGTATTGGAGTTTAAAGGTGGTGAGTGATAACTGTAATAAAGGCGGTGGTATAATGTTAAAACATTTACAAGCGGTGATTTTGAAGCGACCCTTGGTTTTAGTCAAGCAGTGTTTAGGTATGATCATTCGACGATGGCGTGACCTAGTTTCGTATCTATGTACGTCAGATGACCAGTCAAGTTTATCATATAAGTACGACGGAATCTTAGTTTTACGGTTTTTAAATACGGTTGACTCAGATGGACGCGACAAGGTAAGACCTGTATACAACTATACTGTGTTCTGTATACTAATTCGCTAAAAATATGACATGCAGGTGAAGTGTGGATATTATATTTCTGCCACACACGACGTGATGTTATGCTATGCTGAAGGTCTACTGTGAGCTAAATAATAATCTCTAGTTTTCTTAAGTCTATGACAGCATGAGGACAGTTTCGTAACACTTCTAGCCTTGTGTTTTATCTAGAATTCTAGATTTTAAACCTGTCATTTAGTATTCATCGAGTCTTTTATGATTCTAGGTTACACATTATATTCTGAAGGCGTATGGTCTTTGTAGTAAGTTTTAAACAGTTATTGTACGTTAAACAATCCAACTATGTTACTTGTTTTTTTGTTGTGATGTGATAATGATATAAGCATTGTAGATGGTATATTGAATACGGTACTTTTAACAATTAATTTAGTAGAACTTATTATAATACTTCCTCGTTGGTTCGCTTGTGCGTAAGCTCACCTTTGCACCTCGGAGCAAAAGTGATTTTGCCGAACAGGAGGCTTCAGAAGCAGGTTAGAATCTAGAACTACAGCCAGTAAATAGCTAACGGCTCACCCTCTAACAAAAGAGACCTAAACAAGACAGACTGCCTCACCCTTCTGGGTAAAACCAAGCGTGGTGTTATATTTATTAATAACTAAGTTCAACAGGCTCTCCAGTATCATTTGACAAAAGACGAGCTCATCTCAATGCACAGCGTCACCAGCACAAAAGTATAACGTATGTATTATGTGTATAAGAAGACGTACCAGTATAGGATGGTCTCGCATTGTATAGGATTCCCGTGCATTGCGAGACCAGCTTATACTGGAAATGTGTAGCTTGATGTGTACACGTACCTACACAGTGTATATTGTGTATAATAAGACGCTCAGGCATTACTGATGCGGTATGCGAATCCATCATTATGCAGGCCGGGGTAGGGTTACCAGTCAAAGAAAATATTGCAGATTAGCTTTTGCCCGCGACTTCGTCCGCGTGGAATTCGTTGTACCTAATATATATGTCAGAGGAAGCTATGAGTCTCGGGTTGTTTGTTTGAATGTATAATGCACAGTATTGTTTGTTTAAATTTGATTTGTTTTCAAAAGTCTTAATTTAATGTAATTCGATTTAAAACATTTTTCTATTACTTAAACATCTTACTAAACTAATAAAAGTTGTGAATATTGTAATTGACGTAATGACCAATCAGAGCAGAGCAAGTGCCTCGAGTGGGGTCGAGGCGCCATCTTTACTTTATTGAGGTGGACAGTATTTTCGGAACATTTGAATGCTAACAACTGATGTAAAATTATAAGAGATAAAGTGAGATCGGTACCTTGAACCCGCTGCTCGGTCTTAACGGTTAATTTGTCTTTTAATTCTATTATAAAGTGTTAGAATATTGTTTAACCGTTATTAAAATAGTGTGAAACTGTGATCGTTGTGTTTTGTGCTCGCATTTTACCCAAATGACGCCCAATAGACCCTCAATTCCTGCCGACGAGAACCATGCTTCTCCGACATAAGGGTATAATAGCTGCAGTCGCGATTTGACCCACGTTACACCTTACTGCTACGCTCTCGTGGAGTTCTACTAGAATATTTGCATCTAGCAGTTTACATTTAATATTGCTGAGCTGATACTGGAACTCCTCAACGGTTAGGAGAACGGAGATAATTAATTAAATATACTTTTGACAACCGGATGGCAGAGTGGGTAGTGTACCTACCTGCGACGCCGAGGTCGCGGGTTCGATTCCCGCTGAGGACAAATCTTTGTGTGCATGAACATAGAGGTTTGTCTTAGCCTGGGTGTTTCTATGTTTAACAAAAAAAAAGAAAGTATATATGTATTATTATCAGTTATTCTAGTACCCATAGTACAAGCTCTGCTTAGTTTGGGACTAGATGGCGCTGTGTGTAAGTTGTGTGATATTTATTTATTTATTTTATATTATTCGTATCTTCCTTAACGCAATTTATCCATATTATTTTGTCTGTCTTTCCCTGTCATTTCATCGACATTCATACTGTTCACTCTTTTAGTTACATGTCTTTCATCCCTTCTAATCTCATACCAAGATTAACGAAGCCATTTTAGCTTTTCTGTCACTGGTGCACTTTCGAGCTTCCTCTAACATACTCAATCTTAATTTTATCGATCGAGTACATCGATATTTTGACGCATGTTCTTTTTCTCATACATGGCAACCCTAATGGCTTCGTATGCTTTGGAAAAGTCCTTGCGTACTACAACCTTTATTATACAGTTCTATGTACCCTTAACTTTAAGTCATAGAGTTCAAAATCATATATTTTTAGACCAAAGAACGTTGCCAAGTCCAGCCAAGTGTCTGACAATAATGCATGACAAGTTAGAAATAATAACGGGTAATTTGCCACAAATGTTTAGCTTGTATTCATATGGCATGGCAAATAATGGCAATGTTCGCAATTGCCAGTGATTTAGCTAGACTGCCATGGTGTTGATGGTTACACTTGAATGTAAATAGAGTGTTGTTGTCAGCTATGTGGATAAACAAAACATTTGATTTAAGGATCAGCATTGCCATCCAACGTGGCAATTCCGCAAGCTTTCTTGGCACGTTACCCGCGGCTGACATAGATTTTTTACACATTCCTTTTCTTTTTTGTACAATACATTTTAATTTATTTAACTAATTGTAAAAAAACAGCAAAATGGCAATATTTTAGTGTGTATGAAAGCATTCTGATGGTTTTTATTGAATGGACTGGATATCCAATATTATATTATAAACGCGAAAGCTTCCGAGAATTCATGGAGTTTTGACAATTTGACTACATAGAAGGCGCCGCGGGCAGATAACTTGTCCATGATAAAAAAAAACATTATATAACCAATTCGGCTATGGCTTGGAGTGAAAACCTAATATTTCGATTTTGATAGATTTGCGGTTTCTTTCCTTATTAAACTGCAACCCCTGGGTATACGCCCCAAGTGCTTTACCAATTCAGCTATGGATTCGTATGCTGCGAGACTCGACATTTCTCAAGCTGAATTGGCAAAGCACTTGGGGCGTATACCCAGGGGGTGCAGGTTCGAGTCCTGCTGGATTCTTAATTTATAGTATAAGATGGTCCCGCATTGTATAGGCTTCCCGAGCAATGCGAGACCAGCTTACACTGGAAATGTATAGGTTGATGAGTAGCCGTGTGTACATATTGATATGCAAATGGTTAGCCAGTCTAGCACTTCGCACGATATTTGCTGTATAAGGTTAAATCAAATTATGGAGAGAAACTTTGAACATGCTAGGTGTTGATATAATAGAGTAAGTATATAAATATGGAAGTTGAAATAAATAAAAAATAAAATAAATATTTCACAACTCACACACAACGCCATCTAGTCCCAAACTAAGCAGAGCTTGTAATATGGGTAACTAACTGATACTAATACATTATATACTTTTCTTTTGTAAATACATACTTATTACACCCAGACTAAGACAAACCCCCATGTTCATGCACACAAAGATTTGTCTTAAGTGGGAATCGAACCCACGACCTCGGCGTCGCGGGCAGGTACACTACCCACTCCGCCATCCGGTCGTTAATAGGTATGAAGAGCTTTTGCGAAGGAGGTTGCGGGCAGCAGTCAGCAGTGAAACAGTCGCCAAAAAGTTGGTAGTAGAGTATGTATCTACTTACTGTTTTGTCCCGATTCAGCCCAAACTCTACCAAAATTGTAGTATTGCGATCTCTTGAAATTGGGGCTTAGTTAAAGAAGTGAGGCTTAAGTAGAAACAGCAACTTACCTGTAAGCAAAAAATAAACACGATTAATAAATAAAAGATAAACAATTTTGAAAGCGAAACAGCTGATATGTGATGTTTCATAAAAAAATATGCTGGTAACTGTGATACAGTGGTTTTTACTATAGTCCGGTCAATTTAGACATTCGAAGTTACCAAAATTCCCACCAAGCTGAAAATCTTATTTTTTGGTCTAATTTGACCGGACTACTAGTATTTTATATATATTTGTAATATTTGGATTAATGTAATATGTACTTGCTTTGTATTGCTACATGTATTTTATTGAAATAAATGATTATTTTATTAATATTAGTTTGTTGTTGTAATTGAAACAGAGGCCATCATTATCATCCCATCTTTTAATGGCGGCGGAAGAAACTAAAAATACCTATGTAGGTATATTTTACCACATCTTACTACAAAAACTACTGGCGATAACCATCACCAACAAATCTGTCTGCGCAATTGTCATTTTAATTCAAAACCCAGACACCTTACCGGTAGGGTGTCTGTCTACACCCTAACACAAACAAAAACCGACCATCACACATTGTTATACAGCTCAAAATCCTATTCCATCAACACAAACTAATCTCTTCAGAAAAATGCACGACAGATACTAAAAGATACACTTTAAACCTTTGTAATAAAGTTCAAAATCCTTTCACCCTGCACTAAGCCAGAACTCCAAACCAAAATATACTTTAAGTCACCACCAAAAAGGTTGAATTTCTTTTCTTTATGTTCCTAGAGAAAATCTACGTGCCCAACAGCTGTTTCCCAAGCCTTTGTTTTATAATTCGACGCCAAGGCGACAAAGGGTCCTTTGAAACCATCGAGACAATGAGACTATGAGGACTTGGAGAAACAAGAAAAAAAAAACATGTGGTAGTTAATGAGTGAAGTTTTTGGATAGGAGACGTATGGTGGAAGGCTTCGAATGAAGGGCTTTTGTCATCTAGCTCGAGAAGTCGAGAGAGAGGGTAAAAAACTAACTAATATTACAAAATATTCATGCGAATTTTTGTGACAATGTGCATTTGTCACTCATAACAGGACAAAAAATACAAAACATTACGCCTATATTACCTAGAAGGGTTTGGCTCGATGGTCTAGTGGTTAGCGTATGCGCGTCTCACTGCGAGGTCTCGAGTTCGATTCCCGGGTCGGGCAAAGTGTTATTTGTGAACTTACGGACAGGAAATTTACGATAGCAGCACGGAATTGGAATTGTGCCTGGTGGATGGCGATAGGCTTACCATCTATCCCATGAGACCTAAGTTGTACAGGCGTGATGTTATGTTATGTTATGTAAAAAATACAAAGTTCATGCAAAATGTCAAAATATATTAATCATCGTCATACTAATAAAGAGCATAATTAATTCGAAATTATCCGCGAAAGATAAAACGATAACAATAATAAATATTAAGATGTGTCTACATTTAAGGCTTGTATGATAAATATCTTGTGTGCCTGTAATATCAGGGTAAATCCCACTAATATTTATATAACTAGTAATAAAAGCAATTATATTTAGCGGCAGGTGCTTCCGTCCTCAAGCTGGGTCACAAAAGATCTACCAACATAAAAGCATTTGAAACATCAATACACTCCTTCAAATTACACTATACCCTATATTTATAGTTTTTCCCACAGTTTAAAAAGTAATCACGCGCAAGAAATGGTCGAGTTGCGTGGTAATTCACTACCAAATAACCAAGACCTTCCTCACCCCCCTTAGTTAAACCAACCTTAATCAAACCGCTTGTAATTGTATGGATGACCAGAGATCTTTATAGACTGGTTAGGTTTAATTGAGCGCCCATCTTAAAAAAGCTCTGTTCTTAGGGATCTTTAGAACAGGCTGTACTATTTTGATGGTGTTTCTGATGTCTAGTTAAACTGGTACCTTAAAAACTATGGTTGTTAGTCCGATGAGGCATGCCTCCCTGATTTCCTTGTATTGTCTTAGAATTCTCACATTACTGATGAGATAAAACCCTTTGATAACGTGTTGCGCAAAGCTATGAATCGGCTGGTGGAAAAGATCTTAAAATGAACTTGAAAATACCAAACCAGGTTTACAGATACTTTTTAGGGAGCGGTAGTACCTACATGAAACCTTAATAGTTTCGCCATGTCGTCAAAAGCTAAAATGCTGGTTAAAAAATATATTGATTTTTGATTGATTTTAAAATATCTTTATTTTTTCAATTATTCATAACAATTAGTCACACATAATATTTAAAATAACAAACTAAATTATGCGAAACAGACATGGAGTAGGTGTTCTTTACAGGCTAAACTACGCCTTTACAAAACATTTTGATAGTATATATGTAGTGAACTTTCACGGAAAACTATAGTGTATTGTGTATTATAAATTGTAACAAAATAAATGTATCTTCTATCATCTATCAGCAACCCTTATCCGTTCAATAGTGTTAAATAGTTGATAACTAAATGTAAGTTTATCATAAACTTCAGAAACCGGCCCTAAATAAAGAGGTAAAAAGGCTGTCATTGTTGTGTTCAGGCCTAAACTAAGTAGTAAACTAAGTAGTACTAAAGCGATCTAGATAAAAATTGGTATGAGTTGGGACCTTGAAGACAACAGCTTTTTTATATCGAGAGAGAGTACATGGATCATTTTTTTAAAAACAAACCTAACAAAACTTAAAGTACAAAGATCTTTATTACTTTCGCGAAAAACAAGTCCGCGTAATAAAAAAACTAAAATTGAATTTAGTTCTAATGGTAGACCCGTAGACATGACAAAAGCATCAATACCATTGTTGTTAAGTATACGATACAAAGAGGAAATATACCATGGTATAATAGTTATTTGAACCATAGTTTTTTTTGACATGGTAACTTCAGAGACAGTTATTTTATGGGGCTAGTGGTTTTATCAAAACCGTGCCGATGACCGACCACTTGTCAGGATAAGCAAAGTTTACTGCGGACGGCCATTTTATCATAAAGAGATTATTTTATTTATTTAACTTTTTGCACAAAAAAAATGTACAAAGGCGGACTTAATGCCTGATGGCATTCTCTTACAGTCAACCTAATAGGGTGGTGCAGAGATAAGCATAGGTAGGTGCAGTTCAGAAAGACGAATAATGCTAGATATGTAAATAGAAGAAGTTCATATTATATAAAATACGTAATACAGATACATACAATTAAAAATGTAAAATAATTTAATAGTTTATCTTCTTCGTCGTGTCGATGGCTGAGTCAAATTTTATGGGTCCAATAAGTGGCCACTGTTATGGCGCTCGCGTTGGCGTTCATGAGCGTATCTCTTGTGCAGGTGGTAGGGCATTATGGACAGTCAGTAAAGTGGTCAAGGTTTTGACTTGCCATCGTGGTGAAAGGATTAGCCAATTCGCTTTTAAGAACTCGCGAATTGCCCAGGGTGCGCCGAACGTAGGGAATTGTTGTGTACGTCACTCGGGGAGGCTCCTTTCATGCACCCCAAAATATATTGCAAATAGTTTATAATATAAATAAATACATACATTTATAATACAATAATAATAATATAAACATTATACAGGCGAGCCTTACAAGAGGAGTTGATAATAATTATATAAGTTGAATAAGATATATTATGAAGAGTTCAGTTCCGGTTGTCATTTATACATCTATGACAGTCGTTACGGGTAGTCAGAGGCCATAAAATTTGACAACTAGTCTATCAAATAAGTTTTAAATGACATTTTTTCCACTGCGCGTTCCAGATGTAATTCACATTCAAATTCAGAAATGTAGGGATTTTGACAGCTTTTACCCGGCCCGGGGAAAATGTTCTATGAAATTTGACAGTCCAATTGTTACAAAATTATAACCGTAAATTTTCTTCAAGTTACATCTTGACATTTATTATTTCTAGGTCCAATTACACAGGTGACACTACATAAAATACTGAACCCAAATGTAATTGGGCAATACCTGGCTTTCCATCAACAATATCCACAGTTTTACAGAAGGGCATTACGAAACTTACGTCAATTTAAATGAGGTATTTATCAACATTTATACATAAAGTAAGTATATCAATCAACATGGCCATTGCAACACCATGGAAGTACCATGTACCATTACAAACAAACCATAATCTAAATGGCTTCAATTACAATAATATCTACATACCAGCAAATCTTGCGTTTGGGTAATTACTAGTAATTACGTTTATTGCTAGGCGAGGCGCGACAGGTTGCATAGCTAGTCTATGACGTAATGTCGACTATTCCGCATATTATTATACACTCGCGTGCAAGTAAATCGACTCAAGCCTCAAGTGCGCATAAAAAGTGATATAACTAAAAAATGACTTATTTTACCTCTATATAATGTTTTACATAATTAAAGCCTAGTAATTAGGCTTTCAAATGGTAGCATAATATCAGTGATTTAAATAAACACTTGTACTTAGAATGCAACTGAACGCAACCTCCCGTAAACTGCTCTGCGCTCTATACACAACTTGCGCGACACAACCCCCTATAAAAACCCTCTGTAATCGTTTTTCCTTATCAGTCGCTCATTAGACGTTGACCTGAACATATCTCTGCAAATTAAAGCTGTCATTTGAAGTAAATTATGGATACAACACCTGAAGAAGCCGCTGCAGTCGTTGCCCTGTTGCAAGAAGGGTTGAACCAGCGAGAAGTCGCTCGTCGTTTGAATATGAGTCAGTCCGCTGTCTCGAGAGTATACAGAAGGTTTCAAGAGACTGGTGCCTTCATTCGGAGGCCTAATAACAGCCGACGCCGGTGCACCTCGGAGCGTGACGACCGGTTTTTGGTCTCGACCTCTCTCCGAAATCGACACTTTACCGGCGTAGATGTGCAGCAGGAGCTACGTCAAGTTCGCGGGGTGACTGTCAGTCAGTGGACAGTTAGAAGAAGGTTGAAAGAAGCTAACTTTACTCCGAAAAGACCCGCTACAGGCCCGAAGTTGACCATAGCTCATCGTCAAGCACGCCTTCACTTTGCTCGAGAGCATTGGGATTGGAGCATAGAGCAATGGCAGTCAGTCCTGTTCACAGTTGAGACGAGGATGTGTCTCCATGGCAGCGACAGGAGAGGTCGGGTATACCGTCGTCACGGTGAACGGTTTTCACAGTGCTGCTTTGTGGAAACCGTTGCATATGTTGGCGGATCTTGCATGATGTGGGCTGGAATTTCCTTAGAAGGCAAAACGGACCTTGTTTTCGTTCCTGGGGGAGGCCGGGGAGGAGGTCTGACCAGTGATCGTTACATTGAAAATGTTCTACTGGATCAAGTTGTCCCTTATCAAGGCTTTATTGGGGAAAATTTCATCTTGATGCATGACAATGCCCGATGTCACACTGCTCGGGCCACACGTGACTTCCTGAACGAAGTTGGAATTCACACTATGCATTGGCCAGCGCTCAGCCCCGATTTAAATCCCATTGAGCACATATGGGACGAGCTCAAAAGGAAAGTTAGAGCGAGGAATCCAGCTCCGACAAACATCAATGAGCTCAAGACTGCGTTGGTAGAAGAGTGGGGTCGAATACCACAATCATCCATTAAAAAGTTGATAAGGTCGATGAAGAATCGCATGAGAGCAGTGATCAGAGCTAGAGGAGGGAATACCAAATATTGACACGAATAAATTTTTTATCTTACGCACATTTTGTTTCATTTAAACACAATAACCCCATACTGTGAAATTGTATGAATTTTCAACATTTTTTACATTATCATTGGCATTAACCTTTTTTACTAAACTACTGAATCGATTTTCATGCAACTTACATCATTTTAAAGCTCAATTACTAGGCTTTAATTATGTGAAACATTATATAGAGGTATAATAAGGCATTTTTAAGTTATATCACTTTTTATGCGCACTTGAGGCTTGAGTCGATTTACTTGCACGCGAGTGTATATTATGTAGTAGGCTCATCTGTAATGAAGGTAAATAACGGTGAATGAACTACCGAACCGTAACACAGGAACACCTGCCGCCAAATAGTATAGTGTTTGCATTAACACTATACTATTTGGTGGCAGGTTAAAGGTGAGACGGTGGTGCTGCCGCCCTCGAGCTCGTTCACAAGACCTCGACCACCAGTAAAATAATATCTGTTTCATCTATTATGCTTAGGTCCCACCCATGACCCATGTGATAAAGGGGTGAGCTCATCACTGTCCACCTGGCACAATTCTAACTCCGTGCTGATATTAAGAATTTTCTGACGGAAAAACCCAAAATAACACTTTTGTCGACCCGGGAACCGAACCAAAAACGTCGCGGTTTATAAAATAATCCCACATTTCTACTTCTAACATTGGACTCGCTTTAATCTTGTTTTACAACAATAATATTTAATGCCCCTGATACAATCTTAATAGCAATCTAAAGCAGTTTTCACAACATTAAACTAATCTAAATCTTGTACGAAGAAGCAATTTGATAATTGAAATGTCTTATATTTATCTTTGACAACTATGAAGTAACAAATATTCTAGTACACTTTATTTATTTATATTATTTAATGCTTTTTGTTATTATTTTGTAAATTTTTATTTTTATTTTAAATTTTCATTTGAGACAATGTTTCAATTTATTTAAATATTTACAATACTAACCTAACTATAATTTAATATTTTAAACTAATTAAATAAATACCTAACTATATATACATTGAATAAAAGAATAATATAAAATTATTAAATAAACCAAATTAACTAATTTATTGGCTTTAAGATACACATTTCAAAATAACTAGAGGTTAGGCAGCGATTTTATAAGCTCTTGGCTAAATGATTGGATTCATCTGAGTATAAGTTAAGTTACACTTCCTGAGGTCCGTACATGGATGGATTCATTAAACATTGAGATTTTTCTTTGCCTTAAAACCATCACTCATCAGTCTCAGTTATAATAAAGATAGCTAAAGGTGAAATTTTCTAGTTTCTAAGTCTGAAAAATGTATAGTAAGTAGTTAGTCAAACCTTTTTCCATCGGTTTTCGCAGATAAAATCAATTAGTTCACAATACAATGTTCACTGGATTCAAAGTTTATTTATCTAACGAAAAAAGGATCACAATAGCTCCACTGATCAAGAAAGAAACCAATTATTTTTTTGACAGTATACGATAAACTAATTTTGACTAATATAAACCGGAAACTTGAACATAACGTGTGTGTAAGTAAAGTACCTCCATGTTTGAATGTATGGATGTGTTAAAGGCGATTCGACCTTGTGCCTCTCACTGCAGAGATACGGCATAAATAGTTCATATTGTGTGAATGTTTGAAAAACAATTGAGTTTGATTCGTACTTGTATCTAGAGTAAAATAAAAGTATTGAGAGTTTCTTTACGGATAAAATTCGTAATAAGGTCATACCTCAAAGAATCAAACTGACCGGCTACATACATACCTACATGAAACGTCATTTGCTACGCATAAGATTCTTTTATATAATTATACTTCTTTTGCTTCCTCAACATTTCATGTATCTCGTCATACATGCTCCTTGACAAGTACCCGTCAATTCTGAAGGACGCCACTGTTGCTGTACGTCTTCCGTGGACGACCTCTTCCACTACTATCAGCTCTGCGTTTTAATCTTTTTTACCGATATAGCTCGTTAAATAAGTGCGGCGAAGTGGGCTGGCCTCTCTGCCGAAGGACTGAAAGCTTAGAAGCAAGACATTATGAAGTATAAGAATGTGACGGTATAATTATTAGTTTAGAGCAACGGAAAGCAGAATTGCTACAACTGGCCCTTAGTCTTTCAAAGTAAATTAGTAATCCATAAACCGATTACCTTTGCATGCTCAATGGTCGTCCTAGAATGTTGACGGTGCAGCAATACAATGGCTTTACACCGCAATATTGACGGAAATTCTGTTGTTGTAAACGGTATTACTTTATTAACTGCAGAATGACCTCATGGCGCTTGCTGGATTCTTGGTACCAAGAGAGCGGACCATCACTGGATTGCCTTAATGTTATTATGGGTTAATGTGAAAGTATTTCTTGAAGCATATTTATTTATAGCTGGACCAATGAACCGTCATTGGTGAATTTGATGAGGCAATAGCTGAAAATTTATGAAATAACAAGTGAAAGCTATTAGTTTCTCTACTAGTTAGCAATCAGGAAACTATTATGGTACGAAATGGAATTCCTTTTTACAATTTCATATAAACTGCAAGTGCCTCTGTTACCCTTGTAGTGCTGATCTTACAAAAAGATGGCTATGCTTCACTTAGCACTGGTATTTCCATACTTATGTTATATTCCACACATGCAAATAACCCAATGCATGCCTAATGTAACTTCCGTTTTCCTAATGTTTCATAACTCCCATACACGCAATGATAGCTATTAAGAAACTGCTTGATAGTATTTTGCAGTACAAAAATATAATGAAGACTACTAATGACTGCTAATTAGTGTCCCAATAGAGGAGCTTGTGGCTAAGTCAAAGCCGCGCAAACCGATCGATCTTCCAGAGCAATGCTAATCGCGGTCGGCATTGGATGGAAGACCAAATTAACATTGCGAGATTTCCTCCGTGCCTCGGAGATCACGTCTAAGCTGCTGATACAATGGTCCTTGTGGCCAGTTGAAGATCTATGGCAGTCGTTACAGATAGTCACAGGTCAGAAAATGAGACAACAAGTAAGATTATCAGCAGTCATTCTTCGTAAAATACTTATATTTAGCCAAATCCAATAGACTAGAAGCCGGAATCATTGTAATAAGGCAAAGGCTTGGAGAGTAAAAATTATGAATTACTTCCAGAACCAGAAGATCTTCTTTCATTGTTCAAATACGTTCGAAACAACATCCTCGTTTAAATGCAAGCTAATGGCGTCTAACAAAGTCCAAACATACCATTACCAGGTGTTACACAAATAGATGGTGCACGTGACGTAACACGAATAACATCCTGCACATGAACTTTTACGACTTTCGAGTAGTTTACGTTTTACGTGCGTTTGGTCGATTGGAGGGTATTTAGGGATTATTTTGGGATTCTTCGTAAACTATTTGTTTCTTATTTACTCGTCTCTGCTCGCGGCTCCGCTCCCGTAATACTCGTACGTCGACATAAAGTAGTCTAGGTATATGTTAATCTGACTGTCATGTGGCACTATAAAAGAAGAAGATCTATACGAATATTATCTTTATAGAGCTTTCCTCTTTATCAGTAATATAAGTAAAAAAAAAAAAATCAAAAACTACAAAACAAAAAACAATTACCTACATACAAAAAAAAAATAATTTTCATTCATAACTACATACAAAAAAAAATTACCATCAAAATGCTTGATTATTTCTGAGTAACAATTTTTACCGAAGTAACACGAGACTAGCTTATGATCTTAAGAGGATTTGAAAAAAAAATCTCCTGATTTTATCATACCAACAAAAACTACTGAAACACTGGACATCCGTAACCCAAAAAAAAATTACACATCTCCAAACTGTCCCCAGGGAACCAATAACTAATGATATTGACACCCAAATTAGAGCTTAGTCGTTTAGGAGGAACAAACACGCAGACAAACGGACAGAGGTGCAAACAAACACCCACCCCTTCCGGCGCATTGTGCGCGCGCATCGACCGTCATGGCTGACATTCAATATGGCCGGGCCGTCATTTAAAATGGCGATTGTCGGCAGATAAAAGTCAACATATGGTTGGGTAATTCATTTAGTTTTATGGGTTTATTGTACTGCTTTTAGTGGTTTTACAAGGTTTATGAAATGGTTTAAGCTTTAGTTTTATTTAAGGTCAAGTTTCTAATGGAAATAATGGATTTGATCACGTGCATTGTGTTTGGTTTTAGAGCGGGCTTACACAGACGGAAAAACAGATTATTTAATAATAATTCTTTATGCGAAAGCGCGGAATTGCATTCACGTAGTTCTTGGCGTAATTCATTTTCACCCATACAAATTTAAACAAAAGAATGGTCCGATTCCAGCAAGAACTGGATAGCTTGAAGTGTTATTCTATTTTTAATAAAACAATTTACTTTGCGATTCAGTTATTGGAAAATCAAAATAATAATTCAAACACGTATTTTTTTTTATCACAATAGCAGCACGGAGTTGGATTTGTGCCCGGTGGATGGCGATAGGCTCACCTTCCTATCCCATGGGACATAAACAAAACAGGTGAAATGTGGGTGTTGTACACCTCTGCCACACCCTCCAGGTAATATACGCCTGATGTTATGTGTAAATCGTGCGTTTCTTTTAAAAATTTTACTACTAACATTAATTTACTTACTACTAAAATTACTCTTTCGTACTAAAATTGTGTAACAAAACACGTTTTGTTGCCAAAACGGAAGCCAAACAATGCTCGAAATTTGGCACAAAATTCGCCAAATACGGAAGTTTCAGATTTCAAAAATGTTTTTAATTCATAACATGCTGTTTGTATGAATCTTTTTACTTCAACAATGAGTCAGAATTCAACAAGAAAACATTTAATTTTCTTCAAAGACACTGCGTAGGTGGCACTTTTAAAATAAATAGCAGCTTCTCAGAATGTGTCATACATACATTTTGTAGGGGTCCGTACCCAAGGAGTAAAAACGGAACCGCTGAATTTGCTGTCAGTCTGTCACCAGACTGTATCTCATGAACCGGTACAGCTAGACAGTGAATATGCACAGGTGATGTAAAAGGGTTGCCGCTTAAACAACATTATATATGTATACCAAAAAATAAATATTTAAGGTTTCATAGCATTAACTTAAAAAGCTTCCATACAACTGGTGGTAGAGCTCTTCTGTGAACCTTTAGCCTGTCGCCAAATAGTAGTGCTTCTATTATTATGTTCCGGTTTGGTGGTGAGATCAGGCCCTGAAATTACTGGCATATGAGGCACACCGTAGTCCTCAGCTGCAGCAACGCATCTATAATCTGCTTTTGTGGATTGCGGATGTCCATGGGCTGTACTCCACTTACCATCAGGTGGACTACACGTTAGTTCGCTGTGGGCGTAGTAAAAAAAAATAATACAAAAACGTGTATTTTTGCTCGCTTTTGCTCTATATTGGTTACCGGGCTTTTACTCATGACCGTTATAGCGAGACAGTTAAAAATTTCACAGATGATGTATTACTGTTGCCGCTATAACAACAAAATCTAAAATTCGAATATAATAAGCATTAAGGCGGCTCCCATACAACAAACGTGATTTTTTTGCTCGTTTTAGCTTGATATAAGAATAAGAATAAGAATACGTTTATTTGTCTTTAAAATACATAACGATTTTTAGTTGTACATAACGATCCTTATACAATAGGGTATATTGATAACTGTAACAGGCAGACGCTTGAAATATTCAAAATATTCAAGGTGCTTTTCCATACAACATATATTTTTTGTTTTGCCTTTTATAATACTTAATGATACGGAACCTTTCTTGTGCGAGTCAGACTCGCACTTGGCCGGTTTATGTATTACCATATAGTATTTTTATTGCTACAAAAGGAACACACGACTACTGATCAACCTACACATGCCCAGTATAAGCTGGTCTCGCATTGTTCAGGCTTCCCGTGCAATGCTAGATCAGCTTATACTGGAAATGTATAGGTTGATCGGTAGCTGTCTGAATAACCATTTTAAAATTTTAATGGAATCTTAATGCGATTATTCTTAAATCTGTGACGCTTAACGAAGTGCACTTTCACGACTTGACAAATCAAACAATAAAATATTATTAGTTTTAAATGAAGGCATAAAAAATAATTTATGGCTCTTTAAATTTACGTTTGGAGCCGCTCCTCAGTTTTGTCTCGACGGCTTGGCGTTTTGATAAAGTTACGGAAAAATTTCTTCGTTGTTGACTAAACAAAACATATTTTAGTTCAGGTCACAATTCACACACGTTTAAAAAAAGCCAAAACGTGAAGCGTTTTTTTTTTTTAATCTTATAAGTTAATTTATTCAGCTAGAGACTGTTCGTAATGTTTTTTTTATAACCTAAAGCAAGATACACTTCATTGGTTTACTATCTAACTTAAAACTTCTTGCAGCTCAGTTTCTGCTACACTGATTGTTCAATCAACAATAATTTACTAATTCCTTTAACTTTATTGTTTAAGTCGATTAACATAATCACACCACTAAGTTATTTAAGGTGGCAACACAAAATTTTTTACTCTTCCCTTTTTTTTGCAGTCCGTTATGTGCTTTTTGTAATTTATAATTTCAAGAAAATATTGTGTTTTCTGATAAATATTCACGCTGTTTCTATACTTAACACAGATTGTGTTTCAAAAACTGTGGGCCTATTTTACCAAAAACATGTCAAGTTTAAGTAAAACGCTAAGCAAAGCTTTCGATTTCTTTGTCCCGTACAAACATGAAATAAGAAAGAGAGATGCAAATACGGGTTTAATGAAACCTTAGATAAAAAACCGGCCAAGAGCGTGTCGGGCCACGCGCAGTAGGGTTCCGTAGAAAAATATTTTTAATTTTACTTTTTAACTAAATGGCGTCCTTCAGAAAGGAAATGTTTGTAGTACACGAAACCAGCTAGCACGTATGACGAGATGTATGAATGTTGAGGAAGCGAAAGAAGTATGTAAGGAGCGAAGCACATGGCATTCCATCGTCTCTGCCTACCCCCGTGGGATAAAGGCGTGATTTTTTATATGTATTATGTATGTTTATTTATGTTTCAAGAATTTTGAACGAAATATTCTGAGTAACTGCATCTGACATTTCGGACCCCTATTCCTCTTGAACTAATGAAGTGAACTTATCCGCTATAGTTTTCCTTTAAAGTTCATTACATGTACTACAGACACAATTTTTTTCAGATTTTGGGATCCAGTAGTTTAGCTTTTAAATTTGCTCTTTAAAGTTAATTATCTCGCAAACGGATCTCTAAATCAAAAAACTGTCTTAGCAACCCCTAAACGTTTTTAAAAGGCCTATCTAACAATACGGGGTACACTATGGGGTAGGCGACAAAAAAAAAAAACATCCCTACTTTACATGTAGGGGAGCTACCTGAAAAAAAAATATTTTTCCAAATTTTATTCTACGACTTTCTTTGTTTAGTTAACATACATGTTCATGCAAAATTTCAGTTTTCTAGCACCAACGGTTTCGTCGCTATGCCGTGGACAGACAGACGGACATGGCGAAACTATAAGGGTTCCTTGTAGGTACTACGGCACCCTAAAAAGTTCGACACTAAAACCCCTATCTAATTAATTTATTTCAATTCAATTTTACCTTCTGATACTTTAATGATACAAACCTATGACGTCACATTCTCCGTAGTGTTACCAACAATAACACACAATCGCATAAATGTTGAAACGTTTTCTCACCATGAACAATGGTGATTGTTACGTCATATGGAGCAGTGTGAGAGGTTCCTTTGATCTGTCTAGCGGCTAGCGTCTTCATGTCTAGATATTATTTTACTATATAATAATTCCTTATTTTCATAGAGTATTTTCCTTGCAATAGGATTGTTGCAAGGTGCCTGCCAGGTGGACTGACCACCTGAAGAAGGTCGCTGGAGGGGATTGGATGCGGAAGGCGCAGGATCGGGTGTTGTGGCGCACACTGAGAGAGGCCTATGTCAAGCAGTGGACTACGAGAGGCTAAATGATGAATAGGATTGTTGATAGCACCATTGTCATATTATTTTCAAGTCAGTGTCGCCCAGAGAGCATGCATTTAGCTAGAGACAACTATTAGTTTTAAATGATAATTATTCCCACAACGCGAGCAAAGCTGCGCGTGCCAGATTAACTTCACGTCAATGTTTAGAAATGTATGGATTTGATAGCTTTTATCCGGCCCGGGCAAACTATGAAATTTGTCAGTCCAATTGTTGCAAATGTATTAACGTAAATTTTCTTCATGTTACATTTGACATGTAATCCATAAAAAAATAAAGATAAAAGTAAAAAAAAAGAAAATTCGTAGGTATTGCGATAATATTAACTTCATTTTTGTATTTGGCAACCCTATCGTTTGATTCCAGAGATTAAATGGCTGGCCCGTTACACACAAATCAAGAAAGCATAAATACGTAATTTCGCAAAGAATAAATAAAACCTTAAGTTGGCAATATCGTTAACACAAAAACCTCAAGTTATGAGTTAAAATAAATCGAAAGTATGTCTCGTTAAAAACGAGATTCCACTTATACTGATGCTATTAATCTGAAATGCTTTAAACTCTGGTTTAAATTACAAAAAAAAACAAATTGATTGTGTACTCAATGAATATACCTAGGTCAATTTTCGGGTAGTGAATTGTCAAAACAATGCCGAATTCACAGTTCTCTTTTAATTTTCCTTTTACAATGATTACAATAAAAATACAAAAATCAGTGTTATCTATTAGAGACAGCATCAGCGCCTTATTTACAACCAGATTTTAAATATATTCGACTGCCTCAATGGTCTAGTGGTTAGCGTATGTGCCTCTCACCGCGAGGTCTTGAACCCGGCCGAGGGTTCGATTAGTTTGAAGGCAAATTTAATTAACACTCTGAACTTTTAAGCCCTGAGCTTCTCGACGTCTCTTGAAGACATGAGTCATAATTTTTACTTCTAGTCGATCTACAAAACTTATTGTTTTTTTTTTTTTTATTAGCCTGTACTGTCCCACTGCTGGGCAAAGGCCTCCCCCAAACGTTTCCACTCCTCTCTATCTGCTGCAGTTACTGCTGGGCAAACTTATTGATATTTGCAATAAAAAACAGAAAAATATGAATGAATGACTCAGCATCAAAATGACTAAGAGTACCGTATAAGAACAATATGGCCAAGAAATTGGTGCAAGTCGATACAATCGCGATGATTGCAACACCGTGGGCGGCGCCTTGACCGGATAAAGGCGGTGAAATGAGGGTAAGATGTCGATTTGGTGTTTGTGGACTGAATTACTCTTGAATGTGGCTGATTCAAAAATATAGGCGGTTTGATTGGCAAAGTGACGGCTATTGCGGGAGTGCCAAACCGCAGAATTGTATGTATTTTTAACACGCTTATATTAGCTTCACCTGTATGCATGTATATATGTATGTATGTATGTATGTATGTATGTAACCGACTCCTTTGGACTCGATTTTGACCCACTTTAAACGGACAGATTTCATT
This sequence comes from Hypena proboscidalis, assembly GCA_905147285.1. Classification (NCBI taxonomy): domain Eukaryota; kingdom Metazoa; phylum Arthropoda; class Insecta; order Lepidoptera; family Erebidae; genus Hypena; species Hypena proboscidalis. The sequence goes on from LR990147.1 coordinate 1,503,888, forward strand.
AAAATTTTGCACACCTGTCAAAGATCGATGACAATGCAATAAAAAAAAAAAAAAAAAAAAAAAACGCTCTTATAAATAAACCAAACTAAAAAGTAGAAAATAAATAATAGTTTAAAAAAACTAAAAAACACGCTTTTAAAGTACTTCTAACTAAAAAGTGTAAAAGCGTGTTTTTTAGTTTTTTTTAAACTATTATTTATATTTGACCTGAATGTACGAGTAGTAGATACATGTCAATAATGTCATATACAATACTATGTCAGATACAAATAAAATGCAGTAGGTAGTTTATTACGTTTCATAAAGAAAAAGGGCAGGCTATCCCAGATGACTGCATCATACCCAACCCTGTATTACATGAAACACATTCTGAAGATTGTTTACTGCATTTTACTCGGGAAAACATTGACAACCTTAATTTTAGCCTAAGGCTTACCTTAGCCCGTATTTCCTTACGAATATTATAAAAGCATAAGTATTTGAGTATGGGATGTCTGGATGTATGGATGTTTGTTACGCTTTCACGCGAAAACTACAGGGTCGATTTTGATAAAATTTTACACACATGTAGTTTATAGCCTCAATTAACATATAGGCCACTTTTCATTGACATACCACGCGGGCAGAGCCGTAGGTGGGAACTAGTATCTAACAAAAAAAAATTCATGACACAGTGTTAGTTATCTAACTCCTCCGAAACGACTGTAATGTTTTTTTAGTAACAAAAAACCTTATGTTTATGTTTTTTATTTTAAATGTACATTAAATATCTTAAGAACCATTATAACTCTATTTTGTATGAATAAATCTTTATCCCTATCTTTAGTATACACTCTTCATTTTACTTGCGCAAACAGTTTTTGAAAACAATTGGTTTTGACGACTATACGCTCAACCTTACTATAACGGTGATGCTTGCTCGCTCGATTTTTTCATAAAGTATTTAAGCATGTATAATTAAGGTATTGTCGGCTAATGAGCTCGTTCACAAAAGCTCTCTCATTGAGTCTTCAGCCTCGTTTATTCTCAATAGACAGCCGAGGCAAACATTCAATTGTTTTAAACAGAGGTTTTAAATCATGCCGGAAACCACCGCTTACTAATCGCTACTTCGTTCCAAATTACCATCCAATACTAATTACCGATGCACAAAAACATATCTAATTCCCATTGCTATAGGAAGTACTTTCCTTTGATCTTACAGAGCATAACATCGACACAGATTCATAAGTGATTTATCTTTATCCCGCTACCGTATAGACATCTTGTCTGATATAATCTAGAAGAATAGATACAATACAAAGAAAGTGTTAAAATATACCTTAAGATTAATGTCTTAGTGAAAGCAGCATTGTATGCAAAAATAGTCCAAGATACGTAGGACTTGAAGATTAATTTCGTCTGAATTAAATACCTTGAAATCATACCGAGACGCCTGCATAAATTAAACGAGCAATACGCGTGCTGACTGAATCGTGTCGCGTTGCAATAAGGTTTATAATTGCATGAAGATTATGGTAATTTTGATATTCTTATCAACCCCTTTCTCTTGTATGCATCAAATAAAAAGTACTTTTAAAGCTTGAAAGATTGGCCTAAATATTTGGACAGGTTTGCAAACGTATGCTTATTGCTTTGGATAATTGAAATCGATATTGATACGGAATTAAGGTCGAAAATTACTTGAATAATTTAGAGTGACTTTTATTTTCGTTTTGTATTTGCATATCACAAAGTCGTGAAGTTTCGGGGTTGAACTTTTGTCATCGAGCGTGAGACTGCACTTAATTCGCCACTTTGACAGTGAGGAACAACCATCAGATTCAGTGGCTATTTACCATCAACTTTTTAAACCACTAACTACATTATGATAACCCTTATTACATATGATAATGTAAATTTTAGTTAAAATTTAACACATGAATCTTATCCAATCACAATCAGCAACAATCGTAATAAGGGTGCTGTTTAATAAAAAGATTTATTTATTAGGAGTCTCTTCAACAATGAGTAACTTGTTACATTAATTAAATGTATACATTGTGAACTTAACTCTAAGCGTCTCACTACTTATAGAGGAGCACAACATGCACTATAATTAAAATAATTAAATAATTACATAAAGATTATTAAAAATGTTAGTCAGACAAAAAAAAACAATTTCACTAGAAAAATTAAATTTTAAATAAATTAATGATGATTAATGATTAATACTGATAAAAATAATCTTCAACATCGAGTGAAATTTAATATTGATATTATTTTATCAAAGCATTAAGTTTATATTTTACATCATTCGTTCGCAAAATGTGCGTGCCTGAACTTAGATACTGTTATTTGATATTAATTTAAAGTTTACCATCACCAAATTATTTTCCATACAAAGCTGCAATGACATATAACCATTAAAATAAAAATATAAGAAAGAATTTACTTTGACCTTACCCATAAATAAGAACAATTAAGCGATCACCATACGTAACCATTAAAAAAAAAACAAAGATACTCCATCAATAGCAAACACCGCATTTGCTATACCCCTATAAATTGTCGGTACAGCTAGTTGTTAAGAGAATTTGCATTTAATCGACGTCGTGACACTGGAGAAAGCCACGGCTCATATTCATGATATATGACTATATTTAAGAGTGGAAGAAACTTCATCTGTATGGAGAACCCAGCGAAATACTGCCCTATAATACACACACCTTAAGATTCAAGATTCAAATCATTTATTTTCATAGACCCCAGGGTACGCTTGAACACGTCAAAACATTACAAACAATAATATAAAAATAAATTATACTAACTTCAATTATTTGGATAACCGGGGTTCAGATTAATTTTAATCCAACTGTTTAGAATCAGGTTCAAATCAATCTAAGTACTGCTCCGATGGGTATTGCGTTATGAGAAGAGCTGGTGAGAAACTCATGTTTAAAAAAAAAGAAACATCTGCTTGAAAGTTATCAACAGCTGTTTTTCAATTTAGAAGATAAGAAAAGGACCAGGCAGACCAGCCGTCGTACGTGATATTCATTGATACGTTGATACTATAACATAATATCACGCCCATATTACCCAGAAGAGTGTGCAGGGGTGAATAGCACCAACATGTCAACTGTTATAATTAGGTCCCATGGGACCTATCCCATGGGATAGGTTCGGTCCCCTAGGATGGGCCTATCGGCGATACTATATTTTGTTGACAACATAGCCCTTCCTTGCAGTCGGGTAAAAAGCTAAGTTTTCAGATTCCGGGATAATCAAGTCTTATTACGTTCTTTAGCGACGACCGGATGGCGGAGTGGGTAGTGTACCTGCCTGCAACGCCGAGGTCGCGGATTCAAATCCCGCTTCATCTTTTTCTGTTTGTCTTAGTCTGGGTGTTTCTATGTATGTATATTAAGTATGTATTTATAAAAAAAGTATATTTGGATTAGTATCAGTTATTCTAGTATCCATAGTTCAAGCTCTGCTTAGTTTGGGACTAGATGACGTTGTGTGTAAGTTGTGAGATATTTATTTATTTAGCTTTCACGGTACAAGAAGCAAAACCCGGCACAATCCCGTCAATCCCGGCCATCTTGCAACACTAGTCATACGTAGTTATTGATCGTTAGTAATATTTAATAACCAAAATACAGTAAAGGTCGTTTAATTGAGACTTGGTCTAGTTTGTAGTGTTGATTTTTTACATTCGTTTGATCGAGACGGCCTAGTTTAACGTATTGATGTTATACATCAAATAAATCGGTTGAAGATACAAATATTTTTTTATCTACAGTTTTATTACAGCTGCCCTTCAGATGCTTCAACAGTTACGCAACATAAGTATGAGTGGAAAGTAACATTTTGACTGAAAATAATAACAGCCTCATCAATATACTAAGAAACAGTTGAAAAAGATATGGGACCGGCAGAATTTGAACCTGCGACATACTGCACACCGGGTTTTTTTAACTGTTTCTTTGTATAATTTGCTAAGCATAGAGCTAAATGCTATAAAAATAATCAATTAGAAGCCGCATCAATAACAGCAAGTACATAGTTGATTTTGTGCCCGGTGGATGGCTAGTTGACCCATTCCCTTTCACATGGGGCCTTAACATAACAGATGAAGTGTGGGTGTTGTGTTATCCAGCCAGACTACAATAATATAAATGCAAAAATATCTCTGTCTATCTGTAACGCTTTCACGACTACAACTACTGTTCTGATCCTGACGAGAATTGGTACGAAGATAGTTCAGGACCTGAGAAAGGACATATGCTACTTTTTATCGAAATAACACGCGAGCGGAGCCTCGCGCGTAACCTAGTGGACTAAAAAAGATAATCAAACAATACATTTAATACCTCCTAGAATATTAAAAACCTACAAAAATACCACGAGCATTATTTTTTTACTGATAAGTACTTCTACAGCCAATCTCTTAAACCAGCTTTTGATAGGAATGTTAACGTACACACTGTTACGACAAACTATACATTTCCAGTACAAGCTGATCTCGCATTGCACGGGAATCCTGTACAACGCAAGACCATTTTATACTGGAAACGTATTGATGTGTAGCCGTCTGTACAAGGTCGAACAAAGCCGCGACAAAAACATAGCAAAAAACTAGAGCGATTGAGAGACAGCGAGATGATAATGAACAATGAATGATTAGAATTGCTAATATGTACACGCGGCTACACATTAAGCTGTACATTTCCAGTATAAGATGGACTCGCATTGTGAGACCAGCCTGTACTTCTTCTTCTTCATTCGAGTCGACGGCAAAGTCAAATTTTATTAGCCCAGTATGTGGCTACCTGAACAGCGCTCTCATCTGCGTTCATTAGCGCGTCCTTCGTGCAGGTGGTGGGGCACGCAGGACAAGTTAGAATATGGGCCATGGTTTGTGTACTGTACCTACCTGTAGCCTGTACTGTAACAGGAATATCAGATGATCTCGTATTGTTCGCACTGTACACTGGTCCCCATTGCTAATATAATATGGTTTCGCCTCGTGGAGGTCTGTCTCGGTCTGGGTGTTTCTATGTATAATAAGTATGTATTTACAAAAGAAAAGTATATATGTATTAGTATCAGTTATTCTAGTACCCAAAGTAGAAGCTCTGTGTGAATGTTGTGTGATATATTTATTTATTTATAATAAAATAAATAAATAAAATAAAATATTTATTCAGTACCATTTAAATTAACACATTTTACACATATGGAACTTATGCTAATTTAACAAGTGAATTTTTTTATACAAATAAAATAAAAATGTAAAGGTAATGGCCAAAACTCACCTGCACTAGGCTAGGCCTGTCCTGCAGGAGGTTTTTAAATAACAGAATTACTATATTATTTGTTATGGTGGTGTCGTTATTTATTTAATATTCGAAGTAAGGTACAAGATTTGCAGTGTCACATACTTATCATAGAAATTAAATAATTATTATGAAAAACTAAAATAATAAATAATAATAAATAATACGAGACCAATTTATACTGGAAATGTTTAGCTTGGTGTGTTGTCGTTACGTGAATGTATTATTGCTAGCAAGGATATAATATATTTATATTGATAAATTTAATTAAGTTGGAAAGACGCACTTCGACGTGAGTCGTATCAAATTAGCTTCACAGTCCAGCTTTATCTTCGAACCTTGGACTTCTTGGACAAAATGTTACGTGACAGGCAAATACCTACGTTCTGGGAGCACCTTTAAGCAATAAATTTAAATCCATTTAAAATGCACGAAAAAACAACCATCTTCTACACTAATTAAAAAATACATTAACACAAATTCGCGAACGGTTAATAAAATAATAATTGTCAGCTTAACGTTTTATCCAATAAAAATAATAACGGACTTGTTTAAAATTTAAAACTTCGGCCTTAACCTGGAATTCTCGGCTCCATAAGCGATACATGTCCAGTATAAGCTGGTCTCGCGTTGCACAGGAAGCTTGTACAATGCGGGATCATCTTATACTGGACATGTATCGCTCGATGAGTAGTCATATGTTCATTAAATATTTGGTGCAGGCCTTGAAATGGCATTCTTTGATCTTAGGGGCCGTTCAAATATTACGTAAGCATATTTATTACAATTATTTACCCCCCCCATCCCCCTTGTCAGCAAAAGTAAGCAAAGCTTTTACCCCCTCCCCCCATGCTTACGTAAACATTTTCAGACAAAAATGTATTTTTAAACGTATGCGTGCGGGAATCCCTAAAAATGCGTTTCGTTTTCAAGCATAGACAATGTGAGGGTTGCCATTCGTGTAAAAAAGTAAATAACTACCGATGACGTAATCATCATCTAGACTCCCCTACCCCCCATGTCATCCAAAATAAGCAAAACAAAGACCCTCCCACCCACCCAAAGTGCTTACGTAATACTTGAACGGCCCCTTATTAGCTGATTCTTTCATTATTTAAAATATCATATAACAGTTGAATATAATTTACCAGTTAAATAATTGTAGAATCGTATCAATGGTAGCATTGTAATGTAGATAGAGATAGATAGATAGAGTAATCTTTATTGTACATCAATATAAAAAGAGTTCAATATAATAAAAAGAGCTGCCTGTACACATTGAAAGTCCTATCTGGAGGCACTGGATTAGGCTTCATATTAAGACAAATTAATTTAATTCTTTGTTTTTATTTTGTATCTCTGTATTACTAACATAATTTTAAGTTTTCATTGTATTACTAACACTATGGACTTGGTCTGAAATATATATTATTATTATTATTAATATTAACAAAGAAGTTTATTTTGTAAACAAATGCACTTAAAAATTATGTTGCACAATGGGCGGCCTTATCGCTATAAGCAATTTCTTACAGGCAACCTTAGGATGGACAAGTAATGAGCAAAGTTATGGGCAGTTGTTGGTGCATTAATTAAAAAAAAAAAGAAAAAAAGTTAAATGAAACGTCATGATAATGACAATGGAGATTATAAAATATAAATAATACAGAAATGTATGTAAATATAAATGTATTGTATTTAAAAATATACAGACCCATTTTTGACCCACTACCTCGATGGTCTAGTTGTTAGTGAATGCGCCTCTCACCGCGTGGTCTAGGGTTCGATTCGAGTTCGGTCAAAGTATTATTTGTGAACTTTCCGTCAGAAAATACACAATAGCAGTATGGAGTTGGAATTGTGCCCGATGGATGGCGATAGGCTTACCTCCTATCCCATGGGACCTAAACACAACAGGTGATAGGCACCTTAAGGCCGTTTAATTTCTTCGTATTATTTCAAGTCATACACAGATGTGGCGAAACGTAAACTATTACTGAATTATTTTTTGCTTTTGGTGCAATGATATTATATAAAAACAAAAGCAGATATGTTATAAGCGCTCGCGCTGTGAATACTCAAATACGTCCCAATTGGGACGTCTTGTGTTTAGTTTGCGTGTGGCCTGCGTCGAGCGCAGTCACATGCGTACCACTGAAGTGCAATCATTAAAACTATAGCTATCTCTTTCATTTTCTTTCATTTGCGTGCTATTTCGTATCTTTTGTTTTACTTATCAGTTACATTTGTCAATGTGTGCAATTTGGAATAGCTCGGAACGGATTTAAATCGTAATTTCTATGAACGTAACATATCTATAGTTCTATAATATCATTGTTTTGGTGCATTTTTTGTGACTTGAAGTCGGTTTTTTTTTGTAAAATTATAACATGACAATAATTCTCTGGCTTGAGGCTTGACGCTTTTCGTCGCAAATTTATAATACCGTGGTACTTTTTTATCAGAAACTTGCTCACAAGAACAGAAACTGCTTATGCTCTCTGACCGTAAAATTAAAGCATATAAAGGTGTGAATAACTTTTCCATTCATACTATTTGTTATGGCAACCTTGCTTTAATATTTTTTTTAAATAATGCGTGACCAAATTAAATATTAATCTCGATAAAATACCAAATCAATATTATCAAATCTTACACATAAATCAGTATACACTTGATATAACAATTAAAATTTACTGATAAAAAACTCGTGTTCCTATCCGGATACTAATACTCCGGGAGGCAGCGTTGCAAATACGAAAGTCTTTCCGTAGGTCATTACCTACTGGCACAAATGTTACAAGTTCAGTATGATCACATCTATTTTAAAACTTTTTGAACATAAAATATTGTACAACGGCGGACTCAATGCCATATACATTTTGTACCAGTCAACCTTATAGTGATTATCACCTTAAGGTAAGAATATTACTAATTTAGAAAATATCTCCCTCGCAAAAGCCCACACTTTTCACACACCGCCTTTATAAATCATGCGAGACCTATTGAAAAAGATGGCAATCGATCGGCGTCAAAGCATAACCTAAAATGCAACGCTACCGCCCCAACTAGAAGTTTTGAAAGTAAATATTTTCATAGACAATGCTAAGTAATTGTAATGATTTATCCAAGGTGAATACAATAATTTGTTTCCGACTTTATAATTATATCGGCCTGGTTTACGTAATAAATGTATGTAATAAGAGTAAGTTGAAGCAGCCGTGATGCAATGGATAAGGCATCGGTCTTACGATCGAGAGGTCGTGGGTTCGAATCCTGGCCATTAAACCACGGACGTGAACTTCCTCCTAACACAAGCGAATTAAGCTTAGCTGGAGTGGGTTAACAAGAATGCTTTATTTACCTATAGATATAGGTAAGGCACCATTATGTATGCATACTAAGAAACAGTTGAAAAAAATATCGGACTGGCAGGAATTGAACACACCGGGCAGCCGCTTTAACCATCCAGCTACTGTCGCCTGTTCACCTTAAATTTCCCAACTGTGCTCGGTGTGCAGAAGGTTCAAATCCTGCCGGCCCTATATTTTTTTCAACTGTTTCTTAGTATAATTTGCTAAGCATAGCTAAATGCTATAAAAATATCAATAAGAAATTAAGTATGTAGCCTAATGTTATTTGTACTTATAATCCTGAATACTCGAGTGCCCAAAAAGTAATGCGAAGTCTACCAACTCGTACCTGACCAGTGTGGTCAACTACGGCTTGTAGATATTCCTAAATTAAATATAATAAATAAATAAATATTTCACAACACACACAACGCCATCTAGTCCCAAACTAAGCAGAGCTTGTACTATGGGTATTAGAATAACTGATACTACATATATACTTTTCTTTTGTAAATACATACTTATTATACATAGAAACACCCAGACTAAGACAAACCCCCATGTTCATGCAGACTAAGATTTGTCTTAAGTGGGAATCAAACCCACGACCTCGGCGTCGCAGGCAGGTACACTACCCACTCCGGCATTCGGTCGTCAATTGTTGTTCTTATTTACTTATTTCTCTATCTCTATCAGATTCCTAAGGATTCTCTTGGCACGGCTCTTGAAATTTAGGTACGAATATGACATAGTTCTTATTGTCAATTCACGTACGTTTCTATGTTGCCAAGAGTGACAACCTGTGCTAAAGTCAGCAACAGAAGGAGCTACTCACAAAAATCGTAATTATTTATGATGCAGCACTGAGCATGGGACCCCATGACAAGTAAACTCTCTCAGACTGAAATAAAATCTAGCACGTCTGTAAGTCCTTGAATAAACCCACTTAGAGGCAATATTTGGATTCTAAAAGCAGAACAAATCTTAATGTAAACAGCCTCCGGTAGTCAACTTAAAAAAGGATAAGGAAGTGCAATAACTTAAGTAACTTTATTACATTATTGATTCAGTTATTTGCATTATAAATCACCTGATTAACATAAACAATTGTGATAAATTCGTACCGTAAATAGCTAGAGAGAGGAACGAGAGAACCTTGAATCATGGCAGATGTTAAATCATTCGATATTCCTGACAGCTGATGTATTAAGGCGGTCACGAGGATATTGGCAGCTAAAGAGTAAAAATAAAAAGCTGTGTAATAGATCTAGATTATCCATAATTAGTAAGGAATAGGCCGAAACCTCTGGAACGATAACATAATATAACATCACGCTTGCTGGGTAATAACCCAGAAGGGTTTGACAGAGGTATACGACACTCACATTTTATCTGTATTGTTTAGGTTCCATGGGATAGGGGGTGAGCCTATCGCCATCCACCAGGCACAATTCCAACTCCGTGCTGCTGTTGTGAATTGCCTAAATGACCTTGATTAGTCAATCACAGATGCTGAAAATGTGTATTGAATTTCTAATCGGTATAAATAAAACCTCTCGTAGTCCACTGCTGGACATAGGACTCTCTCTATTTACTACGAGAGGCTAAATGATGATAAATAAAACAGTTTAAATTAAAACAAAACAAGAAGATAAGTCATGACAATTTAATACTTCTTTATTAGTAGCACGGAGTCTGGAATTGTGTACGTTGGATGGCGATAGAATAACCCCGTATCAATCACCTTAACATAATCGGTTAAGTGTGGGTGATATAGGCATGATGTTATGTAATAATAAATAAAAATAAATAAATAAGGTTCTTGCTCGAGGAAGCGATAACCTAGCTAATTACAAGTCCGTAAGCAATCGAAGGCGCCAGTAAACGCACCATATGCCTCAGTTTATTTTCATACTGTGCCGTCAGAACTGTTTATCTGAAGCTATTTTTGGAGATCACTTGTATTTACTGTACTTACACCTTGAGGAAGAAAGGTTTCGGATTTAACTTGTTTGTGTATGTTTAACATTATTTTTTTTCTTTTTTTAGACAATGACGCCCGAACTAGGAATGACTCCTGTGTCGCGGGGGTGTTCACAAACATACATTTCACATACACAGAGCACACCCAGAGTCAGAACAAAACTTTGCTGAAAACACAAAGATTGTCTTTTGTGTTGGAATCGCAACCGTTTTAACCACTACGCCATCTGATATTGTTAATCATTCTTCGTTGATTGATTTAGTTGTTTTTAATTATCAGTGTTTGTCGTGTAGTTATACTGATTTCTATTGTTTATTAGTTATTGAACTTGAAGTCTACCCAAAAATTAGGTGTAAATTGGTGTAAAGTGCATGAACTGGGACCTTAGTGACAATACCGTACTGCTATTGAGAAATTTCTGACGAAGTCCTTAAGAACACTTATGCCCGCCCAGGAATCGAACTCGAGACCACGCAGTGAGAGTCCGCATACGCTTCACTAGACCAACGAGACTATCAGTCATTTGTTATTGTTTAATTTCTATAAATACCTATGTTGGTGGGCGTTATTCCACCCAATAGGAACAGCTATCGCCATAGACAACCTCGGGATGTGACTGGTAACTCCACGCTCTATTCATAGACTAAAACGGTAACCAAACATCCGCAGCAAGGTAACTCGCCAGTTATTTGTAGAATTCCTACGATTTACTAATTAGGAACATATTGGATTTCGTAACTGAATTTAGGCCTGGAATTTGTTAGTTGTGAGCCAAATGCAACTGGCAGACTAGTAATGTAACTTATTATTGTTGAATTGAATACCTATCTAGATAATGAAGTATCTAGTATGATTAAACGAGAACAAATTGTCCTAGAAAATAGTCGACAACTGCTTTATTAGACTACTAGATGGCGCTCTGACGATGTATAGAAACAGAGATAATGTCAAGTCGACGGTTATACTTTTGCAAAATTTCATAGATTTTTTCCCCGGGCCGGATAAATCTGTCAGAACTCGTACATTTGAAAACTTTGGCGTGAATTTTACCTGGAATGCGCAGCTCAGCTCGCGCAGTAGTAATGTAATTTAAAACTTATAGAAAATGAGCATGTTTTACAAAAATTTGACAGTAATCTTGTCAATTCGTTTCATTAAAAGTAACCATCCTTCTTTTAGTTCGTTTCGCTGGGTGAATAAAAATAAAACCGGATATAAATGATACATTTACATCACAGCTTACATTAGAAAAGGTGAAAAGAATTAATATAAGAACAATTTAGATCCTAAAACGGTAGCAGAAATTACCATTGCAAATTATTGTGAAATGCCACTTTTTTGGCGGGATAGTTAACGCATTTTCAAGGCAATTTTATTAGTTTTTTGCTGCATTGTAATTTTAATATTAATTTAACGTATTTATTTAAACTAAAAACTAATATGGACACGTAATGAACGGAAATATCTATGCAAAAAAGTCTGCCAAAACTCGAGGGGAAGCAAGGGGTTCTTTGTTCTGCGCAGTGTCAAATCAAATGATTTAACAACAAGTTTTATATGACGTAAAAAGAACGGCTCTTTAACATTTGGCAGCGGGGGTCGCCGTCCAATGACGCCTCTAGTTGGCGTATTTCTCTGAGGGTATCACTATTTACCTGTCATTACTAATTAGATGTAAAAAAACAAGGGCCACGCGCAATAGGGTTCCGTAGCTAGTCGTAACAACATTAAGCCAAAATACCAACATTTTTTTGTCAGCCAAAAGAACTTTGTTTTTCATAGTGTTTTATGCAATTTGTATCAATAACAAAGTTATAATTTACGGTTGCTGAAAAAGTGTTATATCTCAAAAACTGCCGACTGTATCTCATTCAAAACAATTTTGGTTGAAAGTTTTTTCTAAGATCTATAATATATATTTTTTTTTTTTAGATATTTCACTCCTGTGGTTTAAAAGTTAGAGGTGGGGGACATTCATTTTAGCACTTTGAAAGCGTCATATCTTTGGAACGATTGACATTGAAAAAGAATGGTTCTGGAAACCTCAATGTAATTTTTAAAGACCTATCTATTATAGACCACACGTATAGGTACAATGAAAAAAAATAAAATTGTTTCAGTTCAATGTATGGGGAGCCCCCCTCTAATATTAATATATTTTTTTTTTTGTGTAAAAATTGTAAAGCGGTTAACAGAATACATCTACCTACTTAGTTTCAATTGTGTAGTCCTAATAGTTTCGGAATAAAGTGGCTGTGACATACGGACGGACGGACAGACAGACAGACAGACAGACATGACGAATTTATAAGGGTTCCGTTTTTTGCCATTCGGCTACGGAACCCTAAAAAAAACCTTATCGAATTAAAAAGAAAATCTTATTTGAGGTTTTAAATCGAATTTGAATGAATCAATCAAGCAGGTAAATAAAGCCAACTGGATTCCGAACTTTAACTTTTTTTTATTTAACCCGAGAGCAAAGGTTGAATTGCTGGTTCGAAATAATTCAAGTTCAAAAACCTTCCCGCGCAATTTTCTCGATATTGGTCAAACAAATCGATTTAAAGCACAAAATTAGACTGATCGAATTATTCGAATCGTGCAAGGAAAGTGAAGAGGCATTGGTCTGCCTATTGAGATACCGGGTCATTGACCTTAGATACCGACATTATAAATAGCTACCTGCTTGTGGTATTATTAGGTATCCATCTTTGATAAATGAGTCAATGCAACCGATATCTTCGCGGTATTAATTTGAGATATCTGTTGAGTGAGGCTATATTTTCAGAGAAGGAATTTATTTAAGTTAAGGAAGTTTCTATAGAAACTGTCTTAACGTCTTCAATCAGAAGATATTTTTGTTTGTTCCCAGAACGGATTCGCAAAGAGTCATTAATGTCATTATAATATTATTATGTTACGGTTGTATTTATAGATAATGATAGAGTTTAGTTGTGATTTAATTAAGAAATTATAAATATTGTCTGTCTTGTAGTGTCTTTTAAGTGTAATTTGTGTTGTGTCTTGATTTCGTGTTTATTAAAATTGTAGTGGTTTATTTTGTATAACTTTTGTTTATGTGTCCTATACTGTCGCATTGGGAATTGCCCGTAATGATAGTTGTGTGTGTGATTTATAAATAAATAAAATAAAAAAATAGACAGTATAACAGCAAAGGTCCCCAGTAAGGTTAATTTGGTTAGGTTGGGCTTATTCTTTGTGGAACTTTTAGCCTTCTTTAGCTGTTGAAGTTTCAAGAGATATCTCAGTAATGCTAAATAGGTATGTTAGTTAGGAGTTTTAGAAACAACCTACCTACTACACCAATGACGAATTACCTACTCCATAAGCCTGTACCGAGATTTGCCTGCGTTCCAGGTAATCAAGGCTATCAGGATTCGTGTGACCCTTCGTGAACTTTGCTGGAGATAGGTACTAAAACAATGAAGATAGGAACCTACCTACCTTTATAGGTACCTTTCTAAAACAGCAGCCCAGCAGCAATGATTTCTCAAAATCGTAAGCTAGTATAGCGAGGTAAACAAGGTAGGTAGATAGATTCCTGTCACTGCTTTCTGAGTGACTATGCTGGGGTTTTTGCCGCCTGAGCTTGGTCCTGGAAGATATTATAATGCCAAAAGTAGGTAGGTAGTTCCTACTTATACCTACCGGCCTTTTTGGTTGAAGATGTGTTTAGGCTGTAAGGTAGATTTTTTTTATCTTCTGTTAACGTAAGTAAGCTGGCTGGCTTGGACCTGCCGAGCCAGAAAGCTACCGGCATAGGTTAGTAGGAACCTAGGCACGCACCAACTTTTACAAAAAATGCTGTACTTTAACTGTACAGTCAAGATCAATAATATGTTTGCAGTTTTGAACCTTTAGAACTGCTAACATAATAATTAACTCGATTGTAGGTACCTACGTTGTTTCTGTATTTCATTTAATAATAAGATTTCGTATGCCTTCCTAACGAATACGATAGCCTGTTTACAAAACAAAAAGGCACACATGCCTTTGCAGTTGTTTTGAAAGTGCGTCACAAAAGGACGCGAATCCTGCCTTTTTGCATTGTACTAACTAGATAATCCCTATGACAGATGCATTAAATAGGGATCTAATGAACCCCTACATCGGAATGCATCATTTTATACCCCAATTGTTGCGGTTATTATTATCCTTACATCGATACACCTAGGCAGTTATTTATTATTATTAAATAATGTATAGATTACCTACTTTCATCCCACCGACCCAAAAAGTAATCATGTTTATTTTCATTCGATTTGAATAGGGTCTTGATGTTTTTACCTGCCGACAAACAGAAGCCATCGAATCTATTGTCATTCACCCAAATTACACAAAAACTGGCATAATAGAGGAAAAAAACCTCAAAATGTTTTTAAAATTAGCCAAAAAACTAAACCTTTGATCACTAAAATGCAAATCGGAAACCAACCGGTTTGGATCGTTCCTATTGCCTTGCAACTAATCTTTACACCGCTATCATCTAGATTCGGCAAGGTAATAGATCGGAATACGACCTACTTTGAGAAGTGATTCTGTGATACAGATTATACAATAGTTAAAACTACGAGATGTTTTTTTCAGGTCAGGTCGACAAATACTTGGGTTTAAAAACTCCAACACTATTAAAAATAAAACACAGTCTTGTGATAGACAAACCCAAACTGAATTTGATGTACCCAGTGAAGAACCTTCAAATAGTACTTTTTTTCGTAACTGATAGGACAAAAAAAACGCTTCCACTACTCAGAGTGTTACACCAAAACTGTGCTGGGTTATTGAGTAAGCGTCGATTGTTAGAAATTAACCTAAATTATTTGTTAGAGAATAATACAGACGTGGATATTCTATGCCTTACGGAAACTTTTATCCAAAAAGGTCACGAACATTTGGCAAAATTATCGGGGTATTATTTGGCAGCGTCATATTCTAGGGATGCTAAACAAAAGCGAGGTGGAGTGGGTATTTTACTCAAGGAAGGTCTGTATTACAAACAAGTAAAATTTTGCAGTGATTACACTATAGATAAGCATTTTGAATGTTGTGGAATAGAATTGCCTTCACAGAACATGTTAATTTTTTGCCTTTATCGTACACCGGATTCTAACAGTAAAGTATTTTTTGATAAACTTCAACTACTTCTACACAAAATAACCCATAGACTCAATAAAAAAATTGTTCTAGTTGGGGACCTCAATATCGACACAATACAATTGAACAACAAAGAAACTAAACATCTATTAGATCTCACAAAAAATTATAACCTAATATTACACAATAATCAACCTACTCGCAAGCGATCATGTATTGATCACATCATAAGTAATATACCCTACGCTTCCGGAGAACTGTTACACTTGGATATTTCTGATCATAACACAGCTCAATTGCTTAACATTCCAACAGAGAAAAAAGAAATTCCATTAGTCGAATACTACATTTATAAAAGAGACTATAATGTTGAGTATATTGCCAAATTTAATGAATATTTGTCTTGTCTGTCATTCAGTGAAATTTACAAGGAAGATAATTTTGAGTTGGCATTCCAAAAATTTCACGAAACTTTTTCTTTGTTTTATAACCTGTGTTTTCCAAAAACTAGAATAAAAATATCAAACAGAGTTAAAAAGTCAAAATGGATTACCACGGGATTGAAGATTAGTTGCAAGACAAAACGCTCGCTACGTTATAAATCTTACAATGACAAATGTAAAGTAATTATTGCTAAATATAAAAAATATACTAGAATTCTGCGAAACTGCATTGATCAATCTGTAAAAAATTGCAATTTAAACATGATCAAAAATTCTAAAAATGTGTGTAAGATGTCGTGGCGTTTAATAAAACAAGAATCTGAATACCATAAACCAATAGAGTTTATATCTAGCGTGAATACAAATGATGTTTTGTGTAACAACCCACTTCAAATAGCAGAAGCATTTAATAAACACTTTTCTAACTCTACCCACTTGAATACTTGCTCTTCACAGAACACTTGTAAAAGTAGTTTATGTTGTAGTATTTTTTTAAATCCGTTTAGCTGCGATGAGGTGTATACAATTGTGATGTCATTAAACAATACCAATGCTGAAGGATATGATGAAATTTGCACTAAAATCCTCAAAGCTTGTGCTATAGAAATAACGCCAATATTAACACACTTAATCAATCATTCCTTGAGAGACGGCTGTTTTCCAAGCCAGCTAAAAAAATCTGTAGTGAAACCTCTGTATAAAAAGGGGGACAAGACATGTTTAGGTAATTATAGACCTATATCATTGATTCCAATCTTATCAAAAGTTTTTGAAACAGCAATGCATAAGCGTCTTACGAGTTTTGTTATGAAAAACAACATCCTACGGACTGAACAGTACGGATTTCAGAAAGGTAAATCCACCACATTAGCTTGCTTTGATCTAGTCACTAAAGTAATTGAACATATAGATAATAAAAAAGTAGTAATAGTAGTATTTTTTGATATGTCTAGTGCATTTGATCTTGTTTCTCATGATGCGCTTTTAGAAAAGCTTAACCGAAATGGCATTAGGGGACCAGCATTGAACTGGCTTAGGACTTATCTTAAATGTAGAAATCAGTGTGTAGAAATCCAAAATATTAATATTAACAAAGAACTTGAGGCATATCGATCTACCTATCTTGAAAATAGCTTCGGTGTCCCACAGGGAAGCGTATTGGGTCCGCTGTTGTTCTTGATGTATATCAATGACCTGCCCAGTATAACCTCTAACTCTTGTATTTTATTTGCTGACGACGTTTCTCTGATATTGACATGCGATAAAAATACTGACATTAATTTATTTACTATTGACATAAATAACACAATTAATTCTATAATAAAATGGCTTACTGATAATAATCTAAAAGTTAATTTAAGTAAAACTAATTTTATACAATTTGGAACATATGGGAGACCCCACAAAGATTTACAAATTAATTATAACGATTATCAAATATCTGAGGTTAAGGAAACAACATTTTTAGGAATCACTCTAGATGAACACTTAAACTGGAAACGCCATGTCGAAAAGGTGTGTAATAAAATTAATCGTTTTGTATTTGTGCTATATAAATTACGCAAAACCTCTACAGAGAAAACTGTTCTAACAGCATACTATGGGTACGTATCTTCTGTTCTAAACTACGGACTTCTTTTATGGGGTAATTCCACGGAAGTTCAAAAAGCGTTTCTGGCACAGAAAAAATGCATTAGGGCCATCGCTGGTATACCACCTTGGGAGTCGTGTAAGCCTCTCTTTAAAAAGTTTCGTATACTTACCCTACCCTGCATGTACATCCTGGAAGCAGCCAAGTTCGTTAAACAGCACCCAACTCTATTCAAAACAGCGAAGGATGTATTTCCTCGAAATACCAGACATCCAGACAGAATTGTGTTGACAAAGGCTCCAAGAACAGCAATGTATTTAAAAAATTGTACTGCATTATGTGGACGTATATATAACGCTATACCTCATGAAATCAAACTATTGCCATTAAATAGATTCTGTAGAAAACTTAAATTATGGCTGATTGAAAAGTCTTTTTATTCATTGTCAGAATTAATATAAAGTGAGGATAATTATAAAATGTAAAAACTATGTCAGTTTAGTAGAGCTTGGTTGAGGTATTGATGAAATTGTTTCGAGTCCATAATTTTAGAGCAATGCCGTTTAACAAAATGAAATCACAATTGACATATTGGCTTAGTGAAAGGTGTTTTTATAGTATACATGAGTTTTTTGAATATAAATTATGAATTATTTTAATGATAAAATTATATGAATTGTTATTACTGATGGAATTATTAATTTATTATTATTATTAGGTTATTATAAATTGTGGACATTTTACTTTTACTATTTCTATTTGAATTAATGAATATCTTGATCACTGTTTAGATTATTATATTAGAGACTATTTTATAATAAAATGCATGAAATTTTTGCATGTCATAATTATGGCAAAACATTGCTGAACATGTATTTAATATTAAGACCTTATTGTACCATTGTTTTGAGCAAAATAAAATTATCTTATCTTATCTATCTTATCTTTTCCGCGAATGCCAGCCAGCATCTAAGCGGCCACAGCAAAGCATGGAAAGTACAGTTAAAATAACTTTATAATACTCACGCGACTGAAGACAGCACTTCGAGATGCTTAGAAAGATTACGTTTTTTAGCGTTGTGAGCACTGTTTATGACACACAGGATGTTCAGTTCACTTATTTATTAGCACAGAAAGTTGTAATTACTGTTAGCATACGTGTTTATTTCACAGCAGTTCACGGTTTGGTCGGCGAGGCGCGACGGCGTCCATACATGCGTGGATACGACGCGGCGCAGCGCGGCTGACTGCCGGTGACTGTGAAACGAAACGTCATCACCGCCGCGATCTCCCACTCTCCCGTAAGAAGGAATTTGTGTGATATTTTCTTTTTTTAATGTTTTTGTTCATAAATTCTATTTATTATGCAATTGTGATATTTTTAGTAGGTACTACATTAATTGCGATAGTGAGGTCTAGCTTTCTCCAGATGTGAATAGGCGTTGCTACCAAACTAGGTTCGTTACTAAATTACCTACCTACCTAGAGATCTGTTGAGATGTATTTATCAAATGGCAAGCAGAGGTAGATACCTACCCAAAGAATTTAATTTGTAGTTTAGGTAATCGTCCCAATTTCCAGTTTTAACAATATCTTAGCTCCAATGTCTATTTCAAATGTTGTATGCCTAAAGTGCCAGTTATTTCAGGGTCCAACCCTTTTACTACCAAATCGGAACTAAGCAGCAGTACAGTAAGCTATAAAATAATATAAGTTCCAGACTAGATTTCACAGGGCAGGAGATGGTTCCTTTCTCGACCGTGATTACAAAACTTCTTCCACCTAGAAAACCATCAAGGTAGGTAGTTAGGTACTTTGAAAGGTAGGTGGGTTGTTTGCAAACACACACGAATTAGACAGTATTGAGATAAGATTTGGTAAGATGGTAAGTACTAATGCTAATTTCAAAGTGTAAAAAAATGTTTTAAACTATTTAAAATACAAAGAAAATATCAAATGTCCAAGTCTAACAACAAGCAACAATTTATACAATCAGCGCCATCTCGCGACAAACCACCGTACTACCACAGTTACGCGCACTTTACCTTCAAATAGGTTTCCATCAACAAGTTTTGTTATAAAATAATGGCGTCTATGTAAAATATTATGTAAATTATGTGTAGATCACCTTGTGCAGCGAATGTAATGCCTACGCTTTATAAATAAATATGAATTAACCGGATTGATATAGAATAATTTGTCTCGGTAAACGATTTAGGTTGAACATTAGTGTTATATAAGTTCTAGACGATTATGTCATTTCGGCATATTTTCTGGTCTGGTTTTAGATAGAGGTCGCCCTTGTAGATTGGTGTAATTAATCTTAATAAGTAGCTAAGCTTGCAGTACGATCCCTAACTTTATTATTTGCATACCGAATAAAGTTTTATTAATTTTGCAGGATAACGCCATCCTAAAGTCCTAAAAAAATGTCCTATTTTAAATTGGTTTTAAGCGTCTCATTTTTCAATCGCAGATTTCAACACTTCACGTATATAGTCAGAAGTGTCAGAACCCCAGAGAAATAAACGACCCGCGAGCGTCATTGTCAGGGCGGCGTCTCCTGATTGTACAATATCTTTGACTTAAAGCAAGTATTTTGTCTATGCCCCTTGCCTAATGTTCGACCCAGAGAACATAGATGTGAGCGGAGCGAGTGATGCTTTGTCTATGGTTCGACCGCTCTTGCACGTCATATATATCAGGAATGTAGGGAGCTCCGTAACTAACCGTAACCAAAACTATCGGATATCCGATATAAAAAAATATCCGTAACCTTACCAAATCCGAAATAAAAGTTTCAGATAATATCGGATAGGGGCGGAGCCGTAATTCGTACCAAATGGTGACATATAAATAAAACCATTTTATTAGCTATATGTATTTCACTTTTATATTCCTTAAAAATCTAGCATCCGTAACCGAAATTAGCCGAAATTAACGGATAATCTAAATAAATCAATATCCGCATCCTAATCTGTATCCAGTATTATAATCAATCTTATATCCGTAACCAATCCGTATCCGAAATTTCATATTTCTAACATCCTTGATAAAAAAATTGGTTTTCAAATCCATTTGACACTAGAGCGGCACAACCAACCCCTTTCTCCCTGTCCGCGAGTTTCGGCAGATTTTTGGCATAGATATTGCGTTAATTTCCTGTTCATATTGGTCTTATAGTCTGAGGTCAGGACAGAACACTGCGATTTGTTGACAGACTATAGTTACCTGTTGTCTTACCATCAGGTTGATTAAATACACGCTCCATTGATACATATCCTATATGAACAATAAAAATATGGTAATTTTTATGTTAGCGATCGATATTTTCCATCTACAAAAGAAAGTTTTTTGTTTCACAAAGGCGAATAAGGCTGCTTCACATTGCCAGTAAAGGTTAACGATCTAAAACATAATATTATCACACATATTCACATACAGGGTGGATTCATAATACAGACAATTATTGACCACAGATTCTGTATGGTCAATGTTAATTTTCAGCGGTAAAAATTTATTTAGAAAACTTTATGATTGTACCTATCATGTAAAAAAAAAACATTTCACTGACACTGACCACTGTTCAATTTGTTCGCAAAAAAACTCGTGGATTATTAGTATTATTACCAAAGAGTTTGTAAATAACTCTTTTACAACTAGAGAGGCATAAATATCAAGAAAGCGTAGTCAAATTTTTTCACCTATGAATGTCAAAATTCACCTACGAATGTCAGAAATACACATATGTAAGTCAAAAAAGCATACATAATTTCTGTATTTATATGTGTAAGTAGACACGCTGACGATTTATATAAAACAGACAACTAAACCGTTCTATCTACTTCTACATATTTTCTCTGATTATACTACTAATTGTATAGAATCTATGGTTACAATAAATGTCGCTATTTTGCATCCACCTGTATGAACACAAAACGGTTGACATCCCACGCGTTAGGAAGTTGCAGATATAAACTATTTACGACACATAAAAATGCGCTGTATGATTTATGGATCCGTTTATGATGACCCGCATAGTCTTAGGTTCATAGCCCGGTTGGTGCTAAGACAGGATGTTAGAAATATTGCTGTTTATAGTTATAATGAAAATAACATAACGTCAGGCCTCTATAAGTTTATATTACTTAGGTGTGGGAGACAAAGGTGTAGTGTATAACGCCCACACTTCATCTATTATAGAAAGGTTCTATGTGACTGCACACCCGACAAATCGACTAATCGCTCGACTACACATCCGACCACTTGACTGAACACTTGACATACACCCGAACTATGACTAAAAACTCGATTGATAGCTTGACTAAACAACCGACCATCGACTTATTACTCAACTGATCACTCGCCTATACACCCGCCACTCGACTATACATTTGAGCATTCGACTAATCACTCGACTGATCACACGACTATATACCCGAGCACTCGACCAATTACTCGACTGATCGCTCCACTACACACCCGATCCCTTAACTGATCACTCGACTATTATTTCGACCACCCGACTGAACTCTCGACAACACAATAATAACTCGACTGATCCCTTGACTACACATACGTCCGCTTGACTGATCACTCGACTACACACCCGACTACTCGACTTATTACTTCTCTAATCGCTCGACTATACAGTTACAGTCGTCGCCAGAGCGTTGCATGCAACGGTAAAGTTATTGGGATATTTTATACGAAGCATAATGGCGGCAATCTGGTGTCACGACATTTCCTTTATAAGACGGTAATAAGGTTAACTTAAGATAAATTAGAATAGAATATGATAAAAAGATTATTACTTTTTTGAAACGTAAGGGAGTTCTTTCTATGTCCAGTAGACATATTAACACCTATGATACGTGATCAGAGTTAAATTTTGAAGTGTAACAAGAACAGGATATAGTATAAAATCCTTCCTAAAGTTTGAACCGTAAAGTTTTAAATAAACATATATTTTTTTGGTAAATTCATAAATTCACTTCTCGTACCATCTAAAAATAACCCCTCTAAAGATGAGTCGCAGCTAGTGCTGCACTGCTGTATGCGTAACACCCGTATTTCATAATTTGAATAAGTCTCTAAGAAGGTTTAGACTTCGTCAAAAAAACTTCACATTTTATTACAAAAGGCCCTTTGTTCCCCTCCAAACCGTCCAAGGTTATTATAACCACAAGTGATCTACGAAGCTCACCTCATAACTTCAATTAATTGTAACATAATGGAGTAATAAATGCTCATTACACATCACTTCCGTTATATTCTCACGGGCTAGTTAATTAGTATGGTTCAATTCAAAGCATTTTAAGCATTTCTTTAATCTTTAAGACGTTTTTGATAAAAGAGGGATTGCGACTGCTAATTTAAGATTTTTACGTCAGGACATTCTGGTGTTAAATTGTGCCAGGTAGATGGCGTGGCCTCATCACAACATGATTATGGTGGAACCTAAAAGAAACGGATTAAATGTGTTATACATTTGTGCCACAACCTTATGGTTAAATTATTAAAACAGTCGGGTTTTTTGTTTTTTTAATAATTATTTTTTATTTCACTCTTTTTAGTTCTTTTAACCGACATGTTTTTTTATATCTATTAATTTGTAGAAATCAAATCTTTTTGAGATCAATGAGCCTTAATCGTGAGTTAAACTATCAAATGCAAAAACATTTATTCAAATTCGACCAGCAGTTTCCAAGATTAGCGTGAGCGAACATACAAATTAACTTCCACCCACTTCGGGTGCGCGAGCGTGCCGATATATAAATTGGTAAATTGTGTTTAATCAGTAATATAAATGTGATAAGAAGTATATATTTTTGAAATGGTCTTTTCATGGCCTTTTATTTGATACCCATATTACTATGATGAAAAGAAGATCCATACCTCCCCCCCTTTTTTTTTCATTTGACGGCGCCATTTTGAAAATTTATATAGCCTATGTCACTATCAATGTTTCGACGAATTCAACGACACCTCAAATGTCAAAATCCGTCAAGCCGTTTGGGCTGTAGGGCGGCACAAAGAAATAGACATATATACATACAATCAATGTATACGCAATACATACGGTCAATGTATACGCTTCTACAATAAACTTCCATTAGACGCAGTAGAATTATCGATAGGTAAATTTAAGAAATATATTAAAATCAGATTATCTCAAAAAGCTTATTACTGTATTTTAGACTACATAAATGATAATAGTATTTGGAAATGAACTGCTCTTTTTATGTGTTGTAATTGTTATATATTATTATATATTAATATAATTGTATATTATTCATTTCATTTGAAAAGATGGTGCACATGAGTTTCTCACCAGCTCTTCTCATAATGCAATACCCATCGGAGCTGGTACTTAGTTTGATTTTAATCTGATTTTAAACAGTTGGATTAAAATTAATCTAAGCCCCGGTTATTCAAATCATTGTAATTAGTATAATTTAGTTTTACTTATAATTTATTTTTATATCATTTGTTTGTAATATTTTGACGTGTTCAAGCGCCTCCTGGGGCCTATGAAAATAAATGATTTGAATTTGAATTTGAATTTGAATTTGAATACATACATACATACGCTCGAAAAACATAACCCTCCTTCTGACGCAGTCGGGTAAAAAAGCGTGATGTAATGTTATGTAATTTATGTTTTACTAGCTGCCCCGCGTGGCTTCGCCCTCGATAAAATTTTGCCCTCGAAAATATTTTAGAAGTATCCTATGTCCTTCTCCCGGTTCTAAGCTACCTCCCCACCAATTTTCAGCCAAATCGCTTCAGCCGTTCTTGAGTTATAAATGGTGTAACTAACACGACTTTCTTTTATATATATAGAAGATTACAAGTAATAAAGGCACATTACTCATCAGTTACGTTATATTCTCACGGGTTAATTAAATATCTTACAATTTACACACAACGCCATCTAGTCCCAAACTAAGCAGAGCTTGTACTATGGGTACTAGAATAACTGATACTGATACAATACATGTATACTTTTCTTTTGTAAATACATACTTATTTTTTTTTTTTTTTTTACTGGTAATGGTATTTATTTATTAAATAAGAAATAAAATATTTTACAGGCATTAAAATTAAATTATAAAAAGAACAAAATCATACCTAACTATTTACAGCTGAAAAAGAAAAGGGGTTATGCGTCAAAAAATACTTCCGCATCTATGTCAAATGCGGGTGACGTGCCTAGAAGGCTTATACTTATTTTAAATAGAAACACCCAGACTAAGACAAACCCCCATGTTCATGCACACAAAGATTTATCTTAAGCGGGAATCGAACCCGCGACCTCGGCGTCGCAGGTACGTACACTACCCACTCCGCCATCCGGTCGTCAATTAAATTGTATAATTCAATCAATAAGCTTCTAGTCTAACTGAATATCAGAATTTTACGTAGAGCGACTGCTACTAGAGCTCCACTACCCAGTACGAGGTAATACGATACTCTTTGTTAGACAGTGCTCAGACTTTCTGGTCTTTGACTCCCCTCGACTGCCATAGCTGTTCAAATGTCAACCTGGACCGTCGGCTTAACGTGCTCTCCGTGGCACGGGGGAAAACTAGGTATGTAAAAGATGGTCACCCATCCACGGTCCACCGCAGTTAGCATTGCTTAACCTGCAATGTCAATGGGTTCGCACCATGAGGTTTACAAATAGTACATTTAAGTGTGTTGTGGCGCACATTAAGAGAGGCCTATGTCCAGCAGTGGACTGCGAGAGGCTAATTGATGAATTGATGATGATGACATTTAAAAGTACATTATAAATTTCAAAGCACCTTAATTTTTTTTTGAATTATCTAGAATTCTAGATGATGGAGGTAGCAAAGCATTTTTACCAAACTTATCGCAGAATAGTAGCTTTTGCCAAGACCCTCCCACATAGTGAGGGTCGTGGCGTAGTCACTTGTTAAGTGAGGGCTGATTTCAAACCGAACTTAAGTGTTTTGTTTCATGTTCATTCTTCTTAATCAAACTTAAAGTTTTTATAAAATATTGAAGTTGAAAAATTAAGAATTCAGCAGGATCTTAATTTTTCAACTTTAATATTTTATAAAATACAAAAAGGCATAGCAAAGCTAAAATTTGCTTTAAAATATTACAAGTATTTAAGTTTTTACTTTTTTACTTTTTACAAATAATAACATAACAAGTTAATATAATTAAGTTTCAATTAATTAATTCAAAGCACCTGCATAATAAATGCAAATACCTTGCGGGCTTTTGAAGAGAACGTACTGCAGTGACCTTGTGACGTCATTTGTTTGTTATTATTACTGGAAGGTGGAACTTATGTGCACTGGCTATTGGCACAGTATAAATATGTACAAACAGTACGGAAACTGCCTACAAACGTGCGAAACGGCACGCACACATAAACATGCACACCGACGAGACCCCTAAGCGTCACTCGCTACTGAGAACACCGCGACAACCGCTTAGGCGTCTCGTCGGTGTGCATGTTTATGTGTGCGTGCCGTTTCGCACGTTTGTAGGCAGTTTCCGTACTGTTTGTTCATATTTATACTGTGCTACTGGTTTCAATGAGGAGTACTTCCATTTCGATTTGTATGAAACATAGCTAAGAATCATCGCCAGAAAACTAGCTTACAAATTAAAAAAAACCGCTTCCAAATCGGTGTACCCATTTCACAACTAAGATTCCACAGACATATAAATTTTTCGTCGCGTGTTAAAATTTGGTATAAAGACAGCTATCTCGTTGGTCTAGCAAGGACTCGGATTCGATTCCCGAGTAGAACAAACGTGTTATTTGGTATTTTTCTGTCGGGTAATTCTCAATAGCAGCAAGAAGTTGGAATTGTATCTGGTAAATGGCAATAAGCTCTATGAGACCTGAGATAACAGGTAAAATGTAGATGTGTGCATGAACATGGGGGTTTTGTCTTAGGCTGAGTGTTTTTCTATGTAAAATAAGTATATATTTACAAAAAAAAGGTATATATGTATTAATATCAGTTATTACAGTACCCATTCAGTTCAGCCCCAATCCCCCAGCACGCAATCTAGTTTCAACCAAACTAAGCAAAGCTTGTACAGCTTTGCTTAGTTTGGAACTAGATTGCGTTGTGTGTAAGTTAAGAGATATGTATTATTTATTTATAATTTTGCACTCATGTAGCAGCAAAGCCTAAAAGGAGCAGTACTGCAGATGGAAGCTAGTCTATAATATTCTTATTTATCCATTTTAAACTGTTTTCAAGATCTGTCAGCGCCAATTCCTTAAAATTAGTCTGATTATAATGTCAAACACATGGGATATAAACCTGCAATTCACCATTCAGCCGCTCGTAGTCCACTGCTGGACATAGGTATACGTATAAATGTCAATATCGTTTTAATATCGATTGTCGACATAAGTGTATCTCGATAAAATTATTAATACTTTTTTGTAAGTGAAATATTTCACGGTGTTATAAAGAAAATGAAGATTTATGACTGAATTTTAAGTAAGTATGGGATTTTATCAAAACATTTGTAAGATATTGCAAAATGTCCATCATAATTATGCTCGGTATTTTTTTTTTGAGTTATAAACCATTTATTAACAGAAAAATATACATATTGGATCTTAAATTCAACTAGTCTAACTTTGGATTAAGTTGTTAGCCTTAATAAGTCACTGTCAGAAGGCCTCGTACCCAAAATTCTGGCAGCATAACCGCGTTGTATTGCGATACTAAGTCGCTGGCCGAAATATAAGCCAGCATTTCGAGAACGAGCTGCCTCAGTTAGACGCGCTGACATAACTTTGTACAGACTAAAGTGGTACGGCCCCAAGGCCCTAATGTTTCGACCGCTAAAGACGCAAACATGCGCGAAACATAACTATTACTTCCTTCAATCTCTAATTAATGACGTATTGACATATTTGGTGGTAGAGCTCTTGTGAATGAGCTCGAGGGCGGCGGCACCACCGTCTCACCTTTAACCTGCCGCCAAATAGTAGTGTTTCCATTACTGTGTTCCGGTTTGGTGGTGAGATTAGGCCCTGAAATTACTGGCACATGAGGCATAACACCGTAGTCCTCAGCAGCAGCGACGCAATTATAATCTGCTTTTGTGGATTGTTGATGTCCATGAGCTGTACTCCACTTACCATCAGGACTACACGCTCGTTCGCTGCGGGCGTAGTATATAAAAAAAAAAAAATTGAGATTGAAAAGAATTGTTTACTATCAAAACCCCTGGGTTTTACAGCATTTATACCTAGATTACCTAGATAACACAAAAATAAATACATAGGTATATTTATCAAGCGTGCTATATTTGCGTATCTTGAGACATTCAGCAGAATCAGCCGCCGCGCTAGCCCTTACATGAGTCCCAGGATAATAAATATTAATTTACGAAATAATAGATTTTAAAACGGTTTTGATATTGAATAATATTTAACGATGCAACCAATTCTTAATTAATTCTTTATTGTACAAAAAATAAAAGATACACAATACAAAAACATTTGGTACAATTTTAAATCAATGTACAAAGGCGAGCTTAACCACTAAAATGGGTTTTCTTCCAGCAAACCTTAAAGTGATAGAGGAAAGAGATACTGGAGGGTAATGGAAAATGTACAATAAGGTGAAAATTATAAAGCAGAAAATAAACTACCTATGACTACATACATATATGCCTATTCTAAACGGAGTGTATACTATATGTATACAATAATACAAACCTACATAGACGGTACATACTATTAAATAAAATAACATACATAAATATTTAATACAATATACCTAATATATATATATATATATATATATATATATATATATATATATATATATATATATATAATATAGATAAATACATAAACATACATATAATATTACAATTGAGAGTGAAAG
Organism: Hypena proboscidalis; assembly: GCA_905147285.1. Lineage (NCBI taxonomy): Eukaryota > Metazoa > Arthropoda > Insecta > Lepidoptera > Erebidae > Hypena > Hypena proboscidalis. The sequence goes on from LR990147.1 coordinate 1,532,605, forward strand.
TGCTCTTTTATTCTTCTTTTGAAGACGTCTAATGAAGGACTATCTTTAATAGAGTGAGGCAGGCGATTCCACAATCGAACAGCGTTTATGGTAAAAGAACCATCGTAACAACTGGAAAAGTGAAGAGGAGTGCGAAGTAAAAGAGAAGAAGAAGATCGTCCAGGTTTATCACGAGGAACCAAGTACTCAAAGCGTTCACGCAGGTATGGAGGTGCATTGGGATTATGAAGTATAGAGTAGAGAAGGGAGAGAATATGGCTATCACGGCGCAGACGAATAGGTAGCCACTTCAACCGCTGACGAAACTCGGTGACATGGTCATATTTGCGGAGACCGAATATAAAACGGATACCTAAGTTCTGCAGCCGTTCAAGTTTATTCAAATGTTCTTCCCTAGCGTCAAGGAAACAGACATCAGCATAGTCTAGAATTGGAAGTAAAAGGGTTTGTGCAAGAGTAACTTTTGTGTGTAATGGTAGGAATTTTTGAAGACGTTTGAGAGACTGAAAAGAACAAAAAACCTTCCTGCTCACCTCCGCAATGTGAGAGTCCCACGACAGGTTCGAGTCAATGATTACACCTAGGTCCTTAGCACATTTAGAAAATGCTATAGGGACAGAGTCATAGAGAACTGGATGGAGAGACTGGTGATCTATTGTATTCAGCATGTACCGTCCACCAATGATCAGGGCTTGCGATTTAACGGGGTTCACTATGAGGCCAAAAGATTTAGACCATTCATGAACTTTTACAAGGTCAATGTTAATGGCAGTGATGGCTTCGGTCAATTCTCCAGCTTTGAAATGACGATAAAGTTGCAGATCGTCTGCATAGAGATGATAATTTGAAGTTAAAACCGATGTGATAGCGTTAATAAAAACGGAGAAAAGAAGAGGAGAAAGGACGCCACCTTGAGGGACGCCCGCAGTCATATTGTACCATTTTTTTTATATACAACGCTTACAGTGAACGAACGTGTAGTCCACCTAATGGTAAGTGGAGTACAGCTCATGGACATCAACAATCCACAAAAACAGATTATAGATGCGTCGCTGCAGCTGAGGACTACGGTGTTATGCCTGATGTGCCAGTAATTTTAGGGCCTGATCTCACCAACAAACCGGAACACAGTAATGGAAGCACTACTATTTGGCGGCAGGTTAAAGGTGAGACGGTGGTGCTGCCGCCCTCGAGCTCATTCACAAGAGCTCTACCACTAGTAAACGCATTAAAATCTAGCAAATACGCAAGTTTTTCAATCTATTGCAAAGAGGACCTGGGTAACTCAGATGCCTATTATACCGAAAAACAAAGTAGGCACTTGCATAGGGGGGCGGAGTTTCAAAAATGTGCGCGTCTACGGCCTACGGGAACATACAACAATATCACATCCTTGCTAATGTTGCTAGAGTGTGGTGGCTTAGAGGCGCTCACAAGCTTATTGTCTTACAAAAATCGTCACCGGCATCTCTCGGTGAACGAACCTATGCCATAAAGGTTTCAAATTCCACCCAACTGCAATTACATCAGGATCTAGAACATTCACAGCCCCGCCCATCGCCATAACAGTGACGTCACAAGGTCATTGCCGTTCTCTTTGCATAAGTATAATAAAAACATAAGTTTCCTTTAATCGGTGTGGGAGCGGCGCGTTAATACATGTATATTATTCTCATTAATATCAGGCGCTCGGTACCGAAACAAAACGCAACCATTTATTCATTCCACTGTCTTCATAACATCATATAACATCACGCCTAATTCACCCAGAAGGGTGTGGCAGAGGTGGTCAACACCTACATTTTACCTGTAATGTTTAGATACCGTGTACCAGGGCATAAGCCTGTCTCCATCTACCTACAATTTCAACTACGTGCTGCTATTGAGAATTTCCTGACGGAAAAATACAAAATAACTCTTTTGCTCGACCCGGGAATCGAATCCGAGGCCTCGCAGAACTTCAATATCATAATCACCTTAATATTAAAACCTGCGAAATATCTGATCGTATTACTTACATGGTCAAAAGATTGATGAAGAACGTCATTCTCATTGTAAATATCATCATAAATTGTATAAACATCGAATTATTTATTTTGTTAAGAAGGAACAATTGGTTGAATGTTTACCATACAAAAGTAATATGGATTTAACTTTAACATTATTTTGTTATAATATATTAGTATATAATATTATTAAAACACTAAAAGGCATGTTTTTTGGCGCTAGTTTACAGTATGTAGATATGTAATTAAATTATTGATTAAAACATTTAAAAAAAAACTACTGAGGTGTCAAGGGACACCCGGATGGAATGAAGTTCCTTTCGATTAATTAGTAAAGAAATTTTTATTTTTCTAAGTTATAAAAAAAATCTTAATGTGGTTCACCGAATACTCACTCTGTGTGTCTGATGATGTAGCACCGTAGCTGTAACGTAGCATGTAATTACTACGCCGCTACGAGAATTGCTACGAAATGTGTCGTTACAACTTTTCGTCCCAATTTTTGCCGTCTAGCCCCCTTTCGCAACGCGCGATAAGGAACTTCGTTCCAAAAATGTTTACGAACAAACATTCATTTTAGTGTTTTAAATTGTGGCGGTGTCCGCACATGATAAATGACGGATGACATTGACAACGTCAAGAAGTGACACATTCGTCACAAGTGTGCAAGAGCGCTGAATCGCGATAACGAAATGTTCACAGCAAGTACTTATAAATACTACTTCCAAGACGCTACCGTTGGACAGCAGGCTGTCCACTAGGCAATACCACCGAGCCAGGTCGGAGGATCCTCCCTTTGTGGTGAAGGAACATCTGACCCTGTTCCTCTACATAGTTATAAAAATGAATAAAAAACTTGATGAAATTAACAATAGCAGCACGGAATTGGAATTATGCACGGTGGAGAGTGATAGGCAACAGGTGAAATGTGGGTATTGTACAACTCTACCACACCCTTTTGGGTAATATAGGTGATGTTATGTTATTTAATTAAAAGCCATATTCGTTAGTATTTAAACATGGCGCTCGGGAATCTGCTCTTAAGTTCCCGATTAAGTCAGCCTTAAAAAGTAGCATGATTACTCAGGGGCGTGCCGTGACGAATCATTGGATTATAAGTTATAACATATTTATATGCAAATATTTAAATGCAAGCAAAAAGTAAAAGTCAACTTGGGTACCGAATTAAGCGGTGGTTGATAAAGACATACGATAATTTGACGATCGGATGGCGGAGTGGGTAGACCTGCCTGCGACGCGACGCCGAGGATTTTTTTTAATATTAGTACGATGTAAATACGTATTAACGCACGTTAATTCTTTTTTCTTCGTACAATCCGTTCTTCTGTGGAATGCACTACCGCAAGATATCAGAATGGCAACAACCCGGTACACCTTCAAAATTAAGGTTCGCAAACTTTTGACCGGAAAATTGGCAGAATCATCAAAATGCTTAATTCATCCGTTATTTATATATATAATATATATATTGTATACATTTATGTATATATTATTGACGTATTAAAAGTATTATGTATGTACCATATATGTATTAGTATGTCTTTAATCGATTTTCAAATCAGTGTATATTTACTATTAGTATTATCGAAACGTACCTACCTTTGTTTCTCAGCACCACACTCGGTTGACTGTTAGAGAATGCCACTAGGCATTAAATCCACCTGTGGACCAAGTTGTGTGCAAAGAGTTAAATAAATAAATAGTCACAATGAACCATATCTTGTTAGGACGAAAAACACTGCGGTTAAAGTTCAGTATATGGACCGTTGAATTGGAGGGTGCGGCGGGGTGGAGGGGGGGAGGGGAGGGGTAGGTAATCTCCCCCCAAAAGGGGGAGGTGCGGAGCCCCCCCATTTTTGAGAAAAATTCAAAAATATGTTTGGAGGTTAGGCTAACTTAAAATATATAACGGTCCATATACTAAACTTTAACCATAATATCATTTTTCGTGCTAAAACTATAGTATGTAAATTTTTGATAAAATTAAATGATGCTTAAATGAATTAAAGTCGATTCAGAAAGGGGTCAGAGTATCACACAGATTGATTCTAGCACACGCCGACCGCTGCCGCGGCACGCTCGCTTCGCTCGCTCGGCTCGTGCTGTGTTATGGTCGCAGTTCTAACCTAACCTAACCTACTAATTTGAAAATTTTTTGATAAAATTTAATGATGCATAAATGAATAAAAGTCGATTCACAAACGATGACTGAAGTTGACATTTGACAATACTCATGTAGTGACAAAACAAAATGGCGTCGCGATTTGCGCGTTTCGTTACTTCACAATTTCACTTTTTTATTTATTTAAAACACATTAATATACTTTTTATTATTATAAACTCGCATTATTTCATATTAACACCACTTTGTGTATTTATTAAACAGGAATAAACAATAAAAATAAACATTATTAAATAAATTTATTGTTCTTAGTATGAAAGTTATGAAACTAAACGTAGGAAAGTCAAACGTCACCGCGAATGACATTTTAGTAGTGAAAATTTTCGGATATTTGATTATTTAAAAAAAAAAAAACTAAGAATCTCCGCAGCCTGAAACTTTGCAGAAAGACTCCATAGGCCTAGGCCTTACTGCAAAAAAATTTTGGTTGCCCAACTCGACGGTCCATATACTAAACTTTAGCCAACACTGCTCTTAATTATTTTATGTACGTTATGTAATGAAAATCGGTTTGTTTACATAAAATAATGCCGTGCGAACCAACAATTGTTACTAGAATTGATGCAATTACGCGATACTTAGTTTACTTGTTTTTCCAAAAATACGCACTAATTACGCTAAAAAAAAAGCAACATATATACGAATCGAATTGAGAACCTCCTCTTTTTTTTAAGTCGTTTAAAAAGAGTATCACCTGTTATGATTCTAACTTTATCATTAGCTTATAATTCCTATAAACTATTGCAAATTGTCGTTATTTAGTCATTTTCTTATTTTAATTAGTTTGTAATTTAAAAAGTATTTAATTTGACTTCTGTGTTCTCATTGGTCGCGCGCCATTAACCTGTCCAATGAGAACACAGTAGAAAAACCGCGGTAAAGTGGGTTAGGAACGTATTAGGTCGGTGGCAATGGTCATTCGCTGCCTGGATGTCAAAAAGTAAAGACATTTAAAAGTAATAAGTGTGTTTATTATAATGTTAGTATTGCAAGAAGTAACACGTGTTAACAGTTAAACACGTGTTAAAGTGATAAGTGCATTAAGTCTGATTTATGGAATAAAAGGTGATTCTTATAAAGTTACGTTGTTTCGTATTGTTATCCCTAACTTCTGAGGTAACGGCAAGGTATCGCCACACACCTGCGAAGGAGCACAACTTTTTAACAGTCTACCTGCTGATTATTTTACATTTATACGAGCGATCACGAAAAGTCGCGCGCCGGCGGGCGGCGGCGGCGGGCGGATCACAACAGTTTATATGTATGTATATTATCTATGATCAAAACAGGAATCTAGTTGGACGTTTTGATGACATTTGTCCAAAAGACAAATGGTTACAACTAGAGATGGCGGACACGAGTCGATAGATCGATATGTTTTCAGTCTATGACCTTACATCCCTCATTGGGAAAGTAATTGCTGTTTACATATAAAAATATGTAGATTCCTAATTTAGAAAAAAACACCCAATAAATCGCGTGAGAACTATTGGCGGCGAGAGGTTTATTGATAACGATACATTTGTTTTTAGTTTATATTGTTATACCGGCAACATACAGCATTTGTAAAAATTTGAACTGTCTAGCTATAACTGTTCATGAGATACAGCCTGGTGACAGACGGACAGAGAAGTCTCAGTAAAGGGATCCGTTTTTACCGTTTAGGACGGAACCCTAAAAAAAGGGATGAATGAATTACCATTTGTTGTACTGCGAATTGGCTCAACTTATAATATGCCTAGACAGGCCTATAAAATATAATTAAAGAAAAATATCAAATTTTTTACGAGTGTAGAATATAAACTGGCCACCCTTTACATCGTACTTTGAATTGTTGGCGTTTTCCTGGCAACACTATCATAAATGTCATTCATTCAGACGGTCGTCGAACGATATCTGTCAAATATCAAACGTTTGAAAGAACGCCAGGCGAACGGTAACGATCACAGTCCTTGTTGAACTGTCAAACGAGTAAGATTTGCTAACACTGAACTATGGTTATAGTGATAATTTCACAATCAGGAATATTAATATAAAGTGCTAGATTGTGCGAGTGTTGATTTAGTGGAGTGAATTGGATAATAAGCGTGACCATGTAAGTACTATTTAAAATCTTTTTCAACCGTATAAAATTAAAAGTAAATAAATGTATTTTCGTTTAATAGAAGCGTGTACCTATTTTAAATAATAATAATGAGTCTTTATTGGTACAAAAGAGGGTATTTTAGAAATATATACAAGCGCTGGCCACCGCGATAGTATTTACCGTGTTGCGGGTGCCAGTATCTTCTCCAACATAACATGCCACAAACGAAAGCGATTTAGATTAAAAAAATAGAATTCATCTCAAATATCAATTACAAAATTGCATGACAATATATTATATAATATAAATTATTAATCATAAATTACATATATGCGTGGGGATAGACCCTTTCAGAATGTAGTTCTGAAAGGTGTTCGCCTGAATGTTATAATTCATGTTGTTATTAAGGATGTATGAGACATAGGACCGTTGAATTAATAAATGAAGATTTTAGACGTGGTCAGTTTGCATATAAGTGGTTCTAATAAAAAAAAAAAACTACTGAGGTGTCAAGGGACACCCGGATGGAACGAAGTTCGGTAATTCCAAATAACAACAAATCAGGATTCGCATCCGAGATTGCAGTAAAAGGTATGCGACCTTAACCACTAAACAAATGAAACAGTCTATTTATAAACTAAATACGGTAACAAAAATTTAAACCAAATTAAAATAAAAACAAACATTAAGACAATTAAATTATCAAGCGTAGCAAGCGTACACAAGATCATTCAGAATCACTTTAATCATTCTCTTAAAATAATCGAATGATAGGTACTTTTAAAATCATTGTGGAGATATTATCACAATACTCCTATAGGCTGAATGGCTACATAACAATATTTCCTGTGCCTTACACACTTAATTTTAAAATAATTCTTATCTTCAAACTTTCGCGCTATTCGAATTTCAAAATATCAAAAGCGAGGTTCATTCAAACACACGCATAGATTTATAATGCCTAGATAAATAAACTGCTTGTATGAATTTAAGTATAAAGTAAGGCTAAAAACAGATTGATTGAAAATTATAATGCACCGCTTGGCGGACAGACAAACTAAACGAAAATCTGATAAATACCAGAGAGTTACACTGAACTGAAACGGCACAATTAAAGTGGCTTTACATTTCATGCGTGTACTCGGTTTCTAGGAGTAATAGTTCTATGACCACACATAACAAACCTTATCTTTAACATTATTTTTCTGCGCTTTCTTTTAAATTGTATTCGCAAGTTTACTCGCGATATAATAATATCAGATCTCATTATCAATAATCTCATCACCAATCCCAATGACATAATTAGATGTGTTCTAATCGTATATTCCATGAAATGTACATAACAAAATTAGTAAACATTCTGTGGTAATATTAAAAAATAATTTGCTTTTGAATTTAATATAGTTATGACGCGTACACTTGCTAAACACACAATAATGAAGAGATTATAACGCGTATGACTTGGTTAGCACAATAGTAAAGAAAGGTTATAATGTGTACTTGCTAAAATACAAAAGCATTTATTATCGTGTGTATAAAATCTCTACTTACCTAAATCCATCAGCAATATCCAGAACTTGTGCAGAAACACTGTCAGGATTCATTATTGTAACTATTTTTAATAATTTATTATGTACAAAACACCTGTACACACTCAACAAAAGGCGGGAATTGTATTTTTTTTTTAAGTTATGATAATATTTTTTTTTAGTTACTTTATTATTCATAGAGAGACAAAATGAAAATATTTCGCTTGCTTTCTCTATGCGCAGCATATTTCTGTAGCACCAATTAGTTCCTAAGTCGCGCGATAGATGGCGTTGGGATCGAATTAGATCGCGCTATGGTTTCGTTACAAGGTCCTGTATATAAGGTCCACCGATTTAGAGTTAAAGTATGTTCTGCAGATCGAACGAAGTTCCTTATTGCGCGTTGCGAAAGGGGGCTAGGCGGAAAAAAAAGGAACGAAAAGTTGTAACGACACTTTTCGTAGCAATTCTCGTAGCAGCGTAGTAATTACATGCTACGTTACAGCTACGGTGCTACATCATTAGACAACGGCGTGCGCATTTTTCTGTGTCCGTCTCTCTTTCTCGCTTATAGAAAAAAGAGATAAATTAAATTAAAAATAAAAACTATAAAGAAAAAAATTACTAGAAATGAGTTACTAAAAAAAAAAAAAAATTAAAAAAATATTAAGAAAAAAAAATTACTAGAGTTGAGTTTTTGCAAAAATAGGGGCGCTGGCGCGCTCAGAAAGGTCTGCGAAGGCGTACACGATCGTTGTTCTGATCAGATACCAGGGAATAAATAGCTCGATATCGTGAACATTACTCCTCACTTGGATCTGCAGAACATACTTGAACTCTAAATCGGTGGACCTTATATACAGGACCTTGTAACGAAACCATAGCGCGATCTAATTCGATAATGTTTACTAATTTTGTTATGTACATTTCATGGAATATACGATTAGAACACATCTAATTATGTCATTGGGATTGGTGATGAGATTATTGATAATGAGATCTGATATTATTATATCGCGAGTAAACTTGCGAATACAATTTAAAAGAAAGCGCAGAAAAATAATGTTAAAGATAAGGTTTGTTATGTGTGGTCATAGAACTATTACTCCTAGAAACCGAGTACACGCATGAAATGTAAAGCCACTTTAATTGTGCCGTTTCAGTTCAGTGTAACTCTCTGGTATTTATCAGATTTTCGTTTAGTTTGTCTGTCCGCCAAGCGGTGCATTATAATTTTCAATCAATCTGTTTTTAGCCTTACTTTATACTTAAATTCATACAAGCAGTTTATTTATCTAGGCATTATAAGTCTATGCGTGTGTTTGAATGAACCTCGCTTTTGATATTTTGAAATTCGAATAGCGCGAAAGTTTGAAGATAAGAATTATTTTAAAATTAAGTGTGTAAGGCACAGGAAATATTGTTATGTAGCCATTCAGCCTATAGGAGTATTGTGATAATATCTCCACAATGATTTTAAAAGTACCTATCATTCGATTATTTTAAGAGAATGATTAAAGTGATTCTGAATGATCTTGTGTACGCTTGCTACGCTTGATAATTTAATTGTCTTAATGTTTGTTTTTATTTTAATTTGGTTTAAATTTTTGTTACCGTATTTAGTTTATAAATAGACTGTTTCATTTGTTTAGTGGTTAAGGTCGCATACCTTTTACTGCAATCTCGGATGCGAATCCTGATTTGTTGTTATTTGGAATTACCGAACTTCGTTCCATCCGGGTGTCCCTTGACACCTCAGTAGTTTTTTTTTTCGGGTTTTCGTTGCGGGTTCCAAGACAATTTTAACTCTCTCTGGGATTGCCCGTGTGTCATGACAGGTGCCTTTCAGTTGGTTACCGCTGTAGATCCTGGCGTCACAGGAGTCACAGTGGTGGGCGTGTGGGTGGGATTATATCCTATTAAAAAAAAACATGTAATTTTTATCTGGAACGCGCAGCTCTGTTTGCGCAGTAGGAATAATGTCATTTAAAACTTATAGTTCTCTCTAGTTAAATGCATGCTCTCTGCTGACATCCAACACCGCAGTGATGACAGATACTACAGGAATGTGCAGATGGATGCACACGATGCGTTTGCTGATAACTTGTTACCTCAGGCTGAGTGCAGTTCGAGTTCATCCATGATGACAGCCTAAACAATCTGAAGACCTGAATGTATTTGAAAAAGAACTTGTCAGGGATATTTTGACGACCGGATGGCGGAGTGGGTAGTGTACCTACCTGCGACGCCGAGGTCGTAGGTTCGATGCCCACTTAAGCCAAATCTTTTGTGCATGAACATGGGGGTTTGTCTAAGTCTCGGTGTTTCTATATATTAGTTTTAGTTATTCTAGTACCCATAGTACAAGATCTGCTTAGTTTGGGACTAGATGGCGTTGTGTGTTGTGAGAGTTGCGAGATATTTATTTATTATTATTAAAGTATTAAAAATTAGAGTGAGTTAGAGACCATACCTAGGCTTTTAAAAATAAAATGTCACTCTTGCGCTCTAGCCATCCGTTATTGAACCAAAATGTCTAATGACATTCATCATACCAAAGAATAATTTAAGTCTGTGTTCAGTGTGTAACAAACCTTATGATCTTACGATTCTTACTTGTTGATAACCGCCGCTAGATGGCGTTAAAACCAACATTTACACCAAGAAATTGTTAACATCGCGTAATGTTGACGCCTGTCCCCATGATTTATTTTTTGATTTTATTAGATAAGTTGAAATGGTGAGGAAATGTAGAAATTTCTGAGGAATCATGAGGTATTTTGCTAGATAACTATCATAGTTGCTCTAGAAAAGGAAATAGTTTGCAGGACGTGTTTAGTTGTGTACTTTGTTTTCTTCGCGACAGTTATTTATTTTTTACTAGCTGACCCGACAGACGCTGTTCTATCTTAACTATGAATACATATTTTTTATTTAATGCTTGACGATATATTGCAACACGCATTCTATCAATGTCAAACCCCATTAATAATTTTCCAAAGAAAAAATTGTCTTCAATTACAAAAAATGCAATAAAAAGTAACAAAACCTCAAGTAATATTCAACGTCTCGCGTCATCTGTGTATATTTTACTTGAAAGAATACAGTAAACGGCCCTAAGGTGCCTATATTAAAGAATTATCCCCGTACTTCTATATGTTGCTGACTGCTAGACGCAAAGACAATTATACTCTTTAAACAGTATGAGAAATTCTTAAATCAGTCCAGGTGACTTCGAGTAATCGAGGAACAAGCATATAATAATATGTATATATAAATAAGCCACTTGTATAAAACATAAAAAGTACGAAGGAAGCATTGGCTGGTTCATCATTTTCCTAATAATTTTCTAGTATACTTTTATACCTAATTTGCTCACAATTCTGTGCATCAAAAGCTTGTTAATTTGAATCTAATTTAAATCTAAAACTGAATTATTATTGAACGAGCCATCTGATAAAGTTATTACAGACAAGATAACATTACATAAGTCATTCAACGACTAACAAATCAATTGATTAATTCATATTAATATACCACTATAACAATGAGAAATGGGACCATGTCTAAATAACTAATCGAACATCATAATAACTACAATCAGTGATGTTGTAATGCATTAACAATAAATACCTCATCTGTACCATGTTTATGACAATGTATTTCAGAACATAAGCGACAATTCGTATTGTAAAGGCGGTTACAGGCTAGAAACGTACGCGTGTATTATACGCGTTATGTCATTTTAATACAATTTGGTACTTAGTTTTAGTTAATTGAATTAGTAGTGTAAGGGGAGTTTTTATGCTTATAAACAATCGTCAGTTCAGAGTGGTAGAGAGGGTAAAATTATCAAAATCGACCACCTAATTAACGGACGCCCCCTAAAACTAATATCAGATACAAAAAGGCTTACGCATTGAACAATTACCTACTAAAGTACTGGTTTGATAGAATATAGAGATACTTTCAGCAAGTTAAATGTTTTGCCCGTTGCCCGGCAGCAGTAACCTAGATACGTCACTTGTATTAACTAGATAAGTTTATGACGGGTGGAATACACCTCCTTAGACTCGGTGATAATGCTTGTAAAATGAAGTAGTTAAAATTTCACTGGTGGTAGAGCTTTTGTTAGCTTGAGGGCAGTTGAGGGCAGAGCTACTGTCTCACCTTTAGCCTGTCGCCAAATAGTAGTGCTTAGTAGCTCGCATTTCTGTGTTTACGTATGGTGGTGAGATTAGACCTTGAAATAAATAACCCGGGTCATATCCATAAAACATATTAGACTAGAATAATATCTTTATCGTATGCTGATATATTTTATGGATACTTTTAACCAAGGAGGCTAATATATATTTTTCCAACGGATGTAAGTACCGGGCCGGATACTCATCGGTATGTTTATTTTTCTATAAACAAAGATGTTAAGTATTTGCCAAAAACGGCAGCGAAACACACACAAACACCCCCTCTACGTGAAGTAAAAGTTAAGATGGCCAGACAAACCGACCTACTGTGTCTTTTTGGCTGCGTCAGCCTGTGTCTGTGTCGCAGAGTAGAAACGCCACTAAATAATTCACTCTGACAAATTATAACTGCGGTAACTGGCAGATAACCGTAGCAACAATGGCGTGCCCTTTGCGAGCGTTGCGTAATGTGCACGGGCCCTTAACATGCTAAACATTAGGGCTGGTAACAACCAAATTTTAGAATCTCTTTTATAATTAGAACTTTTAAAAGGCCTATTACAAATAATGGGCCCACTGCGATGTGCTCGGTGTAATGCTAGTTCAGGGTACTTAAATTTTCCTTCCCTTTCAGCAGCAGAGTAGTAAAGTACGTACGTGCGTACGTTGTTGAATCCTATGACGATTACCACGCGGGTGAAGCCGCGGGCAGTAGCTGGTATAAATATAAAGTAGAAAGCAAGCATATTCCATTCGGAAATCGCTGATATGCAGAACATTATCGCAGTTGAAATATTCAGATCAATTTAATTTTCTTCTAGTCTAACTAGATCGACAATTCTATGACTACCATCTGTCAAAAAACTTGACAAGTTTTTGCTCCAGTCATTCATTTTAGACACACATTTAGACACCAACAATACATTTGCATGAAAGTGCCAGCCCTAACATCACCTAAGGGGAAATACTAACTATTCGCAGAGCTGTCGAGAGTTTACCTAGAATGATTAACAGTGTGTACGGACCCTTAGGCAGATATCATGGCGTACAATTAATGATTTTAACGTTCAAATATTCAACGTTATTGTGGATAGAAGTGTTATAAATATTGCTTAGACTATAATAATAATAATATAACCTAACCTAATGTTTAAGAACTAAAAAAGGGGCTACCTTTTTGTTGTCTTCCTCGCGGCCGTTAATAAATGTTTTATCGTAATTGTGTTGATACGGTAATAACATTAAAGCGATATTAATTAATTGTTAAATTGCATTATGGTAATTTGAGTTTTGTCATTTCTTTGAGCTAAAAGCTCAAAGAAATGACAAAATATTTTGCATTAGATTCCGTTCTAGAAAATAACATTCCTAATTATTTTTTAAGGAACATATCTAAGTACCTCAATATGTTTTCAATATTTCTTCTATTTGTTTTCGTACCAGGTATATAAATTCTATTTTTTTTAATTATATAGAACGTCAGAAGCAGTTACACTATCCAATGGTTCCAATGACAAGGCCAAATACACACAAGCACATCCAGTCTCAGAACAAATCTTTGCAAATCACTTAAAGATTTGTCCCATGTGGGGATCGAACTCGCAACACCAGTGCAGTGGAGAGCGGCGAGGCTATCGCTTAAACCACTACACCATACGTGGTGACAATAATTATGACTAATGATGCAATGTTAATACTAAATCACTAGCTGTGTAAAGCTGGTTGTTGACTAGAATAATTTTCTCCTTATGAAATGTAAAGTTAACCATTTGTGTTTATAAAAATACTCCTAATTAATAATTGATAATACTTTTTAGAATACATATAATAATATTTTCAGCACTGTTAGCTAAAACATCATCCGATATGAAATCATTATTGGAATATATAAAAATGTCCAAACATATTCTAAAAATACCGCCGGATGACACTATTATAGATGGATTACCTGCTTCTGCGTACATTGAACCAGATGAACTAAACGTTCCTGTCGATAATTCACGAGGTTCAATAGGACTCAACCATATGGATGAAATACCAAAATACGTAAAGTATATTACCAAGAAAGGAGTAAAACTAATAAAAGAAACAGCTAAACAATTCATTAAGGAATTAAAAATTGAAAATAATATCACGAAAGAAGTAACCAGAGTCACTGATGATTATGTATCGACATTGGAAACGTACATGAAATATATCAAAGAAAGTGGATCGGGACTCTTTTTTGACGAGGAATTTATGTTTCTGAATATACTAGATACTGCGTGTAAACTCATTAGTCATGAAAAATGGAAACTTGTTAATAACGTCTTGAAAAAAAATAAATCAAAGAATCCTCGTACAGCAAAATCTAAACTTTTAGATAAATCTATTCTTGATAATATCAAAAATATAATAGACACTGAAAATATGAATACAAAAAGAGAAGAAAGGAAAGTTATCTGCTATGAACATGATATTTGTATAATGTATCCGGCGTTTTCTGATTATCTTCTCGATATTATTAAGGAGATACTAAAATTACCGGATGATAAACTAAGAAAATTAGTTAATATCTCCAATGTAGGAAATAATGACAATTTCTTGGCATGGATCACTGATGAGTATCATAAAGAAATATTTTTAGGGCAAATAAAAACTGTGCTAAATAAAACAAGTATAAGGCAGTTTTTTAAATCGGTGAAAAATGTCTTAACAGAAAGATTTCAAATGACACACAATCGAAATATTAAGCTGAAAACAAGAATTCAAGCTACAAGGCATCTTTTGGACATCATAGATAAGTCATTTAAGTATAAACCTGATGAGCCATTCATAATTGAATTTAATAACACTGTTAAAATTATTAAAGACTGGGCAAATAATAAGACAGACGAAGCAATGGTCAAAAATGTTTGTGAAACAATAATTGATATTACTTTTGAAAAACTTAATGAATACAAGTTTCAAATAAAATTTTCTTTGATAGAAATTATTGTAAAAGGACATACAACCAATGAACTTATGGATAATACTTTATTTTTGGAAGGTTCTAAAGGTGTTTATGAGTACTTTGATGTTGATCCCAAGGTTAAGTTGTTGTATGAAACTATAAATTTAAATACATAATTTGACAAAAGGATTTTGAAATCTTAGTTTAATTTTCAACTTGGGTAATTTCCCAATAGCTACTTTTTCCTGCCTAGTCTTGACCTATCGAGTTCAAGCGACAGATTTCTGATTAAAGGTGATGGTCGGGTGACATTTCGTTGGATCAATGAATTAGCCATGTCTTTTCTGCAGATCCACAATACGTGGCAATATTGCCAGCCATGCTGATAATGGCGTAGATGAGGTACGGCGGGATGTTACACCAAAAAAAAAAAATACCAAATTATAACTTTATAACTCCCAAAAAATGTTTCGCACAATTTCATTTGCAAAATTATTTGCTAAATAAACTCTTCCCTAATAATTGTAACCCAAACCTAATATTTCGCAAGTGATCGTCTCGACAATAGCTTGCTTGCCAAACCAACTTAATGCAATTTTCATGTAGTCAAATGTTTCCTTTAGTAAAACATAACATATGTGAATCAATATGTTTTGTATAAATTGTGATTAATATAATTGGTTTCTGTAGCCGTTTTAATCAAATAAATAAAAACAAAAAATAAAATAAATAAATATCTTATGCAAAATATCATAAGCCAAACATTTCGTGCCGTAAGTTTACATTTCTGTTCAGTAATTTATTTTATTTTATTTTATTAGAAGGTACAGAAACATATGACGGATTTAAACACTTCATACATAATTATGTTTCAAATGAAAAAAAAAATCAAATCTGACGCCCCATTTTATCTGTATACAGCAATTCAATTAAATAGCTTCAACAAGAAATGTAGTACGTTAAACAAAGAACAAAAGGAATTTAAGAACTAAATTATAAGATGAAATTTAAATTAAATTAGGTACCTAAAGTAAATTAGTTTATAACTATGAAGATTCTAAATAACACAATGATTTGCTTACTCAATGACAAATGATTTGAAGCTTTATGGAAGTTGGCCCAAAATATAATGGTATTATGTACAAATTAAATAACAAAATGTGTTATGACAAGGAAAAGTTCGAATGTCGAAGAAAAAGAAAGAAAGAAAGATCAAATGTCGTAATGTAACTTTTCCAAGTGAAATTTGATAATAAAAAATTTGACCTAATGAAAATTTGGGTAAATATTATAAATAGTATAGTAAATAGTGTCAAAAATTTGTTTGGGTAATAAAATTTTGTCAAAATCCTTTTGTTTAGACGGCATGCTCTCACGGCTCTTAATATATTTCTTGTATCTTTGGTCTCTATAAATAGTTAGGTCGTTCAATTTTAAGATTTAATTAAACTGTAAGGAAATATTGCTATAAACACAATGCAATTAAAGGCTTTGATAATAAAATCTTTCATTCAAATAATGATTTTTATCAAATACTAATTTTACTTTAAAAAATACTTGGCAGAATATGTATTTCCTTCGGTTACTTATTTCTTTACAGGGTGAGGTTTTAGTTATTGTGTGAAATACATTTTGAATTGTACTTTACAAGTCCTTTTCTTACTAACCATTTTTAAGTATTTCTAGTTTTATCAGTTTCATTATCATTTGGCTTGGAAGAAGAAGACTTAAGATTAGGGAACGATATTGCTCATAACTTAATTAATGATAATGATCCTATATCAAAAAAACTGTACCAATTACCCACTCAAAGATCCAACCAACCCGACAGAATCAACATAGCAAAAGTTCAACGGTATATAGACCATTTCAAAAAACAGGGTGCATACGTTTTAAGATATGTAGGAGAACGAATGGGCGAAGAAATTAACAAGATATTACGACCAAAAGTTGATAAAAAGATTGCCGCTGCTATACAAGACTATGAAACAACGATCCAAACATATTTTGACACACATTGGGGCAGGACTTTAGAAGAAAAAGGCTTGATTAATGATACAGATTTCATGTTTTTGAACCTGCAAGAAGCAGGATTTAAAATTCTACATCGTAAAGAGAACAAACTCCTGGATGATATTACTAAAACCGTTTATTCTAACAATTATTCTGATGAAATGTTGATCACCAGTAAAATTGATGAAATGAACGAACTTATTTACAATAAAAGTATAAAATTCAAAAAGGAAGAGTTGGAATATCTCTGCGTCGACTATAAAATTTGCAGACGGTATCCAGCTTTCACAGATTATTGTGAAAATTTCATCATTGAATTGTTACGACTGGCAAACGATAACTTGAATAGTATAGTACAATACTTGATTGACTCGCTAAATAATAACGAACAGTTTTTGTTCATAATCTCAGAAAAAACCGACAGTGTGGTATTATTAGAAAAAGTTAATGCTTTTTACAAAGATTACTGTATAAAAGAATCAATAACAGCCGTAGGATTGGCGCTTAATCAAAAGTTTAAGAAGTTGAAAGTAGAAGACAGTGTACAAAGAGTAAGAGTACAAGCTACAAGAGCTCTTTTAGATATAATGGACGCAATGTTTGATGGAAATGATAACAATGACTTTGGTACTACTTTTTTCAATGCTATTAAAGCTGTTCAACGTTGGGATGATGGAGAGAACATAGCTGGGAAATTAACAATGCAGCTATTCATAGATACGATCCTAGAGCAGATGAACTTTTATCTGACTCCTTTTAAAACCAACTTGATTAAGATGATAGTTAGAAACGGCGCAGAACACGATATAGATTTGGAAATGGATGTTAGTGTGTTTTTGGAAGGTAGCAAAGGAGTGTATGAGTTTGCATAAAAATAAATGGTTAATCTATGAAACTGTATTAATTACTTAGCAATGTTAGCAAACGTTGCTCTTCTTTTTTTAAGTTAACCTAAACACTTTGCTTAATATGAGAAGACGCTCATGCTTTCTATGTAGTGGAGGTCTTCTTATGTAGTATAGGTTAAGAAAATATTAATCCGTACTGAACGTAACAGTGAAGTAAATTCCCTAGTTGTTTGGCCTAAACTAATTAACAGGTAATTTGCAGATGTGTTAGACTAATGAGGTGTCTCTATCTATATTTAGCTTATAACAATTTATAAACTACGTAATCGCAAGGGTTATAATAAAAAATGTTGTTTCCAACTTCCACTATGTATATCAAAATAATTTAATTAATTAAGAATTAAATACCAATTTTAGTGATTAAATTATTGGAATATCAATCACCAGAAATGTTTAATGATTTATTGTTCATGCATAGTGATAAACGCAATCTTAAAACATTGTTATTGTTAAGAAAATTGCATTTTCAGCTCTTAAAATGTATTTGTTGTGCAGTTTGATTCTATTAAGAGGTAAATAAATAACTGATTTATTTTTATTAATGATGGGAGTAATTCAGATTGATGTACGCATCATTTTTATATAAAGTAAGCACTTTGAATACAAATAATAGTGTTTTTGCGGAGTGACTCAACGGAGCATCTTCATCTATTTTTTTTACTTGTGCTTAGTATTAAAACAATGCTAAGTGTAAAACTATTCTGAGTTATCGTATATCACGGTTCTTCTTCTTCGTCGTGTCGATGGCAGTGTCAAATTTTATTTTGACTTGCCATCGTGGTGATTAGCCAATTCGCTTTTAAGAACTCGCGAATTGCCCAGGGTGCGCCGGACGTAGGGAATAGTTGTGTACGTCATTATATATCACGGTCTCGAGATATTTACCATGTAATTAATATAGATAAATATCCCGTGTTATCTATATTCTTGTAAAATGTATGTCTTAATAAAAAATCTGTTTTTCGGCTTGCACAGCAACTGTGTGGTCTGACCGTATCACTATGTACTTGTACCGTCGGGCCATACATTTTGCAGTCAACAGTTTTAGCGAGCACCTTTCATTTACCTTAATCTCATAATCGAGTAGGCATTTTTGGATATGGCTTATTAATACTATTTACTATTAACCACTTGTATTTTTCAGCTCTTTGTAACGGTATATTAATAGACACAAGACCGTTGCGTTTAAATACTCCAAAACTAAACGATGCTATTTATCAATCAAATAAATATCCCTCTATAGATGTACCAGTTTCTGGAAATATTCCAAGAGTTGAAACACTTACTAACAAAAAAGCCTCACATTTAATGACTATACGTAAGATTAAAGAATACGTTGACTATGTTAAAGAAGAAAGTAAACCTGTATTTAAATATATCGGAAACCAACTAGTAAAGAAGAATATAAACAAGAATAGAATCAACAAAAATGTAGACATTGTAACTAAAGATTACGTCACACAACTAGATAGTTACTTTCGTCATATTACTAATCAAGAATCAGGCTTTTTCCTAGATCAAAACTTCATAATGCTGAATATTTTAGACACAGCTTGCAAAGTACTATACCGTCAACAAGTAAAAATGGTACAAGATATTGTAGAATCTAATGTTACAAAAAATAGCACAGTAACTTCGAAAACATCTGAAGTAACAAATTCTGTGAATTTGCGCGTTGTTCGAATTGATAATATAACAGATATAATTCAATTGGAAACTTTGAAGAATAAACAAAATATAGTAAAACATCTTTGCAAAAAATATAATTTATGTAAACCGTATCCATCATTCACCGATTATTGTATAAAGTTTTTGAATGAATTATTGCGATTACCTGATGCTAAGATGAATCTGCTGGTTGATGATTTTATTAATAAAGTAAAAGAGAATAAAGATTTTCAAAGTCTGGTCTCAGAAATAACAGGTAGCAAGGATGTAATTATGAAAGAAATAGAGAGGTTTTGCCGACAAACGAGGACAAAAGAGGCTTTATCATTAATGAGAAATATGTTTAGTCAAAGATTCAAAATATTGCACAGTGAAAACATGGAATATAAGCACAGAGTTCAGGCTACGAGAGTATTTCTTGATATAATTGACGATGAATTTCATTACATCCACGAAGACAGTTTCCTTTATTTCTTTGATTCTACACTTAAAGCTATACACAAATGGGCAAAGAGCAAGAATCTTTTGCCTAGTTTGGCTATAGAAGAATTTGTAAAAAACTTGTTCAGCACTTTAAACTTCAGCCAACGTTCTTTAAAGGGTGCCTTGATCGAGATGATATTAAGGGGTCATTCAGTACATGAAGAATTAGACGAGACCCATTTTATGGAGGGTTCTAAGGGCGTTTATGAATTTTTAACATAAAGCCAAATAAAAGTTTGTGCCCGTATTTGTTAAGTTTCATTTCCTTCAATAAAACTTTGGCAATAGGATCATAGTAATTGTGTATTGTGTACTGACGTAAACACTACATGCGTCAGTAGACCCCAGGGTAAAGTTAAGGAGTAATATAATTTTAAAACAAGAGCAAAAAAATACATAATTAAAAATAGGATAAAGATCATAGTTAGACATGGATACATTAATGTTTACAGCCCGAAAGAATTGAAGTACGGAACCCTGATCAAAATATTAGAAGTATTCATAAAATTGGTACTTATGTCACTATAATATGCAAAAAAGCAATTAGCAATATAGAATTAAAATTACCAGAACTAATGTTCGATTAAATTATATTTTTATAGTTAAAATAAAACCTTGAATTGAAAGACTCATGAACAAAACAAAATTATTAAAAACATTTAGAAGGATATTGCAATGTATTTATTTGTTTTTATTTTTCTACAAGGTAATGATTTGAAGGTTATTTTAAATTATAATAATATATAAAATGTAATAAAAAAAACAAAACAGAGTAATAAATATCGTGTAATGTTTTTAGCTTTGTCACTTTCTTTATCGTTTCTTCCTTTTGCGTACGACGAGGAAACTGCAAAGGTCCGAGATGAATTCCAAAAAACTATATTTGATATAAATAACAAAGGTAAAGGACCATATGAGATATATTCTAACTCACTTCCTGAACCAGCTGAAGTTATGCTTCCAATAGAATCCCGACCAGGAGATAACTTGAAGGCAGCCGAAGATCTAGAAAAGTATGTAGCTTCCATTATAGTGCATGGGGAAAACACATTGATGAACACGGCCAAAGAAATAATAAAGCAAATAACGGATGTACCTGATAACATCACACAAGAAATATATATAACTACCACCGATGATTATAATTTAAAAATTAAAAATTATTATAATTATGTCGCAGGGGAACGAGATAGTTTCTTTATTGACGAAGAATTTATTTACTTAAATATGCTGGATACATCCAAAAAACTACTGTTTAAAGAACAGTGCAAACTTGTAGATGCCATTTTAAGCGCTGTTAATAAAAATAACGAAAGTGTTAAAGTAATCCAGATTGACAGTAATTTATATGCTAGAATACGAAATATGAGCGAACGTATAATTAATAAGCATACTATGAAACATGAAAGCGAACTATTGCAATATCTATGTGACAAGTACGATATGTGCAAACCAAACCCAGCATTTGCAGATTCTTGTGAAATATTTTTAAAAGAATTGACGAAACTACCCTCAGATAAATTTACAGTATTAACGGAATTTGTTAATAACAACGTAAGAGAAAACTATGAATTCTTAGCAATGATACGTGATTTAGAGGGGAATCCAGAAACAATGAATAATGAAATTAAAAGTTTTTATGCTAATACTACTATTAAAGACGTTTTAATTGCTGCAGAAATGAGCATTCGCCAAAGATTTACTATAATACACACGGAAACCCGAAAAACTAAGCGTATCATTCAAGCTGGAAGGATTCTACTAGATATCATGGATAAAACATTTCATAATACAACAGTTGTTGAAGAAATGGATGCAATTGTCACAGATATTAAAAACTGGGCGTATAATGAAAAGCCCTTTCCTGGACGTGCAATAGTACAACTAATCAGTAATTTATTTAAAAGGTTGAATTCAATTCGTTATCCTATAAAAACGTCCTTGATTGAAGTGATATTAAGAGGCTATTCATCTAATATTGCGTTGGATGAGATTTTATTTCTAGAAGGCTCGAAAGGGGTGTATGGGTCTTAATTAAATATTATTAAAAATCGACTATATTATGTATTTTATTACATTGAAGTTCATTCGGATGTATTAATAAAAACACATCAACACATGAATGTGGAGAAAAAAATAAAAAGCTTTTTTGCCTAATATTCTTATTTTGTTAATTATTGCATAAATTTTATTGATTGTTTTTCTAATATTATAAACAAAAATATATTATAACTAATAAATGGCATTTCATTTCCATTAGAAAAGATAATAAATGTAATGAGTACATAAATTTGGGCACATTGGAAATTGCTGCAATCTTAGGTCCTCTACTTGCTACTCTTAACAATCAGTAATTATATACTTAGACATAATGTTGGTCTATTATGGTAAATTAATGCTTCAGAAACATATTTGTAAACATTATCTATCAGAACTGCCTTCCTTTTTCTTTTAATTTCCTTTTTTAAAATGAAAATGGTCAGTATTTTAATTTAAATGGTAATTAAAACGACAAATAATAAACTAATGAACAGTAAAATAATGATTATGAAAAAAATATTTAGATTTTCCATTAATATAATTAATTGCCATAACCAGTAGGTAACTTTAAGAAACCTTGTCAACGTTTTATTTTAATAAGTTCCTTGAGTGCATTCTAACATAATGTATCCAAAAAGTTTACTTTTATATTGTGTGTTCAATTTTATTTTTTGCCAAGGTAAGCCTTTTTCGAAGAATTATTTCCGCAGAACCTACCTATACTAAAAATATTTTTTTTTTAGCGCAAGCTTTTAAATCATCATCATCAATTATAATTGAAGAGGAAAAGGAGTATGCGACCAAAATACAAAAACGTTTCTTTAAAAGTCTTGCTCATAACTATGATACCGATATACTTCTACTAGATGTATATTTTCGGGAGCTTGATAACAAACAAGACAGTAAAGAAACTACAAGGGCAATAGTTAATAGTAATATAGTTGCAGAGTATGTAGAATATCTCAAATATATGGGTGAAAAGACACTAGAACACATAGAACCAAAAATTGTACAAGAATTAAAGCTACAGAAAAATGTTAAGCATACCGTCAATATTGTTGACATGATCACAGATTACAAGGTAAAGATACAAGCCTACTTTAAAAATGTAGCAGCAAAATGCAATTCATTTATACCTAACAATTACATAATGTTTCTTGACACGTTTGACGTCGCTTGCAAACTCCTCCATCGCAATCAAGAAATAATTTTCAATAATGCTCTAACTGCAGTCAAATCGGCAAATAAATTTAATACAATCGACTATGTTTCATCAATAGAAGAGAATGGTGAAACCAAGAAAGCGTCCAAAATATTTCATGATAGAATTCAGAACGTAACTAATAATATTTATACATTCAATACAAATCTCAGAAGAGACCAAATGAAACACATTTGTGTAAAATACAAGGTTTGCAGACAATATCCAAGTTTTACTGACTATGTGGGTCATTTATTTAATGAAATACTACAATTACCAGAGCCAAAGTTTCACATTTTTACTAAAGTGTTATTCATGTATGTTAAAGTCAATCATAATTTTGCATCTTTACTACAAAAAATGGAAGAACATAAATCAATTGCTGCAAAAGTCGAGAAATTTTTCGAAGATGACGTCAAAAATTTCAGAAAAATATGTGAAGTATTAACAATAGTTTTTACTCAAAAATACAACTTAATACAAAATCGTTTATTTAAAGTGAAAACATCAGGCGCAATCTTAAGGAATATTTTAGATTATGTAGATAAATCAGTTCAATCTGGTTTTGTTTCATATTTTATTGATATTTTAGTAGCTATCAGGCGTTGGTCTGATGATAGGATTGAATCGATTGTGCCAGGTCTCTCATTATTTACTAACTTTATATCTAGGATGCTGACTCCAATGCTAGGCACTAATGATAAAAACGTAAAAAACATCATTGCTTTGTTTGAAACAGTACATGTAGGCAATATAACACAATACCAGGAATTGTTCAACACTTTACTGAAGCAGACAATTTGAAGAAAACGTTATTATTTGATTTGACTTTAAACAATGAATAAATAAGTTACTAAATGTGACCCCGTGTTTTAATAAAAAAAAATCTTGTGATAATTTAAGAAATATTTTTATACTAGCGACCCGCCCCGGCTTCGCACGGGTACAATGCTGATACTAAATACACTACAGAAAAACTGTGAACGTTGTATATAAAAACACAGCGGCCCGCTCCGGATTCGCACGGGTATATAATATAAATAGGCTATAGCCTATGTCACTCACTGAAAAAATGATTAAAATCGATCCAGTAGTTTAATTTATTCATTACTGGCCGTGGCCCGTTGGAGTAAAACAATTCCCCCTTTCTATGCATGTATTATACATAAAAACCTTCCTCTTGAATCACTCTATCTATTGGAAAAAACCGCATCAAAATCCGTTGCGTAGTTTTAAAGATTTAAGCGCACATAGAGACAGAAAAGGCGACTTTGTTTTATACTATGTAGTGATTACTAAACTTTTACACAACGCCATCTAATCCCAATTCTGCAATGGGCAGTATGGCTCATAGAAAAGCCGGCAAAAAAGGATTGATTACTGCTTTCCAGTTTTAGCAAAATTATTAATTTGATTAGGTGATAATTCAAAAAACTAGGAAAGTTTAATTTTATTGAAATAAAAACCAACTTCTTCGCGAACAAATGACACTAAAATTAACGACATTATCTAAATATCTTTATCCACAGGGTTTAAATTACATCGTGACGGATCCGTTTACCAGTGATTCAGTCTTCTTCTTCTTACGTGTCAATGGCATTATGGTTTTTTATATATATTGTTTTTGCCCAGGAGGTAGCAACTTCTACTCCCTTGCTTGTGGCTTGCATTAGGTCTTCACGGGCACATCTAGAGGGAGACAACGGGCACGAAAGCAGCTGAGCCATGTTTTGAATGGGGAAACCACACTTGCACGAGGAGGCATTGGTGTTTGTGATGCCAACATATTTTTCTCTTTCTGTCTCAGAATTATGTACTGAATCACTGGTAAGCGGCTTCGTCACGATATTATTTACACCCTGTATAAGTCAAATAAAATATTAAAGGATAAATCTAAATATATGAGTACCAAATAGAAACAGACAGTTCCTAATTAACTGAGTGTCTTAAAAATGAACCATACGTTTTTAAGCACTTTTGTAAATATTTTTGAGACCATAAACATGTATAGGTTAACATAAAGATGTCATAAGATTGTCATAAGACAACAATATTTACTAAATATAATTAAGATCCTTAAACACATAACCATTAAATATTTAATTGAAAAAAAGAATTAACCAACAATTACAATATAGTGATTGTTTTGGAATAAATTAGTTATTTCAATTTCAAGTTTTACTTACGGCTTTTAAAAGGAGGAGGTTAAAAATTCGTCGATTTTTTCTATTACACGATCGCCGGCATCAGTCATAATGAAAGCTTTATTATTTATTTATTTTTTTACATTTCAGGGTAGGCCCATTTTATTTTTTTTGTCAGTATATTCATTATGGAATTTATAGCATTGAATTCATAAATATAAAAATACCTTTTTAATATTATTTTCATTGAAATATATCTGCAAATTAATAAACATAACATATAAATTTTAACAATAGACATACCTGTTTATCTGTTTATTCTGTAAAATATTTTATCATTTTAGTATTATTTGAAATATGCACGGCTCTGCCAGACGATCCAGAAAGAACAACTATCCCTATGGAAAGAGATTCGTCAAAAACATCAATATACGAAACATTTCCACCTGATATGACTATTTTTTCTATTATCCGAGAATCTGCAGAGCAAAATATTGATCAAGAACTAAAAGAATATTTGGATCACAATGAAAATAAAACAAATGCAATGCTGAATAACTTTGAAAAGGAGTTAATAAATAAGTGTCCAGCTGACAAGAATGCAACTATAAAAAAGGAGAAAATAATTAACAATTTCCATTTTAAAATGCAGCAACATTTGAACTATGTGGTTAATCTAAGAAATCAGTTTGAGATTAATGACGAATACTTGTTCCTAGATATATTAGAAACTACGTATGAGTTTCTTTCTGAAGGACTTCAACATATGATAACCAGAGCAGACAAAGGAATCGATTGTGTGACAAACTTAACTGAAAACATAAAAAAAATAAATAGTTCAATGAATTTCCAGCTAACAGAATTCAAACAAGAGGAGCTTCTCCATTTATGTAATGTAAATCGCGTTTGTAAACCATATCCAGCTTTAACTGACTATATCAAACATTTCATAGATGAAATCGTGGCGTTTCCTGAATATAAACAGAATATGTTGGCTAGAGTCCTGTGTAACACAATAGTTAACGATGAAAATTATATTTTAATTATAGAAGCTCATAATGATATGGAAATTTATCCTGAAGTTGAAAAGCTTTTAAGCAATATTCCTGTTGTAAAACAAGGATTAAAAGCTCTGAAATCCATTCTTGATGAAAAATTTAAAGTAATAATAAGTCCGAATGAAATGACTAAAGCAATGGTTCAAGCTGCAAGGAAGGTTCTCGACATTACAGATGAGGCATTTAGAAAACATGAAAGTCTCGACGATATTTTCCACAAAGATTGGATCACCACTTTGGAAGCTCTAAAAAAATGGGCTAAAAGTGAAAAGCAATACTTTGTACCAGATGTAACAAAATTAATTAACCATATACTAGAAGCAATTTATTTAAGTAAATATTCGAAAAAAGGTGTCTTGCTTCAAACTATAATTCATGGTAGTCCTAAAAATGCAAATTTCTATTACAGTTTGTTTAGGAATGGCTTTATGGGAGTTTATAAAGAAATCTCAATATAAGTATATACATTTATATATATTTTCATAATGTTTTAATTTGTTACCCTAGTCCCTAGTGTGTATGAACCTTGTAAGATACGTAAGAACTATTAGTAAGTTATTCTGTGGTAAGAGGAGCTACAGCTTTTAATGTTTTAGGATATCTGAAATAAAATGAGCAAAAATGACGCACCTCAACTTATTTCCTCTTTTTTTGGTTTCTAGACTCTGGATTCTAACGTTCAATCAAAATGAAGAAAAAGTTTGGGTAAGTTTGTGTTTGGCTACGCGCAATAGGGTGCCGTGGTCAGTCGTTACAACATAATTAGGGACACAAAACAGGTTTTATATCTAAATTGAACATTAAAACAAGTCATTATTTTCAAAGGTTTTTGAGTTTTAAACAAAATGTTTGAAGTAACTGCATTTTACATTTTAGACCCCAATTACTCTTAAACTAATTAAATTAAAGTTGTCGCTATGGTTTTCCTTTAAAGTTCATTACATACCACGATCCAGGTTTTCAAGGTCACGGTTTAGCTTTTAGAGGGTCGGCGGGTGCTACGGAACCCTAAGGGTTGGACCTCATCTGGCAGCACGGAATCGCCTTTTTCCGTCGCCCTTTCTCTTTCTGTCGCTTAGAACTGCCATTTGCTAGACCGAGACAGAAAGCATAATGCGATAGCACGCGGCGGAATCCTCGAGGCGATCGGCATCACGGACAAAATGCAATGGTCGGTGGGAGACTCCGGAACGCTGAAGCGCGCGATAGCATGCTAACGCATCCTTTCACCGCAGATCACTTGCTATGCAGACGCGTACGATCGGTCTGCGGAATGCGACAGCGCGCGTTCGCATGCGGCAGCATACTGCAGCACGTGGTAGCACAGGCGGCACAAATGCGATTCCGTGCTGCCAGATGAGGTCCAACCCTAAAAATGCAACAGATATTTTCAATAAAACGTAACATTAAAAGCCGAAGTTCGACTCGCACTTGACCCATTCCTTAATATCTAATCAGCTGTGATTAATTAATATTTACAGAGCCCTAACTTGAGATAATTGTCGTGATTAAAAAAACAATTATTATTTTTATTAGTTACAAATTCAATTCGTGAAAAGCGCAAGACAGCACTATGCTCTTTAGTTTGTTTTTTATATCCCAAGGTAAGAGTTTTATAATAAGAAATGATAAATATTTATGTAGATAATGTTTATGACTTAAATAACATGATATTTTCAGTATTATCAGTTTCTCTAACATACGATATAGAATTAGAAGGAATAGTGAGGCTGGGCAAAGATGCCTTCAAAACCCTTACCGATAATGACAACAATGATTTAGAAAAGGAGGGAATGAAGGAAACAGAAGACATACCACATTCTTTAAATGTGCGAGCCAACGAGGATCTGGCCCAAAAAAGGTCAGTTGATATGCCAACAATGCTTGCTAATAGCAATCGAATCAACGAACTTAAAGAATATGTAGATCATGTCAAAGAAATAGGACCCAATGTATTAAAGAAATTGGGGAAAGAGATCATTTATGAAATGAGATTAGACAATACGAATTTCGATGAAGTAAAAAAAGCGACGGATAGTTACATCACGGCAATACAAAGATACTATGAGGCTGTAATGGACCAACAATCTAAATATAATAATGATGAAGAGTTAGTTTTTTTGGATATGGTCGATACAGCCTGTGTATTACTATATCAAGAACAAAAGAAACTGTTAGGCACTGTATTTATGGTTGCAAATTACACGACACCACCACAGCACCCGACAGACATTATCCAATTAGTAAGCAAAAGTATTTACAAGAAACACGTCCAGACTAAAACACGGGAGTTGCGACATATCTGTAATAGATATGAAATCTGCAGACCATTTCCAGGCCTAAGTGATTATTTAGCTGATGTCATGGTCGAAATGCTGAGACTAACTGATAAGCAACTCGAAACATTTGCCAAGCTCGTAAAATATTATGTGAAATTGAACCAAGAGTTTTTCCAAAACATTTCTGGAGAACAAGACAGAGTAATTGTTTATAACCAGATGTTTAAAATGTTTCAAAATGTGGATAGCATCAAAGAATCTTTGTCGGTAATAAGGGGGATAATAACACATAGATTTAAGATAATACAGAGCCCTAACTTGAAGCTGAAACTGAGGACTGACGCTATGAGATTGATTATCGCAATATTTGACAA
Source organism: Hypena proboscidalis (assembly GCA_905147285.1). Taxonomy (NCBI): domain Eukaryota; kingdom Metazoa; phylum Arthropoda; class Insecta; order Lepidoptera; family Erebidae; genus Hypena; species Hypena proboscidalis. The sequence goes on from LR990147.1 coordinate 1,561,716, forward strand.
AGCATTCGCGTACGAACGGGAGGAACTATTGGCAATAGATTTTGATACCGCCGTCAAATCGTTAAGAGAGTGGGCAGAAGGTAATAGGGTAGAATTACCAGAATCAGTTATGGCCAAACTTATGAATTATATTGTAAAAACTTTAAATTATAACTTAAGCGACAACGCTAAAGAGGAGTTAAAGGTATTGATTGAGATTATTGTAAGAGGCAGCTCCAAAAATGAGGAACTTTATAAGAGTTTGTTTAGTGATGGTTCTAAATATGTAAGGGGTGAAGATTATCATCCTGATATTGCGATTATATAAGTCTAGCTTTTGCCCCCGACGTAAACAACAACTAAACCAGATTATATAATCAAAGTAAACCAGCTATTAAATACAGACACTGCCATGAGATTTTGCCTGACGCGATTGTTTTCGTTTTGCAAGATCTAACTTTTTTTATAACAGTAAAATACATTTTGAAAAGGAAATTTGTTAACTGCCCTATCCAAAAGTTTTTAGTTGGTTAACGTATGCGCCTGCCACGGCAAGGTCTTGGGTTGGATTCCCGGGTCGGGCAAACGTGAAATAATTAATAGCACGAATTCGTGCCCAGTGGATGGCGATAGGCTCACCTAACGGGATTTAAAAACATAACAGGTGAAGTGTGGCTGTTATATACCTCTGCCGCACACTTCGGCACAATACAGTCAATTAATACCTTTTTATTGTACAGTCAATTAGCCTTTGGAAGTTTGCAGGGCAGTTACTTCTCTCAATTTACCACAACCCGTCCTCAACTTTCCGCATCCAGTCCTCCTCAGCCATCTTTTTTCCACCTGGAAAGGGTTGTTCTACCTTACAGTTGTCGAGTCACAGTCTTCATTCCAAGACGCGTTACTGCAACGGTTGTCGATCTGAAGAAAAATGCTTAATAATATTAAGCACAGTTAATACCGCAGGATAAATTCACAATAATATTAAGTATATTGTGACATGCAGCAAAGTTCAAGAGTGGAATAAACGTCGGTGTGTTATTGTAGCCGGCACGTGCCCAATGCGGACTTACCATTCACATTATTGTTCAACTGTATTGAATATAAATGGCAGTAATCCAACAGGGGAAAGGCTAATAGAGCTTAACTTTGAAATGCTTACCATTCATATTTTAAACGCAAAACTACCGATTGCTATCACGACTGAATTACTGAAACAATCTTGATATGCGATCCGAAGCCAATTTTCAGTTTATATGTCATGGGTTTGTAGCCCCTAAAAATAAAAACTTATAAAATTTTAATGGAAAGATTATACATGTAATATTTTGAAGCAAATTATAGCTTTTTTCATTTTATATGTTAAGGTAAATAAATTAAGAATCAAGGTATATTTACCTAAAACGCTGACACAAAGGGTTGAGAAATTTCGACTCTAGCAACATACAAATCCATGACTGAATTAGCGAAGCATCTGGGGGTATGTGTTTATCCAAGGGGTACAGGTTCGAATCCTGCTGGATTCTTAATTTGTCATCTTTAATATTTTATGGAAAGAGTATAGGTAGCCTAAAAACCCAAGAGAAGACTACAATATGGACGAGTGCAGCCAAGTTTAAAAGTGGACTAAACGTCGGTGTGTTATTGTAGCCGGCACGTGCCCAATGCGAACTTACTATTCACATTATTGTTCAACTGTAAGGTATGTTATTTAGCAGCAAGTCAACTTCAGTAATGGGAATATTCTACTTAATGTTAAGGCGGCATCATCACAGCAACTAAAACGTATGAGCATTTTATTTATCCTACTTAGCAATGACTAGTCATTGATTTACTGTGTTGTTCTTTCTGGCAGGGACTAGCTGAAAATCAGTGCTGTGCATTGCGCGCAGCAAATACTGAGCTAGATCCCTTGCCGCACATTTTCTGTGTACTATTTTATATTTCGTGTAAACTGTTTTTTTTTAAATGTAAGATAATGTGTGGCAAATAAATGGTTTAAATGGTTTAAATGGTTTAAAATGTCTAATCTTCAACTTAAAATATATCATGTGAGTTATAGCTGTTATAACCGACAAAGAAGGGTAATTTATTTACACTGCATACATTATTTGACTGAAATTAAAATTAATTCAGCAAAATAATTACTTTTATTTATTTAATTTTCAAAGTTAATAAATTAAAGATGAGTTTTGCAGTTCTTTCTTTTTAAAATATATAACCAATTTAAAATTTGACAAGCTTATCGAACTTGTCTTACTGTCTTTTTTAAGCTACATTTTAAACAATGCATAAGAAATGTACAATTTGATTGTACTCAGTTTACAAGTGCCTGAACGTTTTGTTCTCATTTCCTTGCGCATTGCAACATGTATTGTTTTACACTTTGATTAACTACTTATTTAGCAAATAAAGGTAGAAGACCTGGGTCCAGTTGCTGGGTGCAGTGACCTTAAGTTTGGCATAAATCGCTTTAGTTCGATTGTTTTAGGAGTATGTGTATTTTTGTCATAATTTATAATACACCAACTAGAAAAAATGTTAAAACTGTCTTGGTAAATTGTACACTTTCTCACACTTTTTATCGCAAATTTATTATTTGTTTTTTAATTTTTATTTATTTTATTTTATTTTTTGGGAATCTACTAGGTACTAAATATATCATATTCTTACAGCTAGAATAAAAAGCCATATTAATTTACATGTATATATAATATAATTTAAACGTTTATTTTTACATTTGATTTGCGAAAGGTTTTTACCATTAATGTACTAAATAAGAAAGTGTATAATTTGCGAATAAATCTTTAATACGACCTGGATAGTTTGATATTAAAATTGCCGTTTCTGAGATACTTCTACATTTCGCAAATGGATTATATTAATTTACTATGATCTCAATTTAACAAAGACAATATGTTTAGTTTCAGATACATAATTAAGCGATCATTCATTCATAAACAAACGGAGGTGGTGGTTTCTTGGTTCAACAGATTCTTGATCTGTTAAAAAAATTGGCTGGATGCCATATTTATTGTCTAGCGTAGCTTTATAATAATTTGCGTTTACGCTCACCACTTTTCATTCATAAAAGCACAGTTTGTTTTTACTTTTTTTTACCAAAAAATCGTGTTTTTTAAAATACAAAATATACAGTGTGTAATCGTTAAGTATATCTGTGATAATTTTGTTACTATACGAGATATCATGAAATCTCTGACTGATTTAATTCGTACATTACCTAATACGTAGATCTACTTTAACAACTATTAATAATTTTTATGATATTTAAAGAATTATACCCGTACTCTTAACCGTTGTACCTTCCAGCGTCAGCTCAGTAAAATGAAATGCCAACTGCTAGATGAAAATATTCAAGTAACTTTAGATAATAAAGAAAGTCCAGGCGTCTCCAAGAACCTCCTTTGAAGTCGGTTACTTGTTTTAAAAAACCGGCCAAGTGCGTGTCGGGCCACGCGCAGAAGGGTTCCATAGAAAAATATTTTTAATTTTACTTTATAACTAAATGGCGTCCTTCAGAAAGGAAATGTTTGTAGTACACGAAACCAGCTAGCACGTATGACGAGATGTATGAATGTTGAGGAAGCGAAAGAAGTATGTAAGGAGCGAAGCACATGGCGTTCCATCGTCTCTGCCTACCTCCGTGGGATAAAGGCGTGATTTTATATATGTATTATGTATGTTTATTTATGTTTCAAGAATTTTGAACGAAATATTCTGAGTAACTGCATCTGACATTTCGGACCCCTATTCCTCTTGAACTAATGAAGTGAACTTATCCGCTATATTTTTCCTTTAAAGTTCATTATATGTACTATCGACACAATTTTTTTCAGATTTTAGGATCCAGTAGTTTAGCTTTTAGAGGGGGGGGACGCCCTACTCGAACAAAAATTTGGTCTTTAAAGTTAATTATCTCGCAAACGGATCCCTAAATCAAAAAACTGTCTTAGCAACCCCTAAATGTTTTTAAAAGTCCTATCTAACAATACCCCACACTATGGGGTAGGCGACAAAAAAAAAAACATCCCTACTTTACATGTAGGGGAGCTACCTGAAAAAAACATATTTTTCCAAATTTTACTCTACGACTTTCTTTGTTTAGTTAACATACATGTTCATGCAAAATTTCAGTTTTCTAGCACCAACGGTTTCGTCGCTATGCCGTGGACAGACGGACAGACGGACATGGCGAAACTATAAGGGTTCCTTGTAGGTACTACGGAACCCTAAAAAATGGAGAGTGAATTGAATAAGTAGATAACATTAAATTATGTTCCACGTGAAAAAAAAAACTATTACAAGTAATTCTACCTATTAATAGTATTATAATAATTATAGTATAATCAGATTGTAATAACGATAGCATACATCATAATGTTAAGTTTATAATTAATGCAAAAAACTGCATCCCGAGTAGAGCTATTGCCTTTCCAGTAAAAGCTAAGCTAAACAAAATATCTATATATAAACATAACATAACATCACGCCTATATTACCCAGAAGGGTGTGGCAACACCATGGAATAGTGGGTGAGCCTACCGCCATCCACCGGGCACAATTCTAACTCCGTGCTGCTATTGTGAACTTCCTGATGAAAAGTTCACAAATAACACTGTGCCCAACCGGGAATCGAACACGAGAGGTCGCGGTGAGAGGCGCATACGCTAACCACTACACCATAGAGTCAGCACACTTTCGTTTTGATACAAAAATCTAATTTTAATGCAAATTTGATTACAATCATAATATATTATTTTATTGTAGCGCCTATATTAATTTAAATGTTATTCTGCGATAACAGTTTTGCTATGCAAATTACTTGCTAAATGCTCTTAAAATATAAACCTAATGGTCATGGACAAGTCATGGACTTAATTTATTTTATTTGTGTTCAAAGATACCGTACCGTACGGTAATCTAAGCTTAGCTATATGTATTACTCGTTTACTTAAATATGGCCCAAATTTCCCGTCCGCACTTCTTGGAAGCTCTTTACATGCAAATTAAATTACAACGTAATTTCAGTCAAAAAGGATCAATAAGAGGTGACGTATTAGTGAAGTGGGACGGAAAACTTTGGCCAAAACGAAGCGATCGCTTAGAAGAAGCTATAAACTACATCTTTTCGTGTACCACAGCCGATATTACCAGTCTAAAACTAGTCGTTTATCGACTTGGTTTAATTAAAATCAGGAGGCAGATGGTCCGTGTGGCAATCCATCATTGAGATAGGACAGATGACGGTGCGTGCAAACTAAGTGGGGTACAGAAGTGGGTGAAATTTTATGGAATAACTTAAGTCAATGGGACGTTCGTTGAAATTAATTTTAGTATTTTATTAAATGTGTTTCTCTGCTGGACATTCATAACAATAATAAGGGCAAGAGATATTCTTTTAGTAAGAATAATTAGCTTTGACTCTGGCTGAGAGCGAAGTTAACGAACTAGCTGGTGTCAACGGCTGGTGGCGAACAGGTTATAATTCTTTTACAACTAGAAAGGCATAAATATCAAGAAAGCGTAGTCACATTTTTGCACCTATGATGTCAAAATTAATGAATTAATGTCAAAAATGCACCTATAAAAGTCAACAATGCATACATAATTTCTGTATTTATATGTGAGGGTGGAGACACGCTGGCGTTTCATATAAAATAGACAACTAAGCCCTTCTATTTCCTGCTACTTTTCTGCTAGGATATCAAAGCAATAGCTTGATAGCTCCTGCACTTAGCGACCAGTGGCCAGAGTCTACCAAAGCCATCAGACCTCTACCACGCAACCAGAGGTGATATGAAACTCTTTGTTAGACTAGTTGTCAGACTCTGACAAATGTGCTCAACGGGATGTTAAAATGGTCACCCATCGATGGCAGACCGCAAGATCAATCAGTTCGCGCGGCTTTGACTTATCCACGAGCTTCTCACATTGTAATTCACAGTAGCTTTACTAAAACCATACATCTTTGTACTTCCACGTAACTATAGCTATGAGTATACCTATTGATTCATCCTGAATGAACATAAACAAAGTTTATTTCTGCCCGTAACTGGCGGTCAGCTCCTAACCTTTAGGAGCATTGAACTTAACCGATTGCGCAGAGGAGTGTGCTGTATCCGGAGGTGTGTTGTGTTAATAATAGATTCATATGGTATGGACTGAAATAGATTGGTTTGTTTCTGTAAGTTTTGAAGTACTGTTTGGCCAATTTCGGTGATTGTTACAGGTAAGTGAACTTTATCGGTGAATTTTGATGAATGAATATAATATTGATAACTAGCTTGCGCCCGTGGCTCACTCCGGTGGTATGATTATTCAATCGACGTCTAGGTATGTCACTCAAAAAAGTCTAGCTGCCGATCAGTGAAAAATTATTCAGAATCGCATGAATAGAACCAAAATTTAGCCAGAATAGAGTTATACCGAGTATTTTATCTTCACGCAAGACTTGACTACTCCTTGGAATAAGGGTACAATAACACTGTAACAAACGAATTCAAAAATAGAACGATAGAAATTCAAGTCATGAATATGAAATTAAAGTGAAGAGCTTGGCAGCCCTATCGTGTACGGCGTAATTGTCTTTCAACCGACTTCAAAAAAAGAGGAGGTTCTCAATTCGTCTGTATTTTTTTATTTTTTATATGTTTGTTACCTCATAACTTTCGACAGGGCAAAGCGATTGTAATGATTTTTTATTTAAAAGCTGGTGCTTCCAGTGTGGTCCGATTTCAATTTGGTACAGTTCTGACAATGGCAATAATTTAAGTCATTTTTTTTTTTGAATAATTATGTTACAACAAGGATTGTATAGTCAGAATACTGGGTATATCTTTAAACTGTGGTTTAGCCCTACAAACACGACAATATATAATAATTTTTGTGTGCTTGAACAAAGAGGTTTGTCTTGGTCTGGGTGTTTCTATGTATAATAAGTATGTATTTATTTACGAAAGAAAAAGTAAATATGTATTAGTATCATTTATTCTAATACCCATAGTACTAGTTCTGCTTAGTTCGGGACTAGATGACGTTGTGTGAAAGTTGTGTGATATTTATTATTATTATTTTGTTTTCTATTTTTTATAATCTCGGCTTATGCCGGTTTCTTTAAGAATAACACGGGCCGAAGCCAAGTGTAAATCTAAGTGTTAGGTGTGTCATTGTGTGGTAGTTGATTATTATTATAATCTTAGGTATGCTAACTTTATAATTTTAATTATACTCTTTGCATAGATTTTGATGTCATTGGCTTACGTATTAGATGTTAACAGTCAGGAATGCTGGTTTGCCCTCCTCAAAGGAAGCCATATAATTCTACACAGATATTGCATATAGTCTGGATATAGATTTTAAATAACATCTTTATTTACAGAAAAATATACATACTGCATCGTTAATTAAAATAGTCTAATATCTTAATCTAGTCCTTGCAATTGGCGAGACGACATTATGGCTACAGCTGAAGTTACGTGGACTACCAAAGCCCAAAGTAGACACGACTGGCATGGAGGAGGCCTTTGTCCTTAAGTGGATTCCCCCTTAATATTTAGTTTTATAATTTCTTAGTTTATAGTTTTTACATTTATAGTGAAAAATTCATATTTTCTTAGTTTTAGTTTGTAATTTTCTTTTTTATTACTTCTAATTTTTATTTTATTCACTATTTCATAAGTGGGATAATTAAAGGCTATTTTATTTTTATTTTATTTATTTTATTTAATATCTTAATCTAAACTTAATAAGTCACTGTCAGAAGGCTTCGTTCCCAAAATCCTGGCAGCATTGTTTTTTATTCGACTGTTACTTGTGTCAGGTTATATTTTATGGGGCAGAAAGGAGCTATCTGGCACCTCTGAAGATATAAACTGTTGCCCTTAGAGATATAAACTGACAGACAGTAAGGGTTACTTCCGTTTTATAATATTGGTGTATGGATGAGCCCGTGTGTCTCTTTTATTAGCTGTAGTACTTATCTGGATTTGTTTGTCGAAGGAATACGTTTTTAAGGGGGAACAATTGGTTAGCAGTTTTCCATACAAAAGTAATATTACTAAGTCTTTATAAATTTATATAGGTTATTTTTTGACATACCACGCAGGCCGGCCACGGGCAAGTGGTATATTATAATTATGTTGTCAAGTGTCTGTTATCAATAAAGCCTCCGCGATCAACTCATAATATCTGTTAAATGTGTTGAACAAGGCCAAACTGCATATTATAGCATTCCAATCCATTTAAATCTGCATTCATTTGAATTGTGACCGAATACTAGTTTGCAAATGTCATGATGATTATCAACTTATCTTGAATTTGATCTTATTATCTATTGTAGAATATCATTAAAAATAGTCACGACAAATACCTAAAAGTGAATTTAAACAGAGAACTGCTACGGGCTGCGTATTCCATAAATTAAATCACTAGAAATTTAAATTTGTGTCCATCAAAGGTAAAGAAAAAATAATAAATAAGAAAAATTAAAGAAACATTATGATTTGTGTGACAAACAAACAATATATTTATTTTTAATTTTTAAACATTACTTCTAAATTACATAACTAAGAATCAACTAACACCTAACACCTATATAATAGTAAAATAATACATAAACAAAGCAAATCATGTAATTCAAATCGTATTCAAAATAAATAATTACAAACGTTACATATTGATCGCAAATCTATTTCAAATCTGAACCAAGGAACGCAATCAATTTATACGGATACCTCCGTATAAATTAAAATACAGAATACATAAAATTTTTGAAACCAACCGTTTTCTTTACAGAATCACACAACGGAATTTTCACAATATAATTTTAACCTTCCTGTGTCCGTAATTTATTTTCCTAAGGTAATAATAAAACCTACTCTAGATCTAGAACTGCAATGAAAGCTTCTAGCAATTTGTCCAGTTTTTTTAAGATAATACCCATTTAAGAATTCTTATGCAATTCGTACCTTGACGAATGGTACGATTCGTACCTGAACATCTTTTTTATGCATGTCAGCTTATTCTCCTGAATCAATAAATCTTAAATCCAAATGACCCGTTAGCTTATTTGTTTAAAAAAACTCATAACTAACTTCAGGCAGATTGACTTCGTAAATCGTTTCTCGTGACCTATATATTTATTTATTCGTGAGTCTTACTCTCAATACAAAGAATGACCTTGAGTTGATGCCCTCAATCTGGAGTTATTTGCAGCTGATTGACAGGCCAAGTCAGGACTCCTTTGTTTTGTTTTTGACTTTGTTTATGGAAAGAGATCGGATGGTAAGATATTGTTTTTTTTATATTTATAATCTAGTGATTATAAATATCCTTAGCTCTCGCCCGTGGTTTTACTTAGCTGGTAGGTAAGTTACCAATTTTCATTTTATTATATTAAAGTTTAAGCCCCAATTTCCAGTTTAATATATAAACCTGATTGGTAGGACAAACCAATAAAACACATAAATGAAAACGACAGCTGTGTTCTTTATTTGAGTGTTCCTTGTGTCACTTTTATATTCGGTCAGGTTATATTTTTTGTAGAAGATAGGAGCTATCCGAAACCCTTTGAAATTGGCCCTTATAAACCGACAGTCAGAAAGAGTGACTTCCGTTTAATAATATTTATATATGGAGGAGCCCGTATGCCTGTTTTATTAGCTGCTGATTGACAGGGCGTTTCTGGGTTTGTTTGTCGAAAGAATACGTTTTTAAGGAGAAACAATTTTTTGGCTGTTTTCCATTCAAAAGTTTTATGACTTCAACTTGATTTTTATATTTTTTTTTATAGACTAATCAAATCTAAAACACCGAAATGGAAATGTATGTTTGTCTGTGGCCATTTTGTCAACATTGTTTTTATTGCTAATTGAGTTACATACAAATTGAAGTTTAAATAATTATTATTGAAATAAATAATGTGGGGTCTTATTGGGGTCTTATGGGGCCTAAGCCTTATTGGTTGGGTTAAATAAAGTGCTTGCAAGCCCGTAAAACAGAACTGTTTAAGAAACGATTTCGTAAATATTAGAATAAAAAACTCATAATAAGTCAATTTGTGATATTATGTGGCTGCTCCTGTCATCCTGTCTGTTTGTCTGTCCCAATTTATTGTGTTTGTTCTTACGAAATGTTTACCTTTATGAATGAGTTATGTTGACATGATCAAAGTGATGGATACCACATTTAGTTAAGACCAAAAAATATTTACACTAAACACATACATCACATCACGCCTATATTACCCGGAAGGATTTGGCAGATAAATAAATAAATAAATAAATAAATAAATAAATATTTCACAACTTGCACACAACGCCATCTAGTCCCAAACTAAGCAGAGCTTGTACTATGAATACTAGAATTACTTATACTAATACATATATACTTTTCTTTTGTAAATACATACTTATTAACGGATAGGAACACCCAGACTAAGATAAACCCCCATGTTCATGCACACAAAGATTTGTCTTATGTGGGAATCGAACCCACGACCACAGCGTCGCAGGCAGGTACACTACCTACCCACTCCTCCATCCGGTCGTCAAATCTGTATAATAACAAGATAACACTTTATATAATATTAACATTGAAAAATTAAGAATCCAGCAGGACTCGAACCTGCACCCCCAGGGTATACGCCCCAAGTGCTTTGCCAATTCAGCTATGGATTCGTATGCTGCTAGACTCGAAATTTCTCGACTCTTTTGTGCCAGCGTTATAGGTATATATACCTATATACCTTAGCTAGACGAACCTTACTTGGTTTTAGCGCCACCTAAGCGATTAGTGATAAGTCACTTAGTCACATTGGATTCCTAATTTTTCAACTTTAATATTATATAAAACTAGCTGACCCGGCGAACTTCGTACCGCCTTAGCGTAAATTTGATGCACTACTTTATTTTGTATAGCTGACCTATCTTATGTATGCGTACCTATTCAATTTGAACTGGAAAAGGAAGGTATTTATTTTTATATCCTCCATATAAAAATAAATACCCATGTCCTTGGTCTCGTCATACCTGAGAAGGACAAAATATGCAAAATAAAATGTATATTTTTTAATCTTTCTGAGAGATTTTCTTAATATTTTTTTCCGTAAGAACCTTGTACAGAGTATTAGAAAACTACAAAAAAAAAAAATATGCCAAATCGGTCAAGCCATTTTCATGCTATGTCGTGACAACGGAAAACGGGTTTCATTTTTATATACCTATATAAGATACAAAAAGGCATAGCAAAGCTAAAATTTGCTTTAAAATATTACAAGTAAGTACATTACACTTGTTATATTTAGGTCTCGTGTGATAGAAGGTGAGCCAATCGCCATCTACGGGTCACAATACCTACTCGTGCTGCTATGAGATTTATGGACTGAAACATCCGACATATAATAGTTTCCTAAGGGTTCCTTGTAAATACTAAGGAATTAAAATTTTATTTTAATTTAATTATTATTAGTAGTTATTTGTTATGTTTTATTAACTAATTTAAAATATTATTAAAACCAACGTGAGGTGAAGACATTATTATTGAGAATACGGGTTACTCACGTTACTATAGCCGGGATATGCCGACTAGTTTTGAATCTAGTACGTAGATTCATCAACTGGGCAATTATTCGCGTGTCGTCGCCTCCGCGCGACGTCTAGCCGGCATATCCTGGCTATATATAGTAACGTGAGTAATCCGTATTCTCAATAACTAATATATAAATAATTAATTTTATATTAATAAGAAAATTTATATTAATGTAAATAATTTTATTTAAATATTTACAATTAAAAAAAAATATATCATTTAATTATAATTATATTATACTCGTTCGGCTCCACCCGCTCGGCTTATCGATAAAAAGTAGCCAAAGTCCTCAGTCCAAAGTCTCAGATCTTGAACTATCTTGATACAAATTTTCATCAAGATCGATTCAACACTTTCGGAGCTTATTCAGTACAAACAAACAAACCTTTTTTTCCTTAAATCGATTATAAGTTATAACATACATACATACATAGACTGCCTAAATAATTACCCTTCCTTGCTTCGCCGTAGTCGGGTAACAAGCACATGTGTTTACATTTCTCTCTATCGCTGTAAAAAGCAAATATTTATATTATTCAATTATAATTATCTTTCGTATACGGTGCGTTATCTGTAAATTAAACGCTGTTCACCATCAAATTTTACTGCATCTACTAAGTACTTAATGGCCGTATCTTCAATCTATGCATATGGAGAGGTAAGCAGATAAACCACTGATTTAAATGCGAATAATTAAGTCCTTATCTTATTAAAAAGTTTTGTTAAGACTGAGAGCTGAGACGAGAAAGAGTGGAGCGATAATAAAGAAATTAAAAATATTAACAAGATAATAAATAACGGATTAATTAAACATTTTAGCTCACCACTTAATTCTTCTTCTTCGTCGTGTCGATGGCTAAGTCTAATTTTATTTTGACTTGCCATCGGGGTGAAAGGATTAGCCATTTCGCTTTGGAGGATTCGCGAATTGCCCAGGGTGCGCCGGACGTAGGGAATCGTTGTGTACGTCACTCGGGGAGGCTCCACTTAATGATTGGTAGTATAGAAATACTGCCTTGTTGGACTCGCTAGACCTCGAGGAGTCTCGCGAGGTTATATGTATTTGTCGGAAAATTCTCGATTACAGCACGGAGTTGTAAGTGTGCTCGGTGGATGGCGATAGGTTGCCCCCTATCCCGTGGGACCTGAACGTAACAGGTGAACTGTGTAGTACCTGTAATACTTTCTTTAGAAATCTACAAAATATTGATATTTGCTGCAGGGCTGATCGCTAAAGGGCACTGAATGACGAAGGCCTCTGGTCAAGCAACCTTACCTTTATATAAATACGGACGATATTTGATTGACAGAAATTGAAATGTGAGTGATTCCATTTATGGGACGCGCAGGTGTTCTGACAGCCCTATATTCTATATACAGCAGTGGACTACGATTCGATAATCGTAAGATGAAGCGACGTATCTCCAATCTGCCTTTGTGGATAGCTGATGTATAGGTATCACTTACCACCAAGGGTACTAGACGTCCGTTCACTAAATATGCCGTTTAAAGAAAAAAAAACACCTTTTTCTTTCGAGCACTTGTAAAAAAGGTCTTACTCTAACAAAACTATCCGCTATCCGCTCCGCTTCTGTTAGTAAGAGGCTTATAACTACCGTTTATAGATACGCCAATAGTTTATTTTAATTACTTAGTATTTTTAAGTTAAAACGCTTAACTAAGTGCATTTAATTATCATCAGTTATTACCTTAAAGGTCAACAACAGCAAAAGTTATTCATAAAGATATCTACTAAATTGACTACTTATGTACAATTTTGTTAGTTATTTTATTTTAATGAGCCTTTTTATGCGGGTTCGCCCCTGTGATTATGTCAACCTAGGCAAATTATATACCTGAATCTTTTCATGAAAAGCGGCCGTGGCGCAATGGATAAGCCATCGGTCTTACGATCCAGAGGTCGTGGGTTCGAATCCTGGCCATTACACCACGGACGTAAACTTCCTCCTAACACAAGCGAATTAAGCTTAGCTGGAGGGGGTTAACAAGAATACTAGTAATTTGTATTTGCAAATTGCTAGCAAGCTTTTTTAAAAAAAAAAAAAATCTCTCTTTCCGAAAACCGAATGATAATCCGTACGGAAGTTTGTAAGTTCATCGCGAACAGACATATAGACGTGGCGGAGAACTTTGTTTCATAATAATTATGTAAGAATAAAATTTGTAGCTTTTGCAAATGGACTGAAGAATAAAAATGGCTTGTTAAAGGTGAGACAGCGATCCTTCCTTCCCGACCTTATTCACTGAAGATAGATAGATAGATAGATAAAAACTTTATTTGTGCATAAGACATAGGAAATACATTTTGTAAAAAAAGTTTAAATTACAATATATGCACAAAGGGCGGCCTTATCGCTTAACGCGATTTCTTCCAGGCAACCTTTGGATGGACATTAGTGTAAAAGATTTACAGAAGGTAGTTTTAGACAGCAACGAAAAAAAGAGGAAAGAAATAATAATAGGTATAATACTAAAATAAGTTAATATGCTATTTTTATTATAATACATATGATATATAACAATATAATATAATAATATATACATATATATATATATATATATATATACATATACATATACTAATATAAATCCAATATAATACATACAGTTTCAAGGTGTATTATTTTGATAATGGTCGTAAAGCATTTTCTTGAAACAATACAAACTTTGCGCTTGTTTGATCGCAACAGGCAACGCATTCCACAAGCGAACGGATTCAACTGTGAAAGACTGGTCATAAAAATCTGTGGAAGATCTATCACCTTTGACATTTAGATTCAAATAAGACAGTTATCAACATAGAACAGTCGCGTCGATTTCTTTTGTCTTTTGACGTTTCTTTGTTGATAACTAAGTCCTAGTCTACGAATAATAAAAGTCAAGAAATGTAACTCAAGCTCAAAAACGTCACCACGAAAACCGTACCTAAGTAGGCGGGGCTAAAAACTGGACCGCGCAGCGCTGCCAGTTCGCCGGTGTCATTGATTCGATGCGCTCGTGCCGCGGATTATTATAATTGCGAAAAAAAATGTTTTTTACAGTGTTTACATACTGCAAATATGCCGTCATGTGTTGTTAGGTGTTGTAGAAGCCATACGGATATGATACATTCTGGAATCACTTTTCATATGTGAGTAATAACCATTTTAAAATCCTATACTTGCGACGCGTGGAAAGTGTTATGCAACACGAATGCAATGTAAAGCTTATTGTATACATTTTTTTTTACTAGCTTACGGAAAAATGATAGTATGCATTAGTTTAATTTATTATATTATAAATATAATTTTACAGATTCCCGAAAAATGAAGTGCAGCGGTAAAAGTTCTAAAAGGAAATTTCTCAGAGTTCGATTACATAATATGGCCAAAAAAGAATCTTTACTCATTTCTACCCGTCATAAGTTGAATACTAATTATATTCAAAGGGACATAATTATTTTCTAGGCTATTTTATTGAATAAAAAGTAAACATATAAACAAGCTTATTTATTTTTCAAATCCCCATCCACGCAATTCCTGCCGCCCCTTATTGCGTAACACACTATCAATATTGAAGTAATATACTTCTACACCAATAAGACTGTGATCCATTGCTTCACATGTTCGAAAAAAATAGTTGCTCTACAATGTAAAAAGCGCAATGAATGTTGTTGCTGTAGCTGGTCTGACATTGGCGCTACCAATCACTATTATTCGTGGGTAAAAAGCCTTAAATGGGTTAAAATACTTCTGAATTTTAGATGCTGATACAATACTACACATATAAAGAAACATTTTAATTAAAAAACCACTAAAATCTCAATCTTATTCAAGAATGGTTTAGTTAAATTACAACTAATTAATTCAAATAATATTAGTAGTACAAAAATACAATATTTTTTTTATGACTTATCCGTTCATACTTATTGCATAACATCGTCCACGCATCTCGGACTGCAGCAGGCACGCGAACCAATGACTATTATCTGTCATGCCGAGAACCAATAATTGCGCTTGCCGGAATACAATGCGTTACGCGACCGCAGCTCATTGGCTTCTTTGCATGTGTGTTCGTTCGTTTGAATACTATGTCTATGTAGTAGTGTGTGGAGCAGAATTTCTTGTTGATTTTGTTCACAATTACGCTTCCTTAGTTTTATTATTCGTAGGTCCTAGTCGAATCTTGATAACAAGAGTGGCTAGCCAAGCTTAGAGGGCAGGTCCACCAGTAAACTAAATACAGCTAAAATTTTATAAAAACTTTCATGTAAGGTCTTATTGATTATTTTTAAACTAAAAAACAGTTGGAAAATTATGCGACCAGTAGGATTTGAACCTGCGACCTTCTGCACACTAGGCAGCCGCTTTAACCAACGTTCATCCAATGTCCATCCTATCTTCTGTACTAACAAATGGATGAACGCGTCATCACGTAATGACGTAACATACATTTAAGATATTAAGGGTCCTGGCGACCGTAGCTGGTTGGTTAAAGAAGCTGCCCGGTTTAGTCGCAATTTTTCAACTGTCATGGCCGTCATTTCAACTCTTAATACACTGTCATGTAAGTTAATTATTAAAGCCAAATGGGCTATCAAATCGGCGCTTCACACTCTAATACGCTATCCGTATCGAATAGCACAGTCCTAACAGTTGTCACCTCGACCGTCCCCGGTTGGATGGGCTGTCTGATTAATTGTCTCCGACCCTCAGATAAAAGTGACCATCATGGAATTGACTTTGATATGGCTGAATGTGGGTGAAGAGTAGGTGGACGTATGGTGGATATTTTAGTGGAGCCTCTGTGAGGCTATCAAAGTGTTCAACCAAATAGACAGGCCTGCAGTTTGACAGCTGACGAATAGAGTGGGGAATATTTTGGCTCTTGTCAGAAGCCGTGTATTTTAATATCCACCCGCGCGATCCGTCTGAACTTCTCCTACTGTATTTGAAGCCTTGTACACACAAACTATTGTTGTTAGTATAAAGTGTAGACGCTATTTACGACATTTATTATTAGTGCCTTTATTTACTATAATATAAATAAAATACATTAATAAAATCTTATATACAAACATTCAGTTTGTGTGTGTGTGTGTGTGTGTGATATATATAAAATAGTTGCACTGCACGACGGGTTTAAATATAGGTTTGTCATATCTATCTGTATCTATTCTACTTACAATAATGGCACTATCACTGCTACGAGAAAGTCAACGATACGTTATTTACAATTAACGACCAATATTGAATAATTACCTAGAAAAGTGATCTAATTAAATTTTTATTTTATATTTATAAAAGCCCCGCGGTTTTTAAGTACCCTATGTCCTGCCCAAAGGTCCCATCTACCTCCATACAAGCCGTTTATTGTGAAAGCGTTACAGACAGGCAGACAGACTGTAAGGCTCATTTACTAGATGCGAGAATCACAAGGCAATTGTGTTGCCATCTCTGTCTCTTTAATCGCAATAAATAAAGCAAGCAGTAAATAAGCATTTTCCTTCAGATCTATCAGTTCCGCCTGCGTGGTACGTCAGTAAAAATATGATATTCCGTGGGTGATCTATCCAATTTTTATCAAGATCCGTCCAGTAAATTCGGAGCTTATTGGGTATAAACAAATAAAAAATCTTTCCGCTCAGTAATATCAATGTAGATTATATTCGTAAGGATAGGAAGTTAGGATTAGGCACTTTCGATAATGATTACAGTATGTGATAAAACGATAAATTATATCATTATAAATGAATTACATATTTATAGTACTCGATATGATTATAAGGTTATCAATTGATAATATTATTCAAGTCATCAATAAAATGCTTCTAATTAGCTCTATGGATTTAGTTCTACAAATTACTGAGGTCTTTAAGTAGTACGCGATTAAAACTACAATATTAAGGGCCAGTTTCAGAGGTTCCGCAACCCTCAAATAAAGAACACTGCTGACATTTTCATTTATGTGTTATTGACTTATACTTACACTCCAACTCCTACTATATACTTCTGATTAAATTCGTAGCGGGTTCCAAGACAATTTTAACTCTCCCTGGGATTGCCCGTGTGTCATGCACGGTGCCTTTCAGTTGGTTGCCGCTGTAGATCCTGGCGTCACAGGAGTCACAGTGGTGGGCGTGCGGGTGGGATTATATCCCGTTATACTGCCAATAAGGTTTATCTGACACTTCTGAAACTGGGGCTAAAACTCATTTTTTATATTTATTTATTGTAATATTATTATCTACTGGCTGTTACCCGTGACTTCGTCCGCGTGGATGTCGTTTTATGAATAAAAAATGCTTAAGGTAACAATGTCAAAATAACAATAGTAGGTACAACTCATGTACTTACTTACCTATCTGTTACCAAACCAACTAAAACAAATATACGACAAAAACTCAAGGAAAATAATATTCAAACAAATCAAAACAGACAAATAGGTACAACTCATACCTACTTCGAAACTACTTGACATTTCGAAATAATAGAAATTGCGACTCGTGTGTCCGTGACAGCTGACAGCGTAAGACCTTCATTGAGACTTAGACTATCAAACTCAAAGGTAATTATCTAAATTCGCCTAGTAGTTTTTAAACTTAGCGCTTTCAAACAAACAAACTATCTGCCGCGATTTCATCTGCGTGGTAGGTACATCAATAAAAAAACTCAATAACAGAAAATAAAATACTTACCTACCTAAATAAACCTATTTCTGATGATAACTAATCTAAACTCAATAAATAAGCAAAATCCCTATAAACTAATATCTATACGAATGTTTAATCCTACCTAACAGTATTATAAAATAAGCTACGGTCACTACGTATAATATCAAATATACTACCTATACTTTAAAATTAAAATCTACACAGAACCGCAAATAATAAGTTAGTTTTTTATTGTATATAATATACTGGTTATTTTTCCGGGATGAAAAGTACCCAGTGTGGTGCCCAAGATATTAAAGAATAATTATACCAAGTTTTATCGTAATCGAACCGGTAGTTTTTGCGTGATGCCTGAACAAACAGACAGACAGACAGACAAAAATTTTTTTAATCACATTTTCGGGTTTGATCTAGTAACACCCCCTGCTATTTATTTTTTTGATATTTTCAATGTACAAAAATTTTACTTCTACAGATTTATTATAAGTATAAGATAGCACTCGTAGCGGGTAGGTAGAGGCCAAAAAGTCTGACAACTTGTGTAACAAAGAGTCACCACCTTTTATTTGGTTGTAGAGCTCTGTTGTCAGGTCAAATAAATAAAAAAAAAAACTAATAAAAACGCTTTTAAAGTACACTTCTAACTATAAAGTGAAAAAAATATTTTTCACTTTTTAGTTAGAAGTACTTTAAAAGCATGTTTTTTAGTTTTTTTATCTATTATTTATTTTTTACTTTTTAGTTTAGTTTATTTATAAGAGCGTTTTTTTTTAATTTTTTGTAAATTTAATTTTTTTGTTTTTTTTTTCGAATTATTGCATTGTCATCGATCTTTGACAGGTGTGCAAAATTTTAATGAAATCTGTCCGTTTAAAGTGGGTCAAAATCGAGTCCAAAGGAGTCGGTTACATACATACATACATACATACAGGTGAAGCTAATATAAGCGTGTTAAAACTGATATTCAGCGACCCCAATGTAATTGGGCTACCGCTTGTAAGGTGATTGAATTTATTCATTTTAATATTTTATTAGCTGTTGCCCGCGATTTCACCCTCGTGGTATTCGTTATTGCCATGCTATTACCTTTATTATTGAAGAATTAAGAAGAGATAGAAAGAGAAGAGAACTGTGTGTACTAAGATACAGACAGCCAAATAACTTAAAAAAATGTTTTGGCTTCTACTTCTTTTTGTCGTGTCAATGACTATAATAAAAATGATTTTTTTCTATCTATATGGTTTTAGACCAATAGGTTGCGACTGTGACGCCTTTTTGGTTGGCTTGCATACGGTCTTTTATGGTATAAAGGGTGGGAAGTAGTGGCCAGAACAACAAATGGGCCATATTTGGCTTCTACTGCTGTTATAAAGTCACCTCGAATTATTGTTTTAAATATCTTAAATGTACAGTCATAGCTTCCGATATTGTTATTATTGAAAGACGTACAGACAGGGTTCTGATAAGAGTTCGTTTTTCAGAATGGATAAGTAAAAATACTTAGCATACGGAACCGGCGAGCATGTATGACTCATATTAATACCCCTGGGTACTCCTCCCCTGCCCTGGGTGTCTGACTTATCTTTTTATGGGGAATGGCTCTCCCTTTAACTCTACCTTCACGCAACTCTTGCAATGTTCATATATTGTTATCAGTTACCTGTTTCTAAAATTTTATCAATATAAATAAGCAGATATAAACAGACAAACAAAAATGTTAAAATCTTGCTTTAAGGCACATGTACCGTGCAAATAACTCTACCAGCTTAAAATAAAATATTTTGACATAAAAACAGACACTTAAATTTTATTTATTTGTATTGATGTAATAAAAAATCGTATCGGAAGCCTTAAAACGCTTTAAAACTAGTTTGAACTCGCTGAACAGTACAGCCACGATTATTGACATCAGTTAATAAAGCGAAATAAACCAGCGTTTAATACACTAATGATACAGTAAATATCTTCACGCTTAGCCGACGAGCGTAGGCAGAGAACGACGGTTGTAGGTCAAGTTTGTGAATTATGATTCTACGACAACGATGATAAGGAAATTGTGATGGCAAGTGAATTATATGCCTCTCTGGTCTAGTGGTTAGCGTATGTGACCTGCGACTGCGAGGTCTCGGTTCGATTCCCGGGTCGTGCAAAAGTGTTATTGGATATAACTAACACTACAATTTTACAGATTAGCAATCACGGTCGCGGGTAGACTGAGCTGGTAGTCCGCAGTACCCCCACATTTCTTCACTTTTTTAATGTAGAGAGCTTCTGTTTTTTTAAGGTTGAGAGTTGCCCTTGTTGTTAGAGATTTTTAATAGCAGGATAGTAGAATGCCCGGTGTATGACGTTAGGCTCACCCCCCATAAGATATTCAGGCGTTATATTCTGTTGACGATTTTTTTAAATAATCTATTTTAATTGACATTGCAATATTGAATTTGAATTATATTTATTTTATTCTATTTGTTAAGTCATTAATTTACAAGTTGACAATTTTATTATTTTTGGACTTGTATTTGCAATTTTTATTATTTATTAATTATGATTATTTTGGACATTTTTATTAAAATTTATATGATTTTGGAATTAATATATGTAATTTAATGATGAATTGGGATTTTATGACACTATTATTAATTATTTATTATTTTATATTACCTACTCACTTGAATATCTACATATAATGACGTCTTCTTCTTCGTCGTGTCGATGGATGAGTCAAAATTTATTTTGACTAGCCATCGTGGTGAAAGGATTAGCCAATTCGCTTTGGAGAACTCGCGAATTGCCCAGGGTGCGCCGGACGTAGGGAATCGTTGTGTACGTCACTTGGGGAGGCTCCTTTCATGCACTATAATGACGTGTAAACCAATTACTAATAAATGAGTTTTATGAGTTTTATGATGGGACCTAAACATCATCATCTGCCGAGACCTGTCCCAGTTACATTGGTGTCGACTTCTAGCCTAACTGATTTACCTAAATATCTGTATTTTTGACATGGAGCGACTGCCATCAAACTTCCACAACCCAGTACGAGGTGATACAATACTCTTTGTAAGACTAGTTGTCAGACTTTCTAGCCTCTGACTCCTCGTAACGTCTGCCATAGATGTTCATGCGCTGCTTTACTGCTCTACTCCTGTGACGTTTTTTTTCCGTTTGTACTAGATAGCGAGATGATGTCTATAACTTTTCTCAATAAAAGGGGTTATTCAATAAAATAAAATAAAATAAAAATAAAAAAGCCTTATTTCCTGTTACTTAAACTATTACATATGATTTTTAACCGACTTCAAAAAAAGGAGGAGGTTCTCAATTCGGTTGTATGTTTTTTTTTTATTTTTTTTTTTATTTTTTTTTTATGTTTGTTCGCCGATTACTCGAAGACGCCTGGACCGATTTGAGAAATTCTTTTTTTGTTTGAAAGGATATACTTCTCATGTGGTCCTATTTTTTTCCAGTCACGTTCTGATGATGGGATCCTAGAGAAATCGAGGGCAACCCTCAAATTTAAAAGGCTTCTATATTGTTTTTTGTATATTATCTAAAGCTGCTCGGATATTTGCATCTAGTAATCAGCATTTTATGTTGCTGAGCTGATGCTGGAAGGTACAACTCCTCAACGGTTAGGAGTACGGGGATAATTCTTTAAATATAGGCTCCTTGAGGCCGTTTACTGTTTCTTTCAAGTTATACACAGATGAGGCGAGACGTTTAATATTACTTATGTATATGTTTATCTATATTCGATGATGGGATCCTAGAGAAATCATGGGTAACGCCTTAGATTTCAAGGGCTTCTATATTTTTATTCGTATATTACCTAAAACTACTTGGATATTTGCATTTTAAGTTGCTGAGCTGATGCTGGAAGGTACAACTCCTCAACGGCTCAAGTAACCGTCGTCTCCTCATTCGAGAAACATTCTTGTTCGGTCTACCCATCACTTAAACTCGTAAAATAAAATGATTTTTAACAAAAAAAAAAACCGACTTCAAAAAGTAGGTAAACTAAAAAGCAAAAAATTAATTTACTTCGCACAAAATAATACGTTTTTTCATTTAGTTAAATAGACATTATTGAATAATTATTTTATAATTCTGAAGTCGGTGTCAAGTAAACAATAATCTGTGTATAGATAATATCAATCTTTCTAACAACTATTTTCTGACTGAATATTAGTTCTTAATTATCCGATTTACTTGGCACCGACTTCAGAATTATAAAATAATTATTCAATAATGTCTATTTAACTAAATGAAAAAACGTATTATTTTGTGCGAAGTAAATTTATTTTTTGCTTTTTAGTTTACCTACTTTTTGAAGTCGGTTTTTTTTTTTTTAACATCTATTATTTAATTCTAGGGTTAGTATATTAAATGCTTTTAAGTCTAATTGTTAGTTAAATACGTAGTTCAGTAAATTTAGTAAGTTTAGAAAAAAAATAAATATTAAACTCTTTAAAAAAATCTAACTATTGTTTACAATAATTGCATTTGTTTCTTTTTTTTTTTTTTTTCAGGAACCCTGTATTAACAGGTGAAGGCCTCCTCCAATTCCTTCCATTTAGTCCTATCCTGGGCTAATTGTAACCATTTGGGGGGTTATTCAATATAACAAATAAACTAACTACACCCCGAGGTTTCTTTCGTGGATAGAAATTAGTCTCTTGTATACCATAATTTTATCAAAATTGGTCTAGCCGTTTAGGCATGAAAGCGCAATATACAGATAAAGTTACTTTCGTATTTATTAATTATTATAATTATTAATTATATTGTATTTTTTGTGAAATTTGTTATCATTAGGACGAATGTCGCACTACCTTACTTGTAATCAGGGCGCACCAGAATACCAGCGCTATAGTGCTGATGTGCTGCAGTAGTATTTATTTATTTATTTATTTATTTATTGCACAAAACACATTACAATCAATATAAAACAAGACATAACAAATACAATATTTTGATCTGGATCATAACGTAAATACATGTACATGCAACTAATCTATAATAACAAAATAAAAAAAAAAATTAAATAAAATAAAATAGAACTCTAAAAACCATACAAAAAACTTAAAACATGTAATTTATTACATCAGGATGTCTCAAGCGCCTGTTATGGTTCCTGAGGCATCCAGACCCGAGCTGATGTGGAGGATGTCTTTGTCTTTGAGTATGCTGAGGTGTGTACCTTTTTTGGCACATCAATTAAATTTTTATTATAAGTAGTTTTATAAGTGATTAAGGTTTGCCAAAATAAACGTTTCTTTCTTTATTTCTTCTTTCTTTATTTATAATATTCTAGAATTTGGATAGGAAGTTAGGAAGTTATAAGAAGGATTAAATTATAGATTAGGATATAAATGATTCTTAGTGATGTCATAATAAGATTATCAATAATAGTGATCGATTTATTTATTAATGATGTCACCGGTATGTTTTAAGTAACTTATCTATGTTATCTTATTTTTATACGTTGCAAATCAACAACGACCAAGCGCGCCGATAGTTTTTAGGAAATTAACGAAGTCCATTTTTTCTTGTCACCACCACCTGACGGCAGATGCTTAAAGCACATAAACATCACGCCTATATTACACATAAGGGTGTAACAGAGGTGTATACCACTCTGATTGATGCGATAGTTTGTGAAAATATTATATAAGAATAATTTATTATTTATGTATTAGTATCAGTTATTCTAGTACCCATAGTACAAGCTCTGCTTAGTTTGGGACTACACGGCGTTGTGTGTAAGTTGGGAGATATTTATTTATTTATTTTATTTATTTATTTATTTTATTTATTTATTATATTGCACGGCCGGAGCCGCGGGCAAAAGCTCTCACACAAAAGTACAAAAGTACAATTTGCTTTGTATATTTGAGCTATGCCCCTACCCTAGAAAATAAACTCTAACTCTTCAAAATAAAGAACAATTTTCCCTGAAATAATAAATTCTTACATTTCAAATAGACTACATTAATATTTTATCTTAACAGAATGATGGCTACTCAAATATTGACTAGAGTCTGAGGTTGATGTCCCGTCATCTGTCATGAGTTTCTCAGTAATTGAACAATAGTTATAATCAAATAAATAATAGTACTTACATGTAATCAAAAACAATATGGAATATTATACTAAGAAACAGTTGAAAAATATATGGGACCGAAATGACGTATCATACAGTTGAGAAATTTAGGGTTCTGGTAAGAGGCGACCGTAGCTGGATGGCTAAAGCGCCTGCCCGGTGTGCAGTAAGGTCGCAGGTTCAAATCCTGCCAGTCCCATATCTTTTTCAACTGTTTCTTAGTATAATTTGCTAAGCATAGCTAAATGCTATAAAAATAATCTATTAGAAAATATGGAATATTTATAATCAATTCTGTGTGCTGAGTTATTCAAAGTTTATTTTTTAGTTGTCTTGATCTTTATCAATTTTAATAATTTAAAATACATTTTTGTCAGAATTAAAGGCTTAAAGGCTATATAACTGGTGTTGTCAAATACTCAATTAAAGGCTCCCACCCTCGGCCGTTAAAAATAGAACGTTTTGAAATGTATGCACTAACTCCTACGGAAAAATCGGTCAGAACTAGTATGAAAGTAGTCATATAAAAACTCGGTCATGGGAGAACTTAACAAGTACATTCATAATTATCTATATCAATACTAATCTCCACCACTATCTATATGTTTTAACTAATCTTATAATGATACTATTATCTATCCATACTAATATTATAAAGCTGAATGGTTTGTTAAGTTAAAAGCGATAAACTCAGGCACTACTGGTCCGATTTGAATAAGACTTTTTAGGGTTCCGTAGTACCAGGAACCCTTAAAGTGTCGCACTGTCCGACCTTCCGGGGCATAGTGGTGAAACTGATAGAGATAGCAGTCTAAAATTTTGCATGGATGTGTGTGTTACCTACAAAAAAATTGGCTCAGTGCGTGTCGGACCATGCGCAATAGGATTCCGTAGTTAGTCGTTACAATATATCTGTACTTTAAAGGGATTTACTACCTGTATAAACCAAGTATTTATACAAGTAAGTTTTTTTGTATTCTGTACGAACTACTCTCCAAGGAACTGCATTTTACACATGGGGCTCTTGACCTAACAAAGTTAACTTAGTCACTAAAGCTTTCCTTTGAAGTTTACTACATAATATTACGACCATGATTTTCAGATTTTTCGAGCCAATGGTTTAGCTTTTAGAGGACGATGACGCCCTACACAAGTAAAAAAAAAAAACGTCTAGAAACCTTTCGGTGTTTTTAAAAACCTATTAAGCGATACCCCATTCTATGGGTAAGGCGACGGAAAAATATTCATCTCAACTTTACATGTAGTAAAAACCGAAAAACTTATTTAGCATAGTTAAAATACATATCTATGCAAAGTTACAGCCTTCTAGCACAATCTGACAAACTCGGACAGACAGACATGTAGAAACTATACGGTTTTCTTGAAGGTTAGGATATATTTTTTTTCATACATTTTAGATAAAAACACGTGAAGATAAAACTTATAGTATTAACTTCTAAAGATCTGAAAATTTTCTAGCTCTTGATACTCAATTATTACTAGCTTCACAAATAAGGTCTTTAAAGATAATTTTCTACGTAACTGTGATGCAGTAGCTCTGTGTAATTTATTGCATTACTAAGAATAGCATCATCTTTTATGATGAGAATAGATGCATTGACATTGTCAATTATCCATATAGACATTGTTATTATTACTCATTTTATTACATTGACTGAGTCACTTCCTTTCTCAATGAAACACTTTCCTCTTTATTATAATCGTAGGCTTATGTTGTTTTAAAGTGCTTCCTCATCGCAAGAATTCGTATGGAATGTAATGTTGCAGAATCGATTTAGGCATTACTAAGTTAATTTTCGTAAAAAAACGACTTCAATCACAAAATTTGCTCTAGCCTCATCTGTTTATAACTTGAAAGAATACAGTAAACGGAATATCGTAAGAATATTTATAGAATTATCTCCGTAACCATTTAGGAGTTTTACCTTCCTGCGTCAAATTCAAATTCAAATTCAAATCATTTATTTTCATAGGCCCCAGGAGGCGCTTGAACTCAACAGCTCAACAACATGAATTGTTGGCCGCTACATGCAAATATATATAAGTAGCTTTAGGTAATATCCGAAAAACAATATAAAAGCTTTTAAAATTTGAGGGTTGCTCTATGACAAAAATATTTCAGACATAAAAAAAATCTTAAATCGGTCCAGGTGTCTTCGAGAAATCAGCGTACAAACATTATTTTTTTTTTTTAAGGCAGTTAGAAATTTCTACCTAACTAACGAGCAATTCCCTGTAATACAATATTTCAGATTAAATAAATAAAAAAAAAACCGCATTGTATCATTACAGGTTGCTTACTGTTATGCTTGGATTTCCTGCCTCACTAATGTGAATTTGTAACGTTTCTGACATGCGATTGCTCATGGTGAGGGAGCCATTGCCTGTAAATTAAGGTTTCAACTTTAGCACCATTCTAAAATATTTGAATCTTTTTATATCTATCTGTATCGTACACTTGTACAAGACAAGTGTACTAGACACGCTGAGACACGCTGCCTTTTCCTCTAAGTCTTGAATGGTCGTTGGTTGTGATTGATATCAAGGTCATGGAGGGTTGTTATTTTTGGATCATATAGCTTCTTTTGCTGTGTTTCTTGACATGGTTCGGTGGATTGCGAGAACTTGTGACTAAAGATGTTTGGGTCTCTGATTTTATTAGGTTTGTCCAACTGGTTCGATCTTCCTATGGACCTCTTTCCTTCTCCACCTGGCCTTGTGCTACTACCCGTTTAACAGAGTCCTCGTTTCGAGAGGAGGCCAAATAATTTAAGTTGTATAAATTTTTTCCTATAACAAAATAAGCATGAACTAAGAATGAGTCAGTCTTATTTTTTTTAGTTTTTGGTAAACAGCAAATATTATGCCAATATTCAAAGAACTTATTTACAATCTAAAAGAATCTTTGACGTAACATTACAACAGCGCACATAAACAGGATGAAAAGTAAGCATAAAAAAATAAGATAACACCTTTCAGTATTTGAACAAGATAACATCTTGATAGTTAATATTTAAAAAGAAACATAAGATTTGTCATTTGACGTAACCAGTCTACTTATTAAAAAAAATAATGTAGTAGTTTATACATTTTGTTTGAAGTGTAATGACATTGAAATTAAAATCAATCAATAAAATATTATACACAAAAATAATACAAAGGACTTGGTGTTACAGGACAAATAAATGCTATGATACAGTATTTGATATAGAATATCAAATTAAAAAAGTCTTAGATGAAATAATAACAGAAAGCCTTAAAAATAACACCAAATGAGGAAACACTATTTCCCATTACCTAAACGAACCGATGTCGGTTCGTTTAGGTAATGGGAAATAGTGGTCTCTTTGTCTTCATTCGTGCATATAATTACGTAATTATATGCACGAATGAAGACAAAGAGATAAAAAAGCGACATAACAACTATGAAATCTGTTGTATAATTTACATAATCCGTGATCAAATAACAAAAAGACCTCAACAATCACGAAAACTCACAAAGAAATTAATCTCAATTTAATTGCGCGACGTAATAAAAATAGATTCATAAATCACAACGTCAAATACATCTCAGAGTCTGAGCTCTAGGAAAACAAGATAAGATAACGCCAAGTGGCGGTAGTCAGTCACGTTCTGGCTATGGACAACTTCGGGTACCGTGAAATGGGGTGGCCTGCTCCATTGCAAACGCCCGCAACGACTCCAACCAGATCTCGATTCTCGAGCGTTAGATCGCGAGTTCGAGAACCTGAGGAATATCCGCTCAATTCTAACTACAAACATGTCCGAAATATTGATCTTCTGGAGGCAGCTCCAGGAAAAACAAAGGAGTACCTTTTCGTCGGCCCCTCACCCCCAGCTGAAGATGCTCCTAATATGTATCACAGTTTTGATGTCATGGCGCCTGACCCCGAAGCCAGATTGAGTGAGGATTCTATAAGAAGAAGTTTGTGTGAAAAAGCTTTGTCTCTGGGAGCATCGAGGTTCTTCGATGATGTGGAGTGTGGTCTGATAACTATGGATAACATTGGTGAACACATTAGCTCTGCTCCTGAAGTGGTTGTGAACTTGACCCTGCTATGGGCTGCATATCTTAACCGAGATGAGTTACTACCTCCAATTCTATTGGCAGGCGCTGATATCCATTATTCAGAACCAGCCGGACTGACCGCGTTACATCTAGCTGCTTTCAGCGGTGGTGCAGCGGCAGTTAGTTTTTTACTTTCTCGTGGAGCCGATGTTGATTTCACGCCTAAGTATTTTGCACCTCTTCATGCCGCTGCTTTTGGAAATTCGATAGAAGCAGCTGATATTTTGATTGTTAGTGGAGCTTCGTTACATGCTGTTGTGCAAAGAGCTGGTTGCGAAGATAATCTCGTTCATTGTGCTGTAAGAGCCGATGCTGTAGAATGTATGGAATTATTCATTGAGAGAGGAGTGGATCCCGGTTACGTCACATCAGGAGGTCTAAACGCTTTACATCTCGCTGCAGAACTCGGTGCGCAAAGATGTCTCTCGTATTTACTTAAAGAAACAAAGATAAGTGTGAATGGTTCGACTAAACAAAGAGATAAGGAGTGTACGGCATTACATTTGGCAGCGGCGAGAGGTTACGCTGAATGCGTTGAGATTTTGTTATCAGAAGGCGCCAAAGCAAATACAAAGAATTACAGAGGATTTACACCGTTACATCTAGCTGCTAGATGTTCAAGTATTGAGTGTGTCGAAGTTCTCCTCAGAGATGGAAATGGTGATGCCAACGCTGAAGATTCTGATAAAAGAACTGCTTTGCATGCGGCTATTTGTCGTTCAGAAAGAGCATGTGATATTGTTGAAATGCTTGTTAGCTGGGGAGCTCAGGTGAACAAGAAAGACGAGTATGGATATTCTCCGTTGCATTTGGCAGCGATGGATGGTTTGGTAGAATGTGTGGAGACTCTTATATTACTCGGTGCTGACGTCACTTCTAAATCAAAGAAAGGTCACACAGCCCTCAGTGTTATTGCGAGAAAAATGCCAAAATCTTTGGCAATAGTAAGATATAACTTAGACTGTGGCATATCTCTCAGTCAATCAAATGAAGGAAATGAAGAAGTGCAAGTTGAATTCGATTTTGGTCGACTCCTGAAGTTTTCTTACCCCCGAGAAATTACGTACATAAACAGTTTAGTTGATGAAGGTCAAAAAGATATACTACTGCATCCTCTATGCTCTGCGTTTCTCTTTATGAAATGGAAGAAGATAAGAAAGTTCTATTTGGCTAGGCTCATATTTTGTTTCCTGTTTGTATCGTTTCTGTCAATATATGTTTTAACGACCGTTGTGAAGACTTGTACTGGCAAATATAGCAAAAAATACGGCGTGCTGAACGAATTATGTCAACAACAATCGTTGTTGGGCGATATGTTAAAAGAAAATCCAATAGAGTTTGAAAGATGGGTATTGATGGCAATAACAGCTTTGGAAATACTTCGAAAGCTCACCGGCATAACTGGATACTCGAGTGTCTATCAATATTTCACAACGTTTGAAAATCTTATGGAGTGGTTTGTACTTTTATCAGTATTTTCTTTATACGATATAGCTAAAGATTACAGTTGGCAAAATCATGTGGGAGGGTATGCCGTATTGGGTGCTTGGACCAACTTGATGCTCATGATGGGTCAACTGCCCATGTTCGGTGATTACGTGGCTATGTACCAAAAAGTATTGACTGAGTTTCTAAAACTATTACTTGCATACATTTGCCTGTTACTTGGTTTCACGATTTGTTTCTGTGTCGTTTTTCCGAACGAAGAGATGTTTGCTAATCCCTTGATGGGTTTTATCACCACGCTATCTATGATGGTTGGAGAGCTAAATTTGAATATTCTCATCAATGACCCCGCTGAAACAGATCCACCGCTAATTTTCGAACTGTCCGCTCAAATCATTTTCATCCTGTTTCTTATGTTTGTAACAATCATTCTTATGAATCTACTCGTGGGTATTGCAGTCCACGACATTCAGGGTTTGCGCAAAACGGCAGGTCTTTCAAAGCTGGTGCGACAAACAAAGCTGATTCTTTTCGTTGAAATGGGTATGTTTAGTGCTTGGCTGCCAAAATGTCTCCACAAATATGTATACAGAACCGCTTTGGTGTCACCAGAAGCTGGTAAAGTAATTCTGAGTGTAAAGCCACTGAATCCTAGAGAGAAACGGTTGCCAACTGAAATTATGATGGCCGCTTACGAATTGGCGCAACTGAACAAAGTAAAAGCTGGCCGGTCTGTCAAAGAAGTATTATACAAAAACAAACATTCAGCAAAATTGAAAAATGAGAAGCAAACGAGTGATAACAACAACTTCAACTTGGAGATCCGAGGTATGCAAGAGAAAATAGACCAAGCAACATTTAACCTAAAGAAGATAGACCAGGAAATGAAACACTTGAACACACTGTTGGTTGAGCAGCAGACTTTCTTGTACAGTTACTTCAAATCTACTGACGTGGTTCCTTATAAGCCCTCTCAAGTTTCCACGCCAATTTACTCCATAGAATATCCAGTTTTCTCCAGTAATGCTTCTGATAGTACAAGGTATAGCAACTAAGCTTACCCAAAACCTGAATGAGGAAAAGTAATGAGAGAAGATGGTTGCTGTATCTTAAAATATGTTTGTTAATTTGGATCAATGGCATATTTTAGTAAACGTTTTTTGGAGTTCCGATTTTTTTCCAAAAAGAGCAATAAGAAGCTGCTAAAAAGCGCTAATTAATAAGGAAAATCTCATCTCACGAGATATCATGCTATTTATTATACGTGTTGTATAATATTAAAGTCATGAGCTGAAGGAGAAAAAAAATAACCAAAATAAATGTAAAAAAAGTGGAATCAAAGATCAGGGTATACTTTCATGTTTTTGTTATTTATTTTGTTTTTTGAAAATTAAAATAAAATGTATATTGTAAATAAATATTTGTGTTTAAGTTATAAAGAGTATAATTACCTACGTACATTTTTTTAATATATTATTTTTAACACGCTTATATTAGCTTCACCTGTATGTATGTATGTAACCGACTCCTTTGGACTCGATTTTGACCCACTTTAAACGGACAGATTACATTAAAATTTTGCACACCTGTCAAAGATCGATGACAATGCAATAATTCGATAACAAAAATTAAAAAATTAAAAAAACGCTCTTATAAATAAACCAAACTAAAAAGTAGAAAATAAATAATAGTTTAAAAACTAAAAAACACGCTTTTAAAGTACTTCTAACTAAAAAGTGAAAAATAATTCCTAATATAAGCTGAAAAAAGCGTGGGGCGCTCTATGCCATATTTTTCGTCTATCGAGCAACCCTTCACTTTTTAGTTAAAAGTACTTTAAAAGCGTGTTTTTTAGTTTTTTAAACAATTATTTATTTTAAATAAAGATGAAGACTTTAAAATTATGACAACATATACATCTTCAGAGTTAAAAAAATTACCTCTAGTTAACTCCTAAATATTTCACTTGAGTGCAGTTTTTAATTACGAGCTTGCAAAACAGTCATGAGCGTAGCGAATGATTCAATTGTAGACTACCGAGCCAAGCAAATGATTAAAATCCACACTCAAACGAAATATCTAACTTCCCTCACTAGTACCATAAATAAGAAATTGACAGTAAGGAAGTTGAAAAATACTGAATCCTTTATTTCTAAGCATTATTTGCCCGCTGCTAAAGTGAAGAGTTGTATGTACGACGTTCGTCGATTTTCTGATCGTCGTAATTTTCTATATAAGTTTTGTCGGCAATCGTAATTCAGATTAAGTTAAAAACAAGTTATGTAACAAATATGCACTTATTAATTTATTCCAATATTTTATAACTGTCATAAAATTAAATATAATGTGAAAAAAAACTCTAAAAAATATTTTATACTTGTAGATTTGCGAAATGCTTGGTGCTTCCTTTTTTTTCAGAGGCTATTTATTGGAAGGATATTGTGTTTCGAAATTTTAACACTGACTTTTACTCACTGATATCGAAAATGCAAACAAGCCTTTTCGTGCTGGAGAGGCAAAACATTTTTATTTTCATAAAATGCAAAAAAAACTAATTTACAGTGCCTCAATGTAAATGTGAATAATATGTACCTAAATATAATGTAAATTATTCAAATAAAAATAGTTTCCATTTTGTCACGTTTTATCGATGTTTAGTTTGACCATTATTTTTCATTGTTTCACTCGTATTATTTAAACAAATACGTAATTATTATACTTACATTTAATTTGATGAAGTAACGTGTCTGATAAGCGTGACAAACATGCGCTTGATAAGGCGTTTGGAGAGTTTTCAGTAAATAAAGCCTTATGTGCAGAGCCTTGAAAACTGAGTTGTGATAAACACAGTGTCATCTCGTGTTGTTTAAATAAATAAAGGGATTGCAATGTTTCTTTGTTTTACTTTGTCTTTTGTTTCGAATTTTCGTTCGAATTTATATGATAACCTCTATCAATAAATCGTTGAGATTCGTCTTTTCAAAGATATGTGTGTATTTATCATATAAATTATTGCTTGCTAACGGTGAGGGAAAACATCCTGAGAAAACCTTTTTGTCTGAGAGAGAATAAAAAAGTGCTCGAGAGCGTGTGAGTCACGTCCAAGCCAATCCGCACTTGGCCTGCGTGGTGGACTATGGCCTAACCCTTCTCATCATGAGAAGAGGCCTCAGCCCAGTTGTGGTATATGTATTAGATACGCTGCTGCTTTTATTTATTAAATTTTAATATTCAAACAATTAATTTTAATCATTTTAGGATTCTATAGCATAGGGCTGCCTCGATGGTCTAAAGGTCAGCGTATGCGTCTCTCACCGCGAGGTCTCGGGTTCATTCCCATCGAGCATTCCCGGGTCGGGCAAAGTGTTATTTGAAATTCACAATAGCAACACGGAGTTGGAATTGTGTCCGGGGGATGGCGATAGGCTAACCCCCTATCCCATGTGACCTAAACATAACAGGTGAGGTGTGGGTGTTGTACACCTCTGCCTCACCCTTCTGGGTAATATAGGCGTGATGTTATGATAATATTTTCTCATTCTTGACTAGCCATGTTTTGAGAGCATTCATATGAGAACCCGTCTATTTAAGTATTTCAAAATAAGCAATCAAATAACCCCAATTTGGCTATATGACCTGCGAAATATACCATTTAAGCAATAAGTAAGTATAATAAACTACAATTAGAACCTTAAAAGGGTCAAGTATCAAAAGAATCTGTGCATGGCTCGTTACTTGCGCCAGAACCCGCGCAAGTACTCGCGACTAGTCTATTTGACAAGTAAACCAGGTTGTACTAGTCGATAACAATTAAAAAGCAATGCAGTTGAGTCGCTAGTGTCGACCTTGCGCGTGCGCATACTTGCGATCACAAAAGTGTTATTGATTGAAATAATATAATTTTGAATAGGTAGCTAATTTTTATTAACATTATTCGCTTTTAAATATATACATTGCTTTCAAAATTTTCAAGTCAGCAACCTAACCGGACACGTGACACAAAATGTACATGTTACGCTAGATGTGAGTTACTAAAAAAATATTAATAATTGCCAAAAAGCTAAGCATTTAGTTTCACTAATTATTTCTCTTTTTAAATCGTCTGAAAATACATAATCTTTACTTAGAACATTCTGATGTGGGTAAAATGAAAGTTGTGATGTTTAAAACATATATATCACAAAAATTATTGAGATTTCCAGTCAGTCAAGCAGCATCCGTGAGTTCAGTCAGCTGACTTGTATCGTTTTCTACTAAAATTACGCGAGTAAAATATTACATGTTCAAATAGTTATAGAATATGTATCAATTGACAAGTTTACTGTCAAATGTTTCCATAGACAATAGACATGCAAGCATGCTCATTTCCTTACATTTTTGCTCATCATCAGAGCGACTTATCTGGTGGCTGAGTTTAATTTATCGACCAATCAGAGTCATCCGCTCACCTCATCATTTGAGTGACATCTGGTGGCAAAAATTTCAGTTATCTCGGCCATGTAATTAACACATAAAATCAATGAGTTATTGAAGATTAGATATAGAATTAGGTACAAAAGGTTATTTTAGTGCATAGATTTACAAACTAAACGCTGTTGTGACCGACAGTACCATTTAACATTTGCCATACAAGTAAGCCGGCTACCATTCTAAATGTTTTTATTAGCCACATCTGAGGCGCCGGCGCGGCCCGATACTTCACTAAATAACTGACACAACCTAGGCCTTACTAACTTATGAAGGATTATACAGAGTGGTTGATTAATTGTTTTTTTTTTCCATTAATATAAATAATTAATGTTGCATTGGGAAAAAACTGCATGTTGAAGAGGTTAACATTGTTTTGTGCAGCTTATTAATAATAATAATAATTTCAATTTTATGTATTAATATTTGCACGCCGTGATTGGCAGAATATCATGATACATTGTAATTAGTTTAAGTCACCTTATGTACCATATTCATCCAAATAAAGATTTACTTTACTTTACTTTTACTTTACTTCATACCACCGTTAGTTTATGGAAATAAATAAAACTGTAAAGCAATAAAAGTATAAAGAATATGGGACTGGCAGGATTTGAACCTGCAACTTCTGCGTACTGGGCAGGCGCTTTACCACGAAGCTACGGTCGCCTCTTGCCCGTACCCCAATTTTTTGAACTGTATGTTACGTTGTAACGTGATGTCACGTTCATCCATTTGTACCTATGTTAAGTAGGATACAAACCAACATGGCAAAGTTATATTCAGCACAAAAGATTCAAAGAATGAACGCGTACCTTATAATTTAGCATTATAGTTCTGTATAGATTTATCTATACTTCTAAGGCTTCTAAACAACTGGACTGATCTTGATGAAAAATGGCGTAGAGATAGTTCCAAACCCCCAAAAAAACATAAGCTACTTTTTACCGATGTAAGTAAAACATGGGCGGATCCGCGGACGGAAACTAGTTATTGTTGTACTATTTGTTAAGGTATTTTTTTGTACACTCTGAAATTATAACCACTAAAATTTCAGCGTGTATACTTAGGCATGTCAATACAACCCTCGTTAACCAAACACCCTGTTTTACCACTTGCGTTGTTAATTATCCGGATCTCATTATTAAACTGGAAGTCTCTAAGCATGATTTTGGAGTTAACGTAAACTTTGAGTGTCCTAGATAATATAAATTAATAACGGAAGTTGATAAGATTGTGTCGTCGACCGACTTGTAAAAAAAGCGATGGATTAAGGATTGTCTGATAAAAAACTGGGGCAAGCACAAGTTCTAAAGGTATAATAATTGTTTTAATATAGCATTTAGCCATACTCAATAAGCCTGTCTTACTGCTGGTACTAGACTACTCTTCTCATGATGAGTAGGGTTAGTTAGGCCATAGTACACCACGCTGGCCAAGTGCGAATTGGTAGACTTCACACACCCTTGAGTTTTTTAGGCACTTTCAGGCATGCAGGTTTTCTCACGATGTTATCTTTAACCATTAGCGAGCGATAATTCATATGATAAATACATACATATCTTCGAAAAGACAAATCTTAACGATTTATTGACAGAGGTTTTCATATAAAATTTGCGTGCGAGGTGTGTGCCGTGGGTTCGAACCCATTAGCCAAACTTAGCAATCTAATACGCAATAAGGACAGTCGAAACTTGTTGTTCTAAAAGCGGGATTTGAACCTATGACCTTAGCATTTCGTTGTATAGCTCTCGCGCTGAGCTATCCAAGGCCTCGCCACGCGTCAAATCCACGAATCTTTGGACTACAGTGCGCGTCTTTTCGGACGTCTCACGTCATCTATAGTACCTGCATATCAGTAGATAGCAACCAACATGATTAATTTTACCTACTATCAATATGTTATTCCGATTACCCGCTAACCCGATATGTTTATTTAATTTCAAATTGGTTTTATATAGTATTTAGCCATGCTTAGCAAACTTATACTAAGAATAGTTAAAATGGACTGCTCTCAGTTTTAATTCTAAAGGTTTTCCCAGATCGCAGGCTTGCACCTGAAATGTAACATCCAGCTTCGAATTCGAGAATTTCGTTACTAACTGACTCCAAGATTGCGATATGGTGGTAGAGCTCTTGTGAATGAGCTCGAGGGCGGCAGCACCACCGTCTCACCTTTAACCTGCCGCCAAATAGTAGTGCTTTCATTACTGTGTTCCGGTTTGGTGGAGATCAGGCCCTGAAATTACTGGCACATGAGGCATAACACCGTAGTCCTCAGCTGCAGCGACGCATCTATAATCTGCTTTTGTGGATTGTTGATGTCCATGGGCTATACTCCACTTACCATCAGGTGGACTACACGTTCGTTCGCTGTGGGAGTAGAATAAAAAAAAAAAAAAAACACGAATAAAATTTGGAATTCAGATTTGTATAATAACAAGTATGGCACTGTAATGTCTTGTTCGTGCTCCCGCCGGGTATAACATTCAAATCTCTAACAATAAACAACTCCCTCATCAACACCTAGGAACTTATCGTTTTAAATTAAACTGTTGGATCTATGATCCGTCAAACACAACATACATTGCAACCTCATTGTGCTTGTAAATTAAGACAATAATGGGTGAAAATCATTTAAAATGACCATTTTGACATCAAAATTTGTCCACGCCCGATATTTCACAAAATACTATTCTAACTAAAGCTATAAGTACTTTACTGTACTGAAGGGAACATTACCTAACTAAATAAATTTATAGTTCAATGTACCTTAACAGTATTTAGTAAAATATATTCCTATTTTGCATCGAGCCCGAATTTTCTCCATACAAAATTATTTGTCCTCTTCATGACTAGCGTTACAAAGTATATCATAATAAAAATATTGGAAACAGTATTTTAAAACATATTTTTATTTTGTTACAAACATAAGATTTGCAACTGTTATCAGGTAAATCTATAATATTTTCTTACTTTTATAAATAATTATTTGTCTCTAAATAAACGTCCATTATTTTGTTCATTTTTGTTATTCATTTTTGTCACCACATAATTTAGTAATATTTGTTGTTTACCAAATGGCAGCACTCAGAGTGAGTGTTGCCATTTGGTAAACAATCAGATACTAGAAGCGATTATGTGTCGGCCACTTCGTCATCGTATGCAAAAGTAAGCAAATGTGTGTTTTAGTGTCGTGAACGAAAATTACAATTTTAAATCCTCATTTTTGTTGTCCACCCAACTTAAAAAGTAAGAGAATCCTTTTTTGTGTTGTTTGTGAAAAGACCCTAATATTTCATTTTTGTTATTTTTTGTTACGGGTTTCATTTTTGTTACGGTTTCATTTTTGTTTCATTTTTGTCACAATGGTCATTTTAAATGATTTTCACCCTAATAGAATCGTCGCAGTCAAAGTAGGCTCACCGAATGCCCGAGGTACCTACTTATATAACTGTCTCACAATAAATAATAGCAAATTTGTATGTCGATATTTCGAGACAGATAGAGACGCATTTGTGTGTCTACAGTGCTAGAGGGCAACAGCCGATGTTAAGTATTGATTTAATATCTTAAATTAGTTGAGCTTAACCTCGATAGATGGCGTTAGTAGAAAAATTAAATGTCGGTATGGATTCGTTACCAAGTTTAGTACTTAAGTTTTAACTATTCTATATAAATAAAAATGAATTGTTGTTCGTTAGTCTGATTAAAACTCGAGAACGGCTGGGCCGATTGAGCTGATTTTGGTTTTAAAATGTTTGTCGTAGTTCAGGCTAGGTTTAAACGGTGAGCAAATAAGGAAAAATTGCGAGTAAGATAGAGTAAGACGACAATTCCATTTTCCCATATAAAAGTTGACCACTTACTTTCTGTCAAACATTTGACGGTATTTGTACTCTCAGTTCCACTCGAATTGAAGAACGCATTAAAACAAGACTTTTGAATCGACAACATAATATCAACTATGCTCATAACACCGTGTATTTAAATTTTAAAATATAAAAATAATTAATGTGTTGACATGATTGATGGGTGCCAACCTTACAGTGTTACCAACTCTCAAAAATATTTTTATTATAATAATAAGTGTATCCGAACGTTCCATTGTTTTGTCCATAGATTTAGAGACTTTTTGCTGCGCTCCTACTTTAACATCCTTGGTTTTGTCATCTCATGTTAAAAAAAAGAAACATTTAATTGGAGAAATACTGAAATTAATTAATAATTTAATA
This sequence comes from Hypena proboscidalis, assembly GCA_905147285.1. Taxonomy (NCBI): domain Eukaryota; kingdom Metazoa; phylum Arthropoda; class Insecta; order Lepidoptera; family Erebidae; genus Hypena; species Hypena proboscidalis. The sequence continues at coordinate 1,600,337 of LR990147.1, forward strand.
CAACCTGGACAGTTATTATTTTTGTTCTGCCGTTCCATCCACTTTTTACAAAAGGGACAATGCATTTTAAGGAGTTGAGGGATATATAGCTTCACTATAACTTCTGGAAAATAGTTTTTAAATATCAACAATTTAAATATTATAGTTGTTTCATTGACTACATTTTTTTATGTAGTCTATGAGTTGTTTCAATTCTTTATTTTCTCGATGACAGATGTAGTTCTTCTTCTTTTCTTAACCATGGCCACCGTCAAAAAAAAACGACAGATGTAGTTGGATAGATAAAGTGTAAATATTTGTCAGTATTCACTCAAAAAAAAAATTGTCTATGGTAAAATGTCACTTGAAATGTAAACGTCTCTTTGCTGTGCATCTATACTATAATTCTTTAATATTCCTAAAAATCTAATAGCAACAAATTTCAATAAAATTAAAAAAGTGTGTTTGTGACTTACTAAATATGCCTCCAATAATTTAGGCGGTACGAAGTTCGCCGGGTCAGCTAGTTTATAATAAAGATGTCATTGAACTAGCAAGTCAATCTTACGCAAATTACTGTTGTTTTATTTATCAAACCTCTAGTAATCATAAATCTGCGAGTACAGTTAGTCACACCCCATAGAGCTGGGTGTGTAACAGCCGATCTTTTTTTGTTTTTTTTCCTTAGGTATAACGCCAGAAGCAATCACACTATCCAATGGTCCCAATGACAAGGCCAAATACTTCCATTCACTCCTACAAGCAAACCCAGTCTCACAACAAATCTTAGCGAATCACACAAAGATTTATCCCATGTGGGAATCGAACCCACAACACCAGTGCAGTGAAGAACGGCGAGGGACCGCTTAAACTACTACACTACACGTGCAGACATACACACTAAACTGCGTTGAGTCTAAACCAATTGTTCAATAAAGTATAGATATTATAATATACCCAAATAACGTCCCAGAAGTTTGTGTTTTTTCCAGAGTCGCCACAGAATTAAAGCTCGCATTTATTTGATTGATACAAATGCCGAAGCGTTTCCAAAATAGAAATGGCGCCGGCTGGATACAGGCGCTTTTCAAATATAACGACACGATTTATTACAGCCTGTGATGGAATGTGAACTCGCGGTGGCTTTATTACTCACAGGTGTATTGGCCTCTTGGATTACTGAACTGTAGATGAAGTGGGGATTTTCAGACAGCAGCTAGGCCATAGAAAAAACAAGGATAAGATACTCAATACTCAATACTTTATTGCGTTTCACAAATGTATGTCTTAGGTGGTAAATATTATATCTAGGAACATTGTGAACCCTGTCGGGCATAGCAAAGTAGAAGAGAGGACAATAATGTTATATAATAAAAATAAGTTTTGAATAAAAAATAAGAGACAAAGCATAACGTTTTCTAATGGGCATTATGCAATTATATTTATTTGTGTAGTGTTTAATTGGGTATCATTTAAATACTCGTTAATTGAGTAGTGGCATTTTTTCATCAGCAAAGTTTTTAGACTATTAGAAAATGCTGATATGCTTTCTTTATTTTTTATTGTCTCTGGAAGACAATTGTATATTTTAATTGACATAGCATATGGACCATTCGAGTGTATGTGCAGGTTAGAGAAAGGCATGTTTATTAAATTTCTCTGGCGGAGAGCATATCTCGTCTGGTTTTCATCCCTTTTTGTGTAGAACTCTTTGTGTTTGTGTACAAACTTACATATTTCTAACATGAAAGAGTAAGAAGATCTATTACTTGGATTGATTTTAATTCAATTTTTAACACGCTTATATTAGCTTCACCTGTATGTATGTATGTATGTAACCGACTCCTTTGGACTCGATTTTGAACCACTTTAAACGGACAGATTTCATTAAAATTTTGCACACCTGTCAAAGATCGATGACAATGCAATAATTCGATAAAAAAAATTAAAAATATTCGCTATTATAAATTAACCATACTAAAAAGTAGAACTCGATAGACGAAAAATATGGCACAGAGCGATCACGCTTTTTCACAATAATAGGTACTAGTATTTTTTGTTCATTACCGTTTTCAGCTTATATTAGGAATTATTTTTCACTTTTTAGTTAGAAGTACTTTAAAAGCGTGTCTTTTAGTTTTTTTAAACTATATTTTTTCGTTAAATTACAGTCCTTTGATTATATATATTTATAGATACTGCCTCATCAACGCTAAATTGTCCAAAAATGTTGTCCGTAAATTACCTGATCCGACAAAAACCGCTGTCAGTGTCAATTATCACCTCAAACAATAAGGTCATTTGAGTGAATTACAAAAAATCATTTTGTGAGTTACAATAGCGGCCTTTAGACACACACTCTATCGCGCGTGCTTTGGAACGTACAGGATTGCGCGCAGGAAAGCCTGCACGCTCATTCGCACGCGATTATATTTGTAAGGTTTTTACGCTTCTCCGTTCTTTCGCGCGCGATTACTCGTGTTTGTTTTCCTCAACGGAATGAGCGGTCGTGTAAAGGATAATCGCGCGGGATAGTTCGCACGAAACTGGCGCGTGTTGGAATGTGTGCAGTTCACACAGTTTTACTGAAGAATGGGTGTTGCGGTGAAATATGGATAGAAAATATCGTGTGGCGCAAGTTATGATGCTCGCTTAGTTATTAAGTTATGATGTTGGTCCTTAGTAAAGAGCATGTAGTCAAAGTACCAGAGGGAAGATTTGTACACGTCGTCTGTTCCTTTATCACTACGCTGGCTGTCTGTAACTTTCTTAAGCTATTTTCGGAACGAGCCCTTTAAGCTTTGTAATTTCTTAGCCACAAAATCACGATTGGCGTCAGGAAAACCTTTTTCTTTACAAAAGTCAATTATTTTTTTATAAGCTTCGTCTTTAAGATTGTTGTTTTTATATTCTTCGGACTTGATTTTCCAGAGGCAAGAAAAAGACTTGTATAGTGTAAATCTACCCCCATATTAACTCTTTACTCCACGTACGTATGTCCGCCATCTTGTCATGCGCGAAAGAATTATAATTAACAGGCCACCAAAGGAAACGCGATTACGCGCACGACTGCTGAGCGCGGCGCGTGGTCTTTTCCTTTCTCTTTCACTTACTTTATACGCGCGCTCTTTCGCGCACGATTGCTGTTTCACGCGCGATAGAGTGTGTGTGTAAAGGCCGCTATTGTCGTATTGTGCTATAAAAATATGCCGGAATTATAGCAGACGTGCAAATGCTACTAACACAATCTCCTACCATCGGTAAGTAATCCAAAAACAATCGTATTTTTTCAAAACAAATCTAGCAAATTCTGACATTAAATCTCAAAACCCACACGCCATTTTTTGGTGTTGCCAGTCTGCGATACTATATTAACAGCTGGTTTCAATAGTCTGTTCGTCGATTTACTTACTATACAGGATGTGACAAAATTAAAGAAATTTAATTAATATTAAATTAATATTCATAAATGTGTTCAAACGACGAATTTAAACTTAATTTTATATAAATTCATTGTTCTCAAGTAAGTGACTTATGTTTTTATTGAGAATACAGATCTTTAAACCTAACCTATTTTTTTGTAAAATTATTTCCTTTCCGCATCTATAGGTAGATGATATTTAGTATTAGGAATAATACTTGATGTCAGTACAGCATTCTTGCTCCCATTTCCCCACAACATTGTACCTTTCATACTCCAATGACATTCCTCAGCACCGATTCAGTATGTTGCATAGCATACCATCAACGTTGTTGACCTGTCTTATTAGCCAGTTCATAAATATCCTGGCCAGGAATGCGTTATTGACGTCCAGACAGAAATATGAAGGTAATTAGTCTGTTATTTTTGTTCATCGCAATGTTCACGACTGACATCTAGGACAGGGATAAACAACTTCATTACACCTGGATTGCACTATGAGTATAGGACATTAATAACATCACGGCAATATCACTAGATTAAAAAAAAAGATTATTTATTTTGTTCCAACATGTGTAGGTTTTTGGTGTTACATTATGGTTTATGTCTCAACATGCTCTGTCCTTTGTAAAGGACATAACTACAAAATTATAAATTCATAAAAAAAATGTAATATTTTATCATGCCTTAATTATAATATTCATTAGGATTCAAAATAATAATCATTATATATAATAAATTCAATGCAAGAAAAAAATAATAATAATTAAATTTGTAATTATTATGTCAAAATGGTAATGTCAAATAGTTTATGTCAAAAAGTTAATGTCAAGAAGTTAAATATAATGTCAGTTAAATTAAATCCCAATAGAGTGATACAAATTCAATACATTCAGATTATTTGTCTGTCATTAAAAAAATCAGATACAGTATAATATTCGTATACATTTCGAAATAAGCATGCGTTTTAACTTACGTTTAAACAAATTGACATAGAGGTTAAAGTGAGGTGAAGTTCCACTCCCAATGGTGTAACTTTGGGTTGAATTGAAGGTGTATAATTTAAGACAAACAAAACATTATATCCTCTTTTTAAATTTCAAACAAAATTTAACGACGGCACAGTTAATGTTGGAAAACTTTAAGCTGCACTTTTGTTAAAAAAGGCACACACTCGCAGGTCACAGTTCTAACCTAACCTAAATGATGTAATGTAGCATAAGCATGCAACAAGTATGCTGCAAGCTTACAAGCAGCATTAAGAAAGCAAGCATCATGCAGCAAGCAAGCAGAATCATGAAAGTGAGCAACCTTTATGCAACATGCAACAGGCATGGTCTCTCTCACGGCTCCGGCGCTGCGGAGCTCCGGCGTGGCGGCGGTTGCACGCATGCTTATGGACGCTGGGCCACCTTCGTCCATAAACATGCGTGGGACGGTAAGCGTTAGAGCCATCCAAAGCTTATCGTCGCAGCTTCCGAAAAACAAACATATCGCATTTACGACTTTACGACGGTAAAATAAATGTCGTGATTTATAATAATACACATTATGCTCCTAGGTATTATGAAATTAAGACTTTTGACCATCAAAACATCAAAATTCGAAATAAAATATTTTATTTGGGTGTTCCAGAATATTTTAAACCTTTTAAACCTTAAAAAATGAACCATACCATACATAAACCCCTGCCTACCTTAAGGAAGATGACGTGATGTGTACAGTCGCAACCAAAAGTCCATAAGCAATCTCAAAAGGCAATAGTTTGAAGTGTAGTTTGACTTACGACCTTCTATTTCCAAGAAATAGACACATGTTGTTAACAAATAATTGTATTTCATAATTTCATCCACAATGTAAGTGACAAGATGGCCGAGCGGTTGAGGCATGCAGTTAGATGCGTATATCAATTCACCGCAGGTTCAAATCTCACTTGGTTACTTTTATACTTTTTGAAGTTTTTACTCGATTAGAAGGAATGGGATAATAATATAGTATTCTTTATCTTGTTCACTTTGTTCACACATTTGTAAATATATAGAAAATGTATGGGGTTTGATGGTGACAATGTTATGAATTACTTAGTCAATTCATAACATTGATAATACAAATATTACTAAATTGATTCACAATGACAACAAGGACAGGATGTTCTAATAACAAAAATATAATTGTTGATACCCACTTATAATAGGTATTGGTATACAGCAGCGTTTATTGAAGACTAATATTATGATTTACACTTTATGATGATATTTTTATAAACAATAAAAAATCTTATAAACGGTTACAAGGGTACTTTTTTATTTAGGTAGGAATGTGACGTCACAATTCTCTTTAAAATGTATTAATTGTATAAATAAATATAACGAATAAACACTTTTACCATCATTCAACATAACTTTTTAATTTCTACCTTACAACAATGACAATAAAAAAAACGTTAGTAGTTTAATAATAATAACATATTTAATTTATTAGTTATTATATTAATCAAAAATCTTATAAACGGTTACAAGGGCACTTTTTAATTTAGGTAGGAATGTGACGTCACAATGCTCTTAAAAGTTTATTAATTGTATAAATAAATAAAACGAATAAACATTGTTATCATCATTCAGCGTGACTTTTTTATTTCTACCTTACAACAATAAAAATAAAAATAAAAAATTACGTTAATAGTTAAACAATAATAATATATTTAACTTATTAGTTGTTATATCAATATGTAACTATTTATGTATTGTATACATGTATTGTATCGCAATTTAAGCATGAATACCTAACAAGTTTGTGCTTAAAATGTTACAAATATTATTATGATTTCGTTAAAACAAAATACAACCACAAATCAACTAAGCTTCAAACTCAGATTTAGTTGATAGTGATCCCAATGTTTACACCCAATATAGCTACCTGCTTATGATAGATAGATGCGAATCCAAAGAACCGGTCGACACTGTGACGCGTTTAGTACGATATGGTACGAATGCGACAACATTTCATTAGTGTGTGTTATCTTATAAACTGCTAAACACCTAAGCGACTTCGTTAGTGTGTGTACTGCCTGAGTGCCTGTATCGGGCTCGTACCGTTCATAGCAATGTAATCCTTAGCGTGCATAATATATGGACTTCTGAGCGTTTACTGTACTTGTTTATAATAAATCGGCCAGTCAGTACACTGTACTTCTAATTATAAAGCGCCGCGCACACTGAATCAGTACACTCAAATAGATGCGCGTACGCATCGACTCACGCCTATTTTAGTGTCTCTCGTAAATCGTAACCAATTGATGGTGTACGTTGGAATTTATTGATTACTTTTCAAGTATTATATAAGTATATTGTCATGTTCATCATTATTATGATATTGTCTCGATGGTTGCCAATCAAAGAATGACAGTGGACTTATTTATTTATTCCACGTTCTATTTTTTGTCTGAAATACCCGTCAGTTGCAGCATTGAGGGAGGGGATTGTCGTTGTCATAAAAACCTTCTCCTGCCAATATTTGCGTTCCAGCGTGATACCGTCTACAAGGGAAATAGGGATTTACTTTTATATAATACTGCTTCCGTTCGTCAATAAAAAGTAGCCTACAGATCATAGAAATATATACTATAGAAATGGCTTGTCCGAACAAATTGGCCTTCAAATTTGACATTATGAATAGCAGGATCAGTAACGCCATCTGCATTGAACTACCATGTGACAATTCATAACAAATACTTTTTTAAATTACCAAAAATATTCTCTTGAACACCCGCGGCATAGTTCAACTAAGCGCAGTAAGTCATGTCACGCGGATATTCACGATTAAGGAATATGGCGTCGGAACGAAAAATTTTAGCAAATAAAATTGATAAAATAATGTAAAGAGGTGGATATAATAAGATATTTGTGACTTACCGGTGATATGTAATACCATAATCTTTTTTGTTATGTTTAATTTGGTAGTTCGTACAACTTTTCAGTGCACAATTAGGCATTTTGTCGTGTTTGACCGCTCACGGAGGCAGCCAACCACAGACAATTTCGCTACGCGCTTTTTGTAGTCTGATTGACTCCAAAAAGGTTCAGTTCATTTATCGCGCGTTAGCCGTGTCCTTACTTTATACGTCAATGCTACAGATACTATTTTCAGAAATAGTATAGGCATAGGTAATATGGGAATGGGAATAGTTCAAGGCCCCAGGGCCCAGGAACTATCGCTACACCAATATTCATTAAGATCAGTCAAGTAGATTCGTAGATTTTTGGGTACAAACAATCAAAAATATCTTTCCTCTTTATAATTAGTAGAAAAAGATATGAGATTACGAGCTCATTTCGATAAAATTATGTAAAATGTTTATTATAAAATATAATTTAAACACACATTTTTGTATCCTTTCTTCAACAAGTAGCATTTAAATTCTTAGCAATAAAGATAAAACAAAATTTTATCATGAGCAGAAATTGGTGTTCCTAATAAAATTAACATTAACATTGAAACTAAATATTTCTGCAAATTATGTAAAACTGTTACCGCTATAAAAATAACATTTTCAGTTATTTATGTTACAAGTGAGAAAAGGTTTATGTTTCTGTTGTGTGTGCCAAATTTAAATCTTGACCCTGCGAAGTAGTCTTGAATTGAATCACGAGCGTAGCGGATTCTAACAAAGACTACTTCGCGTTTTTTTATATCATTTTTTGTAATGTTTTGACGTGTTCAAGCGCCTCCTGGGGCCTATAAAATAAATGATTTGAATTTGAATTTGAATTTGCAAGCGAAAGATTTAAGAGGTCACGAACTGGAAATTAAATTTTTCTTACGCTTTACATACATAACTTTTCACCTCTTCGTCATCACTGGATTCACTATTTTTTTGTTAAAAAGTTGCAGTAAACAATTAAACATAAACTGAAAAGAATTTATAGTTGCCCGCGATGACTGACACAGACACAGCCTTTTTTATAGAATGCGTTCGGAAATTCGTTCCGTAACATTTATTTATAGAGTAGAATATTAAGTACCTGATTTTAATTAATTTATTGGTCAATCACGAATATAAAAAACATGAAAATACTAATAAGCGTGTATTTATATAATTTAAAATAAATAAAACGTATCGTTTGTAGTTATTTAAAAAAATTGATGTCAATGTTTATCACTAACCTACATGGTGGCTGCTTTGTTTTTTTTTCAGCGCCTATTCATTGGAAGGATTTTGTGTTTCGAAATTTGAATTACTTTGCCTCACTAGTGAGTAAAAACGGTTTTTACTCATTGAATTCTGGCAAGCAAACGATGTTTTTCGTGCTGTTGTGGTGAAAATATTTTTTTTTGTTCGTTTCAGCTCAATATTTATAACGCTGAAGCGTTAAATAATATTTACATATTATTTAATAATATAATTACATACTTAAAAAATAAATAAAAATAAAATTAATATTTATATAAACGGAACCCTTCGTCCGCAAAGCCGCCTCGCACTGGGCCGGTTTTAGCTACGATAACTTTTCTCATAATATCTTGTGTATTACAGCTGATATTGTGTTCAAAAAATGTCGAAAACCAACAGAGAACCTGATTCTCTGGACATTAAAGACCCACAGAGTTACAACTACATTCATAGTAAATGCTATTTTATCTTCTTTAAAAATGTTGGAAACCTATTAATAGAACCTACTTATTAGCAGTTACAGGTCAAATACCATAAAAACATCCATAATTCGTGGTTTATACACCTCCAGAGGCTCAAGTCTCGAAGTCGCAAATCTGGTTTTAGACTACCGGTATGTACCCTAGAAATATGCCCATAAAAGGAAATAATTTTCGAAATAGTATTCTACTTAATTTTAGATATAGTTAGAGAGAGATTTCTAGCACTAACGATTTTGACGCCTTGACCAGACAGATAACAGACATGGCGAAACGGTTTCTTTTAGGTAGGTACTACAAAACCCTAAAAAGCCACGTTATTAATTTTTTCGCGGCCTTTGTACTTTAAAATACTATGTTATTAAGTCATACGCAAGTTAGTGTAGTTTGTCATATTTTTTCCTGTTCTTATAGTATTGGTAGGTTGATATAACTGAATTAGAATTTGTTGATAAAAACAAGCAGTCATATCATTAATCTTCGCCAGCTTATAGTGGATTTATCGATTGGTATATAATCAAGTGACACAGTTGATTTCAATACAGTTTAATAAATTCGGTGACTGGATTGAAAAATGGCGGTCCTGGTTCTTCTAGCCTTAGCGCTTTTCGCAGGTATGCTTTAATGAAATAATTAATTAAAAATTAAAAATAAACTTTCGTCCGAAAAATCTAAAGCCTACCTTAAATTGAGCCGTTAATCTATATCAAGTTACACCTTTTATGTTTTTTTAAATAATTATAGCAATGGATAGATACGTTAACTTTCCTAAATAAAATTTTAGTATAATGTCGCGGCAGAGTACAGTTCGTTTCCGTTGTAATTTCTTACTATATTATTGTTTTCAAAATTTTGCAGTGCTATATTACATCATTTTAAAGAGGAATCGTTATCGTGCTATCCAACATTTATTTTTACTATTGGAAAGTATATAGAATATTTGTAATATTTAAAGCAAATTTTAGCTTTGCTATGCCTTTTTGTATTTATATAATATTATAGTACTAAAACCAAGTAATGGTTCGTCTAGCTTCGGCTGGCACAAAAAGAGTTGAGAAATTTCGAGTCCGGCAGCATACGAATACATAGCTGAATTGGCAAAGCACTTGGGGCGTATACCCAGGGGGTGCAGGTTCGAGTCCTGCTGGATTCTTAATTTTTTCAACTTTAATATTATATATATATATAGAAGATGTTACTCGATCCAATTTGATGGTTCAATTAGAAGTATTATTTATTACTTTTAGAAAATATTTTGCTTTCGAAGGATTTTTTTAAATTTTTATTCATTTATTTTTAGACTTAGGTTAGTTTAAATTTTGATAACAATTTTATTGTGAGAAGTTTTGTGTTTTGTTCTTTGATCCCCCTTTGTTTTGTTCTTTTGTTCTTTGTGAAGTTTTGTGTTTTGTTCTAGACCTTTCAGATAAATGTTTAAACCAATTGTAAAATAAATACCATCTTTTTAAGTTATAAATACAACCGTGATTCACATCAATAAATAAAATCTACTTACAATGTTGCATGACGAGTTTTTGTTTTAGTAAGATTGTCACATTTGTAATTAGGCGTTGTCCTACGTGAGCGACGAAACGCGACAAATGTAACGCTACGCGACACGATTCATGCAAAATACGCGATTTCGTTTAACCATTTACACGATTGCAAATTCTAGGCTCAGCCTGCGCAACCACTTCAGATGCATCTCGCGTCGTGGGCGGATGGCCCACCAGCGTTGAGAGGTACCCTAGTATCGTCCAGGTAGAATTTCTGGAGAACGGTATTTGGGATCAGTGGTGCGGTGCCACCATCCTAAACAACAGAAATGTCTTGAGTGCCGCTCACTGCTTTTATGAGGAAGTGTAAGTATAACAAGTAATCATTATTATTATTATTTATTTACCATTCCTACAATATAAAAAGATGTTCATGAAATTATTAAAAATTAAAAATAATTATAATGTGAAAGATTACCTAGATGTTAAGTATTTAAAATTGAAATTTGCACATCATTGTGTGGTAGATATTATGTATTATGTGTAGAGCTTTTTAGAAATTTTTACACTGTAAGATCGTATTGTAGATACCATATTTGATCAAATAAATTATTTCATTTCATTTCATATTATTTCATTTCATTTGAAGTATTAATTAACCAGAAGGCTTGGCCATTTCAATATTCAACATGGGTGAAATTGTGCTGAAAAATTAGTAACTCTTCTGTTATACTGTTTATAAAGTAAGGGCATGTATTATTTTTATAATCTGACACATTCATTTTATTATGAAATTTTAATAATCTGAAACAATAGATTGTCTGATGACACAGGCTAATTTGCTTGCGATTCCGTGCGTATTGATTAAGAAGCATGCAGCATTGCATTAGGTACATGAATTAAAAACCGGATTTCACTTTGTGTGAGTCCGCTCGGACAAATTTCAACTTTATGTAAAATTTCAAGGTGCTAGCAAAACTTTCGAGTTCAGCGCATTGTACACTGGGCGTTTCGGTTAAGATTTTAATCATTAATCTGTCTGTTATTATATACCACTTAGTGCATAGTGGGTGGCATGAGAACAATGCTGTACACATCATGACTGAAGAAGCCTTTTCGACAGTATTTAATAGCACTTATCGACTAATGAATCATGGAGGCTCCTAATGATTAATATATTTACAGATACCACAGATACCACCCCACCTGGCGTCGTATCCGAGCTGGATCAGCCATACGCCACACCGGAGGAAGTATCGTGTACATAGAGAGGGCAATCAACCATCCATCCTTCTTTACCGGGAGAGGCTTTGACGCTGACCTCTCTATACTCAGGCTGGTCAGTTCTCTGGAGTTCACCCCCGTGATACAGCCTGCGACTATCATTTCACAAGGCCTTATATTGCCTGATGGTTTGCCCGTGCAATATGTTGGATGGGGTCACACTGTCGTAAGTATAATGTTAATATTAAAAAAGAAACGTTGAAAGTAAGATTCGTATTAGCTTATGTAATTCTCAGAGTCGTACTGAGTCCATCTAAAGGTAAAATATTACTTCAGCTAACGAGCGTAAACACTGTGCTCAATAATATCTTATTATTGCTTTAATTACTACAACTTAAGAGTAATAAACAGATAGATAATTCTATATTGTACACAAAGAAAAGTACATAATTGTGATGCAGAGTCTAATTTAAACATGTGCATTGGGTGGCCTTATCAGGTGAAAGTGATCTCTGCCAGGCGACCTTTAGAGAGTAATATAACTAATATAACTTAAAAGCAGCAAAAGTGAAACAAATTTTGCATTTTCCAAACGGAAGGATTTCTATATTCATTAATTATAAGACACCTTGTTTACTAAAATATTTTTTGTTAGTTTGATAGTACAAAATATAGGCCAAATCTACTGGGCCAATCCTAGAAATAACATACGCTACCATATATTATATTGATGTACCACGCGGGCGAAGCCGCATAAGTAAGCTAGTATGGTAAATTGTAAAATAATTTGATTCTCAAATATTAATAACAGTAAATAGTTTAATTCCATATTTAATTGATTATTAATATTTATTTTAAACTAGCTGGTGCCCGCGACTTCGTTCGCGTGGGTTCAATATGTTCATGCTATTTCCTACAAAATTAAAGCTCTTCCCTTAAGCGCACTCAATTTAACCCCAAAGTTAACCCCTTGGGGTGGAATTTCTCAAAACTCTATCATATTGTTTATTTATGTCATGTAAGGAACCTATGTGCAGAATTTCATGCATTTTCCTTTAAAATTGACGATCTTCCCGTATAAACTTACACCCTCTAAATACAAAGATAAACCATACATCTGTTTTTAAGTTAGACTGCCTATACAACTGTGAAAACCACATTTCATTCCATGAAGAAGTTTTTGCGTGATGCGCGGACGAACATGCAGACAGACTAAACTAAACTTTAGCTTCTACTAAAGTTATTAATTTTAAATATTATTTTTTTTTTTTATTTATACGAAAGTAATAAAAATATATCTATGATTTTTACCTAAATGTTTTGGGTCTAAAGCTCTTAATAAGCGCGAGAGAGGGGTACGGGGTATATTGGGTATGGAACGGGAAGCGCCAAAATAGTTTTATAATGTGCGTAAGCATTTTTTAGAGAAACTACATAAATTTTTAGACTGGGCGTTTTAATGTCTTCAAGAAAAGGTAATAATTATGAGGTAGATGAGAGCTTATGTAGTGGTCCCAAGAAAGCAGTTTTTGTCCTTCGGTGTTTTCATTCTTATAGTATTGCGCAAGAGCTTGTACTTATTCATTGTCTTTTTTTTTTCTTCTACAGGAAGACGGCGAATCTTCCGACGATCTGCTGGAGACCAACGTCTACACAGTCAACCGTGACGTCTGCGCTGAAAATTACTTTGAAGTATTTGAAGACATTCTCCCCATCACCGAAAACATGTTTTGCGCTGGCCTTATTAATGTTGGAGGTCGTGATGGCTGCCAAGGAGACTCCGGCGGTCCTGTGTACTACGAAGATCCTTCAGGAGATTTTCTCGTTGGAGTGGTATCCTTTGGTCATGGATGCGGCCGACCAGAATACCCTGGCGTCAACACAGCTGTTTCATCCTACACTGATTGGATTGCTGAAACCGCCGTTTAATGATTTGTATGATACATTTTATTAAATGATTTGCCTACTCACTCATGACTCTTTATTTTTATTTTTATATTATATGCCTCATTAGACTGGAAGACAACGCCAATCTTATAGGCAAACGGCTTAGGGACTATGACTCTTAAATGTATGTTCCTAATGGATCAATAGTATTGTTAATTACACCCACACTTTTGCACACGTAAAGTTATATCGCTGTTTAAAAATTAAAAAAAACTCTCAATCTTCCATTTTGTTTAAAAAGTATTTAGTCTATTAGCTTTCTGATTGCCAAAAAAACCCAATTAATTCCTTAAATTTATTTACTTACTTTGCAATTTGTTGCACCGGCGTTAAGCAGGTGCATAGTTACATTAAGAATGGGTAAATACATACGAATAAATATATTCAATAGGAATACTTAAATAAGATGAATAATGTACTTATACCTACGTATAATTTATTTATTATTTTTTTATTTATTTATTTAGGACCATCAACAAAGATACACAGATGTCGTACAGTTTTTGGTATTAAACTAGGTTTAAACATTGTTAAATGTGTACCTTCACTTACAGAAGGGCACAGCATGCACATTTAAATAAGTTATTCAATACATTACAAATATAACTAAATAACTCAATCTAGATTTTATTATTACATTATATGGTTCAAAAAAGATGTATCAGTTATTAATATTAAAATTATTATTATATATCACAAATGGGTTCCAGTGTCAAGACTATACAGTACCTTTTTAAATTCCTTGAAAGAGCTACTGATGTCTAGGTTATTATTTTTACCCGACTGCGTCAGAAGGAGGGTTATGTTTTTCGAGCGTATGTATGTATGTATGTATGTATGTATGTATGTATGTATGTCTATTTCTTTGGCACGCCCTACAGCCCAAACGGCTGGACGGATTTTGACAAATGAGGTGTCGTTGAAATCGTCAAAACAGTGATAGTGACATTGGCTATATAAATTTTCAAAATTGTTGCGGCAAATGAAAAAAAAAAAGGGGGGGAGGTATGGATTTTCTTTTCATCATAGTAATAAGGGTATAAAATAAAAGGCCATGAAAAGACCATTTCAAAAATATATACTTCTTATCACATTTATATTACTGATTAAACACAATTTACCAATTTATATATCGGCACGCTCGCGCGCCCGAAGTGGGTGGAAGTTAGTTTGTATGTTCGCTCACGCTAATCTTGGAAACTGCCGGTCAAATTTGAATAATTGTTCTTGCATTTAATAGTTTAACTCACGATTAAGGCTCATTGATCTCAAAGAGATTTGATTTCTACAAATTAATAGATATAAAAAAACATATCGGTTAAAAGAACTAAAGAGAGTGAAATAAAAAATAATTATTAAAAAAACAAAAAACCCGACTGCTTAAAAAAAAGAACTGAAAAGATAAATTGCATGTTATAAAGTCTACAAAGTCTTGGCAGAGCAGTGAAGTGACCGAGGTTTGTTTATGATGAGGCTATAATTAATAAATATTTTAATTGAATGGTGATATTATGCTTTCAATGATTTTGCTGCAGTTACAATAAAAAGCTGATGACGTACTTTAGCTTTAAACGTTTCCCTAATGTTGCACATCCTGATCTCAAGAGGAGGATGGATTGAATATAGAATCAAGAACGAAGTTGCGAAGAAGTATGAGAAGGACAAAAGGGAAGAATATTGTTAGTAGAACGAAAATTATCAAGTTCGGGTACTTCCTCTATATGTTAAATTGGGATGATTTTTTGTCTGCGTGCGTTGACATTTCTCTCTACTCTTTTTAATTTGCCTAGCCCATGTATATAGCAGCAGAATTTGAATTTAATAATCTATAAGTAGTGAGACGCTTGACTTAAGTTCACAATGTATAACCTTAATTAATGTACAGTGTACTCATTGTTGAAAAGCCAAATAAATAAACAAATACTGAATAATATATCGGCTATCTCAAACCCACTTCCGATGATATTCACAAAGCTATCGGCAGTGGCTTGGAGAGAGCACTGAAAGTGAAAGATTTTAGACACCCGATGTATGGGTAAATCTGCGAGGACAAGCAAGCAACGAAACAAAGAAGAAAAAAACAATTTGAAACGGAACTAGTGTAAAAAGATTGAGAAATATAAAATATTGTTAGTAGATAATTATTAATATTATTATTACTTATCTACTATATTAAAAGTAGATAAGTAATCGCGATAATATCTCTGACAACTTATAGTGGATTTGTATATAATCATGTGTACAGTTGATTTGAATACAGTACAGTGAGAGGTGATTAGATTGAAAATTGCAGCCCTGGTCCTTGTAATCCTAGCGCTTTTCGCAGGTAAGTTTTAAATAGCTCGTCACTAGCTTCCGTCACCGAAACTTCTGAGCCCTAACAAATTACTTACTTGTCGTATAGTGTTGTAGCTGCCTCGAATATTATATTACCGTTAGTCGTCATATAAGATGGTGATGATATATATTTAAAAAGTTTATTTTATTTATATTTTTTCTATGTATGTCTGTCTGTCTGCCTGACTGCCTGTCTGCTTGTTTTTCTGTCCGAGGCATAGCGTAACAATCGTTAGTGCTAGAAAGCTGAAATTTTGCATTCATATTATGTAAGTTAAGATTGCCAAAAAAGTGGTAAAATAAAATCTTGAGCAATGTTATTTTTTTTCCCCTTTATGTATATGTATGAGTCTTTTTCTCACGTCTAACCCATAATGTGTTGTATCTTATGATAGTTATTTTGAAAACATCATTTTTATTTTTTTGCAGCATCTTTGGATGCCTCTCGCATCGTGGGCGGCTGGCCCACTAGAGTTGAGAGGTACCCTAGCATTGTGCAATTAGAAGCCAGGGAACTATTCAGCGACAATTGGTCCCAGGCGTGCGCTGGCAGCATTATTAGACCTAGATATGTCTTGAGTGCCGCTCACTGCTTCGGCGGCATGTAAGTTTCAAGTCAAAGTCAAATCATTTATTTTCATAAACCCCAAGGGGAGCTTGAGCACTCCACAAACAATATAATCACACACTAAAAGTAACCTTTTTTTTTTGATTTGATGAAAATCGATAAAATATCGATTTGGCGACATATATGTGTTATTGTTAAATAAATAATAACTGCCAATAATCAGCTTAAAAGAATATAATGTTTCTGGCTGTAATGTATGTAGGTACTCCTATAATACTCGAGTAATACGTACGATGTAAATATACGGTCGGTGGAGGGTAGTTCTAAGTTAAGTTAAGCAGTACTATATAAGAGAAATGTAATGGTAGGTTCAGGCAGTCAAGAATAAATTCCTTACGGCAAACAGTGGTTTCCCTTCGCTCCCCGTACTTCCTGGACACAACACTGGCATTGAATAAAACATATTTTCTTTAAAATTTGTTTTATAAGGATATAATTTTGCTTGTCTGTCTGTCCGTGTACCTGTCTATCCGCTACGCTTCAACGACTAAACTACTGAACGACCTAGATGAAAATTGGAATGGAGATAGTTACAGTCCTTAGGAACGACATAGTTTACTTTTGGAGCCGTGCGCAGAAACGTGTAAACCATATATTTACAGCTCTTTGTACGACCGAACCCGTCGAATCCGGGCTGGAACAAGCATTCGCAACACCGGAGGAGTTATTGTGATGATAGAGCGGACCATAAACCACCCATCCTTCAATAGCGAGACGAGTTTCGACGCTGACATCTCCGTAGTCAGGCTGGCCAGTGCCCTTGAGTACAGCCCCGTGATACAGCCGGCATCTATCTTGCCACAAGGCACTCAATTGCCTGATGGCTTGCCTGTGCAATACGCTGGATGGGGTGAAATTATCGTAAGAATAATGAAATTTTAACTGTACTTTTTTATTTTTTTGACTATCTATATGTTAGACAGATGTGTCCTTTTAAGTCTTGTAATGAATGTTATCTTTAGCAAAAGGACGGTTTATTAAGAACAGTGACGAATTTTATGTTATGTTGAAGCAATTTATACACAAAGTTACTTTGGCGAACTCACCTTAATTAAATTTATTTCAATAAATATGTCACTTTTGCTGTACAAACAGGTCATAACCAAATAGGTCCCCATGACGCACCAGTAATAACACATGTATCCGCATACATCCATCCATTCGATGTTGAATGAGTCCTTCTTGCTATGAATGCTATCAAGGGCTCCCCTACTACAGTCGGGCTTGCTTTTCAAGTAGATACTGGTCCTTTCAAAGAAATAAATGTGTAGTCAACTGCACAGTAAAGTTATTGACATTTTTGACCCTGCATGGTTCGAATGCAAGAGGATTTATTCGATACGGTACTACTACTACTACTACTGACAAAGTACACAATTAGTAAACGTGACGAATACAAAGTATCGACTCAGTTGATTATGTATTTTCTGTTAAAAATGCCTTATTATTGTGACAGTGGAATTGTTATCATTAAGATGAATGTCACACTATCGTACTCACGATTAGGGCGCACCAGAATACCAGCGCTGTAGTGCTAATGTGCTGCAGTATTATGCTGAGGTGCGTACCTTTTCTGGCACATCATAATAATTATTATCTTTGTGTTTTTTCTAACTGCCTCATTATAAGTAGTTTTAAAAGTGTATCACTAAGTTTAAGATTTGCCAGAATAAACGTTTCATTCTTTCTTTGCTTCTTAATCACTTTGCGTGTCTAGCACAAATGATCGAATTTAAAATTGGATAACTGTCGCTCGGCTTGGTCTAAGAGCTCGCGTTGTTGGTTAAATTTTTATAATATTTCTTAAAAGCTTGTACATAATCCTTGTTTTTGTTTTGCCTGAACAGTATAACGGCTCCCCCTCCGAACAGTTGTTGAAGACCAGTGTCTACACCGTCAACCATGACATCTGCGCTGCCCGTTACTCGACCTTGGACCCTCCAGGGATCGTCACTGAAAACATGATCTGTGCTGGTCTCCTCGACGTTGGCGGTCGTGATGCTTGCCACGGAGACTCTGGTGGTCCTCTGTACTACAAAGATCCTACCGTAGGAGATATTCTAGTCGGAGTGATATCCTGGGGTGAAGATTGCGCCATTGCAGAATTCCCTGGCGTCAACACTGCTGTTTCATCTTACACTCAGTGGATTGTCGACACTGCTGTTTAAATAGTTGCATCATTAATTAAATGATTTATATACAGTGACTCTTTATTAATTACATTTAGCCTCGTTAGACTGGAAGACGATCCCAGTATAATAGAGAAATGGCTTAGGGGACTATTGACTCTTGATGAATACATCCTTGAATCGATTTGAATTTTCTAAGTTACATTTATTAAAACATATAAATAACAATTAAGACGGGCAGGCCTGGATTCAAAAGCTAGTGAAATATTTGGAGCTCCGTAATGAAGTTAGCTGACTCCAGGCCTATGTAATTAAATCAAGGCAGGTAGGTAAACAAATGAACACGGCTCAATAACACTTATTAATCTGGTATCCACGCCATCTCCAATCACGGATGTTAAATGCCCCTGTTTAGTGCACCCCACTGACTTGATCAATGCATGATTGGCGTAGTGGTTAAAGCGGTCGCCTCGCCACTTTTAAACTGCGCTGGCGTTGTGGGTTCAATTCAATTAAAATTAAATTCAATCTCCGATGATTCAAATTATTTTAATCAATAAGTAATATATTTTTCACCACACCAGCACGAAAAAGATCGTTTGCTTGCCATAATTCAGTGAGTAAAAACTGTTTTTACTCACTAGTGAGGCAAAGTGATTCAAATTTCGAAACAAAATCCTTTCAATAAATAAGCGCTGAAAAATTAGCGCTAATAAACATTGACATCAATTTTATTAAATAACTACAAACGATACGTTTTAATTATTTTAAATAATATAAATACATTATTTAGTACTTTAATGTTTTTATCGACTCATCCGTAGAATAAAGTCCGATCTGCAGCATTGATAGTTTTCAGTAGAGGTTAGAGAAGTTGTTGACTAGTGTATCTTTTAAACGGTGAGACTTGACAATTTGATTTTTTGGTATGTTATAACAACGCCCTAGCCTAGTTGAATGCCATGTAGTATATATTTCATATCCTTTCATTTCACGAGATAGTGAGTTCCATATGAACATATGACTTTTTATGGCAAAAGAGCGAGGGTCCGTAGTTAACATAATACGTTGTTTTACGGAGTCGTGTAAATTATGTGACGTTTTATATATACATGGGGTACTTTTCGATGAAATTATCTATCTCTTAAATGTCCTATGTGGATAATAACCTTAGTATTTTAAGCAAAGTCTGGCAAATTATGCCCACCCTGTAATATAACAAAATAATAATTACACCACTACGGTATAAGAGGCATCGCTCTGGAACTTCTTACTTCTTATCTAGGTGATAGGATTCAGAGAGTTGATGTCAATGGAAAGCGATCGCATGGATCAGCTGTAGCAATGGGGGTGCCACAAGGCTCTATTTTGGGCCCTTTCCTGTTCCTCTTGTACATTAATGATTTACCTCATCTCGTTAAGGACAATCATGAGATAGTATTGTTTGCGGATGACACTTCTTTAGTTTTTAAGGTAAATAGACAACAAACAGTAATTGACGATGTAAACAATGCTCTGTCAAAGATAGTAAACTGGTTTAGTGTTAACAACTTGCTTTTAAATGGTAATAAAACAAAATATGTTAGATTTTTTACAAAAAATGTTAAACAAGTCAAAACTAGTGTGTTGATGGACAATGAGGAATTGGAAATGGTCAATAAAGTTGTCTTTCTTGGTATAACATTAGATTCTAAATTACAATGGGGCCCACATATAGAAACGTTATCTGGTAGACTCAGCTCAGCAGCTTACGCGGTAAAAACAATCCGTCAACTGACCGATGTTGACACTGCGCGTTTAGTTTATTTTAGCTATTTTCATAGTATAATGTCATATGGTTTATTGCTTTGGGGTAGTGCCACGGATGTAGATTCAATCTTTGTGCTCCAGAAACGAGCTGTTCGAGCTATCTATATGATGAGTCCCAAGGAGACACTAAGAAATAAATTTAAAGAGATAAATATTATGACGTTACATTCTCAATACATTTATGAAAATTTATTGTACGTCCACAAGAATCAAACAAAATTTAAGAAAAATAGTGATCTCCATAAAGTAAATCTAAGGAACAAAAACAAACTGGCTGTGCCCACTACTAGGCTCCATAAAATCTCTAACTCGTTTCCAGGTCAATGTATACGCTTCTACAATAAACTTCCATTAGACGCAGTAGAATTATCGATAGGTAAATTTAAGAAATATATTAAAATCAGATTATCTCAAAAAGCTTATTACTGTATTTTAGACTACATAAATGATAATAGTATTTGGAAATGAACTGCTCTTTTTATGTGTTGTAATTGTTATATATTATTATATATTAATATAATTGTATATTATTCATTTCATTTGAAAAGATGGTGCACATGAGTTTCTCACCAGCTCTTCTCATAATGCAATACCCATCGGAGCTGGTACTTAGTTTGATTTTAATCTGATTTTAAACAGTTGGATTAAAATTAATCTAAGCCCCGGTTATTCAAATCATTGTAATTAGTATAATTTAGTTTTACTTATAATTTATTTTTATATCATTTGTTTGTAATATTTTGACGTGTTCAAGCGCCTCCTGGGGCCTATGAAAATAAATGATTTGAATTTGAATTTGAATTTGAAAAAAACCTATTTCTTATTCAAAATCGTTTATTAAATTGAACTTAAGGTTAAAAAACCTCAAAAATGTTAACAAAACCATTACATGGCATAACTTACTTTGAACACCAATCACAATGAGATCTCATTTAGGACTTACATTAAGCATAGTCTTAAAATAACATACAAAATAAGTTAAGTTTATAACATTCAGTCTTCATAATTTTACCAATCACAAGCATCGTGACCCAGACGAGGTTCTAAAGATCAATTTATAACTGATCCTATACCTAAAACTGCCTCAGTGGCACAGTAGTTAAAACTTAAATAGTACCTAATTTTATGGCATTTCGTATCACATCATGATAACTAAGCTAGGTAATCAACACGACTATAGCACGGACTTAAATTTTATTAGCAGTCTAAAACTAAAAAAACCTAAATATCTATTAAAACAACGAAAAATATGTATATTAAGATACTTGAACTTCACACTATTTACCTTTCTTAATAAATCACATAACAATTAGCCTTCATAATATTAACAATCAGTCTTATAAGTATTCTGAGCTCTTATCATAGACATACTAAATAGCAATGAAATTGTACGTAAACAAACATTACACTACTTAGTTGAGTACTAAACTTAGGTATAATATATAACTATTTCAGTAGAAAATAAAATTTTAAACAAATGCAGCAAAAAAAAACAATCTTAATCTGATAGGTCTTCATCCGATTTTTCAGAAACATCATCATTCTTCGGAATCATGTTATGTGGAAAAGAGTTAAAGTATGGATGATACTCTAAAGGAATTACTTCTGAGCGGCACATATCCATCAAGTCTATAGATTTAGCAGCACGAACCATAATAGGTTCAGAATATGCAGGTTTTAATTCAGTTAATACAGAGTTTCTCGTGTTGCTGCCAATCACTAAAATATTATAATCAGGTTGAGTCAGATCATATTTAAAAAACAAATTATTGGGATCACTGCCATCTGCATGAACTTCTCGAATGTTTTTCCAGTTAATCTTTTCTTACCCTTTATGTCATTCATCCAAACCTTATTATTAACAAGACACTTAAAATCAAACACATAATTCTGAGTTACGTTATGGACAACATAGGTTTCTCCTTCATTCTTGGCCCATCTTATTAATAAACGCTATTCATGAGGGGTATAGATGGTTCTGGTTTGAGAAGCTTTCTCGATAACGGAGTGGACACTGTCCCCCTCATTTTAGGTGTGTCCCTTTTGTAAAAATCTATGTTTTATGCATACATTAAACTTTTTTGCGGCGTAAAGGTACAATGAGTACATATACAAAGCGGTTACGATTTTGGCCAGCACAATTGTCTGACCAAAAGCGAAACTCTTTGGCCCCTTGGTCAATATTGGCCTGGATAAAATAATAAGCAACTGCTAACTTCATTTGCGCCACGTTTTGCCACTGACTCATCCCACATATAGCAAACGGCCTTCCTTTTGCCCATGTCAAAAACGGTGAAGTTAAAAGCAGATAGCTTTCTTTTTTATATATATATATATGTTTTTATTGCCATGAGGACACTGCAATTCTTTTTCAAAATCAAACACAGCGGTAACTATGTTTCCATTTGACTCCTCAGCGTCTTTTTTATCCTGGCTTTTTAATTCCCTTGTGACCTTTTTATTATTTTATATTAATGGTGAATTTTCGAAACTAGAAGGCACTTCCAAAGAAAATGTACTAGGTTGATTGCTGTAAACATCCTCGGCCAACGGATCAGACGTAACATTCTGCATTGAATTGTCGTAGGTTATTTCTTGGTTCCCACCATCATTATGCCGAACTTCTTCCCATACTATATCAGCAAGTTCTTGACTGATTTCTTCAGCACTAGGAGCTAAAGCTGACGTTTGTTGGGTTAGCCCATTTTCATCAATATTCACTACTGAAATAAAAAAAACAATTTATTATTATAGGTACTCTATTAATATGTACGTAGCAATAAATTCAGCAAAACTTAAATAAAAAATCTTTATATTTAACAATATTTTGAAATGAACAACGTCCCAACCGATGTGGTTATCCTAGTAATAACGTCCTATCTTAAGATCGAACCAACAAATCTTATCATAGATTCCGTAAAAAAACGTCCTTTATTCATATGAAATGCTTAGAAGTTCATTAATGTTCGTATAAAATCGTCCAAATATTTCATAAGACTTTTATTTTTGATTAGTTATAATATCAAAAAAACAGATTAGCCTGTGAATATGTATTACGTCAATCGTATTTTCTTAAAACAATGAGTTTCTATACATCTCTGACAAAAAACGTCCTATTTAAAAATCGATCACTCACAACTGTTTACTGAGACAAACAAACAGTATAGACATAATGTTTGTTAATTTTAGAACTTAATAGTGTGTATTGCGAAATAATTCAACGAAAATCGCAATCTTACCAGTATTTACGCCGTTCTTCATCTCAACAGCATTAAAATTTAAAAATGATAAAATATGCTTAGGACTTTCTGCATCTTCTTTAAGCATATTTAACATTTTCCGTGATCGTGACATCGCTAAAAATATATGTTTTCATGCAAAGCATTCGATAAACATGCTGTTTTAATCGAACCGAAAGCAAACTAAGCGTATGACACAAATACGACCTACCTCCAATAAACAACGGCTGGACTGATCAACGGACAAAGCGCCCGCGCCAGCCTCGTTCCCCGCGCGCCTTCTCTTGATCACTTCGTACGTTTTTATACGGAGCTAATGTCAGATCGAACTTTATTCGATTCTATATTTCCGGAACTAAATAAGATACGAAAATTCTAAAAACGTGTGTCTGTAGAGTTTGTGTTCCTCATTTCGTCTGGCTATTTAACTCATTTTTGCTCCATAATCACATCGGACTCTATTCTACGGATGAGTCGTTATATTCGTGATTGACCATTAAAATAATTAAAATCAGGTGCTTAATATGAGACTCTATAAATAAATCTTACGGAACGAATTTCCGAACGCATTTAAAAAAAAAATGACAGTATTACAATTTAATTAGTTAAGTTATATTTTAATTTGATATATTTTGTATTTTATTTATTTATTTATTTATTTATTTATTTATTTTGGTTAGCTTACGACTGTTTACACAAGTAATATTACAAACATATTTAATACAGTCGAATCATGCTAAGTGTAACAATCAATTACAAGCTAACACCACTTGCACGGTTTGGTTAAACTTAAATTCTAAAAAAAAAAAAAAAACATTATGAAAATAAAAATAAGAATTATAAAAATGAGGCAGATTAATTAACAATGGATAATATGGTAACAATTAAAAATAACAAGTACAACTTTGATAATTAAATTTAAAGATATACATTTTAATAAATAAATTATAGGGTTAAATTCAAATTGATATAGTATTGCAATACATTAAATTAATAATTAATTGTAAATATACATTATTCTATGCAAAAATCTAATAATTAATTTTTTAAATATTCACAGATTGTTCTTATAAAATTGCCTTTTGTATCCACCTGTATGTCTATCAGGTCACTAAATTGAAACTACCTACTGAAACCTTTTGTACTCCGTAAAACAAATCCTAGCATTTTTGTTTTGACGTGTCTAAGCGCCCTTTGGACCCATGGAAATAAATGATTTGATTTCTGATTTTTATAAAAACTCCCGTGACACAGGAGTTAATCCTAGTGCGGGCGTAGTTTCTTAAAAATAAAGAAAATAAAGCATTATAATATTGGGCAATCTGGTCAATAATCGATTCAGAAATCTTTTGTTTCTGTATTTATATGTATGGGTGGAGGCACGCTGACGTTTCACACAAAATAGAAAACTAACCCTTTCTATCTACTTTCCTACCTATTCTCTAGTCGTAACTGCTGTTTTAATACCCACCCAGAGAAAAATAGAAGTAGATAGAACGGTAGGTAGATAAACGTCAGCGTGTCTCCACTCACACATATAATACAGAAATGATGTATGCAACTTAGACATTTATAGGTGCAAAAAATTTACTACGCTTGCTTAATATATATGCCTCTCTTGTTGTAAAAGAGTTATTTACAACCTCTTTGGTTACATGATTAATTAGATCTCTACTAATTATAAAGAGAAAAGATTTTTTGTTGTGTTAATCTTCGAATCAACTGGACTGATTTTTAATGAAAATTGGTTTAAAGCGCCACGAATATTATGGGCTACTTTTTATCGAGCTACCGAAAGAAAGAAAGAAAGAAAAAGAAAGAAACATTTATTTTGGCAAATCATAATCTTAATATAACCTATAAAACTACTTATAATAAAAATTTAATTGATGTGCCAAAAAAGGTACACACCTCAGCATACTACTGCAGCACATCAGCACTACAGCGCTGGTATTCTGGTGCGCCCTGATTGCGAGTAAAGGTAGCGCGACATTCGTCCTAATGATGACAAATTTAACAAACTAATGATGACAAATTTAACTACCGCGCGAGCGGAGCCGCGAACGGAAGCTAGTTATGTATTAACCTACATTCATTATTTATTTTTATTTACCTATACCCTCGTTAGACTGAAAAATGACTCCAATATAATTGAGACATAGTTTCAGGGACTATGACTAATGATGGAAACACCTTTGAACCTATTTGAATTTTCCTAATGGGTGAATGATTTGTCTAATTTCACCTATCTTTCGCCGCTTCTGTTTAAGTCACATGAGTAGAAAGAATACAGAGACTAAGCTTAATAAAACCGCGCTCTGATAGGTACACCACTACAAGCTTGTCGCTTCTGTGGGCGTGAGCACTAGCGGCTCAGTCACGAACGGAGCGAAACCGGTTTATACTGGCTTGGCTAGTGCACTGGCGCACGGCTCAAACATGTTGTGTTGTGATTGTATATACTTAAGATTTTATTTTCCTTTAATACTTTTAAACATTCATTAATTTTAATTACGAAGTACAAATAATGATGTGTACCTACATCTTTAATTGATATGTAAACCTTTTAGTTATATTATGTTTAATATAAGATACTGATATGTAAATTGTTGATGTGCCAAATAAATAAATTAGGTACCTTTCAGGCCACGCGCAAGATTTTACAATTCACTACATCTAGTGAACTATTATATTTATTTATAGATTCTAGTATATCTTAACGGAAATGCCGATAACGTTGCTAAAAGGAAAAAACAAAAGTCAATCAGTTAATACTATAATTTATTACCATTAGATAAGATACCGTATGTTTCCGTCCACATCCTGTATAATCTACCTAATTATGATATAATAATGTACAGTCGTGTTTATCAATATGTTGATAGTTTTGAACCTTATTATAAATATAATGTTTCTAAACTTTCGTGATTTGAGAACATTTTTCAAAAATTAGACAACGGGTCTAAATCGCGTATGTGGACGACGTCTTCTGCATCATGAATGTTAGACCGCCTGAACTTAATTCATACTAACATTAAGTTCAATTTTGAGATGGTAAAGTAAAGGTGAGAAAAAATGGGACCATAGCGCATTCAGTGTATAGAAAACCTACTCACACCGATAGGTATTTACACGCTGACTTACACCACCATCCGCGTCACTTACAATCCGTTGTCCCATCACTTCGAGATAGAGCATATGACCTTTGTTACCCTGAACATTTGAACGGTGAGCTCACACATGTTCAGGAGGTACTAAGGCGCAAGGGATACAAGACAAAGCTAAGGCGAACTCAGAAAAGGATACATCCAACCGGGGTATGCAGAGCACCAGCATTTATGCCGTACGTTAAAGGAGTAAAGGATAAAACTGGATCAGTATACTACAGCAATACTCCATTAAGACTGTATATAGTCCGTACTCCAAAATCTCTCATCACCTGCGTACTCCTAAGAATGTCATACCCTTACAAACACCTGGCGTGTACAAGGTTGACTGCAGCTGTGGTAGTTCCTATATCGCACAGACCAAAAGAACGATAGCTGAACGGGTCAAGGAACACATCGCAGCTGTCAAAAACCGACAAGTTTACAAGTCAGCTATAGCCGAACATTTGCTGGAGGCCGGATCCAATCACTGGATCGAACTACATCAGCCAAAAGTTTTATCCACGGAACGGCGCTATTATTCCAGGATAGCACGGGAGGCAGTTGAAATCAAAAAACATTCCAATTTCAACCGCGAAGATGGATACCGCTAATCGTCATCTTGGAATCCGGTAATAAGCAAGTGCAGTGATCGGCGAACAAATGTTACGCGAAAACCAACTGATTACGAACTAAATAAAAATAAAAATTGTGACGACCAAGTGAGGGTAGTGGACAATATCCGCGCTTCACGGAGACTACGCTGAGCTTCACCAGTCGGCTCGTGACCACGAATGATGCAAGTCATTTCGTAACGTTGAGCATAGGTATTTATTTACCTTATTATAAAGACTAGATGTTGGCCGTGGCTTCATCCGCGTGGATTTCGATCATTTCGTTCATTTTCACTTCACTTTTGTTCGATTTAGGAATCGTACCCGAGACCATGGATGTTCGTACCTTTCCGTCAAGAGGGGGGCGGGGAGCAAATAGAACATTATGCTTTCTAAATCGAACAAAAGTTTGTACCCATTAAGCTCCGAATGTTCTGGACTGATCTTGATGAAATTTTGTGTAGAGATAGTTCAAAGCCCCAGGAATAGCATATTTATTTATTTTTTCACGTGGGTGGAGCCGCGGACATTAGCTAGTTACAAATATACTGACTAATTTGAAAAAAGCAATATGCCATTTAAAAGCTTGAATCTTGAGCATTTTGTAACTTAAATTTGTTTTATAAATATTTCTTTACATAAATACCTATAGGTATAAATGCTCGCATGACTGACTGATTCATCAACACAAGGCCTAAACCGCTGGGCCTAAAAACTTGAAATTTTGCATGCTGTGCTGGAAGGGCTGGGTGACACGATGCCACAGAATAACGATGCTACACATCTCGGATGCCAGCTTTGCCTCACTTCTCCGCTTCTCTCCTCTCGTCACCGCTTTAGTGGAAACCGGTCCTTATTCCAGCCACCTAGAAAAATAATTTTATCTTTAATCGCCGACAGCTTACAGTGGACTTAAGATAAGTATATTATATATAATCATGTTGATTTGAATTCAGTTCAGTTTGGTGATTAGATTGAAAATGGCGGCCCTGGCCCTTATTGCCCTCGCAGTTTTAGCAGGTATGTTTTATACTTAAAGCAAATTATAGCTTTGCTATGCCTTTTTGTATTTTATAAAATATTAAGGTTGAAAAATTAAGAATTGGCATAGCACTTGGGGCGTTTATCCGGGGGTTGCAGTTTCAAATCCTGTACGTTTTTTAATTTTTTAACCTAAATATTTTATAAGGTATGTTTTATTTAGTTAGTCACTAGCTTGTGTCAACGGATTCGCTTCCTCGTGAATCACTCTATTATCTCATGATGGAAACCGTATGAAAACGGAATATGAACGCACAAACGGACAGACAGACAGACACGGCGGAGCAGGACACTCTCCGGGATTGGGTGTTTCTGATATTTTTATAGTTAACTATGGAATTTGATGCTATTATATTTATGCTAAGTGTATATAGGGTTTCCCATTGACACAGTTTACACTGTAGGTATATAATATATAAGTATCTTTAATATTGTAGACAAAAGATTTAAGTGAAAGAAGACGTTATATTTAAAAACCTTTTTTTTCAAAAAGCTTTGAATGACGTTTCAATACAATAATGTCTTCTTTCAGTTAAATCTTCTTATTTAATTAAAATATTAAGAATTAAATGATTAAGATACTTCCTCTCCATTTTGCATGTCCGTGGGACACCATGCCTATTAAGGACCGGCCATGTGCGAGTTGGACTCGCGCACGAAGGGTTCCGTATCATTACTAGGTACATAGTATAAAACAAAGTCGCGTCCCACTGTCAGTTATGGATTTTGATTTACCTAGCCTAATTCATAATGAAGGTTTTTATGTATAACACATGTATTATAGTACTCTATAGTACCCAGTCGCTAGTGAACTATAAAAACGGCGAAAACTCATGTCTCTTGTAAGGTACCTGTCCTTATTCAACTTTTATTTTATTCTAATTTCATTATTTATCGTTGAAGTAAATATAATACTATATAATCTGTGAATATTCCAAGCGGTTACCTGTTGTCGTCATCAAAATCGAGCAAACACGAGCAAAAAAAACGTTTGATCTTTGATTATATATATCTATAGATACCGCCTCATCAACGCTAAATTGTCCAAAAATTTTGTCCGTAAATTACCTGATCCGACAAAAATTGCTGTCAGTGTCAATTATCACCTCAAACAATAAGGTCATTTGAGTGAATTACAAAAAATCATTTTGTGAGTTACAATGTCGTATTGTGCTATAAAAATATGCCGAAATTATAGCAGACGTGCAAATGCTACTAACACAATCTCCTACCATCGGTAAGTAATCCAAAAATAATCGTATTTTTTCAAAACAAATCTAGCAAATTCTAACATTTAATCTCAAAACCCACGGCCATTTTTTGGTGTTGCCAGTCTGCAATACTATATTTACCCGTGTTTCTGTTTTTTTTATTCTTTAGTTAATAATTTAAAATTAACAGCTGGTTTCAATAGTCTGTTCGTCGATTTACTTACTATACAGGGTGTGACAAAATTAAAGAAATTTAATTAATATTAAATTAATATATATATTATATTAATTATTATTTTATTTGATTATTATTGTGGCATTTGATTATTTAAAATAAACAAGTTTTTTAAGGATTTATTAGATTTTTATTTTATTTACAGTATAAAACTTAAATTCTCCAACAGTAGCTTGCTAATATATTTTAACTTTGCAAAATAAAATATATTTTTATCATTTTGCTTTTGCAAAAGCACAATAATTAATTAAATTAATTTTATAAATTAAAGCGCCAGTAGTTTTATTTTATAACTGCAGTATTGTGTATTTTTACCCCCATTTATTTTTTTCTCCCATTACATTGGGGCAAATTCAATTAGTGGTAACTCTCAGATGAATGTCAAGTCATCGTAAAGCAATGGTTTCACGCACACTAGCTTGTCAAATTTCTACGTCTTTGTTGCAATGTTCACGGCACGAGACTCCCTCTAGAGATTATGTACTCTGAGCGTTTGATTTATAGGAGCCTAAAATATTATTTTAATGGGCTTAAAGTATTTGTTTTTATAGCAGAAACAGTTAAACATCATCTGTAAAAAAATCATATCATTAGATCGAGCAAAAATGAGCAAAAATAATCACGTTCGTGGAATGTGAGCTCCACCTTAAATACCTTTTTATGTAAAAAAAAATGTATTTGCAACAGTTATACAGTACAGTTATACAATATCAACAGTGATAATTTCAATTTTTTTACTATCACGGTTCATAAGATCGAGTAAAAAAATGTAATAAAATGTTCTGTGGGAGCTTTCCTTCAATATTTATTTTATTTGGCTTTTAGTATTTGTTGTTTCAGCGAGATTTTTCATATTTGCAATTAATATCACATCACCGCTTTAGACGTATATGATTCCTCTTTTTTCAAGTCGATTAACAGCTTGCTAATAATGTTAATTGTCTATTTTTTTCAAAGCAACGGCGGATGCCTCTCGCATCGTGGGCGGCTGGCCCACCACAGTTGAGAAGTACCCCAGCATTGTTCAGGTAGAAAGCAGGATTCCGATCTTGGATATTTGGGGTCATACGTGTGCTGCCAGCATCCTTAACACTAGATACGTCTTGAGCGCCGCTCACTGCTTCGACGGCCTGTAAGTTTACAATATTAATTTAGCAATCTAACATGGAATAACATCACAATTATGATTCAGAGCTCCTTTTGTTTGGTGGTTTACATTATAGTCGCCGAGTGAAGATGTTTAGTGTATACATCTATATTTATTGACATATTTTGATGTGTATATTAAAGCTGCTGTATGTGAAGCCCATTAGTTAATGTTCATAGCATAAGAGCTACTGAGCAATATAATTAACCCGCTTCCCACGAACCTAAAACTCTTTTTAAATTATGTTTTATATAACTCAATTAACAAATGTTGAAATTATACGTCAATTAGCACGTCAGGTGTAAGCACCTCACGTGCTATCTTAATTGTTGTCCTTAGATGTTGCGACGTATCAGTATTTTTTTGTATATTGTTAAGTCGTAGCAGAACATTTAGGAGGCTACACGCCTGATGACGAAAATGTGAAAAAAAAAACCATTTATTTACAGTCTATACCGCCCCTCAAACCGTCGCATCCGAGCTGGATCAAGCATTCGCGACACCGGAGGCGTTCAGGTCTACGTTGACAGGGAATTCAACCACCCAACCTACAATATAATTAGGTTTGACGGTGACATCAGTGTCGTCAGACTGCTCGAGCATCTGGAGTACAGCCCCGTGATTCAGCCAGTGCGTGTCGTTTCACAAGGCACTCAATTGCCTGATAACTTACCTGTGCAATTCGCTGGATGGGGTGTAACTGAGGTAAAAATATTTTATTTTTCCGTTTTTATCAGCTGACTGTCTTTGTCTGTAGCGCGCTTCACACACGGCAGCTACAATGTATATTAATGTATGTCAAAATACGAAGTTCTGAAAAAATACATTATAGCTACTGTGTGTGAACTGCTTAAGTGTACTTATGTACATAGCTATGACTGTTCTCTTTATAGCCCGGGAAACGAATACACAGAAAGGGTACAGAAATTCTAGACTTACTAATAGAGTGATGTTAGACAGCATTGTATATCATACAAATACCTATAAAAAATAACTAATGGCCGCGAAGCTTCCCGCGTGCCCGTTGTCCCAACTCCCATAAAGTTTAGCGTAATGTTAGATATCTTTCAACCTTGCTTACTAATTAGACTACCAAAGCTAAAATAAATTGTTGAAAGCCGAACTGGTACTACTGAGCACTTTTCTTAAAACCTAATGTATAAGCAGGCGTCATAATAAACTAGACGGCGGCAATGTTGCCATAAAACTAACATCAAAGCCAAGAATACCTAAATAGGTAGCTTCTAAGATTTGTTTGGTCAAAAGTACCTACTCATATTCTGATTGATTATTATTTTTATAGCATTTAGCTTTGCTAGAAATAAGGGGTCTGGGTAACTTGAGACCGTAGCTTTGATGGTTAAAGTGGCGTAACAGTATTTTGTGAACAAAGGTTCAAGTTATGCCAGTCCCATATTTTTCAACTTTTTCTTAGTACCTACTCAATAAGTAAAAAAACCGAATACAAAGTATCGAGTGCAAAAGTATTGGTGTCGAAAGCAAAAATACTCGATACTCTAAAGTATCGATTCTTTTTTCGTGTCCCTAGCAGTTTTTGTCATTTAGGGTAATTCAATTTTTATAATATTTTTTAAGAGCTTCTTTATAATCTCTTTTGCCTTTACAGTACCTCGGCGATCCTTCCGAGGAATTATTGGAGATCAGCGTCTTTACAGTCAACCGTGAGATCTGCGCTGCCCGTTTCCTTACCCTGAACCCTCCAGGTATCGTCACCGAAAACATGATCTGTGCCGGTCTCCTCGACGTCGGCGGTAAAGATGCTTGCGATGGAGATTCTGGCGGTCCTATGTACTACACAGATCCTACCCTAGGAGATGTTATCGTTGGAGTGGTATCCTGGGGTAGGGAATGCGCTCTTGCAGAATTCCCCGGCGTCAGCACTGCTGTTTCATCTTACACTCAATGGATTGTCGACACTGCTGTTTAAATAGTTGTATCATTAAATTATTAATAAAAAGTGACTCTTTATTTATCAACTATTGCCTCACCAGACTAGAGGACGACTCCAACATAATTGGGTCATGGCTTAGGCGACTGTCACTCTTGATGGAAACACGCTTGACCTTTTAAACTTTCCAAATGGTTCATATCTACGAGGTTGTAAATAATAGGTCTTTTACAAGTAAAGAGGCAAAAATATCAAGAAAGCGTAGTCAAATTTATGCACCCATGAATGCCAAAAATGCACCTATAAATGTCAAAAATGCATACTCACATAGATCATGCTGAACTCATTTGAAACATTTAAAATAATACTTAAGAGCGTGTATTCCTTTTCAAAATGTAACTGTCAATTTTTGTAGTGTTTTGGGAATATTTCGTAAAAACTGAATGAAAGTATGATTTTATTCAACTAACTTTTTAGAATGTGGGCTTTAAAAGGTAATTGGGTCAATTTCAACAAGCGACTATTTTTTGTCATTTCGGCGGACTTTTTTAATTTCAATGCTATCTATATATTTTAAGTGAAAAATTAAACTTTAGTCTATTTATAACATTGTGTGTGAGTGGACATCAAATAACATCAAAACTTACATAAATATTAAAGGATGAATTTTTTAGAGTCCACTGAAATGAAAAGTGTCTACCGAAATGATAAAAATACCCACGGAAATGATAGACTGTGCACCGGAATGAATTAAATCCACCGAAATGATACAGCTAAGAACAACCATGCCGGGCAGCCAGGGTTCCGTACTTAGGTAGGTTTGATTTTAACTAATTTTAGATAAACACTTAGACAGGACAGTACACAGTTATTTTAATATCATCATTAATATACAGATATTACAGTTAGTAATATATATATAATTATTTGAGGTTACAACAACCTCAAATAATTATATATATAACATATTAATAATAATAATAATAATAAAAGCTTTATTGCACACCATGGAAAAATAAAAATACAGAAAAAAGAAGTTAAATAGTACAAATGGCGGTCTTATCGCAACTTAGGCAATCTCTTACAGACAACCATTGGATGGAAAGTAAGAAACATATTAATGTAATGTAATGTTTATTATTTTTAGTGGTTATTGTTGGGTGAAAATGTTGGAAAACTGTATCGTATCGTAACCATACATATATATTTTTGTATGTTTATGAACTAATATTAAACGAATATTAAGATTATTCCATTTTGAATTATGACATTGACATAATGATTATAAAAATTTTAATTTTGACATTGATATTAATAATTGACTTGTAATTCTGGAATGAAATTAATTGAACTGCATGTGGAAGAGGCTGACATTAAGATAAGCAGCTGATCATAATTATTTAAAATTTATATACCTACTAATATTTGCACGCCTTGATTGGCAGAATATAATGATACTTTGTAATTAGTTTAAGTCACCTATTATGTACCATATTCATACAAATAAAGATTCCTTACTTACTTACTTACTTACTAATACTAATTTACTTTATATTTTAAAAAGAGTGAACGAAGCGCTATTAGAAAGCTTTAAATTTATGATAATTATGATGGCGCCGACTTCAAAAAAATATAATTAATTGGTATAACATAATTATTTGGGTGTATTGTTTTAAACAAATTAATATAAAGGTAAGCAAAGTTTAGCGAATATTTTATTTTTTACTTTTGAGTTTTTTTTCATATAACGTTTTATTTTATTTACTTATTTATTTCGTACAATTTTATCAGATATAACGTTCACTTAATCGAAAATCATTAGGTATAACGTTAAAAATATATATAAATCCCTTCAATATGGTTAACACCCTGACTCAGAGCACCCCTAGGACAGGTTAGCCTATCCCGCTTTAGCTTTCGTGGTTATTTTTTAAATTCCTTGGATCTTTGGGCGTTGGCAAACAGCGACAATCAGAGTTCCCAAAAACAATCACATTAGACAGTATTTTCAGTTCTACATTTCTTCCGAAATAAAATTATTAAAAAAAATATGAACACTACTCAAACAAAACAGTACTTACGGCGAATATAATACACAATTTTGAAACAAATTAAACGAAAATAGCACGAGCTATAACAGCCACCGAAATGAGCATATTTTTGTCCCCATATTACTGAAATGATAAACTTACTTTTTTGGCGGGAAACTGCAAGACGTTGGGGCCGGTGCGTATGCGCCGAGAGCTCGAGCCGGACTGATCCGAAGTGAAGAAAGGTGAGAGGGGCGTAACAACGCAATTTTGACGTGGTTATTTTACTAAAACTTACTGTCCTCCAAAATGATAACTTTTTGCCGGACAAAAGTTGACTGCCTGTCAAATCCATGAGAAAGAAGATAAACAAACAAAAATGGTTTTATTTGATCGAATATATTATAATTTAATGATAAAACAACCGATTTAAATCCATATTATAAATATATTTGCAGGGGAAGGTATTTTATGAGCGGATTTGGGTGCGGGACAGGCCACCGTGATGATAAAATGACACTTTGTAATTTTTTTTCTGGTATAATTATTGGGTAGAAATCAATGATTTTTTTTGCCCAGGTAGGGAAGTACTTACTTTATTGAGAAAAAATATATAAAATAAAAAATCAGCACATTGCACTACCATTCTCAGGTTTGCCATGTATTTTTATTGCTTGTGCAATTCACCCAATTATGACAATTACATTTAATAACTAAAGCATACTTTTCTATTTTATCAGTTGAAAGAGTATTAATTGTTAAGTTGATAAATTACAAAGTTATGCTGTATTTACGAATGAAATTGTTATATTTACCTTTCAAAACTTGCATTCTAAAAAGTTAGTTGTATAAAATCATACTTTCATTCAGTTTTTACGAAATATTCCCAAAACACTACAAAAATTGACAGTTACATTTAGGAAAGGAATACACGCTCTTAATGTAATTTGAAACTCCCTTGGTATCCTTAAAATTTAATCTTTAATACATCTAGTTTAAAGACATATATTTCTGGCGTATTTTTACTGGCTGATATTAATTTATTTACTTTTAGTAACATAATTATTGAATTATGTTGATACTAGCCAATAAACTAGTATTAACGTTCTGTTAATGAGTTTCAAAGTAATAGCAATACACCTAGATGTATTGCTTTTACAAAACATTAGGCGTTTTTAAGATTGAAATCTTTAGAAGCGATTTTCACAAATACATGGTCGGAATTAGGATGTAAAATTTTTTAGAAGTAGTCTGCACGTAATTGATTTTTAGTTCCTTATATTGCACGTCGCAAGGTTGCCAGCCTATCGGTCTTTTATCGGATACATTTCGGAGAGAGTGCCGAGGATCTACACAACCTTATCCCTCCGTCTCCGTTTCACCATCGGACTACCAGATAAACGGCACTCAGGCACCGCTTCACGGTAGATATGCCACTAATATGCACTAAGCGTTTCGCCTCTACTTTTCTTATGCGAACTGCCAAAGAATGGAACGCTTTGCCCGAGTCTGTGTTTCCGAATGAGAACAACTTGGATCTCTTCAAAGCAAGAGTTAATAGGTATCTCCATAGAAATCTTAATAACTAGTTATTAAGATTTCTATGGGTATCTCATAGGTAAGCGTGCGTGCTCCACCGTAGACCGCATCATCACTTACCATCAGGTGAGATCGTGGTCAAACGCGTGGCTATCCGGTTAGTTCGATTTCATTTACTTCTAAAAAAATCACCCAATACAATTTTGATAAAATTGTGCGCTAGTGTCGCGTGACAAACGTCAAAATTTCAATTCCAATCTCTAATCCGAACCCAATAGTGTGCAGGGGTGCAGGGTAAGACCCCAGATGTCTCAAGTCAACCACAGCTGATAAATACGACGGCTGTAAAAACAACAGTGCCCTTTTATCGAGAAAGCTGAAAATTTCAAATGAGACCAGAATGTTAACACCGCCGAAAAAATTGTAAATTTTATTTTTTCATTTTTGAAGGCTTAGGTGACTTATACGCAGATTGTCATAGGACACCATAAAAAATATCTTTGATAAACCAATTTATATAGCCATTGTTGTGTGTTTTTGTAGTATTTCTGTTTTCGATCGGTAGCAAAAAATACTATAATAATAATAATAATAAGTCCCCTAAAATCCAACCACACGTCCTGATCGGCCACCTGATCACGTGGGGGGTGGACACACGATTGATACATTACTGGCTTGGCCAACGTGGCCCTGGTGGGCGCGGGGGAGGGGAGGAATTTGGGCAGGTTAGTAAGGGTAGGGTAATAGGAGCAGAAAGGGGGTAATAAGATTAGGGGTAGGGTTATAGGATTAAGGGTAAGGAAAGCTGGTAGAAATGATAACACTCGGGTAAATATTAGTGAAAATAGAGAGTGCACATCACCCAAGCCAAGGTGAAACAGGATACGCCGAGGGCTGCATGGCTAGGGGGGAGCTTAGGTGTTAGTATGCGAACTCTGGAAATCTGGGGACATCCAGTTCTAATTACTCTTACCGTGGTGAAGGAAGAGCTGTGCCGCGGCTGACCGATCTGTCTCTAGCTACTCGTGGGAATTTTATGGCAGATAATATAATAAATAAAGAACGCAAGACGAATACAAGGTATAATTTACGGTCGCGTCGAAAAACATCTGCCGACGAAATTACAGCAGCTGATTTTAATAATCATCATACTTTATCATCACCGCAATCATCATCAGTTAGTAGTCTTTTTCTATCACCTTCATCATCTCCAAATCCATTAAATAGACACATACCACATTCATCACCATCAACCATAATGGATGATAATCCACTTCAATGACAGTAGATGTTGTCCAAGAGGCGAATGCCGTTAGTTCTGGACCCACTACTGCTCAAACACGCGCGAGAAGAAAATGGACCATAGAAATGAATATGTTCATTTAGCGCACATACCTCATTATCAGTAGGTTGGAAACATCAACGAGAGGATACTTGGATCCATTACATAAGGCTTTCACAGAAAAATATCCAGGTATGAACGCTTCAAAACGAAGCGTAGGAGACCAACGACTGGCGATAATTAATAATAAGTTACTTCCAAAGGACACGCTCAATGAAATTAAATGTGATGTAGCGAACTATCTCGAACAACATGTGCAACTTCCATTTACGCTCACACAGACTTCATCAAGAATAAGATGGTCAAATAAAATCAATGAGAGTATACTACGCATTTACTACAGGATTACGGAACTTGAAACAAATTTGACGGCATACAGAAGAAACATACATCGTGAATTTATATTAACATACCCGGCACTATCTCACTTGCCTGAACAAAGAATATCGGATCAACTTAGGGTCATAATCAACAATAAAATGATAGATGAAGCCCGAATACAACAAATAAGAAACGAAGTTGAAAAAGAAATTCAAACATCTCACCCTCACTATGAGAGTCTCTCCCACATAGATGATTCACAAACCAATTTGTCACAGACAACTGCAGATTTAACGGTTGTAGAAGAAGAAATCACTCAATCAGATTATGACAACAACCGAATTCCGATAGCTACGCATATAGATACTAATAATATTCTTCAACAGTTCCAGAATGCATTAGATAAATTTAGAAATACTGATCCAACATCGAGACCTTATTTACCCAAACAAAAAGCATCCCGAAAACTAGCATTTATAGTTCAATATTTAAATGACAATATAGTCCCTATAGTGTTAGATGTAAACTTAGACTTTCTTATGCTACAGACCATCATCTATGCAACCGCCTATACTGTTGTAGTTTGCAATGGAACCAAATAGAAATGCCTGATCGAGCACACAACACTTTAGATTATAAGCCATTTTGGCAAAGGAGATTAGAAAATAAAATAGATAAATTCAGATTAAAAATAGCACACTTGACACAATACATTAGAGGCAATAGAAGTAATAGAATCACAGTAGCTGTAGAAAGAATCAGAAATAAATACTTAATTCATGCACAATATGAAAACAATAACACAGAGCTAGAGCACTTCTTAGATACATTAAAGCAAAAGCTAAGTGCAGCAGCGAGTAGGCTTAGAAGGTATCTATCTTGTTCTTTAAGGAAAAAACAAAACTTTCAGTTTACCACCAATGAAAAGGTTTTCTATAGAAATCTGGCACACGGAAACCAAAATGCAAACATTGGTCAACAAAGGGCACCAACACCAGAAAGGCTGCGTTGATTTTGGGCTGATATTTGGGAAAGATCTCTACAACATTATACAGAATCAGAATGGATAACTTCTATTAAAGATAACACCAATAACATCTCAGAAATGTAATTTTAGTATATCCCTATAGACACATTTATACAAGTCATCAAACGTACACATAATTGGAAATCACCTGGAACTGATAATATCCATAACTATTGGTACAAGAAATTCACATGTTTTCATCCACACTTACACAACCACCTCAACACATTCATTCAATCACCTCACACAATGGCTGAATACATCACACATGGAGTAACTTACATGCTTCCTAAAGAACAGGACACACAAGACCCATCAAAATATAGACCCATTACTTGCCTGCAGACTATTTACAAAATTTTATCAGCTTGTATAAGTGAATTAAAACCCAAACATTTAGAAGAATATGAGATTATGACTGAACAGCAAAAGGGATGCAGAAAGCATAGCCAAGGGTGTAAAGAACAGCCAACCATTGACTCGATCGTAATAAATGAAGCTTATAGTAAAAAAAAGAATATACACAGCATGTTCATAGACTATCGAAAGGCTTTTGACTCAGTACCACACAGTTGGCTCTTAGAAACACTCCACATATATAAGATCAACCCTACTATTATAACTTTTTTACAATCATCCATGCAAAACTGGTAAACCGTACTAAAATTAAGACAAAACGCTTCAAAAACTACTGAACCGATTCGAATATGTCGTGGGATCTATCAAGGCGACGCACTAAGCCCACTCTGGTTCTGCTTAGCATTAAATCCACTTTCAACTCTTCTCAATAATAGTAATATAGGCTTTGATTTAAAATCTACTGACTCCAGATTTATTTTGTCACATCTGTTCTATATGGATGACATTAAACTATTTGCCAGCAATAAACACGATCTTTTCCTTCTAGCAGATGTATCTCAACGGTTTTCTAATGATATTTGTATGGAGTTTGGAGTAGAAAAATGTAAAATACTTTCAATTAACAACGGCAAACTAGAAGATATTTCATACAGCCTCGAAACTGGTGAGACTATTGAACCGATGGATGACTTGAGCAAGTACAAATACTAAGGCTTTAAGCAATCACGACGAGTCCAACAAAAACAAACAAAGCAAGAACTAATTAGGAAATTCAAGTACCGTCTCAATTCAATATTAAAAACACATTTAACATCTAGAAATATAATAAAGGTTATCAACACATTTGCTATCCCAATATTAACTTAATCATTAGGAATCATTTGTTGGTCAAAGTCAGATTTAAAAAGTTTACAGCGTATGTACAATTAACACATGCTTGACAAAACACCGTAAACATCATCCAAAATCATCCAAAGAAAGACTCACAATACCACGCAAAGAAGGAGGAAGAGGACTCATTGATATCAATGACCTACATAACAAACAGATCACAGACACTACTTTCACACTAAAGCCCTTCAATCATTGCTTCACAGACATATTACATACATTGACAATAAACTTACACCACTTAACCTCCGAGATAGTCAAAAACAAACAAGTGAAGGTGTTGTTACCAACGAACAGAAGTTTACTAGATGGGGTGAAAAAGCTCTGCACGGAAGACACCGAACCGATTTAGCCCAAAATAATGTCGACTTAGAAAAGTCGAACGAGTGGCTTAAGAAAGGGGAACTGTTTCCGGAGACCGAAGGATTTATTTGTGCGATTCAAGATCAAGTAATCCCTACACGAAATTACAGGAAGTTTATTATAAAAGATCCTAATCAGCAGTCAGATTTATGTAGACCCTGTCTATCTGCCTCCGAAACTATTCAGCATATAACGGGCGCTTGTAAATCTCTCGTACAGACTGATTACAAGCACCGCCACAACCAGGTAGCTGCTATTGTACATCAACATCTTGTTCATTACTACAAATTTGTAGACAGAAAGGTGCCTTACTATAAATACAAGCCGGACCAATCTTGACAATAGAACATCTAAAATATATTGGGACCGAACTGTTATTACCGACAAGACTATTCATTTCAATAGACCAGTTATAACTCTTCAAAATAAAATCGACAACAGTGTCTACATTATCGATATAGCCATCCCCAATACGCACAATGTCCAAACTACCATCTCCGATAAACTGACAAAATACCAAGATCTAGCAATAGAACTTAAAACGCAATGGAAGGCAAATATAGTCCACATAGTACCAATAGTTCTATCTTCAACTGGCGTGATACCTAAATCTCTCACCCAGAGCCTAAGCACCTTGCATATATGCCTAAGCACTCGCTACATCTTATGCAAAAAGCCACAAGTTGTTTACTATTTTATAGAGATGGGCTGACATTTGGTTTGACCGATTAGTCGGCTAGCCGATTAGGCGAAAGCCGGTGAAAAAAATTTGGCCATCTAGTCGGCATATCTCTACTATTTTATTATATTATACTTAAAACTTTGCCATAACAGTTACGATTGTACTGATATTATTAATAGTATTAACTACAATGTGCCTACTAGATCGTACACTAGGGCATGTCGCAAGACTCCACTTTTTGTCCCAAGAGCCGCGCGC
The DNA here is from genome assembly GCA_905147285.1 of Hypena proboscidalis. Lineage (NCBI taxonomy): Eukaryota > Metazoa > Arthropoda > Insecta > Lepidoptera > Erebidae > Hypena > Hypena proboscidalis. The sequence continues at coordinate 1,642,311 of LR990147.1, forward strand.
ACTAACGCTGGCAAGCGCGCACCTATTAGCCGTGTACTGGATTCTTATAACAATAACTTTACTCATATTGATGTGCATGCGAATAGTGTAGGCATCTTAGGAATCTAGTAATTGAGGAACTACAACATCTGTTGACTGTACCCTAATCTTAGAAATGTATAATTTTATTTTAGCTTAGAATTCCAAACTTTGAGTTTCATAGCTACTCTCGACCTGTACTTAATTTTTATTAATACACAACCGTGGTAAACGTTGTGGATGTCACAATTATTCATATGTATCGAACCATACTATTTAAGCCATTCTGTTTATTGTGATATTGTTTGTTTACCCCATAAACATTAAAAAAAACACTAAAGGGTCAATACTTACTGTTGCGGTTTTGTGTTCCGAATAATCGCAAAATTATCGATATAATAGTTAGCTGTTAAGTGATATACCATCTTCCTTTTTAACCGACTTCAAAAAAAGGAGGAGGTTCTCAATTCGGTTGTATGTTTTTTTTTTTTTTTTTTTTTTTTTATGTTTGTTCGCCGATTACTCGAAGACGCCTGGACCGATTTAAGTAATTCTTTTTTTGTTTGAAAGGATATACTTGTCATGTGGTCCCATTTTTTTCAAGTTACGTTCTGATGATGGGATCTTAGAGAAATCGAGGGCAACCCTCAAATTTAAAAGGCTTCTATATTGTTTTTTATATTATCTAAAGCTACTCGGATATTTGCATCTAGTAGTCAGCATTTTATGTTGCTGAGTTGATGCTGGAAGATACAACTCCCCAACGGTTAGGAGTACGGGGATAATTCTTTTAATATAGGCTCCTTGAGGCCTTTTACTGTATTCTTTCAAGTTATACACAGATGAGGTGAGACGTTGAATATTACATATGTATATTCATATATGAGGTCATGATTTGATGATGGGATCTTAGAGAAATCATGGGTAATCCTCAAATTTCAAAGGCTTCTATATTGTTTTTCGTATATTACCTAAAAATAATTGGATATTTGCATTTTAAGTTGCTGAGCTGATGCTGGAAGGTACAACTCCTCAACGGTTAGGAGTACGGGGATTATTATTAATAAGTTTTCCGTCTCAAGTAACCGTCGTCTCCTCATTCGAGAAACATTCTGGTCTACCCATCACTTAAAATCGTAAAATAAAATAATTTTTAACAAAAAAAAAACCGACTTCAAAAAGTAGGTAAACTAAAAAGCAAAAAATAAATTTACTTCGCACTAAATACGTTTTTTCATTTATTTAAATAGAAATTATTAAATAATTATTTTATAATTCTGAAGTCGGTGCCAAGTAAACAATAACTCTGTATAGTCTAATCTTTCTAACAACTATTTTCTACTTTCTTACTGAATATTAGTTCTTAATTATCCGATTTACTTGGCACCGACTTCAGAGTTATAAAATAATTATTTATTAATTTCTATTTTACTAAATGAAAAAACGTATTATTTAGTGCGAAGTAAATTTATTTTTTGCTTTTTAGTTTACCTACTTTTTGAAGTCGGTTTTTTTTTTGTTAAAAATTATTAGTTTTTGGGAACAAGTTTTGAAATGTTTAAATATACAAGGCATTTTTTACGAAAAATGTATTAATGGGTAGTGAATAAATGTTTTTCCATATTTTTGCTTTTAGAATCACTTTTTACCTTAACAACTTTTTTTTGTTATAAGGCAAACAGATCTCTAAATAACAAAAACTGTCTGAGCAACCTCTCAATGTTTTTAAAAATACCTATCTAACGACATCCTATACTATGGGGAAGACGAGAGAAAAAAAAACATCCCTATTTTTTAATAGGCGAGGGAACTGATATTTTTTAGATTCTTTTTTAGGTTCATATTGAGATGAAACTATACGGGTTTCTTATAGGTACAACGGATCCCTAAACACTAAGGAATTTAAGATAGACAGAGCTGTAGTAAAGTAAAAGAAATATTAAATATTCTAAGTAGATAATTATATAAAAAGCCAACATCATATCTCCGACAGCTTATAGTGGATTTAAGATAAGTATATTATATATAATCATGTGTAATAGTTGGTTTCAATCCAGTTCAGAGTTTGGTGGTTAGATTAAAAAATGGCGGCCCTGGCCCTTATTGTCCTAGCAGTTTTAGCAGGTATGTTTTAATTAGTTAGTCACTAGCTTGCTCCAACGGATTCAAGTCGTACCTTAACAAACTATATCTATAGCTTTATCGTGAATCACTCATCGAATGGTGGAAACCGCATGAAATTGGATCGTGAATGCACAAACAGACTGACAGACAGACACGGCAGAGGGACCGGCAAACAGAGATACCAAAAGAGTTTTTTTTTCAGTTGATTCCAAAATCAAAATCTCTAACACGCCCTTTTTTATTTGCGCTAACTCAATTTGCGCAAGTAAGATGGTGCTAAGAGCAAAGAGAAGAGCGTATAGCTGGCAAAACAGAATATTTTTGTTTTTTTTTTTATTTGCACAAACGTTTCGCACAATTGTTTCGCCAAGTAAGAAGGAGTGTGTACCCGAACCAAGAGATTGCACATGATCTATGTGCAATCTCTTCGATGCTCTGATGAATTGTAACATGCACTTGTATCTAATACTTTATAGTTCAGTTGTTTGGGTTCTCGCCTGCCTCCTATTTCTGATCGATTTTTTAAGAAAGCGAAAATGAACTCGTCGTTATTGCATTTATTTCTGAACGGTCTATATTTCTCGTACAGAAATTTGGCCACCGATTAATCGGTCGTGGGCGAGACCACTTATACATGATAGTAATGCTGAATACTTAGAAATATTCATTAATGCTTTGAAGATGTTATTCGATTACCCGAGAATCACTGGTCATTCTCCGTCGAGGAGGGTGGAGGCCTTAGATTTTTTCACTTTAAAAAAACAACCATTTTGGGAGGAGGTGAAACGATGGCGCTTCCTACCTTGATGAAAGTCGAAAGAGCTTGCAAGATTTGCAATGAAAAAACCAACAAAAATAAATAACGAGAAAAGTCGGTTCAATAGTATATAATGTGGTTGCTGAACGATTTTATCTACTTTGCAATTTGTCACACATCGCTGACTTAGGCGTACCTAATCCCTCTTTTTTCGCAGCATCTTCGGATGCCGCTCGCATCGTGGGCGGCTGGCCTACCTCAGTTGAGAAGTACCCTGGTATCGTCCAGGTAGAATCCAGGGGTGTTTTTACTGGTACTTGGAGCCAGTCGTGTGCTGCCAACATCCTTAACTCTAGATTTGTCTTGACTGCCGCTCACTGCTTCGCCGGCAGGTTAGTTTAAAATATTGATTTGGCTAATATCATAGTATAATATAACGCCTTTTTTACCCAAAAGGTAGGGCAGATATAAATAATACCCAAATTAGCCCATCCCAATCTTCGAGGAATAATTTACCATGCTTGGGCTCTTTCTTTTTATTTTCTTGGGATTCTGGCGGGAAGATGCCTACCAGAACAGTATTTTTTATATTTTTTCTCTCTAGAAATTGATTTATTTATCATTAAATTACCCACTATAATACAATAATATACACACCTACAATAACTTATAATATGATATTTTCAAAACTTTATAGAGCATCAAAAAACGATATTGTATTGAATTGACTGATGAACATCAATACAAAAAGCAGCTTTGTAGGAAAAGGGGCTAGTCAGATGATTCAGTCAGTAGCTCTGCCACATGTAAAGCCGGGTACAGACTGTTGTTACGTAACACGTAATGTAACAGCATTTCTCTAGTGTTGACGCTTTGCGAGCACGAACCGAGCACACTATGAGCGCGAACAGCTTTTACACTAACATTTGCAATTTCCCGGTCAACTTTGGAATTCTTCGCAATATGCAGCTTTTCTAATCAAAAATTCTCTCACCTAAAGCTTCTAAATGATGTTCTTAATCACTGTCAGGTGTTTTCGCAAGCTTTTTCTCATACATTTTGCGACTTTTTTATGATATCAAATTTTTTTCCAAGATCGATTTTTGGTGTATGGCAATTTCCAGTGATTTTTCTTTGCATTCAGGGTCTCAGAATCATGTACTGAATCACTGGTAAGCGGCTCCGTCACGAAGTTATTTACACCATCTATTTTATACCCATCCTAGACTTATCTTCTTGATTTATTCTATAGTAATGAAAGAGTGAAAATAAACCATACACTATTTACAGCTTTTACTTAGCCCAAAACCGTCGTATCCGAGCCGGAGCAAGCATTCGCAACACCGGAGGAGTTCACGTGTATGTTGACCGAGAATTTAACCACCCATCCTTCGGTAGCCTGGGATTAGACGGTGACATCAGTGTCGTGAGGTTGCTCGGTGTTCTGGAGGAGAGCCCCGTGATACAGCCAGTGCGTGTCGTTGCACAAGGTACTCAATTGCCTGATGACTTGCCTGTGCAACACGCTGGGTGGGGTGACACTATCGTAAGGATAATGTCAATTTTTTTTTGCTGCAGCTGTTTATTAGCAGACTGCTTATGTATATTATATGTGTAAGTTTACTTATTAAGTGTTGTTACGAATGTTAATGTAAGTAAAAGGATGTTTAACTCAGTCATCCATCAGATACAGTGATGAATATTATGTTTTGTTATAGCATTTATAAAGTTACTTTTGCGAACTCACTCAAATTATACACGCACTAAAGCAGCGGTTTCAAAACTTTTTTGATCACGTAAGCCTTTTGCTAAGCAAAATATTTAATGGAGCCCTAAATGGACAAAGGGCCCAGTACGCAGTACTAAGGCTCCAGACGGCCGGAGAGGAGTCGTTACTTCTCGCGAAGCCACTACAGAGTCTTTGCGGAGCACCAGGGCTTCGCCGAGTACACTTTGGGAGTCGCTGCTCAAACATATCTATCTAAGTGTCCCTGGCACAAATGATCGAATCCAAAATTGGATTACAGTCACTCGGCTTGGCCTCCGGCCCTCAGGGCCCATTTTTTGATCACAGCGAGACCGAGTCGCTGGCGACCGATGGTCAGAGTATAAGGAATCTAAGAGCTCGAACTACTCGGGGTCACAAGAAAGCAGTTTCTGCCATTAAGGTTATTCATTTTTTATAGTTTTTTAGGAGGTACATAATCCTTGCTTTTTCTTTACAGTATCAAGGCTCCCCCTCTGAACAGTTGTTGGAAACCAGCATCTACACAATCAACCGTGAAATCTGCGCTGAGCGTTACTTGACCTTGGACCCTCCTCGTTATGTTACCGAAAACATGATCTGTGCTGGTCTCCGCGACGTCGGCGGTCGTGATGCCTGCCAGGGAGACTCTGGCGGCCCTCTGTACTACACAGATCCTATCTTGGGCGATATTATCGTCGGAGTGGTATCCTGGGGAGAGCAGTGCGCTAATGCAACGTTCCCTGGCGTCAGTGCTGCTGTTTCATCTTACACTCAGTGGATTGTCGACACTGCTGTTTAAATAGTTACATTATTAAATTATTTTTATACAGTGACTCTTTATTTGTTACCTATAGCCTTATTATACAACCCTAATATAAATGGGACACGGCGCTCTGGGAACTGTGAATATATCGGAACACCCTAGAACCACTCGAAATGTTTAAAAGGTTTAATGATGTTTCTTATTTCACCCATCTTTCACCGGTGCTTTTAGAGTACTAGAATATGAGATAATGACATGAATAACTAATAATTAAAATTCTTGATATTTTAACCTTGAAATCTTTGATACCCGTTTGTGTTCTAGTTAATACAATATTATATATGACACCTAATATATTTATTTTTACAGATTAGAACTTGAGCGGGCGATAAAATATTGTCTGTAATATGGTGTTATTAATACCTTAATCTTTATAAAAGCAAGCACAGAAGCCGCTACTGATAAAATTATATTGTACCAATTTGAACATTATTATCTTGAAAAAAATAATAATTTATAATATTGTTGACTAGACTTAGCCCTTTGAGAAATTCTTTGCACTTATTAATAGTATTGTTGTATATTAGTAGTAGTGCCGTTTTAGCTGCTCCTGCGCTTTGACCCGCTATAAACCTTACTGCTTTCCATGGGATTTAGTGTAGGGTAAAATATTTTAAAATAATTATCGAAATCAGATCACAATTGTTTGTAATCCTGGATACTAATTTAACAGCAAAAACAATCAATTAATGACAACGATTCCTTACGCCCGGCGCACCCTGGGCAATTCGCGAGTTTGCCAAAGCGAATTGGCTAATCCTTTCACCACGATGGCAAGTCAAAATAAATTTTGACTCAGCCATCGACACGACAAAGAAGAAGAAGAATGACAGCTGGGCATTGCTGTTGTTGCTGAATTAACAAGTAGTCTCTGGGATTATAAATAAACTATATAGCGGCTCCTTGTCCCCCTATATGTCCTTATCGCCAACATGAACTTGGTTAATAAGTTGCAATTGTTTTTCGAACCTCAAGTACAAAAAACGTCCCGTTAAAAAAATTATAATATTTCCTTTCTAAATTGTAAATTTATGTTTTGATCTCATATAACGTACCTATTATTTTTTTTAATTTTATACTTGAACTGTTTATCTAATATTTGTAAGCGGTCTCCATTAATTGAGGGAATACACTAAAATGTTATAATGTGTTTGTTATACATTATGTCTAATAATGTGTAAGTGTGTGTGTGTTGTTGGAGATCCATAATTAAATAAATAAATATATACATGCTGCCACGCGCCGCCCGAACACAAATCGGCGGGTTTTATGGTATCTTCGAGTGCTCTGAGAGTTTTGTTTAGTTAGAAAAGTTGTAATTAATATCATAAACATTGTTAGAAACTAAGCATAATTGTAAAGAAAATGTAAAATGGTACTGAAAAATATAATTATTATATTATTATTAAATGCTGTATCACCAAAAAGGTTATGTCTCGAATTTAAGGGCCACTTTACAGATATGTAGGTAGATACGATGTGATCAGGCAAGTTAATATTTTATTGCTACGTATTTTGGAGTCAAGTGGCACAGGAGCGAGAGCAGCTGGTGATTTTAGTTCGGCAGTATTTGGCGAACAACAAAGACAATCGGTTTGTGCCAATCTTAGTTCTTCGGTTTAAAATTTGTAAAATTACAATTACCAAAAATTCATTAAAAAGTAAAAAAATACTTATGTAATATTCAACGTCTCGCCTCATCGTGTATAACTTGAAAGAATTCAGTAAGGCCTAAATTTAATGAATTAACATCGTACTACTAAACATTGAGGAGTCGTACCTTCCAGCATCAGCTCAGCAACATGAACTGCTGACTGCTAGATGCAAATATCCGAGTAGCTTAAGGTAATATACGAAAAATAATATAGGAGCCTTTAAAATTTGAGGGTTGAGCTCGATTTCTCTTGGATCTCAACATCAGATCGTGAACTGATGAGAATAGGACCACATGTCAAGTATATTCTTTCCCAATTATACTAGTTGCATTCTAGTCCAGAAAATTTAAAACAAAGATATTATAGTATTCAAGAATAGTATGTAGAACAAAATATTAAACACAACCAGACGAATGAACAATATGCCTGAGACAACCACGAACTAACTATGGCAAAATAAATATATTATAATATAAAGGCGCACAACTATACAACAAATTACCTAACAAAGAAATCAAATCATTCTTCTTATTTAAAAATACATTGAATGGGTTCATTGGAAGCTAATGTTTTGTTTGAAAAGCCCTATGCAATGATATATCGTATGTCACTATTGAGGGTGGGCCATGATAACATATATTTGCGCCCAGTGTCCTTTGTCTGATTGGAGTTATAGGCGGAAAATTCGTTAGTATACTTTTGTCAACATTTATCATAGGCCCGATCAGGATCAATGACTCAAGGATTCTGCAAGAACCAAAGAGATCCTCAATACTGCCGACGCATATCATCATCATCATCATCTTTCAGCTGCTCGTAGTCCACTGCTGGACATAGGCCTCTCGCGACCTACTTCAGGTCCTTCCATCTGGCAGGGGGGCGTCCTACCGTACGGTTGCTGAGTCGTGGTCTCCATTCCAGGACTCGTTTGCTCCAACGGCTGTCGGTCCTTTGGTAGACGTGATCAGCCCATTGACAGTTCAGCGAGCTTATTTTGCGAGCTATATCGGTTACTTTAGTTCTTTGTTGGATGCCCTCATTAGGAATTTTATCCTTCAACGAAACGCCGAGCATAGCTCATAGCCAATTCGGACGATTCAGTATTGATAAGCCGTTCTGATTCCACGGCTCAAATTATGTCGCGTCATTATCATATATTTTATATAAATATTATGTAGTTTATACAAAGGCCATAAATAAACGTGATACGGTGATCGGTTAGGGCAAGTAATACAAATGTGAATACGACTCAAGATAAAAGATACGATAGACCAATAGAAGAAGTAGGTAGAAAAGATATCAATATAATTATACCCTGTAAAATGTGGTAGTTACTAACAGGTAAAAAGTTGAGGCCATGAAAGTTACAAGAGAGCTAATTTATAAACAAGTACGTAATTTTATCAAATCTGAAAGTTTCTTTTTGGACCTCTAATAGAGGTTCAAACGGTCACCAAGTGTGGTTTTATTGGCTTTAAGAGATATTAAAAAAATATGCATAAAAAGTCATAGTATGAAGCGTATTTTTTTGGATATATTAGCCGTATCCGGTAGCAATTTTTCCACACCATTGGCTGACACATAACTTGATTTCAACCAAAGAGTGATGCAATGACGATATTTTTTTAACATTTTTTTAATATCTCGCAATATTCCATTCCTAATATATGATAATATTAGCGATTTAGCGAATAATATTTGATTATGAAAGGGGCCGGACGAGATACACTTAATTGGACATAGGCCTAGGATATTACCATTACCAAGTCCGCCTTTACCATCCGCTTGTTTTAAAGCCCCACCCGTAATCTTTACAATTATGAATTTACAATGGATTTGTGCATTAGTGATATATAATGATATCTAAATTTTGGCCTCGATTCATTCAGACAAAAACATGGCGGCGTTGGCTCTTCTCGCTTTGGCGCTTTTCGCAGGTAATCTTTGTTTATACATCCTTAAAACGAAATTTTGTTGTAACATGCAGAAGAGTAAAGTCACTAGCAACAATAACATATGAGTTTCAGAGTCCTTTAAAGTTTGTAGATCAACTTTTACTGGTGGTAGAGCTCTTGTGAATGAGCTCGAGGGCGGCAGCACCACCGTCTCACCTTTAACCTGCCGCCAAATAGTAGTGCTTCCATTACTGTGTTGCGGTTTGGGGGTGAGATCAGGCCCTGAAATTACTGGCACATGAGGCATAACACCGTAGTCCTCAGCTGCAGCGACGCATCTATTATCTGCTTTTGTGGATTGTTGATGTCCATGGGCTGTACTCCATTTACCATCAGGTACTGACTACACGTTCTGACTCTTACTGACAGACTACACGTTCGTTCGCTGTGGGTGTAGTATAAAAAAAAAAATTGTTTATGCTGCTGCTTCGTTGGTCTAGCGGGTGTACTTTGTGTATTGCTCATCGCGAGGCCTCGGGTTCGAATCCCAGGTCAGCCAAAAGTGATATTTGGGATTATTCGGACAGGAAATTCTCAATAGCAGCAAGGAGTTAGAATTGTGCCCGGTGCATGGAGATAGGTTCACCCTCTATCCCACGGAAGATGGCATGGGTGCTGTGTATATTTCACCTCTTCGTCATACATACACAGGGGTATATCTCTGCCACTTCCATCTGGTGATGTTATATTATGGTACCAACATAACTGTCATGATTACACCCGAAAACAAAAATTTATAAACCTGCTTTCGTCTAATAGACCAGAGTAGATCCCTTTAAAAATGATAAAAAGTCAAAAAAATAATAGTAGGATGAAACCCATCAGAAATAAAGGAGAATATTATAAAAATTAAAGGAAAAATAATTTACGGGCGATCTGAGGTCGGGAAGATGGGGAGGGGGAGGGTTTTAAGGGTAAAAAACGGTTTTTCTCGATTTCCGGCAAAACTAAAAGTCCTATGGAAAAATGTCGAATGGCAAAGTTGTTGGTAATAAAAAGATCTAAAACTTTTGTATTTACACTTTTCTCATATAACCTCAAAATTTATGTGAAAAATTCAAAAAACCATGTTTTTGGTTTTTTATTTTTATCTTTTACAAACAATATTTTTTTTTTACGAAATTGGGTGAAAACTTACCTTTTTATGTCCCAAATACGCTGTAATTTATTTGCTTAGAAATATTTATTTTTTCACCTTATTTTGAATTAATATTGATTTTTCACCCTAATTTTCGATCGAAAATTCACCTGTCAAAATATCAGCTTTTTTTCAAAAAAAATGTATGTTTTCTGTTCTTTGAAATCTCTTCTTTCTGATGGTGAAAAAATATACATATATATGTTACTATAGTAAATCTTCACAGGAATGCAAAACAAAGATCGAAAAAAACTATGTATTAATATATACAATTTTGAGCTATTTACAAACAAATAAGTTAATAAAATTAATATTTTATCAATGTAACATGTAATCTTACGTTTTTCGAGTAATAAAAGTGTAAATTTTAATAAATAACCCTAAATTGTATATATTAATTATATATTATTAGATATTTCGATCTTTGTTTTGCATTTTCTGTGAATTGTTTTGCATCAGAAAGAAGAGATTTCAACGAACAGAAGACATACCAACTTTTTGAAAAAATCTGATATTTTGACAGGTGAATTTTCGACCGAAAATTAGGGTGAAAAATCAATATTAATTCAAAATAAGGTGAAAAAATAAATATTTCTAATCAAATAAATTACAGCGTATTTGGGACATAAAAAGGTAAGTTTTCACCAAATTTCGTGAAAAAAAATATTGTTTGTCAAAGATAAAAATAAAAAACCAAAAATATGGTTTTTTGAATTTTTCACATAAATTTTGAGGTTATATGAAAAAAGTGTAAATACAAAAGTTTTAGATCTTTTTATTACCAACAACTTTGCCATTCGACATTTTTCCATAGGACTTTTAGTTTTGCCGGAAATCGAGAAAAACCGTTTTTTACCCTTAAAACCCCCCTCTCCCCATCTTCCCGACCTCAGATCGCCCGTAAATTATTTTTCCTTTAATTTTTATAATATTCTCCTTCTTTTCTAATGGGTTTCATCCTACTATTATTTAATTTGAGCGATATACATTGACATATTTGTCAATTGTTCTAAAATTCAATTTTCGATAAGTCAGTCAGGGTCATGAAGCAAGTGGCGATAAAATTCAAGGACACATATCAATATATTACCTTTGAAAGTTAATGAAGGGTGGCCACCAACCTTAGAAATCCGAGACAGTCAGAGACTACGACTACTGAAATTATATACATCAAGTGTTGCTACGTTGGCATCTGTACTATTGTTAAACATTGTGTCACAGATACTATAGGCTGACCGTTTAACTGAGTCCTCGCCTGCGCGGTACAGGGGCGCGGGGGTATGACGACAAAGGGGATTTCGACGGGTGCGGGCGGTGGGGGCACTTAATGAAATATACAGGAGATGAAATGCACCAAGATATTTCCTAAGATATGTGACATCATTGGAAAAAAGAAATAGTGATTTATCAAATAAAAAATAGTTAAGAAGATACAAAATTTTAATGAACTTATGTACGTAAATAAAATAATTGGGAATAAACTATTATACTATTTTTTATCTAAACATATAATTAAATCGTAAGAAAGTCAAATCTTTTTTTGGGTCCAGTTTCTTTTTTCTAAAATATTCGTTTACGTTAAAAGCCATTTGCTTGCACTGACTGTTTACTTTATGTCCTAAGATTTTTCGATTCATCTTGAGATTGTTATTACATGTGTACCTCTCACAAGGTGTCTGCAACAGTCAACACATGCTATCGCTACCCATGTAGCGAACGAAATGAACAATTACAAAAATTTGCCCACCGCCCGCACCAGTCTCAGTCTCCTTTGTCGTCATACCCCCGCGCTCCTGTACCGCGCAGGCGAGGACTCAGTTATACGGTCAGCCTATAGCACCTTCCTCCAGTGTGACTACGGTTCAACTATAAAACCATGCTTATAAAACTATAAACCTGCTACCCTACTCTTTAAGATCAGCATAATCATAAGTTTAGTATGTTTCCTTATCCGAATTGATCGTAACTTATTTAATACCTCAGAAGTAGATAGTTATTACAAAACTCATGTAGGTACATACCAAGTAACTCATCATCTTCGTTCTCAATTTCAGGGTCAGCCCAGTCGGCCTTCCTCAGCGCTGGCCGTACTCTGACTACCATCGAGGAATACCCTTACATCGTGCAGGTGGAATTCCGTAGCACCTCCAGTGGAGTGTGGGGTCAATCCTGTGCTGGTACTATACTTACATCCCGCTTCATCCTGTCTGCGGCAAGGTGCTTCCATGGAATGTGAGTTTTCTATATTTGGTTATCGTTACACACAAGAAAGAACGGAGAAAATGAAGATTGAAACACGTTTGAGTAGTTCTTCTCCTTTCTTTAGCTAAGGTTGGTTATCCGAAAAAATCAACTACTTAATTAATTTAATTTGATTAAAATATTGTACGCCTATTAGTTATACTGCAGCAGATCCAATAAATAATGTAACCTGTATATTCACCCGTGGTAAACAATGAATGAATTTGTATTTGTATTTGTGCCCTATATGACATTACTAACTGACTAATAATAATCATTTATGACCTTATTAGTTTTAATTATACCTAGGTTAGTCCATCGTGACACAAGTTTATCACCGTCCCTATTGCCCGGCACTTGCCAATTTGACTATGACGTAGTTATAACCGAAAATGTATTTTGTGTTTTTAAGTTTTTATGTCGATAACTCATAGTCGAAACGAAATGTCAAAGGTGGCAAGTTGTACTATGCTAGCAGTACAAACATAACCACCTATTTATGGCACCAATTACAATTAAGTTGTAGATTAAGAAGTATCATCATTTAGGCACAATCAGGTATTGCTTTCGTTAAGATCTATGATAAAATACAACTCAACCATTTTCATCTACTCTATATCTTTTTTTCTTGTTATCATTTCCAGAAACTACAGCCCTACCAACCGTCGTATCCGCGCTGGTACCACTTACCGCAACACGGGAGGACAACTAGCATGTGTAGAAAGGGAATCAAACCATCCCACCTATGGGCTTAGCGGCAATGATGGAGATATCTCCGTGGTCAAACTCTTGGAGTCCTTGGAGTACTCTAAAAAAATCGCTCAGGGTACCATCGTCACTCAAGGAGTTGTGCTGCCTGCGAATCTGCCTGTTGTGCACGCTGGATGGGGCGCTACCCTTGTAAGTATAATTGATTCTATTTTTTTTATTTGGAGCCGTATTACAAACGTTTTGTCTAGTTGCCTACTGATCTATAAAATATCATAGAATAGAATAAAATTTATTTCTCAGAATATGGTGGTTTACAGGCTGGTCTTAAAAATATTTTTGCAGCATATTCTGACATATTAGGCGTGTAAATATTAAGAATTACATAAAAATTGACATTAAATCTAATTATAATACACAATAACACTAATAACTATAATCAGAGTACGGAAAGCAAAATATCAATAATTATAGTATCATTCATAATAAAATTAAATCAAGTAATAATTAATTAAAATTAAATGAATATTTAAACATATACTATCTATATTTATAAGGTTTATTGGTAATTCAACGTATTCCTTGCAGATTGTTATAATAAGGGCCCAGGTGCAATAATCTGAGTTCCTGCATCCCCAAAATGTTCAGCCAAAATTTAATATTTTTTGAGATATTTAATGTTTTAGGTTTTTGTTAAAATATATTAGATTCAGCCATTAAAAATGTGTTGCAATGGAATGTGAACTGCAAATTAATTTTTAGAAGCACGATATTTTGTATAGTTAAGTACTTGAATACAAAATAAAATAAAAAAATTACTAGGGTTTTTCTAAAATTTATGCCTAACAGGGTGAATTTAGGCGTTCAGGTTAGAAGTTAGTTGTGCTTATTTTCTATCTTGAGGGCACCGAACAGCCTAAAACTTATGTTACCTAGTTAATCTATGATTGATTAATGAACAGCATACTAATTATTATAGTGAGAAATCTCATCTATCAGTATATTTGAGTTTGTGTTCTCACAGAAATTTCTACAATAAGAAAGATCTAACAATATCATTTTATATCGACTAGGTATTTCATAAACTGTTATCGCCTGAAAATTCAAGAGTTTATTAACTAGATACGCTAAACTCGCTAATAACATTGACAATTTAATGCATTAAATTGTTATTGGTTTTTGATTCCCATTGCTATTATTCTTCTTTATCGGGCTGGACAACCCTACTCTAACAGAAACGATAAAAAACTTTTGTCTTTTATCTTGTCTGTGTTTTAAATTACCGTGCTAATTGGGCTGACTAGAGTAGCTTAGCTAGCTTTATTGTTATAAATATTTACACATTTTTAAACCAACAGCAAGGAGGCTCAGAATCAGACGAGCTCTTGGAGACCGTAATCTCAACAATCGATCACGTCAAGTGCAAAGAGGTCTACGCGGACCTCAGCATTCCCGAAATTGTCACCGACAACATGATCTGTGCTGGGTACACCGGTGAGGAGAGCGGTGACACTTGCCATGGAGACTTCGGAGGTCCTCTGTTCTACAACGACCCTGCTATTGGGAACATTTGTGTTGGAGTGGTGTCCTGGGGCTATGGATGCTCTGATGACACCTTCCCTGGAGTCAGCACTGCTGTTGCTTCTTATTCTGATTGGATTCAGGAGAGCGTTATTTATGGATGATTTGATATGTCGTAATTTGTAATAATAAAAGATTGTAGATTTTTAAGTAATTTTTTTTTATTCTTACTTACGGCTTCCCAATTTTTTTTCTCGTTTGTGCCTCTAATTGAGGTGAAAATGATCACCAGATATGGAATTAGGAACGTGTTGCTTTTGGGAAAATCAAAAAAAAGTTACGTTGTACTGATAAAGCGTAGTTTTTGGATTTAAAAAGTTCAGAGGTGTCTGTCTGGGTAGGGAATCATGATAAGTGTCTGCCAATTGTTAGGGATGATATCTATCACAACCAATCCGAAATAATTAATATTTCGCTTTATCAGTACCTATAACGTAACTTTTATTTGATTTTCCAAAAGCCAATGGCGACGGTTGATATCTACTATCACAAAGATCAACATATAATTACCCAAAAATACGCTATATACAATGACAGTACTTTTTGCCATGCTATTATAAACTTTCCGGCAGGAAATTCACAGTAGCAGTACGTAGTTAGAATTGTGCATGGTGGATGGCGATAGGCTCACCCCCTATCCCCTAGGGCCTAAACATAAAAGGTGTAATATGTGTGTTGTACACCTCTGCCACTCCCTTATAGGTAGGAAATATAGGCGTGATGTTATGTTATGTTTAAAAGTTGCGCCAAATACAAATCAGCAAGCGACTTATTAATATTTACTTTAACATTTTTGAAAAAAAAACAGTCTTCAATTTACCTTGAAAAAGTATTAAATAACGATAATAGTAATAGTTATTGAAGTCTGTGTTGATCATTTTCTTTCAATTACAATTTATGAGCACCGACTTTAGGAACTATTTAACCTACTTTTTGGTTATTTTTAACTTTTTTTATTCATATCTTTAAAGTAAAGTATTTTTACCCTGTCCCTAATTGAATATTAATTTGGAGTTGGTTCGTATACCGGTATACAATTAAAATTAGCCCACAAAGATAGAAAAAAAGTTCTTGTCAGAGACATCTATTGAGCACTTTACGAACTTCTGACAACTTTTAGAAAAAGAAAGTGGACCGCTATGCTTGATAAGCTTCAAGTGATTCGATACAGATGTCGCTTTAAAATTTGGTGGTTCACTGTTTATTTTTAAATAGACTCCGTGCGCGTGGTACGTCAATAAAAAATAGCCTAAATGCTTTCTTGGGTCTTAAACTACCTCTTCACCAATTTTCATCAAGATTAGTCCAGTATTTTCAGAGGATATAAACAAAGAAAAAAAAACATTTCACTTTATATTATTAGTTTAAAATTATAGATAGAAAGATAACCATTTTTTTTTAAACGAGATGCTTTCATCAGAAATGATTCAAGTCGCGGGGGTGTTCACAAACATACATTTCACGCACACAAATCACACCCAGAGTCAGAACAAATTATGACTATATTATACAATTAAAAGCCTATAAATAAATACATTTATTTTAAATTTCATAATAACATGGCTATCAAGGTTGCGTGCGAAAACAAATTGTGTTGAAAAAAGAAAAAAATACATTTTTCAAACATTTTGAACAATTTGTTTATTTCGGTCCGAAAATAAGCAGTGCCATCCAACTTATTGTTTATTTTTAGTTAGTTTAAGTTTATAAAGTTGTTATAGCATTAACGTAACAATTTTATTAAATCTTGATTGAACAAGCATAACGATCAACCAATTTGTTTGGCAAACAAGTAATTTTTTTTTCGTAAATAAAATTAATACCAATTGTAATGAATACTGACCATGTATGAAAAATGATGATTAATAAATGTCGCTGTCACATGTGCTATTACTATTACATACTATAATTATAACGTAAAAAGATTTTGTTTGTTTGTACCTAATAATTTCTGAATCTACTGGTCCGATTTTGATGAAGATTTGTATTAAGATAGTTCAAGACGAAAAACAAGTAAATAGTAACAAATAAGTGAACATTTTAAGTCTTGGGTATTGAGTTACATAAACTGTAAAATATTATAATTTAATAATTTTGAGTTGGTTCCACAGGTTTACTTGAGAACCTCCTCTTTTTTTCGTCGGTTAAAAAACAACCCAATTGTATTATCCAGGAGAAAAAAGTAGAATACATTTGTATGGCATAATCTAGATAGCGTTCCCTCTAAAAGGGATAAAGCTTGCAGTAGAAAGCAAGCTTCAGCGTCAACACCCGACGTATTTTAACATAATTATAATTGATTATTTTTATAGCATTTAGCTATGCTTAGCAAATTATACTAAGAAACAGTTAAAAAAGATATGGGACCGGCAGGATTTGAATTTAGGGTTCTGGTAAGAGGCGACCGTAGCTCGATGGCTAAAGCGGCTGCCCGGTGAGCAGTAAGGTCGCAGGTTCAAATCATGCCGGTCCGATATCATTTTCAACTGTTTCTTAGTATGTATTTTAACATGTTTTCATACAAAAAAGAAGCGCGCGCAGACACGACACGACGTTTGCGCGCGCATCTTTTTCTATGAATATTATGTTTATCGAGCGTTGACGCTGCCGCTGGCTTCCAACTGCAAGCTTTTACATTGATATAGCCGTGGTTGGCAACTATTTTTTTAAGTTATCTTAGAATATGACGTTATTAAATTGACAAATAACAAAAATGCATTATTCGGTCGCTTCTTAAGCCATTATGATAACGTAT
Source organism: Hypena proboscidalis (assembly GCA_905147285.1). NCBI lineage: Eukaryota > Metazoa > Arthropoda > Insecta > Lepidoptera > Erebidae > Hypena > Hypena proboscidalis. The sequence goes on from LR990147.1 coordinate 1,659,813, forward strand.
CATTAAGCCATAAAAAAAATACAATATAATCCTGGTTATTAACCGCGATACACGTTATATATCATACCACCTGGCACTTAAATTTTCGATAAATTTGCTAGTATATTCTTTTGCATTCTATGACGTATGTAACTATCCGACGTGCAGTCTATCTGATGATAAGTGGTAACTACCATCCTGTACATCAATATTGACAAAAACAGCACTGGTGGTAGAGCTCCGGTGAATAGTTCGAAAGCGAAGCCTCACCGTCTCACCTTTAACCTGCCACCTAATAATAGTAGTGCACATGAGTTTCTCACTAGCTCATCTCAATGATGCAATACCCACCACCCACCTACTTAGTTTGATTTTAGTTTGAACCTGAATAGTTCGATAAAATAATTTAAGCTTCGGTAATTCTAATCCTTGTCATATTTTAAAGCAAATTTTAGCTTTGCTATGCCTTTTTGTAATTTATAAAATATTAAAGTTGAAAAATTAAGAATCCAGCAGGACTCGAACCTGCACCCCCTGGGTATACGCCCCAAGTGCTTTGCCAATTCAGCTATGGATTCGTATGCTGCCGGACTCGAAATTTCTCAACTCTTTTTAATCAAATAAGGTTCGTCTAGCTAAAAGCTGGCACAAAAAGAGTTGAGAAATTTCGAGTCCGGCAGCATACGAATCCATAGCTGAATTGGCAAAGCACTTGGGGCGTATACCCAGGGGGTGCCGGTTCGAGTCCTGCTGGATTCTTAATTTTTCAACTTTAATATTTTATAAATTCTAATCCTATCTAAAGATCTTGCAGCCCGTACTAACTTGGTTACTTAATATTAATTTTCTTAATATAAAGATTTGGTGTTGCAATAACTTACACTGACCTGAAATATTGTCAAAAACTAACAAAATTGTAAGATTTATTATTTGAAAAGATGGTGCATATGAGTTTCTCACTAGCTCTTCTCAATGATGCAATACCCACCGGAGCTGGTACTTAGATTGATTTGAATTTGAATCTGAACAGTTATTCAAATCAATTATTTAGATAAATATAATTTTAATTTTTATAATTCTTTAGAATATTTTTGTTTGTTCTGTAATTATAATGTTTGTTGACGTGTTCAATTGCCCCCTGGGGTTAATGAAATGGTTCTGTTTTTTTTTTAATTTTTTACACAGATTGTAGAGGCGAGTCATTAGACTGCTGACCTGTCCAGTCACAGTTCAATCTGGCAGATTTGTATCCTACGTCAGAAGTGCGGGTTTTGAGCAAATTAGGCTATTAACATACAATTTTGCAGTTACACCCCGTTTTGGAGAATCCAATAACCCTTTTGAAGGGGTATACGTAAACTAATTTTATTTTTTTTGAATTTTGAAGCAGCTCTTGCTCTTCTTACCCATAAGTTAATAGGTAAGGAGTGAAGGAGCTATTTCAGGTTTGAAAAATTAAAATACTATTTTAATAATTTAGAAACGAGAAAGTACAATTAGGAAAAAGGGTTGAAAAACATGCAAAACAAAAATAAACACGCTTACTTCTTATAAAGTAAATTTTAAGTTAAGAGTACTTTAAGCGTAACTTGTCTTTAAGTAATTTGATTATTATATTAACCTTTACTCCTGTCTGTTTGTTTTATTTATTTTGACAAATACCATTATTGTCTGTAGAGAAAATCGAATATAAGAATTATTTTTTTAGGTAAATCTGCTGACTGCGCTTTGTATGTGCTTTTAATGAGGGGTGTGAGGATAGTATTGTTATTTCAAAAAGTATACGGGTATTTATTAGTAATCTGAGATTAATCTTGCGGGGGAGTATGACTTTGTTGCCGATTTTTAAACGAACATCCAGATATTTCTTAAAATATCAGTAATTATATAGTTACAGGGTATGTGGATCTTGCGGGGTTTTGGTTTGCTGGTTTTTAAACAATCATTTGTATGTTTGTATTAAAAATTTGTAGACGCGAACACATGGTTTCAAAAAAATGTTTTTTATATGATATTTCAATCCACGATTTGTCGATAGAACGACAACGCGTGTAGTGCACCTGAAATAAGGTTTCAATCAGATTATTCGGGTGCATGAAAGGAGCCTCCCCGAGACACAACGATTCCCTACGTCCGGCGTACCCTGGGCAATTCGCGAGTTCTTCAAAGTGAATTGGCTAATCCTTTCACAACGATCACAACGTTGACTCAGCCATCGACACGCCGAAGAAGAAGAATCAGATTTGATTTCTAAAACAATACACTAACTCTCTGACAAATCTGCAGCGCCTATTTTCAATTGCATTGGGGTGGGCTTCAAGTTTAACGGATTTAGCTGAAGTCGCTCGTCCGAGGAGTGACTTCTGCCATCTGATCTCCACAACCCAGTACGAGGTAATACGATACCATTTGTTAGGACTGATGGCATTCGCGCCACGTAAAATATTGATATTCAGCTAAATCCGTTAGACTACAAACCGACCCAATGCGATTGAGCAAAGGCTCGGTAGATTGATTGATTGAATGTGTCAGAAATCTTATCATTGCACTCAAGCACAGTAGAGTAAGCAGATTTATACGACGAGACGGGCTACAAATGGAAGCAACTCTCCCCTCCCCGAGTTTGTTTGAAAATGTTTTACCACCAATCATCTATTTTTATCTCTCAATAGACCCCACTTTATGCTTTTAAATCCAATTGAAGACCTTCTACATTACTTGCGATAACATGCGCTTTATTACTATTTATGACAGTGGCATAAATGTTATTTTATCTGAAGATTGACAAAAACAAAAATGCAATATTTCTTAAGCCGCGTATCTACTTGCGTACCTCGTGACAACCTGCCTCATCTTAAGCGTGCTTGTACGTCACGCCACATTAAAATCACAACAAACCAAGGTAGTTGTGAACGAACTCGAGGGCGAAAGCATCACAATCTCTTCTAATCTTAGTGTTCTAGTTTGGTGGATAGATCAGGCCCTGAAATTCCTGGCACATAAGGCATGGCACCGTAGTCCTCAGATAAAGCCACGCATCTACGATCTCATTTTGTGAATTACTGATGTCTTGGCTGTAGTTACCATTTACTGTCAGGCGGACTAAACGACCGATCGCTGCATAAAACAATTGTGATATTGGGACCTTGTACCTTGAAAATAAAGAATTTATTATTATAAACAAAAAAGTAAAATAAAAAAGTAACGTCAAAGCACCTATACTCGTCGATCGCTTAACGCCCTGCGCGTTCAATATGACTTGATTGTTGATTACTTCCAAGCGATATTAAGAAAGCGAGTTGCCCAAGTAAAAATCATTCGCCACCACTGACAGACACTTAACTTGGTTCCAAGAAGGAACCAAGTTAAGTCTGTTAAGTTAGTCTGCTAAATCTGGGTTTAGAACTTTCAACCCCAGAATGACAAAGTTAGACACAATGATAAGTTAAAGAATGTTAAGTTAGACACAATACAATGACAGTTAAGAGGTAGATACCAGGCAGATATTGGAGTTGGAACCATAATGAGCGTTGGTGGGGAAAGATTTCTACCATCACCAAGGTAGGCATAGGATAGTATTGTGAACTGCGAAGGAATAAAACGCGAGTCGAGCGCGAGAATCCCGAGTTTGGTTGTCGCATGAGTACAACTTGGATCTATTCAAAGCAACAGTAAAAAATACTTGTATCATAGGTAAGCATGCTCCACCGCATTATCGTTTACCATTAGGGGTGTCCGTGTTAAACGCATGTCTATCCACTATAAAAATATATGTTGTAAAAATTGCAATATAATTTAAACAGCAATAAACATCTGGTAAACAGAGCCCAATATCACAAATATTTATTATATCCCCACTTATCGGAAATCATGCGATTATATGGATTTAAGAAAACAGATAAAGATTATTTTATGAAATTGAAAAAATATATAAGCAGTAAGAATAAAGGACTACTTACATATCTTGGTAACAAGTTCACAACACAATGTCGCTGATCACCTGGGCAGTTCTCTTATTCGCAGGTAAATAACAATATTATTTAAGTGAGTGTGTTTCTAATAGCCTTTCTTTTTTATTGATCTTTAATTGCAACCGGCGAGCATGTATAACGAGAATCGCTTCCTCAACATCCGTACATCTGATGTACGGATGTTGAGGAAGCGAAAGAAGTATGTAAGGAGCGAAGCCTTTGTCCGTGGGATAAAGGCGTGATTTTATGTAGTAGCATGATCTTTGCTTATTTCTGTCTTATTTTTATTTTATTTTATTTATTTGGGTAAATAAACAGTAACACAATACTTATTAATCTATGGTATGCTTACATATTATTTATCAATTGTGTCACCAACACCATTTACCACAGCTTACTAATGAAAACAAATTATAAGATAAAAGTCATGCACGAACGAATTATAAGACGAAAGTATATAAAATTATTTTAAGAGGATGCTAATTCTATTTTTAAATATACTGGGACGCGTTGCCATAATATCGACTGAATTAAAGTTTGTGTTGTAATTGTGAACAAGACGGTACATTGGAGAGCGTCTTATTACCTATGCTTAAATGCAAGCCAGTAATTCACCGTTATGTATTTACCAAGAAATCGCTGGGAAAAGGTTCGGAATGACTGATAAAAAGGTAATAGTTTGGTTTTTCTGAGACTGGTCGATTCTTGACTTGGACAAAAGTGTTTTATGAGATTTTGCCGGGACGAAATTTTCAATAGCAGCCCGGATTTGGACTTACGCTCGTTGGATTCCGATGAGGTTTACCCCTTTTAAATGGTACTTAAACATAACAGGTGAAGTTTGTGTGCTGTACCTACATCTTTGCCACTCCCTTCTAACGGGTATAAAGATTTCTGTGTTATTTTGTTTTCCAGGCGTGGCCTGCACCCAAGCTCTGGGTACACCGGCGACGATCGGACAATACCCCAGCATGGTCCAGATCGAATCCAGGGTTGGCACCGTCTGGCTGCAGTACTGCGCTGGTCTCGTGGTCACCAACTACCACATTGTGACTGCAGCTACCTGTGTCGTTGGCGGAACGTAAGTTTTTACGCCTATTACCTAAAAGACTGAGAGCCTGTGGAGGACCGACTTACGTCAATTTATAAAAGCTGAAAGTGTGCGTCGAAAAATCTACGGATAGCAAGAATATGTCTATCTAATCGATTCAATTAAATACTGATCAAATTAAAACTTTCACTTATCATTTTCTAGCCAAACTATCCGTCGTGCCCGTGCTGGTAGCTCATACCGTGGAAGCGGCGGCACCGTCCACACCATCTACGGCATCTACAACCACCCCACCTTTGGCGAGCTCGGCAAAGACGGTAACATTGCCGTGGTCAGCCTTGAAACCGCCATGCAGATGGGACCCACCATCGATCAGGCTTCTATCATCGGAGACGGCAGCTACATGCCCGAGAACTTGAAGGTTATTCTTGCTGCCTGGGGAACTACTACGGTGAGTCTCGTTTTATTACATTCAATAAATTAATAAATTTCATCCTCGATAGTTTAATGGTTAGCGTATGCGCCTCTCACTGTGAGGACTTGGTTCGATTACCGGGTCGGGAAAAATGTTATTTGTTAACTTTCCGTCAGGAAATTTACAATAAGCAGCACGTAGTTGGTGTTATGCCAGGTGGATGGCGTAACTAAAACAGGTAATGCTTAAGCGAAAAATGTGTAGAAGTGAAAGGAAAGTAGGCGTTCCTACAGTGGGTTATTACAGGCATATAATAATTATTGCAATTATTTTCCAGGAGGGTGGTTTGGTCGGCAACGACAACCTTTACCAACTGGAACTCCGCGTTAAGAGCAACAAGGCTTGCTTGGAGAAATACCTCGACAAGCAGGTTATCACTGAAAACATGATGTGTGTCGGTCTGCCGGACGCTGGCGGTCGCGACTTTGACTCCAGAGATGAGGGAGCAGCTTTCTTCTACCAGGGCATCGCCGTCGGAATAATCTCTTCTGGAGAGTCCCGTGGCAACGACGAATACCCCCTCGTTGCTACGGCTTTCGGATCCTACTCTAGCTGGATCGTCGAAACTGCTGCAAAGTTGTAAAAACCGTATAACTTGAAATTTTGGTTATCAACATAATTTAATAAATTATTTATTTATTGAAAATAAACTTCATTTACAATCAACATTCTGTTTTATTTCCAATGTACAATAAAAGATCTAACAGATATTATTATAATCATCAATCTTTCCATGTTTGCAAAATGTTTATAGTTACCAAGGTTCTGAGTGCCAAGGCAAGGGTTACCAAATATTCAAGATATATCCTTGCAAAAAAAGTGCTTTTCGTATGGCAAATACACAGCAGCACAATCCCATTAAAAACAAAATGGCGCAAAGAGTGAACCATCGTAAACTTGCTGTGCTTTCATGAAACGTTATTAACTTGGCTTTTATCATGCTTTGAGCATTTCTAGACTTTTTGCCAAGCTAAATGTACGGCCAGCTGCAAGGAAATTTCACCCCCCCCCCTCCCCTCCCCACCTTAAGTACTTTATTGCACTTCAAGGTGTGCTTACTCTGCAGCTGACTGTACAGTCGGCCAACGAGTTAGCTATGCAGGGCAAAATCTTCTATGTCATAGTAAAGACTTACTACACCAGTTATGAATAATAATATGTGAGTTTCATATCTTAATAGTGGATATATTATACTTATTTAATATGTCATTCACACTTACATATCTATTGCAGTTTTCACTATGGCGTAGAAATGTTTGCCCTGCATACCTAATTGCTTGGCCCACTGTACATACCAAATTGGACACCAAAACCTTTCTAGTGCATGCTACATTCTAATTAAATCACGGTGTGCTGTAAAACATAGAATGTTTAACTTTCAAGTAGCTATCGACTTACTACGAATTGTATTTAACATAACTACATATTATATTATATATGTTACGGTAAATGTGATAAATTAAAAAAACATTACCGGTGATTATTAATGATTACCACATGATTTGCTAAATGTTAAAAATATTGAAATTATCACTTTTGCCGGTAGTTTATTGGAACGAAGTTCCTTATCGCGCGTTGCGAAAGAGGGCTAGACGGAAAAAATGAAACGAAAAGTTGTAACGACACTTTTCGTAGCAATTCTCGTAGCGGCGTAGTAATTACATGCTACGTTACAGCTACGGTGCTTCATCATCAGACACCTAGAGAAAAATGCGCACGCCGCACGGCGTGCGCATTTTTCTGTGTCCGTCTCTCTCTCTTGCTTATAGAAAAAAAAAAGATAAAATAAATTTAAAAAATAACAAAAAAAATTTACTAGAGTTGAGTTTCTACAAAAAAATAAGGGGAGCTGGCGCTACGAAAGGTCGCGCAGGCGTACACGATCGCTGTTCTAGTCAGATAACAGTGAATTAATAGCTCGATATCGTATCACATTAATCCGCAATTGGTTCTGCAGAACATACTTAAACTATAAATCGGTGGACCTTATATATAGGACTTTGTAACGAAACCATAGCGCGATCTAATTCGATCCCAACGCCATCTATCGAACGGCTTCGGAACTGATTTGTGCTACAGTACTAAATATCTCTCTCGCATAGAGAAAGCAAGCGAGATATTTTCGTTTTGTCTCTCTATGAATAATAAAGTAACTAAAAAAAAATATTATCATAACTTAAAAAAAAAATACAATTCCTGCCTTTTGTTGAGTGTATACAGGTGTTTTGTACATAATAAATAATTAAAAATAGTAACAATAATGAATCCTGACAGTGTTTCTGCACAAGTTCCGGATATTGCTGATAGATATAAGTAAGTAGAGATTTTATACAGACAATAATAAATGCTTTTGTATTTTAGCAAGTACGCATTATAACCTTTCTTTACTATTGTGCTAACCAAGTCATACGCGTTATAATCTCTCCATTATTGTGTGTTTAGCAAGTGTACGCGTCATAACTATATTAAATTCAAAAGCAAATTATTTTTAATATTACCACAGAATGTTTACTAATTTTGTTATGTACATTTCATGGAATATCCGATTAGAACACATCTATTTATGTCATTGGGATTGGTGATGAGATTATTGATAATGAGATCTGATATTATTATATCGCGAGTAAACTTGCGAATACAATTTAAAAGAAAGCAAGGTAATCGCAGAAAAATAATGTTAAAGATAAGGTTTGTTATGTGTGATCATAGAACTATTACTCCTAGAAACCGAGTACACGCATGAAATGTGAAGCCACTTTAATCGTGCCGTTTCAGTTCAGTGTAACTCTCTGGTATTTATCAGATTTTCATTTAGTTTGTATGTCCGCCTAGCGGCGCATTTTAATTTTCAATCAATCTGTTTTTAGCCTAATTTATAATTAAATTCATACAAGCAGTTTACTGATGTAGGCATTATTAGTCTATGCGTGTGTTTGAATGAACCTCGCTTTTGATATTTTGAAATTCGAATAGCGCGAAAGTTCAAAGATAAGAATTATTTTGAAATTGAGAGTGTAAGGCACAGGAAATATTGTTATGTAGCCATTCAGCCTAAATCTCCACAATGATTTTAAAAGTATCATTCGATTATTTTAAGAGAATGATTAAGTGATTCTGAATGATCGTGTGTACGCTTGCTACGCTTGATAATTTAATTATCTTAATGTTTGTTTTTTTTGATTCGTTTTAAATTTTTGGTTACCGTATATTTAGTTTATTAGTAGACTGTTTTATTTGTTTAGTGGTTAAGGTCGCATACCTTTTACTGCAATCTCGGGTGCGAATCCTGATTTGTTGTTATTTGGAATTACCGAACTTCGTTCCATCCGGGTGTCCCTTGACACCTCAGTAGTTTTTTTTGTCAATCTAGGCCTTGGCAAGCATTTTGATTCTGGCGTTTTTGTTCACACGTTGTGGTGACATAATTAAATAATCACCGATAAATGCACGATAATCGATTATAATCACTGGTAATTATTAATAATCACCGGGACTTCTAAATAATCACCGGTACTTATAATTATTATTTAATTTACCCTATTCACAAAATATGTCTCGGCCGAATTAATTTAGAAACGTGATTTGCAAGAAAAAACGCTCAGGTAATCGGACTAAAGAAAATCCCTGAGTTTTCGTATTTTCTTGGAAAAGTTAGCTCGCTTCAGAAAAAGACATATTTAATAACTTTTATAGCGTTCCATTTTTCCAAGAATGAGAAGAAAAGAATCTTATTTTGTTAAGCCTATTCTACGTGTTCGATATTTAAGTATTTTTAAAAAGGAGAGATTTATTCGTCTCATGTTTTGTATGTGTCGGGGATCTTAAAAAGATTTTACTTTCTTGGGGATGCCATCTTATGTTTGCCTGTGACTACGACTTATTTCATTTGAAATTGCGGTACTTCCCAAATTTTCTTTCTACCTCCATTTAATCCCCCTGGGGGATGGGGCACAATATCAATAAATCTAACTTACGGGTCATTAACATTATATTATAAGGAACTTATGTGCAATATTTCATGCAATTTCCTTTAAAATTACGATCCTCCGATATATAGATTATACCCCCTAATTTACATCTTGGGAACTTTATAAAGATGAAACATTTACCTGTATTTAAGTTAAACCTCCTGCTTATAGTAGTGCTGCAGTATTTTTTCCGTGGTGTGCGTACACACACAAACAGACAGACAGACAAAATTTAAAAAAAATATTGGATAATCTGCTTTTATAAGGGCCTCACGTAATCATTTTTAGGGTTCCGTAGTACCTACAAGGAACCCTTATAGTTTCGCCATGTCCGTCTGTCTGTCCACGGCATAGCGACGAAATTGTGTCAGTAGTACATGTAATGAACTTTAAAGGAAAACTATAGCGGATAAGTTCACTTCATTAGTTCAAGAGGAATAGGGGTTCGAAATGTCAGATGCAGTTACTCAGAATATTTCGTTCAAAATTCTTGAAACATAAATAAACATACATAATACATATATAAAATCACGCCTTTATCCCACGGGGGTAGGCAGAGACGATGGAACGCCATGTGCTTCGCTCCTTACATACTTCTTTCGCTTCCTTAACATTCATACATCTCGTCATACGTGTTAGCTGGATTCGTGTACTACAAACATTTCCTATCTGAAGGACGCTATTTATCTGGTTACTTTAACTTAATTAGTTCTAGAGTAATTGGGGTCCATAGTGTAAAATGCAGTTACTTAGAATAATTCGTGCAAATTACAAAAACCTTTGAAAGTAATGACTTGTATGAAGATGTTACTTGTTTAATACAGATAGTAAATCCCTTTTAAGTCGAAATATGTTGTTACGACTAGCTACGGAAGCCTACTGCGCGTGGCCCGACACGCACTTGGCCGGTTTTTCTTAAATACTTATCTCTAATGTACAGACATGGCTAATTAACGATTTTATTACATGTATAGATACCTATAAATTAAACATGTTGTATATCGATGTGGTTCAATACGAATTCTCAATCTCAATTAAATTTACATTAAACATTATTGTCAGATCAATTAATCAATCAATTAGCCGGTTGAAGTATATTGCTGGCAAATACCTCTTCTTAGGCACAGCACCAGGCTTTCCGGCTTGCGCATCCAGTCCTCTCCAGGGATCTTCTTCTGGTCGTCAGGCTACCTGGCGCTGGCTGAGTGGTGTACCTCACGGATGCTAAATCGCGGTCTCCTTTCCAGTCCTGCTGTAGCTAAACAACTCATATTGACGACCGGATGGCGGAGTGGGTAGTGTACCTGCCTGCGACGCCGAGGTCGTGGGTTCGATTCCCACTTAAGACAAATCTTTGTGTGCATGAACATGGGGGTTTGTCTTAGTCTGGGTGTTTCTATGTATAATAAGTATGTATTTACAAAAGAAAAGTATATATGTATTAGTATCAGTCATTCTAGTACCCATAGTAGAAGCTCTGCTTAGTTTGGGACTAGATGGCATTGTGTGTGAGTTGTGAAATATTTATATTTATTTATTATTGAATTAAATCATAATATACGTAGCTATGTATATTGGATGTCTTAGGTTTTATACTATTTCAATAGCTTACTTTAAAGCCAAATGAATCTAAAAACCGGCCAAGTGCGTGTCGGGCCACGTGCAGTAGGGTTCCGTAGCTAGTCGTAACAACATATTTCGACTTAAAAGGGATTTACTATCTGTATTAAACAAGTAACATCTTCATACAAGTCATTACTTTCAAAGGTTTTTGTAATTTGCACGAATTATTCTAAGTAACTGCATCTGACATTTCGGACCCCTATTCCTCTTGAACTAATGAAGTGAACTTATCCGCTACAGTTTTCCTTTAAAGTTCATTACATGTACTACCGACACAATTTTTTTCAGATTTTGGGATCCAGTAGTTTAGCTTTTAGAGGGGGGGGGGGACGCTCTACTCGAACAAAAATTTGCTCTTTAAAGTTAATTATCTCGCAAACGGATCTCTAAATCAAAAAACTGTCTTAGCAACCCCTAAACGTTTTTAAAAGTCCTATCTAACAATACCCCACACTATGGGGTAGGCGACAAAAAAAAAAAAAATTACATGTAGGGGAGCTACCCGAAAAAAAAATATTATTACAAATTTTATTCTACGACTTTCTTTGTATAGTTAACATACATGTTTATGCAAAATTTCAGTTTTCTAGCACCAACGGTTTCGTCGCTATGCCTCGGACAGACGGACGGACAGACGGACATGGCGAAACTATAAGGGTTCCTTGTAGGTACTACGAAACCCTAAAAATCATAGTCAAAATATAGTAGCGACCGTAAAGACTACATTGCATGCAAACAAGTAATATAAGTTTGCAAAATTCAATCTTGACAGCATTATTACTTTAGTTTTTCGAATGACATTTTAAAGTGTATTTAAACTTGAATTTACTTTTGCAAGGACTTTGGACATAAAGCATAGTTTATACGGGGCCAGTTTCGTTGGCGTCAGGCTGTCGATTTGCATGCGCTGGTGAAAATAGACGTACGCTCTATTCTGGCCAGCGCTGGCGGTCAGCGCTGGTTCGGCACGAAAAATTGTTTACACGCTGCCAACACCAGGTCGCTAGTGAGACTGGCAGCCAGCGCTGACACCGTGTAAACTTGCTATTATGTCCCTTTTGTTTATTTTAGATTCATGAATCAAACATTTTCCTTAAAAAATTACGAACCTTCCAAGTAGAGTATGATCCTTAGGGATTATTTAAAAAGATGAAACATATACCAGTTTTTAAGTTAGACACAATTATACTCTATAATGAGAATATTTTACCGCACCGCTTCTGCACCGATTAATGAGGGAACCTATTTTTTTTTTATAATTATTGTCATATTGTCAGCGTACATCTTCTTTTTACGTATCAATGGCTTTATGGTTTCTAATTTTTAATCATATAGTTTTTGCCCAGTAGGTTGCAACTTCTACTCCCTTGACGTACATTAAACAAAGTAACTGTGTGTCATGGTTATTGCCACAAAACTGGATACTTACTATACTTAATTAAAATGATATCTAATATATATTACACAAACTTACAGTGACAACTTTGCCGCAATTAATTAAGCAGGAACTTTTATTAAAATTATTTGTACCTGAAAAATCATATTAAAACATATAGAAACACATTAAAACATGATAATTTGAATAAAGAACACCTGTTTTGCAGTCGATTTAAAGTCCATTTGTTTATTATTATCGCTATTGATAAATTTGCGCCCGTGGAATGACGTATCGAAAAAAAAGGCTAACATTATCGATTTATCAATCAAATAATTTACAACTGACTTATACGATTAAATTATCAACTGAATAAATGACAGTATGCTTCGGTTATGAAGGTTACTAAAACAAAATATGCGCATAGTTTGCTAATAATTTTAATAAGGCCCGATTTTTTAATCCAGCCAGCATTTTGGGAACGTTTCCCATTGGCTGCGGTCTCTTAGAATAGACTAGTACACAAGGTAGGTTTGTTTATTATATAGTTTTTTTTTTTAAGTTATTCATCAAACAAAACATAACCTAACCGATTACAGTAACTATTACAATTATGAAAACCGAGCAATGAAAAGTGATTAAATAATAAAAACTAATTTCAAATGTTTTAAGGTATGTGCCACTTCTATACAACCTATTTTTAACTTACCCAGCAACCTAAAAAACTAATTATTCAGATTCAGTTATCGAATCCATTCTTATAGTTTTAATGAGAAAATACGAAAACGAGAACAAAAAGGAAGTATACAATTTTATAATGAAATAAATCATCAACTATTTCGTTTATTGTCGCGGTGAAGGCTTTATTTTAAAGAGTACCTGTTCTATTTTTGTTAAGTCATGATTTTGAGGCGAATTCTTGGATGCGGTGAACCTCGTTTTTTTATATAAACGTTACACGCAAAGAATAACTCCTTTGTCGCGCTCGAAGCAGCGTTTCAGCGTCGAAAGAAATCTTTGTGGATCACACAAAGGACTTGTATGATAAAGTGATAACAACTTTTGTACCATATTTAATGCAAATAAAATGATTTGATTTTGTTTTGAAAAAAAAAAAAAAAAAAGGTTTGTCCTGTGTAGGGGTCGAACCCACAACACCAGCGCAGTTGCAAGAAGCGAGGCGACCGCTTTAACCACTACGCCAGCCGTGCACTTGATTGCCTGACATAAACAAATTACTTTAGTTTGTTTATGCTATAATACGTTTGCGTTGTGTTTTATTTTCAAGTATAAAATGTGGCACTTTTATAATGCTCGGGCTATATTTATTTACGGAACTGGTGACCGTTAATTGTACTGTACATTTCCTCCAGTTAGAAATATATTTAACAAGCACATTGCAGCTGTATCGGACGTGTGTAAATCGGACAAGCTCAGCATCGCCTGAACTGAAATTCAGCTACGATTCCAAAGCGGTTGAAGCGTACCCGCTCGTTAGTACACAGTTATTTGATATTGCTGCCGAATCTGCGATATTTTTGATAGTAGGTTAGATTTGTTGACTCAAATGGATACTTGTGTATCACAAAAGATACATTTTATGATAGATACATGATATTCCTTCAATAATAGACTTGTGTCCTGATCCAAGGATTGTACAAATATTGATACGTCATCAAAATATAGGTAAACCAAAACCATTGACATTATTAAGAATTTTCAGTTACATATTTCGTTTTATTTAACTTTTTTTATGATCCTTCTAGGTCTCAAAGGCAAGTCTATCTGAAAAGTATATATATTAAAAATAAACATGTTCCATTGAATTACTTACACTGAAACTCAGCCACGATTCAAAAGGGTTCAAAACGATCTGATACTAGTTGTTGCCCGCGAATTTTTCCGCGTGGGATTCGGTGATCCCCGCGAATTTGCCCGTGGCAAACGTTTTTCTTTGTCCCCGTGAGTTAGTCACGCGATTCAGAAAAAGTGCCCAGCGCCATCTATTGTGTTATGGTGTAAGTTTTCTACTAACTTTAAAAGCTTAAATAACACTCTTGGGAGTATTTTAGGAAAAGGATGTTAGAAGTTCACTTATTAACACGCTTATATTAGCTTCACCTGTATGTATGTATGTATGTAACCGACTCCTTTGGACTTGATTTTGATATGACCCACTTTAAACGGACAGATGTCATGAACATTTTGCACTCCTGTCAAAGACCGATGACAATGCAATAATTCGATAAAAAAAATGTGTTCTGACAACGCCTACATGCAAACTGCGATGCCTACATCAAATCATGTTGTGTTGCATCAAAATATCTGCAGGCGTTATCTTAGTGCTTACCGTAGACAGAGAATCCTTCATCCAAGGTGCTTACTTATATTTTTATTCCATACTCATGTCAGTCTTCTTATCTACCTCAAGGATAATGTAGCAATCACTTTCAAAATGTTTACTGTCATTCTGCACATCAAAAGACAATATAGTTTTGCGAAGCTGACAAGGCGTTTTACTTAACTATTATAGTGCCCGCTAAAGGAACATGTACGAATATCTATCTATATTCAAATCTGCAAAAAATCTAAAAAGCTTCAACGGCGGTTACGGTTTTATTCTTAAGATACTTGAAATGAATGAGGTTGCGAAGCAAAAAAAAAGAGAAATACTAAGAGGATCTACCCGCGACCATGAATGCTGAAATAGCATTTGAAACGTCGGGAAATCAAAGTAAGTGAAATTTAAGTGAAATATCGCGATAAAGTCCGTAAAATTGAAGTGTTAGTCATGTATAACATTCGCGTAAACCTTAGAAAATATTATACTAAGAGGATTGCAACTTCGGAACGGACCGGCGATATTAGATACTATTATGCCGTTTCTCCGCTCCGCAGCCTTGCTCCGTTTCAGTAGACATTCAGCCTTCTTTCTTAGATTCAATCAAGTAAAGGTAACAATAATAGCAAACCAAAAAACAATGTTTATTTCAAATAAAATTAAACATAAAAACATTTTTCAAGACGTCGAGCGTAGGTATTTATTTACCTTTATAATAGTTACGCGATTTAGACCCGTTGTCTAATTTTTCAAAAGATATTAAACAGCAGTGTCAACGATCCAATCAGAATACGGAGAGACTGCTGTGCTAACTCCAGGGAAGGTTTCATGCCCACACCCGTGACCCCATGAGATGATCCCCACAAGGATATCATCGTAGTACAAGGGACCGCCGGAGTCATTATCACACGCGTCTTTACCGCCGACGTTGAGGATACCAGCGCAGATCATGTTATCAGTAACAACTGCGTCTTCAGACAAGGATAAGTAGTTTTCTGCACAGAGTTCGTGGTTGATGGTAAAGATTGTGACGTCACGGAGAACTGGAGATACCGGGCCTCCTTGCTGTTGGATAAAAATAGACATTCGTAATACCTAGTAAAATATTGTCAATTTTTGGACTATTGGTGTGGTATTGCGATTAGTGTTGAAATTCAGACAGAAATGAACATAAAATCTCGTCTGTACCCATAAGGGTGTGGTAGAAATTTGTTTGTTTGTGGAAGAAATTTGTGAACATTGTTACGTCTAGTTTCACTTTTAAAATATTTCTTGTTTTGTTACTGCACCGATTTAAAAACTTCAATTATAATCCAACATAAAAAACTAACAGCTCATTCAACATTGTTTTGGAGAAAATTTAAAATTGTAATTCTAAAGCCGTGTATTCTGTAACCTAAAAATAACCTAACATTTTTGATAAACAATAAAATCGATAAAACGTGGCTTGGACTTCCATTAGTATCGAAAGACTTGTTGGATATTAGATAATTTTTGTTCATAGGAGTCACGGCTTAACACTTTAACATAAGATCAATACTGACCGACGTGGTTCCCCAGCCTGCATGCTGTACAGGTAATCCATCAGGCAGCTCAAAGCCTGCAGATATAACAGTAACCGGTGCAATGACCTCACTGTACGTCAAGCTGGAAAGCAGCTGCACCACGCAGATATCAGCATCAAAGTCAGCTGCAACCCCGTAGGACGGATGAATGATGACCTTATTTATAATGATGGCTGTACCACCAATACTTCGGTGTGTGGTTCCTGCTAAGATGCGGCGGGAATGGGGAAGGAACGCTCTGCAATTACGTTAGAAGATTGTGATATATTACCAAGAAAAATGTAGCAAAATCTAAGTTTGTGGTGGCAGAGGTGTATTTTATAGGATTTATGTGATAGGGGGTGAAAATATCGCTATCTACCGAACTGACAAAATCTCTAATAAAATTTAGTTTGGATCACACTGCCTGCGCAATGTCACTGTGAATATGGTTACATTGCATGGTTGGCAGATCTATCTGAGTTAAATGTTACTTGACTGATATTGCAAATGTGTTAACTCGAACATACCGGCCAGTCTATGTCTTTACTGACCCTGAAAAGCACGACGGCGACGGCTAACATGTCTACTTCATGAGTGTGTATTCACTACAACTTTAGTGACCTAGTCGACGCCCGCTCACCTAGATTGTACCAGGAATTGGCGGCAGCAAACCTGTATTTGACCAGAAATTGCGCCAGTAAATTTGGCAAATCTAGCTGTAATTGGCACAATCCAACAGGTGGACAAGAAAAATCGTACATATCCCTACGTACCCATCAAAGCAATGTGCTGCTGAGACGACGTATCTGGACGTGATGATGCTACCAGCACAGTATTGTACCCAGAAAGATAATTGTCCTGATGTCATTCGGTATTCCACTTGCACTATGCTGGGGTACCTGTGTATAGTGGTTGGCTCCCCACCTACAATGCGGTTTGCTTGGATACTGCAGACTGCTGCTGAAATTGACAAAGGTATGAATGAATATATTGAGTTAATGTCATAGCCGTGAAGAACGATAGTCTATAAGGATGTATGCATAGAAATCTTAATACTAGTTATTAAGATTTCTATGGATGTAGTGGGTGTGTATATATATATAGATGCGTCTGGAACGTGAGCATTGGCTTGTTATGTAGGTAATGATATAGATTTGAATATTACACCAGAGTGGGACATGAATCGAGCAGCACAGCGCACAACCTTCAAATGTCGGATTGCATCATTACCAGTATTAGTATAGATTATGTTCTTTCGATTCGACATTTGAAAGGACATAATCTATTAGAACTTGATCGCTTGAGCATTTTTTATTATAACAGCTGTGTGACCTTTAACTTCGGTTTTATTTTAGTTTTAAAAACGCCTTCTTGCACACATTTGTACTGCAAAACACAGGTTTTAGCTTAATTAGAAGCTTATAGGTAGCTTCTTATTGATTATTTTTATAGCATTTAGCTATGCTTAGCAAATTATACTAAGAAACAGTTGAAAATTATGGGACCGGCAGGATTTGAACCTGCGACCTACTGCACACCTTATAAGTAGCTGCAGCATACAATTTATTTATTTATTTTGGTTAGCTAACGATTGTTTACACAAGTAATATTACAAACAAATTTAACACAGTCGTATCATGCTAAGCGTAACAACCAATTAAAAGCTAACACCATTTGGATGGTTTGGTTAAACTTAAATTCTAAAAAAACATTTAGTAAATAAAATAGAAATTAAAAAAAATGAGGCAGATAAAATAACAATGGAATGAATTTTGTGACACACACACAATGTAGATATAAAGGGCATCTAACCGCTGAACGCCTATATTGGTTAAAGGGTGTTGTTTCAAATGGGTCCTGATTGTCAAATCTGAACCTATGATTGAATTTGATAGCAACTAAAAATGTGTCATTGGATTTTTGGAAAAAAACCTTGCAAGAAAAAAAACAATAATTATTGAATTTGATACTTTTATTCAAAAAAAATTACAATACAGGCAAATACTCGTCTGTCTGGGAGGCAATTTATAACGTAATGCTTGAAATCGAATCTTCAACGGATCTGGGAGAATTTCATGCTCGTTTTTACCCTTACCCGTTAAAAACTTAAGCTGAAAGCAAATAAAAAAATAAAAAAAACAAACTCACCTGCACTCAGCATAAGAATCCAAAATACCCAAGCCATCCTATTCTAAATCTTTTTAAACAATGGTGTATCTTTCTAAAGTTCCTTTTGTGATTAATTTTTATACATTTACAGTGGAGAGAACTAATATCACGCAAAGCCTTGATCGGTGAATGCAGCAAGCGGAATCAACACACTGGATTAATGTAATCATAGTTTAAATATTATTAAATAAGAACTGTGGCTCTCAAACTTTTATCAGTATTATTATGTGCTTGAAAAGTTTGAGAGTATATTACGTATAATTCCCAAGTATTTACATACTCATCAGTTTGCTTCATTTGCTACCTTATAAGAGTAAAGAATAAGAATAAGATACATTTATTCCGGCAAATTAAATATTAAAATTATATGAACAATTTTAAAATACTAATATCTATTTTAAAAAAGTACATGAACATACCGATGTGCTAGAAAAAGTATGCACCTCAGCATAATACTGCTGCATATTGATCTCGAGTGAGACAGTGTGACATTTATGTTACAAATGTGTACTAAACCTTGACATCAAATTCAATGGACAAACAATTAATGATATTACAGACGCAAAATTTCTAGGCGTTAATATAGATTTTAATTTGAATTGGCATTTAGAAGTGGAAACAATTTGTACCAAGCTTAGCCAATTCTCGTTTGCACTTTACAGGCTTGCAAAAGTTGTGAATCAATCTGCAGTGATCACTGCATACCGCGGACATGTGGAATCGGTTCTAAGATATGGTATCATCTTTTGGGGTAATTCTGTAGACAAAGAAAGGGTCTTTAAAGCCCAGAAGAGATGCCTGAGGGCAATTTGTGGGTTGGATTGTACAGAAAGTTGTAAACATTTTTTATTAGCCTAAAATTATTGACTCTTCCTTGCATATACATCTATGAAGTAGTTTTATTTGTAACCAAGCATATATCGATGTTTGAGCGTCTTAAGGGAAAGCGAAATAATTACAAAGTGTCTTTCCCAGCAAATAGGACAGCACAATTAAATAATAGTATATTTTGCATGATACCGCGTATCTATAATCATCTTCCATTATATATATTAAAGTGCTCTACCATTAATATGTTTAAAATTGAGTTGTATAAATTTCTTTCTAATAAAGCATACTACACAGTGAAAGATTATCTTAATGTCAAATTGATTTATGATTAATTGAAATACTGACATTCTTATTTGTAATAATTTTTAAATAATTAATTAATATTTATGCAAATTGTTTAATAACCTTTTTTGACATGTATAATTGTAGCGATAATTCTTATAACTCTAACATTGCATGCTGAATGGCAAAGTATAGTTGTGTTCAATATTTGTGTAAAAACAAATCAATGTAACATCTTTTTTTGACCTGTATTTGCAATAAATGATATGAATATGAATATGAATATGAATATGAAATACTATTTTTTTACTATATTCCACTGACAATTCCACTGAACAAAGGCATATTTCACAACTTTCAAGCTTTTGTTACATTACTCGTAGGAAAACATATTAATTAAATTAATAAACACATGAGTCCGATGTTCATATTTATATTGTGTCACTTTTATGTACGGTCTTGATATAAAAGTATATTTTATTTGGCGGCTAGCTCTGACTTGACGGTTTATGTCAAATTGTTTTGAAATAACAAGAGAAAGGTAGTAAAAAAAATCCTGGTTAGCAATTTAATTTAATACGTATACCATCTAATGTAAAATACGATTAAATTATATCTATGACGATTAAAATGGTTTAAACTTCAATCCCGTTTCGCATGTTAGCCAAAGCTATCTAATCACATAATTTAAAAGGAATTAATAATGTCGATAAAATGTGATAAACAGTGGGTCCCCATTAATATGACGACCAGACAAAATCAGATAAGACGTATAGTATTTTACTATTCAAGGAAGAATAATGGTATCGTCTATAATTATGGATCTTTGTACTAATTGCAGGTAAGAATTTTGCATATTATTATATAACTGGAATAAACAAATTGATTGAGATTGTATCGATAGGTAATTTCATCGAAATTTATATTCGAGTTGCCGGTTTATATTGTCGAAAAATTAAGTGTGCTTAATTAATTTCAGCTGCAGTCTGCAACAGCCAAGCATACCGCATTGTGGGTGGGGAGCTCACCACCGTAGATGACTACCCAAGCATAGTCCAGGTGGAGTACCGACTATCCTCACCACATTTCACTCAGTGGGTGCAGTACTGTGGAGGAAGCATCATCATTGAGAAATAGGTGTATATTTTACCTAATTTTGTCTACTTTCCTATCTGATGGGATGAGAGCAAAGGACAAGAGAACTGTGCATAGGACATTACATTACATTATAGGATGAAACCCATTAGAAAAGGAGGAGAATATTATAAAAATTAAAGGAAAAATAATTTACGGGCGATCTGAGGTCTGGCAGGGGACGAGGGGGCGTTTTAAGGGTAAAAAACGGTTTTCTCGATATCCGGCAAAACTAAGAGTCCTATGGAAAAAAATTGAATGGCAAAGTTGTTAGTAATAAAAAGATCTAAAACTTTTGTTTTTAAACTTTTTTCATATAACCTCAAAATTTATGTAAAAAATTCAAAAAACCAAGTTTTTGGTTTTTTATTTTTATCTTTTACAAGCAATAATTTTTTTTCACGAAATTTGGTGAAAACTTACCTTTTTATGTCCCAAATACGCTGTAATTTATTTGATTAGAAATATTTATTTTTTCACCTTATTTTGAATTAATATCGATTTTTCATCCTAATTTTCGATCGAAAATTCACCCGTCAAAATATCAGCTTTTCTCAAAAAGTTGGTATGTTTTCTGTTTGTTAAAATTTCTTCTTTCTGATGATGAAAAAATATATATATGTTACTATAGTAAATGTTCACAGAAAATGCAAAACAAAGATCGAAAAAACTATATAAGGACTGTAATCGCGGCTTACTTTGTACTGCCTGATGGATAACCTGTATCTCTTGATGGATGGGGCAGTATCGAGGTTTGTATTTGAATGATAAAAGTTCCTTCACTTTACAGAAAACCATCACATTTTACAGAACGTATGTTGCGAACGGACGAGTAAATCGCAATGGTAAGTGGTAACTACAGTCCATGCACATCGTTGCTTCATCTGAGGACTATGGTGTTTGCCTCATGTGCCAGTTATTTCAGGGCCTGATCGCCCCACCAACCAGCACACAATAATGCAAGCACAAGTATTCGTACACGGTGATGTTGCGTGCCTCGAGCTTATTCATAAGATCTTCCACCACCAGAATCTTTCCTTAGCAGCTTTTGTCAGCAAATTATATCTCAATGACTGAAAACTAATTTGATATCCAACAGAACGGAGGAGCAGTATCTCCATTCCTTCGCGATGTCTCCGTGTTCACCATCAACCGAGGAGCCTGCTCTGCTAAATACTCTACTTTGTCCATTGCACCAGATGTTACCGACAATATGCTCTGTGTTGGTATCCCAGACGTGGGCGGAAAAGCAGCTTGTGACAATGATTCCGGAGGTCCTTTGTACTATGATGATATCCTTGTAGGAGTCATCTCATGGGGTTTTGGATGCGGAAATGATACCTTTCCTACTGTCACGACAAACGTCGCGAAGTATACTGATTGGATTGTTGATACTGCAGTTTGAATGTATTTTCGTCGACATTTATTACTTATAGTTATTTTTTTGTGAGTTTAGCCGTTTAGAGGATTGGCTGATACAAACAGATAGACAGAGAGACAGACACAATTTTTAGAAAATGTATTTTAGGCATTGGTATCGTGCAAATAACTATAGGCTGTCAAGAAAGAGTAGATTTGGAACTAATTTTTTTGTCTGTTAGCAACATTGTCAAAATAATGACAGATGTCAATAAATAATGTAAACGAGTTTACGCGTTGGGAAATTTTATTTATAAGAGTATAAAACGGCAATTAAAACAGGAAAAAAGTAATAAACAGTGAATAAAACTATCCGAAGGTCTGGCAGAGAAATAATTTACAATGTATATAAAAGATGTTTAATGGAATATGAGGCAAAAAAATTCTTTCGGATATCGGCAATGTTTATCAAAGAACCGCTGATATGACCGGTATGTGAGAGTTTAACATGTTGTTTTTAGTCAAATCAAGTATAGGTAATGGATAAAACCAAAGCTGTTTTGAATTTATTGCTAAAATAAGCGGATTATTCATTAATTAAAACTAGCACATTGGTTTAGTTGACGTTTGTTGTACTCAGTGTTGCGGTATAGCGCGACTAGGTTAATGTTGATACTTGAGTAGAGTTTAAGTAAATAACATAAAATAATATCACGCATGGGCGTAGCCAGGGGTGGTGTTTAGGGGTTCAACTATCCCCTCACTCCGAAATGGCTCGGACTGCTTTATCTTTTCTGCTATATCTATGATTTTTACTTAATTCAGGTAAATCAATAAATACTATTCGAAGAATTGCACGAGGAGGAGCACAAAATAGAGGCGTATTTCTTACACCAGGAAAAAACCGAAAAGGTCGTCCGAAGAAAGTGTTAGATAACTTTGATTTTTGTGCTATTAGACAAAAAGTTATTTTTTTTTAACGCTAACCACTAGACCAACGAGGCAGTTTAATAATATGTATAGAAAGAAAAGATTTATTCAAATACTTAAAATAATATATTTTTCAAATATATTTTTCTTTTATTTTCTGGTTATTGATAAAAACAGAGGACAGTAAAACCACAAATCAGCTTGGCAAAATAGTCTGGAAACGGAACCTATTTTATGACTGCTGGCTGTACAAATTAATTACATTATTTTTACTATTACTTAGTGCCGATTTCATCGTGTTAAACCGACGTTTAACGCTTAGCTACAGCTTTCGATATAATGGGTAATAATAGAATATTTTTTTTTATATACAGCTAAGTATCAAGTCCTGGGAAGTGAACTATATGGGTTGCCATACGAACAGTAGAACAGCACTCTAGCGCCCCTATTAATTTCAACTCTTCCTTGACAGCCTATATGTCAACTGAAAAAAATATTGTTATTTTGACATTAAAAACAAAGACTTTAATTTTATTTATTTCTACTGATTTATTTGAAAAGTACTATACATTTTTTTAACTTAACGTATACCTGTTTTATTTAATTTTAGTAGTTATGGGCCTTGAACCAAATATACCTTCTAACTAAAAATAAATTTGCCTGGTCTTCTAGTAATCGGTAAAAAAAAATTAAAAAAAATGACAAATAGTATAAAAACCTCCTATTGTAAAAAAAATCCTGCAATTCAGAAGCCGGCGGACCTGTAAAAATAATGCACATTTCATAGCAAATCGTCGATGTTCGTGCAGATTTTTTTACTATTTTTCTTAGCTATGAATTTATGTCCATTTTAATTTCTTTATGGGTAATTTATGAGGAATCACACTGTTAAATACGTTACAATATAAACTATCTCCTAACAACACCAACAATAATAACAAATTAAAATACACACAATAGTCAACTACAACGACATTAGTTTTATTATGAAATATATTGTTGATCTTTTTTTTTGATATACTGTACTACTGTTACATGATAATATAAAGAGACAGTTATACTTGACAAACATTAAATATGTAATCAATAATAATTTTTATAATAATTATTAAAAATGTATGTTAATGAAAGTTTGCATGTCTACTGGCTAGGGCATGCTGTGACCATATTGTACCTTTTATATTTAATAACTTAATGTACGCACGTTGTGACAAATAAATGATGTTTATCTTTGTCTCTATTTTTATTTTTATCTTTAACGACCAGTCACTAGAACTAGACGCTCGTAGTATTAACCAGCAATCTCAAAGTTTGATAACTATTCTAGCCAAAACATAGTATCGCTTCACAACTTGTCAAATTTACATTATTCAAGCTATGTAAAAAATGCTGATATTCATCCACAACTATATAAAGAAAACGCTCGGAAAAAAGCCTAATAAATCACCTACTTTGCTAAACATTTTTGATTAGAAACATTTTTAAGGCCTTAATATTTATTTTTGTCAATCCACCAATTTAATGACTGAATCAGACCACATTTAAATAATAATGGCTTTATGAATCACTTTTTATTTAGGTAAGTATCTATCAATTTATAAACGTTCTTTTAAAAGGTACGCTACATAATGTTACTGTTTGAAAAAAGAACCAATTCTAATAAACTATTGCCCAAATAAATCCTTTCATCAAAAAATCTATGCTCCCGAAATTTACTGAAACAATAGCTTGTAGGGCTTAAAATTTAGACTCAGATTTCCAGGTATTCCCAGGCTACGATCAATATGTCCCGCCTATCCCGCGCACCGCACAGCGCAAGCGCGGCGGCCATCTTACCAAAACGGGAGACACCGGGAACAGTGCATGTAAAATTAAAAACAAAACATCGTGTGTGTGATTTTGGAAACATGAGTCCCGAAAGAGAAGCTGAAGGTATGTAAATATATCCTTTTTAGTGCTAGAAACCTTACTCGATTTAGTTGTTTTATTTGCGTGCTGTTTTTTCATTTGTTTTGTTATATTTTGAGTCCAAATAGTCATCTGTTTCGTGATAAAAAATGCCCTATTTTTTCACGAATGTTTTATGAGAAAATGTGAAGATTTATTATACTCATAGGCTTGTGCGGTTTTGTAATGAAAAAGTGGATGTAACTAAAAAGAATAAACGTATTTTTATTCCCAATTTACCTGTTTTTAGTTTGTATTCATCTCTTTATGCGGTCATGCAGTGAATGAAAGGCACTGACCTTACTTAATATGATTTTAGTAGTGAATTATTCA
The DNA here is from genome assembly GCA_905147285.1 of Hypena proboscidalis. Lineage (NCBI taxonomy): Eukaryota > Metazoa > Arthropoda > Insecta > Lepidoptera > Erebidae > Hypena > Hypena proboscidalis. Next base: position 1,685,128 of record LR990147.1, read on the forward strand.
GTCAATATGCTTTGTGTTGTTTTTATTTCATTATTTGTTAAAATGGAGAAATCTTTAATCAAGTCTTTGTTTGTAAATGATACCGTTTATTTAGTTGTGTTTGTTTATTTCGTAAACACTTCATATAAAAAAAAAAACATTATTTGCAAATATAAAACTATAAAATCACTTTTTCTATATACATTTTGGGCTTAGGATACCTGACGCATAGTTAAGCATTTTTTTATTGATTTATTTTTAATTTTGCCTTGTTAAAGGTAAATAGATAGATATAATAATCTTATTTGCACACCAAAATAAATACACAAAAAGATCATTACTAAGCATAAAAACATGTACATTGGGTGGCCTAATTATAATAACACAAAGTTTAGATTTTAGTTACTCTGTTAGTTTTTCATATTGGCTTTTCTGAAACAGATTTTATTTGCCGCGACGTCTCGACCCGGTTCGGGCCAAAAGTGTTATTAGGAAATGTTCCTTCAGTAAATTCTCAATAACAGATGAAATATAGATGTTATAAACCTCTGCCATACCTTTCTTGGTATATCGGCGTGATGTTTAGTTATGCTCCAAATAATAACTACAGAGGTTTTGAACTAGAAACTTGATCTACTAGTCTAAGTTGGCTTCAGAACTTTGGAAAATTCTATAGAGATGGGTAATTCCGGGCAGCTCCGTGCGATTCCGTACAGTTCCGGCATTTAAGGGTAATTGCGGACATGCTTAGAAAACTTTATAACTTGATTGGCGGAATTGCTTTACAATTTTCTGATAGACGCTATGCTATCGCTAATTGGGTGATTACTGAATAAAATGTATAGTTTTGTAAGATATATATTTTTACATGACTACATTAATTATGGTAGTTAATCTTTTAGCAAGCTTGCGGAAGCAACACCATCTCATGTCTAACTTGCTGCCCAAAGTAGGTAGTGCTTTTAATTTTGTTTTGGTGGTCCTAAATATTATTGGCACGTATGGATATATATTTTTACATTACTACATATGCATTACTACATTATATCTTAGGCACCAAATTATAACAAGGTATCCGCATTTTTCGTGGATTTAGGATGTGGACATGGACTGTAATTACAACTTTCCATCAGATGGACTATACGCCCGATCACAACATGCTCTCTTTCTCTCTCTCTCTCTCTCTCTTACAGAATATTATCCCACATGGTTGTAGACTTAGCCTCCCGGGTCTTCTACCGCCACTTCGCTCTATCTTTAACATAGTCTTCACTCAACATACACTATTGTAGATCTTTTTGGACTACCTTCCTCCACCCTATTTTAGGTCTGCCTGCTTGAGGGAGAGAAAGAGAGAGAGATCAGATTGATAACACATCTGTTGTAAAAAGACCAAAAATAACCGAACCTTCTTTTTCAGCGTCGGAAGACATGCTGGAGTCGATAGACGAATTAAAGGAGCGCCTATCATCCATGAAGCGGATGATGGAAGAACGGAAGGCAGCAGGCTCTGGCACCAAAGACCTATTCCATGGTCAAGCCAGGAGTCTCCAAGGCACCACCATGATTGACGGAAACTTCCTAAGCTTCGTCTTTGGTGGCTCTCTCTTCGTGATTTTAAGTGTATCTGTTTATGCGTTTTATAACCTATATCATGCTGTTCTAAAGAAGTTCCCCTCAACCCACACCGAGCTGTAAAATACCCTACTGTGAGAGTGTTAAGTTTCATTTTGTGATATGAATGTACGGACAATGTTTCGGTAAATTAAAGTGTGTATGGATTGTCTGTGGTGTTTTTGTACCCTTGATCAAAAATGATATTGAATCTGAATTTATTACTTTCTTGCGAAAAGCGTTAACTTTCTACAAAACCTTTGATAGAACCAAAGAGCTCTTCTATCAGGCCAGAAGTCTCCAGAGCATCACAAGCTTCGGTTTTGGTTCCTCCCTCTTCATGATTTTAAGTGTATCTGTCTATGCATTACCAATACCAATATCATCCACACCGAGCTGTAAGAGACTCTATTGTGAGAGTGTTAAGGTTTATTTTGTGAAATAAATGTTATCATACGGACCATGATAGTGTTTTTTGTACCCTTGATTAAAAATAAAGTAGGTTTATTCTGTTCGTCCTAAATTTATTATATTATTGAGACCTGCTTGAGGAAGAGGTGTTTTCCTTATATACCGTTGAAAAATTTATAAGGAATCAAGTAGCAAATTAAATATTTACCAACTTTGGTCCAATTTATTATGGTAGAAGAGTTTTTGAGAATTCAAGGGACGGAAAACGGTCTTAACTTCAACCTACCGCCAAATTGTAGTTCTTGCAATTTTGTGTTCCAGTTTGCTGGTGATAAAAGGTTTTAATATTACTAATACAAGGAACATAAAATCGCACTTAACAAAATGTATGAATTGCTATTGTTGTTGATGGTCTGTAGTCAGGGAAGAGATATACTACCAAGTTATTCTATCTTTATAGAAACGTTTGGAAAGTTTGACATTAGGTCTCGAAATAAGGGTACAATAAGAACGCCAACAATAGACAGGCCCGCACCGCTGTGACAAACAAATTCAAAAATAGAATGTTCGAAACTCATGTCAGGTAAGTACATGAAATCAAATACAGTACGTCGCCCTCTCGTGTACCCCGCAACAGTCTTTTGTTATTTCGCGGACAGTAGGCAAGTCATAATACTCTGTAGATATCTACCCTGCTGTGGTAACCAACAAATGGAATACTTGCTAGATTGCCACATCGTTAATTAAAGTTTATGATTTTATTTTATTTTTCCTTAATGGTTTTATGATTAATATTCACTTCTGTACAATAAAATCATTCATCATCACAACACAAGTTCTGTCAGTAAATCATGTGAAAATCAACATACGAATATAAATGACACATTCCTCTTACGAACCTCCCCCATGTGTGTATAAAATTGGGTCATAGTCTTGTATAAATGGACAATACAACCCCATACTATGGGTTAAATTACGAGGGGTTATCGTGTAACCGAGAAGGGTCTGACTGAGGCGAGTAGCACTCACACTTCACCTGTTATGGTAAGGTCTTATGAGATAGGGGTGAGCCTATCGCAATTCACCGGGCACAATTTGAACTCCGAGCTGATATTGAGAATTTTCTGAAGAAAAAACAATTTTGTCCGAAGTTGATAGTCCGTTCCACTGTCTATCGACTAAAATAACCGATTGATATAGTTTTAACGTACATACATATTACATACACAATGTAGCTCATAATATTTGTGCTGTACTTATACTAGTAGTATGATATTATAATAATACCCATGTTCCTTTCTAAAATTTGATTTGTTTATAGAAACAAAAAATACTAGTGTTATTGTGAAAAAGCGTGGGTTGCTCGAAAAATATGGCAAAGAGCGCCCCACGCTTTTTCACAATAATACTAGTATTTTTCGTTCATTACCATTTTCAGCTTATATTAGGAATTATTTTCACTTTTTAGTTAGAAGTACTTTAAAAGCGTGTTTTTTGGTTTTTTTAAACTATTATATTTATTTTCTTCTAAGAGCGTTTTATTTTATTTTTTTTATTTTTTTATCGAATTATTGCATTGTCATCGATCTTTGACAGATGTGCAAAAATGAAATCTGTCCGTTTAAAGTGGGTCAAAATCGAGTCCAAAGGAGTCGGTTACATACATACATACATATATACATACATAATTATACATACATACATACAGGTGAAGCTAATATATAAGCGTGTTATAAAAACCAAGTCAAACGCACAGTTTGGATTTTGTACACAGAACTTAGCACCCATATAGATATCAATTCTTTTGTAGGCATAATATATAACTTGACTTTCATTTCACATTTATGTTTTTGTTGGCATTAATAATTATCAGTTACGGTGGTATTTAAACTTGTCGCAAAATCAATATAATATGTTTAATATGGTATAACTTACCTATATATATAAATTACTCGTGTCACAATGTTAGTTACCTTACTCCTCCAAAACGGCTTTACTGATTTTTACCAAATTTTATATGCATATTCAGTAGGTCTGAGAAGCGGCTACTATCTATTTTTCATACCCCTAACTAAGTGATAAGGATTGTTCACCCTTAAAATTTTTTTTTTTTAATTTTGGACAGCTTTTTTGTTTTTATTTTTCTATAATGTGTCATTAAAAAATATTTACAACCCTAAATTTTTACTCTTTCATAACCAACCCCTTTTTTTTAATAGCCAGTTTAGTAATTTAATCATTCTTCATCCCGCTCGATAACTGATCAATTATCGTCTTTTTTGTAAATATTTTTCTCTCTATTTCGATTAAAATTTGCCTGAGCTTATGGCAAATATTTTTTTTGGCAAAACAACGTTTGCCGGGTCAGCTAGTTTAAGTTTAAAATAATAAATCAGCCCCCAATATTAACTAACTATGTCCAGCAGTGGACTACAAGAGGCTAAATGATGATTCTATAAATATTCATCCTTTCTAGAAACCTGCACTGACATACCAAAATAGATCACACATTATTAAATCATGCAAATGTCTGCCAAAGGTCTCATGAAATTAAATGATGTAACGATAGTTACACATGTGGGTAGTGCATACATTTGAAATTAACTGAATTCAACAGTGAAATTTTATGCACGTGGCACATGAGAGAGTGTGTAGACTTGCTGGGATTGACAGAAAGGCATTTTTGGCGGTAGAATATAGCAAAAAGGTGTCAGCCTCGGTTGGTGTACACACATATTCCAGCCGGCACGTCGGTTCAGCATCCATTGTGCCATCTGTTACCTTACGCTGACACTTGACTGAGATAAATGCTGCAATGTAATGTAAAACCGCGTGCCGACCCAAACATGTGGTTAGCAACCTTTATGAGTAGATAGTATACAGATGCTTAGCTTATGTCGTAAGTTTGTCACGTTTGTGCGCGTGTCCACTACCGGCTCTGTCCCGTATGGAGCGAAACCGGTTTATACCGGCTTGGCTAGTGGACTAGCGTAGGGCTTACAGCATGCGCTGTGAAAAGTATATAATAATAATGATGTGAGTGTAGTATATAATAATAATAATAATAATAATAATGGTTAGGGCTCTCTCTGGCGCCCTAACCATCGGCAGCTTGGTCCCTGCACCTGATGTCGGTGGGACACTGTTTTTTATATTTTTAAATGTTTTTTTGTATTTTTTATAAATTATAATTAAAAATATATAAAATTAGTTTAAAAATAAATAAAGAGGAATAATAATAAAGCTTTATTCATTCCACAATAATAAATTACAAATCAAAATATATTTAGCTAATTTCATTAAATACGTATTTGCTTAAAATAATAAATTAATACAGATAAAATAATTTTTAACAAAAAAAAAACCCGACTTCAAAAAGTAGGTAAACTAAAAAGCAAAAAATAAATTTACTTCGCACAAAATATTACGTTTATAAATACATTTAGTTAAATATAATTTATTAAATAATTATTTTATAATTCTGAAGTCGGTGCCAAGTGAAAGCTATAACAACCTTTCTACAATATCAAATTAAAGTACACCCAATAAAGAGAGGCATAGTTGTGCTAGTGCGCGGTCGCCCAGTATTGGTACTTACCACAGAAATATAACTAATATTCAGTCAGAAAATAGTTGTTAGAAAGATTGATATTATCTATACAGAGTTATTGTTTACTTGGCACCGACTTCAGAATTATTTAAATTATTTCAGATTATGTTTCGTTGACGTGGACCCCCTTAGGGTAAAAGCCTCCTCCAAAGAATTAAATTTATTCTGTCGTTGGCGGTGGAGTATGGTATAGTCGCATTTTAAGTCCAATGTTATTTTCTTTAACAAAGATTGTATTATTACGTCATTGTAATGTATTCCTCTATGCCAACCCTATCTAAATACATAGGTAAACATTTTGCTCGCTCTTTAGAAGCTTAGCATCAGTACGTTGCTGTTGTGAAATCATGTGGGCATGCTCTAAGGGACTCTTACACATTTTGATCAAATCACATTTTCAAATTGTATTAAGCCGATACTCCTCGTGTAGTGGTTAGTATATTACGCGACTATCGAGGTCTCTGTTTCGATTCTTGTGGTGTCGAGAGCATGTTTGATTTCTAGATTTTCTGAAAAAAAACTCAGTTTCAACGCGGAGTCTGTATCCGGTAGGTAATAAAAGACTCCATGGAATCTAAAGTATACAAAAGGTGTAACTTCCTAACCCTGCCGAGCAAAACAGTTACGTAAATCCAAAATCTAAACATGCAATATTCATAATGCAGTGTAGATTCCCTCTAAAATATTAGGTACTTCCATTACATATTCGTTTGCAAACAACTTGTAATAACACAGAAACGCAGTGTATGCTGTATTAAACCTTCAAATTTTGCCGTCAAACACTTTATATTCAGAGTATTACAACTCTATATTTTGATCACTGAAATACCAACTTTAGCACGCAAGATATAAGGTAAAATTTCTACTTTACATGTTTTCGGTATGAAATGCTTCAAAATCGAGGCACACGGCATACTGATCAAGCTACACGTTTCCAGTATAAGGTGGTCTCGCGTTTTTATAGATTCCAGTGCAATGCGAGACCAGCTTATACTGGAAAAGTTTCAGTTGATGTGAAGCCGTCTGTACACCGTTCCCAATAAATGCATAATGCAAGTTGCAAATTTGTCTAATGTTCAACCAGCGATTTGAATAACTTCTGTTGATGTTTCGCATTTGAAATGCAGCTTTGGATTTATGCAGTTTCTGCCTCGTTTAATTTTGTATTTGAATCCAAGTGCATTTTTGCAATACTTTTCATGAATTTACAAGTTTCACCTGTTAAGATAAGGTTCCATATAATAAGGGGTGAACCTATCGCTATCTACGGGGCACCACAGTTCCAAAATAATTGTTGTAACCGAGATTTTAATCGCGAAAAACACACGAATCCCAACCCGATACCTAACCGCTAAAGATGATTTGTGCTGAATGTAACTTCGATTAATATAGGAACAAATGGATGAACGTAACGTCACGACATGACGTAACATACAGTTGAGAAATTTACGGTCCTGGCAAGAGGCGACCGTAGCTGGTTGGTTAAAGCAACTGCCCGGTGTGCACAAAGTTCTCAGGTTTTAATCCTGCCGGTTTTTTCAACTGTTTCTTAGTATATTTCTTGGCATGATAATGTTATTTAAATATAATTTTCCAATAGAAAAACCGACTTCAATAACTAATAATGCTTAAAAAATAAAAACTACTAGACCAAACTGAAAGAAATTTTTATGGGACCACTTGGCAGCTGTTTCGCGTCGAACAAAAAAAGAATCACGCGAATCGGTACATTTACCGCGACTTAATCGATGTACAAACATAGAAAAAAAACATAGCGGCCGAATTGAGAACCTCCTCCTTTTTGGGAAGTCGGTTAATAATCTCGCTTATTATGACCCATTACTGATTTTAACTTCTCATCAGAATAATAAATCATAGTAACTATAACGATTCAGTATTCTGCGTTACCTACTCTAACACATACTCCTTGGCCTGCTGACCGAATTTCAGCCACGGCCACCAGTCTCGACCTAGACTAGGTATTGGTTTATCCTGCATTGCAACTAACGATATGTATAAAGAGATAGATTCTTGGATAACTGGATGTGTTTTTGTGAGTAATTGTTTTTGGTTATGTCATTAAGAACATTAGATAGTGTGATTGCTTTTAACGTTTTATCTAAGCTTAAAAATTTTTGTTAAAATTTTTTATTTTTTTATTTTTTATTTTATTTATTAGGGATAAACAAACAGTTACAACATTAAGAGTAAATTCAAAAATTTAACAAATTAAACAGTGATTAAATGTGCACTCACAACGTTATCCACAAAATATAAGTGAAAAATTGGTGACATTTTTGCAACTTAAAATTAAATAATAAGAAGAAAAGAAATGCAAACAATAGGCCAAGAATGCGAACACCTCCAGTTATTCCTTAATTTGCTTGATATTTTCTATTAATGTAGTTCTAAATACGTTAGCGCGCATGGCAAATATATCTAAATCTGTAAAATTATCATTATAATTTTGACACAAGCGTCGCAAGGGTGCTCGAACTCCAGCATTAGTTCTGCAGGGTGGTACAGCAAACAATGGACGTGTGCGCACATGTCGCCTTATAACAGTTCTAGGAACAATGTAGCTTAAACTACTAGTTAACTCAGTGCAGTCATACCTATTACCACAAATATCATAAAGAAGCATCATTTCTAGGAACAAACGTCTGGATTTTAAGCACATGACATTATAGTTTTTAAGTAGGTCCTCATAAGTTGCGTTACTTTTAGTACATCTAAAGTGCATTGATTTCAGGAATTTACGTTGAACCATCTCCAGATTGTCAACGTATATGTTATAAAGAGGGTTCCACACCGCCACGGCATATTCCAGTTGTGATCTGACCAAAGATTTATACAAATGGATATATGTATGTGCGTTCCTAAATTCAAGACCTCATCACGAACCCATACATACGATAAGCTTTCTTTATAATGGTCTCAATGTGCTGATCTAGATGAAGCTTATCGTCGAGCAAAACTCCTAGGTCACGTACGGTAGACGATTTTGATAGAACTACATTATTAATGTGATATCTATTTGAAATTACATTTCTGTTCTTTGTGAATGAGATACTGACACACTTAGAAATACTTAAATTAATTTTATTATCTATGCAGTATTTGGCGAGTCTGTCTAAATCTTCTTGAAGTAAACGGCAGTCTATTGGAGTTTTGATAGCTCTGTAAAATTTTAAATCGTCTGCGTATAATAAAAATTTTGAATATTTAAAACAGGTTCCAATGTCATTTATGAATATAATAAACAACAGAGGTCCTATTATCGAGCCCTGTGGCACACCCGACGTAACAGTTACAGTAGCAGAATGGAATCCCTTAATCACAACTTTCTGAGTTCTGTTGGTAATGTACGAGGCAAACCAGCGGAGCAAATTTCCCCTTATTCCGTTGTACGCGATTTTGTGTAAAAGTAATTCATGAAATTCATAAAAGAATAGCAAAGGCTTACGGTACTTTAAAGAGCACTCACAAAACCTCTACCATCACTACATTTAAACTTTAAAAATAATGCCATCTAGTCCCAAACTAGGCAGAGTTCGTACAGACTAGCTGATACTAATAATACATTTAATAATATACCTATATATACTTGTAAAGTTATACAAATATAAAGTTCAAATAGAAATTTTGTATCTAAAACCAATAATAACAATTAAAATAACCTTTAGATAATTATGACATCAAATATTCAATATTAGAGTAAAACATTTTAATGAGTAATGAAACGATACTCGGAAATTCAATATTCAGATTCGCTAATTAATTTTATGTGTATCATATGTGATCAAACATTAATTTTTTGTTAATTATATTGACATTTTTAATTTGTTTTGTTTTAATGGTGAATAGGCACGCGTTTGACCACGATCTCACCTGATGGAGAGTGATGATGCGGTCAACGGTGGAGCACGCGCCCCTAGGAGATACCTATTTACTCTTGCTTTGAAGACACCCAGATTGTACTCGTGCTGAAACACAGACTCGGGCAGGGTGTTCTGTTATTGGGCAGTTCGCATTAAGGAATCACAAACACTCATTAACTACATATTTAATTATTAATTATACATTTAATAATTGTCTTTTAATTATATTCAAAAATAATTATTATGTGAGCAACACTTAGAAGATATAATTTTTTTTAAATGTTAAAGGTTATCTCCCCTATAGTTTAAAAGCCTTGTCATGTAAAAATGGAATATAGCCTAATGTAGCTCGAAAAAACAATATTCTTTGCATATTATAAGACAATAGAACGCCTCACACAACCTTTAAGAGCGTGTATTCCTTTTCAAAATGTAACTGTCAATTTTTGTAGTGTTTTGGGAATATTTCGTAAAAACTGAATGAAAGTATGATTTTATTCAACTAACTTTTTAGAATGCAAGTTTTGAAAGGTAAATATAACAATTTCATTCGTAAATACAGCATAATTTTGTAATTTATCAACTTAACAGTTAATACTCTTTCAACTGATAAAATAGAAAAGTATGGTTTAGTTATTAAATGTAATTGTCATATTTACCATTTAAAGCCCACATTCTAAAAAGTTAGTTGAATAAAATCATACTTTTATTCAGTTTTTACGAAATATGCCCAAAACACTACAAAAATTGACAGTTACATTTTGAAAAGGAATACACGCTCTTAACATTTAGTCCAATGACGCTAAAAGAAAATCAAAAATTCTAAAGATCCATCCAAGACTTACTCATTGCCTCTATATTTATTTTGCTTGCGAAAACAATTTTCAATTTTCTTACTTATCTTAACAGAACAGAGAGAAGTTCTTTTACACTAAATTCGTATTGTTGAACGACTTCTACTTTTGTTAGATTGTATTAAATGGCCTACTGCGCAATCCAAAAGGTATATTTCTTGTAGAAAAGGAGCTAATAAATTGCAAATGTAGTAAACATCACCATTATTGGTAATAAAACCTGAAATACGTTCGTATCTTTGGAAAATTACCTGCTAAGAAATTAGTAGTAAGACTTTTATGTGTAGTTTTGTGCTAGTAACGTTCTAGCAAGCTTTTGAAGATGGTAGAGCTTTTTAGGCGGATAGAGGGAGAACTCATCATCCTGCTTTTTCGCTTCATAACATAATATAACATCACGCCTATACAACCCAGAAGGGAGTCGCAGATGTGTACGATGACCACACTTTAGACAAACATATTTCACCTGTTATGTTAAGGGCCCATGGGATAGGAAGTGAGCCTATCGCTATCCACCGGGCACAGATCCAACTCCGTGGTGCTATTAAAAATTTCCTGATAGAATAATCAATTTTGCCCGATCCGGGAGAGGCGCATTCGTTAACCACTAGATCAACAGTACACCCTTGAGCGTCGTGTTTTCATACTAACGTTATATGGGATTAACTAGAATATCATTAGGTTCCAGTTATTCATTTTTAGACAAATCATATCTAAAATTATTATTTAATTTTTCAATTTGAATTTAATTATATTAATGATTAAAACAATTTTGACAAAATGGCCACGAAATAAAATGCATTTTAGTGTTTTCGAAATGATATGATGATTTGTCTATAAAAATAGATAAAAACTTAATGATCTTAAAGTTAATCCCGTGTTACTTTTGTATGTAACTTTACCCATGTTAATTTACTGGTGGAAGAGCTCTTGTGAATGAGCTCGAGGGCAGCAGCACCACCGTCTTACCTTTAACCTGCCGCCAAATAGTAGTGCTTCCATTACTGTGTTTCGGTTTGGTGGTGAGATAAGGCCCTGAAATTACTGGCACATGAGTAGTCCTCAGCTGCAGCGACGCATCTTTAATCTGCTTTTGTGGATTGTTGATGTCCATGGACTGTACTCCACTTACCATCAGGTGGACTACACGTTCGTTCGCTGTGGGCGTAGTATAAAAAAAAAATGTAAAACAACCACTAATTGTTCCCTTTCAATGTATACCTAGTTAGTAGTTAGTAGTACAGTTATACCTTTTAATTCATATAAAAGAGTAGGTAGCAGACAGAGACATCCTCACAAATTGTCGCATATATAAATACGCTTTTATTAACTTTCAATCCTCGATCATTTAAGCACAAAGCTTGCACGTTAGTAGGATTGTCGATGAACATCTCCAATTAACAAAATCGGTTGCAATTATCAGCCTGTATTGCCGCAAATAATAGCCGGTAATTGACTAATCTCACCTATGAAGGAACTCCGTTATCCACGCCCTGCGGCTCCCACGTGTCATGTTCCTTGTGTGTAGGGTTGCTAGGTAAAGGAAAGTAGTAAAATATTGCGCACACAAAAGTAACATTGAATATAAAATTGTTTTAATGCAAGAATTATATATCGGTATCGTTATCGTTAATCGATATTAAAAATCTTGAACATTTTAGTCCAGATGCTCCTAAGTAGACGCTTACAGTTTCCAAAGGTATCTGTAATTTTATTAGCAGCATAAAAACATAACATAAGCAATACTATACAAACTTTACTCTAATTTCAGAATATTTCTATTTCCTATTACATCATCGAAATACTAACTTATCTTCGTAATAGCCATTTCAAAAGAAAATTTGTTTTGGCAACCTTAATTTATTACAAGCATGAAATTGAACCTTTGGAAAAAACCTGGTAATCCCTATCAAATCCCTAGGGTTTCCAGGTGAAAGCAAGTTTAATTCAATTCACGGTACTTTAGTTACCAAACTTTAATACAATTTGGCAAAGGTGACCAGACGTGGCTGCGGAAAACCCACGCGGAGCAACCCTAGCAAGCTCACGCTCGTGTCGTTTACGACCGCACTTACGATTTATATCTATCTCGTTCCCGCTCATTCATTCTGTATAGAGGCGTGCTAGGTGTGAGCGGAATAGCAATAGGTTAAATTATATTATAGGGTGGGCAAATGTGACGTGAACGGAATAAAAATATGGCTAGGGTAGCAGACGGCGCAGTACAATGATGGTATCGAGAGATTAATGAAAATGTTACGATGTGTTCGTGGGTTGGAACTGGTATTTTGTAACTGTTACTTTTTCAGAACGTTATTACAAAGTAAATTTACATTACTTATATCAGGGACAGTTTTAAGGAAATTGGATTCCATAAAGCACAAATAATATAGATAGATGAGTTTTGTTATATTTTTTTAAAAGCATACCTCGTATTCTTTTTCTTACATAATAAGTACATTTTTATAATACCTCCTTTTTCATGTGTTTGTTATGTAAGAAAATAAAAATATTTTTCTTCCTTCTTTCTTTCTTTTTATTAAACAAAAATGAATAACAAGCAATTACATTTTTTGACGTGTCTTAATCACAATTTTAATTTTAACAAAATCTGAATTAAACGAGACTTTACTTAGATTAAAACAATCTATACTTACAAAAATAGACGGAATAAAAGCTTTTCCTATTTGGTTATGGCCAAGCCCAACGCGTCACAGCTTTAATCGACCAAATAAGTATCGAGTAAAAATACCAGTTACTTTTCAACCCCGTTCCCTACCCTAGTCCAATCCCTAGCATGTAACAGGTAAAGGTACGCAACAGTAGTCTTTCAGCAGTGTCGCTCCGACATCCCACTGGCACGGACGCGCGGTTGCTGGACAAAAAATACATTTTGTCTTTTGGAAAAATTTACAAAGTATTTTGTGATCGATCTCGGGTTGACTCGGTTTTGGTGATCAACTGCTATAGGTAAGTTTAGTCTGTAATTAATACATATTTTATCAGCTTAAATATGTTTTTTTTATTATAATAAGTTGTTATTACTGTAATACGACTTAAAGGACAGGCAATAAATTTAAAGGAGTTTTTTTATTTCTAACTAACATTATTTTAGAGGAAATACGTTTTAAAAAAAAGCACCATATCTACTTTACGACTGTTTTTTATGACAAAGCTGTAAAATAAACAGAAAACATTCTGAACAAAACGTAAGTACACTGTGTTAAAAGGATGTAAAAATGGGACAAAATCTCTAAAACAAAGAACTAAAACTGTTGCGCGCGTAATCAACAAGTAGGGTACGGAATATATTTTTGTCCAAATGTAACACATACTTGTTACATTGGGCGTAACAAAATCTTTACAATGGAACTACGTGTTACCACAAAAATATATATTTTTACAGAAAAAACAGCTTTTTTTATGCTGTTTGATTAAACAAGGGTGTCGAATAATGCTATGCCTTTTTAAAACAGTTAAACAAACTCCTTTGTTAAGGGCAAATATGAAATTTTACACGTTTTAAAAAGCTGCGGCGTATAGCTTTATTGGTATTCCTTTGTTGGAGCTTTTAAGTAACTTCAAAGAGATCGTTGTTCGCCGTGAGTATGAACGTTTTGCTGAAAATTGCTTCCTTTATGGAATGAAGTGGAAACAATTCTTTGCTTTACTCATTTTAGTATACTTTCTTGCAAGCAAGATATTATGGAACTAATAAGAGAAGAAATATGAGTAGCATGCATATAAAAAAACAGGTAACACGGTATATTTGCGATTTGCCACATAAAGCCATTATATGGAGTTAAATTAAAGAAATCTACTGATATTCTGAAATCTGACAGAGTATAATTCATAACACGCTTATATTACCCAGAAGGGTGTACATCACCCACATTACACTTGTCTTGTTATGTTTAGATCCCATGGGATAGGGTGAGCCTATCGCCATACACCGGGCATATATGAAATTCAACAGTTATCCTAAATAATGAAAAGTTCTTTTGTCTAAAAGAGCTTAGTATAAAGGGAGGAAATATAATTCCGTATCAAAATCTTCTATTAGACAGGAGCAATTAAGTTATAAGACATTATTTGTCTTTTAAATATAAAGAAGATTCTTAACACATTTTACCTAAGTTTATAAATCACTTAGAACATGTTACCCATTTTCTGATATACTCTTTTTATCAGAGTATGAGTATACTTTAAAAACTACAGCAGCAGCAATTCAGTATTAATTAAGTGATAAACTGTGCAGTTTTTTAAATTTTCTTACTGGATTTTAACGAAATATAAAGCAAGAGTTTTTAACAGCGAACACTTTTGATATACACATATATTTTTTAGAGTTAGATAGCTACGTAGTTGTTTCAGGTTGCCTCAGACCTCACTCAACTATTACATTTGTCATAAAAAATGTAATCAATCTCTTGTCAGACGTTTCGCGACGTTTTATCAACATTGATTATTTTTATAGCATTTAGCTATGCTTAGCAAATTATACTAAGAAACAGTTGTATCCTACTTAAGATAGGAACAAATAGATGAACGTGACGTCACGAAATGACGTATCATACAGTTGAGAAATTTAAGATAAGAGCGGCTGCCCGGTGTGCAAAAAGGTCGCAGGTTCAAATCCTGCCGGTCCCATATCTTTTACAACTGTTTCTTAGTTTTATCAACACTCCAAAACCATTAGGCAATTCGCCATACAAAAACATGCCAATTTTTCATCGCTTTTGAGTGGCAAAAAGTAATAGATACTATTCTTATATTTCAGCTAAAACGGCCTCGATAGTTTAGTAATTAGCGTATATGCCTCTCACTAAGAGGTCTCGAGTTCGAGTCCCGGGTCGGGCCAAGTGTTATTTGTGAACTTTTCGTCAGGAAATTCACAAACGCAGCTTTTCTTTTTCTTTTTTGTCGTGTCGATGGCTGAGTCAAATTTAATTGGCCCAATAAGTGGCCACTGTTATGGCGCTCTCATCAGCGTTCATGAGCGCCTTGGTCAAGGTGTTGACTTGCCATCGTGGTGAAAGGATTAGCCAATTCGCTTTGAAGAACTCGCGGATTGCCAAGGGTGCGCCGGACGTAGGGAAACGTTTTGCACGTCACTCAGGGAGGCTCCTTTCATGCACCACAAAAGCAGCATGGAGTTGGCATTGTGCCCGTTTGATGGCGATAGGCTCACCCAATATCCCATGGGACCTAAACATAACAGGTGAAATGTGTTTTGTACACCTGTGCCACACCCTTCTGGGTTATATAGGCGTGATGTTTTATTTCATAGCTATATTTTTTAAACTCATGTATATTCTAGACTTCTAGAGAGAAAATTATGTATATTTTCGACAGTAGCCTCACCCTGTAATACAAATTGCATGGAACCGGCGATTCATTATGGGTTAGCACGCCATATCCTCCAACTTTATGTATGAATAATACTAAGGGGTAAAGTTCGAATCGCTGTTATGGCGCGTTGGATATGAACATATTTATGGTGAAAGTTGGTATAGTCTTTTGGATAACATTAGAGATGGGCTTTTGTTTGTTGTTTCAAAGATTTTCTTAAGATAATGGTCGTTTTAAGTGGATTGAAATTTACAGTGGTTGTTTTTAGAAAGGAGTTTACAGTTTAATATTGTATTAAAGAGTAGTGATGATTAGCTAGAAGTTATGGGAGGGCTTTTAGTTTTAGCTATGGTTTGTACTTATATTATTTTATTTTGTGTAGCGTTTTTTAAATAAATAGAGACTTCTCGATATATTTAAAAACACTAAGGCACAGCCCCCCCACTACCAACGGTATGTGGTCAGATTTTATAAGTTCTGCGTTTCTCGTTCATTTTCTATACTGTGAACGCTAAACGCAGGTAGTCAGTTTTAATACAAGCATTTTTAAAGCATTTTACAGTTTTATTTTTGTTTAATTTTAAAGTTAAGATGTATGTATTTTATATACAGACAATTGTACAACTTATTTACGCCGGGTTTTCACAGTACGAGTTGACATGGACCGTGTACACTCGTTTCACCTGTTTAGGCAATACGTGTAGCATCCGAGAGTACACTAGTAATTAACTCATATAAGATTTCTCGTATTTTAAAAAGCCCTCTTTAATCTTTCAATTCATCGGAATATTATCCGTCGAAGATGCTTTTTTTATTTTTAGTTTAAAAGTTAAATCAAATAGCAAGGATCGTTCTTAACGGAATCTTAATTTAAAAAAAAATACAGCAAACCGAACAACTGGCTGCTACTCAGGCGCGACGTTTCGCACTCTCTTAATAATGCCTAGACGTATAGGCGAAACCGCGGTCGACTAAATAGACCAACATTACGTGAGTAACACCCGTATTTCATAATTTGAATAAACCGAACAAATCCCTGTACACGTTCGTCAACGGCCCCATTCAGCCCATTTTACGTTCCCTTTGTATTCTCATATATTTTCCTGGAAATAAGGCTTTTATTTAACTGTGAAGGCAATTTATTTGCCCTCCATGCCGAAACAAACGGCAGGCATTTTATTTGATTTAGATATTTTCAATAACTTACGAGAACTCGAAGTAAAATATTGTCACGACTCAACAATTGTATGAAATGTTTCATTCATATTCAGGAATTGTTATTAGTTTTGTTATTTTGTTGTCGATTTCTTTCCATATTTTTTTCATCTTCGGTATGCATAACATAAATAAAAGAAGAAAAAACATATTCGTTATCTACTAAAAA
This sequence comes from Hypena proboscidalis, assembly GCA_905147285.1. NCBI lineage: Eukaryota > Metazoa > Arthropoda > Insecta > Lepidoptera > Erebidae > Hypena > Hypena proboscidalis. The sequence continues at coordinate 1,702,213 of LR990147.1, forward strand.
TACGACCGATATCTATGAAAAACAAAGCTGCAATAATATTTTTATACACTCAATTATTAAAACCATCACAGTACCCGAAACAAGGTCAACAATTTGCTGTCAACATCAAATGACAAGCTGTCATTGACATGAGTGACATTAAAACATGACATTAGACAAGAAAAAGTATTGCCAAGTCGGAAATATTTACCCGATTCTAGGGAGTTTAGTTAGTTTACATATTGGTATTATTTGGTGGCCATCACCTTAACTACATTTTTTATTGTGCGGTTGCGTCACGTGGCCCCTATTGAAGACATGCCTGGCAAGAAGCTCAGCGACAATACTAGTACCGCTATAGAGACCATCCTGGAAGAAATAGGGATCTTCGGATACAAAAGGTATCATTTTCGTTAAATACTAGAGCTAGGACGAAGCTATAATATATTTTTATAAGAGAATTATTATTATTTACATAATACTCATACATTTATAAAAATAACTATACATAGTTATAAAAGGATACTAAGTAATAAATCGAAACATGTTTTGGACTAGAAGCGGGACTTGAACCTGCGACCTTAAGATCCTATCGCTCTATCATCTAAGCCACACCCCAAATCCACGAATCTTTTGACTGTATGATTCACGTCTTTTTGGACATCTCGAGTCATCTATTGTACCTACATATTGACATAGACTGAAACAATGACGTAAAACTGTCACATTTAAGTAAAAAACACAATATTTTATTGTTTCTTGTGTAATAAGGCTTCCTGCTCTTCCTGGCGTTCATAAATGCTCTCCCATATTGAACTACGCCACAACAATTTGTGTGCACAATATCATAGTAAACACAAGCAATCAGCATGTTTGGGCACGATGCAATCTACACTGTACTTTTGGCAACACATCAACCTGCCTGTATAAGACGGTCTCGCGTTGTATAGGTGTTGAAGTATCAATGTAAACATAAACATTGTGAGAGCCAGATTTGGCGTGTAGGCGGTGTCTGAGTTATATCTATGGTATTAATCTATGTGCCGGAAATAGTAGTGTATACGGTCTTCTTTTTGTGTTAGCTTTTAAGGTGTAAGCATTGTTGTGGAACTGCTCAATAAATATTTTATTTTGATCCTAAAATCTTTATCTTTTCATAAATCACATCAATAGGCTTCCCGAGAATTGCGAGGCCAGCTTATACTGGAGATGTATAGGTTGATCGGTAGCCATGTGTGGTATAATACAAAGGTATATATATCGTTGATTGCGAGGTTTAATAAGGTTGTATAATGATTTATAGGTAGTGTTTAATTGAACTGCCGTGTTGGTGTAGTGGTTAACTCGGGTTCGATTCTTGGATCGGGAAAAAGTCTGTCAGGCAATTTTTAATAGCATCATGGAGTTGAAATGGTGCGTGGTGAATGGCGATAGGCTCACCCCATATCACATGCGATCTAAACATAACAGGTAAAAGACGGGTCTCATAGACTCATACACGTCTACGATAGTTCTTCTTAAATAGACGTGATGCCATGTTATGTATGTTCAGTTAAATGGAAATTAACTAAGCGTATAGTACCCAGAGGTAGAAGAAATAACCGGGATATAATCCCACCCACACGCCCACCACTGTGACTCCTATGGCGCCAGGAGCTACAGCGGTAACCAACTGAAAGGCATCGTGCATGACACACGGGCAATCCCAGGGAGAGTTAAAGTTGTCTTGGAACCCGCAACGAATTTAATCAGAAGTATATAGTTGGAGTTGGAAAGTATGTATCTTTACTTCCCTCCAAAGCAAAGCGGGAGACTGAGTAATGCCAAATATAGACAAAGTGTCTATATGGAAAGAGTGTAGACACCATGGACAGTGACAAAACTATGGGACCTAAATTTACCCAGAGGCAGAAGTGTATAACACCCACATTACACCTGATATGTTTAAGTCCCATGTGATGTGGGTGAACCTAGTTATTGAAATAAATCATGTTCTTCTTTTTTATCGTGTCGATGGCACGTGTCATAGAGTTTCTCACCAGCTCTTCTCATAATGCAATACCCATCGGAGCTGGTACTTGGATTGATTTTAATTTGATTCTAAGCAGTTTGATTAAAATTAATCTAAGTTCCGGTTATTCAAATCATTGTAATTAGTATAATTTAGTATTATTTATGATTTATTTTATATCATTTTTTGTAATGTTTTGACGTGTTTAAGCGCTTCCTGGGGCCTATGAAAAGAAATGATTTGAATTTGAATTCATAAGTCAAGAAGCCCAATAAGTTGCTACTAATAAGGCACTAACCTCTACTTCCAGGAGTGCCTATTTTGTGCAGATGTTAGGGCATTTAGAGCTAATTGTGTGATGGGCTGTAGATTAATAATAAATCATGTTATCCATTATGGATGTCCATGGGCGGTAGTAGCTTCTTGCCTGAAGAATAAGTTTTAAATATACATTGCGTATTCAATATGAAATGTTTTTATTGATTAGTTTTATAGTTTTTATATTTTCAACTGTTTCTTAGTAGAATTTGCTAAGCATCGCAAACCAGAAACTTCAGTTTAAAAATACTTTATTTTAAATAATATTAAAGTTGAAAAATTAAGAATCCAGCGGGACTCGAACAGCCAGCAGCCCATGGGTATACAAGTGCCCTAAGTGCTTTGCCAATTCAGCTATGGATTATTATGCTGCTAGACTAGAAATTTCTCAACTCTTTTAGTGCCAGCGTCGGAGGTATATATACATATTATACCTTAGCTAGACGTACATTTCTTGGTTATACAAACAGGCATAAAGCAAAAAGGCATAAAAAAAACAACATAATTTTGCGGTGAGAGACGTCTACGCTAACCACTACACCAACAAGGTAGTGTAAGGACTTAAAGGCAAGGATTTAAGGACTATATTCTTAGTATTCTTACAATGGGGTGAACCACACGCTCGTTTGATATATACGTCGTAGAAAAAACTCAATGATTCCTTAGTTGCGTGTCAATGATACATTGTGATAGAAATAGCGCAAGTACACACGAGGACGGGGAGTTGTATTGATTCTAGGTTGTTCATAAAATATGTATATTTGTCACGAGTACGCTTTGTATATCAAATGTCATGATAGTTATTACAGATATGTAGGGTTAGGTTACATAAAAAACCACCGCCTGCAAAACCATAGAGAATTTAGATATTGCTAAACTTATTTTTATTTTTTCATTTCATTATTTTTATGTAGTTTTTTGTTCTTATAATAATTATTTGATTTCATACTTTTTAGTTATATTTTTTACAATTTGTGTTTAGTAGTGTTTGGCTGGACCGATTTGACTAATTTTGGTCTTGAATTATTTATAGATGTCCAGAGAAGGCTTAAAAGATGAATAAAAATGAAAGTTGTTAACTATCTATCAGATTATTTTTTATGTAGATTGATAACATATCGAGCATTTTTTTATTACTTACGGATTCCTTTAGTTTGTTTTAAATTTATTTTATACAAAAGTTTAGGTCTTTTATTAATCGATTGAAGTAGTACGATGTCTGCCGGGTCAGCTAGTCAGTAATATATAAGTGATAGGATATGTATACCCATATTAATAAGGTAACCCATTCCTGCCCCGTTTTTTCGAGCGCTATTCTGACAATATATGTAGCACATGTCACTACCACTATTTTGATGAATTCAACGACACCTCTATTGTCAAAACCTGCCTAGCCGTTTAGATAAATCAAATCAAATCATTTATTTCCATGGGCCCCAAGGGGCGCTTGAACACGTCAAAACAAACATCAAAAAATATTAAATTAAAATTAAAATAACACTTAGCTAACTAAATTATAATAGATACTTATTGTAATAAAATGATTTGACACCGGAGCTTAGATTGACTTTAATTTAACTTAGAGATTTGAATTAAAATCAATCCAAGTACCAGCTCCGATGGGTATTGGCATCATGAGAAGAGAAGGCTGTAGGATTTGCCAAAGAAATTGACTTACCTACATACATACGCTCAACAAACATAACCCTTCATCTGACGCACAGATATTCAACCAACTCCATTATACTAAAAGTTTACTCTAAAGTAATTAGAAGAAGGCTCGTGGAATAAGAATATGATAAGTATTTTGCTTCTAGCATTTACTAATGAGATTCCGTTGCAACTGTTAACTCGCACAGGCAGCCAAGAACTGAAACATCCACAACAGTGAGTAATGGATGTATAGCGTTAAAAGCTTTTTAATTCAATAAAACATTAAGTTCGTTCGATTTTATATCAACATCTTAACTGCTTCAGTGGTCTAGAGCAGTGGTTCCCAATTAGTGGTACGCGTACCCCCAGGGGTACGCGAGATTGCATCAAGGGGTACGCGCAGCAATTTCTAAACTAAAATAAATCCTTAAAAAATAAAATTCAATATACCTACATTGACAAATAAAGAATCTCTAAAGGGGTACGCAAGTTGGAGGTCTTTCTTAAAGTGGTACGTAGAAAAAACTTATTGGGAACCACTGGTCTAGAGTTTAGTGTATTCGCCTCTCAATGCGAGGTCTCGGGTTGGATTGCCGGGTCGGGCAACGTGTTATTAGCATCATATTTGTGAACTTTCCATCAGGAAATTCACAATAGCAGCACGGAGTTGGAATTGTGCCCGGTAGATGGCGATAAACTCACCCCCTATCCCATGGGACCTAAACATAATAGGTGAAATGTGGGTATTGTACACCTCTGCTACACCCTCTTGGGTAATATAGACGTGATGTTATGATATGTCTTGTTCAATTCCAAAACTATCTTCAGCCAGTCTACGTCTTTTACTCCATGAAATCCCATGGGAAATCGCTTCAATTACGGATGAGTCTGCCCAGTAATAGTATGAGTACAGGTGCAGAAGCGCAGTCGTAGTTTTCTCTAATTTTCCTTTATGTTGCCCAAGGGATTTCCTGTATAACGCTCGGGGTAGCAAACGAAATATCCTGTAGCTAAAATTCTGGAATAGAATTACTAAGAAGATGGCCAATTTCAGCAGCTGTGAATAAGTAGGGGAGTATATAGTAGAAAAAGTAACTGCTTATATTTAAATTTCAAACAAACCTACTAAGAGTAGGTTTTTATTGAAACTAAATAAGTATTTGAAAATTGTGGAGATGGGCGTTGATAGCTGTGCCATATTTTTTTTCTTTAGCGGTTATCTTATTGTTGTAACCACATATATAGATCTACATAGATAACGCAAGTATCACGATTTGTATTGAAACCAAGCGTGCCGACTTTTTAATACCTATTGTCGACGTCACAGCCGAAATTTAGTGACGGGAAATCCAAACCGATTCAAAGACACCGATGCCGCCGATGCCCATCCGCCCAGTACGATTCAAACGGCCGTCCGCTATGATTTTCTCTAACAAAAGACGCGCGTGGGCTGAAGTTAGCGGCGACCAACCTTGACGCTTGGTCGGGGTTCGGACACGCGAAGTACATGCATTTGCGTTATCTATGTAGATCTATATCTGTGGTTGTAACATTTTGTAAATTGTTATTTGTTCCCAAAAAATATTGTCGTATTTTGGAATGAATATTGAACTGACTGGCTTCTGAAATACTCAAATATTTGCAAATCCATTTCAAATAAAATCATAACCATACAGACATCTTTTTTCAGAAGTGAACCTTCACATTTGAATACTAAAACTAACAAACCAACGATTTTACGACGCAAAAATATAGGTTTTTACAGCCAAATGTCATTCTCGAAAAAGGTCAACTTCCAATATCCACATGTTATTTTTGTATTTGCGGTCCACTGAGTGTCCTAGCACTCGGGGCCCTAACACCCCAGTGCCCAAATGGGGGCCCAGCAGAATTAAATATTCATCACTGTGCACTGACAGAAACGTGACAACGGGTCGCTAGGTGATTTAAATTTTTAATGAAAGAGCTTCGTATGTGGCGTTGATTAATGTGAAAAGGATAGTTACATGGCGACTTTTCTTCAATATTTAATCTCGAATATGAATAGGTGAAGGGGTTACCAATAAATTTATAACCGACTACAGACCTATAGGCTGACCGTTTAACGGAGTCCTCGCCTGCGCGGTACAGGGGCGCGGGGGTATGACGACAAAGGGGACTGAAACAGGCGCGGGCGGTAAATAGTTAGATTAGTATTTAATTAGGTCTGCAGTCGGTCATAACCTAACCTTCAAACCTAAGACCTAAGACCAACTAAGCAATATTTTACGAAGTAAAAAACTCTTTAACACCCAAATTGATGATATTTTATTCATACTTTGCTTTATCAATAGCACTAAAAGAAAATAAAAACTAAATATCTTCAATGTTCAAAATTGGTACCTCAACAGTTTTATAATAAGGATAGATATGTCTATAAAAATATATAAAGAAATATTAAATTCACTACCCGATGACGAGTGTATAAAAAAACGGTTGTGAGTGTCCTCTCTAAGTAATGCTTGGACTTAATATATATTTTAAAGAAGGTAACATAACATAACATCACGCCTATATTACCCAGAAGGGTGTGGCAGGCAAAGGTGTACAACACCCACATTTCACCTGTCATGTTTAGGGTCCATGGGATAGGGGATGAGCCAAAATAAGGTAATTCGTTCAATATATCTCTTGACATTCTTCAAACGATGACGTAGGTATGTACTACGTGGTTTAAAAGTCCATTACGTCATTTCACCCTGTAACTGTATCTAGAAAGGTACCCAGTCGCTTTTAGACTGGTCGATATCCTATTTCCAAACTAAGTTTGCCGCGCCATTTCACGATATTCTTCAAGTAACGAATCTATTTTGATATCAAATTGAAAGTCAGTATTTTCTATTGATATTGATTATATGTTTTAGATACTTTCGACTATGAAATTCATATGTTAATATGTTGTCGTAGCACATTCAAAAGCTTTATTTGTGTGTATGAAGTTATACAACTAGTTTTCAATTTATTCAAAGATGTAATAATATTAAATTCTACATGCGTTTGACTTGTTTGAAGTTGGAGAAGTTGATATAAACAGCATGCCTATATTACCTTTCTGGATAATATAGGCGTGAAACATAGCAGGTGAAATGTGGGTGATGTACACCTCTGCCACACCCAAATCAAATCAAATCAAATCATTTATTTCCATTGGCCCCAAGGGGCGCTTGAACACGTCAAAACAAACATCAAAATACAAAAAATATAAAATAAAATAAAACTTAGCTAACTAAATTATAATACTTATTGTAATAAAATGATTTGACACCGGAGCTTAGATTGACTTTAATTCAACTTAGAGATTTGAATTAAAATCAATCCAAGTACCAGCTCCGACCCTATACCTACATGATGTTATGTTTTACATGTTATGTTATGAAACGATTGGAGACCATTAAACATACAATGTAACTAAGAGATCTCTTTTGTCACCTTTTTCGGTACATATTAAAATCCATCTAAGTACTTTCGGCCTCTACAATTTCACTTTTGTAACAAAATACACTATTAACCTTTACCCTTTCCAACACATTATGTTTGAAACACTACCACTCACTATCATCTTACAACTGGTAAGTGTAGGTATAATATTACACCCTCAGTCGTGTAGGACCAACTAGCAAAAGGGTAGAATATAATACTCTCTCTAAGTTCTTTAATTTGAAACACGCTTTATGAAACTTTTGTAAACCGACTTCAAAAAAAGGAGGAGGTTCTCAATTCGATTGTATTTTTCTTTTTGTTTTGTCAAAGACGGCTGGGCTGATTTGTGATTTTTTTTTGAGGCTGAAGTGGTACACTTGTCATGTAATCTCATTTCCATTAGGTCTTGATCTGATGATGGAATCCTAGAGAAATCGAGGGCAACCCAAATTTTTTAAGGCTTCTATATTATTTTTCGTATATTACCTAAAGCTAATCGGATATTTGCATCTAACAGTCAGCATTTCATGTTGCTTAGCTGCTATTAGTAAGTATGTAGATGCTGGAAGGTACAACCCCTCAACGGTTAGAAGTACGCGGATAATTCTTTAATAAAGGCACCTTATTTTATTTTATTTTATTTTAATATTTTAGGAAAACTTACAGCTAGTACAAGATATTGTGATAAGACATAATAAAACATGGCCAATTACAAGTTTCCACTGTTAGTAAATGAATAACATCTAGCTCACACACACGCAACTGGATATAAATTATTCTAAATTTAAATAAAGATAAATAGATAGATAAAAGATAATACATACCTACAATAAATTTACAATTTAGTTATGAATCGAAAAATATGTTACTAATAGCTTTTTTTAACTTAGCAATATTAGTATTAAATAAGTCAAGTTCAACCACACGACACTCGCCGTTAAAAGTTCGACAAACTCTTACAATAAATGAATTTTGTCGATAAGTAGTTTTGGCTAACGGTATGTTAAGAAGATCGGTTCGTCTAGTAAATGCAAAGCACACGGAATTCTATCTTGCTCAGTAGCTCGGGGACGTCCATCAAACCATTCATAAGACTGCTCAACAATGATAGATCTGCTATTTTTCTTCGTTCATATAAGGGAAGAATATGAAATTTTTTGAAGCGACATAAATAATCTGGGCCTTACTGGCAACCTTATGGGCGTTTACTGTTTTCTTTTAAGTTATACACTGATAAAGCGAGGTTTTGAATATCACTAAAGTATTATATTTAATATTTTTATTAAAACTGACGTAAGTTTGTAACATTATTCAAATGATGAAATACGGGTACGCCTATACGTCAGCTAGTCTTGCACGCAAGACTGACTGCGACTCAAGCGCGACGTATCGCACTCTCTTGATAATGCCTAGACGTATAGGCGAAACCGCGGTCAACTAAATAGACCAACATTACGTGAGTAACACTCGTATTTCATAATTTGAATAATATTACATTTAAGTGCATTTTTTGTAATGGAATTCGTTTTTCTTTGTAAAATTATTTATATGCTTTACAATTTACAGTATATCTTTAAGTTTATAATATGTGAGAAAGATTAGCTTTAAACCTTCATATTGGCCTATATAATTTGTGTTTCGCTCATCGCGAGGTCTCGAGTTCGATTCCCGGGATGGACAAAAGTGTTATTTGGGATTCTTTTTCAAGAAATATAGTAGAAGAAGTAAGACGTAGATGGCGATAGGCTCTCCGCCTATCCCATGGATGTTGCACACCTCTACCACACCCTTCTGGGTAATATAGACGTGATTTTATGTTAAATCTAATCTAAAGTAATTAGTTGAAATATGCACAAAATTTTGACTTACGGGTTCTATCAGATACAAGATTAAAAAAAATAAAAATAAAACAGGTATGTCCTTTCAACCCGAATTCTTAATCCATTGACACACTAAGTAAACTAATTATATAACGCTTTCAAAAATCGTTAAATTGTAACAAAGCTGTTATATTATTAGTGCTAGTATACAACTGAGTATAGTATAGAGGCCCGAGCCCAGCAGTGGGATATGTATTAGATACTGGGCTGCTATTATTATTATACTACAACTAAAAAAAGGTAGTGTATGACGCCCACTGATGAGAAAAACAAACGGTAGGAAAAGGCTAGACTAAAGTATTGTTTCGTCGCCCTCGGGCAAACCTTCCAACTGCTTTATCTAGAGCACTGTTTATGAATCTATTGTTCAAGTTACGGCGCAGGTATTGTATTATGCTATGTGGAAAACCTACGCTTAAAATTTTAATTGGTGCTACTGAATATGGCCTTTACTAACTAACAAAAGTGTTTACCCTCCCTGGCTTTAAGGTAAATTATTTAATTTCTTTTTAAAAAAAACGCTCGTCATGTATCGCGGCAGTGTTCAAAAACAATGATTCTACACATACAAAGCACACTCATTTAATATTATTAAAACCGACGTGAGGTGAAGACATTATTATATATGCCGACTAGTTTCGAATCTAGTTCATTGATTCATCAACTGGGCGATTAATCGCGTGTCGTCGCCTCAAACTACTCGGCATATCCCGGCTAAAATAACGTGAGTAACCCGTGTTCTCAATAATAACACACTCATTTACTAATTAAGTACGTAATTATAAGTCTTATTAGCAAAATGTTGATGTTGTTTTAAAAAAAAATTGCCAATGCATGTTGACCTACTTTACCCTAATACGATGATACGCTGATGAAAGTATGAAAGTCAGTTTAATAAATGACACACAAAAGAAAATAAATCGCTATCGCTTTCATAGCTTTTTATATTCAAATAAATACAATCTTGTATTCAAACAAAATACACCATCATATAACATCACGCCTAATATAGGCGTGATGTGACCTAGAAGGGTGTGTTAGAGGTGTATTACTCCAACAATTCTTCAATTATGTTTACGTCCCATGTGTTTGAAAGAAAGAAAGAAAAATTTTATTGGCACAAAACATAAAATAAACAATACAAGAAATACAGTTATACAGTCTGTACCAAAAGGCCAGCAGCTCAGCATAATGCTAAGTGACTGCAATGAACTACAGTGCCGTACGCTCAAAACTACTAAAATAAAAATTTAACTATAATTAATATCCGTTGAATTTAAAAAGGAAAAAGAAAGTATACACCATATTAAATAAATAAATAAAAGTTGTTTACAAATTTTAAAAAACACAAAATTAATAAAAAAAAATATTGAAAGTGAGTCTTTCGCCAAACATCGGGCATCTGCTAGCGAAAATTCCCTAACGGAAAACCCTACATAACACTTTTGCCCGACCCGAGAATCGAACCCGAGATAGGCCGCATAACCTAACCACAAGTTCCACGAGGCAGTGACCACCATAATAAACGTTCAAAACACAGAACTGATTTTTTACACCCAATTTCAATAAAGACATTTACAGCCCCAGCTTTTATCGCTAACACATCTGACCCAATTTTAAACTCACTTAAAACAAACCTTTTTCTTTACCAACTCCTTTTATCCACCACAGACAATTTAATAGCTCACACTGTACCATAAAGTAACACCGCAAATGACTATCGATTGTGTAAATTTTGACAATGGCCTAGCCCCGCCCTTGGCCCACTGGCCGCACGGGTGGCGGGGTTAAAAATTTGCTTTACAATCCGGTTAGCCTAAGAGCCAGTGGCCACCCAACTTACGTAATTTTAAAAAGCTGAAAGTTTCCTTGTTTGTGCTTCTAATAGAGGATAATTATCACTAATTATGTTTGGTGTAAAAAGTTATCATTAGTCATTATATAATGCGTAATTTTTGGATATGTTGATCCTGGTGATGGTAGAGATCATCCTCAACTATTGGCAGACACTTAACTTGTTTTTCAAGTACTCACGACGTGGTTTTCACCCACTCGGTTTTTCATACATATCTGCTTGCATCCATTGCGGGCGCGGAAGAAAATTGCGTCGTGTGTGTCGTGGGTATCAGTTTAATAAGGACACTTTCAGCTATTATAAAATGATGTAAGTCGGGCAGCAACTGGCTCTTAAGCTAAGTTGAAACGACGAGCGATGTGCGATTGCGGGGTCCTTTATTTTTCTTGCTGCATCGTTAGGGTAGTTTGAAAGGCAGTTCTGCTCGGATTGCTTTGGAAATGTATTTGGTACGTCGTTATAACTAGACCGTTTGTTTTGTTGAAGGATTGAGAGACGTGTGTAACTACTTTAGTTTGTTACAATTTACTTAGGTTTAATATCATTATTTTGCTCTGATATATCCTTACTAATATTATAAATGCAGTAGTTCGTGAGTATGGATGGGTGGATCTTACTCTTTCACGCGAAAACTATCGATTTTGATGAAATTTACACACACATTTTTTTTTATAGGAATTTTTTACGAAATTACAAATTTTGATTTATCTGGTTATATAGAGGACATACACAGAGTCGGAAAAAAAGGAACTAAGAATCGACCGGTTGTATTAGAGCTCATCAGTAAAAGACTATCATCATGTATTATAAAAAACGGCCAATACTTCCGTGGGACCGGACTCTACATCTCTGAATTTTTGGATCCAAATACAAGAAAAGAAAGAGCTCAATTAAGAGAAAAGATGCTTCAAGCTAGAAAAAATGGTTTACACGCAGTGATAAGAAATAACCAATTATTCATAAATGGAAAATTATTTAAAATAAAAGAAGATAACCTAGTACAAAATTTAACAAACCAAAGCCACCAAAAAGAAACCACAAGCTCTTATGATACTTATAACAACACTTCAGACGAACAAATAAACCATACATTTCTCTAATACACATAAACCCTTTAAAATAATATTCCAGAATATACAAAGCCTGAATAACAAACTGCATATATTTGAAACTTTTTTTACCAATAACTCTTCATACAAAGCACTGGCAATATCAGAAACCTGGCTAACGAAAGATAAGCTAGAAAGAATTGACCTAAGTGGATACAAAATTGGATCGTCATACTGCCGGCATACTCGCACGGGTGGAGGTGTCTGTATCTTTCTTCAGGAACACTTAAACCACATTCAACGCAGTGATATTACAGATATGTCAATAGAGTATATTGTGGAGTTATGCGCTACTGAGCTTCCAGAAGAAAATCTATTAATTATAACAATGTATTGGAATAGAAGGGAGGAAGAAGTATTCTATCAGCAGCTAGGAAAAATCTTAAATTATATTACTAAAAAATATTCAAAACTAAATGTGATAATTGGAGGTGATCTAAACATTAATATACTCTCAGAAAACTCTAAAACTAATCAAATTCTGAACTTAATGCAAGAATATAATTTCACTCAACACATAAAAACACCAACACGCATAACTCATGCTAGTTCAACATGTATCGACCTGATATTTACAAATTTTAAATATAATAACATGTACACATCTGTAGAAGAACTAGGTTTCTCTGACCATAGCAGTACAATTTTACACCTTAACTTACCTCAAAAATCAACACCAACCACATGGTTTATCAAAAAAAGACTATTTTCTGTCAGTAATATTCAAAAATTTAAATCTTTATTACAAAACATAAAATGGAGTGAAATATTACCTCAAAAAAATAACATCAACGAAAATTATGTAGCCTTTAATGAAACACTTACAAATATTTTAAACTTAACAATACCATTACATAAAATTAAACTAAAACAAACATTTAAAAAGTATTGGATAACTGTTGGCATCAAAAAATCCTGTAAACACAAACGATTACTTAGAATAATAACAAATAAATCAAATAACCCTACCCTCACCCAATATTACAAAAAATATGAAAAAATATTGAAAAAGGCAGTAAACACTTCAAAGAAATTACACTACAGGAATAAAATGTTGAAATCAGATAATAAAGTTAAAACAATGTGGAACATAATTAATGAAAGAACTAATAAGAAACCTAAAAAAGACAAATTTAATATCACTCTATGCACAAACAATGTAGTATCATCAGAGCCTAGAGATGTAGCCAATGTTTTCAATAACTTTTTCGCAGAAATTGGTCAAACAAACATTAACCCACCTACAAACAAATCAAAGAGTTTACCCGCGCTACCACGTAATGAAAACTCTATCTTTTTAGAACCATTAAACCCATATGAGGTCAATAAAATAATAAAAACCTTAAAAAATAAAAACAGCCATGGTGTAGATGAGTTTCCCCCAACTCTAATAAAACAATGTGCAGATGAATTGACGCTACCATTTTATTTATTAATAAATCAGAGTTTTGAAGAGGGTGTTTTTCCAAATCTCCTAAAAAAATCGGTCATTAAACCAATACATAAGAAAAACTCCAAACTCGATCCAAATAACTACAGACCAATTGCCTTATTACCAACAGCGTCTAAAATAATCGAGAAAGCCATGTGCACTAAAGTATATAATTTTTGTGAAAAATATAATATATTCAGCGACTCACAATACGGTTTTCGGAAACACCGTTCTACTATATTAGCGGTTTACAAATTAATACAAGAAGCCATTAATATTATAAATGACAAAAAATATGCATTAGGATTATTGTTGGACATGACGAAAGCATATGATAGAGTGAAATTTGACATTTTATTACAAAAATTATATAATATAGGAATTCGTGGAAAATGTTATGAATGGTTCAAATCCTATCTAGATCATCGAGAGCAACAAGTTGAAATTGAATCATACAACCATAAAACAAATGAAATAGAACACATAAGATCAGACACCAAATTTATTAATGCCTCGATACCACAGGGCAGCGTTTTGGGATGTTTCCTATTTTTAGTTTATATAAATGACCTCCCTAGTAATATCACAGAACCATGCGTCTTATTTGCAGATGACGTATCTATTTTGACTTCATGTGACAGTAATAGCAACCTTGATGACCAACTAAACTCCCTGCTAAATAACATAACTGATTGGATGACAGAACATAATCTAGAGATTAACTACAGCAAAACTAAATTAATATCTTTTCACCCTCGGCAAAAACCACCTCAAAAAATCAATTTTACATATAAAAATAACAAAATAGAACTCGTAAATAAAGCTACATTATTAGGAATTGAAATTGACTCACACATCAATTGGAAACCGCACATAGATAAAGTAAAAGCCAAATTATCCAAATTTTCATACGCCTTACGCGAAATAAAAAAAACAACAGACCTGAAAACAGCAATGGCCACATATTACGCTTACGCTTATGCGTGGCTTAAATATGGAATAATATTATGGGGTAATAGCACCGACGCACCTACGTTACTTATTCTACAAAAGAAATTAATAAGAATATTAACAAATATAAAACAAGAAGAAAGCTGTAAGCCCCACTTTCAGGAACTTAAAATTATGACATTTCCTAGTCTATATATATTAGAAATGTGTAAATTTGTACGCGAACATCCAGAATTATACACAAAGAGGGAAGAAATCCAAACAAAAATAACATTAAGGCATAAAAACAGACTTAACCTACCAACTTCACGACTTACAGTACACTCTTCCAGTACCTTGGTCATGTCAATAAAAATTTACAATAAACTACCAGAGACTCTTAAAAATGAAAACAAACCAAATATATTCTATAATAAATTAAAACAATTATTAATAAACAAATCCTATTACAATATAAACGAATATTTCAATGATAAATTAATATAATATATAATTTTTAACTCAAAATCACATTTAATTATTATTCTGCTATCCTATTAATTCTAGTTTCAAGAGACCAGTATATACACATAAATATTATAATAACACAATTAACATAACACATCACACCTACACAATCAAGTAAGTTTTTGAAAGTATAAAAATGTTGCCACCCATTTTGGTTTGAACAAGTTTATTTTAATTTATTAGATTTGAAAATTAAATGGGCGCCCTTCATCCTCTCTCCTACACTTTTGCTGTGCCCGACAGGGTCCATAATTGATACTATGTAATATGTTTACCACCTAACAAAACATTGTGGAATGCAATAAAGAATTGAGTATTGAGTATTGAATTTGATGTCTGGATTGACAAATAGGTTACTTTTTATTTGCAAGCGGGTGGAAAATAGTACCATTATAAATCTTGAAAGCTGGCTTTTACTTGGCTCAAAGAATCAGCATTGCCATTCAACGTGGCAATGTTGTCAGCCTTCTGAACGCGTTTCCTGCATTCGAGGTCAATATATATATATAGACCTCGAATGCAGGGAACGTGTGGGAATTTACAGGTAAGATTATAAATCTGTTATAGATTGTCAATTTGTAAATAGGTATTTGTTTGTTTTTATTTTATTTTTATTGTGTTACCTTTTTGTCATTATAATAGTAACTTTATATAATTATTGAATAAAATATAATATACTCTTGAAAATAAATCGACATTTAACCTTGGGCACTTCGATATTCCAATACCTAAAGGTTTTCAGCATTCTAAGAAATAAATCGAGAATGACTGAAAAGCGGTTTCAGCAAGATAAACTACAAACTGCGATATAACGCGTGGTGAATACTAAATAGTCCAATGCTGAATAAAATGTGATAAAACCTCGGATTGAACTGAGCTGACAGGAAAATTTATCCCTTTTTTAGAGTTCCGTACTCAAAGAGTAAAAATGGAACCCTATTACTAAGACACGCTGTCCGTCTGTCCGTCCGTCTGTCACCAGGCTGTATCTCATGAGCCGTATAGTACGTACAGTTGAAAATTTTGATAATATCGATAAATATTTTGGGTTCATTCAAATCATTTTAATATGTTCTTTTCTCAGAAGTCGCTCGAAATCGCGCATTTGCGTAGGGCTCTGAGATGCCTACTACGTTTATTAAATTTCAGTCTTTCAATTTTTGAACGCAACTGTTCATAATTATATTAGCAAAGTATCCAGCCCCAAAAAATGTAGACGCAGTAAAAATCACCTGTTCAAAAGTGTTATCAGATAAATGAGTCAGCGCTTTTATAAAGGCATACACATTTATGAACAACAAAGAACGTTTATCAAAAATATTCAGAGATAATCAACATTTTATCATAACCTGCGAACTTTTACAAAGGAAGCTTGAATATTCTGTGAAAATACAAATACTTAAGCATAATAAGTTGTGAACTTTTAAATGCCGAAGATTCTTCGGTAAAACAACAAAAACGGAATAAAAGTTAACTCGTAAAAATGAATATTTATGCGAACGTTGCTTCAATGTTTTAAATTTCATAGAAAGTTTTTTTTTATATAATATATCTAAATATCACACAGTGTGTACGGGGAAGGTACATCAAATGATAAGTCTTAAGATAAAAGTTAAAAGAAATGTATTTTAAGTCAGATAGAAAAACTTATAACTAATGCTAATTGATAGACACGCGGCGAAAGGAACGGTTTGATGTTGCCCGAACCGATTTATTGCAACTACTGATTATTGTGGCGAATGTATGTATTTTGTTCACTTCGCTGCGTGTTGATGTCAGCATAAAACTAAAACTATTGCGTTGTACGGGTTTGCTCGTACACAGTGCTATCTACCCCTACAGTAAGTATAGTTTGTATTATGGGTTCTAGAATATAATAATAATAATAATAGCAGCCCCGTATTTAATACATGTCCCACTGCTGGGCTCGGGCCTCTTCTCATGATGAGAAGGGTTAGGCCATAGTCCGCCACGCTGGCCAAGTGCGGATTGGTGGGGGTTCTAGAATAACTGTCACTAATACATATATAATTATATATCTTCGAACATGCAAATCTTCGGCATCGAACCCGCGACCTCGGCGTCATAGATACACTACTGACTCCGCCATCGGGTCGTCTTTATTTATTTTATTTAGAAAAATATAATAAATAAAGACGACGAAAAATTATTTAATGAGAAAAGAATTACTTTATTATCTTTAAAATATCAGCTTACGCTTGACCAGCGTGATGCACTACGACCTAACCTTTCTCATTGTTATAAAGAGATCGTTGCCCAACCGTGGCCTTGTCCTACAATGGCCTTGCCCAACCATGTGACATGAATGTATTAATACAAATCTGCAATAAGTTCATATTAAATTCTTGATAAGGTTAAAAATAACAAGCTTGGAATTACTTTGGGGCAGTTTAGGTACTTTTTGGACTCGAAATAATAAAAATATAATCCTATTTCTGAATTAAAGCAGTATATATTCAAATGAAACGCGAATTTTATGCAAAATTTATTGACATCAGAGTGTGGCATTTCATAAAAGATAATCAAGATGAATAAATGGTATTAAAACGTTGTATGTCAAAGTATAATAATGTCACGCTTATGTTAGGTATCCCCAAGGATGAAGTTAATAACATCAGTACATTGGGTATAACGCCTACATTTCACCTGTTATGTTATAGGTCCATGGAGTGAGTGTGTGACTGAGACTGTCATATTGTGATAGTGGTCTAATCTTTACTAGGTTATATTCTAAACTCCATGTCCATTTACTGGTGGTAGAGCTCTTGTGAATGAGCTCGAGGGCGGCAGCACCACCGTCACCTTCAACCTGCCGCCAAATAGTAGTGCTTCCATTACTGTGTTCCGGTTTGGTGGTGAGATCAGGCCCTGAAATTACTGGCACATGAGGCATAACACCGTAGTCCTCAGCTGCAGCGACGCATCTATAATCTGCTTTTGTGGATTGTTGATGTCCATGGGCTGTACTCCACTTACCATCAGGTGGACTACGCGTTCGTTCGCTGTGAGCGTAGTATAAAAAAAAAAAAAAATTGAAAAATTCTTGACGAGAAAACCTTGGAACCAAACCTGGAACACGGTAAAGACATCAACAGAGTATTCTGACTGGCCCTTTTTGATTGAATAATAAAATATTGATGCATGGTATACAATAGCCCTGCCCACGTACTGTATTTAAATTTCGTGCATCTGACATGAGTTTCGAACATTCTATCTTTGAATTCGATCGTCACAGCTGCGCAACCTCGTCCGTTGTTATAGTTCGGCCGTTCAGAGAATGCGTTCCTGACACCTATCAGTCAGTCACGACTAGTGATGGGCACAACATAACACTGAGTTCGTTACCGTTCCTCCAAAATGAACCGCCGCGTTCTTTTTAAGATTATTTTCGTTTTAAATTGGCGGAATCATTTAAAATTTATATTTTAGTTATTTAAGAGGAAAACAAAAAAGGGTAATATTAATATAATAAAATTGTTTTATTTATTTTTTGTTACAAAGTTACAATCTGTATATCTATGCAATAAAGTACATTGAATTGAATGTGCGTACAGAATATTAATCAGACTCCGATTCGCTTGAGGAGGTGGTGTCTTCATCATCATCTTCGCCTACATGTATAATTATATTATTATCAATAACAGAATCAATCCTGATATCTCGGTCAAAATGTTCCACAATCAGATTTTTAGTCTTCTCAACAACCTTTGCCCAGTCATCTCTTGTGACTTTCCCGCAGGCTTCTTTTAATAGGGTCATCATCTTTTTCGTGCTGAATGGCGGGGAAGTATTGTGGCGGGCGGCGTAACCTTTTATTTGAGCCCAGATTAGCTCAATCGCGTTTCCATTTTCAATCTAAATATAAAAATGCTTCTTTCTTTCGCGCGTTCGGTTTGGTCGTAGTTTTATTTTTATATTTAATAAAAGTTATCTTATAGTCCATTATTTTCAAATTCTTAAAAAGAAAAACAAAACGTATTATTTTAAAAAGTATAACTGTATAAGAACTGATTACGATACTATTATTGCCTGTTATTGTTAGCACAGCACTACAAATATAAAGCGCTGACATAACATTGTAATAGCGCAGTTTAGATTTAGAAAAATATTGTTTACCAAGTTATTTGACACTCAGTTTGGCACAAAATTATAACATTAATTGATTATTGATATAATAATGTTGTTTTAATGCTCATCAATTGTTAAAACGGTAAACAACCAGCAATAATATTTTTATCGTAACTGCAACGCCATTACAAAGTTACGTCGTCAGTTCAATCGCGACGTGTCAGGAACGCATTCTCTGAACGGCCGAACTATAGCGTTCTTATTGTACCCTTATGCCGAGGCGTAGGCCTGTCACGCGTTCGGACACTTTCTACGAAGATAGGATACTCGGTAGTATGTCTTTACTCTACTCGAGAACGATTGCGTACACCACCTCTAGCTAGAACGAGGCAGTTTTGTCATTATGTGCGATACATTATTGTATATTGTGTTGACCTCAATAAAACCCATTAGTGTTCTCAATCAATCTTAATGAGTGATAAGTCGCGCTATCTTCCATTAGCACTTTTAAATAAACAACGTTGCCATTTTTCAGTTAATTATTACTTATTTCTACCTTTTAAACGTATACAGGGCCTTGTTTCATAAAGAATATTAGTCTGATTATTGATTGACTCATTTCACAAACATTTGAAATTGACAACTTTGATAAAGTAGATATTAGTTTGTTTAAACTTGATACTTTCAACTATTTTATATGAAACTAGCTTCCGTACACGACTCCTCCCTCGTGATATTTAAATAAAAAGTAGCCTTTTATTATTCCTGGGATCTTTAACTATTGCCACACCAATTTTCATTTAGATCGTTCCAGTAGATTTTAAGATCTTTGGGTACATTCAAACAAACAAAAAATTTTTCCTTTTTATAATATTAACATAATTATATGTAGCTGTATACTATCTTTCGCAGGGCTTGCAGTATCTGTCGTATTTGTTTAGTTTTAAAATAAAGAATAGTAGTTCATCAGTTCTAAGTTCTTAAATGATATTATTATTATTTTTTGTAGTATGTGTATAAAAATAAAACAAACCTAATCATTTTATAAGTATCCCAGTGATTGTACTAAAATAGGCAAAGGTTCTAAGGTAATAATAAATTAAAGGTCTGCGAATTTAGTAGTTTTGTTTTACATTGTTCCAGACTATAATGTTTTGATAATGACTCTTCGCAAAATTAGTATAAAGTTGATCATGAATTTATTAATCAGATAGTAATGAGCCATGACAATAACTAAGTGCGACGTTTGCTAACCGACGAAATCAAACGGGGTAGGTTCTCAATTCGACCTTATATATGTCATTTACCACCTGACTACACCACCATTTGCTATATACATTAAAAAGAAAAAAATTCTGATAAAAAGGTTAAAATTTGTAATATTTTAAAGCAAATTTTAGCTTTGCTATGCATTTTTGTATTTTATATAATATTAAAGTTGAAAAATTAAGAATCCAGCAGGACTCGAACCTGCACCCCCTGGGTACACGCCCCAAGTGCTCTGCCAATTCAGCCATGGATTCGCATGCCGCTAGACTCGAAATTTCTGAACTCTTTGTGCCAGCGTCGTAGGTATATATATATACCTTAGCTAGACGAACTATTACCTATGCGATGAGTGATAAGTCACTTAGTCACATACAGTACGTTTGAATTAAGATCAACACAATACTGTCGAGAGATGACGCATTTCTATCAAATACTTGTAATATTTTAAAGCAAATTTTAGCTTTGCTATGCATTTTTGTATTTTATATAATATTAAAGTTGAAAAATTAAGAATCCAGCAGGACTCGAACCTGCACCCCCTGGGTACACGCCCCAAGTGCTCTGCCAATTCAGCCATGGATTCGCATGCCGCTAGACTCGATATTTCTCAACTCTTTGTGCCAGCGTCGTAGGTATATATATATACCTTAGCTAGACGAACCATTACTTGGTTTAAGCGCCACCTATGCGATGAGTGATATGTCACTTAGTCACATACAGTACGTTTGAATTAAGATCAACACAATACTGTCGAGAGATGACGCATTTCTATCAAATACTTGTAATATTTTAAAGCAAATTTTAGCTTTGCTATACATTTTTGTATTTTATATAATATTAAAGTTGAAAAATTAAGAATCCAGCAGGATTCGAACCTGCACCCCCTGGGTACACGCCCCAAGTGCTCTGCCAATTCAGCCATGGATTCGCATGCCGCTAGACTCGAAATTTCTCAACTCTTTGTGCCAGCGTCGTAGGTATATATAGTCGTAGGTTAAAATTTATCGAATTGTGACTTTGGAATCCGTGGTTTAAACACATTTTATTCGGCATTGAACCATTAAGTATTCACCACGCGTCGTTTTACCGTAGTTTGTAGTTTATCTTGCTGAAACGGCTTTTCAGTCTGTAGTGATTTATTACTGCAATGCTGAAAGCCTGTATTGGCATATCGAAGTGCCAAAGGTTAAATGGTGATTTCTTTTCCAAGATTTATTATTGTATTTATCGAGAAAAAATACATTCAACCTAGTTTTTTATACCCGTTAGTCAAATCAATCAATCATTGTGTTGGTGATCATTTACGATTATGCCCGGTGGACGGAGATAGGACCTGTAGCGTACAACGTGTAGCAAAAAAAAAAAAAAATTGGAGGGGAGTATTGTAGCGTACGACTGCTGACGCTACAAATTGTACTTAGGCACAAATGCGCAGTTGCTCAGCTCGGCAGTCGTCTCTCCACATTCACGCCGTTAGGTCAATAGGTTTAGTTAATACCATAAGTATATATTTCAGGTACCAGTTAATAAAGCATATAATTAACACGCAACCTCTATCAATTACCATCAATATGAAGAACTCCCTACAGGACCCTTTCACATGGCATCTAAACATAGTAAGTAGTATCAGATGAAATATGGCTGTTTAAACCTCTCCCAAACTCTTCTGGGCGATATTGATGTGTTGTTATATTATGATTTTCTTTATGGCAATATTTCAGGATCGTATTTCCTCAACCAGACCTGTTAAATATCAGTGATATACGCCAATGTATAGGTATTATTAAAATACAATAAACCGTCTAAAACTTTAACGGTAAGAAGCAAGACCGCAACCAACATATAATGCTCCAATTTTATGGAGGTATGCTTCATAAATATAGAGTACAATAAAACCAAAGTACCTATTTCACCTGGCTGTGGCATCTCCAGAGGCTTTTTCATTTGGGTACTTTGCAAGATTGTCGGCTATCATGACGGGTGTAAAACTTGGTTAAACATTGCTTGAAAGAGAATTTATCTGGATGTTGATAAAATTGAGCTGAGATGAAAATTTAATATTTGGATACTGAGTTTTTTATTTATTTATATCAGTATATAACATAACATCACGCCTATATTACGCAAAAGGATGTGGCAGGGATGTATAACACCCAAATTTCACTTTTCATATTTAAGTCCCATGGTACCTATAGGGGGTGATTCTATCGCCACCCACCGGGCACAAATCCAACTCCGTGCTGTTATTGAGAGTTTAATTGTATAAATCACAAATAACACTTTACCCAACCCGGGCATCAAAACCTCGTGGTGAGAGGCGCTTACGTCTAAGGATAAATAACATAATATAACATAACATTACGCCTATATTAATCAGACGGGTGTGTCAAAGGTTTACAACACCCACATTTCACCTGGTACGTTTAGGTCCCATGCGATAGAGGATGATCCTAAATTTGTCAACTGTATGTTACGTATCCATTTGTACCTATCTTAAGTAGGATACAACATATATTTTACTGGTGGTAGAGCTCTTGTGAACGAACTCGAGGGCGGCAGCACCACCGTCTCACCTTTAACCTGCCACCAAATTGTAGTGCTTCCATTACTGTGTTCCGGTTTGGTGGTGAGATCAGGCCCTGAAATTACTGGCACATGAGGCATAACACCGTAGTCCTCAGCTGCAGCGACGCATCTATAA
Source organism: Hypena proboscidalis (assembly GCA_905147285.1). Lineage (NCBI taxonomy): Eukaryota > Metazoa > Arthropoda > Insecta > Lepidoptera > Erebidae > Hypena > Hypena proboscidalis. The sequence continues at coordinate 1,725,426 of LR990147.1, forward strand.
TCTGCTTTTGTGGATTGTTGATGTCCATGGGCTGTACTCCACTTACCATCAGGTGGACTACACGTTCGTCGTAAAAAAAATAAAAAATACATTTGAGAAATTTAAGAGTTGCGGCAAGAGGCGACCGTAGCTTAAGGGGTAAAAGCGGCTGCCCGGTAGTCAGAGATCGCAGGTTCAAATCCGGCGTCCCATATTTTTTGCAATTGTTCCTTAGTATAAGGATAAATAAGTTTGAAATAAAAATTAATTGTTTCACCACTGCAGTATTTCTATGTCCTAATGATAATACATCATGAATTTAATTACAAAAGTACTATTCGTGATAATAGTCAAACAGTGTATCGTCGCAACAGCATGTCATATTGACGTCATAGTCTAATTGTAGGGTATATAGAAATACATAAAGGTCAGACGTCAAGTCAGGTAATATTTACGAGAATGCTATGTTTAGCCTTTCTAGGAATTTAACTACAGAATTTTCAAATAGTATTGTACGTAGAACGGCTTCTTTCCAGCTGGCTTGGGTATCAATGGGCTTAAATCATTGAGGGTAGACTCCCGACCGCCCGTTTTCATACATTCCTTATCAGGTTGCAACTTTAATATGATTTAGATTTTATCTATTTACATGCGTTTAACCTTACTGCCTCGCTCCAGTGGAGTTTAGCGCAATGTAAAATAACTTAAAACCTTGCTTGATACTTAGACTACCAAACACAAAAATAGTTATTAAAATCCAATCAGTAGTTTGCGAGATAAGCGGTATCAAACTAACAAACTTACTTTATGCCGCGGTTTCGTCTGTGTTGTTACTTCAATAAATAGTTACCTATGTTCCACACCCTTGTAGTCCTGCTTTTAAAGTTATATCAAAATCGATCCAGCTGTTTGGAAGATTATCCGATACAAACAGAAAGACAAACAGACACAAAAAATTAAAATTAGATGCGATTGCTTAGAAGTAAATATCACTCATTTCCCAACCAAAGATTCAAAATTAATTCAAAGACCAGCTCTGACTTATCGTACTAGAAACATTTGGAGCAAGTAGTTACAAAAAATGACACATTTAATAAAGATTCCAAAATAGTATAACACTCAGTTATTTTTTGAATTGTGAACAATATTTTTTTTATAAAACCCAGTACTAAATTATGAACCATTGGCTTGTTCGGTATACATTGAGGTTTTTCTATTTCTCCCGGCCATGAAATAAGTGTTATGAGTTTTGTAGAGTTACTGCTTCCTTAAAAACTCATATAAAACACAACACTACATAAAACAAACCAAACAAAATAATAACTACACACACTTTACCAGTTCTCCGAAACAATTTGTTTTCCTTTTTGTGGGTCTCAAAGGAATATCCCCATGTATGTATCTTAATTTAGGCTGTGTACTTGTGTATTTTGTGTACTGTACGGAGGCTTGTATATTTTTTGTGTACTCGGCCCAATTGCTTTTGCGGTTCCCAGCCGTAATTTTGGGCGTTATTATTTTATATAGTATTATATATGTATATTTAATGAAGTAATAAGTTTTCGAAAACATTGGGTTGTAGGTTATTGTTTTTGTTAGTTACTTTTATTGAATTGGTTTTAAGATATGTTTTGGATAAAAATAATATTGTTCAGACGCTTTAACTTAATTATTCGCAATAAATTTAACTGGTTCCTTTGTCCCGAAGCTTTTGTAATAAACATAGACTATTATACTTGATATGTGGGGTTAACAAACTTCACACGCTTATACTTACATAAAATCACGCCTTTACCCCACGGGGGGTTAGGCAGAACCATAGAACGCTATAATAATATGCTATGCTCCTTACATACTTCTTTTGCTTCCTCAACATGCCGTCATAATCTCGCCATACATGCTCGCCGGTTTCGTGTACTACGGACTTTTTCTTTATGAATGACGCCATTTTTCAAAGATTCAAATATTAAATTGCTTCAAACATGATATACAATTTCATGTTACATATTATAATAATAGTATTAAGTTTCGTCATAATGTTAGTGACATGCAAATATTTGTACATTTTTATGAATAACAACAATATGAATTAATATACTAAATAATTATATCATCTCTGTTCCAATAAATAAAAATGAATTATTGGTTTTCATTAACATAGAAGCATTTAATATTAAAATTTCAATTGCAATCTAATATTATTTTTATACGATATTTGATCATTAAAAGTGTATTGATAAATTGTAAAAATATACTTCAGTTAAATGTCAATCGTAACTAAATGTAATGTAATAACTTACTCTTGTGGAAAACAAAACACACTAAAAATAGATTTAAACAGTTTTGTCAATATATATGCTCATAAGAAACATAATTCAACATTCAAAGTATCAAACATCGAATTCTGAATTCTTTCATACGATTGAAGCCCAAAACTATAACGCAAAAACGTTTCCTATAAACAACCAAGTAAATTCTGGTCATAAATCGTTTCTCTACTTTCCCAAAACATAACTTTGACTTTTACTATTATTACGGTTATTTCAAGGCCTTCCAGAATGATGACGCACTCTGGACGATGCTCCGGTCATCGCCATCAATATAAACGCCTAATACAGTGTACATACTGTTCATAAATGTAATCTCACGAAATTAAATTTACAAAGTGTGCACAAGGAAAATAAATTAATAAACATGATTCTATACATATCCTTTTCTATTGTAAATAGAAAACAGTAAATTTTTACAATTGGTCCCACTTTGTGCGCCAATTAAAAACATTGAAGTTTTATACAAGTTTAAAATCAGAATCATTTATTTATTGTAAAGTTATTAAAATCTTTTTTTTCCCAAACGCTTTCTTTTCACACGGGTATGTACTGCATGAGGATCCTAAATCCACAAAAGGTTTAAGCTTGCCATCATCTGTAATATTATGTAGATATCTATATTTTAAGGTTTTTAATTGGAATATCGAAAAGTCATAAAAAATATGCAGAAAACTCCGTGTAAAACCCAACAAAAACTTACAATTTCATTTAGTGCCAGCACTTAGTTACTCCAACCACGTATTCAATGAAATTTCAAAGAAGCATCTGCACCCAAGTTAATTTAATTATACGTTCTAAAAGGGAATGTTTTCAGTGATTTATTTGAGAGAACTTCTGCTATCTGATTAGACGCGGTTTTGATATTCAACGAGAAATATAAATGTTACTGAGATTTATTCATGGAATTTATTACCGGGATTTTATCTCGTTATCGCTTTAGTGGCTATAAGTAGCGGTTTTCCTTGACTTGATTGTCATAATAACGTAAGAGACGGATAACCTAATATAACATAACATAGCATCACGCCTATATTACCCAGAGGGGTGTGGCAGAAGTGTATAACACCCACATTTCATTCCCTGTTATGTTTAGGTCGCATGGGATAGGGGGTAAGCCTATCGCACATCAACCGGCTACAAGTCCAACGCCGAAAGTTCACAAATAACACTTTGCCTGACCCGGGTATCAAACCAAGACCATCGAAGCAATATATACCATCACGCTTAGATCACTCAGAGTGGTGTGGCAGATGTGAAGTTACAAAAAAAAATGAGTATTCTGGTAAAGTAAAAAATAAAGTAGGTAGAATAAAAATTGCTTATATAACAAAATAAATGCAGATGGAGTATACCGAATATGAAAAGTGAAGGCACCAAAGCAAATATAAATTTAATAACACAAGCAAATCTGCACAGATCGGTCTGTACCGATTTATTGCTACGATATATACAACCATTCAAAGATAACATAAAAAGGTAGAATGAGTGTGCCGAAGACACAAAGTGAAACAAATACAAAATTGATGACACAAGCAAACCTGGCATGCTCGTTGGATGGCGGAGTGGGTAGTGTACCGGCCTGCTACACCGAGGTCGTGGGTTCGATTCCCACTTAAGACAAATCTTTGTGTGCATGAACATGGGGGTTTGTCTTAGTCTGGGTGTTTCTATGTATAATATGTATGTATTTACAAAAGAAAAAGTATATATGTATTAGTATCAGTTATTCTAATACCCATAGTACAAGCTCTGCTTAGTTTGGGACTAGATGGCGTTGTGTGTGAGTTGTGAAATATTTATTTTAAAAAAAAACGATCTGCGCAGATTTATTGATCTTGCGTAAGAAAAATCCTAACGGTAAATCGACAATGTTCTATCATACATCCGATCGCCAAATCTCTCTAAAACATTTTCACATTGTGTGTCATAATTAGATTCAATGACAATGTTGTGTATTTTTATGTAAACTTAATATTTACACGTCTATGGATTTAAAAATAACTTTAACACCTGTTAACCACCATATTGTGAAAATAAATCTTATTATATTCGACTTCTAGCAATATGTACTAACGTAACATGTCATATGATATGCTACAATTGGCACAACTATCCAAACAGCCATTTGTTGGGTTAGATTGAGGTTACTCCATGTAAATACTAATCAGTGCACTATGTACATTGTAAACATGGAAACTGTAGGTAGAGTAACCCTCAGCTTTTTATTAAATGTCATTGGAAGTAACTTTATTTGTTACTTTTGTAAAAAATTTCTACGCTTTTGCTGTGTTTTGGCCCAATGTTCCTGTCCCATTTCTCTATACCTATTATTATTTTATTAGTATATATATATAATATATTAATAATAATTAAATATATCATCTGTCGTCTTATGCCAAAGATACTTTATGAAGGGACCCAGACGGACAAAATTAAATGTAAGCAAACCTTTCTTCTTGATCTTTATATCCAAGGATAAAGGGTGACATTGATATTGCTTTTTGAGTCTTGGTATAGTTCTAACTGATTATTTTTATAGAATTCAGGTTAGCAAATTATACTTAGAAATAGTTGAAAAAGATATGGGACTGGCAGATTTTTAACCTGCAACCTTCTGCACATCGGGCAGTCGCTTTAACCAACCAGCAACGGAATGGGAACAAATGGATTGGATAAACATGACGTCACGAAATAACGTAACATACAGTTGAGAAATCTTGGTATGCTTTTTTTTTGATGCCGTATACTAAACAGACTCTTTAATAAAAATGAAAATGTTTTAGCAATCTGAAATCTATTTGAGTTTTAAACCGGTTTCAATTTAGCATTCATCTAATTAACAAGGTTGTGGCTTACCTGATAATAAATGGTAATGGTATATACTTACATAATAATATAAACAAATATTTTATACAACCTTATTTTAACTTTACCATAACTGCGAAAGTTGTGATTACACTGCTTTTTAGGACAAAATACACTAGCAGACCGACTCCTTTTAATATTCGATTTGTTTGGAAAACGTGATGTTTTCTCTTGTAAAAACGAATGTAGTATACTGTAATGTATTATGTTACTGATTCTTATCAAACTAATTTCTCAGTTTTGTTTATGTACAAATGAAGTTGTTCATGAACACTGATACACATATGTTTGCGAAGAAACGAATTTTCTAAACGAATCTATGAACAAATAAAAAACAAGTAAAAATAACGTCTCATCTCAAAAATATCGTTTCAAGGCCCACAGATGTGCACAAATTGAATGTAAACAAACCCTTTTTGCGGATTTAAAGCCAAAGACATGATGACATAGATATTTTGTTTTTTTGGGACTTGCCGGTCGCTTTTGGTACTTGATATTATTATCATAATATGATATTCTATACAATTGAGATAAAATTAGTATTTAGGCTGTTATGTTATCAAAAACAAAATTTATTTCTTGAAATTAAAATGACTGTAGTTTATAAAGTAACATTAATTATGTCCTTATTTTACCTTAAAAATCAGTTCGCAAACTGACTATGTTTGGGAATGATATTATAAGCATTTAATTAAACATTTTTATGTCATGTAGCACGAGCGCCTCCGCGCCTTTTAAAGAACAAAGAAAACACATTTTGGCTGAACCTCCACGTTTTTCTATAATACAAGGAAAGGTTGTACCGAGAGATGAAACCTTTTTATATAATTTATAATAAAAAAATAATGAAGCTCAGAAACAAAGCGTACTTTATTCAGTACATTTAATTTTTCTCTTTTTAGTGCCAAATTTACCCTTTTCTAAAGGAGAGTATATCTCTTTATGATGAAAAATAATCAAACACTTTAATATGCATGAAACCTCGATGTTCTTTACATTTGTAACGAGTAAGATATTTTTTAAATGTAAGCTATACGTATAGCACGTTTAAATTGAATGCCACAACAAATATACAGGGTGGATGCGACGTAGCATATACGTATATTACGTAGACATTTATTGAAACTTAGATTTTAGATATGGTCAGTGTTCATTCCAAATAACATTTTCCGAACAAATTAAATGATTTCAATGCATAATTTGTTAAAGAACGGGTTTTTGATTTTCGTTCATATAATTTTAATGAAAATAAACACTGGCCACGTCTAAAACAATGGTTTCAATAAATTTCGCTATACCGCATCCAGCCTGTACCTAAATTATTTTATTATTGAAATAACCAAATTAATAAAACAATTATTAGTTTACAACCTACTGTATTGCTACAAAACGTAAATAATTTAACTTTTTCTTTTAAATATATTATGTATTTTATGCAACACAAACAAAATTGCGATATGAGTATGACTATGTAAAAATTTACTACACAATCCTTTAAGGCGGGTGCGCTTTTTCTTACATAACTTTTTAACTCCTAACATCGAAAGTCCGAAAATGTGTTTCATACAATTTTATTTCATAATGATCACTCTTCATAATTTTTATTTCAATAAATATTAAAACGCCAAATGAATCGACTTCATAATTTTATTGTTCATACATTTATTTGTACTCATTTTTGCTTTCATATATTTCTTAATCAGAAGTGCTATTTATCCTATACATCAAAATTCATACTGTTAATAAACATACATCACTTTTAGTAAAGTAGTAGGTTAGGTTAGGTTAGAACTGCGACCATAACACTGCTAGAATCAATCTGTTTTTAAAACATTTACAAACATACCTACATTTTAAACAGAATGCTACAATTTAATCTTATTTGAGACAACGTTATGTACACAAATAATATGAACATTGTCTCTTATGAAGAAAACTATTCTGAATAAAAAAAATATTAATTAAACACCTTCTTAATGAAAACATTATGAAATAAAAAATTATGATGACGGGGTGTTATGAGTTCCGATTATAGGAATATTAATGTATGAACATAAAGTTTATGAAGAAAAAAATTATGAACAGTGATTATTATGAACTCCAATTCGTAGTAAAATCGTAAATATGAATACAAATTTTATGAGAGCCGATATGGACCCCTTTAAGGCTTACGATTGAAGCAGTTAAATTATATTTCTAGCTAACCTGGCTATTCGCACGGTCTCTGACTCCAATTACCAACAGTCCTCACGGCAAGTGGTTGGGTGCAGTTCGAGCGCTTTCCGGCAAGCGATCAAAGGCCATTATTGTTATGAACTTTAACGAACCAAGCTATTGATGAAACCAACAACCAGCTAGCCTCGCTCTGTTGCCACTGATCCAGTTAGGAGGAAACAATAGATAGCCTATTTTCAATACAAATGTAATCGGGTTGTAACTTTATTACCTATTTTTATGGATGTATCATATCTCAAACACTAAAATGTATGTTTGTTGTGGCCAATTTTCTCAAAATTATTATTTTACCTGTCAGTTTGTATGCAAATCTATGAATGACTAAATCAATGTTAACAAAATGGACAAGAGCAAACATACATTAAAGTGTTTTAAATGTTCATCATCGTCCTTATCCCAGTTATTTGGCGTCGCGTCGGCGCAATATGTTTTATCTTTCCATACTTTTTTATCAAACGTCATCGCAGAACTTACACATCCTTTCCAGCCATGTCATCTTGCACACAATCAATCCATATTTTCTTCGGCCTTACTCTTCCCTTAAATAATATGAATGAAAAATAGATCAATAACAAATAGGTAGTAATAAAATAACAACTCCGTTTGCATGAAAATACGGCTTCGGAAGTGTCCCCTTAACGTGTGCATTAGGGAAACCGTCGCCTTAACAAAGCGAGCAATCGGGAAACCTCCGGATCTAGCTAGTCTTGCTTTTCGCACCGTCGCCACTGATTTCCGACTCAAATTATAGTTCCCACGGGCTTACGATTGCAGTAATGCATTTTGGTGCAACGAAGCTTTGGATTTGAAATTGAAATAGATAGATAGAACGGTTGCTTTATTGCTAAAATTTATTTCAAAAACGTTTAACTGCTTTGTTGGTCTAGTTAGTGTTTGCGACTCTCGCCGCGAGGTCTTAGGTAAGAGTTTTATTTGGGACTTTTTGCATCAGATAATTATAAGATAATAGCAGCACGGAATTGGAATTGTGCCCGGTAGATCGCGATCTTATCACAAAGGACCTAAACATAACAATTAAATTACACCCTCTTCTGAGTTATAAAGGCTAGGTGATGTTAAATAATGTTTTCATGTTTTCATGCTACTGATTTACTGATTTAATAACAGCTTCAGCCTAATAATATTTAATTTCGATGGTCACTACGTACATAAATACATGTCAAAAGTGGTTTTTATTGCTCAATTGGCTTTAGATTTTCCATATACATAGTCCTGGATATAAGTATTTTTTTAATATTACCTATTTCACGTCTTTTACAATTTAGAACAATTATAATAGTTACAGCTAGTGTAGTTAAGTGTCCTCTCCTGTAAACCTCAGTTTTGATATGTCTTTATGTATGTAGGGACCGTCGATTTGATAAACACGAACTAGAATATATTATGCAAGGACCTTTATACACCCAAAGGGCACAAAGACTTTAGTTTAAAGCCTGTTTAAACAGGCTAAATGGTGTACGTTTAACCAGTTTAAACAAGGTAGAACTGGCTGTCAATACAGATGGAAATAGACTGAGTAACAATAGAGTAGGTTAAGATGTAGGTCATAAATATGGAAGGAAGGTATGGTCCGCAATGAAGGTTCGTTCAATACCATCATCACTTACCATCAGGTGAGATAATGATAAAGTGCCTATAGTCCATAAAAAAAAACAATATACCATTACTTAATCACTCGGAAGGGGTGTAATAATTCTCACATTTTACCTAGTCCCTAGAATAATAATAATGAACTGCTTCGTGGATCTACCGCGTAGTCTCGGGTTCAATTCCCAAGCCGGCCAAAATTGTTGTTGTGGATTTTTCACCAGGAGATTTTTAATAGCACTACGGCGTTGTATGGCCGGTGTATGGCGATAGGCTCACCCCTTACCACATGGGATCTAAAAACATGACTGGTGAAATGTGTGTATTCTACACCTCTGACACACCCTTCGGTGGCGTGATGCTATATTAAAGAAAAACTCCCTGTCCATAAATACAATTTCAGTCCATTTCACGAAGCAAGATTCTACAGCTCTTTTCTTGATTTATATTCTCAATCTAAGAGTTTATCTTCAGATGAGATCGTGATCAACCATAAACCTATCCTCATAAAACAAACGGCTTTCTTTGCTGACGGTACTAGTTTATATTTTGAACAAATACGACCTATAAAGGCCGCAGCTGACTGTACGGTTAGTACTTGTAAAATATTCATGAGATTCGTTTATGTAGTTCTGTAACTAGATATTTATTTAGGACAGTAAATAGGATAGTTTTATTTTCTAGACTAGGTTTTGACATTAAAGTGTATTTAATTCTGAATATTCTATTTATACACTGCCTCGTTAGTATTGAGGTTTTGTTTATTTTCTATTTGAATTACAAAAACAAAAACGACGCCATCCCTAGGTATAATAACTCCTGTATCGCGGGGGTGTTCACAAACATACATTTCACACACACAAACACTTAGAGTTAGAACAATTTTTAGCGGATCACATAATGATTTGTTTCTCGTGGGGATCGAACCACCAGTGCTGTTGAAAGCGGCCAGGTGACCGCTTTTATTTATTTATTTATTTATTTAAACTACATAATATACAGAATTTGTATACAAGGCGGACTTAATGCCATAAGCATTCTCTGCCAGTCTACCTTTGGGTGATGCCGAGATTAACAAGGCAGGTGAAGATATAAAATATAGCTTTTACCATTACGCCAACCATGCAGTCATACCTACAGCCTCTCACTTACTTAGGTTCGATTCACGGGTCGAGCAGAAGTGTTGTTTTGGATATTTATGTCAAGAAATTACTTAATAGCAGCACGGTGTTGAAATTGTCGCATCCATCCCGTATATTTTTTTATTCTTTACACAAAGAATAGATAAATTCGTCCAGACATCGAGACACAGCTGTGACACGTACAATCTTTTCTGCCTATGTCTCCTGAGATACCTCGAGATACTACATATATTTTGTATCCAATTGACTGTGTAACGTACCTACTTTTCTATACAAAGGATTTCAAAAGGTTTTTTTACTACTCAGAAGGGAGTGGCAGATGCGTATAAGACACATATTTCACCTTTTATATTAGGCCCAATGTCATAGCGAGAGGGCGTCCTTTTTTTTTAAATGAAATTTGAAGGAATGAATGAAACTTTAACTCATTCATAAGGCAGACTTTGGACAAAGCTTTCTTGTTCTTTCTAACTTTTCTTTAGGGTTTCAACTAAAATAACTCTTTTTTCAATGGAGTTCCAAAACGGTGAAAGATTGCATACCCTAACCACTAGACCAACAAGGCAATCAAAGTAAGGTTAGCGGTGAGTTCCTTTATAGCCCAGGGTAGATCCCTTAAAAAATGATAAAAAGTCAAAAAAATAATAGTAGGATGAAACCCATTAGAAAAGGAGGAGAATATTATAAAAATTTAAGGAAAAATAATTTACGGGCGATCTGAGGTCGGGAAGAGGGGGAGGGGGGGGTTTTAAGGGTAAAAAACGGATTTACTCGATTTCCGGCAAAACTAAAAGTCCTATGGAAAAAAGTCGAATGGCAAAGTTGTTGGTAATAAAAAGATCTAAAACTTTTGTATTTACACTTTTTTCATATAACCTCAAAATTTATGTAAAAAATTCAAAAAACCAAGTTTTTGGTTTTTTATTTTTATCTTTTACAAACAATAATTTTTTTTCACGAAATTTGGTGAAAACTTACCTTTTTATGTCCCAAATACGCTGTAATTTATTTGATTAGAAATATATATGTTTTCACCTTTTTTTTTTATTAATATCGATTTTTTACCCGTATTTTCGATCGAAAAATCACCTGTCAAAATATCAGCTTTTTTCAAAAAATTGGTATGTATTTTGTTCGTTGAAATGTCTTCTTTCTGATGGTGAAAAAATATATATATGTTACTATAGTAAATCTTCACAGAAAATGCAAAACAAAGATCGAAAAATACTATTAATATATAATTAACATATACAATTTTGAGTTATTTATTAAAATTTACACTTCAATTACTCGAAAAACGTAAGATTACATGTTACATTGATAAAATATTAATTTTATTAACTTATTTGTTTGTAAATAGCTCAAAATTGTATATAGTGTATATATTAATTATATATTAATAGTTTTTTACGATCTTTGTTTTGCATTTTCTGTGAAGATTTACTATAGTAACATATATATATTTTTTCACCCCCCCCCTCCCCCTCTTCCCGACCTCAGATCGCCCGTAAATTATTTTTCCTTAAATTTTTATAATATTCTCCTCCTTTTCTAATGGGTTTCATCCTACTATTAATTTCTTTGGTCTTAAAAATTAACGGCACTGGGCTATTAGTGATAAATCTTGTTTAAAAAACCAATATGTTCCTTCAATATTTTTTTTTAACAACTCGGCACGGACCACATACGGCGAATGCTAACTATCAGATTTACGAAATATATATGTGAATCAGGCGAATATTTCACGGGCCGAGAATAACAAAACATTGTGTAAAGCCTTACACAAATATTACCCAGATCTATACCTAGGTAGAGGTGTATACCAACCACATTTCACCTATCCAAAATCAACCACATTTCACCTGTTGTTCACACAATTCCAACTCCGTAGAATCAAATCCATATTACACTTTTGTATGGTCTGGGAGTCAAACAGAAGACCAATAGAGTTTTGTCAGTAGGTGGTCTATCGAATAAACTTGACATGTAGGTATCCGATAAAAAATATTTTCAATATTATTGTTACCACTTTGTTGGCATAGATAATTTACACATTCATGAAAAATGCTTTCTAGCACTAACGGTTTCGACTCTATGCTTCGGACAGACGAATGGAAGGACGGACAGACGGATATGGCAAAACTATAAGGGTTCCTTGTATGTACTATGGAACCCTAAAAATACAAATACCTAAAGTATGCCCAATATTCAATCCAATTTATATTTCTACCTTCGAGTCGTAAGCAATACGGTTACTGAATATTTAATATCAAATAGGTCTTCTTATACAAATAAACTTTTATATTTTTCGTAGAAACGAATTACTTGGGATTGATGAAACATTGTTATAGTATAAATTGATATTGGATATAAAGTTTAGTTATTTTATAATAAAAATATATTATTGCTATTACCTAATAGATCAGCTGTTTTTTGGTCTTTTATTTCCTCTTAAACGATACTTTGTGAATGATTAAGGGAGTTGTATAATGAATTTTACTAAAAGCCAGCTTTGGAGCCGTTGATGGAATGAACAGCCAGAGGGGAAAAGCACGTGTTTACTAAAACACGGAGAAAACTCAGGCCCGACAAAAAAATAACTTAACTGAAAAAAAAAATTCGTCAGCTGGCTGCAGCATGGTGGGTTATACGTCTTATCACTGGCGGCTCATTCCACCAACGGTTTCGCTGCTGACTTAAAAAAAAAGTTTTATTTGAGAGGAAGTTGGGTATCGATAACTGCTATGGGCTCAAGAACTTATCTTGGTTGTGTAACTTTTGAGTGAGAAAGAGTGAAATATATCTTAGTTTAGCTTACACTACAATATCGAAAGAAAACATGATTTTGATGATGATCGTACAGCTCTTGTAAAGAATTTACTTGCCACCAAAGGGTAGTACTTGCTTGTGCCGGTTTGGTGGTGGAACCGGGCCAAAACTTACTGGCACATATGGCATAATACCGTAACCCCTTAGATGACGCGACGTTTATAATCTGCATTTATGAATTATTCATATTCATGGGCTATAGTTACCACTTACCACCAGGTGGACTACAGGTTTGTCGCTACTTACCACGTATACAAAAAAAAATATATCATGCTTGCCATTTCATATAAGAACAGCCATATAAAGTTAAAGAAAAATATACTTCTCTCTTCACACAGCCTAACAACACACAATACTCTTAAGGGTCAGGCGGAGTATGATTTTTCAATACAAACGGAATTCCGCAATCATTTGTAATTCAAGCGTACATAATAAATACTATTGATTTGTGTTATTTTCATTAAGACAGTATTAATCTTAGTATTTCATTAAGACAGTATTAATCTTGGTATTTGTTGATAAAAACATTATAAATATCTACATGAATCAAAGTTTAAGATAATTGAATTACACGTAATTTTACAGCGTACACGTCACCTTTTCGTTATATTTGTTTTGTATTGTGAACATTTATATCTGTAATGTTTTATAAACATAAACATAGTTTAAATTGTCTAATTAATGAAAAAATATTAATAAAGTTTTTATTGATATATTTTAGCCAAGATAAATTTTATTTTCGATTACATTTTGAACGACCATTCCTGTCTTGCGGGTTAAATGTAAGCACACGTGCACCAAACAGGATAGCACTACTCCGCCTAATTTTTGCAGCTACTTCTTGGTAAAAACGTGGTCCATCCGCCGGACTGTTAAAATCCAAAGAAACAAGTTTTTAACCTTTTGCGCAATGTTGGCCACGCATCAAGCTATACACTTCCAGTATAAGATGGTCGCATTGTATATGCTTCCCGTTAAGAAACCAGTTTATACTGGTAATGTATAGCTTTACGTGTAGCCGTGTACGCGTGCAGAGAATCCCATTTGGCAAAGTTCACAAGATCTTGTTAAAAGTTGCTGCGTTGTGGTCCTCTGAATAATAATGTAGTTTCAATGTTTATAATGGACTATTGCGAAGAAACTTCACGATTGTGGATTGCGGAGTTTTGTAGAAACCTCAGAATAAACATGGTTTTACTAAAATAGAACACGGTGCCTGGTTTATTGAAGTAATTTCACGGCAGTGAAATGGAGTTGATTTTCTCAGAAAAACTTTTTCGACCTTTACTGACAAATAGCAATATCTTAACTATTGTATCTTATTTGGACTACCTCGTTGGACGAATGGTTAAGAAATGTTTGATGTCGGTACAGTAATTTTTAAGTTAAATCGTAAAAAGCAAACTCAAAGACAAATCTTTTTTCTTTATAATTTAGTAATAATTTAGACTAAAAGCTCGAAGCTAAAGTTAAAAGTGTAGATTTTCAAACAGATTTTTTGTTAAAACTTCAGCTGACATAAGGTTTAAATAATAAATAATTTAAGTATGATGGTTATAAAAAAAATTACTTTGAAGTTAAAAGCTTTGAAGTAAAAAGGTTTTAATTATTAAAAACTACGTTGGTAAAACTTGGAGTCAAAGCTTATGAAATAATAATAACGACGTGCGTTGAGCGGCGATAATGTTAGCAACAAATACTAAATTTATCTTATGATATCATTTTTTTTTAAAACGATGCACGTATCTGGAATAATTTATATATCGCAGGCGTTTTTACAAACATACATCTCACACACCCAGAGTTAAGATATAGATAACTTTTTTAATATCCCTAAGGAGGCTTTTATAAACTTTATAATTTATCTTATCTAAGGCTGTTGGCTACAATTTTTCTTGCGCATTTAATAAAAGATGGTATCCTGCGTATGATATTGTTCTAGTGATAAAACTTTGAGATTTGTACTTGAAGTTTAAACAACGAACTAAGTCTGCGTGTTTTTGAATTTCCGTATCGTGGAAATGTAATATCGTATTAACATTTTGGAGTCCTAATAGCCATAACAAAATATCTTCTAAAAAAAATATACTAGTACAAAAAAAACATTTTAATCAATAAGTATAGGTGCTAAAATAATTGTATAGTTTGCGGTAAAATAACGTTTATTTAGGATTTTTTTTCACAACGTATTTTTTATCACAGAAAGAATTTGATAAGTATTTTTAATATCACTTTCAATTTAGTTCTTGATCTACTTCTTCTGATCTTTATCTATAAAACAATTTTTATCATTCCTCTAAACAAAACCCTTCTTTTAATTTAGTTTGTCTGCAGAAATGGCCAAGTTACGACGGTTTATTTATAAATGATTAAGGGATATTCATCTTATAATAAATATTCGATAATGGGATTTAGAATGGTTGTGAATTTTGGAATTTGAATTAATATTGATTAAGGACTTAGTCAGGCAATTTACAATAGCAGTATGAAGTTAGAATTGTGCCGGGTACATGGTAATAATCTCAACTCCTATCCCACGGGACCTAAGAAACATAACAGGTGAAATATGGGTGTTGTACACCTCTTTTTTAACGGGATATTATCCCACCCACACGCCCACCACTGTGACTCCTATGACGCCAAGATCTACGGCGGTAACCAACTGAAAGGCACCGTGCATGACACACGGGCAATCCCAGGGACAGTTAAAATTGTCTTGGAACCCGCAACGAATTTAATCAGAAGTATATAGTTGGGTTGTACACCTCTGCCATAACTTCTCAGTAATATAGGCGTGATGTTATGTTATATTAGCTGTTTTTTTATGAAATGTATCTAAGAACCATAGCTACAAAAAGTAACAACAAATCCGATTCAATAAACTACCGCAAATATCCATTCTATTATGTCCATTCTAAGGTTGCCTGGAAGAGATCGCGTCAAGCGATAAGGCTGCCCTTTGTACGTTATAGTTTTAAGTACCTATTTCTTTGTATGTTTGTTACAAATTTGATGTGCAAATAAAGTTTTTTTTTTATACTACGCCCACAGCGAACGAACGTGTAGTCCACCTGATGGTAAGTGGAGTACAGCCCATGAACATCAACAATCCACAAAAGCAGATTATAGATGCGTCGCTGCAGCTGAGGACTAAGGTGTTATGCCTCATGTGCCAGTAATTTCAGGGCCTAGTTTTCTCTATCTATCTATCTATCTATCTAAATAACGATCCTTATAAATCGGTTTACCGTTTAACAGCTACTGTACAACACACAAACAGACAGACATAGCGGTCGTTCTTATACTCTCCTTATACATCGGGGGTCAAACCAGCTCATAAGCCATACTTTGAAATGTTGCCAGTTCGACCCCGGCAATCTGGCAACGTGCCAGAGAAGTAAAACAGATACGGATTGAACATGGCTTCAACCTTTTTATTCATTGACCTTCAAATAAAGTTGAAAGCTTCCTAATTGTTTAATGAAATGAAACAATTTACACATCGATGGACAACATTAATAATGCTTTGTGGATTGGGCAATTAATTCAATTTTGTTACTTAATGATGCGAATCAATCCATCTTGCAGGTTAAGTAAGATGTGTGATTGATACAACGATTCTCTACGTCCGGCGCACCCTGGGCAATTCGCGAATCCTCCAAAGCGAATTGGCAAGTCTGTAGAGGAACAGGGTGTTATGTTCCTCCACCACAAAGGGAGGATCCTCCGACCAGGCTCGGTGGTAATGCCTGGCGGACAGCTGTCCAACGGTAGCTTATTGGAAGTTGTATATATGTATACTCTCTGTGAACACTTCGTTATCGCGATTCAGCACTCGTCGACATATGTCACGTGATTATGTGCGGATACCGCCACAAGTCAAAATAAAATTAGACTCAGCCAACGAATGACGAAGAAGAAGAAGCAATACTAACCGCAGTCGACCGTGGATGGGTGATCGGACCATAAGTCATCGGTCCCGGTTGAAGGTCTATGGTAGTCGTTGCGTGAAGTCAAAGAGTCTGACAACTAGTCTAGCAAAAAGTATCGTATTAACTTCGAACTGAGTTGTCTGATGGCAGTCACTCCACGTAAAATACCGATATTCAAATTGTTATTTTAATAAATGTATTTTGTAAACTACTTACTGCTTTAAAGTATTTGATCGGCAACTATTGATTTAATTAATAATTGAAACACGCTGCCACTCAAATAAGTTATTGAAGCGAAATCAATTTTGTATTAATGAGGCTGTGATATTTGCCGCTTTTGTTGGCTTTAAAATTATTGTTTACTTTAAATTGTAAACAGAATGTAGATTAAAATCGATCAATTCAAATGAAATTAAAAGTCGAGCCAAACTATTTATCAGGCACAACCAATTCACATTAGCGTGATACTGCTACGGCGTAGCAACGAGTACGTATCCAACGCGATATCGCGATATCAACTTCTGTCTGACCTCTCCTACCTTCAGATCTTCTCCGGAACTCTAAAATGGTTCTTAGTTATCTTCAAGGACGCCAGCAGATAGTCCACCTCAATGAATCTTCATCGAAATTATGTGATCTCCACTCTGGTGTCTCTCAAGGCGGTATTCTTTCCCCATTACTGTTTTCTATATTCATCTATCTTATTACCGATGTTCAATGTGCGTATCATCTATACGGCGATGATCTGCAAGTCTGCTACATTCAAGGGGGCGTTAAGGGCATTTTAGTTGGTATAAGTAGTATCAGTCACCCTCACTTCACCTGTTATGTTTCATGTGTTAGAGAATGAGCCTATCACCACTCACCGAGCACAATTCCAACTCCGTGCTGCTATAGAGAATTTCCTGATGGAAACAACCCAAATAAAACTTTTGCCCAACCCGGCAATCGAGCCTGAGACTTCACAGTGACAGGCCGCATACGCTAACCACTAGACCGATTAAACAATTTACTAGTGCTCTTATCAACAAAAAATAAATAGATACTAAATAAGTAACAAATAGCATACCGGATAAACGCCAATTTAATTGCCCATTGGACAATAAATTCATATAATGGATACCGTCGATAATTCGGGGGCGTCCAATGGCCGGAGGTACTATATAACTCAAACATGGAATGGGTGACAAAACCGGTACATTGATCATGTCCGGTTATTCACAGTGAAGCGGAAATTAATAAAATTAAACAATGTAGAGGTTGTTTTAATTCAATGAGAGCATTTGAATAAGTGATGTATAGAAATGTGCTCTCTGTATGTAAACCAAAGAAGTATGTAAGGACCGAAGTATATGGCATTTCAGCGTTTGCCTACCCCCGTGTGAAAGAGGTGTGAGTCTATGTTTGTATGTTATAATTAAATAACATTGTTTCAACTAATCACAGTTTCATACAAAATTTAAACATTGTATAACGTTCCATTACAAATACATCATTTAACCTGCCCTATCTACTATTAATAAATGTATTACAAAACTTGTTAGGTGCTGTATTCATCTATCATAGTTTGAAACTATTCCCAACAAGTTCTAAACTAATACATGTTGAGACCGTAATTGAACAGCTTTGAGTACAGTTTTATTTTGATAAATTAGATTTGAGTATAAGCGATGATGAAAACAACATTTAGAGTTAAAACTTCAAAAAAAATCCTGGTATTGTATTCGTAGCAGAATTTTGCTACGCGCTACTTTCGTAGCGAAATACCGCTACGCGAATTATTCGTAGCAACATTCTGCTACGGTATTTGTAGCAACAATCGAAACATAATACTTTTATTTTTTTTGAGTTTTTAGATATACTGTTAACAATTATCTTGTATTTTGATTTACAGTTAATTATAATGTATAGTATCAATTACATTAAGCAACGTAGAATCATTAATTGGACTACGGTGTGCCAATTAGACAGTCTAACGATTTACATAAATATCAAAATAATATACCGAAATTTTATCCTTTTGGTGTAATATGGCAACTTATTTGGATAACAAACTTTATTATCACGAAAAGTTTAAACAACTAATATTGTATTTTTATTAAAACTGACGTGAGTTTGTAACATTATTTAAATTATGAAATACGGATGTTACTTAGGTAATGTTGGTCTATTTAGTCGACCGCGGTTTCACCTGTACTTCTTGGCATTTTCAAGAAAGCGAACTTATATTAGTTAAAATTCCATTAGAAATACATTATTTAAGCAGACACCTCCTACCTATCTACTTAAGATATAATAGAAACTTACAAGGCTGTAGAATACATCCATCATAGTTTGTGAAACTATTTCTAACAAGTTTGAACACTAATGTGCTTGACACTGTAATTGATTCGTTGTAAGTCCACATTTGTTTTGATAAATTAGATTCGAGTAAAAGCGAGCGAGTGACATTTGGAGATATAATATCTGATTGTTTTTGTAGCAAAACTCTGCTTCGAGCAACTTTTTTACGCAAAATTCTTTATCGAATTACACTTTCATTGACAATTAAAATCATCGTTATCGTATTTTATCGATATATATGTGACGTAAACATTAATTTTAAACATGGCGACGACCGGATGGCGGAGTGGGTAGTTTACCTGCCTGCTACGCCGAGGTCGCAGGTTCAATTCCCGCTTAAGACAAATCTTTGTGTGCATGAACATGGGGGTTTGTCTTAGTCTGGGTGTTTCCATGTATAATAAGTATGTATTTACAAAAGAACCCATAGTATAAGCTCTGCTTAGTTTGGGACTAGATGGCGTTGTGTGTAAGTTGGGAGATATATAATTATATATTTTCTTAACGTGGTCTGTGCTGATTTGCTATGGTTAAAATATTTTTACATTGCCCAAAAATTTATGATCTCAATGTTCAATTTGTTCGGAAAAGAGGATTTTTATTTTATTATATTTTAGAGAATTGACACAGAAAATGTTTTAAAGCTGTGGTCTCAATAGATGTCACCAAGTCACATCCACCCTGCATAAAACAAAGATTCAAAAAGTCAACAACAAAATATGACAAGTCAAACAGAGCAAAACAGTACATAAATACGATATTAATCACAACACAATTAGATTATAAACCACTCAAAATAATGGCTGTTACATTTTTCATTAAATAAAGTGTTTTGAATAGGTCCCACTGCAAGCGATTTGTCTTGTTGGCCTAGTGGTAAAGCACATACTTAACCTGAGCTCTTGGGTTCAATTTTCTGGTCGGTAAAAAGTACAATCTTTACTTTTTCCTCAAAAAGAGGCCGTTTCTTGATAACTCGGCGCGGGAGCGGCGCAATAAAATATTCTCATATAAATATAGCCGGTATTTGCTTAGGCATATTTTCTTGGCATATATTTTGCGACACCGATCCCGCGTCGAGTATTCACAAAAACGACCAAAACCTCAACAGCAGCATAGAGATTTAAAGTGTGCCCAGTAGATAGCCATAGGCTCGCCCTTTATCACATAGGACCTAAACATAACAGTTGAAATGTGGGCGTTGCATACCTAATACATATTTTGGCGAAACCCTTTGACGAAACCCAGGCACAAAGTAATGTAACAATTAGATTAATAACCACTCAGAATAATAGCGTAACATTTTTCATTAAATAAAGTGTTATGACATGTTGGGACAGGTCCCGCTGCGGGCGGTCGTGATGGCGATTAGAGATAGTGTCGTTTTATACAGCAATAATATGTGACAGGTGATTAACCGAACGAGGAATGTTATGAATAGTATAATCCAGGGATGGAGAACCTTTATTGATGCACGTGCCATTATTTTATAAAATGAAGAATAATGAGACCACAACGTCTTAGACAAATTCAAGGAATCAACGAACTCAACGAAACAAAAAGGAACTCAACGAAAGTGACTTATTCAAGGAATTCGTCACTTTCACGTGCTAAATTTGTAAACTGCGTGACAATCCATTTTATGTCGTTGTTGATTTTTGAATTTTCAAACGAGGGGAAAAACCTTAATGATAACTGTGGTAGAGTAATTCTGTCCATGTCCATGATATAGCCTGCTACAAGGTACTTAATATCGTAGGTAGTCTTAAGAATATGGATCTAGTGGGCAGTCAGAAATATTTATAATATTTAAGATACGAAAGCGTCGAGATTTACAACCGTACAAAACATTATGAAATGAAATGAATGAAATACAAATATCATTTTTCTTAAGACTTCACAAAGCACTTACAATCGTCATACAAAAATACTTCTTCTTTAAATTCGCGGCGCTGAAACTCACATTCATCACAATATCTTAAACGAAAAAGTGAATTTAAGTGTCAGTTGCGTAGACAAGGTTTTCTTGAGAAGAACTGGCAAGAAACTCACGGCTCACTCTTTTCAATACACATTAGTCACTGTATTTTATGATCTAATCTATCTTATACCTAAAAAAAACCGACTTCAAAAAGTAGGTAAACTAAAAAGCATAAAATAAATTTACTTCGCACAAATAATACGTTTTTTCATTTAGTTAAATAGAAATTATTAAATAATTAATTTATAATTCTGAAGTCGGTGCCACGTAAATCGGATAATTAAGAACTAATATTCAGTCAGAAAATAGTTGTTAGAAAGATTTATACTTATTATCTAGTTATTGGTTACTTGGCACCGACTTCAGAATTATAAATTAATTATTTAATAATTTCTATTTAACTAAATGAAAAAACGTATTATTTGTGCGAAGTAAATTTATTTTATGCTTTTTAGTTTACCTACTTTTTGAAGTCGGTTTTTTTTTTTGTTAAAAATTATTTTATTTTACGATTTTAAGTGATGGGTAGACCGAGCAAGAATGTTTCTCGAATGAGGAGACGACGGTTACTTGAGACGGAAAACTTATTAATAATAATCCCCGTACTCCTAACCGTTGAGGAGTTGTACCTTCCAGCATCAGCTCTGCAACTTAAAATGCAAATATCCAAGTAGTTTTAGGTAATATACGAAACACAATATAGAAGCTTGATTGACCCATGATTTCTCTAGGATCCCATCATTAAATCATGACCTCATATTATAAATATACATAAGTAATATTCAACGTCTCGCCTCATCTGTGTATAACTTAAAAGAATACAGTAAACTTCCTCAAGGAGCCTATATTTAAAGAATTATCCCCGTACTCCTAACCGTTGAGGAGTTGTACCTTCCAGCATCAGATCAGCAACATAAAATGCTGACTACTAGATGCAAATATCCAAGTGGCTTTAGATAATATACAAAAATCAATATAGAAGCCTTTTAAATTTGAGGGTTGCCCTCGATTTCTCTAGGATCCCATCATCAGAACATGACTGGAAAAAAATGGGACCACATGACAAGTATATCCTATCAAACAAAAAAAGAATTTCTCAAATCGGTCCAGGCGGCTTCGAGTAATCGGTGAACAAACATAAAAAAAAAAAAAAAAAAAATACAACCGAATTGAGAACCTCCTCCTTTTTTTGAAGTCGGTTAAAAATACAGTCGATTCTATTACAACTACTGTTTCATTGTTCAATCATATGTTTGAGCTGAGCTTCTTTACATTCGTCATACTAAAACAAAAACATTTATTCTTCTTTGAATTAAAAAATAGGTTATTTGCTGAGAACCAGTCAAGGACTCGTGCAAGTTAGCTATTCACCTTCTTTAAACCACAATCTCTTTAATCTACTTAAAAAAATAATAAGGTATCATCAGCAAACAAAACTATATTGCATAAGTTCTGTACATACAATATGTATAAAAGTGTCATGACATAAAATAACCAGGTACGATATTTCGATACAACAGTTTGTTCTGAATATTTTCATGAATAAAATATGCACCAACGACTTTGCAATTACTTGCGCCAATTAAAACAATTTTGCCGCTGACAGTGGCACCGAACCTGCAGCGATTGTTTTCTACAAAACTTCAAGTTAATATTCTCATATTTCAACATGTCTATATTATATAGATTATGTCTATATATATATTTTTGTCGGTATAAATAAACTGGTAGAATTGGACATTTCAACAATTTTCTAGTGAAAATTAGTAAATGTTAATATAGGAATATGAAGAGCAAAAATAGGCAGATAATTGTATCTCTATTTTTTTATATCTCACCGCGGGGTATGTCAATAAGTCCTGTGTTCTTATTAGAACAAGACTTAGTGCCACGCGGATCAACTGGAGGCATAACATTTATATAAAAACACCTATATGGATAGGCTCCTTCTTCTTAGTCGGTATCTTGATTGTCGTGTCTAGAAGATGTAGTGTCTTTGACCACCCGATGTGCATGTAGCTGGCTGCTCATTAAGTAGTACCAGTATAAGATGGTCTTAGCGTAGTATAGGCTTCCTTTTCAATGCGAGACCAGCTTATACTGGAACCGTATAGCTTGATGTGTATGTGTGTAACCCGGAGTACACGGAAATTTAAGGTTTTCAACAATATGTACGTTGTTAATAAATAACAAACGCTCTTGACTCCAGAGAATTGCTGTATTTTGGAATGTACCTGTTATTTATTTCCGTTGTGGTTTGTATTACGAATGAAATAAATATTTTGTTTGTATCTTGAATGGTTTAATATTTGGGAAGTGAAATTTTACTGCTTTACTGAGCATTGACACGGTACAGTTTTTTTTCCTATGCTTTATATTTATTTTCTTTAAATTCATTACAGCTTTCTCGCCTATATTAACGCCTATATTAAAAAGGATGTTTCAAAGGCGTATAACACCAATATTTCACCTTTAATATCCCATGTGATAGGGGATGATCCTATCGCAATCCATTGTCCAGAATTCCTACTCCGTGCTGCTATTAAGAATTTAATGACGGCAAAATCACGAAAAACCATTTTACCCAACCCGGCAATCGAACCCGAGACCTTGCAGTGTGAGGCGCATACACTAACCATGTGAACGAACGTGTAGTCCACCTGATGGTAAGTGGAGTACAGCCCATGGAAATCAACAATCCACAAAAGCAGATTATAAATGCGTCGCTGCAGCTGAGGACTACGGTGTTATGTCTCATGTGCCAGTAATTTCAGGGCCTGATCTCACCACCAAACCGGAACACAGTAATGGAAGCACTACTATTTGGCGGCAGGTTAAAGGTGAGACGGTGGTGCTGCCGCCCTCGAGCTCATTCACAAGAGCTCTACCACCAACTGAAATGTTTCATTTATGTTACTTTCGGCCCCGTTTGTTTCACAAATTGTGGTTTCGATCTTCAAGTTAAAAATAAACTTATTATTGTCAGTTATTTCCATCGTATAATCTGACTCCTAACACCTGACAATTAATCGAGAATGAAGCGTCATTGTTTCGTTAAGAAATGGGTCAGTGCTGAACAAAGCATGTAAATGAGCTTGGATACAAAAGAGACATGTTTATAGAGAACAGAGACAGAGACCGCTACTGTAAGTGCCTTTTGTCTCTTTATTTGCGTACTGCGATGTTTTTGTAGCTTTTTGTTTCATGAATGTAGCTTATGAGCTTGAGTACACTTAACATGGATTATTAATTGGAATTATCATGATTATTTTTATAGCATTTAGCTATGCTTAGCAATTTATACTAAGAAACAGTTGAAAAAGATATGGGACCGGCAGGATTTGAACCTGCGACCTTACTGCACACCGGGCAGCCGCTCTTAGCCATCCATCTACGGTCGCCTCTTACCGGCACCCTAAATTTCTCAACTGTATGATACGTCATTTCGTGACGTCACGTTCATCCATTGGTTCCTATCTTAAGTAGGATACAAACCAACATGGCGAAGTTACATACAATACAATTATCATTTACTCAATTGCCTCGATGGTCTAGTGGTTAGCGTATGCCCCTCTCACCGCGAGTTCTCAAGTTTGATTCCCGGGTCAGGCAAAGTGTTATTTGTGAACTTTTCATCAGGCAATTCACAATAGCAGCACGGTGTTGGAATTGTGCCCGGTGGATGGCGAAAGGTTCACCCCCTATCCAGTGGGACCTAAACATAACAGGTGAAGTGTGGGTGTTGTTCACCTCTGCCACACTCTTCTGGGTAATATATATTATTCTAAATATATCTTATCCTACGATTGCCGATTGATGGAGGTTCCTGGCACCTACAAAACTATAGTAGGCAATGGTTGCCTCGGCTCTACATTGGCCATTTTTGTACTAATGCATTTCTGGATTATTCAACAAGCTACCAAAATCCATTAAAAGCTACCCAATTTATTGCTGTTGAGACATCTAAAAAATTGGTTACTGGAAAAAACATTCTATTCTGTCTACGAATTTCTCAACAGTAATTATAATGACGATTAATTTATTTGAATTTTCGTATTTTATTTATTATATTTTATTGACATGGACATTATTTATTTATAAATTGAAGTACTTATTAATGCTAATATTTGCATGCAATAATGATTATGATGTAATTTTGATGTGTTAAATTTAATATTTGCACGCTCTCAATTAAAGAGCAAAACATGCTGTGCCTGATATATAACAACAACTTGTAATTGTAACCGTGTTTTATGCAAATAAAGTTCTTTGAATCTTTGGATTTCTGAAATATTTTCTGTTTCCTTCTTTTTATACCTTCTTTTACGTAGTCGGTTAAAATTTTTAAACCAGTATTTTTCTCACAAAAAATTCGGCGTGTTTGGTTTAGTTAGAGGCCAATGAAATTGTGCATGTTTTGCCAACATTTTCAAGTCACCTACTTATCATATAAATTGTACATCTAGCACTTAACCTTGTATTTATTCTAGTCCTTCAATAGCCATGGCCAGTGCCGGGTCACCTTGTGATACTATCTACAACGATCGATACGTAAGGTAGTGTCTGTAACATTATTTGCAACTCATTGGTAAATTATACACGCTACAGTTAAGGCTGGTTGGTGGTTATGTAGCACGAAAAGCTTGTTTACTTGTGCTGGTACTTCCGAGACAATAACAATGGGGTCGGGTTCTTGGCAATGTTAGCACACACAGGGAATCTTTCAGCTTTTATTATGGCTTAAGTTGGCAGCGAGCTCCTAGTCTATAAGATATACTGAATGCCTAGCTCGCGGTTTATTGCGCGCGACTCTTGTCAAGCGTTATGAGAATGTAAGGAATCTTTCCGAGGGTCACGACAAACGCGCGTGGTTCATGACGTCATTAGCGCGCGGCTAACTACCGGATAGATTTTATTGAAAATTTGCACACATGTAGTCTATTGCTCGGGATAACATTATATGCTACGTTTTATTAACGTAATCTACGTGGGTGGAGCCGCGGTAGAAGACTAGTAAACTAAACATAAATAAAAACCGACTCGACATGTATCGGGACGTTTTGCATATCGTATCAGAGCGGCGTATCATGATCGTGTATCCATCCAAATACGTAATCATGATACTCGTCGACGATACACATACGATGATGATCGGATCGAGCCAGTAACACAAATGTGGACCCGCTATAGTAATCTGTGACGAAAATATGCAAATGCGTGCGCATCTCTCAACGTATGAAAATATGCAACAGCCGCGCGCGACTGTCGCGACCCTCGGAAATGGCTTCACACATTCTCATACATTGACTATAGCCGCTTGAGACGCACGCGGCAGACGCGAGCGACTAATCGCGGCTGACGCATGAACTATACTCAACTAAAGTCAATTAACACAACACGATACAAGCTAATTTCAGAAATTAAAACTACATAGTGTAATAAATTTAACTCGCTCTAGTAAATTGAAAGTAAATGCAAATAAATTTGCCAGAAGTTGGTATTATTAAGTCTTTCGTTGCAGTGAAGTTGTAAGAGTTATTAAATTAGTTCCAAGCGCTCAAAACTAACTGTGTTTTCCGTTAAATGCTGGAACAAGAGCACTAAGCGAGGGCAATTGCTGCTAAATTAATAATTTAAGAAGGTGGTTAAAATTACAAGGAAGTTTTAGACTTAAATGAATTTGAATAGATTTATTTAATATTAAAGTTTGAAACATTAAGAATCCAGCATGACTCGAATCTGCACCCCCTGGGTATACGCCCCAAGTGTTTTGCCAATTCAGCTATGGATTCGTATGCTGCTAGACTCGAAATTTCTCAACTCTTTTTGTGCCAGCGTTATAGGTATATTTATACATATAACTATACAACTTTAATATTATATAAAATACAAAAAGGCATAGCAAAGCTAAAGTTTGCTTTAAAATATTACAAGAATTTGAATAGTTATTCAAACTCATTGGCATTCACATTTTGTCTAACTGTGATCATAAATTAACTCAATCCAACACTAGATAATGGTCGCTTTGTAAATTATTGCCACGCCCAAACCTAAATTCGCAGTTAGCTCGCCAATTAGATAATTGCACATATTAGCACCGTTTCACAGTAATGGCCTAGCAGACAGATTGGTGAATTAATGGATAAATAAATAAATTAATAAATATTTTACAACTCACACACAACGCCATCTAGTCCCAAACTAAGCAGAGCTTGTACTCTGGGTACTAAAATAACTAATACATATATACTTTTCTTTTGTAAATACATACTTATTATACATAGAAACACCCAGACTAAGACAAACCCCCATGTTCATGCACACAAAGATTTGTCTTAAGTGGGAATCGAACCCACGACGATGTATTTACAAAAAGAAAAGTATATATGTATTAGTATCAGTTATTCTAGTGCCCATAGTACAAGCTCTGCTCAGTTTGGGACTAGATGGCGTTGTGTGTGAGTTGTGAATTATTTATTTTATTTTTATCACATAGGACGTAAACATAACAGTGTTGTTAAGTTATGTTATCAAGAACCGACAGATTTTAGATTTTTTTTGTTTTTTTTTTAATGCGGGGGTGTTCGCAAACATACATTACCAACACGCAAAGGTATTATGTTGCGAACATTACCTAGCTTGTGAAGCTGAATATCAGATTTTTATTTAGAATATACTATCAATCAGTTCCAGTATGGAGTCATAGAATACTCTTTGCTACACAGGCTGTCAATATTCGAGAAAAAAAGATTCCTTGGAGATGAGAAAAATATTCGCTTGGATTATTTACTTTGATACTTTTTTAACTTCTATGGATATTTTTTTCAGATGTTTTACAAACTGTCTAACATAACATAACATCACGCCTATATTACCCAGAAGGGTGTGGTGGAAGTGTACAACTCCCACACTTCACCTGTTATGTTAAGGTCCCATCCACCAGGCACAATTCTCCGTGCCGCTATTGTGAATTTTCGGCAAGTTCACAAATAACACTTTGCTCAACCAGAGAATCGAACCCGGTGCGAGGCGCATTCGCTAACCACTAGACCACCGGTACAACCTGTATAATAAAGAGAATTCTATCGCCTATTATTCAAAGTTTTAATACAATAATAAATAAGAGCAGACAAAGGATGCCAAGTTAAAAGACAAAATATTACAAGTCACGGAAAGTTGGTATAATCTCATAACAGATTTACAACAAACTTGAACAAACAGAAATACCCTTTCTACTTGAAACACAAGGGCAATTAGGAACAAAACAAAGTTTGGGAAGCGGTCGTCTTCACTTTATACAGGCTGGATGCGTAAAAGAATTAAATTTTAATTCAGTGTCTCGAATAAAAATAAAACATAATAAAATGTTTTCCTAACTATCTGACTACTTCAACTTCTTTTTGATTAAGTTTATATCATTTAGCTATGCTTAACAAATTGTACAAGGAAACAGTTAAAAAAAATATGGGACTGGCAAGATTTGAACCTGCGACCAGACATAAATATAATTACGTAACATACAGTTGATAAATTTGGACACCTGGTAGAGGTCGACCGTAGCTGAGTGGCTAATAAAGTGGTCTCAGGTTCTAATCCCGCCGGTCCAAAAAAAATTCAACTGTCTCTTAGTATAATTGACTGATATTAATTAATATTGAATTTGTCTGAAAAACGTGTTGTTTTTGGAAGTTTTTTAATTTATTTTGAAATTTCATTCTCATTCAAGATGAAAATTCTTCTTCCTATGAAGAAAATATATAAATATAATTGTAAGTCAGGTTTCATGAAAAAAGTTACAGAACAAAATTATAACACGTGATTATTCAATGAGAAGATTTTCAACGCGCTGTTTATCCTCCGTGTTTAAAAAGAAAATCACAATAGTTTATTAAATCTTGCTTAAATAATATATTTTATTAGAAGACTATCGTCAGACCCGAATAAAGAAAATATTTACTATCTTATATTCGTGACACAAGGTTGTAGGTGATACAGTTTCAAAACAAAATCAAAATCAATTTTTTTTATTTGCAAAATATGGGTAACAAAGGTGGTATATAGGTAAATATTACATAGTTTCTGTCCATAGTTTTGGGCATTGCCTTTTAATAATTAGATCGGTGTATCCAGAAGTTAGCTCATATAAATAAACAAAGAATTTTAGCTCTAAAACAAATTATTCTTGCTGTTTGAAACACAAATACTACAGCATTTAGGAACATAGCAAAGTTTCAGAAGTCGACATTTTCACTTTGTATAATACGATTTTCGTGTTCTGTCAGCCACAGTTGTGATTTAAATGAAATGTCTGAGTTTCTGCTTGTATATTTAGCTAAGGATTGGTTCAAACTGAGTTTGTTACTAATCTAGCATGTTCACTATTTGTTCAGTAACATAGATAACTAGCAACCCTATGGGTACTATGTAGTACTATTATATGCATTTTTGTATACATAAAAACCATAGTTATGAATCATTCTATCTATTTAAAAAAACCGCAGCAAATTCCGTTGCGTAGTTAAAAAATCTAAGCATACATAGGTACAGACAGACAGCGACAGTGATGGTATATTAAAACACCAGTTAATACATTGTGAGCGAAGCCATTAGACCCCAATAGGTATTGTGTAGATACTCTTTGTTAGACTATAATACAACTAGCCCCAGAACCATTGTTTCGACGTGACGTTTCGTTTTAATCACCGTAATTTTCGTTACTTCGCCGAAACATAGCTATGCGCAAAGCTGTTTTTCTAACAAACACAAAACAGCTCAGGTGTATACGCAGCCTTAACCGCTGAAAACCAGTGTGGTGAGCTTCACATTCAGTAATATAATACGATTTCCCTGTTCTGTCAGCTACACGACGCGATGTCGCTTAAATAAAATGCCTGAGGTTACCTGCTCCAATATTTAGTTAAGAACGCCGTGTTTTCATACTAACGTAATATGGGTAAACCCATATTACGTTAGTATGAAAACACGGCGTTCTTCGACTTTAAAATGATTAAGTTCCTATCTATTTTTAACCGACTTCAAAAAAAGGAGGAGGTTCTCAATTCAGTTGTATGTTTTTTTTTTTATGTTTGTTCGCCGATTACTCGAAGACGCCTGGACCGATTTGAGAAATTCTTTTTTTGTTTGAAAGGATATACTTGTCATGTGGTTCCATTTTTTTCAAGTCACGTTCTGATGATGGGATCCTAGAGAAATCGAGGGCAACCCTCAAATTTTAAAGCCTTCTATTTTGTGTTTCGTATATTACCTAAAACTACTTGGATATTTGCATTTTAAGTTGCTGAGCTGATGCTGGAAGGTACAACTCCTCAACGGTTAGGAGTACGGGGATTATTATTAATAAGTTTTCCGTCTCAAGGAACCGTCGTCTCCTCATTCGAGAAACATTCTTGCTCATCACTTAAAATCGTACAATAAAATAATTTTTAACAAAAAAAAAAACCGACTTCAAAAAGTAGGTAAACTAAAAAGCAAAAAATAAATTTACTTCACACAAAATAATACGTATTTTCATTTAGTTAAATAGAAATTATTAAATAATTATTTTATAATTCTGAAGTCGGTGCCAAGTAAACAATAACTCTGTATAGATAATATCAATCTTTCTAACAACTATTTTCTTACTGAGTATTAGTTCTTAATTGTCCGATTTACGTGGCACCGACTTCAGAATTATAAAATAATTATTTAATAATTTCTATTTAACTAAATGAAAAAACGTATTAATTTGTGCGAAGTAAATTTAATTTATGCTTTTTAGTTTACCTACTTTTTGAAGTCGGTTTTTTTTTTGGTTAAAAATTATATTCATACTTATTGTATCTGTCTCGGAAGTCGTCAGATGAAATGTTATATCAACAATATCTCAACAAGATATGAAGCCTCGCTTGAATAAAGCAAGTAACTTTACATATTATCCAACTGCTTCTACATACTTGACTAATTTTCGTTGTGGGTTATAAGACATTTTATTTAAACTTTCCTTTAGAGTGCCTGTGTGTCGTGTACGGTATTTTAAGAATTTAGATGATTTTAGCGCCACAGAATCATTATAACAATGGTGTTATAACATATGCGTTTTACATAAATTGAATCATACGTAATTTGTATATCTGTCAAACTAATATCGAGCGTACTTATCGAAATAGACTGTTTCCAATACAGAATCTCACCACCGTACTCTACCTACCCTATGTTTTCTTCTTAATAGTTTTACTAGCTTCCACCCGTGTCAATAAAGTAAAATTTAAAAAAATGTGACCTAATATATTATTCCTGGAGTCTTGAACTATCATACCAATTTTCAACAAGATTCGTTAAGTAGACACGAGATTTAATAGGTGAAGCAAACAAAGAAAATCTGTCCTCTTTTTATTAATATTAGTGTAGATACCTACATCCAGATAAAATTAAAATGAAGCTATGCTCGGCGTATTTGAAAAAGCATTAAATTCCGCCACCGATAGCCACAGTCCACTCAGTTCAGATATAGCACACATCACCCACACACTTCATGCACACACATCACAAACACACATGACATATGACACACAAAGTGACCGCAACAAAGCTCACCTTTACTCGATAGCTTTACTAATTGCTGAACTGAAAATAGATGACTGCCGTCCGATTTTTATGGTTTAGTGTATTATTTCAGTTATGAGTATAATGTGCTATCGATAAATTATAATATAACACCCACATTTCGCCTGTTTTTTTTAGGATGAGCCTACCATAGTTTTGTCGGACCGTGACTTGACAGATTTCATGGTGCTATATTTTTTTTTCCTGTCAGAAAAATTAACCCAGGAATAGAACCTGACACATCGCGGAGAGAGGTTGCATTCGCTAACCACTAGATAAGACAAGTAACTATCTTCATCTGAACGAATTTGAAGGGAAACAATAAAATTGGTTGGCTGTTTTCCATACAAAAGTAATAGGTATCTCATAAGTAAGCGTGCTTCACCGTAGACCGCATCATCACTTACCATCAGGTGAGATCATGATCGAAATCGTATTAGCAATCTTTTTATATAACTGGAATACAGTTTGTGAGGTGTATGCAAGTTCGTACACCGTACATGTTCGTATATATCAGTGAAATGCAAATCACTTGGCATTTAATCCGGCTCGAATGAACAAAATTATGTACGGTTTGTACACTTTAGAAAGTTAGTATTACAGGAAAACTGATATATAATAAAAATAAACTGATTTATTATTCTGAATTCTTATCACACTAAATGAATGATATGAGCCGAACGCGTTGATGATTGCGACTGACATTACTTAAACGTGCTAGAATATAATTGATGAGTGCGCACAACGTGAGCGCGAATATGTGTTCATAACATAACATCACGCCTTTATTTCCCAGAAGGGTGTGGCAGAACTGGCAGAGATGTACAATTCTGAGATTTTCCTGACGGATAAATCCCAAATTACACCCAGAAATTGAACCTAAGCTCTTGCGGTGAGCGATACACAAATTATACTAGACCAACGCAGTTTCACACAGTTTCCACAGCACGTCAATCTTGTATCAGTCGAGGGACAGTGTTACCGGCTTCTTAAATCTTGGCCATAAAAAGCTAACTTTAAAAAGTCTAAAACCTACTAAAAAATGTAACACAAAGCCGCCGTATAAAACAAAGTCTTCAGCCTTTATTGACCTATAACCTGGCATATAAAATCGCGTAATAAAACATAATTTTACGTTCATTACACTTTTACGTTCTGTTTACGGCATAAGAAAGTACCTGATATGAACACGTTCACTCGCATTATATTTTTCCCACAAAAATACTAGTAATTTTGATTTTCTAAACTACCCTAGATTTGTTAAAGATTTATTCAGATTTTTAAAAACCCTAGTTGTATACACAGCTTCTCATTAAGCTATAAATTTTCAATATAATGTTGTCTATACTGGAAATGTATAGCTTGATGTGGTAGTATTCAAAAATCATCAAATAAACAGTTGGACATAAAAACATATACGTGTCGAATATATATTATAACCAATCCATTTTTGAAGTCAGTTAAAATTGGAAGCAGCCAAAAATATACATATAAATGGGTCAGGCTGCTTTTGTGCAAAATCAATAACTACTAAGTGCAAGAGATCTCGATTGGGACCAACAATAGTGTTATTTAAATAGTTTTATTAGATTCGCTTTCATCAAACGCGTCAAAAGGGTTTCTTATATATCTGGCACTTTGGCCTATATTTATAAATAATAATATATAATGTAAGATATATAATAACATATTTAAATAAATGTATAGCCACGAAGGAGCGGAGTCTTTTACCACAGGCTTTTTTAGCTCAAAAGGAGACTCCAATCAATGATTGTAACACTCGATTGATATTGAAAAAAAATAAAATTTATTTTTTTTTATTTTTTTTCATACAACTACATATTATAAATGATGTACATTCTAACAGAAGAAAATTCTAGATATGGGCAAAAAATATGCCAAAGGTGATCGTAAAATTGTAAATATCGGTGTCGTTTTGCATTCAGGTTCTCAGAATCATGTACAAATAAAAAAAAATCACTGAGAAGCGGCTTCCTATTATTTCCTATTGATTATTTTTATATGCTATGCTAGAACATTATGAGGCCGGCATTATTTGAACCTGCTGATCCTACTTAAGAGAGGTACAAATAGATAAACGTGACGTTACGTAACGACTTAACACTTACTTGGGAAATTTAGGGCCTGGCAAGAGGCAACCGTAGCTAAGTGGTTGAAATGGCTGCCCGGTGTGCAGAGATTGCAGGTTCAAATCCTGTCAGTCACATATTTTTTTCAACTGAATCTATTATTATTACGGCGACGACCGGATGGCGGAGTGGGTAGTGTACCTGCCTGCGACGCCGAGGTCGTGACTTCGATTCCCACTTAAGACAAATCTTTGTGTGCATGAACACGGTGGTTTGTCTTAGTCTGGGTGTTTCTATGTATAATAAGTATGTATTTACAAAAGAAAAGTATATATGTATTAGTATCAGTTATTCTAGTACCCATAGTACAAGCTCTGCTTAGTTTGGGACTAGATGGCTATGTGTGTGAGTTGTGGAATATTTATTTATTTATTAGAAATACGAAAAAAAAAATACTTTCTCGACCTGAAACCCTATTATTTGGGACGGTTCATGTCATTAACTAAATTCTACCCTCAGGTGTATGAATTGACTTAATTTTAGAGGTATTTTTGCTAAAAAGCTTTCATTAAACCGTTCAATCACGATAAGTGTGATAAGGATTCATTCAATCCGATGGGATTACTCTCAGAGGCTTTCGGGAGCTTATACCCGATGAAAATTCAATTTTGTTTTTTAATTTAACGGTAGATTGTTCAAAAAGGTAGGACAACCAGCCAGTGCGTTGTGTAAGCTGTTTTAAATAATGTGAACAAAGGGAGTACTTCTAATGTAATGTAAAAATAATGCTTTCCAAATAATAAAAATAAATTTTACTTTTGCTGCAATAATGAGAATTAAAATAGCAACATAGCGGGTACTTCACGAGTGTAACAGAATAATATAGTAAGTGATCACGACGTGCGAGAAATATACTTCAAAAAAGTTGAAAAACACATCTCAAATAGGCGCTACAAATAATATTATTTCCAATCCTAGCAGTGAAGAAGCAGTTATGTTTTTCAGTGTTTTTGTTGAAGTTTTGTAATGTTACTATTATTATAGTTAGATTTAATTGGACTGACGTGTACATAAATGTATAAAAGTCCTTAAAAATAAAGATTTAAAAAAAAAATAGTTGAGAAATGCCAAAGTTGTTGCAGTGAATAAACAGTATAATAGACGGAGGGACAGTTTCTGAGGTTCCAGTTCCAGTTAGATCTTATCCGACACATGATATATAACCTATTATTTGATAGTGACAGAAGTTACACTTGAGAAAAGAATACAGCTGTCACTTTCATTTATAGGTATGTGTTATTTATGATTATCCTGCCAATATTTATTTATTAATTTATTTATAGGAAGATCAACAGCATGTAACAATTTGAATAGCTTAACGTAAATCGGTGACAGAGAGCCAATAATAGATCATCACGAATAAACTTTTGAATATAAATACAAGTTTTGTGAACATCAAAACAAAAGTACAAAAGTTAGTGCTTAATTATTACACTAAAAACTAAAAAAACACATCAAAGATCGCTATAAATATTTGGAAAAGAAGTCCTGACTGAGTATCCGTCTAGCCGGTCCCATTTTTGTATTAAATATATCAATGTCTAAATATTTGAATATTTGAATGAATAAGATGTATCTTATACCTGTGAAATTAAGGCTAAGTGAAATGGTTTCAAAATAGGACACTAACTTACTAATTGAATGGCAAACAAACAAATAAGCTGCAAGGATTTTATTCTTTAAAATGGTTGGAAAATGTTACTGTTGCAGATAGTATCATAATAATACAGTATGTGGTCTCGACGTGCAGCACTCGTGGACTAATTGAATGGTACGAGCGAAGTAAAAATTTCTGTGAGAAATGTATACTAAAAAATGGTAAAAAAATTCCAAAGTCTTCCAAAGACTAAGTGTTGTGGTATTAATATGCGACACTAACAGACTACTTGATTGGTAAAAATTCTTGCAGTTATTTTTATTTTACTTGTAAAATAAAAATAACTGCAAGAATTTTAACGTAACAACATCACGCCTATATTACCCAAAAGAGTGTGGCAAAGTGTACCACACCCACATTTCACCTGTTATGTTTATCTACCATGGGATAGGGGGTGTGCCTATCGCCATCCACCAGGCACAATTCCAACTCCGTGCTACTATTGTGAATTTCCTGACGGAAACTTCACAACACTATGCCCGACCCGGGTATCGAACCCGAGAACTCGCGGTAAGAGTCGCATACGATTACTACTAGACCGTAGTTAAAATTTTAAACAAATTAAAAAAAATTAAAGTGAATAACAGAATAATATAATATAGTCTCAACTCTATCACTAATTAAATAGCGCACGTACGAATGAAATAAAATTTTATTCCTCTCATACGTGTCCCATTATATAGAGCTAGAATATAGCTCCTACAATTTTATACTACGATTTACTTGAAAAAATGTCTTTTACTTAGTAAACGGCGCACGTGAGGTGTGAAATAAAAACAGCTGCCAGATTTTTATATTAAAAAATGGGTGACAAAAATGACAGGGTTGTTAGTATTTAAGTAAATATAGAAAGTGGTTTCGACGTGCTTATTACCTTACACGAAAAAAAGACAGCAGGTTGCAGTATTTTTTTTTTAAATAAGAATTATACATTTTTAGGGTACCCATAGGGTAAAAACGGAACCCTACTACTAAGACTTCGCTGTCCATCTGTCACCAGGCTGTCTTATGAGCCGTGATAGCTAGACAATTTTTCTTAGATGCTGTATAACTGTTGCCGATTTAATAACAAATATTAAAAACCTATTAAAATTAACATTTAGGTTACAATTTTATTCGGTATTGTTGTGTGGGACCCACACAACAATACCGAATAAAATTAACATTCAGGCGGGGCTCCCATACAACAAACATGTCTTTTTACCGTTTTTATTGATTATGGTACGGAGCCCTTCGTCCGCGAGTAAGACTCGCACTTGACCGGTTTTTTATGTTTTTCTCTACTTTTAATTGATAATATTACTCTACTGCAGTTAATTGCTTTAAAGAAAACTCACATCAACGCGACTGGCCAATCCTTCCACCACAATGAAAACAATTTAAACTAGTTGTTCTTCCATTGACACGCAAAGAAGAAGAAGAAGAAAACTCACTAGTAATTTACAAATACAAACCATTAGTATTCTTGTCAATTAAAAGCGGTAACCCACGGTAACTTTTTGGGTAAAATCTCGCGATCAGTCTGGCAATTGTTATTTGGGATTTTGCCGTCAGGAAAATCTCAGTAGCAAAACGGTGTTGAATTTTTGCCTGGTGAATGGCGATAGGCACACCCTCTTTCACGTGTGACCTAGCCGTAACAGTAATAATTCTCCAATAAAAAAAAACCGACTTCAATTACTAATAATGCTTATAAAATAAAAACTACTAAATAAGAAGACAGTGTGTCAAGATTGGCGCAACTTGTAGTTGCGAACTTCCTGTGATCAACGGAGTCCCCCAGGGTAGTATCCTCGGCCCTACCGTATTTCTATTGTATATCAATGACCTTTGTCAATTGCAACTAAATGATACCAACATCTTCACATACGCCGACGATACTGCCCTGATATCTTACGGAAGCTCTTGGGCATCAGCGTTTAGTAGTGCTCAATCTAGTTTCAACATCGTTACTAACTGGCTGACTAAAAATAAACTTTCCCTTAACGTTGGTAAAACGACCTATCTCACCTTCTCGTTGACATCACCTGGAAACCAATCTTCATCATCCTTTTCTCTCACTGCACACTCTTGTTCACCCTTGATCTCGCAGTCCTGCGATTGCCCTTCCGTGTGCCGAAGTAGCAGTGTGAAATATCTAGGGGTACAGATTGACGAGCGTCTCTCATTTCACTCACATATTGACACACTGTCCTCCAGACTACGAAAACTTATTTTCATATTCAAGAACCTTAGATATGTTGTTAACGCACAAATACTTCGCACCGTATATCTCGCTCTTTGCCAGTCGCTGACTCAATACTGCATCATTGCCTGGGGTGGGGCAAATAAAACGCATCTGTTAAAACTTGAGCGTGCCCAAAGAGCAGTACTTAAAGTTGGCTGGAGACTGCCATACCGCTTTCCCACTTCTGAACTTTTCAATACTTGTAACGTCCTATCTATTCGTAAATTGTTTATTCTCAACGTAATTTTGACCACTCACTCAAATACCCCTTACGATCCTTCGATTATTGTCTCAGTACGTCGGAAACATGCTATATGTCCGTCAATATCGGTCAAAACTAGCCTAGCCCAAAGATGTTTTTACTATCTTGGCAACTTCTTATATAATAAAGTCAACAAAATTCTAAATGTCTATCCAATGACCAGAAATGAATGTAAAAATGCTGTTACCACCTGGTTGAGTAATTTGAGTTACGACGAAACAGAAAGGTTTATCTGCGCTTTAAAATAATTATGAATATGCTCGCACTAATATATATACGCACACACACATACCCTCACTCACACACACCCTCACTCACACCCTCACACACACACTCACACATACACTCACACACACACTCACACACACACTTTCTTACTAATCTAATGATGTTTCTCTTACCACTTAATGGCTGTATTGTAGTACATTACTGTAATAACACGTCTCGATTCCTAATTGTAAATCTTTTGTAGCACTAAGGAGGGAGCCTGGAGATTTGTCACACAGGTTTCGAACCTACTACAAACTCCAGCTCTCACTAAGGTGTAACTAATACTGTACCTGTTTATTGATGTATGTTACCAATGTATGTACTTATACCTTTTTGAGAGAAATAAACTATTATATTATAAAAAGAAAAAAAAAAAAAACCAAACTAAAAGAAATTTTTATGGGACCACCTGGCAGCTATTTCGCGTCGAACAAAAAGAATCAAGCGAATCGGTTCATTAACCGCGACATTATCGATGTTCATACATAGAAAAAAACATACCGGCCGAATTGAGAACTTCCTCCTTTTAGAGAAGTCGGTTAAAAAAGTGGGTGTTATACACCTCTGCCACACTCTTCTAGGAAATGTAGGCGTGATGTTATGATATCCTGTTTTAACAGTCTTAATCTACTATTAAAACTATAATTTCGCCCGTTACTCTATAAGCGGATATGATAAATATTTTAGGTTTATTCTGACCTATATTTAGTCTACGTAAAAGGCTTCAATTTACTTGACGAGTATCTTTTCTCGACTTATCTGAAAGCTAAGTAGAAGGCTTCATTACTGTCTAATCAGTTAATCTTAGCGAGAAACTTAATCCGTCTGCCTCTACTCGACTTCAAAGAGAAGATAACTTACGAGCGCTTTTGAAGCTTAAAGCGCTTCACACTCGGCAGCTAAAATGTATATTAATGTATGTCAAAATATGAAGACCTAAAAATATACATTATAAGCTTTCGTTTTCGGCTTTACCACGGTACGTCAATTAAAGTAGTCTATATTATAGAGATCTTGAGCTATGCCACGTAAATTTTCATTAGGATCGGGTAC
Organism: Hypena proboscidalis; assembly: GCA_905147285.1. Taxonomy (NCBI): domain Eukaryota; kingdom Metazoa; phylum Arthropoda; class Insecta; order Lepidoptera; family Erebidae; genus Hypena; species Hypena proboscidalis. The sequence goes on from LR990147.1 coordinate 1,764,891, forward strand.
AAACAAAACAATATTTCCTGTTGAACACTTTATGACATTTTAATAAAGAAGGGCTATTACACAATAATTGAATATCTTAATGACATAAATATTAAGACATAGATAATTAACTGTTGACATTATTATAACTATGATTATTTCAATTGTTTAAATTTAAGTTTTATTTATATTATTAGAATTAAAATATCTGTATTTGTATGCCTTAGGCCTAACATACCTGACATTTTGTAATTTTGTAACAACTTTTTTTACCTATGTTTACAAATCAAATACTTTGACTTTGACTTTGAAGAGTTTATAGCTACCGTGAGTAAACTGCTTTATACTCGTATTTACAAACTAACTGAATTGGTACAGTGATTAACGTGATTATGCTGTCACTTACCGCGGGGTCAGGAGATAGATTCTTGGATCGGGATAAAGTTTTACTGAAGATTTTTATTTCAAGAAATTCTCAACACCAGCACGGAATCAGATATTTTGTCTGGTAAATATCTATCTCCCTCTATCACATGTTAACTAAACATAACAGGTGAAGTATGGGTGTTACATTCCTCTGCCACACCCTTCTGTATAATACAGGCGACCAGCAACCACACACCTATGAAAACTTTTTTTTTTTTTATTAATTTTTTTTCCTCATTTATTCTGTAAAATATCCCGTTTTTTTTAAGTCGGCGTATTGCTTCTGGTATGGTAAGTTGTACCGCTAACTGGTTTGGGTGCCTTTCGAGTCTCACTTTGTAATTTTCGCTATGCGTAGCAATTTCCTCTTTGATCATTGGCACATCTAATAATTCATGGAAAACCTATGAAAACTGCAGACAATTTCATGCTCTCGTTTTTGCGCAAACAAACAGACATCTGAAGTCTGCAAAGACATACATGGTTCACTTACAATTTAACAATACGAATCAAATCTATTAAAAAACTAGCTTTACCACGCAGTTTCACTTGCGCAACACCTCTTTAAAATATAGCTTATGTGACAAGGCAAAAATTAGGCTAGTTGTTAAATAAAATCTAATTTGTCCCCATTATAATATTAGTTCAGATTACTTCAAAAACAGCCATTTTAAAATTTAACAGAGCAATATGATGATACATGTATGATACCTAGGGAATAAAAAATTCTTTAGTGATTTGAATAATGGACTCACGAACCATACCAATCCTATTTCACACGGTAAACTCACATTATCTTGACATGATAATACCAAGGCTCTGTGATCCCTTAGACCCTTCATTTACATAATATTTAAGTCTAAACGAATATTACATTATTGTTCACGACTTTGGCGACGTGTATGACACAAAGTTATTATTTGAAGAGCATGTGGATTTAATAGTAAAAAAAGCGTGTAGGGCTTTGGGCTTTGTGATGCGAACCTCGTCCGCCTTTCATGAAATAATTTTCCGTATAGTGGACCAAGTTTTTTTGCTATTGTGAGTCATATTAGGTCTTTACATTCCATGTTTTTAAAATAAAATTAATTTTAAATTAGAATTCTTAGCCAAAAAAAAATATTTTGATTTGAAATGGCCAGTACTGCAGAACGGCAATTTATAGGTAAAGACCTATTATTACTCTGTGTGACGGTGGTAATCCACTTCTGTCTGCGAGACTCAGCGGTCAAATCTAGCAACTGTTCTGCTGCTTCTGTTGTTTCATCTGAGAACGAGTCTTTTTGATACAGTTCTTCGAGTTGAAGCGTTTTAGCAGATTCTCTACTGAGCCTTAGTATGTATTGTGTGTAACAGCCACGAGGTATAGATCGGCGTGAAACACCATTTCATGTAGTAAAAACCTTCAAGATAATGTATTTTGTGGTTGCTGGAATACGGGTAGCAGGTTTGGAACATGACAAATTTAGCAACAGGATAAAGGGACAGAAAAAGTTTATAAAATACTTATGCTATAGAAGTAACGTTGCATATAACGTTGCATTATAACGTTGCATTATAGCTATGTGCTTTCACCTTCTTCCTCCGTTATGGCGACATGACATTGAGGATGTCATTTATCTACAAAAGATTATTTCCTACACCGTAAGCAGTCCTGAACTTCTCTCTGAAATCATTATTCATATACCTACTAAATACACACGGCACTATTTTCCTCTTAACTAACCATTGGTGCCATTTCACTATCGGCATCTGACTATAATTTAAGTTAGTGTAAGTTATTGCAACACCAAATTTTCATATAAAAGAAAATAATAATAAAAATGATATAACATATTGCGAAGGAATAAACATTCTTTGTTAAACGAATATAATTTTAAATAACCAAGTACGGGCTTCAAGATCTTAAACTACAAGCGAGAGAGGGCAAAAAGTACCGGTAGCAATTAACTAAGTCTAGAATTTTACTTTCACTTTTGCATCCATTTTATTAATGTATTTAATTTTTCTTTTTTTTTCTTACAGGTAAGCAAACTCCACCGTAGACTACATCTTCATTTAAGATCAGGTAAATCGTGATAATCATGTCAAAGCATATCTCTTTTACTCGAAATGATTCATAACTAAGTTTGTTTCACCTTCATAAATATCTGAATAATAACTTTTTTCAGTTTCACGTTTTATTATTCAAAATTTCGTGATAAATAAACAGCTTTTCATTTCATTAAAACATAATTGTACAGCTTTTACTAAAATTTGATCATAATTCAAAACGTGTTGTGAAAAGACGTTTTAGTATTAAAACCTTATGATTTAAGGCCTTTATTTGAACAATAGTGAATGGAATATAATAAGGTTGTTTTGAAAAGGTATTTCTTTACACGACTTTAATAAGAAAAGAGGCTGTTATTCATACTAGAACAAAAACTAGACCTCTAGAGCAATACGATGTGAATAAGTATTTACTTTTCTACGATTATTTAGGCCACCCGTCGGTACGTACGGTACGTAACGATTGATGACATTTTCATACAACTGACAAGCGTGACCGACGTACGCGCCGAATAGGTCGGTCGGCCGATCGATCGATGTGCCTACCACGGGCGAAAGTTTGTTTGTTTATTTGATAGCGTTTATCTCGGGAAGTACTGGTCAAATTTTTTTTTTTGTGTGTGATAGTCTTATTCTCAAGTTTTAAGAAAATAATAATTCTTAGTTTAATATGTTTTGGTTTAATAAAGTATACCTATCATTGTCCTTCGGTGTAGCATAGTAGCATATGAAAGTGGCGTTGTACTTTTAGGTGGACAGAGGCTTATTTGCACTTCCTATCTTAAAAATAACTAAAGTTAAAAACATCTTTCGTAATGTAAATATTATAAGACCGGCAAGATTTGAACCTGCAACCTCTATATACTGGGCAGCGCAGTACCCTAATTTTTTTAACTGTATGACGTAAGTCATTACATGATATCACGTTCATCCATTTATATTTAATTTCATTTCATTTCATTTATTCAGTAACAATTTTTACATTGTATGCGAATGTTTGTAACAAATTTAAAATGTCTAATAAATAAGCACATAAATAACATTAATAACAATTTCTACATATCTTAAGTAAGATACGTCACGTAATGATGTATAATCAAGTTGAAAAATCTAGAGTCCTGGCATGAGGCGACTGTATCTTTGTGGTCAAAGCGGCTGCCCGGTATGCAAAGGTCGCAAGTTCAAATCCAGCCATATTTTTTAAATGTTTCTTAGTATAATTTCATAAAAGTTACTAAATATCCTGAAGAACGTAATAGCTTCCAAATTAACTTTTATTCTGCCGTGCTTAAATTCTCTGGCACCTGAAATGTAATTTCCCCGTCGTTTAACCGGCCTGTACAAATAATTATTCAAATCGCCCAAAAGAAGATAAACAGAAAAACCTTTTACGAAAGGTAGAAGTCATCTGCGAAGGTTAAATATCATATTTTTGGGTAATTCAATGTTTTTGGAACGAAAAGGGTGGGTAGGAAGTTTTTGTTTGTATAATTAATAAATGCCTTTTGATATTGGCTTCGAGGAAAAAGGTGAGTTGTAAGAATAGGATTAAGGATATATATCTGTATGTCTGTATGTCTGTACTCGTGATAAATTAATGAATAGAGGCGTGTTATTAATGATTATGTTGACAGATTTAATAACTTTATTATATCTTCTTCTTTTTCATCGTGTCGATATGTTTTCCACCAAGCAGACTGGCGAATCCTTTCACCACGATGGCAAGTCAACACCATGCGAATATGACTGCAGCCATCGATACGAAAGAAGAAGAAGAAGATCGTGTCGATGGCTGAGTCAAATGTTATTGGCCCAATCAGTGGCCATTGTCATGGCGCTCTCATCGGCGTTCATGAGCGCCTCTGTTGTGCAGGTGGTAGGGCATTTTGGACAGTCAGTAAGGTGTGCCATAATTGTATTGCTCCACATTCGCAATTTATGTTATTGTCAACCAGATATCCCTATTTGACAAGGTTCTTATTATATTTATGGGTTAATTATATCACATGTGGTTTGAAACATCACGATACCACGAATAGGAGCGGGGGATCAATGAAATATGTTTCGAAAACGGGTAAAAAGTAAGGTACAACAAAGTCGTGGGTGATAGCTAGTCTATACTTAATATGATAAAAAGGAAATATTTATGTTTGTTTATACGAAAAAAAATTTAAACTTCACGAGCCACGAAGGTGAGCTAGTCATAAATAAAAAACTAAAGTAGGTACTTTTAATAAATAATTCAATAGATGTCACTAAAATCCCTTTATTCCAAAACAAGACTTGTTTTAACAGTTGGTAGATTTACAACAATTTATTTTATAAAGGGAAGATATATAAGATAAAGGGAATAAAGCCTTTATCTTTATCTTTTAGCACTTTTCTCAATTCCTTAAGTGCTAAAAGTTTTCTAAGTAACTATTTGTTTCGTGTTTATTTTCTTTGTTTTTGCAACGTGAGCTGAATAAAAGAAATGTTAATGTATTTTTAGAACGTTTCGAGAATCGGCACTGAATTATGGTTAAATTATTCTAGAACAATTCCAACTTCGTGCTGCTATTGAGTAATTCATAACCAGGGAATCGAAACTGTGATCTCGCGGCCTAGTTCCAGCCTTTAAGAAGATTAGGCGATACAAACAGACAGAAAGACGAAAATGAAAAAAAATGTACTTTAGACATTAGGCATAGGAAAAAAACATTGTTATTTTAGCATTAAAAACAGACACTTTTATTTTATTTATTTGTAGTGATAAGATGGTCTCTTATTATGCCGTGTGTAAATGTGTACATATTTGGTATTCTAGCTTCCCCAAGCAATAACCTTATTTACTTTAATATAGGTAAGGTTACCTTATTATAAATAAATTACCGTAAAAAACCAAGTAAGGTTCGTCTAGCTAAGGTATATATAGGTATAGATTTAGATGTAAGTATTATAATGTATTCTATTTTTATTATGCCAGAATAAATGATTTTTCTTTCTTTCTTTCTTTCTTGTATACCTATCCCAAGTAGCACGTAAGTGTCGTCAGCATCAATAATACAGCCAATATAGAACTTAAAGTGTTATAAGAGACGTATAAGAGAGTCAGGAAAGGTTATAAGCGTTATAAGAGTGTTACAATCCGTTATTATACAGCTCAGCTGTATATAGGCTTTATTATGGTATCTGCGTACACTCGCTTATTACAGCTTTAAGCTGTTTTATAGTATTACTTGACACTTGTTGCTGTACAAAGGCATATGCTAACTCCATTATAAAACTAGTTTTTATGGTGTAATTTAACACTCTTATAAGTATTAAAGCTGTAATAGTTACTTCTAAGAGAGTAATATAGAACTAAAAAGATAAATGGCAGCTATAGTACAGCTTTAGTCTGTATTATTGACGGAGACGTCAAATCAATGTCGAGGAATATTTGAATATAAGGAATTACAACTTAAATAACAGTAATGATAGTGAACCAATATTGACTGAAAGAAAAAACCATTTAACCACACCGACAATCCATAGCTCCAATGAGGGTTCCGTACGAAAAAAAAAAGAAAAAAAAAAAAAAAAAAAAAACGAGATGAAAATAACATCATTAATTGCTTCCTTCGCCATCATAACATCCCTTTTGATTCCCAGGAACTTGGCACTATGCAAAAGTTTTTTTGACATTTTTCTTCAGTTTCTATTATCTTGAACGACATATTATTCTGAAAAATAAAGAAAATACCTTAGTAAATAATCGTCAAAATGGTTTTAGAGATTTTAATTCTTTATACGTATCTCTAATCTAATATCTAATAAGGTTATTAGTTATTATCTAAATGAAGAGCATAATACAGCCTATTGAATAAAAATATTCTATAATTACTCTAATTAGAAGTTAAAAGCTGTACAATACACTTCATTTATTCCATAGTACAGCTACTGGCGCTATATTGCTCTTCAAATAGTGTTAGGGCTGTTTAAAATTGACGCCATTTTCTAATAAACAAAAACATATTAGATGATTCTAATAACAAAAAGAATTGACATTATTTTGCATTATCTTTAGCCGTATCATGTTTACTAGCTTATATAACGTTAACTTGGCCTTTTCCTTATTACTTGAAATTAAAATGTTTTTATTCTAACCTTAAAAAACAAATACTTACTAACCGATATTCAGTATTTCTTTTGTTTTTCTTGATTTTTATGCTGGCGCGTGAATATTTTACCGAAAACCATATACAGGTTTACAATAAATATTGGTTTGCACGTTATTTTCACTAAACCAATTAGTTCAAGATCATTAATATGTTTTTCTTAACAAGTAATTTGCCATGATAATAATATGCATAATGTAGATAAAAAATATTATGTACATTAAAATATCTATACTTTTGTAATCCTTTTATAACACTATTGTAGAACTTTAACTCTTACAAGCTACGTTTAGGATACCATCTGGAGAGTTGAAGTTTCTTTTTACACCAAATAACAGCTCTTATACAGCCTTTATACAGCTACTATACAGCTCTTATAACACCAAACGCTGTATAATTTGTGGCCATTTTACACTTATAAGGGCTGTATAAGCGCTTATGCAGCCTTTATACAGCTAATATACAGCTTTAAGTATAAAATTACGCGCTAGTACAGCTTTTATACAGCTTGTAATGCTACTTGGGATGACGCTGGCACAAAAGAGTTGAGAAATTTCGAGTCTAGCAGCATACGAATCCATAGCTGAATTGGCAAAACACTTGAGGCATATACCCAAGGGGCAGGTACGAGTCCTGCTGGATTCTTAATTTTTCAACTTTAATATTATATAAAATTACCGTACCTTACCTTAATAAATTACCTTGCCTTATTATATGTTACCTTAACAGTGAGATAGTTCCAGGAATCGGTGTCTAAATATGTGTTCGTACGTAACATAACATCACATGAGGTAGAGGTCTCACTCACATTTCACCCGTTAAGTTTAGATCCATTGATCCATTGTACACAATTTTGGCACAATTGTACTTTGTGTTGCTATTGAGAATGGAAGGATAACATATTGCGACGACCCCAAGTAATAAGGGTAGGTGGATGATGATATTTGAATAGAAAATAATAAACTATTAAACATCTCGCTACAATCTACAAATGCGGAGCAGTAACGTGAAACACTTTTAAAATCACTAGAAGCAGTTAGTATTTTTCTTTTAATGAAAAACGACGCTTGTACGAGAAATAACTCATGTGTCGCGGGGTCGTTCACAAACATACATTTCACACACACAAAGCACACCCAGAGTCAGAACAAATCTTTGCGAAGCACCAAGATTTGTCCGGAGTGGGGATCGAACCTACAACACCAGCGTAGTTGATAGCAGCGGGGCGACCACTACGCCTCCGTTGATACAATAAAATCCAGAAAATTGACAATCCTCAAGCCTCTATACATAAATCAATACAATGTCTTCATTGTATATGATTCATAAATAAACTCACCTTGTCGATACTAGTGCTAATATAACGGTTAACCCTCAACCTCAATGTGAACCCTTTCACATCGAGCCTTACAATATATAATATTTATTCGCAACATAATAGAAGGCTTTGTAGTACCAAATAGAAGATATATGTCCTTTTGATGTGACCACGTCTGAAAACCTTTACTGTGGCAATTTTGGTAATGCTATTTACCAAAATATAAGAGGAATTTGCATAAACTTGTAATACAAATACAAATAAAATGGGTTTTTACAGGTAGGGTAACATTTAGCACTGCACATTTGCCATCTTACTAATATGACATACAAATATAAAATAAACATATAAACTAAGAAAATATCTGAAATAATGTTCGTCAATTAATGCACGGTTGGCGTTGTGGTTAAGGCGCCGCATTTAACTGCGCTGGTGTTGTGGGTTTGATCCCCACACGGGATAAATCTTCGTGTAATACGCAAAGATTTGTACTGACTCTGGATGTGCTTTGTGTGTGTGTGTGTGTAATGTATGTTTGTGATCACTCCCGCGACACAGGAGTTCGCAGCTCGCAGTAGGAACCTACTACGAGCGACGTTGTTTTTTAAATATAAAAATTTAAAAAAAACACTTATAAAGTGTTAGTTCACGCACTGACGTACGTCAAGCCGTAACATACGCACCGCACGTCTCATCATTATTTGACACGACTACTATCTGAGTAGTTCTTCACAAAGAGTTCTCCGCGTAACTTTCCACGCACCTTTTTTCCTCAAAGCCAATATTAAAAGGCATTTATTAATTATACAAACAAAAACTTCCTGTCCAACCCTTAACGTTCCAAAAATATTGAATGACCCAAAAATATTATATTTAACCTTCGCAGATGACTTGTATCTTTTCGTAAAAGGTTTTTCTGTTTATCTTCTTTTGGGCGATTTGAATAATTGTTTGTGCTGGCCGGTTTAACTACGGGGAAATTAGGTTTTAGGCGCCAGAGAATTCAAACACGGTATAATAAAGGTTAGTTATGTAAGCTATAACGTAACGTTTGACGAACGGATGGCGGAGTGGGTAGTGTAGCTGCCTGCAATGTGAAGGTCGCGGGCTCGATGCCCGCTCAAGACAAATCTTTGTGTGCATGAACATGGAGGTTTGTCTTGGTCTGTATGTATTAACAAAAAAATAATATACTATGTATTAGTGTTAGTTATTCTAGTACCCATAGTACAAGCTCCGCTTAGTTTGGGACTAGATAGCGTTGTGTATATGTTTTGTGATATATTTATTTATTTGGAATATTTAGTAATTTTTATAAAAATCTCATATTGGACAAAATGATTCATTATTCTTCTATAGTTTCTTAAAAACTGTAACCAACTTCATCTGAATCTTGTTCCCAAAAGCAAATTAAATTACCGAATGTAACATTGATACTTGAGCACAACATGCCTGTTGGAAACGAGAGAGTGACGTCACCTAATCCCGCAGACATAGTAATGAAGACAACGTCAAAGGCAGAGGAAATCTGATAATACTCAGTAATCTACGACTCTCGGAAACAATGGTGTATATCTGTATATGTACAGGGATTTTAGTCATGGCTGGTGGGTTTCAAAACCAAAATATCTAAACAGTATATATATAGGTGGTTTTATATCGGCGAGGCGAGTGGATGGGCAGGGTGTGAATTGAAAACACGCTGCACCTTTTACACCGCACCGTCATCCAGCTAGCGATGTAACGCGTAAACTCAGAGTAAGTATTAGGTAGAGATGACATGAGCATTTAAGTTGCGTACACCCGTAAAGGACGGCAAGAAAGTACAGACATTTCATGGGGTTACCAGTGGTACCCAATTTTCCCCGAAATAATATTGTTATGCTAGACCTTTTCCATTTGTCAATGTACTTGGCAAAGAAGTTATATTTTGCAGTACTAAAGCGGCTAAAATTACTGGCACATGAGGCATAACACCGTAGTCCTCAGCTGCAGCGACGCAACTATAATCTGCTTTTGTGGATTGTTGATGTTCATGGGCTGTACTCCACTTACCATCAGGTGGACTACACGTTCGTTCGCTGTGTTTTTTTTCGCTTTCTCAACATTCATACATAAATAAAAAATAAGGTACTTGCAAAAGAACAAATATAATAAAAAATATATTAAATAAGACCAATAGACGTTGGAACCAGCGTTTAATTGTGAAGTCAAATGATGAAGAAGTGGGTTAAATAAAACTCAAAATTAAATATGATTTGTATTACTATCCCTTAAACAAAATCAACTTAGTATAAAATTTCTAATTTTTACTTGCTTGTCTTGGATTTTTTTTGTCCAATAATGAATGCGTACATTCAGATACTTTTTATAATATCAATGATAAATTATCACTTCGAACTCTGATCTACACATCATTTTCTACTTTAAGTTAAAACATTGAAACTGACAAGATTAATAAGCTTATGTCCTACTGAGTATATTATATTGACAAGAAATGCGAGTATATCTTGACAATGTAATCATTTTACTAATACTTACATTGAATGATCGGCAACTATTTCCAGCAGAAGGAAGAACAGGTGTAACATTTACTTCAGTATTCAGAACCTAAGATTTTTTTTTATGATCAATTAAACAGTAAATATCCACCGTCCCTACTGCAATTCCCGACTTGGGTTAGTAATAGAAGTAGTCAAAGCTTCATCAGCCATTGGAAAGATTTGCACAATAGATAAGAAACTAAAACAAATTATACAGTAAAAATACATAATTAATTTGAATGCAATTTGTTTGTATCGACACATACATTATGTGTGATAGTATACCTACTGATGTAGAAGGTATATCTATTGTTGGTGGGTTCTGTAAATTATAATGCGCTACTTAAGTAAATCTAACACGAAAAAAATACGCACGACTAGTAAGAAGCATACTTACATTACATAATTATGTAAAGTGTCGATACTGAAAATTCATAAAGATAGGTCATTCGTTGGGTCTTTCTAAAACATCTATTTTCAAAATGTCTTGAACATATTTTAGAGTGCTTAGTTGGTTCTAACCTTGTCGTCCTGTAGATATTATCCACATAATTATGTCGTACGTGGGCTTCTTTGGGAAATCTAAAAAAAGATTTACAATCAATTATAAAAACTATATAAAAATTAAGTTATTTAATTATTCTAGTCTTTATTGATATCTTGAATATTATTATTTATCACAATGAAAAAAATTATACACGAATTAAACTTTCTACTCATTCCCAAATTCCAGGGAAAGTTTCCACTTTTGGGCAGGTATCCCTAGAGAATATATAACCCAGCCAAACAGAAAAGTAACTATACCAATGGCAAATTCACATGCTTTTATGATAACAATAAGTTTATGATAAATATTTCACAGTTTTATCGAATTCTTTGGTGTGAAGTTGTATGTTGACAGTAAAAATGGAGCAAATAATTCGACATTATTCTAACGATAAAATTTTTTAACTGTCACAACGGCATACTACATTTGGTAGTGTAATACAACAAAACGTGATTTTTTAGAAAACTTATATTACTGAAATTAACTGTTTATTTGTATTGATTTGAGAATTGTCGGGCAACCAGATTCTAAGGGGATGCATTACTAACTGAAAACAAGCTATCCTAAGGTTTGAAGTGATACTTACTTGTGAAAAGTTATATTTTCCTGTTTACGCTCACTGCGGCTTTTGCAGCCAATTATACAACACTGCACCATGTTTATTGTTCACTACAGTCACTACGGTATGTTTAGGGCACGGAATATGGCTATGTAACTAGTTTAAACTAGAAAAAAACGACTTCTTTCCACTACCGACGCGATATTTGCTAGGCAAATTCAAATTGGGCAAACAATAAAAAGCTGTACGGTGACAGAGACAAAAAAATAATATTGCTTTCTCTGTCGTTTCTACTGATATTGTATATGGCCATCTCTTTTTAAAGAACTATGGTTACTATGGTTACGAGCCATGCCAAATCCAGTACTATCCTTCATCCAAGCGCGTAAAGGTAAATCAATACTCTATTCTTTAAGCAATATAAGACAATGCGTAATTTTGACGTCTTATTCTTCGCGGCCAGTGACCAAATGTTATCTAAAATTCAGACCCGTTATCTTAAATCTGCAGGTCAGATGGTCACACATTTCTAAAGGGAATGTTTCAACGGAATCTAATTATATAAATTGTATTTAATAACAATAAGAATAAGATACATTTATTACGGCAAATCTTAAAATATATTTGTTTTTGTTTTTAAACTTTTATTGTACAATGAAACAATTTATAAAGCAATTCATAACACAAAATACAATAAAGGCGACTTAACTCAAATTTGAGTTCTCTTCCAGCAAACTTTACAGTAATAGAGGAGAAGAGGATGCAAAAAGAGGACAAAAACAAGAAAAAGGAGTTACCATTATTATGGTTAAAAAATAATAAATTAATAAAAAGTTACTAAAGTTACAATACATAAACAAATAGACATAAATAAACTATAATATATCAACTATTTTAAAACTATTTATTTCTATTTATAATAAGTACATGAACGTACTGATGTGCCAGAAAAGGTATGCACCTCAGCATAATACTGCAGCACATTAGCAACACAGCGCTGGTATTCCGGTGCGCCCTGATCGTGAGTAAGACGATGATACATTAATGTTATAAATACTAAGTATTTCATAATTTCCACTGACATAATAATTAGGATATTGAATCTATGCTCAACAACGGTAATACATATTTGTAATATTTTAAAGCAAATTTAATTTTGCTATGCCTTTTTGTATTTTATATAATATTAAAGTTGAAAAATTAATAAATAAATAGCAATCCAGCAGGACTCGAACCTGCACCCCCTGGGTATACGCCCCAAGTGCTTTGCCAATTCAGCTATGGATTCGTATGCTGCTAGACTCGAAATTCCTCAACTCTTTTCGTGCCAGCGTCATAGGTATATATATATATACATATTTTATACCTTAGCTAGACGAACCTTACTTGGTTTTAGCGCCACCTACACGATGAGTGATAAGTCACTTAGTTACACACAGTTCGTTTGAATTCAGATCAACACAATATTGTCGAGAGATTTCTATCAAATACTTGTAATATTTTAAAGCAAATTTTAGCTTTGCTATGCCTTTAAGAAAAATAAAGGTACAGTTAAATCTTAAATTAAACTTGTGTAAAAACTTAATCTAAGCTTACTGTCAGAAGGCCTCCTACCTAAAATGCTGGCAGCATTACCGCGTTGCTCAACTTATGAATACTATTCTATCATCCAGTAAATTTTCTTTATGATAAAGCTGTACCAGTTATTGTTTGCTACTTTGAAACACATTTTAAATATAAAGTAGGGCAGAGGAGATAGTGCGCCGCGAGCTATTTTCCTTACAACGGTCAACTCACACAGCGCTGCACTCAAGTAGACTTTGTTTCTTAAACTACTGACCACAAAAATCACATTTTTGTGCGTTGAATTATTGTAGCCGCTTTGTGAAGACTTGAGAATCTCTTTTAATATTAGAATTACTGAGAACTGATACTGACAATAAAAATTCGGTGAAATTCTTCTTTACATATTTTTTAAATTATGTCGCCTGCCGCGTTTGTTTGTCTGCTCCTAAAACTACTAAACAGGTTATCATCCAATTTCTACCTACAGATGGAGTCATACATAAAGAACGCAAAGTAAAATTAAAAGTACTTATAATAATGGATAGATGGTCAGGCACTAGAAGACTAGGAAATATAACAATTCATTCATCCAATGCAAAATACCTTACATTTCTGTCATGACATTAATCTCGACCAGTTATACAGAAACCCAGCCCAATTCAGTAAGAATAATATCTTTAACCAGCTGGTGTGAGTCGACCTTAACCCAGGAAGTAGCAAAACACGTATTTTCCTTTGCAACAAAGAAGTTTCTCCGCTAAAACTATTACAGTGCCAAAGTTTAGGAGAATAATTTTAGTTAGATCGCTTTATTTTAGTTGCGAACTAGGATTTGCGCTTCCAGTTAAAAGTTATATACTTTGTGTTGCCAAAATAACAAAGTTTGTGCTTTATAATATCAATTTGTTATTTTAGAGTTACGAATTTCAATTACATAATATAACATACCATCGGTATCATCTCATCTGCTCATTCCACCATCGGTACCGCAGCTGACTTTCATAAAAAATCATTATTATTGAGGGGAAAGTATTAACCAAAAAGCCAGCAATCCCACGTTCGAAATAAGTACTATGAAATCGATACAGCATAATATAATAAACATTACAATATAGATTTTTTCATTAGACAGAACGCTAGAAGCAATTTCACTATCCAATGGTCCCAAAGACATGACCAAATACACACATTCAAAATTATTATCGGTATGATTAGTTTAATATATTTAGCTGGTTCAAACACTTGCCTCCAAAATTACGCTTATAGATACAGTAATTATTAATCACGCTTACCCTCTCATAATTGAGTCCTAAATTATTCAAACCCAAACCAGAACTACATAGACTCATTATTACAATTATTTCAAATCTGTTAAACACAAAATGGAACTTGTGTGTAATTTGTGCTCTAACTAATTATATACTGGGTAGTAATTATACTCCAAACTGCTTGCTAATTGCTCTGTGTGGAAGTTTATATATAAAGTAGTTTTAGGACTCAGGAGGCATTTTGTGAGGGGCTATTTTAATAACAATATTTATTTTTACAATATTAAGGTTGAAAATTTAAAAAACCAACAGGAGTCGAACCTGCACCCCTCGGGTAAACGCCCCAGGTGCTATGCCAGTTAAGCCATGGATTCGTATGCTGCTAGATTTAATTTTTTTAGTTAAATTTAACTGTTAGGCAAAACTTACTTGATTATAGCGCCAGCTGTGCTAGTAGTGACAAGTCACTTAGTCATACAAATGATAATATTTATCAATATGATATTTTTGTCACGAAGAGTTGCCAAAATATGGAACCTTGTCTGTCTTTTCGTATAAGTATCTACAATCTGGGTATCTTCAAAGCAAGAGTAAATAAGTACCTCATAGATGACCGTGATCAACAGCATCATCACGTACCATCAGATGAGATTGTGGTCAAACGCGTTTCTATCTAGTAGATAGATACGATTTACATTCTTACATTCTAACTGCGATAGTTGAAGGGCTTTACTCAAAAAAATAAACTGCTACAACCATAATTTAAAATGAGGAAAAATGGGCTTTTAAATATTAAATTTCTCATTATTTTTAGAACTCATAATATATTAATGTAAGAAGGCCATTTATTTGGCGGGCAGACCTAAACAATTAATTGCAGAGGGTAGTTTAGGAAAACGCTTTCCTTTTCATAATATGTATTTATTGATGTTCATTTAATATGGAGTAGGTGAGGTTTCGAAGGAACTCATTACATACTACTTTTTATTTATTGCGTTGGTATTTTAGTGCCTGCTCCCAGGAGCCCTAGGGTTCCTTGAAGCTTCTGTAGGACCTCCGCGAGAAATAGTGACTGCTTTTCCCCGTGGTCCCCGCCAGCATTTTGGGCTTCGTTAAATATTTTGATTATCAATATCATAAAACATTTTTTTTTTTGTACTACGCCCACAGCGAACGAACGTATAGTCCACCTGATGGTTAGTGGAGTACAGCCCATGGACATCAACAATCCACAAAAGCAGATTATAGATGCGTCGCTGCAGCTGAGGACTACGGTGGTATGCCTCATGTGCCAGTAATTTCGGGCCCTGATCTCACCACCAAACCGGAACACAGTAATGGAAGCACTACTATTTGGCGGCAGGTTAAAGGTGAGACGGTGGTGCTGCCGCCCTCGAGCTCATTCACAAGAGCTCTACCACCAGTGACATTTTTTGGGATTTTAGTGGTAAGTGTCGCCTCTCACCGCAATGCCTCGGGTTCGATTTCCGGGTTAGAGCTTATTATTTGGCATTTTTTCGTCACGCAGTTCTCAATAGTAAATCAGAATAAGTAAAAAAAAAATTTCTTTGACCAAACTAAAATTGAAAGTAACCTAAATTATCGCAGTATTAACACCTAAATAAACATACATAAGTACGATATTTATTATGACTAATAATATATATATTATATCTGCATCTTTATTTCTACTATACTTTTAATCTACACACGCTCTCGTTATCAATACATTGTCTATTCAGGTCAGAAGATACATTTTTCATAGACGTTTAGACAAATTGTAAGACTACGATACTAGAATAACATTTAGCCTCAGCTTTATGACCTGGGAGTAGTTCTCATATAAACCGACCGACAGAATAACATATTATTATTACAAATAACGTTTTATCATTTCTAATTGATTATTTTTATAACATTTAGCTTTGCTTAGCAAATAAGTTAGAGCACAAATTACACACAAGTTCCATTTTGTGTGTAATAGATTTCAATCAATCTTCTGAGCCTTTTCCCAATTACCTTGAAGTCGGGTTCTAATCTAACGGAGTGAGCTGAATATCAGTATTTTAGCAAGCGACTACCATCACACCTCCATACCCCAGTACGAGGTAATACGATACCTTATAGTTTCACCATGTCCGTCTGTCTGTCCAAGGCATAGCGACGAAACCGTTGGTGCTAGAAAACTGAAATTTTGCATCAACATTTATGTTAACTAAACAAAGAAAGTCGTAGAATAAAATTTGGAAAAATATTTTTTTTTCAGGTAGCTCCCCTACATGTAAAGTAGGGATGTTTTTTTTTTGTCGCCTACCCCATAGTGTGGGGTATTGTTAGATAGGACTTTTAAAAACGTTTAGGGGTTGCTAAGACAGTTTTTTGATTTAGAGATCCGTTTGCGAGATAATTAACTTTAAAGAGCAAATTTTTGTTCGAGTAGGGCGTCCCCCCCCCCTCTAAAAGCTAAACTACTGGATCCCAAAATCTGGAAAAAATTGTGTCGATAGTACATGTAATGAACTTTAAAGGAAAACTATAGCGGATAAGTTCACTTCATTAGTTCAAGAGGAATAGGGGTCCGAAATGTCAGATGCAGTTACTCAGAATATTTCGTTCAAAATTCTTGAAACATAAATAAACATACATAATACATATATAAAATCACGCCTTTATCCCACGGGGGTAGGCAGAGACGATGGAACGCCATGTGCTTCGCTCCTTACATACTTCTTTCGCTTCCTCAACATTCATACATCTCGTCATACGTGCTAGCTGGTTTCGTGTAGGTACTACAAACATTTCCTTTCTGAAGGACGCCATTTAGTTAAAAAGTAAAATTTAAAAAAAAATTCTACGGAACCCTACTGCGCGTGGCCCGACACGCACTTGGCCGGTTTTTCGATTTCGATTAGATTAGTTTCACCATCGGACTACCAGACACACGGCACTCAGGTATCGCTTCACGGTAGATAGTACACTAATACGCACTAAGCGTTTCGCCTCTACATTTCTTATGTTTCCGCATGAGTACAACCTGGATCTCTTCAAAGCAAGAGTTAATAGGTATCTCATAGGTAAGCGAGCTCCACCGTAGACCGCATCATCACTTACCATCAAATGAAATCGTGGTCAAACGCGTGCCTATCCACCATAAAAAAAAACTATCCATCAGATTCTCTAACGACTGTCATAGATCTTCAATTGGCAACTGCGTTCGACGTCTTAACATGTCCAAAAGAACGTATATCAAATGAGTTGATTCATCATAAATTGTGTATTTTCATTCTGTCTTCTACGTAATAGAAAATAAATATTATTATTATACTTATAAATTGTCTGTAGAGGAACATTTATAAGTATAATATTGCCTGGCGGACAGCCTGGTCGGAGGATCCTCCCTTTGTGGTGGAGGAACATCATACCCTGTTCCTCTACATTGTCCTGACTTAATGAGCGATCTCAAATATGTCTAGCAGTATTAGCAGTATTTTAGATTTTTCCGTTAGGAAAATTTCAGTGTCACTAAATACGGCGATAGGCTCGCCCCTATCACATGGAACCTGAGCATAATGGAAATGTGGGTATTATACTTTTCTGCCACACCCTTCTGGGTGATAAAGGCGAGATGTTATTATACATTATACGGGCAAATACATTCTTCTTCTTCATCGTGTCGATGGCTGAGTCAAATTTTATTGGTCCAATAAGTGGCCACTGTTATGGCGCTCTCGTACAAATACATTAATATCAAATAATATTGCGCCATAACTTCATTGTCCGACCAAACCTTCAATAATTGAGTACCACAAATGAAACGTTGTTTAATATTCCCTTGGTGTGTGATGACGTCATCCGCACACACATCGCACTCACGATTGACACACAGACAGGACAAACAAACCAATTGATGTGAAACACCTACGTACTGTTACAAGTGGACTAAGTACTATCTCACTTGGCAAATAGTATGTGGGTGATTATTTGCAAGATATTGCTTGATCTAGTTAGACATATAGATATAAACATAACTTAACATTACATCTACAGTCACCCACATTTCACCTGTTATGTTTAGGTCCCATGGGATAGGGCGTCAACCTTTCGCAATCCACCGGGCACAATTCTAGTTCCATGCTGCTATTGTGAATATTCTAACAGAAAGTTCACAAATACCACTTAACTCGACCCGGGAATCGAACCTGAGACCTCAAAGTGAGAGGCATGTACGCTAACCACTAGACCATCGAGGCAGTTCTTCAACTGGAAATATACATCGCTTACATTTTGCAAAAACAGTTTCGTGTGAGATTGCGTGTTTGTAAAATGAGTGATGTTAAACTATCAGTCTTTGCATTTGGAACTGTTATTGTTTAGTTAAAGATATAACATAGGTTAAGATTTATTAATTTGTAGGTAGACTACCGAGCGCCGTGTTCTTATAGTAACGAAATATGTTTTAAATTATTATTTAAATTTCTCCGTTTGTATGAAGCTCAATTAATGATTAAAACAATTAAGACAAAATGTGCGCCGAACAACATGCATTATAGTGTTTTAGATATGATTTGTTTATGAAAATAAATAAAAACTAAATTATATTAAGATTAAACCCATATTACTTATGTATGGAGAACAGCCAAAAAATTGTTCCTGAATTGTCTGCAATTCCAAAGTCCAAAGCCTAAGATAAATTATTTAAGCTTACCTTGCTAATTGTCGCATGTTTCATACTTGAAGCAAAGTTTCCAGTCTTTTTACAAATAAAATTGTGTGTATTGACAGATACAGTACGTTTTAATGATTTTAAACTATCACGATTTGTACACATAATTATATATTATAGCAAGGAGGTATTTATACCTTAAAAATATTTACGCGATTAAGACCCGTGTCTATAATATATAATTACAGTACGTTTTTCCTGTCGATAATATGCTGCAAACAGTTTGCTGAATGCAAACACATTCCAAACGTTGTTTGGAATACCTAGAGTGCTTTAGTCGGCAAACAACTGGAATAAGTTATCTGTTGGCTAGATAAATATTTGTTGCCTAAAAGCATTGGTGCCTAGGCTACAGCCTTGGAGGACGCTATTTAACTTGCTGATGTATGTAGATTGAGAAGGAGGGGGGCGGTAGGTAAATGGTATTTGGAACTCTGAGCACATTTAAATTTGCCAATAGAGAGTTTTTGTGGTAGTTTGTGAGCATTGACATTAATAAAATCTATTGGCTAAGAAAATAAGATTAATATTCACATTTCAGGGACATGATAACAGTACGTTTAATCTTTACATATTTCACTAAATATCTATCAACTCAAACAGGTATTAAAATTAATATTATAAAGAAGAACTATTACTTTATAGTATTAATTCAAAGTCAAAGGCAAATCATGTATTTTCATAAACCCCAAGGGGTCCTTGAACACGTCAACATTATAATAACAGAGCAAATAAAAATTATCTAAAGTAGTTCAATGAAAATTATACGAATCAAAAAAATATTATTTAAATTACCGAAGCTTATACAAATTCTTCGAACAATATTAAATTCTCAATTAAATTACATGGTGTTGACTTGCCATCGTGGTGAAAGGATTCGCCAGTTTGCTGGTGGAAATTTGCAGACTGCCCAGGGTGCGCCGGACGTAGGGGTTGATTGTGTACGTCGCTCGGGGAGGCTCCTTTCATGCACCCCTAAACAAGT
Organism: Hypena proboscidalis; assembly: GCA_905147285.1. Taxonomy (NCBI): domain Eukaryota; kingdom Metazoa; phylum Arthropoda; class Insecta; order Lepidoptera; family Erebidae; genus Hypena; species Hypena proboscidalis. The sequence goes on from LR990147.1 coordinate 1,784,996, forward strand.
CAACACCATGAGAATATGACTGCAGACATCGATACAAAAGAAGAAGAAGAAGAATTAAATTACATGAGCGATTTAAAAAAAAATCCATCATTAGAAAGCTACATCTTCACCAAGTATGAAGCTATTATCAAGGTAGCACTCTGTGTAAGCTGAGCGGGGCAACTAGTTAATAATAATAATATATTATATTTAAGTAAGATTTATTATTTATATTAAGACTAAGTAGTATGCTGCATGTGTGCGTCACTTTATCAAATATCTACAGTTTGTGCGTGAAAAACTAACAATATCTTAGGAAAACTCATTATGTCAAGATGGCCACCCATCAACGGATGACCGCGGTTTGTATTGCTTTACCTGCAAGATCGATCGGCCTACGCTAATTCGACTTAAACACGAGCTCCTCTGCGCTTTCGCAATTTATCTGGCACCTACTTTGTACCCTTTTTTGCGATTGATCACCTAGTTCGAATTAGTCGGCATATCTTCGGCTAAAATATCGTGAGTAACCCGTATTCTCAGTAATAATACTTTGTACTTGTATATAACAGAAATATAGCAATTTCCAGTACTAATAAACATAAGTACAGTATCAACTCACAAGTTCGTTAGCATATAAATTGTTTTCCGCGGTCGATTCTCCCTTATTTATGTAAACATGCTCATTTAAACATACGACGCGTGGGAAAAGCCGGCTGAAAATTCAATTTATTATCATATACTCCATGTTTGTCAGCTTGTTTGTAAATATTTGATGTATCTGGATGATTTAATGATCAGGTAATGTACAGCGTGGATGCAAAATAGCGACATTGATTGATAAGCACAGATTTTAAATGTCGTTAGTGATTATTTCCATCGGCAAAAATTACTGGCACATGAGGCATAACACCGTAGTTCTCAGCTGCAGCGACGCATCTATAATCTGCTTTTGTGGATTGTTGATGTCCATGGGCTGTACTCCACTTACCATCAGGTGGACTGCACGTCCGTTCGCTGTGGGCGTAGTATAAAAAAAAAGCTTAATTAAAACACGTTTTTCGAACCAATCAAGTTACCACAAAGGCTTCCTTAAAATAATATAAATAAAGTGACAAAAAAATAATATCTCAAGAAAGGTTCTCTTTTGCCAAGTGTGTCCTAACAATAAATTGTTGCAAATGACCTGTACCCTTAACAAGGTTGTGTTCGAATAAAAAAATACCCTGTATATTTTAACTACCTCGTTGGTCTAGTGGTAAGCATAATTATGTGGTTTTTCTCACCGCAAGGTCTCGAAGTCAGTTCTCCGGACGAGCAAACGTTGTATTTTTCTAAGTCCAACTGCCATCGTGAGCTGCAAGATCTAATAATAACAACTTTATATCAATAATAAAGTAAACTTACCTTATGTTCTACGAACGTAGCTAAGGCGCTACGTACGTAGCAATAGCGCTACGTTGCTACGATATCACCCGTTTCTACTTGATTCAATTTTCGTAAGAAATAATTAATAATTTATTTCAATTAAATAAATACTCAAAGCGTATTTTCTTCATTTTAGACTTGGAGCTCGTGTATGGCTGACTTACATTGTTTTATAAAAGCTAAAGTTTTCATATATGTACCTCTAACATAAGTAAGAATCCCAGACGGACACACTTAAACTTTAAGGTAGTCTGTCTGGTTAACCATGTGGTTAACACCCCACCAGTCAATGGTGGGGTGATTTCTACTATCACCATAATCAACATAGTCAAGTATTACGGTTTTTACTATGACTTAATTTATTATTATTTTTTTTGTTGCCTTAAGCCACCACGATCCCAATTTCATATTTAGTGATCGTTCTTACCTTTGTTAGAAGCGTACACAACACAGAAAATCTTTCAACCTTTATAAAATGACGCAAGACAGCTCCCACAGACTCCTAGCCTATAAAATAAATACTGAATTTATTCTATTCATCTCTTTACAATGTTCTGTGCTAAAGTAATTAAGTTATTTTAATTAGAAGGTAATTTTTGTTAAACTATAGGCTTTTGTTTGAAGAATAATACCGAGTATTCCGCAGGCTATGAAATACATTTGCATTTCAGTTTTATTTAGGATTCATGAAATATTGTAGTACATTTATGTGTTAAATTAACATTAATTTGAATATATTTATTTAACGTTTTATTTTTGGTTTTGTTGGCTATTTATCAAACGACTAAAAGCAACATTTTCATTGCTTTCGAAAATACTATAAAAATACTCTAGTAATATACGAAAAACAATATAGAAACTTTTAAAATTTTAGGGTTGCCCCCCTTTTTTCTAAAATCCCATCATAAATTTGTTTTTTTTTTACATTAGATAGAACGCCAAAAGCAATTACACTATCCAATGGTTCCAATGACAAGGCCAAATACACAAATTCACGCACACAAGCACACCCAGTCGCGCAAGAAATCTTTGCGTATCACACAAAGATTTGTTACATGTGGGGATCGAACCTATAACACCAGCGTAGTGAAGAGCGGCGAGGTGACCGCTTAAACCACTATACCACACGTGCACACAGATCGTAACTTGATGAGAATGGGTAAGTATACTCCCATGTCAAGTATACTCTTTCCGACAGAAAAAAATATTTCAAATCGGTCCAAACGTCTTCGAGTAATCAGTGAACAACATAAAAAAAACAAAAAATACAATCGAATTAAAATCTACTCCAATTTTTTGAAGTCGCTTCGCTTTACTTAAATATAAATTCAAACAATGTTTTTTTACAATCCATTTCAGTAGCTAATTTAATTAATCAATAATTGCGCCGTCTCATGGCGGTAGCACCCGTTCGGACGTGCACTGCACCATTTGCGCCAACCAACCACGCTATGGCATTGATCAACACACTGATTGCTCAGCATCCATCAATACTTTTTACATGAAGTTTGCTGAATTTTTAAAAATATGTCTTCATTTTTTTTGTAATATTATGTTATTTATTTATGTCATAATATTGTATACCTAGCTTATTGTGCGTATTGGGTTACTCTTAGCGCAATGAGTATCTTATTTTTTAAGTAAATAAAAGTATACCGCCTTAAAAACTAAACAAAGCGTTTCCACCACATACCACGAAACCGAAGTGAAAACAAAAATCATTTTCTTCTTTTCCTTAAAAGTAGGGTCAGATTACGTTACACAAAGAAAATATTTTATTCTGTATTCGAGCAGATATTTTTCTTAGTCAAACAGCAAAGTGAAAAAAAGGGCTTTTGTAAGTAATTTTTTTGTGAAAACCTTTTTTATGGACTTGTTATTGACACGGTTATTTAGTTCTTTAGGTATCTGATTAAACTTACTGAAGTCAACCACAATGATAATATTTTGTCGAAGCTTTACCCCGCGGCTTCGCCTAAGTATTACGACAGCAATAATTATAATATGTTACGATGGTCTAGTGGTCCCCGGGTCGGGCAAACTGTTATTTGTGAACTTTCTGTCAGGAAATTCACAATAGCAGCACAGAGTTTGAATTGTGGCCGGTGGATGTCGATAGGCTCACCCTCTATCCCATGGGACCTACATCTACATTTCTTATGCGAACTGCCAAAGAATGGAACGCCTTGCCCGAGTCTGAGTTACCGCATGAGTACAATCTGGATTTCTTCAAAGCAAGAGTAAATAGGTATCTCATAGGTAAGCGTGCTCCACCGTAGACCGCATCATCACTCACCATCAGGTGAGATCGTGGTCAAACGCGTGCCTATCCACCATAAAAAAAAAAACAAGTGAAGTGGGTGGTATTGTACAACTATGCCACACCTTTTCGGGGTACTAGAGGCGTGATGTTATGTTACATTTTTTAAAGTTAAAATAGCAAATTCCTATTTGCAATAGAAATTCAACGATTGTTCTTGCAATTTTTCAATCGCAAATTTTATTCAGTAGGTACCTATAGGTATCCAGATAATCTAATTACAAGGTATATTTAGGTAGACAAAGTTATGCAGATTGAGGTAAAGGCATTGATTTAAATGCTAAAGCCTTGAAGCAATCACGGCTTGTGTGTGTCATATTTACATAACAATTGGGAGCATCCCACGCCAAATTACTGGCAGAATAGCGTGTTTGAATACTGAGGAGATTCTACAAATATTATATACTTGAAACTTTGTTATTGTTATTTTTATTAAAACTGACGTGAGTTTGTAACATTATTCAAATTATCGCGCGTCGCTTGCGCAGTGCAAGACTGGCTGCGACTCAGGCGCGACGTATCGCACTCTCTTGATAATGCCTAGACTTATAGGCGAAACCGCGGTCGACTAAATAGACCAACATTACGTGAGTAACACCCGTATTTCATAATTTGAATTTTGTTATTGTTGCTATAACTGGATAGATTATAATGAAATTTAGCACACATGTAGCTTTAAATAATATGTTATCTATAATGTATTGTAGGTATTGATGACCGGATGGCGGAGTGGGTAGTGTACCTGCCTGCGACGCCGAGGTCGTGGGTTCGATTCCCACTTAAGATAAATCTTTGTGTGCATGAACATGGGGGTTTGTCTTAGTCTGTGTGTTTCTATGTATAATATGTATGTATTTACAAAAGAAAAGTATATATGTATTAATATCAGTTATTCTAGTACCCTAGCTCTGCTTAGTTAGGGACCAGATGGAGTTGTGTGTGAGTTGTGAAAAATATATTAATAAATATTATATCTAAATTAAGTTAGGACTAAGGTAGTCCTAACTCAATTTTGTTTGTTGGTAGTGATAAGTGTATTGCCGCGAGGTCTCGAGTTCAATCCCTTGGTCGCGAAATTGTGTTATTTGGGCATTTTGTCGTTAAATTCTTCATTGCAGGACGGAGTAGGATTTATGGCCAATGGATGGCAAGTGGTGGTGGATGGAAAACAAAACAGGTGAAATGTGGGTGTCATACACCTCTACTATACCCTTCGGGTAATATATGTTATGTTATGTAAAGGAGTAAATTAAAAAAAAAGAGTTACATAAATAGCGTAAAAATATTTATTTTATTAACTCCCAGAAAGATATTTAAATTCTCCACGTTTATTAAAATTTTTATAGATGAAACTTTTCTGATTTATATAAAACAATTTTTAATTTGTACATACATTAAAAATAAACGTAGTTTCTATGTAATCAAAATTATGCTACTAATTACAGTTAATATAAGTACTAAGTTGGATTAAATTTATGAAATAACTTTTAATTGTATGCAATAAATTTAAGTTTCTCTTAATTTTCATAATAAAAGTCGTATAATTAAAATTGAAACAAATCGTTGAAACGTATACTTTATACGTCTTTAAAATTCGTTTGTCAACATCGTAAAAAAACAGACTGCTTTTTTACTAACTACTTACTGTTTGATTTAAATAACTCAGATCAAAGTTTAAATACATTTTATAATACCCAAATCACTAGACATTTCAAACACTGCGCTGCTATTTTTTAGTTACAAATTCACATTCTCAGTTAACTTCAGAATTAAGTCTAAACAACCCAACTGTAATATGATTTATCCGGTACTAACCAGCCAGCCACCCTCTAACGAAGCGTATGCTAAATGTGTATAAAGTTAAAACGGAGTTTTTTACAGGGGAGACTTACAGCACGCCTATTGATTTGAATTTTAAAGAAGTTTTATGCTGACAGTTTTAAAAACGGAATGAATTAGCGTTCAAGTTAAAACAGACAGGCAAGTGAAATTTTTTTTGTGAAAATCAGCTTCTTGTTAGGTAAACTTTTCAGGCTCAAAATTTCAATTTGTTTTATAATAACGTTCTAATTAATCTGACAATATTTTTTTGAAATTAATTTACTAGTTCAAATTCTCAGCCAACCCCTAGAATAAACTTAAGCCACCCAGTAAATTAAATTTACCCGACACTAACCACCCAGCCTCGCTAACTCCGTAACGAAGCGTAAGCTAAATGTGTTTCATCATCAAGCGGAGTTTGCTACTAGCGGCGCTGACAGCACGTCTATGGATTTTAAATACATAATATTATTATATAATACATAATGTTATTTGTTTACAACATATTTTCTTTGTTAATATTGATTTACAATAAAGATTACTCTATCTATCTATCTAATATTATGAAATTCTGTTGCTGGTAGTTTTACGGACGAATTTCATTGATATTTTAGTTAAGATAATGGAAAGCCTTTATTATTTGAGAATAAAAGCCAGGCTCTTTTTCGTTGCTCTAGTGGTTAACGTAGGCGCCTGTAACCGCAAATTTTGACTTTCAGGTTGGTTATTTGGGCTTTTTCCGTCAGGAAATTCCCAATAGTAACACGGAGTTGCATTTGTGCTCGATGCGATGGATGGCGATAGGCCCATCCTCTATCACATGGGACTTAAACATAACAAGTGAAGTGTGGGTATAATAAACATATGCCACGCTCTTCTGGGTAGTAAAGGCGTGGTTTTATGTTATGTTAAAAACTAGGCAAATTATTACGATTAGTGCTGTAGCTGCATGGTGATTTGATGATAGTAAAATTAACATGCATTCCATGTGAAGGCAAAAATTGCAATTACGTGTTATCGATCGTAATACATTTATTTTTAAATTAAGAGCCAACTCACACGATTTATCAGATTTTAAAGCAACTTTTAGTTACTGCTTTAATTTTTTTGTCAACAATTAGTTTAATAACTTTTAAACTGCCGCGTTTTATATTTATTGATATGATTTTAACGGGAGTTGACGCGAAATTTAAAGCTGAAATGGGAAAAGGCTCCGTAGATTGATTGTAGCTGTAAATACGCAACAAAAATCTACCCGGAGTAAAAATATCCCAATAAATCTCTGCAACAGTGAATAAAATAAACAACAGCAGTGAACAGTAACAGTCAGTTGCACTAACAATGTAAAAAAACATCATTCAGCGAGTCAACCGCGTGAACCACGTAACAGTCGTTGGTTCTACGAGCGATGATGGTAAATATAGTGTTGTTTTTTTTAGTTACACTGGTATATTCACACTGAATCGTATGTGTAAATCTGCATTTTTTAAACCTCCACCTAGCAGTAAAAAAAGAAAATTACTTTCCTCTACGTCTCAATAGTTTGCTATTAAAAAAAAAAAAATTGTTGAATTAAGCTCGCCTTTGTACATGAACATTAATAATGTTACAATCTGTAGCTTTGTATGTGCAATAAAGAATTTAATATTTAATATAAACTTACTTCTTATGCTCAGACTTACAAAATATATATTTTGTAGCTGTATCGGAGGTGTTCGATATATACCATGGCGATACGAGATTTTAATATATAAGATTGGGTGCTATTTAAACAGGCTTCTTTTTAATACCATTATTCGCCCCCAAAAATGTATGTTGCCTTCTAAATTACTAAGTCAGCAACCTAACCTAACCTAACCCGTGGCTGAGTTAGTAATTTTGACGATAAAGTATAAATTTTGAAGCTTCACTTATTATTTCTCTATAAGATTAGCATCTGCGCGTGGCTCCGTGCGCGTGGTTTATCGATATAAAGTACCCTTTATCCTTGCTTGGTCTTAAACTACCTCTATACCAATTTTCAATCAGAAATCAAATCATTTAATTCCATAGGCCCCAAGGGGCGCTTGAACACATCAAAATAAACATCAAAATACAAAAAATATAATTTACAACTTTTAAATTGTAATACTTATTGCAATAACATGATTTGACACCGAAGCTTAGATTGATTTTAATTCAACTCAGAAATTTTTATTTAAATCAATCCAAGAAAATCAATTACGAGAAGAGCTGATGAGAAACTCATGTGCACCATCTTTTTTAATAATTCATACAATATCTGTATGTTTTTTGACAATAATTCTATATGTAATTTATAGCAACTAAAACACAATAGCTAAAGATGGTTATGGAGAGAAATTAAGATCGGCCCAGTAGTTTAGCCGGAAAAGCCTAACAGAGCTATCCGTTAGGCGTCCCCAGGCGGTAAAAATCCAAATTCATTATATAGTATTCTTTTTTTTATAAATATTCAAAATCATAACCTCTAATCATGTTTTCGGCTAAAAGGTCGCGAATAAAATTTAATTATCTTTAACAAGAATTTAGGTGCCGCCAAAAGCCCTTGTTAATTAAAACTCATATTAATTTAGAGTATAAAACTATCAACGCCAGCACTTTCATTATAATTAAAATCAATGAACGCGCCGTCGGTTGTACACACGGCAACACATCAACCTATACATTGCCAGTATAAGATGGTTAAGCGTTGTATAGGCGTTCATATAATGTATGTGTGAAATAATATTATGTATTTTTAGGTTAAGGTATATATTAGGCCTATGCAGCCTGAAATAAATGATTTATTATTATTATTATTTTTGAGATTTATAATACTCGGTTGAAAACCGGTGAATTTAAACAACGGATACGGGCCAAAACCAAGTAACCGCTATTTTAATTTAAGTTGTTTGGTGGGGTTTTAATAGTGTTTCGTCACTCTGCATAATATTATTATTGTTATAATAAGTCCTAGCGGCTTAGGTTCTGTGTTAATGAATCAGTCAGGCGGGCGAACAATCATATAAATATATATAATACGGGTCTATAAATAATGAAATGCCACACGAAACCACACACGTGTATCTCTAATTACGTCATCAAAAGGAAGCCGGAGCGATAGAGAAGATGATATCCTCCTTCCCTTTCACCCATTTTCGACTGAAATTGGATCGTTTAAATGCATCAGATGGTGCTTTGGGTAATTTCGGTTTGTTAAGATAGTAGGTGCGGATGAGGTGCTCACAGCTGTGTTTTACAGAGTTTCACGTTTTAGTTTTAAATGTTAGGCTTAGCGATGAACATACAAATGGTAGATTTTGATCTAGTTAGTATTCTGTTTTCATGGCCTGGTAGCATTTGAGACTTTAAAAGATTTGAATTCTTCAATATTTAAAAATAGCAGAGCTAGATGTATAAGTATAACATAACATAACATACTCAGAAGGGTGAGTTAGAGGTGTACAACACCCACACTTCACCTGTTATGTTTAGGTCCCATGGGATAGAAGGTGGAGCCTATCGCATCTACCGGGCACAAGTCCAACTCCGTGCTGCTATTGTGAACTTTGCCCGACCCGGGAATCGAGCCAGAGACCTCGTGGTGACAGGCGCATACGCTTTACGCCATTAGACCATCGAGGCGGTTGTATAAGAATATATCTGTATAATGTCAGATAATATGTAATTTTACCTCCTAACTGGCAGAATATGCTGTACTACTACAATATTACTCTATATCTAATAGAATTATCGATAGGTAAATTTAAAAAATATGTTAAAACTAAACTATGTCAAAAAGCTTACTATAGTATTTCAGACTACATAAATGATAATAGTATTTGGAAATGAATTGCTCTTCTTATGTGATTTTTTTATGTACTTTTATATTGTTATATTTTTCATTTTAAAAGATGGTGCACATGAGTTTCTCACCAGCTCTTCTCATAATGCAATACCCATCGGAGCTGGTACTTAGATTGATTTTAATTCGATTCTAAACAGTTTGATTAAAATTAATCTGAGCCCCGGTTATTCAAATCATTGTAATTAGTATAATTTAGTATTATTTATTATTTACTTTTATATCATTTTTTGTAATGTTTTGACGTGTTCAAGCGCCTCCTGGGGCCTATGAAAATAAATGATTTGAATTTGAAATTTGAATTATACAATATGTAAAATAACTTACCTAGTCAACAAAAAAAGCTACTTTACTTTGACTGGGCTGCAAGTCAAAATATGAACAATTTTATTTTCATATTCATACATTAATTTATCTAAAACCACTTAATTTTAAGTAACAGCATAAAATTTCAATAATACAATTTAAATAAAATATATAACTTAATAGAACTTAGAGCAGAATTTGTACTTAAGATATTCGAATAATTAAGTAAATCAGTATTTTGGAGCGACAACTTGATTAACTTAAATTTTATTACAACTAATGCAACCTTTCGACGAACGACAAACTCTAATACATTTTAAAAGTTAAACTTTAGTACTGAGATGCGCGAAGCGGGAGCATTTTTATTTTCAATTAAATTTTATCTCGAATATTTTAATTCGTGTATTATGTAAATTGTTTTTAGAATACACGTTACGAACACACTTTTCTGTGATACTGATGGTTTAAATTTAACATTTTTTATATTTTAGTCAAAAACTCTAAGATAAGTAAGTTATTAATTACAAGACTTTAGATATTATTAAAATAAGTATTTTTTTATTAAATGTAACATTTATTAATCATACTATTAAATGCAATATGTATTTTTATAAATAGATCAAGATTAAAATTTATATTTACAACAGCAATTCGAAAACAAATAAATTATTATAATTCCTAGTAAACGCGCGTCACATAATCCTATTTGTATTGAACTAAAAAGTTTAATTATTATCAGTCTATCCCAATTTGTAAATTTATTATAATTTAAATGTACAGAGGGCCAAGAACTCTCATAAACCGGACTCGATTAGGGTAGCGTGTGGCGGCGGTTCATTGATAAATTAATAAAAACCGGCCAAGTGCGTGTCGGGCCACGCGCAGTAGGCTTCCGTAGCTAGTCGTAACAACATATTTCGACTTAAAAGGGATTTACTATCTGTATTAAACAAGTAACATCTTCATACAAGTCATTACTTTCAAAGGTTTTTGTAATTTGCACGAATTATTCTAAGTAACTGCATTTTACACTTTGGACCCCAATTACTCTAGAACTAATTAAGTTAAAGTAACCAGATAAATAGCGTTCTTCAGATAGGAAATGTTTGTAGTACACGAAACCAGCTAGCACGTATGACGAGATGTATGAATGTTAAGGAAGCGAAAGAAGTATGTAAGGAGCGAAGCACATGGCGTTCCATCGTCTCTGCCTACCCCCGTGGGATAAAGGCGTGATTTTATATGTATTATGTATGTTTATTTATGGTTCAAGAATTTTGAACGAAATATTCTGAGTAACTGCATCTGACATTTCGAACCCCTATTCCTCTTGAACTAATGAAGTGAACTTATCCGCTATATTTTTCCTTTAAAGTTCATTACATGTACTACCGACACAATTTTTTCAGATTTTAGGATCCAGTAGTTTAGCTTTTAGAGGGGGGGGGACGCCCTACTCGAACAAAAATTTGCTCTTTAAAGTTAATTATCTCGCAAACGGATCCCTAAATCAAAAAATTGTCTTAGCAACCCCTAAACGTTTTTAAAAGTCCTATCTAACAATACCCCACACTATGGGGTAGGTGACAAAAAAAAAAACATCCCTACTTTACATGTAGGGGAGCTACCTGAAAAAAAAATATTTTTCCAAATTTTACTCTACGACTTTCTTTGTTTAGTTAACATACATGTTTATGCAAAATTTCAGTTTTCTAGCACCAACGGTTTCGTCGCTATGCCGTGGACAGACGGACAGACGGACATGGCGAAACTATAAGGGTTCCTTGTAGGTACTACGGAACCCTAAAAACTAACAAAAGTGAGGGTGGTTTTCAAAAAATCACCAACCTCACAAACGGTGCCGGGGCGCTGCTGCAGCAGTCTGCTTGCGACCATGACAAAGTGCAACCTTGTCGAAACGTCAAGTACCGAAAGGTAAATTTAATCGCGTTAATTCCTGTTCAAATCATATCAGTAAATATGCAACGCGAAAGTTTAAAAGTTATTAAAAAAAATTAGGTCACAGTGAAGACTGATTACATACATTAGTTATGCATGTGTGAGTCGCTTATTTATCAGTGTAATATGCCCACTTTAAGGATGTAACTAACATATCCATAACTGGTGTTTTTGCCCTGCATACGTAATTGCTTTGCCCTCTGTACAACCAAATAGGTTTGTATGGAGCGCGTTAAAGGGGCACACCCTCTTAGGGCCTTCGCCCACGACGACTTTTTGTAGCGATGCAGTTGCGATGCTGTCGCACGTCTGCATCGATACAATCGCGAAGCGGTCATTATCGCCCACGAGCCCAAATTCAGTCGCGATGCAAACGCTACTCCCGATGCTCGGTTCTCCACTCACGCGCTACCGCCCTCCGTTCTCTCCCCAATGTCGTCCGACACGGTCGGGCATTTGCATCGATACAGTCGCGATGCAGTAGCGCGATGCAAATGCGACTAACACGCGTTAACAGCAATGCTGTTGTGCATTCACTTAACGCGCGACAGCGTTGTTACAAAAAGTCGCCGTGGACGAGGGCCCTAATACATCGCATAGCTAATAGCTAACCGCTCCGCTACACTTTTCGTGTTACTAAGCTAACTGTGCTATTTCAATGGATTAATTTAGCCGTCGCTCTTGCTGCGATGTGTTGATTAATTAATATTATTCTCCAAGAGACTTGATGAGTGCACAGACAGCTACATATGAAGATATACGTTTCCAGTTTAAAATTGTATCGCATTATATAGACTTCCCGTGAAAGGGAAGACCAGCTTATACGAGAAATTTAAAGCTTGAAGTGTAGCAGTGTGAAATTGAATTCTAGCTTTCACGTAAGAGGGTGGATGGAATAATTAAGTATGTGTACAAGTAAATGTTTTAACACACTAATTTGACTTGACTTACTATTTAATCTTAAAACATGTATACAGGGTGTAAATGACATCGTGACGAAGCCTGGATATAATTTAAACATCGCAAAAACTGTCTTTGAAAAGTTTCAAACTTCACAAAAATAAACTTAAATATATGAAGAATCTAGAGAAACTCTTTTTAGTGAATAAACACAACTTTAAAGCTGTGGTTGTGAACATTTTTCGTCGGAATAATCTACAAATGGAAAAAAAACATCGCAAAAACCCAACATTGACCGGAAAAATGCAAACGTATTGGAACTATCCCAATACGTTTCCATATCGGCAACTTTGCATTTTTAAAATTTTTGCACGCCAAAGTCGCAGAATATGTACTGAATTACTGGTATATAGGTGGTATACAGAACATGTACTGTATCCTAAATAAATCAACGTTTTTAGCTTTAAGTATGTTATGATGAATCTTAAATTAAATACTAAAGCTAATCTAACACTCACATAACACAACACCTATACTACCTAGAAGGATTTCATCAGTTATGGGAAATGCCATTGTTCACGCCTTTTACTGAACGTCACTACGCGTGTTAACGCGCCATCGCGCGGGCGTCAGCGGGGCGAGAAGGGAGTGCGCCGGCGGCGACCGCTGCATCGAGTTACGAGAACAGTCGACCAAACATCACGATACCACGCGCATGCGTCGCTCTGTACGCGCCACGAGACCGTTCGCACACGTCTCTGTCTCTATGTACGCGCGCCACAGTAATATAATTATGTAACGTGAAGTACCTATTTCAATATAGTAATTCAATTCAACAGTTGTGTCAGTAATTTTATCCCCAACAAGTGGCGACCGTGACTTAAAATTCGAACTTTGGAACGTGGCCGGTTGCATTGCGTCATCTCGCCGCCATTACGAGAAGCGAGAATATTCTGCGGGCCTGCGAGCTGCGAAGAGGAAAGGGCGGGCTAGCGAGACAACTTCGTGTTTCGAGTCCTGCATTACATCTGCATCGCGTCATCTCGCCGCCATCACGTGAAGCTAGAATATTCTACGGGCCTGCGAGCTGTGACGAGCAACGGGCTAGCGAGGCAACTTCTCTCTGCAACGTATGCAACGTGGAGATCATAAAGGAAGTAAGCCCGTTCCTAATCATATCTATTTCCTATTCCGTTACCAACCTTAATTCCCTAAACTTATTCCGTCTTACTGACCTCTGTTTGGTGTGTGGATGCCTGGCTGCTTTAAGCTGTAGGGACAGGTATCTTGCTGTTACGCGTACCTACTTAATTCCCTAAACGATTTCCGCACAATTACTTTACGTTGCATCTTTCTTTGTCTTAAAACACGCCTTTTCTGTGTTTTTGTATGTGGGACTTTTCTGGCTTTCGACTCATAAAAAAGTCAAAAATAGGTGTGCTTTAATACTTATAGTAATCACAATCTAGGTATCCTTTATTGCCTAGTACCTACTCATCTCACTATCTAGGTATCCTTTAATGCCTAGTACCTATTCATCTTACGCTTGTATAAACGTGTGCATCGTGTCAATATTTGCCTGTTTATTTTATTATGTTCATTCTAAAATATTAAAATACCGAGTTTGTCGTGAACGAAAATTCGTGAGCACGAAAACGCCATTTTGTTTTGCACCTTGCCTTAGCGCATTTAATGCCACGTGCTTATTCTCTTACGCCGACTATTTCAGCATCCTGTTCGTGCCTGCGCACACCTGCGCGACTTCTCTTCAGAGCGGTTGGCGGGTTCGGCGGCGGTGCGTAGCTGTGTTCCGTGGACGCTGCTCGCGCTGTTGGCGAGCTCGGCGGCTGCTGCGTGGTGTGTGCGGTTGACGGCTGGATTGTATACCGGTGGGAGTGAACCATTTATTATAGTCTTACCTTTTCATTGTTGGTTAGGTAGTTTTAATTTTAATTCGAATTCCAATTTACTACACTAAAATAATGTCGGACGGTGAAATGGAAGGTTCAAAGAAGGCTAATACTGAGGCTGACGTTGAAAGGTCACTTCTTATTCGAAGGCGTGGTGGTATACGCAGTAGATTAACTGTATTTAAAAACTACATACAAGGTTTTCAATCTAAAACTCCTTCTAGTTTAGAAATTAGGGAAATCACATTAAGATTATCTCAATTACAAGAATTAATGTCTAAATTTGATTCTGTGCAAACAGAAATTGAAGAACTATCATCCAATCTTGAAGAACAAATGTTGGAAAGAGATAGTACAGAGAGTGACTTCTATGCTCAAATTGCTCTTGCCCAAGAAGTAATAGACTCAGTGCCGACTCACAAGATTGATACACAGAGTGTGCATGAGTCTTCGCAGTCAAGTTGTTGCAATAATAATTTAAATTCAATTAAATTTCCTACCATTAATTTGCCCACATTCGATGGTAATCACAATAAATGGCTTGAATTCAGGGATTTATTTGACTCATTAGTAAACCAAAACAATTCTATTGCACCAATTAATAAATTTCATTACCTTAAGAATTCTTTATCTGGAAGTGCTACCATGGCAACACGAGGCTTAGAATTTACTGCTAACAATTATGAGTTTGCCTGGAAGGCTTTGTGTGACAGATTTAATAATGAAAATATTTTATTAAATAATCACCTGAACGCACTAGTTTCCATTAACCCGATTCAAAGGGAATCCTTTAAGGCTTTAAGATATTTAATTGATCAAGTTCATAAAAACCTTAATGCTTTAAACAATTTAGGTATTTCTACAGTAGGCTGGGATCCACTAGTATTATTTTTAATTGCTGCAAAGCTAGACCCTAGAACTAGCAGTAAGTGGGAGGAATATAAGGGTCGCCTTTCACAACGACCTACCCTTAAGGAATTTAGTGAGTTCATTGAGAATAGAGCTAATGTTTTAGAAACAGCTAATTATAGCCGTAGTAATAATGATCATAAATATTCTAATTTAAATAAGGATAGTAACTTTCATCACAAATCAGTTAAATCTTTGGCAAGTTTAGTTGATAGTTCCAATTGTTCTAAAATTAAACCATGTTTTATTTGTAATAAAATGCATTATGTGCATCAATGCAATAAGTTTAAGGCAATGAGTCTTAATGATAAGTGGTCAGAAGTTTTAAAACACAAATTGTGTACAAACTGCCTTAGGACTGGTCACAATAACACAACCTGTAATTTAAAAGGTTCTTGCCGCATGTGTAAGGACAAACACAATACAATGTTGCACAAGAAGAATAGAAATGACACTGCATCAAACACAGAGAATGCATCTGACTCACCGGAGTCATCTAATAGTAATAATATGCCAGTATCATTATCAGCAGTTTCTTCAGGACAAGTTCTCTTATGTACTGCACTAATTGAAGTTGTGAATGCACAAACAAACAGCACTTACCTTGCTCGTGCATTACTGGATACTGGCAGCCAGACTTCTTTCATTACTGAAAATCTTAAACATAAACTTAATTTGCAATCTAACCAAATAAATACTTTAAAGGTTTCAGGCATTAACAGCATAATATGTAACATAAAAGAACAATGTAGTATTATAATAAAATCTCGAGTTGGTTTGTTTAATGAGCAGGTCAGGTGTTTAGTATTACCAAAAATTACAGGCTACTTACCTAATGCTAAAATTAATGTTGAAGATTTAGGGCTGCCAGATAACATTACTCTGGCTGATCCTTTGTTCTATGAACCGTCAGAGGTAGATATTCTACTAGGGGCCGATCATTTCTTCAACATCATAGGCAGTGATAAAATAAGTTTAGGTCAAAATATGCCTATTTTACTTGATAGTAAATTAGGCTGGTTGATAGCTGGCTCTATTGGGGATTCAACTTTATGCAATTTTAATGTACATTGTAATTTTATAAAAAAGGAGTCACTGACCTCACTTCAAGAAGTCAATGATTCCCTAAAGAAATTCTGGGAGGTAGAAGAATTGCCTTCGGCAGGAAATCAATATTCAGCCTTGGACACCATGGCCTGTCTTGCAGCAGAAGTGCCGGCCGTATTCCACGTCATGCCCACCTCAACGACATAATTCGTCGTGCTCTTGTCACCGCCGGAGTGCCAGCCGTACTTGAACCCAATGGCTTGGCGCGTGACGATGGGAAGAGACCAGACGGTATGTCGTTATTGCCTTGGAAGTTAGGTAGGCCTTTGGTGTGGGACGCAACTTGCGTCGACACCCTTGCGCCATCACATCTGCCAAGCACAACCGCTTGTGCTGGCGCTGCTGCTGCATCCGCGGAGACTCTCAAGCGGCGCAAATACGACAACCTTCTTGGTAGTTACGTGTTTGAGCCGTTTGGGGTCGAAACGCTTGGGCCGTGGGGTCCACGTGCACGCGCATTATTTCATGAAATATCCAAAAGATTGGTTGACGCTTCACGTGACCCGAAGGCTGGCTTTTATCTTGCACAAAGAATTAGCATTGCCATTCAACGTGGCAATGCCGCCAGCCTTCGGGGCACGTTTGCCGTTGACAGTGATGCGGACGAGTATTTCGATGCCTAATCTTATTATTATTTTTATTATCTGTTGAAATTATTATTATTATATTTTTATTATTTTAGTTGTGTAAATATTTTAACCTACTGTACTAATTAAGTTGATTTATGTGTTGTTAATTAATAAATAACTGTATGATCTATTTATATTATATTTGTCGGTATATTCAGTAGATGAACAATTCTGCGAAACTCATTTCAGAGAAAATACTTATCGCTTACCTGACGGTCGATTTTCTGTCATGATGCCGCTGAAGGAAGATCCTGAGCAAGCACTTGGCAACTCATTTAATATGGCCATGAGGCGTTTTTTAAACCTAGAAAAAAGGCTAAATAAAGATGAAAAGGTTAGTCATCAATATGCAAACTTTATTAACGAATATGCCAATTTAGGTCATTTAAGTGAAATTAAAGCGCCACCTTTCGGGTGCTACTTACCTCACCATTGTGTAATTAAAGAGGAACATGAAACAACTAAGTTGAGAGTAGTTTTTGACGCTTCAGCTAAGAGTAGTTCAGGGAAATCTCTTAACGATATTCAGGCAATTGGTCCTGTAGTACAAAGTGACTTACTCTCCATTCTTATACGTTTTCGAATGCGTAAATTTGTTTTAACAGCAGATGTAGAGAAAATGTATCGACAAATTGCCCTTGATGAATCGCAGCGCCACCTACAGCTTGTATTGTGGAGGGATCAGACTGACACAAAGGTTCATCAGTATATTCAAATTTTGCAACTTAACACATTGACTTATGGAATGGCTTCTGCTCCATTTTTGAGCACTAGGTGTCTTGCTGAGCTAGCTAGTCAATGTGATGATAAGGTTATAGCTAATGTCATCAAGAACGACTTTTATATTGATGACCTAAATACAGGTGCCTCAACAGAGGATGAGCTTAAACATATTTATGTAGGAGTCTCTAGAACGTTAAAGTCTGCTTGTTTTCCATTAAGAAAATTTCGTACCAATTGTCCTGAGATCCTTAGTGATGACTTAGAATCCTCAAATTGTTTAGAATTTCATGAAGAAGCTACTGTGCTAGGGTTAAAATGGTCACCTGGTACAGACAACTTACACTTTCCAGTTAAGATAAATGCTGACTCTAATATAACCAAAAGAATAATTATTTCCACTACATGTAAACTTTTTGACCCATTAGGTTTAGTGAGTTGTTGTATTATAAAAGCTAAAATCCTCCTCCAGGATTTGTGGAATGCTAAACTGGACTGGGACGATCCAGTGCCAGAGCCATATGCTAAAAAATGGCTAGATTTTATTGAAAATATACATAATTTATCTAATAATACATTACCTCGTTATGTTTTAGGAAATTGCTCAGACATGAAGTATGCTGAGCTTCATTGTTTTGTGGACGCATCCCAGCAAGCTTATGGGGCTTGTGTGTACATGCGTACAGTAGATGAAAAGCAAAAAGTCACAGTCAGGTTACTATGTGCTAAAACTCGAGTTGCACCTATAAAGACGCTAACTATTCCTCGTCTAGAATTATGCGCTGCACTGACTGGAGCTCAGTTGTGTGATAAGGTATTACAATCTATTCCATATAGTGTAAACAATAAATATATGTGGACGGATTCCACAGTGGTACTTGGTTGGTTGAGGACACAAACCAAGGTTCTACAAGTATTTGTAAAAAACAGAGCTAATAAAATTAATGAATTAACTCAAGGCTTTCAGTGGTACCATGTTCCCACAAAGGAAAACCCGGCAGATTTAGCCTCTAGGGGCATTGACCCGAGGCAGTTGACGTCATGTTCTTTGTGGTGGGAAGGACCTTCATTTCTTAAAAAGGATTCTAAAGAATGGCCTACTGATACCACACCTGCCACAATTGACAACTTACCTGAAGTTAGGTCATTGTTAACGTTAAATGATAATTTTGATAGTACAGTTTCATTTGTCCCATTTGGAAATCATTCCAACTATTTAAAATTAAAAAGAATTTACGCTTATGTTTTACGTTTTCTTCATAATAGTAATAAAAATAAATCAAAGATAACAGGTCCGTTAAGCGCTGATGAGCTTAATCAATCTTTAAAATTATTGCTAAAGTTCAGTCAAGCCGAGTCATTCCCTAAGGAAGTAACTAGTATTAAGGCCGGTAAAGATTTAAATCATAGAAGCAAGTTGTTACCTCTAAACCCGTTTATTGATTCAGATGGTTTGATAAGGGTAGGAGGTAGACTAAGTCAATCTGAATCGCAGTATGACAAGAAGTATCCAGTTGTGTTGGATGCCAAGCATCATTTAACAAAAATAATTATGGAGCAGGAACATATCCGCTTATTTCATTCTGGGCCTCAATTATTATTAGCTGTAATTCGAGAGAAGTTCTGGCCGATCGGAGGCAGAAACTTGGCTCGCTCAATAACAAAAAAATGTGTCGTCTGTACTCGCTTTAGAGGACAGACTGTTCAACCCATTATGGGTGATTTACCGGGCGTTAGGGTCAGCACTGATTTTCCTTTTAATTCATGTGGAATCGACTTCGCAGGTCCTTTCATGATCTCATCCAAAAAAGGTAGAGGTAACCGAGTCAGTAAAGCTTACTTGTGCATATTTGTATGTCTTGCAACCAAGGCTTTACATTTAGAAGTTGTTAGTGACCTTACGACGGAAGCCTTTATATTATGCCTACGCAGGTTCATATCGCGGCGCGGTAAACCAAATACAATCCATTGTGACAATGGAAAGAACTTTGTGGGAGCCAACAATGAATTGGGAAGAGTTATACGATTGAGCCGTCAATCAGTCTCAGACTACGCAGCGACTGAAGAAATTAGGTTCATATTTAGTCCCGCTTATTCTCCACACTTTGGTGGAATATGGGAAGCAGGCGTTAAGTCCGCCAAGTCTTTATTAAAACGCGTAGCTGGCAATTCCTCCCTCACGTTTGAGGAGCTAGCGACACTCTTCTCACAAATCGAGGCCATTCTTAACTCCCGTCCTATTTCCCCCCTTAGTTCCGATCCTTCTGATCTTAATCCCTTAACACCTGGGCACTTTCTTATTGGTCGTCCATTGTTATCAACGCCGTCATTGCCTGTCCAGTCAACCAGGCCCAACAGATATCAGCTGATAGAACAGGCGCGGCAGCAATTTTGGAAAAGATGGCGACTTGAATACATGGCGGAATTACAAAATCGCACCAAATGGCGAAGGCTCCAGGCACCGCTTCAAGTGGGTGACCTCGTCATCCTCAAGGAAGACAACCTGATGCCACTTCACTGGCGAATGGGCCGGGTGTCCAAACTCTACCCGGGCCCCGACGGTGTCAGCAGAGTGGCCGACATCTACACCACCAAAGGCACAATCAGACGAGCGGTGAACAAGTTGTGCCTACTAAGGGCGTCACCAGAGAAGATTTGAAAGGCAACTGAGCCTTTCAATGCCGCGGAGGATGTTCACGCCTTTTACTGAACGTCACTACGCGTGTTAACGCGCCATCGCGCGGGCGTCAGCGGGGCGAGAAGGGAGTGCGCCGGCGGCGACCGCTGCATCGAGTTACGAGAACAGTCGACCAAACATCACGATACCACGCGCATGCGTCGCTCTGTACGCGCCACGAGACCGTTCGCACACGTCTCTGTCTCTATGTACGCGCGCCACAGTAATATAATTATGTAACGTGAAGTACCTATTTAATATATTATATGTAATTCAATCAAAAACAGTTGTCCGTAATTTTATCCCCAACAGCCATAAATATATCGCAAATCTATATCTATATATATAAAAATGAAACCCGTTTTCCGTTGTCACGACATAGCATGAAAACGGCTTGACCGATTTGGTTGATTTTTTTTTTGTAGTTTTCTTATACTCTGTTCAAGGTTCTTATCTATCTATATATATAAAAATGAAACCCGTTTTCCGTTGTCACGACATAGCATGAAAACGGCTTGACCGATTTGGCTGTTTTTTTTTTTGTAGTTTTCTAATACTCTGTTCAAGGTTCTTATCTATCTATATATATTAAAATTAAACCCGTTTTCCGTTGTCACGACATAGCATGAAAACGGCTTGACCGATTTGGCTGTTTTTTTTTTGTAGTTTTCTAATACTCTGTACAAGGTTCTTAATTAATAAATTTTCTGTTAAAATATAAGTGAAATTATTGAACCCTACGGAATAAACACTATTATGAAAATATATATTTTGTTTTTTATTTAATAAAATTAGTAAAGTCCTTCTCAGGTATGACGAGACCAGGGAAATAGGTATTCATTTTTATATGGAGGATATTATAGATTCCAGTTCAAATTGAATAGGTACGCTAGGTCAGCTATACAAAATAAAGTAGTGCATCAAATTTACGCTAAGGCGGTACGAAGTTCGCCGGGTCAGCTAGTATATTTTATAAAACAGCGGCCACTTCTGCAGAAAACCTCAAGCGGCGCAAATATAATAACCTCGTCGGTGATTATAAATATAACACTCTATGAATCTGTTGGTCTGAAAATAATTTTTTTTTTTTTTTTTTTTTATAAATATATTTGAGCTGTTTGGGGTCGAAACCTTAGGGCCATAGGGTCCGAGCGCCCGGCTGCTTTTTAAAGATATATCAAAAATAATTATCGATGCGACTCGTGACCAGAGGCTGCTTTTTATTTGACTCAAAGAATAAGCATTGCCATACAACGTGGCAATGCTGCCAACCTTTTGAGCACGATCTTCATCTTCTTCGTCATGTCGATGGCTGAGTCAAATTTTATTTTTGAGCACGATGTCGCTCTTTTACATCGATGCGGAGGAGTTTATTGATGTTCTATAAATGTTTGTAAATATTATATTATTATAAGTTATTTTAGGTATGTATATATTATTGTATTATAGTGGGTAATTTAATGATAGTTCTATAAATATGTTGTTGTATGTATGGTCGAAATATGCCACGGGAGTAGTGTAGTAAGGTTTAAGAACGCGGGCAAAACCACAATGTTAGGATAACACTGTGGTTTATATAACGAATTCTACAAGTACGATGTCACGGGCAACATCTAGTTATAAAATGCAAGGATGAAATAACTTGGCTGACGTTTTCAGAATAAAACCCCAAACCAACAAAATGTTGCCTTCCTTAGAAAAATAATGCGACAAGAAACTGAACAAATTTGTCTCTGGTAAGCTGAGAGCAAACGCAAATATTTCCTAATACCTTTGGTATATTTTCAGACCCGAGGGAAAAGCTGTAGTTGATTCTATCTCCGCTGTAAAATAAAAATATCTGTCATGAAAAATTACGTTTATAACAATAGTGCCTTATTTAAAATTGTCTTTGTTCTTAAATTATGCAGAAAGTAAGCAAGGAAAGTTAGTTTGTTAGGAAAAATCGTTAGTAAATTAAGAATTAGGGCCCGCGCAAACTGGCCATTAATCACAGCCACTAGTGGCTCGCATGCGCCATAGCAAGCGCGCAATGAAGTTGGTAGGTGGCCGTTACAATTTTTACTTTCTTCTGGACAATAATACAGCCTATATATACAGTATTAAGTAGCCGGTGGCGTGTGCTCGCCAGTGTCACGCCTAATTAACCTGTGACTGAGTCTAAGTAGCGAGTGGTCAATGTAGTCATCACACGCTCAAAATTCGAAGCTAAATTTTGCACATAGTTATTCTTTAGCCTA
Source organism: Hypena proboscidalis (assembly GCA_905147285.1). Classification (NCBI taxonomy): domain Eukaryota; kingdom Metazoa; phylum Arthropoda; class Insecta; order Lepidoptera; family Erebidae; genus Hypena; species Hypena proboscidalis. The sequence continues at coordinate 1,807,766 of LR990147.1, forward strand.
CAATGCTAGGAAAAATCTTACATGACGAAATTTTAGTTCAGTTTTTAACCGACTTCAAAAAAAGGAGGACGTTTTCAATTCGGTTGTATTTTTTTTATGTTTGTTCGCCGATTACTCGAAGACGCCTGGACCGATTTGAGAAATTCTTTTTTGTTTGAAAGAATATACTTTTCATGTGGTCCCATTTTCTTCAAGTTACGTTCTGATGATGGGATCCTAGAGAAATCGAGGGCAACCCTAAAATTTAAAAGGCTTCTATATTGTTTTTTGTATATTATCTAATGCTACTCGGATATTTGCATCTAGTAGTCAGCATTTTATGTTGCTGAGCTGATGCTGGAAGGTACAACTCCTCAACGGTTAGGAGTACGGGGATAATTCTTTTAATATAGGCACCTTAAATAAGTTTTCCGTCTCAAGTAACCGTCGTCTCCTCATTCGAGAAACATTCTTGCTCTTCTTCTTCTTCTTCGACGTGTCGATGGCTGAGTCAAATTTTATTGGCTCAATAAGTGGCCAATGTTATGGCGCTCTCGTCGGCGTTTATTCTTGCTCTGTCTACCCATCACTTAAAATAGTAAAATAAAATATTTTTTAACAAAACAAAAACCGACTTCAAAAGTTAGGTAAACTAAAAAGGAAAAAATAAATTTACTTCGCACAAAATAATACGTTTTTTCATTTAGTTAAATAGAAATTATTAAATAATTATTTTATAATTCTGAAGTCGGTGCCAAGTAAACAATAACTCTGTATAGATAATATCAATCTTTCTAACAACTATTTTCTGACTGAATATTAGTTATATTTCTGTGGTAAGTACCAATACTGGGCGACCGCGCACTAGCACAACTACGCCTCCCTTTATTGTGTGTACTGTAATTTGATATTGTAGAAAGGTTGTTATAGCTTATAGAGACTAAAACAAATTCATGAAAGTTGCTGCTTACAAAGTCTTGGGTGCACTAACAAAGGTAAATTCCACTTAAAAAGAGTAAAATAAGGGGAGAAGATTTCATTATTGTATGTCATGATTACATAATTCAAATAACAGAGTCTCTATTCAGTATCTTATTGTATATTTCTTTTATAACTTCTAAAAATAAATGACGTTATATCCTTTTGTTCTATTCCTACCTAAGTATAAGTTATTGAGACAGAAATACAGTAGGTCAGCGGCAGCACGTCCTAACTCAATTACGTAGTACATCTGAGAGCTTTGAATACTGCTTTTTATTCTGAAGAAAAATGTAGCTAGTTTTAACTTTGTACCATCAAAGTATACGTACTAGAGAAATCATCTTGAAATAAATTGTAACCACTCACAACCTTGAAACATTGGTAAAGGTGCCTTGTCACTTGACTACACTAATAGCAAGTGAGCGTCAGAATTGAGTTAAATAAATATTCTAAATTTTATAAGAATCAATCATCAAAATCATCAATATTTTAGTTTTGTTACGTAACTTATTTGTCTCAGCTTTATTGTAAATAAAATTTATTCCTAATGCAGTACATTGTTTTGTTTGGGATGGCTACTCCAAAGATCTCTATGCTATGGACTTGGGTGTTTGCGATTGGCAACGCCCTGCCCGAGGCAGTTTCGCAAGTGTCCTATGTCCTATTTGCGTCTATTTAAAGCAAAAATGTAATAGGTGCCTCAAAGGTTAGCGTGCTCCATTAAAGAAAAACCACTTCATCACTTCCTATTAGGTATATTGTGGTTATACGCGAATTTATCCCCAAACCACCTTTGAAAACAATACTTAAATTTAGTTATTAATATAAGTTAGTAAAATTTAGTTCTACTTACAATTTATTAACATGTTATTGTTTGTAATGTTTTGAGGTGTTCAAACGTTTCCTGGGGCCTATGAAAATAAATGATTTGAATCTCGAATCTTATTGTTGTTATAACAACAGGTACAATAGTTTATTAATAACGTCAATTTTTGATTCAAGTGTTTCATTTTCAATTAGTCAAATTAAAAAAACTTTTACGTCTGTTACCGTCGCAACTTATTTAAATTAAAATCAGTTGATTTTTGCGTAAGTTAAAAAAATATTATATTTTCGAAGTGGCAACATAATTTATTATTTTCGTACGTTTCTTTACACGATATTAATTAAAACTGATACATATCTCGAGGCTACGTCATATTAAATGAGTCATTTAAATACGATTTCGTAGAAATTTTCACGAGTAGGTACTTAAAAATTTATGTAGTCATGCGATAATAATATGATTATGTGAAACATAGATTATAAAAGTCTTTGAATAAAATAAAACTAAAACATTTTTGAGGAAAACTGCCTTGATGGTCTAGTAGTTAGTGTATACGCCTCTCACCGCGAGGTCTTGGGTTCGATTCCTAGGTCGGGGAAAGTGTTATTTGTGAACTTTCCGTCCGTGCCCGGTGGATGGCGATAGATAGGCTCACCCATTATCCCTTATCCCATGCGACTTAAACATAACAGTTAAAAAGGGGGTTTTGTAAAACTCTGCCATTTCCTTCTGGGTTATATAGGCGAGATGTTACGTCATGTTTAAAACATTTTAATCATGGAAAACTGAGCAGTAACCTATGGTAAAATCATACGCGGCGTCTGTGGTAACTCTTGTTCTAGGTATTACGTATACTAATATTTTAAAATGGAAGAATCATTTTAAATTAGTATTAGAATATTTAGTCAGGTCTTGGCCCGTTGATAAGAATATTTTAGGAGATAATGTCCAAATATATGTTTAGAATGACTACTTGTAAGAATATGAATAAAAACCTTTAAATATTTTTTCGGGAAAACATTTATTACGGAAGTCTGTAAAATTAAATCAGAAATTCCCTCTACAGATTGCATTCATAAGTTACCAAAACTCACCTTTATCAATCATACCGGTAAAATTAATAAAAAAAACAATCAAACAACTTCCACACAAACTTTTTTGTTGTTTAAAAATAAAATAATTTAAAAATAGAACTTCTAATCGAATTAACTGATATCTAATTTTAGGAAAATTTTTGTTAATACTTTTGACACAATAATTTGTTACGTAGCTTGTGTTTAAAAACTTTTGATAGGAAAAGTTTTTTCCTGTTTAGGTATTCATCGGCATTTAATGTTATGAAAAAAAAGATTGTTTTTATAGACCTGGCTATTGAAATTAAATTATGTATGTTTATGTTGTGTATTTGCATAAACAATATGTGTAAACAAATCGTCTTACCAAACACTTAATCTTACTTTTGCAAATTGAAATTTTTGAATATTTGGAATGTGCACAAACCGTTTGCACAAATTATTTCACAAATAGTAATACAATGCACAAAAGCGCACAGTAGATGAGTCGCTGCATCTTAGCACTACGGTGTTATGCCTTATATAGCAGTAATTTCAAAGCCTGAGCTGACCACCAAACTGGAACACAGTAATGCAAGCACTATACTATTTAGCGACAAGTTAAGAAATATCTCCTATGTCACGGGTATTTTCACAAACATACATTTCACACACACAAAGCACATCAAGAGTCTGAACAAATATTTGCGGATCACACAAAGATTTATCGATCGAACCCACAACACCAGCAGTTAAATGCGGCGAGGCGACTGCTTTAACCACTACGCCAACCACGCACTCAGTAAATGACTATTTCATATACGAAATTATACATCAATAATATGACAAAGTGTAATTGTATTGTAACAACGTATTGTACCACACTTTAGACAAATAAATATTCTATTCTATTCTATTCTATTCTACATGCAAATAATAATTTTTATATCAATATGTTGCCAACATTTACAAAATGCCGGCGGCTTACAAAAAATGTTTCTTTCCACCAGATGTCACGTTAACTAATAAATGGTTGTTTACCACCTCCTGAAAAAGCAACGTATGTAAAAGTACACGAAAAATATATCTCTTCCAACGTTAACATAATTATGGCCGCAAAATACTACGCACATAAACACAATAACTCAATGTTTTTGTAACTCAATAACTACGCAAGACAAGAAACAATACCTACACCTCGTTATTTCTAAGAAAATACAAAGGAAGCCTTCGTTTCTCGTGCCTTTATTTCTAGAATAAATACCTTTGTTTTGACGGAATACAAGTGTTTGTTTTATCTAACAAATCTTATTAAAGTACTCGATATGTGAATGATTTCTGGGCGAATCAATATTATTTTTAACGGTGATATTTTTCTAGTGAGTAAAGGTATTTTGTTAATGGAGAAGTGGTAAACGTGTGTACACCCACATTTCACCTGTAATGTGTAGGTCCCATGGTATAGGGTGTGAGCCTATCGCTGTCAACCCGGCAGAGTTCCAACTCCGTGCTGCTATTGTTGCTAAATCGAATCAAATCATTTATTTTGCAAGAATGTTGTACAAATACAGGTGTTAGTAATTACCATAGTTCAATACATACTACCATAACAATGGCGTGCAAAAAAAAAATATAAGGATTCATGCAGTAAAATTCAACATGCTTTGATTGAATTTTAACAATAATTATTAGAATATTAATTTTATTCTCAATTCAAGTATTCATTATTACATAATTATTCTTTAAATCTCATATAATCTATAATACAATAAAAACATTTATCTAATAACCATTTACTTAATTTATTTTTAAACATTGGCAAGTCCTTAAAAACAGTCGGTAAATTATTAAATATTTGAAGGGCATTAATGTAGGAGTTCCTTTAAATATCTCTAGTCTACACTTTGTTAATTTCACAAATAATACTTTGCCCGACTCGGAAATCGAACCCGAGAACTCGCGGTGAGAAGCGCATACTTTTTACGCAACTTTCATTTAATATTATGCATACTTTAGGTAACAAATTTTGTTCACAAATAAGAAAGGATTATTTCACGCTGTGTAACCTTTGAAAATAACAAAAGAGCCAAAAAATGAAGACACTACGCTCCCATAAGTCCCTGAGCTTACATCCTCGTAGTTCATTGACTCCAACCAACTGCCAGGACAAATTATAAAAAATGTGGCCCGAAATTCTTTTACTTCTTGTTTCTTAATAAATCAAATAATGTACCGTTTCCTTTGGGGTTTCTTTATTAAGAAGACACTCTTAACCGCCTTTTTTTTGTATACTTTCAGTATCGGGCTGTAACTTTAATATAATATAATATAATAACTTTCTTTATTCAGACAAATTAGTCCACACCTTACAATTTTACATAACTTAATTGACACTATAATTGACATAAATAATTATTAAAATATATCACATTATCATGAAATTAAAACAGATCGAAAATTAAATTAAATTAAATGATGTCATTTGAATAATAATAAAATAAAATAAAATAAAATAAAACAACAATAAAATTTGAATTAAAACATTAGGTTAAAGTCATTCCTGTTTTTTTTTTTTTTTTTTTTTTTTAAATATATAATAACTAATATATTATTCAGCCTTATCTATTTTTATAGACATATCATATCTAAAACACTAGTATGCATGTTTACTCGTGGCCATTTTGACAAAATGGTTTTAATCGTCAATTGATTTACATACAAACTCATAATTATATTCAAATAATATTTTTTAGTAAAATGGGCACAAATAATCATGTAATAAAACTAAATAATGTTAAAGCTATACCCCGGTTACGAATATATATGACAATACGGCAATTGGAAGTGGCCTTTAAGTATATTTTTAGTAGGAAAACATTTTCCAAAACCAGTATGACTGGAAATGGGAAATAAAATACTATTGTAGCATAAAAAAAACGTACAATATGATAGCAGAAAAATGTAAGTTATATCGCAACATACTAGAGTATAGGCTTTACAACATTCAACGATAATGATTTTCCTTTTTAATATTTATAGATAATAATATTTAGTTTTGTTGACCATTGTCAACCTAGCTTATCTACTAGGTACCTACTTAACTATCTATTAAAATACTAGAATACTTCCTACCTTCCTACATTAAGAAGTATAATCACATTTCTTTGTACCAAATTGGCAATAACAACCTTTGCTTTTTTACAATCACCGAGTAAGAGATAAGGTAACACAGACACTTGGCACTATACATTATGCAATTAATGTTGATAAGCTCTCAGCAAATTTTTCAGGATTCGCTGGGACCGCTATAGTAATTCGTAATCTATTTTGGGCCTGAAATATAACACTGTACAAACTGACAGGGTTATAAATATAAATGGTTCGATAGATTCAAGGGTTGACCGCACAATAGATCGACGAGAATCTATTGTAAAGCATCAAGAGGTCATAGGTTTGAACCCCACCTATCAAACTAGAATATTAAATAAATATAAATATAAATATTTCACAACTCACACACAACGCCATCTAGTCCCAAACTAAGCAGAGCTTGTACTATGGGTACTAGAATAACTGATACTAATATATATATACTTTTCTTTTTTAATACATACATATTATACATAGAAACACCCAGACTAAGACAAACCCCCAAAGATTTGTCTTAAGTGGGAATCGAACCCACGACTTCGGCGTCGCAGGCAGGTACACTACCCACTCCGCCATCCGGTCGTCCAACGTATTCGTATCCAACGTAGGTCGTCGTCGTATTGAATCCACAGCCGACATATTGTATTGGATACTGAACACGACTTGTAAAATCTTCGACTAATAGAAGCTACTAAATCTAAAATTCAAAATTGTATACTTTTCATACACCACAAGAAAATATTGATTTAAGTTTTCCAGTGTTACTTTCAGCAGTTTTTAATAAAACAGTATCTCATTTTAAATACTTTGCAAAAGCCTGCAAACGATTTATACGTTTTGTTATTACAAAATAATGCCAGTAACTCACGGTTCGCGCCCAAAATTCCGGTAATTTATCAACTTCACAACACGAAAATTTCCCAAAAATTTGCCCAGGTTATTATGTTATCTACACTAAAATACCGTAAAGCTGAATATTTTGTTAGTTTGTTTGGTTTAACGTGGGAATCGCAGGCACTACTCGTCCGATTTAAATAATATTTTTTTGATCATTTTTTTTATAAATTAGAAGTTGAAATAACGTACGCGTTCATTCTTTGCAACTTTTGTACTGAATGTAACTTCACCATGTTGGTTTGTGTCCTACTTAAGTTAGGAACAATTGGATGAACGTACATGAAATGACGTTGAGAAATTTAGGGTTTTAGCAAGAGGCGACGCTAGCTGGATGGCTAAAGCGACTGCCCGGAGTGCAGTAGTTCGCAGGTTCAAATCTTGCCGGTCCCATATCTTTTTCAACTGTTTCTTAGTAATATTTTTTTTGTTTAACAGCATATTTATAGAGAAATGCTATAGGTTATATCGCTATACGCTATAGCCAATAAAAACGGGGCATTTATGAAAAACTAACTACAAAATCAAAGTTCACAGAATGCTGGTATTTATTTCGGCCACAAGTTGAACTTTCCCATACATCGTGGCAATGCTGCCGGTAGTTTGGAAACGTTGCCCACTAGCAGCGGTCTTTTAGATTAGGTTTGTACATAGTTATTTACTTTAGCTTTATGTCATTTATTTTTAGGTTAGTAGGCATTTTGATTTTTTATTTTTAATTAATTAAATAATAAATGCTAAATGTAGGGGACACTACTATTTATTCATTCAGTTTATTGTATTTATTTTTACACTAAACAATCTTTTATGTAATTCTAATGTATTTATGTTTATGTATATAAACACACTAACATTCATTACACCACCGACATTACAGAATTCTCAGCCCGCATGAAGTCCTTTGCTGAGAACATACGACCAGTGCCACCTCAGCACCACTCTAACCACAAAGCCTTCGTATTTAAAAAAAGAGCAGTGTAGAAAGGTATAATGTGGTAAAGCCGTGATTAATATAAATAATTCCATGCGGATGAAGTCGCAGGTAACAACTAGTCTTCTATAAAGAGAAAATAATGCCTCGTAAAAATATGTAGGTGTTAGCGTGAGAGGAAAGCTCATGATATAATAGGGTTTAACAGTTAAAATTATTATCTCACCGGTTTTTTCTGGTTTGGGTTAGCACTTAAAATATTGCTTTCTTTTGTTGGTACTTAGGTTTTTATAAAAGAATACGAAAAGGACAGTTTTACTGCATACTTACTTACTTGATTTTAAAATCTAAAGATACTTTTTATTTTTAAATGAATTTCCAAGCTCATTCTTACTCACAAACATAACATAGCATCATAAATTAACACTTTTGCCCAACCCAAAAATCGATCCCGAGACCTTGCAGGAGGTCACAAACACTAACCACTACGCCGAGGCAGCACACTCGATCTTTAGTAATAACTTTACAACGATCAAATCCCTGTATGCCAAAACCAATTCAGATACATGAATACTTAATTGATTCGTACAACTACAAATAGTTTCTAAATAAACCTATTTCAAGATTTAAGTCCTCATCAGAGAATACTAAATCCAATTCCCGATACTGATTGGAACTAAATGGCAGAACTAAAACCATTTGAGTCATTGAAAATTCAATTCAAACCAAAGCTTTGGCGAAGGAGCTAAAACTAATGACGAATAGTTAATTGAATTCTTAATAGCCTGGAGATTCGAGAGATACCTCGTAGGTTGGCAAACACCTGTTATTTTTAGGTCCCAGCTGATAGGGAAGTCTATCGCCATACACCGGGCACACATTTTTGTGCTGCTTTTGAGAATTTCCTGACGGAAATATACAAATTAACACTTTAGTCCAACCCAAAAATCGATCCCGAGACCTTGCAAACACTAACCACTACGCCGAGGCAGTACACACTTGATCTTTAGTAATAACATTACAACGACCAAGTCCCTGTATGCCAAAACCAATTCAGATACATAAATACTAAATTGATTCGAACAACTAAGTACAAATAGTTTCTAAATGAACCAATTACAAGATTTAAGTCCTCATCAGAGAATACTAAATCCAATTCCCGATACTGATTGGAACTAAATGGCAGAACTAAACTTTGTAGTTGAGTCTTTGGCGAAGGAGCTAAGACTAATGACGAAAAGTTAATAGAGATCCTCATAGCCTGTAGAGAGAATACTACCTCGTAGGTTGGCAACACCTGTTATTTTTAGTTTTCATCTGATGAGGAAGTCTATCACCATACACTGGGCACAAATCCAACTCCGTGCTGCTATTGAAAATTTCCTGCCGGAAAATTTAAAATAATACTTTTGCCTGGTAATCGAACCCAAGACCTTTCAGTGAGGGGTGCGTACGCTACGCTAGACTAGACTAATAGACAAAAAAAACAAAAAACTGCAGAACCGCTTACGTAAAGACATGACTCTTTCTTTTGTTAGTTAGAATGTTTTTTGTTCATTCTCCATTTCTTTATCTGTAATGTTATATGGGTGAAGTGTGGGTGTTTTACTCCTGTGTCACCCCATTTTTGGTCATTTAGGCGTGATATCATATTATCTATACTGACTTGATCACACTGGGGCTAAAATGGTAATATTTTGTTATTTTATTCTAACACAACGGCAATTACTGATTGACATTAAACCAAAGATAAACTAGTTCAACTTTACTTCATACTAAGCCCGGTTTTCACTGTTGACAAAATAGCGCGTGTTTCGAGAGAAATTGTTAAGCCTGGTTCACAAACTTGCAAATTAGTTAGAACTGCTGTGAACTCACAAAGCCACGTTTACAGTCTACAGTTTAGAGTTCTACAGTCGTTAAAACAGTTTGTGACTGTACAATGTTCAAGTTTTGAGGTCAGCGTCGGTTGCTGGTGACATTGACTGTGACAAGTTAATTTATTTAAATGAAGTGAATATATTCGTGATATTATTTGTGCCTTCTGTTTTAATTGTATTTTCACCTCAGCAGCTTCAAAAGGTGTTCTTTGTTACAAATGGTAAAGTTTATATGATATAAATACAGTGAGCAAAATTTGATTTTTCTTCGAGTCCTTTCAATAAACAAAACTAGATTTTTTTTAGTTTTTCTGACTGTTGATTTTTGCTCACTGCTCACCTTTTCGAGCTGCTGGGATGAAAAGTTGTATGTGCGAAGATTCTAAACAAGAATCACTCACTAAGCTCGTGATTCTACTATAGGATCTTTCGCTTATTCGGGACTCAAAGTTATCACTCGAAGAAAATACGAACTTTGCTCTCTTGGTGCAGTAGCACTTTTAACCAACTGACAAAAACGATTTATATGTCTACCGAGGCAAAACATAGTAGAACAATGTTTACTTCCCTAAATTACCACCATGTCATACATATTACCTATGTTATACTAATAAATATACTTTTGCCTGATGAGATTGAATTTTTGAATTATGAATTTTGAATTTTAAAGTTAAATTAAACATTTTACCATCGTTTCATAGTGAAATAACACTGAAATTAATGTTAAAATTATGTTAAGAATTTTAAAAAAATATGTAGTTTATGGTAAGCCTATAAGTATCCGTATTGTTATTTATTCAAATTGAAAACTGGGATTAAGTCCTAAAATTTTATTAAAGTCCACCTATGTATATATTTATTTATTCAAACTTCATATACAAAATTTGTATACAAGGCGGACTTAATGCCATAGGCACTTCTCTGCCAGTCTACTTTGGGTGATCCAGAGATTAACAAGGCAGGTATTTAATATCATAGGCTTTTTTATATTCAAACAACAAGCCAGTACTACATAGATTTTATAAAAGTAAATCCCACTTCCAAGCCGTTACCCTCTTAAGTGTAATATAAGCACAAGCCCTAAGTGCCGCAGACTCCCTCGGGCCTCTTTCGAGAGCACTAAAACTTAAATTAGTTCACAACTTTAACGAGATGCCTTTGATGAAGGTTTTATTTGATTTAATTAGAAGCTATTATGAGTTATTATGAGTTGAGGTTTCGGTGACTACTGAATATGAAAAAACCGGCCGAGTGCGAGTCGAACTCTTCCGTATCCATTATCTATAAAAACGGCAAAAGAATCATGAATCATTGTTTATTCTATAATATTATTATTTATTTTTTAAAGTAAATATTTTGTGAATATTTCAAAGGTCATTGCCATCATCAATTCATGTTTGTTGTATGGGAGCTCCCCTTAAACATTTATTTAATTCGGTTTTTAGTATCTGTTGTTTAAAGTATAACAACAGTTATACATCATCGTGAAATTTTCATACTATCTAGCTATAACGGTTGATAAAATACAGACTGTTAGATAGACGTACAGCTGTTGACGGACTGTTTTATAATACTAGATTTGATAATCAATATAATCATCCATAAAAATCGTTTAATAATATTATTAACTAATGTCAAACCACATTGCCTGCATCATTTTTTATCCGTTTGACAACCAAAAACCACAAAAAGCTTACTATTTTTAAACACATTCACAGAGCGTGTTTCCTGAATCAGTATAATCCTATTAAGGTTAATTTGAATATCTCGCTTCCGGTCGCAAATTAGGATAAAATGCCAAAACAACATGTAAATATACAAACGTAACCAGAGGATTATGTCAATGGCCAAAATGTACTCGGAATTTTCGCTTTAAATTAAGCCCGAGTATAAATAAATATATATTTGAGGCACTCGTGTTTTTTTGCGCATCGATGCGTTTGTGTTATGTATGTACTTGATCAAATTAACTTCACAATTCACACAATAGCAAAAAATGGCTTTATTTAGGAATGATCGTACCAACAAATAAATTAAGCTGACAATTATTTGAGGAATAAACCCAATAATAACGACAACAAACTGATTACAAAGTCAAAGGTACTCAATTTCTATACAATATTGTATCATAATTATGTTTTTAAACTTTTGCGATTTGAGAACATTTTTCAAAAATTAGACAACGGGTCTAAATCGCGTAATTATTATAAAAGTAAATAAAACGTCGTGCATAGGTATTTATTTACCTTCATAATATAATTACGCGATTTAGACCCGTTGTCTAATTTTTGAAAAATATTGTATCAGTCGCCAAAGCCGTTGGTTACTAGAAACATTGTTATAACTTAAGAGTAGACTCCCGAGCACCGCATTTTATACTTACGTAATATGGGTTTAACTTTAATATGATTACAAGATAAGACAAATTATATCTAAAACACTCAAATGCATGTTTGTTCTTGGGCATTTTGTCAAAACATCTCGATCGAGTTAAACCGTATGTGTAAGGTTATTTAAATACCATAATTATACATAAGTTTATCTACTTTTTAAAAATATTGTATTGATTAGTCGATTTAAAAATAGTAATTACACTTTTACTATTTTTAAATCGATAGTATAGTTGTACCGATTAGAGTTTATATTGTGGCTACACTATTTGCCAATGTCATGTTGTAAAATGATTATTTTGAAGCATTATATTCTGACAGCTTGAATCGAACGGTTGTTTTACTCGTTTTAATCCATCTATATCTAAGTAATCTACCTTTATTTCTTGAAGTAAAGATCGGATCCTACATATGTGAGTGCGGACCTTTATACCTCTTATTAAGCACGAAGTAACTACAATATTTTGAAAACCGACGTGAGATAAGATCAGTGTTATCACTGTAAGACGGGCCACCGGCCTGATTTTGCCGACTAATTTCAAACCTGTTTCGAAGACAGGCATCACGTGGCGGCGACGACGTGCGACCATTTAACCTGACTACAAGCCTTCGGAACAGGCTTAAAACTAGTCAGCAAAATTCAGCAAAATTACGTGAGTAAACCCGTCTTACAGAGATATCAACGAAGTAAATATTTTATGTATAAATTACGTCCATTCAACACTCTACTCTACACTAGTAGTCTAAGTTACCAAAAGTTAAAGCTTTGTAAGGAGTTTTCAGTAGCCTTTCAACTTGATACTTTGTTAAGTGAAGTATCTTATTCTCTTTGTGTTGGTTAATGAAGCTTAGTTCAAAAGTACGATAGTATTCTATTACCTTTTAATTATTAACGGGTTCAATTAATTTGTGTGGAGTACGGTCAACAAAGACAAATTAAAGTTTATTGGCAAAACAATGGTGGGCGTTGAGAGTTTTTCTCGTGGTATTAGAGCTTTTGTGAATAAGCTCGATACAATCGTATATACTTATCACGCCTATATTACCCAGAAGGGTGGGACAGAGGTTTACAACACCCTCATTTCACCCGTTATTTGCATAGGTATTTGCATTCATTTCCTGTCCATATTGGTTTATTAGTCTGAGGTCTGAGTTCTATATTGTGAGAGATTGCAGAAAGTTGATTTTTAATACATTTTTGACATTTCCCCGAAGAATATGGATTCTCCAGTGTAGCAATCAAAACAGGAGACGTATAGCAGGCATCTTTGTTATAAAGGCAATGATTAGTGTGGGCGGTGCCAAAGGACGTGTTGCAAAATGTAACCTTTAATATTCCTTTGACATTTACTTTCGGAGTATTTGACGAGAAAACTGAAATGTAGCTGTTGCCAATATCATTTGACCTTTCTTTTGATACTTGTATTTTTTGTTATTTTTCCAATTACAATAGTAACGTTTTGTTTTTACTGCCTCGTTGGTGTACCGCTATAATTTGAGTATCGCTCGAAGCGGGGTCTCGGTCGAAAAGTGTGTGTGTGAGTATGTGTGTCAGAGAGATATAGGTATGATAGAACATCACACCTATAGAAATAGGCGTGATGTTACGTTATGTTATGATATTTTTTCTTTATTTAAAATGATTGGAGATAGGTTGAGTTCCTCTTTTCTATATATATATGTACCAAAGAGCACCTAAACAATATGGAGAGGACATAAAGGCATATCTATACAAATAAGTCTGCCAAAACTTGCGAGTAAGTGGGACAGTAGATTGTGCCGCACATCTATGATTCGACAACTAGTTGATTAAGACGTGTGTATCACATTAACAGCAGTGGGACGCCTGACAATGGCCTGTCCTTTTGGTTTGTCTTAGTTATTTACCTATATTCTTTTGTTACAGCTATGACTAGGTGCCGTGTGGCAGCGTGCGTGGCTGCGCTGGCGGCGGTGAGCTGTGCGTTACCGCACACTGTGCTGGCGCTAGATCTCAACCGACTCTACGGACATCATACCAAACGATCGGGTAAGTATTTTTTTGTATTTACTTAAAATGACTCTTACACTAGGAATAAGTTTCGTCCGGAAAACTCAGATTTTACGGAATAAAAATATAGTCACGACGATGAGCGCAACTTTGGCGGATATGCACAAAGAGCGCTTAATCAATATGGAGAGGAAATGAAAGCAAATAAGACTGCCAAACTCGCGGGGGAGTGGGGAGGTAAATTGTTCCGCGCATCTATGATCTTCCACATTTGGCAGCGGGACTGCCTGTCAATGACTAATCCTTTTGGTTTGATTGTCTAAAGATACCTTATGAATTTATGATTGCGTTTCACGCTTGCAAAGAACACACATTGTTCCTACTTCAATCGTTTAAGAAACGTAGTACCTATTTTCAGAAGTCAAGACTGTGGCATCTATCAAACCATCAACCATCATCAACCTTCCAAAAACGTGTAAGCACAAATAAAGCCTGTCAAAACCCAAGCTTGGTACAGACAAAACCTTTTGCGGTGAAGTCCTACAAAAACATTTTCGTTAGTGACCGTAACTCATTTCATGTTAACAGCTTTGTCACAAAGCTAGACAAAGCTCGGCTAGCTTTATTTTGTCAGGCTAGAGTCAACCACAAAGTCAGCTTTGTGAATCTGTCAGCTTGCTAAAGTTCAAAGCAAAGGGCTTAAAAATACAGGTCATATTTTTTAGCAAACATGTTTTGTACACTGTAAAAAGTGTTACTATTTTTTTCAGTGTTAAAATGGCTTAGTTGTTTTAAATGGCTCAATTGTTTCAGTTGATTTTTGATATTAAAGGCATTGTGTTAATTAATAAAGGGGTAGAAAATTGTTAAATAGCTCGAGGCAATAAACTAGTGATACATAAAACTATATATATAAAAAAATACTGTTAGTTTTATTTGCAATTTTTGTGGACCGTGTCATAACGACAATCCTGGGTAAATGTATTCATCAGTTTCTTACAATTTTTTCTTATTATTTTTTCATAGATCGATTCAATAAAATGTTACCAATTAATACTTTTTTTAAATAAATATCAAAATGGTAATTTACAATGCAGAAGAAAAGAAATTTGATACTAGTTTTGTACTTATATTTAAAAAATTAAGATTTTTTGTTTGTTTGTACCCAAAAAAATTTGAATCGACTAAACTTATTTTTAAGAAAATTAGTGTGGAGACAGTTCGATATCCTAGAAATAATATAGCTTACTTTATATCGACGTTCAACGTGGGCAGAGCCGCGTACAGTAGCTGGTATTTCATAAATCTGTACACGTACGTGCGTAAGTAATGTTAAACTAAATGGATAAAGAGTTGGAATCTCGGTAAATTGATACCGCTATCGGCTATAGCATGTTGAAAAATATTCTTTCTACTTTTCGTCCCTCTGAAGAGCGTAGCGGATGGAAAAGTAAAAAAAGTGCCGCTGTTCAGGAATTGCCAAAAACACTTACTGTCTTTGATATATTTTTCGTATGAGATACTGCAATGAGTACTTTCTTCGTAGGTATAGTATAAAAGATTTTTAATTACTAAGAAAAAGGTTATGTTACGATAATAATTTACTTCCATCATTTCCAGTACCAACATAATTTTATTTTTATTGTAGTATATATTAATTACATGAAATTTAAAACATGCCAGATTATATTTTAGATCACCTATCACGATACCAAGACTATCAGAAAGCTATTTGCCTCATTTATCATGTCTATCATATACATAGAATAGATTCTAATGTTGTATTTGATTAGTGTTTCTAGATTTTATCAAGACTAATGATGCGTGAAATCGATTGTATGTCATTTACAGTCTCATGAAAAGTCACGCTAATGACATTTAAAGTAGCTACTACGTAATAAAACACTAATGAGTGGTTCAGATTGTAAATACTATCATACACATTATGTGAACTAGAGAAGAAGGTATGCTACTTTTAATCCTCATTACACGCAGGCAGAGCCGCAGGTATCTAGTGTTAAAAAAATCGAATGTTATTTCTAGATTTTATCAGGACGACTAATGAAACGTGAAAACGTTTGCAAGTATGTCATTTACCGTGACATGTACGGTAATTACTTTTTAAGTAGGTTCTAGAATTAATAATATAGGCTCCTACTTCATGATAAATGCTCACTTGCCAATTCATAATGAAAAACAATGTACCTTTTAGCCTAGTATAATACTTTAAACTATAATATAACGTGACATTACTCCTGTACACCTGAATCCATTAATATCAGCAACCTTTCTAATGATAGATATATCATTATACAGGGGGATGCGTCATAGCAACATTTTTTTTTTTTTTTTTTTTTTTTTTTTATGGTGGATAGGCACGCGTTTGACCACGATCTCACCTGATGGTAAGTGAAGATGCGGTCTACGGTGGAGCACGCTTACCTATAAGATACCTATTAACTCTTGCTTTGAAAAGATCCAGATTGTACTCATGCGGAAACACAGACTCGGGCAGGGCGTTCCATTCTTTGGCAGTTCGCATAAGAAATGTAGAAGCGAAACGCTTAGTGCGTATTAGTGGAATGTCTACCGTGAAGCGGTGCCTGAGTGCCGTTTGTCTGGTAGTCCGCTGGTGAAACGGGGACGGAGGGATTAGGTTGTGAAGTTCCTCGGCACACTCTCCGAAATGTATCCTATAAAAGACCGATAGGCTGGCAACCTTGCGACGGTGCTCTAGACTTTGTAGTCGAGCCTCCGTCAGATCGTTGTCGCAGATGGTTCTCTTGGCTCTCCTCTCGACTGACTCGAGTGCCTCAAGCTGGTACTTGGCTGAACCATCCCACAGATGAGAACAGTACTCCACACACGACCGGACTTGCGCTTTATAGAGGTCGAGCAACTGCCTTGGTGTAAAATATTGCCTCACCTTGTTGAGGATGCCCAGCTTTTTGGCGGCTAGCTGAGCTTTCGACTCAATGTGTGAGCCGAAATTGAGCTTCGAGGTCAGCGAGATACCGAGGAGCTCAAGACGATCAGTTATTGGAAGGGATACATTTCGGAAAGTAGGAGTCAGGATGAATTGACTCCGTTTTGCGGAGATAAGACACGCCTGAGTCTTACTAGCATTGAACGTGACTAAGTTGGCGTCACCCCAATCGGAGACTGCCTTCAGAGACACGTTCATGCGTTCGACCATTGCCTTCCTGTGCGACTGGATTTGTACACCACTAGCTCGTGGGTTGGGTATATAGCTTTCAACA
Organism: Hypena proboscidalis; assembly: GCA_905147285.1. Classification (NCBI taxonomy): domain Eukaryota; kingdom Metazoa; phylum Arthropoda; class Insecta; order Lepidoptera; family Erebidae; genus Hypena; species Hypena proboscidalis. The sequence continues at coordinate 1,825,099 of LR990147.1, forward strand.
ACCGTTGTGTCGTCTGCGTAACCAAACGTACCTGGTATTAGTAGGTCGTTGATGTGAAGCAGGAAAAGCGTTGCTGAGAGCACGGACCCCTGAGGGACTCCGGCATTGATCGCCATTTGATCGGACGAGCTGCCATTAATGACAACCCGAATCGATCGGTCCCTCAGGAAGTCTGATACCCAATCACAGAGACTAGTGGGTAGACCGAAGGACGATAGCTTGCTAATAAGGGCCTCGTGCCAGACCCTGTCAAAAGCCTTCGAGATATCGAGAGAGACTGCCAAGGCCTCACCATTCTTCTCGACGGCTTCACTCCAGATGTGCGTGGCATACGCTAGAAGGTCACCAGTAGAACGGCCTCGGCGGAACCCATACTGCCGGTCACTGAGGAGGTCGTTCGCTTCTAGGTATGCTAGGAGTCTGCTGTTGAGTACACGTTCCATACTCTTACAGAGTATGGAAGTGACCGAAATCGGTCTATAGTTGGCAGGGTCGGCACGGCTACCCTTTTTCGGCACTGGTTGCACGTTAGCAAGCTTCCAGGATTTCGGCACTTGTCCAGAAGCCAAGGAGAGGCGAAAGAGGCGCGTCAATATGGGAGACAGTTCAGGTGCACAGGTTTTCAGAACTATGGCTGGAATACCGTCGGGACCACTTGCTTTGTTCACGTCTAGATTTCGCAAAACCCTACGAACCTCTGTCTGACGTATGCGTATGTCCGACATAGAAGTCTCGCAAACTAGTAGACGAGGGGGTATAGCGCCAGTAGCATCTAGACGCGAAGACTCTGCGAAGATGGAAGCGAATAAATTCGCTTTCTCTTCAGCAGTGTGGGCAAGTGACCCATCAGGTTTCAGCAGTGGAGGTAGTGAGGGGCGGCAGAAGTTCGATTCGACCGATTTCGCTAGGGACCAAAACGCTTTACTCCCTGTTGGGTGTGTCGCAAGTTTGTTCCCAATGCTGCGAATACGGTCAAACCGAGCCTTCCGTAGAGCGGTTTTGCTGGACTTGGTTGCCCTGTTATAGGCTCTCTTCTTATCCGGTATGTCACTAGCTTTGCGGTTTCGAGCATCAGCCCAGGCAAGGAAGGCCTCGTGTTTCCGTGCCTCAGCACGTCTGCACTCAGCTCCAAACCAAGGCTGTGCTTTGCTAGATGTGCTTACATCGGCATAAGGAATAAAATATTCCATACCTTGGTGCAGCACATCTGTTATAGCATCCGCGCATGCTGAGGGATCACCCGAAGAGAAGCAAATGGGCAACCACGGATAGGATGCAAAGAATGAGCGCATCCCATCCCAGTCTGCCGACTTATATCGCCATATCCGCCTAGTGCCTTTCAGACTAGGGTCGGGTGGAGAATATACCGACACAGATTTCACTAGACAGTGGTCAGAGCTGCCTAAAGGTGCTGACACTGACACTGCATAGTGATCTGGGTCGGTAGTCAACAGAAGGTCCAGGCAATTGGCTGTTTGGCCGTCAACATCAGGAACCCTTGTTGCTCCTTGAACCAGCTGAGTGAGGTTTAAAGCCAAAGCAAGTTTGCGCATCTCTCTCCCAGCATGGTCAGTGTGCTGGTACGGGAACAGCCACTCCTGGTGGTGGGCATTGAAGTCCCCCAGCAACACTAGTTGAGCAGTCGGGTATTTATGTTGAGCGGCTTCCGCCGCCTCACTTAGGTACTCTGAGAGCCTGGTTGTCTCCCGATCTCCGCTGTGCGACCGATAAACACAGGCATAGAGAATCTTCTCTATGCCTGTGTCTACCAGTACCCATAGGATGGAAAGGTTGGGATCTTCATAGCATCGGAGACGCAGACAGCAAGTGTCGTCACGGGCGTACACGCACATTTATTTAACCACAGCTTCCATAGATGGTCAGAATTAATTTCCAACGGCAATGTTTTGTTAGGCGATTTATTTTCTCGTTTTCGAAGAAAGTAAAACATTGCGTTCATCCAATTTGTTCAGCAAGCGTGAAGTTTTTTTTATTGTAAAAAAAACATTTATTCGGTAGAAAATACTACTGACCACGTCTAAAATCAACATAACATAACATAATATCACGCCTATATTACTCAGAAGGGTGAGGCATAGGTGTACTACACCCACATTTCACCTGTTACGTTTAGGTCCCATTGAATAGAGGGTGAGCCCATCGCCACCCATCGGGCACAATTCCAACTCAATTGCTGCTATTGTGAATTTTCTGACGGAAAGTTCACAAATATCACTTTTCCCGACATGGAAATCGTACCCTGGCGGTGAAAGGCGCATAAGCTAACCACTAGACTATCGAGACAGCCTAAAATCTGGTTTGAATAAATCCCCGTATGTCGCTTCCACCCCGTATACCTTTCATTTTATTTCAGAAAGAGCCGACAGTCTCCCTTAAAAAGATAAAACTAAGTACTGTTTATTAAATTGAGAGTCTGTCAATCTACCTTTTTTCGGGAACCGAGACCTTTTCCCCAATTATAATTTAATTGATTCAATTTTCGCTGAAGATTGGCAACATTAAAATCTTTACCGACGCGGACGTTTCAAAATGTCGGCGCTATTTAAAGCTTTATATGCTCCTTAAATGAAATAAATTGTGAAATTTAAATTCTGAAAAAAAATTGTAAAGAATGTTTGAAATATTGTGGCATTCGACGTAGTCTAAGTTATTTATCCTTCTGAAGACTATAATGATGGGCACAAAACTGCTGAAAAAGTGAAACTGTCATGACTCAGAAATATAAGACTGACAGGCCTTATGACTGACAATAGATTAAAGGAGCTGACTGACAACCTTCAATGATGGAGAGGCACTTGAAGAAGAAGAAGACTTTCTTTTATAAATACATACATATTATACATAGAAACACCCAGACTAAGACAAACCCCCATGTTCATGCACACAAAGATTTGTCTTAAGTGGAAATCGAACCCACGACCTCGGCGTCGTAGGCAGGTACACTACCCACTCCGCCATCCGGTCGTCCGGTCCGGTCGTTAAATACTAATTACAAATAACAGTGTAGTAAAGCAGTTCACAGAAAATCAAGCTTCAGCATAATTTTGTTAGTCACCTTCCACCAGCTTGGAAATTAATTAAACTGGACGAGGCTGAGTAGTTATCACAGTAATGAATTTGCTGTGCTCCAACTGTCGTATACATTGCTGTTTCGGAATAATCTAAGGAGAAATAGTTGCTTGGCTGTTTTTCATTTTTAACTTTTATATAATTTTGTTTTTATCTATTTTTATAGACAAATCCTATCTAAAACAGTAAAATGCATACAAATTATATATAGCGGTGAAACCCTCTGACCTCTGTTTATTTAATTATATACTTAATAGATAAACACAAACACGACCTTCGAAATAATAGGAGTTACTCTTTACACGTCCCAAAATTTCAAAGCCTTTCTACACGTGTAGCGATTTATATTTAATTGAATAACGACACGTGTACTCGTCTCGTGTGAAAAGACATTAAATATCATACTTAACATAGCACCTATATTACCGAACAAGGGTGTGTGACACACAGTCCGATTGTTGGTTTAGGCCGGTCGTCACAGCCTAGGCGGATCGGCTGAATGACGACAGGCCTGATATTAACCAGGCCTAGCGTTCAAAACTTAACGACAATTTAATTTAAAATTAATGGTAAATATTATCTACTAATTAATGCATCCAGGGAGTAGAAGTTCCGATAACGGGCTTCGCCGGTGACTCGTCACACGGTGTGGTCGAAAGACAACTAACATGAGTACTGAGGGGAGGGGGGAGCCCCTGCTGGATGTGCTGCAGCAGCCCCCCTCAATTGGTGTTGGACTCTCAGGGGCGTGGAAGCGTAGACATCATAGGACTGGGTGGGGATCATTGTTATTCACTCTTCTGTGTGCATTAATCCTTTATGTCTGAAATATGGAAAATATAAAATATGAAATATGTGTCCAGCGTTCGTCAAGCCCTGTGTCTCACCCCACTTCGCCAGTCTCGTCCGTCGGCCTCCTACGCCCCGCTCCTTCCTAAAATTACGAATTTTTTGACAATTTGCCTGGCTACGTTCAGGCAGATTAAAACATTACGATGCCAGGCGCAGTTTAGCCATACTGTACGATATGGCTAAACTTCGAGCAGGCCGATCGTTAGACGTATTGCCTCTCAACGATCGACCTTAGACCAATCGATCGTCATGTATTCGACGATCGACCTTTGAGATACATAAATTTACATTTTGCACAATCGAGAAAATACAGGAAAAAAGGTTTGCTCGGTAATCTCTTGTTTACATGCCAAACTAAAATACTAAGAAATTTTTGGTTTCATTGTTTTACAGGGCTACCTAAAAGAAGTATATATATATTACTTTTTTATGAATTTAGGTTCTGCAACATTTTATATTCGGCTGATATTTTCTTTGATAACAACAACATGATACGTTTTCTTATGAAACCAGTAGCGGAAAATGATAACGGAAAAAACTCAATTTTCCTCCTGTTTTCAAAAATATGTGATATTTTATGCACATAGAAGCTACACGTGCTTATATAGGTATCTACCGATATGTGCACGTGAACCCTTTTTCATACCGTAACGTTCACTTCTTTGCACTTTTTCATGTCGGTACCAAATAAATATAGTTTAAAAAAACTAAAAAAACACGCTTTTAAAGCACATCAAACTAAAAAGTGAAAAATAATTCTTATTATAACCTGAAAATAATAATAAACGAAAAATACTAGTACTATTGTGAAAAAAAGCGTGGGTCGCTCGATAGACGAAAAATATGGCACAGAGCGCCCCACGCTTTTTTTCACAATAGTACTAGTATTTTTCGTTTATTATTATTTTCAGGTTATAATAAGAATTATTTTTCACTTTTTAGTTTGATGTGCTTTAAAAGCGTGTTTTTTTAGTTTTTTTAAACTATATTTATTTTTTACTTTTTAGTTTTTAGTTTTTTTTTAATCCTGGCGATCCTAATCAGGATAATGAGATAAATTTATGAAATTATTATATTGTCGCTGATTCTTTACAAGTGTAGAAAGTTTGAATTAAATCTGTCCGTTTAAAGTGGGTCAAAATCGAGTCCAAAGGAGTCGGTTACATACAAACAAACAAACAAACAAACAAACAAACAAACATACAGGTGAAGCTAATATAAGCGTGTTAAAAAGTGAACGCACACGAGAGCGGAAAATGCCAATACTTTTTAATAAGTACAGTCGAGTTCGTTAACATGTTAGCATTTTTAAACTTTATTGCAGAGAATACAAGTTTAAAACTGCCGACATATTTATAAACTCGACTGTACCCAAAAATCGAGGCATATCGTCGCTTTGTGAATAAAAAAACAAATCAAATGTTTGTTTTTGCAACATGCAGCGTTATCCTGGATTTTAAAAAACACAGAATGTTTCAGGCTTCAGTTTTTTTTTTATAAAACAATGCGATTGTGGACGAAACACAGTCACCATTTTCTGCTTTTATTTTAGCCCTAAAGCTCTTCTCAATGATGCAATACCCGTCGGAGCTGGCCATAGATTGTATTTAATTTGAACCTAAACATTTTGATTTACAATTACAGTTAATTTAATCAACAAATTAATAATAATAAATAATAAATTATTAATAATAATAATAAATTAATTATTAAATTTAATTTACAGTCTTTTTTTTTTGTTATAAGCTTAATTTTCATTTTTTTAATTCTGAAGATTATTTTTATTTGCTCTGTTATTTCCTTGAGGTTTATAAAAATATATTATTTAACTTTGACTTTGAATGCACCAGTATCTTACAGCTCATTATGGAACAGTACCTACGGTTACGATACAATTAGGTAGAGAGCCAGTCAGTTTGAGATATCCGTTTCTTTGTATACTTTTCAAATACAGTGATATACCAAAAAACATGTGATATAATAATAATATTACTTAAGTTATACTCAACGTCTCGCCTCATTTGTGTATAACTTGAAAGAATAATTCAAGAAATAAAGTCCTTAAATTTAATAGTTAGAAATCGTTTTGTTTAAGAGCGTGTATTCCTTTTCAAAATGTAACTGTCAATTTTTGTAGTGTTTTGGGAATATTTCGTAAAAACTGAATGAAAGTATGATTTTATTCAACTAACTTTTTAGAATGTGGGCTTTAAAAGGTAAATATGACAATTACATTTAATAACTAAAGCATACTTTTCTATTTTATCAGTTGAAAGAGTATTAACTGTTAAGTTGTTATATTACAAAATTATGCTGTATTTACGAATGAAATTGTTATATTTACCTTTCAAAACTTGCATTCTAAAAAGTTAGTTGAATAAAATCATACTTTCATTCAGTTTTTACGAAATATTCCCAAAACACTACAAAAATTGACAGTTACATTTTGAAAAGGAATAAACGCTCTTAAGTTTATATAAATTTGTGGTATATGTACATCGAAACCCATACAAAGGCAACAAAAATATTCATGAGTCATTACTATAACGTATACCATAACCCATGTTCTGAAGGTCTCTCACGTTCGTCCAAAAACTACCTCCACTTGCTTACAAAAACTAATTAACAAGACACAATTTATGAAGAAAAACGTCTAAATATCGCTGCCTTATCCCTAGCGAATAGAGTCTAAAATAACTCAGTTACAGAGCGCGTCTCATTACTGGCATCTCGAGGGAACGCCTCTATTATCTTTGGGCTGTATCAGACATAATCTCTTTTTTCCAGTGCCTAAGTGATAAGACGTTGCGACAAAAAGTAAGACAAATTACTGAGGTTGTAAGAAAATAAATACCAAAGAATTTATGCTCAATAATTGTTTATATTTTCTTTCGGCCTTACTTAGTTGGTACTTAATGTGTAATCAATCTATTTTAATTACTTTTTTTGTTTGTGTTCGGCCTTAAATTCTAATTATGTTTATAAATGAGTGATTTATATTATGACTAGCTGTTCCCTTTTTTTAACACGCTTATATTAGCTTCACCTGTATGTATGTATGTATGTATGTATGTATGTATGCATGTATGTATGTATGTATGTATGTATGTAACCGACTCCTTTGGACTCGATTTTGACCCACTTTAAACGGACAGATTTCATTCAAATTTCAGATTTGAATGAAATTTGCAATAATTCGATAAAAAAAAATGAAAAAAAAATATAAAAAAAATAAATAAAAAAAAACGCTCTTATAAATAAACCAAACTGAAAAGTTGAAAAAAAATAATTCCTAATATAAGCTGAAAAAAGCGTGGGTTGCTCGATAGACGAAAAATATGGCTCAGAGCGCCCCACGCTTTTTTCAGCTTATATTAGGAATTATTTTTCACTTTTTAGCTAGAAGTACTTTAAAAGCGTGTTTTTAGTTTTTTTAAACTATTATTTATTATACTGCCTTTTATAATGCTTGACGCATATTACTGATCCAGGCAGAGTAAGTGGTTATGTCCGAGTTGGACTAAAACCCAGTGTATCCCGTCAACGAGACTTTGCCAGGGTGCCAGGTATCGCTTGCGCATAGACGCTGACACCCACGAGTTACAGCCGCCGTGCAACATGGCGGCCCGTCATTATGGATGACCTTAACCCTCCTCCTTCATAAAAGGCGCGTGCGGAACACATCACGCCATCTTCTCTGGCCTGCTACTGTTCAGGCGATAGGCTGGACTAGCGGTTGCCCGCGACTTCGTCCAAGTGGCATTGATTCACGGTTTAACCAGCATTGCACCTTACTACTCTGCTTCCGAGCGCATTAATCCCGAATTCGCAAAAAGGCTTCGCTGCTATTGGTTGTAGCATGATGTCAAACAGTGTGTAGTCTCCCTAATTAAATGAACTATCGGACGACGAACGGACCAGTAATTGTATATATAAGTTATTCAAATAATAGCAACAACGACCAGATGGCGAAGTGGGTAGTGAACCTGCCTGCGACGCCGATTTCGCGATTTCGGTTGCCGCTCAAGACATATCTTTGTGTGCATGAACATGAAGGTTTGTCTTGGCCTGGGTGTTTCTATGTATAAGTATATATGTATTAGTATCATTTATGCAAGTACCCATAGTACAAGCTCTGCTTAGTTTGGGACTTGATGGCGTTGTATGTATGTAGTGTGATATTTATTTATTTATAACTTTTGCTAAAGATACCAAATATGTTGCAAAAATATCTATGGTCTCCGAAATTAATTAAAAATCTTTGGCGAAATAGCTTAAGAAAAATACTGACTTAACTGAATGGACAAAATTAATAATTTTCTTTTAACTGGAGTAATATGTTTTAAAATGTACGTTTTTAATTAAAATAAGTTTTATTACTAAACGAAATTACTTTTTAGAGATCTTGTATTTAGATAAGTTTTATGTTTGATAAAAATCCTTGGCTGAAGAAAAACTAATTAAATGTTAACAGTTTTAGATTATTACCTTTAAAACTTTGTTATTTATGAAACTGAAATAAAATAAACTTCTTCAATTAAAATAAAGGTGAATATTTGTCTTAACTTGGCGATTATAACTTTTAATTAATTACAAACTAAATAAATTTAGAAAGTTGGTATTTCAGGACCTACCAAGTGATAATAGCTTCTAAAAACATTAAAAATCTAAATGCTTTTATCAGATATCAAAAATATTTGGAAATCGTGCATTCAAGGATACAACAGGACATTTCTTTAATAGTTTTTTCTAAATGTGTTTATAAGTTAGGTTATTTAATTAAGTTGGGTTAGATTATCAGTAAATATAATTTGAATTTTTTACATTAGATAGAACGCCAGAAGCAATTACACTATCCAATGGTCCCATGACAAGGCCAAATACACTCACACAAGCACAACCAGTCTCAAAACAAATCTTTGCGAATCACACAAAGATTTGTCCCATGTGGGGATCGAAGCCACAACACCAGTGTAGTGGATAGCGGCGAGGCGACCGCTTAAACCACTACACCACACGTGCAGACCCGGGACAGGAAAAGTGTTATTTGTGAGCTTTCCGTCAGCAAATTCACAATAGTATAATAATGTAAGCACAGAGTTGGAATTGTGCCCGGTGGCTGGCGATTGGCTCACCTGCTATCCCATGGGACCTAAACAAAAGGTGAAATGTTGGACGTTATACACCTACGCCACACCCTTCTGGCTAATATCGGCGTGATGTTACGTTATGATAACCTACTCGTATATGCGCCTAAAAATAAATATTTATAAATGCAGCTGCAAGTTGTCTTGCTATAATTTTGCAGTATAATGAGCAGTCTAACAACAGAAATTCGCATCAAAATCTCAAACTCGAAACACAATAGCTAACGACAGCCAACCCTTGAGAAATGCCATTATTTCCTACCGTAATTGCTATTAAAAGAATAGCTTTGCTAGAAGAAATGCTATGGAAATAGGAAAGCAAAATGAAACTGTTAAGATATGTAGAACGTTTTAATTGAAGTTATGCTTTAGCCTTTAGGATTGTAAAATGTCAGACATGCCGATCCGGTCCATTGTCCAGGAATTTACGAACTGTGCCGTGAAAATAAGTAATTAGACTTAATTGTCACGAATTATAAAACCTAGTTTTCAACAATATAAATAACTATTATAATTATATAGGCACGATGGTTGGCCTGTCTGCTTCTTCACTCTTCATTTGATTTATTGATTCATCAAAATTGCTTTTTAAAAAAGCAAATTTAAAATTAGTTTTGTTTTTGTTGCTTCAGCTGTAAAGAATAATAACTAAATGAAATAATCTTGCCGTATAGTAAGCAGTCCAACAACAGAAATTCGCATCAACATCTCAAAACTTCAACACAATAGCCGACGACAACCAGCCCTTGAGAAATGCCATTATTTCCTACCGTAACTGGTGCTTCAGCTTTGCTATTAGAAATGCTGAAAAAATAGGAAAGCGAAATGAAACTGTTAAAATAGAACGTTTTAATTGAAGTTATACTTTACCTATGAGATTGTAAAATGTCAAATATGCCGATTCGGTCCATTGTCCAGGAATTTCGCGTACTGTCCTGTGAAAATAAGTTTTTAGACTTAATTGTCCCGAGCTTCAAAACCTAGTTCTCAACAAAATAAATAACTACTATAATTTATCGACGAATTATACGCACGATAGCTGGCCTGTCTGCATTTTCACTCCACATTTAATTTAATAATCAAATTTGCTTTTTACTTCTCTACGACCCCCTACCCTAAAAAAATTTTTAATGATTTATACCTAAGCTGTAAAAATAATAAATAATTTAATTAATCATGCCGTAAAATGAGCACTCCAACAACACAAATTCCCATTAACATCTCAAACTTCAGCACAATAGTGTATATGTGTTGTACAATGCAAATCTAAATTGTGATAAACTAAATTATCACCTTAAGTTAATATCTCAAAACCTGGACAATTGTACTTTTGTAGAGACAAGTAACTATTATAGTATTTCAGAAGAAATTATACATGAAATTAATACAATTTACTATAACAAAACATTTTTATCACATAATGTACACCGCAAGGCATACTGTTTCAATGAGCACAAGAGTAATATGTATCCAACGAAACCTCCCCAAGGCACAAATCCATATCAATCTGGCAAGGAGGAACGGATAAATCCATCAACAACTACCGTGGTATCCAATCCTGACAACTTAAAATCGGCCAAAGGAACAATTCCTTATTATTTTAAGGTTATTAAAAGGAATAGCGAACCAATCGCTAATAACCCTGTGCTTTTTCGGGAATAATAATAATAATAATAACAATTTTAGCAAAGAAAAGGCCAGTAGTATTTCAATTATGCACCAAAATATAGCAGGGGCACTTAACAAAATGCAGGATCTTGAACTGGCTTTAAGTGAATTACATAATTCGAATAACTGTATAATTGCTGTATGTTTGAGTGAACATTTTATTATCAAAGGAGAGGAACGATACTTAAACTTAAATAATTACATTCTAACCGCTATTTATACGCGACAAGAAAAACGAAGAGGAGGCACGTGTATTTTAGTTAAAAATAATTTACAATGTTCTGAACTACAAGAAATAAAAGAAATTAGTATTGAAAAACACTTCGAAATTTGCGGTGTAGAAATTACTAAGCTAAAACTTATTATATTATGTATTTATAGAACACCTACTTCAAATGTAAATATATTCTTTGATAAAATTACTGAAACTCTATTTAAACTGCAACATAAGAAAAGTAAAATAATTATAAGTGGGGATTTCAATATAGATTTGTTAAGTAAAAATAACACGTGTACTACATTTTTTGAATTAATATTTAACCATGGGATGCAATTTCATATTAAAGAACCCACAAGATTAAATAAATGCATTGATAATATTATTAGTAACATATCCGGAGTACGAGGAAAGACATACAATTTGTGTTTATCTGATCATAATACTGCTCAAGTAATAGAATTTCAAAGTCAAGTCAAACGAGAACTAAATAGTTATCATTTTATAACAGCAAACGACTACAGCCAGGAAAACATTTGTAAATTCGTCGATTGCATTAGTCGTCTTACATTTTTAGAGGTATATGAAAAATCAAACATTAATGATGCTTTCAATACTTTTCACAATGATTTAATATTATATCATAAACTTTGTTTTCCGCTTCTCAAAATAAAAATAAACTATAAGCCAAAGGGTTTAATCTTGAGCAACGAAAGGTCTCAAAAATAGTTCTAAAACCAAACGGAAATTAAGATACAAATATTATCTTACCAAAAGCGATACTACTAAAATTCAATATAAGAAATATGCTAAGATCTTGAAAAAATGTATTAACAATGTTCAGTCAGCGTGTAACTTGAGGCATATTTCGCGTTCCAAAAACAAATGTAAAGCCGCATGGGAAGTTGTCAATAGTAATATAGGAAATATTAAACCGAGAGATCATATAAATAACATAATGGATAATGGTAATTTAGTAACGTCAGGAAGTGATATTGCAAATTTATTTTATAACTTTTTCATTGACATGGTTCAAAATAATCCAGTTAATAATTCAACAAATAACGATATCTACAAGTTACAAAATAATGATTCTAGTATATTTTTAGAACCTACGAATCCACAAGAAATCTATTTGATAGTACATTCCCTAAGTAATACTAAGTCCACAGGTTATGACAAAATAAATTCGGATCTTCTAAAACATATTGCGTACCATATAGCTGAGCCTTTAGCGTATATTATAAATTTATCATTTGAACAAGGTTGTTTTCCTGAAAATCTAAAACTGTCTATTATAAAACCTCTATTTAAAAAAGGTTTGAAATCAGATAAAAATAATTATAGGCCTATAGCTTTAATACCTGTACTGTCTAAAATTTTTAAACGGGTTATGTATAAAAGACTCCTAAATTTCTTTAACAAACACAATATTCTAGCAAAAGAACAGTATGGTTTCAGAAAAGATAAATCTACACAACTGGCTACTTTTACCTTTGTTAAATCTATTATTGAAAATATTAATTCTAAAGTGCCCACTTCTGCGCTGTTTCTGGATCTTAGCAAAGCGTTTGATTATGTTGAGCACTCTACGCTTATTATGAAGTTAGAAAAATGTGGTATAAGAGGTCTGGCTTCACAATGGCTTCAATCGTATTTGAATGAAAGAAAACAGTTTTCTAGGGTGACCAAATTTAATGAAGATTCTAAAACTTTGGAAAATATTGATTCAGAGCAACGTGTAAATTGTTCAGGGGTACCCCAAGGAAGCATTTTGGGGCCATTATTGTTTCTTGTATATGTAAATGATCTCCCACGTACAATTTCAAATGACTGCATTTTATTCGCGGATGACACAACTGTCATTATGGAATGTAAGAATAAAAATAATTACGAATCTGAAATTAAAAATGCTTTACAGGAACTCATTGCTTGGCTAGATAAAAACAAACTAAAAATAAATATCGATAAAACAAAATTAATACAGTTTCGAACTTTTAAAAGCAAGCAAATAGAATTAAACATTAAATATAGCAATAACCAAGTTAAACAAATACAAAATACAAAATTTCTTGGAATAACATTAGATGCACATTTTACATGGAAGGACCATATTGACAGGATATGTATGAAAATAAATAAATTTGTTTTTGCTCTTCGAAAAGTAAGAGATGTAACCTCTGTACAAACCGCTTTAATGGTGTATCACGCACATATATGTTCAATAATTCGATATGGATTGGTGGTTTGGGGTAACTCAACCGAAATAATGAGGGTCTTCGTAGCACAAAAAAAATGTATTCGTGCAATTTTTGGTCTAAAATGGTTTGAATCCTGCAAACCCGTATTCAAGTCAGAAAAATTACTAACCGTGCCTTGCCTTTATATATATGAAGTCTCAAAATTTGTAAAATATCATCCGTTTCTTTTTGAAAGTAATGACAATAATAACAAGAGACAGATTACTCACTTGCCTCTAAAAATGCCAGTGCCTCAATTAGAGCTGTTTCGACGCAGCTGTGTGTATATGGCACCACTTATTTTTAATAGTTTGCCCAAGGATATAACGGAACTGCCACGAACGAAATTCTGTCATGCTTTGCAGGAATGGTTGATTGAGGAAAGCTTTTATTGCATTTAAGACTTTTTTAAGAAAAGCGCCTGTCGTTTTTGCCATTATGAAAATTCTTGTAAATTTCAGTCTTAGTTATAATAGTAATAGTATAAAAATAGTATTAAATATAAGAGTTATAGTATACATAAAATAAGTTATAAATTGTTAGCATAAAAAAATATAATGTAAACTAAATTATGAAACATTTGCATACCTGTACTATAGGTGAAATATGTCTTGAACTATAATATACAATGTAAGAACTATCTTTGTACCATATTTCAAGCAAATAAATGATGATTTGATTTGATTTGATTATAGTTGAAGACAACCAACCCTTGAGGAATGCTATTATTTCCTACTGTAATTGGTACTACAGCTTTGCTAGACGAAATGCTAAGAAAATAGGAAAGCAAAATTAAACTGTTGAGGTAGAACGTCTAATTGCAGTTACAACATTTGCTAGCCTTTAAGATTTTTACAAGTACAGATTTATGCAATACGCTATCTTTTCTTCAACAGAAGAAGATATAGGACAAGAAAAATGTGCGTGAATTGCCTGGCATAAATTCAAATGAACTTAAAACCTGATTTTTGGATTTATGATTTAAATATCAGGGTACCTCTACTATATACAATAATCAGCTTTTTAGGTTTATTTTCATTTACGAATCGTTTCATTTCCTAGTACTTTTAATATTTTTTTGGAAGTAGTATCACTCCTTTCCCATCTAAGTATTTATTTACATTTGTTTTCATTACTTACCCTCTTTTCAATCAACAATATCGTTCCATTATTTTTCCGTTATTGTAAATAATTTTATGAAAATTTTAACCCGCTTACAATCGAGGTATATAATATCTCTATAACAATTCGTATCCATCAACAGACGTTGCTACTCATCAGTGAATAGATACAGTATATCATTTTGTTTCATAAACACGTACATAACGCAAACGCGTCTGCCATAATTCTGTTAATTTATAATAATGGCCAGCGGTGAATGGGATGAATCTAATCCAGCTTAGCGACACTAAGTGAGTAAGGCACATTGTAGGTAATAATTATGTTTACTCGAAGCAACAAAAAACATATAACATTTAGAGATAAACCCCGTAAATATTATAATGGATAGAAATAACTTGTCCCGTTTATTAATCTCATAAGGTGCCTCGTCGCGGTTTTTCTGTCCTACAATAAAAGTGAATTACAACATAGTTCCATCGCATTACCAACTTTTCGGGACTACAGTGGTAAACCTGCTTGAATGAGCATGAGAAAAAACGCACTATCTCACCTTTAACCTGACGCCAAATAGTAGAGCTTACTACTGTGTTCCAGTTTTTGTGTGAAAATAGTCGGATAAAGTGTTATATGTGAACTTTCCATCAAGAAATTTACAATAGCAGCATGGAATTGTGCCCGGTGGATGGCGATAGGCTCACCCCCTATCCCATGGGACCTAAACATAACAGTTGAAATGTGGGTGTTCTACATCTGTGTCATGTATGTCATGTTATGTGTTATATAGTCTTTGAAATTACGGGCACATTAGACATAATATCGTCCTCGGATGTAAAAATGTAACAGCATTACCCCTGCTTAAAACATTATTCATCATAAAGGCTGTCCTGTGTTATGATGCCTATTTCGTGAAATAACCCTTTTACTACAACCCCCTTGAGATCCAATGGGATTACTCAACTAGAGTACGTGTACTTTGAACATAAATTCAGTATGAACATTATACCTTCGTCTCATAGCTTAATTCGCTTGAGAGAGGAAGTTCACGTCCGTGGTGTAATGTCCAGGATTCGGACTCCAGACCTATCGATCGTAGGACCGATGCCTTATCCATTGCGCCACGGCCGCTTCATTTCATTACAGGGTATGATACAAACGTGACAAAGCCTATAAATATATTCTATGCAATACCTATAACCCTAATCTATATACTTTTAATAAATCAGTAGCAGTCAAATTTCTTTACATTGAAAATGTCAAAAAATTTTCAGTCATCGCGCAAAGACATCTGGTTCGATTATGATCAAACTTGGTATAATTATTTTTTAATATTCTGGGCACCACACTGGGTACTTTTTATCCCGGAAAAGTATATACAATAAAAAACAAACTTAATTTTGCGGTTCGATCCCTAGACCCGATTACTGTGCCAACCGCAAAAAATAAGTTTGTCGTAGGTTACGTCACGGTCTTTGGATATTTAACATTACGCTAAACTCCACGGGAGCGGAGCAGTAAGGTTGAACGTGGGTCAAAGCAGCTATTATTTTATAATACAACGAATTTCACGCGGACGAAGTCGCGGGCAAAGGCTAACTATGTAATAAAATTCAAAGTGCACATACTGGAAAATATCGTCACCGATAAATTGCATCGAATTTCATGCTTCAGCAAGTTCAACTTACTTAGCATTTCCTAATACCGACATCTTGCAAAATTCACCGCATTTTTACACAAAAATAACTCAGAAGTAGGTAGTTTAATAAAGTTGTTTTTTAAAATATACATGTGAAGAATAAGAGATTGATGATTAACAATCACGCCTACCTACATTTCACCTGTTATGTTAAGGTCACATGGGATTCCCCGGGTCAGACAAAGGGGTTAGCGTTTGTCCAAGACAAATAATCTGATGTGTGACTAATTTCGAAGAAGGGCTGATGCAGCCCGAGTCTTAGAATCACGTACTGAATCACTGGTAAGGGGCTTCGTCACGATGTCATTATTATTATTATTGGGACGAGGCTTTGGTTGATCACGTCGACCTCCGTGGGTCTATTGTGATTGTAGCCTCATTCATTAAAGACTCTTCTTTAAGCCAATAGCCTCTATAAATTGGGGCAACATAGATCAGGGGTGACTTGACATCATCACGATGTCATTATACCCTGTATATTTTTGTATGGGGCAACATGACTAAAACCTGACAGAATCTAGATCTTTTAAGACTAAAATATGGTTATTTTCTTACTAATTATTAGATATTACGAGGTATTTACTATATATATATTTGTTGTAGCGAGTAATTTCGATATTTCAGAGATGTTGCAATTTCTTTGTTCACGATAAAACTAAAACAAACACTATAATCATTGCGGGTAATGTGAAAACAGTTTTATTGGCAGACGAACCGATCTACTCTGTTCAAACAAATATACATGGCAAATACCCCGTTATATCTAATAATTAGTAAGAAAATAACCATGTTTATTAACCACCAATAAAATATATAAGAATCTATACTTCAGACAACGAAACGAGATAATTTTCATGATTTACAATTATAAACCCAATTCACAGGCCATAAAGTTTAATTTCTATTGCAATTGAGATTGTTTAGGACATTTTTAACAGTTTTTATTATACGGAAATCAACTTAAATAACAAAGCTATAGAATTTATATTCGTGTGATTTGTAATAACATAAATTTATCTTGTTTCGTAGGCTTTAGTATAGATCGCTATGAGACACAAGCTACTTTTTAACCGACTTCAAAAATAGGAGGAGGTTCTCAATTTGGTTGTATTTTTTTTTTTATGTTTGTTCGCCGATTACTCGAAGACGCCTGGACCGATTTGAGAAATTATTTTTATGTTTAAAAGGATATACTTGTCATGTGGTCCCATTTTTTTCAAGTCACGTTCTGATGATGGGATCCTAGAGAAATCGAGGGCAACCCTCAAATTTAAAAGGCTTCTATATTGTTTTTTGTATATTATCTAAAGCTACTCGGATATTTGCATCTAGTAGTCAGCATTTTATGTTGCTGAGCTGATGCTGGAAGGTACAACTCCTCAACGGTTAGGAGTACGGGGATAATTCTTTAAATATAGGCTCCTTGAGGCCGTTTACTGTATTCTTTCAAGTTATACACAGATGAGGCAAGACGTTGAATATTACTTATGTATATTCATAATATGAGGTCATGATTTGATGATGGGATCCTAGAGAAATCATGGGCAACCCTCAAATTTCAAAGGCTTCTATATTGTTTTTCGTATATTACCTAAAACAACTTGGATATTTGCATTTTAAGTTGCAGAGCTGATGCTGGAAGGTACAACTCCTCAACGGTTAGGAGTACGGGGATTATTATTAATAAGTTTTCCGTCTCAAGTAGGTAACCGTCGTCTCCTCATCCGAGAAACATTCTTGCTCGGTATACCCACCACTTAAAATCGTAAAATAAAATAATTTTTCAAAAAAAAAAAAACCGACTTCTAAAAGTAGGTAAACTAAAAAGGATAAAATAAATTTACTTCGCACAAAATAATACGTTTTTTCATTTAGTTAAATAGAAATTATTAAATAATTATTTTATAATTCTGAAGTCGGTGCCAAGAAAACAATAACTCTGTATAGATAAATAATAATAATATCAATCTTTCTAACAACTATTTTCTGACTGAATATTAGTTCTTAATTATCCAGATTTACTTGGCACCGACTTCAGAATTATAAAATAATTATTTAATAATTTCTATTTAACTAAATGAAAAAACGTATTATTTTGTGCGAAGTAAATTTATTTTATGCTTTTTAGTTTACCTACTTTTTGAAGTCGGTTTTTTTTTTGTGAAAAATTATTTTATTACTGACGTACTCGAGTGGACTCGTGGGCTGAAGCTAATGAAGATAAGTAAAAGCTTTCTCCTGAAACCTACACCCATACTTCACCCACCTTTTAATGAAGCCTTATCATCGTTGGTATCTCAGTATTACCTTTCATTTGATATAATATCTCCCACGCGAAAGGGTGAACAACCTATTAATTTTATTAGGTAAGCGAAAACACGAATACTGTTTCTTGTGGTGTTACTTTCATTATTGTTGTTGTGAAATAGGTGATTAAATAGATTTAATGTCTGGCAACATTGAACTTGTTTAAAATGCATAATAAGACTAATCTGGGCACTGTTTCGTTGAATATATTAATAAATAAATAAATATACATATCTCACAACTTACACACAACGCCATCTAGTCCCAAACTAAGCAGAGCTTGTACTATGGGTACTAGAATAACCGATACTAATACATATATACTTTTCTTTGGTAAATACATACTTATTATACATAGAAACTACTAATAAGACAAACCCCCATGTTCATGCACACAAAGATTTGTCTTATGGGAGTCGAACCCGTGACCTCAGCGTCGCAAGCAGGTACACTACCCACTCCGCCATCCGGTCGTCTTAAATATAAAATATTAAATATTATAACATCATGCCTTTATTACCTTCAAGGGTTTGGCAGAGGTGTATACCCACGCTTCACCTGTTATGTATAGTTTTCATGTGATAGGGTGAGTTTATCGCCATGCACCTGGCACAATTTCAACTCTGTGTTAATATTATGAATGATAGAAAGATCACAAATGACATTTTGCCGGACCCGGTAAACGAACCAAAGACCTCGCGGTAAGCCGCATATGCCAACCACTAGACCATCGAGATAGTAAAATATATTACTAAGATAATATATGCGGTATGAGAATGTTTAATATCAACAGACCAATATATTTTTAATGAGATGGTCCCCAGGTCGTTATAAATACTAGCTTTCAAAAGCAATTTTACCGACGGCAATCTCTAGTTCAATTTCCGGTTCTGCGAAATCGAATAAAATGTGAAAATCTCGATTCGGCAAACCGCCTGAAAGGTCGTGGTCGCTGAAAACTTGAATGTGGCTTTGATTCGTTTTTCTGCGACGCGGTAACAAGGGCGGCGGCAATATAAAGAACTAACATTTACAAATGAATGACTGAAATATATATTTAGATGTAGATAGAGGTACAGTTTTATTAAATCTGAATTTCAGAGTTGAATTTACGAGTTTCAATTTTATTACGTAATTCCCAACATTATTTCTGAACGTTATGTTACAAACTGACTTTCAAAACGTGGAATTTCATAGCTACTTTGAAATGCTTATGTTATTATCCTCGCAATTGCTCGTATGACATGGTTCTATCACGCAGTTTCCTGCGCTATTATCGACTCTATAGGAAAGGGAATTATGACAAAATTCTATCCTATTAATCATTTACGGGCTTTATATTTTGCGATAACCGAGTGGGAGACCGTAGGACTGCTAAGTCAAAAGTCTCGAGTTCGAACCCTATGGGTTCACACACACCTGTGTCAATTAATCAGTCATTTAGTGCTCAAGGTTAGTGTTAAGTGTACCAATCCATACTTGGCCAGCGTGGTGAACTATGGCGTAACCCTTCTCATCATGAGAAGAGGCCCGAGCTCAGCAGTGGGACATGTATTAGATACTGGACTGCTGTTATATATTTTAAAATGCTCTCATACCTACCTACCAGCGTATGTAGCGAACGGGCACGCAAGCGTGTAGTCCATCTGAAGGTAAGTGGTAACCACACACCATGATCAATAACAATCCACAAAAGCCGACTACAGATATGTCGCTTTATCTGAGGACTATGATGTTACGGCTAGTGCTAGTATCTTGGGAATGGCTTTCCTAAATAATTACAAAGCCATAACACCGACTGCTGATTTTGTTATATTGTTGCATCGCAGTTCACGAAGGCACTAACTGGTACTGAAATTTAGATCGTTATACGGCTTGCTGTACCGGTAATGTAAACAACAACTGTGGTGTAACGATCTTGACATTGTGTATGCTAAATTACCTATAGTTCTGACGATAGACAATTTGAATCTCTATAAATAAAAATGAATTGTTGTTCGTTAGTCTGATTAAAACTCGAGAACGGCTGGGCCGATTGAGCTGATTTTGGTTTTAAAATGTTTGTCGTAATCCAGGGTAGGTCTAAACGGTAAGCAAATAAGGAAATATTGCGGGTAAGATAGAGTAAGACGACAATTCCATTTTCCCATATAAAAGTTGACCACTTACTTTCTGTCAAACATTTGACGGTATTTGTACTCTCAGTTCCACTCGAATTGAAGAACGCATTAAAACAAGACATTTGAATCGACAACATAATATCAACTTTGCTCATAACATCGTGTATTTAAATTTCAAAATATAAAAATAATTAATGTGTTGACATGTTTGATGGGTGCCAACCTTACAGTGTTACCAACTCTCAAAAATATTTTTATTATAATAATAAGTGTATCCGAACGTTCCATTGTTTTGTCATCTCATGTAAAAAAAACCCGTGTATCAAAACGTTCCATTGTTTTGTCCATAGATATAAAGAATTTTGCTGCGCTCCTACTTTAAAAAAAGGAAACATTTAATTGGAGAAATACTGAAATACTGCTAAAAGTGATTTTCTTCTCGCTGCTTACAATGCCGAGGAAAAGAAAACGACCTGACATAGGTCGTCGAAGTCGTGTAAATGTGCAACGAGCTACTTTACGCTCCAACCGCACTAATGACCAGCGAGAGGCTGATAATGATAACAGTCGTACAAGTATGGGAGAATTACGTTCAAGAGTAAATAACTATGAAGTGGATAGGCAGAGAATGGAACGAGTTCGTGCACATCGATCACAACAGCAGCGAGCACGGAATAATATTTTGTTTTTTATTTAATAAAATTAGTAAAGTCCTTCTCAGGTATGACGAGACCAGGGAAATAGGTATTCATTTTTATATGGAGGATATTATAGATTCCAGTTCAAATTGAATAGGTACGCATAGATACGTAAGATAGGTCTGCTATACAAAATAAAGTAGTGCATCAAATTTACGCTAAGGCAGGCGGTACGAAGTTCGCCGGGTCAGCTAGTTTTAAATATAATTGTCAAAGTATTCGACATTTTTAGAATAAATAAGTAATTGAATAGAATAATTGGTTAGCATATACGCCTCTCACCGGGAGGTCTGGGGATCAAATTCCGGGTCGGGCAAAGGGATTTTTGCGAAATTTCCATCAGGAAATTTACAATAGCAACACGGAGTTGGAATTGTGCCCGGTGGATGTGGTGGCGATAGGCTCACCCTCTATCCCATGGGACCTAAACATAAAAGGTTTAAGTGTGGGTGTTGTACACCATTGCTACACCCTTCTGGGTAATATTGGCGTAATTTTATGTTATGTTATAAAAACTTAAACCTTTAATAAAAATCGTATATTTAATTAAACAAAAATGACTTTAACAGAATTAAAGCCTAATTTTCAAAGCCCTGTGCAGATTTCAAAGACTCTGACCTATAAAATATAAAACCATTATTTCACTATCGAACCTTTAGCTTGAAAGCTAAATGCATAAAATACATTAGAAAATGTACTCTGTATTAAAAACGGTTGAATATGAAACACAAAGTTCGCAATACCGCTGCGCTGTAGCGATACTTAAGGTTATGGTCTCAGTGAAGACAGAAAAGCGATAAAATGAAAGGAGCTTAGGTTTATAATACCCACATTTTTTATGTTGAAGTCCTATGTGATTGGAATGAGTCTTTCGCCATCCACTGATGGTACTATTGAACAGTTCTTGTTAAAAAATACCAAAATGTTTTCCTGATCCTGAAATCGAAACCAAAAACTGGTTACCTTAAATACCATTTTTCATTGGATTATCAGTTTACAAAACTTAAATATAAGCTTACAACCACTGTGAATGAGGGTGTCCGATAAATTTAACTTAGACAACACCAAACTAGATAAAATGTCGAAAGTGAAAATAGAAGAAACATAATTTAAATGTAAAATTTGAGACTAAATATGGTAATTTCTTACATCTTCTTATATATAGATATCAGGTAGGGGATATTAACCATGTATACCATATAATATATTGTATTGTTAATGGCGGTGTATAAATCTAGTTAAAAAAATAGTGAACGGAAATCATTTTCATAAGACAAACAAACATACGGCATAATCTAAGAAGACTATAAAAAGTCATAATACAGAAGAAGTACGTCAGTGTTTGTTCTCACAATTTTAAACAAGTCATCAAACTCACAAAGTTTGGAATATAACAAAATGTCTATTTAATTTTATGACAACCAAGTTGTTAAGAAATCTCGTTCACACCAACTTGACAAACGTGCAAAATTTGAAACGGAACTTCAAATTTGTAATTATGTATAAACAATGTTTCAAAACACGTATACTTCAGGGATATTTTATTATGAGCTGGATGTGAACTTATTATTTTATACGTCCGCTGATTATAAGCTTGGAATTAATTCTCATTTTTTTTATGAATCATATTTGTCATAAACATTTAGCCGTTTCTTTGACTGAGTTAGGTCTGTCTTAATACAAAAGTCTTTTTAATGAAAAAAATAACAATGTTATTCTTGTTCTTGAAGTCATATTTTGAGAGCGCAGTTTCTTTTGAAAGATATTTGGCCTTTAACCATTATACTTAAAAAACCAGGTTTTATTAAAAAATATTAATTGAACAGTTTCAATTCTTAATTTTTTCAATTCCTTTTTCTTTTACACAAATTTTAAATTTTTTGTATAACTATATTATTAGTCGTGTGTATTAAATTAAGAGCAAGCAAACACTTTATATTTTTTTTTATTTTTGTTCTCGATGCAAAAAGCCGTAATTTTTAATAATTACATCCCTTTGTATACTTTGAATATAAGCACACGGACCACTTACTCTAGAAATCACTGCTCGTCTCCAATAAGCTTTATACCTAACATCGAACTTGTTACCTAAAGCTTGCAAGAGCTTCAGTTTTGATGTAAAATGAACAATACCGTACTCTACGATATTGCACAGCTACCCTCGAAGGCTAAACTTTTACGAGAATCTATATACTTGTACTAGAACTATTACATTTAAAATATGGGTGCGAATAAATCTTTAAGGGATATACGTTATGAACATAGTCTATGTGTGTTAGTGAGGAGCTCGTGGCTAAGACGAAGCCGTGCGGAACGATCGATCATGCAGGTTAAGCAATGCTAAGCACGGTCGGGCGTGGATGGGTGACCATTTTAAAATACCGTGTTTTCCTCCGTACCTCGGAGAGCACGCTAAGCTGTCAGTCTCGGTTGCCATTTCATTTCATTTAAATCCGTTAGTCTAGAACTCTAGAAGCCGACCCCAATCTAATTGGAAAAATGTTAGTACTCGCTTATGCGCCTGGCTCTGCCCGCGTGGTATGTCAATAAAAAGTAACTTATGTCCTTCCTCAGGTCTTAAACAACCTTCATACCAATTTTTATCGAGATTGGTTCAATAGTTTAGCTGTGAACGCGTAACAAACTGGCAGAGTTACTTTCTCATTTACAATACTAATTGAGTAAGAATAATATATTAATAACAGCAGCCCTGCGTCTAATACATAACCCACTGCGGGGCTCGGGCCTCTTCTCATGATGAGATAGGTTAGGCCATAGTCCACCACGCTGACCAAGTGCGGATTGGTAGACTCCACACGACCTAAAGTACTTCTTAGGCACTCTCAGGCATGCAGGTTTCCTCACGATGTTTTCATTGATCGTTAGGGACCGATAATTTATATGATAAATACACACATACCTTCGTAGAGACGAATCTTAACGATTTATTGACAGAGGTGTGTGCCGTGGGTTCGAACCCGAGACCTTTCGCTTCGCAGACCTACGGCCTCCCACTCGGCTATCACTGTAATCTAAGTAAGGATAGTAAGTATATAATACGATACGGATTTACGTATGTTCCTCCAAAACGCCAAAACTATTCACCTGATTTTAATGAATAAGTTATCAATCGATTATTTACTAATTATAATACGCGTCGCATTTATTTCAAACGGTGTCGTAACTAACAACGTTTCTTTTTCTCAAATCACCTGAAAACATAATGTTGCAATATTTCGGCTTCATAACCAAAGCTGTCATAATCTTATCTTGTAGGTAACTGGTTGTACCAAGAATGCAGCTTCAGTATTCAGTACTCAGCAGTAGTATTCATGAATATTCATTCAACACCCTGTAAATCGTGAATACTGACAGCGAGCACCTTTAGCCTAACGTTTCGGAGACAGGAAACTGAATTTATGCTTTGTGAAGCTGAATTCATCTTTAAACCCTTTTTGGTTGCGATTTAACACAGCTGTTTTTGAACTACTCCCCAATTTTACAGATGTGAGATAAACCTTAAGAAGCATATAATAACATATAAATGTTACTTTTAAAAGACTTACAAAAAAGTGAACACTTTTTTCGATTGTAACTTGTATCACTTTTAAATCGGTCAGATTATATTTTATGGGTTAGATAAGATCTATCCGGATCCTCTAAACCTTGAAGCTGACTCTGAAACCTGAACTCGTAGTTACTTATACACGTTATTAAAGGCCTGTTTTACAAGTTACGGATAACGCTTTGAGAGCCAATTCGGCACTTATTTGTCAGATGAAATTAATAAGGAACTATAGGTAAGCGTGCTCCACCGTAGACCGCATCGTCACTTACCAAATACTTAAATAATTCATTAATATCGTAACTTATTTATCAGTAATTAACTACAATGTAATTAATGAACCTCTATGAATGGAATGAAATGGAATTCTAGCTTTCCATAATCATAGACAACTAAATTTAAAAAGTGCGGTTAACTTTATCTTGCGATTAAGATAAAGCTAACCGCACTTTTTAAAGAACACACACAGAAGCTCGGTTACCAAAATAAAACGCAATAAGCTAAATGTAGTACAAACAGGTTGTTTTACATAAAATCCCTTTAGAAAACATTTAATCCTAAAAGGCATACCAGACACATTTTATATTTAAAAGAGCATCACTTACTTGTCACATTTCAAAAACTCACGTCTTTTCAGTCCGTAGAGACAATTTTTAAATATTTAGTCTAAAATGTCGGAGTATATTAAGTTAACTTTAAGGCTGTGTTTTCATCAGAGCTATGCTTTAACTGCCTCGTTGGCTAGCCTAGTGGTTAGGGGTCATTCTAGTATTATGCTTTGTTATGCAATAATGGGTAGAGATACAAGTGTTTGTTACATTACAAGCACATAACTTAGCGGAGCGAAGTTCTTGTACATCCAAAACAAGCAAGAGGCCCTAGACTAACGGTAGCGACAGTGCAGTACGAATGAAAACGTAACGCTGGGTGCAAGCGTGGTGATAGGTCACTCAGTGGCGTGCGAGAAAGAGGGAGTTAGGGCTTCTCGCTCGCACCCACCGTTGCGTTATCCATTAAAAGTAAACCGCTGCCGATTGTTTTGCGGGGCAGGGATGTTTGCGAAGGCTATGAGCTAACGGAGGATGAGGGAGAAACTGCTAGCACCTGGGAGCCCCCTTGGTATCCTACATTGCACACATTTCACTGCTCAGATTTATAAGCGCTGCGGTGCTATTAGTGCTGCAGTATTGTGCTGAGATGCATACCATTTCTACATCAATATTTTATCTATAATATTTTAGAATTAAATAGTTTCAGATACTCGGGTAAAGATTTTGCTGATATAAATTTCATTTCAACGCTCACGTTACACAGCTTCCTTGCGTATCCTCACACCGTTCATCTATACATATCTGATGGAAACTCAGCCTAAATGTCGGCATTATTAACTTAAGTTGACATTTAAGGAGAGCCGCCATGTTATGGTTATGAAGAGTGACAAATAAGTAAAGTCACGAAGTATTTTATTATATAAGCATGCCTTGGAATTGAGTTAGGTTTGTCACACTGCAAAACTTTAAAAGCGGTTGGAGAGCGAAACAGAAATACCTCTGTCATAACTTTTGACAGCAGTTAGTAAATGACTTCATAAACTTTTTGATAACGTTAGGCCGTTATCTGATTAGCCGCACCGGAGCGGTGAAGTGAAATATTTTCATAGAAATATAGGCGCTCGAATTTGTTTCGGTACCGAGTCTATATTTTCGATGTGAATATTTTCCGCCGATATTTTTCGCTCGCGCCGAGTACCGAACCAGAAAAAGGCTTTATGAAAATTGTAAGAGGGCTAGAGCACTGCAAAATACAGCTTTCCGATGAGAACAGGTCTAAGATAATCTGAACTAAATTTATGGGTCAGTACTTAGGTATTTAGGATAGTATCGTACTTTTATATAAAATATTGTAAAAGATTTTATAAGACAAATAAATTTAATTAATAACAAAAAGGCCTATTATCTGAAGGCATTATAATAGGTATGATGCCACCTCCAGGCCTTAACAACTATTATTTCTCTAAAAACCTTTAAAAACAGTGTTCCAAGAACCCTCATTACGCTTAGTTAGGTAGTACTCGTAATTAGCGCCGGACAAACTTGGAATTAACTTGAAGCACATTATGGACTGGATGGGTAATGCGACGCACTTTATTTAATCGACCGGGATAATGCGTCGTTTCATAAAAGTTTAAAGTTTCACCTCCAATAGGTAAAAACGAACAGCAAATATACAACTAAGAACGTGGAGGCTTGGGGAAATATAAAAAAGTCATAAGTTTTTAAGATTATGATAAAAATCCCCTGAATATCCGAGTAGTTGTAGGTAATATATGACAACAATATTTAAAATTTAAGGGGTTGCCCTCGATTTCTCTAGAATACCACCATCAAATCGTTACCAGATCTTGTGACTCCAGGCGGTCCAGGCGCCTTGGATTAATCGGTGAACCAACATAATCGAATAGAGAACCTCCACCTTTTTTTAAAAAGTCGTTTAAAATTAAAAAGGTCTTCTGCTACAGGAATCCTCGTTACGCTTAGTTAGCCAGTACTCGTAATTACCTTTGAACAAACTTGTAATTTACCCGAAGCACATTAGGAAAGGCCTTCTTGGGTAATGTGACGCTCTTTATGGTGCCTAGCATTAAATGGCTTGGATACAACGCGGGACTTTATATCGAGAAAATAAGGGTCAGTTCATATATGTGTCATTTATTATTAAATCATCTGCAACAATAGTTTGTTGTTTGCAGATGATTACAATATATTTTCCCTGTTTTTTTTGCCTTTGCTCATTTATATAGTAAAGTATCGAAGGAATTATCCTATTATTACCTTTTGACGAAACAAGCTTAAAGCCTTTTGACCAAAATTGAGAAAAACATGAACTTGGACGAAAGTCAGTATCAAGTTATTTGACGATCAGTCTTTTTTTTCTGTTAGGTTTTTTGTTTCTTATAATTTATAAAATAAATAATAAATAAAATAAAAATAAAAGTCATTTATTATCAGACCAGCAGATCCATAGATTGTTAGTAACAATAAAACTTATATCCTATGTTAGTATGACAACGAGATGTTGATGATGTGAGCAAATCCCCTGGTAGGCAGGTTCACCGATCCTTTGCAACATGTAGTTCGGTGAATCTGCCAACCAAGTCTGAATCAACTCGCTCACTCACCATCATCAGGACTTGGTTCAAGCTCCGTCGCACCCTATTTACTAGTGAGGCAACCTGTTTCCGCATTACTGCGTGAAAATCATCAACACTGGCATCGGCAAACATTCCCGATGCGCTACAGTAACGTGGGAGCCGGAACAAAGCCCTGAAAATGTTGTTATATTGAACGCGTAGGGCGCTGTAGGATTTCTGTGGCTTTATAGGTAATGTTTAATTAATATTAAAATATTATTGTAAACGTTATATAAGTATATTTTGTAAAACGTCTCTATAAATAAAAACTTGTAATTGGTCTGTCATTACTGTACTTAATATGTAGCTGTAAGTGTGCCATACCTTAAATAAATAAATTAAACTATATTTATCTTTCATGAGAATTGTAGTCAGACAACACCACCTTTATCAAGATCTAGGTTATTTGTTCCAAGTTATATCACCTATAAAACGGCAATATTGTGCACCTAATGCCAATCCGATAGTGTCGATAGGAAGGTATATGGGATACTTACTGGTGAGTTCAAGTTTATTGAAGGATTCTATTCTCCTTTTCATGTGCGTTTTATTCATAATGGGGTAATAGTATGACTTTTTCATATTGTTTATCCAAAGAGTACCTTATCAATATGGAGAGTAAATGAAAGCAAATAAGTAAAATAGTTTTTTTATAGCTTAGCAAAAAAGTCTGCCAAATCTCACGTAAATTCCCGACGGAAAATCCCAAATTACACTTGCCCGACCCGGGCATCGCCCCCACGTCAACTACAAGACCAACGATGCAATCACAGAACATGAACAACATCTATATATATATAAAAATGAAACCCATTTTCCGTTGTCACGACATAGCATGAAAACGGCTTGACCGATTTGCATTTGTAGTTTTCTAATACTCTCTACAAGGTGCTTACGAAAAAAAAAAAATATATTAATAAATTTTCTGTCAAAATATAACCCTACGAAAAAAACACTATTATGAAAATAAATATTTTGTTTTTTATTTAATAAAATTAGTAAAGTCAAATCAAATCAAATCATTTATTTCCATGGGCCCCAAGGGGCGCTTGAACACGTCAAAACAAACATCAAAACACAAAAAATATAAAATTAAAATAAAACTTAGCTAACTAAATTATAATACTTATTGTAATAAAATGATTTGACACCGGAGCTTAGATTGACTTTAATTCAACTTAGAGAATTGAATTAAAGTCAATCCAAGTACCAGCTCCGATGGGTATTGCATCATGAGAAGAGCTGGTGAGAAACTCATGTGCACCATCTTTTCAAATAATTCATACAATATTTGTTTGTTTTTTGACAGTAATTCTATGTGTAAGTTATAGCAACCAAAACAACATTAGTCCTTCTCAGGTATATGACGAGACCAGGGAAATAGTTATTCATTTTTATATGGAGGATATTACAGATTAGGTTAATAGGTACGCATACATAAGATAGGTCAGCTATACAAAATAAAGTAGTGCATCAAATTTACTCTAAGGCGGTACGAAGTTCGCCGGGTCAGCTAGTAACTTAATAATAACAACTCCTATTAAAATTTAATCACAGCATACTTCAACGAAAAAATTACCAAAATCATGAATTTTTCCATTTATCTCCACTAATTCTAATCATGTCATGACAAGGTAAAAGATCATGTAACCTGTCACTCGACATTACCCACCGTTACCCCCCACATTACCTTCAGTAACTCAGCGATAATACCCTGTCCCCCGACCCCCGTCGATCATAATTCCGACGTTCCACGCAAACGAGACATCGAATTTATTATATTAATGTTACTGATCTTTCATTGTAGCTTCTTAACGGTAGGGATATAGTGCTGTTTGAAGAGATATCGATGTATGGAATTATAACTAATAGGATTATATTAAGATCATACTTAGAAACAAGGACTTGAACCTGCGACCTAGAAATGACATTCCGCCCCTTTAACCAACTATGCTACGATCTTATCTGGCCAGGTCTCCAAATTTTAAAACCTTATGTTACGTCAATACGTGACGTCACGATCACCTATTTATCATCATAAATCTTAGTAGGATACGTATAATACGATAATTTGCTAGTTTTATTTTTATTCGTGATATTCAGAGACGTATTATTAAATTGGTATCGTGATTTTTGAAAAAATCGTGACGTGTCTTAAAGTCTCTACTGTCTCTGGTGTTTACGGTTGGATTTAGATGAATTAACTTTTATTTTAAATAATCTTCTTCGTTGTGTCGATGGCTAAAGTCAAATTTTATTTTGACTTGCCATCGTGGTGAAAGGATCAGCCAATTCGCTTTGGAGGATTCGCGAATTGCCCAGGGTGCGCCGGACGTAGGGAATCGTTGTGTACGTCACTCGGGGAGGCTCCTTTTATGCACCCCAAATTTTTAAATAATAATGTATAATCACTCCATCAGCAGTGGGACAGTGCAGGATAATAAAAAAAATCACTCCATAAAAATTACATTTCACTAAATTTCTTTCATAAGAATTACATAACAAGTTTTGAATATTCGTAATTGTGATTTTTCCAAAAGCAAAAATACTTGTCTCTGAATTCGTGATACTGAAGACGTTGAAATTTTAGAGCAAAATATATTTCATTATCTACTAAAATATTTTGCATTAAATACTTATCGATTTAAAATATCGATCTATGGTCTCACTATCGATGTATCGACGTTTATTTGGGCATCCCTACTTGAAGGACTGTATCCATTACATTCGTGCCGGGTCCGTGACAACTCCTAAATAAATTTGCCCTATTAGTATCTTTTGTTACGAAACTACGTAAATTGTTACTTGTCTTCTTTCTTTCTCCTTTTTAACACGCTTATATTAGCTTCACCTGTATGTTTGTTTGTTTGTTTGTTTGTATGTAACCGACTCCTTTGGACTCGATTTTGACCCACTTTAAACGGACAGATTTCATTCAAATTTTGCACACCTGTCAAAGATCGATGACAATGCAATAATTCGATAAAAAAAATTAAAAATATAAAAAAAAAAAAAAAAAAAAAAAAAAACGCTCTTATAAATAAACCAAACTAAAAAGTAGAAAATAAATAATAGTTTAAAAAAACTAAAAAACACGCTTTTAAAGTACTTCTAACTAAAAAGTGAAAAATAATTCCTAATATAAGCTGAAAAAAGCGTGGGGCGCTCTGTGCCATATTTTTCGTCTATCGAGCAACCCACGCTTTTTTCAGCTTATATTAGGAATTATTTTTCACTTTTTAGTTAGAAGTACTTTAAAAGCGTGTTTTTTAGTTTTTTTAAACTATTATTTATTTGTTACAGTTTGTTTGTTCGCGGATTAGAGAATTTGTTTCTTTCATTTCAGAACCGGCTTCTGTAATATTGAAAATTTAATTAAAATTCTTGTTAGTAATTTTTGCTACAGTTGAATAAAAGTTAACCAATGTTAGAAACTAAATTGTGCATATTTACTTATATACTGATACATATTTACTTTATTTGTTAAGCTGCCTGTGCAAATATAAAAATTAAATGCACTTTAAAGAGAATACTATTATAAAAATATACTTACTTATTAATTGCTTATAGCGATAAGGCCGCCCATTGTGCAACATAATTTTTAAGTGCAATTGTTTACAACATATTTTCTTTGTTAATATTGGTGTACAATAAAGATTACTCTATCTATCTTACCTTCAGCATAAATACTAATTAATGATAAAATATACGGTGTATTTTATTCGAATAACAATATTTTAATAAGCTAAATTATGTATTTTAAAAGGATAAACTGCCTCGATGATCTAGTGGTTAGCGTATTTGCCTGTCACCGCGAGGTCTGGCGTTCGATTCCCGAGTCGGGCAAAGTGTTATCTGTGAACTTTCCGCCAGGACATTCACAATAGCAGCACGGCGCGGGCGTTGGAATTGTGCCCGGTGGATGGCACCCAGGATCTAAAAAAAACATAACAGGTGAAGTGTGGGTGTTCACCTCTGACACACCCTTCTAGGCAATAAAAGCGTGATGTTAACTTTAAAAAGGATAAAATTCTTAGCTTAATAATAAAACTGTAAATTTAAAAAGTACTTTTCTGCAAAAAAGTCACGTAAAAAGTATAAAAAGTCGGCTCAATGCAAAAAAGTAGGTAGCACTTCATAAATTTTAATTAAATTCCCCTTTCTCGATCACAGACGAATAATTTCAACGAAAAAATATCGTATATTTCAATTTGCTTTTATTTTACGGCGAAGCGAATTCAGATTGAAAAGAATTTCGAATTTTCAGGATATTCCATCGAAACCCTCGAATGCTGAAACTCGTATTGCCAATAACACAACTATATTTATGTCTTTCAAATTGAAATTAACTCAAGTTTGCAATTGATATTTATACTTATTTTTTTATGTTTTAGAAGAAAAAGTTAGAAGACCCACAAAGTTAGAAAAAATCTTTGTGGGTCACACAAAAATTAGTCCCGTGTAGGGATCGAACTTACAACACCAGCGCAGTTAAAAGCGGCGAGGCAACCGCTTTAACCACTACGCCAACCGTGCTCTCTAATCTAAATTCACTTCAATGTAATTAACAAAAATAAGTTTTCAACTGAGTATATTAATCTAGGTTTGAAATTATCAACAAAGCGTTTAAAACATTCAAATTATCTCATAAACACCGGATTATCTCAATTTTATAACTTAATATCATTCCGTCTTAAACATTACACTGTAGGTATTTTATAAAATAAATAGGTATCTCCAGAATTCCTAATAAAACTCATCAATTTAGATATCTAGCGTAAACAAAAACAGCAATAAATTCCAGTAAGATTCAGAAATAAGGGGTTGCTAATCCTATTAATTTTGAGATTACGGAAGAGAATGAAATAACGGGCAAATATAACAAACAATTTTAATAAGATGTATAAATTTTTGGTTGCTGATTTTTCAAGACGATTATTTTATCAGCAATCTTTTACCACGAAGTCGTATTGTAATATGATTATACAGGAGCTTATTCTTCTATTTCTGCTTATTCCAGCAAAACATTATATTATGATTTCTTTTGTACTTTTATGAAGTGTCCTACTGTCTATCTACTGTTTAATTTAGTATGTCAAATAAAGATTTATTATTATTTAACCAAAAAACTTAATTTCACACGTCTCTGGGACAATATTATCAAGTGTTAGATATATTTAAACGTAATATTAGTTAAATTTTAATATAATAAAGTTTTTATCGATTTTTATAGAGAAATCATATCTTAAACACGAAAATTCGTGTTTGCTCGTGGCCATTTTGTCAGAACTGTGTTACATACAAATTGATAATTTAGTACTAATTTTGTAAGAATGGGCGACAACAAATATGCATTTTAGAGCCTTTAGATATATATATCGTCTATAAAAAAAGATAAAAACTGAATAATATTAAAGTTAAACCCATATTACTTTTATATGGAAAGCAGCCAAACAATTGTTTCATCTTAAAATGAAATTCTTTCGATTATCACAAGAGAAACGATTCTACCTGAGTATAAAATTAGCACAATTGTCACCTGGTTAGCTTAGTCCTAAGGTAGAGAACACTAGGGTCCAAGTTCTCTCCACCTCCTTGAAACGTTGATTAAAACCCTATAACCTATTTACAAAAAATACAATAATCCACAAATCTACGATAAAATACGGTCCACAGTAATCTATTAATTAGTGGACTCAGTCAGATAAATTACATCAGTATTCCACTAACGAGGGAGCATTAAGAGAAACGGAAATAGTTCCTCAGAAATATCTCAGTATCTCGTCAAGTTAAGGGCAGAACTCTATTTACTCCGTAATCGGAACAAGAGCGAATGGACGGTGATAATATTAAACCAAAGTAATCACTTGATGTTAAGGAGAGCTTATACTTGTGTGAAATTATGTGCGTATCTAATTTACTGTTTAGCTATGTCAGAGAGTAAGGTTAATCCTTACTCTCCTACCTACCTCTACTTCTTACTCTCTTTTCTTACTTCTTCTTACTTTCCTACTCTTTCCTACATTACCTACCCTTATGTGACAATATAGAATACGCTAGCAGTGGGCCAAGCAATTAGGTATGCTGGGCAAAATCTTCTACACTACGCCATAGTGAAAACTGTGTGAATTACATATTTAAGAAGTGTAATATACCTTCTATTTAGATATGTAACTTACTTATCCATAACTGGTGTAGTAAGTCTTTACGATGACTTCGAAATTTTTGCCCTGCACACCTATCTCGTTGGCACACTGTACACATCAGATCTTTGTTTGTGTGTGTATCGGCGAAGCGGTGTTACGGCAATTTCAAGCACACATTCAGATGAAGCGATTATAAAACTATCGATCTAGGTATTCTAGGCGTTAATAAACGTAATTTCAGAGTCAAATTTTATCAGTAGACTGACACAAATTACTGCCAGTTACCACTCTGCGGCATACCTCGGGCTGTTTCACAAGCTCTTCTCAAAGGCCGAATAAGTGCGTGTCGAGCCGCGCGCAATAGGGTTCCGTAGTTAGCCGCTATTTTAGACTTAAAAGTTTTAACACTTTATTATATGTATTAAACAAGTAATAACTTCGATTAAGTAGTTATTTTCAAAGGTTTTTGTTTATTATATATTATGTACGAACTATTCCAAGTAACTGTAATTTACAGTTAGGGCCCTTATTATTCTTGAACGTATAATTAAGTATCCGTAACATTGTATTATTATGGATTTTTATGAGCCGTACAGACTGTATCATTATCTGTATCACTTATTACCATAAGGTGGCACTAACTTAGCCTCCTATGAGAAGTTCGTTGCGTAAAAAATCAAGCCTAACGAAAATAGCACTAGCTCATCTCGGATCAAGTGTGTACACCTCCTAAACTTACCTAATAACATTACAGCTCTAATCGGCAGTGTTGCCATTAGAAATAACACCGAATGAACGGCTTTATTCCAAACGGGGAACGACCTTTATTGCCAAATCTAATTGCTGTACAGTACAAATGGAATCCATTCGTTTTACATTTTGTTTAGTTCGTTTGAGTGATTGAAAAGTCTGATATCTGTATTAATTGGCTTTAAGTAGAGCTAAATCATCGTGCATCATATGTTCTGAAACAAAGGATTTTGTAATAAAATTTAAATGATTTGTAGGATCTAGCAGTAAGTAAGTAAAGTAATCGAAAGATTGTGTGGATGGGTGGATGAGGAGATGTGTGTTACTATTTCACGCAAAAACTAACGTTATATAACAACATAACTTCACGCCTATATTACCCAGAGAGGAGTGGCAGAGGTGTATACCACCCACACTTCACCTCTTATGTGTAGGTTTCGTGTAATAAGGGGTGAGCCTATCGCCTACCACCGAGCACAATTCCAAGTCCGTGCTGCTATCAAGAATATTCGGATCGCGCACGCCTAATGTTGGGTCAGCCTTAGTAAAGTCACGAATAAACTTTTACATTTCTTCTCGTCTCTGTTATAGCGTTACCTTCAATGAGATAAGTTTCAATGTTCTTAGGTGAAGTGATAAAAAAAAAAAAATTAAAAAAAAAAAATATTTCTCACCATCAACCATATTATACATATAAAATTGTAATCTACATAGCTATGTTACAGCGTAGGTTGAGGATCGCTGATAGAGTGAAGTTTTAAGTTATCGTAGCACTTAAGCTGAGATCTATAGGGCGTTCTTACTTAGTCTGTCAATTAAAGCTTCTACAACCTGCTTTTAGACGACCGGATAGCGGAGTGGGTAGTGTACCTGCCTGCGACGCCGAGGTCGTGGGTTCGATTCCCACTTAAGACAAATCTTTGTGTGCATGAACATGGGGGTTTGTCTTAGTCTGGGTGTTTCTATGTATAATATGTATGTATTTACGAAAGAAAAAGTATATATGTATTAGTATCAGTTGTTCTAGTACCCATAGTACAAGCTCTGCTTAGTTTGGGACTAGATGGTGTTGTGTGTGAGTTGTAAAATATGTATTTATTTATTTATTTAGTTACCACCTACCATCAGATGAACTATACATCCGTTCGCTAGGTGTGTCGTATAGAGAAAAACTATCTTACTGGTTTTCTTACATTAAAAGTTACTGCTATGTTTATTTAAGTTGTTAAATCGTTATATAAAATAGTTGTTATAGCTTTTCCTATAATAATCAGACTATTAAATACAAATATAATATGCCAAATCCGATAAAAAGTTCCAAAGAACAAACTTTTCAACAAAAAATAGATTTTTTTGGATATTTCTTTAAGTGTTTCTTTCTTTGGAATTTCTTACCTACATATAAAATCAGACCTTTTTAAGTAATATATTCAGGGGTAAAACTTTTAACTCCGGCCTGCCCTGAGGTATTGGGTAATAGGGACAGAAAAATCTCAGACACTTACAAAAGTTAGGATTTAAGACTTTCGGCTTTAATTCGCTTCAGAAGGTTTTCATTTTATTTTCTACCTCTACATAATAATAATAATAGCAGCCCTGTATCTAATACATGTCCCACTTTTGGGCTTGGACCTCTTCTCATGATGAGAAGGGTTCGGACATAGTGCACCACGGCCAAGTGCGGTTTGGTAGACTTTATACACCCTCGAGCACTTTTTAGGCACGATGCATATAGGTTTCCTCACGTGTTTTTCCTTCACCATTAGCAAGCGATATATCGATATCGATATATCTTCGAAATGACGAATCTTAACGATTTATCGTATTATATATCTTAAATTTTAATTTAGTGCATCCCTCTCTTTCTAACCTTGAAACGAAATTATATCGAAAAATTAAACAGAGGTGTTTCATTTCTCGTTCGTTCACGAAACTTTACACAAAATATTCATTTTCCTGGTTTTTTTTACGATTGAAGTCTCCCAAATACAACAAATCCAGTCAAATCGTACGTCAATCATACAGATGCCAATTGCCAACCTATTTTCGTTCGCATTTTACGAAAGGAAAAAAGAAAATAACTCTGTAGGAAGAAATGAAGTTGTGTGTAAAATGGTTTTCGGGTGTTTTGAATTAATACAATGTGCTACGATTATTTATTTAGGGCAATATTGGTCATTGTAAAATAAAATGAAAAGTCAAGTAATTAAATTATGTAGAAGGTACTTGGTCATAATAATTATCAATCCTAACGTTACCTTCAGATAAAGTATCGCATCATAGCCCCATCATAGATTGTGAAGATCAGAATCTGATGGCAGAAACTCTATGTAAAATATTGACCAGCTGAACCAAAGAGATTTATGCTAGGACCTCTGAGCTGAACTCAGCTGAATCCGTTAGACAAGAGGTGGAGCCCAAATATAAAGCATAGTTTATTATATAATAATATATTATTGTCGCCAGCGCTGGCGAAAAAAGACAGTCACTCTATTCTCGCTAGTTTTTCAGGCCTGGTGGCCAACGCTGGATCAGTTCGAGAAGCTGTTTAATTGCTGGCTGCCAATACCAAGTTGCCAGTAAACTTAGCTTAATTACGATATAGCTCGGTAGAATGAATAAGGGTTGGCTTTATCACCATGCACCTTTGCCTTTTATCTTGAAATGCCTTTTATCTTGTTCCAGAATACTGCCACCCGTACGAGCCGTTCAAATGTCCAGTGGATGGCAACTGCATCTCAATCCAGTACCTCTGCGACGGGGCCCCTGACTGCATCGATGGATACGACGAGGACTCCAAGCTCTGCACTGCTGGTATGTGACACTTAATTTAATTAGACATAGTATACAGGTATAATTTACCACAAGGTCGAATCGACCGAGTGTGGGGTCCTGGACGTTACCAACGTCCAGAGAAAAACGAAAATTGCTACGAAATGTGTCGTTACAACTTTTCGTCCCAATTTTTTCCGTCTAGCCCCCATCGCAACACGCGATAAGGAACTTCGTTCCAAAAACAAATGTTAACCAACAAAGATAAGATCAGACGTGTTGCTGAAATACTGTAAACTAGAAATGTGTAGACTAATCGGCCGAGTAGTAGGCTACTTACGTTAACTAGTCGGCTTTACTATAAATGTCAATAATCTAGTATAAGAAGTACTACATTACTTGTTTTGCTGTAGCTACGACCATGTTCTAACTTAAATAACCCCGAGCAGCAACTACGAAGGTTTTATCTAAAGTCATCGTTCTGGCATCAGGCATACTTTAAAAAAAAAACGAAGATCCCACTAGGGAATACTCCTGTGTCGCGCGCGGGGGTGTTCACAAACATACATTTCACACACGCAGAGCATAGCCAGAGTCAAAACAAATCTTTGCGGATCACACAAAGGTTTGACATCAAATATAATTTATTCGGATACATATATGTTTTTTATACTTACTTTGTCGAGGTAACACAAATCTATTGCGTGTACCTACCTAATATTGTTATTGGTTTACGTACGCCTATCGGACATCGGTTCCCGGAAATTGGGTGAATCGTGATGGTTGCCAAATTAACTTAGGGGTGAGTGCTACAGGGACATGTCTTAAAGGTTAGGTAGTAATAGGGAATGTAAACTGTTTATAGTTTAGAATAACTACAAAGTCTAATGTAAAGCATAACATTTTTATCTTTAATACACTTAGATGGCACCTTTTTTTTAACTTTATAAATATAAATAAATAAATAAATTTGGATTTTTTACATTAGATAGAACGCCAGAAGCAATTACACTATCCAATGGTCCCAATGACAAGGCCAAATACACACATTCACTCACACAAGCACACCCAGTCTCAGAACAAATCTTTGCGAATCACACAAAGATTTGTCCCATGTGGGGATCGAACCCACAACTCCAGTGCAGTGGAGAGCGGCAAAAAATTTAAGTTAATAATAATATATTGATATATAAATTAATACAGTTTTTGATTACACTTACAACACTAACCAGACTACTAAGTCTTTTAAAAAAGGGAACATTAACTTATTTTATTGTTATTCTATGATTCATTATATTAGGAAAACATTATCTCCTTTACAATTAGATTTTCTTCTCTCTCTCTGCGGGCGATCACTCATGGCTGATGATCGTGGTCATCATTGGATGTGGATGGCTTGCACCTGATATCAGAAAAAAAGATTATAATCTAGAACCTCACTTATTTCCGTTCTCAAACAGCCCTGCAAAACAACCCAAAACTATTTAATCTAATTACCGTACGTAATACAGATGGACTACATTCGGCGGATAATTGAGCTACTAATCAAACTTTGTGGGGCCCTTGGGAGCCCTACGGCCTACGGGGCCCTACATGTCACTGAAAAGGACAGTGCCGGAACTAAAATGGTACAGTTTAAGTTTGGGTAGTAAAACTGGGTTAAAAGTGTTAAATTTGTAAGGCTGTTCACAACCTTATCATAAGGGCAGGCGGGTGATGATTTACAAAGTTTATATAGTGTTGGTTTAGTTTGTTTTTGAACTCCACGGGTGTAAAAGACATGGTGACGAAGATGCTTACCAGGGATTCAGTACATGATTCAGAAACCATTGGGTACTAAAATTTTTCACCGAAAAATTCATAATCTTTCCAAAGAAAAAAGACTGAAAAGTAACGTTACCTTAGATTATCTCTATACATTTGCAATTTTCAGCTTCTTCTCACATTTTAGCTTCTTGCAAAAAAAATGTATTATTAAGAACCAGAGCTGGTCAAAATACGTGCTGTTGGCTGTTACTTAGAAAACGGAGTAACATCGTGTTTCGTAATGCTGACGTTGTGCTCAGAATAAAAGGGTAAAAAATGAGGGTCTGGAAAGGCCAATAGAGATGCGTTGCAACATTGAAAGGCTACATTCTATGTTGGATCTGTAACTTTCATTTATTCAGGGACGATATAATATCCATTAATTATAACAGGGCTGCACTTATCTATAAAATGTTAAAATTAACTTTTTAATGGCCTGTTTTATCTAACTTATTATAAGTTATATTAAAAATTATTTTAATAATCAACACTTCACTCAAAAAGTATGTTATAAAAAAACATTGACCAAACTTTAAAATTAAATTTCTAGAATTTTCTAAATACAGATAGATACTTTTATAAAAATATTTTATTTTAATTACTAAATTAACACGTTTTATTTCTCATTTCTTTGCATAATTACAAATATAATTACAAATAAGAATATAGATATCGGTCTTTTTCTTCGTCGTGTCGATGGCTAATTCAAATTTTATTTTGACTTGCCATCGTGGTGAAAGGATTAGCCAATTCGCTTTGAAGAACACGCGAATTGCCTAGGATGCGCAGGACGTAGGGAATCGTTGTGTACGTCACTCGGGGAGGCTCCTTTCATGCACCCCGTAGAGATATTGGATAGCGGCTGTGATATACCTATAATCAAAAGTAGAAACTACATAATATCACGCCTTTATTACCAAAGGTGTGACAGAGGTGTATTTTCATCCACATTTCACCCTTGTTTATAATCAAAACTACATGTCTATCATTATACTTCATCATAACCAGAAGGCTATGACATCTTGCAGTCATGTGGAAGATTCTGGAATACCTACTCACCTTTAAAGCCAGTCTTTAGAAATGTACCTCCGACTTTTAAATGTCATCGCAACGCTGTGATACAGCGACAGAGAGATATATTCGACGACCGGATGGCGGAGTGGGTAGTGTACGTGCCTGCGACGCCGAGGTCGTGGGTTCGATTCCCACTTAAGACAAATCTTTGTGTGCATAAACATGGGGTTTTGTCTTAGTCTGGGTGTTTCTATGTATAATAAGTATGTATTTACAAAAGAAAAGTATATTATGTATTAGTATCAGTTATTCTAGTACCCATAGTACAAGCTCTGCTTAGTTTGGGACTAGATGGCGTTGTGTGTGAGTTGTGGAATATTTATTTATTTATTATACATTGAGAGAAAGAAAAATTCTGTCAATAAACCTCCATACTCTTGAAACAAGAATATCTACAACTCAAATATGTACTTAATAGAGTGTGAAGTTGACCAACTCATACTTCACCAATGTGGTGGGCTATAGACTTAATCATGAAGGGGCTGACCGTGATTGTGGAGGACACAGTTCAAACAATACTAAGAAACATTTGAAAAAAATATGGGACCGGCAGGGTTTATTTATTTATTTATTTATTTATAAAGTACAGCCACATCACATACATCAAATTCACCATACAAATTATACTTAGAGACACAATTTCCGATGTACATAACAATTCCGGCGTACATAACATTTATAATTATGATTGTCAGAAACAACGGCTATAAATCCTCAGTTCTCACCGTCCCAAAAAGATCATAGATAGATTCGGCCATAAACCCGTGCTTAAGAGTTGTTTGATACGAAAATGCAATCAATTGCCTTATTATATTAAATTTAATACCTTACTCCGAGTCGTAAAGGTTTTTAGAGGATTTTCAGTAAATAAGCGGGCACCGTAGGTACTAAACCATTTCGTTAAAATTTGAGTTCAAAAGTGTATACAATAGAGTATAGTATTACAATCTCACGAGCGACAGCTGAATATATTTGGCAATGAATTGAGACAAATTAAATTCATATTTTATCATGTCACGTTCGAAAACATTGTGCGAGATAACAAAATAATTGGAGCATAAAAGATATAATAAAATACATGTTTTATTTGTGTATTTTCTCTGTATTTCAAATGTGCTTTTATCAGTGTATGTATTCAATGTTTGATGTTATATTTATCATAAATTTATTTTAATTGTAATTTAAAATTGAAATTAAAGTACGAACAGCCATTTGTAAAATCATTGGCTCTTTAACAAGTTTGAAACTGGAGCTAAGTGTTTTACATAAATTGTGATATTATTAGGGCTATCGTTTGTGTCTCACCACGTAGCTCACTTATAGTAAGGTCTGTCGAAGGTCGTCTCCATTGAGTTTATACGTTTTTAAAAAGACACAGTTCTATAGGGCGGTTTGAAGACAAACATTTTAAAACAAAATATATTTAGAAGTACGGATTTTTAGTTCGAATTTCAGGTTTTTTATTGTTATTATGTATGGAAACAGTTATGTACTTCATAAATACTACCATCTAGTGTACATAGAAATTTAGAAACTAATGAGTAATTTGCTATTTGACTTAAGCTACTAAATTAATTTTTGCTAAGAATGTATGTATGTAACGCATATCTTAATGTCTCTATTATAGAAATGACACTTTGTTCTTGTGTTTATCAAAAGTACTACACTACACCACTTAAAACACTTACTTTACTGAACTAGCTCAAAAGGTTTAGTCTCAAGTCTTCTAACATTCTATGTCTGTGGTGTCGAGGAGCTGGATGGCCTCTACATTCTCGCGTTGAAGATCTCGTCGTTCATGAGCTTCTGCATACACTGGCGACAAGGATCACCTTCACGGTCACGAATACGTCATCATTTCTGATGTACCTGGGTTCATTCACGATTGCCCTTAGTACTTTATTCTGGCATTGAAATAAATTTTATGTGGGGACATTAATACGTCCGTCTCTCTTACTCTCATACGTGCCTTATAAAGAAATGCGTTCACTGCAGCTCGTAATAAGTTGGTCTTCGAAAAGCCTTAAAAAAATATCTGTGACCTCACGTTACGGCGAATTTGACCGCGATAGCCCTCTTTAACCTCCATTGTTTAACAAACACAAACTAAAATGAAATCTGGTTTCAGCATGATGCTGAAAATTTTAAGCAAATTTCGTCTGATAGCATATTATTTTGCAAGCTGCCAAGAGGCATTCGTTGTGTGTATTCCATTGAGGTCCCTGAAACAGTGATGTAAACTGGGTTTTGTATCGTATAGATATCTATTCGATAGTTTAGCATGTATTGTTTACATACTATAAATTGAAAATGTATTTTGAACTAGCTAGCGCATGTTGTTTTTACTACGGATATGATAATAAAC
The DNA here is from genome assembly GCA_905147285.1 of Hypena proboscidalis. NCBI lineage: Eukaryota > Metazoa > Arthropoda > Insecta > Lepidoptera > Erebidae > Hypena > Hypena proboscidalis. Next base: position 1,867,921 of record LR990147.1, read on the forward strand.
AGCCTCTAGCTGGTGGTAGATAATATCTACCTATCTAGGCCAGGCAAGCATACGTTACAACGTCACGCAAAATTTTAAAGTATGTTACTATGTCATTAAAATGTAGGTATCTATCATCTTATCTGATCACGTCGGGGTCACCAATGTGGGGGTTTTTTTATGTTGTGTATAATTGGTATGTTGATTTGATTGTTGATAAGATTGATTGAAACGATAGGTCTCTATACTAAATGTTTTAATTAACTGGTACCAGAGTAAATATTATATAATAAACTTATTGACTACATTATTCTAACTTAACTACGACCTATCTCTAGCGATACGGGAACGCGACTGGCGAACCGGGTGACTAAACTCAAGGATCCACTTAAATACATATGCGCCGGTTGCACTGTGTCCCTAAAGTCCCATCAAAAAGGGTGATACCTTTCACCTGTTATGTTTAGGTCTCGGCCTAATCATTACAGGGAAAATGAGGATGTAATACACCTCTGCCACACCAATCCGAGTAATATAGGCGTGATGTTATGTTTACTTTATACAAATATGAAACAAGGAAGTTATCAAAAATACAAAAACCGTCGCATAAAATCTACGTTTCATATTTTATAGCGAAACCTTAATAACCATTTTGAAGCTCGATCTTTGTCTCTCTAATTTCAGTACAGAGTGTAGGTAACTTATTTAAGTAGCTACTTGCCTAAACAGCGTAAAAAGCAAGTCAAAAAGTTTAATTTTAGGCTTAAATTGCGCCCCATTTCCGGGAAACAGCGCAAAATTGTGACATCGTAACAAAGGGCGGCTCACCTCGCCTAATTAGCAATAACAAAACGTTTTGTTACTTTTTGCCTGGAATTTTATGCAAAAATGTTAACAATGTTCATTGTTATTCGTAAATTTACCCTGTAAAAATTACAATTAAAACCCTAAGCTTGTAAATAATTATTATATATTTCCTTATAAATTTAGCGATGCGATAAATTTTTATGTTCTATTTTTTTTTAAGTTCATACGTATTATTTATATAGTATTAGATATTAGTATCCCTATACCTTATACTTTACATACATTTTTAATTACGCGATTCAGACCCGTTGTCTAACTTTTGAAAAATGTTCTCAAATCGCGAAAGTTTAAAAACATAATAATATAATATATACTTTATACTATAGAATAGGTCCTTGACTTATTCAATTTTTTTTTAAACAAAATCATCAAATTTTCTATAATATCTGTCATATGAAAAGGTTAATTTACGACCAAAATTTTGTAAACCGCTGCGGAGAAACAGCGAAAAATGGTGACACTTGTGACAATTTGCCTAATTAAAAACAATTGTGCTCTTTATGCCGCCAGAAATGTTATTGCTTTTATATATTTTAATTTAAAGGTGTAGCTGCTCCATAAAAGATAATAATAGATTCGACAAAAAGGTTGACAAAATGCCCACGGCAAGATGTAAAGGTACACAGACTAATAAAACGTTTTATGTTTGTCATTTATGTCTTTCATTATATTTTAAGTATCTTGTTAATTTTAATTAGTACCTTCTTGTTAGATAGAGTACTTAAATGCAGAGGAAACCTGGCTTATTATTTTCAATATTGTTCTGTACCTACCTTCAGAGGCCGGTGATTTTAATCTATCAATCTACCTCCAAAAAACCTAAGGTTATATTTCAAACCGTAGGTATAAAGAGAGACATTTTTTGAAGTCACGTTCATCCATTTTTTCCTATCTTAGTAGGGTACAAACCTTGACATCCCATAATTTTTCAACTGTTTCTTAGTATGAGATGTTTTCTGTCAAGATATTCACTTTAAGTGCTTATAGACCAGAGTAGATCCCTTTAAAAATTATAAAAAGACAAAAAAAAAAACTACTGAGGTGTCAAGGGACACCCGGATGGAACGAAGTTCGGTAATTCCAAATAACAACAAATCAGGATTCGCACCCGAGATTGCAGTAAAAGGTATGCGACCTTAACCACTAAACAAATGAAACAGTCTATTAATAAACTACATAATATATACGGAAACAAAAATTTAAACCAAATTAAAAAAAAAACAAACATTAAGACAATTAAATTATCAAGCGTAGCAAGCGTACACACGATCATTCAGAATCACTTAATCATTCTCTTAAAATAATCGAATGTTATTTTTAAAATCATTGTGGAGATATTATCACAATACTTCTATAGGCTGAATGGCTACATAACAATATTTCCTGTGCCTTACACACTCAATTTCAAAACAAAATAATTCTTATCTTCGAACTTTCGCGCTATTCGAATTTCAAAATATCAAAAGCGAGTTTCATTCAAACACACGCATAGACTTATAATGCCTAGATAAATAAACTGCTTGTATGAATTTAAGTATAAAGTAAGGCTAAAAACAGATTGATTGAAAATTATAATGCGCCGCTTGGCGGACAGACAAACTAAACGAAAATCTGATAAATACCAGAGAGTTACACTGAACTGAAACGGCACAATTAAAGTGGCTTTACATTTCATGCGTGTACTCGGTTTCTAGGAGTAATAGTTCTATGATCACACATAACAAACCTTATCTTTAACATTATTTTTCTGCGATTATCTTGCTTTCTTTTAAATTGTATTCGCAAGTTTACTCGTGATATAATAATATCAGATCTCATTATCAATAATCTCATCACCAATCCCAATGACATAATTAGATGTGTTCTAATCGTATATTCCATGAAATGTACATAACAAAATTAGTAAACATTCTGTGGTAATATTAAAAAATAATTTGCTTTTGAATTTAATATAGTTATGACGTACACTTGCTAAACACACAATAATAAATTATACAACAATATAATTATAACGCGTATGACTTGGTTAGCACATTAGTAAAGAAAGGTTATAAAATGTACTTGCTAAAATACAAAAGCATTTATTATTGTGTGTATAAAATCTCTACTTACCTAAATCCATCAGCAATATCCAGAACTTGTGCAGAAACACTGTCAGGATTCATTATTATAACTATTTTTAATAATTTATCATGTACAAAACACCTGTATACACTCAACAAAAGGCGGGAATTGTATTTTTTTTTTAAGTTATGATAATATTTTTTTTTTAGTTACTTTATTATTCATAGAGAGACTAAATGAAAATATTTCGCTTGCTTTCTCTATGCGCAGCATATTTCTGTAGCACCAATTAGTTCCGAAGCCGCGCGATAGATGGCGTTGGGATCGAATTAGATCGCGCTATGGTTTCGTTACAAGGTCCTGTATATAAGGTCCACCGATTTAGAGTTTAAGTAAGTTCTGCAGATCCAATTGAGGAGTAATGTGCGCGATATCGAGCTATTTATTCACTGGTATCTGACTAGAACAGCGATCGTGTACGCCTTCGCAGACCTTTCTGAGCGCGCCGGCGCCCCTATTATTGCAGATACTCAACTCTAGTAATTTTTTTTCTACTTTTTTTTTTTTTTTTTTTTTTTTTTTTTTTTTTTTTCTTTTCTATAAGCGAGAGGGAGCGACGGATACAGAAAAACGCGCACGCGGTTTTTTTAAGAACTCAATTCTAGTAATTTTTTTCTTTATAGTTTATTTATTTATTTATTTTTTTTAAATTTAATTTATCTCTTTTTTCTATAAGCGAGAAAGAGAGACGGACACAGAAAAATGCGCATTTTTCTGTTTTGTCTGATGATGTAGCACCGTAGCTGTAACGTAGCATGTAATTACTACGCTGCTACGAGAATTGCTACGAAAAGTGTCGTTACAACTTTTCGTTCCTTTTTTTTCCGCCTAGCCCCCTTTCGCAACGCGCAATAAGGAACTTCGTTCCAATAATAGTAGGATGAAACCCATTAGAAAAGAAGGAGAATATTATAAAAATTAAAGGAAAAATAATTTACGGGCGATCTGAGGTCAGGAAGAGGGGGAGGGGGGGGGTTTAAGGGTAAAAAACAGTTTTTTTCGATTTCCGGCAAAACTAAAAGTCCTATGGAAAAAAGTTGAATAGCAAAGTTGTTGGTAATAAAAAGATCTAAAATTTGGTTTTACACTTTTTTCATATATCTAACCTCAAAATTTATGTGAAAAATTCAAAAAACCAAGTTTTTGGTTTTTATTTTTATCTTTTACAAACAATAATTTTTCTTCACGAAATTTGGTGAAATAGTTTTTTTCGATCTTTGTTTTGCATTTTCTGTGAAGATTTACTATAGTAACATATATATATATATTTTTTCACCATCAGAAAGAAGAGATTTTAACGAACAGAAAACATACCAACTTTTCGAAAAAAGCTGATATTTTGACGGGTGAATTTTCGATCGAAAATTAGGGTGAAAAATCGATATTAATTCAAAATAAGGTGAAAAATAAATATTTCTAATCAAATAAATTACAGCGTATTTGGGACATAAAAAGGTAAGTTTTCACCAAATTTCGTGAGAAAAAATTATTGTTTGTAAAAGATAAAAATAAAAATAATAGTTTAAAAAAACTAAAAAAAAATAAATAATAGTTTAAAAAAACTAAAAAACACGCTTTTAAAGTACTTCTAACTAAAAAGTGAAAAATAATTCCTAATATAAGCTGAAAAAAGCGTGGGGCGCTCTGTGCCATATTTTTCGTCTATCGAGCAACCCACGCTTTTTTCAGCTTATATTAGGAATTATTTTTCACTTTTTAGTTAGAAGTACTTTAAAAGCGTGTTTTTTAGTTTTTTTAAACTATTATTTATTTTCTACTTTTTAGTTTGGTTTATTTATAAGAGCGTTTTTTTTTTTTTTTTTTTTTTTAATATATTTTTAATTTTTTTTATCGAATTATTGCATTGTCATCGATCTTTGACAGGTGTGCAAAATTTGAATGAAATCTGTCCGTTTAAAGTGGGTCAAAATCGAGTCCAAAGGAGTCGGTTACATACAAACAAACAAACAAACAAACAAACATACAGGTGAAGCTAATATAAGCGTGTTAAAAAACCAAAAACTTGGTTTTTTGAATTTAAACATAAATTTTGAGGTTATATGAAAAAAGTGTAAAAACAAAAGTTTTAGATCTTTTTATTAAAAAAAGTACATGGCCTATACTAAATGAAGAAGTTTGCTGTCAAAAAGTTCCATGGAAAATCATGCTCTTTCCATACATTTTAGCTCATCACTCGTCTGAGCGTCATCCAGTGGCTGAGCTTTCAGTAAAATTCTCCATTTTAAGTATTTTAAGGTACATTTTGTTATCACAGTTTTGCCAACCCGTTTGTCGAATTTATTGTTATTTTACGCTATCTTTGACGGTAGGCGTTCTCTTTAACAAATGTACTTCAAATAGTCTATCAAAAGCTTTCTTAACTTGAGTTTTCAGTATTTATAATTCTTATACTATTCCTTTACATAACATAACATAATATCATAACATCACGCCTTTATTACCCAGAAGAGTATGACAGAGGTGTACGACACCCACACTTCACAGGTTATGTTTAGGTCCCATGGGATAGGGCCATCCACCGGGCACAATTCCAACTCCGTGCTGCTATTGAGAATTTGCGAACGGAAAGTTCACAAATAAAACTTTTACCCGATCCCGACACCTCGCGGTGAGAGACGCAGGCGCTAACCACTAGACCATCGAGGAAGTTATTCTTCCTATACCTCTCTACAAATAGTGTATACTTAGCAAACAAGTTTTACTGCACACGAAGAGTGCTCCAGATTTCTTTGAATGTAGCTGTCGCTTCAAATCCCAGCGAGCGGAGTTAGTCCCTTGCTTTCAAAATATTTCGTTTAAAAGCATCCGAGAAATGCTTTGCTACTTTTTGATGCTTATTAATTTTAATAACACATTTCTGAAGATATACTGCGAATACTATGCAAGTTGAGATAGAAAATAAAAAGGTTTATTGCAGAACCTATTTTCATCGAGTTATAGATAAAGATAAAGATCATTTTATTCACACAAAATAGAGTTACAATGGTTCTTAAAATATATAATAAATACAGTCCATCTATTTTGCCAGTCTGTGGGCATGCGAACATTTAAACATGCATTATGCCTGGTTAAAAAATTAGGATATTATTATATTCAATTTTAAATAACAATATTAACGACATTTTCAAATAATTATATACAATTAATAACTCATTATAATAAAAAATAATAATGTAAGTGAATACCTATGTATGCCATGGCAATCTTTAAACATAATAGACAGTTGATGAGAATGAGTTTATTGAAAGCTCAGCCACTAGATGTCGCTCAAGTCTTCCGAACCTTTACCAATTACATTGAGGTCGGCTTCTAGTCTAACGGATTTAGCTAAATATCAGTTTTTCAGTGTTTTACGGAAAGCGACAGCCTTCAGAGATCCACCACCCAGTACAGGTAATATGAGACTCTATGTTACACTTGTAGTCAGACTTTCTAACCTCTGACTACCCGTAACGACTGCCATAGATGTTCAAATGGCAACCGACGGCTTAACGTTCTCTCCGAGACACGGAGGAAAACTCGTTGTTAAAGATACGGCCGACCACGGTTAGCATTAACCTGCAAGATCCATCGGTCCGCGCGACTTAGACTTAGCCATGAGCTCCTCAGCTAGATGTCGCTAAGGTGATAAGTCGAAATGGGCGGTTCTGATTGGACGAGATTCATACTCAGCCACCAGATGTTGCTCTCGGATTGTGAGCAATATGTATGAAAATGTTCATGATTGTCTATGAAACCATTTGACGGTAAACTCCTCCATTAAGTAGGTATAGAAATATGTATTTATTTATTCAACATAAATAATGTAGTAAATGGTTACATGTAGTTACAAGCAACAATGACTAAGACTACAGTTATACTTAGTGGGTGTGGTTCTGTTCTCCTAACTAGGTTATTGAGTGGCCTGTATAAAGTAGTTCCCCTATTGACAGAATACAAGTTATAGTCAATGTCTAATTGCGTTCTATAACACAATTCAGTGCATTTGAAAAAATAATAAAAAAAGTTATAAAGTATGTAAAAAGTGTGTGAGTGGCTGCGCGCGTGTGTGTCTATTTGTTTTTGTGTTTGTATGTGTGTTGTGTGTAGGTGTGGATGTGTGGGTTCAATCCTTTATGGAACTTAATTTTGTTCGACCGATATTATTCAGCAGGACCATCGATATAAAAAAACCATAGATGAACAATTGCGAACAAAAGTATCATTCAAAACTGTCCTCAAACGATTTAAAATTCTATAGATGTAATTTTTTGCAAATTAAACCTTATGCGGATTCATATAGGTTGCTTTCACAAGGGAGTGTACAAAGTGTTACAGTGACGCGGGCGACGCTAGACTATTTGAAATAAGCGCACAATTTGAAATTGTGCGCTTATTTTATGTGGACGGTTTTGAGACGTTGAGTGTGCATCTTAGGTTTTTTATATCGATGAGCAGGACCCATAAATCCTAAAACCATCTCATGAATATCATAATAACAATATTTGCACACAATAAAACCTTCAAAAGCATCGTCGTAATCAAAATATAACAAAAGGGAAAACTGGAAAGCATCAATATTTTTATCGGCAATCAATAAAAGTGCCGAGTCTCAATCGCGATAACAAGATACCAACGAAGAGAAACAGCTTAGCATAAATAAAATACTGATTGAATAAAATTGATAACATTTTGAGGAAAATGATAGGCGAAAATCATGAACCTGTAGAAAATACCTACTCGATTATTCTTACGATCCCTACTCTGGAAATACCTTTGAAGATATTTACTGTAATAAACAATATGACAGACAATATTAATATTTAACAGCCACATCATTCGTTATAGGAATTATTCCAGAAGCAAAGCCTTTGTTTGTACAAAGGCTTAGGAAAAAACAAAGGAAATTAAGCCGAGGCCGTACGAAATCTGTCGAAAAGACTGACCTTTGGAGAAAATTATGTACCAATAATTCTGCACACAAAATACTGTAAACAGAAAAAAAAAAATTAATAACTGAATAATTTAATAACGGCTTAGTAATTCTTAAAAACATCCTATACATGCCAGACATTTCGTGACTTTCAGCATGAGTTATTTTTAACCGACTTCAAAAAAAGGAGGAGGTTCTCAATTCGGTTGTTTTTTTTTTTATGTTTTTCGCCGATTTCTCGAAGACGCCTGGACCGATTTGAGAAATTCTTTTTTTGTTTGAAAGGATATACTTGTCATGTGGTCCCATTTTTTTTAAGTTACGTTCTGATGATGGGATTTTGGAGAAATCGAGGGCAACCCTCAAATTTAAAAGGCTTCTATATTGTTTTTTGTATATTATCTAAAGCTTCTCAGATATTTGCATCTAGTAGTCAGCATTTTACGTTGCTGAGCTGATGCTGGAGGTACAACTCCTCAACGGTTAGGAGTACGGGGATAATTCTTTAAATATAGGCTCCTTGAGGCCGTTTACTGTATTCTTTCAAGTTATACACAGATGAGGCGAGACGTTAAATATTACTTATGTATATTCATAATATATGAGGTCATGATTTGATGATGGGTTCCTAGAGAAATCATGGGTAACCCTCAAATTTCAAAGGCTTCTATATTGTTTTTCGTATAGGTATTACCTAAAACTACTTGGATATTTGCATATTAAGTTGCTGAGCTGATGCTGGAAGGTACAACTCCTCAACGGTTAGGAGTACGGGGATTATTATTAATAAGTTTTCCGTCTCAAGTAACCGTCGTCTCCTCATTCGAGAAACATTCTTGCTCGGTCTACCCATCACTTAAAATCGTAAAATAAAATAATTTTTAACAAAAAAAAAACCGACTTCAAAAAGTAGGTACCTAAACAAAAAAGCAAAAAATAAATTTACTTCGCACAAAATAATACGTTTTTTTCATTACAATAATACAAGTATACAATAACTCTGTATAGATAATATCAATCTTTCTAACAACTATTTTCTGACTGAATATTAGTTCTTAATTATCCGATTTACTTGGCACCGACTTCAGAATTAAAAAAAATTATTTAATAATTTCTATTTAACTAAATGAAAAAACGTATTATTTTGTGCGAAGTAATTTTTTTTTTTTGCTAAGAACCAAGCTTGTGTAATATAGGCTATAACCTAAATATAATGGTTGATTATTGCATAAATAATTAACCATATTGACGGAGAACAAATTCAATAAACTCGATAAAGAATAGATTTTGTAAACTTGCTTTAATCAAACAAAATCTATTAAAGAAACAAGCCTAAAGACAATTTCAATAATTATCTACCATTTTCCGAAAAATACATCATGAGTTCTTTTGCAAGTATTGAAAAATTGCTATTTTAAAAGGTTACCTTGGTCTGCAAAGTTATTTAATAGGCTGAATAACAATTGGAGAAATTTTCTTAGGAGCTTTCTACGCTTAGAGTATTTTTCATCGCGCTTACCTTAAATCAGATTATATACAGATTTGAACAAAAAATAAACAGAAAATGTTGAACATTTTTCGCGTTTAATAATATTAGGTATCTACACTTCAGTTTTTTTATACGGCCACGCCTGTTAAAACGGGAGTTGAACGAGCTTAGGTCATACTGGCTTAATATTATGAAAAATATAGATTTTTATACGGCTCTTGCCTTTGGATTCAATTTAATACCATTAAAGTACGTAAGCTCTGTGTTCTTGATATTACTATACCTATCTAGTTTCACATAAAATATATTGGGCTGCGTATAACCTACTATATGCACTGCTTAGATAATTTAATATCCAATTTAACAACTTCAAACGACACAGATCCGTCCGATACATCCACAATTTCAAAGCTGATCAATAAATGTTTCTATTTCAGCAAAGAGGCCACCTGTTGAGGAGACGGCATCGTTTCTTCAATCATTACTGGCATCCCACGGGCCCAACTACCTAGAGAAGCTCTTTGGAAGTAAGGCAAGAGATGCTCTGGAACCGCTAGGAGGCGTCGAGAAAGTCGCAATTGCTCTTTCAGGTAATATATCTCCATTTTACGATCGACATAGGACCTCTTCAAAACTTTTATGGCCAAATACATCGCCGAAACGTAGATACAAGTGTTTTGACCCATTTCATAAGAGGATGTAGAGTAAAGATACATTTCATCATGGTAAAAGGTTGTTTATACGTTATTCGCGCCCAATTACGGCGAGCGACGGTCCCTGTTCGGGCGCCAATAAAACTTTTATATCCAAGTCCGGTAATTTAATGATCATTTTGTAGATATTATTTTGCTATACAAAAGTACGACTTCTTTATTCTAATTTAACCAAATTAGGTGCAAGTCCTAATTATAGATTTAAAAAAAGATTTTATGTCGTATCTATGTTGAAGCAGCATGTCTTAATGTACCTACCTAATATATTTATATAGCTATTGAATTTTATTAAAACTTTGCCTAAGGTAAGCTCAATAACTTGACATAGGCCACTTCAAAATTAACTGCCCACTTCAGACTTAAACGGCTAAACTTAAATTTTATATTCTAATTAATCTTTAACCGTAACAGCAAACATTAAGAATCTTACAAATTACCTATAATGAAAACTTACCTATCTCGAGATAAAGAACTGTCTTCTCAATGTTTTCAGAATCACAAACCATCGAGGACTTCGGAGCTGCCTTACACCTGATGAGATCAGACCTGGAACACCTTCGCTCAGTATTCATGGCTGTGGAGAACGGTGATCTTGGTATGCTGAAGTCCCTGGGCATCAAGGACTCGGAGCTTGGCGATGTCAAGTTTTTCCTCGAGAAGCTAGTTAACACGGGATTCCTGGACTGAATAGGACCGGAGTCAGCCTCTGATTACTATCACGTCGTCCAATTTGCCCCGATAAGCTCATCTTTCTACAGCTACCTTCCTTACGACTCCATCAAATATAGGAGAAAGTAACTCATTATACTTTTTCATCTTTATCCTGTGAGATTGATCGAATGTTTGACAGAAATTCTAAAATATTTTCGAGAAATGATTTTGGACTTCAGTATCGACTTCTACAACCGGCCACGTAGACTCGACTGTTTTCTAAAATCGTTTCTTTTTCGATATACTTTTTGGCTTACCGTAAAGCTTTAGATAGAAAAAGAGGTTATTACTTTTCGAATAGGATAGGTATATTTTTGTAAACATACGCTTCATTAGGTTATGAACCAATATTGTTTTAGGTTAACTTTTGTAAGTGTTATCAGGGCCCAAAACTCGCGTCTATCATAAGTGTGAAATGAAAAGAGGCCAAGACTGTGATCTAGGTATTGTTCTAGTCAAAGTTAAGCTAATGATCGCATCTCACTTCATGATGACCCTGATGACCTATCACGAACGAATGTGTGTGATGAATGTCGCCCCAAATTTTTCTTCTTACCTTGGACTAATATCAGAGGCGACTCCATTGAAACGTTAAGCGTCCATTCTAAGCGAGATATAAAGCTAACAGTCGGTTGATTTGAAAATGTCCTTAGATTAATAAAAAAAATAAGAATCGTTGAAAGAATGCATACGCTTTATATCTGGCTTTGGGAAAATCCAGAATAGGACCACGGAAAAATATCATTGTTAACATAGATGTAGGTAAAATACATATCATAGATTATTAATCAGTAGCGAATAAAGTACAATTATTTAATATGATCGGTATTGTAGTGTACGAAACATTTTATAGACCCTTATAGTATATACTTTTTCGTCATTGACAAAATATTTAACAAAAGCATAGTTTAAGCGGTGCTGCACTTGAATCCAGATACATATCAAAATTAATGTGATTATTAAATAAATGTTAGAGTTATTGTACGTTACTTATTCTAGGTAAGTAGTAGCAGAATTTACATCTTAGATATTATAGATCAACTACATTAGAATTCAAATTCTATCATCATCATATTAAATCTACAAATCGGTGTTTTAACGATAGAACTTTTGTCAAATGCGGGCTAAGAAGACAACGAATTAATAATAATGTCTCGTTTGGATGAGAAAAGAAAGGTACATGATGTAATATTGGGAATTCAATTACAAACACGTAAAATAACAAACCAAAAACATGCCAGTAACAACCACAATAATTTAAAAAAGACATAAATGTTAACAGCAACCTAATTGTTTAAATGCCGTCAACGGAAAAAAAATGGCAACCATAGAGCAAAATTACTGTTGAATTTAATTCGCAATGTTGCCACATTTTGTTTTGAAGTAAGCAGCCTGTATTTGCCAGAAGTGACACACCACAATAGGTCTTCTAGAACTTTATCGCCAAATCTATCTCACAATGTTTCAGTGTGTACCTATCAGTAGAAAATTAAATAATTATATTCTATCTCCGTTAGATTTAAATTCATAATTACTATTTTAACTACACGTAGTTAGTTTAAGTGAATTTTTATGAATACATATCAATGGTTTTAGTATAGGTTATTAATTTTAACTTGCGTCGGATTTCTACTATATTATCAACAAAATGGCGATCTTTGAACTTTGTTAGATGATATTATGTGTTTTGAACTAAGTATAAATGGCTTATTGTTCTTAAATAACAAACCAATAAATGAATCATCTTGATTTGTGTTTTATTTCGACCCTTTTTAACACGCTTATATTAGCTTCACCTGTATGTTTGTTTGTTTTGTTTGTTTGTTTGTTTGTTTGTATGTAACCGACTCCTTTGGACTCGATTTTGACCCACTTTAAACGGACAGATTTAATTCAAACTTTCTACACTTGTAAAGAATCAGCGACAATATAATAATTTCATAAATTTATCTCATTATCCTGATTAGGATCGCCAGGATTAAAAAAAAACTAAACTAAAAAGTGAAAAATAAATATAGTTTAAAAAAAACTAAAAAAACACGCTTTTAAAGCACATCAAACTAAAAAGTGAAAAATAATTCTTATTATAACCTGAAAATAATAATAAACGAAAAATACTAGTACTATTGTGAAAAAAAGCGTGGGCGCTCTGTGCCATATTTTTCGTCTATCGAGCGACCCACGCTTTTTTTCACAATAGTCCTAGTATTTTTCGGTTGTCTGTTGTTTGCCCGAAGAATATATGCCATAATATTCATATGCCCGAATTTCATTTGCCCGAATGTTTTGTTTACCATAAAAGACATGTGACATACTGTTATTTGCCCGAACATTAGATTTCATAATGATTCGAATGCCATACGTATTGTTTTCCATACTTTCAATTGCAATAATATTATTTGCCCGAACATTAGATTACATAATGATTCGAATGCCATACGTATTAATCCATACATTTAATTGCAATAATATTATGCAACAGAATTTTCAAACGCCATACTAAATTAATTTCCAATCTATCTAAGGTATGTATTTGCTCATGAAATTTTAACAGGCGCTCTAAAATTATTTAAAAACTTAAGTAATTACAAATTAGTGGGTAGGAAAAATATTTGTAGGCGATATTTATTGACAAGAGTATAACTGGATATAAATAAAGTATGATTATAGTATTAAAATTGATTTATTTCTAATACCTACTTATCACTCTATTCAGTCCAAGTCGCTTCCGTACAAATTTAACCTAACGCCTTTGTCCTAATATATATTTAAGCGATTGTCTTTCATGTTTCTAACCTTTTTTTTTTTTTTTTTTTTTTTTTTTTTTTTTTTTTTTTTTTTTTTACCTAACCTATTATTTTTTATAATTATTTTAACCTATTTTACAAGGAATTTTGGTAGGAAATGATGTTATGGCATATGATAGTTACGGCTTACAATGATTATTCTGGCACTTCGCCGGCCGCTGCCGCGGCACGCTCGCTTCGCTCGCTCGGCTCGTGCGTTGTCTTTCATGTTTCTAACCTAACCTACCTATTAATTTTTATAATTATTTTAAACTTTTTACAAGCAATTTTGGTGGGAAATGATGTTATGGCATATGACAATTACGGCTTACAATGATTATACTGGCACTTCGCCGGCCGCTACCGCGGCACGCTCGCTTCGCTCGCTCGGCTCGTGCGTTGTCTTTCATGTTTCTAACCTAACCTACCTATTATTTTTTATAATTATTTTAACCTATTTTACAAGCAATTTTGGTGAGAAATGATGTTATGGCATATGATAATTACGGCTTACAATGATTATACTGGCACTTCGCCGGCCGCTGCCGCGGCACGCTCGCTTCGCTCGCTCGGCTCGTGCGTTGTCTTTCATGTTTCTAACCTAACCTACCTATTATTTTTTATAATTATTTTAACCTATTTTACAAGCAATTTTGGTGGGAATATGATAATTACGGCTTACAATGATTATAACAAATGATGTTATGGAAATTGATTTTATGGGAAACAATGATTATAACAAATGATGTTATGGCAATTAACTTTATGGGAAACAAAGTTTCGAGCACGTGACTAATATAGTAAACAATGAATATGACAAATAAAATTATGAGAAACAATAATATGTCAGGTGAGTAATATAGCAAATAAAATTCGGGCAAATGAAATTCTGGCAAACGGCGGTACACCGTATTTTTCGTTTATTATTATTTTCAGGTTATAATAAGAATTATTTTTCACTTTTTAGTTTGATGTGCTTTAAAAGCGTGTTTTTTTTAGTTTTTTTAAACTATATTTATTTAAAGTAAGCAATAATAACATCTTGGCGAAAAAGTCTCGAAACGGAAACTATTTTTACTAAACAATATTGTTAAAGTAAAGACGTCCGATTTAAAAAGAGCTCCACGATTTCAAAGACTTTTAAATTGGAATGGGCTGATGGTTAATTTTGATCTGTAATTTTGTTGCCATACAAACGGCAGTTTTTCCCCTTAATTTCTACTCTTTTTTGCCAAAATGTATGTAGAGGAACAGGGTATGATGTTCCTCCACCACAAAGGGAGGATCCTCCGACCAGGCTCGGTGGTATTGCCTGGCGGACAGCTGTCCAACGGTAACGTATTGGAAGTGGTATATATAGTTGCTGTGAACATTTTGATATCGCTATTCAGCACTCGCTGTCACGTGACATTTGTTATGTGCGGATACCGCCACATCACTCCCCTCCAAGACCGGAGGTCGATGAGAGTTCCAGTGAGTCGGAACTGAATTCCGCTGAGTCTACAGTGAGTCGAGACTGTGTGCCGCTAATTAATTCCTCAGTGAGTCGAGGTGCGCGGTGGAGCGGTGAGATTCCCCAGTGAGTGGGGGTGATGCTGCGTGTTCTGATCACGTCGGGGTCACCAATGTAGAGGAACAGGGTATGATGTTCCTCCACCACAAAGGGAGGATCCTCCGACCAGGCTCGGTGGTATTGCCTGGCGGACAGCTGTCCAACGGTAACGTATTGGAAGTGGTATATACCTATAGTCACTTGCTGTGAACATTTCGATATCGCTATTCAGCACTCGCTGTCACGTGACATTTGTTATGTGCGGATACCGCCACATGTACTCTTTGAATATCTGGTATCTTCCAAATATTCGAAGATCCCTGGAGCACAATAAAGGGTAATTTTAAAAATAGTGACAATATTTTACTATACTAGATACCAATATGCCTCCTGTTCTTGGGTTGAATTTTACTTAATACTGTTTCTTCTACTAAAATTGAATGATCGTTGAGCGTACAGTGGCCCAAATTTTGTTACGCCAACTAACATTGAGAGTAACTTTTGACACTGCAGTCTTGATAGTAAGTAGTACGTCATTTATCCCAGAGATGGCACTAGTCGCACATCTCAAGTTAATGCTAAGCGCCAGACCACCTGATGGTAGATTAACTAAAGCCAAAATCCACGAAATAAAAAATGATAGACGCTAGATCTGATGACTTCGATGTTGTACTTAAAATCGGAGACCATTCATGGCCTAATCTCACCTCCAAGCACTACTATGTGGCTAATTTAAAGTGAGACGAAGATAGTTTCTTGATTTCCTACATAAAAGATATACTACCAGATACGGTCCGGCGAAACGAACCTGAGAACTCACAGCACTTTCATAGTCCTGACTAGATACTGTGCTGGCAAGACATTTTAAATCCTTACACAAAATAAATTCCCCCATCACATCTATCTGTCCGACTAAAAAAGCCGTATAAAGATTGTCCATTCTTTATTTACTTTTTGACAGCTCACACCATTAAATTATACTGGTTTTTTTTCTTCGGAGTATATTCTACAGTTATGTCATCTCGACCTGTCGCGTAGGTACTTTATCAAGGTTCGACATACCACGGGGTATAAAGGAGGTCAAAAATAAAACAAACAAAAACAATTAGCAGTAGTATTAATTAAATTTTCACACTGTCCTCATTTACAATACAATCGCTCGCAATCACAATAAAAAATAAACTTAAAGCTCCTGTAAACAAAACAACAGTAAATTTTACATTTCGTAAGAAAAGGAATTACAACTAAAATGTAAATACAATAATTACTTCGTCAAATACTTAATTACTTGGGTCAAAACACAGAATTTATAACTTAATTAAAAAAAACTATAATTGGAATGATACATTCGTATCTTAATAAATAGTTATCAAAATATTAAACTAAATTTAACGTAGCACTAAAATAGCTAAAATAGCATATTTATAACAATACGAAATGCTTTCTCATTTGAGACAACCTTAACAAACTAACTGAGGATGAATAGTGCCAACTCAAAAAAATACTATAATTATCCCTAATGGCAGGCACAGGTATTAAGAAAACTAGCGAGACAGTGCAATCGAATCTGATTTTATTTGATGAAAAATATTATCATTATTGAGAAGTTAAAGCATCATAAAACCAGTCAATCGGCGTATTATTGACAGTAATATTGCTTGAGTGTAAGATGATTGATTGATTTGATTCGATTTGGTGCTATCAATGAGGACAAATGTTTTCCACCTTGACAGGCACGTGGATCTGTGGTTAAATAGTTGTTGACATCACAATTCAATTGAAAATTCCTATAATATTGGAATTATTTTCTGAAACTACTGCATTAAATAATCTTGTGTATCACGACTATTCCTACATCTTTTATAATAACGATTTTATAGCTAATTTAATACATGGTGTAATTTAATAAATTATTTTTAATTATACCACTAGTTAGAAACTTGTCTCTAACTGACAAAGTCTCTTGGCAGTAGCTTAGCATATTTTTATTAACAGTAAGCTCCGTACCCACATACAGTTTCAGTTGATGAAGTAAAACAGATGAGATTGTCCACACATTCAGTGCAAAGAAATTTTCATTAATTTTCTTAGAGCTTTGCGGTTCATAGTATTTTACGGTTAAATTAATAGTATATTATTGCTGGCAGTAATTATTCTATCTACACATATTTAAATAAAGGGCAAATATCAATTAAATTACACCAATATCAAAATAACTAACATTCAATCATTCAACAATTACAATTATAATGTTAATAGTTCTAACTTACTTACAGTCTAAAATTATTTACAATTTCAACTCCCTTCACTGACAATGGTTCCCCATATATTATTTTAATACAGCAAGTCCATATTTTAATGGTTATAAATATTGTTTCTTATTTTTTTTTTAATGTTCATGCACTTTTCATGGATACGAGAAAGAGAGAAAATTGAGTCAATCCTATCACATCACTAAACATCATTATCCAAAAGAGATGTCTGTTATCCAAACCAATAACCAAAGAGTCAATAGTAAGTCTATAATGTAGTCTAAGTTTGTATTTCAACTTTCAACAATATTCCGAATTTTATCTCCATCTTGAGACCTTAGCTGCATGCTATTTCTTTCCTTTCTTCTTAGGAGACTTACCAGTTTCCAATCGCACCTGTTCCTCCTCATCCATTTTATTATAATGCGACTGTATATGTGACAATAGTTTCTTTTCCCTCGAAAAATTATCACCACACATATTACAAGAATATTTATTATTATCTTTAGCTTCCTTACTTTCTGTGGGCGCTACAACAGCTGAGGATGTGGAGATTTGAGACTCCTGAATAATATTATCAGTGGGTAAAACATATAAGGGTTGCAGAAGAGGATCTACATTAATAAATGTAAAAAAACCTCTGTCTTTCTGTGCTGTGACGTCTTCCAGCGTTACTCTGTAAGGCTCTTTAGATGAAGAGTCCTCTCTAACTTCTGCTTTATTCTTTTTCGGACGTTTTTTAGGCACTTCCACCTCAGCGGCTTTTGCTTTAGTTGATATCAACAATTTACTTGGGTTACCAGTTTGTACTATTGTGTAAGATTGCTTCTTCATAGCAGGAGTTGTGAAGGTGGATGGTGTTCCTGGAACAGGCTGCTCATAATCTCTACTAGCAACCGTCTGAAAAAGCCCAACGGGATATGGCTGAGATGCATCATCTAAATCTATTACTTCTGGACTTTCTGATTTCTTTTGACTATTACGGTCTTTTGGTGTAACTGCCACTTCGGTTTTTCGTTTTCTACTTGACTTCTTTGACTCTACTACTGAAGCACCAGGTGCCTGAGTGTTTGCCACTGATGCCTGAGTGTTTGCCACTGATGCTTGAGTGTTTGCCACTGTTGCCTGAGTGTTTGCCACTGTTGCCTGAGTGTTTTCCACTGTTGCCTGAGTGTTTGCAGCAAGATTATCTTCTATTAAGGTAAACATATTATTTGGTCCAGGAACTAATTTAAAGCGACCATTAAGATTAGGCATGGCTGGAAAAAGAACAGATGGTGTCGGTGGGATAGGTTCTGCTTGGGGTAAAGTTGGTGTGTGCAGTTCTGTATCACTGATATTTCGTCTTGTTTTACTAGCAGGACCAATTCTGGGTTTAGGTTTTGATTCAGTTGGAGGTTGAGGTAGCACATAACTTTGTTCTTTCACTTTCTTACTTTCTACAATTTTCTTCTCATTTTCTGATTTTTCAGCCATTTTAACTTTCTCAGTGAGTGATTTTTTCATATTGCCATCTATTTTTATGTATTTTACCGTAGATACCCTAGGAGGTTCAGGCATTGGTACAGATTTAGGTACGTCTACTTTAGGTACACCATTTTTGGCACAATTATGAGATTCAACAACTTCTTTTTTAAGGAAATTTCTGTTACACAGTTTACACTGGAAGAGTACACCTACGCCATTAACTTTAATCATACTGACATAGTCCATGATATTGAAAGATTTCTTAGATTCTTCTGTATTATCTTTTCCCTTCACAGAAGTTTCAGTTTTATTCTCACTTTGAGAATCACTATGTGATTGAGGTATTGCTATTTTTTTAGATTGTACTGCATTCTTCTTTGCAACTGTTTTAGTTAGTTTTGGTTCTAGTTTGGCCTGAATAGCTTCTGTTTGAGCTTCATCACTTAAACTAGACCTAAGAACTTTAGATGGAGGTGTATTGTCAACCTTACCAAGAGACAATTTTACTTGTTTAATATTTACTTCATCATTTTCATATTTGGGATCAGGTTCTTTTTTAATGACTGGTGTTTCTTTACTTCTTGTTACCCGTTTAGGTTCAGGCGTTGCTTCTTCTTCAAGTGGAGGGTTCAAAGGGATACATTTAATACCCTCCATAGCTTTTTTGATCAAAGCATCGCAAATATCATCATTTGACATATTAGATTTGCTTAATGATGCTTCCCATACTTTCTTAGCCATCTTTGATTTTGTAAGATAAGGACCTGTCTTACCCAGAGCCTGACGCAGATTCTCTTGTGTTTTGATACACCGGTGTATGAATTCATAAAGTTCCTCCAGTTTTGCAGAGCAGCGAAAGCATATTTTGTGTGGTAAGTCATCATTTTCGGTTACCTGAAATCAAAGAAACTAAAATCAATGATTGTCCAAAAATGTCAAATTCATGTATTGCGTATCGTCCTTGAACTGGCAACTAGTCCTACCTCATTTATTTTATGATTTCACTGTTTGATGCCATTCTGCAGCGTGGTTAAGAACTTCATCTCAGATACATTCAAATTAGGCCCATAAATCTACTTCATTCAAACTATACTCACTTCAATGCGCTGTGATTGCGAGCATTTATTACTATCTCGTTAAACATGTACAGATACGAACACAATATTAGAAGGAAGTATATTATGTTATCTTTCAATACCATGTTGATAAAAGTCGAGATAGGACTAGTTGTCAGTTTATGGACGATATTCAGTTTTATTGCTATTTTAAAGCTCTAATTTCTCTCTCCCCCTTTCATGTTGTTTTTTTTATGGTTTTCAACCGCCATTTCGTAGTAGTAGCCGTGGCGCTAAACGATGCTTGTAGAACCATTGGCTGAATTAGCAGCAGCTTTCGACGTTAGCGTCAAAACAATATTGCTCCATTTGCGTCAAATTGGCAAGGTAAGAAAGCTTGGGTGGAAACAAATGGGTGCCCCACGAACTCAATGATCGCCAGCGCAAAGTACGCGTCGAGACATGCCTTGCACTGCTCAACAGACACACAAATGAAGGAATTTCGAACCATATTGTTATCGATTAACTTTAAAAAAAGAAAAAAAATGTTTATAGTAATTTGCAAATACCAACTAATAGTATTCTTGTTAACCCCCTCCAGTTCATTAAATGTAGTTTTTTTCTTATATACATAAAGTACAGACTTCTTTGGGTAAAATATTCTATCTACAATATTTAAGATACTTCCCCTGTCTGTGGGACGCCCTGTATAATGTTATTTTTGTAGGACTAGTACTACTGAGTGTCCCCGAGTGACGTTTACAATCAACACCTACGTCCAGCGCACCCTGGGCAGTCTACAAATTTCCACCAAGCAGACTGGCAAATCCTTTCCCCAAGATGGCAAGTCAACACCATGAGAATATGACTGCAGCCATCTATATGAAAGAAGAAGTTAGACTAATGATACATACCTGTTTTTTTGTAGAACATTGTTTCATTTGGGCAGAGAATACACTAACCTTTTATGTAATATTTTTGTTCTACAGGTAATAATGAGAAAAATAATCTATTGGTTAACATTAACACTTAAATTAACAACAAAAAAAAAACAGTTGGCTAGTAATCATTTATGATGACCTAGTTATGATACATGTTAAAGCAACTACAAAATCAGGACAGTATTTTTTCGTATAATTTAGTTAATTATCTTAAGATTTAACAAAAAAAACAGTAATTAATTTTCGAGAATCATCATATCTGAAACCCTGAATCAGCAGTGTTTTGTTCAAATTAAGTCTGACCAAAGTCAAAGCTTAATCTGAGTACACTCTTACGGTTTATCAAGGCTGAGCATGTGTAAGCAGCAAAATTTTTCTGCCTATAAACTGAAAAATGTAGGTATGGAGGGCCAAGCAATTAGGTATGCAGGGCAAAAACTTTAGTCAAAGTGAAGACTGACTAATTAGTACTAAGTAATTGACCAAAATAGTAGGTATATTACATTGTAAATATGTAGCTCAAACATGCTTATCTAATGTAGTCAGTTTTCACTGTAATGTAGAAGTATTTGCCCTAGCTAATGGCTTGGCACTCTGTACACACAAAAAACAAGACCATACAAAACAGGTGCCCAATGTCTAGTGCACAGAACCGTGTGACCAGAACAGCGGAAAAACTTAGGTAAACAAGAGAAAGTATCAGCAGAGAACTAAAAGTAGCTAGCTCACCTAGTTAACTAATACTATTCATATGAGTATAAAAAAAAAACAGCTGTTCTTACACTGAATGGCATCAGCTCATCAATCTTCTTGGCAGTCTCTTGTTCAGCATCGAATATGTTCAAAAAGGGTCCATCTTTACTTTCGCAAAGGCGACAGACTTTGATAAATACAGGAATAATGGGCGGAGTTGGAGCACTGTAAGCAGCGGCTATCACATCACTGCTTATATTCTCAACCACTACAGGTTTAGTTACTTGTTTTCCCTTATTTTTAATCTTTTTCTTGGCCATTGTAAAAAAAGAAACTTGTATCCAAGTTAATGACAGATGAGTCTTCGCGAAAAGCACTCAGCTTCCGAGAGTTTATAATTTGATGTCCGTGTTAGCTATCAATACTGAATAAATTCATTAAATCTCTAGATGTTCAGCACCTTTTCAATTATATTTTTTGCGATTAAGAGCAACATGGCTGGTTTGTCGAACTGTCATTAATTCATTACAAGACCATAGACAACAAATCAGTAAACATAAACAAAGCTGAGTGAAAAAATAGACTACACGATGACTACACGTAACCATCATCAATCTAAACCTCGTAATTTAACGTTTTATCCACGTTTAGATTGTCATTTAATAGTAAAAACATGACATACGTACGTGCATTTAATATGGTTAGGGCTATGACGCGATACGACACAACAAGCAAATGTGTTTCTATACCGGCGCGTGGCTCGTGACGCGAACATCTAGCGGACACTTTTTAATTTATTATATTTGCAGCAAAATGACTGACGATCTTAAGATATTGCTGAAATTTTAAAAGAACCAGGTAAGTCAATAAAATAGGTAGTATTTTACTCTTTTTCAGAAATTACGCCAGAGCGTGTCACGACACGACACGTTAGTTTGCACACTTACCGTCACGACAGTAAGCATCACGACACGTGAATATGTTTCCGCCTTTAAATACATCAATGTATCCAAATTGCTTGCTTTCTTGTAAGCTAAGTTTGAAATTTACTATTGATCATTCAAGAACACCTCTACATTTTTTCTGTATGGCAGCACTCTGTCTATGGTCTGTGGTCTGACTACTTGCCTCCGCCATCTTGAATTTAGTTTTGCGCCAGTCGGGGGGGCGGTGACATATTTTTACCCGTCATCGTTGTAATTTAGTGAATTTGTTGTAAAAAAGCGAAAATAAGTGTCTTTAAATCGTGTAAATAGTTTATGTCAGGACTGAACGTGAGGATGGCGGGTCAGACTATAAACGATAGGCTCTTAGCCGCCCGCCACAGCATCGCCGGGCAGGGTTTAGCGAAATCCGTTTGCAAAGCTACCACCGAAGAAATGATAGCACCCAAAAAGAAACATTTAGATTGTAAGTATTGTTACAGTATAATATCCGTTTAAACCTTATGTTTAATGAACAAAAGTATTTTTCGCTCGATAATAGTGACGACGTCGCCACAGCGACTGGCAATGGTCGATAACATTTCTATGATATTGGATATAATCCGTGACGACCGTATTCAAGTTCATAGAACGCGTATTTTGACGCTCAATAATAACGAGATAATTGCAATAGGATTCGCATTCAA
Organism: Hypena proboscidalis; assembly: GCA_905147285.1. Classification (NCBI taxonomy): domain Eukaryota; kingdom Metazoa; phylum Arthropoda; class Insecta; order Lepidoptera; family Erebidae; genus Hypena; species Hypena proboscidalis. The sequence goes on from LR990147.1 coordinate 1,891,113, forward strand.
AATGTTGAAACATTTTACATAATGTGCGGTCCCACGATTGTAGCTTGACACACATTTCTTACGTTATGTCATGTTATATTGGATATCGTGCTGGTTTAAAGAAAAAAAACTATGTACCCACATAAGTATTGATTTTATGTAAGCAGCTATATAACTAGTTTAGATCCAATACTTCATAGTAGTTTGTAACAGCATAATGAAATTAGCCTGGTTGTTTTATTGTCACCTACTTGAAGTGGTTCTTCTTGAATTATATTTTTATTGTAACCAAGTGTTGATAACTAAAATGACCTATCTTTGAAACCAGTTGATAAAAAGAGCCTTGAACTTTAATTTATGTAGGTACCAAATTTATAGTTATCCTAATCCTAACTTTGTATCCAATATTATCATAAATCCTATAGGTACTCTGTCTGTCCTGCCAACTATGCTTTCATGCTTAAATGGCTGGACTGATTTTGTTAATTTGGTATGGAGGTACTTGCTATCGTATGGTATGCTGTAAGGTCTCTTCTACCTACTTTTTTTTGCATTCTGCCTCTCTTGCATTCTGCATATTTCAATCGCAATTTTCTAATTAAATTCCCATAAACTTTCTTATAAGTCTTAATAAAAGTATGCAAGTGTTACATTATTTTCAGTAAAGGAAAGGGTGTATCTGAAATTTTCCTTTTTTTTTGCGCCATATTGTAATACAATAAGGACTTCACCAAAGTGATAAGTAAAGTGAAAATCAACTTGTCTATTTACTATTATTCCAAAAATCATTTGCAAGCTCTCAATGTGCATTCTTTTGGTTCATAGAAAATATTATATCTTTAAAAGGATCATTTTTCTTGAACCAATACTACAAAAACAAAGAATATTATTATTATAATATTGTACCAGGCTTTACTTAAACTTTTATATTCAAATCCGTATACTAAAACCCCAGTCAACCAGGTCCTACATCACTTTCCCTTGTGTACAGTATTACTATGTTGTACAATGCTACTTAGTGCACAAGTTCATTGATATGTAATAATAAAAGCCAGACGCTCAAAAACAACAAAAATGTATGACTGTGATTACATTATCAGTATTAATACGAAGATATAACGCTTATTAAATGTGACATTGAAAATAGATATGCAATCTATATTACAACAGTGAATGACTAAACTACACTTACTCATTTTTATGGTGTGATATGGACAGTTAGGGTTCATTTTTTCATTTACTCAAATACAAGTTTTGCAATATTCTAATGCTCACTTTGTTGATCAATCACTATAAGTAAGAGAACAAAATTACATGAGCATCTACAAATAAGATCAGTCAAAGAAGAAATAGAGCACAGCCCATAGTCATATAAAAAATCGAATAGACAAGCATAACAACACCTTGGCATCAGCATTGAGTTAACAACCTGAAAAGAATTTACTTAAATGCCACCATATATGGGACTTTGCAACAGCAAAATAAAACTTTAAACAATAGGAGGCAGATTCTTTGCTGAAAGAATGAACCTTCAACAACTACTTACAACTAATCTGCTAATGGTTATAATACCGATTGCAAGATAAAGCTCAAAAAAAAGATGGTAAGAGAATGGCCTCATGCAAAACTTGTATTGTGTAAATGGGCTTCAACTAGACTGTTTTATTTAAATGTTAACACTACAATACCATATCCAATATGTTGATCACACAATTACCTTACTAAAATATTCAGATTTCTAATTCAAAACCAAGATAAAATTATTATTATTATAATATTACTTCACAGACAGCATTAAAACAACATTCAAAAACATTGATTACAACCTGAAATCACATTTTGACATTATCTGTTTCCATTAATCATTCCATCACAGGTTGTTCAATTTAATATGCTTTATTTTATTTTATGAAGGCTTACAGACTAATAACAACAGATTACCAGCCCACACACTTAAAATTGTTATATTACAAAATATATTACAAAGTATAATTGTATATTTTACAAAAATAACATAATTTGATTGATAACAACAGCATGATAACAACCTTATCAATTGTCAATAGAGAATGATAGATTAGTTCACTATTCATTTTTTACCATCAAATTTCAATTATAAGTCTAGGAAATTTGAAATTAACTCCGCATTTTATTCTCTGAATGTAACAAGTTCATAAGTGCCAGAGTTGAAAATCTAACCCAGAGTTTATTGATTAAATACTTATAATTTTGACAAGTGTAACCATTAACTTGGAGTTTATGTTTAACTCTGGAATGGGCAAGCGGGGCTAAGTCATTTATCTCATACAATATACATTTGTGTATAATATTATATCTCACCTTACATACAAAATTATATTGTACCTGTAATACCTAGCATGGTAGCCAGAGAAGTATTACCAAATTTCACCAGTTATATTTAGGTGTCATGTGGTAGAAGATCTTTTTTGCCCATTTTATTTGGGGTTGATGCAACATGTATTATTCCTCTGTTCTTCTCTGTCAGGTGTTTGCTTTCACACACTCCCTTCTGTTTCTTACTTCTTTTATGCGATCCATACATCTTTTCTTTAGTCTGCCTCTTTCTGTCATTCCATCAACATTCATACTGTTCACTCTACTAGTTACATACCTTTCATCCCTTCTCATTACATGCATATACCAAGATAAGCAATTCCTTTCCAGCTTTTCTGTCAATGGTGCAACTTTCAGGCTTCCTCTAACATCTCATTCCTAATTTTATCCCGTCTTGTTGTTCCACATATCCCTCTTAACATTTGAATTTTCGCTATGTGTAATTTCCTTTCATCCATCTTCTTTAGGGCCCAGCATTTTGATCCATGAAGGTATGCCTACAAATTTACTTTACCTACCTGAAACATTTAAATTCACTTTGGATAAGCTAAGACAAAATTGCTTAGATAATAGTGTAATTAATTCATTAATTCTTGGTAATAAATCACTTTCAAAGTAATTAAAACAGTTTATCAGACACAATGTTGAAAAAAATGTATTATAGTGCTCATAAATACCTCAATGGCCATTATAAAATATTCTCTTTTTTTAGTTTGATTACTCTATTTATGTACACTGTCTAATACAAATCTAATGAATGCATGTTTTTGAACAAATGGGAAAACCTAACATGATTTGTCCTATTTCCTATTATAATATTCATGACCTGAACTATTTATAATATGTTGTAGCTATGATTAATGCTGAACTTATTTATCAATGACGGTTACAGGGATTATTTTACAATTGCGTATTGTGATAACTTTAAATGAGTGCAGTTTGCAGAAATATTTATTACAAGCTTCCGCCCGCGGCTCCGCCCGCGTGGTATGTCAATTAAAAGTAGCCTATATGTTAATCCAGACTATAAGCTACATGTGTGCATAATTTCATCGAAATCGACCCGGTAGTTTTGGCGTGAAAGAGTAACAAACATCCATACATCCATACTTACAAACTTTCGCCTTTATAATATTAGTAAGGATATCTCTGTTACAGTCTAGTCTGGTACATACACAGCTTTGTTGGAAGCATCCTTGCTAAAAAAATCTGTTCTCATCTTCTCATTGATTATTTTTATATTATTACTAGCTGACCCGGCGAACTTCGTACCGCCTAATTATTGGAGGCATATTTAGTAAGTCACAAACACACGACACAATACTTTTTTAATTTTATTGAAATTTGTTGCTTTTAGATTTTTAGGAATATTAAAGAATTATAGTATAGATGCACAGCAAAGAGACGTTTACATTTCAAGTGTCATTTTACCATAGACAATTTTTTTTTGAGTGAATACTGACAAATATTTACACTATAACTATCAAACTACATCTGTCCTTTTTTTTTTTGACGGTGGCCATGGTTAAGAAAAGAAGAAGAACTACATCTGTTATCAAGAAAATAAAGAATTCAAACAACTATAATATTTAAATTGTTGATATCTTAAAACTATTTTCCAGAAGTTATAGTGAAGCAAAAAGTGGATGGAACGGCAGAACAAAAATAATAACTGTCCAGGTTGTATTAAATTATTAATTAATTTCAGTATTTCTCCAATTAAATGTTTCTTTTTTTTAACATGAGATGACAAAACCAGGGAACGCAGTAAAAAGTCTTTAAATCTATGGACAAAACAATGGAACGTTCGGATACACGGGTTTTTTTACATGAGATGACAAAACAATGGAATTTTCGGATACACTTATTATTATAATAAAAATATTTTTGAGAGTTGGTAACACTGTAAGGTTGGCACCCATCAAACATGTCAACACATTAATTATTTTTATATTTTGAAATTTAAATACACGATGTTATGAGCAAAGTTGATATTATGTTGTCGATTCAAAAGTCTTGTTTTAATGCGTTCTTCAATTCGAGTGGAACTGAGAGTACAAATACCGTTAAATGTTTGACAGAAAGTAAGTGGTCAACTTTTATATGGGAAAATGGAATTGTCGTCTTACTCTATCTTACTCGCAATTTTTCCTTATTTGCTCACCGTTTAGACCTACCCTGGACTACGACAAACATTTTAAAACCAAAATCAGCTCAATCGGCCCAGCCGTTCTCGAGTTTTAATCAGACTAACGAACAACAATTCATTTTTATTTATATAGATATAGCTATGCTTAGCATAAAAAGTTAAAGTTGAAACTTAGTTGAAAAAAATATGGGGCTGGCAGGATTTGAACCTACAACAACATACAGTTGAGAAATTTAGGGTCCTGGCATGAGGCGACCGTAGCTTAGTGGTTTAAAGCGACTGGCCGGTATGCAGAGGTTGCAGGTTTAAATCCTGCTGGTCCCATAATTTTTCAACTGTTTCTGAGTATCTCTACTCATCTCCACTTTGGTGGAGTATGGGCATTAAGGCTAAGATAATTGAATGCTCCATGAAGTAGGTAGGCATCAATAAGTTTAGAACTAGCTGCATAAAGTCTGACAGAGTTTAATACCAGAACTCTTACTTATATTTTACTTCTTATGTAATGTGGGAGGTAGGTATTTAACAAAATTGTTCCCGTTACACAATTCTTAGCATTGTTGACATTACTTAAGGAAAATTGGCATATGTTTGTTACTAAGTTTATTACATTGGAACTTAATTAATATGTAGGTACATAAAATTACAATATTATGTACCTATATCCTGATATAGGTTCAATTAAACCTTACAGCCCTGTGGTATAAAAAATATGACTGCGTCAGAAGGAGGGTCCTTCTGACGCAGTCGGGTAATAAGTAACTAGTTTCGCAATGTAAAATAGGCTTTATATCTCGCCTCGCCATTATTTAACATCACTGGAATTCGATTTACCATCAGTTGAGTTACTTATTCTTTTTACTATATACTTTGTATAGAAAAAGTACACATAGCTACACACCAAACTATACATTTACGGTATAAGATGGTCTCGCTTTGTTGTTAGGCTTAATGTGTATCTGTGCATAAAATAATATTGAAAAACATGAATAATATAGATATTAGTATCACCGAGCAACATTGTAGTGTATCTGTTGGGCGTTAATTGGTCTGATTGGAGTGAAATATGATAAACAGGACAGGCCGGTTTCCTGTATGCAGCTATCATATCATACTGTCCTGATAATGGAACAAATGCTGTGGAAAATTGGACAATATTGTGTTTCATTCATGTTCTTTTTGGATTAAGCTCGCAGTTGGAAGCAAGCGTCAGCGTTAACGCCCGACGTATGTTTACATATTTTCATGTTTCCGCGCGCATCTTTTTTGTTTGGCAATATGCCGTCACGGAACGCTCCGGTCCCTGTCAACTGCGACCCTTAACAATCCGTCATACGCTAGAAGTAGTCACGTGATGTCGAATTTTTAACAAGCTTTCATTTATAAGAATAAGAATAAGAATAAGAATTTTTATTTGCGAGAAACATGGTTTACAAAGGTGCTAAGTAGGTACATAAAGTTTCATTCAGCATGTTTCGCCGTCAATACGGCATGCAAAAAATTTGTAATAAATTAATATAGATTAATTAATTAATACAATGATAAATTACATTAGAATTATGAATAACTAACATTAATTCCATATCCACAGTACACAAAACATTATTAAAAAAACATATTTATTATAATTTAGCTATAGGTCAATTGTAATCATAATAATTAAAAGTAAATGTCAGAACAATAATTGAATAATAATAATAATGAAGATACACAATAAAATTAATACATTATGACCTATATGGTCCTTTATAGTTATATTTCTTACTAGCCCGCGGCTCTGCCTGCGTGGTACGTCGATAACCTTGACAAATTATATACCAATAGATTCCTCTTAAATCACTTTCTATTAGTTAAAGTCTCATGATAAGTTGTTAATAGGAAAACCCAGGGATTTTGACGATTTTGAAGTTAGCCGAAAATTAATTGTCACGGGTTGGTATTGGCTACTCGACGATTAGTCAAGCAGTACAGCCTATTAATGCTAATCCAGGCTATAAGCTACGTGTGTGCAAAGTGTCATCAAAATCAACCCAGTAGTTTTCGGGTGCAAGACTTACAGACTGCCTCGTTGATCTACTGGTTAGCGTTTTTATTTATTGTTTGATTATTACTTAATTCTGAGGGCGTTTTTAGTAATTAAAGTGGGTTAAAAAGGCGTCACAGTCGCATCCAATTGGTCTAAAGCCATATAGATAGAAGAAAATCATTTTTATTATAGTCATTGACACGACAAGAAAGAAGTCGGTTTTTTTTTGAAAAATTATTGGGCAGGCAATTCTCAATATGTAGCTGCACGGAGTTGGAATTGTGTTCGGTGGATGGCCACAGGCTTAACGCCTACCCTATGGGACCTAAACATAACAGGTTAAATGTGGGTAGTTTACACCTCTGCCACACCCTCTGCGTAATATGAGCGAGATGTTATGTTATGACATATCCATGCTCTTCATGCAATCTTCTTAAACTTTCGAATTTATAATATAAGGAATATTAGTAGATTGCCTCAACTGCATAGTTTCAATACTGCAACAGGCATTATGTAAGTAAATTCTATCGGAAAACCGGCTCATTTCTCGGCTGGGTAGGCGCATTGGTCAAGGTGTTCGCACGAAGTCGCCTTGCTATTAGCTAGTGTCGATTGTTGCAAATTTTACCCGCTAAATAATAGTTTGGTTTTTTTTACTTTATGACGTTAAACATAAATTGAGTAGTACACTCGCCCCGTAGTTGCAATTTACAATTTACTTAACAAAAACTTTTTCAACTACCGAGTAGTCATTTGATCGAGCCCGCCATAGACTCGGTATCCATGATATTTAAGACGTTAAATCAAAAAGTAGACGGTAGTAAATAATCCCCTCTATCTTCCATAATAGTTTGACGGTAGTTGCGTTAAGTACCCGGCAACAGAAGACGATGAACTGGCAACACCTGGCCTATCATAAATATCTAAAGGATTCTGGATTACATGTGTATTAGGTTTTAGAAAGCACGTTGAAAAAATCGCACTGCTTACTCTATTTCAAAATTTCATTTCAAATATTTATCATTAATATACCTACCTAACATCATGAAAACACGTGTATCAATTAGAGTTGTGCCGATTGATCGGCCACTTTTGTAGTCGCCGACTAGTCGGCTTTACATTATATGCCAATAATCTAGTAGAACAAGTACTACATATAAACTTTTAATTCAATTCAAAATCTTTATTATATTCCACAATGTACGTCGGCCAATGAGTTGGGTATGCAGGGCAAAAACTTCTACGCCATAGTAAAAACTGACTGCAATAAATATGCAAGTTTGTATTTCATATTTAATAAGTGTAATATACCCACTATTTAGATATATAACTCACTTATCCATAACTGGTATCGTAGTCTTTACTATGACTTAAAAGTTTTACATTAGGTTAAGGCCTGTAATGATAGTTGTAAGGTTGTAATAAATAAAAATAAATAAGTTTTTGCCCTGCATACCCAACTCATTGGCCGACTGTACTAAAAAACTAATCGGCCACTTTTGTGGTCGCCGACTAGTCGTATTTACTGTAAATGCAAATGATCTAGTGCTGCATAACAAGAGCCGCGTTAAAATTTAATATACTGCATATGGTCGGCCAAACACATTGTCACCATATCAGAATCTCTAGTATCAATGCATTACGAGTTTCCCATAGCCACTACGACCTTACACCGACCTAAACACAATAAAAACACGATAGTTAAATCATGAAAAAGCGATGTCAACTGTTGCGAGATGAAATCTGCGCTAATATTCAAAACAGGTGGATAACCGGATGTAGGCACGTCACGTGAGTTATATGGAGAACAATGGAAAGGTTTTTTTTTTCTTTTTAGGGTTCCGTACCTCAAAAGGTAAAAACGGAACCCTTATAGGATCACTTTGTTGTCCGTCTGTCTGTCTGTCTGTCTGTCTGTCTGTCTGTCAAGACCTTTTTTCTCAGGAACGCGTGGAGGTATCAAGCTGAAATTCATATCAAATACTCAAGTCTATGGTCTCTTGGAGCTGTGAAAAAATCAAACTTCTAAGTCAACGCGATCAAAAGATACTCCCGTTTATGCCGCAAATTTTCGACACTCGCAAGGGAATCAAAACCTACAGGGTACTTCCCGTGAACTCAGAATCTTGAAATTTGGTACGAAGCAACGTCTTATAACACAGATAAAGGAAAAATTGCGAAAAGCATAAATTACCCCTTTACTCATGAACGCGTAGTGGTATTATATTGAAATTTCTAACAAATACTCAAGTCTATAATATCTTTAAGCTGTAACAAAATCAAACTTCTACGTCAACGCAATCAAAAGATACAGCAATTAAAGCCGCATATTTTGAAACTCGCAACTACTCGCAAGGGAATCAAAACCTAAAGGATACTTCCAGACGACCTGGAATCTTGAAATTTGGCATGAAGCAACGTTATAAAGTACACATATAGGAAAAATTCCGAAAATCTTAAATTTTTAGTTACATCACATAGTATATTTTTTTTAATAATCATAAACTTACTAGCTGACCCAGCAAACGTTGTTCAGCGATTATAAAAAAAAAACAGATGTTGGCCGATTCTCAGATCTACCCGATATGCACACAAAATTTCATGCAAATCGGTTCAGCCGTTTCGGAGGAGTTTGGAAACAAACACCGCAACACGAGAATTTTATATATTAGACTTGCTGACCCAGCAAACAAAACCCAACAAAAAAAAATTAAAAAGTAGATTTTGGCCGATTCTCAATTGCCATGCTCGTTCATGTCAAAAAAAAAAAAACAAAAACAGTTACATTATATTACACGTGGTACTCATATTTACAAAATAAATAAAAAATGCTTCGAAGTTATACAATACTATAACTTTTCAAAAGTTAAAAATAAAAAGATTAAACATTTACTCCAAAAAAAAAAAAATACGATTAAAAAAAAAAAAAAAAAAACCATGTTTATAAAAATAAAAGGGAGAGCATCTCTTCCAAATATAAAATAAAAGAAAACTAATTAGTGGACCCAAGTGGCTGTGACTGTGGAGCAGGACCAGCATTAAGCCAAGCTTTTTTATCAAGGATATAATCCTCTAATTTATAATATGCTTGTCTACATAGTGTGCGTTTTATGCATGTTTTAAATTTTGTCTCGTTCAGTTGTAGAATCCGCAGTGGTATTTTATTATAAAATTTTACACAATTCCCCATAAAAGAATTTCGTACCTTAGCCAATCTAAACCGAGATTGATCCAAATTGTGCCTATTTCTAGTATTAAAATTATGTCTATCACTTCTCTTCTTAAAGAGATGAAGATTTTTCCGAACATACATAATGTTTTCATATATGTATTGACAAGGTACCGTCAGCTTTCCACATTGTTATGTTATGGATTTCATTTAGCAATAAAAATACCATAACTTTTACTTATATACCTACAGGTTTGTACGGAACCCTCGGTGCGCGAGTCTGACTCGCACTTGGCCGGTTTTTTGATATGAAGTTGAAAACCGCAATAACTTGGGGCTGGAGCCCTGCTTTCTAGCCTTATTCTCATTAATCAGTGGTCGCCAACCTTTTTGCAGGCAAGAACCACATAGTGGCAAAAAAAAACCACGGTATATAACATTACGCTTTTATTATACAGACGGGTGTGGCAAAAGTGTATCACCCACACTTCACCTGTTATGTTTAGGTACCATGTGATAGGGCGTGAGCCGATAGCCTTAGAGCAATAAGCCAACCGCAGGTGTCATTGTCAGGCGTCCCCCCGCTTCCAAATGTCTAAGAGCGCCGCTCTTGCAGGCTTTACAAAACTAGTTGTCTAATCCTATAATTTGACACTGGCGCGGTAAAATCCATCCCCCCGGTCTCCCGCGAGTTTTGGCAGCATTATTTTCATAGAAATTTGCGTTCATTGCGTGTCCATATTGGTTTATTTAGTCTGAGGCTTGTCAGCCTCAGACTAGAAGTTATAATATTAGAACTCCATCGATGTATCTATGCATTTCCGAATCGCAATCGTTTGTAGGCAGTATCGAAAATAATATCTCTCTCTCCTACCCATCTATGGTCTGATTCACAAACTGTGACTGAACTTAACTCAAATGTTATAAATTATAACATCAGCGCGTCAGATCGATTATAACTTATAATCGATCTGACGCGCTGTTACAAGCTACAAACTGGCACGAGCTTTGGTAATCAATACTGTTATGATGTCTACAAATAGGTACGTTAAATAACCTTTTTCAGTGTTAAGTCCATTAGGGCTAATGGGACCTGTAACCATCGAGTTCATCACTTTAATAACTAGGATTGTAAATATTGATTTTTAAAAATCAAGATTGTATTGATTCCTAAAGAATGACTGAGACTTTTTCTTGCCTTTTATAGGACAAAAGAATCTCTAAAATCTTGTTTATTGCTTGAATCGAGTTTTAACTCCGTGCAGCTATTTGAGAATGAAAATACCAACTACACTTTTCCCGACCCGGGAATCAAACTTGAGAGCTTGCGCAACCAACGAGGCAGAGAGGAATTGTGCTCAGTGGCTATAGGCTCACCCCCCATTGGACCTAAACAACAGGTGAAGTGTAGGTGTTATACACCTCTGCCACTCCCTTCTAGGTAATATAGGCGTGGTTTTAGTTTGAGTCCGTCCTTCCAACGACGACGACTTGTTAATTATTTTGATATAAATTTTATGAAGCGGCTTTCAATTTAATCAGTACAATTTGCATGCTATTATGCTATTTTCAATACAATTAATATTTGCATGCTATTATCATATGGCAGAATGTGTCTTGTGCTTATATGTATACCATCTGTTATGTATTTACCACATTTTTTGCAAATAAATATATCTTATCTTATATTATGACCGATCATTTAATATCATTACGGCAGCTTATTTTATGAATCACGAACAACGTTCGAAACATAGTTATAGGTATATCGTCCCGTGGAGGCAGTTTTCTGTGTATTGGGCTTACTAAGTAAATAAACTTCGGGCGTAAAGATGGTTTCTTGCCCGATTGTTTTTGCCATTCGGGTTTCGGATTGAAAGAAATAGATGGAGAATCGTTCTATACTACTGTCATTTAGTTCGGTCTATAATGAAGTATTAATTTAGCAGTTTGGAACCAATGTCCCATTATTTCGTTGCTTTCTGTGCCAACTGCATTTTGTCGATTAACCATTTATTGCATCTGCTGCCAGCAGACTAATATGCTGCTTTTAAATTAACGAAAGTTGTGCTTAAATTACTCATAGCTAGTAAGTTAACAGTTTATAGCGAGACACTTGTCTACAGTGTACAGGAGAACAGACTGATAGCTCATACTTTGCTACACTGCAGTTACCCCTCACGGCAATTTGAACGGCAAACTATTCGCTACATTCTAGACAGCCATAGAATTATTACAACTAGAACCCGAGTACACGCATGCATAGTGAAGCATTAATACATTGTTTGCCGTTTCGGCTCAATACGACACATCAGATTTTCATGCACACACAATCAGTTCACAACCTGTTTTTGGCTTCACTTAGACGAAACGCTTGTATGAAGGCTTATTGATCTAGAGCTCGCAGTATTTTTACTCTATGTAGACAGTTTTAATTATTAACCTTACCTAATCTGCCTATCAGCTGTGGCACACACTTGTCTTTTAAAACAGCCAGACTAAGAGTAATTGCCGAAATACACAAGCCGGGTGATATAACCAAAAATATTGCATGAATCATTTCAATTAACTGTCTGGGATTGTAAATTGTATGGTCCTGTTTAATGAATACTGCGAAATCTTAGTCATTGGGTCAATGGTTGATTAGGCAAAATCATTTAGGTTGTAGTAAAGAGTAATTTTGGCATTGTCACTGTTTATGTAAAAGTTTCGTTATGTGATCACTGTATGAAGAGGATTTTATGCCGTACATTTATTTATTTTATTTATTTATTTATAGGTTCGCCTACAATTGTTACACATTTCTTACATGTAATACAAGCATGATCAACAAGGTATGGGTGCACAATATCAATCGGCAAACACATCATTCACAATAAACATATGGTTATGTAAAAACAAAAATAACATAGGTTAGAAGTTAAGTAGATATTAACGATACAAAAATTTTCGTGAAGCATGCATTAGTAAAGAAACTTAAAGCTAACATATTAATTTAATTTAATTTAAATGGCACAGTTTAATTATAAAAGTTGTTAAAAGAAATTAGTTCTGTTGTGAACCTGATTCTTAAATCTAACAAGGTTGGTATTAAGGATATCAATTTGAGTGTCAAACTTATTATACAGTCTACTGAGTCTTGGTATTGGAGAGTTGAAGCCGAGGACCGTACTGCGAGATGGTGGGTACAGTAGCTTTACTGGATTTCTGGGACACTTACGAGGAACATTAAAATTGATTTTAGACAAGAGCTGAGGGCAGTCGATAATATTATTTACTAGTTTATAAAGAAAAAATAGGTCTAGTGATTCTCTTCGTGTTTCCAGCGATATGATATTGAAGGTCCGTAATCGCTCGGTGTAACTCCGCGTCGCTTTAGCGATACCCGTGGAAAAAGCTAGATGGTATAAAAATCTTTTTTGAATGCGTTCTATTCTAAGAATATGAGTAGCATAGTGCGGACGCCAAACTACCGAACAATACTCGAGAATGCTGCGAACGAAACAGTTGTACAGTATTATTTTAGTTTTGGGTTCGTGGAACGGTTTAGCATTGCGGAGAATAAAGCCAAGCGCTTTTGAAGCCTTTTTGATAGCTGTATCAATATGGGGAATAAACGTCAGTTTTCTATCAAGAACAACACCTAGATCCTTTATAGTGTTACTTGTACTCAAAGAAAAACCACACATATGATAGGCCTTATCTATGCATTGCAGTTATTGCATATGCAGCGAACAGACTTTTGTAGTCCAGCTGTTGAAAAATTGGGAATGTGTCGCTAAATATGTGGCAGTCTGTAAAATTAGGCCTAATCTACCTGAATTAAGTGGTTTAAGGACTACTTTTTGACAACCATTGTAGTGATACGACAGTGGTGCCTTCGCCCTCAAGCTCTGTCCTTTGAAGCTTTGTCAGTAAATGCAGAAATCTTCTTCCCCATACAAGATTTCTTCCAGTTATGCCATGACTACAGTCGTATTTAATCTTTGTTTTTAAAACCGCGACACCACTTGACTGGAATCCTACTTGACTCAAGCTCCTGTATTTCTTGAGTATCAATTGGCCTTACGCTATGAATGAAACACTACCAATATTTAAAATGGAACATTTTCTTTGTTACCCTTTGTTAGCTATATAAAGGAAAAAGTATTATCTTAGGTAGGTTTTCTTTCACATAAATTAGATTATTGGTTTGTTTGAAACTCTTATTTGTTTCAAACGTATTTATTTAGTGATTTTTTGTGGCACTAAAACACACTGTTTACGTAGTCTTGGCTCTTGGCAAACGCTTTAATTTGAAATACAGACCATTAGACGCTAGCAATTTTGGCTCTATCATACTTATTTGGGCAATAGCTGTATATATGTGTAACCTTTTAACTAGTTAGACAAGATTTCACATGTCTATCAGGCTTCTTAGGACCTTATTATGTATGCAATTATTAACTTTACATGCTCTCCAAGGCCCGGAGGTGTTTGGATACATACATAATAACTATCATCTTACACTAGCTGTTGTTTTGTCAATCGGCTGTTATATCCTAATTCAAAGCACGAGTTCAGTCTCAAAGTCACGCCAAGTTAGATCTATATTCAACTATAAAACGTTTTTTTTCTAGAGATCCTTAGGTCCAGCAATACTGCCTTGCCTTCCCGTGAAGTCACGAGCTCAATTCCTGGGTCAGGCAAAAATGTTATTCGGGATTTTCCTGTTATAAATTTCTCAATGGTATCACGGGGTCACGAGGTCCTCTGTCAAGTGTGCTCAGTAGATGGTGATAGGCTTACTATTACATGTACTTAAAGTTAACAGTTGAAATGTAGGTGTTATGCATCCATCATTAGATCTGTAGGTAGTATTCGTACTTGCATTGACACAGCCAAACGTTTTTATTACTGGTACACAATACGAAATATGTTCTCGGAAAATGCACCCTCATGTGAGCTAAGGGTGAGTCATTGAAAAGCAAAAAGTGCAAAAACCCTCGTGAATAGTTCGTGGAATATTATTCAGTTGTTATAATCAGAACGGGTTTGCAATGGCAATACTGAATAGGGAGACTTCCCTTTTAATGTCGAGCTTTAATAAATAGATAGAGGATCTGTCTATATTTTTGGTCTTACAAATAACGGATGGTAAGCCAGTGGCCTTCCTCTTGATCTGTGAACTCACAAATAACCCGACCCGGCCAAGTAATCGAACGGATTGCTGCAAACTTTCTCAGTCGTTTCGGAATATTAATTGGAAGCAGAAATGTAAAAAATAAGTTTTGGTCTCGGAAGCTATACGTAGAGATATACCCGAAGCAAAAAATATTCTTTGCATACATTTCACGTAACATACAGTTGATAAATTTAGGGTCCTGTAAAGAGACGACCGCTGCTTAGTGGTTAAAGCGGCTGCCCGGTATGCTGAGGTCACAGGTTCAAATACTGCCGCTTCCATAATCTTTTCAACTGCTGCTTGGTATATTTCGTTAGTTTCTATGCAATCCATTGAGACTCAAGTTGGATTAGAAAACATTACATTTTCTATATAAAAGGGAGCAAATGAACTTGTCATCTGGTAACAGGACTTGTAATTACACTAATTACTATCGTCCATGAAAACCGTTAGGGGAATCGCATGTGCTTTGTTAACACCCTACATAGACAGTAAGCCGTGAATAAAATACACAGGGCAGCCGCTTTAACCAACCAGCTACGGTCACCTCTTACCAGAACCCTAAATTTCTCGAATGTATGTTACGTCTTTCGTGACGTCAAGTTCATCCATTTGTTCCTTAGCATAGCTAAATGCTATATAAATAATCAATAAGAAGTTATGCAAATATAGTTTAATTGTAGATATAGTATGTAAGTTTGGTCCGCTGAAGTTTGGCGATTATGCGCTGGTACGTTTGCACATAAATACGTGTCCCAAATATTTCGCCATTTAACTACCTAGATTTTGTAACCGCAGACACTTGCCAAATTTTAAGATAACTAATTTGATAATACATCAAAGTTGAACTGGTCTTGCAAGTTCGAGATACTTTGGAGGTGGTTAAGAAGATATAACAAAACATCACGCCTTTCTTTGTTTTTTTTACCCAGAACGGTGTGTAGAGTGCACCGGGATATAACACTGTTTTTTTTTTACCCAGAACGGTGTGGCAGAGTGCACCGGGATATAACACACACACATTGAAACGTTATGTTTATCCATTACGCCATCTGCAAGTCACAATTCGAACTCCATGCTGCTATTGAGAATTTCTTGACGGATAAAACCCAAATAACATTTTAATAGACCCGGAGATCGTACCCGAGCGAAACACGTACGACGTACATGTTAATTTCTATACTTTTACCAACACGACATTTTAATCCCCCTGCGCTATTCCTACAAGAGAAACATCTAATTCCTAAGCCTTCTTCCTGGCTCAGAAAAATGTACAGCCCCCATAACAACTATTTATTTATTTATAGGAAGATCAACAGCATGTAACAATTTGAATAGCTTAACGTAAATTAGTGAAAGAGAACCAAGAATAGATCTTCACGAATAAAATTTTGAATATAAATACAAATTTTGTGAACATCAAAACAAAAGTACAAAAGTAAGCGCTTAATTATTACACTAAAACTCAAAAACACATAAAAGATCGCTATAAATATTTGTAAAAGAAGTCCTGACTGAGTATTCGTATAGCCGGTCCAATTTTTGTATTAAATATATCAATATCAAATATTTGCATAGTTTGTTAGTACTACTGCTCGCTCGCTACAAAAATGCATTCTGACGATAATTCGTGGTCACCAAGGGGAGATGGATAGGATTGGTATTCATTGCTGTCGTTCTAGGCACGTGTGTACACTATGATGTAATTTTCCACATAGACACCATAAGCACTCATTTCTAGGAATGTTCTGGACGCCGATCGACTTCCGTCTAGACTCGCTTTCTGGCATTATGTATTCTACTCCCGTACGCTTTTCATATCTACGTTATACTATTGTGATTATAACACAACATGGTTATTTGTTCTGTTAAGACAACTGTCTCCTAACCTAGCACACGAGGATTAGTATGCGCATGTATATCGTTTTAATAATACTTTTAACCCTACGGGAAGCTATTCTAAACAAATTTTGTTCTACATCTTGGCTTTAGTACAATTTATATCTTAAATTTCAGCTTAAGTTACTTCAATAGAATCAATCTTAAGCTATATCCTTACTCTGGCTGCCAAAAACTGTGAACTCGGATCTCAAATATCGTGCTTTTTGCGACCGGTTTGCAAGAGACGTCAGACACGAATTTTTTTGACAGATCTTAAATAACCTGAAACATTTAATCTCTGTGATTTGGTTTTTTCTGTCAATTAATTTCATCAGTGATAAGATTGCGAACTTGTTCATCAACACTTGAAATAATCAATAGTACTGAGAACAACAGAAGGATAGATAAGTCCTTTGACGTCATTGCTCTAAACGTGCCAAGCTTTTATTGTTGTAGGCCTTCGGATGATTGATTAGTCGTACATTTCTAAAGCCTTCACCACGTGGCTTGGGTGTGAAGATGTTTTTTTATGCGATAAATAATATAATAATAACAACTATTTGGCTACAGGTTATAAATATAAGACGGAGGTGAGGATTCTGGAAAATACTTCTAACTTTAAACTTACTAACTCAGTATAATAAAATAGCAGGCTACATAATATATATATAATCTTGTAAAATCTTGTAATGTGTCTTCTAAAATTGTAATATTTTTAAAGCAAATTTTTAGCTTTGCTATGCCTTTCAAACCAAGTAAGGTTCGTCTAGCTAAGGCTAGCACAAAAGAGTTGAGAAATTTCGAGTCTGGCAGTATACGAATCCATAGCTGAATTGGCAAAGCACTTGGGGCGTATACCCAGGGGGTGCAGGTTCGAGTCCTGCTGGATTCTTAATTTTTCAACTTTAATATTATATAAAATATATAAAATCCTATTACTATCTCATAATTATTAAATTTTAATAACTTCTAAATTTCAAGTTAATTACAATAACTATGACGTCACAACACGTAATATTGCATGACAGAACATCATAAATCACGACATTCTTCTATTAGAATTGGGGTTTCGTAACAAAAGTAATAGTTACCAGGTCAAGTGCACCGCGATAATGGAGGATTGGATACGCTGGCGACCTTTAAGTTTTTGTGTCATTTGTTGAGAAAGTCTGCCTCGTTGGTCTAACGGAAGTTGATTGCCGCTCATCGTGAAGTCTCGAGTTCGATCTGAGCGTTGCGGGAAAAGTGTTGTTTGAGGATTTTCCGTCATTTCTTAGTTGCAGCGCGGGGTTTAGTGCCTTGCGATGGGCTCAGTCAACCCCTTTCGCTGGTGACCTAATCATTTGTAATGAAAGTTAGGTTTTAATACAACCCTGCCATATTCTAGGTAATATGAACCTGATGTTATTCCTACTAACATAAATATCGCTAACACAGTCTTCGTGCATAGCTATTGTGCTAAACATTCTCGCTTTCATTGCCCGAAATAGGCAACAATACAACATTTCTGACGTGTCAATACTACGTAGTGTCGTAGAGTCGTGCATAAATCGGTTGCTTTTGATTGCCAATCTATCAGTTTCCATTAAAATACAGTACCCTATAATAGATATTAATAAATACCTGCCTATTTGCGTCCTCAGTGTCATATTAAAAGATTCAATAAATCGATTCTTTTGGCGTCCATTGCTGGACATAAGCCTCTCCCAATTTGCGCCAAAACATTGGGTGTTACGCCTTCCGCATCTAGTTCCCTCAAGTGATCTTCTTAAAGTCATCTGTCTACCTCGCTGGGGAGATGCCTATCTTAAGGTTGCTGAGTTGTGGTTTCCATTCCGAGAATTTCATTAAAAGATCTGCTGAAATAATCGGATTTAATTTTTAATCTCCAGTTCCTAGCTTCTACCGCATTTAACTTATCGAATAAATCGTAAATCGTGGCTTGTATTAAATTGGCGCTCAGGTTAAGTGTGAGTGCAAAAAAAAATCGTTTAATATTGCGCGGAACGCGGTCGAAAAAAAACTTGAATGGATACAATTTTGTAAGTAGTTAAACGTGACTAAATAAGTTATTTTTTATGGTGGATAGGCATGCGTTTAACCACGATTACACCTGATGGTAAGTGATGACGCGATCTATGGTAAAGCACGCGTATCTATGAAATACCTATATACTCTTGCTTTCAAGAGACCCAAATTGTACTGTTGCGGAAACACTCGGACAGAATGTTCAACTCTTTGGCAGTTCTCATGGGGAATGTTGAAGCGAAAATCATCTCCAGCTTTCTGACACGGTGTCACGTGTTTAGAATAGATGTGTTTTTTTAATACGACGTTTGTAGTCAACGGACATTTTGCCCATTTGCCCACCTGATGGAATATGGTAACTATAGCCCAAGAACATAAACAATCCACAAAAGCAGATTGTAGATGCGTCACTCCATCTGAGGAATAAGGTGTTATGCCTCATGTGCCCGTAATTGCAGGACCTTATCTCATCACCAAACCACAGTAGTGCAAGCACTAGTATTGGCGGCAAGTGAAAGGTGAGATGGTGGTGCTGCCCGCCCTTGGACTCGTTCATAAGAGCTCTATCACCATCAAAATGATAATTCAATCATTGTTAAAATATTTGCTTAATAATGCCGAAACGTAAATTCCTAACTTTCCAAACAATTATCTGATACTCAAAGTCTTAAGAGAGCATAAGGACTTTCCGGACTGTAGCAATGGCCGCCGAACTACTAATTGAATTAAATCTTGTTATAAAGATAAAGTATTTATGATCATTATACCCCATACCCTTTTGCTGACCTTCAATTTAATCTGAGCTGTCCTTGCGATGCTCTGTCCTCGTTTTTGAAAGGGTGATTAACCAAAACCAAAGACTATTAGTGATCCGTTAATTCGGGACAAATAGACTGAAGTTACAGAGTTCTTTAGCGAGACCATACTTTGTAATATTATAGCTTTGCTGAGCTTACTAAGGTTGATTTTTTTTAAATTAGATTCGAACCAGCGCCCCTTGGGTAAACGCCCCAGGTGCTTTGCCAATTCAGCCATGGATTCGTATGCTGCTAGATTCGAAATTTCTTAACCCTTTTTGTGCCAGCGTTATAGGTAGGTAAATACCTTAGCTCATCATACAGGTGGCGCTGAAACCCAGTAGGCTTCGTCTAGCTTAGCAAATTGACAATGCACCTGGGATGTTTGCACCAGGTTTGAATCCTGCTGGATTCCATTTTTTTTAAAGACCATATTTTGTGTAAATTTCCCAAACTATCTGATATCTTAATACTAGAGCAATGGCCAGTGACACACGGATTCAATTATATGTGTCAGATGAATTAAATCTTATACCGTATATCATCCGTAATGAAATATTTATACACCCCTTTTGGTGACCTTTTTATCTGGATTTGACCTTTCTGTGGGCGTTTTTAGGGTTCCGTAGTACCTACAAGGAACCCTTATACTTTCGCCATGTCCGTCTGTCTGTCCGTCTGTCCAAGGCATAGCGACGAAACCATTGGTGCTAGAAAACAGAAATTTTGCATAAACATGTATGTTAACTATACAAAGAAAGTCGTAGAATAAAATTTGGAAAAATATTTTTTTTTCGGGTAGCTCCCCTACATGTAAAGTAGGGATGTTTTTTTTTTTGTCGCCTACCCCATAGTGTGGGGTATTGTTAGATAGGACTTTTAAAAACGTTTAGGGGTTGCTAAGACAGTTTTTTGATTTAGAGATCCGTTTGCGAGATAATTAACTTTAAAGAGCAAATTTTTGTTCGAGTAGAGCGTCCCCCCCCCTCTAAAAGCTAAACTACTAGATCCCAAAATCTTGAAAAAATTGTGTCGGTAGTACATGTAATGAACTTTAAAGGAAAACTATAGCGGATAAGTTCACTTCATTAGTTCAAGAGTAATTGGGATCCAAAGTGTAAAAGGCAGTTACTTAGAATAATTCGTGCAAATTACAAAAACCATTGAAAGTAATGACTTGTATGAAGATGTTACTTGTTTAATACAGATAGTAAATCCCTTTTAAGTCAAAATATGTTGTTACGACTAGCTACGTAACCCTACTGCGCGTGGCCCGACACGCACTTGGCCGGTTTTATTTCTATTCTGTTAACACTTTTATTTGATTTGGTTTCGCACCATGTTGGTCATTATTATATAAACGAAATATTTATAACATTTTCACTTCAGCGGCTGTAATGATACTGCCAGACTATTGGAAGTTGCGGTTTCATGCGACTAATACGAAATAATGAAAAACAAACATCTTGTCTGATTACTTACGTATCTAACCATAAAACAAATAGTAAAATCTTCGTCATAGATAGAAGTACAATAATGTGTTGAAATCTTCAAAGCAAGAGCAAATAAGTATCTAATAGGTAAGCGTACTCGGATACCGTAGACCGCATCATCACATCAGATCAGTGGTCAATCGCGTGCCTCAACACCACGGGACTTAAATAAAAGAGAATTAGGCAATCAAATTAAGAAATCAAAATAATATCTATGTGTGTAAAAAGAGATCATGTAAGTTTTTAATGAACTTTACAAACATTCTCATAGTATGGTTAAAGTGCAACATAGCAACTGTATGATCCGGTTATACGTTACGTGAATCGTTTTTAAAAGGATGGCCTGTCTAGGTCAAGCCAAAGGTCAAATAAATGCCATGAGTTTGCTAATTGTGGATTAAAATAAATCTTATCTCTTGGTTTTGGTTATTTGTAGATGAAGTAATGAGTTATTATTACTAGCTGTAGTTATAATTTGACGACCGGATGGCGGAGTGGGTAGTGTACCTGCCTGCGACGCCGAGGTCGTGGGTTCGATTCCCACTTAAGACAAATCTTTGTGTGCATGAACATGGGGATTTGTCTTAGTCTGGGTGTTTCTATGTATAATATGTATGTATTTACAAAAAAAAAAGTATATATATGTATTAGTATCAGTTATTCTAGTACCCATAGTACAAGCTCTGCTTAGTTTGGGACTAGATGGCGTTGTGTGTGAGTTGTGAAATATTTATTAAAAATAAAAATACTACCCTTTCGTCCGCGTGGTATTCGTTTAAATTAACCAAGGATTTATCCACGTAAGTGCTCCGCTCCCGTCACTTAAATCGTCATGTTAAAGCTTACATTTTCTTTTTATTTATTTTGGGAAATCCAAAGCAAACATGTAATACATTGACAATATAACTAAATATTCTTAATAACTAGGGCTGACACTAGGGTTGCCAACTGTACTCTAAAATAGAGTATTTTTCTCTATATCATGTAAGCGTACTCTATAATCTATAACACTAATAGAGTACGCTAAAATACTCTTTTTTACACATTCTTACTTGTCATATAATCGTATGCAAAAACCCATAATCAAAACCAAAAAATGAATTATTTACTGTTAATATGTTGGTATCCCCAAATTTTCTCCAACCATTTTTGACGTAATGACGTAATTCACGACGTAATTCACGAACGTCCATTCGGACGTTCGTGAACGCAGCCACTAATGTCATTACGTCAAAAATGTCAAAATACACATGGACAACTTATATTCAGAAGTTATAATTTTAAATGAACTCCAAGCTGAATTGTGAACTAACTCAGATTTTATGCAAAAATCCACTGCAGAAAAATGCCAAATTACAAATTATATTTTTACACCGAAAAATACCTAATCCGGGGGCTAGAGATAAAAAGGCAGATGTAATTTTATATCGCCCAAACCAGACATATTTGGCACATATCAATTTAAGCACACATTGTTATTGAGATTAGTTGAAAAAAAACTGACACAATAGTTTGCATGGCAACATTTTTATACAGAAAGACACAATGGTCTGATTGGATCGTTCAAAAGGGTCAAGTACGTAGTACTCGTACGGCGAGCACGTATGTAGGTACAGAATTGATTTTTATAGTGAAGTTGTATCTTCAGCTTTTGTTTCTGATGTGAAAACAATCAGTTTTTGTTATAGAAATTACCGGGACGAAGTTTTCAGGGTTTGGAGATGGTAACATCAGTCAGCTGCAGTGGTCCGAATCTCTTACCGTACAGGTTGACCACGTGCAAGTTTTAGTTAAGTATTTATAATTAGATACCGTCCATCCTCTTTCTGGCTCCATCAGCAAATCAGCGCTGCAGGGCTTTGTTGCACTGCAGCTTATGGCTGAGATGGTGACCTTTTCTGACAAATTTATTGTTTAGTATTTTAAGTTATATTTTTTTCTCTTTTAGAGAAAATAAATATGTTTCTTTCTTTCTTTCAAGTTACTTCGTTTTGATTGCAAACCAGTGTTTAGTGCCAATCTTACTGTAAAACATTTGTAATGATAACTTTAATTATATTTTTCCTTGTGGTTAGTATTATAACAGTTTTATGATTAATTGAATAAATATTTACCCGTTAAAGTACCAAATTTAATAAAAATAAAGCTAATATATAGGCAGTATGGCTACACTGCCAAATAAAGAACGAAAATATTTTTATAACACGTACTTTTGTATTAAGTACAACATTTTCATGTAATACTAATATTAGTTTTAGAGTTTGATTTGTGCTATTGTTTGTGTCAGCTAAGGTTGCCAACTTTTTTCAGAAGAAAAAGAGTATATCTGATTTCAAAGGAGGTAAAAAAGAGTATCATTTATTTTAAATTTTTAAAAAGGTATTTTTTTGTACTTTTTGACGTAATGACATTAGTGGCTGCGTTCACGAACGTCCATTCGGACGTTCGTGAACGCAGCTATATACTCTCTGTTCCCGCCACTTCAGCATTTACTGAAAGAGTCTTTTCGGTCATGAATGTGAAGTGGCGAGAAGAGAGAATCAGAGCGTCATTGAAATTGATTAAAAATGAGCTCTTGATCTATATAAATTTAGAGTTAGAATGTTTGGACTCATACAATTCTTTTAAAAATAATAAAAAATTGTTATGTGCTGCAAAAAGTACAAAAAAATACCTTTTTAAAAATTTAAAATAAATGATACTCTTTTTTACCTCCTTTGAAATCAGATATACTCTTTTTCTTCTGAAAAAAGTTGGCAACCTTAGCTGACACAAACAATAGCACAAATCAAACTCTAAAACTAATATTAGTATTACATGAAAATGTTGTACTTAATACAAAAGTACGTGTTATAAAAATATTTTCGTTCTTTATTTGGCAGTGTAGCCATACTGCCTATATATTAGCTTTATTTTTATTAAATTTGGTACTTTAACGGGTAAATATTTATTCAATTAATCATAAAACTGTTATAATACTAACCACAAGGAAAAATATAATTAAAGTTATCATTACAAATGTTTTACAGTAAGATTGGCACTAAACACTGGTTTGCAATCAAAACGAAGTAACTTGAAAGAAAGAAAGAAACATATTTATTTTCTCTAAAAGAGAAAAAAATATAACTTAAAATACTAAACAATAAATTTGTCAGAAAAGGTCACCATCTCAGCCATAAGCTGCAGTGCAACAAAGCCCTGCAGCGCTGATTTGCTGATGGAGCCAGAAAGAGGATGGACGGTATCTAATTATAAATACTTAACTAAAACTTGCACGTGGTCAACCTGTACGGTAAGAGATTCGGACCACTGCAGCTGACTGATGTTACCATCTCCAAACCCTGAAAACTTCGTCCCGGTAATTTCTATAACAAAAACTGATTGTTTTCACATCAGAAACAAAAGCTGAAGATACAACTTCACTATAAAAATCAATTCTGTACCTACATACGTGCTCGCCGTACGAGTACTACGTACTTGACCCTTTTGAACGATCCAATCAGACCATTGTGTCTTTCTGTATAAAAATGTTGCCATGCAAACTATTGTGTCAGTTTTTTTTCAACTAATCTCAATAACAATGTGTGCTTAAATTGATATGTGCCAAATATGTCTGGTTTGGGCGATATAAAATTACATCTGCCTTTTTATCTCTAGCCCCCGGATTAGGTATTTTTCGGTGTAAAAATATAATTTGTAATTTGGCCTCGTAACCGCCGTAAAATTTTGGGTACGAGGCTTTCTGACAATGACCTTTTAAGTTATTAGAGTAGTTATGTATAATTTTACGTCCAACATGTATATTTTTGTAATATTTTAAAGCAAATTTTAGCTTTGCTATGCCTTTTTGTATTTAAAACGCTAAAACCAAGTAAGGTTCGTCTAGCTAAGGCCGGCACAAAAGAGTTGAGAAATTTCTAGTCTGGCAGCATACGAATCCATAGCTGAAATGGCAAAGCACTTGGGGCGTATACCCAGGAGGTGCAGGTTCGAGTCGTGTTGGATTCTTAATTTTTCAACTTTAATATTATATAAAATGTATATTTTTCATTAAATAAATGTATATACATTTGTAATAATGTTCTAAAATATTATTTAAACCATTACGCCAACCGTGTACGTTAAGTGCACGGTTACCGTAGTGGCTAAAGCGGCCGCCTCGCCGCTTTCAACTGCGCTAGTGTTGTGAGTTCGAACCCCACACGAGATAAATCTTTGTGTGATCCACAAAGATTTGTCCTGACTCTGGGTATACTGCCACACAGGAGTTATTCCTAATGCGGGCGGCGTTCTTTCTTTAAAAGAAACAGAAAAAAAATCACCTGCAATCAAACCTAACCTCACTCGTGAAAAGAAGATGCCAGTCCAGCGGTTTAGAAGTTACTACCAACTTGAACAATAAACATATTTCCAATCTCCGAATGAAATCTTCATCGTCTGAGAAAGCTATAAATGTACGTAATAACAGCCGAACAAAACAATTTATAATGATGAAAATTATCATTTAAATTACAGAAAGTTGTAAACTTGGAATTACAATTTGAATTGTGTATATATATGTCTGTCGCAAAGTCTGAAAGTTTTATCAAGAAATGGGTATTCGAAACAAGACTGCTTTGAATATACCTAGATAGAACTCCCAATGGTACTCTTAAAAACCCTAAATATAATGTTAAAGAATGCCTGCCTGAATATTTATGTCAAGTTCTGTGAATATTTACAACTGGCTGACTTGCATCAAACGATAAGATACTCACTAAGTAATTAAATGTCGATTGAATATTCTGGTACAACTTTGTAGGTACCTTATCGAGCATAAGAGCTTCAAAGGAAAGCATTGAAACGTCGCTTATTTTACAACTACACGCCTATATTACCCAGAAAGTTGTGGTAGAGGTGTACGACACTCACATTTCACCTGTTGTGTTTAAGTCACGGTGATGAGCCACCCACCGGGCACAATTTCAAGTCCGTGATTGCCCGACCCGGGAATCGAAACCAAGACCATGCGGTAAGAGGCGCATACGCTAACCATTAGACCATCGAGGCAGTCTTTTACTAATATTTTAGAAGAAATTTCTGTTGAGCTAGTCGTATAGATAGATTATAATTTGCTTATCGACGCTATTTCATAACGATCGGTTCTATTGATAACCACTCAAGCCTAGAAAATTAATATAGCCAAATAACGCACTACCCTGGTGTAGCTATAAACCACAGTGTATCGGGTAATACTGTTACCAGTGAATCAATAGCCAGCTTGCTCGGCGGTGCACGTAATCAAATCAATTACTCTGTGTGTTATCAACATTGAAAGTGACCTGCAAATTCGACGCACAATAAAGAAAAAAAAACCTGTTGTACTTTCGAGGAAATAGCCATAAACCACAGTGTATCGCATAATACTGTTATCAGTGATTTAATACTGCAGCCAGCGTGCACCGTGTACGTAATTGAATCAATTATTCCGTCTGCTAGCAGCATTGCGACCTGCAAAGGGCCTGTAACCCTATTAACTTTATAAACGTCTCGTTTGAGATTGGATGGTCTAGAGGTTCTCTATTGTTCCACATAATTTTATTTGACATAATTTAACTTCGCATACCTTAATTTGGTTTAATGATAATTTCGCAATTATTCGTAATGCTTATCCAATTTTGTCTTGTTTCAGATCTAGTCCACTGCACAAACGAACCCAACGTGTCGATACCACAGCTGGCCAACTTGTTGGTCGAGCGCACACAGAACACCAATTGGGTGGTCGTGTATAAAGCTCTAATAACAGTACACCATCTACTAGCATATGGGAATGAGGTGAGTTGCAAAATTGACGTTACAAAGTTTGGTACGAAAGCAAGGGTATGTTTTTAGGCGCTGAAAACTCTAACAGTAGCCGGTTGCTAAAACTGGCAATACTGAAGCTGATACCGTTGATATTTGCGCCGTCTAAAAAGCGCCTTTTATTTATGCCATACTTAATACTCTTAGTCAGACCATCAAGCAAGACGTAAGTTTGTTTAAAAATAGATAAAACTTCAAGAATTTTAATTCAATTCAGGATTCAAGTATGATGGGAAAGATTCTCCCGTCCGCATTGTACTATGGGATAAACTTAAAAGCATCTTTGGGACATTGCTACTTTGTAGACACTGCACTTGTACGCAAAAAGCATTCTACTTTGTCATAATCCGAAGTCATTCATTGCGGTTGCAACAGTATCGAAATTGCGAAAACGTGTTTATTTTATATTACATCAAATCGTAAAATTCTGATGATTTGTTTAGAGTACAAAATGATACCGAAGCTGACTTACAATAGTTGTATGCCAATTCTAACCTTTCCAATGAAACATTTGGCGCTCCAGCCAAGGGCCAAGATATATACCCTGACCAACTCTTCCAATACAATACCTATCAAGCGACAGTTGCCAAAAATGCGATATGATTTATTTCACACACCTTCTAAGGAATGAATTACATTCAAAATTGGGCATGGTATCCTTTTCGGGGACTAGACATAAAACCGTCCACAGATTGAAGTTGTTTACCAGCTGAATGAAAACGAAAGTCGAGTGAGTCAGCTTTTTACGAAGTCTGCCGTCGTAATGACTGTCGAGTTTATCGGTTACTAGGTCAAGAAGAAACGCAAACATTCAAGAATAGTGTATTTCTTTCTAATTCTTCTTTAAAAATATAGCAAGAAGAATTGGTCCAAAAGCAATTGTATTGCGGGCGCCCAAACAGTTAACTTGCCAGAATGATGTCGTGTTTAGTGTGTTTGTAGGTCATGTTGACGAGCTTACATACGTAATTTACTGTAACACAACATAGCATAACGCCTATATTACCAAAAAGGGTGTTGCATAGTGGTTTACACATGCCACCTTATACGTTTTGGTTTCCTGTGATTATGGGTGAGCTTATAGTGAAATTATTAATAATAGCGAATACTTTCGGCAAATTCCAAACATCCGATTCTTGCCTGACCCGGCAATCGAACCTTGGACATCGCGGTGAGAAGTCATATACAAACAACTATTCCAACGAAGCATTAAGCTTTCTTTGTCGAAGCTAAATTACTAAATTCACTTTAGTAAGGTTTTGTCTACGGCGTAAAATGTTAAACAAGAGAACCCTTTGCTTAATAAAAGAAAGAATTGCTCTTTTTGTTGAGTAGCGTTAAAAGAATTGCTGTAAAGAACAGACAAAGACACTAATTGCTACTGGTTTTAGTTAAATTGCTTTGTAGACTAACTAGGCACAAGGCAAAAGAAAACATAATTAAGTTTTATTCAGGGGTCGACAAAATGTGGCGATTTTTAAAACTGAAATAAACAGGGATGTTGCGTTTTAACTATAGATACAGCTTTCATGAATCGACAGAATCTTAACCAGTACACAACTTGGTTCATCTTTTGAAACTTGTAACGAGCGAATTTAAAGTTTGACCAGAGCGAGAGAGAGAGGACATTTCCTAAATATTGTGTGAGTGACTCAGATTCACAAGAATGTAGTAATTACATAGGTGTTACATTACATATTAAGACACTGTGACATTCTACCATAACAACAATGGTTTGCAAATTTTTTTAGTAATTAATTTTAAGTAGTAAGTAAATTTTAAGTAGTAGCAAATTAAAATTAGTAATTAAATGTGAAAATTAAATTCTAGTTAAATATTAATTCATTATATAATGTCTAAATAAATACATAATTATAATGTTAATGAATTTATGAAATGTCCAGTTAATGTCAAGTTAAAATAATGATGTTAAAAAATAAAATATTACAAGTCTAATTTTATTAATGATTAAATTAAGAAATAATCCATACATATTAATATAATAAGTTAATAAAATGTAGCATTGATACATTAATAGGTACATGTCATAAATTCTTTCAGGGTGTAAAAACATTTTTCTGCAAGCCACAACGTTAATTTCTTATTAAATAAGTTCAAGGGCAGTTCTTTAAATTTATTTGGTAGTTTATTGTAAACTTCTACAGCTTTATTATACACATTTCTTTCATTTATATATATATCTAAATGACATCTAGGTAAAATGACGTGTCGCTTCAAAGTAAAGGCTCCAGAATTTAATATAATGTTGCCTTGCAATGCAAGTCTTGCATATTGGTGGACATTCCTGTGACGTCACTTGTTAGCCTGTAGGTTATTCACTCAGAGCACCAGAGTGCGCGTGGCAAACGTGTGAGCCAGCATGTCCATTGATTTATACGAGGACCTCCTAGGACTGATTTTTAGAGATCGGGGATCTTAGAATAAGTAACAACAGAATATTTACTTCCTAACAAAATGTAAGGTGTAGAAATATACCTACATCTCCCCTGAGGTGGGTACCTACACTAAAAAATTAAACATATATCCGCGCGCGAACCGTAAATGTTTTTGCGTGGGGCACTTATGGCCGAGATGCGAGCTTAGGGTTGTTATTAGCTCAAATTTGAGCTAAGAGCGTGGCCCCTACTATAAGCTAGCGTGACGTACGCCGCAAGGCGAGCGTCTCAGCCAGATGCCCTATACCTTCCTTAAAGTAGCGCCGGCGATACATACCCAAACTGCGAAGTGGTTAGATCAAAGTACCTTCAAATTCTTAAAATTTTACTTTGAATGTGACAAATATTAGGATTCTCAAATGACTGAAACAATAAACTTCGTAGTTCTTTGGTAAGTAATTTGTTGATCATGGAATTTAGCACCAAAATTACATGTATTATTATTACTGTTGTATATTTTTAAGAAACCGACAATTATCTGTCAGAAATCACGACAAACTTCGCCGGTTCCTTAATATTTCTATGAATAACTACGATTATATCCTAAGAATGGTGTTTCTATCAAGGATATAAGCCCAAGGTTATAATTTTCTCACTTGGATTTAAATTCTCATTACGTATTTGTATTGTTTGTCACATAATGTATATGCTATTATTCCCACGTTGGAACAGCTGTGCACACATTGATACAACTTTGCATGTGTGTCGGTCGATGCGTCAGTATTAGAATTATTTGATTGGTCTATTGGGAGTTTGGCTAATAAATGTCAAATAATTTTGCATACCAACGCTTTGAAATGTATGGCATCTGGCTGAAATGACGACTCTGTAGACATTGTTTCATATTTAGAAAGGTAACGCAATTTAGATTTGCCTGGCTTTGCTTCTGAGATTATATTGCCAGTATGGTTACATGCAGGTGTTTATCTAACATGGCATCAGCAACATTATGAAGACGTAGCTGCGTAGGTAGAAATGTTTAAAGCTGCTAAAGATGTACTTATCTGCTTCGTTGGTCTAGTACTTAGCGTATACAACCTCTCGCCGCAAGTTTCCAGCAATTGTTATTTGGTATATTCCCGTCAGGCGATTCCCAATAGCAGAACGGAGTTAGTGTTGTGCCTGATGGCGGGCGATAGGCTCACCCACTATCATTTACACATAACAGATGAAATGTGGGTATTATAAAGCTCGGCCACCCTTCTGTGTATTATAGGTAGGATGTAACGTAGGCGGTTAGTGCTAAGACTGTAGGGTGCTTACCCACTTCATTCACAAAAGCTCTATCAAATGCGTCATGAATGATCCTTATTTCATCTCAGGTCAATAAACGAACAAATTAGCTATCGCCTGTCCTACTAAACAACAATCTCGTTACAGATCGAAATGAGTTATTAGGTCTTAAATCAGTGAAGAGGTCAAAACATTTATCACCAGCAATGCCAAGAAGAGGTTGCCAAAATGATTTAAAATAAATAAACTTTCTGTTTACACATTTTTATTATGAGAGGTTAGACAAAGATGTATTACTAAAGCGGCTTTTCAATGGGATAGAGAAAAGTCAAGAGTAATGTGACTATCACAAACGAGATGCCAGTAAGTGTTAATAAAAAAAAAACTTATAAATTAAATGTGTTGCCGTCCATAGCATCAGAACGTCTATCCGAGTAGTTTTTACAAAATAAATCGCAACATTTCATTCAGTTTTAGCACGTATATTCCGTAAGATGATAGCTTAAAAGCTGTGCACAGGACAAACGCCGCCATTACCCTGGCGTGACGTGATGACGTAAGGACTTAGTTAGGAATGCACAGTTGCTTGAGCCATTCTCCTTTCTGTTAAGTAATATACAGTCAATAAAGACTCCTTGTATGGAAGTTTAGGAGCTCGCGGCTAGATCAAAGCCGACCGATCCATCTTGCAGGTTAAGCAATACTAACAACGGCGGGCCGTAGATGGGTGACCATCTTTTAACATAATGAGTTTCCCTCTGTGCCTCGAAGAGCAGTAACCCCAATATTATAAGGGAAAGTCTCGAAAGATTGATTTCCAGTATAAAAGCAATTTCAAAGACCTAGTCAAGTCAAAAAGTGCGACGGCACTATTAAACCGTCTACTTCTACAGTAGATAAACCCTGATGTGTCCCTCAGTGAAAGACATTAGGTAAAAAGTAAGGTGAACATTCTTGAACTGGTTTTCAAAGTCCTCCTCGCATATAACTTACTGTTCAAATCAATGCTTAAAGTACATGTCTTGTCTGACAAAACTGACCTCTTAGCTAGTAGAAAAGGAAAACCATTTTTCATCAGCAAGCGAAGCAATGGTTGTCAAGGAAATGTCCATAAACTTGGCAATCCGAATGCTTAAAAATTATGTGAGTTTCGTCAAGCGTATAATTAAAATTAGATAAGGGACGAATTCAAGCTTAAAAACGTTTTCCCGAGTAAATTATTTCACCAAATTTAATCAACAAAAAATAGCAAACGAAGGCTAAAAATGCGGTTTGGTTTAAACAGGCGATAGATACTATGTAAAATAACATCACGTCAGAGGAGTATGACAGAGCTGAATAACACCCACATTAAACTTTGATGGGGGTGAGCCTATCGCCATCCACCAGGCACAAATACAACTCCGTGCTGCTATTGACGACCGGATGGCGGAGTGGGTAGTGTACCTGCCTGCGACGCTGAGGTCGTGGGTTTGATCCCCACTTAAGACAAATCTTTGTGTGCATGAACATAGGGGTTTGTCTTAGTCTGGGTGTTTCTATGTATAATATGTATGTATTTACAAAAGAAAAGTATATACTATGTATTTGTATCAGTTATTCTAGTACCCATAGTACAAGCTCTGCTTAGTTTGGGACTAGATGGCGTTGTGTGTGAGTTGTGAAATATTTATTTATTATTATTATTTATAGAGGAAAAAATCCCAAAAAACACTTTTGCCCGACCCGGGAATTAAACCCGAAGATCAAGGTATCAGGTACTTAGTAAAATCTTCACATCAATGGGAAAATATTAATCATGTTTCGTGCAATGATACAACACGGAACAGGGCTCACAGTGCGAAGTCCGGTCTACAATAAACAAATAAACATACATTTTACGGTGTAAACAAACGCTGCGTGGGTCGACATAATCTAATTATCAATGATAAACAAAATAATGAAAATTGTGATATCGTTTATATTATAACTCTTTCACGATAAAAACTATAACAGTACTCATCAGATGGTAAAGATTTTGTGAGGAATCACTTACAATCGCAATTCTAACATTGCATAACATTACATCACGCCCATATTACCCAGAAGGGTGTAGCAGAGGTGTACAACACCTACACTTCCCCTGTTATGTTCAGGTCCCATGGGATATGCATGGTTAGAAATTATTACTGATACTAGAGTACCATTGTTATATCCAGATGTAGCTAAGCATCTGCAATCTCTCTTGGATTGTGGATGTTCATGGGCTGTAGACTGCAGTTGCCACGCTCAATCACTTGAGACTATACAGTCATACATACGTCGCGTCGTATAAAAACACGTCACGTTTGAAAACACGTAACAGTTTTATCTCGGTGATTACACACGTCAGACCTGCGGTCAGGGACGTCAGGATGGTTTATTTATACATTTTTGTAAAGGTGCCGAGATAAATTTGCACCATTTTACTGACTAAATAAAGTCAATATTTCTTTAAATATTTTTGCTTAGAAATCCTTCCTCTCCTCTTTAGAAGGATATTAGAAGTATGTGGGTGTGTTTTTCCTCCCACATACATCTTTGTTATAAGAGTAGGGCTGGTAAATCGATATAATATGAGACTGTTAGGTGCCTCCTCTCAACTGTTTCTAAAGTATCGAACTGGAGCGCTTTTTGCTATATGACTATATGTATATTAGTGAATTACATGCTCTCAAACTTATATAGCTCCAATGTTTTCTGATCTCTCAATACCTTCTTTCAATCAAGTAAACTCAAGATACGCTTGTTACTTATCAATTAGTTATTACGTCATTAAATGACGTTGTTAATGCTACATCGTTACATACTGCATTTGACCTAAAAATGCCGGATACTTTCAGCTATTTTTGTTTGTTGTTTTGAAATGGATGACGCCGTTTTCTATGTTTATTTGAGTTTTTGAACGGGCTTTTTAACCTGATGATAAGTGAAAGTCCCTAAACATATATTAATGGTTATGTATAATGTATAACTAGGTACTAGTAGCTAAACATCAAGCTGTACAGTCAGCAACAGAAGTAGCACATGCACAAATTTTTAAAGTCACTTACTTCCTCAGTTGCATATGGAAGTTTAATTATTTTTAACCGACTTCAAAAAAAGGAGGAGGTTCTCAATTCGGTTGTATTTTTTTTTTATGTTTATTCACCGATTACTCGAAGATGCCTGGACCGATTTGAGATATTCTTTCTTTGTTTGAAAGGATATACTTGTCATGTGGTCCCATTTTTTTCAAGTCACGTTCTGATGATGGGATCCTAGAGAAATCGAGGGCAACCCTCAAATTTAAAAGGCTTCTATATTGTTTTTTATATATTATCTAAAGCTACTCGGATATCTACATCTAGTAGTCAGCATTTTATGTTGCTGAGCTGATGCTGAAAGGTACAACTCCTCAACGGTTAGGAGTACGGGGATAATTCTTTAAATATAGGCTCCTTGAGGCCGTTTACTGTATTCTTTCAAGTTATACACAGATGAGGCGAGACGTTGAATATTACTTATGTACATTCATAATATGAGGTCATGATTTGATAATGGGATCCTAGAGAAATCATGGGTAACCCTCAAATTTCAAAGGCTTCTATATTGTTTTTCGTATATTACCTAAAACTTCTTGGATATTTGCATTTTAAGTAGCTGAGCTGATGCTGGAAGGTACAACTCCTCAACGGTTAGGAGTACGGGGATTATTATTAATAAGTTTTCCGTCTCAAGTAACCGTCGTCTCCTCATTTGAGAAACATTCTGGTCTACCCATCACTTAAAATCGTAAAATAAAATAATTTTTAATAAAAAAAAAACCGACTTCAAAAAGTAGGTAAACTAAAAAGCAAAAAATAAATTGACTTCGCACAAAATAATACGTTTTTTCATTTAGTAAAATATAAATTATTAAATAATTATTTTATAATTCTGAAGTCGGTGCAAAGTAAACAATAACTCTGTATAGACTAATCTTTCTAACAACTATTTTCTGACTGAATATTAGATCTTAATTATCCGATTTACTTGGCACCGACTTCAGAATTATAAAATAATTATTTAATAATTTATATTTTACTAAATGAAAAAACGTATTATTTTGTGCGAAGTAAATTTATTTTTTGCTTTTTAGTTTACCTACTTTTTGAAGTCGGTTTTTTTTTTATTATTCAAGTGTCCAACTTTTGTTGCTGACAGTATATTACCAGTATAAGCTGCTCCTTTATTAAGATTTATGTTGTTGTTGAAATGTATTTTTTTGGTACAAAATATGTCACATGAATCTGATTCAAGCACAATCAACATCAAAGCTTCACGGGAAGCCTTATCTTATACTGGTCTAGGTGTTAGCTGCGACTTCTGCGTGGCATTCCTTGTATAAACCACGATTACTGGTGGTAGAGCTCTTGTGAATGAGCTCGAGGGCGGCAGCACCACCGTCTCACCTTTAACATGCCGCCAAATAGTAGTGCTTCCATTACTGTGTTCCGGTTTGGTGGTGAGATCAGGCCCTGAAATTACTGGCACATGAGGCATGACACTGTGGTCCTCGGCTGCAGCGACGCATCAGCTATAGTCTGCTTTTGTGGATTGTTGATGTCCATGGGCTGTACTCCACTTACCATCAGGTGGACTACACGTTCGTTCGCTGTGGGCGTAGTATAAAAAAATTCTACTCGCGTTATACGTTACACTCTTGTCGCGTTTAGCATAAGGTGAAAACTTTAAAGCTTACAAATGGACTGAAGGCTATTATATGCTATCTGTGTATAGTTGCAAAGCTTGACTTGTTTCTCTAGGGATAATTCTTGCAGTATAAAAATAGGTGTTTATTAATCTAGTATACATTAGTGTTATTTGTTCCTTGTGTTAGCACATTTGTTTTGCCTAAGTTGTATTGTTACGTGTAACAACAACTCCATCTTTGGGTCGTATGTTTAACTAAATTCGGCCAATCTATTATCCAGTACTTAGTAACTTTACTGTCCATTGATATCCGGGCACTAAACTTGATTTACGCACACCCTGGTGCAGTACTTAAATAATTACATGAAGGTATCCCAAACAGTAGGCGTGCGCCATCGTTAGGCGTGTGGGCGCGCTGGCTGCACTCTCGTCACACGGCGTCGCGTGTTATTGCCGTGTGACGTGCGTTTAGCCAACGAGCCCACACGCCTAATGTGGCGTCAGCCTTAAAACTATAAAATGTATTTACCTGTTTACTAACATATTTCTTTTCTATTTTTCAGAGGTTCACACAATATCTAGCATCGAGTAATTCAACATTTCAACTTAGTAATTTTCTAGACAAAAGTGGAGTACAAGGTATGTACACAGTTTGGTGTTTCTTATTAGTTTTAATGAGGAAGATAAATACTGCAAATGAAATAACGTTATCTCTTCCTATGGAGGTAAATATAACTAGGTTATAAGGTGCGTGTAAACACGGCTACACATAAAGCTATACACTGCCAGTATAAGCTGATCTCGCATTGCACGGACACCCTTTACAATGCGAGGTCATCTACTGGAAATGTATAGCTTTATGTGTAGCCGTACTCTTAATATTAGTTCTAATTAAGGCGTATCTATGGTAATATTAAGTTTCCATATAATGTTATAGTTTAGGTGAATTTAAGGTTCTAAATATGTAAGTGAGAGTGAACGACTATACAGTAGGCATGATGACAAATTTTTATTTTCTTATGTAATTGAAACACCTCTCAATATTTGAAAAATCATTCAAAGAATTACTTTGATATCACAAGCTTCCTGAGAATATGATTATTTTCAATTCACATTAATAATAGACTTGTCAGAACGCTCCTTAAAAACAGCTACAATGGCGTGACGTCACGCTTGAGTATTTTGAATGTGAAGTTATGAATTTTGTTTAATAGCCATACGGAATATTGCGTTTATGAAAAGGATTTTCTTACAAGAGTTGCTATAATTTGTGTGGGTAGTATAATGATATATTTTTTTTATAATTTCATACTTTATAAATGGACTCAGCCATAAAACTTTAAATGATCATAAAATGAGTTACATAAAAAAAGTAACTAAAACCTTTACTTTTGGCAAAGTATCCTATGTTTTACTATCTATGGATCAGCCCATTATATTTCTAAATGCTTTTTTAAAGGCATAACAATCGAACTTGTAAAAAAACAATTAGCTTACTGATTACTACTGTACAAGTGCATAATATAACCCTGGTACGTACCGCAGATTCTCTTTTCATTGCCACTGACTCTTGACATTTGGAATCCATTGTGGCTACTTTTTCTACAGAGTTCTATTTCAACTTTATTTATATACCACTGGGCGGAACATTATTTACAATAACGGCTATTGTTATTTGTTGTCTTTTAGTTTAAAGTTAAAATTACGTTGTATTTTCGCCTGAGTCTAGATATTTTTTATGAGCTATTCTGATTTTTGGGCATCAGTGTTGCCGATTTAGCGACTAAGGCATGATTTCACCTAAATTCTCAATCGATGAGTAAGGCTTAGCTACGGTTTTGAATCTCTCTGTACCTTTTATATATTGAATGAGAGAGAGAGATCGAAACAAGCGGTTTAATTAAGCGTCGGTTTGTCACGTTAGTAAAATCGGTAGACAGTCGCTTGAATTACAATAAAATCGTAAAATAAAATAATTTTTAACAAAAAAAAACCGACTTACAAAAGTAGGTAAACTAAAAAGCAAAAAATAAATTTACTTCGCACAAAATAATACTTTTTTTCATTTATTAAAATAGAAATTATTAAATAATTATTTTATAATTCTGAAGTCGGTGCCAAGTAAATCGGATAATTAAGAACTAATATTCAGTCAGAAAATAGTTGTTAGAAAGATTAGTCTATACAGAGTTATTGTTTACTTGGCACCGACTTCAGAATTATAAAATAATTATTTAATAATTTCTATTTTACTAAATGAAAAAACGTATTATTTTGTGCGAAGTCAATTTATTTTTTGCTTTTTAGTTTACCTACTTTTTGAAGTCGGCTTTTTTTTTTGTTAAAAATTATTTTATTTTACGATTTTAAGTGATGGGTAGACCAGAACGTTTCTCGAATGAGGAGACAACGGTTACTTAAGACGGAAAACTTATTAATAATAATCCCCGTACTCCTAACCGTTGAGGAGTTGTACCTTCCAGCATCAGCTCAGCAACTTAATATGCGAAAAACAATATTTCCCATGATTTCTCTAGGATCCCATCATCAAATCATGACCTCATATTATGAATATACATAAGTAATATTCAACGTCTCGCCTCATCTGTGTAGAACTTGAAAGAATACAGTAAACGGCCTCAAGGAGCCTATATTTAAAGAATTATCCCCGTACTCCTAACCGTTGAGGAGTTGTACCTTCCAGCATCAGCTCAGCAACATAAAATGCTGACTACTAGATGCAAATATCCAAGTAGCTTTAGATAATAACAATATAGAAGCCTTTTAAATTTGAGGGTTGCCCTCGATTTCTCTAGGATCCAATCATCAGAATGTGACTTGAAAAAAATGGCACCCCATGACAAGTTTATCCTATCAAACAAAAAAATAATTTCTCAAATCGGTCCAGGCGTCTTCGAATAATCGGTGAACAAACATAAAAAAAAAAAAAATACAACCAAATTGAGAACCTCCTCCTTTTTTTGAAGTCGGTTAAAAAATAGCGAGTTTTACAAGCTTTACGAGCAGAAATCGTTTCAGTGACATAAAAAAATTGTTCTAACTAACTAAAATGGATAACAGTAAAACATCAAACACAAAAAATTTGTAACCCTAGACTTTGAAAACAAGTATCACCAAACATCACTTCCGCGTTCTTGACCCTAAACCTTTAAACAACCCTACACCATAACAGTCTCTTGAGAAAACCTTTTATCGGTAACAATTCAATAAAGCCTATCTCCTCTGTGACCTATAAAATATCCCACGATATTTTGTAAAATGCCGGCAGTCTATCATTGACGCGATGTTTCCAATAATGTTTTATAGCATCGTAGGTTTTATTCGTCCGCCTTTTCCAATATCTTGTAAAGCCTTCGACTATTACTTGGAAGCTTCGTGCCATCTCAATCTGTTTGCAAAATACAGGATCTGGAACAGTTTATTAAACGAAACCTAAACAAAGATAAATTAACTTCTGTATTTTTTTACTTAGAATAAAACGGAGGAGGCTCTCAAGTCAACGTGTATATAAATAAATAATAAATATAAATAAATAAATATTCCACAACTCACACACAACGCCATCTAGTCCCAAACTAAGCAGAGCTTTTACTATGGGTACTAGAATAACTGATACTAATACATATATACTTTTCTTTTGTAAATACATACTTATTATACATAGAAACACCCAGACTAAGACAAACCCCCATGTTCATGCACACAAAGATTTGTCTTTAGAGGGAATCGAACCTACGATCTCGGCGTCGCAGGCAGGACACTACCCACTCCGCCATCCGGTCGTCATATATATATACTTTTTCTTTTTTTTATCTGTTATGTTAGACTACGCAATACTTTTTTACTGAGTGGTCTGATTTTGATAATTCTTATAGTAAGTATACCTTGATGTTGGTAACATGGAACGGATGTCTGATGATGGAATCCTAGGGAAATTAAGAGAAACCCCCGAATGTCATGGGCAATTAGAGTGTTTTTCATAATATATTTTCTAAATATATTTCTGAATATAATTATCTATTTTCTAAAATAAGTTAATTCTTTCGATGTTATGCTGTACGTATAAAACCAGTAGGTACTAGTTAGTAGTAGAAGGGGTCTGATCAAAACAGATTCGTCGCATCTGTACTATTATTTAACACAAATCCATCCGAAAGGATGCCCCATTTCATCGCTATCCCACATGTACAGATTTGTTAAGGGATGTATCAATTATTTCACAGAATCCTACAGACATATTTAAATCCTTGGATCATTGACATTAGTTGGTTTCTGTTTTTTTTTTAACGAAAATAGGATTCTTTGCACCATTCGCTACAAACGTCAAGCTTTTGTTCTTCCCGACATCCAATTTCCAATGTACGGGTACAATAAGGAGACCCGTATTGGTGCTAAGTCCCAGCGAGTCCACTTGGCTATCATTGGACTAGTTGATAGATTGGTTGAACGTACGGTAATCAAATATTTACTAACACCGCTTATAATATTCTAGCTAGAACTTCCATAAGATAACATTGTCTGACAATTTCAATAGGTATTCGTTTGTTAAAAAGAGTAATTGCACTACGTTTACACCGGGCAGCTGCTTTTAACCACTCAGCTACAGTTTATCTAGTCAGGACCTTAAATTTCTCAATTGTATGTTACGTCATTACGTGACTTGACGTTCATACACGTGTACCTACCTATCTTAAGTAGGATACAAACCAACATAACGAAGTTTCATACAGCACAAATGTTGTAAAGAATGAACGCGTACCTTATATCAACTTCTTATTGATTATTTTTATAGTATTTAGCTATGCTTAGCAAATTATGCTAAGAAACAGTTGTATGGGACCCACAGGATTTGATTCTGCGACGTATAGTTATTTTAATTTGCTAAACATAGCGTAATGCTATAAAATTAATCAATTAGAAGAGTAATTGCGCTTTATTAAATCTGAATTTCAT
The DNA here is from genome assembly GCA_905147285.1 of Hypena proboscidalis. Taxonomy (NCBI): domain Eukaryota; kingdom Metazoa; phylum Arthropoda; class Insecta; order Lepidoptera; family Erebidae; genus Hypena; species Hypena proboscidalis. The sequence continues at coordinate 1,931,350 of LR990147.1, forward strand.
ATTCGAGTCCTGAAATCTCTTAAAATTCAGACAGCTGCACAGTTAAATGACCTATATTGCAAATTACTATACGACACGGTATACAGTAAGGTCGCATATATTACCCTACAAAGTTACTCTCCAATATTCTATAACCTAGATATGTTTTATCTTCACATATACAGAAAGCACCTACGAATATTGGAAATGGATATGAAAACTATTTACTCGAACCCGTACCATTTGCATCCTATGACCTGGATTAAATGTGAAACGGTTTCAGAATGTAACATAACGCTGAAACTCTCCAGGATGGCAGGCATAAAAGTATTTCTTTTACACGTGGCGATTTTTTATTTTATTTATTTAACTTTTTGCACATAAAAATAGTACATAGGCGGACTTAATGCCTTATGGCATTCTCTAACAGTCAACCTAGGGTGGTGCAGAGATAAGCATAGGTAGGTGCAGATTAATTAAGATTGCTGTTTAGATTTTTATTCTGCCAATCTTAGCTTTCGGTGAAGCGACTTCCGTTCTTCTCTGTTCTCTGCCGTTTCCTTAAGTTCCTAATGAGACACCATATTTACCAGTTAGTTACATTACCGACAAGAGTTGAGCTGAGCTATTTAAGTGATTGATGATCTTATGTGTAAAAATTGTCTGACGAAAATACAAAGTACAATTTTTTTCTACAAAATACGTAGCCAAATCAAATTACTATTGTCAGAAATAGAGGAATAACAGTGTCACTTTTTGCACGCAATTCGAAATGAATAATAAATTCGATCTTTTTCTCTATACCAGATATTTATTTCTGAACATAAGATTGCCGGTCAAATATGACAAGTAACGCCATCTACTGTCAGGTGACATGACATAAATTCGATCTGTCAGAACAGTCGGAGGTGTGGCATTTAATTGTATTTACCTACATGAATGAATGCAACATTGCGTGTCTGCTACAATTTACGAATTGGTGTAGTCACGAATACTTTGCTTTTATAGACAGTCATTGTAGTTTTAAATGCACTATTACAAACTCGTAGTCAAATTGCATAAGCAGGGGCAATCCCGCATGCGTGATGTAATCAGCACGATATTAAAAACACCCTTTGTGAAACGTTAAATACCTACACTAGGCTGATTGCCATACTCTTTAAATCGCATCTTTTCGCAAAGATTTGTTCTGAGACTGGGTGTGCTTGTGTGAGTGAATGTGTGTATTTGGCCTTGTCATAGGGACCATTGGATAGTGTAATTGCTTCTGGCGTGTTATCTAATGTAAAAAATCCAAATTTATTTATTTATTTATGTAAAATTAAATCAAAACAGTCGATACCAAAAACTAATTAATTTACTAACAAATAACGAGAGTTATTCATTTACTCTCATGCTACTATGACCAATTAAAGTAGTATTTTCCTCCACAATTAACGTAAAATTAAATTTTATTATATTGTTATAAACATTGAATTGTTTCCTGTATTACAAATTGCGAAATTTAGATACATATACATAAAATCACACTTTTGTCCCATGCGTTCTGTCATCTTTGCCTAGTCATATGGATAGTACGCCATGTGTTACGTTCCTTATATACCAACCTCATAAGCTTGTCATACATGATCGCTGGTCTTCTAAAACGGCAACTTATCAGGTCCCTATATACCTTTGGAAATGTGGATCGTGTGAGGCATTTATAGTGCAACACTCGGTCATCAAACAGTTAGTACTTGCTCTACTCTAATCCTGGAGTAAGGTACCGGTTATAAGGCAAAAAGTTGTATCAAGTCGAGCATCACATGTGACATTTACGAAGTTACGAGTAACGATCGAGTATCCGTAGTAGCGGTTAATAGATATTATGCAACGGAACTGCCAGCCAGTGTGTACAATTTCCGCGTGATTATGCGAACTTGCCAAGACAGTGTTACAGAGTACTCCGAGTCAACTTTGCCAAGTTAAACTGGTACCGAGTTAACTTTGCGGTGTCATTTTTTAAGGTCTATTAGCTTACTGCCTATAGCTCTGCTCGTATGGTCATTAAGTTGATTAAAATAGCCTAATTAATAATCCAAGCTATAAGCTACATGTATGCCATATTTACTACTTACTATTTGCGTGAAAGAATAGGTCCCAATCATCAGCACATCTTTATAAACTTTCGCATTTATAATTTCTAGGATAAATTATTAAACTTCTTGCTATTGAGCAGCGTGTGCAATCGCCGCGTCACGTCGCGTACTTGCCAAGATAGTATAGTACAGTATTTTAGTCATCTTTGCCAAGTAATCCAAGCGCCCTACTGGCTTAGGTATAAATAAATAATAAAATAAAATAAAAAAGCCTTATATTTCTTACTGTACAAAAGATATACTTAAAATTAAAATAAAGATAACACTTATATTATTAGAAAGAACCCCTCGTTTCGAAGGTGAAGGCCTCCTCTAGAGCTTTCCATTTCTCTCTGTCCTTTGCAGTCTCTATCCATTTTTTTCCAGCTACTTTTATGACGTCGTCTGCCCATTGGGTCGCAGGTCTACCTCTCTTCCTAATGCCTGATGGCCCTGTCCAAGTTGTTATTCTGTGGGTCCATCGGTCGTCTGTCAGTCTGGCTATATGTCCAGCCCACCGCCATTTAAGCTTTTTGCAGTAGCATAGAGCATCGGTAACTTTAGTTTTTTGCCTAATGGTTTTGTGATTTATTTTTTGTATTTTTCTAATTTTGAGTAGACTTCTCTCCATACCTCTTTGACATGATGTGATTTTTGATTTAGTTCGACTTGTGAGCTTCCATGTTTGACTAGCATATGTTAGTGAAGGTAGTATACATGTATCCATAATTTTTTGTTTTATAATAATTGGCATATCACTCTTCATCATGGCTTAGGTATATGGAACTGAATCGCCGAATATGTGTTCGTTGATCTATCTATATTCGGGAGTTCAGAGTAATTGGAGCGGGTTATCCCTTTGTTTTCAGATTTCATATGAAATCGGTATTTTGATGTCTGTTTATCGGGACTTTATCAAATCGAATCGAGAAGATCAAATAATCGAAGACACATTATTGATAACTTGTGTCTTCTTAAGCTTGATATTAGTGTGTTATTTGAATATATCATATAAAAAGTAGGCGGATAAAAAGATAGAGGCGAATAAACTTTGCTCTTTACGCCCCTTGTTGGACTGTTTACTTCGCCAAATTACTCCAAGTAATGTTGCAAAATACATTTTAATAAAATTAAAAATAACCTTAATATCATCAGTTACAAATCGGCATCCAAAACTCAATAAGTAATTTAGAATGTGTCAGCATCAGCACGTGGGTGCATTTCGCCAGCTCGTACTCATACATTACATACATAATGTGTGTAGTATTGGTGACTGGTGACCTTTGGGGTCAATGACACGGCGGCCTCGGCCACGGCTTGCGAGCTGTGATTTCCACTTGCCTACTTTTGTATGGGATGTGTGATGTATGGCGCGATGTAAATCAGTGTTTTTAGGTGTTGGAATAGCTTATTGAGATTTTATTTTTTGTCAGTAACTCAGTATTGGGAGACGAATATTTATTTGCGAAGTTTTGAGTATCTGCAAGTTTGAGTTTTACTGTATCCTCTTGTATTTAAATTCAACATACATACAAAAAATCACCACAATCCCACGGGGGTAGGCAGATACGATGGAATGCTATGTACTACTACTCTTTACATGCAACATTTAAGTAAGAAATAACTAAAAAAATAGGACACAGGCAGACCTCATACGGCGTGTGTCCGAGCTGGCCGCACATCACACGGCAGCATTTGCCGCGTGACATGTGTGCAGCCAGCGCGCCCACACGCCCGAAGATCGAACGTCTAATATGAGGGTATCCTTACACGAAAAAAGAAATGCTTTACTGGTCTAATGAACATTAATAGAGTTATCAAACCACTAATAGCAATACTTTTGCCGGTATTTACTGCAAAAACTAAGAACACCCAAGTCGTGATTTGCATCGAAACGAGTTCCGACTAACAATAACAACATCTTCGATGCATCGAAGGTGCACACGCCTACCACCTGACGCGTTACGCTACACTACGTCAAGTAACACGTGCAAAACGTGCTGGCGTTTTGTCAAAACGCTATTTATATCCTAACGTGTTACTTGTTGTAAACAAACACGATTTTATCTGAAGTGCTAGCAGAGTAGCGCGAGATAGATTCGTCATATTTTTGTATGGCAAAAACGCGACAAAATCTATCTCGTAGTCTTTGCTAGCTTGGCTCGTAGTCGATTGATCACATCTCAACATTGGTATCGGACTACATACCTAAAGTAACAATAAATTTAATTCATAATACAAAAAGGAATTATGCCAAATTAACTATGCTATGATCGTTCCCTCCTGAGCTAGGATTCCAAATGGCATGCAAATTATTGTTGTATGTCTTTTCTTGAAACGCTATAGAATGAGGAATGTCTCTAGATGTAACCATCTCTGAACAACTTTAGTTCACACGACCGCAAATTTGTAAGAGCTAACGTATGGAACTGGGCATTCCTAGAATGCCCAGTTCCATACTGCCGTGCTTGTGATATAATTATACAGTAAGTCCTTGGAGACAGTTTCGAGAAAAAGGCGGATAAAGTTTTATTTTTTACTTTTGACATATCTCCCGAAATATTAATTAAACCTTAGTCTTCTAAAACGTTTAACGTAAAAATAGGTTTGTTTTACAATTTGTATATTTTTATTTTTATTTAGTAATAATATTTGAGTTGTAAAACTTGAAAAATTAATTATGTTAAAGAATTAACAATTAAATAATAAAAAAAATCTTAATATTGGTACAGTAAGTGTGTGACATACTGTAAAAATGTTTAGTTTGAAGTACATACTGCAACAATGATTACGAAATGAGGTAAATTTTTAATAGAAAAACAAAAATTGCACAATTTGCTTAATGAAACTTAATCACTTACTGTGATTATAGCTAGGAACAATATGTATAATTATGGCATCCACCATGAAGCAATAGAATCATAATTATTATTTTTTTTCAATTATTTGTAGATAAATGAAACAAAAGAGATCTTATGAAATCACAATTTAATATAAATAGTACACAGCTTTATTAATACTATAAAGTAAATTGTCAAATCAGTTTCAGTATTTATTTTTTGAGCATTTCAGGATCATGTTATTAACTAACCAAAATAAACAATTCGTATTTGTACTTCGTACACAATAAAAACAATAAATAACATAAAACAACACTTTGTTTCTAAAATATAAGACACTGTTTATTATTTGGACTTTTATATTACTTGTAATATAAAAGATTCCAAATAATAAACAGTAACATAATATACAAAGTATACGTATGTTTTATTCAAGGCACTTTAAATTCTTTAACAAAACTTTTAATTCTTAGAATGATTATAAACACTTAACTATTGTATAAATATTGAGATCCTTGTTTTACGAACTTATTTAAATCAGTCTTACAAATTAGTACCTATGAGTTAATGAAAAATAGTAAAATGCCTTTTAAGTGACTAATAAAATGTAAGGCTTGGTAAAATATTATCAATACAATAAAAAAGGCTTTTATAGATATCATTAGTCCTATTATAGCAATATTATAATCCTTTATCCAATGTTCAGTGCAAAGTAGGTACGTTCGGGCAGCAAGAACTCTTTGATCATCTTCGTCAACTTCTACTTTAATATAGTCAGGTTTTGTAAAAAAAAAATGGTGTTTCTTTGCTTGTTTGTTTTCTTCTTTCAATAGCTTTCGTTTCAACCATACCTTTAATAAATACACCCTGCCATTCTTTGCTCAGATTTTTATAATTATTATTTATTTCTTTTCTTTGGTCTTCAATAATGTACGTCGAACATTTTCGTCTACAATTTTCTTGGCATGACGTTTTAAGTGATAGCTTTTCAATCTGTATTTGCTTTTTGATTTTCTTTCTTTGTCTTAATGACTCTTAAAACACTTTTCTTCCTTGGTAAACCAGAATTAGTCAATCCTTTTCCTTCTTGTCAGATTTAATTGTTCAGCCTAATTTTGTTCTAGAAAGTATGCGTTTATATTAATATGGGAGTTATCGGTTTCAATTGCTGTAGTATAGTATAGTTCTTCTGGAATAAATGTCTTAACAGGAGAGATCAGCGATTCTTGGCAATCAGTGTCGGTTGTGTCAGATTCAGGCATATAATCTTTATCCTTAACACGCTATCATCAGAATCTTTGAATAACCTTACCATACGTATACTATGTATATTATGATACAGTTTCATTACATTATGAGAAAATTTTCATCAAAAGGCTTTTTCTCAAAAAGCTAGTTATTAACTGCTCAAATAATATAGCTTAGAACACAAAGGCTAGAAAAATTGTATACTCACGAATATCTTTGGCGCCAATTTTATTCTATGACGCACATCAGTCTCTATCGTTCGATGGTCCGCGACTGCAAATTTACGTACTTACCCCCTCCCCCCCCCGCCCGTACCCAGATTTGCAGTAAGTAACATGTTTACCTTATTTGTTCCAGGCAGGTCTACACAAAATGTCAAGTGTTCCTAAACATAATTGCAGTAGGATATGTTGCTGTTATTACGTCTACGCGTATAAATAAATATTTTAAATGACTGACATACCATAAATACAGTAAGTTCCACTTACTGTTTTTATGGTAAGATATTACAATAATACTTTGCAAAACTCTTAAGCATTAATATAGTAAATACTGTTACTGTAATTGTGTTAAGATTTAATATACTAATGTTTTATTACCATCACTTAATATAATAATAGCATGATTATTTACTGTAGATATGGTTTTAACTTTGTGAAAAAAATGTGTCTTACTGTAATTATGCTTAAGTTTATTTCAGTTTCTATACCACATTTTCAAATTTTGAATATACAGAAATGTAGATCTTAATCTCTACATTTCAAATATGTACTTAACTCAATATCGACAAAATGTGACTTACTGTAATTATCATAAGCGCGGCAGCATAGCTGTGACACTCAGTTTGAAAACTATCGCCTTATGACTTTGACCCCTTCAAGATGACCTAATTTTCCTGTCTCGCTTCTCCATACATCTTATGAATCGCTTTTGACTGTTTTAACTGCGCCATTTTTAACAAAACAGGATGGGCAAATTTGGTCATCTTGAAGCATACGGGTAGTTGGTAATTTAATAAAAAAACTTTGTGCGATAAACTACCTCGATGGTCTAGTGGTTAGCGTATACACCTTTCACCGCGAGATTTTATTTTCGATTCTTGGTTAGGGTAAAGTGTTATTTGTGAACTTTCCGTTAGGAAATTCACAATAGCAGCACGGAGTTGGAATTGTACCCGGTGGATGGCGTTAACCTAACCCCCCTACCCCATGAGACCTAAACATAACAGGTGAAGTGTGAGTGTTGTACACCTCTGCCACGCCCTTCTGGGTAATATAGGCGTTATGTTATGTTAGCTTTGTGTGATGTAACCAATGGATGTAACAAAGATTTTGTTTATTTGCCTAGAAAATTAAACGTAATATACTATGAAAAAGTTTATGCTACAAGCTGGCAGGGAGCCAATATTGTCGGAAAATACAATCAATATGATGAATATTAAACAACTTAAATAATTATTATACTCTCTTTAAGTGTTACATTCATGATATAACTATACAATGGTTTTTCCCCAACATTTTAAATTCCATCTGGCATTCTGCCGGCGTCTATCTTGACGAGATTCGGTGACGTCCGACCTGTTTACGTCATTCCAATAAATTAAATACGCGCGTTGCTACGCCTCTCTATTGCCGATTCAATGAATGACAAAATCTGCCACTTCACAATTATGTCAAGTTGTCGTATTGATGGAGGATTCATAAAGTGACCCACTTTCCTGAATCTGACCTTGGACTTGTAAATATAGTATAGCTAATTTCGTGCCGTGCATCTACGTGATTAACCGATGTCTATCACTGAGCTGTCGATCTCTCTGTCTCGTTTAAAAATAAGAGAGTGAGAGATCGAAATGGAAAACCGCGGATTAAGAAGTTTGGTGAAATTGGGCTAATCGAGAATTTCCATCTGGAATTCTACCGTCATCTGTATATTTTTTTTTTTTATTCTACGCCCACAGCGAACGAACGTGTAGTCCACCTGATGGTAAGTGGAGTACAGCCCATGGACATCAACAATCCACAAAAGCAGATTATAGATGCGTCGCTGCAGCTGAGGACTACGGTGTTATGCCTCATGTGCCGGTAATTTCATGGCCTGATCTCACCACCAAACCAGAACACAGTAATGGAAGCACTACTATTTGGCGGCAGGTTAAAGGTGAGACGGTGGTGCTGCCGCCCTCGAGCTCATTCACAAGAGCGCTACCACCAGTTTTGCACCAGTATTGACGAGATTCGGTCACGTACGACCTGTTAACGTCATTCCAATAAATTAAACTACGCTCCCTACGTTCCCTCGTTCAATGAATGTCAATATCTGTCAGGTTTCATTATGTTGAAGCTTACGATCATTTCGTTAAGCTCCAATATGAAAGGCATATCAAGTGGGATCAATGTAAATGAATGAAAGAGATCCGCATTCATGAAACCATCGTTGGATTTATAAATGTGCTAGCTTCCGTCCGCGGTACGTCGATAATAAGTAGCCTATATGTTAAATACAGACAACTTTTGTGCAAAAGCTCGTTGAAATCTAGCTGGTAGTTTCTGCGTGAAAGAGTAACAAATATCCATTTTACAAACTTTTGCGTTAAAATATTAGTAGGTAAGTATTAATTCGAAAAAGCTCTTGAGAGTATCGAGTTGATGCTTCGAGAGCGAATTAGACAGAAGGGTGTGGCAGAGGTGGGACGGGACACCCACACTTCATCTGCTATTTTTAAGGTCACAGGGGTGGACCCTATTGTCATCTTTTTGTTTTTTTAAACCTGCACTAGGTATAATGCCTGTGTCGCGGTTGTGTTCACAAACATACTATTCACATACCCTAAGTCAGAACAAATCTTTCTGGATCACACAAAGATTTGTCCCGTGTAGAGATCGAACTCACAACACCAGCGCAGTTGAAAGCGGCAAGGCGGCCGCTTTAGCCACTACACCAAGCGTGCACTAAATCGGGAACAATACCATAATACCTCTACAATTTATTCTTTAGCATCAATTTTAAATCTTTTTACTTTATACCTGCTATGCATGCTCTGGGTCATAATACGACGGCAATTTAACTCCTAAAGGTTTTTACGGATGCTGTTACCGGTTTTACTGCTCGTTTCGTCCGCATTGTAAAGTTAGCTTAATGAGGTCACTGCCTAAATTGCATTTTAAAGTGAAAAAGTTGTGGTTAATGACTATGGGCAAAGAAAAAAAGATAGATGAAGACTGAAGGGGTAATTCAAACGCTGGTTATCAAAAAGGCAGGCAGAATTAAGTAAGTCGCGTTAAGACGATTCTTATGAGCCTAAACTCGATGGGTTAACTAGAGGCCGTTCATGGGTTTCCAGCAGCTACCTTCCAGATCCATGTCCTGGTTGGTGGTTGATTTACAGGATCCTAAACAGCCATTCAAGGTTCCATTTTTGACTCATCTTGGAGCAAACAAAACAATTAGCAAAGTCAATCAACGTCGGATATTTTCTTAATAATTCAGTCGAATGTCTCCTTTATTATCAAGGCGATAAAAAAGAGGGCGTAACTTCAAACATAACATAATAATATACGCACCCAATAAAGATAAAAATAATTACAAAGACGAGTCAAACAAACTTACGTTAATTTATTAATTTATCTAAAGTACGCGATATCCAGACGTTTATGTACCGCAATATTACAGACATGTTTTATGATATTAGGCTCCTTTCTCGACGTTACAAGACCTCGAATATTACTACATGCCCCATATTTACTAGGTGTCTAGTCTAGTCAATTTGTCTAGTCGGCTAGAATATAACATACTATTAGGGTTGCCTAGTTGAGAATATTTTGTCAAGAGACTGTAAAATTTTGTATTTTTGTCGGGAAGAAATTAAATACATAAAGAAAAATTTACGCAAGTTTCTTTCTGCCTATTGGCTCAGCTGTTTCGCTATCGAATTCCTTTTTATAATTAACCATCCCATTTAAGTCGGAACTGCATTTCGGCGTAGGTATCAATATCAATGCAGAAGAAATGATTAATGTATATACGGTTGACAACCCTACACAAATGAATATTCTGCATGAATTAAATTTGGTAAATTAAATTTTGTGGAGATATCCTGTAGCTGTGTTTAATGGAGCCTTATTAAGCCACACATAAAGCTATGTGTTTAAGTAACAATGCGCAATGTAGTAATGGGTAGATTATATAACTTAAGACCCATTTCCACGGTGCATGTTTTCAAGTCAATTCTTATCCTTGTTTATCGCGATTTAAAATACGGAGAGGGCAATAGAAGACTTGTATCGTGTAAATGGGCATTAAGCAAGGAACGTATTACTGCATCGTCAAGCAAAATGGTGTGATGCAATGTAACTTTATACTACAATGCTTTATATGAACACCATTGGCTGTTTTTAACATTATAGTATAAAATGAAGATGCTCTAGAGATCAGTCAAGACCACTCGAAAGATCAGATGTATGTCGATTAAAATACCCGTCTCGGTGTCTATCACTCGGTCGTGATGACTGAGATAGGTGGGAGTAGGAATCCACAAAGTAGGTACAAATACCTATCGGGTAGATAGGTACGGGTGGACTGATTACAAATATGTTCGTGAGGTGTAAAGACATAATTATAATTATGTTAGTTTAATTTAAATTTACACGGTTATTTATAAAAGAAATTTGTCAATGAGCAAAGGCATTAAAATAAATATTGAATCTAAATTGAACTGTGTAAAATGGTTTTATCGTTGAAGTATCAGCTCTTACGTCACATACGTCATGATAACGTATTTCATTTGCAGTATTTTATAACCTAGTGTAATCGTAATATAATTTAGATCTAGATAACAATGGTCAGCTGCATAAAATACAGTTTTATCCCCATTTTATTTGAATTCAATTTGGCCTTGAACTTATGGTCGACTTGGTGGGGGCACTTCCGTACCCCCCAGATGTATAAATAATTCAACTTTCATTTATTAAGTCTTCTTTCTATAATTAGGGCGATCGGTTAATGTAAAAATAAGTAATTAGCATAATATTATCCAATTTTATTCAGTGATAATTAACAAATTACTGATAAGTTAATGATCCATTGATTTTTATTGACTGTGTATGTAATTAGTCATTAAGATAATATCGAAATTATGTATGGAAGCAACACTGCATGTGCAAAATGTGTACAGAATCAGATGTATGTTATTTGTTGCACTTTTGATTCTAAGGAAAGGTTCATTTATGTCAGGGTTATAAATAGAACTGCCGTTGCCAGAATCAGAATAACAAAACTTGACATTTCGAAACGAGTATTACATAGTTATCATTGATAACTATGACGTAGTTATCAACATAGAAACGTCAGACAAAAGAAATTGACGTGTCTATGTTGATAACTTATCAACATAGACACGTCAATTTCTTTTGTCTGACGTTTCTATGTTGATAACTACGTCATAGTCGAATCTTAATGTCAAGATTGGCACGCCGTGCTAAGGAGGTTGTAGGCTGTAGTATTCTATAGTTTAATCGGCTTTGAGTTGTCACAATCGAACTTCAATCAATAAATTGGTTCTGGATTGCAAACTTGGCAACCTTTCTATGAAACCTTTATCTATAAATATAGCTATGCTACGATATAAAAGCACCATGGAAATGTCAGCACAATTTAGCTGTATAATACCACAAACATTTGAAAACCCTACCTGCTCAATTTTTCAAGTGCTGATTTCATTTTCCACTATCACAGTTCTGATCTCAACAAATTATCGCAAATTAGTATCTTTGAACCTTGAAAACTATGTCTAACTGAGTTTAATTTTCTGTAATGCTAAGGCGCGGCCGGCGCAAGGATCGGTGAGTTAAAAAAACATGGCGGCTTTTTGTCTATGTCTGTCCGTCTGTTGTAGCTACACGCTTGGATTGGGTGCAATTTTTCGTTTTATTTTTATTTTTTTTTGCACAGAGTTTTTTAGGCTTGTGACGTTATGCTTTTTAAAATTTTGATGTTTGTTTCGTTTTTTAATAAAAAAAAATGGAAAAATTCTGGGCTTTTTAATGTCATCGAATATTTTACGATTTCAATTCGTGGCATTGGTCATATTCATAAAACTTTTGTTTATAGGCATTTATGTGCTTGCCATATCATTTCTTGGCTATGGTATCACAAGAAAACATGATACTGAAGAATTGGGTTAGATTTCAATTTGTTTTTATTTTGTTTTACTTATCATGTTTATTATTTTTCAACTCAACTACTATTAGGCATGATCATGCTTTTTGTAAATGTATCGGGTATCGTCATAGCTCTGTGCCATTATGGGTTCATAGTTCTAAACATTTCATGAAAAATAGCAATTATGTAGACCAATAAAAATAAAGATGTAACAATTAAGTTGATAGTGAATTTATTGACAATAATTCTAGTTGAATCAACTCATTCGTGTAGGTCATTTCTAGTGCACTGATAAAATTGTAATGCGATTTGCACTGCAGTTTTTTGTTTGCTCGAGTGATATCAAAATTTTAGGAAATAATTATTTTAATAAGATTATAAAGAATACTTTTCGATTGACTAAATTATGTGTTCTTTAAAAAAAAAACAACACTATATTGACAGGTGAAGAGCTAAAAGAAAAACCAAATAGCCTAGCCCATTATCAAAAAATTTTTTTTTTTGGCTTCTATACATTTTATCTGTACATTAAGAGAAAAATTTTGAATCAGAAATTTATCACGCTTTTGAATTAAATAAGTAATAAATCACTCGAACATACAACCAATTAGATCTGCACTAGGCGTCTTTGCACGGTTTTCCTTTTGTATTGTATTGATTGGCTTTTAGCACTGTAGTGAATTTTATCGTAAAGATAATTTTTAAATCATGTTAGATTGCTTTGTCTTGAAAATCTAACATCAAAAATTAACAGTTAGAAAAACATTATTCATCAACTGGGCAAATAATCGTAAGTGGGTTAAAAAAAAAAACATTTTTTGACATCAAAATTAAGGGGAAAATATATCAACAACAACAGATGGAAAAATTGCTCACCCATAATGCGAATAAAAGCCATGCATGAAGCTGATTTTGTCCGCACACGCACATCTAACATTGTTCATGAAAGAGTTCGGGACTCGAGCCTGCATGAGAAGGCATTTCCGATTTATATTTTGCTTTCTGGTACATACATAGAGATCAGCCACTTCTGGGAGTACCAAAGTTCCGGTAAGGTAAGAACAAAAATAAGTTCCCAAGTACCAAAGTAGGTCATCCCAGAGTGGCCTTATATTGTGAACCAACAGTAGGATGATGAACAAAGAGATTAGCTAATAAGGCAAGCATAACTAAATCCTCATGTTGTCTATCTATGAAATATTGGACCCATGGACTCAAGACTTCTCACTAATTGCTTTACATATCTTGAACTGCTGTAAGAGTCTCCAAGTACTTATCGGAAATGCTTGACCATACATGCACGAGTGTCGAATGCTTTGCACATAGCAGGACTTATTTCATACAGCTTGTATGTGTAGGATATGACATGTCTCCGTTCATCCGCCGGTACGCCAAGTACCTCAATGAAAAGGCGCTGTCGTACAGGACTGTTGCCTTCGACTTCTGCAAGGTTAAGAGAGGGTAAGTCCAGTCTTTTCTTTATTTTTCACTATTGGACGTGCTCAGCTAAACTAATATTGCTAACCGTATTCTTTTGGGGTCGCGAAGATGTTTCATTACATCTTCTGTCTACTTTGACATACTCGTATGTATGTTGCCGACAGGGCACACATTAATAGGGCTCAATTTTCTTTCTGGCATGTTGATCTCATTTGGTAATGCGATCACAACATTTTCGCTGTACCATTGACATGGGCGTCGGTAACCTTAAATGCAAGCTAAGCTACTAACTTAAATTTAACAACTGCAACCTGTAGGTGTTTACAAAATTTGGATTTTGGCACTCACAATAGCAAAATTATTATTTACTTGGTTTAAATTTCTAATTGCTCTCAACAGTAAAGAAGAAGGTTCCCTTCGGATGATGAATGCAGAAAAGCTGCTGAAGACATTACCAGTGCTGCAGGCACAGTTAGATGGACTGCTGGAGTTCGACTGCACCGCCAACGATCTCACCAACGGCGTCATCAATATGTGCTTTATGCTGCTCTTCAGGGATCTCATTAGGTAAGTAATTATGCTAACTAAACCATCAATATCGATTAATTTTCCCTAAATACAAGAAGCCCCCTGTGACGTAATGGGCGTGTAAACGGAATGGATGAAATTCGCCTTATTAAATCTCAAGGTCAAAACGAACGAAGGCTGGAAGGAATGGATAATTTAGATTTCGGCCGCGACTATCTTAGCTTCATGATTATTTTCTTTTCTTCATTCTTTATCAAAAACTTCTACTGCTGGACATAGGTCTCACCTATAATAACAGTAATGCCTTTTTTATAACTTTCTAAAACAATTTCCACAACGTTTCAGATTGTTCGCGTGCTACAACGACGGTATCATCAACCTGCTGGAGAAGTACTTCGACATGAACAAGAAGAACTGCCGTGATGCTCTCGATCTCTATAAGAAATTCCTCATTAGAATGGATAGGGTCGGAGAGTTTTTGAAGGTGAGCCGTTTCGGCATTCTGTCTTTCTGGTTGATCTTGTTTTCCCCCGACAAAATGCAGGCTGTAGGTAAAAACTGCAAAACACTGTAGATAGAATTTAGACTCCAATCTTCAGTAGAAAGTCAAGGCTGAAGTGTTTCGGACAGCAGCGTGCGGGCGGGCTGCTTAATTTATTTTTATTTATTTTATTTTATTTTATTTGCTTAGGAAATCAAGCAGTCTTTCTATAAACTAAGTTAATAACTAAAATACTATCTAAAGACCATGTAACAGTTTTCGCTTATTATCTATATCTAAGAGTTTGAAAATTACAAAGATAATCTTATATGTAATATAACAAAGCGTTAAGAGTTATAATGTTACAGTGGAAAAATTAAGGTAAAGATAACAATTGAATTATCATTATAAGTTAAAAATGATGTTGCTATAGCGCAGCCAAACCAATTCTTAGAAATTAATTGTCTCAGTTGATTAGGGGTTGTGTTAAA
The DNA here is from genome assembly GCA_905147285.1 of Hypena proboscidalis. Taxonomy (NCBI): domain Eukaryota; kingdom Metazoa; phylum Arthropoda; class Insecta; order Lepidoptera; family Erebidae; genus Hypena; species Hypena proboscidalis. Next base: position 1,946,630 of record LR990147.1, read on the forward strand.
CAGATCAAATTCAGGCAAGTCAACACCATTCAACTGTTTTGAAGTTCTGTTAAAAAAAGAGTTTTGTCTATAATTCGTAATACTGTGGAAAACGTGTAAATAATTAACATTCGGATGCCGACGGGTTCTTGTTGGCACAACAAGACTTATTTTAGAAAGGAGTTCTGAAGAATCTATTAAACATTGAGCTATTTTTATATATGTCGTCATATCTGCAAACTTTGTACTACATTATCTTTATTATCCTCGATTACCAGGTGGCAGAGAACGTTGGCATAGACAAAGGTGACATCCCCGACCTGACGAAGGCACCTAGCAGTCTGCTCGACGCTCTGGAGGGACACCTCGCTACACTCGAGGGCAAGAAGGGATCTGCCGCCAATACTCCTACGCAGACAGCCAGGTATCAATTGTTATAAACACTAGACACAAGAGTTTTAAAGAAGAGTACCCGCTTGAAGCGACGCTGGTCGCTGATATAATTTTGGTGATCATTTAGCCGCTCGTAGTCCACTGCTGGACCTCTCCCAGTTTGCGCGACAACAGCCGGTCCTGCGCCTTCCGCATCCAGTCCCCTCCAGCGACTTCTTCAGGTCGTCAGTCCACCTGGCAGGGGGGCGTCCTACTTTACAGTTGTCGAGTCGCGGTCTCGTGACGCCCATTGCCACTTCAGCGAGCTTATTTTGCGAGCTATGTTACTTTAGATCTTTGTCGGATGACCTCTTTGGTAATTTTCACTACATTTTTATATGTACTGCAAAGGCATGGAATATAATAGGAATACTCACTACATAATGTCCTAGTTGACTCACACCAATCTCAAACCAATATATCACACAATATTCACACAACGTCATCTAGTCCCAAACTAAGCAGAGCTTGTATAATGGCTACTTTTCTTTGGTAAATACATACTTATTATACATAGAAACACCCAGACCGAGACAAACCTCCATGTTCATGCACACTAAGATTTGTCTTAAGCGGGCATCGAACCCGCGACCTCTGCGTAGCTGGCAGCTGCACAACGAACTTCGCTATCTAGTTTTAATATGTCTCTGTTTTAGCTCGCGATGCGCTGACGTGTGCAGTCGAGGTATTTGGTACAGGTTGTGATTAATATTACATTAATCTATTTCCAGTGCCCAAAAGAACGTAGCAAGCGTGATGGGCGCTCTGTCATCAACGTCATCGTCGTTCGGCCACGCGGCGGCCTCCACCCGCCTCGACAACCAACCCAATGGCGCCTCACCGCTGTTCATTGATGACACGCTCAAGCAACAGGTGCTGGCTGAGGAGGAGGCTGCTATGAATCAGTACAAGGTACGTAAAACGGACGGCAAAGATGAGTGAAGACACCTGATGTCGCTCAGATGGATGGGTCGAAATGGGCGGGTCTGATTGGTCAAGAAGACCACAAATGTCAAACACGGCTACCAGATGTCACTCAAATGATGAGTCAAAGTGTATGGCAAGAATAACTAATACTAATACATATATACTTTTTTTAAAATACCTACTTATTATACATAGAAACCATTTGAAGGTAAACTACCAAATTTTTGACACAACAATAGTGGCGCCATAATAGGTTAGATTCATACATTAGGGCAGGGATGGCAAACATTTATTGATATATGCCATATTTTTTGTAAAACAAAGAGTAATGTGGCCGTGGCGTGCCCATTCCGACGAATTTCTTGATTTTGCGTGCCTAATTTGTTATGCTGCGTGCCATCTGTGGCACGCGTGCCAATGGCTAACCATTGGCACGCGTGCCACAGACGGCATGCCCAACTGCAGAGATGGCTAACCATCTCTGCAGTTGGGCATGACACTAATAAAAGGTCATCCGCCAAGCGTCTCAACATAGTGCTAATGTTTTGGTAATACCGCCGTTAACACGAAAAGAATGAAACAGAGTACGGAAATGTATTACTTAAAGAAAAACAGTGTACATTTTCTGATTTTACAGACTTATTAGCATAGGAGATGCATGTATATAATAATATACATATGATTTATAGCAGAAATTTCACCCTACAAACTTTTTATGTTTACGGCTATATCAATAAGTTGGAACATTCCAGGTGAAATTATTCCAAGGCGAGGAATGGACGGGCGAGGAGGACCTAAGTCAGATTACTGAGATAGTAGTAAGATATATGAGGGTACTATACTTTGTCCATTCCTTTATTTTCTTTTTGACAGATCACGCCTATGAATTACCGTTTTTTTTTGTCAGATTAATGGATTAATGTACTACAATAATAATGTACTTTATTGACAAGCGGCACTTTTTAGGGAAGTTCACTGTTTGTAACAAACATCCACAGACTATAAATCAAATAGTGAAATGAAATAAATCGATCATTATGAAAAATAATAATTTGACTTTTTTTTTGTGTATTGTCTGTTTTTTTATAAAAAAAGAATTAATAATAGTATCATGATTACATGAATAATTATTTGAAAGAAATCAAGTCGAAATCTTGGAATTAAAAATGAAAATGTAAACAAAGGTAACTAGGAAATCGTCATAGACTAAGTATGTGACATTATTATTATACTATTATTTTGTATATTTATTTCATCTAATAAAAACTACTAATAAACGAATAATTAATAATGAACTAAAACCATTTCGATGTAATTAATCGATTGAAAGTTATTCGTAGACAACATCGATTATGATTTTAAATCGAATCAGTAACGTGTGAAGGCATCCCTAAATGTAATCTGTCAAAAAGAAAATAAAGAAATGGACAGAGTATATGTGTTGCTTACAGGGGTACAGCTTTGGACGCGGTTATTTGTGTGTATATGTTACACGTGTGTGTTATTTTTGTATAGGACGTCTACATTAGGGTCTGAACCCACACCTGGAAATTGTCAGGGCCGGGCCGGAGTATAATAAAGCTTATTTACACGATGCAAGTTTTGCAAGCCAATTTTAATGCTTGCTTTATTTATCGCGATTAAAAAGACAGACATGGCAAGAAAATTGCCTTTAGATACTTGCATCGGTCTTTCAACAAATTTTCTATAGAAAATTTGATAGTTCCATACAAAATTTGATAACTTCAACAGATCAGATTCTTCTTCTTCGTCGTGTCGATGGCTGAGTCAAATTATATTTTGACTGCCCTCGTGGTGAAAGGATTAGCCAATTCGCTTTGGAGAACTCGAGAAATTGCCCTTGGTGCGCCGGACGTAGGGAATCGTTGTGTACGTCATTCGGGGAGGCTCCTTTCATGCACCCCAACAGATCAGATAACCGTGTGGGTCTCGAAATGCCCTTTAATGTACTGACATTGACAGACGAGTAAGCTCTCATATAAGGACAAACCAACACGGCCCGGCCCCGTCCCTATCACGGCAGGACTGTATGTGGGTAAACTTTTATTGATAAAACAATATAAAGCTAAAGGATTTTATCACAATTATAGGCGGGAGGTCCTTGATTCAATTGGAACACTTTATTGTGTGCACTGGCTAAGCTATTTTATAGCATACGCACTTAAAACGCGCGTTATGTTCGCGTGTTCGACTTGCACTCATCCGAGCTTATAAGTGCGTACATACTGATATTGCTTTTTAGCGATAAGGCAGATTGTACATTACTTCTTTATATTACTTGTTAGCATTAAAAGATGTGATGTATAAAAATGTCTATCAATTTAATACATCATCTATATTTATTACTTATATTACCATGCCTAATAAAATAGAAAAAAAAAACTAATAGTTTCAATTATTTCTAAAATAGATAAAAATGTTTTGTCAGTTTTTTTTTATTATGATACAATTAAAAATTTAAAATTACATTATATTATTATATACGTAACTAAATATATACCTAACAATATTATACATCAAAAAGAATAATAGTATATTTTATTTATGGTTAAAAATATTACTCTACGGTTATTATTTTATAAAAATCTACGTTTTAAGGTAAAACGTAAATTAGGGTCCATTCACACAAACTCGCTCAGAGAGCAACTAATTTTATTTATCGCACTTATAAAAGAGTTTTGCGTCATTGAAATAATGTCTACACTGAGTGCGTTAGGCCAGCTCTAAAGCATTCTTATAAAAATCAACCTTATTCCAGTAAGGCAAGACTCTTTTTAAGCGCGATAAAAAGCCGTTCTGTTTAAACGGACATACAGTGGGCCAAGCAATTAGTTATGCAAGGCTACGAAAACTACGCTATAGTGAAAACTGACTGCAATAGATATGCATGGTTAAATTACCTACATATTTAATAAGTGTAATATACCCACTATTTAGATATGTCACTCACTTATCCATAACTGGTGTTGATTGAAACGCTGCTGTGGTTCAGCTGTTCTCTATACAAAATATTTGTCCAAAAGAATATCAAAAACAATATTATGTATAAAACAATATAACTGTATAAAAAGGTTGGTTGGTCGCCAACAACTGGTGTGGTAAATATTTACTATGACATGGAAGTTTTTGTCCTGCATACCTAACTCCTTGGCCCACGTACGTGTTCGTAGTTCATACGTCTATATTATATCATTTATGTACGTTTATTTATACCGTTTTGTGTTTTAAGTGTTCACAATCATATGGGTATTAAATCACTGTCATTGTACACTCTCATCATCAACATTATATACTACATACTCTAAATTATCTACAATCATTGCAGAGATACTCATCAACATTTTACGATAATCATTACTTCCATATCACGGTCACTTCAGTGCAGTAAATTTTCAATCACAAGTGTTTTTATCGACACGAATCGAGTAACATTGTTGTTAATAATAAGCTTTGTATTTAAAATTAAGTTGTTAATTATAAAATGGTTTGTACCTTCATTATTATTTATTAAAGACATACTATAGTCATTCTTGTCCAACATTTTTTTTTTTTTTTATATACTGGGTAATGCCTGACTCATACCACTGATCCGGACAGAGTCAATGGTTATGTCCGAGTTGCAAGGACTAAAACCCAGTGTGTTCCGTCTACAAGACTTTGTCCATCCTAAGGTTGCCTTATATTGTATACACGTTATAGTTTGAAGTACCTATTTCTCTGTTCATACAAATTATGATGTGCAAATAAAGATTTCTCTTTTTTCAAAAATGAGTCAACGGATCTAAATTGCGTAATTATTATAAATGTACATAAATACCTATGCTCGACGTTTTGAAATAACTTGCATCATTCGTGGTGACGAGCCGACTCGTGAAAATCGCGAAAGTTTAAAAACATATATTGCAAAGTTTTCTCTATAGTGTGCAATCGACATGAGTACCTACATGACAGCTGCATAATATAGGTTACCGACATAACTAAACTCTTTGGTACAATAACTTAGTTTACTAACTGTTAGATGTTATACTAAAAATGTATAAGTACATTTTTATAAATAAATCATCATCATCAGCCTGTAACTGGGGGACAATTATTTATATTATTATTTCTAATTTTTCAAATGTATGTTTTATTTATATTATTAGAATCTAAATATCTGTATTTTTATGCGTATGCCTTAGGCTAAACATAGCTGGACATTTTGTAATTTTTGTAACATCGTTTAACCTATGCTTACAAATAAAATACTTTGACTTTGTACTCACAATCAAATTAACACTAAGTATGAGAACAGTTTTATCCTGATTGTTCTGTTGAGTCTCACGGACTTGATGAAAAGCCAGAAGTAATAAAAGTCATATATTTTCTATACACAATGTTACTCGATTCATCTCAACCGGTGTCGGCTTCACCGCCACTCAAGCCACAACTAAAACTGAACCTTCCACCCACAGAACAAGGTGCAGTCTCCCACCAACGCCGCTAACAACCCGTTCCTGTCGTCGGCGCCGAGCCACAACCAATCCATAGTGGACCTGTTCGGTCCGTCGCCGGCCGACGCCGCCGCCAACGCCGCCAAGGCCTCCGACGATCTGCTGTCGCTCAGCAATCCCTTCGCTGACATGTTTGGAGGTAACGGGGACACACGACTTGATGCTCACAGAATTTTATAAGTACAGAAGACTCATTTTGGAGAGATAAATAAAAAAAAATCTTACAGCTTACACACAACGCCATCTAGTCCCAAACTAAGCAGAGCTTGTACTATGGGTACTAGAATAACTGATACTAATACATATATACTTTTCTTTTTTGTAAATACATACCTTTTATACATAGAAACACCCAGACAAACCCCCATGTTCAGACTTGTCTTAGCGGGAATCGAACCCGCGACCTTGGCGTCGCAGGCAGGTACACTACCCACTCCGCCATCGGGTCGTCAGATTGATTTTATTTATCAAGCCTTAGATTGTGTATAGTTAAATGAATAAATTAATTAAATAAAATACCATGGTTCGAGATTGGTACCTGAATATCTGCAGCCAACTTCAAAACCGCTAAGATCTTTAATTTTATCTATACTTTGACGAAAAATTAGAATATTATTATAAAATTTTGGTCATAACAACACGGACGTGAACTTCCTCCAAGTGAACTAAGCTTAGCTGGAGGGGGTTAACCAGAATACTAGTAATTTGTATTTTCAAATAACTAGTAAACTTAGTTTTAGCGCCATCTATGCGTTACTTATTCACATAATCGCATACAGTACGTTTGAATTAAGATCAACTCATTACTTTACCAAGTAATGGTTCGTCTAGCTTCGGCTGGCACAAAAGAGTTGAGAAATTTCGAGTCCGGCAGCATGCGAATCCATAGCTGAATTGGCAAAGCACTTGGGGCGTATACCCAAGAGGTGCAGGTTCGAGTCCTGCTGGATTCTTAATTTTTCAACTTTAATATTACATAAAAATAAATGCATAGCAAAGCTAAAATTTGCTTTAAATATTACAAGTATTGATAAAAATGCGTCATCTCTCGACAGTAATGAGTTGATCTTAATTCAAACGTACTGTATGCGATTATGTGAATAAGTAACGCATAGATGGCGCTAAAACCAAGTAATGGTTCGTCTAGCTTCGGCTGGCACAAAAGAGTTGAGAAATTTCGAGTCCGGCAGCATGCGAATCCATAGCTGAATTGGCAAAGCACTTGGGGCGTATACCCAAGAGGTGCAGGTTCGAGTCCTGCTGGATTCTTAATTTTTCAACTTTAATATTACATAAAAATAAATGCATAGCAAAGCTAAAATTTGCTTTAAATATTACAAGTATTGATAAAAATGCGTCATCTCTCGACAGTAATGAGTTGATCTTAATTCAAACGTACTGTATGCGATTATGTGAATAAGTAACGCATAGATGGCGCTAAAACCAAGTAATGGTTCGTCTAGCTTCGGCTGGCACAAAAGAGTTGAGAAATTTCGAGTCCGGCAGCATGCGAATCCATAGCTGAATTGGCAAAGCACTTGGGGCGTATACCCAAGAGGTGCAGGTTCGAGTCCTGCTGGATTCTTAATTTTTCAACTTTAATATTACATAAAAATAAATGCATAGCAAAGCTAAAATTTGCTTTAAATATTACAAGTATTGATAAAAATGCGTCATCTCTCGACAGTAATGAGTTGATCTTAATTCAAACGTACTGTATGCGATTATGTGAATAAGTAACGCATAGATGGCGCTAAAACCAAGTAATGGTTCGTCTAGCTTCGGCTGGCACAAAAGAGTTGAGAAATTTCGAGTCCGGCAGCATGCGAATCCATAGCTGAATTGGCAAAGCACTTGGGGCGTATACCCAAGAGGTGCAGGTTCGAGTCCTGCTGGATTCTTAATTTTTCAACTTTAATATTACATAAAAATAAATGCATAGCAAAGCTAAAATTTGCTTTAAATATTACAACTAGTAAACTTTTTTTAAAGATATTTTATGTTCCAAGAGTTTTTACTAAAATATATTTCTTTTGCATAGATATTTCTAACTTTGTGTATGATCTTCTGTACTTATTACATACTACAGGAAAATCAAAGTCAAAGTACATAATGACTCGCCATGAGCTATTTTTTTTTTTATACTGATAGTCTGATACCAACTTTACTAATGCAATGTTTAATATTCAACATGCAATCTAATCAACATAAGATTGCTATATTTAATCTAAAGTAACAAATCAGTTCTAATATCAAAATAACGTTATATATAATAGCAAACATACATTTTACTAAATCAAAGTAACTACAACTCGTAAATGTACTAAATTCTGTATTTAGTATTAATTTTAGGTAGTTTATTTGTTTATATATAATACTCTCAGCTCTACTGCTACATCTCAGAATAACATAATATTGTGCTATAGTCTCCAGACTCTCTTGTATACAGATTGTCCCAGCTAGGACGTCAAGTCGAAATCGGTTATGACAGTTATAAAAAAAAATTAAACCAAGTTCCATATTTGAAAAATTAGTAGATAATTTGAAATAAATATTATTCAGGATACTATAACAAAAATATATTTATAGAAGTGCAGGGTGAAAAATTTCTCGTTTTTTTTAAAAGCCCATAATTTTTCAAATATGCATCTTGAATTTTTTTAAATATTTTTGTGATAACTGTCATAACTTACCCTATAACACGATCTCGGCTTCACGTCTTAAACTGGGACTTTATATATTTACAATTACCCACTAGACGAAATAATTAATATTATTATTATGTCATTCTAAGTAGGAGTAGGGGCAAGAAGTCATTCTAGGTTGCAGATACAACTTATCATCAGATGAACTGCAAACCCACACTGAAGTTTTTCTTACAGATTTATAATAATGTACATTTACAAGTCTCTATAATTCTTGTGTAAATAATTTCCTAGCTTGTAGAATTGGAGACAAATTGGTAGCACTGTATACTGTATATTACACTGTATAAAAATATAGTTGATACCAATAGAACTTGCTTACTTACTTGGTAATACATAAGGGCGGAGGCCTGGTGACCTGAAATACAGGTTTCACATCTAGCTTAGGCACCAGTCTCCCCACAATATAACTGCGAAATAGGATAAGGTCATCATTATTTGTGTTTTGTTGAAAATAATGCTTCTTCTTCTTGTCGTGTCAATGACTATAGTAAAAATGTTTTTCTTCTATCTCTATGGCTTTAGACCAATAGGATGCGACTAGGACGTCTTTTTGGTTGGTCTGCATAAGGTATTTTATGCTACAAAGGGTGGGAAGTAATGGACAGAACAACAAATGGGCCATATTTTGGGTGTTAAGAATAATGCTGATAAACATTTTCTGTTTTGGTAATTTCTAATATACACATCTTTCCAATACGCCATAAGTATGCACAGAATCACATCTACTGCGCATTGTCAACGTTGATTTTAAATACAACTTTCATTGACACGATAAAGAGAATATTCAAAGATAAATGGTTAGTTATTTTCAGCAATCATTAGAGTAATTGTCTTCAGATTTCATTCAAAGCAATTTTTAAAAGCAAGTGAAAAATTTAATACCTTTTTGTAATTTGGACTTTGGTCTGAATTTGGCGTAAATCGTCAAAGTCGTATTTATCCATAAGTTTAAATAAGTCTGCTTGTCTGTCATTTCAGACTGTGTGAGCGCCTTCTCCACACAATAATAAATCGGATACAGAGATCCAGATAAGACAGTCGCTCTGTTCTCTTTGATATTTGTTTACTTTAGAAACCAAGTTAAGTCCTTAAAAACAGCAAAATCTATTTGTACCGACTATATTATCACATCCCAGCTTGGGGATGGTTGCAGCACAATACACTCTATTTACACATACATAGAACTCATATTTAATATTTCTTAACCTGTAGAAATTAACTAACAATGCAGTATAAACACAAGTCTTAATTTAGTATTAATAAAATAATAATTTTAAAAATAAAACCGACTTCAATTACAAATAATGCACTAAAAAGTAAGAAATACATAAGAAATATTTATTTAACCTATATTTAAAAAATCCCGTACTCCTAACCGTTTAGGAGTTGCATCTTCCCGCAACAGCTCAGCAATATGAAATGCTGATTGCTTGATGCAAATATTCAAGTACCTTTAGGTAATATACAAAAAAAACCATATAGAAGCCTATCAAATTTGAGGGTTGCCTTCGATTTCCTTAAGATCCCATCATCAGTTCGTGACCTGTTGAAAATGGAACCATGACAAGGATACTCTTTTAGACATACCTAACAAGAATTTCTCAAACCCTCAAGGTATCTTCGAGTAATATAAATAAAAAAAAGCATTTGAATCGTAAACCTTCCCCTTTTTTTGAAGTCGGTTAAAAAGATTAAGACCGAATAAATATTACTGCTTTGTTATTTAAAAGCATCCGTAAATACTTTGTGCTGACATTCTGTGGTATTCAGTGACAGTAGTAAAGACTCCAACTCAAGAAATGTGATCTGTGTGCCTTTGGATAATGATCTATTACTTCTGCCAACGAGACCGCAAATTTTTCATGATATACAAATATCAACCCAATTCGCAGGTCATAAAGATGGTCTTTTAATCAATTTAATTAAGTTTAATTCTAAGCACGTTTTTCCCTTAACCTATGTTGTCTCACTGCTGAGCAAAGGTCTCTTCCCTCCTTCTTCTTCTTCTTCTTCTTCTTCTTCTTCTTCTTCTTCTTCTTCTTCTTCTTCTTCTTCTTCTTCTTCTTCTTCTTCCTAAACGACCATAACTCCCAGTTTTGGGCTTTTCGAACCAAAATTAAATCGTTTTGCCGCGACGTTGCGTCGGTGCTTTAGTATAGTGTGAAATCGTTCATCACCAGACAGTTAATCCATAGTTATCCACTACATGGATATCAACGCATAGGCTTTTGGCCAGCTGAAATGCAATTATAATTTGGCAGCAGACCGTCCCACACTTTGCTTTTAGGCATATTGGCCGCCAAATTGCTCCAAGTGCTAACTGAGTCGGTTATTTCAATTAACCTTCTAGTCTCCTCATTTGAATTTTGGTTCTTACAGTCACTTTATTGGATTCCATGAGTTTACAAAGCACTTTGATTCGCCAGAATTCTTAACTTGTTGGAGTCTATACTACGTCTTAATACCCACTATACCAGCACACAGTATGTAGCAACGGGCGCCGTACAATTCTAGCGTCCCCCGCGCCGGCCCCCGCCCCCGCGGCCGCCATGTGGGGCGCGGCGCCGCCCACCAACGGCTTCAGCGCCTTCCCCGCCAACAACAACAGCTTTGTGTCCGAGGCTAACTTCTCTAACGTATTCGATAACACTGACACCGCAGGTGAGCACTCTTACAAGGGAAGGAGACGTGTTGTTTGGACGTTTTCTAATGTCGACGGAAATTCACGCGTAACGTGCAGCTTATTTACCACTCCGTTAGACTTTTTGGCTAGGTTCTACTGGCCTTGGTCACTAACAAGCTGTCAGTGACCATTTTAAAATTGAATATAATTATTGTTTCATCTGAGAAAAAAGTTCTTAAATCGTTATTTTCTTTGGAAAACTTTAATTTGTTATTTGTTTAAATTATATAAAAACGAACAACACGTCATCCCACCCCTGCTTGAAATAAATCTTTATCTGGTGATGGTTAATGTATGTATTGTAAAATAAAATGTCAAACGTTTCTTGTGCAAGCTGCCGCGGCTAACCCGTTCATGGGAATGGGAGACCCCACACAACCAATCTCAGCGTCCCCCGCCCGTCCCCCTCCACCAAACATCCCCCCTCAACCCAAATCAGCCTTCGACGACCTCGAGGACGTCATGCGAATGTCGCTAGGAGGCTCTCCGGCCAAATCCCAACAGCCAATCACTCAGCAGCCGCAGCCAATGGCAACGCAGCCTTTCGGTGACGTCATGTCCATGCCGATGTCTCAGCCAATGATGTTCGGCTCGCCCGCGCGTCAACCGATGATGCCGATGGGAGCGACCGGTTCGAAATTTGAACATTTGAATGGACCGTTTTTTTTTCGTTGTTTTTTTAATAGCTTGCAGCCAGTATCAACGTCGTATGCTTATTCACAGGACTATAATTATTCCCTTGCACAGGTTATGTGGCATTTAATTTGTAATTAAGCCTTCGGTGTTATTCTGTTGTACATACTTCCTCACTAAATAAATTGTATATTCTCTTAATAATGTATAAAAGTAATATAACATTGATGTTGGAGGTTGCAGTGTTAGCTGCTAATGCTGATCATTAAAGGTACTGTACCTCATGCTAACATAAATGACAAAATATGCCTAGTTTATTAAATCGTCGAAGAAGCAGTTCGTACGAGTAGGCAAGCAAGTCAATATCGCGCAATTTGGACGCCAGGTAAAAAGCAACGATATGGCGATTTCAATTCATATTTTCATTAATATAATAATATTGTAAATATAGACCACTTTTATCAATATTGGATCTGGTTTGGTGTGTAGCTATGACAACAGAATAACCTCCTGGGACCGTAACTGGAACTCTTTTATTTCGACATTGTTGAGTCAAAATAATAATTCATTTTATGGCCTTTTGTTCTTAGTTTTAACATTGTAAATGTGTACATTTTTGTAGACTTAACACAAACCCTAATTCGAAAAGCCAGCCAGCATGGTTAGATTGTGACGTCGTTTTCTGTTTTATGTCGCCATATTCCACCTCAATTCATCATAATTAACGAACTCGTTCCGCTACATGGTCCTTCGAGACAGATCTCATGATATAAGAAAAATTGGTAAGGGCAAATCCGGCACATACCTACAAAATTTTGCCAAGGGCTAGGAAAACGTGACGTCAAACCCTTTGTACTGGTTTAATTCTGTACGTATAAACCGTAACAAGCAGACCTTATCTTCTTAGATCATGCCGGCTTTTATATAATAGGTTGTTATCTCTTTATAAACTCGAACAACTTCTTAACAAGTGCCAATCATGAAAATTCATATTTGTTGCTTGCTTTTATTGTTTATGTTTTTAACTTACAGCAAGATGTTCGTATCACATATTACCTACCATAGACGATCTTCATTCCATATATCATTCTGGGTGAATGCTGTATGAATCGTCAAATTCCTGTACACGTTTGTTGCATCAGTTTCAAATAGTCCTTAATAACTAGTAATACACTTATCAAAAAAGAATTGCACCACTTTTGGATTATCTTTTTTCGTTGTTAAAGAGAACGGAATATTGCAATATCAATGTGATGTAAATATCAGTGTTATTTCAATTTTTCTTTTTACTTTTCCCCCACCTTAAACCAACAATTAAATTTTTCTCTTTAACAAAAAAAAATACGTTTCTAAAAGTGCTGCAAATCTATTTTTGATTAGTGTATTTTTCGTCCAGATATATGATACCTACAGTTTTAAAGACGATAATTTGACGATTGTTGATACACTCGCCTATCATGTTAGAACAGCTACTGCAAAGTCCACGCAGCATCATTTCATACTTATATTGGCTACCATCATCATTCAAAATATATACCTAATACCAAACTAACTAAGGTGCATTACAGGTCAGCAGCCCCAACAGCAAGGAGGCAAGGTCCTCACAGGAGATCTGGATTCCTCACTAGCATCACTCGCTAACAACTTGTCCATTAACAAAACGGCAGCGGCGCAGAAGTAAGTGGCAACACTGATTTATTTATATTTTTATATTGGTCACACTCATTGTCATGTGCTAAGTAGTTTGAATGGTTTCAGTCAAAAGTGCGTTTAGTCTACAGTCTACACGGTCAAATCACAAGCAGCTTACATGATTTACACGCGCTTTATACATACTATTGACACTTACATTTCTTATGCACTCTGCAGCCAATATCAGCTGTGAACGCTCCACTTCAATTATCACTCCGAAATAGAGATAATAAGGTTATTAATGAACTTGACTGTATCTAAGATCATAAACGGGCATTTGACATGAGTTTAATAATGTGGTTTATTTGAGTTACTATAAATACAAAAAGCCACTATATTAAGCTCGATGACATGATGACAAGAAGATTCAATGTTTCGAATATCGGCTACACCTATACCTATTCAATTGTACAAAGTCGCGATTCTGATTATGTCTGCCACCAGAGTAAAGGTCCCTCCAGACCCGGGGCATGTTAAGGACGGGGTAGTGTAGAGGCGCGGGTAAGGATGTGTGAGATCGAGTTGCTCAATGTACACCGATATTACGTAAATGTAAAACACAGCCCGGCCCCGTCTTTGAGACATGTTTGAGTGTGGGTAAACTTACTTACTGAATTACAAAAAGCCCGATATTGTCATCAAATACATACTAATTTAAATGGAGTGTTGAGTTGTGAAATCAAAAATAGTTATACAAAAAATACATACGTAATTTTGACTGAAACCTGACGCAGTAATAACCCTTGTCGAATGGCGTCGAGTGAATTATTACTTAGCTAGTTTAATCGTGACGTTTCGAAAGAAAAGTCACGATCAGCACCTTTTATTATGATTCTATACGACCGTCTACAAATCGCCTTTTCTTGTGTAAATATAACTTGATAATATCTTATTGAGGCGCTAACGAGAAGGCCATTTGTATGTTAAAGCATTATGATATAGTTTATGTCTGCAAATGCAATTTAAAGTGCATATTAGAATAATTCGATAAAAACAAGACATTTTTTTAATAACTCTGTCAATACTGAAAACTAAATCAGGCTTAAGCTCAGGGATAACAACACTTAATAAATCGAATAGAAGCGATTTTTCTTTTGAGATTTCATAGATAAATATAATATCCTAGATTAATCATGGTGTCCCATGTCAAAGTGTTATAATCGTGTACCTGTTTTTTACTGGCAAGAGACGATCTACAATCGATGATTGTCTACCGCCAGCGGTTAAAGCCGTAATTGTTGAATGTATGTTTTACTAGAATCAGTTTTCTTCAATCGATTAAAGAATACAGACACTCACTCACCTTGTAGTATAACCTCTCTTTATAATGCTTTAACTCCGGTCACGCATGACCGTTACTCACACCACTTGTGGTGATAGACCGATGCAGTGGAACTCGCCGAAGAACGCCTCGAAACCTGGCACCACGTGGACTCCTCAACCCATGCAGGCGACCACCGGCGCTGGCTACCGACCAATGGTAAGATGACACCTATACACAGAGGAATGGGCTAAATGATCTGCTATTTGATAACGACATAACATGTCTTGAACTTGAAGACTAGCGCTTCTAATTTTATATACCAATGAGGTAACAAACACCTCTTTATGCCGCCTGAAAGGCTCTTAATTATGGGGAAGTCTACAATTCACTTAGTTTTACCAGAACTATAGTAAAATTTAAGTAAAAAATATTTATTAGAACACCATCAAAGAACAAAACGAAATATCAGTAAAATTAAAAAAAAACAATTTATTATTAAAAATTAAATTCAAAATAAAAATCGAATCAAAAAAATAAATATAGAATAATTGACTTTATAGACTAAAAGGTCACAGCTCAACATAATGTTGCCAGAAAATTTGGCAACGTTTATTTTCAGCTGGGACCCCAGGTGACAATAAATTTATAAAAAAAAATACGATGTATAGGTATAATTATATGCTCATACCAAACCCACTAACTATTATTTCAACTTTTGAGGTTGTCATTGGTAAAACAAAATATCTCTTCACGATCGATACCACTAAATGTTGACGCAAGTTAACTGAATTGGAGCGAAATAATTGGTTGTCAACAATATTTCCAAGATTATATTATTATTATTGGTACCCATATGATAGGTAAATAATGTAAGTCAGAAATTCCAAAATACGGTATGGCTCCATCAAATAATTCGCTTTTAGTAATCATTGTTCTAACTGGTTAGATTATGCTGACACCGTTATTACTTTTGCGGGTTTTAGCAATACTTTGGTTTCTGTGGTCCAGGTGTAAGCATTCTTTTTGGTTTTCTGAACACTGGAAAATATTAACAAAACAAAACTTTACATCAAAAACTTCATCAATTAAATGAGTCATTTAAAACAAAAAAACCTCTAAATAATTAATTAATTTTGAGCATAAGCTGGTTTATTTTTTAAATATATTTCGCAGCTCGTTTAGCTTGTTCCTCTTCACAATAGTTGGCAGAATTGTACACGCCTGTAATAGTTGTAATTATTTTCTATAATTTAGCAATTATTTCAGAAATATACTAGGTAAATGTTGTTAATAATCATTAACAATATTATGGACATTGAATTGATTTGGCAAGAATTATAATTCTTGCTCTAGAAAACATTGTATTTGTATATCTGTTAGTCTATTTTGGGACAAAAAGTTACCAGATTTTGAAGCATTTTATTTTTTAAATAATGTAAGACTGCTTTAATAGTTTATTTTGCACAGCTTAGATTATCTGCAAATAAGCAACGTCATTCCAGATATTATGGAGGGGTGCGCGATTCTGACAATAGTACCTATTTGGTCCATCGTTTTATAATCGCAAAAAAATACTCTTTAAACTTAATATGACTCATAATTTAACTAATGTTGACTTATATTTATGTTATTAAACTGAGTGTTGCTATCCAAAAAAAAAAATTGTTAACTTTTAATATAAAAAATGCTGGACCAATAATAAAAAAAAAAACTGTATGCAGCATAGAGCCACAGTCTCTTGCTTTCAATGTCACATTCTTGTTTGCTTAGAAACCGCTACGCGTTTCTTTTTTTTATGTTTTTTTTCTTCCCGTAGCATGCCAGCATCCTTTTTTGTTGCGTTTCAGGGCCCCGGCATGTCTCTCCCGCCATTGCCCCACACTATGCCCCATACATACCATCCCCCGCATTATATTATGGTAAGTTTTGCTAATTTTTGTTTTTTTCTTTGCTTACAGTAGTTTGTGACACACGTACTAAGCTGTAGAATTTTTGTCTTTATAGGATGCGAGTATAGTTTTTAGAGATGTGTTTTTGCTGATTTTTTTTTGTTATTGACAAAAAGATTAAAAATATTCGTTTAAAAATATTTTTTAAATTATTTTATTAAGGTCTCAATGCATTAGGGTGTATTGTTATCTCTACTGTTTACTTATGAGCTATTATTATAAATTCGATATAAGAACATTGGAGCTCCGAAAAGGTAACATAGTCCGTAAAGTTTGAAAGAATGCACGCATGTGTGTGATTGTATGAAACGTTTGCATGAATAGTTGTGATCTCATGTCATCTCATACTTTTTTCCGGGAATGTTACGTGTTGTCCTTCAGTGTGATTAATATTGTATGAATGCATTATCTGTCCTACTGAACTATTTTTCAGACCTTTTCTGCGTGAAAATGTAGTTCAACACTTGATTATATAAATAAATAATAATATAATAAATATCTCACAACTTACACACAACGCCATCTAGTCCCAAACTAAGCAAAGCTTGTAATATGGGTACTAGAATAACTGATACTAATACATATATACTTTTCTTTTGTAAATACATACATATTATACATAGAAACACCCAGACTAAGACAAACCCCCATGTTCATACACACAAAGATTTGTCTTAAGTGGGAATCGAACCCACGACCTCGGCGTCGCAGGCAGGTACACTAGCCACTCCGCCATCCGGTCGTCAGTCAGTCAGTCAGTCATGATTTTTAGATAATAAAATTATATTATTAATCTACCTGCCCAACTTACGATATGATTTGATATCGGACGAAATATCTACGTTTTCTAGCAAAGGAAACATAGATATTTGTAATATTATGTTCTTTTCTACAGCAACAGCCTGGCATGGTAATGGGTATGTCAGGAGCGCCGATGATGCCAATGGGAATGGCACAACCGATGCGACCAGCCGTGCCACCACAACCTACCACCAATCAGTTCAGTTAAACATCACCCTTATTTTATGAGGTCATCTAATTAAAACGATCCGACTGCTTAGTCTTAAACTTAAGATCGGTACATGTAAACTAGTACGGAATATAGGATAAGGCGGTTATGCTTTACACTAATGTCGTTTTATTAGCAAAATTATGAAATTAAAAGTATTGTTCTACAAATAGATTTTGTTGGAATTGAAATTTTTAGTTTATTTATGTAAGCTCAATTTTTATTGAATTTATTATGTATGAAAAATTATTATTAGTTTTAAGTCTTCGTTCCAAACGTTACTGAGGTACACTATTTTTCCCAATGTTAAAAAATATTTGATCTTTTTAAATATTTTGTACAACAAAGGATCAAAGCAGTCGGGTCTCGTGTCGACGTCATCCGACATGTAGTACAGATAGGTCTCTGTACCGTTTTGTTGCGTTATTTCTAAACGGAACGACAAATGTCAAATGCGTTAAAATATGAAGGTAGGGTTGCAAGTCGAAATAAAAACTAGTTATTATTTATAGTTACCTGTATGAAATAGTTGAGAAGATTTCATTTAATGCGATTCGATAGCATATCTATTTTATGTTTATTTGCAAATTTTCAACACGACTAATTTTATTCTGTAATTTTTTCTTGTAAATTAATTGGATATACAATATTGCCGAACCAATCATATGTGGATAATTAATAAATCATGTATTTTATTGAAAAAAAATATCTTGTAAAGGAACAATTATTTCGTTTACAATAAAATTATCATACTTAAACAATGAAATTGTTATTTGGAATTATTTATTGGATTTATACATGTTTATGATTATAATTTTATAAAATTATCTTATGAAAAAGGTGCGTATCTTTCAAAATTAAACACATCACATTCCATAATATTGTACAAAGAAAGTAAATAATTTATGTTGTTTTCAATATTTTTTCATAGCTTATTGTCTACCTATGGCATAGTGAGTTTTATTAATTGGGATTCAAGATATTTACAGCATATTTAATTCATTTAACAGCCAAAGTGTTAAATATACACACTTTAAAAAAAACAAGTGCAAAATAAATTCGTATAGTTTTTGGGTAGATGTCACATAGGTACCTACTTACTTATAATAATCTGTATAAAAATAAAAACTTGCGTATTTAGTCATTAATTAAGCCTACATGTTTTGAAAGCGAATGCCATTTTTACCCTAAAATTATTTGGATGAAAATGCATTTGGTTAAAAAATACTTATTTCCATATCCTCAAGTTATCTTATGTAAAAACTGTATTTGTCATATAGAATATTATGTATAGAGGGTTATTGCATTAGATTGTTATAAAATTAGAAGTTACGGGTGTATATTATAAATGTATGGCTGTTGTGAATAAATGAACTAGGTGCTTGCTTCCCTGGCTCTATTCTATCATAATAACTGAGAATCTTATAATTGTTGTTCAGCAACAGTTACAATACTTGAAATTAACAAATCGCGTGAATGGAGCCAATACATTACTGGGCATACTCATTTAACGCTCTGCGATAATATATTGAGGTTTCATGGTAACGCAAAAGTTTGGTCTTAAAATATATACCGTACCTGTATTGCCAAATATATTGGATCTTATATCTACACCCTTATTTTATATAATCTTAGCAGTTATAGCAATACTTTGTACAAATGTATTAGCTGAAGAAATTATGCCGTTCGCTTCTTGTGATATTTCATTTTAAAGACTGCAGCCGCAATTCGATAGTAACTATTCATAAATGTTTTATTTTTTTAAATAATACTTTGGTCTATCATTTGAACAAAATATTGTTAACGTTGCCATCGACAACACGTTAACAACAATTATATTTAATCAATTATTTTCTATCAAAATTTGCGATTTTCGATTGGCAACACCTACAATGTTGCTGCACTCTACTCAGTGTTACATATTAAAACAATATATATTCACAGGTTTATTGTGTAGCTGTGTAAACACATAATGCGGTAGAATAGATGATATTTGAATAGCCAATTCCCCCATTCTATTCATATGGTGTGCATGTAAATAAATAATTTAATAGTTGTTCGCATAGTACACAGTGCTAATAATTTTACCTAATATGTTACGTCAGGTAGCTTATTCCACGAAAAGGCCTTTTGTGTTGGTCTTAATTCCTTGCTTGTCGGTCATGTACACCAAAATCAGACTTGATAGCTAAAATCGTCTATACATACATACAATTGTCTGATTTTTGGTGGCTATGTTTATTTGATGCTGGCTTTGTAGGAGTGTTTAAATAAGCGATGAATAGTGCTAAATGTTAGATTTATATGATATCCAAATTAATGATATATGATATCATTTGCAATAATTGCATGAGATCTGTTGGTTAATTCAGTCGTTGAAATGATTGCTGGTATTTTTGTGCAATATTTTTTGTAAATTAATAATCATGGCAACACTACACTTGGTGAATTTTACACGTAGTTATCGAGGTATTTTAATCTGAATTTGTGTGCAGAATAAAAGACCAGTGATTCTTATGTTTTTCAGTTGGCCATACTGTAAGTACTTGTTTGAAGTACGCTGTGATGCCAAGTGGATTCGACTGATTTATTTCAAATAGTGGGATTCGCTCTTAGTTTACACTATAAGTTTCTTTCATAAGAGAATGCTAGTTAAACCACATCTTTGAATTAGTTTTAGTACTCATAGCGGCCTTTAAAATTTTTAAGTTGTACATTTTATTCGTTTATTTTATCAATGTACCTAATGAGTTACGTTTTTATGTAAATATCTCTTCTATGTTATTTACTAGCTCTTGTCTTTAGATATTCAATTTAGTTTATTTATGCAAAGTAATAAATAAATCAATTAATATTATTTTTGGTTTTTTATTTTTTTTATATTCCTTAAGTTGCTTTAACCCATGGGTCCAGAACCAGCCTATCCTTCAATGGAGATATCAGTTCAAAAAGTTTTCATTTTGTGTTTAGAATAGATAAAACAGCTATAAATATAACGAGAACTATATTTGTCTATAATAAAAGTATATGTGTCTGTTTACCTCTTATTCCTGTGACAATACAAATAAATTATGTATCGGCCTGTTTTATGTATCTAAGAAAAGATATTGGTTTGTCCTAGCGAATTTTAGCTCATCTCATCACTCAAGGCAGTTTTCATCTGAATTCCTAGGACATGCCAGTGGAACCTAGTCGTATATTCAAGATCACAGTATTAAGTAGCACTTTATAGGTGTCTATAAGAGATTATTGTATAGCTGTTTAAAGCATTAGCTGAAATAAGTAAGAGTCGATTAAACTATTCGATAATTATCTATCTCTGTCATATTAATACCATAAACGAAAGACAGCAATACCGTCTTCATAAGGTAGTGTAATCGACTTGAACTTTGGGTGACTTAGTTATTAAATAAGTACAGCGGAAATCACCTCTACAATGATGTTGTATTCTTCAAAATATCTTTATAGAAAGTACTCGTTTAGTAATTAAAAAAACCAATCTAAAAATATATTTTTGTTAGGAATGGAGTTGTTTCCCAACAGCATCAGCTGTATAATAATGTAACAATCACTTCGTTGGAACTACTCCAAAATGCTTTCGGAAGTCGTGTACTTATCTTGTTGAATCTCAAATAGTGGGGCGATTGATCTATCTATAAACACAATAAATTAATAAAGTTGCCAACTTGTGTTTTATTTTGAATTGAACCTTACTATGAACTCACCTCAAGTGAGTGCTATTTTTAAGATGCTTTACGCATTTGTGAACGAGCTTGGACGACGAGGCAACATTTCTGGCCTGCGGGGCACCTTTAGAAGCGTAAGATATGCCCTGAGGATTTAAAAACAGAAATATTGAGGCTTATAACTGGCTCTATGTCATTTGCATCGATATCGGCTCACTAACTCAGTAACCATGGAAGCGTTTAGCGCATGTAATATTACTAAGTATCTGAGTATAAGTAAGTATGTACGTATGAAAAATCTTTGTGTATCTGTCGCAGGCGATTTGTATAAACAAGCCGTTTTAACATTCAGCGTCATTTTAATAATACCCGCTATTTTGCGAAATGACGAAGGCAAAATTACAACTTATTCAATTACTATAATTTCGTTTAGTTGGAGTTTTGAGGGTGACCATGATGAAACACGGTTTGGACAAAACCTTCTTTATTTTAGCAAACAGGTAGGTAGATTTCTGTCACGGCTCCGGCGCGGCGGCGCTGTTAGGCCCCGGTGGACCCACGCGAGCTTGTCATCGCAAGTGGTTTTAACGCTTACCACCGCGGCTAAGGCTTTGCGAGTGATAAAACAACCTGCTCCTCATCTCGTCCGGTTCACGCCTGCGCGGTCTTAAATTACGCATAAATCATAAAAGAGACTGCGTGAATCGGTTATGAAGCGACTCGTTTCTCTCTCTTTCTTTTGTATCACAATGTATTGACTTTCTGTAACAATATTTTAATTCATTTAAATTTTATTAATTTACATAATTTAATTTGTTTCGTCATAATTGAACTCTGCATAATAACGGATAGCATAATCTTCATTTGGCAGAAAATAGTTAGGCAAGAAGAATGGTACTCGTCAGGAATTCTTCTAGAACTAGAATGTATGCACACCCTAGCATTTTTTAGATGTCAGTTATTCATTTTATTACTTCCGTATCAATTCAAAATTCTGACTCCCCGTATCTAAACGGCTGATTTCTACAAAACGCCTGTGATATATCATATATCTACCAAAACAATTCTTAACCAAGCAGCCATGCAAAGCAAGCAACGTACATTATAAATCGGGGCAAACATCTTGAGCAAACGACCTTGAATGCGCAGAAACGAATTTTGGGTCTCTTTGGTTACGAGGCTGAGGCGCAGGGGGCGTACCTGCGCGTGATTGGTTGATCAGTCGACCCTTACCCCGCGCAACGCGTCTTCGTTCCGCTCTCTCCCGAATACACGAGCGTGCAGTGAAGTGCTCACTTTTGTGCTCTGTTATAAATCGTTAGTTGTTGTTGTTATTTGTTGAGTTAAAAGCGGATTTTATCACTGAATATTGTCGGCGATTTTGCCAATATTAAAAACCGAGTTAACTATTGTTTTAAATCGTAAGAAGATCAACAAAACATGCCGACAAGCATTGTTTTCCATTTAACTATTGTTTACGTTATGAGAAATTTGACAAAACAATGCACGACATAATGACGACATACAAAATGTTGCACATGTCGGCTATTGTTTATATTTTGGCTATTGCCTGCCACTGCACTCACACAAATACAATTGTCTATACATAATACAATATCCCGAAATAAACAGTAGGTAATTATAATAAATAAAATAGGTATTTAAAAAGTGTTGCCAGAGTCATATTTATATCCATTTCGACATACTACAGTCGCTTTTGGTAAAAAGACTAAGAAGTGGATTAAAAGTAGCCCACTATACAAGCCCATTTACATCGATCGGTGTGGGGAAGTCTTTTATAATAAATAAGACATACATAAATCTGAACCATGACATCGATTTTAATAAAATAATAGGGGGAGTGGGAGTCTGGTAGTGATGCGTCCCTCACTCACGAGTCGCTTCAAATGAGGTCCTCACCGAGAACGATTGAAAGAGTTACTCATTTTTCAAACATGATGCGCTTCATTCAACTACTCGTTCGAAAAAAGAGTATGAATGAAAAACTCGTAACGCGCGCCTCGCATAGTTGCAATACGATTCGCGAGGGAATGAGTGAGTGAGTATTGTGAATGAGTAACTCGGAATGTGAAAATTCGAGTCGATTTCAAACAAGATTGTTTAGTGTAAGAGTAATGCGTTGCGTATTGCGTATGGGTACGTAAGAATAACCAGTAAATGTAAAGGAAAAAGTTTAGCATAGAAAGAAGTGAGATTTTTATTGTGACAGTACTGACTAAGTATCAAATAAATAAAACGATTTATCAGTACAATAATAGATAATAATAATATCTTTTGAATTTGTTTTGTGTACTTGTATGTATCAATCTAAAGGACAACCTATAAGATACGTAACATAAGATAACTATATTCATGAAGCATAAGTTTAATTCGTTTTATTTGGTAGTGGTTATGTTTAACTTTGTAGCTGAAAATATATAAATTGAATTTCGCGCCTGCTCTTTCAACTCCCGGCGCGCCCGCCGCTAGCACTCGGATTTAAATCCGCTGGACGAATCAATAGCCGGGTGCTGCGCCGCGCCGCCGCGTCGCTGCGGCCGCACAACGCACCTTGAAGGTCATGGGTCAACTAAAATCTAATTAGATTTTTCGAAAAAATGTTAGATGTCCTTTCTTTGGCATTATTATTGATTATAATAATGAACTTTATGTCTTACAACATAAGACATAATATTGCTAGTTAAACTCCAATGCTTATTATTAACGCGCGCAAAATCACGAGTGAAAAATAACTATGCGTATGAGAGAGACGTCAATATTGGGCGCGAGGAGCGGAGGTACCTCGGCTCCTCGCGCGGACGCGCGAGTACCTAGCGAGTGAGGCGACTCGCAATCGGATGGTATCATTCGACGCGGCGTCGGGCCACTTCGGCTATCTTCGTAACTCGTGCATCGCGCGTGTCGCGATTGCTATGTTCCTCACTTCAAACGAGGTGTACCTCGTGAGGACCTCACGAGGGAAAATGATGTACTCCCTCATCCTCATTTGAAATCGACGAGTTACCCATCACTAGAGTCTGGCGCTTGGCTGTACGCACTCCCGTCGTCTAACATAGGGACTATGTTGGACGATGAAACATTCCGTATTGCGACCTCCCTTCGATTAGGTGTTCCGTGTGTTTCGCCGCATCGCTGTCAATGCGGTGAAGCGGTCAATAGCCTTGGACACCATGGCCTGTCTTGCAGCAGAAGTGCCGGCCGTATTCCACGTCATGCCCACCTCAACGACATAATTCGTCGTGCTCTTGTCACCGCCGGAGTGCCAGCCGTACTTGAACCCAATGGCTTGGCGCGTGACGATGGGAAGAGACCAGACGGTATGTCGTTATTGCCTTGGAAGTTAGGTAGGCCTTTGGTGTGGGACGCAACTTGCGTCGACACCCTTGCGCCATCACATCTGCCAAGCACAACCGCTTGTGCTGGCGCTGCTGCTGCATCCGCGGAGACTCTCAAGCGGCGCAAATACGACAACCTTCTTGGTAGTTACGTGTTTGAGCCGTTTGGGGTCGAAACGCTTGGGCCGTGGGGTCCACGTGCACGCGCATTATTTTATGAAATATCCAAAAGATTGGTTGACGCTTCACGTGACCCGAAGGCTGGCTTTTATCTTGCACAAAGAATTAGCATTGCCATTCAACGTGGCAATGCCGCCAGCCTTCGGGGCACGTTTGCCGTTGACAGTGATGCGGACGAGTATTTCGATGCCTAATCTTATTATTATTTTTATTATCTGTTGAAATTATTATTATTATATTTTTATTATTTTAGTTGTGTAAATATTTTAACCTACTGTACTAATAAAAATTAAAACTGCATACTTTAATTTACATAATTATAAAACTTGTACCTAGATAAGGAATCAAAAAAAAATATTTAACTCGCTAATTTTTGTACCAATGTATTTATGGGTTGCTAGCTGAAATATTTTCTTGTTTCCTACGTTTTAGACAATAGTTTATTTTACGTAATCGGTTTATAGTTATTAAACAGTTTTTTTTAAGTGTATTAATTCTCCGTTGTAAACGTATATTTTGACTTAAAATTATGATATATATTATATATGTTACGGTGAACTGAAAAAATATTAATACACACATACAGACACACAATACCTTTAATTTGTTATCAAACATGTCATGATTATCTTAAATAGAATTTTTGATGTTAGAATCAAACGTTTAAATGCCGTTATATATATTTTTTTGTAAAATTTTAATAACAACTTACGTCACCCGGGGTCATTTTTACAAGTCTATTGACACCTCAATCAGTAAAATCCGTTCAGTAGTTTAGGCGCTATGGTGAAACATACAAACGTATGTACATACATAGAATCATTACCCCTTCCTTTTGGTTTCGCCGTAGTCGGGTAAAATTGATCTCTAGTCTAGCGCCAATATTACAAAATCAAGCGTGAAGCGTACCTATTATAGATCATTTGAAATCAACGTCCAACAGTATAGTTAAATTATTATTTTTGTTTATGAGATTCTCGTGCTAGAATGAGTCTGTCTTGTTACTGAAAAGATAAATCCACAATACATTCTCATTGTTATCGAAATGAATTCAATTCAATTCAATTCATTCTTCAATTTTGTCATAATGTGTGAAAATCGTGAACGCGTCTATAACAATGATAAAATAAGTTTTTGCTCTGGCAACACAAAATCAATCGATGACAGCGACGGATTTTCGCATATCGTCGCTGACGACATTTTGTCAATACATTGTAAAATTGAGAGATTTTTATAAACTTTTTCTTAGTGTATAGTGTTTAATAAGCCACGAAGATGGCAGACAATGAACAGAAAGCTGTGGCGTTAATGGCCGAGGCGGAGAAGAAGTTGAATTCATCGAAAACTTTCTTTGGATCACTTTTCGGGTGAGGACAATGAGTTGATCATTATTTTGTTGATATTGTCCTAATTATGACGTAATTAATATGCCGTATTTGTTCTCCACGATTTCAGAGACTACCTTAGCGTTTCTTATTAGGTTTTTAATTTCTCATATGATTGGAAATTTCGCTCAATGAAATTGCATTGACCCATCTAATTTAAAGGACCGTGAAAGATGGATATGATAAAAACTTCTGTCTAGATTTCACATCTAATATTAACTTTAACGATGAGTAATCATAACAGTCTAGAACAGAACAGTGTATTCAAATGATACACACTAGTATTCCTTAGACTTAATTAGCTCTTGTGTCTGTTTACAGATACTACAGAGTTGTGAAAATGTGTATTCATCATGATACATAAATATATCGTGACAGGACTATGAAACTGTTTCTCTAATTCATTAGATAAGTCCAGAGAAAGAGACCTGTATATACAGTGATAAGATTTCTGTCCATAGAAATTCCATCAAATAAACTAACATTAACAAATTGGGCCAGAATAAAGCAAATCTGTGTGGAATTGCATGAACCCCAAAAAAATAAGTTAATCTATTTACTATACAAAATGCTTGGACGTATCTATCTTTTGATTATTGTGTAAAAAAAGTCCTACACTGATGATCAACCTACTTTCTTTTTTACTAGAGAAAGATGTGATGAAATTAAAAACTAGTTAGAACTGATCTAAAAAAAATCTGAATACAATAAAATGGTTACCTTGTATTTATATTTTAACTATGGATTATCTACATTAATCAAAATTAATTGCTTGAACTGTGATATGATTGGGATTAACTGATAAGAATCTGTATGAAATATGAATGTTTGTATTCAGGATCATACATTGCCACAAAATGAAACTTCATTTTATAATCATTAAAGTTTTATGAAATACTTCATGTATCTATTATTTATGACTCATTAAACGTCAAACTGATTCATCTGTAGTAAGTATAAAAAAACAAGTCTAGCTCACTGAACATTGACTTCTAGGCTTAAACCCTTCCATAGGAAACAATATTATTGTCTTTTACTGTTATAGATAGGCAAATGTGGAATAAGATATTAAATAAGGCTACCATGGCCTTTAGGTCTAAAAAGTTTTAGATCTTAACTTTGTGTATTACTCAACAACTGTTAACAGCATCCATGATATCCATCCAGCAAGCACTGCATCCCAAGCTTGTGGAATACCACCCCCCTGCCAGCATTAAGAGCTCTGTCAAAAAAAAAACAAAATTCAAATCATTTATTTTCATAGGCCCCAGGAGGCGCTTGAACACATCAACATATTACAAACAAATGATATAAAAATGAATTATAAGTAAAACTAAATTATACTATGTCAAATATTCAACTTATAAAAAGTGTTCCGCTGCCAAGAAAGTTTAGGAATCGTCTGAGTAGACAGTGTCTATTTAATCAATTCATTTTAATATTATTCTTTAAGATCTTCTTGTCAAAGAATTTAAATTAGTTCTAAGTGTGCTTGTATGGTAAAAAATACCGGCTGCCTTCTAGTATTAATGTAACAACAAAACAAGTATGCAATTAAAATAATAAAATAGAATTATTCAACTGTTTATTCATGTCAATTAATATAATTTTGGTGGAATTTACAATCATTGTTATTAAAGTGTTTCAATGAAGTTATGTTTTTTTTGTCAATTAGGTCCTTGGTCCATTTTTAGGCATAAAAGAGTTTTGAACATAGTTACTTGTTTCCCTACTACAATGGCAAAATTTTATTATAACTCCTAAAGTGGGATGACAGCCATTATGAAAATCAAAGTGAGGGGGGAGGACATATACCGACACGCATTATGTCAATCATAAACAATAAATATATACATCACTAAAATCTGCATAAAATTAACTATCATAATATGTAATAACTTATGTACCCACAATTTTAATCATGTTCTTTAAAGTTTATTGTACTTTTAAGTGAAAGATTTTTCTCTGGAGACCATTTCTGGTTTTCCCCCCACTATTTTGAATATGAAAACCACCATATGGTTGGTCCGCACTCGAAAAAGATCGAGCCAGAGCACTACATCATATTTATGTATGTATGAGTATGTTCTATAGATCTCGGTTCAAGTCCTTTAATTTATTTATTTTATTATGGGACTTATAACAGTGTAGTCTTGTGAAGCTATTGGAACCAAATGCTCATTTTAGATTACCTTAGAACTTACTTAGTTTGTTCACAAACTGTAAGTGAATTTAGGCCTCTGATAAATTTCGCTATTTCCACCAATCACTGGTGCCCACTATCTAAAAGTTTTATTTTTCCTACAGTGGTTCTTCAAAAGTTGAGGAAGCAGTAGACTGCTACCTCCGGGCAGCCAACCTGTTCAAAATGGCCAAGAAGTGGGTGGCAGCGGGCCAGGCGTTCTGCTGTGCTGCCCAGCTGCATCTGAAGGCGGGAATGCGTCATGATGCCGCGACCAACTTTGTCGATGCTTCAAACTGTTATAAGAAGTGTGATCCCAACGGTGAGTTGTAGATTTATTTCTTTCTATTCTTTTATTTTCGATTTTACCTAACTTCAGAATTTACGGCTTTTTTAAACCCGGTTGTTGGTGGCCGCCGCAACCGCGAATACGTCATCACCAACCACAACAGCTATGTCCGCAAGAGGGTCCTCCTCGGGGCGAGGGGCAACCGATGCCACCTTGTATTTATGGCACTGCTCAGCCCCTCTCTGGGAAGGCAACTCCTTGCACATGCGGGTAAAGGACTAAACTCCTATCACTCTACCCGCGACCACACTTGGTGGTGGTGTGGAGAAGAACTCCAAATAATTAATTTGGAGACCTAGATATCGCTCACAGACACGATTTCTAAGACAACTAAGACCATTTTCGTTCCCGCGCGTACCGCTCCCGTTCCCCTCGCGTGCCTGCCGAGCGTGGGTTCAAAAAGTGAAGTTTGTACATGAGCTTGTCTTCTGTACCTAATTATTTTGTGCCTGAAGGCAATTGTCGCCGAAGTACTTATCCGAACATACCGCAGAACGTACGGTTGGAAACTAACCGCAGTTATAAACACTGCTAATCAATATTTCCGTTGTGGTAGACCGCTGTTGTCCTGTCTACTGAGTTATTAAAAAGTCAGTCAAAACATTTCCTATTGCATTAATGTTTGCATAAAAATATGGTATGGTGGTGGCCCAACTAGAATAAATAATAGTAGCCGAATTTATCTCTATTAGCCCGGGATATATTATAGTGCTCCAAAGTATGGGCATAAACACAAGATGACTCTCTATTTCCTCACTCTCAAAACCCGACCTACATGACCGGAACGAGATCAGGTGCAAGACCATCAGCTTTACGTGATTTCCGAACCACGGAGGTGTCAACACCGCTAACTGCCTGTCTCCGGGCAGATATTACTCTTACTTCAGCTTTCTGCCGTGTCCCACACGTTAACAAAAACATCGAAAACTACGTATGTCATGGGCTCGGCAGTGTATAATAAGTTACCATCCTCTATAAGACTAGCCTCAACGGATGCCGGCTTTAAAAGTCGACTGAAGCGATGGCTCGCCGAACAAGCGCTATATTCTGTTGTAAGTTTTTCAAGAACTAAATAATAATTTTGACTTGACATTTATTTGATTTATTCTTTTTAATAACAATGACTTTATGCACTTTTTGATATTTTATCTTATTATTATTGTTTTGTAATTTAATTTTTTATTTTTTCTAATGCTACTTACTGTAATGACGTGTATTATTACCAGTAAATAAGTTTATGAGTTTTATGTTTATCAGAAATACCCAACACCTCTTTTTGCTCGACCTGGGCATTGAGCACGAGACCTTTGAACGGCAGTTTCATACGCTATAAGTGTACTGGCAGAAAATTAAAAATAAAGGTGTTGCTGTCACCCTGGTAGATACTTATTCGCATTAAACTTCACCACTAATAAGCATGCACAGCATAACATATACAGAAGTCATTAAACTTCCACTTGCAAAACTATAACAGCTTCAGAACTTTGTGCAGCATCAATGAATGCATAATTGTTTAGTCCTAAAATCAGTGGCGATATCGGGACAGTGGTAGTGGGGATGAAATCGGCTACTACTCTACACACGTCCCTGCCAGTTAGTACGTAACCGACCGTGCAACAGACTGCTCGTTGTGCTGACATGCCGCCGTCACTCTCTAAACACCAAAAAATAGGCATTGTCTTAGCACTTACTACGGTGCCACCTAACCAGAGAAAACTGAAAACTTGCAATACCATTTTAAATGCCTCCTGTCTCATGTCGTGGTTAAAATATTCTTTGTGTTTTTTATCCCACAAATAAGGTAAATCCCTGAAAAGGTCAATAGTTTTCGTCCACGCTTCTCGGTATTTCTCCTTCGCCATGTTTTCAAAATTGCATGCGCATACTGCGAGAAATCGGTCCCGATTTCGCTACACACGTGCCAACAACGCTCCCTAGACGATAATCGTCCCTAAATCGTAAGCTCGCCCGCAACGATTTTAAGAGTTAGGGTAAGCAATAAAAATCGGGACTGATTTGCCTATACACGAGGCGATTTATGGTACGATCTAGGGTCCTCCCCACCACTTCCCCGATATCGCCTCTGATTTTAGGGTAGTGTGTAGGCCGTTTTTTCCTTTACCGAGAGCTCTATCTCGCAGGATCGCAGACACAACGAATCGTCGAAGTAGGTACCCTAATTACCATATCTCTTTTGCAAGTAATTTCATTCAGCCATATTAATCGCCATGAATAAAATGCGCCAGGAAATGAAGCTTTACTTAAAGTCGAGTGAGCGTGAAATATCTATCAGTCCATGCTTTATGCGATCCGAAGGGCCTGACCCGCGAACGCGATACAATAGAACTGAACGTGTATGTTCGCGTTTTTGAACGGATCTTTTATTTTCTGTGGCGAGATGAGGTTAAATATTCACGTATCTAAACGCTATTTTCATCCGAATGTAAATGCTACTAAATATTGTAAAATATAGCACATAATTAGGTTGCCTACCTCGTTGCACTAGTTGTTAGCGTCTCATCGATTCCCAGGTCGTGCAAAAGTGTTATTAGGGTTATTTCTGTAAAGATATTACAAATACCAGCATGGATTTTTGCCCGGTGGATGGCGATAGCCTCACTCCCTATCACATAGGACCTAATCATAAAAGATTAAGTGTTGGAGATACACCTCTGTCGCACCATTTTGGATAATATAGGCGTGATGTGGCGTTATGTGATTTTAACTAGGTGGACTAGCTGCTCGCTATGTAGATATGAAAAGGCCTTGTCATCCTTCAGGCCTTCACACATCGTTGTACGAATTACATATAATTAAGATCGGTTAAGTTGTTGAACCATGAAACGTAACATACAAACTCAATTTCGCATTCAAATAAATTATGTATTAGTAGCTAGGATAACAGAGACAACAATACTGTGAAACGGTCGTATCATCAGACTTATTTATTACATAGGGAAAACGTGATTTTACATGCAATAGTTATTTATAATAGTGAGGAAAGTTTTATATTTCCTTTGAGTACCGGTAAAATATTGAACTTGCGAAATAATCTAGAATTGAAGCACGAGCGTAGCGAATGATTCTATGATTCAAACGAAATAAAAAGCCTCACATGTAGCTAATATTGTGTTTCACCTCTCACAACGAAATAATATTTATTAGGAAACGAACCCCACCACTCACCTGCCGGTGTGCCAGAAATATCTCCATCACTAAAATCACTTATTAAATGCTAAAAACATCAGTTCTAAAAAGCCATTTCGCACATTGAATTCGGGTATGCAAATAAGCCCTTTCGAGCTGGTGTTGGGCAAATAACATTTTATTTTTAACTAGCTGACTCAACATTATTCTTCAGTGCAAGTTTCGCGAGTTATTACCAAGTTGCCACGAACAAGTTAAATAAAAGCTTGCAAAAAGCACAGTCAGTGCCCGTTATTTATAATTTCCTTTTTCTCTCCGTAAGAACCTTATTCCAACTTTTATGCAGATTTTAAAACAAATATTAGCCTTCATGCGCTTACTAATGAACAAGACTTACTCCTGGTTTTCAAATAATAGCACGGAGTTGGAATTGTGCCCGGTGGATGACGGTAGGCTCACCACCTACAAATGTTGGTGTTACACACCTCTGCCACACCCCTCTGGGTAATATTGTATGTATAACGACAAAATTTTACCTGATATGTTCTAAGTCCCATGTCTTCGACCATCAATACCGATCGAAGTCCCATGTTATCACATAGGACTTCGAGCACATGGGATTGGAGATATACTGTATAAGTAAGAATAAGATAGATAGATAGAAAATTCTTTATTGCACAGATTAAATACAATTTAAGCAGTTCGGTATTATGCAGCCAAGATAATATATCTGCTTACTGTACCCGTTTGCCTTAAAATCGATATCTTCGCTGCTAGCTTAGTTGAATTAGTTAAGTGTTATTTATCTTTGTACATTAATTCATTATTTACGATGTCTTGTGTTCCTTGGGTCGTAAAAAAGTGTTATTTGAGATTTTTCCGTCAGGAAAATTTTCAGTTGCACCACGGAGCCTGGAATAATGCCCGGTAGATGGCTACAGACTTACCCATGTGGGGACACAGCGTCCTTATGTTCAAGTGCACTTAAGCACGACTCGCTAGTTTCGGCAGTCGACATCTCGCGCCCACTCAATTAGGTCGTTTCCTATATTTATAATAAGTTCTCGGCACTGTATTACTTTTAAGTTGCGCATATAATATAGTGAATTAAATTTCAAAATTCAATTGAAACACTTCACGTTTTTCAATTAACCATCGACTCAATAACAACAAAATATAACCCTAAATTGGTGACCCTAAATAAGACTCTAAACCCACTATCACATGAGATGTGAAATGTGTGTAATACACCTCTGCCAGAGGTTACCCTTCTAAGTAACAGAGGCGTGATGCTTTGTATGATGGCGAAATATCTCTCTCTCTTTGCTTAAACCTGTGTAATCTAAGGGCCCATTTACACGGTGTGAATTTTGCAGGGCAATTCTCTAGCCATCTCCGACTATTAAACGCAATAAACAAAGCCAGCGATCGAATTGCCGCAATTTTGATGCTTGCTTTGAGGTGCGGCAATTTAATTGCTTGCTTTCTTAGTCTCGATTAAAAGGATTAAATTCGTTCGTCTAAAAATCGATAACCTCGCTTTAACTTGTAGAATTAATTGGGTGTTATGTATCTTTGTTCTTGAACAGCGTTGTTTGCTTATAAATTATTCATTCACAAGGCTATTGAGGCAGCTTGCAGCTTTACCTGAAAATTTATTCGTTTATCTACTTTTAATGTATGAATGCTGCCGTGGGTTATGGTTTGATTCATTGTTTTTAATTTATATTTACTTGTGCTGAGAATAGTACCTATTTTGTGAATGCAATTTGTGCGACACAATGTTGAAATTGGTTCCAATTAAATAACTACAATAAAAATATTATTATTAGAACAAAAACCCGACTGAAATAATTTCGTTCTTTTTTACATTTTTTGTTTAATCAGCAATATTCCCTCCCTCTGACGCAGTCGGGTAAAAGGACATTACTTCAGCTCGTGCTAACGTATTATGTATATATAACGGGTGGCGCAAAAGTAAAGACCCTATTTGGTTCAGCTATAACATTTTTTCTAAATTAGAAAACTAGATTTAGATTTTTTTAAATGTATATTTGTGCCATTAAATTTCGTACCATTAGGATTTAAAGATGATGTCTTTTAAATGGTGACCTCCAGAGTTGATACACATTTGAGCCCTATTTATGACATTTTGCATAACTTGCCGTAACACTTCCTGCGATATGTTCGTTATTTCTTGACGAATGTTTTCTTTTAGAGCTGCGAGAGTCTGTGGCTTGTTCACATACACCCGAGATTTCAAAAAACCCCAAAGAAAGAAGTCTGAACTGGTCAGATCGGGTGATCTTGCAGGCCAAGGCAAATCGCCAAAACGAGAGATAACTCGGTCTGGAAAAGCGTCCCTCACTAAGTCCATAGTGTCGCGCGCTGTGTGTGCCGTAGCGCCGTCTTGTTGAAACCAGATGTGCTCCAGCCCCAATTCGTCCAAACTGGGTATCAAAAACTCACGTAACATGGTTCTGTAGCGTTCTCCAGTGACAGTTATCGCATTGCCTCCAGCGTCTTCGAAAAAATAGGGTCCGATCACTCTGTCAACACAGATGCCACACCATACAGTAACTTTTAGTGGGTGTAGAGGTGTTTCTTGAATAATGCGCGGATTATCAGTGCCCCAGAACCGAGTATTCTGCTTATTGACATGCCCTGAGAGATGGAAATGCGCTTCGTCACTCATAACCAATTTTGAAGGAAAATCATCCTCTTCAAGGTGTATCAACTCTGGAGGTCACCATTTAAAAGACATCATCTTTAAATCCTAATGGTACGAAATTTAATGGCACAAATATACATTTAAAAAAATCTAAATCTAGTTTTCTAATTTAGAAAAAATGTTATAGCTGAACCAAATAGGGTCTTTACTTTTGCGCCACCCAGTATATTAAAAATTTTATCAAATGCCAGCTGGTAGTTTTTGCGTTAAAGAGTAACAAACATCCATAAATCTCCACTATCTTTTCGCATTTTACAATATAAGTAAGATCCTATTGAAACACTAACCTTACTTAGGCATGTTGCAAAAATAGGACAGTCTCAAATAAAAAAATGTAGTCTTATAACCCTATAAAATTGGAGCTGATCCAGCAATTATTTGTACAGTCGCAGCAACCCAGACATGACGAAATAAATCCCATAAAACTTATTACATTCGAGCCAAAGCTACACTTCTCCAGATGTGGGAAAACCATAGAGCAAATACAGAGGGGAGGTGGCTTAAGCGAATGTGCACTGAATCAAAAGTGCACATAATTGCTTGGTCGTGACGTCATCACGACACGTCATTGTAATGGCGGCCTTCCTTCTGTGCACATCTGATGTGCGTTAACATTTTATTCGATAGTTGCGCCAGAAGTGATTCAAGAATGAAGTGCTGTGTTTTATCTTGTAAGAACTACTCGGATAGACGATCTGATGCTATGGATGGTATCACATTTCATTTGTAAGTAGAGTTTTGCGTAATTTATTCGAAAAGTTCTAGAACAATTCTTAGATTCGTCGTTTTCAAATAAAATTCTACTCGACAATAGATGGC
Source organism: Hypena proboscidalis (assembly GCA_905147285.1). Taxonomy (NCBI): domain Eukaryota; kingdom Metazoa; phylum Arthropoda; class Insecta; order Lepidoptera; family Erebidae; genus Hypena; species Hypena proboscidalis. Next base: position 1,982,255 of record LR990147.1, read on the forward strand.
GATACTTAATGGGGTCATTTCAATAATTTTACGTCAGCTGGATCATGAAATGGCAAGTACTGAAAATAATTAATATGCTGGTAATGAAAAATATAAATTAATATCCTTTAAATCAAATATCTTATGTACAAGCAAAAAATAGTTATTCATTGTAACACACAAGATAACATAGCATCACGCACGCCTTATATTACCCAGTAGAATGTGGCAAAGGTGTACAACACCAACATTTCACCTGTTATGTCCTAAACATGGGATGGAGGGTAAGCTTATCGCCATCGCCATTAATCCCAAATATAAAAACACTTTTGCCCGGCCTGGGAATCCAATCCGAGACGTCGCTGTGAGCGATACACAAATTATATCGCTAGACAGTGACCGTGAGGAAATTATTTAAAGTGAGAAAATTATTATTATAATAGTATTTGCTTACTTTATAATTTTTTTACATAATTATGTTTGCTTTAGATTGCCATCTGATGAGAATCTGAGACGACAATGGATAGCAAAAATTAATAGACAAGACCAGAATTTGACTAAACATGCAAGAATATGTTCTTGCCATTTTAATGACGAAGACTTCGTAGTGACAAAAAAGGGCCGTAGAAAATTAAACAAGGGAACTTTGCCTTGTTTGAAGTTGGATATATCGGTCCGTTTTAATGTACTTTGTATTTATTAGTTTCAATTATATCAGAATAATGATTTAATTTCATATTTTTCATGATCTTTTATGTTACAGCTTAAAAGAAAATGTACAGAGCCAGAAAAATCAACATCAAGGGATACTTCACCAACAAATAATTTAAATGAATTTTTAATTTTTAATGATACTCCCAAAAAGAAGAAGTTAAAGCAAGAAATAGCACAATTTATATTTAATAAATACAATATTTTAATAAGATTTTTTATTTATATTTTATTAAAGATATCTGCTTCACATTAAGTATCAAGATTCCACCAGATCATACCTACATACATTGCAATTAAAATAAAAACTGAGTATTTCTCTGGTTTGAAGCTAACCCTGATGGTGGCAGTAATTTCATGGTGGACCTACCAACCGTCTACCATATCTGAACGGGTATTCAAAATTTGAAGACCCTACTGCCGACTGTTGAGGATTTCTCTGGTTTGGAGCCAACCCTGAAAGTGGTGGCAATTTCATGGTGGACCTTCCAACCGTTCCGAACGGGTATTCAAAATTTCTAGACCCTACTGCCGACTGTTGAGCATTTCTCTATTTGAAGCCAACCCTGAAGGTGGCAGCAATTTCATGGCATACCTACTAACTGTAATCCATACTCCAATGAGTGTACAAAATTACATGTCTCTACTGTTAACTGTTGAGGAATTCCCTCGTCAGCCGCCAATGCTGGCAGCAGCATGAGGTCATGCTTATCATAAACATGCATTGTCATCAAAACTTGACCAGTACGTAAAATTTCAGCTCAATTGGACACCGGGCAGTGGGTCAAATTTAGCTTGCAAGATTCCACCCGAACATACATATTTACATACATAGATACATACATTGCAAGTTAAATAAAAGCTTTTAAAATAATAATCCGTCTCGGCTGGCACGAAATCATAAATATTATCATATCACAATTTCAACTAAAGTTTTAATTGTTTTAAAAAAAGTTATAAAGTCAAAATGAAGTTCAATAATTAACTAAAAAAAAAGAAATTCTTAGAATGACCCTGTTATAGTCTATTGTAACTATGGTGACGTTTAGGGTAAATTTGATGGTGCATTCAGACTCGCTTAACATTGCGCGGCAAGTCGCGAGTAAATGCACGAGGGGATGAATGTGAACAGGAGCTCGCGAGGAAACTCGCGACTCGTGAAAAGGCTCGCGCGCTCGCGCCAGGAGCGAGTTGTTTTTAAAGGCCGTTTTTTATTTGTTATGGTAATTTTTGACTTGAACATTGTAACATGTAATTAGACCAAAAAGTTTGGTTATAACAAAATAATATAAAATTATTTAAATATTTTTTTAAAATAGAAACGACGTCCGCACTTGGAATAATTCCTATATCGCGGGCATGTTCACAAACATACATTCCACACACACACAAAGCACACCCAGAGTCGGAACAAATCTTTGCGGAACACACAAAGATTTGTCCCGTGTGTTTTCAACACCAATTTTATTAAAAGAGTTACTCGAAATTATTTAAAGAGTTATTTATTTCCAAGCAGATAGTTATTCATTGATACAACATCAACGAGAATCAAATGCAGGGGCTAAGCAGCCAATAGTTGGGACTTTTCGGACTCTAGAGATTCTCGTGAGGTGAAACTGAACTGAGCGCACGCGAGTGTAAACGGCAGCTCGTCTAAAAGCTCGCGATCGCACGAGTCGCGCGGTGAGTCAAGAGTCTGAATGCAGCATGACATTTAGTGACATCTAGTGAGCGATAGTTACATTACTTCTGTACAAAGTGATATAAGCGTTTCGCTATTGACCACTAGATGAGGCAATGTAGAAGTGGGCGGGATTTAACACCCCTCACCCCGCAAATCCTCACGCGTTGTTTCTTAGGTAAATCTAGTTACCGCACCTCTACTCTGTATTTGCTCTATGGGGAATACATACGATGAGTCAAATGAAACACTGGCACTTTTGCCTTAATAATCAACACAGAACTGTATAACTGAAAAACATTGTTATTTTTTTACGACAGGGCTTGTTTATAGTATTATTTAATTTTGGATGCTTGTAATTAGTGATATGTTTTTCTAATTATACAGGGTGGATGCGACATAGCGACATTTATTGAAACCACAGCTTCTATACATGGCCAGTATGCATTTCCACCGGATAAAAAAATCTCTGGCGAAAAAAAAAAATCACGTCTTCCGAACAAATTGCACGATCGCAATGTTCAAATTGTTCGGCAAACGTGATTTTTTTTTTTTCGCCAGAGAATTTTTATCCGGTGGAAATTGATACTTACCATGTATAGAAGCTGTGGTTTCAATAAATGTCGCTATGTCGCATCCACCCCGTATATACTTACTATATACAAACATGTTATTAATCGGTAAACCTTCTGTAAAAGAAAAAAAATAATAATAATACAAATTCATACGAGTGATCTTAGAAGTGAACCAAAATTCCTCAAGCTTTTTTAATTGGGTGTATGCACAGATATAGATCTACATAGATAACGCAAATGCATGTACTTCGCGTGTCTCAACCCCGACCAAGCGTCGAGGTTGGTCGCCGCTAACTTCAGTCCACGCGCGTCTTTTGTCAGAGAAAATCATAGAGGACGGCTCCAGTTGAACGTACTGGGCGGATGGGCATCGGCGGCATCGGTGTCTTTGAATCGGTTTGGATTTCCCGTCACTAAATTTCGGCTGTGACGTCACAATAGGTATTAAAAAGTCGGCACGCTTGGTTTCAATACAAATCGTGATACTTGCGTTATCTATGTAGAATCTATATCTGTGGGTGTATGTGTAATTTTTTTACATTTGATAGAACGCCAGAAGCAATTACACTATCCAATGTTCCCAATGACTAGGCCAAATACACAGATTCACTCGCACAAGCACACCCAGTTTTAGAAAAAAAAAAAATTGTCTCATGTTGGGATCGAACCCACAACACCAGCGTGGTGTGGAGCGGCGAGGCGACCACTGAAACCCCTAAACCACACGCGCAAACAAATACAAGTTATACACACCTCCGCCATACTCGACACTAATATAAGCGACATACGAACTTTACGTTTTTTCATTTCATTAACATTTAACACACCAGACAGTGAGCGTGGGCTGCGTGGGTATTAAAAGGTTACGAGACTAAGTAATTTCGTTTATGACTCGTTATCCTGCACGGAGACAATTTTGAAATAAAGGCGATTTAACGTTCCATTAGTGTTCAGGGTGATCTTGAACCTCGAAACCCTAGGGGCAGCTTCTATTCACTCTTACTTCTAAATGTCAAACTTAACTTTTGGTCTGCGAATTAATAAAGTAATTTTGAACCTATTTTTAGATAGTATGTTGCTACCTCGATGTTCTAGTGGTAAGCGCGTTATGCGCCTCGCACAGTGAGGTCTCAAGTTCGATGCCCGGATTGGGCAAAGTGTTATTTGTGAAGGAAATTTGATATTCTCGATTTGAATTGGATAGCGATAGGCTCACCCCCTTTCCCATTAGACCTAAACATAACAGGTGAAGTTTGGATGTTGTACACCTCTGCCACACTCTTCTGGGTAATATAGGCGTGATGTTTTGCATCCGCTTGTTGCAATGCAACAACCTAACCTAAACACCGATCTAGTTTAAAATGGTTGTATTGGCTTCTAGCCAAACTGTCGTATTCACATTATAACATTTTCAGTCCAGATCCTTTAACGTCACGCGAGTAAGCCTGAAGGACCCGCGGGAGCATCTGACCCATTATATTTAGTATCAATTTACCAACGCGCTTATTCCTTAGCTGCAAGAGATTCATCGTGAATACAGCCTATCTCGTATTCCATGGTGGCGTTGGCTGAGAGCCAATCTGTTATATTCGCTTCAACACCAGCATTTTTCAGTCCAACTTCTAACATCACCCAAATATCCTATGAAAGCCGAGCAGTAACTTTCAATACTGAAGAATTTTCTAGTTACAACATTGTCCTATTCTGTAGTTACTAGCGTTTCAACGAGTATAGAGTCTAGCTTGTATTGGCTGTTAGCCAAACTGTTTTATTTGCATTCAACACTAGCTTTTTGAGCCTCTAGTCCTTCAACATTACTCTAATAGCCCACGGAAGCGGAGTAGTAACATTTAACACTTAAGAAACTGCGTAGAACACCTTGCACATTATATTTCGCATCAGCTTACTTAAAGCAACACTGCTCTTATTTCTCAGTCACTAGCGTCTCAATGTTGATAGAGCCTTGCTTGGGTTGGCTGAAAGCCAAAATGTCGTCTTGTATTCAGCATTGAATCAGCATTTTTCAGTCTAGCTCCCTTTGTCGTAAAATGTACTGTAAGTGTCTGAATGAGAGAATGATTGACTGGGATATTGACCTTTGATTCATTATGGTACTAATATACCGACTGGCACAGTTTGTGACGTACTGGCATTTCATTTGGACCGCAATTGTATGATTTTCTTATGATCAAAGGATTTTTATAAAGTCCCCACAGATTTATTTAATAGAAAGCAATTGGAACAATTAATCATACCGCTTAATTTATCTAAAAGACGAACATTTACGAAACCATTTCAAAAAACATTTTAATCAACGAATAAATTGAATACGGCAGAAATCACGTACAAACTACTCCCCAGGAGGCCAAAGCTTGCAATTATTTATTATTTTACCGGTCCAGCGGTATAGGATTTCCCGGTACATAAAGCAGGGGTCCTACTATCAGCGAAAAATCGACTTTTATCGAATATTTTTAGGTCGCCTTAATGGCGCTTAAGTTTTATGAGAACAGTTTCCGACAGATATTAGGGATGAAATGGTACTTTTAAACTAACTCAAGAAGCCTTATTTATAATCGACCACCGATATGATACCTTATCTTACAGAGACCACAATATCGACCACGTGGTGTGATTAACACACCACGCACCAAAACATTGTCTGGTAAAGTGTTAGATATATTATGTAAAACACTGGAGGAGGACACACAAATATTTGGGTCGGCACGCAGCTTTGTATTACATTGCAGCTTTCAACTAAGTCAAGTGACAGTTACATAATAATATGAAGCAATAGATACTACCGCCACGTGGCGCCCCGAATATGTGTATACTGTGTAGCTACCCTAAAGATTACAGAAGGCACAATTTTAAGCAGATTGGTCTGGTTACAAACAAAATTATAAAATATTACAGTAAATGCTATGCTATGCTATCATTTAATTAGTTTGATAAAAAAATACTTATCATGTACCTATTTCATCATAATCCTTTTGGTTACGATATGGTGCTCGTCGGAATCGCATTTTTCGTGGACTATCAAAAACAATCAAACATTTCCACTACCCTGTCGCACGGCGGTGGGACAGGTGCTTAAACATGATTTATTATATAAGTTTCTAGAATTTAAAAAGCTTTATATTTTACTATGCAAAATATTGCTAAGTAGAACGCACGTTAATATTTCTCCGAAATATGGTTTTGAATTATTTCTTCTTCTTCGTCGTGTCGATGGCCGAGTCAAATTTTATTTTGACTTGCCATCGTGGTGAAAGGATTAGCCAATTCGCTTTGGAGAACTCGCGAATTACCCAGGATGCGCCGGACGTAGGGGATCGTGAATTATTACAGACATTTGAATAATATTATGACGATATATTATACGATTAGTTTAATAGACTTTTTACTCCTGTTGTTTAATTGATAATAGAAAGGGACTCAGAGACAATATTGAAACGCCCACTCGAAGAAAACGAGCGATTTGAAAAAAAAAAAACGTAGGGCCTCTTATCTAGTGAAATCTACATATTTTCTTACCTTTTGGTGTTTTCGTGGTTAAATCTGCGTTTGATCTAAATTAGATGTTTAAATTAGTATTATAATATAGAGATAAAACATTATTACGTAATTCCAGGTATGTTACAAGCGTTATCCGCGCGAATAAACATTGATAACAACCTATCACTTTCAAGGACGGGCCTGTATTAGTAATCCGTAAATCTGTGTACTAAAAATGAGTGTCATTGGCAAAATAAAACATCTAGGGTGTAATAAAGTTGGTTGCAGATGGATCTTCTACCAATCGGCGGGAATAGTTCTCGAGCGTGACCAATTCTAACCCGTGAAATAAAAAAGAAAAACAAGTCTTTATAACATAACGCCTTTATTTCCCAGAATGGTGTGGCAGAAGTGTACAACACCCAAATTTCATTTTTCAAAAATTAGACAACGGGTCTAAATCGCGAAATTATTATAAAAGTAAATACACGAATCGTCGACCATAAGTATATATAATAAATTCGCGATATAGACCCGTTGTCTAATTTTTTAAAAACCCACACCTCACCTGTTATGTTTAGATATCATGGGATAGAGGGTGAGCCTATCGCCATCCACTGAGCATAATTCCAACTCCGCGCTGTTATTGCGAATTTCCTTACGGAAAGTTACTCGTACGTTAACTTTGGACGTAAACCTCGCGGTGAGGCAGTACAGCATATTATTTATAAATAGATTAAAATAACTTTTTAAAGTCGCAGACCAAAAGTAAATTGTAGAAACAAAGCCGTCTTTCAGTAGAAATTACCATCTTAAATATTTAAGATACTTCTCCTCCTTGTGTTGTGTTTTATTCTAGCATTCATCCGCAGTTTTACTCTCTCGGCATACTTATGAAAAGTCGAATATTGCGCTCTTCAGAAATCAGAAACATTCATTTGTAGACCCTTACCATTATCACCACGTCAGTTTTCATCGTAGTCGGTTCAGTCAGTTTAGCTATGAGCGTATTTATCAAACATTCGATTTGCGCTCATGTTATTCCCAAAAGATGGAAAAGACAACAGACTCGTAAAATAGATCAACAATTCCTCTGAATCTAAGACCACTGCAATAAATATCTAGGACGCATTTTACAGCATATTGGATACTTGTTGATGTCACAAAAGGGAAACATAACGTGTCTGTGCCACTCTTTACTTCTATTTTATTTTTTGACGCGTATCTAGATCTCGAGAATTTCTTAGATAGATTCTAGTTAATTCTTACATAATGCTGAATGATGGTCCTATTTGGTGCAACTGCGGGCATAATGTTAAATATTCTTATGTTCCATTTTTTTTGTATATTGCTATTTATCTGTGTCCCGCTTGTTGTACCTAAATAAATTTATTTTCTTTCTTATTCTTTCTTTCTAGTTTTAGCTTGTCACACTCACTAATGCCTAATTATTAACTTTTCTTACTCTCTCACTGTCTGTCTGTTATACTTTCACGTTTAAACAGCTATACCTATTTTGATAAAATTTGGTATAGAGGTAGATGGGACCTTAAGTCGGGCCTACCTAAGGCATAAAGCTTCTGCCCGCCCGTGACCGTGAACTTTTTTAATACCAAATAAGATATTTGGTATTAAAAAAGTTCACGGTATCGTAATATACAGTCAGACAAAGTTACTTTTTAGTTTTTTTATGTAATGATTGCAAGAATAGTGTAAATTAAAAAATTAATATTCATGCTAAAAAGCCAATATTGTCGATCAAAAAATAAGTTGTTATAGAAACTATATCTTTAGTCGGCATTTATCCCAGCATTTCAAGACATTCATAAAATCTAGAGCAGTTCAATCTCGAGATTATATCATACATTTGCATTGATTTCTCTCAGACTCACTTAACTAATTTAATTTAATAATCCAATCACGACTAAGTCTTAGCAATACAATTATGTTTCGTCTACGTGAATATAATATCTTGTGTAGAACCAATTTGTGGTGTCGCGCAAGGGCATCTACTGGGGCCAATGATCTCATTATGACTATGCGGTGGTTTAATGAAAACTAGAAGATGCCCCTGGTTAGCGTATGCCACTGTTGATCGTGTGTTCTCGGGTTTAATTCCCATGTCGTGCAATATTATTTGGAGTTTTGCCGTCAAGAAATTCTCAGCACGCATGGAGTCTGGATTGGGCCTTGTAGATGGCGATAGGCTTCTATCACATAGTATAAACTTAACTAATAAAATGAAGTGATAATACATCTCAGGATCTGCCATCGATACATCAATTCAAATAAATAAAATGTCTGTTTTTAATGATATAGTTATTTGCACGATACCAATGCCGTTCCAAAAAAATACAGTTTTTATTTTTTTTGTCTGTCTGCCTGTCTTCTCTCTTCTTAACGGCTTTAACGATTTTTATAAAATTTTAGAAGCAGGTAACTGACTATAAGGCGCGTCACATAAGATACTTAATATTGATGTACCTACCAGGCAGACGAAACCGTTGACGAAAGATATTTTTTTAATTTGTTAGCGCTCATTTCGGAAACTACTGATCGGATTTTAATAATTCTTTTTGTATTTGATAGTCTTACTATCGATTAATGTTTTGAAATATAAACAAGGCATTAATTAAAATATTGTATAGTATATTTTTATTATTGTTTATATTACTATGTTTAAGTCACATCATGTTACCTAAGTATTATATTTTGTGTTATTTAATCCATTGATTTAATAATATTGTCAATTTATTACAATAATCTGTTTTATATTTCTACACCTCACTTTGCCCTTTTATGCATCACTTACTCATCTCTCTTGGGTATGCTGTTTGGAAGAGAACTCAAAATTGAGTTAAGCTCGCCCTTGATTAAAAAGTTTGGTGAAATCGGACCTCACTCATATGCTCGAGGTCGCAGAAGTTTTAATTCAGTTGTAACGCAGTTTTCTTTTGGTTGTGAACTTTGCGGAAACTTTGGAGTAACTAATACTCTTGTGGCCATGTCATACGTCGGGTTAGTTAGTTGCAAAAATATTCATATTCTAAAACTAAAATATAATTTTTTGGCAAAGTAAATATTGAACAAATTAAAAATTTTACTGCTTAAGTATATTTAGCAAAAAATTAAACTGTGGGGATTAGCGCTGACAGCCGACATACAGGTTAATGCCTAGTTCGGCTGCAGGTGCTTCAATTTGTTTGTACTAAACTAAGCTATACTGTAACATTTGGATCTAAGTCATGTGAAGCTATTTTTTGAGACAAATAATTTTATTTTATTTCATTTATTTTTATTTATTTTCTTCTAATTCACGTCTTGAAACAAGAAAATGAAAATGTCGGCAATACAAACCAGCGGATTCGATTACCGCATTTTTTTGTGTGCATGAACCGTGGGGTTTTTCTTAATCTGGGTGTTTCTATGTATAATAAGTATGTATTTACAAAAGAAAAGTTTATATGTGTTTGTATTTGTTATTCTAGTACTCATATTTAAAAATCTGCTTAGTTTGGGACTAGATGACGTGGTGTTAATACAATAAATTAAATTACCTTTATGATATGTTACAGAGGCTGTGTCTTGCCTGCTGAAGGCGGTTGAGATCTACACGGACATGGGGCGATTCACTGTTGCCGCTAAACAACATCAGGTAATTAATTTATACATAGGTAATTATATTATTATGTATTATTGTTCGCCCAAATGACTGATTCATTAACGCAGAGCCTAAACCGCTGGGCCTCGAATCTTGAAATTTTACACAAGGGTTCTTGACATATTTTTGAGAATTCCATCCCTAAGGGCGTAAAATAAGGGTTGCATGGCTTTATGGGACACCGTCATTTTTGAAGTTTGAAACACGAAATTTCTTATAGTTGATCTTCAATAAAATTAAAATAACTTTTAAACCAGGGTTTTCCTTAAAGTTATTCCCAGGACTGTAGTCTAGGGTTTTGAAGTTAGTTGAAAGTTTACATCAACGCTCAATAGAGGGCGCCGTGGGAACTAAGAAACGTTTGACATGGGTAAAACTTTGGCGATCAAGATAGTTATGAGTTTTATAATACGAGCGACTTAAAAAATCATGGCTACACCAATCTCACGGTGCAAAAGAATCAATCTTCAGTTCATAAAATAACAATGTATTAAATACACTAAACGGCACAGTAGACACCTGTGAAAAAACATGAAAAAATAATAATTTATTTGCTTAAGTATGGTACATGAAACAGATGTTTACAATATAATTTGTCCTCATATTCTGAAGTGCGGCAACTTATTTGTTATATTTCTTAAACCCTTTTAATTTATCAAATCTATACATGCTACCCATTATCACTGACTAAAGCTTGGGTTTTGAAAGAAAGCAGTGTGAAATATTTTCGCCGTAATGTAATGGCCGTAAAACCATTCATACTTAATACGTTATTACTATCACCGTAAGCGGTGATAAACATAAAATATGAGCTACACTCTACTGACGTCATTCTACCGCTATGTTTACGGCCATATTATTCCACACCACTTTCCTAGGAAACCGAAGCTTGACAACAACTATCTCTATCTGATTTCTAACAATGTCCTTATTTCTAGAACATAGCGGAGCTGTACGAGACGGAATGCGTGGACCTTACCCGTGCCATGCAGCATTACGAACAAGCCGCTGATTACTTCCGCGGCGAGGAGTCCACCTCGTCTGCTAATAAATGCATGCTCAAGCTGGCGCAGTACGCCGCACAGCTCGAGCACTACGACAAGGCGATCCAGATCTATGAGCAGGTGAGTTATAGGAGGAAGGCGAAGGGACTACTTCATCTGCTGAGAAGCCGTTTAAGTATTGCGATAGCAGAATCCATGCAATTTTACATTCTCTTTCTTTCCCTCCCTCAATTTGAATCTGCACGAAACACTACACGAATCCAAGAACAGGAGCGGTTGAAAGAGCATTATCAGAAACAAAGCGATACACCAGCGAGGGAATCAAGATCCTTAGCAATGGGGAATACTACGCGAGGAGGTCTCCCCCTTGTCAGCAAAAGTGTTCTGGTTTCCATCCGCCATTTCTTCTAAAGTCAGTATAGCAAAGGCTGCCCCTATAGTGCTTATGTAAAACTTGACAAGTGCATGCTTAGGAGGAGCACTAAAGAAGATAAAGCTAAGCGCTGCCCCATTGGTCTAGTGGTTAGCGTATACGCCTCTCACCGCAGTGTTATTTGGGTTTTTCTGTGACATAATTCCTTCCAGCAGCACGGAGTAGAATTTGTGCCCGGTGGCTGGCGATAGGCTGACCCCCTATCACATAGGACCTATATATAACAGGTGAAATGTGGGTGTTATACACCTTTGCCACACCCTTCTGGTCCATATAGACATGATATTTGAAATGAACAAAATCAAATTGTAATTCCAGATAGCGAAGTCGTCGCTCGACAACAGCTTGCTGAAGTACAGCGCCAAGGAGTACATGTTCCGCGCCGCGCTGTGCCACCTGTGCGTGGACATCCTCAACGCGCAGCACGCGCTGGAGAAGTACTGCGGCCTCTACCCCGCCTTCACCGACACGCGCGAGTGCAAGCTCATCAAGGTATGCAAAACCAAGGGGAACGTTATACAGAGCAGCAGTTCTTAAGGAGGGGCGAACGTCTCCCTTGCTCTCATACGTTGCCTTAGTGGGATAAGCGATAAGGCCGCCCTTTGCATATTGTTATTATCTTTCAATAGTTATCTTTAGTTTGTAATGGAATGGTATGCAAATAAAGTTTTATCTATATATCTATAAGTGCGTTCTCTGTCGCTCGCAAAAAGTTTGTCTTCAAAACGCTCTAAAGAATTGTTTCTCTATATATAATTCTATACTCAATGGTTAAACCTTTTAGATTAAGAGCCCGAGGACCCCGACTTACGTAATTTATAAATGCTTAGTTTCCCTGTGCCTCTGACATAGGTAAGAACGATCGCCAAATTTGGATCGTGGTGGCTTTGGGAAGTATTAAAAAAGTTACTTCATGATATAAAGCGTAATTTTTGCATTATGTTGTTTATGGTGATGGTAGAAATCACCTTTTACCATTAGCAGACGAAGGTTGCGACGACCCCAGGCAGACCAAATTTTTAAAGTTAAAGGGTGTGTGTTTATTAGGGACAACGGCACCGTAACAGTACCCACGGACATTTTAACGTAAAATAAATGTTGTCAATGTAAATTATACCCACAGTGTAGGACGAAAAGCTCATATTTAAATTAAAAATAATATGCCGTGCGGGTGCCCAATGGTTATACTATACCACAGTACAAATTTAACCCAGTACTCTGACTCGGTCCTATTCTTTGAAACGACATAATACAATCACTCGATATAATATGATCCGTCTTAGACCACTTACCGTATCTTAATATTATGTACACATTAAGTACCGATTAAACGATACATTTCCTGTATCAGCCCCTCTCGCATAATACGGGAAGCCTATACAACGTGAGACCATCTCCTACTGGAAATGTATAGGTTGATGTGTTGCCATCTTGAGCTTCTATCATTATTTTTTTGAATTCGTTCGTCACAACGGCGCATCCCCGTGTTTTGTTGGTTCCCTTATTGCGTTCTTATTCCGAGGCGTAAGCATGTGACACGTTCCGCCCGTTTCTATTAAGATAAACTACTCGGTCTTCACTCTGACTATACCAAGAAGTCATACAAAAGTTTAGACGCATATCAACATCTACCTATGCTTATATCTGCACCAGCCTAGGTTGACAGTTAGAGAATGCCATCAGGCATTAAGTCCGCTCTTGTACAATTTTTTTTGTGCAAAAAGTTAAATAATTAAAAATAAATAAACATCAAAGAATAATAATAATAATATATGTTATGAGGGACGGTACGGTGGATATTTGCCGTGCGTGCCACCGTCCAGGCGAGTCCCTCAGACATATTATCTCTGGTTGTTCTCGTCTTGCTAACGGCGAGTACTTGCACAGACATAACCTTGTAGCCAGGATTATCCACCAACAACTTGCCCTGAAATACAGACTTGTAGATACTGAGGTGCCGTACTACAGGTATGTACCTGAGCCAGTTCTTGAAAATGGCCATGTCATTTTATACTGGGATCGATCCATCATCACAGACAGAACTATTATAGCTAATAGACCTGATATTGTGGTGGTGAACCGATCTGAACGCCTTGCAATAATTGTCGATATCACCATCCCGCATGACGAGAATCTCGTGAAGGCCGAAAAGGACAAACAAATAAAATATTTGGACTTGGCTCATGAGATTGTCGACATGTGGGAGGTGGACTCGGCTATTATTGTACCGATAGTCGTATCCGTAAACGGACTGATAGCAAAGAGTCTCGACAAACATCTAAAGAGACTCGCGTTGGGTGGCTGGATCAAGGGTCTGATGCAGAAGGCGGTACTACTGGACACGGCACGCATTGTGAGGAGGTTCCTCTCTCTGGAGCCCTAACCATCGGTAGTTTGGTCCCTGTATCCGATGCCGGTGGGGTACTATTTTTTATATTTTTAAATATTTTTAGTACTTATATTTAAAAATGTAGAATTTTATACTTTTATATTTTTAAATGTACTTTACTTTTATAATTTATATTTAAACATATAAAAAATGAGAAAAAGGATTAAATGAGTGAATATAATATATGTATACAGTGCCCTGCGCTTCTCTTGCCTTGTCTTAGCGGTGGCATTTCCGTGTCACCATAGTTTTCGCCTCTAGCTGGCATGTAATCAATCTGCCGAGCCTTTTCCCTGTTAGATTGGGGTCGGCTTATATATAATATCAGTATTTTAGCTGACATGTAGAAATAAAATATTATCTTCTATTGTATAATAATATTACTTTAGAATGTATTTACACAACGAGACTGAACGTAATAATTTTGTCCACCAGGAGCTGATCGAGCACTTGGAAGAGCAGAACGTAGACGCATTCACCGAATCCGTGAAGACGTACGACAGCATATCGCGACTGGACCAGTGGTACACCACCATGCTGGTGCGCATCAAGAAACAAATCAACGACAACCCCGACCTGCGTTGAGTGCCCGCGACGTCCGAGCCCGCCTGCCGCCGCCGAGCGTGAGTGGCAAGCCTTATTCAACCTCCTTTGTTGCAATATTCAAAAATATAAGTTCGGAATTTAAATTAACTGTCAACCTTTTTTCTATTTCGCAATGTTCACAAATATGTTCTTAATTTGAAATAGTTTTGTTGTGTTGCAATAATTAAAAAATATTATTTGTAAATTATAATGGTAAGCCATATTTTTGTTTACATTGTTTGTAAATCGATTTTGGGTCTAGCATCTATATCCCAAATAAATATTAAATTACATAGTTTTTTATTAATTGCTCGATGGTTATCTTCACGATTTTTAATTACTTTATCATATCACAATATTATCTTAGATATTGAAATTAAACTACATCAATTGTCTAGTAAATTGACATTTTCTATCATATTGTCATGACATAGTTTAATTAAAAAAAGCATTACTGCTCAATAAATGCTTGCGTACAGAGGGCGGGCTGCGGCGGGATGCAGCGATGTTTCCTTTTTATCATAACTCTGTAGTATATTTCATTATGCCTATTTCATTGTAACGGTTAGGCAACTGTCCGTCTGTGTTACATTTTTGACAATTAGATGATGATTAAGTTGTTTTACCTGACTGCAATGTAAGAGTTTTTTATTTGTGTTTTGTTTTTCGTAAGATATTGTCTATAGAAGCTTTATTTATCTTACAAATATAACTTGTCTTCAATGATGGTTTTCGGAAGTAACATTAACTAAACGCAAATAACATCATATATATTTTTAAAGTGGATATAAATGATATGAGTGGCAATTTGCCTGCCAACTCCAGAATGTGCCGACGAAAATGTTTCTTTTTCTTATTTGTACAATTTATACGATAGAATATTTTGGCAGCTTGAGGTCTAAAATCATGTTCTTAATTAGTGATTAAAAACATGATTTTAGGCTGATTTTTCAAAACGTGAATGATTTTTTTTACTCAGGGTCGCAGAGAATTTACTTCAGTACATGCTCTGAGACCCTGAGTAAATAAAACTGACTGGAAAGCGGCTTTGTCATCATGCCATTTACACTCTGTATCTGCAGCGCGCATTTTTGGTCAGCATTGGTAACGTGAAACCTCTTGCCAAAGTGCCGCCATCTAGTGGTGTCAATTTTCGCTTACAACCTCTTTGTTGTATTGATCAATGCAAGTTGAAGGTCATCCATATTGGAAGAATATCGCAAGTTCCCATCAATTCTGGCTGTAATGATATAGATTGTGGTCAAATTATTCCCGTATATAAAATTTCAAAAAGACATTACTTTAAATTGTAAAAATGTAATGCAGACACCTTTTAGTATTCAAGATTTAGTCGATATAACTAGAATGTAAGTTGGAAGAAAATCATTATCGAAAAATGTTTGGTTATCTGTGAGTTCGTAACGTTCCATTACGCGGAGTACACTTATTTGAGTATATACTCGTTATTTATATTTATTTGTATGGGCCGATGACGATTATTGTATATATTTATTATATTATAGGGTCTCCAGAAGTTTGCGATTTGTCGACAAAATTTATCGCAATGTACTTGATTTTGATTTTTGTTGAACTTGAACGTATAAAATCATTTACCTAGCTACGATATTATCGCAGCAATACAAGTGTGTAAACTTTACGCAATAACGCATTGCGATAAAAATTGGCGACTCGCACTTTTGTATGGTAGAACTTTTATGTTAGTGATTGAACGAAGATGTCCTGAACAATTATGTTGTACTGAGAGTGATAATGCCTTTTTTTTATAACAATAATTATTCTATTTATTGTGAACTTGCGATATTATCGTAATAAAAACTGCTATTTAAAATAATCATCATGATTAGGAACACGGTGTTATTCTTACATTCCTGATAGATCTACCAGGTTTTATATTTATTCAAGTACTTAAGTCTTTATTGCTACTTACAATAAGAGCGTAATGTACTACTATGGGTTTTTTGTGACATTGTGACACTTAAACAAAGTGAATAAACATTCACTTGGTTTAAGTGTCATTTCACGTCTGTGATCTAAGTGATTCTACAAACGTAGCATTCGGCAACTGACAAACTCTCTGCGGCAATGGACGCGCTCTGGTGAGAAAACTTGGTGATATAAACTTAAGAATTGAAGTGGCACCCCCTAGAGGCTAATTCGGGTACCTCGTTGTAATTTCTTAATTAAAAATGGCGTTATCACTTCTCACATATTGTTTCCCGTAAAAGTTGTCTGTAATGGGGCCTATTCTCATTTAGATTTAATATTAATGTTTGTAACATTTTATTTTGTTGATGTAAATAATGTCTTGTTTCGTTAATAAATTTTATATTTTTAATTTCCTTTTTATTTTTTTTGCCCTTTTTATTATTAACGCTAGGAGACAGTAATATCTTGTTTTGCATTTATCTTAAATATTTATTTAAACAATTTTTTTGTTAAATTTTCTTCCTTTCTTCATTTATTTAAATTTCAGTAGGAAATGATCTAAATTAGGATTAAGGCGATAGTTTATAAATAAAGGATACATTCAGTTTTCCAGTCTAGTATGTTCCGATTAATACTTGAGTACTTATACTTTTGCTTATTATACCTTAATATGGGTGCTAAGTATTTCCCTCCTACGTGGCCAAAGTATGAATCGGACATACTATTCTGATAGTTGAATGTTCCAATCATTTAGAACCCATTTTCTAATTCTATCTGATGATTTCTAGACATCGAATACTATTCATCCTCATCAATTTGAGTGGTGGTAGTTACCATGTCCTGTCGCTAGGTCATATATTTAGTATCGTTATAGTACATTTGTATGTTTGTCTGTAATTAAATTACATCAATGGCGGCAATGTGAACCTAGTGTTAGGTCCAAGATACAAAAGGGACAAGCAATAAAAAAAACGCTTATATTATAAAATGGTGAATTTATTTCCACAAAATTATTGTTAATCTACTTTTCATATTGTTTAGGCGAGTCTTTCCCAAATAATTTGTTAATATATTATTTATTTATTACTATCTCTTAGCCTAAGCTAGAAGCTCTACGATTATAAATAATTTATTATTGCTTGTAATAATCGTTCTTTCGTAGAAATGCACTTTTACATTAAATAATACAATTAACGACTGAAATTGTTGAATGTTAATAGGTATGTTCTTGTATTGAAATAATCGTAGTGCATCTAGTTTTATGACCAATACTTATGGTTGATTTTATCCATAATCTTCATAGAAATATCGCCACCAGAGGGCGTCACCTGTACCATGGAATATTAACAACTAGAAGTGGTTGTAAAATTGTTTAAACATGTTAAATACGAACAACAAGTTTTAAAATAAAAGCTTGAAACAACATATGGATTACTAGGTTGACACACTTTGTATAATTTTTATCATGTAGTTGGTGAAACAATATTTAGCAAAGTACTGTGATTAGCTAATTATTCAATATTTTTCAAATGGTAAAACAATGAGTGAGTTACGACTAGGTATCGCTAGTGGGTAATAAACTAAATGAAATGATCTTGGCGAACTTATATTAATGAAATAACATAAATGAAGATTTTTGGATAAAATTGTTATAAATATTGGTCTTTAGCATGTTAAGCGCCTTCCCAACATTGATTAGCTAAGGTAACTTGGACACTAGCGATTCGTCGCGAGTGCGTAATTTTAGTCATTCGTACGGTAACAGTCAGGCGTTTTTAATTAATGTAAGTACAATGATAATGTCTAAATTCGCCTTATCGATAGGCTTACATTTTTGGTATAAATCTATAGAGTATGCCACATCTTTTGAAATAATTTTTAGATTCTTGTTATAGTACATTTATACAGGTTTCTTGCCAATATCATTCCAGCTAGGCAAGAAAGTCTACTAACTGAAGATGATTTTTGAATGCTGGCAACATTGTCAAAGTAATGACGTTGTATGGAAACAAAATGCATTTTTTATTGGTTGATTAATTGGGTTGCCATACGAACAGCAAAGTGTTTTCTACTCTTTTATCCCAGCTGCGGTAGAAATACAATTAATTTATTAAATCATTAAATAATTACGTGTTTTCGTATCAATTTTTAAAAGGAGAATTTAGTTAGATGAGTTTTTTATTTATTACCTTAGTTCTTTTTTATTTTCTTTTCAAGATTTGTCGTGAGTACCTATACTTTTTCCTTTTACTGGTTGCTATAAAAGTATCTAGATGTGGCATACTACAATACAGTCTAGAATAAACGTTTCGCATTACAAGTAACCATAGCAAGGCAGTTATGTATCGCAATGTATGGCACACTGATATTCGTTTAATGTAAAATAAAGTGTTAATACTATAGTATGGTTCTTATTTCATGTCCCTTTTGATATATTTACTTGCTATTTATGATATCGACGCTGGAAAGGCAACCTTGCTTATGCACCAAATTTGCGAAAATTATTTATATAACAACATTATTTTTTTACTTTAGTACTAATATTATATAATATATAATATTAGTATCAGTTTTTCTAGCTGCTTAGTTTGGGACTGGATAGCGTTGTGTGAATGTTGTGTGATATTATTATAATATAGTAAAAAATAATGTTGTTATATAACTCATTTTCGCAAATTTGGCGCATAAGCAAGGTTGCCTTTCCAGCGTCGATATATATATTGTTCAGTAAAATGTTGGCAAGATGGCTGACTTGCAAGGTCAACTATACAACTCTACAAACTCTATACCTTAGCCAAATACTCATTATATTTTTAAACAGGTAAAATGTTGAAAAATATAACGAATCTTTTGTTTATACAAGATTACAATGACAGGCGTAAATCCTACAAAAGAGAACTCAGTTCTAACTCTATTGAAATTCTTGATGTTATTTTAATAATATCATAATAAATCTTAAATCCAAAATTGAAAAATAATATACCTCAATGACAGATTGTTGAAAGCTGAACCACCAGATGTCGCTCATAATAAAGATGACTCTGATTGGCCGAATAGATTACAAAATTCGTTAAACTCATCTTTATTGGGTCGTGTATCTCTAATGTATTATGAGCATGTTTGTCTATGGAACTCTACAATTATGATATTTTCCATTAATTTATTCGTGAACGTATGGGTGGACTCTATCCAGCACACCGACCAAAACGTTTTTAGCTGCATCCACGTAACCGCCAAGATTAAACCCGCCATCACGAGAACGGCTATCTCCACCTGGCCCTAGTTTCTGCGTATCTATTTGAATATCTTTGATATAGTCAATGATTCTAGCGATCTTTTTCTTGTCGTATTTTCGGAGGAGATCCTTCGATAGTTTGTTGAGCGCAGGGGATTGTTTCACAATTTCCAGCACACCGACCAACACATTTTTAGCTTCATCCACGTAACCGCCCAGATGGATGACGTCATCACGAGTACGGCTAACGCCACCTGGCCCTTGTTTCTGCGTATCTATTTGAATATCTTTAATATAGTCCATTATATTAGGTATAGTTTTCTTGTCATACTTTTTATGGAATTCTTTTGATAGTTTGTTGAGCACAGGCGATTCATGAACACTTTCCAGCACACCGACAAGAACATTTTTAGCTGCATCCACGTAACCGTCAAGATTGCTGACGTTATCACGAGAACGACTTACTCTACCTGGCTTATCTAATTGAATATCTTTGATATAGTCAATGATTCTAGCGATCTTTTTCTTGTCGTATTTTCTGAGGAGGTCCCTCGATAGTTTGTTGAGCGCAGGGGATTGGTTCACACTTTCCAGCACACCGACCAACACATTTTTAGCTTCATCCACGTAACCGCCAAGATGGATGACGTCATCACGAGTACGGCTAACTCCACCTGGCCTTAGTTTCTGCGTATCTATTTTAATATCTTTAATATAGTCAATGATATTAGGTATTGTTTTCTTGTCATACTTATTATGAAATTCTTTCGATAGTTCGTTGAGCACGGGGGACTCATTGACACTTTCAAGCACACCAACTAATACATTTTTAGCTGCATTTACATATCCGCCAAGATTACCGACGTCATCACGAACATGGCTAGCTCCTTGTGGCATTAGTCTCTGCGTTTCTATTTGAATATCTTTAATGTGGTCAAAGACATTAGGAATTTCTATCTTGTCGTCTTTTCTGAGGAAGCTTTTCGATAATTTGTTGAGTACGGTGGATATCATGGATACTTGGTCTTTACTCATCTGGATTTCGCCGGTTGCCTGGATCGAGTAGCCGTCAGCTTGAGTTACAACTGGAAAAGAAAATGCTGTTTAGTGAGTCGTTCGTTTAGAAACTTCTTCTTCTTCAGGTTCCTTCTATTTGGATGGGTACAAAATTCACCCTCTGTCAAAACGTGCTCACATAGACGGAATTTCAGATTCCCAATTCAATATATGGATTCCGGTGTGTGTGTTTACTTATTGAAATGTTTAGAAGTACGAACGTTCTGACTGCAATTATTAGATCGATTTGCAAAAGTCTTATTTGTAATAAATTCCGTGCTTCTATAGGCTGACCGCTTAACTGAGACTTCGCCTACGGGGTACAGGGGCGCGGAGGTATGGCGACAACGGGGACTGAAACAGCTGCGGGCGGTGGGGGCACTTAATGAAACATACAGGAGATGAAATGTACCAAGATATTTCCTAAGATATGTGACATCATAGGAAAAAAGAAATAGTGATTTATCAAATGAAAAATAGTTAAGAAGATACAAAATTTTAATAAACTTATGTACGTAAATAAAATAATTGAGAATAAACTATTATACTATTTTTTATCTAAACATATAATTAAATCGTAAGAAAGTCAAAACTTTTTTTGGGTCCAGTTTCTTTTTTCTAAAATTTATGTATACGTTAAAAGCCATTTGCTTGCACTGACTGTTTACTTTATGTCTGAAGATTTTTCGATTCATCTTGAGATTATCATTACATGTGTACCTTTTTTTTTTTTTTTTTTTTTCGCGGGGAAATGCTTTTACGCATACCACCCCACCCGTGGGGGGACGGGCAGAGTGGCTATGTGGGACTCCCGTGCCTACGATGTTAAACGGCACAGAATACCCACTAAAACCCCGCGGTGTGCCCTCGTCGCCGAAAGATGGTGGTCGGCGAGCCCCGGATCGATATTATATCCACAGGGCTCGCCGCGGCGACCGTGCCCAGTTCGACCTCTGACCGGGCACCCGACTCTACTCAGTCCTACTCTCGTAGCGACGCCCCGGGCACACCCAGGGCGTCACTCCGTCGCGGAAGGCATTACATGTGTACCTCTCACAAGGTGTCTGCAACAGTTAACACATGCGATCGCTACCCATGTAGCGAACGTAATGAACAATCACAAAAATTTGCCCACCGCCCGCAGCTGTTTCATTCCCCTTTGTCGCCATACCCCCGCGCCCCTGTACCCCGCAGGCGAAGTCTCAGTTAAGCGGTCAACCTATAGATCAAGAATTATAAGAAGAATCTGAATTGCTGTCTGTATGAGCCCGCTAGAAATTAGGAAGATAAACGACTATTCTAGTTAATAAGTTACATAATCCTTCAATAATGTTTTGTTTCTCACCGTATGCAATGACTACTAAAAAAAACATTTCGTCAAACCAATGTCCAAATAAACTGATTCTAGGAGAACAGTGTTACTGATAGATTAGTATTGCAGTTCTAAATTTTGTACTTAATAAAATACACTTATGTAATTAATAATTATGTATATTATTATGTAATCAAATTATTTAGTGTCGCCATATTAAATTTTTAATTAATTATGTTCTGAACTGAGCAATAAGGATAAGACTATCTACTTTTTTATGTTTATTATTCATTGCTGTTAAAATATTTCTGATTGCTAGTTAATGTTCAATTTATTCGGAAAACGTGATTTTTTATGCGTATTTTATTAAACGCAGTTTTAATGAACACTCACCACGTCTAGAATCAGTGTTTTAATCAAATGTCCCCATGTATCTTGCATCCACCCAGTATTATTATCACTATTGGAACACAATGAATGAATATCATCGACCAACCATGCATGGGGCATGAAAGGAGCCTCCCCGAGTGACGTACACACCATTCCCTACGTCCAGCGCACCCTGCGCAATTCGCAAGTATGTACTTCAAAGCGAATTGGCTAATCCTTTCACCCCGATGGCAAGTTAAAATAAAATTTAACTCAGGCATCGACACGACGGAAGAAGAAGAAGATCGACCATCCAGAAAATACAAAAATACCAAGCAATTAGGTTATTAGGCTGTTATAGTAAATGCTTACATTGATTGATTCGGTCCAAGCATGTTATTTGAGGTTGCAAAACCGTTTCTATGGGCTGGGAGGCAGGTAGATGACAAAATGACTCGAAGAGCAGACATCTGGCGCGGGCTCACGTTGCAAGCCCTGTAGGTAAAACAACAAGCAGTTAGACCTATAAAAATCGCCATGAACACAGCACTCTCATGCTAAAATTCTACTGTTGAAGTTCAGAATACCAGATTTTCCGCCATGCATCTAATATTGTTTTTATTACTAATGCAAAGAGATTGAAAAATAGAAAGTTGAGATTGTATTGGCTTTGTGTCTACTTACCGATGAGCATACCTACTGAGTATTAGAATAAGAATAAGAATAATCTTGATCAGTCAGATTCTTAATCAGTCTACAAGTACATCAAAATATATTAGTAATAACCACACTAGGCAAAGCCTGTATCGTGGTTATTAATAGCTAATAGATACAGTGAATGGACTTAAGAATTTAAACTAAAGTAACAATCAATTTATTCACGCTCCTCTCGACGACGTCGAAGTTGTTCGAGAAACTGCTACTGCTGCACATGACGCCACACCTTCAGCCACGCGACGAACAGTTCGGCTTCCGCGCTGGACACTCCACGACGCACCAGCTCGCGAGGGTACTGCACGACTTCGCCATCGCTCGCAACAAACGCGAGCGCACCGTTGCAGTATTCCTTGACATGGAGAAGGCGTTCGATCGCGTCTGGCACGCTGGCCTGCTGTACAAGCTGTCCACATCCACTACTCCCCGTCGAGTAGTTAGGATTGTGGCCACCTTTCTGCAAGACAGACGCTTCCAAGTGGCGGTTGAAAGCGCCCTGTCTACAGAGCGCCCCATCCGTGCTGGCGTGCCCCAGGGAAGCTGCCTCTCGCCTGTGTGCTACTCTTGGTACACGGACGACATCCCAGTCACCGACGGTGTCCAGTTGGCGCTCTACGCCGACGACGCCGCCTACCTCTCGACGTCGATGTGTCGTACCCACGTGGTGACCAAGATGCAGCGCACACTAGACGCACTTCCCTGCTGGCTGAAGGACTGGAGACTGACGGTCAACGTGGCGAAGACTCAGGCGATCTCCGTGGGAAGCAGGGCACTGCCCCAGCTCAAGCTCATGGAAGAGGAGATCAAGTGGTCCGCGACGGTAAAATACCTTGGCGTGACCATTGATAGCAACCTCTCCATGAAGCCCCACGTCAACAACGTGATTGCCCAAGCGCGCACCGCGCGCTCCCTCCTATGGCCCGTCCTTTCGTCCCGACTACCGCTCCGCGCGAAGCTTGGCGTGTACAAGGCGTACATCCGCACCCGCATCACCTACGCTGCCCCGGCTTGGTTCGCACTCACCTCAGAGTCAAACCGCCGGCGTCTACGTGCACAGCAGTCGCTTGCGCTACGCACCCTCGCCAACGCCCCTCCCTTCGTGCGGAACAGGACGATCGCCAGGGACCTGCGCATGGAAAGCTTGGACGATTTCGTGGGTCGCCTAAGTACCAATTTGTTCGTGCGCGCCGATCGGTCGCAGGCCCGCCACTTGCGGGAGCTTGCGCCCTACCACCGACGCCCACCGGACAAATTTGCCCTGCCACGTGACCTTGTCTCAGTGGCAACCGACAGTGACGCCGCCTCCAGTGATGGCTGACGGGCGCTCCTCAGGTGCATTGCCCCCGGGGAGCTCGACCTCGCCATACACAGGAGGACTACCGGACATGACCCATGCGCTGCTAGTATGCGTGCCGCCCGCAGCGATTCACGCTCGCGGGCTCGTCATACCTAGCCGCGCCTCCCACCGGAATTGATGTCCCGGACTGACCAGCGGGCCCACCCGGACCCCACCCAGCGACCCGGCTGTCTTAGCAGCCGGCGGTGATACCATCAAGACAGGCTAATGCCTGGAATGATTACCCCGAGACCCCTATGGAGTCTACGAGAAGAACCTCACTACAATCAATTTATAAACTCGATTCGAAAGAGCAATCATAAAGTAAACATTTCTAAACATTGTAGGTAAAAGGATTTTAGTAATAGTAAGGTGAGTAACATTTGCATTGAGTGTGTGTTTGTGTGTGCGTATGCATGCGTGAGTGCGTGTGCGTGTACGTGCGTGTGTGCGAGCGTGTGTGTTTAGGCACGAGGATTGGCCGACGATATAAGTATCTTAGCGAAATAACTGGCTCATAGAACCTGCGAAGTATATGATATCACTACTTCATGGGTTCAGTGCCAGTCATCGTGCTTGGTAAATTCTGCATGTCCGTGAATGTTTCTCCTTTATCTTGAGGGTAAACTAAAATAAGAAATAATTGG
Organism: Hypena proboscidalis; assembly: GCA_905147285.1. Classification (NCBI taxonomy): domain Eukaryota; kingdom Metazoa; phylum Arthropoda; class Insecta; order Lepidoptera; family Erebidae; genus Hypena; species Hypena proboscidalis. Next base: position 2,007,387 of record LR990147.1, read on the forward strand.
CACATATTTGTAACAGAAAATTATGCAATGCCACATCGTCAATTACCCTCCAAATCCAATATTCGTCCTAATATCCTTCGTTCTTCTCCCAATTATTGATGATAAGCTCAGCTCATATCTGAACAGGCCCTTTTGACTGATAGCTCTCATACACAGTACAAGTCAATTGTGCAAGTCCGGACCATGAACTGTGTTGTAGTCGGTTGAACTGTGTTGTAGGATTGATGGTTTTTTTTAATCGGTAGTGAAAGTGTGTTGTTGCAGTCTACCTTATGTACGTGAAATAGTTCGTGAACAGAACACCAGAAGTAAAGACGTAGCTCGCGGCCACTATTGCGCACAACTAACTGATGTTTTAGTACAGTTAAGTATGAGGAATAGCAAGACCGCGCGCTGCGCACCCATCTCAGTGTTTGAAGAACTATAACCCTGGAATATAATGTTATAATAACACCACAGTAATAAATCAATTACTACATAATTTTCAAATGTAAAATACATTTAAGAATATAAACATAATTTGTTAAATTGAAATTGCTGCAACAGAACATGAAAAACATGATTATCATATATATATATATATATATATATATATATATATATATATATATATATATATATATATATAATTTCATCAGATACAAGTCAAATAGTTGCAATAAATATATAGCTAAGGTAGCTATAATTTTTTTTTTTTTTTATACTCTAGCAAATCAAGTGCGACAATTTCAAACGAAACGTTTGACAAAAGGGTCAAGAATTTAGTGGTCTGATAGTACATTTCTTACATTGTACAATTACTTACACTGACATAAAGAAAATTAAATAAATAAATAAATATTTCACAACTTACACACAACGCCATCTAGTTCCCAAACTAAGCAGATCTTGTACTATGGGTACTAAGTAGAATAACTGATTCTAATACATAAATACTTTTCTTTTGTAAATATATACTTATTATAGATAGAAACATCCAGACTAAGACAAACACCCATGTTCATGCACACAAAGATTTGTCTTAAGTGGGAATCGAACCCATGACCTCGACGTCGCAGGCAGGCACACTACCCACTCCGCCATCCGGTCGTCAAATTAATTGTTTAACTGCATTTTCGACTATTGTTCAAAATGTTGTTTGATGCGAATAGAATGAGAACATAATTTTTTGTCATATTGAATGAGATCTATTCGTGCGTTTTATTGCTAAGGCATTTTTTTAAAAGAAACATCAATAAAGACAAAATCTTTGATCATATTCAGGCGAATGAAACACATTCAATATGCTGTTAATGATTATTTTTATAGCATTTAGCTATGCTTAGCATTTTTACACACACAGTTCCATATGGCCGAAAAATCTGTTCTAATTTGATTCGAATAGTAACTAAACACATTATGCGACACAGACTGCGATGTCCGATGGTACCAGGATACGATTATAAATCATTGCATCGTTAGCTGACGAGGTCGAACGAGCTAAAATCTCGTTTTTCGTCTTACCTCGTCCAACATCATCAGCTGATGAGTTTCAAACCTGGCCATCAAACAGCACGCAGCAGTCTTGCAGTTGTCAGGTAGCGCCGGTAGTAGCTGCGCAGCTCGCTGTCACTATTGCGCATGACTTACGTACTTATGACTCTGTACATGCAGCAAAGCTTGGAGTCGAAGGCATGATGCTTGACGGTAGAAAGGTCCTTAGCGCAATCACTGCCAATGACCCACGAAATATTATGATGTCCCTACTTCGTGGGTTCATTGCCAGTCATCGTGCTTGGTAAACTCTGCATGCCCGTGTACGTTTGTTCTTTATGTGCAGGGTTAACTAAAACAAGGAATAATTAGCACATATTTGTAACAATAAATTATAAAATGCCACAGCGTCAATTACTCAAAGTGAAAGTCAAGTTTTTTTCATTAAACCAAGGGGCGCTTGAACATGTCAACAAACATTATATTTACAAAGCAAATAAAAATTATCCAAAGAATTAAAGCAATTAAAATCAATTTAAGTAGGTACCAGCTCCAATGGGTGCATGATTGAGAAGAGCGCTGGTGAGAAGCTCATGTGTGCACCTTTTCTTTACAAATTTGTTTGTTTTTAACAATATATCAGGTAAGTAAAAATTCATGCAACACCAAATCTTTAAATAAAGGACAATAATTTAACAATTTGCGAAGGATTGAACATTCTTTGTCAAATAATATTAAATAACCAAGTTAGTAAGGGCTGCAAGATCTTACACTTCAAGCGAGAGAGAGGGTTAAGAAAAGAGTAGGTAGCTTTTATATACATTTGTTTCGAGAAGAGATGTAGTATTAAGGCTTATTATGCAACGAACAAATGCTATAAAGTACTAATAATGACTTGTTACTCCAAACAAATGTAAACACAGACCACCCTACTGTCACACTGTTATAATAGTTAGTGATATTGTGTCTACTTACCGATGAGATAGATAGCTTATGATTATAAGTCTAGGACAGTATCGATCTAAACAAGCTTGCAGTCGAAGGCACGATGATTGACGAAAGATATCGGTACCTATGCGCAAGAACTGGTACTAAGAACCCACGAAGTTTATGATATCACTTCTTCATGGGTTCAGTATCAGTCGTCGTGCTAGGTAAATTCTGCATCCCTTGTACTTTTCTCCTTTATCTTGAGGATAAACTAAAATAAGAAATAATTGTCACATATTTGTTACAAATAATAATATAATAAAATGCCACAGTGTCAATTACTCTCCAATTTTTGTCGGTATATCCTTCGTTCTTTTTCCAATGATTGATGATCAGCTCAGCTCAGATCTTAACTGGCACTTTTTGACTGATAGCTCTCATCATCTCATACACAGTACAAGTCAATGGTGCAAGTCCGGACCATGAACTGTGTTGTAGTCAGGGATTGATGGTTTTTTTTCAATCGGTAGTGAAAGTGCGATTTAACTTTAATTAGTTAAAATCACGACCAACGAGGTTGCAGTCCACTTTATAGCACGTGAAATAAAGACTGAAGTAAAGACGTAGCTCACGATCGCCTATTTCGCATTTCTGGCTGATGTACTTATTAGTACAGCCAAGTATGTGAAATAGGAAGCCGCGAACTGCGCTCCCATCTCAGTGTTTGAAGAACTGTAGCTCTGGAATATAATGTTATGATAAGACCACATTAATAAATCAATTACAACATAATTCAAAAATGATAAATACATAACAATAGAAACATAATTTGTTTAATTGAAAATTGCTGCAACAGAACATGAAAAACATGATTATCATCAGTATAAATGTATGTAATATATTTAAATGTATATATAAATAAATATATATTATAAGATACAAGTCAAATAGTTGTAATATGTTCTATCAGACCATTTCAAAACAGCATCTTAGCTTAATTTGGAATGAATTCAAAATAGTAAAAAAATAAAAATATATATAGCTTAGGTAACTTTTATTCTTTTCAAGAATTTATTGGTCTGATAGTTCATTTCTTACATTGTACAATTACTTACACTGACATAAAGAGAATTAATTATTTGACTGCATTTACAACTATTGTTCAAAAAGTAGTCCTATGCGAATCGAATGAGAACTGAATTTTTGACCATATTGAATGTGATCTATTCGTGCGTTTTTTTGTATAGGCATTATTTTTAAAGAAACAGCAATTAAGGCTAAATCTTTGATCATATTCAGGCGAATGGAACACATTAAATATTCTCTTATTGATTATTTTTTTATAGCATTTAGCTATGCTTAGCAGATTTTACACACACACTTCCATACGGCTAAATTATAAAAAGCCACGGCGTCAATTAATCTCCAATGTCGGTTCTTATATCCTTTGTTCTTCTTTCAATGATTGATGATCAGCTCAGCTCAGATCTTAACTGGCACTTTTGACTGATAGCTCTCATACACAGTACAAGTCAATGGTGCAAGTCCGGACCATGAACTGTGTTGTAGTCAGGGATTGATGGTTTTTTTTCAATCGGTAGTAAAAGTGCGATTTAACTTTTATTAGTTAAAATCACGACCAACGAGGTTGCAGTCCACTTTATAGCACGTGAAATAAAGACTGAAGTAAAGACGTAGCTCACGATCGCTTGTTTCGCATTTCTGGCTGATGTTTTAGTACAGCCAAGTATGCGAAATAAGTAGCCGCGAACTGCGCACCCATCTCAGTGTTTGAAGAACTGTAACTCTGGAATATAATGTTATGATAACACCACATTAATAAATCAATTACAACGAAATTCAAAAATGTTAAATACATAACAATAGAAACATAATTTGTTTTTTAAATTGCTGCAACAGATCATGAAAAACATGATTATCATCATTATCATATATATATGTATTTATATATAATATGTATAAATAAATAAATATATATATAATATCATAATAATATCATTAGATACAAGTCAAATAGTTGCAATATGTTCTATCAGACCATTTCAAAAAACAGCTTAATTTGGAATGAATTCAAAATAGAAAAAAAATAAAAAATATAGACTCGTAGCTAAAGTAGCTTTATATTTTTTTAATTGCATACTGTAGTAAATCAAATGCGACAATTTCAAACGAAACGTTTGACAAATGGTTCAAGAATTGATTGATCTGAAAGTAGATATCTTACATTGTACAATTACTTACACTTAAAATAAGAAAATCAATTATTTAACTGCATTTACGACTATTGTTCAAAAAGTTGTTGTATGCGAATCGAATGAGAACAGAATTTTCGGCCATATTGAATGTGTCGCACGAAATATCGTGCGTTCTATTGTGAAAGCTTTATTTTGAAAGGAACAGCAATGAAGACGAAAATTTTGTATATGGCGAATGGAACACATTTAATATGGCCAAAAACTCTGTTGTTATTTGATTCGCATAGTAGCTAAACACATCTTGCGACACAGACCGCGAAATCCGATGGTACCATGACACAACGATAATCATTGCATCGTTAGCTGACAAGGTCGGACGAACTAAAATCTCGTTTAACGTTTTACTTCGTCCAACATCATCATATAATGAGTAGCAAATCTGGCCACCAAACAGCACGCAGCAGTTTTGCAGTTGTCAGGTAGCACCAGTAGTAGCTACGCAGCTCGCTGTCACTATTGTGCTTGACTTAAGTACTTATGACTCTGTACATGTAGCAAAACTTGAAGTCGAAGGCACTATGCTTGGAGGAAGATGTATACCTTAGCGCAATTGTTGGTAATGGACCCACGAAATATTATGACATCCCTACTTCGTGGGTTCATTGCCAGTTATCGTGCTTGGTAAATTTTGCATGCCCTTGTAATTTTCTCCTTTATTTTGAGGGTAAACTAAAATAAGAAATAATTGGCATATATTAGTAACAGACACTGCCGACTTCCACAAGCTTGTTGTCCAAGGCACGAGGATTGACCGAAGATATAGGTACCTTAGCGCAATAACCAGCTCATAGAACCTGCGAAGTATATGATATAACAACTTCGTGGGTTCAGTGCCAGTCATCGTGCTTGGTCAATTCTGCATGCCCGTGAATGTTTCTCCTTTATCTTGAGGGTAAACTAAAATGAGAAATAATTGGCACATATTTGTAACAGAAAATAATGCAATGCCACATCGTCAATTACCCTCCAAATCCAATATTCATCCTTATATCCTTCGTTCTTCGCCCAATGATTGATGATAAGCTCAGCTCACATCTGGACAAGCCCTTTTGACTGATAGCTCTTATACACAGTACAAGTCAATTGTGCAAGTCCGGACCATGAACTGTGTTGTAGTCAGGGATTGATGATTTTTTTCAATCGGTAGTGAAAGTGCGTTTTAACTTTAATTTGTTAAAATCACGATTAACGAGTTTGCAGTCCACTTTATAACACGTGAAATAGTAAAAGTGATCTCAGTCCGTGAGCAGAACACCAGCAGTAAAGACGTAGCTCGCGGTCACTATTTCGCATGACTGGCTGATGTATTAGTACAGCCAAGTATGTGAAATAGGAAGACCGCGAACTGCGCACCCATCTCAGTGTTTGAACAACTTTAACTCTGGAATATAATGTTATGATAACACAAATCAATTACAACATAATTCAAAGATGTTAAATACATAAAAAAGAAACATAATTTGTTTAATTGAAAATGGCTGCAACAGAACATGAAAAACATGATTATCATCATTATCATATATATGTGTATATATATATATATATATATATAAATCAAATAAATAAATATATATAATATCATTAGATACAAGTCAAATAGTTGCAATATGTTCTATCAGACCATTTCAAAACAGCATCTTAAATCGCTTAACAGCTTAATTTAAATTTCATTCAAAATAGTAAAAGGTAACTATTTTTTCAAGAATTTATTGGTCTGATAGTACATTTTCAAAATTATAAAATGCCACAGTGTCTAATTACTATCTAATTTTGGTCCTGATATCCTTCGTTCTTCTACCAATGATTGATGATAAGCTTAGCTCAGATCTTAACTGGCACTTTTGACTGATAGTTCTTATACACAGTAGAAGTCAATCGTGCAAGTCCGAACCATGAACTGTTTTGCGAACTGCGTGTTTGAAGAAGCCCTGGAATATAATGTAATACTAACACCGCATTAATAAATCAATATCAACATAATTTACAAATGTAAAATACCAATATAAACATAATTTGTTAAATCGAAAATTGATGATTATCATCATTATCATATATGTATATAGATGGTATGATGCATAGTATGCAGTTTAGCAACCCATTACCAATAGCCAAAAGAGTTTTTGTTTTACCATCACGGATAAGTGTTGTATCTGTGTTGTTGTTGACAACTACAACTTGTGGCTTGGACAATAGATTACTTGTGTGTGTGTGTGTGTGGTGGTCCCAGTTGACGGAAGAAAAATAATTTATTTTTCGAATCCGGCAACTGATCCCATGGGTCCAGTTAATTGCGGTCTCAGTTGACGGAAGCCTCAATAAACACATCTTGCGACACAGACCGCGAAGTCCGATGGCACTATGACACGACGATAATCATTGCATCCTTAGCTGACAAGGTCGGACAACCTAAAATCTCGTTTAACGTTTTAACTTGTTCAACATCATCAGCTAAAGAGTTGCAAATCTGGCCATCAAACAGCACGCAGCAGTCTTGCAGTTGTCGGGTAGCTCCAGTAGTTTGGTCGGTAGCTCCACGATGTTCGACGGAAGATAGAAGGTACCTTAGCGCAATCACGGAAAATGAATCCCCGAAATATTATGACAACCCTACTTCGTGGGTTCATTGCCAGTCATTGTGCTTGGTAAATTTTGCATCCCGTGTACTTTTCTCCTTTATCTTGAGGGTGAACTAAAATATGAATAGAAAAAAAAATCCACAGCGTCAATTTCTCAAAGTCAAAGTCGAATGTTTTTTTCAGAAACGCCAAGGGGCGCTTAAACACGTCTACAAACATTATGATTACAAACCAAATAAAAAAATTCTCAAGAATTAAATCAATTAAAATTTGACTAATCATAATAATATGATTTGAATTTCCAAAGCTTAGATATATGTTAATCAAACTGTTTTTTTAGGTTCATATTAAAACAATCTAATTACAAATAACGATGTGTAATGCATCATTGAGGAGGGCTGGTGAAAATCTCATGTATGTACACCATCTTTTTAAATAAGAAATCTTACAAGTTTGTTTGTTTTTGACAATATTTCAGGTAAGTGTAAGTTATTAAAACACCAAATCTTTGAATACAGGAAAATAATATAACTTATTGCAAAGGAATAAACATTCTTTGCCAAATGAAAATAATATTAAATAACCAAGTTAGTACGGGCTGCAAAATCTTACACTTAAAGTGAAAGAGAAAGTAAAAATACAGAGTAGCTGCTATATGTGATTACATTTTGTTATGAGAAGAGATGTAGTATTAAGGCCTGTTATCATTATGCAATGAACAAATACTATTAAGTAATAACTTGTTACTCCAAAATAATGTAAACAGACCATCCTACTCTCACACAGTTGCAATAGTATTGAAATTGTGTCTACTGGCCGATGAGTATACCTAATGATTATAAGTTTCTTGTACCACAATAAATAAATCAAATAAAAAAATAAGTCTGGGATAGTATCGATCTAAACAAGCAAACAGTCAAAGGCTAAATTAAATTATTATTAAAAGTCGCGGTGATAGACGGAAGATATTGGTACCTTAGCGCAATGACTGGTAGCCAGAACCCACGAAGTATATGATATTACTTCTTCATGGGTTAAGTATCAGTCATCGTGCTTGGTAAATTGTGCATCCCGTGTACTTTTCTCCTTTATCTTGAGGATAAACAAAACTAAGAAATAATTGGCACATATTTGAAAACAAAAAAAATATATAATAAAATGCCACAGTGTCAATTACTCTCCAAATTTTAGTCGGTATATCCTTCGTTCTTCTTTAAATGATTGATGATCAGCTCAGCTCAGATCTTAACTGGCACTTTTGACTGATAGCTCTCATACACAGTACAAGTCAATCGTGCAAGTCCGGACCATGAACTGTGTTGTAGTCAGGGATTGATGGTTTTTTTTTTCAATCGGTAGTGAAAGTGCAATTTAACTTTAATCAGTTAAAATCACAACCAACGAGGTTGCAGTCCACTTTATAGCACGTGAAATAAAGACTGAAGTAAAGACGTAGCTCAAGATCGCCTATTTCGCATTTCTGGCTGATGTATTAGTACAGCCAAGTATGCGAAATAGGAAGCCGCGAACTGCGCTCCCATCTCGGTGTTTGAAGAACTGTAACTCTGGAATATAATGTTATGATAACACCACATTAATAAATCAATTACAACATAATTCAAAAATGTTAAATACATAACAATAGAAACATAATTTGTTTAATTGAAAATTGCTGCAACAGAACATGAAAAGCATGATTATCATCATTATCATATAAATTAATTCATTAGATACAAGTCAAATAGTTGCAATATGTTCTATCAGACCATTTCAAAACAGCATCTTAAATCGCTTAACAGCTTAATTTGGAATCAATTCAAAATAGTAAAAAAATAAAAAAATATAGACTCGTAGCTAAGGTAGCTATATTTTTTTTAAAATTGCATACTGTAGCAAATCAAATACGACATTTTCAAACAAAACGTTTGACAAATGGTTCAAGAATTGATTGATCTGAAAGTAGATATCTTACATTTACATTAAGAAAATCAATTATTTAACTGCATTTACGACTATTGTTCAAAAAGTTTTTGGCCATATTGAATGTGTGTTCTATTGTGAAAGCTTTATTTTGAAAGGAACAGCAATGAAGACGAAAATTTTGTTTATGGCGAATGCAACACATTTAATATGGACAAAAACTCTGTTGTTATTCGATTCGCATAGTAGCTAAACACATCTTGCGACACAGACCGCGAAATCCGATGGTACCATGACACGACGATAATCATTGCATCGTTAGCTGACAAGGTCGGACGAACTAAAATCTCGTTTAACGTTTTACTTCGTCCAACATCATCAGATAATGAGTAGCAAATCTGGCCAAAAAACAGCACGCAGCAGTTTTGCAGTTGTCAGGTAGCACCAGTAGTAGCTACGCAGCCCGCTGTCACTATTGTGCTTGACTTAAGTACTTATAACTCTGTACATGTAGCAAAACTTGAAGTCGAAGGCACGATGCTTGGAGGAAGATGTATACCTTAGCGCAATTGTGGGTTATGGACCCACGAAATATTATGACATCCCTACTTCGTGGGTTCATTGCCAGTTATCGTGCTTGGTAAATTTTGCATGCCCTTGTACTTTTCTCCTTTATTTTGAGGGTAAACTAAAATAATAAATAATTGGCATATATTAGTAACATACACTGCCGACTTCCACAAGCTTGTTGTCCAAGGCACGAGGATTGACCGAAGATATAGGTACCTTAGCGCAATAACCAGCTCATAGAACCTGCGAAGTATATGATATAACAACTTCGTGGGTTCAGAGCCAGTCATCGTGCTTGGTAAATTCTGCATGCCCGTGAATGTTTCTCCTTTATCTTGTGGGTAATCTAAAATAAGTAGTAATATGTGCTAATTAGTTCTCATACTTAATGAGAAATAATTAGCACATATTCGTTACAGAAAATTATAAAAAGGCCACAGTGTCAATAACTATCTAATTTTGGTCCTTATATCCTTCGTTCTTCTCCCATTGAATGATGATAAGCTCGGCTCAGATCTTAACTGGCACTTTTGACTGATAGATCTCATACACAGTACAAGTCAATGGTGCAAGTCTGGACCATGAACTGTGTTGAAGTCAGGGATTGATGTTTTTTTTAATCGGTAGTGAAAGTGCGTTTTAACTTTAACTTGTTAAAATCACGATCAACGAGGTAACAGTCCACCTTATAGCACGTGAAATAGTAAGAAGTGATCTCAGTCTGTGAGCCGAACACCAGAAGTAAAGGCGTAGCTCGCGGCCACTATTGCGCACAACTAACTGATGAATTTGTACAGCCAAGTATGAGAAATAGCAAGACCGCGCGCTGCGCAACCATTTCAGTGTTTAAAAAACAATTATGTAATAATAACACCCCATTAATAAATCAATTACTACATAATTTACATGTAAAATACATAAGAATATAAACTTAATTTGTAAATTCAAAATTGCTGCAACAGACCATGAAAAACATGATTATCATCATTATCATAAATATATATATATATATATTATCATTAGCTACAAGTCAAATAGTTGCAATTTGTTTCAGACCATTTGATCAGAATCAGGTTTTATGATCCACATTTCAAAACAGCATCTTAAATCGTTTAACAGTTTAATTTAAATAACATTCAAAAAGTATAAAATTAAAAAATATAAGGTAACTATATTTAAAAAAAAAATTATACTGTAGCAAATCAAGTGCGACAATTTCAAACGAAACGTTTGACAAATGGTTCAAGAATTTATGGGTCTGATAGTACATTTCTTATATTATACAATTAATTACACTGACATAAAGAAATTTAATTATTTAACTTCATTTACGACTATTGTTCAAAAAGTTGTTGTATGCGAATCGAATGAGAACAGAATTTTGGGTCATATTGAATGTGATCTATTCGTGCGTATTTATTACAGTAATGTATGTTTTTGACCATATTTCAGGTAAGTGTAAATTATTGCAACACCAAATCTTTCAATAGAGGAAAATAATTGAACAATTTGCGAAGAAATAAACATAATTTGTCAAACAATATTAAATAACCAAGTTAGTAAGGGCTGCACCATCTTACACTTCAAGCGAGAGAGAGGGTTAAGAAAAGAGTAGCTGCTAAATACATTTTGGTACGAAAAGAGATGTAGTATTTAGACTTATTATCATTATGCAACAAACAAATACTATAAAGTACTAATAATGACTTGTTAATCCAAACAAATGTAAACACAGACCACCCTACTCTCACACTGTTATAATAGATAGTGATATTGTGCCTACTTACCGATGAGATAGATAGCTTATGATTATAAGTCTAGGATAGTATCGATCTAAACAAGCTTGCAGTCGAAGGCACGATGATTGACGAAAGATATCGGTACCTAAGCGCAATAACCCAAATCCCACGAAGTATATGATATAACTTCTTCATGGGTTCAGTGCCAGTCATCGTGCTTGGTAAATTCTGCATCCCGTGTACTTTTCTCCTTTATCTTGAGGGTAAACTAAAATAAGAAAAAATTGTCACATAAGTGAACAAAAAAATATAATAAAATGCCACAGTGTCAATTACTCTCCAATTTTTGTCGGTATATCCTCCGTTCTTCTCCCAATGATTGATGATCAGCTCAGCTCAGATCTTAACTGGCACTTTTGACTGATAGCTCTCATACACAGTACAAGTCAATCGTGCAAGTCTGGACCATGAACTGTGCGACTCCGACACCTGCCCTGTGTAGTGTTGCAAGCTATGATACAACACACTAATAGAACAATTAAATAACAATCAGTTTAAAATGTGTACCGGTCACTTACCCGTGATGCTCGTAGTGTTCTGTCAAAATGCATGGAAAGTTGCCATAGTATGGCATTACCGACATTACAGTCCACAAGTACATAAAAATATATAAAAATAATAACCACACTAGGCAAAGCCTGTATCGTGGTTGTTAATAGCTAATAGATACAGTGAATGGACTTTAGTTTTTAAACTAAAGTAACAATCATTTATAAACTAGACACGATAGAGTAATCATAAAGTAAACATTTCTAGAAACATTGTAGGTAATCTTATAGTAATCGTAAGGTAAGGAAACATTTGAGTTGTATGTTATGTTAGTGTGTGTATTTTTATGTGTGTGTGTATGCGTTGTATTTGTAGGTTTGTGTGGGTGTGTATGCGAGCGTTTGTGCGCATGAGTAAGAGTTTATGTGACTGTATTTTAAATAGTAGTTTCGTGCTTTCGAAACTCAGATGGTAAATGAACTGTTTTTATTTAACTTAGAAATTCGTTCGTTCGAAATATTTTTTGATGTCACATTTATTTACAATTTTATTAATCAGGTGAGGGTACAAATATTTGGAAAATTGCTTTGCGAACGTAAGTGCATCTTACTTTACCTTCGTTATACAGATCTGATGTTGAGTATATGATTGGTTTATTAAGCATTACTTTTAGTAAACATATTTTGTGCTCTTTCAAGTATTATAAAGTGTAAAACTGCCGTACCACCCCATATGTTTATTATGCAATATGACAGGATGGACAGAAATAGGATATCTATATTAGCTGCGCCTTTGTCTTATTTCTGAAAGTGTGCTGATATTGTTCTTTAAAAGTAAGTTTTTTGTATTTTATGGTCTGTGTTCTTTTATTTCAGAATTACATTGTGATATCAAAGCAGTGTGGTGGAGAGGAAGCACTAATTTTATTTAAAAAAACGTAGGTATTTAGTGTAAGGATTAGACAGTGCCGAGTTGCACAAGCTTGAAGTCAAAGGCACGAGAATTGACCGAAGATATAAGTACCTTAGCGCAATAACTGGCTCATAGAACCTGCGAAGTATATGATATCACTACTTCATGGGTTCAGTGCCAGTCATCGTGCTTGGTAAATTCTGCATGCCCGTGAATGTTTCTCCTTTATCTCGAGGGTAAACTAAAATAAGAAATAATTGGCACATATTTATAACAGAAAATTATAAAATGCCACATCGTCAATTACTCTCCAATTTTCGGTTCTTATATTCTTCGTTCTTCTTACTATGATTGATGATAAGCTCAGCTCAGATCTTAACTGGCACTTTTGACTGATAGCTCTCATACACAGTACCAGTCAAACGTGCAAGTGCGGACCATGAACTGTACGACTCCGACGTATAAGAAGTAGCGAGACCGCAAACTGCGCACAACTGTCAGTGTTTGACGAAATTAAACTCTGTAATATAATGTTATAATAACACCACATAAATAAATCAATCACAACATAATTTACAAATGTAAAATACACAAGAATACATAATTATGACCAATAATTCCATAGCTGTTTATTTGAAATTGCTATAACGGATAATGAAAATTACACGATTTTCAATAAGTACCTACAAGTCAAATGATTTATAAAATGAATACCTAATCAGAACATTTGTTCATGTATCAGGATCAGGATTTATGATCCACTGTAATATAAATTTTGCAAAAACATTTTAAAACATCAACATCTTAATTCAATTAACAACTAAACTTCATTCAAAATTTTGTTTATTTTGCAAAAAAAATGCGACAATTTCAGAAACGTTTGACAAATGGTATAAGAATCTATAAGTCTGATAGTACATTTCTTCTATTTTACAATTCTTATATATGTATACAATAAGAACTTTAAACCAAAATGATCATATTGAAAATCAATTATTTAACTGCATTTACGGCTATTATTCAAAAAGTTGTTCTATGCGAATCGAATGAAAACAGATTTTTCGGTTATATTAAATGTGATCTATTGGTGCGTTCTATTGTTAAAGCTTTTTTTTAAAGGAACAGCAATAATGACAAATGTTTTGTTTATATTCGGGCGAATGGAACACATTCAATATGACTGATTTATTTGTTCTTATTTGAGATGCGTACCATTTCCAGCATATTCAAATAATGTTTTTATTTCATTATATTTTTTTTAGTTTTAGACGCAATTATTAGAATAAATGATTTTTCTTTCTTCTTTCTTTCTTTCATTTGCATAGTAACCTAATACATAGTGCGACACAGACCGTAAAGTCCGATTGTACTATGACTCGATGATAATCATTGCATCGTTAGCTGATGAGGTCAGACCAGCTAAAAACTCGTTTTTCGCCTTACCTGGTCGAACGTCACCAGCTAATGAGTTACAAATCTGGCCATCAAACAGCACGCAGCAGTCTTGCAGTTGTCAGCTCCAGAAGTAGCTGCACAGCTCGCGGTCACTATTTCGGATGACTTGTGTCAGAACTCTGAACACGTAAGTCAGCGAAATACCGAGACCGCGAACTGCGCTTCGCATGCCTCCAATCCCGATGTTTGACGACCTAAATCTCTGTAATACTATATTAAAAACAATACATTAGTCATAAAATCCATATTAATCAATCAATATATTTTGTATAAAATACAAAATATATTAGGTATATTTTTTTTAATTATTGGAATATATCGCAAATAACTCATTTTAAAACCATCTAGCCCAAAACGGCTAATGAGTATTTCTATTTTAAATTAAATGTTATCATCTAATCATGAATCTAAGGTGCGTCCAATAACACTTAGCTTAGTTTTTGTTAAGGCAAAGATACTTTGTTCATTTTGTCTTTAAAACTATATTGTTCATGTTGTATTTCTGACCATATTTTTGTAGAACGTGTGTCAGTGCATACATTTTTAATCGTTATATTTTTTTCCTACAAAAAATCGGTCCCCGAGCACCAATCGTTAGCAGGAGCCCCGAATGTATTGGCATGTACTTCTTTAAATTTTCTTTTGGAGGGTAGTTTGAAATCGCTGCGTGGGCCTTCGGCACTTTTCCATTCTTGTCGGTCTTCAATAGCACGTATTTATTTTTTCAAGTTTGTCATTCTCCCCATGCAATATTCATCGAGCATTTGTAGTAAGCAAGCAGCCCTCGGACGCTATTGTGCATGACATACTGATACCTTAGCGCAATAACTGGCTCATAGAACCTGCGAAGTATATGATATCACTACTTCATGGGTTCAGTGCCAGTCATCGTGCTTGGTAAATTCTGCATGCCCGTGAATGTTTCTCCTTTATCTTGAGGGTAAACTACAATGAGAAAGAATTGGCACATATTTGTAACAGAAAATTATAAAGTGCCACATCGTCAACTACTCTCCAATTTTAGGTTCTTATATTCTTCGTTCTTCTTACTATGATTGATGATAAGCTCAGCTCAGATCTTAACTGGCACTTTTGACTGATAGCTCTCATACACAGTACCAGTCAATCGTGCAAGTCCGGACCATGAACTGTACGACTCCGACGTATAAGAAGTAGCTAGACCGCAAACTGCGCACAACTGTCAGTGTTTGACAAGGTGAAACTCTGTAATATAATGTTATAATATTACCACATTAATAAATCAATCACAACATAATTTACAAATGTAAAATACACAATAATACATAATTATGACCAATAATTCCATAGCTGTTTATTTGAAATTGCTATAACGGATCATGAAAATTACACGATTTTCAATACAAGTCAAATGATTTCTAAAATGAATACCTAATCAGACCATTTGTTCATGTATCAGGATCGGGATTTAGGATTACTTTAATATAAATTTTGCAAAAACATTTTAAAACATCAACATCTTAAGTCGATTAACAACTAAACTTCATTCAAAATGTTGTTTATTTTGCAAAAAAAATGCGACAATTTCAGAAACGTTTGACAAATGGTATAAGAATCTATAAGTCTGATAGTACATTTCTTCTATTTTACAATTCTTATATATGTATACAATAAGAACTTTAAACCAAAATGATCATATTGAAAATCAATTATTTAACTGCATTTACGGCTATTATTCAAAAAGTTGTTCTATGCGAATCGAATGAAAACAGATTTTTCGGTTATATTAAATGTGATCTATTGGTGCGTTCTATTGTTAAAGCTTTTTTTTAAAGGAACAGCAATAATGACAAATGTTTTGTTTATATTCGGGCGAATGGAACACATTCAATATGACTGATTTATTTGTTCTTATTTGAGATGCGTACCATTTCCAGCATATTCAAATAATGTTTTTATTTCATTATATTTTTTTTAGTTTTAGACGCAATTATTAGAATAAATGATTTTTCTTTCTTCTTTCTTTCTTTCATTTGCATAGTAACCTAATACATAGTGCGACACAGACCGTAAAGTCCGATTGTACTATGACTGGATGATAATCATTGCATCGTTAGCTGATGAGGTCAGACCAGCTAAAAACTCGTTTTTCGCCTTACCTGGTCGAACGTCACCAGCTAATGAGTTACAAATCTGGCCATCAAACAGCACGCAGCAGTCTTGCAGTTGTCAGCTCCAGAAGTAGCTGCGCAGCTCGCGGTCACTATTTCGGATGACTTGTGTCAGAACTCTGAACACGTAAAGGCCTACGCAGACCTGGACGGCATGGCAAGGGATTTTGCCGTGAGTCAGCGCACACTGGCCGCTTAGATGCCGCGGCTTGCCACGGCGTGCCGCGGCACGACAAAGCACGCCTCAGCGACTCCTGCTGCCTGATACACTTTTAGTCTTCAGTTGCGTTTGATCGCGTGTTGGTGTGCCTCGGTTTTAAAATGGTGGATTGGGATTTGGTGTTGATATCGATTATTGCAGATGAAGAAGAAGGTGCACAGGCTAATAACAGGGATAGAAGAAGATTTTGGGTTGATAACTTATGGAAAGAAAGGGAATCAAAGGGTGAATTCAATAATTTATTTAATGACTTAAAATACGACGTGAAAAAATTTTATGATTATCATAGAATGGATTATGAGAAATTTCAAGCACTGTTGAATATATGTCGACCATATATCGAAAAACAGAGGACCAATTTTCGAAACCCCATTGAAGCCGATCACAGGTTATCCTTGTGTTTGAGGTGGGTAGTCAAATGATAGTATAATTTTAATTTTTTCTTCTTTTATTAAATTAAAAAAAAATGCCAAGTACAATCATGTATTGCAGACACATATAACGATTTTCAAATTTTTGCACTGATAAATCTTCTCATTGATAATCCCTGGATCTTTATTTGTTTTTACTTAATTTAGAGTACTTACCTACTAGTTTAGATTAGTTTCGTATTCAGAAACTGCAGTTATGTAGCCAGACCCTGAAGTAGCTTCATAGCCAGGGCCAGAGGCGGTACTATAACCAGTCCGTGATGCAGCTTCATAACCAGAGCCTGAGGTGGTTCCAAAGCCAGCCCCAGAAGCTGCTTCATAGCCAAATCTTGAGGTAGTTTCATAGCCAGACCCTGATATAGCTTCATAGTCCAAGCCTGCCGCGGTTCCACAGCCAGATCTTGAAGTAGAAACGGTACGGCATGGTCGTTGATGTTGCAAATTGCTAGAGACATCTTCATATGTTGGAGCTGGAGTACCCTCTATGTAGTTTAATTCGGCATCAGTTACTATATTAAATATTTGTCTTTTTATTTGGACCTGCACTCTTTCTGGTAGTTTTTTTACAGTGGCAGCCATTGTTTGAAAGAATGAATCAATGGGGTCCACCTCCTTTTTCGATTCAATGTATTTATTTAGTATTTCAGCAGTTGTTGTAGGTTCTGGTCTTATTAAGGAATGGTCTGAATCATTGGTGATCCTCGAAACTGAACGTTCATCATTATCATTGACAGCGGATTCTGCGAAAGAAGTCTGCGTATCCTCTGAAGAGGAGTCCAAATTCGAGGTTTGTTTTCTGTGCTGAATGAATTTTTTCAAAAACTCCAGCTCTTTTTCAAACTTGATAGGGCGTCGCTTTGTGTACGGGTCACCACTCTTTGTTTTTCTGTTATTCAGAGCTTTTCTAAAATTATTACGTAAATTACCCCATATTTTCTGGCATTCTTCACCTAAAACAAAACATAAGCAGGTAAAATGGTATAGAACCAGAATAAGTAGGTAATGGGAAAAGGCCTTAGATAGTGACTAGGTTAGCACCAGCTATGTTTATGGGATTACATTGAGCTAATCATTTTCTAAGTAAAAATTACCACTGAAGTGAAGGAAAATATCGTGAGGAATTCATAATTATATATAAATAAATATTATATCGTATTATTTGATTGACTTTGTTTTACTGTGCCCTGTCTTTCACATTGCCTCACTTACCCCTACTTATATTATCTTCCAGATTTTTGATCACGGGAAGTAGCTTCAAGTCTCTAGGTTACAGCTATCGTATGGGGTTTAGTACAGTGCGCTCTATAGTACATGAAACTTGCCGAGTCATTTGGAATGTCCTAAGCCCTAGTGTTATGCCAAAACCAGCAAGGGAAAAATGGACGCGAATCGCGATGGAATTTGATGAAAAATGGAATTTCCCGAACTGCATCGGAGCAATAGATGGTAAACATTTCAGGATAAAGGCACCTCGCAATAGTGGAAGTCTCTACATAAACTATAAAAAGTTTTTTAGTGTCGTACTACTAGCGGTTGTGGATGCAAATTATAAATTTGTGATTGCAGATGTAGGATCATATGGACGAAACAGTGATGGAGGTATAATGCAAAACTCAATATTTGGAAAAAAATTGACTTCTAATGCCCTCGGTATTCCCCTAAAAAAACGTTTACCGAGGACAGATCTTGAGTTGCCCTATGTTTTTGTAGCAGACGAGGCTTTTCCGTTAACCGCAAACATTATGAGACCATTTAGTGGCGATCGATTGACAGATGAAGCAGCAATGAAAATATTCAATTATCGTTTGAGTAGAGCCAGGCGTATAGTCGAAAATGCATTTGGTATACTTCAAGAACGTTTCGAATTATGTAAAAAAGGAATTCAGGTTCAACCAAAATATATTGATAATATCATTTTAGCATGTACTTGCTTACACAATTTCATCATAGGTGGTACAAGCACAGAAAGCCAAAATATAGCAAGTGTAAATATTAATTTAGAAAACGATAATAATATGAACAATGAATTAGATGGTATGACAGTACGAGAGATGTTTAAAGATTACTTTATGTCTGATGAGGGCTCGATTCCATGGCAAAACGATATTGTTAATAGACATTAATACCGTGTTAAATCTTAAAATATAATTATATTGCAAAAATATTTACCTGTTTTATTCATTTCTATTCCAATCGTTTTCCACGCATTGTTCTTCATTTGAGTGTTCATATAATGTTTTGATGACATATTATATAAATAATCATAGGCTTGAACTAAATTTATTAATTTTTCCTCCATGTTTGAATAAAAAACGTAAACTGGTCTCCGAAAAAATCACGTAGTACCCACCAACCGTAGGTACACAGTCGTCAAAGACGCGGGCGCAAATGACGCCAATCTACCGCCGCCACCCCGCAGTATATCACTAGTATCACTACGAGCGCCGGAGTCCGTGGCAAGCCGTTGCCTACCGCAGTATGCCACGGCATCCCGCCACGGAAGCCTGTGGCGCGTCTTTTAACGCCGTGCGATAAAATCCCTTTTAATGCCACGGCATCATTTGAAAGCATAGCAATTTATGTCGTATTTCTGTAATAGTACGGTTGAATGTCCATTAGCAAAAATTAAAATCCCTTGCCATGCCGTCCAGGTCTGCGTAGGCCTTAAGTCAGCGAAATACCGAGACCGCGAACTGCGCTTCGCATGCCTCCAATCCCGTTGTTTGACGACCTAAATCTCTGTAATACTATATGTATAATAATATATATATATTTTTTATACTACACCCACAGCGAACGAACGTGTAGTCCACCTGATGGTAAGTGGAGTACATCCCATGGACATCAATAATACACAAAAGCAGATTATAGATGCGTCGCTGCAGCTGAGGACTACGGTGTTATGCCTCATGTGCCAATAATTTCAGGGCCTGATCTCACCACCAAACCGGAACACAGTAATAGAAGCACTACTATTTGGCGGCAGGTTAAAGGTGAGACGGTGGTGCTGCCGCCCTCGAGCTCATTCACAAGAGCTCTACCACCACCTATATTAAAAACAATTCATTAGTCCTAAAATCTCAGTAGTCAGTGAGCAGAACACCAGAAGGTATCATCTCAGTGTTTGATGAATTGAAACCCTGTAATAAAATGTTATAAAAACTCCACATGAATAAATCGATTACAGCATCATTTACAAAAATAAAATAAAAATATATGTATATTTTTTTTAATTATTGGAATATATCGCAAATATCTTATTTCATAACAATCTAGTCCAAAACGGCTAATGAGTAATTCTATTTTAACTTAAATGTAATCATGTATTGTAATTATGAATCTAAGGTGCGTCTTACACTTTGCTTAGTTTTTGTTAAGGCGAAGATACTTTGTTCATGTTGTTTTTCAAACTATATTGTTCATGTTGTATTTCTGACCATTTTTTTGTAGAACGTGTATCAGTGCATACATTTTAAAACGTTATATTTTTCTCCTACAAAAAATCGGTTACCGATCATCAATCGTTAGCAGGAGCCCCAAATGTATTGCCATGTACTTCTTTAAATTTTCTATTGGAGGGTAGTTTGAAATCGCTGTGTGGGCCTTCGGCACTTTTTCATTCTTGTCGGTTTTCAATAGCATTTATTATTTTTTTTAAGTTTGTAATTCTTCCCATGGAGTATTCATCGAGCATTTGTAGTTAGCAAGCAGCCCTCGGACGCTATTGTGCATGATATACTCATGAATCTGTACAAGTAAGTCAGCGAGATAGCGACACCGCGAACTGCACATTGCATACCTTCCATTTTAGTGTTTAACTACCTTTAATATAATATATCTGTAATATACTACATGAATATAAAAAAGCAGCGATAGCCGAATGGGAGACCGTAGGACTGCGAAGTCAAAGGTCAGTGTTTGTTTGCCCAGCAAACGAGTTAGTCGTGCATATGGTCAACGTTATCTGATCGAATTAGTCATCGCCTATTCTTTTGTTTACGGTGCGCTCGGCTTGGGTCGCCGGCGGCGGTCGGCGGCCGGCTACCTGAGTGACAGTTTTAGGTAGTAAACAATGTCAAGTTGCGAATCATTCGATATTTCAAATAGTATGGCAGCAAATACACAAGAAAAGGAAGACAATATACAATTAGTTACGATGGAGGGAGTTGAACTAACTGATGACCGACAAAATAATGAAAATGTACACCCACCGATTAATAAACGCGCTATGGAGTTGGATGAAGAAGATAAGTGGACGACTGTCACCAAATACAGCAAGCGAGTTCGCAATGTTGGAGGTAAGCAGAGACCTATTATCCAATTAGAAAAAATAGAAGTGGCAATTACATCTAAGGAAGCCTTACCTAAACAATTTCAATTGGCTAAGTTATTAAATGCAAACAGTATCTCTAATATTTTGAATATTAAATACGTTAACCCCTACAAAGTAATAATACGCTTCGAGAAAGAATATGCCTTGCAAAAATTAATTAACTGCTCGGTACTTAAGGAGAAAGGATGGCATTTTAATAAAGCGATGGAGGTTGGAATTACTTATGGCATTATAAAAAATATAGAATTAGAGTGTAAAGAGGAAGAAATAATGGAGAGTATAAGCAGTGATACAAAAATATTATCAGTGAAAAGATTAAGTCGGCGTAAGGATGATAGGTCAGGATGGACAGATTGTGAAACTATTAGACTTTGTTTTAAAGGTTCTTCATTGCCAGCGTATGTTTACTTACATGGTATACGAATTACTGTCGAGCCATTTATTTATCCGGTAACACAATGTACCTACTGTTGGAAATTCGGCCATTTTAGGAAAACGTGTACTTATAAAAAATTGATTTGTCCTAAGTGCAGTGGTTATCATGAGACTTGTGATGCAACAACCTACAAATGCGTCAATTGTAAAGGTAATCACTTAGCAATGAGCAAAGAATGCCCTGTGTACATTAAGGAACGGAAGATTCGAAGTATTATGGCTGATTTCAATTGTACATATCAGAAAGCTCTGATTGCGTATGTGCCAAATTCCACATCACATGAAGAGGCGCCATCAAAGCCAGTTTATGAAACAACAACCTACACAATCACAACAGATCCTCCCCCAATTGTTACAGCTACTGGGAATTCGTACGCAAGTGCTTGTAAGAATAACAACCCTTCTACGTCAAATAATTGTGAACCGGATATAACAATTACAGCTCCCTCTGCCGCACCAAAATCAAAAAAGAAGAAAAATCGACAGAAAAGATATAATGACACGTCCTACGATTGGGAGTTTTGGTATTCAGAATCAGAAGGTGAATTTAATAATAAAGAGGAAAGTGACAGTAGTGGGAAAGAGGAGAAGAGGGAAAGACACAAGAAACTTTTAGAAAAAATTATAAAAATAATCTTTGAGAAAAAAATCACCTTAAGCAATAAAATAAAATCTTGCATTCAAATAATTATTGATTGGTTCATATCTTTGATTTTTAATAACTTTAATGACTTGCCGCTTTTCCAATTATTTAAAATAAACCAAGATGACGCCTAATAAAAACAAAAAACTGAATATATTACATTGGAATTGTCAAAGCGTAAGAAATAAATTAACTCAATTTGAAGCTTTATTGGCCCAAGAGAAAATCCATATAGCTGCCTTGAATGAAACATGGCTGGAACCTGAAATCAATGTGAGAATCAGTGGATATAACGTATTTCGTAAGGATAGATGTGATGGATATGGAGGTGTTATGATCTTAGCCCATCATACAATAAAAGCTCAAATTTCTCGAATACAAAACCGAAACCCTGGGATAGAAATTTTACGTATTAAAATCTTCAATTGTCACCCATTGTACAACATTGTAACCATCTACTGTCCTCCTTCAATACGTACTTCTCAACAAGATTGGGATGATATTTTCACAATGTGTGATGAAAAAACGTTGATTCTTGGAGACTTAAACGGCCACCATACTAACTGGTCATGTAGAAATGATGTAAGAGGTAATCACATTTTTAATTCTCTGTTAAATTACAATTTAACGGTGATGAACGATGGGAGACCGACTAGAATCAAGTTAGTAGATGGATCAATGCAATAATCGTCGCCAGATGTTTCAATTATATCAACGGATATTGCAATGGACTATGATTGGACTGTAACTAATGAGACCCTAGGAAGCGATCATCTTATTGTAAAAGTATCAACCAACTGTATAACTTATCAAAAACCTATCAAGAAAAGAAACTTCAAAAAAGCTAACTGGCAAGAGTATCGTACTTTTTTGGAAGAAGCTTTTTCACAATTCATCATATCCGACGACTTGCAACATTCTTACGATCAGTGGTTAGATACCCTAAATAAGGCAGCAGACCTTTATATACCAATTATTAAGCTGAATCAAAATCCATGTAATAATTTCAAGCCCAAAAATTACTGGAGGCCAGACTTGTCCAAAGCGGTTGGTGAACGTCGTCTTGCTTTGTCCTGTTTTCGAAAAAACCCTACACCTAATAATTTGGCACTACTACAATCCAAAATTCGTATTGCGCAAAGAGAAATTAGGAGAGCGAGGAGTGATTCCTTCCATACATTCTGTTCGTCCATTGATACTATTACCTCTTCGAGTGATATGTGGAGACAAATGAAATGGTTTAAAGGCTATGGTAACAGTCAGAGAAGCTATATAAATGAAAATCAACTTAATAATTTACTATGCAATTTAGCACCGGACTATGTTTTAAATTCGCAACCTAATTTTTTTTCACGTAATACAAACTTAGAGAAAGACATTTCACTTAATGAATTACAAATAAATATGAAAACGTCTGATACAGCTCCCGGTGCTGACGATATATCATTTTCAATGATAACTAATTTGCCGCAAATTGCTAAAGTCATGCTTTGTAAATTATATAATATGTTTTTACAAACCGGTTTTGTGCCAAAGCAATGGCAAACCATTCGGGTATTTCCTATTTTAAAAGCTGGGCGAGATCCGAATATCATTAGCTCACTTCGGCCTATATCGTTGTTATCATGCCTTTGCAAAACATTTCATTCAATAATTAATAAACGACAAGAATGGTTCTGCGAAAAAAACAACATATTTTCAAATAATATGATAGGATTCAGAAAGACCCGATCTTGTTTGGATAGTCTTTCCAGTTTTGTTTGTAGAATACAGTATGGTTATATGACAAATTCATTTACATTGTGTTGTTTTATAGATATAGATAATGCATATAATAATGTTAATATTTACAAATTACTACAAATCATCGATACATTAGGGATAGGAGATAAAATTTGTACGTACCTATTTAATTTTTAAAAGAAAGATCGCTTCATATTTTGTCAGATGGTAAAAATATATTTAGAAATACAGGAATAGGATTAGCCCAAGGAGATCCGTTATCTCCACTATTATTTAATATCGCTACCTTTGAAATATGTAAACAGGCTTCCAATAATGTAAATATATCTCAGTATGCCGATGATATTATTATTTATACTATAAATAACAATATTCAAAAAGCTGTAAATGATATACAACTTATTTTGGATAAAATTAGGGCTATTTTGTTGGATTTAGGGTTAGAAATTTCACCAAATAAAAGCAATGTATGTCTGTTTTCAAAAAGCCGTAAATTTACTAATTGTCCAATAGAAATTAAAGTTAATAATAGTGTATTACCTGTAGTAAATAGTATTAAATATTTAGGATTGTGGATGGATCGTTACTTATCATGGAGTAAACATATCAATGAGACTATTGATAAGACCTTTAAATTTTTAAATGTATTTAAGGTGTTGGCTGGATCTGGTTGGGGGGTCCATCAAAAACATTTACGCCGCCTGTATATTGCACTTATACGAAGTCGTTTGGATTATGCTAGTTTTATTTACCACAGCAGCCCAAAAAAGTATATAAATAAACTAGATACGATTCAAAATCAATGTATGCGTGTTATCGGTGGTTTCGTGCGAACGACGCCGATACACGTCATGGAATGTGAGCTTAGTTTACCGCCACTAGATATTAGAAGAAAAATATTAGCTCGAAAATTTTGGCTTAAAATGAAATCATTTGAATACAGCTCAAGTACAGAAATTTTAAATATTTTATTCGATTTTTATGATAGGCGGAATTTTAGATATAAAAAAACACCATTACTTGTTTCGACACACGGACAATTGAGGGATCTTCCAATTATTTCCTGTAGCCAATTAGAGATATTTTCCTTTGATACATGGATGGCTGATATTGACCTCTCTTGCACACTTAAAGTTAACATTGATTATATTAAAGAAGCAAAAAATACCTACTCTAAACATGAGTTAAGGAAAAGGACACTAAGATATTTACAGAAATACGATGGTTTTTACAAGATATTTACTGATGGATCTAAAGACGATATTCAAATTGGATGTGCTTTTTATGACGGACAAATACAGAGCTTTATGAAATTTAAAATAACAACTAATATGGCTATCATGGATGTAGAACTCTTAGCAATTTCTGAAGCTTTGTCTTATGTTGAATCCATCCAATATGATACATTTGTAATCCTTACAGATTCCAAGAGTGCTATCCAACATCTGGCTCGTTGCTCCTCGACTTTTCGAGGTAGATCGATAGCCTATGCAATTATCAAATCTATTATAAAATTGAAATCTCAAGGTAAATCCATCGTAGTACAATGGATTCCATCACATATAGGTATAGAGGGAAACGATAAAGTAGATTTCTTAGCAAAGCAGGCAAGTTCAGATGGTGTTTGTTATGAAGTTACCCCGCATTATACTCAATACATTCCAATGGTCAAAAAAGTATGCTTAGAACAGTGGAAAGAATATTTTGATCTCAGATCTAGGGACAAAGGAATTTGGTATAGAACGATCCAACCACAACCATCATTTACTCCATGGATAGATAAGGTATCATATCAAAGAGAGGAGAGATTAACCATATTGTTGAGACTCCGTTGCGGGCACATACCACTAAATAAATTTGCATACTTAATGGCAAAAGTTCCGTCCCCTTTTTGCAGTGTGTGCAATGAGGAGGAAGACTGCTATCACATATTGATGCGATGTGCCCGAAACGCAGTGCTCAGGGCTCGCATTGGTGCACATAATATTGATCTATCTGATCCATTTTCAGAAAACATACACCATGTAATCAGTATGGTTAAATTCGCCCTTAAACATAGATCAATTACATAATATTAATTTAAGCTAGATTTATGATTTTTGTAACAGAGTGTCATATTCGCATTAGCGAAAAAGCTCTTTAAATAAAGATTTCAAAAAAAAAAAAGTCAAAGGTCTCGGGTTCGAGCCCACGGCACACACCTCTGTCAATAAATCGTTAAGATTCGTCTTTTCGAAGATATGTGTGTATTTATCATATAAATTATCGCTCGCTAACGGTGAAGGAAAAACATTATATTAAAAAGTACTCGTGGTCGTGTGAAGTCTACCAATCCGCACTTGGCCAGCGTGGTGGACTATGGCCTAACCCTTCTCATCATGAGAAGAGGCCCGAGCCCAGCAGTGGGACGTGTATTAGATACAGGGCTGTTTTTATTATACTATATGAAAAACACCAAGTCAATCTAAGCGCCGCCGGTGTCAAATCATTTTATTACAATAAGTATTATAATTTATAGTTAGCTAAGTTTTATTTTAATTTTTATATGTTTTGTGTTTTGATGTTTGTTTTGACGTGTTCAAGCACCCCTTGGGGCCCATGGAAATAAATGATTTGATTTGATTTGATACATACAAATAAATAAAATTGAAGTGTCTGTTTTAATGTCAGAATAACAATGTATTTTTAAGCTAGTATAGTTGTTCGCACGATATTATGCCTAAAATACAGTTTTTAACATTTTTGTCTGTCTGTATGTTTGTATCGGCAAATCTTCTAAACGGCTAAATACAATTTTAGATGCTGGTAATTAATTACAAGGCGCGTAAGATAGGCTTACTTACTTAGTACTTTTTATCGATGTACCTACCACGCAGACGAAACCGCGCTAGAAAGTTAGTTAGTCTGTTTGATAGCGCTGATCTCGAGAACTACTGGTTGAATTTTATATTTTTTGTGTTTCATAGTCTTGGTCTCAATTAAGGTCTTTAGATATTTAGTATAAGGGTCGACACACACCAAAAGCGCGTCGAAGCGAAGCGTAGTTTCAGTGTCATATGAATTTTAACTTTATTTTCATAACTATAATAGGTACTTATTATCGCATGAGAAACTCAAACGAGTCGCGCGGATGCCCGCGGCGCCGCGGGAATTCCGGCGAATTCCATAGTAGTAGTAATAAGTATTATAGTAATGAAAATAAAGTTAAAATTCATATGACACTGAAACTGCGCTTCGCTTCGCTGCGCTTCGACGCGCTTTTGGTGTGTGTCGACCCTAACTCTAAATATGTTAGGATTACAATTATATTAAATGTGATAGTGGAGGGCGCTATGAGAGTTAAAGATTTCTTTATTCAAACGTCCACGTCGACGTCAGTTTGTTTTCGTACGTTGAACTATTTTCAACTGTATTGAATTTTCAGCTCATTTTATTAATTTTTTCCAATGTTATTTCAATAAAAATATTTCAAAATATTTTGTTTTATTTATTTACATACTCTTTATTTACAGAAAAATATACATATTGGATCTTAAATTGAACTAGTCTAATAACTTAATCTAAACTAAATAAGTGACTGTCAGAAGGCCTCGTACCCAAAATGCTGGCAGCATTACCGAGTTGTATTGCAATACTAAGTCGCTGGCCGAAATAATTAAATAAAAACAATTCATACATTTAAGAGTACACAAAAACAGTTATATGCAGGCATTTTATCGCAGCACGACCACGAAGTCCAATGGAGCTGTTACGTTGTTAGAACGAAGTCCGAGCTGTTACGTTGGTAGTATTTGTATAACCTGATTTTTAACTCGTAAGATAACGAGATCTGACGAGTTAAACATCGGGAAACAAACATCACGAAGAAGTTCCAGTTGCTAGTCGATTCAGTTTTCCGTGAGCAGTAGTAAGAGCGTAGCTCGCGGCCACTATTGCGCCTAACTTACTGATGAATTTGTACAAGTAAGCCAGCGGAATAGCAAGGCCGCGAGCAGCGCACCGCATGCCTCCGAACCTGATGTTTGTTGTGACGCTGATGTAGAACCACATATATATAAAAAATACACATAATATACATAATATTAACCAGAAGGGTGTGGAGAGGTGTACTTCACCTGTTATTTATTTATTTATTTATTTAAACTTTTTGCACAAATTAAGGTACAGAGGCGGACTTAATGCCTAGTGGCATTCTCTAACAGTCAACCTTGGGTGGTGCAGAGAAAAGCAAGGGTAGGTGCAATAATGTGAGAAAAGAACTGAAGAGTTGATTTGAAAATATATATATTTGGGAGAAGCGAGTATAAATCAATACATAAAATACATACAAGAGGTACATAGATATACAAAATGTTATAAAATATATAATGTAATATATACTTATTACTATTACATACGTTAATAAATGTTATGTTTTAGTCCCATGGGATAAGGGTTGAGCCTATCGCCATCCACCAAGCACAATTCCAACTTCGTGCTGCTTTTGTGAATTTCCTTACATATGGGCACAAATAACACTTTAACCCGACCCGGGCATTGAACCCGAGACCTCGCGGTGAGAGGCGCATACGTTAACCATTAGACCATCAAGGCAATCTAAATAATACATACAACTTGATTACTAAACAATACAATTTAAATTATTTACATACTCGTAGTTATAGTACTTATTAATATAACACATAATGAGGCAAAGGGGACCTTATCGTGTAACGCAATTTCTTCCAGGCAACCTTAGAATTGAACGAGGTATAAAAAAGATTAGTTATTAGCAAAGGAAATCAATCGTTCAAATCTTCAAAGAATACATTGATCCTTAGCGCAATAACTAGCTCAAAAAATCTGCAAAGTATATGATATCACTACTTCATGGGTTCATTGCCAGTCATCGTGCTTGGTAAATTCTGCATGCCCGTGAATGTTTCTCCTTTATTTTGAGGGTAAACTAAAATGAGATAGAATTGACACATATTTGTAACAGATCATTATAAAATGCTCTCCAATTGTAGGTTCTTAAATCCTTCGTTCTTCTACCAACGTTCGATGATTAGCTCAGCTTACATCTGAACTGTCACTTTTGACTGATGGCTCTCATAAACAATACAAGTCAATCGAGCAAGTCCGGACCATGAACTGTGCGACTTCGACGTATGAGAAGTAGCTAGACCGCAAACTGCGCACCCATCTCAATGTTTGACGAAGTGAAACTCTGTAATATAATGTTATAATAACACCACATAAATAAATCAATCATAACATAAGTTACAAATGTAAAATACACAAGAATACATAATTATGAAAAATAAATCCATAGCTGTTTAGTTAAAAATTGCTATAACAGAACATGAAAATTACACGATTTTCAATACAAGTCAAATAGTTTTTAAAATGCATTATCAGACCATTTGTTCATGTATCAGGATCAGGATTTATGATCCACCTTAATATAAATTTTGCAAAGACATTTCAAAACATCAACACCTTATTTCGATTAACAACTAAATTTCATTAAAAATGTTGTACATTTTGCAAAAAAATTGCGATAATTTCAGAAACGTTTGACAAATGGTATAAGAATCTAATAGTCTGATACTTCATTTCTTATATTTTACAACTCTATACATCAACAAGTTCAAATCAGAATAATAATAATGTAAATCAACTATTTAACTGCATTTACGGCTATTGTTGAAAAAGTTGTTCTATGCGAATCGAATGAGTTCAGATTTTTCGGTTATGGGTGATTCCTGAGAGAAGCGTTCCTGGCGTAAGAGCCATGGCACTTTTTTTTTTCAAGTTTTGTGAAAACAAAAAATATGTAGCAAAAGAGAGCTTAAAAACAAACTTTTCTGTCCATAAGGCACTCACGTAAACATAATAGTTTCGGAAATAAAAATATGTTTGTTTTGGGTCGCCACGGATCTCACGTAAAAAACCATGGATCTTAGGTAGCATATGAAATACGAGGCGGCATAGCTTAAAAGTCGTTTATTTTAAAGAATATAAAACGTCATTAATATCAATAAAACATCATTTGTCTAGTAATAATTTTTTTATTCACTTAATCAGCAAAAACAAAATCAACAAAAGTTAGAATAATTATAAAATCGTGTTTAATTTTAACAAATAATAAAGGTAAGTCAGGGATGGTGGTAGAGGAGCTCAAGGGGTGGTAAAGCCGCCATCCTACCTTAAACTACCACCAAATACGAATGCTTTCACTACTGTGATCCAGTTCGGTGGTGAAATCAGGTCCTGAAATTACAGGTACATGAAGCAAAGCACCGTAGCCCTCAGATGAAGCGACGCATCTACAATCTGCTTTGTGGATTGTAGATATATTCATGGGCTACAGCTACATATAACATCAGGTGAACTACATGCTCGTTCGCTACATACGTCGTATAAAGTAAATATAAAAACCAGACAATTGAGGACTCTATGAATGCTGGACTACCGTTTTTTTTTTCCCAGTGCATGGAAAAGCATAATTATAAACCGGCCAAGTGCTTGTTGGGCCAAATGCAGTGTAGGGTTCCATAATCAACCGTTAGAACATACCTAGTAATACAGATTTAAGAGGGGCTCACTGCTTGACCTACTTGTATTAAATATACTTGTATTAATTAATTTTATTAAATAAGTAACAACTTCAAACAATTCATTATTAACAAAGGTTATGGATTTTGTACGAATTATTTTAAGTAATTGCATTTTTCAATTCGGACTTAGCCGTGACACTTTTCCTTCATTATATTATAATACTACCACAAAATCGTTGGCTACAGAAAACTAGCTCATGCATATACCTAAGTTGCTATACCTACACTTCGCGGGCACGCGGGGGTCCAGGGGCCGTACGCATGCGAACGAAAGTAGTCTTAGAAATTGTGTCTGTGAGCGATGCCCGAGCAACGCAAACATAGAGCGCGCAACGTATGTAGCATGTCTTCTGTACCGTATTCAGTAATACCACAGTAACGAATTATTCTGTATTTCTTGAGCCAATTGTTTAGCTTTTAGAGGGGGAGGGCTATTTAAACAAAAAAATACTATCCATGGTTAAAAATATTTTTAGCAGATCTCAGAGTAAAAAATTACCTTTGCATACCCTTAATGTTTTTAAAGACCTATTTAATGATACTCTACATTAAGAGGTACGTGAAAGAAAAAAAAACCCCTTTACTCTTAGCAAAAGTACCTACCCCAATTTTTTTTTCTTCAAGATTTAATTTTATCACTTTGTAGCCATAGTTATCATACATATGTTTACAAAATTTCAGCTTACCGGCACTAACAGTCTAGATGCTAGGGCCCGGACAGACAAACATAGTGAAACTATATGGCTTTCTAGTAGATAATACGGAACTCTAAAAAACACTTTCATTAATTGACATCATTAGTAAATAGATAAATAGCAAGAACAGTGTCAGTCTACAAGGTAGTACCTTTGGCAGAACTCGCCAGCGTACAGGACATAGATTCATGGCCGAAAACAAAGATCCGTGGCTTAAAACCCACGGATCTGCGCCCACGGATCTCACGACAATTTACATTTTAGGATATAACAATGAATTTATTAATAATATTATACATATTTTTACTTGAAAGTTTACTCAAGGATATAAGTATTCCTGATCTTAAAGCATTAAGGTGAAAGTATTTTCAACTACGTAGTAAAACAAGCTATGGAATGTATCAACCCTGTAGGACCAAAACGTGTAGTAGTCAAAGAACTCACCTAACTTATTTTGCGCGAAACTGAGCGACACCACCTTTACGTCTGAGCACTGCCAGTAAACTGGCGATGTGTAGAACCAATCGCGAGATGCCTACCACGTTCGAACCGAATTTGGTTGCTATTTTACGTCGCACGGTTGAAACGACGCCCGCCGCGTGACATGTTTTTGAATGACTATAGCTACTATAAGTTTTATTTTTTATAACAGTTTGATTATAATAGGATAGCAGCACTTTCTAGGTATTCAAAAATATATGAATTAATATAAAGCTATAAGCGTAGACAAAATAAATCGTCATTACAAAGTACAGGTTACGCGTGTGAAACGTAAAATTCAAGCTAAATCACCCCGTTTTTCAGTTTCAAATGGATTTTAAACCATAATTTTCAGTTTTACATTGTTATTTTAATCAATAGGCCTCATTACTATAATAGTCAAGGAATCGTATGAGTGCTAATTAAGTTATGTATGTCTATTATTTTAGATAATATTACGATGTGACCGTCAAAATCAAGCTTCCCAGGAATCACCCTTATATTAAATGTTATCTATTGGTGCATTCAACATTTTTTTTAAAGGAACCAAAATGAAGGCAAAAATTTAGTTCATATTCTTTTATTGGCAAATGAAACACATTCAATATGGCTGAAAAATCTGTTCTTATTTGATTTGCATAGTAACTAAACACATAGTGCGACACAGACCGCGAAATCCGATGGTACTATGACACGATGATAATAATTGCATCGTTAACTGATGAGGTCGGACGAGCCAAACTCTCGTTTTTGTTTTACCTCGTCGAACATCACCAGCTAATGAGTTGCAAATCTGGCCATCAAACAGCACGCAGCAGTCTTGCAGTTATCAGCACCAGTAGTAGCTGCACAGCTCGCGGTCACTATTGCGCATGACTTATGTACTGATGACTCTGTACACATAAGTCAGCGAAATACCGAGACCGCGCGCTGCGCTTCGCATGCCTCCAATCCCGATGTTTGACGACCTAAATCTCTGTAATACTATATTAAAAACAATACATTGGTCATAAAATATTTCATAAACACACAAACACACTTATACACACAGAAATATTTCTGATGAAATTGGTTCCGAGACAATTTCTACCTCTTGGAGTACACGGTGTCTTAATGTCAATTACAGTACAGCTGTCAACACTGTACAGATCAACACAACACGTCAGTAAAAAAACAATTTAACTTCATCCTTACTAATATTATAAATGCGTAAGCATGTGAGTATAAATAAATAAATAAATAAAATATCTCACAACTTACACACAACGTCATCTAGTTCCAAACTAAGCAGAGCTTGTTTTATGGGTACTAGAATAACGATACTAATACATATATTATTTTTATTTTATTTTATTTACTTAAACATATGTACAACATTACAGTTTTAGACCAAGACGTTATACATAGAAGAGAAAAAAAAACACACACATAAAATAATATTTGACAATAATCAAAAAGAAGAAAATACAAACAATAAAAATAATTACACATGACACAAACTATACAATTAATAACAACAATGGTTAAACTTTATCCAAGTTTTCACAAAATGACAATATTTCATTACGTATATCTATCCAAGACGAAGCAAATAGATCACAATCCGATTTTGATGTCATAAGGTTATTAAACAGTGACAAGGAACGTATGAGCGGAGGGTTGGCATGAGCCACGGTGCGTGCATCGGGTATGGCAAAAAGTGGATGTTTACGTGCACGTAAGTCGTAAGCTGGGAGAAAAGGTACATTAAGCCTAACAAGCTGGCCTACTAGTTCCGGACAGTCGGAGTCGCCCCTCAAAGTCTGGCAACAAGCTGTCAGAAGGCAGAAATTTCGTCTAACTTCAAGTGAATTGAAACCCAGCATACCCAAGAGAAATTTTGTGTTTATAATAAAATCTCAGAAATGCTTTTTGTACTTTTTCTATGAGTAAAGCGTAAGAACTCTCGTAGGGGTTCCAAATTATTGATGCAGATTCTAATTTACCTCTTACTAGTGCCATGTAAATTAATTTAATTGCTAGGGGACTATTGAAATCACGCATATTGCGGATTACAAAGCCAAGTCTGCGGTAAGATTCAGTCGTGAGTTTTTTAATATGATCGTGTAAATTGAGCCGTGTATCAAAGAGTACTCCTAGGTCTTTTACTGAATTAGCTCTGGATATTATTTTGTCTCCCAAAGCGTAATTAAAATAGTGCGGATTTCGAGCTCGACTAAAAGTCATGACGGAACATTTACTCGTGGTAAAATAAAGCTTATTTTCAACGCTCCATTGAAGTACAGAATTGATATCTTCTTGCAAAGTCAATGTATCTGAAGTTTCTTTAATACCATATATAAGTTTGAGATCGTCAGCGTAAAGCAAACATCTGCTATGTTTGAGAACAAGTTCTAAATCATTAACCATAATCCCAAATAGCAAAGGACCAAGAATTGATCCTTGACTAACGCCAGATCTGGTATGATACGGTGTTTAGGTAAAACATCCATGACGGACGTATTGTTGGCGATTTTGTAAATAACTAGCAAAAAAATTTAAAAGTTTTTGAGAGAAGCCCATCTTGCCTAGTTTGATTAATAAAATATCATTATCAACACGATCAAAGGCCTTTTTAAAATCGAAATAAATTACATCTACTTGTATGCCTTTGTCTAAATGATGTGAAATGAGGTCTACATGTGTTAGAAGATTAGTAGTTACTGAACGGTTGTTTCGAAATCCGTTTTGACAATCACAAAGATGCGGTTTAATTTGCGTACTGATGTGGGTGTGTAATATTTTTTCAAACAGTTTAGGGAGTGCTGAGAGTATAGCAATTGGTCTATAATTTTCAACTTGCGTAGAATCGTTAGTTTTTGGTATAGGCTGTACTCGAGATATTTTCCAACGTTCTGGGTACTGACCAGTATACAAAGCTAGATTAAAAATAAACAATAAAGGTGACATTATGTTATCCTTGCATTGTTTCAAAATATAAGCCGGAATGTTATCAGGGCCTACAGCAGAATTAGGTCTAAGTTTACTCATAGCTGCTTTTACATCAGAATGATTAATTTTATCTATATGTACAAAGTTTGCAGAGTTGTTAGATAAATCTTCATACAGCCTATTGGGGTCGAGTAGTGGTGTATCGGGCAAGAAAGAACTAGCAAAGAATCTCGAGAAAGCCTGAGCAGCGTCACAACCCACAAAATTTTCACCGTTATATGTGACTTGAGGTTCAAACCCACTCCTAGCTTTAAGGTTGGTTATGTGTTGCCAAAACAATTGAGGTTGATGACCTAATTTATTTTGAATTTGTTTAATATATTCATCATAAGCTATTTTTATGTTGCGTTTGATGTTGGTCTTATATATTAGAAAACTGTTTGTATGTATCCTGATCTTTAGTAGATTTCCATTTTCGATGAAGTGCTCCTTTACGGTGAAGATCTGATATTATGTCTGAATTGAACCAAACTGGATAGCGCCTTGATGGTTTCTTAGGCCTTTGCTTCCTAGGTATAGATGCATCAAAAGCTTCATATATATATGGTATCGTAGAAACTATCCAGTGCGATATTTGGATTCGAAGCTAAATATACCTGGTCCCAGCTTACTTTAGAGATGAGATTATAAAGGAGCTCATAATTACCTTTTGCAAAGTTCCAGTCTTTTTGCGCATCAATGTTACTGGGTGAAATTTTACCAATTTTCTGCATAGAGTTTAATCTAAAACTAGCCTCTAGTGGCGGGTGGTATGCATCACGTCGTGGCACAAGTCCACCTCCATGCATTTCTGTCACCTCTACACTGCTAACACCCTCTGACACCAAAATCACATCCAGTTGACCCCCAAACGCATTAGTAACTGTATTGGTTTCAATTAAACCACAGACAGATGTAAAATAACAAAAGTAACTTAAAATATGATTTGATGTATAGTTAGGATTTAAATTTAAATCTCCTGTTATGACCACTGCACCTTTTAAAGAGGCAAAAATGGATTCCACTTTTTGGAACCATCTCATATACACTTCATCTGTCACTCTTGGAGGAATATACACTACACACAAGTAAAAATAACAATTGTCCAAAGAAACTTTAGCCCAAAGATCTTCACCCGTTTGAGTTTCAAGGTCTTTGCATCGCGACAATGTGATGCCGGGTCGAGCCGCAAGAAGTACTCCGCCACCTACACCAGTGGTGCGATCACGGCGCAGTATTTCCCACTCATTACACGTTAATTCACTGTCTAATACAGAACTTGTAAGGAAAGTCTCCGTTACTGCTATGACATCACAATCTAGATTCAAAAGATTATTCCTGAAGTAACTAAGTTTAGTATTCAAACCTCGCACGTTTTGGTACACTAAACTTAGTAAAGGACTTTGTTTCTGAGAAATAGAATTATGAATGTTCTGATCGACGGTTATAACTTCGTTGTCCTCGAAAAAACCATTTTCTTATTCTTGCGTTAACGGGCCAAGTATCAGCCGACATACATTATATACTTTTCTTTTGTAAATACATACATATTATACATAGAAACACCCAGACTAAGACAAACCCACATGTTCATGCACACAAAGATTTGTCTTAAGCGAGAATCGAACCCGCGACCTCGGCGTCGCAGGCAGGTACACTACCCACTCCGCCATTCGGTCGTCGAATATGTAAGTATGGATGTTTCTAACTCATTCACGCAAAAAGTAGCTAGGCAAATTTGATGAAGTTTTAACATGAAGATATATATACTTTTTATAGCTGTTAGCTAGTCATTATTTTTACATTAAAAGATTAAGAATAAAAATTATGTAACTATTTAAGAATGTTATACATAGAATGCTTATGAACCACTAAAAATCACACTACATGAATACATTTACATACACATTTTAAAACCCAAATGTACAGCCCGGTTTGCACCGAAGCGGAGAGGAGAGGTGATGTGTTTCAAAAACCATCAGGTCTTATTATCGAAGCTAATTAGAAAAGTGATGTAGAAATAACGTCACCTAATTGGTCATTCAAACACATCTCTCTTCTTGGTTGGAAACCGTTATTTTAGTCTAAGAGATTGGAGATAGTTCTTTTAGTTAAAGTTGTGTGGTGCAGTTGCAATCTTCCAAGCGACGAGTATATACAAACAGCACGACAAGGTATTGCCAGAACATTAGAGTTAATGTATTGGTAATACCTGACGATGCTGTTGTAGTTTGACGACAGGTGGCCATTTTGTTGTAGTCCGTAGTCTGTAGATAACTCAACTCTGTAGTCAGTAGTTGTAGATAGCTCAACTCGAGGTCACTACTCTGCGTTTATTTGACAATAATCTGTGCTGTCAGATAAAACTGAGTAATTTGCCACGAATCGAGCTTTTTGTAGACTTCGTAGACGCCGCGTAGACGTTGCGTAGAGAGGTCGTGGCTCGTAGACTCTCGTAGGCTATCTAAAAGCGGGCTCACACAGTCGGAAATTGAAATTCTTCGTTTTATCATATTGTTCTAAAAACACAAATTCTGAGTGTGTGAGTAGAAAGTTAAATTTCTATGTTTTTCCATGCTTCCGGGTTAAGAAATTTGTATGAAATATGATTCTGAATTGCCGTCTGTATGAGCTTGCTCTTATTCTGTTATAAGTAATAATACAATATTATCATGACATGCATCGATTCGTTTCCTCTTACACACCATTAGTTTTTGCAAATCTGATGAAAATAGCAATCTTAATCTATACCAATACAAATACATACAATATACATAACAATATCAATATCACAGTTAAAAACCGAAATATTTGCATATAATATATATATATATAATAATTATACTAATAATAATTATAATAATAATTATAACATTTTATACTAATTATAATTATAAGTCCGTTCACGACGTAACGACGAAACTACTACTACGTTAGTACGAAATTCAAAGCACACACCACGATTATTTTTTTCCTACACGATTATAAAAATGCCCTGTACCTACAATTAAAACAAAAATTGATAACGGGTCTAAAATTCTCTCTTGCTCTTTAATCGCGTAATTATTTTAAAGGTAAATAAATGCCCATGTTCGACGTTGCGAAATCACTTACATCTATCGTGGTCACGAGCCGACTGGTGAAGCTCAGCTTTGTCTCCGTCACAATGTTCTAAAATCGCGAAAGTTTGAAAACATATAGGTATATGCAAGCCCTGTAAAATATCACAAAATATTTTTTACGCACACAATAAAATATTTGCCAAGTTCATGACACAACATTTGTTGTGATCATGGATACATTACAAAATGCTTATCTTGTTCTGCCTAAAAAAATAATACAGTGATATCTTATTATCCCCAAAAAATATTCTCATACATCTTCAAACATTTGCGGTAATTGTGTTACGCAAGCGATTAATTAAAAATAACTATGGTAATTTATTAGTGAAGTATTAATAATTAACAATACATTAATAAAAATCGCATCACATATTATCTAATCCTTGTAAAACAAAGTCCGATGGAACTGTTACGAAGTCAGTATTTAACTCGTTAGAAGACGAGATCTGACGAGTCAAAAACCCGGGTATCAAACAGCACAGAGCTGGCGTCCCAGTAGACAGTAGAGATGGTCATTATCGCAACAGCTAATTAGGCAATGAAATATAAAAACGTAATGGATAATTCACTGTCCAAGATATCATTATTTGACTGTTTCATTATTCATTATTGATAGATTATTCGTTACCTCCGCGATTTAGTCGCGTAAGCGATTCTCGAGCTCGGTCTTCCTGGCACGGCAGCAGGACTCGCGATGCGTGTGAAGAAGACAGCTTTATACCAACCAATAAGTATAAGAAAGAGATAGAGCGCTGAGCGGTGTGGTCAAGTACGTCAGTAATGTTGATTACGATTTTGGTCTTTAACGAGCGTGAAAGTAGAGTGGAGTTTTATAAAAACAGTACTGATCGACAACAGTTGTTTTGGTTCGAAATTTCGGTAACATTATTTACTATAATTTTTACATTTCATTGCAGTTTTGGGTTGTTTCCTAGCGGCACGGTTCAAAATTCAAAATTCAAAATTCAAATCATTTATTTTCATAGGCCCCAGGAGGCGCTTG
Organism: Hypena proboscidalis; assembly: GCA_905147285.1. Taxonomy (NCBI): domain Eukaryota; kingdom Metazoa; phylum Arthropoda; class Insecta; order Lepidoptera; family Erebidae; genus Hypena; species Hypena proboscidalis. The sequence goes on from LR990147.1 coordinate 2,046,614, forward strand.
AACACGTCAAAACATTACAAAAAATGATATAAAAGTAAATAATAAATAATACTAAATTATACTAATTACAATGATTTGAATAACCGGGGCTCAGATTAATTTTAATCAAACTGTTTGGAATCGAATTAAAATCAATCTAAGTACCAGCTCCGATGGGTATTGCATTATGAGAAGAGCTGGTGAGAAACTCATGTGCACCATCTTTTAAAGAAAAATATAACAATATAAAAGTACATAAAAAAAAAAAAAAATCACATAAGAAGAGCAATTCATTTCCAAATACTATTATCATTTATGTAGTCTGAAATACTATAGTAAGCTTTTTGACATAATTTAGTTTTAACATATTTTTTAAATTTACCTATTGATAATTCTATTGCGTCTAAAGGAAGTTTATTGTAAAAGCGTATACATTGACCTGGAAACGAGTTAGAGATTTTATGGAGCCTAGTAGTGGGCACAGCGAGTTTGTTTTTGTTCCTTAGATTTAATTTATGGAGATCACTATTTTTCTTAAATTTCGTTTGGTTTTTGTGAACGTACATTAAATTTTCGTAAATGTATTGAGAATGTAACGTCATAATATGTATCTCTTTAAATTTATTTTCATTATCGTTCATTATCGCGTAGTTCATTATCGCGATCGCGAATGCAATTTTGAGGTGTTTATTTACGTGTAAATAATAGAGTATTTTTGTGTTTTAACTTGTATAGTGTCCTTGTTGTAATAAAACTGTAAAAAATATTGTTGTAAAAATAGTAGTTTAGGTATTTTAACTTTTGACAATATTTTATATTTTGTTTTTTTTACCAGTCAAACAAAGGTTTTTTTTATAATAATATTCATTCTTATTCTGACAGTCCTAAGCCTGTAACAAAGTATGAAGGGAAGTATATTGATTATTGCTACTTGTTTCCTTAAAAATGTTACACATTATTATAATATTTCTCATTGTTGTCTGGTTCTCATTGTGACATTCATTACTAAAAACAGACAGTAGACACTAGAGATGGCAATAAAGACTCAATTCGAGTAATCAATGCCGCGTAATATTATTACTGAATATTCATTACTGAAAACAGCTATTCGTTTTCCGTTATTGAAATCTGCAGACTGCAAAACAACAGTTTTTAGTAATGAATGTCACAACGAGAACTAGACAAAAATGAGAAATATTATAATAATGTGTAACATTTTTAAGGAAACAAGTAGCAATAATCAATAAACTTCCCTTCATACTTTGTTACAGGCTTAGGACTGTCAGAATAAGAATGAATATTATTATAAAAAAAACCTTTGTTTGACTGGTAAAAAAAACTGGTGACTGTCTAGTCATGATCAGTCTTCCCGACTCGTCCCAGTTCTCAGTGAGCGCCGGTAGTAACTGCGCAGTTCGCGTTCTCTATTGCGTATGACTTACTGATGAATCTGTACAAGAAAGTCATGGGAATAGGGAAGCCGCTAACTGCGCAACGCATGCCTCCATCCCGATGTTTGATGTGACGCTGATGTGGACCTAACCTATATGTCTCAGTAATTAAGGGTGAATGCAACATTGTAACATTTATTGAAACCACAGCTTCCATAGATGCCCAGTGTTTTATTCCAACAGTATTTTTTTTAGGAAAAAAAAAATCTTTTGCCGAATTCACATAACATTATTTCTACCAGACAACCTTTGGATTAATGTGGTAGTTATAAACAAAAGAAATCAACTATCGTTCGATAATATTTTTTTACAATACAATACAGTATAATTTTCTTATCTGTAAAGAATACACTGGTATTTACAAAAATCAAGTAGAAACACAAGTTAACTTAATCCTAACTAATCATTACTTCGTAATAAAATACTATTTTTTTTCTGTTTAAAAACAATACAATGATCTTCTTTTATCCTGAAAAAAATGCCTTTAATATCGTGATTGTGTTACGCAAGCGGTTAATCAAAGAAAAATGATAATTAATTAGTTAGGGATTAATAGTTAACAATACACCAAAAAAATCTCATTCGGTACATATTATCTGATCCTTGTAAAACGATTTCCGATGGAACTGTTACGATGTTAGTATTTGCATTGCCTGATTTTTTACTCGTTAGATGACGAGATCTTACGTGTAAAAAAACCGGCAACCAAATAGCACAGAGCTGGCCTCCCAGTAGACAGTCATGATCAGTCATCCTGACTCGTCCTAGTTGTCAGTGAGCGCCGGTAGTAACTGCACAGTTCGCGTTGACTATTACGTATGACTTACTGATGAATCTGTACAAGAAAGTCATCCGAATAGGGCAACCGCGAACTGCGTACCGCATGCCTCCATCCTGATGTTTGTTGTAACGCTGATGAGGACCTAACCTATATACGAGTATCTCTGAAAAAGGGTGAATGCGATATTGCAACATTTATTGAAACCACAGCTTCCATACATGGCCAGTGTTAAATTCCACCGGTTATTTTTTTACGAAATACAAAACTCCTTTGAAGGCCTATTCACATAACATTATTTCTTACAATACAATATAATTTTCTTATCTGTAAAGTATACACTGGTATGTACTGGGTGGCGCAAAAGTAGTGGCACTAAAGAAAATACTTTTTTTTTTTTTATATGACATTTTCTGTCATTCTGTTGTTGAAAATTGTGTAGTGAACAAATGTAAAATACACTGAAAATAAACATGGACCGTTTTACTCCCCAAGAACGTGGAATAATTGTGTCAATGTTCTTACGGAATAATTCATCAGTGATAAGAACACAACGTGAATTTCGTCGACGATTTCCCCACCGTCCGGCACCGATTGGTCGCACAATTCGACGCTTTGCCACACGCCTTGAAGCAACTGGCTCAACATTGGATAGACCTAAGTCTGGGAGACCAAGAACAGGCCGTTCAGCTGAAAATATCGATGCTGTGCGCGAAGATGTGGAAGAGTGTCCAGAAACATCAACGAGGCGACGTGCCACGCAATTGGGCATTTCCAGACGGACCCTGCAGCGTATTTTGGTGAAAGACTTAAAGATGTTCCCGTATAAAACTCAAATGACTCATCAGCTGCTGCCTGCTGACCACCGAGCTCGTCTAGATTACTGCCAGCGCGTCATAAACCTCAACCTTGAAGAGGATGATTTTCCTTCAAAATTGGTTATGAGTGACGAAGCGCATTTCCATCTCTCAGGGCATGTCAATAAGCAGAATACTCGGTTCTGGGGCACTGATAATCCGCGCATTATTCAAGAAACACCTCTACACCCACTAAAAGTTACTGTATGGTGTGGCATCTGTGTTGACAGAGTGATCGGACCCTATTTTTTCGAAGACGCTGGAGGCAATGCGATAACTGTCACTGGAGAACGCTACAGAACCATGTTACGTGAGTTTTTGATACCCAGTTTGGACGAATTGGGGCTGGAGCACATCTGGTTTCAACAAGACGGCGCTACGGCACACACAGCGCGCGACACTATGGACTTAGTGAGGGACGCTTTTCCAAACCGAGTTATCTCTCGTTTTGGCGATTTGCCTTGGCCTGCAAGATCACCCGATCTGACCAGTCCAGACTTCTTTCTTTGGGGTTTTTTGAAATCTCGGGTGTATGTGAACAAGCCACAGACTCTCGCAGCTCTAAAAGAAAACATTCGTCAAGAAATAACGAACATATCGCAGGAAGTGTTACGGCAAGTTATGCAAAATGTCATAAATAGGGCTCAAATGTGTATCAACTCTGGAGGTCACCATTTAAAAGACATCGCCTTTAAATCCTAATGGTACGAAATTTAATGGCACAAATATACATTTAAAAAAATCTAAATCTAGTTTTCTAATTTAGAAAAAATGTTATAGCTGAACCAAATAGGGTCTTTACTTTTGCGCCACCCAGTATTTACAAAAATCAAGTAGAAGCACAAGTTAACTTAATCCTAACTAATCCTTACTTCGTTACTTTCCTACTAAAAACTACCATACAGATTTTGATGAAAGTTTGCACACATGTAGCGTACAGCCTAGATTAACATATAGTCTACTATTTATTGACATACCACGCGGAACCGCGAGCAATAGCTAGTATTATTATAAATGCGCAAATTTGTAAGTATGTATGTTTGTTTTTCTTTAACGCAAAAACTACCAGATCGATTCTGAAAAAAAAAGATCATGTATTGTATAGCCTGGATAACATAATAATATATGTAAGCCTATATTATAGGCTTTTGATGAACGCGGGCGAAAGCTAGAAGGTTTAAGATTATATATTAAGATTTAGATAAAAATTATCATTGGGTGAATCCGGGAGTTTTGAACCCTTTTTTACATAATATACAACAAATTTAATTGGACGTAGATAGATAGATAGATAGAGTAATCTTTATTGTGCACCAATATTAACAAAGAAGTTTATTATGTAAACAAATGCACTTAAAAATTATGTTGCACAATGGGCGGCCTTATCGCTATAAGCAATTTCTTTAATTACAGGCAACCTTAGGATGGACAAGTAAGTAATGAGCAAAGTTATGGGCAGTTGTTGGTGCGTTAATTAAAGAAAAAAAGAAAAATAAAGTAAAATGAAACGGCATGATAATGACAATGGAGATTATAAAATATAAATAATACAGAAATAAACTACGTATAGTGCCTTAACCCTAAAATTATACATAATATACTAATGTAATGAATATCTACATACCTTATTCATTATATTATTATTATTATTATAGCCTTTTAATTCCTTAATTTAAAATTATAATTCATTTCTAATAGTAAGCTAATTCAAATTAAATAATCCAATCAAAACAAAATAAAATAATTCTTACAATTTATAACGGTTCATTACTACATTATATTATATAATACTAAATATATTATCTACTTATATATCTATACCTAAATGTATAAAATATATACTATAATATACATAATAATATAAATATTATCTAATATTCTGGACACAATATTACTAAATATCAACATTAATTTCCTAAAGTGACATGAAATGCTCATTGACCATTTTTTTAAATATAGGCAAAGATTGAGCTTGTCTAATGCATACGGGCAAATCATTCCACAATCGTGTTGCCTGAACTACGAATGACTTGTCATAAAATCTAGTGGAATGCATTGGCATCTCCAGTCTCAAGTCCTCCGATGATCTCAAGGGCCTTGAATGCATATCGTTTAGAAACTTAAAACGTTCCTTTAAATAAGAGGGAGTGGAAGGATAAAATAAGATATTGTATAATAGAAAAAGAATATGAGTATCCCTTCGAAGGTGAATTGGGAGCCACTTGAGCTTATTACGTTATTCAGAGACGTGATCATATTTGCGTAGGCCAAATATAAATCTTATACAAAAGTTTTGAAGTCACTCAAGCTTATCTAATTGCTCCTCAGTGAGATCAATGGATGTAGGGAGTATTCTATACAAATTTATTATTTTATTAGGTACATAAATTTAGTATAATTGTTATTTTTCTTTAACTTACAGGTAGAATTTTACTCTAATTTTATTGTGAAATGAGAATAACTCTAGTCTCCCTAATAGGCGGGACACTTGACCCGCAGTATGGGTAGAATTTTAGGTAATAAAAAAAAATTCAGCTGGAATCACTGGTTTGAAACTTATAACACACATTGTTTTTATGACTCCTAGTTAGTAACACCTTACTTTAACAAAGTTATCTGACATTAATTAAAGCACCACCTTCAATTTCAAGTAAGGCATTTTCCTACTCCGTTTGGGTGAATTTTAAGGAGACTCATATTGATATGGCATCCTAAAGTGTTACCTACTTACTTAAATAAGGAAAATGTAAAATAAATACTGATATAAAAACACTTCAATGAAAATCCTACAAAGGAGCACGGCAATGGCGACGATCGCCCCCGCGCTTTATCTCTCCTGCTCACAAAAGTTTAAGATTTTACTCATTCCACAAAAAAAAACCTCTAATGATAGGAAAAATTCCTTAAACTCACATGAAACTAAAGTTATCTGGTAACATAGTAATACTAAAACATAATCCATTTGATAATGAAGACGAACGCAATTACTAATATAAAAAAGTAACAAAAAAAAAACACTGTAACAACAAAACGCTTTTTTTTCTCGTTGCCACACAATCAATAATAATGAAAATGGAAGGATGTTAATAATTGATGTAGGATGTTATGAAACATACATTTAAACAAACATACAGTACAATGTTACATATATTACTTTATTACAATTTTACAATTATTTACATTAATATAAATTTTCTAATTAATATAAAATCGATTATTCATTTATAAGATAATAAAAAATAACAAATAACGATTTACAAATTTACAGGTAAGGTGTCATAGAATTCTTCCGCATCGACCTCGACTGCAGGGAACGTGTTTAGAAGGCTGACAGCATTGCCACGTTGAATGGCAATGCTGATTCAACGAAACATACAGTTAATTGTAAGGTCCGGTTTTCATCGAAGCGGAGAGGAGATCACGAAGTGGTGTGGTGCAGTCGAAGTCGAAATGTTCGGTTAAGGTATACAAACAGCACGGCTAGATATTGCCAGAACATTTAGTTAATGTATTGGTAATATCTGAAGATGCTGTTGTAGTTTGACGACAGGCGGCCATTTTGTTGTAGTCCGTAGTCTGTAGATAGCTCAAATCTGTAGTCAGTAGTTGTAGATAGCTCAACTCAAGGTCACTATTCTGCGTTTATTTGACAATAATCTGTGCTGTCAGATAAGACGCGAATAATTGACCACGAATTGAGCTTTTTGTAGACGTCGTAGAGGCTGCGTAGACGTTGTGTAGAGAGCTGGTAGCTAGTTGACTCTCGTAGGCTATATAAGAGCGGGCTCACACGTACGGCTATTGAGATTCTTACATTTTTCAGATCGTTCTACAGAAATCATATTCTGAATGTGTCAGAAAAAAGACAAATTTCTATGCTATTCCATGCTTCCAGGTAAATAATTTTGTATGAATTATGATTACAAATTGCCGGCTGAATAAGTCCGCTCTTATCCTGTTATAATAATTATTATTATGACATGTATTAATTTGTTTCTTGTAACACACTACTTAGGCTTTTCAATGAAATGAAAACTAATGAAAATAGTAAAAATAGCCATCTTAATCATACCAATACAAATACAAACAATTTACAAAACAATATCGATATAACAGTTGAAAACCGAAATATTTGCATAATATGATGCTGTTCACTATATACACTTTTTTTTTAATCTAGTCATAACAGCTACAAAGGAAAATCCGTGCACAACGTAACGAAAAAACGGCTATTGTAGTACTAGCCGATTTTTCGAGGCTACGAAATTCAAAACACGCACCACAATTTTTTTTTACTACACTATTATAAAAAACGCCCTGTAAAATATCACACAATACTTTATAGGCAACGAAAAATATTTGCACAATACACAATACAAAAGTTCATGACACAAATTTTGTTGTCAGTTGTTCCTTACAAATGCTTATCTTGTTCTGCTAAAACATAATCTTCTATTATCCCGATAAATAAATGCTTTGATAAAATGCAACTTCAAACATTTGCCGTAATTGGACTTAATACCTAGGCATGAGCTCTTTATTCTTTGGCATGAGGGAGGGCTGGGAAGGGCCACCCCATAGCAACCATCCGGGCCGCGCTGCAGTATCGATTCGATGTCCCAATTAATATAATTTAGCTGCTCCAGGAACCTTGAGCACGCATGAGAGGGGTTCTTTTATCAAATTATTTGTACACACTATACCTACACTGTGTTCAGTACACGTCGCTGTAGTTCAGTGTTGATGACTTATTCAATGGGTAGTGCAAGTTCCTTGGACTTGATCTACTGACTTTGAGTTGACTTGAGAGTTATTTAGAAAATCGCGAGCAATGTGTGGAAATCTCTATATGGCTAGGGAAGCAGTAGTAAGACAGGAAAAGTCTAATTACGCGATTAATAATAGTGGAGTTCCACAAGGTAGCATTCTTGGTCCTATATTCTTCCTTAATTATATAACATCTTACCAGATGTTATACAACATAAATGTGTACTTTTTGCGGATGATGTATCTTTAATTTTAACTTGCCAAACAGACGTAGAAATTAACGAAAATATTGATCACATTATTCAGTGGCTCTATAAAAATAATCCACAATTAAATCTATCCAAAACACAGTTCATCCAATTTCAAACCCAACGCGCAGCAGCTATTTTCAGGCACCTTGTATACAATGATGTAAAACTTATTGAAACAACTCACACGAAATTTCTAGGCATAGCATAGTCATTGAAAAGCATTGCGACTGGAAAATTCACATAGATGGCGTATGTAAAAAGGTTAACAGTTTTGTCTACGTCTTAAATAAACTCCGAGCTACATCAACCATACAGACAGTACTGTTAGCCTACCACGGTTATGTTAGCTCCATATTACGATACGGACTTATTCTGTGGGGTAACTCAACAGATTTCCAAAGGGCATTCTTCACCGCACAGTCGCACCGTGGCACGGGCTCAGTCACCAATACCACGCACCCTCTCTGCATTCAACGCTCTCCTGGATTCCAACCCTGACTGTGATTTGTTTGCGGATGGATGGCAAAATGTGTTATCAGTGTGTTTGAGTTTTTGCGAAAGAGATGAATGAATTCTCATTATGTTTGTTATATTATTGTGTTTAATTTTATTTTTCTTTAAATTCTCTGTATGGTTAATTTAACTGTGTTAATTAACATATACAACTATCTTGAATCATAGTAATTGGTGTAATTACCGTTATGATTTAAGTAAATAAATAAATAAATAAATCATCTCAAAAGAGATGCATTAGAGCTATTGTTGGTATACCTCCGTATGAGTCTTGTCAACCCCATTTAAAAAAAAATTGCATACTGCCTGGTTTGTACATTTTTGAGTTATGTATGTTTGTAAAAAAACAATCCAGCACTATTCTTAAAAGCTAAAGATCTATTTCCTCGTAATACTAGACGGGTGAACGTTTGGTGCTAGATGTAACTTCAAGAACCACTATGTTCCAAAAAATTTTTTACAACATGTGTGTAGGTATAACAATATTTAATAAGGTGCCACTTGACATCCAGACGCTGCCTATATCTTCATCCAGAAGGAAATTGAAATTGTTAATTCTAGTGAAAATGATTTATTCGTTAAAGGACTGGATTTAAATATAGCGACTACTGACATATTACTATTATTATTATGTAGTTTATGTTTCCATCACACGGGACTATGGAGTCCCGGTACTTTGGAAGGCATACGTGGGGCCGAAGCCAACAGCGCAGAGGCCTAATAAACATTTTAATCTAAAGTGAAATGGGACACGAACCGACGACTATCCCTGTTCACACTATATAAATGCACCCAAGGACAGTCCCCGGTTTGTGTAGAACTATTGCAGAATAATAGAGACTAAATAATTGGATCTATGGTAGTGAATTGCTAATTTAATTAAAACTGGTTCTATGGATTTCCTATGTCGCCTGCCCTAATAGCACATGTAAAACACGGAAAAATAAGCAGGCGGTGACTCACCAACTCACTATCATGGGCCCCCCAATCGTTCGCCCAAGGCAAAGCCATTCAGGCGACAGGGCGCAACATTGTCGTGAGCGGCTTGGGGTGTCGAGCGGTGCGGCGCCGATTTCACCATCGCGAGCCTAGGTTCTAGCCCAATAACCCGGAGCGGGTTTCCTCGTAGTTATGCCCTTGAAAATGACACTTTCACCCCCGAGCATCTCTGCTCTGGCGACCCCTCTCTGACCGGCCGGTTAAGGCAAGAACAGAGCTGAGAGTCCTGCGGGCGCTCTTGGGTTTCCACTCCGACCGGCCAATGAAGGCAAGCTGGAGACGAGTCCCTGACCGACTCTCTGGGGAATCAGGACCGCAGTGTCGCCACTCACATTCAGCTCGCCACAAGCTGCCCTGCGGTTTGTGTGCTCTTTATCGATCTTTAGATATATTTTTTGTTTAATATCAAAAGGATATTAAAAAGCAGATACCTAATATGCCTCCGGGTGATGCGTTATCCTCATGGTGAGGTAACGACTATCCCAGAGGGGTCTATTATTATTATTATTATTTGGTGTTTAACTTTCTCTTTCTAACTGACATTCCAATCTTGATTTATTTTTATATTAATTTATTATATTCCTGACCAGCTTCCGCAAAAAATATATTCAATTGGTTGGTAAACAGTTTGTATAGTATAACATTTTTTTTATTTCACAACTCACACACAACGCCATCTAGTCCCAAACTAAGCAGAGCTTTTTTCAAAAGTTAGACAACGGGTCTGAATCGCGTAATTATTATAAAGGTAAATAAATACCTATGCTCGACGTTTCGAATGACTTGCATCATTCTTTTTTTTTTCCCGTTGTCTAACTTTTGAAAAATGTTCTCAAATCGCGAAAGTTTAAAAACATATAAGCAGAGCTTGTACTTTGGGTACATAACATAATTTAATATTGACAAATACCTTTGACACCTACTATGTATATACAATTAATCAAATAAAATTCTTACTTATGTACAAAATGTAATCAATGACTATTGTGACTCAGTGTGTTAATTATATTATTATAGAATAAATATGAATATTCTTATATGAAATGGTAATGATTATTCTGTGCTTATGTATCATTTCGCATGCCAATAATGGTCGATATGTGTACCTTTTATATTTTATAAGACCTTGTTAACATATTGATAGCGAATTAATGATTTGATTTGACTTTGAGTGCATTGTTGGCGAAGTGGTTAAAGCGGTCGCCTCGCCGCTTTTAAATACTTTTTTTACAGAACATTAAATTTGTAACTTAATGCGAGTATAAATAAATCTTACACCTCGTTTTTTTCTTAATTAGGCTTTGTATGCATATTTTATAGAACTTTGCAATAAATCAATAATTTTACTTGACTTTTATGACAAAAAAAAAACAATAATTGTAAGAAATTACGTCAAAAATTTAATTTTTCGTCACTTATAACGTTCTATAATGTAAAAGTCTTAATAAATATATAAATATTTGTCTCAAATAGAAAACATAAACCATTAGCTATTTTTTGATACAAAATATAATGTTTTATTGATCAAATTTGAAATAAAGCTCTTCAAAAAAATTTAGGTTCAAGTAAAATATAGTCAGTAAATTATTACTTGTACCACTCTGTTATCTATGGCTTTGTATTATTTTGAATTGACGCGCATCTCAAGCCGAGCTTCGCCGAACTGATCAGATTATATGTGTTTTTAATTAAAAAAAATATATTTTTCAATTTAATTTTAAGTGCAGCATTTATAAGTATTTTTCTCTAAAAATAATTTTTAATAAAAAAAAAAAACCGACTTCAAAAAGTACGTAAACTAAAAAGCAAAAAATAAATGTACTTCGCACAAAATAATACGTTTTTTCATTTAGTTAAATAGAAATTATTAAATAATTATTTTATAATTCTGAAGTCGGTGCCAAGTAAAAACAACCTTTCTACAATATCAAATTACAGTTCACACAAAAAGGGACGCGTAGTTGTGCTAGTGCGCGGTCGCCCAGTATTGGTACTTACCACAGAAATATAACTAATATTCAGTCAGAAAAAAGTTGTTAGAACGATTGATATTATCTATATACAGAGTTATTAATTGTTTACTTGGCACCGACTTCAGAATTATAAAATAATTATTTAATAATTTCTATTTAACTAAATGAAAAAACGTATTATTTTGTGCGAAGTACATTTATTTTTTGCTTTTTAGTTTACGTACTTTTTGAAGTCGGTTTTTTTTTTTTATTAAAAATTATTTTATTTTACGATTTTAAGTGATGGGTTGACCGAGCAAGAATGTTTCTCGAATAAGGAGACGACGGTTACTTGAGACGGAAAACTTATTATAATAAACAAGAATTAAATCCTTTCTCCTGACTATTGAGGGTCACGACCTTCCATCATCAGTTCATTTGACACAATAACTAGCAGAATGAATATCCGTACTGTAGTGAAAGAAATATCCTTTAACTCCTAACTATTGAGGAGTTGACCTTCCATCATCAGCTCAACCACATAAAATTATTGCGACCAAGCGTAAATCCTGGCCTCGATTAATAAAATATGAGGGTTGCCCCCGATTTCTCTGGGGTCCCATCATCAGATCATGACATGCTGACAATGGTACCACCTTTGAAATATCTCCGTTCCAACAGCTCACTTGACATCATAACTAGCAGTCTGAATATGTGTACATTAGTGAAAGAATTATCCTTTAACTCCTAACCATTGAGGAGTTGACCTTCCATCATCAGCTCATCCACATAAAAATACGTAAATACTGATATAGCTTTGAAAAACACACTAAAAACATTACATGTGCCTATAAAATTCGAGGGTTGCCCTCGATTTCTCTGAGATCCCATCATCAGATCACGTCATGCTGACGATGGGACCCCCTTGGAATCATCTCCTGTCCAACAAAAAAAGAATCATCAAAATCAGTTCATAAACGACGGAGATATCCGTGAACATACATAAAAAAAAAAAAAAGTAACATATATACGAATCGAATTGAGAACCTCCTCCTTTTTTAGAAGTCGGTTAATAAAAAGAAGAAGCGGCGTTAAAATGTCTTTAGCCCCAAGAGTCTGGGAACGCTGCAAGTGATAACTTTTTACGTACCTTTTCAACAATAACAAGAAGCGGCACTTAAGCGCTTTCGTCCTCAAGAGTTAGAGAACGCCGCAGAATTCAATTATTTACGTGTTTTCTTCAATAAAAATAAGAAGTGGCACTAAAATCCCTTCAGCTCCAAGAGCTAAGAAGCACCGCGAGCGCAATATTTAAAAAAAAAAAGAAGCGGCACTGTAGTGCCTTTAACATAAAATATTAAGTATGTTGTGACGATTTATGAAAGTGAGTTTAGATTCCGTGAATTTAGAGTAGAATTATTTTTTGTAAGACGATTCTTAGTACTTAATTAGGAAGGAATAAATATATTTTCATGTCAATGCTTTTTTATGGTCGGTTTTTTTAAGTCAGTTTACAGAAATACTATATCTTTACCATAAATTCTTCACTGCTTGTCCAGCAGTTAAAAGGACAAGCAGAAAATGACTATATTATGTTCACTAACTTCTTAAATGAATACTTAAGTAATATCTGTCTATAACTTAAAAGACGGTTAAGGTGCCTGTATTGAAAGAATTTATTCCCGTACCCCTTTCCGTTGAGGAGTTGTACCTTCCAGCATCAGCTCAGCAACATGAAATACTGATTGCTAGATGCAAATATCCGAGTAGCTTTAGGTAATACACGCTAAACAATATAGAAGCCTTTCAAATTTGAGGGTTGCCTTCGACTTCTCTGGAATCGTGACCTGATGAAAATTAGAGCAAGTGTACTCATTCAGACAAAAAATAATTTCTTAAATCGGTCCAGGACACACTTAAAAAAATTCAAACAAATTGAGAACTTCCTAAGCGAATTACTTAGAAAAAGTACCAAGCAGTAAACTGATTTATTGACCATTTTTGCAAATACTTATAATTACGTGGAAATGGAAAAGGCCTTAACGTGGTATTCATTAATCAGCTTATTGTTCGGCACTCGCGCAAAATTAATATTTTATAGTTTATGTTACTAAGTTCAATACCTAATACTTAAAATGTTAATTATTTTTTAACTTCACTCTTTTTTACTAACTATTAGATATCATGGAATATTTACCATGTTTATTTGTTGTAGTGAGTTATTTCGATATTTCAGAGATGTTATCTCTTTGTTCACGGTAAAACGTTTTATATACATGGTACATATCCCGTTATATCTACAACTATTTATATCTCAACACCTAAAAACCCTATTTAACCTCGTCAAGCCATACAGATTGAGTTCATATAGTGGGCGTTGTGAAAAACAGGTATGACCGCCATTTTGTCGAAGCGGCCATATTGGATTCACAAAGCTACTTATTACATTAAGTTGTATTTTCATCAGAATAAAAGGTAGCCAATTATCTGATTAAACCGACAACCGTAAGGGGGTAAAATTTAAATTACTAAATTTACCCATAAGAAATAGTTTGCTAAATAAAACAGATTAATAATAACTGTCTTTATCCTATAACGATACAAATATATATACATCACATTTGGCAACATAAGATGTGGTTGTACAAGATGAAAATTACTATTTTTTTAAATCATTTATATTTAAATAATCATACATTAATGCCACTGTGTCGTTGGTCTAGCGGTATAATTTGTGCATCTCTAACCGCGAGCTCTCGGATTCGATTCCCGGGACCATCAAAAGTGTTATTTATAAACTTTCCATATCAAAATTCACAATAGCAGCACGGAGTTAGAACTTTGCGTGGTGGATGGCGATAGTCTCACCCTCTACCATGAAATGTGGATGTTTCACACCTCAGCCACACCAACAGTGAGTAATACAACTTAGTAGTAGACCAAAAGGCACATTGTCTACACAGCAGAAGCATAATCACGAATAAAAAAAAATAACAAAGCTTCAGTACATTACATATTTTTTTTCATTCATTACAAAGCTTTTAAAATAATCTAAGCTTCTAGCTTCCGTACGCGACCCGCCCTTGTGATACGTCATTCAAAGTAGCCGATAATATTTCTGGATTCCTAAAGTATCTCCACACCATCTTTCAACAAGATCCGAACAATAGATTCGACGAAAGAGACAGGTAGGAAGGCAAAGGAAAATTCCGCTTACTTCGTTACTCTTTGTCCAATGCCGAACCGTTTCCATGGAAACGCCGAGATGTCTAAATATACATTAAGAGGCTACACGGGGCCAAGCACGCGTCACGGTTTATTTTTTGCCACGTGACTATGTAACAACGCCCTGGAAAATATCGCACAGTATTTTCTACGCACACGAATATTTCTTTTTATTTTAAGTAGGTAATTTTGTTGCAATCAACATAGTATTTTATACAAACTGCTTCTCACGTTCTGCATTTTTTTTTTAAATATTACAAAGTTCAATTACATACCAAAAAAAATTGCTTCTATAATCGCACTTTTGAACATTTGCCGTGATTATGTTACGCCAGCGAATAATTTAAATAAAATAGTTATTTAATAATCATGTAAAAATAATTAACAATAAATCAATTAGAATCGGATCTCAACGCATATTATTTCCTAGTAAAAGTCCTTAAATCTAACAATAGCTGCTGACGCTGCAAAGCGTCCTGCAACAAGTGGCCATATGCTTGTAAAACTCACCTGAATAAAACTTACCTTAACTCGAAAACAGCAACAAGCAGCTTCTTCATAAACAAACTCACAAAAACAAAACAAAAGCGCACTTAATACTAAAACAAAAAGCTCATTTAACACTAAAACAAAAGCGCACTCAACACTAGAACAAAACCGAGATTCGGCTCGAAGGACCATATGGCGCGGACCGACCGACACATAAATCACGACACGTCATCACTAAATTATGATTTCGCGCCGAATGACCTGTTTCTATTACACCCGGGCATTTCAACCCAGGCAGAGCTGTCCCAACTGCGCTGCAATATCGATTCGACGCCCCAATAAATGTAATCTAGGTGCCCTAGGAAGCCTGGGCATACAGGAGAGGGATGTAAATATCAAATTACCTGTTGAACGTCCCGCTTCATCATACGTCACCCCGCTTGTCCCGGCAGATATACAGAGTGGAATGGATTGTGTCCTCGATTTTAAATGTTGTTATTTTCATCAAAGCCTTAATTTACTTAAGATAATATTATGAATGTAATCGAGATTTTACTATCTAAATTACAAAAGTAATAAAAATGATCAAATGCGTCTACTAGAAATAATTATGTGTTTCAATACTTTTGATAAATACATAATATATCTAATTCTTCATCCCTATGCCTATAATAATAGTCGTATAGAGTATTATAGGCAATAAAATAAGTTATAATTACGGTCATTTAATATAAAATTGGCAATTTGTTTCGTCAAATCATGATTTATAGATAGTTCAGATCTTAGATTCAGATTCAGATTTTTGATTAGATGGCTCTATGATTTGTAATTTGTCCGATTGGCAGTAACTAATTCAAGAAATCTAACAAATTCGACACTCCAATATCACTTTGCAAAAAGCTTATTAATGAACTATAGATCAATGCCAATTATTTAGTTAGTTTTACTTTGTGAGTTTATATCCACCCTGTATAAAAGTGCAATGTCCTGTTGTCTGTGATGTAACTCTGAATGTTGCAGTGAAATAACAAGACAGTTTTCAAAATGCTTACTTGCTGATAATATTTATCAGAACAAAAAAATAAAAAAATTTTAGTACATCATGAAGTCTAGTAAAGAATAATTTAATTTAAATGTAAAAATGTTTAACTTAAAGTTATGCCTAATACTATAAGTTTATTTTGATTTCGGTTTTTTGCAGCATCAGTAATTACACGATTCTCGCAAAAAAACTTTATGAAATTTATTTGAACAGTTCTGGCGTCTATACTTTGTCCATTTGTTTATTTTCTTTTTGACAGCTCACGCCTTTGAATAACCTTTTTATTTTTCGAAATAATATTCTACAGTAATGTCGTACTTTACTTAACTGTCGTGCAACACTTTTTAGTGATAACCGTGTGTAAAAACAAAAACGCAGACTTTAAATCATCAATCTTAAAATAAATCAATTTATGAATTTATGAATTGTGTCTGTAAATTTAAAATAAAAAATAGTATCGAAACTTTTTAGGTCGAAACAAGTAAAATTAATATCAAATATTATTTACATAATAATTCATCAGAATCTTCTTTAAATATATCTTATATACTAATTATTAATATTAAACTTGAAATATTTATGTGCATTTTAATCGATATAAAAGTCTTCTTAAATGAAATTGATTATTATTTCCAATTGCATCGGTAACATGTAAAGGCATCACTTATTATGAAATGTCAAAAAGAAAATAAACGGTTGGACAAAGTATAGTAACTACTAGTGTAAAAAAAGTATATAACTGTTCTTCACTTTTATAAAGAACTCAAAGATTTTTCTCTAAACACATAGTACCCAAACAGAGCAGGTGACAATTGGATGTCACTGTCACTCCCTTCTGGGCAATGTAAGTGTGATGTTATGAAAACGGTGATAATAACTCATGGTAAGGCACTTGCAAAAATGTCCAAAACATATCATTGAAATAAATGCCCAATTTCCTCATTCGTGCGCAACAGTTGAAATTAAATAAAAGGGGGGTGGGAGGGGGTGGTAGATACGAGAGGAATGGGGATCAAGGTCTTTCCGGACGTTTGCTGGAGCACGGTTCGGTCAAACTTAGATATGTATACGCATGTGCAATGACATATTTTATTTTTTGAGTTTATTTGTGATGATATTTATTTGTGGTCTATTTATGGTGGTAGAGCTCTTGTAAACGAACTCGAGGGCGGCAGCACCACTGTCTCACCTTTAACCTGCCGCCAAATAGTAGTACTTGCATGCTGTGTTCCGGTTTGGTGGTAAGATCCGGGGCCTTACTCTGCACACTTTTGGGTTCGGATTAGAGAATGAGATCATACTAACGCGAATCTCTTTGGCACTTTTGATGGAAATTGGACATAACGTGAAGTCAACTTTTCATTTACAACTCACTAAATTTCTATTCTATTCTATTCTTAATTCTAATTCAAATTCAAATAGTATTTATTCATATAGACACAATTCAAAATTCTTAAATTATGTTCTTATGATGCGTCCATATTTTACCTTGTTGTTGTGATTGTGTGATCCAGAGCAACTCACTCCCACGCTGTCTTGTCATTTAAATAGTCCGAGATTGTATAGTATGCTTTCTTACATAGTTTAACTTTAACAACTGTCTTATACTTGTTTATTTATAGACAGTACTCTAATACTAATAGGAAGTTTGTTGTAAAAGCGTATACATAGGCGCATAAAATAATTGTTAATTTTGTGGAGACGAGTCGTATGACGTACAAGATTAACCTTGTATTAACATTATGAGTGTCACTTTTCTTTTTAAAATTGTCAATATTTTTCTGTACATCTAAAAGATTAAACTTTTAAAAGATTATAACTAAGAAGGTAATAATAAAATTGAAAATAATGACAGGAATTATTACTGGATAGTGCTATTAGTGGATGGCGATGGTGCTCGTCATCATTTAACATAATAAGATAACATCTCGTCTATATTTCATCAATTTATTGTATTTTTTTTATTTATTGTCGTGACTTATTATGTAATGTATGGCATTTTGCATTTTTTTTGTTGTATTATTATTATTTTTTAAACTTTATATACAGAATTAGTATACAAGGCGGACTTAATGCCAAAGGCATTCTCTGCCAGTCTACCTTTGGTCAGTCTTCCTTTATTAATTATTTGTAACTAAAAATTGAATTGAATATATTTCTTTAAATAAAGAGTCATGTAGTATGCAAGTATAGATAATAATTTAATATTTCACACAAATGTATTTTTAACTGAATAAATGACTTATGACTTATTATCGGAACCAAATATACATCCAGAGTGAGGCCCCAGGCGCTGCAATTACTTGCACAACGATGTAGTACGAGCTATTTGTTGTTCTTCTGTTTGCTCTAGGTTGCTGTGATCGGATTCTAGGTTTGCGTCGAATGGCATATTGTACTCGACAAGTTATCTTTTATAACATATTTTTTAACAAAAAACAATAACAAGTATTCATTAATTTTGTTTATATCTACAACATTGTCTATAATTTAATAATAATAATAATGTTTACTGTAACCGAAATATTATTTTCTCACATACAATGCATGTGGGTGAGGTGACAACCCGAGTGACGCACACAACGATTCCCTACGTCCGGCGCACCCTGGGCAATTCGCGAATTCTCCAAAGCGAAATGGGTAATCCTTTCACCACGAGGGCAAGTCAAAATAAAATTGGACTCAGCCATCGACACGATAAAGAAGAAGAATTTTCTTACACTAGATGCTAGGTTTATCCGTGAGTTTAAGTGTATTGAATGTACGTTTGTGTACCAATGTGTGTGTGTATATGTTTCGGATCGTGTGGGTGAGTGTGTATGTGTGTGACTTGGGTGTATTTCTAATATTATTATCTGCACTAAAATATAGAAAATAAGTACCAATGATTTTAAATTTTAACTAGGATTAATACTTTCGTAAGTTTGAATGGCAAAATCTCGGAAATAATGTAGATAACTTTGTTTTTTTTTGTTATAAATGACTGTGGTAAAGAATGTGAATTGTTGCTGCACAACTTGCAGTTTATTGGGTAGTATCTCGCACACTCTCTTTCGATCCCTTCTGCGTTTTGTCGTACAAAGAGTGGGATTGAACTTAGCTCAGAAAGTTTGCGAACAATAACGCTTAGTTCAAATGAGTGTCGTACTAAGACTAAGATTTCACATTTTGTAAAGATCTTCAATCGGGAAGCGGATGGGTTTGTGTGCCATAACTTTTAGTATTGCTTTCAATAACAGACATTTGCCGGCATTCTCTCTAGATGTAATACAGTAATTTTTAATAGAGTGGGCAAGTGCAAAGTCGAAGATTCTGAGAGTAGAAAAATCTGTTTCTTTATCTTCATTCGAGTCAACATTAAAGTCAAATTTTGTTAGCACAGTATGTGGCTTCATGAACAGCGCTTTCATCCGCGTTCATTAGGGCGTCTTTCGTGTAGGTAGTAGGTCACGTGGCACCAATTACAATATGGGCCATAAAAATAACATGAGTAAGCCGTACTGTCAATAACAATGTCTTCAGCTCACGTTGGTTTTAATAATATTACATTAAAGTTGTTTCACAAAAAGTTATTGCGTCTTCAGTTTGCTAAGTGTTTTTTGTCAGGCCTATAAAACAAGAGATGTTTAAATTTTCGAAAGGAAATCACTAGCAAAAACGTCTAGCTTTTCTAAATTATATTTTACGTAGGTTTAATTTAATTTGATACTATTAATGTATTAAATTCATTTATCTAGCCATTGTCTTATTTCTAGAGTTATAGTAAATAAGAACTAACATCTTACTAACTAAACACTGTACCAATCAGTATCTATCAATACAAATAAATACATGTAATATTTTAAAGCAAATTTTAGCTTTGCTATGCCTTTTTGTATTTTATATAATATTAAAGTTAGAAAATTAAGAATCCAGCAGGATTGCACAGCCGAAGACGGCATCAGACTCCAAGGCCAAATAGAAATGGGAGACAACATACTGCAACTCTTTAATGGTAATTCAGCAGGATTGCTGAATTGGCAAAGCACTTAGGGCGTATACCCATGGGGTGCAGGTTCGAGTCCTGCTGGATTCTTAATTTTTCAACTTTAATATTATACAAATAAATACAATTGAAGAGTTTGTTTTTAATGTTTAAATAACGATGTATTTTTGAAGCTGGTATAGTTTGCACGATACCATGTCTAAAATACAGTTTTAAATTTATTGTCTGTATGTCTGTCTGGCAGTCAGTCAGTTAGTCTCTTGGTATCGGCTAACCTTGTAAACGGCTAGACCGATTTTGATAATCTTCTAGATGCAGGAACTACAACGCGCGAAACATTAGCTACTTTTTATCGATGTACAGTGGGCCAACGAGTTAGCTATGCAGGGCAAAAGCTTCTAATTCATAGTAAAGACTTACTACATAGTAGGTATACTACACTTATTAAATATGTAGTTCACACATGCATATCTATTGCAGTCAGTTTTCACAATGGCGTAGAAGTTTTCGCCCTGCATACCTAATTGCTTGGCCCACTGTACCTACCATGCAGACGAAACCGCGAGAGCAGCTGATACTTAATACATCGAATTCCACGCGGACGTCGTCGCGAGCAAATGCTAGTCGACTATTAAATAATATAAAGACAAGTCGTTTTGTGTAAGTACTACATACAACAACGGACTTATACATAACAGGTGAAATGTAGAATTACCTGTTCCGTTTAGATCCCGTGTGATAGGGAGTGAGCCTACGCTATCTATCGGCCATAATTCTAACTTAGTGTTTCTATTCTGAATTTCCTGAGGAAAAAATCCCTTTGAGTGTTGTTATTATCATCTACATCGATCGACGCAAAACATCTTATTGTCCCTTTTATGTCAAATGCATCGATCGACGGTCGATTGATATAAATTTAATAACACCCTGACACTTTTGCCTGACCTGGGAGTCTAATCCGTGACCTCACGATGAGCAGTTCGCAAATTATACGCAAGCAAATTCACAAAATAATACTCTCTGCACAAATCAATTTATTAAAGTTTCAAATCATGACATTATTCATCTTCTCATCATACTTATGTCTTCCAAACAAATGAACTGTTTCAGGACCTTGATGGCGCAGCAATGATTCTAACAATGGCTCTTCCTTATCTAACAAATCACTTCTTGTCAAATCATTATCATATTTCTTCATCATTTATTTATTTATTTATTTAAACTTTTGCACATATATAAGTACAGAGGCGGACTTAATGCCTAGTGGCATTCTCTAACAGTCAACCTTGGGTGGTGCAGAGAAAAGCAAGGGTAGGTGCAATATGAGAAAAGAACTGAAGTGTTTACAGTGTTGAATATCAAATCAATACATAAAATACATACAATAGGTACATAGATATACAAAATGCTATAAAATAAATAATGTAATATACTTATTAGTCTTATTACATACGTGAATAAATACAGAAATATAATACATAAACAAGAAATATATATAGAAGATGATAAAAGCTAAATTTAACACTTTATGATGATTCTGCCAATTGATCGGTAAGTAGTTTGCGCACTTTAAGTTTGAAAGTGAACCGTGTTGCCGCCATCCTGATCTCCTGAGGTAGCGCATTCCAAAGAAGGACGGATTGGACAAAGAAGGAAGAATGAACATAGCCAGTCGAGTGTGAAGGACACAAAAGAAGTCTATTATTTGATGACCGTAGATCCCTATCATGGTTAGAGCTCAAATACTGGAGGTAAGGTGTTAAGTAGGAGGGAGGAGTAGGAGAGTTAAGAAAGGAAAAAAGGGTAGTGAGAGCACGCAAGCTACGGCGTGGGCGAATAGGTAACCATTTGAGCTCGGAGCGATAAGCAGACACATGGTCATACTTGCGAAGGTTAAACACAAATCGAATGCAGTTATTGAGAAGTCGGTCATATTTATTGAGAAAGTCTGCATTCAGGTCAAAATAACACACATCACCATAGTCGATTATAGGGAATATTAAACTCTGCACAAGCATCGCTTTGGTCTTGGATGAGAGGAAGTTTTTCAGACGGTACAGAGAGCGCAGGGATAAGGTTACTCTACGACTGACACTGGACACATGAGCTTGCCAATTGAGAGTAGTGTCAATATAAAGGCCGAGGTCTTTCACCGCAGGACTTAGCGCTATGATCATGCCGTTGTATATTATTGCTGGCAGGGTAGGTAGCTGTATTCTAGACATCATGCGTTGACTACCAACAATGAGTGCCTGACATTTGGAGGGATTCACAGTGATGCCAAATCTGTCTGACCAATTTTTTATGGCAACTAAGTCCTGATTGACCTTCTCAATCGCATCAGACACATTATCAACGCCTGCTTGAGCATACAACTGCAAGTCATCGGCGTAAAGATGATACGAGCACTGAAGATGGAGAGTGATAAGATTTATAAAAACAGAGAAGAGTAACGGAGAGAGTATGCCGCCTTGGGGGACGCCAGAGAAGAGATCACACCAACCTGATGAGGAATCATCATGGCGCACCGACTGCTGACGTCCAAGAAGGTAAGAGGTAAACCAATCCAGCGTTCCAGAAGAGATCATGAGTTGAGATAGAATTTTCAGGAGGATCTCGTGATTGACGGTATTAAAAGCGTTTGAGAAGTCTACCAAAGCCAACACAGTGACTTTGGTATCCTCCATACCCGCTCTAATATCGCCAATCACTTTGAGAAGGGTAGAGGTAGTGCTGTGACCAGGCCTGAATCCAGATTGGTAGGAGCTGAGGAGATTGTGACCGTATATGTACGTGGAAAGTTGTTTATGGACACAGGCCTCGAGCACTTTGGATAGGAAAGGAAGAATGGATATTGGTCGGAAATGATTTGGTTGGGAAGGATTGGGGATCTTTGGGAGAGGAATGACGAAAGCTTTTCGCCAAAGTGAAGGATAAGTACTGGACTCTAAGGAGGAATTTACTATATGGGAAATGGCAGGAAGAAGGCTATCCAACACAGTGACGACCATGCGACGACTGATATTGTCAAAGCCTACAGCATTGGATTTTATGGATAGGATAATCTTCTTAACCTCTTCTGGCGCGACTGGAGAAAACTGAAATTGGTCAATGCTGGGCCGTGACAGAGCACCTAGGTAGTTCAGTGTGCGATGTTTAATGTGATCAGCCAGGGGCTCTGTGGTTGAAAAATGTTGATTTAAACTGTCTAAGGTCATTGTGTTTGGAAACTCCAGATTTCGTTGTTTACCAACGCCGAGAGTTTCAAGAAATTTCCAGACGTTGGCGGGGGAAGAATTAGAGATATTATCAAGAATATGGCGGCGTTTAGCGTTACGTATCATCTGGTTACACCGATTCCTTGCAGTCTTATAGAAGGCCCAGTTATCATCGCAACGGTCCTTTCTGAATTTTCGAAACGCACGATCCCTGCGTCTCATAGCCATCCTGATCCCCCTTGTCATCCAAGGAGCAGCGGGACGTTTTAATTTTATCTTCCTGATAGGAGCATGCTTATCATAAAGATCGAGGACAAGATCGTTAAAAATGCCTACCTTATCATCGACATATGGAGTTGAAACTAACGGTTCCCAGTCGATAAGCGACGCATCCTCCATTAGTTTATCAACGTCCATGCGTCCAAAGCAACGCATGTGCAAAAATTTGGGAGGGGGTTTAGGTGGTTTCAGGAGATATGAAAGGAAAACCAGGTCGTGGTGAGAAAAGCCAGGGGCGATGTGCTGACCATGGGAGGATACAAGATTGGGAGTGGACGTGAGGATCAGGTCAAGCCATGTGTCTTCACCTTGAGGGTTATGATGGGTAGGTTGTAGTGGTAGGATGTGAAGGCCGGAGGATTCAACAATTTGGGTGAGTTTATGGGATCGAGGCGACTGATGAGCAAGGAGGTTTGTGTTGAAATCTCCCATGATGATAGTATGTGCATATTTAGACCCTATAGATTCCAGTACCGGTTCGATACTGGAGAAATAGTCTACGGAAGGAGGACAGTAAACGACGCCAAGGACAACTATGGCTCCCTTAACACACACTTCAATGAAGAGGTGTTCTGCGGAAGCTGAATAGTTAGAAGGGGAAGAGAAGATGACTTTATATGGCAGATCGCTGCGGATAAAAATAGCAACTCCACCACCACGTTTATCAGCCCTATCATTCCTGATAAGGATAAAGCCAGGGAGAGAGTAAGAAGCGGAGAGAAGATGAGGTTTGAGCCAACTCTCAGAAATCAGGATGGCGTGTACATTAGCGTTGCTGAAGGCTTCCAAAAGGTCACTATGATGGCTGGGCAAACTTTGTGCATTTAGATGGCAAACATTTAATAGGCGGTTATTACGAGTGTTGAAAGTGTTCCGCACAAAGTCACCAAGGGTGCCAGTTACTGAGCCGAAACTATCATCACTCGAAAGCGATGCAGATTGATTGGCAGAATAAAAAGAATCATCATCTGATAACATTAAATAAATACTAATAATAAATATATCAATAAATATAATAATTAATTAATAAAATAACAATAGACAAAATACATACGTTCTTTGTTGCACAAATAGTGACTCTGCCCCACCCGCCAGCTAACATAAAAGCAGTGATTAATGAGCTAAACAAATATCAAGAACAAATCAAAAACAAACAAAAAAATTTATGAACAATGACCTATAGATATATAAAGAACGTGACGCGCAGTTTGTAACAAGTTTTAATAAATTCGAGTGAAAGGCTTAAATAATAATTTACAAAAATTAATAACAGTTGGAACACATTTGGCTAAACAAAACGTCATGCCAATCAGATTGAACGTCAGAACAGTGCATACATTTTGGCAGTTGACAACTTTAAGTTTGACTTTGACATATTAATGCGTGACATTACAATATTTACAAATTAAAGTTGTATTTATAAAATGTTAAGATGTAGGTTAGAAATGAATTTAAAAGTTATGAGAATACATAAAAATAGAAGAAATGTGGGTACAGTGTCCTTTACTTACTGCGTCACGAACCTTGGAAAGTGTAAACAAGAAAGAAACAATATTAATTCCTACGAGTAACAGTTTTAACACTCCCGGCACCATTCTTTGCTGTTGTCGTCGAGGAGTTTGTGCCTGCTGCCGCCTTTGGGTGTTTAGAAATGAGCGCAGTCAACTCACTCATAGATGTGATTTTGTGGCGAGTGCCGTCGTCGGGGACTTTGATGAAAATACTCCCGTCTTGCGTCCAACAACTCCGCATAGAAAAGTGCAGCCTCGCCTTTACAAATACCGCTTGCCTGGGCTTTGTAAGCGATTCCCTTACAGATACAGAGGAGCCTTTGAAACCAACTTTAGCGTTCCAAACTTGCGCCTTTAAGCCAATGTTGGAAAACTTCACAACAATGGGTCGGTGACGGTCCTTGCTAGAGGCTCCTATGCGGTAGCAGGACTTGATGGCAGCCTCGGTGATGTCCTTCAACTGAAGTTTATTGTGGATGATGTCTAAAACACGGGAAGTGCAGTTCTCTTTTTCTGCCTCAACCACCCCCAAGAAGACCAGATCCTTGCGACGGTGCCTTGCTTCCATTGAATCAACCATCCTTGTACATACCTCAATTTGGCTGCGAAGAAGACCAAGCATGCTAAACATTAGCTCTCTGAAGGTTTCGGAATTCTTCTGCAACCTTGGGCGCTGTATCTTTGGCTGGAGCTCCAGTGTGGACTTGAGCTTGCAACTCCGCCATACCTCGATCGAATTTGTCCTCAAGAGTTTTTTGAGCAGTTAGAATATCAGTCAATAGTTCTAGAGACATGATTGTTGTGACAAATGTTCTTGTGAAAGTGATGAAAGCTGGCAGGTGGTGTGAAGTAGTGCTTAACTTACATGGATTATGTTACCTAAGTAAGTACTTATTTGTTAAGCAAAATAGTCTCTGATTTTACACTTAACACTTGTAAAAAGTTAAAGATATTAATTAAAAACTTTAATAAATTTTCGAAAACTTCCAATCTTTTTTAACACCTACCCACCAAAAAAAAAAAAAAAAAAAAAAAAAAAAAAAATCATTTCAAATTGTCTACCAGAAAGGTTAGTTTCAAAGCCTCTGTTTGGGTTCAGTTGATTTATTCTAAGGTTCCGAACGATGCCATTAAAGAGTTGCAGTATGTTGTCTCCCATTTCTATTTGGCCTTGGAGTCTGATACCGTCTTCGGCTATGCAGGATGTAACTGGAAAAAGATAAAAGGTCGTGAATAAAGATGATTAAAATATACAGGGTGGATGCGACATAGCGACATTTATTGAAACCACAGCTTCTATACATGGCCAGTATGCATTTCCACCGGATAAAAAATTCTCTGGCGAAAAAAAAAATCCACGTCTTCCGAACAAATTGCACGATCGCAATGTTCAAATTGTTCGGAGAACGTGATTTTTTTTTTTCGCCAGAGAATTTTTATCCGGTGGAAATTGATACTTACCATGTATAGAAGCTGTGGTTTCAATAAATGTCGCTATGTCGCATCCACCCCGTATATTTAGTTTAACACAATTAGGACTGATAAGTTTTGACCGTCAATGCTACCTTAGGACACACAGGTTTTCTTCTCTTTCTCTTTCCTCCAATGCGGACTAACGGAAATGTGTTTGAAAAATCAATCAATTACCACATCTCCTCTCTACTTAGCTTCGGTAAATACCGCCGCATCCGCTTTGGTGATACTGGGTATAATATTTATATATATATATATATATATATATATATATCTATATATATATATATATATATATATATATATATATATATATATGTCTAGGTATATGTCTGGGTATATGTCTGCACGTGTTGTGTAGTGGTTTCAGCGGTCGCCTCGCCGCTCTCCACTGCACTGGTGTGGTGGATTCGATCCCCACATGTGTGTATTTGGCCTTGTCGTTAGGACCATTGGATAGTGCGCTTCTAGCGTTCTATCTAATGCAAAAAAATAACCACAATTATAATACAATTTATGCAAGGACCATCTTGAAACAAACTACATTTTTGAGTCCCCTGCCATTTAACCGAAGCAGGAGATAAATATAATGTGAATTGAAAAACGACTGAAATAAATTCATCCTAGCTCCAATTTGATTAAATTCTGAATTATATGGTGTTAGAATATCACAAATCTATTTTGTTTGTGACAAGTTATTTTGAGTTAGCAGACATAAATAAAAGACTGAAAATATTCATCACCAAATGCATTTATTAAATTTACACATTGATAGTATTTAGTGGCACTTGATTTGCATCAAACTTATGGTTACCATACAAATGGACGGTTTCTGGAAACTGATGCCGAAGTAACTTCTGTAAGATCGTCTCTTCCGTTCCTGTCGCTTCAGCTCTTTCCATATCATCATTATTAGTAATTATCTGATATTTCTTTACCAAATCGGCATCTGTGTCTGCTTGCCCAACTGGATAACCTCTACTTCCTTGGTAAGTGGGGTAGTTACCATTATATCCACTTGCGTACCCTCGAGTTTCTTGGTTTGGGTGTACGTTCAGCTTGAGTTGGTCGACGATTCCATTGAACAGTTTCACTATACTGTCGCCCACCTCTATATGACCGTTGAGCTGGATGTCTGATCCCGAAGATGAAGATATAACTGGCAAATTGGAGAGGAAGCGCGTTATTTAAATATTTTGAAAGCACACAGTTTTTGTAAGATTTCGATAGTGAATTGTGATAGGATATAAATTGCCTTACATTTTTCTTTTGTGTTTTAGTTTTTTTGTAACTTGGCGATCTGTATGAACACAATAAGCCATTCAGATGGGGTGTTTTGATATGTCTTGTTAGCAGACGGGATTCCTATTAAACCCTTTCATTGTTGTCCCATCATCCTTGTTGTCTCTAAATCTAATCTACTGGTAGTATAGATCTTGTGAATGAGCTCGAGGGCGGCAGCACCACCGTCTCACCTTTAACCTGCCGCCAAATAGTAGTGCTTCCATTACTGTGTTCCGGTTTGGTGGTGAGATCAGGCCCTAAGATTACTGCAGCTGGCACATGAGGCATAACACCGTAGTCTTCAGCTGCAGCGACGCATCTATAATCTGCTTTTGTGATCAGGTGGACTACACGTTTGTTCGCTGTAGACGTAGTATTAAAAAAAAAATCTAACTGTACCTAAGTGTAGGGACACTATGCCGTTTTAATCGGAAATGTGCTCTTAATGTCTTGCTTTGGAATCTTTCTGCCTTAAAATTGACACGGGAAAGTTAAACCTGCTGGTACATAAGGCATATCATCAGGTCATGTGCGTATTAACTTAAGTAAACGTAGAAACTAAAGCAATAATACTATTTATCCTTTCGGGATAAAACACATAGATAAAACTAATTTTATTTTATTTTATTTAAAAGGTACAGAAACAGATGACAGATTAAACACTTCATAATTACATTATTATGTTTTACATGAAAAACAAATACAAATCTGACGCCCAATTATATCTGTACACAGCACTTCAATTAACTAGATAGCTTCAACAAGAAAGGAAAATAGCTATCATTTTTCAAAAATTAGACAAATCGCGTAATTATTATAAAGATAAATAAATTCACCATTCAACTCGTGACCAAGAATGATGCAATTCATTCGAAACGTCGAGCATAGGTATTTATTAACCTTTATAATAATTACGCGATTTAGATCCGATCCGTCTAATTTTTGAAAAATGTTCTCAAATCGCAAAGTTTAAAAACATATATAGCTAAGCTTTTTAAGTTATATCTCCAGCTACACAACTGTGAAATCGCCATCCAATATTATGCAGAAGTTTTTGCGTAATGCATGTATTACTTCTACATACAGGCAAACATCAATTCGAAAAGGTATAAGGTGTTCCTATGTATAAAAAGTAATAATTTACAAAAAGAAATGTACATATCTTTTGGTATTCGTTATTCTAGTACCCTACAAGCTCTGCTACAATAATTAGGGTTTTCAGAATCAAACGACTTTGAAAATTTGTTTGTGTGTAGCTACATTTCTTGCTAACTGTATTTGAGCTAGTAATACTTTAATAGTAATAATAGCAGCCCTGTTACTTATAATATGTCCCACTGCTGGGCTCGGGCCTCTTCTCACGATGAGAAGGGTTTGGCCATAGTCTACCACGCTGGCCAAGTGCGGATTGATGGACTTTATACAACCTCGAGCACTTTTTAGGCATGCAGGTTTCCTCTTGATGTTTCCGTCACCATTACAAATTCGCTCTTGTCTTCATATTCGCTATTTAATTAATTCGTATCAAAAACGACACAATACGAGGTTGAGTGTATAATAATATTAATAATACAATTTATTTCAGAAAAATTTACAGTACAATTTTTGTTAAGTACCCTGTCTTCCGTAATAGTGAAAAACTGTATGACGGGTGTCAGTGTCCTGACCTTGTGTGGTACAAATTACAAGCTAGATTTCATTGACAATACGTAATTGACGAATTTAACATGCAAATTTTATTGTTACAATTATAGTTGATTAGTTAATTAATTAATTATTAGATTCAAACCAAAATAAAATTATATTAATATTAAAAAATCCAATTAAAAAAATACAGTATAGAAGAATTTTATATCATATTAAAGTTGAAAAATTAAGAATCCAGCAAGACTCGAACCTGCACCCCCAGGGTATACGCCCCAAGTGCTTTGCCAATTTTTCAACTTTAATATTGTATAAAATACAAAAAGGCATAGCAAAGCTAAAATTTACTTTAAAATATTACAAGTATAGAAGAATTAATTACGTATTAATTTAATTTAATTTAAGTAAGATAAAAACAGTTCTCTTTTTATCCTTTTTTTATATTTCATTTGTATTAATTAAATTGATGCATTTAATGTCGTAGAGCAAATAAAATTAGGTACTGCGCCTACAGAAATTGCTTCTTCAAGCTATATTTAAAAATACCCTGCATTGTACAATAATTTGGTCGATCCCAACATTTGTGATTGAAAAGTTTGCCAGGAGTTTTTAATATGGCGGCGCGAGCGACTAATATACGATGTGGCAAAGCTGAAATTCGCAAAAAGCATATCGAAATCTAAACCATCACTCATTTCCAAACTCCCGGAAGTCTTTCTACCAAATGATCGTACTAGTATTTTAATTCTGAATGTTGTAAGTATTGAATAATAATTAAGGACTTTTGACGTCACGTTCATCCATTTGTTCCTATTCTAAGTAGGATTCAAACCAACATGGCAAAGATATATTCAGCGCAAATGTTGTAAAGAATGAACGCAAACCTTCGTTTGCTAAGCATAGCTAAATGCTTTAAAAATAATAAATAAGTTGTACGTGTGTATTTTAAAGTGCAAAGACATTATTTTCAATCCAATTTTACATCAACTGTTATTGTATATTACAAGAGCGGACATTCAAAGTTAGCCTTTGATAGGACTAACTTATTAATTGTATAATAATTCAAATTACATATTTTCTATCTTTTCCTCCTTTTTTTTTTGTATGAAATTATAATTATCAACAATAAATAAAATTCACTTTGAGATTAAAAAAAAGTTTTGAAACCATTAAGACGGCACCAAGGACAGTTTTTTTTATATTCGACGAGATATGTACAGTTTTAAGTGGTAACTGCAGTCAACAAACAATATTAACATCTACAATCGATACAAATTGCGGATACATCACCATACCTGAGCACTACGGTATGATGCCTTATGTGTCAAAATTTTCACTCTCCTTTTGCCACCGAGCTAAACAGCTTAAAGTCAAAATATTACAAACAAAAGATATAAAAATAAATTATAAGTAAAACTTAATTATACTAATTACAATGATTTGAATAATGGGCTTAGATTTATTTTGATCCAACTGTTTAGAATCAGATTAAAATTAAACTAAGTACCAGCTCCGATGGGTATTGCATTATGAGAAGAGCTGGTAAGAAACTCATGTGCATCATCTTTTCACATGAAATGAATAAAATATAACAATTATTATACATACCTATTGAAAGTCACATAAAAAGAGCAGTTCATTTCCAAATACTATTATCATTTATGTAGTCTAAAATACTGATTTTAATATATTTCTTAAATTTACCTATCGATAATTCTACTGCATCTAATGGAAGTTTATTGTAGATGCGTATACATCATCATCATCATCAGCCCAAAGACGTCCACTGTTGGACATAGGCCTCACCTAACTGCCGCCACAACGCGCGGTTTTGGGCCGCCTGAAGCCAACGGCTCCCCGCGATCTTCACCAGATCATCTGTCCATCTGGCTGGGGGGCGACCCACGCTGCGCCTGCCGGTTCGTGGCCACCACTCAAGAACTTTTCGGCCCCAACGGCCATCTGTTCTACGAGCTATGTGCCCTGCCCATTGCCACTTCAGCTTTGCGATTCGGTGAGCTATGTCAGTTAATTTAGTTCGCCTGCGGATCTCCTCATTTCTGATTCGATCACGCAGGGAAACACCAAGCATAGCTCTTTCCATCGCTCGCTGTGTGACTCTGAGCTTCCTTAAGGTCACCATCTTAAGCGGCCACGTCTCAGATCCGTAGGTCATCACTGGCAACACACATTGATCGAAGACTTTCGATTTCAGACACTGGGGTATATTCGACGAGAAGACATTACGGAGTTTCCCAAAAGCTGCCCAGCCGAGTTGGATTCGGCGGTTATCCTCTCTCTTTGTTTTTGTTCCTTAGATATAATTTATGGAGATCACTATTTTTCTTATTTATTTAGTAGTTTTATTCTTGTGGACGTCAACGTGTAATGTCATAATATTTCATTTATAATTCGCTGACCCTTTTCCTAATTACATTGGAATCATATTATTAAAACCGACGTGAGGTGAAGACATTATTATTGCAAATACGGGTTACTCACGTTACTTTAGCCGGGATATGCCGACTAGTTTCGAATCTAATACGTAGATTCATCAACTGGGCTGTTATTCGCGTGTCGTCACCTCCGCGCGACGTCTAGCACTCTACTACTAAACTAGTCGGCATATCCCGGCTAAAGTAACGTGAGTAACCCGTATTTTCAATAATAATACATTGGAATCGACTTCTAGTGCAAAAGATTCAGCTGAATATCAGTATTTTACTTGGAGTGGCTACCTCCACAACCCGGCGAACGATAGTCTTTGTTAGTTTAGTTGTGATGACCCGTAACCACTGCCATAGATCTTCAAATAGCAAGCGGGACCGATGGCTTAACGTGCTCTCAGAAGCACTGAGGAAATCTCGTTATGATCAGATGCTCATCTATTTACGGTCGACCGCGTTAATGGATTGGTCCGCGCGGTTTCCACTTAGCCACAAAACTCTTAAGGGCTAGCATTACAAGCGCGAGATGGATTTTCTCCCATTTATGGTCATAATTTTGTATGGGGAAACATGATTAAAACGCGACAAAATGTATCTCGAACGTGCAATATAGAACGAACAGTTCAACTTAGAATTAATTATAAAAAAATAATGCATCTACTTACTAAATAGAATAATGAAAACCGGCAGCATTTTCCAACTCAATTCATGGAGCTAAGCTACAAAAAATTTTAATGCTTTCTTATAATGACGACTGTCGATAAATCAACTCATTACAATTTTAATTATGATGACTTGGTTTTACGACATTATGTAGAACGAATAATTAGACTTTTCGACATAGTAATTGTGGATAAAAACATTGGTTAGATATGTGTACCTACATACATACGTATGTGCATTATTGTCAACTAGCTACGTGGACTGACGACCTGGAGAATGTCGCTGGAGGGGACTGGATGCCGGAAGGCGCAGGACGGGGTGTTGTGGCGCAAATTGAGAGAGGCCTATGTCCAGTAGTGGACTACGAGAGGCTAATTGATTGATTGAGCTACCCACCCTGGCTTCGCTCCGGGTACTATATGGTACCTACTATGATATGCATGTTTAATACGTAAAAACCTTGGATTTGATCATTCTATCTGTTCTTCTTCGTCGTGTCGATGGCTGAGTCAAATTGTATTTTGACTTGCCATCGTGGTGAAAGGATTAGCCAATTCGCTTTGGAGAACTCGCGAATTGCCCAGGGTGCACCGGACGTAGGGAAGCGTTGTGTACGTCACTCGGGGAGGCTCCTTTCATGCACTCATCTGTTAAAAAATCCGCATCTCAATCTGTTGCGTAGTTTTAAAGTTATTTCCATACATAGGGTCAGACAAACTAACAGCGGGCAGCGACTTTGATTTATCCTATGTAGTTTTTCTTCTTCTTGTCGTGTCAATGACTATAGTACTTCTCTTAAATATTTTATATCTATATACTTTTAGACCAAAAGGATGCGACTAGGACGCCTTTTTGGTTGGCCTGCATGAGGTCTTTTTGCAAGGGGTAGGAAGTAATGAGCAGGACAACAGATGGGCCATATTTTGGGTGGGCGATCCACATTAGCAACTAGTGTTGGATGTGTTTGTAGTGATATATAATAAGATAATAGTGATAGTGATAGTACACATAAACGCGGGTCCACATTTGTATCACTTGCCCGATTTGATCCCTGTATCGTCAGGATTATTGTAGGTTTGATACATTGTCAATTTGTCACACAAAAAGTATTTCTGTAATCGTCACACTCACGCTGATGTAGAGACAACAGAAAAGTCATTAATATCTTACAACACCACTTTTGTAGGTATACTTTTTGTCTATACGTAGTTGTCACGGAGTAGGTAGTTGGCTCCATATTAAGATATGGAATAATTTTCTGGGGCAATTCAACAGATAAATCTTTAATATTTAAGCTCCAAAAACGATGCATTCGTGCTATGTTTGGACTAAAAGTTACTGACAGTTGTCAATCCCTTCCATCATTATATATCCTAGAAGTAAGTATGTCTCTTTGTAAAAAACAATCCAACACTATTTCCAAAATTGTCTGATACTGTACAAAGTAACCGACGAGACCATGAACGACTATGCATGCACAGCGCCAGAACTGCTCATTTGGGGAATAGTATAATCTGTATAGCGCCTAAAATTTACAATAAGTTACCAAAACAATTTAAATCCTTGAATTTTAATATGTTCAAAAGTAAAGTTAAAGAAATGTTAATAAAGAAATGCTATTACAATATTAAAGACTAACTTAATGATAATTATATTTAAATTATGTAATCTACTACGACATTATTATTCTATTATACAATTTATTATTACTATACAATTCCAATATATTTTATTTGACATATTTTTTTTTATTCTGATATATTTTGACATTTCTATAATTTTACTTTATTACTAAAATACTGATGCATGCTTAATATTGACATTGTGTAATTTATATCAATTTTATATTTGTACGCCTTGCATGGCAAAACATGTTGTTACGTAACCATACCACCAATACAACTGTTATAGAATGTAATATTCTATAGACCACACATGTTTAAAGCAAATAAATATATCTTTATCTTTATCTATTGTTTGTGTTATTTTTTGGGGTAACTCGACGGACTGGCTCTCTGTCTTTAAAGCGCAAAAACGTTGCATTCGCACAATATTTGGCCTGAAAGCAAGAGAATCTTGTAGGGCATCTTTCAAAGAGCATCGTATATTAACGTTTCCTTGCATAAACATATACGAGTGTGCAGTATTTATCAGACAAAACTTAAATTTATTTAAAGTAAGAGAAAGAAGACGTCATTTGGGCAAATTATGTGTTGTACCATGCAAAACAACAATGATGCATAAAAGCATGTTCTGCAAAGCACCCCTCATATACAATAAGTTACCACAAAATATCAGAAACCTAAGAGATCAGCAACAATTTAAAAAGGAACTCCACAAATTTCTTACAAACAAATGCTACTATTCGGTCCAGGAGTATTTTGATGACAAAACATTCAATTAGTAATAATAATATGTATAGTTTTAAATTGATTTAATAATTTTGTCAATAATCACTGTGTAATAGTAATAATTGTGTAATATCGAACTAAAAATTTTAAAGTAATTGAATAACTGTAATATTATAATGATTATTAAAATGTGTGTGACATAATACTAATAATATGTAACTTCATATATGTAACGTTCTTGTTGCTAAGTAATTAAATATTTGTGTTACTACTAACATTTGCACACCAACATGGTAAAATATGAAATGGACATTCATGTAAACTAACACCATACTGTACTCATATTTGGCAAATAAAAATTGAATTGAATTGAATTGAATTGAATTATCTTTGTGCGTAGCGAACAATCTGATCCCACCACAAAAACGGAACCCAGAAGTCCAAGCACCGCTATTTGGCGGTAGGTTAATGGTGCTGCCAGCCTCCAGCTTGTTAACTTATTAAATGTGACTTTTATGATGAAAAAAAACTGATTGAAAATTAAACAGGTTGGGTAACTGATCGTTTTCTTTACGTTACAATATTTTATTTACTACCCCTTTATTTCATTGCATAAATAGTGTTTTTTTGAATATTTATCTTACAAAATAATTTTACGGTAAAAACAACAGAAATACCCGAAATATGCCCAAACACTCAAGTTATATTTAGAGTTGAATAGTGAGAGGGTATTTTTTTGCAGGATGAAAAAACCTTTATGTAATATTCGAACATTTTAAAGTTTAGATTAGGTATTCGATTAAAATTTTAACTATTTCGCTTTTATTGAATAAAATAAAATTCGTTTATTTCTAAGATTATGGTGATACATAACGTTGTAAAGTCTTAATAAAGGTTGCATATTCTAACCATTCCCTAGTGTAGAAATATCTTTGTTTTGTTTGTTTGTTTGTATTTTACATAATATATAATCTATTCCAGTATGTAATATTCATTTATAACGAATTTAACATCATAAATTCATAAAATTTATAATTTATTATTTTTCCTTTATTTAAAACTATACTTACAATACAATATATTTATACTTTATTTTACATTCATAATTTATTATTATTTAAGAAAAATTCATGTTATTATAATTGATTACATCATTACACAAATATTAACATCATTATTAATACTCTGGTATATTTCATAATAGAGATAGTATTTAATATTATAATTTTTGAATTAAGTATTCTTTTACAGAATAAAAACATTATTCAACAACTAATTGAATAATTTATATTTTAATTGATTGAAAGTGAAAATTTTCATATTATTAGGTAATTTATTAAATAGTTTAATTTCCATACAATGAGCATTTTTAGCATGTACTTAAGTCTAAATCTCTGTCGAGGTACTAGCACGTACTAGTAAGTTTTGCGTTCTTTTGCAATTAGTTTTATTTTAAGTGACAAAATGCAGACAAAAAAAAACTACTAAGGTGTCAAGGGACACCCGGATGGAACGAAGTTCGGTAATTCCAAATAACAACAAATCAGGATTCGCACCCCAGATTGCAGTAAAAGGTATGCGACCTTAACCACTAAACAAATAAAACAGTCTATTAATAAACTAAATATACGGTAACAAAAATTTAACCAAATTAAAAAAAACAAACATTAAGACAATTAAATTATCAAGCGTAGCAAGCGTACACACGATCATTCAGAATCACTTACTCATTCTCTTAAAATAATCGAATGATACTTTTAAAATCATTGTGGAGATATTATCACAATACTTCTATAGGCTGAATGGCTACATAACAATATTTCCTGTGCCTTACACACTCAATTTCAAAATAATTCTTATCTTCGAACTTTTTGGCTATTCGAATTTCAAAATATCAAAAGCGAGGTTCATTCAAACACACACACATAGACTTATAATGCCTAGATCAATAAACTGCTTGTATGAATTTAAGTCTAAAGTTAGGCTAAAAACAGATTGATTGAAAATTATAATGCGCCGCTTGGCGGACAGACAAACTAAATGCAAATCTGATAAATACCAGAGAGTTACACTGAACTGAAACGGCACAATTAAAGTGAATTGCTACAAAAAAGTGTCGTTACAACTTTTCGTTCCATTTTTCCCGTCTAGCCCCCTTTCGCAACGCGCGATAAGGAACTTCGTTCCAAAAATGAATGTAAAATTGCATGCAGTTAAAATAGAACACTAATGTTATAATTAAAATAAAAGTACATATATGTATAATATTTGCACGCCATACAATACAATGGCAAAATATGATTATGAACAATAAAATTAAATAACGAGAGGTGAGTGGGTATTGCACGGGCGCCGTGCATGTCCGAGCGACCGAGCGACTGTTGTCGCGTCGAGCGTAAACAGGAAGCAAGTATATCAGTGTGATGACGTAGTACTAAGAAAATAGTGATGTGGCAATCTATATCGATTGTACCTCCTGCTACCAATGAGAAAGTATTTAATGCTTTTATCTAAATTTTATATGAGGCTGGTATGATGCTGCAGATTTGAAATTAAAGAAAAAAAGTTTTGAACTGGAAAAAAAAATGTTTATGGCCTTGTTTTGAACAACTTGTAACTTTTTGTAATAAGTATGATGGTAACTGTATAAGTTAGCATGGGTAGAATGGATACGTAGTTTTGTGCTGGTACTGAGATTGGACTTACGATTTGAAATCGGTTATAATTAAGTTAATAGCATTAATACCTGTATTAACAAGCTGATCGGCGTTATTGGACCATTTAAGTTGTACATAAAAGTACCAAGACATTTTAAGGATTTGCTCCAGGGTACAGAGAAGCCATCAATTAAGACGAAGCGTGTTGGTAGCACCCTCTTGCCGGTGAAAAGAATGCTTTCAGTTTTACCGAAGTTTAACTTCAGCTACCACTAAGTAAGCCCATTGAAAATTTGTAATCTGCTAACTTTGAGATCAATATCTTCAGATGAGGTGTAGGTTGCGGTATCATCTGCATAGATAGCTAGTTGTGTGTGGGTTGCTTAGGTGTCATTTTTTTTTAATGGGAATTACTTTTACTAATTTCCAAGCCGATGGAAAATAGCAAAGCAGCCATTAAAAAGTTTTGTTAGCAGAACCAAACACTTTTGAGCCAAGTTTTGAGTCAATTCACCATCAATGGAAAAATAAACCGCCAGATGGCAATGACCAGGTAGTAAGGGTTAGAGGTTCAGTTATATTTTGAGTGTTTTTCGGTTTAAAGATATTTATTTCTCATAAGAACATCAGTCCACTTAAAATGAGATACAAAGATAGTATAAGGTAATAATACAGTACATTATCTCTGGAGTTACAGAACATAAAAAGTTACATTACAGTGTAGGTACATATTTCTTAAGCTTAGATTTGAATGATTGAATGTTATCGCATTCTTTAATATCGGCCGGCAATCTATTGAACAGCTGTGCTCCTTCAAACAATACGGTTTTTTTACCGTAATTAGTACGTTTTTGACTTACATTACATCAGGGTTGGAAGATTGATGTGAGCCGACGTAGTGAATTAAAGCTGGATCAGATGGAGCGAGAAAGTCGTAGTCGTTCAGAACCATATGGTGAAAAGAGGATTTTACTATGTAGGTTAGTTGTGGGACAGTTCCTTTTTAGTATTTAGATCACCAACAAATTATATTGTTATTTCTATGATTGTTTCATTTAAATTTGAGTAACAGGGAAATGGGGGGGATTGATAAACTGAAATATCTGTAGAGGAACAGGGTGTAATGTTCCTCCACCACAAAGGAAGGATCCTCTGACCAGGTTCGTATAGCCTGGCGGACAGCTGTCCAACGGTAGCGTATTGGAAGTGGCATATAGTATACCTACACTCTGTGAACACTTCGTTATCGCGATTCAGCGCTCTTTGACATATGTCACGTGTGCATCACTTATTGATGTTGTCATTGTTATCTATCATCTCTTATGTGCGGATACCGCCACATGTCGTTTATCGTATAATAACCCCTCGACATAAGGTGATTCTTTACTGTTATCAGATCTTAACTCGTTAAGAATAAACTTATCCAAATGCTGAGAGTTACGGAATACAATGTCTAGACATGTAGCATGTAGCAGTATGTGAGGTGATTCGAGTTGGTTACAAAAACAAATGACTTAAATAAACTGATTAATCTTATGCAAGAAGGTGACTCTTAAGAAAATTAATATTAAATTAACCACATACCACCACATGTTTTCTTTTGACACATATTTGTTTTAGTGCAGTCTCCAAAATTATTTTTTCATTTAAGCGTTTACAAAACTTTGTCAGTTTATAAATGGCAGAGTATGGGTTACTTGCTAGAAATAATATTTTTTTAGAGAAACATCAATAAACAACCAAACGAATAGATCAAAATTTTGAGGCCTATATTAAATTTTGGTTGCTGAGTACCGTTAACGCAATAAAAACGGTCGAATTGAGTAGCTCCGTTTTTAGGGTTTTGTACCTCATAAGGAAAATACTAAACCCCTATAACTGGATATACAATGGATGGTGGTAGGCTACATTAGGTACATTTGGTACGGAACCCTGAACGTGCGTGCTCAATCAAACACGTATTAAACATATATTTTTTATCGGTAAAAAAATTAAAAAATCTTGGGCGGTGAGAGTAGAGTTAGGGGTGTTAGAACTATAGCTAGCCAACATATAAGCCAATTCAATTAGGCAAACGATGTACCAAACCCTCTTTATACTAACATCTCGATTTTATATGATTTTTTGTTGAATTCTCAGTAGCAGCTCTGGACTCAAATAATCGGACTATTCGGAATATTTCAATAATGTATTCAAAGATAATAATATTTATTTACTATGCAGACAATTTGTGCGTTTTTGTTTGTATCGCATCTGTACATAGACCCGACTGACTGATTCATAAACACAGAACCTAATCGCTTGAAATATTGCATGAAGGTTCCAAGTCCCTTTTCAGTGCTCCCTTACGTCATAAGGATATGATATGATACGTAAAGGAGCACTGAGAAGGGACTTTTGGAAATAAGGGTTGAACGGTTATTTCGAAGTTCGTAATTTTTAAGTCAGAAGCATGAAATTTCGTATACTGTTTAACTTGAATATAAATAAATGTATCTCTGTACCGGTACAAACCCCGGTGTTTCCTTCATATTATTCAAAATAGGTTAAAGTTAGAGGTTGACGGAGAAAAATCAATAAATGGCGTTGTGTATATTGTATAAAACGGACCAAACCGCGCGGGTCATCTTGTTTCATGTATATGAAAAAATCGACTATATTTATATTGGGTCTACCTTTTATGGCAATTTTTTTTCGTCATTATTTTATTTTGCAATACAACTGATAACATTATCATCATTTGGCACGGACTTTTTCATACATTTTTATTTATTTTATCATACACTCGAGACTCATTATTTTCTAAGGTTAAATCATCTTTTAGCATACATTTTATATTTACAATGAAGAAGAAGAAGAAGAAGAAGATAGGAATCATTCAAAAGCTTTGATAAATCGGATATCAATATTAAAATAATTTGGATGTCGATAGCTGAGATTTTTATACTTTTATTTAATGTAGAATACTGGTATTAACATCGACATTTTAAAAGTAATTTCTATTGAAATAAATCGCATGAGACCCATTGCTCTACAAACCTAAATGTAACACAAAAAAGTATTTATAAATAATTTAAAAAGTAATTATGGAGTATGCCTAAGCGACTGAGGGCAACGTCCGTAGCTTCTTTAAACGTTTTATTTACAAATAATTTATTACGTACAAACTACGTAGTAGATACATTTGATAACAATCTAGGTAATACTGGAAAGGATTAAGTAGATACAAAAATACCAATTTAAGGCTATGGGATGGCTGCTCTGCAGCATTGCACCAATATGATAAATAATACTTCAGGTGCGGCCGAGCGAGCGCGCCTGTTGGCTAAGGGGAATGGAAGTCAGGAGCCTGGCTTTACGCGCTACCGCCGCCCAACATAGGTACCAAGCTGGACGACGCGCGACGGTACTTTCTGCTTTGTCTCTGGTTGGACGTGCCATGTGTTTCGCCGCATCGTTGTCGCTGTGGAGAAGCGGTTGACTGCCTCACCACTCTTATCTAAATGACATAATCCTTACATCTACTGGAACCTAAAAAAAATAACAACCTGATTATAATTTCTTAAGCTCTTGTCTATTTGTCCATCCAAAGGTTGCCTGTAAGAAATTGCTTTTATAGCGATAAGGCCGCCCATTGTACTATCTAAATGATGTGCTTTTTGAAACTGACTTTCTTATTTGTGTACAATAAAGAGTTATCTATCTATCTAATGGTTTGACACGACACGCGACGATGGGAAGAGACCCGATGGTATGCGGAGGAACACTTAGACGCCCAGCCACCAAGTTTAAATGTAAATACTTGTCTATTTTTCGTCTTTCTTTGTAAATGATCGCCTTTTTCTTAGTTCTACAAACGGTTACATTTTTTTTACTAGCCTACGGGTATGTCCCACTGCTGGGTAAGGGCCTCTCCCCATGACTTCCAAGTTTTTTTGTTATTTGGTATTTCTGGCCAATCGTTCTGAAATGCATCCACGTCGCATATACGTCAATATTCCACATTTACGCGGTCAAAATTATTTGTTTAGCTATATTACGTCTGCATGATATTACAAACCTCTTCAAAATATTTTTTTTATTTAGTGAATTTTTTTTCTTTAAATATAGGTAAAACAACATTAACAACAAAGAAATAAACACTAAGTTTTTTGTAAATTAAGGAAAAAGATCATTATTTCACATAATTTTTTATTCAATCCAAAGACAATACACACAAAATAAAATAAAACTAGTACAATATTACAAACAAATTAATACAACAAAATTATAACGTTATGGATTCATCTTGCTGCTCGCTATCTGAGTCTTGTTGGTCGGGATATTCTGGCATGCGCATGTTTATTGTTTCCGGGCAAAATGTTTTGGGGATTGATCTCTTCTTGGGCCTCAGGCTGCTAATAAGTGGAGTAACAATCTTCACACCTGATGCACTTGAAGTATCTAAAACAACGAAAAGCTAAGATTACTTAACTAATAAAAAATAGTTGTATTTTCATATAAAATCTTAATGGTTAAAAAGGTCCCTCGTTTTGTCATCTGCACTTTTCCGCAGCTAGTTTTTGTATTTTCTTTTAGCTAAAAGATTGCAGTTTTAAATAAAAAAAGAATGATGATCGTAGCTCATCTATAAGTACAACAAATTGACCTTTAAAGTTTAAAACTACTAAAAAAAATGGTCTAAAACAACCCATGTGTTTGAAACCCCCCAATTATTCGAATTTAGTATTTTGGATAAGTAAACAATAATAAAAATTAAGATACATACCTGTGTTATTGGAATCCATATCTTTCACTTCAAAAACTGACACAGAAAAAAAGATATTAATGTTGTCACTTTCGTAGAGTTTGTAACTTTCAGCAGCTAAAACGAGCGCACGGTTTGACGGTCAAGTACCGACCACCTGAAAGCGGTCGGGGTGTATCCCAGGTAGGTTTAGGGGCTCAATTAGGATTCTTGGAACTGTCTCCTAGCTGTGCATGTGGTATTTTATGTATTTACCGTAAGTTTTGAAAATTCAATTTTGACCGCGTAAATGTGGAATATTGACGTATGTGGTCGTCCCGCCATCTCCGTTTGGGCCTTCCTCTTAGCCGTTGACCGTCACGTGGCTCACCTCTCTGGACTCATACGGTTACACATAATAACAGTTACATTATAATAATTTATATTGTTGATAAAATAAATAACCGTTTATTTAAGAAAAAAAACCATCCGGGTCGACTTTGGTGTTTTCCGATAAAAAAAACCATATTTGTAGGATTTTCTGTTCAAAACTTTTGTGCTTCAAAAACTGTTTTCGCAAGCTTATTCCATAGATTTGTGTTTTTTTTTATTAACGTGTAAATTTTTTCTAAGGTCGATTTTCCCATGTGTGGCAATTGCCGCAGAATCGTTTTTGCACCCCGGGTCTCGAACTCGTGTACTGAATCAATGGTACGGCTTCGTTCGGCTCGTTTACACCCTGTATAATCCAAAGTCATGAAATCACTCAATTGTTCAACAAATAATACATAATTAAAGTCACAAGATAAACTTCTTAAACGGACGGACAAAAGAATTCAAGCAATATGTAAATGAATATGTTAATATAGATATTATCACCAATGTTATTGTTAGCATTTATCAAAACAATCTCTTTGTTACCATCTCTATTCATCTTACTTAAGTATATTACACACATTTTTACATTTTATTTGTACGGCACTCCATACGTCAAACTTCTTTTCAGTAACACTATTTAAATATTCAGTAAGTTCATAGGTCTTTCATTAAAATTCAAAGAGTCACGGAGCGCTCACAACTGGTGAAACAACTATAGCAGTGTCTTCCCTTAACCGTGCCGGGAGACACGGAACGAACGGAATTTTCAAGTATTTTATTATTTTTTTGTAAAAATGTACCAGGAAAATGAAGTCGGTGCTAAATTGGAGAAAAACAAGTTTGAGAATTCGATCAGTGAATTGAAGAAGAAGACTTTTGTAACCTTTACTGATATCGAGAATTATGGTTAGTTTAAATTATTTCACTTTTGGACTCTGGTTTTGACTCATCTCATCTCTACAACTTCTTAGTTTTTGTTTTCTTATGTTAATTAGTTAATGGTACTCACAGCTCATTCTCTATAATTAGAATACAATGCTTTGTCAAGCTTTTTGTTTCAATGTCACCCATCATCCTAATTGAAACGCAATCACGTGTGTTCTAATTATAGATTAATTAATATTCCTTCAGTTACCCCTATAATAAATAGGTAGTGTGTAGTTATTAGCCTAAGTCCAAGTTTTATTTTTTATTTGTTACAATTTGATTCGGCATATCGATGTACCTATTTAACTTTGTTTTATAGTATTATATTATACCGATCATTTTCTCCTAAATTTAGTAACATTAAGGTTTATTATCGTACCTTATTCTGACCAATTTTAATCAGGCTTTGAATTATAATGATATCTGATCCAATTACTTTTTCGAATACCGTGAACTGTATTTTGCACTGTTCAATATTCTTTTAATTATAATTCAAATTAAGAAAAAGAAAAGAAAACAAAATGTATTAACCTTTGACCTAGAACACTTCCCTGAGGTACAGTCGGCCAATGAGTTAGGTATGCAGAGCAAAATCTTCTAAGTCATAGTAAAGACTCACGACATACACCAGTTATGGATAAGTGTGTTATATATCTAAATAGTGGGTATATTACACTTATTAAATAAGAAATACAAACTTGCATATCTATTGCAGTCAGTTTTTACTATGGCGTAGAAGTTTTTGACCTGTATACCTAATTGT
Organism: Hypena proboscidalis; assembly: GCA_905147285.1. Lineage (NCBI taxonomy): Eukaryota > Metazoa > Arthropoda > Insecta > Lepidoptera > Erebidae > Hypena > Hypena proboscidalis. Next base: position 2,091,223 of record LR990147.1, read on the forward strand.
TTGGCCCACTGTACATCCGGATTCAAAGAAAGTGCGAAACACACATTTCTATTACGATCATCGTTATATCTAATGCCAAAACGAAATCTAGGATGGCAACAAACATAAGCTACATAAAGATTTGGATCAACAGCTAACATGAGCGTTTGGATCATTTTGTCGCTGAACGGGATCGAAGGCGAAAGCCATATCTTTCTTTTCACTATATATTCTTTTCATTTTTTCGCTGGACTCTAAATGTATATTCTAATTTGGTTGTGTGATTAGACCCTGCAATTAGTAGATCATGAGATGTAGTCGAAAACGTATTCTACACGCATCTACAATCTATTGCAACTTGTGGTTGTTCAAGGGCTATAGGTGATAGTTGCCATTGCCTATCGCCGTATAAAATAATCCATTTCATCCATTAATACATAGATACATACATAGTACAGCTGTCAGCGGCGACCTCTTAATTACATCATAATTATATAATCTAAGTTAAGTCTAGGATATTTATTTAAGAGCATCTCTGTAAAAACTAATGTTGTGAAAAATAAACTTTATTATACTTTATTATTATTATTATTAATATTACTTTTTTTACATTCTAGAAGAAACTTGCGTGACTCCGGAGTACCAAGAAGCTTACAAACGCTCCATAAATGACCCTGAGGGTTTCTGGGGAGAAGTGGCTGGAGAACTGGAGTGGACCAAGAAATGGGACCGAGTGCTCGATAATAGCAACCCACCTTTCACCAAATGGTAAGAAATCTGTCTCAATTTATATTTCAAGGGTCATTTTAAATCGTAGCCTTTTAATAATATATTATTTTATACAATATTAAGATTGAAATTTTAAGAATCTAGCAGGATTTGAACTTGCGCCCCTTAACCTTGGGGTTAAATATGGTGAACTTTATTATTTTATAACAAGTTTGAAGTTTGCAATTATGGTACAATCAGTGTTCTTACAACATGTCTATTGCTTTCTCTTCAATTGAGTTACATATTATTGAACAATGCTACATATTAAACTAATACTGAACATAAAACAAAATTCATAAATCTAAATTTTGTTAAACATAAAAAAGTTAAATGTAGTTACTTAATAAAATATTTCGTACAAAATACAATTAAAAAAAACTTGTACGAAGTTGTTTATGTGTAAAATAGCTATTAAACCTGTATTGAGTCTATGATTATGTTGTAACGGCAGACCACGGAAGCCTATTGGGCGTGGCCCGACACCAGCCGGTTTCTATTTTTTAATTTTGTGAATATAATCTAAAATAAAGTCCTTTTAATTAAAGATATAAGCTATTTCATAGGGAACAAGTAAAAGCGTATTTCCAATACGGACCTTATCGTATATTTTTTTTACAAAATAAGCACGAACGAACATGCATTTTAGTGTTTTAAATATAATATGTCCTGAAAAATAGAAAAAAATATTAATCCCATTAAAGTTACAAGCCGATTTGGATAGTACCTTCTGGAAATACGCTATCGGTTGTTCCCTCTTAAAATAAATGAGTTGAATAGACGCACGTATCTACCCATCAAATGAAACTATTGCATATTTACAATAGATACTTGTCCATTTCAAACCATTTACATATATTATGTTAAATACGGTAATTGTGTTCGATAAACTGGAATAATAATTATTAAATTTCACTTTATTTTTGAAGAGACATAAAAATCATTTTTAACCGACTTCAAAAAAAGGAGGAGGTTCTCAATTCGGTTGTGTTTTTTTTTTTTTTTTTTTTTTTTTATGTTTGTTCGCCGATTCGCCGAACTCGAAGACGCCTGGACCGATTTGAGAAATTCTTTTTTTGATTGATAGGATATACTTGTCATGTGGTCCCATTTTTTTCAAGTCACGTTCTGATGATGGGATCCTAGAGAAATCGAGGACAACCCTCAAATTTAAAAGGCTTCTATATTGTTTTTTATATATTATCTAAAGCTACTCGGATATCTGCATCTAGTAGTCAGCATTTTATGTTGCTGAGCTGATGCTGGAAGGTACAGCTCCTCAACAGTTAATTCTTTAAATATAGGCTCAAAAAAGTAAACAATAACTCTGTATAGACTTATCTTTCTAACAACTATTTTCTGACTGAATATTAGTTCTTAATTATCCGATTTACTTGGCACCGACTTCAGAATTATAAAATAATTATTTAATAATTTCTATTTTACTAAATGAAAAAACGTATTATTTTGTGCGAAGTAAATTTATTTTATGCTTTTTAGTTTACATACTTTTTGAAGTCGGTTTTTTTTTTATTAAAAATTATGTTGATTCACTATGAAAATAATAGGAAAAAATTGCAAGCGGTTTGAAGGACAGAAAAAACCTAGTAAGCAGGAAATTGCAAGCGCCTCGAAGAAACGAAAATGTAGGCAGAACCCGCAATCCTATCTTCCATCTTGTTGTTGCTTACCATATCCATATACTGCCTATAAATTTCTGGATAACTTAACATAAGATAACGCCTATATTACCCAGGTATAGCAGAGTTACAACACCCACATTTCACCTATTATGTTTAGGCCCCGTGGGGTAGGGAGTGAGCCTATCGTTATCGAAAAAAAATGTGAGAAACGATGCGCATGCGTAGTGAGCTTATCGGCTCTTTAAGCGTCCGTCCTCGACCGTTGAGCGATGCACTTGACCGTATCCAATATACGCTGGCTTTCCTCCGGATACTCTGAAGTATAATATGTATGCTATATAGGTACATAGAAAAACCTTTATAATAGATAATTCTATACAAAACAATAAAAAACACGTCAAATTTCGTTGCGTAGTTTAAAGATCTAAGCATACATAGGGACAGACACACATACAGATAGCAGCTTTGTTCTTATGATTATATGAAGTGACTAGTTGCCGCCCGCGGCTCCGCCCGCGTGGTATGTCAATTAAAAGTAGCCTATATGTTAATCCAGACTATAAGCTACATGTGTGCAAAATTTCATCGAAATCGACCCGGTAGTTTTGGCGTGAAAGAGTAACAAACATCCATCCATACATCCATACTTACAAACTTTCGCCTTTATAATATTAGTAAGGATAATTATCAATCTTCCTATCCCAGGTGGGTAGGTGGTGAGATGTCAGTATGTTACAATGCAGTGGACCGACACGTCCTAGCTGGAAAAGGAGACCAAGTGGCCCTGGTGCACGACTCACCCTTGACCGACACAGTCAGAAAGATCACATACTCCGAGATACAAGAACAGGTTTGTTTGATACTTCACAATCTTACCTAAGTAAAGCTACAGATACACATGCTCATAAAATGACATTATTTAGTAGCGTGCTTAAAACTAGGCCGTCGATTTTTGTCAATCTAAAAATGAGCATGCTTATTTATAAGCAATGGCTCAATAGCGGCATGATTTTGTGCTAGTAATGAGCATGTACTTAAATATCTGTTACTATACGATTCTGCCACGAGAAAATGCATTTAGTTTTACGTGTTTGTTGTAAAGTAACTAATAACTTTTGCCATTATTTTATGTTGCAAAATCTCTTCCTTCTGAAATGTTAAGATAAGATTGGTAAAATTGTTTGAAACTCATTTGAAAAGGCTGCAGATTTACTGTGTTTTTGACATGCCTTGTCGCTTCTTTGTAGGTGTCTCGGCTAGCCGGCAAACTGGCTTCACTAGGTGTGACCAGAGGTTCCCGAGTGCTGATCTACATGCCTCTCATTCCTGAGGCTATCTTCGCAATGCTGGCCACCAACAGGATCGGTGCTATTCATTCTGTGGTATTTGGAGGTCAGTCTATGATGTTTACAGCGTAAAAAATTCTCGTTTTTCTGCATTTAGTCGCAAATTTTGCTCTTCACACTATTAGAGACTTTATTGTGGAACATAAATGTGAGTCTTCCGTAAATTGGTAATTCATCTTTATTCAGTATCTTTCATTATATTATTTAAGAAAAACTGTTTCCCTGGGAACAATCCAAAAGAGAAGAATTCCGTTCTGAACAAATTAAAGGGGGGGATCTGTAGGTTCACTAGGTAACAAAGGAGTAGCTACAGTGTACATGTGGAAGAAACATTCTTACCAATTTTTTTCTTCTGTAGGATTTGCCGCTAGAGAACTTAGGACGAGGATCGAGCACGCTGAGCCGACCGTCATCGTAGCAGCCAGCTGCGGAGTTGAACCCAATAAGATAGTCAGGTAAGGTTGACTTATATGGGCCTTGTAACCTTTGATTGTCGGGAAAAAAATGAATAATACATAACCTAAGAACAAGAGTAGGAATTCCTGTTGTTGCTCTCAATGAACCTTAAAAATGTTCTGATTTTCCCTGTGAAATCTTTAAATACGAACAATTTTATCATTAGGATGGATTTTCTAATATAAACAGAGCGATGGACACATCAATGTCACAGTTGGCGTAGAGTTTATAAACTCTTTTTGAAAATATATTTTCTGCAGATATAAGGACATCCTGGACGAAGCACTCTGTCAATCAGCTCACCAGCCCCACAAATGCATTATCTACCAAAGGCGTCGTGTTCTGGAGTGTCCTTTAGAACCAGACAGGGACATATCTTGGGAAGATGCTGTCAAATCTGAACCAGTGCCTTGCGTGTCTGTTGAAGCTAATGAACCGCTTTATATCTTGTATACTTCAGGTAAGATTAAAATTCATAGCATATTTTAGACGAAGAACTGCCCAACAGCCCACCAGATTGAAAAAAAAAATGTTACCAACAACATTTTGGTAGTTTTAGTAGTTGGGTATTAAAATATGCCTGACTTTATTAGTCAAGCATAATTTTCATTGGGCACTTTCTTTCCTTTTCAAAATCTTGATTTCTTTACTGCAGGAGGTATGACTGAGTTAATAGACTTTGAGTTAAGATGGCTACGCATCATTCTATAAATTTCCAGTATAAGATGTACTCGTAATATTTAAAGCAAATTTTAGCTTTGCTATGCCTTTTTGTATTTATATATATTATTATATATAAAACCAAGTAGGTAATGGTTCGTCTAGCTTCGGCTGGCACAAAAGAGTTGAGAAATTTCGAGTCCGGCAGCATACGAATCCATAGCTGAATTGGCAAAGCACTTGGGGCGTATACCCAGGGGGTGCAGGTTCGAGTCCTGCTTGATTCTTAATTTTTTCAACTTTAATATTATATAGATGTACTCGTGTTGTATAGATTTCCCGTGCAATGCGAGAATAGCTTATACAGGAAATGTACAGGTTGATCGGTAGCCGTTTGTACATGTCAGTAAAAATAACATCTGTTTAGCTGATCAATGACATAGCTCATTGTTAAATAATTGGGACTTTAACCATTCGTGATTTTAATTGCAATTTTTTTTTTTTAAATTTTTTAAAACTTTCCGTATTGTTTCTTTCTTTATTGCGTAATTAAATTTAAGTTCTCTTCTAGTCGAGCCAGGTCTAGCTAAATGTCAATGTTTTATGTAATCATAACTTATATGTAATTATAACCAACACTTAGTTATTTAATATTCCCCAGCATTCTCTGTTGAACAACGTGTCTGACGTTTAACACATTGATTTATGGTTTTAAAATTTGAAATTTGAAATTACCATATTTATTTCGGGAACAGGTACCACAAGTGCTCCGAAGGGCGTACAAAGACCTTGTGGTCACGCAGCGATCCTCTGCTGGTCTCTTCGCACAGTCTACGGCTTGAAGAAAGGCGTCTGGTGGGCCGCTTCGGATCTTGGATGGGTGGTCGGACACTCTTACATATGCTATGGACCGCTGCTTGCTGGTGTGACGTCAGTCCTGTTTGAAGGAAAGCCAGATAGGACGCCTGACCCAGGACAGTATTTTAGGTAAGTCTTCAATATTGGTTTTATGACTGTAATCGCGGCATTTTGAATAGTATCTATCACATGGTGTATCAATCCTTTTTTTTTTAATTATACGGACATTTATTTTAATCGAATTTATTTTCAGTAGTTTTGAGCGTACAGCACTCGTGGGCTGCAGCTGAAAATCAGCGTTAGGTGACTGTATATAATTGCAGTCACTTAGCATTATGCTGAGCTGCTGGCCTATTGGTAGACTGTATTACTATATTTCACCGTATTTCCTATATTGTATCTTTTTTGTTTATTTAAGTATTTAAGTCTCAGAGACTTGATTCAAGGACTCTAAGGTAAAATTGGTTTTCAAGGGACTCCCAAGCCACAGAAGAAATGTCGTTTCTTCAACAAATTAAAATTATTCATAGAACATTTTGGTTCCCTGGATTTCGTATATATTTATATATTTCAATAAAGTTAAGAATGATTACATGGCGATAATAATAAATTATTTTTATCCACAGAATCATAGAACAACACCGAGTGAATGCCCTCTTCACTATCCCAACAGCCATCCGAGTTTTGAAGCGAGCTGACCCAAACGCAAAGTACGCAAGAAGATACTGCAGCAAATCTTTGAAGACAGTCTTCATTGCTGGAGAGCACTGCGATCATGATACTAGGGTGAGTTAAAACAAGGTTTCCTTACTTTTTGTCAAGCCTTTTCCCCGTGGAATCGGGCTTCCAAGATCAAGTTCAGGTTTGACCAAATGTAAAACAAAGAATACCTGGGTCAATTTCAACAAGCGATTTTTTTTTGTCATTTCGGTGGACTTTTTTAATTTCAATGCTATCTATATTTTTTAAGTGAAAAATGAAACTTTAGCCTATTTTATACCATTGTGTGTGAGTGCCCATCAAATATCATCAAAACTTACATAAATATTTAAGGATGAATTTTTTAGAGTCCACTGAAATGAAAAGTGTCTACCGAAATGATAAAAAATTACCACCGAAATGATAAACTGTGCACCGTTTCTTACTGTGTGATAAAAATTTTAAAACAATATGAACACTACTCAAGCAAATCAGTACTTACGGCGAAATTAAATACACAATTTTGAAACTAATTAAAGGAATCTAGCTCGAGTTATAACAGCCACCGAAATGATCCTACTTTTGTCCCTATATCACTGAAATGATAAACTTACTTTTGTGGCGGGAAACCGCAAGAAGTTGGGACTGGTGCGATCGCGCCTAGAGCTTGAGCCGGCACCGAAGTGAGGAATGGTGAGAAGGGCATAACAACGCAATGTTGACGTGGCTATTCTACTAAAACTTACTGTCCTCTGAAATGATAACTTTTTTCTGGACAAAAGTTGACTGCCTGTCAAATCCATGAGATAGAAAATAAACAAACAAAAATGGTTTTATTTGATCGAATATATTAATTTAATGATAAAACAACCGATTTAAATCCATATTATGAATATATTTGCAGGGGAAGGTATTTTATGAGCGGAATTGGGTTCGGGACAGGCCACCGTGATGATAAAATGACACTTTGTAATTTTTTTCTTTGGTATATTATTGGGTAGAAATCAATGATTTTTTTTGCCAAGGTAGAAAAGATCTTACTTTTTTAAGAAAAAATATATTTAATAAAAAATCAGCACATTGCACTACCATTCTCACGTTTGCCGTGTATTTTTTATGCTTGTGCAATTCACCCACCTACGTACGGTCAAGTATGGTGACTGTCTCTGACCCTAGAAACGCCTCACTTGGAAAACAGTTGGACCCATTTCGACAATTTTTGGAAAAAAAACTGGATATTTAATATTTCTAATGATGTGATAAAGCATGTCTTCTTGAATTTGCGAAATTCAAATGACATCAGTTGATGGGTCAATAAAATAAAGAACACTAATGTAAATTGCAGTTTATAAATATTTAAATTGCGTGTCGATTACCATATATTACTGAGTTAGCACTAGGCAATAAATCAAGGTGCACAGTTCGCACACGTGCTTTGTAATGGTCATGACGCTTTCTGCCTCTCGGTTCAGGGATGCTATGCCATTACCATTCACTTCACACATACCGAGATTCCTTCCTGTCTTGAAGCGCACGTAAAGCCTCTACCCCGTTTTCATTAGACAAATAATGTAGTTACAAGCAGTCAGAACTCTCGGACAGACCAATTTCTTGGTGACCGTTCGACTTACGACTTTAAGTTCGACGTATAATTTGGGTCTCTTCAAAGCATCAGGTGTGATCGTGTTCAAATACATATCATGAAGTTGGCAAGATTGTAAAGTTCACATTCTCAGCACATTGATCCTCATTATAAAATCAACTGTGCCAACCGTTTAAGCGTCAATAACATGGCCTTATGGTCAAGATTGCCCAAGTGTGCGCACCAACCAACGAGCGTTCAATAGCCCGGTGTGGACCCAGCATAAGGCAAGGTAGGTCGGTACGTGCCTAGAGACGTCAGGTTTGACTCGTTGATGTCGGTGTCTATGAGGCAGCGATACCTTCAGAGATAAGCCTGAAGAAAAGATCCTATCCAATCTTCTTAGATATCTTACACTCCAGTATAGTCCAATTGACGGAACAAGTAAGAATTTCTGTCAATCAAATATCGACCGTATTTATATCAATATAAGGCTGCACAAAATTCTAAACCGACAGTTTCCCTAACAGATTCACACCACCACGGTGACAGCCGTTAGGCATTTCATTCCCCAGTAAAAAGAAGGAAAAGAGAGAGGCGCGAGGTTTTAACGGGACGTGTGAGACTACGGGCATCTAAAAAAATCTATCTATCTCACTTGCCTAGAACGCTCTTGATATTAATCCGTGTCTGCTTGGGTGCACTGGACCAATCGACAAGTTACTGATCCCTACAACAATATAGCTCCTTCAGTAGTGTCACGGCGATGCTAGCAGCGTAAAACATGCAAATTAATACAATTCATTGAAATGTACTAATTATGTATGTATTATATTGACCTGTAAGTGTTACCGGTGCTATACGTACTTGCGTTGAGTGACGCTTGCATTAATACGGAAAGAGAGTATAAAATAAAACGGGCTAGCAAGCAAATAAAGTTTAAATGGTGGCAGAGTTCTTGTGAACGAGCAAGAGAGCGGTAGCAACACTGTCTCACCTTTAACCTGCCGCCAAATAGTAGTGCTTAACTGTGTCTATTTGGTGGTGAGATCAGGCACTGAATGAGATGAGATGAGGCCCTTTTTATCCCTATTTTCGAACCCTAAAATTTGGTGTACGTAACGCCAGCAAGAAAGTGTCACCTAGAGTGATATGAGTAGAACGTATAATTAGTGCGCAATCTGCTGTAAATGTGCGCCGCATAAAAAAATTGTGCGTCTTGTAGTTTTGAAAAAAAAACGTAAAAACGATTCCTGCTGGAGTAACGTTGTTCTAGCAAGAAAATTATAGACGAATTATCGGAGAGATAAAATACATACATGGGCAGAGAGCTTATATTTGTGCAAATATGTGCGCCAAAAATATAATTTGTGCGTCTTCAGGTTTTCGAGATATTGCGTTTCCCGCTGGAGTAACGTTTTGCGAATTCGTGTATCTCTAAGACCATTTTATGTCCGCCTGTAGAATGAACATACACGAATAGCTCTTAATTTGTGCATATTTGTGACATAATTAGATGCCAGATAATATTTATAATTTTCAAGTAATTGCGCTTTATTGAAAACTTAAAAAAATATTGTAGCGCCTAAATGAGAAGACGTATAAGTTCAAATTCAAATTCAAATCATTTATTTTCATAGGCCCCAGGAGGCGCTTGAACACGTCAAAATATTACAAACAAATGATATAAAAATAAATTATAAGTAAAACTAAATTATACTAATTACAATGATTTGAATAACCGGGGCTTAGATTAATTTTAATCCAACTGTTTAAAATCAGATTAAAATCAAACTAAGTACCAGCTCCGATGGGTATTGCATTATGATAAGAGCTGGTGAGAAACTCATGTGCACCATCTTTTCAAATGAAATGAATAATATACAATTATATTAATATATAATAATATATAACAATTACAACACATAAAAAGAGCAGTTCATTTCCAAATACTATTATTATTTATGTAGTCTAAAATACAGTAATAAGCTTTTTGAGATAATCTGGTTTTAATATATTTCTTAAATTTACCTATCGATAATTCTACTGCGTCTAATGGAAGTTTATTGTAGAAGCGTATACATTGACCTGGAAACGAGTTAGAGATTTTATGGAGCCTAGTAGTGGGCACAGCCAGTTTGGTTTTGTTCCTTAGATTTACTTTATGGAGATCACTATTTTTCTTAAATTTTGTTTGATTCTTGTGGACGTACAATAAATTTTCATAAATGTATTGAGAATGTAACGTCATAATATTTATCTCTTTAAATTTATTTCTTAGTGTCTCCTTGGGACTCATCATATAGATAGCTCGAACAGCTCGTTTCTGGAGCACAAAGATTGAATCTACATCCGTGGCACTACCCCAAAGCAATAAACCATATGACATTATACTATGAAAATAGCTAAAATAAACTAAACGCGCAGTGTCAACATCGGTCAGTTGACGGATTGTTTTTACGGCGTAAGCTGCTGAGCTGAGTCTACCAGATAACGTTTCTATATGTGGGCCCCATTGTAATTTAGAATCTAATGTTATACCAAGAAAGACAACTTTATTGACCATTTCCAATTCCTCATTGTCCATCAACACACTAGTTTTGACTTGTTTAACATTAAGCTCGCTAAAAACTGTATTCGTTCCATCTTGACGTTTATAATTACCATAAAAAGTTTCAAAACAGAACCTACAAGCGCTAATGAATAATATTACTAAAAGTCAAAACGACGGCATCATAACTTTGACGCCATCAAACAAGAAACTGGCTCAACCTAAGATGTGTAGATGTAAACCAAAAATTAGTGCATTTATCAAATAATATATAGTAAAAATATCCAGCTTCAACTGTTTCGTATTAAGTAAATATTAATACTAAACCAAAACAGTTATTCAGCGCAGGTTATCCGACCAAATTCGAATGACTACAAAAAAGCGACGGATTCATACGTATCGATGACCACCTTTATTAAACGTATTACACCTAAACTGTGTTCGTACAGTCACGCTCAAATATTCGTTGGGAATTATTATTACAAAGAACTAATAAAAATATAATATATATCTTTATTAGTCTTCTCATTTAGGCGCTACAATATTTTTTTAAGTTTTCAATAAAGCGCAATTACTTGAAAATTATAAATATTATCTGGCATCTAATTATGTCACAAATATGCACAAATTAAGAGCTATTCGTGTATGTTCATTCTACAGGCGCACATAAAATGGTCTTAGAGATACACGAATTCGCAAAACGTTACTCCAGCGGGAAACGCAATATCTCGAAAACCTGAAGACGCACAAATTATATTTTTGGCGCACATATTTGCACAAATATAAGCTCTCAGCCCATGTATGTATTTTATCTCTCCGATAATTCGTCTAGAATTTTCTTGCTAGAACAACGTTACTCCAGCTCCAGCAGGAATCGTTTTTACGTTTTTTTTTCAAAACTACAAGACGCACAAATTTTTTATGCGGCGCACATTTACAGCAGATTGCGCACTAATTATACGTTCTACTCATATCACTTTAGGTGACACTTTCTTGCTGAACGTACACTAAAATTTGTAAACAACTTAACTAATTATTAAACCCTTTTGTTTAGCTTGCAATTGCTTGTTATGTTTGTGAGTTCGCAATTCTTGCAAAGCGTCTTCCGACCACTCTTATTGGTTGCCTGATCAATATGAAAATTGGTATAGTTGTGTAATTCCGATAACAATGCAATAATATGGCATTGAAATGTTGGTGCTCCGCTCAGTATCGTCTCCGCAGGACCCAACTCTTCAATGGTCTTCTCTCTTAAAACTGACGTGAGTTTGTAACATTATTCATATTATGAAATATGGGTGAAACTCACGCACTCTTTGAAAATGCCTCAAAGTATAGGCGATACCGCGGTTGACTAAATAGACCAACATTACGTAAGTAACACCCGTATTTTATCATTTGAATAACGTTAATAGTTATATAAAGCGACGTATCATAACATTCTTTCTTTATGATTGTCATAATACGAATTCAAAAAAAGTCCAGCTACCAGTCCTAGATATTGTTTCCTATACCTATATTTATTTACTTTATAATCTTCTTTCATAGCAATGGGCGGAGCGCATATTCGCTGTTCCAATACTAAACCACTGGTGGCAGACGGAGTCTGGGTCTCCTATCACAGCCCCCTGTATCGGGTACGGTGTCACCGCAATACCCCCACATTCTGCTGGATACCCTGTTCCTGGATATGACAGTAAGTTCAATACGTAACCTCTTCGATATATGTCATAAAATTCACTACGTTGTTCGTTGTAAGCTGGGTCTTCTGCAACCTGTGATCCAAACACCTGACAAAACGAACAATATTTCATGCATTGCATACGCTTTCATTCATTGCTGACGGAAGTTCACCGACATCAAATGATTTGATTGGCTGTCGATTGTCAACAATGTTTGAAATTCGTGAACGATGTGTCACGGAATGTCTAAAATCATAATTTTGTTTTCAGTTCGTGTCCTTCAAGAAGACGGTTCTGAATGCCAGCCAGGAGAGGTAGGCAGACTAGTGATAAAACTGCCACTACCCCCTGGCTTTACAGCCACGTTGTGGCTGGCCGATGAACGATTTAAGGAAACTTACTTCTCCAGTTATCCGGTAAGATTTTATAATTGACTTGGTAATAAAATATGCTAAAAGCTTATATTACAGCTGATTTTTAATTACACATATTTTTGAAATGGACTGGGTACAGGTTTTCTAATTAATTATTTACTTATTTCAGGGCTATTACGATACACAAGACGCTGGGTGGATCAGTGCCGAAGGGGCAGTCTGGGTGGTGGCCAGAGCCGATGACGTCATCAATGTGGCCGGCCATCGGTTATCAACGGCTGCTCTCGAAGACGTAGTGCTGAGACATGCGAGGGTCGCTGATGCTGTAGTGGTCGGCGCTCCAGATCCAACAAAAGGAGATGTGCCGCTATGTCTGTATGTCATGAGGCCGCCTCAGGATAGTAAGTGTTATTAGTTATCATTTTAATTTAGTATTAGCTGAAAAATATCCCAACCATACATTGTATTTTTCGGGATATAATCCCACCCACACGCCCACCACTGTGACTCCTGTGACGCCAGGATCTACAGCGGTAACCAACTGAAAGGCACCGTGCATGACACACGGGCAATCCCAGGGAGAGTTAAAATTGTCTTGGAACCCGCAACGAATTTAATCAGAAGTATATAGTTGGAGTTGGAAAGTATGTATGTATGCAGACCAAAGTGTGCAGAGGTTATCAGCGCTGGCCCGTACATAGAGTAAATGGAACGGTCGCTTCAGGCACCCACGCGTCCGTGCCACTTCTTTCAATGAATCATTGTATTAAGTTAGCGGCGAAAACTCAAACCCAAAGTTCTAGCTAGAAAAATATTATTATCAAAAAAGGCGGTTCCTTCGGCGCTCTCTGACTCCTTCTTACTTTTTGGTAACTGTCGTGTTGCCGAAGTACAATGTCTTTATTACCAGTGCCGAAATAAATGTCTGTTAAAAAATTATGCCCACACTAAGCATAATTACACTCAGAGCACAGCTAAAATTAATGAGCTTATTTTCTCAACAGATGAAGAAATGGTCGCCGAAAGCACTGTAACCCAAGAGTTAATTGCCCTGGTTCGTCACCTCATTGGTCCCATCGCAGCGTTCAGGAAAGCCGTCGCCGTCCCAGCATTGCCTCGCACCCGATCCGGGAAAGCTCTCAGAGGAGCCATCGCTAAGCTAGCAAGAAGCCAACTTGTCAAATTGCCATCAACAATTGAAGACCCTACAGTTTTTGGCGAAATAAAATTGGCACTACAAAAATTCGGATACGCTATCGATGCGCCGGATCCTGAAATGTAAAAAACATAATAGAAAATATTAATATTAGTGTTAAATTAATTTATTTGGATTAATTTTCAACGCGTTGAAAATGTTATCGATTATTTTCATGGTTTTTGTGTCCACTGTGATAGCATGTTAAGCCTATTTATGTTCGTTAAGATGTAGGTGATACATTTTTTGCTAAGTTATGTACAGGCCAAGCAATTTAGTATAACTACTTATTAAAAACATCTACGCCATAGTGAAGATTGTCTACAATAGAATCAAATCAAATCATTTATTTCCATGGGCCCCAAAGGGCGCTTGAACACGTCAAAACAAACATCAACATACAAAAAATATAAAATTAAAATAAAACTTAACAAATTAAATCATAATACTTATTTGCAATAAAATGATCTGACACCGAAGCCAGGGCCGACCCGTCCATATGTGCGAAATGTGCGGCGCACACAGGCGCTAAGGCAATAGGGGCCGCCAACCAAATTAACTTCTTAGTTTTTAAAGAAAATATTAAAATATCGGCGCCTTCGATGCTCCCTGACTCTTTACGACTAAGTAAAACATATAATAAGTAGTCTAGACGAGTGACTTAGGCAATTCCGTTCCATTTCTTTGTTTGTAAAGAAAAATATTAATAATGTATGGGCTTTTTGGCAATCCCAGACTTTACGGTTAAGCCCTTTATATTTTTTTAAAGAAAATATTGGTACGAAATAAAGCAAAATATCATACTTCGGTGCCAATTTTAGTGTTGTTGGCGTACTACTTTTAAAAAACGTTGATACATGAATTGGTAAAAAATGCTGCCGGATGTCAGCGCGGCCCTGACCGGAGCTTAGATTGACTGTACCCATCGGAGCTGGTACTTGGATTGATATTATTTTGCATTATGAGAAGAGCTGGTGAAAAACTCATGTGCACCATATGCATGTATGACTATTACATTTAATAAGTGTAATATACCTATTATTTAGATACTAGCTTCCGCCCGCGGCTCCGCCCGCGTGGTATGTCAATTAAAAGTAGCCTGTATGTTAATCCAGACTATAAGCTACATGTGTGCAAAATTTCATCGAAATCGACCCGGTAGTTTTGGCGTGAAAGAGTAACAAACATCCATCCATACATCCATACTTACAAACTTTCGCCTTTATAATATTAGTAAGGATATAATTCACTTATCCAAAACTGGTGTAGTAAGTCTTTACTATGACTTGGAAGTTTTTGCCCTGCATACCTAACTCGTTGGCCCACTGTACCTTATTTCTTTTGGCTACACATCAACCAATAGTGTTGCCAGTATAAGATGCTCTCGCGTTGTAAGGCGCTTCCCTGCCGAGACCGGCGTATACTGGCAATGTATAGGTTGTAGTTAACCGTGTGTACGTGTGTGTATTTATTTTATTCTTTTTTATTTTATTTATGCACTAATGTTACTGTTAATTATGGCTAGGATAAGAAATCAGTATATTTTATTTTATTATCATCGAATAAACTTTCAGAACACAGAGAATAGGGAAATGCATTTACTAAATAAATCTCAAAATCAATAAGCATATTGACTATTTTTTTTTGTGTGTAATAAAAAAACCTCGCGATACTAAAAATATAATTTAAAAAAATATTTTTATAACTTAAATTTCCTGATTACAATTTTAAATTTACATTTATAATAGACTCGCCCAAACGATCGGACTGTGACGTCACTGTCCACTACATTGTATGCGAAGTTATTAATTTTGTTTAATCGCTATACGAAATATTGCGTTCATGAATGCTATTAATTTTGTGGGTTACTCAATTATATATTCTTTTTTTTATAATTTTGTACTTTAAAATGAACTTGCCCATGAAACTTTGAATAATCATGACATGAGTGAGACTTAAAGTAGGTATATAACTAAAGACCGTTGCATTTAGTTTCTGATTACCTTTATTTTGAAAAGGTATAAACATTTTGTACAATCTCAGGATCAGTCAACATGCTTATTGTGTGTGTTAATTAATTAACATTACAAAACATCTCGCTTATATTATCCAGAAGGGTACAACAACCACATTTCAGCTGTTATTTTGGCCCAATGGGATAGGGGGTGAATCGCCATCCACCGGGCACAATTCCAACACCGTGCTGCTATTTGAGAATGAAAATCCCAATTAACACTTTTACCCAACCCGGGAATCGAACCAGAGTCCTCGCGATGACGCATATGCTAACCACTAGACCATCGAGGCAATCAAGTAACTAACACTAATTGTAGAATTTTGATTAAATTTAAAATACTTAATAAAGAAATATCTATCTACAAAATTATCGTTTTTGTTTTTAATCACGTTTCTATAGTTTTTTTTTTGGGTAGAAAGAAGTATGCAAACTATTATATTTTATTATTATTAAATTATTATCAACGAAATAACCAAGTTAATGTGTGATGTAAAAAACTGACGTGTAACATTGAGTTATCACTTATCATTAAAGAATTGTATTGTATGAAATCTACACCCACGAGGTAAAAACATATGTTACAAAATAGTTGTTGCGGGTTGGAAAATAAAAGATGATACATTCAAATAAACGGTGTTTAATCATATTACTTGTGAAGTACAAACATCAATCACATTCCTTGTTCATCCAGTCCATATATTTATCCACTATTCCTATCCTTCCTTTCCTAATAAATAATCCTTTCCTAATCAATAGGTTCACAATGATAATTCATGCCAAGAATTAAACGTACTTACACTTGAATGCACAATAATCCCACTTTATCACTGCACTTTATTATAACACTATGACACTTAAATATACTTACTTGTTGAAAATCACTATAATTTTATCACTTTAACACAATCCTCAGAACGCAAGTTGACACCTCAACGTCTCGAACTAGAATGCCGTTTGAATCGCGCGTGCGAATGAAAAATGACAGTTGGCAGTTAATTGAATAACTGTCATTTTAATAAACGAATGTAGCGACATCTATTTCTTTCTATGGTAAATATTTTACAGTTTATCAAATTGAGTGACTATTTTAAAAATAACTTTTAGTAATATGTAATTATTATGTTGTATATTTAAATAAATGCTAACACATAATTTAAAATAGGGTAAGATTAATAGTGTCTCTATCGGCAGTATTTGAACCTGCGACTTCTGCATACTGGGCAGCCGCTTTAAACTACTGAGCTACGGTCGCCTCTTGCCGGGACCCTAAATATCTCAACTGTAAGTTACGCCATCACATGAAGTCAACTGTTTCTTATTACAATTAATAAGCATAGCTAAATGCTATAAAAATAATCAACAAGGAATTGAAATAATGTCTCTAGTTCACGATGGACCCTGTTAAGCAAAAAAGATCCAACCAACAAAATGTTACTTTTGAGTAAATACGATTTGAAATTCAGAAGTGAATATATTATAAACGAGTGGAAGGATACAAAAATGAAAAGTTACTGGTAGCAACGCAATAAAATAGCATTGTTTTAAATGTAATACCACTGGCTAGTGGCACTCAGTTTTCCAGATTTTGTTAAAAAACTACCTGTGGATCTTTTATGCAAAAAGAAAATTTTAGGTAACATTTTCACGGGAGATCCATTTAAAAATAAGTGGAGTATTTTTTTTTTTATTTCAGTAATTTTATTAAAACTGTTCTTCAAAAAAGGTGACAAAACCTTACTAAAGAACTACAGACCCATCTCACTCCTGAGCCACATCTACAAGTTGTTCTCGAGAGTGGTCACGAACCGCCTCGCCAGGAGACTTTAAGAGTTCCAGCCACCAGAACAAGCCGGGTTTCGAAAAGGTTTTATTACCGTAGACCACATCCATTCTGTACGGCAGATTGTACAGAAAACCGAAGAGTACAATCAGCCGCTGTGTCTGGCTTTTGTGGACTACGAGAAAGCCTTCGACTCCATCGAGACTTGGGCGGTTCTGGATGCTCTGCAACGATGTCGTATCGACTGGCGATACATCGAGGTGTTGAGATTCCTGTATGAGACCGCCACCATGACCGTCCAGATCCAGGACCAAAAGACAAACCAGATAGAGCTGCGTCGGGGGGTGAGGCAGGGGGATGTCATATCCCCGAAGCTGTTCACCAACGCTCTCGAGGATGTCTTTAAGACTCTGGACTGGACTGGGTATATACATGAACGGTGAGTACATCTCGCACCTTCGGTTTGCCGATGACATCGTCATAGTAGCGGAGTCGCTGGAAAAGCTGAGCGAAATGCTGCACAGCCTAGATGGAGCTTCACGACGTGTTGGTCTCGGCATGAATTTGGATAAAACCAAAATCATGCTCAATGAGCATGTCATGCCGAGACCAATATTTGTCGACGGATCGATGCTTGAAGTTGTTCAAAAATATATCTACCTAGGGCAGGTAATTAAGCTTGGTAGAAACAACTTCGAGCGAGAAGTCGATAGAACGATCCAGTTGGGTTGGGCAGCATTTAGAAAACTTCGTCAGGTCTTCTCTTCGCCTTTACCGCAATGCCTGAAGATGAAAGTCTACAACCAGTGCGTCCTACCTGTTATGACCTACGGTGCCGAGATATGGACATTAACGGTTGCACTAGTCCACAAATTTAAAGTCGCGCAGCGGGCTATGGAGCGAGCTATGCTCGGCATTTCTTTGAAAGATAGAATTAGGAATGAGGTCATCCGACAAAGAACCAAAGTAACCGACATAGCTCGCAAAATAAGCTCGCTGAAGTGGCAGTGGGCTGGTCACGTTTGCCGAAGGACCGACAGCCGTTGGATCAAACGAATCCTAGAATGGAGACCGCGACTTGGCAACCGTAAGGTAGGACGCCCCCCTGCCAGGTGGACTAACGACCTGAAGAAGGTCGCTGGAGGGGACTGGATGCGGAAGGCGCAGGACCGGGTGTTGTGGCGCAAATTGGGAGAGGCCTATGTCCAGCAGTGAACTACGAGCGGCTAAATGATGATGATGATGAAATTTATTAAAAGAAAAACTGTTGAGATCTTGAAACCTTTTCAAGATTACTAAATCTTACGGATTCTGACAGATAATAACGTACAGCTCGCTAATCAAGATATAGGTTATAGATATATCGCGTTTCACTCTTCCTCTTCAAGCTCAAAATCAGGTTCCCCCGAAAACCCGTCTACATCATCTTCTATACCATTGTCACCAGTCATATTTTTGTAAAACGACTCAGCAATGCTCGGGATCAAATACATTAAGCTGCTGATGTCGTTCAACTTAGCTTGTGGTATCATCTTCCAATACAAAAAAAAAAAAAAATAATGTATAGGTATATATTTTGCTGAAAGGATCCAACCTGTTTGGATTAAAAAAAAAAAAAAAAAATTAAATTTTTAAATTTTTATCGATCCAAGAATCATGGATTTTGTTAGTTTTTTTCTTAAAACGCTAAACGTGTTTTGGTAACTTTAGTGGCATAGAGGTTTGTTTGGTGAATGTTGTGAGACTGCCTGGATCTTTTTTGCGTATATAAAATTCGATTCGTAGATTCTTACTATATATATATCTCATTTTTCTAGAAATTGCTGGTTGGATCTTTTTTGCTTAACAGGGTCCGATTGTGAGAAGGCCTGTATGTATGTACTCAGTACACTCGACAAAACTTTTAGGTATCTCACACACACACACTCTCAAGTTATTACCTTCCATTTTAAGTTTTATTGCAGTTTAGTATTAGTTTCCGATTGATTTTAAATAGATACAGAATCCGAGCGATGCTCAGTCTCATGGTTGGTATAAATAATTCCGTAATAATATATCAATTGTATTAGGATCTTTGTAATAAACATATTGACTGCTAATTGCAAGGTTGTATTTTAATGAAACAATGTTTTAAGAAATTATTGTTCAGTAAATTTAAAATATTTATTAAAAGCCTTTGTTTGAGGGCCAGAAATACTTTTTTACGTAGCAACACATAAATGACATTTCTTTAATTGACAGCTACTGTCAAGTCAACGTCAAAATCACAATTTGTGTGACGCATCGCGGGGGTATCGCCCTATTTTTCAGGGAAAAATAAATTTAAATTTAACATTTGCTGTGTTGTTATTGATTTAAATCAGCGATTAATCTCAACCGCTCAAATCGGGCGAAGATTGCCTGAATGTAATGTGCTTATCTCATCAGCGTTAGAGAAAAACAGTGTTCGTGCCTGTAATTAAAAAAAACCGGCTTAAAAAAGGTAAGTTTGCACTTTCTTTTTACTGTATTGGCCTTATAAAGCATTTTCTATCTGTACAACACGTTTTCCTACTAAAAAACTGATACTTAGTTACAAATATACGATAGAAACTAGTAAAAACTATTACAGTTCCTAATAGTTTACATTTGTAAATAACGATTCATGTGCATAGATTATATATTGTAAATGGTGAATCAACGACTGTATCTCTTGTCAAGATAATTATAGATAATACAGTGGTGTCAGACCGATAGTAATAGTGATATAATCAATATTCCTATATTTTCCTTAATAAAATGGTTAGTAAACTGTTATGATAAGTTTAATAGTATGCAAGTGGTGAAGTGTCTCTTATTTATGAAAAAAGGGCTTAAATAAAAATAGTGTGTTTGCTCAGAGAGGTTAGATATCTGTCTGCTAAGAGTGTCATTGTAGTTGCTCTTAGGGTGCTTTATGACCTGTCTGACGTTTGTTTCAAATTTGAACATTTCATCAGTGAGGAAGGAGAATTAGGCATTACAGTGTATATCCTGTAATGTTACAGTAGGCATAATGACTAATTTAAATTTTCATGTGTAATTGAAACACCTGTCGATATTAGAAACAGCTATAAAAGAATGACTTAGATATCACAAAGTTTCCTGATGTCATATTTTAAATTCACATTTACCCAAATGCTACAAACAAACAGCTACCATGGTGTGATGTCACCAGTTTTATATGAGAAATTATGAATTTTGTTAGAAAGCTATGAAATATTGCGGTTTAAATGAATTTACATTAGATAGAACGCCAGAAGCAATTACACTATCCAATGATCCCAATGACAAGGCCAAATACACACAGTCACTCACACAAGCACACCCAGTCTCAGAACAAATCTTTGCGAATTACACAAAGATTTGTCCCATGTGGGGATTGAACCCACAACACCAGTGCAGTGGAGGCAACCGCTTAAACCACTACACCACAGGTGCAGACAATGAAAATGGTTTTATTACAAAACACTGCTAGGTCTCGTGTTCGATTCCCAGGTGGCAGCATATAGCAGCATAGAGTTGGAATTGAGCCTGGTGGATGGAGATAGGCTCACCCCCTATCCCATGGTACCTAATCATAACAGGTGATGTGTGGGTGTAATACACTTCTGCCGCACCCCTCTGGGTAATATAGCTGTGATGTTATGATATGTTATGTTAAATAAAAATAATTACACGTAAAGAATTGAGATGCTTTGATCTAATAGGCAAATATGATATCAATATGCTATTGTTTCTGATAATATTAATAGAGACAGCAAATAATTATTGAAATAAATACATGACCCTTGGCAATCAGGTAAAATTTGTCATAACAATTCCATATCTATTCCAGATGTGGAAGGCAGCAACTGACGTAAAGCCTCCAGAGCTGGCGGAGGCAGACGATTGGGAGACCGACCCTGATTTTGTGAATGACGTCACCGAACATGAGCAGCGGTGGGGGCCTGGTGGAAGAAATGTGGAGGCTATTGAGTAAGTTTTATTATTATTATATATGAAACACACTAGCAGCTATTAAGCTGATGCGTGTGAGTCTTGTGATTTGGTGAATTTGTCCAGTCTATTTTTAAATGTATTTGCTGTGGGGTGATAACCAGGTCTCGGAATTAGGTAGAGTTTTTCATGTACTTACACTGATTTCATACAGTGAAAGAATAAAGTGGATAAATATTTTAATTCTCCGGAATTTATACAGTAATGTCGGAAGCGAAAACTTCAAATCTTACTGGTAATGAATCAGACAAGGAAAATGATTCTGATGGGCCGTTTGAATAAGCAAAACCTCACGAGTCTAGGCTAGAAGCAAAAGTATTTGCTCGTATTTATAAAAAGGGCGAAATATGCGTATGAGTATTTACTACAGACTATCAGCAATTTGTATTGTGAATTAATGCAAACTAATAAAAAAAATATGTTAATTATCTTTGTTTTATTTGTCTATCTCTGAGGTTTTTATTATTATTTATTCGTAATATTGTTGGCCACACGGGATTGTCCATTAGAAATCCCGGGAAGGTCCACATTAATATCAACATTTCAATGCAAGTACATAAAAAACTCTACCTAATTCCGAGCCCTGGTGATAACTAAGTTTGCTGAAAGACTGTTCCATTATATGGCAACTCAGTTTAGTAGAAAGTGTTTTAGTGTTTTAAAGTATTTAGCTTGGATAGTGTCTCACAGATTCATAAAGAATGGCGTCTTAAATGTTTGTTTTGGTTTCTTACAAATCTTGAAAGAATGGCCTCTTAAGTGTTTGTTTTGGTTGGTTTATTACATAAATGTCTTCAATAGTATTAACATCATAATATGTTAATGATTATAGGATATAAGCTAAACAAATTTGTTTGTTTCACTTTAGTAGTAGTAGGTTCAGAATTGAGTACTCGGTTGGCGTAGTGGTTACAGCAGTCGCCTTGCCGCTTTTAACTGCGTTGGTGTTGTGGGTTCGATCCCCACATGGGACAAATCTTTGTGTAATCTGCAAATATTTGTTCTGACTCTGGGTGTGTGAAATGTATGTTTGTGAACACCCCCGCGACACAGGAGTTATTCCTAGTGAGGGCGTCGTTTTTAAAAAACAAAAAAACAAACAAAAAAGAAGATTACTGAGAGTTGTTATTACATCAACATTGATTAATATTGATTGGTGTTGATAAATGTTGATGTAATAACACCCTTAAATATCTGAAATTACTGAATCTAGCTGTTTGGCTAGTACCTAGATTTTTTTTTTTAAAAATGGGTAAGCCAAACTATTATAGGTTTAGTTACCAACTGACTTCCCCGCAATTCCTTATTATTCTTCAAGTGTTTTTAGAAGCCCTTAGCCATTGAGCAAATAATTATATATTAGAATCTATAGCACAATGAGGAATTAAAGCATGAGATGTATATAACTTTGATTGTGTGTCGCACATACAATTTTTACCTCAGCTGCTCAAAAAGGCGAAAACAGTGAGCAAAACTCGATTTGCTTTGTGAGTGTGAGGAAAAATTTTTTGTTGCAATATCAACATTCGCTCAATGTTTTCAGTCACCAAAGTTCACCTTTTGAGGCGGCTGAGGTGAAAAATAGTAAAAATAGTACTAAGTTCAGATGTAGCTACATCTTCTGGCTTTTTTATGGTGAAATTATTTTTGAAATCGGTCAAATAGTTTTGAGTTAAAGTGAAAACAAACAATGAAGTATTTCCTCTTTACAACATAATTTATTTCGTGACTAAACAACAAGTGGCAGGATACATTAACTAGATCTTGCAATAAAAATCACACACCAGAAAATTGCGTACAAGCAAAATAATTATTGATTTCACATAGTAGACAGATCAACAACCAACTATGCAATTATAATACTTGAACTAATAAGCGAAATTGTAATTGGCTTACTGTTACTAATCTGATAACATTAATACTGTAATACTGTAATTAGCTGTAAGTTTGCCAGTAGATAATAACGAAAAAATAAAAGAGAATATTAATACAGTCAAATTTGATACTAGATTCTCAGATTCATAAATTCAATTTTATTCTTATAAATGTCTGATAGTCTGCTGGCATGCTATTTGTAACGTTGTTTAAAGTAAACATGCAATTTTATTGTTATTTTCCATACATCTGCATTAAAGAGCCATTATATTAGCTATAGTACCAATTTATTTAGATTTTATTAGTGTGTATGAATGCATTATTACTGACAAAGGCAGTTTATGAACGAAGACTGGCAAGAATCCAACATTTGAGAAAGACGCTATTTTATTCTTCTCATTGTTCACTTAGACTCGAGACCACGGTTCAATCAGTCCTCCAATATACACTGCCAATTCGACGACCGGATGGCGGAGTGGGTAGTGTACCTGCCTGCGACGCCGAGGTCGTGGGTTCGATTCCCACTTAAGACTAATCTTTGTGTGCATGAACATGGGGGTTTGTCTTAGTCTGGGTGTTTCTATGTATAATATGTATGTATTTACAAAAGAAAAGTATATATGTATTAGTATCAGTTCTTCTAGTACCCATAGTACAAGCTCTGCTTAGTTTGGGACTAGATGGCGTTGTGTGTGAGTTGTGAAATATTTATTTATTTATTTATACATGTGTATATGAAGTCTTATAAATATAAAAATACATGCCCATACAGATGTAAACCAGTATTGAAAAAGCAAGTTTTCCTCTAAAATTAGAGTAATAAATAAGGAAAATAGCATTATACTCCTATGTATATACAAAATGGTCATGTACACGACAACGTCAATGGCCTGGAATCCGCTTGGCAGTTATTATTAACTTATATTGGAGTAGAAAGGATATGTGTGGGTGGTGTCTGGTGCATCATACAATAATGAGACATGCAGTTTTATATACAGAAACATTTGTATTTATAATGTGCTATTGAAATCATTGTCTCCTGCTTGCTTGTTATATGCTGGTGGTAAAGCATTTATGAGCAGACTCAAGGGTCACCCACCTTCCCATCTTTCACCTGCGGACTGCCGCCAAATGTTTGCAATTTGGTTTCTCCAAAATTGAATACACAATATTGAACGATCACTCTTATTCCTTAGTTTATAATGCCCATATAAATAACCCATTGTCAGAGTTATATGAATCGTATTTACGTAATCAAACAATAACATATTACGAAATTTCTTTCTTTCTGCATTCGTCATGCACTAGTCACTTGGCAATCTTTTTCTTGAGGGGACCAATATCAATATTAAAATTTTGATTTAGCAATATGTGCAGTTCCGACAAACCATTTTGGTTTTTGGAACCATTTATATAAAAATAAATTATTAAAAATAAAAAATAATGAAAAAGTATACAAATCAGTTCTTTCGAATTTATAATATTACTAATCTGTAAGGCTCCGTCCCTTCAGGGACTTATACTAGGTATATTAGTTTTGCTGTAAAAGATAAATAGAGTTACAGAGTGGTTCATTTATATGGATCAGTATGCAGAAGTCTGTAAATATTACACTACCTTCCGTGCGCCGCTCCGTCCGCGTGGTAAGTCGATAAAAAGTAGTTTATATTATCCCTTGGCTCTTGAAACAATCTCCACACTAATTTTAATTAAGATTGAAACTGTAGATTTAAAGATTTTTGGGTACAAACAAACAAAAAATATTTCCCTTTATAATATTAGTTTAGATACACAAATGGTACAATGGTCGTTTTTAACTTTCAGCTTTTATAAAATGACGAAAGTCTGTCGCCCACAGACTTCATCTTACGATTTGTATTTGCTATTACATTCATGTTAACAATTGTTTGTGAATACGAATATTTTCTTAAGTTTTGTGTTATTTCAGTATGGCAAAGCTGAGAGAAGAAGTATTCCAGGCAGATGAACAGTCTAAGAAGAAACAGTATGAAGCTGGACCTAAATCTTCTTTTGGGTAAGTTAGTATTATATATATAGTCCGGGAGCCGGCTGCAAGAATACTACTGAACTCAAAAGAAACCGTACTACTCAATCAAGCTCAATTCCATCAAAAACATAATTGTCTTGCCAAAGACCTGGAAAAATACTTTCGATGGAAGTTTAACTGCTAAAATATAACAGACAGACTGAGAGAAAACTTTATTCATTATATTAGTAAAATTATTATATATTTAATATGTTTTTAGATACGGAGGCAAATTCGGCGTCCAACAGGACCGCATGGATAAATCGGCTGTAGGACATGACTACGTCGGCAAAACGGAGAAACATGTGTCACAAAAAGATTATGCACAAGGTAAATAAACTAATTATTTTTAATATTCAAGGAAATTTTAGCTTTGCCTAGCAATTATTGTACAATTAATGTTGAAAAATTATTACTTCAGTGGGGCTTGAACCGCAGGAGAAAATATCTTAACAATATGTCAATAGATGGCGTGCAGTCAATATGGGGAGGCCGCTGGAATTCAATTCCATGGCCGAAGTGGATAAGACGCAGGGTACTTTACTATATAAAAAGTTGATTCATGACTCATTGGACAAATATTTCCTTTGAAATGGTATCGATAATAATCGAGAAGATTGACATTTGCTGAAAGAGCTTGTTCTTTGGAATACGACTTTAGTGTTAAGAAATGTCTGGAAAGAGCTTGTTCTTTGGAATACGACTTTAGTGTTAAGAAATGTCTGGAAAGAGCTTGTTCTTTAGAATACGACTTTAGTGTTTAGAAATGTCTGTACAAAAATAGAATTAAGGCGAACATGACTCTTCTTTATTGATAGTACATAGAACCCAGGGGTGTGGGTTCGAGCCCCACTGGAATGATATTTTTTTAACCGTAATATTGTAAACTAAATATTCTTTAAATTATGAAATGCCGATGTTACTCACGTTCCCAGGTTTCGGCGGTAAGTACGGCGTGCAAGCAGACCGCATGGACAAGTCGGCGGTGGGTCATGATTACGTCGCAAAGGTTGAGAAACACGTCTCCCAGACCGATCACTCTCAGGGCTTTGGAGGGAAGTTTGGTGTGCAGACCGACCGGGTAGATAAGGTTCGTAAAAAAAACTTGATGACTATTTATTGAATAAATAAATATTTTTTCGAACTTTATTAAAACTTTTCTATAAATATCTTTCGAGCCTTTTTCCAATTACATTGGGGTCAGCTTCTAGTCTAACAGATTTAGCTGAGTGTCAGTATCTTATGTGGAGCGAGTACCAGCAAACCTCCACAACTCAGTACGAGGTATTAAGATACTCTTTGTCAGACTTTCTGGACACTGACTACCCGTAACGACTGCCATAGATGTTACAGAATTGGAATTGTGCCCGATAGATGACGATAGGCTCACCCCTTATCCCATGGGACCTAAACATAACAGGTGAAATGTGGATGTACACCTCTGCCAAACCCTTCTGCGTAATATAGGCGTGATGTTATGTTATGTGTTATAACTAAAAAGACTTTGTTTTATTTATTATTTACCTATAGATTTGTTTACCACTACTAAGGCGTCTGCCCTTCAATCTCCATATTTCTTATGTTATTAATCTTCTCTGTATAGTCTCGTTCTTTGTTCATCAAATGCATGTTTTTCCTTCTCAGAGTGCAGCAGGCTGGGAACACAAAGAGCAGGTAGAGAAGCACTCGTCACAAAAAGACTACTCGGTAGGCTTCGGTGGCAAGTATGGAGTGCAGATGGATAGGAAAGATGCGTCGGCAGTCGGGTGGGATCATAGAGAAGATGCTCAACATCACCAGAGTCAGAAAGGTGAGGATTTAATAGTGGCAATTGAAAGGAAAATGCAAGAAATCTCAATAAAGGTGATGTATCCTACTTAAGATAGGATCAAATGGATGAACGTGACGTCACGAAATGACGTATCATACAGTTGAGAAAATTAGGGTTCTGGTAAGAGGCGACCGTCGCTGGATGGCTAAAGAGGCTGCCCAGTGTGCAGTAAGGTCGCAGGTTCAAATCCTGCTTGTCCCATATCTTTTTCAACTGTTTCTTAGTATAATTTGCTAAGCATAGCTAAATGCAATAAAAATAATCAATTAAAGGTTATGTGTCAAACAATGAAGTGTCAGAAAGTCACAACATGACAGGTGTCAAAACATTAAGATCACGCATCCAGTGATAATAGATGTCAAGATGTACCATGGAGAAAATTGACGTTTATACTTTTGCAACAATTGGACTGTCAAATTTCATAGAAAATTTTCCCCGGGCCGGGTAACAGCTGTCAAAACCCATACATTTCTAAACTTTGATATTATCTGAAACGCAGTGGGAATAATGTCATTATAAACTTATAGTTCTCTTTAGTTAAATGCATGCTCTATGCTCGCATCACTCAAAAGATTTTCCTACCGTTGTACATTCAAAATAAAAGTTCGGAATCTCCTCCGTGATAAGTTGTCGGAATCGTCACATCATTAGGTTACCACGCTGTATATGATTTTATATTTATCATCCAATATTTCTATTATACATATATGTATATATGTTATATGTATTTAGACAGGGTGGATGCGACATAGCGACATTTATTGAAACCACAGCTTCTATACATGGCCAGTATGCATTTCCACCGGATAAAAAATTCTCTGGCGAAAAAAAAAATCCACGTGTTCCGAACAAATTGCACGATCGCAATGTTCAAATTGTTCGGAGAACGTGATTTTTTTTTTTCGCCAGAGAATTTTTATCCGGTGGAAATTGATACTTACCATGTATAGAAGCTGTGGTTTCAATAAATGTCGCTATGTCGCATCCACCCCGTATATGTATATATAATAGTTAAGTATGTTAATTTGATTTATACTTTAGAAAGTATATTATCATTTTATATAATTTATTTTTATTTGTAAGTTTTGTTAGTTTTTTTTTTACTATCTTTACAAGTGCACCTACCATGTTAAAGCTCTGCACCACCCTAGGTTGACTGGTAGAGAATACCTTTGGCATTAAGCCCGCCTCTGTACAAATTGTGCATACAGTTTTAAATAAATAAATAAAAGATTTTTCAAAACAACCAAACTAACTTGTAGTCCACCTGATGGTGAATGTTACTGCAGTCTATAAATATTTACAAAATATTGTAACTTAGTCTCAATATCATGGTGTAACCTGATCATAGAAATCTTAATAACAAGGCAATAGAAATGTCAAAGACGCGTGACCTTGTCGCCGCGCATGTGTCTAGTCGAACACAAGTGCGAGTTGAGGAGTTGTCGTGGTTACCAGTGTTGTTTGGGACGCCTAAAGATTATTCGTTTTTAGGAAATATTGCTTAATGTCATCGCAAAAAGAATAATTTTGTTTGCAGGAATACAAAATGTATGTGTAGGCGAAATTGTGTTTTTATTGTTTGGTTATGTAGTGGTATTTGAAGTGTTAAAAGATAGTCGATAGCATTTCTATTGACTAGTTATTAAGATTTCTATGAACCTGATCATCAACTCGAAACACGATGCAAGTGTACTCGAAATTATTTGGGTGTAGCTAGTATGCTCTTCTTTTTCTTTCGTGTCATTAGCTGTTGATGTTTAACTATTTTAAATGGCTTTCGCCCTGTGTCGACATTCAGCTTTCATATGACATATAATTATATTAAGTAAAGAAGATATATAATAATTATTAAGCATAATGAAATCATTGAATGCAAAACTTTTAATAGATATGATTTTCTCTAATTTAAGATACATTTCTAATATTTCTGTGAAATGGGATTTATAAACAAAACACCGACGGATATAGCTACCATATTATACATAGTTACATAATATACACGTGCTATCTATTAAAATTACCACCCATTAGAAGGCAGAATTAAAAATAACTGATAGGTGTATTTATTTCTAATTGCATGCTGAGGTTTGATGATAACAATCGGTTCCCTAGTATTTACACAAGAAAAAAAAACATTTATCCTACGTAGTTATATGTTAAGGCCACAAAATTATATTTTAAAATAACTACGAATAAGAAAGTTCAGAAACTCCCCTGAAGTGGTAGTGTCAGCCATTTTGTAAATCAAAGTTATCAGCTAAAGGTGGCCTTGACTTCTGCGTTAGGTTACGTGATAGGTTGTAGTCACAAAAGATTATCGACTTTTAGAAATTTTGATGTTTGAAAATCTTGTTTAAATTAATAGTGACGTGTTCTGATGTGTGTTTTTTTTTACACTTACCTTTGTTACTTTTGGTAATTTCCAGATTACGCGTTAGGTTTCGGCGGTAAGTTCGGCGTGCAGACAGACAGACAAGACGCTTCAGCGTTAGGATGGGACCATCAGGAGAAGGCTGCCGCTCACGCCAGTCAAGTGGATCATAAGAAGGTATTGTCTATGCATCGATTTGTTATTAAATCTTTACTAATTATATACTACGATCTGGTCAATATCGCGGGAAGTCGTTGGTTTCAGTCGGCCAAAAACCGCGTGCTGTGGAAATTGATTGCAGTGGACGTCCCTAGGCTGATGATGATGAATTATATAATAAACCTGAAGAGTTTGTTAGTTTAATTAAACGCGCTAATCTTAGGCAGTACTAGTGCGATATGATTTTTTTTAATTGATGAAGACAATAGGCTTTAAAACATGACGCTATAACCACTAGCCACGGGCGGTGAGTAGTAAGGTATTTGATGCGGTTGAAACTGGTTGGCTGGTGGGCAAAGTCGCGGGCAAAAGTTATGTATGCGTCTGTTGATCTGAGAGAAATAAATCAGCATCCACACATTTCACTTGTGATTGTTTGCCTATTTTTTTTTAAACGACATCCGCTCTAGTAATAACTCCTTTGTTGCGGGAGTGTTCACAAACATAAATTTCAGACACACAAAGCATACCCAGAGTCAGAACAAATCTTTGTGTCCACACAAAGATTTGTCCTATGTGGGCAAGCGTAGTTGTTTGACTTACATCTCAGTGACCACTAGATGTGGCAGATTGTGTGTGTTGTTGTAGATTGGCAGAATCATCATAATGTTTAATTCTTTATCCCCCTTCTCTTCATCCGTTATTTATATATATGTATGTATATATTTATAAATATATATATTTGTGTATATTATTGAAGTATTTAAAGTGTTACTAATACTAAGTTATGAAACATTTGCATACCTGTACTATATACCAAATAAATGAGGATTTGATTTGATTTGATTTATTATGTATGCACCATATATGTTTAATACATATATGGTGCATACATATATGTATATAATCGATTTTCAAAACAGTGTATATTATTTTACTATTAGTATTATCGAAACGCACCTACCTTTGTTTCCCTGCACCACCCTCGGTTGACTGTTAGAGAATGCCACTAGGCATTTAGTCCACCTATGTACCATTTTGTGTGCAAAAAGTTAAATAAATAAATAAAATAAATAAATGTCTCTTACAGGAAACTTTCAGTAATCTCGACCTTTGCTATTAATTCAACTAACTCTAAAGTACATTTCTTTTTATAGGGTTTCGGCGGTAAATTCGGTGTGGAAACGGACAGAGTAGATAAGTCGGCGCATCGCTTCGACGAGGTGGATAAAGTTGGTACTAACTATACCAAACAAAAGCCGGACATTGGGGCCGCTAAACCATCGTCTATTAGAGCCAAGTTTGAAAACATGGCCAAGGAAAAAGAACAGGTAATTTGTAAAAGAAATATCTAGAAAGTGATATCAATGATTTAGGGCAAATTCTTTATTTTCAACATACAACTAAATTAATCATTAATTACTTAAATATTTACAACTATACGCTTAGAATTAAAAAAAATATATATATAAAAAGATATTTACAAAACTTTATACAGCATCAAAAAATTCCTCCGCATCGATGTCAAATGCCGATGAAGTGATATCAATAAATATCAATACAAATTTTTTGATATTTTTGCTTTTAACTATATTCGGCTCTCTTGAGTGCCGCCATGTACTGCCAAGAAATAGGCGAGAAAATAATAAATTATGCCTTCAGACTGCCATTAAACACTAATGCGTAAAATCGTTTTCTGCGTGACCCTCAAGATATACAAAGAAATACCTAAAAGTTGGAAAGAACAAAAAATTGCTTACACAATATTATGGTTCAAAAATTAAGAATCCAGCTGGATTTGAACCTACATTCTGTAACCTTTCGCATGCCTAATGGTAAAATATGATCGAAGTTATATTCTATATACTTATTATTTAACATCATACTAAACACACATATTTGCGAAATAAATGATCTTTATCTTTAACTTTATAAAAATAAATATAGTTAAATGCAAGATCAAGTAGTGATTATTTTGACAGAGTTAACTTGAAGTTTTTTTTTAAATCTGGAATGTGCAAGTGGGTATTGGATGTTACATTAT
This sequence comes from Hypena proboscidalis, assembly GCA_905147285.1. Taxonomy (NCBI): domain Eukaryota; kingdom Metazoa; phylum Arthropoda; class Insecta; order Lepidoptera; family Erebidae; genus Hypena; species Hypena proboscidalis. The sequence continues at coordinate 2,123,160 of LR990147.1, forward strand.
TGTGTTTTATTCTATCAGGAAGCTCTTCAGTCAGTGCAGAAGATTAGGCAACAAAGAGAGAAGATGGACAAGGATTTATCACAAAAGGTATTTTTTTTATTTACAAGTATTACTAGATCAGCCTTACTGTCAGCCTCCTGACGGTCAGCGCGCACGATTGCAACGCCGACAGAACGCGCGTTCACTCTCCAAAGCGGTAGTCCATCTTCGGATGCAGTACCTATGCGTCACTTACCTGAAATATGTATGAACAATATTTCTCCTGCATACGATTAGTATGGAATAAGTATTTTTTTTTAATTGGGCCAGGCAGTTCCACGTAATTTATTATTTATTAAATTCTAACGCTTGCTGCTCAGTTAATATGGTTGATTATTGCATGGTTTTAATTCTCTCTCACGACCTCAATTTACGAGAAAAATTGGCACTGGGTACAGTTTCATATATTTTTGGAGTACTCAGTAATTTATAACAAAATTGCTTGATTATTGTTTTAAACTATAAAGAAATTATATATTATTCTAAAAAAAATCGAATCACTCGCTGAAAATCACAAAAATAAGTAATATATAGCATTTTGACGGTGATATTTAGGACATTTTCATAATTACTGGACCATTCTTCAATTATTCTGTACGGTTATTGTTTTTCTTTGTTACTTCTTCTGTTTACAGGATTTTTTAGTTAGTACTATCCTTTATAGTTTTTCTCACACTGGAGCTCAAACATATATGTCTTTCCGATAGATTTCGAACTACCTGGCCTTTAAAGCTCACCTTTGGTATTAATACGCCTATATAAGCTACTATTTACCATCAGGTGGCAAGTATGCCTATTTGCCACATACATGATATAAACAAGTTGTTTTAAATGCGCTATACTCAAATTATAATAAAATGATTGCAGGAAAAAGACCGCTTAGATCAAGAAGAAGCGGACCAATCGTCTCCGGAACCAGTGTCTCCGGAACCAATCAAACAAATACAACCTATCAAGCAGCCACAAATCTTTAAATCTCCACCAGTCGCTCAGCCAGAGGTTGTCAAGCCGCCAGAGGCCTTCAAGTCGCCAGAAGTCGTCAAGTCGCCAGAGGTCGTCAAGACGCCAGAGGTGGTCAAACCTCCAGAGGACGTGATTCCTCCTCCGCTAGAGATCCCGGAGGTTAAACTCCCTAATCTACCTGATGTTACGCTGGTTGGAGAACCTAAGGAGGATAAGGAAGAGGTTAGTAATGTAACATCACCCAGAAAGGTATAGCACAGATGTATGGACCCTGAATCACATAACTTCACCAGTTATGTCTAGATCGAAGGTAAAACTATCGCCATCTATCGAGCATATTTACAAACTTCGTGCTGCTATTGATTACCTAATGGCAAAACACTTTTGTCGAACCTGGCAATCGAACGAGTGATCTCAAAATCAGTACTTGCAGACTTAGTGCATAGTGGTTAATTCATGGTCCTTCGAACCGGAATTTGTTTAGTTTTCAATGAAGACATACAGGTTATACATATTCTTCATAACATAGAGAAGACGTAACACTGGCGGAGACACTGGCCCTTGAAATGTAGTTTACACTAATGTAAACTAGAAACAGAACAAAGTTATGTTAATAAACATCATAATAGCAGCCCTGTATCTAATACATGTCCCTCTCCTAAACCCCTCTTCTTATGATGAGAAGGGTTAGGCCATAGTCCACCACAACCGTGACCGATTGGTAGACTTCGAGTACTTTGAAGGCACTCTCAGGCATGCAGGTTGCCTCACGATGTTTACCTTCACCGTTAGCGAGCGATAATTCATATGTTATATACACACATATCTTCGACAAGATGAATCTTAACAATTTATTGACAGAGTTGTGTCGTGGGTTCGAACCCTAGACCTTTGACTTCGGTCAGTCCCTCACTCTGCTATCGCTGCTCAAATAATGTAAATAAACATAATATATTCTATAATTTTTTTTTCAGCTGAGTCGTCAGCCCACAATCGTAGTCTCCCCGGTAGGCTGGGAGACGGAGATGGCGGGAGAGGGAGAGTTGGAAGCGGATGATGAAGACGGATACACGGCGAGAGCCTTGTATGACTACCAGGCCGCTGCACCTGATGAAATATCATTCGATCCTGATGATATTATTACTAATATTGTTATGGTGAGACGGCATCCTTATTAAATTAAAATATTAATAAACATATCACAAAACGCCATCTAGTCCCAAACTAAGTAGAGCTTGTACTATGGGTACTAGAATTACTAATACCAATACCTATACACTTAAGTGAAACTAATATAACAAAATAAACTTTAGTGCCAAAATATGTGTAATGTGTTTGTTTAGACGTTTAAGTCTCAAAAACAGTGTTTCAACATGTTATATTTACATTCTGAATGAGATCGTTTGTGAGTATTTTTGTAAAATTTTTATGTAAATAAAGACATTGAAAAATCAAAATCAATCAATCAATACCTATACACTTTTCTTTAATAAATGTATAAAATATAAATTGTCATTGTCTTTTCTTGTAGAATTTATTGATTGAAAAGATTAAATTAAAATAAAGACGTGATTTTTCAGCTTTTAATTGGTTATTGTTCCACAGATCGACGAAGGCTGGTGGCAAGGACTCTGCAAAGGCGCGTACGGACTGTTCCCCGCTAACTACGTGCAATTACAGGACAAGTGAGAACATTCCCTTATAGATACGCTAGACACCATTCCTGTATGTATGAGCAGAGTAAAGATATCTACCGAGTATTCTGACTCGGCCTCTTTCTATGAAATAAAAGATCGTGAGGTACACGATAGTAGACTTACTGTATTTAAATTTCATGCACTGACTTGAGATTCGAACATTCTTTTTTTGAATTCATTCGTCACAGCGGCGCAACCCCGTCTGTTGTTATCGTTTTTATTGCTTCCTAATTCGAGGCGTATTCATGTCAAGCGTTCCATATGTTTGTATATAGATAGAATACTCGAAGTATATCTTTACTCTGGTATGAGGTTCTGTAGTTGTAAGAAGATATTTTCGATAACTGTTACAATGTTGTATATTTGAATAGATATACAAGAATTTATTATAAGTATACACTTTCTTTCATAGCATATTTCTAATGCTTTATGCTACATCTGAATGGAGAAGATTACTATCTCGTAATTCCATAGACAATCATGCTCAAATCAACCCGTTAGAGTCGATGCTGTCTAGGCTGAAGTCGTCTATGGTCTTTTTATTATTGTGAGGCATAAATATTAGTACCTCAGCAATTCTATGAGCCTCTCTTTGGTTCCTTCGACTCTAACACCCAAAATAAAGTTAAAAGTTTGACATTTGTTGAATAATTTTTCTTTTCGCGCCTATTCGCCATACGCGAAATGTTTCGGAAATAGATACAATTTTTTTTTAGTTATTTAATGAGAGCGAAAGAGATAGTTTTATAAAATATGAAATAGTGTATTATAAGGTATTCAAGCGACACACTGACAGACTTTAGACGGTTATAAATGCAGAGGATTATTTATCTTATGTATAGAGCTTAGGGCGTAGTTGAACAACATTTTATATAAAAATCTTTACTTGATTTTCAACTCTATGACTCTTGCAATAAGAAGCAGTTTCCCTGTAGTTTTAACTGTTTTAAATGTCTTTAATGTGTGCCGCGTTTTATAGATGTATTGTTATAAAAGACTTTTTAATTTTATAATTTTAAACTGATGAAATTATTATGGTAATATTGACAGTTATTAAATAGATTAAAAATAATGTGTAGTGTTCTGTATGTCATATGAATTAAATATACTAAATAAAGCATTTTATTATCAAAATTTAAGAATAACATACCGACATATTTATAACTTCCAATGTTATCATTGAGAGTAATAGTTGTAAAACTAAGTAAAAATTAAACGTACTTATGAAATAAAAGGGGTAACCTCATTTTGATTTAAGGTGGAATTGAAATATTGTATATTTTATGGATCGCCTAACATTATGGTCATGTTGATGGTAAATGCTAAAATATTAAGCAAAAATGTTATGACGCTAAAAAACTTGCTTGTTAACCCATCAGCTGAAAATAAAGAGGCTTAAAATTCATTGGATGCCTACATAAAGTGGCTCCAAATCTATTGCCTTAGTCAGACGTCCGAGTACTCGGCCGAGGCAGTGCAAGGCGTGTACTTGTTGCGTCTGACTAAGACGAGCAATATCAGTGTACTGTAATCTGTGAATTGAATTTGTTTGTAAAATTGACAAAATATAAAATATATTACCTAAAATATCTTATAAGTAACAAGTTGTCAAAGATATGACTCCTTTATTCATGTATTTTTCTTTTTCCTGGCTAAAAGAGTGGTGTACATGGTCACACATGCCTTTTGTGTTTATAAATTAGTTACTTATCACCTTATGATTAAAGAATAAAATTCATTGCACATTTTAAAATAGAATAAGACAATATTGTCTTCCAATAACTACCTCTGAGCAACTTAAATGTCGTTAAACTGCATTTCATTAACATTTGTTTCTTTTTTTTTATATACATGTCCGAGTACTCTGTCGAATGTTGTATCAGACCAATAGATTTATAATCTTCACTTCGGCCATGACTCGGCAGAATATTCGGTCCAATGTACCACTTTTGTCACGACTCAGCTCGGTCAAATAGACCACTTTCTATGTTTTTAAACTTTCGCGATTTGAGATCATTTTTCAAAAATTAGACAACGGGTCTAAATCGCGTAATTATTATAAAGGTAAATAAATACCTATGCTCGACGATTCGAATGACTTGCATCATTCTTGGTCACGAGCCGACTGGTGAAGCTCAGCGTCCGTTAGTATTGTCTGTCGATCTACCGACGGTTCCGAACTAAATAAAAATAAAAATTGTGACGACCAAGTGAGGGTAGTGGACCCGCGCTTCACGGAGACGATTACGCGATTTAGACCCGTTGTCTAATTTTTGAAAAATGGACCACTTTCGTCATGACGGCTGTATACACAGTCAAATGGACCACTTTTGTCATGACTCGGCCAAGCCAAATCGTGCTAGCAGTGCTCGACAAAAAAAAAAAAAAAACGAACATTTACCTGCTATCCTTATTTACATATATTATCTTAATAATGTCCTTTATTTGCATTGTAAAAATATATCTCTAAAATGCATTTGTCTTATGATGTTTAAATAAGTGTATAAAACTATGACATAGATACAAAGAATCGATTTATTTATAAAATTAATTACTGTAGTATTAATCTCGAAATATTATCCATTTTAATTTAATTTTCATTCGTATTCCATATCATAACTTAGTTTAACCATGCTAAAATAGTTCTTATTAGTCGCAAAATAAATTATTTTTAAAGTTTTTTTTTTTATAAATTTGGGTGTCATGTGAAAGTGCTTGCGACTTTAATATTATTTGTGTTCGTATAATTTTACGGAAATAAAAGGTTAGTGTAGAACAGTTAAAAAATGTTGGCGTATTAAATTTTTGTGAATTTATTATAAAATGCAATGTGTCAAATTTATTAATCAGACCAAAGCAACGCACAGCCTGGGTTAGTAAAAAAATTCATTTTTTTTTAACTCTACTTTAATTTTAAATGCATTTTTGAACCTCATTTGTTGGCATACTGCACCATCAAGAAAAAAAAAATCGTTTTATTGCCAACCAAGATAAGCGTTTTTCTGTGGATTACCAACATTTTTTTTTGTTTAATTTAAAAATTACCCAATATTGTCTCTATGTATTTTCTAGGCTAAGAATATTTTTGCCGTTTATTTGTATGTATAGAATTAACGAATCAAAGTAAAATAACGCAGTAAATAGTTTTTACAGAATGTTGACGGTATCATGGAATTTTGACACTTTCACGCGTTCAAAAAAAAGCTCCAGTTTCTCTTTTCAATAGTGATTCAGAGATTGTATTGCCTTGGCCACACGTTCCGACTATGGTCGAGACAGTGCACTCCGGCCGAGTACTCGGTACGTATGATCAAGACTAATCAGGCGACAAACGCGTGAAGTAGTGTTAATTTAATAATGTAAGTAGCGCGTATAAGGTATCTAATGCCGAACTATGTTTTATATAAAACAATTTGTTGTTTAAAGATGATTAAATGAATATTTTATAGCTATTTACGCATTTTATTTTCTGGATTATCCTTTTTAGTTAAAACTGCTTTAAAAGTTATTTTGTTTTTTTTTTTAATATTTTGCAAACCAAAAAAAATTGAATACTTCTTGATATACGATTGATATGAAAATTGTCTTGAAATTACTAGTGACAATGCAATAGTATGGAAGTAAAAGGAGAACATCCATTTTGGACCAAATTCAAAACGAACAGCCAAGAAATAAAAAGTCAATCTGTTAGCACTTGGTCCTTTAAACATTTTTATCGTGGTACCAGAACAAAGCCACAAGTCCACGTGTGATATGAGGTTGGGTCACGTGACCGTAAGTTTGAGTTTCGTGATTTTAAAGTAAAGTAAAAATTATTTATTGAAACACCATCCGGCACTATCTATCATCACAAACGTAATGTGAGGTAGGGTCACGTAATGGGTGTTCGGTCTCGTATACTCGTCGAAGGAGACGGAGAGGGCTGGTTTAAAATAAAACTGTACCAAACCACAAACCAAACAATATAATAACACAAAAGCACACAATCACAGTATAAGCTCTCAGTACTGTCGCCGTATCTTGTATCCAGTCTTTATAAGCTGAGACGCGCGTATACAACGTCGTCCTATCATGGTTCTTGCCACTTACAACCCCCACTAAAACTCCTTGTCTGTCCGTCTCCACAGGATCTAAGGTACCGAAGCATACCAAAGGACCTCCAGAATCACCACCAGCTACATCGGTTAGTACTGAATAAGTGCATAAGAAGTTATCCATGTTCATTTCCCATAGTACAGCACACTGGTATCTGAAAAGAACAATGAAATTTAGTTGGCTTCATTTTATTAAAACACCTTGAAATAAACATAAAGAATAATAAAAGATAAATAATATTTGACGACCGGATGGCTGAGTGGGTAGTTTACCTGCCTGCGATGCCAAGGTCGTGGGTTCGATTCCCGCTTAAGACAAATCTTTGTGTACATGAACATGGCGGTTTGTCTTAGTCTGGGTGTTTCTATGTATAATAAGTATATATTGACAAAAAGAAAAGTATATATGTATTAGTATCAGCTCTTCTAGTACCCATAGTACAAGCTCTGCCAGCGTTGTGAGATATTATTTATTTATTTAAATATAATAGTTACGGTAGGTAATCCTCTTTCTTTGGCGTATGCGACCACTAACCGCGATATCTCGAGTTTTTACTTCAGATGATTATTTTTAAAGCATTTAGCTATGCATAGCAAATTATACTAAGAAACAGTTGAAAAAGATATGTGACTAGTATTATTTGAACCTGCGACCTTCTGCACACCGGGCAGTCGCTTTACCAACCAGCTACGGTCGCCTCTTGCCAGAGCCCTAAATTTCTCAACTGTATGTTAGGGCCTTATCATACTAGCGGTTTACGAGCGGATTCAAAGCGGAGCGGGCGCGCAACGGATTCGTTGCGGGCGCGCAACGAACACGCCGCGCATTCGCAGCGAATTCGTTGCGGACGCGCGGCGTGGACGCCATTTTGTACTGTCTCGTACAAACGCCAGCCAACCAACTTAATAAAATATTTTTTTCAAATGTCAAATCATTTTGCATCATAACGGATTCTTGTGGGATTTTATCTTGCTTAAATATTTTATGTTTGTTTTATGGTAGGTAGGAACGAAATTATTTAGGATTATTTTTTAAACGTTTGCAAAACAACACAAATTAGACGCTCTCTTCTATCCGATTAATTGATAATGGATCTTCCCAAATTCGTCGATGCTTTCGTTTTCGTCGCCGGCGTTTCCGAAGTAACAAAGCCAACAGCAGTGTTTCCTCGTCGGAATCAATTTTGTTACTGAGTGTATTGTACGTCGTAAATTCGCTACAAACACGCGACGAAAACGTAGCGTATTCGCCACGCGTCCGCGACGTCTCCGCTGCGCAGCCGCTGCGTGTTCGCGACGCATTCGTTGCGCGCCCGCTCCGCTTTGAATCCGCTCGCAATCCGCTAGTATGATAAGGCACTTACGTTTGACATACAGTGGAGAAATTTAGGGTCTTAAGATATATAATAAAATCTTCAAATGTCTTCGGGCGGGGCATGTGTAAGGGTGTTATCACGTCTATATTGATCGAAGCAAAACAGCGCACTGCCAACGCGTGTTGCGCTCTTATTGTATCTTTATCTACATCGATCGACGGTTGATCGATTTAGATGTAAAAGCATCCTTAGACCCTTTCCCCCTAGTCCCTTTTATAAAATATTCTCATAGAAAAACAGGCGGTTGGTTTTTGTTTCGGTACCGAGTGCGGTATTTCTATCAGAATATTTTACGCTAATCTTACATCGATAAGTCAGTAGCGGGCCTTATTTGATATTTTACTGCCGGGAAGTTCTCAGTATACTTAGATAGCGAATGGCTTACATGGGTCCTAAACAAAACAGGTAAAGTATGGGTGTTATACACTTCTCCTACACCCTTCTGGGTTTAGTAGGGGAGGTAGTAAGTATAAAGTAAGAATGTACCTCGACATAAGTCCAATTTCAGCCCAAAGCAAGTCTTTAGCTCTCCCTCTACTAGTATCTCCAAAGCCAGCTGAAAAACAACGTCCAGCGTAGTCCGTAGTCTTCATAGCAGGAACTATGTTGTGGACATAGGCACAGAATAGGAGTGGAGCATCGAGAAATACTAGAGCGATGTCGTTGAGCGGAAAGTTGAAGTCACCGTGCATTCTGACGGTGGATATCCGACGCCATTGGTTGTCGGATTTGTTTGTTGATTCTCCTGTAATTTTTATATGAGCTTAGATTTGGAACTCGTAGCTAACTCAAAGCGATTTTCAAGTTAATCAATGATAACCGCGGTTGGGATGACATTCATACCATGACGAGTGCCACAAAAAGTCTGACAACTAATCTAACAAAGAGTATCGTTTCTCCTCGTAATGGGTTGTAAAGGACGATGTAAAATCCTGAAATTCAGCCTTATCCGTTAGACTAGAAGCCAAATCCTATATCTAATTAGGCAAATGCTGGAAGAATAATGTTAAAATGTACTTTTCACTTACTTAAACTAGTGATTTTATGTAGTGCCTAAAATAGGCAGTGTTGAGTTTGACCGAAGCAGAGGTATTTTTCTTATGGAAATACTCTGTATAGACAAAGTCTGGAACGGTACCCGATAGATGGCGTAGGGAATGGAAAAGTGAGAAGCGAAATACAAACTTGCCTCTGGTAAATTCTAACGCAATGTTGAACGAGTTTCCAAAGATGTCACTACTTGTCTGACCACTGATTTTACCTGTCACGTTTCATATTCTTTTTTTGCCTTTTGGGTGAAATATTTTTTGCACCTAGGGTCTAGAATACATGTTTTGTATTGATTTAGCACGGTACTGATAAGCGGTTTCGTCATGATGCAATTTTCATCATGTATTATCATCTAGGTTAGGCGAATACTGGAAATATACACCTCTATAAAACCACTCATTTGGCTGAAGCTGCTAGCACGATTCAACTAACCATCTATTTACATTTTTGGACGTGCCTCTCGAGTTAAAAACATAAATGTATACCTTTTCGAGAAATTATATAACATACTCACCTGTATGAACCATATCAGTAAGCAAGCTACCAGCAACAACCCTCATTTTGTCATGATTATAATAATAGTAAAAGTTGTTCAGTTCAAAGCAATGGGCAGCAGTCAGGACCTTCGATCTATGAAGAATACTGCCTCCACAATAATGGGTCCATAAACGGTTATTTCCTGCCATTTTTTTATTCGGAATTTTTACAGAGACCATGTATGGAAAGAATCCACTTTCTGCTGGATTTCCGTTGACTATGGTCAGTTGTACTTGATTTTTTGAGTACTTTAGAGATGTTATGATTCTTTGGTCCCCTGTTTGCATTGGTACTATTATTGATAGAAGAAATAGTGGGAATAACATTCGATTTTTATAGTTTTACATACTGATAATTATACTATTTCGGTTCTTTTTCGCGTGTGTGTTTAATTATATCCAAAGTTCTTTGGATTTAATACTCTGTAGCAATATTGAATTTAATTTGTGCATTGGTTATTTTTCACAATCAATTTTGTGGTTATTTTTCTGATCCGTCAACAATATAGGATGAAATAAGTCTGTCAAAAAAAGACTTTACATTTTGAAAGAAGTATTATTACAAAAGAGGCTAACTATATACGTAGAAGAATCTATGCTAAGATTTTCGGCTTCTTACATTTATTGTTAACGTATGGAATACGAACACAAATTTGGAATTGTGAGCAATCTGCCCGCGGAAAATCCCAGCTAACACTTCCCGGGATCTAATCCAACTTAAACTAGCCAAAATACTAGTCCGACGAAGCACTCCTTATATTTAGTATCTCTCGTTAGTTCTACAGCACAAAGAAAAAGAAATAAGTGTCCTCAATTTGTTCAAAGACTGGACACAAGGCGTCACAACCTTGAAATTATAACCTTTTAACAAAATAAACAAGAACAAATCCAGGCTATAAATTAGCGATAATTCTATTCAAATTGGCCTTCACTTGTAATAATTATTGTCAAGGGTCTTTAATTACGGCCTTCTTTATCCATCATTTGTTTATATTAGCTTGATGAATAGATGCTTGTTAAGGCGGGGGTGGCCGACTGAATTGTATTTATTAGATGGTACCGTCAAGTCATGACGCCAACGAGTCATATCATTAATTGAGATAATTTTGGGTCGTCTAATTTGACACTTCTAATAGCGCATGATGGTAACTATACAGTCTAAAAAATACCAAACCAAAAATACATCACTCAAGTAAACCTAGGCATTATACTAAGTTGTTTTACCATTTAATTCGAGTGCACGGTTGGCGTAGTGGTTAAAGTGGTCGCCTCACCGCGAGCGTTGTTTTTTAAATTGTAAAAAAAAGGCTTGCTAAACATTTTGTGTCTTCTTTTAGGTCTGTGTCACAAATAAACAGATCTTGATGTGATAGGGAGATACCTTACTGCTATTAAAATATCAACAAGCAAACTTCAGAAACGAATATTAAAACGCTTTTCGAAATACTGACGTGATTTTGTATACCCTTGCCTTATCACTCCACTGACCGTAATTAACAAAAAGGGTTAACGGTTCTGTAATTATTGATAACTTGATTTGTTATTGATAGAAGGTTTCGTTAAGGATTCCTTTAATTACTCGGCTAGGCTCGATGTTATTCTAATTTATCTGATACCTAAATAGATTTTATTAAATTTGCCTACGTACAGCAGTGGACCACAAGAGTCTACATGACGTTGATTTTCCCTTTATTTTACATTTTTTTTGTACTTTTTTTTTACACTATTTAAGGTAGTATAGTAGTGCATCTGCCGAGCTCATTCTAAATACTAAAAACTAGAGATATAAGCAAATTAATCCGACCCTCTTGATATTTGTATTATGCAAAAAGCCACCCCCAAAACCGCAAACCACCAACGCATTTAAAAAGCTAATATTTCCGCAAGCTAAAAATAATATCGCGGGACACTTGAAAATGAAAAATTACGAGACCAATAGCAAAGGTTTAACGAAGAATAATAGCTGGTTCATTTTTATGCAAAACGCGCTATCAATTTTTTAATCATCGTCCTTTAGTGAGTAGCTTTTAAGGCTCTTTCAAAGAAACTAAGGCTTGGAGACTGGTATAGAGAATGAAAGAAAAATAGTGTTAGAATGTACAACTTTTTCCATTATAGTTAGTTTTTAACTAATATCCAGTAGTTATAATAGACGGATCGGACATATGGAAATGTGCCATGATTTGGAACCTTATTATCATTTCAAATAAGTAAATTAATAAAAAATCTAATTATTACAAATAATTGTGAATAAAGAGGCACCGAAGCGTCTTTTTCGTCAAGATTCAGGAAGCGCTGTAGGCACCGACTTATTTTTGCATTTTCTTAATTAAAAACTAATCAATGGCATCGAAGCGTCAAGTGCCGACTGCGACGACTTTTCAAATATTTCCCCCAAAACTACAAAAAATACCGTACCGTCTTTATAGTCAAGGCGCCGACTTGTTAAATTCTTGTATTACCTTAGAAACTATGAAGTGGTATATAGGTGGCACGACCATGTTCGGGGGTCAGTTACAACCGTGGCAATCTGCCACCGCCGCCCTCCCTAGCTACGCCACTGCAGCATGTATACAGATATTATACTATCTTGTAGATTAATAGAAGTTCATTCAGAAGTAGTTTTCTTCGATTATTTCACTTGAATACCTCTTCAAGTTATTCATGAGTGGATATAAATGTAAAGCGGTGGCGTCATCCCATAAAAACACCATACATTATACCTACACATACCCTTAAACTATCACGTAGTACAAAACACTATAAATAAGATAAATCCCAGGTTAAATGCATTCATTTCTGTGAATACAGAATACAGTTCATTTGTTGCGAACTTTTTGCCACATATATTTAAATTAGGTTTCGTCGGCGAAATGTCCGTGCGTGGAATTAAGTATCTGAGAGTATTCTTGGTACGAAACACATAACATCACGCTTGTATTACCTGGTGAGCAGAGGTATACCATCGACATGTCACCTGATATGTTTTAAGTCCCATTTGATAGGATAAATAGATAGATAAAACTTAATTTGTGCATATAACATAGGATATACATTTTGTACGAACGTTTAAAAGCAACATTATGCACAAAAGGTGGCCTTATCGCGTTAGGAATCTATCGCCATACTCAAAAAAAGACTCCGTCCTGCTACTTATACAGGGTTATTGGGTAAGTCGACCTAGATCCGTTAAGAGGTGGTAGTTCCCATCATTTCTGACTGATCTGACTATGAAACACCCCACCCTAAACCTAACCGTTTTCGAGATATTGGACTTAGAAGGTTTTTTTAAAAAATATCCCGATTTCTTAACTATAGCCAATTTTTTTTGTATCCTATGCCTTTTATTTTTTTTTAATTCTGATTTTTGTGTGCCAGATAAGTTTGTTTATAATTCTCAACCCAAAAAGTGCAAGTATCTGAACCAATGGGATCGTAGTAGACGATTGATACCGTAAAAAAGTAATTAATTTGAAAAAAAAAATTGTTTCTTTTAGTAATATTTAAAAAAAAATCTATGGCGTTAGTTCTGCAGATGTTTTAAATAATATCTACGTTCCATTAGCTATCCAACAAGGTATCACAAGCTAGGGTCTTATCACAATTCATAGAAAAAAAATCGATAAAAGGCTCCCAGGTAGTAAAAAAAAACAATGGTACTTAAGATTAAACTTCTCTTTTGGGCCAGGAAACGAAATAAAACAATACAAATAATTATTAAACAACATTTATTTAAATTTATAAATCTTGTTCTACATGGCCGCCTCTGTTTCGCACACACACTCTCATTCGGTGTCTTAGTCCGCTTTTAACTACTACAGTCGTTAAGTCTCTTCGAATTTCGTCAGCAGCCTCAATAATCTTCTGTCTTAATATGTCAATAGTTTCAATTGGATTATTCTCATTGTAGACTAATGTCTTCATGTGTCCCCACACATAAAAATCCATGGGAGTCAGGTCAGGACTTCTTGCTGGCCACGGTATGGGTCCACCTCTTCCGATCCACCTATTAGGATACTCGTTGTCTAGCCATTCCCTGACCCCTCTTCTGTAATGTGCAGGGCAACCGTCGTGTTGGAACTTCATGTTTCTAATCAGATTTAGGGGTAAATCCTCTAATAAATTTGGTAACTCTTCTCTTAGAAAATGTTCGTAAAATTCTCCGTTTAAATTATCAGGTAGAAAGAAGGGCCCAATTAATTTGTTTGCTATGATTCCCATCCAGACATTTAAACTAAATCTTCTTTGTGCGGCTTTTGTCCTCTTCTGGTTAGGATTTTTTTGCGCTTTTGGGGCCCAATAATGAGCGTTGTGGTAATTTGTAATTCCATCTTTATCAAATTTTGATTCATCTGTCCACAAGATTTGTTTTAAAAATGCTGGGTCTTCTAAATCTCCATGAAGCATAAATCTACAAAAGTCTAACCTCCTCACTGGATCTCCCTCTTCGATAACATGTACTGGCGTGTAGTGATAGGGGTAGAGGCCTGCAGTATTCACCGTAAACCACACTTTCCACTGCGAGAGTCCAAGTTCTCGGGCAACAGCATTAGTTGAAGTAGTTGGATCCGCTCTAAACCGTTGAACTATTTGATTATCTTCATCTTCATCATCAACAATGATCCGTGGTCGGCCTAGGTCTGCTCGACGCCTTAAAACAGAGCCAGTCTCTCTGAGTCGCCGGTAAGCGCCGTCAAAGACAGTGACATCCGGTATTCGGCGGCCGGGATAACGTGCAATGTATTCGTCACGAGCTCGTGCAGAAACACCATTGCAGTACCCATAACAAAGTAGAATATCCGCGTATTCCTCGTTCGTGAAGGTTGCCATCTTCAACAGTTCCAATTCAGAAGCACAATTCAAAGTCCAGTTAACAAGCACAGTCACAATTTGTAGGAAACAGTCCAGAAATACAAGCCAAGTCGGGTAAGAAATGAAGAGCACTAAATATCGCATCTACTACGGACGAATCACGGAAGCAGACTAAAACGAAACAATAACAACAAATTGGCCGGGATTATTTTATCTCGCTTGCACCTGGTCAGTTTGTCCCGCTCGCACGCACCACAGCTCCGTGGAAGAACAATAGGACCAAAGAACCCAAATTTGTACTGCTGCCTGAGAGCCTTTTATCGATTTTTTTTCTATGAATTGTGATAAGACCCTAGCTTGTGATACCTTGTTGGATAGCTAATGGAACGTAGATATTATTTAAAACATCTGCAGAACTAACGCCATAGATTTTTTTTTAAATATTACTAAAAGAAACAATTTTTTTTTTCAAATTAATTACTTTTTTACGGTATCAATCGTCTACTACGATCCCATTGGTTCAGATACTTGCACTTTTTGGGTTGAGAATTATAAACAAACTTATCTGGCACACAAAAATCAGAATTAAAAAAAAATAAAAGGCATAGGATACAAAAAAAATAGGCTATAGTTAAGAAATCGGGATATTTTTTAAAAAAACCTTCTAAGTCCAATATCTCGAAAACGGTTAGGTTTAGGGTGGGGTGTTTCATAGTCAGATCAGTCAGAAATGATGGGAACTACCACATCTTAACGGATCTAGGTCGACTTACCCAATAACCCTGTATATTACTACAATATTAACAAGACCAAGAATATGGGTATGGCTGAGGTGTATCACACCCACACTTCACCTGTATACAACAACATTTAATATTATACTACAGCATTACTTTTCCATAAAATAGAAATATCTCAAGCAATCCGCACATCTGTAATGTTATTAGAAAATTCTCGTCATATCGAAATATCCACTTATTAAGTATCAGATATTTCCTCATAAAATATATCGTAATATCGAATATCGTAACACCTTCGCGATAAAGCTATTTGCAACTTTATTAAAAATTCTTTGATGTTAACATTGGATACAACTTTCAACAATTTGATTTATATCCCAACAAACATTTTAGTGCTTACGGCAGCCTTTTTTTAGAGCTCTTAGTATTATATATGGTACATAAGAACTTTAGTTGCAACATTCGACTCTACAGTGGGGTTAGTTATTTATAATTAAACCTTCCAAAGGTAATAAAGTAATAAAGAAAAAAAATATAACTTAAGATGGTAGCATGGAGTTTATCGAAACCATTGTATAACATATTCCTATAGCTTTAAGTGGCACAAACCAATAAAAGCAATTGTAAGGTGTCTACTAACACTTACTAACGGCTGATATTCTACTACGGAGTTAGTAAAATGTCTTGTTACCCTTTAGGCTTACCCTAATAGCTTATAGAAGTATTAAACGCTGGGAGTGATTGTCAGGTGTGTACTAACACTTACTATCAACTGGTATTCTTTAAGAGAGTTAAACAAATACTTTGTACCACCTAACAAGTTTTGTCGATCCTTAAGAGTTAGTAAGAAAGCTATAAGCATCTAAAAAGTGTTGATTATAAGTTCTATAGAGCTAAATTTTGCAAGAGTTAAAATCTACCTTTAAATCATTTCAGGCTACATAATGGGGTTTATTGGTAGTAATATTGTGGATTTTATACAAACTTGTTTATAGTAGCAACCATCATGCAAATTTTATAACTCTTCATTATCACTTTAAGTTGAGTAATAGGATTTAAGTCACTAAATCTAACCTAAACTCAAAAACTATAACTATAGATTGTAACGTTTGCAAAGCGGCGTTTATTTTAATTATTTCAAAATGAAACCATGGATTGATAGAAAACCAGCGGGTGGAGTCAAAAGAAAGGCTTTGAGAGAATATGAAAATATAATTAGATTATCGCAAATCCAATCCGATGAGTCTACATTAGTTAAGACAAAAAAAATACACAGGGACTAGAGAAGCATTACATTTAGTGGAGAAACCGTGTTTTCTTGAATCAAATCGAGAAAAAGACTTTGATGTTATCTCAGGCAACAGTTCTGACATCCATAGAAGTACAAAATACAAATTCAGTGACCTCGATAACGATTCATATCAAGAGCAACCAACTAAAATACAACAGGGTTCCGTACAACAGCAAATTATCTCTGATGGTGAAATTGGTGAATATCCTCTTATCTGTGATGATCTGTTACCTCTCAGTAGTTCAAACACCTCATATGACGAACAAGAAAGTGAATATACGAAAAATATAAATTTTAAAAATCATTTACGAACATGGGCTATACAAAAAAATATAAGCCAAGCCGCTTTAAAAGATTTACTTTCAATTTTAAATAAGAGATTTACGGATATTTTACCGTCCGATCCTCGAACGATTTTACAAACGCCAACAGCAATTTGTCTTAAAACAATCGAAGGTGGTGAATATTGGCATCATGGGATTATTATGCCTTTAACGAATATACTCGGAAATTGTATACGGCTGCCAAAAAACATTCTTTTGAATATAAATCTTGATGGTCTACCTATATTTAAAAGCTCTAAATATGAATTTTGGCCAATATTGGCTAACATTTATCAAGGTGACACTAGTGATCCATTCATTATTGGCATTTATTATGGGAAAGGTAAACCAAAAAATCTAAATTCGTTCCTAGAAGATTTTGTAAACGAAATGAACATCGTTTTAGAGCAAGGAGTTTATGTTAAAGGTACCAATGTGAACGTCAAAATTAGATGTTTTATTTGCGCGATTAATCTTGGTAGACTGCTGAAGTGCTCACTGACCAAGCGCCTACGCCAGAGTGACGCGAGCGCCTCGCACTTCGCAAACTGTAGGTAGGTAACCAGGCCGTAGAGCGCAAACGCGGTGTCCATTAGGTACCACCTACCTACAATATTGCTTTTTATATGCGACTTATTTACTGAAATAAAAGGGGAAGTTTTGTAAATTACGAAAAAATACTCACACTAAATTCGTAAAATTAATAAATTTATTAAATAAAATGTAAAAAGTAAGTAATATTTTTACCTATAATATTTTTTTCATATAAATGGGCTACAATAATTATGTCCTATTATTTCAACATTAAAAAAAAAACTATTTTTATGTCATTCCTTGTATGTGTGTTTTTCAACTTTTTTGTATTTAGAAAATTATGTTGGCAGCTAATAGTATTATTAAACTATTATAAACATATCATTCAGTCTGGCGTGTGATATCTATAGGGTTTTTTTCAAATGTTAACAGAACCCTAAAAATTATCAGCTTAAAGCTCCGCGTAGAACTAAATTACAAGTTAAACCTATACCTACAATGTTTGTTTTTCACTTTTATAAACATGTTGTAGAACTTCTAGTGCCATATAAGTGCTTATTTTCAGTATTTAATCACTGCAGGAGGAATAACAGAGTTAGCAGGATCCTTAAGTAATTAGAACTAAGACGCCATTTATGAAAGATAACCTATACAAAATTGTAATAGAAAAAACTTTTTAAAATGTTACGGTTACCGCTTATTTACATAAATTGTTCATAATTTTAAATTAGAATGTCTAAACGAGGTACCAGAAATTGATAAATACGATAAATAAAGAAAAATAAAAATTTGTGCGGTATGTTTTACATTATTTTATCATCAAAAGTAGTTTATTTTTGAGGCGCTTCAAAAATGAGATGAAAACTAGTATATATTATTACCGTAAACTTACCGCCGCATGAGATTTAATACCTATAACACCCAGTAATCTTAAACACTTGACTTACCTTGTAACGTAGTCTACTTATGACTAGTTAGGTAGGCAGAATAAATAGAAACAATCGATAGATTAACAAAGGTATTATTATTCTATATATTTATATCTATTAAATACAAGGTAGTCTCAAGGCGTAGGTTGGTAGGTAGGTAAGTGGTTTGATAAGTCCTGGCGCAGTGAAGTGAGGAACACTTAACTCGGCGCTGGTGACCGCAGGCAAGAAGGCCGCGACGCTCGCGCAGGTCCTTTATATACCCCACAGGGGTCTGCAGTGGGGGGCGCATCTTGAGTTTGCGGTGGCCGTGCGGTTGCGACGTCACAACCTTAAATATTTTATTAAAATCTAACATACGTCACCACCATGAAATGAATTGCATTCTGCAAAATATTATCACTATTGACTTTAGCAAGAACGTAAAATGTATGAAAACAGTTTTAATCTTTAGCGCTTTTGGTGATATTTATTGCTACTAAATCAGTCCGATATATTCCCAAATTTTATATTGGTTACAAGAAGTAACCATGTGTAACCATAAAAGTTATTTAAGTGGTTTCCATAACTTGTCAATCACTTTAGCTTGCAGTTATAACCTGTGTATAGCTTATATAAAACTTTAAGTGATAATCACTGCTGCAATAGCACTGTTCTAACTCTTCCTTATACCTCTTTTATCACTACTCTATATCCATTAAGTCACTTCAAGCTCTAACACGAACAGGCCCAAATCAGGGTTATATGAGAGATACAGAACGCTTTACCACTAAATTGTAAATGCCTTTACAGAACCTTTGGTTCTTAAAATTCTCTTAAGCAGCTTATGTAACACTTATTCTTATAACCAAAATGTTAGTTGGGATGACACCTGTATAAAATTGGAATCAGTAAGGTGTACAATGTATAGGTATGTACTTATGTAATATTACGTAGGCAGGGAATATTCATTTTATGTTGAAATATGGTAGAGTTAACTGAACGCGGTGAAGCAAACTTACATTATAAAGCAAAAAAGATTGAAAGAAAGCAAGATTGTCTAAAAATATGACTAAAACGCCTTTTTTTAGACAAGCGACAAATAGTATTGCTGTTAATGGTTCTAATTCATTATTTTTAGTACATTATACTAAGAAACAGGTGAAAAATTATGGGTCTGGCAGGATTTGAAGGTAACGTCACGAAATGGCGCACGTACGTACATACATACAGTTAAGAAATTTAGGGTCGTATTAGGCGGCCGTAGCTGGTTGGTTAAAGCGAATACCCGGTGTGCAGGTTCGAATCCTGCCAGTCCAATATTTTTTTTAACTGTGTCTTAGTATGTTTATGGTTGTTTTTGCCTGACTACGGCGAAAAGGAAGGCCTGTTCGTTTAATGGAGGTGTTCCTGGCACCCTCATAATAATATTCATTATATGTATTATCATGTATACCTACAGTTGGTGCGACCACGGCTGTACCTTAACCTTTGTGCCAATGTATTTCTGGATTTCGACCTAAAATATTTTCTTATTTTCGTCCTTTTTAGACTCTCTGTGTACGTAGCCGGGTTATAGTTCTTAAACTTATTTTTTTATAGAGAAGTGTCTGAATTTCTTTGAACATTCAATCTAGATACAATATTTTACCTTAAACCCACCTCGATAATCTAAACAACTTTACATATATGTTATATCATACATCACGCCTATATAACCCAGAAGGGTTTGGCAGAGGTGTAAAAAAGCCACATTTCACCTGCTGTGTTGTTTGGTTAGGTTGTGTGTTGGTGTTGTATAAGTCCCATGGGATAGGGGGTGAGGATATCGCCATTCAACGTTGCCAAGATAAAAACTAATCTGCACTTAGGAATATTCAGCAAATTAATGCTATCATTAGTAATTGACAGTAGCACTACAGGGTTGCATAGTGAATTGAATGATAAAGCTATCATTATAATGTGTTATCATTATCATATTAGAGTTAATGGAAAATGACGCGCACTTGAAAGTGTCTGTCAGATAAAATGATGACTACCGTTGAGTAGGTTTTAAGTGCTTTTAAAATAATCTTTTTTTTTATTCTACGCCCACAGCGAACGAACGTGTAGTCCACCTGATGGTAAGTGGAGTACAGCCCATGGATATCAACAATCCACAAAAACAGATTATAGATGCGTCGCTGCAGCTGAGGACTACGGTGTTATGCCTCATGTGCAAGTAAATTCATGGCCATGTAAATGATTAACATAACACATAACATAACATCAAGCCTATATTACCCAGAAGGGTGTAGCAGAGGTGTACAACACCCACACTTCACCTGTTGTGTTAAGTTACCATGGGATCCACCAAGCACAATACCAACTCCTTGTTGCTAATGTGAATTTTCTGACGAAAAATCACAAATAACACTTTTCTCGACCCGGGAATCGAACCCGAGACCTTGCGGTGAGATCTTAAATCGAGGCAGCATTTAAAAGATTATTTTGCAATTCATATTATCTAAAAATACATAATTAAGTTGATATGTTTATCGCGAACAGAACCAACTGCATTTAGTGCACCCAAATTTTTCTAATTTTCGTTTACCGCGATATATACGACCGGATGGCGGAGTGGGTAGTGTACCTGCCTGTGACGCCGAGGTCGCGGGTTCGATTCCCGCTTAAAACAAATCTTTATGTTTATGAACATGGGAATTTGTCTTAGTCTGGGTGTTTCTATGTATAATAATATAAGTATGTATTTACAAAAGAAAAGTATATATGTATTAGTATCAGTTAATGTAGTACCCATAGTACAAGCTCTGCTTAGTTTGGGACTAGATGGCGTTGTGTTTAAGTTGTGAAATATTTGTGAAATATGAAGCCGCACCATTATCCACACAGCTATTTAATTTTGTGGATTACTTTGCTATTAAAAAAAGCACCATCAAAGAGAACCATAGCAGTAATATAATTCCTATGTTGAAGAGCAATCAATAAGGGGACAAAACTTTGTGATTCGCAAACATTTGTTCTGAGACTGGATGCGCTTGTGTGTGTATTTGACCTTGTCATTGGGACCAAAGGATAGTGTAATTGCTTTTGGCGTTTTATTTAATGTAAACATCCAAATTTATTTATTTAAACTCTTTTTTTTATACGTCACATAAGTCTTACGAAATAACCGAGTGAGAATCACACACAAGAGGGTAACCTAGTCGCTACATGGAAAATCTACGATATAATTTATCCTATGGGAGACATTTAAGGATGTAATCTCATAACTAAACCGCGACTTAGAATGTAAACGAAAAGTCCAAAACATACTACTTCTCTGGAACTACGACCAAACAGAAGATTTCATAAAAAGACTAAGAATCTAATTTAACTTAAATTTAATTAACACTATTATATTATTCTGATCTGATTATTCTAATTTTTAAATATAACCTATTCATAAGATGTTAATTTGTGCAAATTCTTTTTAATATAAACATAAATACCGCCATTTCACATAGGGTAATAGGCTAAGCCTAGTGCAGGAGATTTTTGTTGATTTCACTTTTCTTTACATTAAAATAACAATTCTATGTATACTACCTAATTAAGAACAAATGTAAGGAATATGTACTTATCGTGGAAATAAATAAAATGTATTATTATTATTTATTATTATTATTAAGCAAGCACTATTTTATTGAGTTACAGATGAAATGACGGTGTTCCCTCATTTGTCATCGTTTTCAGATGCTCAACGACCATTTTCTTTTAAATGTCATATAGGTCTACCATATATTAACTAGCTGTTAATAGCGACTTTGTTCGCATGGGATTTGTAGATAAGTCAAAAGTCAAAAGTCAAAAGTCTTAATATTAGAATACAGATCTTGATAACTTAGTAGCCCTTTTCAGGCGTTGCATAATTAGATAACTCAGTGGGAGTCACAACACACAGTAATATTTACCCTTATACCCGCTGTTTTACCCTTGGCCAATGCTTTGCTCTGTTCCCGTTGCACCATATATTGCGCTTTAAGGTAAACGTACTACGTAAAAAAATTCATTTTTAATCCTTGTTTTAAAATTTAAATTTATTTATATCGAAGATTTAAACTTCAAAAATGTCTGCGTTCCGTGTTACCGTTCAACCCTTCTATTACCCGCTTCAGAATGGAATTTCCAAAAATCTCTTCTTAGTGCACGCCTACGTTATGTAAGGCATCTTCGTGCAAAATTTCAAGATTATAGGCCTATAGCGCTTTAGGCGCGTTGTTGATCCAGTTGGGTGAACAATAAATGTATAGAAGCCTTTTGACCAATAATTTAAGGGTAAAATTTTACTAAACCAAGATAGCTATGTAAGCAGAATTATTGATCCTTCTTTTTATTATTGAAACTTTTAAGGTTTCTATATTGTTTTTCGTATATTATCATAAAGCTACTCGAATATTTGCGTCAAGCAATCATCATTTTATGTTGCTGAGCTGATGCTGGAAGGTAACTCCTCAACGGTTAGGAGAACTGGGATCTTTGAATACAGGCACATTAAGGCCGTTTACTGTATTTTTCAAATTATACATAGATGAGGCGAGACGTTGAATATTACTTATGTGTTTCTTACTTTTTAGTGCATTTTTTGTAATTAAAGTTAGTTTTTTTCTAAAATTATTATCATATTAAAGCTGATGACCAAAGTCTAGAGTAATGCTTTAATATGCGCGGATCTCCGTTCATTTAACTTGTTTCGTGAATATTCATGCTGTGTTCCAGGGCTGCGATACTCTGTTTGTATGTTGTTACTATTAAAATTCATTCACAACTAATAAACAATTTTGTTTGACGCATGTTGCGAATGGATCACGATGATAAGTTGATGTTAAGGTTGCCTGGATTAAGCGATAAGGCTACCCTTTGTACATTTTTCTGTTATTTTTTTCTTTTTGTTGTTACCTTTTAAGTTTTTCGTGGGTAATTATGTACAAATAAAGTATTTTCTATCTATCTATAAGTGTGTAAACTATAGGTAAGTGGTAATTCGTCACCATTTTAAAGTCAAGTCAGTTATCGTACCTACCTATTTGTAACGCCCGTGGGATAAAGGCGTGCTTGTATGTATGTATGTACGAGTATGTGTGTACCAATTAATTAAATAGACAGAACTCGAACAAACATCGCAAAAACATGTCCTAATTCAAATTCAAATTCAAATTCAAATCATTTATTTTCATAGGCCCCAGGAGGCGCTTGAACACGTCAAAACATTACAAAAAATGATATAAAAGTAAATCATAAATAATACTAAATTATACTAATTACAATGATTTGAATAACCGGGGCTCAGATTAATTTTAATCAAACTGTTTAGAATCGAATTAAAATCAATCTAAGTACCAGCTCCGATGGGTATTGCATTATGAGAAGAGCTGGTGAGAAACTCATGTGCACCATCTTTTAAAATGAAAAATATAACAATATAAAAGTACATAAAAAAAATCACATAAGAAGAGCAATTCATTTCCAAATACTATTATCATTTATGTAGTCTGAAATACTATAGTAAGCTTTTTGACATAGTTTAGTTTTAACATATTTTTTAAATTTACCTATCGTGTTTGTTAAATGTGTTTTGTTATATATACAAAAGAAAAGACATGTTCATGCACACAAAGATTTGTTTTAAGCGGGAATTGCACCCGCGACCAACTTCACCATTTGGTTAGGAAATACAACATTTTTTGAAAACCCGGTTTTTTTTTTAATTCCATGACCTGTTTGGGCTTTGAGGCCTAGATTGCAACCTGTGTTTTAAGAAGCACATAAAATCCGTAAGTTATAAATCCACAACCCTGGCACAAACGGACATACACGTAAAATCAACCAAAAATGTAATTACCAAGTAAGTTGAAAACTTTAATAAGAAGCTGTTCAAATATTTATACAACTACCCGCTATGATTACTATTCTACTGTGTACTTTCAAAGTTTTGCATTCTACAAGTGCTTTGTTGGTCTAGTTGTTGGGATATACAACTGCTAATCGTGAGGATTTGGTTTTGATGCCTGGGTCAGGCAAAAGTATTATTTGGATTTTGCAGCACGGAGTCTGGAGCACATAACTGAGTGCACGGTTGGCGTATAAAATCCGTAAGTTATAAATCCACAACCCTGGCACAAACGGACATACACGTAAAATCAACCAAAAATGTAATTACCAAGTAAGTTGAAAACTTTAATAAGAAGCTGTTCAAATATTTATACAACTACCCGCTATGATTACTATTCTACTGTGTACTTTCAAAGTTTTGCATTCTACAAGTGCTTTGTTGGTCTAGTTGTTGGGATATATAACTGCTAATCGTGAGGATTTGGTTTTGATGCCTGGGTCAGGCAAAAGTATTATTTGGATTTTGCAGCACGGAGTCTGGAGCACATAACTGAGTGCACGGTTGGCGTAGTGGTTAAAAGCCGTCGCCTTGCCGCTTTTAACTGCGTGGGTTTAATCCCCACACGGGACAAATCTTTGTTTGATCCGCAAAGATTTGTTTTGACTCTGGGTGTGATTTATGTGATTGTAATGTATGTTTATGAACACCAACGCGACGCAGTAGAAATTGCAAGTGCGGGCGTCGTTTTATTTAAAAAAATGATAAGTATAACTATAGGATCACCCTCTATCACATGAGGCCGAAACAATATACATGGTGAAGTTTTGGTAACAATTTACCTTGTATGTTTTTAAACTTTTGTGATTTGAGAACATTTTCGAGCATACCCTTTGCTTGAAAATGTAATGTAATTTAACTTTATAATGATTAAGCGATTTAGACCCGTTGTCTATTTTTTTTTAATTTACCTTGCGGTAGTAAAATCGGTGTTTTAATATAATTATTAGATTTAATATTCACTACATAAATAAATTGCGATGTGGTTTCTACTCTACTAAGTGCAGCTTTATTTCTCATTTGCATTTTATTGCATTAGACGATATTAAGGTTCAAAATTACAGTAATAATTATGTTTTGCATTTTATTGCATTAGGCGATATAGCAATATTGAGGTCCAAATTACAGTTACATGTTTATTTCATTCTCAAACACATATGTAATATAATCAAACATAAAGCATAATAAAATAATTATGAATCAATACGATAAAATAAGTAATTATTATATATAGTAAAAAAATCATATTTTAAACCAAATCTAAATTTTAATAACATCCGTCCGTAGGTCTTAATTTTGTTAATTCATATATAATAAGTAAAATACATAAAATATCAAAATCAGCCTGTTTTCATCTCAATAGACTTCATTACTTGCTGAAAATTATTTTATTATTACAATTTCATATGAAGTGAATTATTTAAATAGAAGTTTGATGGCAAATATGACCGGATACTGAATTAAAATTATAGGTACCCAACGATGAACGTACATTTGTTCGCATTGGATCAAACCAAAGAGCACTTAAGCAATATGAAGAGGAAATAAGTGCATAAAGTCTGCCAAAGCTCGAGGGGTGCGATGTGTAGCTGTTCATCTATGATTTGACAACTAGTTTTAAATGACGTGCAGTAACGACGCTCTACATTTGGCAGTTGGGACGCCTGACAATGACTAGTCCTTTTGGTTTAATTGTCTAGGGACTGAACGAATGGAATCTTATAATTCGTTGTATGTAAAATGAGCCCTATCGAGGTTTTCCCCCGCAACATATTCATAAAAAGTACCGATGGCTGCTCCGCTCCTGTTAGTTGTAGAGTAATGTCATATAGCCCAGACTTCCATAATAAATGGGCTATGCAATACATTTTTTTAACCTGTTAGATCGATCAGTCCGCGACGTTTCGACTTAGTCACAAGCAGCCCTATTTATACTATCTACACTAATATTATAAATGGCAAAGATTTTTTGTTTGTTTGTACCCACAAATCTTCAATTCTGCAGGACCGATCTTAATGAAAATTGTTGTGGAAATAGTTCAAGATCCTGGCAATAAAATAGGCTAGTTTTTATCGACGTACCATGCACGCAGAACTGCGAACGTAAGCTAGTAATTGTATAAAATAACATACCTACAATAAAACAACACTTAACACAGTTTACGAGTGTGTCAAACTCCTCCTAAAAGCTACAGATTAACAGATTGCCAAAGCATTTAGGAAGCACTCTCAGCGCCACAGGACGCCATCTAACGATCGTTTGTCGAACTAAATGTTATTACTAGTAGATTAGGAAAAGATACTAAGGAAAATTACATCGAGGAGTGGTTTTCAAAGAGTTCCAGGAAGTAAGGAATGAGGACTACCGCATTGCCTTGTACAGGTGGCAAAGCAGTGATGTATGCAAGGCGAAAGCTTCTACCTCATAGTGAAGACTGACTACAATATACTCTGTACTGAAATCAGAAAGATAAAAGAATCAAGCTCCAAAATGAAATTTACAAATCATTACATTTTGGAACTCGATTTTGGTACAGAGTATAGTTATGGATATGTGAGCTACATAGCTAATTAGTGTGTATATACATACATACATTATAATATCACGCCTTTATCCTACAGGGGCAGGCAGATACGATAGAACGTCATGTGCCGTAGCACATGGCGCATCCTTCTTTCGCTTAGTGGTTAAAGAGAAATTGTTTGAATGTGATACATGCCTGTGATTTGTTATAATAGTTTGTATGGCTCTGTGTAATTATACAGTTGGTGTGCTTATTAAATAAAATAAAATAGAAATAAAATATAACACTTGTCAAATATGTGACAAGTGAAATATGTTACTTCTTAGTTAGTTCTTCAACAAAAAATATATAATTTAAATCAATATCAATTCTAATTGTTATTACATTGCAATTTGAATAAAGAAAATTATCGACTAGCCAACTAATAAACAATTTATTTCACAGTTTTTATTTTCTAATGTTTTTAGATTCTACTAATCCATTAAATCCGAAAGATATACAGACAGTACTTTCGGCTTTAATTCTTTTACGCTTTAATGACTGGGCTGATTGTAATGAAATTCAGTAACGAGATAATTTAAAACTCGAGGAAGGACAAAGGCTACTTTTATTGAAGTACCACGCGAGCAAAACCACGGGCAGTAGCTAGTCAACACAACACATCTTTACAAATAATACAATTCTAAATTAGTCATGTCTGTACATTGAAGATATCTAAGAAAAATATAACAGCAGAAAAAACCAATACATATTTTTTTGAATTTTGTCTGTCTGTCTGTATGTTCGTACGCGCATCACGCGAAAACAAACTACTGCATGGAGTTGGATGCAGTTTTCACAGATGGGTAGCTGGAGGTCTAATTTAAAAACTGGCATATTTATGTTTTATCTTTGTTTTTTATAATTAAGAGGGTTAATTAAGGGGTGTAATGTTCTATTTCCGTATAAACTTATGTGCGTCAATTTTAAATGAAAAAGGATAAAATTCTGCACATATTTACACGACAAAAATTAACAATAAGGAAGATTTCTTGGCAATTCCACTCCCAATGGGGTAAAATTGGGGGTTGAAAGTGTACGAGGAAAGTCCCTCAATTTCGTAGTAAATAGCAAGAAAGTATCGAAATCCACGCGGACAAAGTCACAGGAAAGGCCGAGTAAAAAAAAACCAAACAATATTCACCTTTAAAATAACACGTTCATGTATTGAACATTGTTGTTAATACTTTAAGCTTAAAAGGCTTATCTATTATTCAAGTCCCCGACAGATAACAGGCAAAATTCCAAAAATGGAGGAAATTCAACATAACATTATATAACATCAACAACAATCTTGTTTATATTGTCATGTAATTTAGTTTTAAACTAATTAATTTAATTTAGTTTTAATCTAATTTATTTAATAATTTAATTTAATTTATATTTCATTTTTTTTAATGATATTGTATTGTTTTTTTTTGTAAGACAAGCATTCTTTTTTAAATTAGCGTAATGTGTTGTCTAATTTCCAATTTCATCTAATTTCTTTTATTATAGAGCATGTTGTGCTGTCCTATAAGTAGTGAGACGCTTAGAATTAAGTTCACAATGTTAACCCTTTTTAATGTAACAGTGTACTCATTGTTGAAGAGCCAAATAATAAATAAATAAATAAACATAAATCCGTGTATTTATCATATAAATAATCGCTCGGTTACGGTGAAGAAAAACATCGTGAGGAAACCTGCATGTCTGAGAGTGCCTAAAAAGTGCTTAAGGTCGTGTGATGTCTACCAATCCGCACTTGGCCAGCGTGGTGGACTATGGCCTAACCCTTCTCATCATGAGAAGAGGCCCGAGCCCAGCAGTGGGACATGAATTAGATAAAGGGCTGCTATTATTATATAACATCATGTCTATATTACCCAGAAGGGTTACAACACCCGGATGAGGGAGAACGATGTTCTCGCTGATCCGATCCGTCGCCGGCGAACCGGGCGGCGCAGACGCGCTTATGCGCGCCTAATGCCGCCATAGTGTTAAGGGGCGGATTCGCACCTTCCGCGACGAGAGTGACGTCCTTCGGTTGCGCCGGGACGTCGCCCCAATACAGAGACGGTGCCCCCACGGCAAACGCTGAACGGGTCACTGATGTATGTCATAGTTCCGGTGACCCGTCCATAAGGCGAGAATAGGCGCACGGTGGTGTTTTAGTGGGTGAGGGCCCCACATAACCGCACCGTCTCCCCGAACGGTGCGGTATGCGGTCAGGAACATTTCACCACCTACAAAAAAAAAAAAAAAAAAGGGTTACAACACCCACATTTCACCTGTTATGTTTAGGTCCCATAAGATAGGGGTGAGCCTATCACCATCCAACGGGCACAATTCCAACTACTGTTCTAATGTTCGATTTCATGTTTGAATTGTGTCATTTATTATTCGCTTAAATTATCATTATTATGTGTATAACTTTTAATTGACGATGTATAATATAACAAATACAAGTTATTATAACACGAGTTATAAAAATCTATCTAATACTTTTGGATTATGAAGTTAATAAGGTCAGTTAATAAATTAATTAAAAGTTTCCTTTTTAGATAGGCTATAATTATTTTAAAACTCGCCGTTACTTAACAAAGGGTGATATGACATAATGACATAAAAATGACGTAAGTTAAGTAGCTTTTGCTTAAACTTAATCTTCTTATGCTTCGTCGTGTCGATGGCTAAATCAAATTTTATTGGCCCAATGGCCATTGTTATAACGCTCTCCTCGGCGTTCATGAGCGCCTCTCTTGTGCAGGTGGTAGGGCACTTCGGACAGTCAGTGAGGTGGGTCATTGATTGTATTGCTCCACATTCGTAATTAATGTTAGAGTCAACCAGATATCTGACAAGGTTCTCCTTGCTTCGCCCGACTTGCGTCCGGTGTCTATTAAAACTTATAATACAAATTTATTAAACTTAATTATAAAAATATAGTTTAATTAATTGTAACATAAGATAACATCACGCCTATATTACCAAAGAATACACCCTTCTGCAGAGTTATATAACACGCATACTTCACCTGTTATGTTTTAGCCTTGTATCTGATAAGATAAAATAAAAATAAATATTTCACAACTCACACACAACGCCATCTAGTCCCAAACTAAGCAGAGCTTGTACTATGGGTACTAGAATAACAGATACTAATACATACATACTTTTATTTTGTAAATACATACTTATTATACATAGAAACACCCAGACTAAGACAAACTCACGTGTTCAAGCACACAAAGATTTGTGTTTGTGGGAATCGAACCCACGACCTCGGCGTCGCAGGCAGGTATACTACCCACTCCGCCATCCAGTCGTCAAATGATGGGACTTATCAGGTAGAAGGGTAAGCAAAGATATGTCTTAAATCCTAGCCTATTTTCTAGAGCGTAAGCCTATCGCCATCCACCGGATATAATGCCAAAAACACCGTTTTTATGATATTCATCAAACAGTTCGTTTATACGCCCTTTGCTCATTTTATCGGCGCGAAATAGGTACGGTAAATTATTTTCATACAGAAATAGGCACTTGTTTTCGTGTCAGTATATTTTTTATAAGAATATTTTTACCGTACCGATTCCGCACTGACAAATGAGTAAAGAAAAGAACCTAAAGAACGCGTTATCATAACAGCCAATTTAAAAAAAAAAAAGGTTTTTTTAACCCAAGATTTCAGTCCACTGGCGTGCGTATTTATCACGTATAAATTTTCGTAACCGACCACGGGTCTCAATTCCAACATTTATTTAAAAACATAGTGTCCGAAAATCCCAAGAGTATTCCACTAATACCCCATACTCCCACACTATTTCGTCATTAAGTCTTTTAAGTCCCCATACACCACCAAAAATAGCACAATCTATAGTACAGTGAAAGATTTACACAAAAAATATCAATTAATTTCCATCAAGTAGTTACAAGCAATATGTGTGCAAATATACGCGGTGGGCGGAGCTTATCCGCCGCTACGGGTATAAAGACTGGCGCGCCGCTACGAAGGCCACAACTGTAGAGCATTCGTAGCAGTCGTAGCACCACCGTAGCAAGAAAATAGCAGAAATGGCAGCTTGGTAAGTCTGATTTTTTTCTCATTTTATTTTTGTTTCTTGATTCATTTTATTAAGAATATTACGACGTGTATTTTTACTGTAAAATTTTAAATTCGTTTTTACGGGAATATCGCTTCAAATACTTATTCTAAAAAAGATTTTATTTCTTTTAAAATAATACTACGTATGATTTAATTAACCGGTTTAAAAAAAAATTAGAAAGAATTTCAAATAAAACGTGATAATTTTCATTAAAATATAATCAAAGATTAACTAAAAATACTAACAGATAATTCTATAATTTACTCAAAAAATAACAAGCGATTAATATCTCTGCAAGTTATAACGAAGTAATTTAAACTTACAAACTTCAAAGCTTTAAATAATTCAATTTAAGTTAAACAAAACTAGAGAACAATTGTTTTGTAATATCAAAAGACGTGATAATTTTTCACATTTTTTACATTTATAAAAGTACTGATGTACAGTCAGCCTCTGGTGTTGCAAGAGTCTATAGGCTACGGTAACTGCCTACCATCAGGCGGGCCGTATGCTTGTATGCCAACTTAGTTTTTTTTTAACGACGCCCGCACTAAATAAAGCCTGTGCGGGGATGTTCAGAGTCAGAACAAATCTTTGTGAATCACACATAGATTAAACACAACACCAACGTTGAAAGCGGTGAGGCAACCGTGCACTGAATTTGAATTAAAAGTCAGCATTTCCAAAGAAACATAAAAAAAAAAATATTTAAAAGTATAACAAAAGTCTGTTATTAATGTGTCGACAAAGAAAGTATTAACTTTTTAACGTCTCATACAAACACTGACTAAATTGCACGACACAATAGCTTTATTTTTCCGCAACATTGAAATTATAATTGCATTCTAATTCAAAACTTTCTTGTATTTTTATTGAAAAATAATATATAGTCTTTTTATGTTCAACTAACTTTTGCTCAAGCAGCGATAGTCTTGTGGGAGACCTTAGGACTGTGAAGTTAAAGGTCTCGGGTTTGAATCCACGGCACACACCGCTGTCAATAAATCGTTAAGATTCGTCTTTTCGAAGTTAAATTATCGTTCGCTTACTGTAAAGGAAAACATCGTAAGGAAACCTGCTTGCCTGGGAGGGCCTAAAAAGCGCTCCAGGGTGTGTAAAGTCCACCAACCCGCACTTGTTCAGTGTGGTAGATTATGGCATGTTCATACTATTTTTATAAACTAAAATAAAGTATAAAGACGTTCGTAAGTAAGAATTCACCGTCGTTCCTATCCATTTAAACTAAACTACGGAAAAAAACATTCGATTAAACACTTTATAATTGTATTTTATGACATATATTTTTAAGCTGAATTTATAATTATTCCACAAGGTCCAAATGAAATCAAATCAAATCAAATCATTTGTTTGCTATCAATATGGGTTAACAAGGTCTTATAAAATATAAATGGTACACATATCGACCATAATTGGGATGCGAAATTATACATAAGCACAAAATAATCATTAAAATTTCATTTCAGGATCTAATATATTCATATAAATTCTATAATAATATTTATAATTAACACATTGAGTTATAATAGACATTGATCACTAATCAAACCAAATCATGTCATTAATGTGCACAATTTTCACAAGATGTACATATAAAAACCAAAACGATATGACGTTGCGATGTTCAACCAATGGCTCTGTTTTTATAAACTTATTTAACAATCAGACATCAACCCTTTTTATTTATTTATGAAGCCAAAAACAGATTGATGTATAGCGTACAAATCGTATAAAGCAAAATCGGTACTATTAAAAATAGCTTCACTTTTCATGCGTCTATTTTGTTTCTAGGCGTAATATTAACTTAACTTTTGGTCAACCGTAATAATAAAATTTCTAATCTTCATGCTTAATATATTTATTTCATTGCGGGTTGTAAAAACAAATATGCATCCAATAAATTTGCTTGAAGATTATTACATCTTACAATTTATCAATAGCTAACACATTAAAATTTAGTTTGTAATTTTTTTATTTAATTTAAATTAGTAACCAGGACCAAGATGATAGTTATCTATATTTTATTATAAAATGAATACAATATGTATAAAACATATATTAAACTAACTGCCAATTAACATCAATACACCATTCAAATAGTCAACTTATATTCATTCAAAAGTATATCAAAACTAGTTACAATATACCTCCAAATTAGGCTCGACCCAAGTAAGTTATAACAAACGAATATATTCAATTATATCATAGTTAGTTTAGTTATATCATAACAAGTTGTACCTTTAATGTGTTTCGCCCCTGTATATTCACCTGTTGAGAGTCGAGTCGAAGTGCGAGTAATTTATTAACACAATGGAGGCCTATGAACAAAGTTAAAATTATTACAAACTATATATGCATATATATGTATATATAGTTTGTAATAATTTTGCCAAAGAGGCCTTATATTAAGTTAAACACAGGTTCTAGACGTCGCGTAGTCAGTTTTTGCTTGCTACTAGTTAAAATAAAAATAAATATGATAAAAATCACGTTTTTGAACCAATGGAACATTAAGATCGGTCATTTTCTTTTCGTTATTATTTTTAATTTAAAATATTGTATTATAACACCGACCTTGTCGATAACCTGTGTTTACACTACCTTATGTCGTAGCCACAATGTATAGGAATATTATTGCAAGGAGAAATTAAGTTTGCATTTCGAGTATCCCCACATAAGTTACCATAAGTTACTTGTGAGTTATCCATTTTTTTTAGTCAAAACGTGATAATAATATTAAATATTCATCCTTATCTTTCATGTTTAAAATTCAATTGCAGCTACTGAACTTCTTTGTACAATCACACATTTGCAAAGAATTCTTTATTGGTGTTGCATCAAAAGACATTGCTGAAACACAAAGAGTGCTATAAGAAAGAAAGAAATAAGATAGAAAAAAGATAACAAGAACGTGCCGTTGACAAAGACGTTATAATTCTTACAATTCTATTAAAATCGTGTATTGTGAAATAGGATTCTTAGATTTGATTAAAAGTAGATATTGTAATACATTCATACAGACACACATCTTTACAAAATTTCGTATTAAAAAATAGTATCATTATAACATTCAACTGAAAAAAATATTTAATTAACGAAAGATCAAAAAACATTTTGCAATCAGTCAATTATGATAAATGAGTAATTTATTTTAGCGTTCTGTATTTTTAACCCTACCTGTCACTTTTCATATTAAAAAACGATGATAATGTTACTCTACACTATTTCATCGCTTTATAAAAATTATATGGAACACAAAATGCAAGCATATTTTGCGGCAGGTTAAAGGAGAGACGATGATTCTTTCTCCTTTGACAGCAGTCCTTCCAACATTTTTTTAATACTCGTAAATGCCTGACGCATACCATCGACCCAAGCAGAATCGATGGATATGTCCGAGTTGCACAGACTACAACACAGTGTGTTAACGTAATATAACCGGGGTTCCAGGTATCGCTCGCTGGCAACAAGAGCTCTTCCACCATAAAATAAAGTATTCCTATTAGAAAGAAGAAAAGAAAGAAAGAAAGAAAATAAATTTATTTAGTGGCAACAAATGGGACACAGAAAGTTAACAATATTCAGATTACAAAAAAAAAATACACAACATTTAGTTAGAAATATGCCCCATGGTTGCACTAAATAGGTCCTGATTCAGCATATTGTCAGACTCAGGTCTGACGCTGATTTTCAATCAGGCCTAATTGACAACACGGATATCAATATGCTTCTTAATAATAAAACATCAAAACAACAAAATATACAGCAGATACATAAACCAGATACATAGAATAGTGGGCAGAAATAAACAATAAAAACAAAAGATATAAAAAGACTGAAGCAAGTAACATAAAACAATAAATTAAAAAGGCTACTGTTATGCGTATAAAAAAAAGAGTAAACAAATGCAGAACTAGTATTTAATTTAGTAGGTGTGATATAAACAGATAAACAATCTTCTTCTATGAGTACTTAATAGTATGACTACTACTTACTTATTATCGGCCATGATTTCTTTTATTCGACCAGTAATAATGACTAAACTATTTGTCTTTGTGGATTGTTTAATTAAAAGCCAGATGCATAATGTAATATCGAAAATGCCATCTCTTTATTCTCTGGATGGGATTGTAAAGGACATAATAAGCTGGGAAGTACTTGTACTTTAGGAAACTTGGCTCAAACTGTTTACAAGGGATAAATCCTTATAAATATCATTTGACTTACTTATGTTGGTAACGATGGTATTATATTGCTTTTTATTTATTCTTACCAAAGAAGAATGTGATAATGTATCTATAATACAATAGGTCATTAAGAATTAAATTGTTGAACTCCATAATCAAAAATACAAATACAATTTCTACACAACACAAAATGAAAGATTGCCAGAGACATATTAAAATATACTAGTTTAAAAACTCCTGTGAGTTGTAAATTAATAAACTCAGCTAAGTAGGTTAAAACTTCAATAAAATAACAAATACAGGTATCTAAAGGAATTAAAATAAGAAATATGAGAACTGAGATTCTCTCTAAGCTAGTTATTAAATTTTATTTTTATGCACATTTAGCTAATTGAAACTGTGCACCTGCGGGTTTAGCTTTAACAGCCTAACCTGTAGTAAGTTTCCCTTTTCTTAATAACATTGGGGTTGGCATATAGACGTTGGTATAACGGATTCAGCTGAATATCAGTATTTTACGTGGAGCGAATGCCATCTGACGTCCACAATTCAGTACGAGGTGATACAATACTCTTTATACTAAGAAACAGTTGAAAAAGATATGGGACTGGCAGGATTTGAACCTGCGACCTTACTGCACACCGGGCAGCCGCTTTAGCCATCCAGCTACGGTCGCCTCTTACCAGAACCCTAAATTTCTCAACTGTATGATACGTCATTTCGTGACGTCAGTTAGTAAATTCTATAATAGAACTGTAATAGATCTTCAAATAGCAACCGGGACCGACAGGATCTTTGAGGCACGGAGAAAACCTCGTTATGAGATCCAACCCGAACCTAAACCCATCCATTGGCCGAAGCGGGTAGCATTGCTTAACCTGTAGATCGATCGGTACGCATGTCTGCGACTTAGCCACGAATACAATATACTGTAATAATATACCAATATACTGTAAGAAAATAAACATATATTTTTTTAAATCCAAGTCGGTTCACCCCTAGCAAAAGATTTCCGCAATTTTTCTCAACAGCGGGGTGTACACACCTGTTGCGATCGCCGACGATTCCATTATTATTTCTTATTCCCAAGGCGAAAGGAAACGCTAACGTCGAATATAATATCAGTTTGTTAGTAAATATTAGGTTTTGTTTGCTCAGAAATAGTTTAGTGAGAAGTTGAGGCATGTTTTAAGAAAAATGTTAAGAATACACGATTTTTGTTGTATTTTGTGCTCATTTTGGCGGTTCAGAGAATACGGACTTATTCTATGTAAAAACGACGTTTACTCATGTCGGAAGGCAAGCAGGCATTTTAGCTTTTCACAATTTTTTAGGCCTTTTTTATCTTTCTAATTTACAAATACAATATACTAGTATTCTTGTTAACGTACTGCAGCTAAGCTTAACTCGCTTGTGTTATGAGAAGTTCACGTCTGTGATTTAATGACTAGGATTTGTACTCACGACCTCTAGATCGTAATTCCAACGTCTTATCCATTGCACCACGGCCGCTTAGGAGTGTTTCTTCTCCAAGTTAGTGAGCAATGAGACTAGATCAAATAGCTCTACTATCTGAAACCTTATCTTATTCTACTTAGTTGAAATCAAATAACTGAACGTACACAATTCTGTTTAATTTAGCGTTAATATTAATTGAATTGCCTTGATGGTCTAGTGGTTAGTGTATGAGCCTCTCACCGCGAGGCCTCGGGTTCGATTCCCGCGTCGGGCAAAGTATCAATAACAGCACGGAGTTTGAATTGTGCCTGGCGTACGGCGATAAGCTCACTCCCTATCCCATGGCACCTAAACACAACAGGTGAAATGTGTATGCTGAACACCTCACAGCGTGATGTTATGTTATGTTATACCTCTAAAAATTTGTTTTAAATTATATTTGTTAAGATTCCACCCTTAAGTTTCGATCCGTACTGGTTCAATTTATCATAACAAAAGTATGTATGTTAAGCCTCATTTCACACATGGCAACAATACATATAAAACAATTTTTTATAAAAAAAAGGAAGTCATAAAGCCGCTTACACACGTATGCGTTGCATTCTAATTAGTGTCGATCGGGCTCATATCACTTCTCACCCTACCATTTGTATGATAAACGATGTATGAAGCTTGCACGAGGCAAATATAGGAATTACTTAACTTGCAATATCGTACAATAATTGAAGTTTAATGCAAAACGGAACGTGTGCATGTCCTTTAGGAATAAAGGCAAGAATTAGTAAAATATGTAAAAAAAAAATAGATAAAAAAACGAACTAAAATAGAAGTACTTACTATAACATTGCCATACGTGATTATATTATTATTTTTAAAACTGAAAAACCCGTCAACTACGCAGAAAAGTTCCAAAACTATTACAAAGTATAAAATAATTTTCCGTTAACTAGGTATGCCTAACTACTCTCATTAATTAATATTAAATAAACAATATCATAGTCATAATAGTTAAAATAATAAAATTATCTCTACAAAGTTCCCAGACAGAATAACCTCCTTAGAATAAAAAATCGAGGTTCGAAATACGAAATTATTTTCTAAACGAGGTTTTATTTAGGATGGCGTTTAGACTCAAACAGGACGGAAATTATTTCAGGCGGGAAAATTTAACGGTTGAAATACGAAAATAAGCTAAAATTTCAGTTTCAAAACCTTTGTATACCAAATTGGTCGTTACGGAGGTAATTTTAAGGAGCTATATCGTCCTTTGAAATGTTCTTGATATTATCTTACAAGTTAAAGTTAATTTTGGAGGGAAGTTTGGTGTGGTAGGAATGGGGAGCCGGAATGTTTCAATTTGACTCTAGAGGGCGTTTTGGAGGCAGAAGACATCGTTCGAATGTCACTTTTGGGTAAAAGTTTGATTGTGAATATTTATGTGACAATAATTAAGCTTATTGGATAATACTTATTACAAACATTGAGATCATCCTAATTATTCGGGGAGCGGGCAAAATAAAATAATGTTTAAAGTAAAACAGATATTCAAACTGTTTTTTTGTCGTTATGGGTAGTTAGAGGCTAGAAAGTCTGACAACCAGTCTAATAACGAATATTGTATCACCTCGTACTTGGTTTTGGAGGTCTGATGGCAGTCACTCCATGTAAAATACTGATATTCAGCTAAATCCGTTAGACTAGAAGTCGTCCCCAATGTAATTTGAAAAAGGCTCGGAAGGGAGCGAAAGGGGAGGAAAATTAATTCAACCATAACATGCAAAAATAATAATTCAAATCAGATGAATAGTATTAAATTATGAAATACGGGTGTTACTCACGTAATGATGGTCTATTTAGTCGACCGCGGTTTCGCCTATACGTCTAGGCATTATCAAGAGAGTGCGATACGTCGCGCCGATTAATAGTGTCAAGATTACCAAATTAAAACCAAACAAACAGCCTATTAACCAAACAAACTGTCCCATGTTGTGCATAGTATATGATATGAGGTACATAGGGCGTGAGCCTATCGCTATCCACGTGCACCTATTGCGAATTAAAAGACGGAATGTTCTAAAAAAAATGTATAATACTTCTCTGTGTGTCGTGAGAAAGAATCCGTTCTCATTATTTAGGGCAGATTTTTGTGTAACGTTTCTTGTATCAGTAATTCGAGATATAATAAAAGAAAATTCTTTGCCAGCATTGTTGCTACTCACAGCTATATGCTTTGTTCAAGTTCCCCACAAAAGATTACCTTCAAAATGTATTGAAAGATTTAAATCAAATTAAAGGATTTCATTACATCGTTTGTAGGTCAGCTGAACGTTTTTGGTATAATTTACCTTAAAATAAACCTTTAATTCCTCCTTTTAAGGCATGAATGGATAAAAGTATAATAAAAAGTATACAGGTTGGTAAAATCGTGATTTTATGTCTGTATGTATGTACGGGGTAATTTAAAAAACCTACACTATTCAGAACATTTTTTTGTTTTACGACTTTTAACATCCAACCTTATTTTTTACAAACATTTAGAAAAAAATGTATTTGACTGGTCTAAATTGTACGCTAAAATATGATTTCCACGGAAATCTATGTAGTAACATTAATTATAATGACAAAGCAACAACAAAGTGACCATGACAAGTGGTACAATGAATGTTGTTCGGAAAAGTAGGCACGAGTATGTAGATTCTGTTTCTAAAAAATATAAATATTTTTATATAACCATTGCCGACGCAAGCACACTTTCACCCACATAATTGGAGAAAATGTACATTACATTTTAAGACTAGAAGCCTCTTTGAATGTGCTTTAGAGTCCTATGGCTATTTAAGGCTATTATTTTGCCTTTGAGCGCAAAGTATGTGAAAAACTTAAAAGAAATCTCTTTTGTGCTCAGCTAGTCTGGATAAAGCTATAAGCAAGGATTAACAAATGCTGCGAACTGAATGAAACGACGCTTAATATTGGTGACTTTTTATTTTTTATTATTTTGTAAATGGATCTTAATCGTGTAATTTAATGTCAAAATGAAAATGAAAGAGAATTAGTTGGGTTTTAATAACTTAGATTAATTTTGTATTTGTAATATAATTTAATGAATGGCATGAAGTTACTGAATGTTTGTTTTGTGTTTTTAATTATGATTATTATTATTTATGTTTTTTCGATGTATTAAGAATTATGGACTTATGTTGTCCTAATTTTTTTTTTTTTTTAATTGTAAGATATCACAAATATCTTATTTTATTACAATCTAGCCCATAAAGGCTAATGAGTAATTCTATTTTAACCTAAATTAATATGTAAACATAAATCTAAGAGGCGTCCAATAACACTTCACTTAGTTTTTTTAAGGCGAAGACACTTTGTTGTTGTCTTAATAAATAAATTATTATTATTATTCCTCTTTATTTATTTTTAAACTTATCTTATAAATTTTTAAATATGATTTATAAAAAATACAAAAAAACATTTAAAAATATAAAAAACAGTGTCCCACCGACATCAGGTGCAGGGACCAAGCTGCCGATGGTTAGGGCTCCAGAGAGAGGAACCTCCTCACGATGCGTGCCGTGTCCAAAAGGACCGCCTTATTATTATTATTATATTAATATTTACTCACCAAGCTAAATTGTATTTATGAACAAGCTAAGAATATTTAAATCATCATCTTCATCATTTGTCTAGCCGTTTCCCAATCACATTGGGGTCGACTTCCAGTCCAACGGATATAGCTGAATATCAGTATTTTACATGGCGCCAAACAACGCGGCGTCGCAACTGCCATCAAACCTTCACAACCCGGTACGAAGTAATACGATACACTTTTTTAGACTACTTGACAGACTTTCTTGCTTCTGACTACCCGTAACGACCAAGATCGTATAAATCAATGCATTCAAATAGTTTTTCATAGATTTAAATATTCAGATAACCTGCAAGTTACACTTTACTTACAGTCTTCTTCTTCGTCGTGTCGGTGGCTGAGTCAAATTTGACTAGCCATCGTGGTGAGAGGATTAGCCAATTCGCTTTGGAGAACTCGCGAATTGCCCAGGGTGCGCCGGACGTAGGGAATTGTTGTCTACGTCACTCGGGGAGGCTCCTTTCATGCACCCCTCCAATACGTACAGTAATGATTACAGACAGAGTTTTACAAGCGTTTCGTGATAGATCTTCGGAGAGAACATCTTGCTATATGCTGAGAACTAAAACTATTTTCAAAACACTATTTACCATACGTTTTGAAGCCCATTTTCTTTAAAAAAAATGTTAATTCCATAAACCTTAACCACAACAGATGCAAATCCCACAATTCAGTACGTGTAACGTTTTAATAATTTGTTTATATGCTTACATCGCAACCGCGTGTCATTTTCATGTCAATTGCAAAAAACATGCGCTAATGAGACGTGGCTGTTGTTAAACTAGCGAACAAATCCGCTAATTAATAACTGTTTCATAATTCGCTTTATGGTATTGTCATTTTAAATATATTTTTTGTGTAGCCATTTTAAATTGTTTTGTTTTGGACTAAAACTTAGCTATCTATTATTACTGAATATACATCCCATTTATTTATTTATTTATTGGTACATCAACAATATACATATGGAAATCTTACTGTAACATTCATAATGAAATTAAATTCTTATATATATATCCATTACAGACTTACACATCATTGTCTATATTTTAAAGGACGGATAGTTTGTGACTTAAAATTAGAACAATATTCTTAACTAAGTTGAGCTAAAATTATAATGCTATAATAAAAAGACTATTTAAATGTACTTCAATCTAATCTAAACTAAACCATTAAATAAATGTATATATATTAATTTATTAATTTAATTTAATCCCATTAATATGATGTGCCCCATATTATCGTAATTGATAAAAAAGCACGTCGTCATTATAAGCTAAATATAGTCTTCTAAACTTATATTATAAAGAGAAAAGAATAGCTTTTTAATTTGTTTGTGTGTAACGATTTAACTCAAAAACTGTGAGACCCAGTTGCTAAAAGTTGTCTTCACCATAAGAATGCTAGGTTATTCTTGAGTAAAAAAGGTGACATTATATTAACGTTCATTACGGTACTAGCAGGTAAAACCGCGTGCAGAAGATAGTATCAAGTTTATTACTAATAATCACTGTCGAACATACCTCCGTAAATTAACCTTATGTTTAGTAGCCCTTGGGTAAGTAATTATTTTGGCATTAATTATATTAAACGGTGTCGTAAACTATTACAAATAAGATCGATTATTAGATAGTCCACCTGTGGGACTTACTGATTTTATCTTAATCTATCTATTAATTGAGGAAATTATTAGAATGGGTTATTTATAATACATGATATTTGGAGACTACTCTCGGCCCGGCGGCATCTAAATATATAAATAAAATCCCGTAAAACAGGGAGCTTCTAAAGTACGTACCAATATAATTTAAGAAACGTGCCTTAATCAAATCTATCATGTTATTATGTCGATTATAAATTAATGTAATCCACAAACCAAAAACCCATTTCTTATAAAAAGATAAAATTTATCTTACTTATCATTTTCTTTCAAGGAATCCAATTTACCTACTTATAACGAAAATAAATAAAAATGGCATACACACTCCCAGTTAAATTAACCATAACTTTGAAGTAAGAGTAAAAGATAAAACATATTAAGATTCGTACGTTGTCGAATAAAAATTGCTGTGATACCAAAGTCACAAATTGTCTTTCCCTGAAATTTCCCCAAATTGTCTTCAAATGTCACGTACGAAGGCTACCAATCAACCTATACATTTCCAGTATAAGCTGGTCTCTCATTGCATGCAAAGCCAATATAACGTGAGACCATTTTATATTGGCAATGTATAGGTTGATGTGTAGTTGTAATCTCTTGGTGTAATTTTACCAGAGGACTGAGTTGATGATGTTTTTTTCATTTTCATACGGCTTTTAGATATATAGCTTATTTTATTTGAATGTTACGGAAAGTTTTAAAAACATATTGTAGAAACAAATTCATAAGACTTGTTCTGAGACTGGGTGTGCTTGTGTGAGTGAATGTGTGTATTTGGCCTTGTCATTGGGACCATTGGATAGTGTAATTGCTTCTGGCGTTCTATCTAATGTGAAAAATCCAAAAAAATATTTATTTACAATTATTTACTTATGTTATATTTTTTTCCGAATTAAAGCGATGCAAATCAAATCAAATCATTTATTTTGCAAGAATGTAGTACAATTACAGGTGTTAGTAATTAAACAATGGTTCAATACATTCTACCATAAGAATGGTGTGCAAAAAAATAAAAATATAAGGAGTCATGCAGTAGAAATTCAACTTTATTTATTTAAATTTTAACAATAATTATTATTATATCAATCTCATTCTCAATTCACTTATTCATTATTACATAATTATTAATATCATTCTTTATATGTCATATAAAGAATGATATATAAATTATAGTAGTAATAGTTAAAATGATTTTACTGTATCTTTAATACAGTAAAAACATTTATCTAATAACCATTTACTTAATTTATTTTTAAACATTGGTAAAGGCAAATTGCAACGAATTTAATTATATCATATTAAAATATCTTTGTGTATAGCCAGACGCATCCTATTTCGATTTCTGGGAAGAGTAAGGTTATCAGTAACATAAAACAATAATGATCCTACA
Source organism: Hypena proboscidalis (assembly GCA_905147285.1). Taxonomy (NCBI): domain Eukaryota; kingdom Metazoa; phylum Arthropoda; class Insecta; order Lepidoptera; family Erebidae; genus Hypena; species Hypena proboscidalis. The sequence goes on from LR990147.1 coordinate 2,166,469, forward strand.
ATTTGTAATCGGACGCCTCCGAATCGCGGTACTATCAAAGTAATCAAGTTGTAATTAATGTGGGACGCGCTATTTGACGCAAGACTGAGTTTGTGGCGTATTTGCAAAGTTATGTTTGATTCTGTGGTCATCCTGTGCACATAATTAAGGACAAACTTATGCATACAATTAAAATAAGAGATAGTAACTATGACTACTCGAAATAAGCATGCAAATACATAATATAACATACCATCACGCCTGCATTACCCAGACGAGTGTGGCAGAGCTGTATGGCATCGTCATTTTACCTGTTTTGTTTTGGTCACATGTGATAGGGGGTAAGCCTTCTACCAGCACAATTCCAACTCCGCGCTGCAATTGAAAATTTCCTGACGAAAAATCCCAAATAACACTTTTTGGAACACGTCACATACGATAACCTGACCAACACGACAGTTGTACATCTATCCCAATATATTATTTGTATCCAATTTATTAATTTGTTCAAAAATATTAACAATAATCTAATCTAACCCACACATCTGTAAAAAGTTAACATTTCAATCCAATTAACCTGAAAAATAAAAAAAAACCGAGATATTGCCTCTAAATACTAAAAAATCCTTTACTCTGGCAACCCTACCCCAAGAAAAAGCCAATAATCGTCGCCGCGGACGCGACGACACGACAAATTGAAAACAAAATAGTCACCTGTCTAAATAATTGTTACAAATAGACCGTTTGTAAATAAAGCTGGGATTTATTTATAGTGGACAGGTTAGTTTTATTGAGTAATAAAGGAGAAGACAGGTGGCATTTGTTGGAGCACCGTAATTTCCGATGGGGAGAATGATTTGCCATCACCCGGGATCTCTGGAGAAATTACGGGGGATTTTGAAGAGACAGATAGTTTTTTTCAACTTGTGTTGGTTTTAGGAGGAGGACGTTTCATTTTACGAAAGCGATGAAGGGTTTATTGCATTTGTAATGTTACGGAATTCTAAATTGAATGTCAATAAAATGAGGACGTTGCAATTTGTCAGATATACATTATTCGTTTATGGGTGTTTTCGGTTACGCATCCGAATTTCTATTTTTGAAGTATTTAAAATTAAATAGAAGGTTTTTTTATCTTTTTTAAGTGATTTTTAAAATTTGTATGAGTGTATGTGAGTACTTGGCCTTGTCATCGGGACCATTGGTAAGCGTTGCTTTTGGTGTTCTCTCTAATTAAAAAAATATATATATTTTGATTAATTTATTTTGAGCTTACCTCCACAATTGTAGCTTTGCCAAAGCTCCGGTCACAAATCTTAAGGCCTCCTTCATAAACATATTATTGCTATGATAATAATATGATATAATGTGAATCTGGCTTAATTACATTATAGCCTCTATATACTAGATTACCTCGTAAATTCTGTTACGAAGTAGATATGGTTAAACGTATCTCCATTAAAATATTATTTCATTACGCATGAAATGTAGATAAACTATAATCTACACTAAGTGTTATTACTTCTGTTTAATTTGATATATTAATTGTCATAATAAATAAAGTTTGTGATTTGTTTTCATAATCTACAAAAACAGCAATAATAATATTTTATAAATAGAATATGATAAAAACGTCATTCATAAATTAGAATATAATATGTATTTTGGAATTTTGTAATAAATTACATTTAACCGTACTTAAATAATGTATAAATTACATCTACTATTCAAATTAAGGCCTAAGTTCTAAAAAATCTTGTTAGAAAAATAAAATGAAAAGTTATGAATATAAAAAATAATGCATATATGATAAAACCTCCGCGCTCAAACCTGTGCTTTGAAATGTAAATGTCCTGTTATAAGTAACATGTAAGCAATTAAACGCAAACGCGAGTGCTAACTAAACGCAATTAACATTTTTATCATCTTTTTTGGGACCGCGCTGGTATTGAATAATCATTTTTTTGGACAAAATTTAATTATGAAATGTGAGATAATTAGAATTTTAATAGGTTTTTTTTTTAGAGACAAGGGACTAGAAAAAATATTGCGTGGTACTGAAGGAATTTTAGATTTGCGCGTTTCAGCACATGTAGTGTCCAACTACTTGTAAACGGGGTTAAAAAAAGCAGGAAAAAAACAAAAATGAATTAAACATTAAGATTATTAAGGCCTGGTATCCACCAATGGGAAAACAAGAAGAAATATCATAATATTATCAAGAGATCATTCTATTTACCTTCACATGAAACAAAAAAGGATTACGTAATTATAATTTGGCATTTTAATCACGTAGCTTCAACAAAACATATAAACAGAGCATGTCACGACCAAAAGTGGTGCGTTTTGCAAATAAACCCACCCACTGATCCAGTTATAACTGCCTAATTAAAGCCCAAATGCAAACAACCCTCTTATTCGATTCGGATTATAAATAATTAAAGGTAAATAAATACAGCATAACTGAAATATTTATTGGTCTGGTAGTTTCGAAGCCTTTTTGGTACAAAACGAACAAATATTTTCTGTTTCTATGAATGGTTTAAATTAGGAGTAAAGAAAACCATATCATTCCGCTAGTCACATATACATGATATTTGCAGCAATCGCAAGTGCGATTCCATTCTATTTGACTTGAATAATGTACTGATCAAAGGTAATAGCTACCAAATCCAATTGGGGCCTCCATAAGCCGAAACTAGAATAATTAGCGCCAAAATCTGATTAGAAGTCTACGCGCGCTTTTCCCAAAAACTGACAGTAGTGACAGTTGACGTGCTGCCATGATGGCAACATGGCCGACATTATGCAGTGACACGACCGCGTTCAGCCTTGTTAATTAAGCGGGTAATTACTTTTACAATATAAATGGTGGTCACAAGCCAACAAGTTTTGTAAGTGACAAATGATTTAAAAAACTTTTCCTATAGCAATTTAACTTTCATTATCCATTTGAGTTTTTAATCTATTAAAAAAAGATTCGTAAATGTTAACCATGCTTTTACTCGTATATTACGAAAAATGCAAAATGATCCAGAAAATGTTAAGCTACAATAACTTGTGCAACAAAAGATATTTCATTTAATTTTGTCCAAGTCTAAAATTTCTAAACATTATTTCAATTGTAATAAAACTCCGTATACTTTCTAAATGTTTCATAACCAATAACCAATGTCCATAGTCAATCTATGAAGCAATATGAAACCAATTCTAAGGTATTTCCTTAGGGATATCCAGTTAATACCGGTATGATGTGGATATAATGCAAACAGAACTTAATAACTTGTATTTCTTTGATTTAAATTTCATTTTTGAGTTACCCACTTCTAAACGACGAAAATCCCAACGGACCGACCCATTTTCAATTTTGCCAAAAACTGCTTCGACTTTTTCTGAAAACATTAAAAAATATAGCAGTGCTTTCAATGCATCAAGTTTTTTTAAGATTTTCTCTCGTGGTTATAACCACAGAGATGATACAGAGTGTAGTATTGATCAAATGAAATGAAATAACAAATACATCCAAAATTCAATTAATTACATATTCCTTATTTTAAAAAGTATTTATAACACAGGGTGGATGCGACAAAGTGACATTTATTAACGCCACAGCTTTTAAACATGGTCAGTATTAAATGCCAACGGTTAAAATTTTAATTACGAAAACAATATAACGTTCTACGAAAAAAAAAAATTGTACGGCAAATATATTTTTATTTTGTGAAAACAAACGTTTTAAAAATAAACAAAACTAAGTTGGATAAATGCGTAACTTTGCTCAAGATTTGGATATAATGTATATTCAGTCCACATTTTCTGTAGGTATATCTACTTGATACATTTCGATGAACATAATTGCAATAAAAAAAACAAATAAAAACAAAACAAAATGATTTAAAGCATGTCATAAACTTGTAGTAAAGCATTTAAAGAACAAAGTAACGTCTTATCGCGTCAACTGTCGGATCTTTGAACTACACAAACTTACAAGAATATTGTTGAACTTTTAAATTGCAAACGCTTCAAACGTCCGCGCGCAGTTTCGTTTATTTTTAAGTATACTCAAAGCTTTTCAAATGGTGAAAAATGCAACATAGTTACTCTTGAATCATAGAGAACTTTTATTACATTTATTGTTCAAGTAGTGGAGAACTTTACTGTCGAATGTTAGACAAACAAGCTAATTTCCATAGGTTTTGGCTCATCAACTGAGCGAAACCTGGTGGCAGCCAGTAAACTCAATAATTTCAATTGCAACACTACACTTGTTATGGATAAAATATAGTAAAAATAATGATGTACTATGTGTTTGCTTCGTTCCGGCCAAATTTACATAAATTACGTCACCCATACTTCATGACCTTTATCATTATCTACTTCTTATCAAAAGTATCAACATATTATTCATCCAACCAAAGACAAAGCCTTACAACTTTTTGTTTATTTTATATTTTTTAATCTATTTTTGAACTTAACATAAACAATTACATCACGGCTCTAATGCTAACAAAAGAGGAGATAAGCGTCTTAGTATTAATAGGAAAGTGTTGCCAAGCGTAAAATACATTTATTTTTGTTATGTTATTCCTTTCGGGTTAGTAGAGCTTTTTTGAAGAGCATAAAAGACTTAGCTCTGATTTCACCAGTTTCGTATAAAGTTTTAGATAGTGAACTGTCTGATAGCTTTAGAGAAATTTGATTTTTCTTTAAACCTCTATCTAATGGGCTAATCAAGGATTCATTAGGAACTTGTGAAATTGGCCCTGATAACTGAAATGTTGGAATTTGCCTTGCATATAAAGGCTCAGTGTCACTAACATTAGATAAAGCTAACTCGTAGAATAATCATACAACACACACGAATGAAATTGACAGCTGTGTTCTTCTTTTAAGTGTAAATCACGTTACTTTTATATTCTTGCAACAAAAACTAAAAACCCAATGGCTACCCGTATACCTGCAATATTATCAGCAGTGTGCGGGTATCCATTAACATCTCTTCTGGTATAGGAAAAGATTCAGAAATCCCACCATCAACAGTTATACTTTCACAAACTGAACACCGAGAAGGAAAATCCAAAAATAATACGTTATATCTACATAATTTTTATTTTTGGATTTTCCTTTTCGGTGTTTAGGTTTTGGTATGCGTTTTAAATAGCGTGGGTAATTTGGCGGCACATGTGGGCTAATTTCAAAAATATGTGTTCTGAATAAAATATAATTGTTTAGGAAGGCCTTCACAATCAAGTATCATAATTGTTTGTTTTGTTTAAAGGCTGGATTAAAAATCTTCGAGTCAGACAATAAAATTATAATATGACTGAATATGACCAAAAACCAGCGACGGACTTGAGTCTGTGGGAGACAATCTTAAATGTTGTCTATTTAGTGTATCTAGTTGTAAAAAAAACATTTCTTTTCTTTCTTTCAATATAAAAGTGACACAATTCAAACATGAAATCGAGCTTCAATTCGTTCTTATTATAGATTTATCCCACAAGTAACGTTATTTGGCGATTGAGAAACAGGCCCACGCGCCTTAATTCTCACTCATTGCATCTTTTGAATAAATATATATTTGCTTGTAATTTCATTACATCACGTCGTGACTTCGAAATGAAACTTAGATTAAGTAACGATTTCACTCAACTTCTTAATCTACGGTTTCATTTTACCCGTTTCGCATCTCTTTCTCTCTTATTCAATGTTTGTAAGGGACAGAGAGATCGAAACCTTATAGCTTAGTGTTAAACTTAAGTATAGCACGTTGACGAAATCAGCACTTAGTTACATGCGGCTACTACTTGTTATAATTATGTTCTGAAGCCAAGTTTACAGCAAGATGTTATGAGCCCCGGCGACAAACTGTGGAGTTTGACAGTTTGGCAAACTCAAAGTAACCCTGCCACATGGGTAAATATTCCAAATGTGTAGTTCCCTACTTATACTGCTACCTACCGCGAACTTAGGGACAACTTAATAATAATAACTGCCTCCATGGTCTAGTGGTTAGCGTATGCGACTCTCACAAGGTCTCGGGTTCCATTCCCGTGTCACGCAAAGTGTTATTTCTGAACTTTACGCCAGAAAATTTACAATGGCAGCACGGAGTCGGAATTGTGCCCGGTAGATGGCGATAGTCTCCCCTCCACCATGGGACCTAAACATAACAGGTGAAATGTGGGTGTTGTACACCTATGCTACAGCCTTCTGGGTAATATAGGCGTGATGTTACAAGTGCGGATTGGTAGACTTCACACACCCTCCAGTACTTTTAGGCACTTATGTGCGTATGTGGACTAGTCATTTCCTTTTCAAAGAATTTCCTCTTTATTTCGGTATTAGGTAGGCATATAATAAAAGTTACCGCACACTACTCCTCCGGTTCATCGATAAAAAATAGCTAATGACCTATTCTTATTCACAGCAAAAATCTTAAACATAAATTTTAGAGAAGTACACGATAACTTTGACACGAGATTTATATAATAGAAGAAGATAATAATCGATAAGTCGATAAAAAGTCTCTTTTTAACCGACTTCAAAAAAAGGAGGAGGTTCTCAATTCGGTTGTATGTTTTTTTTTTTTTTTTTTTTTTTTTTTTTATGTTTGTTCGCCGATTACTCGAAGACGCCTGGACCGATTTGAGAAATTCTTTTTTTGTTTGAAAGGATATACTTGTCATGTGGTCCCATTTTTTTCAAGTCACGTTCTGATGATGGGATCTTAGAGAAATCGAGGGCAACCCTCAAATTTAAAAGGCTTCTTATATTGTTTTTTGTATATTATCTAAAGCTACTTGGATATTTGCATCTAGTAGTCAGCATTTTGTTGCTGAGCTGATGCTGGAAGGTGCAACTCCTTAACGGTTAGGAGTACGGGTATAATTCTTTAAATATAGGCTCCTTGAGGCCGTTTACTGTATTCTTTCAAGTGATACACAGATGCGGCGAGACGTTGAATATTACTTATGTATATTCATAATATGAGGTCATGATTTGATGATCCTAGAGAAATCATGGGTAACCCTTAAATTTTCAAAGACTTCTATTTTGTGTTTCGTATATCACTTAAAACTACTTGGATATTTGCATTTTAAGTTGCTGAGCTGATGCTGGAAGGTACAACTCTTCAACGGTTAGGAGTACGGGGATTATTATTAATAAGTTTTCCGTCTCAAGTAACCGTCGTCTCCTCATTCGAAAAACATTCTTGCTCGGTCTACCCATCACTTAAAATCGTAAAATAAAATAATTTTTAACAAAAAAAAAAACCGACTTCAAAAAGTAGGTAAACTAAAAAGCAATAAATAAATTTACTTCGCACAAAATAATACGTTTTTTCATTTAGTTAAATAGATATTATTAAGTAATTGTTTTATAATTCTGAAGTCGGTGCCAAGTAAACAATAACTCTGTATAGATGATATCAATCTTTCTAACAACTATTTTCTGACTGAATATTAGTTCTTAATTATCCGATTTACTTGGCACCGACTTCAGAACTATAAAACAATTACTTAATAATATCTATTTAACTAAATGAAAAAACGTATTATTTTGTGCGAAGTAAATTTATTTATTGCTTTTTAGTTTACCTACTTTTTGAAGTCGGTTTTTTTTTTTGTTAAAAATTATTTTTTATTTCTCTAAGCTTTCAACTTATCTCCACACTTTTCCTCAATATTATAATATTAAATAATACTGGTTTAAAATAATCATTTAAGGGTACTGCCGGAGATCCCGTTACTTCCAAGTCATTAAGTGAAATTATACTAAGTAAGGGGTAAATGTACTCGGTTTTCCCATAAGTTGTATTTGTATTTAGCTTTTTAACATTTGATTTACACTTTCTTTTTACGTAATCTTTGAATATCAAGATAGTTTAGTACAAAGATAGTGTTGGATCAATATTTGAATCACATCATAAAAACTGCTAACTAAGTAGGCACAGTTGAACAGTATTCATCTTTCCAAGAACCTAGGTCCTTTTTTTACAAAAAGTAGTTAAAAAAATAACGGCGGCTTATGAGGAATATATCATCATTTAGATACCTTTCAAATGACGTATTATGGGGTTTTTACAAACCGATGACGCTAACTGACTAAGCCCGAACCCAACTTTAGCAAAATTAATGTTGGACACCGGTTTTATAAAGAATTTTAATGATTTAGAACAAATTACTTCCCCGGATTCGTCTACAGAATGAGAGCTCAGACAAAATACAGCGAATCTCACGACGAGTCTCGTTTTGGAATATTTCTGTAGGCATTACGTGTTTAAATGTTTTGATGGTAGAGATTTTTTTGAGCGTGGTAGAGAGACAATTACCGCCTTATTCAGAATTTGCAGCCAAAAGTACTGATTTCCCTGTAAATATCGGTTACATATATTATACTAACGCAGTAAACTTAGCTAGTTGGCATATCGACTTAAAGGCTAACTGGGCATACTAAGGTTCAATTATTATTGGTTTAAAATAATCAAAAAATAAAATACAGAGTACTCAAAAAAAACCTTTAAAATTAGCATATTTTGATGTGAAATAAAGTTTTTTTTTCATAAATTAGTTCAAGTAGTAATAGTTAGGGCATAGATAGGACTTGATTTCGATTCATTTGCGCGAGAGTATATTAATATCAAGTAAGCTACGTTCTCGTTTGTCTAAAATACCACCATACGACACCCTTGGCGCCGTGATTCTCCAAGATTAAGTCTGACCTCAAGCAAGAATTTAATCTAAATAAAAAAGGCAGGAAAAGATTGGCGGGAATAAAAAGTTTGCTGAATGTATGCATTATTTATAAGAAGTTCTGTCTGATGAATCTTCGATGAGATTTGATGAGGCAAGTAATAAATAAATAATAATTTATACATATTAAGTATCAGGAAAGACTATCAGGCTTCAGGAGCTCTATCTTGATTGCACGGTTGGCGTAATGGTTTAAGAAAGCGGTCGCTTCGCCGCTTTCAACTGCGTTGGTGTGGTGGGTTCGATCTCCACATGGGACAAGTCTTTGTGTGATTCGTAAAGATTTGTTCTGACTCAGGGTGTGCTCTGTGCGTGTGAAATGTATCTTTGTGAACACCCCCACGACACAGGGGTTATTCCTAGTGCGGGTGTCGTTTTTTTAAAGAGAAATAAAAAAAATCTATTTATTCATTTTAATATTACGTATCCGCCAAATAGATTTATCGAATTTTATATCCAATTCGTATGACTGCCTCGTTGTTTTAGTGTAGTCATGCGCATGTGTGGGTTTCATAGGTCATGAAAAAATGCTTTTTAGGATTTTGCCATCAGGCAATTCTTAAATAGCAGCACAGAGTTGGAATTGTGCCTGGTAGATGGCATCAAGACATTATTAGACTACATAGAATCGAAAACATATCGAAATTACATCGTGACGAAATTCAGTCGTCGTAAAAAAATTAAATAATATCCACCCATTAGTTCAGGCAACGTTGAAAGTCTTTACATAATGTTTTCAGAAGTTTAAGCTTCTTAAATACACAAGTTAGTAAATGCGACAGAACATGTCTTGTTCACAACTCCTATGATTCAGAACTTTAGTTTGCCTTGCGTTAGTTGCGCTTTGCCGTTAGTTTGTATCCATTTTATTTATATTTACAGTGACATACAAAATTATTGTTCAATTTACCTTAACACGTCGTCAAATAGCAAAGCTGTTTTACTTGTAGTTCAAAAAGTAAGGAAGTCATTAAATCACCCAATGACACAGTAGACAGCTAGTTAATAGGTAACTTGTTATCATTAGCTATTGGCTGACCCCACATTCGGCGTGCGCGATCGTCGGGCGTGTGGGCGCGTTGGCTGCACGCACCACACACGGCAGCAACTCGCGACGCCGTTTGACGTGTGTGCAGCCCGCGCGTCCACACGCTCACGATCCCGCACGCCTAATGTGGGGGGATGCCTTAGACCTTAGACAAATTGCAAGCTACTTCACTATCACTACTTTATAAAACATAATCGTTTCCCGCTATCTGTCTGTCCTTAGTATGCTTAGATCTTTGAAACTACGCTACGGATTTTAATGCGGTTCTTTTAATAGATAGAATGATTCATAACGAAGGTTTTTATGTTTAAAACAAGACTATTATATACATAGTAATATTTTAATTGCCTTTTAGGAGTAAGCTAATGGTGGTAGATTTCCATACAAATAGCTTATTTTTTCAAAGTACTGTTGATTCATTGTAGTTGTTCTCGATTATCTTAAGAAAACTGTAAATCCTTGAACAGAACTAACAGCGCGACATAATATGAATAATATGACATGAATAAGACAAACGACACTATTAGCCGTAAGGACTATTATTATATTATAATAATAGTCCTTACGGCTAATAGTGTCGTTTGTCAATTAACGACTAAGCGAAGTACTGCTTTAGGTTACGAGCTTTTTATACAGATATCCCATTTTATGAAAAGTAATATGCGAATTAAGTTTATCGGCCTCGATGTTCTAGTCGTTAGCGTATGCGCCTCTAACCGCGAGGTCTCGGTTTCGATTCCCAGGTCGGGCAAAGCGTTATTTGTGAACTATTTACAATAGCTGCACAGAGTTGGAATTGTCCCTGGTGGATGGCAATAGGCTCACCCTCTATCCCATGTGACCTAAACTTTACAAGTGAAATATGGGTACTGTGTGTGTAAAAAAATACTAAAAGATACTTAAAGCGTGTCCTTAAGATAAACTCAAACAAAAGTCTAGCACAAAATTAACGGAGCAGCACATAATAACAGTCCTTACAACTAATAGTGTCGGTTATCAATTAGCGACTACTCGGAGTACAGCGTTGGGTTGCACAGTAACGAACTAACACTTTTTACAAGCCTTCTAATGCACTGTTATTTTACACCACAGGTTACAGAAAAAATATGATGTCATGACGTTTTAAATTGCGATAAGTATTAAAATCCCTTGTAAATTAGAACGGTCATTCCTAATTATATGGTTACATTACAGTTAAAATTCTGTATAATATAGGCGGGATTATGAATGTTATTATTTTACATTATACACAATCTTGTCTATGTTTTTCATATGATAGAGTATGGGGTATCTATAAAAAAATACGCCATTGTTTTTGCTTGAAAAACATTAACTTGCACTTTGTAGTTTTCTCAAGAAATACTTAAACAGAAGTCTAGTACAAAACTAATGGAGCAGCACATAATAACAATCTTTACAACTAATAGTGTCAGTTGTCAATTAACGACTACTCGGTGTACAGCGTTGGGTTGCACAGTAACGAACTATTTTTACAAGCCTTTTAAAGTACTGTTATTTTACACCTAAGGTTTAAATTGCGATAGGTATTTTTAAAAACCTTTGTAGATTGTGATAATTTCAACTGTATAGCTATGGTTCATGAGATACAGCCTGGTGTCGGATGGACAGGCGGATAGCGAAGTTTAAGTATCAGGCCTCCGTTTTTAACCTTTGGCCACGGAACCCTAAAAACAATGTTAGACACTAGACTATTACTACAAATGTGTACCTAATATTGATGGATATTGGTTCATTATATATCCTTCTTCTGCGGTCAGACCTTTCTTTTGAATCAGACGGGAAAATTCCTACACTAATACCTATATATATTTGAGTCACTGAAAAATGTTTGCCAATTTTTGTTTTGGACTTTATCCTTAATTAACTGGTTTTCTAACATGAGATCTTGAGTCAAAACCGGTATCAAAAGCACATGTGAACATTTATACTTATTGGTTAAACCTACAATTTATCATGAAGTTCAGTTTGTATCGTATTTTGCGTATATCAATTCCAATAATTAAGTCCAATAATTTAAAATATACAATTTTCATATTCATAATATTATTCAAGCCTATATTAATTGAATATCGATTAAATGAAATAGGTCCTTATTGTCACACAAATAGAGTTCGTTTCTGCTTAAAAGAGTAAATAAAAAAAATATATAGTGCAGTTCTTTAATAGTCCATTTTACGTGCGAATCTGCACGTTCTCAAACTTTTTGATACCGAAAAAAAAATTGTATTATCAAATACCTGAACGAAGGTTGATACAAATATATTTATAGTTATAACATTATATGTTTTTAAACTTTCGCGATTCGAGAACATTTTCAAAAATAAGACAACGGGTCATTACGAAACGTCGAGCATAGGTATTTATTTACCTTTATAATAATTACGCGATTTAGACCAGTTATAACATAACTATAAATATACTATAAAGGGTTTGAGAACTTCAAAGTTGGCCGAATGATGAGTCACAATAAGATGAAATAATAACTTACTAGTATATTCTATGAATATGCTAGTGATGTCTCCTTTGTTAAATTTCGATAAAACTTTTTTTTTATTTCGATGAATCTAACGGGGCTAGGATAACTATCACAAGATAGATTGTAAAAACTTATAAAAATCATTTGTTGGTCATATGGGTATCACATACTCCTATCATTAGGATAGTAAAATAAAATCATGATCTTTATTAATTATCTATATAGGCAAAAATTAATGCAGCAATAAAAAAATCTCTTTTAGAAAAACATATTTGATATACAGGAGGTATTGTTGACTAATTAGTAATGGTATCTATACAGATCCAATACATACAATGCATACCCGTTATGCAGAGTTCGCCGGTTCAAATCAGCCGGTTCCACAATTTTTCAACCGTTTCTTAGATTTATTTGCTAAGCATAGCTAAAAGCTATGAAAATAATCAATGGAAGTTGAAATAACTGACAGTTACTTAAAAAAATATATAAATGTGATACCTACTCCTCATTAAAAGTAAGTCAGTGACATTTCGGGTTTCTACGTGTCAAAATTAAATTTAAAAGATCCAACTACGCCCACTCAAAACTGTTATGTTCTTAAAAAAGTAGGTTATGATTAAATGGAGGCAATATCGATGGTACCTAAGACTTTTTCTTCCATAGCGAGTAATGATTGATTACTTCGGCCATTGTTGAATATCTCAAGTGAGTTGCAGATCTAATATTCATTTTATTTATTAAAACGAGTACGACGAAGTAAAAATAGCATTATCATTGAGTCTTGTCACCTAAACTAACTTAATATTTAGACTGCATTGATTAAAAATGCCTTGATGAAATGCCTTTATATTTAAGTAGAGACAATAATTTTACAAAAAAAAACCGTCTTAAATTACAAAATATGCACTAAAAGGTAAGAAAGACTTAAGTAATATTTAACGTCTCGCTAGATCTGTGTATAACTTGAAATAATACAGTAACCGCTTCACTGACACTAGACGTACAGTCAGCAACAGAAGTAGCCACACACAAACGCAGTTTCAATTTATTTATTTTATTTATTTATTTATTTATTTATTTGATTAAAACGGCCACAGGAACCAATTATATTAATCACAATTTATAAAAACATAGATATTACTGACATTCACAAAATTGTTGCAAAAACACTAATAATACACCGAATTCATTTGAAAATATATCAATTTCTGGATTTAAAGGCGCTTAATTAAAGTAATAGTCGTTCTGGAAATCGTAATTATTCCATGATTGGATAAAATTAAAATAGTAATGGATAATATGTGCATTATTTTTTAAAAAGGATTTTTTTTAAATCGATAAATGTGAGTTTTATAGAAGTTTAAAAAAATTCCCATTGCATGCTAACCACTATACCAAAAGTCATTAAAATTGATAATTTAAGCGTGTACACATTCGCATATAAACTGAGACTACATCAAAAGTAAACACAATTGTTTCTTACGTTTATTTATACTTATCACATTATAAATGATAATTGTTGAAACAAGAAACATTGTAATTTATCCCTATTTCCGTATTCGTGTGATATAATGTGTTTAATTACAATATAATGGCTGTCTTATGTCAACAATACACTATACAACCTTATCGTGTTTAATTATAAAGTTAATTATAGAAATGGTTTGTCTGAATGATATATTTGTTTGTTTATTGAGGTGTTTTGTTCTCTTAAACTTGAATAATATCATAAATGGGACGAATAGACTTAATGAATTTAATTTCTTTCACAATTACGGAATTATTATTTATATTTTCTATCCCGAAGTTTTCAATCTTGGTTAAAAGGTCAAAAAATTAGTAATGATTTGTTATAGCCTATTAATCAAAGTCCATATGCCTTACTTTATTGAGCATAAATTTTCTTTTTTTTTGTTTAAAAACGATGCCTTCCGCACTTGGATTAACTCCTGTATTGCGGTGTTCACAAACATACATTTCACACACACAAAGCACACCCAGAGTCAGAACAAATCTCTGTGAATCACACAAACATTTGTCTCGTGTCATCGTGTGGGGATCGAACCAGCGCAGTTGTAAGCGGCGAGGCGACCACTTTAACCACTACGCCAACCGTGCATTCAAACTTATTTTTAATTAAGGATAAATGTCTAATTTACAGTAAACTAGCCTATTAAAAGCCAACTTTTTTAAAGATACAATCCTGAATTTACTAAAACTTATGAAGCAGAAGTATTTGAAACATCACACTTACATTGTAATGCGTAATATTATTATTTAGCATAACTCTATTCTCTATAATACCAAAATAAAAGAACCTTGTCAATAAAACCCACCTTATTCTCTCAACACCGGACACACACCGGATATAAAAAAACTCATAATCAAAACATTCAACATTTTGCAATAAAAACTGGTTCGGAGTCGTTGATCGCACGAGACTCGAACCTGAGTCACTGAGTCAACATTGCCTGGGTCAAGGCCAAAGAAATACCCATGATATGTTATGAAATGTCCGTTAATCGAGGTTCAAAGTCGCTTTTGACGTCCCGTGATCTTAATATATCGACTTAACTTCTGCCTGCGGCTTCATCTGTGTAGTACGTTGTTAAAAAGTAGCCTATGTCCTTCCTGGGAACTATCTCTGCACCAATGTTCATCACACTCGGTTAGTAGACGTGGAGACGTAACTTTCGAATTTATAATATTAGTAACGATTAATAAACAAAGTTACTACGAAATAGCGAAACGAAACAAATACCAATTACATGCAAGCTTTAACACAATCATAGTAGTAACTCACACTTCTCCAGTTATATTAACAAGCAAGCCTATTTCTGTCTATAAAAAAGCCAGAGTTAATGGTGCTACAAAGAATTTTCTAATGGAAAACCCCTAGAAAGCTTCTCCGCTTTTAGAATGGAAAACCCAGGATACTTCAAATACAATAGTCATCAATTAAAATATTAATTGATGACAATAACAACAATTTTGACTTATTAAGAAAAGTTAATTACTAAAATAATAATATAATCTATATATAAAATAAATCCCTTCTTCTCCTGGTCACGGCATCACGCGACCGATATCGCTGATTCTTTTTTTGTTGTGTTTTTTATTGGAGACGGTTCATGAAAGAAAAATTGAGAAAATTGCGCGGAAGATTAGAAAATTTTGGAACATAACATTTTCTAATGATTGCTAGTGTAGCGCTTTTAACAATATAAACTTTTTTGATGTAACCTTATGGGGTTTGACATAACATTGACAGAATGCGTTTTGTAAAATATCGTCAAATAGGATGTATGTTGTATTTAAGACAGGACAGCGTCTATAGCATTACAATATAAGTTTATTATTATGATTTACACAAATGTGGTCGTGGGTGAACAAGTAAAACTCTGATTCTATAGAACCTTAAGTTGGAAATTTTGTACAAAGTGCTCATGTGAGCCCAAAGTTTTGTTATGTGAAACTTTCTTGTATGATATGAAACTTTTGCTGTAGAATAGTTTGTGACCAGACGGTCATTGCATAGTTGTAGTTGTATTACATTCGCGACAAGTATTTGATATTAAATAAGTTGTGTGAATAACGTACTAAAAAAATTACTTGATATGTAGGAGGAAAAATAATAACATACAAGTACTAGCGGCACTATCACGTTTATACTTTTTTTTAATGAAATAAAGGTATTTTTAAAAACTAAAGGCGTGTCTTTTGTGTACTTAACATGTTCTAAAATGACAGTGAATAACTTTACCGTAAGCAAAAATTACGTAACTATTAAATATATTATGATTCAATTAAGACAATCTATAAAAAAACACAAATGACTAAACTTATAAGTTAAATATCCGTATGCAGTAAAATTTCTCTTTACCAAAAAAACCCGCGGTATGTCTATCGAGCAAGGTGAATCCCTAACGCGGCACTGAGATAAAATAATGCGTATCCCACTTGCAGCCTCCAGTGACCGACGAACGTGCGCACGCGACGCATCCCTATCGAGTCATCTCCATCCAATCGATTAACTTATTTACTGTCGATGTCGTTCAACCGTCGATAAAGTTTAAATATAGCACGCGCAGCACTATTTTTAAATTGACGAATACATTTGCATGTGTGCGTGATTCCATTTTTAAATTGTGCATTGTTTTGGTGGAAAATGTGATTTTGTTTTTTGTTGGATTATTCAAAAAGGATTAATGACGAATATTTTGTAAGTATTCAAATATTCATCTAATTAAAAACTGACGAAGATATTTTAATGCGTAACCATGGTGGAGAGATGTGGAAGTGGAGTCTACAAGAGAGTTTATCAGTTGGCTGTCGAATAGCCGACTAGTCGGCGACTGCAAAAGTGTTAGGTGAAATTTTTAAATTTAAAACCTAGTTTTCGATCGTATTTTTAGTTGACCCACCTTATGCATTATATTACAAATCAGCACAAGCTATGTAGCATTTCTAATCCTTGATTATTGCCGTTTCGTAGACTAGTCTAGTCGGCACATCTCTGGACTCTACATTATTATAGTGCTGAAAATTGGGACCTGAAACTAGGCCATTGAATATTTGCTATAATTATAATAAAAAAACTGGCAAATCTTATTCCTTAGTATTATTTCAAAACCTTTATTTAGATTTTGATTCAGCGAAAATAGTCCGACACCTAAAAGGGCGCATTTTGTCCAAATTCTTCACGAAAATACCGCGAAATGAATGAATCGACTTACAATCGGCATGTAACCAAAAGACACAAAAATTTAATATGTCGGCACCAAACCGCAAAACTATCCACATAACAGTATCCCTTTTATTCCTTATTTTCAGCCATTTTATTGTACAAATATTCGTGGATATATTTGAATAATTCGTCCCTTATATTTGACTCGGCATACGAATTCTTAATATAAATGACGTATGCATACATAGTCTGTGGTAATCGCGACGTTTGAAGAAAATTGGAGATTCTATTATTTATGGTTAGTTAAGTATTTGCTTACTGATGGGTGGATGGGATGCAATAAAGGGTAAAAACCTTTTTAACCTTGTGTCTTTGGGACTACTAAATAATCGGTGAAATGTTAGTAATAAGTAATAACACTAATAACTCACCCTTCTGAGGTGTAGTATAGGCGTGTTGTTATGTTATTTTTAGGCTGCATTAAATATTTCGATATCAATACTTCTTAATCGATAACTAATAAAAAATCTCCGATGTCAAATCATTTTATTACAATAAGTATTATATTTAGTTAGCTAAGTTTTATTTTAATATTATATTTTTTGTATTTTGATGTTTGTTTTGACGTGTTATAAAGTGACGTGAAATAAATTCTCACGCCAGAATAATTTCATTAAAAAAATTGAAAAATATTAAAAGGTAAATAAAAACGTTATTTATTGAAGGATAATATTTTTGTGTTCACCAAAAATCTAAAGGTACAAAAATCTAAAGGGTGTACCTTTAGATTTTTGGTGAACACATGTTATGTACGCATTTCTAAAATATTATTCTTAAACCCGTTTTATTATTTGGCTATAATTAAACTACTCGGCCAACAAAATATGTTACACCAAACAAATTCCAAATTATCACCAAGATATAACACTTTTTTATTCTAGTGCGCTGCAAATATTCTATTGTAACAATAATTATTTTATTCTTCCACGAAAAATACTTCTCGTGCACCAAATATTCCTGATTGTTACACAAAATAAAAGCTATAGTTATAGCATAGGTCAATTATGGGTAAAGTAGTAGGTTAGGTTAGGTTAGAACTGCGACCATAACATAGAATCAATCTGTTTTTAAAATAGGTGTAGTACTATTTTTACAAATTTGCAACAGTTCTTAAATAGGTGCTCACTATGAAATATGTTAGTGAACATATTTTGGTGCACATTCAGTATATTTGGTGGAACAAAGGCAAAATTAGTTAAATTATATGGGAATAAATTAAAGCACTTTTAAATACCATCCTTTATTGAATTATTTGAAATCAATTTAGTGTTATGGTATAGTAAGTTGTAGTTTTTTACAACTGTAAATTTAATTGTAATGTTATGTTATAATAACATAACATCACACGTATATTACCCAGAAGGGTGTGGCCGAGGTGTTCAACACCCACACTTCACCTGTTATGTTTAGGTTCCAAGGGATAGGGAGTGAGCCTATCACCTTTCACCGGCCACAAAGTCAACTCCGTGCTACTGTTGAGAATTTCCTTGTTCACAAATAACACTATACCCGATACACCTTTGTCTTAAGTGGGAATCGAACCCACGACCTCGGCGTCGCAGGCAGGTACACAACCCACTCCGCCATCTGGTCGTCATGATAAAAACATTAGCATACATTATTAAAATATAAATGAAGGTTTATGTATCGCTTCAATTACAGTCAGATAATAATATGCATATTATGCATATGCAGGCGATATCGTAACTTGCAACTAGTTATTAGTTATCGATATCAGAGCTGTAACCGCATAATGGATGGTTATTAACTGCAATATATTTAAGCGAATAGATTTGCTACCGTAGTTTTAACAATGGGCTTAGTGAACGATATATAGATAGTAAAATATAGGATATCTCATCAAAATATAGGTAAACATAAATCAAATGCATCGTTTTTAGTAACATACTATACATCTAACTCATTTTATGATCATTCAAAGTTTCTTGGGCAAGTCCATTCATGAAGGACGAAATTTAAAAAAAAAAAATATATTTATATTAATAGCTAATTTTGCAATAAATCCATTTTCATAAACGCAATATTTCTTACAGCTATTAAACAAAATTCATCGCTTCACATACAAAATTCTTAAGCGTAAGCGTTATGTTTGTTTGGAGCGTTTGTGGGCGATTCAATTATTAATGTGAATTTAAAATTATATTATCTCAGAAAGTTTACGTGTTAACAGAGCTATTTATTTAATGATGATTTAATATCGAGAGGTGTTTCAATTGCATATAAAAATTAAAAATTGTCATCATGCCTATTGATCTTATATTTTCTATTAAAGATAGACGTTTTGAGTTAGTTAACTTATTTTATTTCATTTGTAATTGAACTATTCTGTTCAAAAAGCATACGATATATTTATGTTCTATAGTTGCTATCTATCTGAGAGCTAGTTTAATACAATCAAGTTAATTAATATGTCAGCAGTTTGATTTGAACCTTGTTGTACAAAAAAAGTTTAAAACTACCAACATGTACATCAGAACGTTATTTTAATTCCAAGAACATCCTTCCACGATGTCTTATCAGAAAGTAGAACAAGTAACTGATATCTTAATTATCTCATTTGAAGGTACTTTATAATAAGAAAGTCAATTAAATATTAGAATAATATGCAAATTACGAAGATAGCAATGCAATAATACGAAGCATATCAAATTATTATGCTAATTTGTCCTACAATTTATGATCCTAATAATGTGTTGTGTTGAAGTCGGAGAAATATATGTTAATAACGTCATATTTCATTATTTATGGTTAAGTATTAAATTATTAATTAATCTTCTGCTAATGTAAATTTTAACTCAAGTGGCAGAGCTCCTTCGCCCGTGACTTCTCGCGCATTGTATTCATTATTCATCATCATCATTTAGCCTCTCGTAGTCCACTGCTGGACATAGGCCTCTCTCAATTTGCGCCACAACATACGGTCCTGCACCTTCCGCACCCAGTCCCAGCGACCTTCTTTAGGTCGTCAGTCCACCTGGCAGAGGGGCGTCCTACCTTACGGTTGCCAAGACGCGGTCTCCATTCCAGGACTCGTTTGCTCCAACGGCTGTCGGTCCTTCGTAGCAGAGAGAGTTTTTTTTTAGTTTTACTCGCGCTGCACACTTTCATCTCGTTCACAACTCGCCCGAAAACAATAACTTTCTTCGATAGATATTCTTTGTAGGTGTATTAAAAAACTTAGTTTTCATTACTATATAAGCTAAACATTATAAAAAGGTGAACGAGCGAGAACTGTGTGCTTTGAAACTCATTTGCTAGCACCCGAGTTAAAAAAGTGAAACTTTTTAAACCACAGCAGTTTAATTTTGGGTTTTACCCATGGCATGACACGCGAGGTTTAAGATGAACACGTTGTTTTATGCATTTTACATTTTCACATATCTTTATATGATAAAGCCGGTCAATCGACACATCTGTATTTAGGTCGTTTATTTGTTAACGCATCAATTAAATCCTGGAGAATTATGTTGAATAATTATAATTTATGTAATAGGCCGGCGTTCTAAAGTCAATAAGTCATTGATCTTGCGATCGTAGTATACCAGGATACTCAATTAACTCACACATTGCAATATTGCTGTACCTTAAAGTATTCTACTTCCAACACCAGCCAGCAATAGAAAAATTAAAATACAACATAACATAAAATCGATTATCTATTGTTTCGAATTCGCAACTTCGCATACATTTATCTGGCATAATGATGCAAGCGATGTTATGAAATATGCGCGAAAAATTATGCCAAATGACGAATACGCGAAAAAAAAATGTGTAACGTGTTATGCTAAACTTAATTATGCGAAAAGATCCCCATAACATTTCGTCTCACTCAAAAGGCAGAGGTGTGTCAATCACGCGTTCCTTGAGTTTCTTTCCAGTTCTTCTCAAGAATACCCTGTCGACGGAACTGGCAATTAAAATCACTTTCACGTTCAAGATATTGTGATGAAAGTGAGTTTAAGCTCCGCGAATTTTGAGTAGATCTACTTTTTGTATTACGATTTTAAGTGCCTTGTGAGTGCACGGTTGGCGTAGTGGTTGAAGCGGTCGCCTCGCGCCGGTTTCAATTGCGCTGGTGTTGTGGGCTCAAACCCCACACGGAACAAATCTTTGTGTGATCCGCAAAAATTTGTTCTGACTCTAGGTGTGCTCTGGGTGTGTGAATTGTATGTTAATGAGCACCCCCGCGGCATAGGAGTTATTTCTAGAGCGGTAGTCTTTTTGAATTAAAAAAAATAATGTAATGAATAATAAAGCTATTTTCATTTCACCATTTTGTCACGATGGGTGCCTTGTTTAGGGCCCATGTGAAAGCAGATGAGCCTATCACCATCCACCGAGCACAAATCCAACTCCGTCCTGCTATTGATATTATACTTCTCCTTTTCAAATAAAAACAAAGAAATGATTTGGGATTTCCCCATGGCATGCGAGCATGACACACATTTTTAAGAACTCTAATTTATATTGACTGTTACTCACTCTTATCGCCTCAGTAATAAAACGACACATCTTTATTTGCTGTTCCGGTGAATAATGCATTTCTTTGTTTCATGCAGTTTGTCTTGTCACCTCAGTCAAAATAAAAAATGAGAACTAGAGATAGTAGTACCCATTTTATCTTCTCTAACATAACCTAACATAACATCACGCCTATATTACCCAGAAGGGTGTGGCAGAGGTGTACGACACCCACATTTCATCTGTTATGTTTAGGTCCCATGGTATGGGGGGTGAGCCTATCACTATCCACCGGGTACAATTCCAACTCCGTGCTGCCATTGCGAATATCCTGACGGAATATTCACAAATAACACTTTGCTCGACCCGGGAATCGAACCCGAGATCATACGGTGAGAGGCGATTACGCTTTCCACTAGACCATCGAGGCAGTTTATCTTCTATTTTATTTTTAACTACAGATTAAATTTATTTTTGATTTATTTTTATTTTTTTACTCACTTTTTTCATTAGGTGCTCACTTTTTTGTCTTTAAAAATGCAATTGTAGATTTAAATTTAATTTAATTCATATATAACGTTTTAGCCTAAATAGGCTAGATTGTAATGTAAATTAAGATATCATAATTTTAATAATTGATTTCTTATATAAAAAAAAATATATATATATAACGTTTTCTCCATTTTACTCACGTGTTGACTCAAAATTAGTCACGATTATAACATTTATGTAGAGCATGTTACTAATATTTATAAGTTGGCTTATTAAAGCAGTATCCTTTGTATAAACAAATGATACTAAAATAATAAATAATATCATCATTCAAAGTGCACACGCAAACTTTACTCTCACCATCTGCAGACAATTCTCGCTATAAATTAGTCCTTTAATTTTATAAATAAGTCGATCACAATAGACTATTTATAGTTATCGTAAGACAAACACTTTGATCAAACTGATTGACAGGCAGCAGATAATATAACATCGTTTCAACACGTGTTTCTTAAATAGCTAAATATTATTTGTTATGGTATTAGTATAGTAAAATATTCGTGGGAAATTCTAGGCTAAGGCTACTGCGTTTGATATGGTTTCTTTCGAGGTTCTTCTCGTAGACTCCATAGGGGTCTCGGGGTAATCAATCCAGGCATTGGCCTGTCTTGATGGTATCACCGCCGGCTGCTAAGACAGCCGGGTCGCTGGGTGGGGTCCGGGTGGGCCCGCTAGTCAGTCCGGGTCATCAAATCCGGTGGGTGGCGCGGCTAGGTATGTCCAGCCCGCGGGCATGAATCGCTGCGGGCGGCAAGCATACTAGGAGCGCATGGTTTGATATGAAGTACTGGCACATGCCCTGAAATTACTGGCACATGAGGCGTAACACCGTAGTCCTCAGCTGCAGCGACGCATCTATAATCTGCTTTTGTGGATTGCTGATGTCCATGGGCTGTACTCCACTTACCATCCGGTGGTCTACACGTTTGTTCGCTGTGGGCGTAGTATAAAAAAAAGAAGTATTACGCCTTAATGTAAGGTGTGACAGTGGTGTTTAATACCAACATTTTAACCTGTTAATAATATATGAGTGTGATACCGAGCACAATTCCAACTACATGCTGCCCCATTTTAAATTGGATTAATGAATAATTTATTTATTTATTACAACCTTACAACTATCATTACAGGCCTTAACCTAATGCGACAGTGCAAATATCAACTTAACCTAAAATTACTTATTTTAAAGTCTAACCTAACCTAACTGTAAGTACATAAATTGGTACATAATAAAAAATAAATATGTCTTTCTCATTTACCAACATAACTAATTATATTTAATACAACTATTGCGAATTCACTCAAAGTGCACGAAAAAATATCCAGTCGCTCGTGAACTTCGTTCACAATGCGAATGGTTCTGGTGAGGGGTATTTTCGACAGAAAATTGGTTCTGGCTACTGGTATTTGGTATCGCTAGATATTAGAATTGTGCAGTTCGGGCATTTGCTGTGCAAAATATACTCACTTATAAGCAACCATGATCTTCTTAATTATTATTTTAAAGCATTTTTTAAATTGAAATAACGTACGCGTTCATTCTTATTTATAACATTTGTGCTGAATGTAACTTCGCCATGTTGGATTGTATCCTACTTAAGAAAGGTACAAGTGAATGAACGTGACGTTACCAAATGACATAACATACAGTTAAGAAATTTAGGGTCTTGGCAAGAGGCGACCGTAGCTGGTTAGTTAAAGCGGCTGCCCGGTGTGCAGATGGTATGCAGGTTCAAATCCTGCTGGTCCTATAATTTTAACAACTGTTTCTTAGTATATCTAATTCTTGTCTAAATCTTACCACCGCCACGAAGTCCCAAGGTCTGGTCTATTTAATAAATATCATTTATAACTTTTAATAGAGCAGTTCATAGGCGATTCATTGTATATTAACTAGAAGTCAGACGGATTTTTTGAACGTCGCAGTAATAAAAACTCTTTAATAAATTATTATTAATCTCAAAATATGTTGCCACACACAATGAGTGGCAAATTGCCTTAGGCGACCAAACATCCCATTAAAATTTCCATAAATTAAACAGCAAACGATTCACAAAGAGATCCCACAAAACATTTGCCAAATTAAGGGCAATTTCCCCAACGAAGTTTAATTCAAGTTTATCGCTAAGTTGCCGCTTTCTATCTCTCTGTCCCGTACAAACATTAAATGAAAGAGAGAGATGTAGATACTGGTTCAATAAAAGATTAAGAAGCTTGACGAAGTTGGGCCTAAAGCTTGCTATAACAAGTCGTGCAGCAGGTTGTCCAAAAAAAACTCGCTCTGTTTCGGCTGTCCGGTGCAATTCGTCATGTAGGTAAGTGATTTTAAAATGTAACTGACATAATTTGAAAGGTACATTATCTGGTTTCTGATGTGTTTTTAGGCGTGCTCAGTGAACTGATAGTGGTAATGCGGTCCGAAGTTTAATTCACAACGGTTAAAATAATATACTATTTGTTTTATTTTAGCCAGTAATTTCCAATAATAATGGTCGGCAATATCTGCACACTGCGATTTTAAATCAGATGGAATTGGTTTCATGACGTCATTCCAATCTCTACTATCAATAAAAGCTCTTATACTCTTAACTAAGGAGTACTAAGTACTAGATTGATAGAACTAAGTTTGTTTTTAATTCTGAGTACAAACTTAAGTAGTGTCATACCCACACTTAACCTGTAAATTTTATATCTCACGTTCTATGATAGGCTGCTGACCTATAGTTACTGATCGAGCAAAGATCCGCTATAAAAACAAATTCGGAAGATAAACTCCAAATGACACTTATGCCTGCCGGGCCTAGCGAGCAAGAGATAGATTTTGTCGTGTTTTTCTCATGTTTTCCGATACAAAACCATGTCGAAAGTGCAACAAAATTTGTCTCGTTCTTGTTATGTTAGCCCCTCTGGGAATCATACCTCGTGAGGTGACAAAGTGAGAGAAATTCACATCAATTACGGGTGGTTAGAGTATGCGCTAAACACACGTTATGTATGTGAATTTTAAATAGTATTATCTCAGGCAGCTTATGTGATATCAAAGTCATTCTATTGATGATGTTTCTAATATTGAGAGTTGTTTCAATTACATACGAAAATAAAAAGTCATAATGTCTATTTTATTTTTAACTTACGGGACGAAAGAAGGTAAAGAGTACGTGGCTAATTTAATCATAATCAAAACGCCACCGCCATTTTGTTAAAACGAACGATACAAACAGTAGGTACCATCCCCGCTTAAGAGTTTATAATGTGGGTAATATGATAAAAATAGCCTTTAGGAAAAGTTTGTTCTTTGTAGGACAGATTACGGAGGGATTTGTCACTTTTGTTTGTCAACGGCTTAGCGAGCCTATCCAATACAGCCTTAATAGCCTGAAAAAGTTTTATGAGTAATTTATTGGTTGTTAAAATGAGGGAAAACGGCGTAATACAGAATTTGCTGTAATTCGGATAAATCTATACTAATATAATTTTTATTTTTATTTTTTTATCTCACCTGATGGTAAGTGATGATGGAGTCTACGGTGGAGCACGCTTACTTAAGAGATACCTCTTGCTTTAAAGAGATCCTGTACTCATGCAAACACAGACTCGGGCAAGGCGTTCCATTCTTTGGCAGTTCGCATAAGAAATGTAGAGGCGAAACGCTTAGTGCGTATTGGTGCAATATCTACCGTGAAGCGGTGCCTGAGTGCCGTTTGTCTGGTAGTACGATGGTGAAACGGGGATAGAGGGATAAGGTTGTGTAGTTCCTTGCACACTGTCCGAAATGTATCCTATAAAGAGGAAAGACTAGGATCCGAGCGCCCAGCTGCTTTTTAAAGATATCTCTAAAAAAATAATCGATGTGACTCGTGACGAGAAGGCTGGTTTCTATTTGGCTCAAAGAATCAACCTTGCCATACAACGTGGCAATGCTGCCAGCCTTTTGGGCACGATGTCGCCCTTTGACATCGATGTAGACGAGTTCTATAATGCTGTATAAAGTTTTGTAAATATAATTTTATATTTTTTTTGTAGGCGTGTATACATTACTGTATATATATTTTTTTCTTTATTCGGTACTGGTTGAATTTTTACACCTTGTGTCCGAAAAACCCAAATATCTTACAGAACCCTTTTTTTCCAAAATAGAATTTAGCCTATCTTACTCGTGAATAATGTAGCTTTCGAATGGTGAAAGAATTGTTAAAAACGGTTCTGTAGTTTTTAAGCCTATTCATTACAACCAAACAAACAAAGTTTTCCTTTTTATAATATTAAGGTACAGTTACACATGCTCGTTATTAGCATGCTTTTTAGTATGCTCATTAGCATACTTGTTTCGAGCATGCTCTGCACTTGTCTACATTTGCTAGATATAAGCATGCCCATTTTACATATGCTCCTGAAAGAGCATGCTCAAAGCAAACACTCCGGTACACATGCCATTTTATAGCGTGCTTTCTGTTCAAACAAAACCATGGACAATCAAACAGCCATTCGTATGGAGTTGTATAGAATTATTCTTTTGGTGCCGTTGCAATGCGTCCAAAAACTTCAAAATTGAAATTTGAAATTGCGCGAAATTGTGCACGCGCATCTGCTGCTAACGACTGATCGATACTAGCATGCTCAATAAGCAAACCTGTTCACACACGCTATAAGCACGCCCCCTTCCACCCGCGCTGCAGGAAGCATGCCCAAAAATCGCACGATCGTCGATTTTTGAGAAAACTCGAAATTAGCATGCTCATTATTAGCAATGTTTCGAGACACATACCACTAAGTAGCAATTGCTCAAAAGAAGCATATGCTTTTGTGCTAATTACGAGCATGTGTTATTTTATTTTATTTTATTTATTTATTTATTATATAAAAACATTACAAAGTTACATTAAAAAACTACAAGAAATGCAACATAAATCCGAGGGATTTTTCCGCACATCCGATAACTGTACCTTTAGTGTAGATATTTTTTTTTTAAACAAATATAAAATGGGTGTTAATTATAGTGGTAGAGCACGTTATGCCGTCAGTCAAAAAGCCTGACAACTAATCTAACAAAGAGTATCGTATTACCCTAGTACAGGGTTGTAAAGGTCTAGTAGCAGTCGCTCTACGTAGAAAACTGATATTCAGCTTAATCAGCTTGATGAAATTGGAAAAGGGCTCGGAAGATTGAAGATTGATTGGTTGTTAGTAATTAAATACTTCTGCCAAACTGTAAATAATGTCGTCACGAGCTCGACATTGCAACAACTTGTGAATGAGCTGTAGGGCAGCACCACCGTCTCACCTTTAACCTGCCGCCAAATAGTAGTGCTTCCATTACTATCCGGTTTGGTGGTGAGCTCAGGCCCTGAAATTACTGGCACATGAGGCATAACACTGTAGTCCTCAGCTGTAGCGACGCATCTATAATTTGCTTTTGTGGATTGTTGATGTCCATGGGCTGTACTCCACTTACCATCAGGTGGACTACACATTCGTTCGCTGTGGGCGTAGTATATAAAAAAAAACTTTTAGCTTGGTTAGTCTAAACTAAATGTTCATGATAACATGACTAAACAAGTCTAAATATAATGGATACTATTAAAAATAACCTAACAACAAAACTGCGAAGTTAAACCTTTGGATAATTTTCAGTGCCCTTTAAAACGCCCACAGAGATATTAACGAAAATAATTTCAAGATTTAATAGAACATTAGGCCTTTTCTTGTTGGTATTGACCAACGTATCAAAACCATTGCTGTATTACAGTAATGGTCTTTATAAAGAATACAACGCACAATACAAAATTATAATAAAATGAATCAACACCTTTTCGACTAAAATAGAACCTACATCCCAAAAAAACTTCAAATCACCTTCCAGCCCTTCTCAAATGAAATTCCAACCCAAATTATGTGTCACATTACATCGGACATAACATCAAACTGTTCCGTCAAAGGGTAGGCAGGTCGTTATAACAGCGACAACTACAAAGACACGCTTCTGCGGCAATCGTTATATTTCTTGAAACAAAATATCTTTTGAAACTCTGTGTAATATGAATACTGAGGACGGTTGGGATGTCCCGGTGGAATCTTTTGTTGAAAGGAATTGTATTTCAATCATCTTGAAATACCGGTAAACAGGACAACTATTTAACTAACATTGACTTATTTTAATTTACATTTTACATTTACATTTAGCCCTACAATCAGATAGTAGTAATGGCCTTATATCTATATATTTAAAACCTAAAGGGCTTTGAAATATTTTATTTATTTGCTAATTTATAAAAGTCAATGCCCAAAAACTGTATCTACGTTACCCTTGTGTCACGAATATAAGATAAATAATTTCTAGTTTAGTGTATGACGCAGTTTTGTCTCTTATTAGTAGACTAATAAGAGACAAAACCTAAGTGGTATTTGAAACAAAAGTGTTTTTGTATTTACACATGAAGGATAAACTGCGAACTAAAAATTTTCTCAAAGAATAATCACGTGTTATTACTTTTGTTTTCTAGCTTTTTTCATGGATGCGTATTCCCTAAATGGAATAACACGAAATTTAAATTTCTATCAATCAAATATCGACCGTATTAATATAGTGATAAGGATGCACAACATTTCGAAAACGACAGTTACCCTTACAGAATCACGCTGCCGTCTGACTATTAAAATATCCGGCTTAAATTAAACTTTTATGTTATTCTTTATATCATTCAGCAGTTTTTATCTTGACATAACCACAGAATAGATAGCACAGCAGCGATAAAATACCATAGTCGATTGGTCTCCACTGCACTGGTGTTGTGGGTTCGATCCCCACATGGGACAAATCTTTGTGTGATTCGCAAAGATTTGTTCTGAGACTGAGTGTGCTTGTGTGAGTGAATGTGTGTATTTGGCCTTGTCATTGGGACCATTGGATAGTGTAATTGCTTCTGGCGTTCTATCTAATGTAAAAAATCCAAATTTATCTTTTTATCTTTTATCTTTATACCCCTTTATTAGTATATGATCGTCTCGTATTGTTTGGGTTTCCCGTGCAATGCCAGAGCATCTTATAATGGAAAGGTACAGTAAGATTTATAGCCATGTATACCTTTCTACCTAATTTTTTATAAAAAAAACGTAGCTATTGATTGATGATTCAAAATGGATACTTTATGACGCAGCGGTCAAGCTCATGTAGGTATGTACCTGCTTCAAATAACGGTATCTGTATTCACGGTCATTATTCTTATACGGTTATTGATACTTAGTTAAATAATTAGGTCATCTACAAGTTTGTTTTTTTAGAAATGTTGTGTTTTTCCTACCTACTTCTGTATTGGCAGAATTTAATAGACGCGATTCTACCTCGATATATTATTTTATTAATAAGATTGTCTCGTTCACGTCCAAGGTGTGATGGTCAGGGTTCGAACCCACGACCTCTCGATCGTAAGACTGATGCCTTATCCATTGCGCCATGGACGGAAATCTGATGACGTCGTCGGCTATCTGCTCTATCTGCTAGGTACTCGTTTACAAACACTACCACTATATAAAGATTACCGTTTACAACATAAAGAAAAAGAAACCCTTTAACACAATAACAAGTACAGTATTATATCGAGACAAGTATCCAACTGACATATCTTATCAATAGGTTATCAATACATCCTGTGTAGACTAGAATAATGGCTAGCACAAATCAACTAACCTGAATCTAGTTATAGTAATAATTAAACAAAAACTGGCCTGTAAGTGTAGTGGTTAGCGCTTGCGACCCCTAAATATGAGATTCGATTTCCAGGTCGGAATTATTTGTAATTCCATCAGAACATTATCAATAGCGGTACGGAATTGGAATTGTGGCCGTGGCGATAGGCTCATCCCCTAGGCCCTATCATATGGGACTTAAACATAACAGGTGAAGTGTGGGTGTTGTACTCCCCTGTCACACACTTCTGGGAAATATAGCTTTTGTCTTTGAGCTCGAGTTCGGAACAACCCTCTCACCTTTAACTTGCTGCTTAATAGCAGTGCTCGTATTTCGTTTTGTTGGCAGACCAAGAAATGGCTGGCACGTGAGGTATAATATCGTACTCCTCAGATGTAGCTGCCATGCCTACAATCTACTTTTATTGATGTTTGTCATTAACACCAGGCGTAGAACGCAATTAATGTGGCCACTAGGCCGGGGTAGTATAAAAACCTTGACGATTAACTCGAAAGTAGAAAAAGACGAACACAAGGCAGACAAAACACCCGTTCCACACCCATACCAAAGAAGATAGATAGGACGTGAGCCCATATCATGTTTAGTAAAGCGACCTTAAAGTCTGAGAAGCTATATAAACTCCTTCAAAAACAAAAAATTAAGCGCGCCGAATACCTCCTTTTTGGGTAATATTAGCAAAAATAGCAATTCCAGTTCAACAGCCTATCTAACAAGATCTTGAACAAACTAAAAATAGTAAGAACTCTTTAGACACGTTGAACGTCCAGCTAACATCGTTTGTACCGGAGTCTAAACACGTTGATACCCAATTTACTTTCAATGTGTTTCATGGCGTGGGACAATGGCTTTTTAGACGAACTTTTAACTCGATATTTGAGACATGACTCGGCACTTAGTACCTTTTATCTTTCTTTATACGACGTATGTAGCTAACGTAAAGCTAACGTAGCTACAGCCAATGGACTATTTCAGGACTCTAATAATTACCAAACACGGTAGTGCAATCACAACTATTTGACGGCAATTAAGAGAAGACTAGACAGTAATATGGGTTTAACTTAAACATCATTAAGTTTCTTAACTTTTTTTAACTACAAATCATTTCAAAAAACACTTAAATGCATGGCACACTTTTGTATGGAAAACAGCCAACCAATTATTCCCCCTTAAAGGTTAGGTAAAAAGAGATAAGGGTTAGGTTCTGGTTGAGCGGAGTGGAGCGTGGATCTCGGTTTAAAAGAATAACATTGGTCCAGTCAAGAGTGTGTTGTCTGACAATAATTGATCAGTGCTTTTGTTTATGTAATATGGACTTGTGAAGAGCAAAGTGCAACCTGAGCCAGTAAGCTTGATACAAATGTGTAGTGGACACTCGAGTTTGTTTACATTTTATCTTACTTTATTTTCAATATTTGCATTAGTCGAAGTAAGTCTTATCCAACCTCTTCGAGGTAAGTTGTGCGAGATATTATTATGATTTAAATGTAATTGATATTATAATTATTAAGTTAACGTAAATTAAATATGCAGATCACTTGCTGAATATTACTTCCGTATTTAACGAACTAATTTTTGCTATCTGGTGGTAAATGGTAACTATAGTCCATGAATATACGGCAATTTTAAAGGTACCACCACTAAACTCTTAGCCGCTATTACGGTTTATGTACTGAGAGCAACTGGACAGCGCATTTTCGGATACGACATCTCTCTATCTAGCTCACCGCCTAGAAACTTGATTTTAGATATACACGGCAGCAGCAGGCATAGCGGCAGGTTATTGCGAATCTACTGACAACTTCCTCTGTCGCAAAAATCACCTTATTGTAACTTAATTATAGAAAGTATAGAAACTTATCATTATGTTCGATCTACTTACTCCATAGAAATCTTAATAACAAGGCAATAGACATGTCAAAGACGCGTGACCTTGTCGCCGCGCATGTGTCTAGTCGAACACAAGTGCGAGTTGAGGAGTTGTCGTGGTTACCAGTGTTGTTTGGGACGCCTAAAGATTATTCGTTTTTAGAAAATATTGCTTAATGTCATCGCAAACAGAATAATTTTGTTTGCAGGAATAACAAAATGTATGTGTAGGCGAAATTGTGTTTTTATTGTTTGGTTATGTAGTGGTATTTGAAAACCGGTGACATGCGTCCAAGTGTTAAAAGATAGTCGATAGCATTTCTATTGACTAGTTATTAAGATTTCTATGACTTACTCCATCCAACTGCATAAAAGACGACACGCATGCATTGTTCAGTAATTTAACTTCAATTGAAATTGTACAAATGGGAATAAGTACCGATTTATTTAATGGTCTCTACGAACTAGCAATTGCTTTCATCATCAAAAGACTAAATATTGGAACTACTTAGGACTTGCTTTGTGCACTTTAGAGCAAAAACAATTATTTTTATACTAAGTTTTCAATCAGCTGATCACTTTGAAGTATTTTTTATTAGGCCTTGCCTTCCTTAATATTTACCTCATATTCATCTACCATCTACCTAATATAAAATAAATAAAATATCTTTATTATTCCGTAATTACAAAAATATATATTTATATTAAAAACATGCACTTATTACATTTTAAATAGATATCTTTAGAATTAATTAAGGACCTCTATTTAGGTAAATAGACTCCTCTATCATCAAACATAATTTCCTGGTTTAAGCTACCGTGAACCATTCTACCAAATAGTATCAGTAAAACATAACCCTCCTTCTGACGCAGTCGGGTAAAAACATACTTACATACTTGATTCTTTTAAAAAAATACATTTTCTTTTCTTCTTTCAAAGGTTACTTAATCAAAAGAATGTTCTCGTACAAAAGTTGATTGAAGAAGTATAATCCTCGGCTGAAGGCGATCATTTCTTGGGTGTTATAACGGTGAATGAAAGTTTATTTGTTTCGCATCAGGCTTAGAAATACAAAAGAAATCAAGAGGTAGTTATAAATCTGATGATGGAACCCGTGTGATAAGCAAAATAATTGACGGATTCAGAAACAGCCCGAGGGCAACCTTTCTTCTCGCGGAGCCCTTACATAAGCTACAGAAGTAAATCACACTTTAGTAAAACGATGATGACTAATCTAGCAGTCGTAAAGGACGTAATGCTATGTTGAGTCTTCCAAGCAGGTGAAGCCGTGGACAAAAACCTAGTATTTACTAATTAAAATTTAATTTTTCGTTGTCCTCAGTGGTGACGGTGTCCGCGGAGCGTTAGTGTGCGCGATTCTGGCTGCGTGTGCGTGCGCGGCGCTGTGTGCGCCAGCACAGCTGTGCGCTGGCGCTGCTGATGACGACCCACGCGCGGCCCGCTTCTGCCAGGCCCTTAACACCTTCCTTGAACTGTATGCTGAAGCCGCTGGCGAACAGGTGCCGGAATACCAAGGTACGGGACAAGTCAGCTGATAGTATGATGCAGTTATATTTGATGGTCCTTCGAACCGGATCCACGAAGTACTAGCGCAGTATTTGTATCTTTGTTATTTCGTCATTATCATCTGTATGCCATTTTATGGTCACCGGTCCAAAGCAGTACCAAGTTAATGGATTCAATTGGATTGATATCGGCCCGGCTACATGTTGTGCAGTTGGGTCAATTTCAACAAGCGTTTTTTTTTTGTCATTTCGGTAAACTTTTTTAATTTCAATGCTATCTATATATTTTTAATGAGAAATGAAACTTTACCCTATTTTATAACATTGTGTGTGAGTGCCCATCAAATCTTATCAAAACTTACATAAATATTTAAGGATGAATTTTTTAGAGTCCACTGAAATGAAAAGTGTCAACCGAAATGATAAAAAAATAACCACTGAAATGATAAACTGTGCACCGTTTCTTACTGTGTGATACAAATTTTAAAACAATATGAACACTACTCAAGCAAATCAGTACTTACGGCGAAATTAAATACACAATTTTGAAACAAATTAAAGAAATTTAGCTCGAGTTTTAACAGCCACCGAAATGATCCTGCTTTTGTCCCCACATCACTGAAATGATAAACTTACTTTTATGGCGAGAAACCGCAAGACGTTGGGACTGGTGCGATCGCGCCTAGAGCTTGAGCTGGCCTGATCCGAAGTGAGGAAAGGTGAGAAAGGCATAACAACGCAATGTTGACGTGGCTATTCTACTAAAACTTACTGTCCTCTGAAATGAAAACTTTTTTCCGGACAAAAGTTGACTGCCCATCAAATCCATGAGAAAGAAGATAAACAAACAAAAATGGTTTTATTTGATCGAATATATTATAATTTAATGATAAAACAACCGATTTAAATCCATATTAGGAATATATTGGCAGGGGAAGGTATTTTATGAGCGGAATTGGGTTCGGGACAGGCCACCGTGATGATAAAATGACACTTTATAATTATTTTTTTTGGTATATTATTGGGTAGAAATCAATGATTTTTTTTGCCAAGGTAGAGAAGTACTTACTTTTTTGAGAAAAAATATATTTAATAAATAATCAGCACATTGCACTACCATTCTCACGTTTGCCGTGTATTTTTTATGCTCGTGCAATTCACCCAGTTGTGTACTTCGTCGTTCTAGTCGAATATGCTATGATCTTACACATTAAGTTCGAGTTTTAGAAACAGTCTTTAAAACTGAATAAATCCTCAATATATTCTGAGCGATTCCTTTATCTCCTTATTTTGATTTGAGACTATCTGGATCAGCAATTGCTTGATATTCCTAACCAACGAATTTTGTGCGTTTTAGTAAACGAATTTCTAATTCTTTCTTTCTTTCCACAGCTCTAGTCCGCGACTACCCCCAGCTCCTGGACAGTGGCATGAAGCGACAAGACGTAGTGCACTCCTTCCTGCGCTTTGGCCGTCGGCGCTGACGCCTCGGCATGCGCAAGCGCCGCTACAACTAATACCCGCACCGACCAGGCTTACATTGTTTGCTAAATAACATATTACATTAAGTTCTTTACGTTATTTCGTCCAAAATATTTTAAAGTTCCTTTATAATCTAAGGTATAGCATTTGTAGGTATCCCACTTCTGCGAAGACAACATCTTATGTCTAGACCTCTCTCTCCAAATTGAATAGACTAGATTAGACTTATTATAATGAAATGTACTTATTACATAAAGTATTATAGTGTTAAGATGTAATTAAACAATCTTGTTGTCAACATTTTTGTGGCATTTCATTTGATAAGTATAAGACTATTTAAATAATTATTATGATGTTTTAAATAAATAAAGTACGTATTTATGACAGCCTTTTGAATTTTTCTCGAAAGCCTTTAAACCTGTTATTTAACGATCCATTAAACAAGTTTTACATCCACAAATATTTGCAAATGGCTAATGAAATAAAGAAATCAAATCATTTTATTATTATTATTTATTTAATATTATTTCCATAGGCCTAAAGGTTGCTTAAACATTTGAATACTTACTTATTGCATTAATGATTTGAATTACCGGAGCTTAGATTGACTTCAATTCAACTTAGAGGTTTGAATTTAAATCAATATAAGTACCAGCTCCGATGGGTACCGCATCATAAGAAGAGCTGGTGAGAAACTCATATGCATCATCTTTGCCAATAATACAACATTTATTTGTTTTTTGTCAATAATTCTATGTGTAAGTTATAGCAACTAAAACACAGTGATGGTTATAGTAAAAAAATGGTTGAACTTCAAATATTGAAATTAAAATCCTGTGTCAGTCAGCTGAACAGTTCTAAAAACACAAGTGCACATTTTAAACTCAAGTAAAAAAAGTCTTGTTATAAATAAAAGAGTAGAACAGGTGATCGTGGTAGAGCTCTTGTGAACGAGCGGCATCACCGCCTCTCTTTTGATCGCAAATAGTAGTGCTAACTGAGTTTGGGTTTGGTTGTGTGTGAGATCAGACACTGAAATTATTGCCACATGAGGTAACACCGTAGTACTACGATAAAGCATCGTATAATGAAAAATGGTCGTTGTATTGTAAATTATGTTGACTATTTGGCCAATATGATGATATCAAAGACTATATATGGTCGGCACGATACAAGCCTTATCACAATAAACATGCATAGCCCCTCCTCCCTCTAAAATACGTTCTCAAAAGCTCTACCACCATAAAAATAAGCTAACTTAAAAAATCAGCACATGCTGGGGATTACCGACAGCATAAAAAGCGTATGCAGTTATTAGCCCGTAGGAAGAGATTACGGGATTCCCAGCCAGCGCTGTAAGCTTTTTATTGAAGACGCAGCTTTTAATAAACACCGTATGAGGAAAATCAGCCAGGTTATTGTTATTTTCGAATCTGGGGTAATCGCGGTGCATGTAAGTAGGTATGCTGTTGATAGGTATTTTCTAAAAGCTTTGGTTTTAATTGAACATAAATTGAAGTGATTGCGCTTAGGTTGATTTAAATACCTGCATGATTGAATGAAATCTTACAAGGCTTACGAATCTATGCGGTTGCCACCCTATCAGTCTTTTATAGGTACTATTTCGGAGAGTGTGCCAAGGAATAGCACAACCTTATCCCTCCATCCCTATTTAATTATTACCAGACAAGCGTCACTCCGGCATCGCTTCATGGTAGATATTCCTCAGATACGCACGAATCGTTTCGATTTAACATTCTTTATGCGAACTGCCAAAAAATGGAACGCCTTGCCCAATTCTTTGTTTCCGCGAGAGTACAATCTGGGTCTTCAAAGTAAGAGTAAATAGTTATCTCATAGATAAGCGTGCTCTACCGTAGACCGCATTATCACTTACCATCAGGTGAGATCGTTGTCAAACGCATGCCTATCCAGCATAAAAGTGTTTTTCTTGTTTGTTTGTTTAAACCGAATAGGCTCCGAAACTACTGGACGCAAATTGTTGTGAAGATAGTTGAAGTTTCCAGAAAAGACCCCATGTCGCATCCACCCTGTATATTATGTGTAAATAACAAAATGTAGGTCAGAACATGTAACACCCACCTCACACGTATTCAGTTAAATTGTAATTTATGTGAAAACTTCGGCTGATTTTAACTCATCATTTGCAACATAATGTTTTCATAAAATAAGTTTCAATTGTCTGAGCGAACTCGTAAATTTTATGAATTATTCCGGACATTGATATGATAGGTGCGAGTAGATATGTAGATATACCTACATATATTTAAGATAGGTAATAGGATGTTATGTAATACCCTGCCCTGTTCAACCGTTTATTTTCTTTTTGACATTTCAATATTAGTGATGGCTATCCGGCTACACATCAAACTATTTATTTCCATGGTCTCGCATTGTACAGGAAGCTAGACAACGCGATGAATGCGAGACCATCTTGTCCTTAAAAACTGATTCCCAAATCCTCAATATAATTAAAATAATCGAGTTAACAGTCCCATCTGCCTCTATATATAGTTAGTAAGCGCCTAGATTAAAGTTCTTAGCAATTTACGTTAACGTGCAACAGTGACCTTCCTAATGAAGTGACCTAGTCTCGGTAGGTTTGAAGATAAACGTTTTCTATGTAGATGACTGCTCATAAGGAAATGGTATTAAAATTATTATAAAAGTATACATACACAGCAATAAGGATTAACATATTTGCAATAATTAAGGAGATTTATATTTGAATTTGTATCATTATTTCATTTATGACATTCTAAAAATATATATTGTTTAATTGAAATAATGTTAATTTGACATCATTTTGTATTTTTTGACACTTTATTATGATTCTCATTAATTTAATTTTGAATTCATCACATTAATTTAAATTTGTCACTATTACTATTATTTATTACTAAGTAAAGATACATACTTTCTAACTCCAACTATATGCTTCTGATTAAATTCGTTGCGGGTTCCAAGACAATTTTAACTCTCCCCGGGATTGCCCGTGTGTCATGCACGGTGCCTTTCAGTTGGTTACCGCTGTAGATCCTGGCGTCACAGGAGTCACAGTGGTGTGCGTGTGGGTGGGATTATATTACTATTATTTCAATTTCAATAATCGAATTTTGTTATTTAATAAGCTTAAATTTTGCATGACTTATATTATTTACTCATTTAATCCTTTTTCTCATTTTTTATATGTTTAAATATAAATTATAAAAGTAAAGTACATTTAAAAATATAAAAGTATAAAATTCTACATTTTTAAATATAAGTACTAAAAAATATTTAAAAATATAAAAAATAGTACCCCACCGGCATCGGATACAGGGACCAAACTACCGATGGTTAGGGCTCCAGAGAGAGGAACCTCCTCACAATGCGTGCCGTGTCCAGTAGTACCGCCTTCTGCATCAGACCCTTGATCCAGCCACCCAACGCGAGTCTCTTTAGATGTTTGGCATGACTTATATTTATTTATTTATTTATTTATAAAACTTCATACACACGTGTATATTGGCGGACTTAATGCCTAGGGCATTCTCTACCAGTCTACCTTCAGGTGGTGCAGAGATAACAAGGTAGGCGAAGTCATGACATAGTGCAGAGAGAGTAGAACAATAATATATTTAAAAACAAAAAATATAAATACATTAAAATATGAATAGATGCAAGTTACAATATACATACATAAAAATATAAATATATATATATATATATAATATACTTGAAACGATACATAAATACAAATTATATCACAGTATGTGGTAATTATTCTGCCTTATTCTTAATTAAAAGTTCGCGAACTTTCAGTTTAAACGCATAACGGCTCGTAGCCGTCCTGATCTCAAGAGGGAGGGCATTCCAGAGAAGGACTGATTGAACGGGAAAAGATGAATTTACAAATCCAGAAGTATGAGAGGGAACTAGAAGGAGAAGATTATTAGAAGAACGAAGATCTCTATTGTGATTAGAACTGAGATATTGAAAGTAAGGAATTAAATAAGAAGGTGAAGTAGGGGAAGTCAGGATAGAATATAAAGTGGTAAGGGCACGCAAGTTTCGACGCTGGCGGATCGGTAGCCAGTTCAGTTGTACACGACATGAAGACACATGGTCATATTTTCGAAGATTGTAAATGAATCGAATGCAGTTATTAAGAAGACGATCAATTTTATTTAAATTAAAACTATTTGCAAGCTACATGGCTGAATGTGGATGAATCAAACAACCTCTGTACCATCTTTATGTACCCATATTCGCAAATGAATAAATAAATAAATAGATATATTTAAGGTATCAAAACGACGACCAGCCACGATGGTCTAGTGGTTAGCGTATGTGTGCGTCCATAGTGAATGCGCGGTGACTGGAGCCTGAGGCGGGTGCGGCGAGCGGGGGCGTGCGGTGGCCACAGTGAGGCGCGAGCTCTTGTAGCGGTACGAGGTATATCAGGTGTTGCAAACTATGGACGAGGATTTGCTATTTTTACTAGATAGTCCGGGAGTTGTTTGCTTTGCCATATAGGTGGTTTTGATTGAATTTCACTTATAAATAATTCAGTATTTACCGCCATTTTTCGCTGTTAACAAACAGACGCGCACACACCGAGCGGCAAGACCGAACTGGTTCGTTACCCCCGCCACCCGCGCATTGGATCGCTCGCGCACTAGGCCCGTAGTGCGGCCATGACGCGCGGATAGGAACGTTTGAAAACTACGCGCGCTATCTCGCTCGGGTCTGTCGCACTAGGCGCCCGCCTTACCCCCCGGCCACAGCCGAGCGCGGCGCGAATTGCGGCGCGGCGTGTGGCGCGGCAAGCGGTGAGCGGCGAAAATAAATGGTAGACAACCTATGAAGTATGCCACAGCTACCGGCGCGGCGCGGCGGCGCGAACTGCGGTGCGATCTGCGGCGCGGTGAGAGTCGCGCGGCACGGCGCGGCGCCGGGCTGCGCGGTGTGCGAGTGAAACAAATGTACTAGCGAGTATCGAGGTGGCCACAGCTCAGAGCAGCGCGCGCGGCGGCATCGGTGGACGCATTCAGGCATCGCGCGACCGAAACAAATAATTTTGTTTTTGACGCGCGTTCGACTAATAAAAATAATGGATACGGAACAGTTTATAAGTGAAATACTGAGTAGACCAGCAATATGGATGTCAAAACATCCACATCATAAATATAGACATATCATAAAAAAAATGTGGGAAGACATACATAAATACATAGTGATAAACAAATTTTTACTTTTATTTATATAAATAGTTTAAATAGGTACCTACTTACCTTAAAGTTATAAACAGCTGTTCTGGAGGTGAAACAATTTTTTTGAAATTAACTTTAGCTTTCAAGTCTTCATGTATGTGGCCGAGTATATAATCAAAAGTTTCTATGCTTGCCCTCGTATATTCAAAAAAAAATTATCGGGATAGTTCCTATATTCATAATAAAGTGTGTGAAATTCGCCAAGTTCTCTCCTTCTCTGATTAACTGGGTGGGCTCCTATTCTTGACTGAATGATATCTTGAGCTAAGAACGCACTTGATTCAAGGCAATACCGTGCCACTTTTGATAGGGCCATTTTATTCGTTTAGCCGTTCTCTAAATACGTCCACCGCTGACGCCGCCGCAGTCGCAACAAGTCGAGCTATGGCATACCACCGCAATTCGCGCCGCCCGCCGCGCCTCCCGCCGCACCGCGCGCCGCACCGCCAGAAACTGTGGCCAGGCCCTTAGGGCTTTTTTTGAATATACGAGGGCAAGCATAGAAACTTTTGATTATATACTCGGCCACATACATGAAGACTTGAAAGCTAAAGTTAATTTCAAAAAAATTGTTTCACCTCCAGAACAGCTGTTTATAACTTTAAGGTAAGTAGGTACCTATAACTATTTATATAAATAAAAGTAAAAATTTGTTTATCACTATGTATTTATGTATGTCTTCCCACATTTTTTTTATTTATGATGTGGATGTTTTGACATCCATATTGCTGGTCTACTCAGTATTTCACTTATAAACTGTTCCGTATCCATTATTTTTATTAGTCGAACGCGCGTCAAAAACAAAATTATTTGTTTCGGTCGCGCGATGCCTGAATGCGTCCACCGATGCCGCCGCGCGCGCAGCTCTGAGCTGTGGCCACCTCGGTACTCGCTAGTACATTTGTTTCACTCGCACACCGCGCAGCCCGGCGCCGCCGCGTGCCGCGCGACTCTCACCGCGCCGCAGATCGCACCGCAGTTCGCGCCGCCGATAGCTGTGGCATACTTCATAGGTTGTCTACCATTTAATTTCGCCGCTCACCGCTCGCCGCGCCTCACGCCGCGCCGCAATTCGCGCCGCGCTCGGCTGTGGCCGGGGGGTTAGTCACTACACTATGGACGCAAACGGCGGTTTCAAATGTTTGATACTTCGCGCCCGCTGTCGCAACCGCGCTAGGCTGGCAATGTGGATGCACACTATGCGTCTCGATTCCCGGGGCGAGCATGTTACCTTTGAACTTTCCGTCAGAAAATTCACAATGTGCTCGGTGGATGACGATAGGCTCACTCCCTATCCCATGGGACCTAAAAACATTACAGGTAAAGTGTAGGTGTTGCACACCATTCTGGGAAATATGGTTATGTTACGTGAGAAATTTGTAAAAGAAAGAGAGGAATCGAACTTGAGGCCTAGCGGTGAGGCACAGTGGAAAGCGATAGGCTCAGCCTATTTATCGCACGGGACTTGGGTCCAAGTCTAGAGTTTCAGTATGAGTATAATTTAATTTATCTTCTAAACAAGAGTAGATAATAAATAAATAATAAATATTTCACAACTCACACAGCAGAGCTTGTACTATGGGTACTGGAATAACTGATACTAATACATATATACTTTTATTTTTTTTTTCATAAAAACACCCAGACTAAGACAAACCCCCATGTTCATGCACACAAAGATTTGTCTTAAGTGGAAATAGAACCCACAACCTCGGCGCGGCGTCGCAGGCAGGTACCTACACTACTCACTCCGCCATCTGGTCGTCAATAAAGATAAATAGTTCGTGGCCAAACGCGTGCGTATCCAGTACTCATCATAAAAATAGTTCTATTGCTTTACTGGTGGCAGAGCTATTATGAACAAACTCGAGGTAGGATTCGTGCCTTTATTAGCCAAAAGGGAATGACAGAGGTGTGTATCACCAAAACTTCACCTGTTATGTTTAAGTCCCAAGCAGTGGCGGACTTGCCAGCAGGCTGAGTAGGCTGTAGCCTAGGGCGGCAGATTTTTGGGGCGGCAAATTTGGGGACCGTTTTTTTTATTGCTGCATACAATTAGCTTATATAATTCAAAAATATTTCTGCATTGATTCACGTTTAATTTTTGATCTAAAAATAAACTAGGACTAGACGATTGCAGAGGCATGGGCGGCAAAAACTTTCCAGTCTATACCTTAAAATTTGTAAATCCGCCACTGGTCCCAAGTGATAAGGCGTGAACCTATCGCCATCTACCGGGTACAAATTAATGGTGGCCCACACCCTATCAGAACTACAACATTTCACCTGTTATGCATAGGTTATGCATAATTTTTAAAATAGAAAAACAGCTGTTCAGACGAAGATACTAACACGAGCGATCGAAGCGCCAACTTCGCGCGCCAAATACAGTTCCGAACTAATTTCAAAATCAATTTTTATTAATTTTGTAAATATGTTTAAAAAAAATCAATTTTCGCTTCCTATGCTTCCTGGTAAATCCGCCACTGCTTTTGCCTGACCATATGCTAACCACAACACTGCAGACAATGAATACAAAATGCATGTAAAACTTCTTCACAACTCGTATCTTACACGCGTTTAGTCGCCGCAACTAATGGCTTCGTGTTTGAGGTTGAAGAAAAGTATAAACACTGACAATGTTATTTATCTTTCGTATTTAGCAGTTTATTTCAAGAAGCTTTCAGTACATTTTCACGAAGTTATTTGCAGTTTTAAATAAAGATATCTCTTACTATGACTGAATATTTCAGGGATTTGCTTATTTTTAGAGGTTGAACTGAAGAGTTTCTATAACTTCAAATTTATAGCATTTAGCTATGCTTAGCAAATTATACTAAGAAACAGTTGAAAAAGATATGGGACCGGCAGGATTTGAACCTGCGACCTTACTGCACACCGGGCAGCCGCTTTAGCCATCCAGCCAACATAGTTAAGTTACAGGTTTGTATCCTACTTAAGATAGGAACAAATGGATGAACGTGACGTCACGAAATGACGTATCATACAGTTGAGAAATTTAGGGTTCTGGTAAGAGGCGACCGTAGCTGGATGGCTAAAGCGGCCGCCCGGTGTGCAGTAAGGTCGCAGGTTCAAATCCTGCCGGTCTCATATATTTTTCAACTGTTTCTTAGTAGAGTTTATATATTTAGAAATTGGATGAAATGACTATTTATCTACTCCTGCTCTTCGAAGAAATAAAATTATACTGAGTCAGGGCGTTACGTTACTTGACACTTCGTATGATGAATGTACCGCTGGTCAACCTAACCAATATTTTAATCAGGCAATGCAGATCTATGAGATAACTATCAAAGTAAATATCAAGGATACAATAAAAGTCATATATTCAATATTTGTCATATATTTCGCCCTAGAACACACATTGTAAACATACATAGACAAAATACATAAAAACATCCAAATAGCGGCTATATATGAATACT
Source organism: Hypena proboscidalis (assembly GCA_905147285.1). Classification (NCBI taxonomy): domain Eukaryota; kingdom Metazoa; phylum Arthropoda; class Insecta; order Lepidoptera; family Erebidae; genus Hypena; species Hypena proboscidalis. The sequence goes on from LR990147.1 coordinate 2,209,832, forward strand.
TTAATACATCAAATAGGTAAGAAATACCAACGGTGATAAAGAAGTATATAAGTACTTGTAGAATATAATTACATCATCACGCCGACTGCCATCTAAAAGGGAACAGTAGAGATCTAAACTACATACATGACTTGCCTAAGATGTACATAGAGTTTTAAAACATAACAATTGATATAATAGACGTATCTGCGCTTTTCCTAACCCTTTTGGGAGAAATTGACGTGATGATATTTAGTAATTTATATCCCATTTTTATTTAAACCATGTGTTAAGGGGGCGTCTATAAATTACGTGAGGTGTTTAAGGCGGGGAGGGGGTCGAGTCAAATCTCATCTAATCTTACTTCGGTCTCAGCAAATATCTCGCAATTTTTTTTCTGATTGAAACAAAAAAAAACTCTCAGCAATATTGATTACTAGTCTTAACTAGTGGTAAATAAAAGCACGAAGCAAATTTGTTTTTTTTTTCTTTTTACTATAACAATCCAACGCGTTTACGTAAGAAACTCACATTTTGATAAATCTCACGTTAGATTGGGGGATGGGGGAGATGGTTGAATAAAATCTCACGACATCTCACCAGGGGGGAGGGCGGTGCAGAAATTTTAAAAAAACACCGCACGTAATTTATGGACGCCTCCTTATATAGAATATATTCTACAAGTACTTACAGGTGCATATACACGATAATTTTGCGATAACATCAATTTAATGAACAAGGGAAAATACTTAACGCACTGTAGATGGCAGCACTGTACTTGTACCAATGAATACAAATAACAAGAAGAATAGACCTTAAGGATTTTTTGTGCTGATTACAAGTGGAAGTTTGGTTCGTAGTTGGTGGCGCTAACGTACATGGGGGGAACGTCTGTCTCTCTTGTTCTCATACGTAGGTAATGCACTGAGAAAACGTGTGTTCCCTGTCTCGCAAATACCATTTTGGTCGCAATAAGTTTGCCTTCAGAGCCCCCATAAGAACTGTTCTTCTTTTAGACGCCTTAATTCAGTGCAATAACTTATAGAGTTGAAATCTCGGTGGTGTATATTTGATTTCTACTTAAGCCAAAACTTTGTATTATTTATAAAAAAAGTCTACAATTCTGATTATTTCCATAGATATTTTTTTGATATTAGGTGTGTCTGCCATCTTAGTGTGTGATTTAAAAAAGAAGTCGTGTGACATTTAGCACCATACATTACCACTAACCATAGAGTTATATTTACAAAATAATAAAAAGTCACTTAATGAAATACTGGCTTTATGGCTATTTCGTAATGTGGTACATAAAAAGGATAAACCAAGTAATGGTTCGTCTAGCTAAGGTATATATATACCTATGACGCTGGCACAAAGAGTTGAGATATTTCGAGTCTAGCAGCATACGAATCCATAGCTGAATTAGCAAAGCACTTGGGGCGTATACCCAGGGGGTGCAGGTTCGAGTCCTGCTGGATTTCTTAATTTTTCAACTTTAATATTATATGAAATAAATTGGATAATTTACCTGATGGTAAGTGGTACCTCTTAACTCAAGTCGAAGGACTACGGTGCTATGACTCACGTACCAGTTTTCACCAACCTACGGCTCTTAACACTTAGCTCGTTAATTTCAAATATGAAAAATAAGCATAAGTTGTTTATTTTAATGATATCACATTACGCAAAAACCTTCAAGAAACTATTAATAATAGAGAGTTTGTTTTTGGCAAGTATGTGACCTGTATAAAAAAGTTACTGGCAAGAAACATAGATATTTTACAAGAATATAATGGAAGATGATTTAGATAATACATTTATAAAGTTACAACATGTTTGTTTTTTACAAAAAGTCTAATATATAAATACAGTATTCTACACCACTATACATTTGAAAATATGTGATGCCTGACATATTACCGATTCGATTTGAAATAATAATCGATTCAATTTTAGAAGAACTTTATATCGATCAAAATGCTCAGAATTATTTATACTTTAATATTAATTATTCGTTTAAAAGCTTTTTTGAAAAGAAGAGTCTGGCGAATCATTGTAGTATATAATATTAAATAATAATAATAATTAAATAATAATAATCTATTGATATAAATAAAAACTGTATTGGAATAATTTGATGATGGTGTAAAATACCCTATTTATCTGAGTTCTATATAGACACAAAACTACCATTATTGTAGTGGACAATATATAATATAATTATTATATGTATAACATTACAGTGTGCTAAATACCACATATCGAAATGGAAATTCCATTATATTTAATGATAGGTGTTCTTTGTTTGTTTGAAGCTTACATATCAACAAAATATTCGCGGTAATGAGAGCTATCCAATGTAAATTCTTCTTTAGTAAAGATTTTTTTTTTTGGTGGTTTTGAAACCACGACTATAGGATTCCAGCCTATCGCTTTACCACTCACCCATCCAAGCCCTACTCCAAATCCACGAATCTTTGGCTGTATGTACATCTTTCCGAACGCCTCGCGTCATCTATTTGTACCTATATATTAGTAGGTAGTTTTAACATATCTTAGGCGCGGCGTATTATACATATTTTTATTTATTAAAACTTGTGATATATTTAAAAAGAATAGTGTTAAAAATCCGAAGCTAAACGTTGAATAAAAAAATATTACAATACAATTTAAAATATTTTAGCTTTCACGTCTCATTTGTGCAACAAGTTATAATTGTTACGAACATCCAATAAATTAGCTTTTTTTTTATATCTACATGAAGAAAAAGGAAATTCTTAGTTCTTATTTTAGCTGTTTTCAAATGACAATTTGATAATTAATATTTAAAAATATTCTTCAATTATTTTATAAAATATGTTGCATTTCTTTAAGTTTTTATTTACGATAGTGTTGTTTTAATATTCAAGTCTTAATTCGTAGCGGATGAGGCTTCAAACAGGTTATTTAAGACTTCAGCATAAGAAGGCCTGAGCCTTGAAACAGTGTTTTAAGGCTTAAGCCTTAAATCCCCTAAATAAGGTTTAACTCGAGACTCAAGCGTTATTGCGAGGTTTGAGCCTTTTTGTGCTTGTGACTATTTATATTATTTGTGATTCTTGATGGCAGTAATATTCTGTAGCAGTAATATCAAACTGTCACTACACTACACTCGCGTGCAACTGAATAGACTCACGGTTCATACATTGATTTTATTAAAATAGAGGGTGTAAATGACTGAAAGCATTAACGAAATATTTTTGCTCCCAGGGTCTCGGATTCATGTACTGAATCACTGGTGAGCGGCTTTGTTACGATGTCATTTACACCCTGTACACAAAATACTTATAAAATAATCCCTCATTTAAGAAAAACCTCAAGCTTCTAACTTTAAAACGGCATTTTTTGTTAAAAAGTCAATTTATTAATAATGGTTGTGAAATAGTCATTATATTAACACCAGTTAAGTAGTGATAAATTGAAAATTATTAATACCAGTGATTATTACATAGATAAGCCTTGAGTCAATTCAGTTGCCCGAAAGTAAAATTATCTAAGTAAGATTAACACAGAATACATTAAACAGTCTCTCTTACTACTATCATGAATAGAGTTAGACGTTTAGGATATTAAAACGTTGTGCTTTTTTATATTTAGGACTAGATTTATATAGAAACGACTGAAAATATGCAAAATAAAGGACTTTGCACACTGAAGACGAAAATCGCACGATAGTTTGTTCGCTTTCAGACAAACTCAAACAACTTATCAGTATACAGCGAATTCGTGACTACATAAAACAGAAATAATACATAACAGCAATAATTCGGATAGAAAACAGAGTAAATACTTACATTACTATACCTATTTGTAGTACAAACAATAATAAAATTAACAAATATATGAATAATGACATTTCAAAACTGATATTTAAATGATATGAAAGGTGATTCTTTATTCCTATATCGAGCATTAAGTAAATGCTCGATGTTTCGAGTTAATGCTCGACCTTTCGAGTTTATGCTCGTCGTGTGCACGGACGAGCATAAAGTCGAAATCGGTGAGCAATATATTTCATGAAATGTACCGATACTTGTTGAGTATTATGAATTAATATAAAGGTGTGTATCCTAAACGCCTGTCACAGATATGTCATGTACAGTTACAAATTAATTAGTTTAATATGTTATGTGCACCACGTCACCTCCCACCGACAGCAAACATTGACCCTGGAATCACACACAAATTATTACGATATATTAGAGATACGGCCATCATTTCTCTCATAAGAGTATTTTTATATAAGTACTAGCTGTTACCCGCCACTTCGTCCGCGTGGATGTTGAAAATGGCTATTTAAAAAATACGGGTTGGTGATAAAAGGGTGGAAATTTAGGGTTGTATGTATTTTTAATTAAAAATAAAAAACAAAAATTGTTATCCAAAAATTAAAAAAAAATGTTATGGGTGAACAACTCTTATCACTTAAAAATATCGTGTTAAACGCGGATAAGAAAAAAAAGAAGAGAAATTGAGGTAAAGCGTAGTTTAAACGTACCAGGACATATTACATAATTAAATAAATAAATAAAAAGGCTTTTATTTCACTATTAAGATCATACATTTAGTCTTTAATTTGACAAGCCTTGAGCAAAATAAAAAAGAAAAAGTAACAACAAATCCAATGCAATAAACTACCGCAAATATCCATTCCATTATGTCCATCCTAAGGTTGCCTGGAAGAGATCGCGTCAAGCGATAAGGCCGCCCTTTGTACATTTTAGTTTTAAGTACCTATTTCTTTGTATGTTTTTTACAAATTTGATGTGCAAATAAAGTTTTCTCTATCTATCTATACATTTGAAATAAACGTACATAACATGATTTTAAAAATAATAATCATTTATCAATCAAATAATGCAATAAAAAAGAGAAAGAAATAATTTAACAAAATAATAAACATAATGACATATAAATTAGCTAAAAATTAAAATTGATATTTTTAAAAATCAATCAAATTAAATAAATTGTATCGCATTGCATTATTTTGTATGAACTTGGACATGTTACATACCTGATTCTTATGTGCATTATCCTGCAGCATGAGTTGTGTGATGTAGAAGGATGTGAGCGCGTTACCGCCCAGAGCTGCCGTGTACGCACGAACTATTGCCAATACCTGATGAACAAAAAATTGTTATATCAATGTATATTAATGCTGCTTTAGAATATCGACTTCAAAACCACTAAAAAAGGAGAAATACTTCATTAATATTCAACTTCTCGACTCATCCGTGTATAACTTGAAAGAATACAATAAATGGCCTTAAGCAACCTATAAAGAATTATCCCGGTACTCTTACCCGTTGAGGAGTTGTACCTTCCAGCATCAGCTCAGCAATATGAAATGCTGACTGCTAGATGCAAATATCCGAGTAGCTTAAGGTAACTGAAGGCTTTCTGTATCAAATAGCAGAGCAAAATATCAAAATTTCTACTCCTCGTGGCGGTTTTACACTGGAGGAGACAATATAAAACCATAAACTAAGGTTAATTCCTCACCTCACAAGTAAAAGTATGCAGGAACCCGCTGAGTCCCCCCAGTTCCCTCACAGCGGTGGTTTCCCTCACGAATAGAAGTCTTAGAGCACACAACCTCCTTACGATGCGACCGCCGCTCACGTGACTTAACGATGTTAGGGATACTGTTGTTGGTGCCTGGGAAACAAAATTATATGTAAATAGCTATGTTCATTATGGGTGTTGTGGCAGATGATTGAGCTTCCAGTGTGAAAAAAACTATGAAAGATGTAAGAAAAACAAATAATCGAACAGAATAATTGAAAATTGGCTCAGTAATTTAGAACAAAATCCTAAATTGCCCCATCATTCATTTTCAGCGTGTGGGACGATTTTTTTTGAACAATAGATAGCTTTTATATAATTCTAAAACAATTATTAAGCTAATGTTTAATAAATTACCAAGTATAAAAAAAATTTAATGAATGTGGAAGTGACGATTTTGCTCGTAAATTGAGGTCGTGAGCGAGAATTAAAGCAATTCAACCCTATTGACGGAGACACAAGAGTTAGAATTTAATAAATAACAAATTTCGTGGAACTGCCTGGTCTTCAAATTCAAATTCAAATCATATTTTCATAGGCCCCAGGAGGCGCTTGAACACGTCAAAACATTACAAAAAATAATATAAAAATAAATAATACTAAATTATACTAATTACAATGATTTGAATAACCGGGGCTCAGATTAATTTTAATCAAACTGTTTAGAATCGAATTAAAATCAATCCAAGTACAAGCTCCGATGGGTATTGCATTAAGAGAAGAGCTGGTGAGAAACTCATGTTAACCCTTAAACGGTCAATACAACCAATTCTTGTCAACAACTTCAGCCTGAGAAGTTGCTTTGACCAGTTACTCCTCATCCAACGCGAAGATATCGTCATCAGCGTCCCCGTTGCTACCGGGCTGCTTGCTATCTTATACGTCATTGGTAACTGCCCCGTTGTTAAGTTCATATCGTGGACGAGACCGGGCAACAGTGGTAGTCAATATGTTTAGCACGGCCTTCGGTTCGATCCCCGCGTTGGACAAAATCGATTTTGATAACAGAAAATATTCGGTAGCAGCACGGAGTTTAAAATTATGGCCAGTAGATGACGATAGGCTTACCCTCTATTACATGTGACTGAAGCCAAACTGGTGAAATAGAATAGAATAGAATAGAATATCATTTATTTCTGAGTATATGGTATTACAGGTTTTTCAATTGATACAAATGGTTCACATATACTACCGTAGCCGGTGTAGAAATATTTCAATTTTTACCTTATAATCTATTTATATACTATTTTACATTTTATTGAGAAAAAAAGAAGCATTTAAATAAATTAAATATGTTATTATGTTAATATTTTTCTACCTTTATTTATTTTACATTACAATTCATAATCCATAAAATCTTTAATTGAGTAGAAACATTTGTCCAAAAGCCAAGAAAACATTGCATGTATAAACTTATTTATAGCTAACTGTCTGATCTGTGGTGGAAGCTTATTGAAAATTTTAACTGATAAGCAGGGAGCATTACGACTATATAATTGAATGTGAGGTGATGTGGAAATTGTGAAATGTGGGTATTATAATTATTATGATGATGCTTACCTGTCCGGTAAGACAATTCTTGTCATCGACCACTTCAGTCTGAGGAGCCGATTTCACCAGTTGCTCCTCATCCAACGCGAAGATGTCATCATCAGCGTCCCCGTTGCCATGGTTACCGGGCTGGTTGCTACTCTCTATGCCGTTGGAGTCGGGGCTGTTTGGGTCGCAAAGGGGGATAGCTGCTCCGGATACCACTAGTTGGATTTCATCCTGAAATATACGGGTAGATTCAGGTACTTTATTTTCATGACGCCCGGATGGCGGAGTCGGTTGTGCAACTGCCTGACGACGCTGAGGTAGCGGGTTCGATGCCCGCTCAAGACAAATCTTTGTGTGCATGAACATAGGGGTTTGTATTGGTCTAGGTGTTTCTATGTATAATTAGTATGTATTTATTAAAAAAAGATATATATTTATTATTATTATTATCAGTTATTCTAGTACCCATAGTAGTTTTGCTTAGTTTGGGATTAGATAATGTTGTGTGAAAGTTGTGTGATATTTATTTATTTTGTAATACAATAGAAAGATTTTATAGTAGTAGCATGAGTGTAGCGAGTGATTCTAGGTTAGAATCTTGAGTGTACTGTGTGTGAGACTCAAAAGCACGAGATATAAATAAATTTGATTTCGTGTCGTACAACTTTTCACATTAGCAGTGAGAAATAAACCCTTAGTATAAGTTTTTTTCTAGTTTGGGACTACATGACTGTGGTGTGAAAATTGTGTGATGGAAAAGTCTTCCATGTTTCTTAAATAAGAAAAGAATAACGAGTAATGAGCAAAACTCAATTTTGCTCAAATAGAGTTTTGCTCACTGAAATGACTCGAAGTAAAATCAAATTTTGCTTACTGAAATGACTTGAAGCAAAATCAAGTTTTGCTCACTGAAATGACTCCAAGCAAAATTGAGTTTTGTTTACCGTTTTCATACAATAAAAAACGAGCTGAAAAAAAGCCAACACAAGTACAATAAGTAATAAATTGTAACACCTTACCTCTGGTAATTCCAGTCGGAACTTGGGCGCGACTAGCGCATAAGGCTGCAGCCTCCTGAGCTTGTAGGCCACGCCGGCCAGCGCGCGCCGCACGTGCCGCTCCCCCGCGCCGCTCGCCGCGCCGCCCGCCAGCGCCAGGCGCCCGCGCCACACCTGCGGAGGGAATACTATGTTATCTTTGCTTTAGCAAAACCCTGAAAGTAGTTAATGCAGAATCTATTTTACTAGTTTTTACAAAGAAATACAAAAAAGACACATCAATATTGAAAACAGTCAATTTGTCCGGCAATTTTAAAGAAAGTATCGACTACTTATCGTAGTTGTTGCATGATCAACAAAATACAAACAATACAATAAAATATTAGGAAATACAAATTACTATAGACCGACCGTTTAACGCGCGTATCGCCTGCGACGTAAGAAGTGAGCGGGGGTAGGTAACGGACTACTACGGCTACACACGGAGTCATTGATCAAAAGATTTATCTCGAGATAGACATTGTAGGCAAAGTAAAAAGTATAATTCTAGTATCTGTATTTTTAAAGAAATTAAGAACATTTTAAGAAAAAATTAACTTCTAAGAAAAAATAACATTTTCAAAATTTTACAATTATTATTATTATTATTTCTCTTTATTTATTTCTTAACTTATTTTATATATTTTTAAATATGATTTATAAAATACAAAAAAACATTTAAAAATAAATTAACATTAATTAACATTTAACATAATTAATAATAAAATAATTATTAATATTAACATAATTGTTTAACATTTAATAATTTGTTTAGCTTGCTTGTTGATTTTTTTTGCAAAACAGGAAGAGCGATTTATCTTGGGATTAATCTTGGCAAACCGTTTACCTTGTGCGTTAATGTCCAAGCGTCCGTCACAAAAATACCAACCGTGCGCTGCGAGCACTGCCAGCGCACTGCCGCGTTTGACGTGAGCTCTTTGCACCGCGCACCCCTCTCACCCACCCGGTAAAATCTCGCCCCGCCCCCTTCTCACCGCGCAGGCGATACGCGAGTTAAACGGTCAGCCTATAGTATTCTTGTAACCCCCTCCAGCTACACTTAATTCGCTTGTGTTAGGAGGAAGTTCACGTCCGTAGGGTAATGGCAAAGATTCGAACACACGCTACACCTACAAATAAAAAATATTAATATTTCTATTAGAAATATATATCGATTTCTACTTATTTACAAATATTACCTGCGCAAACGCATGCGGCGATGCTCCGATGACAGGTTTATGAGAATTGGTAAACACTTGCATATTCACGTGGCGCTTCGCCAAAGCACGCGCTGTTTCCACCTGAAGTAAATAACACAAATAATATAAGTTGGGTAACTGACAGAAGAAAAAGAACAAAATACCAAGAATAATGTGACTAAGGCTATGTTAAGATCATGAGGGTGCCGCAGTTTGTTTAGAGCGTTCATGACGAAGCGGGTACTGACAACCCGCCTCTTTTTGGCGACGCCTTAGGGGCCCAATGTAAACAGCTGGGAATTCCATACAGCTAGGAGGTAGAGGAGAAATAAATCTAATTTCTTGTCATCATCATATATGAAGTACAAGCAGCAACGAAAGTTGCAAACTTTCACACAACTACGGAATAATTGACAACATTTAATTTTTCTAACATCATCATCATATAAGCTGAATGGCCAGGCGCTGCCCAGATGCAATGTTATCCGAGACTTAGGCGTAATGCATGATTCAAAGCTCATCTTTGAAGAACACATTGATGCAATTGTCGCTAAAGCATCCAAAGCATTGGGTTTCGTTGTGCGGTTATCTAAATGCTTTAAAAAGGGCAAGACCTTAAAAATTCTATACTGTAGCTTTGTCAGAAGCCATCTTGAATACGCGTCTGAGCTGTGGAACCCCCGGTATCAAAAATATATTGATAGAATTGAAAGGGTGCAGATAAGGTTCATTAAGTACTTGTGCTATCACCAAAAGGTGATTACACCTTATCATTCGGATAACTACATCAATCTATGCAAAAAGTACCATTTGCTACTGCTGGCAAAGCGCCGCGAGATCGCTGACTGTACTCTCCTACTAAAAGTTTTTAATTCTAGCATCGACAGCCCTGAATTACTATCAAAATTTGGGTTTAATGTGCCATCAAGAACCCGTTCTAACCCGCCTATATGTGTACCGTTTGCGACTACAAACTATAGGCAAAACTCTTTGTTGATCCGTGCAAGCAGAAGCTTTAATAGTATGTGTAAGCAGCATGATATTGATCCCTTTAATAGTAGTGTGGCAACAGTGCGAAAGTGTTTGACAAGAGTCTGGATTTTTTTAAGGGTGCAATGGAGGCCTGATTGGTCAGTATATGGTAACATTAGTGTGTAAGTGTTTATTTTGGTACTTATAAATTTAACTTTAGTTTTATTTTGTTCTGACTTTTTAGTGTTTACGTTTGTTATTATTAAGTTTTATATAAGCGAAGACTTGTCATTGGCTGCCAGATTCCTCTACTACTATATTCAAAACTGTTAATTTAGCTGTAAGTCTTCCATATCTCTTAAATAAATAAATAAATAAATATATTAATTACTAGCTGACCCGGCGAACTTCGTACCGCCTTAGCGCAAATTTGATGCACTACATTATTTTGTATAGCTGACCTATCTTATGTATTAAATTGCCTATAAACCTATTCCATTAAATTGAATGACGTTGACATTCGTAACGCGCTTTTTTTAAAATATGCAAAATTAAAAGTATATTTTTCAATCTTTCTGAGAGATTTTCTTAATATTTTTTTCAGTAAGAACCTTGTACAGAGTATTAGAAAACTACAAAAAAAAATCAGCCAAATTGGTCAAGCCGTTTTCATGCTATGTTGTGACAACGGAAAACGGGTTTCATTTTTATATATATAGATTATTTTAATTGAAACAAGATGTAAAATAAACGGACCCATATTTTTTCTTTTTGCAAAATTTTATAATTTTCATTCATGATTTCCTTTCTGAAAGCAAGTGCATTCTAAATAGACGTAAGCGCCAAATGACGTCACATATACGGTGGAATAATGATATGCCTTTGCTTATTTAGGACAAGCATTAAAATATTGAAGAGTAAATCTACATTGATATATTAAAGCACAGCCATTTATTATACACTCATCGCCTCGCCGGTGTAAAACCAGTTTACCGTGGCGTATAGCTGGTAGAATCCAAAGTTCGTACTCACATCTTCAGCTTCATCCAATTCAAGCACACAAGCATCCTTGTCGACACACAGATCTAATGCTGGCGCATCCTCGCTTTCTACTTCTGGGAGAACGCCGTTCGTGCTCAGCTCGGGAACACCTGGATATTAGGAAATATACTCATCTTATCTAGCGATATGAAACAAAAAACGCATATGGATGCCCATATGGGATCGTATATTTCAAAACAATATTAGAAAACTAAGAACATGTTAACGGAGTATGGAAAGGAGGATGCTGGGTATCGAGCTGATAGACAGAAAAAGAGCGTCAGGTATAAGAAAAGAGTAAAATAAAAGATGTCTAAAGAAGAGTTAAGTAAATGATTAAAATTAATCTAAACCCTTGTTATTCAAATCATTGTAATTAGTATAATTTAGTATTATTTATAATTTATTTTTATATCATTTTTTGTAATGTTTTGACGTGTTCAAGCACCGCCTGGGGCATATGAAAATAAATGATTTGAATTTGAATTTAAATTTGTCATAGTTAAAACTAAAGAATTGAAATGGACATGGACAGAACACATGACAAGAGATAAAGGCAATAAATGGACTCAAGTTATTTTAGAATGGGCCTTAATTCAAGAGCTGAAACGTAAAGAGAAGAAGTAGACAAATGACTAGATGTGTCGATGACATTAAAAAAAACGGCAGGTTGGGTTTGGACCAGAATTGCACAGGACAGAATAGAGTGGAAAAAGTTAAAAGAGGCCTTTGCGTCAAAAAGATGTGTTGAAGATCACTTACCAATGATGCGAACAGAGACAAATGTATAATAAGTGTGAAATATCATATATTTTTAGTAAATAAAGACTTAAAAATAAATAACTGTGTAAGAAATTCGATCGTATAATTACAAAGCTAAGTATATATTTACCTATATCATATCCGTTGGCAATTCTGTTGGCATTGAAGGATTCCCACAGCGCCTTTTGTATCTCCAACGCGTCTTTGTCGTTTTCTGATGCCTGAAATGTTTTACACAACAACAAGAAGATAACTTATTCGTATGTTTAGTAATGTATTTATTTCTATAGATAAAATCAAAGAGCTTGGCGGTTCTAAAGTTGGCCGCAAAGGGGTATGACCAATCGACTATGGGATTGTGTATCGCTGCTGTGCTATCTATTCCGTGGCTTGGACAAGATAAAAACTGCTATATTGTATGTAGAATAATATGAAAGTTTAATTTTAAGCCGGATATTTTCATCGCAAGCTGGGATGTCATGAAAAAAAGTTAGTAAACAAGTGCAAAAAAAGTGATAATTCTATCAAAACAAAATTAGATTCTAGTTTATCCTTCATGTTTAAATAGAAAATCTCTATTGTTTATTAAATCCTGCTTAAGTTATGTCTCTTATTACTAGATAATCGTCATACACAAAACTAGAAATTATTTACTTTCTTATATTCGTGACACAAGGGTTTTGGCGATACGGGCATTGCCTTTTAATGTCACGGGTCGCGATTGGTGTGCGTTGTTCGCCAGGTAAGTCACTCTCATACATTTCTGGCACAAAATACTCAACTGTCATCGTGATGAGCAGACCACTACTCTGATGCATAGAGAGAGACCACTACAAGTTTTGAATGACATTATTCCCACTGCGCAAGCAGAGTTGCGCGTACCAGATAAAATTCACGTCAAAGTTTAGAAATAAATATTTTACAACTCACAATAAATATTTCACAACTCACACACAACGCCATCTAATCCCAAACTAAGCAAAGCTTGTACTAAGGGTACTAGAATAACTGATACCAATACATATATACTTTTCTTTTGTAAATATATACTTATTATACATAGAAACATCCAGACTAAGAAAAACCCTATGTTGCACACAAAGATTTGTCTTAAGTGGGAATCGAAACCACGACCTCAGCGTCCCAGGCAGGTACACTACCCACTCCGCCATCCAGTCGTCAAAAAATGTATGGGTTACGACAGCATTTAGCCAGCCTTTTCTATTCTATTTCTATATTATAGCAGCGATAGCCGAGTGGGAAACCATAGGACTGCGAAGTCAACGGTCTCGGGTTCGAACCCACGGCACCACACACCTCTGTCGATAAATCGTTAAGATTCGTCTTTTCGAAGATATGTGTGTTTTTATGATATAAATTATTGCTCGCTAACGGTTAAGGAAAACATCGTGAGGAAACCTGCATGCCTGAGAGTGCCTTTAAAATTCTCGAGGGAATGTGAAGTCTACTACTCCGCACTTGGCCAGCGTGGTGGACTATGGCCTAACCCTTCAGATCATGAGAAGAGGCCCGAGCCCAGCAGTGGGACATGTATCAGATACAGAGCTGCTATTGCATTGACGACCGGATGGCGGGGTGGGTAGTGTAACTAGTGTACCTGCCTGCGACGCCGAGGTCGCGCGTTCGATTCCCGCTTAAGACAAATCTTTGTGTGCATGAACATGGGGGTTTGTCTTAGTCTGGGTGTTTCTATTTTTTTTTTTTGGTGTTTCTATATATCATAAGTATGTATTTACAAAAGAAAAGTATATATGTATTAGTATCAGTTATACTAGTACTCATATTACAAGCTCTGCTTAGTTTGGGACTAGATGGCGTTGTTTGTAAGTTGTGATATATTTATTAATTTATAATAATTATAATAATATCTATTTGACAGTCCAATTGTTGCAAAAGAATAACCGTAAATTTTCTTCAGATTAAGTTCCTTACCTTAATTCTGGGCGGTGTAGGCGGAGGTAAGGCGGCTAGTCTCACAGCAGTACCACTTGCTAGAGCCATGACGCATCGCTCGCCGATCGCTATTTGTGTTTGGAGAGAGAATAACGCGTTTGCACCCTGAAACAATAATAAAGTATCACGTTAATAGTTGACACCAAAGTTGTCGGGCTTGACAACGGGTAGTAAAATACTCACGTAATTTCTAATTGATTAATTTTATAGCATTTAGCTATGCTTAGCAAATTATACAAAGAAACAGTTGAAAAAGATATGGGACCGGCAGGATTTTGAACCTGCGACCTTACTGCACACCGGGCAGCCGCTTTTTTGCGCATTTGTGCTGAATGTAACTTCGCCATGTTGGTTTGTATCCTACTTAAGATAGGAACAAATAGATGAACGTGACGTCACGAAATGACGTATCATACAGTTGAGAAATTTAGGGTTCTGGTAAGAGGCGACCGTAGCTGGATGGCTAAAGCGGCTGCCCGGTGTGAAGTAAGGTCGCAGGTTCGAAATCCTGCCGGTCCCATATCTTTTTCAACTGTTTCTTAGTACTCACGTAATATCATCAACTTTAACTAACGAAGATTTAAAAGATACACAAGATTTAAGTCAGGATTGTTTTATAAAAAGATAAGAAAAAGGCGGAACCGTCAATACAGGTGCATTTAAAATACAACCTCTTAAGTGCTCATTTTCAGCACTGCCTTCGATTTCTAAAAGAATTATCCTCGTACTCCTAACCACTGAGGATTTGTACCTTCCAGCATCAGCTCAGCAACTTGAAATGCTGATTGCTAGATGTAAATATCCGAGTAGCTTTAGGTAATATTCGAAAAACAATACAGAAGCCTTTAAAATTTGAGGGTTTTCCTCGATTTCTATAGGATCCCATCATGAATGTAAATATTTGCACACATTATATCACCAATTTATGTACCATATTTTAGCAAATAAATGATTGATTGATTGATTGAATCCCATCAGAATGGGACCACATGATAAGTATAAAAAAATAATACCGCAAATCAGTCCAAGCGTCTTCGAGTAATCGGCGTACAAACATTAAAAAAATATAACAATCGTATTGAGAACGTCCTGATTTCATTTGAAGACGGTTAAAAAAGCATTCATACACACTAATAAAATAAATAGTAAACTACATTTGATCCTAGCAGGTTTTAAAATTTTTGATGTTTTGTCCAACATTTTTTTTTAATTGTTAGGTAATGAATATTGTTGTCTTACCTGCATCCTAAGCTTGGCTAGCAATAATTTATGCAGCTCATATTCTAAGAACGGCAGCTGATCGGAGATATCACGGGCACCAGGCTCTGATGTCGGAGGGGCTCGGCGGACGCGAGCGGCTAAAATACAAGTTCCATATTATTATAGATATCACAAAAACATAAGGGTCTAAGAAAAAATGGCAATCCAATTTTAAGATATTCGAAATCGTGAAGCAATTGTGGAAATTTGTGTAGAGGAAATGTCATAACTAAGAAAATAATTTCCGTTTCTAGACTATTTTGACAAGCTGTAGAACACAGCTAGTAGTAATGACGTTTCATCTAAACAAAGTTATGCTACTATAAAAGAACACAAGAACAAAATGTCAGTTTCGTAGTTATCAGTTTATAGAGACAACAAGATAGGTGTTAATGGACACATTCTTAGCATAAATTAATTTAGTAACTTAAAAAAATTTAATTACTCATTAGTCTCTAATTTTATATTTAGACTAGATTGTAATCTTTATGAAGTAACAAATTGTTTAGACACATCATAAAAAAATCTAAACAAAGCTCCACGATTGATTTACCATTTCAAAGATCTTTAAATTCGATTTGGCTGATTGGTTGATTTGTTATTTCGTTGCAATACGAACGGCACAGTATCACTTACATTATTTTTTGCGAGATACATGATCCACCTAAATACTAATTTTGCGAAGACATTCCAAAACATTAAAGTGCAAATTCGTTTGACAATTCTTGGTTAGAAACGTAATGAGGGACTCAAAAGCATAAGATGTAAATAACTTTAATCTTGTGTCGCATACACAACTTTTCACCTCATGCAGCTCGAAAAGATGAGCAGTGAGCAAAACTATACTTTTATTCGAGCGTGAGACAAACTCGAAGCAAAATCAAATTCTGCTCACTGTTTTCACACAACAAAGAACATCTTTTCGAGTTGCTGAGGTGAAGAAACTATTTATACTTAATAATATTAGTGTAGGATATGTATACTAACTTACCAACAGCAGTTAGCGTGACAGCTTTAGCGTGCGATATTAGCTTGTTGGGTTTAGCGCTCGTCGCCAGCAGCACGGTGGGAACTCGCGCGCGTCTGGTCAGAGCAGTCAAAGACAATATATATTACATACCTTACAATGACACGGATTCTTAAACAACAATTACAACTCCCTCGATGGTCTACCATGAGGTCTTGGATTCGATTCCCGGGTCGGGCAAAGTTTTATTTGTGAACTTTCCGTCAGGTAATTCACAATAGCAGCACGGAGTTGGAATTGTGCCCGGTGGATGGCGATAGGCTCACCCCTATCCCATGAGACCTAAACTTAACAGGTGAAGTGTGAGTGTTGTACACTTCTGCCATACCCATCTGGGTAATATAGGCATAAATATAATATTATTTAATTTTTTTTTCAAATATACGAACCTGCAACCTCCACAAGTAGATAGTTCTGCTCTGTAGGGTCCAGAACCAGGAGAGTAGGGGACATGAGCCATACTGCACGAATCGCTATCCAATTCATCTATCGCGTTCTTGGATCCTGTGTTAACTGTAGAAAAAAAATATAATAATATGTTATAAATATTATTCTATGCTGAAAAAAGAAATATAATAGAAAAAAAAATGATGTGCCCTATTTATTTCTCACCAAACTAATTATCGCAAAACTTCACAAACTTTCTTGATCTTAGCTTAATCCCTTTTTATCTAAAACTAAATCTGTTTTACGGCATTTCACGTTTTGTTTAAGATATCTAAAGCTCCCGGTTGGAAGCAAGCGTCAGCGTCAGCGTCCGATGTTTTTTAACATATTTTCATACAAAAAATATGCAAGGCGATTTCGCGCGCATCTTTTTTTGCACCATTATACCCTCACGCTGCGCCCCGGTACGCTACGATCCCTTTCACATGCGACCCTTAAGAACAAGAGATCTTTATCTTTTTAGATTAAAATGATGAAAATCATCGCCTTCTATGTAATGGTATGAAGTTTGGACCATAGTAACTGTGACAACAGTGACAAGTAAGAAGTTTTTATAATATACGAACCTGTGATAGTGCCATCTATCTCCGCATTGAAATCACAGTCTAGATTGATAACAGCCGCTGTACCCGACGCCGATAACACGCACACATCCTCACTGAAACAATATACATCATCATTAATGATAGAGTTTATGCAAACGAATCTGCGCCATCACTACAGTCCGGTGAAGAAAAGAGACGGTTCAAAGCAGGCAGCAATTTCTATGACGGATTTTTTCTAATTGTTGTCCTAAAGCGGTAAATTTTAGTTTAAGTTAATAGAAAGTTTTTTTTATGGCGGATAGGCACGCGTTTGACCACGATCTCACAAAAACAATATATATAATATGCATAATTTCTAACTTGCGCTACAACCTATGGGAGTGGGCAGTACAGTATGCCACGGGCCAATCCCACAGGGATCAACGAATTCCACTCGGAGGAAGTCGCGGATAACAGCTAGTTAGTTACCGACGACCGGATGGCGGAGTGGGTAGTGTACCTGCCTGCGACGCCGAGGTCGCGGGTTCGATTACCGCTTAAAACAAATCTTTGTGTGCATGAACATGGGGGTCTGTCTTAGTCTGGGTGTTTCTATGTATAATAAGTATGTATTTACAAAAGAAAAGTATATATGTATTAGTATCAGTTATTCTAGTACCCACAGTACAAGCTCTGCTTAGTTTGGGACTAGATAGCGTTGTGTGTATGTTGTGAGATATTTATTTATTTATTTATTTTAGTTACAAAAATTGACGTTACGTACCAAATAGCCGCACTGTCAGTATAAGCAATGACAGCATTGCACCGCAGCGCGCGGGCGTGTGCCCTCAGCTCAGTCCTTAGTTCTGCCCACCACGCAGCCCGAGCGGCGCCTTCGCCCCCGTCTGCTAGCTTTACCGATCGAGCGCATACTGTGCCACCTATGAAGAGAAAAAACACATATTATTACAGAATTCAAATACAGGAATTAAAAGTCGTTAAAAAATCGCATAATCTAGATTGAACGTATACATATTATGCACATTTTGCCGAACCAGACATGCGGTCCGGCTTCTGTGTGTCGAAAAAATAATAGTTATTTATGGTACAAGTGAGAAAAAGTTTATATTTCTGTTGTGAGTGCCAATTTTAAATCTTGAGCTTGCGAAGTAGTCTTGAATTGAATTACGAGCGTAGCGAGTGATTTTAATAAAGACTACTTCGCAAGCGAAAGGATTTTAAGAGGTCACGAACTGGAAATTAAATTTTTCTCAAAACTTTTCACCTCTTCCAGTGAGAAAATATTAAGATTTAAATAAACTCTTACTCGATTGCTTAACTTGAGATAATTCCATGAAATACGACAGTAATACCGATTCAGAATGCGTTTTAGGGCCTTTTGTAAGTCGCCACCAATTAAATATGTCGTATGCTTTGAAATACTTTTCACGCATTTTATCTGGTAAAAAGCAAACTTCTGTGTTAGAAGCAAGTTGTCGCAACTCTTTTGGAGTTCCACAAATTTCTTCATCACTGGATTCACTATTTTTTTGTTAAAAAGTTCCATTAAACAATTAAACATAAACTGAAAAGAATTTATAGTTGCCCGCGATGACTGACACAGACACTGACTTTTTCTTTTTTAAAATGCGTTCGGAAATTCGTTCCGTAACATTTATTTATAGAGTCTAATATTAAGTACCTGATTTTAATTAATTTAATGGTCAATCACGAATTTAAAAACATTAAAAAAACTAAATAAGCGTGTATTTATATAATTTAAAATAATTAAAACGTATCGTTTGTAGTTATTTAATAAAATTGATGTCAATGTTTATTACTAACCTACATGGTAGCTGCTTTATTTTTTTCAGCGCCTATTCATTAGAAAGATTTTGTGTTTCGAAATTTGAATCACTTTGCCTCACTTGTGCGTAAAAACGGTTTTTACTCACTGAATTCTAGCAAGCAAACGATCTTTTTCGTGCTGGTGTGGTGATAATAACATTACCGCATCACTGAATGTGAAAGATTGATGACCATCATGCTCATACCGTTATGATTACCATCCATAATAAAAAGATGAATGGCAATTTTAGTAAACAACTTCGCTGTGCGCGCTCAAATTCAAATAACGACACCCATAAGAAAGTGCGTTATTATCTGGTGGCTGTCTATCAAATACTTACATATATATTATGTACAAAGAATCCTGGCGAGTTTTCCGTCATGGTAAGGAACGGGTACTCTAACGTATCAAGATCGTTGCTATACATGGACGCAGACAGAACTACTGTACCAATCATTTGTTTGAAATACTAACACTAGTCAACTATATCCTACTTTCCTTAACACTTACCAATATGTACAATGAATCCTGGGGGGTATTCCGTCATGGTAAGGAAGGGGTACTCCAGCATATCGAGGTTGTTGCTGTTCATGGACGGCCGTAAGATGGCGCCACCGCCGCTGCCCACGTTAACCGCTGAGGTGTTCAGTGAACTACCTATATAACATAGATAGCTTAATAGAATTAATGTAAGGAGAGCTTAAATCTTTTGAAATGCGTCTGTAGGCTCCACAAGAAGTAGATTACATTAACACCATCTATTTAAAACTTAAGGCCCAGTTTCCACCAAAACGGAGAAGAGAGGAGAATTGTTTGAGTAACTAATCGGGTTTCATTACCGCAGCAGAGAGATGTGGAAATAACGAATCCTTTTTGTATAAAAACACATATAAAATATCTCCTCTTCTATCCGCTTTGGTCCGGGCCTAACGTCCATTGCTAATATTATATTACTACTTTCGATTCTTATTCGTATCTAACTCGTAGTTTCCAGTCTTGATTTTGGGTAACCATAACATCACGCCTATATTACCTAGAAGGGTATTGCAGAGATGTACGACACCCACATTTCACCTGTTATCTTTAGGTCCCAGCCTATCGCCATTCACCGGGCACAAAATTACCACTTCGTGCTGCTATTGTGAATTTCCTGACGGAAAGTTCACGAATAACACCTTGCCCGACCCGGGAATCGAAACCGAAACCTCGCGGTGAGAGGCGCATACGCTAACCAATAGATCATGGAGGCAGTTTTGGTTAATATGAAATGTATTTAATGAATAAGTTGACAATAGTGATTTCAATTGGTATAAAAAATATATTAGTATTATTTCATAACTTTATGCACATCACAAGTACAATAGCGGACTTAATGGATTTGATGGTCTTCTCACTATTTTTGCAATACTCTGCCATGACACCGCTTCGCTACAAATCCTGAACAAACCAATAATACACATACATAAAATTACCATAAAAAATATTCCACAATAACTTACCTTTCGGTGTAACACTGAGATCAGAATCAGAAGACCTCCTATGCATGCCCATCGGTGTCGACGTGGCATTCAACGATGAATTCTGCGCATGCGCCGGCGGCGGGTCCTTCCCACCATACGATTCATGCCTCGCGTGCCTCGGAGACCCCCTATCTTTGTCCTTTTCACACTTATCTTCAACCCGTCGCTCTTTCTCGTTCCTGTTGACACCGCACACGGCATGCGAGTTATCACACACACTAATGTTAGTCTCCTCTATGTTATCAAGGTCTATGCTGCCTTCAGGTAAAGAAGGTATGGTTTCTAGTACCCCGAGTGGATGATCAGGCTTGGTTACTTCGCATGGTGATGGGTTAGGTTTGTCAGACATTTTAGGTGCTTCTTTCTCTGTTACAGAATGTATACTATCTTGGCGGGTTAATTTGTTTTTGTTTTTCGATTCTGAGACTGATTTGCTTTTTTCTATAGCTTTGTTGACTGATTTTGATGCCACGGCTTTCGTTTCACTTTCTTTTTCATCTCCTGTAGGTAATAGGGCCTGCACTTTATCCATAAGAATAGTCTGCATCGCGGAATTGAAAAGACTTGGTGTTTGTTTAACTTCCGATTGTTCTGCTGCGGTATTTCTGGTTTCAGCTATAACAACTTCAGATTCAGTAGGAATCATTGATTGAACCTTATCTAGAAGAATAGTTTCAAACGCTGTATGAACTAAGCCTGAAGGTTTTAAATCATGATCTTTAGTTGGAGTATCTTTTGCCATGGCAATTTCATTTTGTCCAACCAAAGATTGTACTTTATCAAGTAATATTGTTTGTACCGCCGACTGTACAAGGCCAGGAGATTTCAAATCATCCTTCAGATGTTCTTCGTTTTCTAACTCATCTGTAAAGGTTTGAGGTTCAACAAATGTCATGCCTTGTTCACCTACTAAAGATTGGACTTTATCCATTAAAATTGTTTCCATTGCTGTGTGGGTTAAACCCTTTATCTCGTTTTGTTTATTAATGTTGCTAGAAGGCGCATCATCGGCATTTTTATCGACTATAGGATCAGGTAAAGGTGTTCCAAGCTCAGATGTGTAAAGCTTATCTAGTAGCATAGTTTCTACAGCAGTTTTTACAAGACCTTTGGTACTTAAGTTATCACTATTACCGGTTTTAGACGATGTGTCATCCGTATTTTTATCAATAACTGGTTCAGGTAGAGAGGCACCTAATTCAGATGTATAAAGCTGGTCCAGAAGCATGGTTTCCATAGCTGTTTTTACGAGGCCCTTAGAATTTGCATCGTCTTTATTAAAATGTTTAGACGGTTTGTCATTAGAATCTTTAGTAAAAACTGGGTCAGGCATAGGTGCACCAAGTTCAGACGTATAAAGCTTATCTAGAAGAATTGTTTCCATTGCAGTTTTTACAAGACCTTTGGAACAATCCTCATCTTTATGTAAATCTTTAGAGTGTTCATCAGAATCTTCAGTAATAACTGGGTCAGGTACAGATGCACCGAGCTCAGACGTATAAAACTTATCTAGGAGCATTGTTTCCATAGCAGTTTTCACAAGACCTTTGCTTAAATCATCTTTATGAGATTTTATAGATTCAGTATCTACGTTTTCATTAATGACTGCATCTGGCATATTTGCGCCTAGAGCAGATGCTTGGACTTTATCCAAGAGCATAGTTTCAAATGCAGTATGAACTAATCCACTAGATTTTAACTCATCATGGTGCTTACTTTTCCGTTTTGGGACATGATAATCATCGAAAATACTGTATGTGGGTTCTGGAGTTTCAGGCCCAAGAACTGACTGGACCTTTTCCATTAACATTGTTTCCATAGCAGTGTGTATTAGACCGCTAGGCTTAATTTCTCTTTTTTTCTTACTATCGAAAGTTTTTTCAGTAGGGGATGTAGGTTCTGGTGATCTTGGCACAAGTAAAGAATGAATAAGATTCAAGGGCTTTTTGAGTTTACTTTTAGAAGCATCATGTCTGCCTTCTGGTGCTTCAGTAAATAAAAAGTCTGGTCTCAGAGAATCAGGCGTCGAAGCCACTGAATGGGATCTATCAGTATAAATCATATCCGCAGATTTTCCTAAGTTGGGGTCTTTATTATTTTTATAAATAGTACTAACAATAACAGGCTTAGTATTAACTGGAGGAGCTTTAGTTATAGTTAAAGGTATGGCCTGTAACTTCCTTTCCATTGATTCTTTGCGTATAGCTTTGTTTCGATCTTCTTCAACTTGACCTAATTTTTCATTAACATCGTCAAAAAATTGTTTATTTTTAGCAGAGTCAGGACTAGGAGATGTAGGAATCAATAAATTTTGAACCCTATCTAATAACATAGTTTCCATGGCTGTGTGAACTAAGCCGGAAGACTTTAGACAAGGTGTAGACTTCTTATGATGATCATGGTGATCCTCCTTATTGAAAGGGTACAGGGATCCACATATAGAGGCCCTCGAAACGGGTTCTGAGCCGATATACATGGAGAATTTATTGCGATCAAACTCATCACTTTTGTGAAAGAACTTATTATTGTCATGGGTCTCTTTATCAAGACTCAATAAGTCATTATAGGACATGAAAGGAGATCCTAAAACTGTGTCGCTTGGTGCTTTCGACGGGATATCAGAAGAGGATCCAGGCTGACTTAAAGGCGTTTTAGTTTCCTTCTTCTTTGGGTGTAAAGAGTAATGCGAAATACTTTTGATCATATTACTTTTAGACAGCTTAGAAAGCTGACGCTTAATACGTTTCGACGAGCGATGAACAAAACTACCTTTATCTACGGGTGATGAAGGCTCGCTAATGCTTTTCGAAGCTTTTTTGTGTGCAAAGGGATTGTGGAATTTGATATAATGAGTACTGGGCTTGGCTACACACGTTTCATCTTTCACTGATGATGTAGAAGCTTCGTTCGACCTTACAGGCTTTTCTTTAAAGTTCTTGTTATCGACTTCACATTGTACTGATTCTAGAGATTTACATTTATCAATGATCACTTGATTGTCGAAAACCTGTTGCTCTACTTCAAGCTTTTTATCAAGCTCCTGTCTCATTTCTTGGGGTTTAACTTTGTAATCAGGACTGCCACTTCCAAGATCATCCAATTTCTTGTCCATTTGTGCTATAAAAGTTGGGTTTGCCTCTTGGTTAAGCACAGACTGAACTACAGAACTTGTTGTTTCAATAGACTTCTCTGTGTCAGTTTTAAGATCTGAACTTTCATCATCTTCTTCATCAGAACTTGATTCTAGTTCGGAACTCTCAGCAGATAATGCAGAGGAAACTGAGCCGAAATAACCGCTTTGTCCCGGTAATGGAAGAGTATTATCGTTGCTTCTATTCGGCATAGGAGTCGCTGGACATGACTCAGAGATCTTCCTTTCTCTTTTAGGCGGTGAATCTTCAGTATTAATATTACTAAGAGAGGTAAAACGAATTTCAGGAACATTTTTATCGTTGCCACCTTCGCTGTTTTTGGCGATATTTTCGGTTGAGACGGTCAGAGTCGGATCAGATTCGCTTGTACGTCTCATTGTTGACCCTGGTGAATGTTCAGAATCTTGAGTCTCAGCAATACAAGCTAGGCTTGTATGAGCATGTATGACTGATCTAGCGAGAATAGACGCCATGCCTTCACCTTCGTCGTCTTTATTAACAACGACCGGTTTACAGAACTTAGGCTTCTTCAATCTTTTAAGTTTTTTAAACTCATTTTTGATATCGACTAAAGACAAACGCGATGTCTCAGATGTATTTGATTTTATAGATATAGAATCGTCCTGTTTATCAGATTTCTCTGATTTCTTTGAACGCTTGCTAGCGAACCTTTTAGTAAAGAAATTGGTTTTTATCTTTTTGATCTTTTGCAAGGGTCCTGAAGAATCCGAGTCATCACTTTCTTTATTTAGAAGCTTGTTTAAATCTGTTTGATCTTCAGAAAGATGTCTAAAGTTTCTGTGATGGAGAAACTCATCCTGCAGTATAGAAACACTGCCCGCATAGCTAGTTATACTCGACTGCCGAGTTAGATCCATACTTTTTTCATCGTCATCAAAAGTATCGCCACTGTCCAGTAATGCTGAGGCATTTGGGCTCAAGATAGTTAACATTTTCTGTAACTCTTCTTGGTGAGTCTGATAATACTGATTCAAGTCAGTCAAACTCTCGTTGTCTGTCACCAAAATGTCCAAATATTTTTTTAATTGTCTGTTTAGGTTAGCGGACGGACAAACAAACCATGCAAAAATAAACTATAAGTAAATTGTTTTAAAAGTCGTTTTTAAACTACGTTATTGTTTTCTGAACATCTATCACGCACATTGAAAGCTGTTCTATTAATTTGGACACTAATGCCACCATATAGACTGTACATATACATAAAAAAATCAGAACATTAAGAACCTGACTAACAAAAAATGTTGAGGGTAATAGTTATACAAGTATAACTTGAGTTAAATTTACCTAATGTTTGCCCAAAAAAACTGTTGGTGACTCTTTTAAAATACCTATTTAAAGGATAGTTTCACCAGTCGGCTCGTGACCACGAATGATGCAAGTCATTTCGAAATGTCGAGCATAGGCATAAGGCGTCCCCCACATTAGGCGTGCGCGATCGTCGGGCGTGTGGGCGTGGCGGCTGCACGCTCGTAACACGGTGTCGTGTGTTGCTGCCGTGTGACGTGCGTACAGCCAGCATGCCCACACGCCTGACGATCGCGCACGCCTAATGTGGGGTCAGCCTTAATTTACCTTTATAATAGTTACGCGATTTAGACCCGTTGTCAATTTTTTTTTTAATATAGAGGAGTTCTTTAATTGATAAATTTCAATAAAACATTACTTTTTTAGTTCAAGATATCTTAATCTTCTCCAAGTAAAGAAGAAAGTATGTACATTTTTGTACTTATTTCGCCATTTTTGAGTATTGAACCCAGAACAGAACTCTCAATACTGTGGTAAAAAAATATGCCCTGTATTTTTTCCTTGTGCTTTAGCATATCATGTAATAGCTACTCACTGCTGTGTGCACGGCGGCATGTTCATTGGTTGACTAGGTAACGGCAGTGGGGTGATACACACGGCAGTACCTGGGTACACAAACAAATACATTAAAATGCAAAATCAATTAATTTTGTTGGTGGTTGATGCCTGTTAAATTTGTTTGGTTGATGATGATAGATTTGGAGGTGGATTCGGCGGCAATAAAACGTAGAACTTTTGTGTAAAATGCACAAACGTATTTAATATCGACTTGACACATCAAGGTAAGGTTACAGAAGAAAAAAGTGTTGCCAACATAATGGCTAACTAACATGAAGAAATAAATATGGGTGCGTTCTCAATTTTTAACACTCCCTTCTGAACGCAGACCCATTTTACTATTACAATACAAATGTTTTACAAGAGTCGTACCCTTCGTTAAATTGTCAGCTACCATATTACAACCATTTACAAAACAAAATTTAACTTTAGACTTAACAATGTTCTCTCTTATAAAATGTAATCGAATGTCTATATGTTTAGTTTTAGGTTTATAACAATCTGTTGATGCCAGTTTTATAGCACTCTGGTTGTCACTATAGATAAGAATAGCACTGTTCAAGCCTTGGCCGAGTTCATCTTGCAGTTGCCGCAGCCATAACGCCTCTTGCGTCGCCGCCGCCATCGCCATATATTCGGCTTCTGCCGTAGAGAGCGCCACAGTTTGTTGTTTACTGGAACTCCAACATATGGAAGCATTTTGGTAGATGAAAGTGTAGCCTGTGCATGATCTCCTATCCATAGGGTCACTGGCCCAGTCTGCATCACAGTATCCAATTATTTCTTTTGAGTCTTCTTTTACATAACATATTTTGAGATTCTTAGTACCTTGAAGGTATCTCAAAACTCTTTTTATACCCAACCAATGTTGAACTCCAGGATCATTACAGTATTGACTCAACTTATTGACTGCATAGGTGATATCTGGTCGTGTCACCTGTGCCAAATATATTAGACATCCCACTGCCTCTCTGTATGGGAAGTTGCTACTCTCATTCTCAGGTTTCTTATCAAATTTGACATTTGGCTCTATCGGAGTGCGAACTGGTTTGCACTCAGACATCCCAAAACGTTCCAACACTAGGTTTATGTACTTTTCTTGGTCTATCATGATCACACCTGCCACGCGGTTTCTGCTTATATTTATGCCAATACATTGCTTCATCTCACCCAGATCCTTCATACAGAATTCTTCTTTTAATTTTTCCTTAGTTTCTTTAGCTGTATTTTTATCATTTGTGAATATCAAGAAGTCATCGACCCATACTGCAATAAATATCATTTTAGAATTATCAACAGAATAATAAATGCATGGATCAATTTTAGATCTTTCTAGTCCAATTTTTAGTAAAACATTGTTCAATTTTAAATTCCACTGACGGCTAGCCTGCTTGAGCCCATAGATTGATTTATGTAAGCAACATACTTGTGCATTCTCTTTATAGCATTCTGGTTGTGACATGTAGATCTCAGTGTCAATGTCACCCTGGAGAAATGCACTTATGGCATCCATCTGAATCATTTCTAGATCATATTTAGCAGCCAAAGCAAGCAAGAAGCGGACTGAAGTATATCTTACAACAGGTGCATAGACTTCATCATAGTCATTTCCTTTTCTTTGTGCACATCCTTTAATAACCAATCTGGCTTTAAAACGAACAATCTCTCCTTTCTCATTTGTTTTACTCTTGAATACCCACTTACAAGGCAATGCCCTTTTTCCTGATGGTAAATCTACCAGCGACCAAGTTTTATTTTTTATCAGGGAATCATATTCTTCTTGCATAGCCTTTTTCCACTGGTCTGCATGAGGAGATGCAAGACCTTCATCAAGAGTCTGAGGGTCGTTCAGATCAAAAATAGGGCAAAAGTAACTCGCATCATGCTCATCGCTTTCTGCATACTGGACAGCTCTGACAGTTCTACGAGGACGTAAATTGATATTACGTGCTGGTGTTGACAGATCTACTGTTTCATCAGGTATGTAGGATGAGTCATCATTATCTCCAGACAGATAGTCATCACTAGAAGATTGATCACTGGTATTTTCTACTAATTCTTCCTTACAGGATTCTTCAGGTGACTGCACTTCAGGACCACTGTTAGATAAACAAGGTGAGTATACATTATCATATTTAACATTTTCTAGGAACACCACATCCCTACTCTTGCAAATTTTATTAGTTTCTGGATCAAACAGCCGGTATCCCTTACTTGATTCACAATAGCCAACAAATATTAGTTTTCTGGATTTAGAATCCCACTTTTGGCGTTTTTCTTTGGGAATTTGAGCCATCACTTCGGAGCCAAAAATTTTTATATTAGATAAATTTGGTTTCATACCTGACCACATCTCTATAGGTGTCTTGCCATCAAGTGATTTAGTAGGCGACCTATTAATTATATATGCAGCTGTCGCTATAGCCTCGGCCCAGAATTGTTTTGATAATTGAGCATCAAACAACATACACTTGGCCCGTTCTACCAGTGTCCTATTCATTTTCTCTGATAGTCCATTTTGTTGGGGACTATATGGAATAGTCGTCTGATGTTCAATTCCATGCTTCTTCAATAAGCTATCAAATTCTCTGTTGCAATACTCTTTTCCATTGTCAGATCTAACTGCCTTTATTTTCTTTCCAAGTTCATTCTCTACTTTACTTTTATAATCTTTAAAGACTTCTAAAACACTTAATTTATCTTTCAACATATAGACATAAACTCTTCTTGTATAATCATCAATGAAGGTAATAAAATATTTCATACCTCCCAGTGATGCTTGTTCCATGGGTCCACATAAATCAGTGTGGACCAGCTGCAGTGGGTGTGAAGCTCTTGAACCAACATTATTAAAAGGCAGTCGGGTTTGTTTTCCTTCGAGGCATGTGGTACATGTGATAGGTTCCTTACTTTTATTAGAGTACGGCTTGACTCCCTCTGCACACTCTGGCAATCTGTTAACATCTGAAAAATTCAGGTGTCCCATGCGCCTATGCCATAGGACAACATCATTTATTTTATCTGAGCATGTCAGGTTGGTAAAAACTTCTCTGTGTGTGTTAAACTGATACAAGTTGTTTACTAGTGGGGCTGAGCAAATTAATTTACCATTAGAATCATAAATATCACAGCATTTGTCTTTAAAATTTACTTTACAGCCAGTTTTCACTATAGCACTTACTGACAAGAGATTAGCAGCAAGTTTAGGTATGTATAACACTTGTCTTACCTGAATTTTGGCTTGTTCATTACCATTTATCAATAAATTAACCTTTCCCATACTTTCCACAGGAAGCGGTGTCCTGTTGGCAACTGTAATGGTGGGTATCGGCATGGGGTATCATTAGGAACATTAGATTTTTACTTCTTAAAAATTTCCATAGATGGCGTTATGTATAGCAATGCAAAAATAATAAATTGTTATAAACGCTATTGTTCAACTTTTGACCAAAATATGATTTTTAAAAAATAAAGCACGTATATATAAAACGTTAAAAGCATTCTTCAATTATTTCAAAGTGATTTGAAAGAAAAAAGAAATCTATGTCTTTAACTCCTAAGTCGCCGTCTTGAATTTCATGCGGTTAGGTTATTTGTGGCTAATAGATGGCGCTTATTTCAATTTTATTTTATAAACAAATTGGAGTTCGACGCTTTTGTCACTCAACATGTTTGGACATTCACTTACGATGACGCGTTTAGTTTCTGAGTCTACGATTGCCTTCCAATAGTAGTTAGATATAAAATCATCATCGAACTTTTTAAATTATATATTAAATACATGTTTTTCTAATAATGTAAGTAATCATATATATGTATTTTATTTTTTTATAATCTAAAATAATATAGATATCAATTGTCATGTGATGTACTTCGAACAGAAACAAAACGTTTTTCTGCAATGTTTATTTACAAATAAACGGGCCGCGCGTGTTTCCTTCACTTCGGTCGGTAGAAGTTTTCGGATTGTTTGTGTGCTTTTGTGGATATTAAGTGAGATGTTTTTCAGATCTTTTTACAATTAAATAAATAAATAATTTATATTGACATTATGGATATCAATAAAGTAAATAACGTAACACTCAAAATGAAGAAATTAATTAATTAAAAAGAACAAACAAATGTATGAATAAAAATAATTAGGAGTTGAAAAGAATGATCGGTATCATTAACAAAAACTATAATATAAGAAAATAATAGGATAAAGATGTGAATGAAAAACAATATTATGAATGTCAATGAGTATGAAGAAA
This sequence comes from Hypena proboscidalis, assembly GCA_905147285.1. Lineage (NCBI taxonomy): Eukaryota > Metazoa > Arthropoda > Insecta > Lepidoptera > Erebidae > Hypena > Hypena proboscidalis. The sequence goes on from LR990147.1 coordinate 2,239,855, forward strand.
AATGTTATTAATAACAAATTCGGAAAATAATTGCGATTTTATGAAGAAATTTTTTTATGAAAAACAAAGCGCACCCCTAGATACACTAGTGGGTATTTACATACATGTTTTTTGTACTGAGTGATATGACTAAAACCTCCCTTGTCTTCTTCCTTCAAAGCAATCTTAGTCTAGCTAAGAATTTCGATAATAAGATTGCTACAAAAATACGTTTTTGCGAACGAAGACAGTTGTAGGAACAATGCAAAGCAAACATGATTGCACGATTTTATAAACAGATTTTAGATTTTTCGATCAAACTTTACCAGAAATAAATAAAGATTACTTTCTTTAGCAACTCTTTTATTGACAATATAATTATGACATATTGAAATACTTGAAATTATTATTTGAAGTAGGTACCTAAAGGCAAAATAAGTAACAACGTTAAGTAGATATTATATCGTCCTTGGGAACAACAGAAGATTCACTCCCTAACGAAAGTCGAGTTTATGTAAAAATTATACCTACACCTCGCCTGAGGTACCCCTACCCACTTGCACCACAGATAATTTATTACTAGTCTTGCACGCAAAATTGAAACTTATTACAGCGCGCGAACTGTGAATGTTCTAAGCGCGGCGATCTGTTATGGCTAGGGGTTGGAAGACCGCTGCGCTCCGCCGCGCCGCGCCGCCGCCGCGCCCCGCCGCCGTAACTGGCGTAACTGCTTAAGCGCCAGCCCAATGCCGTACTGCTTCGCGGGAGTAGCCCCGGCTATTTATACCTAACCTATGAATTGAAACATCCTTGGCATAGGTAGGCTCCAATTTGGGGTGCTAGGTCGAGTAACCTCCACGAGGATCCGGGGCTATTGGTCCCTTGCTAATCCGCGAGGATTAGGGGGGAACAATAGTCTTTGGGTTTGGTGCACCCTGGTAACTTCGCAAAAAAACTTCTCCCTCGGGGGATTTCTTTTTGCGTTGGCCAATAACTCGACACGGGGAGCTTCTTCGCGCGTCTCTGCTAGTCAGAGGACGTGTCGGATGAGGCGGGGACGTGCCCGACGTGCACTCACACTGCCGTCGGGTGGGCAAAAGGAGGGGGTCTCCTGGCGCCAGCGTCGGACATCGTAATCCTGACTCTTGTTGCGGGCTCGTCTCGTAACTTGGGTCGGACCGAGGATCTTGGCTTGGTCGCCTGGATCGCGAGGAAGAAAACCTCTATAAAAAATCACCCCAATCCTAAGCTGGTGCCGCATGGCGAGAGGATGCGTGGCTGGTGGGGAGACCAGTCTCTAATGTGTGCCACCTCTGGGGAACGGCCGACCCCCAGTTGTATTAGGCTTACCTGGGCATAGGGAGCTCTGCCCAGGCGGACGGTCATTTCTCCCGCACTCGTGGGACTAGCTATGGATCATAATATAAATAAACAAATAAATAAAGTTAAAGAGGTTGTGGAAGGTAGTAGAAGGAAGGAGGTGTGCGAGGAGTCGCAAAACGCCGCGCCGGCGCCAATCGCCCCTGAGGCGAGAGTGTCGCTGACGCGGTTGGAAGACGGGCCCAGCGCCCGTACTCGGAGCCGCTTGACCCAGGCAAGCGGGGAGAAAGCTGCGAGGTCGGGAAGTGCCGAGAAGCGCAGCTTTCAAGAATGCCTGGAGGAGATCTACGAGGACTCCAGACGGGTGCCTCGGAAGGTGCGCTCCTCTTCCAGAGGAGGATCTGGGTCGAGGACGCGGTCGCTGACGCCAATATGCCGACCCGCGACGCCGGTGGCGGCGACACCGGCCCCGGGTGATCTCGCCCCAGCCGGGTCGTCGTCATCGGTGTTCTCGAACAGCGAGGCGTACCGACGCTCGCGCGCTGACGGTGAGGCGACCGCGGGGGAGCAGGTTGGTCAACTGACCGACCGGATCCGCTCCGTAACCGTCGAGTCTGCATCGGGCGCGGAGTTGATGCAAACGGCGTGGGACTCCTTGAGCCTCGTCTCAAAGGTCGCCCTGAAGTCCCAAAACCTCAAGGGCGACTTTGTGAAGGGGCTCAAGACAGCCGTCAGCGTGCTAAATGGGGTGATGGAACGGCTTTACGAGCGCTCTAACGCCTCCGAAGCTGCCAATACCCGCCTGGAGGGTGAGGTGCAGCTGCTCCGTGAGGAGCTGGCCCAGCTTCGGGCCGATCTCCGGGTCGGCGCCGCTCGTGCTGGCTCTCCGCCGGCTGTGGGGCCGCCGCCTGCGCTGCCGGCGTCGCGGCCGGCCCCGCGGCCGGCTGCGGGGCCGGCTGCGGGGTCGGTTGCGGCGCCGTTTGCGGCGGTGGCTGTGAGGCCGCCTGCGGCGCCGGCTGCGGGGCCGGTTGCGGCGGTGGCTGCGAGACCGCCTGCGACGCGGCCAGCAGGCCAGGAGGCGTCTTATAGCCGGCTGGCTCGGGGCGACGCGTTCAGCGAAGCCCAAATGAGCCAGCTGGCCAAATTAGTGGGCGACATGCTGGCGGCCGACAGACGCGGACGCCCGCAGAGTCAGCCGGTGCCGGCCCCGGGGCCCCCACCCCGGCTGGGAGCGGGCACCAAGTCCTTTGCGGCGGTGGCCGGTGGGTCCGCCGTGCCCGGGCCACCTGCGCCGACCGCGGCTCCTGCCGCCCAGGCTTCAGCCGGCAAGCGCGGGAGAAAGCGAAAGGGGCCGCCGGCCGCCGCCCCCAGTGCTCCGGTTTCGGTGCCCGCACCGGTCCCCGCTCCTCCTGCTCCGCCAACTTCGGCTGTAGAGGGAGAGGGTTGGCAGACGGCTGGGGGGCGCAAGAAGCGCCGAAGGAAGAGGAAGGCGAAGAACCCTTCCCCCCAGGGAGCGCCGACCCAGAAGGCCGGTAAGAGGAGGCCCAAACTCTCTCTGCCGAAGAGCGCTGCCGTGGTTATCACGGTGGCGCCCGAGGCGGAGGGAGTCACATATGTGAGCCTCCTCCGAGAAGCCAGGACCGTCCTTGATGGAGCCCTTCCTGGCGTCGGCGGGAAGGTGCGGCAGGCGCGGACGGGAGCCCGCGTCCTAGAGTTCCCGGGAAAGGACGGGGACCAGCAGGCCGACCTCGTGGCTGAGGCGCTGCGAGGGGTTGTGGCGGGGCGCACGGTCGCCAGGCCGACGAAGTGCGCGGAGCTGCGCATTTCGGGCCTGGACGACTCTGTCACGGCGGAGGAGGTGCGGGAGCGCATTATAGCGACTGCTAAGTGCGCTCCCGACTCCGTCAGGGTCGGTGTCGTCCGCCCCGGCCCCGGAGGAGTGGGTGCAGTGTGGGCTCGGTGCCCCATCGCCGCGGCCAAGCTCCTGGCCAAAGCTGGCAGGCTCCTCGTGGGCTTTTCCTCGGCCCGTATTACGGTCCTTGAGGAGAGGCCCTCGAGGTGCTATGGCTGTATGGCGAGGGGCCACCTGAAGCCCAACTGCACGAGCACGGTGGACTGCAGCGGATTGTGTTTCCGCTGCGGTCAACCGGGGCACAGGGCGGCGGAATGTTCCGCTGCCCCACACTGCCCCCCGTGCGCGGCGGGCAAACGGCCCGCCGACCACTTGATGGGGCGGGAGGGGTGTACGATCCCCAGCGCGCCGAAGCGCCCGGGGGCTAGCCGATCGACCACGGCTGCTCCCGGTGCTCGGCCGCCGACCGCAGGAGGAGAGATGGAGGTTTCAGAAATTCAGTAATGGACTATGAGGCCTCCAATCTCCTCCAGACGAACCTGAACCACTGCGCCGCCGCCCAGGACCTCCTCCTGCAGGCGATGGCGGAGTGGTCAGTAGGTGTGGCCGTGGCCGCGGAGCCCTACTTCGTTCCTCCCCGCCCGAACTGGGTGGGTGACTGGGACGGCTCCGTGGCCATCGTCGGCTCCGGTGCGCTTCGGTCCCCGCCCTTGTCTCTCAGAGATAAGGGCTCGGGATTCGTTGCTGCTGATTGGGGGGAGGTAACGCTGGTCGGCGTGTACTTCTCCCCAAACCGGAGTCTGGCGGAATTCGAGGTCTTCCTCAATAGAGTGGAGACCTCGATACGGCGGATAGCACCTCGTCAGGTGCTCGTTCTGGGGGACTTCAATGCCAAATCCTTGGCGTGGGGGTCCCCCAGAACGGACGCCCGCGGTCAGGCGGTCGAAGAGTGGGCAGCGTCGGTGGGCCTCTGCCTCCTTAACAGAGGCACCACCAACACGTGCGTTCGGCGGCAGGGGGGGTCGATAGTGGACCTTTCGTTCGCTACCCCTGCCGTCGAAGCGCAAGTAAGGAACTGGCGTGTCCTGGACGAGGTTGAGACGCTCTCGGATCACCGGTATATCCGATTTGAGCTCTCCCGGTCCCAGGGCCCCAGTAGGGGTCACGTTCCCTCTCGGCGTCGCGGTGCGTTTCCGCGGTGGGCTGTGGGGCGGATGGACAGGGATCTGCTGGAGGAGGCGGCCATTATTTCGAATTGGTTCGCCTCCCCGCCTTCGTCCGAGGGAGCCAACGCTGCGGCTGGCCGCATTCGCGATGCGATTACGCAGGTTTGCGATGCGGCCATGCCCCGTGCCAAGCGTTGGTCCCCGAAGACGGAGGTATACTGGTGGTCCCCGGAGATAGCCTCCCTTCGCGCTGCATGTTCTGCGGCGCGGAGGTCCTACGGCCGCAGCCGGCGACGTCGCCCTCGCGACGTCGAGATGGAGGACCGGCTTTACGCGGCGTACATCGAGCAGGTGTGCGCCCTAAAGCTGGCCATTTGCCGCGCCAAGGAGGAGGCGCGGCAGGAGATGTTGGAGGGTCTCGATCGTGACCCCTGGGGCCGCCCCTATCGAGCTGCGCTGAACAAGCTGCGCTCGCGGGGCGCCCCCCTTACGGAGACTCTCCAACCCAGCTTCCTCGCAGAGGTGGTTGAGGGCCTATTCCCGCATCGGGCGGAGCACACGCCCCCGGCAATGGTCGCAGAGACCGACGACCGGGAGGCCGACCTCAGTGCACCGCCCGTCACGGACGCGGAAGTAGGGGCGGCTGTTCTTCGGATGCGTTCCAAGAACACCGCCCCCGGGCCCGACGGGGTACCCGGACGGGTGTTGGCCCTGGTCCTCGACCACATGGGGGATCGCCTCAGGGAACTGTTCGACGTGTGCCTGGCGTCCGGACGGTTCCCTGACTGCTGGAAGGCGGGGAAGCTGGTTCTCCTCCCGAAGCCGGGACGGCCGCCCGACACCGTGGCGGCCTACAGGCCTATCGTGTTGCTGGACGAGGCGGGCAAGCTGCTCGAAAGAGTGATTGCTGCCCGTATCGTCCGGCATCTCGAAGAGGTTGGCCCCGGTCTGTCGGATGCCCAGTACGGTTTCCGTGCTGGACGTTCGACGATTGGGGCTATCCTGCGCCTGAGGGCTGCTGCGGAGGCGGCCGTCATCGGCGGAGGGGTGTTGTTGGCGGTATCGCTGGATATCGCCAACGCCTTCGGGACTCTGGAGTGCCGGTTTACCTGATGCGGCTGGTGGCCGACTATCTCGAAGGCAGGGGGGTTCTGTACGAGGACCGAAAAGGAGCTTTGCTCCGCAGGCCCGTGTCGTGCGGTGTCCCACAGGGTTCGGTCCTAGGACCGCTCCTGTGGAACATCGGTTACGACTGGGTGCTGCGTGGAGCTTTCCCCCCGGGCCTAGACGTCATCTGCTATGCGGATGACACGCTCGTCACGGCCCGGGGGCGAAACTTCGAGGAGGCGGCGCGCCTGGCCACAGTGGGTGGGTCCCAAGTGGTCGGGCGCATCGAGGCGCTGGGGCTTAGGGTGGCCCCTGCCAAGACTGAGGCCGTGGTTTTTCACGGGCCTCGTCGCGGGCCACCTGCTGGCGCCTCGATTACCGTCGGCTCGGTCCTCGTACGGATCGAGGCCCAGATTAAATACCTGGGCCTAGTGATAGACAGGCGGTGGAGCTTCGACGAGCACTTCCGCATTTTGGTGCCCAAGCTGGAAGGCGTGGCTGCCGCTCTCGGTCGGCTTTTGCCGAACGTGGACGGCGCCAACGTCGCCAGCCGACGGCTTTACGCGGGGGTGGTACGGTCAATGGCACTGTACGGCGCACCCGTGTGGGCGGAGGCCTTGTCCGCCGGGAACAGGGCGCGGCTATGGAGACCGCAGCGCGTCCTGGCGGTCAGGGCCATTCGTGGATACCGCACGGTGTCGACCGACGCAGCGTGTGCGTTGGCCGGAACACCCCCGTGGGATTTGGATGCGGAAGTGCTCGCCGAAGTGTACAAGCGAGGCGCGGCTGCTCGAGCCGAGGGTTCTGTCCCCATGCCCGAGCAGCTGCGAGCTTGGCGGGAGGAGGCCCACCGGACGCTGATGGTCCGGTGGGGGAATCGGCTGGGGGCTCCACGGGCTGGTTTTCGCACCGTGGAGGCGCTCCGGCCGATTCTTGAGGAGTGGGCAGGGCGGCAGCATGGGACTCTCTCCTTCAGGCTGGTGCAGGTGCTGACCGGGCATGGTTGCTTCGGGAAGTACCTGCACAGGCTGAAGAGGGAGGCGAGCCCCATGTGCCACCACTGCGACTGCGGTGAGGACTCGGCGCAGCACACTCTCGAGCAGTGTCCTGCTTGGGAGGTGCAGCGCCGGGATCTCACCGCGGTCATTGGGAACGACCTCTCGCTGCCGGCTGTGATCGCGGCAATGAGCAGCGCGAGGTCGTGGGATGCGGTCGCATCCTTCTGTGAGGACGTCATCTCGCAGAAGGAGGCGGCGGAGCGTATCAGGGAGGACTCACTCCTGGCTGATCCGCTCCGCCGCCGGCGAGCTGGGCGGCGAAGGCGCGCGTACGCCGCGAGCCTAATGCCGCCCTAAGCGAGGCCGCGGGCGGTGGAGGGGGTTTTCCGCCGCCCGCTGATGCCTTCCGCGACGGAGTGACGCCCTGGGTGTGCCCGGGGCGTCGCTACGAGAGTAGGACTGAGTAGAGTCGGGTGCCCGGTCAGAGGTCGAACTGGGCACGGTCGCCGCGGCGAGCCCTGTGGATATAATATCGATCCGGGGCTCGCCGACCACCATCTTTCGGCGACGAGGGCACACCGCGGGGTTTTAGTGGGTATTCTGTGCCGTTTAACATCGTAGGCACGGGAGTCCCACATAGCCACTCTGCCCGTCCCCCCACGGGTGGGGTGGTATGCGTAAAAGCATTTCCCCGCGAAAAAAAAAAAAAAAAAAAAAAAAAGGTAGGCTCCAATTTGTTAGTGGTATACCTTCCAAGTTTGACAGGAACTGAGAACCAGTTTAGCGCATAGCACGGCTACGTGCATCATTCAAGCGTGCTAACAAAAGCTCTATCATATTAAAATGAATTTATTCTTGGGTGAGTGATATTGTACTCTATAACCTTAAAAATGAAACAACTAACATAAGTTTTGTATGAGATTGGGTATCTGTACTAGTATTATATTATCTGTGATAATACTAGTCTTGCACGCAAAATTGAAACTTATTACAGCGCGCGAACTGTGAATGTTCTAAGCGCGGCGATCTGTTATGGCTAGGGGTTGGAAGACCGCAGCGCTCCGCCGCGCCGCGCCGCCGCGCCGTCGCCGCGCTCCGCCGTAACCGTAAGCGCTAGCCCAATGCAGTACTGCTTCGCGGGAGTAGCCCCTAGCTATTTTATACCTAACCTATGAATTGAAACATCCTTGGCATAGGTAGGCTCCAATTTGTTAGTGGTATACCTACCAAGTTTGACAGGAACACTGAGAACCAGTTTAGCGCATAGCACGGCTACGTGCATCATTCAAGCGTGCTAACAAAAGCTCTATCATATTAAAATGAATTTATTCTTGGGTGAATGATATTGTATTGTATAACCTTAAAAATGAAACAACTAACATAAGTCTAAATAAAAATCAATTGCAATAGAAAGTAATCATTATTTTATTACATTACATTTTAAATCGCAAAACATTAAAAAATCGTTTGATATTTTGAATGAAGCAGTGTTATAGCGCTGTAGAAGGTCAAACGTCATGGTAATGTAACATACATACTGACACGGACACGCACAAATGCAGATAATAATATTCTATTGGCACGCACACAGACACATTCTTACGCACACAAGGACGACATGTACCTATGTTACCTTTTGCAAAAGCTAGATGGCGTTAGGGTAGCGCGGTTGAGACTACTCACAAGTACGGCCATCTATTGGCATAAAAAGTGAATTAAAGTAGCTCACAGAAATAATTTTTTTACGGTGGCGTCAATTTTTTGTATGAGATTGGGTATCTGTACTAGTATTATATTATCTGTGGTATCGGTGGACTTGTCACATCATACATCCAATCACTTCTGTTGGTCATGTGCATGGAGGCACCAGAGTCCACATACCATAAGTCCGGATTCATTGTCTGTGAACATGCTGAAAATGCTGCGACATAACCTTTGTTTTCATCTACTTTTTCTGTGTTCTTTTTCTTCGGAGCACGACAATTCTTGGCAAAATGTCCATGCTTACTGCAATTATAACAACGGGGCCCTTTCGAGCTCTTTGTAGTACTGCGGTTTTCTTGAACAACCGACTTCTTAGTGAAGAATGCTGTGCTGTCTGAGCATTGAACTTCCTGCAGGAGTTTTGTTTTAATTGAATCCGCACTGATCCTGATACCTGAGCTCTCTAATCCCATTATCATTGGCTTATAGGTTTCAGGTAGGCCTGCCAGCATCAGTGTGCCGAGCCATTCATCATCAATATCAAACTTTATGTTCCGGAGTTTATGAGCGGTCGACATTATCTTGTTGACGTAGTCATCTACACTTCGAGAACTGTCCAACGTAGTTGTAATAAGGTCTCTCAACAAGGCTACTTTTCTATATAACCCACTGTCATCAAAAGCCTGCTGCAAATTGTCCCAGACTTCTTTACATGTAGTCGCGCTCTGTACATGCACATAGTTGATTGGGTCTAACAGTAGAATAAGCTTCGACTTTGCCTTTGTTTCCTTTCTTTCATCTGTATTTGTTCCAGTAACACAACTCCATAATTCTTCCAATTTGAAATATGCTTCCACTGCGAATTTCCAACTCGCGTAATTCTCTCTTCCGACGAGTCTGTCGACGTGGAATGGATTGTGGCCTGTACTGGACATCTTCTATGCTGATTTCCAATATTCTCGTCGATGAACAGGTAGGTGACTCGGGTAGCACGCCGCGCCGGTAACCTCAAAATGTATGACGGGACAAATACGCCGGCCGGTTTTAGTAAGTTCTTTCTGCGTTTTCACTTTCTATGCCTTTATCCAACCACGCTCTGCTACCATGATAGATTTGGAGGTGGATTCGGCGGAAATAAAACGTAGAACTTTTGTGTAAAATGCACAAACGTATTTAATATCGACTTGACACATCAAGGTAAGGTTACAGAAGAAAAAAGTGTTGCCAACATAATGGCTAACTAACATGAAGAAATAAATATGGGTGCGTTCTCAATTTCTAACAGATGACTCTACAAAATATTAAAACCCAAAGTAAAAGAACCAAATGTGAGTACTTAGCTTATGTATGAGCTATAATTTAATTAATTAAATAGCTTTTAGAATTTTATTTTTGTCAAGAAGATTGCTGTGGACTATGCGGCGCCTCAGAAATAATGTTGATAAATCAAGCCCTCGTTTTAAAACAAGTTAATTGATTCACCACAGAATCATGCTATCAAATATTAAAAAATCTAGTTTTATTTATTACGTTTTACATCTTAACCAAGTTATATTTGTAGCTAGTTTTGGTACTGCTACAACTGCTATTCGACTGATATACCTTCCAAGGAAAACTGTGAACAGACACTTGTAATATTTTAATCATGAATGTAATACCTTACCTACAGCTCTCGCAACAACGCCAGCTTCTCCTTCCAGATCGAAGTCCTGCTGATAACCCACCACAGCATTCGCGCCCAGTTCAGCTGCTTTCAGTCCTACTAAACGTTGGACCTGGCAATAAATATAGGTTATTGCTAGATCCTACTAATAAAATAAGTGCGATAGTTTGCTTTAAGAAAAGGCGAGGCGCGGCGGAGTCGCGGCAAGTGTTTTTTTATGATGGATAGGCACGCGTTTGACCACGACCTCACCTGATGGTAAGTGATGTTGGTGTCTATGGTAAAACGTAGTACTTATGCGGAAACACAGACTCGGGCAATGCGTTACACTCTTTGCCAGTTCGCATAAGACTCTATCAGTCATACGGCACTCCAGCATTGCACCAAGCGTTTAGTTTCAACATTTCTTATGACACATACGAAAGTAAAAGGGGGTCGGAAGAATAGGATTGTTTAGTGCTTCGACACTCTCCGAAATATTTCCTATAAAAGATCCATAGACTGGGAACATTACGACGATGCTTCAGACTTCGTAGTCGTGTATTCGTCAAAACGTTATCGTAGATGATTTTCTTGGTCATCCTCTCGACTGACTCGTGTGCCTCAAGCTGGTACAAACTGAACCTATTTTTGTATGGAGTTGATAGTTTTTATGCCTTCGTTGTCATTCAATTAGCCTACAAAATTGTACCGTAAATACGCCGCGCCTCTTCGCAGTACAAACACCAACGTACCTGATTACTAAGCTTAATAAACGCGACCTGTCTCGCCTCGTTGGACGCTCTAGGAGTCCTAATTTTATCTATCCACTGGTACTCAGGGTCATCGTTTACCACCAATTCTTCCACGAACCCGTGGATAGCCGTCGCTCTGTACCCAGGGGGGATCATTGGACCTGAAAGATGTCAAAAGACACAATTTTATTTTGCTCTTTACTCGTTTTGACGTTTTTGAGAAGGAGATCTTGATAAATAGACATTAAACCGATTTTCAACTGTTTCTTAGTATAATTTGCTAAGCATATTTAGCTATGCTTAGCAAATTATACTAAGAAACAGTACAAAAATAATCAATTAGAAATTAAACCGATCGTTTAAAAGTTACAGTTGTTAACACAAAATATCAAAATGTTTTACTTTCAAATTTATTTTGCTATAGCATTTAGTCATGCTTAGCAATCTAATATTAAAAACAGTCAAAACAAAATGCAATGCATGTAATAGCAGCACTTCAGTTGGCATTGTGCCCGGCGGATGGCGATAGGCTCAATGTGACCTAAACATAACGGGTGAAGTATGGGCGTTTTACCTCTGCCACACCTTTCTGTGTAATATAGGCGTGATGTGATGTTTTGATAAATATTTTTGATATTTTGTACAGGTACAGTAATTTATGGTACAGCAATATTATAGAGGTAAAATATTTAGGTTTGGAAGACTCCTGATAAAATGTTGGCTTCTTTTTATTGACGTACCACGCGGGTGTAGCCGGAAGCTTAATAGGTTTATAATAATGGCATTGCATATGAAAATTTTAAGATAAAATACAAACATTTATAAAACTACTAATTTCTATAATCACAATATTTATCAAAACAGTTTTGCTAGAAATCGATTGGCAATATGCCAACCACATGTGTGTAGTCTGTCATCGTAGCTTGTCATCAACCGCCGATGAAGCAAGATATATGACTAACTCTCATACATTGTCATATGGTTGGTATAACATCAGTCCTGTGAGAGCTGGTGACGCGTCTATGAGTGTTGTTAGATATATGACGCTGACAACGATAGATACATGCCTTCTTCTCGTTGTCATTGTGTAGAAATATTACGAGCAGCAGATGACAACAACTCATTATTTCAACAGACCTTCATTGTAATCAAAGGATCCTACTTTGGAAGTATGTGTTACAGTAATATTTTTAACCGACTTCCAAAAAAGGAGGAGGTTCTCAATTCGGCCGGTATGTTTTTTTTTCTATGTATGTACATCGATTACGTCGCGGTTAATGGGCCGATTCGCGTGATTCTTTTTTTGTTCGACGCGAAATAGCTGCCAGGTGGTCCCATAAAATTTATTTCTGTTTGGTTTAGTAGTTTTTATTTTATAAGCATTATTAGTAATTGAAGTTTTTTTTATTGTAAAATTTTTAATAATAGCATTTGGTGCTCGCACACAAATACCATTTGCTCGGTGCGGGAATCGAACACTCGTGCAATGCAGAGCGTGGATAATATGAAAATTTTACCTAGATAAAATGGTAAGGACTGGGAAGGTTTGGGAGAGGCCTTTGTCTAGCAATGGAAAAATTCAGGCTAACAAAAAAAAACTCAACTCTTTTATGCCAGCGTCATAGGTATATATATACCTTACCTAGACTTAGATATTATATAAAATACATAAGGGCATAGCAAAGCTAAAATTTACTTTAAAATATTACAAGTATTTGATAAAAGTGCGTCATCTCTCGACAGTAATAGTGTTGATCTTAATTCAAACTTACTGTATGTGACTAAGTGACTTATCACTTATCGCATAGGTGACGCTAAAACCAAGTTAGGTTCGTCTAGCTAAGGTATATATATATACCTATGACGCTGGCACAAAAGAGTTGAGAAATTTCGAGTCCAGCAGCATACGAATCCATAGCTGAATTGGCAAAGCACTTGGGGCGTATATCCAGGGGTGCAGGTTTGAGTCCTGCTGGATTATTAATTTTTCAACTTAAATATTATATAAAATACAAAAAGGCATAGCAAAGCTAAAATTAGCTTTAAAAAAACAAAAAACAGACGGCCAACAGTCTCATTATTTTCTAATAACCTTGATCACAATTTCTTAAAGAACTTACAATGGAAGAACTGCACGCCACAGCTAGAAGTCTTGTACTTATTAAAGTCGGAGAACAGCTCCACCTTCACGATCACGTTCAGCTCACCACGGATACCGTGCATCGTGTCGAACACCGGGATCCATCCTGACATAACTGCACCTGAAAAGTAAAAGGGGAAAAATCTAAAATGCATGTAAAAACTGGAGTTCTGGATTATAGATAGAAAAACATAGTAAAATATCTACACATTTCTTTAACTTCTTAAATAACTGGTGAGGCAGTCTACAATCCCAACCGAGTGCACGATTAGCGCAGTGGTTAAAGCGGTCGCCTCACCACTGGTGATGTAGGTTCGATCCCCACACGGGACAAATCATAATGTGATCCGCAAAGATTTGTCTTGACTCTGGGTGTGCTTTGTGTGTGTGAAAAAATGTATGTTTGATAACACCTCCGCGACACAGCAGTTATTCGTAGAGCAGGCGTCGTTTTTTAAAATAGAGAAATAAATGTACATGAGGATACGTCTTCCATGTCCCTAACTTGCGAATCTCATATACTTGTTGTTTATAGGCAAGCGAACTTCTCCATAAACTTCATCGTCACTTACAGTCAGGTAAGATCGTGGTCAAGCAAAATTTATAGTATAAAAGTCTTGGGCCTAACCTTGTGTATTAAGTCCAAGTAGGGTCAGTGACCTACCGTGACTAGAGTATATTTAGGAAACCGTATAGAGATTAAGGTTTTGATAACTCAGAAATAGAAACTTCGTGATATTTTAAAAGGTACCGTACCTTTTAAGATTTCTGAATTTAAGTATTGATTTTAAGCAACCTGGATAATTCATGTAGAACACTGCTTATTTCTGTAGTTCTGAATAAATTAGGCTGAAACCATTAGTTTCTTTAGAGTACCAGATGGATACACGTTCCATCTTGCTTGCACACATAGCTTAGTTTGTGCAAACAGTTCGCTTTCTCAGCTGGCGTTCAATCTTACTTGTGCTGATTGATTTTTTTATTTACCTATTTGTAATTTGCACAAAATGTTTGTGCAAGTTAGATGGAGTGTGCAGCCGGGACTTAAGAAAACGCTAGGTTTGTCTTGTTTACTGTGTATGAGTCGTTAACTGTCCCATCTGCATATGAGAACGAGGGTATAGAATTGAGAGTACATCTGTGTTTATATCACACGTTGCACCTGCCGGGCAAGCATACGAGAAAATAAGATTATGTAGCGATTTTGCTATGTTTTCCCATATAAAAATATGACAAAAACATAACTTAATCTATTTCGCGCTCGTTTGCTTGCCCCCCTGGCTGTGGTTCAGCGGTGCCTGATATCCAACTAAGATATTAATCTTGTACTTACCACCATGTGGAGCGGTGGTACTCTTAGCATTGTTAGCTTCTCTTGCCAAGAGTGGTGCCAGGCTGATGACCACCTTGCCGATTGCGTCATTAGCTGAATAAGTGTCGTGGTCCATGAGGCGAAGCTGCAGGGGCTCATCTTGGAGCTCTGATTCGTCTACCTGGAGAGCAAGCAGTGTTTTGTAAGTATAGAATAGTAAGTAAGATGTTGAAGATGGAAGATCCTGTTAAAACTAAAAAAAGACATAAAAGCGAGGCTCATTCACCAGCTGGACGAATTATCATATTACTGGGTATAGAATAATTATTATCCTGTTCTTTACTCTCATTAAGAGTAAGAGCAGGATAATTTGCCGCTAGCGATGAAAATCTTATGTAAACATAGGTGCATGGAAAAGAGTCTCTGAAATTATGTAAGCATCAGCAGTTTACAGACGACATTCATTAATTTTGTTATAAATACTTGGCCAATAGTTCCAGAGACAAATTGCGTAATTTGGATAAATATCTGCAAATTAAGTGGTAGTAGTGAGCTTGTTGACAAGCACCTTTTTGGCACAAAGAGAACAAACAACATCTACTTTTATATCAAAGCTCTTTATTTTTTGTTCAAAAAACCCACGCATTAGGGTTAATAAATCTCCAATAAATTTATGAAGACATTTATTCGATTTAATTGACCGACAAGAGATTAAGAGATTAACGAACCTTGCCCGTATCAACAAACGGACAGATAAACATAATAATATAAACCGCTATTTCGATTGAGAAAATAGATGCGGTGCCAACGATCGTGTTTGTTGTTAGAGCTTTATTATATACAGTCGATTCCGATAAATTCTTTGTATCTGTCGTTTTCCTCATGAAAGACAAAACTCATGATAATATATCAATAGCAGTCCTGTATCTCTAATATGTATTACCATCCCACGACTGGACACGGGCCTCTTCTTATGAGAAGGGTTAGGCCATAGTCTACCACGCTGGCGAAGTGCGGATTAGTAGACTTCACACACCCTTAAGCACTTTTAAGACACTCTCAGGCACGCAGATTTCCTCACGTTGATTTCTTTCACCGACTGAGCGATAATTCATATGATAAATACAGACATATCTTTGAAAAGACGAATCTTAACGATTTATTGAGTATGTTCTGTGAATTCGAACCCGAATCCTTTGACTTCGCAGTCCTACGGTCTCACACTGGGCTATCGCTACTTAAAACAAAACTCAAGCATTAGCTTCAGGCGTCCTTTACATTAGGAGAGCGCGATCGTCGGGCGTGTGGGCTCGCTGACTGCACACACGTCATACGGCGTCGCACGCATATAACAGCCGTGTGTGCAGCCATCGCGCCCACATGCTCTACAATCGCGCACGCTCATCAGTTATTGCTATTTAGTTTCTTACCATCAGGTGAGTTACAACCAAAGTACAAACCCAATAGTAAACTACAAGAAATAGAAAGAAGCATTTCTGTGATCGGAAACTCGGAACCGAGCAAATAAACAGAGCAAATTACGAGTACACCAACTGTTTCGTGTCAAACAACAATGGCGATAAAACTATTGGCAAGAAAATACCAGGTGTATATTATCAAGATAAAAGCTTGAGAGCTTCCGTCTTACATTAGGTACCGGATACACGCTCCATATTATTTGAGCAAACATGTCGTTTTGGCGGCGACACGCGCAATTTAAGATTTTGTACAAATTGAAACTTAAATACAAATAACACTTTTTCCCGAAGCTAGGCTTAATCCGATGGCATCGGTTTCCCTGAGGTGGGCCCATTTTCGGGCATAGCCGCGGTGTTTGCTGATGACGTATTCGCAGTTCCGTTACCACCACGCGACTCGACGGCACTCGGCGGTGTTAATAGCGGGTGAGAACCCCACATAACCCTACCGTACACCCTAACGGTGTGGTATACGGTCAGGTATATTCACCACCAAACAAAAAAAAGTTGTATTCGATACCACGCAGTTCGAGGTAGAATAAACGCAAGACCAAGTAGATATAGGTAACAAAATATGTGTCTTGTGTTAGCGACCACAATACTCAGTTCAAAAACTATTAGAAAGTAAATACCAAGTGCACATTATCAAGATGTCAGGAGCTTTCGTCTCACGGTTTCGAGTATTTCCTGCGACACCCACGTCCCATATGCATTGCTATACCTACAACACGTGTAGATTTGGAGATAGCTCGCCAAACGTGACTTGTGCACGACCAGTTATTATTATACAATGTAAACTACTTACTCATAAAATAATAATAGCACAGTACAGACAGTAAGTTATCTTCGAACAAAGGTACATCGCGCCGTTTGTATGTACGCGTAGCGCTTGCCACGCCCCGGGTTCATGTACGTACGCACGCACACTACGCCGCTCGGCAAGTTTCTCGGTCAGTGGTAGTGCGGGCCGTGCCATTACTGTGAGCGGTCGCTGTTTGTTTAAAAAATTAGGTACGGTTACGCGCTGCACTGCAAAATGTCTTCGCGAGTCAATAGATATTATTGTGAAGTTTATGGTTGTTCAAACGTTTGTACTGTGTTAATCTTAAGGTAAATTTTAGATTAGTAAACTAGATGATTAAGTATATTGTAGTTATACATCAATTGCATTAGGTTATGTTTACATGTAATGATGGCTCTGTATTTATGTAAATAAATAAATAAAAATAAAAAAAATAAAAAAATGTTGAGAAAATTCTCGAGGTTTTAGGTATTTTATCCGACTTCAAAAAAAGGAGGTTCTCATTTTAGTTAGCAGGAGTTAGGAGATAGGAGGAGCATAAATAATTAGCATTTAATTTTACAGTTTAGATTTTTTTTCATTTTTCTATGTCTGTTCTAGTACCAGTATGTATGCACACATTGTTTTTACTCCTTTTCCTTTCTGCTTTAAGTGTAAGAGATTGCAACCTTATATACTACGGCTAGTTTTATTAATATAATATTGGTCTATTTAACAAAGAATTTAATTTCATAGTATTATTCTCTCCATAACCATTTCTAGTCATTGTATTTTGGTTGGTATAACTTACACATAACAATTATTGTTAATAAACAAACAAAATTGTATGAATTATTTGAAAAGATGGTGATCATGAGTTTCTCACCAGCTCTTCTCATGATGCAATACGAGCTGTAATTCGCTGTACGAGCCAATACTGCTCGTACAGCGAATTACACTGTAAACAAAAAACAGTCGTTTACGTTAGTCGCTACCAAATAAGTGGAACGCATAAACGTGTGTTTGGTGAACATATATTGTTTATAAACGTGACTCACAACTACTAAACGTAACAACAATTAACATTAGAAATTAACTATAACTTTACTATTTACAATAAACTATTTAACCTGAAGTGATTTTGGTGTTACTACAAGCTACCTTTTCACAACAATAACTTACATACAATCGAGATAGCGGGGTTACAGTCA
Source organism: Hypena proboscidalis (assembly GCA_905147285.1). Taxonomy (NCBI): domain Eukaryota; kingdom Metazoa; phylum Arthropoda; class Insecta; order Lepidoptera; family Erebidae; genus Hypena; species Hypena proboscidalis. The sequence continues at coordinate 2,257,300 of LR990147.1, forward strand.
ACGACGAGATAGCCCCAACACCCATCGGAGCTGGTACTTGGATTGATTTTAATTCAAACCTCAAAGTTGAATTGAAATCAATCTAAGCTCCGGTGATTCAAATCATTTTGTTGCAATTAATATTATAATTTAATTAGCTTAAGTTTTATTTTAACTTCATTTATTTGAACGTTGATGTTTGTTTTGACGTGTTCAAGCACCTTTTAGGGCCCATGGAAATAAATGATTTGGCTTTGACTTGACATAAATAAATGCTTTGTTTTGTAAAAAAAACGTCTTTTTTATAATTAAAAAAATGATTTCTGTACAGGTAATTTAAAATATCAATCTGACAAGTGACAACCCTACGCCTCGAGCAAGTTTAGGTATCGTGCGCTCCTAAACGCCGGGAGTTGGCGTACTTATTAATTTTACTATGATAATAGTAAGAACGGAGAAGCACTAACGTTTATTATCCTACATATTCACCTCGTATTATTATTGGAACGAAGTTCCTTATTGCGCGTTGCGAAAGGGAGCTAGGCGGAAAAAAAAGGAACGAAAAGTTGTAACGACACTTTTCGTAGCAATTCTCGTAGCAGCGTAGTAATTACATGCTACGTTACAGCTACGGTGCTACATGGCGTGCGCATTTTTCTGTGTCCGTCTCTCTTTCTCGCTTATAGAAAAAAGAGATAAATTAAATTTAAAAAAAAACTATAAAGAAAAAAATTACTAGAATTGAGTTACTAAAAAAAAAATGCGCACGCCACTCGGCGTGCGCGTTTTTCTGTGACCGTCGCTCCATCTCGCTTATAGAAAAGATAAAAGGAATTAAAAAATATTAAAAAAAAAAAAAATTCTAGAGTTGAGTTTCTGCTAAAATAGGGGCGCTGGCGCGCTCAGAAAGGTCTGCGAAGGCGTACACGATCGCTGTTCTAGTCAGATACCAGGGAATAAATAGCTCGATATCGTGAACATTACGCCTCACTTGGATCTGCAGAACATACTAGAACTTTAAATCGGTGGACCTTATATACAGGACCTTGTAACGAAACCATAGCGCGATCTAATTCGATCCCAACGCCATCTATCGCGCGACTTCGGAACTGATTGGTGCTACAGAAATATGCTGCGCATAGAGAAAGCAAGCGAAATATTTTCATTTTGTCTCTCTATGAATAATAAAGTAACAAAAAAAAAATATTATCATAACTTAAAAAAAAAATACAATTCCCGCCTTTTGTTGAGTGTATACAGGTGTTTTGTACATAATAAATTATTAAAAATAGTTACAATAATGAATCCTGACAGTGTTTCTGCACAAGTTCTGGATATTGCTGATGGATTTAGGTAAGTAGAGATTTTATACACACGATAATAATAGTTATTTATGCAACTGTTCTATAATGAGGGGTATTAAAACACGAGTGTGGGTTTATCACACGAGGCGAAGCCGAGTGTGATAATAGTATCACATGAGTGTTTTAATACCTAATTATAACAGTTGCATACAAGACTTTATCTACACCCATGATATGAATCCTCTATAAATGTTCTGAAACCATAGGGTATTAGGGTACAGTGTTGTATGAACTCTATGTAAATTCATGGAAAGTTTAATTAGTGAGTATCTAATACAAAAAAACTATGTATAGGTAATAATATAATTATTTATTGTAATAATTATTTACATTTTGGATCGTACAATTATTAAAAAGTATTTTTTCAATACTATTATTGAACAAAAATGGCGGGATACGACGTCAATTCAAAAATTCGAATATGTTTTTATTTAAATTACGGCGCTGTGGTAGTGAAACGCGCGTGCATGACATGTTCTTTTTTTGAAATTCATAAAGATGCCATGAGAATGTGGCTGTTCGATGAGATGAGTAAAAAAGGAGTTGCATAATGAATTTCAGTACAACATTATAACACCCGTTTGGGTGTTATAATGGTTATTATGACACTGGCTGTTTTAATGTTGGCAATTAGCTAACTGTTTCAAGAACGTTTATAGAGGATTTATAGCATGGGTGTAGATAAATGCTTTTGTATTTTAGCAAGTACACATTATAACCTTTCTTTACTATTGTGCTAACCAAGTCATACGCGTTATAATCTCTTCATTATTGTGTGTTTAGCAAGTGTACGCGTCATAACTATATTAAATTCAAAAGCAAATTATTTTTTAATATTACCACAGAATGTTTACTAATTTTGTTATGTACATTTCATGGAATATACGATTAGAACACATCTAATTATGTCATTGGGATTGGTGATGAGATTATTGATAATGAGATCTGATATTATTATATCGCGAGTAAACTTGCGAATACAATTTAAAAGAAAGCAAGATAATCGCAGAAAAATAATGTTAAAGATAAGGTTTGTTATGTGTGGTCATAGAACTATTTCTCCTAGAAACCGAGTACACGCATGAAATGTAAAGCCACTTTAATTGTGCCGTTTCAGTTCAGTGTAACTCTCTGGTATTTATCAGATTTTCGTTTAGTTTGTCTGTCCGCCAAGCGGTGCATTATAATTTTCAATCAATCTGTTTTTAGCCTTACTTTATACTTAAATTCATACAAGCAGTTTATTTATCTAGGCATTATAAGTCTATGCGTGTGTTTGAATGAACCTCGCTTTTGATATTTTGAAATTCGAATAGCGCGAAAGTTTGAAGATAAGAATTATTTTAAAATTAAGTGTGTAAGGCACAGGAAATATTGTTATGTAGCCATTCAGCCTATAGGAGTATTGTGATAATATCTCCACAATGATTTTAAAAGTATCATTCGATTTTAAGAGAATGATTAAAGTGATTCTGAATGATCTTGTGTACGCTTGCTACGCTTGATAATTTAATTGTCTTAATGTTTGTTTTTATTTTAATTTGGTTTAAATTTTTGTTACCGTATTTAGTTTATAAATATACTGTTTTATTTGTTTAGTGGTTAAGGTCGCATACCTTTTACTGCAATCTCGGATGCGAATCCTGATTTGTTGTTATTTGGAATTACCGAACTTCGTTCCATTCGGGTGTCCCTTGACACCTCAGTAGTTTTTTTTTATATATTTTTTTTTATTTCCGTAACTGCGTTATCTCATTACAAGTATCCTTAGCTATTTAAAATAAAATTCATAATAATCACACTGTCTCGTTGGTAGTTAGCGTATGTCACCGCGTGGTTTCGGGTTCGGTTTTTTTAGGGTAAAAATGTAGATTGAGATTTTTTTACAAAGCTCAGTAGATCACGAATATTATATTATAGGATCCTTCTATCACATGAGACCAAAACATTACAGGTGAAATGTGGGTGTTACACACCTCTGCCATACTCTTCTGGGAAATATAGGCGTGATGTTTGGTCGTCATAATCAACGCTCATCCTTGATGTCTTCACAGTATGTCACAGGTTGAAAGAAAGACCGAAGAAAATATGTATAGATTGTGTAATACTTCGAGTTGGTTGGATAAGGCGTGTGAGACTGTAAGGAGATGAGCGACGGCTGTCAGAAAGGTATGCAATAATATAACTTATTGCACCGGCTCCAAATTATTCGGATTACAGCAGGTGAAAATGATCAAAATGATTAGTCAATAGCTCTAAGTCTATATGCAGCGATAACCGAGTGTGAGACCGTTGGACAGCGAAGTCGAAGTTTTGGGTACGAATTTATCGCATTCACCTCTGTCAATTAACCTTTAAGATTCGCCATGCCGAAGATAAGTGAGAATTATGAAAACTATTTCTTAATCACCGTGATTGAGAAATAATTTTTCAAGGAAAACATCGTGAGGAAACCTGTATACACCTGTAAGAGTCTCAACTCGAGGATATACGAAGTAGAATACTCATCACGAGAAGAGGATAGATATAAACCCAATTTGTGTACCACAGTGGACCAAAAGCTGGCTACCGGAGCTCTTTTTTATGGCTAATTTTAGCCATCTTACTGTTTTTCTTTTACTAGTTACTAGGTATAGCTATCTGCTAAGATTTCTGTAACGCTAAAATACCAGCTGCAGTTTCGTATTTTCCTTGGCACTGAAATGCCCTTTTTGCGCCAAATTATAAAGCAAATATGGGTATGTATCTAAAGGTCACTGGGTAGGTAATTGTCGCCTGTTTACAAAGTAGCGCTGTGGCAAAACCTAGGGCAAGACTCTAACCAAAGACAGCGCAATTGCCATGTGATAAGGGTTCTCCATACATTCAGCTGATAGTATCCAGACAGAAAAAAATCTTAAATGCACCTTTGCTAACCCAGGAGTAGAATTTTAGACTACAATAGTAGCTATAGAAGCATTACAGGCTAATATACTGCAATCAATAAAATATTTATCGCAAAGTTATCTGGCCGATATGGCTACTTTAGCACCCGCTTGAGCCGTAATAACTCAGTCTGTTGGAATATGCACTTTGAGATGTACCTAGATCCTTTGAGGCCTGCTGAATAACTCAAGAAGTAAAGACACGTGTCAGATCATAGGCAGAAACCAATACCTACCAAGGTTTCTATTTTCAGGTCTTCGTTCGTAATATAGCTAAAAAAGAACGGAACGAAAAAATGATTCTATTTTACAAGTGGCCTATCTGACGTCAGCTGCCAGCAGCCCTACGTAAATATTGTATGAAAAATTAAACACCGAAGTGACGATGCATGAACAACAACAAATGAGGTAGATTTGTTCGCTTTCTACTTTTAACCCTGCCTTGCAAACGTCCTTAAAACAAACGCCACGCAAAACAACTCATAAACAGAATAATATTACAAAACTGCGCAAAAACTGGCAAATAACAAAGTCTTTGGCGTCATTCCAAAACATTATTTGAATCATTGGTAGCGCATTGTGGAAATATATAAACAAATATCTAAGCAGACGGACGCCAGACGTGGTATCTGGCAATGGCACATGCACGCCATCTTGCGATTTTGCGACGTCACTTAAACGGTTGCCAAATAATCCACCACATTTGATCAGTTAAGAAAATGCTTGACGATTATGTATGGAACAGACCGATAGAATGCTTCTTCTAAAATGATGGCTTACGCCGGGTCTATTAAAATGTATTCGCAACAGAGACAAGCTTTATAAAAAATGTGTTAAAGACCCACAAAATCAACTCGCTGACGTGATATACAAAAGATACAGAAACTTCTGCAACGCCCTCGTAAAGAAATTAAAAAGAAAATATGAAAAGTCATTACTACAAAATGCTAAAAATAACAAGGAGAAATGGAACGCTGTAAAAACAATTACAAATATAACTAAAAATAAAACTGACGCAGTACACCTATTGCCACCCACAAAAGACACATCAACAGCAATTAATGATGTCAATAACTACTTCTCAAATGTTGGTAAGCAGCTAGCGGATGCCATTACACATTCAACAAATATTTACAACTTTGAAGTACCTTCCGTCCTCAACTCGATCGTTCTACTTGCGCCTGATGAAGCTGAAATTGAAACCCTTATTATTAACCTTAAAAATGATTGTGCTGTTGGCTGGGACCAAATTTCAGCCACGTTTCTGAAACAAGGTAGACATATTATTGTACCCCATCTTACAAAATTAATAGATACATGTCTCACTCAAGGCATTTTTCCTAAAGTTTTTAAAAAATCTCTGATAACCCCCGTACATAAAAACGGCCTTAAAGACGTGGTCTCTAACTATAGGCCAATATCGGTCTTGACCACTTTGTCAAAAATATTAGAGAAAGTGTTAAATAAGAGACTAATTAATTTCCTTGAAAATAATAAGTTATTATCTGAGGCTCAGTTTGGATTTAGATCGGGTAAGAGCACAATAGATGCCATCAGTCAATTGGTGGACTATGTTACATTAAAGTTGGACTCAAAACAAAAATGTATTGGTGTCTTTCTTGATTTGGCGCGTGCTTTCGACACAGTTTCGATTAGCACATTGGTACACAAATTAGATAAGATTGGTATCCGTGACAATGCCTTAAAAATATTCAAAGACTTTCTCTGTGATCGCACCCAATGTGTAAAAATTAAAGAACATGTCAGTTCTGAAGCTAAAATTACCTATGGCGTCCCGCAGGGTAGCATCCTTGGCCCAAGTCTCTTCTTAATTTACATAAACGATTTGTGCAGCCAAAAACTTATAAAAGGCAAAGTCTTCACATATGCTGATGACACAGCGTTAGTATTCTATGGAGAGACTTGGGATGAAGTAAGAAAGAATGCCGAAGTGGGACTCCACAGAGTAAGCAAATGGTTGAGTTCAAATCTGCTTACCTTGAACATTCTTAAATCGACTGTTATTCAATTTTCCTTTGCCAGGCTTCAAATGGATGATTTTGATATTAAATTACATTCATGTAATGTCCCTCATTCCGACACTAATTGCACATGTGTTTCAATCGGTAAATCATCCACTGTTAAATACCTTGGTGTTCTACTGGATGCAAATCTTAGCTGGCGCCAACATATAGACCTAACCACTACCCGTGTCCGAAAACTAATATGGGTTTTCAAAAAACTTAGACATGTAGGTAATTTTGATCTTTTACGCACAGTTTACTTTGCACTAGTGCAGTCGGTTCTGGGATACTGCATTGTGGCATGGGGTGGTGCTTGCAAGACACTTCTTGTTAACTTAGAAAGGGCACAAAGATGTGTATTAAAAGTAGCAACATTTAAGCCATATAGATTTCCTACAACAAATTTATACCAATTATGTGAGGTACTTACCGTTAGAAAACTTTATATTTTGCAACTTGTGTGCAGACAGCACAGTATTACACCTTACAATAAAGACAGATCCGAGAAACGTACAATAGGCAATATTTGCAATCCTTTGAAGTGTCGTACTGAGACTGCAAGACGGCAACGAATACACCTTGCTATATATTTGTATAACAAAATCAACAAAATTCTTAACATAAACCCTCTGACACTGCATGAAGCAAAAATAAAAATTACCTCCTGGCTAAAGTCGTTAGAATATGAGTCAACTGAAGCTTTATTAAAATACATAAAATAAATTAACAAAATGAATAAGTTGTTAAGCAAAACACATACCTTCGCACTCACTCACTAATATACACACAATCACACACACCCACGCTCGCGCACACACACACACACACACACACACACACACACACACACACACACACACACACACACACTACTCAACTAAAAATAATATAATATATTTAAATAAAAATAAGTTTTTCTAGAAATTTAATTTTACCCATAACTTGTTTAAGATATATTTGGTACATTCGCTGTAAATTGCATAACATTAATATTAAGAATATCTTATTTGGGAGAGGACACTGGCTGCCGAAACACAGGTATTTTCAATGCCTACCTCGGAAGTCAGGGCTTCACATAATGCTTGTATTGTTGATTTATGCAATAAAGAATTTATTATTATTATTATTATTATTATTATTCTAACGGTTTCTGTGACATTTTTATGGGTCATTAATCAGGGCGAGGTCTTAGATGAAGAGGTGATTAATTTGAATGTTTTTGTGAGCTGGTAATAGGTGATATATCAAAGATGTAGCAACAACTGCGACTTTGTTAATGAATAATGGTCTTGGTAAAAAGAGTCCGAGGCTGTCTTAGAAAAATTTAGCCACGTCTTGAGTTTTCTGTCGGCGCTCTGTCACAGCTTTTCCCGAAATTCGTAAGTACCTGTTACTGGCTCCAGTGTTATGCACTGGGATGTACAACCCAAAATTAGCAATCATCGCTTCTCCCTGCATCGCGTAACGAAAGTGTAGGCTCGTTTTGTGAAGTTTACAAACAAGACGTACATCGACATAATATCTCATAATCAAATTGTAAAACGCGTAGGGCCGTTTCTAATGACCAGGTGTGCAGGGGCCTTAGACTGCAACAACACAGATTGCGATGATCAGTGTTACCTTAAGTTCTGAAGGACACAGTGACACACGCAAACATTCTAATGGACAATGTGTCCGTGTGTCGTACGCTTTTCGTGCCATCGACCTGATTGTTTTGCATAACAATACAGGTTTTCAAAATTCAATGGCTCATGGATATGTAAGCATATGCGGTTTAAAAGATTTTTTAAACAAACCCATTTCAATAGGTCCAGAATATCTGTTATCAATTTATCTTCAGATGTTCTGTCTGACCAAAAACTAAGTAAACTATGTAAAGATTGATAGTTTGTTTATTTATTTTATTTTAAAACTTTTTGCACATAATAAGTGAACAATGGCGGACTTAATGCCATAGTCATTCTCTACCAGCCTACCGTAAGGTGGTGCAGAGATAACAAAGTTAGGTGCAGTAATAAATGTTCCAATTAAATGATTCCTAATGAGTTAAGTCTAATCCTAAAACCACACAATATTATATCAAATTATTATTATAAATGTAACTACTACTACAATGATGTTCATATGATTGAAGACATTTATGTAAGAAACCAAAACAAACACTTAAGAAGCCATTCTTTAAGAATTTGACAGACACTAGCGAAGCTACATCCTTTAAAACACTTTTTACCAAATAGAGTTGCCATGAAATGGAACAGACTCCCAGCAAACGTTGTTATGGCACGCACAGTGAATACATTAAAAAATAGACTGGACAAATTCTCCAAATCACAAGACTCACACACATCAGCTTAATAGCTGCTAGTGTGCTTCATATATAATAATATAAAATATTATATAAATAATAACTGTAGAAGATTTGGTAAGTAAAGTGACACACTCAGAATCTGCCCAACAATCTTTTGCTTAGCTGAGATTAGAATTTGAAATATATTACACACTGCCTTTCAAAATTTTAATGTCTGCTAAGCACAAGGCTTAGAGACAAGTAGAGTTAATGGATGACGCGACAGAGCCTACCAAACTGGAAACTCTGTGATTAGGTCCAAAAATCCATAATCCTAACACCCGTTAAGTTGACAGCAAATTAAAAGTCAGGCTTTTCTGATTGGCAATGCTCAAGCGCGGTGTTCATTGATCAGAACATTACATCAATATTTGAAGTCGTACACATACTTTATTGCTTAGCACAGACACACAGATTTTTTTGTTTATTTGATAAAGTAATACTCAATTATATAATGAATAGTTTGGCAGAACTATTTTTCTCATATTTATGAAATAAAAACCATTATTTGAAGGTTCTTTTTTCTCTGTCTATCTAGAAAAACGGTATTTAACACATTATATGGCACTCAAAAATCACATTACATTTTGGAACTCTCTGTTGAATCAGTGCATAAAATTAATAGATTAAAATGCTTATATTGGCTGATCTTAGCTTTTCACATAAATTAATAATGTTGTTTTTTAACAATATCAGAAATCATTCTCATCATGGTTTTAAGATAAACAAATGTTTTCTACTCAAAATAACACAAGAAATATGAGAATTTGTTTAGTTAGTGTAATTTAGCTTATTTAGGATGTTAACTAATGAATACCTTACCTCAAAGCGGTACCACTCAGTGCTATTCCAGTGAGGGTTCAAAGACTTCCGGCACACATCAGTCTTGTGCGTGACGCTCCCAAACTTGATCTCCACGAACGCATCCGTTGTATCGCCGGCTCTGTCCATTACCGGCAGGTTTCGACCTGCCAGCACCTTCACCTTTATTTTACCAGGCATTTCCACTTATTTACACATACATTTATGTCTTTAAACTGAGAAATAATAATTAGCTATTTGATAGAGCTACTACGACCACATTATATCACTCATTCAGTTTATTATCGTCTCATTTCACCAAAACCTATCGCTCCCAAACTTCTAATCAGAACGACAACACAGACATTATATCTTATCAATACACTGATTTATATAGATCACTGATACATGATACGTTTATTTCAAGCGTGCAGACACTGCCCGCACTTATTAAATACCACATTTTTGACAATAAACTCCGATAATTCAAATAAAAACATGTTTTTTGCACGCAAATTATTCGCGACGCGTATCACATATAATTACGCGCTTGTGATATAAACACTGCACCTTGGAGCGCCCCAGCTGTATCTAAATGTTGTTCTAAAAGTAATCTGTTGGTTTATTATTAGACAAAATGTGATATTTTATAAATAAAATCGGCAAACGAGCGACACGCACAATCAGAAAATGTCAAACTAAATGTCAGATACGTCAAATTCAAATTGTCAACAATAATAAGTACGTTTTATTATTCAAGTATCAATATTTGCAAGTATTATTAGAAAACCTTTTTTTTTTATATTTATAGACAGAATGGGTTTCGCGTATGAATTTGCCGCAAGGAATGCCTGTGTAGCGTGAGGTTTCCGAAATGTCAAATTTCACTATTTCCGGGTTAGCTAAGCGGTCATTGAGTTTATAAGTGTCTAGAGAGGCACAGTTCTTTAGGGCATTCTGAAGACATACCGTACTGTTTGCGAGCGACAGATAATAATGCATTGTGCCGTAGACAGAGAAACCAAGTAGTCTTTGAAGTGTGCATAAGACACGTATGAGAGCAAAAGAGACAGACGTATTAATATCTCCACTTGAAATTGAAACAAAAAGCCGTACTTCTTAATAATGTTTGTTCCTAAATGTACCTATATAAAAATGTATAAACTGGTTGGGATAAATCAATGACAGTCAACAAACTTTGTCAGACCTTACTCTAGAGTAGCGCCACCTGGTGGACAAAAAACTTTAGCCTTTATCACGAACATCCAATATTAATAAAAAAATATCCATAGTAAATAGTCATCCATTTACTATTGAGGTGGTTTCGCTTAGTTCGATGTTTAAAAATTTTTTGTGGTAAAAACTTGAACGAGTTCTTATCCACCCCGCCCTGTACCGTATCATGCATAACAACACGGCGACCGATCCTCAGGTTTGGTATGTGCAGACCTGTGGTGCATTAACCATTTTTTTTTTTAATATGTAGCTATGACAGCTATGTCAGATTTGGTGATTTTGTGCTATGGCAGTTTTTTTAGTTTTTATGAATGCATCGCGCAACGCTGCGCAACGTTACGAGGAGGAAGAGGATTTGGCAGATTTAGTTACTACTTTGAAAAAAAAACACCACTATAAAGCAAACAATTGATTTAATTATGCTTAACAGTCTTTTATTTCTTGGATATCTATCTATATTTTTTAACAGACGTTTTATTGATGTTGCTGTAACACTCACATGAGGTTTCGCGTTATCATAAACATACGTAGACACGTGGCAACCAAACACTTAGCCCAATTTCACGTAACTTCTTCTACTTGTATTTCGATCGCTCTCTCTTTTTCCGTAAAAAAACCGTAGCTCAAAGTTAACGTCGGTTAAGAAGTTTCGTGAAATTGGGCTTCTAAATAAATTAATTTCGTTCTCAGAACGGTACATACAGTTACTTTATAACATTACAGAAATGACAATGGTGGGGTTCCCGAACAATTTTCGTTCGCGATACACTTTAGTTTTGATATATTGTCGCGGCGCACCTACGAACAAAAATGTATGGCGTCCTCTAGCCTTAATAAGTGAAAAATCGCGCTCCACGGCGTTTTCTTACTCTTTGAAAACTTCTGGTATAGATAATTCAAGGCATTTTGATGCACCGTTGCATGTGTGCGTGACACGTAACTTGGCGCTCTTCGATATCAACGCGTCACAGACACACAAATCACGTATGTTTACACGCACACGCACACATAGAACCGAGCGCCAAGATGAGTTGTAGTATTTGTTTTGAGCATGTTTGGCACATTATATTGCTAAATTGGCTTAAAATCATTAATGATAAATTGTGATGATTTGTAATAGTTGTAGCTGTGTAAAAACTTAATCTAAATCTTAACTAATAAAACATTAAATATTCAACTGATTAAGATTGGTAGAGCTACACAAAAAGTTGTACTTTTCCCATATAAATGTCTGAGATTGTAAGAAACCATCTTTTACTGGAAGTGTATAGATTGATGTGTAAGTACTACAACAAAGCAGATTCATGATCCACCATATTACTATTTTTGTACAGACATTTTAAAACACTAAAGTCTAAATTCACTTGTTCTATCAACAAATGTCAACCTTATCAACTTTGACAATGTCAAAGGATATGTTTGTCAAATGGGTCATGAATCAACTTTGCTGAAAGTACATGAAATTATTTTATATATATTAGTTTGATTATTATTATTTCATTATTATTATTCTAATTAACATTAACAAAAAATATAACTAGACAACTAAAACTTCATATAGTTAAACTCACTTAAAACGCAATTATATTTTAAAGAAAATTGTGATAAGAATTTGGATTGACTTTTCAATATTTTACGAAGAACTAAATGATTCAAGTGTTACCAAGCTATTTATAGAATTATTATCAAATATTTCATAAGCAAATTGTTCAACAAAGCTTCCTGCCTGTTTTATCAAAGCAGTTTCTGTAATTTAAACAGTTCCTGAATAAGGATTTGGATACTTAATTGCTGGTTAATTATATGATTTTTTACTAGGGTTCGAAGTGATAATTATCATTGATAAAGAACTCTAATGACATCATTGACCCGCCACACTTGTATAACACAATTTGACGATTTCGAGCGTTTCCAAATAAATAAAGTGTCGAATTTCGTTTTCTGTTTGTGTTTGTCGACAATACTCGAAATTTTGTTGAAAAAATTCATTAAATATGCCGAGAAATAAAGATAAATGCTTTTAGGCAGAATATGTGTGCACAAAAACAAAAAACAGCGGTTTATGTGCGAAATGTAATAAGGAGACGAAGTAATTAATCATGATGGATAATTATCTAATAATTATCACAGAAAATAATTACCTTGATAATTTCGAACCCTGATTTCTACACAAATTAGACATTTTATCTGTTACAAAAGATTAAAATAGGCTAATGGTGAAACTGGCCCTTACATACATAAAATCCCACCGTTATCCCACAGGGGTAAGCAGAGACTATGGAACGCTATGTGCTACGCTCCTTATATACTTCTTAATGTGATGTTTTCACTTATCTCTAAGTTTCTTCAACATTTGCTCAATATCATGACTTCCAGCCGGATTCGGGCGTTTTAGCTTATGCTTAGCAGATAACTTAGGAATACAACTTTTCACAGGACTTTTTCTAGGTACAGGGAACGTGTCCAGTTTGGAATGACCTCCCATTCCATCGTATGATATGTCCAAGGGAGCTCTGGGGTTGAAAGTTTCGATTTTCATTGGCTCTTTTGTATGGAAAATGCTGGTAGACTTCTGGGCGTCAATTCTTTTCTTGTTGATGTCTTTTATTGAGTTCAGGTACATTTGTTGTGAAGGCTGAAATGTATAAATAAGGATGTTAAGTAGCCAATCGGAGAATAAGATGCCTTATGTGCCACCAGGTATTGAAGAAATCGTTTTTTTACAGAACAAAACATTTAGTTTTGTTTTATTTTATAAACAAAAGAACATGTTTTGTATCAATGCTTCATTACTATTTTAATAACCTTGATTTAAATATTTTTTAACATGTTTTGAACATGAGTCATAGGTATAAAAAGAAAAGATTAAATTGAAAATCTAAAAGGTTTATACTATATTAGTTGTAAGTTTAGGTTCTAATTTAATTATCAAATTAAATGTAACATAACGCCTATATTAGCCAGATGGGTGTGGCAGAGGTGTATTATACCCACATTAGGTCCCATGTAATATGGAGTGAGCCTATCGCCATTCGCCGGACACTAATCTAACTCCGGGCTGCTTCGTTAAGAATTTCAAGACGGAAAAAATCCAAATAACGCCATAATCCGACCCGGGAGTCGATCTCGAGACTGCCCGGTAAGAGGCGCATATGCTAACCACTAGACCAACGCGGCAGGCAGCCATTTACTTTTGAGAATTTCCTGGCGGAAAAATTCCAAACAACACTATGACTCGACCCGGGAGTCGATCTCGAGACTGCTCGGTGAGAGGCGCATATGCTAACCGCCAAACCGCCAATTGAAGCGGCCGTGGCGCAATGGATAAGGCATCGGTCTTACGATCGAGAGGTCGTGGGTTCGAATCGTGGCCATTACACCACGGACGTGAACTTCCTCCTAACACAAGCGAATTAAGATTAGCTGGAGGGGGTTAACAAGAATACTAGTAATTTGTATTTGTAAATTACTAGTAAACTTTAATAAAAAAAAAAAAAAACCAACGCGGCAGGCAGACATTCTCAAATCAATGCTTACCTTAGCTACATGAGGTATTTTAATGGGCGCTCGTTGCAACGCCGTCAAGCAGAGCAAACCGCCTTGTTTCAAATTCAAGTATGGTGAGTCCGAATTCTCTATATTGTTCACCATTGTGTTCTGAAAATAGAAAATGGGAAATGTATTTGATTATAAATATATCGCATAATATCAAAGATTACATACAGACGACCGGATGGCGGAGTGGGTAGTGTACCTGCCTGCGACGCCGAGGTCGTGGGTTCGATTCCACAAATCTTTGTGTGCATGAACATGGGGGTATGTCTTAGTCTGGGTGTTTCTATGTATAATAAGTATGTATTTACAAAAGAAAAATATATATGTATTAGTATCAGTTATTCTAGTACCCATAGTACAAGCTCTGCTTAGTTTGGGACTAGTTGGAGTTGTGTGTAAGTTGTGGAATATTAAATATATAATTTTTATATCAAAGATAAATACTCAGATAACATCCCCGGCACAGTGTGACAGAGGTGTGTAAACGAATTTCATCAAAATTGGTTCAGCCGTTCAGAAGATTCGCCGATACATACAGACAGACAAATATTAAACTGTACTGTAAACTGTATTTTAGAGATAGGTATCGTACAAATAACCACATCAACAGAAAAAAACATATTAACATTAATAACACACACTAGAAACGTCGAGGCCATCCAGCTCCTCGACAATATGGTATGTCCATTGATTGAAAAGACTTAAACAGACAAAACCATATGAGTTAGTTAGTGTTAGTGATTCAGTGAAAAATTACAAACAAAAACAGTGATAGTTCAAAAGACACAACATGAACAAAGTGTCTTCGCCTTAATAAAAACTAAGTAAAGTGTTATTGGACGCCTCTTAGATTTATGAATATTAATTTAGGTTAATATATAATTACTCATTAGCCTTTATGGGCTAGATTGCAATAAAATAAGATATTAATTGTGATATCTTACAATAAAAAAAATAACAGACACTTCAATTTTATTTATTAGCATGGATTATACGAAATAATACTTACAAAGCTACAATTATTGCTATCGGCATCGAGTATGGCATCGTTAAGTTTGGGCGACGCCAGCGCCATCACTTTGCCATAATTCGTGGTTTGCGGAGTATTGGGAGGAACAACAGGTACAGTTGAGCTTTCCACTGCCGTTGGTTTGGCTGCTAGCTTTGAGTTTAAATTCTCGATCGTGGCTTCTTTTTCGTTTAGCTCGGCTTCTAATTGTCTGTGAATAAAATACAATGACATAAGTGTTTCATTTTATCTCCAATTTTCTTAGCACGATAAGCATATAACACAAATAAATGAAAGTGACAGCTACGTCCTTTTTTTCGTTTTCTGTTTGTGTTTGACGACATTGGGCTGTTTAAAATGAAAAATTTGCCAAAAATTAATAACTCACATGGGCAGAATTTCTGTGCGCGAACAAGAAACAGTGGTTTATGGGCGAATTGTATGACAATAAGGAGACCAAGTAATTAATCATAATGGATAATTAACAAAACATAACATAACAACACAAATTAATTCTCTGACGAAAAGTTTGCACAACACTTTGCCCGACCCGGAATCGAACCCGAAACCTCGAGCGTGAGGAGCTTACGCTAACCACTAGACCGACGAGGCTTAATAATTGATAATTATTATTTTTATTTTTTTTTATTGGTTTTAGGAAGGCTTACAGTCTAATAACAAAATGTGACTATTGCAATACATAAATTAAGAAAAGATTGCTTTTGAAAAGCCTCCATTATCATGATAATTATCGAAGAAAATAATTTTATGATAATTTTGAACCCTGTGTGGTATGGTCTCTGGTAATAAGAAGTATATGAATTCATACTTGACTCGGTTTTGTAAATCTGCTTCCGCCTTCTTTTCTAGAGCAAGTTGTTGTTTGGCCATGTGCAATCGGTCCCGGCACTCATTCTTCTTAGATTCAGACTCACAGAGTGCCCTGAAAAACAAAATGTATATTGGTTGAGTCATATTCATATATCACATAACATCATGCCTATATTACCTATTAGAAGGGTGTGGGTGAGGTGTATATCACCAACATTTCACCTTTTATGCTTGGTTCCCATGGGATAGGGGTCAGGCTTATCGCCATCCACCAGACACAATTCCAACTCCATGTTGCTATTGTGAATTTCCTACGGAAAGTTCACGAATAACACTTTGCCCGACCGGGAATCGAACTCGAATCCTCGCGGTGAGAGGCACATACGCTAACGACTAGACCATCGAGGCAGTCATATGATTTCTATTAATACAAAAAATGGGTGTTAGTTAAACTTCTGCCAGGCTTCTAGGCCTGACGTCGCAGTGCTGCTGGCTAGTGGACATTTTAATATTTTCCAAAAAAAAAAACCAACTTCAATTACAATAATTTTAGACTTATATGGTCAAGGGTGCCATTGTCAGAACTGGACCAAATTAAAATGGGACCACTGGGAAGCACCACCATACAAATAAAAAAGAATCATTAAAATCGCTTCGCCCAATCAAAAGTTATGAGGAAACAAACATTTTAAAAAAAATACAGACAAATTGAGGACCTTCTCCTTTTTTGAAGTTGGTTAAAAAACCCTCATTACATACCTTTTAAGTGCAGTAGCAAATGTAGCAATAGTCCTAACATCTGAATATCCTTGTAGCATTTGTTCTACATCATCACTTGTAGCATTTAATACTTTCTGCAATCTGAAATACATATTAATAAATGAAAATATTTAAAAAAATTAAGATATTATAGGGATTTTATTTTAAATACCTGTAATGTTGATGTTAGGAAAAGAATAAGAGTACATTTAAAAAGATTATAAAATACTAAGGCTTATCAAGTTATTATCAATTATTAATAATATTTATCAAGATAATAATCAAAATAATTATCAGTAATAATTAACACTTCGAACTCAGCAAAAAAGTTCTGATAAAAATATTAGGATCAATCCAGAACTGGTGAAATTAGCTTTTAAGATTAAAAAAATCCTATCTACAAGTTGGCAGTTATGAAGTATGTAAAACCTACTGTGTACCTAAACTTTGGAATATCTCTGGACATTAAATTAAAAATATAAACAATTTTGAATATTTACTAGAGACTAGTTTTCAAGGTTGATCAATAGTTTCGGTTAAATTTAAATGCATTTAAAAACCGTTATATTTTGTATTATTCATCGCACCACCCTCTGCAGTATATTTCAGAGCAGCACAAGTTATTTAACACTTCTTATACAAGATTATTGACATTTGTATTAAAGGCAAATAGTCGCCGTAATTTGTCGACTAATGGGCAACTACTACAATGACTAATCAACTGTTGAAGTTCAATAGAAAATATAAATAATAAAAATATTACCCATTGAGTATCTGCATATTTTTCTTTAGTGATTCATTCTCATCCCTTAACTTC
Organism: Hypena proboscidalis; assembly: GCA_905147285.1. Taxonomy (NCBI): domain Eukaryota; kingdom Metazoa; phylum Arthropoda; class Insecta; order Lepidoptera; family Erebidae; genus Hypena; species Hypena proboscidalis. The sequence continues at coordinate 2,274,946 of LR990147.1, forward strand.
TGAGCTTCCTGGCTCTGTATATTTGCATACATGAGCTGTTCTCTTAGAGCCTGCACTTTCGAATCAAAACTTACTAGTCGCTTCTCGTAGGTTGCTGTCATGTCTCTGCAAAAAGGAAAGGCTAATAATTTAAAAAGATATTGATAAGCATTTCATAAAAAAAAAAATTGAGCAAACAGACAGACTTTGTTTTTAAAATACTTAATTTCGCCCCTGTGTTGTGTCAATAACTTTGACAAAATATACTTAAACCATCCTCATGAATTACTGTATCCATTAGTGAAAACAGAATGGTAACTGGTACGCCCATTTCATGAATTCTTTTATTACGAACAAACAGGGCAGAAGGCTTTGTTTTTTAATATGTAGTACTAACTCTTGTTTCTTCAGATCAGCATTAATAACTGCTACTTTATCCTCCAGCTCCTTATATCTAGCTTTATGCTGCCTCAATTCTAGCTGTGAGTTGTCAAGTCTGGACTGTAGTGTGGCTGCATCATCACCGCTGTTCTCGTTTGACACCGTGGGGTAAAGACGGAACATACATTTTTCTGTCACTTTGTTTCTGCATTGTGGACAGGTTTTGGATCTGAAAGAATATGTAGGGTGAAGCAACCTTGGAATCAGCCTTTAGCATGTACCATTGTTTCGGTTGCAAATTGATAAACAAATAAAAGTGAGAGCTCTTTTGACTGTGGTTTTATTGATTAGATAGAATGCCAGAAGCAATTATACTATCTAAGGGCCTAATGACATAACTAATAAACACATTCACTCACACAAGCACCCATAGCCAGAAAACAATTATTGATAATTAATGGGGCACCAGATAAGCTTATTAGAGAAACTGGGTATAAACTAAATGGAAGCTTTTTAATTGCATCTGAACTACAAACTTGTCACATCTACATATATCTGCTGTATCTCTGACAGCCAGCCAGCCTAGCTAGAGCTCTAGAACGAAATTGTTTTAAAGTATAGGCTGGCTAAACATTATTTAAGATTAAAACAGCTTGTAACTAGAAGGAAGCTTACCTTACTCTTGTTTTTTATACATTCTTACCTTTCTATCCACTGAGAAAGACAATGATGATGGAATATATGTCCGCATTTAGTCACAAATATATTTTCAGCTTGATTAACTAAATCACTGCAGATCGTACACAGAATATGCATCTGGAAAACAAACGTTGAGGTTATGTTTGGATACAAATTTATTATATTTGTTAATAATTAGTTTGCATACACGTAATTATATGGTATTTTGTACTTACTGTTATTCCATATATAAGACTATATAGGTGATAAATTTGTTATTTTTTAAATTATAATTTCAACTACAGGGTAGTTGAAATGTTTAAAATATTTCGAATTGAATAAGACTATAAAAACAAGATCTTTAAAACTTATAACTAAGTCATTGCTTTATGGCTGTATTTATTAGGCAATAACGCACATCATTAATTAATTTTAAAATGTTTTTAAATTAATGTAAACAAAGAAAGAATTTATTAAAACAAAAACCATTAAATTTTAAAATTTTGACTTTTGACATTTCGAAACCAGGGATGCTCACCGGTAGACAAAAAAACATGATCATCAATGTCAAATAATCGATTATCGCAAAATAACAAAATTTACGGTTCTACTTTTGCAACAATTGTCTGTCTGTTTCAGAAAACATCTTCCCCGAGCCGGTGCAAGACTGTCATAGGCCATACATTTCTAAACTTTGACCGCAGTGGGAATAATGTCATTTAAAACTTCTCTAGTTAAATGCATGCTCTCTGCATGCATGCAGCTACAATTTATTTGGCACATCCTTACCACGTCGCGTTCCGAATCCACTTTGAGCGCTGACAAACGCGTTCGAAAAGTTTATTTTTTTATCACTGTTGACTCCACAAATATCAAATCAGAATCAGAACCGATATATTTCGCCAATTGCAAACAATATAACATAGGTGATTAATTTTACCCCACCTGTAAATACAATTTCGTGTACGCTAGTTACGGCCACAGGGTAATTAATGCAAAACAAAAAAAAAAGTCCATTATACATGTTTTATTTAATTAAGAAATACATAGGATCTAACATATTACAATACTTACAAGCTATAATATTTTAGATTAGACATCTATAAACTTTGGCATAAAGTAAGAATGGAATGTATTGAATGTATGAAATCACCGATTTTGACTTCGGATGTTTTCTGCCTTTAAAGTCGTCAATCACCATCAAATAATAATCTCAGACTTTCTCTGCTATATAGAACAATCACTCATCAATTATGATTTAATATTTAAGTAACTATAAATAACATAATGGGGGGATATAAAACCATCTTAATTCGCGCTCGCGTATTTTTAATTTTCGGTTGAATTGCAAAACTAAAATATCAACGCTGAACGAATGATTTCGATCTTCCTGTCCCGTTCAAATATTGAATGAGTAGAGAAAGAGAGGAGAGGGGGGAGGAGCGCGATGAAATCGGCACTTAATCATCAAGTTCTTCCATCTTCTTATACGCCATCTTGAGTTCTGTGAGCAGGAGTTGGGCCTGTGACTTATCAATGAGCAGGTCGCGAGTGCTCTGCTCGCCAGAGAACACGTCATCGCTGTGCATGGTGAGCGTGAACGTGTCCACTGTCCCGTCAGGACCTGGTGCTACCGATACGTCTGTTAACTTGTTTACTGAAACAATGAAGAAATGTAAGGTTGAATTGAGAACTTTCTCCTTTTTTCATCGGTTAAAATGGTAGACAGTGCCGCCGCATCCATTAAGATATGGCCCGCGTTTTGGTGCAGAATATTAAAAACAAGATAATATTGTTATAGTTTTTAACATAATAAAAAATGATAAGATAACAGTATTGCTTTGAAAGTATAAATTAATTGACAAAAAGATTGTTTCTCTCCGGCGGGGAATCGAACCCCGGTCTCCCGCGTGACAGGCGGGGATACTGACCACTATACTACCGAAGACTTGACAGTCACCGGCGAAATATCTGTTGTATATCATTCATTTAATATATGAAGTTCGAGCACACGGCTGGCGTAGCGGTTAAAGCGGTCGCCTCGAAGCTTTCAACAAATCTTTGTGTGATCCGCAAAGATTTATTCATGAACTTAACATCCCATGTACCTGTATTTGCAACTGAATAAATGAATTATGAATTATAATTTATTTTAACTCTGGGTGTGCTTTGTGTGTGCGAAACGTATGTTTGTATACACCTCCGCAACACAGGAGTATCTTTTAGTGCAGCCGATGTTTTAATACAAAAAACAAAGAACTTGCTTTCAGGACGATGAGATTTTTTGTCGTGCAAACTCCTTGGGATAACTTTTGCGGGCTTTTCTAGGAGACTAGGGAGTATTAGGTATCACCATCCCGCTTAAACTTACTCATAAACCCATTACTCTCGACATGGGCCACATGCTCCGGCTTGTAACTATCAACAGCATCAGCGAGCGCCGAAGCATGGGCCCTCGGTACTCCAAGGACCAACAGATCTCTAGTCAGCTGAGCGCCGCTGCATGCGCAGGAACAACTTTGTTGGACCACCCAGCGAATCACTGCTGCTCCACGAGCGCATTCTTCACGGGAAGCTATGGAAAAAGAAGGAACTATGTATAAATTGGTAGAAATAGGTTTTCGATCAAAGAATAATTTTGGATAACAGTAGCTTGTGAAAACCAGGCAATCTACGCAATAAATTACCGCTGAAGGATTAATTAGTACTGGTTGATTGTATTACATAAATATATATCATAACAAAACAATATAGGCAAAGATAAATCATTTACTTAGTTTTTTTTGCATTAATTAGGTAGCGTACCTAATTAATAATAAAAAAACTTAGTATACCCTGATTTATCTTTGCCTTCATTATGTAAAATATAGTTTTCTTTAGATATATATTAGCAAAGTTTATTTCAGAACGTTGTTAACTACACGCACGGCGATAACTTTCAGCAACACGAGAATTAGCGTATATAATAATTAGTATGAAAATTGCTAATTGTACAACAAGAGAACAAAGTTCGCATATTTTATAAATGCTAAATTGTGAGACCCGAATAAGAAAAAGATTATATAGTAAAATCACGAGCGTAGCGAGCGATTTATTCTTGTTTGGAATCTCGAGCATAGTGAGGGACTCAAATAAATTAGATCTCGCATATAATAACTTTTCACCTCAGCAGCTCGACAAGGCAAAAAGAAAGTGAGCAAAACTTGATTTTTGCTCACTGTTTTCACACAACAAATAACGCCGCTTTGAGCTGCTAAGGTGAAAAGTAAATTAAGACTTACATAGACTTGTATCTTTCAATATTTCCATGATGCCATCGTCCTGTAACACAAAAGAAAATTAAAATATAGAAGTTAAAAATATACAATGAGTAGGTTTCAGCTTCGGTAACTAACTGTTTACCATCACTATCAGGCGGCCCGAACGCTTGTTTGTGACCAAAATAGGATAGAAGGCGATAAAAAACAGAGCTAATCGTGCAATACCAGTGTACCGTGTCCGTAGGTGTCCTATTACCTATATATTTAGTATCAAAGAGCCACAAGAATTTCGTGTGTATTTTGTAATGTTTTTCCGGTGGAATGTAACACAATGTAGTTACGCGGCCCTTTGACAATTTCTTTTGTGAGACGCCATTTTGATGGAGACTCTTTGTTACGATAATTGAGTTTCTTCTGTTTTACTTATATTAATGTGTAATGGAATATGTTTTATGATTTTGACCTTTTACTAAAATGTGTGTTTACTTAATGATTACTAGCGTTCAGTCGCGTTTTTACCCGCGTGGGTCGGTAAACGAAAGGTTGGTAGTCCTATTATGTTACTAAAAAATAGTTTTTTAAGCTTCTGCTATCAGTATTAATTTAATCATCAAAATGTCTTACCAAAACAAATTTCCACTTTCATAACGAATTTAAAAATATCAATGTTCTATTATTTTTTTCAAAAACGAGATAGTTGATTTTACAACATACATAGCATCACGCCTATATTACCCAGAAGGGTGTGGCAGAGGTGTACAACACCCACATTTCACCTGTTATGTTTAGGTCTCATGGGACTGGCACTTCAGATATTACTCAACTGCCTCCCCTCTCCCCTAATCTCACGCGAGATTCTTCAGAGAAAATTATAAAGATGGAATTGCATGTAGTAGAATAAATTTGTTAGAACTTAAAGAAGATATTCTCCAATATTTTACCGAAATATGTTTCTTAAAAAATCAAAGAATGTATGATGATGTAATAAAACATTACATGAATTATTCAACAGAACATGTTTTAGAGTCGAAAAGAATCAATGTCTGAAATTGCAATAACGTCCAAATACCCATCGAATAGATTTTGTGTGGTAACCAATATACGCTATTAGATAGCGATAGAATTATATAAATAAATAAATATCACACAACATCATCTAGTCCTAAACTAAGCAGAGCTTGTACTATGGGTACTAGAATAACTGATACTATACGTCGCACGCCGAATGATGATCCCTATGACAGTTCGTTAGCGCTTAACATTGTACTGACGTCCTGTCCTTTAGAGGTCCATTAAAAAGTCGAAAAAATCATAATTGTGTACATTTGTAAATTATAAAAATGAATATTATGAAATTATTACGTTATGTTCGGAAATAATGAAAAAAAACTCAATGCAAATGTACATGGTACGTGCTGCAAAAGTTACGTCGTCAAGCTGTTATTGACTAAGAAGGGACATAGGGATAAACAAAATATCGATAATTTGCTGGCAAAATTAAACAAATGCTTTGAATTTGAATAAAAATTAAAGAATAGTAAAATAAAATATAATAAGGCTGTTACTTTTTTATCCAGTGCTTTATGTCCATCAATGCGCGTTATCTTTTTTTCAAAATAAATAAATATTACTTATTATGTTGAATGACCTGGCTGAATGACATGACATTTGCCTAAATAAACAGTATTTTATCGAAATTGTTTCGCATTACTAATACAACTATCAGTTGAAACGTCATAGGGATCATCATTCGGCGTGCGAACTATAATACATATATAGTTTTTCTTTTGTAAATACATACTTAGTATATATAGAAACACGGAACACCCAGACCAATACAAACCTCCATGTTCATGCACACAAAGATTTGTCATGAGCGGGAATCGAACCCGCGACCTCTGTGTAGCAGGCAGTTACACTACCCACTCCGCCATCCGGTTGTCAAATTTTAGTTAGTCAGTTATTTTAGTTGTGTAAAGCAAAAATGAACGTTAGGCTGGTTATTCACAGTACAGCCTAATCAAATTAAATCATTTATTTCCGGGGCGCTTGAACACGTCAAAACAAACATCAAAATACAAAAAATATAAAATTAATATAAAACTTGGCTAACTAAATTATAATACTTATTGTAATAAAATGATTTGACACCGAAGCTTAGATTGACTTTAATTCAACTTAGAGATATGAATTAAAATCAATCCAAGTACCAGCTCCGATGGGTAATGCATCATGAGAAGAGCCGGTGAGAAACTCATGTGCACCATCTTTTCAAATAATTCATACAATATTTGTTTGTTTTTTTGACAATAATTTTATGTGTAAGTTATAGCAACCAAAACAACATTATGGCTAAAGATGGTTATGGAGAGAAAATAAACTTAAATATAGCAATGGAATTAAATTAATACTTATAAATAAATCCATAGTAATAAGGATAACAGCGAAGTAGCCTCATTTTACAATTGCATCAAGAATAATCGTTTTTAAGGTGTCGTAAATTTTTTGTATTAGATTAGGTATCTGTATTAGTATTACATTATCAGTGATAACGCTTAAACAATTGAGCGCTACTTCGCTGCTTCGGTTCGGTCAAATAAGACAAACACTATTGTGTCAAATTTGGCCATATTTTATTTTAGATTTTTGCCGTAATTTAACACCGTGATATTTGGCAAGACCTCGCCCAGAAGTGAGATTTGGAGCTTTTAGCTTGATAGCGATATTATAATTGTCATGTAAGTTAGAGAATAAATGATTAAAACCTAACAACCCACTGACAATTTAATATGAAAGAGTAGGAGAAATGAAAATTGAACAGAACTTCATTTCATCTCATAATACGCCTCAGTTTCTGCTTTGAAATGAAGATATAAATATTAATGAACAAACATGCTGCTCTAAAGATATCCTTGTTAGAACATCAAATAGGAATAAGTGTGGATATTATGTCTATAGTCCACCTACATATTTTTAAAGTAGAGTTGTTGTGAAAAAAGTATTTCTATAATTTTGTGAAAAGTACCTATACGTATTAATATCGGTCAGTTTGTCTTTATCGTAATTTATATTTTTTACCCTTCCTTAATAAACACCTATTATATAATATAAAGCAGATATTTTTAAGAGGAAATTTCTCCAGAGATTTGTATTTTAAGAGGGCTACTGGAGACCGGCAGCCATAAGAATTAATTCATAAAATATTAAAACCCGGCTAAGAGCATGTCAGGCCACGCGCAACACGGTTCCGTAGCTAGTCGACAATATATTTGGATTTAAAAGGGTTTACTATTATTATTAGACTGTATTATAAGTAACAACTTCATACAAGTCTTGTATTCTCTATTACTCGAACAAAGATTTGCTCTTTAAAGTTAAATTGCTCGCCAACGGGTCTCTTTATAAAAAAACGTCTTTGCAACACTTCAGTGTTTTTAAAACACCTATCTAACGATATCCCACAATATTACGATTCCCGCTTTATATGTAGGGGATCTGACTGAAAAAAAATAAGATTTTATTCTAACACTTACTTAACATTGTTAATATACATATCCATGCAAAATTTCAGCTTTCTAGCACTAACGGTTTTGACGCTATGCTTCGGTCAATCGGACATGGCGAAACTATAAGGGTCCCTTGTAGGTACTACAGTACCCTCAAAAGCCCTTAATTATTTGTTTTTGTGCTTTCTGTATTAATATTAAACTGATTTCGGAACAATCCTTTCTAAATACGCGTCAAGAATGAAATTAGAACTTAATTTCACGAGATTTGTCTTGATTTTATGTATTAAGTAAAAAGCAGCATTTCGTGGCTATCTATGTGACAAACATAACTTTATATACCCCTCGGACTTTTCTTATACAATATGTCATCAGCAGTAAATACTAATATTCAGCTAATTCCGTTAGACTAACAGGATGAGCCTCCCCGAGTGACGTACACAACGATTCCCTACGTCCGGCGCACCCTGGGCAATTCGCGAGTTCTCTAATGCGAATTGGCTAATCCTTTCACCACGATGGCAAGTCAAAATAAAATTAGACTCAGCCATCGACACGACGAAGAAGAAGACAGGCGATCGTTAATATTATTGTAAAAAGTCTTTGCGAATGATTTGAATCAGCTTCATTTAGCAGTGGCTTGATACTGAAATTATGTTGACGATAGTGCTAAGTTAAGCCTAACCTCATCTAGGTAATAATAACTTGATTTGATGAGGTTACGTATTGTGATGGGCTGCCTAGCGATAGATTGTCAACTGTTATATTCATTGACTAATCAGTCTTCAGTCAGCTTCTATGTTTAGTAAGTAAATGATGAGCACAACCAGATTGGGAACCGCAGAACATTTATCTCTAGGTGAACAATTTCTTGAAGCTCGATTTCAAAAGCTTCGATTTGGTTCTATTGTCTGATAGAAAGGAAATTGCGGGACAAAATAAGCATGCACTCAAATAACTTTCCAAAAAACCGACTTCAATTACAAAAAACCGGCCAAGTGCGTGTCGGGCCACGCGCAGTAGGGTTCCGTGTGATGAAGTGAACTTATCCGCTATAGTTTTCCTTTAAAGTTCATTACATGTACTACCGACACAATTTTTTTCAGATTTTGGGATCCAGTAGTTTAGCTTTTAGAGGGGGGGGGGGACGCTCTACTCGAACAAAAATTTGCTCTTTAAAGTTAATTATCTCGCAAACGAATCTCTAAATCAAAAAACTGTCTTAGCAACCCCTGAACCCCACACTATGGGGTAGGCGACAAAAAAAAAAAACATCCCTACTTTACATGTAGGGGAGCTACCCGAAAAAAATATATTTTTCCAAATTTTATTCTACGACTTTCTTTGTATAGTTAACATACATGTTTATGCAAAATTTCAGTTTTCTAGCACCAACGGTTTCGTCGCTATGCCTCGGACAGACGGACGGACAGACGGACATGGCGAAACTATAAGGGTTCCTTGTAGGTACTACGGAACCCTAAAAATGCTGAAGTTCAATTTTAAAAGCTACGATTTGATACTATTGTCTGATAGAAAGGAAATTGCGGGACAAAATAAGCATGCACTCAAATAACTTTCCAAAAAACCGACTTCAATTACAAAAAATGCACTAAAAAAGAAGAAATACTTAAGTATATTACGTCTCGTCTCATCTGTGTATAACTTGAAAAAAACAGTAAACGGTCTTAAGATATTTAAAGAATTATCCCCGTACTCCTAAACCTTAAGCAGTTATACCTTCCAGCATCAGCTCAGCAACATGAAATGCTCACTGCTAGATGCAAATATCCGAGAAGCTTTAGGTATATACGAAAAACAATAAGCCTATAAAATTTGAGGGTTGCCCTCGACTTCTCTAAGATCCCCTCGTCGTAGGATCGTGACTTCATGAAAATGGGACCACATGACAAGTATACTCTATCAGACAAAAAGACTTCTCAAATCAGTCCAGGCATCATGGAGTCATCGGGAAACAAAAAAAAATAAATTGTACTTTTTTTTTATTATTATTTAACCTGCTCATTTTATTTAAAAGTCGGTAAAACAAATAATTTTAAGATAAAGATAAGATTAAGGTAAGAAGGTATGAAATAGCTATAATAATATTTCAATAAAAAGGTTAAACGTTATGATACAATTGAATAAAGTATACGTGCTAAGAAGTGGTACGTGCCACAAATATACAGACAAGGGAGGCAGACGACGATTATTGGGTTATATTATATCGATATTATATTTATTTACCAAGATAGGTACTATCAGAAAAAAATTTCATGACCCATTTGAATAATATTTCTTTAGAAATTGTCAAATCGATAAGGTTTATTGGACTTTAGTGTTTTGAAATGTCTATACAAAATAGTGTTATGGTGGATCATGAATCTACATTGTTGATAGTACCTATGGAGTTTCTTATATAGAGAGGAACAAATATGATGTTATCAAGTAGTATTATGTTCTAATAATTGGTGCTTATAGAACTAAATTAATCTTAAGCCGGTCATGGGTGCATATAATAGCAGCCCTGTTTATTATAAATCTGCTGGGCTCGGGCCTCTTTTCACGATGAGAAGAGGGCCTTAGTCTACATCGCTGGCCAAGTACGGATTGGTAAACTTCACATATCCTCAAGCACTTTTTAGGTGCTCTTAGGCATTCAGGTTTTCTCACGATGTTTTCCTTCACCGTTAGCGAACGATAATGAATATAATAAATACACACATACTTTCGAAAAGACGAATCTTAACGATTTATTGACAGAGGTGTAGGCCGTTTGAACTTGTGACCTTCGACTTCGCAGTCCTATGGTTTCCCTTTAGGCTACAGCTGCTCCATTGGTGCATAGTATGGGTAACATCAAAGATCTTAGCGGGTCGTAAAATGCCCTGTCTCAGTTACTCTCTATATCTCGCTCTCGCTCTTGCGAGCCACCAAGAAGTTTGACGTTTGGTATAAACTTGTAATTAAGCAGCATTGACTAAATAAATTAAGCAGTATATCTTAAGTGTTACTTCCTTATTATTACTTTCTGAGGGCCTAAATAGAATAGGTACAAAGACAAATAATTTTTAAAAAGAAGTTAACTAACTTATTTAATATTATTTGTATTTTATGTTTAGTTTCAGTGCACGGTTGGCGTAATGGTTAAAGCGGTCGCCTCGCCACTTTCAACTGCGCTGATGTTGTGGGTTCGATCCCCACATGTAACAAATCTTTGTGTGATTCGCGAATATTTGTTCTGACTCTGGGTGTGCTCTGTGTGTGTGAAATGTATGTTTGTAAGCACTCCCGCGTCACAGGAGTTATTCATAGTGCGAGCGTCGTTTTAAAAAAAAAGAAAAAAAAATAGTTTTATTTTTATTTAATTTTTTGTACATCAGAATTTTGCTGTCTTATTTTAACCGAGGTGGGGCACTGGTGACCTGTAACACAGGTTTTATTAAAACCTACATCAGGCATCAGTCTCTAACATTACCTATTGTGAAGAGAAAATAAATATTTATATTATATAGACCAGTATTAGACATTTCCAGTTGCCCTATTCCTAAGTAAATCATTATAAATATACTCACAGGCTGTTCTTCCATGACATGCTGCAGCAGGGTCCTGAACAGCGAGGCAGGCAGACTGCCGAGAGCGTGCAGAGCGGCCAAGGCCCACAGCGGGCAATCCCCATCAGAACAGAACTTGAATTTCTAAACAGGAGATAAAGAATAACATTATTAATTCTATGTTCCGATAGTCTAGTGGTTAGCTTAGCCTCTCACCGTGTGGTTCGATTCCCGGGTCGGGCAAAGTGTTATTTGTGAACTTTCCGTCAGGAAATTCACAATAGTAGCACGGAGTTGTAATTGTGTCCGGTGGATGGCTATAGGCTCATCCCCTATCCCATGGGACCTAAACATAACAGGTGAAATGTGGGTGTTATACACTTTTGCAACTGTTATGGTTGTTATAATTAATTTTGGGTATATCTAAGAGGCGCCACTACTTTTAACTCTTTGTCAATTTTGATGATGGTAGAACTCTTGTGAACGCGATCGAGGACAGAAGTACCACCGTCTCACCTTTAACTTGCCGCCAAGGAGTAGTGCTTGCAATTATATAATATATTGTTTATAATAGTATACTACAGTCGGTTACGGTCGACTTGGCTTGAGTAATATGGCTAGGATTATTATGGTCATTACTTGTTCTTTAATGAACCATTGTTTATAATGTGTGCTTAATAAAATATATTTCAATTTCAATTCTGAGTTCAGGCTTGGTGGTAAGTTCAAACCTTTCAGTCTCCTCAACATTCATACATCTCGTCTTACATGCTCACCGGTTTGTATTTAGCTATAGAATACTTAACTATTAATCTATCTAGGCATAGTCCGACACCCACTTTATTTTATTTTTATCTTACATATCAATTAGTCGTCTGAACGTTCTTATCATTCTCTCATAACTTAATTACATCATCCATATTAATCTCATGCTTTTTGCTGTCCGTTCTTCCCACATACGATTAGGATTAGGACATATCCTTTAGAAAAAATACTTGTATCTTAACGATGATATATTAAGTTATGTAAGTATATAAAGTCCATCAGACTAAAAATCGGCTGTTAGTTTAGCTTCCTACAATCTACATTGTTTATCCTATAAACTTTTATTAATTTGACTCTTATATTCATTATATAGAGGGTGTAAATAACACGTTATTAGTGATTCAGTACATGATTTTACCACCAAACGGGCATAATGCTTGTCTACCACCTTAGTGAAATAAAAAAAACCGACTTCAAAAAGTAGGTAAACTAAAAAGCAAAAAATAAATTTACTTCGCACAAAATAATACGTTTTTTCATTTAGTTAAATAGAAATTATTAAATATTTATTTTATAATTCTGAAGTCGGTGCCAAGTAAAAACAACCTTTCTACAATATCAAATTACAGTTCACACAAAAAGGGAGGCGTAGGTGTTCTAGTGAGCGGTCGCCCAGTATTGGTAGGTACTTACCACAGAAATATAACTAATATTCAGTCAGAAAAAAGTTGTTAGAACGATTGATATTATCTATACAGAGTTATTAATTGTTTACTTGGCACCGACTTCAGAATTATAAAATAAATATTTAATAATTTCTATTTAACTAAATGAAAAAACGTATTATTTTGTGCGAAGTAAATTTATTTTTTGCTTTTTAGTTTACCTACTTTTTGAAGTCGGTTTTTTTTTTTTTGTTAAAAATTATTTTATTTTACGATTTTAAGTGATGGGTAGACCGAGCAAGAATGTTTCTCGAATGAGGAGACGACGGTTGCTTGAGACGGAAAACTTATTAATAATAGACAAGAATTAAATCCTTTCGCCTGACTATTGAGGGTCACGACCTTCCATCATCAGCTCATTTGACACAATAACTAGCAGCAGGAATACGCGTACAGTAGTGAAAGAATTATCCTTTAACTCCTAACTATTGAGGAGTTGACCTTCCATCATCAGCTCAACCACATAAAATTATTGCGACCAAGCGTATATCCTGGCCTCGATTAATAAAATATGAGCGTTGCCCCCGATTTCTCTGGGATCCCATCATCAGATCATGACATGCTGAAAATGGGACCACCTTTGAAATATCTCCGTTCCAACAGCTCACTTGACATCATAACTAGCAGTCTGAATATGTGTACAGTAGTGAAAGAATTATCCTTTAACTCCTAACCATTGAGGAGTTGACCTTCCATCATCAGCTCATCCACATAAAAATACGTAAATACTGGTGCAGCTTTGAAAAACACACTAAAAACATTACATGTGCCTATAAAATTCGAGGGATGCCCTCGATTTCTCTGAGATCCCATCATCAGATCACGACATGCTGACGATGGGACCCTTTTGGAATCATCTCCTGTCCAACAAAAAAAGAATCATCAAAATCAATTCATAAACGACGGAGATATCCGTGAACAAACATAAAAAAAAAAGCAACATATATACGAATCGAATTGAGAACCTCCTCCTTTTTTAGAAGTCGGTTAAAAAACTACTGAGATGTCAAGGGACACCCGGATGGAACGAAGTGCGGCGTGCGCATTTTTCTCTGTGTCTGATGATGTAGCACCGTAGCTGTAACGTAGCATGTAATTACTACGCCGCTACGAGAATTGCTACGAAATGTGTCGTTACAACTTTTCGTCCCAATTTTTTCCGTCTAGCCCCCTTTCGCAACGCGCGATAAGGAACTTCGTTCCAATAAAATATCAACACCTGGTTGCTAAAATTGGTTAACAATATCACAGTATAAATATAATTCCAATACACCTAAGTTTTACATTAAATTCTTCTTTGCGTGTCAATGGCAAAACACATGGAAATGCATGATATTTAAATTTTGTTTGACCAAATCTTTGCACAAGAACGGCATTATCGGTGGCGCTCCACAGGTCGTCTATGGTACAGGTGGTTGGACATAAGGGGCATGTAAGAAGGTGAGCCATCGTTTGGGGACTGGCACCGCACCGTAAATTAAATTAAACAAGACGAAAACAGGTTTATAGAAACAGGAATTTCATAAGAAATTATAAGTATCTAAGCACAGATATGATTTGAACGGGAATTAACGCGATTAATATTTACCTTTCGGGCGCTGCTGAATCAGTCTGCTAGCGACCATGACAAAGTGCAACCTTGTCGAAACGTCAAGCACCGAAAGGAAAAATTAATCGCGTTAATTCCCGTTCAAATTATATCAGTAAATATGCAACGCGAAGGTTTAAAAGTTATTATATCTAGGAACATTATTGTTATATATATATTAGTGTAATAATTAAGCGCTTACTTTTGTACTTTTGTTTTTGATGTTCACAAATTGTTTTATATTCTAAATTTATTCGTGAAGATCTGTTATTGGCTCTCTGTCACTTATTTACATTAAGCTATCCAAATTGTTATATGCTGTTGATCTTCCTATAAATAAATAAATAAAAACATTTTCAAAACAATTCCTTGCCTATATTTTTCCAGTTACACGACATTGAAATGTCTGCCTAATTCTGGACAATACTAATTTAATGATGTCAAAGTGATAATAAAAGTGCAAGAATTTTTCATTTCATTTCAAGTCCAGGAAAAAAAGTAAAGTAATAGTGTCGAGATTTTTGCTATGCAGTTATCAAAATAAGCAATATACTTACATTGAATTTGTTTTTCATAAAAGAGAGAAAATAGATTTCTAAAAATAGTAAAAGTATTTCATTTTGAGTTCATTACTTCACTTGTTTTTTATAACGGCAACAAATATTAATAAATGCTATATTGAATAATGTGTATGTATTTAATGTGTTTATTGAATAAATAAAAAAAAAAATCATTGGCTCTTGTTATCATATGTTTGGATTTTTTTTTTACATTAGATAGAACACCAGAAGCAATTACACTATCCAATGGTCCCAATGACAAAGCCAAATACACACATTCACTCACACAAGCACATCCAGTCTCAGAACAAATCTTAGCGAATCACACAAAGATTTGTCCCATGTGGGGATCGAACCCACAACACCAGTATATATACCTATATGTATATCTACTCGAGATTTCATGATACTCAAAAACCGCCTCGTTTGTCTAGTGGTTAGCGTTTGCGGTCTCTTACCACGATGTCTTGGGTCTATCAAAAATGTTATTATTTTCTGATTATTCCGTCAGGTATTTCTTAATCGCTGCACGGGAATGAGTTGGATGTCGATAGACACATTTTCTCGCTAACACATGGGGCCCAAACATAACAGGTCAAATGTGACTGTGATCTGTAATACATCTTAATTATTGAATTATATATTATTAGATAAATTACAAATTATATTTATTTAGGTATTAGGTATTTTCTTTACCTATCTTTACTTTAAGCTAATGGAAAAATTAAAAATGTTTCTAAGCTCCATACACCCTGAAACTACAACGCTTTTTCTTTTAAATCTGTCCACCCAAAGGTTGCCTGGCAGAAATTGCGTCAAGCGATAAGGCCACCCTTTGCATATTGTTATTATCTTTAAATAGTTATCTTTAGTTTGTAATGGAATAGTATGCAAATAACGTTTTTATCTATCTATCTATCTCTGCCTTACCTTATGGGTAATATAAATGTAGTGTTATGTTCAAAAATTTATCGTCACAATGCAAACACTGTTTCGCAGATAAAAAAAAATACATGACTCCTGCCCAATATGTAGCTACTTCAAATGCACTCTCTGAAGCATTGTTTAAATCGCCCATGGAACAGCTGTGCGGTCAAATTCAAGATGAGACATCGGTACTTCATTCTTCAAATTCGATCTCAAAAGCTTTACCACCAAAAAACCATTAATTCAAAATTCTCCAGTTTCCACAAATCTAAGTGTTACTTTAACAATGACATTGTATCACTCACCATGACGTGATAACTCCAAACTGCCGTATCTGGAACAAAACAGTACATGAAGTTATAAAATTACCATTCAAATCTGTTGTATGAGAGGTTATATGGGATGTTGCATGGCCCATAGAGTTTAACATGAGTTTCTATGGGTGTGAATGGTCTCTGTATGGGTATATGTGTATTAAATAGAGTAGAGTAATGAAGTAATAGTATTGTTTTATTGTTTCTTTATGTTAATTGTATAAAGGTCAATATTAATGTTTATTGTGTGTAAGATAGACGTCAGAAGATGTGTTTTGCATACACATATTTGTGTACACTTTACACAAATCAAGACTAAAATGATATGACATCACTTTTGATTTATGAAGAAAACCCATGTCCATAGGGTTTTTATTGGGTTATGTGCTTTAAACAACAAATAGAGTAAGATTTCTAATTAAAATACATTCATTTGAAGACAACTAAAACAGTGACATACGTTAAACAAAAGCTATTCATAAAACATAGACCTAGGTATACTACAAATAGGTTGCACCTTTAACATTTTCTTTTCTAATAGTTTTAATTGGGCGAAATGGTTACAGAGATTTATTTTATTATACGTGTTAAAATGTTCCAGCTACACGCTCCTTCTAACTTGCGCAAAGAGTTGGTTTTGATAGCAACATGCTCAATCTTGCTTGCGCAAATTTAAATGCATGCATTTGAAATTTGTCCATTCTTTTTGTGCAATTCAACGAATATTATCTCTTACAGATGCTTTAAAAATATTTATCGCTCAAATTATCCCCAAATTCGAGACGTACGCGTAGTAACTTCGAACTAATATTATAAGAGGAATGTACCTCAACTGCTGCATCTGAACTGCACTTTCAGTCTGTACCCATCTCAACAATACACAGCACACAATGAGCAGGTAGCTGAATAACAAACTATGGACAGTCGTCGAGAGCAGTTTATTGTAAAGTTTGTATTATAACGCGACGTTAAACTTCACTCAATAAGGTTTATACTTAAGAATACGATGAAGACATGTTGACAGCCACCTCATAAAGGCTTATCGATTTTTCTACTTAACTTGCATCTATGATGGATTTTTTTATCCGTCTTATAATTTATACATTTATATGTTTAGTAATTTAAACAAAATTTATTCTAGAGTTTCTAAGTACAAAATTAAAGTAAATCAAACAGCATTCTTATAGTATTTAGAGACAGGCTTGAAAAAATCATTAGAAAATCTCTCTTGTCAAGTAATATTGCAAACAGAATTTCGAGTCGAAATCAATAACTCAATAAAAATAAATCAATAACCTCTTGCCTAAGTATTTTTCTGTTAAACATCCTATCTTTTAACAACTTAACAATACACAACACACAATGAACAGGAAGCAAAAAACTCAACAGCAACAGCAACAAAATAGGATCAATAACATTGATCCTATTTTGTACTAAAGTTATGGAACAATTTATCTCGTTTTGCCCTTTAAATTAGTTTGTCTAAAACTAAAACCGAATTTAAGTTTGTGCTAATCAGCGATAGCTGAGTGGGAGACGATAAGACTGCGAAGTCAGAGGTTTCAGGTTCAAACCCACGGCACACACCTCTGTCAATCCGCACTTGGCTAGCGTGGTGGACTATGGCCTAAACCTTCTCATTATGAAAAGAGGCCCGAGCCCAGCAGTGGGACATGTATTAGAGGCCGTACAGGGCTACTATTATTATTATTATTTAATAATTAGGTTGTATATTTTACTATATATATTCAGAACTTAACAACACAAGCACACAATGAACAGGAAGCAGAAAAACAGACTATGGACAGTCGACGAGAGCAGTTCATTGCAAAGTTTTGTATTATTACGTGACGTTAAATCTTACTCGATGAATACAATGAGGGCTTGTTGACAGCTTATGAAGCTAGATAGAAAACTTATATATATGTACTTTAAAATAGCAAAGCTTTTACTATCTTTTATAATACTTCATAATCTATAAGACTTTTATTCAAGGCTACGACATTTATTTTATATCACGTAAGTAGCAAACGGACTGATAATAATAAGTGAAAATTACAGCAAATAATTCACAACCAACAAAATCTGATTGTAGATACGAAGAATTATGCCTCAAATGCCAGCAATTTCAGCGGCAAACCGGAACGCAGTGCAAGTATTGTGTAGTTCCTTCATCCCTAAAAACATCTTGCATTGTAATAGCCGTGTCATTTGTAAAGTTATTAGAATACCATAATTATACATAAATTTACTTTTTAAAAATATTGTATTGATTAGTCGATTTAAAAATAGTAATTACATCTTAACTATTATTAAATCGATAGTATAGTTGTACCGATTAGAGTTTATATTGTGGCAACACTATTTTCAAATGTCATGTTGTAAAATGATTATTTTGAGGCTCAGAGTAAGTCATGTTTTGAGGCATTATATTCTGACAGCTTGAATCGAACGGTTGTTTTACTCGTTTTAATCCATCTACATCTTAGTAATCTACCTTTATTTCTTGAAGTAAAGATCGGATCCTACACATTGAACATTATTGTACAAATGACATCGTGGCAAAGCCTCTGCACATGATTCTGAGGCCCCGGGTGCAAAAATATGCTACCGGAATTTTTTGTCAGGATTTTTCTGAAGTAAATTTCAGAACCCTAGACTATCTCAATACAATTGGATTCTTTTTCCCGGTCAACTTTAAGATTTTCCAATTATTTTTTTCCATTTGTAGATTTTCCAATCAAAAACGATCATACCTAGAGCTTCACGATTATGTTTCTTATAACTAGAAAGTATTTTCGCAAGCTTATTATTATATAACGATTATTATACATCGTCAGAAATTTTCCATGGATGATTTTCAGACGTAAGGCACCTCACAAGTCTCAGAATCAGATACTGAATCACTGGTAATCGGCTCTTCACGATGTCATTAACATACTTTATTTATTTATTGTGGTACAAGAAACAAACAGTATTATAATCAAGAACAATTACCAAAACATACATAATTAACACTGTCACCAATAAAGTTTCTAATAATAAAATTACACTCGACGGCTTAATTACTCGCACATATAAATAATAAATATTACAATTTTAACAATTTGAGAAAATAATATAATAATATATATAATATTTGTATTTATATTCGCTTAAAGGTACCTATATAAGGGAACATTTAATAGAATAGAAGTAACCTAAATAAATTAGAGTAATTCCGCATTAGAAAATAGTTGTCAAATAAACTTATTTAATTTTTCATGAAAAATATCAATATTGTTGAATGTATTATTGTATATACTGAAATTAGCCTATATTTACGTTATAAAAGTATTTTAGTAAGACATGAAACCTTATTCAATGGGCACAATGAGTGCATGTTGACAGCAAGCTCATAAAGAAAGACTGCATTCACTAGCTTTTCTCATCAACTCATATATTGGAAAAAGGAGCTCAACTTGAAGACTTTACTTTGATTATTATAATATGACGTAACTTTTAACTTTGGATGCTATTTTCTTAAACTCAATCTAATGATATATATTTATTCAATTGAAGATAGATCCGACGATTTTATACAAAGGGGTATGACCAAATAACTTTGGGACTATTTACCGGGGCTTTGCTATCTATTATTTGGCTATGAAAAATAAAAACTGCGATATTGTATGAGGAACGGGTAGTAATTATTATTGTGTGCCGGCTATTATAATGGGACGTCGGGTTTCATAAAAACAGTTAGTGAAATAATGTAAAATCTTGGTTATTTCATGAAATTAATGTTCAGTGACCAGTTGATTTTTCACGTTCAAATAGAAAATCACTTTATTAAAGTCTGCTTAATTTCAGTCGAAAATTATAAGATAATAATTATAAACAAAACTAAGCATAGTTAAATATCTTAGATTCATGGCACATGGTTAGTGCCGATACCACTTTTGGTCATTCCTTTTTTTGCAGATCAAACAAAAATGCGTCATCTGCAAAAATAACTATTGATTAAGATTAGTTTTACAAGTTTTTTAAAATTTCACCCTTAAGGGGGTAAATTTGGGGGTGAAAGTGATTGAGGGAAGTACCTCTGTTTTGTAGGAAATAGCATGTAAATAACGTATTCCACACGGACGCAGTCGCGGCCAAAAGCTAGCAATAAAATAAAATTTGCAAGTATTTTTCGAGTGCGTGATCTCACTCTCTCAAGCACTACTATTCGGCGGCAGGTTAAAGGTGAGTTGGCGATGCCTTCACCCTCGACCTAGTTCACAAGAGCTTTACCACTATCAATCATCAAATAATCTAAAATATACACTTACTTAATGTTATTCCGTTTACGATATTCATCTACTAATCGAAATGTAAATAATCTTTATCTCAATATAAGACGGAACAAACATTTTATTATTCTAATATATCTTTTTATATCGTCGATGTTACTCCTTTTATAATAATATAGACATAAGTATACCAAACTACGGAAGTAATGAATATTAAGATTATGTTATTTTTGTATTCTACAAGAAATAATGTAAACAATTAGGTACATCTATTTATTTTGTGATCTATGTATGACATTATTTTATAAAATTTCCTGTTCTACAATGTGTGCTACGCTTGTAGCGCACATGCTACGACCGTAGCAATGTTGCTACGCAGCTACAAATTGTATTGAGATGACGTGTTGATTTCAAATTCAGCTAAGCTAAGTCGTTGTCGAAAACGGCTGTAACGATTTTTTTGGGAATAAAAATAAAAGTTGGGGTGATATTCGAGAAAATTCGATTTTCGATATAATGACGATTTTAAGTTTGTATAGAAACTGGAAGTACTTTGAGTTTGAAAAATCAAAATTGCTTTCAAGTCAGTTTTTGTGATCGGAACTGGTGGAAATTTGGTATACGTGTATGAATTTATTGAATAACGAATATAATGGGATAGAAGATTGGCTGACTGGTTGATCGTGGAGCTAAAAGATATCAAGGGTTTACATAAACCCTAAAGTGTTTAGGCTCATAAGATTTGTCTCAATGAGCACTTTCATGACAAGTGATTTTCAGGGTCTGATCTTGGATTCCGGAAGTAGCCCAAGGGTTCCCCAATACTGGTTCACATAGACTCATCGTGTTGGGGCTCAATAGATTTGTCTCTTGTCTGATTTTGGACTTCGGAAGGTACCCAGGAGTTCTTCAATACTGGTTCACGTAGACCCATCGTGATTAAACTTATTAGATTCGTCTCACCGAGCACTTGCTTAGCAAAGCTTAGCAAAGCTTAGCTTGCTTAGCTAATGGTCAAGAAATAAAGTTGGTAGCTGAATCGTATCCAGAACTGTTTGCTGCTGCTCACAAAGATTCAAGAAGTGTTGACTCGTAACACTTTTCTTAGTCAATAAAGTTATTATTTTTATCTATCCTCGTATGATTCTAGAGCCAATTGATAGGTATTGATTTAAAAAAAAATGGACTTGTGTTTTCGCGATAAAAAACCTAGCAAGGCTCAGTGTCCAGGTACTTATGAATTATATCTATATTTTACTACTATTATTTTAGGTTTCTTATGGTGAAGGTAAAGGTAAAGTTTCCAAGCAAACTTGCATAAAAATAATACTTAAAATTATAACATTTTAATAAAAATACACTAGATGTTATCTATATTGCATTTTTACTCTGTAATATCAATGTATTACCTATATCGAGCCTCCCCCAGTGACGTACACAACGATTCCCTGCGTCCGGCGCACCCTGGGCAATTCGCGAGTTCACCTAAGCGAATTGGATCACCACGATGGCAAGTCTAAGTAAATTTTAACTCAGCCATCGACACGACGAAGAAGAAGAAGACCCATATTTGCAATAAATTATTTGAGTGGATGGACTAATGAGTCTTAAACCAGTGTCAATTAAATATATCTCTGGTAAAATATTTACGAACCAAATAACCCTATATAATTATTATTGTCATAAACACTTTATTGACTTAGTTCTAATTAATATTTGCAAACGTCTTGTATTACATTACTAAGGCGATCAACAAACAATTAAGACTTTAAAAAACATTAATATGTAGTCAGATAGTTATAGGAATGTATTTGTAATATTTTGAAGCAAAATTATAGCTATGCCTTTTAGTATTTTATACAATACTAGCTGACCCGGCGCACTTCGTACCGCCTTAGCGTAAATTTGATGCACTACTTTATTTTGTATAGCTGACCTATCTTATGTATGCGTACCTATTCAATTTGAACTGGAATCTATAATATCTATAATATATATTGAATTTATATATATAAAAATGAAACTTTTTTTTTTTGTTTTTTTTTTTTTTTGCCGTAACAACCTTGTACAGAGTATTAGAAAACTACAGAAAAAAAAATCAGCCAAATCGGTCAAGCCGTTTTCATGCGAAGTCGTGACAACGGGAAACGGGTTTCATTTTTATATATAGATTAAGGTTGAAAAATTAAGAACCGTGGGGTGTAGGTTGAACCTGCACCCCACGGTATTCTTCTCCAGCTGTATTCTAAAATTTCAACCTTTATATTGCATTAAATAGTAGTATGTGTGTTATGTCTCGTTGGTCTAGAGATTAGCGTATGCGAGATCTCGAGTTCGATTCCCGGGTTGGGCAAAAGTAATATAATGGAATTTTCATTCTTAAATAGCAGCCCAGAGTTGAGATTGTGCTCGGTGGATGGCGATAGGCTCATCCCCTATCCCATTATTATTGTTGAAACGAAGCTTTGGATGTTCACGTCGACCTCTGTCTGTTGCGATTATAGCCTCATTATATTACCTATCGCATAGGACCTAAACGATCGGGATCGGGTGTTGTGGCGCACATTGAGAGAGGCCTATGTCCAGCAGTGGACTACGAGAGGCTAAATGATGATGATAGGACCTAAACATGACAGGTGAAATGTGGCTATTATACACCTCTGGCACACCCTTTTGGGCAATATAAGCGTGATGTTATGTTTATGTACCTCATTTACTAAAGCCTTTTCAGCTTTGAAGTACTTTCTGTTTTAACTGTTTCTATCCATGTAATTCAATATAGTTGCAAAGGCAATTTGAGGAAGTGAACATAAAGTATTGGACTGATGTGTAGAGTGCCATGTGGGCATTCGCTTAATAAATGAGTGTTAAAGAAGATTGGTTAAGCAGAGAACATCTTATTGATTATTTTAGTTATTTAGGTTAGGTTATTTAGGTTCCAAAATAAATCTCTGCGTATGATAACCAATGCTCCATGGTTCGTACCCAATGAACTATTACATCATGACCTACAAATACCCACCGTTAAGCAGAAAATTGTACGCCATACTAAGTCCTACAAGGAACGTATCGAACAACATCCAAATGCGCTAGCCCGGCCATTAATGAACAATCACAAAAAAGACGATTAAAGCGTAGAACACCTCAAGACCAAATCGAACCGCAGTAAACATAACTACTACCTAAAAAATGAGGATGTGACACAGGTCACACACTTAGCGCGCCAGCTTTAGCACCAACCAACATACTCCTGGAATGTCCCACGAAGGCGACAGATTGGAGTAAATACCAAGAACAAAAAAAAAAATTAGCTATGCTTAGGTCGCAGGTTCAAATCCTACCGGTCCTGTAATTTTTCAACTGTTTCTTAGTATAGGTAATATTCTAAGCATAGCTAAATGCTATAACAATATTCAATAAGAAGCTGCAATAAGGTACGCGTTCATTCTTTACAAAATTGTGCTGAATGCAACTTCGCCATGTTGGTTTGTATCCTACTTAAGATAGGAACAAATGGATGAACGTGACGTCACGAAATGACGTAACATACAGTTGAGAAATTTAGGGTTGGTTGGTTAAAGCATCTGTCCGGTGTGGCCCGGTCGCAGATTCATAATTCAATAGTTTATAAAATAAAATTTGTAACTTATATTTATTTTAAAACATTTTAGTTATGTATTGTTTGAATTGATTGAGTGTGTCAAAACAATACGTCTCATAGCCCCATTTTTCCAATTCTTAGTTTCTAACTACTGGTAGTCTTTACCTCGGGTGGAATGACGTCCCACTCGTTATTTAATACGTAGTTGTTTTCATTCAATCAGCCGAGCCCTCGATCGGTCTCAGGTGTTAGTCCGTTTTACTTTGTAGGGGAACTCAGCCCTAAATAGACACCTTCGGTTATTCGGTATATTATGATATCAAAATCAATTATCTTCTTCATTTTTTTGTAAAGATTCTTAAGACTTTGTAGAGGAACAGGGTGTGATGTTTCTCCACCACAAAGGGAGGATCCTCCGACCAGGCTCGGTGGTATTGCCTGGCGGACAGCTGTCCAACGGTGGCGTATTGGAAGTGGTATTTATAGTCACTGGCTGTGAACATTTCGTTATCGCGATTCAGCACTCGTCGACATATGTCACGTGTGTAACATCCGTCATTTATTATGTGCGGATACCACCACAACTTTTTAAACGAAATAGTTTAAAATTGCCTTTTATAAGCAGTTAAAACTGCTGTAATTATCTTATGACTTCGCCTTTTTAGGCACCTAATTAATTGATGGGGTAAGATTGCTCTGAAGTGACTAATCCAAAGGTTAGAAAAATATTTTTGTGATAAAAACATAATTTTGACAGAAAATAAATCACAGTCATAAATTTTGACCATGAAAACAGTAATTATGCTATCTTAGTTTATTGATTATCGTTTTTTACTTAGCAACGAAACAATCGATTGATTTTTTTTTCT
This sequence comes from Hypena proboscidalis, assembly GCA_905147285.1. Classification (NCBI taxonomy): domain Eukaryota; kingdom Metazoa; phylum Arthropoda; class Insecta; order Lepidoptera; family Erebidae; genus Hypena; species Hypena proboscidalis. Next base: position 2,299,930 of record LR990147.1, read on the forward strand.
TGTTTGAAGTTGTTTTATGCGGCAGTGGTTTAGAGAGTTTACATCCGATACTTTAATCAAAAGTGGTGTGAAACCACCGCTTTGTTCATAATTAAAAGTACAGTTAGTCAGATGAATATGTATTACATCAACCAAGGCAGGCATTAAAGCTACTTATCAATAAATTTTATATTTTTGGTTAATCGAAATATGAAGCGTGACCGTTTTCTTCTATGTCCATTTTGAGTGAGCCTCCCCTACTCACCAGTGCGATCTTTATATCTTTGTTATTTGACGACTGTTACTCTCAAATTGGAAACGAGCTCTTGATTTAATGATTTATTTGTTACAAGGATAAAGAAATAAATACGTCATAAGAAACCCAATTGCCACTTCACACTTACTATTTTAAACCAAAAATGGGGGCAGAAGTTATACATTTTATCCTACCATACGCGTTATTTTTTAAATTAGATAATGAAACAATTAGTTTAGGGCTTGGCTTAAGAAGTAGGAACGGAGTAGCGAGAAAATCTACCCACTTAACGACACAGACATGCAGACATGGCGAAACTATATATAAAAACCTGATTTCCTGTAGCGCTGACGTCGGTCGCCGACGACGATTGTACACAATTTCTATGAAATTATGTCACTGACGACTACAAGCTGGTGCTAGGGTGCAAGGGCGGTGCTTTATACAATTATTGTTTATTCGTACGCGCGACCGACGTCAGCGTTGCAGGAATGCACTCCTTAGGGATCCTTGCTACATTTACAACGCACCGCTCTAGAGAAGGGGCATCCAAAGAGCGACAGAAATATTGAAGATATTTGAAACTCAATACCGCCATAACTTATCGCCCTCCCATAACATAAAGGTACTTCATAGCCTATAAGGCTCTCGTAGATCCCGAATATGAACCCGATTGTATAATTTTGTTACTTATAAGGGTAACGTGGTATTTTTATTGGTAAGAATGAATGAAACCAGACTTGGTTTAAAGACATAAATGTTATCATCAAATCAATAGGCTCCTTATGTCTGATATTTCATGTTGACAGACTGCGATTGCAAACTGCAATTTTCGAAGAAATTCTCGTTTGAATCGAAGTTATACTACTAACAAGAATGCTTTGTGTATGTATGTAACCATTTGTGTATGTATAACCACATGGAAGTTAAATAAAGGACATTGAAACAGCATACAAGTTGACAGCAAAATAATAATATTTAATGTAAGATAAAATGGAAATAATACATAAATATTTAAATAAGAAATAATTACTAATAAAGATCATAAGATAATTTATACTAGCAATGTATGGATGTAAATCTGAAATAAAATTATAAATAAATGAAAAATAGGACTGGTATAACGTCTAGCGACTCGATTTATGTGTCCTGATTACCGTCTTCAAGGTCACAGCTAGCCTATTGTTTTAACAAGATATATACTATCAGATAGTAGGTATGGAGATAGCTGAAAGTTGAGAGAAAGTGCTCGCCCATTTGTCAGCTTTTAAAACGTACCAAACGAAAAAATCGCGGATGAAATTTATTTCTTAATAAATTTGCCCGCAAATCAATACTTCAAAATGTTTTAGCAAAATTAGCTGCGACCAAAACGTGTTCGAATTTCAAACTTTTTAAAATATCGGATTGAAATAAAAATACTAACGAGCTCTATTGGGTTCTATATGTTTTAAAGCTTTCAAAACGTACCCAAATCTAATTGTGTGATATTTTATAGCGGAAAAGAAATAACTTTTTGCGTAAACTTCGTGAAAACGCACGTTAATCTATTTCGCTAATCTAATCGCTATTTGATCTAACTTTTATAAATATATCAAATCAAATCATTTATTTCCATGGCCCCAAGGGGCGCTTGAACACGTCAAAACAAACATCAATATACAAAAAATATAAAATTAAAATAAATCTTAACTAATTAAATTATAATACTTATTGCAATAAAATGATTTGACACCGGAGCTTAGATTGACTTTCAGATTAGAAATTTGAATTAAAATCACCCCTATACGGCCAGAAAATGTGGGAGCCATGTGATAGAGGGTAAGCTTATCGCCATTCACCGGCCACAATACCAATTTATACCATTTAACGTATCTTAACATATTGTGACATAGTGTGATAGCATACGTAAAAAGGCTCGAGCTAATAAAATAACGTGTCTTTGAAGGGAAAGTATGCGCCCAACTCGAAGCAAACGGATAGTCGTCGCCAATATTACTGTAGTATCAAGTAATAACGTAATAATAAGGTAAATACCATATACTATAATTATTAACTTCTTATTGATTATTTTTATAGCAATTAGCTATGCTTCTAAGAAACAGATGAAAAATTATGGGATTGGTATGTACCCCACTTAAGATAGGAACAAATAAGTTAACGTGAATGACGAAACATACAGTTGAGAAAGTTAGGGTTCTGGCAAGAAGCGACGAAAGCTGGTTGGTTAAAGCGACTGCACGAGGTATATAGGGTTTAAACCCTGCCGGTACTATATTTTTTTAAATTGATTCCTAGTTTACTATAATTATGATTATTTATATAAAACAATGTAATATTATATTTGTCACCAAAAGCCAAAGGTTGACCGTGACTAGAGGAATACAACACTAGAGATTAACTTAAGTAATGAGTAAATTTGAGTTTTGTTTCGCTTGAATATTTTACTTTGTCTTTTTAAAATGCTAAATACTCATGGATTGAATATAGCATTAGTTTTAAATAAAGATAATAATATCTAGAGTCCCCCATAACTTTACAATTGAAGCACGAAGAACCACGTAGTGCCGCTCTGTTTGGTTGTCCTATGGTTTCACTGAGATACGATTTTACTCAATAGTTTTACTTCAAGACGAGTAAAAACTTAACGCGTAGCGCGAGGTTTGACGGAAAATAAATAAAAATTCAATAGCATTGAATGTGTGGACGATCTTGGTGGTTTTACTTGATTGAGTCAAAACGTCTGTGAGTACCGACCATTATGCCTGACTAGCTTAGCATGCTAAATAACTCTATGTGTTAAAATAGCCATTTGGTAGTGAAAACTCTTAATAGCAAAACGAACTGCGATTAATACGTGACAAAATTTAAAAGCGCCATAAAAACTGCCAACTGTTTTACCGCGCAACTTGTCATCGCAGTACCGCCGCTTACCGTGTTTATTATAAATTAGAGATGGTAACATTAATATATTTTATGATTTTTTCTTTTGCCGTAATTTAATTGTAAATTGTTTCTGTTCATTAATGAATTTAATCAATGTAATTGGTCCTGTAGTGTTTTGATAAATAAATAAAAAATAATAAGAAAGAATTAAAAGGCCGTTTTTCTATCTCTATTAGAAATAGCACTAAACAAAATTTCAAAGCGATTTCACGAATCCACACACATGATCATTACAGCATTTATGAATTGTCCGGCAGTGTTCTAAACAAGGTAAGAAGCAGGTAGTGGACGGCCGACGGCGCTTCGACACAGCATGACCCGCTGTATTTGAAAGACCCTTTAGTTAGTGCAAATTAATTAGTTAGTGCTAGTTAGTGTTAAATTATTATTTACTTATATGCAATCTTTAACTGGGCTATTTCAAGGATGAGTAAAGTTGTAGTATCCGTCAGTCACCTACATCCGACACAAGATATGGCAAAAGCAGTCATAAGCCTGAGAGTGGTCTTTAATTGATTACCCGTTTGTCTGACACAATCTCTAATCTAGTCTGTAGTGATGACCGAAATGTCACAAATCAAGGACGCAACAAGCAGAACATGCCTGAGTATAAGCTACATAATTATGCAGATAATAATATGCATAGCGACAAATATGTAATAACTTCTGCAATTCCTTTCGACTGCCTAGCTTGTCTAGTTGTTAGCGTATGCGACCTCAAAGTCTTTCACTACAAGGTCTCAGATTCAATTACCGGGGTAAAGAGTATTTTCCTTCAGAAAATTCTTGATAGCAACAGAGTCCGGCATTGTGATGCCGCCCATATATATATGTCAACCAATAAAAGATACTAAAATTATATCGTGCTTCCATGATATCAAATCAAAGAGCACATAATCAATATGGAGAAGAGATGAATGCAAATAAGTCTGCCAAAACTCACAGGGTAGTAGGGATGTAAATTGTCCCGCACATCTATGATTTGTCAACCAGTTTTATGACGTGCAATAGCGACTCTGTTCCACATTTGCAGCAGCGAGGGACGCCGACAATTACCAGTCCTTTTGATTAAATTCTCTAAGTATGAAATTATTAGTTGAGCGTAACAATTTAATATTAACATTGTTTTACGACGTTTTTATCACGACGTATTTATGTAATCCAATTAAAAAGTTGTAAACCTTTTGTGACCGAGATTTTGTCCTATAATCCAATGTTTAATGATCAAATAAGTATAACTTAGTACCAATAGTATTGTTTTTTGTTTTGTTTGTTTTATTTTTAATTACTAGCTGACCCGACAGATGCTGTCCTGTTTTAACTATGTAATACATCCTATTTGACAATATTTTGCATCACGCATTCTAATAATGTTTTACATTAAAAATGTTTATATTATCAAAAGCGCTAAGGCTACATAAGCAAATCATTGGAAAATCTAATATGGCGGTTAAGTATTCTTACTTTTTCTATTTTCCGAGCAAATTCTCATTATAATCTGAAAAAAAATCTGCAAAATCGCAGGAGAAATAGGAATTCATTTTTATATAAATAGATATATTTTAAGATTTAGTAATCAAAAAATAAAATAAAATAAATACTTTCTATTCCTAAAACTCGTTTTTTTGCGTCCGTACTAAAGACGATTCGCGCCCGATCACGAGAGCTCTACTACTCAGGTACACGTTTACCGATTAACCTTCGTTTTACATTATAATAGTAAGTTACTGATAAGTTAGGACGACGTTAATAGCCGTTCGGTACGTAGCTCGTTTCAGGAAGAGGTGGTGAGATTGTAATAAATCATAGATCTTGAATGTATTAGGTACCTATTACACGAATATATCAATGGATATAATCGAGATTAGAGATGGGCCGGGCTGACGATGGGTTTAGCGGAATAGTCAGCGTTCAAATGGCCGACTAGTCAGCGAGGCCGATCATTAAGTAAAATATAAATGCATTTAAAACCGTTATATTGAATACTGTGCGTTACACTACCACGTGCAGTATATTTCAAAGGGACGCATGATATGTAGGCATTTTTTTACACGTGTCTATTGAAGCCGATTAGTTGGCTACTAAAAAAATAGCCGACCAATCGCTTCATCTCTAAATGAGATAATAATAACATAACATTACATCACGCCTATATTACCCAGAAGGGAAGATAGTGGTGTACAACACTCACATTTCACCAGTTATGTTCACCTGTTAAATTAGGGGTGAATTGGTTTGTATTAGGGTTTTGTCAATTTAAGAGGCAATTGCATGCAATACGGCACATAGCTTGCCTTGACGTAAATGAACTGTAAGATAGATTTTTATGAAATATAATTTCGTCATGGTATGAATTAGGTGTTGTAAGTTTTTATGAAAAATTTGTAAATTTTAAAGGAAATTGCATGAAACTCTGCGCACAGCTTTCCCTATGTGACATAAATTAACAATAAGATAGTTATTAGAAAATTCCTCTCCCTAAGGGGATAAAATTTGGGTTTGAAAGTGTATAAGGGACGTTTCTCAATTTTCTAGGAAATACAAAGCATGGAAATATCGCATTCCACGCGGACGAATCGCCTGTATTGTACGTAGCCTAAAAATAAGACCAATAGTGCAATCTGGTGACCGACTGAACTTCGGGATACTTTGATCCTATACAATGACCATTGACAACTCTCTGACATGCAATTTAATGAAATACCTTATATTCACCACCACGCCTCAAAAAAGATGGATATATTGTGAAAAAAGTTGACTAGAATAGAAAACTGATGGTAAAAGTTTTGTGAACACACTACTTCACATCAAGCTTCTTCTTCGTTCGAGTCGACGGCAAAGTCAAATTTTATTAGCCCAATATGTGGCTACCTGAACAGCAATTTCATCCGCGTTCATAAGCGCGTCCTTCGTGCAGGTAGTAGGCATAAGCTGGTCTCACATTGGAATGGGAAAGCCTATACAATATAGGACCATATGAATTAGAAATGTACAGTTTGATGTTTAGCCGTGTATACAATACAATACAATACAATTCTTTATTGATAACTCAATGTTACATGTCAGTTTTTTACATTTTCTTATAATTATAAATGTCACAAAATAACGTCAAAAATAATACATTTTATAACATTAGTAACGTATACATAATTAATTAAATTAAAGATATAAATAATTAAGAATGAAGTACATTAGATTAGAAATTAAAGCAAGAATATTATAGTAATTTAATAAATAAAATTTTAAATTTACAAGGAAAAAATTAATCGTCAGAATAAATGATGTAATCTATGTCAATATTTAATCGATACATTTAAATGCATCAATCAATGAATTAAATTAAATTATTCCATTGGTAAGTCATAAAATTCGTCCAGACTGTAAAAAACTTCGTCCGATAACCAACTTCTAAGACGGTTCTTAAACGTCCCAATGGAATGAGCATTTCTAACCCTTTCTGGCAATCTGTTAAATACTATATATTACGGTGATAAATTTTGAATTATAAAAACATGACATAGCATACTAAAAACAGTTATAAAGTTATGGACAAATTAAGCACAGCGGACAAATGCTATAAAAATAATCAATAGAAAATTTAAAACATAACATAACATCACGCCTATATTACCCAGAAGGGTTTGGCAGAGGTGTACATGGCCCACATTTTACCTGTTATGTTTAGGTCCCATGGGATAGGGAGTGAGTAATTCTAGGATTCGAACCTCCTACCCTTTTGATCAGCACAATTCCAACCCCGTGCTGCTGAGAATTTCCTGAATGGAAAGTTCACAAATAACACTTTGCCCGACCCGGGAATCGAAGGCAGTATTGTGACGTTTTGCATTTTTGAAAAAAATGAAATGAATGAAAATGAAAAATGAATGAATTTTGAAAAATGCTAATTTGACTGCTTCAAACATTAAATTTTATGTTTCCTTGTTCTGAAAAGGCACAATCACTTTTGGAATCACTTCTTATCACCTATAAACATATTGCATCAAAATCCACGCGGACTTACACACTTGAAGTTATAAAAAAAAAAAAAAACTTACCTCTGATTAGTCACTAATATAATGTTAGTGACCATGAATACGAAAAGCCACCTACGCAACACTGAACAAAATGTCAAGAAAACAAGAGTTTAAACTTGTTAAAATAAAGTTTTCCGATAACAAAGGCATATGACCATAACTTGTTGAAACAAAGCTATGAATATGAAATAAGTGGCAACAGAGACGTTTCTACAGAGAATGTCCTATTGCAATTCAACAGTTGGTCGCACTAGTCTGTACCGATAGCAAAAAAAGCAACACTAAAATGTTTTTGTTTGATTTTAACAGTAAGTTCATCGACTAAATAGTTAATTTTCATTAAATGGGCCATAACTTACGATACTCCATTATAGCAATTCGAAAACCAAATTAAAATTTTGATTTATCTTCCCTGTAGAACGGTAATTAGTGAAAAAACCAGTAATTACTTCTAATATCGTCGGATGACAACCAAACCTCATAAAGTATTTTATTGCCAATGAAATATGTACATAATGACTTGAGTGCACGGTTGGCGTAGTGGTTAAAGCAGTCGCCTCGCCGCATTCAACTGCGCTGGTGTGGTGGGTTCGATCCCGACATGGAACAAATCTTTGTGTGATTCGCAAAGATTTGTTCTGACTCTGGGTGTGCTCTGTGTGTGTGAAATGTATGTTTGTGAACACACCCGCGACACAGGAGTTATTCCTAGTGCGGGCGTCAATAAAACCAAAAAAATATGACTCATTTGGTATTTTTTTTTAATTTCAAGGGTCGAACCTCCTATCAGCTTAATATGCTACCATATCCTACTAACAAAATAAATTCAGTAGTTTGTAAAGATGAGAATGTCTGTGAATGTTTCATGACAATAAGATTATGATGCAATTTGGCACACAGTTAGCTCATAGCGTAATTTAACATGTAGGCTACTTTATACAGACATTTCACACAAGAAAAGCCGCGGGCGATAGCTAGTAGCTTATAAAACACGAGTGCACACAAGTGTAATTTCCGGGAGCTTTGATTTAAAAGTTATATTTGGATCTTACAAATTCTCCATTAATCAAAATACAATCTAATTCACAAGTGTTGTTTTCACATTTCTTCTAATATTTCATTTTGAAATGAGATATTTTCATTGCAATATCTTTCAAATATACTTTGAATACGATGTAATAATATCTGCGTATTAGAAGCCCAATCGTATAAAAAAGATCAAAAGCTCACGATAACTTGTAGGCGTGATTTTTATGATATATCGTAAAGTAATGACTTAATTCCATTCCAATAGGTATGTATATTTTTACCTCATTTTTTGAAAATTACCAGAATCGAACTTGACTTTGGTAATATAAAAATAAAATAAAATAATATTAATACAGTACTCAAAAACCACCCGCACCATAAGAACATCTATTAAAACCAGACCTTACGTCATAAACTATATGTGTATCAAATTTTATCCAAATCCGTTAAGTAGTATTTGCGTGCAAAAGTAACTATTATAACATCCGCACGCAAACATCACAAATTTTCACATTTACAATATTAGCGTAGCATTCAATTGTTATTAACTGACTAAATCTAAATGTTGTTGCTGTCTGAGACTACGGAATAATCCCTTGAAACATAGACATAAATTACCTAGCTTATCAAGTAATAAAATAAATAATAGTCAACGAATTTATCGAATCGCTATTTATATTTTCCAGTATATAATAATATTAATAATATAATATTGTATACTTTCAGAATATCAAGTTAAACGACTATCATACAGAGGAAAGATTAGATTTCTCGCTTCTTTGTTACGATTTAACTTAAAACAACTGTTCAATTCCAACAAAATCATTACTATTTCAAAGCTAGATTATTACTCAGTGACATAGGCTATACTTTATCAAGGTACCGCGCGGACGAAGCAGCATGCGGAGGCTAGTAGAAAATGTGAGGAGGAAATCTATCTGCAAGGCGATGCGTAAATTCTTCAGATACATTTCAAAAGTATGCAAAAGGAGGCAGCAGCTTAGTATCTCTTTGAAACGTGCAGAAACAGTTTGTCAGTAAAACAAAATATTGCCTTCAACTTGCTTATGAATGAACAGTCAAATATTATTTTCATGATATTCCGGAAACGTAAGTTCACGTAAGACTTCACGCCTACGGCAACAGTTTTACTTATATAATATGTTTATTTCAGAAAGCACATCAACACTTTATGACAATTAATGCTATTAATATACACGTGTAGTTAATTTAGATTGTATGTTAAATTAATATCTACTTACCTCTTAATACACGAAATTTACGAATCATTTTCAGAGTCATCCGAAACCAACAGAGTTCTATGCTTATAGTTATTTTATTTTTGAAGCAAATGGTTGAACACTTTAAACGAAAGTCTACATTTAAGAAAATAGTTAAGATTAAGTTATTAGACTAGATTAATTTAAGATCCAATATGTAAATTTCTCTGTATATAAAGGTATATTTTAAATTGAATTGAAAATAGTTTGTATGATTAGGGACTATTCAAGGATTACGTAAGCACTATAGGGAGAGGGGAATCTATTAAGTATACTTTAGAAGGAAATGAGTTATGGAAACCAGAAAAAAATTGCTGACAAGGGGGGAGGGGGTCTAAATTGCAAAAAATCTCCTTATGTATTTAGGTCGATAAGACAAAAATAGTAATACAGTAGAATCTAGTGTAGGTCACTTTTTGTCTTATGGACCTAATTTACTAAGTACATGAGATACATTAATTAAATACTGTGATTAGGTTTCAAAGCATTATTTTATTTGCTATCTCTCGCGACGAACTATAATAATGTTCTACCTTGCACAACTACTGAATCCCAATATAGCTTAAGTGTATTTGTTGCCAATTCATTTCTACATAGCATTTATCCATGCTTAGCAATTTAATACTAAGAACAGTTGAAACAATTTTGGACTTGATTCTGGATTGATTTCTAGCTTTGAAACTGCGACCATAGGATTTTAGCCGATCACTTTCGTTGCGAGTGGCCCGACATGCACTTGGCCGATTTTTGTAAAATAATGTTAAGCGGAAATGACAGGAAAAACAAATATTTACTTCTTCTCAAAATAGCGGCAAAATCTCATAGAAAATTAAGGTTCACAATTTCGGGGTATGTTTTTCAAAGCTCTTTAAACAAAAATTTGCTTTCTAGGTTAATTTATATTAATCGACCAAATTCTTGTATTATTTAACTGCATATAATTCCTATACTTTTGCTAATTAATTTGTTACTTTAAAAATAAACACGTGAAAGTTTACGTACAGCTAGAATTGAAATCAAAAATATTCAAAAAAACTGCGATTCTTCGATGAAGAACACATCAGAACCTAAATTCCTGAACTCTTTTCAACCTGCTTAACACCACACATCTCAAGACTTCAACAAACACGAATTGCTTACAAACAAAAACAACACACTGTCGACAATATTCCTCACTTTTTTGCCGACGCTCTTTCGAGTTGCGCGCCTGCCACTTTTCGAGGTATATAAGCGAAGGTACCTCGACGTTTTCCCATAACTATTGCCAGTGCCAACAAGATACCATCTAGTACCAATGTTAACAAATAAGTGATATTAATTGGTGGCAGTTTTCATTTCGTTCGTTATGTTTGGCTGTGACCGGATCTCAAGGTAAGTTTGTTTGGTTTTGACCACATTAAAAATTGTCAAAAGTTATTCATAAATAAAAAAAAATATACTTTCGTGTAAATATTTTTGTTTTACTAACACAGTTGAGACTTTTTATTTTAATTTAATTTATGGATAACTTTCTTATGATTTAAACATAATATTTTTAAATAACATGTCTCTAAATTAGTTTTTCTTTATTCGTTTTACGTTATTCAATTACGTTTAGGTTAAATTAAAACAATATTTGTCCAGCTCATGGCATCCCACTGCAGGACAAAGACTATTTTATTAATTAATTAATTAAAAATATTAAAATACCACAAATAATAATATACAATTAAAAAAGCTCTTTCAGAAAATATCAAGCAAAAAAGAGGCTACAATTATTTTACACCACAGAATTAAATATTTTAACCTTCTAAAATGCTTTATTCTGCTTGATTTTTATTTACAAGTTACCAAACAAAACTATGTCTAAATGTATCGAAACAAATAAATAAAATGAAGTATCTGTTTTATATTCTATAGTTAATTGCACGATATGTTCTTACGCTTAAAATGAAGTTCTTAATTATTTTTTCTGTCTGTTCGTGTTGGCTTAACTTCAAAACGGCTGTTAGGATTTAAATAAAATTTTAGAAACAGGTAACTGACTACAAGATGCGTAAGAAGGCTACTTTTTTATCGACGTAGAAACCAAAACCGCGGGCGATAGTTAGATTATTTTGATCGCGCTTATCTCGGGAGCAACGTCGGATTTTAATAATTCTTTTTGCGTTTGATAGTCTAATTCTTAAAGAAGGATTTAAGATATTTAACATTACGCTAAAATCTACTCGAGCGGAGCAGTAAGATTTAACGCGGCTCAAATTCCACGTGGAATTTGAAAAAAGTCGCGGTCAAAAACTAGTAACAAATTTTAAATTGATTTATAGGTAAACGTTTCCACTCCTCTCTATCTTCTGCAGTTTCCCACCCGGTTGTCCCGCCCAGATTAGATTAAAGACAGAGTTAAATGTCCCAACAACCGATGCCATTGCAGAAGGCACCTGCTTATAAATAAATATATCATAAATATCTATTATATAACTATTATATTCCATACATATTACTTACTACAGAAATATTAATAACCGTGTTTATGTTCTCATACATAAAAAATAACATTATAAGACATTTCATAAAGACAGCATGCAATCATTAAGAGAAAACGCAAAAGGGCATTTATTTGTTTTGTAGGAAAACACGACAATAATAAGAGCTAAATATGTTCTTTGATATCAACATTATATTATAGCTTCCAGGAAGTAAAGATAATATATTTATCATAATTTTGATGGCTTTTGCAATTATTCATTTACTTTTATATAGTAAGAGATCTTATTTTATATCAAAGACACGGGTACCTTAATTTTAAATGCATACCTTTTTACAATTATGTGTACAAATCACGAGTGTTTAAAATTAGTTAGAGATCTGGCTGCGAAATAAAAAGATCACAACAAAGCATCTCGCTTTGATTATTTTTATAGCATTTAGCTATGCTTAGCAAATTATACTAAGACATCACGAAATGACGTATCATACAGATGAGAAATTTAGGGTTCCGGTAAGAGGCGACCGTCGCTGGATGGCTAAGAGCGGCTGCCCGGTGTGCAGTAAGGTCGCAGGTTCAAATCCTGCAGGTACCATATCTTTTTCAACTGTTTCTTAGTATAAAGCATCTCGCGTTATTGTGGATATAACAGAGATGTATAACACCCACATTTCACCTATTATGTTTAGGTCTCATGGGATAGAGGGTGAGCCTATTGCCATCCAACTACGTGCTGCCATTGAGAGTTTATTTCCTTTATTAATCTGCCACAAAACAGTACCGCCTAGAAATTTAGGGCATGGGAGCCATATTGTCAATGATCTCGATATTTCGTGGGTTGAAGAGTTAACAAGATTTATTTACTACTGGCCATAAGGTTGACTACAAGCCGCTATGTTATACAATCCGATAAAAACTTTTTGATCTTATCATCATTCAGCCGCTTGTAGTCCACTGCTGGACATAGGCCTCTCCCAAATTGCGCCACAGCACCCGGTCCTGCGCCTTCCGCACCTTGACCTTATCAACTATACATGGAAAACCCACTCATACATACATGCATATAAAGCAACTCTGCTCAACTTTGAAGGAAGATTAAAGGATAGTTAGTTTGTCTCCAAAAACTACATCTTTTTACCCTACTTACGAATAACTAACTACTTTTATTTTATCCTACTAATAAATATTTATCAATGACACTCGACTTATAGAATATTTAACTGCCTCGATGGTCTAGTGGTTAGTGTATGCACCTCTCATCGCGAGATCTCGGTTCGATTACCGGGTCGGGCAAAGTATTATTTGTGAACTTTCTGTCAGGAAATTCACAATAGCAGCATGGAGTTGGAATTGTGCCCGGTGGATGGCGATAGGCTCACCCCGTAACTCATGGGACCTAAAACATAACAGGTTAAATGTGGGTGTTGTACACTTCTGCCATAGCCTTCTGGGTCATATAGGCGTGATGTTATGTTAGTCCTTAGTTAAGTCCTCAGTTGGAGCGAAGCATCTACAATCTGGTTTTGTGGATTGTTGATGTCATGGGCTTTAGTCACCACCTACCATCACGTGGAATATAAGTTCGTTCTCTACATACTTCGTATATAAAAAAAAGGAAAAATGAAATGCAATATGCAGTAGTTAACTTTGAATAGTTTTAACCAAAAACATCAGCTGAAAATAATGTTTTACCGTCTCGTAAATGATTTCGGTACCTTATAGTACAAAATTATGTACATAATATTGCACATCAGTACAGATTATTGTAATTTTGTACTCATTGGTCTGTAAAATTATTTTCATTTGACAATTAATGAATTTGCAATGAGATCGGTAGCATTTTATTTAAATTATCATCGATTTATTTATCCACAAATAGCATATTTTTCACGAAAATGATTATTATGTCATTCTCTACCCTATTTATAATTCACAAATGATTGTAACCAAAATTAGCGTAGAAGTTAAAATAATATGCAACATCTTGAAGCATAAATCTTATCGAAATTTTAGAAAGAAACAAATTAATTATCGCGCAAGAGATGTTTGTGTAAACAGGTTTACTCAGTCCAAAAAGGTCAATAAACCTTTTTTTGCTGACTGTACTAACAATAAACAACCTACTGCCTCGATGGTTCAGTAGTTAGCGTATGCACCTCTCACCGCGAGGTCTCGGGTTCAATTCTTGAGACGGGCAAAGTGTTATTTGCACGAGCAGAGCTGCGCGTTCCAGATAAAATTCACGTCAAAGTTTAGAAATGTATTTGACAGTTTTTCCCCGGGCCGGGGTAAATTCCTATGGAATTTGACAGTCGATTTGTTGCAAAAGTATAACCGTCAATTTTCTTCATGTTACTTTTGACATTTTTTATCTCTGACTACACCAACAAAGTTGTCAACAGTTTACATTTGACATTCAACTAAATGTCATCATGAAACGGCCGCAGTATGATATATTTTTGACGCACACTAGGGATAATCCATGTATTGGGGGATTTCACAAACATATCTACAACACACTCACACGCCTAATGATAGCAATACTATATTTTTTTAAAAACCTAACATGTTTTAATTTAAAAAAATAGTTTTACAGATCTATGGACACAAAACAAAATCATCTTAGACTATAGAGCTGATATTACGAATATAGCTTCTTCTTCGTCGTGTCGATAGCTGAGTCAAATTTAATTTTGGCTTGCTATCGTGGTGAAAGGATTAGCCAATTCGCTTTGGAGAACTCGCGAATTGCCCAGGGTGCGCCGGACGTAGGGAATCGTTGTGTACGTAAATATAGCGAATATAGCAAACGTGGGTTATCTCTTAATGTTCCAGTCTGAGATTCAGGTTGTCAGCAAACGTACAAATGTTTGTAGTACTCATAACTATTAAATGGCTAGACAGATTTCCTTTCAACATAACTAAGATGAATTAATTAAATTCATAAAAAAAAATTGACCAAAGGTGTGATGGGCCACAGGTCTAAATCAAAAAACTGTCTTAGCAACCCTTTAATGGTTTTAAAAGACCTATCCAACGATACTACAAAGCATGGGGTACGCTAAAGAAAAAAAATATTCCCTCTTTACTTATAGGGGAGGTAACCGAAAACCATGCAAAGTTTCAGCTTTCTAGCACTAACGGTTTTAGCGCTATGTCTCGGACAGGCAGACAGACAGACATGGCGAAGCTATAGCGGTGCTTTGTAGATGCTACGGAACTCTAAAAACGTGTTAAAATCGCACGATTATTTTAATAACGTTAGTGGTAAAGACGTTAAACAGCAAACTAAAATACGCCTTTAATTTCTTAGGGGAATTAAATAACAAAACACCAAGCTATATCCTTGATTCATAGATACATATATTATAATCCTCCTAGTTAAAGTACTGATGATACCCCGGGGGATGGTTAAGCAGTTTGTTCTTCACTGAAATCACCTTACGGGAAGTAAATCTTAATGTTCGATGGCAACAAATTGTGCTAAATAATAATAAACAGAATATATTTTGGCAAGTTCGAATGCTAAAAAAATAAAATTAGAAAACAAGTTAAAAAGATTTGGCAAGCGATGTAATAAACAAATTTTATATATATTTCTCACTTGCCTCTAAAAATGCCGGTGCCACAATTAAAGCTGTTCCGACGCAGCTGTGTGTATATGGCACTACTCATTTTTAATAGTTTGTCCAAGGATATAACGGAACTGCCACGAACGTAATTCTGTCATTCTTTGCAGGACTGGTTGATAAGGGAAAGTTTTTAATTCATTAAAGACTTTTTTAAGAAAAGCGCCTGTCGTTTTTGCCATTTTTTTTTTTGTAAATTTTAGTCTTAGTTATAATAGTAATAGTATAAAATAATATATGTTGGCGCCAATCACGCCATTAAGATTGGCCGTGTCAACGCTCCCTAAACATAATAGGCCAAAGGGCCAGTTTCCTAAGTCACTTTGACAGATACTTGACAACTGTCAAACGGTTGTCAAGATTTCATTATATAAAGCTTGCGATCTTCAATCGAACCCTTTTTCTCTTATTTTCTCTTCCTTCGAGCTCACGAATATACAACATTGTACGTTATTTTAAGTTAGTTTGTAATAAACCAAGTTGCAAACAATCCTTCTTTCATTTATGTCGAATTGCCGCGACAATATATAATAGTTATAGTATACATAAAATAAGTCATGAATTGTTAGCATATAATATAATGTATACTAAGTTATGAAACATTTGCATACCTGTACTATAGGTGAAATATGATGTCTTGAACTATATATAATACATTGTAAGAACTATCTTTGTACCATATTTCAAGCAAATAAATGAATATTTGATTTGATTCGATTTTATACCTACATTAAACTTTATGGCAAGTGTCATGTTTTTTTTGAAAAGGTTTATAAAGTTTATTGAATACTTCTTTAAAACCAGTAATTGTATGAAACTAACAACCATATATTTTTTTACAAATAACAAGCCATGTTACCTAAAAAAAAACAGGTAAGCCACATAGGTCTATTTCAATAGATTACCTTTGTTCGTGCAACCGGCGGATAATATTATCTAATAGATAGAAGATTTAAAAGGGTATGGACGTGATGGTGTTTATGAAAATAATATACTCGTATGTTGTTTTTGTACTACATACTTACTTCTTTGTCAAAAATAGGTGAAAAATTATCACTATAATTGTCAATTGGGTAAAATTTTTGTTGTCTATAAAAACATAAGTTTCAATATGAATTTTTTTGCCTGTTTATCAGAATAAAAAAAAATTGTTTCAGAATAAAAATCACTGCAAGATATTATGATATTGAAACTATGGCAGGTTAAAGGTAGGTACAGGGTGAATGCGACATAGAAAAAAATCACATAATCTAGACGTGGTAAATCAGCAGAAATGAACATTTCATTTCTGCTGATTTAAACAAAAAACATACAAAAAAACACCCGAACAAATTGAACTAAATCAGTCCGACTTTTGGAAAAAGTGAACAAGATCCCATTTTTTTCTTCATTTTAACTAGTAAAATAAATACTTTAACAAGTGTAAATTTCACTGGTTTGTGCAAACTGAACTTGTTTTTTTAATCAGCAGAAATTAACATTGACCACATCTAGACTCCGTGTCCATATTAATGTCCTTATGTCGCATCCACCCACGCATTCATAGGATCAAGTTTATGTTTACATAATTATGAATTTAGCACGGACCACTTCTCATAATGAGAAGGGTTAGGCGCAGACCATTGTCGACCACGCCGACCAAGTGTGGTCTGGCGAGAGTGAATTAGAATGTTTGACTGTTTTTGTTGTCATACACAAGTGCTTAATTCACATCTTTATAAATTAAATATAACCTGCCTTAGTGTAGTGTTTAGCGTAAGTGACCTCTGACCACGAGGTCTTTGGCTCGATACCTGGGTCGGGAAAAAATGCTACCAGGGCTTTTTTTCGTCAGTCTCAATAATGGCACGGAATTGTAATTGTGCACGGTGCATGTCGATAGGATAGATACAAAAAACGTTTGGGTGTTAAATACATCTTCTAAATTCCTCTGAGTTATATAGGCGTGATGATTTGTATTGTATGTTATAATATTATAAGAAATGTAGCACAGGGCAGAGGTGCTATTCGCAATAGCCTCTGAATAATTATTTTATTTATTTATTAAATGAGATGCTCATTGCGCTAACAGTATATCCCAATACGCACAATGAGCTAGGTAAACAGTACATAATATTGTACATAAATAAATTATATAATATTACAAAAAAAGAAATTCAGACATATTTAAAAAAAATCAGCAAACTTTATGTAAAATATATCGACATCTGGATGCTGAGCAATCAGTGCGTTGATTAATGCCATAGCGTGGTTGGTTGGCGCAAATTGTGCAGTGCACGTCCGAAC
Source organism: Hypena proboscidalis (assembly GCA_905147285.1). Taxonomy (NCBI): domain Eukaryota; kingdom Metazoa; phylum Arthropoda; class Insecta; order Lepidoptera; family Erebidae; genus Hypena; species Hypena proboscidalis. The sequence continues at coordinate 2,317,836 of LR990147.1, forward strand.
GGGTGCTTCGCCATGAGACGGCGCGAGCGCAGCCGCGTGTATTGGTTAGGTTTTCCTTAACTTTTAACCCTCTAGAAGTTTTAGTACCTAAATAGATTACAATAAATTAGGGATAGTTCGACTATGGGTTTGGCCGACTAGTCGGAGTCGGCCAGGTCGATCATTAGTTGTTCGTCGCACCATCACATGCAGAATATTTCCACGCGGTACAAGTTATGTAGCACTTCTTAAACTCGACAGACATGATTATTGCCATTTATAGTAAAGCCATATAGCATAGTAGAGTCGGCTTACTGACTAGTTAGCACATCTCTATTATAAATAAATCGATAAATATTATGATATAAAGTCCTCAAAAAGCTGTATGTGATCGATTTTCTCAAAATCTACTGACCGTTTTTTTGTAAATTTTTTACCAAAAGATAGTGCTTTCATGAGGAAGGTTTAAACTACTTTCGAAAGTGTCAAACTGTTGAAAGGCAGTCGTTCTTTCAATAGGTACATTTAATTAATGATTGGTTTGTTATACTGTTTTTTCTACGGGTTTAATCAAGACTGTTTTCAGTGTGATATAAGAACCACCAATGGAATAATAATAAAAAACTGTAGTTTTTACTTCAATAGCTTACTAACTCAACAATATCAAAAACTAAGTAACTCAACTATCCCAGGGCCAGTTCATAGCTATAAAACCGTATACACTTCATTTAGCAGCCCCAAATCAAATTTCCCTCCATATTTTTCGATATTTCACACATCGCAGCCGAAAAAAGAACCCGTAAAAATCAAAATAGATAAACAAATCAAAGAGTTCCATTGACTTCTATTTTGATCAAAAACAAAGGATTTTATCCTTTGACTGATCAAAGCTTGAAACGCATTGTTTTATCTTCGGTTCGTCGTAGTCAACACCTAGATTTTTATCAAAAAAAATTACATTCGTAAACCAGACAAGAATATAATACAAAGGCCCATATGTATGTAGGTGGTCTTTGAGCTTTGAAAAGCACAAATTTCATGCTTGATGTCGTGTCAAAAGTGCATTGATTATATATATGGCTTTTAAAAGCTGGCTTGAAAAGGTTATTGATTATGTGTTGGTTTTATCGGAGTGCTAGAGTCAAAACACTCTAGGTTGTCCTCCTAAGGCTGTAGTTGTTTATGGTTATAAATCTGTCTCTGAGCAACGACATGCAATGTTGTCATTAAGTGTTATATATGTATTAGTATCAGTTATTCTAGTACCCATAGTACAAGCTCTGCTTAGTTTGGGACTAGATGGCGTTGCGTGTAAGTTGTGTGATAATTTATATTTATTTTAGTGAGACCAATATGTTAGTATATTGGCAATTCCGCAAGACCACCTGGATTATTTTGAATCTAAATTGGCATGTCGCACTAGTCTATTTCTTCAAAATTGGATCAATTTTAGGGATTACAGTGTGCTCATAGGTGTCATATTATGTTATGTAAAACTAGTTTTCCATGATTATTTTTATAGCTATGCTTAGCAAATTATACTAAGAAACAGTTGAAAAAGATATGTTCCTATCTTGTATCCTACTTAAGATAGGAACAAATGGATGAACCTGACGTCACGAAACAACGTATCATACAGTTGAAAAATTTTGGGTTCGGGTAAGAGGCGACCGTAGCTGGATGGCTAAAGCAGCTGCCCGGTGTGCAGTAAGGTCGCAGGTTCAAATCCTGCCGGTCCCATATCTTTTTCAACTGTTTCTTAGTATAATTTTCCATGTCCTGCAAAATGTCATGAGTACTAAACTTGGGTACACAAAAGGATAAAATAATATTATGTAAGTTGTTAAATGTTTCCACATGAGTACAATTTGGGCCTCTTCAAAGCAAGAATAGGTTTGCGGTGAATCTAATAGCGGAATAAGCAAGCTTTAGACCACGATTTCACCTGATGGTAAGTGATCATTACTTATCTAAAATAGTGGTCAAATACAAACTAACCACCATGAAAAATTCGAAATGAAAAACCAACCGTGTATACTCTAGACTAGAATTTTGTGGTCATTTATCTGGGTACAATAAACTTATAAAATCAAGCAATTCTAATAAAATTATAAGCAAATGGCTAAATAAATAAAAGTTATTGTAGAAATAAAGCTAAGCGTACATCAATGATACATGAAAATAAAATATGAAGCCCGATTTGTAAAAAGTAGCCTAAGTATATTATTTTTTGCGGTCTTGAATTATCTTCACACCAATTTTCATCAGGATCAGTTCAGTAGATTATAAAATGATATGATGTTTAATACCCAAAAATCTAAAAATTTACAAGACAAAAAATATTGTCTCTTTTTAACCGACTTCCCAAAAAGGAGGAGGAGGTTCTCAATTCAGCCGATTCAAATACATCGATTACGTCGCGGTTAATGGACCGATTCGCGTGATTCTTTTTTTGTTCGACGCGAAATAGCTGCCAGGTCTTTCAGTTTGGTTTAGTAGTTTTTATTTTATAAGCATTATTAGTAATTGAAGTCGGTTTTTTTATTGAAAAATCATATTTTATTAATATTAAGTATACTAGATATATATAATATTTTTGATAAATATCTTCTAATATCAAAACATATATTTTACTCAATAAAAGTACCACATGAATATAATAAAATTCAGATCTTATAATTTTGACGCTCACAAAATTTCAAACACAAGTCATAAACTGAGGTCTGAAATGCCTTCAATCAATTAGGTCCTGTCGAACTGTTTTATTTTGGTTGACAGTGCAAACATTTACAAAAAAATGCTCTAAGTCTTTCACGTATTCATTGGTAAGTGTTAAATGTTGTTACTCCAGTTGGTTTTTAACCTACAGTTTATAGATTTATAATCTATATATATAAAAATGAAACCCGTTTTCCGTTGTCACGACTTGGCATGAAAACGGCTTGACCGATTTGACAGATTTTTTTTTTGTAGTTTTCTAATACTCTGTACAAGGTTGTTACAGCAAAAAAAAATAATAAAAAAAAAAGTATTCGTTTTTATATGGGGGATATTATAGATTCCAGTTCAAATTGAATAGGTACGCATACATAAGATAGGTCAGCTATACAAAATAAAGTAGTGCATCAAATTTACGCTAAGGCGGTACAAAGTTCGCCGGTTCAGCTAGTTTTAAATAAATTTTACAATCTTTCACCTCCTTCTAAAATCCACGATTTAAAAAATCTTCAAAAGTAAAAACATGTGACATACTACCGCGGCTCACGTGCGACGTCGTTTGTTATGTTATTTTTGGACATCATCAAGATCTGTCTATTAGATTATATATTATAACTTATAGGGTTTACAAACAAACGAAAATCTTTCTTCTTGATAATATAAGTAAGTATAACCGTGGCTTTGATATTGAATAATCATAATCTGATAGATTATGCCTATCAATATATTTAGTTAGTTAGTCCAGACCTTGATTTTATTACGGCAATAAACAAGAATATTGCAATGTTAACTTTCAGGCCTCTCACCGCCAGGCCTCAGGGACTCGGACTCGGGAATGGCCTCGGCAGGACATTCTCAATAGAATCACGGAGTTTGAATAAAAATTATGCCCGATGGATGGCGATATCCCCTATTGCATAGGATCTAAACATAACAGATGAAATAGACATGATGGTAATTTAATCAAGAATTTGAAATATACATCAGAAGATCAGAACTTGCAATCGAATTTAATTACTTTTGAAGTGGTGTGATCAAGGGTAGAGCAAAGACGTGGGTGAGAATACCCTTTCTGGATTCAATTCTTTGGAAAAATAATGCTAAAATTCATAACATCACGCCTTTAGACGCCGAAGGATGAGACCGAGGTGTAGGTATATATAGCTATTATAGCTTTTACGTGTATAGGTTGTCTTATGTGATATATATGGCGTAAGCATGTCGCCATCTATTGCAGACTCCGTGCCGCTGCTAAGAATTTCCTGGCGGAAATATCACCAAAATAACAAAAATTGCTCGTGCCGGATAGAATCCGTAACCTAACGATGGGAGGTTGCTAACGTTGTCAAAAGTGCAGGCAACAAAATTGACTTAACTGGTAGAGGTATTGTAAACGAGTATAAAAAATACAGTCTACACCATTTAACACTATTGACTACGGAAGTGTGTTTTCGTGAACATTTCATTATTTGTAAAAATAAATTATAGTAATTTTATCTAAAAAAAAATTTACTAGAGATGTACTGACTATGGGTTTGGCCGGCAAGTTGGCATCTACAAAATTGGCCGATTAGTCGGCGAAGCCGGTCATTAGATTCGGTTCCATTTATATGCATTTAAAACCGTTATAGTTTTTTTTTTTTGTCGCATCTCCCACCGCCTTGCAGTATAGTTAAAGTGGCATACCGCATAAGTAATGTAGCACTTCATTAACTAGATTATTGGCATTTACAGTAGGTAAAGCTGATTAGTCGGCGATTACAAAACTAGCCGACTATTCGGCTTACCGACAAGTCGGCACAACTCTTATTTCTGCGATTCAATTTGAGTTAAAAATATTTTAATATTCTTATATTAAAGCATTTCAACAATATTGTCTTTTATCTTATACTATGAAGAAAACATGAATGAAGCATTCTTATTTGTTACTAAATAACCCCTAGTTCCGTCTGGCTGCCGGCCAACATAATACGTAACATTAAAAGTAATTATTTCATCTAATTAACGCAGCACCGGACGACATCTTTCATAAAATCACAAAATATCAGGGGTCCATGTTGGTTTAGGACTCTCAAACTAAATAGTAACACAATAATTTGATTTATAACGTTTGATTCTTAGTTTTACGTGGTGGAGCGAAAATATAGTGAGAATTGAATCAAAATACTTGTAAAATTGGGTAGGAAAATACAGTTGAAAGAAGCGGTTTCTATGGTTGGAATTGAAGGGACTTGAAATTAAAAATAGGTACGACGTAATGATGTGACATACAGATGAGAAGTTTAGGGTCCTGACAAGAAGTGACCGTAGCTGAGTACTACGCTTTTACCTATATCCTAACCCTAACGATACCACGAAAATTGTAACACTTTATACTACCATGCTACAGATATTTGTAACAATACTATTGTGAATTGTAAGCCAGGGTGGTCAACTGGTGACCTGAAACACGAGCCTCGACTTTGCTTGGGCACCAGTCTTCCTCCCACAATAACGAAATAGAATTTTACTGTACTTGTATCTTAGCAAATGACTTTCTGTATTTAATTTTTGTTGTGGTGAGAAAATAAATATATTGTCTATTGTTTATTGAGTGGTTCAAGCGGCTGCCCAGTATGCTGAGGTCGCAGGATCAAATCCTGCCGGTCCCATAAATTTTTAACTATTTCTTAGTATAATTTGCTAAGCATAGCTAAATGCTATAAAAATAATCAATAAGCTATTTGTTAGATCCTAAATTCATTCGAAAATAGCTACTTATTTCATAATTAGCAAAGTTAACAGTTGTTTAGCAAATTGTGGCTGTAATCTTTCGCATATTTGAGTATGGAAAATAGATTTGTATTTACTTGTAACAGCCAAAATTATGTATAAGTGTTATAATGAAAGTTCAATCTTGCGGATTTGCAAGAATACGAAACTTTTTGTTCGAAAACCGCGAATTCATTTAATATGAAAAGAGTATACGTACTTACATTACCACTTTTACTTTTATTAATTTTAGCTACAAAATTAGCTGAAAGAATAAATATTGCTTATCTGATAATTAAAATAGTTTTGTGAGCAAAATAAATGCTTTTGATTGTGACAAAATGAAACATAAAAACTGCCCAATCATTGCCAGCTGTATTGGTTGGTTTTTATACGACGTATGTAGCAGGCGGGCTTGTAGTCCACCTGATGGTAATTCGTAGCTAAAGCCCATAGACATCAATTATCCACAAGAGCAGATTGAAGATGCATCTGAGGACTTCTGGTGTTATGTCACATGTCCCAGTAATTTCAGGACCGGATCGCACCACATAGAACTCAGTTGTGCAAACAATACTATTTAGCGGCAGGTTAAAGATGAGACGGTGGTGGTTCCGTCCATCAGGAAGACGACACACCCGTTCATTACCGTGGCATGAGCAGAAAAGCAGACACAGATGTAATACTAAAATAATAACACATTGGCATAAAACAAACCGCGATATTACAGCCATTGCGGTGGCTGTTTCCAAAATTATCACCTTTGTTGCTGTTCAATGCTCACCGATGTTGTTCAGTACTGTTTGTTGTTAGCAAATGTGAAATTCTGATAAATGTTATCATATCAAAGAAAGAAAACATACATAAACTAGCTAATGTCTGCGGCTCTACCCGTTTGGAATTTCAATTTTTAGCAAGCGATATAATCCAATATTTCTATTATATATTATGTATATATGTTATATGTATTTATATATGTATATATAATAGTTAAGTATGTTTATATAGTATTTTATTTATACTTTAAAAAGTATATTATCATTTTATATTATTTTATTTTATTTGTAAGTTTTGTTAGTTTTGTTTTTTTACTATCTTTACAAGTGCACCTACCATGTTAAAGCTCTGCACCACCCTTGGTTGACTGGTAGAGAATGCCTTTGGCATTAAGTCCGCCTCTGTACAAATTGTGCATAAAGTTTTAAATAAATAAATAAATAAATATAAAAAAACTATTCATACAGCTTACAGCTAAGCAAGCATACAACTATTCTATTAATATTGTTAGACCTATACACAAAAAAAACATAAGAATCGTTCAAGCCGTTTCGGAGGAGTTCGATAACTAACTCTGTGACACAAGACCACTGTGTGTCAATTACCATCAGGTAGACCGTACACTCGTTCGTTACCCTCGTCATGAGCCGAAGGACAGACACAGATGCAATACTAAATCAATAACACATTGGCATAAAGCAAACCGCGATATTACAGCCGTAGGCAGCCATTGCGGTGGCTGTTTACAAAATTATCACCTTTGTTGCTGTTCAATGCTCATCAATGTTGTTCAGTACTGTTTGTTGTTAGTACACAAATGTGGAATTCTGACAAATGTTGAATGGTAAGATCAAAGCAAGAAATGAAAACATAAAATACATAGGATACATTCTGCTACCCGATAGACGCCATTATGTTTGTTCGCCGATTACTTGAAGGCGCCTGGACCGAACTGAGAATTTATTTTTGTCTGAAAAAATATACTTGTCGTATGGTCCCATTTTGATCAGGTCACGATCTGATGATGGGATCATAGAGAAATCGAGGGCAACTCTCAATTTTTAAAGGCTTCTATATTGTTATTTATATATTACTTAAAGATACTTGGATATTTTCATCTAGCAGTCAGCATTTCATGTTGCTGAGATGATGCTGGAAGGTACAACTCCTTAACGGTTAGGAGTACGGGAATAATTCTTTAAATATAGGCACGTTACGGCCGCTTACTGTATTCTTTCAAGTTATACACAGATGAGGCGAGGCGTTGAATATTACTTAAGTATTTCTTGCCTTTTATTTATTTTTGTAATTAAAGTTTTTTTTTAATAAAATTATTTTTGCCATTTACCGAGACGACAACACTTAAGCGAACCTTTTTTTTCTGTTTGGTTCTTAAAAAAATATATATACTTATATATATATAGTTATAGTTTTATTATATAGTTTACACATAAAGGCCAATCAAGATCGGTTTAGTAATTTAGCTATGCACACGTGATAAAACCTTTTCCCTTCATTTTAATGTCTGATGATTATGTTAAGTCGTTTTGTTGAACAAACTAAAGTCATTTAGCGCTACCTTTTTCATGGATAAATTAAGCCTGTTTTTTTAATATTATGCAACTATTATATAATAGCAGCGATAGCCGAATGGAAGACCGTAGGACTGCTAAGTTAGAGGTCTTGGGTTCAAACCCACGGCACACACCTCTGTCGATAATTCGCTAAGATTCGTCTTTTCGAAGATATGTGTGTAATTTGTCACATAAATTATAGCTCGCTAACGGTGAAAGAAAACATCGTGAGGAAACCTGAATGCCTGAGAGTGCCTAAATAGTGCTCGAGGGTATGTGAAGTCTACCAATCCGCAATAGGCTCCGTGATGGAGTATGGCCTAACCCTCCTCACCATGAGGCCCGAGCCCAGCAGCGGGACTTGTATTCTATACAGGGCTGCTATTTATTAGTTATATAGCTGCTATTTATAAGTTATATTTCTTTGTATTTAAACAATTTTGCTAGTTACTAGCTGCGTAACATTAATAATAAAATGCAAAACGTTTACCATGCAATGTAGTTTTCTATTCTGTTTCTACAGTTCATAAGGCATTGTGTTATTCATAGGCTGAACACAACAGAATAGCCTAGTTGTACACAATCGTGCTTTCAATGACCTAGTGCTCAACTTTATGAACCCTAGACTTGCCCTAGCTTATATTTCCTATAGGAATTCAACATAATATTTAGATTAAAATATAGGGTTTGTTTTGTTATATATACTGTCTATAGATACTAACATTATGAAGCGAAAGTTTGTGGTTTTAAAGAAAGAAAATAATTTCTATTTCGCACTCAGATACATACATAAAGGATACCAAAAAAAAACTCTAAACTTAAAAAATAATGTTAGTATCAGTGTGGTAATAATGGTGACGATTCGGCTACAATGCTGTGGTACCAACGTTTCTGATAGCAACAAACAACGCAGATTTTTAGTGGCCGCCAAAGCTGTCGTTCGAACAGGCTAATTTCTAGAAGAATCTACTGATTGTGTACCGATAAATATTTTCTAATTAGAAAGTTCTGTGAAAAACTACGTCAACTATATTCCATGATTATCCAGGATCTTCAAAAAGAGATCCCATTAAAAACATACATATGAAATTAGAGCTAAGTTCAATAAGTAAAAATATCTGATTTATGTGAGAGCCAAGTTCTGTATAAATAAATCCAAGCTAAAGATTTCACTTAGCTAGCAAGCTCTCCTTTAAGTAATCTTTTGTCTGATATTTGTCGAAAGATGAAAAATAGATTAAAACACTAGTGAATATTTGGTGTTACCTATTGTGTTCTATTGTGTTCCTCTAACCCATGTTACTCTTCAAAGCCAGAAAACAATTAAGTTTTCGATGTCTATAACAATTATTTTTGTTATGTAAATCCGAAGTAAGGAGATGGCAAATAATCCAATATTTGAGTGCGGCTAGGTTTATACTCAAAGTAAATCAGTATTCAGTTACATTCACGTGATTTTATATGGCGAAAAGGTATTGGATTGCTAAGCATGGCTAAATGCTATATATAAATCAATTAGAGATATTACACATCATAACATAACATCACGCCTATATTACCCAGAAGGGTGTGGCAGAGGTGTACAACACCCACATTTCACGTGTTATGTTTAGGTCTCATGAAATAGGGGCTGAGCCAATCGCCATCCACCGGGCACAATTCCAACTCCATGCTGCCATTATGAATTTCCTGACGGCAAGTTCACAAATAACACTTTGCCCGACCCGAATCGAACCCGAGACCTTACGGTGACAGGCGCATACGCTAACCACTAGACCATCGAGGCAGTAGAGATATTGTATCCTAGAAAAAGAATCTCTATATCCTTTACTCCACCAAATAACAATATTAAGATGTAGGGGCTTAGAGTCAATTTGGTATTTAGGCAGGTACTTAGGACTTCAGAATACCTGTATTTTCAAATATTGCTTACAAATCAAACATTAATTCTTGTAGATTGCTGACTCAGCAAGGCCTGATCTTGAATTGCAATATTTATGGAGCTCTTGTCCCTTTAATAATCCTCATTGTCTGTTTGAAAGACAGAATTTTTAATTTAGTCGATTATACTGAGTTTGAAGTTTTACACAATGTAACAATTTTAATGTTTTTCATTGTTATTCAGCAAGTATTTCTGAGTTAATGACCTAGCTACACCTGATGGTGAGGTAATTGCAGCCTGTAAATGAAAATTTACAGAAATTTCAGTCTGCATCTTTTAATAATCTAGTATTACCTACAAATTGCGATAATAAAGGCATCTTAACTCTCAACTTAGTAGGTAGGTATAGTATACTGTACTAAGGGCCAGTTTCTGAGGTTCCGGATGGTTCTTATCCTACCCATAAATATAACCGAATTTAAAAGTTACACTTAAAATAAGAACTAGACTAGAGATACAAATTTGGAGACAGTTTTTCCTTTTTATTTGCCGCATAGATAGCTCATAGAAATCAAAAAGATTTCTGCATTATTAACGTTTAATTTTTAGATCGTAAAAATAATCTAGGACTTGACAATTGTAGAGGCAAGTCTATACCTTAAAAATTTGTAAATCTGTCACTGTTTATCGATCCATCTATCCTGCCACTAGCAAGCTTGCCTACACGAAGAGTAAATGTTTTATCGCACGAGTATTCGTGACGTATTATGTCGTTCCGATAATCGCTCGTCTTGTGATGAGGGACATAAATAGGATAATAGACAATTAATGTCAACCATTCATCTTTTATTCACTGTTGCTATCCCTTTATGAGGTTAAGCAACCGAAAAATGAGTTTCCCGCTGTTTTTTCTTTATACGACGTATGTAACGAACTGACGTGTATATCACTGATGGTAAGTAGTAACTATAGCCCATAGACATCAATCAATCAACAAAAACAGATTGAGATGCGTCGCTTCATCTGAGAACTACAGTGCGCCTCAAGACATACAAATCCATGCAGCATTTCAGCTTTCTAGCATTAACGGTTTCGACGCTATGCCTCGAACGGATGGACATGGCGAAACTAAAGGTTGTAGGTACTACGGAACCTTAAAAACCGGAACGTAGAAGTGCTGAAACTAGATTTTGGTGTAGGCTAGGTAAGAAAGAGATTTTAACACGTAATTTTTCAAGGGTAGCATAGAAAATTTTGCCATCTAATAATCGGACTACGCCCATGGGACTTCTAAGTGACAAATATTATAGGTAAAGCGATGGTTCATAAAAGCTCTCTCAATATCCATCTCTAAGTGCTTGAATGAATAAACAGTGCGTAAGTAGAAAATCTTCAAAAGCAATTTTCTGAGCAGATATGATAACTCTTGAATTGCATTCTTTTGAGTTGGCGTCCATACATTAAAGATGTTGACGAAAACATTATTTCTGAACTGTTTGTGCAAGTAAAAGCTACTCTAACAGTTTATCTAGACTTCAAGAGAAACTACGAAATGCTCAAGAGTATATACACGCGGCTAGACATTCCCAGTAAAGGCTTCTTTAAAAAGAGTGCAAATAGGTTTCTGAAGGGTCGGCAACGCACGCGTGATGCCTCTGGCGTTGCAAGTGTCCATAGGCTACGGTAACTGCTTACCATCAGGCGGGCCGTATGCTTGTTTGCCACCTCAGTGGAATAAAAAAAAAATAAAAAAAAAAAAAGGCTGGTCTCGCATAGCACGGGCAGTCTACACAATGAGACGCCATCTTTTACTGGCAATGTATCGCTTGATATGTAGTCCTGTGTACTTTGTCTTATGTGGAGATATCATTTGCTCCTCACACAATCTCACATAATGGGTGGAGAGTGGGTGTACCTACTACTTATAATGTACACCCACTTTCAGGTGTATAATTTATTTGTCTAACCTTTTTTGCTAGACTAATAAGATTAATCCAGTACTTACTAGGCATTTAACATTTACTTGTATCATTCTTTTTAGATATGTAATTAATTCTGATTAGAATTGATGTATTTTTTTGAGTTTTGGATCTATTGGGTAAATGTTCTTTTCCTTACCGACCATGCGTTTAAGATGCTGAAATTGGGTGCTGTAATTTTTCAGCAACTTGGTCAACGAAGCCTCTTTTCCCATAAGAGCTACATGACAGTGATAGATGACAATGGAGTCGTAGATAGATTATTAAATTTAATTTTCTGATAAATCTAATGCTTTATTCAGTAAACGAAATTTTGTATATTAATTTTGGTCATTAATATCGTCACGAATCTGCTTAAAACTGTGGCGATTCATAAAAAATATTTCAAACTTCGGGTCAACCCAAGAATTTTGAATTAGATCAATTACTTAGTGCTTAAAAATGTAGGCAGGCGATTGAATATGTAGTTAGTAGGTATCTGATGAACTGCTATTACGCGCTTTACCCAACCAGCCTGCCAGAAATACGATTCCTAGAGAAAAGTATTAACAAGATCATTTCTCTCTTTTCAGAATCATGTTGCAACATTGGCTAATCATCACGTTATCATGGGCTGGTTCTGTCAGTCTCCAGTACATCAACACCAGCGGGCCTAACATCGGTTTCGACCTCAGCGAGGGCCAACAACCGCAGCCGTACGCCAACCCACCACCTTCGAGGAGCGACTTCGAATCACTCCTGAACGAACCCTACAACGAACAGTTCTATCAGCGCGATGACGTACTTACCGAACTACAAAGGAAGCGACGGAGATCAGAAAAATTTAGCGAAACAGACAGGGACCGATGGTCTCCCAACTTGGTAGATACTGACAAAACCACGTATCTACAGAACGAAGAGCAAGACAACATTATGTTAAACAATATGGTAGATGACAACGCAACTGCTATTGAGATTATGCCTCCAATGGATAAGAAGTACTTCAGCCCATGGGGAGGAAAGAGAAGTCAACAAAGCATAGAGAACATGTGGACCTGGAAAAGATCGAACAACTTACGAGAGCCAAGCATGCCGAAACGCGTCCGCTTCAGCCCCTGGGGAGGAAAACGCAGCGGGCAAATGATTTACAAGCCAGGCACAAGGAGCTCCAGGATTATTTTCTCAACCTCAATCCCTGAACTGACGAAGATCATCTCTAAGTACTTACCGAACGAGAAGAGACTAAACGCCGCGAGCTTTGAATTCATCCCGATGCAGGACAAACGACACCCGATCAAGATTCTAGCTCTAAGTTCAAACGAGAAGACGTTGCGAGACGCGATGCCGTTCAGAAGCTTTCTTGACGCGTTGCCGAAGATGTTCAAACCTGGTCATCCTTACTACGATGTGAATTTGAAGAAGGACGGGAAAAGGAAGGTGAAGTTTAGTGCGTGGGGAGGCAAGCGGTCGCCGCCAATCATCGGGCCTATTTGGACACCTGCGAGCCAAGATCTTAAAGATTCCACGCTAGAGACGATTCTTCTAATTAGAAACGAGCAAGACCCTCAAAGACTCACAGAACAAACTGCGACCAAGGCATCATAAACTGGATAATTGATTGACTCCCGAACTAGCCACTTCGTTGAATCGGTATAATGTAGTATAAGTTCTTTATATGTTAGTGCCATAATTGCTGGTTGGAATAAAATGTAAAAAAAAGGAAAGTTCGGGAGTGGCGTGTCTCTGGCGACTGGCTGGGCTCGCCAGGGACACAGTACTGATAAAACACGTAATTAAGGACTTTGTTACTCTTATTTATTGTGCATCTTGTTAGTGAATATAAATAAAACAATACTAAGTTATCGTTGAAGTCATTTCTGCCCTGTCTATGGTGAACAAAGTAAAATATATTATTGCTCAGAATACATATTTATTTTAGTCCTTTGTGCACGAGTATAGTTACATTTCATCAATAGACATAGTCTGCTTACAAATTCAGATTATAAATGGACATAAGTTTTAGTTAAAATTAATTTTAGATCAGTCAGATTTGGTTAAATATAAAAATCTAATACCTCAAAGTAGAGCCACTCGCTCAGCTGTTACTGTAGTTATGGAGTAAACCATTTGGGACAAATTTATATCAAATAATCGTAATAGATAGTTACTGATACTGAGACTTAAAAGAGACTAAGTAGTATTAACTTACTAGTACACATTAATTTATAGTCAAGAGTTAGACCCAGTTTCACCTTCTAGTTCTTGATAGTTTCGGATCATTAAGTGTTGGTTAATCCTATAAATTTCTATACAAGTTTGACATTTCATCTGTCAAAAAAGTTCTGAATTGAGGTTCACTTATAAAGAATTGTTGAAACTGGTCCTAAGCTGATATAATACACAGATGTTACACATTTGGCAAAAAATTGTTTTGAGTCAACAAAACCATTATCCTAGCATAAAGATGGTGGACAAATCTGCAAGACACCTGACGGTACGCAGTAACCTAAGATAATGAACGCAGTAGACAATATTGTCATGAAGACTAATTTAATGTCCTACAACTAGCAAACTGACATCTAGTTAATTATAAACTGGGTAAGTAATAAAAATTAAAGAACTATTAGCCAGCAGTGGCACTAAATGGAACTTTAACAATTAATAGTTTGGGCACTGACAGGATGTAAGGGTTGGTTTAGAGCACATAATTATCTGAACTATACCCATATTAAATTAAATACTTGGTTAAACACTTACTTAATGTCTTTTCATAATATAAAGAGCAGGACTATTCAGGCATCTCATCTCTCAAACTTTGCAGAATGGAATAATCAGATAGAAGAATAAATGACTATTTATTTTAAACAACATAATAATGTCTGAATGATTTTAAATGTACCCTACTACAATGCATTGCAGTATTTAACAATATTTAAAACAATTATTGTTAAATACTGCTTTAGCCAAATAGCCTTTTGTAATGTGATATATATCACCCAGCCATCATAGATAGGACGACGCTGGAACCAGAGTGATCTAGGGCACAATAGTATGTTTTTGAGAAAATGAAGGAAATGTGTTACGCGTTATTAGTGGAAATCTATGAGCTTTTTATTATTAATTTTTAGTTATATGTACTTTTAATGAGTTTTAAATAAAAAAATATCAATTTTTATCAGTGAAAGAATTATGATTTTTCTTTGCAATTGTGTAAAAGAACCATTTTATCCAAAAATGTCACTTAGATCACTCTGGTTCCAGCATCGTCAGTTAAGGTATCCTAAGACTTTACTGAATTATAAGAAAAATAACTATCTTTTAAGAGAAATGACTTATGCTAAGTTCCAATCAAAGATATTTAATTTATACAAAAGTTTAATTAAGATATACACTGATGAGTGGCAATAAAATTAGATAACAAGTAATCTGAATGAAGATTTGCAAATTAATTTCAAATCAATTTTGGCAAATGCGGAACAATCATTCACTGACCACTTAACCAGTCCTTAGAATGATGTGCACACCGGAGTCGGTTTCAACAGGCTTGCTGAGTTGTCCAATCTTCAATTTGAATGCTTCTTCTTCGAATGGAGCCTGCATTTGACCTCGTCCAAAAGTTCCTAAGTCTCCGCCACGCTTGGCTGATGAGCAGTCAGAGTATTTCGACGCTAGATCAGCGAACTGAGCGTCATTGGCAACAATCTGCTTACGGTAGCCTTTAAGAATTTCCAACGCCTCATCCTTGGTTCGAGTGATGTTCTCTTCCCTCCAAGACGACGGGCGTCTACTCTCAGCGTGTTTCACCAGCAAATGGCTGCAGCGCACTTCACCAGGGTCGGCTGGAGCTTCTGGTCGCTCCCACTGCGACTTTTTAGTGTACATATTGAGGAAGTAGCTCATACCAGTGGACCGGCTCGTTCTCATTTCCCAGCCGTCCGGCAACGGAGCTTCGTTCTCCTGACTTGACATTCTGGAATTCATTTCGCAATGGTTTTGATCGGTTCGGTATACAGACAATGTTTATCGATATCGAAACAGTGAGAATATTAATAAAAACAGGCAGTTTAAAGGACTAATGTAATCAAATATGCTTTTAGTTGCAAATTTGGTTCTTTGTTCACCATAAAAAAGTAGAAAGTTCCACTATTCATTGAAATTCTACCGAGTTAACCTATGATTTTTTTCCACGCATAACATAAAGTAAGTAAAGTTTAAACGTACCTGGATAATCAGCTGCACGCACAGATATGTGTAAAAATTAATAATCTGCAGAAATACAGTAATCACTGAGTATAATACAACTATTTTAGCGAAAAATGCATTGACGTAAAATGGTAATAAAAACGTAGCCTGCTTGACACTTTTTGACAGGACGCCAATTTTGACGCGACAGATGTCACTGGTGACTTCAAAATTTAACGCGTTTCGTAGGGATGTATGGGTATCATGCATGCATGCCTGACTGGTCTGATGGTTTCGATTAAAAAATCGATTTAATCAATGTGGTGGGTGACCACTAGCAAACAAGTCAGAAAAATATTAAAAACAGTTTAAAATATTTTATTTGGCATATTTATTGTATGCTTATTCTAGAAAATAGCTCTTAACAATTTAAAAAACCCAAGTCTTGTAACGTTTCTATAATTGTTTCAATAGATGGCGCTCTATTGCATGAAGCTTGGTAATATGGGTAAGCTTAATTTGTGTATAAACAGAAACAAAAACAGAAACGTTTATTTGCCAAAAACATGGTTACAAAAAGATGATACAATTCAATAAGACGACAGCAACATGTTTCACCGGATAATCGGTATGCAAAATATATAATGATAAATTTATGTACTAACATTATATTAAAGATATATATAACACAAACTTAATTTAAAAAAATATTTAACTGACAAACAAATTTATATGAGTTAAACATTTAATTTAAACATAAAGACAAAAGTAAAAAAAAAATAGTAGATTATCTTAGTCAAAACACGAACTTTGAATTACAAAATAAATAAGATACAAGTTGAGTAAAGAGCCACCTGTTGACGGTATGGTTAAATAAAAAGCGGTTTAGGTTTCACAGTTCACACTTTTCTACTATCATTCAAACTTGAAAGTATATCATTCTGAAGATGGCGTTTTTATATATTTCAGCTATTTAGAAAACTGCTTTCCACGGCTCCGCTCGCATAGGAAAGCTGCCGCAAATAAGTAATGAGATGGAACCTTGTCAACTGCGGAAAGAATCGCGTACCGTGTGTTTACTATTTTTAAATTATTATCTTTCACTTTCAAAACATAGGAACACCTAGTTTGGAAACCACTGTTTAAAAACAATGTCTGTATCCTTTTTCTTTCTGGTAATATTTTTTTAATAAACCGACATCGATTTTAGTAAAAACAAAAACTGCCTTAAAACTTGTAGGTACTCATGGTTCCTAAGAACAGATTTACGAATGTCTTATAAATTACAGAGTTCCCCGTACTGACCGATATAACACATTTCATTAATTTCAAATTAATGAATTGTGTCAAAGTTCTATCCCATTATTTTAAAATTTGCTGGGTTATAATATGTCGTTAAAAAGTATATATGTCTTGGCTATCTGAAGACTTGAACTATCTACATACCAATTTTCATCAAGATCAGTTCCGTGGTTTAGTCGTGAAGGCGGGACAGACAAACAGTTGTTTTCGACTTTATAATAATATTATGAGTAACGATTATACAGACTGTAAATTACACCGTGCTGAGTGCCGACCAACGCCACCACGACAACTTACCAGTGATTTTTATACGATTATGAAATCTGGGTTCGAAAAAACATTACTGCGATGAACGTCTGGCGTCAGCGCGTTAATACATGAGGTATGCGCTTTGCGGTGTCTTGCAGCAATGCAAGCGCTGTTAAGAATAACGCTGAGCGATATCCCGATTCCTGCACGGATACTCATGACGGATGTAACTTTGAGTTTTTCTTTTTCATTTTTATAAAATTGGTCTTATAAATTGTTCACTCGCCGTCCGAGGGCCGGGGGAAACCAAAACCCGCCAGCACTGCGTATTGGGCCCTTTGTCGGATGGATACCACCCCCCCGCCCGCATTTAGGGTTCTGTCAAATATCTTATCAAAAGAGTTTCGTCATCAACAAAGTTTAGGAGCCACTGCTCTAGATGCAAACATTTTTAACCATTAACTAAACATAGAATATTTCAAAGTAAACCGAAAAATTGCTAATGTATTGGGATATGCTTGCTTGCTAGTTACACTTCCGTAACCAGTAATAAAGATAATTTTAAATTTTCCGTTGTACATTTTTGCAAACCCAGTTTCTTACTGGTACTACTTTTTTTTATTTTAAAATCTATTTTCTAAAATCCGTACATATTACTAAAAATCACGCATTTTTGCTATGGGAGTAGGTTAGGTTAGCTTGCATGTAGATAAAAACTGTATTCCGTTGGATATATATCGACGCCCCCACCGAATAAAATGGTAACCGAAAATCGCTAACTTTACAGGAAAAATAAAAAACGTTATTTTCTCAATACTTCGCGTATTAAGAAAACAATGGTATTGTGTTATATATCAAATGAAAGGTTAATTTTTTTATTATCTAGCCAGTTATTTATACATTTAAATATATTAAACTTTAAAGAGTTATTTACAAAAATGTACATTGCCAATAGTGTCCCTGCGTGCAGTTTACCATAAAACGCTTTTACCATTTTATTCGTGTGATTATTTTTCTTATCGATGATATCGCAATAGAAGTATACACTAATATTCGCTGATACTTTACTAACGGATAGTAATCGCACCATCATGATACCATTTTGTTCGTGTAACCTTTCACATATTTTAATGTCACATATCGAATGTATAATCTCTTAATGATATTATTCACATTTAAGAAAGTAAGAAACATAAATTGTTACATTAAAATGTTATCGTAGGAACGTAAATATATTGATAATAATTATAAGATGATTAGGAATAACTTTAATTAAAGTTTAACGTTGGGAGAGGTAGGGTTTTATTTATAATAAATATATTATAATATATAATAAGATAATATTATATTATATAATAAAATAATATTATACAATAAAAACACATTTTAGTCGTCAACTAGTGTTACTGGGTAACTTTAATGCCCACCACCAGGAGTAACTGTTCCCGTACCAGCACACTAACCGTGCTGGGAGAGAGATGCGCAAACTCGCTTTGCCTTTTAATCTCACTCAGCTGGTCTAAGGGTTCCAGATGTTGACGGTCAAATAGCCAATTGCCTGGACCTTCTGCTGACTACCGACCCGGATCACTATGCAGTGTCAGTGTTGTGTGTCACCTTTAGGCAGCTCTGACAACTGTCTAGTGAAGTCTGTGTCGGTATATTTTCCACCCAACCTTAGCCCGAAAAGCACAAGGTGGTTATGGCGATATAAGTCAGCAGACTGGGATGAAATGCGCTCATTCTTTGCATCCTATTCGTGGTTGCCCATTTGCTTTATTTTGGGTGATCCTTTAGCATGCGCGGACGCTATAACAGATGTGCTGCGCCAAGGTATGGAATATTTTAGTCCTTTTTTCGATGCAAGCACATCTAGCAAAGCACAGCTTTGGTTTGGAGCTGAGCGTGGGCGTGCTGAAGCACGGAAACACGAGGCTTTCCTGATGCTAGAAACTGTAAAACTAGCGACATACCGGATAAGAAATCCTATAACAGGGCAACCAAATCCAGCAAAAACGCTCTACGAAAGGCTCGATTTGACCATATTCGCCGCATTGGGTACAAACTCGCTACACACCCAACAGGGAGTAAAGCGTTTTGGTCCCTAGCAAAATCAGTCGAATGGAACTTCTGCCGCACCTCACTACCTCCACTGCTGAATCTTGATGGGTCACTTGCCCACACTGCTGAGGAGAAAGCAAACTTATTCGCTTCTATATTCGCAGAATCTTCGCGGCTAGATGTTACTGGCTCGTCCACTAGTTTGCGTGACTTCTATATCGGACATATGCATACGTCAGACAAGCCCTTCTTAGCAAGCTACTGTCCTTCGGTCTACCCACTAGTCTCTATGATTGGGTATCAGACTTCTTGAGGGACTGATCGATTCAGGCTGTCGTTAATGGCAGCTCGTCCAATCAAATGGCAATCAATGCCGGAGTCCCTCGGGGGTCCGTGCTCTCAGCAACGCTTGTCCTGCTTCACATAAACTACCTTCTGATGCCAGGTACGTTTGACACAACGGTTGTTGCAAGCTATATACCCAACTCACGAGCTAGTGGTGTACAAATAATACAGTCGCTCAGAGAGGCAATGGTCAAACGTATGAACGTGTCTCTAAGGGAGTCTTTATTTGGGGTATAGCCAACTTAGTAACGTTCAATGCTAGTAAGACTCAGGCGTTCCATTCATCCTGACTCCTACTTTCTGAAATGTATCCCTTCCAATAACCGATCGTCTTGAGCTCCTCGGTATCTCGTTAACTTTGAAACTTAATTTCAGCTCCCACATTGAGTCGGAAGCTCGACTAGCCGCCAAAAAGCTGGGCATCTTCAAGAAGGTGAGACAGTATTTTACACCGGGGCAGTTGCTTGACCTCTATCAAGCGTAGGTCCGGTCGTGTGTAGAGTACAGTTCTCATCTGTAAGACGGTTCAGCCAAATACCAGCTTGAGGCGCTCGAGTCAGTCGAGAGGAGGGTCAAGAGAATCATTTGCGATATCGATCTGACGGATACTCGACTACAAAGTCTGGAGCACCGTCGCTAGGTTGCCAGCCTATCAGTTTTTTATAGGATACATTTCAGAGAGTGTGCCGAGAAACTACACAACCTTATGCCTCCATCCCCGTTTTACCATCGGACTACAAGATAAACGGCACTGAAGCATCGCTCCACAGTGGGTATTCCACTAATAGGTACGCACAAAGTCTTTCGCCTTTACAATTCTTATGCGAACTGCCAAAGAATGTAATGCCTTGCCTGAGTCTGTGGATGACTGACAACTTGGATCTCTTTGAAGCAAGAGTTAATAGATATCTCATAGGTTAGCGTGCTCCTCATCATTACTTACCATCAGGTGAGATCGTGGTCAAACAAGTGCTTATTCACCATAAAAAAAAAGACAAATGTAGCAACAGTAGAATTACTAATATCGAAATTTTATTATTTTTTATTTTTTATTTCACGTACCCTTTCTTTATAATGTAAATGTTTCTGATAACTTTCTTCTAAAGAACGCTTACGATATTAAAAACTGAAATTTAAATATTGTGTGCCGTTTTACAAAATATATCAAATTAAAATTACCCACGAATAAAATGGTAAAACGCTGTTGCCGAATTCATTTCGTAGTATATTTACTAGAATATTATTGTTATCGCATATTACCGGATAATAGAGGTAGTCGGTAATTGGTAATGAGGTATAATATGTTTATTCGTGTACATAAATTGTGTGTGCCTTCCGCCGAATAAAACATATTTTCTTAATAACTTTGCTAAACACAACGAAAAAATTATGAAAAAAATCTATCAGATGTAACTAAGTCTGTAGTATTCAAATATTACTACTTACCATAGTATTCGGTGGGGGCGTCGATATATACAACGAAATTACACCAATGCAATGTATTTAATGAAGTTATTGCCTTATAACGAAGCAATTAAAGACACCTCACCAAACACTGAACTTTGTTAATGAGTAGGCTGAATGTCCAATTACCTTTGCCAATTATGAATATCGGTATTTTGGTTGCAGCTGTCAAATTGTCAATGGAGCGTGGCAGTGCCAGGTTTCATACGTATCATTTAATTTAGTGACGTATCGTTATTTCTGTCTACATTGTAGGCGAGCAAAAGGTCGCTATCAATTAATTTTGACTTGGCTTCTAATCAACAGATTTTGAAATTAACTCAAATTGCATGTTGTAGGAGTCAATTTATTTTTGTAGCACTGCGTTTTGACGCAGTCTTGTTATAATATATTGGTATATCAAATATCCAGGCTGGATGCGACATAGCGGCATGAATTTAATAAAACCACAGGTTCTATAAGTACATGGTCACTATACAATTCACTTGTTATTTGTTTATTCGAAAACGAAAATCAAGTTTGCCGAACAAATTGAATTTGGAAAACGTGTTTTTTTTTATTAATATATTACCCTCAGTTATAGCGATGCACCTGCTGTCTTTTGCGGATCATGAATGTTCATGAGCTACAGTTACCACTTATCATCAAGTGGACTACGCACCCGTTCTTTTGTATCGTATTCTGTGGTACCGGTTACCCATTAGGTTGGTTGGCAGATCATGTTGATAATATCTTAGCCTACCTACCCTCACACAGGACACAGGCACTAGATAATACTAGTACTAGTCAAACACATAGATTGCATAACAGTAATTACACGTTTATTGATACAGGTAAATTAATACCTAATGGTAGAGCTCTTGAGAATAAGCTCCTCGCGGATGCACCTTTAAACAGCGGCAAAATTAGTAGTACTTGTATTACTGCGCTGCAGTTTGGTGGTGAAATCAGGCTGTGAAATTACTGACACCATAGTCCTCAGCTGCAGTGACGCATCTTCAATCTGTTTTCATAAATTTTGGATTGTTAGTTGTTTGCAATCGAAGAGTAATTAATGTTTTAACTTAATATTATTTGTGTACCTTCTTTCTTTGATACTGGTCACATGATGGTACACTGAGATATGTATACGGTTATAATAATTTATATACATAAATTAAAAGTGTATATTACCTATAATAATTAACCAAATATCAAATACATAATTACCTATCTGTTATCCTTATATTATAACGTTGAAGAGTTTGTTTGTTTGAACGCGTTACACTCGGATTATAAAGCTTTGAATCAAACAATATTTTAATGTTACCTAGCATAAGCTATTTGTAGAAGAAGGTTATAAAATATATAATTTCACTCTGACTCTTGTAAACTCTTTTTCTCGACACAAAATAACATTTCAAAATAAAATATAATATATATGTGTTAGGAATTTTAGAAAGATTTTGTTCGGATAATTTTACAAATATGAAAAAACTTTTATTGAAAAATCCCTAAATTGATCGGCAAATGTATTGGGATAGTCTAGTGTAGCGTTACTCTTCCATAATTAGGCATGATTTTTTTTAGGGTTCCGTAGTAGCTACAAGGAACCCTTATAGTTTCGCCATGTCCGTCTGTCCGTCCGTCTGTCCGAGGCATAGCGACGAAACCGTTGGTGCTAGAAAACTGAAATTTTGCATAAACATGTATGTTAACTATACAAAGAAAGTCGTAGAATAAAATTGGAAAAATATTTTTTTTTCGGGTATTTCCCCTACATGTAAAGTAGGGAGGTTTTTTTTTTTTGTCGCCTACCCCATAGTGTGGGGTATTGTTAGATAGGACTTTTAAAATCGTTCAGGGGTTGCTAAGACAGTTTTTTGATTTAGAGATCCGTTTGCGAGATAATTAACTTTAAAGAGCAAATTTTTGTTCGAGTAGAGCGTCCCTTCCCCCCTCTAAAAGCTAAACTACTAGATCCCAAAATCTGAAAAAAATTGTGTCGGTAGTACATGTAATGAACTTTAAAGGAAAACTATAGCGGATAAGTTCACTTCATTAGTTCAAGAGGAATAGGGGTCCGAAATGTCAGATGCAGTTACTCAGAATATTTCGTTCAAAATTCTTGAAACATAAATAAACATACATAATACATATATAAAATCACGCCTTTATCCCACGGGGGTAGGCAGAGACGATGGAACGCCATGTGTTTCGCTCCTTACATACTTCTTTCGCTTCCTCAACATTCATACATCTCGTCATACGTGCTAGCTGGTTTCGTGTACCTACCTACCTACCTACATTTCCTTTCTGAAGGACGCCATTTATCTGGTCCCTATAATTATGTCTTTCGAGGATAAAATAAATAATTTCGAGGATAACATAAATAAAATAAATTAAAAATAATCATAACATATCTAGGTCATACATAAGATCACGATTTTTATCTCAAGACGAACTACTAGAACAGGTTGAGTGAAAAATATAAATTATTTTACAAAAGGACTCGATAGATGGCGTTGCACTCGTGCAACCGGGACCGACGGCTTAACGTGCTCATCCGATGCACGGAGGAAAATTCGTTTTCGGAAAGTTTTTTTACTTGAACAACATTACTAGGATTTTTAAGTTTTTGTTAAAGTAGAAAAATTGTTAGAAACGAAGTATAAATATTTTTTTTAACTTTTATGGCACGATCTTATTTATTATGTATGTAAGAAAGGCTCTACGAAGCGAAATTTTTTTACGACCATTATTTAATCATTTTTTTTCCCTTACAATTAAGACAGTAGTTCGAGAAAATTTCGTTAGTTAATAATTGTTTAACTTGTTGAAAAATTAACTATTAGTAGAATTTCCAACGGGAATAAATTATTTATAGTATTCAAAACATACCATATTTTTTTCAAATTAAAAGAAATATATTCAATACCTTAAATAAATTAATTCATGTGCCGTACTCGCTTTTGATGCCACGCGTGCAATCTAAAAATGTCGCGCGCAGACCTATTTTCAGCGTTAAATTAAAATTATAAATAATGGAGATAGAGTTCCGGGAGTTGTAAGTTTTTGTTGGAAATTTTCTCTTCTTTCAGAATCTTATTTTGAAATTTCTTAAATATTAATCGTTAATGAAATATTGGCAAAAACAAAATGCCATTTTTTTTTCATCTTTAATTGTTTATAACTTTTGCAATTTTTTATGTGCTAATACACTCTTTTGGCACATTTTTTTAGGCTTCATTCCAAATCCAATGAGGTATCGCACATAATTTTAAGACCAGTATCTCTATTTTGTACCATTTTCAACTTATCGAGTAGACTAATTTTCCTTTTCATATAAACAAAATTAACAAGTGAATTGTATAGTGACCATGTACTTATAGAACCTGAGGTTTCATTAAATTCATGCCGCTATGTCGCATTCAGCCTGGATATTTGATATACCATTATGTTATAACAAGACTGCGTCAAAACACAGTGCTACAAAAATAAATTAACTCCTACAACATGCAATTTGAGTTAATTTGAGTTACTATTGTAACAACAGCAGATAAATTGTGCTCATACACAAAATATTAATTATGTTCATACAGCACTCGGTAACGTAACCATATCGCGATGTAGAAAACGGGTACAACGGCCGAAGAGAAACGAAAAGTCACATCCCCTTTATAAGCATAAGAAATAAAGGTAGCTTCATAGCTACTACTTCCTGCCGGCGGTTCCAACCTTCCTCAATAAAAAGAACAAAAGTTTTAATCTAGGCTATAAGCTATACCTACGTGTACTAAAATTCATTAAAACTGGTTCATTAGTTTTTATATTAAAGAGTAACCAACATCTACACACTCATTTAACCTTTTAAAGTAAGTTATTTTGAAATATATATTTAAATTAAATTATTATATAATAATTAATTTAAAAACCGTATAGTAATTATCCGAATTCATACGCAAAAATGGCTATTAATTTGGCAGGTGTCCTTATTTTAGTGTTACAGGCATACATAGATCTATTTAGGGTTAATTTACCAGTTCCTGATAGTCCCTGATAGCCTTTTTAGAATTTAACTAAAAAAACTAATTATTAGATCTCGTTCATACCAATTTTCGGTGCAAGTTTCCATGGTAATGTATACATCATATATTATTTTTACATTTATCATTCCCTTATTTTAGAAGTTTCGGGGGGGGGGCACATTTTTTCCACTTTGGAAGCGTCTCTCGCGCAAACTATTCAGTTTAGAAAACAAATATATTAGAAACCTCAATATCTTTTTTTAAGACCTAT
The DNA here is from genome assembly GCA_905147285.1 of Hypena proboscidalis. Taxonomy (NCBI): domain Eukaryota; kingdom Metazoa; phylum Arthropoda; class Insecta; order Lepidoptera; family Erebidae; genus Hypena; species Hypena proboscidalis. The sequence goes on from LR990147.1 coordinate 2,343,356, forward strand.
CCATAAATACCCCACTATGGTATGGTATGGGTTTGATGAAAAAAAGAAAAAATGATTTTCAGTTTTAAGTATGGGGAACCCCAAATTTTTTTTTTTTCTATTTTTGTATGAAAATCTTAATGCGGTTCACCGAATACATCTACTTACCAAGTTTCCACAGTATAGCTCTTATAGTCACGAAAAAAATGTGGCTGAGGCATACGGACGGACAGGCGGACAGACAGACATGACGAAACCATAAGGGTTTCGTTTTTTGCCATTCGGCTACGGAACCCTAAAAAAACACATACATAATAATATACATAACATCAGGCCTATATTACCCAAAAGGGTGTTGCAGAGGTGTACAACACCCACGTTTCAGCTGTTATGTTTAGGTCTCATGGGATAGGGGGTAAGCCTTTCGCCATCCACCAAGCACAATTCCATCTCCATGCTACTGTTCTGAATTTCCTGACGGAAAGTTTTGCAGGTGGTAGAGCTCTTGTGAATGAGCTCGAGGGCGGCAGCACCACCGTCTCACCTTTAACCTGCCGCCAAATAGTAGTGCTTCCATTACTGTGTTCCGGTTTGGTGGTGGGATATAATCTGCTTTTGTGGATTGTTGGTGTCCATGGGCTGTACTCCACTTACCATCAGGTGGACTACACGTTCGTTCGCTGTGGGCGTAGTATAAAAAAAAAAAAGAATAACACTTTTCCCGACCCGGAAATAGAACCCGAGACCTCGCGGTGAGTAGCGCAAACGCTAACCACTAGAACATCGAGACATAAATAATAATCTTTATTCATATCAAGGTTTTGTAAGTACAATATGTAGGATTAATGCTAACACTGAATAAAAGTAATTTCGACAGGAGAACATAGAAAAGGAAAAAGTTCATAGCATTTGTATAGGTTAGGATATATTATTATTTTTAAATATTTATAAAAAATATAAAAAACAGAGTCACACTGACATCAGGTGCAGGGACCAAGCTGCCGATGGTTAGGGCTCCAGAGAGAGGAATGGAGGAGACGATGCGTGCCGTGTCCAAAAGCCTAACGCGAGCGTTTTAAGGTATTGGTCGAGGCTCTTTGCTATCAGTCCATTGACTAAGATGACTATCGGTACAATGATGGCCGAATCCACATCCCACATGTCGGCAATCTCGTGTGCCAGATCAAGATATTTTATTTGTTTATCTTTCTCGGCTTTCACGAGATTTCCGTCATGGGGGATGGAGATGTCGACAATCACTGCACGGCGCTCGAATTTTTATTATAAATATTTTAAGGTTTATTTTACGATAAAATAAGTCACAAGTCTAACTGTTCAATAGATTTATCGACTTTATCATAATCTTTTTCGTTATTAAATAACCAAGGCTTCTAGGCTTAACTGTTTTGAGGCAGGTTAAGGTTGAGTAGTGATCTGTTATTGTGGATTGAAAAAACGGATTAATAGCAGGTAATTTATTACGTAGAAATGTGTTATCAAGGCAGTGCTTCTGTGCGGGAAAAAACCGTGAAATGCCAAGGTCATTTTGTGAACGAATATCTAGTGGGGAGGTGATATCAATATTTATATCACCTGTCAGAACCACGGGTTTATATCAGTAAGGCAGTATATTAGATAAGGCACGTAAGAATTAATCTTTATCAAAAATAGAAGGCGATCGGTAGATTTTGTTTCTATTGTTGTCTCAAACGTGTTCGGAAGATTGACTAATAATCCTGATTTGTTACAGATGACACAGATTTAATAAAATCTTAGATTTGTAGACGGCTCCGCCGATCGTTTGGTGAAACCGGGGCTTAGATTGTACAGCAGTAATTACACGATCGTTGACACAGGTGAATTAATACTTACTAGATAAATAGTGTGTATTTGATCTCTGCCGAGATTGCAACAACCGTCTCAAACAGCAACGTAAATAACGAAATGTGCCATCCAGATACACACTTTTCTGTTGTGTGCACAAGCAAGTAATGTCAGATGCGTTTCGTTTTTCTTGAAACACGGTTAGTGGAAAATGTTGTTAGTTTGTTTGTAGTATTTAAAACACAAGGACTGCGATAAAAAAGTAGTTAGATGACTATATTTAAAACAAAATTCGGAAAATAGCGTTAGAAACGGAAAAGTATCTCGTAAAACCAATATTATATGTTTGTGAATTTAGTTCTACTTTGGCAATTTGAGGCATAGTTTTGTTGGATATCTAAACCACACTTATAGAAACTCATAATCTCATTTTATTATCCTTTTATTCGTTTGTAAAGTTAGTCTTTAGTAATCTAATACTAAGAACAGACAATTGTTTTTTGGACTTGATGCTGGTTTTGAACCCTCGCCTATAGGATGCCAGCCTATCTCTTAAACACTCAGCCATCCAAGCCCCGCTGCAAATCCATGAATCTTGACTGTATGCATCGTCTTACCGGACACCTCGCGTCATCTATTGTACCATTGCATATATTCTATCTTTTAGAAAGATCTATTATTTTAGGGACAGAAAATATGTTACCATTTAAAAGTGACACAAGTTAAACTTGAAGAAACAACTCAGTTGTCACTTTTATTTATTTTATTTATTTATTTTAAATTTAAAACTCTTGCACTTAAAAATACTACAACGGCGGACTTAATGTCATAGGCGTTTTCTACTAGTCAACCTTAAGGTGATGCAGAGAAAACAAAGTTAGGTGCATAATAAATCAAAATAATGTGTCGAAAATGTGAATTCAAACATAGAAAAATGTTATATCAACAATTAAAATACAAATACAGGTGTCCTGAAATACAGACGTAAGTCTAGTTTAGATACCAGTCTCTCACAATATAATTATTATGTTGCATTGTGATAAGTATCCCTGTGTATGTTTTTTCATGTGTAATTTTTTATATTGTATTAAAATACATAAATATACTAATACATAGATTAAAATAATATATTATATTATAAATATTATAATATTTACACAGTTGATATTAAGCTTATGTCTGTTATATGCTTATCCTAAATATAAGGCTTATCTAACACCTGTGAAATTGCGTCGAAGTATCTTAAGACGTGACGTCACGCCATGCAATCATTTGTATATTAACAATCTCCAACAATCCTCTTGGGAAACAAACAGGATCAAGTACATTTACATAGCGCAACAGTAATTACACGTTAGTTGACAAAGGCGAATCAAGCAACGCGAAAGCGTCGCAGCCAAGGTTCTAGAGTACGAGCGAGATTCAGAATGTGTATACTTATACGAACCATTTCGCGGCGCTTTATACACTTTTAATTTAAAGAAAACGTTTTGAAGTTTATAGCTATCCAGTATACAAAATTGAATAAATTTTGCTCTAACAGGCATCAAAATATGTACCTTCAAAAACCAAATAATTTTTGTCTGATCGACTTATAGATCAAAATTCTATCCTATCATTTACTTATAATTATTCCTATACGAAGGAAAATAAACAGAAAACTGAAAATTATTATAAGAGTGATAAATTTTATCTATGAAATAACTATGAATAAATCCAACAGTTTTTTTTTTATTTAATAGTAATTTTACTATTTCCTAAGGTATCCCATCTTTAAATTTCTATCAACAAATCAAATTTTAGAAAGAAACACATGTATTAACTATATACACTTTTCGGGTAATCTTTTGTAATGTAATTATGTAGTTAAACATAGTAAAACTTCTGAACAAAAAGTATTGATATCTCATTAAAAATATAAATGTGAAATGAAAAACCTAGTTAAATATAACGCCTACCAAAGATTTCATTTCATTCATTTCATTTCATTTATTTGCATAAAATGTGGTATTAAAAGGTGACAAATAATATAAATAATGTACAGTGACACATTTCGCCATTTGGAAGTAGCATGCAAAAACTTAATAAAGACATATTATGAGATATATACTACAACATAGATAATAACAATTGTATCAGCTGTTAACATCTTATCAAAACAATACAAAGAATTAATACTACATATTTAGCAATTATTAATGAACGCCATATCAAATATATAATGAACAGAACAAAAAATACTATTTAACATTATTATAACACTTGACATTAAATTAGTCAATAATTTTTATTACAGTGCATTCCTAAAATGATATCAACGACATGACGATTTTTTAAGAAAATCTTTAACTGAGTAAAAAGATTCTGTCACTAACCATTTGTGCAGCTGATTACAAAACTTATTGTACGGTAGTTCAATAATCCACTCAGGCAATGAATTAAAAATAAGTGGAGCCATGTAAACACAACCATGTCTAAATAATTCTAGTTTAGGTACTGGTAATTAATATCTTAAAAAATAATTAATATCTGTATCTAAATATTTTTTTTCTTTCTTTTATTTTTAAATTGAATATATGACTTGGCTAGTTTTTACGTATGGACATTATCTTTGTCTTACCAACTCTGGTCACATACTGGATAAAACTGGACTATAATGCCCATATATTTTAATTTGTTGATAAAAACTACAGTTCAGCTTGGATTTATTTACACAGAACTTGGCACCCATATTTTGTAGGCGTAAATTGACCTTTGGCTCTTTTTTCACATTGATATTTTTGATGGTAGTAATACCTATTACATAAATAGAGTGTATTTGATCTCTTGGCTAAGGGCCAGTGACCACTCTACTTACATAATTTTATAAAAGCTGAAAGTTTTGAAACTTGGCTGAAACCCTGTTTGTGCCTCGAATTGACTGCTTAAATTAAGTTAATTTTTAAGTTTAGGGATTCGAACTAAATAAACTTAAGTCTACAACTGGTGGGAAATGATATCTACAATCACCAATGGCACCATATGCAAACATTACACTTTCTTGAGACGTAACTGTTTATTTTTTTTTTATATCTACCAATATCTCCACGATCCAAATTCCATATTTGGTGATCGTTTTAACTTCACTCTTAGAGACAAACAGAGGAACTTCAATAAAATGACGTATGTCGGGCAGCCACGGGCTCTTTGGCTATCCACGGAGATTGCAGCAACCGTCTCAAACGACTACGTAAATAAAGACATGTGCTATTTCAGATACACGCTTCTCTGTTGTGTACACAGGAAAGTAATGTTAACTAGATCGTTTTTTACACGCTTTATATTAGCTTCACTTGTATGTTTGTTTGTTTGTTTGTATGTAACCGACTCCTTTGGACGCTATTTTGATCCACTTTAAACGTTCAGATTTCATTCAAATTTTGCTTCAAATTCGTTTTTTTTAATATTTTTTTTAAGGTGAAGTTAAAAAGATTTTTACATTAATCGACTGTTTTTAAGTGCTACTTTGTTATAGTATAACATAACATCACGTCTATATTACACAGAAAGGTGTGCCAGAGGTGTACAATACCCACACTTCACCTGTTATGTTTAGGGCCCTGGGATAGTAGTATTTTGGTATGTAGGTATTATGCATATATATATATACGCACATATTTTTATTATGTATTCATCAATTGTATTGATTCTTATTTCATTTCAAATCAAAACGCTATATTTTTTAACTTGACCTGCCTTGTTGCATCACCCAAAGGTAGACTGGTAGAGAATGCCTATGGCATTAAGTCCGCCTTGTATACAAATTCTGTATAATGAAGTTTAAATAAATAAATAAATAGATACGGGGTGAGCATATCGCCCTTCGCCACCGCTTTGCCCGACCCAGGAATTGAACGCGAAACCTCGCGGTGAGAGGGGCTTACGCTTACCTCTAGACCAACGAGGCAACTATATTATAGGTAGATAGTTGATGCTGTATATTGACATAGGTATACTTTTTTATGGAGGCGAAACGGAGGTGCAATCATAGTGTATGGGGCAGGTGGTAATCCGCGGTGGGATAATTAACTGTTATTTTGAATAATAATAGCAGCCCTGTATCTAATAGGGCCTCTTCTCATGATGAGAAGGGTTAGGCCATAGTCCACCACGCTGGCCAAGTGCGGATTGGTAGACTTCACACACCTTCGAGCACTTTTTAGGCACTCTCTGGCAGCAGGTTTCCTCACGATGTTTTCCTTCACCGTTAGCGATAGTTTATATGATAAATATACACATATCTTCGAAAAAGACGAATCTTAACGATTTATTGATAGAGGTGTTTGCCGCGGGTTCGAATCCCAGACCTTTGACCTCGCAGTCCTACGGTCTCTCACTCGGCTATCGCTGATTGTTATTTTATATGTATAAATATGTATAGTTCACTATCACTTGGCGGCAGGTTAAAGGTGAGAGTGGTGCTTTCGCCCTCGAGCTCGTTCACAAGAGCTCTACCAACTCAAATTCTACACCTACTACAATTCCATTATAACTTTTCATTGCCATGCAGCATGCAGTGAATGTATGTGAAGTTAAAACTTAACTTTTTACGTCACAGTACGTACAATTTATTATACAGGGTGTAAATGACATCGTGACGAAGTCGCTTACCAGTGATTCAGTACATGATTCCAAGACTTCGGGTGCAAATATTAACCACCGGCAATCATGATTTTTCCGTTTTTTTATATTTTAATGCCGATAGCAAATTTTCTTATTTCCTTTTTAAAAATTATATACTTAATCACAGAAAAGTGTTTTCGCTAGCTTATTCTTTAAAATTTGTGATTTCATTCCGATTTTGATTTTCCGATGTGTGTGAATTTCCGGTGACTATTAGGTCGTTTCCTATATTTATAATAAGTTCTCGGCACTGTATTACTTTTAAGTTGCGCATATAATATAGTGAATTAAATAACTTCACGTGTTTCAATTAACCATCGACTCAATAACAACAATAAATAAGACCCTAAATTGGTGACCCTAATAAGACTCTAAACAGGGCCTTAGAATCATTTACCGAATTAATGGTAAGCGGCTTCGTCACGAACTTATTTACACCCTGTATTTTTTATTGTTCAGTTTCAATTGTGACAGCTTTAGATAAAAATGTAGGTACGCTTTTGTGTGAGTAGCGAAACTTTCTGCAGCATTATTTTTAACAGTATTATGACCACCACATCACCACTGGGTAGATTTAGATGTTAGGTACAGTGGGCCAACGAGTTAGCTATGCAGGGCAAAAACTTCTAAGTCATAGTATAGACTTACTACACCAGTTATGGATAAGTGAGTTATTATATAATAATATATCTAAATAGTGGGTATATTTTACTTATTTAATATGTAATTCAAACAGTCAGTTTTCACTATGGCGTATAAATTTTATGCCATGCACACCTAATTGTACACACAGTACGCCCGAAATCTGTGTGAATTCGGGATAAGAATTCTTAGTTACCTGTGACATCTATGGTATTCGCAAAGCCTACATTCGATGGTGGTAGGATATGCATTCCATTAAATTTGACGAACTTCCCATCTGCTTATTTACATAACATATACCAGTTTCTAGGTTACACAACCGAAAAAACCGCATCCTATTCTATTCAGTAGTTTTTGCGTGATGCGCCTACAACATACAGGCAGACAGATATACAGACAGACAGACACAAATTCTAAAAAAATATGCTTTGGCTTCTATAAATTTTCTGAAATATTTTCGATGTACAGACATGGAAAATTTTCAATTTTATTATATGTATAGAAAGAATAGATGAACATTGTTTCACTTATGTAATCGTTCAAGGTATAATATATCTGGTGGTTAACCATCGCGTCGCCATGTAAGAGTTAACTCTTATATGACTGTTTTTTAACATCCATCTTATTTATTTATTTAAATATTTACATTACTAACCTAACTACAATTTATATTTAAAATTAATTAAAGAAATACCTTATTATATAAACATCAAATAAAACAACAATATAAAACTATGAAATAAACCAAATCTCGTAAAAAAATAGGTGTCAAAAAATCCGTCCGCATCGACGTCGACCGCGACCGCGGTACCGTGCCCAGAAGGTTGGCGGCATTGCCACGTTGTATGGCAATACTGAAACTAACTAATATAACTTACTAACTTATAATTATGACGATGTTAAAACAGGACCTTAATGACATAAGTACATTATTCATGGTGAAATATTAGATATAATAATACAATGAATCATATTATAAGTAGGTACTCAATACATGTTTGTATTTACACCCACATATAGCAACCCACAACATAATGACGAAGGAAAACAGCAGCAACAACCGCCTGAAAATGTATTGTTCAATATAACTTTTAATATAAAGACTTACATTTGACTTTGTGTTGAAGTAAACTTGAAAGTTATGTGAGAGGTAATATGAAATTGGTTATACTAAGAAACAGTTGAAAAAGATATGGGACCGGCAGGATTTGAACCTGCGACCTTACTGCACACCGGGCAGCCGCTCTTAGCCATCCTGCTACGGTCGCCTCTTACCGGCACCCTAAATTTCTCAACTGTATTATACGTCATTTCGTGACGTCACGTTCATCCATTTGTTCCTATCTTAAGTAGGATCCTTAGTATAATTTGCTAAGCATAGCTAAATGCTATAAAAATAATCAAAATGAAATTGGTTATTTAAAACCTCTTTTTTGTATTACTTAACATAAATCATGTCTATACTAGACACACAACATAGAATATAGTTATTATGTTTATTTTATGACGGCAAAAGCCCAAATAAATTTTGCCAAACCCGGGAATCGAACTCGAGGCCTTGCAGTGAGAGGTAGCATGCGCTAACCATTAGATCAACGAGGCAGACAAGACAAGATCTAAGTACAGTGGGCCAACGAGTTAGCTATGAGGGGCTTACTACAACAGTTATGGAGAAGTGAGTTACATATCTAAATAGTGGGTATATTACACTTATTAAACATGAATTTCACACATGCATATCTATTGCAGTCAGTTTTCAGTATGGCGTAGAAGTTTTTGCCCTGCATACCTAATTGCTTGGCCTACTGTACCCAATATAGAAGCGGCCGTGGCGCAATGGATAAGGCATCGGTCTTACGATCGAGAGGTCGTGGGTTCGCATCCTGGCCATTACACCACGGACGTGAACTTCCTCCTAACACAAGCGAATTAAGCTTAGCTGGAGGGGGTTAACAAGAATACTAGTAATTTGTATTTGCATATTGCTAGTAATCTTTAAAAAAAAAATATATATATATCTCACGCAGCGAGGCGCTTACGCAGACCATCAAGGCAGTATGGTTTAACGTCAGTAAAATCCTGGATAATATAGAGAATTTTTAATTATACACAAAGAAAAAATACATAGTTGTGATAATGAGTCTTATTTAAATATGCACAATGGGCGGCCTTATTACTACAAAGTGATTTCTTCCAGACAACCTTTGGATTTCAAATTTTTTAATTCAAATTTCTTTATTTACCAAAGTAGCCTTAAAAAGTGCATGCAATGTACATGTACATACTTATAACTAAGGTTGTTATAACAATTTTTTTCCGTACCCTCTGAACTAGTTGACACTGTATTTCAGAAGGTAACTATTCATCAGTTATAATAATATTCTATCTTACAAAAAAAAATATGTGAAGATTGTAAGAATACATTGATACAAAGAAACTTTTATGCAATCTTTTTAGGATACAGAGAAATTAAATCTAAACACTATTTGGATGGACAGAAATAAGTAAGTGTAATAAATTATAATCATGTGTACTAATCGCGAATGTTTAAAAGCTATGATATAATGTTACCTGTCAGTTACCAGACACTTAACTAATCGACGGATTATTATATTTATTCAGTCTGGATTAACAAGTAGTTCTAGATTCTGTTCCATTGAAAGATAAAAACGGAATGTTAATGAGTTTTGTCTAGTATTTATCTTCAATTTAAACTACATATTTTAAAACTGAAACTGCCTCGATGGTCTAGTGGTTAGCGTATACGTCTCTCACGGCGAGGTCTCGAAATCTATTCCTGGGTAGGGCAAAGTGTCATTTGTGAACGTTCCGTCAGGAGCAATATCAACACGGAGTTGGAGTTGTGCCCGGTGGATGGCTATAGGCTCAGCCCCTATCCCATGGGACCTAAACATAACAGGTGAAATGTGGTTGTTGTACACCTCTGCTACACCCTTCTGGTAATATAGGCTTGATGTTATGTAAGATAAAAATGTAACTTGGAACTAAAGTTAACCACGATTTTCCATAGGGTAGGGAGAGGCTTTGGTAAACCACTTGCTTTACTCTTATTACCCATCTAGTTTTCTAATCATCTTCTGCTTCGAACATAACATAATCACTTATCACAGAGCTAGTTTTGAACGCCTCCGTAACGGCTTGACTATTTAGTAAATCTGAGAATATGTTGTAGGCTCTTTTATATCCACGTACCATACGTAGCCGGGGGTAGAAACTCGAAGCTATAATGTTTTTGCTAGAATCAGAAATAAAAGCATTTATGTCCATGGGCCCCAAAGGGCGCTTGAACACGTAACAAACATCAAAATACAAAATATAAAAATTAAAAATAAAACTAAACTAATTGAATTTTAATACTTATTGCATTAAAATGATTTGAATCACCAAACCTTAGATTGACTTTAATTCAACTTAGAAATTTGAATTAAAATAAATTCACACATACTTTCATAGTGATGATTTTATATACTTATCTATTTAAGTACGAAAGTATTATAACTATCGGAATTTTCCTTTCGACTGGCAAATTAGTAATGTATCAGCTTTGTGGTATGAATATCTAAGTCGAAATAATTTGCCTTCTAGACCAGAATTATTATCTCATAACATGTAATATTTAAGCCTAAAAGCCCCAATAAACAGCGGTACCTTTAATCACTTTATCAATACAAGGCCAGTACCTAATATTTAGCGCAATAACATTAGGGAAAGCTAACATTATGTGCAGATAATGATAATTTTTCCAATAATTCGAAAGCATTTTCAAAAGTGTCAACATGAAAAACCTATTAAAGTTTTTAAGTGTTTCCCCTTTAACCTGATTGGTTGGTTGTATGAAGTGGAGGCGTTCGAGGCCTGTGATTGGTGGGTGGAGTGCGTAAGTACAGAGGTTTTCGCGCGTTTTCCATCAGTCGAAGTCAACTTTCCCGCGCGTCGCACTGTTGTGACGGTCGTTTGAAAGTTATGAGTGTAGCGTAAACGTCGCTCCTGCTTTCCCACCCGAGTATAAAGGTAAGTGACTATATTATTTATTTATTTGTATTTAAAAAAAAAACTTTCTTATGGGATTTTATATTTTCGTTTTTATAAAATAAAATAAAATACACACATACTACGTACGTTACAATTTATAAATACACGTATTAATTTTACAACAAGTAATAATTTAAAAATATTATTTTATGTCGGTGTTTAAAAATGTCTGATAAGGTTATACCTTTTATTTTAAGCGTAGTTTTTTATTAATTCAATGTGAAGACTCGTCCAAAAGTATTGTCCCATTTAGATGCTCTCTTCCAAGTTTTAAAAATACTTATGTTACGTTATATTTAAATAAGGGTTCATTTTAAAAATAAAGCTTGTAGGTCAGTTGAGTTCCAATGTACAACGTTGGCTCCTAATAATTTGCAAGGGTAATAAGTGGTACTTAATTAATACATTTTTCATAATATTCTTATTTTAAGGTGAGACCATTCAGTATTTTTTTCATAACCCACAGAATTAAATGATCGAGAACTTTTTTTTTTACCGAAGATACATTGGCGCAATGAATAATGCGTTAGACTTGCGATAGAGAATGATTCAATTTCAAATATAATTAATTATACTTATAACGAGAAACTTCCTCCTAACACAAGTGAATTAAGCTGAAGGGGGCTAACAAGAATATTTAGTAATTTAAATTTGCAAATTACTAATAAGTTTAAAAAAAAATTACAAACGTATTAAATGTATGTGCGTCACCGTTCATCACCGGTAATTAATGCTAATTTATATCTTTATATATTTTAGGTCTTTTATGATTGTTGCCTCATTCGAGCAATACATCAGAAAAAATAATCTTGACACGATATTAAATCATAAATTCATAATTTTTTGCCATGATGATAATAAAAAAAATTTATTGTATTTCTGTCCATTTTTACCGGGTTACATACAGTAGAGAAATTTACGGTTCTAGCAAGAGGCGACCGTAGCTGGGTGGCTAAAGCAACTGCCCGGTGTGCAGTAGGTCGCAGGTTCAAATCCTGCCGGTCCCATATATTTTTCAACTGTTTCTTTGTATAGCATAATGTGTTTCAAAGCACAAATAATAAAATTTGAGTATACTCACTCATAATTGAGAAACAACTCGAGATTTGTTTGATTGTCTGTCATCTTGTCAGAAACAGTCAATATTTTACAAGGGCCATTAACATTCTTCTTCGACGTGTCGATGGCTGAGACAAACTTATTTCGACTTGCCATCGTGGTGAAAGGATTGGCCAATTCGCTTTGGAGAACTCGCGAATTACCCAGGGTGCGCCGGACGTAGGGAATCGTTGTGTACGTCACTCGGGGAGGCTCCTTTCATGAACCCCATTTTTTAGTAACAATCAGTAGTTTATTACTTTATGACAATTTTAAGAAATTCACACTGAAATAAATACGGTTTAAATATTACGACGGAGAAATCGATTACTTTATTTTATTGCCATTTTCTTAAAGGCGTATGTAATAAAAGGGTTTGTACTCCATCTCATCATCACTACATAGTATAAAACAAAGTCGCCTTTTCTGTCCCTATGTGCGCTTAAATCTTTAAAACTACGCAACGGATTTTGATGCGGTTTTTTCCAATAGATAGAGTGATTCAAGAGGAAGGTTTTTATGTATAATACATGCATAGAAAGGGGGAATTGTTTTACTCCAAATTTAACGCGTGCGGGCCACGGGCAGTAATGAATAAATCAAACTACTGGATCGATTTTAATCATTTTTTCAGTGAGTGACATAGGCTATATATTATATACCCGTGCGAATCCGGAGCGGGCCGCTGTGTTTTTATATACAACGTTCACAGTTTTTCTTTAGTGTATTTAGTATCAGCATTGTACCCGTGCGAAGCCGGGGCGGGTCGCTAGTCAATGATAAAAAGCAAATCTTAGATCCTCAAAAGGTTCCAACTGCCTCGCATGCATCAATCCGCCTCGCCAAATGCATTTGTACATTTGTACATCTTTGCCACACTCCTCTGATTAATATAGGCTTCATTTTATGCATGGCAGTAATTTTCATTTTTCAATCTCACCACCATAAAGCGACAGCGTTAGTTTAACAATTTGACAGTAGGTTAAAAGAAAAGTGTCCATCGAAGCTAAATGTATAATGTATATAATTACCTATCTATCTATATACTTTAGATGAAAATGAATCGCTATTTCCCTTGGTCACGGCATCACACGAGAACGGCTGACCGATTTAGCTGATTCTTTTTATGTTGTGTTTGTTATAATGGTTCTTATTAAATAAAAGACTAGGCAACTTGCGTGGAAAATTATAAAATTTAAGAATACTTAACATCTATATTACATATTCTAATGATTTTCTAACGTAACCTTAGCGCTTTTGATAATATGAACTTTTTGAATGTACCTTTATGGGGTTTGACATAACATTGACATAATGCGTGCTACAAATACCGTCACAGATAATGTATGCATAGTTAAGACAGGACAACGGGTCAGCTTGTATTATACAATGTGTCCCATAACTTAACGATAATCTGTTACCTGTTTATTGTCATACTTTTTCCAAATAAATTTTCAATTCTCTATCAATACAAGCTGTTACCACCGAACCACACAACACGCTTGAAATATTTTACCAGAATACTCATTAATAACTCATTAAAATACAACAAACATACAAAATTTATACTTATTCGAGTAAATATTTGATTGATTAAATTTATCATCCATTATTTATTCAAATAAACTCATCTTTTGAAAATTGATATCTGTGATGAGAGATCATTTTTTTGACAGAATACGTATAACAATTAAATTACGTTCAATATAATTTTCAGGCTTTGCGTTTACTCCAATTCTCAGAAACCAAGGGCCAATTTCACCAAACTCTAAGCTTGGGTTTTAACTCAAATTAACTTAGAATAAAAAAAAATGGTATTAAAATAGTAAAAGTATTATAAAATATGCCAAAATTAAGAATTTCAATTAAAAACAAAACAATATTAAAAGTCAAAATGAATTGCAATGGAAATCAATTATTTTTTCGCCCATCAGAGCTTCCTATCGCTAAACATTATAATATTTTTTTTTATCTTGGGCAGAGTATATAGTTAGGAACGCGTGTTAAACGAGTCGCGTTTTAATTTTAACTTTAAGTAGCTAAAAAAGTACAGCCCTAATTTGAATTGTATTTACGGTAAGCTTAAAAATTGGTACAACGATTGATAAAAATCAAGTCTATTCGTATAATATAATATATATCTACATATAATAAGTATTGTGTCACGGAGGAAAACTAGTTATGTTAAAAATGGTCATTCATACACGGCCGACTGCGGTTAGCATTGCTTATTTGCCCGATTTTGTGAAGATTAAGGAGCACCTGCCCTCTGGGTCAAATCTGCAGTGGCTTATAAGGAAATCGCTAAATCGCTTGAGAACTCAAGTAGGTCGCTGCAGACACAATCTAGAAAAATGGGGGATATTAACAGACCAGATACAACGTGATTGCGGTGCTCCCCAACAAACGATGTCACATCTGCTGAATTGCCCTAATTGCCCTTACAGCTGTTCTTTGCACGATCTGTATGCAACAGAATGCGCAATTGGTGTGGCCACACACTGGGCGGGAGTAATATAAGTTTGTAGTACCATTGATACGAAAGCAGAAGAAGAAGAAGATTGCTTTTTTAATTGCTAAAATGTCTGTCTCTGTATATTCAAGAAGTTTATGAAAAAATATCACGAGGGGTATTTATAACAGCAGTAGACAACTACAGAGTACAGTCGGCCAATGAGTTGGGTATGCAGGGCAAAAACTTCTACGCCATAGTAAAAACTGACTGTAATAGATATGCAAGTTTGTATTTCATATTAATTAAGTGTAATATACCCACTATTTAGATATATAACTCGCTTATCCATAACTGGTGTCGTAAGTCTTTACTATGACATTAAAAAAAATTACAACAGCTAAAACGACAACGGCTAGCTTAACAATAAATCCAGCACATCTTTTGATCCTCCGCCTTAAACTCCGTTCAAAAGCATTTGATGAAATCGGCTCTAAGCGTTTCTGAGAACATGGTAAACGCTTGTTAACACTATATTGTGTTTAATTCGATTCATTCTCTTGATTGCGAAACTGTTATAAGTAATGATAATATTGAGCGGGTATGGTTAGGGTATACCACAGTATGAATATATACCAGTATTTTAAATCAATCACTTTCCTTTAAATAACAAAAGACAATCACGCGATACAATATAGGGCTGCTCACTTACAGTATTTTAATTTCATGTACCTAACTTGAGCTTATATCATTCTTTTTTTGAATTAATTCGTCTTAACACCGCCGTCTTTTGTTGGTATCCTTACTGCGTTGGTTCTGAAGCCTAGGCACGTGTTCCGACCGTTTCTATGAAGATAAACTACTTGGTAAATTTTTACTCTGGGTATACTTTACTAGCTTTGCACATGGCTTCACCTACGTAGTACCTACGCCAATAAAAAGAGAAATTATAAAATAATGATGTACCAAATTTCATACTTACATATTATTGCGTGGTACATAACATAACATCACGCCTATATTACACAAAAAGGTGTGGCAGAGGTGTACAACACCCACACTTCACCTGTTATGTATAGGTCCCATGGGATAGGGGGTGAGCCCATCGCTATCAGCGCGCAAAATTCCAACTCCGTGAATTTCCTGACGGGAAGTTTATAAATAACACTTTGCCTGACACAGAAATTGAACCCGGGACTTCGCGGTGAGAGGCGCATACGCTAACCACTGAACCATCGAGGCGTAAAAATAATGATGCAAATTGAGGCTAGACGATGGTACTTTAAATAGAATTTCAGGACATTGCTCCGTTTGACTTGGCTAAAAATAATTGTTACAAATCTATATATATAAAAGAAAGTCGTGTTAGATACACCATTTATAACTCAAGAACGGCTGAACCGATTTGGCTGAAAATTGGTGGGGAGGTAGCTTAGAACCGGGAGAAGGACATAGGATACTTTTAAAATATTTTCGAGGGCAAAATTTTATCGAGGGCGAAGCCGCGCGGGGCAGCTAGTTAAATATAAATCTCTACGCTGCCCTTTTAAAAGTAGACGAGGTAATAACTTAACGTCGTAGCAGCGGCTACGAGCTACGTTGCTACGACATGCTACACCGCTACGAGCCGTAGAACGCAATGTGATCCTACATTTTTTTAAAGCGATTCGCGTAATGTACGATGTATGTAAAAACTACTAAATGAAGTTTGAAGAAATTTGGTACACAGATAGCTTTTAATACGCTAGGTCAGCTTACAAGCTACTTTTTCTTATCTATACTTTTTATTATCTATAATACAAATTTAAATTGGCCATGGTCATGTATTTTTTCACGCTTTTGTCACGCAATAACTACTTAAAATTAGATGCAGTTCTTACAGTTGTGTAGCTGTGTTTAGAATTTTGTCCCTAAGGGGGTATATGTTTTTAAACTTTCACGATTTGAGAACATTTTTCAAACAATAGACAACGGGTCTAAATCACGTAATTATTATAAAGTCGGCTCATGACCATGGATGATGCAAGTTATTTCGAATCGTCGAGCATAGGTATTTATTAACTTTTATTAACTTATTTTTGAAAAATGTTCCTTAGGGGGTGTAAGTTTGTATGGGAGATAAGTCAATTTTAAGGCAAAATGCATGAATTTCGGCACACAGATATTTATTTTATGGAAATTCCTCTTCGCAAAGTAGGAAAATTTGGGGTTGAGAGTTAAAAAAAGAAGTTTCTCGATTTTGTAGGAAATAACATGGGAAAATCTAATTACACGCGGACGACATCGCAGGCAACAGCTGGTAGTAGGTATAAGGTGGGTGTAGCCACAGGATGATGGTGGCTTGTCTAATATAGATTATGCTGCATTTAGGAAACAACGTTCAAATTTAATAATAAATATAAAATAATATAATTAATTTAATAATAAAATAAGGATTTAATAATTAATTTTAATATTTCTATTTTTGTTGTCTCCTAAAGAGAAATTGTTTGAATGTTATTGATGTCTCATGTTAATGTCAATGTTATTCATGCCTGTGATTTGTTATAATAGTTTGTATGGCTCTGTGTAATTATACAGTTGGTGTGTTTATTAAATAAAATAAAAATAAAATATTGTAGTTCACATAACTTAACATAACATCATCATCCATCATCACCCATACTATCCAGAAGCGTGTGGCAGAGGTGTTCAACACCAACACTTCACCTGTTATGCTTAGGACCCATGTGACAAGACGTGAGACTATCGCCAACCACCAACTACTATACCAACTCCTCATCACTATTGTCCAACTCGGTATTCAAACCTGAAACCTCACGTAGCAACATATAATAGCTAAAGAAAAACCAACTAGCACATACAAATCGAGCTAAAAACATTCGCACAGAATTTACAATAGGGTTGACAAATTAAATTCATACCTTTGAGCTCGCAAGTCTGATTCGTGGAGCGAATTACCGCACATTCCAGATAATGTTGTTTGTTGACCTAAATTGATGTGATGGACACACACATCTACATTGATTGAAAAATAGCTTGACAAGGTATTATGCGGCCGTGACGCAAATGATAAGGCATCGATCTTACGATAGGTCGTAGGTTCGAATGCTAGCCACCACGGATGTGGACTTTCTCCTTAAATAAGTGAAGTAAGTTTAGCTGGAGAAGGTTAACAAGAATACTAGTAATTTGTTTCTGAAAATTACTACTAAGTTAAAAGCAAATGAAAAAAAAAGTGAGAAAATTGAGAAATTAGCATGCGGAATTAGAAAATTTTACAATATTTTACCACCGTATTACATTTTCTAATGATTTGCTAATGTAACCTTAGCGCGCTTGACAATATAAACTTTCTTAACGGAACCTTATTTGGTTTGACATTGACAGAATGCGTTTTGCAAAATATCGTCACATAGGATGTATTCATAGTTAAGACAGGACAGCGTCTATCCAAAAAAAAAAAAAAAAGGACAGCGTCTATCGGGTCAGCTAGTATACGGGTCAGTAAGTTACATTGTCCTTAAGCGTAATTAATTTTATGAGTCTTGGCTCACAAATCTAATACCAAAACCTAAAAGTTACTCTCACAATTTTTTTCTTACCCTTTCTCTTTCATATTATGACAAAGAAGCATCAAAGAATAATATAATAATCCCCAAAAGTAAATTCTTATCTAATCAATCCTACCTCCATCATTAGGCGTCACACACACTCGTTTAACTTTGTACAAAGCGCCGTCAAGCTTCACCCTTATAAGCTTTCCGTACCTACCTCTGCCCCTTCCTGCCTACATGTATTTTTCATATCTTTAAATTCCTTAAAGAGTTCTCTCTCAATTTAATAAAAAGGTAGATTGCAAAGAAAAACTTTCGAATTCCTGTCACGTCAGGCAACTGACTCGCTGGTATAGCGGTATAATATTTGTATTGCGAATTGTGCCCGGGGGTATATCCCTATCCTATGGGTCCTAAACATATCAGGTGAAATGTGGGTGATGTACTCGTCTGCAATACCCTTCTGGGTAGTGTAGGCGTGATGTTATGTTATTTTATGATATTATTGTGCGCTAGTTTTTTTTTCTTTTTTTTACATTAGATAGAATGACAGAAGCAATTACACTATCCAATGGTCCCAATGACAAGGCCAAATACACACATGCACTCACTCAAGCACACCCAGTCTCGGAACAAATATTTGCGAATTATACTAAGATTTGTCCCATGTGGGGATTGAATCCACAAAACCAGTGCAGTGGAGAGCGGCGAGGCGACCGCTTAAACCACTACACCACACGTGCAGACAAATGTCAAAATTTCGATCCCAATCTCTAATTAGAACGCAATAGTGTGCAGAGTAAGGCTCCTGGTTCCAGTTGTTTGAAATTGACCGATTTGTATTGTACAAAAGGTTTAACTTTTACCTTGCCCAGTATCCGATCTAGCATTGTTTAAGCTTCCTGTGCACTGATACTAAATTTTCATGTAAATGATGGCTGCTCTAAGTTATTTAACTGATATAACAAGAGTTGAAATAAGGAATGGGAAAGAAAAACACCATTAACATTATAGTTTTAAGATCTAAATGTAATAATCTGAGTTTAGACAATTAAACCAACAGGCCTAGTCATTTTCAGGCGTCACCCTCTGCCAAATGAGGAAGAGCGCTACATTTGTACGTCATCTAAAACTAGTTGTCAAATCTTATGCGTCAAACAATTAACTCCTCGTTTCCCGCGAATTTTGGCAGACTTATTTGCATAGATATTTGCTTAAATTTCCTCTCCGAATTGAATAAGAGCTCTTTGGCTTGAAGTGCCTGTTACAATCGTTAAGATAAAGTTACTGATATAAAACTAGCACAATTCAAACAAAATCAAACTAAACTCACATTTCAATTTGTTTGCGTTATAGTTTACTTGATTCCTGATTACTTCATTATGTTCTTTGATTGGAAGCACTTAATCACATACAATTCAAGGTAACATGAACATGACTTAAGCATACATTGACATGTGGGAATTCAGTTCCCAAAGCTACGAATGTCGCTTGGACAGACTCAGGCGTTGTCCTACTTGAGCTTTAGAACGTCACACCTCGCGTGACCAATACTACCAATACGTCACGCGTCATGTGTCTTATCCAGCAAAGAACGCGACGAACGCGGCAAGTGCTTCCCATGCGTGCTTCATTTTGACAGTTGACCGAGGAGAGAAGCTAGGAGAAGGAATATTTTTCCTATTCGTCATGCTATTGGTTATTTACATTTAGTTTCGGCTATTGACATCCGTAATAAGTGGCATTTTTGTATAAAGTAAAGGTTTAATGCGAGCTCTATCCTGCATCGCGTCTTGTCGCGCGAAAAACGTATGCGGAATGTGACAACTTAGGCCACAAAGACTATTTGATATCATCCCGTAGCATTTTCGCACTTGTCGCCTAGGCAGGACAACGGGTCAGACCTTTCAACCTGTCGAATGTCAACTACTTTCACGAGTATAGTGCACTTACCAACCGTCTATATTCATTGAGCTTGTTGACTCTTTTGGTAATCATTGTTACGCAATGGTAATATCAATTCCCAACATTCTTTTACTTACACTTACTTTTTAGGAAGGGTACAGAGGGTAATTAGATATGCAAGAAAAAACCCAAAAATATGTATCCTAATTAAGATAGGAACAAATAGATGAATGTGACGTCACGAAATGACGTAACATACAGTTGATAAATTGATTGTCCTGGCATGAGGCAACCGTAGCTGGTCGCAGGTTCAAATCCTGCCGGTCTCATATCTTTTTCAACTGTTTTTAGTATAATTTGCTAAGCATAGGTAAATGCTATAAAAATAATCAATAAGATGCAGGACAAAAATTTCTACGTCATAGTGAAGACGGAGTATAACAGTTATGGATATGTGAGTTACATACTTAATTTTTATTTATTTTTTTATTTTTTATTAAAAAGCTTACTAGTAATTTGCAAATACAAATTACTAGTATTCTTGTTAACCCCCTCCAGCTAAGCTTAATTCGCTTGTGTTAGGAGGAAGTTCACGTCCGTGGTGTAATGGCCAGGATTCGAACCCACGACCTCTCGATCGTAAGACCGATGCCTTATCCATTGCGCCACGGCCGCTTCAAATAGTGGGTATAAATATTACTCTTCTTAAATATATAACACACATGCATAACTAGTGTAGTCAGTCTTCGCTTTGACATAGATGACGTCGAAAAAATTTTTGCCCTGCTTACCTATTTGCTTTGTCCTTTGTGCAAGTATAATTTTGGTTGCACAAAATTGGATTTTTATATTAGATAGAACGCCAGAAGCAATAACACTATCCAAAAGTCCCAATGACAAGGCCAAATACACACATTCACTCACACAAGCACACCCAGTCTCAGAACAAATCTTGGTGAATCACACAAAGATTTGTTCCATGTGGGGATCGAACCCACAGTACATTGGAGAGCGGCGAGGTGATCGCTTAAACCACTACACTACACGTGCATACAAGACATGACAAGTGCAAGTTGTTGACATTCGACAGGTTGAAAGGTCTGGATGTTTTCGCTTCAGGGAAAGAATCCTAACTAGTCAATGTGTGGTTAAATTCTGTACCCATCCTAGATGTCTGTTCTATGATTGGAAGAAACATCACGCCTATATTACCCAGAAGGGTGTGAAAGAGGTGTATAAAGGCGCATACGCTAACCACTAGACCACCTAATCAAACTTTACTAATACTAAATAAAAATTACACAATATAAGCGCCCCTGGACACTTATAAATTCTCGAACGAGGCTAAACTCCATATCATAATAATAAAAACGTGCCAAGAAAATCTTTGAATTATACCGTAACTTAATAATTCAGATCAATGACCCTAAGTTTTTGGTTTGACGCCATTTTGTACGGAGCCCGCAGTTAAATGGGCTTGTTGGCAACGTTATAAAAATGATGGGTAATATTTGACCGAATTGTTTTAATATTATCTGCTAGCAGGGCTTTATGGTACGCCTTTTTTCTTTGAAATGAAATATAAAATATCTTATTCCTGAGTCTTCACAAAGAACTTAAAATCGTCATACAAAAATAATTATATTGTACTTAAGCTTAAACTCACTTTCATCAATCATGTGAATTTAAGTGCCATTTCCGTAGACAGGATCTTCTTGAGAAGAACTGGTACTTTTTAAGACGTATGTAGGGAACTTGTGTAGTAAACCTGATAGAAATTGGTACCTACGGCCCATGGACACCAAAAACCTACAAAAGCAGATTGTAGGTGGGTCGCTTCATCTCAGGACTGCATTGTTATGCCTCATGTGTTAATTATCCTCAACAATACGGCTTTAGAAAAAACAGAAACATTAATATTGCTATTTATGACTTTTTACAATCTGTTATGCATAATATGGATAAAGGGAAACCAGTAGTCGGACTGTTTATGGATATGTCAAAGGCTTTTGACCACGTTAGACATGACATTCTTCTAATGAAGCTAAACCAATGTGGAATAAGGGGCAATGCCTATAAACTTTTAGAATCCTATCTCACTGAGAGGGAACAGGTTACACAGATAGTAAATATATGTCAAAAATCAAAAATAGAGACTACATATCAATCAGATGTTAGAAAAATAACATTTGGTGTACCTCAAGGCAGTGTGTTGGGACCCTTACTTTTTATCATATACAGTCGCAACCAAAAGTCCATAAGCAATCTCAAAAGGCAATAGTTTAAAGTGTAGTTTGACTTACGACCTTCTCTTTCCAAGAAATAGACACATGTTGTTAACAAATAATTGTATTTCATAATTTCATCCACAATGTAAATGACAAGATGGCCGAGCGGTTGAGGCATGCAGTTAGATGCGTATATCAATTCACCGCAGGTTCGAATCTCACTTGGTTACTTGTATACTTTTTGAAGTTTTTACTTGATTAGAAGGAATGGGATATAGTATTCTTTATCTTGTTCACTTTGTTCACACATTTGTAAATATATAGAAAATGTATGGGGTTTGATGGTGTCAATGTTATGAATTACTTAGTCAATTCATAACATTGATAATACAAATATTACTAAATTGATTCACAATGACAACAAGGACAGGATGTTCTAATAACAAAAATATAATTGTTGATACCCACTTATAATAGGTATTGGTATACAGCAGCGTTTATTGAAGACTAATATTATGATTTACACTTTATGACGATGTTTTTATAAACAATAAAAAATCTTATAAACGGTTACAAGGGTACTTTTTTATTTAGGTAGGAATGTGACGTCACAATTCTCTTTAAAATGTATTAATTGTATAAATAAATATATCGAATAAACACTTTTACCATCATTCAACATAACTTTTTTATTTCTACCTTACAACAATGACAATAAAAAAACGTTAGTAGTTTAATAATAATAACACATTTAATTTATTAGTTATTATTTTAATCAAAAATCTTATTAACGGTTACAAGGGCACTTTTTTTAATTTAGGTAGGAATGTGACGTCACAATGCTCTTAAAAGTTTATTAATTGTATAAATAAATAAAACGAATAAACATTGTTATCATCATTCAGCGTGACTTTTTTTATTTCTACCTTACAACAATGAAAATAAAAATAAAAAATTACGTTAATAGTTAAATAATAATAACATATTTAACTTATTAGTTGTTATATCAATATGTAACTATTTATGTATTGTATACATGTATTGTATCGCAATTTAAGCATGAATACCTAACAAGTTTGTGCTTAAAATGTTACAAATATTATTATGATTTCGTAAAAACAAAATACAACCACAACACAACTAAGCTTCAAACTCAGATTTAGTTGATAGTGATCCCAATGTTTACCCAATATAGCTACCTGCTCATGATAGATAGATGCGAATCCAAAGAACCGGTCGACACTGTGACGCGTTTAGTACGAATGCGACAACATTTCATTAGTGTGTGTTATCCTATAAACTGCTAAACACCTAAGCGACTTCGTTAGTGTGTGTACTGGCTGTATCGGGCTCGTACCGATTATAGCAATGTAATCCTTAGCGTGCCTATGGACTTCTGAGCGTTTACTGTACATTAACGATTTACCAAACAGTATAAGTGACAAAATGACATTGTTTGCGGATGACTGTACTGTGCTTTATTCTAATCCAACTCGTGTAACTGGCTTTTGGTGATTAAAGCACAAAAACGCTGTATACGAACAATGTTTGGTATCAGACCAACAGACTCTTGCAAGCCCTTCTTTAAAAAACATGGTTTGATGACCTTTCCTTGCATATACATATATGAGTGTGCAGTATTCGTTAAACAAAACATGGACTTATTTATTGAACGAGACAGAAAACGTCATGTGGGTAAGCTATGTGCTGTGCCATGCAAAACTGCAATGATGCATAGAAGTGTACTGTGTAGAGCACCCCTCATATATAACAAACTGCCAGTATCTATAAGAAACATGAATGAACAACTGCCATTTAAAAGAGAGCTCCAAAAATTTCTTACAAACAAAAGTTATTATTCGATCCGAGAATATTTTGATGACAAAACTTATTTATAATGTAATAATGTAATAATATAATAATAATGATAATAATTGTCTGTATATACTATAATTTTAATTGTTTATCTGATTTTATTGTAAGCTTCTGTAATATTTATTTATGACCTATGTAATCAAAATTCACACGCCTACTTATGGCAAAATAGGTTGGCCAAAATTATTTTTTAAGACCATTATGTATGTACCCTATTTCTGTGGAATAAATGAATATGAATATGAATATGAATATGAATTATTTTGAGGTCTAATACCACTGCAGCCACGAAATTATAATTATAGGATTGTATAATTAATTTATCGTCTATATTTTGACATTTAAATAATTGTTATGCATTTTACAGTTTCTCCTAGTTTCCTGTAAGCAGTCTTGTTAATTGAATATTTAATTAATAGTACGTAACTTAGTTTTGCAAATGCAACGCTTTGTGTATGCAATTGTAAAAACAATAGAAGCTAACTAAACTAATTCAATTTGCGGTAGCGAAGAAAATTTAAAATATGGAATTATTCTGCTGTCTTTTGTTAATTGTGGATGTCCATGGGTTGCAATTGCCATTTGCCATCAGCTAGATTAAAATGTGGCAATTTTGGTGATGTCCAACCTTATTTTGACTTTGCCAGTATTGGCGTGAAATTTCTGAAATCTAGGGTCGGTGCTTAAAATCGTCCGTACAAAAAGTGGTTTAAAACACTGAAAGTCATTCAATTAGGTGTAAACTAATTATGGAGAAAACTCTTAAGAAAATTATTAGGCACATGTTTCACATGCCATGGACACGAAGAAGAAGAAGACCAGCAACCTTAACACCGTTCGTCCAGATCCAAATCCATTCTATTCTTACTATTTTTTATAAGAAAATACGAAAGAAAATACGTTTACCCAAAGCGTTTTGCCTGATGTTGTATGTTCAAATTGTATGGAAACCGTGATTTTTAAATTAACTAAATAAACTCGTCTGTAAATACATCGCCTTGTATTTGATACATAGGCAGCAAGCTTAGTTTACTAGCAATTAAACAAAACAAATAAAATTCCTATTTAAACATACAAAACATTTGAGTGGGAAGAGTGGCACTGGTCGCTCTCCCTCCAATTTAATTACTAAGATTTGCAACAAACCAGCTTATAGTTTTGCGACTGATTGCTGATAACTAAAGAGGAAGAGAAAAAAAAAAAAAAAATTTAAACATTACACGAGGCTTTAATATGTTTATTTAGTTAATTAGACAAGTATACTGCCGCGTTGGACTAGTGATTCGCGTTTGCGACCTAACATTGCGAAATCTCGAGTTTGGTACCCGGGTCGGGTAAGTGTTATTACGGATTTGCGAAAATTTTCAATAGCAGCACGGAGTTGGAATTGTACTCAGTCGGTGGCCATAGGCTTACCACCTATCACATGGGACCTAAACATATCAGGTGAAATGTGGGTGTTAAACACCTGCCACACCCTTCTTGGTAATAGAGGCGTGATGTTATGTTAAGACAAGAATTTAAAAATATCATAATTAGAAACTTGAGAATTATATCAACATATTAATTTAAACTTGTAAAATATATAAATATTTAAGTATTATTTTTACACTTATAGATTATGAATTTATTTATCTGACTAACTTATACAAGCATTTTTCATACGTAATTGCTTGGCCCACTGTACAAGGTAAGGAAGAGCTATTAAATTATTTATTCGTCATGGATACAGACGAATGCACTTTCTTAGCCGTGAATATAAATTTATTTGCGTGTGCACACAATGGCAGGGAGCTTAGAATTGTGGATCCTCCATCATTTTATTGTAAAGAATGAAAGAGGAAATTCTTACCTGCTTGTATATAACTACTAGCTATCGCGCGCCGCTTCGACCGCGTAATAGTTAAAAATAGGCTAATCAGTAAAAGTTGGGTATGTTAATCCAATGTGTCAGCTGACTACATACCAAATTACATTAAAAAACGGTTCATTCGTTCGAGTCAGACGAAATCACTCACAAACTTCATAATATTCGTGTGTTCACGAAGCAACCATCAATAAAAAGTTTTAGTTCACGTGTGCTCGATAGATGGCGTTGGCATTGAATTAGATACACGTTTTATAGGGCAAATCATCTGTAGAACGAATAAAATAACCAGCTTAGATTAGAACACAAAATTGTGGTTCAATTTTCAACCCTATTAGTGTTTAAGTAAGGTCTTAAAAAAAAATCAATGGTGTACCTATTAGTTCGATACCAAACACGTGTTATGTAAAATTTTTAGTTATGAGTATTATCTGCACATTAAACTAATATATTATGTTTGGACGAGTGTCTTGTTTTCCAATTTGGTAGTGAAGTGAGGTCTGGCTCTGATATTACTGGCACATGAGATATGACACAGTAGTTCTCAGATGAAACGACGCATATACATACAGATTTGTAAATGTTTATGGACTTTATACTTACGGGTAATCCAATAACCATCAGGTGGACTATAAGTCCGTTTGCGGTACTTTTTTGACAGATATTCGCGAGAACATGATTGTTACTTAGAAGTTATATTATTATATTTATTTTTATAATCGATTTATAAATCTCTGCGGTCTGAGAGAAGAGACCAATACCGTTATATTTTCTTCGAAGATAATTAATTGGTTTTAGCAGACATTTTACAGAAATGTCTTAAACTCCCCACATTAACTCTGAAAATTAATACACTGGAATAGGGTAACTTTTTAACTCATCTAAAAGATTTATATTTGTGTCCTAAGAGGATAAATAAACGACTTCTCATCACTTTAATGCAAGCAAATCTGAACAAATTTATATCTAAAAACTTTATAACCCCAATAAAATCTGTATTACCGAAGTATAAACTAGCAAATAACCTTAAACCCCAAACGGCTACGTTATTCAAAATATTCATGAGAAAATGTCAACCTTGTGACTATCTCGTATTCGGTATAGCGTCGAACAAACATTCTCGCGGTTTGAGTGACCGTGGTCCACGTTGCGACCGATCCGATCTCGATATATCAAGATTAGGGCTGCCAAACATGCCGAATGCAAGCCACCAAAACATTAATTAACTTTTAAACTATCGCGTTGCATGATTATTATTATAATTTTGACGGGAATTAACGCATTCCAACTGTCTTCACTCCAGCGACCAAAGTCAACAGCATGGTGGGCACACCGAAGGATGTTTTGCCACTACAAACGCCAGGTGTCTATAAAATAGATTGCAGCTGCGGTAGTTCATACATAGGCCAAACAAAAAGAAATATATCGGAAAGGCTCAAGGAACATATCGCCGCTGTGAAAAACCGCCAGACCACCAAATCTGCAATTGCGGAACACATCCTACAACCTGACACCAATCACTGGATTGAATTCCATCGCCCACAAGTCCTGTCTACGGATCGCCACTATTACTCAAGAGTAGTGCGCGAAGCGATTGAAATTAGGAAACATATAAATTTCAATCGTGAAGACGGCTTCAAGTTATCTGGGGCATGGAATCCGGTGATCGCGATCACAAAAACCCTTAATAAAGTGAATGCCGGTCCGTTCCGCGATGCCGATACGGTGAGTGTAGTGTGTAAGGGCTTAACATCAAAAAATCAAAAAGTGAGGGTGGATGAACATTCATCGACATCACTGACGGAGGCGGAGAGTTGCTGATTCAGTACGCTATAGAAAACGGCCGGTGTAACCCGTTGCCGAAACGTATAGCCAAAAGGTAAATAATATGCACCAAAACATTATCTATATCTATATTATACTCATGAATGGCTGAACCGATTTGGCTATTTTTTTCTTAAATTATTTGTGGAAGTCCAGAGAAGGTTTAAAAGGTGAATAAACATGAAAGTTGTTAACTATATATCAGATTATTTTAATGTAGATTGATTGACCAAGCATTTTTTATTTATTATAGATGCTTTTTGTTTGTTTTAAATTTACTTCATGCAAAAGTTTAGGTCTTTTATTTATCGATTGCGGAAGTACGAAGTCTGCCGGGTCAGCTAGTTGATTATAATTATTGACTGCAGTACTATTGTTCATATTTGAATCCCAGAGAGTAATATGACAGCAAGAACAATGCCCAGAGGCTGATACTGCCTCGATGGTCTTAGCGTATGCGCCTATCACCTTGACGTCTCGGGTTCGATCCTGGGTCGGGCAAAGGGTTATTTTTAGTTTACAAAGCAGGCAAGTCAGGCAATTTACAATAGGAGCACGGAGTAGGAATTGTGCCCGGTGGATGGCGATAAGCTCACCCCCTATTCCATGGGACCGAAACATAACAGGTGAAATGTGGGTGTTATACACCTCTCCCCCACCCTAAAGGGTATTATTGGCGTGATGTTACATATGTATGTATGTTACAATACCCAGCTGTGCTGACAAATTCGTATCCGGGATTAAAAAATGAACTATAGTCCTTAGCTACATGGAAAGCCGCCTTTCCGGATTGACGATGTTCGTTGACAGTAGTACGGTGACCACTTATTATCGCTGGAAAAGTGAAAAAAAAACACAAAAGTAAGATGACTTCAGAACAGAACTACAACGAAGCACTGGCTCTGACTAGGAGTTTATAAAGCATCTGAGTTTACTCTATCCAATTATTACCTTTGTTATTCTAATCCTAAATTAGAAAATAAAAACGAAATCGATTAAATTTTCGTACACTGATTTTTTTGACGTAACTTTTTATTACCACTTCGAATTTATTATCGGTTTTGGACAACCCTGATAATAATGTGCAGTGATAAGGAAAATGCAGAAGTAGTTGTTCCCTGGATACCATTAAATTGCTGGTTGTCTGTAGTTAAAATATAAGCTACATTTATTTATTTGGATAAGCAGTATTGCAGGTATAGACCTCTTGCCCACGACACAACTGAAAATTGCCAACCGATTAAAAAAAATACAAATAGATTTTTAGTGGATCAGTGAGAACCGGAGATTTACCGGTAAAGGTAATCAACGAAGAACGACCCGTAATCGAATTAGATTTTGAAATAATCTCTTGATGTAATAAACACTATATAAATAAAAGAAAAACGTGAAAACTCTAAAACTCTCTCTCTCGAAATGTCCAGTATAGAAAATTACCGATATTTTAGATCCTGCAGGTAATTAGGGCATCCAAACAATCAGGAAGGAAATTTTCAAAGACTAACGCGTAAACAAACGTCTGCTACCGTCACCTTTAAAGCATGATGTAATGCAATAGCCCATAACATTTCTGAATAATTGGGCTATCTAACACAAAAGAATATTTTTATTTCGGCCCAATAGTTTCTTAGATTAGCACGTTCAATCAAACAAACTTTTCAGGCTAAAAGTTTTAGTATAGATAACTCGATTTCCTAACCTTTACCTATCAAATATAAAGTGCAATACTTCTAACAATGGATTTAAAACTTACAAGACCTTAGTTCATTCTTTTTCCTCCATTTCCACCTTAATTGGCTGTAGCTTTGTTAGCAAGTCGAGCACGAACTTACTTCCTTTGCTTCGTCATTTGTGACTCTTGGACGGTCAGGTGTTGACGCAGTTAAAAGTATTGAAAAATAAATGAAAGTTAAATAATCGTACGTCCTTATCGAATATCCGCAGAGCAATATTATAAGACAGCCAATTGTACCTTTAATATTTTAAGTATATTATTTTGTAAATTTATGGTGTACAAAAAGGAGTTATGTTTTGTTGTTAAATTATGTTACATAATACATAATTATGTTGTTGTTTCTCCAAATTTAGTCTTCAACCACGAAAGATGTAGATTTACAAAATATAATACGATTTTTTTTTAAATTTTGAAATCAAAAATAGTATGCAACGGTGCATAAAGCTGCGCTTAGGAGATTATTAGCATTTTAATAATGACACCACCACATTCAACCTTATTAATTTTATAAATTTGAAAGTATATCTTGCACGGCGGCAGTATTACCGCGTTGTATAAAGATAATTAGCTAAGCTAACGCATTTCAAGAACGCTGCCACTTCTTAAATGAATGTAGGTAATATGCGGGTGAAATTTAGTAATAAATAAACTACAAATTTAAACATATTTAAAACATATAATAATATTTTTGAGACATAAGATTGCTCGCCGTGACTGCAAGCTGGTCACGAGGATTTTACACTTTTGTTTTATACAAATCCTAGTGTGTTTGAATTTCCAGCTTACGATGAGTGACGAAAGTGACTAGCTTTCTTTATTGAATACGCCTGAAACTGCTAAATTGTTTGAATTTTAAGTATTATAAATATCAGCTTTTACAATGCATGCATTAATTAAATAATTTTATAACTCTTGTTTCGTAATGTAAACTGAGCTAAAAACGAAATGTCTACGATCAAATACTTATTACTAATATTAAAAGCGAAAGTTTCTGAAGATGTGTGAATGTTTGTTACGCATTCTCGCTAAAACTACTGGGTTGAATTTGATAACATTGTGCGCACATATAGGTTATAGCCTGAATTGATGATGTCCTCCCAGACGTATCCGTCGACGGCGACACCCTGTCAATCTATGGTAGTCTTGCGTTTATGTGCCCGTATGTGGCTAGCGAAGCCAAACTTAGTTTGGAATACGCGGTCACAAGATGCGCAGAAAAGTTCTCCTCTTACATTGTAGGTGTAGTTGTAAGAGGGTTTTGTGCGGGTTTTTCGTAACTGGCGCTTGGCATCAAGGTTTTCTAGACGTCTTTCCTCATATTCTTCTATCCCATCATGGACAGCCTTACGCCACTCCGATCTTTTGGTGGCCAGATCTTCCCATGAATCTGGTGACAGATTGGTGGCTCTTAGATGCCGCTTCAGTACATCTTTGTACCGCAGATACTGTCCTCCAGATTGACGTTTTCCAGAGCTCATTTCTGAGTAGAAAACTATTTTCGGCAATCTGGAGGGCTCCATGCGTTCTAGATGCCCGCACCAGCGCAGTTGTGATTTCATGAGAAGACTTTCCATGCCCACCAGTCCCGTCCGACGAAAAACCTCCGTGTTGGAAACCCGATCCTGCCAGCGTATGCGGAGTATAGCTCGGAGACACTTTAGGTGGAAGGTGTCTAAGCGTTTAATATCGCCTTTGTACAGGCACCAAATTTCCGAGGCGTACATAAGGAGTGGCAATATGATGGCTTTGTACACAGCTAGCTTGGTTTGCAACTTAAGATCGTGGGATGCCCACACTCGGTGGTTGAGTCCGCCAAACACCGCGGCAGCCCTAGCAATCCTTGCGGATATCTCAGATTCAAGCCGATTGTCGCTCCGTATTAGACTGCCAAGGTACCGAAAGGTACCTACCTCCTCTAGGGCTTTACCACTTAGGTAAACAGACGCATCGTCTACAGATTGTCCTCTTGTGGGTTGTTTTAGAATCTGGGTCTTCGATGCGCTGATCACTAAACCGAATTTGAATAGCCTGAATTAACGTATATACAGAGGTGGAAGCTAAAAGTTAGTATACTTATAAAACTATATGAAATAATGTTTGTCAGTTGTTTATAGTTCTAGTATCTCTGCACAACCCTAGAGAATGCCTTTGGCATTAAGTTCGAGGAGAACTTAATGCCAAAGGCACAAATTGTGCAAAATTTAAAATAAATAAATAAATAAAACTTTGCCATTCTTTAGTAGATGACTATAGTAGGTACGTCATTGCAAAAGTTTAAATCCCGATCGGCAGCCTTTTGAAGTTTGCCGGCAAAATTCGGACATATGCCTTTTATTTAAAACCTCATTGAATAAGTACAAAAGTTTCATTCAGTTAGTAAGGACGGTATCAGCGACTTTAATCTGGTAGTCTCCGGCCCTTCGATAGCATTCATTATATTCTTACAAATGATTAGAGAATGAATAGAAGTTTGGAGGAATATGTCGTTGTAAAATGGTTGATTGGTTTGAATCAGGGTTCGAAAATATCAAGATACTTGATCTACTCTTCTTACATTTTTTTGCCCATAAACTGCTGTTTTGTGTTTTCGTACATACTAACTATGCCCAAATACATACATAAATACATTATTATGTTTATCTTAACGAAATTTGTTTGGCTATGATAGCTTTAGAGTTCTTTAATTAGAATTTTATTAATGAAATTATCAAAGTGTATTTATACTGAATATAATTAAATAACGCGCTCATTCCACCAAACCTCTTCTAAACCCGTATTTCGAGATGAATTTTTGTATCTACATTACGTGCGACACTTTTTACATATAATTATAGAATACTTGCTGACACTGATTTAAAATTTTACTCAATGGTTCCTTAATGACGTAACTGAGCACTAAGATGGGACTTTCTGGAAGTAAAGGGGATGAAATAAGATAAAAACGTGTGTATGGAAGTTTTTCATTTTGCGGACAAAGTCCCTGGCAAATGCTAGTCCAGATATGATACAACTTCTTATTGATTATTTTATAGCATTTAGCTATGCTTCGCAAATTATACTAAGGTATTGTTAAAAAAGTGGTTGCCCGGTGTGCAGAAGGTCGCCGGTTCAAATCCTGCCAGTCTCATAATTTATTCAATTGTTTCTTAGAATGATATAACTTGCTTGGAAACTTAAATAAGTTTAGTATTATAGAGATTTTCGAGGTATGACGTCACGTATGTCCAGGATAAGATGAAGTTCAGTAACTCTATTACGTGTGATATTGCTCTCGAAGCAGATTACATTGTGTTGTATGAAATAGTTATTTAAGTTAGCTATAACTCTAGTTTTACTCGATAGAGTGATCGGCATATAAAGTGCATAGTGGATAGTTTTGTGACAACTTTATTAATGTCTCGATAGTCTATCGTATGCGCCCCTCACCGGTCTCGGGTTTGATTTCCGGGTAGGAAATTCATAATAGCAGTACGGAGTGCCCGGTGGATGGCGATAGGCTCACCCCCTATCCCATGGAAGGCAACATAACACGTAAAGTGTGGGTGCTGTACACCCCTGCCACACCCTGCTGGGTAATATAGGCGTGATGTTATGTAACTTTATTCACTTCATAAATACTAGTTTGATCTACTGTTTTGTTCGCTCATTAAGTCATGAGTCCCTGTGTGGGGATCGAACACACAATGAGCGCAGTTAAAAGCGTTAAGGCGACGGCTTTAATATCTACGCCAATCGTGCACTCAATTCCGTCATTATATCCGGTCATGTACTAGCTTAGAACCTTAATAGGCAGCATCTAAGTTTGTGTATATTATAAAGGACTCTCGTATTTCCAGGTTAGGATGAACTTGAGTTAGTCTATTAAGTTTGATATTGCCTTCAAACTAGGTTACATTGTGTTCTATGAAATAGTTATTGAAGCTAACTACAAGGTATCGTCCTATCTGAGCGACACGAAAACTCCATACAAACGCCTCTTTCCATCTAGCATCGCGTTGCGTTGCATCGCACTTGTCAGTCAGCTAGGTCAGCGGGCTAGTTTTCTTTTTTAGGGTTTCGTAGCCGAATGGCAAAAAACGGAACCCTTACGGATTCGTCATA
This sequence comes from Hypena proboscidalis, assembly GCA_905147285.1. Classification (NCBI taxonomy): domain Eukaryota; kingdom Metazoa; phylum Arthropoda; class Insecta; order Lepidoptera; family Erebidae; genus Hypena; species Hypena proboscidalis. The sequence continues at coordinate 2,377,158 of LR990147.1, forward strand.
TCTGTCCGTCCGTATGTCACAGCCACTTTTTTTCGTAACTATGAGAGCTATACTGTGGAAACTTGGTAATTAGATGTATTCGGTGAACCGCATTAAGATTTTCATACAAAAATAGAAAAAAAAACAATACATTTTTGGGGTTCCTACTACTTAGAACTGTAACTTTTTTCTTCATCAATCCCATACGTGTGATATCTATAGATAGGTCTTCAAAAATAATATTGAGTTTTCAAATTTTTTTTTTTCTAAACTGAATAGTTTGCGCGAGAGAAGCTTCCAAAGTAAAAAATGTGTTCCTTACCCCCGTAACTTCTAAAATAAGGGAATGATAAATGTAAAAATAATATATGATGTACATATACCATGCAAACTTTCACCGAAAATTGGTTTGAACGAGATCTGATAATTAGTTTTTTTAATACGTTATAAATCGTAAACCGCATTTTACCTTTCAATCAATCAACTCCAATATAATAAAGAATAAAGAAAAACATTTATTTAGATGTATAGTGGTACGGAACCCTACGTGCGCGAGTCCGACTCGCACTTGGCCGGTTTTTTTTTTTGAAAGAGTGATTGGCATATAAGTGCATGCTCACGATGACTGTGTCTTTGGCTTTTACGTGTAGCTTCTCTCGTCAAGGCTTAGCCCCAACTTCATAAGTATTACATAATCCTTATTGGCAGGATAAGCCAATAACACACATAAATGAAAATGACAGCTGTGTCCTTTATTCGAGTTTTACTAATGTCACTTTTATATTCGGTCAGGACATATTTTAAAGGGCAGATAAAAGCTATCCGAAACCTTTAAAATTGGCCTCAGTATAGGTATATTTTTCACCGTCAAATAATACTTCGACTAAACCATAAATAAATCATAAATCATAATCATTTATTGCGAATATAGGTCACAAAGATGTTATTAAACACAAAATTAGTACAGCTATACTCTGCCCTTTAGCATGCAATATTAAAAAATCCTAAAAAATCTACATTAAAATTAATAAACATATATTTTTATAAAATTCGACATTAACAAAACACAACAAATTATTATCAATTATACAAAATCCAAAAATAAATAAATGTCCTCATTACTAATTAATTATTATTTACATTTGTCATTCAGGTAATCCTTAATGGTATAGTATGCCTTATTAGTGAGAAATTTGTTTAATTCAATACGAAGCATATTAATGTTAGGGCACTTTATTATACAATAATGGTAGATTATTGTAAATACGTGGTATCATACAAAATATACTATTATTGAATTGCGCCGTCCTACTAACTAGAAAAGACACTAGCTGTTATATTTACAAGCTTTCAAAAACAAACCATAGAGTAGATTTTTATATGGCCAAGGATATAGTACAACATATTTAGAACGTTAAATAACTTTGAGTCAAGTTTCTGTATATTGCATTATGTCAAAGCATTGCATCACGTATGTCCAGGTTAGGAAGAAGTTCAGTAACTCTATTACGTGTGATATTGCTCTCGAAGCAGATTACATTGTGTTGAATGAAAATTGCATACCCATGTTAGAGTTCTGAAGTAAGGTACAAGTTGTATTAGATAGAGTAAACGGCATACAACGTGGGTTTACCCGATGACAATGGTAATATAATTGAGATTTTTATAAGGTTATACCCGTTACTAACTTTTACGGTAACTGTCGTAGTATGGCAATACAATTGTGGAACCAATAGCGAAGAACTTTACCAACTAGCATATTACTTGCACTCACAACACAGTTATGTAATTATTTGGTGGTAGACGTTTATTCTCTTTCGTATATTTTTGCTGTAGCCGGTAGAGTCCATAATTGATACCCAGTCATATTGTTACCACTTAGAGTAACAATGCGGAATGCAATAAAGAATTGGGAATTGACGGTGTTGCTTCAGCCCTCGAGTTCGTTCACAAGAGCTCTTACACCATCAACATAATCACTCGTTTGCAATGCACAAGCAATTATTTCTATCTACAAGAATCAAGATAAAAAGTAACTCCACATTTTATGCCGGCTCCAGACGCTGGCTGTTTGTTGTCACGCCAAGCCAACGCCAATGCCAAACACAAACCAAAAGATATTGCAAATTGTTTGCCGAACATCCTTTAATTTGTGAAGAAAACGAACACTGACCTGAACACTGGCGATCACAAACAAAAAAAGGCAAACACCAATAAAAACCCATCTACATATTGGCGTTTGTTGTTCGTTGTTTGCCATTGTTCGCCAAGCGTCTGGAGCTGGCTTTAGAAATATATATTATTATTTAAGTACAAATTGCCAGCGGGTTTTTATGAAAAATAAAACATTTTCTGTCCGCCCGGAGGCTAATTCTGAATGCATTGTTTCTGCATATTGTAAGCCTGAATTGTTTCCTTAAACATGTTTTGTTTAATGTTTTTGTTGCCAAGTGGAACAATACACTACCTAGAAACTGCCACTTATTCTGTAGTAGTTCTCTTATAAACATTATTACTAGCTTTCCGCAAATTCGCCTGCGTGGTACGTCAGAAAAAAATATTTTTGATAAATAAATTAAACCGACTTCAAAAACACCAAAAATTATCGAATTACATAAATTATTTACCTTTAAAATAATTACGCGATTTAGACCCGTTGTCTAATTTTTGAAGAATTACATAAAATCATAAAAACGACTTCAAGAACTACCTAAACGTCTTTTGCGTTATTTAGGGCTTTTTAGGTTTTTTTGAAGTTGGTTTTATTTTTTTTACTATAAATATTTTTGTAACTCGGTTCTCAAATGACGGAGAAATCGCTGGACAAACATAAAAAAATTTATACGCGTCGAACATAGAACCTTCTTTTTTTAACCAGTCGGTTAAAAAGGCATCTATGTTATTACTGAGGTATTGAACTAACTCCATTCTAATTTGGATCAAGATCGTGCCAGTAAATATGATCCTATTCAAAAAACAAAACATTTGTTTTTATAGTATTAGTATAGATAGATAAGTATAAGGCAAGAAAAATAATGGTAATCAAATTTGCTGCCAAATGGTAGCAATACCTTTGTTCTGCCCCTCTATTCCATAAATTAATGAACTTTATTGTGTCCTTTACAATACCAGCTTCGTACAAGTACCTCAAGGACGAGGGAATTTGTATTTAATCTAACAAAGTCGTTACGCTATGGAAGTATAACGTCCGTCTGGATAACGTCATAATGAGTTTTATTTTATGAAAATTATTAATCAGTTGAGTTTCAAAAATAAACCAACTGATTTTTTGGCGTACAAACCGGCGTGCGTACAATCTTTGTCTATCTGTTTGTATTGCCTAATCACCAAAATGACCAGACCAAGTTTGATTTACTGTGACTTTGAGATATAATTTGCCTGACAGATAGCTGATTATTATATAAGACGTTAGGTAGGTTATTTTGAAGCAGCTTAAAAATATTCTGATATTACAAGCAGAAACGTAATGTATCAGATTCAAATATAACATTCGGTGTGGGCTGCGAATGAATTGTGTTATATTTTGTTGCTCCTTGTAATAATCTTGATACCTACAACTTGTAACATGAAGTAGGTATTGAGACAATTGAATGCCTATAATCTGTCCATTTCTTTATTTTATTTTTGACAGATTACATTTAGGGATGCCTACACACGTTACTGATTCGATTTGAAATCATAATCGATGTTGTCTACGAAGAACTTTCAATCGATTAATTACATCGAAATGGCTTTAGTTCATAATTAATTATTCGTTTATTAGTAGTTTTTATTAGATGAAATAAATATACAAAATAATAATATAACAATAATGTCACATACTTAGTCTATGACGACTTCCTAGTTACCTTTGTTTACATTTTCATTTTTATTTCCAAGATTTCGACTTAATTTCTTGCAAATAATTATTCATGGAATCACGATACTATTATTATATTCTTTTTTATATAAAAATACAGACAATACACAAAAAAAGTCAAATTATTCTTTTTCATAATGATCGATTTATTTGATTTCACGATTTGATTTATAGTCTGTGGTTGTTTGTTAAACAGTGAACTTCCCTAAAAAGTGCCGCTTGTCAATAAAGTACATTATTATTGTAGTACATTAATCTGACAAAAAAAATGGTCATTCATAGGCGTGATCTGTCAAAAAGAAAATAAAGGAATGGACAAAGTATAATGTATTATAACAAGCGAATGCTCGCTCGGTATCGGGGGCAGTTTGTAATGTAATACTCAAAAACGAATCCTAAAATATATGTGGAACCAGCAGATAAAAAATGACGGATGACATAGACAACGTCAAGAAGTGACACACACGTCACAAATATCAAAGAGCGCTGAATCGCGATAACGAAATGTTCACAGCAAGTATATATAAATACTACTTCCAATACGCTACCGTTGGACAGCCGTCCGCCAGGTAATACCACTGAGCCTGGTTGGAGAATCCTCCCTTTGTGGTGAAGGAACATCACTCCCTTTCTATAGATACATTACAAGCAAATGCTCGCGTGGTCTGGTACAGTGGGCCAAACAGTTAGGTATGCAGCGCAAAAATTTCAACGTTTTAGTGAAGACTGACTACACCCGTTAAAGATATGTGTATATAACACTTCTCAAACATGTAACTCACACATCAGTCACATGTAGTCAGTCGTCATTATGTCGTGAAAGTTTATGCCCTGCATACCTAACTGCTTGGTCCACTGTACCTTCAAAAATTAATGACCTATCTATTATAACTCTTAAGCAGATACTCAGAGTCACTGAACTCAATGGAATGGAAGTTGAACAGTAGGATCAAATAAATAATTTGGTTATCTGTAACTGTCTAAGTTTGACAATGAGCCGATCGGATCGATGTTTGAGAACTTAATGTAACAATCGTTTATTTTATTGATTCTGGTTTATGGATGGTCGTGACTCTGGGATATAGCAATGGAATTATATACAGGGTGGATGCGGCTTTAAATTAATACACAGATTCTAGACGTGGTCAATAATATCCATCTGATTACACATTAAAAAAACTCTTACCAAAAATAATATTTTCTTTGCTAAACAAACAGAATGATAATATTATTAATAATAGTGATATTTTCTTTTATAAATCATATTAAAAATATATAAAATAATAAATAAAGAGAAACAATAATGGTAATATATAGTAATAAAAATATTTATTTTCTCTTTCAAAAATTGGTAAAAAATACTAACAGAAACTGGTGTCTTAAAGGGGTAATTTGTGAAAAAGAAAAATAATTATTTATATTTTTATTATTATTTACTGAAACAAATTGGTAATAAGTGTATAGGCAGCAAACTAAAAGTAAAACAATGAACTCTTCACGTGACCAAAATACTGGCTTCTATTTTGGACAAAGGATCAGCATTGCTATACAACGTGGCAATGCCGCCAGCCTTCTGGGCACGTTACCTACATCGATGCGGACGTATTTTTGACACCTGATTTTTTTTACGAGTTTTGGTTTATTTAATAAATTTATATTATTCTTTTATTTTATTTTGTATCTATATATACTTATAGATAAGTTTTTATTTAATTAGTTTTAAAGATTCAATTGTAGTTAGGATAGTAATGTTAATATTTAAATAAATAATAAAGTGATAAATCATTTTTTTAGATACTACGTACTTTTCACCTGCGAATGATCAGGTAGTTGAATAAGTTACCCGTCGTGGTCCCATAAGACTATTGAATTTGAATCTAAAGAAAATATGTGTAAGCGCTCTTGAAGGTGAACAAGGTGTGTTTTATTTGCACGTTTTATTTGTATGAAAAGATGCTGTCTAAAAATACTAGCGGGTTGGTAGATATGGGATCAAACAAACGCTCTTAAGAGGTAGAAATCAATAGTGTATTTTCAATACATACGTAATCGGGTTGTGACTTTAATTTTATTAAGTCTTTATCTTTTTTTAGACTCATAATATCCAACAAAACATAAAATCTAAAACTATTTTGAGTATATTTACACAGTAACTTGGAATCCAAGCTAAATTCGGAGTCGGCAGTGCAACTGCCAGCTATGCAGAGGTTGCGGTTTGATTGCCGCTCAAGACAAATCTCTGTGTGCATGAATATAGAGGTTTGTCTTGGTCTGGGTGTTTCTATGTATAAAAAGTATATATTTACAAAAGAAAATATATATGTATTAGTAACAGTTATTCTGTTACCCATAGTACAAGCTCTGCTTAGTTTGGGACTAGATGACGTTGTGTGAATGTTGTGAGATATCTATTTTTTGCAATTAAATATTAAGATATTTGTCTACTCTAAGATAAGTTGAACAATCCGCTCCTAGACTATCAGATTTGCATAGATATTTGCTTTTATTTCCTCTCCATATTGATTAAGTAGTCTTAACTGACTATTTACATATTTTGGTAACCAACTAAATCCACCAAAGAGTAGAAATATCTCAACTCAAAGGAAAAATAAATAAAAGTTTCAAGTAATTAATAGAGTAGTAAAGTATAAAATTTAAAAGATAAAGAACTTAAAAGCTAGTTAATAATAAAGTTTTTTGAAATTTGTTTTTTAATTACCACCCTTTGGTACTAAAAAAAAAAAAATTTAAACTGTTTATTTCAAAAAAACAAATTGCAAGATGATTTACATTTTATAACACTATATAATCTTAAAATTAAAGATTGTTATAGCTAATACTACTTATTTTATACACTGATAGTGTCGCTTGAGTATGGTTTTTGTTTGCCTACAGTTCTTATTTTCTAGGTTAGTAACAACAGATTTTAGCAGTCTATTCAAAACTGTAGGTAACAAGTAATGCCACACTCTTGCACCATACTCATTGTTACATTTTGGCTTTTCATATGTTGGTACATTCAAAAGATTACGTAAGTTATTAGGTCTGACATATTTAGTTAGGTCACACATGTTGTTATTGTACTGCATAACAATTGCTAAGTCAGCCTTATCGAATATGCTCATGACTTTACAGTAATGAAATAAGTTATGGTAATTATCTTTATTTTGGTATTTTATTTTGAGTGGCACAATTGTTTTCAGTAATCTTAATTGTAAATTATAAATATGGTTTAGGTATGTTTTGTACGTTCTACCGCAACTAGAAATACCGTAGCTTATTACAGAATCTGCCAAAGACATGTACAGTAGTCTTAGGGTACTATAGGGTAGTTTATTTTTAAGTATGCATAATTTAGACAAAATGGCTCTGAGTCTGTTACAAACATGGTCTATGTGCGGACCCCAATTAAATGTATGATCTATTTTTAGCCCGAGGTAGGTATGTTCCTTTACAACTTCTAGGCATGAGCATGTACATGATGTATTATTTAGGTGCATACATTGGTGCTCATGGGCCACAATACAAGGTGTGTCTATTGCTTTTTTGTAAGGTGAGTGTATATACATTATTTTTGTTTTACTGTAATTAATAGATAGGCCTTGATCATGGGCCCATTTGCACAGCAGGTTAAAATCTTTCTGCATCATTTGCTGAGCTTTATAGAAATCCTCATGAGCTACAAAAATGCAGGTATCATCAGCAAATTGGTACACCGAGCCGTGCTGAAATATATCACACATGTCGTTTACATACAGTAGGTATTCTGTCGGCCCAATTATCGAACCTTGGGCCGTGCCTTGGTGAGTTGGAATCATGTCACTATGTACACCACCTATTTTTACTGCGCTAAATCTGTTAAAGTGATAATTTTTTAAAAGTGCCAATGCCGGACCCTGTATACCATTTTGCTGCATTTTTTTATACAAGGTTTCATATCTCAATGTATCAAATGCTTTATTAAAATCTACCATTACAGCCAAAATGTGTTTTCTATTGTCTAAATGAGCATTTATTTCATCAGTAAACAATGATAGTGGTGTTTTTATTTCTTTGAAAACCATATTGTCTCTCGTGAATAATATTGTTTTTACTCAGAAAACTATTTATTATATCATTTAAAGAAGACAAGAAAAACTAAACTAATAATAAACAAAAATATAATAACCTAACTTATGTACTAAAAGCCTATTCTAAGAGACCGCAGCCAGTGGGCAACGTTCCCAAAATGCTGGCAGCATTGCCACGCTGGATGGCAATGCTTATCCGTTGTCCAAAATAAAGGCCAGCATTTCGGGAACGTGTGGCCTCAAAAATGCGAGACGTTATTTCTTTATATACAAAGTGAGCGCCCGGCCCCCACGTCCCAAGCGTCTCTACCCCAAAAGGCACAAACATATAGCCACTGTCAAGGAGACTATATTTGCGCCTCTTGAGGTCCTCCGCAGATTCAGCCGCCGCACCAGGTCTAGTCTCGGTCCCCGGGAGATGCGACGGCGCCAAAGTGTCGACGCAGGTAGCATCCCACACTAAGGGCCGCCCCAATCTCCAGGGAACAAGAGTCATTCCGTCGGGCCTCTTACCATCGTCACGGCTCAGACCGTTCGGTTCCAGGATGGCCGGACAGTTGGCGGTGGCAAGAGCCCGACGGATGATTTCATTAAGGCTGGAATGGCGAGTGAATCTGCCTGCGCTCTTAACGCAGCTTAGGCCGTGGTGACCAAGCCGACTCACTGCGGCGCCACACTGGCAGCGGTGCGGAGCACAACACGGTGCGCCCAGGCGAAGGGACACCGCAGTTCTAAAAGTAGCGGTGTCCAACAAGGTGCCATTGTTATGCGATGGGATGGCGTGAAGCCACAAACCCGATTCCCATTCCGAAACGGCTAAAAGACGAGCACGATCCGCAGAGCTTACACACGTATCAATGAGTTTTTTCCGTAGTAGCTTGCAGATCGGCCCATCCCACAGCCGCTGGGATGTTGGGTTTGTAGGGAAATCGGTGTTTGGGCAGGCTAGGCGCCAAGCACTCATAGCCTCAGTCATGCCACTTAATTCAAATTTATTAAGGGAAGCCGAAAGAATATGTTGAGAAAGATTGTTGGTGGCATGAACTGAGGATAGGAATGCAGGCAGAGCAACATCTGAAATAGCCCTTATACCTAGGCCCCCCCACCGCACTGGAAGCGAAGCCTGTAACCACGTCCGTTCGTCCAAATTTACATTTAAAATAGAGACCAAAGTGTTTTTTACGATGTTATCCAACTTTAGAAGCAGCTGAGTGTGCTTCCAGAGCTGGCAACATCGCAAAGTATAAGTGAATTTGGGGCCAAAAAGACAAAATTTTATAATAGTGAAAGCCATGTGTGTGTTAATTTTCGATAACCGATCGGAGGTGTGTAAGAAATTTTGAATTTTGTGATCGATAAAAGCAGGAATCGCATCATCGAGGATGGGGGAGCCCAATAAGCACAAAGCGTTTCTGTCGATAATTTTGATGCCAGGAGCTGATTTGTTGATTTTTTCTATTATGGAATTTTTAGCAGTACAGTTGTCAGAAATGAATATTTCACATTTTTTAAAATTTAGCTGTAGACCAATCTTGTTGAATTCATCTATCAAAAGGAGAAGGTCATCGTGGACTGTACTGAAGTCCCCGCCAATCGTCCCATCATCCAAATACCAGACATTAAGTTTAGAACGAAGGCGTTGGATAATGGGGTGAATGGCGAGGCTAAAAATTGCAGGGCCAAGTGGGTCACCCTGCTGGCAGCCAACTTCAGAAAGAATTTCGTTGCCTAAATATGTAAGTTTAGAAGCCGAACCGTAACATTGCCAGAGAAAATTAAATAAATTTGGAATTTGCTCTTTTACTTGCGTAAGGAGGGCTCCCCTATCTACGGAATTAAAAGCATTCTTAACGTCAACTTTTAGCAACACTTCACCACAGTCTTTTTCTGTAAAAGTACGCACTGAGTGGACAGCAGCCTCACAGCCTCCTCGCGTGCCAAAACCGAGTTGCAGAGGTACGAAAATATTCTGTAAATCCAAGTTTACCTTTTTACACCCGATTTTGGCCGCGAGGCGACGATAAACGGTACCGACGGCAATGGGTCTGATGCCGCCATCCCTCTTCTTTAAAGCTATTAAGTTGGCACCGTAGAGGAGCTCCGTAACGTCTTTATGGACACGCCCTGAAAGCATGAGACTGGCTAAAGCCGTTAAGTCCCTCAAAAGCGAATCACCAGCCTCGCCACAGCCGGTACCCAGCAAATCTTTAAGGTGCTGTGGCGAGAGCCCATCTAAGCCGCCTGCAGAGCCATTCGGGAAGGACTCAACGGCAGCAGCCATGTCTTGGGCGGTCACATCAAACGTTTCGGAGTCCCTCGGTGCCTCGGGAAGATGGTGGTGTGTTGCTGGAGTTGGATGCTTTGCCTGCAATTCCGACAAGGTTTCGTGGTTAGACGGTGCCATTGAGTCGCTGGAAAATAGAATCCGCGCAGCACCCTTAATGTCACCATCACTGAGTCTACCTTCCACTAACTTATAGATGGCAGACTCAGCGGGTGCGCTCCTGTTAAAATTTTGGAAAGCCGCCGGACAGTTGGTATCAATAAATGAATATGAGTCCAATGTGCTGTACTTCACGCAGTTTTCTTTTATCCTAGCTGTTAGAGATTTGTTGTTTCCGCTTTCGCGACTGACGTGAAGTACAGCATAAGGAAAAAATAACAGATGTTCCCAGGAACGCTTAGAATTATGCTTTATCACGGCCTTGATAGATTGTGATAAAGCAGTGGCGACAGAGAGGCGGGCGCCGCGGGGTATTCGTTTGATGACAGGTTTGGATGATTTGTAGATGGAAAGTGTTGTGCTAAAACAAACTTCATGTTGATAATTCAATTGATTAACTGGGACACTACTTGGAGCCGGAAGTGACGTGTTTTTCTTATGGCAGTGGCCCTGGTGGATTTTTAGGCCTCTCTGTCCCCTAAAGCGCCCCCGGGAACATTCGGGGCACTGCACAAATTCCTCCAGCGACGCATTAATAGGTGCACTCGACTCACCTTCTTTCTCCTGCGCGCACCGGGGCATCAATAATAGACACTCATTACTTAAGATAAACTTATAAAACACAGAAAATAAAACTAAGAAAACTAAAATACAAACTAATAAAAGCATACATTAACAAAATGATTATAGAAAAATACAAGACTGCACTGCGCAAACATTCACTAAAAATGTACTGATTTTCGTAGCATAAGCGCAGACATCATAATATTATACACCACTTCCTGATTGGCGGATGACCTCTTATCAATGATTTAAAGCCAATCAGATTGGCACATCACACGCCGCCGAGGTGTTGCTTTTATTTTGTTGTTTTTATTATATTGCCGAGGTATTTTTCAATAATTTTATCAATGCATGACAATATCGTTATGGCCTATAGTTGTTAGTATCAGTGAGGCTACCCTTTTTATGAATTGGCCTGACGAGTCCTATTTTGAGACTATTTGGATACAAAGATGTAGATAAACATAGATTGATTAAGTGAGTAAGTACTGGTGTCATTTGGTCTGAAATATCTTTGATGTCTTTGGCCCTTATTTTGTCAGACCCAGAGCTTTTTTTATCATTCAAACTTTTAATAATCTTATAAAGTACTTCTTCTTGAACTTTTTTAAATCTAATTGATACACTAGGAATGTTTAAGTATTTACTCTCGTCTAACAAGGGTACGTTACAGGATGTCATTACGTTCTTAACATTATTGTCAAAGTCTCGTGCGAATAAATTCGTGAGTACTTCGGTGGCAATTTGAAAGATTTTAGAAGAACGTCATCAATAGACTGTATAATCCTACCAGTAAGTTTATTTATTACTGCCCACATTTTTTTTGGGTTCTTAAAGTTATCACAGATTTCTTTTTTTGTATAATTATTTCTTGTTTTACAGATCATTCTATTTGTTTTATTCCGATATTTTTTATACACTAATTCATTCTGTTTATTGCTTACATCACTTAAAAATATTTTTAATAGTTCTTTCTTTTTGTTACACATTTCAATCAGTTTATCACTCATCCAATTACATGCATTTTGTTTACGTTAATTTTTGTTTGAAAGGTACATTTGTCGTAAATAAGCTGAAATTTATTTAAAATAATATCAAGTAATTCATTCGGGTCACCGCAGTTCAGCGCAGAACTCCAGTCAATCTGGTTCAACTCATGTTTAATTTTCTCATTATTATACTACTATATAATGAGAAAATATATATATTATATTATACTACTTAGCGGTGTGATAAATAATCATTAACAAGATAAATATGGGTTATATTGAAGATGATAAATGTAAGTTTATATGTATAGTGGCCTTATCCATTGTGCCGTGGCATAATGGATAAAGCCACTATACATGGTGACTACACTTCAACCTGTCCCACATTGTATAGGCTGCCGTAAAAAAAAAAAAAAGGGTGCCCGTGCCCGAGACCAGCTTATACTGGTAATGTATAAATTGGTAATTTTTAACCGACTTCAAAAAAAGGAGGAGGTTCTCAATTCAGTTGTATTTTTTTTTTTTATGTTTGTTCGCCGATTACTCGAAGACCCCTAGACCGATTTGAGAAATTCTTTTTTTGTTTAATAGGATATACTTGTCATGTGGTCCCATTTTTTTTAAGTCACGTTCTGATGATGGGATCCTAGAGAAATCGAGGGCAACCCTCAAATTTAAAAGGCTTCTATATTGTTTTTTGTTTATTATCTAAAGCTACTCGAATATTTGCATCTAGTAGTTAGCATTTTATGTTACTGAGCTGATGCTGGAAGGTACAACTCCTCAACGGTTAGGAGTATGGGGATAATTCTTTAAATATAGGCTCTTTGAGGCCGTTTACTGTATTCTTTCAAGTTATACACAGATTAGGCGAGACGTTGAATATTACTTATGTATATATTTATAATATGAGGTCATGATTTGATGATGGGATTCTAGAGAAATCGAGGGCAACCCTCAAATTTCAAAGGCTTCTTTATTGTTTTTCGTATATTACCTAAAACTACTTGGATATTTGCATTTTAAGTTGCTGAGCTGATGCTGGAAGGTACAACTCCTCAACGGATAGGAGTACGAGGAATATTATTAATAAGTTTTCCGTCTCAAGTAACCGTCGTCTCCTCATTCGAGAAATATTTCTGCTCGGTCTTCCCATCACTTAAAATCGTAAAATAAAATAATTTTTAACAAAAAAAAACCGACTTCAAAAAGTAGGTAAACTAAAAAGCAAAAAATAAATTTACTTCGCACAAAATAATACGTTTTTCATTTATTTAAATAGAAATTATTAAATAAAAATTTTATAATTCTGAAGTCGGTGCCAAGTAAACAATAACTCTGTTATAGATAATATCAATCTTTCTAACAACTATTTTCTGACTGAATATTAGTTCTTAATTATCCGATTTACTTGGCACCGACTTCAGAATTATAAAATTTTTATTTAATAATTTCTATTTAAATAAATGAAAAACGTATTATTTTGTGCGAAGTAAATTTATTTTTTGCTTTTTAGTTTACCTACTTTTTGAAGTCGGTTTTTTTTTGTTAAAAATTATTTTATTTTTAAAACCTTAAACGGAATAATTACGATTTTGAGCAATAAGTGACTTTGAAAATCTGTTCATGAATAGCTACTTCTGTTGCTAACTGTACATGCCTACTTCCAGGAGTATATAATAATAATAAATCAAATATTAGTGCGCGCCTTAATCTCAACACATGGGGTGTTATCATGTAAGGCTTTTGCAGGAAAAGGGGTCAACCCCACAGTTAAGGTATATTACACCAAGTTAGCCAATAATACACACTTGTGGACTTCTCACTTCATCGAACACATTACTTAGAAATTTCAGCTGCGTGAATTTCCTCAAGTATTGATGAAGTTATAAACTGTTCATAAAAAAATAACTTTTTGGTATAATGGTCAGCGTATACCACTAAGTCTCAGGCTTGATTGCATGGTCAGGCAAAAGTGTTTATTTGGAATTTCCATCACGAAATTCTCCACGGAGTTGGAATCGTGCCAGCTGCATGGTGATAGATCTCCTATCACATGGGATCTAAACAGAACAGGTGAAGTGTGGGTGCTTTACACCCCTGCCATTCTCTTCTGGGTAAAATAGGCGTGATGTTATATTAGTGTAAGCTATCTTTTAAAATGCACTTCCGTAGGAAAAAGTTGGCGATAGTCCGAGTAACTCATTGTGTCAGATAACATTGTCAGATCAAAAACGAGTGAGTTATAAAAAGCGACATATAATACAATGAAATTCACGAGCACCGAGCGGGCCTATCGCAAAATTGTATCGCACGAGTTTAGCGTTTACATTTTGTTCGCAACTAAACTGTATTTCCTTAATTTTGTAGGAAATACATAGAAAAATCAAATTCCACGCGGCCAAAGCTACGGGCAACAGTCAGTACGGTCAATTAATTGTTAATTTAAATAAAATTTAATTTAATTCCATTAACTGAATAGGATCTCATCACTAACACTTTTTGAATAGTGATTTTTTTTTATATAAGTTAAAAATTTATTTCTCTTTCACAAAGGTGTTCAGGGTAGTACAATAAAAACATAAATAAAAAAATACACTTTACATAGTTACAAAACTCCTTTGTGTGAGACTGGTTCCGCAGTAGCTAGACCTGTCACAGATATGGACGTATCTCTTTCTCAATTAAAATAACGAACGATACGGATTCCATCAAAAGTATTTGATTGATATTAAACAGTATTAAACCAACAAACAAATAATTTGAAACGTTTATAAATTACGAATCTGTTTTAAATTGTAATTATTCGGTTTTTATTTGACTTCCACACAGTTTTTGTACCCTTGTAGTTTATCAATTTCAAAATTAGTATACATGTATAGGTTATTAGTAAAGCTACAATGGATTTTTGAAAACTAAATAGTTTTAAACGTAATAGCCAATCTCTGATTTATTGTCTAGGCAAGAAGTTGAAACGTTTAATACGAATTTAATAGTGTCTATGTTTACCCATAACAAATGAATATACAGTATATTTGGTGGTAACTTATTTGTAATAAATAATAGCAGCCTTATCAATACAATGTTCCACTGCTGGGTTCGGGCCTCTTCTCATGATGAGAAGAGCCTTAGACAACCACTCTGTACATTTTAGGCACTCTCAGCCTTGCAGGTTCCTCACGATGTTTTCCTTCACCGAGCGAGCGATAATTTATATGATATATACACACATATCTTCGAAAAAACAGCGTGTGTACCGTGGGTTCGAACCTGAGACCTTTGACTTGGCAGTTCTACGGTCTCCCACTCGGCCGTCACTACTTATTTGTAATAAATAATATAAATGTATAAATATTTATTATTGATGTAGATCTCAAGTGTTATTTAGGATTTATTCGTAAGGAAATCGTCAATAGATCAAGGAGTTGGAATCGTGCTGGAATCTAAACATAGCAGGTGGAGTGTGGGTGCCATACCGCAGACTATATTATCTTCACACATCAATTCCACACCGCGGTTCGTCTTTGATCAACCCATTAGTTCCGCACAGGAAGAGTTACTATTAAAACGTAATTTGTAGGAAATAGTTCGCGAGGGTGATTGGGAATGTAGTGACTGATTAATAGTTTGACGTCTTTGAGAGGTGAGATAGACTGATAAACGTTTGAAGGCCCCAATTATTCTTGTGAGCTCACATAACGATTGTTTATGATGAGCCTTTCATGTGTTAACGAAAAGGTTCTTTTTTAACTAGACCCGCACTACATAATACTCCTGTGTGGCAGGGGTGTTTACAAACATACATTTCACACACACAAAGCATACCCAGAGTTAGTACATGTCTTTGCGGATCACACAAAGATTTATCCCGTGTGGGAACGAACATCACTCGAGCGCAGTTGAAAGCAGCGAGGCGACTTCTTTAACCACTAAGCCAATCGTGCACTCATATCCATAAAGATCATTTCATCCCTCTGCCGCGTTCAAACATTGAATCAGAGATACTAAACCCCTTCTTTACCCTCTAATTCAATATTTGCTCGGAACAGATCAATCGAAAAATTAAGTTTAAGATTAACCTCGAGTTTATCACATTGGTGAAATAGGCACTAAGAGATTGAAATACGCATTTAGCTTTTAACACCATAGATTCGGTAAACACCTCAAACAATATATCTTGTTTGAGAATCTTTCAGAAGAATGTTCGTTGACTTTTGCACAGCCCAGACGTGTTAGACCCGAGGCAGTGATCCATGAGGGCTGCCTCCTTCCGGATCACTTGGCAGATTGCACGGCTAATTTTAAAAGTATTATTTATACGACACCGGCCGGCAGCGTACCCGTTTGTATGCATGTGTTGGCTTGTTCTCTGTTATGATAGAAGTTGTACCAAAAGAGGTGTAGTAGCTCTCTAGTTTGCTCATTCTTGCCTCACACTCATATTCAAACCTATATTCTCCTCACCTCATCAAGTTCTCTGAGAATTGAAAAATTTCGGAATCGTCACAAATAAACTGAAAACATCAAAATATAGTAAAATCTAACGGGAATTAACGGGATCGTGCATTATTTACCTTTTAGGCTTGATCGCGTTAATTCCCGTTAGATTTTACTTAATCATGCAACGCGTAAGATTAAAAGTTACCTAATCAAAATATAATACGAAAAACAGTAATTTCTTTTACTGTTAGTATGAAATTGCTAAACATACAAATGCTATACAAAAAACAATTAGAAACCTAATTAATTGTGTAGTCACTATATTATGATTGCTGCCTGCGAGGTACATCGAAAAAAATAATATTTTAATATTTAGCTTTTAATATTGAGTTCAAACAATAATTCTGAAATAAATCAAATCAAACTGTAGTTCGTCCAATCTCACTTTCAACAACGGCGAAGGATTAAAAATATATTGGATTTAAAGTTTTTCATTCAATATAAACAAGGAACGAGCATCATGGTGATGTTGTATTTTATCCGAGCTGGTTTTTGGCACGTGTTTTGTAAATACAAGCCCCAATTTCATCCAACTTCTTAATCCGCGGTTAACGTTTAACTCGGATTAGCTCTTTTCTGTCAATTGAATGGAGAGAGATAGAAAACGTTAGTTCAGCGATACATTAAGGTTAAATCAGCCGGGTACCTTTAGCTAAATAGATACTATGCATCAAGAGGACAATATTCTAATAAGATACAAGCTCAGATTACAGAATAAATCCATAACTCAAGCAAACCTGGCATGCTTTTTGATCAAACCTTTTTCATCCAACCTTTGCATGAGTCATGGATTTTGTATTTGCTTTGGTCGCCTAATTTTTTTGTATTCGGTAAACTCAATCTGCCTTTATTTTGTAATCTAAGGATACGAGTATATAAGATATAATTATTTTTTTTGCTTTTTTTTAACTGTCGAACAAAAACAGCTTGTAGCTTTTAAAGTTAATAATTTCAAATACTGCCGAAATTGACATGTTGGCGTAGCTACAAAGGCACCTGAATCTATGTCGAGATTTCTATCATCATAATAATCTATATTTTTTCTGATTTTACAGGTAATTCATAATTGGAAAACTTTTGTTCTAAGCTGTTTATCAATTAATGATCGCAAGTATTTTATGGAAATTATAACATAGCATAACATCACGAATCACGACTATATTACCCAGATGGGTAAGGACCACCCACACTTCACCTGTTATGTTTCGGTTCCATGGGATAGGGGGTGAGCATATCGCTATCCACCGGTCACAATTCCAACTCCGTGCTGCTATTGTGGATTGCCTGACGGAATGCCCATCAAGACTTTGCCCGACCCGGTTATCAAACCCGAATCCTCGCAGTGAGAGGCGCATACGCTAACCACCAGACCATCGTGGCAGCAAATAAAACAAATTCTAAAAAAATACAGATACATGGGCTTTTCTACAAATAAGTGCTTGTACAAACTTTCAAATACAATACAAATTAAGCCTTTTCGCTAGATCCGATTACAGCTGATTGTATTCGCTCGTGTAATATTTAATTTTCAATCTAAATTGCTTCGACTAACTATTTTGATGCATTTAGTATCATAATCCTCACACCTGTTAGAGTGTATAAAATAATTAGTTAATTAGCGTTTTACGGATTAGGACAAAAATATTGAAACTGAACTATTAATGAATAGACACTGCATTGCATATTGTGTTTCCGATTTGTCATAACAATAGTTTAATTTTAATTGGGAGTTTACTATTCTGAATTATCTGGAGCAGTTTCTGATTTAGCTTTTCATGTATTTGATAAATCAAATTCAGGAAAATATGTAGTACTGTAGGAATAAACGTATTGTATGTTAAAAGTTTATCAATTATATATTGATAAAAGTAAAATTACCGTTTTTATTTTATTTGGCTCACAAATTATCATGAGAGATAATTTTTTATTTTTTATAATTATTATTTTTATATTTTTTATATCAAATTTCATATTTGATTTTTATATTATTACTCGTTTAATGGTTTCTTTTAATTGGGTTTTAAACAAAAATCACATAAAGCTCGATTTGATTAATAAGACACTTATGTTTCTGCAATATATTTACTGAATGTGAATATTTATTCAATTCAGTTTCATTTATTTCATAACAATATTAACATTGTGTGGAAATTAAATTTTCACTAAGATAATTTAAAATTCCATTACTCAATTATAATAATAAAATAAATAAATAAATTTGACACCTGCTCATTAATTTCATTCAATTTCGTAATATGTAAATACAAAAATTGAGATTTCAGCTAAAATTTTCTAGTTCTACAAAACATTTAACATAATATTTTTAAGAAAAGAACATAAGTTCAAAAGTCCAATTATAAAATGTCAAAAATTAACTTCTTCTTCTTCGTCGTGTCGATGGCTGAGTCAAATTTTATTTTGACTTGCCATCGTGGTGAAAGGATTAGCCAATTCGCTTTGGAGAACTCCCGAATTGCCCAGGTTGCGCCGGACGTAGGGAATCGTTGTGTACGTCACTCGGGGAGGCTCCTTTCATGCACCCCCGAAAAAAAACTAATATTATCTTATTAGTAATTAATTTAATACAATTTCTTAAAATGCAACAAATAGTTTTGGTCGCTCGTTTTTGGGAAATAAACGCTTAATGAATATTTTACTCATAACTGCCGCCCAAAGTAATATATGCTGTATCTTAGTTTTGATTCAACTAGGGTTTAGTAAATACATTTTAGTTTCCAGGGTTTTAACATACATGTTAAAACCCTCACATAACTCACAAATGAACAAGACCTTCTTCAAAAATCACCAAGATGTTCTACCTCAAATATCACATTTTCCGTTCATAAGCTCAATACTAATCCTTCTTGACCATTGGTCCATTTATGAGAAATCTCTTCACCCACTCTTCACCCGCCCTATCTATTAGCGCAGTAGTCTCTGGGGATGTGACGTCACAACATGTTGCCTGTCGGATGCCATACTTTTTTCACTTTAGTACCTACATACTATGATCGATGTTAGTTTTCAGGTGGATTTCGAAGTGTGTGGAATTAAGTCGGATGTGGAAATGGAGGATTATTATTATCTGATTGGCAATATTTTAATGCTGGTAGAGTTTTTATAAATAAACTCGAGGGCGAAAACACCAGTATTTCACCTTTAACTTGCCAGATAGTAATGCTTTCTGCTTAGGGATAGATAAGGCCCTATACTGCCATGTAAGGCACTGTAAGCTGCTATAGATTGTACACTATCAGGTGGACTATCCACTCGTTCACCAAAATACATCTGTAACTACCAACATATAAAAATAATAACATTTTGTAAATGAAAAATATTATACTAAGAAACAGTTGAAAAAGATATGGGGCCGGCAGGATTTGAACCTGCGACCTACTGCACACCTCTTCTTAGTATAATTTGCTAAGAATAGCTAAATGCTAACAAATAATCAATTAAAAGAAAAATATTGTTAATAGTTATAATAACTTGACGAAAGACTAGTCGGTTTTCAAGTACTTACATTTCGGATGCAGAAAATGCATCCTTTTTTTTGCATTCAAGAGAAATCGCTGTACCCATCTATAGTAGCTGGAAGGATTGAAAGATCGATATTCTACTTCCTTCAAAGTTAGAGTAAGAAGGTATTTCGTAAGTAAGAGTGCTCCACCTTAGAACCCAAACAGGTTGTAAATAACTCTTTTACAACTAGAAAGGCAAGAAAGCATAGCAAAATTTTTGCACATACGAATGTCAAAATTCACCTATTGATGTCAAAAATGCACATATGAAAGTCAAAAATGCATACATAACTTCGGTATTTATATGTGTGGGTGGAGGCACGCTGACGTTTCATATAACTTCTGACAACCTGATGGCGGAGTAGGTAGAGGTTTCGATTCCCGGTCAAGACAAATCTTTGTGAGCATGAACATGGAGGTTTTGTCTTGGTCTGGGTGTTTCTATGTATAATAAGTATGTATTTACAAAAGAAAAGAATACATGTATTAGAATCAGTTATTCTAGTAACCATAGAACAAGCTCTGCTTAGTTTGGGACTAGATAACGTTGTGTCTATGTTGTATGATATTTATTTATTTATAACATAGACAACTTACTTCTAATCTCTCTGGTAGAACCCATCATCACTTACCATCAGTTGAGATTGAGGTCACACATGCGTCTATACATTAAAAAACATCTATGGATCCATTTTTCTCAGCTACTGTTGCCTAATAGGTGTTAGGGACAAAAAATTATCCGTTTTATACCATGTTATTAAACATATTATTAAAGTAAAACAAGTAAAGGTCATATGAGGCAACTTTGCCAACTTTCAAACCTCCATTCATATGCTAAATAAGGCTTACCGAGGGTAATGATTGAACAACAAGTCTGTATAAGAGATTACAAATATTACCCTCATATTATACTAGTTTTTGACCAAGCTTCTGTAGATAAAGTTTATGTAAATTGGTATAGTTTCTGTAAAGAGGATTTAAGGTCTACTACTTAAGTAAAAATCTCGAGCTTTGTACAGTGAGCCAACGAGTTAGCTATGCAGGGCAAAAACTTCTAAGTCATAGTAAAGACTTACTACACCAGTTATAGATAAGTGAGATACATATCTAAATAGTGGGTATATTACACTTATTACATATGTAATTCACACATACATATCTATTGCAGTCAGTTTGCACTATGGCATAGAAGTTTTTGCCCTGCATACCTAATTGCTTGGCCCGCTGTACACAAAAAATATAAGAAACGAGTCGGTTATCTATCTCAAACCCACACGGGACAAATCTTTGTGTAATCCGCAAAGATTTGTTCTAACTCTGGGTGTGCTTTGCGTGTGTGAGATGTATACTTGTGAACACCCCCGCAACACAGTTATTAATAGTGCGAGCGCCGTTTAAAAAAAGAAAAAAATCTTCAAATCTATTTATTACTGGCTGCACACGCAGCTTCACCGACGTGGTTCGTTGATAAAAAATAGGCTACGATCTTTTAATATACCTACCAAGTATACATACAAAATCATAAGAATCGGTCAAGCCGTTTAGAAGAAATTCGATAACTAACACTGTGACACGAGATATTTATATGGAATAGATTTGACATAGAGGCTCATTTTCTAGACTTTGTGTTGTCAATAATCTCCCTATGTATATTCACTCTGTATAATAAAAGAAGATAAGATTAAATTATTATTAGATTAGACTTCTTCTTCGTCGTGTCGATGATTTTATTTTGACTTGCCATCGTGGTGAAAGGATTAGCCAATTCGCTTTGGAGAACTCGCGAATTGCCCAGGGTGCGCCGGACGTAGGGAATCGTTGTGTACGTCACTCGGGGAGGTTCCTTTCATGCACCCCATTTAGATTTGACTGCCTCGATAGTCTAGTGGTTAGCGTATGCGCCTTACCGCGAGGTCTCGAGTTCGTTTTCCGGGTCGGGCAAAGTGTTATTTGTGAACTTTCCGTCAGGCAATTTACAATAGCAGCACGGAGTTGGTATTGGGACTATACCACGGGACCTAAACATAACAGACTACACTTGATAGTAAATGTTAACTACAACCCATGGACATCGTAATAGAATACCTAGTAGATTGTATGATGTATTGTTGAGGATAACGGTGTTACGTTTCATGTGCCAGTATAAGATAGGAGCACGAAGTTGGAATTATGCTTGTAGGATGGTGATATCCCCTATACCTTATATCTTAACGTAACAGGTGAAGTGTGGGTGTTGTACACCTCTACCACACCCATCTGGTTACTATAGGCGTGATGTTATGTTATTTCATGTTAGATAAGATTATGAATGAATCGAAATAATTCAAAGGATGAAATTCGATGTACGAAAGAACTTATATTAAATCTCCCATCCTAGTGATAGTCAGGTCTTACGGGTCACAAACTAATTAGAACACACTATTTAAAAATACAGTCAAGCCGTTGTATAATCAAAAGTTTTGTAGGTATCTAATACTAATAGAAAACTTTATAAATATTAACAATCATGCAAAAGTAACGTGTTTATTTTAGTGTGGGCGGTTTTAAAATGTATTGTTATTTAAACCTGACTAAATAGCGCTTTAAAACAAATAAAAACAAATAATTGAGCTTTGGGATTACGGACCTGTTTCACAATCGCCAAGTATCGTTACTCGTAGGATAAAACTATAACACAAACAAATTCAAGTGATAGCTGTGTCTAATTTCATGTTAATGTGAACTGATCCATTTGTGAAAATAATATAAATAATTTTAGTTTACTGTAAGAAAGATGAACTAAATATGATTTATTCGAGTTTATTCTTATTATTTCATGTTTGAATAAGGATATAGACTGTGACAAGCTACTAGTCAAATTAAGCACTTTTAACGAAACGTTAAAAAAATAAACGCTTTCTATGACTGGTGGTAGAGCTCAGTAGTGTGAATGAGCTCGAGGGCGGCAGCACCACCGTCTCACCTTTAACCTGCCGCCAAATAGTAGTGCTTCCATTACTGTGTTCCGGTTTGGTGGTGAGATCAGGCCCTGAAATTACTGGCACATGAGGCATAACACCGTAGTCCTCAGCTGCAGCGACGCATCTATAATCTGCTTTTGTGGATTGTTGATGTCCATGGGCTGTACTCCTCTTACCATCAGGTGGACTACACGTTCGTTCGCTGTGAGCAACATTTGGCAGCGGAGGACGCCTGACAATGATTGCTGCGGTTGGCTTATTGCTCTGAGCCTTTTCGTGATCAAGTATCATACTTAAAATGATGAAATTAACAATTTAAAATAGCAAAACTGATTTTGAATTTATTTGGTGAATGAAAGTACATATAATATTTCTTTTACATAATTTTATGTATTAAAAATTTAAAACCAATAATATTTTAAGGTCAGTACATCCCTATTGTGTCACCTTTATATTCAGTCAAGTCATCATTTATCTTTTTTGGTGATTGTGAAACAGGCCCTAATACGTTTTGGAAATAGTTTGATGTCTGGCATATATTAGAGTTTATTATTCTAAATGGGATAAGCTGGGCTTTGGGCCGACTTACAATATGTCTCGACGCTAAGATTTGCAATCAAAATATTTATGTATTCGTCTTAATTTGAGACAGGGCCGTTCGTTGACATTAATCTTCTTATAATTGTAAAAGATTAAAATGTCTTTGACAGCGATTTTAGGAGCAATCTAACTTCGCTCGCGTTGTATGACAGTACAGTGGGCCAACGAGATAGGTATGCAGGGCAAAAACTTCTAAGTCATAGTAAAGACTTACTACACCAGTTATGAATAAGTAAGTTACATATCGAAATAGTGGGTATATTACACTTATTAAAAATGTAATTCACACATGCATATCTATTGCAATCAGTTTTCACTATGGCATAGAAGTTTTTGCCCTGCATACCTAATTGCTTGGCCCACTGTACATATATATACTAACCAATAATGTGTGTGGGCAAATTATTCAATAATAAAAAAAAATAATTGACATGTAGAATGTGTATTCGGCCATCATTGTACCGATAGTCGTCTCAGTCAGTGGACTGATAACAAAGAGCCTTGACTATCATTCATAATTTGATTTTTTAATTTTATTAGATAGAATGCCAAGAGCAATTAATTTAATTCTATGTACATTCAAAAGTAAGCGGCAGCTTATTTTAGAAGTGTATTGTTAGTGTGAGCAGAGGATTATAAAATTCACAAACGGTGATGCAAATTTGGAAATAAAATTGATTTCGAAATGTTCGTCCACTCTAAAATAAATACGGTCGATAATCATTTCTCAAATTGTTTAATTTCAATTAATTTGAATCGTACGGAGCTCAAAAAAGAACTATTACGTAAAACTAGAGTACCAGTTTCTTAAGTCGCTTAGCATTTAATTTATAAGTTTTTAAATACAACCTGAAGCGATCCTCAACATTTTGTCGCAATTAGCCATTCATTAAACAATTTTCCGCTGCCACGGTAGGGGTGCAGGGGTTAATCACTCTGGGCGCAATAATTATAATTATTGCAACATTATAATTGTATTTCTGTGGGTGTGAAATGAATGGGGTAAATACCTTATTACTTGGTCAACTGTTTAATCTTTCTCTTTTGAGATGAAATTAAAATGAAAATTTATTTATTTGTATATAACATAACATCACGCCTATACTACCCAGAAGGGAGTGTCAGAGGTGTACAACACCCACATTTAACCTGTTATGTTCAGGTCCCATGAGATAGGTGAGTCTATCGCCATCAACCGGGCACAATTTCAACTCCGTGCTGCTATGGTGAACTTCCTGACGGAAAGTTCACAAATAACATTTTGCCCGACCCAAGAAACGAACCAGAGACCTCGCGGTGAGAGGCGCATACGCTAACCACTAGACCACAGAGGCTACTAGATACTATCAAGATAGTTTACGCATTGGTTTAACTTAAGTTTACCTTAAGGACCCCGAGCGCTGTATTTTCATACTAACGTTATATTTGGTTTAACATTCATATTATTAAGTTTTTATCTATTTTTATAGACAAGTCATATATCTAAAACACTAAAATAAATGTTTCTTCGTGGACATTTTGTCTAAATTATTTTAATCATTAATTAAGTCAAATACAAACTGATCATTAAAAAAATAATACACACAGACATAAAAATTTCAAAAGAATTCTAGTAGTTTTTCGTAACTTTCTACTTTGACAAAAAAGGAGATTTTAACTTATGTCATAAGTACTTATCCATAATAATAGCAGCCCTGTATCTTATACATGTCCCACTGCTGGGCTCGGGCCTCTTCTCATGATGAGAAGGGTTAGGCCATAGACTACCACGCTGGCCAAGTGCGGATTGATAGACTTCACACACCCTCGAGCACTTATTAGGCACTCTCAGGCATGTAGGTTTCCTCACGATGTTTCCTTCACCGTTAGCGAGCGATAATTTATATGATAAATACACACATATCTTCGAAAAGAAGAGAGGTGTGTGGCGTGGGATCGAACCCGAGACCTTTAACTTCGCAATCCTACGGTCTCCCACTCGGCTATCGCTACTTATCCATATGCTTATTTATTACCTATTTAATAAATCAAATAAAAAGTCAGCCCCATAACGCAGGTTAGTATTCCACTACGTTTCTAGTAAATCACACATTCCTATTTCTTAGAAACCATTATTGATATAGTAGTAAAACGGTTTCAGTTCGGGGGTGCACAACATTGTGCCTTTTAGAGTACAGAGTCAACACTTCCAGTGTTTGACACCCAGATTGTTCTATTGTGTCAATGTAGTCGAACCAGGGGTATTCAACCGTTTTTGAATTTGAGTCTTTATTTAGGACTAATTTAACTAACGTCCTATACAAATATTATTTTCTTGAATTTTTTCTTGGGTTTTTATGTCTGTGTAATCGAGACATTGGATAATTTTACGGAAGACTAAATACTGCTAGCTGATTTAAAAGTAAGGAGTATAATTAGAAATACGTTTATCGAATAAATTAATTAAAATATACAATAAATGTGTATTTCAAAATTAAATCGACATTATTAAAAATAAAATAAAATTATTTTAAAACAAAACGACTTCAATTACAAAAAGTGCACAAAAAAGTAAGAAATACTTAAGTAATATTCAACGTCTCGCCTCATCTGTGTATAACTTGAAAGAATACAATAAACGGCCATATAATAGTAGGATGTCTATATTTTGTAATATTTTAAAGCAAATTTTAGCTTTGCATTTTGTATAATATTAAAGTTGAAAAATTAAGAATCCAGCAGGACTCGAACTTGCAACCTCTGGGGGCATTCTTAATTTTTCTACTTTAATATTATATAAAATGTCTATATTTTACCCGTATTCCCAATCGTTGAGGAGTTGTACCTTCCAGCATCTGCTCAACAACATGAAATGATGACTGCTAAATGCAAATATCCGAGTAGCTTTAGGAAATATACAAAAAACTATATAAAAGCATTTTAAATTTGAGGGTTGCCCTCAATTTCTCTAGGATCCCATCATCAGGTCGTGACCTGATGACAATGAAACCACATGACAAGTATACTTTTTCAGACAAAAATTATTTTTTAAATCGGCCCAGGTGTCTTTGAGTAATCAGGGAACAAACACAAAAAAAATAATAGTTTAAAAAAACTAAAAAACACGCTTTTAAAGTACTTCTAACTAAAAAATGAAAAATAATTCCTAATATAAGCTGTGGTACTTTAAAAGCGTGTTTTTTAGTTTTTTTAAACTATTATTTATTTTCTACTTTTTAGTTTGGTTTATTTATTAGAGCGATCTTTGACAGGTGTGCAAATTTTGAATGAAATCTGTCTGTTTAAAGTGGGTCAAAATCGAGTCCAAAGGAGTCGGTTACATACATACATACATACATACATACAGGTGAAGCTAATATAAGCGTGTTAAAAACAATCGAATTTTGAACCTCTTCCTTTTTTTTTGAAGTCAGTTAAAAATAAAACTTTTTTGCTTATATTTAAAGCCCACAACATTGTGCAAGTTTAATATTTTCATCATATCTTATAGCGAATTGGTAAAATATTATTTACTTTTTAACATAAAAGACCTTTAGATCAAAAAGGTTTCTCTAAGTCGTTGTCACTAATAACTATAAACTTACCAATACTACTTATTTTTGCGTCGCTTTTGACGATTCGCAGCGAATACAAAGGTACCATCCCATGGGACACTATGTTGGGACATTCACTCAACACAATCTTGGTCCTTCGAGAATCGGCACTTTTAATACTGCTGAAGTACAATAAATGCTAAAGTATAATAAATGCTTAAGTACAATAGACCTTTAGCATTTAATTTTAACTTGGTTTGAAGTAGGATTAAAAATCACTAATCTATATTACAATTTGTCATATTGTAAAAATCTAGTATAAACTTATAAAAGACAAGCGTGCGCGGTTTTGTCCGCTACTTTGTGTCTTGAACTATCTCCACAACAATTTTCATTAATTCTAGTAGATTATTGGGTACTTACAAGCAAAAAAACTTTGCACTGTATTATATTAGATTTATTTTTTAAACAAAAACGTCGCCCGCACTAGGCATCTCCTCCTAGGGACTCCTGTGTCGCGGGGGTGTAAACATACATACATGTCACACACACAAAGCTCACCCAGAGTCAGAACAAATCTTTGCTGATCACACAAAGATTCGTCCCGTGTAAGGATCGAGCCCACAACACCAGCGCAGATGAAAGCGGCGAAAGGCACATAAATATGTACAAAAGTAACTGTCTTGTTAGGACTTCAGCATCTTTGTATCGATCTATCTCTCCGTGTCATTACTAAAAATATATTATTAAGAGCGTGTATTCCTTTTCAAAATGTAACTGTCAATTTTTGTAGTGTTTTGGGAATATTTCGTAAAAACTGATTATAAGTATGATTTTATTCAACTAACTTTTTAGAATGTGGGACTTTAAAAGGTAAATATGACAATTACATTTAATAACTAAAGCATACTTTTCTATTTTATCAGTTGAAAGAGTATTAACTGTTAAGTTGATAAATTACAAAATTATGCTGTATTTACGAATGAAATTGATAAATTGACCTTTCAAAACTTGCATTCTAAAAAGTTAGTTGAATAAAATCATACTTTCATTCAGTTTTTACGAAATATTCTCAAAACACTACAAAAATTGACAGTTACATTTTGAAAAGGAATACACGCTCTTAAATACGAAATTTATTTTCATGGCAATATATTTTTTTACAGAACCTTAATTTCTATGAGGTAAATCATAATATATTTTATATTCATAAGTTGAAAACATGACCTTAATCAATAAAAATTCCCTGCTAAGAAATTCATGCTATGTTTGTATGAGTTTTATTTAGCCACATTATTTTTATTGCCCGCTCCAAATGTCTTGGGATATTAATTATTATTCAGAAGAAATCGTGAGAATATTTATGGCATTCTAGAGACCACATTTAATTTAAGAGTTTTTATGTTTGTTACGAATATTAATTATGACAAAAATCTAAAATGGGCCTAGTAAATTAATAGCAGCCCTGTATCTAATACATGTCCCACTGCTGGACTCGGGTATTTTTACGATTTATTGACGAGACCTTTGACTTCGCAATCCTACGGTCTCCCTCGGCTATCGGCTATCGCTGTCAATTGAAGTAGATAGATAGAGATATATATATAGGTATATATATATACATATACTAATATTAATACATACATTTTCAAGGTGTATTTTTATTTAATAATGTTCGTTCAGCATTTCATTTTCTTGAAACAATTCAAACTTTTCACTTGTCTGATTGCAACAGGTTACTGGTGGTAGAGCTCTTGTCAATGAGCTCGAGGGCGGCAGCACCATCGTCTCACCTTTAACCTGCCGCCAAATATTAGTGCTTCCATTACTGTGTTCCGGTTTGGTGGTGAGATCAGGCCCTGAGATTGCTAATTTGCTTTTGTGGGTTGTTTATGTCCATGGGCTGTACTCCACTTACCATCAGGTGGACTACACGTTCGTTCGCTTTTTTAACCTTTATATTGAAATAACTTGACTAATGACAACTTCCAAATACCTGCAAGTAAAAAAAACAGTTTCACGTGCTATAGATTTAACTCTCATTCAAAACCATTTATTTTGATTCATTTAAATTTAAAAACATACACATTTAAATGTATGTACATTCGTGCACAAACACAAAATGATTGATATTTTAATTTTGTAATTCATAACACCTGATCGACAGCTAAACACGACTGTACCTGCCAACGAATATTTATGGTTTTTTCATTTCATTTGCGATCAGGTAATGAAAAATTATTTAAAACATTTGAAGGTTTCAACGCAATGGGCCATGAAGAGATTAAAGGGCATTATATGATCGAAACGAACTGTCACGTAATCCAAATAGAATTGCAATTAGTACATAATACCTTTTAATATTTAATGATTTGTTTTACCTAGAATATTTCTGTACCTTTTTTTATTTCAAAAACACTAATGTTTTTAACAAATAGTGACATAACTTTTAATTTTGATGGTACATGTTATCTAGTTATTACATAAGATCACGCCATCACTTCTATATTACCCAGAAGGGTGTGGCAGAGGTGTACAACTACCACACTTCACCTGTTACGTTAAGATCCTAAGGTATAGGGGATGAGCCTATCACCATCCAACAGGCACAATTTCAACTTCGTGCTCCTAATGTATCACTGGCACATGAAACGTAACACCGTTATCCTCAACAATACATCATACAATCTATTATGATGTCCATGGGTTGTAGTTAACATTTACTATCAAGTGTAGTCCACACGTCCGTTCGAAACATAAGTCGTATAAAAACTTGAGATGCTAAAGTAATGTTAAATCTAAGCAGGTAATCATTATTCAAATTATGAAATACGGGTGTTACTCAGGCGCGTCGTGTCGCACTCTCTTGAAAATGCCTAAAAGTATAGGCGAAACCGCGGTCGACTAAATAGACCAACATTACGTGAGTAACACCCGAATTTCATAATATGAATAATGTTACAAACTCACGTCAGTTTTAAATAAAATACAGGTAATCATTGCAAACAAACGCATGTATAACTGTGTGCTATGAATACATTACTTACTTGTCTTCTCTGTCATGTTACGGAGTAAGTTACTAGACTAACTTAACTCACACGACGCAGATAAATGATGCGAAACTTAAACGCTTTGTTTTATGACATGTTTGAATAAAGTTTGTTTCTTCATAACTTTAATTTTTTATATCGGGACCTGGCTGTGTAGACTGTTCATATTGTCAATGTGTGTATGGCAATATAATGGAAAATTATAAGTCAAACAATTATTTTTAAGGAATTTAGAAAAAAAAAACATAAAACTATTGTGCTAAGTAAATATCATGATAATAATTGAAAATGTCAATGTCATTTTTTATTTTATTTTATTTCAAAATATTTTTTTAATAATTTAAATAATTTTCCAATAAAAAACCGACTTCAATTACTAATAATGCTTATAAAATAAAAACTACTAGACCAAACTGAAATAAATTTTTATGGGACCACTTGGCAGCAATTACGCGTTGAACAAAAAAAGAATCACGCGAATCGGTCCATTAACCGCGACCACAGAATAAGAATACAACCGCGACGTAATCGATCGATCATACATAGAAAAAAACATACCGGCCGAATTGAGAACCTCCTCCTTTTTGGGAAGTCGGTTAAAAAGTTGTTCTAAATATTTTTTTTTATTAAACGGATATTGATAAGAACTGTCGCTACCTAGATAGGAATAAATGTATCACAGTAGATTCCTTTTTTAGCGTGTTAAGTTTAAGACAATAAGTTTATAACAATAAGACAAAACATATTGTAACTAAAAAAGTATTATCTTTTTTTATGAATAAAACCGCGGCGAGTCTTTTATCTGTTCAACAAATACAAGGATAAACTTGAAAGTTAACCATCTATTCAAACTTCACATTTTTCCACATTCCCGTAAAACAAACGCCGGCTCGTTTCCCCCGCGACAAATCAAACTGCATTAGACTAAAAGCCTTCGACTTGCAGCCGATAGATTATTCACCCCTCGATTTAAATAGCCCTTTTAAATCTATATAAGATCACCTTATGTGAAGGCAATTTGAGGACAGTTGGCAACAAAAGAAACTTCTATGTCTGTTAAGCTTTGTCAACTGAATTACTGCACCAAACTTGATGAAAAGAATTATAGAGATAGCTATTTTGTAAAGACTACTTTTTATCGACGTATTATTATTTAATTTAAGATCCAATATGTTTAAAATTTCTGTAAAAAAAGTATTTTTTTATAATTGTTTAATTTATAATTATGTTCATACATAACGGCTTATATTTTAATTTATACTAAAGCTAAGCTTATAAGCTAAAGAAATCTTATAACCCATAAATCTGTCTCGGAAGAATAACAGGATATAAAATGGCGAAAATGACAATTTGGTGAGTTTAGTGCTGTTTAATATTATAACGAGGTGTTATGACACACTTTATATCTTTATTACGACGCGGGTTAATAGCGACACCTCTTGTTTCCAAGATATGAGATGTAAAAATTCATGAAAGATATTAAAATAAGTATAAGAATTCGGGATACCAAACCAAAACGGCCTACTTTTAAAAACAAACATTAAACGATTTCTAAAGGATTAGTCAATCACTTGTGCTTTTTTTTAGAATTTATTTAAAAATTAATATAAAAGCGGATTTCACTTACAGTAAAAGAGAAAAAATATTTCAGTTAGAAACAATAATTAAATAACATTTTTTTTAAAACAAACAACAAAAAAAAAAAACGTGGCTAGTATAGCTCAGATGGGAGAGCGATAGGACGGAATCCTAAGGTCGCATTCCAACATTTTTTTGGCTAATACCCAAAAGAAATAAAACCATAAAAAATCATTTTATCCGATCCATTCTATGCGGCGGTAAAAACTCTCTTAGAGTATTCAAGTAAGTACTTAAGTCTGGCTGACTCGACACACCTCTAGTATGTGACTATAATCATATTTAATATGTTTCGGTTATTTTTAATCTTCATCTCTTTAGCGTGTGTCAACTTTTCTTCGTACATACAAGTAAGGGTCGCTAAGTCTTGTCTCCTCCCGACTAATCCTTAAGAACCACAAAGTCTCTTCAACTTGAAACACTATTTATTTACAAACTGACCTTCCAAACTACTTTTATCGTATCTCAAAAACTCCACACATACGTACTAATAAGTTTATTCAAAGGCTTCAAGACTTTTAAAGTAAGCGCCAATTACACCAACCGTGCTAAACTCTTGTTTAACCCTAAGCTAAAGCTATCGATCTCTCTCTCTCGTGAAAACATTTAATAAGAGGAATCAATCTTCAGTGCCTGTGCCCAATAACATTGGGGTCGGCTTCTAGTCTAACAGATTTAGCTGGAAGTATTTTACAAGGAGTGACTGTCATCAGACCTGCACAACCCAGTACGGGGTTATACGATACTCTTTGTGTTGTTAGGATTGCTGGCCTCTGTCTACCTCTTACGACTGTCATAGGATACAAGGCATAGGATACAAAAAAAATAGGCTATAGTTAAGAAATCGGGATATTTTTTAAAAAAACCTTCTAAGTCCAATATCTCGAAAACGGTTAGGTTTAGGGTGGGGTGTTTCATAGTCAGATCAGTCAGAAATGATGGGAACTACCACCTCTTAACGGATCTAGGTCGACTTACCCAATAACCCTGTATAATTAGAGCGAAAGTGCATCTCTTACTCTAAAAATACAGGGTTAACAAAACCGTAGATTAAGAAGATTGATGAAATCGGTCTTAAGACTTTTAAAGTAAAGGGATGGAAAACTTTAGATTTACGTGGGTAATAAAGTAGAAACGTGAAATCAGCTGAGCATGAATTTGGAGTTGGGTGACGTGTGGTTTAGTTCGCTTTCAGTGAATGGTCTTAGAATAAGAGGTGACTTATCTTAGATAGTATGGTAATGGTTTTGTTAACAAATTGATTCTTTTAAAAGTCATTAGTTTATTTTAATATAAGTGATAATTTGATATTAGTATCTATTTATTTGAATACATAAAAATATGTTAATTTTAACCGACTTCATAAAAAGGAGGAGATTCTATATTCAACGCGTATATTGTTTTAATTGTTGTGTTTTTTGCGATACTTACCCTTACTTAAACTTCGTCCTACATAAAGGAATAATGTTAAAAAATCCAGCAGTTATTTTCATTTAAAACGACTTCAGTTGAAATGAATGGAATTGGTTTTTTTATTTAATTTCTATTAAAGGTTATCTATCGACCAATATTTTAATAATTTTCTTATCTTGGACGCATTAGATTTAGTATTTTTGTTATAAATTTAATATAATATAAATGATAAATAATAAGCAGCCATGGAATTTATAATTGGTCGTCATAATTCCATAGCATATATAATACATGCCCCACAGCTGGGCTCGGGCCTCTTCTCTTGTTGAGAAGGATTAGGCCATAGTCCACACCACGCTTTCCACTTCCTTTTGTCTTCGCAGTCCTACGGTCTCCCACTTGGCTATTGCATATTTCACGTAAACTATTATAACTTATGAGCAGCAGCTGCTTATAAGTTATAATAGTTTACGTGAAATATGATATCAATTAATAAATAAAGATATATAAAAATAATCAAACATCTGCTATAGTTACACAAAGGACTCCGGTTTAAAATTAGTACTTGTAAATAAAATGTCGCTCCTTTTATTTGATGAGTGGTTTATTTAAAGGCAGTGACACAGTAGCAATTCTGCGATCGATTTTTTGTTAGGAAATTCTCAATGGCGATAGGCTCAGAAACATAACAGATCATAAGTAGGTTTTATACACCTCTGCCTCATTCTTCTGGATAATATATGGCTAGATGAAACATGAATGAATGTCGCGACAGTAGTAACATTAACAATTTGACGTGTATATGTCGTAAGCCGATCGTTGTTTTAGGGCGATTGTCACGGCGTAGGCGGATCGTCTGAATGTCGTTCGATAAAAAAGATGGCGGCTACTCATACAAACAGCTGATCAGCACACAATAGAACAATCATTACGATGCGTCTAGCAATATCGAACGAAACGCCAAGCGGGCGGATCGATAGATAGCGACGACCAAGCTTGCGATTCGACGATGCGCCTTTTTATTTTTTATTTTTTCTTATGCGAGGAAATGCATTTACGCATACCACCCCACCCCTGGGGAAGGGCAGAGTGGTTATGTGGGACTCGCACGTGCCTAAAGATGGTAAACGGCACGAGAATACCCACTAAAACCCCGCGGTGCTCCCGCACTCGCCTTGATGGGAGGGTCATGGGAAACCGGCGCAGCCTTAACAACCACGACCCTCCCGGCGATGCCCGCCGAAGCAGGCCCCTCATGGCCCCCAAAGAAGGGGCTGGCGCATGCCAGCGACCAGCGCGAGGACCGCGTGCAAAGCCATCAGACATCCCCATATCTGACGGCCTGGTCCTCTCGCGGCGAGACAGGTGGTCGGTCCCGCCGCCCACCACGCCGCAGTTCTAACGGCTGCGGCCCCGCCGGGACCGCGGAAGGCAGGGAATGCGGGGCATCGGATTAACGACGCGCGCACCGACACTCCTCCCCGCCGCGGCCCCGTAACCACCCGGCCACGGTGTCAGCTTGCGCCAACACCGCAGCCCGGCCTGTTGGGCTACTCTTCCATGGGCCAACCCAACCAGTCAGCCCGAGGAGCAGCCCCGTGTCGAGTTATTGGCCAACGCAAAAAGAAATCCCCCGTAGGAGAAGTTTTTTTGCGAAGTTTCCAGGGTGCACCAAACCCAAAGACTATCGTTCCCCCCTAATCCTCGCGGATTAATAAGGGACCAATAGCCCCGGATCGTCTAGGAGGTTACACGACATAGCACCCCATTCGACGATGCGCCTAGGCCAACCACGGTAGGCCGAAACCAACGATCGGCCTACGACATTCTACCAATATTCTAAAACAGTCTTGCAACATTTTAGTTTAATTAAGTAATAATTCCATGAACCGCCTTCATTACAAATATATCAAACAATCCACATCAAAGTGGTCTGTATAAAATTACTTATAACGTCATTCATTGCCTAGAACATTGTCCAGAACATTTTGCATCATAAATTTGAGGAAACTGGAGTGGATCAAAGTTTTCAATTTAACTGACACAAATTGACATTGATCTAAATTGTTGTAAACAATAGAATTAAGTAAAATTTGAATATCTTCCGTCTGTGTGTAGTGTTTTACCATTAATACGGAACAATTGTTTGACTGCTTTCCATACACAAGTAATATAGGTTTAACTTTAATATTATAAAGTTATTTTATATTTCTATAAACAAATCATATCTAAAACACAAGATTGTATGTTTGTGCGTGGCCGTTATGTCAAAAATGTTTTAATCATTAATTAAGTTACATACAAATTGAAAGTTCGCGCGCTCGGGTGTCTATCCTCGAGCCCCAAATCATACCTAACTTTACTATCTCTCTCTCTTTCACTCTCTGACGCCCAGCGTGTTAATCGTCGGTTTGATACGTTGGTGAAAATGGATCTAAGCAACCGTGTAATAAAATCTCACAATCAATCACAGTTTTCACCATTTCAGAAAGTTGGTTTAGCAAAACATCTAATCAAATTAATGTTCTCAATAAAATCAACATAATAAAAGTATCTGCCTCACTGTGACACAGCCCCTAACTGAGGTTGACAAGTAATTGCAGAATTGTGGCCTATCATAAATTCTGAGCAATTGAGTTGAACAACGCTTGAGACATTCCTAAACATCACAGGTAATTGAAGTCTGTAGACAGGGAAGTAAGTAATGAAGGTTTATTTTATGTTTTATTGAGACCCCCGCCGTTTTAGGGCTGTGTAAAATCAGGTTATATTAAACGTTTAATTTCATTGCGGCCATGTTTTATTTAAAATTTGAATATCCTTGCGTAGAAACTGTTACGGTTTGTTAAAATCGATAAAAGTTTTTGGGGCGAGGGAATTTTTACAACGATGAAATTTATCACAGACCTATCACTATGTTTATAGCGATTGATGCGGTGAGTGTATGTACTCTACAAGCTAATGGGTAGCTCTGAGTGCCAACTTTCCTAGTACTATAATTTTTTATTAATTTAATTAACTTTTGTATGACGTCATGTATTTTTCATGTATAGCAAATTAACGATTTCATTTCATTTGTTTGGTAGAATTTACACGCATATTTTCTATACAGTTCTCGGACTTATTTTATTTATCTCTATAATATACATATCTATGAAATTTATTAATGTTTTACGAAGCTGATTATGAAGTTATATAACCACAAATATCAACGAACCCTTATTATTATTGTATAAACAGTAGAGGTGACAGGAGATTATGTATTTAAGTAGGATTCACTTGACACAAAAACCACTCGAATCTTAATCCCAAAAGTAGTGTACTTCATATCCCTCTCTTACCCGCTTTTGTTATTTATAGAAGTCTAATATTCTTCCTCATCGTATACATTGATGTTTCCAAGCGGTCACCTCGCTACTTTCTACTGTGCTGATGTTGTAGGTTGGATCTGATTTGTTTTGTCTCTAAGTGTGCTTTGTGTGTGAGAAATGTATGTTTGTGAACACAAACAGAGTTTAAAAAAAACATGGTGATGATATTGTTAAATAGAAGCTCTGTATTTAATACTAGCTTTAGTCCGCAGTTTTGCCTGCAATGTTCATCACTTAAAAGTAGCCTACATTATTCCGCCTGTCCTGGACTATCTTCGATCAAGATCGGTAAAGTAGATTCGGAGCCCATTGGGTACAAATAAATAAACAAACAAACAAAATCTTACCCCTTTATATGTCTTGACATATCCGACTTCTGAGCTCTTCTTCTCATGATGAAAAGGGTTAGATCATACACCCATACCAAATCAACCAAATGCAGTATTTTAGGGACTCTCAGGAGAAAACCTTTATAAGGTTTCACCCTCGTTAGCGAGCTATAATTTGTATGACAAATACACACATTATCTTCGAAAAGACAAATCTTATCAATCTATTGACAGTGGTATGTGAATTGGAGTGGGTTCAAACCCAAGACCTTCTACTTTGCTCTCCAGAATCACCCAATCTGTGCTCGGCTCGGCTTTTACAGGCATAATATATCATAGTTAAAAAAATATTGTGCAAAAATACCATAATATAACTATCAGTTTTATGAAAAACATTTCCTCGCATTGAATGAAATACCGTCCCCCATTGTAACCGTTTACGATATCTTATTGATACGATATTATTTATGTGCGCATTTTAATACCAGTATTTACTACCGAAAAGTAACAATGGACTAGTGCTGAGGGTAAATAATATCACACCTTATTGTTGCGTTTAAACGGACTGGATTCTTTATCGGCGGTTTTTGCAATACATTTTTTGGAGCATGGAATCTTGTAA
This sequence comes from Hypena proboscidalis, assembly GCA_905147285.1. NCBI lineage: Eukaryota > Metazoa > Arthropoda > Insecta > Lepidoptera > Erebidae > Hypena > Hypena proboscidalis. The sequence continues at coordinate 2,414,620 of LR990147.1, forward strand.
AAGTAGATAATACTATTAACAAATCATTACATGAAATTCCAAGACACTATTTCCATAAATCAATATCTCGTTTAAGATGAACTTTTATGGTTTGTTTCGCTGATCTAGTGGTAGTGTACGATTTTCAGGTCAGGCAAGGTGTTATTTGTCAACTTTCCGTCACGAAATTCACAACAGAAGCAAGGAGTTGGAATTGTGCCTGGTAGATGGCGATAGGCTCACCCCCCATCCCATTGCAGCTTAACATAATAGGTGAATTGTGAGTGTTGTACACCTCTGCCTCACCCTTCTGGATAATATAGGCGTAATGTTATGTATAATTCATAATACTGACTCGCTGGCCTAGTGGTTAGCGCATAGAAATCTTAATAATAAGGCAATAGAAATGTCAAAGACGCGTGACCTTGTCGCCGCGCATGTGTCTAGTCAAACACAAGTGCGAGTTGAGGAATTGTTGTCTTAATGTCATCGCAAAAAGAATAATTTTGTTTGCAGGAATACAAGCGCATGTGTCTAGTCGAACACAAGTGCGTGTTGAGGAATTGTCGTCTTAATGTCATCGCAAAAAGAATAATTTTGTTTGCAGGATTACAAAATGTATGTGTAAGTGGTATTTGAAAAACGGCGACATGCGTCCCAGTGTTAAAAGATAGTCGATAGTATTTCTATTGACTAGTTATTAAGATTTCTATATAACTGAATAAAAGAGTATGTCCATTGACTGGTTATGTCAAATACTTAATTAATAGGATAGGTTGTAATATTGTGTAAATGTTAGAATTTTTTTTAAATTTTTCATGAATTATATTTAACCGAGTGTACTCTTATTATGAACTTAGCTTATTTGGGGCAGGCATTATCACCATCGTAATTTTATTGAAAGCCGCCTAAAGAATTTTTAAAGCATCTGCAAACTCAGGCACAATCGCTCATAAGCGGCCGTGGCGCAATGGATATGACTTGATTGAAAGGTAGCGGGTGCAAATTCTGGTCATTACTCCACGGACGTGAACTTCCTCTTAACACAAACGAATTAAGCTTAGCTGGAGGGGGTTAACAAGAATACTAGCCATTTGTATTTACAAGTTACTAGTAAGCTTTAAGAAATGTATTAATTCAAAGCCCGCTATAGCCAAAATTAAGAATTATATTAGAATCAAAACCGTAAATCAATAAAATTCCATCTTTGACTCAGAAGTACCCAGAAAAGCCTATGCAAAGAATCTTACGTTAAAGGTAGGTGTCGCCTATCAAGCCTACTTAGTGGCAATAAAAATTTGAATTCGTTCGACGCTCGCAATAACTACTCTTGAGCCCCAGGTCTCGTTACATGACGAGTTTTGTTTTATCGATGTAGACCTGCGGTGTGACTGGTGAAGAGCTTGGAAAGATTTACGAAGATTTTAAGAAATTGTTTTTCTATTAGTGGGTCCACCGTAAAATTATTAGGTACTATCGAAAGCAGTTCCGCATGCCCACCTTTAAGACGGTAATCGCATAGCACCGCTCACGGCGTGTATACTCGATGCTAACGTTCTGACCAATGGGGAGCGCGAACGATATTCGAGTTGTATGCGTATAAATATCTATATGTATAATTGTTACACTCACACTAAGCGAGTGTGCGCTCGGTTAATTGTAGATGATTTTTAAATAAATGTAAATCCCATCCGCGTGAGCTCCTTGTTATGAATAGTGTTATTGCCAGCGAGAAACAATTTTGAACTTATTACTATCTTAAATGTTTAGATAAAAAAAATATATTGGTATTGCCAAATATATTCAAATGATTATTTGAACTTTCTGAAACAAATTTTATTTTTGATAAGAATTAATTTATTCAACAATTTATTTTAGTTTTATCTTTTTTTATTTATTAAAAATTTCTTAGTGACTAGATTATGTTAAAAGAAATAAATTGATAACTATCCTTGGGTTATTTTTGGGCTTCAATTGAAATAATATATTTTAACAGAGGCTGCTTAAGTCTTCGAACAAGTGTTAAGTTAATCTGTGAAGAAATCTTAAATGGAATGTATAAATAAATCTCTGATAAAACTGATTCCAACGGCGCGGGCGCATTGAATATCGTAATATCATCATTGTGTTAAAAGATGAATGGATTGATATGCAAGTATTTGTAAATAGGATTTTTATATTGATGCGTTTAATGGGGGTGAAATAACTGTCTTGATTGCTTATTATTTGTTAAATAAATTAAATGTGTTAAATTATATACTAGTAAATTCATTTTAAGTTAGTTAAAAGTAGATTTTATCACGGGATATTGTCGGCGATTTTGCCAATATTAAAAACCGAGTTAACTATTGTTTTAAATCGTAAGAAGTTCAATAAAACATGCCGACAAGCATTGTTAGCGATTTTGAATCACCTTACCATAGTTGTTAAGTAGATAAGGTGCAATATTGTTTAACATGTTTTAACCATCATTTATCGGCTTCTAACACAAAAAAAATAGCTATTGTTTAAGTTCTGAGAAATTTGACTAAACAATGCACTTACAAAACGTTGCACATTTCGGCTATTGTTTATATTTTGCCCACTGCACTCACACAAATACAATTGTCTCAAAGGGGGTGGGGTAAGGAAGTGTGGCTATTGAGCTTGCACTCACACAAATAAAAAAATGCCTCTGATTCGTTGGTTCAATGTGTGCGTTACTACCTGCGCTGTCGCAGGAATATTTTCTAAAGTGGGCATGCTTATCTGCAGCCGATAGTACCTACTCGTTCTTTTCTAACAGTGTAACAATTATTCAATATGTTGTGGCTAAACGTTTCAGGCATATTTTGATACAATCTTATTAAAATTATGCCATTTCAGATAAAAAATGGCTTTCTAATGTGCAAGTGTTGCGTGTATTTCCCAGATAGGTAGACGGTTGGAAGGCAGATGCGGTGCTAGTATTGGTAAAAACCTCCGTTATAATATTGTACCCGTACAGTATGGCGGTTTCGAGCGAATGTTAACGTGGAAAAAATATAGTTTCCTATTCTGCCGTCGCAGCGCTCTCCGATTGGCGTATGAGATATCGCGTGATATTCGGCCAATAGGAGGTCATGGATTCCTTTTGTTTCTTTAAACAGAAAGCGAGAATTCGATTTAGTAATATCAGAGTTTATAGATCTCAATCAAATTACCATCATAATACGTTGTTGCTGTGCTTTATTTACTCCTTTCTAAATGACCATCCTTAGGTTGCCTGGAAGAAATCGCTTAAAACGCCGCCTTTGTAAATTGTTTTTTTTTTAGGGTTCCGTACCTCAAAAGGTAAAAACGGAACCCTTATAGGATCACTTTGTTGTCCGTCTGTCTGTCTGTCTGTCAAGACCTTTTTTCTCAGGAACGCGTGGAGGTATCAAGCTGAAATTCATATCAAATACTCAAGTCTATGGTCTCTTGGAGCTGTGAAAAAATCAAACTTCTAAGTCAACGCGATCAAAAGATACTCCCGTTTATGCCGCAAATTTTCGACACTCGCAAGGGAATCAAAACCTACAGGGTACTTCCCGTGAACTCAGAATCTTGAAATTTAGAACGAAGCAACGTCTTATAACACAGATAAAGGAAAAATTGCGAAAAGCATAAATTTTTAGTTACATCATATAATAAAAATATTTTTAATAATTTTAAACTTATTACCCCTTTACTCATGAACGCGTAGTGGTATTATATTGAAATTCTTAACAAATACTCAAGTCTATAATATCTTTAAGCTGTAACAAAATCAAACTTCTACGTCAACGCAATCAAAAGATACAGCAATTAAAGCCGCATATTTTGAAACTCGCAACTACTCGCAAGGGAATCAAAACCTAAAGGATACTCTCAGACGACCTGGAATCTTGAAATTTGGCATGAAGCAACGTTATAAAGTACACATATAGGAAAAATTCCGAAAATCTTAAATTTTTAGTTACATCACATAGTATATTTTTTTTAATAATCATAAACTTACTAGCTGAATATAAATAATAAATAAGCCTATTTCTAGTATTAAAATTATGTCTATCACTTCTCTTCTTAAAGAGATGAAGATTTTTCCGAACATACATAATGTTTTCATATATGTATTGACAAGGTACCGTCAGCTTTCCACATTGTTATGTTATGGATTTCATTTAGCAATAAAAATACCATAACTTTTACTTATATACCTACAGGTTTGTACGGAACCCTCGGTGCGCGAGTCTGACTCGCACTTGGCCGGTTTTTTTTATTATTATTGTTTACTTTTAAGGATTTCGTAACCGAAATTATGTACTCGTACTAGTAAAGTATTTTTATCTATCTATCCATCTATTTGCAATACATCAGGCAAATGTTGATCTTTCAACAATCCTTTAAATATTTACAGGTATTATAGGCTGACCGTTTAACTCGCGTATCGCCCGCGCGGTGAGAAGGGGGCGGGGCGAGATGTTACCGGGTGGGTGAGAGGGGTGCGCGGTGCAAAGAGCTCACGTCAAACGCGGCAGTGCGCTGGCTGTGCTCGCAGCGCTCGGTTGTTATTTTTGTTACGGACGCTTGGACATAAACGCACAAGGTAAACGGTTTACCAAGATTAATCCCAAGATGAATCGCTCTTCCTGTTTTGCAAAAAAAATCAACAAGCAAGCTAAACAAATAGCATAGAATATGTATTCCTTTTTTAAAGCCAGAAAACAAGATCATAGTTCTACGGAGTATCTTCAAGTACTTTTGGACACGGCACGCATCGTGAGGAGGTTCCTCTCTCTGGAGCCCTAACCATCGGCAGCTTGGTCCCTGCACCTGATGTCGCTAGGACACTGTTTTTTTATATTTTTAAATGTTTTTTTTTGTATTTTTATAAATCATATTTAAAAATATATAAAATAAGTTAAGAAATAAATAAAGAGAAATTAAAATAATAATTGTAAAATTTTGATAATATTATTTTTTCTTTAATAATTAATTTTATTCTTAAAATGTTCATTTTTTCTTCAAAAATACAGATACTACAATTATATTTTTTACTTTGCCTACAATGTCTATCTCGAGATAAATCTTTGGATCAATGACTCCGTGTGTAGCCGTAGTAGTCCGTTACCTACCCCCGTTCACTTCTTACGTCGCAGGCGATACGCGCGTTAAACGGTCGGTCTATAGGAGATACTCGCTCATCTTGGCTCATCTCACTCCGTTCCTACCGGGAACTCACGAAACACCGCGGTTCATCTTATTTGATTTCGCAAGGGCGCGCGTCGCGAAGCTCGAATTGCCATGTTTTATATCTGTTCATATCGCTGCCACACAGCTTTACAAAGTAAACTGTTATTACTCGTACAACCACTCCTTAAATGAGGGGATTGGATTTTTTTTTTATGTGTTTATGGCAAAGAGCACTTAACCAATATGGAGAGGTAATGCAAATATTTATGCAAATAAGTCTACAAGAATTTGCTGCGGAGAGGGCGGCTAGATTGTTCCACGCCTCTTTGAGTTTACAAATAGTTTCTTATTTTATTGGCAAGAACAATATTATACAACCTCATTTAGTCCCAAACTAAGCAAGGTTTGTACTATGGATACTAAAAGATATATATATTTCTCTCGTAAGTACAAACATATTTCATATGTAAACTCCCAGACCAAGACAATCTGACACAAAGATGCAAGTCATTTTGGTATGACTAAGGTTGAACTAGATCAAAGGTCACCATTGAACTGCAATTTTTGCATTTTGCTCTCAAGGATGTAAAAAACTCATACAGATTTTTTATTTAAAAAAAATGTCACAGACAGACGTTTTGGCTAGCACACAATAATGGTCGAACCTACTGTACCAATCTTAAAGAAAATTGGTGTACAGTCGCAACCAAAAGTCCATAATCTCAAAAGGCAATAGTTTGAAGTGTAGTTTGACTTACGAGCTTCTATTTCCAAGAAATAGACACATGTTGTTAACAAATAATTGTATTTCATAATTTCATCCACAATGTAAGTGACAAGATGGCCGAGCGGTTAAGGCATGCAGTTAAAATAGATGCGATTATCAATTCACCGCAGGTTCAAATCTCACTTGGTTACTTTTATACTTTTTGAAGTTTTACTCGATTAGAAGGAATGGGATATAGTATTCTTTATCTTGTTCACTTTGTTCACACATTTGTAAATATATAGAAAATGTATGGGGTTTGATGGTGCAAAGGTGGGAGTCACGGGATGAAAGGTGTATACAACAGTTAAAAACCCATTGCATGGAAGTGTGGGAAAACTTAAGAGGAACCATTATATGTGCTAATATTTTAGGGTCCATGCGCAAACGTCTACTTGACTGCATTGAAAATAATGGGGGTTATACGAAATATGAATAATGTTATAATTATTTAAGATTAATTTAAGATGTTGTGGTTTTACTAATAAGACGCTGTAACTGAATATTAGCACTTCTATAAATATTTAATGATCTTCAATGGAGGTTTAGTTTCCTTCTTCTTTTCGTCAAGACAAGCTGTAACTTCAATACATTTATTGTGACGTTACATTAAAAAAAACATCGTCATAAAGTGTAAATCATAATATTAGTCTTCAATAAACGCTGCTGTATACCAATACCTATTATAAGTGGGTATCATCATCATTTAGCCTTTCGTAGTCCACTGCTGGACATAGGCCTCTCTCAATTTGCGCCACAATACCCGGTCCTGCGCCTTCCGCATCCAGTCCCCTCCAGCGACCTTTTTCAGGTCGTCAGTCCACCTGGCAGGGGGGCGTCCTACCTTACGGTTGCCGAGTCGCGGTCTCCATTCTAGGACTCGTTTGCTCCAGCGGCTGTCGGTCCTTCGGCAGCCCACTGCCACTTCAGCGAGCTTATTTTGTGAGCTATGTCGGTTACTTTGGTTCTTTGTCGGATGACCTCATTACGAATTTTATCCTTCAAAGAAACTCCGAGCATAGCTCGCTCCATAGCCCGCTGCGCGACTTTAAATTTGTGGACTAGTGCAACCGTTAATGTCCACGTCTCGGCACCGTAGGTCATAACAGGTAGGACGCACTGGTTGTAGACTTTCGTCTTCAGGCACTGCGTCAGTCCGTGTGGTGACGGACAATAAGAATACAGATGTCACCACCCCATATCATCCCGTGGGTGTCGTAGAAGGCGACTAAGGGAAAAATTAGCAGAGCCTAAATTGACTGCTTAGAGAAGGAAACTCGAGATCAAACCCTATACCAAAACGTCTGGCCAGCGTAGTATCAGTAGGCCAAAACCTTTCAAATGATGGGTATCAACAATTATATTTTTGTTATTAGAACATCCTGTCCTTGTTGTCATTGTGAATCAATTTAGTAATATTTGTAGGTATTATCAATGTTATGAATTGACTAAGTGGGTTACAATAAAAAATCTTATAAACGGTTACAAGGGAACTTTATTATTTAGGTAGGAATGTGACGTCACAATTCTCTTTAAAATGTATTAATTGTATAAATAAATAAAACGAATAAACATTTTTACCATCATTCAACATAACTTTTTAACCGACTTCAAAAAAAGGAGGAGGTTCTCAATTCGGTTGTATGTTTTTTTTTTTTTTTTTTTTTTATGTTTGTTCGCCGATTACTCGAAGACGCCTGGACCGATTTGAGAAATTCTTTTTTTGTTTGATAGGATATACTTGTCATGTGGTCCCATTTTTTTCAAGTCACGTTCTGATGATGGGATCCTAGAGAAATCGAGGGCAACCCTCAAATTTAAAAGGCTTCTATATTGTTTTTTATATATTATCTAAAGCTACTCGGATATCTGCATCTAGTAGTCAGCATTTTATGTTGCTGAGCTGATGCTGGAAGGTACAACTCCTCAACGGTTAGGAGTACGGGGATAATTCTTTAAATATATGCTCCTTGAGGCCGTTTACTGTATTCTTTCAAGTTATACACAGATGAGGCGAGACGTTGAATATTACTTATGTACATTCATAATATGAGGTCATGATTTGATGTTGGGATCCTAGAGAAATCATGGGTAACCCTCAAATTTCAAAGGCTTCTATATTGTTTTTCGTATATTACCTAAAACTTCTTGGATATTTGCATTTTAAGTTGCTGAGCTGATGCTGGAAGGTACAACTCCTCAACGGTTAGGAGTACGGGGATTATTATTAATAAGTTTTCCGTCTCAAGTAACCGTCGTCTCCTCATTTGAGAAACATTCTGGTCTACCCATCACTTAAAATCGTAAAATAAAATAATTTTTAATAAAAAAAAAAACCGACTTCAAAAAGTAGGTAAACTAAAAAGCAAAAAATAAATTTACTTAGCACAAAATAATACGTTTTTTCATATAGTAAAATAGAAATTATTAAATAATTATTTTATAATTCTGAAGTCGGTGCAAAGTAAACAATAACTCTGTATAGACTAATCTTTCTAACAACTATTTTCTGACTGAATATTAGTTCTTAATTATCCGATTTACTTGGCACCGACTTCAGAATTATAAAATAATTATTTAATAATTTCTATTTTACTAAATGAAAAAACGTATTATTTTGTGCGAAGTAAATTTATTTTTTGCTTTTTAGTTTACCTACTTTTTGAAGTCGGTTTTTTTTTATTATTAAAAATTATTTTATTTATTTCTACCTTACAACAATGACAATAAAAAAAACGTAAGTAGTATAATAATAATATCATATTTAATTTATTAGTTATTATATTAATCAAAAATCTCATAAACGGTTACAAGGGCACTTTTTTAATTTAGGTAGGAATGTGACGTCACAATGCTCTTAAAAGTTTATTAATTGTATAAATAAATAAAACGAATAAACATTGCTAACATCATTCAGCGTGACTTTTTTTATTTCTACCTTACAAAAATGAAAATAAAAATAAAAAATTACGTAAATAGTTAAATAATAATAACATAATTATTTAACTTATTAGTTATTATATCAATATGTAATTATTTATGTATTGTATACATGTATTGTATCGCAATTTAAGCATGAATACCTAACAAGTTTGTGCTTAAAATGTTACAAATATTATTATGATTTCGTAAAAACAAAATACAACCACAAATCAACTAAGCTTCAAACTCAGATTTAGTTGATAGTGATCCCAATGTTTACCCGATATAGCTACCTGCTCATGATAGATAGATGCGAATTCAAAGAACCGGTCGCCACTGTGACGCGTTTAGTACGAATGCGACAACATTTCATTAGTGTGTGTTATCTTATAAACTGCTAAACACGCAAGCGACTTCGTTAGTGTGTGTACTGGCTGTATCGGGCTCGTACCGTTCATAGCAATGTAATCCTTAGCGTGCCTATGGACTTCTGAGCGTTTACTGTACATAGCTCAAAATGCCAGGAATAACATAGACTACTTTTTATTGATTCCATACAGATGGAGCCGCAGGAATCGAGTGTTAAATTACTTTTATATGTATTGTATGACATTTTTTTTGTTAAAACTTTTTACTCAGTAGCTTTAAAAAATTCCAAATAATAACATTAAAAAAAATGTAAAATGAGGGCAATATAATATTCATAAATAATTCCTTGCCTTTATGGCGTAATCATGAAATTAAACAGAATCTATTATTAAAAAGTTTTAAGGAAGGCTGTGGTGGTTTAATATTCTTTATGTTTTACTTCAAATGGTTTTTGGCTTAGAAAAGTTTTACAACGAAAGGTTTTAATGAATTCTCAAAAATGTTTTGTTGATTTTTATTAAATTCAATACTTGTATAATTTTGTTGCGTTATTCCGTATTTATATTTAGACATATACTTAACAATATCTACCTATAGTTATAGTAATCACCTTTATTGTAATATATCAGGGTCGCTACACACATAGCTGTACCGAGACAATAATAATGTTCTGCAAGGAATATGTCGAATTATCTATAACCCTGAATTTAAAAATAAAACCAAATTTCTCTCGGTCACGACAGGCGTGCACGGTTTTGATGATCTTTATAATGGTGGTAGATGGGACTTTAGGGCCGGACATAGGCTTATTTTTGTCCGCGAGTGAAATCACGGGACACAGCTAGGAATAACATACATATATTTAAAGTTCTAGTTATTTACAAATTGCAAGAATACTAGCAACTTGGACTAGTATTCTTGACTTGGACTAGTAGCTAAGCTTAATTCGCCTGTGTAAACAGAAAGTTCACGACCGTGGTGTAATGGCCAGGATTCAAACCGACGACCTCTCGGTCGTAAGACCGATGACTTATCCATTGCGCCACGGCCGCTACTAATGTTTAAAATATAAGCTTAAAAATAAATTTGAATTTCTGGCAATCAAATATCAGACTATGTATTTGTATGGATGCATACAAATTTCAAAATCAACTGTTTCCTTTACAGAATCGCAATACCAATTTCATTTAATATTACTGGCTTCTAGACTGTCGAGCAGTCAGCCTAACGTGTTAAATTCAAGATTAACACCAGCAACAGCTTTCGATATCTCTGTCCCGTACAAACATTGAATAAGAGAGGGCGATGCAAATATGGGATTAAAAAAAACCTTAGTTTAAGAAGTTTGTTAAAATTGGTCAACACACGTTCTGTATATTGGATATTTTCTAATACACAAGAACTCCACTATCAGCTACCATAAAATAGAAGTAATTTAAAAATTTTGTTTATTCCTGAAACAGAAAAAAGCAAATTTATCTTTGAGTTCGTCCTAGATGGGTTTGTGACGAGAGCGTTTGTGGCCAGACATTCATAATTACATTGGGTTGCAGTTAATTTGGATTAGATTTTCAAATTGCTAGCTAATTTCGGCTTTTCATTAGATTTATTTTCTTTTTTTGAAAACCACAATTTCTCCGCCGGAAAATCTAGCCTGAGACTTTACCGTGACCGCATACGTTAACCACTTGAGTTCATTTGACAAACGAGGTAATACCTTTTTACACAAAAAAAAACATAAATTAAAAATTACTTTTTTTACCAGTCATCGTTTCATAATGAACAAAGACTTCCAACCAAAGTCTGAGATGACAATAAAAGGCAGGTCTTAAAACTTTAATGTAAATTATAACTACATTTGCTACAGTGTTATCTTAATTATTTCCTTGGCGCAAAGTTTCAAGTAAATTGGGCATATAATTTAATTTATGCGATACCTTCTCCATCATATACAATATTGTTGTACTTATAAATTGCCATCATAATGAACGGTGTCCGAAAAACGTCTGAGTCATTATTTTAGAATTATCTTCCTGTCACATAAGGACGTTCAGAGAACCGTGAAATTTACCAATGATAAAACAAATATGGACTGGATAATTGAAATACATGCTACTACAGTATTCTTTTTTTATTGTTTGATGTACCTGACATATATGTCGGACACCGTAAATATTACAATCTAGCCTGAGGGGATAATTAGTAATTTAATAAGAACTTACTCTGTTATTATTATAAATATTTGATTGAGTACGGTATAAGTATTTTATGTTATGATAAATAGCTATAGAATACAGTAACAATACAATTCAAATATAGTTTTTGTGTTGTTTTTTTTATATATATATTTTCGTTTTATTTTAGTCTTTTAGGATATAACTTAACCATTATCATCATGACAATGTGATTGACCATCACCCATATTTATTAATAAAGGGCTACTATTGAAACTAATATTTCAATGGGGAATGATTTATTTGTTGTTTGTTTGATTGTTTGTAAAAATTCAACGCAAAAATAAATACACCGATTTAAAAAATTCTTTCACTGTTAAAGATCTACAAATCGAGAAACCATAGCCTTATATTTAATAGAGGCACCACGGGCCAAGCCACGCGAGGAAACTAGTTAATGTAATTATTTTCAATTCATTCTATGTCAATACTTCGAAGCAAAATGCTATTCTCGTAGACAAGGCTACGCTTCGTAGCACTACTTCTACGAACTACTTTCAATCCGTAGCGATCTTATACCAATAGAAATGAGTGGTCGAACTTAAGTATCTCAATGATATTGAGGTTATAATGTTGAAAGTATATTAAATAAAATTTCTTCCATACACATAAAGTAAAGCTGTAAGTGAAATAAAATTATGAAAAATGAAAAAAAATATGACGGCATTACGCACTAAGCGTTTCGCCTCTACATTTCTTATGCGAACTGCCAAAAAGTGGAACGCCTTGCCCGAGTCTGTGTTTCCGCATGAGTACAGGATCTCTTCAAACCAAGAGGTATCTCATAGGTCAGCGTGCTCCACCGCACCACATACCTCATCATCACTTACCATCAGGTGAGATCGTGGTCAAACGCGTGCCTATCCACAATAGAAAAAAAAATTAAAGCCAATAGTTTATTTTTCTGTTTGTCCATTCGTATGTCTGTGCAATCGAATCGAATACGGTGGACTGGTATCATAGGTGTGCATACATAAAGCTGTACATTTTCAATATAAGTTGGTCTCGCATACTAGAAATGTATAGCTTAATATGTAGCCGTGGACGTGGACATAATATAACATAACGTCATGCCTATATTATCCAGTAGAGTGTGGCAGAGGTGTATAACACCCACATTTCGCCTGATATGTTTTAGGTCCCATGGGATAGGAGCTGTGCCTATCGCCATCCACCGTTATTTGTGGAATTTCCTGACGAAAAGTTCACCGTTCCGACCTTTTGTATCGAACCCAAGACCTCGCGATGAGAGGGGCATACGCTAACCACTAGACCATCGAGTCAGATTTTTAATAAACTTTTAAAATGAAAATCCCAGTTTTCAAATCCATGCGGACGAAGCCACGGCAAAACCTAGTGTTTAATAAGTATAATAATGGTTTAAGAAGCAAAGATAACATTTGTGAGGCAAGCCCGGTGTCTTTGCTTCATACCAATATTTGTCAAGACGAGGGAAGTTGAGGAGTTCAATGTTTGAAGGTGGCTTTTAGATGGCTTTTATTGGGAAACAATGTCAGTGATATATACAGGGTGGAAGCGTCACAGCGACGATTATTGAAACACAGTATCTAGACTAAACTAGTGTTCATTTTCACCGGTAAATTGTTTTTATGCAAAACAAACGTGACGTTTGCCGAACAAATTCAACATTGAGATAATGCAATTTGTTTGAAAATGCAACTCGCCTTTTTTATAGTACCTACATTTGATTTGACTTGCATTAAACGTCTTTACTTATATAATAGTGCTTTTATTACGGAGGCACTTGTCGATGACAGGATTCCAGGCTGTTGAGAGTCGGTATTCATCTTCGTGGTAGAAATTTGATACCGATACGAAAAAAAATGGATACCAGCTCTCGAGAAAACCCTTGCGGAGACGACGCTGAGCCCTCACTAGTTGGTGTGATTCGATCGAAACTGTCAAGCAAAAAAGGAATTTTTGCGTTAAAAATATTTAGGCGATTGAGACCCGTGTATACAATATATAATTATAGTCCTACTTATTATCAAGTGTGTTGGAGACACTGCCAAAACTGTATTTGAATATTATTTGCTATTTATAATATTTTCTGTACATATCATGTATACACAAAAATACATGTTTTTTCGTGCTCATTTCGACAATTGTTTGGTTAATTAATTAACAAACTAATTAATAATTTTAACGAAATGGGCACGAACCATTAATTTTGGTATTTAAGCATAAAATGATTATAAAATTTAATAAAGACTTAATAATATTAAAATTGCAACCAAAGTTCGTTTGTGTGGCGCGTGCTCAGTATATTAAGTCCATTTAATGTTATTAAAAATATAATTACCTCGAAGATTTTTTTAGGAAATTCTGTATTCGCTAATTTTTTTAAAATAATAAAGCTTGGTTAGTCTTAGCTTAGTTTAGCAAAAAAATATTTTTTATTGTGAATAGCACTACGCTGGCGAAGGCAGGTATTAAATTATATGCCTAATTTACTTGAAACTTTGCGCCAAGGAAATAATTAAGATAACACTGTAGCAAATGTAGTTATAATTTACATCTAAGTTTAAGATCTGCCTTTTATTGTCATCTTAGACTTTGGCTTTAAGTCTTTGTTCATTATGAAATGATGACTGGTTTCTAAGATATTTTTTTTAAATTGTGCTTTTTGGGTAAAAAAGGCATTTTTATAACAGTTGTAGATCGTGTTCGTGTTCCTTAGACTGGTCGAATGGTTAGCGTATGCAGCCACTCACAACGAGGTTTCGGGTTCAATGCCCGAGTCGGGTAAAAGTGATCTTTTTTTCTTTGGGCACTTTAGCTTTTCAATAGCAGCACGGAGTCTGGAATTTTGCATAGTAGATGGCGATAGGCTTACTATATCACATTAAATTTAAACATAACAATACCTAATATATATAAGTATATCATTTTGATGCATCAATCTACAAAGTACACACAATTTTATTTCTTTGAAACAATTAAGGTACTTAAACAACTTATACTTATACATAAGCATTGGTTAACTTAATATTTTTATTATGATAAATACAATAAAGTATGAAATTGAATATTTTTTTCAATATTTTGTTTGTACTGACTTAATATTATAACCAAAGCGACACACACTAACAAATCTGGAATAAACGTATTAAAATAAACAGAAAAAGTAAATTGTGCACCAAGGGATGAAAGTAGTCGATTTGATTGAAGGTTTAGTTTGAGTAGCCTTAATAGACCCGAAAGGAATCGATTCTCAGTGATATACAGTGCTTTAGACTTTACCTACAAAAATATAGTTTAAAAAAACTAAAAAAACACGCTTTTAAAGCACATCAAACTAAAAAGTGAAAAATAATTCTTATTATAACCTGAAAATAATAATAAACGAAAAATACTAGTACTATTGTGAAAAAAAGCGTGGGTCGCTCGATAGACGAAAAATATGGCACAGAGCGCCCCACGCTTTTTTTCACAATAGTACTAGTATTTTTCGTTTATTATTATTTTCAGGTTATAATAAGAATTATTTTTCACTTTTTAGTTTGATGTGCTTTAAAAGCGTGTTTTTTTAGTTTTTTTAAACTATATTTATTTTTCACTTTTTAGTTTTAGTTTTTTTTTAATCCTGGCGATCCTAATCAGGATAATGAGATAAATTTATGAAATTATTATATTGTCGCTGATTCTTTACAAGTGTAGAAAGTTTAAATTAAATCTGTCCGTTTAAAGTGGGTCAAAATCGAGTCCAAAGGAGTCGGTTACATACAAACAAACAAACAAACAAACAAACATACAGGTGAAGCTAATATAAGCGTGTTAAAAAATAAAAGCTACCAAAAACAACAGAAACTACCAAAAAGGCAATGCCCACAAACTGTATCACCAAAATCCTTGTGTCACTATTATAAAATAGTAAATAATGTCTTGTTTTGTATAAGACGATTATCTAGTAATAAGAGACACAAATAAAGCGATATTTTAATAAACAAAAGAGATGAACTAGAATCTAATTTTGTTTTGATAGAATTATCACGTTTTTGCACTTGTTTACTAACTTTTTTCATGACATTCCAGCTTACTATGAAAATATCCGGCTTAAAATTAAACTTTCATATTATTCTACATACAATACAGCAGTTTATATCTTAACAAAGCCACGGCATAGATAGCACAGCAGCGATAAAGAATCCCATAGTCGATTGGTCATACCCCTTTACCAAAAACTACCAAATATTACAAAAGTTACCAAAAACAGCCAATAAACAAAATAAATCATAAAATATTAGAAAAAGACTTCGCCTTAGTAGCAGAGGGAGTTATTCTACTTTTCGTACCTTAAATATTGGTTTAAGTAATAATGGGGCTGACATGTTCTTTTAGAATAAAAGCCTCTAAATAAATAAAGAAGAAAAATAAAACGGAGCCAAAAAATATGCACTTAATGTAATAATATTATGGTGCATGAAAGGAGCCTCCCCGAGTGACGTACACAACAATTCCCTACGTCCGGCGCACCCTGGGCAATTCGCGAGTTCTCCAAAGCGAATTGGCTAATCCTTTCACTACGATGGCAAGTCAAAACCTTGACCACCTTACTGACTGTCCTAAATGCCCTACCACCTGCACAAGAGAGGCGCTCATGAACGCCGACGAGAGCGCCATAACAGTGGCTACTTATTGGACCAATAAAATTTGACTCAGCCACCGACACGACGAAGAAGAAGAAGAATAATATTATTCTTTGACAGATATTCTCCGTCTTGCAATAAGGTACTATACGTAGGTGTAGTATAAAATCAACAGCCTATTTTAAGAAATTCTTCAGCTCAAACCTTTACCATATTTTCACAAATTACTCCAAAACGTCCCTGAGCGATTGTTTTACGTTTTTAATGAGTAGCTAAGTAAAAAGTGACGCGATTAACAGTGTAATCTCGTGGAGTAGCCAGGCGACGTAACTCAATCTGTGCGAAGATTGCAAGGCCGAAGGTTTGCACCTGCACTACCTGAAAAACTGAGCGATTAAAAATTCTGCCTTTAACCCTGCTGATTGAAGTTTGGAGCAAGTTTTTAAATTGTACGGTAAATGTGGTTTATTGAAAAACATTAATTATTAATAATTTAAGGTAATTATTAATAATACATCTTTCGCTAAATTTGATTATAACATTGAAATTTATAACTCAAGCAGTAGTGAATTTTGACTATCCATTTGTGGCAAGTATTTCATTTTAGGCACTCGTCGACCGCTGTCGCGGCAAGCTCGCTACTCTTGCTGTGCTCTTTCGCTGTTAGACACAATACGTTGCGTTGTTAGACCATTTGCAAACCTTTACCTCTCCTCTAATATGTGATTGAACAGAAAGGTTAAATATTTCATAATCACCGATAAATGTGGTAAATGACTCGCCTTTTGGTAATTATTTATATTCATCATAATTAATATCTTTATGCATTTATATTCTTTCCCTATTCTTAATTCTCTCTAGTACACCTTGTACCCTTTCGTGTCTCTTTCTTACTCTCCATGCAATGGTTGTCTGTAAAAGATTGCCTTAGTTGCGATAAGACCGCCATTTGTACATACATATTCTTTTTTCTGTATATTTATTTTTCCTTGGTGTACAATAAAGCTATTTATTATTATTATTATTATTTATCACATTCACCGTAACATCATTATGTAGTGAACCTTCTTGAAGTTCACCTGATGGAGAGTAGTTTTACAAGACCTCTAAACTGAACATAATTTTAAGAAGTTTATTTCTACACTATGCTGTTGCACTCATCTCTCATGATCTCATCTCTGTTGACTTCATCTGCGTGGAATTCGTTATATTTACTCTGCTCGAGTGGGTGGTTATTTTCCCTGTTTATGTTACTTATTTTATAAGAATATAACCTATATTATTTGTACATAGATTTAGATTTAGTCGTTTATTTTTAGGTTAGTAGGAATTTTGTTTTTTTTTTATTTTTGAAAAATTAAAATATAACTTATTTTATTGTGCGCCGCTCTTATTAGCCATTCTCAAAAAATATTTAATTTGAAACAGGTCCTGAGATAAGTACATTCAACCAAAGAAACAAACTCTTTAGCATTATAATATTAGTATAGATTGCTGAAAGGTCAATAAAACTTTCAAAAGGTTATAGACAAAATGCCATAAATCATTCAAATGAACTTCAAATTTAGTTGTTTAACGAAACAACCACAAAATTTAACTTCATAGAAAAATAACACAAACTTTCGGAGTTGACTGTTGTATTCCAGAAATTGTTTACAAGCCAACTCTAGCGTAAATATTTGTTCTTAACTTACCTTATGAATATAAAATACAAAAATGTATTAACCAAAACTGTGAAGACAATGTTTTATTTTAGTTCTTGGGAAAGAAAAGATTTTTTGAACTATATTTAAGTAATATTATTGAGAATACGGGTTTCTCCTTTATTTTAGGCGAAGGTATGTCGACTAGTTCCGAAGAGAGAGACGTCGCGCAACGGAGACGAAACGTGATTAATTGCCAAGTTGATGAACCTACGTAATAGATTCAAAACTAGTCAGCACATCTCCGGCTAAAATAACGTGAGTAACCCGTATTCTCAATAATAATGTCTTCACCTCACGTCGGTTTTAATAATATTTAAGTAGATGACTTTGAAAAGTGACTACTTATCGTGTAGATAGCTTAGTTCTTCAATGTTTAATGCTGTCAGTGTACCTAGTATATTACTTAAGTAAATTTAATTTTGCAGGTAGATATAGTCAACTAGTTTCTAACAAAAAAAAAATTTAGTTGACCATTTAAGACAAGATAATTAATACGTATAAAATAATTTTTAAAGTGAGAAAAATTATTTGAAATTTAAAAGTCATTGGTGTCATTTCAGCTTACGTGTTATATCTACTAAAGAATCTATTACTTATTCGGACCTCAAAATTAGTACTCGAATCAAATACGTACTTTGCTGTCTTGTCAAGAATAACTAAATACAATTTTTCTTGACGCCATATTTGATCCCAAAACACACAGTTATAGTAAATAACTGTCGCATTGGTTCCAAAAAGACCACAAGATTCTTCACGGTCTAATTAACGGGATTAAAACCTCGTCCAAATATAAACAACTTAATTATTCATTCTTAAGATGTCCGCAATTAATGTCACCCTATAAATAATGACTCCATGGCCGCATGGCAGTAATTAAGCATATTTTAATTATATTTCATCGTGAACTAAGCCTATTTTACTGACTTATAATCTGAAGTTATCAAAGGAGGTATAATATATAATTATTTATTATTATATATTTGGAAACGTGAACTATTATTATGTAAATACTAGCTTGCTCCAATGTGGTATATCGATAAAAAGTAGCTTATATGTTTATCGAGACTATAAGCTACATCACAAACACGTGCAAAATTACAACAAAATCTGCCCGCATATATTCCATAAATGAACGATGTATTCCACACAAAATTTGAATTTCCGTCAATCAAATATTGTCAGTATTTATACACAGGATACACACAAATTTCAAAACCAACAGTTTCCCTTACAGAATTGCACCACCGGTCGTTTAGCGTGAAGAAGTAACAAACATACATACATCTTACAAACTGTCGCATTTTTAATAGGGTGCTATTTAAACAGGCTTCTTTTTAATACCATTATTCGCCCCCAAAAATGTATGTTGCCTTCTAAATTACTAAGTCAGCAACCTAACCTAACCTAACCCGTGGCTGAGTTAGTAATTTTGACGATAAAGTATAAATTTTGAAGCTTCACTTATTATTTCTCTTTTTAATATTACTAGGATACTAAAGCAGAACATATGCTTACTTTTTTTCTGACTTTGACCTTTACATCTTTATAATACTATTATTATATAGCTGCCTATATTCACCAATGCTTTAAACTATTGTTTGGCGCTGAACGAAAGTTTTCGATTTCTCTGTTCTCTTTCTAGCATTGAATGAGAGAGGGAGAGAGCTTAAATCCGGGTTAATCGTTAAGCGAGCTTTTCTTCTTCGGCGTATCGATGGCTGAGTCAAATTTTATTTTGACTTACCATCGTGGTGAAAGGATTAGCCAATTCGCTTTGGAGAACTCGCGAATTGCCCAGGATGCGCCGGACGTAGGGAATGGTTGTGTACGTCACTCGGGGAGGCTGCTTTCATGCCTCCTTAAAATCCTTATCAGCGAACTTTTAAGAAATTAGATGAAAACGTGGCTTTAAGTGCTTCCATTGCCCAACTTTATAGAAAAGTAATAATTATAGGATTACTTCTTCAGAATTATTAGCTTTTATAACCTATTTGTAAAGAGATGAGATTTATTCAAAGTTAAATTAATGAAATGTGTATTGCAAAAGTTTTGCTTTAGGAAATGACAAAATTGGGAGTTAATTATATTAAGATACAATCAAAGTTTGGGTGAAATGTCGTTTTGTTTGAAATTGAAAGTAATTTATAAGATTATTTAATACTAAGGTTTGTACGAGACTTGAGGATCTAACTGATGTTATTATAATACTTCTGAGAAGTTTAAATAGCATGAGCTACGAGTAAAAGGTTTGTTAGCTTTAAATACCTACCGTACATAAAACTAACAAAGTGTGACTGAAAAAAAAATTATAAACCATTGTTTTGTTACCAATAAGTCCAAAAGCTTTTTACGAAAAAATACTAAATCTAGATAGAAAGTAAAACCATGACCTTCCTCGTGTCTTGCACTCTCTCAGTACCAATTTTCATTTACAAGAATTTTCGTCATTTACATTTACAATTTTCATCAAGATTATTTAGCCGTGAATTCTTATTTTCTCCTTTATAATATAAGTAAAGGATAACGAAGTATGGATTAAATACCTCAAAGTAAACATTTTTACTTTTTTTTAATAATAGTACCTATTTATAAATCATACATATCACATTCATCTTCTGCTAATACATCTGTCTTAACTTTCCTGAATTCTAATAAGTCAATTTTTTCACGATTAGAAGACATTTTAGCGAAAATCCTTAATTAATAACTCATACGAAGTTTCTCAGCTGAAACTAAGTATAACACACAGATTTTCGAATCAAATTCGAAATTTGAGGGTAAAAATTCTTTTTATTTACTTTACAGTCTCTACCTACTTCCAGGCCATAACAAAAAGTTAGACCATCGTAGAAATTCGTTTCTGTTGCCGAAATGTATGGGAAACGTTTTTGGCGATTTCTGTCTTTTCTAGTACTGAAAGCTAAAATGGTCCCATAGAGTTTTTTGATCCCCACATGAAACAGAATCGAATGGCATAAAAAAAAAATTTTTGAACTTTTTGCATTTTTTTTTGCTAACTGTAAGTTTTTTACAAAATCTGTGAATGCAGTTCAAAATGTCCCAAAAAGTTAGGGAAGGTCTTTTAAGAACGTTTTGCTGTAACTGCAACGGTTAAGGTACTTGCCCTTACTGCCCCGTTTCAAAAATACACCCTGTATAATTAAGGAAATGTTCTTTAGATACGTGAAGTCATCAATTTTAATAAAAAGTCGTGCAGAGAATATGTTTCATAATAATTATGAGAAAATGACAGAATTTAATCAAAGCGCATTAAACATCTTTCTTCATTATCATCTTCATATTACATATTTTTGGAGGACTTTTATAAATATACTTATAAAAAAGTGTCGCCTTGAGTGATTTGGTTGAAAATTGGTGGGACATCAAATGTTGGATAAAAAAACGCAACTGACATGAATTAACAAAACGTAACTGACAGCACAACAAAAAATGTATCTGTCAAAGCATCGGTTTAGCCGTTCATTTGTTATAAATGGTATATTAAAGTTCGCTAGTTCCAAGTCAGCTAGTTTTGAATATATTTATAAAAAAATACCAAAAAATCGAAGTAACGAAAGAGATATTACCAAACTAATGCCTAGATGCTAACTCTGAAATTTTAGAAGCGGATGTAAACTTCTCTTCTAACCATTTTCCAATTACATTGGGGTCGGTTTTTACTCCAACAAATTTGGCTAAAAGCAGTATATACGTAAAGTGACTGCCAGGGGCTTCATAATCTTGTACTAAGCAATAAGATACTCTATGACTCTATGTTGAACTAGTTGTCAGACTTTCTAGTCTTTGAATACCCTTCATCCACGGATTATTAAAAATTAAACAGCAATTTTTGACCCTCCCTTTGTTTTAATAACGTCCAAATTAAATAAAAAGCCTTCCTTGCGTTGGATTTGAGTCTACAAATTCATAAAAGGTTTATTATTAGACCTCACATCACAGCGGGGTCTTGCTTCATATTTATAAATTCGCTACAAGATGTATTTAAATTGCTGACCTGGCTAGAAAATATTAATACTTATATAAAGCTGCCTCTATGGCAGTTAGAGGCTTTATAGGGCTCTCGAGGTCTCCGGTTTGATGCCCGGGTCGGGCAAAGTGTTATTTCTGAACTTTGCATCAGGAAATTCACAATAGCAGCACAGAGATGGGATTGTGCCCGGTGGCTGGCGATAGGCTCACTCCCTATCCCATGGGACCTAAACATCAGGTGGAATGTGGGTGTTGTACACTTCTGCCAGACTTTCCCAGGTAATATAGCCATAAAGTTTCGTACTCACACAGGTCCACCCGGAAAGATTATAGGGGACATGTGCAACACAGACAAACAACGAAAGTTGTTTTGTGGAACTCTGATAAGTATAAGTTTTACTGTATTTGTTAGTAGTAATAAATAAATAAATAATAAATAAACAACAAGCTGGGCTTAAGAAAACAGTAGATTTTTTCATTATTCGCAAAAAAACAACTCGATATTGTTTATGTGACCCCCCTAGCTATAAAGCTGGATCCGCCTTGTACTTACATTCAGTATTACTCTAAAGTTTCTTTTCAAATCGAATTAAAATTCACGTGTTGACCGCAAACCTTACAACTCGAAGGCTCGTATCAAATCGATTTGATACAATGCTGCTATTAAATGCATCGCTCATCGTTCGATAGATAAATGACGAATCTATCTAAAGATTATGCCCTGATTTTGACTCGATGTATTTGCTCGATCGAGTGGAACTGTGTGTAAGTACGGAGCTTAATATATATATATAAACTATATACTCCTTTAAATTACGAGGCATTCTATTTTAAAAGATCAATAAAAGACCCCCGTACGATAAAAGCAATGCATTCCATAACTTCATTAATCACCATTATCTATGGTAAAAACTTGAAAGAACTCGAAGTAATCTCATTACTATGAAGTGTTCCCGTGTCGACGAATTAATGTTGCATTACTGTGGAAATAAAATAACGATAAACATGAAATTAAATCTGCCTCGTTGGTGTAGTATTAGCGTATGCGCCACTCGCCGCGAGGTCTTAGGTTGAATTCCCGGGTCGGGCAAAGTGTGATTTGTGAACTTACCGTCAGGAAATTTACAATAGCATCACGAAGTTGGAATTGCCTGATAGATAGTCTCACCCGCTATGCCATGGAACCTAAACATAAGAGGTGAAGTGTTGGTGTTGTACTCCTCTGCTTACACTTCCAGGTAATATAGGCGTGATGTTATGTTATGTTTAACAAGAAATTTTGCTCAATTTTTATAACAAAAGCGTATTTAACGAGTATTATATTTAAGCGGTCGCGTCGCCGCTCTCCACTGCACTGGTGTTGTGGGTTCGATCCCCACATGGGACAAATCTTTGTGTGATTCTCAAAGATTTGTTCTGAGACTGGGTGTGCTTGTGTGAGTGAATGTGTGTATTTCGCCTTGTCTTTGGGACCATTGGATAGTGTAATTGCTTCTGGCGTTCTATCTAATGTAAAAAAAAATAATAAAATAAATAATAGAGCTTAAGGTAATAATATATACATAGATTCAGCTTGTTTGATACACTGTATTCTGTTAAATACAATCTACTCTACATGTATATACTCACTGTCTCGTTGGTCAAGTAGTAAACGAATGCGACATCTTAGGTTCGATTCCCAGTTCAGACTAAACTGTCATTTGATTTTTTTTTGATAGAAATTTCTCAGTTGCAAAACAGAGTTGTAATTGTGCCCGGTAGGTGGCGATTTTTAAACACAGCAGGTGAAGTGTGGGTGTTTCACTCCTCCACAATACCCTTTTGGGTAATATAGGCGTGATGATATGTATGAATAAATAAATAATCATCTAAAAAGGTTTGTTTGGTATTCATTGAGTAGCTGCGGTTTGCGGGTTCCGTGGTATTCTCCATCATACATCATACAAAATATTATTAATGCGGTTTATTAATTTGTGGTAATTAAATTAATTACAGGATATCCTATCCATTTATTTAAATATCAATTTTAATATTCATATAAAAGATAGTATTAAACTGTATTGTCCACCTGTACCAATAATACCTAGTGCCAGTTTCAGTATGCCGAATAAATTTTAACGGCCAAATTAAACGCAATGTGCGCAAATATAAGTGTTACAATTTAAACTTACATTTGCAAATAAAATCTTGCACTTGAACTGTGCTCTTTATCCTACTAATTAGGTTTATCTGACGTGTAAGAAGCACTAGGCTAAGTCCCAATTTCACAGGTAACATACATATAAATCTTATTGGTAGGAAAAGCATAGGTATGACACTCATATAAATATGAAAGTTACAACCATGTTCTTTATTTAAGTCTTGTGTCACTTTTAAATTTGGTCAGCTAATATTTTATAGATAGGAAGATTTATCCGAAACCTTATAACTGACCCTTAATCGAAAGAGTAATAACTTATTTCTAACCTTATTGTTACACCATCCAAACTTAAGTGCTATGAGATTTTAAAATCAACCTTTAGTTCACTTACATGCCAATGGCCAATGCTAGACAGCTATCATTCATCGTGTGATATTTATCTTGCAGCCGTCACGATATAATGAAACACTATACTACAAGCTCAATATATAAGTATATCGTGATTTCGATGGATCGCCGATTAATATCGAAGGTGTTGCATCCGCCAATCACTAATTCGATTAATCAAAACAGCTCAAATTTAATTATATCGTCATCACTCAGATCGCCGTCTCATTTGCATTTTTTTTTAATTTAGAGTGTAAAAAGGTCAGAGTGAATTATTAAACAAGTTGTCACTCATACGGGATTCTCTAATCGTGTTAAGCTTACTCGGCCGAGTGTAATCACTCGATGTGCCCGCGGTTTTACCCGAATAATGCTGAAAGCACACTAATTTTGTGTTGTGTACTAACATGGCCTCGTGGAATCCTAATTTGATTGTTAATAACCAACACTACTAACTACAAACAGTGACTATACTGTAAAGTTCTATATTCTATGCTGTTACTAAGAGTTTCCGTCGCATACGTCGCGCCTGAGTCGCAGCCAGTCTTGTGCAAGACTGGCTGCGACTCAGGCGCGACGTATCGCACTCTCTTGATAATGCCTAGACGTATAGGCGAAACCGCGGTCGACTAAATAGACCAACATTACGTAAGTAACACCCGTATTTCATAATTTGAATAATGTTACAAACTCACGTTAGTTTTAATAAAAAAAATAGTTTCCAGACAAATAAATCACGTAAAACTTATTGTCCGGTCCTGGAATTAAACCCGATTTCCTAAGGTGGGCTGTCGCACAGACCACCAGTAACCCAACGAGGCGTTTAAGATGTTAGAACATAGTAAGCACTATACTCCTGCCGGGGTTCACTTTAATCCGTTCAGATGTGATTTATCAAAAATAAAATTTCTTGTCAGAAAAGTTTAGAATGGCAATTTTTGTTCCACTCGGGCATTGAACACGAGATCTGGCGGTGAGAGATCGCATAAGCTAACCAGTAGACAAAGGAGACAGTTATTGTAGTAGTGCTGAAAATGCATTTATAACTCTTTGCACGGCCTCTGGACAAACGAGGTATTCAGACAGTTCTTTTTTTCATTTATTTTAATGAGATCGTGCATTTTAATTTCGCACACATTACAATTAGAGTGTAGCACTCTTCCAGGAGTGTCTGAGGCTTAATGGCATTTAGAAATGTGTGTCCTGGCTACTCTTTTTTAAATGCCATTATGCCTTAATTTCAAACCTACCTGTCCTTCATACATACATTACTTCTTCCCTTTCTTCGAGCCTTATCAAATTACATTGGGATCGGCTTCTAGTCTTACGGATTCTTCTGAATTTGACGTGGAGTGGCTCTTACCATACCTTCAAAAACCAGAACGAGACTCTCTGAGGCACGCTCTTTATGTTAAGATGGTCGTCCATCCACAGCTGACCGCTGTTAGCATTGCTTAACCTACAAGATTTTTTTTTTTTTTTTAAATAACGACGCCCGCACAAGGCATAACTCCTGTGTCGCGGGGGTGTTCACAAACATACATCGGATCGAACCCACAACACCAGCGCTTTTGAAAGCGGCGAGGCGACCGCTTTAACCACCATGCCAACCGTGCACTCAAGATCGTTACATACATTACATACACATTTATTATTTACTCAGGTAGCCTTGTCAATAATTTTATTATTGATGATTTTAATTGATAAACATACAATTATTGGGCTATGTTATATTTTATTTGTAATGATAAAAGTCACGTAACACTGACACGAGCCTGGTAATTTACACCGATACTGTTTGCTTTCTTTATAATGTTGAACTCAAAAATAAATTAGTTTATTAGATTTATGAAGATTTCGTTTTATTTCGGAGTGCAGCTTACTTCGCGATTTCCAAAGTAGCCAATGTCCTGCTCTAAGTTTAATCTGCCTGCATACTAAATTTCATCAAAGTCGGTTCAGCTGTTTAGGCGTGAAAGCGAAACAAACCGAGTGAAAAGATACTTATTTTCGGATTTATAATATTACTTAGGATTAGGAAATAAGGATTTGGATATAGCAAAATTCCGTTATGTCGGTGTCTAGTGCACGGTTGGCGTTGTGGTTAAAGCTGTTGCCTCGCCGCTTTCAACAGCGCTGGTGTTGTGGGTTCGATCCCCACATGGGACAATTTTTTGTGTGATTCGCAAAGATTTGTTCAGACTCAAGGTATGCTTTGTGTGTGTGAAATGTATGTTCGTGAACACCCCCGCGACACAGAAGTTATTCCTAGTGCGGGAGTCGATTTAGAAAAACCAATTAATTAGTATCAGCATAAAAGAGTAACAATCTAAATATATATCCATACAAACCACAAATTTTCAATTTTTCCGAGTATATTCATATCTTCGTTTAAAAGGATGCCTCCGACTTCAATTTCACACTGTATGATGAAATATAATAGAAAAATGAAAGGCAAAGATATCCTTTGTGTGCTCATTTTCGGATGCTTAAAAATCACAATATGATGGACATTATTTGTTCATTATGTGACCCGCCTTGGGGTGACTTTAATTGGAGATTTAACCCACAACAATAACGATTTTCATATGAGGAAAAATGTGTTATCATTATTTTAATATCTTGCGAACGTTTGGTCAGAGCTGTTATTGGTCAGGCCGTGAAATTACTGTCACATGACTCATGAAACCATTGTTTTTAAGTGAAGCGATCCTCAATCTGATTTCTAAAATGCTGATGTCTATGGGCTGTAAACTACAGACACAACCTAGATAATAATATGAAACAAAATAGAGATAAATAGGCAGTAAGCAAACCACTTTATTTCTGTATATTAAAAGTATTAACATACACAGTCAGTATTTTTAAAAATAAAACTGTTAATAACGGAGCACACAGCGCATGTCGCGGAGCCGTACCGCAAGGATTTTGATTCGTGCTCATAAAATTATGTTTCATAAAATCATTTTTAATATTCAAGGCAATAATTTATATTCTAATCTAATAAGTATAACAGTACAAACTAAACGATCACTGCCGACCGCTGGTTCTGCATTTGAGCCAAATGTAGCAGAAATGCATTCATACGCGTATTCGCAGAACGTGCTATAAAAATGGTATTCCAATATAAACGTTTTATTGCATATGTTATTGATGTTTCTTGGGTTATTGAAAACTCGTATTGTAGAATTTGCAAAGTGCTTTCTTTGCACGTTAATTTTTATTTATAAACGAAATTAGTATTAGAAATTAGAAATTATAAAGGGTTGGCTAAAGCTCTTCATAGGATCACACAGTACCTAACTTTATTTAAACCTACATCAGGCACCAGTCCCTCACAAAGGTGAACTTTAAGACATTGCCGCTTCTTATAAGATAAGACCTAATAATTATAAAGCAAAACCTATTGTGAAGAGAAAATAAACGTAACCGTATTTATAACCTACACAATTTAAGAACTGCCATTTTATAGAACAAAGAGGATCAGAAACATACATCATGCTTCTAGAGAGCCTAGGGTAAAAACAAGAACATAGTTTCATGTATCAAACGTGGCTAGCTCTCTAACTATTAATTCATTCCCTTTCATATCTTCTGTAACGCAATCAGTTTATTTCTTTGCTTCTTTGTATAGACTACCTAAAATATGTGCGATTAAATTAAGTATTTTTACCTATAGACTAAACGGCAAATGTATCAAGAATGATGATATTTTCGACGGTCGATCTCCACGTCGATAGCGAGACTACTGAGAGGAAAACACATTTTGCGTCGACCCCAAAAGTAATGGGATATATGCAGGCAAAAGAAGTTAGTGTATAGAAACCAAAAACAAATCTCTCAAAAAACATCTACAAACACTAAAGTTTGTTCTTCTTACAAGCAAGGTATATAAATAACATATTAAGCTGTAAAATATTTATGCTAAAATACCAATAGCAGTTTCATACCGCATATTGCAAACACACGTATCAATGCATTTCTACACATTTAACTCGAACACGATGCCGCCGGTCACCAAACTACTGTTGTGGCCGAATACTAGATTTGAATGTAAATAGTTTGTGCTTTTATTTATAAAAA
This sequence comes from Hypena proboscidalis, assembly GCA_905147285.1. NCBI lineage: Eukaryota > Metazoa > Arthropoda > Insecta > Lepidoptera > Erebidae > Hypena > Hypena proboscidalis. Next base: position 2,442,981 of record LR990147.1, read on the forward strand.
CTTTATTATTTCGTTTAATTATAAATAGTTAATCTTTATTTACAGAGAAATATACATATAGTACCTTAAATTAAATTAGCCTAATAACTTAAAACTTTATTTACAGAAACATAATATATGCATATTGGATCTTAAATTACACTAGTCTAATAACTTAATTTAAACTTAATAAGTCACCGCCAGGAGGCCTCGTACCCAAAATGCTGGCAGCATTACCGCGTTGTATTGCGATACTAAGTCCCTGGCCGAAATATAAGCCAGCATTTCGAGAACGAGTTGCCTAAGTAAGACGCGGTAATACTATATTTAAAACAGCGATAGCTGAGTGGGACCGCAGGACTGCGAAGTCAAAGCTCTCGCGTTCGAACCTACGCCACACACGTGTCAATAAATCGATAAGATTCGTCTTTTCGAAGATACGTGTGTATTTATCATATAAATTATCGCTCGCTAACGGTGAAGGTCTTGAGAAAACCTGTCTAAAAAGTACTCAAGGTGGTGTAAATTCTACCAATCCGCACTAGGTCAGCGTTGTAGATATAGCCTAACCCTACTCATCATGAGAAGAGGGCCGAGCCCATCAGTGGGACATGTATTAGATACAGGCCTGCTATTATTACTATCACTTAATACTGTTTAAATCAAACGTAAACCGACATCTATCATTCATTCATCAACTCGTTTCAATCGAACAAGATGTTATCAACTCTTCCATATTTCACCCACTTTCAATACATACCCATAATGCGGGTACATGGAGATTTAAATTCAATGTGACGTCATTTTTCAACGTCCGCACTGAATACGGACAGGTGAATTTAGTTAGAATGTAATACATTTGGACGGGGATTGATTGAAAATGAAAATAGCTACAACTCATGAAACATTCACAAAGGTATTTGTAATCTTGTTTTTTTAGCTTTCATTGAATTTACGTATTAACTAACAATATTATATATACGTCTCTCACCGCGAGGTCTCCAGTCCGATTACCGGGTTGGGCAAAGTGCTATTTATTAGCAATCAGTACGGAGTTGGAATTGTGCCCGGTGGATGGCGATGGCGATTACCCCCTATCCCATTCTTAAAACATAGCAGGTGAAGTGTAGGTGTTGTACACCTCTGCCACTGCCTGCCGGGTTATATAGGCGTAATGTTATGTTTTGTATATTATTGGGTTAGGTTAGTAATTACTAGTATTTTCTTTTTTTATATATTTTTCTTTCTTAAATATAAGGTCCCCTGAAACTACATTTTAAACTTAATATAAAAAGAAAAAAAAATATTAATTAATAATATTACCTAATCAAAAATATTTTGACGTAGATTTAAATCTTCAGTCAATCACAAATCATGTTCGGGTATTGAAAAAAAAAAATCTCCACTTCTTTGAGCTGTTCACAAATTCAAAACACTTAAACGTACAGATATTCAAGTTCGATTTCACCAAAGCATTTCATATGCCTTTGCTCAATTTATGTAATAAATACGGAAATACCAAATGCATATCTAGATACATACAAGGGAGCGCAGAAACGTATATATACATTTTTTCGTACATTTTACATTTTTTGACGACCGGATGGCGGAGTGGGTAGTGTACCCGCCTGCGACGCCGAGGTCGCGGGTTCGATTCCCGCTTAAGATAAAATCTTTGTGTGCATGAACATGGGGGTTTGTCTTAGTCTGGGTGTTTCTATGTATCATATGTATGTATTTACAAAAGAAAAGTATATATATGTATTAGTATCAGTTATTCTAGTACCCATATTACAAGCTCTGCTTAGTTTGGGACTAGATGGCGTTGTGTGTAAGTTGTGAGATATTTATTATTATTATTATTATTTTTTTCTACTTTCCCCGATATTTATATTTTCCCCGTAATTTAAGCTCTTTTTAACCTTCAACTATTTGGTTATTATTATGTCAGTATGTAAAAATTGATAATTTATTTAAATGTATTTTTTAATGAAGGGAGTAATATTAACAAATATTAAAAGATATTATCTCCTCTAACTTCACCTTAGAAAGATTATGCCCTTATTAAAAAGTCATATAATATGTCAAGTATATATATGTGACTTTTAACGTCAAATTACACAATTACGTCTCTAAAGGCAAAAGTTAAATGAGTTTGTAAAACTAATGTTAGTGCTACAAAATTAAGCCACACCTTAATATTCTTTTAATTATTAACTAAGCTATACGAATTACTTATTAGATCATTTATGTACGAAAAGAATAATAATATATATGTAATAACTAACTATACTAATTTTGTACTTTAGTATATTTTATGTATTGTCCCAGCGAGGTCTCGAAATCGATTCCCGGGGTTGTGTAAAAGTGTAATTTGGGAGTTTGCCATCGAGATCTCAATACCAGCACGAAGTTAGAATTGTGCTCGGTGGATGGCGATAGGCTCACCTCCCACTGCATGGGACCTTACCATAACAGGTGAAAAGTGCCACATCCTTCTGTGTATTTTTTTTTGTTTTATAAATATTTTTAGTAATTTGCAGATTTCGACTTCGTACCATACGTAAAAATTACAAACATTCATTCAGAGATAAAAATCTTATTCGAAAAGTATATCTATATATGAGATTTTACTTCACAAACTTTATTTTTTGTATTAATAATTAAGAAGTTTCTTTTCGCTAAATATGTAAAGAAAATAAAGTGAATAAAATAACACCAAGACTATTTATTTTTACTATTTTTTAATGACATTTTCTTCGGTCAACGAATAAGCATTGCCATACAGCGTGGCAAAGCTGCCAGCATTTCGGGAATGATGCCCACTGGTAGCGGTTTACTTGATTAGTGTATATAATAATAATAATAATAATAATTTATTTACGTAAAAAGAATAATGCAGTAAGTACAAAAAATACACTAATTATTAGAAGTACATTAATAGTAATGACTGAATTACTACAGTTAAAGTGGGTGTGGTTCTGTTCTCCTAGCTAGGTTACAGAATAACTATAGTTATATATAGTATAGTTAATATAGTTTTAGTAATTTTAATTAACTATAGATTTAGTTATTTTTATTTTTGTAATTAACAGAAATGTATTTTGTGGTGAAATAAATATTACACCTTTAAAAAAAAAAGACTATTTATAAGAAGGAACTTCAGCAAAAGTAAATCGTAAGAGCAAATAATTAGCAATACTTTAAGTGCAGTTAGCGAACCGATTCGTCGCCGTCGTGGGTAGCTTCTAACTGCAACTACAAGTCAAGTGCATTCGTGTTAAAAACTCCCTGCACCTGTTTTGAACCACTGAACCGAATAATAAGACTATTCTGATCGAAGGCATGGCATAGATTAAGAACTAACTGAATCTGACAAGATGTATCAACTTTTTGTAAAACTTTTAATAATTTCGTTTACAACAGATTAATTTATCAATCGATGGTCTAGTGGTTAGCGTATGTGCCTCTCACCGCGAGGTCTTGGATGAACTTGCCGTCAGGAAATTCACAATAGCAGCACGGAGTTGGAATTGTGCCCGGTGGATGGTAATGGGCTCCCCCTACCCCATGAGACTTAAACATAACATTTAAATGTGTGTTATGCCATGTAGTTTATCAAACTTACAATGTAAAATTCTTTGGTTTATCATAACTGGCATAAGGCTGGCTTCTATTTTGGACAAATGATCAGCATTGCCATACAACGTGGCAATGCCGCCAGCCCTCTGGGCAACGTTACTTGCGGTCGACATCGATGCGGACGTATTTTTTGACAACAGATTTTTTTACGAGCTTTGGTTTATTTAATAATTATATATTATTCTTTTATTTGATGTATATATAGTTAAGTGAAGGGGTAAAACGAAATTGATTACATTTTGACTTCTGACATGGAAATAATCAATGAAGTTAACATAATTAATAGATTCAGGTATAGTTCTGATCACAGACCAATCCGCACTAAAAAAATATTTAATTTTAAAATTCATCGTTCCAAAATTTTTACACGTAAATTCAAAAAGCTCTCCAAAGATGACCTAATTATAAATAAACAACAATTTAATTTACATATCTCAAACTACTTTAAACCTCTTGAAGTTGACAACCTAGGAGCAGACGAACAATATGATACATTAGTTAATATTATAAACTCAAGTACAAAAAAAATTAAATCAGAGAGAAATAAAACAAAAAAGCTAACATCTCCAACACTCAACCTTATTGAAACAAGAAGCAAACATCAAATTGGCTCAGTTGAACACAGGACACTTGATAAACAGGTTAAACGAAGTATCAGAAGAGACCTAAGGAATCATAGTACCTATCTAGTCAGGCTAGCTCTAGAGAAACATACATCACTAAGAACTGCTAAAAAGGGCATATCTAAAGGTAAAACTTGGATTAACAGCGTCAAAGACCAAACAGGACTAAAACACCACGATAGAGACAAAATAGTAGAGACGTGCACTGACTACTATAAATCACTGTATAAAGATCCAAATAAACCAACTTCGGAAGCGGAACATGACTTTGTTTCGCCTGACACTATTCCTCTTATATCGTTCTCTGAAGTATTGAGAGTTCTGGAAAAAATGCCCTTTAACAAAACTCCAGGTCCGGATGGAATAACCTCAGAAGCACTAAAATTGGGAGCACCCAGTCTAGTACCACATATAACCAGTCTTTTCAACAAAATTTTAAGCACATGCAAAACACCCGCTAAAATGTGCCACTCCGACATTATACTTCTGCACAAAAAGGGAGACAAGGCTGACATTAACAACTACAGGCCAATAAGTTTAGTGTCCCATCTCTACAAAGCTTTTATTAAGATCATCTATAACCGAATCGATGGGCAACTAGACTCACTTCAACCGCCTGAACAAGCTGGTTTTCGCCCGGGTTTTTCCACGGTTGACCACCTACAAGCCGTTAACCAACTTATTGAAAGATATAACGAGTTTAACATGCCTTTGTACCTAGCATTCATAGATTATGCCAAAGCATTTGACAACGTAACACACAACTCAATATTTAACGCCCTGTCAAATCAAAACATAAATCAACAATACATAACAGTTCTAAAAAACATTTACAACAATAGCACAGCCAATATCAAGCTTGACCGGACAGGACCAACTTTCAAGATCGAGAAAGGAGTTAAGCAAGGTGACCCGCTCTCTCAAAAGCTTTTTACAAGCATTTTGGAGGAGGTGTTTAAAAATTTGACGGACTTGTGGGTGTCAAAAGGAGTTAATATTGGCATAAAGAAAATCACCAACCTGCGATTCGCGGATGACATAGTTCTTTTCGCTCATTCCGCTACTGAACTACAAGAGATGCTACAAGACCTGAGCACTGCAAGCCTTGAGGTTGGACTGAAGATGAATAGGTTAAAAACAAAAGTAATGACCAACAGTACTGAACATAAGTTAAGAATAGATGGACAAGAAATACACCATGTCGATGAGTATATTTACCAGGGCCAGCTAGTTTCCTTCAAAAACAGGCAGGATAAAGAAATTGATCGTCGCATCGATAAAGCCTGGAGGAGCTACTGGTCCCTTAAAGAGTTATTGAAGAGCAACCTTCCTATGAGACATAAACGCAGACTCATTGACATGTGCATATTGCCCGTCTTGACTTACGGTGCCCAAACCTGGTCGCTGACCGAATCACAAAAGTCCAAACTCAAGGTTTGCCAACGAGCTATCGAAAGGAGTGTGTTGGGCATAAAGCTCAAAGACCGAGTCCGAAACTCTGAAATCCGCTCAAAAACCGGCATTGCAGACGCAGGCAACAAAGCCGCAAAGCTAAAGTGGGATTGGGCGGGGCACGTTTGCAGGATGCATCCAGAAAGGTGGTCAAGAATCGCGACACAATGGATGCCGGAGAACCGGTGTCGTCGCCGAGGCCGGCCGAGAAAACGCTGGCGCGATGACTTGGACACCTTTCTGGAAGACTGGCAGGATAAAGCTCTGGAGAGGGAAGAATGGAAGTCTTTGGGGGAGACCTTTGCCCAACAGTGGGACAATATAGGTTAAAAAAAAAAAATATAGTTAAGTATTTATTTAATTAGTTTTTAATATTAAATTGTAGTTAGGTTAGTAATGTAAATATTTAAATTAAAAAATCTATTCCATAGTTAAATAGAATAAGTATTTCTTTCTAGGAACTGAAACTTAAAAAAATTACAATCTTTAGATTTTTTTCATTACTTTAATTATTATTGAAACATAATTTTTAGTTTTAATTAACATTTTCGGAAATCACAACAAACAGAACATTTTCCATCTAAAATAATTATTTAGAACCATAACAAAACTGAGCAAAAGTAAATCTTAAGAAAACCACCGTACATTTCTTTCTAAGAAAACCAAACCTAGCAAAACTTTGCAAAGGCCAAGCAAATAATTAGCAATACTGTAAGTGCAGTTAGTAAACCGATCCGTCGTGGGTAGCTTCTAACTTCAACTGTAAGTCGAGTTCAAAACTCCTTGCACCTGTATTGAGAAAAAGTTACTAAGTTATGAACCACGGAACCGAATAACTAGACTCTTTTGATCGATGCCAACGATATATTAAAAAAATAACTCAACTCACCGCCTCGATTGACCATTGGTTAGCGTATGCGCCTCTCACGCGGGATTTTGGGTTCGATACCCGGGTTGAAAGTGTTATTTTTTGACTTTCCATTAGGATATTTACAATAGCAACACGGAGTTGGAATTGTGCCTGGTGGATGGCGATGGCCCCCTATCCCATAGAACCTAAACATAACAGGTGAAATGTGTATTAGTTCCATATCATAGGGGGTGTGAGCTTAGCCAAAACACACTTTTGCCAAACCCGGGCATCGAACTATATTTTAAAACAATCTTTTTTTTAAATACGACGTATATTAGTATAGCAGCCCTGTATCTAATACATGTCCCACTGCTGGGCTCGGGCCTCTTCTCATGATGAGAAGGGTTAGGCCATAGTCCACCACGCTGGCCAAGTGCGGATTGGTACACTTCACACACCCTCGAGCACTTATTAGGAGCTTTCAGGCATGCAGGTTTCCTCACGATGTTTTCCTTCACCGTTAGCGAACGATAATTTATATGATAAATACACACATATCTTCGAAAAGACGAGAGGTGTGTGCCGTGGGTTCGAACCCGAGACCTTTAACTTTGCAGTCCTACAGTCTCCAACTCGGCTATCGCTGCAATACGACGTATGTAGCGAACAAATAGTCTACCTGATGTTAAGTGGTAACTATAGCCCATGAACATCAACAATTCACAAAAGCAGATTACAGATGCTTCATGTGCCAAGTAATGTCAGAGCCTTATCTCACCACCAAACCAGCACACAGTCGTGTGCTGGTTTGGTGGCAGGATAAAGGTGAGACGGTAGTGCTGCTCTTCGAGCTTGTTTGCAAGAGCTCTACCACCGTTTTTATGAAAGGTTTCGTTTTGAACCACTGAACCGAGTAACTAGACTCTTCTTATCGAAGCCAGGGATAAATTGAATTATAACTGAATTTGACAAGTTGTTTGCTTTTTGAATTACCGTACTTGAAAAACTAAAAATTACAACAGACTCATTTATTAATCTTGCAATCTAAATTTTAATTTATCAAACTTATTTTCAACAAAAGATTTATAAGTTTTTTTTAAGCAGTTAATCGACGCTGCACGAGATCAGAAGGACGGTTTTGACTTGGCTCAAAGCCGTCCGCCGTCAGCCTTCTGAACACATTTCCTGCAGTAGAGGTCGATGCGAAGGAATTCTTTGACACCATACCTGTAAATAGCAGCGATAGCCGAGAGGGAGACCCTAGGTCTGCTAAGTCAAAGGTCTCGGGTTCGAACCCACGGTACACACCACTGACAATAAATCGTCAAGTTTCGTCTTTTTGAAGATATGTGTGTGTATTTGTCATATAAATGATCGCTCGCTAACGGTAAAGGAAACATCGTGAGGTAAACTGCATGCCTGAGAGTGCCTAAAAAGTGCTCGAGGCTGTGAGTAGTCTACTAATCCGAGCTTGGCCAGGGTCGTGGACTATGGCCTTACCCTTCTCATCATGAGAAGAGGCCCAAGCCTAGCAGTGGGACATGAATTAGATACAGAGCTGCTTTTATTTATTACATAGTTTCCCTTTTTATCATAAAAATAGTTACATTATAGATTTATAAATATTTTAATAAAGTTAAAGATTTTAAAACAGAAATACCTAGGAAAAATACAAGGCATACGAATCTCAGCCTTTTATATATTTTTCAAACAAAAAAGGTACAATAAAAAACTCGAAACATTGTGTTATAATTTTAGAAATGATTAATGCACGATCCTTTATAATAAACTCGACCTGATCCTTGGCCTGGATACCTGATCATGGTCTCCGTTTTTCATGAACGTATCTACGAGTATAGGAACAAAGAAAATTTAATTGACATACTTGAACTTTTGCGTATAATGTAGGTATTTGTCAGATTAGTCAATTTTGTTATTGTTATATTTGTATTATAACATAACATTACATCACGACTATATTACCAAGAAGGGTGTGGCAGAGGTGTACAGCACCCACACTTCACCTGTTATGTTTACGTCCCATGGGAAAGCTGGTAAGCCTACCACTATCCACCGGTCACAATTCCAACTCCTAGCTACTATTGTGAATTTCCTGACGGAAAGTTAACAAATAACACTTTGGCTGACCCGGTAATCGAACCTGCGTCCTCGCGGTGAGAGATACGCTAAAAACTAGCCGTATTTACGAACAGTGAGTTTGAATTGAGATCGGTGGAAGGCAAAAATTAAAATAAAAAGAAAACGATTTTAGGAACTAATAATTACAATAATACAGAGCCTTTATACTACATAATTATACAAGTTGCAACTGAGTTCATATGTCTCAGACCTGCTATGCTATAGTGGTGCCTAAAAGGCCACAGCTCAACATATTGTTGCCAGAAAAATTTGGCAACGTTGATTTTCAGCTGGAACCTCAGGTGACAAGTGATATATAATAATAATAGCAGCCCTGTATCTAATACATGTCCCACTGCTGGGCACGGGCCTCTTCTCATGATGAGAAGGGTTAGGCCATAGTCCACCACGCTGGCCAAGTGCGGATTGGTAGACTTCACACACCCTCGAGTACTTTTAGGCACTCTCAGGCATGCAGGTTTCCTCACGATGTTTTCCTTCACCGTTAGCGAGCGATAATTTATATGATAAATACACACATATCTTCGAAAAGACAAATCTAAACGATTTATTGACAGAGGTGTGTGCCATGGGTTCGAACCCGAGACCTTCGACTTAGTAGTCCTACGGTCTCACACTCGGCTATCGCTGCTGTGTAATATATATATAATAAAACATAAAATAAAATAAAATAAATACGATGTACAGATGTGATAATAAAAATAAATACGATGTACAATAGGTAAAAATTGGGTATTGTACACATCTGCACGTGTGGTGTAGTGGTTGAAGCGGTCGCCTCGCCGCTCTCCACTGCACTGGTGTTGTGGGTTCGATCCCCACATGGGACAAATCTTTGTGTGATTCGCAAATATTTGTTCTGAGACTGGGTGTGCTTGTGTGAGTGAATAAGTGTATTTTGGCCTTGTCATTGGGACCATTGCATAGTGTTATTGCTTCTGGCGTTCTATCTAATGTATAAAATCCAAATTTATCTGTAACACCGAATTCAAATTCAAATTCAAATTCAAATCATTTATTTTCATAGGCCCCAGGAGGCGCTTGAACACGTCAAAACATTACAAAAAATGATATAAAAGTAAATAATAAATAATACTAAATTATACTAATTACAATTATTTTAATAACCGGGGCTCAGATTAATTTTAATCAAACTGTTTAGAATCGAATTAAAATCAATCTAAGTACCAGCTCCGATGGGTATTGCATTATGAGAAGAGCTGGTGAGAAACTCATGTGCACCATCTTTTAAAATGAAAAATATAACAATATAAAAGTACATAAAAAAATCACATAAGAAGAGCAATTCATTTCCAAATACTATTATCATTTATGTAGTCTGAAATACTATAGTAAGCTTTTTGACATAGTTTAGTTTTAACATATTTTTTAAATTTACCTATCGATAATTCTATTGCGTCTAAAGAAAGTTTATTGTAAAAGCGTATACATTGACCTGGAAACGAGTTAGAGATTTTATGGAGCCTAGTAGTGGGCACAGCGAGTTTGTTTTTGTTCCTTAGATTTAATTTATGGAGATCACTATTTTTCTTAAATTTCGTTTGGTTTTTGTGAACGTACATTAAATTTTCGTAAATGTATTGAGAATGTAACGTCATAATATGTATCTCTTTAAATTTATTTCTTAGTGTCTCCTTGGGACTCATCATATAGATAGCTCGAATAGCTCGTTTCTGGAGCACAAATATTGAATCTATATCCGCGGCACTACCCCAGAGCAATAAACCATATGACATTATACTGTGAAAATAGCTAAAATAAACTAAACGCGCAGTAACATCGGTCAGTTGACGAATTGTTTTTACGGCGTAAGCTGCTGAGCTGAGTCTACCAGACAACGTTTCTATATGTGAGCCCCATTGTAATTTAGAGTCTAATGTTATACTAAGAAAGACAACCTTATTGACCATTTCCAATTCCTCATTGTCCATCACCACACTAGTTTTGACTTGCTTAACATTTTTTGTAAAAAATCTAATATATTTTGTTTTACTACCATTTAAAAGCAAGTTATTAGCACTAAACCAGTTCACTATCTTTGATAAAGCATTGTTTACATCGTCAATTACTGATTGTTGTCTTTTTACCTTAAAAACTAAAGAAGTGTCATCCGCAAACAATACTATCTCATGATTATCCTTAACAAGATGAGGTAAATCATTAATATACAAGAGAAACAGGAAAGGCCCTAAAATAGAGCCTTGTGGCACCCCCATTGCTACAACTGATCCATGCGAACGCTTTCCATTGACATCTACTCTCTGAATCCTATCGCTTAGATATGAAGTAAGAAGATCCAGAGCGATGCCTCTTATACCGTAGTGGTGTAACTTCTTGACTAGAGTTTCATGCTGCACACAATCAAAAGCCTTAGATAAGTCACAAAACACCCCATAGGCATCCCGCGACTCTTCCCAAGCCTCAAATATGCATTCCAGTAATTTTACCCCAGCATCACATGTTGACCGTCCGCGAGTGAAACCGAATTGTTTAGTGTGCAACAGATTGTTTTCATTAAAATATTTAAGTAACTGCGCGAGAATTAATTTTTCAAAAATTTTACTAAACGTAGGTAGCACCGATATTGGTCTGAAGTTTGTGGGGTCTAATGTACTACCTGATTTAAACAAAGGAATGACTTTACTTAATTTCATTAAGTCAGGAAACACACCACAATCAATACATCTATTAAATATCACGATTAAATCAGGTGCAATAATGTCAATCAACGAATTTATAATATGTACAGAAATGCCCCATAGATCAGCCGTTTTCTTAATATTAATTGATTTAAACGCGGCTTTAAAATCAGACAAATTAACATGGTGAAAATCGAAATTATTGTAAAACTCAGGCACATTATCTTTAAGTAACGACTCGGCAACGGAGGAGGAAGAGCCTAAAGCACTAGTTAGAGAGACAGGAAAAGCAGTAAAAAATCCTTCCGTTCTAGGCAATTTAAGCGTGATTGTATCCAGTTAATTTCACTGGCCTGAGTTCAACATTTAACTCGCCTTTCGTTCTCTCTCTCTTTCATTTAATATTTGAACAAATAATTTCATGATGTGTTAGATATAAGTTTTATTGAGACATATTACTATGACCAAACACACATTCAAGTAAAACATAAGGACCTTCACAGGAATCAACTAAAGTTACATATAAGTTCATTAAGATTCCAGTCTTATTCTGGAACAAATATTATTTAATATGCGACAAACGTTTCAAGGACACAAATTATTTAATTAAGTATGTCATAAAATTAACTCAATTCATCCCACACTCTCGCAGTGTTAAATAACTTATTCAATAACATTAATATGTAATGTTGACGCGTAGTTATTAATTTATTAGGTTACACTGCTTCCATGGCCCAGTGGTTAGGGTATGCGCCTCTCACCGAGATGTCTCGAGTTTGATTCCCGGGTCAGGCAAAGAGTTATAACAGGTGAAATGTGGGTGATGTACACGTATGCCACACCCTTCTGGGTAATATAGGGGTGATGCTATGTTATGTTTGGTAACATAAATTGTTATGTGTTTGCAATAAACTAGGTTTATTGTACTTCTGATAAAACATGGTTTTAAGGATATTACCTTTAGTTTTACTGGTGGTAGAGCTCTTGTGAATGAGCTCGAGGGCGGCAGCACCACCGTCTCACCTTTAACCTGCCGCCAAATAGTAGTGCTTCCATTACTGTGTTCCGGTTTGGTGGTGAGATCAGGCCCTGAAATTACTGGCACATGAGGCATAACACCGTAGTCCTCAGCTGCAGCGACGCATCTATAATCTGCTTTTGTGGATTGTTGATGTCCATGGGCTGTACTCCGCTTACCAACAGGTGGACTACACGTTCGTTCGCTGTAGGCGTAGTATAAAAAAAAAAAAAGTTAATTTTGCAATTTTTATACACTGATAGATTAAGAACGGACGACTAGATAAATGAATTGATGAAATGAAAAAAACATTTACACTAGGATTTGAACGTTTGTGCCGGATGGATGGCGATAGGATCACCCCCTTGCCATGGGACCTAAACATAACACGTGAAATGAGGCTTCATAATGTATAGTAAAATGTATGTATGTAAAAATAACTGTTTCGTTGTACTGACGAAACGCGTATTTTTCGTAAAGATTTTTGTCTGAAATTTCAATTAATACCGCAATGACGTGTCGTGACCGTGATATATACTATACGAACTAGAAAAAACTGTCACGCCGGCGGATTTTCCGTCAGAAATTTCTCCATAGCAGCACAGAGTTGGAATTGTGCGCGGTGGATGACGATAGGATCACCGCCTACACATGGGACCTAAACATAACAAAAATGATGATGATGAAAAATGATTGTTTTGTTGTACTTAGAATCGAACTCGACACCGAGGTAGACATAATTTGTTTTCAATTCGTGCCAAGTGATAATAGGTACAAATAGCAATGGGTACTAAATAGGACAAGATAATCCCTTGAATCTAGCAGTAAATGTTTCGATGTCTTTCTCTACTTGCAATGCACATTGCATGTACAATAAACACAGCTTTATGAGCTCGCTAAGTAAAGTGATACATAAATTTCATTGTTACCGTTTATCATTGAGAAATTAAATTTATTTGGAAAACGCGTATTTTTCGTATGGATTTTTGTCTGAAATCTGTGATTTCAATTAATACCGCAATTTAGTGTCATGAACCTGTTTATATACTATAAGAACTAAAAAAACTGTCACGCCGGAGGATTTTTCGTCAGAAAGTTCATCTAAACATAACAGGTGAATTGTGGCTTCATAATGTATATAGGCGTGATATTTGTATGTAAAAATAACTGTTTTGCTACACCAAAGAATCGATCCCGACTCCAAGGTAGACATATTTGTTTTCAATTCGTGCCAAGTAATAATAGGTACAAATAGCAATGGGTACTAAATAAGACAAGATAATCCTTGAATCTAGCAGTAAATGTTTTCGATGGCTTTCTCTACTTGCAATGCACATTGCATGTACAATAAACACAGCTTTATGAGCTCGCTAAGTAAAGTGATACATAAATTTCATTGTTACCGTTTATCATTGAGAAATTAAATTTATTTGGAAAACGCGTATTTTTCGTATGGATTTTTGTCTGAAATCTGTGATTTCAATTAATACCGCAATTTAGTGTCATGAACCTGTTTATATACTATAAGAACTAAAAAAACTGTCACGCCGGAGGATTTTTCGTCAGAAAGTTCATCTAAACATAACAGGTAAATTGTGGCTTCATAATGTATATAGGCGTGATATTTGTATGTAAAAATAACTGTTTTGCTACACCAAAGAATCGATCCCGACTCCAAGGTAGACATATTTGTTTTCAATTCGTGCCAAGTAATAATAGGTACAAATAGCAATGGGTACTAAATAAGACAAGATAATCCTTGAATCTAGCAGTAAATGTTTTCGATGGCTTTCTCTACTTGCAATGCACATTGCATGTACAATAAACACAGCTTTATGAGTTCGCTGAGTAAAGTGAATGCATAAACTTCGTTGTTACTTTGACAATGAATTAACAACCGTTTTAATTGCACCTCTTAGTAAACCGATGTTCGTCGCATCCACTCTGTATTAAGCAATACAGGGTGGATGCCATAAGAGCATTTATTGAAGCTACAGATTGTAGACGTGTTCAGTATTAATTTCCATCGGATTAAAATTACTTAACGAACAACAATACCATGAATTCAAAACAAATTGAAAATTTAACATTAAGAAATTCAATTTGTTTAGAGAACGCGTTTGTTTCGGAAATTGATTGATATTCTACTTATATTATTCATATATGTCGAGACCCTGTATAGACTATAGGAACAAGGAAAAATCGCATTGCATCGCATTGTGCATTTTAAGTCGGTAAAATTCACAATAGCAGCACTGTTAGCGACACGAACCTCTTTTGTATAGGTTTTAGTTTTTTAATATTTTTAATAGTTTTTTATGTCACTTATGCCACCTTTATGTTTTTGTTCTGAGTCCAACTTTAGATGTCAAATTGTAATTTTCTTAAAAATTATTAATATTACCGAAGATTTCGCCTTTCGAACCCTCGGTCACCAAAAACAAGCACGAAGTTGAATTTGTGTCCGGTGGATGGCGATAGGCTCACTATCCCATGGAACCTAAAAATAACAGGTGAAGTGTGGGTGTTGTACACCTCTGCCACACCCTTCTGGATAATATAGGCGTGATGTTATGTTTTCCGTGATCGTTTCTGCCACTCCATCAAGTAAGCTGTCATTATGTGACATTATCATGACATAACTTAATTAAGCACTAATTTATCTTTATACACACAACAAATATGATTATCTAGCACTAACCGCTAAGCACTTATTTAATAGTACAGTGGGCCAACGAGTTAGCTTTGCAGGGCAAAAACTTCCAAGTCATAGTTAAGACTTACTACACCAGTTATGGATAAGTAAGTTACATTTACAATTTTACTGCTGATAGAGCTCTTGTGAACGAGCTCGAGGGCGGCTGCACCACCTTCTCACCTTTAACCTCAATATAGGCAGGGGTGCATGAAAGGAGCCTCCCCGAGTGACGTACACAACAATTCCCTACGTCCGGCGCACCCTGGGCAATTCGCGAGTTCTTAAAAGCGAATTGGCTAATCCTTTCACCACGATGGCAAGTCAAAACCTTGACCACCTTACTGACTGTCCAAAATGCCCTACCACCTGCACAAGGGAGGCGCTCATGAACGCCGACGAGAGCGTCATAACAGTGGCCACTTATTGGACCAATAAAATTTGACTCAGCCATCGACACGACGAAGAAGAAGAAGACCTTTAACCTGCCGCCAAATAGTAGTGCTTGCATTACTGTGTTCCGGTTTGGTGGTGAGATCAGGCCCTGAAATTACTGACACATGAGGCATAACACCGTAGTCCTCAGCTGCAGCGACGCATCTATAATCTGCTTTTGTGGATTGTTGATGTCCATGGGCTGTACTCCACTTACCATCAGGTGGACTACACGTTCGTTCGCTGTGGGCGTAGTATAAAAAAAAAAAATAGTGGGTATATTACACTTATTAAATATGTAATTTACACATGCATATCTATTGCAATCAGTTTGCAATATGGCATAGAAGTTTTTGCCCTGCATACCTAATTGCTTGGCCCACTGTACTATGTTTTGACCAATTTGACTTTAATAACCGAGAAGGGATACTATCGATATTGGATAAGTACGTGCAACAATATGGTGTAGGGTTCCGTAACACTATAGATTTTTTAACGGGCTTGAGAGAAAAGGCATACAATACATTGTAAATATCTATAAAAGAGCTCGTGGCTAAGTCAAAGCTGCGCGGACAAATCGATCTTATTGCAGGTTAAGCAATGCTTACTGCCGTCAGCTGCGCATTTATTTATTTATTTATTTATTTATTTACTTAAATCATAACGGTAATTACACCAATTACTATGATTCAAGATAGTTGTATATGTTAATTAACACAGTTAAGGGGATTGCATCGATCGAACCCGAAAAATACGCTTGGTAAAGTGCAGATTGTAGACGAATTCTTTCATGCTATAACAATAAAAAAAATATACAAATAAACTAGAGTATATGAAAAAAACTTTGTATTCTTTACTTTTTCTATAAACTTGTCCAAATGTTGGCAAAAAAATTGAGAACATGGGTCTTTTTTAAACTATATATCAAATTGTCTACATAACGGCTGGGTCATTTTGTATCATATTAATACTAAAAGGAAGAAAAAACCCTGTTTAACAATTCGTGTTGCCTATTTTCACGTTTTTATTTTTATATTTTGTAATAATCAATTATAACCCGAATCTTTGCAAAGCTCCCCACCAAGCACCCCCGCTATGCCCGTGGCGCTTACTCGGGATTTGTCTGTCAGTGTCTTGACGACACCTACGACGAGAGGATGTACGTAAATAATTTTTTGAATTCATTATTCTTGAATGAACTCATAGTATTAATGTAAGGCAAATATTCTTTTTATTTAGTATACATTGTAATTAAGTTTGTAAGCGTAATAAAACCCAGTTTTATTTAAGTTTTATATTTTAAATAATCATAGACTATATGGTTGAAATATTATATTGGTTAAACGTTAACAGTCAGAATAGAATATCGATATTTTTTACGGTTGAAAATATTAGTTAATATTTTTTGTCAGGTACGAGATTCGGTTTATTGTTGATGTTAATGACGTTTAATATTTTGTTCTATCGTTGCATTAGTTTGATGCTAGGTTAAATTCAATGAACTTTCCTTCATACTTTAACAGGCATAGGACTGTCTAGTAATAGTATAATATAGGAAAGGAGAATAGCTAGGCCTAGGCGTATTTAAAAGTTCATTGATTTTATGTACATTCCAATTTACATTTTTCGTGATTTGCATTTAAATTCCGTAATCGTGAATACAAATAAATAAAATTGAAGTGTCTGTTTTTAATGTCAAAATAACAATGTTTTTTTTTAGCAAATATAGTTATTTGCACGATACCTATGCCTAAAATATAGATTTTAAAATTTTGTCTGTCTGTCTGTCTGTTTGTATCGGCTAATCTTCTAAATGGCTGAACCGATTTTGATAAAATTTTAGATGCAGGTACCTGACTACAAGGCGCGTAACTAAAACTACTTTTTATCGATGTACCTACCACGCCTCAACAAAATAAACAAACAATTAACATCATCAAAGTCTAATTAAACTCGTCACCAAAAATCAACATAATTCACAACAAACAAGTAGCACTACAAATTACGAATAGTAACTGATCATAATTCATATTACTTTCTTTTGGTTGAAAATATCACTTACAGCAATTGAATCTTTATATCTATAATGATAGAGCACATAATCGCATAAAATCAAAACTATTCTAGCCGATGAGTAGCCGACCGCGCGCGCATGCGCGTGGCCGGTGCAGCTCGGCAGTTCGTTCGGCTTTCGGTCGGGTCCGCCGCTTCACGTACGAAAATGATCTTTATAATTTAGGAGTTAAAGTTTAAAATTCAATTGAGATAACTTGCGAATTTGGCGGCAAGAGGTCATCAAAGTTCAAATCACGTTGAATTTGATTTCAAATATATTTTAGATTCTTAATTTGGTTCATTGATTTTGATTGATTTGAATATTTTTGGTTGATGGTTATATTCATCATCTCTACTATTAGCCCAGTGCCGATAATTTTTAAAACAAAAAAAAATAATAGTACGATGAAACCCATTAGAAAAGAAGGAAAATATTATAAAAATTAAAGGAAAAATAATTTACGAGCGATCTGAGATCGGAAAGGGGAAGAGGAGGGACGGTTTCTTTTCGATTTTCGGCAAAACTAAAAGTCCTATGGAAAACAGAAGTTGTTGGTAATAAAAAGATCTAAAACTTTTGTATTTACTTTTTTTTCATTATAACCTCAAAACTAATGTGAAAAATTCAAAAAACCAAGTTTTTGGTTATTTATTTTTATCTGTGGCCGTATCCGCACATAATCACGAGACATATATGTTAACGAGTGCTGAATTGCGATAACGAAATGTTCACAGCAAGTGAATATACAGGTTGTATTTTTGAAACGGGGCAGTAAGGGCAAGTACCTTAACCGTTGCAGTTACAGCAAAACGTTCTTAAAAGACCTTCCCTAACTTTTTGGGACATTTTGAACTGCATTCACAGATTTTGTAAAAAACTTACAGTTAGCAAAAAAATGCAAAAAGTTCAATTTTTTTTTTTATGCCAATCGATTCTATTTCATGTGGGGATCAAAAAACTCTATGGGACCATTTTAGCTTTCAGTACTAGAAAAGACAGAAATCGCCAAAAACGTTTCCCATACATTTCGGCAACAGAAACGAATTTCTACGATGGTCTAACTTTTTGTTATGGCCTGGAAGTGGGTAGAATTGACTGTAAAGTAAATAAAAAGAATTTTTACCCTCAAATTTCGAATTTGATTCGAAAATCTGTGTGTTATCCTTAGTTTCAGCTGAGAAACTTCGTATGAGTTATTAATTAAGGATTTTCGCTAAAATGTCTTCTAATCGTAAAAAAATTGACTTATTAGAAGCGTATTTTGTCAATAATCGAAATGCGGGAGCTGCATTAGTGTGGTACCGCAATAAGTATCCGTTGCGGCATGTGCCAACAAGAAAGGTTATTACAAATCTTTTGAAAAACCTGGAATTGCAGGGTTCTTTCAAAATACGCTTCTAATAAGTCAATTTTTTCACGATTAGAAGACATTTTAGCGAAAATCCTTAATTAATAACTCATACGAAGTTTCTCAGCTGAAACTAAGTATAACACACAGATTTTCGAATCAAATTCGAAATTTGAGGGTAAAAATTCTTTTTATTTACTTTACAGTCAATTCTACCCACTTCCAGGCCATAACAAAAAGTTAGACCATCGTAGAAATTCGTTTCTGTTGCCGAAATGTATGGGAAACGTTTTTGGCGATTTCTGTCTTTTCTAGTACTGAAAGCTAAAATGGTCCCTTAGAGTTTTTTGATCCCCACATGAAATAGAATCGATTGGCATAAAAAATTTTTTTTTGAACTTTTTGCATTTTTTTTGCTAACTGTAAGTTTTTTACAAAATCTGTGAATGCAGTTCAAAATGTCCCAAAAAGTTAGGGAAGGTCTTTTAAGAACGTTTTGCTGTAACTGCAACGGTTAAGGTACTTGCCCTTACTGCCCCGTTTCAAAAATACACCCTGTATATAACACTTCCAATACGCTACCGTTGGACAGCTGTCCGCCAGGCAATACCACCGAGCCTGGTCATCATCAGACCTTCAGCATGTATTCTGTAGTA
Source organism: Hypena proboscidalis (assembly GCA_905147285.1). Lineage (NCBI taxonomy): Eukaryota > Metazoa > Arthropoda > Insecta > Lepidoptera > Erebidae > Hypena > Hypena proboscidalis. The sequence continues at coordinate 2,462,558 of LR990147.1, forward strand.
GCAACCGTGATCAATTAGGCAGATTTTGAAAACTGGTCTCTCCTGACTAATTCCAATATTGAGAACCGTTGGGCGCTGATCTGGTCATCATAGACCTTCAGCAGGTATAGCTAGCAGGCAAAGCGAAGTCAACGTATTCATATCAAACAAAAGAAATACGTAATGTAAGTGTGGGCACAAATAAATTACTTTTTACATCTGAAAAAGTACTTACTGCCTCCCAGAGACCGAATGAATTAGGCAAATACTATACAGTATTGCGTCGCATCTGTAATCTTGTACAATCATCAGTAAATTTTGTTATAGTATGATTCTCTGTAACTAGATGGCGCTTAATTTTTAAACACTGTTACAACAGCCAGATCTTCAAGGTCATCGAGCAATGTGATGCCCTTAAATTAACCATACAGAGAATTTAAAGAAAAATAAAATTAAACAATAATATAACAAACATAATGAGAATTCATTCATCTCTTTCGCAAAAACTCAAACACACTGATAACACATTTTGCCATCCATCCGCAAACAAATCACAGTCAGGGTTGGAATCCAGGAGAGCGTTGAATGCAGAGAGGGTGCGTGGTATTGGTGACTGAGCCCGTGCGTGCGCATGGGTGACCATCTTGAACAAACTTGACATTCGGTCCCGGTTGCCATTTGAATATTTATTTATTTATTTAAAACTTTATGTACAATTTGTACAGAGGCGGACTTAATGCCAAAGGCATTCTCTACCAGTCAACCTAGGGTGATGCAGAGCTTCAACATGGTAGGTGCACTTGTAAAGATAGTAAAGGATATCTATGGCAGTCGTTACGGAAAGTCAGAGGCCAAAGAGTATCATAGTACCTCGTACTGGGTTGTGGCGGTTTGATGGCAGTTGCTCCACGTAATAATGTAATAAAGTAATATTTATTTATTTATGATTTTATTTTATTTTATTTATTTATTAGGCGCACAAAACATATTACAATCATGAAAAACTTTAAAAATAGATAATGTACAGTTCAGATCTGGATCGTAACATAATACATATGTGCACACAGCAAAATCAGTATTTAAAAAGCTTTAACTACTAAAAATAATAAGGAAACGGTTGACTTTAGGTCCTGTGTCCCCTAGATGGGGCAGAGGGCATCCACAGTGCGCCGCCATCCCGCTCGGTCGGAGGAAACGGTTACAATAGATAAATTAACAACTAAACATGATTATTATTTTGTTTGGATGCCTCAGATGCTTCTACAGGAGGGACTGACGCACCCAAACCAATACTTACATGGAGGATGTCTTTTAAACTATGTATAAACTTATTAAAGTGTTGTTCGAAAATATCAAGGCTATGATTGATTTCTGTACGGATCCATTAAAAGGCCACTACGACCAGAGCTATCAATGTTACATTAAAATTATCAGTAAACGAGCATGTGATTACGCTTATCTGTCCATTAGAATAACATGTAGTAGGCTATTATAGTTATATTATAACCTCCTGTATAGAAGGGCTTTAAGGGATTTGGCTAATTTCAGTTTTATCGGGCAATTTGGCTGATGTAGATATACAAGTATACATAATGATATGACGTCAACATCTTTATCTGTATATCTAATGGCACATATCATATACAAAGTAAATTAGGTTTGCACTTGCTACATTTCGTAAAGCATTCTATGAACCGCAGATCTCATAAGATTTGCTGCAAATTAAAAAAACTAAAAAACACGCTTTTAAAGTTCTTTTAACTAAAAAGTGAAAAAATAATTCCTAATTTTCAGCAATACACACAGCATAGGCTGAAAATTTTCAGCTTATATTAGGAATTATTTATTACTTTTTAGTTAGAAGTACTAATCGTGTTTTTTAGTTTTTTTAAACTATTATTTACTATCTACTTTTTAGTATGGTTTAATTATAAGAGCATTTTTGCAAGAATTATTGCATTGTCATCGATCTTTGACAGGTGTGCAAAATTTTAATGAAATCTGTCCGTTTAAAGCGGGTGAAAATCGAGTCCAAAAGAGTCGTTTTTACATACATACATACATACATACATACAGGTGAAACTAATATAGGCGTGTTAAAATCAAGCAACTTTATTTAGATTTTACAATTAGTTACATTAAGTAGTAGCTGCGCCCGCACTTTGACCTGCGTTAATTAAGAGTTATTTAAAATATCAGAAAACTTTAATTGATAGTTAGACTATTAAACTCAAAAATAATTATTGAAATAAACTCAGTATTGTCTGAGATTAGCGCTAACAAACAAACTAACTTACTTACACCCGCGGTTTACAGCGGTTTATATCAATATAAAGTTACCTGCATTTAAAATTTTATCAAAATCTGTGAAGCCTAGTGGGTTAGCCGATACAAACTAAAATCAATTAAAATAACATTGTTATTTTGGCATTAAAAACAGACACTTCAATTTTATTTATCTGTATTGATTTAGAAATATTTTGTCTCTAGCATCGGCTTAGCAGTTTTTTTTTTATTTCTTTCTTAGGCAATCGTTTTCAGTTCGCTAAGTTTTAGGTGTATTGTCAAGAAAAAATCAGTTTATATCGAAACTTATGATGTTACTTTTATTATTGACTTGTCACCATATTGTTTTTGGATATAATATTCCCTCGTATTGTTATTTTAGTGACCAAATGCAAAGGGCGCGATAATCCGATATGATGGATAGGGTAATGTATTGCTATCTAAAATCAACAGCGCGGATTATCAAGTACCTTCGATGACTAACGTGTTACATTATAATTTTGTTTACATAACTTCATCACGCCTATATTACCGATATTTCACCTGTCATGTTTAGATCCCATGGGATAGGGGATGAGCCTATCGCCATACACCGGGCACAATTGCAACACCATGTTGTTTAAGAATTTCCTATTGGAAAGTTCACAAATAACACTTTGCCCGACCCGGGAATCGAACCTGAGATCTCGCGGTGAGAGGCGCATACCCTAACTACTAGACCATCGAGGCATGAGTGGGTGAGCCTGAGCCATCTACATCTACTCTCAGTGCTGCGTTATTAAGAAATTCCTTTTTTTTCAAAATCCCATATAAACACTAATATCTACCTTTTCTCATAATTACGTAAATCTTTTGTATCCCTTAAAAATATAACCCAGAATATTCCATTAAAGGAATTTCTTTTAGTCACAAATCACATTTAATTTATTTTCACAAAGAAATCTCCAGCAAAAATATTACTGAAAACGTGTGGTCGAGAATCGTCCAATCCGTAAATTGATCTCATGAAAAACGTTTATTAGAACGGACAAGTTATTTTAGGGCCCCATTTACCTCAAAGTGGGGCCCTTCTTGTCCGATACCTTTAGTAACGATTGCGTCAATTTGTTTAATAAAAGAACGATTTAAATCAAAGATTAAAACAAAGTTTGAATTAAACAATGGTATTTTATACAAATCTGGGTCTTGTTATACTTCAATTGTTTTAATTTTAGCTGGTTTAGTTAATTTAACTTTGGCTTTTGTGTTGAGTGTAGAGGAACAGGGTGTGATGTTCCTCCACCACAAAAGGAGGATCCTCCGACCAGGCTCGGTGGTATTGCCTGGCGGAAAGCTGTCCAACGGTAGCGTATTGGAAGTGGTACATATAATCACTTGTTGTGAACATTTCGTTATCGCGATTCAGCGCTCTTTGACAGTTGTCACGTGTGTGTCATTTTTTGATGTTGTCCATGTCATCCGTCATTTTTTATGTGCGGAGACCGCCACATTGAGAAATCTGCATTTTTTGGCACCAAATTTTTAAATAAAATTCAAGTTTTGGGGTAGCTTGTTAAAATACATCTTTTATACAACCTATGAAGAATTATATATAGCATTTAGCCATGCTTAGCAATCTAACATGCATGGGGTGCATGAAAGGAGCCTCCTCGAGAAACGTAAAAAGTGAATCAGTTTTCCCCAACGTCCGGCGTACCCTAGACACCTAGATTTCGCTAACGCAGGGTCTTGGTGACCAATCCTTTCACCACAGTGGTACAAAGTAGTCCTCCCAGGACAATAAATCTTTGACCAATAAATCAAACACCTCATCCCAGGACAATAAATCTTTGAAACGAATAGAAGATCTAACATTAAGAAACTGGACTTGAAGCGGGATTTGCGGGCTCAAATGTGGGATTTGAACTATGGGATATATAAACTGGAATATTATAGTCGCGGGTTCAAAGCCCACTACAAATCCAAAAAAAAATTAAAGTTCTTAGTAAAAGTAGCTTACTTGTTGTCTTTCAACCGCTTGAGTTCAACGTTAAATATCGGTTTCTGATCTATCTGTCCCGTTCAAACAATGAATGATGAATAGAATCCGAGCCCAGTTTGAGTGCAAGGTTAGCGTAGTGGTTAAAGCGGTTGCCTCGCCGCTTTCAACTGCATTAGTATTGTGGACTTAATCCCCACACGGGACAAATCTTTGTGTGATCCGCAAATAATTGTTGTGACACTGTGTGTGAAATGTAGGAGGAGTTATTCATAGTGCGGGTGACAATTTAAAAAAAAAAAGAAAAGAAAAGAACGTGTTGATCTCAGTTGGTGCAAATAAAATTTAATCTCAATGATCTCCAGAACAACTTATATATGTCCGTCAAATTATTATTGAGAATACGGGTTACTCACGTTACTTTAGCCGGGATATGCCGACTAGTTATGAATCTAATACGTAGATTCATCTACTGGGCTATTATTCGCGTGTCGTCGCCTCCGCGTGACGTATTTAATAATATTATGTCCGTTAAACTTTTCTGAGTATTCTACTTTAGTTAGACCATGTTTTAAGGCATACTAACTACAGATCTCGAGTAGGCGTCTAAGGGACCGCTGGCGAGAGATAAATTAATAGTCTGTCCCAAGTTTGCCACATTTATTTTGTCGAACGAAAGGTAAAATTATTGGTGTAGGAAACTATTTGTTGTCTGGTAATTTTGGAACTAGGTGTCGGTCTAAATTGGTTATCCTACAATGAACAAATTAATTTCACGCTTGTTAGAAACAGGTCTGGACATAGATATTTATATTTGAATACCATCAACTATAAACATTCTGTTCAGTCTCGGCAAACGAGTTAGTTGTAATTTTTTCGTCAGGAAATTATCCTGCAGAAGCACGGAGTCTGAAATTGTGACCGGTCTACTCCTATAATATGGGACCAAAACAGAACAGGTGAAATATGGATGTAATAAACCTCGCCCCATAATTCTGGCTAATATAGGCTTGATATTATGTGAGATATACAGTAGCAAAAAGTACTCGAGGACGTGTGAAGTGAAGTCTACCAATCCGCACTTGGTCAGTGTGGTGGACTTTGGCTTAACCGTTCTCATCATGAGAAGAGGTCCGAGCCCAGCAGTGGGACATGGTATTAGATACAGGGCTGTTATTATAATTATTTATTATTATACAGGTGCAACATAGACTTATCTTTCTAGACACGTTTGTACGCGACAGTACTTCAATGACGTAATGTCCAAAAACCTCGTCTGTGCTTAAGTGGATTTCAATGGAGTGGTGACATAATCAAACACGTTGGAAATATCCATGCTTATGATATTTATCTATCAGCTGCCGCCGGCATGATCATCTATAAAAAGTAGTACAAACAGCAGGTGCAGTTTCCAAAAATATGTCCATTATTGTCCATTATGTTTTGCGTGAATTAAAAACCAATTTCTGGTATTCAGTATTCATTCTGGGGTGCATGAAAAGAGCCTCCCCGAGTGACGTACACAACGATTTCCTACGTCCGGCGCACCCTGGGCAACTCGCGAGTTCTTCAGAGCGAATTGGCTCATCCTTTCACCACGATGTGAAAATAAAATTTGACTCAGCCATCGACACGACGAAGAAGAAGAAGAAGTATTCATTCTTTATTGCACTAACATAAGGTTACATATAGATCTTAGATATAGGTACAGCATCAATTAGGTATAGGTCCTGACGGGCACGGCAAAAGTAGGAGAGAGGAAGAACTCTTATACGGGTATATTATAATATCTTTACTATATTTTATTTTACACACTTAAATATCCACGCATCGAATCGTCACAAAATTTCGCATTTAATGTAATTTTTGGAGTAGAATATACATTACCTTCAGATTAAGTATAAAACAAAAATGAAAATGTATTACTCACATTTTCATTGCTTTTACAAAAATCTACTATCAGTTCTTGTGGCTTGCTTGCCAGTGGGTGCACGGGTCGCGAGTCAAATATACACATGTATTCACTCACACAAGCACACCCATTATGAGATTGATAACCTGTTACTGGTAAATTAGTATATCAAATTTCAAACACGAGAAGTCATAAAAATAAACTGCAAAAAATATGATTATTTTCCTGTTATATACTAATAATAAATAACAGTATTACTATCGAATAATTCATAGTCTAATTTTACATGGAAAATTCATTCTTGACAAAGGCTTACATCTTATCTCAACCGAGGTAATCTCTATTTTATTTACTTTTCATAACTGAAGCAAACTTGCTAAGTTGCAATATATTGTACACATAATTGTTTTAACATAATGTCTTAGTAAACCAGGCAATATTGCTTCTCCTTTGTGAAATTTACGTTTAAACTAATTTTGTATTAGCTTCTTTATATTTTGATATGTATGCGCCATCGTAGCAAGTATTAGATATTGTTTTAAAGCTATTTTACTTTATATTTTCTACTACCATGTCTCAAAACACTACATTGTTACTCAGAGGGCTGTGATAGAGGTCAATAACGCACATTTCATCCGCCATGTTTAGGTCCTATGTGATATGGGGTGAGCCAATCGCCACCCCCAGGCACAATTCCAACTCCATGTTGTAATTAAAAAAAATCTGGTGAAAATATTCCAAATAACAGTTTTACCTGACCAGAGAATCGAACACGAGACCTCGCAGATACACTAATTATACCGCTAGACCAACTAGGCATCATCATTTGCCTGCACGTGTGGTGTAGTGGTTTAAGCGGCCGCCTCGACGCTCTCTACTGCACTGGTGTTGTGGGTTCGATCCCCACATGGCACAAATCTTTGTGTGATTCGTAAAGATTTGTTTCGAGACTAGGTGTGCTTGTGTGAGTGAATGTGTATATTTGGCCTTATCATTGGGACCATTGGATAGTGTAATTGCTTCTGGCGTTCTATCTAATGTTAAAAATCCAAATTTATCTTTATCTTTTATCTTTATCATCTAGGTATCCTCACCAAATGTCTTAATAAAATATATATAAGTAGTTAGTAGTAGAAAATAACATTAAATCACGCCTATATTTCCCAGAAGGATGTGGCAGAGGTGTACAACACCCACACTTCACCCGTTATGTTTAGGTCCCATGGGATAGGGGGTGAGCCTATCGCCATCCACCAGGCACAATTAACTCTGTCTATTATGAATTTCCTGGCGGAAAGTTCACAAATTACACTTTGTCCTACCCGGGAATCGATCTCAAGACCTCGCAGTGAGAGGCGCACATGCTAACCACTAGACCATGGAGGCATATCTCAGATAAAATCTACTAATATACTCTAATTTTGATTAAAACTAGTGGTAGAGCTCTTGTGAATGAGCTCGAGGGCGGCAGCACCACCGTTTCACCTTTAACCTGCCGCCAAATAGTAGTGCTTCCATTACTGTGTTCCGGTTTGGTGGTGAGATCAGGCCCTGAAATTACTGGCACATGAGGCATAACACCGTAGTCCTCAGCTGCAGCGACGCATCTATAATCTGCTTTTGTGGATTGTTGCCCATGGGCTGTACTCCACTTACCATCAGGTGGACTACACGAGCGTTCGCTGTAAGCGTAGTATAAAAAAAATATATTGTAACTATTCTTTGAATTACACAAGTTATTTCCGTAACACAGGCCATTTTCAACCTGGATCGTGCTTTCCTTACCCATGTCTCCTGAAAAGTAATTGTCAACCGAAAATGTTAAATATTTCTTTCTTCCCGAATACCATTTCTTTTTCGTAACCTTTATCTTAGTCCTTTGATAAGAAATTTACTTCAGAAAAGGCATATAACTTTTATTTATTTGCACACTCGGCACGGTAGTATTTACACTACTTTGCAATTACAATTAAAATATATATATATTTTTTAAATATTTAGAAGTAAAAATAATGTGCTCGGAAATGTTATACATATTTTTATTCAAACTGACGTGAGTTTGTAACATTATTCAAATTATGAAATACGGGTGTTACTCACGTAAAGTTACTAAGGCGCGACGTATCGCACTCTCTTGATAATGCTTAGACGTATAGGCGAAACCGCGGTCGACTAAATAGACCAACATTACGTAAGTAACACCCGTATTTCATAATTTGAATAATGTTATACATGACATTTTTAATGGTAAATTACATAATTTGCTGATTCTTCAAAAAATCAGACACATAAGATCACGCCTATACTACCCAGAAAGATGTGGCAGAGGTGAACAACACCCACATTTCACTTGTTATATTAAAGTACCATGGGATAGAGGGTGAGCCTATCGCCATCCACCGGGCACACTTCCAACTCCGTGCTGCTACTGTGAATTATCTGACGGAAAGTTCACAAATAACGCTTTGCTCGACCCGGGAACAGACGGGAATTGTTAAGCTATGTTATGCTACATTTCACCTGCGGATTCCTACACTGTAGATCCATCAATGTTACATACAAATACAAACACAATGCAATGGTCAATCAGTCACACAGAGATCACCTTTGTTGGTACAACTGCAGTTTTTCATGGTCCACAGACAATCTATCTGCTTTGTCACAGAGAATATAGAATGAGGTATCGATAACATTCGAAACAATCGTTCAGTTTTGTTGTTAAATCAATACAACTCCTTAAAAAAATGGATAGTTATGAATTTGAAAAGAAAACACTACAAGGACTTTATTTTTAAATACAGTAACGTTTCGGAGAGTTTATGTTGTCGCTTATTCTTTCAATCAAAAATTGTTGTTAAGGTGCGGCGGTTTGGTTAATACTTTGATGTAGGTATATCAATTTTCAATTAATTGATCAATAAAACAATAAAATATGGTTTTATAGGGTGTTAGGAAGTGATCAACTTCTCTAACCAACAAGACTGAAAAAGTTCAATCATTTCTGCTACCTACCTCTCTCTTATTTATTAAAGTTTAAATTTACTTATCGATATTTATTTATTTTATCATAGGATTGTACATCGTCTTGATAAAATTTAATTTACAAATGCAGCTTACGTATATAGAACTATTGACCATTAAACACCACATGGCTTTAATCTAGCATTATGAAGGACGGACAATAAAATATTGTACAAGTGTGGGAGTCTTCACTGACTTCAAATTCAATCATAAGTTTACCAGAAGAAAGGCCGAGTGAGAGCAGAATTCATAGGTCTTATTTGATTCATGGCAATTTTCGTTCTTTTTTTTTAAACACAATGGATGAAATGTGGGTGTTATACACCTCTGCCATACCCTTCTGGGTAATATAGGCGTGATGATACGATTTTTAGCGACAGTACAACTAAATCTAAGCCCTGATAAACTTTTAAATAAATAACCGCCTGATATAACTATACAAATGCGACATTTCATCTGACAAGTTCGGTATAAGCCCAGGGACTTTTCAAAAAACTGGTACAAGAAATGACGTCAACATTTTATATTCACGTAGAAATAAAACCTAAAATAGTTTTTGTTATATAAAGTAAATAGTTGTTTTGACTTGTCAACTCCCCTATTCCGCAAATGAAAGCCTTAAAATAACCATTTCCGATCCCCTGGCGTGTATTCTGAAATAGATGTATCATTTATTTATCAGTTTGTGTACGACAAACTTTTCTCTTTGAAAGTTACCGAAGGGGTAATCACATTTTTGCGTATTTGCAGTGAAGAAGTTGATAGATTAATCTTCTTATTTACATAGTAAAAACTAAAGATGGGCTTCCGTATTTTACTTACTGTGTCGATTTAATATGAAAATAAATAAATATCTCACTACATACACACAACGCCATCTAGTTCAAAATTAGGCAGAGCTTGTACTATGGGTACTAGAATAACTGATACAATTACTTTTCTTTTGTAAATACATACATATTATACATAGACCCAGACCAAGACCAAATAACGATAAACCAAACAAAGTAATATATTGCTAGAATTTAATGGAAAAGCATACGGGTAATCGCAAAAACCAAGTTTTAAAATATATTTATTGATTTGTGCCAAAATATTGTTTTAGCACAGCTAAGAAATATTATTAAATATACAAATATCGACGCACAAATTGACTCTTATACCTATATTTTAATGACAAATGTCTAATAGAGCATGTTATAGATATTCGTATCGTTTCGTATAATTTGCTAAGCATAGCTTAATGCTATGAAAATAATGAATAAGAAGTTGAAATAAGGTACGCATTCATTCTTTACAACATTTGTGCTGTATGTAACTTGATGAACGTGGCGTCACGTTATGATAGCAATTATATGATGGCAAGAGGCGACCGTAAATTAGTGGTTAAAGTGGCTGTCCGGAGTGCAGAAGTCGTAGGTTCGAATCCTGCCGGTTCTGTTTCTTAGTAGAGCATGATATATCTGGAACTCCTGGCAGTCTCATATCACTCTTCAATTTGTATTTTGACATATTTTAAATACACAATTTTGTTTGTCAACAGCAGAACTATATTATTTCTTAGAGTGTATAGGTACCCTTTTTTTTTTCTTTTTTATACTGGGAAATGCCTTACGCATACCACTGAATCTGGACAAAGTTAGTGGTTATGTCCGAGTTGCACGGACTAAAACCCAGTGTGTTCCGTCTACAAGACTTTTGCTGCGGTGCCAGGTATCGCTCGCGCATAGACGCTGACAGTGTATAGGTACCCTAGGGATACAATGTTAGTTATTGTATACAGAGTTAACATAAACGTGTATTGTGTATTTTGTGTACATTAACAATATCAACAGCAATTACCACGAACATATGTTTGTGGATATAACTTACTAGCTGCTACCCGCGGGTTCGTTAAAACGTAACTGCTCCACTCCTAAGTGTCTTAGCGTAATATTATGTAGCCTTTATCCTTCCTCGATAAATAAGGTCTCCAACAGTTAAATATGTTTTTATTTAAAGGAATAGTTTCTGAGAATAGCGCGTTCAAACAAATAATCTCTTCAGCTTTCTAATATTAGTATCCTACTTAAGATAGGTGTGTCACAAATGGATAAACGTGACGTCACGTAATGACGTAACATACAGTTGAGAAATTCAGGGTCCTGGCCAGATTCGACCGTATTCGAGTGGTTAAGCGGCCGTCCGGTATGCAGAGGTAGCAGGTTCAAATACTGACGGTCCCATACATTTTCAACTGTTTCTTAGTATATTAATACTTGAAGTATATGGATGCAATCCACCACTGAATATCGATCTACCATTTACCATGGTTTCATGGTACAACGTCATTAATCACATTTATGTATTTTATTTAAAGTATGTGAAATTAATGTGTGATTTTTTAAACTAGTCACAAAAAAAAAACAAATTATTTATTTTGCTATGTTAATATTCTAAATAGAGTTTTTAAATTTTGACTCACAATTAACAAGGAATATAATTAAAAAAATAAGTAAGAGGGCCCAGAGCGTATCATCATAGGAATAACAGCACAAATACATTTTTATTTTTATTATTTACATTTATAGTTTTTTACTTCGCCCAGCGATTAAGCATTGCCATTTAACGTGGCAATGCTGCCAGCCTTCTGGCCACGGTATCTGCTGTAGACAACGATGCGGAGGAATTTTATGACGTATAATTTAATTATTTTATTTATGGTGTACGTTATAAAGTGTTATTATTAGTCATTAGTTATATTATTTTTCAGTAAATTCTTTGTAACTTATTTCATAAAATCGCTTTGATAATACGATTAAACATTTATTAATTTTATAGATATAACAAATCTCTACAATTTTTATCTCTACGTTTGCTGGGCTTAAATACCTACCTTTCGTAACTTATAAGTAATTAAAATTAACATAAAATTATTAAATATAGGCGTTCTACGACCCCACGTAGAACTATTTATCATTATTTATTAATAACACGTAAGGGATCGCTTTTATATTATTTTATATCTAAATAAAAACAAGAATGCCTCGATGGTCTAGTGGTTAGCGTATGCGCCTGTAACCGTGAGGTCTCGGGTTCGATTCCTCGGTCAGGCAAAGCGAACTTTCCGTCAGGAAATTCATAATAGCAGCACGGAGTTGGAATTGTGTCCGGTGGACAGCGATAGGTTCATACCCCATGAGATCTAAAAAACATAAGAGGTGAAATGTGGGTGTTGTACACCTCTGACACACCCTTCTGGGTAATATAGGCGTGATGTTATGTTATGTAATTTAAAAAAATATGATTACTTCACTGAAAAAAACTCCATAACATTCAAAACACGTATTTTAACGTGTATCAGTGTTGATATACATTTTTGTGATGGATTAACATCCGGCTATCTATGCAGTTGGGATTTGTTCAAACCATTTATTTAAATCAGTTGATATAGTTCGTAAACTACATTTTGGACACTGTTGTATTTAAAACAGAATCTAAACGTGTTCGATTTTGTACAGCAATTTTTTAAAACACGCACGTATGAAACGTGCAAGATTTACATAACATATTATAACATCACGCCTATATTACCCAGCAGGGAGTGGCAGACGTTTGCAACACCCACATTTCACTTGTTTTGAGATGAAACTACACCCCTAATATAGTTTAGAATACTAATATATAAATTTTATTAAATACTAAAATTTATTTCTTCTTCTTTTTTTTTTAATACAACGCCCGCACTAGGCATAGCTCCTGTGTCGCGAGGGTGTTCACAAACATACATTTCACACACACAAAGCACACCCATAGTCAGAACAAATCTTTGCGAATCACACAAAGATTTGTGCCATGTGGGGATCGAACCCACAACACCAGCGTGGTTGAAAGCGGCGAGGCGACCGCTTTAACCGCTACGCCAACCGTGCACTCCGACTATACACTACTAGTCTTTACTAAACTAAAATAACAACAGAATGTTTGCTTCAAGCTATTAGGCGGCTCCCAAACTTGTTTATCCGCAAATTCGCGTCTCCATTAGTTTCGGCACTGCACGATATATTGCATTGCCTTGCGTGTCGCGAGCCACGATAACCCTTGACATATTCAACCAGGGATGTATTCATGAGTTTGTAGTTTGTAGATATTGTGGAAGGGGCCAAAAAATCGCATCTCTATTAATTTGGGTACTATTCGATATATAGCATTGCGTTGTATGTCGAGAGCTACGATTTATAAGAAATACGCATAAAATTTCGTACAAAATTACGCATCTGTCATAACTGGGCACTACACGATATTATTTTATAGCATTGCGTTATTTGTCGCAAGTAGATGTGCCAGGATACTCCTGCAAATAGATGAAGTTATTATCATCACTAATTAAACATAAAGCAGGGCATAATTTAAATTAAAATAATATCACACTACATTGACACAGTTAGCTACCAGTCTAGTAACGTTACGATGTAAATCTTAATTATTAAAAGGTTTTCTAACAAAAAAGATCAAAAACGAATTATCTACTAACTACTAGAGCCGAATTCAGTTTTATCTAGCAACCAGCCTAAGTCCATCCCTGTACGAAAAGTTCGTTTATTGAACAATGACCGTTTTTTCACGGATATTCAAATGGACAGTGCGTTAGTAACGAACGAGTCCTTACAGGTTTGCTTAAAAGCCTGCGAAAACTCCAAGTGGGGCAAAGGTCGCTGCAATCCAGAATAAACCGGTTATTTTTGGTTCTGTTTTGGGAGTGGCGTAAACGTATCATAAGACACGCCTCAGAGGGGAATAGCAGAGGTGTATAGCACCTATGTTTTATCTGTGATTAAGTCGGTTTGTGGTCCGTCATTTGTCCATTATAAATGCAAAAGTTAGTAAAGATGCTTGGATATTTGTTGCCCTTTTTTTAAAAAATATTGTTACATACATAAACATAACGTCACGCCAATATTACCCAGAAGGGTGTGGCAGGTGGTACAACGGATCCAGATGAGCCTATCGCCGTCCACCGGGCACAATTCCCACTCCGTGCTGCCGTATTGTGAATTTCCTGACGGAAAGTTCACGAATTAGACATTGCCCGACCCGAGAATCGAACCCTCGCGCTGAGAAGCGCATACGCTAACTACTAGACCATGGAGGCAGTTATTTGGATTTTGATAATAATAATTTGGATTTAGTTTTTTACATTAGATAGAACGACAGAAGCAATTACACTATCCAATGGTCCCAATGACAAGGCCAAATACACACATTCACTCACACAAGCACACCCAGTCTCAGAACATATCTTAGCGAATCACACAAAGATTTGTCCCATGTGGGGATCGAACCCACAACACCAGTGCAGTGGAGAGCGGCAAGGCGACCGCTTAAACCACTACACCACACGTGCAGACATTATTATTAGTTTGACATTACCCGTGTAATGCATGTTATAAAAATTCTCTTTTACTGCTTTTACAAACGTGTGCGAGTTATATTGTTATTAAAAAAAATATTAGTTACTTGACGGAAATAGAATAAACCGAACAGAAAGCTTTTGATTGAACGTTATGCTTCTCACTCATTTATTTATTTATATGAATTTTATGGATCAACAGTTAAAATTAATTGAAATTTATTAAAACACTCTCTATTTGTCCAATTCACACTTTGCTGCCTTTTTACAATTTCAATTCTGTTATGAACGGAAACTTTTACGAATTGAACTTAAAAAGGAATATAACTGCAATATGTTCCTTTGTGAAACTTACTAATGAACCAATGAAGCCTTTTGATGTGTGAATAACTGAATATAAAATAAATGAATGTAAGAACCATTTATTGTGAATATAAACTTTTTATTTTACCTTTGACACGAACAATCAACTCAGTGTACATTTTAAAATATGCGGTGAAGTGTATTTTTTCCGAGTATCTTTATTTTGAAACGAACGACAAAAAGATGCGTTATGTGTGACAGTTTCATCATTTGCTATTGGTTCCCTGTGGACAGTGTAGTGCATTCAGGTGCAGCTAATAGTGCCTGAAATGACTTTGGCTGTTAACTTATTTCGTATATTTTTATTACCTGACTGCGTCAGAAGGAGGGTTATGTTTTTCAAGCGTATGTATGTATGTATGTGTACCTATGTATTTCCGTTTCTTTGGTAACGGCTAGACGGATTGAAACAAATTAGATGTCGTTGATTGAATTAAAATAATAGTAGTGACATAGGCTATATAAATTTTCAAAATGGCGTCCGCAAAATAAAAAAGGTTGCAGGGTCATGTTTTTTTTAACTTAGTAATATGGGTATCAAATGAAAGGTCATTAAAATACAATTTAAAAAAAAATCCCTTTTATATTTATATTATATTTTTTAATTATTGAATTGAAATTTGCATACCTCCTTGGGTAATAAATCAGTGTACTTATTTTATTAATCTGTGTACCAACCATGTAAACCTGTTTTATGCAAATAAATTATTTGAATCTTTGGATCTTTGAATTACTGATTAAACACAAATTGTACAAAAAAACTAAAAGGTATGAAATAAAATTATTGTTATAGAACCCATAAAACCCGACTGCTTAAAAATAATAAACTAAAATAATAATTTTATTTCATGGTAATTCAGTGAAGGTTGAAATTTTGACTACGGAAAATAATTTAACATTACCTGCAAGGACATACTTATAGCTGACGAAAAGTAGTAACGACACAAACATACACATAATTACGTCACTAGCTACATAAAAGAACCAGTCTACCAACTACTAAGCCGACAAGATACCAATTAGTGCAAGTACTTACTGTTTACGGCAGGCTAAAGGTAAAAATAATAGTTTAAAAAAACTAAAAAACACGCTTTTAAAGTACTTCTAACTAAAAAGTGAAAAATAATTCCTAATATAAGCTGAAAAAAGCGTGGGTTGCTCGATAGACGAAAAATATGGCACAGAGCGCCCCACGCTTTTTTCAGCTTATATTAGGAATTATTTTTCACTTTTTAGTTAGAAGTACTTTAAAAGCGTGTTTTTTAGTTTTTTTAAACTATTATTTATTTTCTACTTTTTAGTTTGGTTTATTTATAAGAGCGTTTTTTTTTTTTTTTTTTTTTTTTGTATATTTTTAATTTTTTTTATCGAATTATTGCATTGTCATCGATCTTTGACAGGTGTGCAAAATTTGAATGAAATCTGTCCGTTTAAAGTGGGTCAAAATCGAGTCCAAAGGAGTCGGTTACATACAAACAAACAAACAAACAAACAAACAAACAAACAAACATACAGGTGAAGCTAATATAAGCGTGTTAAAAATGTGGAACTTCCTGACTAAATCTGCCGTCTCACAGAGCTTACAAAACTATACGCTAGTTGCAAAGGAGCCCATTTTAGTTCAAACATAATGTTATATGACATTTTGCCCATGTTTAGGTACATTTCATTGGAAATGAGCCTATCGCCAACCGACGAGCTTAATTCCAACTCCATGCTGCTACGAGTACATCAGGTTAAATGTGAAAATATGGCACTGCCTGACTAAACCTGTCGTATCACGGAGCATACAAAACTAGACGCTAGTTGCAAAGGAGCCCATTTTAGTTCAAACATAATATAATTAAAATACCAAAAAGGTTGTGGAGTATAATACATTTCACCAGTTATGTATCCACCGGGTCCAATTCCAACTCCCTGCTGCTATTGAGATATGTTTGACGGGAAAATTTTACTCTTACCTGACCCGGGAATCGAATCACTAGACCAACGAGGCTGTTTTATTTCAAAATCTTTTTTTTTTTTTATGCTACGCCCACAGCGAACAAACGTGTAGTCCACCTGATGGTAAGTGGAGTACAGCCCATGGACATCAACAATCCACAAAAGCAGATTATAGATGCGTCGCTGCAGCTGAGGACTTCGCTGTTATGCCTCATGTGCCAGTAATTTCAGGGCCTGATCTCACCATCAAACCGGAACACAGTAATGGAAGCACTACTATTTGGCGGCAGGTTAAAGGTGAGACGGTGGTGCTGCCGCCCTCGAGCTCATTCACAAGAGCTCTACCACCAATAAATCTGGCTAAAATTTAAAAACTTTATGGTGTAGACAAATTATCATACAAATTATTTCAGAAAATATGACTTCTTATTCATTTTTTTTATTGCATTTAGCTCTGCATAACAAATTATACTAAAAAATATTTGAAAACATATGGGACCGGCAGTGAAGGTCGCAGGCTCAAATCCTGCCGGTACCATATTTTTTTAACTATTTCTTAGTATACATAATATGACTTGAAATTACCAATTCAGTGAATTGGCACCAACATTTCACCAGATAACACATAGACACAAGTTTTTCTAAATAAAATTATAGCATTTTAAAAAGAAAAAGTCGCTCTTTGTTTTTGATTACTAATTGGTTTCTTTTCATGACAGCTGCTCCGACTGCGTTAAAGAGGGTTTTGTCATTTCCCTATTAACACAATATTTTTTATGAAATATGCCGTATTTTAGACGTTTTTTTTATTTGGACGGATATATATATATATATCCAGGTAACATTTTGTAATTACCTACTTTTTAACTTAACTATTGTTAAAATCAGTGAGATGTAGTTTCTGTCTTGTTGTTTTAGTCACTCTAATGGTTAGCGTTTGCGACTGCGATGTATCAGGTTCAATTCCCAGGTCGGACAAAAGCGTTATTTGGGATTTTGCCGTAGGAAATTCTTTGTCAGTTTAATTAGAACTATGCCCGGTGCGTGGCATGTTGAGGTATATGGGTTTGGGAATCAGGTAAACCGGGTTTTCTTGTTAATTATATTTATTAACATTGCACACAAACGTTTACACAGTTCCGACACAAGTCAAATACATCAGGTTGTCACAATTGTATTCCGAACTAAAAACATATACTTCTAAAATGAGGTCAGTGTTTAAGTTTATATTTTAACACTCCTACGGTGTTCATAATAATATGTGGCCTAGCATAATGTGAATCCGAATCATATTTTCATTATTAAGTAGGGAACCCCAAAAATATGGACCCGTAAACATTAACATCCAAATCCCAGGAGCTATGCACACACAATTTTTAATTGATCCTGATCGAGTAAATAATTCGCGATTGATTAATTAATTTTGGAACGGACATAATTAGAATGTTTTTTCTAATTTATGTAAAAACCGATAACCATGTGTTTTATTGAGCCATAGGTTGTGTTTATATTTTATAAAAATTATATTTATTTATCATACACTGTACAGGGTTTTAATTATTAATAAAAAAAAAAACTAAACTAATAATAAACCAAATAAACTAACCTAGCTTATGCCGTAAGAGTCTATTCAAATTGTAAGTTCATTTTTTTTTTTAAATACTTCTCTCAATTTTCCTAATAGCTAAGTTATCTAAAAGAAATCCTAAGATATAAATTGAATTACTTCATTGTATATTTCGCTGTCTGAAAAATGGGCTCTTCTCTTTTTAAATCATTAATGCACTTTATGGTCTTTTAACCATCAACATTATTTTAAATAAAACCTAAATCTCTGCTGTCATCGTAAAAAGCACTCAACTCATCTATTTTCAGTTTTCAGCGTCAACATGTCAATCATTAATTAACTAAACGTAAGAAAACTGAAGTATAAAGGTCGTCAGCAGTCTGCATTCTAAATCCTCACAAAAATAATTACAAAACAAACTGCGTGCAACCTGAATAATGTACGAACGAGATAGCACATTACAGATTAGGTAGGTAAAAAAGAGATAGCAAATAAGGCTAATGAGCACTCTAAGTTCAGTAGGGAAGGCTTAAAAAGCATTTTGATGGTGTGTCGAGGTTTAGCTACAAAGGTTTTAAGCTCTGCATACGAGGGAAGATTAAAAATAGAAAATTAGTTAAATATACTTTTGATCATTAAGTGTGAGCTATTACAAGAAAATCAATATTTTGTTAAATAACCTGCAAATTATTATTTACTTTTATAGCATTTAGCTGTGCTTAACCTTACTTAAGATAGGTACCAATGGATGAACGTGACTTCACGTAACGGACATACAGTTGAGAAATTTAGGGTCCTGGCAAGAGGCAACCGTAGCCTAGTGGTTAAAGCGGCTGCCCGGTATGCAGAGGTCGCAGGTTCAAATCCTGTCGGTCCCATAATTAATTCAAATATTTCTTAGTATAACTTACATAGTTTAATTAGAAACTTAATCTGAGTTACTGAGAAACAATTTTACCAAGTGTTAAACGCCTCGTTCAAACATTGAACGAGAGAAAGAGATATCGAAATTATACGAACCAAGTCCTGTATTAAACTCAGTTAAATACGTTCAGTTAAATTGGCCTGGTGGATTGCCCCTTTTCTAATGGGACCTTAACATAACAAGTAAAATCTGGTTGTTAAACACCTCCCTCACAGCCTTCTGAATAATTAAGGCGTAATGTAAAATTGACGTCTTAAATTCCATGTAGGTAGGCAACCAGAGACAATGAAACGCCATACATCCTTCTTTCATGTTTATAGCCTCTAGCTATTTATAAGGCTGTCAAGAAAGAGTAGATTTGGAACTAATTTTTTTGTCTGTTAGCAACATTGTCAAAATAATGACAGATGTCAATATTGTCAATAAATAATGTAAACAGAGTTTACGCGTTGGTAAATTTTATTTATAAGAGTATAAAACGGCAATTAAAACAGGAAAAAAGTAATAAACAATGAATAAAACTATCCGAAGGTCTGGCAGAGAAATAATTTACAATGTATATAAAAGATGTTTAATGGAATATGAGGCAAAAAAAAATCTTTCGGATATCGGCAATGTTTATCAAAGAACCGCTGATATGACCGGTATGTGAGAGTTTAACATGTTGTTTTTAGTAAAATCAAGTATAGGTAATGGATAAAACCAAAGCTGTTTTGAATTTGTTGCTAAAATAAGCGGATTATTCAATAATTAAAACTAGCACATTGGTTTAGTTGACGTTTGTTGTACTCAGTGTTGCGGTATAGCGCGACTAGGTTAATGTTGATACTTGAGTATAGTTTATGTGAATAACATAAAATAATATCACGCATGGGCGTAGCCAGGGGAGGTGTTTCAAATTCAAATTCAAATTCAAAACATTTATTTTCATAGGCCCCAGGAGGCGCTTGAACAGGCGTTTAGGGGTTCAACCCTTCCCTCACTCCGAAATGGCTCGGACTGCTTTATCTTTTCTGCTATATCTATGATTTTTACTTAATTCAGGTAAATCAGTAAGTACTATTCGAAGAATTGCACGAGGAGGAGCACAAAATAGAGGCGTATTTCTTACACCAGGAAAAAACCGAAAAGGTCGTCCGAAGAAAGTGTTAGATAACTTTGATTTGTGTGCTATTAGACAAAAAGTTCAATTTTTTTAACGCTAACCACTAGACCAACGAGGCAGTTTAATAATATGTATAGAAAGAAAAGATTTATTCAAATACTTAAAATAAAATATTTTTCAAATATACCTATTTTTCTTTTATTTTCTGGTTATTGATAAAAACAGAGGACAGTAAAACCACAAATCAGCTTGGCAAAATAGTCTGGAAACGGAACCTAATTTATGACTGCTGGCTGTACAAATTAATTACATTATTTTTACTATTACTTAGTGCCGATTTCATCGTGTTAAACCGACGTTTAACGCTTAGCTACAGCTTTCGATATAATGGGTAATAATAGATTTTTTTTAGCTAAGTATCAAGTCCTGGGAAGTGAACTATATGGGTTGCCATACGAACAGTAGAACAGCACTCTAGCGCCCCTATTAATTTCAACTCTTTCTTGACAGCCTATACATATTTACAACCAGCTTTACTGTTCGTTTACTGCTACTAAATATTCAGAATAGATTGATAAATTGTTAAAGCAATCACGTAGACTGCATATTCGATTGGATAGGCCGCTTCCAATGTTAGAATTAAAACATCAGCTTAATTCCATTTTATAAAACGGGGGTGAATCAAATTGGTTAGATTACCCGCTATCACATAGCAGATAGACATTGACTATAAGCTTGATGTGTGTTAATTTCATCAAAAGCGAACCGGTAGTTTTTGCGTGAAAAAGTAACAAACATTCATTCATCCATATTCATTCATTCACGTCATCTTTACAAACTTCCACATTTATAATATTAGTAAGGTTGTATACAAAACACCACAATTTGTATACCTTTTATTTAAAAGTATTTTTTTATAATCCCGATAAAAACGGGTTTAGCCCCAGTATCACAGGTGTTAGATAACCCTTGTTGGCAGAATAAACATATAACACATATAAATGAAAGTGACAACTGTGTTCTTTTTTGAAGTGTAACATGTGTCACTTTCAAATCGATCAGACTGTTTTTAAGATCTATCCTAAACCTCTGAAACTGGTACTTGGTCTTTGAAAAACATAAAAAAATTAAATAATTTAACAATGTCAATTTAAATAAAAACAAAATACTATTAGGCCAGTTGTTTAACTCTCCCAAGATTTAAAAAAGTATTCTTGAATGTAAGAGTATTTTTACTTAATGTTATAGGTGTTCCTATAAATTATATTTTGGCACTCATTGCTGTGTTCAATATAAACCTACGTAAAGGGATTTGATTTATTGAGTACCCATTAGAAAAAAAAACGATGAACGAGAACGCCTAAGTACAGTCAGTACAGTTTTACAAGTTTTATAAAGGTTTTAGTGTTATTTGTGAAATTTCCGCCAGATAATTCACAATAGCAGCACAGAGTTGGAATTGTGCCTGGTGGATGGCGATACGCTCACCCTCTGTCTCATGGGACCTAAAACATGTGAAATAACAGGTGAAATGTGGGAGTTGTACACCTCTGCCACAACTTTCTGGGTAATATTGGCGTGATGTTATTCTATGTTGATAAAGTGACAGCTGTGCTCGATCTTCCCATTGAAATCGTTTAACATTCGGTCAAGTCAAATAAAATTAAAAAACTGAAAAACACACTTTTAAAGTACTTCTAACTAAAAAGTGAAAAATAATTCCTAATATAAGCTGAAAATCGTAATGAACAAAAAATACTAGTATTATTTAATTGTGAAAAAGCGTGGGTTGCTCGATAGACGAAAAATATGGCAAAGAGCGCCCCACGCTTTTTTTCGTTTAGTTTTTTTAAACTATTATTTATATTCTACTTTTAGTTTGGTTTATTTATAAGAGCGTAATTTTTTTTTTTTTATTAATTTAATTATTTTTTTTAATTTTTCTATTATTTTTTTATCGGATTATTGCATTGTCATCGATCTTTGACAGGTGTGCAAAATTTTAATGAAATATGTCCGTTTAAAGTGGGTCAAAATCGAGTCCTAAGGAGTCGTTTACATACATACATACAGGTGAAGCTAATATAAGCGTGTTAAAAAAACAGACCCTCAGTCTCATAACATTACCACACATTATTACATAATAATTCTTTACATAACTACCAATATATAACCTAGCCTCACTGTATATTACTGCAATCATATTAGATTCCATCTCTTTCCTTCTGTCTATCCATAAATAAAAACAATATGAAAGAAATAAACACGCATTTACCAGTATATTAATTTTATAAATGTTGTCCGAGAACTAAGCAACACCAAAATAAAGAAATATGATAATGTTTCATTTTATTGGAAGCTATTGCGAAGGGATTTCATATTATTGCCACATTTAGTCCTTGTTTGCGATTACGTGGGTAGTGTAGTAGATTTTGGGCTAAGGGTAAGCTATTATCTCATATAGCAATAAGTTCAGTTCATTATGTATGGGGCTAAACTATTTTTTCATACAGAATAGCAATATTTTCATTAGGTTGGTTGTATGTCTTGAGTTGGCACAGTAAAGCAAGCCCTCAATATGTTATTTCATTAATATACTAGGCTAAGCCTTTGGATTTGAAAAGTTAGATTTTATTTTTTAATTTCCATAAAATTAGGACAGCACGTTTTGAAATCCAGCCTTTTGAAAAGTATACAGTATAGTATGTAAAATTGTACATTTTTATAGGAGGCATTTTTTTTTCACTTGATATTTTAGTAAGCAAACTTATATTCTCAACTAATTTTATATTGTAAATACTGTCATGTATTGTTTTTTGAATTTAAATACTATTATCAGTCTATACGGAATCACTTAGACTAGACATGGTAGTAAAATATAGGTAGCTTATCAAAATATAGGTAAGCATAAACCAAATGCAAAAAATGTTACTTACATACTATAAATATAAATTATTTTATGATCATTAAAAGTTTCATGAAGTTCATTTTTATAGTACAAAATAATTAAAAAGAAATATTATTAAATTACCCAAACAATTTATAGCAAATCAAATATCATAAACGCAATATTTCCCACAGCTATAAAAAAAAAATCATAACTATACTTACGAAATACTTAAGCGTGACGTCACGCCAATATAGTCGTTTGTAAGGAGCGTTGGGACAAGTCTATTATTAATGTAAATTGAAAATAGTATCTCGGGAAGCTTATGTGATATCAACGTAATTATTTTAATGATGTTCAGATTCAGAGATTCTAATATCGAGAGATATTTGAATTACATACGAAAATGAAAACTAGTCATCATGCCTATTAAAACGATTGTTAAGGATAATGAAACAAAATATTATGAGTCCTTAATATCTTTTAATTATTATCTTTGGGTAGTGCTACAATACGAGGAACCTTTATTTTATTGCCACATTCAGTACGCAATATTATAAACAGTTAAATTTTGCTTCTAGGATACCTAATAATGCTTTCAGTATTCTCTGTAAGAATTATTCAATACCACATTCATAATTATGATTTCACGTAAAATTACATTCGGTAACGAAAACCTACAGGCTAGGCACACACGCAATAAAAATGATAATATTATCAGCATTTACAATACAATCCTCGAAATATTGTCTATAATATTGCGTGAGGCTTTGGCGTGAAAGTTACCAGTAACCGGTGATATGAATGATATATGAAGTATGCCGCGTTAGGGGCACACAATAAGTCCCTCAAGGGTTGATGGTAACTGTTTGGTTATTTTTTTAGTACCTTTGTGTTGATAGTCGGTGTTTTAATGTGAAGGTGAGACTGTGTTATGAACTGGACTATAATAATTTATGTCTCTGGGTAAAAGGAATTTAAGTGATATAATAACTAAAAAAACTTGATGTTAATATGCCTATGCCAAACGAAATTATTTTTTTTTTATAAACTTAACATAGCACTGAAATTAACAGATTTATACCTACCAAAAATAGGACTAAGCAATCCATATTAATTATGCCGGCAACCATTCCTGTCCACAAAATATAACCACATTTAATCTGACAATAATTGCCAAATGTATTCACCACAAACATCTCGTTGTTTCAGATCATCATCAAAATGGGCGCGTGTCGGACTTGCCTCATTTTCATCACCATCCAACTGGTCTCCTTCGCCACTTCCCAAGAGACCGTCAAGCGAGTGCCACAAGGTTTCCTCGGCATGAGAGGCAAAAAGTACTTTGGTGACGAAAGCACCGAACAATTCTATAAAAGAAAGCCGCAGTTCTTCGTCGGAGTCAAAGGCAAGAAAAGCCTCCAAGAACTTCTAGAAACTGGACAAGAATTCGAGAAAAAAGCTCCCATGGGCTTCATGGGGATGAGAGGAAAAAAGGATAGTCTATACCCTGAATATGAGTTTAATGACTATGCTCCCAAAAGAGACGGTTCTCTGATCGGTCAGATCGACTACACATCAAATGACCGAAATGAACAAAACGCTTTCCCAATCCTCAATGAAATCCTGCAGCATTATATAAACAGGTTTAGGAATTCCAGCCCAACGAATATGTACTCTGAATCTTTACCGGACGAGGGAAGTAACGAGATAGAGAAGCGAGCTGCAAACATGCACCAATTCTACGGAGTTCGTGGTAAGAAGTCAGTCAACATTAAACGGCCGTATGATGTTTCGTTTCGCGGAAAATTCATTGGAGTCAGGGGCAAAAAGGACGTAGGGGTGAAGGATGACGCCCCCGCACCGAGCGAGATTAGGTTTTTGCTGAACAACCCCCTGAAACGGAAGAGTCAGATGGGATTCTTCGGCATGCGCGGCAAGAAATGGGATGATGCATTCGGTAAGTTTTTGCTATAATACGCCCAAGTCATGCATGGAAAGGCCAAGGGCAATAAATTATGATGAATAGATAACAAGACCCTTTAGTTTTGTTTTATGTATTATATATGAGCGCTAAACACGCTTAGGAAAGGTCACAGAAGTTTGATCGCTGACAAGTTAAGTCATGGAATAAAATCAAGGATTTCGTTAGACGGCAAAAAAATTAAACACGGTCACTATGTTGTACTGTATGATTAGGATACCTTCTTTTCCCTATTTCGCGTGTGGGTTCCTGGCTCCTGCTTTTAGTGGTCTACAAAAAACTTACCTGGTAGAAACATGACATTTTGTGGGTTCATTACTAACTTATATATAAATTATTAAAATGAAATATAAAAACTGAGTGCATTTAAAAAGTTATATCGAGCAGTAATGCTTGAAATAAGTAATCGTATAATTTGTACTATTAAAGGCAATAATTACAAACACAAATAATTACAACAGTCAGCTTCTATAAATAGAACCATCCAAGTAGTTTCTTTGCTTACAAAGAACTATAGCGAGGCAATGCAATTAAAAAAGAAATAAGGTACAATTAACAGCAGTTACGAGATCATTAACTTTTCTTTGAAAGTTATTACTTATTTTGAACAGTTCGGTCAAAAATAATTGCGATCAAAAGTTAATTTCAACATCGATCTTACATTTCATCTTAGATTAAAAATAATGCCTAAAATGGTTATTTTTCAACTTGCAACAATATTGTAAATAATGACTACGGTGTTTATGCCTCATTTGCCAGTAATTTCAATCTAAAGCCTGATCTCACTGCCGAACCGGGATACAGTAATGCAAACACTATTACTTGGCGGCAGGTTAAAAGTGAGACTGTGGGGTTGCCGCCTTCGAGCTCGTTTACAAAAGCTCTATTACCATCAAGACACGAATGGATTTTCTTACTCTTTTATAAAATTTTGGAAACATGTTGCTTAGAGCCTGGATTAACATAAAGGGTTATTTTAACTGAAGCTGCTCGTGGGTGGATGAAGAAACTTGGTGGATTATTTAAGTGCTATATAAATGAAAGAAATAAATTGAGCTTAAGGTGACCTTTTAGCGGTACGATGATAAACTTCATCAAAATTTGAATTTTAACTCTTCCAAAGTTTGTATTTTGTATTCAAATAAATCTAATATCAAACAATATCTTTTGTTTCAGAATCCAGCCAAGAAATGGAATCGCCAATCTAAGTGTCTTCAAAAATTGAGCAAACAAATATTATATTAAAAGCTACCTATTTCTTGAGAAAGACTTATCTTTACTACATATCCTATAAAGTAAGGAATTCTTGCCAATTAAATACGAGGCTTATTTTAGCGTTATTTTCACTTCGTCTAGTCAGTAGTAAACCGTCATTTAAATTATATTTTAAAAGATTTTGACGTATTTCAGAAATATCAGTAGTAATTTTGCTGTCAAAGGAACCTGAAATCTATGGAAGAAAGGATAATTCTGAGTACAATTTTCAGGAAATCATTATAATTTAGCCCCAAGCAACGATTCAAATTTCTTTGTAACTCCTTTAACACCCCTTTTGTGATTATGTCATGAATGTAAACCTATTTAATCCGTATCGTCGCTTAATAATACAATGATGATATTCCATTATCTAATTCAGCCCCTATTCTACCAACTTATTAATCCAACGTTTACCACTGATAAACGGTTTTGATCTCCCTGTCCCAATCAACATTGACTGACGGAGGGATGGAACGAAGCCAGGTTCAGTGTTAAACACGAATTAAGAAATTTGATGAAATTAAAGGCAAGCAAAGGCAGACCCCCCCACATTAGGCATGCGAGATCGTCGGGCGTGTGGGCGCGCTGGCTGCACTTGCGGCACACGGCGTCACGTGTTGCAGCCAGCGCCCACGCGCACCTTAGTCACGGATCTTTGGTCACGGATTTATTTACAAAAGTATTCATTTAAATAATTTAGGTGTAACAAATTGATTGATGGACGCTTATTGAAATAAAAACCGAAAAGCCGTTGAAATTTCGTACACATTCGGAACCAATGTATTCCAAATCAAAACCATAATCACAATTTCAAATCATTTTGAAAACACTTCCACCACTTCTTTTTTGACTTGTTGAAATACGTCATTTTCTTCATTTCAGTAATTTAACAAATAAGAAGGTCCTAATTAAACTCCACTTCTTATTTATGACTAGAAGCTCTATATTTTTATCAATGTGATCTAAAATTTCTCGTTCGATAAATAAAAAAATTAAAAAATAAATAAATAGTCTATAGTTACGAAAAGTATTTTCAACAACTTATTATAAATATAAAATTTAGATTCGTAATTGTAATTTAATATTATAAAATGAAAATTTAATATTAGATTTATAATTACTTAGGTATTTAAATATCTTATGTTTTTATTGTTGAGATTAAAAATAACGGCTTTATACATAGTTTAATTCAATAGGGTTTGAATTGTGAACACTAAAATATTTTATGATATCACCTTTTTAGTTAGTTTTTTTTTTTTATTTGAAAGATTGAGTTTATTTCTAGTTTCACAATTCTAAATTGTTTTTTTTAGTTTAGCTTTTTCAGTACTTCGAATAATAAGTTTTATATTCCTGTATAATATAAGATCCTGTTGTACTTTGTGAGCATTTTGTGAGGGCTGACAAAATGTAAACCTGTATAATATCAATAGCAAAATAAATATACGCAGTTGTCAATTTTAATGTTGTTTTATTTTAGTACTCATGGGTACAAATCAAGCTATACTTTCTAGTATAGGATTGCATTGTATGGGCTGCCAGTGGAATGCGAGACCAGTTTATACTGGCAATGTAAAGGTTGATCGGTAGCCGTGTGCACGTAAATCCCTTGGAGCTTCGCGTGGAGTAAAATATCTTGTTCCCTGATCTGTCTATTTTTAATAGATTGAGTGAGTAAACAAAGGTTTTTTGTGGTTTGTATATTTTTTTTATACTACGCCTACAACGAACGAACGTGTAGTCCACCTGATGGTAAGTGGAGTACAGCCCATGGACATCAACAATCCACAAAAGCAGATTATAGATGCGTCGCTGCAGCTGAGGACTACGGTGTTATGCCTCATGTGCCAGTAATTTCAGGGCCTGATCTCACCACCAAACCGGAACACAATAATGGAAGCACTATCTACTATTTGGCGGCAGGTTAAAGGTGAGACGGTGGTGCTGCCGCCCTCGAGCTTATTCACAAGAGCTCTACCACCAGTAATTCCCAAGACCTCTACCACCAGTAAATGTATGAAGTAAACATTACCCTAAAATATAGATTTGATTTTTAAAATACGACACCCGCACTAGAAATAACTCCTGTGTCGCGTGGATGATCACAAACAGATATTTCACATACTCAGAGCAAACACTGACAGAGTCAGAACAAATCTTTGCATATCACACAAAGATTTGTCCCGTGTCGGGATCGAACCCACAACACCAGTGCAGTTGAAACTGTAGAGGCGACCGCTTTAACCATTACGCCAACCGTGCACTCACTATTTTAAGGGCCTGTTTTACAATCGTCAAGAAAAATTTACTCGTAGGATAAATATATAACATTAACAAATTGAAGTAACAGCTATGTTCGATTTTTTAATTGAAAAGAGTCACTTTAATATTCGTTCCAATTATAATTTTATCTGGTGGTTAACTCTTACTTTACGGGTTTGAAACAGTCCTTTAAACGTGCAACTTACTGCCGTAAGTAATGTAGTTTAAAAAAACGGTTACAAGGATTGAAAAGAATTCTATAAATGTTGAACGATTTCACTATTAATGCACGAAAAATTAGAAACACTATTATTGCTGGTAAAACACTCAACAAGTGTTTATAAATCCTTTGGTACCAGGAATGCCTGCATTTCAGGCATTTTATAGAATTAGGTATTAGGTGTTCCCAGAAAGGACAGGACTGGATACTATAATTACCAATAGATATAAGTATATCAGTTCAGCAGTCGGATTGGAGATTCTACTTACCGGATCTATTCAAATTGATTAGTTTTATAGTATTCAGCTCTGCTAAGCATATAATCGAACTGACAGGATTTGAACCTGCGACCTCGTAATACCGTTCAGCCGCTTTAACCAACTAAACTAAGTTCTCAACTTGCCAGGGTCCCAAATTACTCAACTGAATGTATTACGTGACGTCCGGTTTATCCGTTTGTGCCTTTTATGATTAACTAAGAGCCAAGAGAAGAAATTAAGTAGAGTAATTCACCAACTTTTGACCAAATAAATTACAACTTAAATAAAATCTAACAGGAATTAACGCGATCATGCATTATTTACCTTTTAGGCTTGACGTTTCGGCTAACAGATTACACTGGCCGTGGTCGCAAATAAATGGTTTTATTTAATTATGCAAAGCTTAAGTTTAAAAATTACAACATGACCGAATAAAAAAGTTACACATTTCAGACATAAAATCGAACACCCTTGTCACTTGTCACAATTTGTTTATATTGTAGGTACGTTATTCTTTGAGTAAAGATTACTTGGCGATTGTGCAACAGGCCCAAATCTATAATAACTATGTAAGTATAGGTAAAATCAGGATTCTTGACGGCTTTGAAGTTAGCTGCAGATGGCTGCTTGACCAATCGACAAGCACAGTACTCGAGCGTGGCTTTTTGAATATTTTATTTAAAAATGAAAAATGCCACCAAAGAGGCTAAGCCGCGGAACTAATAAAAAAGCCAACATACCGAAAGCCAAATAACTGAAACATTACATCAAAACATCTTTGCCACCACGGGTAACCACCGGACACCGCAGGCACTGACTTTTTCAAATGTTTTCTTTAAAATTAAGAAGGGACACCGCCTGTGCAGCCACGAGTTGGAGACCGCTGAACGAACCCAATGCTTAAAATATAAAAAAGAGAAAGAAGGATTGAAATGTCTCCACCGCCAATATTCTTCGTAGCTAACCCGCTGATACGAACTTGTGTGGTTCCTAAACTGGGACTAAAATGTTGTCTTGTTGTCGGACGCGCGGATCTTTCTTGGTCTAGCAAACTGAAATTGGTGCAGGTTCTGATGCCCCTCAAGACGTAATGCCATAAGCAATTGCTTAATTTGCTTACAGGTTAATCCGGCACTGCATGTCGCCTGGTTAAAGATTACTTTTTATTGCCATTATTTTGAATAGTTTTATTTTGGTTCAAATTTTTAGTTGTAGAATATTTTCTAGTCTCAATTCCTGCTAAAGACAAACATGAACATAAATATTGTTAGCATGCACATTACTATTTTGTGTTGATAAACTGCCTACCCATTGCAAAAGAGTTACTTATTTTGGAACTAGATGGCGCAGAGTGATATTTTTTTATATTATGGGCTGCAAGGCGAAGGGTTGTGTTGGGTTGAGACATCGGCAACGGCCTCACTCTTGGTTTGACAAAATGCAGTGTATTAAATGACCCTAATGTTAATTAATTAATGCCAGGCCGGCATTAACGATCTTTGGCGTCCGCTTAGGCGTTTAAACTAAACTCCAAACAAGAACCAACAAAACCTCAGAACAACGAATCTTATGATATTTTATGATTCGTTGTTCTGAGAACAAAACGAACGCTTCCATTGGCATTCGTGGGCCCGATGTGAACGTGGCTTTAAAAGAAAACTTGCTCTATGCATTCTTGACACCTTACTGTCATGTGTCAAAAGTCTATCTCATTGACCTCATCTGACACGACGACTGACACCTAAGAAATTATATATCATTCATGTTTCGTGGTTCTGTTCTGATGTTTTATTTTTATATTTATAGTTTATTAAACTAAACATAATGATTTAATGATTGACTTGTTCATAAGCAGTCACTATGAATAAAACAGTACGCTCATATTGTCGTCTATGTGCCAAGCTAAAGTCCCAGAGCAAACTAACAAACTTACAAAAAGATAATGCAAAACATCAAGAAATTATTATCAAGCTATCTCAATTGAACATTCCACTGGATTTTGAGAATAATTTGCCAAGAACTGTGTGCTTATTATGTACCAAGTCCTTGAAAAAAGCATTTGATTTCGTCGTTTCTGTAGAACAAGCACAAATGGTGTTAAATAAACTACCAATACTACCAACAGCAGCTATTAAAAAGGAGGCGAGATATTCGGAGGATGAAAAGTTTGAAACAGACATAAAATACCAAAATGAGGATAATATTATTGTTGAAGTGAAGCCAAGTATAGAATATTACATAGATACTCAACCTTTGAATGACGACAACATCAATATTGATACTAAGCCAGTAATAGAGAACATTAATTTAAGTGGAAAAATCCATGATGATAGCCATAACCATAATCATCAGCTTCGCACAAGCACTTTGATATCTAATCAATTTAAAAATGATAATTCTGAGACCAATAATAAAAAAAAAGATTTATCTAACCTGGAAGACACTACTCAACCAGAGAACTTAACATGGAAAAATTATGGATGGAAGTGTGCCTATTGCAAAACAATATTTGATAAAGTCAGTGAACTAATCAGCCACTCGATGCAATACCATAATTCCTGTAATGCATACCAATGCACTGATTGCAACACAAGAAGTTCAAAGCTTCGCCGATTCATAAATCATGTCGATAACCATAAACCATACTTGAAACAGTCTTGTCATAAATGTTTTAAAAGATTTTGTTCCATAAAAGCAACTCAGGTTCATAAGAGACACCATTTTACTACAAAGTTTCGATGTTTTGGATGCCAGACAAGTTTTGCCACTTCTGAGGCCCTTGCGGATCATGTAAAGTTGTATTACAAAAGATTTGCTTCTTCACTAAACCTTGAGGAATTACCAGATGATTTAACATGTCCAATTTGCAATAAGAAGTACACAAAAAGAATATATCTGAAGAAGCATTTAGCCATTCACTCTGAAAAAAAATTCAGCCACTCTTGTGAAGTCTGTGGAAAAGGTTTCGGCAGCAAACAGTCTTTAGCTATGCATATAATAACACATAGTGATATAAGAAAATTTCAATGTGATATCTGTAAATCAAGCTTCAAATCTAAAATTACACTATATTCGCATATGCAAGTGCACTTTGGCAAAAAGGCTTTTGCCTGCGAGCAATGTGGGAAGAAGTTTCGTCTAAAAAAACAACTGAATGCACATGAAATTGTTCACACTGATCTATATCCTCACATTTGTACTTACTGCAATAAAGCTTTCCGTTTTAAAACCACATTACGATTACATTTGCGCCAGCACACTGGTGACAAACCGTATACATGTCAAACATGCAAAAAAGATTTCACCGATTGGGCTAATTACAACAAGCACATGAAACGAAAACATAACACTAACATGTCTAAAAAGAGACCTTTAGTAGTATTTTATTCTGAGACAATAACAGAACTTGATTCAAGATCTGTGCGTGATGAAAAGAGTGCTAACTACTTGCACACATTGAAAGAAGATAACGCCTAAAATGCTTGTACAGTTACAAACCGTAATTGAGGGATAGATGGCCATGGATGTCTTGGAATTTTGCATCATGTCTTCAGCAACCTACTTGTCACCCAATCCACAAAGATTTGAATTGTGAATATGCAAATAGCAAATTTTGATATTGGCAACTATGTTAGAAACAGGGGCAGCTGTAAAGTTATATTAAACCACCATGTTTTTACTTGACCTGATCCAATACATCAGGCTTCTGGTTAGAGATCTATTGTTGAATTTTATTGTGTAGAGCTTTAGATATATATTTTGTAAATTTGCTCACTTCGTGAAATGTTCGAGGATTTCATGAAATCTGTCACTATCTACTGGCCAAATCATTAAATCGTTAACATTTCACGATTTTGTGGATCGTTTAAATAGGGCGCCCATAAAGATTTTCTCTCGCTTTTAACCTTTTCATCATAAACCTTTTTTTGTGCTATTATAATAATATAATCATTTAAATAACGAATAATTCTTTTTACTGCGAGATGCAGCAACATTGTCATCAGCTGATCGTCACCAGCCGCCATTTTTATACAAACAAAGCGGTTATTTAATGTTACTGTTTTACGATATGAACAAAATATAATATTGATCATAATATATCATGGTTTAGTTGTTCATATCGAGAAATGACTGAGCTTTGATCTCCAGCAAACCACATCATGATATTATGGCTAATAGACAATGATACATTTCATGAAATGCAACCATTTCATGAAGTTCTCGAGCATTTCGTATAATGAGCAAATTCATGCAATATCCGCGACATATTATATTTATGAGACATGTTATTTAGTTAATTACAAATTTATCATTATTAAGTTTATTACTATAATTCCTAAAAAATATTATGAAGAGGAACTATTTTTTCATTTGTTTGTATCAAATAGGCTCTGAAACTAATGGACTGATCTTGGTAGAAATTTTTGTGGAAGCTAGTTTTATATAAATGCGTATATTATTAAACAAAAGTTAACAACATTGTAATAGGCATGCAAACATGCAATCGGGTATGTCGAATATGTAATATAACTCATTATTCCGAAAAAGTACCAGGAGACCGAAAAAGTAACAATAGGAGTGAAAATGGAAAAAAAGCATTGTTTGATAACTGGTTTTGAAACAGTGAAAAAAATCCATATTCATAAGCAGTTAAGAAATCTCTTGGTTATGAACGTGGACGAAGGGCTATCTAATGGGGACCCAATCATAACAGATGAAATGTTGTATACCTCTGCCATACACACCTGGGTATTTATAGGCGTTATGTAATTTTAAATTTATTTATAAATACGATTCTTACATATTGTCAAAACTGACCATTCCACCTTTATTTAGGTAATAGGCATTCTGTAAATTCTGGTTTCTCTTTAGGATCGAACTAAACCCCTTACCCCGCGCGCAGCGTCTGCCGCGATTTGTCTGCGCCTCGCCTCTTGTTTCCGGAAAGAGCTTTCTGCATATTCTTTTTCTTTATTCGCGGCACGTATCTTTGACGAGTTCTTGTCCTACGACTTGTGTCTATCCGGGCCTTTAGGGTGATAATTATGTTAATAAATAATACACAAATATAACTTCTTTGTATTTATTTTTCGTATTAAAATTGTTTCATTTGATAAATCCATGATGTTTATTTAACGTAATACAGTAGATATAACGCATTGAAGCAATGTCCATCTATGTATGATATCAATACATTCTCACAACTACTAACCGTACCGATGTATGGATTGCAACACACACATACAAAATACACTCTTGCGCAAGCGCAGTGCGACAGGCCGCCATCTCTGATTCTCGAAGTTCAGATAAATAAGTTCCATAATTTATTTAAGATATCATTTTTTGCAATATTTATACAATACTTTGGACTAGGTTGTTTTGGTAATATACGAAGTTTTTTATGTGACTTGGTGTCTAGATGTTTGTCAAAAATAAGTAAAATCAGTGTGGATCTTACGTTTGACTAACGTTTGAATCGGCCTGTCACACTGATCATTGTAATAATATTACAATATCACCGAAACATTCGCTTAGAATGACTTTTTGACAAACAACATTAAATTGTTCACATAAATTACTCAGAATGCTTAATAAAATAAATATTACACAGGTTTCTTCAGTGAGATGTCTTCTTTTTTACAAAAGCATGGAGTACCTACAGCATTGCACTTGACATTATTATATATTTTGACAGCTAGCGACAATCGAGCAAACGGTGTGTAGTTGTCAAAATGTCACGCTAAGTATACATTTGTACAATATTAAGGCCGTGAGAGTTCTACATGATTTATTTATATTTGCACGATTAAAAGTGGATGGATAAGCAAAGTAAAACAATCGTACAAATGTTACCTACAAGCAATAATCGTATGATAAATTTGTTAATGACTTTTGCAATACTGACAACTAATGTCAAATATGACAGCAGCTGTCAGATATTGTAAATGCTGGTCTGCCGAATGTCGAATACATTGAATGTTTCACATTCGTATACAAAAAGAATGACGTACAAGTTTAGTACAACATTGCATTTGCCGATTGCAGCTCATAGTATTTCCTGCTCCCATTTAGACATTTCATCGAGATACCAACCAACATTCAAATACCTACATCCTAGCTAACAAAACTACCTAGTTTTGTTTTTATATTTAGAATACAAACACACAATACAACAATGTACTCAACAAACGATAGAGTGAATTGGAAAAAAACGACTATTATTATTATGTGAAAGAAAATATTATGGAATAATATACAGTTTAGGAGAAAGGGAATCCCCAAGCCACAAGTTTTAGTTACATTTTCTTACAAATTATTATCTAACAGGCAAAGCAATTGAACTCTAATAATGAATATAAATCTTAAACACAATAAAACATTTGCTAAAACACGTTTTTATATGAAAACATAACTAGAACTTGGCTTTTAATTAATTTACAATAACTATTAAACGGTTAGAATCTTATTACAGTTTGAAATAATAACGCAACCCATTTAAACCTCATATCAACCGAGATGGTACAAATAACTAGATTGTTTAACATCCTATATAAGAAGCTGATTAACATTGAATGCTATCTACCTATCATACAAAAATTTGTATATATAATGTGTTAAATAACTTAAATTACTTTATTGTAACTTTATTAAGCATAACTTCATTTCAACCGCAAATATACTGTTTCGTTTTTAATTTTTCAGAGAATATTCTCGAAAATAATAACGTCATTTTAGTTGACGTGTATCTGTGTTCAAATATGAGTGTGTGCGCATTTCTTAAAGCCGATTGTGGCAAACATTAATTCTTGCGGTGAACCGATTTCATACTAAATCTAATTCATATTTGAAAACAGTTACACGTTAGTGTATAAACTTCATGTTTATAAATATAATCCATGTTGCATAGGTCAGTAGTGACGTCATAAACATAATACCCCGATAATATGACGAGTGGTATCCATCCAAGAGCCCGTTACATTAAAAAATATTAGTTTGAAGATATTAGGCATTCTCGCAGTAAATCGCTAATTATTATCAGACTAATATTTTTATGAAACGACACAGGCCAATACAGTGGCATTGATTAGTGGTTGGACTAAGGTTCCACCATGGTAGTCAAGCGGCAGTATGTTTATCACGGCATTGCTTACCTAACTTACGTGATCCGAGAGAACATAGCGTGATAGGGTAAACATATCTTAATGTTAGTTGACAAGAATTGTGACATATCTTTCGTCAAATCAGCCCATGCTATCTCGGCCAGCGTTAGAAGTTGTTGTATAACACTTACTGTCTTTGTATCCCTGATGTTAGATTTGGGCTAGAAGCGTTTTTATTACTTCATATAACTTCAATGGCGATGAAATCACCTTAGATCGCTGTCCAATAGTACAATATTTAAAGCAAATAGCTTCTTTGTCGAGAAGTAAGATTGTGAATAATAATAAATCTTATCAGATTGAATTGTTCGTTTTCAAAGTTTATATATTGTTACGCGGCCATTTTCTTATATTTTCCTTTATAGTTATTTATAATACATTAAAAATTAAATCTTACTGAGAATGTATCACACAACACCTAGTCTTGAGACGGATTTTATTTAACATCGATCAATCTCACTCAAAACTCATCGGAAAAAAAATATGTGGCAAGCGGCAACCAACTCTTTATTGTGTATACTAATTAAAACTACCCACCAATTGATAGGTGTATTAAATCGTGATCCCTTTCACAGTATTATACTGTAACTGATATATTTTGGGCATTCAAACAGACAGTTATAAGTTAAACTAATGTAGAACTAAAATCGGGTGCTTTGTTAAATATTATGCATCATGACTACAACATAACTGCCTCGTTTGTCTAGTGGTTAGCGTATGCGCCTCTCACCGCGAGGTCGCGGTGTTGATTCCCGGGTCGGTCATTCACAATAGTAGCACGGAGTTGGAATTGTGCCCAGTGCATGGCGATAGGCTAGCCCCCTACCCCATGGGACCTAAACATAACAGGTGAAGTGTGGGTGTTGTACACCTCTGCCACACCCTTCTGGGTAATATAGACGTGCTGTTATGTTTATTTTCACCTAAAAGGCCAAAAAATAACTATCTTCTTATTAGCTCTTCTACGATATCACGAAATATATTACTACCCAAACTTCACCTCAAGTATACACAATAAAACCTTGCTCCTAGTCCATAAATCAGTTATTAGTCTCAATAAATACATCATGTTTGACAACGTAGGTTTATTTACGCCTTATATAAAGTGACATCTCAGCATTCAAACTTCATAGTTGAATAAATTATATTCATATTTTATACTTAAGCCTATGTTTAATGAGACAAGTAGCTTTGTGTAACTTCATTGCGGTTTAGCCAAAAATATCTTTATTTTTTTAATTTTAAGATTGATTAACAAAAAAGGTACACAATTTATCAGTGTCTACCTAAATATCAAAGTATCTATATAACCAATTTACATTGAAGTTTTCTGGTTATTAGAGATTTTAATTAATTTAAAGGAGACGCTGACAAATCGAGATAACAATGTGAGCGAAGTGATAAAAAAAAATTCTTTCCAAGATTTTGTCATAGATAAGATTTTTCTTGTTTGTTTTGTTTTGTCATAGATAAGATTTTTTCTCATCGTTTGGCGACATTGGTTGACTTTATTTATAACATAACATCACGCCTCTATTACCAAAAAGTGTGCGGCAGAGGTAAGAACACACTACTTTCTTTTTTAATCTTGATTTGCTTTCCGATTACCCCTTCGCTTACATTTGTATCCCGCCATAACTTGACTCATATTTCTTGCTAGCTTATTTCCAAATTAGCATTTGTTAGATAACAAATAGTTCCACTGCGATATAAACATAAATGCATTAATTATAAATTTAAATAATTTACTCCGCGATCCGTCGCTCTAAATGGATATTTGGTTAATATTGGTTATTGTGATTAAGATATTATTAATGATTTTTACAGAATTTGCTTTAGTTTTTGACTATTTTTGTTGCGCGATTTATTTATCAGTTCATTAGCAGGTAAGGCTGGTATTTTTTTCCAAAACTTGTCATTTGATTCTAGCTGACAACACAGCTACTCAAAAAGAGCAACTTCGCATTTTATGGTGTTCAAATTTCATTGATTTTGACACTCAAGGGCGTGGCCAGCCAAGTTAAAAAAAAAACTGTCATCATAATGAACTATGTCGATAACAATAACTTGATGTTGTTAGTTGACTCTATTCCCTGCCAAGGACTGCCAAAAGCACTTAAATTATAGAATAAAAATATCTATTGTGAGCTCACGAACATTTCCATAAAACATTAAGTAGATTTGTCAATAAATACAAAATAAAAACAATCAAAAACTAAAGTGCAACAACTTATTACAACGTTACTGTCACCTTCTTTCAAATGTTATATTACTGATGATAGAAAGAGATAACTATACACCCATTAAACGTTTACAAGTTGTTGTATAATTTAAATAAAGCATTTATAACATGATTGCAGATAATAAGGTGTATTAAATTATTATGTATTTCATTTTACACTAAGGTTTAGAGTGACGGACACTACAGTTTTCATGCATACATATTGGCTCAGCTTTTCATTTCTATAAACTTCGCTACGTCTTTATCAATGTGCCAAATTAATTAAGTATTATATTGATAGTACATTTTTGTCTTGGTATGTGTAACATTTGAAAAGACTTGGCTTCAACATTTCTATGTTTATAATTTATTGAAAAAAATATTAAAATACTAAATAACTTAAGCATTCTTTTGAATTAGGATAACTAAATGCAAAATTAGTCTTTGCCGTTTATTTTACCGTTAATTTTAGTTTATTTAACACTCTGGTTAATAACCTTTTTGTTTCTAGGGTCACATTGGTTATGTTTCTTTGGTGTCATGAATTATTTTTAAACAAAAACCTTGTTTAGTACTAAGTTTAATAATTTGTTAACAGTCTATCTATTAAGTAGCACCAACCATGTTTAAAAACAAAGACACCAAATTCACGGCTCTTAAATTTGCGTTTTTAAGCACCTTTTCATTATGCAGAGGTGTTTACACCTACATTTTGTTAATTATGTAGGATATATTCAATATAGGGTAGCAGAAGTGCTCGTCTGTCCAGTAACCGTTATTTAATATGGCGGCCAAACAACCATAGTCAGTCACAACCTCGCCAGCCAATATATACGCAATGAAGCACTGCATTGAATACCCAGTCTTGTCCCTGGAGATTAGATCGCGTTCTGCAACGTCAGCGGGTGCTTGAGGGCTCCGTGGCCATTGTGCGTCGTGAAGTCGTCGTCCAGCAGCGTGACGTCACTCATCTGCTTGGTTTGGGACTCGTTGGCGATGCGCTCGCTTTGTATGAAGCTGGCGGAGATGTGGCCAATGTTGGCGTTGCCGTTGTTGGCCTCTAATGTTGGTGCGTTGTCGTTGCTTGGGACTTTTGTTGCCGTTGTCTGCTCTGTGGATTTGTCCTCAGTCTGGAAAATAAAATAAAGCTAGGAATATTGGGCCGCCAACATTTGGAAACGAAAACTTCAGTAAACAAAACGAGGAAGGCACTCTGATGGAGGCGTATATGTTACGCCTCCATCAGAGTGCCACAACTCCATCACAACACTTGCAGGGTCGGTACCGCTAGCCAGCAAGTAGTTTAGATACAGGCGGTCTTGAAGCGAGAGCGAGACGTAATATGTAAACGGTAATTGTGAATTAGTGGCTGAGACAGCATCCGCCATTCCGCAGCCAACTTCGAGATCACCTCAAAATTGGATGACTATTTTAGAGAGAGATAGATAGCGAAAACTTTATTTGCACATAAAATTTTTTCAAACATACAAATAAATAGGTACTTAAAACTATAACGAACAAAGGGCGACCTTATCACTTGACGCGATATTATAATGCTTAGGATTGATTGCGATATTCAAGATTGAAATATTACTGGATTATATGAATACTGTGTCAGCAGTGTGAGCACTCACGTCATTGGTGTGGGACAGCCCCAGGAGATCGGCAGACACGTTGCCGTTGTTGCTGGCGCCGCTGTCCGTGGGAGCGCTCACTGCTGCTGGCAATGCTTCTTGGGACTGCAAATGTTACACATTTATTTGTAGGTAAATGTTATTCAGCGGGCAAATACCTGTTTTGAAATCACACAGTTATATATTGCCTGATTGCGGCAAACAAGGGGGGTTCAGCCCACCGGATGGTAAGCGGGTACCACAGTATAACAGCAGGAGAGAGAGAGAGATAAGTCGATAGAGATAAACCTTTTTTTACTGTAAACAAGATCCACCAATATACCTTATAACTAACATACATATTTGTATTTTATAACTTAGAAACTATTTAACACTTTTAATCGGCGAAGTGTTGCGCAATTGCGAGGTGTCGTGTAACCTTCCACGAAAGCGGCGATACGCGACTCCCTCCGGCATGTTTATACAAATAAATGTTTCTGATTTCTGATTTCTGATCTAGCACTTACATGATAAGACTAGATAATGCTAGTTTTTAAAAAAACTTTTTAAAAATGGCAATTTTACACATGTCTAGTTGAGTCACAGATAAAGCGATCCGCGAGGACAGTATGGGTAAGACGTAGTCTTGGAATAGATAGTTATTTGGCTAACCTGCGTGGAGTCTAAGCCGAGTAAGTCAGCGACGGGTTGCGCGTTGCCGTTGTCAGGCACGGGGGCGGCGGCGGGGGGCACGTCACCGGCGGCCGCGGCGGGGGCGGGGGCGGGGGAGGGTGTGACGTCACCAGCGGGCGCGGGGGCGGGTGCTTGACTTTTTGATTTGTCTTCCTCCGCTTGCTGCGAATTAGTACAATAAAATAGTTAGTATTATTATAAAAAAAATAACAACTTTTGCATAAAATATGAATAGTGACACACAAAACATGTATGG
The DNA here is from genome assembly GCA_905147285.1 of Hypena proboscidalis. NCBI lineage: Eukaryota > Metazoa > Arthropoda > Insecta > Lepidoptera > Erebidae > Hypena > Hypena proboscidalis. Next base: position 2,503,840 of record LR990147.1, read on the forward strand.
AGTGGTTTAAGCGGTCGCCTCGGCGCTCTCCACTACGCTGGTGTTGTGGGTTCAATTCTCACAAGGAACAAATCTTTGTGTGATTTTCAAAGATTTGTTTTAAGACTGGGTGTGCATGTGTGGGTGAATGTGTTTATTTGGCCTTGTCATTTGGACGATTAGATAGTGTAAATGCTTCTAGCGTTCTATATAATACAAAAAAAACAATTTATTTACTATTTATTTATGTATGAAATAGATAGTCACAACAACCTTTAGATATGACAGTGCATACATGAATAATTTATGCTAGAGGTACCTTCTTTTCTTCTTCTCTAACATCGATTGACTGTATGCATGATAAAAAAGAAAAAAATATTTAAACAATTTCTGAAATTGTCTGAAAATGTTACCCTGCCCATTCCATGAGCGGTTCGTTCATCCAGATAAAGGTCGAAAACCCAAGTGCCATTCAGTTTTTCAAGGGTTTCAGACCGCCTTCCGGGTTTGCTCAAGATTATCGGTTTTGAGCAGACTATTTGGCCCGAGCACCAGTAACGCCATCTAGTTATACAGCTTTTTAGCGGCGTTCCATTTTCTGTATACGATTGTCGATCAATTGTGTTTTATAGTCTTTGGATCCACCAAGATTAAGTAGAATATGTTCATACCTTCCGCAACCTCGTCCGTGCCATAATAGCCTCGACGCGCTGTTTCCTCACGAGTCGCTCCTTCTCCTCCTTTTCAGCCTCCTCTCTCCGCAGCTTCTCCGCTTCCTCCGCGGCTTTGCGCTTCTCCTCATCCTCTTTGAGTCGCGCTTGGCGCTCGGATTCCTCGCGGACCTTCCGCTCCGCTTCCTCGCGTTCTAGTTGCTGTTGAGCCTGGAACGAGGTCATGTTTTGTTATTAGAAAGGATATAAGATGATTATTATGCATATCATTGCATCTTCGAAACACTGAAAAACAACGATTGTAAGATGTGAAGAAAACCAACGTGAGATAGTTTTTTTTTTATACTACAGCGAACGAACGTGTAGTACACCTGATGGTAAGTGAAGTACAGTCCATGGACATCAACAATCCACAAAAGCAGATTATAGATGCGTCGCTGCAGCTGAGGACTACGGTGTTATGCCTCATGTACCAGTAATTTCAGGGCCTGATCTCACCACCAAACCGGAACACAGTAATGGAAGCACTAATACTATTTGGCGGCAGGTTAAAGGTGAGACGGTGGTGCTGCCTGCCTCGAGCTCATTCACAAGAGCTTGAATAACTTCAGCTTGGGATTCTAAGGCTGCGTATCCACCGAAGCTGTTATCAGTTGCGTTGCTACATAGCCAAAACATTTTTGTTCGTAAAATAGATAGCTGGGGTTTTTCAAAGCAAAAACATAATAACGCAACCGAGAGCTTTGGTGGATACGCAGAATAAGGTGGAAGTGAAGCGTAGTGTAGCTTCAGCCTTAGCGGTCGCAGTATTTTTTTTTAACTGGCTAGAATGTAGAGATCCACGAAGCTGCCCCAATAGATCTGACGAAATGTATATACCTCGATAGCTTTTCTAAGCTTCTCCTCATCCATTTGTCGCTGTAGCTGCACGAGTTCTCTGGCTTCCTCCTCCTCGCGTCGCTGTCTCTCTTCCTCTTGTCTCTGTCTCTCAGCTTCCTCTTCTGCTTCGCGTAGCTGTCTGAAATAAAGAAAAATAAATGATATCAGCTCGCAATACGAATACGAACATGATTGAATAGGGTTGTCTCCTACTGAGCAAGCCGTTCGCGAGAGGTCTAAATAAAACGTTCGCACGTTCGTAATGCGCAGACTATAGGCCTGTTAAGGCATGTTTGCTGATGGCGGTACGGCAGTTTTAGCTAGGCAATAAATCATTTCCGTGGTTGAGTTTTCGGTACAGATTTTTAACCGACTGCCCAAAAAGGAGTAGGTTCTGAATTCGGCCGGTATGTTTTTTTTCTATGTATGTACATCGATTACGTCGCGGTTAATGGACCGATTCGCGTGATTCTATTTTGTTCGACGCGAAATAGCTGCCAGGTGGTCCCATAAAAATTTCTTTCAGTTTGGTTTAGTAGTTTTTATTTTATAAGCATTATTAGTAATTGAAGTCGGTTTTTTTTTTTTTTGAAAATTATTTGCAAGTCATTATAATAATTTGGGTTATGGTATTACCACACTGCACACCAAGCTCTTAACATTGCCAGTATAAGCTGGTCTCGCATTCCTCTGTAAGGGTATACAATGTGATGCCATCTTATACTGGAAATGTATAGGTTGATGAGCAGCTGTCAGTTTTTTCTTGGTTTTTGTTTGTACAGCGGCAACAGTTATACATCAACCGTAAACATTTCAGCTGTCTAGCTTTCACAGTTCATGAGATACAGTCCGGTGACAAGAGGGACAGTGTAGTCTTAGTAATAGGGTTCCGTTTTACCCTTTGGGTACGAAACCGTAAAACAAACAATGTAATACCTGGACTCGAAATTTCTCAACTCTTTTGTGCCAGCCATAGCTAGACGAAACTTACTTGGTTTTAGCGCCACCTATGCGATGTGATAAGTCACTTAGTGACATACAGTAAGTTTGAATTAAGATCAACACTATTACTGTCGAGAGATGACGCATTTTTATCAAATACTTGTAATATTTTAAAGCAAATTTTAGCTTTGCTATGCCTTTTTGTATTTTATATAATATTAAAGTTGAAAAATTAAGAATCGAAACAGCAGGACTCGAACCTGCACCCCCTGGGTATACGCCCCAATTACGAGTCTAGCAGCATACGAATCCATGGCTGAATTGGCAAAGCACTTGGGGCGTATACCCAGGGGGTGCAGGTTCGAGTCCTGCTGGATTCTTAAATTTCAACTTTAATATTATATATAATACGAAAAGGCATAGCAAAGCTAAAATTTGCTTTAAAATATTACAATGTAATACCTCTGTCTCTCGAGCTCCGCTTGCCTCTCCAGTTCCTCCCTGGCCTTGCGCCTTCGTTCGGCGAGCGCTGCCTTCGCTTGCTCCTCCGTTGTGATACGCCGTGACATGGAAGCTGGAAAATAACAACATTATGTATTAAACACCGCGAAATTTTAATGATACCAACTAGCTGACGTTGATTTTAGTCAGAAATCAGAAACATTTATTTGTATAAACATAGGTATATAGGAGGATCTTGTTTATAGAACAAAAAAGTTTCACTACGTTTTACCCTCAAGGGTGTACAAATTTAAAATAAAATAAAAAAAATAAAATAAAATTAAAATTACAAATTAAATATTAAAAAGAGTACATGCATAGTTTACATTTTAAAATTTATCGTTAGAGAAGTCGTTTATGCTTTATCAATTAGCATTCTCTTAAAATGAATCTTGAATAATTGTGTCTCAGGTATTTTGTTAAATATTGTTGGACCCATTCACACTATACTTTTATGTACCAATGTAGTCTTGGTACTAACAAAGTTTATCATTGTTATGACGTCGGTTGCGAGACACGTGATCAGATTAGTAGTTAATCATGTTGATTTGGTTTTGGTGTATTTGAGTAAGCCTAAATTTTAAAATCACGTCTTTATTCCCCGAGGTAGGTAGATACGATTAAACCCTATATGCTATGTTCCTTACATACTTCTTTCACTTTCGTGCGTTTGTTGCGTTTTTGTCACGTTTCTCCATATGAAAATATAAATAAATAAATAAATTAAATAAATTTGGATTTTTTACATTAGATAGAACGCCAGAAGCAATTACACTATCCAATGGTCCCAATGACAAGGCCAAATACACACATTCACTCACACAAGCACACCCAGTCTCAGAACAAATCTTTGTGAATCACACAAAGATTTGTCCCATGTGGGGATCGAACCCACAACACCAGTGCAGTGGAGAGCGGCGAGGCGACCGCTTAAACCACTACACCACACGTGCAGACAAAAAAATAAAAAATGACAAAAGCGTGACGAAATCCAGCTCGCGCTTGTATACTTGCCCCCCTGCTTATACAGGCAATGTAATAGGGTGAACGGTAGCTATATGAACAAAAGCAAACTAACCAGTCATCTCATTTTCTTCAGTCTTCTCAACGGAGAGTTCCTTCTTCTCTTCTCTCTCTTCCTTCTTTTCCACTTTCTCAATCTTTTCCACCTTTTCGGTGATTTGTTCGTTTGCTACTACCTCCGGTTTCGTGACTTGCTTTACTTGCTCGTGCTTAACTTCTATTGTTTCTTTGATTTCGTTTGTCTGGAAAGTACAACAACACAATCAGAAAAAAACTCAAAAAAAGTTTACTTTTTCGAACGACTCGTTGAACAAACCAATGCTTTTAACTAGTTTTGACTTATAGCATGCCATATAGTAGTGCTTGCGATCAAAAAAAATCGGTCCGTCATAATGCGGCCGTAATTTTACGGTCATACGAGTATTAATACGTTATGTCTATATTTAATTTAGATAATAAATGTAACGTTCTAGTGACGTCATTTTATAGGCAACCGCCGCTTAGGAAGGAAATCAAACTCTGAAATTAGTAAGAATCTGACAGGGTAGGGCAGGGTAGTAGGGTAGCGGCCACCCTCTAGAAGCCGTTCGTCTAAGTTCTTACATACTGCAGTCGAAAAGTTGGAGACATTCATGGTAAGAATAACATCGTAGTCATTAATTGACGCAATTTGCACACGAGCTTTAGTTATTACTTACTCACAATGTGAGCAGATGGGACTAAAATCTTGATCTGTAGAGTGCTTAGGCTGTGTTCTACTAGAGATCATAGCTAAGGATGTGTTTGTTAAAACGAATAGAATCACTTTATTTACGGGCGTAGTCCAAACAAAAACCAAACAATTCTATTGCTTTAAAAATGCAACCTTATCTACGCATATTTAATGGCACTACAGCCTAATAGTACGCGGGCCAGACGCTTTTTGTGAAATTATGAATACATACTTGAAACCTTTTGAGTGGCTTCATTTTGGCGAGTATACCAAACTTTTTTCTTCTATTTTTTTCGTAAGTTCTGCGTTTTAAATGGCATGCAAGCATAATATTGAAGCTATCGGTCTGAAAACAACGCAGCAAGGAATTTATCAGACACTAGAGCGAAAATCTATGGAGCGTACTTAGGATTTAGCCGTATAGGCGGGCTGCTTGCTTCACACCTCGAGCCTAGTGAGTCACTTAGGCTTCAGTTTCCTAGGACAGCGGTGTGGAATAATGCGGCCGTAATATTATTACCGTGACACGATTGATATGTAATACGTTAGGTCGATCACCGCTCTCTAGGAAACCACTACATTTGTTTTACATAGGCAACGTTCTAGTGACGTCATTGTACCGTTATCTTTACGACCGCATTATTTTACACCGCTATGCTAGGAAACCGAAGCTTTAGCGAAAACAAAGGCTTTAAATTTTCGCGGCCGCACTGCGCACTTGGCGTCTAGCTAATAATGCTAGCCACTAGGCTCCCGGCGATAAGCAATCCATCCTTGCTATTATCCACCTTATAGCTTTAGAGTGGAGTAGAGTAGAGAAGAAGAATACTTTTTGTATGTACTCCAAATATACAGTTTGACAATAAATACAACTTAAATAATTTACAAATGCACAATGGGGGGTCTTATCGCTAATGGGAAAATTCTTACAGGCAACCTTTGGATGGATAAGAAGATGGTTGGTGCTGTGGAAGAGCTTTAGACTTAGCTAAGAATCTGCTTTAATGACAAAAATGATAAAACCGGTGTTTTGTTTTAGGTACCTCAGAGCTAAGTCTAATGTACACCATCGATATAGAGAATCCATAATAATATGTCATTATTATTATTACCTTTCCATTGACAGTGTGTGCGTCTCCGTTCTGTATCTGCAACGCTTCTAATTTTTGCGTCACCTCTACTGCGTTCACTTGAATGACGTGCGGCGCCGGAGCGACTACCGGCTGTAATCATACACAATCAAACATTATAGGCAAGGACCTCGTAATACCATACTTTTTGCGATAGACGTGTTCCCACTGCATGAGGCACGTATATAAGCAAGAGATGAACGTATCCCCAGTGAGGATATGTAGTCACTTGGTACAGGAACAAAAATAAATCTCAAGGACGTCGCTTTGCAAATTATTATGTTCTCTTTAGTAATACTTCTAGACGATGCTAATAGACCGTAAAAAACATGACAGTATCGAAGTACTTAGACATAGCAATGCGCCTGCCGTGCAGTTTATTTTAGCCATACATTTATTATTTAGTTGGCTTTTTGTATGCTTTAAAACGTGGTTAAGGTGCCGTTACCTGACGGTCGTAATAAAGCGGTAAGGATAGCCAGAGAGTGATATACTTTTGATGTATTGCTAGAGAAATGCTCGCTATATTGCGACCGTTAAATAACGACACCGTTTATGCAGGAAACCATAGTCTTCAAAACGTACCTTAGGTATCTCCTTGTCGACGCTGCAGTCTTTGGAAACGGCAGGTGACGGCGACAGCGTGCGACCCGGCGACGCCGATAGAGACTTCCCGCGACCAGACTGTAATTTAATACATTAACTAATAAGTAACAAACAATTACTACCAATATTATGAAGTAATAGCTTTAGGTCTACTATCCATAAAGCAAAATAGTACCATGATATTTTCAAAGGACCTAAATAAAGTTCACACGCCTTGGAATTTATTAATGTTCCTAGTGGGCCAGTGTGATGCTTGCATAGGGGCGCTCTCGACATGAAATCATTATTAAAAAAGTGTATTAAGTATGTATGACTAAAGTTTACCTTATCGTGATCTTTGGCTGACTTTGGCTTTCTGTGTAGTGGCGGCTTGCCCTCGCCCGGCGCGACTGGCGGCGCTGAAATTACAAAGGAAACATTTTATACAAAAAAAAAAGGAAATTATACATACATGTAAATTATATCGAGGCAAAACCGCTTACCAATCATTAGCACACTGTATAGAATTTGGCGTAGTTGATATTAAATCTGTATACCAAAGGTTGTGTGTGGCATCGAGTTCACAGTTTGGGAATCGACAGATGATTAATAAGTTGATGACTTATTAATTTTACTTTTGTCAATGCAAGAAAATACTTTCATTTTATCTACATTAAGGCAGAATTGGTCAGGGTATACTTACTTGTCTTAGGCTGTGTATGTAACGAGTTGGGTCGTGGTCGTCTCGGTGTGGTTTGAGACCTTCGTGGTACATCCGCCACCACCACGGTACTGTCGCGCGATACACTTGGAGTACTTGCACAACTCAGAGCTAAGTTGTCGCCACCGCCTACGAATATAATAAAGCTATTAAAGGAGTCATACAAGGTGTATGGGAAATACGAAATACTGCTTACAGCATTGCCTATCAAAGATTCACTTGAGGAAGCTCATGATTATGTAAGTAGTGACGACATTGCGCGTCGGAGACCATTAAAGTATTAGCCTCTGCCCCTTGTCAGTAAAATTTGCTCATTTTTCATTCCCCATTTAAAGTAAAGCTTCGGTTTCTTAGGCAAGTGGTGTGGAATAATACAACCGTAAAGATAACGGTAGAATGACGTCACCAGAACGTTGCGTATGTAAAGTAAATGTAGTGGTTTCCTAGAGAGCGGTGATCGACATAACGTATCACGTACTAATCGTGTTACGGCCATAATATTACGGCCGCATTATTCACTACTAATTTTTGAAATTCACTATCATCAACTTGGCTTTAGATAATATTTAACTAAAATTATGTCAAATGCTGGAACTTAGAAATATCGTTACAAAAGCAGTTTAACTTATGTTAGTCACATAAAAAGCTGAATACAACATCGATATTATTTACAAAACAACATCGCAGCTAAAGCGACTTATTGCAACGAAGACATAATTAGTAAAAGTTAAATAAATATAAACTTTAAAACTACGTACATAAAGTTGATAATAAAATACCTTTGTTGCCGAATTCGGTTAGTTTGAAAATCGAACCTTCATTCAGACATGAAATTCAAAATTCAAAAAATAAACAACAAAATTTTAACCACACAAATTGCTGAATACAACAGTGCAATTACACAATGACAAGTTTTGCAAGGCAATTCGCTTGCTATCTCTATCTTGTAATCGAGATGAACCCTTTCAATAGACAGAGATGGCAATAAAATCGCCTTTCAAAACTAACCCTTTGTAAACCCTAAGGTGTTTGAGTAGATGGAAGGTTTTTTTCAAATAGAGATAATAAACGTGTTATTTAAATTTCTTATGTGAAATCCATTATATTTTACGGTTAAGAAAATAAGGGTCAGGTAAGTCTACATGTCTTAACTACTTAAATAAACTTTATCTTTATAAAGATAGGATAGAAAATGTTTTCAAATTGTATGTACAAAAATTGGATCCTTCGGTCCGAAATTAACTTTAGTGCTGACGCGCTCAAGCCCAGTTCAAAATAACGAACGAGATTAGGAACGTCAATTCGGACCGAAGCCTGATAAAAACGCATTCCAAATGAGATTTAATTTTATGAGCAAAAATATCAATTTTAGTTAAGATTTCTTCAACTATGTACAAAAATGTAAAAAACGAATCCAAAAACCGCATTCCAAAATAGACTTTATCACACAGGAATAAGGTGTACCTCTAGGCGTGTTGACTCCGGTGCCGGCGATGGAAGCGGGCCGAGGTTTCCGCGGCGCGCTGGCCGGCCTCCGCACCACGCCCGTGGCATTGGACAGCGCACTGCCGGGCCGAGAGCCAGGCGTCGTGTCGCCTGACCGCGTCTCTGTATACATCGATCGCTATGTACAGACTGGTAGGAGCGGTGAGGTTAAAACGGCGATGGAGTGTGCGATGATTTGTGTTTGTGTATGTACATGTATGTTGGAGATATTATTCCACAAAAGTAATATTTTGATAGGGAAACAAAGACAAAAATAAGCTGGTGGGAAACAAATTAGTTATCTCATAGGTATCTTTTTATATGTAGAAATTAACGATATCATGAAATTTACAGAACAGTAGTGTCTGCTGGACTATGGTATTATCCTTACTACTCTTTACTAATGTAATAAATTGCGACTCTGTCTGTCTGCCTGTTACGCCTTCACTGCGAAACTACTGAATAGATCTTCATTACAATTTTTATGAGATAGTTCAACACGAGAAGAAGAAGATACGACTCATAATTTATATCATAGTTTCATATTTTGACGTGTTGAAGCGCCTAATGGGGCCTATGAAAATAAATTATAAAATTTTGACTTCTTATTATCACTTGAGCGGAGCCCTGGACAGAAGCCAGTTTATTATAAAAAAGTAGTATATTCAACAACAGCGATTTAAAAATATATCTCCACTGAAAAATGACGTATCATAAAAAAAACTATGTGTATATAAATGTGTTGTGCGTGTTAATGTTTGTGAATGTTAGTCACTTATAACATGTAATATGAAGAAGAGAATGCCAACAATACATAATTACTATGCACAGAAAAGTACAATAAAAATAATACACAGAAACATGAAATAAATACTTTCATGACTTGACTTTTTCAGATATAAATTTTTACTTTTCTTGTTTTCACATATTATATCAATAATTTTAATTTTAAGTGCACACATGCAACTAGTGCAAGAAAATCTTGTAAATAAAAAAAAACAAAGCAAAACAATTCAAATTGAATGATCAAGTGCGGGATGATGGAAAGTGTATGTGTAGTTATGCTTATTATACTATTTGGTTATATTCGGTTTGTTACGTTTGCGTCAACATAAATACAAAAGGGGATTTAAAATGTGTAGTAAACCAAGTAATTGTATTATAAAGGGTACTATAAACCAGAATTCGCGGCTTTACCTACTGGCATGGTATTACATAGCTTTATTTTCTTTAATAACCCAAGCCCTATACAATTTCACGAGGCTCAGGGAAAATATCAAAGGGACCTTAAATTCATTTGCCTAGTTTTAAAATCGATATTATTACTAGTACCGTTATTGGCAGTTTGTCTTTTTATGAGGAAATTTATTAATTAAAATCTTTTTCAATAGTTTAATTATATGATTTAATTACATTATTATTAGCAATACCACCAGTTGGTGTTATTAAAACTCTTACATAAAAGAAACTTCGTAACCGAATATAAGCAAAGAGCATAATCAAATCATAACGAAAATTAGTCAGTAAGCTTAAAGCAATTAGTTACTCTTACCTTTTCAGAAGATATCTCCATTCACCGACATTATGACCAGAGTTAAAGTAGTAGTAAATACCTTTTTAGTTGCACTCAGAGTAACCTTAGCGAAATAATGAGAAACCAAGCGACCCGAATGAAACGAATGGATGAACATTTTATGTACAATTTTTGAAGTGACAAATTTTCTTTTTTATTTATCAAACTTAAAAAAAAAAAAAAAAAGATTGTATATCTAAGCCGCTAGCCCACTGTCGTGTCCGTATCAAAATTTAAACACACGAGGTGTAAGGGCCAGTTAGCTCTTACACTATTTAGTTATAGGTGTATGTTAAGTTGATGAAGTACACACAAGATAAAAGCACTAAAATCAATGTTTATTAAGTTAAGTTATATGTTACAAAGATCAAGTTAGTGTCTCTTACTCTTGACAATAGGTTCGTACCACGGTAGTCAGTGTAATCCAAGTTATTTGTGGAGTCATGTTTTTTATATAATTGCTGGCACGCGACCCGCGACCTACAAATGAATTTGCTGTGGCAGCAAAGATGTACGGTAGCGAGATCGTACACGAGGGACATCAAGCGTTAGTCAACGGCAGCCGACCGCACAGCCGGAGGCGTTGACAACTGCCGTTGACAACATGCCGCTCGTGTTTGAACTCTCAGCAGTGAAACAAGACACATAAATTACATCTTTCATGTTGATTCATCAAGTAAATGCCTAAGTTTTTTTGTTTTATTTGGAACAACAAAAAATTATATTATTAAAACATCATTGTATGAAACAACCAAACTAACCAGTATTCTCAATAGTAACAAACATTTACACAATAAATTAAACATAATATTTAGAGTACTTAAAGAAACAACGTAAACTTAATACTAGTAAATAGTTTATTTTTTAAATAACCAAATCCGTATTATTGAAAATATATAACACGGCGGAATGGAACCAGCAGATATCCAAAAAAGTAATGTCCTATACTTTTATGGAATCATGGCATCAATCATAAAAATCAAATATCTATTATAAACATAGTAATTTATATTAAAGGATAATGAATTTTAGATCTACAGGTAAAGCAATAGGCATAATGGTTAGCTGCTTAAATATACATATCATTAGACAAGAAAACTTCAATATTATATACACATAAGTTAAAATTTGTCACTTCTCACCTCAAAAACGACAAATTCCATGATTACTTACCACCTTAACTTCAAAACAAAATATAAAAATACAAAAGATAGATACAAATACAAAGGTGATATTCACATTAGTGACAAACCCGGGGTTATGAACAATAGATATAACGTGAAAGCGTTTGCGTTTGCTGCAAGAACATTAATCCTGAACCGGAAGAAAGCACAAATATCTCAGATTAGTTACAAATTCTATGCTCATTACAAATTCTATGCTCATTACAAATTCTATGCTCAATTTTGAGCGAAGTCCTACATCTTAGACGAAAATCAGCCTGAGTATATCGTCACCTCCACGGAAAACTTACGAATCTGCAATAAATGAATTTCTTTTTCTGGAAGTTCCGATATAAATTTGGTAAGTTGTCTATAGGTGTAAGAATATAAAATACAGATTCGGACTATCTCAATACTATAATCTTCAGAAATAGTTTTTTTTTTTCTATCTTTTTATTAAATCCCATGTCAGCCCCATAAGAGGATACAGTTTAAAATATAAACAGATTTAGATATAGGATAACTTGCCACAATGTATAGTTTTCAAATTATGTACAGTTTTTCATCACAACATCGATTTGTTCAAAACTGCAGATTCGTAAGTTTACCATAGAGGTGATGTCTAGCTCTATTTAAACAAACTCCTATGTTATCCTTTAAAACTTGTAATATCATAATCACAATTTTTCTACTGCAGAGCCTTTTTCCAATTACATTGGGATCAGCTGCTAACGGATTTAGCAGAATAGCAATATTTTGCCTGCCATCAATCTCCACAGCTCCTACTTTTTCAAATATATTGATAGAAACAATTTGAGTGTGAGTAAATTTGATTTGATTTTCCACACCGGACACTTTGAGAGTTTTGATACTTTATGAAAAAAAAACGACCATTGTATTATTTGTCAATAAGCAAAGCATGGTATATAACCGCACCCAAAATGCGCCACACAAGGCTAGCTTATAATCGCAAAGCTTTCTCTGAAACACGCTCAAAATTCAATCTAACTTCGTAAGCTTTGAAACTATAGTGAACTTGGTCACTCTCATCGCATAAAAATGTATAAATCTTTAGATACTTAAAATCATCTACCAAACATCAGTTCACTCAATATAGCTCGAATTACCACACATCAAACTAAGCTTACACACGCTATTTGCTATATTAAGGTCACTACACTCATAGGTGAGTCGGCATGAGCATCCATCTGAGTCAATTGTCACACGACTGAGATGGATGCTGTTCTCTCTCTTTCTGACCTTAACATTTTCACCGCACGACTTTTTATCAGTTAGAAGGCCCTCAGCGCCACGCACATTGAATCGAACAATAATACCTACAATAAATAGGGATGTTCTAGTATACATTTTTCGATGTTTTATATTTCGCTATAATATTATTTATTTGTATAAAAGGTTGAATAGATAAACTTTAAAAAAAAGTATTTTAGGCTAAAACATCGTAATACGTTTAGAAATTGAATAAATAAGACATAGGTTTTTGTGTGGGCTAAATCCGACTCTGGCAGAATAAACCCGAATTTTTGTCGTATACGACCATAGAGCAAATACAGAGTAGAGGTGCGGTAACTAGATTTACCTATGAAACAACGCGTGAGGATTTGCGGGGTGAGGGGTGTTAAATCCCGCCCACTTCTACATTGCCCCATCTAGTGGTCAATAGCGAAACGCTTATATCACTTTGTACAGAAGTAATGTAACTATCGCTCACTAGATGTCACTAAATGTCATGCTGCATTCAGACTCTTGACTCACCGCGCGACTCGTGCGATCGCGAGCTTTTAGACGAGCTTCCGTTTACACTCGCGTGCGCTCAGTTCAGTTTCACCTCACGAGAATCTCTGGAGTCCGAAAAGTCCCAACTATTAGCTGCTTAGCTCCTGCATTTGATTCTCGTTGATGTTGTATCAATGAATAACTATCTGCTTGGAAATAAATAACTCTATAATTTCGAGTAACTCTTTAAATAAAATTGGTGTTGAAAACACACGGGACAAATCTTTGTGTGTTCCGCAAAGATTTGTTCCGACTCTGGGTGTGCTTTGTGTGTGTGTGGAATGTATGTTTGTGAACATGCCCGCGATATAGGAATTATTCCAAGTGCGGGCGTCGTTTCTATTTTAAAAAAATATTTAAATAATTTTATATTATTTTGTTATAACCAAACTTTTTGGTCTAATTACAATGTTCAAGTCAAAAATTACCATAACAAATAAAAAACGGCCTTTAAAAACAACTCGCTCCTGGCGCGAGCGCGCGAGCCTTTTCACGAGTCGCGAGTTTCCTCGCGAGCTCCTGTTCACATTCATCCCCTCGTGCATTTACTCGCGACTTGCCGCGCAATGTTAAGCGAGTCTGAATGCACCATCAAATTTACCCTAAACGTCACCATAGTTACAATAGACTATAACAGGGTCATTCTAAGAATTTCTTTTTTTTTAGTTAATTATTGAACTTCATTTTGACTTTATAACTTTTTTAAAAACAATTAAAACTTTAGTTGAAATTGTGATATGATAATATTTATGATTTCGTGGCAGCCGAGACGGATTATTATTTTAAAAGCTTTTATTTAACTTTAACGTGATGCTATGTTATCTTGTGTGTTACAATGAATAACTATTTTTTGCTTGTACATAAGATATTTGATTTAAAGGATATTAATTTATATTTTTCATTACCAGCATATTAATTATTTTCAGTACTTTCCATTTCATGATCCAGCTGACGTAAAATTATTGAAATGACCCCATTAAGTATCGCCATCTATTGTCGAGTAGAATTTTATTCGAAAACGACGAATCTAAGAATTGTTCTAGAACTTTTCGAATAAATTACGCAAAACTCTACTTTCAAATGAAATGTGATACCATCCATAGCATCAGATCGTCTATCCGAGTAGTTCTTACAAGATAAAATACAGCACTTCATTCTTGAATCACTTCTGGCACAACTATCGAATAAAATGTTAACGCACATCAGATGTGCACAGAAGGAAGGCCGCCATTACAATGACGTGTCGTGATGACGTCACGACCAAGCAATTATGTGCACTTTTGATTCAGTGCACATTCGCTTAAGCCACCTCCCCTCTGTATTTGCTCTATGTATACGACTCCGGCGGTAAATAGGTTAATCCCATCTGGTGGTGGGGCACCTTTCTTAGTTTTCTCTCTCCACTTCACTATTTTCGACGTCTGTGTCGGTAACCATGCATCTCTTTCTGTTATCTGAGACTATCTGGTCTTCGGCCTGCTACGCACTTGACTGAGATGGATGCTGCAATGGAGCATATAATGTGCCGACCCGCCTATGTGTGTGGCGATTCTTACTCTATCCTCAATCTTTAAAATTCCAATCCTACGTGTAAAGAAACTTCTCGATAGCCTGCTTACTTCAACCTCAATTAGAAAGCATATTCGAATCTAACCGATAAGCGAAAACTCGTTTGTGTGCTAAACACTGTGTTAAATTCTGTAACAAATAGTAAGTACATTACTTAATTTGTATACTTTTCAGCATTAGTAAAACATCAAATTAGAATGCTACGTATCTTGTAAAATTATGAAATAAAAAATTAATCATATTCGTTACATATCTTTAAAATTATGAAAAAAAGGTAAAAATCCAATATGGTGGCATGCTGTCATTATTGTGATATTTATTTGCATCAACCATATTATGGTAATCGATCTTTTAAGGCATTCAGTCTTCAACTTGGAAATAAATAAGTTATTATAATACGTCAAAAATTCCCTTAAGTTAACAGCTGTCAAAAAAATCAAGATGGCGGCTACTGACAACAGTGTCTCACACACAAACCGAGTAAAACCCAGCGACAAAAACCCAAGCTGTTCTGCGGCAATCGTCTTCGTCTTACGGGCCCTGTTGAGATGATGCATGGAGGGCGAGTGGGAGTGCAGCGGGCGCGCGGCGGGCAGGCGGTCGAGGCGCGTCATGGAGTACGCCCTACCTGGCCGCGGCGCCGGCACCGTGGGCACCAGGTCCGTGCGCCGCCGCGCCACCGACGACCACATCTGGGGCTGCGGAGTGCGGTCGGGTTCGTCTGCAATTTAGAAGAGAAGTGCTTTTAAAATCTGAGCTTAAAAAGTAGCATTCCTTTTACACAGGTATTACATTTAAAAATCTGTCATTCTAGATAGGGCAAGGATTTGTCTAAATATTACGCCTTCAGGGCCAGTAATTGTATCAGAAATTGTCTCGAAGCACTAATTTCTGCATTCTAACTTTATGACCAAGGATTTTTGTACACTTCGTTTCCATCAATACAAACCGTAAATCGTTCGTAAGTAGGTAAAGAATATTTGCACTAAATGGTACTTAGCTTCATTACTTTTTAACCGACTTCAAAAAAGGAGGCGGTTCTCAATTCGTCTGTCTTTTTTTAATTTTGTTTTTTACCTAACTTTCGACTGGGCGAATGATTATTTTTTCATTTGAAAGCTGTGTGGTCCCGTGTGGTCCCATTTCAATTTGGTCTAGTTCTGACAATGGCGTCCATGAGACGATAAAAGTTTTGAATTAGCATTAAGTATGTGTGCGACAAATGAGCGAGTAACTCAATATCACGCCAACCGATTAAGATGATTCTTTTTTTCAGTGCTTTTTTGGAATTGAAGTCGGTTTTTTTTATCAACAAAAATATTTGTAATATTTAAAGCAAATTTGCCTTTTTGTATTTTTCAACTTTAATATTATATAAAAAACAACAATATTATTATAAATCACACTCAGGTATCAATCAAAGTATTTTAAACCAGGTTAAGTATTTAACATGATTGATTGAGCACATCCTGCAGATCTTGCATAATAATATTATATTTTCTCACATAATTTCGTGTAACAACGTCAGTCACGATAATCTTACACATACATGCATAAACGGTACCAACAGCTTACAGAACGAATTAGCATAATCTTTTCTTAATACCGCGCAAGGTCAGCTCGATCTCAATACAATAGCGCTATAATATGACGCTTTTGTTCTGGAGACGTTTATTTTGGACATTACTACTGCAGTCGATGTAATACAGAGCAATTGTTGACATTAAGATTATATAATTTTAAATTTTGACATTGATATTAATAATTGACTTGTAATTCTGGAATAAAATTAATTGAACTGCATGTGGAAGAGGCTGACATTTAGATAAGCAGGTGATCATAATTATTTAAATTTTATATACCTACTAATATTTGCACGCCTTGATTGGCAGAATATGATGATACTGTGTAATTAGTTTAAGTCACCTATTATGTACCATATTCATCCAAATAAAGATTACTTACTTACTATTGTAATAATAGTCCCACTTATGGACTCCTACATGACCCTGTAGGCTCATTTTGAAAGTCTAAAACTGTAGTATTAAGTGTGTGACCCTTAGTATTTAAACACATCGCAAGCGGGCGGTGTCACCCAGTGCTGGATTTACCTACCTTAGACGGGGTCCCAAGAAACCCCCCGCCCCATCCCCCTAATTTTTTAAATAGAAAAACAGCTGTTCAGACGAAGATACTAACACGAGCGATCGAAGCGCCAACTTCGCGCGCGAAATACAGTTTCGAACTAATGTCAATGTAATTTTTTATTTTATTTAAAAAAAATACAATTTTTATTATTTTTTTAAAAATGTTTAAAAAATTCAATTTTCGGAGCTCCCTGACCAAGCGGGGCCCCAAGCAATTACTTCCTATGCTTCCTGGTAAATCCGCTACTGGTGTCACCAATGGAATGAAGAATATTTTCTCTATTTCTCATACTTATTCACGGCAGTATAAAAACACGGCTGACCAAAAGCCGTGATTTTATACTGGTTGTACTGGAAACGCAGTTAAGTTTTCATTTGCTTTTATTTTAGTAAAAAAATACATACATGCTAATCAAATCAAGGCTACAATTATACAAGCATGCGTTATAGTAGAAATGGGATCATTAATCTGGCAATTAGTAGCAAAGACATCAAAGGCAATTGTATTATTTGATGAACACACACGGGTAATAATTTTAGTACTTTTTTTTTTAAACTCGTTAATAACTTGTAGTTTTACTTTACAGGGATCGCTATTCGATCATAGCTTTAACTGGACCAAACTGAGTAGTACATAAATTGTGTTAAGAGGATGTACAATAAAATGTAAGCTAAATCAAAGACAATATGACAGATACTGCAATAATGACGGTTGAAATTTTAAACATGTATATTTTTATAAGTGACATTATTTAATGGCAATAGTGGATAAATATGGTTCAAACAAAATCTGTCAAATTTCGCCTCAACATTACTTCGATGGCTTTATATAGGTTAAATTTTACAAAGCAGGTTGACTCTTAATGGTATTTGGTCAAATTGTACAAAACACTCGGATAAGGCAGCGTTTCCATTTAAGCGTAGCGGAAAATAAAGAGAAAATAAAAATAAAAAGAAGAAAAATGAAAAATGTATTGGCCAATTACAGTGCTTGAACCTGTGTGGGACCGCTTCGCTCCACTCCGGTTGCGCGGACTTTCAAAGAAAACAAATGAACAAGCAGACAGCGGGGTCGCGTGGAGCGGCGCGGGCTTTTAAATAATATATAAACATGCGGCTCTGCTCTACTCCACTCCGCTTCGCTTCAATATAAACGCAGCCTTAATTAAGTAGTATTTTTCCGAGTGTAGTATAAGTGTAATTTGAATATGAACTTACAGAAACTTGTGAACATCACCACTCCTTGAAATGCAGCATGAATAAAGGAAGAATTTTAGTACATCATTTTTACATAATTAACAAGGCACTCAAGAGCATTCGCAACTAGACATTACTAAGTACAGTATAATTTGTTTACAGTACTTAGTAATTCATTTAGCAGGCGAAATAACCAGAAAGATCCTAGAGGGAGATCAGGAAGCGAAGGACAAAAGGAAGGAAAGAGGCGGCAAGAGAGGGGGGGGGGGTGAAGGGAAAGAAAGAAACCATCGGCAAGAGTGAGAGAAAAATATAGACGGGGGAGGGGTTAGAGATCATCGGGAGAAAAGAGATGGAAAAAGAGATCAGACACAGATAATGGGAGAGCGCAGAATTAGAAGAATATGAAAGATTCATCAAAATTCTACGAACAACGATAATTTTAGCGTAATAAAGCTTTGCAAGTCAATTCTAATGCTTACTTTGTTAAATGCGATTCAAAAGACAGGGATGTCAAGAAAATTGTCTTGCAAAACTTGCATCGCGTAAATGGTCGCTTATGGACTGTTTTTTTAAATTGTATAAAGAAGTAATTATTTGAAACATACCTTTGTTATCAGTGTCTGAAGTGTCAAGCTGCAAGGCTGAGGCGCGTCTCGTGAGCGGCGCAGACGCGAACATCACATTGGTGGTTGATGCCGCCCTGGAATGTGCAAACGATTTTGTTACACATTTGTATGGGTAGTAGTGGTAATAAGGGTTATTTACGTGCGGCAGGCACTGTCAGGCTGGGTTATGTTTGAAGCCAGATACAATT
Source organism: Hypena proboscidalis (assembly GCA_905147285.1). Classification (NCBI taxonomy): domain Eukaryota; kingdom Metazoa; phylum Arthropoda; class Insecta; order Lepidoptera; family Erebidae; genus Hypena; species Hypena proboscidalis. Next base: position 2,522,731 of record LR990147.1, read on the forward strand.
TAACAAAATTCAATGTAGAAATTCTTACAGTGAGATTGTATTTGTAGAATTTAGTAGACGATCATATAATTTATGTTTCATTGTCCCAAAAGTTCCTCAATACTTAAATATCCTTTCAACGTCATGTGCTTTAAGTAGCGCAAAACGCCCTGATTCCGTAGGTACTAACACAGGCCGTCTCTCCATCTGAAGTGTGCTAAAATTGGTTCACCTATGTTGAAGCTCCTCCTCCTTATAAGCGGATAACATTCTAACTACATTTGGCATTCGAAATACAGTCCGGTTGCAGTTAGCACGACTGCAATAAAGCTGCCATCCGATCGTGCACGCTGATTGCAGTCGATGTGCACCTGGCGTGCAGTTTTAATACATTCGGCCTAAACGATCGGTGCGCAGTTTCATTGCAGTCAGTTTGTCTAGCTAGAACCTTACACATCGATGCATTGTTTTAAGGGGACGTCTGTATGGCATACTTGCGGGTTCATTGCAGGTACTTACAAATATGCTACTAACTGCACATAAGCATTCCACACACATAGATCTACACTACAAGCAAATTAGATAGCTTATCGCAACTTCAGCGCAATCTGCATTCGATATTAAATTGTTAGTATGTGATACTAGTATATCTACGTACATACTTGATATCAGGTATACTTATTTATTGCTACTTTAACATCCTTTATGTAATTAAATACTAGTTACCACCCCGTGGTATTGCAATAAGAAGTAGCCTATATGTTAGATATATAAGCCACATGTATGCAAAATTTCATCAAAATCGACCCGATGGTTTCTACGTGAAAGAGTAACAAACATCCACACATTCATACTCACACACTTTCGCATTTATAATATAAGAAAAGTAAGGATTACTTTAAGAGTTATCACGTTATAGATGCATCGTTATCGCGTTTATTATTTAAATACATCAGTTTAATGTTGGTTCAATAACTTTTTCGTTTTATATATGAGAACTGAATGTGATAATGATAACTTCAGCTCTTAAACATCTCCTAAGAACTTCATATTATTATGTTTCGGTAAGATCAAGGACTACTATGACGATAAAAAACAATTATAAGGATTTCTGATATGCTTGTGATACGACGACGATGACGTGTAAAAAAATCATGATGGTATTTAGTACAACGGGTGAACAAGCAAGCAATTACGCAATAATACAATCTTTGGTATAATTAAAAAATGGTAAGTGATGTCTTATTTTTCATACAAACAGTTGAAGTTCACTTGAGCTAAGAACACGGCTATATTATAGTATTTTATTAAAACAAAACAAAAACGGCACATGATGCCAGCCCTGAGCTTGAGCACTAGCCGAGCCAGTATAAACCGGTTTCGCTCAGTACGTGACAGAGCCGCTAGTGCACATACGCACAGACGCGACATGCTTGTAGTGGTGTACCTATTAAAGGTCGGTTGTAGTTGTATTAAGCTTAGCCTCTGTATATTATCTACTTTTAAGCCACGAGGGACCAACCGCCATTATCACATACACGTGCCCGACTCGCGAATATCTAAATCCATTTTAAATATTTCTAATCTATTCGCATCCATATTAACATAAGCAACATTTCCGTCTTGGTACAACTTCCGTCCCGGTGACTGACCTGAGGTGACGTGACGCTATTGTATGACAACAATAGCCTTACCAATAATTCGTCAATGGCGAAATTTGTGTGCTAATTGTGTGATGCAAGACAAGACTCAGCAGAGACGTTCGAGAAAGAGATGTTGATTTGATACAAACTAAATGACTAATATTTGATCATCTTTATTATTTGTACCACCTACAATTCACTACTATAATTTAAAATGCGAAAATTTATGATTATTATGTGGATGTGTAGATAAGTAATATTGGTCCTCTTTCACACAAAAACTACCGGATCGATTTTGATGAAATTGAACACTCATGTAGCCGATGGGGTGGCCACGGATGGGAGTTAATATGATAAATGCTAAAGTTTGTAAAAACTAATGCAGGATGTAAAAACACTGTTTAAAAAAGTTGTCAAAAAATATTGAATGGTCGGTGCTTAATGTAAAGTAATGTACATAAAGGTCACGAAAAAGAAGAGTTTACGACAATTTGCTATATTACGCAATAGTTTTCACAATTAAAATCTTTACCAAAAGCAATGCTGCTGCCAAATGTAATGATCTCAACACTGTGTGCCAATTTTCTAGCCATAAAATGAATGGTACAGGCCACACAGGAGACATTTTATCTTCTGCACTGTTTACAGTGTCTTTTACCATAATGTCATACAAACTTATATCCTAAATTTTCCAACAAAGCGATAAACATCGAAACCACAGTCCTTAAACGATTTCGAATTACCTCAAGATAGCTCTACTAAAATATTCTAACTGTGCTCTCTATACAAAATCTTCATGAATTCTATAGGCTTTTGGCAAGCCCATATAGAACAATACATTATGTACCGCAAAGAAATAATTTAAGAGTAGTGTCAAGTAACGATGTATGTGAATATTTTGGTATAGGTTCTACCAAAATATTTAAATACATCTCTACACTCTTGATTTTTTCTCTACTTGCGTCAAATAAGTGAGATCAGAACTTGAGAATTTAAACTCCTAGTGTAATTAAGGCTGAGATATATAGAGCCTACTTAGGCTTAGCTTTGTCTCTGCCATTGTGACAAAAAAAGGGTTTTGTTGACAAAAGAAATGTTTACTTTGAGATAAGTCTAAGTATAGTATACGAATTTTGAACGGGAATTAACGCGAATCATGCAAATTATTTACCTTATAGCTATACGTTTCGGAAACGGGTTACACCGGTCGTTTTCTATAGCATACTCATGATCTTAGACATACTCTATGGATCCCAGCCAAGCCCAGCTAAAAAAAACCAGCCTACGAAACTAGAAAAGGTCACATCGGAGTAACTTGGCTGCACAGGTAGTCGGAGGAGGGATACTCGAATATTGATCTACAAATACCGTATATCAGCCATAGAATTGCGAGATTAACAGTTCGAGTATTCGGCACACCTCTAGTGTCAAACTCAATGGTCACAAAACTACTGACCCACATCCTACTATTGAGTTACGACTGCCCTGGCTTGTATTCAACCGGAAAATATTGTGGCGAATATAGATCAGTCATGTAGTTTATTGTAGGTATTCAATAGAAGTATGATTTATAGAAGTAATGATAATGATTTAGCCTTCTGAACTACAGAGCAATGAATTATTTAAAATTTTGTCAATCAGGTCTCGGATTTGATCCCAAGATTCCCAAGGTTTTCTAAAAGTGTTATAAAATTGTGTTTGGTATAAGAACAGCGATATGCTCACTCTTTTACATAGGACTTAAATATAGCAGGTAAAGTGGGGTTTACAGGTAATTTACAACATTACTCATTAATAAAACTAAGTGTGATTCTAAGAAACTATGATGCACTATTGTCGATAATTATGACATTTCTTACAAACAACAATATGAAATTCATTCTTTTGAATCAAAGTTGTATTTTTTATTATGTTTCTATTACAAAATAGGGTTGTCCCTGCATGCAATAGTACAATTAAACAAGTATGACATGTATTAGAGCCGTTTTGTTTAATCTTATTAACGCCCCAAGGTCTGCTTCGAAGGGCGATGCTAGTCATGCATAAAGGTGTTAATTAAATGAATTAAGTAATAGATTTTAACTACTATGTAAAGATGACACGAAGTGATTGTTTACACGGGGTTATTTGACGATTCCTGGCGGTTGTTTATCTTGTGGCGGGTGTCACCCTTGGCTTGGCTATGAAGTGAGTCGAGTACCGATTGTTTACAATGATCTTACGACTCTTGATACTTAACGACCGGGGAGCAGTGGGTAGTGTACCTGCTTGCGACGCCGGGTTCGCGGGTTCGATTCCCGCTAAGACAAATCTTTGTGTGCATGAACATGGGGGTTTGTCTTAGTCTGGGTGTTTCTATGTATAATAGGTATTTATTTACGAAGGAAAAGTATATATGTATTCGTATCAGTTATTCTAGTACCCACAGTACAAGCTCCGCTTAGCTTAGTGCTAGACGGCGTTGTTTGTAAGTTGTGAGATATTTATATTTTTATATTTTTATATTTATCTTTAACTACAAGTCGAAGTCTAACTAATACATCTTGTCGTCTTTATGTAAATAGACCATTATATACTTAAGCGAGAAATGCGGCTTTTTTGTGAGGGTTTTTAGTTCCAGGGTTGTCAAAATTTGTTAAGCATTTTAGACTGCAATTATACTTAGATTACCACTAACCAACGACTTACGATTGGCCAAAAGTTAAGTCTGGTTCTTAGATCAGAATAAACTTGTGTAAAAATTCGCACATTGACCGTATTTGTCTACCGATACCTTTCATACTGGTCAAAACCAGAGCCAACTATCAGCAGTATCAGCCTATCGAAATCTTATTCTTGCTTAAATTACAATGAGATGTGAAGCTGTCAAATTGTATCTTAATTAATTAAACATATTTACTGTTCCCTACAATATATTTACTGTGATACGTGTTTAATTTTTGCTTGTCTATACTAATATTATGAAGAGATTTGAGAGAGATTTGTTTGTGTTTGTTGGTATCCAAAATCTTAAAATCTACTGCACTGATCTCAATAATTTCAAGATGTGAAAAGAAGACCCCAGTAATTTATTATCGACTCACCACGCGAGCAGAGTCGAGAACGGAAGCTTGTAAAACATAATAATTTACAAAAATCGATATTACATAATTATGTATTCGTATCAGTTAGTCTAGTACCTATAGTACAAGCTCTGTTTAGTTTGGGACTAGATGACATTGTTTGAATGTTGTGAGATATTTATAATTTATTAACTTACAATGTAGGGCGATGGTCGTCCTACAATATTAATTGTAAGTAACGACTTGTGCATCATGTAGTTCATTACTTTAACTAATGAATCGCAATGGCAAGTAGGTATATAATAATATGCGTTCTTGTCATGCACTATTGCTGCACATTGTATACCTAATGTAAACGAGTTATTGTCAACCAAGTATCTTAATTAAAAGTGGAATAAATGTGCTTGATATATTTTCAATTGATATATAAATAATTGTATTTACTTACTTATTTTTCTCTTTTCAGACTATCTCCAATGTTTTATCAAATATGTTAGGAACATATGGGATGTTGTTGTTTGTATATTATGTTAGAAAACTTTTACAAAGAAAAATCAAGTAACGAAATTAATAATCAATATTTTTAGGCTGCTTTGTTATCTTTTTTCTTTCTATTCTTATTTTACTTATTTTTATAACAAGTCTGCAGCGAACGAACGTGTACTCCACTCAATGGTAAGTGGAGTACAGCCCATGGACGTCAACAATCCACAAAAGCAGATTGTAGATGCGTCGCTGCAGCTGAGGCCTACGGTGGTGTGCCTCATACAGCAGTAATTTCAGGGTCTGATCGCACCACTAAACCGGAGCACAGTAATGCAAGCACTACTATTTGACAGCAGGTTATAGGTGGTGCTGTCGCTCTCGAGCTCGTTGACAAGAGTACTACCACCAGTAAAATTCGGCTCTGAAGGACCATAATATTACTTTGCAAAATGATGGTTCTTTAAAGCCGGATTTCATTTTCGCTATACCCTGATAGTTTTTAAAGAGAACCGAACCAAAGCCCGTCCTCTCTTTTCCGTGTAAGAGAGCCTATTTAGAACAGTTGAAACAGCTGTGTCCATACATTACAGGCATGCGACCTAAATAATGCTCCGTCTAGATGTCAAAGTTCAAACTAAAATAACTAACATTATTGTACTAAAGCACGATTTTCATGTAAGAGTTGCGTGTAATATTAATTATGAAACTAATTTTCTAGCCGGACTGGTTTATTACATCACCGTTTAATTTGGCGAAATGTAATGTTTATTTTGTTTTAAATAATAGCAAGAACGAACCTTATTTGGTGTTAGCTAATTTCGACATTATGATTATTATATAAAAAAATGTAGGTATACATTTTCGGCTAAGACTGTTGATGCATTACATTTCTTATTATTAAAAAAGGTCGCACTGGTTATTGGAATAAGGTACGCAAGTAATGAACATTTGAAAGAAATCGTCTGTTTAATATTCTAAATGCCACCTGTCTCTAATCATTCTTTAAAAGAGATTTCTTAATTATCTCACCCAGCAAAGGTTCTACTTTATTAGATTTTACGCAGCACTTACATTGAATGTAGACATTTGTTGAAAATGTTGACGCATCTGTGGATAGTATTTTCAAACATTTACCATGGAAAAATCTTTCCCTACACTGCAGGAAATTTCCACAGTCTACATCAAGTCATCAAATACTACACGGTAAGACTTACATATCGAAACAGTTACGTAACTTCAGGCATTTCACGAACCTTGATAACACAACATTAGACCACAACCCGTCTTTTAGCATTGGGCAGTAGTGCCAACGTGGTTTTTCAATAGGTAGAATAGATTTTGTGATTACCTTAACATTAATTTTCATCATCATTTTCAATTCAACACCCTACTGATCACTGTTCACGTCACAACAATATGCATAAGCTCACTTCAGTCTATAATAACACGGTAAAAACCACAACATTTCTATCCTTCCTGCAAAGTCAGTTTTTCCCAGAGCACACTTTGGCGTCACATTTTAACTTGAAAATTCGTCTTTAGGTATATTTCCAAGCTTTCCACGTCTCTCGCGTGACAGCCGCCGTCGACTGTTCTTCATGTCATAAATGCTCCATTATGTAAACAGCACTAAAGCCGTATATTGATCGGTTCAAGTAAATGTGGGGTATATTTTTAGCTAAGCCTCGATAGCTTAAGAATGTAATAAAAATACTAGTTGGTAGAAACTTGAAAATTTGGTAGTTTTTGGTTAAATCGCATTTCACTTGATTTATTAGAGAAAATAATATGCTTGTTTACATTATTAAGTAGGTCTGACAGTATAATTATGCTATTGGGGTAAGCAGACAGCCTGAATGTAAAATTTTAACTTCATAATGTAAAAACCAAATTATTTACATAAATACATACATAAAATCACGCCTATATTACCTAGAAGGGAATGGCAGAGGTGTACAACACCCACATTTCACCTGTTATGTTTAGGTCCCATGAGTTAGGGAGTCAGCCTATCGCCATCCACCGGCCTCAATTCCAACTCTGTGTTGCTATTGTGAATTTCCTGACGGAAAGCTCACAAACAACACTTTGCCCGACCCGAGAATCGAACCCCAGACCTCGCGGTGAGAAGCGCATACGCTAACCACTAGACCATCGAGGCAGCGACCAAATTATTTATTTCTTTTATTTAAGGTGCATCACACCAAAATATGTAGCTTAATAGCTGCCTATCCTTAGTATCTTTGCAAAATAAACTGTTGTAATTAAAAAGTAAACAATGATTATGTAAAGATAATAGGTATCCTGCCATATAATGCTTTTTATGTAATCTAATCAACATTTTGATAAGATTTGCTCCTGAATAAAATGCTACATCGAGAACTGTAAAACTTATCTAAAATATTCGTTATTTTTAAAAAAAAATTAATGTAGGTTCAATAATTCAAATGACACCTCCTGTTAATGTGACTTTTCCATTCAAACAATGGAACATCTCCTCTCATGCCCACTGTCTCCCACAACCTGTAACACTGAAGACCTAATACAGGCTACAACGAAAGGAGTGGACGTATCCACCTACAGGGTGGCAATCATTTAAAAAAGAATAAATAAACGGTATAAAAAGGCATTGGTACCACGAAGAAGTCGATTTTCTCTGATAAATGTCTACCAGAGACAACAATTTCAGAGGAAATTCAGTGACAGTATCTGCCAAAATATCGCAACCTCTCCATTTGTCTCGCGCCACTTGAATATTAAAACGATAGCCATACTGCCAATACCTTTCTTGCTCAACATCAACCGACATATTTACACCATGTTTTAAAAATAAACAAACCATTGTTTATTAAACTGCCAGGTGTACCCAAAGAACACCTGCATGATAACTACCAGTTTGGTGTTATCATTAAAAAACTGGTTTTAAAATATGCTAAATAAAATGTCTCGATTCTGAGTCATTGAGGCCTTGTGCCAAAAAAATTAGGCATTGACTGCTGATAATTTGTTTTTTTTTTATGTTGAATATCTAGTTTAGTCGTCTAGATAACATTTTAAATAAGGCTGTAGAGTTTGTTTGAACTCGCTAATCTCCGGAAGCACAGGTCCGAATAGTAAAATCAATATACGCTGGATAGCCTGCCCTATTGAGAAAGGCTATAAGTGACGGGATCCAAACATTATCGCTTAATTCAAGTAAAACCGCGGATATTAATTAGTCCTTTATACTCTTTTTAGTAGCAAGGTCGTTTGACAAAAATTTGGTGATACCTACAAGCTTTATTTTGGGAGTGATCTTGTTATATTGACGATGCGCCTTTTTATAGAACGAATATTTCAGTGCGCTTATAACCTACCTGATGATTAGTTATAATAATATATTGACTGTCTGATAAATTGTACAAAAGACAAATAAATTACTTGCTTCCTCAGAGGATTAGCTTACTAGTAATCTGCAAATACAAATTACTAGTAATCTTATTAACCCCCTTCAGCTAAGCTTAATTCGCTTGTGTTAGAATGAAGGTCACGTCTGTGGTGTAATGGCCAGGATACGAACCCACGGCCTCTACACCAAGGACATGAACTTCATCTTAACACAAGCGTAATATTATTGTTAAGTCTTCATTTTTTTTTATATACTACGCCTACAGCGAACGAACGTGTAGTCGACCTGATGGTAAGTGGAGTACAGCCCATGGACATCAACAATCCACAAAAGCAGATTAAAGATGCGTCGCTGCAGCTGAGGACTACTGTGTTATGCCTCATGTGCCAGTAATTTCAGGTCCTGATCTCACCACCAAACCGGAACACAGTAATGGAAGCACTACTATTTGGCGGTAGGTTAAAGGTGAGACGGTGGTGCTGCCGCCTTCGAGCTCATTCACAAGAGCTTTACCATAACTATAAATATAAATTCTCTGATGTCATTTGATGTTTAAGGCTGTGTCAAAAAGGCAATATATGCTAGAAGTGTCTCAAGCTTATATTCAATACCTCTATCAAATTATTTGAAGAAAACGAAACTGCTTGTTCTTTAATAAAGTCTCTATATGCATGCTGTTTAAAAATATAACCAACAAGAAGACAAGAGGGTTAACAAGCGACGTTAATTGAAATCTCAGCCCGTAAAGGGTAGTCGATAGACATTAAGATAGCCACGTACATGAACACGTTATGTTCTACAACCAAAGGCGGCTATTCTTGTGCAGTCGACATCATGTTGAATAAACGTGACGAAACTCGACTAAAAAGGTTTTTCCATTTTTTGAGGATGACAGTCTTTTTAGCAACTATAGTAGTAGTAGGGAAGTCTTTTTTTAAGTATAGTAGTAAAAAGAAAGGACAATTGCGAAGGTAAAAGTTATGGTAAAATGCATTATTTCAGCGATTTGTTTTATACCCAGTGGCGTGTGTGTGAAAATGTTATTCATTTACTAACAGTGGAAACTTGTAATTGGCCATGTTTTATTATGCATTATCACAATATCTTGTACTAGCTGTAAGTTTTCCTAAAATATTAAAATAAAATAAAATAAAATACATAATTATGTATTACATGAAAAAAAATAGAAAATCTGACGCCCAATAATATCTGTACACAGCACTTCAATTGAATAGCTTCAACAAGAAAAGTAGTACGTTAAACAAAGAACTAAAATGAATAAATATACAGACATCGTCCCAAAAAATATCGAAGACACTAGAATAGTCTTCCAGGACACTTAGTGGAACACCGATTTGGCACCCGTCCAAGGAAATATCGTAGGCCTTTCTCATAGACAGATTCAAAGCAATTCCTAGAGCGCTTATGTATATAGACTGGATGTAGGTAGCGTTTCATTTTGTAATTTGGTCTATACGTTATTGGATGGAGATGTGACGCACAAAATTATTTATTAAAATATTAAATATTTCACAACTCACACACAACGCCATCTAGTCCCAAACTAAACAGAGCTTGTACTATGGGTACTGGAATAACTGATACTAATACATATATATACTTTTTCTTTTATATATAGAAACACCCAGACGAAGACAAACTCCCATGTTCATGCACACAAAGATTTGTCTTAAGTGGGAATCGAACCCACGACCTCAGCGTCGCAGGCAGGTACACTACTCACTCTGCCATCCGGTCGTATTATATGTAATATGTGTTAGATCTATGCTTAAGAAGGTGTCTATTGACATAACAGTGTTGATAACATATCTTTGACTTTGACTTCAGAAATTTAAATCTAAACATTCGCCTAACCACATAGAAAGAGTTCCAGCCAGGTATATATCAAATTGCTCCAGACAGGCTTTTAGCTATAATAATGCAACTGGCCTCGCCCCTACGGGTTGGGCGTCTGGCCCTTAAACCCGAGTTTATTGACTTTCTACCCTTAACGTGAACTTTGGCGAATTATAAGTAAGTCATTATTATTCACAGAGCACTTAAAGATGTTTAAGTGTATTCAGACGTGATTATACTTATCTGAACTAAGTGATGCTCTGAATTCTCAAGTGGTGGAATTGTTCTTATTATTTGGTGTTTATTGAACTTCAAAACTTTGAAACAACTAAGATCATGTTGAATATACTATCCACAGATAGATACGAGTGTACGTAGTTCACGTGGCGATGGTTGGTCCAAGACGCCATCTTTCCCAATTATTAAATGTTCCCCTAAAGCTTGCAGTTGGAAGCAAGCGTCAGCATCAACGCCAGACTTTTGATTACATATTTCATAATATTATTAAAACCGACGTGAGGTGAAGACATTATTATTGAGAAAACGGGTTACTCACGTTACTTTAGCCGGGATATGCCGACTAGTTTCGAATCTAGTACGTAGATTCATCAACTGCGGCGCGCAGTGCTAGACGTCGCGCGGAGGCGACGACACGCGAATAATAGCCCAGATTCGAAACTAGTCGGCATATTCCGGCTAAAGTAACGTGAGTAACCCGTTTTCTCAATAATAATACATATTTCATATTAAAAATCGCCAGGTCTGCGCGCTTCTTGAACATATATGCCATGACGCTACGCTCCAGAACGCTCCGCTCCCTGTCAACTGCGACCCGTCATGTTGTTCATTATTTTTTGGTAGTGTAAATTGACATGCTTGGTTTCTTTACAGTTGGATGAACTTATCTTATCTACATAATCTGCGATATTATCACATTTACCGATCTATGTTTGGACCTTCATTATTTGTGTTAGCTAAAACACATTTAATTAATTTCGTCCTAATGGGATTTTGTAAAGGCCTGTTTTGTTTAACTACCCAGCTATGTATACAACCTTATTTTAATTGGCTCGAGTTTCCAACAAGAGAACACAGCCAACCAGATTCGCTGCCAAAATCATAGCTCAGGTTTAAACTAACTAGTTTAGTAACATAACATCACACCTACATTACCCATAATGGTGTGGCAGGGGTGTACAACACCCACATTTCACCTGTAATGTTAAGGTCCAATGGGATAGGGGATATATCGTCGTCCACGGGCACAATTTCAACTCCGTGCTGCTATTGAAATTCCTGACAGAAAGTTCACAAATAACACTTTGCCCGACCCGGGAATCCAACCCGAAACCTCGCGACGAGATTCGCTAACTACTAGACCATCGAGGTAGTAAGTTACTAGTTAAGTATTTACGAATTTACAGTACAGATACATTTTTACAGGCTGCCTGAGGAGTTGCAATTAATATTACTAAAGGTGTAAAAACTATAAAATATAAATATAAGCGTCTTACCTAAAATGTACCTCTTAAATACCTAAACAAAGATTTTTAAAAATTGCAATGTTTTAATGTTTACCTAAATTGAAATTTAAACATTAATTTTAATGTTTAATTTGTTTAATTTTTGTCTGTGTAAACGTAGCGACTCGCCTACGGTTAGATAAACCCTTAGTGGTTTTTGACCGAGGCAAATGATGTCAAAAATAGTTTTAGGTACTTTGGTTATAATAAATAAATAAAATAAATAAATTTTAGTATAAGATGGTCTTAGTTGTTAAGGGTTACCTTGCAATGCGAGACCAGCTGATACTGGAAATATATAGGTTGATCGGAAGCCTAGTGTACCTATGAAAATTTTGATATCAGTCTATGAAGGTCGGTACCTATTCAATCGATACGACTGGCATTTTACGATGTCAATTATCTTGTAGTCCGATAGGTATTTGTTAGTGGGTGGATGCAATGATTAATTATTACGTGTAGGATTGTAGTTAGGTATGACCAGTAGGTATTAAGTCCTTTTTATAGGCTTTTAAATATGACTGATGAGCTGTTTTAATAAGTAGTAGATGTCATAACAAGAACAGAGAACTTGACTAAAGAATTAGCCAATTGGCGGTTGTCTTAGTCTGGGTGTTTCTATGTATAATAAGTATGAATTTACAAAAGAAAAGTATTTATGTATTAGTATCAGTTATTGTAGTACCCATAGTACAAGCTCTGCTTGGTTTGGGACTAGATGGCGTTGTGTGTAAGTTGTGAGATATTTTTTTTTTTATTTATGTTGTCCGTTCATTGAATAAATGGCATAATGTTAACTTTTAAAACTGGCGTGTGATTTAAGGTTAATTAAGGATCAAAAATGGTACTGAAAAACATTTTCGCTTTGAGCTTTAGCTTTTTAGCATTTGCAGCGCTTGAATATTTTCAAGTACGGTAAAAGAAGGCGTAGATGTAAGAAAATACTAAAACAAAGATGTGTGCTCTAGACGAGGGTGAAAAAGCCGTAGGATGCTCTTTCATGAAACGTGCAAAAAGGTTAACAGGTCACATGCCTTTTAAAGTTATTATTTCTTGTAAAATAAGTCTTAGCTCCAATTTCACAGGAGTTAGATAAACCTAATTGGCATGATAAATGAACGTGACAGCTGTGTCTTTTTTTTCAAGTGTCATATTTAAATTCAGTAAGGTTGTATTTTATGGGTCGGATAAGATCTATACGGATCTGAAACTGGCCCTTAGTATTATTGATACTTCTGAACAAAGACTGGCACCAACACTTGGCCGTACAATATTTATTTATTCTTGCCAGTGATAAAACAATTACCCGTTTGAAAGCTACTCATTTTGAACATCCTGTATGCCAACATAAAATTACGTTAATGTTTTTCCAATCATTTTGACTACCTTGACAGCTGAGATCTTTTTGATGCTGACTGTACACATAGCTATATATTTCCGTGCAATGCTAGATCCACTTAGTTACACTAGAATTGTATAGCTTGATATATAGCCTGGCATACATCGAAAACATCTTTAACTTACTTTACTGAAATAAAGAGATACTCAATTCAATTTATAATACAGTCAGTAGTCATACAGTCTATATTATCAGATTCAATTTAGGATTTTTCCATGAAATTTCAATCTCTTTTTTCCAAAATTCAGTCAAGCAATTTCTATCGAATAATGTTTAAACATAAATCACAATATACCGTCGTATATTCTAAAACAAGCGTACGTTACGAACACTTAGCCGTACAATATTTATTTATTCTTGCCAGTAATAAAATTATCATAAAAATGTAACCCTGTGAGAACCGGTCGGCCCTTTTTGTTTAGTTTGTGAATATTATCCTGTTGTGGATAAGATTGAAACAAAAACCTCCAGTTTGTTAACGGATGACTTTGCTAATGGATGTCTGAATCTAGATATTCATTCAAGTATTCATTATTCATTATTTTTTCATCCACAAGTTCATTCATTATAATTCCTTCAATTTTTTTTTATTACATGACATGTTTCATTGCCATAACTTATGTTTCAAATTAATTATTTTGTCAATATCTTTTAAAATAAATATAACACCTTATATTATTATAAATTGGGCAAAGAACAATAGAATTACAGTTTGTCAGAATCGTCTAAGAACGGAAACTTAATGTCAAAGACAAAGTAATGACGTTTCTTGAAGCAAAGTTTACGATTGGAATCTATAATAAATTATAATAAATATCGGGCCATTTCAAAAATGTCTAATTAGGGTCGTGCTGATTGGTTGATTTGAAATTGGGATGCCATATGAAAAGCACATTAGCCTTAGGTTCTATTAAATTCTACTTTTTCATCAATTTCATCATATTATAGGCATGTAATACAAGCGTAGTTTCGCGCTTACCATGACATACGCGCGTATAAAAAAAATATGCGTGTGTAAAAGAAATGCCTAAGACAGCCTGAAATTGTTCAAAATCTTCAATACAAACATTTTCTTACACCATGAGACTATCTCAAATGTCTGCAAGATCAGGTCAAGGCCGCCAAACCGGCAGGTACTATACAAAACAAGATATTATGTACTTGAGAACTTTTAGGATTCTTCGGCCAGGAAATTCTGAGCAGCATGAAGTCTGGTATAGCGTTCGGTAAATGGCGAAAGGCTCTCCCTATTCCACACGAAACCCAAACTACTTCTTCTTCTTCTTCGTCGTGTCGATGGCTGAGTCAAATTTTATTTCGACTTGCCATCGTGGTGAAAGGATTAGCCAATTCGCTTTGGAGAACTCGCGAATTGCCCAGGGTGCGCCGGACGTGGGGAATCGTTATGAACGTCACTCGGGGAGGCTCCTGACCCAAACTACTGAAGTGTGGGTAACAATACAGACATTAACTTAAGACTTGATTCTAGCACAAATGTCTGTAAGATCAGGTCAAGGCCTCCAGACCAGCAGGCGCTGTCCAAAACTGTTACTTAATATCTATTTAGATAATAATATTAACATGAACACACGGCCACACATCAAGCTATACATTTCCAGTATAAACCGGTCTCGCATTGTATAATAGACCAGGGTAGAAGCCTTTAAAAATGATAAAAAGTGAAAAAAATAATAGTAGGATGAAACCCATTAGAAAAGGAGGAGAATATTATAAAAGGGGTTTTAAATGTAAAAAACTGTTGAAAACGGTGAGAAAACCCGTTTTTTACCCTTAAAACCCCCCCTCTTCAGATCGCCCGTAAATTATTTTTCCTTTAATTTTTATAATATTCTCCTCCTTTTCTAATGGGTTTCATCCTACTATTATTTTTTTTGGTTTTAAAAATTATCGACACTGGTCTACAAGCTTTCCGTGCAATACAAAACCATCTTATACTGGCAAAGTATAGGTTGATGTGTTGCCGTGTGTTTTAAGAACTTGGCACATAAAACAAATAACTTGGTCGTTAGTGGAACGTTGAGAGAATCTTGGTAGCTTAATGTTGTAAGTTTAATAGGCGTCTGACCCTGTGTAATAGAATAGCGCACTGCCTTAAGAAATTATATAATTATTATAGAAAATTCGGTAATATGGAAGTGGTGACTGCATCGACGGTATAGTATGTGAAAATCGTGGTATCTCAATCCGTCAAAAATGATTTATGTGATTTATCCGTCACAACATTCAGACATGCAAGGAGTCTGGTATTGCGCTCAGGAAATGGCGATAGGCTCACCTCTATCACATGGAACTTAAACATAACTGATAAATTGTAATAATAATAATAATAACTGATAATTTGTCTGCACGTGTGATGTAGTGGTTTAAGTGGTCGCCTCGCCGCTCTCCACTTTACTGGTGTTGTGGGTTCGATCCCCACATGGGACAAATCTTTGTGTAATTCGCAAATATTTGTTCTGACTGGGTGTGCTTGAGTGAGTGGATGTGTGTATTTGGCCTTGTCATTGGGACCATTGGATAGTGTAATTGCTTCTGGCGTTCTATCTAATATAAAAAATCCAAATTTATCTTTCTTTATAACTGGTGAAATGTGTAAACCACTTCTATTACACCCTTCTAAGTAATATAGGCGTGATTACAAGCGATCTACATACAACTCATAATTTCAATTTCAATTTATTTATTCATTAAACAAGTTTTAAGTTGTGTTTGAATATTACATAAAAGGTAAAATAAAAATAAAAATAGAATAAATTAGAACATATTAAAGAAACAATTTGACTCAACTCAAACATATGATACGAGTTTACATATAATACGAGAACAGTACACACGGCTACCGACCAGCGTATACATTGCCAGTATAAGATGATCTCACGTTGTATAGGCTTCCCGTGCAATGCGAGACCAGATCCATTGATCCTACGACGTAGACTAGTGCAAGTGCAAAAACACAATTTTGAGGTTTGAGCAAATTTTACCGGCACAAAGACATTGCTGAACCCAGTTTTTGATTTCTTTGTCTAGTGCAAACATTGAATGTGAGTTATAGATCGAAAACCGAATGCAGCGATGACTTCTAAAAGAGCCTTAAAATTGAGTTTTTGCACTTACAATAGTGTACATACGTAGAATCAATCGGTAATACTGACGACCGGATGGCGGAGTGGGTAGTGTACCTGCCTGCGACGCCGAGGTCGTGGGTTCGATTCCCACTTAAGACAAATCTTTGTGTGCATGAACATGTGGGTTTGTCTGGGTGTTGCTATGTATAATATATATGTATTTACAAAAAGAAAAGTATATATGTATTAGTATCAGTTATTCTAGTACCCATATTAAAAGCTCTGCTTAGTTTGGGACCAGATGGCGTTGTGTGTGAGTTGTGATTTTATTATTTATTATTTATTTATTATACTGGCAACGTATAGGCTGATCGGTAGCCGTAAGTACTGTCATCACACATTTATAAAACAACAAGTATCATTGAATATACAGGTTTGTTTATCTAATTCTAGACGACCTTCGAGAACGTTGCAATCAGTAAGTGATTCACTTCTGGTCGTGTTATCTACGTGGAATTATTTATGGACTGTTATATATTTATTTATCTTTCGCCGTTTTAGATTGTAAATAAAAAGGTGCAGAGGCAATTATCGGGATTGAGTTTGATATTTGGTGATATGCGTTCCTACTGATATTATTATGCAACTGGCGATCCATCTTTGCTTTGCTACTATATAGTAAGTAGCATAATATTTATGCATGTTTTATGAATATAATAATACTGCCTCGATGGTCTAGTGGTTAGCATGCGCCTCTTACAGCGAGGTCCCGGGTTCAATTCCCGATTCGGGCAAAGTGTTATTTGTGTTCTCTTCATCAGGAAATTCATAATAGCTGCACGGAGTTGGGTGTGCCCGGTGGATGGCTAAAGGCTCACGCCTTATCCCATAGGACCTAAACATAACAGGTGAAATGTGGGTGTTGTACACCTCTGCCCATCCCTTCTGGTTACTATAGGCATGATGTTATGTATGTATGTATGTATGTATAAATACTTTCTTTGTGAATAGCTGTATCTATCTATTAGTGAAATACGCACCAGCGCAGCGACTTCATTTTATACCAGGTAAGTAAAGAAGATGAACAGACACTAATATAACTATACTCTGTCCATTTCTTTATTTTCTTTTTGACAGATTACATTTAGGGATGCTTTCACACGTTACTGATTCGATTTGAAATCATAATCGATGTTGTCTACGAAGAACTTTCAATCGATTAATTACATCGAAATGGTTTTAGTTCATAATTAATTATTCGTTTATTAGTTCTTATTAGATGAAATATAAAAGAAAAAATAATAATATAATCTTCTTCTAATAAAATAATAATGTCACATACTTAGTCTATGACGACTTCCTAGTTACCTTTGTTTACATTTTCATTTTTAATTCCAAGATTTCGACTTGATTTCTTGCAATTATTTTTTTCTATAAAAATACAGACAATACACAAAAAAAAGTCAAATTATTCTTTTTCATAATGATCGATTTATTTCATTTCACGATTTGATTTATAGTCTGTGGTCGTTTGTTACAAACAGTGAACTTCCCTAAAAAGTGCCGCTTGTCAATAAAGTACATTATTATTGTAGTACATTAATCTGACAAAAAAAAACGGTAATTCATAGGCGTGATCTGTCAAAAAGAAAATAAAGGAATGGACAAAGTATAGTTCGTATGTCAAGATGCGGACTTGCACGATAAATGACGTTTCATAATTAAATTAATTATAGAAGTTTCCACAACCAGTACAATTTCAGATAGCACAGCACAGCTTATCTGTTTACGAAATATTATATTGTACGGTATCAAACCATTAACTTGATGTATTAACCCAATCTACACACAAAAAATATACCTTCAAAGTAGGCTTAAATTCCAATAACTTCGTATACACAAATTATAATACAAACACAAAACATTCATGCTTACCATGCAATACACAAGCTACTTACACCACAATCTAGCTTATTCTACGCAATTTCTATCTAGTTTCTACGCTATTTACAACATATAGCTTCTAGCCAGGCAAAATTGGCAGGTGTAAACAAAAATTAATAAAACAAATTAGTAAAAAAATCAAATCAATTAGTAAAAATTAGGAAACAAACAAAAAATTCAAAAAATCTGCTTACAGTGACTCAAAAAAGTTCATCTGATCTATGGGGTTGGTACTGGTGGAGGGAAAAATAAAAAAAAAATTAGTGCACCAAAAAAACGTAAATGGGGTCTGTTATTCACTGGGGAGAGGTTCCTTGACGACTGTGTAACCCTGCACCTGTGCGACCCCAAATGATATAAGCGAAGCGAAAACCCTATAAGCTCTACTTTAACTCCTCGCATTAAAAAAAAATAACAAAAATTAAGAATTGAAGAATTAAAATATAACTCTGTATCTTCTTTTTACATGATATTACTACTATCAAATTAGACAGAACTTTATGATGGCTATTATGACAAGGTAACACGTTGCTGTAACCTCTAGCGGCTTAGCGTAGTGTAAGTGTGGCAAATCTAAAAGGAATAAATCATCCATCTTTAATACTACATCTGGCAATACTCTCCTTTCCTTTTTTATAGTAAAATATACTGAGAATAACCCTTTGGTAGTAAGGAAACAGGTGCTACGCAAGATATTTCACATCGTAACACTACACTTACATAGTCTCCTCTTATGTTTTTATAGCACTACGCAACACGTATTAGCAAATCGAACCTCCGCGCAGCCCACAAGAATCCAGCGGAATCCACGGGCGCCAGCAGGACGTGGAGCACCCGAACGGGTTGCCTTAGAATCAACTGCTATGCGTGCCATAAAACACTTTGCTCATTTAAGGCTCCCTACATAATAATCTGTCACCTATGCTTTATGGTTGCCTATCAGAAGAATAACCCTACAGTTACAAAGAAAACACTGCTATCTCACCTGCGCGCAGCCCAGAAGAATCCAGCAGAATCCACGGGCTCCAGCAGCCTGGGCGTGGAGGACCCAAAGGCGAAGGCCGGCCGTGGGGCTGACCGCGCCGCGCGCTGCCTTTCCAGGCGTTCGGTGCGATCGCGCTCGCGTTGCAGCAACGCTTCTCGCCGCGATATTGATGCTTCCCATATCGCGCGTTTGCGTTCTTCTACCTGGAATGTGGAAAGACTTTGTTAGATCATGGTACTAGAATACAGGTATGGCCAAAGCCGGCTAATAAGTACCAAGCTGTGCCGGGTTCTATGAAAATGTGACGTCGCATATATCAGTGGCACGCGATACTCGACAGTCATAGCACAGAGTAACGAACAGAGACTAAGCTGCATACAACCGCGCTCAGATAAGTCCACTCACACAAGCATAAGACGTCTGTGTGCGTGAGCACTTGCGGCCCTATCACGTACGAGGCGAAACCGGTTTCTACCGGCTCGCAAGTGCCTTAGCGAAGGGCTCTCGCACGCTCTCGGCGCGGCTCGCGGACACTACCGCAGCTCACATAAATGTACCCTGTGCAGTCTACAGCAGTACAGCGCAGCCGCGGTGCGCGCACGCACGTATGCTCACGCGCAAATCTCGTCGTAAAGGGCACGACGCGCGTTATAAATGTTATAATTTAATAATACAAAATGTACTGTACTGTGTGTAAGAACAATAAACGACGAAATAAGAACATATCTTTTTTTTTCTATCCCAAGGAATCTACTAGGTAAGTACCTACCTAGTAAATTGATAGTAAAAGAGTAGCTATTTTTATTATATACCTATTCAATTTATTTTAGTGGGGTAGATAGATACTTCATACATAATTACATAGGTAGGTACCTAGTGTACCTACATCAATATCAAAGCAAATTTAAATCTGTGCCGTGTTTGTAATGCGATGGAACCTTGACACAATTCACAGCTAATAATATATTCCTACTTATGAGTCACTAGCTTCTACGCGCGGCTCCCACCGCGTGGTACGTCGATGTAGCCTATATTATTTCTGGGGTCTTATCTTTTTATACCTATAATTGTATAGATGTATGAGAATGACAGTTCTCAAGTTCTTAAGCGCAATGTCATGCGCTCTTCTACATAATACGTTAATAGGTAGGTAGGTACGTTAAAATTAAATTGTAAAAGGTTCTACTTATCACATTAGGTACCAATTTGAGAGGATTATACTTAAAGACTTTTATTACTTTTTTGACTTGTTGAAATATGTAAAAAATACCTATCTACCCTTATTATTAGCGATTGATTTATTATGATTAGGTACAGGTAATACAATAAAAAAAACCGCCGCGTTAAAACACCACTATGCCGCCAGTGTAGTAATTGTACTAGTCACATGGTTTGTCCTGTTGTGCCAACACTGTCAAGTGCCAACCCTAGCAAAATAGGTAAATATTTTAGACGTTCTTTAAAAGGTTAGCCTCTGTTCGTTACTCTGTGGGCATAGTAAGGATTCGTACCTTTTTGTTTGGATCATGGTTAGATAAATAATTTAGATCACGGAGAAAGGTAACGGAAAATGGTTCTCACATACTACCATTTTAAAGAAAAGCGAAAGGTCATTATTTTAGACTTGAAATTGAACAAATAACAAATCTTATTTTATATCAAATGTTTTAATTTGATTTTGGCAACGTGTAGACGCATAGCTACTAATAATAATAACTCTAATTTTATCTTTTCATATGTTTATCCTTATAAAGTAAGAGCTTTTTATATTTAGAACACATCGCCCGAAAAACTGCCAACCTTTAAAAGCATAAAGCGACTGTTGAATCATGGTTGACTTCTAAAAGCGTCTAGGGAACACTAAGCGAGTTCGTTAATTTAAATTATACCCAATTTGTATTCACAAAAATACTAGTCACGATGTTAACCATGCTGGCATAGAGTTGCTGCATTCATGTTTAAAAGGCTAGCACATAATATACCAACATTGCATAGTCATTTGAGCCACAGCAACCCATTCCCGTTTCTGCGCGACTTAAAATCAATATTCGAGTTCCGCAGTGCTCCTTTCCCGAATGCCTACCCTAACTTAATACCTAAACCCTATATTACATCCCTTATTGCTTCTACATACTAGAGATGTGACAAGTATGGTTACCTTGGTCCTTATACAAATATCTTATGGGCAACTTGTAATTCTTCTATA
The DNA here is from genome assembly GCA_905147285.1 of Hypena proboscidalis. Classification (NCBI taxonomy): domain Eukaryota; kingdom Metazoa; phylum Arthropoda; class Insecta; order Lepidoptera; family Erebidae; genus Hypena; species Hypena proboscidalis. Next base: position 2,544,289 of record LR990147.1, read on the forward strand.
TATATAAAAGAAAGTCGTGTTAGTTACACCATTTATAACTCAAGAACGGCTGAACCGATTTGGCTGAAAATTGGTGGGGAGGTAGCTTAGAACCGGGAGAAGGACATAGGATACTTTTAAAATATTTTCGAGGGCAAAATTTTATCGAGGGCGAAGCCGCGCGGGGCAGCTAGTTCTTTATAAACTAAAATTATAGCACTTAAATACCAAGGGATTTGGATACTTCACAAGTATCTTAAGAACTAAATGGAGAGCATTCTTATACCATAATTATGTCCTTAATAGGACAAATACTAAGCAGGCAACTATACTTTGTCCATTCCTTTATTTTCTTTTTGACAGATCACGCCTATGAATTACCGTTTTTTTTTGTCAGATTAATGTACTACAATAATAATGTACTTTATTGACAAGCGCCACTTTTTGGGGAAGTTCACTGTTTGTAACAAACAACCACAGACTATAAATCAAATCGTGAAATGAAATAAATCGATCATTATGAAAAAGAATAATTTGTCTTTTTTTTGTGTATTGTCTGTATTTTTATAAAAAAAGAATATAATAATAGTATCATGATTCCATGAATAATTATTCGCAAGAAATCAAGTCGAAATCTTGGAATTAAAAATGAAAATGTAAACAAAGGCAACTAGGAAGTCGTCATAGACTAAGTTTGTGACATTATTATTATATTATTATTTTATATATTTATTTCATCTAATAAAAACTACTAATAAGCGAATAATTAATAATGAACTAAAACCATTTCGATGTAATTAATCGATTGAAAGTTCTTCGTAGACAACATCGATTATGATTTCAAATCGAATCAGTAACGTGTGAAGGCATCCCTAAATGTAATCTGTCAAAAAGAAAATAAAGAAATGGACAGAGTATAGTCGTTATTTACAACCGAAATGTATCGAGACATTCTAGACTCAACAGTCGAATACGTGATTAAATTCGACTTGTTTTATAAAGAAAGAAGAAAGAAAGAAAAAGCATTTATTCTGGCATAATTGCGTCTAAAACTAAGAAAAAATTATAACAAAATAAAAACATTATTTAATATGCCGGAAATGGTACGCATCTCAGCACAATACTGCAGCGCTAAAAGCACCGCAGCGCTGATAATTCTGATGCGCCCAGTGAGTAGGGATCAGTGTGACAACAGAAAAAAAAAATACATATTATAATATTTTGTGTCACAAACAAAATATACCCTTATACTACTAACTAAATCAAATTTCATAAATAAGAAACAACTACACCTATATAATAATAAAGCATTACTTACATTAGCAAACTTATATTTAAAATTAATAAATACATTATTTAGAATGTAAAACATGGAACGCACCCATACGCTTTTGACATTTATAAATAGTAAACATAAACAATAAAATGCCGGGAAGAGCGGGGTTCTCATATTATCACGTCCAAGCCAAACATACTTGTTGTATTAAATAAGTTATTGAAAAACAAACAATTTTTATCGATTTTTTAAGTATTTAAATACCAAAAAACAGCCGCCTCGGGCCCTCGGCTCACTACAAACATGAACATGACACATGTAACGTGTGAATCACACATACGCCGCACTAGATCCTGATAATCCCTGCCACGGTTGCGGGCAGCCGTCTACCCAATAAACAAGCGAGGGTCCAAGTTAGGTACGTCTTTCTTCGTAAAGAAAGTAAATCATTCAAGAGCAAATGATACTAAAAGCAGTCGAATTTTTTTTTGAACTTGCAGCGGGATTTGTACCCGCAACTATAGGATTCCAACCTATCGCTTTACCCCTCAGCCATCCAAGCCCCGCTGCAAATCCACGAATCTTTTGACTGTATGCATCGTCTTTACGAACGCCTCGCGCCATCTATTGTACCTACATATTAGTAGGTAGCAACCAACACGACTGATGCATGAAGAGCAAATAAGTGACAATTGGGGCGTAAAAATATTCGAATACCAAAATCCCACTTCGGCACACACTCATGACACATGTATCGTGTGAATCACACCTTAGCCGCAGTTGATCAGGATAATCCCCGCCACGGCTGCGGACAGCTGTCTGTCCAATAAGCGAGCGTGGGTCTAAGTCAGGTAGGGCTTTGTAAAGAAAGTTTGACTTGGATCAATACAAGAGCGATATAATGTGACAAATATGAACAGAGGATTACCTTTTCTGACTGGATTTCGCATTGAGTTCTGAATGGTGACAAGTAGATGTCGATAGACTTACCCCTTCTCACCTTAACAGACTAAACAAAACTGAGGTTCGGGCGGTAAAAAACCTAGGCGTGATCTTATGTTATGAATATAAATAGAAGAGAACAAGCAACCCAGTGTGTATATAGTAGTGAACTGTACAGAATGTACTTAGATGTTGACCTTTGCATCGTAATTGCAACCGTTATTATTTAATACTTAACTGGTTTGCAGATTATTTCTCGTAATTTTATCTGGTTTGTTTACTGAGAAAAATGTTCTTATTCGCAAGGTCGTATAAATCCGAATTCATTTATAAAGTGATATAATAGTAGGTGCAATACACACAGTCACATTCCTTATGCAATTTATTCCTACTACAAACTACAATACAGTTTTTCCACTAGGACTAAGGACCATTAAAATTGACAAGCAACGACGTAGTTTCAATCCCAGGCATTTTTATTGTCAAGGTTAGTATAACGTAGACAATACATTAAAAAATAAAGATGTAGTACAAGCAAAGACATTAGAACCGGAGGCAGTTGTAACAAATTGTCTCATTCTCTTTATTTCTAAGAAGGCAGTAAATAAACGATTTTTCTAGACCATTTACTCCAGAAAATAACTGTTAGATAAATATAAATTTCTTCTCTCGGTGTGAACAATAAATAATGATAATATTATAACGTAGATCAAAAATGTAATGGTTTGCCGCATAAATTACTTATTAGTTGTTTATTCATTTACAATTTTCAAGGAAATAACGTTGACCTGTATTTTTGATACCATTGCGATGATCCTAACCTTCTAATAGCAAATAGTTATCATTTCCTAAGAAGAGTTAGACATTCTGTAAGGTGTGTTAACCCAACATTGGTTTGTCAGTGTAAATGTCAAGGAATGTTCGACGGATTCCAGTCGGAATGAAAATGCAAGTTATCCGATTCAAACCACGTCTAATTGAACACTAAAATAAATTATGAAAGTAATGTACAAAATGCATCGGCTCTGCATCACCGTGCGGAAATACACTTGACCTACATCTAAGTCTTGATCAAAGTGCATTCTTACGCTGACCTATTGTTCTACTTACAAATTATTGCAAAGCCATGTACATACACCGTACACATTCACTTGCGTTTTCAGCACGATTAAATGTTACAGCATTTTTGAAAATTTTATGTTATTAAGTATGCCTATAAATGTTAAAGCTTTGATAACCCAGATCGAATATATTAATTTGAACCGCAAACGCCATTAATCCACTTGAAAAATCGGTCCAAAGGCCTGATAAGGAAGTAGTGCGCGTCATCCGATATCCCCGTTCAGCTTGACCGGCGCCGACGACCGAGCAAGCGACGTCAACGGTGAACAAAGTGACAATAAACTAACTGTCAATCTGAAAGACGAAGCCAACATCGACGAAATTAAAGATTTTGTAGTCTTGGTACCAGGAAACGTACTGGTCCAAGAAAGCTTTTCTTCACAAGTATAGAAATCATAAAAAAGAAGAAGGAAAAAGAACAAGTAATGCCAAGCATCAAAAACAATTCTAAGTACCGAATTATTACACTTGCAGATAGGGTTGCCAGATGTCCGGTATTTAAGCGTACAGTCCGGTATTTTCGAGGCCTGTCCGGTAAAAAATAAATGGTCATACCGGACAGAACAATGTCCGGTATTTTCAAGAAAGTCGGTACTACTGGCCACAAGCGCCTACAAAAGTAGGCTTATGTGTCGATTTATGTGTTGTTAATTAATAAATAAAAATATAAATATAAAAATCCCCCTCCCCCCTCTTTTTGGGGTTGTCCGGTATTTTTTCGCGACTCACCTGGCAACCCTACTTGCAGATGAGACAAAGTTTGGCGATGGAAATTTCATAAACCTTTAACATAGACGAAAGCCGAATAGATAGACAAGACTACGCCAAATATTGGCTGGAAGCCAAAACCTAAAATCAACCAAACCCGAATTTACTAGCAAGTGCAACTACATAGGTATTTGAAATTTAGATTGACTACAACTACCAAAATGTTGGTTGTCTGACTTTAATGAATGAGTTAATCAAGCTCTAGATAATTTTGTCAAGATGTATCATCGCAAGAAGATGTAATAAATACAATCATCGTACCGTAAAGACATATCCATTAGACTATCCTACAAATTAATAAGCTAGTCCAAAAATACCTAAAGCCTATAACGACAGGAAGCATGCATCATCGCCTGTCCGGATTACTCGACACAAGTCTGGTACAAGATCATTAATGCGAAAAATTCAAGCAATGTCGAAAGAATCTCACATGTTTCGAGTAAATACGGATGTAAAAAGCTTATTGCAGCCGTGGTGTTCAAAATGCCGGGCCAAGAATTCTGCAAAACGTCTTTTTAATGAGAATTTTCTTAATAATGCTTTTAAAATGGAAGGCGCAGCGGTTCAGCTGTAATCTCTTAATGTAAGTGCTTGCAATTAATTACTTTAAGTTTCTCTAGAGGGTTAGTAAGTCGGTTTTTTTATAACATCAGACAATTTGCAAAATCTTCTGGAAATATATTGGCAACCAATCTCAGACCCAATAAAACAAAGGGCCGACAGAACGATTCATTCTAGCGCAAAAAAGTTCAAATTAGTTACGTAACTTTTATTTCTAGACAGAGTATTGCTCTAAATGCTTCTTAAGACTAAAACAGTTATTACTAACGTAACTTTTTTCTGCTGGTACAATTTTCATCCAAAAAATCTCTTTGAAACCCGTCTTATCAACGATCCTGCCCGTTATATTAATTAGATTTCGACAATTCAGGGTCACTGTCAACCACATGGAAAACATCTCGTTTATTTTCGCACTCCCAACCTAATTGGCCAAGTGTGTGTCAGTGACATCTTTCTCCTCCCAACGGCAACGTCGTTAAATGTTGGCCAAAATTTTGCTTCGTTTAGAAGCTTTGGACTTTATTTTACAAGCATTTTTTTTTATTTATTAACATTTTTGATTTAATTTTCTCATGCTCTTTAGCAATTATTTTATAACCATTTAAAAATCGAGTCCAAAATTCAAAGTAACCCTTTACAAAGACTATTTAAAGAAACATCGTTAGCTCCACGAATGGATTAAAGCACTCAGCTATTAAGAGCGAGGCAGGAAGTCCTTCCATTTGATCTTGAATTGAAAAACGTTCCGAGATTCGGTTAGCCACGCGTCTAACAAATTCAATAAAACTTGTTCAATATATTTTTAGATCAAGCTGCGTTGATTTAAGTCAGTTTTTATGAGTTCCGAGAGATTTATCGAGGAGGAAATTAATTGCAATCGATTTTTCAGAACACCCGTTGGTTTGGAATAATACAGTTTCGATTTTGTTTATTTATTCCTGCCATATGAATTGCTGGCATTATACGAAATATTGTTTATCAAAATTATTACTTAATATCAGAACCATACGAAATATATGGATATTATGACTGGCTTCAGGAGAACATTTTCCACTAATCAGAATGGAGTTAATGGACGAGATTAGAACTGTTTTCATTCGTTGTTCTGATTGATCCACGCCAGTGCAGTGCTAGAATCACTAGATCAATATAAATCAGTCTAACGAGACCTTGCTTAAAAAAGTCATTATAAAGTTTAGTGTACCTAACAAACACTATAAAAACAGTGGCGTGATGTCTCGCCTATAAATAAAATGTTCCATCATCGTCTATACTTCTAAACAGTGCGATAAGCGTCAAAAGGAGCGTCATTTATCGATAATACCGCAAGCAAGTGACAGTTTTGCTAATTACGAAAATTTGCTCCAAGAATTTTTGAACAGAATAATCCGATTGTGGCGCAACGTCCCTTCAATCGTTTGTTGACCCATAGAGTCTCTACTTTCTATTACTAGAACTGCAAGCTCATTTACTACATCCTTATTTAAAATCTTTGACAGCAAACTATTGACACTGCAAAGCCTCACAGAATCCTGGTCAAACTGTGTTAAACCAACAGCAGCGCCTGCCGGCGGCACACATACGGGCATTCCTATTGTACGCTTTGAATACCAGGATACGCCTACGCTAGGTGAACGACTCAAGTCTAGGTAAAGCGAGAACACTACTTGTAAAATGTACTATCATCTAGACATGCTTTCTCAGACATGGTTGTAGGATTGCCACTAGTCTACTAGGAAAATGATAGCCCGCTGCTGTCGTCTGCCTGTCTGTCGTGACCAAAATATTATTGTTTCAACTTTGAAATAAGGTGGTCATGGAGACATGGTGGCTAATAAAACAACAACACTATTTAGGAGACATATAGGTCGTGTGTATTGTATAAGTATACTTTATTACCTGCCGTAATTCACCAACGATGACGTATATCGTAAATAATTTTAAAACCATGACGTATTTCATACTGTTTACGTAAGCTAGAAGGCCGCAGTTTCATCTCTGCATTCATTTTATTTCATATTCGCTATTAAATTAGCTTTGCCTTGTACGCTTTCACATGGGTAAAATAGTGTTATGCATATTTTTTACAAAAATGCTACAAAAATCGACTCGGTCATGATTACAAGCAGAAAATACTGAAATAGATATAGGTATTGCCAATAGACCAATTCGTAAACGAAATCATTCAATTAGATACTGATATAAACGAAAAAATTTTAGTAATAATACACACAAGGTTAGTAATTAGCGAAACATAAGTATAAAATATATTATGACATAATTATGGTTATTAATGAATATCTATGAAAGATATATACAAGTAAGCGTCCTGTTTCATTAATTTAAGGGCCTAAACTTACCACCAAACTGGCAGTAGTTATACCATTGTACTTTGGTACCAAAGTTCATTTTAAATTAAATTGAAAAAGACGCTATCATTTACTCGGATAACAAGAATAAACGTACATTTAAATCCGTTGGAACAATCTAGAATCACAACTTATCCCGAGCTCTTTGTAAAATCGTTCCAGATCATTCTTTGCACAAGATTTTTTTTAACGATCGGAGCAAAATTTCAGCGGCCTTGAGACACTTTCTTTTATCTTGGACTAAATTCGTGTTATCGTGGTGGTTTACTTTGAAGCAATATAGCAATACAAATAATATAATATTATTATGTTCCACAAATCTGTTGTGCAAAATCTTTGCAGTCAATTACTTAGACAGAACTACAAAAGATTTTAAATATTTTTTTCTGACAAGTGCATATTACTTATATACTCAAGTAAGTAAAATATGTACATTTTCTATAGCGATTTAAGTAAACTAACTGTTAATGATTTATAAATTGTTAATAATATCAATATTAACTTCTCCAAGGTTTCAGAATTCTTGTCAAAACATGGAGAAGTTATTATGATTGCCAATTGGTGTTCAATCAATAAATTTAATTTCGTTCTGAATAAAATATACATGAGTCACTGAATGGTGAAGGACATTGTCCACTAGGATGACCAAGTGACTAACACTTGACTTGAGAATAGTCTTGACACCACTTTGTTTATTTACAAAAACTTATTTTAGCTTAGCATCCATTCCAATACTAAATAGGAACGAACAGAGTCAACCACCGCAGCCATTTCAATAATGCTGATTTCCCAATACCAAGAAGTAACACTTGGCTACAAGACAACAATAGAAACATTGCTACAGCTTCAGCGGTACTTTTATATCGGCATTGTATAGACGTATTCAATCGGAAAGCCGGCTTAGCGGCTCAGACGGCAGACGGGCCACTCGCAGCGACATTGACGCAACTGAGCAATTGCCCGTGAACTTGGGTAATTAGCATTAGCGGATAGACGACCTAGGTGAATTTAGCAATGCCCTTGGAGAATTGCATGTTTATGGTGGAAAGCGAAATGTGAATCAGATCATTTTAACGCTGTTATGAATTAAAACTGTCTTTCTTTGTTGAATTTTGGGCTGCGCTGCGACACGGCAGAAAATAGCATCATTTGAAAAACATAATTTAAGGGACACAATATTCACTATAACGCCATAAATAACAACTTTTAACTAATGCCTGACTTACTTGATTATTTCGTATTGTATTTGTAGTATAATATGAAACCATATACTGGGTGGCGCAAAAGTACTGGCACTAAAGAAAATACTTTTTTTTTTTTTATATGACATTTTCTGTCATTCTGTTGTTGAAAATTGTGTAGTGAACAAATGTAAAATACACTGAAAATAAACATGGACCGTTTTACTCCCCAAGAACGTGGAATAATTGTGTCAATGTTCTTACGGAATAATTCATCAGTGATAAGAACACAACGTGAATTTCGTCGACGATTTCCCCACCGTCCGGCACCGATTGGTCGCACAATTCGACGCTTTGCCACACGCCTTGAAGCAACTGGCTCAACATTGGATAGACCTAAGTCTGGGAGACCAAGAACAGGCCGTTCAGCTGAAAATATCGATGCTGTGCGCGAAGATGTGGAAGAGTGTCCAGAAACATCAACGAGGCGACGTGCCACGCAATTGGGCATTTCCAGACGGACCCTGCAGCGTATTTTGGTGAAAGAGTTAAAGATGTTCCCGTATAAAACTCAAATGACTCATCAGCTGCTGCCTGCTGACCACCGAGCTCGTCTAGATTACTGCCAGCGCGTCATAAATGATTTTCCTTCAAAATTGGTTATGAGTGACGAAGCGCATTTCCATCTCTCAGGGCATGTCAATAAGCAGAATACTCAGTTCTGGGGCACTGATAATCCGCGCATTATTCAAGAAACACCTCTACACCCACTAAAAGTTACTGTATGGTGTGGCATCTGTGTTGACAGAGTGATCGGACCCTATTTTTTCGAAGACGCTGGAGGCAATGCGATAACTGTCACTGGAGAACGCTACAGAACCATGTTACGTGAGTTTTTGATACCCAGTTTGGACGAATTGGGGCTGGAGCACATCTGGTTTCAACAAGACGGCGCTACGGCACACACAGCGCGCGACACTATGGACTTAGTGAGGGACGCTTTTCCAGACCGAGTTATCTCTCGTTTTGGCGATTTGCCTTGGCCTGCAAGATCACCCGATCTGACCAGTCCAGACTTCTTTCTTTGGGGTTTTTTGAAATCTCGGGTGTATGTGAACAAGCCACAGACTCTCGCAGCTCTAAAAGAAAACATTCGTCAAGAAATAACGAACATATCGCAGGAAGTGTTACGGCAAGTTATGCAAAATGTCATAAATAGGGCTCAAATGTGTATCAACTCTGGAGGTCACCATTTAAAAGACATCATCTTTAAATCCTAATGGTACGAAATTTAATGGCACAAATATACATTTAAAAAAATCTAAATCTAGTTTTCTAATTTAGAAAAAATGTTATAGCTGAACCAAATAGGGTCTTTACTTTTGCGCCACCCGGTACATTCTAACAACAACAACATACAGACAACAAGTCCGCTACAAAAAGTGTATCGTTTACTCACCATCAAGAAATCAGTTATTCGAAAAGTCCTGAAGGAAGTGGTTGTTATTTTTGTCACACTCCTTGCTCACGTAGAGTTAATTCTAACTTATTTTTGTACCGCAACGGGTGTATTTTTGTAGGACTAACATTTGGTTTCAGTAGTTTGGGGTAAATTAGATTTGAGTTAAATTTGATTTTATTGCGACGTGTGGGGTCTTTTTACGATGGATGGAGACAAAAGGGCTCTTAAAGTTAATTTCGTCTTAGTCGTAATTTTCTTTTTGAGAAACGATTTTTAATATAAATATGTCTGAACTATACCAGAATGCTAATTTGTTCACTTTTGCCTTATCCGCCCTTTAAGCAAGCGCTGTTCAAATTGTATGTATACGCATTTTATTTCAGTCAATATGTATCTAGTTTTGTATTCCACTGTTATTTCTAATTAGACATGATATTTAGCTCCTTGTAAGTTCGACTTATCAGATTGATTGACCAAGCTTACAAGCATTCAGTTATATCATTAATAATTACATATCAAAGAAATATTCGTCTATTAAAAGATCATGGGGTCAAATGCATGATCTTATCTATCACACAGGTCATAAAAGTCAATGCTATACAGGTGATACTGACTGATGGCTGGCTATTTAGAGGATGATGTAAAAATGTGAAGGCGTTCTGATCGATCGGTTGGCAATTACTAGTTGGACAATCGAATGCAAGCGATGACGTGTGGAGATTGAATATCGATAACAGAACGATTGTCTATTCGATTTTGTTTGAACCTTAAGGCCTTGTATTGTATAGATGTTTAATGTTTAATGGTATATGTATCTTCTACCGATTAAGAGCTTTACTCAAATAATTACAACGGCAAAAGTGTTTAGCATTTTTAGACCTTTTAATAAAATAAATTGTGTAGCTTCTGGGCACGGCTTAGCCCTTGTAGTAGGTATGTCGATAAAAAGCCAGCAAAGTCCTGTCTCAGGGCTTGTACTCGACTTTTCATAAAACATTATTTCTCTTTAATAAAGCTAACTAGTAATTTGCAAATACTAATTACTAGTATTATTGTTAACCTTCTCCAGTCAAGCTAAATTAGCTTGTTTTAGAAGTTCACGTCCGTGGTGTAATGGCAAGGATTCAAACCCACGACATCTCGACCGTAAGATGTCTTATCCATTGCCCCAGGGCCGCCTATATTAATATTGGTTCAGTAGTTAGCCGTGGAAGCGTAACAAACAGACAAACAGCGTTACTGTCTCGTTAATTACATTATTAAGTATAAGTATATCGATGTACCTTTGATATTATGCAGATATTGTTCTAATCATGCATTCACCGGTATGTAAACATTGCAAACAAATGCATGGATTGCTGCCAAGTCAGAAATGTAGAACAAAGATTTAAATTAGAATCCTTTGTCTATTTAGGACAAAATATTTATTGAATTATAATACGGCTCATGTACATCTAAAGATTATAAACAGAAAGAGCTGAGACGAAAGCCAGTTTAAATAAATGAATATCATACAAAATTCACACAAAGCCATCTAGCCCTGAACTAAGCAGAGCTTGTGCTAAAAGAGTACTAGAATAAATTATAATAATACATTAAATACTGTCCTTTTTTATTACCTACTTATTACTTTAAATCAAAAATCAGCACTTAAAAATTCTAACAACGCAAAATATTTATGTTTCGTCCAATTTGTCAGTTGTACCAGTGCTAAACGCTGCGATGCGTCTGCGCATTACGCATGACCTCATTGACAATGGTCAGCGTTACGTAACGATGACCTAGTCACCTATGTGATACATACGAGATGAACACGATTAAACTAGTACAGTGGGAATTTTTTAATAGATTTTTTTTCGATGTATGCAAGCGAGTACAAAAATGTAGAATTTGTGAAAACAATTAGTCGCCACGCGCTTAAGACTTGTCAACAAAGAGGTCATATATATAGATCAAAAACGTATGTTGGAATGACGTTGCGAAACTCAAAGACAATTTTGATCATATACAGCCCAAAAATACCACTGTGATTTATGTTGTATAATGATGATGCAAAATTAAAAGACAAAATTTGACATATTTGCATGAATTATTTCATTTTCTGAGGATTTTAATGACACAGTCCACAACTTTAGAAAACAACAGAAGAATAGAAAAAAACTAAGCGCTGGTCCCATGATTATCAGGCGAAATATCGAGTGCACGGTCGGCGTAGTGGTTAAAGCGGTCGCCTCACCGCTTACAACTGCGCTGGTGTTAAAGGTTCGATACCCACACAGTACAAATCTTTGTGTGATCTGCAAAGATGTCTTCTGACTCTGGGTGTGCTCTGTGTGTCTGAAATGTTTGTTTGCGAACATACATTACACATAAGAGTTATTCCTAGGGCGGGCGTCGTTTATAAAGACAAAAAATCACCATATTGCAATGAAAGCCATAAGAAAAATACAGAGTTTAGTCGTCTAAAAAAACACATTTGGCATAAGATTGCATGATTGGCCTTTACATGACATACCTAGATACTAGCAATAAAGTGAATAAATGTTAATGAAAACTGAAGACCCATTTAGATTCTATACAGTGTGATAACACTTTGGAGTAATCCCTCGACTATCTTGTATATATGGATTACTGAGGTAACGATAAAACGATAATGTTTAGTCGACATAGATAAAAATACAGTTGAGATTTACAACTAGTAAATTCTGGTTGAAATGAAAGTTAACTTAAAAAAGAGCATGGCCAAATACTAAAGAAAATACTATAGTAAAAGATAAAATAAACAATGATAAATATCAAAAGTTGTTAATAGATTGTGAGTACAGACGGCAGATGATCTAAATATCATCTCTAATAAATAAGCCGCTCAGTGCAAGGTCGTGAAAATTTCACCGAAGACACTCACTAATCCTTACTAATAATATTATAAATGAAAGAGTAACTCTGTCTGTACGTATATAAGACTTTAACAGCTAAATTTCGAAACCATTCTTGAGGAAAATTGGTATGGAGACAGTTCAAGACTTGAGGAAGGACATTCGCTACTTTTCTTTTCATTACAGAGCTGCGCGCTGAAGCTATTTCACAGAAAGTTTAGACAGCAATGCCAGTTATTTAATAGAAAAGCGCCAACACTTCTAAGAATTATGATTTAGATAGATTCATTGGCGAATCACGGAGTCACAGAAGTTATCAGTGAAAAGGATCATCTACGCAGCCAAAATAAAGATTGACATAACAATCCAACGCTTGGAAGTGAAAATCACGCAAACCCGTACTAAACACAGGATTACACTGCGCGTTAGATACATATCAAGCAGAATAACACGGCCTATGAACAAGCGATGTACCGATAAGCCAAAACATATAAGCCAACATTAACTTTTGTAAAACTGCGCTAGCTAGAAACTGTAACAAAGGAGTTATGTAAGCATTGTGAGGTGAGGCATCGGCCACATCATAATATACGACGTGGATAGTCTAAAATTGACGTTTGATAGACAAAATTATACAATTATAAACATTTATATCTGAAATCTTGGTTATCTGTTGGGTCGGCGCATTAGCAATCTGGTGGATGTTCATGGACCATGAGCCTCATGCGTAACGATTACCACCAGATGAATTCCAAGTCTCGTCGCATGAAAACGTGTTTATGTTATGATACCAAAAGGCGAGGTAAAAGTAATAAATAAATTACATCTATCGTGCCTTTATAGGTGATTATCAAAAATAACCACAGTACCGATAAATGTGATACATTTAAAAAAAAACCGTAAGCCAAGCGTCTTTCTGATCGAACGAGCAATAGAGGAAAGGTATAGGTTTTTAAATATTGGTCCTATAAGTAGATTACGTTAGGTTTGATTGTCAACATGGTAGGTAACGGTGAACAATCACCTTCACAAGGTCGATGAGATTCTCACGGAACTGTTTAATAGCAAACAGGTCAGCAGTTCATCGGAAAAAATTGTAGTTATGTTTATTTTGTGTGTTAGTTTTTGATTTAATACTTTTTGAAGCCAAGGAATCTTGCAATATGTTTTTTAAGATAAAGGCAGCGATAGCTGGTTGGATAGTGGGAGGCCGTAAGACTGCTAAGTCAATGGTTTCTGGTTCGTACCCACGGCGCACACCTCTGTCAATAAATCGTTAAGGTTCGTCTTTTCAAAGATATGTGTGTATTTGTCATATAAATTATCGCTTGCTAACGGTGAAGGAAACCTGAAAGTGACAAACAGAGCTCAGCAGTGGGACATGTATTAAATACAGGGCTGCTATTATTTTAAACAAGAACCATAACGTATAATACGTTATGGTTCTTGTCGAGCAATCAACCTTAACCATAAAAAATTACCAACGATTAAAAAGCAAACATTAATAAATTACTCCATAGACTAGCGGAAACAGCACAATATTCAAGGAAAGGCTTGTGCCCAACAACAGATGACACAGATTTGAAACAATAGGCAATAATTTATGATGAAAATGACAAGAAGCCATGTTTTCATATGTAGACGACATTAAATTATGGCATGTCAATAGCAACAACCTTGGTCATGATTTTCGCTAATGGCTTTTAATAACATGTACAGTTTGTCAAAATTGACAAGAAAGGCAAACAATTTTTTGGTTGCTCATAATTTTCAAAGTAATGACGTTTCCTCTAAATAAAGCTCCACAATTGGTTCATAATTTCGAAGATTTTACATTGGAATGTAAAATCTTCGAAATTGTGAACCAATGGTTCAACACTGATGGGTTGATTTGTAATTTTGACACAGTGACGACCCCCTTATTTTCTACTCTTTTTTGACAAGCTCTATTGTTTACACCGGCATATTATTTAAACAACTTATATCCTTGCTTTGAGACCTAGAACCGCACGTAGTCTTTCCAAAGTTATGTTTACTAAGGGTGTTCTTCTACATCGATCAACTCGATCGCAGCTAAACAACGCGTTGCGCACGCGTGGTAGTGGTAGATGCATCGCTTTATCTGATTATTACGGTGTTATGCCTCATATGCCAGTAATTACAGGGCCTGATCTCACCACCAAACCAGGACACAGCACTGCATGCACTATTATTTGGCGTGTTACCGTCTCACCTATAATGTTATAGGTGAGACGGTGGTTCTGCCGCCCTCGAGCTCGTTGACGCCAATGAGTTTTTCCAGTCCAAACAGAAACAACTATGGACACCACACTCGCATTTTGAAAATACTTCAACCGACCTTTAGCCTCTCGTCGTTGAGGCCCATGCTCATCAGCAGAACACGTTAAGTACAGCTCTAACATAATATCATTAACATCAAAAACAAACAACAGAGTAATAAGTAATATTCTGCCGATCATCTCAAAACAAAAGTCTTTACGAGTAATGACGTCATATTCGCAAGGCCGTCTTACATAACAATGACGTAGAATTTAAGCGAACAGTGTGGCTGTGTAATGTTTGGATACGGATCTTGGTATCTTCAGGACATTTACTTTCGTAAGAACATTACATTGCGACGGTTTTCTAAAAGGAGTAGGCAGAGGTATATAATACGTTTATTTCATCTGTGATAAGGCATAAGTTTATCGCCATCTATCGTACAATTCCAGACTCCGTGATGCTTTTGGCAGTTTTCTGAGCAAAAAATTGCAACTTTTGCAGCTCTATGGATGATCGTGAGTCGTTATGAGTAGACAAACGAGGGATTAATCTAAACAAACTTTAACACATTCACTTTCGTAAGAATTTGAATGAGGTGCAAAGAATTTGAAGCGATTAGTTAAGGTCGTTTAATTGATTAGAGAATCGATTTGTGATGGCGTGAATGTGTGGGATGAGGCAATAATGCGCCTACGATCACACATTCACATGTAGGCATCATCCAATGTAATCCGATCACTGAATCTATTAATGATTCCGTAGTCTCATCTAATGTTATAATAGTATATTTTGAAATTAATAATTAATATAAAAAATAGATAGCAGATATCTACAGAAGTATTTACGTCATGATTGTGCTAAGATGACAAGATGGACAGCAAAAATATATCAAAATAGAACTTTTGCTTGTACAATCTAAGAAGAAAGTGATCAGATTTAGCGCAATAAAATCAACGATTCAATCAAATAGATCAATAAAACAGCTATACACTAAGTCTCATCATACAGGACTTTTGCAAAAATTTTAAAGCGGATTAAAACGAATACTTGGGCAAGGGAAAACATTAAAACCTTATTTAAAGTAAAAGCGACTAATCAGCAAGGAGCTTTACTAATTGGAAAAGGCTACATAAATCTCAATTAACTAGACTATCGCGTTGTATTTGCATACTAAATAAGTTCAGAAAATTCAGCTCTCAACCGAGCCGAATCTAGGGAACGTAAAAGAGTGAGGTGAGGGCAGGGGAGAGGATATTTGCTCCGACCGACCAAATTTGGGTGTCGTTACCAAGCTGACACAGCATTCGGAAAAGGGGCGCCTAAATTCTTGGCAAATCCTATTATCTATCCTAGAAAGCAGGGATTCAAGATGACTAGTATAACCTTAGTAACAGTCCAAAATCGGGAATTCATCGCATGTTTGACTCTGGCTAAGTCTAGCTACAGTGTAAACAAACGGAAATTATTGAAATGAAGATTAACGATCTCAGCAAATGTGGTGCTAGAGAAATTGTTTAGGAAAATGCTTTCACTCGTACAGTTAATCGGCAAGAAACTGATGTAGTTACATACTCTTACCAATAATTACATAAAATCAATGTTGAACATAGATAATGCTGATGCATACATAGTGGATACTTGGCTAATCATGAATGGTGCAATGAACTAGAAATAAACCTTAAATAATTTAAACAAAATAAGATACATTATATATAAACACAATTATCATGTAAACTGTTATTTTATTGGTATATGTAACTTGCGTTTATTACGCTCAAATCAGCATTTCATCTCATTTAAGTCAAGGTTTATATGAATGCTCCTTTGCTTGAAGCCGTGAGATCTCCTTAGATCTCACGACTTAAATTGTCAACGTAGCATTCATTTCCACAGCGTTGCCGTTCAATATCTCGCAGTAAACACAATTTTTCTCAATCCCACCCGCAACCCGACACCTACACATTGAACAAGGCCAGAGGGAAAGCGATTTACATATCGAAACGGACAAACTAGCTGGAATTTAAAAGTGACGATAACTTTTACAAAAGAGGCAACCTAATATTTGTGAACGGTAGAAAAAAAAATTGAGCAACAAAATTGCAATGAGATCTTGAATCGGAAAAATGTAGGCAGTCAAATTAGTGTCGATGCCAAAGGAAATGGACTAATACGTAATACTGGCAGTTATAGCGAAACGCGGACTTGCCGGCACTTATCGAGTTCCAATTCCGAACAGCGAAATAGCTATCGGCAAACTTTTTAGCAGAAAAAACCAATCCCAGTTCTGTTTCTACTCTCAATCTTCCTAATAAAAAAAACTTTATTTCAATCTAACATTCACTTTCTTCAACTGTTTAAATATAATTTAAGGAACTCAAACAGAAAATTGTTCACATAGAAAAAGAGGATTTGTTCATTTTAGTTTCAATGTAAACAATGAACAAGATTTGTATTAAATTCCACCACAAAACTTTGAAAAATTATTGCAAGACGTTCTACACAAGCGCAGTAATTATTACTAGTTCATATAATTAACACCACTAATCAATCACTGATCACTGAGTGATCACTATCGACGATCAGGAAGGAGTGAAATCAGTGATCTACGGGTGGTAAGTTGATTGTCCTTACTGAAGAAAAACCAATGCCACTGATAGCACTAGACAAGTAAAGCTATAGATTGTGTGAGATCTTTAACAATCTTTGGTCGTTTTGATAAATATAGATAGGTGTACAACGTAGAAGTAATTTTTGCGAGTTTTTTTATACCCTTAGGTACCACGGGGGCGGAGCCACGGGCAACAGCTAGTACATAGCTTTATAAGCAGTTTCTTTTAAAGTTATGTACTAACTCATACTAGCCGACCGCTAGCGAGCTAGACATCAATTCAATATTCAAGTAAGGGGTACAATGTATGTGTCAGTGAAGAGATGCAAATAGGAGTTATGTCAGAGATCAATATCAAGAAAAGATTAACTTGTACTGCTTCAACAATCAACAAAAAATTCATTTTCACCAAATTCACAGAAAATACAGACAGCAAAACAAAACCAGCAACCAATGAACCGATATTTAAATCCAAACAAGTATCTGGAATGCATTACCTCGTAATCGTCGGCCAATATTCATACCTTGAACTCTGAGCGGGCAAGCAGTGTTTACGCCACGAGAATAGCACATCCGAATACTATGCCGTTAGTATATTTAGAATTACTCGTTTTCCTTAAAATGACATCAATTTAAATGTGGATTTTATTAGTGGTACGAGGATGTATGCGTCAATACAGAAGTCAGAGTCTACAGCTTTGTTAAGTAGGCGTTGTATTTTTAGTCAAAACATTTAAAAAATATCGAGAATGGTGCAATGATTTTAAAATTCGTTGATAGCTTTTTTTTTATTACGCCTGCAGCGAACGAACGTTTAGTACACCTAATGGTTAATGGAGTACAGCCCATGGACATCAACAATCCACAAAAGCAGATTGTAAATGCGTCGCTGCAGCTGAGGACTATAGTGATAACTTGAATATGCCAGTAATTTGCCCTGATCTCACCACTAAACCGGAACGGCAGACGGGGTGCTGCCGTCCTAGAGCTTGTTCACAAGAGCCCTACCACCAGTAAAATATTCTACTTTTAACGTGCTTTCAGACCAAGGTTGCAGATTCGCGAAGCATAAGAATCTGTAACGTGATGAATTCTAAGCACTCTTACTTCAAAGCAGGCATTCTTGCCTTGTATTTTCATGGCTACAACTAGAACTCACCAGGTGGTTTAGGTGGTTCACCATCCGAAGACGTTAGTCATTGTCTTTCGTCTTTTGAATATTGAATGATTCAACGCATTTAAATCTATGCCTTATGCAACAAAGTCCATGTCTGACCTGAGTCTACCCGTTCTTGATCAAACGAATAACTCGTATCATACAAAACTGTATATAAACCAACATGTCTTGGCACTTTGGTTCATTGATTCAGCAGTTTTTGTCAAGCTGTTTCTATGTTGGGCACAGGAGGTCTTAACTAAGAATAATGACTCAATTACACTTGGTCGTTAGCCCGTATTCGTTTGCCTATAGCCAATGGAATACGGACAAACGACTAATGCAATGTTAACATTATTTTCAGGTACGAAACTTAGCGTCGCGTAACCAAAAGGAAATATGACTGACGGCGATGACTGGCGTATTTGAGTCCGTTCATTTACACTTAGTCGTTTATGCGAATTTTATCGGCTAACGGATACGAGCTAACGACTAAGTGTAATTGAGCCATAAGATTAAGCCATACCCTCCACAATGGCAAGATCGAGTAGTCGGCACAGTACATAATCAACATAATGAGACATTAGAGAATATTACTTGTACTTACAACACATGACGACATAATGTTTTTGTTTCCAAGTTAATTTCTAATTTTCTCTGTGGATCGTTACCGTAACTTTTATTTCGTTGAGTGAAAGTGCAGTTACCGGGTTCAATTACCGACTGTTGTTTAAAAGTGATTTGTAAAAATGTTTCAAGTACACGGACATGAGAATTTTCACTTATTAATGGATTTTCTCATACTTTGAAAAATGGTGGCTAACAGTAGTTCATCTAGTATTTTTATCTCAAGCTCGAGCAATGAAAGAAAAGAATGCTTGATGAGCAAAGTAATATTTAAATAAATGAAACACATTCCAAAACCTAATAAAAAACTGTGGCTAACCTGCAAATTATAATTAACTATTTCTCATTGCGGCAAAAGTAGGTTAAAACACTACTGCGTCAAATAGTAAGCTGGTTCCCAGTTATACCTTTAGTATGTGGCAAAAATTTCCCCCCATATACTACAAGGAACTTTAATACAGCCGCCGCAATGTGGGTGAACATAATTTCCATTTACGACAAGGCGGCTTCGCATCGTATTCGACGTGTCTAATTAGAAACGGCTGGTACGCAAACTAATGGTAGGTTATGTAAAGAAAACATTTTTTGACATACAGACACAGTTATAACTGTTTTTTACGGTGTATGTAGCGGTCTGGTTTGAAGGACCATAATGGTAAGTACAGTCATGATGAATAATCAAAGCGACAACAGTCATACATAAAAAAAGATATATAAAAAAGCAGGTACGTCCCTACTTCGTAGATTTAAGATGTATGCAATATGCGTCAGTTATTGCAGGGTAGTCTCTCCAAACCGGAATACAGTAAAAATTGGAAGTTTTCATAAGTTTTGACTTTTCAGAACTTTTCGGTAGGATATGAAAAACGTAGTCCCATTTTAGTTATATTTATTTTAAGGGCGAGAGAGAAATTTTACTGTAGGTAGTCATAATATTTCACCGTTGGCTGACAGTTATTTCGCAGCAAGCGATACGACGCCAAACTTATCGCTATTTATTGGGCAAAATTCCAACTCGGAGGTCCAATATGTGAATCAAATATTATGTTGCGTTATTCTAGTCTAGAATTTCTGAAAACCAAGCCTTTGTAGGTCTAGACACTTTAGAAAGTGACGCAGAACGATGTCGACTTATAAAGTTAAATAATTAAACGTCTGACGTTTGGTAAGCTTATAGGCTAAGATCGCCAAAGTAAGTTTAGAAAAGCTTAAAAATATTCCAAGACGTTTAATATTTTATGTATTTTATAATAGCTCAGTATCTACCTGATACGAACTGACCTTAAGACTGTTTTCATGCGTAACGTAAGCTGCATAAGTTGGAATGAGCATCGTCTATCAAATACATGACTTGGCACTAATCAGCTCTGTATTTGGCATCATTAACATGCGATGGCTATGGAGATCCAATGTTTACAATCTTGCATACGCATTCCTGATGCTCTGTAGTACTACAACAGTCATGTATAAATCAATGCTGTTTTAAATTCAATAAGATGAAGCATACTGTATTAAAAAGCAATCATCCCTTCTTACGTAGTAAAAAATGATTTTTTTGTTCATGACTGTAGAAGTGGGATTTAATGAATGAGAACAACGCAATATAATTATACACACAAATATTAATAAGTGAGTTATCCCGATGATCCTACTTATTCCTGACTAATATTCATATAGAGGCTTTGTACAGGTTTTGACCACGTAATGTATGTAAACTTTTCGACAGTTTTCGATCAATCAGAATAAATGGTTGAATGCCAAACTGATGACAAAGGCAAAAACATCCATTATAATATTCTTAAATCTGCATCAGAATTATTTACCCACACCTCTGGTCATTTATTTTCTAACGGAACCGTGTGACCATAGGTCAGGCAATTATAATTACAATATTAAGGATAAAAAAATAATCCATCTGGACTCGAACCTAAGAAACCTAACCTATCCAAATAAGGTTAGTCTAACAGGTATATTTACTTAATAAATTAGACTAACAGGGTTGAGCAGCATACGAATCCATAGCTTAATTAGCATAACACCTGGGGCGCTTACCCGGGGGGTGCAGGATGTAGTCCTACTGGCAACTTAATTTTTTTTAACTTTAATATTGTATTAAATACAAAAAAAGCATAGCAGAGCGATTTGCTTTAAATATTACAAATGCAAATAATCGTAAGAGTAGGTCGTTACAAGACGGAATGACGGTGACACTTAAACTTTGAAGTGTCCTAAACTTAACGTGAGCTTTCTTCGTGACTTCGCGAATTTTGAGGCTGTACCCAATAATGGACGAAAACATGTCTGAAGTGTCTACTCGAGTAAAACAGGTCACAACTTTTACTACTCTTAAAAAAATTCGGAGAAACTGATATTGCTGGTTCGAATATACCGTGTGTTCGCTTCTTTTTGGACAAATTTCCCTGTCCCATCTCCATACTTCACGCCTTCAAGTTATTTGCGATCGCACACCAATATATTAAAACAGCAGGGCACAGCTATCCTCGTCTACAAATATATCCCGGCTTTTGGTCGAGTCACGATAATTCATACACGGAATACAAAGAAAATGCCATATCGAGAGGTATTCATTGTATGGTCACGGCTTATAGCGCATTGTTGTCTTCAACAAAACACTAGTTAAAGGCATATGGAGCAGAAAAATAGGTTGGGCATAATATCTTCATAGATCCTGACCATTTTTTATGGACTCAATTGCAATAGTAACAAACAACAAGGCACAATGGAAAAGTAAAAAATATCGTGGTTCTAGACATCTAGAGCAATAAACTGATGTTATTAACGTTGAACTATAAAACAGAAACAGATTTACAGGGAACACGAAGAAATGAAAGAGATACAAGACAAATAAACAAAAAAAAACCACAACAGTGAACCCTTAAAAGCTGATTAAGTCATCAGAGCCGAGTACTGCCCAGTCTTTTATGCCACTTACAAATGAACACTAACCTGTACTCTCCGTTCATCATCCTTTTGTCTCTGGTCCGCCTGCCTCCTGCGGCGGTCTTCGTCTCTCTTCTCTCGTTGCGCCTGTGCTGCAGCAGCGTGCGCTCGAAGCTCGTCCAGCCGCTTTCTTTGTTCCGCCTCGCGTCTCTCGCGGGCTAGCCGCGCTCGGTCTAGCGCTTCTGTTGGACAAAATATCTAGTTGAGTAAACGGTCATGTATCAAGTTAAATACCAGTATAGAAGAAATTGCAGCTTTTTACTAAGAGCGTCCTCCTAAATGATGGATCTCCTATACAAAACATTTATTGATGGACCGGACCTCCTATGCCAAACATGCCAGACTTGAAGATCTCGAAAGTTTCTGCTGCTACCTATAATCGGTTTCAGTTGTTATCTATTGAATGTGTCTATAGGTGCAAACTGTAATACGCAGACGTGAGTGCGTCACGAATTACCTAGATTCCACAAAGTTTCTTTAAGAACGTAATTAAAAAAACTCGTGATACATGTAATAGTTTAAGGCAAGTAATGGCATAACTATTGCTTTTTTGTATTCTATACAATATTAAGGTTGGTGAATTAAGAATTCAGCAGGATTAGAATGCGCCCCTGAAAAAAAATGCGTCATCTCTCGACAGTATCGAATTGGTCTAAAGTCTAAACCCAACGTACTGTGTGGGACTAATTGACTTGTTGTAGTTTACGATTATGCCGAGTAGTAGGCTTTACTATAAATGCCAATAATCTAGTATATATACACTATATAGCACTTTTACTACATACATTTTGCTATTTTTTAATATACTGCATGGCGATGCAACAGACAATACAAAATATAACAAATTATTGAACGCATTTTTTTTAATTTATCCGGATATCCAGCCTCCTTTGCAGTCGCCGACTAGTCGGCCGAACACATAGTGCCATCTCTAGAATTTACCTATAACGCCGGATCAAAAGGGTTGAGAAATTTCGATTCTAGTAGCATACGAATCCATGGCTGAATTGGCAAAGCATGGGGCGAAGGGTTGCAGCTTCTAATGCTGCTGGATTCTTTATTTTTCACCCTTAATAATAAAACTCGTGATAATAATATACACAGTTGAAGCCAATGTCCCTATTTATTGCTATAACACCTAGGAAATATTTAGTTCACCGTTGACCCATTTGGTTAAACATTGCAAATTTCGGTTACGCTATCGATCCCGAAATACTTGCGCTACTAACACTAGGGAGTGCGATTTGATGCAATCCCTTAGTCACCACTTACGACATAGGAATAATAGGGCCATCTATTCTTGGCAGACTATGCGGCTAGAAAGTACTAATTGCCTGTGTAAATACAAGTGATTAGTCACATTAGTATAGATACAGATAGAGAAGCCTAAAACAAAATATGTGTACCGTGAGAACGCAATCCAAACTGGACATCAGGACAGAAGACTTGCATAAGCGTATTATGGCGAATACAAAGAAGAAAACGAGATAAAGAATAGTAAATAAGAAAACGCTTTCCAAAGTAGACACTGGGCTGAAAAGGTCGTCAAAAGCGAACTGTTCCGGAGAAGTCCCCAGTTCTCTACATCTTTGAAAGCACTGCAGAATGCAAATATATGGTTGGCTCAAACAATATCTGTGGAAATGGGTCCAGCGTAATTACGGATTAAGCTAAAAGCTTGCGTACCGGGATTGGAGAAACAAAGAGGTAGTATGGAGTATTGTTATACAAGAATCGGATTACAATGATTGCGAATTTAACTATCATTAATGATTTTAAACTTTCACGAAGAAGACACATAATTCTACATTATAGACACGGGTCTTAAAGGTATTCAAACATTTAAAACATAATTATTTACGCGATTTAGTGTCTACAATATTTAACTATCATAAAATATCATCTATATACAGAATTTGACGAAACAAACAGCACTCATTACTCTTATGGAATAAATCTACAAATAGCCGGTTATTAATTCGTAATTCTTAATTGATTTAATATAATGTAATAGCAGTTAGCTGACGTTAAGGAAAAAGGGTTGTGTAAAAAAGTGAACTTGTTAAAGCAAAATTAAATAAATAAATAAATAAAATCGTTTAAATATCGAATCATACAATTTTTTTTTCATTCAATAAATATACTGATAGACACATATTAATTCGGTCTATTTTGCATTATATTACATACAATATCAGTCAATATCCGCGTGTGCCAATATTCCGACTATACAAATACATCTAAGTATCTTTTCGCGTGCCTTGTAGCTGAATATCAATAGACCGTAAAATCAATTCAATAGCTGATCTCACAGCCTACCAAATGGAATGCCTAGATCTTATTTGTCGGTTACGTGATGACGAAACTATGCGAGAAAGCTCTCAGCAATCTCATTTTTGACGTTTACGACAATTTATGACCTAATAAGAGCACATGAATCAGCGCGATGAAGCCTTGTCGCAGTTCGCCGACATCCGATTCAAGGGACTGTGACAAGGTTCCATCCCATTACCGATTTGCGAGGACTATAAAATTCGTTTTATTTGCCTTTATAACATCCATCTGACAGCCTGTTTTGAAGATAATCATATCTTTCTTTTCTCGATTGGACTTGCCGAGGCTACTACAAAATTTTACAGTAACCTTTCTGAAAGGTCATGAATGCTGGGTTTTTTCATATATTTTAAAACTTATTTTACAAACTTTTGGACTCGTATTTCGGTCAATACTTAAAAAGTTCCAAATTTACTTTAAAGGTAGGCTGTTTTAACAACAAAACATCAGGTAAATAAGCCGCGGTGTTCCAGATAATACTGCCTCTTCACAAAATTTAACGAACCTCGTAACTTTGGATCACTGAATATTTAAGTAAAGGAAATCTTGCCAAAAATCTTTTGCTATGGAGATTGACGTAAATAACTAAATCTCTTTAACACACAGCCTAACTTCTTCTTCTTAAGAAGTCGTTTTTGGCTTGGGAAAGATACAAAATGTTTAGCTGTCAGTTAAGGTTACCAAAATATTACGGAAGGCTAATATTAAACTATACTAACTGAACTGCAGAGCGTTTTTGAAACGGACAACGATCGTGAAAATAGAGAAAACACTAGGCGAAAGAATTTGAAAAATCAGGTTGCTCCTAGGTTAAATGTAGTAAAGCATTGTTTAAAGTATCAAGCTGTTGAACTATTTAATAAGTTACCTAGTTTTATTAAAGAAGCAGTATATAAGCCAACATCTTTAGTAAAGGTAAAGGATTTTTTACGGGACAAGTGTTATTATACATAATTATACTGAGTTCATTAGCTGTAAATATGAATAAATATACTTATTTAATAAATATGACATGTTAACAAATCGCATATTATTATAATTATTGTAATGTATTTTATTTTTTTGATTTTTACTTTTATGTAATTATATTATACAATTTTATTGGTATTTATAATGAATGTGTTATACAGCTTTAAATTTTGTTATCAATTCATTACCTAATTTTTTAATATTGTATTTGCCTTGTATTCCTCCTATAATCATTTTTGTTATAATACCTACTAATTGTTATTTTTAAGGTGCCTAGTATTAAACATTATATTCAAACACAAGTGTATTTGTTTATGAATAAAATAAATGAAAAAAATGTTTCTAGACTACATCAAACACGTGGGCTTTTTCGAATGGATACCATGAATTCAAAGCTAGAATGCCGCTGAGAAATAAGAGAAAAAATGTATCAACAAACATTTTGGCAAAGATTCAAAATCGTTTGGTTGCTCAGTGCTCTGCAGCACAAACGCCTCTGCAACACAATATGACACTTGCATCGGCATAGCGAGTCACATTCCAAAAATGTAGATAAATGATGATTAATAATATCCATCTAAACTTTGCTATATACAAGCCGTGTCTCCTGCGACCTAAACACCCGAACAAAACATTTGAGCAGTCAATCAAAATGCTGATTTCGTTAGAATTGAATGATACCGTTCAAATATCGATCATTTTACAACAAGTTAGGAGACAGTTGTATTTTTGCAAACAGATCGCGCATACTGCAGTACGGCTACACGTTTAATAATTCTTGTGCTAACTGAAATTTAGGATTTACACCAACGGTTTGCACAAACTTAATGCGCAAATGCGTTAAATGGAGCTTGTAGCTGTCAAACGGTTTGCACAAATAAAAAGAAGCGTATAGCCAGGGCTTAATAATAATAAATGTGAAAGAAAGGACAGATGTTTTTATACTCTTTCACGCAAAAACTACAGAACGGATTTTGATTTTTGTTCAAACCGGGTGGATTTTAATAAAATAGGTAATTTTGCATCTTATAGCCAATTTTTTGGTAACACTCACGGTTTAAATACGTAAGTTAAACGCGAAAGGAGTGCATTTACTACTATGTAAAGACTGAGTGGATGTATTCGCTACCAACATAGCAACTTTCATCTCAAACATTCAAATTCTGCCTCAAGCACCTCCAAATGACACAACTATTAAAACAATAGTACTAATTCAGTTGCTCTAAATCGACCCTTTCTCCGAACACGAGAGCCACGATTTGATCCAGTCTATCAGTCAGTACGTATTCAACAGTTTATAACAGAGTGTGGAGATGTAGAGATTATGGACGCACAACTTGTTAGAGAAAGTGTCTTAATATCATTGTTAGATGTTACATGAATATGAAGCTTTAGTCTTAAGCAGTCTTAATCTTTTTGAAGTAGAAAATTTTACGCACTTATGCAACAAATAATAATGTAATCTAACACAAAGCTGAGTAATTGGAACTTCCAAGTAATCCAGGTTCGGATATTGATAAATGGCGATGATTAGGTAACATCCAAGGGCAATGTTATATCCCAGAGTATTAATACCTAGGTCACGAGCATGCAAGAATTTCTAATAATTTTAATTAGAGACGATAATTTTACACGTTTGTGTAGGCGGGGAAGATGGTATTTGAAATTATATTAGATAACTACAACTTTTAAGATAGTATATGTGATACAAGGTAAGGCGACATGATCTAAAACATGCAAGATGTAAGATCGTAACACATGAGTCAGTTCAATACAAAATAAGAAGAGCAACTTACTATACATAAACGGGGATTCAATAATCATGGTGGATAAACTTAAAAATCACATCACACATACACAAAACCACTTAAATTCTACTAACTACTAATTGAATAAGAGCATTAAGAAAATTTTTGCATATAAGTTTCTTAAACTTCAAATAGCGTGTCGATAAAACTTGCACGGTGTAGAACACAGAATGTACTACCCAAACAGTCTCAAGACTACTGAGAGGTACATCATTGAATTACCCGCTTCCTCCAGCTAATTCTCTCATTACGTGGGACGAAATAGCGAATACGAATTTTGTTTCCTTTAATAGACCATGGAAAACAATTTTTGATGATACAGGTATGATAGAAAGGTCAAATGATGAGGTCAACAATCTGGCGAGTAGTAAATACTGCTCATGAATAATTGTATTCTAAAGAGAGACATAGTTGATATATATTCTGTGGTCATAGTAAAAGCAACCTTCAGAGTAAGGCCTGGTTTCCATCGAAGCGGAAAGAAAACATGTGTTTGAATCACCTTTCAGGTTTCGTTACTGAAGCTAAGCAGAAAGGAGATGTGGAAATAATTGAATATCTCATACGAACTTACAACTCTTTTTGTGTCACACTAAGTAAAAACGCAACCATGTTTGATAATGGTATTTCTATCTATCTATCAATTCAGCCTTACTCTGTAAAAAAATCTGTTTTAAAGAACCATCAATCTTTTCTAATGTTTTTCTAACGCGTTTCCGAAGAAGAAAATTGCCTATAATTCAAGGAAGTCTTTAAATATTTTGTGGAATATTTGTTATGTAACGTGATAATTGACAAGCTAAGTACTTAGATCGGCGCGGCGGCGCCATTGACGTATTCTAACAAAATATATTTGCAAAGATAAATGTTTCATAATCCAGAATATACCTACACGAAGATTATATCCCTACTTCCAACAAAATATTAAGCTAACCCAATATTTATTTAGGCTAAAATAGAATGAATTAAAATGTTTGTAATATTTTAAAGCAAATTTTAGCTTTGCTATGCCTTTTTGTAATTTATAAAATGTTAAAGTTGAATTTGATTAAATTACAAAAAGGCATAGCAAAGCTAAAATTTGCTTTAAAATATTACAAGTATTTGATAAAAATGCGTCATCTCTTGACTGTAACAGTGTTGATCTTAATTCAAACTTACAGTATGTGAATAGTGACTTATTACATCACATAAATGGCGCTAAAACCAAATAAGGTTCGTCTAGCTAAAAGCTGGCACAAAAAGAGTTGAGAAATTTCGAGTCCGGCAGCATACGAATCCATAGCTGAATTGGCAAAGCACTTGGGGCGTATACCCAGGGGGTGCAGGTTCGAGTCCTGCTGGATTCTTAATTTTCAACTTTAACATTTTATAAATTAAAATGTTCCTATAAATTTTCTTTACTTGGGTCTAAAATGAATTTGCTAATAAAATTTTAATTTGTATAATTTAATGCTTCGGAGAAAAGGTGGAGTACTGAAATAGGTGAAATAATACGAATGGATAATGATTTAAATTTCATGAAAGGTATTGCAAAAACATTCTCAATATTTGGTGAAAATACTCTGCAAATCCAACTGGACGAAAGAAAACATTCTCATAAATTATTTGCTATTAAATTAATAGCCGTACAAAAGGCAGTACATTCTTTAAACACAAGGGGGCTATAAAATGGGGTGAAATCGACGGTACAACAGAAACGACTCTACTAAATTGGTTAAAGCAACCATTCTGAAATTATTCGAGTACTACTTACAGTTAATCGAAATATTTGCAAGTCAATTTAGTTTCTATTGACTAAATGTAGGTTTAAGATTCAAGAACTCGAGTAGATATCCTTTTTGGGCAAACATTTATTTAAGAAAACTCAATAGCAATTTTATTATTCAGAATCTGAGACAAGACAGAGCATCCATAAAATCCATAAAACATCCTGTTCAATAATGGCGTCAACCGACAAAGGTAGAAAGATGGAATATGTACACGAGCCACGTGGCAATCGATTTCCTACATGAAAAAGAAATTAAGGCAAATGTTGGTCACACACAGCGCAGCAACCATGAAAGTCTACTCTCGACTCGGAAACTTATACATATAGAAACTCCTTTTAAGGCCTTGATCTACTAGCTAACTTCTCACTTCTATAATAATACTTATGAGCACTCACAAGTAGGTAAACAAAACGCAAATGAAGTGAAGTAAAGTATAACAAGTCCTAAGTAGAACAAGTTATGCTTGTAAAGACTTTACAATAACCACCGTTTGTTATGTTAAATGCGGTTTGTCCTTGCAAGCATTTATAATTATTTGCCTTATGTAGCTATTAAGTTATCTAATGGCAGTGAATCAGGACAACAGGCGGCAATAAAATTGGATGTAGGTATGCAAGCGTTTCAAAATTTGCAAAATACTGGACTAGCAGAACAATTTACTATATCAATCGTCTATAAAGAACATAAATACCTTCCTTCGACATTTCAAGCGGTTTCGTACAAATTCTACACTAGACCATGACAAAAGGACATCATAATACCTTGCGTGCCTTATTCCTTCACCTTCACAAGCATTCAAATCAATAGTTTCTTACCACTAAAACTGTCGCGGAACCCACGTGGGGTTATTGATCCTACACTTTATAGCACAAATTACATAAGGAGTTGGGCTACTGACTGACACGAGAAGCATACGGTATAGGGTACATTCCGAGCCCTATTCGAGTTGACCGATATGACGATATGACCCAATTAAACACGCGAATGAAATAATCAATAGAGTGAATGATATGAATGAATGTACACAAATCGATTGTGAAGGATAGATAGTAATCGACGTCACTTGAAAGGAATGCTGCCAGCACTTGCTAGGTCGAGCATTCGGAATCTGGCTAAAACGTTCGATGCGTTTGATTGGGACGGAAATAACACTTCACTGTTGATATCTAGCATTGATTATATTCATGTAGCAAGGTTCTAAGGAGAAATGCAATGAAATGGAAGTTAGATTGGCAATTAAAAAAATATCACATATTAAGCAGATGTGGAAATCCAAATTGGAGTCGGATATATGGAGATGAAGAACCTTATATGCGGGCAGTATCGTGGTTTATTGAAATCTAATCATATCACTATCGTGATTGGTCCCTGTAAATAATAAGACCTTGTTAATAATTAGCACAAGACTATAATTGTTGTGGTACTTCGAGTCCGGATAGAGTGTAGTAACATCTATTTCATAGATAGCTGAATAATTTGGTGAAAAGTAAATTTTGGATTCGAGACATAACAATAAAATTCTATTTAAATGTAATAAAAAAACATCTACAACAAAACAATATTTCCAAAAATAACCGAAAGTTATTTTTAGAAAACAGTCAATTGGCTTCGGCATTGTGCTGATAACTTTAAACATTCTTTATCAAATACACGAATATCGAATACGTTTCCGTGTGGCGTGATGGTAGATCATAACGTTTAACCAACGGGTAATATTATATGAAAAACACGAGAACCAAGGTTTCTCTAGACTCCATTCGATCCACTTTTACTGACAATAATATAATGGCCACTTTTTGCACACAGCTTGTGGTAATGTCTAGATTTGCAATGTTTACAAAAAGTGCAAAAATCACCAAGTCGACGAAAGAGTAGTTTGAAAGTCCATTCTGAATTTGATTCGTTCCAACCGAGATAATTATATCGTGTTACTGTACGGTGTACAATCTTGCATACACCGCACATATTCGCGCTCACGTTGTGCGCACTCATCAATTATATTCTAGCACGTTTAAGTAATGTCAGTCGCAATCATCAACGCGTTCGGCTCATATCATTCATTTAGTGTTATAAGAATTCAGAGTAATAAATCAGCTTTTCATTATAAATCAGTTTCTTTTAATACTAACTTTCTAAGTGTACACACCGTACATAATTTTGGTCCTTCGAGCTACCGCTAGCGGGACCCTATCGCGAGTGTATAATTTTGTGAAGTGCCCGCTAGTCAGCGCCTCCAGGATTACCTCCCGGCTACGTAAGTGAAACAGCTATCGGTGAGTGATTCCTGTATCAGTTATAGCAGCTTATCAATCATCATGGAAGATCTCCTAGCAACTCAGAAGCAGATTATAGGGGGGATCGAGCACCTCCTCACCAATTTCAAGAAAGATGGTGCAGAGAGAAAAACAGCAACTTATATCAAGACACGCCTGAACTCTTTAGATGCGTACTGGCAGGAGTTTCAGAGCAATCATATCAAATTGTGCAGGTTTGAAGATAAGAGCAATGATTATTTTGTTAATGACGTGTATAAGCAGACAGAAGAATATTACATCGAAACACGAGCGTATATCATGGATAAGTTCCCTCCAGAGTCTAAACCAACCGAAAGGTCTCTTTTACGCCCAGCGACGCCATTGGGAATACAGCAGCAATCCCCCAGTGGTGCGATGGATGCGCCTCAAGCATCGGCGCGCTCAGAATTCATCGCTCAACAGCAAGCATCATTCTCAGGTACTCGCGAGCAAGGAGTGAGCAGTAAATTAGAAGAGATGTTTAGAAATCAGAAAAGTAATTTCAAAGCATTTACGAGAACAGTGGATAGATTTGACCTTGACGGATTGTCAGAAAAATGGGAGTTTGAGGATATTTTGCAGACAATTCAAAATCGTTGGTCCGTAATTGACTCTCTACATTGGAAAATTGACAGCGAGATGTATGAGGAGAATGTAGAATACGAACGCACTTTTAGCATGCATGAACAAAAATATCAAGAGATCAAGAAAGAAGTTAGTCGAAGAATGTGGTCTACTAGTTACAGAGAAAGGTCCACGCCTCGTATGGATGTTCCAACGTATACGGGGAGCTATCACCAGTGGGTTTCCTTTAAAGATTTGTTTGTGGAAACAGTTCACAACAACAAATCAATGCCAAATGCTCAAAAATTGCAATTTTTGAAGGGAAAGCTTAAAGGAGAGCCCGAGAGATTAATCCAGCATTTGCCAATCAGTTCAGACAATTATCAGGTATGCTGGGATATTCTAACTCATCGTTACAATAACACAAAACTCATCTTCAATTCTCATATCAATATACTGATGAGTTTCCCTACAATACAGAATCAATCGGCAACGGCAATCAAGAGAATTCATGACACGGCCAATGAGTGTCTGAATGCAATAAAAACTCTCGGAGTTGATATCAGCACCTGGGACCCTTTGGTAGTGTATATCATTTCCAATAAGTTAGATACAGACACGCATAACGATTACATCGAATCATTAAAGAGCCCCAGGGAACTGCCGTCGCTACAAGAATTAATGGACTTCCTTGAGAGTAAATTTACATCTCTGGAAGCATCAAAACGCAAGCAGGATACGAAACCTAGCAGTCAACAGGATACAACCTACCAAAATATCAGAAAGCCATATCTTAAGGCATTTAGCAGTAATACAGATTCAAATAATACAACGATCAAGAAATCATTTCAACATAATAAAACTAATTTCCGGTCTAAGTTACCTACGTGCCCAGTTTGCAATAAAAATCATGGAATATTTCATTGCAACACGTTCTTAGAATTACCGCCGCATATGAAATTAGAAACGGTTGAAAATTTATCATTATGCATAAATTGCCTTCACGACCACAAAGGAAAAGAATGCTTGTCTAGTAAAAAATGCCGCACATGCCACGGTAATCATAACACTATTTTACACGACATTTATAAGGTAGCAAATGTGAAGGTTAATGAGCACATCAAAGAAAATAAACAAGGATCAGGTCTACAAGAGAAAGCCGCCTATGCGGCGCAGGGCCAAGCATGTGAAATACTTTTGGCAACTGCTCTAGTAAGGGTCCAAGCAGCAAATGGATCGCCCCTTGTTTTACGTGCCTTAATAGATCAAGGTTCCCAAGCATCTTTGATAACTGAAAATGCAGCCCAGTTATTAGGCCTACCGCGACAGCGTTGTAGGGGCATAGTGTTTGGAGTAGGATCTGTAGGAAACACGTGCAATGGAATGCTAACCATTAATTTGTCATCGATTCACAACGATTATTCAATCAGTACAGAAGTTATCATTATGAAGGATGTTATCAATTGCCTACCCAATAGATCGTTTGAAAAGCCTGCGTGGGATCATATACAGCATCTTCAGTTAGCAGACCCAGAATATTATGTCAGCCGCCCGGTAGACCTTTTATTAGGCGCCGATATATATGCCATTACACTGATGAGCGGTATAATCAAAGCAGGCGAACGTCTCCCTATAGCGCAACAAACTCGTTTTGGGTGGATCCTTTGCGGGAATGCGGATAATATGACATCAGTTAACTGCAGCATGGCTTTACTTCACGAAGATGCGTTCGAGAGGTTTTGGTCAATTGAAGATATCAAGGATGAAAATAACTTGACATCCGAGGATGAACAGTGTTTACAATTATACAGCTCAACAACAGAACGGCGGCAAGATGGCAGATATGTTGTCCGGCTTCCGATGCATCCAGATGTAAACGAAAAATTAGGACAATCAAAACGCATCGCAGTAGCACAATTTCTTCAGTTAGAGCGTAAACTAAAATATCAAGAAGGTATCGCAAACAGTTACAAATCATTTATACAAGAATATATCAGCCTGGGTCATATGCACCTAACAAACAATAACAAGAATCCGAGCTACTACTTGCCGCACCATTGTGTACATCGCGCTGACTCGACGACTACGTCACTTCGAGTCGTATTCAATGCGTCACAGCCTACGTCATCTGGCCACAGTTTAAATGACCTCATGTTTAGGGGTCCAAATTTGCAGAAAGATATATTATCTTTAGTTATCAGTTGGCGACAATATCAATACGCTTTTACTGCGGATATAGAAAAAATGTTCAGACAAATACTAGTGCATCATGAGGATCAGAAATATCAGAGAATAATTTGGCGTGAATCGGCAGAACAGCTCCTTCAGGAATATCGGCTAGCAACTATTACATATGGCCAAAAAGCAAGTCCATATCTCGCCATGCGAACGTTGCAGCAGTTAGCAAGTGATGAACGGCACCAATATCCAGCAGCAGCAAAAGCATTAGAAGGTCAATTTTTCATGGATGATATTTTGAGTGGTGGCCATGATATTACTTCCGCTAAACAGTTACAAGCAGATCTAATAAACCTACTCAAATTGGGAGGATTTAATCTACGCAAATGGACATCAAACTCCTCCACTTTACTAGAAAATCAAGACATCTCGAATCACGAAAATTTTGATTTTAAGCATTTAGAATCAACAAAGGCTTTGGGACTCATTTGGATCGCAAAACAAGATATGTTTACCTTTCAATGTAAGATGTCAGAGAAATCACAGATAAGACCTACAAAAAGAAGTCTTTTAGCAGATATTTCAAGGATTTTCGACCCTTTGGGGTGGTTAGCACCACTTACTATTAAATTAAAGCTTCTTTTTCAAGATACTTGGATTGCGGGTCTCAAATGGGAAGATAATGTGCCAGACAGCATATTTACAGAATGGTTAAAATTGCGATCAGATATCGATAACATCGATCAATTGAAAATACCACGATGGATTGGCAGTACAGAAAACGATACTATCGAGCTGCATGGCTTCAGTGACGCCTCTATAAAAGCATACGCATGCGTTATATACGCGAAAATACGTAGGCGAGATACAACATCTGTTATTCTAGTAGCGGCAAAAACTAGAGTCGTGCCCATAAGCAAAACATCTAGCGAGACAACCTTGCCTAGATTAGAACTTCTTGGAACCGTATTACTCACAAGGTTGATGGTCAAGGTTCAACAGAGTTTGAGCAGCCACACGCTTCAGATATACGGGTGGTGCGACTCAAAAGCAGTTTTAGGCTGGATACAGGGAAATCCTAATCGTTGGAAGTCATTTGTAGCAAATCGAGTCAGAAAAATAACTGAAACGATGCCGTCAGATAGCTGGAGATACGTCAAATCAAGCGAGAATCCTGCGGACTGTGCCAGTCGTGGTTTGTACGCTACTCAGTTACAACATCATTCTCTTTGGTGGCAAGGACCGCCTTGGTTAATCAATTTAAGCAATCAAGAAATATCAAATCAAACCGTATTTGAAACCCAGTTAGAAGAAAAGAAAATTAAATTATCAAATACAAACATGGCAGTAATTAGTAAACAAAATATCATAACAGGTTTACTTGATAAGCACAGCAGTTTCACCCGAGTATCACGTGTCTTCGCTTGGGTATTACGCGCTATTACACGTAATCGATGCAAGCAGGCATTCTTATCATCAGATGAGCTTCAATCAGCAAAATTACGAATAGTGAAATACGTACAACTCTTGAATTTCTCGACAGAAATTGAAAGTCTTGAGCAGCATAAACAAGTTAAGCCAACAAGCAAAATAAACAATCTGAACCCATTTTTAGACAAGGACGGCTGTCTTAGAGTTGGAGGCCGACTAAAAAATGCGAACATCAGCAAGAACATGAAATACCCACTTATAATTCCACATAGCAGTAATTTAACAAATTTGCTTATAGACTATGCTCATAAACAAACGTTTCACGGCGGAGCACGTCTAACGCTATCATGGCTTAGACAACAGTATTGGATATTGGGCGGAAACAATGCAGTTAAGAAACGTTTATATCAATGCGTAGTATGTAGGCGACATAAGCCAGTCAAACAGCAACAAATCATGGGAGACTTACCAGAGTCTAGAATAAATCCTACTCGACCATTCTATAATACTGGCGTAGATTATACTGGTTTTGTAGAGGTTAAATCAAGTAAAGGGCGAGGCATCAGAACTACAAAGGGTTATATAGCAGTTTTTGTGTGCATGGTGACAAAGGCCGTGCACCTCGAATTAGTGTCAGATTTGACATCAGCAGCTTTTTTAGCGGCCCTACGAAGATTCGCAGCGAGAAGGGGCACCCCTAAGCATATATCCAGCGATAATGGAACGAACTTTATAGGAGCCAGTAAAGTTCTTAAACAGGAATGTTTAAATCTGAAGGCAGTTCTAACAGAAGATTTTATGTTCGAGATCAGTGAAATGCAAATCACTTGGCATTTTATCCCAGCTTTTTTCCCGAGCTGTGGAGGAATCTGGGAGGCGGCTGTAAAGAGTTTAAAGCATCATTTGCGCAGAGTAGTTGGCCATCAGAAACTCACGTACGAGGAATACGCTACTTTGTTATCACAGCTCGAAGCATGTCTCAATACGCGACCGCTGTGCGCAATAACGGAAGATCCAGATGACTTAGATTATCTGACTCCATCGCATTTCCTAGCTAGTGGACCGCTCTTAACAATAATTGAAACAGAAAGAGACCACAGAACCAGATGGCAGTTAACACAAAAAATATTCAATGACATCTGGGTTCGCTGGCAAACAGAATATTTAGCAGCATTATCAGCCAGAAGCAAAATAAACAATCTGAACCCATTTTTAGACAAGGACGGCTGTCTTAGAGTTGGAGGCCGACTAAAAAATGCGAACATCAGCAAGAACATGAAATACCCACTTATAATTCCACATATCCGGCTCGAAGGACCAAAATTATGTACGGTGTGTACACTTAGAAAGTTAGTATTAAAAGAAACTGATTTATAATGAAAAGCTGATTTATTACTCTGAATTCTTATAACACTAAATGAATGATATGAGCCGAACGCGTTGATGATTGCGACTGACATTACTTAAACGTGCTAGAATATAATTGATGAGTGCGCACAACGTGAGCGCGAATATGTGCGGTGTATGCAAGATTGTACACCGTACATGCTCCCGGGCGCGGAGATGAGAAATGAAAGATGCTGATGATCTGATGAGTAACAAGGTGATTCCATTGTTGCTTAATTAAAAAGATGATTCTACAAATGATCCCGACAATTATTGCTTTAAGTTGTTTTGCGAAACACAGAATGCGTAAATACCGGCGAGCAGGCCGTGTTTGTCACATTAACTTTTGGCACACTTCTCACTGCACTTGAACACTGCACTTCACTAAGCTCTACCGATACACTTTGACCGTGATCACAACCTATCTCACTTCCGGTATTGATCTGTAGACAACTTCCGCTTGCCGGCGGTGCTGGCGCGGCAACAGCAGCGCTGCGGCGCGCGCGTCCCCAGGCGAGCGCGAACAGCCCCATGCCTGCTGCAATCACGACGTAAATGATCACGTAGTGGTGGATGTCGTGTAATGATATACTGTCATTTTCGTCTACAATTTGCTTTGTAGATGTCTTTAGCTGCTCTATTTGTTGGTCAATATTTTTAAATGTCCCAGCGAAACTGTAGTTTTCGTAAAGCTCACTCACTGGAATTGATACATTTACTAGATAATTGATGGGTGAGATGTTTACTGCTACCACATCTGGCTCTATATTCACTTGCTGCGTTTGCGTTTTGTGCGAAGTTAGCGTGAACCCGTCGCCCTTGATTACGCAATCACTGCCGAGCGCTATTATGCTGATGCCGTGTAGTTGTTCACTCGTAACTTGATGCTCACATATCATTCTCACAGTGCATTGACCGCAACAAGAAAACATAAATGTATTTGCTGGAATGAGTTTTGTCCAAATATTTTGACATATGCTTGATAAAATTTGACACGAATTTGACTTTGTATCCTTAACACAGAAATCATGATCAGACTCTCTCTGTAATACGGGCTTTTGTAATTCGCATAGTTTCATGTGTGAGTCGATTTGTAGACATTCTTGTAAATCACTCTCTGATACCTCTATAAAGGTGTCTTTCAATATATTGATGGCCAAATAACTCTCTACGGGAATTACCTTTATCATGTATCCACCAATGTAGCGTGGAATTGTTGTTAACTTGTAAATATCATAGCTGTCTCTGTTAATCAATGGGATTTGAAATTCAAAAAGAAAGTATTTTGTTGTCATACGTCCCTTGACTCTTAATACTTTATAAAGCTGAGAAAGATCTGTTTGAATGTTATGAATGGGCAATGATAACTCTTTTGATAACTGACTGGAGATAACACTGAGTTCGTCTTTTAGTTGAGATGGAGCGAGCAAGTGTATATTAAAATGCTGCACATTTGTGATGGTATCCAATAAGGTGTTTTGGATGTTCATTAGATTCATAAGCATGCTGTTTGCCATGACGCTGGTGACCATAAATTCATTCACCTTTTGCGTACTATGCATGGCATTTTCCAATTGACTTGTGGCTTGTTCTAAACGAATTAAATGCTGATTGAATAGCTTGTGTTGTCGTTCCATAGTACTCTCAACTCTTTTCAAAACATTATTTTCTGCTTCTATGATCGATGTTTGATTTCTCCATAACTGTTCTGTGTGTTTCTGATTGGCTCTAAGCCTGCTTATATCCTTTTGATATTGTTCTGCGAAACGTTCATCTAATACGCCGAACAAACTGTTAGCGATATACCCGACACCGTCAATGAGCCCACGCCGAGAGCGTGCGCTCTTATCAAAATGCTGACTCTGTAACATGCTGTTATAGTACTCCAGCTCGACGATGCCATGACGTAATTGTAAAAGGATCACGTCACAATGTGATTGTTTTTGTATTGCTAAACATATGCTTGTTAGATAATCGTAATAACTGTTCAGTATTTTTGTACCTTGCCAGTATGGTTCCATGTTATAATAAACTATTATCTTCCATTTATCTTGAATTATATGCATGTCTGATAGCTTGTCAAAATAAATACTGTTGTTGTTGTTTGATAATGCAGTGATATTATAAGCGCCATACGCTGATTGCGAGGTACATAACATAAACAACATAAATATTATCATAGCTATGAAGTTTATGCAAGACGTTTTGATTGTTGCTCGTCTTGTCCTGGTTTTCATGTCTGTTTCCGGCTTCTGCTGCTGTTGACTGGGTTTGTCTGATGACTCATTGACTGGTAGGACAGATAATTTAATAATAGGCCGTTTGATTATGCCACCTTTTGTTTTAAGACTGACGACGCGCACATATCCATCCCGACCTGGGTGCAATTCAATCACTCGACCCAATGCCCACTTGCCAGGCGGCAAGTTAGCGTCATGAATGATAACAATTTCATTTAATTGAATATTACGGTGAGGTACACGCCATTTGCTTCTGTTACTCATCAGATCATCAGCATCTTTCATTTCTCATCTCCGCGCCCGGGAGCATGTACGGTGTACAATCTTGCATACACCGCACATATTCGCGCTCACGTTGTGCGCACTCATCAATTATATTCTAGCACGTTTAAGTAATGTCAGTCGCAATCATCAACGCGTTCGGCTCATATCATTCATTTAGTGTTATAAGAATTCAGAGTAATAAATCAGCTTTTCATTATAAATCAGTTTCTTTTAATACTAACTTTCTAAGTGTACACACCGTACAGTTACATTTAATTGGAACTTGAAATATAATCGGTCTATTGACAAATATAAAAAGGTCTCGAATATATGGGTGAAGTAAGATATGGGCAGACGCAAAATGGCCGTGACTGTTTTTGATTCAACGTCTCAACTTATAGATACTAAACGCAAAAAAAAACAATCATAATACATTCTTGTTTCAACAACATCCTTAATCTAATCCGAACAAAGATATGACAGATACTTTTCTAGACTACAAGATGAATATGGCATTCTCAAGTGGGAGTATTTACGGAATCCAGAATGGCGTACTTCTGACTTATTTGACGCCAATCATGTTTGACATCACATATCAAGCTGATAATATGAGAATAAAGTTCAGTGCGTGATTAGAAAGGCAAAGACCTCTGAACCGAAAGAACTGCGACGTGATCATGGGTCAATGATAAATGGGCACTTTTATAAGGGTATCGGGAAGTTTGCGAACTTGCCGATTCGTGTTTGTGTGAAGTTATCAAACAAAGTTACATTAAAGACGTCTTTTATCGGCTAATAGGGCCATTTGGAGACATTTCTGGTGCGAAAATGTAGCATAAGATCTAGAAACAAAATTTCATGAGAGAAAATTTTCTGCGAAGACAATCTGCGGTATCGTATAAAAGGATTACTTTTTTGGGCTATTTTGGAGATCATTTCGAGGCCTGAATTGCAACAATATTCCCAAAAGACACTAGCTAGAGCCGTTGTCAGAATTATATGGTATATAATCCAGACTTTTGTGCGATATTTCTGCCAACAAAGATTCATTAATTTATTAATTCAGAAAAAAAATGCGGTAAATCTCAACGAATGTATCGATATTTTTTCCACCTTGACTAGGCACGTTGAAGGCCTATTGCTTTATGATTATAGACAAAGTTACGGAAGATAAATGCCAATGAGTAGCTTGGTATTACAAAAGAATTAATACAGCCGGAAATCAGTGCTAGAGAGCTACTACAGACAGCGGATATGAGATCAGCTGTATGTGTAGTAAAAGTGATCGATGATTTCGCGATCTTACTTAACATTCATACATTGAAACCGCTATTAATATTACTTGCTTCCTCTCGACTTCTGTAGTCCTACAAACAAACCTAAAAAGGATCTAAAGCTTACAAACGGAAATGATAGATTATTTCAACAGCAGTTTTATGGACTTAGATAAGATAGGTTGAAATTTTTATTTTCAGAAGTTCACAGACTAAAATTGCCTTTGAATTAAGAACACAAATAAACTCATACTATCATAGTTAACTCTATACGGGATGTATAAAGCCCATTCTGCTGAATTTTCACCAAATCAATACCTCAATCCAGCCTAAGAAAAAAAATACTGGATCTCTACAAACTAAGCTGGCTCGCCTTAATTAGGACTTATGAAGTATCCGTAGCTGCTTCAATATAAATTTCTGTAGTTTCTTATTTTCTGGGTACAAAAACGTGACCGGTAGCCGGCAAATTTGAATAGCCGACGTATTTACTAAATATGAAGCAAATCAGGTTTAAAAAAATTAAATTCTGATAATAATATCTTCCGCCGAAGCAGTTTTATCCTTCCATACTTTCCTACTAGACGTCATCTTTTCATCTTTTCATTGACGACCGGATGGCGGAGTGGGTAGTGTACCTGCCTGCGACGCCGAGGTCGTGGGTTCGATTCCCACTTAAGACAAATCTTTGTGTGCATGAACATGGGGGTTTGTCTGAGTCTGGGTGTTTCTATGGTTATTCTAGTACCCATAGTACAAGCTCTGCTTAGTTTGGGACTAGATTGCGTTGTGTGTGAGTTGTGGAATATTTATATTTATTTATCTAAGCAGTAACGACCTTTGTACCTATAACTTCAATTTTCACACATATACATTATATACGACATAAAAATAACAACAGAATTATGAAGGAGACTGTACATCTTGGTGCTAAAGGTGCAATATTCTGATGAAGCGACCGGTTAGGCCTGCGGCTCTGCCACACAGGTGGTCTAAACCGGCCGGCAATTTTGCAGATGTTTCGGCGATCGGGTGTTGTTGGAGAATATTTTTGTGCAGATAGTGATGATTTTATTACCCAATATATTTTAGGGAGCATATTGTCTGACAATCAAAATCTAAACATTATAAAATCTAGAACATCTACAGCGATTATTTTTTGTATATTTTGAATGTGAAAGTTTGACTTTTCAATTGAAAATAATACAGCTACATAGTTTATACCTACAAAAACCTGAAGTTTTCTTTTGTTTGTGTTTGTTTATTTGTTTGTTTCGCGTCTCGGCTAAACCACCAAACCAATCTAGCTAAACTAAAAATTGCGGACCGCGGCAGATAATGTTTCTTATGATATTATACAATTAGAGAAATAATCTTGCTTTTTTTTTTAATTGTAATATGGATAAGGGTCTCGGGACACAAGTCGCCGATAATTGACGATTTTTGCGTACATTGCGTCGTAACAGCGCGCAGAGTACGTACAGATAGACTAGGAAACAATAATACTTCCAGCCTTGTGCACAAGAAGACGGAATCTGGAACAAGGATTCTTTTCCTTATTTACCTATAGAATGTGAGGAGACCAAATCTGTCAATCATCAACAACAATATATTACAAATATGGCTTCTTTCATACCTCAGATACGTGCTATCAAACATAACAGTTTATCGACCGTAATCTAAAAAATAGTGCCGATAAGAGAGATGGAATGCATTTGCGCAATACTTTTCTATCGAGACTAAACATTTCAGGTATATTATATACGTATGAATCTTATCTATTGAAGTATTGGTAAACGTGATCAATATCATGTAGCATATTGTAGTGATCGATATGCGTTTTTACTTGTAAATCTTGTAATTGTAATATGTAACATCAGACCAACTTCCGCATGCTTAACTTAAGCGTTTTCACTAAAGCAGCGAGAATATCGAAGCTAAGCAAAGATGAGGAAATAACGAAATCTAATTGGTAATTTAAAAACAACTCCTCTCCTCTCCGCTTTGGTAATCTTGAGATTTAGATTCGAATTCTATTTTTAAATGAGAATTTCTGATTACACTTGGCCGTTGTCGCAAGACTCAAGTCTGTTTGCTACAACAGCATACTTTCGCATTGATAATAAAAAAAAATATAAATTAGTAAGATAAGACGAAAGAGTGAAAATACGTTACTCTGCATAAGTATTATACTCATTTTACTTATTGGGCATGGAACTTTTAAAAGCTTGGTGAATTAACTCAATTAGGTATGAGGTTGGCTAACCAGGAGTTGAACACGCGATGGAATTAACGCCCCCTTTACTACAGACCTCGGTTACTTAACTGATAGGAGGGCGAATCAATAATGGCATACACAAGTTTGTTTGTTTTGAGGTTATTTTTTATATTTTTATGTGTTATCAGGAAATGTATAATGTATTTAGTGCAGAGGTCAATGACAAGCATTGGCACATGAAGGTCAAGCAGTTATTGTAATATGGAGCAAAATAAATTAAAGGTTAATAAATTGTATTTGTTAGGTCACCTAAATCGATTGATCGTCGAACAAGTCTTTTTGGCTCTTTAAATCAAGTGATGTAATCAACAGTACATTTATCTAAATCTGAGTTGTGTCTCGTAAAGTTAAGTACCTACTTAACTTTTCATATTTCAATTTCAATTACAGATTGTATCGTCACAGACTGATATTTACATAACTGAAAGATCTTTCCTAAGATCTTGGTTTGCCCAGTAAGTACAGTGGGCCAAGCAATTAGGTATGCAAGGCAAAAACTTCTACGCCGCAGTGAGAAATGACTGCAATAGATATGCATTTATGAATTACATATTGAATAAGTGTAATATACCCACTATTTAGGTAAGTATCTCACTTATCCATAGCTGGTGTAGTAAGTCTTAATTAAGACTTACAAGTTTTTGCCCTGTATACCTAACTCGTTGGCCCTCTGTACATTACCACATAAATGCATTGATCGACGTAGATCGATTTGGGTGTAATAACAACTTCAGATATGCTCCGTCGAATAACTCTGCCCCTCCGCCAGCACTAAGCCGTTCAAGCCCAGTCTGATTCTAGCTTCGGGTGATTTCAGACTCATCCGAAGACTACGCGCACACCTACAATATTACACTAAATATTTCGCACTTTAGACTAGTTTTTGTGGTGCTTTTTCTAGTCAAAATGGATGATATTTGACAATAATATTGCCAGTGTGCGGGCCCCCGAAGGGTTTCCATGGAGCCGTCTAGGTAAATACCTAAGCATCATTGACATACGACATTTAAATCACGCCATTGACCTCTATTGCACAAGCGACGCCCACAAATGACCATACCGACAGAAAGTCTGTATTAATATTATATTAGTCAATAGATTGTGGGCGATTTCATACATATTCATCATTACCCTTCAGGTTTTCTAAGGTTACGTTACCTTCATAGCTATCATTTTAATGTGATTATATCGAAATTAGCACGCACTTATTGAAATGAAAATTTTCAATGGAAATTTTCGAACTTTATATTTTTTTTATTCAAAATGAAGTCCGATTTTCTTGTCGTATGATCTTTTTTCAAGTTCATTTATCTATTGAGACTTTTCTATTACTTCTGTCTTAGCTCCGTATAGAGGTCGAAATAAACTTTTTTAATAATAAAATAACTAGAAAAATAAATGGAATTAAATTTGCATAGTTGAAAGATTTGGGACTCATCCCCT
The DNA here is from genome assembly GCA_905147285.1 of Hypena proboscidalis. NCBI lineage: Eukaryota > Metazoa > Arthropoda > Insecta > Lepidoptera > Erebidae > Hypena > Hypena proboscidalis. The sequence continues at coordinate 2,588,695 of LR990147.1, forward strand.
AAATCTGCGTTTGGTAGATAATGACTATCTTAATCGTGCGACAAACCCTCGTAAAACTGCGGTAATCAGTAGTATTAAATTTAATTGATTTGTTTGTATAGCCGATCCACAAAGTCACAAGACGACTATGTTTACAAGAAGAATATTTATGGTAATTATGCTAATTGAGAACATACCGCAAATCGCTTAACGATGATGTAATTTTTAAAATTATAATGTTTTAAAATAAATTCATTTGACAGCCATATCCATTTAAATTGATTAGGTGTATCCTAACACAGGTATATATTTATTTATTTCAATTAAACATCTAAAGGTCCTCCCAGACCGCGAGTATTCGCTGGTGTTGTGGGTTCGATCCCCACATGGGACAAATCTTTTGTGTAATTCGCAAAGATTTGTTCTGAGACTGGGCGTAGTTGAGTGAGTGAATGTGTGTATTTGGCCTTGTCATTGGGACCATTGGATAGTGTAATTGCTTCTGGCGTTCTATCTAATGTAAAAAAATCTAAATTTATTTTTATTTTTATTTTATAATGTAATGTTATGGATTCGAATATTACGCCGGTGTAGGTATGTAATGATAACGTCATAACATAACATTACGTCTATATTACCCAGAAAGGTGTGGTAGAGGTGTACAACACCCACATTTCACCTGTTATGTGCAGGTCCCATTGGATAGGGGGTGAGTCTATCGCAATCCACCGGACATAATTTCACCTCCGTGCTGCTATCGTGAATTTCCTGACGGAAAATTCAGAAATAAACACTTTGCCCAACCTGGGAATCAAACCAGAGACCTCGCATACACTAACAACTAGACTATCGAAGCAGTTATGGCACGTATTGATAAAATTCGAAAATTGATATTTTATTCGAAAAAATGTTACATTACCAGCAAATGATCGCTAGTCTGGAAGGCAGTTCAAAATGCGTCGTCTTTTGTCATCTTGCCGTAAACTCTTATTTATTTTCTTCTTCAATAACAGCTTTTTTTTGCCTCTAATTCAATATATTAAAGAAATAGAATCTGCTTTAACATTACATTATAGGTGAATGTTCGCTGGTCTGGGTGCACCTTTAGATAAACAATTTCCTTTTAGCATTAATTGTAATCAAACGAACTTTAAATCGCAATCTAATTTCTAGCAATAACCATTACTTAGATTGAACAAGATAATATTATTTAACCATCGCTTTCAACTTGTAATATGCTAATATTCGATGTTTCAGGCAATACAAAGTACCAATAACAATATACAAGGGATATTAACCTCTATTACACAGACATAAAGATCATTGTAAAGAAAATAACGTGTAATTATCGCATCTTTAACCGACTTTAAAAAAAGAGGTTATGTATTTAACCCGTATGTATACGTATGTAAATAACTTTGTATGTTTGCGATTATCTCGGAAATTACTTGTCCGATGTCGATGCGATTTTCAGTATTTTGCTTCACATGGCTTAAGGAAGGTTTAAGTATTTAATTAATCAGGATCTGATGAAGAGCTTCGGAGACAAGCAATGGAACTCTTCAAAAACGAACAGCTAATGCACCGCGTTTTGTGCCAAAGTTCGTCTGTATATTGTTCTCACCATTACAAAAAATAACATCACACCTGTGTATGTTTTGAAGGGTAAGCAGATTCGTGGGACCTTTGTAGTCCCACGACACTGCCTCTTGATTTCGATCTTTCTATAATTTCTATCAGCAAATCAAATCGATTACTTCAATCGTATTTCTAATAGCATTACTAACCACTAAAAAGACAAAAATAAAATGTTTTTTTAAACAATTCAACCATCATCCAAAACTCGGTGAAGAGGAACGAAAATTTAGACATAATAAGTTTTTTCGATTCAAAAACATATTTGTAGCCAAAATAGGTAAGAATACTTATTACATGTAACATATTATTAAGTATCGTAAAATGATATAACCTGCTGTTGGACTTCCAATAAAATAAAATAAAATATAATAAATCAAATAAAATAATACTGCCTAATTGATTCCTAACAAAAAGCATAACTAACAAAAACTATTTCTAGCAGGGAAATTAGGATATGGGAGTTATAAGTGATTTATTTAGTCAAAAATTTGTGTAATAATCGGAAGTTACAATAAACTATGATTTTACTTGTGAAACAAAATATATGGATCCTCTATTTTCTAAATAACTAGGTTGGTAGAATTTAATTTTTTTGTACGAATTGTTGTACGAATATCATTTTCATTTTCTGATTGATTTATATAAGCATATGCTAATATATGTTTAGCAAAATTAAGAACAGTGCATACAGTCAATAAATTCGTGGATTTGCAGCGAGGCTTGAATGGCTGAGTAGTAAAGAGTTAGGCTGGAATCCTATAGTCGCGGGTTCAAAGCCCGTTTCAAGTCCAATTTTTTTCTCTCTATTGTTATATGTATATACCTACTAAGGTATATCATTCTTATTTTCAGCTAATATGAATATTAAAATCGCTGATATTTACGAATATTGTTTAGTTACGAATATTAGTATTCGTTGCATGATAGCAAGGAGCATTTATGAGTCATTAATTACAATGCGAGTGATGTCATGTCAAGTTTTCTTATGGACATGTCTCTTTGATTTCCTGGCGTAAGAATGCGAGGAAAACGTTTATGGTATTTTCCGTTTGATATGTGTGGTAGAAAATCTAAATGGTTAAGAACGGAGGATAATCCTTTTATTAATCAATCTTCTGATCAATCAAAAAAAAAATCTAAGCCCCGGTTATAATTGAGTTTTACTTATAATTTATTTTTATATCATTAGTTAGTAATATTTTAACGTGTTCAAGCGCCCCCTGGGGCCTATGAAAATAAATGATTTAAATTTGATCCTTTTAGAAAATAAATGATTTAAATTTGATCCAATTAGGTACAGTCGGCCAATGAGATGGGTATGCAGGGCAAAAACTTCTAAGTCATAGTAAAGACTTACGACACCAGTTATGGATAAGTGAGTTATATATCTAAATAGTGGGTACATTACACTTATTAAATATGAAATACAAACTTGCATATCTATTGCAGTCAATTTTTACTATGGCGTAGAAGTTTTGCCCTGTATACCCAACTCATTGGCCGACTGCCATCGGACCTCTACAACACAGTATGATACAATACTCTTATTTAGACCAGTTTTCAGACTTTCTGGCCTCTGGTCACCCATCCACGACCGTAAGCATTGTTTAACCTGCAAGATCGATCGGTTTACTAAGGAGACTTCGAGCTCCATAGAGGATAATCCTTTTATATTAGATGGAAATTCATCATCGTTATATTACCTCAGTAACGCCCACAGCTGGACATTGGCCACACCTATCATTCTAAATAGCGAGCGTTTATGATAATTCGTCTATTTGGATAACGGCATAGTTTTTTTGACTGATTGCTAAGAGCGTGATTCGGTCTTCATTCAATGGAGTAGGAATGACAGATTTTTGTCTCGGTATATTTTCTATGTGATATTTTACTGCAATTTTTACGGGCAGAGTAAACAGAAAACGGCCTTAATAAAGATATTACATACTATATAGCTCACTTCTCAATCTTTCAGCTTTAAAGCTATAAGTTTCTACGACACGATGCTACCATTAGCGCACTTGAGTTTGTAACAGACTTTGGCTATTAGGTAACTAAATCTCTAGCACTTTGGTAACTTCGTCCGCCCGAATGTTTCCGCAATGCGTTTAATGCACTGACGTGATTGTGGGTATTTTGATATAAACTTGCATATTTACGCCTATGAAAAATGTAGGGAATAAGTAGTCGAAGGTAAATAGCCGGCAATTCAAGTGTGTGTGCGCTCATAGAAAAGTATCACGAGACACGAGGGTGATATAATATAGCGAGATAATCTGAACCAGAATATGTGGAAAATGGCAAATTCTTATACAATTCCGTGTTTCGGAATTAAGAATTAAATAGATGGTACCAGCAGGATTATGGGATCCTGCCGGTCCCATAATTTTTTCAACTGTTTCTTATATAATTTGGTAAGCATCGCTAAATTCTATAAAAATAATTAATAAGAAGTTTAAATGGTTTAATCCTAAATTCTTAATATAGATAGAATACAATAAGTTAGTGGCAGAGTGTAGATCACACCCACAAGATGACTTGGTAGCTTCAGAAAGAGCTAGAAATATGCATTGGTAACAGAATATTTAATTGGGCAAGAAAATATTAATATGTATAACATTTATAAATCATAAAAGTCATAAACCACAAGTGTATTGTTTACAAGACTACAATCCAATGTTATAATGACTGCTTACACACATTAAATAACATACATGTTGTATGACAGCAAGAAAAACTAATTGCTTTGGAGCAAAAACCCATATGAATATGGAAATCTTTAAACTTTACACAGTTGTCACATATTAAAATCTTTTGAGAATATTAACATTACAAGGAAAAATTATCTGCATTCACACAAAATAAATGTTGAAAATGCTAGTTATTAATTTAAAACAGTATACTATAAACGTGCTTCGCTTGAAATGTAACAATACAGATTCGAAAACACCATCAGGAAGGGAGGAAAAACCAATCATAATGTCCATCATGTAATAATACATTAAAATACATAACAGGTTAATGTAGCAGCGATAGACAAGTAGGAGACCGTAGGACTGCAAAGTCAAAGGTTTTGGGGTTCGAACCCACAGCACACATAGGGTTGCCAACTTTTTTTAGAAGATAAAGAGTATATCTGATTTCAAAGGAGGTAAAAAAGAGTATGTACTAAAAAAAAGAGTATCATTTATGTAAAATTTTTAAAAAGGTAGTTTTTGTACTTTTTGCAGCACATAACAATTTTTCATCATTCCGAATGTGGTTGGAGGAAATTGATTTTTAGGATAATTGATTTTTTGGTTTTGATTATGGGTTTTTGCATACGATTAATATGACAAGTAAGAATGTGTAAAAAAGAGTATTTTAGTGTACTCTATTAGTGTTATAGATTATAGAGTACGCTTACATGATATAGAGTACAATACTCTATTTTAGAGTACGGTTGGCAACCCTAAGCACACACCTCTGTCAATAAATTGTTAAGATTCGTCGATCGTCATCGGTTGCTAACGGAGAAGGAAACATAATAAGAAAATCTGCATGACTGAGAGTGCCTGAATAGTACTTGAAGTCTGACAAACCTCACTTGGCCCGCGTGGTGGACTATGGCTTAATGCTTCTCATCATGAGAAGAGGCCCAAGCCTAGCAGTGGAACATGTATTAGATACAGGGCTGCTATTATATATTTATTTTGAACAGGTAAATGGATGTCAGTCCTAGAGGTAGTTTGTGAGGTAATGCTTAAAGTTGAAAACGTTAAATTACAGATGAATGTTTGTTGATCTGGAAGCACCATTAGCAGAATACACTTATTTGGTATTGCTCCCACGCTTTATTATAATAAAGTATATTTTTGGTGTTAGGTGGGCTCAGCATGGAATCTTTGGATGTGCAATATTGAGAGGACGACCTTGGAATAAATCATAATGCTAGTTATTACGGACATAAATTATAGAAGCCCAAATAAATTTGTAGTCCAGTGGCTTAAACAAATTTATCCTCAGCAAAAATGATAATCTTATATTCCTAAATAACTTAACTAAAACTTGATGGATAGCATAACATAACATCACGCCTATATTAGGCAGAAGGGTGTGGCAGAGGTGTACAGCACCCACACTTCACCTGTTATGTTTTAGGTCCTATGGGATGTGGGTGAGCCTATCGCCATCTACCAATATTATTATTATTATTTATTTACAGGCAGGCAGTTGAATCAACTGATGATTGCCTGTATCCGGTTGCTCTTAGCTTGGTTTTCTTTTTGTTTGTCAAGTCTATTTTTGAATTGGTTTACATTTTGAGCTGTTATCACGTCGTCGGGCAACTTGTTCACATTACAACTCCCATTGTGAATTTCCTGATAGAATTGAGTAATTTCCCAATGAGAGGCACATACGCTAACCACTAGACCATCTAGGCAGTAAAAGGTAATTCTATCAATACTGTGCAATCAAAATAATTTTCTGGTTTGATGGCAATTATGAATTTTACTACTATTACTTGCATATTACTGATAATAAGCTTTCTGGAGCGGCATGTTTTTGCCTTGTGGATAACAAAGTCATCACTTATGTCATGACAACATTGGATGCAGTACTATGAACAATCTATGATGTCACTGTGGACCTTAAAGGAAGTCATATCTCTTTATAAGTATTCTGATATACCAAAGGATGCTTGCATACCTAGCAGCAAACTGTTTGCGAGCATGTGGTTAGCTGACAAAGGTTATTATTATTATTGTTGGGACAAGACTTTGGGTGTTCACTTCAACCTCGGTGGGTCTTGTGATTGTAGCCTCATTATAGACTCTCCTTTAGGCCAATAGCCTCCATAGATTGCAGCAGTCAGCCGATTAGGAGTGACTTGACATGGTCCAGATCCAAGATATGGCATCCCAGAATGATGCATTGTCTATGGATCAGTGGCTGACAGTTGCAAAAGAGGTGCAGCAGTGTTTCCGGTTCCTTTTTACAGAGTCGCTGACAAAGGTTAAACCAACAGTTATCTCCACCTAACCCTGGCTCACCAGTTGCTAAATGCAATCAAAGATAATCTTTGCTTACAAGATATAAAGATAAAGATAAATTTGGATTTTTTACATTAGATAGAACACCAGAAGCAATTACACTATCCAATGGTCCCAATGACAAGACCACATACACACATTCACTCACACAAGCACACCCAGTCTCAGAACAAATATTTGCTAATTACACAAAGATTTGTCCCATGTGGGGATTGTACCCACAACACCAGTGTAGTGGAGAGTGGCCAAGCGACCGCTTAAACCACTACACCACACGTGCAGACAATGATAAGCAAGCAGGTAGTTATAGATTAAAGGCAATGCGATAATACACATTATAGCACTTTGGTTTCTAATTAATGTCTGTAGCGTTTCCCAATGTACAAAAACATTGTTACTCCGCAAATAGGCTCAGAAAGTGTAAGATTAATTTCAGCATTATGTTCTTGAGTGCAATTATGGGTCCTCATTATGATGATAGAATTAATATAGGATTGACAGGAAAGCTATCACAATATAAAATAATTTTTAACAAAAAAAAAACCGACTTCAAAAAGTAGGTAAACTAAAAAGCAAAAAATAAATTTACTTCGCACAAAATAATACGTTTTTTCATTTAGTAAAATAGAAATTATTAAATAATTATTTTATAATTCTGAAGTCGGTGCCAAGTAAATCGGATAATTAAGAACTAATATTCAGTCAGAAAATAGTTGTTAGAAAGATTAGTCTATACAGAGTTATTATTGTTTACATGGCACCGACTTCAGAATTATAAAATAATTATTTAATAATTTCTATTTTACTAAATGAAAAAACGTATTATTTTGTGCGAAGTAAATTTATTTTTTGCTTTTTAGTTTACCTACTTTTTGAAGTCGGTTTTTTTTTTTGTTAAAAATTATTTTATTTTACGATTTTAAGTGATGGGTAGATAGACCAGAATGTTTCTCGAATGAGGAGAAGACGGTTACTTGAGATGGAAAACTTATTAATAATAATCCCCGTACTCCTAACCGTTGAGGAGTTGTACCTTCCAGCATCAGCTCAGCAACTTAAAATGCAAATATCCAAGTAGTTTTAGGTAATATACGAAAAACAATATAGAAGCCTTTGAAATTTGAGCGTTACCCATGATTTCACTAGGATCCCATCATCAAATCATGACCTCATATTATGAATATACATAAGTAATATTCAACGTCTCGCCTCATCTGTGTATAACTTGGAAGAATACAGTAAACGGCCTCAAGGAGCCTATATTTAAAGAATTATCCACGTACTCCTAACCGTTGAGGAGTTGTACCTTCCAGCATCAGCTCAGCAACATAAAATGCTGACTACTAGATGCAAATATCCAAGTAGCTTTAGATAATATATAAAAAACAATATAGAAGCCTTTTAAATTTGAGGGTTGCCCTCGATTTCTCTAGGATCCCATCATCAGAACGTGACTTGAAAAAAATGGGACCACATGACAAGTATATCCTTTCAAACAAAAAAAGAATTTCTCAAATCGGTCCAGGCGTCTTCGAGTAATCGGCGAACAAACATAAAAAAAAAAAAAAAAAATACAACCGAATTGAGAACCTCCTCCTTTTTTTGAAGTCGGTTAATTATTTGTTTATGACTGACTGATAAGTGTGTGCTTGTGGGATATGCAATCATATTTTTACAGAATTTGACTTTGCTATTAAATGCTATTAAAGCAGGATAAATTAGTAAATTAAAGGATATATGCACATTGCTTGAAACCCACAGCTGTGTATTGAGTTTTCCTTCCAGTGTTATACTATTAATTCTCCTGATATTGTCATTATCAGTCTATAAGTACCTATTGACGTAACAGCCTTTACTTATCTATAATCAAAACAGATTACAATTTTCCAGAAATTGCCCTATTGTCAACATATTCGTGTCCAATGCATTCTGCACATTCAACATATGATATAGCCTGATAAGATAAACGCGTAGAAAGTTACAGTAGTGCATACTCATACGAATAGCAAGCCTAACCAACTATTTTTATTAATCAGCATATGACTCAAATTAAACATTACACAGGCAACATATTATTGCGTTTACGTCACCTACACGGAATTTCACACGAACAAATCTCCTGAAAGATTAATAAAACACCCAATAACGGTAAAAATAAACCTAACATAACAAAAACCTAGTAATGACGACAGAATGACATTTCAGACTTCTAACATTTTTGGACACATTCTCCAACACTTATTACCGTCTGGCGAGCATTTTTCTAATTATAGAACATACCACGACGTGAAAAAGACGTCCAAATATAGGTAAAAAACAACAATCAATTGTGAACAGCGTACGGACATTCTCGAATGCGGTACACGATCCCACTACGTGGGGCCACGACACGGTTTAGGGTTAGACAATTTTTCAATCACATTTTAACACTAGAACGCCACATTTTAACTATAATTGCACATATACCTTTACTTTCAGCGGTTTCGGTAATATCCTTCACGTCATCAACCATCTTGCTGGATGACAGTCACTCACTACACACTTTTTATTCGAACATATTTCGAAAACTCATACTTTGGTTCACTATTTTCAGCCAGCCAGCCAGCGAGCGATCTATACGACGACACTTCGTTCCGTTCACTGCCAACGACGACGTAAGCGATGGCGAACAACCTTCAGATCGCTTCGTTGAAATATATCGATGGCGTCATCGATTCGTATAATTAAAGAAATTGTATTATGGAAATATTAAACTTAATTTTGCGAAAATATTGTTTTCAATTAGGACCTCGTACATTTTTATAATTTATATTAAGGCTTAATATTTTATGCCTGAGCCTAAAAGAAAAAAGAATAAGCTGGACACTCTCGTTAGATTTTAATCGGTAATATGTCAGCCGACGGTGCAGCTATTCAAGAGTAACTATCAGAACAGTTTATTTTTACTAGCAGCTGCCCGCGACTGCGTCCGCGTGGATTTCGTTGCGCGCCTCCGACCACAAGGGTTCAGGTTCGATTCCTATATTGATGGAGATCGGCTCACCCACTACACTATCACATAATATGATCTTATGTTAGTTGCAATGTCCTAAAAAAATAATCAACAAAATCACAAACACTATTTTTGACAGTTTTTTTTATTTAAACTACATATTTGTTGTTTAAATTATTCATTAATAAATGAACTATCTAACAAAAAATGAATTATGCAAATCCGAACAATACTTTCCGCGATTAGCGAATTCAACTTTCGAAATTAAGTTTCAGCCGTGTATAGTAGGCTAGATTAAACTGTCTGCTACTTGCAACATAAAAAAAAACATTATTTTTTTTAAATCCCACGCGTTTAGGGTTGCAAAGTCTGAAAAATAAAATAAATAAATATCTCACAATATTTTAATTTCATCTACCTACTTGAGTTTCAAACTTTCTTTTTTGTTAAAAAATCAAGTAAATTTGGCCCCCTGCAGCTTTCTGACACAATCCTAATCGTCATAATGCATAATGGTGTGAAATGCCAACCTTTTTATAAAAATATGGCAAATAATGGAATTGCTACCACAAATTGAATAATACTTATTTTAAAGCACACGTGCTCAGAGTTGTAATATCCTACAAAAACTGTTCAACAAAATCACAAAAAACATATTTCACAGTTTTTTGTTTCAACTAAATATTGAGTTTGTATTATTTTTGTTCTTAGATCGATTGCTTCGCATTTATATTATATATAATATAATACGACATTTTCATATATATTATGAATATTTCGTCTTTGCATAGGACCCCTGAACTGAATACCGTCATATGAGTATTCTAAATATCAATAATCAATTGTACTGGATTAACAGTACAATTGATTTGCTGAATACTAGCGTGAGATACAATATAAAATAAGAATGTCAGTTTTAAAAGTAGAGATACAAAGCCGTAAGTTTACCATGGTATATTTATTGTCATTAACAGTAAACATCGTACATAAAATTATTGAGATTACGATAAACTATCAGTTAACAATTAACTGATAGTTTATCGTAATCTCAATAATTTACTGGTGTCTTATAACTAGGTTTCCATTTCTACAGCTAATCAAAACGTTTCGTTTTAGCTTCCTTTCGTTAGAATTAAACGTTATTGTGAAAATATCGTTTATTCTGAAAAAATGTATCGGTCGCAGGTGACACGGCTTTGTTTTATCAACCGCTTCAATATTGTTAAAGCAGAATTTTATTGGTAGATGCGCGATTATGGTCTTCCGTTTAAATGAGGCTGTTAAGTAATCGTTATGAGAGTGTGAGTTCAGTCAGTTGCTGTTAGTGACATCTATCTATATTTTTTCGAAGCTTCATCGTGCAGCGCCATCTATGTGTAACGTGTAGAAATTGATAGAGTGATTACAAAGCGCATTTCATAAATTTAAATATAGATGGCGTATTAAAAAAGCAACAATAATAATTTAACTATGAATATATCCTTCATCCAAGATGAATATGAATACATCTTATTTGGCGATATTTTGCGACACGCATTCTGTCAATGTTATGTGAAACCCCATAAGAATGTACATAAAAAAAGTTTATTTATAGTCAAAAGCGCTAGGGCTAAATTAGCTAATTTAATACGGTTAAGTATATTTAAATTTTATAATATTCCGCACAAATACCTAATTTTTTTTTTCTAATCAGTTTATAAATGACGGATAAATCGTTGGACATTATGGCTGATAGAACCGCCTCCTTTTTGGAGGTCGGTTAAAATACTACTTTATTAGCTAGGTTAATAAAGTAAGTAAAACTTTCCCTGAGATTTATTTACTATTTTCTAGCCACAGTTCGAGGACGAAGCTCTGGCCAGCTACCCTAGGTTCTCACTGGCAACGGTACACACGGTAAAGGTCGAAATAAAATTAAATCGAATTTGAATTTAATCGGTCGAAATTTAATGTATCATACTTATGGTATCGAAATACTGGCCGGTCCAGTTGGTATTAAATCTCCCGTCAGTCAGCTGATACAGGTAGCTGTAAGAAAGTACTAGGCAGTTAGGAATCATCTCTCTCTATCCCGATTAATATAATAAAGCTGAAGACTTTGTTTGTTTGGTTGGCTAAACACGCTAATCGCCGGAGCTATATGGGCAGTGGTCCGAATTAAACAAATCCTTTGTGTGTTAGATAGACACACAAAGGATTTGTTTAATTACAAACATTAAGGCAAGGCATTAAATAATAAATATTAAGGCAAGGTATCTATCCTTATGTACTAATGTTATAAATGCGAAAGTAACTTTTTCTGTCTGTTACTTTTTAACCGAATTTGATAAAAATTGGTATGTAGGTAGTTTAAAACCTAGGAAAACATACTACTATTAATAAACATACCACACTGTGCTATTAGGTACTGTTCTTGTACTAGTAATATTTTAAAGAGGAAAGATATTTTTTTATTTGTTTGTCCCCAAATATATTCGAATCGACTTGACCGATCTTAAATAAAATGGATGGGGAGATAGTTGAGGACCCCAGGAATAATAAAGGCTACATTTCAGGATTGGATGATGGAACCCCACAGACCGAACAGAAAATCCTCAAATTTAATACGTTCGTATAGTGTTTTAATTAATAAATTAATAATTGCTAAATAGTATTAATTCTTTGTATTGTTTTGTTAAGATGTTAACAGCTGATACAATTGTTATAATCTATGTAGTAGTATATCTCATATGTCTTTATTAAGTTTTTGCATGCTACTTCCAAATGGCGAAATGTGTCACTGTACATTATTTATATTATTTGTCTAATACCACATTTTATGCAAATAAATGAAATGAAATTTTAATAAATTTTCTGAAGCTACTTATTAAAAAGTATTTTGTGCTATATTCTGCGACAGTCAACATCAATATGTTACATGGCCGCAGGTCGCAGCAAGTATTATTAAACATAAATAATTGTCTAACAACCAAAACGAATGTAATTTACACATAATAACTGTTTGGTAAGGCTTCTGAATCTACAGAGATAATAATGATATTCATGTCATGTGATACTTAGAACTTCAAGCAATTATTTTTATGAATAGATTGATGTAATTTTCTACGGGTAATTAATTTAATTTAGAAAACCAATTGCTGCATGGGTGGTCCCTAGTCCCTCAACGCAAATAAATATTTGAACGATTATTTTATGTTGATAAGCTATACGGCGACGCCTTGAGCACAGTATAAATATGTACAAACAGTACGGAAACTGCCTACAAACGTGCGAAACGGCACGCACACATAAACATGCACACCGACGAGACCCCTAAGCGGCACTCGCTACTGAGAGCACCGCGACAATCGCTTAGGGGTCTCGTCGGTGTGCATGTTTATGTGTGCGTGCCGTTTCGCACGTTAGTAGGCAGTTTCCGTACTGTTTGTACATATTTATACTGTGCCTTGAGGCATGTGAGCTTTCTTCGTAAGATTATTTTAGTAATTAGGCATTTGTTTTGGTCAACATGCCAAAAAGCCAAGTTCGGTCCCAACACAACAAACAGGCAACTCCTTTTGAAACCGACTTCAAAAAAAGGAGGTTTGTTCGCAGATTCCTCAAAGACGCTTAGACCGATTAAAAAATATATTTTTTAGTCTGAAAGAGAATACATATCATGTGGTCCCATTTTAATCAGATCATGATCTGATGATGGGATCCTAGAGAAATTGAGGGTAACCAACAAATTTTAAAGGATTTTATATTGTTTTTCGTATAAGCAGCTAAAGCTACGCGGTTATTTGCATCTAGCAATCAGCATTTCATATTGCTGAACTGATGCTGGAAGTTACAACTCCTCAACGTTTAAGAGTACGGCTAAAGAGAGATAATTCTTTAAATATAGGCACCTTAAGGCCGTTTACTGTATTCTTTCAAGTTATACACAGATGAGGCGAGACGTTGAATATTACTTATGCATTTCTTACTTTTTAGTGCATTTTATGTATACATAGTTATTTTATCTGAAAAAATATTAATATATTGCCGTGAAGTGTATCCATGCAACAAAGAACATTATACACCGCGCTAGGCTAGGAGAGCGGTGCTACGCAATTATCACCTTAAGGTGGGCGTTAACTTGTCTGATAATACATAGATAACTATGCTCTAATTGAGGGCCATCTAGACTATGCACACCCGGAACACTAACACATACCTGTTAGTTTGATTGTTGCAACTTAACTCACAAACATAGAATTATTAAGCCCCAATCACACCGAACTTCTTGAACCGCGTTTAGCGCTGCACCCGGTTTTCGATCTGTCTCCTCTCTCTCTGATTCAATGTTAGAACGAGACTGAGAAAACGAAAGCGTTCATCCAAAGTTGAACTCGGCTGGTAAAATTGGTTCTTAGTCTACCCAATATGTTATTTTCCAAGAACAGTCAGAGAAAGTGCACTAATGATAGATATTTGGGACATTCTGTAACAAGTCGTAACAGTTAATAGGTTGATACTTAGTCTAATGGTGACTATGGGTAATGTGGGTAATGGCCGATGACATCAGATGGTAGACTAATTTGCTAGGAACAATAAGAAGGTTAGAAAGGTTAAGTGGGTATGGCAGATTTGCTGTTGCTGGTAGGCTGCAGCCAATTGTATTGTTTCTTTTTTTACTGAAGATTGTTGTAATTTTGATGATATGCTTCATGATAACAAATTAGTTGGTTTTCAGACGCTGATACTCATTTGGGTATATTGAAACTGCTTGTCAAATGTGCTAAGTTATTTGACTAAAGCATAATAATACGAAGCCAGTTTTACTGGCGCCAGCCCTACAGACTAGCAACAACACTTTTCTTGAGGTAACAACACGTATTATTTTTTTATTTTTTACTAATTATTTTTATTTCTTCTAATAGTGTTCTTCACAAACGAATCGTATTCATGGCCCAACTTTATAATATCTTGTATGACAATATGAAGTCTCGTGCACATATAAAAAGTCTTTACAACCTTCCGGTAAGAAAATCTGGTTGAAACCGAGATTTATCTTATCGTCCAAGAATGGTCGTAGTTCTACAGAGTTGCCTTTCTATACTTTTTTGTTCTGAAGCCACAGTTATGTAACAGCCAATGGGATTCGGTTGATGAGTTCATTTCCCTGTTAATTAGCCCACCATACAATGTTGTCGCGTAAAGTAGGCGACATCGGCCATGGATAATTAATCCACTTAATCATAAACAAGATTCTTTTTTTCTGTACGTATGATAGTGGCAGAGCTTCTATGAAGGAGCTCGACGGCGGCAGCACCACCGCCTTACCCTTAACCTGCCGCTAAATAGTAGTGCTTGCATTACTGAGTCCCGGTTCGGTGGTGAGGCCAAGCTCTGAAATTATTAGCACTTGAGGCATAACACCGTAGTCCTCAGCTACAGGGACACATCTACAATCTGATTTGGTGGATTGTTGACGGTCATGGACTGAAGTTACCACTTAAGGTGAACTACACGTCTATTCGCTACATAATAATATGTCGTATAAAAAACAAAAAGCCTCCTTTAATAATAAATAAAATAAATAAATATCACACAACATAATTAACAAACTACTATGCAGCTAATAGTATGTAACTAATATACAGCTTGTAGATACTATGGGTACTAGAATAACTGATACGTATTACATACTTACTTTTGTTAATACATACTTATTATACATAGAAACACTCAGACCAAGACAAACCTCCACGTTCATACACACAAAGATTTGTCTTGAGCGGGCATCGAATCCGCGTCGTCAGCGCCCCAGTCAGGTACACAACCACGCCATCTAGTCGTCAATAATAAAATATAATTATGTAGTCACATTATAATATTTATAAGACAGGGACGCCGCACACATAGGCGAACCATTTAATATTCAATTGCAGCGTCCATCTAAGACTTAGATGGACGCTGCAATTCAAAGACCGTTGACTTAGATTCTAAGTCAACGGTCTTTTGATTGCAATAGAACAGACTTTGTTCATATCATTTAAATTTTAATGTGCCGGTCTCTATGTGTAGCATAGCAACCCTCAGGCTTTCTTGGGCTCAGCGTGTGGTTCTTAAGGTACTACTACCTTCCTTACAGGCATCCAACGGTGGAAGTCTACAATGATGCTGACGTATTATCAGTGAGGAAATTGTTTATTTACGAGATGCTGAGGCGCTATCACCGTAAAGTGATACCTACCTTGCCTTTTGAGGGGAGACGCGTTAACCGCTGTCCAGTGCCATTTGTAGCCACTACCTTTGCACAGCGACATATTAATGTTATTGCACCACGCTTTTATAATGTGCTACTTAAATTGCATGCTAATTTACAAAAACTTAATAATTTTCAGTTTAAAATATTACTGTTGAAATGGCTTAATGGATTTAACTATGAGGACATTGAAAATCTGATACTTAAAAAGTAAAGTATGACACATAAATAATTTTTTACGCCTTATACACACACATCCACATGCACACTCAAACACACACGCGAACACAAACCACACACACACACACACACACACACACACACACACAAACACACACACAATAAAGCAAAAGGTTTATTATTACAACAATAGTTATGATCATGAATGGATGTTATTTGTATTAATGATAATGTATTTTATATTAAGTTAACCTAGTTGACATTATATTGTACCAACAGATACGGACGAAGACGCTGGCCCCTGAAATACAGTTAGCACTAGTTCAGGGGTCAGAGGACTCATACTCAATTGTGTAATTTTTTATGTCAATAAATACTTTATTATTATTTATTATTCTTGTTGCTTGCTAGTCTTTCAAAGTCTTCTATCTTTGAAACATACAATCACGTAGACCGCAAGTACGTTAACTTATATTTATTTTTTATTATTTCTGCTCGGACACTCGAAGGTGCTTCATGTTTGGAGCGGTCACTCAAGGCTGTTAAGATATTATTGCTTAATGTTATATTAAACATAAAGCGATGTAGACACGAGTTGAAAAACATAAGTGTCTCTTTGGAAGTATGATAAATTCTTCTCGACTTTAAGTTAAGATTCGCTTTCCTTTTATCTATCCTATATAACCTTTTTGGTTTGCTTGACAATAATTTGATTACTGAAAACCCAGCCTTTTGATGTTCGGCCAGATGATTTTTAACACGCTATGTATGTATGTATGTATGCATGTATGTATGTATATTTGTATGTATGTATGTTTGTATGTATGTATTTACGTATGTATGTATGTAACCGACTCCTTTGGACTCGATTTTTGACCCACTTTAAACGGACAGATTTCATTCAAATTTCGACACCTGTCAAAGATCGATGACAATGCAATAAATAAATTAAAAAAAAAAAAAAACGCTCTTATAAATAAACCAAACTAAAAATTAGAAAATAAATAATAGTTTAAAAAAGCGAGGGGCGCTCTGTGCCATATTTTTCGTCTAAAAATCTTTGTGGATAAAAAATTGTTAGACTGATATGGGGCAGTATTAGGTCCTGGTGTAAAAATGCGATAGAAATTTTACTTCATTAATATATTTATTAAGAAATACTATTTAAAGCAATATGTGCATATACCTATAAATATATAAATCATTTCTATGGTACCATAACACAGTGATTTTCTTCATTATAGCAACGTTTTTTTTTTTTTTTGCAATGTTTTGTGGATGTTGTTTTGAATCAATCTTATTATCAGATAGTCCCATTATTTGTCGTAATTCGATTCTATTATCCCGGCATCCCCTTTGGTTCTGCAGCTCCACATACTTACCGACTCCACCCTAGGAGAGAGCTCATCTTAAATTTGTCGGGCAAAAGTGCTACTGGGATTTTTCTTTTCGGTAATTATCAATAGCAGCACGGGGGTTGAATTTTGCCCGTGGATGGCGATAGGCTCACCCCCTATCTGATAATTACATTGGACATCTTCTGTCATATTCTTCTGAATAATAAAGGTGTGATATTATGTAATTAATGATATCGTGACAAAATAACGCATTCAGAGTATTTATTAGAATTAATTCAATGGCAGTCGATAGTTCAATGTTACTGAACAGCCGATTTCGAACGAATTCGAATCAAATGTGCGACACGCATCCTAGTTAATATAGTCAGAGAGCTAGATGTGCTCTACTTATTAAAAATGGAATAACTCCTGTGTCGCGACGGTTTCACAATGATACATTTCACACACACAAAGCACACCCAGAGTCAGAACAAATCTTTGCGGATCATACAAAGATATTTTGTTTCGTGTGTGTCCCCCACCACATTTCGAACGCATCAATCAATCATCAATTAGCTTTATTCTTAAACCGTTACAATATTCAAAACAATTGGGAATAAGACACCTTTGGGCATAGAATGGGTGCAATTAAAATTAACTTTATCTATGCCGCTTTTGAAGATTCCCCTTAAAGATAATTGAGTGACCTACATCGAAAACAGTAACATACATTAAAAAGCTCATTACACCCTTTTTATGTTTTAAAGAGCTGTGTATAATAAAGATTTTTGCACTTCTTCCAGAATAATTATAAAAATTCTTATGGGTATAATTATTTTATTTTTACTTGTTAATAAAAGAACACAGAACCATATACTATTATGATTACATCTTGACTTATGATTTTATTATCTTGATTCATTATGCACCTAATTATGGCGAATTTTCGTATCGTATGGAAAATTAATAAACGAATTTGCATTCCAATGACGCGATAAGTATACTTAAAAATAGTTATAGAAAGTGTGATAACACCAAACTATCCGCACATACGCTCCGTGACTGCAAATGATAACCCGAACAAATTCGTGTATCATTCAATTAAACCACTACGTAGATAGTTATCTTAACTTTCAATTTAGTCGGGTTATACGGGTCGTTTACTTCACCGGTTTGCACACCTGTTTTGCTGGCTGGCCATGCGCAGTAAGCGCTTGACTTTCGAACGTGATTCGACGCGCGCGTTTAAAAAAAATAAACTGTCAAAAATTGGCGGCATTGTCGTAAAATTAAAATTTTGATTCAGATATAAAATTTTAACTTGTGTTTTAAAGTGTATGTGGATAAAATGGGTGTTTAATAGATAATTTTCAAATAAAAGTTACAATTTGCATTCAAGTAATGCAGTGAAATAGTGTTTTGGTGAAAGTGTTAAGGATTTGAATTTTAAAAAGTAATAATGAAGTCTACGTGTCTATTAGGCGGATGCCTATTATTGCTGGCTCTATTTATAGGTAAGGAATGCTTTAAATATTAATTATAACTACATTAAATTTATAAAATTTCCATTACAATAAACAAAATTAAAATATATTTAAACAGTGTCAAAGTCTTGAAACCAAAAAGTTTGTATCATATCATTCTCTGAATGAAACTTTTGCAACTTTTTAGATAGTTAAAACCTTAATATTTTAAAGTGACCTACTTTTTAAGGCGATCAGCTGATTTTAAAAAGATATCTACATATTTAATGGCTGCGAGCAAAAACTTGAATCGCAAGTTTGTTTGCAATTTCTTAATATGGGTGATCTAAAATTGAACTCGATTCTTCAAAAATCGTTCGTTTTAATGGTACTGATATTGAAATTAAAATAACATCACGCCTATATTATTCAGAATGGTATGTCTGAGGTGTATAACACCCACCCACACTACACCTGATAAGGTGATCTACAGCCATATACCAGCCTCCGTGCTGCTTCTAAGAACTTCCTGATGGAATAATACCATATTAACACTTATCAAATTCGGGGATCGATTCAAGAACCCGATCAGCAGTATTCAGCAGTCGCATACGCTAACCCCTGGACCACCGATCAGGCTTCAGATATTTGTTACTACGTCAATTATTTGTGACCCGAAAGACTCCCTAATCAGATGCCATATTATTATTTTTTTAAATAAAAAATAATATGGCGTAATAATTTAATTATGTATTTTGGGGTAAGTACATTATGAAGAATACCTTTATATATATTGAAATTTACAGTCATAAATCAAAGTTGTATTATATTTATTTCTTTAAATGCAAGGTAGTGCGTAATTTTGCATTAAGGTTTAAATCGGAGGAATTTAGGATTCAATATTATTTATTTAGCGTTCGTACCTACTTGCATTAAACAAGATATTGTTACGTCAGAACAAATACCATCAATATAATAAAACCATTTAACTTATGGTAAAAAACAAAGAAACTAGAGCAAAAGATTTACTTATGAGGTCATGACCACATAGACACCCTGGAAATCTGAAACAATTATAATTGTATAAAAGTAATTAAAGTTAATTATAATGATAAAAGCATTAAACATATATCATTGTTCATTACAATCACAAATGACAGATTAAATGAATTTTAAGAATTTGGAATAAAAGTAGGTACGTGCGCTTAATGATTTTCCATGTAAGAATTATTATTGTACTAATAAGTGAAATCAATGAATCTGTACAGATATTTATGAATCTACATAATTGAGTTTTAAATATTAAATTCTTCTTGTTCTTCTTCTTCTAATATTAAATAAGAATAAAATATAAAGTTAACCAAACTAGCTTCATCTCTCAAAAAAAAATTAACCTATGTTAATTGTCCGTGTGCCTCGATAAAATCTAACCTATGTTACTCAATATAGTCAAGCATTCTAATAGAAAATAATTTATTGAAATCGATCTAATCGTTTTTGAGTTTAATCGTAATAAGCAAACAAACAACAAATCTAATCTAATTTAAGTTATTTAATTTGATACTTTATTAATTTCCTAATTTGTTAATTATGTATGTTAAAATTTATATTAAAACATAATAAAATACGAATGATGCTTATTTATTAAACTTAAGTAGTAATTTTTAATTGTTTTAATTGCAATGATTTGTTGTAAGATTACTAAATTGTTTAAATTTAAATAAATATTTCCGAATGTTTCGTAATACGCGGTAATTTACGTAATAAACGTAATACACATTTATCAGGCAGTAATTAAGGTTGACCCCGAATGACCCTGACTTTTAAATACTGGAAGGAAATGGATTAAAAATATGAATAGAAGAAAATCTATCGAAAAGAAATACAGTCAGTTATTTTTACCTTATCTTGAAACCTAGTTCAAATTGAGATTAGTAGCAAATACTAACTAAAAGTAAGATAGATATAAAAAAAAAAATACGGTGAAATACCTATTTTTTTTACCATATTTAAATCAAAAAGAAAACACGTGGTTTCACTATTTTTTGGTTACTACTTTTTACAGGTCACTAAAATAATTGGGTACAAACCAACAAAAAAAACACTTAGTAAAAGTGTAGATCAATTTTTTTACCCAAAAAGTGAAATATATAGAAAATTATCAAAGGTACGTAGCGACAGTAAAATACACTCTGTAAAACTTTAAATGCGTCTTATCAGAAAAAAAAAACAGTTTTAAAAATCTTGATTATTTATAATAATTAGTCTGTTTATTACATATTCTTAAAGATCATTAAGTGTAGATAAGATAAAGATCATTTTATTCACCCAAAATAGAGTTACAATGGTTCCTAAACTATAAAGTATACAGTCCATCTATTTTGCCAGTCTGTGGGCATGCGAACATTTAAACATGTATTAAAGGTAACAAATTAGGATAATATTTTATTCAAATTTAAATAACATTATAAGTAACATTTCAAAATAAATATAAAATTAATAACTAACTCATTTTAATAAAAAATAATAATAATGTAATCAATAATCATCATATTTAATAATTGCCAGTGATAAAATCATTAATTGAGTATATTAATTTTTGTAGTAGCCACTTCTTTAAAGTTTTTTTAAATTGTGATAGAGGCAATTCTTTTATTGTTGTAGGTAATTTATTAAAGTAGATGAACTACAACAAATGAAGCGAAACCAAACCAATTTCTAAACTGAAATATCAGTTTCATTTTCACTTAATAACCGGCTTCAATTTCTTTATATCTATTTAGATACGAGAGAAAACCAGTCCAGGTAACATTTTAGTTGACGACTAACTTTGCTTCGTGGTTTCGTTTGTGTGGTCTAGTTAACTGACAGATTTATTATCTGATCACATGATGTCTGATCTGATCTATAGCTAGCAAATTAAATGTGATTTAAACACTATTTTATTGCTAAGTAATGAAAATTAAAATTATTTATAAAATGTGTACTAAATGTCAACAACAAACAAGAAGTAGTAATTTTTTTTATTCATTCTCTTACGTAGGGTCCCTAAAATTCATGTAAACCTTGCATTCTGTTATAACTACTCCTTTTTTCCATTTCCATATCATTTGCAGTTGGTTTTAAAAAATCGCATCTGTTCAGTAGTTAATTACGCAAAAAAAAAATGCCCCTTTTGTGATATCTTCTGCAAAGATGTTCGCCCACATCCATTGATTAATCCATGACGTAATGATACCATCAATAGATATCGGCAAATATCTAAATAAATTTGTATAGATCTGTGTTTAACATTCTTGTACTATTGATAAATATGTGTCAGCACTGAGACCAAAGCGTTTATTTTTACTGTGACCAATCGTGTCCCACTTTTATTTATTTTTTAATTAGATCTGTGGCGGTATCCGCACTAATAAATGACGGATGACATTGACAACGTCAAGAAGTGACACATTCGTCTCAAGTGTCAAAGAGCGCTGAATCGCGATAACGAAATGTTCACAGAGAGTGTACATATATACCACTTCCAATTCACTACCGTTGGACAGCTGTCCGCCAGGCAATACCACCGAGCCTGGTCGGAGGATCCGCCATTTGTGGTGGAGGAACATCACACCCTGTCCCTCTACAGATCTATCGTGTTCAATTTGAAGACTTGAATTGTAGAACTTTATTTAATTTTACCATTTTTAACCATCCTGATTGCTGCAGCTCGTGTTACAATAATAGTAGGTAAATGTATCAGGCGTGTCACTTTCGAAGTGAAAGTGATCGCATTCATGCTGATTATAATTAACAACCTCGCCTTTTGCCGGCTTCCTTGTTTTTAAACTTGTTAACCATACAAACAGGTTTTTATGAAGGTTTAAATTTAATTTAATAAACATATCTTCCACTTTCACGGTCAAGGGAAATCTGGATATTCGGCTACTTTAGTAACTTTCTGATGTAATTATTGACCCAAACAAAGTTGACAAAACTTTATAAAAAGGTTAATCGATAGATAAAAATAATAGTAGAGATAAATGAATGAAGAGCCAAAAGATTTTGCTATAGAGTTTTCACTTTGTTTGGTTTGTAGACTTAATCATCATTACCGTTAAAATTCCTATAGATATTTAACTATGATAATGACTAATGACAGATACGTCATTTATATATACATAGGTATATGCGTAAATAAATAAATATACATCTTGAACATTACTTTAATGTTCTAAAGATAGATAGATTAAAATAATAATACATTTATTGAGCAAATATAAAGTAGCAATAAAATAGGAAGGCAAATGTATAATTGAGTGATATTTCCGCTGCATAATTATCATGTTATGTTTAAAATTAATTCAAACATTCAACTTCGACCTTCATTCTACCCAAAACAGTTTATTAAAAAGACGTATCGTAAAAAATTATATTCAAACCAATTTTAGGTCAAATCGTCATGATTGCAATTAAAATTTATACTTTTGATACATTTTGTGCATTTGAATTGTATCGATTTCCATTCAGAGATGAAGACGCACTTTTAATACCACGATATTTAACGGTACATTTACGATCTTTGCTGCAAATGTTACGCAAAAGTAAAAAAAAAACTGATTCTCGATGAAGTGATGGCCAGGCCCTTCTAATATTTAAAATTTCACGTCATTGTTACACTTCGCAAAATCGTCAGTG
Source organism: Hypena proboscidalis (assembly GCA_905147285.1). Lineage (NCBI taxonomy): Eukaryota > Metazoa > Arthropoda > Insecta > Lepidoptera > Erebidae > Hypena > Hypena proboscidalis. Next base: position 2,612,229 of record LR990147.1, read on the forward strand.
TTGAATGTTTTGTTTTTAAAATCGTAACGTGTATTTTTTAAAATTCGAAAACGAAGGCGGTTATAGATTTGAAGCATAATATTTATTTATATGTATGTATTTGTTTGTCCTTTGGCAAATGTAACTAGCTAGATATTGAAAATAGCTTTCTGTATCCATTTTGTTAGATTAGATCATGTTACTTGTAATAAATATTCTTCATTAGATGCGATAGAGCTGTGGAAAGTCAGATATACTTGGCAATCAAGGGTAGCTTCTACCATTGATTTCTAAAGAAGCCCAGCAATGGGAATCACCTGTAGGCGATTAAAAAAGTTATCAAACTTGACATTGCTTGAAGAAAAATAGAAAATAATGTATTGTAAATTCCAAAGCACAATGAAAAAACTACCGACGAAGAAAACAAAACTATCGTCACGGTCAACGGAATGACAAATTCTAAGCATTGTTAGTCCGTCACATGAAATAAAATAAAGAAAGTGAGAGCTTGATGACAATTTGTGGTAGACGTTAAACGTAGCTGTGAGGTATAAGATACCCAGTTATGTTTATAGTACCAGGCTTCTCAAACATATTCCTTTACGGACTGTTTAATTTATTAGACGGGGAACTTTTGAGAAATTTCACCCCCTTGACCACACCTCTATTTCGTGAAACCATTCATGTTGGTACGAGGCTTTGGGTTTTCACGTCAACCTCCGTGGGTCTATTGTGATTCATGTACAAATTGTGCAAAACAATGTTGGTAACGCACATATTAATCAACCGTCATCTTAATTTTTGGTAGACATAGTTTGACATGAATAAAACAATCTCTTCATGACGTGATTTTTATCGAGAGGTCCTCAATCAAATTGACCGAAGGGGTTTCGTAAACTACACTTTGAGTACCACTGGTCTAAGTGACCACAGCAATAATGTGTTGTAACAAATGACTAGGCAAGATAAAGCAACTATGTAAGGAGGTTGGGTAGGCACAACTTATTTCATTGGCATTGCAGGCTTCCGCTGAATAAATATTTCAATAGATCCGCAAAATCGTATTTTAATGAATAGATATCGCTTTCAAGGCAGAATGAATAGCTGTTTAATGATATTCTAAAGATTTATTAAGATTTTAAAGATTATTTTTGGGTTCGGAGATCGACATATCGTTATCTTCGGCGCCCAGTTCCAGTCTCCGTGCTTCCACATAAAATTGCCTGACGGCATTATCCAAAATAGCAACTTTGCCCTACCCGGGGTTGAGCCCGAGAAGTTATGATCATATCTAGGGTCGGACTGGCCATGCATAGCCCCTTGGGCCTGGCGCTAGTGGAGTTTGTCGGTGGAAAAAGGTATCTCCCCCTCCTGCCAGCACTGAGTCCTGGGCCTTTAGTAGGATTACATCCAGGCTCTTCAAGCCCAGACCAGAACAGCATCCGCCAGAATAGCAGCAATAACAACAACTATATTAACGAATTAGTCATATTAAGTCCTTAGCTTTTTGCACCACTTTAGCTAACAATGATAACTTTTGCTTCAACATAGCAAGATCCAGTTCGCCACCACATCTATCAATCACTGTCCTGGCCTGACAATCAGTCTTGTATCAGCCCTAAGTACAATTAAATAACGGTACACAGTTGCACCTGACTACTGACACAGTTGCACTTAAACTGGGACGGAAACTAGTGGCGATGCATCAAGGGACTGGTTGGCGAAACCTTATTAACATTTTAAAATTTAATCGTTACATGTGAAATGGTTAATTCATCAACAATTTCACACTGAATGAGATACAAATAAGGTTTTAGAGTTTAGTTGCTATTTTGTTAAAACTAAAACGAAATCTCGACGCAAAAAAATTACTAGTATGAAAATAATATGAATAGAATATGGTCAAGATGTCCCGGTAATTTTTTATGTAAGTTCACCTTTTGAGTAAGTTTTAGACATTGGAGCATGGGGACAGATAAATATAATGTGTTAAAAGAAATAAATACCACAAACAGATCGTCTTTTAAGTATTATAATCCGTTACAGTTACAAAAATACAAGGAAAATGAGTGAGCTTCAAAAATGCCGCTTCTCTTTTAACTGAGAGAAAGTAGCCCAAATATTTTTTAAAAACCAGGTGTTCAGTTCTGTCGGAAAAACCACCATTATATTATAACCCAGTTTTAATTAACGACATCAGTACTTTTAAAATCTGTTTATGAACTGCATCCTTTCACAAGAATTTCCAGGACAATCATAAACATCGCAAGCTTACGAACTAACGGTGTTTTGTACTTGATATTCGTCGTATGCAGACGAACAGGATCTTAAAGTGGTAGTAAAGGTCCAATACCGTTGCTTGTCGTGTAAGTCTAAAATGTTCATCTGCATATTTCAAAGAAATATGTGATTACTTTTTTCTTTTTTTTATATGGTGAATAGGCACCTGATGGTAAGTGATGATGCGGTCTACGGTGGAACACGCTTACCTATGAGATACCTATTAACTCTTGCTTTAAAGAGATCCAAGTTGTATGCGGAAACACAGACTCGTGGTAGAGTTTTAGTGAACAAACTGGAGGAAGAAGTGTCGTATTACATTAGACATTAAATCTGTCTGAGTGTATGTCTAGGTTCTCCCAAGAGATTACAGGATGGATCTCGTCACAAACAATGCAAATTTTAATTTAAAGGGACGCACGATTGATGCATCTGGTGTTGCAAGTATCCATAGGCTATGGTAACAGCTATTTGTGTGCTTGTTTAAAATAAAAAAAGCTAGAATGCCTTTTAGATAATAACCACGCAATTCAAATCTTATGCAGATATTCACTTCAGGTCTATTGAGCGATTGTTATTGACTGAAGTTTTTAATTTGATTTATGGCGAATTTGAATCTGATGAACTCAGGATGACACAACGTAATTTAAACATTATAATAAACCCAGCAGGAGGCATATGTATAAAAGAAACGGTGATGAAAGTTTCACAAAACATTATTTCAACATTTCCCTAATGCCACTAAATGACGAAAACCTTAGGATGACAAATTTATGTATCTGGGCAAATGTAATTAATTGAATTGATTGGGGCAAGTTTTTAATTAGCTACAAGCCTACATTTTGTGACGGATATAAATATTAGATCTATAAATACTTTTGTGTTTTCATTGCTACAGCAGATAAAGTCACATATTTGTGCTCCAGAGGAAACAGTGTTTATTAAAGGAGTTAAAAGTTAAGTTTAAAGAAAAAAGAATAAGATTGAATTATACTTTGTAAGAATTAAATATTAATTACCAATATTATTTCATCACTGCAGCTTGCATAAAAATCTTGTGTCATAGTGTTAGATATCAAACTCCTTTGAAACGGCTTGACAGATTTTATGTATTTTTTTTGTATATTGGTAGTTCGGTATCAATTTTTATAGACATAAAAAGCGGCCACGTAGGTCTACTGGTTAGCATATGCAGCCTCGCGCGAAACCGCGAAGCCTCGGGCACAGTATAAATATGTAATTTATACTGTGCCTCGGGTTTGATTCAGGGGTCGTGTCATTTGAGAGAGCCACTGCACTGGTGTTGTGGGTTCGATCCCCACATGGGACAAATCTTTGTGTGATTCGCAAAGATTTGTTCTGAGACTGGGTGTGCTTTGTGTGAGTGAATGTGTGTATTTGGCCTTGTCATTGGGACCATTGGATAGTGTAATTGCTTCTGGCGTTCTATCTAATGTAAAAAATCCAAATTTATCTTTATCTTTATAATAAGTGAAGTGTGGGTGTTATATACCTCTACCACACCCTTCTGGGTAATATTATATAGGCGTGATGTTATATTACGTTATGTTTATCTTTTTTTTTCTTAGTTGCAATTTAAAACAAAATCCACTTCGCCGATAACGGCAATGCACATTGACTTGCATTCTGACACACATGCAGGCTGCGTCTATTACTGTCTATCGCTTTCGGTTCAATGCTAGCAAACCGGTTGTTACTTCAAGTAATTCCGCTTAACTTGACCAAATTCAACCAACTTGATTGACTTTTTAATTCATGACTCGTTGCTTCGATTGGCTTTGAATTATAAAACTAGTACGCCCAAGATCATTCGGAGAAGTGCATTCGGGGTATGAGTTCTCTGTGACCTGTGACATCTATGGTAAGTAGTTGAAAAGCCTACGATCAGTGGTTGATAAGGCAGACTTGGGGTATAAGTCTACACTCAGACTGCATAGGTACCGCATACCTGCCATTATTAGATTTATACGAGTACTTGAAGAAAAATTCCGAATGCATTCAGTTCGAGGGTGCTATATATCTAATTCATAATATTACATGTTGTTTGTAGGTATGACTTAGATTTTTATTATTATCTCGTTATTTAGGAATAGGTTTGTACAACAGTGAATATAACAGAATTGCTAGTACCTACCTAATACGAAAAAAAAGCAATGAAACATTGGATAACTATTATTTAACTGCTCTAACTTGTTTTCTGTTGTAAAACCTCTTCGACTTCATAACAGTAATACTTAATTAAATGAGACTCAAGTTAAAATAAGAACTGCTTTAAATCATGCAATGATTTAAAGAATGCTTGTTTTAATTTATTTATTTATTTATTTATTTATTTATTTATTTATTTATTTTAGGGAAACAAACAGCTTTTAAGAACAATCGATAAAATAACTTATTGAAATAACAACATAAGCCAATTGACAGTTTCCACTTATATATATGACTAAGTTCGAAACTTACATATTAAAAAAAATAAATAAAAACAAATAATAATAATAAATAACAGATCTAAATAATTCACATATGATACGGTAATAATAATTAAATTAGAGTAAAGATAAATTAACATTACTACGGATCGAAAAATTGCTTTGTTATTAAACTGCGAAACTGAGTGTGGTCATTAAATATATCCAAATCATCCTTCCTAACATATTCGTTTGTTTTTTTAACTACACGGTGGAAGAACGAATTAGACCGGTAGTTAGTGTCGGCTGCTGAGACTGCTAGACAAGGCGGATTTCTTGTGCGTCTATTAGGAACATATATCTCAATACGGCTAAGAAGTGCCGAAGAATCCGTTCTACCATTTAAAATGTCTAACAAATAGCTAACATCAGCTACTGTTCTGCGTAAATACAAGGGAAGAATGTGATGTCTCCTACAGCGAGTCTCGTAATCAAGGTCGTGGCATTTTGTTTTAAACTCTATGTATCTCATAAATCTTTTTTGTATGGACTCAATTTTATCTATATATACATCATATTGAGGATTCCATACTTGACAACCATATTCTAGGATGCTTCTTACGAACGTGCAATATAATATTTTAATAGTCTTAATACTCTTGAACTTGCAACATGATCTTATTACGAACCCTAGGGCCTTGGATGCCCTATTTACTATGCTCTCGATATGCTGATCAAATAATAATTTAGAATCAAAAATTACACCTAGGTCGCTGATATGGTCAACTTTCTTTAAAATTGCATTATTTATCCTGTAGTCCGAAATAATTGGATTAGGTTTCCTAGTGTAAGTGATATGAAAGCATTTTGAGACATTAATTTCAAGTTTATTTATTGTGCAGTACCGTTCCAACCTGCACAGATCCTCTTGCAATTGTTCGGAGTCAGCACGTGTTCGGATTTTTTCATTATTTTCATATCATCAGCATATAAAAGAAAATATGAATGATGGAAGCACTCTTTTATGTCGTTTATAAATAAGGTAAACAATAAAGGACCAGTCTGTGACCCTTGGGGGATGCCTGATGGGATGGTATGCCACTGGGATTTATACCCATTAATAGCGACTGCCTGAGTACGGTCTGACAAGTAAGAATTGAACCAACTTAGTAGGCTTCCATATACTCCTGCCTGCTCTAACTTAAATAGTAAAGTATTATGATGGATACGGTCAAATGCTTTACTGTAATCAGTAAAGATTGCGTCTACTTGACCACCATCATCCATTCCTGACGTGATGAAATCGGTTGACAGTATTAAGTTGGTTACTGTAGAACGCTTTCTGAGAAAACCATGTTGCTCATCTATGAAAGAGCTTGACAGGGTTGCATATAGATGCTTATGGACTACTTTTTCAAGCAACTTACTAAATACGCACAGTTTGGAAATAGGTCTATAATTGGATATATCGTTCCGGCTACCCTTTTTAAATATTGGTGTCACGAAAGCAGACTTCCAAATTTTTGGGAATATCCCTTCTGCGACTGAGCGCCGAAACAGTATGCACAATGGTTCCACCAGACTATTTGCGCATCTCACGGCGAATATTGGCGGGATCCCATCCGGCCCAGCGCCTTTGTCTAAATCAAGTGACTTCATCATTACTAATAGTTCTTCCTTTTTTATCTCTATGGTGGAGATGGTACTACATGTTCCGGTAGTGTGGTTCAAAGATAGAGTCAAATCATGGCTGTCTCCATTGTTTGAAACCAGATAGGTTGACCCGAAATAGGATGCGAACAAGTCACACACAGACTGTCCACTATCAGCTTTAGAGTCCTTATAATGCATAGTCGAGGGGAAGGCCGAGCGGCAATCTCTTGATCTCCAAAAGGCTTTAGGATTACCCTCAACAATACTCGTCTCCGTGTTCTTGATATATTCGCTATAACACTCCTTTTCCAAGTTTTTCACCCTAGTCCTTAATAGAGCATATGTGCGATAATCTGCGCGATTACCGTACGTCTTGTATTTATCAAAATATTTGCGCTTTTCTTTGTGCGCTTTTTTAAGAGCTGAACTATACCATGGTGGATGGTTATTCGAAGGTGAAATCAGTTTAGATGGTATAAACTTATCACGCAAGCCGTAAAGAGTTCCATAGAGACAGTCGACTGCTGTCTCCAAAGGACAATCAAGTAACTCGTCCTTCCACGACATACTGTCCAGTTCACCACTAATGGCGGCGTAGTCACCCTTACCAAAACAGAACCTCTTGGTTTTTTTACTTGGCAGCTTTAGTTGTGTGCGCAAATTAATATTAATTATAAGTGCTTTATGGTGCTCATCCTCAGGGACCAGAGGATCGTCACTGTGAATTATCTCTAGTGAATCACTAGAGAAGACGAGGTCTAAAATTCTACCGTTAACATTAAACTCACTATTATACTGCTTAAGATCGCATTGATCAATAATTTCAAATAACAGTTTTTGACTATTTCCTTGGGTATGAAGCTGTTCTAGGTGGGACGTTCCCTGGGGTTTAACCCACGTTAGATTGCTTAGGTTAAAATCACCCGCAATTATGAATTTATCATTTGGGTTAGCCATATATATTTCACTCAATTTGCCAGCGAAATTCGCTAACTGCTCCGAGAAGGTGTAACCATGTTTTTGAGCAATTAGATATAAAACACAAATATGGATTTTATATTCACTACGTGGTGCGCAGCTTTTCACAGTGAGCGTGACCCAGAGATCCTCAGCTGACGAGCACCATTCAGTGCGTTCTGAGACTGGCAGATGGTTTTTGACTGCGACAAGGACACCACCTCCATGACGCTGATCAGTGGTGGTGTAGTCTCTATCTCGTCTCCACACAAAATAACTACTGTCGAAAAGTTCTTGGTCATAGATGCCCGGCAATAACCACGTTTCGGATATAAGTACCACGTCATAGGAATTAGCGAGAATGCTCCTTTTAAACATATTAGTTTTACTGCGTAATCCTCTTGTGTTCTGATAGTACACTTTCATCATCATTGAGTACTGACTTGCATAATTAAATTTATAAGCATGCATACAAGAGTAGATTTAAATTTCTTAACTACAAAATACAACTTCAATCTACAGCTAAATACTAGTAGAGTTGCAGAGTGTTGATTCATGTATGATTGTGAGTTATAATAATTATTGTTCTTTAAATAGAGGTGTAAAGGACCTGAATTAAATACTATATTACGGATTGGTAATAAAACTGTTAAATTGTAATAATTGAAATAATCATGGAAATAATTTAAATGCAAGTAATAATAGTAAATGTTATAGAAATAGAGGTGTGTAAGACCCAATATAAAAAATAAATTATGAAATATTAAAGAGGTAAATGAGTAATTAGGAAAACAATCATGGAAATAATTAAATACTAAGGCAAAACAACTCTTCAATAGGTAGAGGTGTATAACAACCAAATAAACGAATAAATTGTGAATAGGTATTAAAATTAATAAGTAATAAATAAAACAATAGTGGAAAAGAATAAATAGTAACGGTAAGTAGTGGTAATTATAATTTAATATATGAGTTAGAATTAAAATTAATGATTGTGAACTAGTGTAATAAACGTGAAAATAATTTGTTCGTAAATAATTATCATTGTAGTGTAAAAAGTGAACATAGAAAAAATTACCAAAGTTGAACAACAACTTGATAATTAATGTTAAAACTAATTGAGTGTAAGTAAAATATTCAAAGCAGCCGTAGTATTCGAGTATTAATTAACGTTATCTGCCTCGATGGTTTTGTGGTTAGCTTATGCGCCTCACCGCGAAGTTGCGGGTTCGAATCCCGGGTCAGGCAAAGTGTTATTTGTAAACTTCCCGTTACGAAATTCACAATACGATACGCTCACCCTCTATCCCATGGGACCTAAATATAACAGGTGAAATGTGAGTGTTCAACACCTTTGCTTCACCCATATGTAATATAGGCATGATGTTATGTATGTTATGTGTTTTGATTATGTTTTCGTAATAGTTCTGTAAAATAATATTTGTGGTAAGAAAACACCGTTTACAAAGTACTTATGACAAAATGTTTAAGTTTGATGAGGCGATAAGGGCATACAAGTATAATATTTTATACTACACCTACGTAGAAAGTACCTCTTTGCAGTATTTAATACGGAGAATATCTATCAAAGAAAGTTAGTCTTTTCAGACGAGTTCTGAAAAGCAACATGTAATGTATGTTAGAGGTCTGAAATATTACTCCTAAATTCATTACTCCCATGGGAGTAATGAACTATTTTTTAAATTTCTTTTTTTTTTCATTTTGTTTTCTGTACTTTTTGGTAAACCATAAATAAAAAAGAATATTAAAAGAATAAAATAACTACTTTTATAAAAATAAATAAATTAATGTAACTTAATTATATAATAACTCCATAAATAAACCACTAAAATCACTATTATTACCTGTTACAAAATAATTACAAACGTTTTTTCACAAATCAACTTCATAAAGTGTAGCTGGCTGCATGCGATTGTTACCAATGTCTCTATGCGCGTATGAAAGAAGAAATTGTGAAAATTTTTGCATTTCGCTCTTAATTCCTCATCATTTTAAAACTTTTGAATAAACAATACTGACGATTTATTGACTCCGGAGGAATTGAAAGTAACTGCTCAAGCAGTGATTGAGGACCTCTTAACAAAAGTCAAGGATCAGATATAATAAAGCGTATGCAGATTTTCTGCAATGGAGAAGTGAGAAAAATGCACAATCTTTTATTTTCCTTGTAGGTGTAGTATAAAGCACTATGTATAACTCGGGCGAAAGTTTGATTTCTTTCGGGTGTATTAAGGCCTTCAGCTACGCTTCGGGCCTCAAACTACACCCTCAATGAAATCAACTACTTTCATCCCTTGGTGTACAATGTACTATTTGTCCTCCAAATTGAAGGAATAAAAGCATAATATGGACATTTAGCTGTATATTCCATCATATTATTCAGTTGAATTTAAACAATATCTGTGTGTAATGATTACACATTCGAGACTGTAATCTATATAAGTAAATACTAGCATACCTATAAAATCATACTTTGTCTTTTTTGCCGCAGGTATTTATATCAAAGTATAATTCACAATCAAGGCTAGAATCAGCTTTTAGCCTGCGGTTTTATCTGAAATTTTTCGTAATAAATTTAATTAGATAATTCAGTCTAATATACCATTCTTCTTATCGTTCTGCTTCGTAGATCGGTCAGGGTTCTGTGATGAAACGATAAAACTCATAGACATATTTCATAATGAATACATACCTACTATAATTGTCAGGTAAATGTCGTCGGCAGTTAAACAAATTACTCGCGTGAAGATTCAGGTTTGTTAGCAAAGAATAATAGGTTTGCCGACAAATGCAAGGTTTTTGACAGAATTTCTTGGATATTGCATCAAATAGTCATACTGCATGTTTATTTTGAGTATTAGGCGCTTGTAAAGAGCTTATCACAAATCTATTTGACTCTAGGGTCCACCACGCAAATATCAGGTTTTGTGAACACTGTAAGCGATTTTAGCCAAAGCCATAGCCGGCCCGAATGTCTTTTAGCGCGCTAATATTGATACTGTTAGCGATTCGGACCCTAGCATGAGTGTGTAGAAAACATTCATCTTCCTCTGACGGTTGACTTATGTATAGTAAAATAGCTCGCGTCTGCATCCGCGCTAGATTGATAAAATTTTCTAAATCCTTCTCTAGTCCTTCAGCTATTTTCATAAAAAGAACTTAGTTAAACCAGGCTACATGTCTAGTTGTACATATTTTTGCCGCCGCGACATTATATTTTTTATTTTTTCTCTTAAAAAACAAAAGAGATAGATATGCTGTCATAGCGCACGCTTGGGTTCAGATCGATTCTTTGGTTAAAAGTAACCAAAGAATCGATCTGAACGCCCAAGCGTGCGCACCATACACCCCAAAGAGATTAAACAGGTATCTTTTTCTGTTCTCGGACAGAATCTTTATGAAGCAATTTGTGATACGCCGTAACACTCTGCGTTTTAAAATGTTCAAGTATTTATTTGCAGTCAAGTTTATGAATAAGAACGTAACAAGCCCAGGGTCAGTGCTCTGGCTCATTTCTCTCTGCCCATTGAAGCATATCGTCTACTATATTGCGTACATATCACACGCATCGTATTGCAATTATTGCCACGAATATAACATGTTATTTATACTTTTTGACGTTGGCTATGTCTGGTTAGAATTTTTACGTGAAAAGGAGTGTGACAAAGTCGGTCTGTGAAAACAATTCTACAGATTTCTAAATTTATGGTATGGTATGAGCATGTAAAGAGAAGTGATGAAAGAAATGTTGTTAAAAAAAACACCACCTTGCAATTACAAATAGCATTACTTAAAATAACTTGTTAGGTGAACCTTGGAGTTAAAAGAATAGACACGTATATTTAAATAGTGAAAAAACGTGATTTGACTGAATATTGTCTGAGAAAACATACCGGTGAATTACCTGTATGTTACTATACATGTATGCTAAGTACCCTCAAGTTCATAAGTTGACCTTATTACGCCTATTGTGATGTTTAAAACTGCCAACATTCATGGTGATGAAGCGGCTTACCAGTGATTCAGTACAGGATTATGAGACCCTGGGTACAACAAAAAATATACTGACTGATTATTGAAGAGTAACGTTACCCCGGACATTTCCACGACATTTGCAAGATCCCCGTCAACTTTGAGATTTTCCGTTGTTTTTTTTTCCACTTTCTGTTTTTTTTCCGATATAAAATTTTTACACCTTAAGCTTTAAAATGATGTTCCTAATAACTACAAAGGGCTTTTGCAAGTTTATTCTTTTAACTAAGTGATTTTTTTAGGACGTCAAAATTTTTTTCAAGACCGATGTTTCGATGTTTGTGATGAAAATATTTTGCACCGAGGGTCACAGAATCATGTACTGAATCACTGGTTAGCTGCTTAATCACGATGTCATTTACACCCTGTATAATTGAACTCGACTGTACTAATCATAGCTAGTTAATTAGCTACAAAAACTATTATAAGAAAACTTGTAAGTAAACTAGTGTGATTTTTAAATGTTAACCTCAAAGAGGTTGTAAATAACTTTTTACAATCAGAGAGGCATAAATATCAAGAAAGCGTTTTCTTATTTTTGCAGCTATAAAAGTCAAAATTCAAAAATGCATACGTAATTTCTGTATTTATATGTGTGGGTAGTGAAACGCTGACGGGTTGCTCGATAGACGAAAAATATGGCACAGAGCGCCCCACGCTTTTTTCAGCTTATATAAGGAATTATTTTTTACTTTTTAGTTAGTAAAAAATAATTTAAAAGCGTGTTTTTTAGTTTTTTTAAACTATTATTTATTTTATACTTTTTAGTTTGGTTTTTTTATAAGAGCGTTTTTTTTATTTATTTTTTTTTTATATTTTTTTTTTATCGAATTATTACATTGTCATCGATCTTTGACAGGTGCGCAAAATTTTAATGAAATCTGTCCATTTAAAGTGGGTCATAATCGAGTCCAAAGGATTTGGTTACATACATACATACAGGTGAAGCTAATTATAAGCGTGTTAAAAAAGACAACTAAGCCGTCCTCTACTTCTACTTCTCTCCGGTTAACCTTGATGATTTCATGATCTTTTGTGTATATTTATAAAATCTTAACTGTATATAAGTCGACAGCTACTAACTGTACATGATGTATGTTTGATTAGGTGATGGCTTGATTTGTACAACTATACCTACACACATTTTGTACGCAACAGCCATGAGTAACGATTTGACATGGCATGAGTTTTAAGAAAACATTTAAGACTTACAGACAGCTGATGGAAAGGTCACGAAAACTGTTTCTTAATTATTACGTTAGATGCTTTGATCTTTATCACAATACGATCTTCTGACGAGATTGGAAATATACAGGGTGGATGCGACATAGCGACATTTATTGAAACCACAGCTTCTATACATGGCCAGTATGCATTTCCACCGGATAAAAAATTCTCTGGCGAAAAAAAAAATCCACGTCTTCCGAACAAATTGCACGATCGCAATGTTCAAATTGTTCGGAGAACGTGATATTTTTTTTTTCGCCAGAGAATTTTTATCCGGTGGAAATTGATACTTACCATGTATAGAAGCTGTGGTTTCAATAAATGTCGCTATGTCGCATCCACCCCGTATAAGCACAAATCTTGTCTTTTTTTAGAAGGATGGTTAGAAAAAAAACACAATATAGAGAGCAACAAGTACAAAGGCACTGCTTAAGAAATTTCTTCCAGCACACCCGCTAGAAAAGATCGTAATGACTATGAAAAAAAATACAATGTGTGATAGAATTAAACAAAAGGATAGGTTATACACGCACACATACTATATATTTTTAAATAAATCATACATACATAACTATAAATTTTATTATATATACATAAAAATGTAATCCTTAATCTAAATTGTGATATGAAAATATTACATATTTTTTATTTCCGCGGAGCCACTCAACTTTTGTCTTACATGTATATATTTGCCATTTATTTGTCTACTTTGTACATTAACATAGTAATATTTTCTTACTGTTATTGATATAAATAAACAACATTAATGACTCATTAAAAAACTCTTATTGACATGTAACGGAAGATGTCCGATGCCGGGTTTTGATAATTCCGGATAAAAAATATATTGCAAAAAGGACTTCTCCACATTAGACCTGAATTATGATAACTGTACTTCTACGAAGAAGCAACTAACCGACTGTTTTTTTTGTTTGAAATAGAATCTTAGCGTGACAACACATTTTATTTAAAACTGTAACGACACCATTATTTAGCACTGAAATCGAAAGTAATGGGTACCTTTCTCTAAAAACGTGTCCATTTATCATAATTATTGAACAGTCCGTCTTTGTTTGACGATTTCACATTTTTCTTCAAATTTGTCAACTATTATGTGTACTGGACACTAATATGCGTAACTTTCTCTACGAAAGTATTTCAAGACGTATAATTTTTTAAATATGGTGCGGAAACTGTGTGTTTTATTTCGAAAATAACATCTGATTTGCCAAATTGGATAATCATGTTATTATTATTATAAACGTAACATCACGCCTATATTACCCAGAAGGGTATGGCAGAGGTGTTCAACACCCACATTTTACCTGTTATGTTTAGGTTCCATAGGATAGGGGATGAGTCTAACGCGATCCACCGGACACAATTCCAACTTCATGCTGCTATTGTGAATTTCCTGACGAAAAGTTCACAAATAACACTATGCCGGACCCAGGAATCGAACCCAAGACCTCGCGGTGAGCGGCGCATACACTAACCACTAGACCATAAAAGCAGTTCACGACATAGGGTTATAAGCAGGGTATAAACAGCAAAGTTCTAGTAAACAAAACTTTCATCAAACAACGCAGTAATTTTTCAAGGCCAGGTATACTTCCGACTGTCCATGTTTCGATTATCAATATTATCATGCAAAAATCTGCTCTTTTGTGGTCATTTAATCATGTCGGACATAAAAACTTAAAAATTCGAGTAAAGTGGCTTAATGGATAATTTACGACTCGTTAGTGTGCCTTCAATAACCTGGTTAGAGATATATAATGGACGATGAGAAGGACAAAATATTTAGGGTCATGCTCGCTTGATGGCTGTCTTGTGATACAAGCTGGCTTAAGAAATAAATAACGATCTATGACCCCCTTTTCGAGAGAAAACCATGGCTGATCAGTAGGCCAATAGTATATTAATGACAAAAAAATCAAATATGCTTTCGAATTCGTTGACCGCAATGCCTATTGCCGTCAAAATCTGAAAGCCATTCAAATATGATATTGTTTATTAATCTATAGAAGCGATAATGTGATTTAGGCAATACTTTAAAGGCAAATAAAAAGATCATTAGCTGTTAGTATCGCAAGAGACGAAATTGCCAAATTCCGTAATGCTTACTATAAAGTCATGATTTATACCTTGTGACATGGATAGTAGAGTAGATAAACGGCTTTTTGTGACAATCATCTAGAAGTATTTATATATTCTTAGTTATAACAAGGGGCTTGATATAAAGGATATAAAGTTAGCCTACGTCTTGCACGATGATTATGATACGACTAGTCTAGATAAATAAAATGTGTCTTGAGTCTAATCAGCACAAAGTTAATAAGCAGTGGGGATAGTAACTTAAGTTTGCCACGAGAAGAAAGATCTTGAAGTAACCTTTTTGAATTATAGCCCAATCATCACACATTCACTAGCTGTCCTATATTGCCGAGGCATCCGTGAATGATAATAACCAATTAACATTTTAGTTTATGATCATGATATCAAAAATGAAGAAGATTGCAAAATAGAAATACGAAAATGGACTACTGCCGTATTTGCATAAATATAGCGAAATTTTAATGCCACACTAATCTGAATCCAAAATCAATCGACGCATAAACAATATTGAATGCAAATCAATGTCAAAAACTAGATGATTTGTAATGAATAAATTTGCAACTTGCCAGTGTATGACTAGCCAATAAAATAAAGTGTAAAATAAATGATAGTTTAGTGACCTAGAATTTGAACGGATGCCTTTTAGTCCACCGGGTGTTGGACTCAGATGGATGAATGTTCTTTTGCCTGGGAGTTATTATAAATACATTATGTTTATGTGATGATAGGCTTCTTGTAGCGGTAGTCAAGCTTATTATTAACCTGAGCTTTAAGATGGTGTTTGATTCGAGAGTAGTTTGATCAAATACGTTCTAATTTATGCCTTTGACAAAATTTCGGGTTAAATCCTCCGGATGTCTTTCTTTTTTACGCGCTTCACTTGTATGTTTGTTTGTTTGTATGTAACCGATTCCTTTGGACGCTATTTTTACCCACTTTAAACGTTCAGAATTCATTTAAATATTGCACACCTGTCAAAGACCGATGACAATGCAATAATTCGATTTTTTTTTGTATCCCTTCTTCGTAAACCAAATAATTTTGTTGCATTATTTTCTATTATTATTATAACCCACGTTTGTTTTGCTCAAGCTCGAGCTTCTCGTCTTTCATGCATTTCAATTTGTAATATTTCACGTGATTAACGCAATGTTTTTTTGTTCTTCGGTCGTCACGGGGCGTCGTGGTGACTTTTATATATTTTGTCTTCTGTTCTTTTTGTCCTATCTATTTGTAATGATATCGATCGACATTGTTTTTATTGCGGTCCAGTATTGATCTTTACAAGATTTATCTTCACATTAATCAGCGAAATCTTTTGAACCCCATAAATTCCATCCAATTAATAGCATATCATTCATCACCAAAAACCCATTAAAACACTTATCAAGTTATATCACTCAAGGCGACCTTGCCTTATATCATTGCGACAGCATCGAGTAAGTACCTACCTAAGGTACTTACTCGATGCTGTCGCAATGATATAACAGCTTAACCTCATGAATTCATGAAGGTAAGCACTCACTAAAACCTTATCTTTAGTAGGTACTACTCTTAATTAATGTAATTTTTAAGCCATCAAGATAAACTTACATCTATACAATCTTTCATAGTGTCAAGGACAAAAGCTTAATATCGTAGTCTTTTGACAGTGGATTATTATATTTTGTAGAAGATTATACTTACTGTATCAGTTTGCTTAATGACTCATGATTTATACTTCTTATACATATATATTTTTTTCAAACGACGCACTTGGAAAAACGCCTGTCGCGGGGGTGTTCACAGACATACATTTCGCACTCACTATGCACACCCATAGTCAGAACAATTCTTTGTGGATCACACAAAGATTTGTACCGTGTTGGGAATCACACTGCGCTGGTGTTGTGACCCACAATACCAGCGCAGCTGAAGGGGGCTAAATTACAGCGTACTTAATTTACGGTGGTATTTGTGTATGTCGAAATTACCAAGTTTACCTACTAGAAGATAATAGATTATATAGCTACCATAATGTATAATTCCTAATCAGACCGCCAATGCCGAAGGGCAGGCGCGATTACCATTTAATGTATTTCCTACGTGTAATTTTGTAACTTAAATTGCATCACCCATTCACTTACTGTCTTAATATTTTAATAGATGTGCTGTTTTTTGGTTTAAGAAACTGTAGTGCCAGTCAATTCAATATTTGAACATGGAACTTTTAAGCGCAAGCTTTTTTTTATGATGGATAGGCACGCGATTTGGCCACGATCTTACCTGATAGTAAGTGATCATGCGGTTTACGGTGGAGCACGCTTGGCTATGAGATACTATTCACTCTTGCTTTAGAGATACTCAAATTGTACTCATGTGGCAGCAGACTCTGTAGCTGCCCAGCGCTTAACCAGTAATTGTTACTAAGAATTTCCCAAGTACTTCGATTAACTGCCCCGATGGTCTAGTGGATAGCGTATACGAGGATATCACCACGAGGTCTCTGGTTCGAATCCCGTTCGACTTGCCGTTAGGAAATACCCAACAGCAGCGTGGAGTTGGAATTGTGCCGGGTGGATGGCGATAGGCTCCGTATTACTTGCACTAACTGCAAAGAAAATAAAGGGTGTGGAACCTAACCATCCAGTTGGACAGCAACTATATCACTCACTACATAAGATTTTCGAATTACAGAACGATTGTACTATGCAGACTTTGTATACTTAGTGAGTAATTTCACCAGTCTCGGATAAGCTTTTCGGCACTTTTTTGACAAATAAAATGTAATTTTTTTATAGAAATTTATAGAATTAACCAGCACTTAACAACACAGCAGCAACACACCTTATCAGGAACTGGTGAAATACCTATAGAGTCCTTTTGTCTCGTTTTTAACAAGAGCTCTATTAAAATACCAATACGTAGTCTAGAACCGCCTTCAGTCGGCAATTTGATCAATTATAAATATAACTATAATAACTCCTTACTTATTTCACGGTGTTAGATAGCTTGTACTATAAGTGTTAGTATTTACTAATACAAGTACAATTATAATATTATATCGGGCGTTGGCTCTGAGTGAAAATAATTGGAGCCAACAACACTGTTTTATATAAGTGTTGTAATTGTTGTTTGTTGGACCAACTTCTTAATAATACATGTTCAGTACGAACATTAAAACTCATTGTAAATGGTTTACAATACTTTTATTGTCGATAACGTGGTAAAATATAGGAGCGCACACTGCGCATAGCGTAGAAATTGGTAGAAGAGTGGCGCCATCGGCGCCATATTGGGAATAGTGTCGTTGCTGTGCTGTGATTGGCGAATGAATAGTGACGTGTGCGTGAGAGTTGTATGTATGTGAGCATGCGTGTGAAGTGTCGGTGAATGCGTTTTGTAACTGCTGTGGAGTGTATTGGAAGCGGCGCGAACATCGTCCCGGGCGTTGAAAGGCTACAGGCCTTTCAATGAAGGTCTTCACCTGCTGGGAGCAGGCACAAGCGATTGATGGCACGTCGCACGAGTCCTTGGGTTGTAGAGACGTCAGCGACGCGTGGCAGTCCATCACTACCAGGAAATAGCTTAGAAATCCTTCCAAGGCGCCAACACATGGGAGATGTGCCGTCTTCTTTGATGAGGACTAGGTCGTCTATCTTGAGAGTAGCGCATTGAGTGCGCCACTTGGTGCGTTGTTGAAGCTCGGCGATGTACTCGTTTGACCAGCGTTTCCAAAAGTGTTGTCTTGCTTGCTCCAAACGCTGGTAACGGTCTAAGCGGTTCATATTGGTTTCAAGAAGACTCGGAGACGGAATCGCAGTGAGCGGTCTACCGATTATAAAGTGTCCCGGGGTGAGCG
The DNA here is from genome assembly GCA_905147285.1 of Hypena proboscidalis. Classification (NCBI taxonomy): domain Eukaryota; kingdom Metazoa; phylum Arthropoda; class Insecta; order Lepidoptera; family Erebidae; genus Hypena; species Hypena proboscidalis. The sequence goes on from LR990147.1 coordinate 2,630,766, forward strand.
GAGAGAAATCATCGGGCGAAGGACTGAGAGGACATAGGGGGCGGCTGTTGAGGATGGCCTCTATTTGGGTAAATAAAGATGAGAGTTCCTCATAGGTAAGATGAGTGTTTTTAGTATTTTATGGGTAAAATATTTAGCACTTTTGACTCCAGCCTCCCACAGACCGCCAAAATGAGGAGCGTACGCAGGCGAGAAGCGAAATTCAATACCCTGAGCAGCTGAAGCGTCAATGATAGCGTCTTTATTATAATTCAAGAAAGAATTGATTTCCTTCGCTGCTGCGACAAAATTTCTACCATTGTCACAGTAAATGGTTTTACAAATGCCCCGGCGAGCAATGAACCTGTTAAGAGTTAATAAAAATGCATCTTTAGATAGGTCGCTTACCGCTTCTAGGTGAATGCATTTGTAGCGGAAGCAAATAAATATGCACATATAGCATTTTGTTATTTTACACCCACGTCCCTTACGATCCGTTATTAGAAATGGTCCTGCAAAATCAGTACCTACTGTGTAAAACGGATAGTCTGGCTCTACGCGATCAGAAGGTAGGTTGCCCATCATTTGGCTCATCGATTTTCCTCTAAATCGACGACATACGAGGCATGTGTGGCATACGCGCCTAGCTAGGTTTCGTCCGCCTAAGGGCCAGTAGCGTTCCCTGACTGATGCGAGTAAAAGTTGTGGGCCAGCGTGAAAGAGACGGTGATGTTCGTACTGGAATATTAATTTAGTTAAATGATTGTCAGATTTTAGAACAATAGGATGCTTTTTATCGTAGGGATAAGTAGAGGTGTCGATGCGACCTCCTACTCTAAGGATACCCTCTGAGTCTAGAAAAGGGTTGAGAGAATTCAGAGCAACATTCGATTTTAGTGGTTTATTAATAGTTAAATTGTAAATTTCTTTAGAAAATGATTGTTGTTGTGATAATTTTATTAGGTGAGTCATAGCTGCAGCCCTTTCTTCAGTTGATAGGGGTCCTACTATTTTAGTTGATGGAAATTTGATATTGTGAATAAATCTTAATATTCTAGCCAATACATTTTGTAAAAATAAAAGTTTTGAGTATTTTTCTATGTCTATGAATTTGCCACTGCTGGGCAGTGTAGTCTCCCCGATGAAAGCGGGATTCGCTTTCATTTCAGGCAAATCAATTACTGACGTAGGACCTGTAGGCCAACAGTCTTCGGGTTGTAATAGGAAGTCAGGTCCGTGCCACCACAAAGTAGATTTAACCTGATCGGGACTTACCCCACGAGAAACAAGGTCTGCTGGATTTTTTGAAGTAGGCACATGACGCCAAGAACTGGGATCGGTCATGTCATTAATTGCAGCAACTCTGTTTGCGACGAGTGTCTTTGTTTTGTTAGGGGACTTAATCCAGCCGAGTACGACAGTTGAGTCAGTCCAATATACCTGACGATTGATTGAGCATCTTAGGGCTTGTAGCACTGTACTGGCAAGCTGAGCACCTAAGAGTGCGGCGGCCAACTCTAAACGTGGTATAGTATTTGTTGGTTTTATAGGACTTACTCGTGACTTGGCACATACTAGAGAGACATTGGCATTGCCATTAGCATCAAGCGATCTAAGGTAAATTGTAGTTCCATAGGCTCTTTGAGAGGCATCAGTGAAACAGTGTAATTCAATTATAGAAAAATTGTTAATTAAAATACATCTAGGTATTCTTAGTGAAGAGAGTTCTGAAAGCTTTTCTGTAAATTTTAACCAAGATTTTTCAATGTCTGGGGGTACTGGTTGGTCCCAGTCTAGTTCAAGTCGACAAATGTCTTGGAAAAGAATTTTAGGCTTGATTGTACAAAGCGATAATAGACCAAGTGGATGAAAATTTTGAATGTAGATGAAAGTATCAATCTCTTTGTTAGAATATTTGGTTTAGAATATTGAATATTGAAATGGAACTCATCAGAAGATGGAGTCCATCCTACACCTAAGGTACTAGTGGCGTTGCTGAGCATCAGATCGTCATGTTGGAGATCAATAGAATCTGCAAATAATTGAGTAGGTAAGTTTGATCGGTATTTACGAAGATGAAAACCGTGATTGGCTAATTCTTTAGATACTGATTGTTGAATAAACTGCATTTCTTTCTCTGTATCTGCTCCTGAAAGGATATCGTCGACATACAAATCGTTTTTAATTACAGTTTTAATTGTAGAGTTGCTACACTGCTCCCCGACTTCAATTATGCAGCGAGTTGCAAGGAAACTAGCACTTGAGAAACCATAAGTCACGGTATTTAATTGTAAAACTTGTATAGGATCATTTTCGTTTTCACGCCATAAAATTTGTTGAAGATGACGATCTGAATCTCGTACTAAAATAGCTCGAAACATTTTTTCGATGTCAGCAGAAAATACGAACTTATGTTGCCGAAAACGCACTAGTATGTTAAAGAGTGAATCTTGAACGATCGGTCCTACCATTTGCAGGTCATTGACCGATATACCTGAAGTGGTTTTGGCGGAGCCATGAAAGACAGATGATGCGGCAGGTAGTAGGCATTTCTGTGAAGTTCAGTTGATTTAATTTTAGTTAAGTGCCCGAGGGCTTGATATTCATTTATAAAGTTGGTATAGGCTTGTTTTGTTTCTGGTTGCTTACGGAAGCGAGCTTCTAAACTAAAAAAACGCTTCTTCGCAAGACCATAAGAATCGCCCAAAACAATTGGGTCCTCGCGGAGAGGTAGAGCTACACAAAAACGACCATCTGGGTGGGTTCGTGTAGTGTTAGTTAAAAAGTGCTGCTCGCAAAGTTTTTCTTCTTTGCTGAGAGCTTTAACTTGTGGGAAGTTTTCGAGTTCCCAGAACTTAGATAATTCATCATGTAGATTTGGAGATGAGTTTTCATGTAATAGAAAATTGCACATCACTTTTTTGGAGCCTTTGATCGGCTTTGGATTATATATTGGACCAGCAATAAGCCAACCGAGCTTAGAGCTTCTTAAAATAGGATTTCTTGGCCCTAGGGAATGTTGCTCTGAACCCACTAAGTCCCAAAAGAGATCTGCTCCGATGAGCATATCCAGAGTAGAAGGTTCATTGAAGTTAGGATCCGCTAGGCTGAAATTTGATAGGTTGAGGTGCCTTATGTCAAGAGCAACCTTAGGTATTTTTCCTGAAATAGTAGGTAAGATTAAACAAGACAGTACAACATTGAATGAACTATTTTTGGATAATAGTTGTACTGAACACCGTTGGATATTTGTTTTCAGAGACATGTTACCTATACCTACTACTTCAGTATTAGATGACTGGGGAGATAGGTTTAACATCTGCCTAACAGCTTCAGTTATAAAAGTAGACTGGCTCCCACTGTCTAGGAGGGCACGCACAGTGGCTGTGTCCTTAGTTATAGGATTGGTTAACTGGACCTTGGCGGTACAAAGTAGAACTTCAGGAGAAGATATAGCTGACATGGTGATAGACTCATTGTTATTGTTTTCAGGTTCCTTATGAAGCAGTGAGTTGTGTTGCTTCTTACAGATTTTACAAGTTCCTAAAAGTTTGCATTGTGTCAGTTTATGACCACCTCGGAGACAGTTTTGACATAAATTGTTTGAATTAATAAAGTTGATTCTATCTTCTACTGACTTGCTCTTAAACACATTGCATCGATGCAGAAAATGTTTATTATTACAGACTAGACAATTCAGCGAAGAATTGGTTTGAGAAGAATTTGTATTCTCCTTAGAAGAAGTAGTAACTAATGCTTTAGTTTGACCCTTGTGGGTTTGATTGTTTTGAATATATTTAGGTTTATCTTGTTTAGATCTATTGAATGAAGTTTCCAAAACATCAGCACGGCCTTTCAAAAAAGAAAAGAATTGTTCCAAAGTTGGTATGTCGGGTAAGTGATTCCTATTTTCTTCCCACTTAAGGAAAGTGTTATTATCTAACTTTCCAGCTATAATAAATATAATAAGAGCATCCCACTTATCTGTAGGTAGGCCTAGGCTAGAGAGAGCTCGAAGATTCTTTGTGACATGGTCAATAATAAACCTTAGCGACTTATCTGTTTCACGCACAGACTCAATATCTAACAATGACTTTAAATGGTTGTTAATTAATTGACGTTTGTTGTCATAACGCTCACATAGAATCTTCCAAGCCTCAGTGTAATTGTGGTCAGAAATTTCAAAGTTAGAAATCACTCGAGAAGCCTCTCCGATGAGGTATGAGTTTAGATATTGGAATTTATGAATATTCTTTATATTTTGATTATTGTGAACTAAAGAAATAAATATATCTTTGAATTCCAACCATCGGAAGTAGCTGCCATCATAATTTGGAATTCTGAGCTCAGGCAAACGAAACCCGACTGATCCATTGTCATTATGATGACAACAAGAGTGTGCTGATGAATGTGGAGAGTTAGCACGTGGGTGTAAATCAACCTCGCTCTCTAAGAATGATTTAGCCAACGCTATGCAATGGTAGAAATCTTGTTCGATTAAATCTCTGATAGCTAACTCACTATCTTGCTTATCACCATTAATAATTTCTATTTGACACTGCAGCTCATCAAATTCAGTGAATAAAGCTTCAAAATTCGGTAGTTTTATCGCAAGTTTGCTTAGTTCAAATTTGGAAATGCTATCTAATGATTTTAAAATTATTTTTAAACTTGGTAACGCGTCCTTTAATAGAACTACGTTTAGCAATTAAATCTTTATATGTTAATTCTTCACTACACATTTTGAACTAGCGATAAAATGCACTCGAATAAAGTAAACAAAGTTTTTATGCGTACGACAATCCTCGTTTTGACGTTCCACACTCAGCTGTCAGGGCGTTGACCGCTCAGCTGGAAGACGCTGCGTCGTCCGTCGGCTAGATAGACACGCTATCCGCGAACAAGGGCACGGCGCCGGCGCAGGCGGCGAACGACAGACAATGTCACTGGAATAGATTGTTTCAACAAGCTTAGAAAGCAGCCATAACCAAACAAATAGCTTTGTTTACAAATGAGGGATAAAATTTAAAGTTTGCTATGCTATTAAAACTGTTGTGGAATGCAGTGCAGTGAAAATAAGAGAGCTTTAGTGAGTTAAATTCGTTTAAAATTAGTTTTAATAATTGGATAAATGAAATAGGTTACTAAAAGTGCAACAGAATCACATGTAAGGCGTTTAGGTTACCTAAGTATGGGCTAGATTCGTGCTAGAAAGGCTGTGCTCGGTTTAGGCACTAGAATGATGAATATTGTAATAGGCGCGGTGCTATGAAGTAAGTAGGTAGCATGTAGGCATAGGCATAACACTGCAAATTGGCACAATAAATCACCAAACCTTTTTGAGGCACACAAATCCCTAAAAAACCCAAATAGAAGCGGAAATTAGGTAGGAAATAGAATGGAACGGGCTCACAATATTATCGGGCAGACATGCGGTCACACCATGCGATGTACGTGGAACATCCTCTTTCTTGGTAGCTATTCCTGGTAGTGATTGAGGCAGTGGATGGATTTCCTTTTCATGTGTTTAGATTCTGGAGCATATTTTCGTGGATTGCATTGGATCTTCGTTGAGATTCTTCAAAGCATGGCAGAAATTGTTGTGAGAATCGCGACGGCCATTTCGTCCTCTCGGCGCGGCATTTGTCTGGCGCGATTCGCGTGGCAACAGATCTTCGAAGTCCGATATCCTGCAGTCCTGTCACGGTCGCCACTTAATGTTCAGTACGAACATTAAAACTCATTGTAAATGGTTTACAATACTTTTATTGTCGATAACGTGGTAAAATATAGGAGCGCACCCTGCGCATAGCGTAGAAATTGGTAGAAGAGTGGCGCCATCGGCGCCAGTGTTGCCAGATGGTCGTCTCGCGTTCTCCCCAAAACTTCGCCGAAATCCCCCCAAAATTCAGGTTTTGAAGAAAAAATCCCCCAAAAATTTTAAAATAATATTTTATCACTTGTTGCGTCAAACACGCGCGCGCGCGCCCCCTCCACGAGTCTAGGCGCCATTCCTTGTCGACAAAAACATTAAATAATCAGAAACTACTGTAGCAACACACGATTAAAAAATACTCTCGGAAAGCTGAAGGAATGCAAAATTTAATTTAATATTAACTCGATTGCCTAAATTAATGCTAACTATAGAAAATAAACCTCAAAGTTAAAGTTTTTTTAAGCAAAAAAAATACAATATTTTGTTTTTACTTCGAGGTATACAAAACACTATGCAAATTACTGGAATTGATTATTCTATACTTTAAACTACATGATATGCTCTTTATGAAAAAAATATTAAAATTTTAGACAGGGAAAACGTAAACAAATTTGAAGGAATCGAATTCTCCACGCAAGGTCAAATGACCTTGGCGTAAACATTTGACAAGATGACCGCCGACTAACAGCTCGCGCACACATTCAATAGGATTTTATTGGAAGACGAAATTATGTATAGCTACCGAACACATATTTTATGATTTGAGTAACTATATTAAAATAATAGACATTGTGTTATTTTATTATATTTTACATACGCACCTACCTAATTTTATATATTTAGTAAGTAGGTAATAATGCAAAGATATAAAAGTATGTATAGTCGATTCATATATTATAGACTTGGCAAAAACAGTAAACAAACCCCCCCCAATAACAAATTACGATATTGCGAAAGAATAACACACTGTACGACACATTGAGTTGTATAAACTAGTTCACACACCAACACACTAATATTCACATATATTCATTGTAAATTCACTGTGCAAATGTATTCTTTTTGCAAATTTCGTTATTCCAAGGAGACTTCAAACCACAGATTAAAAAAACGACATGGAAGTTTGACATTTGATTTAGGGATGGGAACAAGTGAACGAAAGAACGATTGGGATTGATTTACGTTTTTGTCAGTGATGATGATTTAAAATTGTTCATAACATTCTTAAATTTATTGAAAGCTGTACTTATATTAAATTAAATTTTATTTAATTTATTTATCGTGAATAACAAATCGTAACGAATTAATCCTTTTCTACAACTAAAGTGACCCATTCGACTGTGCGGTTCGCGCGACTCGGTTCTTTAGTTTCGTTCAATCGCGAACGACACATAACTAAATCAAAGTCCATTTTTAACCGACTTTAGCGACTTTTAATTAATTAATATCATTCACTGAATGAATGTTGAAGCGCCATTTTGAGTAGTTCACAACAGTTCATTAAATGATTCACATCACTATTTTTTTTCGTCAGCCATTATTGTTTATCTTTTTTGCCAAGTCTAAATGAATAGACTATAAGTAGCTACTTTTTGACTTTATACGACGTATGTAGCAAACAGGCGTGTAGTCCACCGAATGACGAGTGGTAACTAGATACCATTAACATCAACAATCCACAAAAGTAGGACTAGGTGTGAAATAAAATATGCACTGTACGGTTGGTTTAAATCTTATATTAATATTCAAGGCACAACATTAATATTCAAGTGGGACCTGTATATATACATATACAGTTATGTCCCACTGCTTATATTTTATTTAATCGTTATAATAATTAAAAAAACGTGTGGCACTCGGGGACTGCCGCGGTAAAGCTATTGCATAGCATTTTTTATCAACTTATGCAATTTGATGCCATTTTGAGTTGATAAGTCGCGAGTCCTGTCAGTCTTCATTCTTTATTTGATCCAATACACATTCAATCTTAAGCTACGCACAAATTCCAAATCGAATGAAACGTAATTTAGATGGAGGTGGTGCGAATAACTTAATCACATCCCTAGCCTTCGTTGGTAGTTCGTTGCTCAGAATAATGACATTTAATCTGTGGTTAGTTGGCATTGGAAACTAGTGGCAACTCAGCCACCAGATGTCGGATGTTAAATTGGATTGTGCAGCTGATTGGTTGAATTGTCATAGGGTAGCCATACGAAGAAGATAGGGTAGGGCGATCCAATTAATTTCTAAACTTTTTTTGCCAAGCTGTAATTTTGGTAGTAAAAATCCCCAAATCCCATCAAACTCAAATTTTTCCCTCCAAGCGTCCCCCCAAAAATATTTGCCCCCCAATTATCCCCCCATCATTTAAAAAAACCCCCAAATTTGGGGGAAATCCCCCCAATCTGGCATCACTGATCGGCGCCATATTGGGAATAGTGTCGTTGCTGTGCTGTGATTGGCGAATGAATAGTGACGTGTGCGTGAGAGTTGTATGTATGTGAGCATGCGTGTGAAGTGTCGGTGAATGCGTTTTGTAACTGCTGTGGGTGGAGTGTATTGGAAGCGGCGCGAACAATACATTATTATGGTTTTACTATTTCCAATCGAGCAAAAGTATTATCAAATAATTTGCAATAGACATAATTAATATATTTTAGCTTTATAAAAAAACATTGATAAAGCAAAATCAACAGCTAAATACGAGAAATCTTGTCCATGACAAATCCTAATCATATTATAAAACCGTTGAAAAATTATGGGACCGGCAGGATTTCAACCTGCGACCCTCTGCACACCGGGCAGCCGTATCAACTGTCTCTTTGTATAATTTGCTAAGCATAGCTAAATGCTATAAAAATAATCAATTAAGAATCCAGCAGGACCCGAACCTGCACCCCTTGCACCCCTTTAAAATATTACAAGTTGAAATTCCTTATCGTCAAAATTACTTCATAAAAAGCCAAAAAGCTAGTATTTTTTAACTCAAAGCAATTTAATAATACTACTAAACGTGATGTGAGAATGTATCTAAGTCATAAAGATTTTTCTAGCAGGAAGCTCGTTTCTAAATTCACTTATAAATATTAACCAGAAGAGTTGACCTTGTCGTTATAATAGGATTGATTCTCATCAAAATTCATTTAACACATGCATAAATAAATATATCTAATTAATTTCCATAGAAAATCCCATTAAAATATGTTTAACACAGATTCTAATCGTTCATTTATACTGATATGCATTCCACGACTTATCTATTAGTATGGAAAACTACGTCTGATATAATGAAACGTGTTTAGAAATCAACATGAGGGTAGATAGTGAGATAACTTCTTAGTTATCTAATTAGCGAATGAGTATTTAGTTATGACGAGAAGTAACATCTTAAGCCAATAACCACAAATAGTTGTCGATACGTGTCTACATTTGAAAGACAATATCATGACGCAGCGATAGCCGAGTGGAAGACCGTAGGACTGCGAAGTCAAAGGTGCCGTGGGTACCCATGGCACACACCTCTCTCAATAAATCGTTAATATTCGTCTTTTCGAAGATATGTGTGTATTTATCATTTAAATTATCGCTCGCTATCGGTGAAGGAAAACATCGTGAGGAAACCTCCATGCCTGAGAGTGCCTAAAAAGTACTCTAGGGTGTGTGAAGTCTACCAATCCGCACTTGGCGAGCGTTATGGACTATGGCATAACCCTTCTCATCATGAGAAGAGACCCGAGCCCAGCAGTAAGACATGAATTAGATAGAGGGCTGCTATTGTAATGATATCATGTACCTGTAATTTGTAACTTCGTGCTGCAATTGTGAATTTCCTGACGGAAAAATCACTTTGCTCGACCCGGGAATCGAGCCGGAGACCTCGCGGTGAGAGGGGCATACGCTTACCACTAGACCATCAAGGCCTTTTTTGGTTATGTAAATAAAAAATATGTCGCAACATTCCAATTCTCCTTAAATATGTATTATCCTAATTACCTTTGTCACAAATCCGTATTATAATATAAACTTTCATCACCCGTATAATTCTATTCTCTTCTTATGAAGCAAACATAAAATTCATCGAATTATGGGTTTATTCGACTAATACGATTATAAAAGCATTAGCTTCATTCAAACCTTGAAAAAACTCATCAATGCTTATTATAGTGAATGTATAAAAAGGGTAATTTTAAAAATAGAAATATGTGTGAAGTTGTAAAATTCATCTTTATCAAAATGACTAAGTCAGCAACGGGTTAGTTTAGGTTAGGTGACTGACGCGATGACGTAGTAATTTAGAAGGCAATGTATATTTTTACAGTGCAATGCCGCGATGACAAGTTTTGCAAGGCAATTCTTTGCTATTCCTTTCTTTAATTATCTTTTTAATCGAGATTAACAAAGCAAGCAATTACGGCAATTGCCTGTTAATAACCGACAAAAAAAACGAAGGAGGTTCAAGTCAACGTGTATATTTACTATGTAAGATCGCGCATAAAACTTGAATGTTCACTTATTTATGGGTGCTTTTAGTTTGTCGGTTTAATTTTTAGTTAAAAATAAAAATATAATAAATATATAATAAAAATATTTTTTGTTTATTGTGTTTTAAGATAGAGATGGCAAGAGAATTGCCTTGCAAAATTGACACCGTGGAAATGAGCCCTTAGGGTCGAATAATGCTACTAAGAAAAATAAGTAAGTTTCATAATTAGCACTATTTTTAAAATAGCCCTGTGTACAATATGTACATCATATAATTGCATATACAGTAGCAGCAATTACGTGTAGTTTAGCCACACTTCACTGGGCGTCGACAGGCTATAGGGCCAATGTCACATGAATATTTTTTCTCCACTTGCACAACACAGCTAGCAATGTTAAAGGTTATACAAGGTAAGAAGTTAAATTCATTTCGAAGGAATTTCTATCTAAGGAGAGTTTCGAAATAACGGTCAGTTTTGCGATAAGTATAACTCGCCTGTGTATATTTTGCTACTTTGAGTTGATGATAATGTTTTACCCTAAAAATATAATAAAACATATTAATTTTCAAAACGAATCATAAAATTATTATCATGTCTTTCAATGCGGCCGTGGCGCAATGGATAAGGCATCGGTCTTACGATCGAGAGGTCGTGGGTTCGAATCCTGGCCATTACACCACAGACGTGAACTTCCTCCTAACACAAGCGAACTAAGCTTAGCTGGAGGGGGTTAACAAGCATACTAGTAATTTGTATTTGCAAATTACTAGTAAGATTAAAAAAAAAAAAAAATCTACATCTCCTAACTTTTCAAGGTTAAATGATATCGGTGATGACGAACCGAAATCATGAGATTCAAATAATTAACGGTTGCTTAATGCATACAAATTTAGAATTTTATCACCACAATTCCAACTCTGGACTAAAAATATCCTGTCGAAAATTAGAAACGGGGGCGTAGCGGTGACAGATCCCTAACCACAAGCACATCGAGGCAACAAATAGAAGCGTAGAAAAAATATAATAGATATTTATAGCTAACTTAACCACAATATTTGGATACCATATAAAACTTTCAATTCAATTTTTCAATTTATTTATTTTGTGAAACACAGGTGGATACAGATGTTTTTACAAATAAAATAGGTACAGTCCATGTTCCGCCCATACAGGCATATAAAAAACTTTGTATATTCTACCCGTTTTGATAAGATAAATACACGTTTCATGACGTTATCGTCAAAATGCATTATATTATTACATATCTACGTGTTAGGGGCAATAATAAAATTACTTTTATTATATAATTTAATACTTTATTTTGCTCTTGACCTCGTTATAACAAACTAAGGCCAAATTTCGGCACTTTACTAATCACATTACTTATAAACTAATAAATTCAAAATAACAGTTTTAGGTTAGTTTTTGACTATTTCCTAATAAAGTATTTCTAAAGTTAGATTTCTTCTAAAATAATCTAATTTGAATTGTAAAGGCGATGATCGAAATGCGATTTACTGATTCACATTTTCGCAACTTTGCTGGATTTAGTTTTGCCAATTTTATTTGATATTATGAATATTAATTTAAAACTAGCTGACCCGGCGAACTTCGAATCGCCTTAGCGTAAATTTGATGCACTACTTTATTTTGTATAGCTGACCTATCTTATGTATGCTTACATATTCAATTTGAACTGGAATCTATAATATAATCTATATCCATATAAAAATGAATACCTATTTCCCTGGTCTCGTCATACCTGAGAAGGACTTTACTAATTTTATTAAATAAAAAACAAAATATATATTTTCATAATGGTGTTTATTCCGTAGGGTTCAATAATTTCGCTTATATTTTTACAGATTTTTTTTTTTTTTTTCTCCGTAAGAACCTTGTGCAGGGTATTAGAAAACTACAAAAAAAAAAAATCAGCCAAATCGGTCAAGCCGTTTTCATGCTATGTCGTGACAACGGAAAACGGGTTTCATTTTTATATATATAGATAAAGGTACAAACCTCATTTGTGTGTACTTGTTAAATAAGGGCGAAAAGTTTAAGCACAGCACACGGAATAAACGCAAATATCTATGCAAATAGTGCTGACAAAAGTCGCGGGGAAGCGGGGGGGTAAATTGTACCGCGAAATCATAAAACAACTAGTTTTATATGAAGTGTATGATTGGCGATCATTCTTGACAATGACACCTTCGGTTAGTTTATTTCTTTGATGCATAGTTAGGAAGGATTGTGAATTTGTTCATAATAAGTTCTTTTTTAAAATTTAATACCACCATAATTCAGACTTAAGTTGACGACTTATCTGTTAGCCAATCTATCACTCCCTAAGAGTAATCAAGGGTGCTTTACAAATATGAACAATTATTTTGCATTGAATATTTAAAAACAGTGAGTATAATCTAATCAAAAGGCAATGTCTTTTTGGAGAAAAAGATAACTTAGTAATCTTCATTCAATCATTACATTCATCATTGAGTAAAAATTACATTTTAACTGGCCTACCTAAACCACACAGCTCAACATATACCGGAATCATTTTAAAATGCGTACAAAAATTACTTGCAAGGTGTTCCATTGAATGTTACTTCGTGCGTGAGTAAAGAACGCAACTTCCTCTCATTTCACTTTTGATGCGAGCAAATTACTAAGTTACGATTAAGTAATTTTATAAAACTATACTTCAACCGTAACCTTATAAAATATTTATACAATACTTTCAAATACTCATTATCCGAAATGTTTGTAATGTAATGACATAAGTATAGTTCAATTAACTATGTAACTTTATGGTTTATGCTGGAAAGCCATGCAAAGTAGATAAATCAAAACATTTTTTTATTCATGCCGTATTTAATCTACCTTTATTTTTTCAAGATTTTTTGGGCAATTTAGGTTTCTGATGTCTCTGTTGTGTTAAGGCAGGTTAGGGCGATATTCATCAAAAACTTGCGCCTTGCGATGTTTCCCACGAACAAAAGTAATCTTTTTGCCATCTACCTCCATACTAAATTTCATAAAAATCGATCCAGGCGTTCACACGTGATGTCGCGATCAAGGAAAATAAGGTTTAATTTTATATACGTAGATAGACGAGCGATTGATATCTTGAACTTTATTTATTTTGAAAAACTGAAAATTTAACTTAGACGAATCAAAATTTGTTTTAGGTTGGGTTCAATACCGTAGGAGGCGAAGGACTTCGACACAGCCTTCCTTAGGCTTACTGTAGCTGCAATCTCATGTCCCATTTGTAACTGAATAACAATGTTCATGGTTGTATTGCAATACTAATAAACTTGCTATTAGTATTACAATTGCAATATTATAGACACAGTTTATTAACACAACTGTCATAAAATTGTCTAATCGTTTAACACTTAGGAAACAAGATAGAATCAGCCACACGTATTTCTTCAAAACATGTATATTTGAGTATTACGACAGACAGACAGATGGTCTCTCGATTGTCACATTATAGATTCTAACTATCGATTGCAACTGTTGGTCAACTGTTGTGCAACTTATAGTAGACTAGCTTCCGCCCGCGGCTCCGCCCGCGTGGTATGTCAATTAAAAGTAGCCTATATGTTAATCCAGACTATAAGCTACATGTGTGCAAAATTTCATCGAAATCGACCCGGTAGTTTTGGCGTGAAAGAGTAACAAACATCCATCCATACATCCATACATACAAACTTTCGCCTTTATAATATTAGTAAGGATTAGTGCTAAACGTTTTTTAAAGTGCGCTTCATAAATGCTAAGTGGAGATGCTCTAATATATTCAAGTGTTACTAACAACTTATTTTATGGTTACAGGTAAGATATGCATAATTTATGTTACAAGGCCAACGAGCTATCCAATTTCTTATGTGTTATCATTATCATCATTAAATGACGCAAAAAGTCGGTTAAATAGTTTTTGAAGTCGGTGCTCAAAAATTGCAATTGGAAGAAAACGATCAGCACAGACTAAAAAACTTCAAGTTATTTTGAAGTTAAAAAGAATAATAGATATCTATAAACTTTTTAGTGAAGTCTTTACTTTACCATGAATAATTTTTGGTTAAGACTGATTGTCCAGCAGTTAGAAGGACAGGTACAGAAAAACGACTAATCCTATTTAGTTTATTTCATTACTCTTAACTTCATATATAAATATATACTTTAGTAATATTCAAAGTCTCGTCTCATCTGTGTATAATCTGAAAGAATACAGTAAACGGTCTTAAGATGACTATATTTAAAGAATTATCCACGTACACCTAAACGTCAAACCTTCCAGCTAATGCTCAGCAACATGCGGAACATAACTGCTAGATGCAAGTTACTAATTAACTTCAGAAAAAAAAAAAAAAAACACTATAAGTACCTACAAAAGATACACTTGATTTCTCTGTAATTCTACCATTAGATCCGGATTTGATGAAAATGGAACCACCTCGGAAGAACATTCACTCAAATAAAAAAAAGAGTTTTTAAAATCAGTTCAAAAACGTGGGATAAATTGTACGCATAGAATATAGAACTTCCCCATATTTCGAAGTCGGTTAAAAAGAACACAATATGGATAGTATAAATAATTTTAAAAACCTGCGCATTTTATTGTTAATAACCACACGTCCAGCAAACTTTAGAAATCAATAATCATAGTAAACATCACGGTTCACAAATATTTCTTATAAGTCATGTTCTTTAGATCTGTATAGTAAATAGCAAATATCGCTTATCATCAAATATTTCCAACAACCATGTGAAATGCATAACTTAACCTCAATATCTTTTAAGCCACCGTTAACGCTGATATTTTTTCGTTAGTATTTAACTTTTTAAATTTTTTGTGTTGAACAGAGTATTTTTTCTACAAAAATAGATTTTATTACTTTTTCTTTTCTTTTTTCAATCTCTCTGATCCGTTCAAACATTGTATGAGGGAGAGAGAGAGATTGAAATACAGGTTTAAAAAAACCGAGGTTTAAAAAGTTTGGTGACATTGAAGTTCACTCGTATGTGTGTGTACCTTGGAAAGTCAATGTCAAACATGTACAAACTTCACAAATTAGCTGTATTTACTCGACCCAATAGAAGCATTGGGAAAGTGTCAAGTGTCCAAAAATGTAGTAGTGTAAACAGCTAGCACAAGGTCGATATGTAGAGAATTTTGCACTTTGGTAATCGTTAATTGTTTGCTAAATGTGGCACTCTATCTTGTTTTAGGTGGTATTGATGATGGAAAGTAATTCTGTTTGTTTGCCGACTAGTCAGCTAAACCCATACTCGGCCTATCTCTACTATTTTAGTTTGAAAGTTTAGTAGAAAATTAGATTTTCTTTCTTCTTTTTGTTGTCGAATCAATTTACTCAAAATAATTCAAATTTTAATCCGCCCAGTAAGTGGCCACGTTAACAGTACTATATGTGGTCTTGTTGAATACATCTATGGAGCAGTTGTCAGGGTAAATGGGGCAATCGAGAAGGTGAAGCATGGTTTGCTGAGGTGCACGGCAATCACACTGTATCTGTGCTGGTTGTATTCCTTTTTTTCCAGGTTGTATCTGCAACGGCCAACCTGGGCTTTTAATCGATTCAAGAAATTCTATATGGGCCACTACAGATTGGATCAGTTGGGTAGTGGAGGGAACTTTTCCTGGCACATTTTTTTCCTGGTGGTAGCAGGTTGGTCCGTAAGGGCGCCGTAGATTTTAAGAAGCTGTTTCGTCTCGGTGGTGGCATCTGAGATGAAACATCTCTTATAACCCCTCTTATAACCTTAGGCCCTGATGCCTGAAATAAAAATATATTATTATTATTATTATTATAACTACATCTCTTAGAAATTTGGTGGTTTATTGACTGTGATATCATTAAGTTGTAAAAGCGTAACAAGCAAACAAAACATAAAACTCTTATTAATATCATTAGAAAAGTGCAACCATTTCGAAATTCCTAAACAAAACATCGAAAACAAGTTAGAATTCGTAAAAGTGAAAGTATGACTCAACTTAGTGCATTAGAAATTACACCCATTACGATTTGGTAATTCTAAGAACAATTAACTAAGTAATTTAACTTTTTATATTATCTAACCGCATTTAAATTTAGTATAATTCTATGAATTACTGTTGCCGCAAAACTTAAAAGTTTAATGAGAGTTATATTTAAATAAAACTAAGTATCTACTGGCTATCGTTCACAGTTTCACCCGCGTGGTTATGTCGACAAAAGAAGCCTTTGTTTTTCTTGAGGAATTGAACTATCTCCACCCCGTTTGTCATCAAGATTGGTTCTGATATTTCGGAGTATATTCGGTTCCTGCAGAAAATCTTTCCATACAATAATAGTATAGATATCTAATATAAAATAAATAAATAAATATCTCACAACTTACACACAAAGCCATCTAGTCCCAAACTAAGCAGAGCTTGTACTATGGGTACTAGAATAACTGATACTAATACATTATACTTTTCTTTTGTAAATACATACTTATTATACATAGAAACACCCAGACTAAGACAAACCCCCATGTTCATGCACACAAAGATTTGTCTTAAGCGGGAATCTAACCCGCAACCTCGGCGTAGCAAGCAGGTACACTACGCACTCCGCCATCCGGTCGTCATAAATATCCAGTATAAATAGTACTTATTACCAAATTGATGTAATGTGAATATATTTCCAGTATTTTGAGTATTGACAATGACTTATTAAGTAAGATAAGTTAAATTTAAGATCTAACATGTATAATCGTAGAAACAATTCTGGAAATAAACGTTTATATGAGCTAATCTAACAATGACTGGTTACTTCGTACTGAGTTACGGTGGTCTAATAGCAGTGGCTCCACGTAAAATACACATTTCACTGGTGGTGGTAGTAGAGCTTTTGTGAATGAGCTCGAGGGCGGCAGCACCATCGTCTCACCTTTAACCTGCCGCCAAATAGTAGTGCTTCCATTACTGTGTTCCGGTTTGGTGGTGAGATCAGGCCCTAAAATTACTGGCACATGAGGCATAACACCGTAGTCCTCAGCTGCAGCGACGCATCTATAATCTGCTTTTGTGGATTGTTGATGTACATGGGCTGCACTACACTTATCATCAGGTGGACTACACGTTCGTTCGCTGTGGGCTTAGTATAAAAAAAAATAACTGAAATTCAGCTAAATCCGTTAAAATAGAAGCCGACTCTCATGTAACTGGGCAAGGCTCGGTCTTCTTCTTCTTCGTCGTGTCGATGGCTGAGTCAAATTTTATTTTGACTTGCCATCGTGGTGAAAGGATTAGCCAATTCGCTTTGGAGAACTCGCGAATTGCCCAGGGTGCACCGTACGTCACTCGGGGAGGCTCCTTTCATGCACCCAAAGGCTCGGTGACTGATTAGCTAAATATTAATGTATACTTCGTTTGTTTCAGGTATGCATCAGTTTAGCAGTATCATTGGATGTTTAACATAACTGGTAATTTATGTACGTAAGGTTTAAAGCAATACATCACTCGACTTAGATCTATAAATTAAATCTAGAAAACAGTTACGTATGTGTGTAATCGTTAATTATATGTGCATGACTCGGACAAGATTGAATCTAGATTTTATTACTAGGGAAGAATATATAATTCTATTAATTTACTCGTTTTTGCCTTGCATGCAAATTAATCTATATATATATATATATATTTTTTAATGATGTTTCTAAATAATTAGATACGTCATAAAGATTACAATCTAGTCTAGAAATAACATAAGAGACTAATGAGTAATTTAATTTTGACCTGAGCTACTAAATTAATTTATGCTAAGAATATGTCCATTAACACCTATCTTATTGTCTCTATTATCGAAAATGACACTTTGTTCTTGTGTTCTCTTAAAGTAGCAGTACCATTGAAGCACTCATTTCACTGAACTAGCTCAAAAGGTTTCGTCCTTTTAAGTCTTCTAACTCTATATGAGAAGATTATGATTTCAGTTTTTCTACATAACATAACATCACGCCTATATATAATTCAAACTTTTATTGTTCCGGCATGTTTTTAGGGTTCCGTAGTACCTACAAGGAACCCTTATAGTTTCGCCATGTCCGTCTGTCCGTCCGTCTGTCCGAGGCATAGCGACGAAAACGTTGGTGCTAGAAAACTGAAATTTTGCATAAACATGTATGTTAACTATACAAAGAAAGTCGTAGAATAAAATTTGGAAAAATATTTTTTTTTCGGGTAGCTCCCCTACATGTAAAGTAGGGATGTTTTTTTTTTTTGTCGCCTACCCCATAGTGTGGGGTATTGTTAGATAGGACTTTTAAAAACGTTCAGGGGTTGCTAAGACAATTTTTTGATTTAGAGATTCGTTTGCGAGATAATTAACTTTAAAGAGCAAATTTTAGTTCGAGTAGAGCGTCCCCCCCCTCTAAAAGCTAAATACTGCATACCAAAATCTGAAAAAAATTGTGTCGGTAGTACATGTAATGAACTTTAAAGGAAAACTATAGTGGATAAGTTCACTTCAATAGTTCAAGAGGAATAGGGGTCCGAAATGTCAGATTACCACCCCCCTCTAAAAGCTAAACCGATAGCTTAAAAAATCTGAAAAAAATAACGGTGGTAGTATATGTAATAAACTTTTCATGAAAACTATAGTGGTTACTTTAACTTAATTAGTTCTAGAGTAATTGGGGTCCAAAGTGTAAAATGCAGTTACTTAGAATAATTCGTGCAAATTACAAAAACCTTTGAAAGTAATGACTTGTATGAAGATGTTACTTAATTAATACAGATAGTAAATCCCTTTTAAGTCGAAATATGTTGTTACGACTAGCTACGGAACCCTACTGCGCGTGGCCCGACACGCACTTGGCCGGTTTTTTTTTTTTGCTTAAGTAACAAATTCAAACTTTTGCAACACTCTCCCACAAGAGTGTTGCTAAAGTTTGAATTTGTTACTTAAGCAAAAAAAAACATGCCGGAACAAAAAAAAGTTTGAATATCGTGTAGTAAAGTTATTAAGATCAATATTAAAAAAAAAAATAGGATAATCACGAATTTTGCGGTCTTCGGATGCCGAAAATCAAATACAGCAATAAATAAGTAAATTTGATTAAATTTGAGTGAATACGGGCAATTTAACTCTAAGCAGCAACTTTCATTGTCTCCGGTACATCAACTAGCTATCACAAACATACAAATATAAAAGCGATATCCAAACCAGAAGCGTCTTATTAAACTTTTCATTGTTGTCGGAAACCATTGATTACAGAGAAATGTAGTGACAGACGGCACAACTGGAGCGAGCGAGTGAAATTGTCTGTGAAATTGTCTCTTTATTGATATCGATGCGCCGCGACTAGATCAATGCCCGTGACTGCCACGGATGTTTGAAGAAACGTGTTTCTTTATATCGCATCGTAAAAGTTCTGGCCATCTAGATGGCGAAAAATGCACGCCTGTCTAATTGTCTGAAGCACAGGGTCGGAACGAGCTTGAAAGAAACTGATGGAATCGTACAACGGACTCCTGACTCAGTGGAGGGGGAAAGGGATTTTCCACCGACTCTCACCTACAAACACCGCAAGCCAGACCCGATAGTAGGCCCACAAACCTCGCACAGGGGCAGGGGATGATTGACAATTGCCACACTCAAAGAATTGCATTTCAAGGGGAAAAAGAAAAGAAGAAGAAGCCTAAAAAAACAAGCAACATGAGGCGAAGAACAAGCGAGTTCCGCATTCTGTCCTCTTATCTTTGGTGTCAACGGAAAAGTCTTCTCTCTGCGCAGTGTATGGATACCTGTATAGTGCTTTGATCGGCGTCCTTCGTGCAGGTAGTGGGGCACGTAGTATATAATAAAAGATGGACTATGGTTTCTGGGAAAATCAAATAGTAACAGTTCTTTTAGAATCGAGATAATCTTGGCTGCGTAGTTTGAATTGCGAAAACCAGATCACCTGTTGTACTTTCAGAAGATTAATGTAAGAATAAGTTTGATAGTTCAGATATAAAAAGTGGCCTATATGATTAAAACTTTTTCTGCAATTCTGACCGTGTATGCAGAATACATAGGAAAAAATATCTTCTTTCATGCTAGAAGAAAAATATCTTAAAGGAAAATCAATCAATTAACTCCTCAACTCATGACCTACAAACCTTTAATTTTCGCTCATTCATTTAAAACAGCAAATAGCGGCTCTTTTAAACTGCAACGATAAGCAGTAACATGTCCTCATTCATATCTAACAAGAGGTTAACAACAGAAGAACAACTCATTTCCCGACGTAAATAATTCACAAAGAATGAATAATTCATGATCATTAATTATGATGTGGGATTCTTCATTACTTTCTCTCGTTTTAAGAATACAACTCGAACACGAAGAGTATGTGAGTGATGTGTACTATACAATAACATGTAGTATATATACATAGTACACACTGCCACAGGTCATGCTATACATTTCCAGTATAGGAGGGTCTTTCATTGTAATAAGCTTGCAATCAAGACCAGTTATTACCGTGTATGTATAGCTTGTTGAGTAGCCATCTGTAAAATGATAAGAGAATTTAATTAAATTACTGATTTCAAGATGCTTTGTAAAAAGTTTGTGGGAGAAAGTAGCTTCGCCTTGTTGCCAAAATGATGCTCGGTTGGTGCCGGGATGAGATTAAGTGGAGCTCGTGGTTTAGTTGAAGTTAATCTACAGGTTAAGCAATGCTATCCGCTGTCGGCCGTTAGATGGTTGACCATCTTATCATAACGAGATTTCCTTCTTGCCTCGAAGATCACATGCGTCGGTCCCGTTTGCCATTTGAAGATCTACGGCAGTCGTTACGGGTAGTCAGAAGCTAGAAAGTCTGTCAGAGAATGGCGTATTATCTCGTGCCTGTGAAGGTCTGATGGAGTGCCGCTTTTTGTAAACAACTGAAATTCAGCTAAATTCGTAAGCCAAGAAGCTGACTACAACGGTATTGAAAGGATCGCAGAATAGAATATTTGTACAATCATTTCTTTCGGAATAATTAGCGTTTTGTTAAAATAGTTGAATACACATTTCTCTGCGACATATAACAATACACCTGTTTTTCCCACGTGTTTTAAATGAGTGCGTGGGGCGTAATTGTCGAATCAAAACTTATGGAGATGGTAAGTTGACTGATGGTGCATTTCATGTCTATTGTTGTTGAGTAGATAGGTTAACAATTGTAGTTAAGGATATTGCATATAGATGCGATAATATTGATGGTATTGTAGAAGTTGTCAGAGATATACGTAAAAAAATCAAAAACTAGTTATTGAAAAGTAAATAGATGTTGTAATATTATGAGTAAAACTGTGAGAGAAGTGAGATACGGCAATGAGTCATTAATTTTAATGGGATTAACATTCCTCAAGTAATCTTTATCATAATATTATTGTATTGATCCAAAATTACAGCAAAATAAAAAGTATTATAAAGGTGCGGGTTGTCAGTTTTCATATTTACTGATTAAAAAAACACGTTTGCCGAACAAATTGAACGTAGAAATAATTTAATTAGTTCGGATAACGTAAATTAAACCTTCTTTTTTCAACTGATGTAAATGAAGTATGATCACATCTAGAAACTGTGTTTAAAATAAATGCCCCTTTGTCGCATCCACTCTGTATAACGAATCTAGCGTGTAGACGTGGAGCTTTAAATTAGCTATCACAAAATAAGGACGGATATTATTGGATCACGTAGCATCTTACATTTACTTCCAATCGATAATTTCGTTGAAAAGTAGAACACTAAAGTCGAAATCTTTAGAGCATATAGCTTATTTCATCAAGAGAAAATTGTTCAAGAAAGAATACAATATTTTGCCACTCACCACCAAGTGGACTATCAGTTAGTTTTCTTTACCGATTGTATAAATACAACCTACACTACCTACATTAATAGAGCGAGATGAAGTTCGGCTTTTTATGTCTGTTCCGGTACAGGTAATTGGTACGATCTTGACTTTCTGTCTGACTTGCCGATGTAACCCAAAAACATCGCATTGACCTTTCATCTGAGATACGTGTGGTTGGAATCCTTGATAGGATGGGAATTCCTCCATCGATTTCGGTGTAGTAAAACTCTGAAAATTTTGTGCAACGGATATAATTTACGAGATTCTCATACCCAACTCATAGTAAAAAACAAAACCTCCTCCTTTTTTGCAGTAAGTTAAAGAACATCGGTTAAATCCATGAATAATTTAAGGGATAAATATTATAGTACTGGATTTGTGGATGCCCATTACAAAATCAATAATGATACGCTTAGAAACTATCGTATAAACTTTTATATATATATTGTTTTATAAAAGAAAAACATGCGAACGAAATAGATTTGGATTGAGTGCCTTAGAAAGGTTTTCTTATAATTAATCCATTCATAAGCTTCTGTGGTTGATTGAGCAAGGAATGGCTAAACTAATCTTAGTTGAACTCACCTTGCTGACCGGGTTTTTCCATTCGACTAATCCGGTACTAAATTTAGAAATTTGGTAGAAGAAATCCTTGAAAGCTCACCGCAATGAACTCTTTAAACTTTTTAGCATTTTCCAAAACCGCTCAACAGTTATCGAGACGACCTCATACTATATTATTTAAGGAAATACTTCTTGCATTTCACTATTGAACGTGTGCACCCGTGAGAATCATGTTCTGAGTGTTCTGACCATGAATAATGAGAAATTAACATAAACGGAGGGCCGCGCGTAATTCTTGTAACTGTTGTTTATAAGTGTTATCGCAGACAAATTAATTTGACACCTGTCAAGTTATTTTGTGGGTATTTAAGAACGTGTTAGTCCCTACCGGAACCAGTACGGACCATCACATATTAATTTTACTTATCTGTCGTGTTAATACGTTACTTAGTGTCACCGTCTCAACAAGTCATTGAACCAGAAAACCATTTTTATATAACGATAAATTTTATTATACGATCGAATTTATGTTTAAAAGTTTTTGGATTTTGAATTAATAAAAAACTCAATTCTGCTAAATAGCTTATAAAACCACCATAAAATTTCGGAGTCTATTATTAAGAGGAGATTATCCAAGATTTATGTGTTGTGCCAGAAAGTCAGATTTTTGATAATGTGCACTTTCACAGTGAAAGGCTCGTTTAATAGGGCACTGGACTTGCCCAGTTCAGTGAAGATGAAACGCACTGGTAAGATAGTGTACAAGTCGTAAATCTAAAGTTTTGTTTCTTTATTTCACACAAAAGCTCGTTAAATGAAATAATTATAATTTATAGTATGAATAGACATTTTGTTTGAAATTATTTAGCGGTGTTATTCTTTCAAAAAATAGTGTAAAACGACGCCAGGTAATTAATGAAACATTATTTTCAACTTAAATTTAAAACATAACTCTTAAAAATTATCATATGAAATAGGGCAAACTAAGTAGGGATAAAAAATAAATTAACGGTTCTCTGGTTAAAATGTTTTCACGAGGCCTTTTGACAGTGACTGATTAAGTTTAAATTAAGTTATTAAACTAGTTTAATTTAAGCTCCAATATGTATATTTTTCTGTCAATAAAGTCTTAAAGTACTATAATAAAGCAAAAACAATAGGATAAAATAAAAAAAACTTACTTATTTAATACATTACGATCTGATTGAATAAATCATAACTTATCTGATTGATTAGTATTACAACGCTTGCTAGCTAAACCGCAGAAATATCGCCGTCACAGAGTGATGCTTAGAAGTGAATGTTAATACAATCTAAAGTGTCATCTTGTCAATGCAGTGATGGATTGATATTCTATCGATTGAAATTGTATGGTTAAATTGACACCACTGCAATTCTTTCAATTTCCAACCAACTTACTTTATGATAACTTTGTGAACCGATGGAAAGTACCATCCATAACTTATATACAATATAACAAGTATTCTTGCTTACAGAATCTTTAATATATCACCATTACTGAATGATGTTTGGAAGTGAATGTTAATATAATCTAAAGTGTCAACTTGACAATAAAGTGATGGATAGATATTCTATCTGAAGAAATTGTGTAGTTGATATGATATTGTTATAATACCTGAACTTCTGAACTACAGTATGACGAAAACAGGTTAACAAATAGACAATTATTCTGTATGAGTAATACTTTGTTATCATAATGAAGCTTAATTTACATAGAAATTAATCATTAATCATTAATCATTAATAATTAATTAATTAATTAATTAATTTACAATGTCGCATAAACGAATGATATCATTTGGTCAGTCTTATTTCTTAGCAAGAAGTTATAAAAGGTAGATATGGATAAATCGATTGCCCTTGGTTACGACTTCACAGTTTATCGGCTGGGACGATTTTGTTGAAATTTGGTATGACGGCAGATGAGATCTTAGAGCAGGACATAGGCTACTTTATAGTCACAGGTGAAACCGTCTGGCGTATCTATTCATTAACATATAGAGCAAATATGCAACGAAAAAATCTTAGAGATTATTCAAAAGTAAATCACGCATGTTCTTGTGCCATTATCAGATAATAACTTCATAAACATCGTTTAATACTAAACTACTAAAAAACAGTAGCATATCACGGAACGGCCATCTTTTACTCAACATTGTCAGAATAAATGGTCACGCAAAGCAAAATATACTCAAGTAGTGACTAATAAAGTTTCTACAATAACGTGTTACAAACAATTTTAAAAGCAGTTATATAAAACAGTTTTTGTGTGGATATGTTGATTCTACGTAAAATACTGATTCAGCTTAATCCATTACACTATAAACTCAATGTAATTAAGTCCAAAAAGCCGTTCAAACGGTTCTATTATTTTCAATTAATTTATCTACTGTTATCTGCAACACAGTTTTGCCTGCCTCTTACGTAGATTGAAGCAAATAAACGCAACCTACAAAATTGTAATTAGATGCGTTTGATGACGTCGTTGGCAATTAAGCATTGCATTTCCCGTCGATCGTTTTTATGCAAACTAGTTAGAACTGAAATTGTGTGCGTGTGTGTTTCCATATGGAGATGCACAATTTCTCTACACTATATAGTACTCATTACCTATAAGTGCTTATTGGGTCAGATATGTACCAAAATCCTGATTTTTATAGGTGGTAAAGTTTTTGATAACACATTTGAGGGAGTAAGTGCCATCATCTTACCTTTAGTCTGCCTTAAAAGCCAATTCGTAGGGTTTACTAAAACTGTGCCGGTTAAATTGTGAATTAGGCCCTGAAATACCTACTGGCATATAAATCCAATAGTTTTAGGGCTTAAACGTAGTCCACAGGTGTTTTGTTTAAAAGATCTAGGAAGGAAGCGACTTGCCTTTGTTTTATCCTACTAATATCAAAAATTAGTAAGTTTGCGAGGATGCGTATGGATGTTTGTTTCGCTTTTACGGAAATCTACCGAGTCGCTATTGATAAAATTAAACACAATTTTTGTTTGTAGTTTGAACAATAAACGCAACTTTTAATCGACTTACTACGCAAGTGGCAGCTGTACTAGTACCCACTCTGTATAGATGATCCATCAATAGTATATTTCTTCACCAGGAAACAATAAAAAAGTTAGTAATGTGTTATTACCAAACTTGACATCACATCTAATTTAATACATTATTGCCTCTTACATCTGTACAAAACATTGACCACACATAATACCGCTTCTTTACGACTACATGAGCAATAAAACAGTTGGTGTATTATTACATAAATAGCTTGAACAATACTTTTAGGAATGGAAAGCTTTGCATGTCACTGTTTTGTAATATTGCTGACTTGTCTAACTTGTTAATAGATGAGAGATTTATAAAACTACTGATTACTATCTCACCTTGGTTTTTTGGGTTCTGTAGTACATAATAGGAACCCTAGTTTCGCTATGTTCGTCTGTCTGTCCAAGGCATAGCCTTGAAACAGTTAGTACCAGAAAGCTGTAATTTTGCATAATATATACATATTAATTATGCCGCCAAAAATGAACAAAAAAAATTACTTTTCCCACATTCAAAGCACACCCTCTTAATGACAAGCTAATATTATACTCAGTCTTACTTTTGATATGACCGTATATTTCTGAACTATGATTAACCCTACGAAGAATAAACGCGTAACTTTATATAATTACAGTCGGTAATTTCAATTAGTTTCCTTGTAATACCAGCTTTCCAAACAAAATACAGCGAATTATCCAATATTGGGTATTTACCGTAGTCAGACCAGTTATTTAGTAACAGGAACTAGATTGTATTATTCTGCTATAGAATGGGCGTTATTGCAAATAGTTACAACTGCTAAAACACGGTGTGGTGGGTGTAGCTTTGAATATGTATGTACAGTCTAGTTTATTAATATGTTAGGACAGTTTTGAACCTATAATAAGATAGCTTTTTCTATAATAAGCAACAAAACTATAATTATAAATATCAATGGAATTAAACTTAACTGCATTTTAAAATTCCGTTATTTTTTGCCAGAAATAGCTACATTCACTGCTGTGCACAGAGGAAGATATTTATTGTTAAATGTGTGTAAAATGTTCATATTGAATCAATAAATGGCAAGTGGAATCAAGAACCTAGTACTAGATTCTCTGTCATTCATTGCAAAAATCCAGTAATGTTATAATTCAGGCTACAGTAACCAGCACAAAAAAACCATTATTCGTGTAATTTTGTTTATTTTAATACGAGATTGTATCGCACGCGGCGCGTCATTATTCGTCATTAGACGCGTCTAGCGCGTGTGCCTCGGGACAGATGGTTATCGTAACCGTTGCTGTACGATAGAGATGTGCTAAGTCACGCAAATTCATATATTTACTCGAGAGGTATTTGCAATTTAAATACTCGAGATTATTATAATACTCTGATACCTTGACTTAATTCTAACACTTAATTTAAGTTCGTGATTTGAGTTAGATGAGAATACGTACAGGGAAGCCATTCATCCACGACATCGCCAAAAAGCTACAAGAAAGTAGGCTGCAATGATGTGCCTATGTGGTAAGAACCCAGGGCCACCAAACTACGGTCAGAAACTTTGTTTTACAACTCTATATCCCAGGTCGAAGATACCAGAGGCAAACCGAAGATAGGGTGAGCGGTGGTAGCCCAAAAATACTAATAAAGACAACATTATGGATAAAGCGAAGTAGAGGCAAAAGTTAAGAAATGCGATCCCACCACCATATAGGATACATAGTCGAGGGAGAGGGAGGTTTGAGTGAGATGAGACTTTGAGATTCATGTTTTATAGCTGACCCCACATTGGCCGTGTGAGATCGCTGGCTACCCTCACGTCACACGGGGCCAGCGCGCCCACACGCCCGACGACTGTGCCTGTGGGGGACGCCTAAGAATGACTGAATGAAGTATTTGAATAAAAATACCAATCAAATACCGACGAGTAGACGCGATACGTCTCTACTGAATTGTGTGCATTTGCGACAAATGTGATAGTTAGGTTAATTGCACTACATTTATGTTTTAGGAGTTATTTAATACGACCTTATTATAGTTAAGAAAGACTATCACAGCATAGAAACATAAAGGAAGCATTATGTTCATTAAGTTTTGATGAATTTTCGTTGACTTGTATTAGGCATTTCCATTGACTGAATAACTTACAAAAAGTGATTTGTTTTTCACTACGCGATCTTTTCTTGACAATCAATTAGTTTTTGAAACTGTAGTCACAAAACCACATACTTTACGATTGTCATAAACAGTAAAGAGAAAATTCAACTAGCTTTACGAGTTGTCTAACTAATTAAATTGTAGAAAGACCTATAAAATTTGACCGTTGTTTTCAATTTGTACCTACTACAGTTTAGACTATTGCTAAGGTTCCATTTAGCTTAAATGACTACTTCTCAGTTTGTCTGCCCCGTATTTCTTATTAAGATAATCACGTTGCGACAACTCTTTAAAAATTTTCATGGCCACGTTTTAGACGCAACTTTTTTAGCTTGCTTTTTTAAATTTAATATTACACCAATAATTCAACAGTACTAAGCTTATAAACACAGATGGTGATTGATATAAATCTACATTGTTTCAAATAATTATGCCTCTTATAGAAAGACTTATGTAGTCTTCATCAGAGGCGAACAAAAACACTCAATAAAACAATTAGCTTGCATTTCCTATCTCTTTCACACGTATTGTTAGAAGACGCTAGTTTTCACTGGTTTCACTATAAACAATAGTCAATATTTGTAGAGAAATGCATTCTGTTGCGAAAGTGTTCCCAGAGAATTGCGAAGATGTGGAAAATAGCTAGAAACAGTAAGTGTCTAGTCAAGTCTAGGTCTTCTTATTTGTTTACTGGGTTCGTTCACAAAAGTACTTATAAACCACTAAGCTAAAATTACGCTAAATGGAAGAAACGTAACGGAAGTATTTTTAAACTAAACTTCAAGACTATCAGACTTAGGGCCAGTCTCTGAGGTTCCGGATAGATCTTATCCGACTTATAAAATATAACCTGACCGTATTTAAAAGTGACATAAGTTACACTTAAAAAAATAACACAGCTGTAACTTTAATTTTTGTGTGTACCTGTGAAATTGCGGCTGAATCTTTAATTTTGATTACAAAATATGAGATTAATCAAGATTCCAAATTGTAGAGTGCAATGGTTGAATAACACAATTGCTAAATCAAACTTATTTTTTACTGCTATTGAGTTTAATCGATATTCTCTTATTTTATATGTGTTTTAAAATGGAATCTGGCAAATGTTATCGGAAAAAAAACCGGCCAAATGCGAGTCGGACTCGCGCACGTAGGGTTCCGTACCATTGTACATCTAAATAAATGTTTTTCTTTATTCTTTATTATATTGGAGTTGATTGAATGAAAGGTAAAATGCGGTTTACGATTTATAACGTATAAAAAAAAAACTAATTATTAGATCTCGTTCAAACCAATTATCGGTGGAAGTTTGCATGGAAATGTACATCATATATTATTTTTACATTTATCATTCCCTTATTTTAGAAGTTACGGTGGGGGGTGACACACATTTTTCTTTCAGTTTAGAAAAAAAATATATTAGAAACCTGAATATCATTTTTGAAGACCTATCTATAGATACACCACGTATGGTTTTGATGAAATAAAAAAATAAAATGAGTTTCGGTTCTAAGTATGGGGAACCCCAAAAATGTATTGTTTTTTTTTCTATTTTTGTATAACAATCTTAATGCGGTTCACCGAATACATCTACTTACCAAGTTTCCACACTATAGCTCTTATAGTTACGGAAAAAAGTGGCTATGACATACGGACGGACAGACGGACGGACAGACATAACGAATCCATAAGGGTTCCATTTTTTGCCATTCGGCTACGGAACCCTAAAAAGAGGAAGGTAGTACAAGGCTTAAGCCGACCAAGAGTGGATACTCTTCAATTCTAAATATGGTCATAGTACAATAGCAACAGTAATAGGTACTCATCTCCGAATCAGGAAATTGACGATCCGTAACTATGCCTCGGGCACGAACGAGATGGTCTTTGACGCCAATACAATTAGTTACGGAGTCACCTCTGTATGAATACGGGTCAAAGATTGTATTGGTGGTTTTCTATAGGAAGCCTTTCACTATTTGTCTTGTGGCAATTTTAGGCAATTGTTACATGATCTTAGCGATTAATTGTTTCTCGCAGTTGAACCTACGTTGTACGTTATTGCTTCGGTCCCATGAGTTCAATAGTCTATAGAATTGTGTAATCAAATGCAAAAATTATTAAGCTTGGCTGAAGGGGTTTTTTTTCTTTTTTTTTTTGCTTTAATATCTGTTGCTATTGATTATGCAACAACTTCGTTCTGAAGTGTATTCTTCTGTATATATTCCTAAGTGTTTAATCCTATGTTTGTCTTCCTGTATTATATGTCAATGTAAAGTTGAAGGGGTTAGCAAGAGTACTTGTAATTTGTATTTACATATAACTAGTAAGATTAAAAAAAATCGATCAGTAGTTCCCGATATTGCCAACTGAACAAACCCTTCCCCTTATTTATTCTACGTTTTGGGTAGAAACAGAAGTTAATTGTTTCAGTTTCTTAGTTTGCGATTCAGCTACTACACGTTTGCTTCCAGATGGCCAAATTTTCCCGTACAGTTTCTCCATACCTTAACTCTTGTAGGGTCACATGTCTAAAATATTACGCTCATCTGTTAATAAAAATCAAGCGGCCGTGGCGCAATGGATAACGTATCGGTCTTACGATCAAGAGGTCGTGGTGGCGAATCCTGGCCATTATACCTCGACGGTAAAACTAACTCTCCTAACACAAGCGAATTAAGCTTAGCTGGAGGGGTTTAGTAAGAATACTACTAAATAAGTACGTAAATTAATAAATAAATATATACATTTATTTCATAGTTTAGTTTACATTAGATTTAAGTAAATTTAAATAATCTTTTAATAAGTTAAGTAATTAAATAAGTCAGTAATTATCCGTCCTTCAAAATATAGACAACGATGTGTACGTCTGTAATAGATATATACTTATATATAAAAACTTGATTTTTGATTTTGATTTTGACTTTGTAAAATTTCAATATGTATATTGTTGATGTACCAATATATAAATAAATAAATAAATAAATACTAGTAATATGTATCTGTAAGAAGTTTTAAAAAAAAAAAGAATCAAAATCAAAAAAAAAAAAGTCAAATCAAAAATCAAAAAAATCAAAAATCATTTATTGTCTCGAAAATTAGTACACTTGTGTTTGATCCCTGGGCTCCACACTAGGATAACCTGTGTCGTGGAGTCCAGTCTCTTTCGGCCCAGTAGACAATATTTTTACAAAGTAATAAATTTAATTTTATTATACCTCACATATAACAAAATAATTATGAATAATTGAAATAGTACAGTCTCAGTACAGTACAAAACAAAGAGAGGTTTGTGTGGGTGTGTGTGTGTGTGTGTGTGTGTGTTTGTGTGTGTTTGTGTGTGTGTGTGTGTGGGTGTGTGTGTGTGTGTGTGTGCATGCCTGTGCGAATCTGTATAAATACGTATACGTTTAAATTGATTTATTTAGTAAAGAATAAGAGGCGAGATATTAAGAAGTGGAACGGGAATAAAACGAATACTAAAAAAAAATCTTTGAATAAAACGAGACGAACGAGTAGTAGCATCCTACCAATTATGATACGAACATGGGCTTTCACAGCATCAATAGTGACATACCAGCACGTATGGATGAACGCATTCTTAGTATTTCTATGCCTTAGAAAAACTAATAGAGTTAGAAAGCCAAGCGTTTGCCCCATTTAGAATCTTTTAATTTGTCAGTACACCTTTCGAGATACTTTCAAGCGCATTCTTACTTGGGATATGAACTGTTTGTTTGATGGACTATTGAAGCCCCGATGTCACAAAAATTTTAATGTAAATAAATAAATAAATATTCCACAACTCACTCACAACGCCATCTAGTCCCAAACTAAGCAGAGCTTGTACTATGGCTACTAGAATAACTGATACTAATACGTATATACTTTTCTTTTGTAAATACATACTTATGATACATAGAAACACCCAGACTAAGACAAACCCTCATGTTCTTGCACACAAAGATTTGTCTTAAGCGGGAATCGAACCCGCGACCTAGGCGTCGCAGGCAGGTACACTACCCACTCCGCCATCCGGTCGTCAATGTAAGGTTTAATGAAGGCCCGTATTTGCATCTCTCTCTCATTAAATGTTTTTACGGGACAGAGATCGATAGCTGTAGCTTGTGGCTTGAGTTTAACTCACATAACATCACGCCTTTATTACCCAGAAAGGTATGTCAGAGGTGTACAACACCCTCATTTCACCTGTTATGTTTATGTCCCATGGGATAGGGAGTGAGCCTATCGCCATCCAACGGGAACAATTCCAACTCCGTGCTGCTTTTGTGAATTTCCTGACGGAAGGTTCACAAATAACACTTAGCCCGACCCGGAAATCGAACCTTTTGCAGTGAGAGGCGCATACACTTACCACTAGACCATCTAAACAGTTTGATGTGATGATGTTTGATTTAGTTTAAAACGTTGGGGAAATAGGAACTAAATAGCTCATTCTCGCTAAACTGCTAATGTATTTTGATATGCATATAATAATATATAGTATAATATGTGATATAGATTAAAACATAGGTTTAATTGACGTAGTCTTTAGCACGTAGAAGGAGCCATAGGAGAACGCTGGTAAGTGACAGACACAATAAATAGCTATAAACAATGAAAACTGGTCCAATCCAATAACGTTAATCACTAATAAACTTTCGTTTTTTATGATTACTTTCGAACATTTGCATATTCGGTTTAAATCTAATATACAGTATGGATGCGATATAGTGAAATTTATTAGACTTATAGCTAGTAGAGCTCTTGTCAACGAGCTCGAGGGCGGCAGCACTACCGTCTCAGCTTTAACCTGCCGCCAAACAGTAGTGCAATCAATGCCGCTATGTCGCAGCCACCCTGTATAATATTTGGCACTTTTTAAATATGATCTCTATATTAAAGGCATAGAGCTCAATATTGACAGTTAATACATAGGTTTGACATATTTCATACTTTCCATATAGTTTGACCGATCAAGTAGCTGAAGTTAGTTATTTATTTGACAGGTTTATTTGACGAAAACTTGGTTAAAGAAATTATCCAAAATCTCTGGTTTGTTTTGTACTCTGTGTGGTTATTTCAATAATAAATTTGACATAGTCAATTCAAATCACTCATTCAATTATGAGCTGAAAGGAGTTTTCTAATTTTATTATTTATTTATAGTTATTAAATTTAATAGTAATTTCATAATAATATTAATACATAATATTATAGTGCAATTACACGATGACAAGTTTTGCAAGGCAGTTCTTTTGCCATCTCCATCATTTTAATCGAGATAAACAAATCAAGCAATAGATAGAGAATAGAGAGAAGCAGATAGATATTAAAATTAAAATTGCGCTGCATTTAAAAATACAGAGATGGCAAGAGAATTGCATTGTTAAACTTACACCGTATAAATGGGATCTTGAGTATGTCACTACATAGTATAAAACAAAGTCGCCTTTTCTGTCCCTATGTGCGCTTAAATCTTTAAAACTACGCAACGGATTTTGATGCGGTTTTTTCCAATAGATAGAGTGATTCAAGAGGAACGTTTTTATGTATAATACATGCATAGAAAGGGGGAATTGTTTTACTCCAAATTTAACGCGTGCGGGCCACGGGCAGTAATGAATAAATCAAACTACTGGATCGATTTTAATCATTTTTTCAGTGAGTGACATAGGCTATATATTATATACCCGTGCGAATCCGGAGCGGGCAGCTGTGTTTTTATAATATATACAACGTTCACAGTTTTTCTGTAGTGTATTTAGTATCAGCATTGTACCCGTGCGAAGCCGGGGCGGGTCGCTAGTTATAATATATAACGATATATGTATTTTTAAGAATGTATTAATATAAATTCAGTATTAAATTAATATATTCAGCCCCTACGGTTTTAATAAAAACCAAAGGCAAATTTGACCGCAAACTTTTGATCTTTCACTTGAACTTTGCAGTGTTTTTTACGTACAATCCCTTTCAAGGTAAACCCTCTTAGAATGGCTGTTATTATCGCAATACTCAGTTCTACAAAAAGAACATAACAACAAATTGATTGAGACTAATTTACTACTAATGTCTACATTATTAGTGTATAACTGCTTTGATAGTCTACTGGTTAGCGTATGCACTTCTCACCGTGAGGTCTCGAGTTCGATTGCCGGGTCGGGTAAAGTGTTATTTGTGAACTTGCCGTCAGGAAATTCACAATAGCTGCACGTATTTGAAATTGTACCCGGTGGATAGCAAAAGGCGCACCCCCTATCCCATGGGACCTGAATATAACAGGTGTTGTACACCTCTGCCAAACCCTTCTGGGCAATATAGGCGTGATGTTATGTTAACAGTATATTTTTTTTTATACTACGCCCACAGCGAACGAACGTGTAGTCCACCAGATGGTAAGTGGAGTACAGCCCATGGACATCAACAATCCACAAAAGCAGATTATAGATGCGTCGCTGCATAGAGGACTAAGGTGTTGTGTCTCATGTGCCAGTAAATTCAGGGCCTGATCTCGCCTCCAAACCGGAACACAGTAATGGAAACACTACTATTTATGACGGCAGGTTAAAGGTGAGACGGTGGTTCTGCCGCCCTCGAGCTCATTTACAAGAGCTCTACCATCAGTATATGTAATTTAAACATAAATAATCCTTTTGCGTGGTCATTAGTACAATAACTTAGGTCCTGCATATAATTATTTCCATATAATATCTTCTAAAATCAGTTGATCGAGAGAACGGTATACGTTAATAGTGTATTTTGTTGCACAATGTATGATGAAACTTTGACGTTCTATAAATGGATGTATAGGCTTTGTTGGGTAGAACTAATTCGGTTTATTACTTTTTTTACGAGGTTATTATATGGTAGTATACTCGTGACAAGGACATAGTTGCGAAAACTAAAAAAAAACCAAATGTCCTTTAATTGAGACGTGCACGCTTCCACATAATTATATAAAAAGCAACATAATGGTATTATTGATAGTTATTAAAGAAAAAAGTTATTTCTTAAGCTTCGATTTCCTAGGAAAGCGGTGTGGAATAATGCGGCCGTAATATTATTACCGTGACACGATTATATGTAATACGTTAGGTCGATCACCGCTCTCTAGGAAACCACTACATTTGTTTTACATAGGCAACGTTCTAGTGACGTCATTGTACCGTTATCTTTAAAACCGCATTATTCCACACCGCTATGCTAGGAAACCGAATCTTTACACTACTTACTTTTGCATTTGGAATTAAAAGAAAATGATTCACATGTTTGCAACAAATAAGAAATTAACAGTAGATATTTATAATTAAAATCAATATATTTCAACAGAGTATTTCGTTAGATAGGTTCTGGCAGAATGTTTTAGCGGTAGTGAAGAGATTAATAAAACTGTCAAAATTCAATTCGTTGAATTCACAGATACTCTAGACAGAAAGCTCTAATGTGATCAAGTATCGTACTAATTATGATAAAATTAACAATTAAATACAATACCAATGAAGTTGAATGAAAACTATATTCTTATTTACATGATATTATGTTTTAAAAATGTTAAATGAATTTATTTTTAACCATCTACGTCTACAATTGACCTAGAAATTAGTTAACCATGTTTACCTCTTTAGTAAATAGAATAGGAGAAAACTTACGCATACATTACATACTGGCTAAAAGCTGAAAGCGATTCGCCCTTGACCGGAGACCAATGTCATTGCGGTCATGTGACTACATGGAGGTACTAAAGATGTAGGTGAAGATTTGGATGCGTTTAGGATGCCTAGGATGTGTCTTGAAGCGGCCGTGGCGCAATAAATGAGTCGTGGGCTTTGCGATCCAGAGGTCGTGGGTTCGAATCCTGGTTCGAATACATGTGAATTAAGCTTCACTAGAGGAGGTTAACAAGAATACTAGTAATTTTTATTTGCAAATGAATAGTAAGTTTTAACTACCTCGTTGGTCTAGTGGTTAGCGTCTCGGGTTCGATGCCTGGGTCGGGGAAAAGTGTCATTTAGGATTTTGCCGTTAGGTAATTCTCAATAGCAGCACGGAGTTGGCATTGTGTCACATGTGATGTGACCTAAACATAACAGGAGAAGTGTGGGTGTTAAACACCACTGGAACACCTTTCTGGGTAATATAGGTGTGTTGTATTATTACATTTTGTATGTATATATATAAATATAATAGCAGCCCTGTATCTAATACATGTCCCACTGCTGGGCTCGGGCCTCTTCTCATGATGAGAAGGGTTAGGCCATAGTCCACCACGCTGGATAAGTGCGGATTGGTAGACTTCACACACCCTGGAATCAGATAGATAGGGATAGATACCCTGTCAGACAGATAGGGCTTCAGGAAGAGATGTCAATGTTAATCATGAAGGGACTACTATTGACAAAGTCAAACAAGCTAAGTTCCTTGGCCTTATCATAGATGAGAAATTAAATTGGAAGGCACACGTAGAAAATCTTATAAAAAAGCTCAGCAGACGTACATATGCTCTATTCAAATTATCGCCTGTGGTGAATGTGGCTGCGTTGCTCACTGCCTACCATGGCTTGATTGAATCCATAGTACGATATGGCATCATTTTTTGGGGCAACTCGGTCAATAAAGACAATGTGTTCAAGTCACAAAAACGCTGCATCAGGGCTATGTTTGGGCTCCAGGTTACAGATAGCTGCAAACCATACTTTAAAAAACATAAAATTCTCACATTACCTTCACTGTATATTTATGAAGCTGTAGTATTTGTAAAAACGAATTCGCACTTATTTAAAAAAATGTCCGACGTCTCTGTACGTAATCGTCGTGACAAATATAAATTATGCTTGCAGGAAGCAAAAACAGCACTTTTAGGTAAAAGCATATTTTGCATGGCTCCCAAACTTTATAATAAGTTGCCGAATTCGTACAAGGACCTCAATATTATCTTATTTAAACGTAATGTAAAAAAACTATTATCCAATCAATGTTATTATACAATTACTGATTTTCTCAATGAAACACATATATAATATCTAATTTGAATAATTTTGTAATGATATCGTATTATACATGCATTTAAATCTGAATTGACATTGATATTAATTTTATTTATATTTCATTTTTATTAATCTGATTGACATTAACTTCATTATATTTACTTAAATTTAACTGACATTGTCCTGTAGTTGATTGTCAATTTGTTTTGTATGCATGTTCTATACTACTGTCGCATGATAATAACTATAAGGTGACAAACATTGAACATTTAATTGAGCATTTGTTTTAGAATTATAAAAAACTAATAATTTAATTGATATTTTGCATGTCTACTGGACAGAGCATGCTGAGACCATATTGTACTATTTATATTCAACAACTAAATGTACGCATGTTGTGACAAATAAATAATCTTTATCTTTATCTTTATCTTTACCCTCGAGCACTTATTAGGCTCGGCTATCGCTGCTTTTGTATGTATTGTTACCCCAATTTTGTCTAACTTTGCTATTAGTCTCAAACAGCAATTTGTGGTTAAATTAGTGAGAGTTACTGACTGAGGTCAGTGCGGTTAGGTTCATTACTTCACATCAATAAACGATTTGTTTATAATGGCTTGTGGAATAATATCGATTTATTTCCTAATTCACACATTATGACTAATTTATCAGCATTTTAGTCTTACTTATGCTACTTTATTTAAGTCCAGGACATAATAGATCATTAAAATATCTTTGGATTGATACTTAGGAAATGGTTTGGTTTTCTTTCCATTTTTAATTGATTTTACGTGTTTTACTATATTTAATAAATATAAATAAACCGAAAGTCAGTCAATAATTTTCTATCAATACATGACAAATTAAAAGTGTGGACTTATGGTATACAGCTCTGGGGCTGTACCAAACCAAGTAACATCCAAATAATCCAAAGGTTCCAGAATAAAGTATTAAGGGGAATTGTGAATGCACCCTGGTACATCAGAAATGAGGATCTCCATCGTGACCTGAAGGTGAAAAAAAAAACATGACAAATTACGTAATTATACAACTAAAAAGTAATTTAATATAAAACTCAAAATCCGAGTTCCTTAAAATGATAGTTGTTCTTAACTTATGGTGAAAATAACGCCCGAAACTGCCAACATACCAATAATGAACTCGACTGTAGTCATCGCTTTTAAAAACCCGGACGCGTTGATGTCTTTAGTACTGCGTTTTTATAATCTTAGAATAATATTGCAGAGTTACCTTTTCCTTTTTCTTCTATATACTTGTTAGTTTTGTCAAACATTAGGCATCTGGATTTTATGCATTTTGCCTTATCAACGAGAAGCTCTTTAATTAGAAAAAATAAAGAGAGAGATAATTGACATAAATACGCATAAAACACACGTCATTTAATTTAATTGAAGAGTATTTATATAGTTGCACTTTTACAAGGACATAAATCTTTCCTCAACACGTGACAGAAATGTGTAGTAATACCGCATCCAAAATTCGTCACTCGGTGGTCACTTTCACCGAGCGACACCGACGCGGGCGCAGACGGACGTCCGAATTCTGTTGACGAAACGGCATACAAATCGAGCTGCTTAAGTAAAAGAATGGTGAAATTCGGTATATTAGTTGTCTAGAGTGAAAATATTCATTCACAGAATTGACACCTTTTTAGTATGTCATAGTCGATCATCTAACCAGTATCATGTTTTTTTGAGACCCTAGTTTTCAAGCATTTACTTTCTTCTTCAATTCTTTCATGGTATTTTTATTATAAAATAGATTAAACATATCAATATCACAATATCTTTCCGATTAAAAACCAGTTCGTTCATCTTTGCGCCAAATTCTAAATGATTATCAAGAGTTTGCAAGCAAGGTGAGGTAGATCAGAATTGCAAGCTATATCTACAGTCAAGATACATTTTGGGATTTTTTAATGAATGTATATTTGAATTAAAGACTGTTGTACTTAAAATATTTGTCTATTGTCTATTTGTCTATTTGCATTACCAAGGTGTGACTGCCGATTATTGACTCATAAACCAAACAAACCAACTCATCAGAATCTGGACACGCTTAATACGAGTGAGAGGTATTTTGTAAATAAATAACCACAGTCTATTTTATGCTTTCTTTATTCGCGCTATAGTTATTTATTTTGTTTGTTTTATACTACACTAGCTATTGCTCGTGACATCGCACTTGTGGAATTTCCTATTATATGCCACGGTTTTACCCACGGGAGCGGCGCAGTTGCGTATAAACATTGCAGCAGTCCTGTTGCGTTGACCGTAATGGCTGATTTACACAGGGTCAGTAGACAAGTCAGTCGCAGCGCCAATGTCGGCGCCGCGACTGACTTTAACTGTTTACATGAAGTAAATAGTAGTGGTGCGTTTCTCACGGTGAGCACACGTGTTTGAAGTCAGTGGGAAAAATGAATTCGCGAAAACAACTGAAACGACGATTTAATTATTTGTTGAAAAATTTATCAATTTTGCTGTTTTCGCCATATAATTGCACCAATTTTAAGGTTTCGTCTTCGTTAAGCTTACGCGTCATTTTTATCGCCAGCGAAAAAATCGTGGTCACTTTACAACGCAGCGGCAGTAACTAACCACGCACTGACTTGTCTGTTTACACGGGGTTTATTTGGCTGGCGCGGGGGTGCGCGGGTGGCGGGGGGCGCCAACTGACTTTAAAATATTCGTGTCCGAATATTCAAGTCAGCGCTGACTTCAAGCCACTGTACTGACTTCAAATCAGTTTACACAGGGTTTTTTTCGGGTCAGCCCTGACTTGCCTCGAATTTGTAGTCAGTTACTGACCCTGTGTAAATGGGCTCTAATATTAAGGCTGACCCAACATTAGGCGTACGCGTTCCTCAGGCGTATAAGTAGCGCAGATGTCGTGTTTTGCTGCCGTGCGGCGTGTCAAATTCAAATAAATTATTTTCATAGGCCCCAGGAGGCGCTTGAACACGTGAAAACATTACAAAATTACAATGATTTGAATAACCGGGGCTTAGATTAATTTTAATCAAACTGTTTAAATTAAAATCAATCCGAGTACCAGCTCCGATGGGTATTGCATTATGAGAAGAGCTGGTTCTTGCCCCTAGGAACGCGCACGCCTTATGTGGAAGACATGAGAAAAGACAATCAATAGTGTATTTTCAATAGATACGTATCTATCGGGTAAAAAAAGTCTCTAATCGGTCCAGGCGACTTCAAGTAATCGACGAACAAACATAAAAAAAAACTCAATCGAATTGAGAACTTCCTCCTTATGCTGAAGTCGTAGAAAATAGATAAGGACATTATGTAATAATATTAAAGTTACAACCTGATTTACGATATATGATTGTTCCTTATTTATACGAGTGACATGCATGTATTTTTTACCCAACTGCGTCAGAATGAGGGTTAGTGAAAGACCAATTCAATGTTTTCTTTACAAAGCTTTCGTTCACGCAACAGTTATTTATTTTGTTTATTTTTTACCACACTCTTTGTAAAGAGCCTCAAACTCGTGAAGGTCGATTTTGTGGATGCTTATTTATCGCTTGTCCAGTGCCTATTGGGGTTAAATAGTTTTTTGCTATGTTGTAGTCTTCTTTCACTATCGACTCTACGATAATATATATATATTTTATTGTTAATTAGAACAAGGGAAAGTCGAAGCTGGGCAGACCGATCGATCTAACAGGCCAGAAACGACCGGATGGCGGAGTGGGTAGTGTACCTGCCTGCGACGCCGAGGTCGTGGGTTCGATTCCCACTTAAGACAAATCTTTGTGTGCATGAACATGGAGGTTTGTCTTAGTCTGGGTGTTTCTATGTACCTATAATTAGTATGTATTTACAAAAGAAAAGTATATATGTATTAGTATCAGTTATTCTAGTACCCATAGTACAAACTCTGCTTAGTTTGGGACTAGATGGCGTTGTGTGTGAGTTGTGGAATATTTATTTATTTATTATTTATATAAAGTATGATATCTAACAAAGAAAATCGAATCACCTCATAAAGGTTGTGGAGGTCTAATGGCATTGCTCCCCGTAAATTACTGATATTCAGCTAAATCCAACTAGAAGCTGACTTCTTGTAATGTGGAAAAAAAAAGGTCGGACGATCGTATTTATTTTTGTGCGATGTTTTTTTTGTGACTTATAGTAGAGAGTAGAAGGAGAGTAGAGTCTAGAATACGAGTCAATTTGATATGTCTACTACACCATTCTAACGGCTCTGACAACCAGTCACTCGATTAAGTTCAAACAAAGCCGTTATGCGGATGCAGCCTCTCTATGAACTTCTTGGTAGTAACAAAAACGTTTAATGGATAACTTATTCAGAATATATTATTATGCAGACTAGCTTGAACTTGCGGCTCCATCAGTAGGTATATCGATCAAAATAGGTTTATAAATAGCTTATGTTACGCCTTTGTAGTCGGCTACCTGTCGATAAAATTTTATATTTTTTTCAAGCCGTTCTGAAGGTAACTGGCACAAAAACACATATAGAAGACCGGCCAAAATTTTAAAAATCTACTTTCGTTTTCTACACGTGTTCAAAATAAGAACAGCCATTTTTTTTTATTTGTTGAACTTGATTGGACCCCGGCCATTTGGTACCGTACTAATTGCTTCACCACCTGTGATATCCAACCTAAATTGCTAATCGTACGTGAATTCTGCATAAAAACAATTACAAAAATAGATTAGTTTAACATCCCAACAAACAACAGTCGTGCGTTCACACAAAGAATAGTATTGTATCAATGGCGCGGTTATTACGACGGAACTTCAAACGATAAACGCTCTCCTCTTGAGACCAAAATTAAAAAAGTCTGTATTTGCTTTGTAAGTAAGGACAAGCAATTGTTTTGTTTGAAGCTCCTGCCACATAGAACCGTCCAATCGCTCTACGCGTGTAATGCCGAATAAAAAAATAAAACAAACATCACCTTTTTTATTAGTACCTATAGATGATCGATGCCAGTAGTGCAATCACACAAAAAGTAGTATTGTATCAATGGCGCGATTATTACGACCGGGTAAGGTTTCCTTTTGAGACTGGTTTCCGATTGACAGTTAAAATGAGGTTGGACGCGCACTTGTAGAAAATATTGTACCCATTTTGTAAGAAAACGATTAAACAACAGCATAAAATGTATTACGATTATTTAAAAAAAAAAAAATTACGCCAATCTGTCCTCCCGCAGCAAATAAATAAAAAGTGTCTCATATAATTATCCTCATATTGTAAAGACTCAATGTTATTATTACATGTTACAAATTATTTACTGAAAAATACTTTCGTCTGCTACGACAGGTACGAAATTCTTTATTATTAAATTTAATTGTGTATAAAATTATCATTCTTATCTTTCAACATAACATTGCATAATGCGTGTCAGAGGAGTACAACATCTACATTTCTTATGCGAACTGCCAAAGAATGGAACGCCTTGCCCGAGTCTGTGTTTTCTTGCATGAGTACAATCTGGATCTCTTCAAACCAAGAGTTAATTGGTATCTCATAGGTAAGCGTGCTCCACCGTAGACCGCATCATCACTCACCATCAGGTGAGATCGTGGTCAAACGCGTGCCTATCCACCATAAAAAAAAAAAAATACCTGTTATGTTTAGGTACCATGAGATAGGGGGTGAGCCATAGAAATCTTAATAATAAGGCAATAGAAATGTCAAAGACGCGTGACCTTGTCGCCGCGCATCTGTCTAGTCAAACACAAGTGCGAGTTGAGGAATTGTCGTCTTAATGTCATCGCAAAAAGAATAATTTTGTTTGCAGGAATACAAGCGCATTTGTCTAATCGAACACAAGTGCGAGTTGAGGAATTGTCGTCTTATTGTCATCGCCAAAAAGAATAATTTTGTTTGCAGGAATACAAAAAGTGGTATTTGAAAACCGGCGACATGCGTCCCAGTGTTAAAAGATAGTCGATAGCATTTCTATTGACTAGTTATTAAGATTTCTATGGGGTGAGCTTATCGCCATCCACCGTTCTCAAATAACACTTTGTCCGACCGGGAATCGAACCCAAGACTTCGCGGTAAGAGCCGCTAACCACTAGACCAACGAGACAATGTTATAATTCTGCATACACATATCTAAATTATAAAAAACTTTCTCGTTAATTCATGACAATAATATTTTACCATCACCACATGTAAATCGAATATGCATACTCATGTACTAAGTTATACTATGTGTATTTATTACACTAGCTATTACATTAATATATTCAGTATCTCTAAGACAAGAGTCAAAAGTTACTGTAGACGTAATTAGGAGACCGTCACGCTAAGATAGAACCTTCGCATACAAACAGCTGTTTAAAACGGTTATACATTGCCGCAGGATTGAAATAACATTACTACAAGATATCATCACGCTTTCTTATTCAAAAGTGAGTGGCAGAAGTGTGTATCACCCACACAGGTCTCATGTTATAAGGGTTGGGCTGAGCATATTACCATCTTCCGGCCACATATACAACTCCGTGCTGATATTGAGAATTGCCTAACAAAAAAAATCAAATAATACTTGGCCCGACCCGGAATTAAAACCTGAGACCTCGCGCTGAGACGCCCTTATGCTAACCACTAGACTAACGAGGCATTCAGTGTCAAACTTGAATTTTTTGATGTTGTAGTGTGGTATCAAGATCTATTAGTATTTTGATCAAAGCATCAATTTCAACCAATGTAGGCCTGGGGCTAGTTCGTGGGTCGCATCAGACGCAAGCGGATCGCGATAGTTACATTTTTTCATACAAAAAAAATGGGCGTGCAAACGCCGCGAATGACCACGCATCTCTTTTGTATGAAACGTTTTTACTGTCGCCAGCCGCTTGCGACTGACGCGACCCACAAACTAGACCCTTAGGGCGTGATTTGTAGGCGCGACGTGAGAAATCGAAATCTGACAAGTCCTACTTTTGTATATATTATTTCTATGACCGACACAAATACATAATTAATGGCTTCCAGCAATCATATATTATGTTTATGTGACTTATGGCTATAAAAACCCACGTGTTAAAATGACCTGTGTGTATAATTAAAAGTAATTAAATATTTTGCAATTAATTTGTATATCTTTTGTTCACAGGTAAGTCTGCAATTTACATTCTCTTGAGGCAATTGACCAAGAAGAAGAACATTATTTTCATCTCAACATTAACAAGAATCACTCGCTACGCTCGTGATTCGACTAAAGGGCCTTTTGTTTACTCGGGACTCAAATTGCACTTAAAGAAAATACTAATGTGATAGGTAAGTAAAACTAGCGAAATCGTATATAAAAAAATTAAATATACAATGTTATTGCTATCTTTTAATAACAACATTGTAATCTGACGAGCAGTATTCTTAATATTGACATCAATATGTTGAATGTTAAAGACAAGATAATCAGTATTTTTAGGCACAAAAAAACATATATATAAATACGTTTTCTGTAAGCTTAGCAAACTTCTTGACCAATAGTTTTCTGCTCAACAGAGCGTATTAAACATGTTTCAGGTTGTATGAAACGTTGACTAGTGTATTTGCAAAGACTTACTTAGATTACTTGTTAATTGAGATTATGAAACAAAAGGATTGTTCATAAAATGATGTGTGTAAGTGTCAAGTTATTTACTAAGGAGTGTGTTGTTATATGCACCTACCTACACCTTTATTGATACCTAAGGAAGTATAATAATATACTGTCATACATTTTTTATGGAAAGAAATAGTTCCCACGAAAAATGCACATGA
The DNA here is from genome assembly GCA_905147285.1 of Hypena proboscidalis. Taxonomy (NCBI): domain Eukaryota; kingdom Metazoa; phylum Arthropoda; class Insecta; order Lepidoptera; family Erebidae; genus Hypena; species Hypena proboscidalis. The sequence continues at coordinate 2,675,385 of LR990147.1, forward strand.
TTTATTTATTAAATTTATTTAGATTGAATCCGAATATTAGTGAGAAAGGGACGTTTGTATTTTTCTGCTTTTAATTCTTCTTCTTCGTCGTGTCGATGGCTGAGTAAATTTTATTGGTCCAATAAGTGGCCACTGTTATGGCGCTCTCGTCGGGGTTCATGAGCGCCTCTCTTGTGCAGGTGTTAGGGCATTTTGGACAGTCAGTAAAGTGGTCATGGTTTTGACTTGCCATCGTGGTGAAAGGATTAGCCAATTCGCTTTTAAGAACTCGCGAATTGCCCTGGGTGCGCCGGACGTAGGGAAGTGTTGTGTACGTCACTCGGGGAGGCTCCTTCCATTCAATGCTTTTAATTTGACAATTGTGAAACCTTGAAAGTAGTATAAGTTATTTGAAGTTACTAATTAGACTTTTGCCACCGTACGTTACTTTTTATTGACTTACCAATATTACTACTTGGGTAGAATCAGACGGAAGTTATATATTCATAAAAATATTATAACTTATTATATTGGGCGCGTCATAGGCATTTCCGTACGTAAAATATTACATTGAAACCGTACGACATTGGTACAGGGTTAACCACTAACCGCAAAAATAATTAAAGACAGAGGATAAATAAACAACTACTTATCCGACATTTACAATCATCATAATTTAGAGTAGGTATGAATATGCTAGGTTATATCAATCTTTCAATTTGCATAATATTTCGAGCCGGTATCTAGTGTGTTATTGACCCTGATCAGATAAACAAGTACCTAAACTAATTTAAATGCATTGCGTAGTACACACACCACGGCCACATTAAGCTATTCATTACAGGACTGTAACATTATAATTATGGACTTCCCGTGCAATGCGAGAACATCTGATACTAGAAATTGAGTTCGAGTTTTAAAATTTCTTTATTGACATCAATAACATTGAATTAGTAATAACTGTTGTTACACTAAGTACATACAATTATACACTGTGTTTTTACTAGGCTAAAAAACGCCTCTCAAAAACTTGGCACTGATTAATATATAGGTAATGTTCAAATAAAAATAAAATAATTCGGTACATACGGTAGGTAGTAGGAAAAAAATTACATGCACTATTGTACTAGATATGTAGATTAATGTAGTTTATACTAGAAATGTAGAGCTTGGTGTGTAGCCGTGTGTACTTGTTACTTGAACTGTCTATGTACAGTCGCAACCAAAAGTCCATAAGCAATCTCAAAAGGCAATAGTTTGAAGTGTAGTTTGACTTACGACCTTCTATTTCCAAGAAATAGACACATGTTGTTAACAAATAATTGTATTTCATAATTTCATCCACAATGTAAGTGACAAGATGGCCGAGCGGTTAAGGCATGCAGTTAAAATAGATGCGATTATCAATTAACCGCAGGTTCAAATCTCACTTGGTTACTTTTATACTTTTTGAAGTTTTTACTCGATTAGAAGGAATGGGATATAGTATTCTTTATCTTGTTCACTTTGTTCACACATTTGTAAATATATAGAAAATGTATGGGGTTTGATGGTGCAAAGGTGGGAGTCACGGGATGAAAGGTGTATACAACAGTTAAAAACCCATTGCATGGAAGTGTGGGAAAACTTAAGAGGAACCATTATATGTGCTAATATTTTAGGGTCCATGCGCAAACGTCTACTTGACTGCATTGAAAATAATGGGGGTTATACGAAATATGAATAATGTTATAATTATTTAAGATTAATTTAAGATGTTGTGGTTTTACTAATAAGACGCTGTAACTGAATATTAGCACTTCTGTAAATATTTAATGATCTTCAATGGAGGTTTAGTTTCCTTCTTCTTTTCGTCAAGACAAGCTGTAACTTCAATACATTTATTGTGACGTTACATTAAAAAAAACATCGTCATAAAGTGTAAATCATAATATTAGTCTTCATTAAACGCTGCTGTATACCAATACCTATTATAAGTGGGTATCAACAATTATATTTTTGTTATTAGAACATCCTGTCCTTGTTGTCATTGTGAATCAATTTAGTAATATTTGTAGGTATTATCAATGTTATGAATTGACTAAGTGGGTTACAATAAAAAATCTTATAAACGGTTACAAGGGAACTTTTTTATTTAGGTAGGAATGTGACGTCACAATTCTCTTTAAAATGTATTAATTGTATAAATAAATAAAACGAATAAACATTTTTACCATCATTCAACATAACTTTTTTATTTCTACCTTACAACAATGACAATAAAAAAACGTGAGTAGTTTAATAATAATAACATATTTAATTTATTAGTTATTATATTAATCAAAAATCTTATAAACGGTTACAAGGGCACTTTTTTTAATTTAGGTAGGAATGTGACGTCACAATGCCCTTAAAAGTTTATTAATTGTATAAATAAATAAAACGAATAAACATTGTTATCATCATTCAGCGTGACTTTTTTTATTTCTACCTTACAAAAATGAAAATAAAAATAAAAAATGACGTAAATAGTTAAATAATAATAACATATTTAACTTATTAGTTATTATATCAATATGTAATTATTTATGTATTGTATACATGTATTGTATCGCAATTTAAGCATGAATACCTAACAAGTTTGTGCTTAAAATATTACAAATATTATTATGATTTCGTAAAAACAAAATACAACCACAAATCAACTAAGCTTCAAACTCAGATTTAGTTGATAGTGATCCCAATGTTTACCCGATATAGCTACCTGCTCATGATAGATAGATGCGAATTCAAAGAACCGGTCGCCACTGTGACGCGTTTAGTACGAATGCGACAACATTTCATTAGTGTGTGTTATCTTATAAACTGCTAAACACGCAAGCGACTTCGTTAGTGTGTGTACTGGCTGTATCGGGCTCGTACCGTTCATAGCAATGTAATCCTTAGCGTGCCTATGGACTTCTGAGCGTTTACTGTACATACTCCATATACGTTTTATCAGTCTGCTTTGAGGTGTTTTGGTAAATGGTAGAGCCCTTGTGACCTCTAACTTGCCATATAGTTAGAAAATAGTCTTCGTTCGATCTGTTCTTTGCCGGCTTAATGGTGGACCCTGAAATGATTGCCACAAGAGGTATAGAATTTTACTCGTTTCTATTCTTACGAATTAAGATACTTCAAAGTGCCAATAATTTGTATTGAGTAAACGTCATAGTATGAAATTGGGTCAAATATTAAATTGAAACTTTTCATCTGATATCTCTTTTTTGCACCACTTTATGGTTTTTGAATAATGTTAATATTTTAGCAATAAATTGCCGCCTGCGTGATTCTTTCATGAAAATTGACCTATATGTAAAACCAGACAATAAGCTACACTTGTGCCAAATTTCATCAAAATCGGCCTGGTACTTTTTGCGTGAATACTGTTACGAAACAATTTATTGCTGTGCAATAACTTTGCCATATTGGGTATATGTACACCATTGCTTAGCAAATTGTAGTTATTTTTAATTGCCAAAGTCGCAGGGTCAAGAAGAGGCCATCTTGTTGACAGTGGATGCCTACTGATTTATATCTAGGCAAGATAATGATTTCCGAGTATTATAATGAAATATTTCCAAGGTGGCAGAGCTCTTGTGAAGGAACTCGAGGGCGGAGGCACCACCTTTAATCTGACTTAAAATGGTGCTTGCATTTCTGTGTTTCAGTTTGCTGGTGATATTAGGTCCTGAAATATTGTTTTTGTGGCTTTTTGATGACCTAGGAATGTAGTTATTTCTTACCATCAGCTGCACTACACGTCCGTTCGCTACAAAGGTCTAAAAAAAGGTCCGAATGATTTCCATTCAAACATTTATTTTATGTTCGAGGTGTGATTTTACTATAAATTAGATACGGTTACATTAATCACAAGAACTAGTTTTGTGCTCGACGTTACAAGGTCTTGGGCTGTACGCACACTTCCGATTTATTGCAAACGTTTGACATTAAATCATCGAACGCTTCTAACGAACGCCAAAAATGTAAACCAAGCTGTCAAACTGATCAACAGTCCAAATGTCAGTGTTAAAACGTTACCGTTAATTTAAAATGCGAAAAAATGGAGTTAACATATTATTATCATAACATCACGCCTATTATACCCAGAAGGATGCAACAGATATGTATAAAAACTACTTTTCACCTGTTATGTTTAGGTCCTACGGTATAGGGGGTGAGCCTATCGTAATCCACCGGGCACAATTCAAACTCCGTGCTGCTATTGTGAATTTCCTCACGGAAAGTTCACAAATAACACTTTGCCCGACCCAAGAACCGAAACCGAGACTTCGCGGTGAGGGGCGCATACTCTAACTACTGGACCATCAAAGCAGATTGATTTATTTTGTGTGAAATAAACTGAATGGTGATGTGAAATCAGCTTTTATGAAATGTGCACTTTTAAAGTCTTAGGAAACATATAATAGTCTATTTGAACATTAAATAACGTTGCAGCAAGTATTGCACCTCATGGATGACCTTTGAATAATTGAACAATGTTTACTTTTATAATAAAATTACATGCGTCAAAATGGCGCTAGTATCAAGAGAAGACTCCCGAGCGCCGTGTTTTCAGACAACCGTAATATCGGTTCAACTTTAATATTATTAAGTTTTTATTTATTTAAGTATAAAAGTGCCTTTTGGGGTTGAGACGCTTGGGCCGTGGGGACCAGGGGCCCATTCTTTATTTAAAGAAATATCAACGCGACTGGTTGATACGACACGTTGCCGAAATGCTGGTTTTTATTTTGGACAGCGAATAAGCATTGCCATCCAGCGTGGCAATGCTGCCAGCATTTTGGGAACGTTGCCCACTGGCTGCGAGTTGTTAGATTAGGTTAGGAAGTCTTTTATGGCTAGTTTTTAAGTAGTTTATTTTAGGTTAGTTTATTTAGTTTTTTTTTTGTGTTTTGTTTTCTTTGATTGTAAATAAATTATGTTTTTATTAATACATTTTAAGTATTATATAGTGTTTATATCTATGTAATTAAATATTTATTCATATATTATTATATTTATTTAGTATTTGTGTATAAGCTATTATAGTCCATATGTTATGTATAGTGTATATAACTATTGTAAGATATGTGTAAATATTGCAATTAGGATATCTCTGTTTTTGTAAATATTAGCTATAAGACTTCTTTAGATTTTTATTTTTATACACCAACTGCCCTATATTGCCTGCAACACAAACCATCTTCTTATCCATCCAAAGGTTGCCTGTAAGAAATTGTTATTTAGCGATAAGGCCGCCCATTGTGCATTTAAAAATTATTTAAGTTGTATTTATTGTCTAACTGTATATTTGGTGTACAATAAAAAATACTCTACTCTATAATATGTTTAAAGACATATCATATTTTTAACATTAAGATGCATGTTTGTTTGTGGCCTTTTCACCAATATTGTTTATATCATTAATTGAGTTACATATTTTTTTCAATAATACTTTTGAAAAGTGGGCTTCAAACATGCATTTTAGTGTTTTTGATATGATATATCTAAGTATAAGTTACTACTCGATTACGAAGTATGAAAATATGGCGGTCGGGAATGTCCTCGTAAAGTCTTGCTACACTTTCAACAAATATAAATGTAATGTTATCTGGATGAAAGATGAGTGTAATCGAAGTAATTATATTTGAAATATTACACTTCTAGTATTGAAATCTATTGCTCAATATTACTAATATTATTATGTCTAGCGCCTATTGCATTGATGAATTGCTAAGATGTAATATTCTGTGATACAAAGAATGGCAGAATCATAAAATGGCGATAACAATGTAGCCTTTTGACCATTCAATTATTAGATTATCTTTCATATAGAGGGTACATTTTGCAACATTGATTAAAGAAGATTTTTTAATTGTGTCCTCTAGCAAAAACTTATCTTAAGTTAGGTACATTAATATATGTTGTTACATTACATAGCCAGAACCTTTACCTTTACAATTTGCTAATAAATAATTTACGTGACAATGAAACTTATTAAACGATGAGACGCGGATACAACTGTGCTGACTGCGCCCTATTTAAAAACAAACAGGAGAAGTGAGACGCAGAAAGGGGTGCTTGAGGAGGTTACATTAAGATCTCGGTCGAACCAGAATCCCAACTAGCCGAACTAAGACAAATCACAGCAATGTTGTTCCCTGTGGTGAACGTCAACCTTAATATTGCGTATACAAACATGTTGATTGATGGACAACTAACAAAATGAAATTAACTACACTATAATTCTATTATTCCGAAATGTATTAATCATGAATACATGCAGTTATCATTTTTTTGTTTGGCAATCGATCAGACATCATTTTGCAATATACATCTCAATGATAGCTATAGAATACAATAACGATTGAATAGACTCATCTAAGAACGTTAATAAATATGAGTATTATTATAATTAAATGGGTAGAAAGGCTATGCCGGATGACCTCAAGATACTTGCGAATTGCGTGAAGAGATTTGAAGATTTAATTACATGAATTTATTGGTTAATTAAAAGGCATTACTAGTAGTCAAAGCGTAAATGGTCACGCCCAGTTACCTATTTTTAAAAAAGAACTAGCTGTTGCCTACCGTTGTTGTTCGATATATGAAAAAATATACTTTCAACACCTTATTTACATCATTAGGGTTTGGAATTTCCAAAAACTCTATCTTATGCATATTCAATGTTCTTACCTTCACAATTGACGAATTTCCTATATTAACTTTCAACCCCACCTCACCTGTTACCCTAAGGGTAAGAAAAATCTGACCCTCCGCTCATTTACGTCATGTAATAAACCTATTTGCAGAAATTCATTTCATTCGTAATTGACGAACCTTCAATACAAACTTACACACCTTTTACGAGTAAAATACTAAGATAAAACATATACCAGTTTTTAAGCTAGACCTTAAGAAACACTAGATTAGATTGTATGCAGTATTTGCGTGATGCCCGTACGAACATACTGACAGACAAAAAAATTATTTGATTTCTATTGATATTAAAAGTCTTCTCGTATTGATTTTTCTTTAATATTTTTAATGTATGGACATGGTTAATTTATTACTATACGTATAGAAGATATATATAAATATAGCTAGTGGTAGAGCTATTGTGAACGTGCTTGAAGGCGGAAGCACCACAGTCGTACCTTTAACCTGCCACTTTAAAATAGTAGCTTCATCTATATAGTAGATCACGTCTTGAAATTACTGCCACATGAGGTGTAGCATCTTAGTTTTTCTTAGAAAGCGACGAGTCTACAATCTGCTATTGTAGATGCGTCGATGATTTCCATGGGCTTTAGCTACCATTTACTATCTGGTGGACTTCACGTCTGTTTGCTACATACTTCGTATAAAAAAAATGTTGGCCATAGTCATAGAATACTTGAAATGAATATGGCTACTAATACTTTTCGTATTCTCTTTAAATGTTGAAAATAAAATCCACTTAAAAAGGAATGAAGTGTTTCTGTAAGATGCGACACTTGTGTTAAATCTTATGTTACAAACACGAATTACCCAACATCTTGAGCTAGTTAAAATCATGTTGCGTAGATTCTTATATTTTAGGTAAACGGACTACGAAACTCAGAGTCCACTTACACGACATTGCAAAATGTGTGCTCATCATTAATGTTACAATACAAAATGTCGCGTTTATTTTACACCTTGGTTGTAACTTGTAACAGTTGTAACCCCTAACCCTGGTTTTGTAACCAAAATCTTATATTGGTAACTACAAACCGCAAGAAGGTCTCGGGATGAACTTGTAGGCGGTGATTGGTAGTGTGTAATCTTTTTGACATATTGTGATGTAATGATTAATGGTTTTTTCGTGATATTAATCTGACCCCCTAAAGCATCTTTATTGGATATTTGTGTTAAAGGTTACGGTGGACAATATTTTCTGAGCCTCCTCATTTGTCTCTATCAATATGTTGTAGATTGACTAATTACTAAAAATAATATGGAAATAATGGAACTCAATAACGGATTATTTTTGGATACATCATTTTGAGATCGATAGTATTTACAACAACAAGAAAACAAAGCACGGGTACCTTAAATTAATTTAGAATTTCGAGAAACATACAAATACATATATTTCTATACTGGAGCCGGGCTTTGGAAATCAAAACTTCACAGTAAGCAATATCTCTCATATCTACAGTTCTTTTAAACTGTCGACGTAACTGCAAAATGATCTTAGTCAGCTTTTAGTAATTGTTTTACCTCAAAATTGCAAAGAATTTTATGACTGCATGCAGTATATAACTAAGGTAATGTAGGACTTATTCATAATTACCGTTATTTTATTATATTGGTCGAGTTCTTAAATTAAAACTTGAAAACGAAGGACGATGAAAGGAATTTTAGCGAATCATAACTCTTTACGGTCTTATAACGATAATAATTATAACTAGCTTTTTGGTCCCAGCCACAGATATAGATCTACATAGATAACGCAAGTATCACGATTTGTATTGAAACCAAGCGTGCCGACTTTTTAATACCTATTGTGACGTCACAGCCTAAATTTAGTGACGGGAAATCCAAACCCATTCAAAGACACCGATGCCGCCGATGCCCATCCGCCCAGTACGATTCAAACGATTCAACAGGAGCCGTCCGCTATGATTTTCTCTAACAAAAGACGCGCGTGGACTGAAGTTAGCGGCGACCAACCTTGACGCTTGGTCGGGGTTCGGACACGCGAAGTACATGCATTTGCGTTATCTATGTAGATCTATATCTGTGGTCCCAGCATCCGATACCGGTGGGGTACTATTTTTTATTTTTTTTTTTATTTTTTTTTTGTACTTTTATTTAAAAATGTAGAATTTTAAAGTTTTGTATTTTTAAATGTACTTTACTTTAATAATTTATATTTAAACATATAAAAAATGAGAAAAAATAATAAATGAGTGAATAACTAGCTTTTGCCCGCGACTTCGTCCGAGTGGAATTCGTTATTTTAAGTAGTAGCTACACCCGCGCATTGTCCTACAAAAAACCTGACTGCTTTGCTCCCGTGGAGTTTGTTGCATGTTAATCTTGCAACTGTTATATTTCTGCCCTGTAGAATGTTAAATAAGGCTAATTTATGCAATGGAAACAAAATGGTTTGTTTACATACAACACCATAGAACTTACCTTTTGATTTCTGTGCAATGTAACGTAACTTACGGTTAAAGGGATGTTTCCACGTAACCATAACATACACTATAGCATAGCTAAACATCGTATTAGACTTAATACCATTTCTTTGTTTATTTATTTAACAATAAAACTGATAGCGTTTGCGAATCAATAACCTAATCAATAAAGTTTGTGAATTGAGAAAGTGACAATTAAATTGACAATGACATTTGACAGCTGGCTGACGTTTAGTGACGTTCTTCTAGATATTTTTTGGTAAATGATTTACGATTGTCTAGGAAATCTTATGTTGTCGTAATTACCTGTATTGATCGTTAATCGATTTATACTGGTACATCCTTCATAGATTTGACATCTGTGAGTTGGCTATTTTTTCTTTTTGCTCGTCAAGATGGACGTGGAACTACGCAATTAAGCATTATTGTATTCGCGCGTGGGTGTTGCGATGTGTTCGCGCAGGCGTCCACCGTAATCTTTTGGAAGCCAGCAATATTGTAATTGTAATACCGCAATGCTGGTAAGTGATAGTTTAGTTTGTTGAGTAGGAATATTTCTCTCACCATGTAACACGTGGTTCTACAGTGTATATTTCTTTTCGTTTCAGGCTTCCAATATTAATTGTTCTTCCATTATACACTATTTTCCAATATCAATTATTCCACTATTTTCCAACATTTTCCATCATTTTCCACAATTTCTACATAATTAGATAGTTACTAGTTTAACTTATACGTTTTCCAAATGTCCTGAATCTAGATAGTATTCAGCCCATATTCCACGACAACATGTTGTGTAGTTAATGTTTTGTTCTCATGTGTGAACGCATGTGACTATATTTCACTCATCTTGAGTTTATGATTTTAATCCAAATTTAACATAATCATCTTAAGATGTTTACCAATAATCTTTAAGGTCTCTGACCTCATTTAATTTCTTCTTGCAAATGCAAGTAATATTTCACACTGGAACCAACAAGCATCTTCAAGACTGACAGTTCTGGAGGAAGGCTTCACATCCCGGTTTGACCGAGACGAACCGGAGCGTGAATCCACCGCTAGTGCTGCCCAGGACCAAGACAGGAAGATCCAATGTCGTTGAGCTTCTGTTAAGTTAAGATGGTCCCAGTAAATTAGGTATTAATTATAAGTAAACTTTGTAATTTAATTTAAGAAACTATATTCTAAGCTAACCCTAGAATAATAATTAATATTATTTTAAAACCATGTGAGAAGTAAGGTTAAACTTTAATTAAAGTTGTATTAACATAACTATTGTTTATTTTGTAAATTCCAGGAGTCCTTCAGACCCCTGGTGGCGCCCTTATAAATTTCATAAATCATACACTCTGTCAAAATTACAGATATATAATAACCACAACACATGTACCCGATACTGTTGCCAATAGAGGCGACCGTCCCACCCCTGGATGGCTGAGCTTGGCATATACAAAAAAGTGCTTCAGTATTAAGCAGGTAACAAGTTTAGCGTAATATTAAATATTTAAAAACATTTATTGATAGTTAGACTATCAAACATAAAACGAACTAATAAAATCCAAACAGTAGTTCCCGAAATTAGCGCCAAAAACAAACTAACTTGCGCCCGCAGTTTCATCTGCGTGGAAGGTACATTAATAAAAAGTAGCCTATGTTGCCCGCCTTTTAGTTAGTTACCTGCATCTTAAATTTTATTATAATTGGTCCAGCCGTTTAGAAGATTAGCCGATACATTTTTCTGACAGACAAAGATTTTACTGACTTTATTTAAGGCATTGGTATCGTGCAAAAAAACTATATCAAATGAACAAAAAATGCAATTTTTATTTATTAAAAGCAAAGTTCAATTTTATTTATAATAATGTAAATGCCAAGAGTCTCGACCACCTTCTTAAATGAATTTTATTGGTTGGTCAGGTCAAGGATACAGAAAGCGATGCTTTACGTTATGTGTCAGCTTGTGAGCTGTTTTCGATCCGTGAAACATTAATATTCAACAGTGGCTTCAGTTCTGCATACAATTCCGGTGAAATATTAAAGCTTTTGCATAGTATTGTATACGGTATACTGTCATATTATATAAAATACTATACAATATTTAAAAACTAAAAAGAAGCGCTTAAAATGTCAAAGGTTTCTTCTAAATGACATTTTTCTCACTACAATTATTATTTTCAGTGCAATTGGCAGCATTTAGCAATAATTGCTAACGTTTAAAGTTACCGAAATAATGTCTTTACAAGAGAAAGGTACTTTACGACCCATTGTTCCCGGACAAAAGATTTTTACGCATAAAATTATTTGTGTGTATTCAAAGTATATATACTCAAGTTGAGATTCCCAAACTTTGCGCCGAGATACCTCGGTGCACCGTAGAAAAAAGGGCGCCGCCGTAAAGCCCCTTTTTTGCGAAAGCAAAATGGTCTAGAAATATTTTATGGCTTTCTGACCATGTAGTGAAAAACAACCCGCCGCGACTAAATACGATTAGAAAAAATATAGGATACCTTATCAAAATATAGGTAAACATAAACCAAATGCAAGAATTTTTAGTTACTATATTATATATCTAACTCATTGTATGATCATTCAAAGTTTCACGGGCGAGTAATTTATAGCAACTTTTGTAATAAAACCATTTTACAATAGCTATCAAACAAAATTCATAACTTCACATACAAAATTACTTTAGCGTCACGTCACGCCATTGTAGCCGTTTGTTTGGAGCGTTTGGGCCAGTCTATTAATAATGTGAATTAGCAATAGTATTATCTCATCATCTTAATATTGACAATGTGTAATTTTAATTTATATCAATTTTATATTTGTACGCCTTGCATGGCAAAACATGTTGTTACATAACCAATACCACCAATTCAACTCTTATAGAAAGTAATTTTCTGTAAACCACACATGTTTAAAGCAAATAAATATATCTCTATCTTTATCAGGAAGCTTATGTGATATCAAAGTAATTCTTTAAATTATGTTTATAATATCGAGAAGTGTTTCAATAAAATACAAAAATAAAAAATTTCATCATGCCTATTGTAGGTGTGCCACGTAAACATGTTGAGTACCACTGCCTAGCTTATAAGGTTATATTGCGTTGGTCAGTAAATTCTTATACCTATTATTTTCTCTTTAAATAAAATGCTTTTCGTGGTAACGTTGGAACCGCCTATGCCTTTTGTGTGTGCCATTGCGTATTACCTACGAGTATTACTTGATGTTACACAATAAATGATAAATAGGTATTTGTTATTTAAGCATTAGGCTAGAACTTCAGTCATGTAGAAATTTTAATGACTGTATTTCGTAATGTTGCGTTATTTATTAAGCTACTCTTTGAATATGTTTAGAGCGGTCGCCTCGCTGCTTTCAACTGCGCTGGAGTTATGGGTTCGATCCCTACACGGGACAAATCTTTAATTTTTCTGACTCTGGGTGTGCTCTGTGTGTGCGAAATGTATGTTTGTGAACACACCCGCGACACAGAAGTTATTCCTAATGATTTTTAAAACGGGCGTCGTTTTTAAAAATCGAATAATGCGATTAGGTTTGTAGTTTTTATGCTATTCCTTTATGTGACGTATGTTGACAGAAAACTAATAGAATCAATTTGGTGGTAAACTACATAATTCATATATTGAGACTGTGGACTAAAATATATCGTTGGTCTAGACTCTAGCGGATAGTGAATGCGACCTCTCACTGCAAGTCTCGGGTTCGATTGCTGGGTCGGGCAAAAGAGATATTTGGGGTTTTCCATCAAAAAATTTCAATCGCGGCATGGAGTTGGAATTATCTCTAGTGGATGGCGATAGGATCACCTCCTTCCTTTGACGACCGGATGGCGGATTGGGTAGTGTACCTGCCTGCGACGCCGAGGTCGTGGGTTCGATTCCCGCTTAAGACAAATGTTTGTGTGCATGAACATGGGGGTTTGTCTTAGTCTGGGTGTTTCTATGTATAATAAGTATGTATTTACAAAAGAAAAGTATAATATGTATTAGTATCAGTTATTCTAGTACCCATAGTACAAGCTCTGCTTAGTTTGGGACTAGATGGCGTTTTGTGTAAGTTGTGAGATATTTATTTATTTATTATTATTTATCACATAGGACTTAAATACACCTCTGCCACATCCTTCTGGGTAGTATAATCGTGATGTTATGTTATGTTCTCAAGAGTTATTTTAATATTACGTCTTCTTTCAGAAAACCTTAACAATAGAAAGGTACAGTTTATTATATCCGCAAATATAGGCATTGGAAAAAGTTACCTAAGCTTAGCAATTACCTAACGGTATTTTAAGCATTTTATATAATCGCCTGGCATTGTCACAAGACATAATGAATAATTAATGGCTGTTGGTACTAGGAGGCAATTATTGAGTTTACCATATACTTTTCAATTCAAGTAACGTAGCCAAATGTCGCTTTGTTGACTATTTGATAGAATAAAGAGTTTTTATTTCGGCAGTTTCTTTTTAATGTGCTGTCTACCAAAGTACTGCCCGACTTAGGCCTTTGTGTAATGTCACATCATTTGGATCACCTTTGAATAACTGTGTCCTGATTTATACTTGCGTTGTGCGTTGTATTAAAGTAACACCTGCACTTTGAAGCGCGTTAAACCTTACTGCGCCGCTCCTGTAAAATTTAGCGTAATGTTAAATATGCATAGACCTTTATTGAAAGTTAAACTATTTAACACAAAAAGAATTATTAAAATCAAACTTGTAGATCTCGAGATTAGCGCTATCAAACATACAAACCAAATTTTGCTTGCGGTTTCGTCTGCGTGGTAGGCCAACGAGTTAGGTATGCAGGGAAAAAACTTCTACGCCATAGTAAAAACTGACTGCAATAGATATGCAAGTTTGTATTTCATATTTAAAAAGTGTAATATACCCACTATTTAGATATATAAATCACTTATCCATAACTAGTGTCGTAAGTCTTTACTATGACTTAGAAGTTTTTGCCCTGCATACCCAACTCATTGGCCGACTGTACATCGATAAAAATAAGCTTTTGTTACGCGCCTTGTAGTCAGTTACCTACATCTTAAATCTGAAATTCACGTGAGCAGTTCCATATTATACCGCTCGTCGAAATTTGTAATATCAGTTATTATAAAATATCTCCAATTGTTTGCACACTTCAACAATTAAAATTGTTCAAAGAACAAAAAACCAGCAATTAAACCCTCATCAAGGCATATCAAGAACACTAGTCTTGACCTATCTCAATTGCGCAATTTCCAGCATAATGGTATCATTACGCGTCATTACAGACTGTTCACCCGGTGATCTAATGCCCGTAATAACTGTGTGACGTATGTTAAGACTCATTTACACCAAAGCCTGTATCTGGGATCATTATACACTGTACTTTGGCTGTAAGAAAGCCTTTGTTTCTGAGAAGACGCCCGTGCCCAACAGTATGACTTATTTGGATAGCAATAGACATAGGTGGGCTGGCACGATCGGAGCAACACATATTATATTCCATTCCAATTTTCAGTTGACTGAGATGGACGCTGCAATGGAACAGAAAATGTGCCCGCCTATGTGTCTGTGTGTGTGTGTGTGCGTGTCTGTGCGTGTGTGTGTGTGTGTAATGACAGATAATAGCGGTGAATCCATGATCCTATGGGTAAGTTAGAGGAAGATGTGCAAATCACACCCTCTGCACTATTCTGCACTGTATTTAATAACACAATGTAAATAAATCTTTACAAACGTCCATATACCGTGAAAATTAAAAACTTTAATGTTTCTGTGTGTGACGGTATTTTAGGCGTAGGCCATAATCAGATTGGATTACAAAAATTAAAATAGTCGATAGAATTATTATGCCGATTCAATTATAATCTACTCGAGTAACCAATTCAATCTGAAACAATGATTTTATTTTTTTTTTGAAATTGGCTCAGGAATCTCAAATAGTTTTCAGAACTGTAATATATTATGGTTTTTTAAAGGACTAGGTAGCCTATGGACATTTTTGATCTAGACAATTTAGATAAAACAGTGTCATTATATTCTCTGCTAATTTTAGTATCAAGTTTAGCCGTGCCCTGGCAGTTATGCCCTGTAGGCTGTATATGATAGAATTTATACGTACCTAAGTCCTTGAAATATGAATGTTAATTATAATCTACCTTAGGCCTTTGGGCAGACGCCACGCTGTCGTGATGCTATGAGAAATAAGTGAGAGACAAAACGTGCTGTTAAACGTGCTAATAGATCAATAACAAAATAACAACTGTACAGCTTATATAACTAAATAACTGGTGTAGGAGTTCGCGCATACGGCATCTCACAGTGAGTTCCAGGTTTGATGCCCGGATCGGACAAAAATGTTATTTCGGATTTTGCTATCAGTCAAATCTCAATAGGAGAAGAGTGTCCGGTGGGTGGTGGTAGGTTCACATGGGAACAGGTGAAGTATGGGTGTTATACCACCCCTTCCACACGCTTCTGGGTAATATAGGTATTATGTTATGTAATTGCTTATATATCAATAAATGAAATGAATACTCCAGATTTTATACTGATGATTTTACACCTAATAAAGTATACAAGTGCTGAATATTAAATTGTTTGTCTATGTATAAAATCATTAGCTTCATAGAAATCCACAATGCTATAAGCTACCATCTGATGGGACCAATGCCAGGGTTTGACAATGTATAATAGTTAAAGTCTGCCAAATAGGACAAGGACATTTTGATGAAATTGTTATTTTTTAAAGAATTATTGAAGATTAATTATAGAAGAGTCGTCCAAGCGTATTTCTGAATTATTATTATTATTATTTATTTATTATTTAAAACTTCATATACAAAATTTGTATACAAGGCGGACTTAATGCCATAGGCATTCTCTACCAGTCTACCTTTGGGTGATGCAGAGATTAACAAGGCAGAATTACCTTCCATACTCTTTATTTAGCGTTTTATGTTGATTAATAATATATTATGATTGATCTAACCATAATACCACGGGCACAATTCCAACTCCGTGCTGCTATAGAGAATTTCCTGATAGAGAGTTCACAAACTACAATTTTTCCGACCCGGGTATCGAACTCGAGACCTCACGGTGAGAGGTGCATACGCTAACCACTAGACCAACGAGGCGATTTTCCCTATCTAAGATAATGGTTTTATCTTAAATAGGCAAATTCGAAAACTTAAATTTTCTTTAAAATAACAGTCATTTTAATTCATCAACGACAAAAAAAAGTTTTTTTGTCGGTTTTCGAACTCCGTCAGCCCAAACATTTAAGACACGTATCGACTATTTACGACACACTAAAGTACAATTTATTACCACATCAATATCTCAGTCACGTCGCATCAGAATATCCCGTAATAATTACAACACCGCATTAGAGGTGTGACGTTGACATCGTGACCGGCGCTTTCCCGTGGAAATGGAAAGTGACCCTGGTATTAACCGTCATATTTAACGGTATAGCACAAACGAGCGAAAGTTTAGGGCTACTGCCGGTTTAGCAGTAAATAGTATTTATTTATTAAAATAGTATTATGCTTATAAATAGATCTTGAATAGTTTAGATGTGCTGAACTTAGAATCTGAAACTATTCTTTTTTTTTGTTTTATACTACGCCCACAGCGAACGAACGTGTAGTCCACCTGATGGTAAGTGGAGTACAGCCCATGGACATCAACAATCTACAAATGCAGATTATAGATGCGTTGCTGCAGCTGAGGACTACGGTGTTATGCCTCATGTGCCAGTAATTTCAGGGCCTGATCTCACCACCATACTGGATCACAGTAATGGAAGCACTACTATTTGGCGGCAGGTTAAAGGTGAGACGGTGGTGCTGCCGCCCTTGCGCTCGTTCACAAGAGCTCTACCACCAGTAAAATATTATAATAATAATAATAAAAGCTTTATTGCACACCATGGAAAAATAAAAATACAGAAAAAAGAAGTTAAATAGTACAAATGGCGGTCTTATCGCAACTTAGGCAATCTCTTACAGACAACCATTGGATGGAAAGTAAGAAAGGGACACGAAAGGGAAGTTAAAGGTGTACTAGAGAGAATTAAGAATGAGGAAAGAATATAAATGCTTAAAGATATTAATTAAGATTATATTATGTATTCTTTTGATAAAACATTTTTTTTGTTTTTTTAAAACAACGCCCGCACCAGGAAATACTTCTGTGTTGCAGGGATGTTTACAGACATACATTTAACACACACAAAGCACACCCAGAGTCAGAACAAATCTTTGCTGATCACACAAAGATTTGAGGTGTGAGGGGTGAGGATCGAACCCACAACACCAGCTTAGTTGAAAGCTGCGAGGCGACCGCTTTAACCACTACGCCAACCGTGCACTCATTACTGCCTCGTTGGTTTAGTTAGAGGATGGCGTTTGCGCCACTCTTGTTTAGGGCTGAAAAGTTATTTTGGATTTTACAGTCAGGAAATTCTCAAAAAGCAGCATGGGGTTTGAATTGTGCACGGTGGATGGCGATCGGCTCATCCTCTATCAGAAAAAAATGGAACATATGTGTGTGTTATACATCTCTGCCGCACCTTTCTGTTATTGGTTAATTACAATATCTTCATTAACTTAGAGCAAATGTTAGTTTAGGTTTCAAAATAACATGTATTTATTATTTTTGTAGCATTTAGCTATGCTTAGCTTATACTGAAAAAACAGTTGATAAAATTATGGGATCGGCAGGATTTGAACCTGCGATCTCTTTAAATTGTATCCTACTTAAGAAATGGATGAACGTGACGTCACGTAATTACGTAACATACAGTTGAGTTATTGAGGGTCCTGGTAAGATGCAACTGTAGCTAAGTGGTTAAAGCGGCTGCCCGGAATGCAGAGGTTGACCTTCCCCGACCTGGGAATCGAACACGAGACCTAGCTGTGAGAGGCAGATACGCTAACTTCTACACCAACGAGGCAGTTAAATTATAGATATCGGGCAGTATACCAATAAAACGTATCATTACAGGTACGAGTACATTGATACCTGTAATCAAATATATACAGTCACTTTCGGTAAGAAAGCTTTAAGACAATTCAAAATGATCCGTCTGTCCTAACCAACTATTAGTTACAATCAATTTACCCGAAGACAATACAAATACTGGTAATGTAATAATGGTAGTTACCGTTGTGGCATCACACAATGACGCGATTATACGGCGATTTGAGCAAGATGATTCCATTGCTTGTTACTGTGGTCAATGTGGTTTGACCACAAAGATTTTAGAGTTCCTCAAATTTTTATATACAATACTATACAATATTCTTTATGGTACACCAAAAACAACATAGAATATTAAACGTCGGCGGTATTATCGCTGTCCGCGGTTTCTTCCATACGTCCTAGATGGACAGGAAACAGATTTTTTTACAGTTAGACGGTGCACACATTTTCAATTATAATTATTTTATCAATGGAATAAACGGAAATAGGAAGACCCTTAGGTATTATAACGTTCTTAGGCAGACCAAAGATGGATGGAATGTGTGAAAGAAAGAGAAGGCAGGGAGTGATAGCAGAGATGGCTGACAGAAGAGAATGGAGGAAAAAGATCGTCTTGCGCCAACCCCAAATAAAATGGGATAAAGGCAGGCAGAAGAAGAAAACAATCAGGATTTGGGTTCACCTAAATAAATGACAACTGAAGCCTAAAACATCAATCATTGTAGATGACTCTTACAATAAAAATACAGTCAATGTAAACATCTTAAACTGCAGTTTTCTTAAACCTGTATATAATTTTCTCTCTCTCGTTCTATATTTCTTTTTTTTTTAAACAACGCCTCGTTAAGGAATAAGTCCTGTTACGCGGAGGTGTTCACAAACATACATTTTACACACCCAGAGTCAGAACAAATCTTTGCGGATTACACAAAGATTTGTCCCATGTGAGGATTGAACCAATAACCCAGCGCGTTTAAAGTGGTGAGGCGACCGCTTTAACCAATACGTGCACGTGTATGTATAGGACAGAAAGATGCTGTAGCTTAGCGTTATACCTGAGAGTAACACGTTTTTGAAATCGACACACACATTCAATTTGTATAATGTTCACAAGCTCAAAGTCTCTGTAGTCGCAGTATCAGCTCATATTTCACAGCCGTATGTCTCCGACCACGCTCCGCTGCACCTTGTTTGTCCAACATTTCACTTTTCCCAATAAATACTAATATAATTCATGTTGTTGACATTGATGCTATATCATAGAAACGAGGAGAAATTTCTTGATAGATTTTGGAAAGTAGGCTGCTTGTAAAATTTTATTATAGTTTTGGTGATATCTTTTTTAAAATTGATATGTAGTGATGAATTTTTGCTTTAATATTGGTAAATTTATATGACTCAATGCAATGCAATGCAAGCGGCGTGGCGCAATGGATAAGGCATCGGTCTTACGAGTCGTGGGTTCAAATCCGGGCCATTACACCACGGATACAAGCCTATGCTAAATTCTATAAATGTATAGAAGACAGAACTCATAGTCGGAAATTAATAATTCAATGCATAGTTTTAACAGAATTTAAAGCATATTTATGTATGTACCTAATGTTCTGGTTTCATACAATTGTATCTAAATTTGATATTTCATCTGTCAAAAAGTTTTCGAATACGCTACCAGGGGTTTATTTAGCACTGGTAAATCTGGTCCTCAATATTTAGATAAACAGATAGAGTAATCTTTATTGTACATCAATATTAATAAAGGTAATTTTGTAAAGAAAAAATCACTTGAATATTATGTTGCACAATGGGCGTCTTTATCGCTAAAGGAATTTTTTTACTGGCAAACATGCAAGATTATGTCTGTAACGAAGACATTTGATTTTTTACGTTTCATTGATCCTAAACACTCTCAATGAGGTAGAACTAATTGATCATTGCATTTGTTCCGTGACAATTCCACTTAAGTAGGAAAAAAGGTATTACATAAAAAATCGTCTAACTTTAGTGAATCGTGCGTATTACGATTGTTAACTTAACTTTACACTTTTTGTAAACTTCTCTGTAATAGATAATCTAAAACATGATGTTAGAATACTACAGTTATGCTATCCGGCACATACCGCACTATTTGTGCCACATTCAATGAAAATGTGACGTCATCCTGATAGATTCCTGGCACACGATACTTGACGGCCATCGTAACCGTCGACCATATTAATTCTTAGATCGTGCTCTGAGGTGACACTGAGCTGTTTATCCGAGATAAATATTACAGTTTATTTTCTCAACAAATGATATTTTAATTTTTTTCAATTGTCATGATTTCCGAACCTAGAATTAAATTCGTTTAGTCTAATGATTGTAATTGCTCTCAAAAAGAGATCTTTGACACAGAGAGAGAGCCAAATTATATATTATTAATATAGATAAAGCTTCATACTGCCTTCAAATAATATTTTTTTTTATACTACGCCCACAGCGAACGAACGTGAAGTCCTCCTGATGATAAGTGGAGTACAGCCCAAGGACATCAACCATAAATATAGAATAGTACAAGATGAACAATGACATATTAAAGGCGATACAAAAACAAATTTACATGTGTTTAAGTGATTGTCGATGTGTGTGTGAAAAATAGTGATGTATGGACTGACTGATGTTAATTTCTCGATACACGACCACATAACATAATACTCTAACGGGATTATCTGTCCTGTAAAGAGGAGTGTATATAGTTGTAGTAAATGCAAATGTTTTGATAGTTTATAGGAGATTGAAACACTTCGTATGAAATACTAAACTCTTTATTATTATTATTATATATTTACTCTTTTTTATTATTCTTAGCCATTTATCTCGTAATGCTTCATTCGTTGGCAACCTAAAAGTAAAATTATCATTACTAAACGACCTACCTTCTAAAGTATTTAGATATGACTGCTACTTAATATGAAATATGTGAAGTAAAATTATACAGGTTGGTACCAAACGACAGACTATGTTATATACAGGGTGTCCCAGAACTGTTTTTGTATGGAACCTAAAAATAAATGTACTACAGAAGCTGCAAATACTCCTTTACGCGTTCGGTATCTTATGTATATTATGTTCTTATTACGTAGGTAAGGTAGGTACGTATAATCACTCGACACAGTGACTCCTTTTAACGTGAACGCATAATAATATAGTCTGGCACCGATTTACATAAAATAAAGATAATACTTGTTATTTTTATAGCGTCATAAATATGTGTAGTACTAACTGACTGTATTTAAAAACAACTCTAAAAAAACTAGCCCCGCAAGTTACACGGAGAAATATTTTTGAAAACTACTCATCAATGATTCATTCAATTTAAAGTAATTTTTACTTGCTAAATTGACCATAATCGCAAATCAAAAACTAACTGTTTCTATACTAAAATGTGTGATCTTATAAAATTCAACACCAAATTTATTAGATACGGGCTTTATAATAATAACTTAATTACCCTATTACGGGACACAATTTTTTTTCTAAAAAACCCCAGTCTCCATTTTCCTTTGCCAGATAAAATTATGGTCATTTGAATTAATGACAGTATTATTGTTAAAAATACTATCGACTTTTTATCGATACTCATGATTTCATAATTTAGTCAAGCCCTAACGTAAACAAACATTTATATCTTTTACACAAGAAATGCTTTGATTCTTTGTTTATACGTGAAATATTATCACATTATCGGAGTAGACACGTAAATACGTCGGTCACAACTGTTTTCATCCAAATATAATGTATTATTTCTACAAAATGTGGTTCGCAAAAATTTTGTAGTCAGTTCATATTTACCTGTGGAATGTGTATTTGTCCGGGTTATTTCGTTTTGTGACACTGCAATTGATCACTGAACAAGACATCTTATTGATCACATGCACTTTTTAATTGGTTTATTGCAGGATTCTTATTTAAATTCACTAAATATGTGTTGACACAAAAACAAGCGGTCCGCTATGGACCCCTACTAGTCAAAAATGTGTTGCAACGCCATTTTTTCCTCTATCTCTCTTTCTCACACGTGGTATTCATATGAAAATGATTTCTCTTTTCCTCGCTTTGTTTGTCTTTAAGCGGTAGCGCGCGAGATCCTAGGTCTATGACAACAATCCACAAAAGCAGATTGCAGATGCGTCGCTGCAGCTGAGGACTACGGTGTTATGCCTCATGTGCCAGTAATTTCAGGGCCTGATCTCACCACCAAACCGGAACACAGTAATGCAAGCACTACTTTTTGGCGGCAGGTTAAAGGTGAGACGGTGGTGCTGCCGCCCTCGAGCTTATTCACAAGAGCTCTACCACCAGTATAAAAGTCGTTTAGTGTAATGATTGTAATTGCTCTCAAAAAGAGATCTTTGAGAGATAGAGAGAGAGCCAAATAAAAGAAGTGCCAAATTATATATTATTATTATAGATAAAGCTTCATACTGCCTTCTAATAATATTATAATCTTACTATAGTTTAAGGACAAGGGCAAAAACTTCCATGGACCACTAAGATACGTGATGTGTCTTATAATCTTAACAGCGTCAAACCTCATCACTGATGGCACTCACGGCTAGCAATTCTAATTGCTATGTGACTGGCCACACTGATTAGTCCAGTATTACCTCTCAGATATACAATGGACTAAAGTAGAACAGGCCCCAGACCGACTACAGCAAACTATCATGGGCCTGATTACTTCCGTGTCATAGTGACATACTAAGGGATTTAATAGAGCAACTTTTCTCAATAACCTCGCCAACACCAGAATTTGATTGATATGATTTTAACGGGAATTAACGCGATTAATTTTATTTACTTTTCGGTGCTTGACGTTTTGACAAGGTTAAAATCATATAAATAAGGTTTTTGGTTTGGTTTACATTTAAGGTTATCACAATTTTTGTTCATAAATCGAACATAATTTATTTCCCACTTTTGTAAATTAAGTGAGTCATACCTCCCACTGAGCTCAATTTCAAACGATCTGCTATTGAAAATGTCCTTACGGAAAAATCCCAAACAACACTTACGAATCGAACCCGAGACCTCTAACGGTAAGGTCACAAAGGCTAGTTACTAGACTAAGGAGGTAGTCTTTGACAGATTTTATACGTAAATATTTAGTTTTTTTTTTCATGTCTATTATAACCACAGCATAAAGAAACAAAGTTCAAAATGTCTATAGCCAAAAATTACTATAGCATGTTATCATATTAACATGTGAAATTGCCTACCCCATGCAAATAGTTTCCGCAATTCTATTTCCCTATCATTTAAAGAACAGTAGCAATAATAGTTCGTTTGTTTTACTAATTAATATGCAAAAGCCGCACGTATAGCAAAAATGAACGAACGTAACTTTTCAGTAGAGTTAGCAAAGTAAATGACAAAAAAAATAACTCCCGAGAGTGAGCGTCACTTCGTTTCAGTTTGGTGATGAGGTAATTTCAGGGACTAGAAAACTATACAACACTAGTTTGGCCTGAAAAACTAAAATCACAGTTGCTTAACACCATTTTGATACTAGTATATCTCGAAATTAAAATGATGTTTTTATATATTTAGTCTTTTCTTCTCACCCATTATCAAATTTCAGTTGGTTCATTAATAAATACACGAAAGCGTTATAGCATATGCATTTAACAAGAGAGGTTTTAAATGTCATTATTGCCACTGCGTGACCAGAGTTGCGCGCTCCTAATAAAATTCTCGTCAAAGTTTAGAAATGTATGGATTTTGACAGCTTTTACCCGGCTCGGGTACAATTTTGAATATAATTTGACAGTCCAATTTTTGTAAAAGTACCGTTTATTTTCGGCATATTTCATCTTGAAATCGGCAATTATAACCAGCCAGAGTTGCTTTAGCAGTTATAATAATAATACTACTTACGCCACATAATGTTTCTACATACAAAAGATTTTAAGCCTTCTGATATAACGGAGATTTACTCAAAAGTAGGCTGACGATATAATGACTAATCATGGAAAAGGTACCAATAAGTATTACCGTTTGACAATAATACAATTAAGTATAATGATTACTCCTTATAATGTTAAACGAAGTTATAAGTTGTAGTTAATGCTGGAAGGAGAGAGACGAGAATATTTTTTTTAGGCAAAAATAGATAGGTACCTTACTGTATTCTTTCAAGTTATACACGTATGAGTAGAGACTTTGAATATTACTTAGGAATTTATTATTTTTAAGTGCAATTTTTTGTTATTGTGTTCGGTTTTTTTTGTAAACTGACGACGTGAAAATAGCCCTATTGAAGTGAGGTATACACTTAGGTACTCATTGTTTGCCTTAAGTAGTTATTGTTTGTTTTTTTGCGCAATATAGAAAAGTCTTTTAAATTAATGTGTGACACTTCTTGTGAGGTCCTTCAATAAAAAAAGTCTATAATATTAAAAAAAAAAGTTTACTCTGACATACGCTACATAATGTGTATAAAACATCAGCATTGACTAAGTAGTTTTTGCGTGAACGAGTAATAATAATCGATCCACACAAACTTTTGCATTTATGATAAATAGTAAATAATATATCAATACATTACATATTTACAAGTCACCGAACTCTGAACTCAACAAAAACTAGTCTATCGATTTGTCGTGCTGACGCTCCACAGAAAGTAAGCCAGCGCCTTTCTCCCAAACATCCGGCAGCGCGTGCGCACGGTACGCAACCGAACAGCTGATTCATATATTTTGACATTGTTACGTACGCTATTATCGCTAAAAACGGAAATTATTGACCGTAATGTTCCAGCCACCTTGCTAGTTGGAAGGCGACACATTTGAGCCATGACGACGTGGTGTCGATAGCTGATAGATAGTTTTTGAATTGTAAACAGTATTTGGGCGTCACCAGCTTTTTCTGGCCTTACACTTTTGCACGATCCAAAGATTGAACCCAAAATACTTAAATTGAAAATTCTACTTATGTTCCATTCTTAATATCAATTATTTTGTTACTCGCCGTAAAGAGATAGTAAGTAAAAATTAACCAAAACAAAGTTAACTGTAGAATTGTTTAAAATGACTTATACGTTAAGTAAAAGCATCGTCCAGTATCTCTAAATCAAAGAAAGCTATAGCGGTCGAAAAAAGCAGCACAAAGTTTGTAGTTTATATCCAGTGCTGCCCATATTTGCAAGAGAAACCGGATTTGTGTACACACGGGTACACATCAAGCTGTACATTTCTAGTACAAGCTGGTCTCGCATTGGACGGGGTTTCTATAAAATGCGATACTATCTTATATTGCAAATGTATAGCTTCATGTGTAGCCGTGTGTACGACCAAGTGCAGCTTGAAATGACGCATTATATTACCCAATGTTATTCCGTAAAACCCAGTTACTGAGATTAACATGTTATATTGAGTAGACTCTCTCAACAACAACTGAATTGATCTAAGTTTAAAAATAGTTTTGTTGTTTTTAAATTGTTTAAATGCTGGATTATATTTCGGCCAGCGACTAAGTATCACAATACAACGCGGTAATGCTGCCAGCATTTTTGGAACGAGGCCTTCTGACAGTGACTTATTAAGTTTAGATTAAGTTATTAGGCTAATTTAATTTCAGATGTATATTTCTCTGTAAATAAAGTTTTTAATACAATAGTTTTAAAACTGGTATGGTGACCTTGTCAATATGACTGATATAGTATACTAATATTGTAAAGACTTTAAGACTTTTTGTATCTGTGTACCAAAAAGGTTTTAAAATCTACTGGAGTAATTTTTATGAAAATTGGTTCAGAGATAGTTCACGACCCTAGAAAAAAACAGGCTACTTTTTATCGACGTAAGTATACCAGCGGGCGGAAGCTACAGTGAATTATATTTATTATTGTTGAAGAAACCGACTCCAATGTAATCGAAAAAAATGGTCTAATATTATATCAATTCGATAGGTAAAAAGAAAGCAAAATCTCTCTGCCTCAACAACATGTTCAGAAAAACGTAAATAAACCTACATATGTAATTGCAAAACTGCAGACAAAGTAAAACTAATGTATATCCTAAATTGTTTCAAATTAAGCGCTTCATTTACGATTCTGAAGTCTAGCATCTTTTTCTTACAAAATAATGTCATAATGTTTATGCACGGGTGGTAAGTGGTGGCAAAAGTGGCAATTATGGCGGTTGCCACTCACCGCGTCTGAATGAGATTGTACAAGCTATAATTGCAGTTAACAATGTCGAAATGTTAGCATTTGTGGATGAATCTGCCGGCTACGTTTTAACACCGAATATTAAACAAAGCAATACGTTTTATTTTGTTTTGTATGTTTTGACACAACAGTCCGTGAATATTAACAAAACAGAAATAAAAATATCTTTATTACTTGGACTTTACAAAGCACTTAAAATCGTAATACAAAACAAATATGTCAACAAATTACGGCTATAAATACGTGGAGCTTAGATTTACTTTTATCACACTATCCTGAATGTGAAATAATCCATCGATAGAGTCGATGAAAGTCGAGAAAAGATGAGATAGTAATAATGCCCTCCATCTTTAAATAACTAATTTATTAAGTGATTCCCGTTCACTTTTTTTGTTCACTCTATTTGTGAAGTCGTATATTTAAAATAATTAAATAAATGTTCATGAGAAACCTTTCAAAGGTTGCAAGTAGATATTAATGTTGAATTTGTTAATTACACAAAATGTATGTATCCGTAACAGATACATTTATTTGATTAGTTGGAAACAATCGTAGGCTTCTCTCAAGTGAAGAATTTAGACAGAATGGATTGGATCTTGAAGTATTATAGCTTCCTATTATATTTTTATACGTGGATACTATTGAGAAAATATGTATACAGTCCTTATCCTGAAACCTATCAGAACTCTTATTGAAGAACTCGATGCAACTTCTAGTAGGTTAGAAAGTGTAGACTAACATTCTTCGCTTGTTTACAAAAGATGTTTCCTCTATGCAAATTATTTTCTTCAACTTCCACTTGATTCATTTTGGTGTAGAAAGTGAATTTAACATCAGACATAAAACTGTGATTTACACGGTTTTAGAATCGATTTTATAAATTCTCACGGCAATCTCGTTAATCCGGTTTTAGGTGACCCTGCTTTTAGAAAATTAAATTTTAGTGGAATTAACCGAGCTCAGGATTAGTGAGTTCTAATTACATAATTGTTTGCTATTTAGTTGTCATATACTTATAAAATAAATTGTATTGACTTATCTATTCGTTTTTTAATATGGTTTTTTAGTAGCAGATAGCAGATTAAAGGTTACAGGCAAAAATGACAGGTAAAAAAAAAAATACGTATTTTTTTACTTTTACAACAAGACAATCCTAAAAGACTTAGAGCCATTGTCAGGCGTCCCCCGCTGCCAAACTTGGTGTCAAATCATAGATGCGTGGTACAATCTTACCCTACTCTCCCTCGCTAGTTTCGGCAGACTTATTTGCTTGTAATATTTTAAAGCAAGTTTTAGCTTTGCTATGCCTTTTTGTATTTTATATTTAAAAAAAATATTACAAGTATTTGATAAAAATGCGTCGTTTCTCGACAGTATTGTGTCGATCTTAATTCAAACTTACTGTATGTTACTAAATGACTAATCACTCATCGCATAGGTGGCGCTAAAACCAAGTAAGGTTCGTCCAGCTAAGGTATATATATATATACCTATGACGCTGGTACAAAAGAGTTGAGAAATTTTGAGTCTAGCAGCATATGAATCCATAGCTGAATTGGCAAAGCACTTGGGACGTATACCCAGGGGGTGCAGATTCGAGTCCTGCTGGATTCTTAATTTTTCAACTTTAATATTATATAGACTTATTTGCATATATATATTTGATTTCATTTCCTCTCCATATTGATTCGGTGCTCTTTGTTGAACAAACATTAAAATGAATAAACGAGTATGCATTTTGGTTGTAGGATTTACAAATTTTGATGAGTGTTTCATTCACTAGTCTGACGATTACATTACAAATGTATTAGGCAAGTAACCTTGTCTGGATGTTTATTGAATGTCTGCGGTGAAGTGACTACATTATAAACTTGTAAATTAGCTTGCAAAATATATGATAATTGTATGACTAATGATATTATAGATCTAGGAATATGCTTTCATATTTTATTTTAGGATTAATTTGAATCTGATAAAGATTTTATTTTAAAAGCGAATGAACTCTAGTTTACCCAGCAAGAACTCCAAGCCCGGACTTCACCGAAGTGGGGATGTCCAAAACGAAGACGAGAAGAGATGTTTTTCAGCTATGGTGTATCTACCGAAACTGTGTGGAGATGTGTCGTCAGCTTGTAAGAGCAATGCTCGAATCTTGTGCCGCGGCTCTATTTCAGTAAGAAACAGCTCACATCGCAGCTTCCATCGCGCCACAGATACATTTCCACTCATTGGTCGCCACGAAGCTGAGTGTAGACGAGATGTGCGAAATTCAATCGGTTCTTTAAGATAGGTATATATATTTCCGCTCCACTTCTCGTTCCCGCTAGTGAAGTCCTAGTCCGCTAGCAAAAATGGTAGTAGACTACTACCATTTTTGAGTAAGGTGGTAAAATAAAACTATGAAAGTATTTATTTTATAGTTAATTTAATATAGCCGTAAACGACCTATTTCTTCGATGCTTACAAATCAGTTTACATGTTTGTGTTTATTACTATTTTACAATTGAACCGTTTCCAACTTGAATATTTCAATCATATTGATGAATTGATGAACATTTAGAAGGCTGTAGTAATATTCAGAAGTGACTTTTAAATAAATTGGCAGTAATTAATTTTGATGAATTTTAACTTTTGAAAACCGGTATATAAGTGTTATATTTTTTCTGATTCGTCATACGTTTGTAAGATGTCTAGTCAATTTATATTTCAATTAAAAATGAACTAGTTTTTTGGTCTGTATGAGTCCCGTTTTTGAAAGTTTAACCATTAACCTAAATACTTTATTTATGCACTATGACTAAGACTAATTGCTTATTAGTTAGTTAGTAATAGTTTGTTAGTAGTATTTAGATTAGTATCACTTGAGGTCAAAATCCTAGCAAAGTGATCAATTTTTTTTTTAGTTGAATACTATTAAGTATTTTTGTATACTCTTTATAAATAAAAAAAAAAGATTCGTTAGAGTATTTTTTTTAAAAATCGAGATCACTGGATTCCATTTCCCAGATAATTTGACGCCGTCTACACGATTGCAATTTTTACGTTTCCTTATTTAATTAATCTAACGTATAGCCAAAAGCTAAATAGCATGCATGAATCGCGTTAATTGCCCGTTCAAAATTACTGTAATAATCATGCAACGCGATAGTTTAAAAGTAAATATTCTAAACAGGTTTCCCAGCAAAATAAACAAAGGCAATTGCAGGATTAAAATGGAAAAACCGGTTATTATTACAATCCAAATAAAACAAAATTGTGTCAAGTCGTGGGCCGTGCCCGCAAAAGGCTATTTATTAGCACTGATTCCATAATGTGCCGCAATCCAAATAATCTGAGTAGTTTAAGCTTTTTATTGGTCCTGGCAAGTTATTAAGCAATTTGACCATAAAAACGAGATATGTTTTGTGGTTCTAATACGGCTTTGTTGTTAAATGGTACGTCAGCAGCTGCTGTAAATCAGTGATTGGGCTAACAACAACTAAATTACCACTAGTTTTTACTGGTGGTAGAGGTTTTGTTAACGAGCTCGAGGGTGGCAGCATGTTACGGTTTGACCGTATTCCTCAGTTGCAGTATCGCATCTACAATCTGCTTTTGAGGGTTGTTGATGTCCATGGCCTGTTGTCCTGATGTTGATGGTCAGTAGCAAGTCTATGAACGTTCACCACCAAACAGAAACATTTCGCGCAATCACTACTATTTGGCGACAAGCTAAGAAGAAACCGTGGCTTCCTAAAGCTCGATCAAAAAAGCTTTACATCAATCATATTTTCATATTTGAAAGTAATATTGGCCTTCATGTGGAATAGATTCTCTTGCAACCTTCACGTACTAGTAATATGATGATCTTTGATGAACCCGGTTCTAAACCCAACTTTCTAATTATAATACTCAACATCCAGTCCCTTAGGTATGACAGGATACTGAAGTAATTCATGTTATTATTGAACGGATACATGCATTTACTGGATGTAATGGGTCGTCTAATTTCTTCCTTCCTTCTAAACACTTTTGCTGCAGATAATGTAGGACTTTTTATTATTTTTATAACATTTAGCTATGCTTAGCAAATTATACTAAGAAACAGTTAAAACAATTATAGAAGCGCCATGATTTGAACCTGCGACCATCCTACTTAAAATAGGAAACAAATGGATGAACGTGACGTCACAAAATTTAAGGTCCTGGCAAGAAGCGACCGTAGCTGGTTGATTAAAGCGGCTGCCCGGTGTCACAGACCACAGGTTAAAATCCTGCCGGTCCCATATTTTTTTTTGCAATAAGACGTCGTCTTATTGCAACTCAAATGCAGGCATTTGGAACATGGTTTGTTGGTCCTATTTTCAATCTACGTTACAAAAAAAGGTGATAAAAAAAGCCCCAGACTTATTGAAGTTCGATTATCCACATCCGGATAATGCGTAGTTAAACCGATCAGTGCAAAGACCTACTGCAATGAGGTAGACGGTCATTACCACAGGGTGAACGATCGTTCAAGGCGCCACGGAAGTGAAGGTAAGGGCTGGAAGCTAATTATTTAAATTAGAGCGACTTTACGTAACAACCGGTCCTTAAGGAAGTTCGGTAGAACTCAAGGGTGCTGCTTTTTTATTGATTTATTGGCAATCGAGGCTGATGTTGGTCACTGGGTTTTTCTGAGATCTCATATCTCATATCCGTGCTTATGATTCATAAGAGTACGAGCAGTAATATATGTTCTGATATGTAAACGTATAAAAAACATGCTTTTGTTCAAAATTAAATTTGTATAACAGTTTTTAATAGCAGCGATTGCCGATTGGGAGACCGTAGGATCGCAAAATCAAAGGTCTCGGGTTTAAACCCATGACACACATCTCTGTCAATAAATCGTAAAGATTCGTCTTTTAGAAGATAATGTGTATTTATCAAATGAATAGTCGCTCGCTAACAGTAAAGGAAAACATCGTGAGGATTCCTACATGCCTGAGCGTGCCTAAAAGTGCTCGAGGGTATGTGAAGTCTACCAATCCGCACTTGGCCAGCATGGTGGACTATGACCTAGCCCTTCTTATCATTAGAAGAGGCCCGAGCATAGCAGTGGGACATGTATTAGATACATAGCTGCTATTATAATAAGAGTTTTTTTTTAATACTTATTTAAAAATGAATATAATAGATAGAATTTACTATTAAAATTCTTACTGAACGTAACCACAGTACCACTTTAAAGTCATCACATTGGACTTGCCATACAAATGACATCAACGCGCACATTTCCTAATCCATTTTAGGTGTTTTTTTTATAATTATAATAATAAATCTTTATTTAGCATACAAAATAGTAGATGTGTATATGTTTTTAAACTTTCTAGACTTGAGAACATTTTTCAAAAATTAGACAACGAGTCTAAATCGCGTAATTATAAAGGTAAGTAAATGCAAGTCATTTCATAATAATGTTCTGCTGGTACTTAAAATAGGAAAGCCTGTGCTATAGTACCAGCAGTTTATATGCCTCAGACCCATTCGTTAAAAAATAAATTGGTAATTATTATGTACTTATCAGCCCAGTAGATTCGTAAGCCATTTGTCATTTGATAAGATTGTTTAAAATTTACACTTATCACAAATTGAAATAAAATTTTGATGTTATGTAATTTCACATAAAATTTGTATTAAGGAATCATGATTCACAAAGAATTTAACCTTCTACCGTTCCTTTGTCAAATGACTCAACAGACTTTAGACGAAGAGAAATCTAGGTCGATTATATCCTGAGTCCTTACGTTCTACCGGTGAATATACCTAATAATTGCTAATTATGCTAAATTGGTGCAATAGGATGTTCGTGCCGATTCGGCTTATTGTAATTAGATGCGTTATTACTAGCATCCGCGCGTGATTGGTTCGACAATGCAATTTTAGAATTTTTAAGTTTGATTTATTTGTAATAGGTGCAGGTGATGGGTGAAAAGAGACGGATTTTTGTGAAATTCATGATCCTAACACCTAAAATCACAAAAAAAATATACTTTAATGTTACTAAATAAATAATAAAAAATACGATTTACTTATTTACTCATGCATCATTTGATAATTACTTGAACAATAAACTCTTCAACTGAGGTGGTTCCTGTATTTTACCTCCCTTTACGTTAAATTGAGTAAAAATTACATAACATAACATAAAATCATGCCTATATTACCCAGAAGGGTGTGGCAGAGGTTATGTTCTTTAGGTCCCATGGGATAAGGGGTGAGCCTATAGAGGCTACTTCAAATTAAGCAATTCTAATTGAACTTGCAAGAAAAAGGAGTCATTGAATATAGTTGTGCAATCTTGTATGTATAGGATCAAAATGAGGCGGTGAACCAATAGTTATTTTTTCAATTCATTTTGACGATATCCTTAATTAAGTAATCACAAGAGTGACTATTTTAATGTTCAGGGCTGGGCAAATTTATGACTGGGTTTTCCATCAGGTATTCCCAGTATTACTCCACTGTTGGTGGATGAACATTGTCTAGTGTTGATCCAAGTTGCATAATAAAGAAACAACATTTTTGAATAGAGAATGCATCTGCCAAGTTTATCTGGCCTTTTAAAATAAAAGATTTAAATAAGATTTCTGCACCAAATAATTATAAAAAAAATTAACTCTTCCTGTATTCTTCCGTGCCTCAAAGAGCGCGAGAAACTGTCAATCCCGGTTGCCATTTGAAGACAAATGGCAGTAGTGACATAAAAGCCAAAAATAACTAGCCTTACAAAGAGTATCGTATTACCTCGTACTGGGTTGTAGACATCTGATGGCATTCGCAAACACGTCAAATACTGACATACAGCTTAAGCCGATTCCAATTTAATTGGGAAAAGGATCTAAAGATTGAATGGAACTCTGCCTGTCGGTCACTTGAGTGTCCACTTGATGATACAAATTACAATATAATCTGAACGTGCGTTGTTATGCCAATTCATCTTTTTTTGACTCCACCTTGCAATCTCTTACGACACTCTCCTACACACACACAAGAATACAATTAATAATTAAATTGTTTTTACCCAAAGCAAAACATTTTAGTACTAGATCGTGTCCAACTACAAAATAGATTCTAAGATAAGACAGATTTATGTGGTATGTTTGCTAATATACAACCTTAATGCAGGCAAAGGAAACAATAAGTAACGATACGATTTCTAAAACATATCTGCACCTTGAAGTTTAAATGGTACAATTAAAATGCAGTAGATTTACAACTAGATAGCGAATTTGCATCTTTAATAAACATAATATAAAATCACGCCTATATTACCCAAAAGAGTGTGGCAGAGGTATACAACATCCACATTTTACCTGTTTGTTTAGGTCCCATGGGATAGAGGGTGACCCTATCGCCATCCACCGGACACAATTCCAACTCCGTTATTTGCCCGGCCGGAAATAAAACCTGAGACCTCGCGGTGAGAGGCGCATTAGCTTACCACTAGACCATCGAGGCAGCAAAATACGATTTTTTTAATACTTATGTCTTTAGGTAATTTCAAATGTTCCGAAACTTCACTTGTAAAAAAGAATGGAAACCTTGTAACCACAGCCTGCAATTAACTGTAATGAAACATAGTGCGTAAGTAATATATTGTAAGTGATGAAAAATTCAATATCATGATAGTTATTAGTACACCAATTTATCCTAATTACTCTTAAGTGAACACGAAAGTCTAACATTCAACAGTTAGCATTGAACTTATGAACTGCGTGCGAAAGGTGTAATTGAGTAATAGTAGTATAATAATAGTTTTGATTATTTTACAGTTAGAAGGTTCAATTAGTAAAGAGCTTTATAAATAGAGTCTTGTTAGAGGATTGCATTTTATTGTCTTAAGAAAAAGCGAGGAAAATAGAAAAACATAATATTTGAGGATAAAAAATGGGCTAAAATATGATACTTGAATAAGAAAAGTCAAAAGTCTTTATTTGCTTACTAAGTGTAAAGTTAGGTCTTAAATATTAGAATACAGATCTTGATAACTTAGTAGCCCTTTTCAGGCGTTGCATAATTTGATAGCTCAGTGGGAGTCACAACACACAGTAATATTTAGAAAAAATAACATAAAACACAGTTTTATAAATCTTAAATCTAAACAAATAATAGTTAATTATAATACTGTTAAAATAACTTAAGATGTTTCAATTACAATTTTACATTTAAAATATTCGTCAATATTTTTCTATTAAACATTTCTTTAATTTTCTATTGAAAGCAGACAATTTCGGGCTATTGTTATCTGCGGCAGTTTGTTGAATATTTTCACTGCCATATAATATGGGCTTTGGTTCAGCAGAACTTACTGTTGGATGTTTATTATATGAAAAACTTTACTTATATGAAAAAAATCTTTAGATATTCCACCTGTGTATCGTGGGCCTTAATGAATCATTCATCATAATCAACAATCATATCATCCAAAGGCTATACGAAATAATTTTATGTCTATATAGTGTGTAAAATAAAATCAAAGAGTAAAGGTGGGTAGTGCACACGTGTGGGGTAGTGGTTTAAGTGGTCGCCTCGCCGCTTTCCACTGCACTGGTGTTGTGGGTTCGATCCCCACATGGGACAAATCTTTGTGTGTTTCGCAAAGATTTGTTCTGAAACTGGGTGTGCTTGTGTAAGTAAATGTGTGGCCAATTTGGCCTTGCCTTGTTTTTTTTTTTTAAAAAAAGCTTACTAGCAATTTGCAAATACAAATTACTAGTATTCTTGTTAACGCCCTCCAGCTAAGCTTAATTCGCTTGTGTTAGGAGGAAGTTCACGTCCGTGGTGTAATGGCCAGGATTCGAACCCACGACCTCTCGGTCGTAAGACCGATGCCTCATCCATTGCGCCACGGCCGCTTTATATTGCATTGGGACTATTGTAAAGTGTAATCGTTGGCGTTCTATCTAATGTTAGAAATCCAATTTTATCAATTTATTTATTTAACTCTTTGTCTCGTCTTTTCAGAAATCGTTCAACCAACATGTGTGCTGGAATCAGACTTCGGGTTCAAAATCAACTGCGCTTTCAAAAAGTCCGGCCTCTTCAGAGTTCGGAATCTCGGCGGAGTCAAAGCGCATGCTAGTATAGGTAAGTTTTTATCATCACTTAGTCTAGTGGTAAACGTATGCGAATTCGATTCACAATGAACAGAGAAAATGTGTTATTTGCGAGGAAACAATCTCGCCAAATCGCTATTGCCATTTATCTTAATCTATTGAAAAAAACGCACAAACGAACATTATGGCAGACTCCAAACTGTTACTGAAAATTTCCTGATGGAAGCAGATAATCATGAAACAAAATAATACGATTTTTTTTTGCAAACTGTGTCTTTACATATTGCTAAATCCATAATCAAGATGCTACCAAGGTTCGAAATTACAGTAAGGTCCAGACTCCACCAAAATAATAACGCGGTTAACGAAGCGAAGATGTGGTTTAAAGAACCAATAAAGTTTCGTACTTCACTCAACTCGTCTCCATTCGGCTTCAGTAGAGTACACTGAGCAGAGTTGTATCATATTTGTATAACATGATAGAAGCAGAGATGTGAGCTTTATTTGATCTCCTATATAGTCTAACCAGTGCGCATCTCCGTATTCTCCGCTCAGCTTTGGTGAATACACCTTAGCTGAAACACATCTCTTCTTTTCTTCGTTTCGGACCACTCTCCTCCGCTTTGATGGAGGCCGGGCCTTAGTTAGCACTCAAGGTCAGCACATCTTTAGTGAAAGTCGGTGACCAAAGACTAGCAGCACCTGCTCTTAAGCGATGCAAGTAAAATGCAGTGACCTAGACGAGTTTAATGGTAGGTGGCTGCAATACACGTGTTGTAATGAAGACATTATACTTCGGATGTAATCTATAATATAAAAATGAATCGCAAAATGTGTTGGTAAGCGCATAACTCAACAACGCCTGGACCAATTTGGCCAATTCTTTTTTAAATGTCCGTTGAAGTTCAAAGATGGTTTATACGGCGAGAAAAAATAATATATATTATTATTATATCGATTGTATGTTGCCTGTTCCCGTGTTGGAAAACCATCAGATTTGTTTGTCTATGCGCCAGGTATTCAAAAACATCGTATATCACAAAGCACTACAATGAAAATAAAACAGATTTTGTTAATAATTATGAATCACATGATTAACAATAAAGCGACTACTTATGTTTAAATGCTTATATATGTTTTATTCAATAATATTTCTTATTCACAACGCCCTATCACCAGAGTGACGGTTCTGTTCAGGAAAAAATTTGCCCAGACTATAAAATATGTAGGAACAAAAAAATGGCACATTACAAATCATTTTGACAGGACTTTATTGCAATTTAATAAGGCAGTACGAAGTCTGCCAGGTCAGCTAGTGTAAGATAAATAAACATTTGATTTTGATATACTTTGATATTATTGATTTTTTTATTGTATTTATGTTTGATGATAAGTGTATTGAGTATTTTGTCATTAAAAATTGTCAAAATCAATTGCAATTTTACATGAATTTTATGTTCTAAAATATATTTTCTCAATTTCTTTTTATTTAATGACAGTGTCTAAAATTATTTTCCTTGCAAAACTATAACCAACCATAAATCAAAATTGGATTTAGTTTTCTAGAAAATATCCCAGCTGTTAAATACATCATTTAAACATTCTTCTTCAATTGTCATCAATGTCCAAAGTTTGATCTCAATCAACATCGACACGTACATACCATATATATCTGTCCCAAGTTTTTGCTGTACCAAGGTTGATTTGTCGCTGCATACCTTACGAGCTGTCAGTCACGATATAGAGCACTAGAAAGCCAAACTAACGACAATTTCTTTGATTGTAGAAACATCTCTGATTTATGCCTCTAGATTTGTATCTACTTTCGTGCTAACTGTAATGTTAGCTTACATTTCTTGGTCTTGACTGAATCTGAGTGAAATACTTTATGGAAGTGTTACTGTTAGCCAGTTAGACTAGAAGTTTGACCTCAAAAATTTGTCTTGAAGCCCTCAGGCGGTGCTGTATAAATCACCTTTGACTTTGGTCATCTGCAATGTAGACATTATGGTAATTTGTTATGTTGTTGATGCCAAACAAGTACTTAAATAAAGCTAGTACACAAAACGACTAAATGGATCCTACAAAAATATATAAAAGCTGAAATCCACCTAAAGCTGAATATTGTTTCCTTTTACTTTAACATTAACAAATTCCATGGTGTAATGTTTCAGGATTCAGTTTGGGCGACGAGCTGGGATTCGAGCAGTCACTAACTAATTTGGATCCAAGCAGAAGAAGATCTGTGAGCATCAAAAACGGTGCGCCAGCCAACGTTCTAACTGATAGCAGACCAGCCAAGCAAGAGGTAAGACATTCATAGTTATATAATCAGACGTAATGGCATAAGGGGACCAGAACAGATCTTTACGGGAAGTGAGAGGCCAGGTCTGACAACTAGTTTACTAAATATCGTATCGCTTCATACTGGCTTGTGGCGTTGTAGAGGTCTGATGGCAATCAATTTACGCTAAAGTAGGTACTGTTTTCAACTGAATCCATTAAAAAAGAAACTGATCCTAATGTAATTGGTAAAAAGGTAGGACAGTGATGAATGTCATGAGGGGACCATATGCAAATTTTTCCTTGTGGTGGACAAGCAAAAATTTCGTTCCATTTGCATGTGGTCCCCTCATGACATTCATCACTGTCCTAGCTTTTTCCCAATTGCATTGGGATCGGTTTCTTGTTTAATAGATTCAGCTGAAAACAGTACCTACTTTAGTGTAAATCTATTTCTGCCTCGTGATCTAATTTTCGGTTAAAAACAACTTTATGGATAGATGTTATGAAGGTAAAAAATCTTGTTTGTAGGCACTGCCATTTAGAACTTTACATATTGTCATTTGATTACTTGCTCCTTCTGTTTCTGAACCAATATAATGTGCTTGCGGTTACCATGTACCTGTATTCCTGTACCCTCTTAGTATTGCAATTTTTCATCGCACAACTGTGTGAACTGCGGGGTCAAGACAAAGACAAAACTTAGTACTCTTGCAACTCTTGTAAGGTATGTGCTGATATCATTTATATTACAGCAATGACATAAATTCCTCTTCACCTTACAACACGCGGGAACTTCTTAAGTAATTACTTTTTACTTAACTATTCATGTAACGACTAGTCTATTGTCCATTTTTGTCTGTAATGCCTATCATTAGAGTGCTATTCTCACCAATTTGACCAGGTTCACGAGATTAATCTTACATAAGGATTTACAACGTCCAATTGAAGAATTAAGTATACATTATTATAGAAAATATCCGAAGTATCATCATAACGATTTGAATGCAAATGTCGGCAGTCAAGTTTAAATTGGAGAGGTTTCTAAAGCAGATGTATTGCACATGAGTATGCTTAAAAGCAATTTTAAAGACAATTATACTCAAAAAAGAACAATTTATTGACATTCACAGATATGATGGTACTGTTGTCTTTGACGATATATACTTTAACCCTTTGTGGAGCAAACAAGTATTGTGATGGTTAAATAAAAAACAAACTAGGCGAAATCAATGTTTTTTTAATTATTAAAACAAAATCGAAATTAAAAATAAGTTTTCAGAAAAGTAATACTGAGTTTTCATGATGTAGCTTTTTAGATACAATAATACAGTTTAATAAAATAGGTTATTGCGAACTTTGTATCTAAAAATGCACAAAATTACTTTAGGACTTATTAACTTAAAAACAAAAATAACTATTAACAATAAAAATCGTTAACATAAGTAGGAACTTTCGTCATAGACACTGCCAGGATCCCAGCTCTGACTAAAAATTTAAACCCCCAAGGATTTGGTTTATTTTTAATATATTGCCTTCTTGATCCAGCTCTTGTCCCTTTGTACGGAATCATCATCTCGTCAATGGAAAAACTTTTTACGGGCTCTATTTGTAGATAATTTTTTCTTACGTGTTCCATGACAGGTCTCACTTTGCAATATCGATCATTGGGGTTAACATTACTGTTATCGGAAAAATGCATAAATTTTCGTAGGTGCTGGTACCTTTTCAGTGGCATTACTGAAACAATTTTGTCGTATCCCAATAATCTTTGTACGAAGGCATACCGACAATACTCATCAGCATATCAATACCTAAAAAGTTTACATATTCTTCTACTGTCATATCAACTGATGCCTGTGCTTTGAGTCGAGTAAAGGTTTGATTGATAACAAATAAATCTCATCAATTCATCGTCAAACAATTATTTGAAGTATTGATACGGAGTATCAATACCAGTGATTTGTTCCTGAAATGTACTGTCAACACTTGTTTCCCTGTCCACGGGCTACATAAACTTTGTAGATCTAAATGTGAATTCCATGTGTTCTTTTTTCGTTTTCTTGTACGCTGAACTTTAACACCAGAAAGTTGGGGTTGAATTGCCTTAATTCAACCCCAACTTTCTGGTGTTAAAGTTCGTTCTTGATGTGTGCTTGATGATGGTTCTGTTCTATTGTTTTGGTTTTGGATTTCTAATCTGCGTGAGCTTAGGAGTCTTGGTGCAATTGGTATCAGAGGACTACAAGTATTAGAATAAATTGTATTTGGCGTTCTTGGCGACTGTACCGATTGTGTTGTGTCGGGTGAAGGTTTTACTGACGCAAGAGAAGGTGAAGATGGGATTGTAACATGCACGGCTAACTATGAGTATTCTGGTGGATGTGGTATTTGTGATGGTAAAGAGTCATCTCCGCTATCTGATTGATCAAAAATATCCATCATATTGTTTGGGATATCGGGACCGTCTGAAGACAGGTCTAAATCTAAGTCAGAATCCTCAGACCCTGAGTCAGCTGGTGGCACCAGGGCCAAGATTCTTGAGACCCTTGAACTTCGCTTTATTTTCTGTAATAAACGTTAAGTGTTGTTGTATCTTTTTGGACACAAACAATATAAGTTGCTAATTACCGGGAAAGACGCCCAGTATCTAATAGGATACATAAGTAATAAACCCGATTTATAGGGGTAAGTCGCAAGGTATCTATTTAGATACAAATACTATTAACCTTTCTTTTACGTAAATTAACATAATTTTTTAATAAAATAACACTTACTTGTTATAATTAAATGCCTTTTCAATAATTTGACACTGAAATATTTACACTATAACCACTTTTACCATTAGTTTTAACAAAAAAATTATTACAGTCCACCATTACTCAAATTTGGCGCGAACCGTCTAAATTATTGCCGTGATTGGAGAAAAAGAGATAGTATGCGCGGCGTAACGTATTGCGTTCTCGTTCTGTTGTACATTGATGACTCAAACGGCAAGAGGAGTGCGATCGCGCGACTTTTGAATTTTGTGTAATGTGCGTTTAAATTGTTTGTGCACATTTAGATACAAAAATACTTAAAGGGTTGGAACATTAAACAGCAGTGAAATGATATAGGCCTATATTTGGTTCGACATGAAAATGTGCATTATTTTTTTAATGACACCCATTATATTTTTATATTGTTATGCGTAACTGTGGTTGTAACTCTTTTTTCCCCAAAATAAGTTTGTAGATAAAAAAGTTCAAGAAAAAATATAAATAATTTAATATACGGCCTCCTGTAATTATAAAATCTGACTGAAACTTAACAATTAAAAACAATGAGCAAACATGATTGGTTGTAAGATATTATTAGTTAATTTGATAATGTTAACGTAACAAGACTAATATAATGTGACTAACATAATCTCCTAATTGTTTTCAGAAACGGGGTAAACAAAACAGGATCATGCGTCCAGTAGCGCCCGTCAGCCGTCCCAACCAATCCGCCATGGACAAGTTAACCAGCTTACACAGAAGAGCCAGCACCACGATGCAGCCAATAGTCGTCCAGGCCCCCGTCGCGCAAAACATCGCCAAACCCGTACCTTCCGTCACCCAAGCCAAGCCAATGCCAATGGGACTCCCACCATTCAAACCTCTGCCACCGAAAGACGAAAATCTTGCAGTCCTCCCCATCCAAGCAACGAGGAAAACCTACACGCCACTGCAGGTCCCACAATCCAAAGGACCAGGACTCGCATACCAAAGTGAGCTATACCCACAATCACACAACCAAATATCAAAAATGGTCTCGCAAATGACCGCACAACAGTACTCCCCAATGAAATTCAGTCAACATCCCATCGTAGTAGATCCAAAACGCTATTCCATAACTACTGTCAATCCATTTTTACCTATGCCACCTTCTCAAGCTATCTCAGTCATACAACCACCAGTATTCAAAGAGATACACATACCACGACCCACTTACTCTATACCCAACATACCTAGTATACCTAATTCTGTTTCTTTCCAAAAACATCCTATTTCTAACTTTGTAGACCCTGTTCCACATCAAGTCCACAACCTGGCTGTTTATAATACGAAGAAAGTTGATGACTACAACTCCATTACTGGATATGGAGACGACACTGTTCTAAAGATTAATAAAGAAGATATCAATGCTAAGATTGCTGAAATCGCAAAGGCTGGCAACATTTCTATGGAGGCTGTAGAAGCTGCCATTGCTTTAAGACAACAACAGTTGTTGAGCAAGTACGCGAATATTCCGGTACCGACAGCTAAGCCTACTACTTCTACTACAAGCACGACAACTACTCAACAGCCGTTCGTGTTCCAGCCTGAGCCTGAAATCTTAACCGCTGCCTTACCACAAAAGCCAAAGAGGTAAATATTTTAAATACGTTCAACCTAGATGGACAACTTCTTCGTTTTATTTTCAAGATTAGATAGATACATGATTTCTAAAGTATACTAATAAAGTATAGTAATGCTGGTCCTTCAAACCGGATCCAAATATTTAAAAAATAAAACACAGATGTTGATCCATCCTGCAATTATCATTATAATTTTGCTGAAGGCCTATATTGCAAAACCATTATTACAATCGTTTTCGAGTAGGGATATCAGTATTAACCTGTCTTTAAAATGCATTCGCTTTTCGTTGTTGCATTTAAGGGTAACCAGTATAGTGCTAATAGGTCCAACAAATATTCTTGTCTAAATGTCAAAACAAGTTTCTAATCTTTGATTCATCGTGGAGTTAAAAAATTTGATAATAATGATCTTCTTCTTCGTCGTGTCGATGGCTAAGTAAAATTTTATTTTGACTTGCCATCGTGGTGAAAGGATTAGCCAATTCGCTTTAGAGAACTCATGAATTGCCCAGGGTGCGCCGGACGTAGGGGATCGTTGTCTACGTCACTCGGGGAGGCTCCTTTCATGCACCCCCTATAACAATGATAAAATGTGAGGTTCTCAGAACTGGCGAATCCAATTATTTTAAACTTTTCTAGAGAACCCCAATTCAATCACTT
The DNA here is from genome assembly GCA_905147285.1 of Hypena proboscidalis. Lineage (NCBI taxonomy): Eukaryota > Metazoa > Arthropoda > Insecta > Lepidoptera > Erebidae > Hypena > Hypena proboscidalis. The sequence continues at coordinate 2,718,169 of LR990147.1, forward strand.
TGCTCTGGCGCCTAATCATAAAATGTGAGCAATGTGCAGAACCACATCGGTCGAAAAGGAGTATCAATCGACCCCACCTAGTTGTTTCTTTACCTATAATTTACTTTCAATATATTTTTTGGTTCCACATAAAGCTTAATTCCACAAATGGGTACGGTCTAGCATACCTAATAATATATTGTTGCATCTACAGCTCATAAACATTCACAAAGCAGTTTGTATACGCGTTATTAAATCGGTATACCTACTTAGGTGTTATACCTTTACATGCCAGTGATTTCGGGGACTAATCTTATCACCAAACTGGAACACAGTTTTGCAAATGCTACTCTGCTGCTGGTTAAAGGTGAGGTGGTGCTTCCGCCATCGAACTGTATACAAAAGCATTCAAGCAAGTATCTATCCAAATACCGCTTCCAGCCAGCTTCAAACCCTATAACTTACAGAGTACCAGTATCCGGAAAGGTAATGAACGCTCCCCGCGAATACTACCCGGTGGGCTACGAGAAGAACTTCGACGACCACTTCCAGTCCAAGGTCGAGCTCCCGGACACGAGCTTCCATTGCGGAGATCAGAAGTACTTCCCTGGATTGTATGGTGATGAGAGTCTTGGGTGTATGGTGAGTTGAACCGATTTTTAGGAAATAATAGTTTTAAATTTATTTGAGTTGACAATAGGTATATATTGTGATGGGTAAAGGCATATTTTAATTACCTAGAGTTAGAAGTTTGAACCCATGAGAATCGGGAATAGTTTTTCTTCCAGATATTTAATCTGGAAGAAAAACTATTCCAAACGTATTCTATTATAATAATAACGAAAAAAGAAATGGTCACAGAAAGCATATTAATATATAGTCCATGTGTGAAATTATTTTAGCAGTGATAGCCCAGTAGGAGACCGCAGGACTGCGAAGTCAAAGGTTCAAACCCACGGCACACACTTTTGTCAATAAATTGTTAAAATTCGTCTTTTCGGAGATATGTGTGTATTTATCATATAAATTATCGTTCGCTAACGGCTAAGGAAAACATCGTGAGGAAATTTGCATGCCTGTGAGTGCCTAAAAAAGTGCTCGAGGGTGTGTGAAGTCTACCAATCCGTATTTGGCCTGACCCTTCTAAACATGAGAAGAGGCTCGAGCCCAGCAGTGGGACATGTATTAAATACAGGCTGCTAATATCTGGGAAATCATTTATTTTCAACTTTATTGAATGGATTAGTTAAGTGCTCTGGTATTTAAACCAACAGATACCATTTAGTCATTATATTATATACTAGTTGTACTGTAATTTATAATCAATGTTTGTTACAGTTGTAACTGCAAAAAAATTTAAGCCGAACTGTGCACTGGCTCATTGGTCTAGCGGTATAATTTGAATATCTCTCACCGCGAGGACTCGGGTTCGATTTCCGGGTCCGGGGAAGTGTTATTTGTGAACTTTACGTCAGGACATTCTGAATAGCAGCCTATCGCCATTTACCGGGCACATTGCCGGAATTGTGCTTGGTAAATGGCGATAGGCTCACCCACTATCTCATGGGACTTAAAAAAAACAAGTCAATTTTGGGTGTTCTAGCATAGGTGTAATTTTTGTAATGTTACACTGCTTGTTTTCAGGTGTTCCACGTCTGCGCTCTAACAGACGATGGCCTCGTCATGAAATCCTTCCTCTGTCCTGAATCTACCCTCTTCGACCAAACCATCTTAAAGTGCAACTGGTGGTTCTATGTGGATTGCAAGAATACCAACAAACTATACGACACGAACATCCCCGTGTCAAAGAGCTACCAGCTCATGAAGGCGCTGACTTTCTTCTCCTCTTACAAGAAGGAGATGCAAAATGATAGTAAGTTCCACCATTAGGTCTAATTAAGTGTTCTTAGCTATAGGCTTTACTGATGAATATTAGTCAGATCAGTTTCGATCATTTAAAGGCCTCTGATTTTTTTTTCTGTTCTTGTTGGATTTAAATATCATTCTACGAGTAATAAGCTCAGTAGCAGAAAAGAGACGAGTTTATTGCCCTATGGCAACAGAATAGCCATTTATTACATAAGTGTAAAATAACTACAAACTATCTATATCTTATTTAATTCTTTCATTTCAGGTCAAAAAGCAAACCCCGAAGAGGTAGATGGTATAAAAGATGCTATATCTATGCTACAAAATCAGCACGCTCAAGCTAGTATAGCCACTATTAGCAACGTGGCCAACCTTGCCAATGCTGGCACTATTGCTAGTGCTCCTAGCAATGTTCAATTAGTAACTCCAACTCCACTCATTGATGAAAGAAGCCGTAAGACAACTGAATCAGCTCCTGTATACCGAGGCAATAGAAATATAAAGACGAATAATTCTACAGAAAGTAGCCAAGAAGTTAAAGTAGCAACCGTGAACGCAGGGATCAATACCGGTCAAAACAACAGCGCAGAAAATGATTCGCGAGAGAAAAAACACAGAAGAAGAATGACTTTGAAGAATACTACCACAATTACTAAAGCTACGACTACAACTTCTCCTGTAACGTTTACAACGCAAAAATCCGAAACGATATCACCTATTATTGAAGCTATCCAACAAGACATACGACCGATCGAAATCAACAACTTGCAAAAACAAGAAACGTTGACTGATCAGATAGAAAATTTGAATCCCAACGCAGCAAATTTGGCTCCGGTACGACGGTTCTATCGATCTAGCGCGGAGAAATTCGAAGAGAAAGAAATGGCTATAGTTAATAATGAAAAGGTTCAAATTGTAAGGCCTACTTCTCAGTCTAGATTAGTAGGACACTATTCCACTCCTAGTGCAGCGATAGCTATACTAGACCAAGCTATTTTAGGTAATATTAGGACGAAGAAACATTTAACGATAGTAACGCCTCAGGACAGTCCAAAAACGTAGTCTGAAAATAGTCAATTTGTTAAGTGTCATAATTAAGTTATTTATTGCCAATACGTAGGTACGATGTACTGATGGACGTATTTGCTCAATATTTGTACTTTTGTAGTCTAGTTGAATGGAGTCAAGTGATATTACGGTGTATGTTAGTTGTTTAGTAAAGTTTCCTAATTTCTTTTTGTGTTTTATTCAGGTAACCATTCTGCATGTTTGTTTTGGCAATACATTAATCAATATAAACAAATAAATAAACATAATCCAAAAATGTTATTTTTAGCAGCCAATAGTTCCAGAATTGTAGTCCATTGTATTTAGCAACAAAAAATATTCTAAGAGTGTAGGATAGGCGGCGAAACTTTATCTTATAATTAAAATAAAAAATAAAAAACTTTAAAATTATATTATCACCTTTAATTACTGAAAAGACGACTCAAATCATCAAAGACAAGACAATAGAATCAGAGCATTTTGTGTCCTTTTCAGGCGCTTTTTCTTGACGAAAATGTCAAAAATCTTTATATCTGGAATTTTATTCAGGGCTAGTAGATATTTATCTGCTCAATCTTTGAGTGCTCGATGATGGAACTCAGGATTGTTTTGGTCTCCGAGCCTCGCTTGAGGCACTTGCACTTGGTGAAGAGTCTGAGCGTGATGTATGGCACGCACGAGACGACGGTGATGACGCCAACCAGTCCCAGTAAGGAGACGCAGATGCTCATTCGGAACAATTATTTTTTTAAATCTGGAACAAAAAGAAAATAGCCTAAATGCTGGAACTTCCTACCAGCACATTTTTTTTCACATAACGAAACATCACCCATCAGCCCATATTACGCAAAAGAGAATGCCATAAGAGTCGCAGCGTAGCATGTAGTGACAACTCAGGTGTTTTTGTGATAATAATCCGTCAAGCCATAGATAATGTACTAATATTTCACCTCCGACTGATGACACTCCCGTGTCTGTCACCCCAAGATTTTTGGTTGTACTTATCGCTATCTACCCTGCACACGCTATCCACCAGCCCCAACGAGCCCTCATCACCATGCCACACTACAATCCTACTTCATTATTATTGATTCTCCTTTATTATTTTTGTCCTCCCTGGCTCATAGAGCAACTTTAAAATTTTTTAAAGTGCTAACTTTAATATAAATAAGCTGAATACATTTGTACTAATTTTGTGTCGCAAGAAAAAACATTAACTGATCTGTGCCAAGTACCAGCTATTTATTCACTTTCAATATCAAAGGAGAAGTCACATGAAATGTTAGTATTTTATTACATTTTAATTAAAAACGCATGCCACAATCAGGACAGATGGGTTCAGGGCAATTGCACTTTTTGGAGAAGAAAGAATGGGTCAGTAATGGTGCGCAAACGACGATGGTGATGGCCCCAATCACTCCCAACAAAGACACGCAGACTGGCATTCGGGTAATTTCGCTTAACAACTCAGCGTAGTTCATTGAAACCTCAATGCTTGAGGATGGAACTCTGCAGTGTAACTTTTAAACTATTCGAAGATGAATTAAAATTTTCAGAATTTTTAGGAACTTTCTGTGTTTCTTGCTTCATCAAGTTATGCTGGTTGGTGAATTTGAGCGTGCAATATGGCACGATGACAATGATTATGACGCCAATACCTCCTAGTATTGGAACGCAAGTATTTCGGGAGAGCTCTATTTATCTGAAACAAAGAGAAAAGTATCCTAAATGCTGGCACCTTCATTACCAACATTATATTAAATGCGAAAGTTAAAGTTTTAGTTAAAGTTTTTTCGTATGAGCATGAAGACGATCAAGATGGTGACAGTCATGCCAAATCTGCGATAACATGGCATGATAATCATCTTGGGACTCCATGCAAAATATATCTCAATGAGAGTCTAAACAAATAAACGGCATGTTGTCAACGGCTGACATCGACCTCTGACGATGGATGCCAGACACATGACTATTCTCAGACCTACCAAATATACACCGAAAGAAAACAAAATTCGGTGTGGTCGTTTTGGAGGAATTAGATCAATACCTAAACGTCCCACGGCTGGGCACGTGCCATCTCAAGTTGAGAAGGGCTAGGCTACACGCTGGTCATAGCGTCCTTGTAAGAATCCTTACACTGTAATTAAATTCAGCAGAAGTAAGTTATTATTACTGAATCTACGTTAACCATTTGACTTGTTTTTTCCATAGTCTGTTCAAGTAAAACATACTTACAAGCCGGATTAATCATAAAAGGGTACCGGGTACCAGAAAAAAATCAGAGTTTATTCGAGAATGTTATTTTCGTATAAATATGATACAATTTTCTACTCTAATTATAATAATATATATAAATAAATAATTTTCTACAAGTTGTCTCGGTGATAATTCGGCAGTACTTTTAATAAATAGCTTCAGTCGTAATCGTCTTCCTCTTTTATCACCACTTAGTCCATTGAATGTGTTTCTTAGGTTTTTTACGTCGGCAAAAATAGCCTGAAGAGAAGTTTCTCTTCAGGCTATTTTTTGAAACAGCCTGAAGAGAAGTTTCTCTTCAGGCTATTTTCTCATTTCTATTTTCTTCAGCAACTGCTGGCTGTGGCGGATAGTTTGCACTCATACAGAGTGGAATCTTTACGGTATAAAAAAGTATAAAAATAAAACAAATCAAAGAATACGAACCCAAATTTATTAGATTTGTATGGTTGCGAATTGCTGGACAAAATATTGCCAAAATTATTTCCGCTTACTTTTAGCAAAGCATTTTAATATTTTTTCGCAGAGAAGTGGTCCACAGGCTACACAGCCGGCGGCGACCACGGCCGTCGCGATAGTCATACAAATCATCGCTGTTAAACTGCCCAATTCAGCCAGATGAATCAACGGGTGCTGCCCTTCTTGTAACCAAGACTCGACTTCCGGATTATCAGCAAGCCCGTATCTGAAACAAAAAAAGGGATCTGTTACAAAATTAATTTATAAAATAAATATTAAAGATACATAAATTACATACGTAAGACATAAATAAATAGACCACAACTCTATACATAAATGATGTGCCTAGTGAGTAAGGATATATCTATCTACCCTAAGGACGTGTGCTGGTATCTGCTCACAAAGCTTCAAGTGTGTTATGTATTTACCATTTATCTTATACACATAAACTGTTTGTCCGATTGACTGAATGTCTAATTCTTCAACGCAGATCTAGGTTCTTTACATGACGTAGGCGCGCACTAAGAAATGCTTTTTCTTCATTCCACCCCTTAATAAAATTTGATCGGTTGTATGAAACTACGTCATTATTGAAGTTTGCAGAATGAAATTTGTATACTTCATCTTCAATTTAAATAATTGAACTACTACAGAGTTTTCTCAAAGTTACTTCCAAGAGACTAATATCGGGTTTTAAATTTAATAGGAAGCTTACATTAAACGCGCTATAGATGGCGTTAAGCACATTTTCTGAATCGCGCGACTTACAGGAACCCAGAAAAACGTTTGTTGCGGGTTAACACGGGGATCAACGAATCTCACGCGAACGAAGTCGCGGGTAACAACTAAGTATTTTACTAAGTCTCTCCAGCTGACTAACCTCTTTTAACTACGGTAGTAGCTGGATATACTTCACTTCATGAACTGACAGTAAAATAATTTAATATTTAGTAGGCCACCAAAATAAATACATTCGAATGAAATCAAATTAATTACCACAAATTTTAATAACTACCACAAAATGTCACATAAGATTGTTGTTACAATCTAGGGAAGGCTACCTAACTCCTTTTTATTTCTAAACTACTTTTACGAAAAACTTAGAGTTGCATCTTCCTTTTAGAGCAAGTACTTTATCAGACGTCAGGAATTGACTTCTTCTTCTGAAGAAGAAGAAGAAATTGACTAAACTGGGCGTATAACATACGTGCGAACTGCGAACCTCGGACCTTTCCGAGAATTAAAATCAAATATTGCATTAAACTGTTTATTTTTTCTTCTTTTTTGTCGATTTCACAGTTTTCTTAATGGTAGTCTTTTTTCCGACTTGCCTTTTCATACATTTTATAAATATTTCACAAAACAATGGTCCACACAAACATAGGAAAAGTAAAGTTAAAATAGAACCATAACTAGCGCAACAAAACATTTTTACAACAAATTATGCTTCAAGTCTTCACAAGTTGGAAATAAAGGGAATCATAGATGCTGTGTCCGTATGCTTTGGTAGATCTCAAGCCCCGTAAAACACCCGTGTGCTAGATTCAGTATCTGAAACAAAGACCGAAGTAATTTTGGAAAACATAGAATTTATAAGACAAAATAAAGAAGGTTGCTTATCTGAACCGGTGGTGAAGTTCTTGGATTACCTAGTGGTGACAACTAAAGACGAAGACACTCCTTCACAACGTGGATAATCTTTTATTTGCCGACTTTCAAAAGAAGGCTGTATCTTTCGTCTGGTTGTTTACGCGATCACTTCGTTATTTTGGATTTTTCGTTTGATTGTTCAGCTTGGAACGTAATACAGAAATACCAATGAACGACTCTACTACATACAAAGAGCACTGCTCATAGAAATCTCTATTTGTAAGGCTGCACGCCACGTCGAGAACATGATTGATTGAATACATTGTTGGTAGATATCTAGGTCCATTGAAAGCACTGTAAGCTGTTCCTCTACATACAAATCTTAACTAAATGACGGAGCGGTTATGTTGTATTTGTTTAAAGCCTGTGTCGTTATCAAATGAAGCGACCGTGGACAGAAGTCTTATAGCCGTGTCTTCTGGGACCCGAACATATTCTGACAAACAGTTTTGATAACCAATCAAGTTACTAATTTTTTTCACTGTGAAGATTGAGAAATATTTTTGGCTTTATCAGGTTTTGAGGTACAGGAGACACCGCTTAAGATAGCTAACAGCTATTAAATACTTACATGACTTAACTGGATCCAATGCTGAATTCAGTTCATCTGTGTAATTCATACGTTGAAAGACAATCCCGATATCAGGATTATCTTAGCCACATTCCACAGCAATTTACTGACCATATTTACTATTATAAAACACACAGAAATTTTATAGGCATGAAAATTTTCGTCGCTGATTAGACAAGTGACAAAGTCAGAAAAATATTTCTAAAAATTTAAATCTTTTCATAAAACTCTGTCATTTATGATAAGAGTATTTAGAGGTTTCATAGGATTTGTTCCAACTGCCTTGTCTATAGCTTATCATCATTGCCTTGAAACAGAAACTAATTTAAGTCTGCTGGCAACATAATTAAAAAATTGTCTAATTATTTATGAAAGCAAAATTCACGATTAGTAGATTATTTCGCGTCATTTTAAATTGAGTCGTGTTGATTGGTTGATTTGTAATTGGGTCGCCATTACTTGCTAAACGAGGAGCACATATACAATCGCTTTAATTTCTACTTTTTTGTCAAACTATACCTTTGCTTATTTTGTTTGGCATATATTATGTTAGTTTTCCTGTATCGAGTGCCTCGTAAAATCTCTTTGCATTATTTTTGTATTACAGATGAGTCACACTGGTTGCACTAGCTGATCCTCGCGGTTTTACTAGCGCCGAATAAAGGTACTTGAAGGGGATTACCATTAACATCGAACGACGCAAAATAGCGCAGCAAAATAAATCCAATACAAAAAGATTTTGTTTGATTCGGGCCAGTAGTTCCTGGAATAAGCGCGTTTGACAAAACAAACAACTTCAGATTTAGTTCCAGTTTCCGAGGTTTTGGCTAGATCTTATCCGTCCCATAAAATGTAACCTATAATGACCAACTAAATAATAAAGTGAAACAGCTGTTTCTTTCATTTGTGTGTTATATGCGTATCCTGCAAATAAGGATTAATCTAACACCTCTATAACTGAGGTGTATAATATTACTAAACATTTACCTGCGTCTGATATACATACCAGCCCATTGACACTAGCAGCCTGCTACAAAACCAGCCATTTTTAGAAACGATCTCAATAAGATGTTATTCCTACACCACTACCAACACTTGCTGAGGATGAAGAAGATGTTTCATGGAAAAACGTTTTATATTGGTCGGCCGTAGATTGGTTACCATCTTTAACATAACGAGTTTTCCTCCGTGCCTCGGAGAGCATGTGAAGGTGTCCGTATACCCACCAGGGCCCTACGTCTATTCCGATTGAAAGCTAATGCATATCGTTCGTCGTATTCGGTACTTTCCGAAATGTTTAAGTAAAAAAATAGTACCGTAAAGGCTACAGAGAAATCTTGAATTTCTTTCAGCGTATTGCCAGCAGGGCCCTTTTCAGTTTTTAGGGTCAAGACTAATATTACTTATTATCCCGTTTAGCGGTGTTTTAGTACCGTCGAAATTCCTTGGTTTTATTTTAAAATAATTATTAATTCATGAGAAATATACCTTCAAAACTTTTGTCAAGCCAGCAGGGCCCTTTGTTGTTTGTACACTTTCAGACCAAATAGTTATATTTTTTATTAGCATTTTAATAGTACTTTTCAAATAACCATACGTTTAGTTAGAAACGTTTGTATTTTAGTATATAATTTGCTTCAAAACTTATACCACGGCGGTCTCGCCGTTGGCCACGAAAAATGACGCGGACTGTAGTACTGCTGTGAATGACTACACCCTTTTTTTTTTTTCTTTTTTTTAAAAACCCGCACTAGGAATAACTCCTGTGTCGCATCTGTCAATGTAGTACTAGAGTCCGCGCCAAAAATCATGGCCGAAGGTTAGTAAGAACTGAAAGTAAGTATTAATGACCAATAGTGTCTGAAATATTAATAAAATGGACAAATTATTCTTCATGCTATTTGCCAAAGGCCAGTTGTCAAAATAAGCACGGCGCTGATCTGCCATGATTGGTGGCAAGCACTGCAGCGCTAAAATATTATGGCTATCGTGATATACATTTTAAAGCAAATTATCTGCCAAAATAAAAACTTTTCGAACTATATGTAAAGTTATTTGAAAAGTACTATTAAAATGCTAATAAAAAATGTAACTATTTGGTCTGAAAGTGTACAAACAAAAAAGGGCCCTGCTGGCTTGACAAAAGTTTTGAAGGTATATTCCTCATGAATTAATAATTATTTTAAAATAAAACCAAGGTATTTCGACGGTACTAAAACACCGCTAAACGGGATAATAAGTAATATTGGTCTTGACCCTAAAAACTGAGAAGGGCCCTGCTGGCAATACGCTGAAAGAAATTCAAGATTTCTCTGTAGCCTTTACGGTACTATTTTTTTACTTAAACATTTCGGAAAGTACCGAATACGACGAACGATATGCATTAGCTTTCAATCGGAATAGACGTAGGGCCCTGGTGGGTATACGGACACCATGTGAAGCGCCGTCGATCCCGGTTACCATTTGAACAGATATATAACAGTCGTGACGGTATAGGCTAGAAAGTCTGGCAACTAGTATAACAAAGAGTATCGTATTACCTCGTACTGGGTAGTGGATGTCGCATGGCAGTCGCTATACGTAAAACAATGATATTTAGCACTCCCCTAAACCAGAAACCAACCCCAATGTAATTGGGAAAATACTCGAAAGATAAAAGATCGTTGCAAGCGTCAGTGGTAGATTTATAGGTATGAATACCTGTAGTAACATCAAAAAACAAAAACAACATACTAATTCAACAATTTTTTTATTTTAACCAAACCCTAAAAATTCTTACTTTTCTATGTTACTGGGGCAACAGGGGGTTTCGCAAGCACCTTTCCTACGTGAAAGGGTATAGTGGACATAAAGAATGGGGCTACACGCTAGACAAAGAATGGCCATAAAAGTAGTACCACATCCGAGGCAAATTAACATATTGATTTTTTTTCATAAGATGAACTGTCTTCAAAATTTTCTCTTCTTGACATTGCCTCCTGTAGCAGTAATTTTGACCCTAATCTTACCATTAAACCAGAACAAAGTGCTTTCTGTTTGGTATCAAATTATAAAGCCCCCTCACCTCGTGAAGAAGGGCCTTAAAATCTGTTGACAAACAAAAAGAACGAGGTAATGAAACTTTTTATAAAATATTTACGTTAGATCCGGGACTTTCAAGCTAATGTTAGCTAAAGGTTAGAAAACGAACTCAAACTACAAATAATGATACATAAAACATCAATCAAACATGTAACAATATCTAAAATTGGTCCAACAAAGCGTTTCGCGGGATCTTAACTTGTGTATAAAATATTTAACGTGCAGGCGACAAAAAACTAGTCATTAAATGTTGACATGATTGTGTTGTTTTCGTAAGGAACAGGCCATCCTTTCAACTTTTTACCACCACTTATTCTTTTCTTTTTTCTCTTTTACAGCTTTAGCTGCGGCTTCCTCTGCCTTCTTTTCCATATAGCTCATATATAAATCTCTGAGTGTGACGGATAAACAGGCTACAAAACCCACAGCAACAACAGTGGTACCGAGGCTCATGCAGAAAAACATCCTTCATGAGAAGCACCTACGGATCCTTCCACCATACTCCTTATATACAACTGGGAAACACGACAGCAAGATAGCGGAACCAATCAAGGCATAACACGATAAGCAAATCATTTTAAGAAGACTGTTTGCTGTTGTTTTATTGGTAAGAGTCCTTAAATCTTCAAGAACGGTAAATATTGATTTCTGAAACAAAATGGGGTATTTATAGATAGATTAAGGTTTGGGACAAAATATGGTTATTTTCTTGCGAAATATAAGGTATCATGGGGTAGTTACTATGATGCAAGTCACTTGTATAAAATCAACATTTTATTTGTGAACAAGGAGCTTGCAACAGCTCGGAAATATTGTTGAAGAATTTGCTACAACAAATCTAAATGATTAATAGCCCGTTATATCAAATACTTTCATCATCTCCAATATATCACAATTAGCTGAGGAGAAGTGACACCGTCTATATAAGCAGCACTGATGCAGCACATTTTTAAGAAATATTTATAACAATAAGAATAACAATTAAGAAGCTGCACTGAAACGCATTCACCGGCAAGAGTAAAGAGCCGAAAGCGCGTTTATTTTTTTTATTTATAAATAAATATTATATTTTCGTAAAAAAGAAACAACTAAAGCATATTTGTCATTAATTGTCATCAAGAGAAAGTTCTTTTATAGCTCAAAAGCGTAATTATTATATAATAATTATTATATCATATAAGCGGATTTATGTATTTTGTCAACAAATTGAAGACCTATGCGCGTTAAACGTGTATTATGAGATAAATACAAATATTGAAGACATGTTCAGTGTTGGTTGTTGGCAAGAGATTTTTTATAACACTATTTTGTTTCAGAAGTCAATATTTACCGTTTAAGGTTAAGAAAATAGCCACATAAGAAAATATTTCTCATTTCAAGACAATCCAACGTCCCGCTATTTTACTTTCTTTCTTTTTTCTCGTCATCTGCGTCTTTTATAACGTCCACATAAAAATCTTTAAGAGCCACCAATAAACAGGCTATACAACAAATAGATATGACGGCGGCAGGGATGCTTATGCAGAGAAACATATTGCTTCATGACAAGCACCTATGGAGCCTTCCACCATACTCCTTATATATAACTGGGAAACACGACAGCAGGATAGCGGAACCAATCAAGGCATAACAGGTTATGCAAATCATTTTAAGACAGTTTGCCGCTTGGTACGAGGTCCTTAAATCTTCGAAAACGGTATATATTGACTTCTGAAACAAAATAGTGTTATTATAGATTACTTTCATCATCTCCAGTCCATCGCAATCAGTGCCGTGAATATAGGGTCGTGTCAGCGCAAACCCCGGACAGGCATTTTTATAACTTTCATATTTATATTTATCTCATAATACGCGTTTAAACACACCTTACTCTATTTGTGGTTATATATTTTATTTTCTATTCATATATATTATGATAAACCATGAAAGTCTTCAATTTGTTGAGAAATTACATACCAATCACGCTGAGCTGTAGAAATAAGCGCAAATCCTCTTTTTCTTGATGGCAAAAGTGCTTGTGTTATGCTTTTTATTTTTTTAAGAAAAACAATTTTAAGGCGCTTTGGGCAAAGAACCTTCCGTGGTGCGGGTCCACCATTTTGGTGCTGTTTTTTTAATTTCACTTTTTTTAAAAAAACGCTGTTGCCTTCGGTATTCCCTTTGTCTCGTCGGCAAAGGTGCTTTAGAGCTGTGCCTTAAATTTTTCAAGAAAATATTTAAAAGTACAATCATGGCGCTTTGGGAGCCCTTTTGGCGGCTGGCGAAGCCTTAGCGCTGCTCATGTAGTTTTATATTCTTTGGTGCTGCCACTGCTGCACTGCCGGCCGCTGCGACAATATTGAGTTGTGTGAAGATCTAATTAGTCTCTTTGCAAACAGCATTAACTGCTAATTAAAACGTGTAGAGCCAGTTTCCCCAGCTCTTGATAAAGTTTCAGAAGATTAACTACTATGTTCCATATGATAGAGAAAGGAGTGAGTAAAGTGATAGCGGGACGGCTGTCAAAGGGGTTCTGAGGAAAATGACCATATTTACCGACCTAATAAGGGCAAAACGTAATAAAATCCTAATCTTCTCTTCTTCTTCTTCTTTGACAGTGAGGAATGAAATAACCTTGTGGTCAAACTGATTAGACTTTTACACATTTTGTAATTACCCGCGCTGCCACTACCATACGGGTAGCATTTTAAGTGGGCCGGCGGTATTGAAGGATGTATATTAAGTTATCTGTATTAATCTTATGTATTCTGAGTACAATACAACCGTGGGCCCCGCTGGATGGATGAGGATTTAAAGTAATTTCTATGAGTAATTTGTAACAAATTAGTGGAGCACTTTAAACAAGTAAAGCATTGCCTCATTCTTTTTAACCGACTTCAAAAAAGGAAGAGGTTCTCAATTCGTTTGTATTTTTTCTTAGTCTAACATGGGGACGTTCTGATGTGTGTGTGGCTAGCTAAAATAGATAGCTAGATTAAAATACATGGAATAATTTATCTGGCACTGGTGAAACTGGCCATAAACATTGATTTTCATCGGTCAAATAAGTTCCGAACGGGCTATTGTGACTTGACAAGTCTAATTTAATAAAAATACATTCTTGGAAGTTTAATAATTTATTTTAAGAAACAACACATTTATTATATGAAGGGCTCGTTCTAAGCGACCTCTAAGGCAGTTTTTATAGCCTTAGTTACAGATCGTTGAGGACACATGGGGTTTTTACAGCCTGCCTTTTCATCATCAGAATCGATCACACAACAAGGATTTACACAAGGTTTCTCATCAATCTTCACTGCACATGATGCACAACTTGCGATTCTAGATGCTAAAGATGCAACTTTAGATGATTTTGATGTTGCGTTAGATCCACCAGATTTAGTACACGTGCCAAACGCTCGCGAGTTGAAAATTGCACTTGTTGCAGTGTTACATTTATTTTTATCGCTCTTTTGTTTAGCTCTGCAATGTACGACCAAAGGAGTGCATGCGACGCAGCCTAACGCAGCCGCGCAGAAAATGGTCATGTAGTAACTCATGCAGATGATCATCTTCGAATCCTTGAGTTATTTCTTCATGCACTTAATAAACTTGGAGAGCTCGAACTGGCGGTAGCACACCGGGAGGCACGCAAGGATCGCGGCTGACGTGATAAAGCCGTACAAGGAGAGGCAAATCATTGTTTATAAACCTGAGCTAGAAGCCTCCCTTGTTTCAATTACTTTGGAGACGGCACCGTGGCAATACTGACTCCTGAAACAAATTAGTAGCAATCTGTAGCAGAGTCTTAAAAATGTTCAATGGCGGAATAAGATTTGCTGATTTTTTTAATAAACATCAGTTAAGATTTTGAAATCAAGTTGCAATTTGAGATCAAGTACAAGCTAAAGATTGTTGACATTTGTTTTAGGGAGTATTTCGCTCCAAATGTTTGTTTCCATGGTGCCATCTCCCATTGCAGTCTAAACTGTAACATGAACTGATAACTTTGCATCTCTATTTTCAACAATTCTTTTTTATTATACGAATGTATTAAAATTGCTAATATATGACGGATTTCTATTGTTCAGCTAAGTTAGAGGTGAAACAAACAGAAAAGGCGTTAGTGGAGGACAATAAATTTTGTTCAGTTGTGTCCGTGTCTCGACCGCACTCCGTATTTTCTAATTATTTCATGTCACGGCGCTTCAATAGATTTTGTATTAAAATTTATTAAAAGGATATGACAAAGGGACATGCCCTCGTCTTAAATCTTTTCTGTTTGTCACGGGCCATCGTAAAAAAAAGCGTAGTAGCCTATTTACAAGATGCGAGTCCTGTAAGGCAATTTTTAAAATCGCGATAAACAAAACAAGCAATAGTACTGCCTTACATAACTTGCTTACTGTATTGGACCTTTACATAAATATACGGAAGAAACTGTCAAGATTCACGATGAAATGCAGATATTAAAAAACGCAAAATATTAGTCAGATTATGGAAAAAGGTATTGAAAATAATGACAATTTCTTCTATAGTAAAAGCTAGGGCAGAATATTGAAGGAATCGTACAAACCTCCACTGCAAATTTTAAGTGATCCTGAGAAATTTCTTATCAACTGAGGCAACCTTCGTCGAATTTCTTGTAGAAAAAATCAAAATCACTCATAATTTTCAGGATTTCTAAAATTACACATAAATTTAATCCATGACAATCCGACGATATTCAGACAATTTTACGAATGTCATATTTGAATGTGTTGTTCTGACAGATCTAGAATATACCTATTCTTCTGCCAGTGATCTCGAATTTTGAAATAATCACTGAGGTGTAATCACTGACCTCTATTATATACGTAATATAATAATATATAGCCTGGATATTTAAGGTTTTTTTGGCATTTTTCATACCGTTTTTATGACTAGCATCAATCTTGGGCCTATGATATGATCTTCGTTCCTTCTTTGACCTCACCTACATTTCTATTTAGGTCACCCGTCATCTTCAGTTCTTGTTATGCTCTGCTCATCAGCACATTTATTACACATTCTTTCTGTGCGACAATCTTCTTTGGGGTCTAACCTATTCATAGGTTTCAGCAAAAGAGCACGCATTTCGGTTGTCTATGCTAGAAAATCATCTGTCAGGATGAAAATGAAAAACAAACTGTCAAACAAGTGATCGTGCTTTGTTCCTACAAAAATAAATAAAGTAAAAAATACAAGAAAAGTGTATCCATCATAAGAAAAAGGTAAAAAGTTAATGTAGTAGCAAGAAACACTTTGGCAATATTAACATTGCCAATATTTACTCCTAGGGTAACATATTATTCTCTAGTATAAATGGAATTGTGGCTGTATTTGTTGGTGGCGTTGGTGTCAGTGGAAGCGTTTCCCGAAAGATTCCGTCGATCGATAGAAAAACAACCAGAAGCTCCACTGCTGGGGGAGCAGCAATTAGCGAAAAATGAAAAATCAAGAGAAGTGGTGAGAGAATGCAAAGGAAAGTGTCTATCGAGTACAGCACAGAAAGCAGCTGCAGAAGCAAAAGCAGCACAGGCGGCGCAAAACGCGGCGGGAGCACATGCTGCACATATGGTAAAAAGTTAACAGATTCAAATTTTCTATATTTTACAGCTGATTACTAACCTTACATCTTACAAGGCTGGACACACTCGAACCGCTTCAAGCAGCCTGTATCGATTGCTTCCCAACTGCAACTGCATAGCCAACTACAGCTTGATATGTGCAAACATACACATATCCAGTTGAGCAGTCCCGACGGCTTTGGCGGTTGACAATACGATGGAATTACACCATGTAGTCGTCTGCAGTTACCAACATGCATACCTAGTTACTATTAAAATGTTATGTTATTTAGGTAAAAACCCAGTTAGCTGAGAAGGCAGTGCAGGCTGCTAAAGCTGCCGAAGCAGCCTTGGCTGGTAAACAGGCAGTAGTAGAACAGCTCCAACAAGAAGTAAAAGAAGCATCGCAAGTGGTGGCTGAAAATACGGCGTCAGTACAGCAACAAAAGTCAACTGTAAATGCTGCGAATATAGCGGCAAACCAAGCTACAGCTATGGTAAATATCACTATATTGATTATTAGCTTTTGCACGCTTCTTTGGCATAATACTTACCTTAATAAAAAGTAGCCTATGATAATGTAATTCCAGGCCATCTGGTTTTGCGTGAAAGAGTTTCAAACATCCAGACATCAACTCATCCTCACATACTTTTGCATTGATAATACGACATTAATAGAATATCAGCTTTCTCGTTTGCTTTAGGAGCATAATTTTAAACTACTATTTCTTAGTTTTTTGTTTTACTACCCTTTTCTCTCACCTAAGTTTTCTTAGAGCTCCTGCAAACCCATTGGCTTTTGATCAACTGATTTCAATATCAGAGTCCTTATATAATTTTTACATCATTACAGCATTCATTAATGGTCCAAGCTACGCAACTGGCATCGACGCTAGAAAAATCAGCGCACTGTGCTCTTCAGAAAACAAAATTTGGCTTACAAGAAAAATGTCATAATCTAGCGGAAGCCAAAGCGAGATTAGCGCATTTACAGCATCAGTTACGCTGCGCATGTTCAGAATGTGCTGCAACAAAGCAAGCTGCCCATTGCGCCTGTGAGGCGGCTCGAGCAGCTTGCGGCAATGCAAGGAAAAAGAAACACGTAGCCAATCAGCACGCCATTGCTTTACAAGAAACGAACCGAGTATAGTCTATATAGTAGATGAAGCACAACTCGTGGATGAAGTGATCGATTGTAAATTGATACTCAACGGTCTATATCTTTTCGTAAACCGATACGTATGCATCATCAATTTCCAAGCCTTTCCCAATAAGATTAAGGCCGGCTTCTTGTCAAACAGATTCAGCTGTACGTAAGTGTATCAACCCAGTACCGTGCGGTCGATACGATACTCTTCTGACATGTAGTTTTTGCTGTTGTATGACTACATGTCAGGTGTTCTGCATATAATGACGTAGATACCTATAACGACTGTCATCGGTGAATTATTTTTCCATTTCTTTGTGAAGTGTACTTGCTCATTCTACCGTTTTGTAATATTCTGCAACTTTCTTCTATTTTTCGCTTTTATTATCTACTTAAACTATTTATGCTCAATATTGTTTCAATCTAAATGCTTTTTGATACGAATACACTACATATTTTAATGAATTTGCCTCAATTTAACTTAGTACAATCTTATAGCATTGGGTATAAAATATGTCATGTTTATTAAATTTTGGCTTCCATTAAAGTTTTTATTAAAACTTTCAAAATGCTATTCATTAATAGGTGAATGTACAAGATTTTGGTTGTTGTGTAAATTAAGAAATATTTATGATATTTTAGATTAATTTAGTTTACCTTAGTTTTATATCGTCATGTAAAGTGTTGTCATAAGCTTTTGAATTATTATAGTGTTAATTACTCACATTGATTTTTATTTAAATTGGTTTTCAATACTTTCTATTATATCTACTACTTTACACGTATATATCTGATAAATGAAGTTAAAATTTCATTTTGGGAAATAATAAACATACAACTTTTTATAATTAATATAATTTATATCATAACAGGCTACACCAACCTATTCTAGAGAACATTTTTACAAAACTTATAATAAAAGCTACGGCAACTCAAATCGAGTTACCAGCACGGGTACTGAACGCTTAACATCATGGACATTCCTACAGTTCTACGCTCAAGATCCGTACGGGGTGAAGATAATACGGTGGAATCGAAAATTACCTTACTTAAACTAATACAATTGTAACTGAAATCGGTGAAAAAGAAAAATGGACAGATAGGTTTACTCAAATCATGAGTTCTGGACACATTTTGTTAATCTAGCTAGTCATTTTGTTTTTTTTATATTGCTCATAACCAAAATAATTTAGACATTTCGATTATTTAAAAATTACGTTATTATGATGAATTTGATAGCCTGGCCATTATTGGCTTGTGCGTAAAAAACAACCGAATCACGAACTCAGTGTTCTGTCGTACCATATTCGATCCTATATGGTACTTGTCACTAGGACCGTTATAGCTGAGATCCCACCGCATTTTTAGCCATATTTTTCGTTAAATGACGTCATTTGAAAGGAAATGATGAAAACAATCCAACTAACAAGTGCTGACCTCTCTCATTTTAAGTGCATTATTTAAATCTTTTTTTCCTTACATTTATTTAGAATGAGATTTTTTATCCCTTGAACTTCAGGCAAAGTTATAGCAAAACGCCTGAAACGTAAAACCAGTCATTCCGATAATCAAAATTATGACAGGTGATTTTATCTGAAACACCTTGAATTTAAGATCTTATATTGTTTAGTAGTATCACGTGGTTACAAACATATAATTAGTTTATAGGCACTAATAACGTGCCGTATTCTCACAAACTTTTTTTGGTGAGCCTAGTTCATTGTATATTTTTGTAACGATTCATTTTTGTTTCATAAGAATATCTTAAACTTACAAAATTTTACGGTCGGATCTCAGACTATTAACGCACAGACTTATTAGTTCAGAGATACCAAGTTCGATCGTCTATTAGCACCTGATGATTTTTCATGCCAGAACATGGTAACTAATGTGACCATTCTCCTTTTACAAGCCGCAGATAATCTAATACCTAAAGTTAAAAGTAATCCTATTTATCCACTATACTAAATGCATCGTTTAGATTCTGAGGACTGAATGCCAAATTGCTATTCTTGTAATTTACGTATGGTGAATTTGATTGTTTATTTCTCAGGTTGAAGCCTTTCTGAACTGGTGAGAACTCATCCTCGTCTTCAAACATTGGTGCGCTTGGCTGAAATCTGGCAGCCAATCTTGGAGGAGGCTCAGCATACTGTCCACCTACAATTATCTCCGGTTCGTTTTCAGGTTTCTTAGCTATCCAGGGCCTACTCACAGACTTAGTGGGATCGGTAAAATAATGCGGCCTCTTTTTCTTGGGGTACTTTTGTTTCTTAATCGGTATTTGATTTGGTTGAAAAATTTCATCAAAGTCATCTGAGTAATCTATGGGTACAGGGGCTCGTGTTACGATCGCATCATCGGGCTCTGGTTTGGTATATGACGGTTTCTGCTTGGAGAAAGCAAAACTGGTGTCGCGATTGGGTGCCCACGGTGGATAAGCTTGCTTATGATAGTTCAGGTCTTCGAAATGGTTACTTGGTTCTTGAAAGCTTTGTGGTGCTGAAGGGTGGATGGAACCGTCAATGTGAAGTTTTAAGGGTGCACCGTAAGAGTCTGTTGGTGGTTCACCGTAGCTTTGTTTTGATGGCTGATATTCGTTCGCGTAATTGTTGGGCGGTTCGCCAAAACCAGTGCTTTCGGCCGGCGAGGTATAATGGTTTATCTTGATTACATGTCCGTACCCATTAGGTCTCGATTTTGAAGGAGGTCCGTATTTATGCTTGTTGCGATTATGCTTGTGGGCCGAAGGGTAATATTTTGGGTTGGTATGCTTTGAATTAGAATAGTCTCTGTACTTCTTACCCGGTTTCCTGTTAAATGATAGAGGCTTATGGCTCTTGTATCGCGGTTTTGAAGATCTATAGTGAGATTTGGGTGCAATATACCTCGGGTTTTGTGATATTCTCTTGTGCATTAGTTTAGAATTTTTCAGAAATCGTCTCTCGTAGGGCACGTGGTCTATTATTAGTGTTGCTTCTCGTTTACTGACGGAGTGATTTTCTTGGTCTGTTTGTAGTTCGTTCGTTGTCTTGTTGCTTGATTCGACGCATGATGCTACTGTTATCTGGAATTAAAAAATAACATATTACAGAACGGCATTTATTTCCTAGGGCTACGATATATATCTTGGCCGGTTTAATTTTTGAAGTAGGCAGTATAAATGTTTTCAAGCAGTCTTTTCCTCACTTGGATTTGATAAACATATCCCGTAAGTGACAGTCTTAAAATTTTCTCAATACAAATGTGGCTATTGCTGTGTGCCATAAATATTGAATGACTCAATTACTATGAAATAATTAAGACATTAACATCAGGCTTATGATGATACATTTCAGCTCTATATAGACGTAAACAATGCAATTTTTTGCGTAATTTTTTAGATAGTCCCAATAAGGTGTGTATAGAATGCGGGACTTCTCGTGCTGGTAATGGTTGAAAAAGTATAAGTCAACGGCGTCTGTTATAACCACGTTATAGCACTATACTTTGTAGCCTCTAGAGATCTCTCGTTACAGATGATAGGATTCTATAATTGTTGGTGTAAGGATTAACGAAGTAGTTAATGTTCTAAATATTTGTTTTGAAGGCGGCTTAAATTCACAGGCTACCACACATAACCTTACCGAAACAGGTGAAGTGTTTATGTTATATACCTCTGCCGCGCCCCGCTTTGTATTATAGATGAGAAGATTTTTAAATCATTAGCTTTCTGACCATATAATTATATCTTATTCCCGTATGGTGATTCAAGTTAGTCTTATTTGTATGCACATATTTAAATTATCATTTTTAACCTATGGCTGTCTATGACGTCTGTCATCTAATCGTCTCGCTCCACAATACTTTCTATGCTAATTCTGATCCCTAAGGTCAAAATGAAAATTGTGAGGCATACAAATGAAAATATGAAAGTAAATTTCTATCATTGCTTTGAAATGCTTAGTCAGTTTCATTGAATGTTTTGACAGGTATTTTTTTTTTGTTGGTAAGATTATGTCGGCCCTATTAGGATTAGGTCGACAAGGTACAAAGAATTAAAACCGAGCGCATATACTGCTTGCAATTTTAGGTGTTTTGGAAACATAAGCTGTGTGTTCGGTATCTGTAGAACTCAATTCTACTAGTTTTTACGAAAAATTATGTAAAAAACAAGTTTTAAGAATAAACTGACTGCTTTTTAGGTTTTCGTAGTGTCCACAAGGAACCCATTATAAATTCGCCATGTCCGTCTGTCCGTCTATTCGAGATATACCAAAATCAAAACCGATATTGCTGGAAAACTGAAATTTTGGATGAATATGTAAGTTAAAATAATATATATGCTAACAAAGGGGTCTGTTTTTCTTCGGGTATCTGCTCTTCGTTGTTATTACCTAGAAGGGTGTCGCAACCTTCCAAATAATAGTGCCATGATGTTATCTTTAAGAACGGGTATAGAATCATGAAGTAGAAAGCAAGATGAAGTATAAGAGAGTCGGATTACTTCTTGCCAGATCTCTTACCAAAAATGGTAAATTGTTTACCACAAAAATGGTGAATTGCTTACCATAGTTGGAATGTACGAAAGTGGTAGATACGATGATGCATTCATATAAATCTACTTTCTTGTGCGTGCTTAGCTAATAAGAGTAATCTGTAGTGACGGATAGCGACGGCAGGTGGCGTGACTAAGCTGCTAATGGTCTAGTTTTCCTAATGTGGAAATGAAAAGAAGAGTGCCACTTTGTTATTATTGAAATTGATTACTGAGAGCTAAATTATTAGGTGATTATGGCTGTAGTCACTAAGCTCAAGCATTAGAGTTATTAGTGGAGAGCTCTTGTAAACTAACTCGACGGCAAAAGCACAACCATCTCACCTATAACCTGCCAACAGGTATTAATGCAAGCTCTGTTGTGTTTTGGTTTGGTGGCGAGATTAGACCCTGATAAACTGTCATTTCAGGCATAGCATCGAAGTCCTCAGATGCAGCGACGCATCTGCAGTAATTTTTTAAGAATTGTTGATGTTCATGTGGTCGTTGCCGCTTAGGCTAAAAACTCCCGACGAGGTTTTCCCGCAAACGCAGTGGGAGAAAACCGCGTCGTGTGTTCTTATCATCAATTGAACACGAATGTTCTTTAGATACGTCCTATAAACAACTGACTTTGGTCATGTGGGACCATCCTTATCACATCTCTCGTTTTTCGAGTTTCTGATTCAGTGTAGCAAAAATAACTAACTAATAAAAACCAGTATATAAACACGGCTTAACATTCATACTTGCCATATCATTGAAAGAAAGTGTTGAATGACCTTGAAATGACAGTGAAAAGTGGAAACGAGGCGATTAAAATAACTGTGTGTTATGCGATGAGGCGAGCGGCTAGCGGTCGTGCGTGAGTCGATTCTAGCCGGTTTTTGTTTCATTCATATTTGATTAGGGTCCGTTCACACGTTGCGTTGCTGCAGCTGCAGAGGTGCTGCTGCGTCATCCTTACATTCTTACATATTATTATTAACAAACAAGCTTCCGCCCGCGGCTCCGCCCGCGTGGTATGTCAATTAAAAGTAGCCTATATGTTAATCCAGACTATAAGCTACATGTGTGCAAAATTTCATCGAAATCGACCCGGTAGTTTTGGCGTGAGAGAAAGAAAGAGTAACAAACATCCATCCATACATCCATACATACAAACTTTCGCCTTTATAATATTAGTAAGGATCTTCTGCCTTGTCTGTCTTTCTGTTCGTGAAAAATTCAAAACTACTAATTGGTTTAAAATCCGTTAAATACTTTTTGAACCGATGATTTCATTTATATTATTGGTTTTCAGCAGAGTGATTCATGAGAAAGGTCGCTAAAGGAGCGCGCAAGCGGCAGTTTTACATGCCTTGCAGCAATGCATGACGCATAGACACAAAAGTTGGTCTTCCACGGATTGCCACACTCTGAACTAGGAGAGGAGAACTTGCAGTGTAAAGTTACCCTTAGTAATGTACTTTTGTTCGTTCCGTTTATTATATTTATAAGAAAGACGAGACACTTAAGACATGATGTCGCTCTCGGAAGATGTTTGATTATGGGTTTGAACATCGAATTACTAATTTAGATGATTTTGTGTTAATCAAGTTATAATATAAAACTTGGTACAAGTGTTTGGGGAAAGACCAAATTAGCCAATGAAATATGAGGCTCAAGATGCAGAGTCATTGAGGACGCACTGTGGACTGCCCATAAGATTAGGCCCTATTTCACCAACACGTTTATCGTTGAACAACCGTTTTTTATCACTCTGTCCAGTTCAATATTGAATGAAAGAGAGATCAAAGCCGAATTAATAGTTAACCATTCATTAAGAAGTTTCATGAAATAGAGACTGAATCAAGTAACATTCAAAAAAACTACAAACATTAAACTATTTTACCATACTTGGTGGGACATTCACAGTAAAATAATTATACAGTATGTTTGTTTACACCCAAATACGGCAACGCAAAAACCTTTGGAAACTTTGCATGTGCAATCATTTGCATTATTTGTTTCTATCTGTTCCGCGTGTGTGCGTGCGGATAATTTACATATTTTACATACTCGTTTTACTACGAAAAAGAAATGAAAATTGTTTGTTGCTATAAATAGCTGGATTCGCATAAAATAATTTGTTTGCGTATATAGCAAAGATGTGCCGACCAGTCGAATTCACTATAAATGCCAATATTGCATGTGCAATAAACTTGGATGAAGGATAGTACTACTCTGAGGCAATAAACGATACAAAATATAACCATAAAAAAATCCATAATTTCGTCGTCGTTGAACAGCCCGGAACTACTCTCCAAAGTCAGTATTAGTATACCTACAAAATATACGCGACATTATTCACCCCTCCACCTTCCACTAGTGCCATCTAACTATCGGCAGAATAGCTTTGTCCGGAGAGCTAGTAAGACCCTTAATGATGCAAGCAAATTACATGATGTTGATATATTTAATGCAAACCTGGAGTCGATGAGACAGGTGCTAAGCCGTGCTTTCTTTTTTCAATATCAAGGTGTTTAGTAATATTGAGCAATTGATTTGTATAAGGCTCTGTAATGATTTGTTATAGTACATTCGCAGTTCTTAATTTTTTAATATATTGTTACTTATTCGTGAGGACCTGCAATTGGCTGAATGTTGCATAATATTTTTATTAATATAAGGTAATTGTTACTGCTGTTGGTCTTCCAATAAATAAATAAAATAAATAAAACAAAAAGAAATAAACCCGAATCTAATGATCGGGCTCGGCCCATCTCTTCCTGATGATAAGTGGAAACTACAGCTCTTAAAAATCAACAATCCTCAAAAGCAGATAGTAGATGCGTTGCATATGAGGACTGAGGCAGTGTTAAGCCTCATGCGCCAATTTCAGGACCTGAGATATCATAACGAGTGCTAGAAAGATTTTGTCGCGTGATTGTCATATAACCCGACTGATCTTACCACCAATTAGAAACACAACACGATTCAAGGTGTGTATCGGATTGGCCGGTCACTAGTCATATTTTGCTTTGAAATATTTCTTAAGAATTGCTTCCAATATATTTTAAAAGTATATGCACATTTCCGCCGGCCGATGGCCGCCTTAAAATATATAACATCTCGTTGTGTTCATAACATCTCATGTAATATGTAGTTAATAATATGTAGTTTTTATTGGTCGTTAGGCACATGTTTATATTTTGGATGTTATTTTCTTTGAAACAGATACGAAACACGTAAGACATTGCATTATTTAAGTACATCCTGTAGGTAAAGAACAACAACATAAATACTTTAGAATTCAAACATCCAACTGACACGTTGGTATTTCGATAAGTATATGCTTGGTACCGCAAGGTTTCGGGTTTTGATTTCCGAATCAATCAAAAGTGTAATTTGAGATTCCCCGACAGGTAATTCTCAAAACAGCACGTAGTTGAAATTGTGCCCGGTGGATGGCAATAGGCCTACCCCCTATCACATGGGACCTAAACATAACAGGTGAAGTGTGGGTGTTATACAGCTCTGTCCCTCCTTTCTGTGTAAAGTACACGTACATGATGTATAATCATCTAATACATCACGTACATGATCTAAAAAATATCCGCCACATTTTTCATACCGACACTAAATTTATCAGTGTGCGGTGTCCCTTACTCGCAGATGAGATCTGTTTCCGCTACGTGACAGAGAAACCGGAGATTCATCTTGGTTTACAAAGTTCAGTGACGCTTACGTAACCGCAAGTATAATCTATTCTTGATAGTAAGAAATTATGTAAATAAGGTAAATAAGTTAACTTTGAGTACCAGTTAATTCTTTAAATTCTTATCAACTACGACGTTTCATCGTAAGATATTTACAAAAGACTTATATTTTTTATTTTATTTTCATCTTTTCCCTGTGACGAACTGAAACTATTTTCTGTGAATACTTTACATAAAATAAGATTACTTTGCAGTTTTTAAGATTAAGGATATATATTTTTTGGTTTTTACTAATTAAAATATGTTTAATCAAATAAGACAAGAATTTGTAGCAAATTTCGTACTAACACAAAGTGAATGCCGGTTTGTCACTTGTACAACCGACTGTGAAAAACCTCATAAACAATGATACTAGCGCCATTTTTACGAATTTATCAACCTCATTCATTAAAATTCAGAAGTTTAGGCGCTATGGTGGAACATAAAAACATACATATATACAAAAATTGACGACCGGATGGCAGAGTGGGTAGTGTACCTGCCTGCGACGCCGAGATCGTGGGTTCGATTCCCGCTTAAGACGAATCTTTGTGCGCATGAACATCGGGGTTTGTCTTAGTCTGGGTGTTTCTATGTATAATAAGTATGTATGTACAAAAGAAAAGTATATAATGTATTAGTATCAGTTATTCTAGTACCCATAGTACAAGCTCTGCTTAGTTTGGGACTAGATGGCGTTGTGTGTGAGTTGTGAAATATTTATTTATTTATTTAAAAATATATTGCATAGACTAAAAAATCATTACACTACCTTTTGACTTCGCCGTAGTCGTGTAAAAACTATTATAAGCTTACATTAGATCAACGGGGCAGCCGGTTAGTTACAATTAATAATATTTATAAAAACATATTTATAATAACAGAATTCAAGTTTTATAAAAATGTTTTATTACTTCCTTCAAGTGACACAATCACAGGAAACGCTATTAATAGACTTTGTATTTCTATCAATACAATACAACGTCCATTTAATAATATGCCTTATATTGTCCTCACGAGAACCCTTTCATAATCAATACAAAGGCCCACAAGGGAAAAATACTAGACTACTAATTGACCAATCCATTGTTTTCAACTTTCTCAAGAGAAAGTATTGTAATTGCGAATATCAATTAAGTATTTTAATTTCATGCAATAATATAATTTGCATTCCGTCTAGTCTAGCTATGGTTATTAATACTTAAATACTTGATTTTATCACGACTTGTTGTGAGTGAGTCATACACTTGTTGTGTGCAGTTTAATTCTGGTTTTAATTTATTTTCGATATTATGAACACGAATCTGAGACTTTACGATTAGCAGTCTGATTTATAAGATGAATGCAGTAATCGACAAATTCTCGCCGAAAAAAGAAAGAGATACGCATTGAATTGATTACTTTTTCAGAACGAAGTTGTTTATTCAAAGATTAGGAAAAAAACGAAAGTGTAATGATCGTCTAGAACGAATCGTGTTTAAACAGCTGTGAGGTTGAATACCGGCACGAAACGATTTTGTTAGAGCTACAATGCCTCGATAGCCTATTGGTTAGCGTGGCGCCTCTCACCGCGAGGTCTCAAAGTTATTTGTGAACTTGCCGTCACAACAGCAGCACGGAGTTGGAATTTAGCCCGGTGGATGGCGATAGGATCACACCTTATTGGGACCTAAACATAACAGGTGAAATGTGGGTTTTAGATCTCTGCCACACAGCTCTGGGTAATATAGGCTTGATGTTATTTTCACCCTTCAGGGTTATTTTAGCTTTCCATCGCAGTTCATTTCGAAATGCGATGTTTTAAGTTGTCATTTGAAGAATATTTAAACATTCTAGTAATTTTAGTTAAGTTTAAAAAAAAATGGTTATCTAAGTCTAATCTAAGTGAACTTTTATTTAGTTATTTTAAGAATAAAGATCTTTAAACATAATATAGGCGTGTTTTTATGTAATTAAAGTGTATTGATTGCTTAAACAAATCGCATTTAAACAGTTGTGAGGTTGAGAGCCAACGCGTGCCTAAAAAGTACTCGAGGTCGTGTGAAATCTACCAATCCGCACTTGCAAGCGTGGTGGACTATGGCCTAACCCTTCTCATCCTGAAAAGAGGCCAAAGCCCAGCAGTGGGACAAAGAACTAGATGCAGGGCTGCTATTATTATTGTCTACTTACTCATCACGTGAACGGTCTACTGAATCATTGGTTTTGCAGCGGCTTTGTCACGATATCAAAGTCAAGGTCAAAGTAATTTATTTGTGTTATATCATTTACATTCTGTATGTGGAAGACGGTTTCATACCGCGGATCATTACCCAAACCACGTGTTCGGTTGCATTGATTGACCAATTAACCGAAAGTTATGGTTAACCACTGCTGGTCGGTCGACCGGTTGGCGTTTTCACCTATCGAAAGTGATGTGCAAACGGTTATTATCGACGGAACATTTTTTAATAGTTTGCAAGTTTGTAGGTCGAAATAGCTGGTTTGAAACTGTATTGGGTAAGAAAAAATCAACTTGATAAAAATATACATATTGGATCTTAAATTAAACTAGTCTAATAACTTAATCTAAACTTAATAAGTCACCGTCAGAAGGCCTCGTTCCCAAAATGCTGGCAGCATTAAAGTGTTTTATTGCGATACTAAGTCGCTGGCCGAAATATATGCCAGCATTTCGAGAAGACGCGCCTCAGTTAGACGCGCTGACAACTCTTTGTACAGACTATAGTCTGTACGACCGTAAGACCCTAACGTTTCAACCGCAAAAGCGCAAACATGTAACAACTATCAAGCGTGCTATATTTGCGACTTTTGAGGCACTCAGCAGAATCAGTCGCTGCACCAGCCCTTACATGAGTCCCAGGAAGATGAGACAAAGCACAGGTGTCTACGCAGGTAGCGTCAATTTAATAAAATATGATTAAGATGTTAATACAAATATGACCACTGATATAAAGGTCATCAGAGGCGATTTAGCGACTAATTCCATCGAAACCAGTTGATCGTGGCATCGCAATCGCCAGCTAAAAGTATCATGCATGTAGGTATAAGGGCCTTTTATCGCAAAGCAACTCACTGTCACATTTTTGTATGATGGTATCTCTTCCTATTGCAGAAATATTAAAGACCTTCTCTTCTAAAAAATGTGTGGTAAACTTTTAGATAGATAATATCGTGTAATAAGCTTACACGATATTATCTATTTCAAAGGAGGCTTAACAACCTTAATCCTACCAGATTAAAAAAGTAAGCCTGAAGATAGTGACGTCATTGTCTTATTCCATCAGACAATTAGACCTTAAGACGGTTTATTCATTGCGTCAAATAAAGGCTCTACGAAGGTTTGTATTGTAACAAGATTTTAAAGTGTGGTAACATTGGTAATACCATGGTGGGCAGAAAAGCTTTTTGCATTAATTACAATGTGTTAAGGTATTATTAGTATGAAAAGATTGACTACATGAGATATCATATAACACCATAGTCCTCAGATGTAGCAATAAAGCAATATGTCTGTATTCTGCTTTATTGTATTGTTTATTTTATAAGCTATATAAAATAACTCATAAAACTAACGTATAGAAAAGTTACATTCATACATAAAATCACACCTTTAGACCATTGGGTAAGCAGAGACGATGGAACGTCATGTGCTTCGCTCCTTACGAACATAAGTCTTTTGCTTTCTTAACATTCATACATCTCGCCATACATTTTCGCTTGTTCATTTATGTGTGCTAAATAGTTATCCTGCCAATAAGGTTTATCTTACACTTGTGAAATTCGGCCTAAGTGTAATTAATATTGACGTTAACGTTACAAGACTTTAATAGTATTTTATAAAATAATCCGAACAGGATTTGAACCTGCGACCTTACTGCACACCGGGCAGCCGCTCTTAGCCATCCAGCTACGGTCGCCTCTTACCGGCACCCTAAACTGTCTCCTACTTAAGATAGGAACAAATGGATGAACGTGACGTCACGAAATGACGTATCATACAGTTGAGAAATTTAGGGTGCCGGTAAGAGGCGACCGTAGCTGGATGGCTAAGAGCGGCTGCCCGGTGTGCAGTAAGGTCGCAGGTTCAAATCCTGCCGGTCCCATATCTTTTTCAACTGTTTCTTAGTATAATTTGCTAAGCATAGCTAAATGAAAAAAAAAAAAAAAAAAAAAAACAAAAATAATCCGAAGCCTTACGAGTGTTACAACTCTTCCTTGTTGAAAATATTTGGTTAGCATATTCATGGAAATCATTGATATGAAAATATTTGATGTTATTCCATGGGAAACTACTGTTTGAAACTATTCATAATATAACTCTAAGGTACCTGATTTATGACAAACTGTGTTTAATACAATTACAGAGTAGGTAATTAAAATGCCTCGAACAGGAAATGTAGGTATATTATGTAGGTCCATAATATTATATTAATAGTATTATGGACTTCTTACTGCTGACTGATAAACCTAATCTAATATTTAGCTAAACTTCGTGGTTATGTTTTGAACATAGAAAAGAATATCTCTACATAACGCCTATATTACGAAATTGAGTATGACACCAGTCAGTTATGTTTACGTTTTATATGTTATAGGATTTGGTGAACAATCATAGACGCCGGTACTAGGACAGCAAAAGCACAAGAAACACTTTTTCTTAACCCGGGTATATATATATATAATAATTAGATTCAACGGCCTTTACATACAATAGACATACAACATCACGCCTATATTACCCAGAAAGATGTGGCAGAGGTGTGCATCACCCACATTTCACCTGTCATATTAAGGTCCCATGGGATAAGGGGTGAACCTATCGCCATGCACCGAGCACAATTGCAACTGCGCGCTGCTAATGTAAATTTCCTTGACCAAAATTAGCTGTTTAAAAAAGGAAATAAAATTCTTAAATGCAAAAGACCTTCTTCCTTAAAACCTACTTGCCTCATAAATAATGTACTCTCATCTTAATAAAGCTACTTCTTAATTTCCAAGTGAATTGTATTCAAATCCAACCGGTTTTCAAGAGCTACTTTTTACCATAACGTTACTTTGTCGTTTGACTCACTCATAGATATAATGTAGGCCATATCTTGGTAATATAATATGTGATACGCGTGGTGGCCGAGTGCGACAACTTTTCACTTTCGTAATATAATATGAGAGAAAATATTGTTCTAGCCTATTTGCTGGAAAGATCCTTTTTCAATGTCTTGTTTACACGATGGTTTCTACTTCATACAGGTTGGATGCGACAAGGCTCAAAAATAGAGTTACGAAAAAAAAACTTTACTCATTATTTGAATATCTATTTTTTATAAAAAACAATGTGAAGCAATACACTCTATGGCTCACTTTACCGACTGCCTAAAATGCCCTACCACCTGCACAAGAGATGAGAGCGCCATAACAGTGGCCGCGTATTGAACACGACGAAGAAGATTTTTTTTTTTTTTATACTACGCCCACAGCGAACGAACGTGTAGTCCACCTGATGGTAAGTGGAGTACAGCCCATGGACATCAACAATCCACAAAAGCAGATTAAAGATGCGTCGCTGCAGCTGAGGACTACGGTGTTATGCCTCATGTGCCAGTAATTTCAGGGCCTGATCTCACCACCAAACCAGAATACAGTAATGGAAGCACTACTATTTGGCGGCAGGTTAAAGGTCAGACGGTGGTGCTGCCGCCCTCGAGCTCGTTCTCGAGAGCTCTACCACCAGTTAAAAACAATGTGTAGTAAAAAACTTTCTATTGCTATCTTGAAATATGTTAATTTGATATTGGTGTAGGTGAACCTACCTTTTTTGTCAAAATACTTACATAAATATTAAACTTTCTGCATGCATTATATTGACGTGCCCCGCCCACTCAATTGTTTACCTATGTATAGGTAAAATCGAAGATTATGGCGGGTCGTAAAATGCACTGTCTCAGCATTTACGTATATCTCGTTCTCGCTCTCGCGAGCCGCCAGGAAGTTTGACGTTTGGTATATCGAGTAGCTAAAGGGGTTTGGGCTTTTCAAATTTATTTTTTTGTATATCTTAGTACCAAGAGGCGGTGGAAGGAGTACGTACGGAGTCAGGCAAAGGGCTCCGTACATGGCGAACTAACCCTCTAACACATAAGATCCAGACATATCAGGGCAATGAGCGTTTTACTTTCATGTGCCTAGTCATCCAAGAAAACATGAGCGTGATAAAATATTTTAAATGAAAAGACATTTTAAGTATAAAATTATGCTGAGTTTTTTTTTTGAACTGACATTATTTCGAGAGCATACATAATTAAATTAAACATGCAAATTGGGTGCTTTTGATTTAGTCATTTACATAACATATCATCACGCCTATGTTACCAAGAAGGTTGTGGCAGAGGTGTTAAACGCCTACACTTAGTCTTCACCTGTTACGTTTAGGTCCAATGCAATGGTAATTTATCTCTATATATTTTCGTTCAATATACTACTAATCATCGAAAAGTTCGATTGCCACATCCGCTGAATATAAAATGCATTTTTAAAATATACGTCTCCTAGCCAGCCATTAAAAGGAATTTACAAGTTAAATGAAGGTAAATACAAATTATATTGTATTTAATTTTCTCCGGATATCAATAACTTGATTTTCCTGATAAAAAGGTAGCTATCAAGCTTGTTAATAGGTGGTCTGTGAAGTTTGTCCATACACGAATTAGGCGTGTCTTAGTCCTATCAGGTTAGACTGGAAATCTAGACATTATTGCTAAGGGAAAAGTTATTTATGGCTTATGTAATATTGTAAGCTTTCTGCTTGACCCTGTGGAGAGGTGGATTCATGTTACGTTTGTACGTTTGTACTAGTCCTAGAGATGAGAGTGTGATGTATATGAATTTGAAAATGATGCACATTTGAAAATAATTATGAGTAAACAGCTAAACCACTATAATGAGTATGAGAGGTGTCAATCTAGAAAAGGATCATTAACTTACTTTTTTAAGCCACATATGTTTTATGAATCGGGTTTAAAAATATTTATCGTTTATTTTTGTACGTTGTGATTAAAAGCAAGTTTTTGATTAGTAAAATGCATTTCTGTTATCGAATCCAAGACCTTCGAGTCAGTACACTTAACCATTACGCCACAAAAACACGTTCTGAGATTCTTTTACAAATTCACTGACGCATGCATTTGCAAAACAATATTTTCTAAAACAATTATCTAAGCAGTTTAGACAGCTTTCAAAAATTAAGATTCCGGTTTTATTCCGTGTGAGAATCTTGATAATGACACGGATATATAACTATTCTGGACTCCATTTTATGTTTCGGATGTGATGGATTATGCACACCTATACCTAACAAACACCGAATTCCGTTCTAGTTAACAAACAAATATAGAATTTTACTGTTTGCAGTTCTGAGGCAAAACATGTGCAAAATAACTGTCCGTATTATTTCTTTTTCATTTTTAGCAATATAACATAACATTATGCTCAAATTAAGTGAGCAAAGACGTATAACACATTTCACATAAGTCCCGTGTGATAGAGGTGAGCCTATCGACATCCACAGGGCAAAAATCGAACTTCGTGTTGCTATTAAGAATCACACTTTTGCACGACCCAAGAATCGTGACCTCTAAGTGCGAGGTGTATACGCGAACCACTAGCTCAATGAGGCAATTCATCGATAAAAATCAGTTTTTTGTCTATTAAGACTAAATTTTTTCATGCCCAAAGAAGATATAGTGTAGATAAATACATAATGACTTGGATTGCATTTAATTAGTTGTATTTAATTAGTAGCGATGGTCTCATAAACTATAATTTTGCTCTCAAATATATATATTTTACAACTAGGCTTACAATCGTCTATATAACAATGAATGGCAGCTGATCCGTGATGCTTATATTTAGTACTACATAATCTAGCCCAATTAAAATATCACTAAGTCCATTTATTATGGTTTCGAGTTAGCACCATTGGCGCGTATTCCTTTCTCTTTCAAATGGCGGTGTGGAATATATATAAGTGCCTTTTCCGAAAGTATTATTTTTTTTTCGTTAAAACTCTAGGTTTTATAAATTACTGTAGTAATATTTACCCTTTGATTTTTACCAATTAGCTCAAAGTAATTGGTGATGACTTATTATTTTAAGCATAGGTGTTTTTTTTTTATTTTAGTCCGGTTTATTTTAGTTTAACATTATTATCCTTACTAATATTATAAAGGCGAAAGTTTGTATGTATGGATGTATGGATGGATGTTTGTTACTCTTTCACGCCAAAACTACCGGGTTATTTCGATGAAATTTTGCACACATGTAGCTTATAGTCTGGATTAACATATAGGCTACTTTTAATTGACATACCACGCGGGCGGAGCCGCGGGCGGAAGCTTGTACTTGTATCCAAGTGAAATTGTCTCCATTCATAAAAACATAGTGGTCATTCAACCTGACAAATACCGGCACTAATCGATCAACAATCGAATATTCCGATTATTTATCGATGCACATGACGTTACGTGTTTTCTAACATCACCGGGCATTATCGCGTTCTTTCATAGTTTTTTTACGATAGAATCGATTAATTTACGAGTATTGGCGAATATTTATCAGAGTTTCTTATAATACGTCACCGTGAATTATGAGAGCGTTGACATCTGTTTCTATAAGCGTGATGTTTATGTTTTCACAGCTATGTAAAATTTTTTTGGTATGTTCTCTGTTCATAAGATTTGGATACTAGTTATACATTAAATTCAGTGGCAAATAAACTCCAAAATGTTTACTCTAGTTCAATTTAGCTTTTTTACTAAAGTACGAAACGAGCTCAGGTTATATATCATTATATTTTTGATTCCAAACTAGTGTAATATTTTGCCCCGTTAATAAAATAATGAAACATAATAAAAATTACGATTTTTTGTCACCCCGTATTCCAAAACCTGTAATTTTTTCTCAAAAGGCGTCAAAATTTGATCATAAACAACGTTGTTATTTTTTTTAATTCATTATTTATTGTTAATGTAATTGATATTATTATTTTTAATTATTAATATTCATCTTTGTATAATGATTATCTTAATATGTTTTAATGTATACGGACCTAATAAAATAGTTTTTAATTTAATATTATTTCAATGTGCCATTATCATCACAAATGGTTTTTTTTATAAAATTAACTACTTATGACTTATGATTTAAGTCATCAAGGTCTACGAACTTGTGATGAAAATTTCACGCGAACATAGCACGAAATTATGTATAAAATCAATTTAAAATTAAAAAGCTTTCTTATAAAACAAAGTGAAACCATTACACCATGGTAAAACGAGCCTATTAAGATTATATTTCATGGTTGAGACAGGTGTGAAGCATGGCTTGCTAATTCGAATGAAATTAAAAGAAAATTTTTAATTCTATAGATCTCAACGAAAGTAATGACATACCTATTGCGAATAGATTTTTATCAAAGTAATGCTTGTTTCATATTTAATCTGTATTATTTGTTTTTCAATATGATGCGTGGGGGTAAATGGTGACGTTGTTTTTTTTCGAAGGACCGTCTGACCTTCCAGGGTCACCACAATTGAGGTCCTACTTCCTTCAGCACCAAAAAATACTCCAATAGAGTTGTCTACAGTTCTACAATCCGTCGCTAGGCTACAGTTTCACGAAAGCTTTATTATCTGAAGTTATAGAGAAGACGGTTTTATGTTAAAACCCTTTTTTATCCAACTAGGTTGTAAATTACCGTTAAATAAATTATAAATTACCGTTTGAATATAGTGTCAAAGGAGAATGATGACAGTTATATAGATAGGTAATATTTTATTTTAACACGCCTGAAATTTTGGGTGACCTTAAAAATTCTAGACCAGCCTTGCCCGCTGCCTATACGTGCGAGAAATAGATTATATCGCGTTTCTGTCCTGTTTCCCCATATAAAAATATGATAAAAACGTGACTAAATCTATTTAGCGCTCGTATGCTTGCCCCCATAGATTAAGACATACATAGATACATAATAACTTTACTACATTTATTTGAGCCTAACTAAACCTTTCTTGGTTTTGGGCCCACTACGTTCATTCTCCTAATGTACTCTTATTACCTACATTAAATCCTCTCATACATCTTCAAGAATTAATTAAATATGTGTTCACATGTAACAGAGAGTATATCAAGCAGTAAACAGCGATAAATCACAGCTATATAAGACATATAAGACTTATTTGCCGTTACAAATGCACTAACTGTTTTCTTAACTACCGTTGAGGAATGCTGTGTGAAATATTTCTGTAGTATCACGTATAGTTACGATACTAACTATGTGACAATTCAAACTTAGAGTATCTGTACTGTAATCGCCTTATAATAATTGTAATAGTGAAATCCATATTTTCAATTCTTGCAGCTAAATGTTATATTTTATTCAAAGATCACAAAGATCTTAAATATTCAAACTTTTATATGTTTTTTTAATATGATTATGTAAAATATATCTAGTAATTGGTTTAATGAAATACTATATTTAGTTTTCGAATTTTATAGTGTTGATTTGAAATGAAAGTTTCTGCTACGAGATACGTTTACTTCAATAAAAAGAAAAACATGAACATGACTTGATATATTATTGAAGGTTTATTAAAAAATATCTATGTTCATTAATCCATGTGAAATCAAATTTATTGACATTAATTACGTAAATAACGGTTTAAATTATAAGATTCAATATTTTAAATTATTTTAGTTAATAATTTTGCTAGTCTATTTTTTTTTTTATATTTTAATAAATTATAAAAGTACACTTACCGTCCAAAAAAAATAACACAATATCACCACCCGCATATTCACAACACTAGTGTAGATATAACCGCAATAGAACGTCGCGTACACGTCGTGCGCAGGAGTCGAAAGCTTGACACCTTGTGGTTTGCGGCGACGCAGATTGCTGGCGAGCAACCGAGTGTGACAGCTCGTATAGAGGTGTTGATACCGCTATTGAATTTTTTCTCTTTTAAAGAAATAGTTAACGTTTGAATGTGATCTCATATCACCTATCATCTCCCAGGATGCGTTCTACGAGCATGCTTACCTCTCCTTTAGTCATGACCGTCAGCTTATAATACGCGTAAATTCTTTTACTTCATGAATAGCTTCAGTTTCATATGTGGGTTACATGGCAGTGGTGTAGCAAGAGGGGGGATGGAAGGGGAGCATATACGCTCTATTAATTATTAATTTGAAACTGTTATTTTTGAGTTAAATCGTGGCAAACAAAAAAACAAGTCTTCTCTTTTTATACCTAATATTATTTTGTTTAATCATATGTGAATCATATTTTGTTGCTTTGTATCATTATAGTACATGTTACTATAATGATACAAAACAAGGGGCGGCGTATCGCTTGTCAGCCCTCGAAAACCCACGCTACGCCGCTGTTACATGTGTTTGTTTTGCACAAATTGTAGAGTGGTAAATTCTAATTTATACCCAAGAGAACTAGTAGTGCAATTCTATTCCATTCTTAAACAGAAAAAAAGCGACTCTTTCGCCATATACGGGCACTCTTTAACTGGCAACAACGAAAGATTCTTCCTTTTGCATGACACTTAACAAATGTGGATATAGGTCTGGGTGGATAACCTTGACCTAAACTTTGGGAGATATGAAGTTCATTGGTTTATTTTTAAATTGAATTATAATTGAATGTTCTATTTCAAAAAAGGTCAAAAGTTTGGATATATAATTTATTTATCGAATTTTATACATACATGGAGGTACATTTTTAAAGTGGTCGCTTCACCGATTTCAAATATGCTGGTGTTGTAGTTTCGATCTCCATACGGGACAAATCTTCGTGTGATCCGCTCTGTGAAGACATGACACGCCACACGGGAGTCCTTACTAGTGCAGTATAAAATTTTGTAGATTATGATTCACAGCTCTATACACATCCACCATACCATTGTCGCACGCGCCGCTCTCACTAACTTTGTTTATTTATTATCTCTTTATAAACAATGAATTTTTCGACTTAAGTACTTTATTAATAAAACTTTGTTGAAAATATTTATACCAAAATGCACTACATCCGATGTAATTTGTCTGTATCCGTTTTATTGACATAAATTAAAAGATCTCACGGATTTCCCATCATTCAAGTTATGAGTCGAAGTAAAACATTGATTTTAACAATTATTTTCTTAATTTGTCATCACCATTCCAAGACTTTACCCAATTACGGTTTGGTTGCCTTCTAATTTAACAGAGCCAGCTAAATATCAGTATTTTTCTTAAACGGACTGCCATCAGCCCTCAACAACCCAGTACCTTCTTTGCGATACGATAGTCATTGTTAGATTAGTTGTCAGACTTTCTAATCTCTGAGTACTCGTAAACGAAACTTAAGTTTTCAAATGACAGCCGAGACCAACAAAAATTTCAATTAAATCATAATTTTTTTTTTTTTGGTGTTTCATAGTTCCATTATAAAATGATTTATAATTATTTAATTTCTTTGCGATATATTCACATAAATATTGTTCTAATGAAATTACAATATAATAGCTTAGCTAGGTAGTCTTTGCCCACGTGGTAGGTATGTCGATAAAAACCCGACTGCTTAAAAAAAAGAACTAAAAAGATAAAAACAAGTATAGCATTATCTACATTAAATTCATTAACAACAAATGAAATATGTCAAACTAAATTCTTTATGATGTTGCAGGCGGTGACAAACGAAGTTATATAGTAGTAACAAAGTATTGTTTGTCCCCGCCTGCAATATCATAAAGAATTTAGTTTGACATATTTCATTTGTTGTTAATGAATTTAATGTAGATAATTCTATACTTGTTTTTATCTTTTTAGTTCTTTTTTTTTTTTTTTTACGCTCGAAAAACATAACCCTCCTTCTGACGCAGTCGGGTAAAAAGTAGCCTATGTCCTTTCTTAGGTCTTTCACTATCGCCATATCAATTTTATCAAGATCAGGTCATTAGTTTAGCCATCAAAGCGTAGCAGATAGAATGACAGTTTAATTACTCCCTCATTTATTATATTTCTTAGGATAATAATATTTCTAAGGATCTAAGGATAATGATGGGAGCGTGTGAATGTATGAGCCAGCCTTTTTATTTTTTTAAAGAGACCGTCCCATATATTGTCACAAAGGATATGTCTTATGTACTTGATGTTAATCGGGTGAAATTAAATTAAGTTTTTCTTTTGGTGAAATAATTTAATTTTAAGATTTTATTTCCAAACACGCAATGTTATGAAAGAGTCTGTTGTATCTGCCATGAAAGAGCTGAACAAAAACGAAAATTTAAAAAATAAAATAATATAATGATTCCAAGTGCTCGTGTGTGTTACGAGGGCAACTTGCCTCGTCAGCGCTACGGGCCTAACAATGTGACTTCTGCGAATCACCGCGCATTGGACACCGTTTAGGAAGATACACGGATATCCAATATCGTGGACTCCTTGATCTAACATCGACGGGAACGGTCCCTTTTTACTTAGTTATAAGTTTTCTTAGATTAAGCAAATCTTTGTGTAAAACTTAATACACATTATTTTCGGTACTTCTGCCAGTTTCATTTAAGTTCCTCACAACAGACACCCTCACACGTAATTGGCGCAGTCGAAATTCGTCTAGACTATAAAAGTGTCGTTGTGCGTGTTTCCAAAAATCGGACTATCACCACACAGTCGCTGACCTAGACCACCTAGACGGAGAACCTACTAAGAGGACGCCTGTTGGAGTTACTGAAGAGCCACGCTATCTAATCATCGATGAGCCGAAGCTTGCCAATGAAACTCATGTAAGTACATTATATTCCTTTTATTAGTTGCTATTTTCTACGCAGGGTACTATAAACTACCGAAGTTTTCCACCCATGTAGTTCTAGGGATTCTTCCCATAGCAGGCGATATCAACTCCGCAACGCGCGTAGTGACGCCGTAATTTAGAATTTAGTGATTTAGATAATAATATTTCAAGTAATATAGAAAGTATGGCTCAGCCTACAGATATAATTGATCAAATTTATAAATCCTTAAGATTAGTGCCGGAGTTTGACGGAAACCCGCATGTTATAACTAGGTTTTTAAAGTTATGTGATCAGTTAGTGATCAAATATATAAATCCAGCACCAGGGAATGATCTTACTAATCTTTCTCTGATTAATGGTATTTTAAATAAGATTACTGGTACCGCCGCGCGTACCTTGGCAACTAACGGCATTGCCAACGATTGGCAAAGCATAAGATCGACCTTGATCAATAGTTTTTCCGATCGACGAGATGAATCTGCGTTGTACACTGATCTTTCTCTCTTAACTCAAGGATCTGATACACCTCAAATATACTACGAAAAAATTCAAAATTTATTGTGTACTATAATGTCATATGTCGAATTAAATGAAAGCATTGAAACTACTGTAACTGCCAAAAGATCGCTCTACAAGAAACTTGCACTTGATTCCTATCTGAAAGGTCTCGCCGAACCTTTAGGCTCAAGAATAAGATGCATGAGACCTAATACTCTGGAAGATGCCCTGGAGTACGTTCATAAAGAATCAAACATAATTTATCTTCAGAATAAAAATCTGTTTAATAATCCACCAAAAAATATTTTTCAAAACGCATTATTACCGCCGTCGCAATATGCATCTCATTCTTTAACTCAACTTCAACATTTTAATCCTTCAACCCAAAATTATAACCCTTACACTACTTTTAACACTGCCAAATCAAATCCTAGATCCCAATATCAGCCATTTAGACCCCAGTGTACACCGCCTCAACCAAATCCTAGACCTTCTAGAACGCAACAAATTTTCAAACAAATACCGGCCAATGTATCAGTCGGATTTCGAATTCCAGCCCACCAAAGAACTAATCAAAATTATCAAAACAACTACCCTAAGCCTATGAGTGGTGTGAGCCACCCTGTTGCACGTACTCTCCCACCAACTAATTTAAATGTGAGACGTAATTTTACTCCACAAAATAATTTGCCGACGGTGCAAGAATTAAACGTAAATGAATCTTACAACAACTATTACTGCGAGGATACAACTAACATCACTACTGAAGACATTAACGCTGACGTTCCTTACTATTTTGAACATGACCTTGGCACTCAAAATTTAGATAATGATCATGATGATCAAAATTTTCACCAAAATTTTAGACAACACTACCCTCAAATAGAGTTAAATCTACAGAGCAAAGGTCATTTGCCATATATTAAAATAAAAAACCCACCCCTAAATCTCTTAATTGATACAGGAGCTAATGAATCGTTTATCAGCCCCGAATGCTATGAAAAATTTTATTCACACTTCCCTCTTAATTACGATCCATTTTTGGTCTCCAATATCCATGTAACTACTAAAAATAATTATACTGTAAACGTGCCATGTTTTTCAGAATTTAAAGAACGTATCCCATTAAAACTACACATCTATAAATTCCACGATTTTTTCGATGGATTGATAGGATGCCAGCAACTTAAGAAATGGAATGCTAAAATTGACCTTGAAGCTCAATTATTAGAGACTAACGTTGCTAGAGTCCCTATTATTTTACACCAATGTAAAACTATGAACTTTCACGATATTACTATTCCGTTACAGACTACTCAACCAATTACGGTGCCTACTTATATCAATCAAGGTGATATCTTTATCGAAGAACAGAATATTTCGGAAGAACAGAATATTTCGGCTTGTACTGTCAGTGAATGCTTATCATCAGCCCAAGATAATCAAACTATTGTCCAAATTTCTAACCTAACAAATAATGGCATTGTAATCTCTTCAATCAATCCAATTGTTGCACATATTTTTAACGAACATACTATACCGTTGTTATATGAACCCGACACCGTTGATAAGCGAGCTCGTGAGGAGTTATCGCGTTTGCGCGTAGAACACTTAAATGCAGAGGAGACAGCCAATTTAAATAATCTTTGTAAAATGAATACCAATACGGAAACTAACTCTTTATTCGTTAATTATTCTGAAACAGGTCATTCATCTTCAACAGAAACTGCCGATGGTAGCCCAATTAGCTCGTCTTCTACTCTTACAGATCAGTCCGGTTTGTCTAATCAACAACTCTCGGTAGATAATTCACCTCGTACCAATCACAGTTTTCCCTTAAATTTAACCACCGATCAGGGAACTGAATTTAGCAGTCAAGTTCTAGCTGAATTCCTCCGCTTACATAAAATAAAACATCATATGACAAGTGTACATGCACCCAATGAAAACGGTATCGTTGAGCGTTTCCATGGTACACTGTTAAAACATGTGCGATTATTAAAAAATCAATATAACAACGAATCCGCGCGTAACTTACTACCTTACGCTTTAATTGCCTATAATAGCACAAACCATAGCTTGACTAAATGTAGACCATTCGATATAATTTTTGGACATTTTGATCCCCGCGATCCTATTGACTGGAATATGACGAATCAATATCTACAGACTTACACACGAGAACATCGGGAGCGAATGGAAACGGTCTACAAAAGTATTCATGACTCTGCATTAGGCGAGCGAGAAGTGATAATGACTCGACGTAATACGAATAGGGAACCTCCTTTAAATTACGAACATAACCAGGATATATTTATTCACAACCCTGCGGCTGATAGACAAAAACTAGCTGCCCGTTTTACCCGAGATAAAGTAGTGACCAATTTGCCAAAACATATATATACTGCTCGAAATCGAAAACCGACTGTAAAAGTTCGTCTTAAACGACCGACAAAAAAGTAAAAATTTGTCATAAAAATTATTTCCCTGTGTCACAACTTCCTGCAAGACATTGACCTTGACCTTATGTTAATACTCTGAAGTCTCAGCTAACTGACACGACATAATAAAGTATCGCGTAAAGATTTGCCTTTTAGGTATTTAAACAAGACATTTATTTCACAAGCTAGATAAAATTTAAGCACAAGTTAACACATTTCGGTCTATCAGAGTTAAGAGAGGTTTGATCAACCCATTAGGATCACTTATGAAAAGTATCTCTGGAAATTTGACAACGATGATGCTGTGAAATATGGAGATGCCTTACAAATTTTAAATAAAAATAATCTGGTATTATCTCAGTCGTTCAACAAGCACATAAGTTTTTTTTTAAAGAAATGACCATTCAACAAAGTCAGATACTACGTAATCTTACTATTAATCAGAGAAATTTAGAGAAGGCTCTTTCTAATGTCATTAACATGACAAACAATGAAACTGAGCGAATATTGCACTTCACTTATCTTGTACATGTTTTTGGAATCATAACCGAAAATGCACAAGAACTTTGAAGTGAAATTAATAGGTTGGATAATGTATTATCTTTCAGTCAAAGTAGATCGGTACATCATTTTATTCTTTCCGTCAAGGATTTAGGAAGTATCTTAAAGCAATTAAAA
This sequence comes from Hypena proboscidalis, assembly GCA_905147285.1. Classification (NCBI taxonomy): domain Eukaryota; kingdom Metazoa; phylum Arthropoda; class Insecta; order Lepidoptera; family Erebidae; genus Hypena; species Hypena proboscidalis. Next base: position 2,761,506 of record LR990147.1, read on the forward strand.
AGCCTTTATAATGCCGACTACATTATTCAATCAGATATTAGGAATTATTACGAAACTCTCAGTTTAGGTTCTTATTTCACAGAATCGAAGGTCGTCATAATGTTAAAGTTCCCCATTACATTTAGTACTTTATATCTGCTGTATAAATTGTGCTCCAACAAGTAAAGCGTAGTTATAGTACCTCCTGCACCCTACATGGCAACTAATTCTTTGGAATTTGTGTACATAGAGGCTGAATGCCCGAAGTTAGACACCTGGCACTTATGCGAGCATAAAACTGTTCATCAAATGCAAGCGGAACCAGATTGTATTCAAAAAATAATTTATACTCAGGAGATAGATGAAACGTGTCAAATCACGCCTATCTCTCTGACTAAGGAGGCCTTAACTGAACTGGATAGCCAGCACTACAGAGTTACGTTCCCAAAAGCACCAAGGTTCAGTTTTACTGCGGCAAGGAAATCTGCACGTGAACACAGTCGATACCGTCGCCGTTCAAGACTGGATATAACCACTCAAAAGGTTAATGTCGAGATGACAGATTTGGAAAATTGAAAAGGAGAGCCGCAACTTTTGGTGTCAATGTCACCAAATAGTTGCTCATCTAACAGGGGAGGTGTTACGAGGGCAACTTGCCTCGTCAGCGCTACGGGCCTAACAATGTGACTTCTGCGAATCACCGCGCATTGGACACCGTTTAGGAAGATACACGGATATCCAATATCGTGGACTCCTTGATCTAACATCGACGGGAACGGTCCCTTTTTACTTAGTTATAAGTTTTCTTAGATTAAGCAAATCTTTGTGTAAAACTTAATACACATTATTTTCGGTACTTCTGCCAGTTTCATTTAAGTTCCTCACAACAGACACCCTCACACGTAATTTGTGTCAAAATGTTGTTGCATTTCTTAATACTACAAACTCAGATGATAATTTTACTTGAAAGTTTGGTTTGATGCAGATTTTCTGAGGATATTATTAAAGATTAAGATAGTGTATTATAACGGTTCAGAATAAATATAAAATCTAAGGTTGTTATTGAAATGAAACTGAAATTTAGATTTTATTTTTTTTATTTTTACCTTAAATAGAAAAGAAACCCTGCACCGCGGCTCACTAGTGTGCCGTAAAAGTTAAGGACGCACAATTTTTTGCCTTCATACCTAGAGGTTTCCATACATATTTTTACCAAAGTGCGCCGCGACAACAAGGATTATATTTGACAAAATATCAGAACAAAAATGCGCCGCGATACAAATAAGTGTAGGAGCTCCTACCATAAAAAAAATATATAAATTGAAAGCTTCTCAAGAAAAAGCTTGACGTGTCCACAGAAATCATATTTTAAGAAGTCCAGTCTCAGCATCTCTCGTCTATTTGGCATAGGTAATAAGTATAACATGCTATGAAAAGTCTCATCTGCAAAGTAATCTATGATACTGTTATGAGAGTATGCGACAACAGTAGCAGCAGTGACTGGACAAAGCGGATAATCAGAGATGTAAGCTGAATCTCACTGAAAAATGGGTAAATCATGTGCTATATAAGCAAATAGACTATGCAATTCTTAGCAATATCTATCAGTAATAATCAATATATTGAGCTGTAAATTGTCATATAATAACTAGCTCGTGTACGAGTCCTATAAGAGTTTGCAGAAAGATGCAATGTATTGATCTAGCGTAATAAACAGTAGGAAAAAATTAGAACACAGTATTGCCATCTGTATATTTGAACGAAGAACTACGACATAATTTGACGCGCCATGAGCGTACGTGTGGCATGTCGGTAGTTTGTTCTTCTGTCACTAGATGTCACTTGTAAAAAATGAATGTGAGCTTTTTTTCAAGGTAAATGGAAACCTTTTACAATAATATTAAATGTATAAAAATAAGTAAAAGTTAAGCGTTACATTCACAATGTTATAAGGACATTTTTTTTATATTAGACTACTCGTTTCGACATTTAAATTAATTATACTATTTTTAAATAAATTTAAAACACTATCTAAACGAAAGGCATACAAATTGGATCAGTAGTTTTTTTAGAAATGAATGACATACAAGATTGCATACATACAACCTTTTTTTTAGTCGTATTTTAATTTATATAATATCGGTTACATATAATAATATTTTATAATCAAGGCATAGGGACTTTTATTGACAAAGATATAAATAGGTATTTTTTTGTGTCGGAATATTAAATAAAATTCAAGATCAGTGGCATGAAAAATTTATTTGATTTTCTTTTAATTACATTATGTATTACGATATGCTAAAATAAATACAGAAATTGTTCGGATAACTTTATCTTATTTATAATTATGTTCATTTAAATAATTACGAATAATTAATTCAATAATACACGGTTAAGCTACTAAACCTAATTATTTATTTACAATTTAATTATAATAAATTAAAGTAAAATATGGTGACTTTAATTAATGGAGAAATGTTGGCTGAACACACATTTTATATTTAATTTTGACTTCTCGTCAAATTTTAATTTCTGACCATTTTCTGACTTATAATTATTTTACAAAAATAATATCAATATGAGGTTAATCGGTATTACACGTATCTATGGTTTTAATTATTATTTTTATCACTATTTGATAACAAAAAAAATCTTTGCCAAGTGAATAAAATACAATACTTAACAAATATATTTTTTAATATCCTTATTGAATGTAATAAAAATAAAAATATTTAATTTAAAATATTACTTTGTTTGTGTTTAAATTTCAAAAGTTTCAAAGGAGTACTTTAAAAAGAAATAAATTGTTGGATTCGTTTTTTGTCTAAGTCAGAAATTGATATGTAAGATTTAAATTCTAGTGTGTGATTTATACAATTTACTTATTTATTATTATTTGAAATGAAACTCACACAATGGAAGATTAGATTGGACAAGACTCGATACATTACAAAACCTAACGTGGACCGGTATCGACCACTATTTATTATACATTAAGAAGACGAAAAATTTTTTCGATATTCATTACGTTGCGAATAACATCAATTATTTTTATTCACTTCAGATAAGTCACACATTTTTTAAAATAAATTGTAGATAAAAAGAATCATATTTAGAAAAAAGTCTTGTAATTAATTAATGCATATATTAAGAATTTTCAGAGTTGTAAACAAAGATATTTTTAGAAAAATATAAGTTTTAAAATCTTTTTAAAATATCGAGAAAATTTTTTAAACATTAAAATTATCTTTCTTCTTCAAGTAAAACGCATAAATCAACTATACAAAAAATAGAGTTGTCAATCAAGATTTTTTAAATAATTTTGTTAAATTCTAATTTGAGTGTTATCCGCAACGCACCACTAAGCTATCTTACGACTAAGTCGACGGCGGAAGAATCATTGGAACGCAAGACGCCGGATGCCGTACCAACGTCGATCACTGTAGCATACAGAAATGTTCAAATAAATATAGATTTAGAAAAAACAAATGTGAGTGAAAGGCACGATGAGTGTATGTACAATGCTACGTGACGCGTTGGTCCGGCAGTGCTGGCGGTCGACCCCAAATTGTGACAAAAAAAGCATTCAAAAATGTCTACCAAATTTTGAACTTTTTATGATTTGATTTTGAATTTTTCTGCAACAATTTCGAATAATGCTAGATTTAAAATAATTATTTTGCACCATTATTTTACATAATAACACACAATTCCGAATAAATTTATACAAATTCAAACGTATAGTGCAGCAAACTTATCCGATTCAGTGTCTTTCAATTTTTTGTGACTTTATACAAAATTTGACAGTTACAAATCAAACAATTTTGGTAAACATACTACTGAACAGTTACTTAGTCACCCGTTATCTTGCCTGCGAAGAAGAAATACAATTTATTATGTTGCCTATCTGACGCATAAAATAATCAATGTCCAATATTAAATATTGGCATTCTAGTAGTTACTAAAATATAACAATAGGAGTCGACCGCTTCGGTGATATGACTATATTTTGCTCGCTGTGCTTAATTATAATGATATGTATTTTCGAGAATAAAAATAGCCCTGAAATAATATTAAGATACCTTGTTTATATAAGGTTAAACAAATGATATGAGAAAGTCACATGATAAAGTGATGACCACCTTAATTTGGTCCCCATTGTAGAAAATATTTAAAATTTTGGCCAAATAATTTGTATCTCAACTTTTTATAAACAAGGCATCTTCTTAAATATAAACTGCAAAAAGACTTTGTTACAAAACTAAATCACTTTCATATAAATTCGAATACTCGCATTGCTCATAATTCATTGAAGATTCGCAAGCTCAATCATGCCTACCCCTCAATATAAAGCAAGCTATGGAGAAAAATAAAAAAAAGTATTTACAAAGTAATCTAAACTATCGTGTGTATTGCGTCGCGTGATCCGTATCAATTATTCTACAAAAACGACTATCTTTTAATATATTTGGATAAAATTCTCGAATTATAAATATACATAAAGTTGTATCTACATCAAGATACTGGAAGGACCCTGTTTAAGTCTAAAAAGACCTAAAAGACCGATGCGGTCTCACCACTGAGCGAGGTAAAGAAATTAAGTCTTGGTAACAAAGATTGTATTTTCTAAAGTTTTCGACCATCTACTTGAGAACTTTGAAATTCAAGCCCAAAAAGCTTAGATCAAGTAAGAAAAGTCAAAAAGGGTGCGTTTTCACTGAGTCGCTTCAGCGGTGTGGTAGTGCGATGGGTGGTAACGCCAAACCTGAGGTGGAGAGTATTCCACTGGGACTTCTTGAGCTGCTCCTCCGGCTCCCCACATTAGCACGTCTGCCGAGGCATGTCTGCCGATTGAGTCTGTTGCATCCTGTCCTGCTCCGAGTTACTAGACCCTGCAGGACTTGGACCCGGCACTACAGAAGGTGACCTTCGTTCCTGACCCGTCACAGGACTCATATACCTTCCACTACTGTCCACGTAAGTATACTCTCTCGAAGGTGGTCGGTGATACGTCGGCGCTACTTCATACCCAGGGGGAGGAGCGGGTTCTAGGAAGCCATTTGGCGCGTACGGCGTATAGTGGTACGATAAAGGTTTATACTGATGGAATAAATTGTCTGTGGTTAAAAATCTGTCGTCTAAGGGTGGCGGGGCGTAATGCAGCGCTGGAGCAGGCGGGTATTCTCCGTATGGAGCTGTGTAGGCTCCGTTTAAATTCGTGTATGCTGCTGCAACCGCGTCTGCTGCTAAATAATCTACTGGAGGAGGAGCAGGTGTGGTTGGTACTCTTCTCTTATTCCTACACGTTGATAAGAAGTCTCTGAGCTGTGTTTTATATCGCCTAGCTGCCCTCGGAGGGGTCGTGACGTTGGATTCACAGCCTGATAGCTGTTCCGTTTCAGAGAAGTAGAGACTTGTTAGGCCAGTATCAAGGTAGCTAACTTTGAAGTCCATTGTTCTTTTTCCTAGCAAATCTCTGCCTTCTTCCTCCCTGAAATTAATGAAAAGTTGTCATGAGTTAATGGATTAATAAAAAAGAGTAAATTTGTGATTTTCAGATATTATGACAAAATTATCTGCACTAGATTTTAAAGGTGAGAAGTTATTTTCAGAAATTCAGAACCTGTTATGAATGCCAAATTTGAACGCAATAAAACCTAAAAGTGGAAAAAGGTTAGATAGATTAGGTACAGTAGTAGTAATAATAAGGTAACTTACATGAGCGGTCGATGCGTGCTTATAACGAAGTCAGGTTTGGAGTTCTTGTAGACTAGCCTCGAGGACGTCTGCAACCACTGCCACTGTCCGTCCTTGGCTTGGAAGCGGTAGGCGATCATGCCGGAAGCACCTGTTTTTAATACTGGAACATAATAATATGAATGTCAATAACATGTTGAATGTCAAATTTATAAGATTATAAACATTATTTTAAATGTAGGTATGGAATTCAATCCGAGATGGATTGAATTCCAATAGCTGCATTTTATATAGGATAGCAAAAAAATATCATCTTATTTTGTTTTTGAATAACGTCCTTAAAAAAAAAAGATTGATGATATCTTAAAGTCTTTTCCCACCAGAGTTGATTTACTAAAATACCGATTTATGGCATTTTGCATCAATTTCTAACGAAAGGTTCCTGACATTCTGTTTCGAGTCTAAAGCTTGTTGACACATAATCTTGACTTCAGAAAACCGCAAAAAAGTTTTGTTAAACGATTATATCGGTCGATTTGCTAAGCAGTGCCAACAACCAAACTAAAAAATGGGGCGATTTGAAACCTAATTTAAAATTTTGTGTTCTTGAGGACTATAGTGATTCAAGTTGTATTGACGTTTATTTTGTATCTATGTACTCCACAAAATTCAAAGCAAAACCGATATTTATCGCCATTTGCAAAAAATATAACATCTTCAGGTGATTGTGCCAACCCATACATAGTGGGCTAAAATAGCAACGATTAAAATCAAATGGATGATGGCACCTAAATCCCACCAAACACGAAAATGCGTTGCAATAAGATAATTTTATATTGGCTGTTTCTTTTAGGGATACATACGATTTTTTTTTATGTATCTCCAGAAGAAACCGTAGATACATTAAAAGTACTTACATTCTTGATGAGCACTAGCGATGTACGCCAGATCATCGTAATGTACTAGATCATATCCACCCATATTTGCCAGCTCAGCGTCTGTATAGCCAAGCAGCATTTTACCCCTGCGGACAAAAGTTTAAGCATGGTTATAAATATCCTTATTTGAACTGGCTTACCTTTTTCTTTAAGATAATGTCACTTAGATGCGTATATGACAACTACAGTCTATGAACATTTAAAACCCACGAAACAGAGGATTTTAGTGGGGATATTTACAAGAAATCTTTCATAATCACACACGTTGTTCTAAACCAAAAGAAATATGATGACAAATGACGATGAAGCAGACTTTAAAACAGATCAATAACTCATGGTTGAAAGTGTCACTAGACATCATTTCGCTAAAAAGTATTAATGATAAGAAATTGTATCTCTCGTACGTTATAGTTCTTGTCATGTATGACAAAAATGTTTCCGTGTTAAGTGTAAAATTATACTGTAATATATTTTTAGCTGCCTCAAGCAACTTATAGGGTGTTGGTTTATTACTATTCGGGTAATTTTACATTGGAATTTACTATTCGTCAAAATACCAGCGACTTTACAAGGCATTTTAAGACAAAGACTATTTTTATATTTTTGGTGTATTCTTTCATGGCCATTAATTAAGCTAGGCTTTGTTGAAGTGTTCATTATCGATTTAATATGGTTCATAAAGAACTCAAGCTTGAATTCAATTGGTCCTATATTTATTGTATATTTTTTTGTTTTAGCTTTAACAATGGTTTTGTATATAGTTTTAGGTTGCAGCTGTCTGTAAAATCGTGAAAGAATATCCATTAACTACACAAAATGCATAAAGCTTTGGCATTCTGTCAAATATTACTTATAAAATTTTCATCAAGATGGCACAGATACTACAAAATAACATTTATAAACTTAGTAGAAATGTTGATTTCTTTATATCTTATAAAATAAAATAGGTAGGTCCTGCATTTATACTTACCGTTGATCCATAGAGACTAGAGAAAGGTCGAGCTTATGTTTGCTCTTGAACATGACTTCCTTCTGAGGAATCTCGAGCAGACTTGGAGGACCGAACGGTGCACAAATCGCGAACAATGCTAAGGGCGGCTCTTCGGTCTTTTTGTTCTGGCCGTGGAGGACTTTGATTCTTCCTCGGATGTCCAGCCTCTGTAGAAAAATAAATCACTTTATTAATTTAAGAAATTTCAAACTCTATGGTTTAAATGCATATTTTAAGTTAGAGAGTACTCTGAGTTGAGCTCTAGTGACGGTCGATCTTAATGTTGCAATACAAATGTAAGCATTTTTTAAGAAAATGAGTACTAGAGTTAATTTCAAATATTTACATCTTGCCAACAAGTATTTTTCTGACTCACAAAAAATAGCAATTTTTATTAACGACCATATAACATTATTCATTATTATCTCACATCTTCAGTAATGTAAGTAATGGAAACGTAATAATCCTTATCATTATTTTTTAATAGTATCTCTGAACAGGAAGTAAAGATGTTAAATTGAACATTAAAGTAATATAAATAAAACATGTGACAGTCAGACTGCTCTTTACAACAAATTTATTGACTTTTGCATTTAACGCGTTTTGCATGAGAACACATTTATCAGTTGAATAAATTCAGAATTTATTACACGTCTTGTAGAATTAATACTTCACCTGTTGTATGGATATTTTATTTATTTCTTTATAATGTTATACGTAACTTCAGATATCAATCAATCGCACACATCGTGTATAATTTTTTTTTTTATTGTCAACTAAAAGTCCTTTTCTATGGGTTATCTCTCGGCTATTTTTTATCTATAAATATAAATAGCCTTTGCATTTTACCTGATGTTTAGTAGCCATTGTACAAGACATGGATGTATTGCTTAGTCTATTGTGTCCATGTTAAATTTAAAGTCTGAACATGTAACAGTCGTTAAACTTATTAAACGAACTATTGGATTTGATAGATTCGATTTTAATTAAAAATAAAATAAAGATTGAGAGAGAGAACTTGAAAACAGAATGATATCAAAATATAACCTTATACATGCCCTTATTTCGATTCTTGAATTTTACCAAAGATGTCTAAGTATAGAAGAAATACAAACAATCTGGTCAAAACTTACCAAAAAACCTGAAGTATTGTCGAGTAAACATCTAAATCTAACAGTAAAGCTTCTCTCGAGTAAATGCGCCCGATCTGACCGGAGGACGTCCTGTAGCGTGAGATTACTGACTTCTGGAGGCAGGAAGGAGTTCCAAAGGATCTGCCTTTGCAACTCCTCTCGGTCTTCTGAGTGTACCAGCTCGTAGACTGACTGATGTACGATGTCTGACTGGAAATTAAAAGACGTTTTTTAAATAAATGAAGGACTTTTCTTAAAATTTTAAATGTGAATGAAGTCAAATTTTAAATAGAGTTTTTCTTTTTATTACTGAAAAAAGTCACAGCAGTTTTTTATTTCAAAATTACGAAAATATTGACTGCATAGAAGAAAAAACCTTCGACAGTATTTTTTATACAGTAAACTAGGTGTGCAATAAATCATGTCATTGAGGGAATGTGTATTCAAACACTATGTTAATAGAATTCAATAAACCTAACGATAACAAGATAATTACTTCACAAAGCTTTTACGAACAAAAAGAGCAAGTCACAATCTACCCGTAAATCAATATACCACAGCGAGCCCTAGAAATCGATTCGAAGCTCAATCATTAAAGAATCATCTGTAACGAAGATGGACGTGTTAATTCCGGTTTTGTCCCAAGCCAATGACTACTTTACCCAGTATGAAATAGGTTTTAGAATCGCTAGAGGACCACCCCGATTCATTTTAACACACGTCACCTAACAAAAGACCGTGTAAATAGTGTGGATAATGCAACAACATAAGATGCGAGTACAAAACTAATTGATAATCAATGGGGTTACCTCAAGGCACGGTCTTTGGCCCCCTTCTAAATATAAATGATTTTATAAAATATGTATGGGGCTGGTATGAGTAAAAACATATTGCGTTGGCATTAAACGTCAAAGGATGATTTGTTGGGTAATTGCTTTTTGTTCTCTTCAGGGGGGTTGCCATGCTACGGAATCATGTTTTGTTGATACACCTTTGTTTTGGCAATTCCTCAGTTTTGTATTGATGGATGATATCATTTTTATGTTTCGTTAGTTTGGAAATATTATTGTAATTTTCTTCTTTCTAATGGGGGAGATGGAAAGCTTGATTAACTGCGATTTAAAGTTGGGGTTTTATTTATTATCTTGATGAAGTATTTTGATTGAATGATGATATTTTTGATGACATAAAATATTTTTGTTTATAGTTAAATTCGTTATGACTCACGTAAACTTTACATTTTATTAGAAACAACCTTTAAGTAATAGCAGTTTTATAGTTCCATTTTTATTAGCAAAGTAAGAAATAAACTATGAGATATAAATCTGCTTGATTAGCTTTTTATTTTATATTCAATATAAAGATTATCTTTGACGACCGGATGGCAGAGTGTGTAGTGTGCCTGCCTGCTACGGCGATGTCGTGGGTTCGATTCCCACTTAAGACAAATCTTTGTGTGCATGAACATGGGGGTTTGTCTTAGTCTGGGTGTTTCTATGTATAATAAGTATGTATTTACGAAAGAAAAGTATATGTATTAGTAAAAGTTATTTTAGTACCCATAGTACAAGATCTGCTTAGTTTGGGACAAGATAGAGTTGTGAAATATTTATTTATATCTTACTTGACAGTCAAATGTTCAAATGTAGGAAATAGTGTGAACACGTCTAAACCTTGAAAATTTAGTTTTGCTATGAAAATCATATTTTACTAGTGGTTGTAATACCTACCTCATAAAATGCGGTAAAGATAGCAGCTAATTAAAACAACAACAAAAAATAGACATTATCATTACCAGACAGACCCCAACGGACCCAGACTGTTTCGGATCGATACTGGCCGTCACCCACCTGGCGCTGAGTTAATGGGAGCATTCGAACCACCCTCTGAACTAAATGTAGATGCATTCGTAAAATTTTAGGGCTTTGAACTTTTGACTGTCTGTTATACGGTCAAAGAATTTGATTTTGTTTTACTTGGATTTAACTTTCTGATTAATATCAGTGTAAATAGTTTTAAGTTTAGTTTGAAAATGTTACGATTTAGATTGCGTAATATATGCGTTATTTGTTTCTTAAGTAATATCATACAATCGGTTTAATAGGTATTTTTTACTTATTTATTTTTTATTTTTAAGTTTGTTTTTTTTTACTATTACAACTATTTATGTTAGTCAAGTAATATATGGAAAAAAAAAGTATTTATATACAAGTTAAAGTTATTTATATTTACTACTTATAAGTATATACATACTTGATATCATGAACACGCTTTATTAAATGTTTTTATACAACTTGCTTTTTTAATCTGGTTCTCAATTACTTATATCCAATAGTATTATTTCGTGTGGATATTTGATTGATCTATAACAAAATAATTTGCATTCATGACTTTAGATTGGCCTCTCATACTATAGTTTTTTTTATACTACGCCCACAGCGAACGAACGTGTAGTCCACCTGATGGTAAGTGGAGTACAGCCCATGGACATCAACAATCCACAAAAGCAGGTTATAGATGCGTCGCTGCAGCTGAGGACTACGGTGTTATGCCTCATGTGCCAGTAATTTCAGGGCCTGATCTCACCACCAAACTGTAACACAGTAATGGAAGCACTACTATTTGGCGGCAGGTTAAAGGTGTGACGGTGGTGCTGCCGCCCTCGAGCTCATTCACAAGAGCTCTACCACCAGTAATTAATGAGAAAAATAACCTTATCATGTAACCTTAAACAACTCTGATTAAGTAAAGAACTTTCTTTGGTCCAATCAAGATCGTCACCATTTATTAGGATCACTATCATGATTGACTTCAACATCCAGCGGAAACAGATACAGAGGGCTGTAATAGGGTCATTACATTAGTAGCTGGTCGTAGCTCATTGGGTATGGAAGCTTGGGAGGGAGATTATTCCCTCCCAAGCTCTACCGACACTTGAAAATATATAGGGTAGCTGAACCCGTCACTGGCAAGGAGAAATACATTGTTATTATTTGATTCAGAAATTTGTATAGGTATTAGAAAATTTAAATCATTAGTTAATTAGCTATTTAGCTTTATAGAAAAGACAAATCAGGATTTTTTGCTTTGCATTAAAAACTATCTGTTATACCCTGCCTATGTTGGGAGACGGGCTGATCAGCATCACGAAGTATGCTGTGTCATCCTTTCATACATTGTATAAATACGATAGATGGCATGGGACTTCAGTCACGTCTCAATCTGGGTACGGATCGGTACCTTTTCTAAATCTAATTTTCTAAATCATAGTGTACCTATTATCTGTAATTCACACCTAAAGTAGCTAAATATGCCTCAAATAAATATATGAAATAAATATAAATATAAATATTTCACAACTCACACACAACGCCATCTAGTCCCAAACTAAGCAGAGTTTGTAATATGGGTACTAGAATAACTGATACTAATACATATATACTTTTCTTTTGTAAATACATATTATACATAGAAACACCAAGACTAAGACAAACCCCCATGTTCATACACACAAAGATTTGTCTTAAGTGGGAATCGAACCCATGACCTCGGCGACGCAGGCAGGTACACTACCCACTCCGCCATCCGGTCGTCAAATGTTTTGTTGCTTGCTGGTCGCTGGGTAAATAACACTAAGAGCCAATGCCAGAGGTTCCGGATAGCTCTTATCTGGCCAATAAAATATAATCTGACCGAATTTAAAGGTGACACAAGTTGAAAAAAGAACACACCTATCACTTTAATTTATGAGTGTTATATGCTTACCCCGCCAATAAGGTTTATGTAACAACTGTGGAAAAAGGGTTAAATGCTCAAATCAAATCAAATCAAATCATTTATTTCCAAGGGCCCAAGGGGCGCTTGAACACGTCAGAACAAACATCTAAATACAAGAAATATAAAATAAAAATAAAACCTAGCTAACTAAATTATAATACTTATTGTAATAAAATGATTTGACACCAGAGCTTGATTTGAATTAAAATCAATGCAAGTACCAGCTCCGATGGGTATTGCATCATGAGAAGAGCTGGTGAGAAACTCATGTGCACCATCTTTTCAATAATTCATACAATATTTGTTTGTTTTTTGACAATAATTCTATGTGTAAGATATAGCAACCAAAACAACATTATGGCTAAAGATGGTTGGTTATAAAGAGAAAATAAACTTAAATATAGAAATAGAATCAACGCTGTTAATAAATAGCACTACCATCGATTGTACATACATAGTGGTTTATGTAAGTGTTTTTTTATATATATTTCTATTCGCCCCATTCTGATGACAATAAACTGAAAGGCAAATAAATCACTTTCGCTCGAATAACTTCTACACTAAATTATTGTATACCACCTCAGCCAAATAGTATGGTAATATAAGCAGTTTTAATTTCCACAATAATATTTACTCAAGAAAATCTTTACTGCGTATAATCGGCCTCATTTAACTCGGTTTGGCACGTGGCACGCACCATGCCAGGAAGTGGCAAGTACCCGTACCGATTTAATGATTTATAAATCGATTTGGTTTAATCGTGGGGCGCTCGATTAAGTTTTGTGGAGGTGGATGTAGGTATTAAAGTTTTGGTAGAAACTCACTAGTAACTCTTTGGGTTAATACTTAACTGTCTTTACAAAATACAAATTGAGTATTTTGTAAAAATTGATTTATTATTATTTATCATATAAATTATCGCTCGCTAACGGTAAAGGAAAATATCGTGAGGAAACCTGCATGACTGAGAGTGCTTAATAAGTGCTCGAGGGTGTGTGAAGTCTACCAATCCGCACTTGGCCAGCGTGGTGGACTACGGCCTAACCCTTCTCATCACGAGAAGAGGCTCGAGCCCAGCAGTGGGACATGTATTAGATACAAAGCTGCTATTATTATTAATATAATAATATTATTTTTTCTTGACCCAGTTATGAAAAACACAAAAATGATTGATAATGCAAAACTACAGTCAAAAACTTGTATAGTTGGTGGACTTATTTAGTCTATAAATAAGTCCACGTTTTTTTAAGAAATCTCCCTGTTCCAGATGTTTTCTTTATAAAAATACTCGAGAAAATATATGTAAGCTCCAATTTTAACGATGTTTGAATATAAGAAATAATAATTTTTGGTTTTATTGGAAAGGGATTTTTGTAGATATGTATTTTTATGCCTCGTTTAGATTTGTTTATTTCCGAGTCTATAAAATAAGTAACAAGGTTCAAAGGACTGCTTTTATTACAAATATTATTTATGCCTGGTTATTTGTACCATCTGCCATATCTATAAAATAATCTTTGCCGAACTAATGTTACTCAGGTAACCGAATTACCCCGTCGGTTTAAGCATAAACAAAACCAAAGGGAGGGGGGTTGAACGTAAAATTTATACGCATACGATCACTGGCAACTGAAAGTTTTATAGGAGGGTGGCCTACAACTGGGGTTTTTACCTTAGCAATATTTCACCGGGGACTTTATTAGTGTAATTCGGAGGGCATTTGTTAACGAGAAATTTTAATATGCGACGGTTTTGTTTTGTGAAGAATTTTTTCCATGTATGTTATTTTTTTAGAAATGTTTTATCTTTTTGTGATATGATTTAAGGGAGGGTACGGCTTTATTGCTATGATTTATTTTGGTAATAATGAATGGTTGATTGTATATGGTTTTTAAAAGAAAAATAAAAGTTGTAGGTCACTAATAGATGGCTGCGTTTTTTCTACTTATTGAGAAGGTCGATGTGAATCACGACATCGTTAAAAAGCAAGGAAATCTTTACGACGGAGACTCTGCATCGAAGAACTTCGATTTAAAGCTTGCTGTGCCAATCGTACGTCACCATCAAACGAAGAAAAATAATGCAAGGTCTATTTGGCGAAATTATGGGAGGAAAAAAACGCATCATCTATTTCAGTTTATACAAAAAATATATGGATATTATATAATGTAGTTAAATAGTAGAACTATGGATTATTGAATTACCTTGTATTTAAAATGTTGTCATAAATATTTTTGGCTGAATACAAGGTACAACCGGGTGTACACTCACGACCTTGTTAACAAAATATTTTCACTATTGAAAACTACGAAGCATATATGTAAATAACCAAGCTATTATTTCCAGCCCTCATAAACATTTATTTCTTTTAATTATAAAACCTACTCGGAACAACCAAAACCAAAAATATTTTTATAATGGCAATACATTAGCTAATCTAGTATGGCAACACCATTAGTAAAAACCGATAAAAAATGCTACTGATAAAGGTAGAAAAAGAAACGAGTAAAAGCCTTTTTACCACTTATCAGCTAGCTAATTATTATTTTTATAGCAACTTTTATATTTACGTATAATTAAAATTCGTCCATTTTTGCTTATCTTTTTCCGTAGTAGTTAATAAGGTTAATGTAGCCTTTCATAAGGAAAATAGGGTAATTTTTATGTCAAAATAATGTAATTAATTAAAAGAATTTGGGTAAAAGCGGGTTTATTAAATTTGTCGCATTTGTTACTATGTAATGTTTTTCGAGAAACACACTTTTGTGTGGTGACCTGTTCTGAACTTTCCACATCTCGGTTAAATTGAAGATCTATATCACTAATTTATTTAAACAATGAACCTACCTAGTAAAATTAGCAACCCTATGAATAGGTTTTAGATGTAAGCATTATTATATAGTTATACTTTAAATTGTCATAAAATTGTTCGTTTTTCACTAAATAAGTTGATACATCGACGACCGGATAGCACAGTCGGTAGTGCAACTTGCGCAAGGTCGCGGGTTCGATTCCCGCTCAAGACAAATCTTTGTGTGCATGAACATGGAGGTTTGTCTTGGTCTGGGTGTTTCTATGTACAACAAGTATGTATTTACAAAGAAAAAAGTATATAGGTATAAGAATCAGTTATTCTAATACCCATAGTAAAATCTCTGCTTGGTTTGGGACTAGTTGACGATGTGTGAAAGTTTTGTGATATTTATTAATTAATTTACATAGTTTTATCTACATACCTGATGGAAGCCTAAGTAACTTTCGATGCTGTGCGTCGCAAAGAACACCTCGCCTTCACACGTCAGGATCATCAGGAAACCATTGAGGGCCTGAAATTAAAAAAAAATGGCACATTGTAACTTACAATAATTAAGACATATGCAAACTTGTGAATAAGCTTGGTGTAAAAACCGCCTTGAAGTCCCTAAATAACACTCGCAGCACTATGGTTCCTTTTGATGGTAAGTATATATTTCTTTTATTATTTTTTTTAACCTATATTGTCCCATTGTTGGGCAAAGGTCTCCCCCAAAGACTTCCATTCTTCCCTCTCCAGAGCTTTATCCTGCCAGTCTTCCAGAAAGGTGTCCAAGTCATCGCGCCAGCGTTTTCTCGGCCGGCCTCGGCGACGACACCAGTTTTTACGGCATCTATTGTGTCGCGATTCTTGACCACCTTTCTGGATACATCCTACAAACGTGCCCCGTATAGCAACGGATTTTGGGAATTTTTATAGGTTGGGCATAGCCTCCATTGTGCCTGCTGTATATTAGTCACAGTGATTATAATTATACTATATTAAAAAAAATCAACACATGAAAAGTAAGGACATTTACCACGATATCAATACACACAAATATAATATAAATCTATAAGCTAGCCTTTATCATTACATTACATCAAAGAACCAATTACTTCCCCGTATTTCCTAACCGAAATAAAACAAAAACAAAACAGATCGATTTAAGCAATTTGGTAGAAAACTTTAGTTCCAAATCAACGGTGACATCAAGTCTAAAATTATACCGTCTTTGGCAATAAACTGTTGGTGAAGTTTGTCGGAGTTTGGCGGAGTTTTTCGTACATTTCGTAGTTTTGTCGGCATTTCCCGGCGGTGAAATACGGTTCAAGTTGGACGACGAAAGGTCTGGCGTGTTTCCATTGGCTTTCCGTTTTTTGATAATGCTATTAGTAATTCCAAATTGCATTGTCAAAATTGTAAAGCGGTCCAAATCTTTAAACAAACGAGGCTTAGTTATAAAATTTGCCTAGATAAAGCAGCGAATGAGTATTTCACCAAGAATTAACTGAAAAGAGGGTTATTTTTATTCCTAAAACTTCTCTTTCAGTATATTTCCTCTCCATTTTTTGGAAATTCAGTCCTAGAAACTGGCTATCAAACAATTCGAGCACTATTGTCAAATGACTTATACAACCGAATATTTGATTTATGATAAATGAAACATAAGAATTATAAATTTGAAAAGTTTATAAGCTTTGCCATCGTTAGCATTACAAAAATAAAAAAGATAAAATATTAACCAAAACCGTACCGTCCGACATTGGAACCGCACAAAACTTACTAGACAACATAAAATAAGAGCACGGAAGCACCATTATTTATTACATCGATACCTCCCATCGATTTATAATACTACTGCTAACAATCGGTAATTTATAACAACTGTATTTATATCAACACTAGTCTAAGTATCGATACTGATATTATAAAGCTGAGAGAGTTTGTTTGTTTGAACGCGCTAATCTCAAAAATTACTGGAAAAAATTGTCAAATAGTTTTAATGTTAGATAGCTTAGTTATCAAAAAATGCTCTAGGTTATATAAAATTACATTACTACACTTGAGAGCGGAGCAGTGACGTTTGACACAGGCAAAAATGCAGTTAGTTGAAATTTATAACTTCAATAGAACTTTCTGGTAGAGAAAATCTGAGTTTCCTACTTTACGGTAATATTCGGAATGCAAGCGACTTTAAATGAATGAATAAACTACTTTTCAGTATAAATAAAATTTTAGTTCGGACTTATTCTTAAAGTTATGGGACGTTTTAATTACAAATATTATAAAATTTCATGCTGTTTTATGTTTATAACGTTAATAATTTTTGTTAATACGGTGTTTTGGCGCGAATCGGAAGAGACTTAGGTCCAGCAGTGGACTGATTAATTGATTCATTGAATGGCCGCGAGTACAGAGGATTCTAAATAACTTTTATGATCAATTTTCGATTACTGGATGACCACTTATTAGGTAATGTAAAAAGGTAGTTTTTATAAATATGCAAGTCTGTCAGGTCTTTGATGGTTGCGGCAGTTGTACTCGAAAGAAACGAACCGTCTCTCGTCTCGATATAACTAAGCTTTTAAAGGCTTATAATAAAAAAATATAGCGGCTAACACAGCTGAAGCAATTCTATTTCTGTTCTTGAATAAAAATAAAACCAATCATCCATATCATGATGTATCACAGGTTGAACTGCCCTTTCGGCAATTACAAACGTTGTACTTATTTATCAAACTTATTTCTCAATAACAAGCTTGTCTTGACGTTTTTTTCGTTTAAATGTCACCTGTTTATGTTATTAAGGGTCTGTCCATGTATATCTACGCGGTTAAAAAATGGGCAGTTAAGCGCTGTGTAGTTTAGACCTATTGTGAGAGCGTATTGATATGCTCGGATCCACTTAAAAACAGAGTACTATTATGCTTTCTGATAGGTATAAATTTAAAGATTAATTTAAAAGACCCAACTCCCATCAGTGCCAGTTAAGCGCTGGATAATTAAATAAATTTATTTTCAAATTTGTCATTTCATCTGTCAAAAATCAGGGACTTATTCAGAGCTGTTCAAATTGGCCTTAAAAGTGTGTTTTATCTGATTTAAAAGAGTTAATAAAACAATATTGTTTTAGCTTTCGATTGTGTATCTACTGATAACACTAGATTTCGATAATACAGGTACCTTAGGTAAACAATTTTAGATTGCCTTACTAGTAATTATTAAATACCAAGTAGTTAATCGATATATTCCATCCAAATAAAAATATAATAAATTGCCTCGCTGACTGCATTTACCGTCTGGATATGTATGTAAAGGCCTTTAGATATTTGAAAAGTTGATGTGTGTTAATTTGAGCGGTAGTATTGATGAAGGAAATATAATAAAATTTTTACTTCTAGCGAATAAATAAATAATATGAATGAATATTTATTATCAACAACGGCGGGTGAGAGTCGTCAAGTAAAAAAAATATATTATATATTAATAGTAATGTTGTTTGTATGTTGTAATAAGTATAATTGATTTTTGTCGGCCTTCTTTATTATACTATAATAGTTTGATTAATTTTAATGATCGCAGGTACAATGTTTATCGTGAGATCGTCTGAACCTGTATTCTGCTCTGATTCAAAAAGATTATTAGCTTGTAGAAGGGTGTATTTATTTTTTAACTAGAAAATATTCTCGCTTCTTTTGGACCCACTCGGGAACTACTGATCGGATTATTTTTGTTCGTGCTTGATAATCTAACTTTTAAAAAGGATTTTAAGATATTTAACATTATGCTAAAATGCTGTAAGGTTTAACGGCAGTCAAAGCGCTGGAGCAGCTTAACTTAACACAACGACTCAGAGTACATAATCTCTGGAGGGAGTCTCGTGCAGTGAACATTGCAACAAAGACGTAGAAATTTGACAAGCTAGTGTGCGTGAAACCATTGCTCTACGATGACTTGACATTCATCTGAGAGTTACCACTAATTGAATTTACCCCAATGTAATGGGAGAAAAAAATAAATGGGGGTAAAAATACACAATACTGCAGTTATAAAATAAACTACTGGCGCTTTAATTTATAAAATTATTGTGCTTTTGCAAAAGCAAAATGATAAAA
Organism: Hypena proboscidalis; assembly: GCA_905147285.1. Lineage (NCBI taxonomy): Eukaryota > Metazoa > Arthropoda > Insecta > Lepidoptera > Erebidae > Hypena > Hypena proboscidalis. Next base: position 2,780,936 of record LR990147.1, read on the forward strand.
ATATATTTTTATTTTGCAAAGTTAAAATATATTAGCAAGCTACTGTTGGAGAATTTAAGTTTTATACTGTAAATAAAATAAAAATCAAATAAATCCTTAAAAAACTTGTTTATTTTAAATAATCAAATGCCACAATAATAATCAAATAAAATAATAATTAATATAATATATATATATATATATTAATTAAATTACTTTAATTTTGTCACACCCTGTATAGTAAGTAAATCGACGAACAGACTATTGAAACCAGCTGTTAATTTTAAATTATTAACTGAAGAATAAAAAAAACAGAAATACGGGTAAATATAGTATCGCAGACTGGCAACACCAAAAAATGGCGTGTGGGTTTTGAGATTAAATGTCAGAATTTGCTAGATTTGTTTTGAAAAAATACGATTGTTTTTGGATTACTTACCGATGGTAGGAGATTGTGTTAGTAGCATTTGCACGTCTGCTATAATTCCGGCATATTTTTATAGCACAATACGACATTGTAACTCACAAAATGATTTCTTGTAATTCACTCAAATGACCTTATTGTTTGAGGTGATAATTGACACTGACAGCGGTTTTTGTCGGATCAGGTAATTTACGGACAACATTTTTGGACAATTTAGCGTTGATGAGGCGGTATCTATAGATATATTATAATCAAAGCACAACGAATTCTACGCGGACAAAGGAGCAGGTAAAAGCTAGTCTACAATATTTGCTATTTCCAATAATACATTTACCGAAGTTGATATCCAATTTCACCAACGTTTGCATAAATTGAAAAAGTTAATAAAATTGAAAACTTCCATTACTCCAACCTTCAATTTCAAGGTCACTGTAAGGTTATACAGTAATGGTTAATGTACTGGTTTATTTATACTATTTTCTATTGTATTTCCTTGGTGATTGAGGGTGTTGAAGGATGTTAAAGTTAAAATATTGTTCAGCAACATAGAGAATAGAATGTTGGCTGATCTATAGATAGTAAAGTAAAGGATATCTTGCCAAAATATAGGTAAACATAAATTAAATGCAAGAGTTTTTAGTAACATACAAAAAATCTAACTCATTTTATGATCATACAAAATTTAATGGACGAGACCATTTTTAAAGTTTTTATTAAATTATCAAAACATATTTTTTTATTCAATTCCCACACAATTTAAAACCACTTTTGTAATAACACAATTTTTATTAATGAAATATTTAGTGTAGCTATTAAACAAAATTCATAACTTCACATACTAAAAACTTAAGCGTGACGTCACGCCATTATAAGCCGTTTGTAAGGAGCGTTTGGACGAGCTTATTAGAGAGTTATTGTGAATTGAAAATAGTATTATATCAGGTATATTAAAGTTATTCTTCTAATGATGTTTCTAATATCGATAGGTGTTTCAATTACAAACGAAAATAAAATTCAGTCAACATGCTCATTGATTTTGTTTCTAAGGCATGACCCAGGCTCCCGGATGTGTTCTTCGCAATGATGATTTGCTAAAGCTCTTTGCTAACAAGTTCATAAAGGTTGCATCACCATTCTGCTTGTTAAATTACAATGTCTTCCTAATGATAATAAAATAATAATATGATGATGATAAAAGTTAGACCTTAGTTATTTTCATAATGTAACAATGTCATCAAACCGAAATAATATTAAATATACTGGCAAGTGCAAAAGTAGTTATTTTCATAAAACAGTGCAAATAAATTGGCAGCAGTTGTCAAATAGACAACAGGCGGACTGCACTAAATCGTTTGCTAAAAATAGTGTTACCTGTAAGAACATCTCTCCATCAGGCATGGCGTGGTCGTATGGCGAGTGTTCTCTTCTGTGCCCATGGATGTCTTCTTTTTCTTTGTGCATGACAACTGAAACAAGCAAAACTTTATGTAAGAAACTTGTAACAAACACACGTTGATAACGACAACTCTACGATTTAAAATCAAAATTTCACATCAGAAGGGCAAGTACACGAGTGCGATATGGATATTCTTGCATGTTTGACATGTTTTGACCGACTTAAAAAAAAGAAGGAGGTTCTCAATTTGGTCGCAAGTAGCGATAGCCTAAATTTTATTTTTTTCAAGTTAAATTAATTAGCAAAACATTTATGTACATTAGCGCAACAGTTACCGTTGGCGTATAAACAGGCGTTAATGTAACAATTGTATAGTTTCCCTCGTTTGTCTAATGCATTGCCAAAGAGAACGATTGTTTTAAAGGAAACAATATTAACACAGGTACGTAAAAATAATTACATACTAATTATTTTTACGTACCTAATATTGTTTCGTTCGTTCGTCGTTATCGTTAATAATGTTTCCTTTAAAACAGTAGTAGAAATGATAATTTTACTCTTTCTCTCTTCCTGGCCATTTTAATCCCATCTGGTGGTGAGGTCATCCTTCCTCGTTTTCTCTCTCCACTTCACAGAGTGAGAAATAATAAATTTATTATATATTATAATATTATTGATAAAGAAGTAATACCAATAAAAACATGAACAAAATAATTAACATAAACAACATAATACTATTATAACACCCGTATTTAATTTAATAGACATATTTGGTACACGTTTGACACTCCCCATACCAAACAAAAACGAGTTTTATATTAAAATAATATAAATTATACACTAATTATAAACAAAACGTTATCTCTATCTTCACCTTTAAGTGTTAATTGCGTTATATAAAGTGTATTTCTAAATATCACGTTTACCCAGTAATTAAAAATAATAATTACCTATGTGTTTTTAATTGCCAACAAGTGAATTAACACTAGAATATATTGTGATAAGGAACACCTGTCTAGATGATAAGATTAAGAAGTTAAATTTATACTTTCATAGGTGCTAAAAATAACACTGGCGGTCCGTTTGTGAAGTGACGCTTGTCTTAGTTGATATTTTCTTTGTATTTTTCTACGACATATGTATCTACACTTGGCTACCGATCAAGCTGTACATTTCCGTACAAGATGGTTGTAAAGGCTTCCCGTGCAATGCGAGACCAGCTTTTACTGGAAATGTAAAGGTTGATGTGTAGTCGTGTGTACAAAAAGCAAAGCAATTGGGTATATAAAAAAAAATCTTAGTAGATTAAGCAGTGTCGGTCCTACGATCGAGAAGTCGTTGTATGTTTTTAAACTTTCGCGATTAGAGAACATTTTCAAAAATAGACAACGGAATTAAATCGCGTAATTATTATAAAGGTAAATAAATACCTATGCTCGACGCGACGTTTCGAATGACTTGCATCATTCTTGGTCACGAGCCGACTGGTGAAGCTCAGCGTCGTCTCCGTGAAGCGCGTATATTATGCACTACCCTCACTTGGTCGTCACAATTTTTATTTTTATTTAGTTCGGAACCGTCGGTAGTTCGACACACAATACTAACGGTGTCAGTTGGTTTACGCGTAACATTTGTCAAGTTCGCCGACCACTGCACTTGCTTATTACCGGATTCCAAGATGACGATAAGCGGTATCCATCCTCGCGGTTGAAATTAGAATTTTTTTTTTGATTTCAACCGCCTCCCGTGCTATTCTGGAATAATAGCGCCGTTCCGTGGATAATACTTTTGGCTGATGTAGTTCGATCCAGTGATTGGATCCGGCCTCCAGCAAATGTTCAGCTATAGCTGACTTGTAAACTTGTCGGTTTTTGACAGCTGCGATGTGTTCCTAGACCCGTTCAAACGTCGAGCATAGGTATTTATTTACTTTTATAATAATTACGCGATTTAGACCCGTTGTCTAATTTTTGAAAAAGAGACGTCATTGGTTTGAATCTAAGCTATTATACCACGGACATGAACTTCCTACTAACACAAGCGAATTATGCTTATAGCTGGAAAAAACAAAAATTAAATAAATATTTGCAATTACTAGTACGCTTACGGGCTACGTTTTTATGCCTCATGTGCCGGTAATTTCAGGGCCTACTCTGGATATTTTATTTGCGACTTACCACTACAGAGTCCTTCGCTATATAGGTAAGTTATACATAACAAAATATCACGCCTATATACTACCCAGAAGTGGGTGGCAGAGGTGTATAGCAGAAACTTGCCAAATAACACTTTCACTCGACCCGGGAATCGAATCTGAGACTATACTCTACTGTACACTGTACTGACTGTGTGACTGTACTGACGACCGGATGGCGGAGTGGGTAGTGTACCTGCCTGCGACGCCGAGGTCGTGTTTGTGTGCATGAACATGGGGGTTTGTCTTAGTCTGGGTTTTTCTATGTATAATAAGTATGTATTTACAAAAGAAAAGTATATATGAATTAGTATCAGTTATTCTAGTACCCATAGTACAAGCTCTGCTTAGTTTGGGACTAGATGGTTTTGTGTGTGAGTTGTGGAATATTTATTATTTATTTATTTATTATTATTATTATTGATTATACTACCAAATCTATATACAGTGAAATAACGCCGTCTATTTCAATAAAGAGGCAGAAATATAAAGGGTGGATTCCAATAGTACATAACTTATCAAATATAATATCATACCTACTTGTGATAGGGCGGGGTCTATGCGACAAATCAGATTGTAAGGGGGATGCTGCAAAGAGGGATGCTTTTATGTTTTTTGTCATGGAAATATGGACCTTATGGGTTTGTATTAAATATTCATGAGAATAGAAAGCTCTCGTTGAATAATTTTCTTTTAAAATGTTAATAATGAAGGTTAGCAATTTAAAAATGTATGGTACTTAAACTTTGACTAAACTATAGCTATATGCTGGTCATATTATTATAATCTAACTGCCTCGATGGTCTAGTGGTAAGCGTATGCGCCTCTAACCGTGAGCCCGGGTCGAGCAAAGTGTTATTTGTGAACTTTCCGTCAGGAAATTTACGATAGCAGCACGGAGTTGGAATTGTGCCCGGTGGATGGCGTAAGCCTTACCATCTATTCCTTGGGACCGAAACATAACAGATGAAGTGTGGGTGTTGTACACCTCTACCACACCCTTCTGGGTAATATAGGCGTGATGTTATGTTTTTGTGCCTTATTGTGATATTCTGGTATTAGAAATTACAATCGACTATATAAATCTAGACACTTATGTAAAATTATAATTTTACGATTTTATACTAAATATGACTCATAAATATATTATCACGACTAGCTAAAAAAGAAGCTGGTTTCAATTCAATTGTATATAGTCTTAGGATATGCCTAATAGATCATTCAAATAGTTTGTATTACCATACGATTTCACACACACACACACACACACACACACACACACACACACCCATTCAGATACAACGTGTAAACGTTATTATTAAGTTAGGTTTCCAAAACACAGGAACACATAGTTTGGAAACCACTGTGTAAAACAATGCCTGTATCTTTTTTGGTAATAAACTTTATTTTATTTTATTTATTTATTTTTATTTTTTTTGTCTGAGGGTCAAAAAAATAAAGATTTTAATACGCTACGCTGTCAACATGCTTATTATGTGAGAAAATAAACGTAGACTAGACTACAGAGAGATTTTATCGTATACCATAATATCAAAAGGGATATTTTATATTGCATATCAAATAAATAATCGCCTATCAATACATACTCATCATTTATATTCTTTTTTACATCAAATAACTTACTTCACTACAGATAAACTAAATGTTTAACAAAACTCAAACTGCAGATAATTCGAAATTACACATCAATATGACATTCCTTTTTTCCTCATAATGCAATACAGTTAAATTTATTTTTGTACAAAAATACTACATGCATAGCATAAATACTGACTGCACATCAAATTTACCATATTTCATAGCAAAGTAACTATCCCAGTCGCATATTAACCAGTAAGTACAACTAAATCTGTTCATCATATTTGTCTTAATTTTCAAGAAGCCATGCTCGGCAAATTTAATGATTATTATAACAAAAAAATCCTTTTACATTGCATTATTTCTAAAAGCAGAACAACTTAACTGAAAAACTAAGTAAAATGCTGTTTTATTTAGAAAAACTGCTGTAAATAATATAAAAATAAAAGCTATAGTTATGGCATAGGTCAATTATGGGTAAAGTAGTAGGTTAGGTTAGGTTAGAACTGCGACCATAACATAGCACGAGCCGAGCGAGCAAAGCGAGCGTGCCGCGGCAGCGGTCGGCGAGTGCTAGAATCAATCTGTGTGATACTCCGACCCCTTTTTGAATCCACCCACTAAATAAAATAATATTATACTACCTACCGATTTCTTATTATCATAGATTGTAACAGACGACAGTACGTGGCGCCACCTGCAGAAGCTAAAAATGTGCCTATTGGGCAAAAAAGGAAGCGTGGACGCCCCGCGAAAGCAAGACCCGCTTTAATAATTCAATAAATTACAATTTTGTGTCTAATTTTATATTTTTTTTGCTGATCTCATTATGTGATAATTAATAAATAATAAGATGACTGTGACTAATAAAATGTTGTTTGATTTAGAAAAACTGCTGTAAATATTATAAAAATAGAAGCTATATTTAAAAGAAAAAGAGTTAACATGTATAATGTGCATTAAGATTATTAGCTGTGCATTGATAAAAAAGCTTTTGCTTTAGGAAAAATTGCTGTGCGCTGTGAAAATAAAAAGTAGTGTGTTTAGTGATATTTTGAGTTGAATATTTTGTTGTGCAATCAGTAATTTTGATGGGAATTCGGTATTTAATTGCATGGAAAAAGGATATTTTATTATTTGCGTTTAAATACTACCCATATCAAAACAAGTACGTGGTCCACTGGTGTAGTGATAACTACAAAATATAAGTAAAAGATGTGTCGCAAATAAAGTAAGATAGTATGCTTTCTTTGCAGGAAACGTTTAACTTTCGCAATACTCTTCAAAATAGCCTATAGCAAAATTGTAGAATTAAATAATTCTCTTCTATCATCAAGGTATCGACTACAATTTTCAACACAACCTATCACCGTAAACACTATCTTACAAAATAACGGCCATACTAAAGAATAATAATTCACACATATAAACCATTGTTCAGGTGACACACAAACAGAAAACAGACGGTACGGCACATTTATGGCCGAGCTGGCCAATTACCCCGTGCTATGGGAGACGCCATGTGGACGAAGGGATGAGATACCATCGAGCGATGCGTTGTCAATATATCGAGTCGATAAGTTTTGTCGACTCGATAGTTTTGGTGATAAAGGTTAAATACGCTAAAGGGTGAGGAATATGTGGTTGGAGGTCATTATTTATGTAGTCAGTATTAATAAGAACATTTGGACCCTGTTAAGCAAAAAAGATCCAACCAGCAATTTCTAGAAAAATGAGATATATATATAGTAAGAATCTACGAATCGAATTTTATATACGCAAAAAAGATCCAGGCAGTCTTACAACATTTACCGAACAAACCTCTATGCCACTAAAGTTACCAAAACACGTTTAGCGTTTTAAGAAAAAAACTAACAAAATCCATGATTCTTGGATCGATAAAAATTTAAAAATTTAAATTTTTTTTAATTTTTTTTAATCCAAACAGGTTGGATCCTTTCAGCAAAATATATATACATCTTTTATTTTTTTTTGTATTGGAAGATGATACCACAAGCTAAGTTGAACGACATCAGCAGCTTAATGTATTTGATCCCGAGCGTTGCTGAGTCGTTTTACAAAAATATGACTGTGACAATGGTATAGAAGATGATGTAGACGGGTTTTCGGGGGAACCTGATTTTGAGCTTGAAGAGGAAGAGTGAAACGCGATATATCTATAACCTATATCTTGATTAGCGAGCTGTACGTTATTATCTGTCAGAATCCGTAAGATTTAGTAATCTTGAAAAGGTTTCAAGATCTCAACAGTTTTTCTTTTAATAAATTTCATCATCATCATCATTTAGCCGCTCGTAGTTCACTGCTGGACATAGGCCTCTCCCAATTTGCGCCACAACACCCGGTCCTGCGCCTTCCGCATCCAGTCCCCTCCAGCGACCTTCTTCAGGTCGTTAGTCCACCTGGCAGGGGGGCGTCTTACCTTACGGTTGCCAAGTCGCGGTCTCCATTCTAGGATTCGTTTGCTCCAACGGCTGTCGGTCCTTCGGCAAACGTGACCAGCCCACTGCCACTTCAGCGAGCTTATTTTGCGAGCTATGTCGGTTACTTTGGTTCTTTGTCGGATGACCTCATTCCTTATTCTATCTTTCAAAGAAATGCCGAGCATAGCTCGCTCCATAGCCCGCTGCGCGACTTTAAATTTGTGGACTAGTGCAACCGTTAATGTCCATATCTCGGCACCGTAGGTCATAACAGGTAGGACGCACTGGTTGTAGACTTTCATCTTCAGGCATTGCGGTAAAGGCGAAGAGAAGACCTGACGAAGTTTTCTAAATGCTGCCCAACCCAACTGGATCCTTCTATATCGACTTCTCGCTCGAAGTTGTTTCTACCAAGCTTAATTACCTGCCCTCGGTAGATATATTTTTGAACAACCTCGAGCATCGATCCGTCGACAAATATTGGTCTCGGCATGACATGCTCATTGAGCATGATTTTGGTTTTATCCAAATTCATGCCGAGACGAACACGTCGTGAAGCTCCATCAGGGCTGTGCAGCATTTCGCTCAGCTGTTCCAGCGACTCCGCTACTATGACGATGTCATCGGCAAACCGAAGGTGCGAGATGTACTCACCGTTCATGTTTATACCCAGTCCAGTCCAGAGTCTTAAAGACATCCTCGAGAGCGTTGGTGAACAGCTTCGGGAATATGACATCTCCCTGCCTCACCCCCCGACGCAGCTCTATCTGGTTTGTCTTTTGGTCCTGGATCTGGACGGTCATGGTGGCGGTCTCATACAGGAATCTCAACACCTCGATGTATCGCCAGTCGATACGACATCGTTGCAGAGTCTCCAGAACCGCCCAAGTCTCGATGGAGTCGAAGGCTTTCTCGTAGTCCACAAAAGCCAGACACAGCGGCTGATTGTACTCTTCGGTTTTCTGTACAATCTGCCGTACAGAATGGATGTGGTCTACGGTAATAAAGCCTTTTCGAAACCCGGCTTGTTCTGGTGGCTGGAACTCTTCAAGTCTCCTGGCGAGGCGGTTCGTGACCACTCTCGAGAACAACTTGTAGATGTGGCTCAGGAGTGAGATGAGTCTGTAGTTCTTCAGTAAGGTTTTGTCACCTTTTTTGAAGAACAGTTTTAATAAATTTACTGAAATAAAAAATAAATACTCCACTTATTTTTAAATGGATCTCCCGTGAAAATGTTACCTAAAATTTTCTTTTTGCATAAAAGATCCACAGGTAGTTTTTTAACAAAATCTGGAAAACTGAGTGCCACTAGCCAGTGGTATTACATTTAAAACAATGCTATTTTATTGCGTTGCTACCAGTAACTTTTTATTTTTGTATCCTTCCGCTCGTTTATAATATATTCACTTCTGAATTTCAAATCGTATTTACTCAAAAGTAACATTTTGTTGGTTGGATCTTTTTTGCTTAACAGGGTCAGTTTTTATACTTAAATTTTTACCTTAAATTATTAAATTAAATTATTATTTTTAATGTTTATTTTTTATGGAATGCAATCTGTTAATGACTATTTTATTAACTTATTTATTTCAATTATACATCTCAATTTTAATTTATATTTCTACTTCCAATTATAATGTTATATGACATGTTGTGTAGATTTTAAGTTTGTCTGTTTTGGCATGCATTTTAGTATTTATTAATTGCAAATTTTATTTCTGTTCTTATAAAAGTAGACGCTGTGGTCTCCTCTAATTAAGGAAACACGTAATTTAAATATTGTGAATGTTATTATTAATAATGTATTGTGTATTTCTTGTTGGAGATCCTATAAATAAATAAATAAGTCCAAGCCGTGAGATGAAAAACATTATGTGAGACTTGAAGACAATAAAGCTTAACTACTATGTAATATAAACCTTTATCTATTATGTAACGTAGAAACAGAAAAAAACGGTATGCTACATTTATGGTTGAGCTGGCCTATTACCCCTAGATAGGAAGAATATGTTGCTAAAGTGCAATATCGATAGGTTTTATCGAGTTAATAGTGTGAAGTCGACCACTTGCGAATCGATAGTTTTGTGTTAAACAGAGGAATTTAAAGGTTAAATATTTGATGGTATTTTAAACTATACTTTTACATGATGATTGATCACGATTTAATTTTATTAAACAGTGTCAGACAGTTTATCTGTGAGCAAATGTATTAAAACTATACTAGAATTAAGCTTAGTAGTATGACTTCTAAAATTATATTACTTTATTGATGTAATAAATTTGATAAAAGTAATTTATTACAGACTGTGACAGCGTCGAGTTTTATGGCCTAATTTTTATATGTAATAGCTTCAATAATTCTGATAGTAATTTCGTAGAATTAAAATAATTGTACCAGTTTGACAGCGATGACATTCACGATTAAGCTTATTTTGGATAGTAAATTTAATATATATAAATTGAAAATGTACAAACATTTTTTTTAAATAGAATTACATTGTTGATTCAATTTTAAATTAGTAAGCAAGAAAACCAATTTGTTTTCGTAGAACGTAATTATAAATACTTTATGTACAGAAGTAAAAACTAAAACCTTATCTAGCGAAACAATTACAATCATATGAAACGCCAACTTTAGTTCATTATTTCTTTGTACTTTTTTCACAAAGTTATTGTTTTGCGGCTCTCGATCAAGATAGCGAGCGGACAATCGGCTTTATCGATAATGTCCGTTGGTACGTCACTAATCGAATGCGCGCGTTTTATCACCCTCTATAATCGTCACTACATAGGGCGTTGTTTTTTAGTTTTTGTTATAAATTGAAAATGAACACTGATGACAGAAGTGCAGTTTATTGAAACTCGTTAATTTTATGTTGTTTGCATTGTATTTTACACATTTTTCAATATTTGTTATAAACTATATTTAATTAAAAGCCATTAATTATCTTATGTCGTATTTTAGTATTTATGGCTTTTATTATGACTGCAGTTAAATAATATACGCAGATGAATATGATTTACAATTTTTTTTTTGTTATAATTCTTTACATACGGAGCTTTCTTCAATATTGGCGCAAAGGATTGGAATTAAAAGCCCCTAAAAAACTCAAGGCCTTTTGATCGAAGGTTTCACTTTTACTGAAAAAAAAATGTGCGGATACAAATTTCATGACTCAAAACTGTCATTCAATATTTTTTGTTTCACACACAAATTAATACTTTATACAGAATCCGCAAACACATTCCTTAAGTAGAAATTCTTACCTATCAGCCAGTAAGATCTAAAAACATTTATTAATGTAATTAATCAAATGCTAATAATGTTTCAAATGTTGTTAATCAAATACACTAATATCATTTTAATTTACAGTATGAGTGACCATTCTATTGTTAAAAAACTGTTTATAAAATCATTCAAACGCATAAATCCATATAAAAAAAACATTCGTGTAATTTGTCACAATCATGGCATTTGAGCAGCGCTTACGCATGCGACACAAATAACTATATCAGTATAGCTGGCTTACTCAGTATGTATACTTACAGGCGAGTTATTAGAAAAACATCAACATGATACTGAAGTATTATTTTTACGTATATAACGCAGCAAAATAGGCATTGTAACTTTGTGTCAAACTGGCAAGGAAAAGCTATGCATTAACATTAACACACGTGGTCTTGGAGAGCCAAGACGTCGCGTCGATTAATGTCGATCGAGCGCAGTGGTGCGCTCTTATTGTCTCTATAAACGTCAAATGTATCGATGTACGTCAAACGAATTCTACAACCTGTATTTTCAAGAATATTAAATATTACTTTTACTTAATATCTCAATAATTTTAATAATTGCTTTAAAATAATAATTCAGATGATCAATTTTCATGTCTGACTGTAACTGACTTAGTATAATGTAGTGTACCCATCTATACACATAGTAATTCTAATAGATCGAGCAGCGCTTGCGCATGCATTTCGAATGTCATAATTGTACACAATTTGTCAATAATTACATTGAATTATGCTAGGAGAATGTAATTTCCTTGATATTTTGCATTAATGTCTTTCTGATACAAGAGTAGATAACATAGAAAAAAAAGTAATGTCATGACTTGGCTGAAAGTAATCAAAGTATGTTTATGCCTTCGGATCACGCATTTCCTGGCTAATTATGCTGATTTTTATTTTTACTTTTATTTAAATGGCCATCTACTTGTAAAAAATACATCCATAAAAAAAGTAATCCATGTATTTTTCAAGACTTCATGACAAAATTGGTTTAGTTGTTTGGAAAAAAATTGACTAATTTTTAATTGTATTTGGCCCATACTTTGTTGTATTTTAAAATCAGGTTCACAATCAAATAGCCAAATTCATTCAATCAAAGAAGTCTTCAGACAAAATGTGATTGTAGTTGTAATAAATAAAATTAACCTACGTTCAAAAATACCCGCAATTATTTTATTATTTTCTTAATAATATTATACAAATTGCACCAAAATCGCACTAAAATAACCAGTCGCAATTACAATACCATATCGCTATCTCCTATGGTAATCAGCAGAACACATTGCTTGCACCTTTGTTTGTATGAATATTCATATTTATGTAAAAAGGCTCATATGGTTGTAACTTTGTTCAAAGTATATTAAGGGGTGGTCTTGTTATTTGTTGTAGAAAGGTTTGTTGTAACTACAAATTGTAATGCCATAACCAAGGATATTGCTCTACATTTTAATTTTTTTTTTAATTATCAATTAGTATGTTCAATCCAGAGATAAAAGATGGGCAGATGTAACATAAAGAAAATTGACGGTAATATTTTTACAACCATTGAACTGTCAAATTTCATAGAAAAATTTCCTCGGGCCGGTGCAAAGCTGTCAAAATCCATATATTTCTAAACTTCGACGTGAATTTTATCTGGAATGCGCAGCTCTGCTTGCGCAGTGGTAAAAATGATATTTAATACCTATAGTTGTCTCTAGTGAAATGCATGGTCTCTGGTTCAATCAAAGATTTTTGCCCTTTTAAATAATAACTTGGTGTTGGTTTGATAGCTCCATAATAAAATAAATTTGCTGTTGTTACATTTGCCCTACAATAATTAACTATGATATTTGTTGAGGATTCTGTGTTGGAGGTCCGGCAGACCCGGAAAAAGACAGCTGGGCGTGGTTGAACTTGATTTTACTTGGTAAATGAACCTCGTTACAAAAAATAGTGTGTGCGGGTGCGGATCCGACCTGCGCTCTGAAGCCGAAATGAATGCGACTAGTACTAGTCAATTTAGAGTATTCGCACTGTCTAGTAACGAGTAGTTCAGGGACAATGAGTTACTATTTTCCACTCTCGCGTAAATATAAAAAAAATATATAATACTATTTTAGACAAATCTATATATATAAAAGAAAGTCGTGTTAGTTACACCATTTATAACTCAAGAACGGCTGAACCGATTTGGCTGAAAATTGGTGGGGAGGTAGCTTAGAACCGGGAAAAGGACATAGGATACTTTTAAAATATTTTCGAGGGCAAAATTTTATCGAGTGCGAAGCCGCGCGGGGCAGCTAGTATTAAATAAAAAAGGCAAGCAGAATTTTTGTTTACCAAAATAAGTTCATAGGTAGATGTTACCACTTACCATAAAGTCGGACTGCCACCCAAAAACCGTTTTCCAATAAGGTGACAAGCTAATTCCAACAAACTTAACAATGCTAACACAAAATGTTTAAGTTTAAGTTAAAGTAAGTACAGGCGATTACCGCATATGTTAGCGTTAGTTTTATGGTAGTTCAGCACGAGACTTGTTATGGGCACCGTGGGCTAACCATTGTTACAACATTTACATATTGTTAGTTTTGATTAAGATTTGTAATGTATCATCACGTTTAGTATTTAAAGGGCAAGAAACTGAATAAGCTCTTAAAAGAAAGGACTACCACAAAAAGTCTAGTGGGAACAATTGCTTGGTTGTTGTCCATACAAAAGTAACATAGGTTAACTTGAATATTATTAACTTTTTACCTATTTTTATAGACAAACCATATTTAAAACACTAAAATGCATGTTTGATGGCGCCCATTTTTTTAAAATTGTTATTTAAATTTTTTAATTTGTATGGAAATCATAACATAACATACATAACATCACGCCTGTACTGCCCAAGGGTGTGGCAGTTGTGTACAATACCCACATTTCATCTGTTATGGTTTCGTGGGATAGGGGGTGAGCCTATCGCCATCCACCGGGCATAATACCAACTCCGTGCTGCTAATGTGAATTTGCTGACGGAATGTTTACAAATAACGCTTTGCTCTCCCAATAAACATGCATTTAAGTATTTTAGCTATGATTTATCTATTAAAATAGATAAAACTTAATACATAATATTAAATTTTAACCCATATTACGTTAGTACAAAAACACAGCGCTTAGGAGTCTACCTTTAACCAGCCGCCAAAATATAATACTTGCACTACTGGGTCTTGGTTTGATTAGATCTTGAAGTTACTTGCAATACAAATAAATACAATTGAAGTATTATACGTTTTTAATATCAAAATAACAATGATTTTTTAAGTTGGTATAGTTATTTGCACGATGCATGTTCCTAAAATCCATTTTTTTATAATTTTTGTCTATCTGTTTGTATTAGCTAATCTTTTAAACAGCTGGGCCGATTTTGATAGAATTTAAGGTGCAGGTAGAAGTCACGACTAAAAAAAATGTTCTATAAATTCTAAATATTCATTACAATGACATTATTGACGCAAAAGTGTAAATGTTACAATTAAAATACGAAACATTATCATATCGACGGTATATTTTTACAAAAATATGAATAATAATTATATTTTCTTATTTCATTCGAAATTAATATGGATACATTCAGTCACATACATTATTGATCTTTTGTGTCACTCTACATTATTTAGCATTAATAATCATTTAAATTGTATTAGCAATTTGCAAATTACCCGATAAGATGTGTGGCAATTAAAATTATGGTACCTATTATGTTTAATATTTGCCAATAATGTTATTATCGGTAATTTTATCGTAATTTTCAAATTAAAGACACTAAAATACATAAATGCCTAGCATGGCTAATTTATGAGTGTACTTCACTATGGGAGTTTTATTTTTTGTTGTTGTGACAATTTTTAATGACCAAATAAATAATTAAATTAACATGGCAATTATTAATTATACATGTTTTCTTTAGGATCGCTTAAGGGATGAAACAAAATGCAACATAATATAATTCTCCTAAAATATTTAATTCTAATAGCAAACGGGCTGGTTGGTATAGTTTTTATTTTTATATAATAATAATATGACGTACGGAGAAAAGAGACGTGCAGTGCAAGTAACTACAGCCTATGGACATCAACAATAAGCAAAAGCAGATTACAGATGCGTCGTTTCATCAGAGAACTATTTGTCAGTTTTTTTTTTTTGCGATGA
This sequence comes from Hypena proboscidalis, assembly GCA_905147285.1. Taxonomy (NCBI): domain Eukaryota; kingdom Metazoa; phylum Arthropoda; class Insecta; order Lepidoptera; family Erebidae; genus Hypena; species Hypena proboscidalis. The sequence goes on from LR990147.1 coordinate 2,796,442, forward strand.
AAAATCGTACGAAGCAAGCACTGCTATTTGATAAAGTCAAGATTGATGGTCAAGGTAAGCATTTGATTATATCAGAAAATAGTAGAAGTAGATAGAAAGGCTTAGTTGTCTATTTTATATAATACGTCAGCGTGTCTCTACACACATATAAATACAGAAATTATGAATGCGTTCTATGTAATATGGTAATATGATATTTTATGTATTTGCACAGTTCTCGAAAACGTTTTGTTTCATCGAATAAAAAAAATTAAAAAACATTCATTTTAAACCCATAACTCCCATATTTAAATTCCATAATCAACCACAAAAAATACCAACACATCATAATTCACAACGAAAACAATTAAAAACGAATAGCAGCTGTCTTCTAACCGATTCACAATATGGCACGTGGTGGTAGAATGGCAGGGTGGCACCCCATGATGGTAAGACACCGTGAAGATAATGACGGACATGTGGACTATGGCCGAGGGCGAAATGCTCTATGGGTTTTTGACCCATGGATTGAAAAAATGCTTGTAGGTCAAACTGGCTACAGTTTATGGTACAAAATTAAAACTTACACAAGATCAATATGATTTATACTTGTGTTGCAAATATGTTCTAACTAAAGACGTTGCGAGTTATATGGATCATGACAAGGTTATATTCTATAATACGGGATACTTTTTTAATATGTGTCACTTTTATATTGAGTCAAATTATATTTTGTTAGATTGATTAAATTTTTAATATAATATATTATAATAATTTAATTTCTAATGAGACATTATAAATTCACAAATACGCTCCAAAGATTGTCTCAATCACTTGCGTATATTTGTGCGAGAGATACTTTTTTTCCCCTGAGACCAATAACCAATAATACCTCATTTAAAATATTCGAAACATTACAAAATTGTAATTTTAGATTTAGAATAAAGGGTCTTATAACTCTTCGGGTTCCCACAGGGCGCTGGCGTTCAATGATTTAAAACCGTTTTGCTCCTTAATTAATACGAAACGATCAACTGCTGTCATCTCTCTCTATCCTACTCATTTTGAGAGGTTATACTTTTTGTCTCGTTCCCTCGAAGTGAAATTACTGTGTATTGAGACATCTTAGTTTGCTGTGATTTATTGTTAGTCGGTAAGAAATTTTATCAGTATGTTTACTTTAAGAATTAGTGGTAACTTAGTCACGTTTGGCGATTTATGTCGTTATGTTAATTTAAATGATATCAAACTTTATGTTTATAGTTTTAAAAGCTTTTGAACCCTTCTGTACTCTATTGTCGATGGTATGGTAATTCTTAAATGGTTTAATGCATTACACGGGTGTAATGTTCCTTCTCGGTTTTTTTTTATATTTTATTAAGCTACTAAATTAAATATACGTATGCTTGACTTGGACGTTATTAACATAATATTAAATTTAACCTTTGAGGCTTTCCTAGTATCGTTAGTCTTTAATGTTACACATATTATCAAGAAGGAAATATATACCTGTAAAAAAAAATTGCCTGTGCACTGGTCTTTCTATTTATTTGTACAAGAACCATTATAATTGTCATTTATTTTAACTTTATCTGCACACTTTCTATTAAGTTAATACAACATTATTTCTTATAGCCTTACAGATGAACTTTCTATATAATTTGCATGTTAGTATCAAATTGCCAATCTTTTGCCTTAGAGTTGACGCAGTCTGGATAGTCCCCCTTCTACCGCTTTGGTAGTAGCTGCTCTATGCATATAATCTGTCTAAAAATATCGACAAACAGACAGACCGACAGACTACGTATAATCTATTGCACCAATCTAATTTATGTTATCAGAAATACTTCCACACTTGGATAAGGAAGAACTGACTATAATGTTGATCAAGGCTATAAGCTAGACACCTACATGTGTACCAAGTTTCAACAATATCCAATCAGTAATACTTGCATGGTATCGAACATCCACACATCTTCACACAGTTTCCCATCACTACATAGTATAAAACAAAGTCGCCTTTTCTGTCCGTATGTGCGCTTAAATCTTTAAAACTACGCAACGTATTTTGATGCGGTTTTTTTCAATAGATAGAGTGATTCAAGAGGAAAGTTTTTATGTATAATACATGCATAGAAAGGGGGAATTGTTTTACTCCAAATTTAACGCGTGCGGGCCACGGGCAGTAATGAATAAATCAAACTACTGGATTGATTTTAGTCATTTTTTCAGTGAGTGACATAGGATATATATTATATACCCGTGCGAATCCGGAGCGGGCCGCTGTGTTTTTATATACAACGTTCACAGTTTTTCTGTAGTGTATTTAGTATCAGCATTGTACCCGTGCGAAGCCGGGGCGGGTCGCTAGTTTATAATATAAAAAAAAAATCTACTATAGTGACTATAGCTCACACCCAATTGCTTTAATGTGGTGAAATTATAATCGCGCTGCCCTACACCTCGCCTCTTGTTAACTTCTTAAGTGTCAAAAATTACACTTAAAAAACGCGTAGTACATCTAACAACCGTTAATCCTACCACGTCTAGTTACGAATAAAGCACGTAATTATGACATTCTCCCATTTGTCCTGGCAGCGTGAAAGCCGGATGTCATTCGCGTGTCCCGCTGCAACCAAACACGTTCGCTATTTTAAGTGTTTATTCGTAGGTTTAACGTTGTTTTATACCATGAACTTTGCGAACAAATTTTTCATATAAAATATTGTAAGATGCATGGTATAGTAGTGCATAGTCAGTCGATGCAGGGTCTTATCACAATGTATTCGTAGCAAATTTATAAGTAGCTATTGTTTTCATATTCGTCAAATTTTGAATAAAGTTTTTAAATTACTGGCCGGCACTTGAGCTTTTTTAACAACCTCCTGCACCTCCAATATTCTGTCCCAAACACGTCTTTCTCTCTTACAACCCTCTTTACACCTTGAGCAACACTTTTTATTCGTCTATAATTAGTTGCTCATATATTTATTTATGAATGTTGATATTGTAGTTCACAATTCATAAAACAAAACACAGTGGCTATTAACCCTCAAACAGCACTAAATGTCCGAGTCCACACACCGTGACATATAACAGACAGTCTATGATAGAAGCCAATCTCGTGACTAGCGCGCCCGTGACGTTTCAACAACTGACGTGTGCATTGGTTTTCAGTAGTCAACTTTTACTAAAAAGAAAGAAAAGAAAAAGCAAAATAATTTTGGCATAAGAAAAAAAAGCATTACAAGCATCTAAAACTAAATAATTTTAAAATATAATTCATAATGGCAGAAATGGTACGCATTTCAGCACACTACAGCAGCAGCGTTTAAAGCACTGCAGCACTGATAATTCTATATTATATTTTCTATTCTATTATTCTATAAATGAATGTTATTTTTGCCTTCAATTTATTTTATCTTCTTGTCCTGAATCATTGACAATATTCTGGTTATACTACACTACACCGTCATCTTAATAGACAGTGAGTCGAGCGACAAAAAACGTTTTAAACCATTTTCCAGATCACTTTGCCATAAGTCACAATTCATTAAACAAAACACAGTAACCCTCAAACAGCTCTAAATGTCGGCGTCCACACACCGTGACATACTGACAGTCTATCATACGAGCCAATCTCGCGATTAGCGTGCCCGTGACGTTTCAACAACTGACGTGACAGCTGCTACGGCTTAATTGTGTTATGAATATTGATTCTTGTTGGATTATTGTTTTATGAGCTGCGTTTTCTTTGTCGGCAAACGAGAATGACTAATTCATTTCTTGTTGAAGTTAAACTCCTGAAAACAACTTGGAGTTAGTTAGTAGAGTAATGTGTATAGAGATGTTGTTTCCATACGGTTGCAGAAAAATACATTTAAAAAATAAAGCTTGTTAGTCGAAAACCTATGCATTACTTTTATTATAGTCAATATAAGCCATTAATTTAGAACATAAAATATACGAAACGAAAAAAAACATTGTAATATCCAAGAGCATATGAAATAAGTAAGTAATACGAACGTGTTTTATAAAGGCAGCACAAAAGCAGCACAGAGGTTTGATACACTAGGTTTATTTTTCAAGACGATCGTCACGCTTGTCCTGCCTACTTATTTTTTACATTACAGCGCAGCGCAGATTGATTATCGTTTCAAGGTTTGGATCGGTAAATACAGCCATACTTGGTATGGCTATAGGTAATAGTATTCCAGTAACAATAAAAACGTTATCAAAAATTAGTATATAATCAAAATATATATAAATTTGCATAAAATAACCCTAGAAGTATTAATTTTAACGTGAAAAAGTCAATAAGAGCAGTTATTTCCTTCTTCACTTGAAAATAGTTTCGAGATTTTCTTGGTGACAATATTGGAGTATAATATCCAAGAGCATATTAAATAAGTAATACGAACGTGTTTTATAATGGCAGCACAAAGGCAGGACACAGAGGTGTGATACACTCGCCTTTTTTCAATTCGATCGTGACCCGGCTCCTGTGCACGCAAGGCTTACATGTTGCTTTGTTTATTATAATTTTTATCGTAATGGGTAAATAATAAAATCAATACGTACAAGACTTTAGGCTAAACCATCTTTATGTTTTTGCTGCAAGCTTTTTATCTGGATCACCGATGCATTATGCAACTTATACATTACTCTAGACTTGTTCGAAATGAACCGAGTCAGATATTATTAATTAGATGTGTGAACTTCCTAGTCCCAGACTAGGCTTCACGGATCACTGGTTAGTCTTTTTATATATTTTGTGTGGTACGTTCATAAATGCAGCTTAATATCAAAGCAAGGTACTACGTGCTACAAGGTACATGTCGTGGTATCCATTCATACAAGATACAATGAAAGATTTATAACAAAAGAATTAAAACTAAATATAAACCTAACTATATATACATCAAATAAAAAATAATACAAAATTATTTAATAAAATATATATCTACTAAAAAAAGTTAAGGTGACAAAAATACGTCCGCATCAATGTCGACCGCGGGTAACGTGATCAGAAGGCTGGCGGCATTGCCACGTTGTATGGCAATGCTGATCCTTTGTCCAAAGTAGAAACCAGCATTCTGGTCGCGTAAAGATATTTTAAAGATTGTTTTTTTATTTTTATTTACAAAAGTTTTTGCTTTAAAAATAACGAACTTTCAGATATCCCCAAATCTTTTACATTTATAATGTTAGTCGCAGTTCAGTTAAGAAGTGAATAATCCCGTATCTTTGAATAAATCCCGTGCCATATAGTCCAAGAGCTACCGAGTGTGAAATCAGTATATTGATAAGCCGACGACAGTACGGGCTGGATTCCTCGAGCTATCAATTAAATGTACGACGCAATCTCTACAGCTTTGAATTGAAACTGGAGCGAAATTGGACCGTGATCCGGTAACGTTATTAATTAGGAATTGGATCAATGAGAGCATTGTTAGGGGGCTTGAGATTGAGGGAATATATAATTTTGCCAATTTTACTCGCGTTTAGGTTTGATATTTATAACTTTACCTTATATGTTACCGTCGGTACCTCTTATTAGTCGTAGCGTGACATTTATTTATTTTAACTTCATACATACACTGGGTACATATAGGCGGACTTAATGCCTGAGGCATTGTCTACCAGTCTACCTTAGGGTGAGGCAGAGACGATCTGATGTTCTATAGCCTAAAAGTCTCCTCAATAAATGGGCTATCGAAAAAAAAAACCAATTGAATAGTAGTAGGTAAACGAGTTCAAAACACTAAACAAACAAACAAACTCTTCAGCTTTATAATGTGAATAAGTTTATAGATTGTTTATTTTCGTCACACATTTGGTAAGATAGTTTATTTCAGCCAGTACACTAATTTAATTACTGTCTATGTGTACTTTTAATAAAAACATGACTTTTAGAGGTCGAAATTTACGCACATTATGTATATATTTCAGAAATCTGGTAATCAAATCTGATAAATAATATGGTTTAAATTCAATTACCACTATATTGATAAAGTTATCATTTAACTGGATATTAAGGGGTTGAAAAACAATTTCTCTTTAAAAATGACTGTTTTTTTTTGTATATTTTAAAGCAAACATCTCGATTACCATTGACAATTTGAATAATAAGAAGATCTATCATACCCGATCAATAGATAAAATAAATTAACCAATCTAAATATGGACGATGGTATCTAAAAGCAAGCTTCTGCCATTTGCCATGCAAAATGATCTGTCAGTGGCAAACTCCGCCTCTGGTAAATGTGATGAAAATTCAATCAAGATGGAATTATATTTATTTGAGGCGTTAAAATGAAGTATAAAACTAAATGTAGGGGGCTTGGTTTTTAGTATCGGTTGTCAAGATCTTGGGACTCACGGGTAAGAAGGTGGGTGAGCTTGGCGATGCTAACCAATCGGATGGGAGTTTGTCTTAAGTTCTTAATTAACGGTGACACATAATTACTTTTTGGGAAGGTATTTCGTGTAGTTTTTTTTTCACAGGTATTCACGACCGAAACGATTGAGAGAGATATATTTATGTATATGTTAGGAAAGTTAAGAGAGAATACAAATCAACTTCACATTTAAAATTTACTTCCAATAACTTGGGAACGTAAACGGACTTCTTTAATTGAAGTTTTCCAATCGTTGTACTCTATTTAATTCTCTTTAGGGCAGAATATAAATGTTTTCAGCAATCACTAGTATTCAGTAGTTTTTTCTGCAGATAACGTTCTTGGTGTAATATGGGACGCAAAAAAATTAAAAAAAAACGCTTATGGTTCCAGAAAATATTACATCACGCAATTTTTTTAATGGCCTTTAGGGAATTTCTAGAGCAATAACCAAGAAGCTGGGCAATAATTCGACCCGTATGTATCTCCATCAGGCGCGAAATGGGAATATATTTTGGCGTGTCTCGTACATAAATCAGTAAGAGCAGTGCAGCTCAATTAAAGCCTCCTATTATCAGATGTAGGCCTGTTACCGGTCTTTTATTAAACAACTGATACAATAGAGCCTTGAGAAGAGGTAGAGCTCTTGTGAACGAGGTCGAGGGAAGAAGAAACACCGTCTCACCAATCGGATATTAAATCCTAAACTAATATAATAAACAGCACGTTTTAACACTGCCTCAGTTTTGGTTTCGGGTCGAGCAATAGTGTAGCTTGGATAATTTTTGGAAAAAATTGCTGTAGAATCCCAGAATTTAGTATTGTGCTCGGTAGATGGAGACAACATCACCGTCTTTCACATGAGATTTAAAAAAAAGAGATTGATTAAATGTGGGTGTTGTAAACCTCTGCAGGCAGTGCAGGCGTGATGCTACGTTATTATCAGAGCAAATTTCTCTCAGTATTCTGTCGACCGGATGGCGGAGTGGGTAGTGTACCTGCCTGCGACGCCGAGGTCGTGGGTTCGATTCCCACTTAAGACAAATCTTTGTGTGCATGAACATGGGGGTTTGTCTTAGTCTGGGTGTTTCTTTGTTTAATATGTATGTATTTACAAAAGAAAAGTATCTAATGTACTATGTATAACTGATACTAATTCAGTTATTCTAGTACCCATAGTACAAGCTCTGCTTAGTTTGGGACTAGATGGCTCTGTGTGTGAGTTGTGAAATATTTATTATTATTTATTATTTAGTATACAAAGTAAAAAGCAGGATAAATATTTAAAAAAATATACGAGTATATTAAAAAAGTGTTCAACGAGTCAATACGCTCTCAATAGGCTAATAAATCTTCCAAAGTAATCGTTTAATTTATCTAATCCACACAATCCATGATTGAAAAATTCCTGTGAAGATGCTTGCCAAGCCAATGGCAATTGCCAATTGCCACTGTAAACAGATACTTATCAGGTATCTCTCAATCTATCATTCTGTTCCTCAGGTGTTTGCCATCTCCATAGTCAGTGGTTTGTAAAGAAATGACGATCAGATTTATTTTGCTTTCAATTGGTGCAAGAAATTTATATATCAGTAACTTCATTTACTTCAAGATGGACAAATTTTTCCTATCATGTCAAAAATCCGCGGTCAAAACAGTCAGTAGTGATTTCTACGGCGTCCCCTACATTAGGCGTACGCGGTCGTCGGGCGTGTGGGCGTGTTGGCTGCTTACACGTCTCACGGCGTCGCGTCGCGTGTTGCTGCCGTGTGACGTGTGTGCAGCCAGCGCGCCCACAAGATTGACGATCGCGCACGCCTGATGTGGGTCAGCCAATGTAGTGATGTATGCACGAATGGGATGGGGAACATTTGGCCAAAATAAAACGATCACATAGTATTACTTACAAAGTAGGTACCATACTCGTATGATAACTGTTGATGGCTTTCTAAATAGTGATAAAAATATTTTTGAAGCTTGCAGCAGGTTTAATTGACAGTTTTAGGATGTTTCTTATCTATGTTGCAAAACAATAAGATATTTTTTTTATGTTTTGCAGGATAGTTACGGGTGACAGTAACTTCATTAAAAACAGTTTTAAGATGGTATTCAGCTAATTGTCATACTCGCAGAACACTAAGATCCAACCATTGTATAACATTCACATTTTAATTAGAAAGCATTTTCACCTAGAGCATATCATTATTTGCTATAAAATTTCTCAAGATGGCAATTGAAACGGCAATTTTCCTTTTTGCCACTTTACCTCGCTCCAATTAATATGAACATCTCGAGTATTTAGTAATCGTTTTTTTATCGATTATTTTACGATCGACTTTCGGCTATTAACATTGATATTTTGATTGTCTGTGCTTTACAGTGTTGCAATTATAAAAATGCTAACGGATAATTGAATAAGAAATGCAGTAAACATTGCGAAGTGCATTTTTTTAAACATTTATACACGCAGATTAATGAATACCGTATCCTTACTTATGCACTATTTTTATTATATTAGTAAAATATCTTAGTTATTAAAAAACTGCTCCACTATTAATGATGACAAAGAATTTCCCTAAAAATATTTTTATTTACTATGAAATTACTCAAAACAGTACAGTTTGTATTATTTCCAAAACTCAACTTTCTAAATGCAGTAGTTTAAGGTGGAGAGATCAGTCAAACGATTTTATAATTTTCGATGATGCTTAAGACACTTATACCACCATACATACATCAAAGGATGCCAAGTTAATAATATCATACATCATAGGCAATTTCATTGTCATTTAAATTATGACAAAAACTATGACTCGAATGTCATTAATAAAACAAATAAGCAATGGTAATCAATGATAACTTTTTATTGTTTTTGTAACTGTAAAGAACAAAATACCAGCTTGGAAGATCATCAATCACTCTTACATCGAAAAAGGCAAGAACTGATGGATATGTATGTATGGAATTGATAAATTAAACATTAATCTAGTGCCTATAATTTTACGTGGATAAAAAACTTTGTACTTTTTTTAGCATATTGTGTGTAGGTATAAACAAAGTAATGTAAGATTTGATAACTGGCCATTTTATACTACGCCCACAGCGAACGAACGTGTAGTCCACCTGATGGTAAGTGGAGTACAGCCCATGGACATCAACAATCCACAAAAGCAGATTATAGATGCGTCGCTGCAGCTGAGGACTACGGTGTTATGCCTCATGTGCCAGTAATTTCATGGCCCAAGCTCACCACCAAACCGGAACACAGTAATGGAGGCACTACTATTTGGCGGCAGGTTAAAGGTGAGACGGTGGTGCTGCCGCCCTCGAGCTCATTCACAAGAGTTACGCAAAATGTGCAAAAATTTGTTTAACTGACTTGTGTGCAGTTCTTTGCGTACGCTTGAAACTATGTTTCACTTGTTATGTTTAGTTCCCATGGGATAAGGGATGAACCTATCGCCATCCACCGGACACATTTCCATTTCCGTGCTACTATTGAGAATTTTCTGACAGAAAGTTCACTGTGTCCTACACGGGAATTGAACTCGAGACCTCCCGGTTAGAGGCGCATACGCTAACCACTAGACCATCGAGGCCCACTCTATTTTATACATATAAATATGCATCCATTACCGCTAAATTAAAAACATACATAACCTAAATACATAACTTATCCCTACTCACACTGAAATTTAATTCCAAGACACCAATCTCCACAGCCACTGCACTTGCAACATATTTTCACAAATACGTAAAATTTATAAAAATAAAATGTCAGTATGGCAACACTGACCATTATTCCACGGTTACGGTATTTAGTGAGGATCGTTCGCTCGTGCGCCGATCAATTATGATCGATATCGTTTTAATCGATTGTAATCGGTAATGACTCGAGACACCGCAGCTGTAAATTTTATTTATATCATTGATTGTTATAAGATTAAAATATATGGGCGAAAATAATTCTTAGACTTTTAGGAGGTGAATGACTGTTGAAATCTTACTGTGAGTTACAGTTTCTGTTGTTGATATAAAAGTCCGCTATAGCAAAAAAAATATTATTTCATTTTATTTACTTAATATTTAGATATCAGACCAAAAAACACTGTTTAAAGAACTAAAATAAGTCACAATATGTCACAACGGGTAATTATATTAATCACGGGTTAGCTGGGAATTTTCAGTTAATATTTTATTAAATTAGCTAAATTGATCTCTCTTACACATAAAATTGTACTTAAGTTATTGACTACTTGCATAACTCATTTGCTTTCCTATCAAAAACATTGAATTGAGTTTTGCTCAGTACATTTATTTCGCCCAATCTTTGATATCGATGCTATTTTTTAATAAACACTTTAAGAAGCTCGGATATCTTTTTTTTTATTACACTAATATAGGGGCTGGTTTTATAATTTATGATTTTAATATTATTCCTTTGATCATGTAGATATCAGAATATATGGGCTGTTAGCATTTCATATCAATATTTACATAATACATTTCTGCTGACTATTTTGAATATCAAATAAAATTATTATATAGATAAAAAAATGAACGATATATCTTGTAGTCCTTTATCGATTATAAAACGCATCGATTTTAAAATTCATGTGCTAATTAGACAATAATTATAATCGATGTGAGTTAAACATCGATAAAAAATGGACCACTATTTACGCGGGACATGTCAAACAGGACATTGCATTTTAAAAAGGTTGCCTTATTAAAAAATGTTATCATAAATAAGTCAATATTCCGTGTTTAAAAATTAATGAAGTTGCGTAAACAGAAAAATATTTTCAATTTTTTTTTTTAACTAGTTATATGAAGTAGAATAAAAATGAAACACAGTAGAAAAAAAATAAAAAAAGTTGTAAGGACTACCTACCATGTTTTAATATTTAGCTGAAAATAAGAGAAGAAAAAAATATGAAATAAGTCATTTCCTATAAATGCAAGTTCCAAAGTTTATGGCTATAGTAAGTTATGATTTCAACTACACCTAGTTAGAACTATTATGTTATGTATGGCAAAACTAAGATAAATAGGTGTTTAAAAAAATAATACTGGCCTGTTAAATATACGTCTCATTTTGCTCAAAATACACTCACCAGTAAACATACCTCAATACCTGTACAATAGAGTCTATAATATCTTGTCAATGTTTTATAAAATGCTGATACTGTGTAAAGAGCCTAAAGGTACAGTCGGGTACATAAATAACTGCAGGCAAGATATGAAGATGTCGAGTGTTTTAATGAAACGTCAAAGGATCTCGTTCATTGATTGCTCGCGAGTGTACATAAATCGTTTGCGCTCAGGGGTACTGGTGCTTAAATCATTTTGCGCCTGATTGTACGTGTTTGTTTATGTTCCTTATGGTACACGTGGTTTTCTTACTCATTAACAATAAATTTACTATGTGCAAAGAGAGCAGTGGTATGTGATTATAGAGTATTTTCAGCTACAAGAACACTTTTTAGATTGGTCAGCAAATTCTAATGTGAACGGAGCGGCGTACGGCGGCGTACGGCGGCGTATGCCGAAGCATAGAAGCATTATGAAGTCAGTTTTATAATTATTTTATAATTAATATAATTAAAGGTCATGCAGCTTATAAAATTAGTTTTTTGATGCAACAATTCATGGGAGGTAGCACCTATAGCTATAAATTATTTTATTATCTTTTTGTCATTCGTAGGATAGGGTTTTCTATGGTATTCCATTTTGGTAGTTAAATTAGATATTGAGAATAAAAACTGAATTTAAATCAGAACATAATAAAAAAAGGAATATCATAATGTTTTCTAATTTAATTAAAATGTTATTGTACATTTTTTTAATAAATGTATATGAATAGAATGTCATACATCACACTTGCCATGTAATTTTAGCAACTATATAAATATTCATAATATCTAACATTAACCATAATAAAGTTCGTGTCAAATATAAATAGCACATTATCTCCATAAGTTTCATGATATCTATCAAAGGTATCAACATTGTTGCAATTTGATACGTGAAAGGTCAAACCTTGAAATGTAACATCAAGTTAATTAAAACAGGACTTCCTATAACGGCTTGCTTTCCATAATATAAAAGAAATATAAAAATGTTAACATAATACTTTATCCCATGTAAATATTAGACATAAATCGGTTTTGAAGAAAATCAGCAAGAGAATATTCAAGTTTTTAATTGTCATTAAAATACACTATACATTACTCTAGCCAAGCGTTTGATGCAAATTTTATAATGCGATGCATTATGAAATTTTGTCCTTTTTTTGTGTGTCTAATGTAAGCACCAGACAAATCGAAAATTTTATTTAAAGTGCACTTGATAAGCTCGTTCATAAAATCGTGCATAATTTTTGTATCTGACTGTACGACATGTACATTGCTTGCCATGAGAAATGGCATTTGTTTAAATTCGTAATGTATTATTAAGTTCTTATTAGTAGACGAGAGGGTTTCTAATAATTATAGTTGTTAATTAGGTAGGGTATGCATCCGGAACCTAAGTGAAATTGTATAGTAACCGTTTAGGGCAGTTTAACAGATGACAAATTGCTACGGTAGCACATAGCTATGTTTAAAAAAACGTTTGTGCTAGACTAGACCCCTACAACATCGTTTAAAACATTTAAAGAGATAATGTAATAAGTTGGAATTTTCAGTTAAATTTCCTTAGATTCAAACACACATCCGAGCCATGCCTGTTATATTTTGTCTTGGTCTGGGTGTTTCTATGAAAAATGACGTAATGAGTATGTATTAACAAAAGAAAAATATATATGTATCAGTATCAGTTATTTTAGTATCCATAAATACAAGCTCTGTTTAGTTTGGGACAAGATGACGCTCTGTGAATGTTGTGTGATAATTATTTTTTTTCTTTTTAGGCGCTTCAATATTCTATAATATTCCATCCTTATTTCTCAGTCAATAAATATTTTTTATAACAACGTCACAAAGTTGCTCAGTCTTACAAGAGTTGGAAACAGTTTCAAACAGTATTATTTTGTTGTTTGGCAAATGAGAAGTAGCCGGAACACGTAAAAATGATCAGTAACGTTTGTAAAGAAGAAGAAAGATAGTGTGGGTACTTTTATCTTTTTTTGTGACCGGTTACGTGCGTCGGTAGTGCAGTTTTCTTCAAGCTCTTAGTTTGAGTTTTTAAATAACATACAAAATCATCAGAATATATAATTTTAGCAACTTTTTCACCTGCATACCAATTACAAAATCAACACCTTAAATTACTTACGCCGGGTGCAAATCCGCATGTTAATTATTAATACAAATTATAATTGCAGTGTTTTTTTACATAAATATTTTCAGTCGCACCTGTCCGTAATTGGATCTTTCACTACTTTTGGAGTTAATTATCAGCTTATTTGTTATAATGTTACACACAAACAAAGTCGTTTAATTCTGACAATCGTAATTATTTAATGATTGGATGAATTAAAACTAATAGTAATCAATAATATGTGCATTATTGCATTTGTTTCGAAAAATCGATTTTTGCTTACTGTTTTCATAGCACAAAGATTAACTTTACAAGCTGTTGAGGTGAAGAATAAATTATAACATACAATGTATGTTTTGTTTATTAGATATACGTACACTGATGCTCACCTTTTTATCTCAGGCATTTATCGTTTTGAATATACTTATTCGAACATTTAATTATGCACTTATGAACCTTAATTAATAAGATATAATCATAAAATTGATGTGCCCAGAACTAATGAATACTATTAGCACCAAATGATCGAAACCAATACCTCTTTATGAACATCTTGTAACCATTTTTGAACGGCACAGTGAAATAAAAACAGTAATTAAACACAATGACAAAACAGTTACTAAGACATTAAGCACCTTTTTAATTGTTAAAAATTGCTAGCATTGAAAATATAACACCATCATACTAACCAATAATTCTATTTTTCAAATAATATCTTCATTTATGTTCAAAATAACGGCTAGACGTGTCTTTCATTCGATTAACGAATCGAAATGTGATAATCGAATAATTATTGTGCTTTATAATCATTTATTCGATTCCTTTTAAGCGTTATGGCTCGAATCCAGTGGTTTTGCCTAGTGATGTGCCTTCATTTACATACAATATCGATTATCGAGTGTCGACATCGGCCGTTATGTTCGGAATTCGATTTGTATTTATTTGTCGAGCACATGGCGACCGATATTACTTATGTCTGTCAGTTACAATGTGACATCCTTATATGAAGAAAAATGCAATATTAATCTGCATCTACGGTAGTAATTAAAACTTCTGTAGCAATTTACAAGCATTTTAGGTAGCAAGTAGCCATTTTGTTAAACAAAATTTATGTATTTTTGTTTTTAATGTTTTTTTTTTGAATTTGTTGTATCTTTTTGTTTTCTTTGTAATATAGGTAACAGGTGTTTTATTAATTAGTTTATAATGATATTTTCTCTGTACATAAACTTGGCATGACGTCGAATAAGAATTAATATAAAAGTATTCATTTGAGTCTCAAGAATCGCATTACTTATCTCTTGGCCACTAGCGAGTTCAACTCCATGTTACTTCCTTTTAATATTACCATTTAACCGTTTAAATATTAGATAAAAAAGTCGGCAAATAACGCATAATATTGTATACATTTAAAGTAGCAACATAATTATCTGTATCTTGTGAGCGTTCATACATTGAATCTTTTAATATTAGATATGTAAAAGATTAGGAAGTAGTTTGGCTATTTTGTTTCTCAATAATTAAAATAGTATTGGACTAAAATAACCATAAATAGGACCCGTACACACCCTTAACAGAACAGGATAATATAACAGGCGGAGCCGCGAGTGAAAACTAGTTTAATATCAAGTGGACTATCATTACAAGTACGCGCACAGAATATTGAAAGGTTTGAATTCGATCATAATTCATCATATTCCTGCTCATAATCCAATAAGGTAGGAAGGTGCTAAGGGTATGTTATTTTTTTCCTTACACGTCATTTCTATAGGTTGTTGACTGACATGTATTCTCCCCGAGTTATCTTTTACACAATCTATTTATCTTTTTGAGAGTCAGTGGCTGTGTGACCTGCCCCAGAGGTTCAAAAGTATTTTACAATTATTTTGCATAAGGTGAAGACTTTGAACAGTAAACAGGCAGTTGAGTTAAAATCAATACAATTATAAATCAGAAACACTTAGCATTAAATCGCGCCTACATTACCCAAAATGGTGTGACAGAGATTTATGACACCCATATTTTACCTATCACGTTTTAGGTATCATTTGATAGGGGGTGAGCCTATAGCCATCTATCAAAAAGTTTTCAGAGACAAATGTATTGTAAAACTTTGCAACTTCTCTGTTAACTTATTAAATCCAACAACCAAATCTAAACAAAAAAAAAATAACTTGTATTGTAAATAATTTCACAGTCTGTAAGTCAACACAATCTTTTCTTACACACAACAGTTTATGTCTTCAAACTATCCCGAGGCAACAACATACAATCCTGACCTCTATAAGGCGATGGCAATATCCATTCCAATTTAAAAGAAACATTTTTATACGATGGATCTTACTTTAAATGCCAGATAGTAAGTGGTAAATAACTACTAGTATATGAACATCAAACAAAATACATATTGTGAACCTATGGACCATGACATTTCACCTCGTAGGACAGACAGAAATAAATGAAACCAAAACATAGTACAAGCAAAACATAGTTAGAGACAAATTAAAGGAAAGAGTCCGAGTGCCGAGTTCTCTAAGCTCGTTTACAAAGCCTCTGCCAATAATAAAACGATTCAAACAGAAAAGAAAATCGCTTAACAGTTTTATTTCACTTTCTATCAATCAGTCATCTAGATAATAAACCTTGTTTACGATTAATCCAATTTAATTGGGTATTTAAGCGAATAACTATCGTTGAACGTGAAAATATTCTCATTCGGACCAATTGTAATTGATATCGAGTAATTATCGAATACCTCGTTATAATGAGGTATTTTGGTACCGATATAATTGCGGCGCAGCACTATTTTATTGCAATTTAATGCGATTTGAATGTTGATTAATCATTTTTATTTCATTAATGAGTGTAATGTTAATCAGTGAGTTTTGATTATATAAACAAGTATAATTAAAATAATTTGATGATATTTTATTGGATAATCTGATCTTAGCATTATTTTAAAAACTACTAGGTAGTTTTTTATATTTATTGACTCACTACTACTACTGACTTACTTATGTAAAAAACTTTTACGAACACTCATAGTACAGTGGGCCAAGCAATTAGGTATGCAGGGCAAAAACTTCTACGCCATAGTGAAAATTGACGGCAATAGATATGCATGTGTGAGTTACATATTTAATAAGTGTAATATACCTACTATTTAGATAAATAACTCACTTATCCATAACTGGTGTAGTAAGTATAATATTTACTATGATATAGAAGTTTTTGCCCTGCATAGCTAACTCGTTGGCCCACTGTACATCCATCTTCAGAGAAATCGTCGCAAATGAAACTAAAAAAAATCCGCTAGCAATGATCAGCAACGTGATGGATGACCTGCAGTTAGCTTCCTAAAATATAATAATACGACTACCATTCGTCGGCCTAAAAATCAAACTACGTAACTCCAAAAAAATCTAAATTTGACTTTTAATGCCATCTGGTGTAGAATTGAATAACCTATCCGTTGGAATACGTCTTATATCCTACCAAAAAATATTTAATTAGTTATGAACGAAAAATAAAAACACTTATCTCCACGCCGCCATTTTGTAATATGCATAATACGCAACTCCAAAGCTCAGTACGGCGTCGCCTGTGCAGAGGGGAGGTCACGCGCAGATTTGGAAAATAAGGTACGTAAATTGTTGTTTTTTAATGTAATATTTAACTTTATTAATTGTATGTTATTATATTTTTAATTGATTAACGTGAATACTAAAAATTGGAAGTCAAAATGTAGAAAATTATACTTTTAATATCTCGCCGGAGTTACGAAGTTTTATTTGTTTCTTTAATCTAAAATTAAGCTCGTTTATTAAGAAGTTTTATGCAGTTTTATTACTTTAATGAGTTTAACTGAGTATTCTTTTATCTAGTTTCTGTCTACAACTGCTTTTGTTTTGATTTTGCCTAAGTAAAAGTATCTCATACATTTTTCTATTTTGTTTCGCAGGTACATACTCATTAGGAAAGATGATAAAAAAATCCCGAATTTTGAAAATTTTACAAAATGTTGACTACAATGAATCCACAGCAGGAGCCTCCAGTCGATAGACAATCGCAGCAGCTTATCCCTCGAGCTAATAGTGAGTCACAGCAGCTTATCCTTACAGACTATAGCGAATCGCAGCAGCTTATCCCTTCAAATATTAATCCTGGAACTTACATATTATTACAAGATGATTTGCCAAACACAGGGCAGCTGGAAGTACTTCAAGTTGTTGAGAACGAACCGTTACAAGAATACACTCACACAGAAGAAGCTATAAATTTGCAACCGGTGCCGTATTTTTACCAAGACTCTTCTCTGCTATTTGAAGAAACAACAACTGATACGATATGCTTCAGTGGTACTTCATCCAATATAATTATATGCAATGATGGATCTGTACGAAAAAATCACTCAGCAGTTCTACAGATAGTGTATCCATATTACGCGAAGAGATTGCATTACATGGATATTTTGAAAGTGCTAAAGAAGACAAAATATCAACTAACTCCGTGGTTTTGTGCCCAATTGAAGAACATCGTACTATAGTTGAACCTGCAACCATCTCATCACCGCCATGTTCAACTATTTGCCAAACTGCTGAAACTGAACAAGATTCATCAGCGTCTCAACCAAAGAAAAGACCAAAAAAGAGACAACCTCAGGATTGGAGTGCTAATAAAAGCAAGAAGCTAAGGGAACAAGGGAAATCGTATTTAGGAAAGAAGAAATTACATGGTAAATGGAATTTTATTGAACCGAAGAGTGAAAGAAAGATGAAAGACAGATGCAACTGCAAACTAAGTTTAAAAGGTGGTACAAAATTACAATGCGATAAGATCCTGGAAGAAGATAGAAAAACCTGTTTCGAAAAATTTTGGAATATGAGTTGGGCAGAAAAGAAAATGTACATTCGGATGTCATCTGTTTGTAAACTGAAAGAAAGAGAAAGATGTGCTGGGACATCATCTAGACGAGAAAATTCTGTTGAGTTATACCTCTCCGACTGCAAAGGAACTAGATATCGGGTATGTAAGAAAATGTTCCTAAACAGCTTGAGTGTCGGTGAATGGGTCATTAAAAAATGGATTATACGCAATCATTATACACCTCAAAAGGTAACAAGAAATAGTGCCAAAGATGAACTCCATCAACAATTGCAAAGATTTTTTGATTCCTTGCCGAAACTCGAATCTCACTACTGTCGAAAAAATTCATCTAAATTGTACTTGGAACCACTCTGGACATCAAAATCACAGTTGTACAAAACCTATAAAGATGACTTCTGCCTACGAGAACAAGTTAAACCTTTAAGCATTGCATTTTTTTCTAATGTTTTTGAAAAGCTTAAATTATCACTATTTCGGCCAAAAAAGGATTTGTGCGATATTTGCGAGTCGTTTAAAACTGGCAATACTTCAGAATGCGACTATAAGATACATCTAGAAAAGAAAGAAGAAGCGCGATAAGAACTAGCTAAAGATACTGCCTCATACAATGAAGTGCTTACAATGGATCTACAGTCAGTGCTTTTATGTCCACGATCAAATGTGTCTGCACTTTACTATAAAACTAAACTAACAGTTAATAAGTCGTAAGTGCATGGCCACCGCGTAACTCCAGAAGCGACTGAAAACTACATAGAAGAAAAATGCGTAAATCCTTTATCTTATTAAATTAATTTAAAAATGTCCAAATAAATCACATAATTAAATTCCCTAGCTAATTTTACCTATATATTCATAGTTACATTAAAGTTATTACAATACACAACACAAATAATCAGTTTTTTGTTGCCTGTGAAAAGTTAACCCGAATGGAGTTACGTAGTTTGATTTTTAGGCTGACGCATTGTATCTTGTAACGCAAAAAGACATTAACCTTCTCACTACTTAAACTTAAAACAAACTACAAACGAAATACAGCTTAAAAGAATTTCTACAAACACTATCGAGCTACCATCTCCAAACATTATTCAAGCGTGACATTTAAACCGAAACAATTAAAAATATTACACAACCCCATAATTCTTGCCGTATCACCAAAAATACTCAATTAAAACAACGGGAGCTGCGAGATAAAATTAAAACTTAATTAAAACTCAATAAAACAAAAATACAAAAGGTTAAAACAAAAACTCAAAAACAAAAGTTCAAAAACAAAAAGGTTGGAAGCCAGGCGTAAAAACATTTTGTCACTAATACAAGATCGTGAGTCGTGAGGTTGTTTTTGTTGTGTTAGGTGTGAAACATCGAATATTTCGTTTATCTGTGTTCACCTTAATGATCCATTAAGGGTGTCTGCTTTAGTTATAAAGGAGGTTGGCATTCGCAAGCGTGAAAGCTGGCAACACTGTATTGGCTTGACATGGTCTCGCTATGAATATATTAAATTACGCTGAGGTTTGATTGTTTATTTTACTCGTGAGCTGTTTACCTTGTACATAATGTAATATTTGATAAACACATTTGTTATAGAACACTAATTAACAAAATGATTGATTGTAAATCTATAACATAGTGATTTATTACTAACAACAATCTTTAATAAGCCTTACAAACAATGTATTCACCCATAGATAATGGAATAGTGTGACATAAAAAACCGCAGGGGTTAACAAAAAAAAAAACATTTCAATTACCTAAAAATACAATCAATTTCAGTAATGTAGCTCAAAGTGTCTGAAATCTGCCATTAGATACAGAATCAACAACCTTTGCCCCTAAAGCTACTGGCCAGGTCACAGTACACTACAAACAAGCAGTAAACTTTTCTCAACACTTAGCGAAGGCGTGAGCTATAAATTGGTGCGCGCGCGCAGCCGTCGATCAATATCGGTCGTATTCAAATGAAGCGAGACCGAATTTATGACCAACTCCGGTCCGATGAGTAAGACATTGAAGTACAGAGCGAAAAATCTGTAGATGTGGATAACTTTTGTGGTAGTTATTTGAGAGCATTGCATGCATTAAGCATGCGTTAAATTTCAGTGAATAATATAATTTTGTGCTTTGTAATTAAAGTAGATATTATAAACACAAGTGAAAATTAAATGTAACAATCACTGCTAAAGAATTAATACTAAAACAGAATCTTCATAATATGTTTTTTTTTTTTTTGCTTTCATATGTCATGTTATTATTATGAAATAAAATACAAACCATCATTTATTTTCGATAAACCATGAAATGAATTAAATTTAATTGTAATATAAAATCTTTGAGATTATTTAATGCTCCGAAATAGTAACTAATAAAACAATAAAAATTAAATAAATTTCAATTATAATGATCCCTTTCTACCACTTTGTTAAACCTTTGCACACTCGTTGCAGGACCGAATCCCATATTTAACAGGTAGCCGTGGCCGGGACATTGTAGCCGATAGCCGGAATTGGAGACAGCCACATGTACAGTCCGAATAAAACCAATGCGACTAATGATTGTATGAAATTCATTTATGCAATTATTTCTTTGTGAAATACTTTTGATGAGGGTTTGATTATGAAATTTGTTTAATATTTACAACATGGCATCTGGACTGTAACAATGTTCTAATGCTACTTTAAATGATTGTAAGTTTTATAGTTTGTCATGCAAAAACGTTGTTTTGAATCACATTTGAGTGGCAAAACGTTATAATGGCCTGTGTCTAGCCAAAAATTGTAATTCTTTGTTAATAAACTAGATGAGACTCTGAAATTACTGGCATTTGTAGCATAACACTGTAGTCCTCAGCTGCAGCGATACTTTTGTGGATTTTTGATGTCCATGGGCTGTACTTTATTTACCATCAAGTGGACTTCACGTTAGTTCGCTGCAGGAGTCTCACCTTTGACAGCCCCTGGTGAGATTTGGTCCTGAAATTACTGGCACAAGAGGATCATGGATATTGCAGGCCTGCATTATTCATTTACTATCAAATGGACAACACGCCTGTTCGCTACACGTCTTATAATACAACAGTGGTCAGTTCTAGAAATCAGCCGCATCGTTCCACCATGATCAAAGTACCTCATCTGAAACTAACGTTTTTCATGCACTCTCGTTTTCCATTACCGTCCATAACTTTGCGTACAATAATTATTAGAAAGCATAAAACTCGGTGGAGAGAAAACAATCGTTTGGCTCAGATCTACAATTATGCAATTAACTTGCAATTGTTTTTTTTCTGCGAACGTGGACTGAGAGCCAATTTATTGGTGGAATTTTAAATAGAAAACGGATTAAGTGAATGTGAGAAAGAGATTGGTTTAAATTGTTAGGAGTGACGTTTTGGTCGTATATTCTTGATGCAATATAGGAACAGATAAAATGTATACATCGGCTGTATTAAATTATATTTTAACAAAATATATTATAAGTTCTTATCGAAAATCGGAAAAAAAATTGGCAGTGTATTTTCATAAGCAGAGTTGAGTCTGGCTCTGCGGTTAGACATAGAACCTAACCATATTAATGATTTTATGTCGGTGTTATACCTAAGTATCAACTCACTTATATGTTTGTCTTATTAAGGTTATTTTAATTCTGTTTTCGTTTAGACAGAATTAACAAAACAGAATTAAAATAACATTAACTAACAATAAAACTTTTCTGCACAGCCTTATTTTTTTATTTCTTATTTCTCCATCCCTATTTCACAAACGATAGTCCGCTATCGCTTCATGTTAGATATTCCACAAATACGCACGAAGCGTTTCACATTTCGTTTAACATTTGTTTTGCGAAATGCTAAAGAGTAAAACGACGTACCATAATCTGTGTTGCCGCAGGAGTACAATGTAGGTTTATTCAAAGCAAAAGCCAATAGGTATCTCATAGAGTGAGATCCAGGACCAGGAGAGATCTAAGTCAAACGCAATGAAAAAAAACAGGTCCTAAACAAAACTTCAATAACCACAGTGCAGGTACCACCACATATCATTATTACCTTCAATGTGTCAAGGAGACACGAACGAGTGTAATGGTTACAATTTTCCGGTGGCGAGCACGCCGCTAACCCGGTAAAGCGGTAACCCACTGCCACATAGATACGGCATCTTCACGCTTTTGTGGGTGACAGTACCGTGACAGAGTTTATTAAATGATGTGATAAGAGAAGAAATCGCTTGATGCTTGTAACATTAAGACCCAATTTTACCAGTTCTGTATGGTTTCGCATAGTTTAACGACCACTTATACTAAAGCCTACGAAACAAGATAAATTTATGTTATTACAAATTACACGAATATAAATTCTATTGCTTTTTTATTTAAGTTGATTTTCGTATAATAAAAACTGTTAAAAATGTCCTAAACAATCTCAATTGCAATAGAAATTAAACTTTATGGCCTGTGAATTGGGATTATAATTATAAATCATGAAAATTATCTCGTTTCATTGTCTGAAGTATAGATGGTTAATTCTATAGGTATAAATTTCTGTACAAATTTGACATTTCATTTCCAAAACAGTACTAAATAGGCTAACTAATGAAACTTTCACAGTGTTAGATGGACTTGGCAGGATAAACATACAACACACATAAATGAAAGAGACAGCTGTGTTCTTTCGTCAAGTGTAACTTGTGTTACTTTTAAATTCGGCCAGGTTATATTTTATGGGTCGGATGAGAACAATCCGAAACCTCGGCAACAGGCCCTATACTAGAGAATAGACCTTTTATGCATAACTTTCCTCTATTACTCTAAAGTTTGCTGCAAGAGAACTCAAATTTGAGTTAAGCTCGCCTTTGTTGTATTTTGTGTTATGTATTGTTTTATATAAATATTGTTTGTTGTTTCATTGTACAATAAATAGTTTAAAAACAAAACAAAACTTTTTTTAGTTATAGAGCCTTTAGATTACATGGTGGGGTTTCCCCAATTGAGCTTGTTGCTACTAAATTGTGTAAATTTAGCGATGAGGAACAGTAATTTAAGAATTAAAATATCACATCAAAGGGCTAAGATAAATAAATAAATAATTTTGGATTTTTTACATTAGATAGAACGCCAGAAGCAATTACACTATCCAATGGTCCAAATGACAAAGCCAAATACACACATTCACTCACACAAGCACACCCAGTCTCAGAACAAATCTAGTAAGATGTAATTTTCCACATTATGTCTGTACACATGAGGTTGTTATTCGTTGTTTCTTGACGGAGAAATCTCTAATAACACTTCTGCGCGACCCGGTAATCAAACCCCAAGGCCACGCGTAGAAAGGTCGCATACGCTAACAACTAGACCAACGAGGCAGTTTTAGATCAGTATTCAGTATTTATATGTATATAATTCAGTATAAATATCAGCCCGTCCATCACACCTTGTCGTAATTATTTAGTACTGAAAGAGCATTTATCATACTTGCGGCGCAGGCGCATAACCTAAGATCTGCGTCACTTGCTTGTATGACTTGTAACTCGTAAATATGATAAGTTACTGGGTGAGTTTTAATTATCGAGTACAGTCAAGTTTATTACTATTAGGAAGAGGAAAATGTTGTTAATTTCTGTAATTATTATTAAAAGGCATTTTTATGCGACATGTCGTAGAAAAATCAGCAATGGAGTGATTAGTTAAATTAATGGTGACTCGGCCACTATAGGCCATGGGCTACAATACTACGTACTACAAAGAACTTATATATTTACATATAAGTATATATCGATAGCATCACTACACACATAATTATACACACTTTAGTTCAAGTTTCCTCCGAATAGTAACGCTTTCTCTACTGTGATTATTTTCGGCAATGAGATTAGGCCCTTTAAATTACTGGCACATGAGGTTTAATTCCAAAGCCCTCATACATTATGTAAGACGTCCCCCACATTAGGTGTGCGCGATCGTGTGGGCGCGCTGGCTGCACACACGTCAGCCTAAAAGTGACCACCCAGCTGCCTCTTTTATTTGTTTGTGTTATACATAGATTTATCCTACGCGTAACGATACTTAGAAATTGCAAAACAGGACCTAATAAAACTAAATTAATGTGCATAATTATTTAAAAATATACTTAGTAATTTTGCCATTTTTGCTCGTCGCTCTAATTATTATGATTAACAAACAGTGCGACTGTCGTTATGATTAACATAAGCTCATTAAGGCTGGTGTATCATAAATAACATAAATAATTTCGTAATAAAACGACCAACCTTTGGGTGTGTTTTTATGGTGACAGTTTGTAGGTTATCATGGCGTATTTCATTACAGTTTTCAGGATTTATTTTACATGATGTTGTAAAATTAGGGTGAATTTGAATAAAATGGGGTTATAAATTCATTAGGTTTTTAATGCCCAGTAATAAAATGTGATGGATTTTTAGATACGGCGTATTTAGCAAACATACGTATAGTCCACCTTGTGGTATGTAGAATCTACAGCCCATGAACGTCTTTTTCAGACACGTTGCTACATCTGAAGGCTACTATATAGTAGCCTAGGAGTGAAAGCGAAACGATTTTTTTAATAAGTTGCCTTTTCACTACTGCGTTCCGTTTGGTAGCGAAATAAAGGAGGTTTTCTTCCTCTTTGTTTATGTATGTATTGTGTACAACATCAATTGCTGTGGAGTACAAGAGATTATACCCGATTGCCAGTCAAGCCAATCCAAGAGAGAAATCAAGAGATAATTTAATAGTTATCTGTGTAACAAGAGAGCAAAGTTCGTTTTTCTTCGAGTCCCGAACATTCGAAAGATTCTATGGTAGGTACTCTTGGGCGTAGTGAGGGACTCAAACGCAGGTGATGTAAATAACTTTGATATCGTGTCACACATACAACTTTTCACCTCAGCGTCTCGAAAAGGCGAGCAGTGAGTGATACTCAATTTTGCTTCGAACGCGAGAAAAACTCGAAGCAAAGTCGAGTTTTGGTCACTGAAAGGACTGGAAGAAAAATCGTTTTTTTCTTACTGTTTTCACACAAAAGAACACCGTTGTCTTGCTAACTGCAGAAGCAGCAAAAGACAATAGATAAAACTGCTGATAGTATGCTGCAGTAAATATGATCTAATGTACAAAGAATACTGGTGGAACATTAAATCTTCTGTGCTTATCATTTAAAGACTTAACTTACTAACAATAGTACAAGACAGTAGCCAGACCACTACTGTTTTTAAAAGTCTATCATATTAAAACGTCAGGCTTATAAATTAGACACTGGTAAAGCAGTAGTCTCAACAATTGCCGCGGATTTACTGCTATATTATCAGCTTAAGCACTTCAACTCGTATCTAACCTTATACTACCTAGTGATGTACCGAATACAAATACATATTCGTATTCACTGAATACCAAAGTTATATTCGTATAACAATATTTCAGTGTGCCTTAATAAAGTCAATTTGGGAAATACTTATCCAAACAATTGAACTCGTAACTATCAACAGATCTATTTTAATTTAGAGTATAATGCAATGAATATTATTTTAATAATCATTCATTTATCCTACCTAATGAGATATTAAGAGAGAATAATGTTGGACGTCTCGTTAATCTAGTTATGTAGTAGTGAGTACAAAAACTGGCTACAATCAAACACTATATACATAATATCCATGAAAAAATAATTAAATCACGTCGTATCAAAGTTTTTTTATAAAGTAAGTATTTGATGAATAGTGCCGAGTATTTGTATTATATATATTCCGAGTATATGTTAGTATTTGTATTCATAAAAGTGGAAGTCATTGCATCATTAATTTCCAAACCAAACTCCACAGTTCATGTAATAAATCAGAAGAAGTAAAAATAAATAAATGCCATAATTATGTAAAGCAGGCCAATAAATTAACGGAGTTACAAATGATTCTAAAACGTACACAATTTATCATGTTTGGCGCACATTTGCATATAAGTCTTCCGCAGTTTTCGACTAGAAAAACGATTTAGTACCATGCTATTGTTACGTTGCCTGGTACTTTCCAAATATTCAGTTGCCGATTTCTTCGTAACGTAGATTTGGGTTTTCCGATCATCGATCAAATATAGTATTTTTTTTATATTTGCTTCTAGAACTTTAACATCCTTACAGTGAATAAAATAGCCTTCACAATCATAAAGTAAATTATTCATTGAGTGAATTGTAACTTTACCGGATAAAATAAATAGTAAAGAATGTGAATGTGATCGAAAACAGCGGTATAATTAATTGTGTATATAAAAAATGTTGATTAAGAAGTGTGCGTGTTATACTAAAAATAAATATAATTATTGAGGATTATACCTCACCTATAATCCGCCATCTAGCAAAAAGGGTAATTGGGGCTGTTACCTGAAGTAGCTGGATTTTTGATTAAGATGTGTGTGTGCTGTATTGTATTTGTGTCTCAATGTATTTGTATTTGTGTCTCAATGTTATGTGATGTCTAATTGTATTTAATGTAGTGTTATGTGTTTAAATAATGTATATGGATTTTAAATTATCTGAAATAAATGTATATTCATTCATTCATCCATACTCCTCTACCATCGAGGAATATAAGTGTGATGTTATATAAAGTGTCTAACAAAAGTTCGAAGAAGAGAATGTTTCACATTAAATAGCTACAATTAAATGCTTTCCTTGTTAAG
Source organism: Hypena proboscidalis (assembly GCA_905147285.1). Classification (NCBI taxonomy): domain Eukaryota; kingdom Metazoa; phylum Arthropoda; class Insecta; order Lepidoptera; family Erebidae; genus Hypena; species Hypena proboscidalis. The sequence continues at coordinate 2,823,651 of LR990147.1, forward strand.
CTTCACTCTTTAATTCCTAGAATTTACTAAATTAACTAACAACTTATCTATACATAATATTTACTTTCGTTCGTACGATACACAAACAGGTCTAGTTCCAAAATATTTACCAAAATATTGCCCACAATTTGGTTATAATAAAATTTACTATGGCGCGCTGAAATGTCCGCGATGGAAACAGAGCTGTTAATACCGATATTGGAATTCAATATAAACCTAATTTTTATTGTTTTTTAGTGTTAAGAAAATTAAAACGTTTAATAAATATGGAGTAAAAATGCTTAGTCAATATAATGTTAGAAAAGCCATTATGCGCGTACAAGGCAATTAATTAATTAAATTACTGGAATATTTTACGGACCGTAACTGTGTATCATAATCATAAAATAAAACATATTATTATAATATCAACGGCACAGGCTAGCTTGTTGACTAAGTAATGTGATACACACATTGTATTCGACTTTGTAATTTTCTGAATGACCTTAACGATGATTAAATATCGTTAAAAGTGAAATAATCTGTCGTCTATATAATAAATGTTAATCGTTTTATTAAATAATCTTTTCATTAAATAACAATATTCTAATAATTGAAGACCTGAGTGGATGAAGGGGATATCATACAATTTGTAAATATGGATTTTGTTATTATAATTTTATGTTGGTATAATATCCCTTTGGTAATTCTAAAACTAAGCTTAAACAGCGTTGTTTTAAAGTTTAATATGGTTTGTAGGCACATAACACCTTCATTCAGCGTATAAAACAGTTTTTTAAAAAAATTGTGAAATAATATTTTTATGGCAAATAAACACAGGTGATCAATTAATTTATATGTTTACTTTTATTTAGCACGTTCTACTGAAAATAAGATGCAATTCTTTTAAATATGTTATGGCATATGTTAAATTGTATTTTGCGATATGCAATTTAAAGTATAATTAAATGATGTTATCAAATCTCATTTAATCATAATCATATTACAATAATCTCAAAATTAATCCGGTGTTATCAGCTCCAGATATTTTTTTCACTTTCACAGGCCAAGCCGGGTCACTGTCGAAATTCTGTCACGCAATCCTGCCATTAGGGGTTGTTTCCCCCTACCCCGCGCACCTTCTCCTCTGTCGGCGAATTTTACAAACTACCCTCCGTAATTTTGTTGCTATATAAGGGCTACGGCTTTTTATGCCATCCCTATTGGTTGGTTTCGAAGGGATTTTATGGCATGCAGTTTTACTGTCGTGATTTTTAATGGCAGTTTTTTTTGTCTACGAATCTGGAGTTTTGGATATGTATTGAAAAGAGGGTATCTTAGTGATAATTGTATTGAAAAATGACTATTACGTCTGCTATTACTTTTGAAGTAAAATCGTAATTTACTGTAAGAGTTTGTTTAGTTAATGTGTTTAGATAAACGAATCTTTAGTTTATTGTATGCCTAAAATAATGTTCGCTAATATTATATAATACATAATATTCAATAGAAATAAAATACCTTTATGATCTACTTTTATGAATACTTTAGTTTAGTAAATAAGAATAGATGGTTGATCATAGAAGAGGCAATAAACAAAAAATGAAAGTATGAAAGCAATTGGATATGCTGGGAATTCTTATTGGCAATCAGTTGCGATCTAAAATAGAGACGTTTCTTTGTGTTTTAAAGCAAGATTCCATTTAGGATCGAATTCTAGTGACATTTGATTCCATGATACAGCCTATTGTCTCATAAAACTCATAGTTACGTTTAAAAACATCATACTACTCGTTCACTTCGGATTGGCCAATTTTTCCGATCCGTTTCTCCACACCTCACCTATTATATACCCCGATTGGCATTTTTTACCGTGTCGTTTATAACGTGTTATAAGCTAATTAGAAAAGAGGAATGGGGAAGAAGAGTACGAAAAATTTATCAATTTGAAGGGAAATAGTAGGTATAAGAGGTTTAATACTAATTAACAGCCTCGATGGTGGTAAGCGTATTCGCCTATCACAGTCTCAGGTTCGATTGCCGGGTCGGGCAAAGTGTTATTTGTGAACTTTCCAGCAGGAAATTCACAATAGCGGCACGGAGTTGGATGTGCCCGGTGGATAGCGATAGGCTCACCCCCTATCCCATGGGAGCTAAAACATAACACGTGAAAAGTGGGTGTTGTACACATCTGGCATAGCTATTAAGCGGCCGTGGCGCAGTGGTTAAGGCATCGGTCTTACGATCGAGAGGTCGTGGGTTCGAATCCTGGCCTTTACACCACGGACGTAAACTTCCTCCTAACACAAGCGAATTAAGCTTAGCTTGAGGGGGTTTACAAGAATACTAGTAATTTGTATTTGCAAATTGCTAGTAAGCTTTAAAAAAAAAAAAAGGCGTGATGCTATCTATGAGTATCGACTGGGTGTGCTTGAGTGAGTGAATGTGTGTATTTGGCCTTGTCATTGGGACCATTGGATAGTGTAATTGCTTCTGGCGTCCTATCTAATGTAAAAAATCCAAATGTATCTTTAAATTTATCTTTATCTTTATCACAACAGTTGTAATGTGGATACTACGCCCACATCTCTGCCATTCCTTTTTGGGTTAAATTGATAGATATACTTCATATCATACTCCGTAACTCGTTGGTCTAGCAGTATAATTTGTGTATCGCTTACTGAGAGCCTCGAGTTTGATTCCGGAGTCGCAAAAAAGTGTGAATCGGGCTTTTGCCATCAGACAATTAATAGTAACATCACGGTTTTTGGAATTGTTCTTGGTATACGAAGTGAGTCGGTCACCGACTCACTTCGTATCCCAAAACTAGTACGTAAACACAACAGTTGCATTGTGGGAATTACACTTTCTTTGTCACACTCATCTAGGTTATAAAGATAGATATATATAGTAATGATTTTATGAATAGTTCTACTATTAATTCATAAATTTAAAAAAATATCAAATTAATTGAGACATTAAACCAAACGTCTCTAAATTTACATAGTGCAGAGACACACAGCTATTTCATTTAGAATTTACGTGAAAAAGGACTTTTCTACACAAAGGGAGCTAAATGAAAGTGCCCCGGGCAGCAATTTCCTTCGGGCAAGCGAGCTTCGATGCATAGATTGTGTACAAAAGAGCCTTATTTATATTTTATAAGTGCGAAGCGCAGGGCGGGCGGCGCCCGTCACCGCCCTATTGAGTATAGGGTGATGTTTTTTGAAAAATATTTTTGTTATTTATATGTATGCGATATTTTTGTTATTAAAATTTGAGTGTGCTTGATAAAATTTTACTTATTAATGATACTCTGAAAATTGTTAATTTGATTTAGCTCTGGGTTCAGTTATGATACTTATGATACAGGCAAACCAACGTAGATATTTAATACAGTTGACAATTAGACGGAGGATGGGGTGTGGACTAGTAACACTATTGGTAGTGCCATTGTTCTACCAATGGTGGTATTACTACCCCTATCTCATTGATATTATGAGGCTGTGAGTATGTACCATTATTGGAATTCTGCCGTAAAGAAAGAAGAATTTCAACAAAATATTATAACCTAAACAAATATTTAAACGGTCACTTTCTAAATATAAGGTTTGAGTTACAATTATTTGTAAAGAGTAAATTTGACAAGTAATAATTTTGGCAAATTAAATTTTGCAATTTTTTTTGGGAAGTGATATTTTAGTAATTATTTTTTTAAACGAACTTGTTAAAAAATTTGCTTAGCATGATTCGCACAGGATATCTTAATGACTTAAAATAATAAATTAAAAGTTAAAGCTAGAAATTATGACCGATTTGCGTTGTTTTTTTTAATTTCTAAACTACCCCCTTTATCTACACTGTGTTTACAATACTTCGTCCGTTAGTGTGCGTGCGCGAAGGCTTTACGAGTTATTCCAGCTCGTTAGCTCTCCTTACTTTCATACAAAGTGCCTTTTAATTTCATTATTATGTGCGGCTTATTATTCCAACCGTTTTTTGTAAATAGCTTTTTTGTTAACGTAAGTTTAGGAAGAAAAGTCACTAGCTTCTGTCCACGGATCTACTCGCCTGATATTTCAATAAAAGAGCCTATGTCCTTCCTCAAATCTTGAACTATCTCCATAATGAATTTTATTTGAGATCGGACCAGCCATTTAGGCGTGAAAGCGTTCCAGACAGACGGACATACCGAGCTACTTTCGGATTTATTATATTTATAAGGAAGGATTATTAAAATATAGGTTGTAGGTCAATGGAAATTACAACTTAACGAAAAAGAAAAGGGTTATAAAATGGACAATTAAAATATACAAAATTGTGTACACGTATAGTGTCTTTCTTAGTTTACCATCACCAACACTGTCCTGTTATTTATTAAATAGCATTCTTTAAAAATTCAAGTCACGTCAAATAGGGTTTTGAACTTATGTCCTTGCGGTCACTATTTTTTTGGCGTCACACAACATGTAAATTTTTATGATAAGAGTCCTTTTGACAATGTCTAGGCTGTATTTACCACTTACCATTAAGTGTGTGGTTACAACAAATAAGTATGCAGGCTGGTTTACTTATGTTTGTTTGCGTCAACTAAATACAATGTAACATAGAGTGGCGTTTTTAAGTATATTTCTTTCAGTGCACGAATGCAGTTGGGCTTAGCTTGTGTTTGACTTTAAATTTGAAGCGGCCGTGGCGCAATGGATAAGGCATCGGTCTTACGATCGAGAGGTCGTGGGTTCGAATCCTGGCCATTACACCACGGACGTGAACTTCCTCCTAACACAAGCGAATTAAGCTTAGCTGGAGGGGGTTAACAAGAATACTAGTAATTTGTATTTGCAAATTTACGTGTGTGTCAAAGTGTGTGTGATACCAAATGTATCTAAATACTGACGGCTCTTTGAATAATGCATTCACACGCTAACTTTAAGTACAGACAACTGACAGTCCAACTGCCTTTATGAAATACAAAATCGAAGATTTTGTGTCAAATTTGACTTTTGATTTCATATTATATTATATAATAAGACACTGAGTCATCCACCCTATAAAATCTCGTCACCACGTCTGTCTGACCATGTCGACACGTAGTCATAGAAAAAACGTTTTTCAACCCTTAGCCAACCAACAATCTAATTAGGGTTATATTTGTAAAACACTAAAATACTAACTTTATTTTATAGCTTTTTAACAATCCCTGATAATAATCATAATTACGATTTCAGTAAAAAATAAAAGCGGCGCTAAATAATGTCGAATTCTAGAAAAGTTTTTACGAAATTATGAAATTTTAGGTTCTAAATTAGTCAGACTAAGTTGATTAAAATTTATAGAGTTATTGCTAGACTTAAGTATTAACAAAATGTTATGCTCTATAGTTTTTTACTTTTTAATACGGCAGAGCACAAAGTTTTTAGTTAAGATTATAAAATGATAAGTGTTTTATTGTTTGAAATATTTAAAAAAATATATTAGTTTGATGTCTGAAAGCCTAAACCCTAAGTATAGACAAGAGTTGATCATGCATCATAAAAATTAAAAAAACAAGAGTCTAATAAAAATTTCTTATGAAAATCTGAAAGATTTATATGTTGCATGTATTGTAGGTACATTATTAAAATGTTAAGATTTATTTAATGCTAGAAATGAGTTTAGTCAAAATTGTCCTTATATCTTAAAATTGTATGAAAATATTTACTCACAAACTTCGTGGAATTAATGAAATATGACATTTTCATTAAAAGTTTTTCTCTGCATTAAGGAAAATCACTCATAAGCTGTATGCCATAATTACGTTAAGCCTCTTAAATAAACCTGAGTCACACAATATTTATTAGCGACAAGAAATTAATTTTCTATCAAGATTTTTTATTTTGAAATCAATTATGGTGCGATAACCGAAGTGACAAATTAGAGTTTTTTTACCATTAAGGCGCGGCTACACTGCTAACATTTAAGAATGGTTATTCATGGACAGTAAAATTAAGTTAAATATTTACTAATTCATGATAATTTTAAATTATTTTTAAAACGATATATATTTGGCTTTGACGTATTGTTGAAATCAGCATCAGACTGATTAAAAATGTTATACCTATTTAGTACCTAAAAACGCTAACATTATATATGTTATTGGAGAGCGAGGGTTCGAAAAGGCGATATCTTATGTAATTTTAATTATTTAATATTTTTTAAGAAAATAACAATTGACACATCAAAAGTCGGACTCAGAAAACAACATAAGGTGACATAAAAAACTATCAAAAATATTAAAAACTAAAACCTATAAAAAGGAGGCCCGTGTCGCTAACAATATCAATAAGGGAAGAAAATTGCGAACATGTTAGTCTTGAATAAAGCAAATTACATTTTATTTTTAAATAAAGATAGAAAAGTTTCACAAATGAACTTTTTCACAAATATATTTTGTAGATGCGTAGCTACTTCAAAGGACATACATCCATGAAGCTCTCAGCACACGTGGGTAGTTCTATAGGGATATTTACACTGAACTTCACCTTTTTCGCGTTCTCACATAAAAGTTTACCGTGTGCACCCACCTTTACAGCTGAGTGTTTTTATGGAAAACAATGATCTCTGATAAGGGGCTAATCAATCAACCGCCATAATGTTAGGAAAATGGTTTTTGTAACCTTAATATGATGTTGATGTTGCATTTTTTTCGTTTCAGAGGATTGTGGGCGACCAAGTCTTAGTATACATGAGGGTTTTAGTTGTTAAATGTATTCAGAATTTCTTATTTTTATCGAAAATAAAAAAGGGTAATTTATTATTATTTATTTTATTAAAGTTCTTTTTTTGTGTTTTGATGTCAAGAACCTTGAAATCAATTAAAAAATTATATATTTAAAATTTTTAGTATATTTATTATATCATAGCAAATGTACGTACCTATTACATTATTCATTGATTGTACATTATGTTATAAATGCTTGACTCCATGCTGCTATTCAGGATATTTTTTTCTTACTTCCATAAATTACGCCCGTTTTGCGAAACAAGTCCGAAACCTCATGCCAAACGGTTGTGGACTAGAGCCACTGGACCGAGAAAGCAGTCGTATAGCCTACTTTTTATACTTAACTCATTAGAGAAAACACTATTATTTGGCATGTGATTAAAGTAATCAGCTGTGTTACTTCTTAGAACCTACTTTAAACTTAAAGGCCTTTTCCAAGTTTTACAAAGAAAGATACATATCTAAATATCTTTAATAACTCAAAAAAGTTTAAAAGGAAACTGAGCTACTTGCTATAATTATACATTTAAGTTTTCGCTTAATGAATGCTCTGCAACATTGTTGCTAACATGTGGAGTTTATACCCATTACAGGGAAAATTAGTTTGAAGCAATCATGCTGTCTTACTACGTTAAGTTTTCTTACTATGATTAATTTATAGGAGATTGAGTTATATTTTTACGATTGAATCTGAAATGAGGTTCGAGCAGCCTTTGTAAGAATAATCGCTACATAATTTTTGCTCCACTTTACTGAAGATTGGTTTAGCTTCTGTGTGCCGCAACTAGATGGCGCGGTCTGTTAAAAACTCTGCTGAGATTGTTTGAAAACAAAATGCAATCTTGAATAGATTTATTCCAGCTAAGTATTATTATGATAAATTGCCATATTTTAAATACTTTAAAACATTTTATGTAAGCATACAGCAAGTAATTTTGTAATACGAAGAATAATTTTCCTATCAAAGTTCACACCTACGAAATGCCCACTTTGCTGAAGCTATAACTATAAACGGGGCATTTAAGCGACGTACTCAAGGTTCCGTATCATTAATTTTCATTGCCTTTTACTTAAATGTGGCGTGTATTCATTGATTTTGATAGAACATCTTTCTAGTAGTAGCTTAGATAAACAGCCCCTAAATATCAACAGAAGTTTGCAGGCTTTGCTGTTTGCTGTTTAGATCCAATGAATGAGAGCTCGCAAATCCGTCGGTGCCGATTTTCATTTAAAGATATATAATATTCTGGTCGTGGTTGCTACGGGTTGCTAAAGGCTGGTGGTCTGACAATTAGTCTAACAAAGAGTATCGTATCAGCTCGCACTGGATTGTGGGTGGAGGTCTAACATGGCAGTGGTCACAAGAAAATATAGATAGTCAGCTAAATATGTTATACTAAAAGCCAACCACAATGCAAATGACTTGGAAATGTCGATGAAGATAATGAAATAGACATTTTCCCCATAAACTAAAAGGAAAAGTTACGTTATTAATATATAAATAAAATATGTAGCAAACGAAATTATATTTTTATAATTAATCATGGTTTTGAGACCAACGGAACCCTAAAAAACTGGACAGTATAACAAAATGTTGTGAGTGTACAAAACTAAAGGTTCTTAGCCTTTATCAGATCAATTATAGTATACGTCGTTAGGAGCAGCCTTCGGAGCTGCATGCACGCCAAATTAGCTTTTATTACATATTTTTAAAGGTTAATATGCTTTAAGGCGTGGTGACGGGGAAATGTTTACTATGGACGTTGAGGTGGAAAAACTGACGTGAGGTTTTTGTTTCAGGATTTCGTATACTTATCAAAAAATAAGTATTGCTTTCAGTCACCTTCTGAGTTGAGTACTTAAGCCACCACCTGGAGCCGTTGGCTTCAGGCGGCCCAAGACCACGCGTTGTAGTGGAAATTAGGTGAGGCCTATGTCCAATGGACGTCGTTAGGCTGAAATGATGACGATGCATGATGAGTCACCTTCTGTTTTTTTTTTCTAATTACATTGAGTCCGGCTTCTAGAGAAGCGAACGCTGTCAGACCTCCACACCCCAGGACGACGTGATACTATAGTCTTTGTTAGACTAGTTGACAGAATTTCTGTTTTCTGACTGCCATAGACGCCATAGATCTTTAAATGACAACCGAGACCGCCGACTCAAAGATTATTGGGCACGAACAAACAAACAAATAAATATTGCCTCTTTATACTAAAGATAATACGTAAAGATAAGCTTTCAAGTATAGAGGCACAGTTTAAAAAAAAAACCTTACTACTAATTCCAAGTATATTGTGTAGTAATTAAATCCAATTCGGTTCGTAGAACGAGTTGTTTTCCAGCTAGTTCGTTATTTAGCTTGATGTGCGACTGGACTGTTAGAATTACAGCGACGGACAAAAATACAGACAAGTATTTATTGAGTTGCAACTGAATGTACAGTGGGCCAATGAGTTAGCTATGCAGGGCAAAAACTTCTAAGTCATAGTTAAGACTTACTACACCAGTTATGGATAAGTGGGTTACATATCTAAATAGAGGGCATATTGCACTTATTAAAAATTCAATTCACACATTCACATCTATTGCAGTCAGTTTGCACTATGGCATAGAAGTTTTTGCCCTGCAAACCTAATTGCTTGGCCCACTGTACTCTGGTTTTAAATTTCCTATTTAGTTGTACGTTAAGTGCTAAGGTTAGAAACGAATGTTACGAAACTTGAAAGTTATTTTTGGAAACATCTGAGACTAGCTATTGCCCGTGACGTCGTATGTATGGAATTTCTCATATTAACCAAGGTGGTAGCCACGCTTTACCTTAATACTACGTTCTCGTGGTGATTTTTGTCCGTTTTTACAACTGTTCCAATCGTATTGATCATAGCTTGATGTTATATAGTCTGTAGCCTTCTTCAAAAGAGCTATCTAAAAACGTTAGTCTGAAATTTGTTTTCATATTTATTACTTTGTGTAGTCATTCATAAAAATCGACAACAATTTAATGCTTTATCCGTAGCGTTTATATGAAATTACCGAGTTTATAGATTCAGAAAACTTACGAATTTACTAATTGCTTCGTAACTTGCAAAATAATAATCGATCTAATATGTAAATAGAAAAATAATGAGTTCTCTCAGTATAACAAACAACACTCTCAAAAAAAAAAAGAAAAACAAAACTGTACCACTTAATCCGTTCGAAAACCAAACCTTTTCATTAATTGCCCTCGTAAATCGTCACAAACCAACATACATAATATCAATACTGAATTATGAACTTGCTTATAATATTATTCAGTAACGCTGAGATATAAAAATCCGTAGGGGGCGGCCAGTTTTATTGTGCACTGTCGCCTCTTAAGGCATCGACGACGTGTGTACTATATTCCAAGTGGAATGTCGGAGACAGAAGCGTTGAGATTTAAATTATATTACGTACATTCACAAAGAGGATTCATCAAAGGTGTTTTATTTTATACAAATTATAAAATCAATAATCGTAAACTTAAACGAGAATGCTTCTAAACTAATAATCTGCTAAGGATCTAATAATTAACAATCACAAAAATATACTCAATATTTCAAAAACTCTGTTTTATACCAATAAATTATTTTTGTATGAGATGATGTGATTCAATTTCAATTGAAATATTACGTCTGCTAAGGATCTAATAATTAACAATCACAAAAATATACTCAATATTTCATACACTGTTTTCTACCAATAAAATATATTTTGTATGAGTATGATGTGATCCAATTTCAACTGAAATATTACGTCCTATATTAAATTTTATCATGACTAACAGTGCTGTCAATATTCACACGAATAACAAACCACAACTTACCAATGACGTCTATTCCATTATGTTATATCATCTATATGTTTACTATACCCCATACTATATGGGTATCATTTAACGCGACACGTTATGGCAAATGTTTTGGAGAAGTGACGCCTCTTGGTCCCCTTAAGTTATGAATGATATCACCCATAAAACGCATATGATACCTTAAGGAAGTAAATAATAGGAGTTATGGCTTGCAGATGATATTAATGTGAGGAATTTAATTTTAAAGTAGAGGTACCAAAATGAGGGATTTTTTAATTAATAGCTAAGTATATTTTATGAATATAATTGAGGCATACGAATACATTCACCACGAAATTATCAAACATCAATATATAGACAAAATACAAATACTTCATATAATTATAAATATTACAATTATAAAAGGTACTAATACAATAACAACTATCTGTAACAAAAAACCTAAAACACTTTTGACGCCGACAGTCCATTAAAAAGTACCGATAATTCTAATTAAATCGATTGTTGAAGCATCAATTACAGCGGTTATATCGATTCGAAACGATTTCGGGCTTACTCCACGGGATACTATAGCTATACTATATTATACTATAGTATAGAACAAAATACCATCACCGGTAGCTTGTAATTTACGGTGTATTCTTAGTACCCTCGGTACCCATCATAATTTGTGATTTATGTTGTTGAAAAGTAAATTTTTCATGTAACTTTATATCTTGTCATCCATCTTGTATTCGAAATGCGAACGATTTGATTTATTCTCTGTGGATCGGCTTCTGCATTTTGTTGTTAATCTTTATCTACTTATGCAAATTAATGTCTATTTTTAACCGACTTCAAAAAAAGGAGGAGGTTCTCAATTCGGTTGTATTTTTTTTTTTTTTTTTTTTTATGTTTGTTCACCGATTACTCAAAGACGCCTGGACCGATTTGAGAAATTCTTTTTTTGTTTGAGAGGATATACTCGTCATGTGGTCCCATTTTTTTCAAGTCACGTTCTGATGATGGGATCTTAGAGAAATCGAGGGCAACCCTCAAATTTAAAAGGCTTCTATATTGTTTTTTGTATATTATCTAAAACTACTTGGATATTTGCATCTAGTAATCAGCATTTTATGTTGCTGAGCTGATGCTGGAAGGTACAACTCCTCAACGGTTAGGAGTACGGGGATAATTCTTTAAATATAGGCTCCTTGGGGCCGTTTACTGTATTCTTCCAAGTTAGACACAGATGAGGCGAGACGTTGAATATTACTTATGTATATTCATAATATGAGGTCAAGATTTGATGATGGGATCCTAGAGAAATCATGAGTAAGCCTCAAATTTCAAAGGCTTCTATATTGTTTTTCGTATATTTCCTAAAACTACTTGGATATTTGCATTTTAAGTTGCTGAGCTGATGCTGGAAGGTACAACTCCTCAACGGTTAGGAGTATGGGGATTATTATTAATAAGTTTTCCGTCTCAAGTAACCGTCGTCTCCTCATTCGAGAAACATTCTTGCTCGGTCTACCCATCACTTAAAATTGTAAAATAAAATAATTTTTTACAAAAAAAAAAACCGACTTCAAAAAGTAGGTAAACTAAAAAGCAAAAAATAAATTTACTTCGCACAAAATAATACGTTTTTTCATTTAGTTAAATAGAAATTATTAAATAATTATTTTATAATTCTGACGTCGGTGTCAAGTAAACAATAACTCTGTATAGATAATATCAATCTTTCTAACAACTATTTTCTGACTGAATCTTAGTTCTTAATTATCTGATTTACTTGGCACCGACTACAGAATTATAAAATAATTATTTAATAATTTCTATTTAACTAAATGAAAAAAACGTATTATTTTGTGCGAAGTAAATTTATTTTTTTGCTTTTTAGTTTACCTACTTTTTGAAGTCGGTTTTTTTTTTTGGTGATCATCTTGGATTATGTGGTAAAATAAGATTCAAAGTTTGTTATGAGCTTGTTGTTAACTAATAACAGGCAAATTAAGTAATTAAAGCAGAAGGGGTAGCGGAATTTATTTCAAAGGTAAAGCGGTAGTCGGTTCAATCTTAAATTTCAGCGTATAACCTTTTTCTAATTCAATGGGATATTTTATATTGCATATCAAATAAATAATCGCCTATCAATATATACTCATCATTTATATTCTTTTTTACATCAAATAACTTACTTCACTACAGATAAACTAAATGTTTAACAAAACTCAAACTGCAGATAATTCGAAATTACACATCAATATGACATTCCTTTTTTCCTCATAATGCAATACAGTTAAATTTATTTTTGTACAAAAATACTACATGCATAGCATAAATACTGACTGCACATCAAATTTACCATATTTCATAGCAAAATAACTATCCCAGTCGCATATTAACCAGTAAGTACAACAAAATCCATGCTCGGCAAATTTAATGATTATTATTACAAAAAAATCCTTTTACATTGCATTATTTCTAAAAGCAGAACAACTTAACTGAAAAACTTCGCGCGTTTTTTCGTCACTGGAGTAAATAATATAAAAATAAAAGCTATAGTTATGGCATAGGTCAATTATGGGTAAAGTAGTAGGTTAGGTTAGGTTAGAACTGCGACCATAACATCCAGACCATAACAACCAGAATCAATCTGTGTGATACTCCGACCCCTTTTTGAATCCACCCACTAAATAAAATAATATTATACTACCTACCAATTTCTTATTATCATAGATCGTAACAGACGACGTACGTGGCGCCACCTGCAGAAGCTAAAAATGTGCCTATTGGACAAAAAAGGAAGCGTGGACGCCCCGCGAAAGCAAGACCCGCTTTAATAATTCAATAAATTACAATTTTGTATCTAATTTTATATTTTTTTTGCTGATCTCATTATGAGATAATTAATAAATAATAAGATGACTGTGACTAATAAAATGTTGTTTGATTTAGAAAAGCTGCTGTAAATATTATAAAAATAGAAGCTATATTTAAAAGAAAAAGAGTTAACATGTATAATGTGCATTAAGATTATTAGTTGTGCATTGATAAAAAAGCTTTTGCTTTAGGAAAAATTGCTGTGCGCTGTGAAAATAAATTGTAGTGTGTTTAGTGATATTTTGAGTTGAATATTTTGTTGTGCAATCAGTAATTTTGATGGGAATTCGGTATTTAATTGCATAGAAAAAGGATATTTTATGATTTGCGTTTAAATACTACCCTAATTCAATTGACTATTTCATCTTTGGCAGAGCATAAGTAAAAAATTGAATATATAAACTGTATTAAAGTCCTTCAATGTAACGACGCATATATAACCTTCGAACTACTTACCATGAGAAACAAGCCTGTTTTGAACGCCATGAAAATAATGTGTGACCCTATTCCAGAAGCAAAACTCCGTACCATAAAGCTTCCGCCTCCGTAAATAGTTATAATACACCATAAAAAGCCCCCAATCCCGAGATTACATAGCCTTTTTTTTTAATAGCCTCTTTTATAGAGGCTATAGAACCGATTTTCCATCAATATAGTACAGTTGCGGCGTTAAATTAGCATCGATCGATATTCTCTTTAGTACAACGCGGAGACAGGCACCGCCAAGTGTTTACTTAAAGTTATATAAAATGCGATATAATGTGGCAACATTTTTGGCGGCAAGTGTACTGAATATAGAAATAGGGGAGGAATTTGGTGCGTTTTGGGTAGGGTGAAAAGTATAAAATACGTGAAGTTTTTGGGAATTAGAAAAAGTAATTGAGAGTAATATTAAGGTAAAAAAGTATAACTTTTATTTTCAATATTAAAATTTTACTATTATAAGATGGTAATTATTATTCCTAAATATATTTTAATGATAATGTGGTTAATTTATGACGATAACGGAGATGTATTACGGTTGATTTTGTTTGATATTAAGTAAGAAGTTTACTACATATTATTACGTTTTTTGTACTATTACTACTGTTCTATTAAAATAAACTGCATGTGACACGCATATACGCACACACACAGAAAATCGTTCATTTATTCAAGTAATAAAAAAAATGCTTTGATACATCTACCTATTATTTGGTCTTAACTTCTAACCTTTCTAAAAGAAATCAACACTCTCGTATAGAATCCAAGCCATAATTAAGCGCAAACTGAAGCTACCTCCAGAATATTACGTTGCAACTGTACTAGATTATTCTAAAGCACATCTAAACAACATCGATTACATCAAAATCGAATGCGAGTATCGATTCCAGAGAATCGAGAACTCGGTAAGACGGCACATATATTAATACGTTGTTAAGTGCAATAAAATTGGCTGACAGCGCTAAATTAGTGTCGGGAAAGGCATTTATAAGTAATCGAATACATCGGTATGCAAGGATCGATTCTAAGGTCCGATTTATTAAATTTTGCTGCAAGTGGCCGGTATTATGTAGATAGACTCGTTTGTTTTAAGTTTTATTTTTTATTTTATTTGTTTCGTAGTAAAGACAGAGTGGAAGTTTTAATGCGTTGGTTGTGGTAGAGCTTTTGCAAACACGATGTTCAAAGTACCTGGTACAAAAACGCATAATATAGTTTCAAAATCTAAAGAGTGCTTCAAGTATTTTAGATACTCAGTATAATAAGTTCTATGTATAATAAGTATGTATTTACAAAAGAAAGTATATATGTATTAGTATCAGTTATTCTAGTACCCATAGTACAAGCTCTGCTTAATTTGGGACTAAAAGGCGGTGTGTGTGAGTTATGGAATATTAAAAAAAAAGACATTTTCTGCAAGTTACAGGACGTTTCCTCTTTTAAATTTGTTTATGCAATCCGTTAAAATAGTCTTGACGCTCTTTATTTGCTGTTATTTTAATTCTCATACAATTAAACCAATAGGTATTGTGCCGACATTATTATATGACTGCAGAATATAAATATAGACATCGTATTTATATCTCCTGGCGCTACAATAAGTTTGACCACCTCAACGTATGCAATACTATCAGTATAGAAATCAGAAAACTTTTTGGTGGCATTATGAAAATGGCACCAATTTAAAAACATAACAATAAATTATTCGAGAAAAGCTAATTTCCGCTTCATTCAGGCTCGAAATTAAACTTATTACAACGCAGCCGCCCCCATTTCTTTTTTATACATAATGCAGTGGTTTTGGAAAATCTGATAAAGTTGGAGAAAGTATTAGCAATTTTTTTTGTTATTATGGAAGAAACATAAGGCAAATTGGCTGATTAGTTATAGCATAACTTCAATTTACGCTACGCACTAACACAATTATTTTTTGTAATGTATTTAAATTCTGTCTATTTATAATAACAATTTCAATGCCTTGAAAGATTTTAAAAGATTTGAAAGATTACTTAGTTATGATAAATTTTAATAATACACTGCTAAACATTTTTTAAAGCAATCATAATTTAAAATAATGTATGCTATTATTTATTAAATATATCAAAAAATAAAGGCTTATATTGACTTCTATGTATAAATTTACTCAGCCTTCTCAATTTACTATCATCCTATTAGAAAACCTATAAATATCACGGACACTTTATTAATTAAAAAACTTAAATAAAATCACTAACCTTGAAAGTAGCTCTTAGTTCGTAGATAGCTGACCGACAATCGCAGTATGGATAACCGGTCCAGTTTGCTAAGGATGTTCTGCTCGAAGGGGAGCAAGGAAGCCAGGGTGTCCAGCTCAGCGTTGAGGCGCTCCCGGTGCCTCTTGCTCGGGTTACTCTTTGTGACGCCGTCTTTTGAAGGGGGTTTGATGCTGCAACAAAGGAGACGACAATTAAAACGATGTAAGTAGCTAATAAAGTTGATAATAGTGTTTTTTGAGGTAGGCACACCACGATCTCACCTGACGGTAATGCGGTCCACGGTTAAGGGTTTATTTTTTAAGCGACGCTTTCACTAAGAAAAAAACCTTGTGTCGCCGGGGTTTTCACAAACATACATTTCACACACACAAAAAGCATACCCAGAGTCAGAACAAATCTTTGAGGATCACACAAAGATTTTTGCAGTTTTAAGATCGAACCCACAATAGTATTTAGTTGAAAACGGCGAGACGAACCGCTTTAACCAGTACGCCAACCGTTCCTGCCTACCTATGAGAAAATTATTTAAGAGATTCAAATTGTACTCATGCAGAATCAGACTTGGACAACTTTCGACTCTAGGTGGTTCGCGTAAAAAAGGATGTATCTAAAAGTTTTGTGAGTAATTGAGGAGTGTATAGCATTTTATATAATATTAAAGTTGAAAAATTAAGCGTTGAAAGTTAAGCGTCATAGGTATATATATATATACCTATGACGCTGGCACAAAGAGTTGAGAAATTTCGAGTCTAGCAGCATACGAATCCATAGCTGAATTGGCAAAGCACTTGGCGCGTATACCCAGGGGGTGCAGGTTCGAGTCCTGCTGGATTCTTCATTTTTCAACTTTAATATTAAATAAAATACAAAAAGGCATAGTAAAGCTAAAATTTGCTTTAAAATATTACAAGTGTATAGCATGAGGCAAAGGCAGAGTGGCGCGTCATAGTAAACACTATTAGAAAATAGTAAGTAGTGCTAACAGCTAAGGACCTGATATAACTGATTAAAGGAGGTAAATATATTATTATGATGTTCAGATATGGTGACGCATAATATAGGAGGTGCACCATTGAAAAATAAAAATCAGTACACATTTTTATTTCGATATGACTGCCTCGAAAAATATGTCCTACATAAAAAAATGTACCTCGTTACAGCAATTTCTAGTTATTCCACTTATTTGTCTGTTGCATAACAACCTTTACGGCAGCGCTGAAATTTTAATACAAGTCTTGAACCTCGAACTTTGTGTACCAAATAAACAAACCGAAAAATAACTGTATAACTAAGGTTCTACAGCACTTGAATGTGTAAATGCCAAGCGGTCTTGGTGACTAATTCTTGTATAAGCTAATATAACTGTATTAGGTAGGCGTATGTTAGGTTGGAAAGGTATTTTAGATGTTTGAGACACTAAGGGTAGACTCCCGAGCGCCGTGTTTTCATACTAACGTATTGTGGGTTCAGCTTTTCATATTTATATGTATTATTAAGATTTTTTACTGACAAATCATATCTTAAATACTTTAATGCATACAAGAGTACATACAAACTGAAAAATCAAAATAAAAATTAAAAAAAGTGGGTGTCAACAAACATGCATTTTAATGTATTGAATATTATTTGTCTATCATAATTGATAAAAGCTTAATGATATTAAAGTAGACCCCATATTATTTTTGTGTGGAAAACAGCAAAGCAATTGTTCCTTCTTAAGTTTAACAATGCCCCGTTGTTATGTACTTATTTTCCAATTAAGGGATAGCTCTATTAATTCGAAAATCGATTTTGAATAAGTGACAGCGTAACTTGCATCTACGTGCAAAACCGAGAGTAGATGAGGTAGCGTTGGACATGTACAGTAAAGTGGGTCATCTTTGTTTTTTTGGTAATATTTTTGCCTGAAGAAGATCAAGAAGAAATATTTCTTCGTATATAACCAGGTATTAAATGAAGAAAAAAAGATTTTTGTACAAAACCGGGTAAATAAAGAATTACTTATTTTCCACATTGCTGGTTATGAAACTCGGTTATGTGCACGGAGCAAGAGGATTAAACCTCCGTTAAACTAGTCAAAGGTTTTTTTTAATAAGACTTAATACAATAAGGGGTTGATCAGACATATTATTAATAAACTTTAAAATATAATATTGATAACGCCAGATACAGTAATACGATTTAAATGTGTTTGAGTAGTGTGACGACTTCTGATCAGGTATTTTATTTACCAATGTTGTGGTGTAAAATAGTCACTCGTAATAACCTTGCTATTAGGGCTTATTCCATGAGGAAATCCTAAAAACCATCAAGGCGGTGGATTGCTAAACACGACAGGTGAAATGTGGTTGCTGTACACACCTGCTATACCCTTCAGGGTAGTATAAGCGTGATGTGATCCTACATTCATCATTACCACAACTCCAGATCAGTCCACTTCCACTAGCGTCACGTCAAACTCCGTCAGAGTAACGGCGATGGTAACGAGTCATGCGGCAGTCACGCGAGCCTCCTAGTTAGCATAAGTTATTCGACGGATAAGGGGCAAGCTTCTACTTATTGTGCTTACACAAGCTTTTTTTGAATCGCGCTTTTTTGGCTTTGATGTTGACGGTTTTGTTGTGAACAGCTTGCTTAATTTGTTTGTGGGTTTGAAATGCTCAGGTAATGTTTTCGCAATGAAAGGTATTGCTTTTCAGTGTTAAGTTGGACGAATTACTTATAATAATAATACTAATATCTATTCATATAATAAATGTTAATTTTGCCATGTCTGTACATTGTAAATATTTAAGCAAATTATTATGAGGAAACTTTATTTAGTAAAATAAGCCAAATATTTTTTTTCTGTCTGCGTGTATGTTTGTACGGTTATCACGCAAAAACTACTGCATAAAATTGGATGCAGTTTTCACATTTGTGTAGCTGAAAGTCTAACTAAACAACTTGTTTATTATTATGTTTTATTTTAGTATTTATCTTTCAACGGGTTGTAAGTTTGTATGGAAGGTTTCTCAATTTGGAATAAAATTGCATGAGATGGTATAAATATCTAAGTCTATTTCATGACGCAAATGAACGGTGAGTCCGATTTTTTGGGTATTCTCACCCTAAGGATGTGAGTTTAAGGGATGAAAGTTAATATAGGAAGTTTGGCAATTCCACTCCCTAAGATGGTAAATTAGGTGTTGAAATTTGATATTATCATAATTATATCGAAATCAACGCAAACGAAGTCGGGCAAAATCTATTCCAACTCTAAAATAATGTGTCAATTCGAAATACTGGTTCTTAAGATTAGCTCATTTATCCAATGATTGAAGATTTATCAGAAGACAGATTATTTTTCAAAAAAAAACTTGCAATATCCAGTTTTTCGTAATTTACTGCACCCAATAGATACGAACACTTATGAAAGAAAACCACGTAACCTGCATAAAAATTGCCATAATCCGCATGGAAATGGTTAGGAGTAACTGTTGTAAGTACCATAATCTGTTGTGCTATTTACATATTTAATGACGTAATAAGTGCTTCATACAAGTAGGCAATACGGTGCCGTAATCGTGGATGATTGCACCCTAAGTGACATTTATGTATTTTAACTTCAGACTCTGTTATGTTATGGAGGAAGATTAACTTGTCTATCAAAGAATCAGAAATTGAATTGAGCCTCCCCGAGTGACGTACACAACGATTCCCTACGTCCAGCGCACCCTGGGCAATTCGCGAGTTCACCAAAGCGAATTAGCTAATCCTTTCACGCCAATGGCAAGTCAAAATAAAATTTGACTCAGTCATCGACACGACGAAGAAGATCAAAAATTTAGTTCTTGTGGCTTCAATATATTAAGGCTGAGAAGGCACAATATCTTCTATTTATTACATTATGTTCTGATTGCTACTTCAATTGTTATATTGAAATATCTAAGTACTTATGTATTCAATTGCAGTAAGACATTTGGAGAATAATATAAACATTATTTTATACACTAATCTGTAATCCATCAAACATTTTTTGTCGCTCAGTAAGTCAAAACCAATTAATCATCTTTTCCGTGTGTTTAATTTTCACTTAAAATATAACAAAGTTAACTTTTTAATTACAATGTAATTTATTTAAATTACAGTATTGTTTAAGACACTGAGTTATTTGGTTGCATTATTTGTTTTTCTATAATTTGTTTATGAGACCCCACTGCATTAGTTTAACTTAAATTAGTTATGGAAATAAAAAGGCATAGAGTCACAATAGTGTATTTTTTTTCAAGGGTTTGTTTTTCTCAAATATATAGAATGATCTGAATGGAGATGTGTACGGTTAAATGGTTCCATAGACAAACATGCTAGTTTCCATACATTTAATTGACCCCATCATTTGAGCGACATCTAGTTGGTAAGTTTAACATTAGTAGTCGCAGACCAATCAGAGCAGCCAGTGACGTACACAACGATTCTCTACGTCCGGTGCACCCTGGGCAATTCGCGAGTTCTCCAAAGCGAATCGGCTAATCCTTTCACCACGATGGCAAGACAAAATAAAATTTAACTCATCCATCTACACGACGAAGAAGAAGAGCTGGCCATTTCAGCTCATCATCTAAATGACGTCTGGTGGCTAAATTATTTTCAATACTATTAAACAAAATATAATGTATAATAAAGCTAAATAAATATAACAAGCATAATAATGTTTGCACTCTATACGTTACCATAAAGTTATCTGCTACCAATTTAGTGATGATTTGGTCAAATTTACAAATCTTCATGCAGTTGTGGAATACAATTAAACAAATTATATATCGCCTGCTCCTCGCATCATATTCCTCATCATTAAGGATCGTGATTCCCCCGTTGGTGTATCACTTTGTCTCTGACAATGCTCCTCCATCCGCTTCTGCTCTTGGCTTCGTGTAGTGCCTCGTTCTAGGGTTCATGACGTTGAGATCCGAAGATCTAGTCGGGCTGAAAAGCCTTTAGAACGTTGACTTAACCCGCAACAATAATTTTGTATCTACTTCCCAATAATTCGTGAAGAAAGAGGATACTCATTAGATTTATTTTGAAAAAGACGACATATTTTAACTAAAATAGGTTTTATTTTTTTAAATCAATAAGGGGATGAGTGTTTCAACCCGCTTAGTCATTCGTCTAAAGCTGTCTTATTTTAATCTACCGGTCTTCGACACAAAATTATGCGAATGCTATTCAACAGCTTTCTGTATCCACCACAAATTATAAATAGTACATTAGTCATCGCCGCCCGTCGTTTTTGTTGATTTATTCAAACGTTTGTATCAAACGGCGCGCGCGCAGCCTTTGATACAAACTCTCATACAAATTTGTATTCATACACTAATACATTTATCAGTAAATTCAACCTTAATGTAAGTAACTAAGTGTGACTTTGCCGTGGATGTTTTAAAGAGCAAGTGTCAAATAAATCAATGACCGATTATTTCTATAAATCGTAACTCGATTAAGTTATAATCGATAGTCGATTGTATCGAGTATTTGTGGTTAATATACATTATACACGGTTACTTTATTTTTCTTGTGGTTGTATTTTTTTAATTGGTTGTGTTGACAAATTACAACGGTGTCGAAAAGAGGCCCTTTTTGATTTATTTTGTGGTTTTAATAGGGGAAAGGTTAAATATATTTTAAGGAGACATGCTTTTTCGAGCATGTAACTAGAAAAAAGATACAAATATACAGACACTGTACTTATTATGATTTCAACTTTGGAATAATCTATCTTCTTTACTGGCTAAGGCCTCATGCCATTAATTAATATTTTTTAGAAAGGATTTAAACCAATTAATTAGTCTTTTTTCGGTATATCTATTTAATTGTTTGCTATCACCTTAAAAAAGGTCTTTATGCACTAGTAACACAAGTAATTTAAAAAATGCGCATAGACTAACTAACAGGCATTTGATTTTCACTTCAGGCCTTCAGGCATTTTCATTTGGTTTGGAAATAAATTGCCTTCAATGAATTGCAGCAAAGATGGAAAGCAAATTTGTCTTGACTTTTGAAATAACAACACGCCATAAGGAATAGCTAGCACTTTACGAGAAGACCTACAAAATGAAAATAAGCCTTTAAATATGTTTTTAACGTTTTTTTATTTAATTTTTTACTTTTTTTTACTTCTGTATGATTAATAAAATAATGGTAAAACGACTTCTGCAGTATTTCTAATTGATTATTTTTATAGCATTTAGCTATGTTTAGCAAATTATACTAAGAATCAACTGTAACTGTACAGTTGAGAAATTTAGGGTTCTGCTAAGAGGCGACCGTAGCTGGATGGCTAAAGCGGCTGCCCGGTGTGCAGTAAGGTCGCAGGTTCAAATCCTGCCGGTCCCATATCTTTTTCAACTGTTTCTTAGTATAATTCTGCAGTATAGTTTCACCGAATGTATCATAAATACCTTGAAGCCTGTTTTCTCTTTAAATAAGGCTTTATGGATATCATAACATCACGCCTATATTACTCATAAAGGTGTGGCAGAGGTGTACCATTCCCATATTTTACCTGTTATGTTTAGGTCCCATGGGATAGGAGAGAACCTATCGCCAAGTACCGGGCACAATTCCAATTCCATGCTGCTATTGTGGATTTATTAACAGAAAGTTCACAAATAAATAACACTTTGCTCGTTTGCACAAGACCTCGCGGTGAAAGGTGCATACGCTAACCACTAGACCACCGACTCAGCTCTATGGATAATGATAATTTGCCAGGTAATGAAAGGTCCGATGCCTTTCATTCTTGAACCGCTTCATATTTCCAAACAGGTGTTCCTCGTCTTCCGTGCTAGACACGAAGAGTACTAAATAGACTTGGGTCACGTCACAAGTATCGTTTTCGTTACATGCGTGACAACAACTCGCATGTCGGCACGGAAACGGCACTCATTCACTGGATGTCCCTACTGTACGTAATTGCTGACGTCATTTTACACGTCGTGACGTAGCTGAGATGGATGACTTGGACTGTCTCTTTCTTGTCCAGAGACTCTTATACCGGTATGGTTTTTATGAAAGAGCTCTAGAAAGAAAGCACAAAAATCGACTGTCAAATAACAGCGCTTCCATATCTGAGTTCGGTTCAATACAAGTGACTGGGTGTTGTACACCATTCTGGGTATTATAGGTGTGTTATGTTATGTTATGACTTACTTTTATTCTAATTATTCTTCCTCTCTCTCTCTTTTATTCTTACTGTTATTCTATTTGTTGCATATATGTGCTGTCAAGATAAATAGCCAAGATTACTGATTGACCACCAGATGTCGCTCAGATTATGGATTAAAATGGGTGGCTTTGATTGGTCGAAAATATTTCAAAAATCAAACTCAATCTTTATTATGGGTGAAAATTTATGGAAATTAGCATGTATGTTTAAGAAACCATTTGGAAGTAACATTGCAATGCCTTGCTTTAACACTAACTAACGAATTTACCTTTTAGTTAAGTTGCGACGAATTTCACTTTATATTTAAACTCAACCAAAATCAAATGATTCTATCAGTATGGTGAGCCATTTGAATGAAACAATTTACTTCTAAAAATGGTGAAAACGGTTGTTTAGATTAACAATAGATCAACAACCTCAAAATTGCTTGTATCCCGATTAGAATCGTTTAAATTGTACAAAACAAAGTATACAGCGTTTTCACATATTTACGAGTAATTCTGTGGGGCCTAACGAACATTTAATAGGAGCTTTTTATACCTTTTTTTAAGCGTAACTAGTTAGGAGAACCGAATGCCTGGTTTCTTAAATATTTCCAATCTAATCGTAACTTGGAAGTGGTACCAATTTCAAGGTATGAAGGGTAATTTGATTTTCGCTTGATTACGCGGGATGGTAAGTCATTTATAAGCCCCATAAACTTAACATCCCTCAGAAAATAAAGATTCTCATAAAAAATAATCGATGTTAAGCATTATTATAAAGTTTAATAATCATGAACCATACTGGCACTAGGAAGAAACGACCATGGGCTTACACAAGTGATAAAACTTTTATAATATGGTAATAAAAGATATTTACTAAAATCAGGTTAGCGTTGCGAAATCTATTTATGTGTCTCTAAAGTGTTACGTTTTAAAAATTACTTCATTCATATTTCCTAAGAAAATTTAACTGTATCTAAATATCCAAAATACATCTAGTCAAGTTTTTAATTTTCACACATTTAACAAGTAGCATGTAGTTCGGTGACCAAAAACTCGATTTCTCGTAAATTATACGCAAATTATGCAAAATTAACACCAGAACGTTTAACCAAAAATTATAAAAATTTCACCACTATCCAACCGCGTTAGAAACAAATTTATAATCATCGAAAATTACATACCGTAAAAAGTATTAACTTGAAAATATAACGAAAATTCGTACAGTTTTTTATTTTTAATTGAATACGTAAATCCATTGTTTATGGTATGCTCTTGGCTTTGCAAAGAATCGTTAATCATAGTCAGTTTATATTCTGATATAAAAGTTTGTCAATTATATATTCGTCACGATGTCTATAATAAGTATTTGTGAGAAGTTACTGTTGGTTCCCAGGTTTTTGATGTGTGATTAAAGACTGTCTATCACTTCAGATTTGTATTCGATTTTAACAACTTTTTAAAGTTTGATTTGTAAGTACAGTCAGCAACAAAAGTAGCTACACATGGAAAAAAAAATCAAATTTACTTGTATTTTTTTTCAAAATTGTTATTATTTCATAGTTCTATGTAAGTTTCAAAATTTTAAGGTGTTCAGTAACTTTTGTTGCTGACTGTTCTTAAATTTTTTGACGTTTAATCTGGATTTATTTATTTACTTAACAAACTTTCTTTTTTTTTAATTAGTTCTCTGTGAATACTTTTTTACTAGTCTGTTTCATTTTAATAGAAAACTTTATTAATTTATTTTAGCTTTATTTTTAAGTAAAATTAGGTCAAAGCTTTGACAGTGCATCGTCCAAATTGCTACAATATTATGACAAAGCAGTTTCAATCAAGTCACAGATTGCTTCTTATGTATGAGATTACAAAATGAGAGTACCTACAGTGATTAATATGATTTTAATAATATAATTCAATTACATGCTGTCTTATTTGAATGACCACGACCTCATACTTGGACTTCGAGTAAGATCAAAATTCTCTATATAAAATAAGTTTGTCTGTCTTATAATGTGTAATGTTTCAAGTCATTTTAAAAAAAAAATATTTGTAAAGATGTTTGTCTATTCCTCCATGAAATTTTGCTTCGATGTAGTTTTTAGCCTGGATAAACATAGCGGCAAAATTTTAGTGACGTATTCACGCGGGCAGAATGTAGCTTTAAATAACGAATCATACTAGAAATTATTATTATAACTACTTTAACCATTTCTAATAATATTAGAAAAAATATTAGAGCAGATTTTATCTTCTTCTCTGTCGTTTCGCTCTTGGCAGAGCGATCATGGTCATAAATTTTATAAAAGAGATATATATTAATTTTATTGTCAAACTATATTTCAAAAAAGGTAAAGCTTTTGTAAATGAGCTTTCGTGGCAAAATAACAGTTCTCTACTTGTCACTAAATGGTATCGTCATTGTTACGGTAGTACTTGTTTAGTAATGAAGTTAGACCTCCAAACTCTTGGACTGGTGCCAAGGTTGGCCTTATGTCGCAGTGCAAGGCATCCATAATGTTATGTAGAAGAATCGACGCAGTTTTAATTGTCCTCCTCTAGTGTTGTAGTCAATCTAGTCTAGGGTTCTATAACTGTCTCACATTATATTATCTACAAAAAAATGCATAATAGTGAGACACATAATTAGTTTCTCTGAAACGAGCGTACTCTTGGCGGCGTCGATTTATTACGAACGCCAAAATAATGCATTTGTGACGTCAGTCAGCTGCTGACAATCATGACCAACAACTCGGGATTATAGAAAAAATATTCATCATCCTATACCTAAGTGAGCTGTCAAACTAAACAACCTGCCCGTTGACACTTATAGTTACTTTAACACACAATATGCCACAAACGCATTATTTCGGTGTCCGTACTATTATGATGAAATGTGTAAATTAGACAATTTTACCCTAACGTCACATTACAGAGTATTGAATGAGGAAAAATAGTTCAGGATCATAAAGGTATCAAAACTCAAATACAAGATTTAATTTTATTAAACTTCAAAATATTCAAGCGCAGTCGTCTCCAACCTCTAGTTTGCCCAAAAAAACTTTGTTACGTCACAAGCTATGTTTACAAATGTGGAGTGTAGTGGACTATAATTATAAATATATTAGAAAGGTCGTTGGACGGGTTAAGGCCGTCCTTTGTTTTAACACCGACTATTTTGTGGTTTAGGCCAGTGGGGTTAAGTTGAAATGTAAGTGTAGCGCCACGTATTCAATATTGTTTTATTTGACAAGTAACAAAGGCACTGTTAGTGTACCTGATAGTGGCCTATCGTCGATCAATATTGACAGAAGATTGCAAATTACACATCAAATACATTAAATAGTTACTAAATTTGGCTTTTATTACACCAGTTAATCGATCGTGGATCGATACTAATCGAAGACACTGGTTTACTAGTGGTAGAGCTCTTGTGAACGAGTTAAGGGCGGCAGCACCACCGTCTCACCTTCAACCTGTAGCCAAATAGTAGTGCTTGCATAACTATGTTTCGTTTAGATGGTGAGATCAAGCCCTGAAATTACTAGCACATGATTGTAGTCCTCAGCTGCAGCCAAGCATCTACAATCTACTTTTGTTTGTTGAATTGTGTGGTTGAGGTTTAACACACACACACTTCGAATGTAATGTACGTGCCATGTGATAGGAAGTGAGCCAATCGTCATCCACCGGGAAAATTCCAACTCCATGCTGCTATTGAAAATTTCCTGACGGAGCAATCCCAAGTAATGTGTTTGCCCGACGCGGCATATCACGGTGAAAGACGACACACGCTAACCTCGAAACCAACAAGGCAGTTATCAAAATTGGATTATTGTTGTTATTGCCTTTCGAGGTTATTGATATTAACAGGCCATTTCATATATCTACCTACTTCTTTCATCCGTCTCCTAGATTTCATCCTCCAACTTGATCTACTTCCAGGCTAGTTAACATCATTTTTACTGTTCGAGTAATCTCTATAACGGTAATAATCAGCATTAACCGGTAATAACAAATGTTTTTGCGTAGTTATATCCGAGCCACTTCAATTGTGGGCAAATTGCAACGATTTGAGGCAATCGGCTGTTATGTCCACGTTATTATGTATGGGACTGAATGTCAGAGTGTAGGAAAGTTTTACGGTTACTGTGAGTCATGCTCGATATTTTGTTATGTTGTTTTTTCAAAACTGACAATATATATATAGGTATATATATATATATATATATATATATATATATATATATATAGAGATACCAACCCGTCAATTGTTGATCATGCGTGCTGTAGGGCGAGCACTTTGTTGATCCGAAAACCTATGTTGATCCGAGTGGTTTTTGTTGATCCAATATAATCTTTTTCATACAAATGTGGATCCGGCCGGATCAACGTTTTACTCCGTTGAAGTTTAGGAAACGCAACCGAAATGTTGATCCGATATACAAATCCACTCCGATAGTTGTTGATCCGATTCAAATGGACCAATCAGAAGGCAGTAGCCTTCTGACTGGTCCTCCTACTGGACTTACCTAATGTATATGAATGGTTTAATTCTTATAATTTATTGCAAGACCACCTAATCATTAACTTTTATTTAATTATTTAGTTTTTATGTTTATGGGTATGATATAATTATGTATGGTAAGGATTTGTAAAATTTGTTGACGGCACAAGCTTGTCGCTTACCCGATGTTAAGCTACGTGCCCAGCTGCGTGCATGCCAGCAGCTCAATATCATACAGAGTATGTGACATTACATCGCACTCAGTACCTGAGATATAAGATCTAGAATATCGAAGCCCCGTTATTACTCCGCAATGAATGCCCTTCAACCTGGAATACCGTAGCGTTGATTAGCTACTACTTGGCCGTTAAATAACTGACTAAGGTCTGGTTATTCCTACTATTACCAGATATAGTCGTTTATAAGGACTATTTCTAATTGTAACTATAATGTTTAAGTAGTAGTGATAAGTCCATATTGGCTCTCCTAAAGTTCTTTACCCGAAATTGTTCTTCCTAACGATTTGTAATCCTAATGATTACTCTTCCTTAAATTTTTCATCCTAAAGATTTTATTTATACCATTTGTAGTGCTACCGGCGTTGTTCATAACACTCATGTTTCCGTAAATTGTTATTACTAATATCATTAATGTAAATATTTTTTCACCACACCAGCACGAAAAAGATCGTTTGCTTGCCAGAATTGAGTGAGTAAAAACCATTTTTACTCACTAGTGAGGCAAAGTGATTCATATTTCGAAACACAAAATCCTTCCAATGAATAGGCGCTAAAAAAAAAGCAGCCACCATGTAGGTTAGTAATAAACATTGACATCAATTTTTATTAAGTAACTACATACGATACGTTTGTTTCATTATTTTAAATTATATAAATACGCGCTTATTTAGTATTTTAATGGTTTTATATTCGTGATTGACCATTGAATTAATTAAAATCAGGTACTTAATATTAGACTCTATAAATAAATGTTACGGAACGAATTTCCGAACGCACAATTTAAAAAAAAGAGTCATCACAGGCAACTATAAATTCTTTTCAGTTTATGTTTAATTGTTTACTGGAACTTTTTAACAAAAAAATAGTAAATCCAGTGATGAAGAACTTTGTAGAACTTCAAAAGAGTTAAGACAACTTATTTCAAACACAGAAGTTTGCTATTTACCAGAAAAATCACGTGAAAAGTATTTGAAAGTGTACGACATTCTAAACGCATTCTGAATCGGTATTACTGTCGTATTTTATGGAATTATCCCAAAGTAAGCAATCGAGTTTATTTAAATCTTAATATTTTCTTATATGAGAAAAATTTAAATTCCAGTTCGTGACCTCTTAGAATCTCTCGCTTGCGAAGTAGTCTTTATTAGAATCACTCGCTACGCTCGTGATTCAATTCAAGACTACTTCGCAAGCTCAAGATTTAAAATTGGCACTCACATCAGAAATATAAACTTTTCCTCACTTGTACCATAAATAACTATTAAACTCCTACTTTTTTATCATAACGCTTTTATCCCTAAACATGATTACCATAATATTTTCACTCATACTCAGAAAGAAACATTTACAAACTGACTAAAAAGTATATGTGGTGTAGATGATATTTTATAGTTTTAATTTGAGGGTATGATTATTATTTGGGGGGTAAACTTTGCATAACATACTAAGTTGTGTCTATTGCTAAGTTCAAGTAAGATAATAATGTATAAAAAATCAACTCTTTAGAATGATTAAAGGTCGTTTTACTGATTTTTGTCTTAAATGAATAAAATTCATACAACACGACACATTTACGGTTATGTTTATGGCCTAGAAGTTTATACCGCAGTTTTGACCGTACCGAAACCAATAACTATAGGACCGATTCGGTTCTGGCACTTCGCCGGCCACTGCCGCGGCACGCTCACTTCGCTCGCTCGACTCGTGCGTTGTGGTCACAGTTCTAACCTAACCTAAACCAGAATACACCAATAAAAGTGAATATTTTAAAACTATAGCCGCTACTATAAATAAAAAATAAAAAATATAAATACTAAACTAATTTAATTGAAATGTGTATATGAAAACATATATTTAACTAAGTAAGCTCACGCCAAAGAGGTAGATGTGACACTGAATGTTACCTGCAGGGCCATCACCGGCTGCTTAAAACCCACGCCTATCAATATGTTAAAAGTTTTCTGCACGTCGTGAAGCTTCGTGTCATACTGAGAAGCTAAAACAAATTAGTGACAGACGACATCCTCTGTATGACCACCATCTCCCACCAGCTCGCTTGAAAAGTCGCAGGGGCTTCTTGAGATATGCCAACTCCTCAGACCAAAGTCCAGCTCACGTACGCCTCGAGATGTGGAAGACTAGGCTACCAGCACCTGCCAATTTTCCTGAGCTAGCTAAACACCTGCCACTTGGAAGTAGGCTACAGTGGCCGATCTGGAAGTCTTTAAACCGCCTTCGGACTCAAGTTGGTCGCTGTAGGGAGAATCTGGCCAAATGGGGAATCACAAACTCCAATAATACCTCGTGCGATTGTGGATTCCCCATTCAAAACATGGCTCATCTGCTTTTGTGCCCACTGTCGCCCTCTACGTGTACCCGTGAAGACCTAATGCAAGCCACAAGCAAAGGCGTAGAAGTTGCTTCCTACTGGGCAAAAACAATTTAAATAAAAAATGAGAAAAGAAAATGCCATTGACACGTAAGAAGAAGAAGAAGAAGTACTTGTACCGTGGTACTATTAGTCTTATATGTTATATCTACATGTTATGTGTAAAAGTTACGTAAAATTAATGTATACAATACTGATTATTATTAATTAAAAGAAAATAAATTTTTCTCATGTGTTACATACACAACTTTTCACCTTTTCCAGTGAGAAAATATTAAGATTTAAATAAACTCGATTGCCTAACTTGGGATAATTCCTTAAAATACGGCAACAATACCGATTCAGAATGCGTTTTAGGCCCTTTTGTAAATCGCCACTTATTAAATATGTCGTACGCTTTCAAATACTTTTCACGTGATTTTTCTGGTAAATAGCAAACTTCTGTGTTTTAATTATGTAACATCTTTAATCCGTTAGACATTACTAACATTTAGAAAATAAAAAAGACATTATTATTTTTAACCTAAGTCAAGTAACATTTCGTTTATAGGTACCTAATCGTCAATTCTAACATATATAACAAACATTATAATTAGCCAGAAAATAAGAAAAAATATTTACTTAATATATTTATGAATGTATTATGTAGGTACCATAACTTAAAAAAATCTTCATAACATTTATAATCAGTCAGTCACAGATTATAATTATTAACAGGTAGTAAAAAAAAATATCACATACCAAATATACTACCCATTCAATAAGTAGGAACTATCACTGCCCTCGGATCAACGTTAGTTCGTAAGATTGCGCATGAGCATGAATATAAAAGGATCCACATTTGACTCATTGGTATAATTTTTGCGACCGTTACGGATCAACGAAAACATGTTGTTAATGTATTTTTTGATGGCAAGTATATTGAAAAGAGACCGATGCAGATCCTCGAACAACCCCTCCATTTCAACTTCAGATCAAAGTATATCGGTTATATTTGTAAAGAGCGAATTATACACTGCAAAAAGGTGGATCAACATTTCTTTTAATTTCGTACTGGATCAACCTTTACATAGAACGGATATTTATATATATATATATATATATATATATATGTATATATATGCGGACTGGGTAGCGTACCTGCCTGCGACGCCGAAGTCGCAGTCGCGGGTTCGATTCCCGCTTAAGAGAAATCTTTGTGTGCATAAACATGGGGGTTTGTCTTAGTATGTGTGTTTCTATGTATAATAAGTATGTATTTACAAAAGAAAAGTATATACATATTAGTATCAGTTATTCTAGTACCCAAAGTACAAGCTCTGCTTAGTTTAGGACTAGATGGCATTGTGAGTAAGTTGTGAAATTCGAGTGTACCAACCAAATTTGTTGTTCATCTGATTGAACGGGCTTACATTATTGCTGATGCCTTATTACAATGAAATACTATTGTAACGATTCCTGAACCATAATTTCTAGGCCCATTGATCAACGAACCACAACACAGTACTATCTACTGTAGCAGCAAAAGCACTTTAATTTAGCGACAGGTTGAATTATTAATGGTGTGGATCTTGCCAATTCCGTTAAGCATTTATAAAATTAAATTACATTCGTAACAGTCTAAGAAACTCATATAGTTTCAAATTGTACTGTTTCATTGACAATTCATCAAATTCATCTGTAAATCATACACTTTTTTTACTGTTGCGATTATAAATCATAGACGTAGTGGTCTAGTGCGCTGATGATTCCTATTCTCTCTTCCTATCCTTCCCTATTCTGAATAAATTCACACAGAGGCCAGATAACCTGTAATGACTGTTAGCAGATCGATTACTAGCTGTAAATAACAATTTTCCCAAGAAAAAAACACATCATACTATTTGATTTATGATCTATCAAGCAACGCTGCGTGTGCGCAATTATAAGAGTTTGAAACAAAACAATCGGTGCCAATTATCAACGTCAATAAAAACTTTATGCCTCTCGTCCTTATTCTTTTAAACATCTACTTAATAATATTTGCAGAAAAACTTCATACAATAGATGAACATTAATAATAATTGAATAATCACAAGATTTAGGACATAGTAACTCATCTTATTGCTAACACAAACCAATTTAAACCTTATTTGCTAAAGTTAAAGAACGTTATTGCTATTTTGTAATAAGTAGATACAACTTTTGGTATGCAAAAGGAATGCTTGCAAAAAATATATCTACAATTGATGCTACAATCGAATTACGACTGCAAATTAGTAAAGTTAAGGTTAGAATTCGTTGGGTGCACATGTGTGCCAAGTAAAATTAAGTATGCCAATACCATAGTTCGTGGTTGATCGCGCACAGCCTTCAGCGCAATGAGCGTTTTCCTCCGATTTTTCTCGTCATACATACTTGATGTATGTATTTCTAATTCTGTCAAGGTCCGGGTGGAAGTGTGTTTGATGTTACGAGGTAATAAATCCTATCTGTTATATCATATACTACTCGGTGGGGTAAACAGTCAATGTCTCATTTGGTTGAGTGCCCTTATTGCCCCTATAGCTGCTCAATAGACGATCTGAATACCGCCATAGAGATGGCAATTAACGTGGCCACATTTTGACGAGATACTTATGACAGACTTCGTACCATTGTACTAGATAAAAAGAATAAAACGGAGTAAACATTGTAAGTATTGTTTTCGTATAGTTTATTTAAAGACAGTTGAATCAAATCAAATCAAATCATTTATTTCCATGGGCCCCAAGGGGCGCTTGAACACGTCAAAACAAACATCAAAACACAAAAAATATAAAATTAAAATAAAACTTAGCTAACTAAATTATAATACTTATTGTAATAAAATGATTTGACACCGGAGCTTAGATTGCCTTTAATTCAACTTAGAGAATTGAATTAAAAAGTTGTTTACTTTTCACACTTACGTCGTCAGTATATTGAAACGATACAGTATATTGTTTCGTTGTTCAAAAAAACAGCAGTGAGAGAAGCTAGAATTTTAGATTTCTCAAAACTTATTTAAAAAGAGATAAGTTCTATTCTTGCGTATTGGTTTCAATAAGAAGCCACTGAACATGGTCAAAGAAGTAATTTAAAGAAAAATGTAAAGTCAAAGAAAAATGTGATTTAATAAGTTATAACTTAAAACATTCAACTTCTTGTAATAGTGAAGCAAATTTTAGCTTTGCAAAGCATTTGTTATGCAATATTACGGTTGAAAAACAATGAATCTCAAATCCACACCTCTGGATTTCTACGTACCCAGGGCCTTATCCACTTTGACCATGATGTGAGTTCGAGCCTCACTAGAATTATAATTTTTCAACCGTAATATTATATTAAACTTCTTGTAATCGAAAAATTTCAGATTTAAAAAAAGTTCTGTTTGTGTGTGGATTAGTAGAACATGCTTGCAACTAGCATCATCAAGTCAGTTTCTTAAAACTATCATTATAATATAAGCATAGTTTACTTAAAATAAACTTAGTGTTTCTCACTCTCAAAAGGATTTTCGCCGTAAATCCACGTTCATACCAAACTACGCACTTGTACGTAATAGTAAATAATGAGTAGTTGTATTACCGTCGCGTCGTCTGGCAGCGTCATAACTACATATTTCCTTAAAATGCGATTAAACTTTCCTAAATTTAGGAATGACTAAATATCGGGCCCGATATTTAGGAAGGTGTAATATGCTCTTAAATGCGATTAGACTTTCCTAAATTTAGGAACGACTAAATATCGGGCCCGATATTTAGGATGGTCTAATAAGCTCTTTAAGAGCTTATTACACCTTCCTAAATATCGGGCCCGATATTTAGTCGTTCCTAAATTTAGGAAAGTCTAATCGCATTTAGGAAGTTAGCATCCGATTTAGGATGCGATTTAGGACAAGAATGGTTTCCGACGTTCTAAATCGATTTAGGATCCTAAATCGGAAGAGTGTAATCACATTTAGGACGCTCAGTCGCCGCTCGTCTGTCGTCGCGAGCGCACGTTTGGATGAGGGTTGGGATATTAAATCTGTAAATTTTAAATCAGAATACGAGTTTCCCGTTGCCAGAAAACGCAACGTTACGACTAATCTCTGCTTTGCACTGATATTTTTTTTTCTGATTTAATAATATATAGTCATAGCGGATGGCGGAGTGGGTATAAGTGTACCTGTCTGCGACGCCGAGGTCGCGGGTTCGATTCCCGCTTTTCTTAGTCTGGGTGTTTCTATGTATAATAAGTATTTATTTACAAAAGAAAAGTATAATATGTATTAGTATCAGTTATTCTAGTACCCATAGAACAAGTTCTGCTTAGTTTGGGACTAGATGGCGTTGTGTGTAAGTTGTGAAATATTTATTATTTAAAGTGTTATAAATTATAACACTGAATAATAAATTATAATAAATTTAAAAAAAAAAAATCTTTTGAATCCATTCGAACATAATTTCTGAAGTCATCTAGTTCTAAGACCCTCATAATGTTCATGCTTGCTAGATTTTATCGGGGCCATTTCGTCACACTTCTTTTTACTCGACACGTCCGTCACTTGTCGCTCGTCCTTAGCGTCTGATTTAGTGTCCTAAATCAGTGAACGTGTAATCGCGCGCTTTGGCGACTGAATTTCTTGTCCTAAATCGGACACTAAATATCGGGCCCGATATTTAGGAAGGTGTAATAAGCTCTTTAGTTCTAACAAGTAACGGAATGACATAACTACCGCTAAATATGTTATTACTTCGATTTTCTTATTGAGAACATACTTCTTATTGGTACCGTGTTTTCAGACCTCATTTGCAATCTGTTAGGCTTATTTATATATAACGCAAGTTGAAAATGAACTCACTGTAAGTAACTAATTGTACACAGGAGTATTATATATTAAGATAGACTTATATTTTTTTTAATTTGCTTAAGTTTAGTTTTTACAACTTCTATAGATAGTTCTGACCATGTGACATGACATGATAGATATGGTCATAGATTAGTGCAAATTTAATAGAAAGGAAAATTTATGATATTTTTTTAAGGAATTTATTACTTTAACAATATTTAAAATTCAATATTTATTTTTGCAATATTCCTTGCACCCGATCTCTTTTTTAGGAATTAACTAAAAAAATAATTAACTCTTTACGTGACCAGAAGGCTAGTTTCTACTTTAAACAAAGGATTAGCATTGCCATACCACGTGGCAATGCCGCCAGCGTTCTGGGGGACGTATTTTTTAACATCTAAACTTTTTACGAGATCTATTCAATTTAATAAGTTTGTACTATTCTTTTATTTGATGTATATATAGTAAGGGTTTTTATTTAGTTTTCACAGATTGATTAAACAACATTAATATATTCAAAAATCATCTAAGAAATAACTCGACTAAAATCAATATGGCAGTTTAGTATAAGCAGCACAACACACAGTACGCTTAACTACAATAACGCTCTAAGCGCCAACAATAACGACCCCAAATTTCAAAATAACAAGTGGACTCTTGCGAACCCCTGGGTCTTATATCAGGTAGAGACGTTACGACATTAACTCCTGTCAAAATAGACTGGGTCTCATTGTCCTGGGACATTGATACGAGGGTTCCGTACAATGGAAAAGGGGGTGGGGCGTGACAATCGGATTATTGTTGCCCATTTATCGGTAATGGTAACGTATTATGGATAAATTGGGGATCGTAGGATTGGCGGTGTATTCGACGCTGGTTGTTAAACCGATTTGCTGGTTTTAAATTACCTTTCTTATACAAAGGTAACAGATATTTTGTAACAGAGAAACAGCTAACCTAACAACTTGCCTCCACATATTATCGAAATCAAATGATGTTAACATACCAAAAACTGGTAGGTTAGCCTTAGTTGTTAATTTCTTGACAACTCTATATGATCAAGTGATGTTTATAATCGTTTTCTGTTTTCTTATAAGTATAACAAAATATCTATCTTATGCCAGGCCTAATAAAAGTCCCTTGGTCGATGTCCAGCTGTGACCTGCGGCCTGTTAATGAAAAAGCCTCGCCTACATAGAAATAATTAATTGTATTACTCATCAAAGATTCGCCAGACTTATGAATAAAAACTGGTTCATAGAATAAATCCATAGACATACATACATGGAAAAGTGTGGATAGCGTTTTTTTTATTATTTTTATGTTAGCTTTTGCCAGCAACTTCACGCGTAAATCTATGATACAGTTAGCAACAAATGACATCATTTATCAAATAATTATGGATCTCCAACAAGAGCTATACACATTATAGACATATAGCAAACACAATGAAACATTTTAGTGTATTCTCTCAATTAAAGGAGACCACAGCTCACAAACATTAGATTAAAAGTTTAAGAATAAAATTAAAATAAACAATTACACTATATGAGATCAAAACATAGAATTAAACATAGAATAATAAAACATTTCAAAAGTCATGAGCATGAATTGGATATTTCGTAACGACTTTCTTAGCTCACGGTCCATAATCTTCGTTCCCAAATAAAAAAATACGGATTGTTATCGCTTAAATATCCAGTATATGACATAACATCACGCCTATATTACCCAGAAGGGTGTGGCAGAGGTGTGCAACACTCACATTTCACCTGATACGTTTAGGTCCCATGGGAAACGGGGTGAGCCTATCACCATCCACCGGGCACTATTCCAACTACGTGCTGCTATTGTGAATTACCTGATGAAAGTTTACAAATAACACTTTGCCGGACCCGGGAATTGAACCCGAGACTTCGTGGTGAGAGCATACGCTAATCACTAGACCATCGAGGATATAGTTTCATAATATGAACTTGTTATTTACCAAACACAATAATAAAAAATGTTATTTATGAAGTATTTTTTTGTTGGTACTTGTATTTAAAATGCTTTAGAAACACCTTGCAATATTTGTCATACTTTTATCAATTATATCAAGTTTAGTATTTTTTTCTTTGTCTGAGCAATCCAATATATCAAATGATAACACTGTATCTTAATGAGTATTTTTATCAAATTAATCTTTTAAATAACCGGTTGATAGCACCTTTGGTGTTAATTCGACATTAATGGCTTATTATTTACAAAACAGCTATTTTTTCGTTTTATATGTAGAATAAACTTTTGTTTTCATTATGTACTCTTTTCAACGACGACCGGATGGTGGAGTGGGTAGTGTGACCTGCGACGCTGAGGTCGTGGGTTCGATTCCCACTTAAGACAAATCTTTGTGTGCATGAACATGGGGTTTGTCTTAGTCTGGGTGTTTCTAAGTATAATAATATGTATGTATTTACAAAAGAAAAGTATATATATATTAGTATCAGTTATTCTACTACCCATAGAACAAGCTCTGCTTAGTTTGGGGCTAGATGGCGTGGTGTGTTTGAGTTGTGAAATATTTATTTATTTATTATTTATTACAATTACACATGTATGATAGATCTGAAATTGAGAGTTTATGACAGAAAAGAGTTTATCTTTCTCATCATTCATCATCATTTCAGCCCAACGACGTCCACTGTTGGACATAGGCCTCACCGCCATAACGCGCGGTTTTGGGCTGCCTGAAGCCAACGGCTACCCACGATCTTAACCAGATCATCCGTCCATCTGGCTGGAGGTGACCCACGCCGCGCTTTCTTTCTCAATATCACTAAAATAAAACTTTTACAATCATACTGTACCATAGCAATTAATTAAAAATAAACCAATCCACCCACAAAATACATGACAATAGTATCAATACCCATTGTATTGACCAAAATCGTGCGATTAAGCCACCCTCGATCGCTTTGGGACATTAGTTCCGCGCGTGTGGTTACCGACGTATACGCAGCGGGGGTAACTTACCTGCTGGATAAGTTAATGGGTTACTTTTATTTGGGGGTTAAGTGCGATAGTTTTTGGGCGATTCTGTGTGGTTTAGGATTGTTGTTACAACTGCACATTTTTCATGTTTTTATTTTTCGTTAGTATAGTTAAAATAAAATAAATAAATATATTTCAAAACTTACACACAACGCCATCTAGTCCAAAACTAAGCAGAGCTTGTACTATGGGTACTAGAATAACTGATACTAATACATATTATTATATAATTTTCTTTTGTAAATACATACTTATTATACATAGAAACATCCAGACTAAGACAAACCTCCATGTTCATGCACACAAAGATTTGTCTTAAGTGGAAATCGAACCCACGACCTCGGCGTCGCAGGCAGGTACACTACCTACTCCGCCATCCGGTCGTCAAGTAGTTGTGCGATAGCGCGAGTGGTAGACTGTAAGACTGCTAAGTCAAAGATCTCGGGTTCGAACCTACGGCACACACCTCAGTCATTAAATCGTTAGGATTCATCTTTTCGAAGATATGTGTGTATTTGTCATATAAATTTATCGCTCGCTAACGGTGAAGGAAACATCGTGAGGAAACCTAAATGCCTGAGAGTGCCTAAAAAGTACTCGAGGTCGTGTGAAGTCTACCAATCCGCACTTGGCCAGCGTGGTGGACAATGGCCTAACCCTTCTCATTATGAGAAAAGGCCCGAGTCCAGCAGTAGGACATTTATTAGATACAGGGCTGTAATTATTATTTATAGTTGTACGGTTGGAAGGCCGGTACCAGGTATACGCCTTTTTTTACTGGCACAAATAGTTTAGTGCAAACAGGTAATTTTTCCGGCTACACGCTCAATCTTACTGGTGCAAATAGGAATATTCATACATTTTAAATGTGCACAAGCTGTTTGTGCAAGTAAGATGGAGCGTGCAGTCGGCATATTATGGGAGGTGAACTTTAATAAGCTTTCATAATCTAGCCTATAATGATTGACAAAAGATAGTTTTTTTCCCTTTTTTATATACGACATTCGCACTAGGAATAATTTCTGTATCGCGAGAGTGTTCACAAATATACATCCCACACACACACACACACAAAGTATGCCCAGAGTCAAAACAAATCTCTGCGGATCACACAAAGATTTGTCCCGTGAAGGGATCGAACCCACAACACCAGAGCAGTGGAGAGCGGCGAGGCGACCGCTTAAACCAGAACGCCAACCATGCACTACCACTACACCAGCCTTTAAATTTTAACATTTGGTAACTCTAACCTAAAAACCTATCATCTCTAAAATAAGAGCTCCAACAACTAATTTAATTCACCTTTTTGTCCTAACGAGTAAAAAAACGACAATTGGAGTTGTTCCAAAGGTCTAACGGCGACTATTAAAATTGTATTAAGTGCGCTTGAGGCTTACGGCTCCTAATGACGAGTCATCAATTGACCAAATCATGGATATCAAGATGGGCTCTATTTACTAGATGTTTTTGAAAAGTATCTTGTAGAGAAAACATTTTGTTAACTACTGACCCTATAAACCAAAAATTGCTTTTACATCCTTGCTTATCCTCCTGTTCCCGTAATTTCAGGGTTAATGAACTGGAAACTATACCTAAATAGTTACTGTTGAGTGTTACTTGCGTTACTGTTTGGTTGGAAATTAAATAAAGGTTGATCTAAACCAATATTTTACTTAAATTTTAAAAACACTGACATCAACATAACATCACGCCTATATTACCTAGAAGAGTGTGGCAGAGGTGTACAACACCCACACTTCAACTGTTATGTTTATGTCCCATGGGATAGGGGGTGAGCCTATCGCCATCCACCGGGCACAATTTCAACTCAGTGCTGCTATTAAGAATTTCCTGACGGAAAAATCTCAAAAAACACTTTGCTCAACCCAGGAATCGAACTCGAGACGTCGTTGTGAGAGGGGCATACACTAAACACTAGTCCAACAAAACAGTTAAATTCGAAATATTTATCGTCATAATATTTTCAGCCACGCCGCGTTTAAAAGCTCGAACCGCAAAGAGAAGGTAATATAACACACATAGAAT
This sequence comes from Hypena proboscidalis, assembly GCA_905147285.1. Lineage (NCBI taxonomy): Eukaryota > Metazoa > Arthropoda > Insecta > Lepidoptera > Erebidae > Hypena > Hypena proboscidalis. Next base: position 2,864,077 of record LR990147.1, read on the forward strand.
GAAAGAACAGTAGAACAGACAAAGGACATCATAAAATGAATACCAACTCAAAAAAAATGGTTCAATGCTACTGTTTCATTCACCTGCGCCAACAAAACAACTACAAAACTACACCAAAACGACAACGACTGCACTCCGACTTCCGTACCCAAACTACAATCTCAAAATGTCCCAAATATATCACAACCTTTTTTCAATAAAAAACCAAAGACAAACACACATTAAAAATCCACATAGCTTAATTAATTCTCAATTTCGCGCGAAGACGAAATACGAATTCAAAAAGAGAATAAAATGGCCGACACAAAACGAAAGACGTTCCGTAACGCTCGATTTGCGATACAGATAAAAAAAAACTGTGAGTGGAACCGGATCGAGCGGAGCCGGGGCTAAACAGTAGTCAAACAGAGCAACCTGATATGTAGATGAATTGTGGAGATTGCACACTACACGTCCGCAGCAAAATTGGTTTTAAAATTAAACGGTTGTCGAGTCTTTATGCGTTCGTTTAAGAGTTTGTTTATGTTTAATTTTACTTTTTTAAATATGGTTTTATTCAACACCTGTGGTAGGGAGGGCATTGTCATAACTGTTTGTTTGCAGTAAAATATGAAGTAATTAAAATAAAGAATTTACTTGTGTAATAAATTCTTGAGTACAAAAACGGGAATCAGTGGTGTTTATTTAGACTTACTACTAAGTCTAGCTAGTCTAGGGGTAGTTAGGGTAGGCAGGGGTAGTTAGGGTTTATAAATATTACAGGAATAAATAGCTCGGTAATGTTTACTGTAGTTAACCAGTAATTTTAGGACCTGAAACCTTTAACCTCTGTAGTTTTAACAGCTAGGTAATTCAATAGAGACATAATTTAACATTAAAAAAAATGTAATTTACACTAACTTGTTACTTCAAACTACTTTAATAAACTGAAAATACATTTTTTTATGCTACATAATATTGTTCTAGACAGCTTGATTTTAATGGCGTTTTTTTATGATCGCAAGTGTGCTACAGGTCCAGTGGCTAAAGGTTTTTTGAACGATGTGATTCTTGTGATACCGCAGCGATTCGTGATTAAGTGTAAGCGCTCCCTAACAATGAAATTGTTGGCATTCTAAGAATAAATTTTGCTCGAATGAACATTTCGCTCTAAATCATAATTAAATGTTGCACTTTTTCGATAAATGCGATATTGGAATAATAAAATCGTCTATTTTATTGAGGTTTTAGGTCATATTTTCATTGTAATTATTGAGGCGAGTTGAAGATAAATCTTAATTAATTATTTAATTTTATTATCAGTCAAAAGTTGGAACATTTTTACTTTTTTTACTTTATGAGGTTATATTTTAAATTTTCACAAAATACGAAAGCTCTTAATCTGACTACTCGTGAAGTTCAGCGAGTTACCGGGCATCTTATAGTCAGGATTTTACTTATAGCTAGAGTTGTAGCTACAAATTCTACAACTTCGTTTTCTTCGTATCTGGCATTTTATTTAAGTTCAATTATGGATTCCAAAATTCTTAATTGAAAGTTTAAACATAACCGTTTCCATTTTGAATTAAGAACTCACCGCACACTCGGCAGTTTGAAGTTCGAAGGCGTTGCGTAGCCATAGAAACAATGTCATCTGGCTTGAACCCTGTGTTACGGAGGTGTGGTCGCTAACACGATTTAACACTAATCCTCAGCGAACACGCAATTATTTGTTAAAGGCGTCACTTTTCACACTTTCACCTCGTTTTTTTTTTTAATTCGAGTACCTATGAAGCGTCAACCACGCCCTGCTCAGTAGATAGGAGAGTAAGTTTTATGACTTGGTGCTTGTAAAATAGTCGCTAAATATTTTGTTGTAAGACCTATAATTCTGTGTAGATCTTTTACTTATATGTACTCATAAATACTTCAGGATTAGGAATTAGAGCCAGATTGGTCAAATGGGGGGTTTGAACAAGCCAATCAGTAAAACGTGTTTAAATTCTTCAGCATGTACAATGATTCTATTTGCTGATAAAAAACGGTTAATTTAAATATAGAATTACGTTTATTTTAAATCCTGCAAGAATGTAACCGAGCGCCATTGCTCGAATCTGGTTGGTTCAAGCTTATTTATGTCAAAGCCAGCAAACTTTGCGTACTGGTCGAATAGTTGGTTAAAAACTATTTGAAAAAAGAATATTATTATTAAATACCTTTTTTTACTGTTACAAAAATTAAACAAAAGCATTTTTATTCTAATTTCAAACGCCAATTTTAACTGAATTTTGTTTGTTTTTTTAAATTCTTTTTTTAACTTTAAACTAATTTTAATTAAAATAAATCAAAACATTGTTACCGTATACAATATAAATAATTCCGTTCTCACATATCGCTAAGCCAGCAAACTGCAAAGCTGCTTAATCCAGTAAACCAATAAAGGGTTTACTTAATGAAAACCTATTGGCTTTGCCGCGGCAATGCGACGTGACGACGTGTCGATGCATTTCGTGTTAAGCTGCGTACACTGGGACGGGAAAACGATTGAACTTACTGCAAAAATACTTCAACTATACTGTAAAATAGGTACTTGAAAGAAAATCTTCTATGCAGGTTGGGTACTTAGAAGATTTTATTTGAACAACAGAGTCTAGACGTGATGAATGCTCTTTTACACTGGTTGAAATACGAAAAAAACACGTTTTGCCATCAAATAAAACAGTAACTTCGTTCGTAAAACGTGAAAATATAGCACACAGATTTATAAAATAACAATTTCTCAGTTATCATTTCACTTTAATTTAATATTTTCGCCATTCACGACCAAAAAACGGTCTGCTCTATACAAACTCTCCTAAACACTCTATTATTCCCAAATTAATCGTTGACATGCATTTAAAACGCCACTCAGTATGAGTCAGCGTTTTTGCCTCACCGTGTGCGTTGTCCCTAACCCTTCCCGCGAAGTAAGGCGGCTTATTCGATTAGTATACGTCACTGATTGAATTAAGGTGAATGCACTGGATTTAATTCTTATTTGTGATTTATTTAAGGGGAGAGCTTTTGTGAATAGGCTTTGTTGTAAGCCGCACCGGCTTACAAGGTATAGTATTGTTAGTAAACCTAGAAAAACTGTTCTAGTTTCGTAGTTTGCAATTTTTTTTTCTTAATAATATCATATGCCATATTAGCGAATGGCTATTGGAGAGTGTCTATCAGCAATAATAAAGTTTTCATTTTAGGTACTATTTTGGATCATAATGCTAAACTACAATTGCTAAGTTTCGATATTTATTCATTTATAATGTAAATAAAAAGTCCTTACTTAAAAAGATTTAAAAATATCGAATAAATTGAATAATTTCAATGTTTAATTTGTTCGGAAAAGGTTAAGATTTTTAACGGGTTAGAAAATAACACCAACCGCATCTTAAATCTGTGTTTGCAGCTAACACCCCTATATAGGCTAAATTGCCCTGTATATTTGTTTAAAACATAGTATTTTTAAATTAGCTATTTACTCTAATCATTTTTAAATGTGTTGCTCACACACACAGGCAGTCATACAAACAGAACAGAGAGTACTCGCAAAAAGCAATTATTTTAATGAGTGCCAGACGAAGCATGGAGGGTGTATTTTTTCATGGCATCGCATCAACAATCTCTTGGATTGTTTAACATTTATAATTTACATAATTCATAATCATCCGAGTGGAGTGATTGGTGCTGGTGAGAGCGAGAGCCGAAGCGAAAATATCAAAATTAAAGAATTAAGAAATTTAAGGATTATTCTATAGCATTGCAGTAATTATAGTGTTTTCGTTAATTTCTTTGTGTTTTTGGTTTTACTATACTATTGTTTTTTTTTTCTTTAGACATAATATATTAATTTAAAAAATAGCTTATGTACAGCTTTAAAATTATGTTTAAATAATAATATTATGTATTTTGTGGATAACGTCGTCGATTACGCAATTGTATTTTGTTTTTATTATTTATGTTTAGTTTACTTTAAAAACTTGTATTACTTATTGTGTATTGTTTGTTATTCCAAATAAATAAAATAAAATAATAATACAATATATTCATTTTTTATGTTCTAGATGTCGCTTCTTTAGTATTATAGAGACCTAATACAAAAAGTAACGTTTTAGAAAAGAGATTCGTACCACGATAGCTTTTATCGCTAGTTTCCAAAAACTTCACGTTGTGTATTAGGTGTTTATCTAAAGGTGCGATGTGATCTTTTTATGTTCTTAGATGAGATATTTTGCCATCGAATTTTATGTCGGTAAATTGTATATATATCTAATGAATATTGAAGAATATTGAATGTTGGGTCCAACTTGAGAGATCGCTGTCTATTCGGATAAAGTGGCCAAAATTACTCAAGCATAAATTTAAGTATTTTATCGATATATCGTAAAAATAAAAATAAAGTGACACAAAATGCAACACCTTACATTCTGGTTGATATTTAGAAATTGTGTATAATTAACAATTGGGACCATAATGAAAACGTAGCATTCAACAAGGATTAACTAAACAAGTCACCTTTTTGATTATTATGAACTTATAGAGGAACAGGGTGCGATGTTCCTCCACCACAAAGGGAGGATCTTCCGACCAGACTCGGTGGTATTGCCTGACGGACAGCTCTCCAACGGTAGCGTCTTGGAAGTGGTATATATATTTATACTCTCTGTGTCACTTATTGACGTTGTCAATGTCATTCGTCATTAATTATGTGCGGATACCGCCACAAACTAAAGAACATCCAAATAACGAGTAGCCCGCTCCGCTTCCCGCCCCGCTCTCAGTCGCACCCAACCTTCATACCTAATCATTTTAATTGCTGACACAGTTGCTTCGTCTTGGTGCACAGCAGACTTCATAATACCTTTGTTGTTGCTTTAAGAAAAAAAACCAGCGACCTAGAATCCCAACAATGCAATTAAAATCTATCATTTAGCTTATTGATGTTTGTGACATTGTCCTAAGCCTGTGAACTTTTTTTGTGTATTTTATAAAAATAGGCTCCAATTATTGATTAACGTTTCGCATTTTAATAATATTGTTATTATAAGCGGTTGTATTGCATAAGGCAGTTTGCAGACCAAGGAACGTAGTTGAAGTAGCAACCATATTTATTTAAATTAAAATAATAAAGTTGATTTCTTGAAATAATCTTGTTTCGTAAAATAATCTTAAAAGTATTGTTTTCCAGTGGCCGCAATTCAGTTGTTTGGCCTGCAAAGCGTTTAATTTGAGTTTAGCAGTAAACTTGCATTTGAGACATTGTATCTCAGAATCGACCGTGGAATAAGTCTGTCATGAACCTACTACCATAAGCATACGGGTGTTAATCTTAGTTGAAGTGATTAACAGTAGTATAACTAGTAAGTTTTTATAGAAATGAACTTTTTTAATAAATAAAATTGTATAAATCTTCTTCTCCTTAAAAATGTTATGTGGTTTGAATGAAGTCAGATGATAATTTTAATTTTTACTAGATATGATTTTTTTTTAACTTACTCTGTGTGCTTTTAGAGAATGATAAGACGGCCAGATGAACAATTTTTCATTTGCAACGGATCTTATTTTTTGAAGACGGGTCCGGAATTGCGGGAGAAGCTAGTAGGTAAAAAAATCGTACAATTACACTGGTATTATTCTGGTCTCTCCTTAACAAAATAAGCACGCAGTTTTTCTTTAAGACATTTATCAGTAAAATATTTATGTAACTTTGGGTGTTATAACACTGAAATCAATCGATTCATTTGACGATCAAAGAGTCAATTACAGTTTGTTATAGTACCCTTCATTTAATTATGACATCTTATAGAAAAATACTGTGATATTAATAAAGAATTGTCTTGACATAAAACAACGTGCAAAAACCATTGATAAGCGACACTTTCAACAAAAAGTCATCGCATCATGATACCAAGACAAACACAATAATAACCTTCAAATGACATTACTCCGATAAAAAGGGGTAAGTGTAAAATGTGAAAAAAGTGTAGAGTTGACAGGTTATAGACAGGTCGTTCGCAGTAGACAGTTTATACACATTGTGTGTATATAATAAAGTAATAACTGACGTTAGTTAAGGCAAACACTCATTTGTTTGGTCTAAGTCACAAGCTGCAGCGGGAGCGGGCGTTCGCCAACACACTTTTAATTTAATTTTTAACATGTATAACATTACTCACCGTTGTTTGCATTTATCAGCAAATATATAGCTAAGAATTACAGGTTTAAATGTTTTGAAAAAGATACCGTTTCTTTATTCCTAGTCAAGTTTCGTGTTTAGAAATAAAAGCAAGAGCTATACTTTAGGTAAAACTTCATCTGAAAGTAGAATATTTTAAAATACTTAATCGATATAATGCTATGGGGTAACCGTTGCATTATGTCAATTCAATATTGCAATATAAGTAACTTATTTTTTTTAATGAAAATCTTTTGAGAATTAATTTTGGTATAAATTGAAAACCATTTAACCCGAAGTTTGTAGTTTTGCCGCTACCAAACTACTTTTTATTAGTACTGTACTTCGATCAGATGACAAGAATTGATACACAATAATTAACTCGTTAAGTTAAATAGCAAAGCATCTACACTCTTTCCTTCATATTCTAGGCACGTAGTATTCATTTACCATCGTGTAACAAATAATTAACTGTATAATACTATGGCGCCTTGAATCCAATTTACTTTACCCCTGTAATTAAATGTTCAATATGAAATAACTTGGTATTTCCTACTATTAATTATTATAAATGTGAAAGTTTCTGTACTATGTGTTTATGTTTATAACTCAATCACGCTGTGACTTTTGCATGAATTTGGATGAAATTTGGAATACAGATTCTTTTATTCAGATAAACATACACTTATTTTAAGAAGTTTTGCACCACTTTTAGAAAACGTTTTTATTTTATTTAGCGCAAATATTTTTTGTTAAGTGTATTTAAACGTTAAATAAACCGCTTTCGCTTGTATTTCGACACCACAAATTTATCGGCCGTAAAATCTCGATGCGACTAATCGCGTAAACCATCGCGAATTCGCATACAAATTTGAATAATTAATAAACTAATTAATTGTAAAAAGCTGTTGTCCGTAATCATAGTGTGGGATTGTAAATGTTTACAAGACGTTTTAGGGTTCTTGGAAAAAGGTTTGAATTTTTTTACCGTTATTCTCAAAAAAAACCTTTACCTACTTTTTGAAGTCGGTTTTTTTTTTGTTAAAAATTATAAAATTATTTACTCGTATTGTTGTTTCATGATCATCGCCAAACCGTAGAATATATCAGTACAAGCAGTAGATATAGTTTTCTTTAATCCTGTTCGCAAAAACCATCTGTACATAAACAGTTATATAACCTTTCATTGGTGACAAGTAACGATATTTTCAACCCACCAGTTGTCTATGCTTCAACATAACTGTCAGATTAACACCGATATCGAAGTGGTTAATTTTGCCGTTTAATTACCAAATTAATGAGGCTTTTTAAGTTTATATTTATTTTTGTTTATATTTTAGGCAAATAAGGTTGATTCCCACTTAACGGTAACTATAACCCATGAACATAAATATTTCGCAAAAGATTGCCGCAACATCAATAATGCGTAATGTGCCAGCGACTTCATGGCCCAATGTTATCACCAAATCGGCACACAATAGTATAAACTCATGGTCCGTATTCACATGCTATTTTACACGATAGTTTTACTCCAAGATGAGTGGAACGTGACGCTCGATGGAGAATAAATTGAAAATTCCTTCGAAAAGTATGTGTGGTCGATCCAACAAAGAATATCGTATCACCTCGTACTGGGTTGCGGAGATGACAACTGCCATCAAATCCAAATTCAAATTCAAATCATTTATTTTCATAGGCCCCTGAACGCGCCAAAATATTACAAACAAATGATATTAAATAAATTCATATTATTATCAATGTTAAATACTGATATTTAACTCAATCCGTTAGACTAAAAGCTGAGCCCAATGTAATTGAAGGCTAGGCTAGTATTTGTATGTGTGGACAATCTCATCGGTTTTACTTGATCAAGTAATTTCGACTATGGACCGACACGAAATTTTGAAAATCGATTTTTGCGTAGTGTACATAAGGATACTCTGTCTTCTCTGTATATACCTTCTGGCAGTAACTGTTGTGATGTTATGTTATGTTTTTTTTCTCATTAGCTAGATGGTATCTATTTACTTCTTAACCGTAAATAATTATCGGTCTGTCAAGCCTGATGGTTATGGAAATATTGCTTCTTAATTGTCCATTAATTTGCATTAAATCATTCATTATCGTTGATAGAGATCCGTACTGATTCTGTGATTTACTGTTTTCTGTATTAATATTGAAATATTAATATTCTCAGTGGCGTGGACTTCTGTTTTAAATGGAAATTAATTCTAGTATTGAATTAAGAGTAGTTAGTTTTAGATTACGGCTCACCAGTCATACTTATTTGATGATTACATAAATGTAGTCTTGAATTTTTTATTTTCATACTACGCCCACAGCGAACGAACGTGTGGTCCACCATGGGCTGTACTCCACCACTGTGTGGTAAGTGGAGTACAGCCCATGGACATCAACAATTCACAAAAGAAGATTGTAGATGCGTCGCTGTAGCTGAGGACTACGGTGTTATGCCTCATGCGCCAGTAATTTCAGGGCCTGATCTCACCACCAAACCGGAACACAGTAATGGAAGTACTACTATTTGGCGAAAGGTTAAAGGTGAGACGGTGGTGCTGCCGCCCTCGAGCTCATTCACAAGAGCTCTACCACCAGTAAATTCTGATTCGATTAAAAATCATGACCATTATGACCGAGATAGATGCATTCATAAATTGACTTGTTATAGCCATTATTAATTTAAATGTTTTAGGAAACGTCAATAGTAGCATGGAGTTGGAATTGCCCTGTGGATGGCAAAGGGCTCACCATCACATGGGATCTAAACATAATCGTTGAAATGTGGGTGTAATACATATCTGACACACCCTTCTGTGTAATATAAGTGTGATGTTAGGTTAAATGTCAGCAACTAATAGAGTTATACATAATAACCACCTATAAGTATACCCAGGATATTTTTTACCCTATGATCAGAATAGTAAAAACATACCTTTGGAGAGCACCTAATACCAGCTTTGAATAGGTCCCATATAATTAGTTCCTAGAACCTGTTATTCTTACTAATAATATTTCTAGCCTAGACTCGGCTACCAGGCTAAGATGCGACTGATTACTGGTATTTACTGAGAGCTACTGTTATTTGACCTGTAAAACTATTAGAGGCTTTCAATAATTGCGGTCTTCTGAAATTGAAGATCTTGGAGTTCAGAAGTGGGTTTAATCTGCAATAATTTTATGATTCTTTAAATTTATGAATGTATTAAATAAAGAAAATAAATAAAAATGAATTTATTTCTCACCATCAACCATAATATACATATAAAATTGTAATCTACTTAGCTATGTTACAGCGTAGGTTGAGGATCGCTGGTGCCCGAAGTAGGTATAAAAAATAACCTGTGATACAGGTCACCAGTTTTTCACTCGGAACCAATGCAGGGCAAAAACCTCTACGCCATAGTAAAAACTGACTGCAATATTAAAGGTCGTTTAAAACTATGGGCTGTACTTATTAGCATATTTTTATAAAAATACGCAAAATAGTTACCTTGTTATAATCCTGTGTTACCTGTGTTCTAACTATGTCATCAACACAGACATGATCATTCCAGAACTTAGATCGAAAATTATTTGGCCAACAAGTAATCAAGCATTTCTATTTTATCTTTAGCGAGATCTTAACTAACAAATAACTCGTATTTTAAATACGAATCTCACAATTCCTTTCCCTCCACAGCTTACAGCTAGAAAAACACATACGGAATCCGCAGCGTACCGACGCGGATTTTTTTCACATCGGACGTAGTGGAAAGTCACATTCCTAGCGAGAGCTACGTCATGATTTCATCATAATTATTGGGCTGCGGCGATTGGTTAATGAGATGGCAGTTACGACGTTCTGTCATGAGAGCAACGATTATTGATCGACTTTTAATTGTCTTGTTTGCTTTTATTGACTTTAATTTTATGGCGACTTTTGTGAGCAAAATTAAATGTGACTTGAGTGATTTACTGCACATTTTAAGTTTTCTTTTCTTTTTTTTTTTATACTACGCCCACAGCGAACGAACGTGTAGTCCACCTGATGGTAAGTGGAGTACAGCCCATAGACATCAACAATCCACAAAAGCAGATTATAGATGCGTCGCTGCAGCTGAGGACAACGGTGGTATGCCTCATGTAAAATGGTTAAATGTTAACTGCCTACGATGGGACGTCTATATTTTTTACAATGCATTTGCCCGAATAGTTTTATAGTACAGAATGCCACAAAGTTGTGAAGTTACTAGTTTTTAAATTTAAAACATTTTAAGCAACATAGCTATTGATATACAAAAGTAATTTTCAGGCAAAACATTTTTTTCATTACATGACTCCATCGTAATTATTGGACTTCGCAGATTGGTTAAAGAGATGGCTGTTACGACGTTCTGTCATAAAAGCGACGATTATTGATTTACTTTTAATTGACTAGTTTGTTATTAATTTGTAGAAAATGATTTTTTCTGAAAATTTTCATTTGCTATCTGTGCAATTTATATGTTTAGTTCTTAGGACTATAAATAAATTAATCTTACAAGGACCGTTTCGTTTCAGTTATGAGGTATTTGCTGATAGTAATAGATTAAATATGAATTTAATATTCTTCATTTTATTTAGTCCAGTCTGGATGTAAGGACATCAGTGATGTAACTTAGTAAAGAATATGGGTTTCAGGACTAAAGCGGACGGTCTTTACTGTTTTCTTTGACGACCTTGATAGATATGCGATAAGAATGTGTTAGTTTGTAAGCTTTATGTTTGTATCAACCTTTAAAGAGTCTATTCATTCACCCTCGTCATGTTTAAATGAGACAACGTATACAAAACCAGACTAAACCAATACAAAAACAGGAAAATCTCGCAGCAGTCTCAGAAAAATCGAAGCGCAGTAGAATAGGTAATGTCAGAGCGAGATGCAAGACACCACCCTAGTCGACCACGCCCCCTTTCTTCTAAGAGGGAAGCTACCCTTATTTAGGGGTGAACGCACTAGGGGATGGTAATTGGCTTTCCACGTGGTACGAATTTGGGTGTACGAAAATTGGGGTGGCCTGTTAAAAAAGCTATTTCGTGGAAAATTCGGGAATGATTATTCGATGAAGTTTTTGGGCAAGTATGCAGTGTTGGGAAATTGTTAATCGGTAGTGTATTGTATTATGTTTAGGTAGGTACACTATATTTACAACATAACAGGTAAATAAATACCTATGCTCGACGTTTTAAATGACTTGCATCATTCGTGGTCACGAGCCGTCTGGTGAAGCTCTGCGTCGTTTCCATGATTACGCGATTTAGACCCGTTTTCTATTTTTTAACCGACTTCAAAAAAAAAAAGAGGTTCTGTATTCGATCCGTATGTATGTATGTATGTATGTATGTATGTATGTATGTATGTATGTATGTCACCTTTTTATGTTCGCGATTTTCTCGGAAACTACTGATCCGATTTGAATGCAGATTTCGGTATTTTAATCCTTGTGTTTCAAGGAAGGTTTTAGTATATAATTTATCATAATCTGATAAAGATCTTTGGAGACAGGCAACGGAACTCTTCAAAAACGAATAGCTAATGAACCACGTTTTGTGCAATCGTGTATCTATGTATTGTTTTCACCACTACATAACATAACATCATGCCTGTGTATGCTTTGAAGAGTAAGCAGAGACACCCTACTTACCTACCCTTAAAGTACCGAAAGCTCTTAGGTTTGGACGGGGCTTACGTTTCAGCATATTTGTTATTATCGTAGTGATAACTTATGATCATGAAGATCTCAGAAAGATTTTTTTGATAATATATAAGGATTTGATTATAAAAAAAATAAATAAAAAAAAATAATTAAAAAAAAAGAATATTCTTAACTCGAGCGTATCCTAAATATTATAATATGTACTATTTTTTTTCAAAGAAAAAGGAACCGCCTTCAATAACTCAAAAGTAAAAAAACTAAGACACTAAAAAGCTTGAAATAAAAAAATAAAATAAAAAAAAACCTAATTAAAAAAACTAATAAAAAAAAAGAATATTCTTAACTCGAGCGTATTCTAAATATTATAATATTTTATGTACTAATTTTTTTCAAAGAAAAAGGAACCGCCTTCAAAAACTCAAAAGTAAAAAATAAAATATTCGCTAAACTTTGCTTACCTTTATATTAATTTGTTTAAAACAATAAACCCAAATAATTATGTTATACCAATTATTTATATTTTTTTGAAGTCGGCGCCAAATTACAAAATCAAATACCAATTAAAACCGTATTTACCGAAATAATTGTTGAAAAAATCACAAAATCAAATACCAATTAAAACCGTATCAGCAATTATGTGATTTGGCGCCGACTTCAAAAAAATATAAATAATTGGTATAACCACAGATATAGATCTACATAGATAACGCAAATGCATGTACTTCGCGTGTCTCAACCCCGACCAAGCGTCGAGGTTGGTCGCCGCTAACTTCAGTCCACGCGCGTCTTTTGTCAGAGAAAATCATAGCGGACGGCTCCAGTTGAACGTACTGGGCGGATGGGCATCGGCGGCATCGGTGTCTTTGAATCGGTTTGGATTTCCCGTCACTAAATTTCGGCTGTGACGTCACAATAGGTATTAAAAAGTCGGCACGCTTGGTTTCAATACAAATCGTGATACTTGCGTTATCTATGTAGATATATATCTGTGGGTATAACATAATTATTTGGGTTTATTGTTTTAAACAAATTAATATAAAGGTAAGCAAAGTTTAGCGAATATTTTATTTTTTACTTTTGAGTTTTTGAAGGCGGTTCCTTTTTTTGAAAAATGTTCTCAAATCGCGAAAGTTTAAAAACATATACAACAGTTAAGTTAGCGTAAACGATATTATTAACTTATTGCCTTGTAAACCAGTTAATTGGAGAAAGCACCATATCACCTTCGACATGTCGCTCGCTTGCAAAACTATGCTTGAATCTCTGTGATACGTTGGTGGTAGATTACAACCAGAAACTACTGCAAACATGACGAAGACTACATAATTGTTTGCTACATAAACCCTGTAAAACGCATCTACACTCTGTCAACAAATGCAGCACATGGGCGCAAAGGTAAAAGCACGAGCACTTTAAAATTTTACTACCATCACCCCTGCGTGTGCCGCTGGTCTTCCTGCGTGCCTTAAAGATCCCTTATTATTTATTTACACTCAGAAAAGCAGAGTGCATATCTGAGTCACTGCAAGTTAGTACAAGTCTAACATACAGTTCACCCAATTCAGTTAAATGTGTTACACCCTAAATGTAATTGAGAATGGGCTTGGAAAATAACAACTGTCCTCTCTGTATCTATAACATTAATTTTTAGTCTTCCTACCTAAAAATTAAGACAATAAAGTAGAGGTATTAATTTATACACATGTCAGTTTCATCATTATTTTGATGATGATTTTATTTCGATGACATTACAGAAAAAAATACTTATTTATGAATAAAATTTATTTGTTAGAAACTGTACATAAAAAATATAATTCACAAAACTGAAAAAAATACCGGTTTACGAATACTATGAAATATTATCATTACAAAATATAACATAACATTCCGCACTACCCAGAGGTCTATAACACCCTCATTTTACCTGTTATGTATAGGTCCTATGCGATAGGAGGCAAGCCTATCGCCATCCACTGGCACGATTTCAACTCCATGCTGTTATTGAGAATTTTCTGACAGAAAAACCCTAAATAACACTTTGGCCCGACCTGGAAATCAAACCGGAGACTACTACACTAACCACTAGACCAACGAATCAGAAATATTATTGACAACATAAAGACAAAATCAACCCTACGTGTACTGTCAACATAAAGACGAAATCAACCCTATGTGCACTTTTCAAATTTTACTACACCACCCCTGCGTGCGCCGCTGGCCTTTAAGACCCCTACATAATGAAAGTTTCACCAATACTAGATAATTAGGGTCACGCAAGCCTGTCCATTCATATTGTGAATCAGACGATTATTATATTACCTGGGTGACTCAGAATGGACTTTAGATTAGTTCGATTTGTGCCAAATTAGCTCAATTTATTATGTTGAAATTTGTGGACTGTGTTTTGGTTTGTTTATTGGAATTGTTTTGTCAGCTGGTAGTAATAGATAATGATTCTGTTTAGAAGCTGTTTGATTTAAGACAGTTGACAAGCTACTGTGCAAACCAGTGATTAAGATTTCCAATGTTGTTCAACTGTCTAAGGCTTACCATCACAAACATTTACAGACATAACATTTTTAAAACACCTTTATGAACTCAATCATTTTGAGACTATAACTCCACCTATGAAAAACGTATCTGAATTTGTCCACCGCTCTCATCTGCACAGTCGTACTTCTTGTCATGCTTTTTGACTACAGTTATATATGTCCAATAGGCCACTTCATTCTATGAACATCAACGCTTCACAAAAGCATATATTATACTTCAGACAACGAAACGAGATAATTTTCATGATTTACTATTATAAACCCAATTCACAGGACATAAAGTTTAATTTCTATTGCAATTGAGATTGTTTCGTAGGCTTTAGTATTAGATGGGTTACTTAATCCGAAGACTAGAAGTAGTCCTCGGATGAAGCTATTTTCTTTTATTGATCAAAAGGCCATCCTCTTGAGCTAATAATAGAGCTCACAATCAAATTTAAAGGCAGGTTGAGGATCAGTCTTTGTTGCTTTCACCCTCGAGCATATTTACAAGAGCTCTACCACAATAAAATCATGTAAATAATACTTCCTAACCAACCTTCCAACGCCTCCACTAAACTTAATTAGAAAAATAATAACCAGACGATGACCATTACCCGCATTGTTTATTTATCCGGCAGGCCATTTCTTGCGATAGTTGCGATGGCTGGCAAGTGCATAAGGCAATAACCTAGTATCTCAGCTGTAGTTAGCTACCGTGAAGCAGACGGCCGTATTAGTAAGCTTAGTGCTAAAGAAAGTTCAAAATTCTATGCATTTATGCTACATGTAGTCCATTCTAGAATGTATTTATGTGTAATAGGAAATGAATCTTAGTAGGATAATACTATAATTTTGTGTGTGTCTGTATCTTCACGCTCGAACTTATGGATCAATTTTGATGGTGGTTATTCTAAAAGATCGCAGCTAGTGGGCAACATTGCCAACGGGCTGCAGTCTTTTAGAATAGACTCCTAGTACGTAAGTTAGTTTATCATTTGTTTAGTTTTATTTCTTAATAATGATTGTGTAAATAATACTTTAATAAAATTTATTTTGATGACACTTATACAGATACTTATATATATATATATATATAAATATCCGTTCTATGTAAAGGTTGATCCAGTACGAAATTAAAAGAAATGTTGATCCACCTTTTTGCAGTGTATAATTCGCTCTTTACAAATATAACCGATATACTTTGATCTGAAGTTGAAATGGAGGGGTTGTTCGAGGATCTGCATCGGTCTCTTTTCAACATACTTGCCATCAAAAAATACATTAACAACATGTTTTCGTTGATCCGTAACGGTCGCAAAAATTATACCAATGAGTCAAATGTGGATCCTTTTATATTCATGCTCATGCGCAATCTTACTAACTAACGTTGATCCGAGGGCAGTGATAGTTCCTAATTATTGAATGGGTAGTAAGTATATTTGGTATGAGATATTTTTTTTACTACCTGTTAATAATTATAATCTGTGACTGACTGATTATAAATGTTATGAAGATTTTTTTTAAGTTATGGTACGTACATAATACCAGAGATCATACGAGCGGAGCGAGTGATGCTTTGTCTATGCATAATACATTTAATAAATATATTAAGTAAATTTTCTGGCTAAATAAAATGTTTTTTATATATGTTAGAATTGTCGATTAGGTACCTATAAACGAAACGTTACTTGACTTATGTTTTTTTTTTAAACATAATAATGTCTTTTTTATTTTCTAAATGTTAGTAATATCTAACGGATTAAAGATGTTAAAAAATTATGATTGTTAAAAATTGATTTTTTCTACATGTCATCTAAACTTAATTTTAATAATATCCGATCCTTTATGCCTTTCAATTATCACTTTAATTAATGTATGTATCACTACTGGGTGCGCCAAAGTTCACCTAAAGTTTCAATGCCGATAATTGGAAATCTGAAAATGTTCTTTCAAACATTCTTCATCCTAGCAATTAGGTACAATTCCTAACAACTCTGCCACAAATTTTCATAATCGAAACATTTAACTTCCTAATGTCGGAAGCAATAAACATCTATTTACTTTTATTAGTATTCCTATATTTTTTCAACATCAACAACCATCTTTTACACTATTATTCAATGTCATATCTTTTTTGTTTAGGTTTCTTTTAATTAATAATAATCAGTATTGTATACATTAATTTTACGTAACTTTTACACATAACATGTAGTACCATGGTACAAGTACTTCTTTTTCTTCTTACGTGTCAATGGCATTTTGTTTTCTCATTTTTTATTTAATTTTTTTTTGCCCAGTAGGAAGCAACTTCTACGTCTTTGCTTGTGGCTTGCATTAGGTCTTCACGGGTACACGTAGAGGCCGACAGTGGCCACGAAAGCAGATGAGCCATGTTTTGAATGGGGAATCCACAATCGCACGAGGTATTATTGGAGTTTGTGATTCCCCATTTGGCCAGATTCTCCCTGCAGCGACCAACTTTAGTCCGAAGGCGGTTTAAAGACTTCCAGATCGGCCACTGTAGCCTACTTCCAAGTGGTAGGTGCTCAGCTAGCTCAGGAAAATCAGCGGGTGCTGGTAGCCTAGTCTTCCACATCTCGAGGCGTACGTGAGCTGGACTTTGGTCTGAAGAGTTCGCATATCTCAAGAAGCTCCTGCGACTTTTCAAGCGAGCTGGTGGGAGATGGTGGTCATACAGAGGATGTCGTCTGTCACTAATTTGTTTTAGCTTCTCAGTATGACACGAAGCTTCACGGCGTGCAGAAGGTGGCGCAATGCCCGCCAACGGCTATATCATATTGATAGGCGTGGGTTAGAAGCAGCCGGTGATGGCCCTGCAGGTGACATTCAGTGCCACATCTACCTCTTTGGCGTGAGCTGAACGATGCCACACCAGACATGCGAACTCTCCTGCCGAAAAACCACAACTACAAGTACTTACTTAGTTAAATATATGTTTTCATATACACATTTCAATTAAATTAGTTTAGTATTTATATCTTTATATTTTTTTATTTAAACTAGCGGCTATAGTTTTAAAATATTCACTTTTATTGGTGTATTCTGGTTTAGGTTAGGTTAGAACTGTGACCACGACGCATGAGTCGAGCGAGCGAAGCGAGCGTGCCGCGGCAGTGACCGGCGAAGTGCCAGAACCGAATCGGTCCTATAGTTATTAGTTTAGGTACGGTTAAAACTGCGGTATTAACTCCCAGGCCATGAACATAACCGTAAATGTGTCGTGTTTTATGAATTTTATTCATTTAAGACAAAAATTAGTAAAACGACCTTTAATCATTCTAAAGAGTTGATTTTTTTGACATTATTATCTTACTTGAACTTAGCAATAGACACAACTTAGTATGTTATGCAAAGTTTACCCCCCAAATAATAATCATACCCTCAAATTAAAACTATAAAATATCTTCTACACCACATATATTTTTTATTACAGTTTGTAAATGTTTCTTTCTGAGTATGAGTGAAAATATTATGGTAATCATGTTTAGGGATAAAAGCGTTATGATAAAAAAGTAGGAGTTTAATAGTTATTTATGGTACAAGTGAGAAAAAGTTTATATTTCTGTTGTGAGCGCCAATTGTAACCCCTTGAATTGAATCACGAGCGTAGCGAGTGATTCTAATAAAGCCTTCTTTCTTTTTTTCCTGGTAAATAGCAAACTTCTGTGTTTAAAATTAGTTGTCTCAACTCTTTTGAAGTTCTACAAAGTTCTTCATCACTGGATTCACTATTTTTTTGTTAAAAAGTGCCAGTAAACAATTAAACATAAACTGAAAAGAATTTATAGTTGCCCGTGATGACTTTTTTTTATCGTGGTTCGGAAATTCATTCCGTAACATTTATTTATAGAGTCTAATATTAAGTACCTGATTTTAATTAATTTAATGGTCAATCACGAATATAAAATCATTAAAATACTAAATAAGCGCGTATTCACATAATTTAAAATAATGAAACAAACGTATCTTATGTAGTTATTTAATCAAATTGATGTCAATGTTTATTACTAACCTACATGGTGGGTGCTTTGTTTTTTTTAGCACCTATTCATTGGAAGGATTTTGTGTTTAAAATTTGAATCACTTTGCCTCACTAGTGAGTAAAAACGGGTTTTACTCACTGAATTCTGGCAAGCAAACGATCTTTTTCGTGCTGGTGTGGTGAAAATATATTTACATTAATGATATTAGTTATAACAATTTTCGGAAACATGAGTGTTATGAACAACGCCGATAGCACTACAAATGGTATGAATAAAAACTTTAGAATATTTTTTTTTTAGTAATAGTGATCATTAGGATTTCAAATCGTTAGGAAGAACAATTTCGGGTAAAGTACTTTAGGTGAGCCAATATGGACTTATTACTACTACTTAAACATTATAATAACAATTAGAAATTGTCCTCATAAACGACTATATCTGGTAATAGTAGGACTCTTGCGGAGAGAATAGTAGGAGTCGGTTATTTAATGGCCATGTAGTAGCTCATCAACGCTACGGTATTTCGGGGCTTCGATATTCTAGATCTTATATCTCAGGTACTGAGTGCGATGCAATGTCACCATACTCTGTATGATATTGAGCTGTTGGCATGCATGCAGCTGGGCACGAAGCTTAACATCGGGTAAGCGACAAGCTTGTGCCATCAACAAATTTTACAAATCCTTACCATACATAATTGTATCATACCCATAATCATAAAAACGAAATAAATAAATAAAAGTTAATGATTAGGTGGTCTTGCAATAAATTATAAGAATTAAACCATCCATATACATTAGGTAAGTCCAGTAGGAGGACCAATCAGAAGGCCTTCTGATTGGTCCATTTGAATCGGATCAACAACTATCGGAGTGGATTTGTATATCGGATCAACATTTCGGTTGCATTCCCTAAACTTCAACGGAGTAAAACGTTGATCCTTATAAAAAGATTATATTGGATCAACAAAAACCACTCGGATCAACATAGGTTTTCGGATCAACAAAGTGCTCGCCCTACAGCACGCATGATCAACAATTGACGGGTTGGTATAACTATATATATATATATATATATATATAATATAATATAATATAATTTGGATTTTTTAAATTAGATAGAACGCCAGAAGCAATTACACTATCCAATGGTCCCAATGACATGACCAAAAACACACATTCACTCACACAAGCACACCCAGTCTCAGAACAAATCTTTGCGAAGCAGACAAAGATTTGTCCCATGTGGGGATCGAACCCACAACACCAGTGCAGAGGAGAGCGGCGAGGCGACCGCTTAAACCACTACGCCACACGTGCAGACAATGACCTAGAGAACCATATAAGCTATAATTTGTATTTACAAAAAACGTGTAGAAGCTAGTGAAGACTAAAAGTGTGAAGTCTTGACATTTTTAAAAATAAGTCTATGATTAGAATTAAATATTGTTTCATTATGATATCACTACCTTTTATAAAAAAAACTACCATACCTAGACTTAACGATGCAATAAAATTGTAGCCACCAAAACTGTGTACCCTAGTACTACTTGTATACATGTAGGAATAGAATAGATGATGTTTGTGTAATGGGTTGCTATCACGGAAGACACGGTACGCTGCGGTCAGCTGTTGGTTCGATTCCCCGGACTATCGTTAGGGTGTTTACCTTTGGAAGCACAGCTTTTGTGTTCGTTGCTAGTGGAATAGAGGGATGGAATGAAATTTTGATCTTGGTTGTGGTTTCGTAAGGCATAACTTATATATTTATCATTGCCTAAAGTTAGGTGACTGCCTATTATTATCTATAATTATGTCTATCTGGATGACAGATATATTGATGAAAATTGCGTTGGTTCAATTTTATGTAATTTTAGCGGTGTCCTAAAGGTGGAGAAGAATTTACAATGGGTATTAACATCTTTCCCAAACTCTAGGAAACTGTATCATAGTTATATGTATCGTTAAATATTGATTCTAGATATCTTAATATGTACTTATGAATTATACCTATTACTAACATTCTTCCGAAACTGTATATGTGACTGCATTAAGTGCTGCAGTTTTAGCACCCTACATATTTAGAGACATAATATGAAGCGAATATACCTAAATGTTAGTAAGTGATTAAAGACAACTTTATTTATAATTATTTCTCCGCAGAAATAATTATGAAGAACCAAGTGAGATCTTCTGTTTCTTCGTAATAATTAAAGAAAAGAAAGTTCTGAACTGTTTTTAATTTATCATTCACCATGGTCGGCTAGGCACCAATGCATCGGATAGCTGTTCCGAGTTTAATCTTTTGTATTTATATCACAAACTGCCGGACACGGTCCAATGCTTGGAAATCTACTTCTTTCTTATAATTATATGAAAAAACCATCGAAACCCGCTTTTCATATAACATGATACTTAATATAGATGTATAGAAAATATGGTCATTTACTGTATTTATACCTACTTGTAGATTTTTTTTTTACGAGTGTAAGATGGAACTTAAATTTTTTCAGTATAGGTTATTTCCTAAATAATAATTATGATAAAGAAAAAAATAAACCTACTTTTAATAAATAACTAATAATATGATATTAACAAAACTTTCACGAGCATCAAAAAACTCCTCCGCATCGATGTCAAAGGACGACATCGTCCCCAGAAGGCTGGCAGCATTGCCACGTTGTATGGCAATGCTCATTCTTTAAGCCAAATAAAAACCAGCCTTCTGGTCGCATCGACAAGTCTAAGTAAGTTAATGTAAGTTTTTAAGTAAGTTAGTAATCAAGTAAGTTTTTTTTGGTAGTAATAATTAATAGACTGAAGAAAAACACCGCATATCTTTCACCTATGCAAAGATCAGCAAGTAAAGTAGGATATTTTTTATTTAATTCCTTAAATTTTCGTGAAGAACAAAAGTTTATTTCAAAATTATAATTAAATGATAATAATATTGAAAATAAGTAGTTTTTTTACCTTTCGTTTTTAAGTATAACGTAAGGAAAACCTAAGAGTTTAAGAAATTACTACTGTTTGAAACTAATTGGTTTGAAACAATAGCATTTTTTTATACTCAGCTAATGGGTTTATAATCCACTGAAGGCATGTGTATTTTAATTAGTGAGGTTACTTCAAAGGTTTTCTACATTTTTTTCCTCGCCTAGCATTCCTCAGACTACAAATTTTGGTAGATATTGTTTAGTCTCGCCCCACTTTACCGAAGTGTTAAACCAACGTATATCGTTGGACGAACGTTTTCGTTTTCTTTGTCATAACATTACCCCTATATTACCTAGAAGGGTGAGGCAGATATGTACATTACCCACACTTCACCTGTTATGTTTAGGTCCCATGGGGTGAGCCTATAGCCAGAATTTCCTGAGGGAAAGTTCTTAAAAAACATATTTAAATTCTTTATCCCGTTAAAATATTGAATAAAGGAGAGAGATATGGGTAGTTTAACGTTAACCACCGATCAAAAACTTAGGTGAAACTGAGCTTTGGGTCAAAACTGTAAGTACCAGAAAGCTGATATTTTGCATGGATATGATAAATGTGTTTATCATTGCTCAAAGTAAGGTAACTGTCTATTATCTATAATTATGTCTTATCTGGATGACAGAAATGTTAACTAGGCCAACCAAGTCATAATAATCTAATCTAAGTAATAAATCTTATAAGTTTAGAATATCCACATTTAGCATCATCTACTATACCTAGAACATTACCTTGTATGTACTGCCTCGTTTTGGTCTAATGCTTACCCCTCACCGCGGTTTTGGTTTCGATTGCCGGTTCGAGAAAAAGTGTTTTGAAAAGTTATTTGTGATTATTCTGTCAATAAATTCTCAGTAGCAGCATGGAGTTGGAATTGTGCTCGGCGGATGGCAATAGGCTTACGCTCAACAGGTTTTCACTTTTTATGTTTAGATCCCTTGTCGAACTTTCTACTGCTTTGGGGAGTCCTAGTAGTTCTCAATCTGTTATAGACTGTGAATGATGTCCGTTGGCTGAAGATGGCAACTACACTACTTGCCACTTACCATGAGGTGGGCTACCCGTTTGCTAACCTAAAGTTTAACTATGCCATGAGGGTCATGCCCAGTAACAGTTTCCGATAAGCCGTTAGTAAACATCTTACACTACGCGTGCATGCGTTGCGTGCTTTCTTCGCGTGCGTACTCCACGTGGTAACCACACGCAACGAAGCTCTGATAGCTATGTCAATGGATGGCGTGTTGCTGATTTTTAATCATGGGCTCTTGCGTGATGTTGGGGAAGGTCTGATGGTGATGATGATGACGTTGAGGTTGATGACGGAATGTCCTACCTCAGACGTCATGTCTTTGAACTTGGAAGGTAATTGTTAGTTGTTATTACGCATCAGTAATGCCTTATGCCCAAAAACCTAAGAAAAATGCCTTTGATCAAGCCTGAGCGCATATAACCATGTTACCAGGGATTGTATTGTTACTTTTTTTCTATTCAAACGCGATTCCAAATTGTCATATTCAAGTACCATGATGTATTTTACATATTTTTCTTGTTATGCAATGGCTATGTATACTGTGGGTGTTGGGGCGCAAATTGAGAGAGACCTATGTTCAGCAGTGGACTACGAGAGGCTAAATGATTTATGTGTAATCTAAAGGGAAGAAATTCATTTCATTTTCATTTCATTTCATTTCATAGTATCTGCAATACTGTGCCCGCTTGAATGTAAGATTAGGCTGTACTTACTGGCACATAAGGCAATATAATTATCGTCCTTAGTTATCGGTAATATTTTTGTCAATTATGTATTTATAGGCTTGTTTTTGCCACTTGTCACCACCTGATGGTAAGTGGCAAAAAAAGGTTTATTGTCCAGTCTGATAGATTCGAGTACTCCCTGGGGGCTAGTAAATTGGTGATGTAACACCGCGTACTTCAACAAGTGAAGCTATGTCAACCATCTTGTGATAATTTCCAAACGACATTATTTTACTCTGTTCATTTTGGCTTACTTTAAGAAAGGCGACTGTTTTTCGTCCTTAGCTATTGCAGTTTAGCGATCATTGTTGTGCCATTTCATTTCAGTCAGCACCTAAAACAGTATTGTGAAAATCTAAGACACTGAATAGCAAGTACTTAGGCACAATCGCGTGGAGAGCGTGCTTACCTAGGTCACGGTATGCGTGACAAGTATTCTAGATCGTATTAACGTGAGGAATAGACTTAGAACCTAGGTTGTTGAATCCTATTGGTGGGAATTTGAAGGTCATGTTGCAGATTGGATTGGGACCAGAAAACAAAGCAATAAAGAATATTTTTAGTTCGTTATTGAGGTATGTTACTAAGAAATGTGTTTGAATAGAACACATTGTCGGTTTAAGGGGAAACAATATGTTGGCTGTATTCTATACAAAATTAATATTGGTTTACATTCAAACCTATTAAGATTTAATCCATTTTTATTGATAAATCATATCTGTTCTCGATTTGTTTTTAAAAATAGATATAAACTTAATAACATTAAAGTTAAGCCCATATAAAGTAAGTATGAAAACACGGCGCTCGGCAGTCTACTCTTAACCGACTTAAAAAAAAGAAGGGGGTTATTTACTGAATTTAGTCAGAGATGCGTTTGAAATATGCTAAAATCACTAACTAAATGCTGACAAATTAGTCTCTGGGATTAAAAAATGAACTATAGTAGCTTGTTGTTTCGCTGTTTTGACAATTGACATGATGAATGAATACTGACGGTATGTAGGTAGTGTGGTAACAATCCATTTCCCTCACTAGTGAATTCCTGGAATACGAAGGGTTCCTACACTCGTTATATCTTGAGTCATAGCATTCAATGTGTAAGGAAAGGTATGCAAAAGGGTAAATAGGATAATTTTAAAAATTGTATCCTTGGTCTAGTGGTTGGCATACCTCTCTCACCACGAGCTCTCGCATTCGATGCCCGGGTCGAACAAAAATGTAATCAGTGATTTTTATTCAGGCAATTTTTAATAGCAGCATGGAGTAGGGGTTATGTTCGGTGGAAGGCGCTAGGCTCACCCGCTATCTAATGGAACCTAAACACAACAGGTAAACGTATGGGTGTTATTTACATCTATTACATCCATCTGGATAATTATTAGGCCTGATGTTATTTTATCTTTTTATAGTCATAGAGCTCTTGAGAACAGGTTAGACCGGGGAAGTACTACCGTCTCACCTTTAACCTTTCGCCAAAAAGTAGTGTTTGACTACTGTGTTCTGGTTTGGTGGTAAGATCAGGCTCTAGAATCGCCTACTGGCATATTATTCCTCGCATGTTATGCCTAACACCTTAGTCCTCAGATGAAGTGAATCATCCACTATCTACCTTTGTGGATTCTTGATATTCAAGGGCTATATTAGTAGTTAAGGCCCGTTAGCCAAAAACATCTTATAAAAAAAAACTATTTTGTACAATTTGTTCTACGACTTCTTGAAATTCAGCATTTAATTTGGAATAATAAATGTATTAGAGTTTTAATTTAATAAAACCAACTTTAGTTTTAAAAGTTACCAAGCAAAATCATCAAAACTTACAAACAATATCTTTTGTACCTACTTTTAAATCTCTATAAATAAGGCTTTAACCTTTGAGTTTCTAAACCATATAATAACAACGAATGCTCAGTGTCTTAGACGGCTGCTAAATAGCACCCCAGGTTCGATTCCCGGTCAAATTTGCATACCTCATTGTTGGTTGCGAACTATAATTTTTGAGTTGAAAAAAACTTTTTTGTAGAGAACCGTGTAATAAACGGTTTGATGTGGATATTAAAGATTTCTTATGCTTTCTAATTTCGTTACGTTTCAGAGATCCGTAGGTTTGTGATAAAGTTATTATGTATGATTAATTTTAACCAAATTATTTTTTTTTGTTCGGTCTGTTTTTTCGCAAAAAAACTATCTTTAAAAATAATTAGATTTGGTGCCGTCGTCCCTCCCTAGCGTTGTTGTCGCTATGGTTGAATATCTGTCACAATATCTAAAAATAATTTTGTCATTATTGCAAGAGATTTTTTCAATAATCAATCTCTTTAGAACATTGCGAATAGATAAAATTGACACGTCTTCTTAAACCTAATAAAATAAATTAATCAAATATTTTACAATAATATCTTTTCATCTTATAGATATTAAGCGAGGATTATACCTCACCTATAAACCGCCATCTAGTAAAAAGAGTAATTAGGGCTGTTACCTAAAGAAGATGGATTTTTAATTTAGATGTGAATATTGTGCTGTATTGTATTTGTGTCTCAATTTTATGTGATGTCTAATGGTATTTAATATTGTGTTATGTGTTTAAATAATGTATATGGATTTTAATTATATAAAATAAATGTATATACATTATAATAATATTAGTACCTTGGCTATCCCTTCCTTGCGTCGTCGCCTTGTATAATACAAAAAAGTGGTACTTATCTTAATGCGATATCTCAGACATTGTCACGATAATTTTTACTTTTATAAATTGATCCCTCAAGGCAAAAAGATACAGAACTAAACAAAGATAATTTTATTACTAGATAGACTTAAGGCGTTAATTAATTATAAATATTTATCGTCTTACATTACAAACGATTCGCACTTGTACTGTTTTGCCCCGCGGGTATGTCTGCTAAACTGTGCGTTGATATATGTCTCAATTATATGAGCCAGTATGCGCAGGCGCAACGGGAGACTGTATTCAATATTGCAGTTCAGTTTCACTATCTTTTAATATCAAAGGATTTTGAAAAGGAAAAGGAGCGCTTTAAATTAATCAGATATCAATTTAATAGTAATATTGCTCATTGAATACAGAAATTGAGTTATTTATATTATATAAAAGAAAGTCGTGCTATATATACCTATATATAAAACATAGAGTATATTATATTAATTTTTGATGACTGATACATACCGTAAGTATACTTTAAAGTATTTAGGTTAATTAGAATTAGGTATAATCAGTATTTTTTTAATGTACTTTCTGTGTTTGTACACTTTTGTCTTACTCGTTAAGGATGTTCTTTCTCTCTATTTTAAAGGTTTGCTGGGAGAAAATTCATTTTGAATTAAGCTCGCCTTTGTACATGATTTATTATATTATAAGTTCTATTGTAATTTTATTGTGTACAATAAAGAAATAAGAATTACTATTAACATACTATTTATAACTGAAAATTGGTGGGAAGGTAGCCAAGGACCAGAAGACGGACAGAGGACCCTTTCGTATCGATTTTAATGTCAAAATAACGTTTTTTTTTTCAGTTGATTAAGTGATATGCACGATACCTAAGCGTATACAAAAAGGTGCTTTCCAAATAACGCAGTTAAGCCCGTCATTTTAAAGATGGCCACCCATCCACTGTCGACCGCAGTTAGCATTGCTTAACCTGCAAGATCGATCGATCCGCGCAATTTCGACTTAGCCACGAGCTCCTTATTACTAAATAATAATATGCTCCTTCCTTTTAGCTGATTCCTAGCTGCCCAACCACGTTACCAAATGCTCAACCTTTAATTCATTTGAAACATTATGAATACAAATAGCGAGCCACCACCAACTCATTAGTATTGAATGTGGTCGTCGGCCTGTAGCAAACTACCCTCTCGGGAAAACTACCATGTATATTACGTTATTTATTATGATGAATAGTGGTATTTTTGTAGTATTTGTGTTACTATAAAGCCTAAAGGTAACATGGAGGTAAGGGTGTGAAATATGGAGATTAATCTACCGACAATTGCCTCACTGAGTTCTAGTGGTTAGTTCGATTTCTGAGTCGACCAAAGTGTCATTCTTGATTTAGGTGGATATTTTCATCTATATAGTTTAGATATAAAGGGAGGCTCCCTTTATACCTAATCTAAAACTAAGTGTGGGGTCATGCTTATCAAATTAAACTAAGAAACAGTTAAAAAAATATAGGACCGGGATTCCGAGGTCGCAGGTTTCTTATTTTCAACTGTTTTTTAGTATGAAATGTAGGTGTTATACATCTCTGTCACACCCTTCTTCTTGGTAATATAAGAGGGTTGATCATAGTATTGAAAACTAAATTAGCTCCCCCATATACACAGACAGACAGAAATTACAACTCATGCTGCAATACATGAGTGCCAACATTACTACGTGTCTAATTCTAAGTAACTAGCTGATCCCCTCGATTTTGTCCGTAAAAGTGTAATGATTTATTGCCTTCCTCAATAAACTGGGTATCCAACACAAAAATATTTTCTCAGCGTAGACTAGTGATTTTGAGATGAGCTTGTATAATCAAACAATTAAACTCTTCAGCTTTAAAATAGGTATACGGTTAGTAATCTACAAAAACTACCACATCTCAATATTAGACCGATCTTTAACAAAAGACGCAACATCATCTCAACCGAAAATGCAAACATGTTTAATTGGCCAAGAATCGAATTTTGGACATCGAAACTCAACGTACAAGTAAACTGACACTAAAACAGTAGCTTAGTTACATTAATCAACCCTTTACCACCCTATTTAAAAACCAACTCCAATACCCAGACATAAGAATCAAAATTTATCAATCCTCTGTCAAATTTATCATCACTGCAATTTCAACTTTGTTGCTTAAAATTTAAGGTTGATTTTTGAATAAAATTTAAAAGATAAAGGTGTAAAAGTATAAGATTACAAAACCAAAGCGTTTTCCAATTCATTAGTCGGTTAACATCTGTACGTCAAATCGCATCAGAGCGTTGGTTGAGACGAAAGGTCCTGATTCGAGAGAAATGGACTTGGATCAGGATTCTTGGATAGTTAATGGAGTATAAGTCCTTTTTTAGGCTTTTTAGCATCTGGATATTAAAAGTTGATTAACATCTGGATTGTTCTAGATATAATAAGTTAAGGCTGATGAGTGGAACGAAGAGATCCAGAGACTTACTGCATTATGTTTATCTTAATGTACTGGCACGAGAGCATGGACGTAACCTGTATTTTCTTTCATTTTTACTCTCTTTCTTGTTCTGTACTGTGTTCGTATCCAAACAGTTACATTTTAGCATTTAATTATCTGGTCACTTAACACTCCTTAAATGAGACTGGGCTGCAAATGTCTGCCATTTGACTTATGGGCCAACAAAATCTAAATGGGTCCCATCACATGGAAGGCGTGCATGTGAAAGACCTGGACGGAGATGGCCTTGTTTGACTCTAGATCGGGAGAGGTGGAAACAGAGTAATGAGGCTTCTGACCTGCAGTGGGACACTAGAGGCTTAACGTAAAAATAAAATAATATTAATTTATATTCCTAAAAGTAAAACTCAAAGATTACTCAATAATTTGGTGCAATATTTTGGACAATGAAAGCTATGAATCAACATAAAGCCTTCAGAATACCCAGTAGAAGATAGGAAGCTTTGCCTAGAACCCAGCAACCCCAACATAAACACTTCTCTGAACTAAAAAACAACAGCTGGTCATTTAAAGCCATTTTAACGAAGCGTGGACAATCGGAGCTGAACAGCGAAGCACGTAGAGTGGTACTTTATCGCGAATTCCTTCATCGTACGTCAAACTGTACGCTGCAAGTTGGTAGCAGAGACGAACAGGGAAAGGTACGGAATGGACTTGATTGGGTCTAGCCATGTAGGCTAATGAAATTAAAAGCCGGCTAAGTGCATATAAAATGTGGGGCCACGTAAAATGTAGGATTCCGTAGTTGAATTTTAAAGGTTGGTTGTGCAGATTTTTTTTTGGGTTCTTTGTGACTGGGACATTCTTCAGTTTGGTTACTTTCAGGTCAGCCTTGAGTTAAGGGAGACCCAAAATTTATTTCCTTAAATTTACTTGAGTAAATGCACCGTACAAATCTATGTTGCTTGGAAATGGATTGATTTATATCGTATACGCGCACATTTATGATGCATATCAGATGAAACGATACAAAAGATAAGACTATCCACATGAAGTTGAAGTCACGGAACCGTTTTATAGCGCATAATTTATTAATATACGGATTTTATTGAAGATGCTCCTTGGAATGCCAAATGCATGCAGCACGCATAACAAAATGTTGGTCAATAGTTTCAAAAGACGCAACGGTGAATTAGGTCATGTACTTAGAATAAAACCTTATATGTACCTTTCTTATGATGTACCCGATACAAGCTTTAATGTCAGTTTTTAATCATTTATTTTATCTTCATTTCATTTATATGTTTCTTGTCTTTTCACACTCGAAAGGAAAAAAAATATGAAATTCTGGATTGAATTTGCTGACTCTATGGATTAAAATAGACTTCATTTTACTGACGCAAAATACGGGCAGAGTCTTATGTTTAAGCTAGTACATTTGCCTATAAGTTCAAATCTTTCAGCACAGAGCCCTCTATCCCTTTTCCTGTTCTAAAACGTAAAGATAAGAGCGCGTCGAGAGATAGCGCCGTACAATACTTATCCAATTAAATTAGCCGACTGCAGCAGAAGGTGTAATGAGTTTCAACTTATTTATAATCGTTTCTCGGCTATTTCTCCACGGCAAAATTTTATTGATTCTGTACTTAGTCAACTTTGTAAGACCGTTTTAATGACATCATTTTAGTCTTTAAATTGAAACTAAAGTGCCGACTGTACTACGAGTATCTAGATAATTAAGCAGTTCTTTGACATTACTACTTTTTTAATTGTTAGCCTATTATACGGCGTCTAAAAGGTGAGGTTCGTTTCTTGGAGAATTTGTTACCCGACTGCAACAAAAGGGTTGTTTAATTTTAACCTGTTAATGTATGTTATAACTTCTTAGTCAAGTCAGTTTTAGTCGAAGTCATTTTTGGTTTGGTGGTTTTAAGGCCATTCTTTGTAACGAGTCTCAATAAAATGTAATATTATTCGAGATTATTAAGGAATTTAATTTTCAATCTTTATAATCTATTAAATCTATTGTTGTTAATTTTTTTTATTCTACGCCCACAGCGAACGAACGTGTAGTCCACCTGATGGTAAGTGGAGTACAGCCCATGGACATCAACAATCCATAAAAGCAGATTATAGATGCGTCGCTGCAGCTGAGGACTACGGTCTTATGCCTCATGTGTCAGTAAATTCAGGGCCTGATCTCACCACCAAACCGGAATACAGTAATGGAAGCAAGGAAACAGATGTAATTTTTCACACAAAACCTACTGGATTAATTATGATGGACTTTAGCATACATGGAGCTTAAAGTCTAGATAAGCATAAAGCCTCCTTTAAACGTATTACGCAGGCAGAACCGTGGGTTAGTAGTAGTTAGTGGAGCTAGTAAAACACAAACACAATCTAACAAGCTAAATCACGCGAAATCCAATCATTTTATTGACACAGTCAACGACCCAATACTATTAATAAATTAGAGTTGTCAGAACAAAGCGGTTATAATGCTTGATTAAACGTTATTTGGTTTCCAAGAAGACGAGCAATGGGTTTGATTCGGAGTAATGTGAACTCTTCTGATATTCTGACTTGGTGTTGCCAGTATTGCGAATTTTTAGGAGAGTTTGAACTAAATTACATTACATGGAATGTTATTTTTAGAAAAAAATTCTCCTTCAATTTTTTTTTGCAGTATTCGCTTTTACACATTTTTCTTAGAAACTGCTTTTGCAGAAAATGGCAGGTATTTTTACCTTCACCTAATTCTAGACTAATTTAAAGTACGAAAATGTTGATGTTCTCCGTTGCAGCCACTGGTATACTAAACTATTAATGAAGTAGGAATAGATTTTATTTAAACTGTTTTGGTTTTCAAATCAATACTGACAAATTTTAGTAAAGTCCTAGTGTAGGGTTGCCAACGTATAGGGTACTGAGGCTAAACGAATCTACATGACCAAAACTAAAACAGCTTAATTCCATCTAGCGAGAAAATAAATAATATGAAACGAGCTAATTAAAATATAATTCTAGATGTAAGTATAAAGATGATAATATGGATAATAAAGGACATAATTTGATACATGGCAATACTATAAGAAACGAACTGACCAACAATTATTTAGTTAAAGCTATTACAAACCGAGGGGACAAAGTAATGGGGGTTGGCCATCTGCATGTGGTGAAGCATTGCGGTTTTTGGTGAACAATTTATTCTTGTTGTCGTTGATGGCTTCTGTTTCACTAAATTAGGTATTTGCTTGCTATGCATTTTATTATTAGACTACCTTATTGATCTTCTGGTGGGTGTACGACTGCTGATTGTGGTTTGGTTCGATTGTAGGGAGCTTAAACTGTGCTTGATAGACCATAAGGTCTTCTTCTATAGTATGGTACCTAAATATGGCATATCCCTCTGTATGATGTGTATATCTGTTATGCACGGAGTTATTTCATATTTCATCCTTGTACAAGGTTGTGAATTTAGCATGACGGATTCCGCTAAAAGTAATAAATAATATCTTCTGAGGTGAATCAGTTATACTTAAAACCTATATCACTGTAATTTGGAATAAGACTTCGGCATTGATGAATTTAAGAATGATAAGTTCTTTCTAACAATGAACAACTATTTCGATGTGTTGCATTGCAGCTACTTAAAATTTAAAATATTGGCCCTAATATGATACCTTGGGGTATACCATATAACTGAAACGGTAATACTTGTAGTACATTTGAAACACCATGTTTATTTAAATAAAATTTCACAGCTGTTTTCTTAATTTTCATTACAAACCCCTTAAAACAAAAAACAACCCTTCGACTGCCAAAATAATCGCACGCACACGGTCAAAGGCACATCACTAATACATAGACAGTAGTACATATTAATGTGTGTAAGTGAATATTTAAATGTTATATTTGTGAGGGTTTGTATGTGTGCGTACACAATGATAGTAATTACATAATGATAAGTCATTTAAACGCTGCCCGCGGTACGGGTGTAGTGGACTTAATTCTGATGTACGGACAGAAAAAAAAAGAATTTTGTTTTAGTTTGTTGATTTGTTTTCTGTTTATTATTTATACTTAAGATTGAATTAATTTATGGTATTGTCACGCATCTGTGCTGTGATTGCTTTCATACGTTTATTATAACATTACAGTGAAAAATTGCCGCCACTGTTTTCCCGTTTGCAAGAATATTCTCGTTGGAGCTGTATTTAGTACTACCACAAAAACATAGTGTAAAACTTACGAGTTTTTCATGTAAAAGAGATAAGAAATATATCCGACCTCATGTAATATTCTTGGACAACTCTATTATTTGTTAAGTGTGTAAACATTTTAATAATGTAGCAATATTTATTTATGTATGTTTTGAAAGTATAGTGGCCTTAAAAAGAATTAGCTCTGAACATAGCCTTACTCACCTTAATGCACTTAATAGCTTAGACCTTATCATTAATAACTAAACATCCAAAATAACATAATGACCGCATTTGAAAATAATATAATCCGAATAATAATTATTAATAATTGTCGTAATTATTAGTAATTTTGTTGCTGACCGTACAACAGTTTTCGTGGAACAAATTCCAAAGCATTTGTTTGATGCGGCATAATAAGCCGCAATTATGAAAAAAAAAGCGTTTGTACTATATATTTTTATTTCTGAAGAATTTTTGTAAACCGCTACTATTATAGAATTAGCGCTTCTGTTTTGGTTCAATATTTAATTCGGATATATTTCATATTCGGTTTTAAGTATCATAATTTCATACAAAAAGATAGTATTTTATTTTATATTTTAACGTCATTGAAAATCTGGAATCCCTTTTTAGGCCACGCGATTTTTGATCTTTGGATTTTGAGATCCTGCATTATTGGTAAAAACGTAACATCACTAGCCGCAGTAAATCAAATCAAATCAATTCAAATCGTTTATTTCCATGGGCCTCAATTGGCGCTTGAACACGTCAAAACATACATCAAAATTAAATTATGATACTTATTGTAATACAATTATTTAACACCGGAGCTTAGAATGACTTTAATTCAACTTATAAATTTGAGCTAAAATCAATCCAAGTACCAGCTCCGATGGGTATTGCATCATGAGAAGAGCTGGTGAGAAACTCATGTGCAACATCTTTTAAAATACTAAGAAACAGTTGAAAAAGATATGGGACCGGCAGGATTTGAACCTGCGACCTTACTGCACACCGGGCAGTCGCTCTTAGCCATCCAGCTACGGTCGCCTCTTACCGGCACCTTAAATTTCTCAACTGTATGATACGTCATTTCGTGACGTAACGTTCATCCATTTGTTCCTATCTTAATTAGGATACAAACCAACATAGCGAAATTACATTCAGCACAAATGTTGTAACGAATGAACGTGTACGTTATTTTAACTTCTGAATATTTTTATAGCATTTAGCTATGCTTAGCAAATAATACTAAGAAACAGTTGAAAAAGATATGGGACCGGCAGGATTTGATCTTTTAAAATATTATTTTATTCATAGAACTTCTACTGAAATCTAAACACGGGTTAGTTTGGTAGTTTTACCATACTGATGCATTATTGCAGTAATATTACTAAACTAAAGACGTGCAATGCTTAAAAATATCTCAAGAGTTATTTTTTCATTAAAACATAAAATATTGTGATCTTGTAAGCTGACAGATACAATTCACTCATGGTGTATCGGAATTGAGTTTCTTATATTTTTTGTTAGACGGGTTGTCAGACTCTAACTGTCTGCGACGATTACTATAGATTTTAAATAAACCTCCTGAGGGATGAAGGAACACTTATTAAGCTATGATGGTCACCCATGCATTATTAACCGCGGTAACATTACTGAACATGAAAATTGGCGAAATATTTGAATTGAGAATTAGATTGATTAATCTGTCTTAATAACGAACATTTCCTAGTATCAGATAACCAGCCATATTTACAAACCTATGGCATGTAGCGATAAAAATAAAATATTTGCATCATCAACCCCACCTGCCTGAAGCGATGACGAAATAAAAATTACCATTTAATATACATTTGTAACATAATCTATTTAATTAGATAGTAAATTACCGACATTTAGTCTTTCGACCACACACAAGAAGTATTAAAAAATAATTTTTAATCCAGGCAATTAAGGGGCAGATGTTGCTAAATGCTAAATAATACTAAAGTAGGAGTAAGCGACTAATTTTAAAAGTGCCTCTTCAATATGTGGAGGTACAAATGTGTGTGCTTATACTTAAATTAATACATTCGCATTATTCCAAATTATACACGACAGATAATGATGAGTTTGATTACAATGGAAATGTAATGCTTAAGCGCTTTGGCATCATAATATTTTTGTTTTTGGTTTTACGTTCATTTGGATAAATGTAAACATTATAGTCACCGTGAATGGTTAAATTACTGTATTCTTGTTTCGATTTTACAGATCTAAAACTTTTTTACAGGGCTAGAAGCCCTTAAGACATACTACCCGTGCGATAAGTCGAGATCTGAGTACTGTATTCTCAGTATTATAATATCATCTGTAGCAGAGAGCAGTCTCAACCTACTGCGCACAAGTAGTAGTATTTTAAATTCTACCGTATCGTTTCCAAAAAAATAAGCTTAGGAATAGACTTTACAAATTGTTATTTTTAAAAATATCATGACGAATCCTTGCAACTTGCTGACTGTAAGTACTCTTCTGCTTTAAAGGGATAATTATGGCATAAATTTAAAGTAAAAATAGTAGGTATGATAAATGTTTGGTAATATGGTCTAAAACCTAATTTAGCAACTTAATAAAAACCCAGCACGATTATTTAATCGATACATTATTAACTAGAATGCGATGCCCGATATCATCTAATGTTTCTTACATGGCAACAAAAATATATTCAATTTATGCATTTTTTTGACAAGCTCTGTCCGTCATAAGTTTACAACCGCAGTATAAGATGCGTGAAGTATCTTGACAAATTATTCAACTTTTAACTATCATAATTATGGAAGTTTTTGAATATAAATTCATTCACATCAATTTAAATATAAACGATATTAAGCCATCATGAAGTTTAAAAAACTGATATCGACACTTCAACATTAAGTCAATATATTTTTTTATGTCCAGTAATTGTTAGTTAACAGAAAAATGTTAAAATGTAGCCATTTTTTTTAATTCTCTACATCTTCAATATTGCTCCCGTTGAACCGCATGTAACACACAAGAAGAATTACCTCCTGAAAATGATTTACTCTGGTCAGAATAGAAAGGTTTGAACAAGCTCCGCAGTCAAGTTTTCCGTTGCCAGGATAACCTCAAGAGATGACGCTACGCTGAACATGCCGTCTGCAAATGCGAATCCTGCCCCCAAACAATGGTGCACCTTCTTTCATGCCCCCTATGTCCCACCACCTGCACCAATATCTGTGAAACGCCACTGATGACACTGTTCTTGTGGCTAAATTCTGGGTAGACAAAATTTAAAAACTAGTTGTTTTTCCATTGACACGCAAATTAAAAGTTCGCTCAAAGAAATAGCGCCAATAATATTGCTTATATAATTAAAGTTAATAGATGAAAACTATTGACCACAAACAGTTATACCTCAATTTATTAAAATTGCATATTTTTTACTTTTCAATACCGCGCAGTAGTCAGGGCTCATTAAATTTCATAGCGTAAAAGACCAGTCTTGGTAGACCCACACTGGAGATCGATTTCTTGAGAATCTTGAATAATACAGTGGTTCTTTTTACGTTGGTTGTTCAGCCAACTATTTTTAAACTACTGTTATAGTTAATTATGTCTTAAGTTGATTGATACGGTCGGTCATATATGCAGGGGTTTGTAGGAAAACAACAACAAGAATTTTGTGAATATTCATAGAGTCATTAGATCTACTTGTATTGGAATAGCTGTTACGCAAATCAATCAATCAATTAAAAAAGTTGTTTGAAATACTGGTTATCAGCTTAAATATTTAAATACTAGGTTCCAGCCGCAGCACCGCCTGCGTAGTACGTCAATAGTGCCTTTCATCAAAATTGGCTTAGCAGATTTTGTGTAAAAGAATAAGAGGTAATGTAAAATACATTCTGCTAAAGTGATTAATATAGACCACGAACATTAATCCGCAAAAGATCGCCAATGCGTCGCTTCATATGATTTTGATATTATGCTTGATTAGGATATAAGTGGATTTGGATGAGTTAATTTCTTCTTTGAGGCTATACAGAACAAAAAAAATGTTAGTCTTCCGCCGAATCAATGTATCCGAGATGTAATCTGTAATAGTAAGATGTATTCCCAGAAATAGTAGCCTAAACAACCGGAAATAACCAGTTTAGTAGCAACCGGGCGGCGACTAAACGACTAAAAAAACTAACCATTACATGAACCATCGCAGCTACGTGGGAGACGCAATTATTTTCCAATTTTAATCAAAAATATCATTTTCTCAGCCTTTCACTTCCACTTAAGTATTTAAATGTCAATCTTTAGCTGTTTCTTTAAACTTCGCCTTAAGTACAAGATTCATTCCAAACGATATTCAACTCTATGCATTAGTAATAAGATTGAAAACGAAAAACACTGGAGTATTTATCTGAAACAATTTAGTTTCGAATGATTAATGTGTGTAACACTAGGTATTGTGTTGAAATTTTACTCGAACGTAATCACATTGAATTTCCAACTTAATTTTAATGAGATTAGGGTGTGAATTAGGTTATTTCCATTTTCGCTGCAAGCTAGAAAGTATTACAATTGATAAAAATAACATAATGCCGCTATAATGACTATAAACTATTAAGATAGGGTTAGTAAAATATATTATTATTTGTAGAAAATCAGTGGTTTTGATATTCATTTTAATTAAATTAATCTGTTAATGTCATTGCTTGATTCAAAACTAGAGTAAATGTAGTTAAAATTAAGCTCATAAAAATGAAATCATTACGAATGGATATGATAAATAGTTCTCAGGTCTTACTTCCGACAGTAGGGTTTACATTTTTGGTTGTAGTTTAAAGTAACTTAAGACATACATAGAATAAACAGGACTTAAGATAGAGATGTCTGATCCTGCAGCCCGTTTACAAGAGCTTTACCTCTGTTTTACCGTTATAATTAAATCAATCACTTCATTCTGATATTATCCGTAACGTTTACTATAGATTTGATATTCGGGCAAAATATCCAAATTTAAAAAATCAGGCAATTCCAATCCACGATTAAACTTTGCGCTGCAGGCAAACCTCTGTGTTTTTTTAGCAACGCATTAAGATTATATTTTTTTAAGATGGCGTTTGTAGATGTTAATAAAAAAAATAAAATAAAAAAAAAACTATACCACATCTCAATATAAAGATTTACCAAGGCTCCTTAAATAATAAATCAATTACTCACATTAATTAAACTAGTTACTCCAATTACAAATAGAAACCAGCCATTATTTCCTTACATGGAACATATTTGCATAACTTCGTTCTATATGCTGCGTGAACTACTAAGAAATACTTTTTATTACTACTGGGAATTGTTGAAGGTGGTGTGGAAAAAGTTGGTTTATGAACTATTTATTATGAGCTTTAATGAGGGAAAAGAGAAACTAAATCAGACGTTTTTTATTTAGTTGTAAAGGAAAGATAATGTGACCTATGTAAGGTTTAGTAACGAAGACGAACGAAACTGTTTTGGTTGCTATAACTTACACGTAGAATTATTGACAAAAAAACAAACAAATATTGTATGAATTATTTGAAAAGATGGTGCAGATGAGTTTCTCACCAGCTCTTCTCATGATGCAATACCCATCGGAGCTGGTACCTGGCTGGTATTGATTTTAATTCAAATCTCTTAGTTGAATTAAAGTCAATCTAAGCTCCGGTGTCAAATCATTTTATTACAATAAGTATTATAATTTAGTTAGTTAAGTTTTATTTTAATTTTATGTTTTTTGTATTTTGATGTTTGTTTTGACGTGTTCAAGCGCCCCTTGGGGTCCATGTAAATAAATAATTTATTTTGATTTGATTTGGTTTGAAGTTGGTGAAAATATTAAGCTAGAAATTAAATACTTGCTTGGCCATTTGTATTTAGTTCTATATGAACATATTATTTTATTTGAAACCCATTAAGCTCGTTACTTAGCCTTAGCTTGTAAACCATGCAATATTCTTTAT
This sequence comes from Hypena proboscidalis, assembly GCA_905147285.1. Classification (NCBI taxonomy): domain Eukaryota; kingdom Metazoa; phylum Arthropoda; class Insecta; order Lepidoptera; family Erebidae; genus Hypena; species Hypena proboscidalis. Next base: position 2,902,615 of record LR990147.1, read on the forward strand.
TGACATAATAGTTTTACAATTTATAATAGAATCCATGACACCCACGCTAGTAAAAACTGTGTTGCAGGTGTCAGTGTCTTCCCCTTAACCCAAGGTTTTATATCAAACAGAATAATTATACAAGTACAAATTACAAATAAAGCAATCAAACAATATGAACTACTTATAAATTTATAAGTTATTTTTAGTTTAAAGTTTAAGCATGCTGATAATTATGTGTGTGTGAGTTTATAGTGTATGTGCGTGTTTATGTGGGTGTGTATGAGCGTGCGTACGTGTGTGTGTTTTAGTATATGTGTGTGTGTGTGTGTATTATGTGTTTGGATCTTATTGCACGGTTCACGGTAATTTTAAAACATTTTTAACACCGTCATAATGTAGTGACTTTAGCCAGATAACCTTTAAGATTTTTTTTTATATTACGTAATTTATCTTTGTTGTTTCACTTATTGTATAAATGAAAAGCTATAAATTATAATATCTTCGGGCAAATGTATATTTACACGATGCTAAAACAACGTGCAACGCGCTTTTCTAATTTAGGAAAAATGAGAACAATTTTTATGGTATCATCGTAGTATTTCGTACACATATATTTTTCACATCGATAGAGCTCCTATCAGTTCACATACAATTAAAGTGGAATGTCGAAAGGGTAGATTGTAAAGTACTTTGAGGACTGGGCCCGTTTTAATTTAATGATGTGACATTTAAAAAGGCTGTGTTTTGTTCAAGGTAATTCTGAGCTAAGTCTTGGTACTTACTACGCTCTATAGATCTCAGTGAGTTGTCCTCAGATGTAATGAATTCTCATTTCACTATAGTTACCAGTTTACCACTGACCATGATGTGTTCATTTGTTTTTAAAGACGCCATTCATGTAGAGAGTGACTGACTCAAATATTAATGTATTGCAACTATTATATATTTAGTTTATCGTATTTTATAATGCCACGATAATTCTGAATATTAAAATGTAGCCAATAACAATAAAAATAATAAAAAAATATATAACTTAGGTCTATAAGGAAAATAAATGACTGAAAAAAGTGCATAAAAGAAATTAAGCAAGCTTAAAGCCTAAATGTTAATGTAAAACTATTTAAATTTGCTACTTTCCACAAAAGATGGATTTATTTTGAATATGTTGTTATTTAATGAGCAAAACAAGAATACGTTGTCTGACAAAACTTCTTACAAACATCTTATTTATAATATTTTCCTTATACAGAGTGGTCAAAAAATGTAACCGGTGGAAATGACTACTAACCATGTTTGGAAGCTGTAGTTTTAATAAATGTCACTATGTCGCATCCACCCTGTATGCTGAGGTTATTTTTTCTGTAGTATATGTATTTGAAGTATTTTCTCTATCATCCCCCAACAGCTTTGCATATTTGAAACACAGATAGTTTACTGCCTGGATTTAAATATAGCCTACTTATTACCGACCTAAGTACCTAATACGTAGTTCTATCCATGGGCAGAAACTAACGTATTAGTATTATGATACAGCTTTATACTACCATAGAAACTCGCATAACGAGCGTGTGATAGAATTTGTCGTATTTTAGTTTTTTTTTTATACTCCGTCTTCTTGTTGTTGTCCTCAACGTGTTGTCTATATTATTATGATGGTATTTGGAGTACAGCCCATGGACATCAACAATCCACAAAAGCAGATTGTAGATGCGTCGCTGCAGCTCAGGACTACAATGTTCTCTCACCACCGAACACAGTAATGCAAGCACTACTATTTGGCGGCAGATTCTAGGTGGGACGGTAGTGCTGCCGCCCTCGTGCTTGTTTACAAGAGCTCTACCACCAGTAGCATATTTTGTATGAGGAAAAAATATCACAGAAATGCGACAACAATGTGGGCTATATGGTTCCTATTTAAGAGCAAAATCTATCCAAATAGACACGTTTTTCTGCCTAGAAAGTAATACATGCACTTAAGTACTATCTCTTGCCGGTCATACATTAATGTTTACAACAGTGTGCGGCTAGCCTATCGGGGCAAGACCGTAACGTGGCCATATCTACGGAGAAAATTGCAGCAAATTAATTCATTTATACAAGTATTTATACAACTGTTATACTCGAGTATGAGGCGATACGGTGCGCAAGCGCAACCATACGCGTTTGGTGACCATAAACAATAATGTAATGATTTATGCGTTTTGTTTTAGTATCTTTTTTAACTGTTCAGATTTGTTTGTATTTATTTTTTGCAAAAAGCTTCATAGTTAAGGATGTTCTTTCTCTCTATTTTAAAGGTTTGCTGGGGGAAAATTCATTTTGAATTAAGCTCGCCTTTGTACTTGATTTATTATATTATAAGTTCTATTGTAATTTTATTGAGTACAATAAAGAATTAAGAATTAAGAACGTTACGTTTTTACTGTTACTGCACTTTAGCCCTGCGATTTATTGTGATAATCTTATATATCAAAATCTCAAGGAATAATGTTAGTTTTCGAAACCATCTGAAACGGCTTAGCCGCTTTTTGTGCAACTTTTGTGTGTATTTGGTAGGCCTAAAAAAATAGGGTGTTAGCTATTTCTATACCCTTAGGTACCTACCACGCGAAAAGAGCCTCGGGTAGCAACTAGTTTTATAAATATCTTAAATAAATACATATCTTACAACTTACACGCTACGCCATATAGTCCCAAACTAAGCAGAGCTTGTAGGTACTATGGGTACTAGAATAACTGATACTAATACATAATATATCCTTTCCTTTTGCAAATACATACTTATTATACATAGAAACAACCCGACTAAGACAACCCTTTATGTTCATGCACACAAAGATTGGTCTTAAGCGGGAATCGAACCCGCGACCTCGGCGTCGCAGGCAGGTACACTACCCACTCCGCCATCCGGTCGTCACCATGACTATCGTTCCGACCCCGCGTCATTGTTAGATATATTAATGTTTCAATTTTCTTATCTAAAATGCACACAATGTGTTAAAAACACACCATAATAAGACATTTTAATAACAATGATAGGTTCCGGGATAAAATCAATAGCGAAACTACATAGCGGCTTCACACCAAAGAACATAATATCTATGCTCATTAAAAACATGGAAAATATATCATAAATGTGAAATATACACCATTATTGCGATCGGCAGCTCATATAAACCATTAGATCGTGCCATGGGTGTAAAAACCATAATATTGAGCCGTGAGATTTAAATACAATGGAGTTAATAATGTTTATTAGAGGTTTGACTGAAACAGTGCTAGTGATGGGTTCGGAGTCCCTTGAAAGTATGAAAGAAAAGTTTTATTTAAAGTACTAGATAGAATTAAGAATAGGGAAAGATTATAAATGCATAAAGATATTAATTATGATCTTATCTAAAAAAAACACCCTTATTATTACATCAACGGATCGCCGCCGTCATCGATCGACGTATGAACGACATCGATCGATTACGCCGTTTGGCGATCGATTGACGTTGATCCATCCTAAAATATGTTACATAGTGTAAATTATCGAACTTCTCCAAAACAAACTCCCCTTTGCTGCATGTCATATGTGTAGAATAAAATTATTTCGAAGCTATCAAGCCTCGTTGCTACTATGCATCAGAACAGGTTAAGCTTATTGGTACATCATCATCATCATCATTGAGCCTCTCGTAGTCCATTGCTGGACATAGGCCTCTCTCAATGTGCGCCACAACACCCGATCCTGCGCCTTCCGCATCCAGTCCCCTCCAGTGACCTTCTTCAGGTCGTCAGTCCACCTGGCAGGGGGCGTCCCACCTTACGGTTGCCGACATTGGTACAGGCATCAATTATAAGATTCGTCGAGAAAATAACAATTGAAAATACTACCTGATAATCGACTCAATGGTTGAGAATCTATATGAGTGGAGAGGAGCATGAGGCTAAGTCAAAGCCACGCGGATCTATGAAATTAAGATGGAACAGATTAAGCAATGCTAACCGTGGTTGGCCGTGGATGGGTGATCATCTTTAACATAAAGAGTTTTACTCAGTGCAGAGCACGTTAAGCCGTTGGTCCCGGTTGCCATTAGAATATCTATTGGAAGCGTTACGGGTAGTCACTGGCCAGAAAGTATGACATTTAGTCTAACAAAGAGTATCGCTTTACCTCGTACTGGGTTGTGAAGGCCTGATGGTTGCTGCACGCTAAAATACTGATATTCAGCTAAATCCGTTAGAATAGAAGCCGAGCTTATGGACTACAATGGTATTATAAGTAGACATGCGATGTTTTCTTGGCTTTTGGACAAATGTTTCTACTCAGTTAAAGATTTTATGGATCATAAATTGTAATGTAAAATAAATAAAGGTAGGAAAAATAATAACATAGTTAATTTATTAAAATGCTTTTTTTTTGTAAATACAATGTAAAATGTAGGTATGTAAATAAATTATAAGGTAAAAATTGTAATATTTCTACACCGGCTACGGTAGTATATGTAAACCATTTGTATGAATTGTAAAACCTGTAATACCATATACTCAGAAATATATGATATTCTATTCTATTCTATTCTAATGTAATTGGGAAAAGACTCGGCAGATTGATCGTGTTAACTGCAATATACAGAACCCTCTCTTAACTCCGACACGCATTTGCCATTATATTTTTCTTTTATACGCTTTTATTAACATACATGGCTAGTTTTCCATTGTCTTCAGTAATAAACGTGTAAGTAAAATGCGCGTGAAACAATTAATAGGTAATAGGCGTATGAAACCGTTACGACGATTAAAAATCGCTGCGATTTTGCGCGGACGTGCGAAAGTTTTATGCTTGTTAGCAGTTTTGGGACGGATGAGACGTAAAATTTCTAATTTATTGGTAAAAATTTATAAGGTACCTACAAGTAAGAACCTGGCTGACCAAAAAATAGGCTTTTTAAAAAAAAAAAATTCAAACGAGTAACAAAAAAAAACAATAAAACGAAAAATCCTAATGCAGAACTTCATTAATTATAAATTTAATTAACTAACTAAAGTTATATATAAAATATAAAAAAAATACATTCGTTATTAATGTTATATTAACGGTATTGAGTGATTTGGTTTACAGTTTTGCCGACGACTACATGATTTGAACAATTAAATAAATTGTGATAAACTTAATAATAGCTACAATAAGTAAAATAATACTTCTTTAACAAGTAAATCATCACCTGCTTCATCCAATTTCTTGATTACCAATACTTAAAATATCTATCAAGGGAATTTGTCTAGTCTCTCATAAAAAAATCGCCTGAAGACTTAAATGTACTATAAAAAATGCCACATTAGTCCCTCTGACAATCATTAGTAACAGATAGGCTATAGTTTGTCACATCCAATTTTTATTAAACTTAACGGATGGTAGTCATTTTCATAGCGCAGTAGTACGACTTAATAGTGAGTTAGTTGTCGGCGATAATTGTTGTCAGTGTGTATGCTCTTTAAGGCTGCGGTTGTGGTGACGGAAAGCGGTTAATGTAGGGTAATTAACTTTAAAGTGTGGCGACAATTAATAGGATATTGAAAGACACCTTAGGTCGGGTTTCATAAATGATTTATAAATGTAATATAGACGTTGTTGCAACAAATCTAGAGTTTGAGACCTTTGTATTGGCACAATAAACAGTTTACTGATTGCTATCGGAACGCCTATTGACAATTAATACAATGATTATTTTGCTAATTATTTTCACTTAACTGAATTATTTTCACTTGTCTGATACAGAAGGCACTATTACTCAACACGGCACGCATCGTGAGGAGGTTTCTGTCTCTAAAGCACTAACCACCGGCAGCTTGGTCCCTGCATGTGACGTAGTGAAACTATTTTTATTATTTTTAAGTGTGTTTTTAATTTGTATTTAAAATATGTAATATTATATCATATAATTTTAAATTTCGTAACTGTTTTATATTAATAAATGTTTTTTTACTATTTATTTATTTATTTAAAACTTCATTTTATTATACAAAATTTGTATACGAGGTGGTTTTGAATGTTCCTTTCTTTGATAAAAACTGCAAATTTTAATTAGTCTCTCTGTCTGTATGTCTATCTGCCTGTCTGATTGTTTGCCTCGGCTAATCTTCTAAACGGCTTAACTGATACCGCAGATAACGGACTATTAGGCGCGTAACATAGGCATATATTGATGTACCTACCACGCAGGCGAAACCGCGGGTGAAAGATAGTTTGTTTATTTGTTAGCGCTAATCGCGGGAACAACTAATCGGATTTGAGTAATTATTTTTGTGTTTGATAGTTAACTATAGATGTATCAACACGATCAATAAATGTTTTTAAGTTTAACATTACGCTAAACTCTACGGGAGCAGAGCAGTGAGGTAAAACGCGGGTACTTAATATAACGAACTCCACGCGGAAGAAGTCGCGGGCAAACTCTAGTGAGAAATAAAATAGATGGAGCTGGCAAATTAAACTTAAATCATGCTACCTCTCCTTTTCTGAAGATCCGCGCCCGCTTGTCTTACTAAAGCAATCGCACCTTATCACAAAACGTCTAAACGTCTACCACACGTATAATCGCTTGTGAGAGTCCTACTTTTTATCACAATTACGACAGGTGACAAGTATGAGAGCTGATACTTGTGCCATTGTATTTCTGATGTTTGTGGAAGATGAAGCGGATACACGGGAAGATATTGTGAGCGGGAACGCTGATTGATAAATAGTCGTGTCTTGTATTGTTTGCCTATTGTTGTGGTGAAGAACAACCATTTTGCGGTGGCGTGATGAAGTGATGTAAATTACCCAGGCTATGAAATTATTGACACAAGAGAAATAATGCTAGCTGAAGTGTAGAATTTGCAAATCTTTTGTAGGTGTACGAACTGAACGTGGTTATAAATCTCTGTGTTTAAAAATCTCATTTAGGCCCAATTCTACCAACGTGATAATCCGACGCTTTGCAAATAACTAAGCACGAGTCAGAAAGATCAAAAAAGGAAGCTCAATTTTAATCGCAATTTTTTTTTTATTTTCAACTGAATCCTCACTAGGCATTATTGTGGCACTTAAAAAGTTTTGTGTAGACTGCAGCGCATGGATGTTTATTAAATAGGTACTTCTTATTCATAATATTTTCATGTTCTACTCCTTCTTCTTCATTGTCGTGTCGATGGCTGAGTCAAATTAAATTGGCCCAATAAGTGGCCACTAAACAGCGTTCACGAGCGCTTTGGTCATGGTTTTGACTTGCCATCGTTCTACTCCTTGAAAATATGTCATACCTATTGATAATGATGTTAATAGAATGTTGAAAAACGCAGTAATCTAATGTTTCACGAGTGTTATTAATTTATACTTACGTGTTACGTATTATTAAAGTAATAGCTATTGGACGGTAGAGCACATGTTAATTTTGTCATGTCATCATAGTGTTAGTATTTCTATTCTGGAATTTGTTCTGCTCTATTTACGTTGCGTATAATTTTCACGCGTCATGATTAGACCACACATTGCATTGGACAAGGATTTTTGCGAGTCATGGAGTGTCGTCATTGTTTGTGTCATAGAAATTTAATCATTTTTTTGTAGTTCATCAGCTACATTATATCTTAAAAAAAATTGTTTTTTAATATTTGTGAGAATTCTACTCTCAGGGATAATGCCTAGGCTTAGTTTTTATGAGTAATTTTCTTCTTCTGCCTGCCCCTATCTCATTTAGGTCCTATATCACGCACTTCCTTTTTTCATATCTTTCTTTCACGTTATCCACCCTTCTTTTCTTCGGTATGCCTCTTCCCGTCCATCCATCGACATTTAAATTGATCACTTCAATCCGCGCTGTAATTGCTTTCCTGAAACAGTCACAGCGCGCCCAACCGTGATATAAATCCGTATATTTCAATCAACAATCACTGATATTTTTATTGGATTTGCTCACTATGAGTGGAATGAGCGTTTTAATTACCTTGTACGAACACGTTTTTATCATACATAGGAAATGTCATACATTATTACACCTCTGTAGGCTCTTTTGAGGCTTAATGAGGATGAATATGGGAAACGAATGTGATAAAGGAATGAGTTAAATAATGATATATCTTTCTTTGTGTAAATCATGTCATCGATAGCATAAAATGTGATATAAGAAGCAAGCAGAGTTCAAGGAGGATTGTGTGAAAGATGACATGGCTGAAAAGGGTGTGAGTGCTGGTATGATAGGAAGGAATGCAAGGATTAAACAAATTACAATAACTCCAAGTAATTGGGGTAAGAATAGAACGATGATGATACGGTTAAAGAAAAAGATGGCCATCTTTTCCTTAGACATGCCAAAGGATATTTGTAATTTAAGATCACTTTTCATTCAACTGAGAAAAACGAATCATAACTTGTTGGTTAACATTAACATGGCGCATGAATAGACCCAGTTTTATTAGTGCCTGATATAGTTCCGGTCATCCACCACTAAAAGTTAAAGAAATATTTAATACAGTTTTGACTTCGCGCCCAGCTAATACTTTAATTTGTTGTGCTATCAAAGCATCCATTATTGCAATAAAAACTGTGACAATTTCGACAGTATTCCATTTTGAAATTGATCTTCATTTCTCTTATTCTCATAATTGCTTCATTAAAGAAGTAGCTATAAATACTTTTTACAGGTCATCTCACCGTTTCTACATACTTGTTTACTCACTTGTTTATAATTTTTACCTTATTAACTCCTTAATTGTCTAACTACTGCCACTGAGGGGCCTTCACGGACCTAATTGGGATCTACCACTCGTTAAAATACAATGATACTTTTTTTACCAAGACCCTTGTATGATAAAAAGTTCAAAAGAAAAAAAGAGCTTTGGCGAATCTAATTAGAAGTTTATTAGTGACTAATTTAGTAGCACTTATAGCTGTCAAATGTGTACAAAAAAGTTCCATTGTTCTTTTAAACCTATTTAAATTTATTTTTCCAAGAATACTAATTGTTACAAGGCCCACTGGTCTAATGTAACATGATTGCTTGCAACTTAGTTGTAACATAGTTATTTTTGTATAAGTCAATTAAAGGTAAAATTAAAGATTATCAATCTCTGACTTTACTTTTGCCATAAAATTAGTTTTAAGTAAGTAAATGATCTTTTATTACTAACTAGCGACCCGCCCCGGCTTCGCACGGGTACAATGCTGATACTAAATAAACTACAGAAAAACTGTGAACGTTGTATATAAAAACACAGCGGCCCGCTCCGGATTCGCACGGGTATATAATATATAGCCTATGTCACTCACTGAAAAAATGATTAAAATCGATCCAGTAGTTTGATTTATTCATTACTGCCCGTGGCCCGCACGCGTTAAATTTGGAGTAAAACAATTCCCCCTTTCTATGCATGTATTATACATAAAAACCTTCCTCTTGAATCACTCTATCTATTGGAAAAAACCGCATCAAAATCCGTTGCGTAGTTTTAAAGATTTAAGCGCACATAGGGACAGAAAAGGCGACTTTGTTTTATACTATGTAGTGATCTCTAAGAAAACGAGTATGTAGTCCCACTTGATGGTAAGTATAAACTACAACACATAGACATACGTAATCCATAAAAGATTAAAGACTTCGCTATATTTTGAGGTCTACTATCACCATCAATCCACTACAATCAATCTACTATTTGGCAGCGTATTAAAAGTCAGTCAGTGAGATATTCCTCCTTTGTGCTCGCTAACAAAAAATAAAAAACCCACCATCAGATTTTAGTTTTTTTTATTTACCATTTTATAATGAAAATATAACTCTTTCTTCAATTCATCGTACCGATGAAAATATATAAATACTATCAAGCAACATGTCACGCAAGAAGTTTCAATATCTGTGACACATTTTATTGCAACTTACAGTAGCAATTTACTATTTTAGGTCCGGACAACTGTTGAAGCACTATGTGTGAAATTAAAATTCTTATCATAGCTGGTTCAGCCGTCGGTCACCTTTGATGTAATTAGACAATCGCCATGACGGTCACGTGCGTACGCGCAGCCATGCAAAAACTGTGACCTGTTTAGTATGGGGTGGTGCAGTAGCTGACTTGTAAGCCTTAACTAGTCTATTCTTGTCGATAGCTTATTAATAGGAGGAAAGGTGATAATTGACTAAGGTGTAACGTTAGTATGTTTATTTAAGACTTGTTTCCTGCGGGTTCTACTCGCGTGGTACGTTGATAAAACTAAATAATATACTGGTCAGGCTTGAAAATTTAGTTTATTTTCAAACGTTTAAATGCACAAAAGTGGACCTGCTTCAAAGGAAAAAATGCTTTCTACCAAACTCTTCATAATCTTTAATATACACCAATCTTCAGACTGCCTTGTTGATCCAGAGACACCTTTATGAAATAGGACTTAACTTTGTGTTTACACTCGCATATCACCAGACATGTTGTCTGGTGAATTGCGAGTGTAAACACAACTCTCTTGCACCCTTTTTGGTAATATAGGCGTGTTATTATAAATGCCTCGATGGTCTTGTGGTTAGTGTATCCGTCTATCACCGCGAGGTTTCGCGTTCAATGCCCGGGTCGGCCAATGTGTTATTTCTCACAGCAGCACAGAGTAGGAATTGCGCCCGTATGATGGCGATAGGCTGCCCCTATCCCACGGGACCTAAACATAACAGGTGAAATGTGAGTGTGTACACCTCTGCTACATATTTCTGGGTAATATAGGCGTGATGTTATGTTATTTTATATATTATGTATTGCAATTTCGTCCAGCAAGTACTGGCTCCAAGCTGATCGTCCAAACGAAGCACAGAAGCGCATCTGCCTCAAAGTAGAACAGGCTTGTTACCCAACGTTTAAAAATCTTTAATACTGACACCACCCGATAATACGAGGAACACGTTCATTATATTTTTTTTAAGTTTTTTTTTAATTATACTTGATAATCGTCGGCATGATTACCGTTGCAATTTTATATTTATGCTATTTATTTTCGAGCAGATTGACCTTTTAGTACACGGGATACTTAGATTAACGTGACTTGTTACGTGTCGAGTTTTGAGTTAAAACTCGACGCTTAATAAAAACTAGCTGTAACAGAAAAATGACAAACTAAACAATCGTAGCGTTAATGGTACGTTCCATGTTTCAGATTTAAAATTTATTTGTTATCGATAATAAATTGTAATTATTAATTTTGAATATCTGTTTGCATAATATGAATGGTTCTGTTTATTTAATGCTTTACTATTATATAGGTGTAATTGTAGTTGATTCTTATGTCATTTAGTTGATTCTCTAAAATATTGCTTGTTAATGTAATTATTTTGCTTTTGTCACACTGCTACTTACTCAGACACTGGGCGCATCAGAATTATCAGCGCTGCGGTGCTTTTAGCGCTGCAGTATTGTGCTGAGATGCGTTCCATTTCTGGCATTATGAATAATATTTTAAAATTATTACGTTTTAGACGCTTTGTAATGTTTTTTCTCTTGTACCAGAATAAATGATTCTTTTCTTTTCTTTCTAACAGCCCTCAACTCATACTAAAAATATAAAATGAGTGGGTTATAATTTAAAAAAAAAAATAATAATAAATAAACAATAGGTTACATAAGGTGTCTCGATGGTTTATTGGTCAGTTTATGCGCCTCTCACAAAGCTTCAAAAACAGGCACAACTATATCATTACGATGGGGTAGACTGTAAGTACAAAAAGAGAAACATAACATAGCATAACATCACGGCTATATTACCCAGAAGGGTGTGACAGAGGTGTACAGTGGGCAAAGCAATTAGGTATGCAGGGCAAAAACTTCTGTGCGAATTACATATTTAATAAATGTAATATACCCACTTTTAGATATGTAACTCACTTATCCATAACTGGTGTAGTAAGTCTTTACTATGACTTAAAAGTTTTTGCCCTGCATAGCTAACTCGTTGGCCCACTGTACAACACCTACATTTCACCTGTTATGTTTAGGTCTCATGGGATAGGGATATTTATGGAAATTTTATAATATTTTGGAATATTTTTTCGAGAGTCTTTCCTGTGTGATATTTATTTGTATTTTTACCAGCGTGATTGTTTTAACTACAATGCTTTTCAATACATTAAGGTAAATCTAAGGTTACCTTATTCTAAGCTCATACGTAGCTGAGTCAGACTTCTCTTAAACAAAATATTGCTTTAGTTTTTTTGTAACAAAGACAGAGACTAAGCTAAGCCTAAACTAAGTACATTCTTTAGACCTCAGCCCCAGATAAATGCAAGCTTTTTAAAAAAGTAGCATCTTTCCAACATTTTTCTTCAAAACTGTTCCATATTTAAATGCTACCATAGAGCGACAGTTTTGCATACAAAACCAGTAGTACATTTCGCCGCGTCGCGTCGGATGCGTTTGCGCAGCTGACTACCATACGGCTGCTCAGTTTAATTAATTTTGTATTAAGCAGAATTATCTTTGACGGCGCTTAATTCTATGACTACCTACTTGATTGGAATGAGCATAAGCCGGTTGCTTTTTATTTTATATAATTAAGAAATAACGACTTATTGAGTTCAAATTAAAAAAGCAATTATATATTTTATTTTTGTAAATTTCAAGTAGTCTAAAATATATTTAAACACTCATTAATATAATTTAAAAAAAAATAAAATACTCATATTTTAATTACGGCATGAATTAGCTGAGTCCAAAATACAATTTATTGAAATATAATATTTTTATTATCATTCTCAAAAATCACAAATTTATGTCTAAATCTGTTTGACCTATATTCACTTACAAATAATAGTACCAAATCGATATAATAATCGATCAATCAATTACAAGCACATCACTAGCTTTAATCATCGATAATTAAAAAGTCAATAAGGAGGCACGCGTTCGCCAAATTATAGAGAGGTGCATTTCGCCTCGAGCGTCCCGCATCGATATCGAAACGATAATCAAAGGTTCTCGCATCATTAAAGAACGATTCCTTGGTTGATTCCAACTTGAACCTACTATTTTTACTCTGACAATAAAATTATTTTTAAGTGCTACAAAATGCAATAGTTCGCTTTTTTATCTGAAGCATTTTATTTAGTCATCTTTTAAAGACTAATAAAAATAATTGCATATTATTTTTTTTTGAAATATATCGAATTCTTTTATCACTTTTTGTCATTATTTTATTATTATAAGGCAGATATCGAAACGATCAAACATTCTCGCAGTATAAGAGAAAAATTGTTTTGTTCTATTTTTAAGTATATTTGCCTAAAATATAGCAGTAAATATATAAAAAAGAAATAATATAACCATAAATATAACCATAAATATAGAATCTCCTCCTTTTTTACAATTGTGTTTACTACTACAAAATTATTGGGCAACTCAATTTTTGTAAATGAACTTTAATTACAATTTTGCCAAAAAAGCAGGCTGAAATTAATACTAAACTACAAAAAATAAGCTACTAAATAAAATAATTGATAGTAACTAATTGCCAATTTTTTTTTTATGGGTAAAACATGTATTAAGTTTTATTATTTTTCTACCCGTTTGCAATTTAACTTTTAATACAAGTCATAAGTTGCAAGTGGAAGCACCAAATCGCTCATGAACTGATTTTCTTAATCGCTCTCGTATGATAGAGGGTGAAATTGCAATTCTTTGGTACTTAGCGTGTTTGGATTGCGAACATATTTGTATCTACCTGTAGGGTTTTACACAACTGATTGTATGTAATAGGAAAAAAGTGTACTTATAATATTAAAGCAGTTTATTACTCTAGCGGCATCATGTAAGAAATTTGTCTACTTGACTTGACGAATTATGATAAGATTTGTTCTGTATCCAATAATAATAATAAATAATAAATAATTATTTGAATTTTTTACATTAGATAGAACACCAGAAGCAATTACACTATCCAATAGTCCCAATGACAACGCTAAATACTCACATTCACTCACACAAGCACACCCATAACATATAATAATATATATATATATATTGTGTTATTATAACATATAATAGTATTTAGGTTTATAATACCCACATTTCATCGGTTATGCTTTAACTAGACCACGAGACAGATTCTTTTTTTCTTTTTTTATAAAAACGACGCCCGCACTAGGAATAACTCCTGTGTCGCAGGGTTGTTCACAAACAGTCAGAACAAATCTTCGCGAATCACACAAAGATTTGTCCCATGTGGGGATCGAACCCACAACACCAGCGTAGTTGAAAGCGGCGAGGCGACCGTTTAACCGCTACGCCAACCGTGCACTCAAGATGCCAGAAGAGTATAGTATTATTGAGTCAAATAGCACATAATAATTGTGAAGAGGATATGAAAGCAAATATCAATGCTAATAAGTGTACAAAACTCGCGGGAGAGCGAGGGAGTAGATTGTTCCGCGCATGGCATTGACAAGTAGTTTTATATAACGCGCAAGAGCGTACATCACTGCCAAATGGCAGTGAAGTACGCTTGTCAATAACTAGTCTTTGTAGTTAAACTATTCAAGTGTAGTGTATACTGTGGTAGTAATTTTAGAAACAATTTTGCAATTTTTAACAAATCCATTAGACAATAAATTGGTTAGAATCAACTATAATAAGAACGTGTTTCCCAGAATGCCAGTCACTTGGGGTTAAGGGTTATTAATTAAAATTGAACCGTTTTTGTTAATATCTGCAAATTACTGGTATTCCTGTTATACCTCCAGCTGAGTTTAACATTATGCTCATGTTAGGAGGTTCTAGTAGTCATGTGTTGGAATTAAACCCCTTCAGTCAGACGCAATTATTGCTATTAATATCAGTTTTTTTTTATATTATAGCATTTAGTTATCCATATGGCAAAGAGTAATTACACCCGGCGAAAACGCGCTAGAGATTGTTTTAGACTAAGTTTTCTTTCTTTAGAAAAAAACTGGAACAAGCTATTGCAATTACTTTATTTGTCTGCAGGTCATAGGTAAAACATTTAATTACGTTAAAGTAATTCATCCATAATGCATTTGACAGTTCAGTTATCGCACAACGAAATGTAAGTGCACCTCTACCCAAGCTTTCCTTCGTTAGGTTCCTTAGGAATACAGGCGTAAAGGTGTATTAATTCCCTCTAATTAATCGCCTCTAATCGATACCTGTATCAAAACGGTACTAAAATTAAGCGAACATCAAATAAAATTTATTTAAAAACATTATACCTTTGAAACGTAAGCAATCGTACTGCCAATTCACCACGCTTTAGGGTTCAAATGTTAAACTTATTATTTAACTAGCTGGTAGCACATCTGCGCGCGCAGGTGGTTCCGCGCGGTGCGCATTCGCAATTTTGTAAATATCCACGTTCTTTTTTTGAAATTTCGACGGTTTTATTTGAATTTACGACTGTCAATAATGTTTTTGTTTTTAAAGAAATTGTCATTCTTTTTTTTTTAATTTAAGTCAGGTACAAAAAAGTATGGAAATAAGTTACCTTACACTAGCTTAAATAGTTATGCACATTACTTACACAGGGTATTGACATACCTATGACAATTTAATTATTATCACGTCTGGGCAAGCTCATTTTGTAAGTATTTTTTTCTTTCCTAATTTGAATTATAAAATAAACGAATTTATATTAACTACAATACTCAAAGATGTAATCTTGTTGGAGTAGACTTGAATCCTTCTTTTGCAAAAACAAAAAAAAATGCAAAAACGTCATAGTGAAGTAAAACGTATCAACTAGCAACTAACAAAACACCAAGACAACTCAAGTTATGAGGAGAAACGTTTACTACATCCTAGGAATAAGTAAATAAGTAACATTTTAATCTTAAGCTGTGAAGCGTCCGTAGTTGGCTGTTTAAAAGTGCAACATTGTCGTATAAACATCATAATAAGCAACTCGAACCCTAGTACAGTAATTATGTCTCCTGGGTACTACTTTAAAAAGTCCTATGATTTTAAAAGGTTGTGCAAAATGTAAGTGCACCTCTACTGAAGCTCGGCAACAACAAGAACATACAACGTGGCAATGCTGCCAGCATTTTGGGAACGTTGCCCACTGGTAGCGGTCTTTTAGACTAGGTTTGTACATCATTTTAAATGTCATTTATTTTTAGGTTAATAGGAATTTTGTATTCTTTTTTTAATTTTTAATTATTAATTTAACATTAAAAATCCTTATTAATTGCACTCAAGCTTCGCATCCTTAGGAATAAAGGTATATTAATTCCATCTTATTAATCGTCTCTAATCGAAACATGTATCAAAACGGTACTAAAATTAAGCGAACAAATATAATAAATAATATAATAAAATGTTATTTCTAACATAACATAACATCACGCCTGTATTACCCAGAATGGTGTGGCGAAGATGCACAATAACCACACTTCACCTGTTATGTTTCGGTCCCATGGGATAGGGGGTAAGCCTATCGCCATCCACCGGGCACAATTCTTTCTCCGTGCTGCTCCGTTCCACCAAGTTCCCAAATAACACTTTGGCCTGTTCCGGGAATCGAACCCGAGACATCGCGGTGAGAGGCGCGTACGCTAACTTCTAGACCAACGAAGCAGTAATACGGTTGTTTCAATATTTTAAAGCAATTATTATTGACTTAAGGAATTTAAGATGGTCGATTATCAACTTTAATGTAATAAATAAATAATAATAAATATCTCACAACTTACACACAACGCCATCTATTCCCAAACTAGAGAGCTTGTACAATGGGTACTAGAATGACTGATACTACTACATATTATACTTTTCTTTTGTAAATAAATACTTATTATACATAGAAATACCCAGACTAAGACAAACCCCCATGTTCATGCACACAAATATTAGTGGGAATCGAACCCGCGACCTCAGCGTCGCAGGCAGGTACACTACCCAATCCGCCACGCGTTCGTCTGTGAATGTGCGCTAAAGGTATGTTTTTCAAAACGTGGTACATGATAAACTTTTTCTACATACAATCAGGTTTTATTAGCGCCTACCCTTAGAAATACAAGTTGGTATTACGATATTATCTTAAATGTATCTATGACTAAGATAAGCTGAAATTAACTGATAGTAACATTACTTCATACGTTAGGACCCTTTAAAGGCAGCTTGTTGATTTACTAATGCAAAATCTCTCTCTACTATCTCAGTCAACACTAGATTTAATACATTAAGAGCGTGTATTCCTTTTCAAAATGTAACTGTAAATTTTTGTAGTGTTTTGGAAATATTTCATAAAAACTGAATGAAAGTATGATTTTATTCAACTAACTTTTTAGAATGTGGGCTTTAAAAGGTAAATATGACAATTACATTTAATAACTAAAGCATACTTTTCTATTTTATCAATTGAAAGAATATTAACTGTTAAGTTGATAAATTACAAAATTATGCTGTATTTACGAATGAAATTGTTATATTTACCTTTCAAAACTTGCATTCTAAAAAGTTAGTTGAATAAAATCATACTTTCATTCAGTTTTTACGAAATATTCCCAAAACACTACAAAAATTGACAGTTACATTTTGAAAAGGAATACACGCTCTTAATCATCAAATACACAACTGTAACAGGAAATCATCTTTTTACAATACTAGTGCTAATAAATAATACATCAAATTTCTACTGGTTATCAGTTTCTTGCTTCAATGATTTCTACTGATAACAAAAACGGAAATATTCACTGCTCTGTATTTTAAATAAAATCGTTTGGATTGTACTATTTGTTTTTGTGTATGCGAAAGTGTTGTTTTATACATATGCCACTTCATAAATGTGGCGGGTAGTTATAAAAGCTTTAGATTGTAAGATTTACTTTGTATCTAACGGTAAAGGCAGCGATAGCCGACTGCGAATTCAAAATTTTCGGGATCGAAACCACGGCACACACCTCTGTCAATAAATCGTTAATATTCGTCTTTTCGAAGATATATTGTGTGTATTTATCATATAAAATATCGCTTGCTAACGGTGAAAGAAAACATCGTGAGGAAAACTACATGTCTGAGAGTGCTTATAAAGTGCTCGAGGGTGTGTGAAGTCTACAAATCCGCACTTGGCCAGCGTGGTGGCCTAACCCTTCTCACCACAGAAGAGGCCCTAGCCCAGCAGTGGGATGTATTAGATACAGGGCTGCTATTAACGGTAGTTTAGTGGCAGTTCATGCGACTGCTCATCATAACGTCCCCGGCAAAAGAGTTTCTAAGGATTTCCCAATAGGAATTATAGGTAAAATCTGTAAAATTGTAGGTCGTAAAGTGCACTGTGTCAGCCACTCGTCTAGGGTTCCTGCTTTACGTATATCTCACTCTCGCTCTCGCAAACTGCAAAGAACTTTGACGTTTGGTATACTCAGTAGCAGCTTGGAGTCTAGAACTGTACCCTATTGATGGCGATAGACTGACCTGATAGGCTTATCATACGAGAACTAAAGTTAACAGGTTAAATTTGGGAGTTGTACACCTCTGGAAATGAAAGCATGATGTTATGTACTCTTGTAGCATAGAAAAACTACAAATCATCATTATTCTCAATCTACAAAAGATAGTAGATGTGTCCCTTCATCTAGAAGAGAATTTGTGCACCAGTAATTTCAGAGTAATATCATGCAATAGTCCAAGTACTAATATTTTGCTTCCGGTTAAAAGTGCTCACTGTTGGTAGAGCTCTTGTGAACGAGCTCGAGGTTGGCAGCTCGTCTTAGCTTTAACCTGCCGCCCAAATAGTAGTGCTTGCATTACTGACTTCCGGTTTGGTGGTGAAATCAGGACCTGAAATTACTGGCATATGAAGCACCGTAGTCCTAAGCTGCAGCGACGCATCTACAATCTGTTGTTGTGGATTGTTGAACTCCACTTACCATCAGGTGGACTACACGTTCGTTCACCGCAAGTGTTCTATCAAAAATGTTTTCCTCTCCTTAATTTCTTTAACAAAACCCTATGACGAGCTACAATTAAATCATTAACCACAAAGAAAACTCCGTAAAACGTTCCTATTTCTATCAAAACTACAAAGTATAACACCCAATTACACCATAACCAAGTATCAATTAAATACGTGAATAAATTACACACCATGGCCCATGGTTTTAAACACCATACTTGAAGGTAACGCATGTGTATGGTGTTTAATTACCATGCGTTTTCTATAAAATGCTTTTTGATGCATTTATGTCGTCATCATGTTGGAGTTTGTTAACGTCAATGTAATCCAAGATGGCGGATTGTTATGAATTTTGTGTTTGACAGATCGTTTTTTTTTTTGAGAACACAGTTTTTGGTGGAGAAAAGGTGGTTATTTTTAAAGAGCCCTCAACCAAGATATTTTTTTTTTGCTTCATTAGCTGTGTCTTTATGTTCGGTATTAGAGCATATATTTTACTATAGCTACTATGTTTATAATTCCTGAATTCATTTAAAAACTAATCGGCACAAAGATACTGTTCACACCTACTTTTTTGAACATTTTTGTGTCAAAAACATTAGAATTGAAAAAAGATGTTTAATTCTTATTTATTTATTTTTTTGCAAGAATAAGTAAAAAAATTAGTTAAAGGGAATTCAAAATAATTCATAATTGCAAACAAAAAAAAAATATTGTAAGACCACATTCAGTTGCAACTTTCATAATTTTAGAAACAATCCTTGAAAAAAAAAGAAAAGCCAATTCCAAAATGCAAAAAAATTACACATTCTAAATCCGTTATTCGAATCGCCACGGTCACACCGTCTACAATCGATCCAACTGTATCGACGTACGGATATTATTCACCTCATAAATTAATAAACGAATCAACGTAATAGGCCGGCACTGATTTTTGAACGGGTCATTCGAAACGCCTCGAGTTTATCGATGTTGAAACGCTAGATGCGATTACTTTTTAATAAAATTCTATTTTCAAAATGTTGGATATAGCGTTTGAGTGTTGAAATGATTACGGTGAAATTATATTGAAATTTTATTAAAATGTGTTTGTTACTTATCTGCAGTTATTGTTCAACATTTCTTTTTAACATTTAATTTCACGTTACTTTTTATTTAAAGTTTTTATTAAAATAATGTTGTATTAATTTTCAATTTGATACAAAATATTGAGTTTATAATAAACATTGTTTTGTTAAAGTCACCAGCATAAAAAAATATATTATTAAAAATGAAACAAATAATTTTTATTTTTTTTCAAATTAGGTAATTTATTTAAAAAGTTCACTGTAGTGTTGTCTGGAGAAACAAACCTCTAATTATGATATAATTACCACTATAAAACTTGCAATAAGTGAGATGGCATGAAATAAGTAAAATTGCAGGTTATAAAATTAGAGCATTTTATGTTGTATTAAAAATAAATAACTTCAATATTGAGTTGGACATAATCATACACTAAATAGCTGGGATACGGTCAATATTAGCGATTAGTACAATTTTAATAAAAACGTATTTATACCTCCCTAGTTGATAGAAGTAGTTATAATTTAATAGCCTCTTCATGTACTAGTAAGCTAGCTTGTTAATTATTATCATAATTAAAACCAAGTTACAGAAATTCTGCAACATTAAATATTTAATAATGTTATTTAAAGGTCGTTGATGTATGGATTGATTACCATACAAATATATCAATAATTAATACTCATGTATAATAATGATATGCATTGAACTCAATTGGTCTAAACTTATGAGTCTAAAAATATTTTATAAAATTTTAGAAACAAATAAATCTGATAAAATTGATTATTTATTTCTGTACCAGAATGCTAAGGAGTTATGTGCATATAAAGTAATAGCATCATACTTATAGTTTATTACTATTTTATATTTTTTAAGGTAAATTGGGCGCTTGAATGTTTGTCAAAAATATTAAAGGCCCATTTACAATTTTCACTTCACAATAAAATATGGGTCTTTCATATGTTTTATTCAATTTTGCTACACAAATCTTCTTCTTATTTCCATATGCAATAGGCGTAATATTTAAAGAGTTAAAATGTCTCCATAAAACTGACGGTCACAAGTCCAAAAGTAAATTGTGTTGATAAATATATATTATAAAAAGTTAACGTTGGCATATCTAATTTGTTATCAAATAAATACCCATTATAATTTATGGAGCTTTTCAATGTGGATAGGAATAAAACTATAAGTGTGGTGTAAACACATTAACCTATGTTCACACGTGACAATATTTAATATTTTTATGACATAAGGAATTGATGCTTGATAATATCCGCCGGCTTTTATCAATGAGGTAAATTTAAAAATGGCACTCGATGCTACAAAATAAAGCTACAAATAGCTACATTAAAATAAACTTATGGAAAAAAATCACTTAGTTTTAAAATATATTGCAATTACAAAAAAAAAATAATAATAGAAAACTTCCAATCTACTAAAATATTTAAAAAATATATATCCGTAGGTATTTTGATGAGACACTTTCAGTGACATCAACTCTTTGGCAAAGTAACACCTTCAAATTCTAACCGTGACCGTTAAATATAAATTGTGACCCTATTTCAAGGTCATAAAATTCAAATTCGTGTAACGATATGATAGGCAAAATGCGTTGAGAATTTCGATGTTTCCGAAATTATAAATTGTTTTTAATCGATTTGATACGATTATCGATTTTTTGTTACAATTCGTATATCCGGCAGTTTAACAGTTTTGGACGGAAAAGTGTGAACGTTTTGGCTTGATTGTTTCTTTTATTGAATATTAATTATCTAATAGATTTTGTATCAATGGTTTTTTTTCAATAATGTTGAGTGCTATCTAGAAAGAAAAAATATATTAAATGGTCACAGTTAGTAGGTACCTTTGTTTTTGAGGTAAATAGTTTTTTATTTGTGTGTTTTCAAATGTAGAAAAGAATTATAGCAATAACATTTTCATTACTTTCTTAAAGTTTCAAAAACTCAATTCAGCTTTAAAAAACTGTCCAGTTTTGATTTCGTTGCTTCCTTCTTCAAAAAAAATGCTATTAGTTTGTAAAAAGATTGTATTTTTATTATATTTCTTAGTTGTTATTAGTTCAGAAAATGTATTATATCTGCATAGTATTACAACAACAATTTATCAAAATTTGCATGAATTTGTCTTAATGGTTTGTGAAACCAAATGGATTCATAGAGTCAGAATAAACAAAATACTACAACAGAAATACCTCTGATAAATATTCATAAACAATATCAGAAGTGGTTTCTGTAATGAAATCTAGGTATTCAAATATCTCAATCCGATAACAGAAAACCAATGGCTACTGAATAATCAACAACTGAATAGCTTTAAAATAAGTTGTATAATCAATAGTACAATCAACTCGTATAGGATATTATATTTATTGAAGATTATCTTAGGACGTTCTTTTACAACTTAATGAAAAACAATAGCAATCAAAATACTCACAAAAAAGTTGAAAATGAAAAGAGATACATAGATTTTTTCATAAAATGCTTTTATAACTATATCTTTGTACATACGAATACTCAGTTAATTTGACGCATTTTTAATATAAAATTTAAAAAATCATTAAAAAAAATACTGTTAAAAATATTTTTATTGCTTAATTCAAAATATCCATAACATTATTTGAACGGTTTTGAAGTAACCAACAAATTAATATTGAAATTATTATATTCATATTTTAAAATGTAGAGTTTAAAACCTGCCAATGACCTGCCGTAATCAATTTCAGTCCTAAAATTTATATAAAAATCTGATTGATTATATATTTATATGAAAATTTTAGCATGTAATCTTACATTTATTCTGAAATATATTAAAAAGATATACCTATCTGCAAATATTTTTTAAAATACGTTTAGTTTTAACAACTCCACGTTTATAAAATGAATCATTAAAACACTCACCTTTTTCCATTCCGTCGTCTTCTTTTAGTGGCATAAACAGTACCAAGCTGGCTCGTATGCGGCTGCGGCGGAGGCCTGAGCAGGCCGGGATCCACGCATCCATCTAACGCGTAGCCAGCCTGCCCAGCCCAGCTGCCGCAGAGCTGCAGCTTTGATTCCGTGGCTATCTTGACGGCTTGAACTCACCCCGAGGTAAAACCCAACATAGGGCTAGTACATCGGTTTCTGATATTACGCGATAATGATCCTTATTAGCCGGATACCGAAGGACCAGTGACACAGCAGAACGATGAAGATAGTGTGGATCAAACTGTCAGCGCAATATCATTTGTTGAATGTTGATCTAGTTCTGATTGTACACGAGTACTTGATGATATCCCTACAATTAATCCAGTTATTGGTTATTTAGACGAAGCTGATCATTAATTAATCTTTAAAATATTGTTTCCAATTATTTAAATAAATCCAACAAAATAAATGATCAATGCGTATGGATATATATTAATTTATGCAAATATCTCTCGTCTTTGACCCGGTTCGGAAATGAATCATCGATACTCCAAATGTAATCACAGGCACTTATATCTTGATTGTTTTGGAAACTAGTAAAGACCTCGAATTAGATGTTCCTCGCAAAATTAACAGTTTGATAGCAATTAATTCATCCGGTTGCTGAGGTCGAACGCGAATTATAATTGTTTCTTTGTTGTGTTATTGTTCAATATTTCAGATTTTCAATATCACCCAGATTTCTTCAGCAATATTTTTCATTTATTCAAAAATGGATTTGAATTACACTAATGAGCTGATTTATTTACACTTAAACGGATTAAAATTTGATCTAAATGAGCTTTTATTTACACTCAATTAACACTAAGATATCTTTGTTTAAATATTGCACTGATAAAGCCTAAAACGGCTGAAAATACAAGCAGAAATAAAGAAAGGAAAAATTTTAAATACCAAATCAGCCGT
This sequence comes from Hypena proboscidalis, assembly GCA_905147285.1. Lineage (NCBI taxonomy): Eukaryota > Metazoa > Arthropoda > Insecta > Lepidoptera > Erebidae > Hypena > Hypena proboscidalis. Next base: position 2,926,456 of record LR990147.1, read on the forward strand.
AGAATGTGAATTTATTTTGGAAGAATAAAATTGAGCGTCGACAAACTAGATTCTTATTGGAAGAAATTTTGGTGCGAGCCCAAATACGTTATCAACTGAACAACACCGCAAAATAGCTGAATTGTTACTGTTTTATGTAACGCGGCCAATTTCAACCGCCAGAGGTCACTTTTCAGCCGATCGATTCCACAACACTAAACACAAAACATTAGTTTCACCACTTTTCCTAGCATCATCTGTTTATTTCACGTTAACCCATAACACGTTTGGATGTTGATGTTTATGTTGAGTCACATTAGGATTTAGCACATTGTCACTGCACGCGAGGTTTCACCGGTTCTAGTATTTTATTTTCTTATAAGCACGTGGGTGTATAGGTTAGGCTATGTGGTGTGAGCGCGTGGCGCAATCGGCAAGCGCCCGATGTGGTTTGGAGCCTCACTCTCATAGACCCCTAACGGAGGGGGGAGGAGCTCATACAAACCGCGCCCACCGATTCACTTCAACCAATCACCGGCCTACGGCATCATCAAAGCGCACACTGGGACGTACTGAGCGTACATTTTTATTTTTCTTAACAATTGCGCTCGAGTTTTTCTTTTGCACTTTTTTTTTATAGTTTTGTTTTAAATTGTATAGGTTTTGTTTGCAATGTCAGTTGCAATGTCGACGTTCAAGAGAAAGGATACCTGGCATTTCTAAAGTGCATTAGTTTTTAAGTTTCGTGGAAAATTATATTTTTGTATCGGTAATGGTACTGCACAAATTATTATGGACGTTGAAAAGTCTGGCAGAATAATAGATAAGTGCTTTGTAGTGTTGTTACAATTTTCTTCCTTCGATAATATCACATCAATAAATCGTCATATTAGAGTGATAAATTTATAAAATTAATTGGAATATTTTATTCTTAAACTGTTTGCTAGATTTAATTTAATTAATGTCATCATAAAACTAAGTTATTTCTATACAAATCAGCTTATCAAAAAGGAGGAATCAGATGAAGAGAAGGAGCAATCAAAAAAAAAACTCTTCCTAAATACGTCCCCGGTGTCCATTGATGACGTCACAACATGGCCGCTGGGAGAGGGCGAGTTTTCGCATTTTCCCCTCGACCGTACACTTCGACGGACAACTGCAACCCTCTGTTTAATTTAACTTTTTTACTGATATGAAAATAGATTTACTCACCTTTTATTTTTAGATAAAAACATACATTTAAACAATTTAGTTTTTTTTTTAAATAAGTGTTAATTGATTGTATCTGTTCATCTTTGGTTTATATTTCAATTAGTTATTTACCTAATTATGCTACTGGTTCTGTATCTATCGGATGTTGGTTTCCTAGTTGATGAACTTTATAAGATGAGAAAAAAGAAGACATTGACCCATTTTAATTAAGATATTTATTATAATTATATTAAAGCGAAGCGAATTGTAGTGTTATTATATTAATTTAACTTAAATTACATTAGTAATTAGTTTAACAACAAGATGAAAAGTTTCTTGAAGCAACATTATTGCCGTTTCAATCATATTAATGTATAAATTATTACTATACCTACCAAAGTGCAATTAAAAAAAATACTAAAGGGTTCAAATATTTCTTCAAGTATTTTTAGTTAGTAAAACATCTACCAAATATTTTAGATAAGTCGATTTATAGACAGACGTTGGTACAGTTTTTAAGTACAGTGTATGCATCCTGTAAGCATTGCAAAAACGTGTCACAAGAGCTTATGAGAGTAACGGCATAGTAATTTTTACTATGGTAACGGTAACTTTTGGAATTATAGTTTTCGGTATTTGTGGAGGATAAAGATACACAAACAGGATTAATAAAACCGTGGGGTGCATGAAAGGAGCATCCCCGAATGACGTACACAACGTTTCCCTACGTCCAGCGTACCCTGGACAATTCGCGAGTTCTCCAAAGCGAATTGGCTAATCCTTTCACCACGATGGCATAAGTCAACATAAAATTTGACTCAGCCATCGACACGACGAAGAAGAAGTAGAATAAAACCGTGAATTAAGAATTTTGATGAAGTCAACTAAGTATCTAGAAGTTTTGATTACGCTGGTTAAAAAGAAACTAGACTTAGAGCCAGTCTCAAAGGTTCCGGATAGATCATACCCAATCTATAAAATATAACCTAACCGAATTTATAAGTGACATAAGTTACACTTGAAAAAACACAGCAGTCACTTTCATTTAGGTATGTGTGCTAACCCTCCAATAGGTTTATCTAACATCTGTTATGTCTGTCTGTCTGTTCTATCTGTGAAATTAGGGTTTAATTTCAAACTTCATTTACTATTTAATTTAATTTACTACTTTAGCAAAACTTACTAGAACAAAGAAGAAACTAAACATCGAATAGGAATAATTTTACAAAAAATCTTTACAAAACTGCAATCCGTGTCTTTAAAGTTCTAATTGTAACATAAATCACATTAAATTCAACAATAAACGAATAGCTAAACATTATAGCACTATAAACCGTTATGGCTATATAATAAAAATCTTTACTGACTTACTTTTTACTGTGCATTGTAAAAACAATGTATTTTTACGAGACATTTTGAAATTGTGGGAATATTTACCGTTGCGGTATTATTTCGCTTTATAAGACGGTTTAAAACTATAAAATCAATTGCGGTAATTTGAATGTAATATTATTTCATCTATAATAAAATTTACTTTTGCTTTTTTAATTGTATTTATCATATTTTCTTTTATGCAAGAATATGTCATCTTCTTACAAGAATTGGCGCTGTGTTCTAGATAGCAGCGATAGCCGAGTTAGAGACAGTAAGGTAGGTCCCAGGTTTGAACCCAAGGCACACCTCTGTCAATAAATCGTTAACATTCGTCTTTTCAAAAAACGGTGATCAAAAAATATTGTAAAGAAACTTGCATACCTGATATGCAGGACTTAAGGGTGTGGAAAGTCTACCAATCCACATTTGGCCAGCGTGGTGGACTAAGACCTAACTTTAATCCTTATTAGAAGAGGCCCGTGTCCAGCAGTGGGACATGTTTATGTAGGTATCTTGGGCTAAGTAAGTATATTTCTAGACTTTTTAGAATTCTTCCGTATTTCGAAAAAAATCCTAATAGTCTAAACCGCGTTGCCGGCACCTTGCTCATTGTTCACTAACTGAAATACTATTATTTACAGTTTTATGGTATTGTACCATAAAACTGTCCATCTGTTGGTTTTAAAAATAACAAAAAATTGCGGTTAGCAGACTTAGTTGATTGATCTCTCTACGATCATGTTGGAACATAGGAGTAAGGGGAGTGGAGAAAATATAAGCTACAATATTACTTAATAATATAATATTATAATGTCTCCTGTAGATGTGTGTCTCTGCCAGACCCGTTGGGTAATATAGGCGTAATATTATGGTACATAAATAAATAGTAGGTATTGTGTTCTATGAATGAATGTCAACTAAAACTCAAAACACATAACTGCAAGCAAACATTCGTACGTAGAATCGTTAAATACGAGTCGTATGATTTACATGGACAACCACGCGCCCCTTGCCAGCGGTAAATCACTGCCGAACTGCCGAAACGCACGCATTATGATCTGTTAAATTTGTGGCCTAAGTCAAAAGAGCTATTTTTTTTATTTTTTTTATGGTGGGTAGGCACGCGTTTGACCACGATTTCATCTGATGGTAAGTGATGATGCGGTCTACGGTGGAGCACGCTTACCTATGAGATACCTATTAACTCTTGCTTTGAAGAGATCCAGGTATCTATTTTAATGAATGCCCGACAAATTACAGTTGGTGCTCAGAAACAGCCAAAAATGAAGACATCTAGTACCTAAATCGACAACCTCCAACTTCCAAAATACCAAGAACAGTCGATTTTTTTTGGCTTTGAAAAGGGATTTGAACCCGCGACTATAGGATTCCAGCCTATCGCTTTACCGCTAACGAATCTTTTGACTGCATGCATCATCTGTCCGTATGCCCTGTGTTATCTATTGTACCTACCTACATATTAGTGAGTAGCAAAAAAGCGGATTTTCTTATTATTATAACTATCAAGTTTAATAAATCAATTTTAAAAAAATATGCGTGTTATTTCAAGTCCTTATATCTTTACCATCACACCAGTAGACGGTAGTGGAAGCACGACTATGTTACAGCAGATTAAAAGAAAAACGGAAGAGCCTTGCGCCTGATGCCTTCGTTCTCGACTCAAAATATACCACTGATTACTATACCAATAAATCTCAGATCTGAACGAAGATTATAAAATTATACAGAGCATAAATGGCATGGTGATGAATCCGCTTCCCAGTGCTTCAATACATGATTCTTAGATCTAGGGTTAAAAAAAACTGACATTATTTTTTATTGACTTTTCCGAGGAAAAGTTTGTTTTTCGCGAGTTTTTGACTATAGATGGAAAAGTAACGTTACTCGAAACTACGCCAAAGCATTTACAATTTTTGCACACAGTCATTTACACACTGTATTCTACCTACTCCTCTTTATCATGATCCGTTTTATGCTACTTGAACACACTTCAAAATTGAAACATTGTATGGCAAACAATCTAAATGTAATAGATTAGGTGCCATTTGAACAACAATAAGACATCATGGCCAGCTTGTGCATAACCACGCATAACATACATAAATAAACGAACGTGCGTACGCATTTCACGCATATCAAAGCGCATAAGCATGCTTATATGGTATTGCAATTGCGTCATTGGAATTTAAGACATGTTATACAGCTATATAAAGAAATGTGGACGTCAAGGGTACCCGGCAGATGTAAAATGTTGAAGAAGCATAGGTTTTTTTTTCATTCCTGTCTTACTTCCTGCGTACTTATCCTACTACTAGTCCTACTTATCCTTACTATAAAATATATTAAATGAGAAAGTTACTCTGTCCTTCTGTTATGCTAAGCTGCTGAACTGATCTTGACGAAAATTTAGTTCAAGACTTGAGAAAGGACAAATTTTACTTTTTATTCAGATTACATTCATTCTAACCTGATATGTTATGTATTTTGATGTTTGTTTTGACGTGTTCAAGCGCCTCTTGGGGCTCATGGAAATAAATTATTTGATTTAACGTTTACTTACTTACTTAAAGCGAAGTCAAATTCAACATTACTTCAAAGATGACATCATTTTAACCAGTAGATATAATTTTAATACGACATTCAAATAATAAAAAAAGGTATACGCTTATATGGGTTACCTTAACATATCAGGTGAAGTGTGGGTTGTACACTTCTGCCACATCCTTCTGAGTAATATAGGCGTGATGTTATTTTATTGTACATCCTAACGGTGAAGAAACACGAAACCTGAGAGTGCCTGAGGGTGTGTGACGTCTACCAATCCGCCCTTGGCCAGCGTGGTGGACTATGGTCTAACCCTTCTCATAATTTCTCACGCGGGCGAAGACGTGCGTAGAAACGGATTAGAATAGGTTTACTATTAGCTTTAGCGGTTAATAACTTCATTTTATATTTTTATATTTTTGTCAACCCTTCAAATCAAATCAAATCAAATTCATTTATTGTTTACCACAGGTGAAAATAAAGATGTTACACAATTCAGTTAGTACTGCTGCAGTATACCCATTAGGCGTACAATATTTATTTTTTGTTAAAACTAATAAAATGTAAACATAATCATTATACCAAAATTATTACATGTCAATTATTATTAAGAGTGATAAATGTCAACTTACATACTAATTACAATTTATAATATAAAATAATCGTTATTTTTTATATTTCAAATGCAGACATACTAATACTAATATTAAATTTATTGAAATGTCAAAATTTTATCAAAATCATTAAACAATGTCAAATTATTAAATTACAATTTGTCACTTAAATATTCATTGACACTATAATAAGCCTTTTCCAACAGTAACTTTTTAAGTGCAAGCCGAAACCTATGGTAACTTTCTAGTTTCAACATATCCTTTGGAAGGTGGTTATAAATACGTGGCCCTATACAGAATACACTGTTATTGAACATTGAAGTTTTATGCAATGGGCAACATATTTTATGTTTATGTCGTTTACTAGTATACTGTTCAAACATGCTTATGTTGTTTCTCACAAAACTTATAACCTCATAGATATAAATTGATGGCATTGTTAGTAGACTCAATCGTTTAAAATGGGGTCTACAGGAATCAGTTGGCTGTATCTTACATATAGCTCTAACACATTTTTTTTGGGCTATAAATACCCTTTCGTTTTCTGTGGATTACCCCCAAAACATAATCCCGTATCTAATTATGGATCCTATGTAACCATGATAGGCGGTAAGCACAGTAGTCTCACTTACTTTTTTCGAAAGCATGTACATTGCGTATGACTGCTGATTCAATTTCAAACATAGATTATCTACATGGTTTTTCCAGTTTAGGGCACTATCTATAGTCAACCCTAAAAACTTGGTACTATCTACTTTGATAATTTTGGCATCCTTGTAGTCAATTTCAAGGTTATTTATCAAGGGAATTCTATTTTTAAATGTCATTGTGTATGTTTTATCTAAATTGATTTTCAAATTATTGGATGTCAGCCATTTTATTATATTATCTAAAGTACTTTTTACTTCATTTTCAAGCGATACTTTATCTTTACCTTTGAAAATAATCGTGCTGTCATCAGCGAACAGTATCATTGGATGGTTGGTTACTTTTGGAAGATCATTAATATAGATATTAAATAATAGAGGACCCAAGACGCTCCCTTGTGGTATTCCTCTTTTGACATCCATGTATTCTGATAGGTAATGTATTTGTTCCCTGCTTTTAGTACACATTCGTGTTATTTGAGTACATTGTTTCCTGTTTGTAAGATACGACTTTATGAGTTCTGACACATTTCCTCTTACACCGTATGATTCTAATTTATTAAGCAATATTGTGTGATCCACAAAGTCGAATGCTTTTGTTAGATCCATGTACAATGCGCATACAGGAATCTTCTTATCGACACAATCTATGATTATCTGCAGAAAGTTATAAATCGCTAAGTTAATAGATTTATTCTTTCTAAACCCTATCTGTTCTGCTGCTAGTACATTTTGATGTTCAAAAAATATATTCATCCGATGGTGTATAGCCTTTTCAAAGATTTTAGACAAATTTGGAATTAGAGCTATGGGTCTATAGCAACACATAGAGTGCCTGTCATCTTTTTTAAATATCGGCTGTATGATTGTTAGCTTTAGTGGATCTGGGAAAACTCCATGTAATAGACATAAATTTAGTATGTGGGATAAAACATAGGATATCTTTGGAGCAACTTGTTTGAGAACAAATGTCGATATGTGATCGTATCCAGTACTGTTTGTGTTTTTGAGTGCAGTTATAATATCGAAAATTTCTTTAGGAGTTGTTGGAGTCAGAAACAAGGAATTAGAAATATATGGCGGGTACGTAGTTTTTAAATTGTTACTTAATTTATTAGCTTGATTAATGAAATAATCATTGAAAGCATTAGCAATATCTTGTGGCTCCTTGATTGTAGTAACATCATCAAGATTTATATGGTGTATTTCGTCCCTAAGCACATTGTTACGTGTATTATTTATAACGTTCCAAGTTGCTTTAGACTTGTTTTCAGCTGTGAGAATAAAATTATTATTTTGAACCCTTTGAGTTGATTTTATAATACGGTTTAATCTTGATGATAGTGAATTAAAATCGTTTTTGTGCTTTTCAGATGGTTTGTTGCGATATTGCCATAAAAGCTCACGTTTGCGTTTACAACATTTTTTTATACCTTTTGTTAACCATTTTGGGCGCTTTTGTGCGCTTATTTTAATTCGTACTATTGGAAAGCATAAATTGTAAAATAATGTAAAAATGTCATAAAAAATGTTAAAGGCCTGAATTGGGTCATCATTTTCAATTACGTCATTAAAGGATAGTGCGTTTAAACAGTCAATAAATTTGTCAATATTTTCTTGATCATAATCATGTCTTTCAATAAACCAGTACTTAAACTTGTAGCTACGTTTAACTGGACAAGAAAGTTGTTGGGCCGTGTGATCAGAAATAGCAAATTCATGTAACTCACCTCTACACCCACGAAAATTATACAAACAGTTGTCAATACACGTACCACTTATAGGTCGTGTTGGTTCTTTGAAGGCCCATTTCAAGTTGTTACATGATAGAGTTTGAAGAAATTCTGATGATAATTTGTATTTATGTAGTATATCAACATTAAAGTCGCCACATACAACTACCTTAAGTTTGTTACGACAAAATCTACTTAGTAATGCACTAAATTTTTGGAAAAATGTGTTGATATCCTCCTTATTAATTTTTGGCGGTCGATATACGCATAATATAATTATTTTAAATGATTTTTTGTTCAATGCCAAATAGTCGTTTTAGCTTTTAATTTGAACCACAACTCAGCTAGTAAAATTTCAGGTTACAAGTGAACCCATAAAAGCGTATACTTTTTTTTATTATTTCAATGTCGTATTAAAATTATATCTACTGGTTAAAATGATGTCATCTTTGAAGTAATGTTGAATTTGATTTTGCTTTAAGTAAGTAAGTAAACGTTAAATCAAATAATTTATTTCCATGGGCCCCAAGAGGCGCTTGAACACGTCAAAACAAACATCAAAATACTTAAAATATAAAATTAAAATATAACTTAACTAATGCAATGTGTATATAGTTAGGTATTTATTTCATTAGTTTAAAATATTAAATTATAGTTAGATTAGTATTGTAAATATTTAATAAGCAATATGTAAATGAATATGTAATTAAAATGAATATTTTTTTTACTAATTAAATTATAATACTTATTGCAATACAATGATTTGACACCGGAACTTAGATTGACTTTAATTCAACAGAGAAATTTGAATTAAAAACAAAAACAACAATTTGATACAATTATAAAAGTTCAATAGTCAATTTATCTACTACTTTGACCTAATGGGGTGGACAGATCAAATACTGGAAGCACTGCAAATTTTTGTGAATATTCGTGGTCTGGTGACTTACTGTTAGGTAGACTATAGAACCACTAGCAAACGGGATGATTTTCCTTATACAACCTAACCGTGAGTTAGTCATAAGCAGGGCTCGGAATTAGGTAGAGTTTTTTATGTACTTGCATCGAAATGTTGATATTAATGTGGACCTTCCCGGGATTTCTAATGGACAATCCCGTGTGGCCAACAATATTACGAATAAATACGAGCAAATACTTTTGCTTCTAGCCTAGACTCGTGAGGTTTTGCTTATTCAAACGGCCCACCAGAATCATTTTCCTTGTCCGATTCATTACCAGTAAGATTTGAAGTGTTCGCTACCGACGTTACTGTATAATTTTTGTGAGAATTAAAATATTTAATCGCGCGTGCAGTAGTTTAAATTGTGTAAAAAAGTAAATAACTTTTTATTTAAAAAATCATGGGATTTTATTCTGCTCTTTAAAATTAATCTCGGGATTTGAGGCATATCCACTTTATTCTTTCGCTGTATGAAATCAGTGTAAGTACATAAATAACTCTACCTAATTCCGAGCCCTGGTCATAACCAATCAAAATCAGATAATTCTACTGTACATTTTCTTCAAGGTAAGCAGCGATAGCCGAGTGGTAGACGGTAGGACTGCTAAGTCAAAGGTCTCGGGTTCTAACCCACGGCACACACCTCTGTCAATAAATCGTTAAGATTCGTCTTTTCGAACATGTGTTTGTATTTATCATATAAATTATAGCTCGCTATCGGTGAAGGAAACATCGTGAGGAAACCTGCATGCCTAAGAGTGTCAAAAAAGTGCTCGAGGGAGTGTGAAGTCTACCAATCCGCACTTGGCCAGCGTGGAGGACTATGGCCTAACCCTTCTCTTGATGAGAAGAGGCCCAAGCCCAGCAGTGAGACATGTATTAGGTACAGGGCTGCTATTATTATTTTCTTCAAAGATTTACGTTCGACGCCATAATAACGTCATGATTATTTACGCGGATTGATTCTTCTGAAAAATCACGTTTTCTGAATAGCATACTAAAAACATCATCATGATTCACCACGTATATGATCTACGTATGCCCTGCAGTCTTTAAGGCCTTGTGATCCCGATAATACATATCTCGTCATAAATACTGTTAAGAAAATGAAATTAGTGAGTTATAGGAAACAGGAATGAGTTTATTGTCCATCCGGATCCTGCCACGGATGTGTGTAGTTCCATACATTCCGTAGGCGTGAAGGATAATCGCACCAATTGACAGACGTTTGATCTCAGCCGACACGGTACGGTTTTTTCGTTTGTTGCAATTTTTTACGTAAGGCGGTCGTTGTCAAAAGTATAAGGCAAAGCTTGCGATTAAAATAAGCTTTTGCTATCTATTAAAGTTAAATGCCATTTTCTAAAAAAAATATTGTACCTATTTGTTTCGATAATTTTGGATTGAGACTGTTAGTAAATCCTTTAAAATGTAGGTACATCATGACTAAAAAAGTGATTTAAAACTCCAAATCAAGGAGTTCGCGATATCTCTTTGTGAAAATATCAAAGTATTAAATGTTTTAACTATTACACAACGGGTATTACTCACGTATTATTATGTCTACTAAGGCGACTGGCAGTTTCACTCGATTTAGACGAGCTTCGTCAGGCCATGAGTACGGAGCGACGCGAACCGGCCTGGGACGCGTCTCTTTTCGCACTACGTGCCGCCGCTCGCGCCGCACGTCGCGACAATGATGCTAAGAGTGGGGATTGATCTGCACTTGTTGGTGGTAGCGTTTTTGTAAGGTCGTTGTCACTGTTCTCACTGTCACTGTCCACGTAAGGGTCCACGATTGAGGATGTTATTGTATGGAACGAACTAACTGTATCGGTACTTTGTGTGAGTCCTTCAGAGGTACACGGTTGGGCTTGAACAGAACAGTGACAACGACCTTACAAAAACGCTACCACCAACAAGTGCAGATCAATCCCCACTCTTAGCATCATTGTCGCGACGTGCGGCGCGAGCGGCGGCACGTAGTGCGAAAAGAGACGCGTCCCAGGCCGGTTCGCGTCGCTCCGTACTCATGGCCTGACGAAGCTCGTCTAAATCGAGTGAAACTGCCAGTCGCCTTAGTAGACATAATAATACGTGAGTAATACCCGTTGTGTAATAGTTAAAATGTTATCAACTCACGTCACATTCAATAGTATTAAATGTTGTTAGGTATGTAGTTGAAATATATATAAATAGTAGATATTTAAATAAAGTTTCTTGATAGTTCATTATTCCACTAAGAAGTTGTTAATTGATTTTAAGTATCAATTAAACCGGATTTATCAATTCAAACAACTTGGCAGTTCGCGCAGCATATTTTTCCAAGAAAGCAAAGATTTCAAAGTTTAACTATAATTTTTCCTAACTGCTTCGATGGTCTAGTAGATAGAGTATGCGCCTCTCAGCGTAAGTATCTCGTGTTCGATTCCAGGGTTAGCCAAAGTATTATTGAACTTACCGTCAGGAAATTCTCAATAGTAGCACGGCGTTAAAATTGTGCCCGATGGATGGCGATAGGCTCACCCCCTACCCTCTGCCACACCCTTCTGGGTAATATAAGCGTAAAGTTATGTTATGTGTTACTATTCTTACATTTTTCAAATTGGTGTGTTATTATTATTATTATCATTATTATTAAAAACGATCAATTGGTTTGATTTTTATTTATTCATTTTTTAAAGCCATTTAAATACTTGTTGCTTTAAGGATAAATAAAAAATAATATTTATATTGCTAGTTTAAGTATAAAAATCTATAGAGATTCAAATTACTATAAATCAAAAATATATACCACTTAAAATTTCTGAACAGGTAACGACATCTATGTAAGGGAGTTGGTACTAACTACAGAAACAGGGAGTCTAATACCGAGCTTGGGAAAGCCCTGCGATTGGACAAAAGTAAATCAATACTTCAGAAGGAAACAAGTTGTAAAGACTCCTTATGATATATTGATAGTTTGTTACATATTTTAAATATTAGCACAATTAAATTGTAGGCGATTTGCCTGAATAAATGCAATTTTGTGGATATGTTGTAGAGGAAGCTTAAAAAGGCCGTGGCGCAATGGATTAGGTATCAGTTTTACGGTCGAAAGGTCGTGGGTTCAAATCCTGGCCATTACACCACGGACCTTAACTGCTAACTAACTTCCAAAAGCAAAAAATATATATTTAAAATATACCCTGAAATTTTCGACCTCGATATACTTTATTTTGGAAAATGACGGAAAGCTGAGACATATAAAAAAAACACAATTCTAACCACTTTTTTCAATATGGCGGCGGAATTGAGGTAAGATTAATTTCAGACGGGATATGCCGACTAGTTTCGAATATATTACGTAGATTCATCAACTGGGCGATTAATCGCGTTTCGTCGCCGTCGCGCGACGGCTAACGGCCGAAACTAGTCGGCATATCCCGGCTAAAATAACATGAGTAACCCGTATTCTCAATAATAACATTTTGAATTATTTTCAAGGCAACCCATTGAAGGTTTTCTTTGTATGAAACTCGATGAACTTGAGCTATGGCCAGACATACGTTTCCGAACCGAACCGTTGCGTGACGGCGCCGGTCTATCGTCAATTTACTTATTTAAACTGATTAGTTTCAGAGAACCAAATCCGGCCGGTGGCTGTCTTTGGACAGAAAAAACTGTGGAGAGGGCTTGTATGTTTATTTGTTACTTTGTAACAACCAATTTATTCATCTTATGATAGCTTCCTCGTTGGTCTAGTGGTTAGTGGTAATCGATTCCAAGGTTGAAAATTAGGCCTTGAAGAGAAGCGATTGGGTCACCCTGTATCATAATATGGGACCTGAACATAACAGATGAAGTGTGGGCGTTAGACACCTCTGCAACACGCTTTTGAGTAATATAGGCGTGATTATATGTGATCCATCTAATACTATAGTAGAATAGAATAGAATATAATCTTCTTATTCTTCTTCTTCTTCATCAGAAGAAGAAGAAGAAGAACAAAGATACAATAATGGTGTAAAAAAATAATATTTTTCTCCTCTTTGTTCTGCCTAATAGGCATGCAAACATCATATTGTGGTTATAAATTATAGATCATACTTAATTATGTATAAAATAATCATTAAAAACAAAATTGTAGTAGCAGTACAGTATGCATGTTTTATTCGTAAAACAACCTTCGTTTTGAATCATTCTATCTATTATTTTAAAGATCTAAGCATACCTATATAGGAACAGACACTCGGACAGATGTCGGAAAGATTGTTTTATACTATGTATTTATATCTATTTTGAAACCAGATTCTATATGTGGTGGTTTCCACAAGTTCAAAATATTTTGTTTCGATCTGGGGACTAGAATCAGTGGTTTCAATTAATACCACATTTCATGTAATATTGTATCATTTAATACCACATTCCACAAAACAAAAAAATATACAACCTCTGTCGTCTCCACGGCTTTTCAGACTAATCTCGGACGTTACAATATTTTCGTCTCATTACGGTGTCAATATAAGATTAGGGATAAGCCCAATTTCTGTAAAAACCTTTGCTCTGGGGCCAATAAGTGACCTTTTTTTTCTTTTTTACAACCACACAATTGTGGCCGCGAGACAAAGACAATTAGTTTTTGGTAAATAAAATGGTCAAGAGCGGGTTGTGTGGCGCTTTTGAGGTTCTGTGGAATTTTCAGACGAATAATTAATTCAGAAGAAGAATGGTTAAAAATATTTGGTAACTAAAAGTTTATGTGGTTACATCTCATAATAAAAAGTACAGCTACAGCAGTTGTGTTAGTAGTGCATTAACACTATATTTATCATATTTTTGTCTCGAATATGCAGAAATCACAAACTTAGAACTGGCTCACAACAATAACAGGTGATAGTTTTTGCACATCGGTTTTAGAAAGTCTTTAATCAACCGACACTAATCCGAAAGCATTTTAAATTTGGAACCCTAAAAAAACAAACGTTCCAATGTTCGAAATTCCAAATTTCTTTTATTTTCAAATTACAATACCTTAAATAATAATATGCAACGGTTTGATTGACAGTTTTCGGATCGCGGCGGCGTCTAAGCGACGGCGAGCGAAAAAAACTGAATAAAAAAAACGAAATCGGCACAAATTCGATTCTAATTAGTTGAACGATTATTGATGAAATTTCCACGTTCCATATGTTCGTTGAATTCGGAATTGCGGTCGCAAATTAGCTCTCTGAATTTAAAATCGAATAATTCGAATTTATTATTTTTAATTTGAATTTTTATTCAAATTGTTGTAAAAGAATTTAAACTCTATAATGCTTACATGCAACTAAGTTGTAAACTTATACGATATTTGGAATTTTTATGTTACACTAGCTTTCGCCTGCGACTGCAACGCGACGCCCGTTTTATCAATCAGTAGCTGCTCTCTCACTTTGACCTGCGTTAAACCTTACTTGTTCTGCTCCCGTGGAGTTTAGCGTAATGTTTATTATTAATTCATAGTAGTATTTCAAACTTTCAACTTTCAAATTTTCAATTATTTCCCACTTGACACTACTGTAATATTTTTTTATTATTTCTTTATTGGCAACTCTAATCAGTACTAATCTCTATAAAAAACCCCCATTGCCCCCCTTTTTATAAAAATAAGGAGTTTTTTTTTCGAAATCTATAACCTTACCTAGAAACCGTGACAAAATTTCAATTTTATTGAAAAAAAAGATGTCCATTTGCGTTCAGGGTGTTGTTGGGGTTGCCCCGGTGCTGTAGCGCTTCAGGGATGTTTGCCGACGCCCGTGTCGACTGTTTCTACACGACGATGCGGAAGCGGTGCGCATCTCTGGGGCGCAGGCTCCGGTCCACCTCCAACTCCATCCTGAGCGTATTTGCAAACAGATTTGATTGCCAGTACATTAATCATTGTTATATGGTTAATGTACTGACAAACAAACAGATGACTCAGAGGCAGGCTTGTTATTGATTTATTATTTTTATTATTTTAAGTTAATCAGATATTATGATGTTATTAAAAATTGTATTTGTAATTTTATATTCTAAATTTTATATTATAAATTTTATATATTCAAATTTTGTAAATTGATTTTATAATTTTAATTTTGTTTTTATTATTTGATGTGATGACTCTAATTTTATTACCTTTTACACAATTTCAATTTAATTTTATCAATTCTATTTATATTATTTTAATTTAATTCATATAACTATTTAACCTAATGTAATAATGCCTGTATTATAATGTTTTATCTTATTTTCTTGTATGATCTTAAATGTGATTGAAATAAATGATTTTATTATTATTATTATTATTATTTGATGAAGGGTTAAGATATTTACAGTAGCAGAATGGCTAGGGCGATTCTATACTGACGGCTAACGTGTAAGAATTTGCCACTAGAGGTGCGAGTGTAGCGTAAGTCTGTGAAATGTCAAATGTCACTATTTGCGGGTTGGCTTGAGTGTCTGTAGAGACACAAGAGGCACGGAGTTATTTAGTCCGTTCTGAAAAAAAACTTTTTACGTGCGACAGTGAACGCACTTGGACGTAAAAATTTATACGTCCGTCTCTTTTGCTCTCATACATGAGCAAAAGAGACGGACGTATAAATGTCTCCACATAAAATTGGATCAAAAGATCTGTACTTCTTAATAATTTTGTTCAAAAATGTTTGTGTTCAAATGCCCTAAAGAATTGTGCCTCTATAAAAACGTATACAATCATTGGTTGGGATAAATGAAGTCTGTAAACAAACTTCCACCTGGTGAGACAAAAAACCATAGCCCTTATTGTGCCTGGTAGATGGCAATAGGCACACAAGCAGTCAAAACATTATTTTCAGAAATACAAAATAATATGCTATACAAAACTGTTATAAAGCACCTGTTAAATGAATTATTCAGTTAAACAGGCTATATGTATGCCATAATCTACAGCACGTAATTATTAACTATAATTTTTGCATCTAAGTACGTAAGTAACTCATTTTTATGGAAGCTATTGGTTATTACAATAATTGATATTATATTACACAGTTTCATTCTGAAGCTTGTTGTATTTTTATAAAATTTTATATCTTTTTTATACGGCAATTTACGGCGCAAGACGCAAACGGGTGTATTTAGTTCACCTGATTATAAATATTAATTGCATCGCTAATAATGCTCAAGAATACCGGATTACTTTAAAAATACTTATGCCAGGTCCATTTACTTTTGTGTTGTTTCGTCGGTAGGGCAGATATTTTTGTCCTACCGACGAGTCGTAGCCAAGACCTCAAGATCAGCATTCGCACACATTAACAATTTACCAAAAAAGCAGTCTTTAGAGATCAAACAGATACCTACCTAAATTATTTCACTTTTATTCATTAGTCCTTTCTAGGAATGCCCCAAGGCAAGTTCGACAAGTTAACATACTAGCTATCGTGTTATTGATAAGACTAGATAGATACTACAGCTTGTCGCAAATTTGCTTAACAAGCGCGGAAAGATAAGGGAGAATTGAATTTTGACGTATACATGCACATTTAACAATTACTTAAAATATACGATGCCTGCAGAGTTTTGAATTTATTCTGCTCTTAATTTATGGAACCATGTCTGGGACAAACGGTATAATTTGCGACGGCTCACCTCAAGTTTGATTCCCAGCTCGCGAAAATGTTTTATTTTGTTTAAAAATTATTAGTAAAATTTGTGTACTACACTGAGTTTCCAATCCTAAAAATAATAAGTAAAGTGTTTTACCACAAAAATTAATATAACAATATTATATTATTATGTATGGTATCAGCCCTGTAACTAATACATATTTCACTGCTGGGTGCGAGCCACGTCTCATAATGAGAATGGCCAAGTTCCTGGCCTGGAAGGCCTGGTTCATAGACTTCGCATACTCGACAAGCACTTTTAGGGAAATCACAGGTGCCTATATAGGTTTCCTAACGTTGTATTTCCTTTACCGTTAGCGAGCGAATGTTTTCATGATAAATAAATATTTTCGAAAAAACAATTATTAAGGGGAAATAATTGCTAGGCTGCTTTTCATACAAAAGTAATATGGGTTTAACTTTAATATTACATTTTTTTTTTTTTTTTTTTAAAAGCTTACTACCAATTTGCAAATACAAATTACTAGTATTCTTGTTAACCCCCTCCAGCTAAGCTTAATTCGCTTGTGTTAGGAGGAAGTTCACGTCCGTGGTGTAATGGCCAGGATTCGAACCCACGACCTTTCGATCGTAAGACCGATGCCTTATCCATTGCGCCACGGCCATATTAAGTTGAATCTAAAAAACTAAAATGCTTGTTTGTATGTTACTCAATTAAGGATAAAAATAACTTGGGCAAAATGGCCACGAAAAAACATTTATTTTAGTGTTTAACATATAATTAGTCTATAAAAATAGATCATTTTTTAAATAATATTAAACCCATACTCATATTATGTTAGTATGAAAACACAGGCGGCGCTTTATTGACTGAGGTGTGTGCCGTGGGTTCGAAACCAAGACCGCTGATTTGATAGTCCTACGATCTCCCACTCACCTATCGCTGCTTTTCCTCACTAGCTTGTTCACAAAAGTGCTACCAATTCCAAGCTTATTCTTACAACTACAAAGTACACTTAATGTACTCTATTAAATATAATCTAGCCTATAACCTTTTTTACTTCTTAATCAAGACCATATTTTTTTTAATTTACCGTTACAACATATTAATGTTGCCAATTACACTCAATTAAACTATCAGTGGAAAAGTATTAGGTCACTATAAACCATCATTAGCTAGATAACACTACAAACTGGTTCACATCAAGCTATACATGCCCAATATAAACTGATCTCGCATTGCTCGGAATGCTGGTGGTAGAACTCTTGTGAATGAGCTCGAGGGCGGCAGCACCACTGTCTCACCTTTAACCTGCCGCCAAATAGTAGTGCTTCCATTACTGTGTTCCAGTTTGGTGGTGATGGTGAGATCAGGCCATGAAATGACTGGCACATGAGGCATAACACCGTAGTCCTCAGCTGCAGCGACGCATCTATAATCTGCTTTTGTGGATTGTTGATGTCCATGGGCTGTACTCCACTTACCATAAGGTGGACTACACGTTCGTTCGCTGTGGGCTTAGAAAAAGAAAAAAAAGTCTGTGCAATTTGAGACCAGTCTATACTGGTAGCTTGTAACTTGATGTGTAGGCATCTGTGCACCTGCCTTATGGCGAGCTTTAAGTACTTAGCTTATTTATTTTTAAACTTGTAAAAATAAATAAATAAAAACATCAGAGAGAAACATAAAGAGTTTTTATGTATCAGCCCGCGGCATCGCTTGTGTGGTAAGTTAACAAAAAGTATCGTTAATCGTCCTTTAGGTAATCAAACCATTTCGAAAACTATTATTTGCATTATCTCACTAAATGTACTAAAAGCATTAAGGCGAAAGTTTGTGAGTTGTATGTACGTTTGTTTCTTCTTCACGCTCGATTGGATGGACTGTTTTTGATGAAATTTGGTACACGGATAGATAATAAGCTACATGAGGGATGGTGAACCTTTATTAATGTACGTGCCATTATTTACAAAACGAAGAATAATGAGATCAATACGAACTCAATTTAAGGAATTCGTGGATTCACGTGCCAATTTTTTTATGCTGCGTGCCATTTGTGGCACTGGTGCCATATGGCACGCGGCATAAGGGTTCGTCATCACTGATCTAGATTAACACTATAGGCTAAGCTTAGCTTTTTATCGCAGTATCACGTGGATAGAGTGGCACAAAGAAACTAGTGTACAATAACATAAACCTTTCAAAGTGAAACTAATTAAAAAAATATTCGCATCTCAAGTAACGAATTTATGTAGTAAAAGAGCGCGTGCTTGTTGTAAATCAACAATACTTCATGTAAATGTCATAATGGCTCGGAATATGGAATTATTAATTGCTTGTGTTTCTCCAAGCATTTACGATGTTGCAGTCAAAGTGGTACTTGCGACATTTCTTGCTAACTAATCAACTATTTTTTATAAATTCTGTTGACATTATAAAATATTATTTACTTTTTGTACCTGACAACAATTTTTGCACAATTCGATTGACGGCTAGCAAACAAGTGTCTGTTTACAGATAATAAGGCTCATTTATGTATATTTTTATGAAAACCTGTCGAAAGGGAACAAGATTATCTTGATAAATGTATGAGTAACGGTCATAACGTCAATTATGCAACACCCTATATTCCTTATAGGATTATGTTAAAAACTTATAACTTACCTCAATATTACCATTCACAGCACGGGGTCTACTTATTATGGTATCTTTGACTCAATAAAGATGACTGATAAAATCAAGAATATATTTATAATACTTTTTTTGCAATACACCTAGTGAATAAATATATTATAGTATTATTGATCATTGTAACATGTTATGGAATTATTTTCCTACCAATTTAGTAATACTCTAGCGCTATATGTCATCCTTAACAATTATGCAAATTGCACTAGGAAACTCGCGTGGGTGGCTGGATCAGGGGTCTGATGCAGAAGGCGGTGGTACTCAACACGGTACGCATTGTGAATAGGTTTCTATGTGGAGCTCTAACTACCGATAGCTTGGTTTGTCCGATGTCTGTCTGATGTTTAAATGTTCTTATACAATTCGTATTTAAACATATAAAAAATTATAGCAAATGATAGAGAAAAATAAAATGTGCGTCAAATACGAGCCCTCAATAAACTAAGACATTTGCCAAAGCCTACGATTTTTTACTGTTCCTGCAACATTACTCATCCTAGACTAACTTTCATGAAAGTAAATGTTTGCTACGTAATTAAACGCATTACTGCACTTTAATTGTTCCATGTCGGATGAGCATAAATATTCCTCCATGTACAGTACACATCTAGCTTTACATTGCCAGTATAAGCTGGTCTTGAATTGCACGTGCAGTCTAAGCAATGCGATACCATTTTTTTTTTCTACGCCCACAGCGAACGAACGTGTAGTCCACCTGATGGTAAGTGGAGTACAGCCCATCAACAATCCACAAAAGCAGATTATAGATGCGTCGCTGCAGCTGAGGACTACGGTGTTATGCCTCATGTGTCAGTAATTTCAGGGCCTGATCTCACCACCAAACCGGAACACAGTAATGGAAGCACTACTTTTTGGCGGCAGGTTAAAGGTGAGTCGGTAGTGCTGCCGCCCTCGAGCTCATTCACTAGAGCTCTACCACCAGTATTTTGTACTTGAAAATGTATAGATTGATATGTTACCGTGTGTACTATTAAAAAATATCAAGAATACGAATACGTCTCTTAAGCTGCAGTTTCCTAGGAAAGCGGTGTGAAATAATGCGGCCGTAATATTATTACCGTGACACGATTAATATGTAATACGTTAGGTCGATTACCGCTCTCTAGGAAACCACTACATTTGTTTTACATAGGCAACGTTCTAGTGACATCATTGTACCGTTATTTTTACGACCGCATTATTCCACACCGCTATGCTAGGAAACCGAAGCTTTATTAAGCTATATGATAACGCGATTCAGCCCAATTTCTCTAACACATCATGATATAAAATGACGATCAACGCTGAGATACGACAGAGTAAAGATATAGTACTGAGTAATCTATCTTCATAGAAACGGTCAAAACGCGTCACGTGCCTCGGAATAAGAACGTACAGAACACGTTCTTAAAATGATTTATAATTGGGGGTGTTATAACTCTAAATCTATATTTTGAACTGACTGACTGACAAAACGTCATATAGAGTGTGCGACAGAGATAACGCTCTACGGAGCCGAAATTAGCCGATTGTCACTTTCCAAAGGTCGATGTGCAATATTTATCGCTGGGTACTGTACTAAGGTATAGTGAAAAGACGAGAGTGACGAACGAATTCAAAAAAATAATGATATAAGCTCAAGCTAGGTACGGATTTGGTAGCCGTATGTAAATGATATTAAAATACAGTTTTGGTAGCCCAATATATCGCGTGTTGTATTTAGTTATTTTAAGGAATAGTATCGAGTTAGAGTACTGGTTGATATTTATACTGTGGCTACGGATTTCAGTCTGGGGCCTCGGTAGTGGCCCCGCCAACACGATCTAGCGAAGCACATGGGCAACACCTACCACTTCTCTAAGTGTTTCGTCGATTTATATATTAAATATATAAAGTTTTAATTGAATAGCTTTTATATTTTAAATTGTATTCAATCTAAAAACCTCTCATTTTGTCACTAACACACTGGTGATCATAAAAATTCAAATATTTTCATTCGTTTGAGATGTTTATATCCTGTATTTAATATACAAGATGCAGGTATAAGTCCAGCTGAATTCTTAATTTTTCAACCGTCCCTTTATATAAAATTCAAGAGGGCAAAGCCATAATATTCTTTAAAATATTACAAGAATTTGATTAAAATAGTCGTTTGACTATTTACCAAGTATTTACTTGGTTTAAAGATAACGTAGCACCACAAATATTGTAGTATAAAATATCTGGTATTTATTTTTGTAACGGTATGCAACATGACATGATAATAATATCACGTACAAAATTGTTACAAAACTTGGTACCGAAATGTACCCAATATGGTGTTTTTTTTTAAATTGAAATAAGACTGAGTGCAATAGTCACACAGTTTTAGTGTCATAATAAAATAATGCTTAAAAAGTCAAGTTCTTACAGATGATCATATTTTTTTCTTCACCGGCGCTTTCGAATATGGACCAAAGTGTGTGTTGTATTTGTGTATCACCTAATATGCAAATTCACACTTATTTTGTGTACATCACACGATAAGTGATTTGGTTGAGTAATTCATTCAGTCTACAAAAGCTAAGCGAGGCCTCGGATCCCGAGTGAGTGGCAGTTGCCAATTACCACCAGGTATACAAAACGTAATTACAGTCTTATTTCTAAGAAGGTAGTTCAATTAGAACATAAAATTTTACGATCAAACGTTCATCCATTGATTACAAGCCCTGCTTACTCCGTTAAAAACTACAACGTGAAAATATAACCTTTATTTTTAACATTTCATTTCAATAACTACTAGTGAGTACCGTAACCATAACGTATATGAATCGAACGTAATGCGGAAGCGCTCTGGGGCCGATGAGCGGTCACAATACATGTACATATTATTTTACAGCTAGACCAAGGAAGCAACCCAGTTTACCGTAATTATTATCCTTATATGTAAAGTACTAAGGATAAATTACGTTAAATCCATAATCGGGTATTTAATGTTGGTAAATCCGTTGGTATTTTGTCTCCTTCCGTACTTTAGACTTTATACCTTTATAAATATGGGGTTTTCTTGAATCCATGAGAACTACTAGAAGAAATTAATTTAATTTTGCATTCTTGGGCTATGTGTCTGTTCAAAAAAACATTTTTATAAAATTAAGTACAATCAAATCTAGATTTGGCTTTGCTCCTATTATAACTACTGGTGGCTGAATACCCAGCATAAACTGATTTTCTATATAATTAAGATAAAAATTATTTCGAACTTAATTGAAACAAAAATAATAATAAATAACTTAGATATTATGTACGGAATATGTAGAACCTGAACTAATGGAGTACCTATATTCAGCTCCAGAATAAACTTACCTCTTAGAATTGCATAAAAGTGCTGTAATAAGGAACAATTTCTCAGCTGTTTTCCATACAAAAGAAATATGAGTTTGACTTTAATATTATTAAGTTTTTATTTATTTTTATGGACAAATCATGTTTATATAATACACTAAAAATCATGTTTATTGGCGCCCATTTTTTTTAAATTATTGATATTATTTTTCCCAGTCCCACTTCAGCTTAGCATGTCTGCTAAGCTGAAGTGGGACTGGGCGGGACATGTTTCACGTATGCATCCGGAGAGGTGGGCACGGATTGCCACACAATCGATTCCTCAAAAAGGACATCGTCGTCGGGGTAGACCTAGGAGGCGCTGGCAGGACGACCTAAATGCCTACAACCACAACTGGTGGGAAACTGCAGGAGAAAGAGAAGATTGGAAACGTTTGTGGGAGGCCTTTGCCCAGCAGTGGGACAACGCAGGCTAAAAAAAAATATTTTTTAGTTTGTATGTAACTCTATTAATGACTCAAAGAAACATGTATTTTATTATTTTAGATATGATTTTGTCTAAAACACTAAATTTACCTGCAGCTGACTGTACATCCCAAACGTTTTAGTGATACGTTGAGTGTGTTGGAAAATACAACTTTGTCCTTTAAAATAATATAGAATTATAATATAATATATCATTTATGTTTGTTAAAATTGTAATTGTATAATTGCAAACAACGATAGCAAATGAAAACCACAAAACGGGCAAATTGAAGGTTTTGAGTTCAAAGGCACAATGATATCGGTTTGTAGTTAGGTATAAGCTTACTTATTATAAGGTTATAATAAGTATAAAGTACTTACAGTATATTAATCATATTTAAGTAAAATCATTGTTTAAAATAATGTTTGATTTACGAGCGCGAGATAGATTTGGTCACATCCTCTCTCTCTCTCGGATCATAATATAAAAACGCGACAAATTTCTCTAAGCTTATAACGTCACCTACAATGCAATATGGGCTATAAGAAAGAAAGAAAGAAAGAAAGAAAGAAACGTTTATTTTTGCAAATCTTAAGCTTAGTATCACTTATAAAACTACTTATAATAAAAATTAAATTGATGTGCCAAAAATGGTACACACCTCAACATACTACTGCAGCACATCAGCACTACAGCGCTGGTATTCTGGTGCGCCCTGATTGCGAGTAAGGTAGTGCGACATTCGTCCTAATGCTACTGCTACACCTGCGTCTTAACGCGCAAATAATCACGTTTACGCAGATGTGGCCAAAGGTTTAACGTGATTAATGACTAACGGCATTGCTATTTTCATTAGACATTAGGCGATAGGTCGGGTGTCGGTTTTTTGGACACATCAAAGGGTTTTAGCGTTCACTTTAGCGCGCTGACGGACGTTGGCTACATTAATGACCTATAATGACATAATATTTCGCTTGACGTCAACTTGACGTATGATGACAGTGTTGCCAATTTGACGACTTTGTCACCAGATCTGACGACTTTTGAGGTGCATGATATAAGCTAATATGTACTGAAAAAGAAAAAAAAAACCTGACAGACTGCTGTTTGTTTCTATTTTATTGGTAAAATAAAAATAAATGATTAAATTGAATAAAACAAGGTCATCGTGTGCAGCATGGTGGGATCTGGTGACTTTTGGTACTGAATCTAGGAACTTAAAAAATTGGAGTTGGTAACAGTGAAAAATCGGTGTTTAGAAATTTGTTTTGGCACATTTGGCGGCAACAATGGAGTGGTCGAACGAAAAAGTTCTCGAGTTTTTAGAGCAGCTACAGTCTGAAGCCTGTTTATGGGACCCTAAACATCCGACGCACAAGAATCGCTCGGCCGTAAGCGACGCTTGGCGACGTATCAGCCAAAGCTTGTCGTTTCCTGTGACAATAGATGAGTTAAAAAAGAAAAAGGAATCTTTGATGGGATACTACCGTATCCATTTGAATAAATACAAAAAGTCTTTAAAATCAGGTGCCGGGCTAAATGATGTGTACAAAACTAATTTCATATATACAAATGGTCACACTGGATAACACGTTATTTCTTGAAGAATTAGCTATAATGGCATTGCAACGTAAATGTAGCCAAGGCACCAATTTGAATATTTGGAATGCCTTTATCAACGCATAGTTGGTGATTACCATTCACGTTAACGTTAACGCAGGTGTAGCAGTAGCATTATGATGACAAATTCCACAGAAAATACAATATAATTATAAGTTAAAGAAAAAATAAAACAAATTAAAAAAAAAAAAAAATACTCGACAGTAAAAACAAATGATACCACAAAATTTCAAATCTATCTATCTATCGCGTGTGCATTCGCCGATAGTGATGCTTTTGTTACGTGAGATTTCCTAAATGTTAAATGTAACTACTATTTGCGGGTTGGCTTTGCGGTCATTGAGTTTATAAGTGTCTATAGAGGCACAGTTCTTTATGGTGTTCTGAAGACAAGCTTTTTACGAGGTAAAATAAACGCAATTGTGCATAAAGCACGTATTAAAGCAAGAGATACGGACGTAGTAATGTTGGGGTTATAAATACGTCCGTTGAAATTTGAAATTGAAACAAAAAGCCGTACTTTTAATAATTTTCGGTCTAAAATCGACGGTCCCTACGAACATAAAGACATGTCAAAAATGGCAAATTTTTTTATTGCTCAATTGGCTTTAGATTTTCCATATACATTGTCCTGGATATAAATATTTTTTTAATATTACCTATTTAACGTCTTTTGCAAATCGTATAAGAGAACAAGTAATATATTTACAGCGAATAAGTGTCGTAGATGCGGATATCTATACATGTCGTTTTCTACGTTGTTTTTTAAATGCGCGCCACTCGCTGCGAAGACGGTCATGTCTGACATAACGTCATTCACGGCGGCGCTTGAGTTTCCCAATAATTCGTGTCGATACTTGTCCGCGTCGTGAAATATTTTTGTTTTGATACAATATTGCAGAATTAGTAGTCTGTTTTTTTGGTAATAATTATTCATAATATTAACTGCAACGTTTAAAAAAAAAACCAAATTCCAAGTGTTCATAAAACGTTTTATTTATATTCTATTTTATAAACCGTTTTCTTCTTTCCTGCGTATAAAAAGCTATCATTGACATGTCTGACATTTTTTTATTTTAATATCGGCGTAGAAACAGTCATCTATCAGTTTTTCCAAGAAAACATAAAAAAAGAAAATATGTATTGATACCACTATAAAGTTTCTAAAACTAAAAAATCATTTAAGAAAAAAAACATTTACATTGTCCATACAAATTATTTCTAGAGCAGTTTGAACCTAAAAAACGCTCTCCTGAAAACCTCGTTTTTAACATGTCTTTATATACGTAGGGACCGTCGAAATGTTTGACTTTAACGTGGCCTAAGGAACGGTGCCTTATAAAATCGTATAAACTCAATAGTTGGGGTAAATCAATGTCTGTCAACAAACTTTGACAGCCCTTACTCTACCTTCTCCTTTTTAAAAAGTTTACTAAAAGACAAAAATGCTAAATTACTAAAAAAAACATGAGAACTAAAGAAATTGGCCCTAAATATCTTCTATGTACAGACATTACTAATTTACAATTTTATTATGTACTGGTATCTATAAATTATACGAAATTAAACACAATTTATTATTACTAAAATAAATCGCTTTAATTTTACAAATAAATCATTGTGTAATTTAGCAATTAAGGACATGATGTCCGCCACAGACGTTCAATTATATTGCAATATTTCGTACCACTTGTCGTATCTCAAACTTAATTATTTGATTATTATTGCCACCATAAAGACTTATTTTTAATACAAATATTATGTGTTATATTTGTATGTACTGAAAATAAGACTTAATGGTGACCCAGATGGGATTTATACAACTTGAACGCAATCTTGGAAGAAATATTGCGCAATATATTTGAACGTCTTAGGCAGGCTTAACAATGGGTAGACAATTATAATTATTGTTATCTTTCCTTTGTACAAGTTGTCTGAGTCCTAATTTGTTATAATTAAAGTAACTCTAGATAATAGTAGTGCTAATTTTATTATCAATAGATTTATATATTTTTACATTTTAAATACATGAAACAGATTTTTTTTTATATACTACGCCCACAGCGAACGAACGTGTAGTCCACCTGATGGTAAGTGGAGTACAGCCCATGGACATCAACAATCCACAAAAGCAGATTAAAGATGCGTCGCTGCAGCTGAGGACTACGGTGTTATGCCTCATGTGCCAGTAATTTCAGGGTCTGCTCTCACCACCAAATCGGAACACAGTAATGGAAGCACTACTATTTAGCGGCAGGTTAAAGGTGAGACGGTGGTGCTGCCGCCCTCGAGCTCATTCACAAGAGCTCTACCACCAGTAAATGAAATAAATGGGTGCAAAATAGAGACATTTATTGATAACACCGTTTTTATACAAGGTCAGTGGTCGTAATCATAAATTTATTTTTACCGGTTGAAATGAACACTGACCACAAAATCTGTATTTTCAATAAAGTTTCAATTTTTGTTTTACAACTTTTCATAATCCGTGATTGTGTTTTTGGATATCACTTAAAACAAATCTTGGACATAATTGTTTTAAAAACCAAAATAGAGAACAGAAAAATTTATATAGTGAAAAGTCTTGACCCTTTTTTTTCTAAAAATTGTTAGGTTTAAAGAAATCATGAATTAGTATATTAGTACTACACAGAACTTGGGGTGCATGAAAGGAGCCTCCCCTAGTGAACGATTCCCTACGTCTGGTGCGCCCTGGGCAATTGGCGAGTTCTCCAAACTGAATTGGCTAATCCTTTCACCACGATGGCAAGTCTAAATAAAATTTGACTCAGCCATCGGACACGACGAAGAAGACTACACAGAAAAAAAATCAAAGTCACATAATTCTGATAATCGTAATTATTTCATGATTTGATGAATTAATACTAATAGTAATCATTAAAATGTTCATTATTTTATTAAAGGGATATTTTTGGGAACTGGTTGGTACAAAAATTTGAGCTTTTAAGTGTTTAGGTACAGCTAAAATATAAAAAAAACGGAATATTAATACAAAAACTGCAAAATATTGTAGTATAATTATGTTTAAAGCAGGCATAAGAGATTTTCTTTTCTATTTATTGCTTTTAGAAAGTATATAAAATATAGCAAGAACCGCAATTCCTTGATACGACGTTAAGGCATTTAAATAAAAAAATACCGTTAAATCGTACTTTATGTTCAATTTGAATAATACTTCTAATACATGAGTCATTAAATTAGACTGTAAACTCGTAATACTCAGTAAAATAAGGGATATTACACAAATTTTAACAGCGTCTCTGAAACTGATATCATTTGAATAAATATTGTCCTTATTGTTAATTTTTTTCTTTATAATGATATAAAAAATTTTGGTAAAATATACAAAATTTGTACACACAATGCAAAATTTTACTATAAAATACAAACACGTGCCAACAATATAAACAGTTGGGTGTGTAAGCTTCTCTATATAAAAACAAATCACTTCTCCGAGCGCTGCAAACCAAACACACAAGGACAGTTGAAACACACTCCACTTTTGGATCACAAACACTTTGTATAGTTTGTCGTGCAAATTCTTCGCGTAGATCAACATCCAGCAAAGGGACGCTGAATCAGTTAGGTACCATATAGGTACGAGAAGATATCGTTCAAGATATATATTCATTCCATAATAATTATGAATTTCAAGTGACACGAATTCTAGAATTGAATTTATAAATCGAGCCAAACACAGTTGAACAAGAACTTTTTGGTCAAATTTCCTTGTATTCCGTCGATATATGAAGAGCAGCGTTTGTATGATTAAACACAATCCTGATATACTAATGCCCACAATCCACACATAGGGGTGCACTTGGCTCCACATTTTATGTTTTAATTCTTCTTTTGATTCTTCTACCATTTTACGTGAGAAGTCCTGCTGTACCAAAACCAGTAACTACACTGATTACTGATTAATTAACGTGCCAAAAATAATGAAAATATTGTTCATAACAACTTAATAACAAGATAGATTTTCCTTAATCATAATCTGAAGTGCGTAATACTTAGTGTATAATGCAAAATATTTATTTTAATTAATATTATTATACTGCCTCGATGGTCTAAAGGTTAGCGTATGCGTGTCTCTTGCCGCGAGGTCTCGGGTTTGATTTCCGGGTCGGGCAAAGTGTTATTTGTGAACTTTCCCACAGGCAATTCACAATAGCAACACGGAGTTGGAATTGCGGACGAAGACGCGGGCAAAAAATACCTATGATATGTCTATAAAAATATATATATTATAGACTTAATAATCTATCTAAAGGTACCACCCGATTACGTTTATACTGAAAATACGCTATCGATAGTTCTTCTAATCGGATTTGTATGAAAGTAAAATTGGGCGATTGTGAAAAGAGAGCGCAATTGAGTAACAAACTTTCGAATAACGTCACTAATATTAGTATAAAAAATATTATGTCCTTATATCTATTTGGTGTTTTGTCGTACTGACCACTTTAAGTTAAGATTACCTTTATTACGAAAATTGGATAACTTCTTGCAAGGAAGCAAGGAAAAAAAATCAACTCCTATAGGGCAGTCCAAAGTGCCTACCTATGAGATGGTAAAAGTGCGTTGATAGCAATGGTACTTTGATTAAATAAATATATTTTATTTAAAAAAAACGACTTTATGTTCCTCTCTTAGAAAAAGCCAATTTCATTTGTAAGGATCTAATATTATATTATTTTATATAATTTTTGCTACGTTCGTGCTGCTTTTGTGGTTAAATGATACACTCTTCTAAAATTATTACAAAACATACATAAATGTACTGTATTAATGTCAGATGTCGAGGAAAAATATATCATAAGGATGTAGCCTAGTGTACTGACTAATTCAATGTCAAGTTCATAAATAACACAGAATCTGTATTAGAGAATAGGTAACAAATCAATATTTCAAACCTTTTTACACGCTTTATATTAGCTTTACTTGTATGGTTGTTTGTATGTAATCGACTCCTTCGGACGCTATTTTGACCCACTTTAAACGTTCAGATTTCATTAAAATTTTACATACCTGTCAAAGACATGACCATGCAATAATTCAACTAAAAAAAAACATTTTTTTAAATTGAAAAATACGCTCTTATAAATAAATAAACCAAACTAAAAGGTAGAAAATAAATAATAGTTTAAAAAAAACTTCCACCTGGCCATAAACTGCCTAGGCCAATTTGGATGACCCTAAACTGGCTTCGAACTCAAGTTGGCCGAAGCAAAGACAATATGATACAGTGGGATTTGCAGATAAAACAATTTGTGAATGGGGCCACACAAACCATGCCCCATATTTTAACTTGTCCTGCGTGCTCCACTACCTGCACGAAGGACGCGCTTATGAACGTGGATGAAAGTGCTGTTCAGGTAACCACATATTGGGCTAATTAAATTTGACTTGAATGAAGAAGATAAACAAATATAAATTATTATCAATAATTTGTATTATGTTCATTAAAAAAGTTATTTTTTTATAAAATTATTTAATTTAATAGCTAAGGAACACGAGTAAATAACAAACAAGTAACAACTCTAATGATTACTTTTAGACAATATATAAAATATAACAGTTACTGCGATACCTTGATACGAGGTTATCGCATTTATATAAAAAAATATTGTTAAATCGTAACTAATACCCAATTTAAATAAAATTTCTAGAACATGTGTCATTATATTAGACTGTAGGCTTGTTATACTCAGTAAAATAAAAGATATAACACAAATTTTAACAATATTCTTAAAATTTACATCGGTATTTGGGTTGGGATTGTTATTATCTCTCATTTTTCTTGTAAAAATAATGTGAAATATCTTAACGAAATATACAAAATTGGTAAACACAATAACACATTTAGTCAATAAGTAAACACAATTGCTAATTATATATACAATCGGTGGTGTAAGCATCTGAATATAAAATATTAACACGATTCCGAGCGCCGCTAACCAAACACACAATGACAGTCGAAACACACTCCATTTTTGTATCACAAACACTTGGACAAGTTTGTCGTGTAAATTCTTTGCGTAGATCAATATCCAACAAATAACTGCTGAATCGGTCAATAGCCAAAGAGGCACAAGAAAATAAATTTCCAAATTCTCATCCATGCCATAGTAATAGTGAACTTCAAGAAATGAAAATTCAACAATTGAATTTATAAATCGAGCCATACACAGCTGCATTAAAACTTTTTGGTCAAATTTCCTTGTATGCCGACAATATATAAAAAGAAACATTTGTATGATCAAACACAATGCTGATATAAAAATGCCGAATATCCACACATAAGTATGAACTGCACTCCACATTTTTTCGTTCATTTTTCGTGATAAGTCCCGTCAGACCAAAACACATAACTAAACTGAATCACGAATTAATGTTAATATTAAAATGACAAAAATAATTGAAATAATGTTCAATACGAGTTAATTATAAGGTATCTTTTCCTTAATTACTGGTGGGAGAGCTCTCGAGGGCGGTGGCAACACCGTTTTACTTTTAACTTGCCGCCAAATAGTAGTGCTTGCATTACTGTAATCTTGTTTGGTGGTGAGATCAGGCCCTGAAATTACTGGCATTTGAGGCATATCACCGTAGTCCTCAGCTGCAGCAACGCACCTTCAATTTGCTTTTGTGAACTGTTGATGTTTTCACGGGCTGTACTCCACTTACCATCAGGTGGACTACAGGTTCGTTCGCTTCAGGCGTAGTATAAATAAAAAAATATTTAAATAATTTTAACATTAAATGTTCTTTTAATGCGTTATAAGTAATAAACTTAAATTCGATTCAACAACCCAAAATTTAACTTTTGCCACTCCACTTACCATATTTTATGGTAGTAGCGTTTTTTTTTAAGGGGCTCTAGGGGTGGAGGACATCATTGTCCACCAACCTGTCGCTAAATACTAGTTGCTCAACTTGGTATTGCGATTGTGGCCTTTATTACACGTGAGGAATAACAGCTTAATCTGCAAATGTAGCAACGCATTTCTGCAATCTGTTTTTAAGTATTTTAATGTTTATGAGCAGACACCTTACTAGACTATTTATGACAGTAAGCAAAAAATCGAAGCCAACTTAATCGTGGTCTGATAGTCTTAGTAGTGACTAAGTGGGTCAACTTAATAAGCCGACTTGATTGTGAGTCCTTACATCATACCCAATACCGTATATCTATTTCTCGGGAACACGCTTTGCACTTTGGTTTCCGGAACTTTCTGTGAAGCATTCGTCATCTTTTTGAACTCATCGAGTCTTAAACCTCTTAAACTTGAAAACATGGCTTTTTTTCATAGCCCACCACTAACTACAACTGAATTTTAGATGGTAAAATGTTGTTAGTCACACATACGAATATCGGAATGTCGAACAACGAACGGAACTGCACAGTTCAGCACGTAACATTTTTTTTGCAAATTACCAACGAATATTTACAGGTTGATGATAATTATCAGGATGAGTAATGATCACGCGTTGTACGGCTATGAATACATTTACAAGTCAATATAGCAAAATATTCGATATCTCAACTGAGCAATGTTCATAATTATTTAATCTTATACTAATGTACTTGGACATAATATGCATATTATCTCCGAGCGAAAAACTTAGTAGGGTTTTTGGCCCGGAGTCATACATACTCGAAAAACTCTAATGAGTTTTTCGCTCGGAGACATGCATATCAAGTTTTGTCTGGGTAGAAACGGAGTATTATTGAATGAGATGCGAATTAGCTGGGATCCTGCCGCTTAGTCAAAGGATTTTTGGCACAATTTTATTGCATTACTTTTACACTTTTTTATATATATGAACATTACTGTCCTAAAATTTTCATTTACCAATAATGCAACATTTGGCAAAATTTCATTATCCGAATTTTCATTTCTTACAAGGCAAAATATCACTCTACAAATTTCACTAGGACAATACAATTGATCTTTGATTCTATTGTAATATAAATTGACTCATACACTTAAAAAAAGCTCAATAACCACGTTCAAACTAGAACAATAATATTAAACATTATTCGAAGTGACATTTCTTAATGCATAATTATAAATTAAATTACCTACTACTTAATCAGTACGCACTGGGTACCATAATTATGTAAAGTAGTTAAGAATACATTTCAGGAAAATTATATATGCAATATAGGTAGTTCTGTTATTTAATTTATCATTTTATCACATTTCATTTAAAGGTTAATTTTTTTAACTACTAGTCTAGTCGATAAAGAAGAGAACAAAGAATAAGTCGTTTTGTGAGGATGCTTTTTACTTGTTTACCGCAGAAACTACTAAATAAATAGATTTGATGAAATTTGGTATGAGGAAGGTTTATAGTTGAAATTTAAAGTCGGTAAAGCCGCGGACGGAAGTTAATTGTTAATAATGTTGCGTCTAGGAAAAATTATTAATTTATAGATACATTTGTGTTATCCAGTAGGGGGAAAGGTTATCTCCGTAATGATTACGGCCCAAATGCGCGCTATAAACAAAACAAGGAAACTTGTGCGACTACAAGAGTCATCAACATTAATTTAAGAGTTGACCTTGTCTGTTAAGTTTCTTCCGTTTTTCTCGTCGCCCTTTGCTTGTCTCCTTGATAAGACACTATCTCCTTTTCTCTACCCCTCTCACTTGCTAATCCTTGAGACTTTTTCTCGTTCCTTCTTTTTTTGCCTTCCTCTATAATTTCAAAGTAATAGTTGTGTGTTACCAAGTGGCCAATCATCTTCTCTCGTCCAGAATTATTTTTTTTATTCTCCTGCAATATCTACCACATTTTAATGACATAAAGAGAGAACAATATTAATGTAGATAGATAAATAGGAAGAGGTAGATCGATCAAAAGATTGAAAAATTGCAAGAAAGACTATATAACAGAGAAATGAATAAGTGCCTTTCTATCAGAATCGAGTTTTGTATTATTATGAGTTAACGGTCAACGTCCTCTTGGCATGAATTCGCTGTTGACGCTTGCACTGTGTCGATAATATAAGTACAATGAGGACGTCAATAAAGACTATTAGTCATTATAGAATTATAATCAAGGAAAATAATTACTATTAAATGCTATTGAAGAGATCTATATTTTATACATACGGGTTTTTTAACGCTAATAGCTGTAGGTCAGTTGGTGTACAACTCTCCGGCTGAGAGGACAGACCTTATCAAAATGCGGGGTGTATTCTCATATGTGTGGATACTTGGATTATCTATATCAATAATATGTCTGGTCATACAAATACTGCTCTTTATATATCGACGGAGAACAAGGAAATTGGACCAAAAAATTCTTACGCAGCTATGTGTCGCAAGAATCATAAACGGTATCACTGAGTTCATAGTGTTTGAGTACCATTTAGTGAATGACAAAGTGCTATTGGATTTTTGCATTCAAGGTGTGTGGCTTTGTAGTGACATGGTGGCAATTTGCTTGATGTCAGTGTACACGAAGAACCTACACGACAAACTAGTGCAAGTGTTCGTCACGAAGAAGTGCAAAATAGTCAGACTATCTCTCCTAATATGGATTATACCAATACCGCTCATAATCGGATATTACTTCATCTTAACATCACCGTGGCCTGTCATTGTAGATATTATATGTTTTAGTTGCTACATTCTGGCAAAATGTGGTATAATCTTAGCAAACTTTGTGTTCTTCTGCAAAATATTTTACGTTATTATTAAGACAAAAGTTAGAGATAATAAAAAAGATACTGTGCCTGTTAATAGTAATAGTGATGTGAAATTTGCTGATCTTGTTAAGATTTGTGTTATATCACTTATTTTGTTAAGTATAACAAGTTTACAAAGTAATATTGTTATTCATGTATTCGAATTAATGAGTAGAATGGGCTCCAATTACGATATTACAGTGTTTTATTATTTGAGCGCTTTTAGTGCTTATCAAGGGATTGCGGTAACATACATATTTTATATCTTGGCGAAAAATGCGAATTAAAATGTATACAGTTATTAAGTGATCATTTAAACAAAGACTTCTGAGGATTTCACGCTTATTTTAATAGTAATACGGAAAGGATATTTATTTAATGGGCAGTGTAAAGCGACATCCTTATTGACCCAACCTATGCGTTTGCTTCGGTAGATAAAATTTTTCCCTACCGGAAAGTACTCTATGCTGTGCTATTTTCTATTGTGTAAAAGGTAATGGGTATTATTGTACTATGGAGGATGTAATCCAAGAGTATTACATAATATAAGTCAACGTTAGTTGATCATAAAACATAAAAGCCATACAAGCATTTGATCTTTCGCTGCGCCGAAGAGAATTTTGTAAACAGAATTTATTTATTTATTTATTTATTTATAGCATCTCCAACAAGAAATAGACAACACATTATTAATAATAACATTCACAATATATAAATTATGTGTTTCCTCAAATAGAGGAGACCACAGCGTCTACATTTATAAGAACAGAAATAAAAAAAATTGTAATTAATAAATACTAAAATGCATGCAAAAACAGACAAACTTAAAATCTACACAACATGTCATATTACATTATAATTGAAAGTAGAAATAGAAACAAAAATTGAGATGTATAGTTTAAATAAATAAGTAATTAAAATAGTCATTAACAGATAGCATTCCATAAAAATTAAACATTAAAAATAATAATAATAAGTTAATTAATATTTTAAGTAATAATATAAAAGTATAATATATATTTTTTTAAATAATTGTCACTGCCATTACCTAATTGGTGCCATTCTTTAAATAAGCGAATTTCGAATCAATGGGATTGATCTTCAATCCCATTTATTCTGCTAAAATCTTAAACATACATTATAGTTGAGATAAGTTGACTTTTCATGTGACGAGAAGGCTGGCTTTTGACCAAAGTGGTCTACCACAATCTTCTACTTAGGTCAAAGGATCAGAATTGCTATCCAACGTGGTAATGTCGCCAGCCTTCTGGGCACTTTACCCCCCGCATACATCAAAGCGGACGTATTTTTGACCTTTAAAGTTCGAGTTTTATTTATTTAATTTTAATTTGTAAAGGTTATATTATTCATAAAAAATATTATTCCAATAATTTTTAAGTTAAGTTTAAATTGTAGGAAGTGTATACTCTAATGTACATTGAAATTATACATTACATAATAAATTATGTTTGTTTTATGTTTTATATAAGGTTATATCCTGTACTAAACAATTTGGCTAATTCTTTCACATAAGTAATCAAAATTATAAGTATACAGCAGAAAAATAATACGGTAATGAAGTCAAATACAAATAATTAATTATAGCACTGATCTGTCTGCCTCGTTGGTCTAGTGGTTAGCGTATGCGCCTCTCACCGAGTCTTCGGTCTCGGGTTCGATTCCCGGGTCGGGAAAAGTGCTATTTGTGAAGCAGCTTGGAGTTGGAATTGTGCCCTATGGCTAAAGGCTCATCCCACATTGGGGTCGGCTTCTAGTCTTAAAGATTTAGCTGAATATCAGTATTATACGTGAAGCGACTGCAATCAGGCCTCCATAAGCCAGTACAAGGTAATACTATACTCTTTGTTAGACAAGTTGTCAGACTTTCTTTGAGATTATCAGATATGCGGCGGTTCGGCGGAGGCGAACTCGTTAGGTTAAGATGGTCACCCATCCACGTCCGTACGCGGTAAGGGTTGCTTAACCTGCAAGATCGATTGATCCGCGCGGCTTTAACTTAGCCACGAGCTCCTCTAATTATAGCACTGATAATGTTAATGATAATGATTGACGACTAGATGGCGGAGTTGGTAGTGTACCTGCCTGCGACGCCGAGGTTGTGGTGTACGTTACGCCAGCAAGAAAGTGTCACCTAGAGTGATATGAGTAGAACGTATAATTAGTGCGCAATCTGCTGTAAATGTGCGCCGCATAAAAAAATTGTGCGTCTTGTAGTTTTGAAAAAAAAACGTAAAAACGATTCCTGCTGGAGTAACGTTGTTCTAGCAAGAAAATTCTAGACGAATCATCGGAGATATAAAATACATACATGGGCAGAGAGCTTATATTTGTGCAAATTTGTGCGCCATAAATATAATTTGTGCGTCTTCAGGTTTTCGAGATATTGCGTTTCCCGCTGGAGTAACGTTTTGCGAATTCGTGTATCTCAAAGACCATTATATGTGCGCCTGTAGAATGAACATACACGAATAGCTCTTAATTTGTGCATATTTGTGACATAATTAGATGCCAGATAATATTTATAATTTTCAAGTAATCGCGCTTTATTGAAAACTTAAAAAAATATTGTAGCGCCTAAATGAGAAGACGTATAAACTCGCTAAAAACTGTATTCGTTTCATCTTGACGTTTATAATTACCATAAAAAGTTTCAAAACAGAACCTACAAGCGCTAATGAATAATATTACTAAAAGTCAAAACGACGGCATCATAACTTTGACGCCATCAAACAAGAAACTGGCTCAACCTAAGATGTGTAAATGTAAACCAAAAATTAGTGCATTTATCAAATAATATATAGTAAAAATATCCAGCTTCAACTGTTTCGTATTAAGTAAATATTAAGACTAAACCAAAACAGTTATTCGGCGCAGGTTATCCGACCAAATTCGAATGACTACAAAAAAGCGACGGATTCATACGTATCGATGACCTTCTTAACTTTACTCGCTAACTGGTTGAAACGTATTGTGCCCGAGTACAGTGCAGTAGAAATAGTTATTAAAATAAATTCAGATTTTTTTTTTGATTAGACATAAATAAATTTAGCCATTTGCATTGATTATATCAGTAGAAAAACGAAAAAACTGTGATTTTCTGTGATAAAGGTTCAGTACCATCATAACGGGAAATTCAAGTATAAAGTAGTTACCTATTTGTTGGCCGAGATATAATTTAGTTTTGGATATGATAGTATGATACGCGAACGTAGTATAGACCGGTTAAAATTATTATCAGCTTATGTTTCTTAAAAATTAGCCTAATTTGAAAACCCAAACCTAAGCAGCCCGATATGTGAAACTTGGGTTGAAGTTTTCAAATCCGGCTATTTTTTAAGAAACATAAACTCATAACAAAATATAACGCTCTATAGGTATTTATTACGTTCGCGTACTATACAATCATACCCAAAACTTAATTATATCTCGGCCAAAACAACAACTACTTAATATTTAAATTTCACGCCATGATGGTACTGAGCCACTTTAAGTGATTTTATTGTTTGTGTATTTAAGTAAATGAAAAACTGATCTGTGATTTTAAATAATACCAAATGACTATACAAGGTACAAATAGTTTAATTGAACAATGTTTGTTTTAATATTTATAGGTAGGAAATTTGATCTGTGATTTGATGCCATAATTACTTTAAGAATCATGATTATGATAATAAAAATAATATTTTTTTAAACCAACAAGCTCTTTGATTTCATATGATCAGAAAGTACATTTAATATAATTATTATATTTTTATTAGGTCATTGTAATAATAATTCCCAACGAACATTTGAGCGTGACTGTACGAACACAGTTTAGGTGTAATACGTTTAATAAAGGTGGTCATCGATACGTATGAATCCGTCGCTTTTTTGTAGTCATTCGAATTTGGTTGGATAACCTGCGCCGAATAACTGTTTTGGTTTAGTCTTAATATTTACTTAATACGAAACAGTTGAAGCTGGATATTTTTA
Source organism: Hypena proboscidalis (assembly GCA_905147285.1). Lineage (NCBI taxonomy): Eukaryota > Metazoa > Arthropoda > Insecta > Lepidoptera > Erebidae > Hypena > Hypena proboscidalis. Next base: position 2,964,946 of record LR990147.1, read on the forward strand.
CTATATATTATTTGATAAATGCACTAATTTTTGGTTTACATTTACACATCTTAGGTTGAGCCAGTTTCTTGTTTGATGGCGTCAAAGTTATGATGCCGTCGTTTTGACTTTTAGTAATATTATTCATTAGCGCTTGTAGGTTCTGTTTTGAAACTTTTTATGGTAATTATAAACGTCAAGATGGAACGAATACAGTTTTTAGCGAGTTTATACGTCTTCTCATTTAGGCGCTACAATATTTTTTTAAGTTTTCAATAAAGCGCGATTACTTGAAAATTATAAATATTATCTGGCATCTAATTATGTCACAAATATGCACAAATTAAGAGCTATTCGTGTATGTTCATTCTACAGGCGCACATATAATGGTCTTTGAGATACACGAATTCGCAAAACGTTACTCCAGCGGGAAACGCAATATCTCGAAAACCTGAAGACGCACAAATTATATTTATGGCGCACAAATTTGCACAAATATAAGCTCTCTGCCCATGTATGTATTTTATATCTCCGATGATTCGTCTAGAATTTTCTTGCTAGAACAACGTTACTCCAGCAGGAATCGTTTTTACGTTTTTTTTTCAAAACTACAAGACGCACAAATTTTTTATGCGGCGCACATTTACAGCAGATTGCGCACTAATTATACGTTCTACTCATATCACTCTAGGTGACACTTTCTTGCTGGCGTAACGTACACGAGGTTGTGGGTTCGATTCCCACTTAAGACAAATCTTTGTGTGCATGAACATGGGGGTTTGTCTTAGTCTGGGTGTTTATAATACGTATGTATAATAATATGTATAATACGTATGTATTTACAAAAGAAAAGTATATTATGTATTAGTCAGTTATATCAGTTAATCTAGTACCCATATTACAAGCTCTGCTTAGTTTGGGACTAGATGGCGTTGTGTGTGAGTTGGGCAATATTTATTTATTTAATTATAATACAACAAAGTGTAACTAAGTATCTACAATGCGTTCGACCTCATGTGATAATGCTGTCGCATCTTTGTTGGTAAAGTAGCTTTATAATAAAAACAATACCGTACTTAAAGTTTTGTAATGTATAGTAGATCCTATCAAAAACATAAATGTGAATTTAGAACCAATGTCAATATAAGGCCTACAAAAGAATTGATAGCTACTCGTCAAGTTCAATTTTCATCTTGGATTTACTTACGCAGAACTTGAAACACGTCTATCGAAATTATGCTTTCAGTCTACAAAAAGGTTCTCCAAATTTTCTGGAATGGCGTAATAAAAAATATTACCTGTCTATTTTCATTATGTAATGTTGGGCCAAATTGATTCAAAATCAGTCTTGTCTTTAACCAGTTATTAAAGGAAAACAAACAAATTAAATGTCAAATGATTTTTTTTTTTTTTTTTTTTTATTTATTTATTGAAGGGCTTTGTCGCTTAGCGACCATACCGCCCAATTAGAATTACAAAATATTGTTACAAAATACGCTAAAACTAAACTATCTTATTGCTAGTTTGTACAGGTCTTTAGCTTTATCCGATAGTGGATAAGCGAGAATTGAGTTACAAAAACCAACATTACAATAACTTTGATCTAACACATTAATTCTCAAGTTTTCGTTCCGGACACATTCCATCAGTATATGATAAACATCATCAACCACTCCACAGTCGTCACAATTTGGTGATAAAACCTTTTTCATAAGAAATGAAAACTTATTTGATGGAATATGACCGGAACGAAACCTTAACGCGACAGTTATTTGATTTTTATTAAGTTCACAATCAATCCACGGAACATGGGGTACTTCTGACTGGATAGTTCGATACCAAATACCTTTCTCTTTTGATCTCTCATCAAAGTATTCATTCCATAAAGTAAAACAAATTTCTTTTGCCATTTTATAATAGTCGGAATGGAGAGGCAGGACTTGAAAGGGAATCCCATCTACACAAGCTTGTTTGGCTAATATATCAACTTTATCATTATGTTCTAAACAGATGTGAGATGGAATCCACTGCAGGTGTACAGTTTTGGAATGTTGAAGCTTTAAGATAGATTCATAAATCACGTAGGCTATCGGATTGCCTCTCACGTAAGAGGTGTGCCGAGCCAAGTGTTGCAAAGAGCTTTTGGAGTCTGTCAAAATAACAAACTTGTCACTATTAATTGATTCGATGTATGATAATGCCTCTGCAATCGCAATCAATTCCAAATGCATGATTGAGATATTAGCATCTATCTTAAGCTTCATATAGCTTGAAAGCGCGGGGTCCCAAAAGGCGGCACCACCGGTCTGGTCAGCCTTAGAGCCATCCGTAAATATTGCATAACAATCAGAATATTGTTCCTCAAGATAGGACGTACATAGATTTTTTAATTGAAATATATTATAATGGCGTTTCGCTGAGCTAATTGTCGGGATGGCATCGTGTATAACTGAAGATGTATCGATAGAACTCACCCAGGTATTTAAATTAAACATTTCCAATTGTCTGCTTGAGTGAATAGGTAGATGATTATATCGAGGCAGAAAATCAACCAGCAAGGGAATCTTCTTATTGACCCAGTACTGAGAGTTAGTATTTAAAGAAAGTTGTTCTAACAACATAATAGTCTTACTATCGTGAAAAGATTTGGACTTTAAAATAAATTTGCTTGCCAAATACCTACGCCTAACATAGAGAGGTGGGACACACAGTTCATTTTCCATTACGTGTATTGGAGTACTCCTTATGAAGCTCCCAACAACACGCAATGCTTGATTTTGTACCCTATCCAATTTTAAAAGTCTGGTTTTACAACTATTGTCGTACAAGAAGCTAGCATAATCAATTCTGCTGCGAATTATAGATATATATAAACGGCGTAAATGTTTTTGATGGAGTCCCCAGCTGGGGCCGGATAAAACTTTTAATAAATTGATAAATTTAGTCACTTTTTCTATGGTTTCATTAATATGTTTGCCCCATCTTAATGAACTATCCAGCCACAAGCCCAAGTATTTAACATGGTTAACTATTCTAATAGGACAATTGTTAAAGTTAAAATCTATTACACTTCTAAAACCACCCTTTTTAAATACACAAATATAAGTTTTATTCGTTGAAATCGTAAGGCCTAAATTATTAAGTGATGCATTAATGTATTGTAATGCTGCCTGCAATTCTCTGAAAGCTATAATTAGATTATTCTGACTAGAGTACAACACAAAGTCGTCAGCATATTGGGAGATATTAACTCGTCTAATATTATTACATAAATGTGATGTAAGAACGTTAAATAAAAGTGGAGACAATGGGTCACCTTGAGCGAGTCCACGTCCAGTTGATCTAATAGCACTACAACCATAAGACGACATTTTTAAATGTCTATTACATAGAAATGACCACAAGTATCGACATATTTTCGATCCTACCCCAAATCCATCCAGTATATTTACTAAACAAGAAGTATCTACGTTATTGTACGCATTTTCGATATCTATAAAGCACGCAGCTGTCACCATGTTTCGTGAGAAGCCCAATTGAATGTCGGACACGAGCCTTGTAAGATTATCTAGACAAGATCTTGCTTTACGAAAGCCTACCATATTATCATGAAATATATGTTGTTGTTCAAAAAACCATTCTAATCGTCGCCCTAAAATCGAATGAAAAATCTTACAGACACATGATATTAGCGAAATTGGGCGCAACGTCATGGACGAATTGCCACGCTTAGGAATCGGTATCACACTAATTTGGCGCCATTGGGAAGGTACAAATCCATGGAGGAGACAATTATTATAAATTAGTAATAGCAAACGTTTGCCCACGGGTGGAAGGTGTTTAATCATGGAAAAAGAAATTTGGTCTATACCGGGAGCTGTGTCAGTATTTTTAATACAATTTAGCAATTCGGACATCAAAATATCGGATTCTAGCTTAATATTATTAGAACTAAAACTAGGTTCGGAGGGACAAACAAAATCTGGGGTAAGATCTCTTAGCAGCAGTTCAGCTTTTTCTTTATCTACGCAATAATTAGGAATGTGACGTCCTTTCAACCATCTCATTTTTCGCCACATTTCAGACGGGGAAGTTATTTCATCAACTGAAGTACAAAACTGCTGCCAAGATTGACATATTGATTTACGAATCAGCCTTTGGGCCACACCAATTTTAGCTTTCAAAATATCAAGATTCGCGGGTGAAGGACATCGTCTTAAATTTTTAAGGGCTAATCGTCGTTCTGCAACGGCTTTAGACAATTCAACTGACCAGTATGGTTTCGGTTTAAATTTGCTATCAATATTTTGCGGGATTTTACTATATGGAATGAACTTTTCTGCCGAATTTTGCATACAATTAAAAAGCAAGTCATACATTTCTTGTGGGTTAATAGGAGTCAAAAGGTTTTGTAAATAGTTTTCGATAAAAGAGGAATACGATGGCCAGTCCGATTTTTTAAAATTTCTCTTTATTAGGTATTGACGAGTAAAATTCGTGTAACAACATAGTTTTATAATTAAATGATCACTGCCGAGTGACTCATTGGTCGTGGCCCATGTAAACAACAGCGATAAGTCAGACGAGACAAACGAAACGTCAGGGCTAGACTGCTGTAATACACCGTCGACCATTCGGACTCTTGTAAAACTGCCATCATTTAATTGTATAAAATTGGAATCTATCATAGACTCAAAAATTTGCGATCCTCGTCGATCGGCCCTAAGAGACCAATTTAAGTGGTGCGCATTAAAATCTCCCAATATGAGTGTTTTCTGATTAGCAATGGAAAAAATCATGTCCCAATCATTTTGATTTGTGCGCACTGATGAAGGACAATAAATAGAAATAATATTCTCAATCTGGGGACAGTTCATTATTTTAACGTGTAATAATTCAATACCAGGATTACGACTTTGTGTTGTACAGATAACAGATTTTACTGAGCGATGAGTCATAACCGCAACGCCACCGTAGCCGTCTCCCCGGTCTAATCTAAACGTATTATAATTACTAATAGTTAAACGACTATCAGGTTCCAACCAAGTTTCGCTAATTACGGCAATGTGTACTTTTTCTTGATTTAAATGTAAATCGAGTGAATTAATTTTGTTTCTAATACTTTGGCAATTCCATTGTATGATATTCAATTTTGTGGCGTTGTCAAGCATTTTTACTAAATAATTCGAATAACGATTCAACAGATAATCTACTTACAACTGTATGTGTTAACCAATCTATTAATAAGGAAACTACTTGTTTGATTTTAATCTGGAAGGACTGCTCACTTAATATTATGTTTTTAATTTTGTTTAATAATTGAAATAATGTAATCTTATGCGTATACTTATCAGTATTTCTAGTGTTATTTATGTCAGTTGTGTCTTGTACCTCTGGCTCGGATACTTCCATATAGTCGCTAGATTGAAATAATTCGTGAGATGGAGTTGGAGGGCGAGACTTTTTCTTCAATATACGTTTAGGTCTAGAAGTAAGCTGCTTGGCAGTTGCTTGACTGTAAGATTGTTCACATGAATTCTCGATGTCACGATTAAGAGTGGTAGATGGGGTAGTTGGCACAGTTTGCGAGATCGGTACTTCAGCTGTGAGTGGTAACGCAGGTACTGACTGTTGGACTGTTATAGGGGAAGGTGGTACATAAATGGTGAGGGCTTTTCTATACGTGCAGTTAAATTCCGACATTAACTCCCTAAGACGTTTTTCTTTTTTATAAATTGGGCAATCTCTTCGTAGGGCCATATGGTTACCGGAACAGTTTGAGCAGGTATATGTGGTCGTTTCACAGTTGTTATGATTGCCTGAACATTTTGGACAAACAATTTTTTTGGCAGAACATTGTTTCAGTGAGTGGCCGAATTTCCAGCAATTAGAACATTGGGTTACCTTAAAGATAAATGGTTCTACTTTGATTCTTAGGCCATAAATAAAAACGTGTGGTGGTAAGGAAGATCCCTTGAATTCAAGTCTGATAGTCTCACTAGGTGTCCAGCCAGAACCTCCGTCCTTGTTATCTGGCGTTCTTTTATCTAGCCTCTTCATTGACAATATCTCACAACTAGCAGTTACGTTTGACATAAACTCTTCATCTGGAATATCTAGCTCCATACCTTTAATTATTCCAAAAGACGAGCTCACCACAGACGTCTTTTGGCATTTCCAGTTGCAGTCGGCAAATGCTTTACAGTTCAGAAATTTATCTGCATCATCCAGCTTATCAAATGTCACTAGTATTTTTGATTGATGTACGTACTTGACTTTATATATACTACCACAGGCTATGTCATTACTTTTTAATAGGCGAGCAAATGCGAATTGTTTAGGAAGTGGTTCCTTACTGGTAACGCATACTTGAGTCTTATCCTCTACATCAATAGTCGGGCTGTGATCCTCCGCACTCTGCTGTTTATTCCGTCCCCGCTTCACAACATTCCACGCCTCCTCTGACGAATCCTCTCTGTTCCTCTTGGTGCCCGAGGTCTCGGTGCCCACTGGTTGTGTTCCATCCTCACAAATCATTGTATTGGTACTGTCCTCCAAGTCGTCCACGCTTAAAGAAGATGAGCTGCTCACATTTCTTAATAATGAATCGGTCATGTCAACAACGTAACTAGCGATCAGGCAGCCGGCAGCGAAACCGGTTGACCCGAGCCAATTAGATAAGGATCGATCGCAGGTAAACTCGGCGGAGCTGCGATAAAACAATAACACGACCGTACGCAACCAAAGGCCGCGCGGGAATGATGTCAAATGATAATTGTTAACAATGTATATTGTGTTAAAAATAACCTGGAATTATGAGCTCATTTAGTTGTCATTTCACTGCTGTATTGATTGGACGTATTATTTTATAATATGTGGCAGGCATATACGTGCCTTTGGTAACAGGGGTTATTATGTCAAGATTATGCATGATCACACAATACATACACACACTACGATCGAAAACAAGAAAATCGGGTCAAAAAATCCTTATACAGCTGTGTGCAAAATTTACATATTATAATTCGATTATGGCATTCTTGTCTACGAATAATACAAAATCATAATCAAAATCCAAATTCTTCATTTGCAAAATATGGGTAACAAAGGTGGTATATAGGTAAATATTACATGGTTTCTATCCATATCTTGCCTATTAAAGGAATGCAAAATTTTCGTGTCATTTTTTAAAAGTCAAATGTACAAAAACTTGGTCAAAAGTAAAACTAATAATAATAATAATACCAAGAACCAGACGCAAAAGGCGGTCCTTTTGGACACGGCACGCATCGTGAGGAGGTTCCTCTCTCTGGAGCCCTAACCATCGGCAGCTTGGTCCCTGCATCTGATGTCGGTGGGACACTGTTTTTAATATTTTTTATAAATCATATTATCTAAAAATATATAAAATAAGTTAACAAATAAATAAAGAGGAATAATAATACAAACTAACACTCCAAAACAGCCTTATAAAACATAACATTAATCTAAATCTATACATTAATAATATTAAATACTTAAAATAATAATACATCGATCAAAGGTTCTTCATATTTTTTGTACGGCCCTTATGGCTGTGAACAGAGATGGTGTCATTTAGTTGGATGCCAGTGTATACGAATAACTTGCAAAAAAGCTTGTATAAGTGAATATTGTAAAAAAGTTGAATTTTCTAGTATTATCATTCTCCATTTGGCTTCTTCCTGTACCTTTAAATGTCACTTACATGATAATACGGAAGATAAATACTGCATAGCTAGTGAGTTTTCGAGACGAAAAGTGTTAAGTTTTATTTGTATAATTTTGCATATTCCTGCAAAATATTCTATACTGCTGTAATTTAAGAAAAATTAGAAATACCAATAATAAGGTAACCAGGTTTTAACGAAATTTAGTTATATATCACTAATTTTTGACATTGACGAGTTAACATTGTAATATCGTGTTTCATGTTTTTGAATTATTTGAAATATACACATACACCGTGGCATGCTATTGTGGCATGCCTGCTATTTCAATATTTTTTATCAAACAAAGATCGAATCGTAACGATCACACAAAGATTTATCCCGAGTGGGGATCGAATCTCCAACACCAGCACAGTTGAAAACGGCGAGGCGACAGCTTTAACCACTACGCCAACCGTGCACTCAGAGATATATAGATCAACATATTATTAGATCATCATATTCGAAAACTGTGCAAATCTGTCAATATTACGTACAAACATATCGAATGAAAAACCTACTTTTTGGGAAGTCGTTAAAAAAATAACGAAAAATGTAAAATTAAACAAGTCGTCTGTTATGCTATTAATAATACCTTTGACCTTAAGCTAATACCAGTTTTTGTCTATTTGGTTGTTTTTTCAATAGGTCATAGCATATAGTTTCTAACTCGTTGTGTATATAATTACATTAATTTTGTATATATATATATATATATATATAATATATATATAAATCTTATCAATATATTACGGATTTTCAAATGAAAATTAGGGATTTTAATACAAGGTTTCATTTTGAGATTTGTTCTGAGACTGAGAGTGTTTGCGTTTGTGAGTGTAAGTAGTATAAAGCCATATAGTTGGTACCATATTAGATAGTGTATAGGCAAAATCAGGAATTTCGTCAGATTTGAAGTAAGCTCCAGATGGCTGCTCGACCAATCGAGAAGCACCGTACTCAAGCGTGGCCCATACCTATCCGTGACATTTCATTTGCTGCTAACTATAAACAAGAATCTTTAAAAATATCCTTGAGTGTAATTCCTAATGACGTTTAAGCTAAACACAAAATCCAAATGATTTATTAACTGAACTCCAAAAAAGGAGGCAGTTACTTATTCAATAGGTTTTTTTTTGCCGATTATCTACGCGAAGCACCCGTCATGATACCATGGTTTCCAGAAAGTTTGTCAATTTTTATGGAAATTAGGGCTTACATGACTGTGCGTGAGTTATATATTTGTGCAATTTTATAGGAACTTCTAACCAAGTTAAGGGTTGAGGTGATAGTGTGAGGTGAAGGTCAAATATCATGCAATTCTCCAATTAGGTTTCTCACAAAATTTCGAATGAAAATTCTACTTGAGTTTTCATATTGTTGAAGTAGTTCATCATTTACTTATTTTTTTTTAATAATAATAAATCTTTATTGGTACAACAGGGTACTTTACAAAAATATACAAGCGCTGGCCACCGCGATAGTATTAACCGTGTTGTAGTTCATCAATTGTGATTACTATTGTTATTTATATAATGCGTTAATGGGCATTCAGATAGATTTTCTGGCACTACGAGGGGGTAAAACCTAAATAATAAAGTATAAAGGTTTGTATAGAAACTCCACATTTGGAATATCGACCAAGACACATCTTAGTTCAGTTATTTGAAGCGAGAAGATTATATTTATTTATGCATTCAAATTCCACGCGGATGGAGTCACGAGCAACTGGAAGTGTTGTTTCTAAAGCAGGAAAGCTCGTTTATATGTTATCTTCAATGCAGTCATCATTTTAGTGTCCATAAGAGAAGACGATTAATCAAATATGTTGGAATTATACGCCTATTTGTGGCTAACTGGACTCATTTTAACTGGATTATGTTTGATCATACAAGTGCTATTTTTTATACTTAGAGTACAAAAAAAATGGACCAACAAATTTTAACGCAGCTATGTGTTTCAAGATTTCTAACTTCGTTCTGTGAATTCTATTCTAGAAATGCTCGGTTTTTTATAAATAGCAGTCATGAAATTGTTACGTTGCATGTCCTTAGTGTTAGGATAATATGGTATGGGACTGATATAGTGTCAATTTGCTGGTCGTTAGTGTACGCGAAAAACTTGTACAATAAATTCGTAAAAGTGTTTGTGACAAAGAAGTGGAGTTTTCTTAAATTATCTCTGCTTATATGGCTTGGTGCGGGACCTGGAATAATTTTACTTCAGTTATTAATAATATTAGTAATTTATCCATATTATTATCAGATACAGTCATTCACCACGTACAAATGCTTAGGAGGAGAGTTAACTACCTATTTATAATTTCTTAAGCTCTCTTGTCCATCCAAAGGTTGCCTGTAAGAAATTGCTTTTATAGCGATAAGGCCGCCCATTGTACTATCTAAATGATGTGCTTTATGAAACTGACTTTCTTATTTGTGTACAATAAAGAGTTATCTATCTATCTATCTAACAATAAAATGCGTCTTCACCTGTGCTAATTTACTTTATTATTGCAATGTATTTTATGTCATCATTAAAAGAAAGATAAATAATTGTTATAATAACGGAACTCCTGCAAATGCTACAGAAACTAGTTCAGTTAATATTATTAAGATTACTGTGATTTCATTTATTTTGTTCATCTTTATTTGTTTACAGTCCAATTTAGCATATTTTATCACATAATTAGCAACATGCGTGTATGGTTTTAATTATAATTTTGTTTCATTTCTTTTCGATATATATCTTTATTTGTGTGCATTAGGTTCATTTCAATTACGTATATTTTTTGTATTTTATCTCAAAATTCTAATTGAAAGTTACCATGTGGGAAACGATTGGTGACGGGTATAGAGTTTTAAAATGAATATAATGATGTAATGACTGCTTCTAATATTTGAGTTTCTATTGAAAATGTTTGACGTTGCGTCGCACAAAGGAGTATTTGAGGTAAAAAGTCGGACATAATTGGAAATCGTTAAGTTAATCTAATCCAACCCAAACTACGTGGTATCTAATCCTTGATAAACGGTGCATTAAAGGGGGGCTACCTGCCTTTTTTAAGTACTCACACTTCACCTCAACTTCAGTCGGAATCCAGACGTTGTGTTATCTACACCTCACTGTTCTCGGCAACCTCGTTAAAGTTACTCAGTCTATATGTTAAAAAAAGTGTTTATGTTGAATCAAGAAGGAGAAAAAGGCTTGAAAATGGAAAAAACAAGGTATACTTTATATTAAATTACAATTATCTTAGTTTTACCCTAATTTTCAACTTTTATGGACATTTTTAGAAGAGCCTTTTATGAACCCATTTTTTTGCCAAATTTGAGATATATTCATGTTTTTGATCATGTGTCGGGCGTTGTCGCCTCAAAGTTTTTGCATGAGTATAACATATAAGGTCTCAGCACGTAGATACAAAAGGAAAAACTCTCACCAACGTTCACCTTAGTGTTTTATTGGACATCAAAGTAAGGGATGCAAAGTCATCAAAATCGACTAAGTATCATTATTTGTTTTGTTTCGTTTTGCAGAAAAAACTGTAATAAAGATGTCCTAAATAGATTACTTTTGACATCAGATCCTTCAGCTGCAACAGGAGTCAATAAAAGAAGAGGATGAAGCCGTTTTTCTAAGGAAGCATTAGATATTTTAGAGCCAACAATACTAAATATTGATGACGAAGATGAAGAATACGAACACGACAGTAACGATTCAGATTTATGCTGTTGAATCTATACTCTGTTGTCAGTTGTTAGGGTTTAGTGCGTGTTGGCAGGTGTTGAGTTTAGTTAGTTAGTTTTCTAGGTACTTAGATGTAGATTTTTATATGGTAATAATATATTTTTTTTTTTTTTTTTTTATTGTTCGTATTTTATTTATTATGTCTTATTTTGATGCAATGTGGTTTTTTATTTCATAAAACACAGCAATAACTTGACCGGTTTTTTACCTGAAATACTCCTATGTGCGTCGGGCCGTAATATCTAATGAAGCATTATATCATAATCGAACTCGACATTTATAACTGTGGATTCGACAAAGAGACCTTTTTATTGTAACTACAGATTGAATACAATTTTTACGATTTTTATACTATATTTTTTACACAAAGTGAAAATGTCATGTCTATTAAAAGAAACTAATGATTAAAATGTTAAGTTAATTAACGTAAATGTAAAGTTAACATCTTAATTCGAAAAACATGATTGCTATTTCCTATTATCTTTTTTTACTGCTGGAATTAAATACTGACTATGTATAGTATTGTGGTTTTATTAAATATTTATTGGCTATCATAAAACATGTCGACATCCTTTCATGCGTCGCCCGCGCATTTCTTATACAATATATTATAGCCCACAGGGACCTGCAGTGGGGAGCGCATCTTCAGATAGCGGCGGGAGCACCAGCAATGCGACGTCACAACCTAAAATACTTACTATAAAACATATTTGTAAATTATGTCTTGTATGAAGTGATTCCTTAAACAATACAAGTAGTAGATCCCTTTTAAGACCGTACTTTGAAACGGCTAACTACGGAACCCTACATTGGGCGTGACTCAACATACACTTGACTCGTTCTTTTAAAATCAAGCTACTAGTCATTTTCTAAAACAAATCACTAGTATTAAGTTCTTGAAAACACCCTCCTGATAGGTTTAATTTTTTTTTCATAAAAGACAAAAACCACTTACATGAGAATATACAAATATCATTATGTAAACTTATCAAGATAACCCCCACGAAAGAATAAGTTTAATTATTTTATTATAATATTTTAAGAATGTACCAGTATCAGATCAGTAGCACTCATTCGGCAGTTAAATTCCTAACTATTTTGCTAATTTTAAATAATTTATTCAAGGTCGTTTTCAGTTATGTAATTTGATAACCGAGACTTAAAACTGCCGAGTGAGCTAACATGTTTTATCTGATATAAATATCAGCGGGGAATCGACCCTGTGACCTTTCGGTAAGTGGCAACAAATTATACTGATAGTTTAACCAATGATAATACATGTTGAAAAGGTAATTAATTAAGTTAAGTTAGACATTTGAATGTCATTTAAACGTATACCACGTTTAACTATGATTCAAACAAAAGATTTGTGATGTACCTTAAGTTTTACATGACGTATGTACCACTTAAGGAAAATCACAGCTGACGCTTCTCATGTATTATTCATTCCAAATGACATTAGATTTTACGCCCGTCTTAGTCAGTCTTCGCAGTATTCTCACGCAAATCAGATTGTTTTTTCAAAATGTGGGGTGTACACTCTTACCTTTCAATCGTTGGTATCTCGATATCTGGGGTATGTCTGGTCATACAAGTGCTATTTTATATACTACGACCAAAGACAAGGAAGTATGACCAAAAAATTCTAACTCAGCTGTGCGTTGCAAGATTTATCAACTCAAACATGGAATTTCTTATACATGAAGTTTGTATATTAAAAAAAGGTTACATCTTTGTGGTATATCTGGTTTTGGTACTGTGGCTTCTAACTGATATGGTGTCAATGTGCTGGATGTTGGTCTACGCGAAAAATTTGCACGACAAACTTGTTCATGTGTTCACAACTCAGAAATGGAAATTGCTGAAATTGTCGTTATGTATCTGGATTCCTCCTTTACCTATAGTAATTTTATATATATGTTTTGTATTATTCAAGTCATACACTGGCTTTATAATATGTTTATCTTTTTATGTTTTGGCAAAATGCATTATACTCTGTGTAAATTTTGTTTTCTTCTGCAAAATAATCTACGTCGTAGTAAAGAAAAAGAAGGAAAATAAAAAAACTTCGAATGTTGATTCAAATACTGAAAAGAAATTTGCTGATATTATTAAGATTTGTATTATATCTTTGATCCTGTTGACCCTAACTAGTTTACAGTCTAATATTTTAGTGCATATGTTTGAAATATTTGATGTTATGAAAGTAAAATACGATGTAACCATACTTTATTACTTAAATGCGATAAGTTCATATCAAGGGCTTGCAGTTGTATCTATTTTTCTTATTTTATGCAAAAGTAATAAGTAAATGAAAAAAATGGTTAATGCCATGCAAAAGTTTTCTTTGAGTGGGAATTAATTTTGTTGCAATGTTTATCATTTCGAATCTAAATATTATGCTCCACAAACACAATTATGTTGAAATTATAGTTTGGCGAAGGAGACGCTGAATGTTTTATGATTTACAAATATAAAAATAATTTGGAGATCATATTATATAGTTTAAATCGTTTCTCAAATGAGATTTTCAAGTTTTAAAAAAAGTACAATTTGTCACTTTTCACAATTTCAACAGTTTTACTATTCGAATTTCAATTTTAAATACACATAATTTGTAATTACAACTGCTCCATTTTGATATTTTTTCCTTTTGTATTGTAATTTTTAGGACGAGGTGAAATAATAATTATACCCATGTGAAACCAGGGCAGGCAGCTTGTAAACAATTTACCAGATATTAATTATTATGTATTAGACACGTTTAATTTAAGAGCCAATATGTTTTTTTTGTAAATAAAGAAAACTCCTTTAAAATAATATTATATTATGTACCTATTATTCATCCTTCTATGATGTGAATTTCAAGTCAAGTGTAATATTTTAAAGTTTAATGTTTTAAATCTAATTAAGTAATAAATTAAATATTTTACTCATCATAATGTTCATGTAAGTTTGACCAAGATTAGAAAAGAGTAACAAATTTTTTCAATAACAGTGACTATTTAAAAAGTCTTATTTAACAGTGAATTGTAATGGATATTAATCCATTATTATATTTTATTATTTTTATTCTATTAAAGTTTCTTATCGTAAAACATTGTTATTCTTTTTTTCAACCTTGGATGAAGTTTATATTTCTTATGATGAGTAAAAAATAGAACGGTTTTTAAAAGTATAATTTAAATGATCACTAAAATAGCTTTTTGATTACTAAACAAAATCGAAGAATACATATATTTTTGTTCATTTGTTTGTTTTTAGTGATCATTCTTCTATTTTGTTACCTAAAGAGCTCACAATTTGGTATTCTTTGGTAGTAAATTACGCATTATTTAGTGATCCTTTAAACCCTTTTTTAACCGACTGCTTTAGAGGGAGAGTTATATGTTTCGAGCCTATGTCAATGTATGTATGCCCCATAACTCAATAACTCAACAATAATACGGATAACAATAATATATGGATACTGGAAAAAGATCTAGCCATGAGGTGCTCAAATAATGAAAAAAATCTATACATTTTTATCGGTCTTAAGCACATGGTGCTCGAGCGTTGACTTCTGATAGAACTGTAAGTAAATTAGATTTCTAAGATTAATTTAAGTAAATCTGATGCCTAAGACATATTATTGCAAATCAAATAATGCTGATGTTTCCTCATTTGTGACGCAAGCTTACGGTATTGAGGAAAAACCACGATGAGCTATTTAGTCATAAAATTAGCATGATTTAGTTCTCTATTGATTGTTAATGTTGTATTTATTTGATACAATAATAACATCAAAATAATAAAGTATTTAATTATGTGAAGTTAGCTATTAAAAACCAACCTAATTCAACCATTCATTAAAGTCAACGAAACGATAAAAATGTATACAATTTATCTTAATACAAATCACTATAATATAAGTGTTTACTACACTTATTTTTTTAAATTGATTGAATACTGTTAAAATATCATAACAATATATAATAGAAATTCAAACATTATGACCTCCAAATTGGGTTTGTATTGTGCCAATCATAAAATTTTCGTCGTGGTGGCAAAAATAAAGTAATAATATTATAATTTAATCAGATTGTTCACATTCACATTCTATTATATTCTATTATAAAAAAACAGTGTAATAATAATAGATGATTGTAGTTAATTAAATATCGTTATTTTTGGCTAATATTAAAAAAAATAAAACCTAAACTGAAAGTAATAGCTATGCCTTGATACGAACTTAATGCGCTTAAGAAGCAATATGTAGTTAAAACATTTTCATTTTGCATCAATCCAAACATCGCAAATAAGTAAATCAGTAAATTGGAGTGAATGCAAGTAATGCAGAACAAAATGAAAGAAATAACACAAATCTTGATAATAATATCATGCAAGCGGTGTTAGTCAGTAAGTAGTTGTTACACTTAAAAATTATATATAATACTAGCGACCCGCCCCGGCTTCGCACGGGTACAATGCTGATACTAAATACACTACAGAAAAACTGTGAACGTTGTATATAAAAACACAGCGGCCCGCTCCGGATTCGCACGGGTATATAATATATAGCCTATGTCACTCACTGAAAAAATGATTAAAATCGATCCAGTAGTTTGATTTATTCATTACTGCCCGTGTCCCGCACGCGTTAAATTTGGAGTAAAACAATTCCCCCTTTCTATGCATGTATTATACATAAAAACCTTCCTCTTGAATCACTCTATCTATGGGAAAAACCGCATCAAAATCCGTTGCGTAGTTTTAAAGATTTAAGCGCACATAGGGACAGAAAAGGCGACTTTGTTTTATATTATGTAGTGATTGATGAGCATGTTCATTTAAAAATGTAATGGTGTAAACAAACTGTAGACTAGCCTTAAATAAATAAATAAATAACATTATTTAAATCAATCTGGTTATTAGAATTTTTAGAAATGTTTTCATCTTTTTTCTTGGCTTTGATTGTAATATATTTACAAAAATATACAATATTCACACAAATAAGAACCCACAAGTAACCACAAAATATAATTGTCACAGGTACAGGCAAAAAAGCCAAACAAACAGTGATAACTATTTAGAATATGCCACTTTTCTGTAAAAAACACTTGAACAACCTTATTTTGCCAATTTTACGTGTACACAAACATCCAGCAAATTGATACCTTGTCAGTAAAATCTCACACAGAAACAGCAATTAATGCTGGTATTGTTGCTTGACTTCAAAAACTGAATTTTTATACACATAAAATTCACAAAACTTGAAACACACAGTTGCATTAGGACAGTTACCAACCTACATTAGGATTTTGATACAATTTTCTTATGTTTGGTCGTAGTATGAAGGGCAACACTTGTATGATCAGACATAATCCAGTTAGAGTGAGTCCAATTATCCACAAATATGAGCCATATCGAACATAACGCAAAAAACGCTCAAGTCTAATGTAACTTAGAACGTTGACTGCGAAATTACTCAATATGATGATGATGTGCGAAGGCAACTTCTGTAAATAATCTAAATGATGTTGTTTTTTCCTCAATCGTTACTGTTATGTCACCGATAAATTGTAAGGTCCTTTTTCTTCTCCTTGATTCGTATCTACGACATTGTCGAATTTTGTAAGCCCGGTGTGTGGTTTCCTGAACTGCCTTAACCGTACTTGCTTCATTAGCACATCCATTGTGCAGTATTTTTTTTGCTTTAATAATAAATCTTTGCATGCGTAATTTCATCATGTTTCGATACAAAGAAACCATGTACACCGCAAGGACAGTTTTTCAAAAAAATATAAAAGATTTCACTAAAAGAAGTAAGTCTTCTTTTAGTAGATTTACATCCATATTTTGTTAGTAACACTTTATCTTAAAAACTATGTTAGTCGGATATTAAAGCTAAGTAGTTACTTAAATCTAGTGTGAAGGCCCATCCAATGCCGTATCAATGGCGATTCCCACCGATCTATAAATATACCCAGGATACTGTTAGGACTGCCGCGCACCCGAGTGAGGAGGGAGGCGCATCGCTTTCTCATGATAGCTGCAAAGCTATCAACCCGCGCTTCCGCAATCATTTTTGAGGCACTGCAACGCCACGGCAGACCCAACAATACCCTAAGTGCATTGTTATATTGGACACGCAAGTCGCTGTATGTCCGCTGAGTGTAGCTATTCCACAAGCTGCACGTGTAGAAAGATTGGCAGTAAGCTCTAAAGAGCGTTAGTTTCACTGGAACCGTACAACGTGCAAACCTGCGGGCCAGCATATTACAGCGAACAGCCAACGACCTACGTTCCCTTTCAATGTCCATATCATCTTTTAAATCATCGGTGACCCAATGACCTAGATATTTAAAACTAGACACTCTTTCCAAGTCAACCCCACAAAGTGCGACATTTGGTATTGTGTGGTAGTTAAAACCCCTTGCTTTAAAGAGCATTATTTTACTTTTTGCTACGTTATACTTGAGCCCGTGTGATAACGCGTAAGATTCACATATAGATATAAGCCGCCTCATACCGCTGATCGAGGGGGTCAGAATCACTTGGTCATCTGCGTAGCTAATGTTATTGGTACACACTCCGTCAATATGACATCCGACTTTAGTGCTACTGAGCCTCTCGATCAGTTGATTTACATACAAGTTGAACAAACGAGGCGAGCTTAACCCCCCCTGTCTCACACCGCATTCCAACCTGTACATACCCGATAATGAACCATTCCACCTTACACTATTGTACTGACCATTATACCAATACTTCAGAATATTTGTGACTTCATTAGGCACAGTTGTTTCATCACGTAACTTTCGCCACAATACGTCATAATTAACAAGATCGAACGCCTTCGATAAATCTAGATAGCATGCAAAAACTGGCGTTTTTCTATCCGTATAGTACTGGACAGTCTGCTTCAGGGATAAAATAGCACTTTCGGTGGATAACCCGGGTCTGAAGCCGAATTGAGCATCATGCAAGTTTATATGCTTAGCTAATTGTTTGTCAAGCAGACTGTCCAGCACCTTAGCGGTTACAGTTGCCAGAGATATAGGCCTATAGTTGGAAAGGTCAGAGATGTCCCCAGTTTTATTTTTAACTATAGGTACAACTATTGTAAACATGAGATCTTTAGGTAAGTAACAATGATTAATACACAAATTAAAAAACATAGCAAGCACCCGTGACAAGTGCACTCCGGCATATTTTAAATGTTCAATGCTAAGGTAATCATGCCCTGGAGACTTTCCCCTAGTCATATTTCTGATGACAGATGTCACTTGTTTTGCTGTAAAACGTACAGTGCTTTCCCCGGGATCGAACCCCGCATCAATGGTCGAAGGCTGTGTGAGTGGCGAGTCGACCCTAAACTGCTGCTGAAATGCATTCGCTATTTCCGTAGAATTACTGATACCTGCAACACTCACTGGCAGACTCGACTTAGGATTTAATTTCTTTGTAGCTTTCCAAAAAGCACTGAACTGCATATCAGAATGACTTTTTGCTAACTTATCCATTTTTATTTGTTGTTGATTATCTTGACAATATTTCAATTTGAACTTAAATCTCGTTCGAGACTCACACATATTTTTATAAATATAGCCATATTTAGGTTTATTATGTAACAGCCATGTACTATACCACATTCGAGCTTCCCTGTGAGCCTCACGCACATACTTATTCCACCCACATACATATTTACGTTTACCGTGATTATTCACAACCTTAAAATAGGTATTCTCGGCTGCACATTTCAAAATTTTAATGATGTTATCGTACATATTGTCTAATAAAACGTGATGGTCCGCATCCGAACACATTCCATACGAACACTCACGAAATTCTATTGGGAAATCAATTAATCTCAGCTTAGAGTTGCAGTAATCAAAGTATTTCTCTATTTGATCATTACTCCTGTCACCCCACACTATTTTATTACATCGGTTGTTAGAATTCACCAATTTAGGCGTCAATAAAAGCATATTACACTCGATCAGTAATGGAATGTGATCGGACGCGTAAACATCATACAAAACATTTGCCTTTAATACTAAACGTCGCGCCGCACTACTCACTACGCAATGATCTAACCAGCGGAGAGCACCGTTAGCCGTACTTGTAAACGTATAGGTATCCATCGGTAGTAACTCCCTATCGACGCACGACCACGATTGTTCCGCACACACTGATAACAGCTCATTAGCAAAACGTTCGCCGGGATGATTGATGATTTTATAGTATCATCATTTTGATTAAATATCGGATTTTGTGACAAAAATGAAAAAAAGAGAAGTAACTGCTATACCTTTATACGAACTTAATGCGCATTATGTAGCAATATGTAGATAAAACATTTTTATTTGCATCAATCCAAACATTTTAAATAAATAAATCATTAAATTAGAGTGACTGCAAAATAAAAGAAATAACACAAATCTTAACTACATTAGATATTCAAATCAATCTGCTTATTATTATTTTTTGAAACTTAGTTAAATATTTCTAGGCTTTTATAATAACGTTTGATATTGTTAGGGTTCCGTAGTACCTACAAGGCACCCTTATAGTTTCGCCATGTCCGTCTGTCCGTCCGTCTGTCCAAGGCATAGCGACGAAACCGTTGGTGCTAGAAAACTGAAACTTTGCATAAACATGTATGTTAACTATACAAAGAAAGTCGTAGAATAAAATTTGGAAAAATATTTTTTTTTCGGGTAGCTCCCCTACATGTAAAGTAGTAAAGTAGGGATGTTTTTTTTTTGTCGCCTACCCCATAGTGTGGGATATTGTTAGATAGGACTTTTAAAAACGTTCAGGAGTTGCTAAGACAGTTTTTTGATTTAGAGATCCGTTTGCGAGATAATTAACTTTAAAGAGCAAATTTTTGTTCGAGTAGAGCGCCCCCCCCCCCCCCCTCTAAAAGCTGAACTACTGGATCCCAAAATCTGAAAAAAATTGTGTCGGTAGTACATGTAATGAACTTTAAAGGAAAACTATAGCGGATAAGTTCACTTCATTAGTTCAAGAGGAATAGGGGTCCAAAGTGTAAAATGCAGTTACTTAGAATAATTCGTGCAAATTACAAAAACCTTTGAAAGTAATGACTTGTATGAAGATGTTACTTGTTTAATACAGATAGTAAATCCCTTTTAAGTCGAAATATGTTGTTACGACAAGCTACGGAACCCTACTGCGCGTGGCCCGACACGCACTTGGCCGGTTTTATAAAAATATTCAACATTTACACAAATAATTACAAATGTTTAAACTGCATATACAATAATGAACGTAATACGTGCACCAAATGCCATCGGTGCCAGTGGAAAATAAAGAATAATCATCACAATAGGTCAAAAGCCAAAAAAATAATAATAAATTCAGAAAATTCCACTATTCTGTTACAAACCCCTGAACAAATTTTATCCAACAAATTGATACTATATTAGTATAAGACCAAGCAATAAGAGCTATGAATGTTGGTATGGCTGTCGGGGCATCAAAAACTGCATTTTGAAGCACGAAAAATTCAATCATCGTTGAATTTAGATATCTCGAAACACAAAGTTGTACAAGGATTTGCTGATCCAATTTTCTTGTGTTAGGTTGTAGTATAAAGAAAATCACTTGTATGATCAGACATAACCCTGTTACTGCTAGTCTAGTTACCCAGAGATAAGTGTATGAAAGCCAACATATTGCAAACATAGGTGTCCTGTTCACTCAACCTTAGAACGTCGACTGTTAAACGATTATAATGGCAAGGAAACTTACTTGAATTATGTTAATAATATGTTTTTTCCTCAATCGTGACTTGTTTAGTTCTTAATATTTTATTTATTTTGTTTTTTTAGGACAACATAAAATACAAAAAAATACAAAATACACAGTATTTTATATTTATATAAATTACAAGCCGTTGGCTTCAGGCGGACCAAAACCGCGCGTTGTGGCGGAAATTAGGTGAGACCTATGTCCAGCAGTGGACGTCGTTGGGCTGAAATGATGATGATGATATAGAGACCGGATAATATGCAACTTAAAAAGCTTGAAATATGCATGCAAATATGCATGAAAAATGCCTAAAATATGCACGAAAACTGACAGAATATGCAACATTAAATGAGTTTTTTTTGTTTTGTAAATATTATTCCTTTAGATTTAAGTATTTTGTTAGTAAATACTTGTCTTATTTATGTTTTACTTTATTATGTATGTATCTTTTTAATTTATTGTTATTTGATAAAATAAAAAAACTTATAGTTTTATATTTTTTATTAAAAAATCAGCATACATTTATAGAAAACTATCCATTGATAGATGTTAATCGATACAGTAGACATTATTTAATATTTTTGTAAACATTAACAATCAAGTATTGTTCCAAATGTTCAGTGGTAAGATTATGTCTTCGATCATTCAAAATATTTTTATAGGTCGAAAATGATCGCTCCACATCTACTGAGGTAACTGGGCAGAATTTGAACTTGGGTGCTATGTTAGCGTTTATATTTTCTGGCAAAACTTCCGTCGGTCCATTAATAAAGCTATCAATTTGACACAGATGTTCAAAGCCTGGATTATTGTTCAAAATGTTTTCAAACTTTTCTTTAAGTTTATGCGGCAACGTACTTGGCAACGTAGAGTTAATATAGCGGATTTTATTCATTGTTTGAATGGATTCATTCAATGCCAAACCATGAGTTTCAAGCTTTTTAATACTTTCGGGTATGTGAGAAAAATTGGTGCAAAAATGTTTTTTTTTATGGTAGAATCGTTAAACGCTGTCTGTGACTCACAAATTGCTCTTGATTCGGCACTGTCAAAGTCATTTACCACACCTTGGATGGCCTCAAAATGTCCATTGTAAAACAGTACAGCTTCTATCCATGTCCCCCATCGGGTTACAACTGGTTCGGGAGGGAGAGGAACATTTGGTATTTTTTCTTTGTAGGTTTTAGTACGAGCAGGTGCCTTAAGAAACACTTTTTTTGTTGATGAAATCAGTTTATTTACATTCCCAAATGTGGATCGTACTTCTTCAGCAAGTCGATGTACTCCATGGGCAAAACACGTTACATTAATCAAAGTGGGATAAAATACTTGGAGGGCCTTGGCTGCTTTGATCATATAGGGAGCAGCATCTGAAAGAAATATAAATACTCTTTCTTCTGCAGATGATTCAGGAAATATTTTTTTTATACCCTCGTTTACAAATCTGGCCATCGTAGAATGATTTGTTTTTTCTAATTCTTTGCAGGCCACCAAATAGGAAGGAGAAGGTTCTAGTTTCAATGTACCAACAATTAAATTAGCTATATAACGACCACAACTGTCGGTAGTTTTGTCAGCTGAAATCCAAATAAGGTTCTCCTTCAGTTCATTACGTAATTCTTCCATAACATTTTTATAAATTGTTGGTATATAATTTTTACGCAATGTTGACTCGTCTGGTATATTTTGATTTAAACAATATTTTCGCAGAAAGTGATTGAGAGTAGAATTTTTTAGTTTATAGAGAGGAATATTACTTGCAAGCAATGCTTCACATAAATCCATGCTAAACTGGTTGTTTTGTTTATATTCCGAGCTAGAAGCAGAAGCGGTTATAAGCTGTTGTCGTGGACCTTTTTTCTGCAATCCTGCGACGTGAACACTTGTCTTGACATGTTGGTCTATTTGAAACTTTTTAGTGCACGAAATGTTTTTCTCGCAAACTCGACAATATAAAACATTTCCGTCGTAAGTAAATGTTCCAGGAAATTCACTTATCCACGAAGACACACTTTTTTTTTCGGGAGGCATTGTACACACACAAAAACTTTTAACTGCAGGTGAATTATCCGAGCACGAGCGTGTCAACAATCAAAGTAATAATGACATGCATAATAGGTGGGAGTAGCGCGGTAGGCGAGCGCGCGGCGGCGCGATCATTTGTCTCTTTCATTTTTTGAGTACCTACCAAAACAAAATACGCGCGGCTGCCGAGTGCGCTACGCTCGAAAAATACCTACCTACTGTAAATTATAGCAATAATATGCATCATCACTAGATATTAGTAAAAATATGCTATTAGCCTTGAAAATCGCTTAAATATGCAAATGCATATGCAAATATGCAAATGCATATTATCCGGTCTCTAAATGATAAATTACAAATCGGATAACTAAAAACCATTTACGAGTTTTTCGCATTTACTTCATGAAGAGCTTTAGATTGTTATGTCAACGTTAAATCGTAAGATCCCTGAAACCCAATTTCACCAGTTTCTGATAAGGTTTAGGATAGCTTAGCTGTGCTGGATAATGTTAAACATTGCCCAACGATTTCAAATACCTATACATATGCATAACATTTTGTCTACTCATCAATACGGCTTTCGAAACGATAGATCTACGGAGGACGCAGTTACTGACTTAGTAGAGTTTCTAACTACCAAATTGGATGCAGGAGAGAAATGTCTGGGTGTTTTCCTTGATTTGGCTAAAGCCTTTGACACCGTTTCAAGGCCTTTACTTATAAAAAAACTTGAATGTCTAGGTATCAGAGGAATTGCATTGGATTGGTTTAGTTCGTATCTTAAAAACCGGAAACAAAAAATTTGCTTGGGTGGATATCAGAGCTCTCTTGCGCTAATTAACTATGGAGTACCTCAAGGTAGTGTCCTTGGTCCTACCCTGTTTTTTGTGTATATAAACGGCTTGTGCTCGTTACAGATTAACCAAGCTCATACTGTTGCCTACGCAGACGACACTGCGGTAATCTTTTTTGGAAAGAACTGGGAAGAAACATATAATGCAGCAAATGCTGGAGTGCAAATAATATCATCTTGGCTCCAGCATAATCTGCTGACTCTAAATGTTGAAAAAACTAAAATGATTAACTTTAGCATAAGCAAAAGAACGTTAGGTAGCTCCTAAATCTCTTACAGTTAAACTGCATTCATGTGGATCTCCCCAAAGCAAAACCTGTAACTGCACCGAGTTCGAACAAGTTGCCAATATAATATACCTTGGTGTCTTTATTGACCAACATTTGACATGGCAAAAACAAATCACAGGTGTGAACGCGCGAGTCAGAAAGCTCATCTTCATCTTCAAAAGGCTGAGATCACTAGCAGACCTAAAGATGCTCAATATGACTTATCACGCCTTATGTCAGTCAATTCTTAGTTACTGCGTTGTTACTTGGGGAGGGTCTAAAAAGACTCAACTAATAACTGCAGAGCGTGCCCAACGAGCTATCCTAAAGGTCATGCACAGAAAAGCAGTGCGTTACCCCACATCCCAACTCTACCAGGAAACTAAAGTTCTTACAGTGCGCAAGTTGTACATACTAGCGATTGTACTCAGGTTCCACAGAAGTGCAAACTCAACAATCACTACTACTCGTTCTCAAAGAACGATGAAGAGGCAAAAACTGGTATGCAAACTAAACTTTGGACAAAAGACGATTTCTTTTATGGGTCCCCACATATACACAAAAATTAACAAGGAACTTAATATAGTACCGACAACTAGAACGGTTTGCAAAAAAAAAGTAACAAATTTGTTGTTGGATTTGGACTATAATAACACAGAAAAACTAATTATGATTCACTAACACTCACAAGACACACACAACACTTTCCAAACCGTACACTATCACACACTCAATCACAACATTATCACACACTACTCTGACATTACATTATACCCACATTACACATACACACACATTATAAATGAGTTTCTTTATGTTAAAATGATGATTCAATAAATGTAATTAATTAAGTAAATAAATAATAACAATAATAATGATTTCAATAATTCATATAGTAGCAATTAAGATATAATCAATGTTAATTCGATTTTGTAGAACTATATGTTAAAGTAACGAAATAATTTATTCCATTTTAAATAATCTATTATTAAGAATTCTAATGCATGCAATTTTTAAATGTTAATACATTAATTTAATAGGATGAAAGAGACTGAACCCCACAACACAGGGTATCCTAGTGTGGGGCTCAGTGATATTGTTTACCTCAGAACCACTGTATTTAATTACTCTTTTGTAATTGTATCAATAAATAAATAAATAATTAATTACCTAGATAGATAGTCTTCATACAAGCACTTCAACTAAAGTTAAGCCAATAACCAATAACGCCCAGAGGGATAATAAGCCAGCGTCGCTTGGCACGCACACAAACATAATACATCAGTCTGATGTGTACGAATTAGTCGTATTAAGCCAAAACGTCTCAATAAACCGGCTTAATTTTTTATGCGTGTCGGTTTCTAGGTGTAATATTTTTTAGACATTTCTAATAAGTTTTGAATAGGCTTATTAGGAACCTGTGGAACTAGCGTAGATGTTTTTGCCCTTCATAACCTAATTGCTTGGCGCACTGTACGTACAGTGGGCCAACGAGTTAGCTATGCAGGGCAAAAACTTCTATGTCATAGTAAAGACTTACTACACCAGTTATGGATAAGTGAGTTACATATCTGAATAGTGGGTATATTACACTTATTAAATATGAATTTCACACATGCACATCTATTGCAGTCAGTTTTCAGTATGGCGTAGAAGTTTTTGCCCTGCATACCTAATTCCTTGGCCCACTGTACATGTATGACTATATCGATTAGTGACCAATGAGTAAAGTACAATATAAGCAGACTTATTTGCATAAATACTTGTGTTCATTTCGTGTCCATATTAGTTTATTAGTCTGAGATATGCATTTATGAAGTAAATACTAAATAAGGTAAGATTTGATAACATTTTTAGTACAGTCGAAGGCAAAAGTGGAAAAATCAGGTTAATGTTTCAAGCATCAACTTGTCATACTTGATTAAACGTTCTGACTTTCTGATCATAAAAATTCTCTCAATAGTCAGATCTGCGGCGTGTGAACATCAATAAGCGCTGTGGTATTTAGATAAGAAGACAAATCAATTAATTCCAGAAGATTTTTTAAGCTTTCCAGTAATTTTCTAAGACAAACTACTAGTATTCTTGTTAATCCCCTTCAGCTAAGCTTAATTTGCTTAAGTAAAGAGAAAGTTCACGTCCGTAGTGTCATAGCCAGAATACGAACCCATGATCTCTCGATCGTAAGAGTCTTTATCCATTGCGCCACGGCGGCTTAGTAAATTAACTGAAAAATAGCTAGCTATAAGCTATATTTCAAAGATTTTAAAAATAGTTCTAACTAGCTGAAGACTGCTATCTTAGCCATGATCCTATAGTCGGGATGATGCCGAAAAAAATGCGTTCCTGAAGTTTGTCAGTTGAATCAATAGGATAATGTTGGGTCAACACCTAGCCAATGAAGGTCAACGAACGGCCAAGGATGAAAGAAATATATTTGCTTCACTTATAGTGTATATTCAATTATTAGTAACTTATGTGTACTGTACCTAAGTATTGTTTGGACATATTATCCTTACTAATATTATAAAGGCAAAAGTTTGTAAGTATGGATGGATGTTTGTTACTCTTTCACGCCAAAACTACCGGGTCGATTTCGATGAAATTTTGCACACATGTAGCTTATAGTCTGGATTAACATATAGGCTACTTTTAATTGACATACCACGCGGGCGGAGCCGCGGGCGGAAGCTAGTATAATATATATTTTGTGTTCATTTCTTCGATATTAGTGATCATTCTGCCATTTTGGTAAGCAAAGGGGCTAATAATTTGGTATTCTTATTTTTTGGTGGTAAATTGTACATTATTTGGTGATTCTATAAACCTAAGCAGTTTTATTAACTGACTGCATCAGAAGGACGATTATGTCTTTCGAGCGTATCTGTTTATTGCAGAAAGGCCCAGCCATGAGATGCTCCAGAAAAGAGATAATAGAAATTGAGCAAAATAAGTTTTAATACTAAATATAAATATCCTAAAATAATATATTTTTTTTTTATTCAAAATGTATAGTTGTAAATATTTAAGTAATTATTTATTATTTTAGTTGTATGTTAAAAGAAGGAAGAAATAAATAATATATAATATATATACATAAATATAAAACAATGAAATAAATACTACTGTTTCGTCAGGTTAAGCAACGCTTACCTTCCCATACTTTCCAACTCCAACTATATACTTCTGATTAAATTCGTTGCGGGTTCCAAGACAATTTTAACTCTCCCTGGGATTGCCCGTGTGTCATGCACGGTGCCTTTCAGTTGGTTACCGCTGTAGATCCTGGCGTCACAGGAGTCACAGTGGTGGGCGTGTGGGTGGGATTATATCCCGATAAAAACGCTTACCTTTCCCAACATATATCAGTTACAACAATTACCTCTGTGCATTGGAGAGCACCTTGAGCTGATAAAACCCGGGTCAGCCGATGATAACATTTATCGGTCTTTTGCAAGCGGCGCTTGGTCATCGACTGCTAAAGGAATTCAAGTAAATCTGATTTCTAAGATTAATTGAAGGAAATCTGCTTCCTAAAATATAATATTGCAAATCAAATAATGCTGATTTCTTCTCATTTGTGACGCAAGTTTACGGTATTTAGGGAAAACCACGATGAGCTAAAAACAATCAAATTTATATGATTTAGTACTCAATTTATTGTCAATCTTATGTTTAATTGATACAATATCAAATTCAAAATAATGGAACATAATTATTATTATGTAAAGTTTGCTATAAACTCAACTTAATTCAACCTATTAAAGTTAATAAAACAATAAAAAATGCACTTTATCAATATAAAAACCACTATCATCACTTACTTTTTTTTTACTGTTTACTACACTTATTTTTTAAATGTAATATTGTTATAATTTTATAATAATATATGCAATATAAATTTAACTTTATGACCTCCGAATTGGGTTTATCATTCAATTTTCGTTGTGTTGTTTTAGCAAATAAAATAATAATATAACACATTTACATTCTATTTATTATAAACTTGTATAACAATCAGTGAAATAATAATAAAAAATATCATGAAATAATATTTACGTCATAACTATGATTAATTATTGTTATTTTTGGCTAAAATGTAAAAAAGAGAAGTAATTGCCATGCCTTGATACGAACTTAATACGTTTAAGTAGGAATATGTAGTTCTAATATTTTTATATTGCGTTAATCTAATTAAAAATATCATTAAATTGGAGTGAATGCAAGTAATGCAGAAAAAAATAAAAAAAATAACACTAATCTTAATGAAATAATTCAAATCAATCTGGTTATTAGAATTTATAGAAGTGGTTTTATCTTTTTTCTTGGCTTTAATTGTAACATATAATACCTTACTCAAATATACAACATTTACACCGATAAGAACACATTTTGTAAGTATATATAAAATCAAAAAGATAAAATGTGCATGAAATTGTAAAGGAACTAGGTAACCACTATAAATAATTATCGCAGGTACAGGCAAAAGCCAAACAAACAGTGATAATTCCAAAATATTCGACTTATCTGTAACAAACACTTGAACAAACTTATTTTCCAAATTTTTCGCATACACATACATCCAGCAAATTGATACCATGTCATTATAAAGCCACACATCAGCAGGAAAATAGTTTAGTACTGTCCGTTGACATCGAAGAACTGCACATTGAAACAAATAAAATTCAATCGTTGAATTTAGAAATCTTGAAAAACAAAGTTGTATGAGGATTTGCTGATCCATTTTTCTTGTGTTCGGTTTTACTATAAAGAACAGCACTTGTATGATCAGACATAACCCTGTTACTGCTAGTCCAGTTATCCAGAGATAAGTGAACAAATCCAACATATTGTAAACACAGGTCCTGTTCACTCAACCTTAGATCGTTGACTGTTATACGAATATAATGGCAAGGAAAATTAATTAAATTATAATAATAATGTGTTTTATTTTCCTTAATTGCGACTTATTTGGTACTTATTATTCTATTTATTTTTATGTTTTAGGAAAAACACACAGTATTATATATATTATATTTAAATTACAAATCGGATATGTTTATATTATATATGAGTTTTATGATAACTAAAAACCATTTACCAGTTTTCGCATTTGCTTGATGAAGAGATTTAGATTGTTATGTCAACGTTAAATCGTTAGTTCCCTTAAAACCCAATTTTATCAGTTCCCATTAAAGTTTTAGATAGTTTAGCAGTGCTGGACAATTTTATACATTTTCCATAGATGTAAGACACCTAGGTAGGTAGACTGCAGACAAGCATTTTATCTAAAGTGACGCCAACCTGCTTTAAGCACAACAGTATTTATATTAGACTAGCTGACCCGGCGAACTTCGTACCGCCTTAGCGTAAATTTGATGCACTACTTTATTTTGTATAAAAAGTAGCCTATATGTTAATCCAAGCTATAAGCTACATGTGTGCAAAATTTAATCAAAATCGATCCGGTAGTTTTTGCGTGAAAGAGTAACAAACATCCATACATCCATTCTTACAAACTTTCACATTTATAATATTAGTAAGGATGGTGTAAAAAAGTAACCACCGTTTCACTATCCGGCTACTGGACAAACGGCACTCAGGCATCGCTTCACGGTAGATATTCCACTAATACGCACTAAGCGTTTCGCCTCTACATTTATTGCCACCAAACACATAAAAGTACAGAAAGGAAGAAATATTTTGAATAAATTACAAGAGAATTATTAAAATGTTAAGATGTAGCAAAAGGAGAAGACTCGTCTATTGTTGCAGTGCGCAGCGAGCCACGACACCAGCAACGCCGATTTTCAGTCTTCCCCTTTATACTGCCTATGAAGTGCAAAGGTACATTATTGGAATAATATAATTGAAGTAGATAAATAGAGTGAGTTATATAATTATATAAACAGTAGGTATATCATACTTATTAAATAAAATAATTCACACATGTAGGTATATCTATTTCAGTCAGTTTTTACTATGGCATAGATGTTTTTGCCCTGCATACCTAATTGCTAGGCCCACTGTACATGTATGACTATATCGATTAGTGACCAATGAGTAAAGTACAATTTTAGCAGACTTATTTGCATAAATACTTGTGCTCATTTCGTGTCCATATTGGTTTATTAGTCTGAGATATGCATTTATGAAGTAAATACTAAAAAGGTAAGATTTAATAACATTTTTAGAGTACAGTCGAAGGCAAAAGTGGAAATATTAGGTTAATGCTCAAGCATCATCAATCTGTCAAACTTGATTGAACGTTCTAGCTGGCTGGAAAAATGGCCATGGAGCCTATTATTTAGAACACCATGCTCTGGTAGAATCTATTATTACTAGTTTATTATGACCTATTATCACACATACCATGACGTTTATTGATAAGCAGATGCCTCGAAAATTGCTATCTATTACCACAGAATAAAGTCCTATTACTTTGTGCAAACAACCATCAAATGGCACAGGTCTCAGTACCAGAGAATAGCGATTTAATTCCCGGTAGTGGCGATATTTGAATAGACGAGGAACTCGTAGCTAAGTCAAAGCCGTGCGGATCGATCGATCTCCAAATAAAGTAATGCACAACGCAGTCGACCGTAGGATTAGTAATATATTTTAAAATAACATAACATTATCCCAATATTACCCAGAAGGGTGTGGCAGAGGTTAACAACACACAAATTTCACAATGTTATGTTTAGGTCTCATGGCATAACATGAAAAGAGTCTCCCCGAGCGACGTACACAATCAACCCCTACGTCCGGCGCACCCTGGGCATTCCGCAAATTTCCAACAAGCAGACTGGCGAATCCTTTCACCACGATAATCAAAGGCGACTGACTGCAGCCATCGACACGAAAGAAGAAGAAGATGGCATAGCGTGAGCTTATCGTCAACCACCGGGCACGATTTTAACTACGTGCTGCTATTGTGAATTACCTTACAGAAATTTCACAAATGACACATTGCTCGTCCCAGCAATCGAACCCAAGTCCTAGCGGTGAGAAGCGCATACGCTAACCACTAGACCATTGAAACAGTGTAACATTCTTAAGTTTACCTCCATGCCGCGGAGAGCACGCTAAGCCGTCGATTCTGGTTGTCATTTTAATATTTATGACAGTCCTTGCGGGTATTCAGAGACCAGAAAATATGGCAACGTATCTAGAAATCAGTAAGTTAATATACCTTAAATACTTATATTTGGATAATGGATACCCTTTCCTAAGATACAGACAGGATTCCTGCCTAATTAAGGAAAGGGAGTCCTATGATTCCTTTTGTTAAAGCTGTACTGGTTTCTTTATAACTATCATTATAATAAGACAACTCTGTATGCCATGTACAATCTACTTTCTGGAAATAAATAATTATTATTATTATATTTATCTAAATCCGTTCGATTGGACGCCGATCCCATTGTAAGTAGGCAAAAACTCGGCAAACGAGTAGCGATATTGAAAAATCGCGGTAATATGCTCTCACGCTTACAGTGAGCCAAACCCCTTTTCTTTTTACAAGCCAAAGTATATGTTGTTGTCATCCTATAATTAGTTAATTAAGCCGTGATCAAGTCAGGACAAATTATAATAAAAAA
This sequence comes from Hypena proboscidalis, assembly GCA_905147285.1. Classification (NCBI taxonomy): domain Eukaryota; kingdom Metazoa; phylum Arthropoda; class Insecta; order Lepidoptera; family Erebidae; genus Hypena; species Hypena proboscidalis. The sequence continues at coordinate 2,996,912 of LR990147.1, forward strand.
ATATGGCCTGATAATTGAAGAGTATGCCCATGATTGCCTTATTATTGGCGCAATTGTTTCACTTAGCTATGTTGAGGTAATGAAGATCTGGGAATTGTTTGTCAGCTGTCCGTCTGTCCGTCCGTTCTTAATTTTGTATTTAAAACTTAAGTCTTGACATTTTTGTTTCAGTAGTAGTAGTACTAACATACAATGCAAATATTTAGACATTGATATATTTAATACAAAAATTGGACTGGCTAGACGGATACTCAGTCAGGACTTCTTTTCCAAATATTTGTAGCTATCTTTGATGTGTTTTTTAGTTTTTAGTGTAATAATTAAGCACTTACTTTTGTACTTTTGTTCTGATGTTCACTAAATTTGTATTTATATTCAAAAGTTTATTCGTGAAGATCTATTATTGACTCTCAGTCACTTATTTACGTTAAGCTATTCAAATTGTTACATGTTGTTGATCTTCCTATAAATAAATAAATTAAGGGCTATATTCACAGCATAATTGACTTGGTTTTTTCGATCAAAAATGTTTATACCAACAGTTTTAAAATAAAGTTTTTATTCATGCAAGCTTATTCTAATACATAACATTAATAATATTATTGTTAATAACATTGCATTTGCGATTACATTACGATGTGAAAATATCCAAGACCGATTTTCCTAGTTTTTTTGCACCCTACCAAGCTAAGCGGCTTGTCATTTACACTCTGTAGGTGCCTGGATAAGTAATGTTCAAAAATCATGCCATGAATAATGAAGCACGGTTTTGATATACTAACTGTATTTAATTTTGTTTTGAAAATGAATATTAGAATTTAATTATAAAAAAAGGAAGATTACTCCAGTAAAATTGATTGATTGAAAAGGAACTTTCAAAGTTTTTTCTGAAACTGTCGACCTTTATTTTTAAGATGTTTAGGCGCCATCTGAAATAAGTAGCTTATTTCGCGTTGCCTCGATTATTTTTTATAAGAATATGTGTATCGACACTTTGTTTCTTTATTGAGATTTATTTTTGTTCTAACTTCATTCGTAGTGGAGATATCGAACGTAAACGTAAAAAATAAGCGGTGATAAGATATTGTTTACTATCCGCTATGCATTATTTAATTAATGTCTGTCAGATTCTTAGCACACTTACAAACACATTATTTTTTAGCCTATTTATTCTTAGCTACTTTGCAAAACTTATTACTCATTAAAATTAAATAAACGGTGATGACAGCCAGGGTGTCAAGGTGTTCCTTTTTTATACAGCCCTAAAGTAGGTAATCATCCCCAATTGTCACGTACCCAATATCGATAACTCAATAATTAAGCGCAACACTATCGCTCAAATCATCCCTGCAGTGGGTGGTTATGTGCTAGTGATGTGCCTCCGACATGCGAACGTTAATACACCCACAGGTGTAGAGACCTTTAGGAGTCGGTTAAAAGTTATTAAGGAGCTTCCATGTTATCGAGCTCTTTGAGTGATGGCGAGACCGCTGAAGCTTAACCCGTGAAATAATGCCAACAGGCTTATAGGAGCGTTAGCGGAAAAAGTTACGTGTTTTTTAAATAATTAAACAACTATTGGCCTCGTTGGGTTATTTGTTTTTTAAATAAATAAATAAATAATATATTTATTTCCAAAAATACGGCTAATTTACAAACTAAAACATTTACACAGAAATTAGACGCACAAAAAGGTTATGAACACTGATACCCATGGTAAGATCTAACTTGTGTTATGGGTATCAGGCCACAGCATTTAATGCATAAGACTGCTGACTGTGAGGATGTCTTGACATGAGTTTGATTCTAGTATCGGATAAAGACACCACGGCCACACACTGTCGGACCAACAGGCGTGATAGTATGTTATGTATTCAATAATTACTTTAAAATAAAGCAAAAGTACAACTTTCAACACATGGCGTTCCACTGGCGTGGCGTGCCTATTTTTAAGAAAAAATAAACAACGTACCTACATTGTGATTGCGGTAAGTAACAATTAATTAATCCTCACATGAATTGGTTCTCTTTGGCTCAATCTCAAACAATTTTATAGATAGGGCGTCAGAAATTTAATAGAAAATTATTAATAATAGATAAAATATTTATTTTTTTCGCAATAGTTGTCCAATTCTAATTGAAGCTTTGAATATTTGATTTTACGGTAATTATAGAATTTATTATATGCAAGGACCATAAATAAATTTTACTTCATAATTATTATTAAATGTATTTTCTCCAATTACTAAAAAAACACTTATTTTTGCAGACGGTACACGATTACACTTGAGTTCACTAAACCGGACCGATTTCCGGTCCTTTAAACTACATAATATAAAATAAACATGTTTAATCTACATTTAAAATTTCACCTTTTAAATGACTTATATTTATTCTTACTGTAGGTACATATTACTGTACATAGTATATTATTTTTATCTATTTCGCCAATTGAAATGAACGAGTGAAATTAATAATTTATTTTATTTACCTTTGCAAAATTACGATGCAATAAAAACTATATTACATTTATGGAATAACTAGAGTCTAAGTAATAGCCGCGCAAACCGATCGATTGTTTTTTGGGTTAAGTGAAGATTGCCGCGGTCGGCAACAGGATGGATAACCTTTTAATGATAACGACTTAACTTCTGTACCACAGAGAGCACGTTTAGTCAACAATGCTTGATGTCATTAGGAGATCTATGGCACTTATTAAGGATAGTCATAGACGTTAGAAAGTCTGAAGGTCTGATGGCTATTATTATTCTACATAAAATACTGGTGTTCAGCCAAATTTGTGAGACTACAAGCCAACGCCGCGTCGCATATAATATCAATGAAAGGTTTTTATTTATTTATTTTATTTTAAAACTTCATGTACAATATCGCACATAGGCGGAATTAATGCCATAGGCATTCTCTACCAGTCAACCTTTGGGTGATGCTGAGAGTGGGGTAGTAGGTGCAAAAGAGGAAGTTTTAATTATGAGAAGAATAGAATAATAAAATAATTATGATTACGCATAGGCACTTTTAACACATACATATAATTACACAAATAACAAATATAAAATATATGAAAATATAAATTATACATACATACATTTTTGTGTTATTCTAGCCTTTAATTTTTTTAATATTCGTGATATCGTTATTTCGTCCAAATCCAAAATGTAAAAGTAACATTTAAACATCTTCTCCCGCTTTCACTTTATATCAATCAATCCTTTACAATTAAGCACCAATTACCCTTAGGTATACCTACTTTTGCTAGCGTCCATATGCGCGAGCGATATCTGGCACCCCGGTCATATCACTTTGACGGAACACACTGGGTTTTAGTCCGTGCAATTTGGACATAACCAACTACTCTATCCTGGTCGATGGTATGCGTCAGACATTGCCCAGTTAAAAAAAGGTATACTACTTTAAACCCATTTACTACATTAATTGTTCCTTATAAAATATCATTTAACGCTTCTTAAAACGCCACCTTTACTGTTTTTGCCACCAACTCAAATAATCACCCGTCAATTCATCTAGTCAATTGTTTTACTTTTTCAACTCAGATCTAGACTAGACAAAAACTAGTATCATTCATCCATTATTTAAGTAACACAGAAGACAAACGCAAAAGGTTACTGTTGTAAGTGACAGGTCCGACAGACAGAGTGGCACTCGACTGTCACTATCTGTCCAATTATTCACTTTACTAGTTGTTAGGCACTTATCGGCTAGATAATCAATGTATAGATAAAGTTCGACAAGATAAAAGGTAACCGAAAGGCAGTTCACTTCATGATCAACATTTTTTTATTAAGAACACACGCTTCTTTAAGCATCGGTGATTTTAATTATCTTTTTTAAATCTGTGCCAAAAAGTTTATTTGCATAAGTCATTATAATCATGACATCTCACTCGCACCCACCCATATTATGCTGTCTCGCCCTTGCTCCTACAGCTACCTTACATGCTTGTCTGGCAAAGGGTTGGAATTATCAAAAATGTCTGGCTAGTGAGGAAACATTATTTAATTATTACCCAAGCATTATAAATAAAAATCAGCTTATATACTTTAACGTAAGTAGAATTATAATTATTTTTATAAACATTAAGGGTGTCTGGCAAGGGGTTGCCACGATGTTAAGTGTCTGGCAATTAATGACGTGATTTTTAATAATATTTTAAAGGTAATACCAAAAAAAGCACACTCTATTATTAACAATATTATTATTTTACAAATCTTTAGTACCGTGTACCCGCCAAAGCCAGGGTAACCCAAACTTTATAAATAGTCCATCGTCCTTACCTGTGTCGGGAGCATGCGCTGACAAGTTTTCAGCTTTTATAAAATAACCAAGGTCTTGGGTTCACGGTTGTCTACGATTTATCAGCAGCGCTTATCTATCTGCTGCTGTATCAGCTATATCAAAAAATATACATCGTATCATCACGCCTATATAACCCAGAAGGGTGCTGCAAAGGTATATAATACCCACATTTCACCTGTTATGTAAACATTCGTATCGTTTTGAGTATTAAGTACTTGCCCTTTTTGAACTACATCGCTGATTAAGTCTTGCATTTTACGTAGCAATAGCGTCAGTAAAAATAATACAAAAATAAATATATCAAGAATAGGTCACGCTACAAGTAAACTGTCAAATTCATCACAATACATTATAAGTATAACTGTCAAACTGACATTCAAATGGCCGCCATACATCAGAATAATCACCAAATACAGCAAAAGTCAACTGACTGATAATATAAAGTATTATTATATGAAAGAAGCTATGGAATGTATATAATAAATTAATTAAGGGAGGATAATACGTCAATAAGTTTTATACGGCGTATTTTGTGACTTGACTCCACCTGATGGTAAGGGCTAGACCATGAATAATTACTTGTCGTCGTTTGCGCTCATGCATCATGCGTCAAAAATGAATTAGACCCTATATTTTCTGGGACTCATAACCGCAATCAATACTATTTGGATTATTGTCACTTTAGGGGATTTAGATATTATGCCTAACGTGCCAGAAATTATGACCTCTTATTTTACAAACTCGTTAGTACGTATTATGTACTAAGGTGGCAGTTTAAAGGATAGGTGATGGTGTTTCATGAAAGCTTTGCCACACAAGAAACATGTTTCATAATTACGCCAAATACATGAAAAAGTTTGTCAGCTTTATCAAATAAAGAGGAACAAAGCGGTTGTATTAAAAAAAACAATATTAAATACTCCTTTGGAATAATAACGGTTATGATACGAATCTTAATCGGTGACGTTTCTGAGAACGAATACGTACGCGCATCGCGCACGCGATTCGAAATTCGAACGTTCTTTTTATTTTTATTCGTTTTGTTCTAAGTGTAAGAAAAGAGATCGCATTTCATTTAGAATTCATTAGCGGCTTTTATTGCCTAGAATTCTGTTATTGAAGTTAACAGCCGTTATAAGGAATACATTTTGTCTTATTTTATTTATCTATTTAAATTTCGTTCTGTGTTCTTCTCTGTCAAAATCAAATCTTGTTATTACAATAAAAGAATAAAAATATATAGATAATTAAATCAACAGGGTGTTCAAACGACAATACAAAGTCAAAAAGGAATTTATTTTACCGTAAAGGACATAAACGTGTCTTAACAAGGTCTTCAAACTGCACATAAATCATACAAACCTGTCCATATTACGTGACACATTGACCGTTTACATATGTAGAACAATAGCAATTAGAAAAACATAGGGCTATAAATTACACTTCAAAAGGTCCCTGGTTGAATCCATCATAAATATGGATTTTACCACAATCCTCTTCTACAAATACGGTTCTGTACACGCGCATTTTGACCACTTACAGAGGAAGACAATAATATAAATAATGCATTGCGAATTCCTTGAATAGTAGTAAATAAAGAGAAGGAGATAAAAATAATTTTAAACCAATCAACTCAAGTTAATGTAAAGGCGAATGCTCACTCAAAGTGTGACATGTGACATCAGGCATGCATGGTGCATGCGTCATGCCAAATGTCAAATGTAAGAGCAGTGATAGCCAAGTGGGAGACCGTAGGACTGCGAAGTCAAAGGTCTTGGGTTCGAGCTTACGGCACACACCTCTGTCAATAAACCGTTAAGATGCCACTTTTCAAAGATATGTGTGTATTTGTCATATAAATTGTCGCTCGCTAACGGTGAAGAATAACATCGTGAGGAAACCTGCATGCCTGAGAGTACAAAAAGTGCTCGAGGTCGTGTGAAGTCTAACAATCTGCTATTATTATTATTTGTATTCAATGAAACGAAGCGATTCAATTACTATATTTTTTTCCAACAATTCCGATTCCAACCACTGATGATTTGGGCAGTGCTTGCGTTTGAATATCAATGCATGTTTTTTATACAAACCAACAGCAATAGGAACCAAATAAATAGATCGTCCTTTTGTAGTAAGTAATGGCCACGATAGTGCAAAACATGTTTGTGATTAAATTCGAATGGTGTTGCATAATTTCTCTAGTGAACACTTACCTTTATCTACATTTTTTTCTTTTGTCATCTTTAACACTTCGGACCATTTTATTGATAAAAGCGTAATGAAATTATCATTGAACTTTAAAATACAAGACTTTTAAGTTTATTTTATCATTTATTTTATGTGCGCCGTTTTTTAAGATAAGCTTGAAGTATTTAAGCGTATTCTCATAAATTTATTTAAGTAAAGCATAAGTTATAAACGGCAATAAGCATGATGACTAATTTTTATTTTGGATATAATTAAAACGCCTCTCGATTTTAGAAACATCATTAAAATATTTTTTTTGATATCACATAAGCTACCTACCATAAGGTCGCGGGTTCGATGCCCGCTCAAGACAAATCTTTGTGTGCATGAACATGGGGGTTTGTCTTAGTCTGGGTGTTTCTATGTATAATAACGTATTTACAAAATATCTATATAGTATCAGTAATTCTAGTACCCAAAGAACAAGCTCTGCTTAGTTTGGGACTAGATGACGTTGGGTGTAAGTTGTGTGACATTAATAATAGACTCGTCCAAACGCTCCAAACAAACGGCTACAATGGCGTTACAATCGGATCGAACCCACAACACTAGCGTATCTTCTATATCGTTTTATTTATAATGTGCCACCACTGCCGATATAGTGAAGTGTTGGTGGCGGTATCCGCACATAGAAAATGACAGATGACATAGACAACGTCAAGTAGTGACACACATGTCACACATGTCAAAGAGCGCTGAATCGCGATAACGAAGTTTTCACAGAGAGTGGTACATATATACCACTTCCATTACGCTACCGTTGTACAACTGTCCGCCATGCAATACCACCTACCCTGGTCGGAGGAACCTCCCTTGGTGATGGAGGAACATCACACCTCGTTCCTCTACATGTTCATAACTTAAAATCACGGCTATACTATCCAAAAGGGTGTGGCAGAGGTGTATAACACCCACATTTCAACTCTTATATTTAGGTCCCATGTGATATGAGCCTATTGCCGTCTACCGGGCACAATTCCAACTACAATATTGCTAATGATAATTTCCTGACGGAAGAATCCCAAATAACACTTTTGCCCGAACCGGACCGAGCCTAGACCGCGCAGTGAACGATACACAAATTATACTGCTAGACCAACGAGCCAGTAGATGATTAGTTGTTCTGGGATTATTGTATAATTTTCGCGTCCTTAATATTAAAATGGCTGAATAGTAAAACTCTATACATGACATTATTACCGTATGCCGACTAGTTTCGAATCTATTACGTGAATTCATGAACTGGGCGATTAAAATACGTGACATCTATACATGACTCACGATTACCTACAAATGTGTTCCTTTTATTATTCTTTCTCACATTATGCCAGTTTATTTGGGATCGGCAGAAGGTCTTCTTTCTCCATACTTTCCGGATCTTCCCTTCTTTTCCATAATCTTCTTTCACGAAATCCATCCATCACTTCTTCGGTGAGCTTCTTCCTGTGCATCCGTCGAAATTCCAATCAATGTTTTATTCAAAAGCCTTTCACCCCGTCTCATCACATGTCCTTACCGAGATAAACGATTTCCTTTCAGCTATTCTGTTGTGGGTATCAAGTGTGTACTTACGAAAGTTTCTTGCGTGTGCAGATTTATAATAGCAATAAAATATTTTCATACAAAATATAAGTGTTTGCCGAAACGAAAACCAAGTCCCGTATATTTCCATGAAAATATTTTACTGCACCGCTCCCGTGTCGAGTTTTAAGAAAACGGTCTTATTATAAAATATATCCATTTTCAACTGAATCGTTGAACATTGTTTTGCAAATTTCTGTTAACTTTAACAGGTGAGCCAAAATGTTTACTTGACACCTTAAGCACTCCAAGACCACTAGTGAATAAATAATTTGTAATACATTTCATTAATGCAAACTACAAAATATAAATAAAACCGTACACAGTAACAATTGTCTTTTAAATACGTAATTGATATCTCAAAACGGCATCAAAACATGCGCACGCGCAAAAAAGAACACCGCCGCCCGTTAAATTCAAAAAACTTCCGCGTTCGAAATTTAAAATTCGCTAATCATCGGTGTAATTCGCTCGCGTTGTCAGCTTGCAAGCATGCATCTGATATGACATTGTTTTAAAAAGCACATGGTTATTTAATAAGATGGTACAATTTATCAAGATTGTTATACACCTTCAATTGGTCGGGTGTTGATTTTGAAATTGTTGCAGTTTACGTGGTGTGGTGGTGGAATGTTATTTACTTAAGTTTCAAGTTATTATCAATAAATATAAAAATAAAATGTAGTTTTCATGATAGAAGTTTAGTATGATAGTGTAATATTATTTATCAGTCTTTTTTCAAATCCACTGCAAAATAATACTGGAAAACATTAAACTAAATTTAAGTTTAATGCATTCTCCAGATTTTAATTTGGTCGTTTACACATCAGAAAGACTACACACGCGGTCGCCTATAATAGGCCATTGATCATATTGATTTTTGCCGTGTGTAAAGACTTCAGTAAGAACAATGAAATACTTATATAATGGACAAGACTTAACAACCGCGACAATCGTAATATGTCCAAAGAATTAATTTTTATACAATGTAATTTTAAAAATATCAAAAATATCCAAGGCTAGTTTTTCCACATATTTTTGAGTTACATTATGTTTCAAAACTTTTTAAAATACTTGATATTCTATTTACGTTATAATTCTTATAGCTTTTTTGCGTTATAAATATAATAATACTGTGTCATTTTTAGTAGGAACAAAATAGCAAAATAATACCCATGTTCTTTGTTTTCGTCCACATTTTCCACTCAAAGCAATATTACTTTTAGAATTAATTTTGAAAGGTATAGATCAAAAATGGTATAAAATGGCGTCAAGAAGCTGCTCGTCAGACGTTAGTAGTATTTTTAAAACTAACCTACAGGTTAGTTTTAAAAATACCTACTTTGCAATACATTGCAAAGTAGGTAATCGAAACCACTTTAATATTTGCCGAGTATTAACATTCAAATGTTATAGCATTCTTGTTATCCATAATTAAATATAATTAAATTTGCGATGGTTAAATAATGTTAAAGCAATAACAGTTAAAGTTAAATGTTTATTTTAAGTATTATTTATAAGACAATTATCTTGTTAGGGTTATACGGAATTGTATATAATTTTTTTCTCTATTATTGTACCTTTTTGATGCAGCGATAGCTGAGTGGGAGACCGTAGGACTGCGATGTTAAAAGGCCTCGGATTCGAACCCACGGCACACACCTCTCGTCTTTTCGAAGATATGTGTGTATTTATCATATAAATTATCGCTCGCTAACGGTGAAGGAAAACATCGTGAGGAAACCAACATGCCTGAGAGTGCCTAAAAAGTGCTCGAGGGTGTGTGAAGTCTACCAATTCGCACTTGGCCAGCGTGGTGGACTTTGGCCTAACCCTTCTCATCATGAGAAGAGGCCCGAGCCCAGCATTGGGACATGTATTAGATACAGGGCTGCTATTATTTATGTACCTTTTTGATAATTCTTTGATAAATTTTATTAATTGAAGTAGACTTGGTAAATTTATTATGAACCAATTTTTGAATCAAAATAATCTTTTGTTTAATAAAACAGTGAGACTCGATTTGATTTCGTAAATTCCCTTCAAAATTCACAGTTTCTACCTAAAACCAACAGAACTAACAAAATTTGAGAATTTCTGGCAAGCTAACATAAGATTGAACAATTAAAACATACATAACGAAGCTTTTTCATAATATTACAGATAGAAGTATGCAAAAACGTGATAAGAAAGATAATTGCCACGATGGTCTAGTGGTTAGCGTAGCGCCTCTCACCACGAGGTCTCGGGTTCGATTTTAGAAATTCACAATAGCAGCACGGAGTAGGAATTGGGCCCGGGGGATGGCGATAGGCTCAGCGTCTATACCATGGGATCTAAAACAAAACAGGTGAAATGTGGGTGCTGTACACCTCTGCCACATCTTCTTTGAGTAATATAGGCGTGATGTTATGTTAAAAAGAATACCCTCTATACTCATTACTTCATTAGTCTCATTACTTTGTACTGCTTACAGATAATAATAATATCCTGGCTGAGAGAGGTATAGTACCTACCTAATATTAACAATCCTATTACCTGTAATATCTTAAAGCAAATTTTAGCTTTGCTATGCCTTTTTGTATTTTATATAATATTAAAGTTGAAATATTACATGTATTTGATAAAAATGCGTCATCTCTCGATAGTAGGTATTTGTGTTGATCTTAATTCAAACTTACTGTATGTGACTAAGTGACTTATCACATCACTCATCGCATAGGTGGCGCTTAAACCAAGTAAGGCTTTTCTAGCTAAGGTATATACGGGGTGGATGCGACATAGCGACATTTATTGAAACCACAGCTTCTATACATGGTAAGTATCAATTTCCACCGGATAAAAATTCTCTGGCGAAAAAAAAAAATCACGTTCCCCGAACAATTTGAACATTGCGATCGTGCAATTTGTTCGGAAGACGTGGATTTTTTTTTTCGCCAGAGAATTTTTTATCCGGTGGAAATGCATACTGGCCATGTATAGAAGCTGTGGTTTCAATAAATGTCGCTATGTCGCATCCACCCTGTATATACCTATGCCGTCTCGTCTAGCAGCATACGAATCCATAGTTGAATTGGCAAAGCACTTGGGGCGTATACCCAGGGGGTGCAGGTCCGAGTCCTGCTGGATTCTTAATTTTTCAACTTTAATATTATATAATCTTATTACCTTTTGAATTTCTTGCTCGGTATATTTATAAAATTATCTCTTTTTGATCGGCGGAACCATCTTCCTTTTTCAACGGAACCCAAATCCCAACGTACCAATTATACGATTCCTTTGTATCACCCGCTACAAACATCAAAGGGACCGCGGTGAACGATTCTTTATACTCATTAACTAAAATTAAAGCACTATACCGCTTCCAGCATAACGTGACCTTTGCAATGTTCTACCGAAGTCAATTGAAGAATAGTGCAATCATTTCTATTATTGCTATTTAAATCAAAACTACTGATCAGATTTGAATATATTTTTATCTAAAAGATAGCTTAACAATTCAGCTTTTTTATCATAGAATATTTTGAATTGATATTTTGAAGTAATGCCTCATATTTTTAAGGTAAAGTGGACACCACATTGTTGTTTGAAGGGTTCGGAAAAGAGGTCTTGCAATTTGGTCATTGCATTTGAGTGTTGTAGATGTCAAATAGTCAAAGATTCACCGACATATTATCTTATTAAAAGTGTGTACGGTTTTTTTGATGAGCATTTAAATTGTGGCTTCTAATTTGTGTGATTGTCATTGTAATAGATATTTGAAGGGTTCTGGACATTTTTGGTGCAATTGTTTGGTATGTATTCAAATTGAAGGGAATTTGACTATATAATGTAGCTATATTATGTTCTAATCGAATTTGTTTACGGCTTTGATGGTCTAGTGGTTGGCGTATGTGCCTTTCACAGCGTGGTCTCATATCTCATCTCATCATAGTTACAATGATTTATTTATAATATCTATATAAGGCGTTTTCGCTATTGGCAGGATGGAGCTTTCGAGCACAAAAGAGCACATTATCGTAGCTAATCTTAGACTACGGTGGAAAATTAGAAAAATCATTAGTAAATATTCATAAACCATAACTACTGAATAAATCTTAATGATAAAATTGGAACAGAGATCATCAGGTCAAAACCTGAAAAAGAATATAAATAAATAAATAAAAAACATTCGATAAATAAATTTATAAATAAAAGGCTATATAAGCTTTTTATCAACGTATCATGCATGCGGGCGGAGCCATTTTGCCTGAACCGGGCATCGAACCCAAGACATACGCTAACCACTAGACCATGGAGGTATCTATATCTATAAATAATAATATAATAGATAATATTGTAAATTAGCAATGTTTGTACATTGAAGATATTTGAAAATAAATTAGGATTTTTTTTTTTTGCTAAGAAACAGTTGAAAACCGGTGTGCAGTAAGGTCGCAGGTTCAAATCCTGCCGGTCCCATATCTTTACAAACTGTTTCTTAAAAAATTGTATGATGGGACTTTATAATAGCAGAAGAAGACAAAAGGTATATTTAAAATGTTTGTCTGTTATGTTTGTACGCGCATCACGCATAAACATCTGCATGAAATTGAATGCGGTTTTCGCAGTTATATATGTTTCATTCTTGTATACCTTTAAGTGGGAAAATTAGGGGATGTAAGTTTATATGAGCAGTTCATGAATTTTAAAGGAAATTGACGAAATTCTATACATAGGTTCCTTAAATGTAATAAAGTAATTTAAATATATATTTCTGGCAATTTCATTCTCCAAGAGTATGAATTGTAGTGTTGAAGATGTATGTGTATGAAGAAAAATCTTTATTTTTGAAGAAAATAGTATTTAAAATTCGAATTCAACGCAAACGAAGCCGCGGGCAAATGTAGAAAATAATAAAAACCTATGATATGAAAACAAAATTAGCAACCACATTTTCAATTACAATTAGAAACCAATAGCAAGCTAAACTTTATTGCTATGTAATTTATGTGCAATAGTTTTTAAGTCGATGAAAATAACCAAACGATTGTATCGCATGCATGCCCACTGACGCGTTCTTTGTGTGTGTGGTATACGTTTGGTTCGTCGGGTTCTGTACAATATTAATATTTCTAACTAGCTGTCGTTCATGTCTAGCGAAGTGATTTTTTTTAGCCTACATTGTCCCATTGCTAGGCAAAGGCTTCCTCCAAACGTTTCCAGAGGCCTCCTACCAGATGGACCGTGCATGCTTGTGGCCCAAGACCGTCAGGTGTGCAAAAAATTGGAGGAGGCCTTTGCTCAACATATTTTGTCAACAACGTCTTTTTAGGTTGAGAACTTGTTTTAGTAATATCAGAGCCTCATCGTTCCATCTAATCAGAACACACTTCATGTTTATTTATTTATTTAAAACTTTATGCACAATTTGTATAGAGGTGGACTTAATGCCAAAGGCATTCTCTACCAGTCAACCTAGGGTGGTGCAGAGCTTTAACATGGTAGGTGCATGTTTACTTTCGGGCATAAGTTCTCAGGAGTTTTAAGTTATGTTAGTTACGTAAAAGTTATGTATTTTTTCTTAGAATAACAATATAACTGTTATATTTAGTGATTACCTCATTGTTATAGCTAGCGGCAGTGTACTTATGTGACATGACCGCTCACGTTAAAGTACCGATTTTTTTTTTAATGGCTTTTACAAAAGTATTGTTATTTCAACTGATAAAATACAGGTATTTATATAATATCTACATCTCTACCGTAGCTTACCTGATTATGTGTTATGTTATTTTAGCGTTTCAATATAAAATATCTATCACGGAACCCTACTACCACACACGTGCGTCCAAGATTTTCTCTCCATCATAAAAAAGTCAACAGTACCATATGCAATACTTAGAATAATTACTACTTTACGTTTGCATACGTTAATTTGAGTCGCTATCTCGAAATCTTGGATCTGCAATCAACTGAGGAATATTTAACGGTTTATGAGTAACATGATTTACAATATCACTTTTTTAGGTGTGTGTCTAAAATAACAGTATTTCTAACTAGATCATTGTTTTCTAAAAGCTTTTTAATTTGTGTTTGTGAATTACTAGTAAGCTTTTTTTAAAAAAAAAAAACAAACTATTATTAGTATTTTGTATGCCCTTCCAACTAAGCCTAGTTTTTGTGTATTTGGAGGAAGTTCACGTCCGTGGTGTAATGGCCAGGATTAGAACCGACCACCTCTCGATCGTAATCGATGCCTTTAATATTGGGTCACGGCCGCTTCGTGTGTGATTGTATGGAACTTTAGTTAAAATGTAGAAGGTCGCAATCTTCGCTCATCAAGGAACGCTTAATTTTTATTAGGTATACAACCTCAATTTTATAATACCAGAACCCTGAAGTAGTTTGTTCAAAATCAGTAACAGAATCCATTTTAATATTTTTCACAAAATAATACGAAAAAAAAACGTTTTTCATACGAACTGACAGCACTGTAAATGTTTAATTTGTATAGAAAACGTGATTTTTTAATTTTTATTTAAAGTTTAAACAAGCGTACAGTTTTACTTGGCTTTTTGGCTTTTCGTAAACTCCAGACGAGTTTAATATAAAAGTAGCTAAATATCTCGAATACCAGCAACAGTAACAACTCTATCATTACAGAATTAAAATATATATTATTATAATATTATCGTAATAATTAAAATGTATAGTTCACCCATCAGCAATCAAATCATTTATTGCCTTGGGCTTAAATGCGCTAAAACACGTCAAATCAAATATCAAAATAAAACTTAACTAATTAAAATATAATACGAGTTGCATTTAAAATGATTTGAATGAGCGGACCTTAGGTTGACTTGAATTTAACTTGGAGGTATTTGAATTTAATTTAATCTTAGTACCAGCTCCAATAGGTATTGCATTATGAGAAGAGCTAGTGAGAAACTCATGTGCACCATCTTTTTCAATAATTCAATACAATATTTGTTTGTTTTGAGAATAATTATATATTTTGTAAGTTATATTAACCGAAACACAATGACTAAAGGTGGTTATGGAGAGAAAAATATACTTAAATAATGCAATGGAATTAATTTTATTTTTAATTAATTTATGTACATACTAACATTAAGTATGTCATAATCCGCACTAACAGAGAAATAAGCCGCTACGACATGTGCCCGTCCGTTAGAATTAAATATAACAGTCTGAGCAGAAATGTAATTACAGAGACTGGTTTCTGAAAGTTACGTTTCGCTTAATTTGGGTTCCGTAGCCACCGGTGCAATTACAAGTTTTTGTGTAAAAAAACGACGATCGCAATAGGATTGATTTCGTGCACGAGAGTGCACAAACATACATTCTACAAACACAAAGCGTGTGTAGAATGTATGTTTGTACACTACTAGATTTCCAACTCTAAGTATATAGAGATCTTTAGTTTTTTTTTTTTCGTCGAGGGGGGAAACCTTCAACAAGGTTACTTCGCGGCATTAAAAAGGGTGCGACCTCGGGTGTCCGGCCTCGATGCGTGTCGAAGGGCCCCGGAATGTCTGATAGAACTCTCCGGTGCCCCTCTTCATCTTGCCATAGCACACCCCGGGGCGGCTCTCCCGTCCCGTCTGCTCGCGGTTCGCGCCGGCACATGACACTGTGTACCGTCGTCGCCGTCTCTGGATCTCTAAAGCCCAGCTGGCCAGCTAAAGCCCTCAAGTATCTAGAGATCTACCTTAACTTATCATAACATCACGCCTATATCACCCAAAAGTATATGGCATAGGTGTACAACACCCACAGTTCACCTGTTATAATTATGTAGGTCCAATGGGATATGGGGTGAGCCTATCGCCATCCACCGGGCAGAATTATAACTCCGTGCTGCTATTAAGAATTTCCAAATTACACTTTTACCCGAGCCGGGAATCAAACCTGAGTCCTCGAGCGATACTCATAGTCATACCGCTAGACCAACATGAAAGTATACCTTAAATTACTGACAAATATGTCACTACTTTTCAGATGCAACGCATCTACAATCTGCTTTTGTGGATTGCTGATGTCCATGGGCTGTACTTCACTTACCATCAGGTGGACTACACGTTAGTTCGCTGTAGGCGTAGTATAAAAAAAAGGACACACTTATTATACACTTTATTGTGCATTGTAATGAAAAAATTACTACACTTTTAAGCGGCTTACCCTCGGGTGGATACACTTTCGATCCTACTCACGTGTCGTATAAAAAAACCTTTTTCATAATAACCTCATCGAACTATTTTCCATTATGTAAATATCGTTTAAAGTAGTTTGTAGTAATTGTGAGTGTTTTTTTTAAGAAAACTCTTAACGATTGACTACCTAACCTTTAATGAAATGGACATTTTTTTCAATAAAATTGAAATTTTGTCAAGGTTTTTAGGTAAGAAGGTTTAATAGATTTAAAAAAAAACTCCTTATTTTTACAAAAAGGGGGTAAATGGGGTTTTTTTTATAGAGATTGGTACTGATTAGAGTTGCCAATAAAGCAATAATAAAAAAATATTACAGTTGTGTCAAGTGGGAAATAATTTCCCAATATTTGAATAAGGGCTAACTAACACTACAATTAACAACGGGTCTAAATCACGTAATTATTATAAAGGTAAATAAATACGAATGCTCGACTTTTCGAATGACTTGCATCATTCTTGCTTAACCTGCTTATCTCGATTTAGACCCGTTGTCTAATTTTTGAAAAATGTTCTCAAATCGCGATAGTTTAAAAACATATCACCAAGTAGTCATTTAATTGCCTATTGTCTACATGCGACCTGGATTTGGGACGGACACAATTTTACGAAACAATTTGACCAAAAGATTTATCTCGAAATATGCCCGGGGCACAAAATTATAAAACTAATTACGAAATCAGACCTATTTGATCCTGGTTGGTTTGGTTTTAATCCGGTCGCACACAGCCACAATTCATATTCCTTATCTGTTTCTTTTTGAGTTTGTGTTTGTTTATAATATATAAAACTTATATTATAAAGAGTAAAAATTTGTTTTTTTATGTTTGTTGGTATACCTACGACAATATAAAAAAAAAAAAATCTGCGGCTATTAAAATGCTGGGTACAAGTACAATACGTTTTATCAAGGAACCAAGTATATGTGTATAAAAACATGCATTATGTATGACACTTATAACTGATTAATAATTTGAATTCATAATCAGTAAAAACAGAATATGTGTTGCGATGGATAACTATTATGCAATACCAAGCTTCTTAAATAAAATAAATATTCCTGGCTATGTGAGGCCAGCCCTAGAGTTTTGTTTCGTTATTGAAGGATAACTCACGAAGAAAAAATGCCTGTATTAAATTATTATAAGGCAGAGCTTTTGTGAAAGACCTTCAGACTATCTTTAGATTAGGTAATAAAATAATAAACCCTGAAATTAGTTATACAGTTGAACCATTTTTAACCGACTTCAAAAAAGGAGGTCTCTTGGTTCTCAATTCATCTGTAGTTTTTTTTTTTATTTTTGTTACCTCATAACTTTCGACTGAGCGAAGCGATTTTGATGATTCTTTTTTTATATTAAAGCTGATGCTTTCCGTGTAGTCCCATTTTAATTGGGTCTAGTTCTGACAATGGCACCCATGAATAAACTATATAAGACTAAAATTATTGTACCTAATGGAAGTCGGTTATTTTGTAAAATTATTCATTTTGAAGAATTTGCAGTAAAAAAATCTTTTTGAAAAAAAAAAATGTTTTCGCCGTTGACTTTAGATACTATTTCCACAATAATACGTTCTGAAATTAGTTAGTTGAAATAATATTACAAAATAACAATAGCAACTAATTAAGTTGTATGTATTCTTCATGTATTTGTAGTTACGGTAGCTAATTTGAAAGCATCAAATGCAAAAGCGACACTATTTGTTCAAGTCAGACAACGCAATTTTCTACTTATTTTAATTAAAACCGTCGCTTCGAGCATTCATTAACCAAATACCTTTTCATAATTGCAAATGCCTCCAATCCATCTTTCGTCATTATTAATTGCTGCATTATTAATAATACGACGGAAGGACACCGGAGTAACAAAGTATGTAAAAAACATAAATGCTTTTATCTAAAATCTAGATATGTGGATAATTACTAACACCAGAACACGAGGAAACGTTTTCTGAATGTTTAAAAAAGCGGCCGCCATTTACAAGTAAGTATAACGATTATACACCGTTTGGCAAAAAGTTTGTGTTAAAAATTATACCCGACTTTCTGTGCAATAACGACATAATTTGCATAAAAAAATCAATTAGAATAAAACCTTATTTTAATGTAAATATGATTGAATTTAGAATGCGATTGTTTAAGCATTAGAATGCCCTTAAAGTTTATTACAACTGACGCGTAGAAAAAACATTAAGCCATCTGTAATTTGTATAGTACGCTAGAATGAGAACGAGAGGCTTTGAATGAAGTTTGTAATGAGTTAGAACGAGATAAACATACCTTTGTGGGTGTTTTTCTAACGGTGTTGTAGGTGGCCAATCCGGGGGCATTTATGGGCGGGTCGGCTCCTGTATAGAAATAGATTGATGAAAATTGGTGCCATAAGTCGGGTTCAGTAGGAATTAGGATTGAAGCGAAAAAATATTTTGTGTGACTTTTTGTTTTTAATTCCTCGAATTTTGTTGAGTTGTTAGAATGTGGCAGCAACCGCAGTGTTTTCGATATGTGTGAAGCTTTGTTAAAAAGGTCTTTGTTCCATGATTGTATCATTCTGTATCCATGCTTAATTAATTTTGTAAATATGTGTAATTTTACAAAATAATTTCTAAATACATAACAAAAACATAACATCACGCCTATATTACCCAGAGGGGGGTTGCAGAGGTGCACAACACCCCCACTTCATCTGTTATGTTTGGGTCCCATGGGATAGGGAGTGAGCCTTTCGCCATCCACCGGGCAAACCTCCAACTCCAAGCTGCTATTGTGAAATGGTTTTCACACTCTACCGGTTTCAAAACCAGTTATATAATACATAATATGTAACTAATACAGTCCTACTGCTGTTTCTCATGATGAGACGTCAAACCCAGTTTCACTTAATATCAAAATAAACATTAATATTCAACACTAACCGTGTTTAATACAAGCTTACTGAATTAATGTCCATCCATTTTAGTCCAACCACCAACAAAAAACCTGGGTAAATTTTGATAAGACATCGAAAGGATATTTCTAACATGTTTTTTTGAACTGAATTTAAAACTTCAACGGTCGACACGCAAGACGTGTAAACATATGTTTAGAACGGGTTTTTAGAGTTCCTACCACAAATATGATATACATATATCACTATCCCGCTGTCTATCGGTCTCTATTTTTTTCACACTACGCCTGCAGCGAACGGACGTGTAGTCCACCTGATAGTACCTAAGTGAAGTAGAGCAAATTGTAGATGCGTCGCTGCAGCTTAAGTCTACGGTGTTATGCCTCATATGCTAGTAATTTCAGGGCCTGAGCTCACCACCAAACCGGAACACAGTAATGGAAGCAGTACTTTTTGGCGGCAGGTTAAAGGTGATGCTGACGTACCAGTAAATCTATGCCCATATTTTGATGCGGTTTTTTAAATAAATGGAGTAATTCAAGAGGCTAGATTTTAATTAAAATTAATGCTCAATTTAGAGCTTCATGGTACCTACCGGGTGCGTACCGAGGGCGGGTTACTAATACAGAAATGAAAGAATCGTGTAATGTTCAAATACCAACAGAGGCAGAGATGCATAGCCAGATTGTTCAGTATTTTAATGACCTAAAGGCCTCGTTTTATCGATTGCAGAGAAATTTTAGCTCGCAAAAACAGGCTAGGATGGTATTGTATTAGCTTTATATTCTTTATATGTATTTTAGAAAAGGCTATAATCTATTTAAAATTTTGCTAAACGCTACGGGAGCGGAATTGTTAAATGCGGCAAAAGAAAGCAGCTGTTTCTGAAATAACTAATACCACGCGGATGGAGACACTGAAAACTGATAGTCGTTTATAAAATTCTTAGGGGTAAGTCTTACATAAACACTATTTAAAAGGTAAAAAAGGTATAAAAGGTATTAAATTAATAAATTACAAAAAATAGCATTACGTCCACGTTACACAATAACTACGTTACACTAAATTGGACTGGCCGAGTAAAATTCCTTATATAAACAGTCAGTATCACAGTTATACCTATCTGACTTTTTCCGCTCCCGTGGCGATTTTTGCCCGTTTTCGCAACGTTTATCATTGCTGCTCCGTTCCTATTAGTAGTAGCGTGATCTTATAGACTGTAGCCTTCGTAAATAGGCGATCCAACATGAAAAAAAAAAACAAATTGAACTGGAGCGCGCTAATCTCTGGCATTACCTATTGAGGTCTAACAAATTCTTCAGCTTTATTATTAGTATCGAGAATATACATATTACCTGTCATAATTAGCTTCCAAATCCGTGCTGCTTTTCAAAATTGCCTGACGGAAGAATCGCAAATAACACTTAAGCCCGAACAGGGATCGAACCCGAAACCTAGCGGTAAGACAGGAGAGAGACGGCTGCACACTAATTAACATTAATACATACCGTAAAGGTACAGCATCCAGTCAGTTTTTAAAACTGTTGAACAGCATCTGGATTCCATTTTTATTATGCTCTCGACAACTTCATCTTTGGCCTTAGTTTTGACACATATCTGTAAATCAATTTGATCAAGAATAATAAAAAATATAATTATAAAATTATGGTCAGTAAATGCATGGCATATGGCAAATATGGACTATCCAAATATAATGATCCAAACATTATCAATATGGGTGCTACACATCTCTGCCTATCTCTTCGGGTTTCAAGCGTGATGTTATGTTTATTAAACAAATAGAGGTATGTAATTTACATTAAGCTACGAACAGAGTGGCCTCGGACAGTTATCGCGCTGCATAGGTCAAGTTTACTTTCAGGATAAAGAGAAAATTTAACTTTATTTATAACTTTGTCTTGTTCACCCTTTCAATATTAAAAATTTTGTAAAAATATTACAAATGGACTGAGCTTATGGTTGAGTTGAAGTGACGCAGGTCGATCGTTCTATATTAAAATACTGATATTCAGCTGAATCCGTTAGTCTGGCAACCGATCCGTTAATCACTTTTAATTAGAAATATAATTTACCTAATTATTCAATTACCTTCGGATTCACCACAGCCATCTTGAAGTTTTCGTCATTATAAGTTCAAACAATTTTGTGTTTATTGTGTCTTATATTAGTTCCTAATTCACAAAAGATGTAAAAATTAACTCACTTCATTAAATTATTATTTGTTGATCTAATTATAACTTAATACGTATGAAAAAATAATTATTATGTTGAAGCACTGAGCGGCGTGCGACCAAACACAAACAAATGAACGTCTTCTTTTTTTTAAGAATGCTAATGACGCCATGGCGTTTTGTATTCAGCCAGTAAAAGTTGATCTACTTATTTTACTGCCTATTTAATTTTATTTTAGCCCATCTTCTTTGGGCTTGCCGATTCCGAGTTCGATATTTAAATCGAATATTATGATGTTTGTTCTTTTGATTAGGACTTTTCGTAATATTATATTTTTGATTTTCGTTTAAAAAAAGAATTATGTAAGTACGTCAGGTGACATTTTAAAAATATTGATTTCGAATTTCGAATGTTAGTCAGCGCTATAAAGATAATCGGGGAATGACACTTTTTACTATCAAATACAGTTTCAGGTATATGCCTGTATTACCCCGAAAATTTCGGCAGAGGTGTATTGCACCCACACTTCCCCTGTTATGTTTAGGTCCCTCAGGTCGAGGGTTACCCTCATATGGCCATCTAATCTACCGGGCACAACTTCAACTCCGAGGTACTGAGAATTGCCTGATCTAAAAGCCCAAATAACACATTTTTCGGACAAAGGAATTGAACCGGTTGGCTTTGCTTACCACGAGACCAATTTCAAGTAGGTAATAGGAGCCTCCCCGAGTGATGTACACAACGACGTATACAAGCGAATTGGCTAATTCTTTCACCACAATGGCAAGTCAAAATAAAATTTTACTCAGCCATCGACACGACGAAGAAGAAGATGAAGTAGGTAATACTTTTAATAAGCGTAGTATCATTATTCTATACAATATGGCTGAGTTATATAACACACACACAGCTTAACATCAAGCTATACATTTCCAGTATAAGCTGGTCTCGCATTGAACGGGAAGCCTGTACTATGCGAGACCAGGTTATACTGTAAATGTAGAGGTTGATATGTGCCGTGTGTGTATAAAGTGTCATTATTAACTTATTTATTTTATTTTTATTAACAAGTATAGTAATTGTAATATTTAAAGCAAATTTTAGCTTTGCTATGCCTTTTTGTATTTTTATATAATATTAAAGTTGAAAAAATTAAGAATCCAGCAGGACTCGAACCTGCACCCCCTGGGTATACGCCCCAAGTGTACGCGTGTGTATACGCGTTTCGAGTCCGGCAGCATACGAATCCATAGCTGAATTGGCAAAGCACTTGGGGCGTATACCCAGGGGGTGCAGGTTCGAGTCCTGCTGGATTCTTAATTTTTTCAACTTTTATATAAAGTATAGTAATCTTGTTGGAGATTACATATGTGGCGGTATCCGTACATAACCACTACCACTTCTAATACGCTACCGTTGGACAGCTGTCCGCCAGGCAATACCACCGAGCCTGGTCGGAGGATCCTCCCCTTGTGGTGGAGAAACATCACACCCTGTTCCTCTACACATATTTGAGCCGTTTGGGGTCGAGACGCTAGGGTCATGGGGCCCAAGTGCCCATTCTCTTTTACAAGAGATAAAAAAAACGACTGATCGACACTTCACGTGATCAGAAGGCTGGTTTTTACTTTGCTCAAAGGTTGAGCATTGCAATTCAACGCGGCAATGCCGCCAGCCTTTTGGGCACGTCACCCGCATTTGACATTGATGCGGAAGTATTTTTTGACGCATAACTTTTAATTTTTTTAGTTCTATTTCTCTTTCAGCCGTACATAGTTAGGTATGATTTTGTTTTTTCATTATTTAATTTTTATTTATTTTTTTTATTTTTTTTTTTTTTTTTTTTTATAAGAAATCAATTAAAATAATATAAATTTTTAATGTCTGTAAAATAAATTTTCTTGTTATATGTAAGTTATTAAATAAATATACAAATACAGTATAACTTATACTAAACAGAGTCCCACAAAACAACTTTCGTTGTTTGTCTGGGGGAAAGTAAATTACAATTTTAAATTAAATAGAGACGTAGAAGTCATATTATAGACTATAACTACAGTATCATATTATATTGACAAATGGAAAATATTTTACTTATAAATAATATTATACTAATATAATATTCTATGTATTTTACATTTTGAATTTAATTAATAAAATAATTTATATTTTTTATTAAGCTATTAATCTTATTATTCCTTTTGTAAACTAGGTATATAATTTCAAATCTTGTCTAACAAAAAGATCTTGAGCAATCTTGAGTATTTATTTTTATTAGGTTCATGTCTAATATTTGCAGGCAAACTGTTCAGTAAGTAAGGTAATCGTTTTTTTAGTGGTCTGTCCCCATAGCAATTAACTACTCTGGGGATGTCGTATTTACCTACAGATATTGACCTAGTTCCTATTTTATGATACATAAGAGTATAACGTTATTATCATTATCAAGGGAAAGCTATTCGAGGATTCATCAAAGCTCTGGCAACAAGGTCAAGGCATGGATCACAGCAAAAGTCTCATCGAGGGCTTCTCGAACAAATTTACTACTGAGCTGCTGGCACTTAATAGGAACAAGGTGTCTCTTGCCGTTAGATCCCTCACAGGACACTGCAATCTAAGTAGGCACTTATCCCGTATGGGCTATGCGGACGATGACTACTGCAGATTCTGTAAAGAGGAACTGGAAACACCGCTGCACCTCTTTTGCGACTGCGAGCCACTGATCCATAGACGAAGCATCATTCTAGGACGCCATATCTTGGATTCGGATGATGTCAAGTCACTTCCGATCGGCCGACTGCTCCACTTTATGGAGGCTATTGGCCTAAAGGAGAGTACTTCTATAATGAGGCTACAATCGAGCCACGGAGGTTGACGTGAACACCCAAAGCCTCGTCCCAACAATAATAATAATAATAACGTTATTATTTCCGACCTATTTCGCTATCACATATCTCAATAAAATGCTGTTATTAAGTCCCAGTAATAGCTTAATGAGGTAACCTTTAATAAATCTGTCATAACAAAAATTAAATGATATTTTTGCTCTGTAAGTGATAAAATCGCGACATGTCTTTTTGAATTGTTTATGTTGCGGTGAAAGTTGGAAATAAGTTTAAGTGTCAATTGAGTAGCTTTGTTTCAGCTTTAGATAAATTTGACTGCTACGTAAAGATTTTATTTTGAGATATCCTGCGTACTTAAAAGTTATCAAAGTAAAGGTATCAGTAATTTTATCTACTGTTTAGATGTCCGTCAGTCAGTATGGTGGATTGAACCAAACCGTTCGCGCTCTAAAAAAATATTCCTGGCAGTAGCAAATATACAGGACAAAAAATAACTTAAAGTTATAGCAGAAAAGTCATTTAAGCCTTATAAAATAAAATATAAATTAAACATAACTATCTAGCAATTAAAGTCATAACTTTTGAACATGTTGGGTCTCTATCGGTCTCTCAGTAAAGAGGTAATCCGAATGGGAACAAAAAAACTGTACCAAAATCTATGTAGGTATAATTATCAAATCAAACATACAAATCAAATCAAATTCATTATTTTAGGCAATAAGGCCCATATACCTACATAAATACCTTAGACAAACAGACATAATAATATTATCTTATAATTTTATACTATTTCACGAGTCGGTGACATGTGATGCGCGGTGTCAGGTAGGTCACCACGGAATCTCCGGAACAAACCCTTAGCCCAAAATTCATTTGTGAAAGTCGACAGATGTTCAGTCGGTACTATCACCACAAAAGAATTGAAGTTCACTTTGCGGCGTGACAGGATTCTGATGTACTTCACAATGTATTTAACTTTTGTGGCTTAATGCAGTCAGGATACATACAGCAGCGTTGTTGGCACAGCAGGACGCATCTCTATCCGCCAACTCGTTCACCAGATTCGTGGTTACTATAGACATTTTGCAGTTAATTCCAACAAAACCTGAATTCCAAACCTACATTTACATATAAATAAGTAACAATTTAATATCCATCATAGTTGTATACCGATAATACATACACACACATACAAAAACACCATACAAATGCTACCGATCGTAGTTTAGATTGCGAGTAATTGTCGCGGCCTGGTTAAATGTATTGCCTATAGAGTCTATAGAATCCCATAGTGTACACCTAGTATACCTGTATTTAGTTAGAGATGTACCGCCGTGTCAGTGGTTTTGGTATTCGAATACCTCCTTAGTACAGGTTTAAAAGGAACTGATTAATAACATTAATCAAGCAAGCGAAGAGAAAATGAAAGTAATATCTATTCAAAGAAGCCAAAACTCGCGGAGAAGCGAGTAAATTGTCCCGCGCTTCCAAAAATCCCACGCGTTAAAATTCCACGTTTGGTAACAAGGTATGTCAGACAATGACAAGTAGGTACTTTTAAAACTAAATACATGATTCCCACAACAAGGTAGACGGTCCCTTGGCAGACTAAGACGAAGAACGAGGGACGAGATAGATGCTTTCCAAAAGGACTGCTGCCGAGTAGGCAAATATAAATAAATAAGTTTTTAATTCTATGAATGCGAATAACTCATTTATAGTATTGAAATTGATAGTACCAACCCCTAACAGCCACCAGTACCCCAACCCTGCATTGTTAGTATTTAGTAGTTAGTAGAGTATTCGAATACGCGTAGACCGTATTAGAATACTCTGTCTAAGTAAGCACATGTCTATTATAGATACCTACTATTGTTAGGTATGATGATAATGGGCACTGATTGGACAAAAACATAGATGGTGTAGACCGATAGGTATGCACTGTCAGCTAGTAATGTTTGCTGGTATTTCTATATTTTTAAAAGTACCTACTACGTAACTTTTTTCCCGTGACTTCAGAATTATAAAATAATTATTTAATAATTTCTATTTAACCAAATGAAAAAACGTATTATTTTGTGCGAAGTAAATTTATTTTTTGCTTTTTAGTTTACCTACTTTTTGAAGTCGGTTTTTTTTTTTGTTAAAAATTATTTTATTTTACAATTTTAAGTGATGGGTAGACCGAGCAAGAATGTTTCTCGAATGAGGAGACGACGGTTACTTGAGACGGAAAACTTATTAATAATAATCCCCATACTCCTAACCGTTGAGGAGTTGTACCTTCTCAGCAACTTAAAATGCAAATATCTAAGTAGTTTTAGGAAATATACGAAAAACAATATAGAAGCCTTTGAAATTTGAGGCTTACTCATGATTTCTCTAGGATCCCATCATCAAATCTTGACCTCATATTATGAATATACATAAGTAATATTCAACGTCTCGCCTCATCTGTGTCTAACTTGAAAGAATACAGTAAACGGCCCCAAGGAGCCTATATTTGAAGAATTATCCCCGTACTCCTAACCGTTGAGGAGTTGTACCTTCCAGCATCAGCTCAGCAACATAAAATGCTGATTACTAGATGCAAATATCCAAGTAGTTTTAGATAATATACAAAAAACAATATAGAAGCTTTTTAAATTTGAGGGTTGCCCTCGATTTCTCTAAGATCCCATCATCAGAACGTGACTTAAAAAAAATGGGACCACATGACAAGTATATCCTCTCAAACAAAAAAAGAATTTCTCAAATCGGTCCAGGCGTCTTCGAGTAATCGGTGAACAAACATAAAAAAAAAAAAAAAAAAAATACAACCGAATTGAGAACCTCCTCCTTTTTTTGAAGTCGGTTAAAAAGAGTGTGTTGAACGATTACTAGATTTATTTAAAAAAATAATTTGAAATATCGACCAAGTACGAGTTGGACTCGCGCACGAAGAGTTCCGTACCATTATCTATAAAACGGCAAAAAACACATGTATTTTAATTTTTTCTTCATGCTAAAATCTGACGTTTAAATTCTGTTTGACATAAATTATAATAACAAATCTAAGGATAGGTACCCTCATATATTAAAATCCGTTCAGCAGTTAAGGCGCTACGGTGGATCATACAAACATACATACATAGACTGCCTTAATCATTACCCTTTTTTATACTACGCCAACAGCGAACGAACGTGTAGTCCACCTGATGATAAGTGGAGTACAGCCCATGGACATCAAAAATCCACAAACGCAGATTATAGATGCGTCGCTGCAGCTGAGGACTACGGTGTTATGCCTTATGTGTCAGTAATTTCAGGGCCTGATCTCACCACCAAACCGGAACACAGTAATGGAAGCACTACTATTTGGCGCCAGGATAAAGGTGAGACGGTGGTGCTGCCGCCCTCGAGATCATTCACAAAAGCTCCACCACCAGTACTAATACTTACCTTTTAGCTTCGCCGTAGTCGGGTAAAAAGAGGCTTACAAAAAGATTGGGTACCTGAGAGTCCTGAGACCTTATATAAGAACTTATACTTACAAAATATTCTACTATTTCCTATAATTTAATGACCCAAACTAACCGAACTGCAAATCAAACTGTCAGATACATCAAAATCTTTAAATCCCGATTGTGATAGCTACCCATTATAAACAAAGCTATAAAAACTATTCAAGAAATAATTGTTTTACTCGAATCAGTTTTGTAATATTGATCAGTAGCTATAATTTAATAAATATATATGGTAATTGGTTTAATATAATACAGTTAAATTGAGGTAGATTTAATTTCGAGTTTTGTAGGTCAAAACTGAAACGTGGGAACGTGGTATCTAAATCAACTGTGAATTATTTATTTACCTAACGTAAAATCAAGTAAATAGTATCTACTAAAATTTATGTTCAGAAGTCATATAAATATTTATAATAATACTCTAAGAAAGAATACGATTTTTAATTGATTTTTAGACCTACTTTAATATAGGCTGTGTGTAAATGTGATCTCAGAATCATGTACTGAATCACGGGTTAACAGCTTCATCACGATATTTACACCCTGTATATTATGCTGAATAACTATTGCTTCGCTCTGGTGGAATGAATGCTTAAAATTAATAAATTAAATTTGCCCAAGTAGCATAATAATATTTTAATCGATCAGTAATAATAGTAACTAGTATGTTTAGATTAGATCAAGATTATAATAGAATTAAAGTCTATTTTATTTAGATCTGAATTATATTCTTTGATATCTTTCTTTACTTATCATTCATTGCTTGTTCTTCTTTGATTGTTCATTTTTAGGGTTCCGTAGTACCTACAAGGAACCCTTATAGTTTCGCTATGTCCGTCTGTCCGTCCGTCTGTCCGAGGCATAGCGACGAAACCGTTGGTGCTAGAAAACTGAAATTTTGCATAAACATGTATGTTAACTATACAAAGAAAGTCGTAGAATAAAATTTGGCACAATATTTTTTTTTTCAGGTAGCTCCCCTACATGTAAAGTAGGGATGTTTTTTTTGTCGCCTATCCCATAGTGTGGGGTATTGTTAGAAAAGACTTTTAAAAACGTTTAGGGGTTGCTAAGACAGTTTTTTGATTTAGAGATCCGTTTGCGAGATAATTAACTTTAAAGAGCAAATTTTTGTTCGAGTAGAGTGCCCCCCCCCTCTAAAAGCTAAACTACTGGATCCCAAAATCTGAAAAAAATTGTGTCGGTAGTACATGTAATGAACTTTAAAGGAAAACTATAGCGGATAAGTTCACTTCATTAGTTCAAGAGGAATAGGGGTCCGAAATGTCAGATGCAGTTACTCAGAATATTTCGTTCAAAATTCTTGAAACATAAATAAACGTACATAATACATATATAAAATCACGCCTTTATCCCACGGGGGTAGGCAGAGACGATGGAACGCCATGTGCTTCGCTCCTTACATACTTCTTTCGCTTCCTCAACATTCATACATCTCGTCATACGTGCTAGCTGGTTTCGTTTACTACAAACATTTCTTTTCTGAAGGACGCCATTTATCTGGTCCCTACCTATATGTCTTTCGAGGATAAAATAAATAATAAAATAAATAATTTCGAGGATAACATAAATAAAATAAATTAAAAATAATCATTACATATGTAGGTCATACATACCACGATTCTTATCTCAAGACGAACTACTAGAACAGGTTGAGTGAAAAATATAAATTATTTTACAAAAGGACTCGATAGATGGCGTTGTACTCGTTTTCTGAATCGCGCTATGGTTTGGTTACGAGCTAGGGTATAAAAGGAAAGTTATTTTTAATACTTCTTGTACAATTGATTGTATAACAGCGCCGTCTATTACCTACTAAGTAATATATCTGAATACTTACTATATAATAGGCATTTGTTTGTTCGCGCACTTGTTTTTTAACTGCATTACAACACAACTTATTATAAACATTTATGTCTTCAATCTCATAAATTCATTCTTGTTCTGTTTGTTTTCATAGTGTAGTCATATATGTACCTAAATAATTGTAATAATTTCGAGTAATTGGGGTCCAAAGTGTAAAATGCAGTTACTTAGAATAATTCGTGCAAATTACAAAAACCTTTGAAAGTAATGACTTGTATGAAGATGTTAGGTACATGTTTAATACAGATAGTAAATCCCTTTTAAGTCGAAATATGTTGTTACGACTAGCTACGGAACCCTACTGCGCGTGGCCCGACACGCACTTGGCCGGTTTTTACTCCTTGTGTATCCAACCTTCACTATAAGCTCTCCTTAAACCACAGGCACGTAACTAATAAAGTGCTATATAACTTTTACATAATTGATTTGATTTTGAAACAGTAAGCCTATGTAAATGGTAGGTCTAAACACATCACCTCTATGTGAACAATAGGGTATTTATTATGGCACAAAAACTATGGCAATTACGTGATCGGCCTCTCAAACAGTCTGCCGACATTACCGCTATGTCTGATGATTTAGGGTTCCTTGAAATAGCGAGTAAATTGTTTAATAGTCAGAACTTTGTAGTAATAAGAGTCATATTACCTTTTATTTCAAATCACAACGCTATATTTTATAACTTAACATCACCAAAAGCTAGACTGGGAGAGAATGCCTATGGCATTAAGTCCGCCTTATAAACAAATTTTGTATATGAAGTTTTTTAAATAAATAAATAAGAACCATGTAATTTTATTTATTTATTAAACCATTTATTGACCACACACTATCTTACAATTAGAGAAAATAAAACAGTTTACAGAAAATACCAATAGTACACAGAAAATGTGGGCAAGGGATCTAGCTCATTTCTTGCTGCGCGCTATGCACTGCACTGATTTTCATTAAAAACACTAAATCTACGAAACTCTTATGATTTATACGAAAGTAATGAAAATATTAAAGGACAACCGCCATTTTAGTCTAAATTCGAAAATTTCCAGCCAAAAAAAATTATAATATATTAGAACTTGACCCTCTGTATTATTACACCAATCGATAGTGTCAGTTTCTTATTTGATCCTATCGAATGGTAAAATAATACAGAATGCGATTATTTTCAAAATCAACGGGTTCGATGCCTGGTTAGGAATATTCATTTATCAAAATCAGTCCAAAGGTTCCTTCAAATACTTTTCGCTAATCCTCATAGTTTGAGTTTTGCCTGTCTGGGCATTTGAACAACACTCCGTACCTATATCGGTCGTTTCTCGGGTAGGTGAAGGGATGTCACCAAATGTGGTAGTAGATAGCAGCTACCTATAAGTACCTAATCAAAGTAAAACCTTTTATTTTTTTACAGTGTTACCGAAAATGTACGCAAAATAGCGTTTCTTAAACTTAAATTAAACCTAGGACCACCTACCCACAGTTTTGGTGCCTTAATAAAAGTGTTTAAGGAGTCAAGCTCTAATAGATTATCTTTTTTTTCTTGGCCAGTACTTTTGAATCTGGACCAACAATTTATGGAGCGTGGCGGATGTACTTGCCTACCTATGTATTTAACTTAGTTTTCAAAAGTAAACACCAATATTTATTATGGTTGAAACGTTTCCATGGCAATTTTTAACAAAGATTCATGATGTGGGTGTTTTTATTCTTGTACCCATAGTACAAACAAGCTCTGCTTAGTTTGGAACTAGGTGGTGTTGTGTGTATGTTGTGTGATATTTATTTATTTATATTAGCTACTATATTGGATACAATGTGGCGCGGAGGTGACGCGATGACGATGAAGATTATTTTTTTAAAAGTGAACTAAAAGTAATCACTACAAAACAAAACTTTATTTTAAAATTTACTTCAAAAAATCGCAAGCCCTACATTTACTTATTATGATATTAACAGGAATTAACCGAAAATTGTTGACAGTTATAATGTCCTATAATAAGGCAGATGTTTTGGAAAATTTACTTGCACTCGACCGATGAATTATGCGCATATTATCATGTATTATGACGACAAATACGTAAGGAAGTGGACGCAATTTGTAATTATTTATGTAGATTATATTATATTATTTTCAAAAATAGTTAACTTCTGCGTGCGGCTCCGCCCGCGCTAATAAAAAGTATGTCTTTCCACAGGTATTGACCTCTCCATGCCAATTTTAATCAAGACTGGTTTTGTAGTTTTGCCTTCGAGTCGTAAAACGACATACAGACAGACAGAATAATTATTTTTCATTTATAATATAAGTAAGGAAGTAATGATTACAAAGATGATGGTGGAATAGTTTTTATTCAGTTTATAAAGCACTTTTAAAATAACATAATAATATGCCGTAAATTAGATATGGGATGTATGCAACCTTGTCACAATACCACTTGCTACCTTACTACCACTTGCTTTGTATGATAATTAATAATGACAAGGTTCCATTTTGTGGTTTTATTTGCTATTTAAACGCCAAAATAATAATGGTAATAATGGTTCTATCATTCTATCCCATTATCAATTTGCGGTGATTATTTTCATG
Source organism: Hypena proboscidalis (assembly GCA_905147285.1). Classification (NCBI taxonomy): domain Eukaryota; kingdom Metazoa; phylum Arthropoda; class Insecta; order Lepidoptera; family Erebidae; genus Hypena; species Hypena proboscidalis. Next base: position 3,029,189 of record LR990147.1, read on the forward strand.
TAACGAAATGGTGGTCGACATTTTTTTTTAAAGACATAACATACAAAATTCGATAATGATTCAATATTTCTTATTCAATATCCCTTTTAACGGCCGATTGTAGAAATGTTTTTAGGAAAGTGCATACTACTAAAATTTAATTTCTAGGGGATTAATTATATATTTTGTTATGTTTATGTAATATTATTTTGTTACATAATATTTTTACGCTTCATGGACCACAGTTTAATGATAGTTAAACGAATCCGCTTGAACGCACTTTTAGCTTGGTAGCTCTTTTTGAAAATGTTACATAATAATATATATAATAATACACTTATTTACTTGGACTTTATCGAATTATTTTCACTCAAAAATAAAATAAAATTATCAGCCATCTATGTACTTCATGTAGAAACATCAAGCTCGCTAGCACCCTACTGATATTGACGGTACAAGAGGGCTATGTAGTTCGACCGGTATCACATAGATGTCACTACCAATATACTCCAGCACAATAGTTCACTTTAGTAATGATAGATGGCGCTGAAGCCAACTTAACTGTTGAGCAAAATTAAAATTATTATTGTGTTTATAAACTTCATGTCTCTATTACCCAGAAAGATGTGAAAGAGGTGTATAACACCCACACTTCACCGCTTATGCTTTAGCCCCATGTGAGCCTATCGACATCCACCGGACATACCAATTCCAGACTAATTCTAACCTCGTACTTCTATTGAAAATTTCAGAACAGAATAAATCGAAAGAGTTATTTACAACCTATTTGGAAAAATACTATAATAACACTTGTCCGACCTGGGATTTCGCGGTGAACCGACACGTGCAATAAATTGGTTCAGTATGAAAATTGTAGAACATTCTCGGTTTCCATCACGTTTTAGTTTCAAATAATACCTACCTATTTATCTCGTTGATATTATTATTATTGTTGGGACGAGGCTTTGGGTGTTCACGTCGACCTCCGTGGGTCTATTGTGATTGTAGCCTCATTATAGACTCTCCTTAAGGCCAATAGCCTCCATCAATTGGAGCAGTCGGGAGTGACTTAACATCTCGTTGATATACCAATAAGCATAATATTAGATACATAGATAAAGATAGAAAATTCTTTATTTATACATAATTTCACAAGTAGTGTATTTTGACTTCTAATTGATTGTTTTTATAGCATTTAGCTATGCTTAGCAAATTATACTAAGAAACAGTTGAAAAAGATATACATGATAATTTCTTTGACTGAGAAATATTTTTTAAATATTTCACATACCTAATTATAAAAATGTCTTGATGGTCTAGAGATATACGCCTCTCACCGCGTGGTCTCGGGTTTGATTCCCGGGTCGGGCAACATGTTATTTGTAAACTTTCCATCAGAAAATTCTCTCTAGCAGCACGGAGTTGGAAATGTGCCTGGTGGATAGCGATAGGCTCCCATGGGGGATAAACGTAACAGGTGAAGTGTAGGTGTTGTACATACCCTTCTGGTAAATATAAGCGAGATGTTATGCTATGTAATATTTTAATTACTGGTGTTCTTTTTCTACTCGCGAATCACAGAGTGACATTTTGTCCCCTAAACTTTTAGTAGTATGTATTTATTTATTTTAATTTCATACATACACTGAGTACATATAGTTGGACTTAATACCTGAAGCATTTTCTACCAGTCTACCTTAAGGCAGAGAAGATAAGATATATTTATATATTTATGTATGTACCTATATTATAACTTGCATCTATTCATAGTTAGGATTTATATTTTATGTTTTTAAATTAATTTATTGTTTTTCTCTCTCTGCACTATGTCATGACTTCGCCTAACTTATCTCTGCACCACCTGAAGGAAGACTGGTAGAGAATGCCCTAGGCATTAAGTCCGCCAATATACACGTGTGTGTGAAGTTTTATAAATAAATAAATAAGATCTATAAACTACATCTTTTATTAATTACATTCTTCCTGTTACCTCTACGCGGATGACCTCAAGTGATCTATGTGATATATCCACTGGATTTTGTCAGCGACACAGTTTTGGTGCCTTAATAAAAGTGTTTAAGGAGTCAAGCTCTAATAGATTATCTTTTTTTTCTTGGCCAGTACTTTTGAATCTGGACCAACAATTTATGGAGCGTGGCGGATGTACTTGCCTACCTATGTATTTAACTTAGTTTTCAAAAGTAAACACCAATATTTATTATGGTTGAAACGTTTCCATGGCAATTTTTAACAAAGATTCATGATGTGGGTGTTTTTATTCTTGTACCCATAGTACAAACAAGCTCTGCTTAGTTTGGAACTAGGTGGTGTTGTGTGTATGTTGTGTGATATTTATTTATTTATATTAGCTACTATATTGGATACAATGTGGCGCGGAGGTGACGCGATGACGATGAAGATTATTTTTTTAAAAGTGAACTAAAAGTAATCACTACAAAACAAAACTTTATTTTAAAATTTACTTCAAAAAATCGCAAGCCCTACATTTACTTATTATGATATTAACAGGAATTAACCGAAAATTGTTGACAGTTATAATGTCCTATAATAAGGCAGATGTTTTGGAAAATTTACTTGCACTCGACCGATGAATTATGCGCATATTATCATGTATTATGACGACAAATACGTAAGGAAGTGGACGCAATTTGTAATTATTTATGTAGATTATATTATATTATTTTCAAAAATAGTTAACTTCTGCGTGCGGCTCCGCCCGCGCTAATAAAAAGTATGTCTTTCCACAGGTATTGACCTCTCCATGCCAATTTTAATCAAGACTGGTTTTGTAGTTTTGCCTTCGAGTCGTAAAACGACATACAGACAGACAGAATAATTATTTTTCATTTATAATATAAGTAAGGAAGTAATGATTACAAAGATGATGGTGGAATAGTTTTTATTCAGTTTATAAAGCACTTTTAAAATAACATAATAATATGCCGTAAATTAGATATGGGATGTATGCAACCTTGTCACAATACCACTTGCTACCTTACTACCACTTGCTTTGTATGATAATTAATAATGACAAGGTTCCATTTTGTGGTTTTATTTGCTATTTAAACGCCAAAATAATAATGGTAATAATGGTTCTATCATTCTATCCCATTATCAATTTGCGGTGATTATTTTCATGTAACGAAATGGTGGTCGACATTTTTTTTTAAAGACATAACATACAAAATTCGATAATGATTCAATATTTCTTATTCAATATCCCTTTTAACGGCCGATTGTAGAAATGTTTTTAGGAAAGTGCATACTACTAAAATTTAATTTCTAGGGGATTAATTATATATTTTGTTATGTTTATGTAATATTATTTTGTTACATAATATTTTTACGCTTCATGGACCACAGTTTAATGATAGTTAAACGAATCCGCTTGAACGCACTTTTAGCTTGGTAGCTCTTTTTGAAAATGTTACATAATAATATATATAATAATACACTTATTTACTTGGACTTTATCGAATTATTTTCACTCAAAAATAAAATAAAATTATCAGCCATCTATGTACTTCATGTAGAAACATCAAGCTCGCTAGCACCCTACTGATATTGACGGTACAAGAGGGCTATGTAGTTCGACCGGTATCACATAGATGTCACTACCAATATACTCCAGCACAATAGTTCACTTTAGTAATGATAGATGGCGCTGAAGCCAACTTAACTGTTGAGCAAAATTAAAATTATTATTGTGTTTATAAACTTCATGTCTCTATTACCCAGAAAGATGTGAAAGAGGTGTATAACACCCACACTTCACCGCTTATGCTTTAGCCCCATGTGAGCCTATCGACATCCACCGGACATACCAATTCCAGACTAATTCTAACCTCGTACTTCTATTGAAAATTTCAGAACAGAATAAATCGAAAGAGTTATTTACAACCTATTTGGAAAAATACTATAATAACACTTGTCCGACCTGGGATTTCGCGGTGAACCGACACGTGCAATAAATTGGTTCAGTATGAAAATTGTAGAACATTCTCGGTTTCCATCACGTTTTAGTTTCAAATAATACCTACCTATTTATCTCGTTGATATTATTATTATTGTTGGGACGAGGCTTTGGGTGTTCACGTCGACCTCCGTGGGTCTATTGTGATTGTAGCCTCATTATAGACTCTCCTTAAGGCCAATAGCCTCCATCAATTGGAGCAGTCGGGAGTGACTTAACATCTCGTTGATATACCAATAAGCATAATATTAGATACATAGATAAAGATAGAAAATTCTTTATTTATACATAATTTCACAAGTAGTGTATTTTGACTTCTAATTGATTGTTTTTATAGCATTTAGCTATGCTTAGCAAATTATACTAAGAAACAGTTGAAAAAGATATACATGATAATTTCTTTGACTGAGAAATATTTTTTAAATATTTCACATACCTAATTATAAAAATGTCTTGATGGTCTAGAGATATACGCCTCTCACCGCGTGGTCTCGGGTTTGATTCCCGGGTCGGGCAACATGTTATTTGTAAACTTTCCATCAGAAAATTCTCTCTAGCAGCACGGAGTTGGAAATGTGCCTGGTGGATAGCGATAGGCTCCCATGGGGGATAAACGTAACAGGTGAAGTGTAGGTGTTGTACATACCCTTCTGGTAAATATAAGCGAGATGTTATGCTATGTAATATTTTAATTACTGGTGTTCTTTTTCTACTCGCGAATCACAGAGTGACATTTTGTCCCCTAAACTTTTAGTAGTATGTATTTATTTATTTTAATTTCATACATACACTGAGTACATATAGTTGGACTTAATACCTGAAGCATTTTCTACCAGTCTACCTTAAGGCAGAGAAGATAAGATATATTTATATATTTATGTATGTACCTATATTATAACTTGCATCTATTCATAGTTAGGATTTATATTTTATGTTTTTAAATTAATTTATTGTTTTTCTCTCTCTGCACTATGTCATGACTTCGCCTAACTTATCTCTGCACCACCTGAAGGAAGACTGGTAGAGAATGCCCTAGGCATTAAGTCCGCCAATATACACGTGTGTGTGAAGTTTTATAAATAAATAAATAAGATCTAAAAACTACATCTTTTATTAATTACATTCTTCCTGTTACCTCTACGCGGATGACCTCAAGTGATCTATGTGATATATCCACTGGATTTTGTCAGCGACTTCAAGGAGCTCGTGGCAAAGTTGAAGCCTCGCGGACCGATCGATCTTGCAGGAAAAGCAATGCCAACCGCGGTCGGCCTTGGAAGAATTCCAAGTAATTATTTTGGCCGACCGGGGAATCGAAACTACCCTAATTATATTTTATAATATGATGAAGACTGGATGGCGGAGTGGGTAGTGTACCTGCCTGTGACGCTGAGGACGCGGGTTCGATTCCCGCTCAAGACATATCTTTGTGTGCATGAACATGAGGGTTTGCCTTAGACTGGGTGTTTCCATGAATAATAAGTATGTATTTACATAAAAAAAGTATATACGTATTAGTATCAGTTATTTTAGTACCCAAAGTACAAGCTCTGCTTAGTTTGAGACTGGATGACGTTGTGTGTAAGTTGTGAGATATTTATTTATTTATATTTATATATTATACAATTTTGTTCAACTTACATAATTTTGGTAATGTAATAATTAAATTAGGTATTAAGAATTAACTAATTTTATCATTGGCAATCGACGATTTGGTGACCATTACCATCGAAACATTTCGATCACGGTATTGAAATTGTGTGTACTATGGTCGTAAATAAATAATAAACGTCATTTATTTTCAACTTTTATTACTGTTCAAAAAAATTAAATTCGTTTAGGCAGTTTAAAAAAAATAAGTATTTTCGTAGCTGGTCCCTGTATTCCGAATGAACACTACACTAACTTAATTTAAAAACAAAAATACTCAAAATAATGGTTGATTGGACAGTATAAATTGTAGATATCTCAAGCGATCTGAGTTTAGAAGATTGAACAGTAGAATATTGACGAACCAACTCATAAACACAACAAAAATACCAACGGGTGGATAAGGTGCTACTTGCTGAAGGTACAAAAGCCTTGCTGGAGGATCACGTGGTGGTAGATACAGGTATTTCACAGAAGGATGGCGTGGATGAAGAAGCAAGAATTTTACAAGAAAATGGCGTGCTTCGGGTCCTTTTCGTGATAGCATTTGACATAGTTCCAGGCAGTCTGTTGAGGCGTGTTTCCCTTGTTTGCTAGGCAGGCATCGATCAGTTTTTCGACGTTCGGTTTGTCAGCTGTAAACATATTTTTGTATTAATAATAGCAGCCAATCAGAATACATATGCCACTGCTGGGCTCGGGCCTCTTCTCATGGTGAGAAGGCCATAGTCCACTACGCTGGCCAAATGTGGATTGGTAGACTTCACACGACCTTGAATACTTTTTCTGCACTCTCAGGCATGCAGGTTTCCTCACCATGTTTTTACCCGACTGCGTCAGAAGGAGGGTTATGTTTTTCCTTTACCGTTAGCGAGCGATAATTTATATGATAAATACACACATATCTTCTGAAAGACGAATCCTAACGATTTATTGACAGAGGCGTGTACTGTGGGTTCGAACCCGCACTCGGCTATCGCTGGCCTACTTTTGTATTACTAATTATTTATCAGACCTTGATGCTTGTTGAAATACTAGTGTGAAACTGTAAAATTTAATCTCAAAAACCGTCAAACGGTGACGTGCCATGTAGGTCCGTAAGTGAGTACGCCTTTTAAAAGGACTTGATATTTTGAATACTGCTTACCTGCGTTAGGAACCTTGGCCAAAGCGACATCCTTCTTGAACTTGCCATCCTTAGTCATCAGTTCTGATTTAATCATCATGCAGAGTGCATACTTCTTCAGTTGATCATTTTCTGTCTGTAATATAGGTTTTATCTGTATATAATTGTATGGTATTTCTACTTTAATTTATCAAGTAACTAATCAAATGGTTGAAGTTAGGAACTCGAAAAAAGACTGTAGAAATTTTATTGAGATATGCCTAGGGGCATATTTCGCAAATTGGTACCAATTATAAAATTTAAAGGTAACGTTAGTGACGCGATTCTGGAAGGAAAACTTTACTGTCGGTGTCAAAAATTTACATAACATCACGCCTATATTACCCAGAAGGGTGTGGCAGAGGTGTACAACACCCACACTTTACCTGTTATGTTTAGGTCCTATGAGATAGGGGCCTATCGCCACTCTGAATGATATTACTATATAGGTATAAGTATACTATGTATAGTTCACAAATAACACTCTGCCCGACCCGGGCATCGAACTCGAGACCTCGCGGTGAGAGGCGCGTACGCTAACCAATAGACCATCGAGGCAGAGATCGAAAATGTAGTGCAAACTTATTTTTAAATAAATACGGTCAGTATTCAATTGAATTCAAATTTCGTGTGATTCCATTTTTGAAATAGGCACGCGAGTCTGTCTTTTACAATGTCATAGATATAAAAATTCAACAAACTATAGGCTGACCGTTTAACTGAGTCCTCGCCTGCGCGGTACAGGGGCGCGGGGGTATGACGACAAAGGGGGCTGAGAGAGACCGTTTAGGTCAGCCTATAGTAGTTTTTTACATTTTTGCACATGACATAGCAAGTAAAATAAGGACGCATGTTAATCAGCAATAATTGCATTAATTCTCACCTTATAATCACCACCCTTGAGCTTGTTGACTAGTTGTTCTTCAACTTTGGTCTCGCCCAAGCATTCTGAGCGATGTTTCTTAAGTTTCTCCTTCTGCTCATCTGTCAAGGCCTGACAACAAATAAAACAACATAAAGTTAGGTCATTTTATCATACCGTATATTGTACGTAGGATTTTAAAATTTATAATTTTTGGAAAAAATTACTGATTATTAGGTTTAGTAAAATGTATTATGCAGACATATACTTTTTTACAAGTATCTTTTTTAAATAATAGTGATGGTTTTATTACCAACCAATCTTTAAAAAAATTGTAGCAAAATATCTCAACAAAATAATATATTGCCAAGCAAACCAGTCGCACTAGTTCTAAAAATAAAATTAATATAGAAAACTTGTGCAAGACTTGACTAGACATTTTTTAGCAAAACATTTTAACAATATTCATTTACAGCATTCACTGATTTATATACAAATTTCATTAAAAATTAAACGTAACATCTGCCTTGAACAAAATAAAAACTATGTTGAATATTTAAATTTTGACCTGACAACTACAAGTCTCTTACAGTCAATTAACAAAATTCACTTTTTCAATTAGCAATTAAAACTGAATTAATTACACTAACCTGAGCCAGCAAAATACAAGCAGCAAATACGATAAAGGTCTTCATGTTGCAATGTTCACGTTGAATGCACAGGATTAATGTGAAGAGTCCTTCGGGGTACTCGCTTATATACCTGCAGGGATCAAGACGTTTCGTATTGACTATAATCGCCGGCAGATTCTAAGGGGTCGTCAGCTGTTTCTGGATGGCGTAGGAATGAAAGTGAGAGTGGAAAAAACTATTATGCAATAATAAACAGAAGTGTCTGCGCCCCTCAGGTCCTTTGCCAATTCAGCCTTGGATTCGTATGCTCCTAGTTTCGACATTTTTAACCTTAATATTGTTTTTGGCAAAACGAAGCTTAATTTGCTTTAAAATATTACAAAAATAAGACGTTAATAAAATAATCGTTTTCTCCCTTCACTATCGCTAAGAATACACTTCTGGTTTTAATTGATTTTCACTTTTAATTGTATTGGATAGGTTCGAGACCTTACATTGAGCAAAATTATATATGGGGCAGTCGAATTAGCTAGAAAGGAACTTGATATAAATAATGCAATAAGGACTACGATGTTAACAAGATCACCAAATCAGAAAATTAAACAAAAATAATTTTCACTGACATTATATTATTATTTAAATGTATGAATACATTTATAGAGCTGCCTTTTCCAAGGTCTTCCACGTGAACTTACGTGGAAGACCTTGGAAAAGGCAGCGCTATAAATGAAACCTTCATTGTTTTTGTTACCAAAACTGAACCAGTTTTGTGCGTTTAATTTTGTCAAATTTAACAGAATCCGTGCATATTACGTGCGTTTTATTTCTATAGTGCATGTTAAAAAGCTAAGTTGATCAAGGTAAAGAACATGTCCTGTTATTTTGTAAGATCTAGATTTATGCCTTAGTACTTTTATCTATATGACTTTGTGTTTGCAATCCAAAAATAATATTTCAGCAGCGTTTCAATAAACAAAACCATTTTTTTAAAGTAGTTCTTTTGATCGTCTGTTTGATAACCAGAGTTTTTATTTTTTACATTCCACATTTAATAGTTTTAAAAATGTACAAATTACAATGTTTTGTTTTTATTTTGCTCCCTATTCCCAAAATACTAATGATATTCTTGATACAACAATCACTTATACAAAAAGAATTCTTAGTAATTAATATTAAAACGGTTGCACACTTCTGCAGCCGCGTGGGTCTGTCTGGAAAGATCCGGCGAATTTGTGTACTGCTACAACTAGAGCAGTGGCCATATGGGTATATTTTTATTTAGTTATTAATTCATGTATTTTTATGTAAATGAGTTTTGATTTTAATTTTATTTTGTTAGTGAAAGTAAATAATTTTGTTGATTGTATTGACATGAATGAAACGTACCAATGTTAGTAAAAACTGGCAGGAGTAATATAACTTTTTCATTTTATTTGACGTACGTTGCCAGCTTGTTAAAAAGATTACAAAATAATGGTACAGTGTGTCGTATGTATGGCAACAAAGTCACAAAAAAATTGATCAGCGCAAATTTAAAAGCGTGAAGCTTTGTTTAGATGAAACGTCATTACTTTGATATTGTTGTCAGCAGCCAAATGTCTTTTCGTTTCTAGACAATTTAGTCAAGCTGTAGTTCATCGGATGGTATGTGTACCGTTTAACCTTTAACCACTACACAATGATCCTGCTACCACCACTGTATTCTACTTTGCTTAAGACCAATCTAAAACATCCAGTCTGGTTGGAAATTAACTTTGAAATTGAATTAAACTATAATATTAATTTTATTTATTTAAATTAAATTATATTTATTAAATTACTATCGATAGCATCGACAGAATTTTACCTTATTATTATCTATAGAATATTATGTAAAAGTGAGCCTTAAAGTTATCGATAATATTGCTGTTTACCAATCAAATATACTATCAATAGCTCATTTCGATACAATATATCGAAATGAGCTATTGATAGTATCGATACTACCGATTATAATAAATATCAATATGCCTATCGATAGTATGACCTTAGTTCAGCAGTATACATAAAGTCTAAATCTTGGCGGTTATGACGTTGGCTACAAATGGCTGTTCGACCAATCGACGAGTACCTACTGGAGTCTGGCTAATACCGACCCATGACATATCATTTGCGGCTTACTTCAAATCCGCCAAGATCTCTTTCTATCAGATGTCGTTCAAAGCTCAAAACTCAAAATCTTTTTTTTCCATGACCTTATATAGAAACTTACTTAGAAACGTCAAAATTACTAGACTAGACTAGGCTAGACATAGTTCACAAAGTGGTTTAAGCGGTCGCGGTCGCCTCGCTGCTCATCACTGCAATCGCTGGTGTTGTGGGTTCGATCCTCACGTGGGACAAATCTTTGTGCGATCCGCAATGTTTGTTCCGACTCTGGTTGTGCAACAACCTCCGCTATACAGGAATTATTCCAAATGCAAGTCATTTTTATTTAAAGGAAAAACGAAATAGTAGGGGAGCTTAGATTCACTTACGTGCTAAAAAAAATAGAAGATTTAAGTTGCTTGAAGTGCCAGTTTCGTGTAAGAAATTAAATATTAACTTTTAAACTTACGCGTTGCATGGCTAAGTAAAATCTAACGGGAAATCTAAATCTAAAGTTTGCTTGCGAAGCCTAAAAGGTAAATAATGCATGAACGCGTTAATTCCCGTTAGAGATAAAATGTAACATGTAACATTTAAACAAAATGTACTTCAGTATGCACAACGGCTAAGCTCTAACTGATAAATTGCGAGTGAACAATCAACGTAACAACATAATGCAATAACTGACGTACTGTTGATTTATTGATGTTCGTTGACCCTTATGCCCTCGCCTGACGAATCATGGAATTACTCCAAAACGGCTCTTCAATCATTTCATTTGGGAATTAATAAATTTTCCGAGCCTATTCCCAATTATTTTATTTTAATTTTATTTTATTTATTGAGGGATAATAAACAGCTACAATAAATATATTTATAACAATATGTAGTTGTACAGGATGTTGACAGTATTGCAGCCCACTGCATAATCCTCAGATTGACAACAAAAATAAGCAAATAATTGACAAATAAAAAGCTACTTATAAATTAAATAAAAATAATTTAAATTGAGTACATTACAATCATAATTAATCACAAATCAATCATAATATTAAAATAATCAAATATAAAAAAGAATAGTAATATATAAAATGCAAAAGGAATAATAAATTAAATTAAAATTAAATCAAATTTAAATACCAATATTATTATAATTGTAGACAATACCAACAACTAATTGCCTTATGTTCAGCCTTTAAAATGTTACAGACATTGGACTTGAATTTCGACGGAGAGTCAGCAAAAATATCATACACTGAGGTCGGTTTCTATTCTAACGTATTGCTGAATCATCTTTTACGTCTTGAATGTAGGCGAAATATTAGTGACATTTGTTACTTATTCAAAATTTTTAACAATTCTATCGACTGTCCCGAACTTGTATCCAAATTTAATTAACGCACTAATCAAATCGGTTTTCGTCAAATACCACTGCTACAGGTTCCTTTTGCCATTACTAATTACAGGCGCAATGCATATTGCATTCGAGTTGCTTTAGGCTTCAATAAACTGCCAATAATCCTAAACTTTGATTTGTTCTGCACTAGTGCCGACACAGAGAGGAAACGTTTAGCTAATGAGTACTCCGAACAGTAGCGGCACTCAAACTGTTTTATAATACTACTAAGTTATATGTACTATATATACAGGGTGGATGCGACATAGCGACATTTATTGAAACCACAGCTTCTATACATGGCCAGTATGCATTTCCACCGGATAAAAAATTCTCTGGCTAAAAAAAAAATCCACGTCTTCCGAACAAATTGCACGATCGCAATGTTCAAATTGTTCGGAGAACGTGATTTTTTTTTTTTCACCAGAGAATTTTTATCCGGTGGAAACTGATACTTACCATGTATAGAAGCTGTGGTTTCAATAAATGTCGCTATGTCGCATCCACCCCGTATATATATGTTTATGTAATTAGGCTGTAAGCCTTCTGTAAAAGAAAATAAATAAAAAATAAAATATTTTACGTGGAGCTACTGTCACTCATCATCATCATCATTTAGCCTTTCGTAGTCCACTGCTGGACATAGGCCTCTCTCAATTTGCGCCACAACACCCGGTCCTGCGCCTTCCGCATCCAGTCCCCTCCAGCGACCTTCTTCAGGTCGTCAGTCCACCTGGCAGGGGGGCGTCCTACCTTACGGTTGCCGAGTCGCGGTCTCCATTCTAGGACTCGTTTGCTCCAGCGGCTGTCGGTCCTTCGGCAGACGTGACCAGTCCACTGCCACTTCAGCGAGCTTATAGTGCTTATTTTGTCACTAGACCTCCACAAAACAGTGAGAGGTAATACGATACTCTTTGTCAAACTCTCTGGCCTCTGACTACCCTAACGACAGTCATAGATGTTCAAATAGCAACCGAGACCGACGGCTTAACGTGCTCTCTGAGGCACGGAAGAAAATTCGTTATATTACGATGATCACCCATCCACGGCCGACCCCGGTTATCATTGCTTAACCTGCAAGATTGATTGGTCCGGCTTTAACTTAGCCACGAGTTCCTTCTTATTTTCCTTTTTAGTATAAATGTAGAAAATAACTTGCGATTTAGGAATCTTATGTCAAATTAAATTGACATTATTTTCTTAATAGCACAAATTGGATTTTAGTGTAATTCCAATTCGTTCTATAACTTCTATACAAAAATCTTAAATTAATTTGTGTTTTAATAATATTCTTCACTTTAAATTAATTAAATATTCCTCTTTTCGTTTTGTGGGGAATTGCAAAAAGGTCATTGTGATTTAGTCAGTTTTACAATACACAAAATATTTTTTTGGGAAGAACATGAACGTCACATACGTACATTTTTAATGTGTACTATTACACATTAAAAATGTACGTATTGAAAAGTTTTTTTTATTATTTTAGTTCATATATTTCTGGTAAATTATGTGTACAATAAAAAAACATTAACTTAATGACTTCATATTGTCAAGATCTTGTTCTACATTGAGATTAATTTTTACTAAATGACCAACAGTAAAATGAATGAAAATAGCCTTCAAACGAATAAACTTAGGCTGACTGTGACTGCGCATCAAGATTATGCCAATAAAATCTCTAATCTGATATAACGACTATATAACAAATAGATAAGAGTTTAAATCCTTCTGAACTGGTACAAGTCAAGACCTTTGCGTACTGAATTTAACTGGATTATACTTTTTAATAAGAACTGGAATTTACTGGCGACTTAAAACCATTTTTTTTTAAATATAATAATATGCAACTCTGTCTGTCCGTTACGCTTTTACGGTTAAACTACTTAACCGATCTAGATAAAAATTGGTATGGCGATAGTTAAAGACCTGAGGAAGGACAAAGGCTACTTTTATCGAATTACGCGCGCGGAGTCACCGACTGAAGCTAGTATTAAAAATACATATGAGATGTTGGTATCAAAAACAACGAAAAAAAATACTTTTAACTCACAATTAATAAAAAAAAACATTTATTTCGAGTAACAAGACACATATTTGAATAACTCATTTACATAAAACTACATAAAAAATAATTAAATTTTAAAATTTCGTTTAACCTTCTAGTATAAAATATAAATTGAAAGTCTAAATAGAAAATTCATCGATTAACCTATAAATTATAAGTCTGCAAGTATTAATGCTGTTAAAATTTTGAAATGTAACCTAAATTGGTAGAAAAATATTCAACATTATCACAATGGCCATCTGTAAAAGATTCTAAACGAATTTTAGTGCAGTTTAAAAAAGATGAAGGTCTAATTTTTAATTGTGCACCTATTGTGTACTGTACAGCTATGAGTCAAAGAAGCAAAGCTGTGAGCAATAGCTAGTATGAGATAAAATAATACTGCATCTCGGTCTTTCGCTTAACACCTGTCTAGACAACGGTAACTAGTCGGAATTGTATTTATGACTGTTTGTTTTACAATTCACGTTTGACCAGTCCAACTGGATGCGTAATTGAAGCAACTTCTGTTGTTTATAATTAAATCGTACGTTACTATTATGAATAAAAAAGCTAAGATAACTTTTTACAAAAGTGTTTATAGTGGTCGACTTAAAATTGGCAAGTCAAAATAAAATTTGACTCAGCCATCGACACGACGAAGAAGAAGAAAAAGAAGTGGTCGACTTTTAAATTGAAATTCATATTGGTTTTTTTTTCCGGTATGTAAGAGCTAAAAAGAAACGACCGCCATAAAATTGTATCGTATTTCTTATTAGATATTTATTTATAATTCGATTTGATAGAGACAAATATATTTCGACTATGGTAATTGCCTGTCAATTTTCCTCGAGTATATTCAATTTAGCAACGGGGAGAAGGATAATACAATTGAAATTGATATCAATGTCAACCAATTACAAACAGATCAACCAGCTGCAATATTTTGAAGAAAGTCGATGAAAATGCTGCAAACCACGTAAATATGACCGTAGAGAGTTTTTGGCATTAAAAGGCGCATGCGCGAAGTGTGCGTACCTTAACCTAAAACAAAACTTTTTGGTTGTCGCGCTAAAACAGTTCGAAAATCAACTGCTGAAGAGAATGTAAACAAATGAGTGAAGAAAATTTGGAAACGTATTCGAAAAAAATAAAAGATATCTTTGGCAATTTCGGAACCGTCGTTCAAAATACAAATGGAACAGTCCGACGCTACAGGAAACGTGAGCGGTGAGTTTTTTTATATGTATTCTTATTTTGAAAACAGATCTAAGGTGTTTTTGTTTTTTTTAAGTAAAACTGTATTATATCCGAAAAGTAGTTTTATTTCCATTGAAAAGTGTTATTATGCCTATGTTATATTTGTATAGTGACAGAAACATTTATTTTAATTTTTCGTCTATTTCAAACCGTTTTATATCAGCTGTAAATAATATTATAATTATGTTGGAAAAAAATATGTTGTGGTATCAGATTTAAAATGCGGAATAAAAATCAAATTGATTTATATTATTTCACATCGTTTAAAATATGATGTCACAAAGGTGAAAAATGACACAAAAAATATAGTGAGGACAACCACATGAGGTAAGTGAAATAACCAAAATCGCAATGAAATTATTTTCTAATTTTGATTTGTAAATTATTAATTATTAATATTTAAAATGATGCATTGTTTATTAAAGTTTATAAAGTTGTGAAAATATTATGAAGTTTTTGCAATGTGTTGACATATCGTTATTTATCATCATTTAAGTTATAATTTTGCGTGCAGTATTTAAATTATTGTTCAATTTAAAAATATTCTCACTGTATGTGACAACATAAAAATAATAATAATTATTTTTAATGTATATCTAAGCATAAAATACATAATATATTATTATTTTGTCTATATAACTATTTATATACTATATTATTATTATTCGCTCATAAAATTTCGATCTAGTAATAGGTATTCTAAGGTTCATTTTTGCTAAGAACATAGAGTACAGTGACCGCAATTTATCCTAATTGCATTGACGTCAGCAAAGATCAATATTACCAGACAGAAACTAATAAAAATCTCAGACAAAAGTTTAAATAAACTTTGAACGAACTTAGAACAAGAAACATACGCTTGTATGCAGCATACACACAAGAGCTAACTTCAGACTGATACAAGAACGCCGCATTGCGCAGGCCATCCCAAGCCTAGCTTCACACCGTAGAAAATACACACATCAAAGTGAAAATCGTGCATTTTTATCAAAATAACACAAAATTATTATCTAAATCTGTGATAAAACGATCAATAAATTATCAAAAGACTTTTATTTTACAAAATTAGCTGGTTATTTGTAATTAGGAGACATATTTCGGATTGTTGTTGACATTGGAAATCGAGGCGTGAATTTCTGGTGAGTACTAGTGATTTCATTTATTTCTCTTTCTTTTCTTATTTTCATTTATATCTACAAACATATATTATAACGACTTTAAAAAATAACTATAATTAAACAAATACAATTGTAAATAAAAATGTAGGTAGTGTAAACTATGGTAAATAACAATTTGTTTTTTTGACATTATTATTCGTATTTTTGTTTTTATGATGGTGTAGTAGGCAATTAATCTATGTGTAAAGTTATAAATTTTAAAAGACCTACTATACTAAATTTAATACAAAAATACCTAAATAACCTGTTGATTTAGTATATCAAACGTGAGAAAGTTTTTTTATTAAATTATTCGTATTCTTAACAAATTTTGATTAAATTTGTAAAACAAAATTTCTGTGTTGTTTATTAAAAACGCATATTTTTGCGGTTCAATGATAATAATCGGTTCAACAAGCAAGCTGTTAGCAATTCTATATATAGATCGTAATCAGCATAATTACGCTTCATTATAAATATCGAGTGGCATGTCCAGCGACAATTCATGTTGCGTGAGAATATTATTATACTTGGCGGACGTTGACATATTAAAAAAGTAACACCAGCGACGTTGCCCGCAGTGCAGCGTCGTATCGATCGCGTCACCACGCATGCGCAAACCCCATACATTTACGTTAGTGGTTGTGGAGCACGGGTAGGAAGTCGACGACATGCCGAAACCGACACCCGTCGAAGACCTCGTAGTCCCTCCGCAGGACACCAAAATATGTGGAACAATATGCATCTGTCAGATGACTGCAGTTCTTAGTACCGTCGCCATAGTTTATCTCTCCGTCGCTATATACATGCCTTATACAAGAGCCACCGCGTCCGGAATCGATCCTACACCGATTATGTGCACGACAACAAGAGCTGTCAACAAGGACAACTGTGATTGGGGATCTTGCGGAGAGTGGTGCTTGAGCAAGACCTCGGGCGCCTGCATCCAGATCTTCGTAAACGTTAGAAAGAATGGAACATCTTTACTTTTATCGGAATGTGGAAGTGCTGCTAATAAAACTTGCTTTGGCATCGACCAGGAAAACGCCAAAAAGTATCATTGCATCAGAGATGAATGCAGAAATTTGACTGGAACGTTCAATTGCACTGAAGGAAAATGTATTAACATCACCGACGCGTTTGAATGTGCTTTCAGAGAAACAGATCCCCCGTTGAAATGTTCTGGAAGAAGAGGAAAAATAACATGTATAGATGTGCAAGGACTTTTTTCATGCAGTAGAGGCACTTGCAGAAAAATAAGAACACCCTATAACTGCGATCGTAGATGCGTCGATATTCCCACCCGTAATAAGAACGTGATAGTGTTAAGTGGAGACAGAGTGTTTCTAGCTAGATGTACGAAACTTATACAAGAAGATAAAGGAGACATAGTATGGACGGATTCTGGCGAAGAAGTTCTAATGCTGTCATGTCATGCCGTCCATAATGGAACATCGGGAGTAGTTGCCACCGATTGTATCAATGCTGCTTTGCTACCACGAACAGAAATCGCAGATCTAACTAATTTCACATATTTACAATACCTATACCAATCACGAGCAGTACAAAACCGTGTCATTGCACCCTCTGAAGTAGAATTGACTTTGGCCAACGATAGCCGATTGATGATTAATTTGGAGGGATGTGTTAATACTCTGGCTGATGAATGCAAAGAATTCCTGAAAGATTTCGGTCGTGACGGTGCTGATCATAATGCTAAAGCAAGATTCCCTTGTTTTTACACTGAAAACAACCCTGACACAGTTGTAACTAGATTTGACCTAGATACGACGTACCAGCAATTTCTAGTAGCTTTAGTACTTCCTACAGTGTTGGCGGTTGTATCTTGTGTGACTTTAGTGCTTTGTCAAAAGACCGTTGAAGTTGGTGATGATGCTAAGATGAGATTTAAGTGCGCCGGTGGTCAGGCCGATATGCAAATGCATCCAAACGATCCTGTTTCTCCACTCTGAGATCAGTCACGTAAGGAAATTATTCTTATTTTGAAAACAACATCATTACTGTTTGAAAAACTACCTTTTTAGGGTTCCGTAGCCGAATGGCAAAAAACGGAACCCTTATAAATTCGTCATGTCTGTCTGTCTGTCCGTCCGTCCGTATGTCACAGCCACTTTATTCCGAAACTATTAGGACTACACAATTGAAACTAAGTAGGTAGATGTATTCTGTTAACCGCTTTACGATTTTTACACAAAAAAAAATATTAATATTAGAGGGGGGCTCTACCTCATACATTGAACTGAAACAATTTTTTTTTTTTTCATTCTACCTATTCGTGTGGGTGTCTATAGTTAGGTCTTTAAAAATTACATTGAGGTTTCTAGAACCATTTTTTTTCAATGTCAATCGTTCCAAAGATAGACACTTTCAAAGTGCTAAAATGAGTCCCCTCCCCCCCCTCTAACTTTTAAACCACAGGAGTGAATAATCTAAAAAATATATATGTTATAGATCTTAATAAAAACTTTCAACCAAAATTGTTTTGAATGAGATACAGTCGGCAGTTTTTGAGATACACTTTTTCAGCAACCGCAAATTATGACTTTGTTATTGATACAAATTCCATAAAACACTATGAAAAACAAAGTTATATTTGCTGGCGAAAAAATGTTGGTATCTTGGCTATTTGTCGGTAATCGGTACGTTTATTTATTTATTTATGTTTATTAGGGTCTCCAAACAGTTTTATAATGACAGACTAGCTACGGAACCCTATTGTGCGTGGCCCGACACGCACTTGGCCGGTTTTTATATGGTAGTTTTATCGGATTGGATTAAAATATCAAAACTTAACTTGTGCGGAATAATGATAAATTGTGTAATAATAACCTGCGCCTTTTAAACATCGACTTGAGCTTCTGCCCATGATGAAAGAAATTATAA
Source organism: Hypena proboscidalis (assembly GCA_905147285.1). Classification (NCBI taxonomy): domain Eukaryota; kingdom Metazoa; phylum Arthropoda; class Insecta; order Lepidoptera; family Erebidae; genus Hypena; species Hypena proboscidalis. Next base: position 3,048,359 of record LR990147.1, read on the forward strand.
TTTTACTTAATAATAAGCTATAAGAAAACAAGGATCCCATGTTATGTTTCTGTCTTTGTTTATATTATACCGCATCGCAGGATTTAATACTGATAATTGATTGCATTAACGATACAAAAAACTAAAAATAAGAATTTACTTCTTCAAGCCAAATAAAAATACATAGAACACATCATTAATATTTGATCAACAGTCCATAGCTATACCATGATCAATATCCCTAATGACAAATAATCTGACCTTGACATGGTTGCGTGTCTAAAAGTGTTTTTCTGCTTCTGCTTGAATAATTTATAGACTTGATTTAACGCTGATATGTTAGCGGTTTCAGCCATTCAAGCTGCTTGAAATAGCAAGTTAGGTAATCTATAGCATGGTGTAGGGGTGCGAGAGGTTTAACATACAAATTATGAAGGCACAAGCCACATAAATAGGCGACGGCCGTGGGTCAAGGTGGCCTTAATACATACTATTATTATTGTAATTTACATAAGAACTCCATTGCCTAAAATAAAATGAATAATAGTTCTGCGCACTTTGTTCGTCTTGGGTTAGTCTGAATTTAAACGCCTTCAACGTGGTAGGTCCTTTTACTTACTTCCACATTTTCAAAATATTCAAGCTTGTCCTTGATTTTTTTTATTTTATTCATACTTCGAGCATTATTATCATTGCCTTAATAAAGATTTGGCCAAACATTTTGGTACAATCTACGATAGTGATTAAATAAAAACTACAAGATGTTTTCAGAAAACAATTTAATTTAATGTTTGTTTTCTTTTATTCCAGGCGTTCCCCTCCTTTGTGAGGGTCCGGCTAGTTCATTAAGAGACGACTAAACTTGCTTGCAATGCTTTCTACTGGCTGATACTCCCTCCAGATGTCTACTATGAGCAGATCCAGAGCGAGCCTCTCCCCAGCCGCGTCCGAAAGATCGACGTTACCTATGGGTGCCTCTGCAGAACCGGGCAGCCCAGACTTAAAATCTCTGGAACAACCAACGAGGGAGCAGCTTCTAGCTCATTTTTTTGAAAGATTCAAATTCTACACATCGCTATGTCTTGGCACGTCAGCTATACTTGCAGTCTTCGCTTTCCTCTTCCTAATACCTTTTGTTGTGGAACCTGCCATACAGACAATCCTCGCAGAGTTCGTGCCAGAAGCCGGAATATGCTCCGTATCAGAACACGTGCAAGCAGAAACGTTAACTAATTGCACATGGGCATCGTGTAGAGAAGGATGCACAACTGCGCTCACTAAATGTCATAAGATACGTGTAAATTTAGCTAGGAAGCCATTTGTAGAAGGAGGTCCTGTGCCAACTGAATGGGATGAAACGGATTTAAAATTTCTGATCAATCCTGAAGGTTGTGGATATCCGCCTCGAGTGAATTGCTCTGTGTTTGCGAGTGATTATGCAGGTTCAAGAGCTCCGAAGACATTTCCTTGCTACTACAGTTTGACGAGGTCCGATTTGGTTGTGGCGAGGTACTCTTGGGAGTCGACAATACGAGGTCTGATCTTGGCGCTTGTGTTGCCCACAACCGTGTTCGTGTTCAGCCTAAGTGTGCTTGCCTATTGGCATTGTCGTTGTTGCGACAGGGCCTGTAACAGACGAGTCCACGCCGAATCCTTCGCCAGCAAAGAGGAGTAAGTATTGACTTAACTTTTTATATTAAATTTTGGGCTTAGCATTTCTTTAAATCAGATTTTGAGTTAACTCACTTCTAATTTTGATTAAACTTATTATTCTCTTTTTATTACATTTTGGGCTTAGCATTTCTTTAAATCAGATTTTGAGTTAACTCACTTCTAATTTTGATTAAACTTATTATTCTCTTTGATCAGTTATTATTATTATTATTTCACTTTAAAATATTCATAGCTCTTTTGGTATTGAGTAATATGAGAATGGACTAGTGAATGCAGTAAGTGTCGATATTTTTTTCTGGTTATGAAAATGTAGTGTCGAGATTTCTAGATTTTAATAGTGTTATTATTATACTGGACTTTCAGGTCCTTTCTCAAGTATGGTGTTGGAACTACGTAGTTTTTTGGATAGAGTAACAAGTACGTTTTATATTGCATTTAGCACTGTGCAGAGTGAAAGAATATTCTGTAGCCGTACTTGTACATTTCACAGTAGGCATTGTTGAATTGAAAAATAACAGTTCATGATATCTTTCAGTTTTTTCTTTCAACCTTATTTGTTGTTGTCAGGTTCAACAAGAAACATAATTGAAAACACCGCCATTATGGATTTTTATTGAACCAGGTATATTCCATAAATTCGAAAATTTATACAAATTTTAATTCAAATTAAAGATAAATTGAACTGTAAATAGTAAGTAATAGGTAGTTACAAGCACAGTAATAACTTTGTAATAGCCAATCAGAATAGATAGATTTTGCAAAACATTACACTTCTGTATCGCAGACCTATCAACAAATAGCACTTAAAAAATATGATACGTCAGATAATATCATAATTTTGTATGGAAAATTGGCCATACAAACTTGTCATATTATCTGACGTGTCATATTTTTTTATCAACTTTGCATTACGAAACAACAGTTAAATTTGCACCGAAATCATAAAATAATTAATGGAATAAATTAAAATACACTATATGAATATTAATTTACTTATTTTTTGGTTTACAGTAGCAAGCTGCTATGCGAGTTGGATGACGACCCCAGCGATGATGTGTTCTGACGCCGCGCTTCAGCCGCCCGCCGACGCGCCTCCCCTCGTAACCCCGATGGATACGCACAGCTGTAAACGCTGCGTGGCCGCTGACTGACCGTTGCGTGATCGCTGCGTGGTTCTGCGTGCAAAAGCGATCACTTCAACCGTTATGAAGTTGACACGTGGTTGTATACAATCATTACAAAAACATAATCTACCTACACAGTATATTCCATATTAAAAAGCCAATTTAAACTATCTGTTTTATTGATTGAAAAGTTTATACCAATTTGGATGGTTGTGAGATTAAAATTACTTATAATAAAACGTTCAGTTGGCTATAATTTTTTTTATGAACTTAAAATGGAAATGCTTAATGTTATTATCATTAAGTAAGTAGATTTTGCAAGATATTTAAAATATTGCATCAAACAATATACATAATATAAATGTATAAACTTTTCAATCAGTAAATCTTCTAACGTAATCAATATTTCGACTAATTTATTGTAGTGCATTTGCGAAAAAAAGAAAGTGCAATTAATTGATATTAAAAGTCTGCATAATGGGGAGGAGTTTCAAATCAGAACAGTATTACTATTGAATTTTGGCGGGAAACAAGGCTTACGCTTTAAAACTAAAAAAAAATGTTTCAGAAAAAGAATATAAAAATACGTCTCTTTATTCTATAACTGAGCTATGCCGGATAGTATAAGTCTTTTATTTGATATTTTTTGCTGCCGGAAACGCGTGATTGTAATTTTTATTTATGACTTGTATATTAAAATATAGATAGAATATAATATCATTAAAATATCATGTTCAAACCGTGTACCTTACTAAAACGATCATATTTTCGTCTGCATTTATTAAAATGATAAAAATAGTAAACAGACAATATTATCATGAAAAAATTTATAAAATTTAAGTAGAAACACTTTCATTATATTCTCACACGCCTAATATAGCAAATGATATTGTAAATATAAATATAATTTTAATGAAATTGACAAATATTATTTATTTAAAATGTACTTTAAAGTTTATTATAGAATTTGCATTTATATTTTCTAGTCAAGTGACAAATGCATTTATGATAATTTTAGTTTCGATATTTTATTTATTTTTTTGACTGCAGCAATTGATTGTAATTTATTAGGTGACTTACAATTACAATCAGTTTATTAATAATTAGCTTTCCCTTCCTAAGATCAAAATGTTGTAAAATACAGGGTCAATTTGACGTTTTTAATACAGAGTGATATAATAGGTCCTAAATGAAATAATTCGAGGCCATAAATGTTCTACTGATATTTAGTACTTTTGACAATTATTAATTTTATAAAAATTGCTAAATATATCGTAAATTTAGTCATTAAAGTAATCTAAACAGCAAATGTATTAAGATTTCAGTTTTTATTACAGATAATATCTTAGTTTAGCTTAGTTTATATTTTTATTTGTATACTACCGCCATCTAGCGAACCGCACAAGCGTTAGCTCGACTGCATCGTAGCACCGCATACGAATAATTGGTTAAAACAGTCCGTGTGCATTTTCGCTCGCACGCGAGTCCCTTATGAAATGGAGTACCCGGGGTACCGGGCACGCGTAGTCTATGTTATCGATGCCTACTAGGAGACTGAGGCCTGGTTTGGGCGACTGTTTAGCGTACTATTTGTATTAATTGTAACAAAATCGGTAGAAAATTTACGGGCTCAGATTAATGAACTTAGGCCCTTTAATTACGTGTACCCTGCAACGAATACGTCGAATTACGAATAATCTTGTATATTTTCTTTAGAAGCGGCTCTTGCTCGAGCTTTGTAATGGTGCGTATAAGAAAATTTTGCTATTATAGCCACATATGTTTAAAGGTTTACGCAATATTTAAACTTGCTAGCTTTGATTGGTCAAAAGCTAATTCTTAATAAATTTGTCAGTAGATGTTATATATACTTTTAGCTTTTAGCCAAATAAAATTAAGTTAAAAAAAAAACAAAAATTACTGTACATATTCTGCCACTTTTTGTGATATTATATTAAATAATATTGTTCAAAGCTTTAAATCTAAATCAATCTCAACCATCTTGTGTGTGTTGTAGTATGTGTATCAATATTACATTTATTATTATAAAATTTATTTGTAAATTTTTAAATTTAATCTTTTGTAAATGTGTATTAATTTTAAAATTAAAAATTTCAACTTATTTTCTTAATGTTTGAAATGTCTTATTGAATTTTCAAAGTATATTCAAAAAATGTTATTCGCTGTGAATTTAATGTAAATAATTGTAATTATTGTTCTGTTTTGATTAAATGTTAGTATTTAGGAAATACGCAAGAGATGCATCAAACAGCAACCTAACACAAAGTGTAATGACAAATAAAGCTTGTTTTGTAAAATTGTTTTATTTTATACGAAACCTTTAAACTCTTCGATCAATAACGTGAAAACGCTGGCTGGTCTGAAAAGTCTTACTAAACCTCTATAAGTATCTTTACTACTACTACTAACTATTACATATAATACACAACACGTAATTAAACGCATATTTGTATTACAGTAAGTGTTGGCGCAATGTATTAGCAATGGAAAACTAACACTTATAGTTTTATCACGGGCCACTGGTACTAATGACATACGTCAATCGGTGTACTGGTGACAATACATAGATAACAGGAATATTAAGGAAAAAACAGTACGGTTCCATGAATCAATCATTGTAGGGATTTAAATAATATTTAACATTATTATTATGATTTGATCCAAAGTCAGTACACGTTTAACCATCAAGTGACCAAGACAAACCTTCTCTTCGTCGTGTCGATGGCTGAGTCAAGTTTTATTTTGACTTGCCATCGTGGAGAAAGGATTAGCCAATTCGCTTTGGAGAACTAGCGTATTGCCCAGGGTGCGCCGGACGTAGGGAATCGTTGTGTACGTCACTCGGGGAGGCTCCTTTCATGCACAAACCAATATAATGGAAATCATTGAATATCTATGGATAACTGGGATTACGATATCAGGCGTATGTCTGATTATACAAGTGCTATACTTCATACTACGATCAAACACAAGGAAATTGGATCAAAAAATTCTAACGCAGCTTTGTGCTTCAAGGTTTTTACATTCAATCATTGAATTATATTTTCATCTACGTTTAGTGTACTCAAAATCTACAGAAAAATGGTGGTTCGAGTGGGTTGTGACGGTTTACATAGTAGCTGACATTGTGGCACTTTGCTGGATGTTGGTGTACGCGAAAAATTTGCATATAAAATTTGTCCAAGTGTTTGCTACAAAGGAATGGAAATTTATGAAATTGTCGCTGTTCATTTGGCTTTCGCCAATAGTGATAGCGTTATTAGTGAATGGTTCAATAAAGATGCGGTTTGACTATTTTAATTTTGCAATTCTGATTGGATATGTCATACCAAAATTTATAATTATCATTGTAAATTTTGTGTATTTTTGCAAAATATTCTATGCAGTTGTTGAGGTAAAGCGGAGATGTAATAACAAAAATACTTCAACCACTAGTTATAACGACGTAAGTACAATTGAAGTTATAAGGATTAGTGTCGTTTCTTTTATTTTATTCATTCTAACATGTGTACAATCTAATATAGTAACTACTATATTACACGCAACAGGTGAAAAGATGACTATTTATGTCTTCTCATGTGTTATAGGTTCATAGGTATCAAGGTATTGCAATTACCTTCATATTTTATATTTTGTCTAAAAAAGCCAATGAGTAAGGTTTCTGAGAGCTCAGCCACTAGATGGCGCACTTTATTAAGCCGTTTCCAGACAACAGAGATACGTCTTTATGGTTGGCTTTGGTTGGGTCCGATACGAATAGTTAAATTTGTGCTACAAACGTCAAACCCAATCTTGTGAGCGTTGATTTACCGTGTTGTTCTTTCTGGCAGGGACTAGCTGAAAATCAGTGCTGTGCTTTGAGCGCAGCAAATCCCTTGCCGCACATTTTCTGTGTACATTTTATATTTTCTGTTAACTGTTTTTATGTTCTCTAAATGTAAGATAATGTGTGGTTAATAAATGGTTTAAATGGTTAAATGGTTAACCATTCGTATACATTGGAGGTATATTAAGTTTACATTAAGTTTAGACTAGTTTAATTTTAGATCCAATATGTATATTTTTCTGTAAATAAAGATATTTTTGTATTCGTTGGTTAAGGTTAATACATCCGCGCTCAAATAGACACATCACTTCAAACTTGTCGCATCTGTGTGTATGTGTCTGTGTGTCTGTCTCGTACGGAGTGAAACCGGTTTAAACCGGCTCGGCTAGTGCACTAAGCGTAGGGCTTGCAGCATGCGCCGTTACGGTTTTGTTTTAAAACGTTTTTGATTTGTTTGAGACAATAGTATAGCCTATATATGTTATAAGTTCACAAGAGTAATATTATTATAGTTTATTGAACTTTTTGTATGAAAAATAAAATATATTTAAACTTTTTTTTTTAATTTCATCAAATTATTACGAAACTATAAATAATTATTCTATGCCAACCTAGCTCTAGCTTCTAGTTCTTTAGAACCTTAGTGGTTGTACTGTGTTGTAGTTGTTAAATGTGACAGTTATATCCTCCATTATCCTATTTGAACGGGCTCATTTTTTATTTGAAATTTCATATGATATTTTTTTAGAGCGCATTCTTTACATGAAAATTAATAATACATGTTTTAAACTGTACTAAAGTATTAAAATAGATTGAGCAATTATTGTATATTATTATTATGCTTCGTAAATATTATGTTTTATATAGTTTTCTTAACTTTAGTATAACGGAACATGGGATGTAATGAATATAAATTATAATCATTTTTTTAATAAATATATTTATTTATACATTAATTTCTTAATAGCAGCACGGAATAGGACTGCCTCGATGGTCTAGTGGTTAGCGTATGCGCCTCTTACCGTGAGGTCCCGGGTTCAAGTTTAAAGTGTTATTTGTGTTCTTTCCATCAGGAAATTTATAATAGCAGCACGGAGTTAGAATTGTGCCTGGTGGATGGCGATAGGCTTACCTCGTATCCCATGAGACCTAAAACATAACTGATGAATTTTGGCCACACCTTATGTTAAATATATATTTTTGTTCCTGTAAGAAGATTGATAAATCACCAAGGATTGCACACAAATGTTTTTTTCATTTCAATACAAATAAATAAATATTTCACAACTCACACACAACGCTATCTAGTTCCAAACTAAGCAGAGCTTGTGCTATGGGTACTAAAATAACTGATACTAATACATATATACTTTTCTTTTGTAAATACATACTTATTATACATAGAAATACCCAGATTAAGACAAACCCCCATGTTCATGCACACAAAGATTTGTCTTAAGCGGGAATCGAACCCACGACCTCGGCGTCGCAGGCAGGTACACTACCCACTCCGCCATCCGGTCGTCAATATTTATAATAATCTTTAAGATATTTTTTAGTAAAATGTAATGCAAAATAAATATATTTGCCGTAAATGCGAAAATTTGTGATGATGCAATTAAGGATACGTGGCTCATTACATTTTTACGCAATAAATACTTGATCGATGAAGCATTTAGTAGGTATATATTTATTAAAAATATTCTCTATATTGTTGTACTATGTGGACGAAGCAACATACATTAGCTAATCATGGGGTACCCAATCAGTGGTTCACATATACACAACTTACTGCCTAAATTGAAACAATACTCAACTCCATATCGCTATCCATTATGTCGTTTGATATATATTAAACAATTAAATATGTACGTTATTAGAGCCTAGACTACACTAGGCATAATAAAAAAGCTTGCCGCGGATCAATAAAAAGTAATAATTTAACACCCTAATGTCTATAGCACGGTCATGAGCGAAGCGGATTGCCTGGACAAAGAATAACGTTTTACCCTACTTAGGTCTACTATCCACAGCAGTAAAGGACGCGTGTAGCAGCCAGTGTGCAGTATTTATACAAAACTATGAAACAATGTCAAATCAAATCAAATCAAATCAAATCATCAAATCATTTATTCACAAAGTTATGGGTAGTTACAAGATGTCACTTAAAAATATTGGTTCACCAAAATTTGCCCGTTCAGGCGTATGAATTGTAAAACATGCATAATAAAAAAATCTACTCTCATTATAATTATTACATTCTGTCTTAATATAAAATAGACACAAACAAAATTAAATACAAAAAAAAAACAATAAAACAATAAATTATATCATAATGTCAAAATTTTAAATTAAGTCAAATAATATTCTAAGTCTAAAGTCTAAGTCAAATTAAGTTGAATAATATTATTATCATTAAAAAATCATTAATGGTATAGTAACATTTGCGAATTACTATATTCTTGAGATTAAATTTAAATTTGTTTATGTCTTGAACTTTGTCCACGGAGCTATTTGGTGAAAATAATATATTTGTTTTGTTAAAACAATCTTAAATTAAAATTTACATTCTTAAATATTAGATAATACTAAAACCAAATCATACCTTTGTAATATTTTATACATAGAAGTAAAAAAATAAACTTTTATTTTTATGTATTGATGCATCCAATGTAATTTACGTCTTCGTTGACCTTGGATGTATACAACAAAAGATCGTCTTTATCGTCTGACTCGAAATCACTCGTATCACGAAAAACTCATAAGTTTAAAACGTACGCTTGCAGTACGCCTTGTTTACAGAGATCAGTACGCCGCGATGCAAATGACGCTGGGAGTAAAAATTGTGTGTGTAAAATCATATAATAAGGGTGGGTGTGAATGTAAGTATGTGTTATGAAAATTTGTATGCTCTTAAATTGTTGGAGTTGTAATAAAAATAGTTTATTTCTATTTCTTAATTTTAATTTTTTTTTGAGACGTTGACGCACTAAATGTGGTAAGTTAGATTATTTTACTTTCATTTTTCTTTGTGGGCCTTCAAAAACGCTCTCGCTTCGCTTAGCACTAAAACCTCTACTCTGTCCAGAATAGCTAGTATTTTAAAAGGGTTGAACGACCTCGCTTAACACGGAATCTTGCGTTTAACTGCATTACCATCAGCTATATGCTATGCCGTAGAAATTCATCAGCACAAACTTTTTTAACAGAACATGGCCATTTTAATTACAATAAAACTGCGGGATGCGGTTATTAATTTGACCCTGTATATAATATCATGTATTTCCTCATCAACCAATTACAGTTACGCCATTAGAATTGATCGTCCTAATTATAGACACACACGGCTATTACAAAATTTACGTGTATCCTTGCCTCTATACGAATACGGTCGATATTTGGTTGACAATAATTTGAATTTCGTGTAATTCCATAATGGAATATGCATACCTGTGAAGTTATCAAATTTTATATTTTGTCTAAAGAAAAATTTACTGTGATACTGGGTTAGATAACCGTGGCCTTATAAGCATCAAAATTTATCAAAAGAACATCAATCCTTTGTTTTTTTTTCTGCCATCCTGCCTATTTCATTGTCACACTATTCTCGGTTCCAGAAACGTTTCCGCTCCGCTTAGTACTAAATTCCCTTCCCGATGCAGAATAGCTTGCTATTCTATTCTGTATTTTACAAGGGTTGAACGACCGCGGCTAACACGGAACCTTGCGTTTGACTGCATTACCGTCAGCTATAGGAACTCATTAGCACTAGCGTAATGTAATTGCCATTTTTTGTTGTTAAAAATCTTCATATTATTTTTTTTTTAATTGACTCATTAGAAATGACTCCTTTGTCGGGGGTGTTACCAAACACACATTTCTCACACACAAAGCACACCCAAATTCAGAACAAATCTATGCGGATCACACAAAGATTTGTCCCGTGTGGTGATCGAACCCACAACACCAGGCCAAAGTGGCGAGACGACTGCTTTGACCACTACAACAGCCTTGCACTCAAATAAAAATGCTCCAATGTAAATCAAACAATTCAAATCATTTAGATGTAAACATTCATTTTTATCTTTGAGGGCTCTTTCTATTATATTGGAATATAATAGAGCAAGAACTACTGCATGCTAGCAGCAGGTTGGAAGAGAAATGTTGGTTATTCTGCCCCTGAGCTGGTCGACATTAGTGTCTACCAGCTCTAACATTTGATGGTGGCTAAGCTCTTGTGAACAAACTAGAGGGCGGCATCACAACCATCTCACGTTTTACCTGCCGGCTTAAAATAGTACTGGGTCCAGTTTAGTGGTGAGATCAGACCCTGAAAGGACTGGCACATGAGGCATAGTGTTATCTTTAGATAAAGTGATCTATAATCTGCTTTTGTGGATGTTTATGTTCAGTAAGACTTGACGTCCGTTCACTACATTACGGCATATAAAAAATACAATTTATATTGAAGGTTGAATATAATTACATTGATTAAGTTTAGAATTCATCCAGTAATAGTTCGGACACTGATAGCCTTACGACCTAAAAACCAATAATAAGCTATCACGCAAACCAGTCAAACATCACGATCACTGTCAAAGATGTCGGATTAAAGGTCTTCAATAGGTTATAGGTACCTCTAGCTTTTAGGAATAATAAATGATTAAAATACATAAGTAAATGACCGATGAGGTATTTCCTAACGTCCATTAGATAATTATCTGTCTAAAGTGTCAGATCATTATATATTTTTATACATTTAGATGTTATTTTATTACAAAAATATGTGCATGTTTGAGCATATAATTATATGACGTAGTATATTATGTGACGTATATTTTGTATCTGTTGAATTCACAAACCGATATTTATCGCCATTTTCAAAAATGATAATGAGTGCCGATAGGGTGATTAATATTGCGCCATCCTATATAAAACAGCCTATATTACCCTGATGAAACGTCAGAAGTGGACAATAAACGTTTCATGTGTTATGTTTACATCCCATGGAATAAGAGGTGAGCCTATTGCCATCCACCGGGCTCAAATTGAACTCCGTGCTGCTATTGTTAATTTCCGGACAGAAAGTTCACTAATAACAATTTTCCCCACCCGAAAATCGAACCCAAGTCCTACGCTAATACGCTAACCACTAGATCTTTTATACAAAAGCTTAATATAAAGAAAAATAATTCCATATTTAGATTGTAGGTCTAGGTTTCATAAAATTATTATTATAAGCGATTCATAAATCTCAGTACAACCTTCTACTAAGGCTATGTAAGCAATACATTGTAACACATAGACATTGAAAGGCTGCGTCAACTAACCCAAGTTCAGTTATTTTCATACTAAGTCACAATAACTCTTCGCGCAAATGGAGTCTAAAATACAATGTAAAAATGACCGAGTGTACATGATTTTAAGACCCTTGGTGTAAACCTTTTTGATCGGCAATTCCCCACACATTAATTTGGTCACGAAAAAATTTTAAACATCTTAAGAAAATAGCAAAAGTGTGGGAATAAGATTGTGAAATACTTTTTGGTGATTAACAACGTGATTTTAAAGCTCTAGATGCGAAAGGGCTTCATAATTAATATAACTATTTTGGAATAGTAGTCCCGCTAAGAAAATATCACTTTTCCATGACTAGTCAGAATAATCGAGAAAAATATTTTTTTTTTCGTAAAAATCATAATTTGATAAATAGGCAATCAGAATGAGGTATGATAAGCCTGCACCACTACAATGCAACGGGTACATAGGTATAGGTATAGATAAAATAAACTCAAAGGTCTTGTCGGTTTGAAGTTGGCTGCAGATGGCTGTTCGACCAATTGACGCGCGCTGCACTCGAGCCTGACTAATTCCAACCCGTAACATTTAATATGCAGCTAACTTCAAGCAAGCAGCGATAGCCGAGTGGGAGACCGTAGGACTGCAAAGTCAAAGGTCTCGGGTTCTAACCCACGGCACACACCTCTGTCAATGAATCGTTAAGAAGTAACTTCGTATTTTCGAAGATATATGTGTATTTATCATATAAATTGTCGCTTGTTAACGGTGAGGGAAAACATCTTGAGGAAACCTGCATGCCTGAGAGTGCCTTAAAAGTGCTTGAGGGAGTGTGAAGTCTACCATTCTTCTTCAGCACTTGGCCAGCTTGGTGGACTATGGCCTAACCCTTCTCATCATTAGAACAGGCCCGAGCCCAGCAGTGGGACATGTATTAGATACAGGGCTGCTATTAGTAGTATTATTAACTTCAAGCCCGCCAAGGATTTTAATTTTGCCTATACACAGTGCAGGTACACAGAGCACCTTGCAAAATAAAACGACTCGAATATTACTGAAATTATAGCTTTCATGTAACAAACTGTTCGTAATAACCACTTGACATAAGCTTTGACGAACCTAAAAACTGCGCTAGCTTTTTTGCTGAACTAATTACAGCAAACTTCAGGTCTCTTTTTAAATTAATAGGGGTTAGTTATTTTGAATGTATACGAATTTTATTTTTGCAGAAAATTATGCATTTTACAAATCTAACTGTTACCCACGACTTTTTGCGTGTAAATGGTTTTACTCGCGTGGCGTTTTTGCTTTATTAATTGCTGCACCTATAGATTATATCTTGATTTTATAAAGCTTATAGCTTTTTATATAATATTAAAGTTGAAAAATTAAGAATCCAATAGGACTTGAACCTGCACCTCCTGGGTAAACCGTCCAAGTGCTTCGCTAATTCAGCCATGGATTCGTATGCTGCTAGACTCAAAATTTCTCAACTCTTTTTGTACCAGCGTCAAAGATAAATTACCCTTACCTTAGCTAGATGAACCTTACTTGGTTGGATTCTTAATATTTCAACTTGAATTTTATATTAAATACAAATAATTATTCTGAGATTAGCGCGTTAAACCTAACAAGCACTATGCCGTAAAACTATGAAGTATGGGTGAGGTTTTATGCTGTACACTTCTAGTGGTGTTTGGTCGTTCAATAAAAACAAAGCTGTACCTAGGAAGTAATTGCGCTGACGTGACTCAATACCTGTGTTACAAACTTGTGACCTATATTTGTTGCATGCAACTCAAGAAATACATGAAAGTTCGGTGAATTCTTGGTAAGTTTAAAACTAGTAATACTGAATGTAGGTTTGAATATGTATTACAAAAAAAACTGTCCAGTCAAATAAAATGTTGTATTCTATAATGTGTGGAAGAAAGCGTTACCAAAACTATTTTAGGGTGACTTTGAGCATATTTCGGTAATAAATTGGTCACGCAAAAATAGATATCTAGTAGTTGGAGAGTTCTTTAAAATATAAGTATGATCGTAATGATTATAATAATATTTACAGCCTTGATGGTCTAGTGATTAGCGTGTGCGCTCACCGCAAGGTCTTGGGTTCGATATCCGGGTCGAGAAAAGTGTTATTTGACAATTCACTGTCAGGAAATTGCCCGGTGGATGTCGATATGCTCACCTCCCATCTCATGGGACCAAAACATGACAGGTAAAATGTGGGTATTGTACACCTCTGCCAGACCCTTCTGGGTAATGTAGGCGTGATGTTATGTTTTTGTTATGTTATATTATAATATACTTTCAAAAATACGTGGTTAAAGTAAAAAATGCTTGCAGCATTGCAACCACGAATGCCAGTAAGACTTTACGAGCTATATAAAATGTCTTATGATAGCTTAATGTTACTCTTGGGCACAGATAAATGCTTTTTAGTGTCCAATAAATAAATACAATGTTGGCAGACAACATAATAATATTCAGTCCGTGAAAGACAGTACCGGATTAGCCATATAGCAAGAGTAGCAAATGCTATGGGCCCCGTGAATTGGAGGGCCCTGCGCTCCAACGCCTGTCTGACCGTTAAATAATTATATTTAAATAGGAGCGTAAAATATCTTGCTTGTAACAACAGATTTATGTATATCTTGTATATACAGACTTGCCCACATTGATCGATATAAATGAGCCAGCTTAATTTGCCCATATGAAATGGTTAATTTGTTATTAATTGTTAATACTTTTGTTTTACTTAATACCATACACTTTAAAACCTAAAACAGCCAAAGGCCTTATACATATAAATATAATTGAAGGGCCCTGTGACAGATTTTGCTGCAGGCCCCGCCCTGGCTTAATCCGGTACTGGTGAAAGACTTATAAAGACGAAAAGTTTAAATTTGATAGAACAAGCTCTATTGTGGAAGCACCTAGACCTCTCTTTCCCAAGTTCAAAAAAGCAGGAGGATAATCGACGCGTTTATTTTTTTATGTATGCATTTGAGAAACGAATTTAAAAAAAAATGTTGAGAGAGTTCTTTCGAGATGGTCCCATGGCCATCAAGTCAAGATCTGATCATGGAATCCCAAAGAAATCGAGAGCAACCCTAAATTTTTAATAAGCTCTTCAATTTTTTTTCTATGATATAATTTCTAAAGCTACATACATAAATAGCAGTCAGCATCTTGTGTAGCTGAGCTGATGCTGGAAGGAACAACTCCTCAACGGTTAGGTGTAAGGGGATATTTTTTTAAATAAAGGCAACTTCAGACCGTTTACTGTATTTTTGCAAGTTATACACAGATGAGGCGAGACTTTGATTATTACTTAAGTATTAAATTTAAAAGTTAGGAATAACAAAAAAATCTACATAAGAGAGGTCGTGTTTTAGGGTTCCGTACTCAAAGACTAAAACGGTACCCTATTACTAAGACTTCGCTGTACGTCTGTTTGTCTGTCACCAGGCTGTATCTTATGAACAACATAACAGTAATTGAGGAATGGGATGACCGTGGCTTAACAGCAAAAAACAGTTAAGAAGGAAAAATAATATTAACGTAATTTTCGATGAAATTAAACGAAAATGTATAATTAAATTTAGTAAAATATGGTTTAATACACACGGGTACTTATCCAACTATACATTTTCAGTATAAGATGAAATGAATTTCGTCAATTGAAACTTCATATTTCGTGAATTAAGCCTCATTTAAAACTGATAAAAAATATGCTTATGTTTCCAGTCCGGTTTGTGGATACTTAGATTTTGAACAACATTTATTTTTTTAATTTGTACACAAGAAATATTATTAATAATCCAATTCAAAGCCAACCTACCCCAAACATAAGTCATTAACCCATAAAGCGTAAAGGCGTCATTCATTGCACCCGAAGCAAACAACAGGACAAAGTAACCAAGCATTCCCATTTCTGTTATAATACTCCAACATTTCAAACCTATGCTCATTTAGTCCAAATTTGTATGCAATACATAGGCGTTTCCTCTTTAAATTTGTATAGAAACAACCGTAGAACGTGCAAGGAAAAGTAATCCCAATAACATTCAGCATTGGGACCTCAGAATTGTAAAACAAGACTGTCTGTCGCCGTACACCGTTAGAACACATGATACCGCTGTATCGACCCGAAGAGAACGACGCGCGCACTCCAATAACTAAGTCTCAACTTAAAAATACAATAAAAACTTATTTTAATATAACAAATAAACATTATTTATGAAAAATAAAATTTTAAAATCGATTTCGAAATAAGAATGCTTTATTTCTGAAATAAAAAACAAACGCATATTTTCCAGAATACAAATTCTATTTTTGAAATTGTTATTCTTTTGTATTTTATTTTTTTAATAAAGTTATGGGCTTCATGAGGATAGGGTTTTTATGGGATTTTTTATGTGTTATACAAGGTTCTGGGGTGCCTATGAGGGCGATGGAAACGACCTGCGCCCAGTAGTAGCCGAGTCGCGGGAACGCGTCGACGTCTGACGAAAAACAGACGTCATTGAAAAAATAAAATTGAAAAATATACGTTTTCAACCCAGAACATAATGATATAGTGTTAAAAGACCAAAGTGTTTTCAATTCATTGTTTTCTTTCACGTGTTAAGTTCTAATGGTAACAGTGGGAGCGGAGTTTTGATGAGGCTGGTTAAATTAGTAATAAGTCATTTATTTTTAGTATACACCACATATTTTAATCACCACTCACTAGCTATTAAGTGCATTAGTAAAATTAAAAAATAATACATCACTATTTTCTTGGGCAAACGACTAAAATACATCCTCAAATCATGACTGCATTATGTCAATATGCGTAGCGTATTTTCTTACCATTACTCAATTTTCATTCCATTTTTAAATTATACGACACAAAAATACAAAAGAATAAATTTTAAAATAAAATTATGTAACAAAACATTTATTTACTTGTATTTCTTATTTTAAAATACATCTTATTTCTAAAAATACGGTTGCTGCATGATTATTACATTTTCGTGTTTGTTACCGTGGCGTGTAGTTGTATTAGTATTTTGTGACGTCAGACGTTTATAGTTTGAGGTTAGGTTATGTAATAGTGCTTTTAACGGCACAAAAAGGTCTAAGTTTTTCAGGGATCATTTTATTTTAGTTCTTAGGCGAGGAGCCTTTTAAAATCCAGTTTTGCGTGACCCCAAAATGATTACCGTAAATTTTAATCTCATGTATGTTAAAATACATTTTTTTAACTTAATGTGTCTTTATTGGTTTTGTAGTAACGTTTTTGTGATTGTATGTTCATTTTCTTTGCTTATTGTAATTAAGTATCGCATGTTAAGGCATATTTATAATAGCGCAAATTGTTTTCGTTTTTGACGTGTTTCTTCTATTGACTTTTGTGTAAACCTAACTTAGTGATGGGTTTTATTTAGAAAAGGTTTTAGCTACTTTTAAAATGGATGAGTCGTATTTTAGAGTTTCTTTTATGTAACCGCAATGTTTATTTCGCCATCCCTTTCTCACCAACTGTGTTTGACAGAGAGAATCAGCTGGTTGGACAAAACGATGATATTAGTTACTCATCTTGATTTCTTTGAACTAAACTATATTAAAGTCTACGAAATTATACATATATACCATCACACCTTTATTCCCCAGAGGGGTGCGGCAAGAGGGTCAGAACATCCACACTACACCTGTCATGTTTAGATCCCTTTTGATAGGGGGGAGCCTATCGCCATTCATCGGTTTAGATGATCTTTTATTGATTATTAGTTTATACTTACAATTCGTTTCATTGTAGTCTCTATTCAAAGGCCTTGTGGTTTAGCGGTTTTTTTTTTTTTTTTTTTTTTTTATACTACTCCCACAGCAAACGGACATGTAGTCCACCTGATGGTAAGTGGAGTACAGCCCATGGACATCAATAATCCACAAAAGCAGATCATAGATGCGTCGCTGCAGCTGAGGACTACGGTGTTATACCTCATGTGCCAGTAATTTCAGGGCCTGGTCTCACCGCCAAACCGGAACACAGTAATGGAAGCACTACTATTTGGCGGCAGGTTAAAGGTGAGACGGTGGTGCTGCCGCCCTCGAGCTCATTCACAAGAGCTCTACCACCAGTGAAGAATAACTCTCTGGTTTAATCCTAGGGTCTAACACAAGTATTATTTGTGTAGGAAATTTCTACGGAGACTGAAATTGTGACTTGTAGCTGGCGATAGGAATGGCGCTTGTCACATAGGACTTAACAAAGCAAGTGAAATGAGGGTACTCTACACCTCTGCTACACCCTTCTGGGTTATGTAGGCGTGATGTTATGTTAGTACTACTACTGGTGGTAGAGCTCTTGTGAATAAGCTCGAGGGTGGCAGCACCACCGACTCACCTTTAACCTGCCGCCAAATAGTAGTGCTTCCATTACTGTGTAATTACTGTGTAATTACTGTGTAAGTAATTTCAGGGCCTGATCTTACCACCAAACCGGAAGGTGGTAAGATCAGGCCCTGAAATTACTGGCACATGCGGCATAACACCGTAGTCCTCAGCTGCAGCGACGCATCTATAATCTGCTTTTGTGGATTGTTGGTGTCCATGGGCTGTAGTCCACTTACCATCAGGTGGAATACACGAAAAAAAAAAAACAAAAACTACTCTCTACTGTATATTAAAGGCGTGTAAGAAAGGCAGCACCATATTGAACCTTACCTAGTGAAATTAAATAAACTTATTAGGTAACGTGATTCACCTTTACCTCTATTTACCATACCTATCGATTCGAGTGAGCCCGCCTCGCACTTGGCCAGTTTAAAATTTATAACATCTGATTCTGAGTCTAACTTATAACCCCTCGTTTTTCAGCAGGGCTTAAAAACAGCTTATATCTTAGTACCAAAGCCCTGAAACTGCGAACAACTAGCCCAGTTGCCAAGTATGACATGGCAAGGTGCCAGGAACTTTCAATAAGACCGACGATGGTAGAATACATGATTCAGGCCATGGTCTACATTGTGTTGCGCAATCGCTGGTCGTTTTGCACGGGTAGGTAACATCTCGCCTATATTATCCTGAAGGTTGTAGCTGAGGTGTACTTCTACTGTTATGTTTAGGTCCCATGGGACAGGGGGTGAGCCTATCGCCATCTACTCGGCACAATTCCTACTCCGTGTTGCTACTGAAAATTTCTTGAAAAATTTAAATATAATTTTGCCCAACCCGAGAACCGAACCCGAGACATCGCTCTAAATTATACCGTTCAACTAACGAGGCAAATGCAGACATGAAATTGTAGATCAAGATCGTTGTAATTTTTTCATTCATATTAGCTACTCTACCTAAGTAGAGTAGCTAATATGATTGAATTAACTATTATAATGTATAATTACATGTTAATTCCATTATTAGGTCTGCCCATAGAAATTGACAAGCACACGGCAGCTTTAGTAATCTATTTTTACGTCTTTGTATTTTGTCATATAATAAAATGCATTAATATCAAATCAACCAAATTACAATCTTCTTCTTCTTCGTCGTGTTAATGGCTGAGTCACATTTTATTTTGACTCGCCATCGTGATGAAAGGGTTAGCCAATTCGCTTTGTAGAACTCGCGCCCAGGGTGCGCCGGACGTAGGGAATCGTGGTATACGTCACTGGGGAAGGCTCAATTTGCAACAAATCCATCACAAAAATCCTGTCCTATTGAAGCTTTTTTATAAAATCCATGTATGTACAATACATTTGCATTGACTACGAGAAACAAATGTTTGTCTATTTCTCTCCAAAGTAAAAAGATCGTAAATAAGAAAGAATAAGATATATGGATATTTGATGTTCCATTTAGGTACTTCATTTGAGATTAATATACATTATAACTGTCTTGTCTGTCTTACTTTTTAATGCATTTAGTATAATTGAAGTCGGTTTTCTTATTGTAAAATTTAACTACATATATTTTGTGCAGCATACAAACTTCAAGTTGGAAAATATACATGTAAGGTCTCATTAGTCAGTATTCTTGTTACATAAGCAACTTGAAACGAAGTTAAGTTGCCTGCTTAGAGGATTGGGATGTATGACTCCTGGGTTTTACTGAGTTTAACTTGGCTGTGCAACTATAGTTTTAAATAGAGCTTACTGGAGTGAGGGAGAAAGGAAGAACCTTACTGGTGGTAGAGCTCTTGTGAATGAGCTCGAGGGCGGCAGCACCACCGTCTCACCTTTAACCTGCCGCCAAATAGTAGTGCTTTCATTACTGTGTTCCGGTTTGGTGGTGAGATCAGGCCATGAAATTACTGGCACATGAGGCATAACACCGTAGTCCTCAGCTGCAGCGACGCATCTATAATCTGCTTTTATGGATTGTTGATGTCCATGGGCTGTACTCCACTTACCATCAGGTGGACTACACTACTACGTTCGTTCGCTGTGGGCGTAGAATAAAAAAAAATTGAACTTAGACCATTGAACCGAAGAGACTGATCATTATCAAGCGTCACTGGCTGCCAAAATGTCAAAAACCGCATGTCATATACGTTATATTATTTTAAAACTAGTTGTCAATTCATAGACGCGCGGAACAATTTACCACCTGCTCCCTCCAAGTTTCGGCAGACATATTTGCATTGATAATATCTTTCTTTTTCTCTCCATATTGCTAAGTGTTCTTTGATTTCAAATTTGGCAATTCATCATTCTCATTCTAAAGCGCCCCCAATGTAAAATTCTAGGAGCATATTATGACCATAACAATTAAATAAACCCTTGCTGTTTGGTGGACGTTAAATTGTACTTGTACATACTGTTTTTATTTAAAGCTCAATTGCGACTATACTTTGTCCATTCCTTTATTTTCTTTTTGACAAATCACGCCTATGAATTACCGTTTTTTTTGTTAGATTAATGTACTACAATAATAATGTACTTTATTGACAAGCGGCACTTTTTAGGGAAGGTCACTGTTTGTAACAAACAACCACAGGCTATAAATCAAATCGTGAAATGAAATAAATCGATCATTATGAAAAAGAATAATTTGACTTTTTTTTGTGTATTGTCTGTATTTTTATAAAAAAAAGAATATAATAATAGTATCATGATTCCATGAATAATTATTTGCAAGAAATCAAGTCGAAATCTTGGAATTAAAAATGAAAATGTAAACAAAGGTAACTAGGAAGTCGTCATAGACTAAGTATGTGACATTATTATTATATTATTATTTTATATATTTATGTCATCTAATAAAAACTACTAATAAACAAATAATTAATAATGATCTAAAACCATTTAGATGTAATTAATCGATTGAAAGTTCTTCGTAGACAACATCGATTATGATTTCAAATCGAATCAGTAACGTGTAAAGGCATCATTAAATGTAATCTGTCTAAAAGAAAATAAAGAAATGGACAGAGTATAGCGAAGACGCAGATCTTTGAGGTAGTGGGTTCAGGTCCCACTGATTTCTAAGTTATGTATTCTTGAAATGATAGGTACTTTGATGGGTGAATTTCTTGAAAAAAAAATCAGTTTACATTTGTGTTTCAGAAACGTGCAAAAGCTTGTTAAATATTGTACTTCATTCGTTATTAAACCATGTTATTAAAATATAAAAATTGTTACTAGATTTTGAGAAAAAAAGTAACTAGTTATAAAAATTTTAAATGTCGAAAATGCCGTAACTATAAATATTAATATTTCACTAACTGTACAAAACTGTCACTTAGGAGTCTTACTTTAGGTCTAAGGATATCATAAATAATTACTGTTTAGCCTTAACTTAGGCACGTCCATTTCGACGACGTCATTATTGAACACGCACTTTATTACCATACTTTTCAACATCAATGTTGAATACTCGATCAAATTAAAATTAGGATGATTTTCTTTCAGATACAACGGAGATCCGAATATCCAAACACTTTTACACATTGTAAACAGTAGCAGAATGTCTTTAAATCTACTATTTATAATTAACACAACAGATATTTTACACCACAATCGTATCATCTATACAAAACAAACAATACTGAAGCATAGTTCCGTAGCGTCACGTCAATGACGTCTGTCAGCCAATGAATACTTTGCCCTATAAACGTCAGCACAGTTTCTCTACCAGCTTTTCTTGGAACTATCTTTGAGTTCTCATTATTATGTGGTAGACAGGCATTGTGATCGTAGGAGAATGTAATCAGTGCAAGCTAGATAATAATACTAGTAGTGGAAAATAATATTATCTGGCTTGTCGGTGCTTGACAAATATTTAAAAATAATTGAATATGCGATTCGAAATCGAAAAGGGTACATCTCGGGTTTTTTATCAAATGCGTTTTTTCGTCTTAATAATATAATATTATTAATGTTCTAAATGCTAACTTATACCTACCAAAAAAAATTACGGAAAAATCTTTTACTACAAAAAAAACCGACGAGATTTAAATGATGAGAGTTTCTTAAGAGAAAAACACTTCTAAATCGATTTCTCAAAATTTGTGATAATAATTCATATTTAAATACAATTCAAAAAGGCTAATAAATGTACCAATCATAAAGCATAGCGATATTTTTATTTTAAAAAGTTATTTAAATATAAAAGATATTTTTAATTTTAATTTTTATTATAACATAACAAGGTTAACAATTGTCTTAATCCTGCATATTTCCTATGTTCTTGTAAATACCGTTATGCCTAAATTCCACCAAAGCGGTACGGAAAAGTGCGCCAAAGCTGACAGGTAGTTAGCGAGGAGGAGCTTCAACGCGTAGTGTTCGCTCCGCTTTGTTTACCGGGTGGCCCGCCGGCTGCACAGGGTTCTATTAGATACAAATTGAGACTTCTCCGCTCTTCTATTCTACACACCGCTTGATTCATTTACCTATACATTTACCGAAGCGAAGCGGCGATAAGATGGGGAAATAACGAAATCTGACTGGTTATTCAAGACACAGCTCCTATCCGGTCCACTGTGGTGGATATTGGGCCTTACCCCAATACTTTTGTTTATAATCAATGTCCCCACACCACTTACAATTTCCACCACAATCACACCATGTGAAACAAAACAAACAATACTGTGTCGCAGTTCCGTGTCGTCACGTTTGCTAGACAACATTGACGTCTGTTAGCCAATGTATACCTTGCCTTACAAACGTCGGCACATTCTCTCTTCCAAGCTATTCTTAGTAGGCAGTGTATTGTGATACATGGAAAGAAAAAAAGAAGGAAAGTCAATTAAAGTATAAATAAGTTAATGGTATTTTATAACTTGTTTAGTGCCTACAAGGTGGACGCAACATAGGGACATTTATTGAAATTTTAAGCGGTGGGAATGAATACCGACCATGTGAAAGTTGCGGTTTCAATAAATATTGCTATATCACATTCACCCTGTATGGACACATAATATTTTTGAGATTCGAATGCTTTTTAAAAAAATGAGTTGTTTATTATAATTTCGATAATAGACAACGACATACACTCTGCATTCTGCCTTTGTGACCTACCTACGACCTTTTGCACACCGGGCAGCCTAAAGATACAGAATGTAACTTCGCCATGTTGGTTTCTATCCTACTTAAGATAGGCACAAATAGATAAACGTGACGTCACAAAATTACGTAATATTACCAGTATTATATTATCTGTGGTAATATACAGATGAGGCGACCGTAGCTGGTTGTCTAAAGTTTCAAATCCTGCCAGTACCATATTTTTTTAACTGTTTCTTAGTATAATTTGCTAAGCATAGCGAATGCTATAAAAATAACCAATAAGATGTTAAATACATGATTAGAGAATAATTAAACTGTATTGTTGAATGTAGTTTTGTGAAATTATTGATTGAAACAACTTGCAGGTTTTACGTTTTGTTCCAATATCACTTGGTATCTTACCGATGTAAAGGCTGGTGTTATCATGGGCTGCGATCTCTTACAGCCAATCTTTTGATGGACGGTTTAAATCAGAAAGTCGACTTGTCGGTACAGTCGCGTTCTGAAATCGAATAAAAAATACGATCTGCTTTTGTGGATTGATGATTGTCATGGGTTCTAGTTGTCACTTACCATGAGGTGGCCTTACAAGTCCGCTCACTATTTACGACGTATATTATAATCATAGCAGACCTGTGTGTAATACTTGTCCTACAGCTGGTTTCGGGCCTCTTCTCATAGAGTTAGGCCCTAAAAAAACTTTTTAGACTCTCTCAGATATGCAGATTTTCTCACGATGTTCATTCACCGTTATGGAGCCTAAATTTATATAATAAATACTCACATATCTTCGAAAAGACAAATCTTAACAATTAATCGACAAAGGTGTTTTGTCGATTGTTTATTTTATTTTATTTTATTTTATTTTAGTGTGTGCTGTGAGTTCAAACCCGAGACCCATGACTTAGCTATCGCACTCGGCTATCGCTGTAGATGAATGAGATTTTATAGCTTGGATTAACATAATATACATTTTATTAGCCAAGCTAACAACTATAAAACTAATTTATAAGTCTTCTTAGCTTACGCGATCTATGTTAACTTAATTGTCTTTGCTACTGTGAAGTAGCTACTCAATAAGCATGATAACAATGTTTATTTTTGTTTGTAATTAAAACGCCTCTCGATATTAGAAACCTCATTAAAATAATTAATTTGATATCACATAAACTGCCTGAGATAATACAATTTTAAATTCATATTAATAATTGATTCGCCCAAACGCTTAAAACAAGAGGCTGTTAGACGTGACGAAATAGTTTTGTAGCTTGAATGCGAAGTTATGAATTTTGTTTAATAGCTATATGAAATATTGAGTTGATGAAAATGGTTTCATTACAAAAGTTGCAAAAAATTGAGTTTTTTCAAGCTATTGCATAGTTTCTATCGCGGGCCTTGAGCGTGGAGACCGAATCCAGAAATTCCGTAACTTATAAAGCTGCATTACCTATTTAATGCTGAATTGTAGGCTTGCTTACTCGTATAATTATCTAGCTCTTTCGTCCGCGTGGAATTCGTTTTAAATCTTAATTAATATCTTTATGCATTTATATTCTTTCCTCATTCTTAATTCTCTCTAGTACACCTTTAACTTCCCTTTCGTGTCCCTTTCTTACTTTCCATCCAATGGTTGTCTGTAAGAGATTGCCTAAGTTGCGATAAGACCGCCATTTGTACTATTTAACTTCTTTTTTCTGTATTTTTATTTTTCCATGGTGTGCAATAAAGCTTTTATTATTATATTATTATTATTATTAATTCCGTGCAGTGTAGCATGATAAATAATAATTAGAGTCAGTTTCAAAAATTCAACTATAAATGCAAAAATTATTACATTACTCCGTTCCAGTCAAAACCGTGTTTAAGTAAATAGTCTTGAACTTAAAGACCTACTGCCGTTGTTATACATGGTGGATACGACAATAGAGCCTATAAAGCCTTTTTAATAAACGAGCTATCCAATACTCAAAAATGGCTCTAATAAAAACACACTTTTAACCTTCCGATGGAGCTACTTCATTCTCAAGATCGATGAAGTAGTCACTGAGATAAGGGCTGTTGAAAGATCAAGAGTATGATGTGCCTATGGTTGCCCTCTCACTCTCTTATTCACTGTCTGAACAAGACAGAGATCGGAGACCGGGTTTTAAACCTTCCTAAGCTATGTTTAAAGTCACACAGCTTGATATTTAGATTCTTAATTTAGACTCTGTGTGTGTGTTAGCTCTTAGACATGTCTGAAAACTTGAGTATGCTGAAGGATTTTTTAGATCGACCTGAAAAAAAAGGAATGTTTGAATATGTTTGCGAGTCCGTGCTTATCGGATTTAGACCCTGGATTTTCGTCTATGTGAGCTTTCTTTTAGACTACTGGACTATACCTCAATTTTCAAAGATGCCTCTAAAAGGCTTTTGTTTATGCAATCGATATAAATGAAGAGTCTTCGCTAGTAGTGGGTAGTAGAGCAGCTACTCCATTCTCAAGATCGATGAAGTAGTCCCTAATCTAAGTAGTGTTGATAGATCAAGAGTATGATTTATACGTTTTATTTTTACGTTTCCTGTGCTTGGGCTATTAAATTTAGCCCTAATTTCACCAACGTGTTAAACCAACGTTTAATGCTACACAAACGTTTTCGATCTCCTATCCTGTTTAAACATAAAATGAGAAAAGTGCATTTAAGCCAGATTTGGTACTACCCGCGGATTAAGAGCTTGGTGAAATTGGAAATATGTGCTGTTTACACCACCCAAGTTCTAGGCCTGGTTGTCGATAATGCCGCTTTACATAACATCACGCCTATATTACGTAAAAGAGTGTGGCAGAGGTGTGTTACACCCGCTTGTTTAGATCCATCTAGTGTGGAAAATTCCAACTTCGTGCTGTTATTGAGAATTTCCCGAGAATCAAAGCTTGCACCTCGTGGTGAGTGACATATATGCTAACTAACCACTAAACCCACAAGGCAAAAAGATAAATTATACTGGGTGGAAGTGACCTAACGACATAATATATATTGAAGGCACATATTCTAGATGTGGTCAATGTTCATTTCCAACAATATATGATATTACTTATATAATATGATATAGTTTACTTTTGGAAATTATGTTATGTTTTTATGTTATTTAATAAGCTTGAATATACTTTTTACCTTTACTACGACTGATTAAACTACTCGATGCATGCTTAATATAAAAAGATGCCGAAAACTCCTTACAGACTTTCGCGTTAACCACTATTTTTACAAAATATGATTAGGGTGTGCTGATGGAGAAGAAAGACTACCATTTATAAAGTTAATCCGTCAAGAAAGTTCTACTAATACGTCATTAGTTCATCCTTTTGACTCCAATTTTTTAACACAAAAACCTTGGTCGGGCAATATCACAATGACAGAAATATATGACGTGTCACCTTGACATTTTGTCTTATTGATAGGCTGAAAGCCAAATGCGTGTGCTTACAGCCTGATCCAAAAATAGACTAGAGTGCTACTTATAAAAAAAACGAGTAACGATGACTGAATGACTGAATGTTTTGTTACTCTTTACAGAACCTTTGTTAAAAACCAGATGGATTTTGATGAAATTGCACACCCACAGTATTGGGGGATTAACTCAGTTTCTCAAAATAGTCCAGAAAAGACAACTTGCTGACAACATTATTTGTCTGCACGTGTGGTGTACTGGTTTAAGCGGTCGCCTCGTCGCTCACTGGTGTTGTGGGTTTGATCCCCACATGGGACAAATCTTTGTGAGATTTGCAATGATTAGTTCTGAGGCTGGGTGTGCTTGTGTGAGTGAATGTGTGTATTTGGCCTTGTCATTGGGACCATTGGATAGTGTAATTGCTTCTGGCGTTCTATCTAATGTAAAAAAGCCAAATTTTTTAATTATTTATTTATTTATTTATTTACTAGCTGACTTGACATACGTTGTCCTGTATTAACTCTTTGACTATATTTGCAGCACGCCTTCTGTCAATGTTATATTAAAGCACGCAGCGGAAGCTCTCAATAGGAAAAAAAAACCCGATTTTGAAACATTCTTCATTGGTGCTCCGCTCCTATAATTTTAGCGTGATGATATATAGCCTATAGCCTTCCTCAATAAAAGAGCTACCAAACACTGAAATAATTTTTCAAATCAAACTAGTAGTTCCTCAGATTAGCGCGTTCAAGCAAACAAATAAACTCTTCAGCATTATAATATTAGTATAGATTTAATACATTATTTTACACAAAAGATTACAAAGAAATAAACATAAATATTACTATAACAGTATACAAAAGTAAATTTAAACATAGATAAAAAATACTTCAACACATCCATACATCATCAAAATCTTCTGTCTCACTCTTCTTTTCTCTCATTTGGCAGCGACACGGGGATCGAATCTGAAACCTAACGACTAATCGTTAGGTTTCAGGTTTGACAGTTTTAAGTAAATAACTGACTTAACCTTATAATCAATATTAAAAATTAAGACTTTCTATTTGTTTAGATCAGCTAATCTTAAAAACGGCTGTATAGATTTTGATAAAATTTTAGAAATCGGTAACTGACTACGCGCAACGTAGACTATTTTTGTCGTTGTACCTACTACGCAGACAAAACCACGGAAAAAAGGTAGTTTTTTTGTTCGATAGCGCTAATCTCGGAATCTACTAGTCGGCTTTTAATAATATTTTTGTGTTTCATTGTATTATTCTTAAGAAGGTTTGTAATATGTTTAACATGACGGTAAACGTCACGGGAGCGAGCAGTAAGGTTCAAGGCGGAAACAAACCTTAATTCAACGAATTCCACACAAACGAAGTGGCGTGCATAAGCTAATTAGATGACCGGATGTCGGAGTGGGTAGTGTACCTGCCTGCGACGCCGAGGTCGTGGGTTCGATTCCCACTTAAGACAAATCTTTGTGTGCATGAACATGGGGGTTTGACTTAGTCCTGGCGTTTCTATGTATAATAAGTATGTATTTACAAAAGAGAAGTATAATGTATTAGTATCAGTTATTCTATAGTACAAGCTCTGGGACTAGATGGAGTTGTGTGTGAGTTGGGAGATATTTATTTATTATTATTTAATTATATAGATAAACTTTAATAAAAAACATTGTCCTTATAAGGTTTTTATTAATCTTTTTACAATTCAGTAAAGACATTAAAATAACATTTCTTAAACTAAATTAGAGAAATACCTAACTATGTACAAACATTTTCCTTGGAAACCTTTGTTGTTTCCACTTAAATGGTTTCCTTAAACGCTAATCTAAATTAGTTTCCCTAATCGATTTACTTAAATGAGTGACGTTTACATATTGGAAGCCTTACAAAGGAGTGGTAAATCCACTGATGATAAGTGGTAACTAGAGTGTATGAACGTCTTTTTTTTTATAACGACGTCATTATAATTTCATCACTCAGATATATACCAATATGAACACAAATGAACAAAAATATCAAGTCTGCCAGAACTCGTGGGGGAGTGGGGGGTAGATTGTTTATTGTTTCGCGCACCTACGAATTGACAACTAGCTATACATGCAGCGGGGGAAGCCTTTTTTTTTTGGGGCCGTGTATATACCCGACCGTATACCACACAGTTAGGGAGTACGGTGTGGTTAAGTGGGGTTCACCCACTAAAAATACCGTGTGCCACTGAGCCGCCTGTTGGTGGCCACTGGAATACATCAACAGCGACCACCGCAGCTTTACCCGCAAGCGGGCAACCGATTCCACCTTGTATTCATGGCAACAATCAGCCCATCTCTAGGAAAACAACAACAAAGACTATTATTAAATTCAAATTCAAATTCAAATCATTTATTTTCATAGGCCCCAGGAGGCACTTGAACACGTCAAAATATTACAAACATAAATGATATAAAAAAATAATTATAAGTAAAACTGAATTATACTAATTACAATGATTTGAATAACCGGGGCTTAGATTAAGTTTAATCCAACTGTTAAAATCAGATTAAAATCAAACCAAGTACCAGCTCCGATGGATATTGCACTATGAGAAGAGCCGGTGAGAAACTCACATGTGCACCATCTTTTGAAATGAAATGAATAAAATATAACAATTATCATACATATTGAAAGACACATAAAAAGAGCAGTTCATTTCCAAATACTGTTATCATTTATGTAGTCTAAAATACTGTAATAAGCTTTTTGAGACAATCTGATTTTAATTTATTATGGAAATAATTAATTATTATGTCCATAATAATTGTCATTGGTTATTTTATGCGAGCACCCGACTGTTTTGACATTGAAATCGGTACTGAAGAATTGATTTGTAAATTTTTAAACATAAATTTATTACTTACAGATTTGCCTGCCTCATAAGCTAGGTTAGCGTTTGCGACCGCAATGTCTCGAGTTCGATCCCCGGGTTGGATAAAGGGGTTTTTTAAGGATTTTCACTGGTGGTAGAGCTCTTGTGAATGAGCTCGAGGGCGGCAGTACCACCGTCTCACCTTTAACCTGCCGCCAAATAGTAGTGCTTCCATCACTGTGTTCCGGTTTGGTGGTGAGATCAGGCCCTGAAATTACTGGCACATGAGGCATACCACCGTAGTCCTCAGCTGCAGCGACGCATCTATAATCTGCTTTTGTGGATTGTTGATGTCCATGGGCTATACTCCACTTACCATCAGGCGGACTACACGTTCGTTCGCTGTGGGCGTAGTATAAAAAAAAAATCGATCTTTCGGTCAGAAAATTTTCAATAGAGCACGAGGTTGAAATTGTGCCTTATAGATAGCGATAGGCTCCTAAACATAACAAGTGAAAAGGCAACCTTGTGTCGTAAATAAAAGACATTAATATTTTTTGTTTGTGTATGACGATTCGATCTAGTAATAAGCGGGATTTAATAAAAAAAACGGTTTTTTATTTTTAAAACGACGCCCGCACTAGGAATAAATCCTGTGTCGCGGGGTGTTCACAAACATACATTTCACAGACACAAAGCACACTCAGAATCAGAACAAATCTTTGATCTGAATCACACAAAGATTTGTCCCATGTGGAGATCGAACCCACAACATCAGCGTAGTTGAAAGCGGCGAGGCGACCACTTTAACCGCTACGCCAACCGTGCACTCAATCTCTATCTATCTAAAATCACTCACTCATTTTCTATTTAAAATTGAAGGATGAACTGGACGCAGATTTTTTTTTCATGGTAGTCACTTGTTTTTACATTTGTTTACTAAGTTTTTTTCATGAGACCCGACTTACTCTGCTTTGGACCGGCAGGACTTGAACCTTACGACCTTACTGCACACCGGGCAGCCGCTTTAGCCATCCAGCTACGGTCGCCTCTTACTGGAGCCCTAAATTTCTCAACTGTAAGATACGTCATTTCGTGACGTCACGTTCATTCATTTGTTCCTATCTTAAGTAGGATACTGCCCGGTGTGCAGTAAGGTCGCAGGTTCAAATCCTGCTGGTCCCATATCTTTTTCAACTGTTTCTTAGTATAATTTGCTAAACACAGCTAAATGCTATAAAAATAATCAATTAGAAGTTACTCTGCTTTGTTTTAAACTTAATTATTTTTCTTCGTATAATACAGCAGTTTTTATCTTCACACAGCCGCAGAAAAGATATTGGTCATACCCCTTTGGGTGTTGTACACATCTTCCATGTTATACTTATGTAAGACAGTGTGTTTATAAGCTAAAATTACCACTAACCATCCGGTGGACTGCAAACCAGCTTGCTACAAGTTTTGACCTCATTAATAATTCTCAATGCTAATTCTACTTCAATCGATAGCTGGATACTGTGTTGTTGGCTAGACAGTCTGGCGACGTGAATGGTCTGGTGTGTTTTATAGCGGATCGCCTTTATGAACGTAACATAACAAAACATCACGCTTATATTACCCGTATGGTTATACCAGAGGTGCTTAACACCCACACTTCACCTGTTAAAATCAAATCAAATCAAATCATTTATTTCCATGGGCCCCAAGGGGCGCTTGAACACGTCAAAGCAAACATCAAAATACAAAAAATATAAAATTAAAATAAAACTTAGCTTACTAAATTATAATACTTATTGTAATAAAATGATTTGACACCGGAGCTTAGATTGACTTTTTTTCAACTTAGAAATATGAATTAAAATCAATCCAAGTACCAGCTCCGATGGGTATAGCATCATGAGAAGAGCTGGTGAGAAACTCATGTGCACCATCTTTTCAAATAATTCATACAATATTTGTTTGTTTTTTTGACAATAATTCTATGGTTAAGTTATAGCAACCAAAACAACATTATGGCTAAAGATGGTTATGGAGAGTTATGTTTAGGTCGCATGGGGGGGGTGAGCCTATCGCCACCAGAGAAACGTAGAAGTAGATAGAATGGCTTAGCTGTCTATTTTATATGAAACGTCAGCGTGTCACCCCCACACTTATAAATAAATACAAAAATACTTTTATTATTATGCAAATACCAGTGTGTTAATTTTAATAGTTATTTGTTATTTTTTATTAACTTGTATATAAATACTTTTCTTTTGCATATATTATATGAATTAATTATTTTATTGCATAACTAGCTGACCCGGCGAACTTCGTACCGCCTTAGCGTAAATTTGATGCACTACTTTATTTTGTATAGCTGACCTATTTTATGTATGCGTACCGATTCAATTTGGACTGGAATCTGTAATATCCCCCATATAAAAATGATTATATAAAAAAATATAAAAAATATTTTTTTTTTTTTTTTTGCCGTAACAACCTTGAGAGAGTATTAGAAAACTACAAAAAAAAATCAGCCAAATCGGTCAAGCCGTTTTCATGCCAAGTCATGACAACGGAAAACGGGTTTCATTTTTATATATATAGATAAATCATAATATTATAATATATGTCTTTGAAAAAATCATCTCAGTCACCCTTCTTTTATTCAAAATTTTTAATACACTTTTTTAATTCAGTTTTTAACGCTATATTTATATGGTACTTGATATACAAAAATTATGTTTGTATTTTTAACATTAAAAGTTATTTTTGATATTTATAAGTGCTAAAATTTTACTACACCATTTCTTATATTATGCTTCTCTAGTTATAAAAGAGTTATTTACAACCGCTTTGACCGCCACCCACCGAGTACAAATTAAACTCCGTGCTGCTTGAGAGATCCGTCCTGGCGGAAAATCCCAATCGCCACTTTAATCCCACCTAGGCGAACTGGAATAAATTATTGTTGAATGTATGCTTTTTCATGAATTTTTAGTGTTTATTATATGAACAATACAGGAGTATTTGGCTGAATCTATTAATAGGTCATAATAAAACTGCTGCAAGGTCTTCAATTCAGACGTAATTTTTTTTCTCAAAAACAATGTTTTTACGTTCATCGAAACCACTTATTAGATTTATGTTTAAAATAATATTACTACAGAAACTTCTAAAATAAGCTCGATAGATTGAATACTTCATTCTTGGCGAGACAGTCTGGCGACAAGAACTCAGTCTGCTTGCTCCCTTTTATAGCAACTTGGCTTGTAAATATAATGTGAAATGTTATGAATGTGTCTGGGGTATTGTATGTTATGAAAGCAGTTTTGGCTGGCATTTTTTTGTTGAGAATAAATTGAATTATAAGTGTTAATTGATTGCAAAATACGGGAATAGTATATTTCACTGAATCTAAGGGTGGTAGAGCTCTTGTAAATGAGCTCGAGGGCGGCAGCACCACCGTCTCACCTTTAACCTGCCGCCAAATAGTAGTGCTTCCACTACTGTGTTCCGGTTTGGTGGTGAGATCAGGCCCTGAATTTACTGGCACATGAGGCATAACACCGTAGTCCTCAGCTGCAGTGACGCATCTATAATCTGCTTTTTTGGATTATTGATGTCCATGGGCTGTACTCCACTTACCATCAGGTGGACTACACGTTCGTTCGCTGTGAGCGTAATATAAAAAAAAAATAGATATATTATTGAAATAACTATTTATTGTTATTTGAGATTTTACCCAGACACTTTTGATGCTCGGGCATCAAGCAAGACCCCTGCATTAAAAGGCACGTACGCTAACCACTAGATCATAAAGACAGTTAACACTACCTACTACAATTACCACAATATCAGATACGTCGAACAAAACCTCAACCAACTTTGTCATTCCCATCCATCACGCCCACAACCACTTATAGACAAACCATCAATCATTGTATTTATAGAAAAATATAGATCCATAAATGACACCGTCAGCCCACACTATATCTCTCATTAAAACGTATAAACGTTACGTTTTGTTATCAATAACATTTATTTCACTACACAAAATATCATACGTATTGAGAAAAATTTAACCAAACCTCATCAAATTCCAGCTAAACAACCAACAATGTAAATAAGACCCACCAAGACCTTACCAAAGACTGAAATAAGATGATATGACGCAGGCGAGCTGAAACAGCGCTATGGTGTCTCCTAGCGCTCGCACACCATGACAGACGAAGAAAAAGAACCGCCTACCTTTGCCGAGAAGCTTCTATTTTATACCACAGCCACCTTCGTTCTACTGGCCATATTCAGCCTCTTCGCATTCCTCTTCCTCGTACCTTTCGTCATAGAACCGGCCTTTACAACTATATTCATGCAATTCGATCCAGTCTCAGCAGTATGTGTCACCGCCTCAGTCAAACATCTCGTCGGAGCCAGCAATTGCTCCTGGGCATCGTGCAGGGAAGGCTGCACTAAAGATCTCTTTGAATGCACCCAGATCCGTGTTAATTACAAACTTGGTATTTACCCCAATATCACTCCGACTGACGATGAGAATCTAATTAGAGTCGAACGCGCTTTAAGAAAAGATTACGAGTACGAAAACTACGAAGTGACGGCTGATAAATCGTATCCCGAAATGATGGAAGAAGACCTCCCTGATGCAACACCAACTGGCTTGCAAGGGAATGATTCTGAATGGTACTTCACCGGGGCAAGATTGTTTCCTAATGTAAAAGGTTGCGGATACCCTCCTATTCTAAACTGCACTGTGTTCTACGCCGAGCATGCGCCCATTGGCACCAACTATACGTGCTACTTCAGCCGGGTAGACCCTGGTTTAGTGATCACTGAGCTGGATATGTGGCAGAATACCTTGAATCTGGTATATGCTATGGCGATACCTATTCCCTCGTTCATAATATCGGTGATATATTTGACGTTTGCGTACTTTAAGATTTATAATACTGAAGAGGAATCGGAGCAGGCTCCGTTGAAGAGTGATGCTGAAGCAATGGCTACAGGAGATGATGAGAAGCCTACAACTCCTGGCTCCGATACGTTTAGGGAAGATCTGGCTTGCTTTGGACATCAGTTGAAGATGCAGCTGGCTAATGAAAAGCCTAAAGAAGGGTTCGAGTCCAATAGTCCACCAATTTCCAATTCTGCTTCGTTGTCTGGGTGAGTTGAACATTTTTTACCTTTAAGACTAGTTTTTGGTCTGTTTATAATTAACTGTAAAATTTTCATTAAAATTTGAAAAAAATAAAACGAATTTCAAAGTACAAGATCTTGACAAGTATTGACCTTCACGCATCTTTTTGTTAAGCATTTTATTTAATATCAATATTGAATAATAATAATATAGACACTGCATATGAAATGTAAACTGGACTGCATTTTATGACCTCTGCTTTTTCGTTGTATGTAACTAAAAAGAATCAAATACTTCAAACTAAAGATGGGTGAAGTTCGATTTTTTAGGTAATGGTATAAAAGTAAATAAACTGAATAAATGAAATGAAATGAAAAATCACGTAAAAAAAGTTCAAAATTCACTATTTTTGTTAATATATAATATATTTTTTAACTTTATTTAACAATTATTTACAATAAAATAAAATTTCTTATTATTTTTTGGTATTAGGTACATTTATATAAATCACATCACGCATTTGCTAGGGATATTTATTAGGGTCGCACTTTTGATATTATTATCTACTTTGAACTTAATTTTATATCTAGACATCCCAGAACAAAAATACATTAATTATTTTCATAAAATTTAATCATGAAATATACCTATATTTCATAAAAATACTCTCCCCAATCACCAATTCTCCAGTTTCTGATAAAAAATTCTCTCCACCCAGGACGAAGTCATCGTTCGTGAACGCCTAACGTGTCTAACAACTAACACAGAGGTACGTCTCTGACGGCTTGAGCTTTATTCCTTTATAGCCTAGGAGCCAGTGGCTGCCCCGATTTACGTCATTTTATAAAAACTGAAAGTTTATCTGTTTCTGCCACTAAACTATCAATATTGAAGTCATGAATATCATGTCATGGGGTTGGAACCAAGTTAAATATCTGCCAATGATGGGAGATGATCTACTATTACCTAGGTCAATATATCTAAAAATTACACTTTATTCTATGACGCAACATTTTAACACCTTTTTTTTAATATCGCCCAAAGCTAACACTATTCAAATACCAATATCTGGTGATCATTTAAACCTCTAGTAGAGGCAAAAATAGGCAAACTTTCAGATTTTATAAAATGAAATCGGGCGGCCACTGGCTCTCAGGCTATTCCGCTTAAGGTACAAAATTGAACACGCTCGCACACTCCTCATGTTGCACTTTTATCGGCATAACAAAATATACGCTTGACGCTTTCGCGCTGTTCACATTTAAAGCAAATTGTGCTTCTTGGCATTTTTTATTGAAAAAACAAATCAAATATTTAGAGAATTATTGCCATCCCATTTTTGCAATCACAAGAATATTTTAGAGGCCATTTTTAAAAACCATTTTAAAGTAACACTTGCGTACTTGCAATTTTATAAATAAATTTAATTCACGTGAAGCCGTTGAGCCCGGTTGCCATTTGAACATCTGTCGCAGTCGTCACGGGTAGTCAGAAGCCAGAAAGTCTGACAACTAGTCTAACAAAGAGTATCGTATCACCTCGTACTGGGTTGTGGAGGTCTGATGGCAGTTGCTCCACGTAAAATACTGATATTCAGCTAAACCGATTAAACTAAAAACCCTTCCATGGTCATTTGCCCGTAATCCTAAATTACAAGTACCAAATATTTATTTCCCTTATGGATTTAAAACTATAAAAAACAGTTGTAGTATAAATATATTTGAATGTTTTACTATAAGAAAATCTTATAATAGGAAAAAACTAGGCCAGCAAAAGAATATTAGTTTGTGCTATCGAAATTTGGGTCAACGCTCGCAAAGCTGATCTTTCATCTATCTAATAACAAACTTTGTTATTGGAATTGGAGAGAAGAGTGGTTTCCTTATGAACCTCGGTCAGAATGCCTTTGCTATTGAAGGTCTAAATGGTAAACCCTTTTACCACTTATCACGTTTTTACGTAAAAAATATTATGACTGCCTTTCATCGCGAGGTCCCGGGTTCGATTCCCGGGTCAGGCAAAGTGTTATTTGTGAACTTTCCGTCAGAAAATTTACAATAGCTGCACGGGGTTGGAATTGTGCCCGTAGGATGGCGATAGGCTCACCCAATGGAACCTAAACATAACAAGTGAAATGTGGGTAATGTACACCTCTGCCAAACCCTGCTGGGTAATATTGGCGTGATGTTATGTTATGTCATGTTATTTTAAATATTATGGTAGTCTTTGAAAATTCCTCAAAATAGTTCCAATCATTTAGAAAAAATGTTCGTACCTAATAGGTTGTTGTCGATGGATTGCATTAGATATTTTACTTGGTAAAGAAATATAAGGAAAATAATTCAAAATCTGAATTAAAAAACCTTAAAGAATATAATTACTTTTGTCGGACTCTTAGAAATCTTAATAACTAGTCAATAGAAATGCTATCGACTATCTTTTAACACTGGGACGCATGTCGCCGTTTTTCAAATACCACTTTTTGTATTCCTGCAAACAAAATTATTCTTTTTGGCGATGACATAAAGACGAAAATTCCTCAACTCGCACTTATGTTCGATAAGACTCATGCGCTTGTATTCCTGCAAACAAAATTATTCTTTTTGCGATGACATTAAGACGACAATTCCTCAACTCGCACTTGTGTTTGACTTGACAGATGCGCGGCGACAAGGTCACGCGTCTTTGACATTTCTATTGCCTTATTATTAAGATTTCTATGGTCGGACTGAATCACCACTAAACATTTAACTGAGTATCTTACACCTGACATTTTGTATAGCAATGTAAACTGCATTCCACGACCATTGTTTCCATTGGAGCATAATTTGGAATGTCTCGCATTGCATAGAGACTCTCCAACCAGTTCGAGACCAT
Source organism: Hypena proboscidalis (assembly GCA_905147285.1). Classification (NCBI taxonomy): domain Eukaryota; kingdom Metazoa; phylum Arthropoda; class Insecta; order Lepidoptera; family Erebidae; genus Hypena; species Hypena proboscidalis. Next base: position 3,086,093 of record LR990147.1, read on the forward strand.
CTCATACTGGAAATGTATAGGTCGATGTGTAGCCGTCTGTACACAAAGCATCGTCATTCAGCCGCTCGTAGTCCACTGCTGGACATAGGCCTCTCCCAATTTGCGCCACAACACCCGGTCCTGCGTCTTCCGCATCCAGTCCCCTCCAGCGACCTTCTTCAGGTCGTCAGTCCACCTGGCAAGGGTTCGTCCTACCTTACGGTTGCCGAGTTGCAGTCTCCATTCTAGGATTCGTTTGCTCCAACGGCTGTCGGTCCTTTGGCAGACGTAAGGAAGCAGTAAAATCGCAGGTTCAAATCCTGCCGGTCCCATATCTTTTTCAACTGTTTCTTAGTATAGACGTAAGAAAATTGTTCAAATTGTAGATGTGGACTGTGAACGTTATTTTACGTCACCATATACAAGAACGGTTTACAAGATATGTAACATATTCACACAGAGGTATTTTGTTCTTTAAACTTAACAAAATATTTCGTTGTTTTCTTGAGTCAGTATTTATTAATTTATTAATTTAATTAATTATGGATCTCCAACAAGAGCTATACTGATTATAGACATGTAACAAACACATTAAAACATTTTAGTGTATTCCCTCAATTAAAGGAAACTACAGCTTACAAATATTAGATAAAAGTTCAAGTATAAAATTTAAATAAAAAATTACATTATATGAGATCAAAACATAGAATTAAAATATTTAAAATGACAAAGTTATATTCAAACTGTTGGTTGAAAAATATACTTAGTCGTTTTATACGAAATACATAATTATCCCAGCTATACAAAATATCGACAATTATAATTTTGTAATTATTTTGTACCTAATTGTGAAGGTAAATTATTGATACCACGCGAATTATTTTATTCTATTTGCTTTCAATTCTTTCTTAAAATACAGGCAATTAAATGCGTTCAATTATAACTTGACTTGCCTTATTTCAAAGGAGACGCCACATTTTTGCCCAATCTCCAATAAGTACATGGAATTCATCTTTGCATAATCATTTTTATGATGAGCAAAAGTTATATGACATCAAGTTCCAAATGTTAGTCCGTTTTGAGTTCTCAAAAACTAGGGACTGATGCTGTAGGGTATAGCGTACTATTAAATATAATAACCAATAACTAATTGAGTTGATTATTCAAACACATTTCCTCTCCTCTAGCCTAAGCCTCACGACGTAACACCACAGGGCTTTATATGTTGCAAGGACTAAAATAATAAAAACTTATATAACTTCTCATTAAAAATATTATTAATTTTATTGTTTAATTTAAATGGACTATTAATTTAAATTAAATGATAAATTTTAATCTGTTCTAACAAAACCATTGCAATGCTTAGTAGTGCACAAACCTTATTTTAGTAGTAAATTTGCAACCTTACTGATAACAGCAATGTACACCCCCGGCTGAAAAAATATATTTTTATTGGAAACATATTTTTGGTCACTTTCAAGTGAAAGATATTTTTTTACTTACTTGTGATATAAACTTAAATAAAATGAATATTTATTTTCTTTTCAGATGACAGGATTCCTGAAGAGGCGGCATTGGTTACAAAGTGTATCACGAGATGAGGTGAACAATGAAAAAAACTTTTGAAGGTCAATATTGTGCTCGACATGTGAAAAATCACGCTTGAGTATTGCTGTTCCTCTCATTCTATTCTTTAAGAGTGTGTGAGAGAATAGGATAAACACAGTATGAAAGCACGACTTTAAAAAGGTCGAAAACGGGCGAAAGAATTTTTTATAACGCGTTGTGAAATAAAAAATGATACTGAATATTTTCGCGGTGATAGCTTCTGTTTTTTCTTTTAACATTCTTAATTTAAAACTGTTTCTGAATTTGAACTCCTCTACAAAGACAATAATTTATTTATTTTTCAATAGTTTCAATTTCATGACATAATTCAACTGATTGTATTAGTCCTTAACAAAAATGCGTAAAATTCCCTTCAACGGAGAATTATTGCTCAATACAGAAGGGTTTATACAAACAGAAGGTATTATCGTGAAAAATGATTTATATTAGTACTAAAAGAATTTTATCTCCTATAGTAATTATAAACTAAGGTTTTATGCTCGTACGCTAATGTGTCAAAATGCACGCGTGCTGTTAAAATATATTGAAAATATAAAAAAAAGTATTGTATATTAAAAAAAGTATGTAAAAAGCAAGCTGTTCAGAAATAGAGAGATAATTTTATTAAATTGTTAATTTTGAGATGCATTATAGGTTGACCGCTTAACTGAGACTTCGCCTGCGGGGTACAGGGGCGCGGGGGTATGGTGACAAAGGGGAATGAAACAGCTGCGGGCGGTGGGCAAATTTTTGTGATTGTTCATTACGTTCGCTACATGGGTAGCGATCGCATGTGTTAACTGTTGCAGACACCTTGTGAGAGGTACACATGTAATGATAATCTCAAGATGAATCGAAAAATCTTCAGACATAAAGTAAACAGTCAGTGCAAGCAAATGGCTTTTAACGTATACATAAATTTTAGAAAAAAGAAACTGGACCCAAAAAAAGTTTTGACTTTCTTACGATTTAATTATATGTTTAGATAAAAAATAGTATAATAGTTTATTCTTAATTATTTTATTTACGTACATAAGTTTATTAAAATTTTGTATCTTCTTAACTATTTTTCATTTGATAAATCACTATTTCTTTTTTCCTATGATGTCACATAACTTAGGAAATATCTTGGTACATTTCATCTCCTGTATGTTTCATTAAGTGCCCCCACCGCCCGCAGCTGTTTCAGTCCCCGTTGTCGCCATACCCCCGCGCCCCTGTACCCCGTAGGCGAAGTCTCAGTTAAGCGGTCAGCCTATAGTTGCGTTACGAAACAGTCGAATAGAAAATATTTAGATGAAAAAAGTATATTGAAAAAAATGTATAAATACATCGACTAAAAAATTTAATAGTTAAATTCCATCAGTACAATGTTCATGATATCATTTTAGTTAGTAGCTATATTAATTTATTTATTGTAATAAAACACAGTTGCCTTTAAGTTAGTTGAATCCAAAGCTTGACTGAATGTCGAAACAGGTGAAAATTTCGCAAATGAATTAGCGATGCGTGTATGTATTGACGATCGTATGTACGTGAGCGAGTATGTACAAGAACGTACGTATGTACATTGAGATTATTGAATTCCTTGCCACGCGCTAAGCGGTATCGATTCTCCGTCCCGTGCCTCGACTATTCAAAAATTCATTGACACTGTCCATACCGATCCGAACCGACATTATACCATTATACTCACGAAAATAGAATACATTTATCAATAAACCAAAATTAATTGCCTCTAATGCCTACCGTTACTTTTTTTTCACAAACAACTTTTTCGAGCATTGAATTTTTTTTCCAAAATTACAAATTTGAAAATGCAATTTGAATGTTTCATGGTTGTAATTGTTGCATTTTGTTTTTAATTATATGAATAATAAAGGCTTGTGAATATTGCGTAAATTCTAGAATAATCCGCCAGTCAAGTTCGAAGTTTGAATTTTGTTGAATATACTTTGCATTTCGCGAAGTATATTAATTCATTTTTATATATAAACCAAGTGACTTTTAGATTATATATACGTGTCATTTATGATGTCCTTTATTTTTGAATCACGTTATTATTTTTAATGTTATATGAATAAATTCACGTAGACTGGAAGAATACGTTAGAAATATTGCTAAAATCTACGCACATTGTCTAGTGTAATAATGTTTAAAGAATATATTAATAAGAATTCATATAATTTTGAGATCCGATAGATAGGACTTGCCTTTTTCGTCATATATGGTGTAATTATGTATGATAACGACCCAAATCAAAACTGTAAAGAATTGATTTAATCCTACATTATTATTATTATAATATTAATAAATTCAAACGAAGTATTAATATTTATTACGTAAAAATTAAGTTCGTGTCTTCTTTGAAATTTTGCAAAGTTTTACAAAGCTTGTTAAAAAAAACATTAATATTGTAAGAAATGTTTTATTTATATGGATAATTTCATATTCTTAAAGTAGGTATTTAAAATCCTGTGTTAGAGTCATGTTATTTGTTACAAATTGTTTATATTTGATTAATTTTAAGGAAATATTCGAATTTGTAAACTACCATTTAAACGCATTAGATAAATAATTTTATCGTAAAGCAATTGGTAAAAATATCAAAAATGTAAACAAATGTCAAATTAATTTTTAGCTTTATTTTTTCCTCTGTGGACGTCTGAATTTCGGTTAGTAATTTTAGTGTTAATAATTGTAATTTTAATAATTCCAATTATATTGTTGTATTGCAATTGAATGTAAAATGCTTTAATGTGATGGTAATTAACTAGGGCACTTTCGAATCGGTCCTCACCTTACCCTTCTTCCAGAAAAGATGAGGTTATATTCAAAATGTTTATTAATTATAATTCAAAAATATTTATAATGACAAATGAATTTATTATTATCTTGTTAATATTAATAAATAATATATTATGTAACCAATATATCTAATTTTCATAAATGGGGGCCGATAATTTCGTGTGATATAAAATAAATAATTTCTAATTATATCTTGAAAGTTGAAGACTTGAAAATAATAACATTTAAAAAGAAATAATATTATTTACTAAAGCAATATAACCTCATCTGGTTTACATTTCTCATAAATAAATCACTTTATGACACTATTTTACACCCTTACAATATTTATTTCTTTTCTAAAAATATTTTCCGTGTTATTCACACCTGTCTAAAAATAAAATTGAACAATATTATTTTTTTAATGTATAAAAATAATAATGTTTGATTTTTCGGTGTATTTTGTTATACTGTTTAATGGAAGCGCTATTTCAATGCTTTTTGGCTTGAAAAAACACTTATATGTATATAAGGATTATATATTAAAACATTATTATCATTAAATCGACACAGGTAAACGTTGTCAGCAGATTAGATAAAAAGTCCACCTAGAAAATATTTTGTAAAAAAATGTCGGAATGCGATTGGTTTCAGAAATTAGATATTTGTTAAAGATTTAGATATTAAGGGCATAACTATGATGTAGTTACGCGATTGAGTTTGTTGCACACAAACAGACATAATATGTGACGTTTACCAAGTGTAGTAGAATACCTGGAGTAACCAACGGAGAGTCCAACCCTCCCTCTCTAACTACCGGTCTTTGAATACAGCCGGACAGACCAGACAGTTTGGCCGGATATTTGGGTAAAAATGCCGGACATTATGGAGGATTTTGTGTCTTAGTATTAATAGGTACGATATTTTATCTATATATATAAAATGAAACCCGTTTTTCGTTGTCACGACATAGTATGAAAACGGCTTGACCGATTTGGCTGATTTTTTTTTTGTAGTTTTCTAATACTCTGTACAAGGATCTTACGGAGAAAAAAAAAAAAAAAATAAAGTATTCATTTTTATATGGATGATATTATAGATTCCAGTTCAAATTGAATAGGTACGCATACATAAGATAGGTCAGCTATTATACAAAATGAAGTAGTGCATCAAATTTACGCTAAGGCCGTACGAAGTTCGCCGGGTCAGCTATTTTAAATAAAATTAAATTCTAGACAGTCATTTAACATTAATATATATTCTTGAAGTCTTCTTAAATTATAATGAGTGCCAATTGCACAGCGGTAATAATTTTTATTGATTGAAATTTAAGAAGACTAACAAGAGCCGGACAAGCCTGTCAAAAAACCTATATCTGGCTTTATCCGGATTTATCCGGACGCCTAAAACGTTAACGCCGTTACGATATTATCTTCTCCAACGTAACAAAAATCAAGGTAAAAACAATTGAAATTTCAAATGCAATGTTTTTCCAAAGCAAAGGTTAATTGTTTTTGGAAGCTTTCCAGGAAACTTTGGATATAATCCAATTCCGAAGAAGATTTTCGTATAAAAATTTAATAGGCTACACAATAAATTCTGATACCGGAACAGATGGTAGGGTTCGTGAATTAATTTCTGAATACAAACTTGAAATATCGTAGCGCTGCGTAGCTTTTTTGCTACGAATCGGTTAGTGTAGCATATTGGTGCTCGTAGCAAATAAATGGCACTCGTAGCAAAACGAACAAATTTGGCACCTGTGTCCAAAGTATGTTCTTTCTGTTCAAAACAAAAACAATTAGAAAATCTGAAATATCACGTAACAACTATGTCGATTATTGAATATGTTTCATAGAGTTGTTTGACAAAACAACTAAATTCTATCTGGTGGATAATTCCCTTTTTTAACAGCCAACGATGCCTCCGAGCTCGCGCGTGGATTTCACATAGAATATATAGTAAACATGTATGTTTGTGTGCAAAATACTTAAAATTTTGAAGTGTGCCGCAAAATTTTCTTGCTAATAAAAACAAATGCGAAATGTTTGAATTATATTCATCGTAAATGCGTTTTCATTCATTTGGAAGTGTTGCCTTATAACCGTTTTGTACATAAAGAAATAAATAAAAAAACGTTAGTAGGAAATAAATACACTCATTGGCTTCGAGAATTCGTTTTATTTATGTATTACCCAGACCTTTGCGTGTACAGTGGGCCAACGAGTTAGCTATGCAGGGCAATACTTCTAAGTCATAGTAAAGACTTACTACACCATTCATGGATAAGTGAGTCACATATCTAAATAGTAGGTATACTACACTTATTAAATATGTAGTTCACACATGCATAACTATTGCAGTCAGTTTTCACTATGGCGTAGAAGTTTTTGCCCTGCATACCTAATTGCTTGGCCCACTGTACACCACGGCTTCCTATAAAGCTGTATATTTCCAGCATAAGCAGGTCTTGCATTGCACGGGAAGCCTATACAACACGAGATCATCTTAAACTGGTAATGTAAAGGTGGATGTGTAGCCGTCCCATAGAAATCTTAATAATAAGGCAATAGAAATGTCAAAGACGCGTGACCTTGTCGCCGCGCATCTGTCTAGTCAAACACAAGTGCGAGTTGAGGAATTGTCGTCTTAATGTCATCGCAAAAAGAATAATTTTGTTTGCAGGAATACAAGCGCATGAGTCTAGTCGAACACAAGTGCGAGTTGAGGAATTGTCGTCTTAATGTCATCGCCAAAAAGAATAATTTTGTTTGCAGGAATACAAAAAGTGGTATTTGAAAAACGGCGACATGCGTCCCAGTGTTAAAAGATAGTCGATAGCATTTCTATTGACTAGTTATTAAGATTTCTATGAGCCGTCCTTATACTAAATTAAAAAGTAAGGCTCGACCGAGTTCAGTTTTTTGTTTTTTTTTTCATTTTTAATTAGCATTTGCCTACCTATGCTTATCTCTGCACTACCCTAGGTTGACTGTTAGAGAATGCCATAAGGCATTAAGTCCGCCTATGTACTATTTTTATGTGCAATAAGTTAAATAAATAAATAAATAAATTTGCCCTCGGGTTTGCCCATGTAAGTAAAGAAGTTTACGTAATTTTTGTGGATTTTAGTATCTCCATACCAATTTAGAAGCCCAGAAATAAAAAAGGCTTCTTTTTGTCGACGTACAGTTCTGTTGATTAAAATGTTGGCAGTATTTTACATTCTTACCTCTACAATAAGGTTTAAACTGATAAAATATTGAGCTGTGGACGGAAGCTCATACAAAAAAAATACACTCATTGTACTTGACGATTTGTTTTATTCATGCATAGCCCCGACCTTCATACATCGCCGCGTCGGCCTTCAATTAAAAAGTGAAGTTCAATTGAATTTTGAATTTTTTATTTGAGCCTGATATGTGCCTCTAACATAGGTAAAAGTTAATACTAAATATGGAGTTTGGATATATTTAATTCTGTTGCTAAGTTCTTTTGAGTAAAAAAACTATTTGAGAACAGCGCCCCTAGTGGCGAGTTTTGGAAACTATACACCTTCATGCATATATTACTCAAAAGACTTGATTCAGCAACATGAAACGTAAAAAATTTTATTTGCCACTGATGTGCGGCATTTAATTCAGTATTTTTGTCATACAAACGTTCTATAGGTACTCATGACTAGTTAAATCCTATGTAGGTAGATACCTTCTAATAACTTACGTAAGGATTGGTGGCAGAAATGGAAGGTAAGTAAATAAATAACAAAAACGATAAAATATAAATATTTTATTAAACATGTACACATAACTACAATAATTAACATTGCACGTCAAATACAAAAATATTTCTATTTATAGCGACTGATATAAAAATAAAAGTTCTAGATAAAGGTAGTATAAAGGTTTACGGATCTTTAGTGACCAATCCAGCGGGGCCTTGACCTATAATCGGAGCTAAACCAGCCACTGCTACGGCTTTCAGGGGCCTGAAAACAAAGAATCGTATTTTAGCGCCATCTATAATTTTTTTTGGGTACTTCTAACTGTGCACTAAAACGTGGCCGGACACGGCACAAGCGCTGGTGAAACTTTTAAGAAGTTTAAATAAAAAGCGCTAGATGGCGTTTTTACTAACTAATCAACGTCGAGGTTTTTATGATTTATAATGCTTTAAAATAAATCAAATTGGTTTGTTATTATTGAGATTATACTGTTTATTAATTATAACTATAATTTAGACACAGCTTTCTTTAATATAAGAAAATTATTTTGTAAATCAAACAATCTTATTGAGCTAACTACATTTCACAAATAATTAAATTGAAATCAGTTAGAATAAATGTAACTCACTTAAATCCAAGTTCCTCAGCCGGCACTCCTAGCTTAGCCAGCTTAGCTTCGTAAGTAGCCAATAAATCGTCATGAGCTTTGCGAAGTCGAGCAGCTTCGTATCGAAGATCTTCTATTTGTGTATCTTTAAGTTTTAACAGCTCCTGTATAAAATAACATAACATAACATTACATCTATATTACCCAGAAGGGTGCGGTAGAGGGGTATAACACCCACATTTCCCCTGTTATGTTTAGGTCCCATAGGATAGGGGGTGAGCCGATCGCCATCCACCGGGCACAATTTCCTGACGGTAAGTTAACAAATAACACTTTGCCCGATCCGAGAATCTAACCCAACACCTCGCGGTGAGAGGCGCATACGCTAACCACTAGACCATCGAGGTAGTGAATGACCAATTTGCCTCAATATACTGGTACAAAATATAGATAAACTTTTGGGTTTCTGCTGTTTCAAATTCGGGTTCCATTACCGGGTTGGGCATATGCTATTTGTGAACTTTCCGTCAGGAAATTGTCAAAAGCAGCAAGAAGTTGGAATTGTGCCCGGTGGATGGCGATAGGCTCACCCCCAATCCCATAGGACCTAATCATAGCAGGTGAAGTTTGGGTGTCGTACACCTCTGCCACACCTTGGTAATATAGGCGTGAAGGCCATTCATGTACAGCATGAAGCAATATTTATCAACTAACTCCAACAAGAGTAGCACAATTTGTGAACTAGCTTGAGAAAAGCATCACTGTCAAGTTGCTGCCAAATTGTAATGCTCGCTGTGATTCAGTTTGGCAAAAAGATCATTAATATAAAATTGAAGTGTCTGTTTTTAATGTCAGAATAACATGTTTTTTTCAGGTGATATAGTTATTTGTATGACACCAATGCCTAAAATACAGATTTTTTTTAAATATTTGTCTGTCCGTCTGTTTGTATCGACTAATCTTCTAAACGGACCGTTTTTGATTAAATATAAGATAAGGCGCGTAACATGGGTTTCTTTATACTGATGTACCACACAAAACCGCGTGTAGTTAGTTTGTTTGTTTGATACCGCTGATCTCGAGAACTACTAGTCAAATTTGATCATTCTTTTTGTGTTTGAAAGTCTTACTCTCAATAAAAGTCTTTAAATTAAGCAAAATTAGATCCTTAAATGAAATGTTAATGATTATTCTGTGCTTATGTATAATTTTGCATGCCAATAATGGTCGATATGTGTACCATTTATATTTTATAAGAATTTGTTAACTAACCCATATTGAAAGCGAATAAATGATATGATTTGAAAAAAAAAAAAAATATCATTACGCTAAAGCTTCACCGGAAAGGAGCAGTAAGGTTGAAAACAGCAGCTACTAATTATTACAACGAATTCCACGCCGTCAAAGTCGCAGACAAAAGCTAGCTCAGCAATAAAATTACTAACGTGAATTTCTCCATGTCCGACGTCTCTTCCTTCCATATTCTTTAGCTTGGCTTCCAGCAGCGCAGTCCTCAGTGACGCTCGTTGCTGCACCTCAAGAACAGCTCTTGAGAACCTCCTCTTCAGCTCGTCTCGCTCTGTCTGGATGCGATCGAAACGGACCTGAAGGACTTCGTACTCCCATTTCAGTACTTCGAATTGCTTTTCCAGAGATGCTAGCTGTTTGGTTTTGGCCTGAAAAAGTATTTGAAAGTTGGTGTTAGAATATTAATTTATCAATTGAATAGAAAAAATAATAATACTCTGTCATATTGCTTGATTCTGTCGTTGTATTTAATAGTTGCAAATTCATTGGCCACCACGGGATCTCTAAAACAACTGGTTTTGCCATGATTCATAATATACGACTTCGACCGCGTGGAGTTCGATATTAACTAGGTACATGCTATTTCTTTCAAAATTAGTGAATTTCTCTCATAAAGTTTCAACCTTTAATTCACCATCTTGCGGTATGTCATTTCCATAAAATCTATCTTTTAATTAATTTATTTTAATTAAGAACCCTACTTGCAAAATTACATGCAGTAGCCTGTTAAATTGACGAACCGGCCATATGAAATTACACCCCCTTGATTACCTCTTAGGCGAAAAATACAAAGTTATAACATAATTATACCAGTTCTTTCATGATTAATTTATGATGCGTATACGGACATACAGACAAACAAAAATTCAAAAAAAATATATGTTTTGGCTTTTACTGCTATGATGTCCTCTTGTTTAAATTTTTCATAAAATTTATAAAAAAATACAGTTATTACAGACATGGCTAATTTATAATTTTATTAAATGTATTATTGGGCGTTTTGCCAGTAGATTTTAAATAAATCACAGGTTCCAAACTTCTCATTTCTATCTACTATACACCAATTATACTAAACTAATACTTACGGCTAACGCAGCCTTATCTCTATCATAGTTGGCCATTTGTCTTTTCAGTTCTTTATTGTCCACAATGGCCAACTCTAGAGGTTCCCTCAAACTTTTTGTTTCAGCTACAGCATCTCTTGATATTTTTTCAGCCCGTTCTTTTGCTTTTTGCATCTCTTCCATCTTTTGTTTTAATCCACTTATCAGACCTGAAAACACCAAATAATCTCAAATAATTTGTTATAGCAGTAATATTCTTGCACGTTCTGTTGCCTTTTCTTTATGAAATATTGAATTAGTGAAACAAATTTACCCAGGTTATTTAACGTGATATCATTGTAATAGTTTTTCAAATCCGAAAACGCCCTTTCGTGATGTGCTATCAATTCTGATAACTGTTTATTTTTTCTCTCCTCGACTTCAGCTATTTCTGTTCTGTGTTTGATTGTTAACTCATATTTAGTCTCAGCAAGTTTCTTTTCAGCCTTATCCTCAATTTCTTTTGCTCGTTCTTCAAATTTGTCTCTTGTTTTAGATAACTCTTCTGCATGCATCAGCTTAGCTCTTCTTAGTTCATCTTGTGCTGCTAAGTTACGCTCTCTCATTTCTTGACGTAATGTTCTTTTATCGTTGAGCAGTTCCAGCTCTTGTTCAACATGTTCTTCTTTGGCAGCTTTTAATGCAACTAAGTTTTCCGCTCTCAAAGCAGCTGCAGCGGCTTGCTGTTCATATTTCAAGTGCTTAATTTTCTGTTTCTCAGTTTCTAATATTGCTTCATTTTCTTCTTGAGCCTCTTCAGTTGCTCTTTCTCTGTTTTGTAATTCTGCTTTAGCTTCTTCAAGCTGCTGTCTAGTTATTTCCCAGAAGGTACGGATCTTGTCTCTTTCAAGTTGAAAGTAGTTACGTTCTTCTCTTTCTTTGTCTAATTCCTCTTTGACCTTGAGCGTGAATTGCTCAAGCTTTTCTCGGGTCATTTCCGATGTGTCGACTCCATCGATGATGATTGCTAGAAATATATTAAAAATGTAAATTAGTTTCTTATTTGAAGTTACACAATAAATCAAGTACTTTTACTGTGCTTAACCTAAAGCCATTTTGTATTGTACAATAACATGTTGATCATTCTATATTCTATAAATAACCCTTGAACGCCCACACAACAAAAAAATGCATCGCTACACAAGATGACTACGATACTATGTAACAAAAGGCGGTAACTTTTAGTAATACTCAGAACAAACTCAGATAGAAGACTTACTGCAAGTACCACTAATTGGCGGCAGGTTAAAAGTGAGTTGGTGATTCCTTCACAAAAGCTCTACTACTAGTTAATTCAAGGTTATAGCATGGCGTACATGCAACATTCGCAAATGTTAATTACATAAGACATACCTGTTGGCTTTTTAGCGGCTCCACCTTTTCCTTTTGGCGCCTGAAATAAGATTTTCCATTATGTTTTAAACAAAACAAATAAATACATGGTAAATATTAAACTTAACAAATTTTCAGCATTATTTAACAAATGTATTCTTACCATTTTTATGTTTTATTGAATTTTATAGCAGGAGTTTTTGTTGATATAACGCGTGAAGCTGAAGTTTGATTTGACAGTGTTGTCAATGTAAACAACGGAGTTGACATGACGACTATCAAACTCTTCAGCAATGAGTAAAAAGGTTGTATTGTTTAATCAATACGTAGTCTTTCAATAAAAACCTTGAAATCGTTATCTTGTTTCCCTGCTAACCAAAGAATATTATACCGTAACCTACCGATGACTGTTAATGATTGTTTTTATAATGCGTATATATGCGTTATAGTTATAAGTGCTGTAGTCATACTTTTGGTTTGGGCTTGTTACTTTAAGTATTTTCTCTTTCAAAGTGAATAATAACACAAATAAAAGATTAGCCACTCACGCATACATCAAGGTGCTAAAGCTAGAATTATTTAGACAGAGTTGTGTATACATACAATACATGGCCTTCCTTTATATTTTAACTCATAAATTCAGTGGATTGTAGAATTTCTCTTCCCTGTAAGTTCTGTAACCAGCTACATAGGTGGTTAGTGGCAGAATGCTTCTATTCACTGCAATACTTTCTAAGAAAATATTTTAGAAATGTTTTGTTATATCTATAAATATAATCTAATAGTATGTTCTTTCAGAACCTTAGTTACTATTATTATAGAAATTATATGACATGTTATTTTTTAAGATGTGACATGTTTAAGTTAAATAATTAATTAGGTTTAATTTTTGATATGTGTAATTCCAATTTTACTGATTTTTCGAAAGTTTCAAGTGAATAATTTAATATTACATTTTTGTATGCTATTGCTAGATGGCGAAATGTGTCATGTGATGCGAAATAAATAAATGAATTGAATTGAATTGAGTGTTCTGTCTAGTTAGTCTATTTAGGTAGCAGGTCTAGGTAGCAATTATTTAAGTTTTAGAATGTCTGAGGCCTAGAACCTTAACAACATAACCTTAAACTTTAAAATAGGACAAGCATATTATTCATTAGTTGATAAATAGGCGTGATTGAAACCCGAGTCAAAAAACCTCTTTAAACTTCTGTCAAAAATAATAATAAAAAAAAACAAATTGACTAACAGAACCGCCAGGACTGACTGTCAATTAATAAATTTTCTGTCAAAGACAGTGTTTAAAAATTACTGTGCAAAATCATGTGATTGTAAAAAATATTTTAATTCTTCGCCGACAACGGATTTTACGATGACAATGCCATTGGAGAAGGCGATCTGCGTTCTTAATGATCTTATGAACAGAGCGTCTGATGTGATCATTTACAGTGTGATAGTTCTCAGTCTCTTTGCTGTAGACTACATCCTTGGCAATGGATTCATGGGGTTGATTGTTAGGGTCCTCTGCAAGGTCTTGTGCTTGGTAAAGAAGACGTTTGGTGATGAACAAACCCTGAAAGAGATGGCCGTCAGTTCCGTAGTTCTGTTTAGTGAAATTTTGATGCTGGGTGTCACTATTGCCGTAAGCAATCCCTACTTATATTATAAATCATAATATTAAAAATGAGGAAGTAGATCTGTCAGCTCTTAATGACTATTAGTGTATTGACTGTTCAAGACCTGAGGAAGGGTATAGGTTTTTATCGATATACCTACCACATGTGTGGAACCGGGCTCAGAAGCTAGTCAACTAAATAATTGAATAAATTTTTAATATAATGGGTTCTTTTTATCATTTTGCTATGTAAAACATACCACATTAAGAAACGATTGAAAAATATTGAGACAAGTAAGACTGCGGCCTCGAAATACCGTTCCACAGTTTTGCCAACTAAGCTGTGGACTCGGCTGGCTAGATGGGATATAAAAATAAATAAAAGAATATAATAGAATATTTTAAAAAAGTAGTTGAAAGAATACAGAAGTTACTTTTTGTTACTTTTTATCGATCAACAGCATGAGCAAATTCACGGGCGAAAGTTCGTTTTACTAAAGTTTTGTTTTTTTGCATTGCAGTTACTTAACAAATTCAAGAATGCACAAGGAAGGGATCCAATCACAGAGCTACTAAAAGAAAGCAAAGAAACTTTGAGGCAAACATCAGAACTTCTTGAGAAATTACAAATGCGACGGGTAATAAACTTGTTTAATACTACAGAGCGAACGTGAATGGCGTCTAACTTGTGGTAAATGGTAACTACAAGTCTAAAACCCATGACATTCAAAAATCCAAAATATGCCATTACGGTGTTAACAATAATATTAAGATTCCCGGCCAATTTCGGTTACGATGACTAAGCTACTGTGGGATATTTGCTCTTAGATGGTGTCATACTCTCCAGCAGAGCCACCCTCATAAATAACGGTCAAGTTTATCTTAAAACAATGTACGTCAAACGTACATAGTGTACATGCATTGTATATAACTGTACGCATACGAAATAGAGGAATAATGTACGTTGAATGTGGCTCTGCCACAAAGCATACTCCCTGGCAGCCCCACCTAGAAAAAGTACTTAGGATAGATGTACACGCGTGGTTTTCATGAAAATTGATGTACGTATACTGTTTATTATGTACGTGTTAAAAAAATCACTATCAATTTAGTTGTTTTAGTTTTTTTTGCTGATTTAAAATATCATACAAAACGCCTGATAATATTTATTAGCAAATGTTTTGAGACGATTTGCCTTTCAATTACATAAACATTACTTTAACAAAATTATATTAGTGTTAATAATTGTATTATTTTCAACGTAGTCCTGTCGTGTCGTAACACTAGTTTCGCTGACTAGGCGTCTAGCGAATACTTGGTAGAGGTAAGACGTTCGTCGTGGGCGAGATGTTTGTCCTGCAGTAAGTAGTCCTTAAGTTAGATTTAAAATTCATTCCTTTGTTCACATTCAATAAAATCACTTGTCTACTTCATAATTATTTTTAATATATATATAATAAACAATATAACTTATACTCTCCATCGTTTATATATTAGTAGATGGGAATTAACTGAAATGTCGTCTTTAACTGTAACAGCCTTACGGGCCATATCGTCGTAACACTCCCATTTTGAGTCACGTCGCTAACAATGGATCTTTTAGTGACCTAAACTACCAGCTGTATTTGGAATGAATTCCACTACACCTACTAATTCAAATATTTTATCGGAAAGCAGCAGTTCTTTTGGAATATCGCAAATACGTACATTTAGATCCAATTCGAAAAAAAATAATTTATCTGAAAGTACATATTCCGTGCATACTTTTCCAGTACACGAACCGTTTTTGCAATCAGTGATTTGGTTTTCTAACATTGACGATGCCGATTCATTTAACGAGGCCACACCATTATCTGATAATATTAATACATTTAAAGGGATAATCGAAATTTTCCTCGTTGTACACGTTTCACAGTCGGAACAAATTTTGGTAAGAGTGGCACTGAACACGAAATCAATTAAAATTTTTTCTACCACAAAACTAACATTACAAGAACAGTCGATTACTTCAAGATTGGCTTGTACTGTGGATTTATAATATTTTTTTAAGATTTCCGTTCGACTTTTTAAACAGTCAACGGAAATGTCTTTATGTACCAAAGCAGTAACCAATCTTGAAAAATCTGAATTCAAGGAAGTAATAAATAAAGAAATATTTACGCAATCAGTACAAATAACTACCAAAGCAGGCATCAAACGCACATGTGTTCATTGTAACTACATTTTTTTTACCAGATGTGCAAATATTGCCGTTAGGTAGGAATTCCACTTCGTTATTTTTAGGTATTGGTTTTATTTTTTCTAGTAAACTTTTTGTTTTTTGAATTTCAGTTTGATTTCGCCAATTTTCTTCTAGCTTAGGGTTGGTTTTGAATACAGATTCTTCAGCAAAGTCTTCACTTATGAAATCAATTTCTCCTTGGATTATTAGTTCTTTTATGTCTTTATTTACATTTTTAATTTCCTTTTCTTTCAAATTGGCACTGTTAGCTGCTTTCAATTCTCCTGTTAAATATTCTGTATGCTTCATGACAAAGTCATCTACCCTCATTAGTCCACTTCTACTATGTAACAATAAAGTTTTAACATTTTTAAAGTAGCTTTCTACATTATTGCTACTGGCAACATCTGATGACATAGATGAGTTTCGAATGTGGGAAAACATTATGTTTGACCAAAGAGGTATTCTGAGTACAAGTTTCCGGAAACATGTCACAAAATTTGGTAAATAGTACATATTTTCATAATCTGTATTATCACATAAATCAGAGTGAACGGTTTCAGTACCAACAACTGTATCAAACCAAGTTGAAAAGAAGTTCACAGAGCTTTCATCTTCTTCATAGGTTTCTATCACGTCATCCTCATCACAGTAATCAATAGCAGCCGATTCTTCATTTGACACTTCAAAAGATTTTAATATATCGCGAGCTTTATCACTTTTGCTTTTGCTACCATCCCTCAAATTTCTATCGTACTTCTGTAGCGCTACTATAATTAAATTTTCTATTATAATTTTTGCTTCTTCAATATTTGTACAGCTTTTCAGTCTCAACAGATATCTAATATAGAAGGACTTGACACGTTTGTCTACTAACTTAAAACAGTGGAGACGATACAAAGTTTTCACGAAATGTGATGTATCCAATCTCAAAAGACAGGTAATATTACATCGTTCTCTTTGGTCTAGTACATTAAAGCAATGCGATAGATATTCTCGGGTTGTCTTAAATCTCGTAAACGCATTAACAACAGCTCCGATTATAGCGGCTGACTCATCGCAAATTACCTCGTTAGGTGTGTTCATTTTACTGATCCATGTCTTCAGCCAATGACAAATATTATCCATAGTTTGTGACGCAGAAATCATTTGAGCAACTGGCACAGACTTATCATTAACCTTTAGCATCACAACATACAAAAACAAGTATTTACTTTCATAAGCATCTGTAGGATTTGGAGGATAAATTTTCTTGAAAATGGAACCGGTTGCGTCTATACTTAAAACGGCATAAGTATTCTTTGAAATGTTCTTATAGAAGTTTAACTGAAGTTCGGTCCAATAATGTATAAAAAAAGGTTGTAAAGAAACCGTTCTGATGACGGTAACCCATGGCTCTGTAAACGACATAATCCATAAGGCCAACACAACTGTTTTATTGTAACGTTTTGTACTGTCGAATTTGTTTCTTATATTTTGCAACGATTTCAAAGTCGGTACAAAAGGTGGTTCACATTGTTCATGCATATCCATAGAAGAATTAATTAGTTTGTTTCTTACAACTATTGGATATTGATTTTGCATGTGCGAAGCTAATTCTTTTGTTTTGTGGGCAGATAATTTTATTTTTGATCTATGAATTAAATTTGTATCGATACTTTCAAATGAACATGTAACTATGACACTATTACTATTCCCTGTAGTAGTAATATTAATTTTACCATTGCATTCCTGACATTTGCCAGTACATTTCATATGATAATCATCAGTCACAGAGCTATTTTTAAAAACCCAGACACAACGATTAGTCGTGTAACGCCAAATCCATCAATTTGTCCATTTTGATTTTGGCATCCTTTTCCTCCGTTTATATGTCACTCCAGGTTTATTTACATCATTTCTTCTGCCAGTCACTAAAATAGGCTTCACATTGTGCCATGATTCACTATCAAGTTCAAATGACTTCACGATAACCAGACTATCACAGCTACTAGAGCTTGCATCATCCTTAATGTTAATAGATTCATCGTTGTTTGAACCGTCACTATCATTATGCGCTTTATCACAAAAAAAAATCAAGAAAATGTCTCTTGGCCGATAGATATAAGGCTTTCGGTGACATTCGAAACGACAAATTCTTGCTTATGTTATATGCTTTATAAACACTACTTTCACTCGAAGGTATTTTTTTCACACTTATAAATAAGTGTTTTAAGTCCTGAAATGCAGCTTTTTGTTCTTCTAAACACACTGACAAACGTTTTGCACGCTTCATTATGATGGGATACGTAATTAAGATAAATTAATTAGTTAAAGAGTACTACACTTATCACACTAACGAAACTTGTCAAATCTCTGTTGATTCTCGTTAATTGGATATACGCACAGACAACTTTAAAAAACTGAAAACTCTTTGGAACATAATAAAGGTTTGAGCAAAGAAGGTGGCGATGTCGTAAACAAAATGTAATCGTAATAGAATTAATTTTATAAAACTACCCTCTACGTGTCATTTAATTTTTATTTTTATTACATTAAATTTTAATTTTAATTATGATTTATTAGCGAATAATATGCATACCAACTTGAAAAGTAATTTAATACAATGATAAAATAACATATAAGTAAGTACCATTACATTATGTACATTTACAACACATTTTTCCTGTCCCATAATACTTATATTTGAGTGTCTAAACATTATAACATAGCACCGGTATAATAATATTATTTGCTAATAAATATTATCAGGCGTTTTGTATGATAATTTTAAATCAGCAAAAAAAACTAAAACAACTAAATTGATAGTGATTTTTTTAACACGTACATAATAAACAGTATACGTACATCAATTTTCATGAAAACCACGCGTGTACATCTATCCTAAGTACTTTTTCTAGGTGGGGCTGCCAGGGAGTATGCTTTGTGGCAGAGCCACATTCAACGTACATTATTCCTCTATTTCGTATGCGTACAGTTATATACAATGCATGTACACTATGTACGTTTGACGTACATTGTTTTAAGATAAACTTGACCGTTATTTATGAGGGTGGCTCTGCTGGAGAGTATGACACCTTAGATGACTAATGTACAGTGGGCCAATGAGTTAGGTATGCAGGGCAAAAACTTCTAAGCCATAGTGAAAACTGACTATAATAGGTATGCATGTGTGAATTACATAATTATTTAATAAGTGTAATATGGGTATATTAAAATATGTAAATCACTGATACATAACAGGTGTAGTAAGTCTTTACTATGACTTAGAAGTTTTTGCCCTGCATACCTAACTCGTTGGCCCACTGAACCCAACTACCCAATTTTTGCGGTAAATACACGTGAACATTGCGGACACGTGAGGACACATTGAGATAATTAAATGTTATATTTGAAGGTTCATGGTGTTATAACTTACGTGGCAGTAAGGGTGGTATTACACTGAAATATATAGACGTCGATAGAGCTCTTATTGTCTCTTTAAACGTCAAATGCATCGATTGACGTGGATCGGTGTAATAACACCCTAATATTAGTAACCTTACTACCAAGCTAGATAGCTCAAGAAAGACTGCTTCTTCTGCTTCATGATCGTTTAAAAAGCTCTACCATCATTAAAGGAAGTTGCCTTACCATCTTCAACTAACTGTAGTTAAAGATGGTAAGGCAGCTTCTTTTGAACATATTTTAACAATGATTCTGCCATTCAAGGTCAAGAAAAATCTAACTAAGTGTGAATCAGATCCACCAGTTCTTGAGTTATAAATGGTGTAACTAACCCGACTTTGTTTTATAAAGAGTATGCAGATACCGACAGATGGATACTTCGATGATGAGCCGCGACTGGTCAATTCACTCAAACTCGAGGTGCCAATCCTGCAAATGGCTATTATGGATGTGAGTAGATAGATATATAGATAATTAGATAGATAGATAGATGGTGTGTTTAGCTAAGCAACATGAGAAATGTGTCCAATATCATTTATACCCATCCTGTATATTTTTCATCGAAGTAAAAATACCATATTTTGTACTTATACAAAAGCAAATCCAGTTTGAAAAGATTGATTTTGGCGAATTCAAAGACTGTAACTATACTCAGCAAATAAAGAACGAACATGGTGAGGTTTTTTCTTTTATCGTTTCTACAAAATCATTTTTCCCTCAGACCATAAGCACAACAAGGACCAAGATGGAAAGAGGAGATGCAGGAGATTCCGTCAATGTCAGAGATTCTACTCTCCTGTCCGTGACGTCATTCTTCGACGATGAATTCGATTCTCTAGTAGAGCCGCTCCTGGATGAAAAACTGTCTGAGGAGGCAAAAACCCTTGAAATCAGAAACAGATATCTTTGGGATGTCATGGAAGAAGACTCCAATACTTACGATGATTAATTTTGTATCTCAGAAATTTCCGTGGTAATAAATATTGTGTTTGGTTGTTCCCACATGATGTTGTTTCATTTGCGCCCCGGCAACTTAATTAAGGTAAGTTGTCTCTTTAAAGTAGTTATGGACTCATCATCATCACGAGTATCAAATGGGCCAGGTACAGTTCATGAGCAGTTGCTGACATTTTCATGTCCCAAGTAGATGTTTGCCATCGCCAACAATATAAGTCACTAGCATCTGTTTTGATTTATAAAATAGAGATCGTTATGTGTTGGCTTCTCTGTGATATTATTGCTAATAGCGATGGAGTATATACTTTTAATCTACAATAATCAATAAGTTCTATAACACCATCAAATATCTTAAACCACACAATTACTTAGAAACCTCCACATTGTCTCCCCAGCTCATTTGTCGTTTAATCCCTTCAAAGGTCCTTCTTCATATCGCACACTTATAGTGTCAAATGCTCATAATACTGTGCAAAGAGCCTAAAAGCTGACAGATATTAATTCCAAACCTCAAGACCAACTTATATTTGCATATTCCTAAAACTGATCATCTCGATTATGAACCGTCCGACTCCAAACTTAAGAACCATATTTTTATAGTTGTATTGGTTCTGGGTGCAAAGGTACATTGGTAAAAGGGTGGCTATCCGCATTTGCTTTGATGTCATATTATCAGCAGGGTGTCTGCAATGGGATGTAATTAAAAATTGCAAATGGAACAGTAGTTTCATCGGGTTTCAATATTAGTATATTTGCATTAACACCTTGCATTGTGCAAAGCGAATTTTAATACATTGCTATCTAATTGCCAGTGTTTTTTGTTTGACCATGGCATGTGAGAGATAAATAAACTGAAAAGTTTTAAAGCCTTGCCGCGTCCATTATATAGCCAAGGTTTTTTATTATAACGACAAAGGCTTCAATATTTTTAGTTAATCGAAGTAGATAATTGTTATCGACATACCTGACTCACTCCAGCATCATCATAAGATGTGTCGCAATTTCATTGGTATAAACTACTGACTATTAAAAAAAAAGAAAGGAACTAGGGGCCAGTTTCAGAGGTTCCGGATAGTTCTTATCCAACCCATAAATATGACCTGACCTAATTTAAAAGTGACAAGTTACACTTGAAAAAAGAACACAGCTGTCACTTTTTTTGACGACCGGATGGCGGAGTGGGTAGTGTGCCTGCCTACGACGCCGAGGTCGTGGGTTCGATTCCCACTTAAGATAAATCTTTGTGTGCATGAACATGGGGGTTCGTCCTAGTCTGGGTGTTTCTATGTATAATAAGTATGTATTTACAAAAGAAAAGTATATATTAGTATCAGTTATTCTAGTACCCATAGTACAAGCTCTACTTAGTTTGGGACTAGATGGCGTTTGTGTGAGTTGTGAAATATTTATTTTATTTTATTTATGCCTGTTTTCTAACATCCATGAACTTGGTACTAAGTCCTAAGTCGTGTAACTTGTGTCAATTTAGCCAGGTTTTATTTTATAAGTCGGATAAGATCTAACTAGACCTTTGAAACTGGCCGTAAATCTATTAATATTAATTAACACAATTTCAATGAAACAAACAGAGACAATAAATAACGCCAAATCTCTTACAGTCCCCTTCTTACCGGATTATATCGAATAGGTGTCTTCTTTGTGGGCTTATGGGATTCAGAGGGCTTTTCGCATTTGCTACTTTGTTGTCGAGATTATGCAAGTGATTATATTAATAAGTTGCTGTAGGGAGCGTGATGGTAATAATACGCGGACACTAAGTTACGGTAAAAGTTTATTACATCAAACTCACAACAACGTTTCGGATTTTACAATTATCACAGAACAATATTTTACAAAGAACGGTTTATCACGTGATACGTTACGAGAGTACGTGTGCGTGTGTATTCAAATCGGCGCGTGCCGCGACTGGCGTCGAGGTGCGCGGGCGCTGCGGTCTTAGTTCCCTGACGCGATCGTCTAGAGGGCGCGAAGGTAGCCCGATAGCGAAATGCTGTAATTGGCGGGCCGCGTGGGTTGGTGATTGGATGGACGTGGGTACGTTCGGAAACGTTCCTACATACTCCCCCTTTTGACCAAGATAGGTGCCCTCACCATTGGTCAAATAAAAAAAAAAAACAAATAAACTGAACTACGATTAGACTGGTTCCTTTCGTGGTCTTCCACGACGACGTTTGGGAGCGACAGGCGACGGAACCTCAAGGCATTCACCCTCTCGCGCGTGGAATCTCCTTAGATCCGAGATGTGGTACTTACCAATGACTTCTCCATTAGGATCAGGATATGACAAGAGATACGTAGTAGGACTAACCTTGGAACGAACAACGTAGGGACCATCTCTCTTAGGTATAAACTTTGAGGTAACACCCTTAGCAGTGTTACTTAGAACATGTGTCTTCATAAGCACTAGATCTCCAATATCTAGTTCGTCAGCTCTACGCAGCTTGTCCTTGACATCTTTTCGAGCGTCTTGCTGGCTTTCAATGCATTCCTTACTGCTACGAAGAGTATCCGCCAATGCGAGTAAATAAGGCGTGATCTGCGGCACAAAATTCTCAGATTCGACTACAGCACGCAGATCGCTCTGGACAGCGAGTGGCGAACGTAGCTCACGAGCATAAGTAAGGTAAGCTGGTGTGTGTTGAGTTGCCTTGGTAACCGCGGTGTTTAATGCAAAGCGAATGAACGGTAATTCTTCAGGCCACCGTTGATGTTGGCCTTCCACCAAAATTGCTAATTGTGTTTTGAGATCCCGATTCTTTCGTTCGACGGGGTTAGCCTCAGGATGATAGAGTGGGATCAAACTTTGCTTCACACCAAGCGTAAACATGGCATGTTGCATAACATCGGCAACAAACTGCACACCATTGTCTGAGATTAAACGGCGTGGAACACCAAAACGTAGGAATACCTCAGCGATTAGAATCTTCGCGCAGGTTTCCGCACTAGCTTCGGAGAGGGCGAACAGCTCGACCCACTTGCTCGCGGTGTCTTCCACGATTAACACCCACCGCTCTCCGTTGTTTCCTCTCGGCAGAGGTCCAAACAGATCGATGGCTATGACTTCGAAACGCTGCGCGGGCACGGGAGTCTGTAATAGTCCGGCAGGTTTTGTGTTAGATGGTTTATATCTTTGACATTCTATACATGTCTTCAAATAATCAGCGACATAACGTCGCATGCCTGGGAAATAGAAGTGCTGGCGTATTCTATGGAGAGTTATATCGACACCGCCATGACCAGAGGTTGCGGCGTCGTGATACTCTGCCATCACTTGCTTCCTTCGGTTTTCAGGTACGACAAGCTGAGGTTCTTCAGTCTCTTCGTCCGTGTAACGATACAGGATGCCTCTACACATATGGTAACCACGATCAGTCCATCGGGTTAGTTCTAATTCGTCTTTACCTTCCAGCCCCGTAATAATCTTTGCCACCTCTGGATCTGCGAGCTGATCTTGGCGAAGCGTAGCTGCATCCCAGCGAGGCGATTCGATGAGCACGTTACAGACGCTACAGGAATCGCGAGTCGTCTCCACACAAGGCGGACGACTGAGCGTGTCAGCGAGAACATTCGACTTGCCGGGGGTATAGTCCACTTGCAGGTCGAAGGACTGTAATTTCATGGCCCATCTCACAAGACGACCGGAGGGTGATTTTAAAGTAAGTAACCATTTAAGTGGCTGATGATCGCTACCTACATGTATGCGGTGTCCATCAATATATCCTCGGAACTTTTCAACTGCCCAGACGACTGCAAGAGCTTCTCGCTCCGTGGTGGAGTAATTTTGCTCTGCCGATGTTAACAGTCGACTGGCATACGCGATGGGTCTCTCCTTTTGTGGTGACTCCCCCTGGAGTAAGGCAGCACCCAGAGCATAATTACTGGCATCCGTCCTGAGAATGAATGGAACTTTATAATCAGGCTGAATAAGAATAGGTGGTGAGGTAAGAATCCTCTTGAGTTCACTGAAGGCTTTTGCTTGGTCTTCATTCCACAACCATGGCTGATTTTTCCTTGTTAGCTTAGTTAATGGTTGAGCAATGTGAGAGAAGCTCGGCATAAATTTTCTAAACCATGAACAGCTTTGCAAAAAGGTTTTTAAGTGCTTAAGATTGGACGGTTCCTTCATGTCCAAGATAGCACTAACTTTATCCGGGTCAGGAGACACTCCTTGAGGGGTGATAATATGTCCCAGATACTTGACATTTTCCCTGGCGAATGAGCACTTAGAGCGATTCGCGCGAAGGTTAAATGTTCGAAGGCGGTCAAACACTTTGCGTAATTCCTGCAGGTGTTGACTAAATGTTTCCGATACTAATCCCAGGTCATCAATATACCCTAGGATAGTAACGCCTTGTAGAGATGAGCAAGACCGAAATCTATCGATTAATCGCTGAAAGGTAGCGGGCGCGTTTCGCAGTCCGAAAGGCATACGTTTGAATCGGTAAACTCCGCATGGAGAAACGAATGCCGTCTTATCTCGGTCCTCGGGGCGAACGCTCACTTGCCAGAATCCTGATTGTAGGTCTATAGTACTCATGAAACAGCTCTTACCAGTGTACTGAAGAAGGTCGTCGATGACAGGTATCGGATAAGAGTCACTCTTAGTGACCGCGTTCAATTTTCGATAATCGACGCAAAAACGGAATGTGCCATCCTTCTTTGGTATCAGTAAGGCTGGTGCCGCCCAGGGGGACTCACACTCCTCGATGATGTCATCCCGCAGCATCTTCTCGATCTCCGCTTGCATGATGGCCTTCTTAGCGGGCGTGAGGCGATACGGCGGAACGGCAATCGGCGGTGAATCTCCGCAATCGATGCGGTGCTCCGCGAAGGGTGTGGGCTCTCCTCCTACTGCGAAGATATCTTCATATTCTGTAAGCAGCCGAGCGAGGCTTTCTTTCTCTGAAACTGACAGCATCGAACCTTCATCACTCCGTAAAATATCCGCGGAAGCATACCCTACGGAATCACGTCGTGTATATTCACAACGCAAGGGGTGAATGACCTGAGGCCGATCAGCTGTGAACCATGTGTTGTTACAGACATTAACGACAATGCCTGCTTTACGTAGAAAGTCTACTCCCAATAGCGTCTCCGCACTACCCGCGTCAGGAAACACTACAAATGTTATCGGTACAATATTATTCGAGGTGAGAATTAAAACATTTACATCTCATACGGTATTTTTTCAGTAATGTGGGTGCAAACACCAGCTTTATACAAAACGTCAAATTTTCTAAAGATAGTTAATCAATTTCATGCTACTGGAACCTTCTTTCTTAACAAGAAAATTGATTAGCCAAGAAACTAAAACGAAAAGGTACGGACGGCGATGATCATCAATTTATCACTTGAAGCCTTTTTGCCCCTTTCTATTCAATACTTTTTGCGCGGCAGATTAAATTTCACGTCGCACCCAAAGTCCAAAACCATTAATACTACTCCACCAATTTAAAAGACCTACCCACCCTCCCGCGTCTTTAATAAAATCCTTTGCTTCTGTGGCTATTTGAGTAAATCGGAGGATCAAGTTAAAATTGTTTTGTCCGTCCCCATCTTGTCATTGATATTTTTATTTTATTTTTTCGACACGTCTGGTGTAACATTCTGATTATGATTTTTGCGGACATGTAAATAATTAGTAAAAGGATGGATTGGTATTTGATGGCATGAGACAAAATTGTTTTGTCTTTGTATTCATTTCAAATTACAAGAGCTGTTTATTCTGGTCTGGTTGTTTCTCCCCAATTGTGGGTTTGTCTCTGAAAATAAGGTGGTTAAGGTGACAATTGTTTTTACGGCTCTCAAGCTTTTTTTCTTTTCAATGATTTCTTCCCCTATTTAGTTAATTGCCAGCTCTCATATTTCTATGATGCGAGTGAAAATTTAAACAAAGTTCGAAATAGTCTGATTACATTGGACGCATCACGTTTTCTGTTAAATGTTTTTTTTCTTTTACTACAACGTTAATTGCCTAAGGGTATCCAATTAACGACCAAGAAACAACAATTCGTCCAAGAAAAAAAAATTAACTTAAAATAACATCTACAAGCAATACATTGGTATCATGCACTGCACCGTCGGCAAACTTTACTGACATGTGCCTACTGTAGAATGAATACCCAAGTTTACGTAGTAACGCATATAATTTTGAACCGGCGACACTGCGTTTCGCAGCGGTATCCACCAACCCGGTACCACGATATCCGTCTATCACAATATCTAATACGGGACGACCGTCGCTAATATCGTTGTACGCGGACACGCTTTGCAAACTTCTCGTAGGTAACGTATCACACGTAAATGGTACAGAAACATTGTTACACAAATTATTTTCAATAGAAGAGCGTTTATAATTACACATTGACACATTAAGAGGTAAATTACGGTTACACATAAGAGTATTATTACATATAGGCGCATTATGATGCGAAGATACATTACTATTATTACACGTACACGAATTATTACAAATAGGAACACAGTTAGGTATATAATTACCTTCAAATGGAATAGACACATTATTATTACACATACAAGAGTTGGATACACAATTATTATGATTTATAGATTTACTTTCATTAGTAAAATCGCAATTGGAAAACGACTCTTTACGAGAGCAATTTGAACAATTAGAGCGAATCACACCTTTTGCTCCACAACCGTAACATGCAATATTGGGCACTGATAACGAATTGTTGTTGTCCTTATCGCCTTTTGATATCAATTTTAAACACTCGTCTCGCGTATGTCCACTTTTACGACAATAAATACAATAGACTTTACCTCGAGTGTCCTTGCCTACCACAGCCGGCGTCGAACTTTGTACCGTAGGCGGCGCGGTCGGCTCGCTCACGCGTGCGGCGGAGGGCCGATGCGGAGGCCGGGGCGTCGCTGGAGCGCGCTGCGCGCGCGACGGGGACGTTGAACTGCGGACTGCGGGCGTATTTGGGACGCTCGCGTTCGGTTTCACGGGGACACTCGACGTGTTGCTCGGCGCTTCCGATAGAGATTCCTCTATGCTCCTCGCTGTATCTATTAACTGGTCTACGGTAACCAAGGAACTTCGGGTTACCCGTTTTCTTATACGCTTATTGAGTAGGCCATACAAAATATCCAATTGCATGATCTCGTCGATCTTGTACGGTAACTGCGAGATGAGAGCACGAAGACGAGCGACGAATACTTCCGTACGGTCACTGACTGTTTGCTCGGCGGCAAAAATGTCGCGGAATATCTTGTGTGGCGGGCGTGGCACACCGAACATCGCGCGAAGCCTCTTGATGGCGTCGTCCCACGATGAAATGGTGGCTTTGACACCGCGATACCACACGGCTGCTTCTCCTTCTAACAGCATAGGCAGGCCTCGGAGCGCGACATCGTCACTGATATTCACGCACTCTTTGTAGATCTGAATAGCATCCACAAATGCTTCGAGGACCTCTGAGTCACGGCTGGAACCGCTGTACCGCGCCGTACATTTGGCGAAGCTCCCACGCTGTTGTGTGTCGGGCGATGGAGACGGTGGCACCACACTTGCGTTGACGGCCGGCGTAGCTAACAGGCTCTGAATCAACTGACGATTTGATTCAGCTTGGGCCTTCGCGAACGCCTCCAGAAACGTAGACAGGTGCCCCTCCGAGATCGGCGTCGCGGTCGCGGACGCTTCGCTCGTGGCGTCGTCATCGAAATGCTTGTTTTTGCGGCGAGGCATTTTGGATCCGTAGGTATACACAAAACAACAGTTTATGGGTGAGAACGGCACTGAACACGAGCTCTAATGTATATGTTCACGAATTATCACAGGGCAAACCGTTATGGAAGGCGGGTTTGAACGCGCGTCGGTAGGTATTTAACGCGCGGGCCGCTAGTTGGAGCGCCAGTTTGTAGGGAGCGTGATGGTAATAATACGCGGACACTAAGTTACGGTAAAAGTTTATTACATCAAACTCACAACAACGTTTCGGATTTTACAAAGAACGGTTTATCACGTGATACGTTACGAGAGTACGTGTGCGTGTGTATTCAAATCGGCGCGTGCCGCGACTGGCGTCGAGGTGCGCGGGCGCTGCGGTCTTAGTTCCCTGACGCGATCGTCTAGAGGGCGCGAAGGTAGCCCGATAGCGAAATGCTGTAATTGGCGGGCCGCGTGGGTTGGTGATTGGATGGACGTGGGTACGTTCGGAAACGTTCCTACATTGCTTATTATTTTTATTCAGCTACTCTATTGGAGAACTGGGCACTTAGTTTTTGTTATTTACTAATCGGGTATTTAATAAAATGCTTTTTTAAGGCAAAGAAAGAAAGCACTTACCTTTATTAAGTGTTCTGGTTAAATGGTCCGGTTGTCACTCAGTTTTTTTTTATATTTCTGAGCTGTAGTTGTGAATTGCCTAACCCATAAATTTAAAATACTGACATACAAATATCACCAGTACACGATGAGGAGTTATTCATTTCAAACAATTTTGTAGGTATAATTCCTCCAAGCGTTTTACAGATAATGTCCACGACAATGTCCCGCTAAATCGCTTCCATTCAGTAAAAAATCATCCAAATATACTTAAATCCGTAATTTGGTGAAAACCAAACAATGGTCACGTGTTTAGTGAATTTCAACCCTTGTACTATGGAGTAATTATGGTGTAATCATGGTGAGCTGTGATGGATGCCTTACGGTTTGTGGGATTTTTTAGGGTTAGGTGGCTTATTATGGGCAACAGACTTGTTGTTAAGCGGTTGAAGTATGTTTTGTTTCTATTTGAGTAACTTTAACTTAGTTGAGTTCGATAATTGGATTTAGTTTGTTTATATTTTGTCTAAAACAGTAAGTAGTATGGATGACTCAATAGCTACCTGTTTTTTCTCACAAGGAACCACGTTGAACGGCATTTGAAGATAAGTCATCTGTGAAGGCCTTTCCTACCTACAATATTTTTGTCAATATTATCCGCTTTGACTAGAAGAATGCACAAAAACCAGTCAATGTGCAAAATATTGACAATAATATTGTAATGCAGGTGTGCGAGTAGCATAAGATTTTTCTACTGAAACATTGAAAACACTCGGCTTTTAGCATGTCTTTGTATTTGTTACAAATGAATATAACCGATTTCTACATGCCAAACCATGGTTATCGCGTTCCCAGTCCAGGAAGTGTATGGAACGAAACCAGACAGACTTGACGGCTGCATCATTTATCATGGTAGTGGATGGTGCCAATTTTGACGTGCAAGCCTTCGTGTCTTCCTGTTTGTTTATTAGTCTGCTAGCTTTGGCCTGTGGCTTTGTTTGGTAATTAGTAATCTATAACTTATGGGTGGCTTAATGATAATGGTCTTTGTCGCAGGTACAACCAGTACCTGCTTTGGTGTTAGTTGCAAGGAATTCAATTTTAGCTTGTTTTTTTAGAATGGTATAATATTGGTATATGTATTTATGAATACTTAATTGCAAAAAGACTTGCACAAAGACATGTGCAAGTGAAGTCAAAATATTATTAATTAATATGGTTAAGGTATTTATCTTTTATATTATTAATTAGCGAAATCTATGATCAAGAAATTGATAGACGAAGGGCGAAATGGTAAAGTTAGGGGCCGTCTTAACAATAATATAACATCATAACATAGCCAAGTATCGAATAATTAAAATTGTTTTGTCCGTCCCCATCTTGTCATTGATATTTTTATTTTATTTTTTCGACACGTCTGGTGTAACATTCTGATTATGATTTTTGCGGACATGTAAATAATTAGTAAAAGGATGGATTGGTATTTGATGGCATGAGACAAAATTGTTTTGTCTTTGTATTCATTTCAAATTACAAGAGCTGTTTATTCTGGTCTGGTTGTTTCTCCCCAATTGTGGGTTTGTCTCTGAAAATAAGGTGGTTAAGGTGACAATTGTTTTTACGGCTCTCAAGCTTTTTTTCTTTTCAATGATTTCTTCCCCTATTTAGTTAATTGCCAGCTCTCATATTTCTATGATGCGAGTGAAAATTTAAACAAAGTTCGAAATAGTCTGATTACATTGGACGCATCACGTTTTCTGTTAAATGTTTTTTTTCTTTTACTACAACGTTAATTGCCTAAGGGTATCCAATTAACGACCAAGAAACAACAATTCGTCCAAGAAAAAAAAATTAGTACGACCAAGTAGTGTTTTACTATTCCAAGATTGTTTGCTTGTTAAAAGATTATTAACTTAGCAAACAATACCAGCTTAAACATTCAACCATGTATTATTAACACCTAAACAAGGGACGCCACGTGTCAAACTAACAAAAGACCTAAAATTACTGGATTCATCATTCTGCACCGCCTAAGTATTTTAGAACTACCGCACATATTTATACAAGCATACAATCAAATTGCTCTAAACTTACCAAGAAAAAAATACAACTGAAAGAGGCTTTATTGTAAGTATATAAGGATCAATTTCCAATGACCAGACACCATTCAACATTTTGAAATCATTCGAATCGAATATCAAATTCAAACGTTTGAAATAATGACCGTTAATTCAGCCAGTATAATCAGACCTGCTGTTTTTATTACTTTACCGTATTGAAGAGATCTAAGATATTGGTTTTCTATTTCAATATGGCGGCGGTTGATACGGCCACGTGCTAGTCACGTGACCGGTAAGAAAAGCAAACGCGTCGGTTCGGAATAACAGCTTAAATGCCGTCATTAGCGATTTGATTATGTTTTTTGTGTATTGTTTGAAAAATAGGATTTGTAATAGATAGGGGTTTGCAGTTACCAACAATACATACCCAAATTATATAGTTGGTACCTTCTCTTTTTTGAGTTATTTACTAAAGAAGCTTCATGAGGTTGTTGTTAAAAAATTTTTTTTTGTTGGTCCAATAAATTTAATTTTGTTTGGTGGTTTTAAATAGACTCAGCTTTTTTACTTACACATAACATAACATCACGCCTATATTACCCAGAAGGGTGTGGCAGAGGTGTACAACACCCACCTTTCACCTGTTATGTTTAGGTCCTATGGGATAGAGGCTGAGTCTATCACCATGCACCGGGCACAATTCCAACTCCGTACCGTAATTGTGAATTTCCTGTCGGAAAGTTCACAAATTACACTTTGGCCAACCCCGGAATCGAACTCGAGACAGTATACGCTAACCACTAGAACATCGCGGCAGTTAACTTTATTACTTATGTAAATAAATTTTGGAATTGCAAGTATCCACATCGCTTATTAAATTAAATAATATATAAAGAAGACTACGACAATTTTAAAACATATCGGTTTCTTTTTTTGCACGTGTGGTGTAGTTGTTTAAGCGGTCACCTCGCCGCTCTACACTGCACTGGTGTTGTGAGTTCGATCCCCACATGGGACAAATCTTTGTGTGATTCGCAATGATTTGTTCTGAGACTGGGTGTGCTTGTGTGAGTGAATGTGTGTATTTGTCCTTGTCTAGTTATTGCTATTGGCGTTCTATCTAATGTAAAAAATCCAAATTTATCTTTTATCTTTATCTTTAAAGGCACTGTTTCAAAGATAATAAAAAAAAATGATTTAACTTTGTTAAATTCATAAAAATATAATATCATATATTATATCATAATTCATAATGCATGTCTATATCGCAAGTTGCGAATACTGTCCTAATGTATCACAAAACTAATCACATCAAATGCCTATCTAACATAATCGAACGCTAAACAGTAGTACTGTACAATGCCGCTACTGTTATGTATTTATGTTGCATCGAGGTACTATTGAGCCAGAGTATAAAACAGTAGTCTCATTCCCTTATAAACAATTGCAATACAATCGATTTAAGTGACGGCATTAGAATAATTATATTAAGAAACAGTTGAAAAAGATATGGGACCGGCAGGATTTGAACCTACGACCTTACTGCACACCGGGCAGCCGCTTTAGCCATCCAGCTACGGTCGTATTTGTATCCTACTTAAGATAGGAACAAATGGATGAACGTGACGTCACGAAATGATGTATCATACACTTAAAAATATTAGGGTTCTGGTAAGAGGCGATCGTAGCTGGATGGCTAAAGCTGCTGCCTGGTGTGCAGTAAGGTCGCAGTTTTAAATCCTGCCGGTCCCATATCTTTTTAACTATTAGAATTACTACTACGTTATTACCTACTATGGTTGTTCCGAGCTGGAGCCCGTGACGCAATTGACAGAATCAATCATGACGTGCAGACATTCACGTCTAATATCACTTAAACACGCTGCTGCTACAAATGGGAAGCCTTAATAATATTCGTGTTGAGACATAGAGTAGAACTAGTGCAGATAGGTTATACAATACTATGCCTACTGCTACAATGTTTGTAAGTTTTAGTCACAATGTCTTTTAGTGGTATTTATGTAATATGAGCCTAGTTGCCTGAAATAAAATGATATAATTTGATTTTTAGATTGTGTACTAAAGGAGTACAACATCCACGTGGCATGAGCTTATCGCTATCCACCAGGTACAATTTCAACTCCGTGCTGCTATTGAGAATTTCCTCACGGAAAGTTAACAAATAACACTTTGTCCGGCCAGAGAATCGAACTCGAGACCTCGTGGTGAGAGATGCATACGCTAACTACAAGAACATTAAGCAGTACCTACAAGTAAATAAAAAATAAATAATCTCTACATATGTACAGTTGGAATGATGACTACATCTTTAATTAATACACATTAATGAAAACCTTTTAGTAATATGTTTTAATATAAGATACTAATATTACTAGTATATTTTTTATAAACTAAATAAATAAAATATAAAATATTAACGTCTATGTTCAAACAAGTTATCACTATCATTAGTACAGACAGTTGAACACATGAATAAATCTGTCAGTAAAATACACACAATTTTTCGCCTCTCTCTTCGTAGTTAATCTATGCAATGTAAAATCATCCCTTGATAGTCGCCAGCTGGACATTCAATATCAATGCAAATGTCTCGCTAGCAGGGAACACTTGTGGTATGCCTTGTAATGTACAATTACTATCAATTGTATGCATCCCCGATGCACTTTGAAAAATATAATTGGATGTTATTAAATACTCAGTAGGTATGACTATAAAGTGACATCAACATTGTTGTAGCTGGTTTAATAATTATATTAATAAATCGACGTACTAAATTATACCTTTTTAACGTTATTAAATTCTTAGGGACCAACATGACTTTAGTTAATATACTCTTACTAATAAAATAATATTACACTTACACAAAATGTACTAAAAAGTAAGAAATACTTTATAAGAAGGTTGACTGTTAGAGAATGCCATAAGGCATTAAGTCCGCCTATGTACTATTTTTATGTGCAATAAGTTAAATAAATAAAAAATAAAATAAAATACTAAAGTAATATATAACATCTCGCCTCATCTATGTATAACTTGAAAGAATACAGTAAACGGCCATAAGGTACCTATTTTTAAAGAATCATCCCCGTTATCCACACCGTTGAGGAGTTATACCTTCTAGCATCAGCTCAGCAACATGAACTGCTGACGGCTAGATGCAAATATCCGAGTAGCTTTAGGTAATGTACGAAAAATAATATAGAAGACTTTCAAATCAAAACAAACATAAAAAAACAAATTGAGAACCTTTTATAAGTCAGTTAAAAATAAACAAAAACAACGAATATGATTTTACCGCTCTTGTGAACGAGTTTGAGGGTAGAAGCACCACCGTCTCACCTATAACCTGCCGCCTAGTAGTGCTTACACTACTGTGTTCCGGTTTAGTGGTGAGATCAGGCCCTGAAATTACTGGCACGTGAGGTTTAATTCCATAGTCCTTAGATGAAGCGACGCATCCATACTCTGTTTTTGTGGATTGTTGATGTCCATAGTCTAGACTAGTCACTCGTCGAATAAGGAAAAAAAATAAACGAAATTACCCCAAAAAATAAACCAGCTATTAAAGTTATTAATCAGTAAGATTATAATCATTGTATCATACGCATGATCATCCTAAATATTAATAAAATTAACCTCCACTCGCGAACAAAATGGCGCCGCCAAGGTGAAGATCATTACATTGTAAAAACGATAAAAAGGTCTAATTTATTGACACGTGCCGGCAGATTTAATAATTTTCTACTTAGTCATTGATTGTGGGAAGTTTCTGATGAGTTATGAGTTTAAAAAGTTATGAATTTAGGGGATTAAATGCTTATCTCTATGGGTGGTCGATAGGGTAGGTTAATTAATGTAGAAATTAGCCATTTGGTAATATAATATTTGAGGGAGGGCTAAGAGAGGCAGATAAATATACTTACCACGCACAGTCCGTTCCGTGGGTGGATCACCGTTTATATATCAAGACTATGGAGATCATCATTAACATGTAAAGCCATATATCTATATAATTAAAAAAAAAAATATAGCAGCATGCCAGCATTTTGGGAACGTTGCCCACTGGTAGCGGTCTTTTAGACTAAGTTTGTACAATTATGGGCAAACTTCTTGAGCATTTTATTTCGGGATATTTAACATGTTATTTGTTGAGTTGCCGATATACAAATTATTTATTAATTAAAACTACAAGATACTCTCAGTATCTTACAAATTGTTATCAGTAAACTCATAAATTGTAAGTGTACGATGCGCAAACTTTCCCCTA
This sequence comes from Hypena proboscidalis, assembly GCA_905147285.1. Taxonomy (NCBI): domain Eukaryota; kingdom Metazoa; phylum Arthropoda; class Insecta; order Lepidoptera; family Erebidae; genus Hypena; species Hypena proboscidalis. The sequence goes on from LR990147.1 coordinate 3,121,443, forward strand.
CCACGTCACCTAATGCTCAAGAAGTTTGCCCATAATTATACATAGTTTTAGATGTAGTCATTTGTTTTTTGGGTTAATAGGAATTTTGTTGTCTTTTCTTTTTATTTCCTTGAATAAAAATGTATCATTTTATAGCAGATAATATTTATCATTAACAAACTATTCATGTAGCAGATAGATTTTTCAAACAAACTCTTGGATAAAGGTGTCATATAATTGATGCTGATGAATGATTTACTGCCCTAATATGTCTTTCTTACCTTGTTTTATAAATGCAGAATATTGTAAAATTCTCTTGTTTGTGAGTTCAAGCTTTTTTAGTTAAAAGTATGCAAACGATAGATTAAGAGTCGCTAATCATCGTGCTACCGGCGAATCCATCCAATTTTACAGACTATATTTTTTATTAATTGGTATTATTCCTAACAAATATCTTACTTACCTTTCTACCGTGATATCGATCATATTAGAAAAAGTTCAGCCTGCAAGTCTGTCTGATGAAAACAAATGTACAAATAATAATAATATTATCATACGTTTACAATTTCCACATTTCCATTCCTCATCCTAAGCTCATTACGGAATTTAAAAACAAAATATGGCAACACATTGTGTACTGTGTCTGCCCGATAAAAAAAACAATGTTCTGCATATAATGCTGTATAATGAAGTAATTTGAGTCGTTGGACACAACCCCTTTCATTCTGGACGCCTATTCTGGATATTTTGCAAAAAAAGGTGACGAAACTTTATTTTTAAATATTCTTTTGAATTAGTGTTCAATTTTTTTTGAGGTTATAAACTCTTATCAAATAAGATCGCAATTCGATCAAGTTTTGACATGTTTTTTGACACCAAAAGGCATATTTATTTATTTAAGAATCAGTTTATTTCTGTGTTACTGAGAGGAAAACATATTTTAATATTTAATTATAGTGATCTTATTTTATTTAAATTATTCTGTAAGCATAATATTTATGTCGAAGAGCCCCTTAATACGAATAATACTTATAAATATTTACGAAGAATTAATACTTAAAAAGCCAATATGTATTTAAATATATTTGTATCTAGCTATATTCGATTTTATAAAACAAATTTAACAATATTTAATATTTACTGCCCCTGTGTTCTAGTGGCCAGTGTATGCGCCTCCTACCGCGAAGTCTCGCGTTCGCTTCCCAGGCCGGGCACAGTATTATTTGTGAACATTCCGTCAATTGAAATTCTCAATAGCAGCATGGAGTTAGAGTTATGCCCGGTGAATGGCCATAGGCTCACTGCCTATCCCATGGGACCTGAACATAACAGGAAAATGTGAGTGTTGTACACCTCTGCCCATACCCTTCTCGGTAATTTAGGCTCGATGTTATGTTTGGAAAAAATACTAAGCAAGAAGTATATAACACACACCAATATTGTATTGTATTCATCATTCAAATAATACAATGCCAAACTTATTTCGAATACACCGCCGCCGCTCAGTCAAAAAAGCAATATGTAACAGAATTTGTTTTTCAATTTCGTACCAATTTTGCATACGGAACCCCGTGTCGAGCAAATAAAACGCGTATTGTGGTTTTTACGATGCGTAAATATTTTTTTTATAATATTTTTTTCTTTTTATTGGCGAAGGTGGGAATGAAAGAGTCGCGTTACGTGGTATATTGTCGTCAGAATTTGTGTAATGGCATGTCTGTGTTTTGTTTTTTTTTTCGTGGTTTGAACGCTTTGGTTAACTCGATACGGTTGATGAAGCTTACGCTCGATTTAATGCAAAATGGAGATTTCAATCTCCATTTTGCATTAAATCGAGCGTAAGCTTAATGAATTAATTAATTTGTTGGTATTTAAAATTTTACTACGAAACTCAACTATCATGCGTCTGACCTGCCTGGGTTAGTTATAAAACTGATAATTCTTAACAGCACTGCTTTTTTTTTTATGAAAATTTTGATAATAATAAAGACATTGGTGTACTGCCTCGTTGGTCTAGTGGTTAGCGTATGGGTCTCTTACCGTGAGTTTAAGAGGTTTGATGCCCGGGTCGGGCAAAGTTTAATTTGTGAACTTTCCGTTAGGAAATTTTCAATAGCAGCACAGAGACGGAATTGTGCCCGGTGGGTGGCGATAGGCTTATCACCTATCCTATGGGATTTAAACATAACAAATGAAGTGTGGATGTTGTACACAAAGTTTAGGTGTCAGTTGCTTTTTTACAAATTGTATTAACTATTGTAAGACGTATATTTTGTGATCATTGTAACTTATAAGTACTTAAAAGTTTCAAAAAAATATTATAATATTATTATCTGCCACACCCTTCTGGGTAATATAGGCGTGATGTTATGTTATGTTATGTTAATAGGTGCAAAAACGAATAAACGGATTTTGATTAAATTTAGTGAATACACAGTCAGTCACAGAAGCATTTCATAAGCACGAGGCTCCATCTGCATAAGCACGTAACTAGCCCATCACTACATTTGACACGTATTGAGTGAATAACGCATCTGCTCCTAATTGAGCATCGATTAGTGCAAGGGAATGTGATTAGGATACAATAACGTGTAATGATTAGATAGGTTTTGCGGTCAATTGCTTATTTACTATAAAGGAGGAGGAAATATATAAGTTTTGGCTAAATGTGGTAATTTTCATTCAAAATATTAAATATCTCGCGATATTATCGGGCAATATCGGAAAACTCGCTACAAAAAATACATGGTAAATATATGGTGATATCTAATTCTAATAACAGTATATATTTTCAAGTAACAATTTAATACGTAAGTATTTGTTAGAAATTGTAACTAAACAAGTCTCATTTTGACTGACAATTCTTTGTAAAACTTTATCTCCCCTTGGGACAAATGGTTTTCTAAGTTTTTCCTATTATTGAACCAGACCGTCAGTCAAGACCGACGGTTATTTTATTTCATCTGCTTTAAATATAAAATAAAAACAATTGTAAATTTAATTGTAAAAACATAAGTTGCATTATTTTTCACTTTATAAATAGAACACATATATCAAACAAATTGACACAAAAATTTCACTATGAATCGCTTCAAATCTAAAAATCGATTGATGATGAATGATTTCGATATTTCCAAATCTATGACATAACCGTACAAAAATTCAAATTCCACAAATTCAAACACAAGCTTACATTAACACCGAAACATATTTTGTAACGCATCAATTTCAATGTAAATTGCATATCAAAAGTTTCATTGTTAAAAATGTGTGAAAATAACAACCCCAAAGGATTTAATAATGATCGAACCCCAATATTAAAATTATCAGTGATCGACGATCGCGTCTATATGCAAATCGAGAATTTGAATTTCAAATAAAACATATATTTGTTTATTTTACATACGGCAACAGAAACTAATAGTGTAACTCCGATTTGGTATGCAAAAAAAATTGCAGTTACGCAGGTTTGCGGGACGGCCGATTTTGGGGCTCAATTGGATTGTGATGGTTGTCAATCAATATTTTTTTTAATATGAGGTGATTAATCTTTAGATGACGAAATGTCTGGGTGTTTACTTTGCGATAGTTATCGGCTTGTTACCAAACGATCAATCAACATTAAAATAATTACCTAGTGCTTACAGCTGGTTTTAAGAACTTACGCTTTTTTTTTTAATTTTGAAATAGGTTAGTTCAATTGCCTTACTATTCATAAGCAAATAATACCAACGTATCTAGATAATAATGACTAAAAAACAAATGAGAAAGAGTGGAACGCCTTGCCCAAGTCTGTGTTTTCGTATGAGTACAACTTGAATCTTTTCAAAGCAAGAGAATAGGTATCTCATAGGTAAGCGTGCTCCACCGTAGACCGCATCATCACTTACCATCAGGTGAGATCGTGGTCAAACGCGTGCCTATCAACCATAAAAAAAAAACAAATGAAGACTACTTATTAGACGTTTTATTAGTTTCAACTGATTAATCAAAAATACTTCTTTAGACTTTTAAGTACATTTAATTAATACTACTAAATAAATAAGTTATTCATCGAGCCCTTTCCCTAATATTAACTTACTATTTATTCAATACAAATAATCCTGACAAACTATGGGAATACCCAATCAAACAACTTAAAACCCTTGAGAAATTCTAACAAAAGTTCTTAATCTTCAAAAAATTATGCGCTTGCACATATTTACGTTGTGTCAACCCTTATAATTTCTGGATAGATTTTAATCAACACGTTTTGCTATTATTTACTAACCTGTTAGTATTAATAGATCGTAGTTATCACATCTTTCTCTCTTCCTGGCCATTATTAATCCCATCTGGTCGTGGGGTCAGCCTTCCTCGTTTTCTCTCTCCACTTCGCTCTATACTCGACATCTGTGTCAGTAACATTACATGCCAACTTGTCTCGTTCTATTCTCTGAGACCATTTGGTCTTCGGCCTACCACGGGACCGCTGTCCGGGAATTGATAGCTGTAGAGCCCTATTGCCAATATGGTCTGGTGGTCTTCTTTTTACATGTCCATACCATCTTAGCATCATGTAGTTCCCACATCATAGTTTGATATTCACACTTGACTTTTGAACCTAGAAACTGAGAAAAGTCAGACATTTTGGTAACGAAGTTGATTAACAAATTGTTTGATTAAGTAACCTACTGTGATTTCATATCAGGTTTGAGATTGTGATATACTTTTCAATATTATGACGAAAATAGATACTCCAGTGTAATTTTTGCCACAATACGTTTATTTCTTATCATTTACAACATTTAACTTGATTATCACTTCACTTTAACAAAATTAAATGATCCTTTCACAAGTAACGCACAGAAGAGACTGCCATTTTGTAAGTCAACGCCATTCATAATTTTTTGCCGGAAATACGTTTTATTTTGCAACATGCTTTTAATTACTTTCAAAATGTCAACCTTAATATTAAACTGCTGATTTGCTAATAATACATTACAATTTATTCTAAAAATAATAGTTCTGTATGTTTTAAACAAACAGTATGGAATTGATTTATTAAATTAAAGACATCAGTTAAATTATCGTGTCAAAATCACAACTCGATGCAATTACCTCATTTAATCATAAATGTACTATTAATAAATTCAAAATCATTACACAACTAAGTGCAATATCCTATTTTTAATCATAAATTAATATACACATATATTATGTACAAACCTAATGTGAAAGACCAGCACTTTACATTAGGTTTGTACAATAGTTGTTTACTTTAGATTTAAGTTATTTATTTTGTAAGTTGAAATTTGTTTTTTTTATTTTTAACTAGCTGACCCGGCGAACTTCGTACCGCCTTAGCGTAAATTTGATGCACTACTTTATTTTGTATAGCTGACCTATCTAATGTATGCGTACCTATTCAATTTGAACTGGAATCTATAATATCCCCCATATAAAAATGTTTTTTTTTTTTTTGCCGTAACAACCTTGTACAGAGTATTAGAAAACTACAAAAAAAATATCAGCCAAATCGGTCAAGCCGTTTTCATGCCAAGTCGTGACAACGGAAAACGGGTTTAATTTTTATATATATAGTTACATAATAAAATTTTATTAAACTTGTTAAAAAATTACTATGACTATGAATATAAAATTATCCGATAGACTACAAAGTACTTGTATTCTATAAGTGTAGATAAATGGAAATATAATTATAATGGAAACGACCCCAAATTCCATACATACACACTTCATTCTAAAACTCGCTACAATAAATATCCCTAATTGTAGAAACATCAAGTAGAAGAATGTTTTCAAAATTAGTTAGAAATTCAAATGTGGATGTTATTTCGGATAATGAGGCGGTATATTGCTGTAGAACCATTTAAATAAAGTTTAATTGTTTGTTGGGATGTTAATGTCATGTATTGTAGCGTAGTTAAAGTCACTAGTTTTTTATTTCATTTTTTAAAACGAATCTCAGAGATGGTTTCACTATCGACATGTAAATGTTACTCTAAACATAAAATATTGAGTAATGGACAGCTGTATTTGATTATTTGTTTAAATGTGTCAGTTATATTCTTTCAAGTTATTTATCTGGTCGTTAACTCTTACTTGACAATTGTGAAACCGGCCCGTACTCTAAAATGAAGTATTTTAGTTGTGACTGGCACGATGGTCTAGTGGTTAGCGTATGCGCCTCTCACTGCAAGGTCTCGTGTTCGATTCCCGGGTCGGGCAAATTGTTATTTGTAAATATTCCGTCAGGAAATACACAATAGCAGCACGGAGTTGGAATTGTGCCCGGTGAATGGCGATTGGCTCACCCCCATCCCCATGGGACTTAAACATAACAGGTGAATGGTGGGTGTTGTACACCTCTGCCACATTCTTCTGGGTAATATAAGCGTGATGTTATGTTATGTGATGTTATTTGTGATTTTTAGGCGATTGTAACAAGCATACTATAATGATAATAATAACATATATTATATATAACACACTCGCCCACAAATTACCCTAAATACCTAACTAATAAAAATACATAAAAACATACCTTTGTAAATATCTTACCTGTCATTCTAGGAATGATTTATTTATTTTTATTTATTTATTTATTTATGATGATTTCTTAGCGCTCTCTTCTAAAAAAATACCGCAGACTTCTGCCAAGATTTAACCTAAAGACATATCATGGGGTTCTTACAAAAATAATGTGAAAAATTTGTCATTAATAAGTTAAACTGTCAGTTGTCAGTAATAAGTTAAACTATATTATGCTTATCTTATACATGCTAAATTACATTGTGAGTTGAATTTTATCATAAGCGAACCGGTAGTTACTGTGTAAACAAAAAAAAATACTTATCATTTCCATCCTTACAAATATTTGTTTTTTAAATATCAGAAGAACAACAGTTTTGCTCGCCTCCTTGGTTTAGTGGTTAGCTTAATATGTGCCTCTCACCGCGAGGGCTCGTATTCTATTCCTGGGTCAGACAGAAATAAATAAAAAATTATAGGATAGAGAAAAGAAACATTTTGTGTTTAAATCATAGTAATATATATGTAGATTAAAAACAAAAACTGTTGATTAATTTAATTCTTTCTAACTATCATAAAATATATATTACTAGGGTTTGTTCTTACACAAAGCAAGTATACCCTAAATTATATTTATTGTTAGACTACTATCCGCCGAGCAAGGCAACTATCATCTTAGTAAGAGGTCTAGTAGAACACGATTTTATCAAAACTTATATTCATTAAGTTTTCAAACAGGGACTGATATTAAAGATTTTAGACCTATGTATTGATATAAATGTCAAATTATGATTAATGAAAACATTATTTTTAGTGACAAAGATTTATCGTAAAGTATGGCAACTATCCGTACCTACCCTTTATGTTAACTGCAGTTGCTCGTACATTAACAACGGAAAGAATAATGTATCTACTACTCCATAAACTTAAAAATATAACTTTTATCGAACCCATAAAGTTCCAAGTTAGATCTAAGTGAAATACATCAAGTTTAACTGACCGCATTAAGTTAAGCACAACTCTACCGGATAATGTTTTTCTAAGTTAAAGCATAAACTTAGATGGATGGCGCTCAGACATACAAGTTTTATAACTTCAAGTTGCGCTAATGTTGCTTAGTTTTCTAAAGTCGAGTTTAGATTGAGTAGTTTTGGAAAGACTTCCTTCCTCTAGTTTAATAGGTTTTTTTTTTTATACTACGCCCACAGCGAACGAACGTGTAGTCCACCTGATGGTAAGTGTAGTACAGCCCATGGACATCAACAATCCACAAAAGCAGATTATAGATAGACACTACGGTGTTATGCCTCATGTGCCAGTAATTTCAGGGCCGGATCTCACCACCAAACCGGAACACAGTAATGGAAGCACTACTATTTGGCGGCAGGTTAAAGGTGAGACGGTGGTGCTGCCACCCTCGAGCTCATTCACAAGAGCTCTACCACTCTTTTTAACTTAGATATCATCCGAGATCTTCTCAATTACATTGGGATCTACTTCGAGTCTAACGCATATAGCTAAGTATCAGTATCTTACGTAGAGCGATTGACATCAGACCTCCACAACCCAGTACGAGGTAACTCGATACTCTTTGTTAAACTTGTACTAGTAGTCAGAACTTCTGGCCTCTGACTACCCAAAATATGGCAATATTATGGATAGTTATTGTAGGTATATTATTGCCAGCATGGTGGTAACCTAACCTGTTTTTTGTTCTCACAAGAAGAGGCCCGTGCCCAGCAGTGAGACATGTATAAAGCGCTACTATTAAGATTATGAACATTTCAATGCTTAAAATACGCATTCTCTTTATGAATGTCATTTCATATCCTTTTTAATTAAAACACAAAAATATTTATAAAAAAGTATATTTTCAAATAAAGAAATATCAAAACACAGATAATAATATTGGCAGTTGATCTAAAAAAAATACGTACAAACTTATTAAGTCACTTGGTATGACTTTTATACAAAAACATGCTGAATAAAAATGCCTAAAGTATTCAAAATCTAAATTATAGTCTTAAACTAGCTAAAATATACAGGCCATTTTATACACAGTGTAAATCACACATTTTACTAAAACAATAAAATAAATCTACAAAAACAAAAATGGAATTTTTCTGAGCATTGTTTTGCTCATTTTTGTTTTGTCCATTAATTTATAAAAGAATTGGTACTGAGATTATCCTTATATTTCTATGAGTAATTACAATTATATTGCTTAATTTTCGTAATTATTTTATCTTTATAATTATATTGTGATTAATGCAGTAAGCAGTATTTTTCTATAATCTGTATGAAACTTGCAAATATATTATATTATTATTAAACAACATTAGCAGTTTGACTACTTTTCAAAAAGTTTTATACTTACTTTTTTGGTATTTTAATTTTTATTACTAAAAATATTTTTGCATGTTTCATACACATTATTGTGTTGTCGTGTTAAGCATTATTACTATGGAAATTTAGAAATTTTTGCACTACAGATTACATTCTTATAAAAAGAGCAATAAGCATACCAATTTTAATTTATGTACAGAACTCTTAAATGCATTTGTTGCAATATTTTCATATATTTTACTGAAGAGAAAATTTGCTAACTTCGTGAGTATAAAATTACATGTCTTAAACTTTGGTCCATCTTTTTAGAAGTGTTGGGCTTAGTTAAATGGTGTTGAGAATAATAACTACGCAATTTTCAAAATCTAATTTCTAGCTTTATAAGACCAATATTATTGACAGAAATATTAACATTAACAAATACATCTCTTCAGAAAAAAATCGAAAATTTTATTAGCAAATAAGAGTTTCCAAGAGATCATTAGGAAAACTTGTTTTTACTTTAATCGTTTTCTTAAATAAATACATATCACATTTGAACACATTCTTCCGTATATTTTGTTACCTTAACATAAAATTTAATGTATGCAATAAACGAAAACATGGTTTCAATAAAATAACTTATTGTTCCCAAAATTAGTGTTTGTTCCCGGCTTGTGTTCTTAATATTAACACAAAATATTCTCAAAATAGTAAGAAACTAGTTTTTAAAATATTAGCTCTTTATTGAACTACAAACGAATAAGTTAAATAATCTAAGATTTACGTATTTAAAACAAAGTTTATTTTTGTAAGACAGATGGAATACAGCAAAAGAACATGGCTTTAGATGAATTAGGTTATTAAGATTCCGATAACACTGTAATTGTTTTTTAATTAAGACACAATTATCGTAGAGTATAAAAGGTGCATTTGTAGTCTAACCCGATTACTTGGGTTTTAATTAGTACGTTTTAAGATTGAAATGTTATAATTTTAAAGCTGTAGTAAGTTCAAATGAGAGCTAATATTTTAATGAACAGTATTCGGAAACAAACTTTTAATTTTTAAAACTCAAAGCCTCGTGTGTAACTTAATTTAATGAGTTACCATCTAGCAAAACTAACGGAGTATTTATAAATACAGAATTATTCAATAAAAGCTAAAATTATTCATATTAAATAGTGTCATGTCTTTTTTCATTCATATTTTTCAATACTAAATAGATACAGGTGAACCATATTATTCCTTTTATATTTATGTTTTTCGTAAATGAATTCAGCAATACGGTTACGTTATTTTAACATTTTTTTTCTAAAATATTACAAAGATTTTAATTAAATTTATTGTTTGAATGTCAAAAGATCGTGGAATGATCAGACATGACACATTATCAATCATTCTTAACTAACTTTTATACAATTAATTAATGATAATAATTATCAAAATATACCATCTTATAAAATCTCCATTGAAACAACTTGGCACTCACCATACAATGGTTTAACTCTACAGTATTTAAAATAAACATTTCATTACACAAAAAATAAAAAATGAGATCAATCGATAATAATTTTTAGGCTGCTCTCTTTGGAACAATTTATGGATAAACGGACTTTATTACGTTTTAAATAAAATCTATTTTTCTATAACATCGCTGGTCCATTCCTTTGAATACTTCTGAAACCCTTATAATGTATGTATATAATAAATAGTAACTATTCTTGGATATCATATCAACACCGAAAGCGGAATGTAAATTGACATTTCAATATTAGAATTATTTTTACAAGAATCGGTTATTTTTATTACTAATTAATTGCTTTTAAAAATCTTACTTTAGCTTCTAATTTTGTGCTATTTTATTTCATCACAATGCAAAAAACTGTTAAATGCAACGTACTAAGTGATGAAATATTGTGCTTTCACTATATTTGATGAATTATCAAAAATGGCCTTAAAAACGTTAAATTTATAAAAATATGTTTTTCTAATTGCATAATAAACTAAATAGTACATTTTCTCCGAAAATAATATTCATTACTCAGTGTTTTTTTTTAATTTAGTAGCAGCAAGTCTATATTTTGCTATGGACCAAACATTTCCTTATAAAACACTACATTATAATATAAAATATACATATGTGCGCGTTGTCAGACGATCAACAAACACACAACTTTATGTTAAAAGTCGTGTATTATACACGTCTAATTTTACAAAAAATGAGGATACTAGCAATCCCCAATAATATACTGCTTGCAAAAGCGTGGCGCACTGAATAAAAAAGTTTTATCCGGTCTACGCTTATTCATAAATAGAAATGATTTATTAGAATTAATAATGCCAGATAGATTAAAAGTTTGTTAATAAATAATAAAATAATTTACGTATAAATTAGGACTACATATTTTTTATTATTTTTTCAAATTAATTTGATCTTAATTTTTTTAGATAATATATTTATTTTGAATCAAAAATATAACTAATTTATTACTCAGGCGTTTAAAACAAATTTATAATACAAAAACAAAGTTTAGCAAAAATATAAATAAAAATGTTTTTTGTTTATTATAGAGCGAGGAAAGTCACCTAAACTGGCATCATTAATTATAATAAAACATTTTATAGTATAACCTTCACATCATCTTTACATTTTAGTTCATCGTTTATTTGAGAACAGCTTCCACCCCAACATAAACAGGACAGCAGTGCAGATGGATCCGGAAAGCTTGTCAGAAATTATTGAAGAGAATATTGACCCTTCAGGCTCCGTCTTTTCGGAGAGTGACGCGTCCGTCTGAAATGAGAAAAATTTAAAATTAAAAAAAAAAAGTTTTTTTTCTCTTTCAAAATACTTAACTAATCGTTTGCTCATAAAGGTTTTATTTTAACAAGAAGTTTTTAATTGCAAAAAATATCTTGGTATAATGGTTGTAACGAAAGTTAAAAGGATCAATTTACTAGGCTCAATAGTGACCATTATATTGACAATAGTTTTCTTTTAAAGCCCATTGTAATTTTAATGATCTAAAAAATAAAACATCCCTCGCAAATAAACTTAGCGTGTTCATAAAGCTCGCAAACACTGAGCTATAAGAGATAAAACTAAAGTGGGTAGCTCTTTTTATAGATATTAATAAAACAATACAATCATAAAATTTAGTGCACAATACATTTAGATTGCCCGATACGACATCACGATTAATCGGAACTTAGTTAAATTTTATTAATTTATTGAGAAGGAATTTATATAGTCATCTCCTATCTTCCTAAATAATTAGCAGGCTTAATTGTTTTGTGAACTATTAGACTTATTTCGGTTTATTACATCCTAAGTCAATAGTGAAGTCATAAAATAACGGTATTCAATATACATTAATTAGCTATATGATTATAATTTCTGTTTCTGTTCTATAGGAATGCGGAATTGTTATATATCGTATAAATATTTTATTTGACGCTGGAAAGTGCAATTTAGTTCAAATAACTGTGCTTGCAGGAATGCTTGGGTCAAATGAGGTTAGGATTATTATATAATATTACTAAACTACCAATATATTTGTAATAAATGCAAGAGTTCTAATTGTATAATGACTAGTTCAATTTCTAGGATCAGGACCAACGTTCGAGCTTCTATTAATTTGGTTAGGATTTAAGGATTTTATCGCTTCTAATAATTATGGAATTGATTAGGAAAATAATTACATTTATTTAAATTATTGCTAGTTGATAGGTTGTGAACGGAAATTTATGACCTACTTTATACATTTACACTTTATTAGTATATTTGCTGCTTTAAAAATAGGAGGTTTTAAATATTTTTATGTTATCATTGCTCAAACCCTATTATTTCGTTATGTTTAAAAACCATCCAAAAGCATATTTACACATTTTTGCATTCATAAAATTAGTTTTTTATAGACAGAGCAATCACCTTACCTATACCATTACCATAAACGATAGTCGTCTATTCTAAACAGACGAAAGGTAATTCAAGTGAGTGATACACTCACCATTTTAGGATAATTTGAATGGCATTTTTATGGGGAGGAGCCATGCATGTTATAGCACTATTAAACTGCCGATATCTGTTCGTTTTGATAGTGTATGCTTTTGTTTGAAATGCGTAATGCTTTATTGGTGTCAATACTTACATGACTACCAAAGAGTGGTGGGTTCTTAGACTAGCTTTTGAAAAACATGTTAAGATTTTTTTAGATATGAAAATCATGACCTCAGAGTCAGCATTTGTTTCTAATGAAAAATTAAAATGCAATCAAAGTCTACTTAATATTATTTTATATCAAATGCAAGTGTAACATCATAACCACTACACCTCATACTGTCATTTGAGAATGCAAGTAAAATCCAATTTATGATCTAGCCAATAAAACAAATTGCATTACATAAGATGTTATTCACACTACTGCTATATTTTAAAGCTTTATAGCAGGTAGTAATGTAAAGATCTAAAATTGCACATCAATTATTATTTATTACGGTTTTAGATACATAATAACAACTTCTAGGTACAAACATAGGTAAAGACATTATTTTAACAAAAAATAGAACAGTAATAATCTCAGAAGAAAATATTTTATCTAATTATTACTTTTTTAGTTGTCTTATAATATTTATAATAAAATAAAATTGATATTTATAAGGAAATTATACATCAATATCTGTAAACCTGTGCTATTTTTATTTGGAATACGACAAAGTAAACCTTTTGAGTTGTATTTATAATTTAATCAAATCCTCTTGCTATTAAGCCCGATAAGTACGCCTTCTTAATGTTACAAATTGATAACAAAGCTAGCTTTATTCACCCTAATTTAAATAGATTATACACCGCAGGTAAAGACACCCTATGGCATACAGAAAAAAAACTTCAATACAAAACGTTAACAAAAATCTGTATAATTTTATTATACCTAATTTTGCTCTGCCAAATTGAATACGGGTCCACCAAATTGCTTTCATTACTTCGAGACAGATAGAACGAGACGAAAATATAAAATTCTTCAAGAAAGAATGAGATGAATATATAGCCACCTGATAATCTAGCGACAAAGCATCAATCGGGCAGAATCATTTAAATTTGCATACATTTTAAGAAGTAAATAAAAAATACAAATTGGTATGCCTTGAAAAGGAGACTTCACCCTCTTGTTTGAAGTACAATTTATTTTGATACTTATCTCTATGCAAATAAGATAGATTATTAAATGAAATGGTATATTTCTATTGAGATGAAAATCTTAATACGTGGTATCAAGAGAATGTATTTTATTCAGAACGCTTTAGGGTTTCAATTTCAGTGATTTGTAAAAGGTACTATTTCAAAGGTAAAGGTATTATTTGCAAAACTATTTCGTATTATGTTTGGTCTCTAAATATTTTTGTCGATGAAAGGGTATTATTTTAATGGTATTGATAATATTGTGTCAACATATTGAGTCGTTTGAGTTTTTCCTTTTAACCGACTTTCAAAAAGGAGGAGGTTCTATGTTCGACGCGTATATTTTATTTCAATGTTGTCTGCACGTGTGGTGTACTGGTTTAAGCGGTCGCCTCGCCGCTCTCCACTGCACTGGTGTTGTGGGTTCGATCCTCTCATGGGACAAATCTTTGTGTGATTCGCAAATACTTGTTCTGAGACTGGGTGTGCTTGAGTGAGTGAATGTGTGTATTTGGTCTAGTCATTGAGACCATTGGATAGTATAATTGCTTCTGGCGTTCTATCTTATGTAAAAAAATCCAAATTTATTAATAATAATTATGTATGTAGCCATTGCATTTGGATATTTTATTTATTATTATAGGCAAAAGTGAAAAACTGTTCAGTGATTTTGAATGACTTTTTGTTTTTCTATAGCCCTGTGGTGAAATATAAAATAATAGCCTAAACGTTTTATACAACTTAACTCTGACATAAGTTAAACAGCCTATTTTGACACACTCACGTGGACTGAATACTGTCTATATTCTGAGAAAAACCATAAAGTGACTACAGCGCTGGAAACGGACAGTAAAAACTGTGTAGACTCTAGAGACCGTCAAAAACAAATGAACAACAATACTACAAAGTCAATTTTATCTTAAACTGAAATACTTATCTAAAATAGCCGTTTTCCAAAGCCATAACTTATCCGTAACATTTAAGTTTAAAAGTTTAAACATTCGTATCGATATTGTCATCTCGTTTATCGATATTAAACTTTTATATGAAAAGTTATTTGAAAGATAGTTTTGATACAATGTTGGTTTATTATTGGTTGTTTTATTACTTGATACGGAATGAACGTAGGTAATATTATGTGGCGTATGTGGAATAAATACATTCTGAAAGAGTGTCTAGTCTCAAAATTGATAAATAACTAAATTGATATTTTTTTATGTATTAGACTTATAATAAAAAACAATATGGACACGATATAAACGTCAATATTCATGCAGAAAAGTCTGCCAAAACTCGCGGAGGTGCGAGTGGTAGATGGTTCTACGTATCCATGATTTGACATTGTGCAAGAGCGGCGCTCTTTCACATTTGGCAGCGGAGGACGCATGACAACGACTCTTCCAGTTGGCTTATTGCTCTGAGCTATTATATCAACAAAATTTTACAAAGTAAGACCCTAGGCGAGGCTCTGCCCGCTTATACGTCAATAAAAAGTATCTTATGTCTGGGTTTTTAAACTATCCTCATACCAATTTTTATCAAGCTCGGCTCAGTTTTTAGTTGTGATGGTGAGATAGGCAGACATCGTTAATTTCAAATTCAGGCACTATTTACCATCATAGATAATATTAATTATATAGCGCGTAGTTTTTGTAGCAAGTTTCTACGAATCGCTACGACTACTACATCGTAGCACTCGTAGCTGTAATGTAATAATAAATATTAATTATAGTGCGAAACTTTTTGGTTACCCATCTAGTGACAGTGTTCTTGACATGTTTTTTTTTATTCCATTAAAAGTTTATTATAACATTTATACATTCTTGCTATAGTAATAGCTTAGTGCAAGACTGGCTGCGACTCAGGCGCGACGTGTCGCACTCTCTTGAAAATGCCTAAAAGTATAGGCGAAACCGCGGTCGACTAAATAGACCAACATTACCTAAGTAACACCCGTATTTCATCATTTGAATAATGTTACAAATTCACGTCAGTTTTAATAAAAATATAGTTATAGAGTTCCTAAATTATATTCTAAGACATTTTGTTCAAAAAATCAATACAAATCATTTTATAATAAAAACGCAAATCAAACAAAATACACCCTTTCCAATTTGCAAACATCAATGCGCTTCTTTTGCTAAACAAAAAAATCAAAATTAAATAAAAATTCATTTCGGAACTCCTTTCACGGAAGCTTTCTTACGCGACATTGTAAATAACCTGATAGATTACATATTACAACACATACTAAATTCAACCTTATATCTGTTACTTAAAGATTCAAATTGAGAACACTCTTTAGAATGGATTGCGAATTGGTAAAAGAATCTGTACTACATCTGATATCAAGAAATATGAACTCTAAAACAGGGTTGTTAAGGTTGAATTTCGATGGGATAAAGATATTTTTTAAAGTAGGTAGATCGGTATCGAGTGAAAATTATATGCTCAGATCCCTTTGAACCGATTTGTCGTCTGAAGCATTGTATTGTTCATCTTCAAAGAGATTTTTTTTTACTTTATTATTATGCTCGCGCGAGTTCTACTTGTAATACGATTGTTAAGTTTATTTTATCAGGAGTTTTGGGTTAGAGTGGTGGAAAATAATTGCAATAATAAGTTTGAGTAGACATTGAAACAATTCTTATTAACTTCTTATTGATTATTTTTATAGCATTTAGCTATGCTTAGCAAATTATACTAAGAAAAAGTTGAAAAAATATAGCACTAGAAACTGCGACCTTTGCCTACCGGGCAGCTGTCGCAGTTTGGTTTGTATCCAATTTAAGATAGGTTATAGTGGATGAACGTGACGTTACGTAATAACGTAACATACAGTTGAGAAATTAAGAGTGCTGAAGAGGTAACCGTAGCTTAGTGGTTTAAAGTGGCTGCCCGGTATGCAGAGGTACCAGGTTCAAATCCAGCCGGTTCCATAATTTTTCAACTGCTTCTTAGTATAATTCTTCTCATGTTTATAAGATGGTAATTATTGTATGTATTAATTAACCTATTGATAAAAATATAATGCCTGTAGTATTAGTAATTTTTACTTGCGACGTCATTTTCAAATGTTTGTAGTCTTGAGTCATTGCCCGATTATGATAGAAATAATAAATAAAAATAAAAAAAAATCATGCGCAAATAATTCTATGAAAATTGTATACATCATGTACCGAGTAACAAGAAAACAGACATAAATAAAATAGTTTGTAGTCGAAACACCATAGTATACAGGCTGTTGTTTTATTCCCAAACTCTGGCGTATCACATTACAGGCTGGATGCGACTTAACGGCATTTATTGTAACTACAGCTTCAATACATGGTCAGTATTTATTTCCTTGTATCTCACACAAATTGGATGATCACATTGTTCAAGTTGTACGGAAATCATTTTAATTTCGTTGAAAAGAAATGACTGGTACTAGTGGAAATAAATATCGACCATGAAAGCTGTGGTTTCAATAAATGTCACTTTGACGTATCCATCTTGTATAAACATATAAATTGTAAGCAACAATGTGCTTCAATAGTAATACATCGAAAGCAATCGGCACTCAATCGTAATGTCAAACGTCTACTACCTCATTTCTACGGCGTCATTGAAATTTTTATTGTCCCTCGTGAAACCTTAATAGTATTGGATTAAGCTGATACTGAGATACTTTGACATTTTTAAGCGATTCTTTCTCGTATTGATAAAATTAAGTGCCTTACTTACAACGTAAATATTCAAGACTAGAAGCCCCACGCGGTTTCACCCGTGTTAAACGTTATTCTGGCCGGTGGCCGCCAGTTTAAAATATACACACACGAATTTAAGAAATAAACGTGGACAGACAGAGAAATACAAACCAAGAATCTATTGAACAATCTAAAAGCTTGAATTTATGTATACGGATCATCATAATTATTATCATTTTAAGAGGGAAAAGAAACTGTTACTCCTTAACACAGATTATTTAATAATCTAGCTAGGAGGACAGTGCACTTCACCCACTTGATTGTAGACATTATTGCATTGTATACTTATATTTAAATTTTTCTTAGTTTTAGGTAATTGTGTACAATCCTTCGTGAAGATAAATAATTATTTATTATTATTATTTACAACGCCATCTATTGAATTTTTCCGTCAACGCACTTCTAACTGTAAAACCCTGAATTCCCCCTCTTGGGAATAAAATTTAGAAAGATCCCGGTTCAAAAATTCATTTATTTTTATTCAAGTTTACGAAAGTTCATGCTTCTATCTTCAAAAATGACGGATTTCCATACAACCGTTCATCCTTCATTTTACCCCCTCCGAAATGGAATTGTCAAAAATCGCTTCTTAGTGCGTCCTTACGCCATTTAAGGAACCTTCATAAAAAAGAAAGATCTAGGAACCTTACCCTAATCAGTCAGTCGGGAGGACAATTATATAAATATAGATGATTAATTACAACTATGGGTGGCTGGCTAGTCACCTGGCCGAATAGTAATAATAATATTTTTAGGTATTTATATATTATATAATATGTATGTTATAATATGGCTTATATGTATTAGTATGTACGTATTTTATTATTGTACCTATACGTAGGTATATTCATCATAATTAATATCTTTATGCATTTATATTCTTTCCCTATTCTTAATCCTCTCTAGTACACCTTAAACTTCCCTTTCGGGTCTCTTTCTTACTCTCCATCCAATGGTTGTCTGTAAGAGATTGCCTTAGTTGCGATAAGACCGCCATTTGTACTATAAATCTTCTTTTTTTCTGTATATTTGTTTTTCCTTGGTGTGCAATAAAGCTTTTTATTATTATTATTAATAGTTGGCGCTCGAATGGCCAACTTGTCAGCGAGGCCGATCACTAGATTCAGTTCAATTTAACCGAATCTAATGACGCATTAAAAACCTAGTTATATTTTGTATTGCTGGTCACACAAGTTATTTATTTAGTACTTCTAATACTAGCTTTTTGGCATTTAAAGTAAAGCCCACTGGGCGGCACACCTGTAGTAAATATAATACATGGGCTTAAAAATTATATGCTAGCTGCTATTGAAAGTTCTAAAAATAATATTTTACCCGACCCTGGTATCGAAAACGAGTCCTCGCGGTAAGACTCGCATACTCGCAACTATGTATTTGAAGAAAAGAAACTGGCCACTAAAAATCGAGTGCCAGTCTAATGACTATTTCTTTTGTACTAGAAATAAGCTCGCTGTCAACTGCGGTGTCTCAATTTCAACAGCCTGTATGAATGTCCAAGTGTAAGCTAAAAATATCCCCCTGTGTATGTGCCTTTATCACCAAGATTCGACATTGTGCCGAATGGCGATTGGTTGTCCTAACTATACGACTATAATAATGTATGAGAGAAAAAAAATACTGTAACAATTTTTTTTTTATAGTTATACGTTTGTGGTTTGTGGTTTCGTATAAAACACTTTAATCGCTTTTGACTCCGTGCTGCTATTGAGAATTTCCTTGCGGAAAGTTCACAAATAACACTTTGCCCGACCCGGAAATCGAACCCGAGACTTCGCGGAGAGCTGTGCCTACGCTAACCACTAGACCATCGGGACAAAAATTTAATTGCAGTGGTTTGCAGGAGTCTTAAGATCTTAGGTTTGATTTAAAGGATAGTGCCAAAGTCTACAGACTTTTTAAATAAAAATTACAAGAAAATGCCAAAGTGTCAACAATCTGGAGAACAGTAGATTAAGCTATATTATGACAAAGCTGATATAGTCTTTTGAAGTTTCATCCACAATAATATTATAATATTATTTAAACTAATGTATTTGACTGTCTCAGAACCTGTCTTCACTGAACATAACATTTAATAGTGATGCGACACGGCTCGATTATATTTTATTATCGATTTAATTTATGTGTGTTGTCGTAAACGTCAAACGCGCATACTCGTGGCCGAGATTATTGTAACACACGCGTTTTTTAACGATGCTCTTACTTGATTGAGCATTCGCTGATTTTTTGGGGTACACATTTTTTACGAGACATAAGTACCCGCGGCTACACATCGAGTTATGTATTTCCAGTATAACCTGGTCTCGCATTTCACGGGTAGACTATACAATGCGAGTGTGGTGGTATCCGCACATAATAAATGATGGATGTCACACACGTGACATATGTCGACGAGTGCTGTATCGCGATAACGAAATGTTCACAGCAAGTGACTATTAACCACTTTATTATTGAAAATACGGGTTACTCACGTTACTTTAGCCGGGATATGCCGACTAGTTTCGAATCTAATACGTAGATTCATCATCAGTGCTAGACGTCGCGCGGAGGTGACGACACGCGAATAACAGCCCAGTTGATGAATCTACGTATTAGATTCGAAACTAGTCGGCATATCCCGGCTAAAGTAACGTGAGTAACCCGTATTCTCAATAATAATGTCTTCACCTCACGTCGGTTTTAATAATATTATAAATACCACTTCCAATAAGCTACCGTTGGACAACTGTCCGCCAGGCAATACCACCGAGCCTGGTCGGAGGATCCTTCCTTTGTGGTGGAGGAACATCACACCCTGTTCCTCTACAGCGAGATCATCTTATATTGGAAATAAATAGCTTGATATGAAGCCGTAAGTACTTATGTCTCATAAAAATGTGAGAGATGACATTAATGTTGTCCTTTGTTGCATTTGAGCGGACGATGCTTTTTTAAATGTTATTAATTTTACGGTGCTAATCGGAGTTTATTGGTTCTTGTGTGGTGGGGTGGTCATTTTTAAATTAAGTGAAGAAACACATGAGGTTTATTACAGCACGTTTTATTGACAGAATCATCGATTGGTAATACGCGGTATCATTGGTGGTGTATCATAACGAGCGTTGCCAAAACTTAGTGAAATCATCTGTTTTTTATAGATGACTAGCAGCACTCTCACAATTTCACATACGGACAAAAAATACCCTGTGTCTGGCCCTAAGGTTCCATAGACCTCTTCACCAAATTTTATCAAAATCCATCCTCGCGTTTACACGTTTTGTCATGATCAAGAGAGATAGGGATTTATTCTTATTATAATAATACTAGCTTCCGCCCGCGGCTCCGCCCGCGTGGTATGTCAATTAAAAGTAGCCTATATGTTAATCCAGACTATAAGCTACATGTGTGCAAAATTTCATCGAAATCGACCCGGTAGTTTTGGCGTGAAAGAGTAACAAACATCCATACATCCATACATCCATACTTACAAACTTTCGCCTTTATAATATTAGTAAGGATACCGACGAAAAAAATGTATTTTTTACCTGACATAACACAACACCTTACCAAATCGATAAATAATTTAAGCAGTACCATGAAATTTTCAGCACACATTTACAATCGATCATAAACTCACCGGTGAACGCAAATCCTTACAGCCAGCTAGGCAGCTCCCCTAAACAAATCAGTGAAGTACCAATAAAACTTAAATCTCATTCACTATAAACTATCTCTGTACCATAAACGGTTTATAGATTGGAATATATTATCTGTTATGATCTTATTTATGTCGCTCGCTTTGATATTGTTATAAAATTAATATGTGCGAAGAAGTTTTATCGATATATTTTAGTGCAGCACTAATAGGATATTATTGTTTGTTTTGAGGATTTTCATTATGCTTGGGCTATCACGAATACGATCTGTCACTTCAAAGAATGTGACAATGGTACATAAGGTATATAAGGAGAAGTCAGATAAAAGAGATCGCGCGTTTGTAAAGGCCTTAGTATAACACAGTATTTTGTTTGACGGTTACATTTTTATTTAAACAATACTTAAATATTTCCTAATATATTTTTTTTGCGAAAAGTTAACCTTACTGTAGGTACTTAAACTATGTTTGTTTAAAATAAAGTTCTTGACTGTAAAACTTACACAATTAAGTTAACGTATATGAAGATGATGATCTGACTTTTTGTTACTTGAAAATTAAAGACTATTGAAATTACGTGCGTATAAAAACATCCAAAAAAAATCATTAAAATACATATAATTAGCACTAAACACCAAATAATTTCTTAATAACAAATTCCAGGCTGCAATAAAATTTACACATGACATAAAACTCGTCCACATAATCCAATGCGCACGCGCCGCCGTCTATAAACGTCATCAGAAACTGTCGACTGATTTTATGACGTCACTGATTCTCTTTTCAAAATTAAAATCGTTAAAGCGTGTTTATTGACAGTTAAAACGATGTAATGAGTTCGAATCGAAAAAGGTTTTAAACTTTCCTATTTGAAGTTAATTTTTATTGTTGCCGTGGATGGTTTCAATTGGTTATGGTTGTAAAATTAAGTGTTTATGCAATGAGGGTAGTTAAAATGGCTTCATCGTTAAGAATGCTTGTAATCTTATGAGGAATGTGTTTTCTTTAGGGCTTTTAAAACTTACTTGTAAGTCATACTTAGTTTATTTTATAATGAAACACCACGCCTGTATTATCCAGAGGAATACAACACCTACACTTCACCTATCGCCATCCACCGGGCACAAGTCCAACTCCGTGCAGCTATTCACTTTGCCCGGGAATCAAACCCGCGGTAAGAAGCGCATTCACTAACCATTATGACGGACTTAAATAATAATTTAATTATTGGTACTCTCAGCATTCCAAATATACAAAAGGTGTTTAAGATAGCTCGTGCCTGACAATCCAAAACTAGGTTAGCGAATAAGATTAAAAAAAAACAAGTTTGCGAAAATAAGATCATATATTTCTGAGCATATCTCTCATATACTTTGTTTTATAGCCACACAATATGTACCCCTCTAATCCAAAACAAAAATCTATTACAATACGTGCTATGATTTGTTTATCTTACAATTCCATTTGTATTCATCATAATTTTAATGCGCCCTAATAAAAGAGATACCATTAAAATATTTTTTACAACTTTTTTACAAACTTTTTTAAATTTCGTATCTTAAAACAAAATGGCGTTCAAGATGGCGGATGGAACAATAACGAAATTATATCGCAGTAACAACCGACCGATAAGGGGAGGTCGTGTATTTCTTAAGAGTTTAATTTTTATAACAAATCTTTTATAACCTACTTTATGTTAACAGTAAAGTTTGTATTGCGAATGTTAAAGGTACAATAAAATACGTTACATTCGAAGGGAATAATAATAAATAAAGTGCTTAAAAGATCTGCTGAGTATAGGGGATTTAATTTGTTTCGTTTGTTTTGTGAGGCTGTAGAAAGTAATCTATTAAAAGAAATCACTTATTTCGGAAGGTTTTTGAACACCCTTTTATGTTCAGGGTTGTCTGTAGTATGAATAAAAATATTTGTCAGTAAAATATTTTTTTTTTAATACAATATTTATTTACGGAAAAATATAGATACATATAGTATCTTAAATTAAACTAGTTTAATTATTTAATCTAAACTTAATAAGTCACTGTCAGAAGGTCTCGTACCCAAAATGCTGGCAGTATTACCGCGTTGTATTGCGATGTTAAGTCGCTGGCCGAAATATTAGACAGCATTTTATTTTCGAGAAAGAGTTGCTTCAGTTAGACGCGCTGACAACAATAGTGTAATTAATAAAATATATAAAAACAAATTAATTACTTGCTATTTATATTATTGAACAAACCTGTTATTATATGAACAATTTTTTAATTTGTACAGTCTTTAGTCTGTCAATTAGCCCACTATTTAGTTTGATATAGCCCAAATTGAACCAACAGATGCCATGATATTTAATGTTGAAAACTTTTAAGCTTTGCACTTAATGCAATGACCTAATCTTTGTCACTGCGTAAAGGTGTTCCCAGACAGCACACTCACTTGTAATCGATACAGATTCGGATATTGCACCGAGGATCAGTGCACAACTTATACAATAATTCAAAACTTTTTTTTTTTAATTAATTATGTAACATTTTGTTAGCTTTTGCACCTAAATTACCATCTATTTATAGTTATGTAAATAATCATATAAATATTATTTTGTAAGCTGATTTTCGCATAATTATTAAACGTTGTATTGACTCGTTTGAATCTGGCAATTATTTTGATACATTATCATTCAAATGATATGACGTTCGTTAGTTCGTTCACGAAAAACGCTTCATTCATCGAGTAATGCGAACACGCACAGACTGCAATAATTCTTGATTGTGAACATTTCTAAACAATGATAAAGTTGTTTTAAAGTCAAAAAGTGATAAAGTGATAAATTTACGAATAAATAAATATCTCACCACTTACACACGATGCCATCTAGTCCCAAACTTAGCAGAGTTTATGCTATAGGTACTAGAATAGCTATATACTATTACATAATAAGAATTGTGTTTCGATTTTCGATCTTAATAACACATTGCAGGCCAATGCTCGTGAGTTAGTGAGGCAGTATTGCAAAGTAATCGAATCTGCAACTTTACATTACTAACGACTGGCCGCAGTGTGGGAGCACTTTTACGGTCATAAGGTCATCACAATCCGAAAGAACTTAGAATATTTTTACTATAGATATAAAAGTTCACCAAATCTACGATTGTATTTATAGCTCAGTATTTTATATACTCGGATATATTTTATATTTTATACAGCACACGTGCCGCGGCGTCGTCTAAATCCATCGTTTTATTTTAACAACTGATATGAAATTCACATTTTCCATCTTCCGTTATAAAAAAGTGAGCCTTTTAATATTTTTTTTATTGCACAGATTACAATAACTTTTTGTTTGGGGTTGATAATATATGTTTTTATTTTGGGGTGTTAGTTATTTTGAGTTGGCTAATTGATAAGTCCGGTTAAGTCGCAAACTCATACCTAAATAAGTAGCGTAACAAAAAAAAGTAAGCAAATATTGATATTTCAAAACAACTAATGTCAACAGTTTGAAATTAATTATACACTATTAAATAATTTTGTAATTTTTTTATTTATTTTATGTTTGCTATCCAATGTTGGTTTGGTTGTTCGGAGAAAATTCGCTACTTATACCTACTTTATTTGAAAAACTGTTTATCTAAGAAATAAAAATATTTTGAAAAACAGATAGTGTGAAATGTTAAAAGGGGAAAAAATGCGTTTGTTGTACTTAAATTAAAACTCGAAAGTTTCTTAAACGAAACCGTGGACTTGTAATAACTTTATGTACCGTAAAATATAATGATTTAATATTTCATTACGAAATATGTTATTATATTTTATTCTATTTTTTATTAAATCTGTCAAATATTTGAAATAAATTTTCCAATTTCAAACAGACTCAAAATGTTTTCCAACATTTAAAACACGATGCACCTTTCACAAACTCTTCCCTGCCATACAGGAAATCCGGAAAGCCATACACAGCTCACCTCCCTAATAAAACTTTTAAAGCCTTGACTGTGTAAAATATTTTCATAACAAATGTGTTTCGCGTCTACTTATTATTAACAATAAATCGCATACGGCGCCATTTGTCGTATCAACACATTATATTTATTTTTTATGTTGTATTTTCATGTGTAGATACGAGTGTGGAGTTCTACCTTGTCATAACTGAAATGCCCTGGTGTACACATGTTTTATTAATTTTTCTATATCTTATAACAGTAATACAAATATATTGTAAAATACCAAGATAAAAATTTAAAATAGTTAAGCTTGAAGCTCAGCCGAAAATAAGTTTAAAAAAAACAAGATGCAGTGCTTAAACAACCTAGTTAGAGCTTAGAAGTCTTAATAACACCTACAACAATATATTTTTTGTATCAGGTAATAATACAAAGAAATATATTTAAAGCCGTATATTTTATTTTATTTTTATTCGCTGCAAATCAAACCAAATAATTTATTTGCTAAAATTTGGTTCGTTCTTAATATAAAAGTACGATCAAGGACATTGAACAACTAATTTAAGGCATGCAAATATTATTATAATTTATTAATATAATATTAAAATAGGTACGATCAATTCAACATGTCAACCAATTATTAATATACCATTGATAATTAAATTAAATTAAATTGAAATTAGCCAGTAGAATAACTAGTACTCCGTGTGCCCTTTAATAAGTAAAAAAAATAATTTAAATTTGTATTATATTTTTCAGTTCAATATCCATATAATTCACATCGAAATTGGCGTGTAATTCTGTCAAAGAAAACATTTGACAATCAAATTAAGATCACCCATCTATACTTGCCGATATTAAAATTAGACTTTATAAAAGTTCATACATTATGATATCAATCCCCTTATCTGATGGGTATAAGTAATAAAAGCATGGTGTACACGGGGGAAATCTCAATGGCGATGTCTTTTTATCTTTATTCCTTTCGACTCGAATTATGACGTCTCACTCTCACCCGTATTTTTAGGTTTTTTGTCCCTTGATTTTTTTCTTAAGGTGGGATGATTTAAGGCGAATGCTGCCTTTTTTATAAATTTGGTTTTTTTTTTTACATTAGATAGAACGCCAGAAGCAATTACACTATCCAATGGTCCCAGTGACAAGGCCAAATACACACATTCACTCACTCAAGCACACCCAGTCTTAGAACAAATCTTTGCGAATCACACAAAGATTTGTCCCATGTGGGGATCGAACCCACAACACCAGTGCAGTGGAGGGCGGCGAGACGACCGCTTACACCACACGTGCAGATTTTATGCCGTCTAATGTCTGACGCATACTACTGATCCGGGCAGAGTCAGTGGTTATGTTCGAGTTCCGTCGACAAGACTTTGCCTGGGTGCCAGGTATCGCTCGCGCATAGATGCTGACACCCACGAGACTCAGCCGCCGTGCAACATGAGCCCGTCATTTTGGAAGTCCTAACCCTCCTCCTTCATGAAAAAGGCAATTGCTGCCTAAAACTCCTCAATGTTGGATAGTTCATTTTGTGTTTTATGTTCGGCTCTTATATTCTTTAAATTTATGGAATTGAGACTATGGCAAATGAGAAAAGAAGTGAAATAGGTGTGTACGTTTTTTTTTTAAACGCAGCAATAAGTGAAACTTCCCCTTAAACCTCCCTCAGTCATGCGATTTCATTACGATATCGCAAAGGCTCATGATTTATATTTGTTGGATCATTTCCTTTTGTTCAGATGCCTCCAATCTTATTACGGAATCATATCTGCATATTGTTGTATTTGCCTTGTTTGTCAAAAAATAAATGTTATTGAGATGAGAAATTGTGTCCCTATGCTTTTGTATTTGCTATTACTGATAATTATATACTTTGGTTTATCTTAAGTGAGTGTTTATGGTAAATTACGAAACATTTTTGGTACAAACCGTATTGGCTATAGTTCTCTTTTTTCAGCAGCAATCAAATTTAGGCCCCATAGTTTTGTCACTGTCCGTGGTGTCTACACTCTTTCCATATAGACACTTTGTCTATATTTGGCATTACTTAGTCTCCCGCTTTGCTTTGAAGGGAAGTAAAGATACATACTTTCCAACTCCAACTATATACTTCTGATTAAATTTGTTGCGGGTTCCAAGACAATTTTAACTCTCCCTGGGATTGCCCGTGTGTCATGCACGGTGCCTTTCAGTTGGTTACCGCTGTAGATCCTGGCGTCACAGGAGTCACAGAGGTGGGCGTGTGGGTGGGATTATATCCCGAAATGAAAAGTTCTCTTTTTTTTCTTTTTAAAGAAAAGCGACACCCACACTTGCTTTAACTCATGTGTCGCACACTTAAAGCACACCCAGAGTTAGAACAAATCTTTGCGGATCATGCAAAGATTTGTCCCGTGTGGGGATCAACCACTACACCAGTGCGGTTGAAAGCGGCGAGGCGATTGCTTTATTGTGCACTTAACAGTTATATAGTTATTTCGTTTAAGCAAACACATGAAAAAGTATTTTTTTCATTGAGAGTTATAACTACGTTTCTAAAATAAGCTTAGATTAGATTTTACTTTTCTGTTGAAATATTATACTATACAAATATCACTGTGCTAAAATATAATTAAATAGTAACTAAATAATAAAATATCACCCCACTGCCACGGTATAAATATGTAACATTCCGTCAGAAAATTCACAATAGCAGCGCGCAGTTAGAGTTGTACTTATCGCAAGAGACCTAAATATAAAAAGGTGAAGTGTGGGTGTTGTACACCTCTGCCACACCCTTCAGGGTAATATAGGCGTGATGTTATGTTATGTTATCACACCAGTTAGCTACTTACTTAACCACAATTTGCAACGCTGCTTAGACTACAATACAAGACAAAAACCGTGCTCATTCCCATGAAGAACAGAAACAGGTGGCGAAAGGGTTTATTCATTATAACTTAATAAACAATATAACTATCCTTTTGGTTATTAATGAAAAGGATAGTTCGATGATTTTGTGTGACCAATCGTAATAGGGGTCAATGAAAAATGAGTGTGTGAATTAAATTCGATGTTTTAGAAACGGTAGCCGGAATTTCGTGGGTTAATAAATTTATTTGGTTAATATAAGATAATATAACTTCACGCCTTTATTAGCCAAAAAGGTGTGATTGAGGGGTACTACACCCACATTTCACCTATTATGTTTAAGTTTAATGGGATAGGGGGTGAACCTTTCGCCATCCACCGTGCACGAATTCCAACTCCGTGTTACTATTGTGAATTGCCTGACGGAAAGTTCTTAAATGTCACTTTGGCGGACCCAGGAATCGAACGCGAGACCTCGCAGTGAGAAGCGCATACGCTAACCACTAGACTATCAAGGCAGTAATTTAGTTAATATTGTGTTCAATTATAATTACACATGAGAGAATTCGGTGAAAATTAAAAAAATTGCCTTACCTATATCACATATTGCTAAAATAGTATTGTGTTTCTAATTCAAAAGATATGAGAAAAAATTAAACGAACTAACGAAGAATGAAACTGAGAGCAGTTTCATTTTTTTTTTTTTTTTTTATACTACCCCCACAGCGAACGAACGTGTAGTCCACCTGATGGTAAGTGGAGTACAGCCCATGGACATCAACAATCCACAAAAGCAGATTATAGATGCGTCGCTGCAGCTGAGGACTACGGTGGTTTGCCTCATGTGCCAGTAATTTCAGGGCCTGATCTCACCACCAAACCGGAACACAGTAATGGAAGCACTACTATTTGGCGGCAGGTTAAAAGTGAGACGGTGGTGCTGCCGCCCTCGAGCTCTTTCACAAGAGCTCTACCACCAGTATTCTTCAGCATTCAGCAAAAAACAATAAATATAGCAGAACAATGATATTATAGGCTCTTATGCTAGGAACTACAGAATCTACATAAATTGCGGTAAAAAATGTAAAATCTTAATTATGCTCTTGTCAACATGATGTCATCCCGATACAAACCACTTTCATACCCCAAAATTTCATCCTCATAATAAAATTTCAGCCGAAAATCTCCCCAATTAATTCAACCTAAGCGAATATTAAGCGCGAACCGTCACCTCTCGACACTCGGTGACACCACTCACTTTTTAATAAATAAAGAAAAAAAGATTAACGCTAAAAAGTAAAAAAAAAATGCCATCCACTTCGAGTTAATGATACGGCACGCTGAGTGGAGAGAAACAAAGGTTCGGCCGCCTGTCACACCGGACTGTAACGGGAAGAGAATGTGATACGCGAGCGATATTATGGTATCGAGTTACGGTGTACAATAGGAGGATTTTTCTTACGTGAGTGGAGATCGCTCTTTGAAAGTACGGTGGGAATTTTACGTTACACTTGGCTGGTTAGAATACACTGCTTTTATAAATTTTATTTTATTACAGGCAGTAGACATTATTTTCGATAAAAATAGCTTACGTTGCATGTACGACGCGGTGACGGGATTCATTGCATAACAATTTCACGACCTTTAACATAACAGCTAATAGACAATATATTATATTTCATCAGATATTAGATATATTATTAAAAAATCAATTACATAGATGCACTGTCTCTTTTTTGCTTCATTTTGTTAATTCAGAAGCAATAAGTTGTTTAAATTGTGGAGAGATGCAGATTTGTGACACCACTAACACACGCGATTAAATCTTCAAAGAGCCTCCTCTGTTACCCTTCTTATCTAATCGGTGAAATCTAACCCTTACACTCCGGTGTAACTCAAACCTAAGACTTAAGGTTCGGCGCTTGAGACTCCGCTAGACATGTCTCGATTTTTTTCTACTCTATTTTCGATCCGTTTCCCGAAGGTTTTCGACAGCGTCTGGCTTCTGCCACTTCAAGGTACGACTTCAAGGCTGGACTGCTTTGTGTTACCTTTTTGCTAAGTCTGAAGATGAATATTTATGGGCTGGTACTCTTTTGGCTTAAGGGTATAAGACTGTGGTGGTGGTTTTTAAATTAGTGTGGGAACTTATTTTGGAAGTGGTTTTTTTTTAATTAGATAATTATGTATATTACAAGATTAATATTATGTGTAATTAGTTTGGTATTTGGTTTATACTTTAGCTTTACTATTCTTAAATGGTGTTTTCAGAAATCTAAAAAAATACCCTTGGTCAAATAGGCTTTTTTCCATTTCAGCCAAATAGGCTTGTGTTTCGACTATAAACTGACAAAGACTGATTCTTTATATCTAACTAATGCGATATAAGTGTTAGTTTTTATTATATATTATTATGTATTACACGCTCCATTGTGCCATTGTAAATACGGATCATTAATTTCGCAATAAATATTTTTCCCTGAACACCGCACCGGTAATAGATATAGAACCACTTTCTAAAAGCATCCATTCATAGCCGTATCTTGAGTCATCTAAATCATACCCTAAAATAAGTATTAAAAAGAAATGTCATCCTATTGTAAGTCCCACTTATACA
This sequence comes from Hypena proboscidalis, assembly GCA_905147285.1. Taxonomy (NCBI): domain Eukaryota; kingdom Metazoa; phylum Arthropoda; class Insecta; order Lepidoptera; family Erebidae; genus Hypena; species Hypena proboscidalis. The sequence continues at coordinate 3,152,293 of LR990147.1, forward strand.
CAGAGCAATCACCCGAGACGCCGGCGAAACAGTAAAAGATATAAAAGAAAAAGATATACAGTAAAAGAAAGGGAAAAGGTAAAGAAAAGGGGACTTTGAGGAATGTAATGGAGATCGCGGGTGATGAGAGGTCGTTAGAGCGAAAGAATATGAGGATTTGAATGAGTTTAATGCACTGCTTGGTTGGATTCGAGCAGAAAATTACTTTTGTATCGTTGTAAAAGTTTCCGGAGATAAGTTTGAACTTGCATTTGTCAATAGATTATGACTTACGAAGCGATATTTTGGCATTTCGGCGCTAAAAGCATGAAAGCTAAGCGCATAACAATTACACTTTTATAATAAAATTCATGTAAAAAGTTTTATACAACAAACTTTTAGGCAAGGTATTTATATTTTGTGATCACTTGCGGCAAACGAAACTTCTGAAATATCTGTAACTTTTACATTCAATGCTGAAGTATATTTTGTCATGGCAATACTCTTTTTTTTCCTCCAAATCCCCTGATTCTTTCATTAATATAAATTACTTTCGAAAACCCATCCAACATTACACAAATGATTTTCCTTCCTTTAAGAAAAAGAGTAATTTACTTATGAATATTAATACAGATGATGCGAAAAGGCTGAACGCAGTTGACAAAGCCTTAGGACCCTTCGATGCTTCAGATATGAAAATACATTTGACGGATGACGAAACACAAAAGGTAAAAACGTCTAAGTAATTTTCTGCGTGTTTAATATTCTTGAGTGGATTTTGGAGGTTTAAGTATTCGTTTTCTTGAGCTTTGGTGAGATGTTTTGAGAGGGTGTTTAGAATTTGTGATGTGAAGTTGAATAAATGAACCATTTATTATACACATACTCAGACAGATAGATACATAGGTAAAAGTAGTATACCAGAGTGTGTTTTGTTCGAATTTTCTGGACTCGTAACTATTGAAAACCTTGAGAGAATCAAAATCAGTCAACATCGTCAATCATGTCACAGCAATTTAAAAGTTCTATTTTTTACTAGTTCAAGACTGTGTAAAGGCAGATGAATACAAGATTTCTAGTTACATTTGTTCTGATTTTTTTTTGTCATGGATGAATTAAATTCTTTATGACCGATCTTCATTCGCTCTTATTTTCGTCATGCACAAATTGAAATTTCTTGTAAAACGTCAATAAGAGAGTTTAATTAATTAATTAGGTAGTAAAATGCATAAAAATGGTAAGCTCAACAGATCAAGATAAAATAGGCACGTTACAAACGTAATTCTTACCAGTAGCAAAGAAAAGGGTCAATCCACACAAATAATCCATTTAAGTTAATATATCTCAAGTCTCCCACCGCGATTCGTCCAAGAATAGCCGTAGTAATAACATTTATTTATTTTGTTCTGTCAGTGCGAAGTGTAGTGGCCTAAATCCTGGTGCATTGTGCAATGTTAGTTAAAATTAACTGCTCCTTTGAAATAGGAGTATGTGCGTTTCTGATATTATTGACTTGATGTTGAAGGAGATTGTTTTGATTTCCCAGATGGATTATTTACTTGAATTTGGAGCATACTGCACTTAATACTCATATAACTTTAATGCTATCTTGTACCTTGTATCTTGTACATATACATATAGGTCAATAATTAAGGATCTAAGGAATTTGCTTAATATCCTATCTTAACCATAATTTTGTCGGTATCTCGACGCAACATAATGGCAAAACTCAATGATATTATATAAAAACAAAAGCAGATATGTTATAAGCGCTCGCGCTGTGAATACTCAAATACGTCCCAATTGGGACGTCTTGTGTTTAGTTTGCGTGTGGCCTGCGTCGAGCGCAGTCACGTGCGTACCACTGAAGTGCAATCATTAAAACTATAGCTATCTCTTTCATTTGCGTGCTATTTCGTATCTTTTGTTTTACTTATCAGTTACATTTGTCAATGTGTGCAATTTGGAATAGCTCGGAACAGATTTAAATCGTAATTTCTATGAACGTAACATATCTATAGTTCTATAATATCATTGGCAAAACTACATCAAAGATACATGATTTAATAAAAAAAATTAAAATCTATACATTGCCACCCCAAAACCGTGTACCATGCATCATCCATGCTTTGTATTACTACCGATAATCGACCGAAGTAGTAAGCACTGCAAAATTTGATCCCAGCTTTATAAATAAGATGGTGCCAATTCTCTCCAGATTATCCAAAAATTTTGAATACTACCCTCTAAATTTAAATTGTCTTTCCAGTGACCAACTCGACTAACTTCTATTGTACACATGATTACATATCAAGCTAACATTGCCTGTTGCTGGTCTAGTAATGTATAGTCTTTCCATGTAATACAAGACCAGCTTATAATGGTAATGTAAAGCTTAAAATAAAGCCGTGTGTACACCAAGGGCAAGCATATAAAAACGAGTATTTAACTTAAAGTAACGATGTTATTACAGTTGGTACGGTACCGAGCAGCACTGGTTTATTGCCGAGCAAACACTGGTGTATTCTTGTATGTGTTAACAAGGTCATAAGCTGGGAGAAAATAGATCTGTCATGTGTTTTTGCTTCTGTTATTCGTATCAAGTACGTATTCGTTTGTACGCATCGTTTGTATTAATCATGACGGCTAAAAGATCGCAAGTAAGCCTATAGTATTACATTATCAAAAGTTGCTACACAAGTTGCCTTTTGATCGACTTAATAATATTTTTAGTAGTTTAGACTGATTTAATCAAATCATCCCTAATCTAATTTACTTAATCAAATCAAATCATGAATTCAAAACGAAGTTCACCAAGCTTACATTTACTTATCTGTAAGTAGGTATGTAACTGGATATACATCTCCAAAACTATTTGGATCACATAAATTGTTTCACGAATTTTAGTGTACTGAAGACCGCCGAAGCGCATTTTATTAGCAACGTCAAACGTGAGTCATCCGATGCACCAATAAAATTAACGACGTCTTTACAATTGAATGATGGGTAAATCTGTTTTATTGGCGTCAAGTATTCGCTGTTTTGATTGAGTAGGTAAAGTCGTCTTTATAGTTTCAGACTATTGTAGACCATTAGGTATACCAAGTAACACAAACGTGCTGAATAAAAGTTGAGTATGAGCAATCATTAAGAATATAAGCTGAATACTAAGCTGACTAACGTCTGAGTTCCATCTATTCAGATTTTATTCAAACAAAATAGGCCCCAAATGAAAAATGTTTAATGCTTAATAACGTCTGAATTACATCAGGATCTTAATAACTTCTGAATAACAGCTGATATTCCTTTTATTAAGCTGTTACACATCAAATATTCAGTTATGTCAAATTAGTTATTGAATTCAGAATTTACTCAGCATTTATTTCTTGTTAACAATAATACAGACTTTTTTCACACAAACGTGAAATTAGATGACAATCAGTTAGACATTTTTAATGTCGGTGAGTTATTGACAAGTAATGAAGAATATAATAAAATTTAATTACTGTACTCTATCTTAATAGATCAAGGTATAAAGCATGTAGTATAGACCTATTTCTAGAGTATCTAACCTTATTTTCAAATTAATATTAATTCTACAGAAAAACATATGAGTCAAGCTTTCCAAACATGTTATTCTAACTGGTATTAAGACAAGGTCCTACTTCAGTTTGAATTAAGATTTTACCCGCAATACCCTCGTGATAAACGCCGCAAATGACATTGTGATGTGAAGGCTTACCAGTGATTCAACACATGATTCTTATGTCCTGGGTTCAAATAATTTCTACCGGAAAATTCAGAGTTTTGCCGGAGATATTATAAAAAATCCCATTCGCAGATTTTGCCGGAGAAATTTTTTCACACCTCTAAAATTATGTTTTTTTCACTGTAAAGTGTTTTTGAAAGCTTATTCATGCATTACTCATGCATTTGCGATGTTTTCATGACGTCATAAATGTTTCCAAGACTGTTTTTCTTAGTGTGGGATTATGTACTAAATAGTGATTTAGTACATAATTCCCACACTAATAATAAGTGACTCCGTCACGATGTCATTTACACCCTGTATACATTCAATAATTTCTTCTATCATAGCTTATCTATGATACAATTACTTTTGAAATTACTCAACGCATTATTTTTTGTCAATTTTCATAAGAAAATCTTAATAAAGTGTCGCATTTGTCTAAACATAGAAAATCCCATCTTTAAACTTGGCACAAAGCCAAGAAATGTCCTTATAAATGATAAAATATGATCTCTACGTATTTGTTTTAAAGACAGTATTACGAAATACAGTCTAAATGGGTAAGACCACTTTAGTTATTATTTATTAGAATCTAGTGTAAATAATCGTGAATATTCAGGTTTATTTGGTTCGTTTTCCTGTCAAAATGTAGGTAAATCTGCTTGCAAACGAAAATTACTACGTTCTCTATTTATTTTAAATGAGAATATCTATTTGTTTTACTAAAATACGCTAAAATATGATAAAACGTATTGTATTATACAGGGTGTATATGACATCGTGCCAGCCAGCAGTAAAAAAAAGCCACCGGAAGTCATGACTTTTTTCTAAAGAAATTTTAGTTTTCCCAATTTATTGTCTGATGGAAGAATAACGTTACTTTAGAATATCCCAATACATTTGCAATTTCCCAGTCATTTGACGGTTTGCAACCATTGGACTATAAATTTTTATAGAAATTTTTCCCCCGGCCGGTGTAAATCTGTTAAAACCTATATTTATAAACTTTGAAGTTCATTTTATCTAGCTGCAATGCAGCATGCATTTAACTTAAGTACAAACGCCTTTAGGTTTTATACAAGCAATATTTTGAATAAGCAACTCAGCGTTAAGTCAAACTGCACCATATTTAACTCTTGTATTAGGCGCTGCGTTTGAAAAATAAATCAAGAACTTGCAGACAGTATTTGATGAATTTACTCCACACTTACATTAAAATAGTTTTTGTATGTTTTTAAAACATTGATCATCATTTACAGAAAATCTTGCATCACTTACTTTAAATGAAATAAAAGCTATTAGAAAATCAAAAAAAAAAATTGTAAAGTCCAAAATTCTACATCTTTTTTGTTTACAGTTCACACAAATAATACTACATAAGTTTTAATTACACGTAATATTCTACAGTTATCACTATAACTGGCTACAGTGCATGTGTATTTAAAGACCCACGTCACTCTATGATTCATCTACAAACAAAGGAGATTAGCACGTGTCGGTTTAAAAAAATATTATTTTGTTTATGGTTTATGTTAATTACGCAACAGTTTTGTTATTGTTAATTAGGACAGTTATTGTTATGTGTGATGTTTGTTTTGAATGATTATGTGATTTATTGGAATTATAAATTCTTATTTAATGAATAGCTTGAAATGGTCAAATTATCTTGTGCTATTAAATAAAGATGTCACTACCTGAAAGATTATAAATGGGGACTTAAACTTAAAAAAAAATTACGTCCTGCCTTATTCTATTTTATCTAGGGTATTTTTTTTCATTCTATTTTGAAAAAAGAGGTTTAGTGGCGTTATTTTTAAGTAAAATAATGTAATAAAATAGCTTTGGCTATGTATTGCTGATCTATATTTCATTCGTAACGATTGTCATCTGACTCAAACATATTAATTTATTTGTACATCTAATGTCTTGGCTACCCAGAACCAACACTCTAAAACCCTGAATATTCGGCACACTCAACTTCAACTCACTTATCCACAAGCTCCTCCAATCCTCAAAAGTAAAAAACAAAACAAAATCTTACCTCATCAGTACTTTCCTCATCACTCTCCACAGGATTAACCCCATCAGCCACATCCGTCCCTCCCTTATCCCTCCAATGCTTCTCACTCGTCACCGAAAAGGTAAACGTCCTATCTCTCCTAGGGCTTAAGAGTACTCCTGCTGGCGTCCTTGGTGACCCATATCCGAAGATGTCCAGGTTCCTGGTTGAGAAGAGATCGTTTGTTCTGTCGGATCTGGGGCTGAAGACGTCATCTTCTAGGTCTGAGTCGAAGGTCAGGGTGAGAGGGGGGGAGGAAGCTGATCTTCGACAGTGCTGAACTTGGGGCGTTGGTTGAGTGATGTCTGATTCGGAGTAAGGGCGCTCTGAAAAAAAGTATAATGTCCAATTAGTTTTTGATAACATTAATCATATTCAATTTTGAAATGATAACCACTGGGTTATAAACAAGATTATTTGCAGACTTAAAACCTATAGTTAGATTTTTAATTAAAAAAAACAATAGGTGGCCTTATCACTATTAAGTGATCTCTTCCAGGCAACCTTTGGATGGACAGGATTGAGTTAATCGACATATTAGTCAGTGGTGTAGTTAAAAAAATAGCAAGTACTTAAAACTAAAATAAATTATGTATACAATCATGTATACTATTCATATTCAGAGTTAACTTAAATCCTAAGTATTTATTTTTTATTTTGACAGCGATTTTAATTTAGTGGTCATGTGGAGTTCAGCAAAAATAATGTGTAGAACTTTATGACCTTTAGTTAATGCAGACTAGTTTTGAATATAAAAACACAACCTTTCTTGTTTTACAAAACATTTTATAATAAACTGCAACAGTAAAACTAATTAAATTATCAGTAAAAACGCCATTAACTGGATATCACGGTGATAAATCAAATGTTTATTGCTTCGCCTACGTTTGCAAGCATAATGTTCTCGTGTGGGTGCGTTTTAGTTTGGCCCGGTTATTTTTAGCGAGGTCTCTGACTGCAGTTTGAAGTTGTGCTTTAACTAGGTTTACTTGGATGGAGAAATAATTTGACTTATACCCATGAGGTAAATGAGGTTTCTAAGATAATGATAGTCTTAGCAACGAGAGACGAATAGTAAAATTAATGCTAAGAGACAATGCTGCAGTGCTATTTAGACATCTTGATAAATCAAAAAGTTGGTCAGTCAAGATCAAGAACCTTATTTTGACGAAACGTACAATGTGTGTAGTCCAAATTATTTATACTATAAGACAATTCAATAATTAAAAAAATAGAAGATGACGAAATTTTCAGGACATACCAAGAAGTTTTTTTATGTTTTTGTGGGTAAGGCAACTCAATTCTGCAGAGGGTAAGAAATTAGACTTTTATGCTTAAAAAACAATGATATTATAGAACTATAGATATGTTACGTTCATAGAAAGTACGATTTAAATCCGTTCCGAGCTATTCCAAATTGCACACATTGACAAATGTCCGCAGCGCATGCATCCTTATCGCTCTAACGTCAAAACAATATCGCTTTCTCTTTCTTAACTTGAACATGGCGCATGGCGTCTGGCACGTGACTGCGCTCGACGCAGGCCACACGCAAACTAAACACAAGACGTCCCAATTGGGACGTATTTGAGTATTCACAGCGCGAGCGCTTATAACATATCTGCTTTTGTTTTTATATAATATCATTGTTAAAAAATATATTATTTGCTACTGTCGTAAAACCATTCTTGTCGTTAGCTTCTTAGAAAATACATACGGCTCATGAAAAACATCTTTATTATTTTTACTATCCTTTACATTGCCTTCTGTTTTAAAACCTGCAGTTTCGTCTCAAGTTGGAACGCTCCCATAAAATGTTGCCAGCCTGTTATTTTGACCAAAAACAATTGTGGTCATAACAACTCTTTGTTCGTAGTGGTCAGAACAATGGCCACAACATGAATACAGTAGCTAATGATTTTGTTGTCCAATAACTTTTTTATGTGTGGTTTGTATGAATCTGCTGTTCTGATTTAAGAGCCTACCTGTGGTAGTGGAGAAACAGTAATTTTTGAGAAAGTATTTTTGAATGGGAATTGAAATTACAGGTTGTATGTTTTAGTAGTTGAGACATTTATGGTACAATAAGAAGGTTCTGAAGTTTTTACAGTAGAAAAGGTATTAACTATAAACAGTAACATGATCAATAACTATCTTTCGTTTAGAAAAGGGCTACTAGAAATATTATCAGTTTTATTTAAACTTCAATTTCTTTTCATATTTACAATAAGAAAATATTACAAACCAAAAAAAAAACAATGTTGTCACTAACCTAAAAATAAATGACCTAAAAGCTTATTAATAATGAATAATCATTGTATGTAATGAATTTTGATAAGTTGCTATTTGTACGGCTTTTTTATTTGCTTAGTAATTACTAGTATATTACTCATTTCCAATGTATCTACAACTATGAGATTTAAAATTCAGCTTTAGTTTTCATGTCACAATGTCTCTAAAAATCTTTGATGAATTGATCTCCAGAATGGTTTTTCATAAGTTTGAAAATAAAACGGTCACATGCAGATCTCAAAGTCAAAACAATTCAGATCGATTTCTTTATGTTTTTTTGTCTTCTCTGACATAAAAAATTTCAAAACCTTTATCAGAGCTAGACAAAAATAAAACCCATTTGGGTTTCGGCAAAAAACAACAAAATAATAAATCAAACCGAACCGTATTCGAATTAATCCCGAAACGACAAAACGAATCAAAACGTTGCCGAAAGCGTTTCGCTTTGGATATTTATGATGATCCCTTTTAATCAACTTAATCGACATCGGTTCAGTTATTAATTTTTTTTTCCTTGAATGTACGTGTTTGAAGAGTTAATTGTATTTTTTGAAGTTTAAATACGTTTGTTATATTGTAGAAATTAAATAACAATAAGAATTGTCAATAAAAATGTAAGGACGAAATTTCAAAAGAGGTAGCGCTCCTGCAAATGAGTTTAAAAAACCAAAACTTTATTTACAGATAAGGCTTAATCTGCTCCTATATAGTAGATTTGTTCAGAATTGACTTAGAAATAGTCGCAACAATTAATTACTAACAACTATGAACCAGAGCTGATGATAAAACGTAATGTTTTTATTAATCCTAAAGTTACGGATGCTCAGAGTCTTGTATTCTTGTATGTGACTCTATTGACATACATACTAGACCCTGTCGTGACATTTAAAACCATCCCACGGACCACGTGTTCCAAAGTTTAACCAAGTCTATCAAAATCTCAAAAACAAACCAATAACCCAAGAAACGAATACTTCATCTCAGACAGCTAGCCTCCGTATTATTTAAAAAACAAAGATTGCAGACAGAACAAAGAAAAGCAATTTGTTATCAACAATATCGATGGACCGGGTACCAGGCGCACAGGAGCGTCGAAGAGGTAACATACAAAATGTATAAGAAACACAAATTAATAAAATCTTGGGTCTTGAGCGAAACCCGTTTCTACGGCACACGTGCAGCAACCGGCCGGTGTGGAAAAGAGAAGGAGGTAGTGCTGTTTCTGTTTAGTGCAACAGAAAGATTAGTGTGGATGTGACTCCGGAACATACAAATTTAAAATTAATTATACTGACATCAAGTTATCTTCATTTTGACCACAATAAAGCTTGCATTATTTTTTTTTTATAGCACAGTTCTTTATTTTTGAATCACAAATAACATGGAAGAATCATTTAGGTTTGTACGGACTTGTTTTCACCGCAAGTCACTGGTGGACGGGATACGACACCTTAGATATTGCACGTAGCAATCGCGCTATACCATGACCACAACATTGGAAATATCTATCTATAGTTATCTGCAGACCACAGTAATGAAGTCATATAAAACAGTTGTTATGCAACAGTATGTGATTACAATTAGCTAATAAGATTGCTGAGGGTCAGGCCATTTACGGAAGTCGTTTGGTATGGATACTGCGTAATAAATTGATTTTTAATAAGATTAATTTATAAGTTTTATAGGCCTGGTAGTGCAACATGTTAAACATACTAATGTTGGCATTAGAATTGCATTTATCTACCAATGTGATTAAACGAAAGTGAATCTCAGATGGTTATGTAAAACGTTTTGATATTATTTTGCTTGTTTACAAAACATACTTTGTAGGTATAAACACCCATATTCCGCACCCAAGGTGGCCTCTGCTAGGAAAACTTCTAAAATCCTCTTTACCGAAAACACATAGTTTTTAAAGAACTGGCCAAAATATATATGTATCTCATTTCACTTGGTTTTTAACGCTAAAAATGTAAACAAGAACATGACGAGTTTTTTTAGAGTTATTGAAAAAGGATATTTATACTACAACTATATTAATCTCTACTGTCTTTACTTATTAATTATTTGAGGGGCTATGAACCAAAAAAAGTTTATTACAAATAATCTCAATTCGGGACTGAGAAAGGTATGTTTAGGTGATTTGGTAAGGTTAAAAGAATAGATAAAAGTAGATTTGTAAAGAGTGATATGCTTTACAATGCAGATGTCTCTGAAAAAAAAGGATGAGGTCGTTCTCGAAAGACATTCAGGGACCAGATAATGTGGTGTCCTTCAGAAAAGAAAAGTACGTAGTACACGTAACCGGCGAGCATGTGTGAATGTTGATGAAGCGTAAAAAGTATGTAAGGAGCGTAGCACATGGCGATCCAACATCTCTGTCTACCTCCACGGGACAAAGGTGTTATTTAGTGTGTATGTATGCATATTTAATCTGTTTAAATTGATGGATAAGATCTTTAACCATATTAAAGATTCCTCATTCAATTTGAAAAAATGACACATGTCCGAAAATCCACATTAAGCTACACGTTGCAATGATAGGCGAGTGTTTTTTCTTTATTTTTTGTCTTATCCACACTGGATGCGTAACACAGGTGTCCCCGGCTTACGCCTATTTACTATATCACTGCTATCTTATTATTATTTGGTACTGCCTTTGGTAGTGTCGATGACTTGATGTCTGTACGTTGGAGTATTATTGTATGGGTTGGTAGTTGATTTTATTTTATAAGCAGCAGATAGAGAAGTATTATTCAGTATCTTGCCATAACATTGATTAAAGGGATGAAGGGTTGAATGTTAGTCTTAATAGGGCCAATTTAAGCAGTTCTTGATGAGATAGTTAAGTGCTGGTAAGTTCTATAAATTTTAAGTTTTTAAGGTTTGACCTTTTAAGGTAGGCTGAAATTGTCTTGCAAACAGTCAAAGTGAATAGGAGACTATATTTTTAGTCAAGAGGCTATCTCATACTGTATTCATACTGAGGTGTGAGGCTAGATTTTCGGGTCTGGAGAAAAGGGCCATTTGAAGGTTATTTACAGTAGCAACGTTTTTAAACCAAGTGATAAGACGTTAAAATAGATATTCTGTATTTGCTTTTTCAAGACTGTGACTAAATGAAACATGTGAAATTGCTGTAAAACTAAAATATTACTGCCATTATTTACTAGAGAAGTTCAGGAGGAAACAGACGTTTTGGTCGACCCTAAATAAAATGGGATAAGAAAAGAAAGAAAAAGACAGTGACATCACACCTATACATTACCCAGATGGGTGTGGCAGAGGTGTACAACACCCACACTTCACCAGTTATGTTAAGGTCTTATGGGATAGGACATCTTTCGGGCACATTTCCAACTCCTTGCTGCTAACACTGCCCGACCCGGGAATCAAACCCGAAACCTCGCGGTGACTGGCGTATACACTAACCACTAGACCAACAAGAAAGAAGAAGAGTTAAATAAAAAATTCGTTTCACATTTTCAAAACCAAATCTACCAATAAAAATATAAAGTTTTACAAGCAAACGAAAAGGCTCTAATTTCATCACTGGAGGTTGCGGTAAATAAATTAGCTGATTCGTGTGTAATTCTAACTAATGACAGATAACTGAGATAAACCGCGTTCGTTAGAAACGCGTAATGTAGGGTTTGTGCAAGTCTTCGACCGAGAATAGTCTTTAGTCTCGTGATTGCGTTTTATTTTTACGACTAAATTGTCGTTGAAACTATGTTGAGTTAAATCTTTTTTTTATCATTGTATGGTAGTGAAATACGTGTAGAAATAGAGCTTCTGAATTAAAGTTAATGATGTGAGTGTAATGATGAATAAATAAAAATAATGTAAATTTGTAAAATCGTATTTGTTTTTGTTTCATTTAATTTTTTTTTATATAAATAATTTTCTTTTTTCAATATGTGTAGCTGTAAATGTTAACATCTCAAGAAAATAGTTACAACTTATAATGATAATGGATTTTAAAATCATTATTTACATCACTACCTGTCGCTTAACTTAACCCAGTCTAATACATAAAAATACATATTGCACAACATAAAAATAATAAACAACTCCATTTTTAGACAACGTCTCTTAAAACTCCATTTAAATATATTTAACGATCTCCACCACACACAAATCTTCACACAAACTTGCGAGCAAAATTAAAACCGAGCTATATAATACTTTGTTTAAGTAAACACAGAAAAGTAGCCCATCAAATTGTAAAGGCAATAAAACGGTCAGTTTACGACAAGCATAAATCAAGAATCGATGGACTATCGCTCATCAAAGTCGTGGTAGTGGAACCACACCTTAAAGATAGAACACGTTCTACTGGTTTGAAGACAAATAGTAATTATTGGGTTTAACTGAAAATAAGTGGAGTATGATGCAATTGTTAAAGAGGTTGGCAAAAATACTGTCAAAGCGGTTGCCAAAAATATTGTCGATGAAAAAGATTCAACGTTTGAAAAGTATTCAGGTATTCAAGTCTTTATTGCACTCCACAATGTTAAAATGGTTTTATAAATAGGTACAGTGTCAATTATGGACCACGACGGGCACGGCAAAAGCAATATTTTAAAAATAAATCTGGAGACCGTGTTATTTGCAGAAGTGCTAATTTTGTAATCGGGGATAATCAAAAAGTCGAGGTATTTCAAACAATTATAAAATGCATTTTTTCCATAATTAACTGGTATAAATGTAATCCTGTTAGGATTATTGCCGTGCCAATAATCACGGCTTATAATGTTATAGCGCTCATCCGTGTAATTTCTTGGACTGTTACAATAATCGCTACACTGGACGAAGATGTTATATTTATTAGTGATTGAGATTTGTATGAGATCAATTATTCTTATAAAAGGTTTTTTTAAGTTCTAAGCTCTCGTTAAATACATTCTTATGTATATTTTAATCAATCCATTTTAATACATCAAAAAATCTATTTGTTGCCAGTCAAATTTAGCCAACTACTAAAATCTACTATACAAGGAAAGGTTGCTCAGGTTTAAGAGGTTATAGACATGGCATATACCAAAGAGCCTCCGACAGACTGAGTTAGTAAGTCTTTTACTGCTATTTTTCAGTATCATTTTATTTAACACAAACTGCCTCGATGGTCTCGTAGTTAGCGTATGCGCTTCTCAACGCGAGGTCTCATATTCCAATCCCGGGTCGGGCAAAGTGTTATTTGTAAACTTTCCGTCAGGAAATTTACAATAGCAGCACGGAGTGTGCCTTTTGGATGGTGATAGACTCTCCCTCTATCTCAAAGAACCTAAACATAACAGTAGAAGTGTGGGTGTTGTACACCTCTGCCACACTAGGTAATATAAGCGCGATTACACAAAGCCCAAACTAATAGGCCGTCCAAATACCGTTGCGTACAACACATCTTGATTACACACTTTTTCTATTACACAAAAACTCAACGTTTCAATCTAACTCCTCACAACCCTTGAGTACTGAGACGTGATTCGGAATCCACAATCGATTAATCATTGGTCCGATGACGAGTATTGTCGAATCATCATCCTTTGGTGTAAAGTCATTGAGGCACAAATCGTGAAGACAATCGATGATGGTCAACGGGCTGTGAAAATGATTTGTAATTTTGTGAGAATATTCTCTAAAGGGTAAAACTGGAAGCTGACCAGTCGACTGCTTGAGTTTGAAAGGTGGTTTAAGGATTATGTCAATTGAGTGGATAGCGGTTACTGTTTTGTTTTTAACCGACTTGAAAAAAGGAGGAGGTTCTCAATTAGATTGAATTTTTTTTTCTTTTATTTATGTTTGTTCCATTTATTTATGATTACTTAAAGACGCCTGGACTGATTTGAGATTTTTTTTTGTCTGAAAGTGTATACTTGTCAGGTTGTCTTTCTCACATCAGGTCACGATCTGCATCATGCGATTCTAGAGAAATCGAGGGCAAGCCTCAAATTTCAATATATATATTTATGTATTTCTTACTTTTAGTGCATTTTTTGTAAAATTATCTATTTAGCTTACGGTATCGTTTTAATTTGTAGTTATCAAATCATTCTAGAGAATTTTCTTTAGTGGCATTGCTATTTTGCTTGTGTCTTCGTCATTCTACTCCTTCATCTCTCTTTCTCTTAAAATTTTTCAATACTAACATTTTTGACGTCATTAGGACTTGAGACTTGGACATGAGTTAGGATGATATTGCTATTGTCATTAACTTTTAAATTAAAAACTGATCTTCATGATTATATAACTTGGACTAATTCAAAATTAATGGTAAGCTCATAATATGCACAGTAAAATACTGTGCATATCATTTGTTATCGATTTTTTTAATACAGCACAGTTATAATCTCGACTCTGACAAATATCTTGGACTTGGACCTGCACTACCAGCGGATAAGGCGTTACAATCAGCCGGAAAGCACAGGTCTAGGTGTAATATTAGTAAGATTAAATAACAAGATATTAACGCCCTAAGCGATTCGCTAATGTATGTAGTTGTGGCTTATTGCGATCTATAAACTAGATAAGTTACTGATATGAGTAACTAAGTAGACATTAGTACTGGTGGCTAATAAATACAGCTGTAAATGTAATTATTGAAGTCGTACAAGGCAATAACTATGATCAGACAGGTAGGCATAGTAGGTGTGAATATACCATAAAGTAACTACCTAGCAATTAACACGACAATTATAGCGGCATGACAGTAGGTGAACAGACAGCTTGAAGCCTATTTGATATTACAAGGTCATAACAATAACTCTCGATGCAAAAGTAATATCTGTCAGCAGCTATAGCGAGAAATCAATTATGCAGTGTGATATGAAAGCACGAATATAAGAGAATAATTATACATAATAAGAGACACAATGATACATTTTGTGTTCGAGTTGGTCGTCTCCCCCTATAAAAGCTAAAAGCTCTATAAATTAAAAAAAAAATGTGACGGTACTACATGTAATAAACTTTCAAGTATGGTGACTAAGTAACCTTATTTAACTCAAGAATAAAAATAAATAAAATAAAATGTAAAATGCAATTATTTAGAAAATTTTGTACAAAATACAAAATCCTTTGAAAATTATGACTTGTATGTAGTTGTTAATGGAGGTTTACATATACATATATTAAACCTCCTTCAGTCCTTAACTTTGTTGTAACGGCGGACTACGGAACCCTATTGCGCGTGGACCGAAACACACTTAGTCGGTTTTTTATTTTAATATTTACCCAAAAGCATCTAGAGCAAACGCAGCAACTCGAACGAGAAATTCAAAAGAACATTCAAAGATTAAGGCGATTATAGAAAACCTGATTGGAAATACTGAGTAGTGAGTTAGTGACGTAGGGATCTATCAATACAAAGTTATAAATGCAGTTGGGTTTAATAAGACTGTTGAAAATAAACAACCAATAACTGATGATGTTGTTGTTAATATTGCGTCAACGTTAATAGCGTAATACAATACGAATTTTTCATTTTATTTTGATGGTGGTAGAGCTTTATGGATGTGGATATAGCAGGAGGGTGCCAAACAGAACACCTACGTGTAGTTTGGATTTTCGAGACTCTGAAGCACATGTTGTTTGTCAGGATTGAGCTAAGAAAATTACTGGCAAATGAGCCTCAATATTGTAGAGATCAGTTGTAGCGAGGCCTTCGCAACCTTTTAAATATTTTATGTTCATGGGTTGAAGTTACCACTGGCTTTCAGGTAAACTACACTATCTTTGCCGAATACCTCGTCAAATTTGTTACAATGAAATTTTGCCATGAAATGTCGATTGATTTACTATGAAACCCATTCTGAAGACTCATTCATATTGAATTTTCTCAACTGCAAACACAACTTGGTGCGTCTGGTCAACTGCATGCACATATACGAATCACTGTCATTACAAGAACTGGTTTCTGAACAGTTACATCGGAGCATAGAATTAAGTGCTTAACAATAATTATTATGCGTAATGAATAATTCTATGCGAGTTGGAACTCTACTGGCTGTTCAGTAATTACTTTTGACCAGCTAAATGGGTATTGCGCAGATTGTACGACGTCATTAGCGATATTCTTTAGTATATTGGGTAGGCCTTTCTTTGGAAGTTTAGTATTGTATTTATCTAAAGTATCTTCTAGTTGGTAGAGCTTTTGAGGATGGAGAGATCACTGTCTTAGGTACCTTTAATCTGTTGCAATATATTTATATGCTTACATTTCTTTATTTCTCTCCTTTAGCCTGCCTCCAAATAGTAGTGCTTGCATTACTTTGTTCCGGTTTGGTGGTGAGATCAAGTCCTGAAATTATGCATATGAGGCATTACACCGTAGTATTTAGCTGCAGCAACGCATATACAATCTGATTTTGCATATACAATTGTTGATGTCCATGGTCTGTACTCCACTTACCATCAGGTGGACTACACGTTCGTTTACTGCAGGAGTAGTATAAAAATATAAACTGACACAAAAATTATCCCAATTTTTAGACGTAGCGACCCTTTTTGCATCTTTAGTGGATGTGTATGTCTTGTATCTACCAATTACCATCAGATAGACTACAAACCATGTTATCCGTATAAGAACCATTGCGCAAATCAATCTTAAATTTACCCAGCAGTAAAAGCTGTACAGTAATTTAAAGAGCTTGTAGCATGTTATCTAAGTACTTATCTTCCTAGAACTTAACCTCAGCCTAAGATTACCCGATGATTATTGCTTTAAGCGTCTTCAATTGCTACCACCGTTTCAACCGGTGCAACCTTAAAGGCTTCCAATGATACATTACCTTCTGCAACCTTAAGATGTAACCATAACATAATATGATACATTTCCTCTCAATTAAATACAATTAAATCATTGATTTACAACAACACAAATAATTTTCTAAATGGCCTCAAATAAGAAGTAAGCTAGACAGTAAACGGTAACACAATTACCTATTATTAAAGTTAATTGTTGATCCCATTAGAGTTATACACGAAATGATAGAAAATGAACCATTAAATCTCATACAAACCATCATTTGACCATAACATTCAACATTAATATTTTATTTAACGACTTTCGGTAATCTTTACCGTCGATTTTTGTTTTATTTTACACCAAACAATTTTAGATCGATTATTTCAACAGTACTTTAATCAACAATATTTAAAAATAATAACCTTTTGTAGCTTAAGATTGACATTCACTATTATTAGAAGAACGAAGCATAATTTCAGGAATTAAAATGGAATCAAGGATTAAATTTTGACATAATTTACGACTTTGTAGTTAAAAAATTATAATTATGGAATTTATGATCGTCGTTTAAATATAACAATAAAATTGTATAACACTTTCGTTTATGGTGAATGAGTTATGGCCACTTATGGTTAATAACTGGGCAATGGATTAAAAGTTTAGAAAAATCATCAAGCAGGATGGAACACCATTCAAAAAAGATTATTATTCATAATATAAAGGACTAAAAAGTGTGAATATGGAGTATAAAAAGTTCTTAGTCGTAGATTTAAAAAAAAACCTCCGTGACACTAATACTACTGGTGAAATATAGGTAAGTAATGACTTTGATTCAAAATAAATTTGTATGACGGCAATATATATGAGTTACAAATGATGGACAAGAAAACTATGAGCAAATTCTAATCAAAGCTTGTTTCTGAAATAACGTGGACAGTTTGAAACCTGCACTTTCTTTTTAAGTACCAACTTCAGATTGAATTTCAATGTTATTAATGTGCAGATACTAAAACTGCAAATAGGATCCTTATCTAGAAATCATTCCAACTTCATCACGTCAAACATGTTTGCAACAACATATATTATAGTAACAGTACAACACGACAATTGTGAACGCACTCGCGTCCAGACGTGGTATTGTATGCAAATACTGTTCAAACCTCAAACTTATTAATTATCATGGAGGCGCACAGCTGTGAATAGCGATTAGTTTTCTACGAGGTGCTTGCAAACGAGCAACTCATTGAGACTGACATATTGACTTGTTTGTTAAAATCAAATTAAATACTGTTCGAACTAAATAAAATGAGGTATTTCTCTGGAAGGGACCTATCACGTAAATCACCAGCCCTAAGTATGATGCAAACATTGAGGGTCTAAATTCAACCTAACCCTTCAAATTTGTATTTTTTTTTTACTATACAAATTCAAAATTTTGTTTTTTAGAATGGCCAGAGTCAGCAATACCCAATTAGTTACAAGCGTCTCCAAAATAAGGACCTGTTTTTCATCTACACACGCATCATAAATAAACTTCAAAACTTCGACTTTCTCTTCAAAATACAAGCAAAAGATTAATGATACAAATTTAAAGCTCTTCACGGTAGCAAAAAATTGCCGAGTTGTATTCATATTTTACTCGAACTAGTAAAAACGTCTGGCTACCGTACTACGCAGTCTTTCATATTCAAATAGCTCGCTATTGTTAGCTTGATGTATGCCACAGATGAAACTTAAAGCAACTTTAAGCATTGTTTGTCTTGTACTTATATTTTTACTGTTTTGGAGTTTAGTTGTCTTGCCACGTGTGCCTAATGCGATTCGTTTGGTTATATTCTGACCTTTCAAATTTTTGGGACTTGTCGTATTGTCATCAATCTTGTAGTAATTTGTGGTGATTGAACTGTGTTAACTTACTTTTGGTTGAGTTATGAACCTCTGTGTGTAGGTAACATACAGTTTCGTTCGTAGTATAATATGCTAATGAATATCTTATATTATTTTTTAGATTGAAGGAATCTGATAATTTTAGAAATATTTTAGTTTATAATTGGTTCCACTTCATCAAAGTTAGGCGTAAAATCAAATGTCAGCCCGTGGTGATTACCTCCTTAAGCTCTTGTTTTGAAAATCAAAGTAGTATTTGTAACTTTTTACTATAATTTGCTCTAAAATCATCTTCAAGATTACTGTAATTATATTTTTTTTATAAATATACTGCAAAATTTTCAATATTTATTCTAATTTAAATTTATTTGAATAAGTATCGATTCATTCAATTCCTGCTGCATCTTGTTTTGATTAGTGGTTGGCCATATGGCCAAGAACCGTTCATACTCAATATTTGGGGTTGAAATGATCGTCTGCCACCTGACGTGATGCCGATTGTGGGAAAAGACGCAGATGATTCTATTCACATTAGGTCCCGTTTGTTGATATGCGTAATGCTTAGTTCTTAAGATGTAATTTCGTATAATTGCTGATATTTAGCTGAATTGATAACTGTGGCTGCCAAATTGATATAAATTATGTTTACTTTAGGTTGTCTTTAAATACACAAATTAATTTTACGGTAATATTTGGTGGTCACGTGTATTGAATTAGCATTATTAGTTTCAAGAAATGCTGTATTCCGGTAGGCAGTTTTGAATATGATTAATATGATCATTATTTTTCTTCTTTCTTCTTACACCCCTATACAAGAATGGGTAACCACAATTTGCCAAAATATTGGCCCGTATACAATTTCAATTCAGGTAGCTGCGGTATTGACCACAATGCTGTATTAACAGGAAATTTTCGAGTCCATTAAGCCAAAGGATGGCATTGCCCGTATTTTGAAAACTTTTTCGATGTCTTATTTTTGGCACAAATTTTACGGTTCAGTTTTATTTTTGGCCCGTATCTTCAAGACCAGAAGCTGTGGATTTTTTTTTATGCAAATTATTATTGAGATTTATTGTGACTTAAAATGTTCATAAAGAATATTTGCAGCAACTTTTACGAGTACAAGTTTACCTTCAACTTTAACAAAGATTGTGTAGAGTCAGCAAAAAAAAATATATTGCAAATTAATATCGATTAATTTATTCTGTGTTGTGTGGTGGATGTCGATGATTGAACGGGTAGACAAAAATATTTATTTTACATCTAGAAAAATACATGCATCATCTACAAATATAAATTCGAGAACATCGTTTTATATTAACTTTATATCTAAATATAGAGATATCATGCCGAGGATTGACATCCTTTATCAGATTTTGTATCGTACCCAAACCCGTAAATTTTGTAGTATTAAGTATACAATTTGCAGTGTTGTGGTTTGATTTTACGAGTGTTATAAACTCGAAAAGGGAGAGTCTATGTCGTGATTTGTGATGACGGTGATCGCGTAGGCGTTGGGCCTGCTACCGAGCTGTGGAGTAGTGTTGTGGTGAGTGCTATCGATAAACTTGCAATTTTTGGGCAGTTCTGCTATCTTTTTACTTTTTTAATGATGATAATATAATTATGTGTAAGGCTAGTATTACGGCAGTAGACAATTTAAAAAAAGACATGAGAAATTAAGTATATGTAAACTAAGCATGTAAAATTTTATTGAAGATTAATAAAAACTAATATGATAAGACAAGTACAAGTTATTGTATTTTACCATTAAGTAAATTACTAAAAGTATTTAAATTAAAACACAAAGTTGAAACTTTGAAAGTAATTAAGTATACACTATTTTTGATTTAAATATTTTCTTTTTACTAACAGAAGTCAATGCAGCATAGTTATGGAGATAAACATGAATTAATAAAGCAATTACGTTCCGAGCCACTTAATTATGATAAAAAAACAAAATAGAATGAGACAATTTGAAGACGCGTAAAAACGAAAAGAAAAAAGTCAACACATTAGCCAGACGTCATCGGGTTTAAAAAGTAAAGAAAAAATATCGATATCGGCACAGCACATCTCTAAAGGCCAGTGACCCAAAAAGGGTACGGAGTGAAAAAAAAAACGATTATATTTTATTTTCAAGATACAAGTACTATCAAGGAATAAATTAAAGGTTTTATTATTTTATCTTTTTCTTGCACCACGTGTGGAGGCTTGGCGACTTGTATGGTCAGCAAAAGTTGTTGTGTTCTTGTTTTAGTAGAACGAGGCGTCTGTGTGCATTTTAGTGTTTAAGTTTTGATAACTTGTTTTGCTAGCGTAAAATGTTAAGGACAGACTAATTGTGGACCAACTAAACTTCGACAGCAATTTGTTTTAATAGAAGCTTGATCATAATCTTGTTTTCTTAACGTCTACGTCTAAGTACTGCTAGCACTTTTGATGTTGTGCCATAGTTTGGTAACAAACACGTTATTGGAGAGTATATACATTTGTTTTTCTTGTTCGTTGAATTATACAAAACTGCCACTTAATATGCCTTATACATTAGTCTATTAGATATATTATTTGCTTCTTTATATTGTAACGAAATATCATTATGCTATCTCTACACAACAATACCATGATTATAACCGTTCAGTTACGTATAAACTGGCTTACTACTGGCCTTACGCGCTGCTGTAGTGTGCGACAGCACTTACACCTGCGCATGCGCATGTTTGTGTGCATATACACACAGCTCCGTGTCAATGTGTGCGTGCAACAAGAAACTCGTTGTGCTTGCACAGTGTGCGTTGTTTTTAATTTTCTATTAGATTTATACGATGTCAAAAGTTTAATGTTTTTCTGTTAATATATGATTTGACTGTAAATTGATAGTTTATTTTGGGTTATCGTGGTTGTTTTTAGAGCAAGGAGTTTAATATACTGCGCAGTAAATGGGAGTATTTATTGCTAACTGATATAAATAAATATCTGAAACATAATGATCGATGTCGTTGATTTTAACAGTACGACGTAGAGTCGGTCTTAAGATCTAGCTGATCTAAAAAGACCTAGTGAATTGAGGTCTAAGGTAGTTATTCCATATACAAACGTAAACGACAGTTCTATAGCTTAATGATTATATATTTTTTTCGTAGCTAATGTAAATCCAGAATAAAATATTTTAGATTGTTTTATCTTGGAATAAACGTTTAATGATGAATGGAATTAAATCATTGTATGTCGAATAAAAAAACTTGACCACTTTTTAAATAAAACATATTGCCCACATGACTTTCCTCAATACATTTAAACTCAACCAGGCCAAATCAAGCTCATAAACACCTATTACCAAACAAGAGCGAGCCCAAAACATTAAAAAACCGACTCATAAACAAATGCATATAAATAAATATATCACTGAGCAGTCCACTGTACCGTTAGCAAAAACAAAAGCTAACAAAACATCAACAGTATAATGCAGCTTTTATTCTTCTTGTCATTCCAAATGCCACTTTATACGAATAGAGTTAAGAGTTGTTTAATGTTTCTTGGAGCGAAGGAATAATTTGTGTAATATGAAGAGTGAGGTAATACAAAAATAATATAATGACACTGATATCGTCTTTAGATGGTTGTGATTATGACCGTATTGTTGCTCTAACTCGTATATGATTGGGGACATTAGTTTTTGGAATTATAGTTCAGGTGGTGGATGGTTTTTTTTCTGTTCTGATTTTGTAAAATGGTCACGTATGCACACATGAACACACTAGTATGCAGAGATTGGTCAGCCGTGATCTTGACAAAAATAATTTAAATTAAAAGTGTAGTCCAAGAACAGTAGCTATTTGTAAGGATACCCACTACACGGTAGCACTAAGGCATCATATCTAGAAACTTGTCAAAAATGTGATAGGCACATGATTTCATTCGTACATGTAACGCCGGCAGGAGAATTGTTTGTTGATTTGAAGCTTGTTTAAAGTGTGCGAGAACAGATTTAATTAGACCTGAGCCCTGAATGCGTAAACAGTCAAAATTCTGCCTTGTCGCTGAAGGTTGTAACAGTCTGTTTCGTATTTCTGGGTCTAATCTTACCACTAACTACTACATAGCGCAATAAGTAGCATCAATTTTTTATTAGTACATAATCATATTATTATGACCTTCCAACTCCAACTATATACTTCTGATTAGA
Organism: Hypena proboscidalis; assembly: GCA_905147285.1. NCBI lineage: Eukaryota > Metazoa > Arthropoda > Insecta > Lepidoptera > Erebidae > Hypena > Hypena proboscidalis. The sequence goes on from LR990147.1 coordinate 3,175,193, forward strand.
TTCGTTGCGGGTTCCAAGACAATTTTAACTCTCCCTGGGATTGCCCGTGTGTCATGCACGGTGCCTTTCAGTTGGTTACCGCTGTAGATCCTGGCGTCACAGGAGTCATAGTGGTGGGCGTGTGGGTGGGAATATATCCCGTTTATAATTATATTATTATGAAGTTACATCATAAGAAAACAATTATGCTCCTATAGATAGATCAAGTAAATCAGCGCAATCTTCAGTCACGTCCGCTGTATCATGCTGCAGTACTATAACAAGTAAACTACAAAATGATGTCATCAATCCCAGAATTGGCCGTCTCATCATCACACTTAACCTTACTAACAATTTAATGTTATTACTGGTCATAGGCCTTACTTTACTAGTAAATAAAACGGTTTATATTACACAAAGCAAATCACAACATTAAGAAGAAAAGCTTACTAAAAGTAATCATGAATAATACGATTGTACGAAAGTATCGTTAGGGTGACATAATTCCATTGTGCCCTTAAATAATAGCTGATAATACCGTACTGATTATTTTACACCGCGGTGAACACAGCTTTATGTGGCTTATTACTTTAGTATGGGTCAAATGCCAGTACTAATAAATCTTTTTATTATTAGGTTAATATTTACGTTGTATTGAAATTATTGATAAAGCACATGGACATGTGAAGTCCTACTAGATAGAAAACACTACTAGATAGAAATTATAATGGGATAGAAGAAGATAAAGATTGCTTTGAGCTTTCTTAAATGTATACTAAAAGTAAGTAAGTAGAATACAGAACTTAATAATGATTACATAATATATAGGTAATTGTTTACTTGATGTTATTTTTGATGCACAGTTCAATAATGGTACGCAAAAAGTTATCAAATCATATAAAATTGGCCAAGTGCGAGTCGGACTTCCGCATGAATGGTTCCGTACCAATATCTTTAAAAAACGGCAAAAAAATCTTGTCTTCTGCAGGAGCCCCTCTTAAATATACATATTATTATTTTAATTTAATTATTTTTGACCTAAATATATATAACTAAATATTCTGTGAATATTTCAAGCATCCATCTGTTACCGTTATTAATATCAAGCTTAGATGAGCAAAAAAATCACGTTTGTTGGTTGTATCCCCTAAATGTTAGTTTAATTCGATTTTTAGTATTTGTTGTTATAGCAGCAACAGTTATACATCAAGATATTTTTTTAAGCTATTACAGATCATGATAGCCCAGTGAGAGACGACAAAATCTTAGGTAATAGAGTATGGAACCCTTCAGGTATGGAACCCTAAAAGCTGCATTGTATTTTTTTTAATGTGGTAAATCTGACTTTATTAATAATGCAAGTATTGCAAACGCATTGTAATTTATACTGACTCATTCAATCGTGATAAATCATCACGCCGATAAATGCGAATATTAAAATACAGCGTCAAAAGGTGACCCCAATACATCCCAGTAACAAATCATCACAGAATCAAAAGATAACTGCGACCTGCGCAGGCGCAAAAGATTCGTATCCAACAAAAAACAACTAACCTAATAACTTTAATTGGTAAGTTAGTCTAAAATATAGCTAAAGCAACGAAATAAGCCAAAAAAGTTGTACGAGAGAAACAAAATAAAATAAAAAAAAGATCCGTCACGAACATAGGCGAGGGAGAGCAAAAAGAAAAAAAAACACAACACAAGTTCAACGTTTATTTTGGTTGCGTCCTTTTCGCGCGGGTACAGTTACTGTATTTCTGTCTCTGTCTATCAGGCCGAGCGTTGGACACCTGTGCTTTAGTTTCCCCTGAGTACCAACGACCTCTGGCGACAGCGACACGAAACGTCATATGTAGACGGCTTGCAGTACGGCATATTGCGCCGTAACTTTTTTACTGACGGTACAAAATATGGATATGTTGTAGTAATTACAGATGCGTCGTATTTCGTAGTAAAGCAATCATTGTCGTATACCGATTTGATTCGTAGCAAGATGGAGTATTTTTTTTAGTTTAATGCGTATACTAATGTATCGTAATAATAATGAAAGTGGAACACCTGTTTACTAATCCTATTGTTGAAGATTCAAAGGAAGTAAATTGCAGAGATTTGGTGCAAAATTATTTCGTTTTTTGGTGATTTTTGTTGAAAAGCAATATGGGGTATGAGGGTAGTTTAGCATTGTTAGGAATAAAATCTGTCAGATGTTGTTGGGTAAGTGGATGTTGTTTTTTTTTATAGCGTATTTATTTATTGATGTTCAAATATATGTACTTGATGGAGCCCGAGGCTAATGGTTTCATCATCTTTATGATATACCAAAACGTCTCCATGACTTAGCAAGGACATATAAGTTACAGTCCAAAACTTGGTAAAATACTGCAAGGAATATAAAGCTAAGAAAGTGAAAACTTAATAACAAACTTTCGAGACGTATCATCATCTCTATCTCAAATCAATAATAAATTGGAAAACATACTCTTGACAAGCAACTTTAGTCTAACAGTCTAGAAGCCAGTGCTTACCAAGAAGTAAAATGACTAAAAGGCAATGGCCAAAAGCTGTATCGCCACGACATACCTGTATATAGAGCTAGATCCAGTGAGTTAACGTCATGTGCGTACATTTGCATTTTGTTTAATAATAATTCAATTCAATTCTTATTAAATTGCTTTTTATTAATAACTATAGTAATTAATTTACTTTTATTGTTTTAAGATTATAAAAATAATGATTGTAAATGTAATTCAATGTTTTATTTGCGCGCTCTAAATTAGAGGGCAAAACATGCTGTACCTACCCGATATAATTATAACAACATCTTGTAACGTATTTTATGCGAATAAAGTTCTTGATTTTTGATTCTTGTAAAAAAAAATAGTAAATAATTTCTAGTTCAGTGTATGACGATTAGTAGTAGTATCACTACAGTACAGTAGTAGTAATATGAGACATAACTTAAGCGAGATTTAATAAACAAAATTAATAGTTTTTGCGTGTTTTTACATTTGTTCACTAACTTTTTTCATGAAACTCGGCTACTAATAAAATATCCAATATATTAAATATCAATAATTTGTAAGCCGGATATTTTAATATTTAGCCGAGTTTCATCATAACAGTATGACAGTTTAATTATTAAATTAAGTATGACAGTTTAATTATTAAACTGTCATACTGCACTATCATAATTATAATACAGCATTTTTACCTTGACATAGCTACAGAATAAATAGCTCAACATCGATATACAATCCCAAAGTCAGTTGGTCATACCTTTATCAATTTACCCAAGTAACATACCGAACACAACGTAAGCTATTTATGTCTGGTGTGTTGAATGACAGTGTATTGCTAATGCTACCATTTTGACACGAGCTCCTTTGATTTATGCTTGCAGTCATTGTTCTTTTGTAAGTGTTGTCAGTTAGGAGGGAAATTACTTGAGTTATTGTTAGCACTGGCTTGAAATAAAATATTGATTTTAATGGTTTTGTTGAAAAGTTACTCTTTAGCTTTGGCTACGTACTTGTAGTACGTAGATCTTTAGTGTAATTAAAATACTATTTTTGTTCTACTGTATTTAAAAACAATATTTTTTCTATTAACAAGGCATGAGGTACCTAAAAGTAAAACTGAATTAATGTGACCATAATGTGTTCCATATTTGTTTTAATTTTGTTGAAATTTAGGGTAGTCTTTTGTGGCAAGTTTTTACTTTTTAGATTAAGTAACTGGTTTTGTGATTTTGTGCTTGACCACGAAATCACATGTTTGCTTTGATAAAAAATCCGGCCCAGTGCAAGTCGGACTCGCGGACGAAAGGTTTCGTACCATTAACTAATTAAACGGCAATAAAATCATGTCTATTGTATATGGGACCCTTACCCCCTCTAAGTATTTATTTTATTTTAATTCAATAATTTGTTTTCAAAGTAAATACAATAAAAATTAAAAAAAATGTTATTATTAAATGTCCTCTGATTATTACAAGCGTCTTCCTGTTGCCTTTATCAGTATTGAGCAAAAACAAGCAATTAATCACGTTTGTTGGATGGGTGCCTCACTTTAATATTAATTTTATAGGTTTTTGAGATTCAGCCTGTTGACAGACGGACAGACGGAGACAGGGTAGTCTTAGTAATAGGGTTCCGTTTTTACACTTTCGGTAGGGAAATAAGGAAAAGGTGGTGTACTTACCCCAATTATAAAATTAAATACAATGAGTTTATATTAGGAAAAATTATGCACAGCATTTTGTCTTTTAGCTGACACTTATTATAAGAATACCTTAAACATTTGTTTGCACTTTAACATCTTGGCTACTGGTTGTTTGTCTGTTTGTCTCTACTTGCTTAAACAGATTAAGTTATTTGAACCAAGTGAAAAATAAACAGACATGCTTCTTCATTTATTGTATTGACTGGTTTAAGTTAACGGTATCAAATAACACAAAAGAATCTTAAGAAACCTTTCAGTGCTACTGGCTTGCTGTTAACTATTTTTTTTTTTTTAGGATATTTATAGGAACGCTTTTGACCACGCTCTCACCTGATGGTAAGTGATGATGCGGTCTACGGTGGAGCACGCTTACCTATGAGATACCTATTGTCTCTTGCTTTGAAGAGATCCAAGTTGTACTCATGCGGAAACACAGGCTAGGGCGAGGCGTTCCACTTTTTGGCAGTTCGCATAAGAAAACGCTTAGTGCGTAATGGTGGAAAATTTACCGTAAAGCCATAGTAAAAATAAATAAGTACGCCAACTCCCGGCGTTTAGGAGCGCACGATACCTAAACTTGCTCGAGGCGTAGGGTTGTCACTTGTCAGATTGATATTTTAAATTATCTGTACAGAAATCATTTCTTTAATTATAAAAAAAACGTTACAATGCATATACTTTACCTACCATTACAGTAAAAAAAAAACTACCATGTTCTTCTCTCTTTTAACTTTAACTACAACTAAAATGAGAACCTCCTTTTTTTGAAGTCGGTTAAAATACCTAAAACCTCGAGAATTTTCTCAACATTTTTTTTTTATTTTTTTTTTCTTATTTATTTACATAAATACAGAGCCATCATTACAGGTAAACATAACCTAATGCAATGGATGTATAACTACAAATCTACAATATACTTAATCATCTAGTTTACTAATCTAAAATTTACCTTAAGATTAACACAGTACAAATAAAACAAAAACTCTAACTTAATATCTTATAAGTACATACAGGTTAACATATAGGTTCTCTTCTGAAAACTACATTAAAACCAGCCAAATGCGAGATAATCGCAGACCAACATACATACAGACTATGAGAACTTCCTTTTTAATATCGGTTAAAATAAAAATAATTTAATAACACATCACAAAATTGCGCATCATATTCATAATGTAACATCAATTTTGTGAAATAAATAAACCAAAGAGGCAACGGCACGGCGGCGTTTAAAAAACATACCTACATTATTATTAAGTATTTAGTAGTTATTACCAAATACGTATTTTATTAACTCACCTTTTGTGTTCAGAGGGTACCTTAAAGAAAGTTAATTCTGGGTTTGAAATAGTGTCGTTTGAACAACCATAAACTTCACAATAATGGGTGCGGTCTATTTGGTAGAAACTTGATACACCGAAACCTATTTGGGATAACTGACTTCGCAGAAACTTCTTTAGTCGATCATTTATTAGGCATAAAAAATATTTGACATAAATATTTTTAGGCATAATGTGCTTATGACCGAATTTAGAATGGCATACATTTAAGATAGTAGAATTTTTATTGGCATATTTACCTTTGGCATAGGTAAAATTTTGTATAATTTCATTTAGCATAACGTTCATTTAGAGTACAGATTATTTGGCATAATTTGACTAGGCATACTATGAAGATCATAGAATTTCAATTAGAATAATATAGATTGGGTTACTTTCTTCTTTAAAAATGCGTAGGTTAGGTTAGGTTAGAACTGGGACCTCTTATGCACGAGCTGAGCGAGTGAAGCGAGCGTGCCGCGGCAGCGGCCGGCGAGTGCCAGAAATGAACATGCTCTCATGGGCAAGGATATAAAAACCAAATAATTATCATTAAATCAACTTTTATTTATTACAATTAAGCATTATGCGAAATGATGGTTCTACTTTTAAATAGTTATGGATAAGAAATATATGCCAAAAGATGAATCTGGTTTTGAACTTTCTGCGATGTGATGATTATACATTGTGATTATTATGGATATCAAAATTATGCGTACAGATGATTCTGACTTACAGAATTATGGGTTCCAATGTATGCTAAATGAGTTTATGACAAACGATATTCTGCGAAAAGAGGTTTATGCTATTAGTTGTAATGCAATATAAAATTATTACTTAAAAAGTTCTACTATAATAGGTGAACCCCACAATAATATCTATTGACTCGCGAAGACATTTTGCAGTGCAGCGCGTAACCGTACCTAATTTTTTAAACAAACAGCGACCGCTCACAGTAATGGCACGGCCCGCACTACCGCTGACCGAGAAACTGGCCGAGCGGCGTAGTGTTCGTGCGTACGTACATGAACCCGGGGCGTGGCAAGCGCTACGCGTACATACAAACGGCGCGATGTACCTTTGTTCGAAGATAACTTACTATTTATACTATGGTAAAGCGATGCCTGAGTGCCGTTTGTCTGGTAGTCCGATGGTGAAACGGGGACGGAGGGATAAGGTTGTGTAGTTCCTCGGCACACTCTCTGAAATGTATCCTATAAAAGACCGATAGGCTGGCAACCTTGCCACGAAATTTTAATATAGATATAAAAGAGTTTATCTTTATATTTAAAAAGAAAGAAGAAGAAAGAAAACCGTCAATGGACAGAAAGAGGCAAACCGAATAAAAAAAAACCTATCAAAGTTCTATCCGGACTTTTGGTGTACTAAAATCTGGCCAATATAATGCTAAGTGATATTTACCTTCTCCTCTTCTTTACACACTTTTTGAGCTTTAAACTACTAACTTTGGGCAACCAAACCATGGAAATTTATAAGTAAATTATTAAGCATATGGTAGTAAAACCTGCTACAATCACTTTTAGATAGTAATTGTGGACATTAAGATAGAGACCGGACGGAAGCCAATCGTAATAAAATAAGTGAAATGAAGAACGAGAAACTATATATTTCCTTACCCATAGAGATGCCCAATCATTTTCTATTAGAACATCCTTCTAAACCCAATTTTATTAGAATCTCATGGCCATTAAATACGACAGTAATTAAAAACATAAACTCGTTCCACTGCTTGGTTTACAAATAAGGCAATCTCCCAATGGGAGTCCTAAATGATCATTCAAGTCATCCCAAACGGTTATTAAAAAAAATATACTTAAAATATTCAAACTTCATAGTTTAACGCTTCTGAATAGTAAACTCCAAAACTAACTTTTTTATGATTAAAAAAAGTCACCACCCGACACTTATGGGAATATTATTCCGATAAAAAACAAACTCCTGCGCAGCTCCCGAATATTATGGGATAGCTTTTTTTCGAATAAAATTTGAATATACTATGATTCCATTTTGATAAATGATCGCTCGAAGGTATCGTTGACAAGCAAGTATTTAATTCTAATTGATTATTTTCTAAAACGATTTCAGTATTTCTAAGGAATTTGCATATGAATAAGAACCTGCTAAAGTATCAAGTTTCGGCTACTGAATTATAAATTTTAAAATATTTTTGAATAAATTTTACAGTGTTCGCCGTAATTTTATATGACGGTCGTTTTTGTTTTTTATAAGTGTAGTATTAAATTAGAAATAAGATACTAAACTGCGGGTAGCATTGAGTTATTTTTCTTTTACCACATATAAGTTCTTGCTTATGGTATGATCATTTTAATTCCTATTTAAAACAAGGGGCATTGCTTTATAAAATTGATAATTTAGACGGTAATTTAAGACCGAAATTACAAAATAAAAATATCGGTTTGAAAACTCAATAGTGCTAATTATTATTTTTTTTATTCATTTACAGACACACCCTCTTGGTTAAATTACCCAAACAAACTTTAATGAACAAACAACGACGGGTAATGTTCGATCCAAATTATAGATTGGGCAAGATAACAACTGTTTATTCTCATCTCACCGTTCCCCATGGCGGTTATATTTTGACCGTGTTTTATATTTATGGTCTTCATCTTGTCGACTAATAACGTAACATAACATCAGTTCTATATTACCCACATTTCACCTAATATTAAAGTTGAAAAATTATAAAATATAAAAAGGCATAGCAAAGCAAAAATTTGCTTTAAAATATTACACATTTCACCTGTTACACTTCGGTCCCATGTGAAAGAGAATGAGCCTTCCGCCATCCACGATAATCCAGTTCCGTTTTGCTATTGAGAAATTCCCTTCGGCAAAACCACCACTAGCACTTTTGCCCGATCGGAAAATCAAACTAGAGACTTCGTAGTCAAAAAAAGTTCATTTCAAGTTTAAAATTTAAGAGAGTATAGCAAATCATATTATTATGTAAGTCTTTCAGTTATAGATACCCCTTTGTAAATCTCTAGACAGAAATTAAAAAGATAAGTGCACTATGTATTGAATTCAAAAAAGGTTAAGTGTATCATTATAAAAATTGTATTAAAAAGTTGTATCGCTACCGGGCAAAGTTGATTGACCCGACGGTCAGTCAAAGCTACCCATCTCAGTTTTTTGTTAAAAGGAAGGTAAGGTTTGAGTTGTGTTTCAACTTGAACTATGACCGGTTAACAAGACTTTTTAAGGCGTCCCTAGGCTGACTGCAGACACGTCAAACAGCAGCAACACGTGACGCCGTGTGTGCTGCCAGCGCGCCCACACTAAACCTTCTTTGATTTGGATGGGACGTTTTATAATTTATTTTAGCAAATTAAATTAAATCCCGCAATCGTTTACTTCATAGTATTTATTGCTAACCAGAGAGAAGACAAAAAAATGGCAATGCGATGCAATGGCATTTTTTTAATACTTTTTAAATTACGTATTTGGAAGTCGGTTATTTTTTTCATATTTATTATAATATTATAAGTATTAGTTAATATTGGCTAATACATGTCAACTAAAATTCTATTTTATTTTTTAATTTGAAAAAAGTTGCCTCAGTGGAACTTCTGCCTCTATTTTCGCTCTGACACTACACTCGATACGTTTTTTGTCTAACATTATACCCAAGCTATTGTGTCATATAGTTTTAGATGCGCTAGCGTTTTACGATGACAATATACGCCATGTGTTCGTTCTCATCGATAAGATGGTACACACGGTTACGCATCAAGTTATACATATCCAGTATAAATTGATCTCGTATTCTATAGGATTCTCGTGCAATGCAAGACCAGCTTATACAAGAAATGTTTAAGCTTGTTGTGTAGCGATCTGTACTATTAATTGTGTTTTATTTGATGGGAGTGTGTGAAGAATTATAACGTATTAAGTTTGTTTGTTTGTTTTGTAGATAAGGCAATATGTATGAGTGCTTTAAACTAATAGATTATTGTTCTGATGTTTGAATGATTTTTGGTTACTGAAAATGGTGACTAATTGGCATGTTTTCAATATTTAATTATTTAAAATAATTAAGTTATGATAAAATAAATCTCAGCATTAAAAGTTAATTTATTTATGTACTAAGAAATCTGGCTATTCGCAGTAATAGCTGATTACTTAACTTTTTAATATTTTACCAGACCGAATACTAAAGCCGTAATATTACTTTCTAAAGCTTTTTCTTTTCACTTTAATCCATCAGTACTTAATAAATATACAAAAAATAAATAATAAACAGCACCTCAGCCACGTGTCCTGGTTTTATAAAGGTTGTATAAAAACAACCCGTAAACATGGCGCCTGATAAATTGTATGGCGACGCGACGTTGCGGTTCTGTGGCCCAAGTTACAAGATTTGATAGCGGGTATTATATTATTTGTTTATGAAGAGGAGCTTGCGGCTAAGGCAAAGCCGCGTGGGCCGATGGATCTTGCAGGTTAAGCAATGCTAACCGCGGTCGTCCGTGGATGGGTGACCAACTTAACATAATTAGTTTTCCTTTGTGTCTAGTAGAGCACGTTAAGCCGTTTGCTCTTTGAATATGTATGGCAGTTATTACGGTAAGAAATGGGCAGTCTGAAAACTTGTCTATCAAAAAATATCGTAATGAATTGTGGAGGTTTAATGGCAGTAGCTCCACGTAAAATACTGTTATTCAGCTCGTAGACTAGAAGCTGACCCCAATGTATTAGAGAAAAGGCTCAGAATATTTCTAAGTATCAATCTTCCGAATCTTAATGATTTAAATTTATTAACGGTTGCTAAATTAGTTAGGTCAATACTGAATACTGCTCTAAAATGATACTTAAATATGGTATTCTAATACGTACAGTTCGCTGAGTGGTCAATACTTTTGGCGAATCTACCTGGTGGACGACGTATCAACTTTTTAGTAGCTACAGAGTGATCAAAGACCGATATATTATATTTGGTCGAAGAATCGAAGCTAGTAAGCAACTGTAGTTTATGAATATTTTGAAATAAACATACGTCACTATAGTGACGTATGTTTATTTCAGAAATCATAAAGAAATTTCAGTTTCATACCAGGCACATAACTCCCATAGAATATTGTATTAGTTAATGATGTTCTCATCAAAACAATTTTGTTGAGCTTAATTTAGACTGGAGCCAACTTTTACCTCAAGCGTTTGCTCAAAATCCCTAACATCTTCTCTCATCATTCTCATTTCTCCACTTTCTCTTACAAATTACGCCATCTTACCAGTGAGTTAACGAAAAAACCGGTAGCAATACAATTTGCAGTAATTTCTGCTGAGATATTAGTAATTTTATGGCGCAATGTTTGTCAATTAACATTAACTAAATTATGGTTGTAAAAATCATATAAAACTGGATGAATATTGTATTTAACCCGGTTATTTAAGGAATTGTGAATGGTATTGATTGGATTGATTGTAAATCACATCAGCAATTCGTACTTTTAATACGACGTTAATGAGATATCTTGGCGAAGTCTCCTACCAGATAGAAGGTATAAACAGATTTCACCGAGAAATTCATGATTTTGCCGAGGACAATGTTCATAATTATTATCTAATTTGTACTGACTGTACTAAGAAACAATTTAAAAAAAAATGGGCGGCGGGATTTGAACCTGCGACCTTTTGCAAACCGGGCAGTCGCTTTGTATCCTACTTAAGATAGGAACAAATGGATGCACGTGACGTCACGAAATACCGTAACATACAGTTGAGAAATTTAGGGTCCTGGCAAGAGGCGACCGTAGCTAGTTTGACGTAGTACATTTTGACAAATAAATGATTATCTTATCTTATCTTATCTTATCTAGTTGGTTAAAGTGACTGCCCGGTGTGCAGAAGGTCGCAGGTTCAAATCCTGCCGGTCCCATAATTTTTCAACCGTTTCTTAGTATAATTTGCTCAGCATAGCTAAATGCTATAAAAATAATCAATAAGAAGTTTATCTAACTGATTTTTAAAGAATAATAAAATTTCCAAATGATTAACATTTTTATGTATTTTTAATTTTTTTTTTATTCTACGCCCACAGCGTACGATCGTGTAGTCCACCTGATGGTAAGTGGCGTACAGCCCATGGACATCAACAATCCACAAAAGCAGATTATAGATGCGTCGCTGCAGCTGAGGACTACGGTGTTATGCCTCATGTGCCAGTAATTTCATGGCCTGATCTCACCACCAAACCGGAACACAGTAATGGAAGCACTACTATTTGGCGTCAGGTTAAAGGTGAGACGGTGGTGCTGCCGCCCTCGAGCTCATTCACAAGAGCTCTACCAACATTATTATATTATATTATATTTTTTATATTTATTCCAAGAATACACTGCAATTGCACCAAGCTCAATTTTAAAAAAGCTCCTAAACCACCTGTATAAACTTTAAACTGCAGACCCTACATAAACAATAGAACTACCCTTTAATTCCAAAACCACCTCTTTCATCACCCCAACCCCTAATCCATCTGAAAATAGCACTATTTTTACGACAATACGCACAGACACTGTGCAGACGAGCCACGAGGCACTATTTGGTACCGTTTAGTGCCACGTGGTACAAAAGTGCGGCACCAGATGGTCATGACCTGCGTCAATGTGACGAGCATTTCTCATAATAGTATGGTGACCATGGTAGAAGAGGAAGTTAGGACAAGTCTTAAAAATTTAATTATCAAAATTAATTAAAAAATATATATTTGATATTAACGACCAGTCTTGTTGATAACCTTACCATCAGGTGGACAACAAAAGAGAGAAAGTGGTATCGATTGTGCAAGAACAATAAAAACATTTTGAAGAAATGTTGTTACATCTGAGAACTAGGCTAGACATAATACGTTGTTGGGCAGTTACATTTGTCATAGGTAATGAATCATCCCGCTAAAGGTGAGTTGGTGGAGTTGCCTTCCTCAAATTTGTCTATAAAACTCTGCCACCAGTAAAGTAAATAATTTTTAACAAAAAAAAAAAACCGACTTCAAAAAGTAGGTAAACTAAAAAGCATAAAATAAATTTACTTCGCAAAAATTATACGTTTTTTCATTTAGTTAAATAGAAATTATTAAATAATTATTTTATAATTCTGAAGTCGGTGCCAAGTAAATCGGATAATTAAGAACTAATATTCAGTCAGAAAATAGTTGTTAGAAAGATTTATACTTATTATCTAGTTATTGGTTACTTGGCGCCGACTGGGACCATCATCAGAACGTGACTGGAAAAAAATGGGACCACATGACAATTAGTATATCCTATCAAACAAAAAAAGAATTTCTCAAATCGGACCAGGCGTCTTCGAGTAATCGGTGAACAAACATAAAAAAAAAAAAAAAAAAAATACAACCGAATTGAGAACCTCCTCCTTTTTTTGAAGTCGGTTAAAAACAGATAATATGCCCACCTATTCACTTCGTACTCATGAAATTTAAATCAACAAACGAAAACTACAAACGCAAATGAATTTAAAACTTATCCCTTACAACTCAAACTTATACCTCCCCTACCTAAACAACGAAAGAAGAAATACTCGCTTTATTTATCAAACTGGAAATAACTAGCGTATTGTAAACAGAAAAATATGTTTACTACGTCCACGTCTTTGAGTCGCCGCGTAAATGAAACTGTAGCTTTAGAGTGCTTGCACACTAGGCTTCTATTCTAGTGGTAGCTTCTAAACACTTCAACTATATTGAGAAACAGTCAAAAAAAGGGGCTTGGGCCCGCGGCCTTAGGCTTCCGTCCTATTGCTCTCCCATCTGAGCTACGAAGCCACAAGTTTCTTTTGACTGTATACTTTAACTTAAATTTACAAAATGTCATTTATATCTGGAAAGGACAAGTTAGTAGTATACGAAACTGGCGAGCTTGTATAACGAGATGTATGAATGCTGAGACAGTGAAAGAAGTATGTAAGGAGCGAGGTACATGGTGTTCCATCATATTTGCTTACCTCCGTGGGATAAATGCGTGATTTAATTAATGTGTGTATGTACCAATGCTATTAAAGTCTGTTAGGTGTTCGGTATCAACTAACATAATTTTCCTATCGTGCGGATCACTTGATTTAGAAATCTTATCGCTAAATGCGTCCACAAGCACACTATCTTGAATCGTAATATGTGGCTTGTCGACTACTTTAACGTTACATTTCTGTCGATATCACACAATTTCAGGTAAAAAATATATTCCACAACTTCTGGCATCCACAGTGGCTTAGTTGTCGCTTAGTGTACAAGCGCTCTTATTACAGACGGTGTAAATTGAATCGTAGCAATATTGTTTTTGAGTTCGCGTAGATGAATAAATTGTTGGCTTCATTTCAGTAATATGCAAATTGCAAAAATAACTTTTGGTGTTTATTTTTGTTGATGCTACTGTATATTTTTGGTTCTTTTAGATAGTGTTTAGTTAGTTTTATAAAATAAATATTGGAATAAATTTTTCTGTTATCGTCAAAAATATAATTTTCTGTTAGTTGTAATGGATTCTGAAAAAAATTATATTACCAAAAAAATATTCTTTATTTTCCGATACCACCAGACTCAACTTGTAACTGATATTCGTGTCAATATACACTCTTTGCTTTTTGTCCAGCAAAAAAGATAAAACTTATCCCATGTGGATTGCAAGTGCAATTCTACGATTGGTGCAATTTGAATGGAACTAGTTATTATGAGAAGTATCTTATAACCATAACCGTGATAGAATTGCAACACATCGAAGTATGAATGCCGATTCAAAATAGTAATCATAATATTTGCATTTTGCTGAACAAAGTCTGTATCCTGACTATATTCTAACTTAGCTAAGATTTCCCCATGTGTAAGGGTGTCTCTCACAAACTAATATTGGTCCTCCGAGCCTTTTCCCAATTATATTAGGGTCAGCTTTTAGTCTAACGGATGCAGCTTAGTATCAGTATTTTACGTGTTGCGACTGCCACCAAAAAACGAGGTGATACTCACAGACTTCACAAAATTAGATTGATAAAGCAGATCCTAAGTAATCTTATTATTTCACTCTGCTGTTAGCTAAAGAAGCCTTTAACAAAGTAAATATAGACTCACAAAACAAAGCAATCAACTCAATAACGAAGATACAGCCAAAGTTAATTTTAAACAAATTGCTCACAACATTGTCATATAAACCATTATAACAACACCTTTCCCTACAAACTTTAATCATCATCCTAAAGACCAAAATATACCGGTCATATTACTCAATATAACCAGTATAATATGGGCTTATATATTAAGATAGACGGTTTGATTTGTAGGTCAGGTTACGTTGGTGGTATTAACGTATTTTATACACGTTTTGACACAATCGGTCATTCGCCCTCAGACCATGTACGTTGTTGGACGTGCGTACGCATGCTTATGAGACATATAAAATGAGAAAGCCAATATTTTTGCTTTGTTTAACAATATCTACTACAGTTAGTATAGTTGTTTATTACGCCTTATTTTGTTGCAATGTTAGTACAGTTTCTATGGAGATTCGTTCATTAAACTAAGAGTATACGAGTACTACGTAGGAGGTGAATTGGCTTACAACATATTTACAAGTTCATACGAATGAACTGAGCGTACTAGATTGCCATCAAAGAATGCATTTTATTAAGCTTACCATAATAAGAGCTTTGTGTGAGCATTAAGTGTATCTACAATGCTAATGAAATAACAGAAATGATCTTATTATCATATTATTCTAAGTTACAAACAAGGGTCTCTTGAAAAGAGAACTGCTTTAAAACAAGGGTAGACAACGAAAAAATATTGAGCAAAGACGTCAGGAATCTACAGCAGTGTTTTACAAAAATCTATCTTTGTAAGTTTAGTCGTTCCAATCTTGAAATTTTACTTTTTTGGTTAAAATCAAACAAAGACCAAGCACCATAATAAATCAAACGCATGCAATAACTTTACCTAAAGATTGATTAGATAAATCATGTTGGGATCTACTATCGCTGCTAAATACTATTTAATAAATGAAAAGGACGCCCAACCGCTTAAATTAGTAAGTACTCCATGGCTCCAGGCGTTACAAGAGCTAGTTTATCTACCATTTTACCAGTGGCTCTGCATTCGAACAGTTACACTTGAAGACAACTTAATAACCACTTGAGAGCAATCGTCAGTTGCTACCGTAGCCGATGTTTCCGCGTATTTGCATGTGGACAACACCTCTAATGTTAGCCTCTTGAGGCCCTCAGGCTAGAGTTATATCATCTTGTTCTTGTTGGATTCGGATGGATGTTCTTTGATCGTTATCTAGGGTTAACTTGACTTAATTAGTGGCGTGATAAACAAACATAAACTGTCTACTGGTAAGCTATTGCTGTTAATTAAACGTTGAATGCACGGGTCGAAAATTTTGGGAAGACAATTTTATTATTCTAATGAACAAGCCTTTTTATTTGCAAAAGATATATTTATAAACAACAAGGACAACGTAAATACACTGTCGCAATCAAATAAATCGTAATCACAAAATTTATTGAGCCATCCGTAATAAAAATCAAAACATAGCCTTTAAAATCATTTAATACAAAAGACCAGAAAAAGTAAGACAATAACCTTTCTGCCATCATTATTTCGGTTGAATTTAAACTCCAGGTCTTATTTACCTCAAGGGCTGATAAGGTTTATTGAAGCCATCAAAACATAATTTTGAGAATATAATTCAGGAGGTTTGCTAAAAATAAACAAGTAAACAAAGTAAAGGTCACAAAACATGGAACCAGTTTGAGAAACAAGTCCTGGCGTAAAATACGAGAGACCAGCGACCTAGAAAGTGTGACCCAGTAATTACTTTTTTACCTGTTTTCTTTTGCATGTGCGAGAAGCAATTGAAACGCAATTTCACGGTTAAGCTGCAGATGAAATTATAAGTAGCAATGCAAATTAAACACTCCTTGGAAATGCAATTTTGGAATGTTTTGTGTGCCAACTCATTGTGAACTAATCGATTGTTAGTTTTTGGGTAACGACTATGAAAACACGACGAATAATATGGGTTTGTTGTGGCATCGGGTGTTACTATCAGAATTGAATATTTAAGGCATTTCTCGGCAGTGAATGTTATTGATGATTATTTTGATTTAAAATCTTAGCTTTGCATGAGTAAAGTGAGATTTTATTTGCTTTTCTTGAATGTTATACTTAATTGTTACCGAAGTAAAACGCGTTTTATTATTTTTGTACCACACTGTCGACCAAACCTGGATGGGGTCCCGTTAATTTTACAGTCTACACAAATAACACATTAAGATTCGGCACGGGTCGCCGAATTTGATCGTAATCCATAAATGGTACAGACAGACAGTTAGGTTAGTGTGAACATAATAATACTATTGAAAATCTTTCCGAAAAGGGGTAATAAGGTTAGGTTATTTGACTGTTAATAAACATTTAGTCTCTTTGAATTTAAATTGTAAAGTTGAAATAACTTCAATTCATTCAATAACATAACTTTAATATCTAAATTTAAACGAAAAGCTGACGTCTTCCGTTGTTTTTGGTAATAATAATACATTTTACGGCTATTTTTCGAAGATTTTAAAACATGTTTAACATAACATAACATAACGAATGAAGACTAAACAAAATTATATGCAATTTATATTATTTAGTTAACTCGCAGAGTATTAGTACATAGTTAGTGGATTATTCGGTAAACAGAGTTTTGATGGCACGTTTTCTTTGTTACAATCTTCGTATTTTAGAATAACTCGAGTCTTCAATATTTTCTTTATTTAAACCATGCGGTAAGTGCAAGTTTTTAAGGTTAAAAGCAAAACAAAAGACCCTGATTGAATACAATAATTTATTACAATATATTTATAGTATACATCAAACCTGTAGCAGACGATATCAATAAAGGTGATAACGATTAGTGATGGAACGAATACCAATTTGATGAATACGAATACATTTAATTGGTATTAAAAAGTAGAATTAATAATCAAAATATTTTTTTTTCTTATAAAAAAGTGTTTATATTGACATAATATTAAATTAAAATAATAAATCAATCTCAAACAAAACTAAAAGAGATAAAGTAGAAAATACGTGGAAAGATTTCGTAATTTATATGGGTATGAACAACTTATTACACTAAAGCAAAATGCAACCACGTTGTTAATAATATATGTAATACAAAGGTCTTTACAGACAAAACAGTGTATTGGCAATCACATTTGAGTTTTACAGAGTGTATCGATTGAAAATTATGACGATGATTACCAATGTAATAATATTCGAATACGATTGTTCGTATTCGTTGCATCATAAACGATAAAAAAGAATACACACGTGCAAACACTAATGTAAACATAATGTTGACATTCAACTTGCAAAGTTGCAGACCTTGGTTACTATAGCCCTACACATTGATGCTGATAAATAAAGGTATTAAGAAAATTCATTTACAAAGAAAAATAAACCTTAAAGTTTTAAAAAAACGTTGAAAATTGAAAAACTAAAACTGTCGCTTATGATCTAACAAGTTGTGTTGAGTGTCCATGTGTGTATATATATAGCATGTTGAACCATGTTTTTACTGAAAATGGAAACTGGAAAATTGTTTGTTGATACAACTGCCCTTGGCATTACTTGGGTCGAGATTATTTCGACGAAGTACATAAATAATGGCTAAAAATATTGCGGATAAATTTCTGAAGATACAACACGGAGGTTATTATTGTAAACATAATTTTAGTAACGCTTTTATGCTGATAATAACTTTCGAGTAATTTTATTGATTAACAGCTTAATCTGATTCATAATTTAGTTTTTTGAAATCATGAGTCCTTAGCAGCGCATTCTTCTTCTGTGTTATTGTTTTTGTGCCAGTAACGTCAAGGTATATTCTGGCCATTGCATCAACGTTATGCATGAACTGCTATTTGATGACGGGTCCAAGAAGGACTATGGAGTTTAGCCTCTTTTACAAAATCTCTATTACAACTGAATCCATGTTTAACATTTTGAAATGTACTTATAGAAACAAAATCAACATTGTGAAGATTTTTTAGGTCGACCACTTCTCAATTTTCAGCGTCAACCTAATTTATTTTATGGATTTCGAACAATACCATATTTCTAATATCAATATGCTCCATTACTCATGAACACGTGCAGCCAGACAGCCTGGCGGCTGAACTCTTTGTTTGCCATAAACTCACGTCTGTATGAATAACAGCTTTTGTACCTCAAGGCCCAAACGCGGCCTTTGCAAATGAAAACATTGGACTTTAAGTCAACATGTTTGAGATTTTTGTTGAAAAATAATATTGGAAGAGATGTGAAGTCGAACTGGATTTAGAAACTCTTTTTTTACGAATGTTTAGCTCCCATTACCAATAATTAATGTGTTTCCTTCATGCCATGTTGCCGTTACAAAAACTTGTTTTTTTTAATACTATTATTTAACTTACTTGATGTTTTTTTAAGTTCAATCTTACTTTTAAAGTAATTACTAGGTCTTCATAAGTTTGTAGTGGTTTTTTGCTTGCAGTTATAAGCAATTTAGTTTCAGTATATTTAGTTTTGAATAGGAAGTTCATTTAGCCGATAGAATCCTACAGATTTATGTGATATCATAACTCAGCATACTTCAAAACTTCCTCACCAGGGTGCCATAAATCTCCATTTCTGAACCAAGTCACCATTAGTGGCGAATTCCATTACGACAGATCACGACCACCAGCTGCGTGAGCGCATGTGTCACTGTACCACAGAAATAACTGGACTAATCTTGCTAGACTTTACGGCGACGACGACCAAAATGGTCAACAGGAGTAACATGAAACCAGCACAGAATAGTCTTACTTATGACTCGTAAAAATAAGAGCAAAAATGCTTTGAACTATCTGACGCAGACTTGGCAATGAAAAATGCAGTTTATGGACTAAGAGATATA
Source organism: Hypena proboscidalis (assembly GCA_905147285.1). NCBI lineage: Eukaryota > Metazoa > Arthropoda > Insecta > Lepidoptera > Erebidae > Hypena > Hypena proboscidalis. The sequence continues at coordinate 3,194,694 of LR990147.1, forward strand.
GCTGAAAGTGGAATGGAAGTTGAACCAAATATAGCCTGCATTGTCATTGATGCTGTTAAAGGTTCAGCAAAAGGAACAATGCGTGCTGTTACTTGAAATATTTAGTTGTTACATTTTGTGGAGTAAATTGAAGAAAATGTCAGTCGTTTGTTTGTTAATGTTGCTATATTTACTTTACAGATAAAAGGAGTTGTATATTTGAGCCAACAATAAAACAAAAAACAAAACTAACTACAATATTTGAAGTTAGCTTTTATTTTAATATTATAATTTATCATTGACATGTTAAATACCTTCTATATCTGCAACATACCATGAACTTGCTACAGCTTTTATGGAAAAGCTCAGCAAGGAAGTCATAATAATATACATTACCTAATCGTACGTGAAAGGATTTCAAAGTGATAGATCTATTGTGAATGAGCTCTAGACAATAGATACTGCCGTCAAATGTATCATTGTGATAGTAGTGTAATGATAAATTGTTCCCTTGTGGTACTGAGTCTACTGCAAAGATTATAAAAGGCACGGTATTATAGTCCATATATCTGGTAAATAGAACATTTACAAGCTAATGTATTTTCATAGTAGGGGCTTGTAGTGAAGGAAATCTTCGTGCGGAAACCTGCATCCCTGAGAAGGCCAAAAGGACTCAAGGCTGTGTGAAGTCCAAAAACCCGAACTTGGTCAGCGTGATGGATAACGCCTTTCCCTTATCTCAGGAAAAGAGGCTCGTGTAAGTATATATTTAATACATATACAGGGTTATTTTTAATATATTATTATAACAACTGATCAAATTCACGTAATTGCAAAAGGTAGCAAAATACCAAAAAAGGCTAAAGTGTGAAAAAAAACTGCATGTCTGAAATAACATCTGGCAGAGTGCAATCGAAAAATAATCAAATTTTCATTAAAGAAAGATGAAATTAATTAACAAATGGTCTGATTCGATTGTCATTTAATTCTCCGCTATGACAAAACGGAACTTGAATCTGCAAATATCCGAATTAATAGCTTACAATTATAGAGTTAGCTGCATATCTTTATATGGAGAAACATGATTTAGACTGAGTGCAATACTGTCATGGTTAGTGATGCAACAAATTCCAGCTGCTACTTATATGAATACGATGACGGCGAATACTTTCAGATTTGACTATAAAACGAATACCAATACGAAAAGTAGTCAATGCTATTTAATGAATACCAATTGAAAAAAATATTTTAACACTAACTTTTGCCCACGACTTCGTCCGCGTGGAGTTCTTTCTATTAACCAATAGTTGCTCCCGTGCATTGAACCGCGTTAAACCTTACTGCACTGTTCGCATGGAGTACGTAACGTAATGTTAAATATCCTAAAACTTTTCTTGTCAATTAGACTATTAAACACAAATACCTAGACTTATTAAAATCCAGCTTGTAATTCCCAAGATTAGCGCAATCAAACGAAGAAATTAACTTTCTGCCGCGGTTTTGGCTATGTGCTATATAGGATCAGCCATTTAGAAGATTAGCCAATACAAACAGACGGACAGAAAGAAAAAGTTTTAAACTGGATTTTAGGCATAGTTATCGTGCAAATGTGGAAATGTTTTATGAAGCTGGTGTAGTTATACCAGCTTTATAAAACATTGTTAATTCTACATTTAAAGCAGACATTTCAAATTAATTTATTTGTATTAATATTAAATTAAAAAGCGTAATTCAACCTACAATTTACCAGCCAAACTATCAATCACAACAAAAACTAGGTATACATAATTATAAAATTATTCTAAAATTTTCTAGACAGTGATATCAAGTTATGATAAGCAATGATTTACGACTGCTTATTTACACTTTACAATAAGATATTTATCAAAATATTACCTTTTAACCTTTTGTTACTCCGAAAATACGAATATTGGTTTTCGTCGCATCACTAGCCATGACATTTCTGTATTTGCTTGGAACGTTTCATTTTGTACGGTTTGATAGCAATTAGGTATGTTTATGAAATTTATCGTCGCCATTGTCAATGGGGTTTGGTTTATTACCTATTTAGATAACAATCGTGATTGTTTATTTGAATTGGTAATTGTTATTGTATTGTTATTTAATTGTGTTGCAATTTTACTTCAAGGTAAGGAAATTATTGTGTCTAGCAGAATATATGGTTGGTTTGGCAAAATCGTTATCGAAAACTATAAAACTAATTGCACTTTAAATTAGTTTTATAGTTCGTGTATAATTGCCATTAAACACGAAATTATTACTTTAATCTCATTGTAAACAAATACTTAAGTAACTAAAATTATCTAACCAAGTGCTTTAAATTCTACTCTATGTTATTTAAAAGCACATGTCACGTCAACTTCTTGACAAATTCCTCGCATTCTATGCAGTAGTTTCAAAAACAATCTGGAATTCGGCCCCAAAATACTTCTTTGGGGGACGCCAGTCATTTGACCTGAAATTAAAATGTCCAAAATCGATGTTGATGTCAGTCTGTCAGAGTAGGGAAAGTAAATCATGTTGTAAAATGCCTTACTACTGACGAAATTTTAGTGCTCCTTTAAATAGAAAGGTGATGACTATTGACAGGTTAATTTGGTTCTAATTTTGTAGAAGAAGTGTTTTTATGTATCTTGGATGCTATTTTTTAAACAAGCGTTAGTAATTTTTTTCTAACTATTTTTACCCTCTCTGTACCAGTATAAAAAAAACTTTGTGCATAAGGCAATACAAGCATTTCTAACGTCACATACCTATATTTGTCAACAAGTAGGTATTATTAATATTAATGTCAATGCAAAAAATACAAACTAATTTTAAGTTGTACTATTGAACAAATAGTAGCACCACTTGAAACTAACAATCAAAAGCCCCAATTAAAATATTCAAGTCAAAATAAACTATAAATAAGTCAGACCAATTATTCAAAAGTAATAACAACAATTTATCAAAAGTTAACTCTGAACAGTATGACAAAGATCTTTTATTAGTCCCCAAAAATAGCACAAAAGAATTAATCTCGAAATTCTTCACAATTTAAATGAATATTAATAAGGTGGGGATGAAACACCCCAAGGATGTTAAGAAGACGTGGGGTAAAACACCTTATTATCAAACTTTTAAGCTTAAATACGTCGCTATGTGTTTTGGATTTTGCGATGCAAGTTATAAAAATGCTCACGGTGTTAATTAGCTCACAGTCAATTCGATGACAAAAAATTGTCGTATTGTTAACTACGTTAATATTATATTGCTCAGTGCTCCAGAAAAATAACGTCTCTTATTTGATATATTAGGGATTCGCAGTGATTTTTTGAGGTAATTGTTTAAAAATATTTACATATTTTTGATGAGTTGGTTGTCTGCCTGAATCTTTATTTCACTTAAAATTTTCGATTTGCATAAAGTTTTGAACACCTTTTGTATTAACAAAACAAAAGCAAGTATCTTATTTAAGCTAAGCCAAATCAAACAGTCAGTCTCAAAATATAAGCACTGACAACTAACACAGTCACCCTTCAAATAGAACACCGAGGACAAAACACTACTTAAGCTTGACACCCGACGTTTAAATTAATGTTTCTTTTTTACCCTGTTTTTTCCTCCTCTGATTTTGGAAAAGACCCACTGAAGTTAAAAGACAGTTAATAAATTTGTGCGTAATTATACACTTCGTATTCTGTTGAAAGGTTTTTGAAGATTTGGGGAATTTATGGAGTAAACCAAAGGTTATTAATTAGTTCTAAATATTTGTTGTTTAGGGGAGAGTAATTAGGGAAAGTAGGATTTATTGAACGTTTTTTAGAAACTAACACACGACTCTGAAAAGTAATGAAGTAAGTTTTAGTAAATTGGAATAATAATTTATGAGATTTTAATATTATATACAGTCTCATACAAAGAGGTTATAAATAACTTTTTTTTAACGAGGCTTATATATCAAATAAGCGAAGTCAAGTTAAGGTATCTATTAATTTAAAAAATGCATTCATAATTTCTTTATGACATAGGTACACAAATTTTACTACGCTTTCTATATTTAGTAAAATTTTTGCCCCTCAAAATTTCAAAAATGTTAATAATAACCTCTTTGGAAAATACAGTGTATCATTATTATAATCAAATAAATTATTATTCCAGTTCACTAAAACTACCTTCATTACTTTTTCAGAGGCGTATGTTACGTTAGTTTGTATAGGTCAGACACGCTGACGTTTTATATAAAATAGACGACTAAGTCGTTCAATCAAAATCATATTTTTCTGGTATTATCTACTCCCTTTTTCTATATCTTAGACGAAAAGCTCTTCAAGCAACTTTCGCAACGCTGTCAATTTCTCAAAACCAACTCTTTTAAAAACGCTATAAGATTTGTTAGCACATTATAAACTTCAACTTTATTTATTAAATGTATTAATGGCTACTTAAAAAGAAGCTACCGCATTTAGGCACATACCCAGGCTTTGCTCAATAGACTTCACCGTGAAATGCCCCATAACCCTGAGTTTACCCCATTTAGATGTCAATTTACAATCTTAGATCGTAACATAAAATGAAACGGTGTAACTTGGAGCAACTTGGAGTTACTAGATAGGAAACCCCAAGGTGGATCTTCTAAGGATATTTTTATAGGTCATTTGCAAGGACGTGATTTCGCGGTTTAATGTAATGTGATCATATTTTCGTTACTAAGTTTAAATTGCCCTGATCTAAGTTCATAAAATTTTATGATTTTAATGTCTTTTTGAGCTGTATGATCTCTAATTTTATAGTAATTTGATTTGATTTTAAAATGGCTATAGGTAACTATTTATCTGATATATTTCTCAGCATGTTGGTGTTGGGTCACTATAAAAATACGTATAGTGATAAGATATAAAGAAATAATAGAGTGTGGTACAAAAAGTTAAAGAAGTAAACTATTAAAGTTTGTTATCAATTATATTTTATATTTTAAACTTAGAATTAAAGAAAGAAAATTTATCTTGTGTGGAGCTTGAATTTAAACTTGGATTTATTAAACTTTAACTAAAAACGACGCCAAACTTAAATTATACACATACAAAGCACGCCCTGAGTCAGAAGTTTTTTTTAATCACACAAAGATTTGTCACGTGTGGGGATCGAACCCACACAACAGTTAAAAGTTAAAAGCAGCGAGGCGCCTACTGTAACCACTACGCCAACCGTGCACCTATTACTTAGAACTATAACTAACTTTATTAGAATCTAGTTGTATTGTAGAAGTGTAGAGCTAGACAGAGCAGCTTATTATTATCTTAATCGTTTTGTGCAGTCTCATATGCTGCAATGTTTAGAAGTCAATGGGTAGAAAACAACGAGCCAACGTCTTATTAAAAACTGTAACAGAGGATTTTACTTTTATAAGTATTAGGTATGACGTTAGTACACGAAAAGTAAGTCTGGTAAACAGCGAAAATGTTGATATTGATATTAGATTGTCGTTTGAAAACTACTAAGTAAATTTCTAAGTACATAAACAATAAAATATCGATGGTCTAGTACTCTAGAGTTCTAGAGGGTTAGTTTATGCGCCTCTCAACACCAGGTCTCGGGGCCGATTCCCGGGCTGGGCAAATTGTTATTTGTGATCTTTTTGTCAGGAAATTCACAATAGCAGCACGGAGCTGCTAGCTGCAGGGATAGTGCCCGGTGGATGGCGATAGGTTCACCCCTATATAATTGGACCTAAACAACAGGACACCTTTTGGGGTTATTTGTAGTATATATAATTAACCTGTTCGTCTGACTGTCTATCTATCTGCTTTCCCGTGTCTTATGGCTAATTTACCAAACCTATGATGATGATTATTATATACAGGGTGTATTTTTGAAACGGGGCAGTAAGGGCAAGTACCTTAACCGTTGCAGTTACAGCAAAACATTCTTAAAAGACCTTCCCTAACTTTTTGGGACATTTTGAACTGCATTCACAGATTTTGTAAAAAACTTACAGTTAGCAAAAAAAATGCAAAAAGTTCAAAAATTTTTTTTTATGCCAATCGATTCTATTTCATGTGGGGATCAAAAAACTCTATGGGACCATTTTAGCTTTCAGTACTAGAAAAGACAGAAATCGCCAAAAACGTTTCCCATACATTTCGGCAACAGAAACGAATTTCTACGATGGTCTAACTTTTTGTTATGGCCTGGAAGTGGGTAGAATTGACTGTAAAGTAAATAAAAAGAATTTTTACCCTCAAATTTCGAATTTGATTCGAAAATCTGTGTGTTATACTTAGTTTCAGCTGAGAAACTTCGTATGAGTTATTAATTAAGGATTTTCGCTAAAATGTCTTCTAATCGTGAAAAAATTGACTTATTAGAAGCGTATTTTGAAAGAACCCTGCAATTCCAGGTTTTTCAAAAGATTTGTAATAACCTTTCTTGTTGGCACATGCCGCAACGGATACTTATTGCGGTACCACACTAATGCAGCTCCCGCTTTTCGATTATTGACAAAATACGCTTCTAATAAGTCAATTTTTTCACGATTAGAAGACATTTTAGCGAAAATCCTTAATTATTAACTCATACGAAGTTTCTCAGCTGAAACTAAGTATAACACACAGATTTTCGAATCAAATTCGAAATTTGAGGGTAAAAATTCTTTTTATTTACTTTACAGTCAATTCTACCCACTTCCAGGCCATAACAAAAAGTTAGACCATCGTAGAAATTCGTTTCTGTTGCCGAAATGTATGGGAAACGTTTTTGGCGATTTCTGTCTTTTCTAGTACTGAAAGCTAAAATGGTCCCATAGAGATTTTTGATCCCCACATGAAATAGAATCGATTGGCATAAAAAAAAAATTTGAACTTTTTGCATTTTTTTTGCTAACTGTAAGTTTTTTACAAAATTTGTGAATGCAGTTCAAAATGTCCCAAAAAGTTAGGGAAGGTCTTTTAAGAACTTTTTGCTGTAACTGCAACGGTTAAGGTACTTGCCCTTACTGCCCCGTTTCAAAAATACACCCTGTATACTATATATATAATTAGTATAGTATAGGCGTGATGTCATGTTATGCTAAGCATGACAGGCGCCTCCCCGAGTGACGTACACAACGATTCCCCACGTCCGGCGCACCCTGGGCAATTCGCGATTTCTCCAAAGCGAATTGGCTAATCCTTTCACCACGATGGCAAGTCAAAATATAATTTGACTCAACCATCGACACGGCGAAGAAGAAGAAAGAAGAAGAAATGCTAAGCTTAAATGCTAACTTTTTTAACGTAAGTAAAGATTTACCAATATAATATTCTTCCTTCAAAAATACTAATACTTTTACATTTATCAACACGTCCGTCAATCTTTTATTTAAAACACTCACCATAATGTATCTCATCACACCTAAAGACAAATAAGGTATAAATCTCTGGGTCCCTAACGGGGATTAAAAAACTCATTATTATGTTTTACAAGGTGATTCTCTAGATGTATGCGAGGGATTGTCTGTAATCCCCAGAGCCGTTATAATGAGGTATCTTTGCCGGCTTATGTGCTTCCGAAATAGGTATATTTTCGGTTTTTGAATAACAACAATATTGATTGGTATGTAGTATGGAGTTTAAAATCAAAGAATTACGAGAATAAGGACCAGTTTCTGAGGTGCCGGATAGATTTATAATCCACTATAAGTTTCGTGATAGAGCTAGGACATTATTTTTATTATATAATATTTTGATAAATATTTTGTACTGCCAAGAGGCTCTTATCATATTAAAAAAAAAACGTCTTCAATTACAAAAATGCAATAATAAGCAAGAAATATTTAGGTAATATTCAACGTCTCGCCTCTCAAAATTGAAAGAATTATCTCCGTACTCCTAATCATTGAGGAGTTGTACCTTCCAGCATCAGCTCAGTAACATAAAATGCTGACTGATAGATGCAAATATCCGGGTGGGTAGCTTTAGGTAATGTACGAAAATCAATTAGAACTTTTAATATTTGATATCTCTAGGATCCCATCATCAGACTGACCTGATTTGGGACCACATAACAAGTATACTTTTTTAGGCAAAAAAAATAATTTCTCAAATCGGTCCAGACTTCAATTGAATTGAGAACCTCCTCCTTTTTTTGAAGTTGGTTAAATATAGACTCTAATTCAATTTTCAATACAAGCCCAGCTGTCTTTTGTAGACGCTTAGTAATTACTTCAATCAAAGCTCACTTGGTCTATTTTTGGCAACATGGGAACTTTCCTAGCCACTCGATCTAAAGTGGACGTCTTGAGCTCCTATGCTTCTGCACCCCTGATACCTTGTATTAATAGTAATAGTTTAATTGTAATTCAAGTTTAATTTATTTTCGGACCGTGAGAATGTTTTGGTTCACTAAAATCAAGTGGTTGTTTTGATTATTGATAATTATTGACTACATTATTGTTTAGATTTGAAATAGATTTTTGATAGTATTTGATTGGTTAATAATTTTAGGCAGTAAGACTTTTGTCTTTTATTTCTTTTTATCGTTTGATCAAATTTGTTGGTATTGTATGGGTGTTATGTATTATGATTTTTTCGACTGACTTATTGATTTTTGGTGGCATAGTTACTCCAGGAATAAATCCAGAGTTTAGTCTGGTAAGTATTAAACATGCTAGATTCATGATTTGATAAGTAATTGTTAAGTAAGATTTTACTAAATTCTACTAGACCAATGCAATGGAACTGTCAGTAAATGAGAATATTAGTTTTAAATCTTGATTACTTGTAATTTGATAATTCAAATAACTTTAGTCAAAACACAACACAGACAATAAAATAGTAATACATCTAAGAAATACAAAGCTTTATAAAATAACATAGGGCTTATATAAAAGCCGCCGGTGCAAGGTTAGTGCGCGACACGAACATTATCTAGCGATTAGCGAATCAGCTAACCCTGTGGTTCTCAAAGATTTCTAATTGCTATACATATTATACTGATTTAAAATAAAAACGCACCTCTCACCACGAGGGTCGGGAAAAGTGTAATTTCTTACTGTGAGTGAGGAAATTAAATAGTTGAAATTGTCACATGGGACCTACGTATCGGGTGAAGTGTGGATGTAACCAGTAGCCTCTGCTACACCCTTCTGCGTAAAATAGGCGAGTTTTATGTCTTGTTATGAAAATGCAAATGAACGAAGTATTGAAAAGATTTAAATTTACCGGTTAAGCTGCAAATAAGTCAGGTATTAATAGATTAATTTGATAAATAATTGAAGGTAAACAAAAGTAACTTTGTTTGCCTATAATCCTGCCTGACTGTCTATCTAAATGCTTGTCTAGGTATTTTGGCTAATTTACCAAACCTATTATGATGATTATTGGTTAAGATGTAATTGTTTCCATTAACAAAGTACGTACCACACCATTTGGAATAAACAGCGTGGTAGAAAGGAAGTGGAAGCAATTTTTGCATTTATAATTATATTATTATAAACTTTGAGCACCAGTGTTGCAAACAAACCATAAAGAGATCCAGTATCTATCTGCACAGCAATCTATCGTAACACAAAACGTTCGTATATTTGTGTGCGTGTGTCATGTCTATGTGGGTGTGCGGCGCAAGCGTAGCGTGCGTGCAAATTGTTTTATGTTTGAAGTTTGTTTTGTTGCCTGTGGATTATTTTGTTTGTATTAACTGTTAATGTTTCTTAGCTGTTTGGGTTTTGAGTTTCAAATAAGGTAACTTCATTTACTTTACTTACCTGCCTTATCTAGGTAAATAAATAAATAAATAATTTATTTATTTCAATAAAATACGTGAAGCAATACAAAGTAAGTACATAATATTACAATAATTTAAATATTACTAAAGGTTGTAATGTTGCCACCTGTACTAGTGAAAAACACCGTATCACAGGTACCAAGGTGATTAATAAGAATTTATTGGAATTAAATAAAACCTCTTATGAAACAATATACAGAATAGACTGGCTTTAGACCCGTTATCTAAGTTTAGAAAAAAAGTCGGTGTTCTTTCTGGAGTCTTAAACTATTTCTACACCTATTGGGTACAAACAAACAAACAAAAAACCTTTTCTCTTTATAATATTAGTCATGCTAAGTCTGACTGTCTGTCACACAAGTAAGCATACCTTTTACCAGCACTTATACGAAGTATCTTCTGACTGACCTCTAGCCCTGAGGTATCGGTTACTAAGGTTCAACTGGATATCACTATAGTTCAGGTTCTCTTGATGGTAAGTGTAGAAAAAGTTATTGTATATCAACTTACGTGTATTTTCTGAGTACAGCTAATGCCGTAAAATGCTGTCAAAATTCTTACCTGAAACAATAGTATAAAATAAATATGGCAAATATACACAATATGGGAAATATACACAAAAGGTAGATTCCTATGTGTAACGAACATAAAATCGAAACGAAACGTAGTCTTCGTCGACCAAGCTTACTTGATTTGCCAAAAATACGCACTAACTACGCTAAAAAGAGTATCACCTATGAAGGAGCACAACTTTTTAACAATTTACCAGCTGATATAAAGCATGTTAGCTCACTCGGCAGTTTTAAGTCTCGACTATCTAAACATTTAACTGAAAACTACATTGAGTAAATTTTTCAAAATCATCAAAATAGCTGGGTATTTAACTGTCGAATGGGCGCTACTGATACACTTATAATATTATATAATATTTTTTTTTTTCTTAGGTGGCGGTTATTAGGTATTTATAAGTTTACAAAATGATATTTTTATATTCTCATGTAAGTGGCTTTTGTGTCTTTGATGAGAATAAATGATTTTCAACCTAAATCACGTGTAAATTACCCAGTAAGGTGTGGCATAGGTGTATAAAACCCACATTTCACCTGATATGTTTGCATAGGTCCCATGAGATGGAAGGTGAGCCTTTGCATGCAAAGGAAACCATTCCGAAAATGCCCATACAACATTTTGCCCAACCCGGTAATTGAAACTGGGACCTTGGAGGCCGCATAAAATAAATAAAAATAAAAATAGCCTTTATTACTCTGACTTAACAATAATATTTTTAATTACATAATTTTTTTGTTTCTTTAATAAGACATCGGTTAGCCAGGTTGTCCCTTGACATATAGGGCCTCCTCCAGATTCTTCTTCCGTCTCGCCCTATCCTTCTCCAACCCTTGGGTAGATCATCCTCCCAACGTGTCACCTGCCGTCCTTTTCGACGTTTGCCGTTTCGTGGAAACCACTCTGTTATGGCACTTGTCCATTTCTCTTTCCTGGATCTGATCATGTATCCAGTCCATTGCCATTTTAGTGTTTGCTTTCTGGATGACATCTTTGACTTTAGTTTGTCTTCTTATCCGGTCTAGTCTCCACCGGAGGCCGCATACGCTAAACAATATACTAACGAGACGAGCACATCCTGAAAATCAGCGTGATGGATCATCTTTTCTCATTGCGTAAGGCCTGAGCTCAACTGTGGGCATGTTTCACAAAGCTACCATAAAATGTTATTAATGACTCGACGAACAAACTTGTTCCTAGCCCAGATGTTGGTAAATGGTAACTACAGTTCAGGGACTGGTAAGATGCGTAGGTGTTGCAGGTGCTATAAATTTGCCCACATTTTATTAGACTAGTACACAAGACACATAATGTATTCATTTCCAGTATAAGCTGGTCATTGCACACAAGCTTAATAGATTATTTTAATGATTGTTTATATTTAAATCAAATTGTTCTATCATGTAAAATTATGTTAACTATTATGTTTTAATGTTTTATAAAGACTATTGTCTATCAAAATCAATTAATGTTATATTTTGTGCTATGTATTGTTATATTATTGTCATGTATTTATTTTATGCTAATAAAGAACTTTCTAAACTAAACTAACTATCAAATGCAAGATCGTCCTATACTGTGAATATATAGCTTGATTTGTAGATTTTTTTTAAAGCTGCTAAAAATGTAATTTGTTTACAGAAAAATATACATATAGGAACTTAAATTAAATTACTCTAATAACTTAATCTAAACTAAATAAGTCACTGTCAGAAAGCCTCGTTCCCAAAATGATTTGATTTGTAATTATGTCTACATTTTAAAATAATTGTATTAATTAGTAAACAGAATTATTTTGTATATATTATGTTAAAGAATAGCGTCAAAAAACTGGATAAGTGAAAAATATGTATATACTTTATTTGTGTCAAATAAACATTTTTATTTCTTTATTTTTTATTTATTTGTATCCCGTTTGAATGTGAACGTGTGAAGGGTGTAATTGACCGACAACATAACATCTCGCCTATATTACTTAGAAGTGTGGTAAAGGTGTGAAACACCCATACTTCACCTGCTATACTTACATATAGTATGTGATAGTGGTTGAGCCTACCGTGATAGTATACTAAGAAAAAGTTGAAAAAATAATGGGACCAGCAGGATTTGAACCTTCGAACTTGTGCGTATTGTCGTAAAAATAGTGCTATTTTCAGATGGATTAGGGGTTGGGGTGATGAAAGAGGTGGTTTTGGATTTAAGGGTAGTTCTATTGTTTATGTAGAAAGAAAAAAAGAAAGAAAATTATTTTTTTTATTTTCTTACATAACTAACATATATACAGCAAAAAACAGGTAAGTAATAAACAAAATGTAAGAAAACAGTGGCGGTTGCTCAGCTTTAATGCTGTGGAGTCTTGCATTTCTGCAAAACTTTCACAGCGCTGATTTTCAGCAACCACCACGTTATGTAGGGTCTGCTGTTTAAGTTTAAAGTTTAAGTTTAAAGTTTATACAGGTGGTTTTTAAGATTGAGCTTGGTGCAATTGCAGTGTATTCTTGTAATAAATATAAAAAGTTACAAAATACATAAACATGTTAAACATTTGGAAATTTTATTATTCTTTAAAAATCAGTCAGAAAAACTTCTGATTGATTATTTTTATAGCATTTAGCTATGCTGAGCAAATTATACTAAGAAACGGTGGAAAAATTATGAGACCGGTGGGATTTGAAACCTTCTGCACACCGGGCAGTCACTTTAACCAACCAGCTACGGTCGCTTCTTGCCAGAACTCTAAATTTCTCAACTGTATGTTACGTCATTTTGTGACGTCAGATTCATCCATTTGTTCCTATCTTAAGTAGGGGTATCGTGATATTGTTTGTAGTCTCTTTTTTAAGTAATATATATTACAACTATTTTGTATTAGCTTACAATCAGGTCTACTCTTACTTCAAAAACAGCTATAAAATTAGCATGATTTATGCTGTACAAAATAAACCCGTGTTTGTCATAAAATCTATATCGATAGCTCACATTAATTATGCCGTTAAACACCAAATACGTTTACTTTTAACATTTTACGCCATTTTTATAACGCATAAGCCCACCTGTGTCATAAATCAATATCTATATAAAAGTGACAAACGGACAGCTTTAAGTTTGTCTATTTTTTGTTGAATTTCTTGCACATGTGCAGTCAGTTTCGAATTAAAGTTAAAAGTTTGTTAACAAAAACTGACAGATAGCAAATACCTTTCTTGACTTTGCTTTGTTTAATATACTTATATGTTAGCGACACGGGCCTTCTTTTGATAGGTTTTATTATTTTTAATAGTTTTATAGGTCACTTATGTTTTTTGTTCTGAGTCCGACTTTTGATGTGTCAAACTGTAATTTGTTAAAAATTATTAAATAATTAAAATTACACAAGGTTTTTCCTTTCAAACCCTCGCTCACCAATAACTAAGTGGTCCTTCGAGCCGGATATTCCTAAAGAATCGATCATTTCGCAGCTTTCATACTATAGGGGCACAATTCGAAAAATATGATTGTTGGGAAAACGCGTTTAAAGAATTTTGAGTCCATGTATTTTCACAAAATCGGTCATAAATAAATTATTATTAATAGCAAAATAATAAGCATCATAAGAGTATTGTCCATTAAGCATGAAATATTTATCGCATGTTATGCAATGTTTATGCATATTATAAAAACTCGAAATCACAAAATTTTGAGATGTGCCCCTATAGTATGAAAGCTGCGATTTGGACATTTGTCAGATACTCTCATCTAAGTGGTTTGTTATAATAATAAAAATACTACGGATATCCAGACATAATTGTGTGCACGATTGACGTACTAGTAAAAGCCGTCACCTCGCCGCTTCCAACTGCGCTGGTACAACACGAGCCTCGATCCTCACACAGGACAAACCTTTTTTTTTTTTTTTTATGCCAGAATAAATGATTTTTCTTTCTTTCTTCTTTTTGTGATCCGCAAAGATTTGTTCCGACTCTGGGAGTTCTTTGCGTATGTGAGATTATGTTTATGAACAACCCGGTGACACAGGAGTTATTCCTAGTGCGTCATTAAAAAAAAAACATTTAAACTTCTAATTGATTATTTTTATACCATTTAGCTATGCTTAGCAAATTATACTAAGAAACAGTTGAAAAAGATATGGTGACGTCACGAAATGACGTATCATACAGTTGAGAAATTTAGGGCTCCGGTAAGAGGCGACCGTAGCTGGATGGCTAAAGCGGCTACCCGGTGTGCAGTAAAGTCGCAGGTTCAAATCTTGCCCGTCCCATATCTTTTTCAACTGTTTCTTAGTAAAAAATATTTATTTGATTTGATTTGATTAATTTTGTAGCTCTATACTGCATTATGTAGATCAATGTCTGTATTTAAACTATAAATATTACAACAGTCCAAACTAATAAAACATTTATCTTCAAATGTATCATAATCAGGTAAATAAAACACTAAAATAAGAAGTTATCTATCTGAAGATATTTTACTTTTCTTTCATGGATGCGTATGGTATGTGCTTCTCTAAGACGAGTGTACACTAACCGCACCAGATGTGTAGTTCCAACAATTTTTATGACACTGTAACACGTGCCGTCTATAGATGTGTTATTGTTTATAAATTTAATCTAGTCGCTAATGTAAACACACCCTTAGTTAGGGCTGCTTTAGAGTTCCGTATAATGCTGACTATAAGATAATGCAGTAGGTGGGTTCATAGCATTTTATATTGACAAATTAAGCTTCACTTTCTATTCGACTTGGAAAAAAGAGGAGGTTATGGTATTCGGCGCGTATTTTGTTTATGTTTGTATACCGATTACTCCGTCAAACGATTTAGAATTTTGTACCCCGGCACCAAGTTACAATCTGATGATGGGATCCCAGAAAAATCGAGGTTAACCCTCAATAAAGCAAAAAGTCGGTAAGATATTTCTTAAAGTCAGTGCTTATAATTTTCTGCTAATTTGCAATTCATCAGCGTCGGCCTCAAGAACATTCTTACCGAATTTTTGCATGATTTAATAATTTTTAGATTTATTTTAAAGGCTATTTCTTAATTTCAAGTTGCGTATTCATAATAAGTATAATTACATTTAAATATTTTACTACACATTTTTTTATAACCAAAGACAAACCTACTCAATAAAAGACCAAAAAAAATAGTATGTATACCATAAACATAAAGAACCATTTACACTTGCAACACAACTCTTCAACATGGTGTGGGGCACACTTTGATGTTCAGATTGTTTATATTTTTTACAAAAAAAAATTACGAGGTAAAACTATGGATCACACATGAAAGGCCCTCAGCATTTAGGGATAAATATTTAAGTTGGACAGGGTGAAGCAGTTGGGAAACAAAACTGGGTGAAGTATTGTTTCTACAGAAGTTACTTGGTTTTGCTGCGGCTTTGTTCGCCATTCACGAAAGTATTTATTAGTGACGAAATTACGGAAACGGATCATTTTGATTGAGAGGTTACAGGCTACTTGCGATTTTTTTAGCTCCATAACACTGATTTAAATTTTGATCATAATGATTAGTCGACTAGGAAACTTAAGAACCTCTATACTCTGTACCAGAAACAAAAAGTAATTCACAAATAATTATTTCTGAATTTAACGTGACAGTACTGTACAGTACAGAATATAAGCTGGAAGACTTGGATTTGTATATACTTCAATTCTTCAATATAAAACTGCGTGCTTTAAAGCAATTTGCATACTTAAAAATGCACACATATCTATTTATCTGATGGAAACGGTAGGTGAAATGGACTAAACCATTATGAACTTGCATTGTGAATTATGTAAAACACCCTTGCCTGGGAGTACGATTTTTATTTAGTCAACCCAGAAACTAAATAAATGGCAAAACACGCTTTTTTTACAAATATCGTGTTTTGTACTGACTCGATGGTCTACTGGTTAGCGTATGGGCAAAGTGTTATTTTACGCAGTTAGAATTGTGCCCGGTGGATGGTTACAGGCTCATCCCCTATCCCATGAGATCTAAACATAACAGGCGAAATGTGGGTTTTCAACAGCTCTGCCACACCCTTCTGGGTAATATAGGCGTGATGTTATTAAATCAAATGCTTTATTTGCCAAAAATGGGTTACATAGGTGTTATATTATGATATAAACCTTAAAATCCATCCAACAAAAAATAGCAAATCCAAATAAATCCAAACAAACAATTCTCGTTGTCCTTATAACCCTGACACCAATGGTAGATAATAACGCACACCTGCGAGTAATAGAGATTTGATAATGTTTTTGTTCGATTGTAGACGGACCGGCGGAGATTGATTGTTGCAGTTTCTGTGTCAATGTGACGTGTAGATACGTTGCACATCATTAATAACTATACCGGTAGGGTAGGCAGTCATGTATACATAATATTAGACCGAGTTTACTAGCGGTACCTCGTGGCAGAACTAAATTATTAGACAACACACCTAATCAATAGTGTTTCATTGATTTGTTTTTAAGATTGTAAATATTTCTTGAGTGTATGCCATATATATTTCTATTATTTTTTTGAAATTGTTTTTTTATGTTTGTTGTTCTTTTTGTATATTATTTAAATGTGTCCTGATTAATGTTAAGATTTCGTAAATTGTGTATGCTATGTTAATTTAATCTAATTTAATTGATGTTGTTACTTATAATATTATGTCTTATGTCATAAACTATCGCATTGGGAATTACCTGTCATGGTAGTTAAAATAAAATAAATAAATAAATAAAATATAATAGCCACACTTTACCTGTTACGTTTAGAGCCCATGTAATAAAGGGTGCTCAATACTAGACTTGGTTTCGCTTATGGGCATTTTATTAACTAAAATATTAAGACTTGAGAGGCAAGCACGACACCTCACTGAGAGAGGTCATAAAAAATAACCAATAAATAATTAAAATATAACATATAATAATATAACAAAGAGATTGCAACATCTTTGAAATATCCAAATAACTCGCTAGAACAAAAACAATTGCTATTGTGTATTTCCTGACGGAAGGTTAACAAAAAACTTTGCCCGACCCTGGCATCAAACCCGAGACCTCATGGACCGCATACGCTAACCACGAGACCATCGAGGCAGTCAGCAAATCAAAATAATATACTTTGTTCGGTATCATAGACTAGTCCACCAGGCACTTTTCCAGAATGCTACGACTGACAAAAACCTGACTAAAAGCCCAAATAACAATATAACCTTACACTATAATAGAACCTTAGACGGCACGGTGTAAACGCGAATACGACATAGAGAGATTAGATTTTTATTAAAAAAACCGGCCAAGTGCGAGTCGGACTCGCGCTCGTAGGGTTCCGTACCACTATACATATCTAAATATATATTTTCTTAATTCTTTATTATATTGGAGTTGATTGAATGAAAGGTAAAATGTGGTTTACGATTTATTACGTATTAAAAAAAACTAATTATTACATCTCGTTCAAACCAATTTTAAGTAGAAGTTATAATGAACATGATTTATATTATTTTTACATTTTTCATTCCCTTATTTTAAAAGTTTATTTTAAAAGTTACACACATTTTTTCACTTTGGAAGCGTCCCTCGCGTAAACTATTCAGTTTAGAAGAAAATTATTATTAGAAACCTCAATATCATTTTTGAAGACCTATCCATAGAAGACACGTATGAAAAAAGTGGCTGTGACACACGGACGGTGTGACGACTCATTAAGGGTTCCGTTTTTTGCCATTCGGCAATGGAACCCTAAAAAGATTTATTGACAAGAAAGCATTGATTCTATCAGTTTCTTTCGGGTTTATACAATTTACCATACAACAGAGTATTGAGAAAGTGTTGGCATATCACGATAGCACATAGGGGCTCAGCAGGGCCATCACGAGCGCACTGACATTTACTTCAAGTGCTAAGGTGACTGTGGATTGCTTGATTTAGCTTTTTGAATGCTCATCCTTATAGTGGTAAAATAATATCAAATTGGTTAGTGAAGAAATTGTAGTTGGATAGAAATACATTGTAAACCTTCTTTTGTATAGTCATTAACAGTTTACCTTTAACTGAATAAGAAAATAACAAATCTGATTGTTTAGCATAAATGTTGGGATTTCTCGCAGTGCATTTTTTATTGTAACAAGAAGTCTAAAATAGTGCTCGGAAGATAGCAATATGCTTAAAAATTTGGAAGAAGTTTATGAAACCTATATGTACTGTAGGGAATTGAATATGCTACAAGATATTTGTGAAATCCAGGCATTGTATAAAATATATAGGAAATGTAAATAATTCCAAGCTCTTTTCCGGAATGTGTTAAATATAATTGAAACACACATTTTTTTATATGTTGCCGAAGCCTTGTCTGGCGAGGTTTTTCTTATTTGTGGATTTAAAAAAAAAACCGCGAAGGCTGGTGGAAGCAGAGCCGTCTTACCAAACCCATCCAAGTCGGATAGTCCTAAGTCATAGTATATTATTATAAATGAATACCCTTTGATTTTATTAATCATCTTGAGAAAACTATGTGTTACAGAATTAATTACTAATAAATCTTTTAGTGCCTAAATCCTTGTCATTTTAATTCGGTGAATAGGCACGCGTTTGACCACGAAGTCATCTAATAGTAAGTGATGATTACTAAAGAGTAGCATGCTTGCCTATGAGATACCTATTAAATCTACTTATTAACAGACTCGAGCAAGGAAATTATAAGAAACTTGCTCAATACTAAATCAAGTTTCATATTCAGCTACTAGGATCATAACATTATTCAAATGACAAACAGACACCCGTCTGAAACGCGAGTACTTACCACAACATACAGTAAGCATTTTCAGATCATATAAAGCGTTATCTTCGTTTCTAATTACGTCTCGTACTTGCACCGGCGCGACGCGGACGGTGTCGAGTTGCACCTCAAAGGGACCGTCTGTTTTACCACCAACACTTAGCTGGTTCAAGTTATAAGAAATTGCATTTTGAGCTTTCGAAGTTATGTTTTCAGATACATTCATTATGGAGCAAAACGTACAAAAGTAGAAGATAGTACTGAAGTTACTGGATTTTGCTGCGGTCCGCCATTCACGAAAGTATTTATTAGTGACGAATTTACGGAAACGGATAATTTTGATTGAGAGGTTACAGGCTACTTGCAATTAGAGTTATGTTTTCAGAAACATTATGGAGCAAGACGTACAAAAGTAGAATTGGAAACTGTTTAGAATTATTAGAGTGGTAATTTTTACGGTTCAAGGTTAATAATATCATCCCCCAAGTTAGAGCATCCCTATTATTAAAAATAGTATAAGCTTAGAGCTCAACATTTTAGTAAGACCCCATTTCGCAAGTGTTAGATAAACTTTATAGGCAGGATAAGTATAACACACGCAAATGAAAGTGACAGCTATGTTTTTTAACACGCTTATATTATTATTAGCTTAACCTATATGTATGTATGTATGTAACCGACTCCTTTGGACTCGATTTTGACCCACTTTAAACGGACAGATTTCATTTTAAAAAAAATGCAATAATTCGATAAAAAAAAAAAAATATATATATATATATTTTTAAAAAAAAACCCTCTTATAGATAAACCAAACTAAAAAGTAGAAAATAAATAACAGTTTAAAAAAACTAAAAAACACGCTTTTAAAGTACTTCTAACTAAAAAGTGAAAAATAATTCCTGTTACACTTGAATAATATAAGCTGAAAATGGTAATGAACATAAAATACTAGTATTATAGTGAAAAAAAGCGTGGGGCGCTCTGTGCCATATTTTTCGTCTATCGAGCAAGCCACGCTTTTTCGCAATAATACTAGAATTTTTTGTTCATTACCATTTTCAGCTTATATTATTCAAGTGTAACTTTTAAATACGGTCAGATTATATTTTTTGGGTCGAATAAAAGATACATCCGGCACCTCAGAAACTGGCCCTTAATGTTAATTTTAAGCATTAGCTAAAAAGATTTTCTTATTTTTATCAAGTTAACCCTTGTTAGTTCTTCATTAAGTTTGTAATTGACCTTCATTAAAACCATTTCATGAAATGAGCTTTGTTAGGCATCCCCCACGTTAGACGTGCACGATCGTCGGGCGTGTGGACGCGCTGGCTGCACGCACGGCGTCGCTTGTTGCTGCCGTGTGACGTTTTTGCAGCCAGCGCGTCCACACGCCCGACAATCGCGCACTCCTGATGTGGGGGACGCCTTAAAGGTGCTGAGGTTACTACAGTTGAAGTTAAATACTTTGTACCACAGTCAATTGAAATCTACACCTAGCATAAAAACAGATCAGCTGTCCTCTTAACACAGCACTCTTGACAACTAGATTCGACTATGACGTATATTATCTATCAACATAGAAATCATTTTCTTATGTCTTCTAACAAAAGAATGACCGTGCTAAGTTGGCTGGAGGAGTAATAACAGCTAAAATACATCAGATAACTGTTTAACAAGTGTGTTAGTTCCACGTTACCAAATTGAAACTAACTGTCAATCAAAATAACTCATTACTTTTTCATTTACTTTGTTTATGCTTTGCACCAAACAACATTTAGACACAAACTGCAAACGTTTAATTCGTTAGTAATTAACTGTAAGAAACACAGGTTTGTTGTTCAGTGTTTTTAGATTCAATCTCATTAAGTAATACGATATTGAAAAGTTAAAACTAAACTCTTGCTCATGAAAAAGGTAGATCAGATCTTTTCAGTATAGTTTTGACATACGTAAGTATAACATCACGCCTATATTACCCAGAAAGCTGTGACAGAGGCGTATAACACCCGCATTTCACCTGTTATGTTTAGATCCTATCGGATAGAGGTTGAGTCTATCGCCATCCACCGGACAAAATTCCAACTCCATGCTGATATTGCTGCTGCACAAATAACACTTTTCCTAACCCGGGCATCAAACCCGAGAAGCCCTCGCGGTGAGAAAGCAAACGCTAATCACTAGATATTGAGGCATTTTGACAGATTTTGGGCAGATAACGGCATACCAATGTTGGTACCAATTATGTGAACGAGCTCGAGGGCGGAAACACCACCGTCTCACCTATAACCTGCCGCTATAATATTTATTTAAAAAAAAAAACGTTTTACACCCACAAAGCACACCCAGAGTCAGAACAAATCTTTGTGTGATCCGCAAAGATTGATCCCGTGTGGGGATCGAACCCACAACACCAGCGAAGTTGAAAGTGGTGAGGCCACCGCTGTAACCACTACGCCAAGCGTGCACTCTATTGCTTGCACCTTGCACTGCTTTATGCCAGTTTAGTAATGGTTATTTGATCCTGAAATCACTGGCACATGAAGCATAAAACCGTAGGTCTCAGATAAAGTGATGCATCTACAATTAGCTTTTGTACTTTGATGTTACTAAATTATGTTACATTTATCATCATTTATTTATTTGTTTACAGAAAAAATACATAATAATATCTTAAATTGAAATAGTCTAATAACTTAATCTAAACTTAATAAGTCACTGTCAGAAGGCCTCGTACCCAAAATGCTGGCAGCATTACCGCGTTGTATAGCGATACTAAGTCGCTGGCCGAACTAAAGCCTGCATTTTGAGAACAAAATATTATTATCATGATTGTGTCAAAAGCATTTTTTTTTATGCTACGCTCACAGCGAACGAACGTGTAGTCCACCTGATGATAAGTAGAGTACAACCCATGGACATCAACAATCCACAAAAGCAGATTATAGATGCGTCGCTGCAGCTGAGGACTACGGTGTTATGCCTCATGTACCAGTAATTTCAGGGCCTGATCTCACCACCAAACCGGAACACAGTAATGGAAGCACTACTTTTGGCGGCAGGTTAAAGGTGAGACGGTGGTGCTGCCGGTCTCGAGTTCATTCACATGAGTTCTACCACCAGTAACAACAAAGTATTACAACCAAACTACAAACTCCCGTATCAGATTCAACAGAAATCCGACTCCGTAGTTCACAGCAAGCTATACATAGCCAGTATTAGATGGTCTTGCCTTGCTTAGGCTTTCCATGCAATGCGCGATCAGCTTATACTGGAAATGAATAGTTTTTTATGTGTACTTATTCAATTCATTTATTTCGTAAAACATAGGTTATAGGTCGCGTCATGTAAAAAGAACGCTGGCGGTCAAGCTGCGCATTAGGCGATTTTTCGGACTTTTTGGCGGTATGAGGTGCGGCGCGGGGCAGGCGGGTCCCGCGCCGCATGCTTGCCGGTGCGATATTGTTTCATCAGTCAACCTTTGGCTTCCGTACTGTCATAGTAAAAATAGATAAGTAGGCCAACTCCCGGCGTTTAGGAGCGCACGATACCTAAACTTGCTCGAGGCACAGGGTTGTCACTTGTCAGATTGATATTTTAAATTACCTGTATTGAAATTATTTTTTTAATTATAAAAAAACGTTTTTTTTACAAAACAAAGCATTTATTTATGTCAAGTCAAAGTCAAATCATTTATTTCCATGGGCCCCAAAGGGCGCTTGAACACGTCAAAACAAACATCAACGTTCAAATAAATAAAATTAAAATAAAACTTAAGCTAATTAAATTATAATATTAATATATTGATTGCAACAAAATGATTTGAATCACCGGAGCTTAGATTGATTTCAATTCAACTATGAGGTTTGAATTAAAATCAATCCAAGTACCAGCTCCGATGGGTATTGCATCATGAGAAGAGCTGGTGAGAAACTCATGTTCACCATCTTTTCAAATAATTCATACAATTTGTTTGTTTATTGAAAATAATTGTTATGTGTAAGTTATAGCAACCAAAATAACGTTAAAACCTTAAAGAACGTTAATTCTGGGTTTTAAATAGTGGCGTTTGAACAATCATAAACTACACAATAATATCTTTTGACTCGTGAAGACATTTTGCAGTGCAGCGCGTAACCGTACCTAATTTTTTAAACAAACACCGACCGCTCACAGTAATGACACGGCCCGCACTACCGGTGACCGAGTGAGTGACCGAGCGGCGTAGTGTGCGTGCGTACGTACATGAACCCGGGGCGTGGCAAGCGCTACGCGTACATACAAACGGCGCGATGTACCTTTGTTCGAAGATAACATACTTATATATTTTTACTATGGTACTGTGTCCATATTCGTTCTCAAAATACCATCGCGCACAAAAGTTTTTATTTACGAAATGGTTTTACACAGAAAAGTGAGAAAAATGATTTATGATGTATATTGTTTTATGAAGAGAGAGGCTGATAATAATGCAGTTGATAATTTAAAACAATGTATGAAACGGACCGCAGTGGCAACAAAATGTTCTGAGTCTACAGTGAGACGAATTGTAAAAGGTTCAAAAGATTCAGAGTTCCTTACTGTCTTCGGAACTCCCGGCAAAAATAAAAGAATCAAACAAAAACCAGTAACAGACATTGACAACTTTGACCAGGGTGTTATAAAAAGAATCATCCACAATTTCCACGTCACTGAAAAAGAATTGCCTACCATAAGCAAGTTGCGAAGACCGCGTCCTTGTCTGGTTTTCACGTCACCAACGACGACTTAATGGAAGGAGTATCAATATTACTTAAATTTTTTGTAATTAGATTAATCATTTTAAACTCAATTAAACATGTTTTAAATTCTATTTAATGATATTTTACCTAATAAATTTTGCAATGTACTTACCGAAAACCAATATACGAAGCCGCGAGCGACAAGCTAGTTCAAAAATAAAACAATAGGTAGCTAGTACTTTCGTGCGCGAGTGTACCAATGCGCAAACACCCCCCACCACTTTCCTCCAGCGTTCTTTTTACGTGACGCGACCTATACAAGGATGTTACAGTGTTACAAAAAGTTCTTGTATGATTCGCCGAATGGCATACGAAAATTTAAACAAAGCGGCCGTGGCACAATGGATAAGGCATCGGTCTTACGATCGAGAGGTCGTGGTTTCGAATCCTGGCCATTATACCACGGACGTAAACTTCCTCCTAACACAAGCAAATTAAGCTTAGCTGGAGGGGGTTAACAAAAATACTAGTACCTAATTTGTAATGAGCTTAACAAATAAATTAATTGTATTAGATGCATGTCAAATAGGTAATAAAATGTCAATGATAAAATGTCAGTGATTACAATAATTATAAGATTTTTCTACTGATAGATTTGGATGTCACAACAATGTTAATTACCAATGTCGTCTAAAAATTCATTCATGGAGTAATATACTTTATCCACCATAAAAAATAAAAGGTTTGTGTTTGTATTAACTGGTATTATTCATCATTATGAATACGTTCATTACTCACCTCGTACGCTATTGTACGAAACTTGATCTCGACTTATAAATAAAGTATTCTGATACCTATCATTGTCTCGCCAGCAATATTAGTCCGGTATTGAATATTAAACACCTACTTCATGTATCTGTGATTGACTATGTGAGTGTAACTAACTGTATCTGATTTTGTACGTTGCCTTATCTTTGTTTATATAGTGTATAGATCTTTATTTACAGAAAAATAGACATATTGGATCTTAAATTGAAATAAATAATAATAATAATAATAAATATTTCACAACTTACACACAATGCCATCTAGTCCCAAACTAAGTAGAGCTTGTTTTATGGGTACTAAAATAACTGATACTAATACATATATACTTTTCTTTTGTAAATACATACTTATTTACTATATAGTAGTGTCATAGAAACACCTAAGACAAACCCCTATGTTCATGCACACAAAGATTTGTCTTAGCGGGAATCGAGCCCACACTACCAGGTACACTACCCACTCCGCCATCCGGTTGTCATCTATTGTCTAATTACTTTATCTAAAATGAATAAGTCACTGTCAGAAGACCTCGTACCCAAAATGCTGTCAGCATTACCGCGTTGTATTGCGATACTAAGTCACTGGCCGAAATATAAGCCAGCATTTCGAGAACGAGTTGCCTCAATTAGACGCGCTGACAACTCTTTGTACAGACTATTTATATAATTATAAATGATATTTTTTAGAGAAATTACTGATGATGGCTTCCTCGATGGTCTAGTGGTTAGCTTATACGCCTCTCACTGCGAGGTCTTGGGTTCGATTCCCGGGTCGAGCAAAGTTCACTATCATTTAGGTATGTGTGTTATATTATGTTTATCCTACCAATAATCATTTTAATTTAATCATACACGAACTACGTTATAAAAAGCTCCATATCGGTCGGCCGATGATCTCATACATGTAGTCATACAAACCATGGAGTATTGAGCAATACCGCACAAATGCTATTAAATTGCTTGTCTATCATATAAGATTACCACTAACAATCCGTTTACCATATTAAGTCTTACAAAATGAGCATAATAAGTGGGAACTGTACGTATTTTTCAACGAATTGAGAAGGGACATCAAGGATATTTTAGTAACTTATAAATGTAAAATAAAGGCAACACTGTTGTTCAGCTACAGTCTATATAATACTAGCAGCCCTATATCTGATGTAGAGGAACAGGGTGTGATGTTCCACCACCACAAAGGGAGGATCCTCCGACAAGGCTCGGTGGTATTGCCTGGCGGACAGCTGTCCAACGGTAGTGTATTGGAAGTGGTATATATAGTCACTTGCTGTGAACATTTCGTTATCGCGATTCAGCGCTCTTTGACAGTTTTCACGTGTGTGTCACTTCTTGATGTTGTCATGTCATCCGTCATTTATTATGTGCGGAGACCGCCACATCTGATACATGTTCCACTGCTGGGCTAAAACATCTTCTCATGATGAGAAAGGTTAGGCCATAGTCCACCACGCTGGCCAAGTGCTGAGTGGTAGAATTCACTCGACCTCGAGTACTTTTTAGACACTCTCAGGCATTTAGGTTTCATCACGATGTTTTCCTTTACCGTTAGCGAGCGATAATTTATTTGATAAATACATATTTTCGAAAAGACGAATCTTAACGATTTTTAACAGAGGTGGCTTTAAATGCAATGAGGTGGGAAAAATTATACTAAGAAACAGTTTCAAAATTATGGAACCGGCCGGATTTGAACCTGCGACCTCCTGCCCACTGATTGACGTCACAAAATGACGTAACAAACAATTGAGATGAGGATCTTCTTAAATTGAGGTCTTGGTATGAAATCCTACCGGTCCCATATTTTTTTTAACTAACGAACATTAAAACGAACATGTAATAAAACCAAATTGGTTTAAAATTAAGTACTAATGATATGACTTGTATTGATTTGGTTTTTGCCGATACTAGGTTCCAAAGCATAAACTATGCTATTAATTAAATTTCAAAGTCATCAAGACTAGTAGCGGTCGAGCAACAAAAACTAACAACAGAAGCCGAAGTTTCGGCACGTGTAGAAAAAAAACAAAGTTGTATACTACGACTACGAGTATTACTATAGTGGGTATAGATAAGTATTGGTTCACGTTCGCTATCGACGATCGTGGCTCGTGACCGGCTCTTGAACTACGGTAGCTCTGTTAATGAGTTGTAGGGTTGACAGAACTGAGAATAAGTTTTAATTACTTTGATATTAAAATACATATTTTGATAAATTAATTTCTACATCGTAGTTATTATTACACTTCACAGTCTGTGGATCTGTATCTTTGTGGAAAAGACAGTCGCACAGTCATAAAGCTAGTTAGACGTTAAACTTTACTCGTCTATTTTTTTAAATAGCTTATTGATTCGTTCATATGCACGGCCAAAATTATAGATTTTTTCCTGTAGCAGAAATATTAGTCATTTATATTTAAATTTTAATCTAATTTTACCAAACCATCAAAAAAGAGATTAAGCCCTGTTGTGTTTTTAGTTTGAAAGCGATACGTTAAAGTAACCAATCTGCACTTGGCCAGCGTGGTAGACTATGGCCTAACTCTTCTCATCATGAGAAGAGGCCCGAGCCCAGCAGTGGGACATGTATTAGATACAGAGCTGCTATTATTTATGTTAAAGTAAATAATTACTGACTTTACGACCGGATGGCGGAGTGGGTAGTGTACCTGCCTGCGACGCCGAGGTCGTGGGTTCGATTCCCACTTAAGACAAATCTTTGTGTGCATGAACATGGGGGTTTGTCTTAGTCTGGGTGTTTCTATGTATAATAAGTATGTATTTACTAAAAGAAAAGTATGCATGTTTTAGTATCAGTTATTCTTGTACCCATAGTACAAGCTTTGCTTAGTTTGGGATTAGATGGCGTTGTGTATGAGTTGTGAAATATTTATTTTTATTTTTTTTTAATTCCGTTGTAACATTGTGTAGTTATTTATTTTAGTACAACGAAAAACCAAATAAATGCTATAAAAAAAATATTATTTCATCCCTCACCAGCCCTGACACTAGCCTCAAGTCTCCAACACTTTTTGCCTTCCCTATCTAATGACAAAGGCGTCATTATCTAATCACTTCTTGTTTTTTACCTACAACCAGCCGCTACTCGAAACTGGTAGTAGTTTTTATATTTCCATTATAAGCTGATCCCGCATTGCATAGAAAGCCAAAAACACACGAGACCATCTTATTCAGCAAATATACAGCTTGATTTTAGTCGTGTGTTATATTATGGTGATCAATCTTTGGCTGTTTTAAAATAGTTTATGTCAGTTGCGTGCTCGTTGGCATTATGTGGTAAGCGTTTGAGTTTATGGTTTTGGAAAGCCTTAGGTGTTTGGGTTTAATCTGTCGAATACGAGTGTAAGTTAAGTTAACTTAAGAGGAGGAAGATGAGATGTTGATTTTTTCGTCGCCGTCGCCGTAATAGATTCGAATCTAAATCTCCGGTTAAAATAACGTGAGTAACCCGTCTAAATAACAATGTCTTCACCTCACGTCGGTTTTAATAATAATCAAGTTATTTTACATTCAGGGTAAAGTTTAAGTTTTGATTTACCTTTCGTACACTCAGTTAATAGATCATATGTTTGATAAGACATAATAACTGTTTTTAAAGGTAATAAAGCCTTTCTAAACGAACTTGAGAGATCATCTCATTAGTCTTAGATTTCTCAAACGGGCAAAGTATGGGGGTGAATTTATTTACTGGTCTGAAATTGCTTGTAATATCGTAGTCTTCAGATGTATAGATCGGGTCCAGGGTTTCACCCAATTTGGCAGCAAGTGTCAACTGACAAACGAACCACGTGATTCTATTGACATACTGTCAGACCATTCCCCCGTCGCGCCCCCTTCATGCCACCAATTTGATCGATAAATCGTTCTTTGCGCACGAACATGACAAGCGTTCCTTTTACGTGACGAGACCGCGAGACGTTTTTGCAAGTGTAGCAACCTTAGTACATTACTAGGTCTTTTGGTACTTGCAGTATATGTTAAGAAACCTAATGCAGTTCCAACTTCTATGTTTAGAGATACACAACCCTAAGAATAATAAAATTTATTACTGATAAATAAAGTCAATAAATGTGCAATCTTCATGCAATACAATATAATTTTATTAATGTTTATAGTACAATAGGTCAACGGTTATTAAGCAATTCTAGTATTTGTATTGGCATTAAATTATATTATTAGTTATTAGTCACTCAAGCTTTTGTTGCACGATTTAACAATAGATAATAATAATCCGATGTGTAAGGTTTGCAGAAAATTATTTTTCTACAGCATATTTTTGAAAATAAATGGTAATTTTATTTTTACGTAACTTAATTAAGAATGTTACTTCTGCATATAAGTTTTTCAGTACCTAAATATTAAGTGTTAAGTCGAAAATATTGGCAATGCTCACAGACTGATCTATAGATTTAGATCCGATGAGTTTTAGTCATTCGAGTGCAACGGGTAGCCAAATAGACTTTCAGACATTCATAGTACATATCAGAAATTACTAGTACAAAATGTTCACAAGACTTCGTATTGTTCATTTGTTTTGTTGTAAAAATGTACACGCTTTGTTTCCGTACAGTTGAACGAACTTACTAGATCTATTTCTACATACATCTGTGGTATACCTAGGAAAACTATTTCATACCTCGTGTGTAGTATTTTTTCAATCATAATATGTATTACTAGCTGACCCGGCGAACTTCGTACCGCCTTAGCGTAAATTTGATGCACTACTTTATTTTGTATAGCTGACCTATCTTATGTATGCGTACCTATTCAATTTGAACTGAAATCTATAATATCCCCCATATAAAAATGAATACATTTTTTTTTTTTTTTTTTTTTTAATTTTTTTTTGCCGTAACAACCTTGTACAGAGTATTAGAAAACTACAAAAAAAAATATCAGCCGAATCGGTCAAGCCGTTTTCATGCCAAGTCGTGACAACGGAAATTTCATTATATGGGAAAATGGAATTGTCGTCTTACTCTATCTTACTCGCAATTTTTCCTTATTTGCTCACCGTTTAGACCTACCCTGGACTACGACAAACATTTTAAAACCAAAATCAGCTCAATCGGCCCAGCCGTTCTCGAGTTTTAATCAGACTAACGAACAACAATTCATTTTTATTTATATAGATAATACAATTTTATTTCAATACATTATATTAACGCTTATGCTTAACCTTGCAACATAAGAAGCAACAGTAACACATTACACTCAGTACGCACAACATAAAAATGCATCTCAATTATTTATCAATTTGACGTAATGATAGGCACAATACAGCTTTATAATGGCTTCTATTAGTGCCATACAATATGCAGCTCATCTGACACATAAATTGTACCACGATTGTAAGAACCAAGGATGTTATGGATATCCGTAACCGATAGTTGGATGTCCGAAATAAAAAATATTTGTTACCGAATGCGAAACAAAACATTTGAATAATTTCGTGTAGGCATTAAATTTAATGAGACATATAATAACATCACGTCTATATTACCCAAAAAGGTGTGGCAGAGGTGAACAACACCCACATTTCACCTGATATGCTTAGTTCCAATAGGATAGGGGAACTAAACATAACACGAGCCTATCGCATTCCACCGGGCACAATTCCAACTCCATGCTCACAAATAACACTTTGCTCGACCTGCGAATCAAACCCATGACCTCGCGGCGAGAGGCGCATACGCTAACCACTAGATTATCGAGGCATATAATGAGAGATGATTAATGGCTAATTATGGTGATACTACGAAAAATTACTTGATTGACTGTTTGTAGTACCAAATAATAGCCCAAAGCGCCTAAATTTTACTGGAAATTAGGTTTTACAATTCAATAAAATTCCTGTTTCCTACGAAGCTTTCGTTTAACGAAATAATTCCATACCTGCTTATCCGAACTTATATCAGTTTTAGTTACGGATATCATTTATATTCCTGTGTACGTAACTAATTCCATATCCATAATATCACTTGTTGGAACAATGTTCGAAGTCCTTTGACTGACTGTACAAAATTATTGTGAAACGCTGAGTACCAGTACGTAATTAGTAATTCTCGGGAGTATGATACCGTGAATTTGTTTGTAATATGATTTAAATGTTATGTTAGCAGATACGTAGTAGATTTATGTGTTTGTAAAATGAAATAATAATTTTAGCAACTACATTGTAGTTATATTTTATTTTTGGGCTTTTCCCTTCTTTTTAGCCTATGTTTGACTATACGTGGACGTTTATTTACCTATACATTTTTTGAAATACGGTTGAACGCGATTTTACCTTTATTTTTAAGCATCTTCAAGAGAGTTCGACACGTCGCGCCTGAGTCGCAGTCAGTCTTGCACTCGGTAGTGACACCCGTATTTCAAAATTTGAATAATTTTACAAATACACGTCAGTTTAATAAAAAAAAAATATTTGTGTGAAAAATAGAAAGAAGAAGGATAACAATGTTCAATGCTTTTGATAAATTATGGCAATAAATATGATCAATTTATTGATATAATTTTAACGGACATTTTATTTACCTTTGCAAGCACAGCTATTATGCAAGCACAGTTATTAGACAACAGCATAAAGGTTACTGTTATGACAAAAATAGACGAGATAGAGTTTATGATTTTTGACAGATATGTCATAATATTGTAGTCCTTAGGTACTACACTGCAGCGATGCAACTGTGAGGATCTTCACGGCTTAAATTTACCATAAACTGTACGTGAATTTATTGTAAGTAATCTCATTCATCATTTCACACATCAAATAAAGGAAAACAATCAGCGTAATTATGTAAGTAACAGTATTAAATACCTTCGTGACCTAATCAGCTATTCACCTAGGCCTTGTCTGAATGTGGGGTAAGCAGCATACTAATACAACCGTTAGATGTCGTGACGATGTGCCTTGTTTTTGTTGCTGATAGGAATATCATTGAGGAAGGACTTGATAAAGTGGGAACTTTATGGGATTTAACGGGAACAGTTGAATACTTAAGTGGTAAGTGGAATAAAATTTATTTAAAATTTAAAGTTAATCTATAGGGTGCGGCGCGGTTACTTCTTATTTAAAACAACGATAAAACCAAAAGTGTTGCAGATATCATTTTAATTATTTTATAAATAGTGGTACATTTTTTGTAGTATATATTTTGTTGCTTTCTGAAACTGGTATCTTGAACGTGGTCACCATCCTGCTCAATATAGGAAGAGTCGATTTTTTAAGTTTTTCCCAATAGATCTTGGCAGAGTGGCTTCACGAATATTGTTTTAAAGTTCATCAAGCTTTTTGGAATATTTGTTACAACAAATATTCAGTAAATTTACCGCGCCGCACCTTGTAAAAGTAGATATAACTTGATATGAAAGAAGTAAGAAAAATCACAAAGAAACTAATGCTCATTTTTAAAAGCCCCACAAGTTTAAAAAAAAATCAGGGCAAATATTTTTCTTTCTCTAATTAAAACGCGAGAAGAAACATACTCGTAATTTTCCCATCGAATCTTTGGATGCTGATATCATTACTTCACGTCACAAATTAAAATCAATCTTACAATAATAATTACATCGTAAGAAGTTTCGTTAGATCAGTCAATAGCTGTTTAAGCAATCCTAATGATAAGTCAGTAAGGCACATGAAAGCCCAATTTTATAACAATAGAAAGAGTAAATTAAATAATTACGTACTTTATAGACGTTAAAGTGAAAGATTAGCGTCAGCTACGCATCAATCAATGCCTTTAATTGGGTAATCAATATCTAATATAGGCATGATTGAATAATTTGAAATGGTAGTTGACGGGTAAGAATGCATTGAGATTTCTCTTTATCGGTATTATATCTTTTACAAATGTCAGCGGTAAACGTGATTTTATAATGAGAGCTTCTAATAATGTTGATTCTTCAAAATTGACTATAATGGTTTTGCTATCGCTACAATAAGGTGATGGAGTATGATCTCAGAGATTTCTTTAAAATTGAGATTTACAATTTATTTGATCTAAAAGGTGGGCATTTTATTATTATTTAGGAAGCACTGGATATTGATGTAAAATAAGATACAGGTCAATTATTGCGACTAAGGGCCAGTTGCCGAGGTGCCGGATAGTTCTTATCCGACCCATAAAATATAAATTTAAAAGTGACACAAGTTACACTTGAAAAAAGGACACAGCTGTCACTTTTATTTATGTGGTAAGTTTATCCATATGTGAAATTGGGACTAAATCTTATTAGGTAAATCGAAAGTTAAGATAAGATGCATCTATTAATAATCACATTATGAACAATTAACTGAGAAGTCAATATTAGAAATGCTAAATAATAAATAAAAGATCCATATCCTAACAAAGCAGATCATAAACAAAATATGAAATAAAACGTAAAACCAACATCTCAATAATCGCAGTAAAATGATTCACTTGGTGTACTTGACCCAGATGCATTTGCGCACGCGCAGCGCAGTAGGAAATCGTTAGTTTTGCACGTTTCCCTGTATGGTTTTGTAATGACGAGTGATATTTCAACGAAATCATTAGTTAGTAGCTGTTTGCAAGTTTAACTGGCTAAGAAAATAGTACAGTAGTCAGCTTAAGATGCAGAAACCATTGACAATTTTCTTTTTTATCAATTGGTTGAACATGACAAAAGTGGTGATTATCTATACTAAGTTGATGATTATTTGTTTTTAAAAAAGAAGTAGTTTTAGAAAACATGTTCCTTGAACAAGGAATAGTAAGTTAATATTAATATATTAGTACCAAGAAATAGAGGATCGATAAGATAGATCTGATTATAATTTGTCGATATTATGCTTACGAAATTTCTTATACACTTGCTCTGATATGTTCCTATTATACGGATTAAGGAAGGCATCTAGCTCATCTTCACGTAACACAACCTTGAGAACTTCAAGGTAAAACAAATTACTGCTAATATTTATGCATATTCTAGCATCATTATAGATGCAACTTTATAATCAATTTGATTAGTGGATACAAATTGAGGGTTATCACAAAAGTCTTGCAGCTATGCTACGAAAGCATGGTAGCAATAGCAATATTGATAAATGTTGGTCATTCAATGGAACATCACAAGCTTGACAAGTGACGGCCTATGGCGTTCCCAGCCCATTAATACACGAACAGAATCTATTATTATAGTTTTCCCATAACATTTTCTTTTAGTACCTCCCACCTGGTTATAAATTCAGATTTAAATTGCAAAGATGTGTGCTAAACGTATTGATGACATTGGTAGACTTTAGAGCTGGTAATCAGAATTCTTTGGACATCTATGAAGTACCTAGATGGTCTTATTTGAATTATTTTGCGTGTTGATTTGTTCAAGGTCAGAAGAGAATTTAAATTGGAGGTTCTGCGCATGACTTGAGTTATGATTTTTGTTGCTAATGCCTTATTACTTGAACTAAATTTGACTATCATATTATGTTTTATTATTTAAACTCCATCTCCCTTCTCTTGAGGAACAGTTGAAACATTTTCAAATAAAAGTCAAACAACATGTTTTCGTATTTTTACGGCATCGACCCTCTGTTTACGAGCGTGTCCACTGCGCCTACGTGCGCGTGGGCAGACTGGTCGCAGGTTGCGAATTCAGTGCCTGTTTGGATAGTTTTGTTTTGGTCTCATTCTGAGGTCACACAAAGCTTAGATAACTGAAAATTTGATGTCGTTATAGTAGTTATTTATAACTATAACGATATCAAATTTTAGCTTTAACTGAAATATTTAAACTTTTTAATTTTTACTGAATCTCATTATCATTCTCCGAGCTAATTACATTGGGGTTCGCTTCTAGTCTAATGAATTTAGCTCAATAGTATTTTATGTAAAACGATTGGCATCAGATCGCCGCTAACTTTTTTTTGCGAATTTGGGTTTATCTAAAATCATTTATCAGAAATAATATTCAGATTAAGTCTCCGGATTTTAGTTTCGACTAGCATAACAATGCAATTTATACCTGAAATATAATAGTGTAAATTGTCATTAAGTTTTAGCAATTTCTACAAATATACTCAACAGTGAGTGGAAACGAAAATGAAAAAATTTCCTTTCGGATATGCCGATCTTATAAAACAATAACAAGCAAATTTTGACACCTAACTGCTTGCTAACATCAACATTTTAAATCAAATTAAACTAACTCTAGGTAGTTAGTACTTAGAACTTTATAATAATGAATGATACCAACCCAGTAGCAGGTATTACAAACACAAATGTAAACAAGCAGGTGGTCGTTAAATAATCCTTGGTCATTCAAAGACACCCACGTTAAGGAATATCTTAGACCGTACACAGTAGCCAATCTCAAATTCAGTATCATTCATATCGGTATCAGATTCTATGATCTCGATTCTGACAATATTGGCTTGTTGCGATAAAATTATAACAATTTGTGTGTATAATCTATTCAGAATTGTCACTTTCCTACGCATGATCTCGAAGGCGCGTGGTGCGAGTTGGGTTGCGACACCTGGTTTGTGGACACACTGGTTTGGCGAATGGGAAGCAAGGATTTTGAAACTTTATTATACCTATGTTTACATCTAAGGATGCAAAATCTGGTCATGTCATAATAATGGATCAAGTTGTGAAAAGAGCTCTACCGAGGTTATCTAAAGAGGGTTCCTCAAAAAGAGTGCATATAGGTTTTAATGTGTCGTCAATGCAATGTTTAGTGTGGCAAGTGTTTGTAGGCGTACGGTAACAGCTCACCATCTACCTTAATAGAATATAAAAAAAAAACATAGAATGGAGTAAAGATATGAGAATGGCTATTAGAATAAGAGTAGTGTTGTATTAAGAGATTTATAAAGATAAGTAGTTATTGTAGTAAAGGCTAAAAAAACTATTTCATATTTTTTTTTCACTGGTTTCTTTGTATTCGCATTATATAATGCTAGGTCTTTATTAAAATACTAGTTAAACATATTATGTATTTGTGTGAAGTTATCGTCTTGCTAAAACAACATTTTGTGATTAGACTTGTTCAACAGCCCACAGGGACGCTAGAAATCATGATATTTCAGTCTGTGTCAAAACATTTCGTCTAAGTTTTCCAAGTTGTCTAAATTGCTCAATCGTGTGTCCAACTGAAACTAGGTCACTCTTGATAGATGACTGGTCTTGTCCAACTTTAATTAGAGCTTTAACGCGACCATTTAGGCGTTTTGGATGTATAGCCTGAATAATTTTCTTGGTTGTTTATTAAGGAACATTATTAACTGCAGCTGGTAGACATTGTAAATTAAGCGTCAATTATCTGTTCATAAATTTAAGGTTCACATGTCCATGTTTTAACTTGAACTTTAAGTACCTAATACGGAGAATCTTGAGAAAAGAATATTTTTATGATTTTGAAAGAAAATGCACTCTAAGAAATACTCTAAGAAAAATGTTAATCAACCAAAAAGCTTTGTAAAAGCGTAAAAAATAAGATGATGCCTGACCTTATTTCTTCGAGATCATCCACAAATGTTTTATAATATATGCAGTACAGATAAGTAATTTAAATTAACAATCTTTGATAATTTAAATGAACAAATTAACACCAATAAACGTGAACAAACTAATTGCAATTACTCCAACAACCAGATGACAAAATACAAAACAGGCAAAATCTAATATTACGCAAACGAAACATAACAAACCAATTTAAAAAACTATTCCAGAAACTGAAAATAAACTTTATAGGGACATAATAAGAGTTATATTTGATGATCTCAATGTTTAGAATAAAGTTGTAGATGAGAAACAGCTTTATGTCATTGCTATCGCCTTAAGACTGATATTTAAAGACTGAAACATCATTTATATAGAGGCTTAGAATAATGTTGGAGTGTTGATGAAAGCAGATTGTATGTTTGATAATCTGTTTTTTTTATGTTTTATTCTGGATTTTAGAATTTTATCGACAACTGTATGGAAAATAACTCTTGCCTTTAAATTGACGTAATTGAGTAAAACTAAAATTTAAATAAAGTTTTCAAATTCAAATTCAAATCATTTATTTTCATAGGCCCCAGGAGGTGCTTGAACACGTCAAAACATTACAAACAATGATAAAAAATACAACGTTTACAACGTTTAGAATAAATGCAATATTATATTAGCTC
Source organism: Hypena proboscidalis (assembly GCA_905147285.1). NCBI lineage: Eukaryota > Metazoa > Arthropoda > Insecta > Lepidoptera > Erebidae > Hypena > Hypena proboscidalis. The sequence continues at coordinate 3,231,507 of LR990147.1, forward strand.
AACAATATCTTGTGTTTTTTAGAGATCAAATAAATTTCCATGGCCACTAGCAATTGGTAACCCAAAGGGCTTACGAAATTGACAGATTTTTATTTTAGTTGCACCGCAAGCATAGGATGTCCTGACAAATTTCATAATTTTTTATTGAATATTAAAATGAAGAACCAAAATATTTAGTACGAGATGATATTTAACTTGAAAACAAATCACTGAAATAAAACCCTAAACCTAAACAGAAACACAAAACCACGTAAACAATGTAAAGAAGTGTTCGCAACGGGGGCTTCGGGTTGTTCCTCTTCAATGAAAATGCGTAGATGTTGACGATGAGTATATTTTAAGCAGAATTATTGAACAAAACAGGAAAGGAAATAAACACAATATAGTTATAGTAAGTGATTGTACAGCGCACGATAGTATCTTAGTACAAGAAGTAATAAAGACGGCTCACAGTTAAATCCAGCCTTAGAACAAGAAAACTTAGGAGAGAGCTTTGTTAGAAAAGAAATACATTTCAAAATGTAAAGTTGTTTGAAAAAGTGAATTTACGTAAATGAAAGAGATGACATTGGATTTCATACCAACAGAATACTAATGGTAAGATGTTCGGTTATGGTGTTAAAAATGCTGACGTTATTTAATGAATACTTGGCAAATTATAGGATTCAAAATTTGGTGTATGACGAAGTGTACATTAACGAATTTATTACGAAACCCATTTTGTCAAGGCAAAGGCTTACCTAAATAACATAGCTACATAGTAATTATCATAAATCTAGTTCTTTCATTTGATATAACCCTTTTTAGAGACTCGAAATTAAAAGTAAATAATTAAGAATCAGGCTGTACTTCACCTACATCTCTCACTTTATTCAAACTTACAAGTTCATCTAGAATATTCCCAGTAAATGATACTATTCTGTATAATAGAGCCTCAACGCTCTGTCCTCGAGCCAGTACATTGCAGTGCCTAACCGGTTATAGAACCGCTTCTGCCGTTGCCCACTGCAAAAGTTCATACGTGTATACCTTACGATATAATAACGAACGTAATACTATAGTTGGTTGTGGTGTAAGTTGTAAGCTTAGAACTGGATAAGGATTTCTACGACGTACGTAACGAACAAGCGTATAGTTCACTTCATGATAATACTGGGAGACAACCAAAGCATAATAAATTATAAACATCTAGGATAGATAAAGACTGCGTTGGTTTGTCGCCAGCACTGGAGAAAAACCACCGTAGTCTTTATCGCAGGGCCTAATCTGTTTACGTTGTTAATTGTTGCAGTTTAATGGGTAAAGGTGAACCTGTGGTGCCTTTTCTCTTGAATAAATATCACACAACGTCATCTAGTCCCAAACTTAACAAAGCTTGTACTATGGAAACTAGAATTACTAATACTAATATAAAACTAGCATAACTGAAACATGTAAATGTTCTTTTCCTTTGTAAATATATCCTTACTAAACAAAGAAACACCTAGAACAAGACAAACCTCCATGTTTATAGAATAAATTTAACAACGACAAAGCTTTTGATGCCCGCTTATAACTTCTAACTTGAGTCTTTACGTCAGACAGTAGCTTAACCTCAAGCTAGATATTGCTTAGGGAATTATTCGAAGCTGCCTCATTCTGACAAGAGCTGGGTTTATGGGTTACAACACTTAAATAACTTTATACGGAAGTTCTTCTTGAATACAATGAGGTTGTAAAAGAGGAATTAACTTCATGTTTTTATTAAGCTCTGGCTCAAACAAGTTGGTCGCAGCAAAGACATCTAACACTAACCTGGCCAAGTGGGGATTCACAAACACATCTAACACTAGTTGTGAATGTGGATCGCCCACCCAAAATATGGCCCATCTGTTGTCCTGCCCATTACTTCCTACCCCTTGTACTATAAAATTCCTTATGCAGGCCAACCAAAAAGGTGTCCTAGTCGCATCTTTTTGGTCTAAAACTATATAGATATAAATTATTTAACTGAATTACTATAGTCATTGACACGACAAGAAGAAGAAGAAGCTCGGACTACACGCTGCAACTAACTAGTACAAACCGTTTGTGCTTCAAATGTCTTCAAATTTCAATTTGCGCATAAGGTTGAGCGTGTAGCTAACAAAACGAACTATTTGTACAAACTGTTTATGTAGGTAAGGTGGAGGGTGTAGCCAGGAAATAACACAATATATTATATAGGTTTTTTTAGGTTTTAATGACGAGTGACGAGACATGATTGACAGTCATATATCTTTTGATGGCAAATGAGCTTAACTAGCCCTTGTTATGACTTGTTTTTTTTTATATGCCATTCTAAATTGCAAACAATGATAATTGCATTTATTTATTTAAATGGTTTAAATAACATAACAACGTAATAAAATAGTAATGTAAACAACAACGATTCCCACACTAGATGTTAGGTGAGTGCATATTGTTGACTCAGATAAAATATTATTGCAAAATATTAAGTGGATTATCAATATACTTGAAACGGTTTATCAGTTATTAACTGTAACCTGCGGCTACACTCGTGTTTAACGTTACTGCTCTGCTCCTGTTAACTGCAGCGTAATGTTAAGTAGCCAATAACCTTTTCTAGTGATGAGGCTATGCAACACAAAAAAAAATATTCAGATCTGATAAGTATTTTCAGAGATAAGTGAGTTCAAACATACAAACAAACAAACTCTTCAGATTTATTATATCAGTCAGATACTAAGTCAATTCTTGAGTGTGAAGTTATTAATGCTGTTCAAGTTTCTTTATTAATTTTATCTGGATATATTTGTTGTAAATAAATATAGGTTACACTTGCGTATGACAGAAATAATTAAAATATTTTTATAAATTACTTATCTAGAAAATAAAATTTAAAAGAAATACCTTTATATAGGTGCCTGAAAGCCTACGCCAGAAATGATATAGCAAATAATATAAACTGTTAGGTAAATTCATCTACTCATTATAAGAAACAATTGTTAAGTTCAATTTAAATTACCGTATTGTATTAAATAATGATTGCATATTTATTGCAATTGAATAAGCTGCAATTATAATGTCAATACATAAAGACAATTGTACGTACTTGACCTGTAATATAATTAATAATAACTCAAGTAATTTTAATTAATAAGTGTAATAATAAGACTAAGAAGATAATGAACACTTGCGATTTCATTAACAATAACTAGTGTTGATTATTGTTGTTATTTATATTGAATAATACGCATTAGCAGGAAAATAACAAATATGCTGAAACGCAGATTCATTGAACTTGTGTTATTATTATTATTCATACTTTGCTATCTATTAAATACCTACTGGTTAGAATTTTGCGGTTTACCTCCTTTTTATACCTACTTATACCCATTTACGGGAGTTCTATTGTTTTGATATTGTTGACCTTATTGAGGTAACTTATTGCGACGAATCACATCTTGGTTCAAAAATATTAATTGGCGGATTAAAATAAAAAAAACCAATTTGTTAAAAATTTTTTTGCTTACTCCTGAAATAACTGAAATGGCTGTCAGTTAATTATACAACCCCGTCTTTTGTCTTGAGGGACTTCCGTCTCTCCTTTAAACTATTTGAATACTTGTGTTAGCTCAGTTTGAAGTTGATAGATATACTTTTAAAGTACTGGCTCGGGATGATCCTTTACTCCTCGATATAGTACCGTATTTGCAACTTTTTTGGATAGTCAGGGTCTCTTACATTACATCATTAGGTATGAAGAGGAGTAGTCATATACGTGAGATTAAACATATGTCTTCTTATAAATAATAAAGAAATACACAGTCCTACTGCACTCGTTATCGAGAGAAGCTATCCGCTGTATCCCGAGCGCTTACAAAAACATCCAAGACAAGTGATGTCATAATAGCAGCCCTGTATCCAATACATGTCCCACTGCTGGGCTCGAGCCTCTTCTCATGATGAGGAGGGTTAGGCCTTAGTCCACCACGCTGGCCAAGTGCGGATTGGTAGACTTCACACACCCTCGAGCACTTTATAGTTAGTCTCAGGCATGCAGGTTTCCTCGCGATTTTTCCTTCATCGTTAGCAAGCAATAATTTATATAAAAATAAACACATATCTTCGAAAAGACGAATTTTAACGATTTATGTCATGTTATGGCTCCGACAATTTACAATAAATTACATGAAACTGTAATTAGTGCCTTAACCCTAAACAGTTTGAAGAATCGTCTCAAAAGATGACTTGTTATGCATGCACTCTGATCGGTTGATGAATTGGTGACATTTAAAAAAAAATATAATAATATGTTTTTAATTATGAATTTATTTATTTATTTTGTATTGAGTTGTGTACCCCCAATCCCAATTGTATTTGACATTCTGCATTATTATTTTTATTTGACTTTTTTTTTTTAAATTGAATTCATTATTCAATAAGCAAGTAAATTGTGTGATGAAAATATATTATTATGTAATTAGGTGTAATATTTTTACCATTTATGAGTTATGAGTTATCAAGTTAATGTCTATAAAAATATAGGTCATTTAATATAATATAATTGTAAATACTATGCAGCTGCAAATTTGTTTCCTAGTATAGGCTTAGATATTATTTACTAAATATTTTCCTCATTTCATTGTCCGCTATATGTTTTGTAAACAAACCGCAGAAGCGCTGCACCTTTTTTATAATTATTTACCTAGGTATTTATTTATTTGTCACTGTCGTTTGAGGTAGATCTAAGCATACATATTAAAGTATTTTTCATTTTGAATAAACAAAATTACAAAAAAAAAACAAAGATGAAAATGTTACAAAAACAATTTTTGAAAAATTATAATGATCTATTACGGTTTTAAAGATCGAGCAAAATCGAGCACAAAAATCACGTTATTACTTTTGAGGGTTCCATTTTTCCCTTTGGGTAGAACCCTAAAAAGGAATGTTATTTGTTAATTATTGGACATAAATACATAAATGGGTATAATATCGCTATCCACCGGGCACAATTCCAACTCTGTGCTGCTCTTGTGAATTTCCAGTTCACAAAATTAAATAACACTGCCCGACCCGGGAACCGAACCCGAGACCTCGCGGTAAGAGGCGCATACGCTAACCAATACACCATCGAGGCTGCCTCCAACATCTCTGAAATTTTAGTTCCATACACTGCCCACCCATCCAAAGTCCAACCACAGTAGCTGCGTAAACAGTATTGCGCATTAGCATTAGACTATAAAGCTCTCTGTTATTAGCAAAGTACTACAGTTATGACTTCTGTGAATAAACGTTATTGGCTTAATTGCATTATTATATTATGATACGGGTTGGCTGTCTGTAAGTTTTAATTTAGGTTTTAAATTCACAGCATTTGTGAACAAATTCATATGCGAGAGTACAATGTAGAATGTTTTTATTTTTTTGGTAATAACATTGCCTAAGTATTAAAGAACCTGAAGTTACTTACATGGTAATTCAGTTCTTCGTTGTAATAATACAAATTATAATGCAATTGACGATCGGTTGGCGGAGTGGGTAGTGTAACTGCCTGCGACGCCGAGGTCGTGGGTTCGATTCCCACTTATGACAAATCTTTGTGTGCATGAACATGGCGGTTTGTCTTAGTCTGGGTGTTTTTATGTATAATATGTATGTATTTACAAAAGAAAAGTATATAATAATAGATATGTATTAGTATCAGTTATTCTAGTACCCATAGTACAAGCTCTGCTTAGTTTGGGACTAGATGGCGTTGTGTGTGAGTTGTGGAATATTTATTTATTCATTTATTATTTATTATAATTTTTGTAACTTATGTAACTTATGTTTGTATTTCTGTCAGCTTATGCAAAACCTATTTTGCCAAAATTGTGTAACGTGAAAGCGTTACCTGCATATTTATTTGAGCTAGTATGATAGCATGTGATTCGAATAGATATAACTTAGTTTTTACTACAATGTAAATTGGTTGGAACCTTTTCATATTTGTCTTGTATTCAGTTAACTGCGACAAGGTTCCATCGCACATGGCATTTATTAGTGCACTCTGCGCGATGAAATTGCATGGAAAAGTTAAGTCTTTAACAAATAAAAATAAAATTATATGATTAATCAAAATGACGCAATCCAAGTCACAGTACAACAAAACATCTATTTAATCACCACTATTATATAACATGCGTGTACTTATCGTGCATAATACCTACTATATAAGTTTATATAATGTGCATAATGTATAAATAAATTGACAAAGAGATAATTTTACTACTGGATACTACGCATCGCGTTGCATGAGGTCGTGATAAGCACAGCGTACTATTTAAGGTGAAGCTCTTTGACTAAGCATTTGTGTTATAATATTTTAGGCATTTTTTTCAGAATATCTTTATTTATAGAAAAATATACAAAAATAAAATAGCAGCTCTGTATCTAATACTTGTCCCACTGCTGGGCTTGGGCCTTTTCTCATGATAGACCACCACGCTGGCCAAGTGCGGATTGATAGACTTCACAAAACCTCGAACACTTTTTAGGCACTCTTAGGCATGCAGGTTACCTCACGATGTTTTCCTTTTTTTATCGAGTGATAATTTATATGACAAATACATATATTTTACATACATACATATATTCAAAAAGACGGATCATAACAATTTATTGACAGAGGTGTGTGCCGTGGGTTCGAACGCGAGACCTTTGACTTAGCAGTCCTACGGTCTCCCACTCGGCTATCGGCTATTGCTGCTAACATATACATCGTGGATCTTAAATAAAACTAGTCTAATAACTTAATTTAAACTTAATAAGTCACTGTCAGAATGCCTTCTACCCAAAATGCTGACAGCATTACCGCGTTGTATTGCGATACTAAGTCGCTGGCCGAGATAAGCCAGCATATCGAGTTGCCTCAGGAAGACGCCCTGACAATTTTATGTGCAGACAATAAGTGCTATGGCCCCAAGGCGCTAAAGTTTCAACAGTTTAATTTTTCAGTATTTCATAATTTATATTGCGTAAGTTCTTATGTAAGCATGAGTAATCGATTTAATATTCGGAATTACTAGATCGCAAGGTTTTGTTCAGTGAGCAAGCATTTTATTCTTACTAAGTCACTGTGCTTCAAGCATTTTTGGTAAAAAGTTAGCTACTCGTGTTGATGAGTTCATCGAATAAACACAAACGATAAGTTAATCGAGATTTTGATACAACATGAAAACTGAGTTTAATATAGTAAACGATGTATGTTTTTAAGTTAGTATTTAATAATGCAAGATAAACAATATAGGAACAATCTAATTCCATACAAGGAAATATGATATATCAGATGCTAAAATACATTAATATTCGTATTTAATTGAAGCATATTATTTAGACATTTAAAAGATAATATCAAACAGACTGACATCTAGACGTTTCCTATTACAAACAATGATTCACTATGTCAACAGTAATTATTAGTAATTACTACAATTATAGTAGAAATGCATCGTAAATAGCTAAGCGTTGAATAACATTGTTCTCACACGGTTGTCGTAAATATCAGTAATTTATGTAGTTATTTGTGGAATGTGAGAGATGCGATATAAAGAAATGTAAATACGTTTTGTTGTTTGTTACTATGAAACTCTTTTAAAACATTTTCTAAGCCTGGTGAAGTGTATGACTTGACTTTAGCCATAATGTTGTTTTGGTTGCTATAACTTACACATTGAATTATTGTCAAAAACAAATATTGTATGAATTATTTGAAAAGATGGTGCACATGAGTTTCTCACCAGCTCTTCTCAAGATGCAATACCCATCGGAGCTGGTACTTGGATTGATTTTAATTCAAATCTCTAAGTTGAATTAAAGTCAATCGAAGCTCCGGTGTCAAATCATTTTATTACAATAAGTATTATAATTTAGTTAGCTAAGTTTTATTTTAATTTTATATTTTTTGTATTTTGATGTTTGCCCATGGAAATAAATGATTTGATTTGATTTGATTTGACGATAGGTTAACCCCTTATCACATGGGACCTAAACAAAACAGGTGAAATGTGGCAGTTATACACCTCTGCCGCACACTTATGAGTCATATAGGCGTGATGTTATGCCATGTAATGTTCTAAACCTAAGATCGACTAATTATAATTTTTTTTAAATATTTGTAACACCTCTTTATATCATAATAAAATTAATCTTCACATCACTATCCAATAAACTAAAAAGTACAGACAAACATCCAGATCCAGGTACAAGAAAAAGACTTTAAACAAGACTTATCTCATTTAAAAACCATAGAAATTTTATAAAAAAACTAATCATTTATTTTTTTTCATTATATTCCTATAAAATTAAAAGATAAATCTAATCTAATTCAAGAAATATATGCATAAAGCAAAGTAAAAAATTGAGTCACACACTATTTTTATTTTAAAACAAACTCCGCCTTAACTAAAATTAAATACAAACAAATAAAATTGTAAATTAACACCACAGTTATCAGAGGAAGCCAAACAGTTGCATTCGCGATAATATTATAGAATTTTTATTCGAATATTATAATGTTTGCGATAAAGTTATAGGTACCTATGATAGGACCGAACTATGTCATAGGATACCTATTTTGCCGATTGTGGTTTCAATATGTGTATAGCAATTTTGACAGTATGTACTTTGAAGGGGTACGCTATGTTCCACATGTTTTTTTTATTAATTACGTTTGAAATTGTTTGTCATACAATTTTAGAGCTTTTGTAAGCGAATTGTGAAGTACCTAATCTAGATTACGTTGCTTTTATTTTTGGAATCTTGGAATAAAAGTATCCAATCTATAAAGTAATGAAAATACTAAAAACCTCCAAAAAGTAAGTGCAATGGCTAGGTATTTTATATCCACACATATAATTTCTTCACTTTTATAAACTTCTTGCGGTTAATTTATTGTTAAATTAGCAAATAATTTAAATAAAACGAAATATTTAACACAGTACTAAATTTTTTCGATGAGGATGAGGATGAGCTGACATGATGGATGGATTAATGAATGATGATGATACCGATGAGGATGAGCTGGTTGATAATACATAATATAATATAAACATACCATTTAATTAAAAGAAATATACTGATATTCAGTCATTCCGTTAGACTAGAAGCCAATCCAATGTAATTAGGAAAAAGCTTGGCAGATGATGATACTATTTAAATAAAAGAAAAATAAAAAATAAAACAGACATAGTAGCACCTTAGAAACACATCCAATTTTCCTACAAACTAAACCTATACTTTAAAAACCAAAAACAACACCAATTTGCTTTTAAAATAATAAAGCATTATTTTCTGACACCGTTCTAAGGGCCCGCCTACACTATTTCAACACAACCTACATTGAAGATTACGTGTACGATTAGGCTGCTACTGTAATATTAAAATTTTCGTGTATTACACACAGATTGAATACAAAAAGCCAATGTTATTTCAATATTAGATTAGTTCGACGTGGTCGAGTTACAGTCCGTGTTTTAACCGCACAATATTATATTTAACCATAGGTACACCGCAACACCGTTTGTTTGATACGACAAACTGGTAACTTGTAGTGATGAACCTAGGAGAAATACATCTATCGACAATATTTAGATTTTTATAAATCTCTAAGATAATAGATAATATACCATTTCATAACATAAGATAACGCCCAGGTATATTGTGCCCAGAAGCGTGTGGCAGAGATGTATAACACCCATATTTCACCTGTTACGATGCTATACTATTTCCAATTGATGTCAACCATTCATGGAAAATGCGCGATAGAAGGGATAAATAATTAAATTTTGTGTACTTATACCATTATTTCTTACAAAGAACTTACTTTTACTATTCTTTATAACTAATCTCTAAATATGGATAGTTATTGATTACAGGCAAGCCTAAATTAATTCAGAAAATAATAATATATTATGTAAATCCAAACTCCAAATACACTAAAACCCTAGAATATTGCGTAGTAATAAATAATTCAATCAAGTGAGAACGCCTACTTAATCAAAACAGTTTGATTCGAACCAGCTAACAGCTGCGTGATTATTTACTAATTGTCAGCGCAAATCTGTTTATGATTACCATTATCTAAATCTATTATGGAGAGCAAAGCTTTATAACCAATTTGTTGTAAATAGTATCACGTTGGCATGTAAAATAATACGAATGTACTATGAATATAGCAAGATCTTATTGAAAAGTTTGACTACGACGTGCCAAACAAACCAAAAATAGTACATGCATAGTATTCTAATTTAAGATAAATTTACTCGTATAATAGGCCTTCATTTAACGATTAGCAAAACGTTAAATTACAGAACATAACATCACGCCCACAAGGGTATGACAGAGGTGTACAATATCCACATTTCACCTGTTATGTTTTGGTCCCATAGGCATAGGGGTCCCATAGGCTATCCACTGGACACAATTCCAACTCTGTGCTGCTATTGAGAATTTTAACCCGGAAAAAGCCCATATAAGACTTTTGCCCGACCTGGGAATCAAACCCAAGACCTTACGGTGAAAGGCGCATATGCGAACCACTAGACCTCGTGGCTGTAACGTTAAATTGCTGTAACGTTTTTGCATCCTATCCGTGGTTGCCCATTTGCTTCTCTTCGGGTGATCCCTCAGCATGCGCGGATGCTATAACAGATGTGCTGCACCAAGGTATGGAATATTTTATTCCTTATGCCGATGTAAGCACATCTAGCAAAGCACAGCCTTGGTTTGGAGCTGAGTGCAGACGTGCTGAAGCACGGAAACACGAGGCCTTCCTTGCCTGGGCTGATGCTCGAAACCGCAAAGCTAGCGACATACCGGATAAGAAGAGAGCCTATAACAGGGCAACCAAGTCCAGCAAAACCGCTCTACGGAAGGCTCGGTTTGACCGTATTCGCAGCATTGGGAACAAACTTGCGACACACCCAACAGGGAGTAAAGCGTTTTGGTCCCTAGCGAAATCGGTCGAATCGAACTTCTGCCGCCCCTCACTACCTCCACTGCTGAAACCTGATGGGTCACTTGCCCACACTGCTGAAGAGAAAGCGAATTTATTCGCTTCCATCTTCGCAGAGTCTTCGCGTCTAGATGCTACTGGCGCTATACCCCCTCGTCTACTAGTTTGCGAGACTTCTATGTCGGACATACGCATACGTCAGACAGAGGTTCGTAGGGTGTTGCGAAATCTAGACGTGAACAAAGCAAGTGGTCCCGACGGTATTCCAGCCATAGTTCTGAAAACCTGTGCACCTGAACTGTCTCCCATATTGACGCGCCTCTTTCGCCTCTCCTTGGCTTCTGGACAAGTGCCGAAATCCTGGAAGCTTGCTAACGTGCAACCAGTGCCGAAAAAGGGTAGCCGTGCCGACCCTGCCAACTATAGACCGATTTCGGTCACTTCCATACTCTGTAAGAGTATGGAACGTGTACTCAACAGCAGACTCCTAGCATACCTAGAAGCGAACGACCTCCTCAGTGACCGGCAGTATGGGTTCCGCCGAGGCCGTTCTACTGGTGACCTTCTAGCGTATGCCACGCACATCTGGAGTGAAGCCGTCGAGAAGAATGGTGAGGCCTTGGCAGTCTCTCTCGATATCTCGAAGGCTTTTGACAGGGTCTGGCACGAGGCCCTTATTAGCAAGCTACCGTCCTTCGGTCTACCCACTAGTCTCTGTGATTGGGTATCAGACTTCCTGAGGGACCGATCGATTCGGGTTGTCATTAATGGCAGCTCGTCCGATCAAATGGCGATCAATGCCGGAGTCCCTCAGGGGTCCGTGCTCTCAGCAACGCTTTTCCTGCTTCACATCAACGACCTACTAATACCAGGTACGTTTGGTTACGCAGACGACACAACAGTTGTTGAAAGCTATATACCCAACCCACGAGCTAGTGGTGTACAAATCCAGTCGCACAGGAAGGCAATAGTCGAACGCATGAACGTGTCTCTGAAGGCAGTCTCCGATTGGGGTGACGCCAACTTAGTCACGTTCAATGCTAGTAAGACTCAGGCGTGTCTTATCTCCGCAAAACGGAGTCAATTCATCCTGACTCCTACTTTCCGAAATGTATCCCTTCCAATAACTGATCGTCTTGAGCTCCTCGGTATCTCGCTGACCTCGAAGCTCAATTTCGGCTCACACATTGAGTCGAAAGCTCAGCTAGCCGCCAAAAAGCTGGGCATCCTCAACAAGGTGAGGCAATATTTTACACCAAGGCAGTTGCTCGACCTCTATAAAGCGCAAGTCCGGTCGTGTGTGGAGTACTGTTCTCATCTGTGGGATGGTTCAGCCAAGTACCAGCTTGAGGCACTCGAGTCAGTCGAGAGGAGAGCCAAGAGAACCATCTGCGACAACGATCTGACGGAGGCTCGACTACAAAGTCTAGAGCACCGTCGCAAGGTTGCCAGCCTATCGGTCTTTTATAGGATACATTTCGGAGAGTGTGCCGAGGAACTTCACAACCTAATCCCTCCGTCCCCGTTTCACCATCGGACTACCAGACAAACGGCACTCAGGCACCGCTTCACGGTAGACATTCCACTAATACGCACTAAGCGTTTCGCTTCTACATTTCTTATGCGAACTGCCAAAGAATGGAACGCCCTGCCCGAGTCTGTGTTTCCGCATGAGTACAATCTGGATCTTTTCAAAGCAAGAGTTAATAGGTATCTTATAGGTAAGCGTGCTCCACCGTAGACCGCATCTTCACTTACCATCAGGTGAGATCGTGGTCAAACGCGTGCCTATCCACCATAAAAAAAAAAAAAAAAAAAAAAAAAAAAAATTAACAGTCAGTAATTTCACTTTTTTATATCCATTTAAATTAAATACAGCAAAACTTGCAAATTGATTGCGAAAGTTATCGACAAAACCCCACCACTAGCCGTTGAGAGGATGCATTAAAACCGATGGTAGTTTCTGAGCGCACGCGCCGACTCGAAATACAAGTTGTAATATAATATCGACATATTTATTGCTTTGTACCACAACTGACCACATCTGTATCGAGTTGAGTATTATTTTTCTTGTTGCTTTATGAAAAAGTGATAAATATAATTATCGTCTTTGACAGGTGGTGGCATATTCGATGATGACAGTTTTATTAAATTAGTCTTTCCCCATTTGGTCGGCAATTACCAATTTTAATTCAATAAAAAGTTGCCTAAGATGTCCTTACCTACTAATGCATCTGCAAATAATTTCGATAAATTTAACGGTTTAGCTTTGCAAACAGACAGATAGACAAAGTATGGCCTAGCTAAAGCATTCTCTAAAGACACAGTCATAAACATGTAAATAAAATCTTGAAAAATACCTATTTAAGTTTTAAACATAACATAACATCACGCCTAATTCAACCCAGAAGGGTGTGGAGAGCTCTAGAAAATGCTCATGTGGTAAAAGGTATCATATCGTCATCCACCAACTCCGTGCTGCTAATGAGCAGTTCCTGACGGAAATATCCCAAAATAAAACTTTTGCCCAACGCGGGAACCGAACCCCAGGCCGCAGACATCCCTAAACTAGACCAACGAAGCAGTAAGCTTTAAAAATTTAAACATATTATTTAACCCGAAAGAGCACCATCTGTGATCTTCTTCTTCTTATCTTGTCAATGGCTTGTTCAAATAAACTATCTTAGACCAGTAGGTGGTGACTTCAACCCCTTCTTTGTTGGCCTGCATAAGGTCATCGCGGTTGCGATGACACCAAAGATCTTAAGGGCAAGGCAACAGATGGACCATACTCTGGCTAGGGCATCCACATTCGCAACTAGTGTTGGATAAGTTCATAAATCCCCACTTGGCCAGATTGTCTCTGCAACGGCCGACCTAAGTCCGAAGTCTGCTAAGGTACTGCCAGATCGGCCACTGACGCAATAGTACTGATTCACAACCATTTCTCTGATTGACCAATTCTTCATAACTCCCAAGTGACATCACACATTTTTCAAAGCACCACAAATTCAAATGCGTATTTCAATCTTCACATTAACTTACGCAAGGTAACCTTAACGTCCCGTTAGCCGATGGTTTAATAAATCAAATGTTAAACGCCGTCTAACCCGTTGTTCCTTACGTTATGTGGCCACTTAGCAGGATGCCGTGCACACCGAAGTGTAATTAGGTGTGGGAGGACTTAGAGTGATTATAACTTAGAATGGGCTAGCTAAGATGCAACTTACTTGGAACGAGCTAGCTAAATGGCTGGGTGCTTTTGCTTATTGCCACGTTTTTAAGAGATATATAATACTTATACAGTGCATTGCTGTATTTCAGTTTGTTATTGAGTGTAGGCCCAGGAATCACAAAAACTGAATCCATATTAATTCATCATTACGTATCAGCTACACGTCTTCAGTCTTTTTTTTTACCTTGATATGGACTACAAAAATGAGATGTTATTGACGTAGAAATACTTATTATTTTGAAATTTTTTACTTTACATAACATCTCGTCTATATAAGCCAGAAAGGTGCCGAAGATGTATAACACCCATACTTCACCTGTTATATTTAGGTCCCATGTGATAATGGGTCAGCCTATCGCCATCCATCGGGCACTATTTCAACTCTGTGCTGCTATTGTGAATTTTAACCTGGCAAAATCCCATATAACACTTAAACCCGATCCGGCAATCGAATCATAGACCTCGCGATGATAAGTCGCATAAGCTAATCACTAGACAAACGACGGCAATACTTTCTGACTTGAAAACTCTTTGTTCTGTATTATAACAATGAAATATTACAGTCTTCTCTTCTGCATCGTCGTGTCGATGGATGAGTCAAATTTTATTTTGACTTGCCATCGTGGTGAAAGGATTAGCCAATTCGCTTTGGAGAACTCGCGAATTGCCCAGGGTGCGCCGGACGTAGGGAATCGTTGTGTACGTCACTCGGGGAGGCTCCTTTTATTTCCTTTCATTTCATGTACACATTACAGTACGGTGTGATAACCAACCTCGTCAGCATCAACGCAATTCGCTACTGTGTTTATTACTCGACTGCCAAGGAAGGGTTATGGGCACACTTTAAAGCAGTTAGTCCGACTGCACTTTGTGTATTCTACGCGATTTAGCTGCCTTAAACGAGAGCTTCACTATGATTTGTTTCTATGTCAGAATAAGGACTTAGAAACTGGTCTGGGAAGCAACTTTAACCCTGGACGTACATTAAGTTGTTTACGTTTCACAAGAATGTTTTGGAGTGGAAATCCCTGTAATTATTATGATACCTACTAGCTACCATATAATAAATAAATGTAGGTATGACATGTTTTAGTTGGTTTGGTATAACATAACCTTTTTAGTGCGCCTACCTACGCTGAGAGGTAGGTATGCATAAAGTATTTGCCCACGTTAAAAAAAATGTATGATATGTAAAAGTAACACAAGTTCCTTTCAAAATAAAAGAAAAAGGTTTAAGATAATAGTGTTAAGCAGTTGGCAGTATCATATAAAGTTGTTATCAAACCGAAGAAGAACCGAACTAAGCGAAGCATAAATTAGACACCATGTCAAACGCATTTTATTATCTTTTTTAGTAAACGATTTTTCATTAAACACGCAATTATTTAAAACAAAAAAAAACAACATTTAGAACGATGCAGTGTGACCATCTGGGAATAAGTATCCAAAACTTTTTTAAATAATAAGTTTTGATACATGGTCAAAGTTCAAACAACAAGCTGCCATTAAATTATATTCCGAGCCTTTTCCCAATCACATTAGTCGCCTTCTATTCTAACGGATTTAGCTGAATATCAGTATTTTACGTGGAGCGACTGCCATGTGACCTTTAGAGCCCCGAACGACGTAATATATACAATACTCTTTGTTAGATTACATGCCAGACTTTCTGGCTCAAATGGCAACTGGGACCGACGACTTAATGTGCTCTTCGAGGCACGAAAGAAAGCTCGTTATGTTAAAGATGGTCACCCATCCACGGCCGGCCGCAGTTAGCATTGCTTAACCTGTAAGATCGATCGTTCCGCGCGGATTCAATTTAGCCACGAGCTCCTCCAAAAAGCTGCCAAGAAGCACGAGCAAAATGGTTCATCTAACAAAGAACATTACAGACAAATTGTTCAACTGATTAGCACAATTATCAAGTATTCACACTTCATATACCTCATGTCCAAAGTAAGCCAGGGTAATTTGTTGAAGTACAAAAACGGTGATAAAGGGCAAGAAAAGCTCTGTTCATAGTTATAGTAGTTCTAGCAATAAACAACCATGCTGAGATTGAGAACATACCTACTCTTCAGCACCGGATATGTACTAGAGGTGTAGCCCTTGGCAAATTTAAAACTTTTTATATAAATGACTATTTTGGAGGGAGGACACTAAAACGGAGGCTACCTTTATTATTTAATGAAATGCCCTATGAATTAAGATCCGAAAAGAACAAAAGAAAGTTTGCCATAGCTTATAAAAAACATTTGTTTGATACATTTAATGTCAATGAGTCATAGAACTTACTTAAGTTATGTAAAGGTTATCTAAATACCTACAATATAATATTGAATAACTTTAATGTTAAAAGCGAATAACACAAAGAGTCTTAGTTATGTTTATTTAAGTGTAAGTGAAATGTTGTTTAATCCGAGTGCAATGTATTTCCACAGACAAACCGATTATTCGGTTTTGTGGAGCCTGTTTAAAAATGTATGTTTTTATTTATGAATAAAGCATTTTATCTATCTATCTATCTATCTATAATTAACTGGACGTCATTCAACTCATCGCATGTTGCGTAGGACTTACTAGGAACGTGACTTATGGGTAGAAAATGTAGCTAGCTTGTTAGCCAGCATGTTGGAAATATGAAGATTGTTTTACTGTCTTAGTTTTTTATATATTTATTAACAATAAACTATCAATGCTACTGATAATGTGAGTTATGGGTAGAAAATATAACTAGCTTGTTAGCCAGCATGTTAGAAATATGAAGACTTAAAATGTTTTATAGTACTAGTTTTTTAAATTTATCAACAATAAACTATTAATCCTACTGTTAATAAAATATTCACAACTATATCTAATAATATCAAAAGAAAAATATTTATATACAATATACAGCAAAAAAAATTAAAATAATTAAATGTTTATACTGACTTACAACACAAATTTGGTTATAATTTATTGCATAATTTAAATCGCGGTAGGTATGATATATGAAAATAGTATCTACTTGGAGTTTTGAGTGCCATTGAACTCTTACTTTCTATATTTCGATTTTTTTTGTAGTAGGTATTTTAGAAATACCGTTATCATAAAAGACCACGAGCTACCTTTATTTTTATCCAAGTCAAGTCATTGAAAGCTCTAAACGGCTATCCGCTCAAACTTGCCGTATGTCGCAAAGTACATGCATTAAGTGGATATAAAAATTATTTCCATTTTACAATCAAACGCAGTTAGTCTGTCACGATGACGATGCGCAGGCGTCGCGTGTGGCGTGCCCTTTATCTTGTCGTATGCCAGTGATTATGGTTTTACAGCTTGAGTCACGGGGTCATTTTGAAGTGAGTTTTAGTTGTGTATGGTTTAGAGTTCTAAGGCAAAAAAACAGGAAAAAATTGAATCAAATTAATTATAAGACAGTCAAACTATACACATGAAAAATAAACTATATTTAGGAACATAATCTTTGGCTTCTATTTTTCTAAAAACAGTAAACTCGTCAAGTCTACCTGAATGCAAAGATCATCAAAGCACTACCTACGTCTTTCTAATCAAACTTTAACTTCAATAAAGTGAAGTCAATGTTATTGACATAGGCAGTAGTTTTGGTATAAACAATAAATAGCTTAGAAAATAATATTATGATATGATTATAACTATTAAATTTAGGATAATATTACGCCCACAGCGAACGAACGTGTAGTCCACCTGATGGTAAGTGGAGTACAGCCCATGGACATCAACAATCCACAAAAGCAAAATATAAATGCGTCGCTGCAGCTGAGGACTACGGTGGTATGCCTCATGTGCCAGTAATTTCAGGGCCTGACCTCACCACCAAACCAGAACACAGTAATGGAAGCACTATTATTTGGCGGCAGGTTAAAGGTGAGACGGTGGTGCTGCCGCCCTCGAGATCATTCACAAGAGCTCTACCACCAGTAGAAAGTAAAGTACGTAGTTACGTTTTCACAAGTATCTGATCTCCTAATAGTACAAAACCTTTGTGAAGTAAATCTATACATAGACACAAAATCAGTGTCTGTCCGTGTCAATTAAAAAAAAGTTAAGTGTAGCCACGTGCTGGTTTATGGTTATAATCGATTAATGCTTTAACAGACCCATGAAAGGATGATTTAAAACCATAAGTGCCATGATGTCATGGAGATAAGGTTGTTTAATTGCCTTACTGTTTATTTGGCAGTAAAATGAATGTGGTTAATGACCAGCTGTAACTTCAAAATGTATACTGTTATAATACTGGGATTACAGAAGAAATCATATTCCTAACAAACTGGTAGACCATCTAATGTTAAGCATAAATCACTAATATCATTATGTATTTTTTTTTTTATACTACTTCCACAGCGAACGAACGTGTAGTCCACCTGATGGTAAGTGGAGTACAACCCATGGACATCAACAATCCACAAAAGCAGATTATAGATGCGTCGCTGCAGCTGAGGACTACGGTGTTATTCCTCATGTGCCAGTAATTTCAGGGCCTGATCTCACCACCAAACCGGAACACAGTAATGGAAGCACTACACTGTTTGGCGGCAGGTTAAAGGTGAGACGGTGGTGCTGCCGCCCTCGAGCTCATTCACAAGAGCTCTACCACCAGTGATTCCTCAATAGTCTTACTTGTTTATAAACATGTGATTATAAATTGCAACTTGCAATTGATTTTTGCTAAAACGCAAAACCCTCTTTTTTTGGGCTTAAGAGTATGTGCTCACATACTTTTATATCTAAAGTATATTTACAAAAGTCTTATCATCAGTCATTTTATGCCATCGCACGACTTAATGATTATATTCCAATAATGCAAAGGACATTACTAAACACGCGATAAAATCACTCCAGCAAATCTTAAAAGTAGTCTTTACCTGCTAACATTGTAAGAGCATCATTAAGTATAATATTTCACAATTTCACATTTATATCAACACTTTTAAATCCAAGTGCTCATAATCTCACTAAAAGCTCAACTCAGATATGAAAAATTGCTAATTGCCTATGAAATATGAGGCCCCTAGCATTCGCCATCAGTAACCACAAAAAGACATGTCATATTTTAAATCGGAACGCTAAAAGCTCCATAAGTAGCTGGTCATCAACGTCATAATATCATGTCGATAATGTGACACTAAAACATAATGCAGCGTCGTGACTATTTGTAAATGTCTCTTCCATTACTGCCTGTATAATGAGCACAGAGAAAGATAAGGGTCCAGACAAAGCAATAGATGGTATTAATGTTGCAGTTGTATGTATGAATAGCGAAGAGTACCTACATGAAAGTGCTTTGCATGACGCAATGCAAAGAATGAATCAACATGACAAAAAGAAATTCATTACATAGATAAGAACTTCCATTCAAGATAACCAAAGCAAAACGTGAGAAAAATTTAATAACATCATGCTAAAGGACAAAAACTGATTTAACAAAAATGATATCACAAAACATAGAAACGATAAAAAATAACCAGACCTAATCAGAATATGAGAGCGCCAGACCAAATCTAATCATACTAGTTCAATCCCATATTTCCTTGAAAGTGCTTAGCGACATAATAACAAACTATCCACGGCATACACCATCAACTTCAAACGACGTCGCCTTCCATTATGAAGTACAATTTTTAATAAAAACACACAACAAAGACGTTACACATGATGAATTCGATATACTTTTGCTAAATGAAGCGAAACGCCCATAAGCCTTTGCTACTAGACAATTTCTTACTACCATTCCTTCTTATTTTGTATGTGCATTACCAACATCTATTTTGTCATCTTCTTCATCTGTTACACCTAATTTTGAACCTTATTCCTTTGCGATAAAGGATTTACATATAAATTTGGATTTTGTAGACTTGTTAGGTAGCCTTTGTCAAATGCACCATCAGATATTGTCTATCGAAGTTCGCTTATAGTGTTACTTGAAATGATTTAAGACTTTGTTCCGGTTGTATCAAGTTTTGTTGCCAGAACTTGGTGTACTGATAAAGGATATTGCTAGCCATCAACAAAGTCTGTGATTTCATGTGCATTTTAAAGTTCTATTCAAGGTTTGATTGCAGAAAATGACTTTGCATTTCTGGGTGCAGACAGAGCGATAGTCAATAAATTCATGTCTGAATCAAATTTCCAATACTCAATCAATTTATGTTTACTTCATAAATTATGTACCTTTTATATCAATCATTAATCATTTAAAATTGTATACTGTAAACAATTCGGTCAGCTTTTATTAAATAATTTTATATTTTGTTTATTTGTTAGACCCTGATCGTAATGAGGCTTTATATATTTGTTGCCTGGCGTCTAGTTTGATGTATAAATTTTAGGTAACGCACATAAAAGTGTAAGTTTTACGGTAGATAATATTCTCATATAATCGAAAAAATTAAATGTACAAAAGATACAATCAAATTAAATAATCTTTTTCATTTATGTATCACACCATGCACTATCTCACCGTCAAAATAAGGGTCGTGTCACATTACAGATTTCAAAACGAAAGTTAATCTGACGGTTAATAAACTTTGTATGATCGATCGGTTGAGGACACCACGATAGTTATGCTATCATCATTGACCTTATCAATCTTATACCTATGAAAATAAGGTTCAGTGTATTATTATTAATGGTAATTATAATTTGGTTGTAGTCACGGTCAGAGTCACAGTTTTTTGTAAGGTTACTGTAAGTTTAGGTGCAACAAAAGTAGTTGAACTTTATGGATGACTTGATTTAAACGCTTCGTATCGGGTGTTAGAAAGTTAAATTTAAATGTGTTTTTCGATGTCAAAGATAATATCAGTGGTTTTTGGAACAGAATAAGTTTTTACTGCGGTTTTGACATGAAACCCTGTTTGGGAGAATAACTAAATATCACTTAACATACACACAACGCCATCTAGTCCAAAACTAAGCAGAGCTTGTATTATGGGTACTAGTATAACTGATACTAATAAATATATTCTTTCTTTTGTAAATACATAACTGTAATATTTTAAAGCAAATTTTAGCTTTGCTATGCCTTTTTTTGCTAACGCTTTGACACTGGCACAAAAAAGGTGAGAAATTTCGAGTCTAGCAGCATACGAATCCATAGCTGAATTGGCAAAGCACTTGGGCGTATACCCAGGTGGTGCAGGTTCGAGTCCTGCTGGATTCTTAATTTTCAACTTTAATATTATATTATAAAATACATACTTATTATACAAAGAAAATCCAGACTAAGACAAACCTACATGTTCATGCACACAAAGAATCGAACCCGCGACCTCATCGTCTCTACACTACCCACTCCGCCATCCGAAAACTGGTTTCTTTATTAAATCCAGTGTCTCGATGGTAAGTTATCTATTTTCACATAAAAATAGTATTACTACTTATTCTTATCGTTCGTTATCTTTTTCTCGCATAATAAAAATCCATTTAGATTTATTCTATAAAGTCAGGATTGTACGTATGTATGTATGTATGTACTAATCGTGCACTGAAACTTCGAAATTATTTTTGTACTTCGAATGTAAATAATAAAAACTCTAATAAATATGTCTTACCATATCATAGTTATGCGTGTCAAGATGCAAATATAATAATAAACGTATTTACCTGATACAATCAATTGTACATATTCAAATTAATACAAAATAATGCTTGCGGTTAAACAATTTAAATGCGCATGTATTCAATAAACAGCCTATATTAAATTAAATAGAGTCGTATCGTGCAAAAACGTCAATATTTACAAACAAACTGTTATGCATACTGCTACATTTAAATACCTAACTGATAGTAAAATGTGTAAATAAAACAACATGTTATTGAAATTAATAAAAGTTCAAATTTTATATTTACCAAGTTTAAGTACACCAAGCCATAAATAAATGAAAAGTACTGTTCAATACACAGTTGCTACAAAAATATAGCTTCTACGTAAACATATTGTTACTTTCTTTAAGTTTTTTCTAAAAAGTACAATTGGAAATAACTATTTTCAGAACAGAACATACTAAAGAATCAACAAAATTGACATCACTATTAAAATAAAAGGCATTTAAACTGCATCGATGGCCTGGTGGTTTGCGTATTCGCCTTTAACCGCGAGGAATTTCACAATAGCAGCAGGGGGTTAAAATTGTGCCCGGTGGATGGCGATAGGCTCACCCCCATGGGACCTAAACATAACAGGTGTTATGTACCCCACCTCTGCCCCACTCATCTAGGTAATATAGGCGTCATGTTATGTTATGTTAAATGTCTGGTGGTCAGAACGAGTGTTGGTGGCTTACCACGAACACCTTGCCATAAAAGGAGGGCCAATCTACCAGAATTCTGAGAAAAATATCAAAACAATGGATCCTTTTTCCTTATGTGTCGCAGGAAGCTAAAGCTTGCGGTTTTATTCGTAACGTGATGTATCACGACTTTTAATGAGTTAGTATTGTGTTAAAATTACTTTCTAGAATATGTTAGTGGTTTGACCGGAAGGATAATTGATGATAGGACGTTTTGTAACACTTGATATTACGTAGGTGGTATTATACACATGTCGTCTAAAGAACTTGACATTGTGTCATATGATTGCTAGGCTAGGGTCATGGTCGTATAAGCAGGAACCCGCTGCAGTCTACGTTTTTTGTTTGACATCAAATATAAATATGCTCAACAGTGTAAAAATCAACAAACTCTTGAACTTTAGGCAAAAAGCTAAAACCTCTTAAATAAGATAGTGCATTTTAAAATTTTTACAAAATAGGCGGCAATGGTAATAAGGAAAAAGTCCAGGAAATAACACCAAAAACTACTATTTAACCGACTTTTGGCATAATAAAATTAAATAAATAACACATTGCTTCCACAATAAAAACAATTGATTTCAATATTTTTAGTGTTCTATAGACAGCGGTATTAAAAAAATATTTAAATAAATCGACATCGGCGTTCTGTGACTTATCGTTGCCATTTTTTAGTTTTATGTAAATATGTCAATATCTTTTACCATCGGCGCTCTTTGATCCTTGACGGCGCGGCGAAGGGGCTTTGGTAGCGTTTCTTATTTTTAGAAGTAAATATCTAAAAAAGTTGGCAGCTTTAGAGCCCTGGTGTTACTTCTTAGTTTTCAAAGAAGTTTGTTTAAAAATTTTGGCACTTTTGACAAAGAAGAACATAATTTAAAGCAGTAATATTGCAGTCCTAAGTTAAAAAGCATAAGTACTAGTTGCCAGTTGCTGGACAACAGTTGTTACTAACCCGTGGACTCCAAACAGCTTCATTACCAACATTGTACCAAGTTGAATACCTTGGTTCATTACTAAACAACTCTGGAACTATAACAAAAAGTTGCCCAGCCTTTAGAGTCTAACTCTAAGAATTGAACAAGGAAAACTCAAAGATTAACAAAAGGTAGGGAACCAAAATGGTCATGAAACAGGTTCTTGATTGGCCCCAAACCCACTGATTATGGGTTTACATATCGTAACTGTGTTTACAGTAATTTCTCAAGAGGGATCTTGTCACGACTTCTTAATACCCAAATGATGGGAACTGCTAGTTGGTTTGGTCGTGTTAATCTCGGAAATTATTGCACCGATTTGTATTACGTTTGGAAGTAATAGGATTGGTTGAAGATTTTTGTTTAAGAGGTTTAGTTTTGTTTACTTACTTAAGTTTTACGATAGTTTACCGGTTTTGTAATGATCGTAAAATTATTATATAGCTAGAACACATTATACTCAGATGAAGCAATTTATAACAATATTTTTATATTACTCATGCTCGTCTTGTTACCGCTTATGTGTCATTTTAGCCGTTTTAATCGATGATATTTTGAAAACGTTTTCAAAAGTTGAGTCAATCTGAAAAACAATTTATTCTTATGATTTTTTAGTTTTTCAAATAGAATTAGATAATTTGTAAAACTTATGTATAGCATACATGTTTATTAATAAAGACATTTGAAAATATAAAAATCAATTAATCGATTGAATTGACATTTATGCTATTTTTTATGACTAATTATTTATTTCCGTTTTTTATGACTTATAAATATCTTAGCCATTTACAATAGTAGCAATTACGTCATTTTATTATTTTTTAATACATCAATTAAATTTCATTTCTATTTCACAAAACTCTGCGTCTAACAAAATAATACACTAAGAAGATAAAATAAGATAATTACATAACTACTTCTGGTAAGAAACTGATCCATCATATACATATCCTAACAAAATTCTACAAACTCGTAGACGGGTATTATGAAAACAATAACAAGAAAATTAAGCGTCACTTAATATTAAGGCTTGTCACACGTCACACATTAAAACAACGCATTTAGTAGAATAACATCGTAATGTTAATTACATTACATTGTAAGACAAAAGTTCATGTGCAATGAACTGCGGATTCCCACGTATTATTGTCATAATAAAAGTTTAATGTAATATGAAAATCTTATTATACGTAGTTTCTAACGACCCTAATGTTACAAAAATTAAATAGTACAGAGTAGTTTGTTACACATTAGAATGATAGGGCACATAATAATTATTGTTATTGTAACTTAGTATTTCTTTTTTTATTCTATTAAACTTAAACTCTAAACTTATAATCGAGTGCACGGTTGGCGTAGTGGTAAAAGCGGTCGCCTCGACGCTTTCAACTACGCTGGTGCTGTGGGTTCGATCCCCACATGGGACAAATCACGGTGTGATTCGCAAAGATTTGTTCTGACCTTGGGTGTGCTTTGTGTGTGTAAAATGTAAGTTTGTGAACACTCCCGCGATACAGGAGTAATTCCTAGTGCGGGCGTCGTAAAAAAAAAACTCATATGTTTTATAATGGAAATATTTGATTTATGTTTGTTTGTTGCCATAAAGTAAAAATCTACAGACCGATTTTTTTTTGTCATAGAAAGGATAGAATATTCCTGAACAACATTGATACCACGCGGGTAAGACCGCGTCATCAGCCAGTTTGAGGATAAGTTGTTATTATTTTGTTCAAATTCAATGAAGTCATATTTTTGAAAAATGTGTCATAGTATTATAAATAGCGGCCGCAATGGATAAGGCATCGGAATACCGGTCCAGAGGTATGAGGTTCAAATCCTGACCAATACATCACTGATGTGAACTTCCTCCTAATACAAGCAAATTAAGCTTAACTGGAGGGAGTTAACAAGAACCCTAGTAATTTGTATTTACAAATTACTAATAAGATTATTTAAATAAAATAAAAGATTTACTGTAGTAGATAACTCCCTTTCCTATTATTAAGAATCTTTAGTTAACTGCTTTGTTAACCTTGTTAACTTGTTTACAAGGTGACTCAATGCATTAATAATTAACCGTAGTATGAAAGAAGGTTTTATTTACTGGAAAAAAGTAAAATTGTATTGTAACTTCTGACAATTTAAATAAACTATGTTAACTGACAAACGATTGTTTATAGATGAGATGACTCAATCATATTTTTGCTGAACTTTACAGCAACAAAACATTAAAAACTAGGCAAAAAAGATTTAAAAAATGTTTTTGTTGTCGTCCTCGTTTAAATTGGAACAGTACAATTTTTTTTTATACGAATTCTTGCATTTTCTTTGTAATATTCAATTCAATACTTCAACTTATTGAATTGCTATTCATTAATAACTATAGTAAGTATAGTATTTTTTTTAAGAATATAAATTGGTAATAATTATCAAATGTTATTTAATGTGTCACATTTTTTTCAAAACATGCCGTGCCGATCTTATTTATAACGACATCTTGTACTTTATTTTTTGTAAATAAAGTACTAGATTATTGAACTGAATTTAAGTAAAAAAATTAGAACAATCTTTCTCCAACTTATTTAAACAAACTTAAAAAAAACAAAGTACAACAATACAGGATTAAGTTTACTCGTAACTTGACATTACTCTGTATCAATTACGTAACACAATGGCTCCAATAAGCCCTTTGTCTCACTATAATTGCAGACACGTGGTACATTTTGTAAGTCATACTTTAAACACGTATTTTGTAGTACCTACTTACATTCTTTCTACTTGTTTATCTTTCAGATGCTTACTTTTCTGTAAGACGGCCTATTTTTATATTATAAACTAATAAATTATTATTTTAGATAAATAAATGTAGGTAATTTTTAAGAAGCTCAAAGTTTCTTTCCAAAAATTTTGAGAGTTGTAAACGATAATTTTCCAAAAAACCGACATCAATTAAAAAAAAGCACATAAAAGTAAGAAATACTTAAGTTATGTTCAACGTACGTAACATGAAAGAATTCAGTAAACGGCCTTAATGTGCCTATATTTAAAGAATAATCCCCGTACTCCAAAACGATGAGGAGTTGTACCTGCCAGCACCAGCTCAACAACATTAAATGCTGGCTGCTAGATGCAAATATCCGAGTAGCTTTAGGTAATATACGAAAAGCAATATAGAAGCCTAAAAAATTTGTGGGTTGCCCTCGATTTTTTTAGGACTAACTAATTAATATACTCTTTCAGACAAAAAGGACCAATTTGAGAAATTCACATGGGGAACAAGAATAAAAATTGAGAACCTCCTCCGTTTCTTTTTTAATTCGGTTAAAAGTTAAAATTTTACAGCCATTTGTGATCTACCCAGCCCGTGTAGGTCTGTCAAGATCATTTTTACTCCGGTTTATTATTAGGGTCTAGAACTCTAGACCACAGAATCCTATGTATTTCATTAAGCCATTGAGATAAATAATGTTTGATTATTAAATTATTTGTATTTCATGTACTTGGCTAGCTTGGTGTTGACCAAAAACAGAGTCCCACAAATGCATCAAAAAACGTAAAATTATAAAACTTAAAATTAATGTTAGTCGTAAAATCTGATACGGATACTACAAATTGCCCAAAAAATACAATCAAAAGGCTATAAAATGGGCTTTAGGCTCGTAACGCAAAGGTAGCAACGTTTTTGAGGTCAAAAAGGTTAACCAGTATAACTTTAACCTGTAGTTAGTACTAATTTACGTTGTGTTGAGTTTCCATTAGAGTTCAAAGTTAAATGCATAGCTTAAAAAAAAAGTAAATATGCATTTTGTGATAAAAACAATATCAGCTTTCATTGTAAATTATCATTTTAAATTTTACTAGAGTTTTTAGTCAGATGTGGTTAAAACAAAAAAAAACAACATAGGTATGCAACAATAAATAAAATTGTAAACTGTTTATACTTCCAGAAATATAAGAAAATAAAAAATGAAACATTTTTATAACCTTTACGAAAACGATGAAAATTTTAATTTTATCTGGACGTGAAAAGGTAATACAAACAAAGTTATTTGTGTAAATTTAAAGTTTTCTTTTGTAGCTTAAAGTTGATGTCTTCACAAGCCAAATATAAACGTGCCTACTATTTAATTATAGACATGACCACTTTAGATGACCACATTGGACAAGTTACGACATGTTGGTCAAACTGACTATGGGTTTAATATAATGACCACATAAAACTCTGCTAGGAGGTAACAGGAATAGCAGGCTCTTTTATTTTTAAAAAGAAAAAGAAAAATAATTTATCTTGAAAAAGACGATGCTAACTAACTATTGTGTCTGAAAGTTGATATAATTTCAGGTTTATTTGAAGCCTATTGGACTTTAGTATTATTATTATAAAAAAAAACATTAATATTTTTAGAGAACTGCCTCAATGGTCTAGTTGTTAGCGTATGACCTCTCTCAACGAGGTCTCGGGTTTGATTCCCAGGTCGGGCAAAGTGTTATTTCCGTCAGGAAAATCACAATAGCAGTACGGAGTTGGAATTGTGGCCGGTGGAAAGGCTGACCCCCTATCCCATGGGATCTAAACATAACAGGTGAAGTGTGGGTGTTGTACCCCCCCTGCCACACCCTTCTTGTTATGTTACAATATGTTACAGTAATTAATGTAAGTATGTATCCACAGAATGACTATTGTTAAGTATATTGAAAAACAGAATCATCGTCAAAAAAAGTGTTCTTTTAAGAGCAGTTTTTCGATCACACTCACTACAAGACCGTAACAACATTTTTATCTCATCACATTAAAACCGGTGATACAAAAATAAAATGTTAAATTTAACTCACTAATTAAACATTTCACACATAATTTTGCGCTGCATTAAACACTAAAGTCGCCACGAAATTTTAATAAAAAAACCAGTCTAATAACATTATCATAAAATAAGAGTAAAAATCTTACTCCTCTTTTGAAGAAACAAATTACGCAAACCATTAATTCTTTACACAGTTTCACATTGTTAAAGCAAGGGTGCAAGTTAATATTGTGGTAGAAAATAGTGTTGTTAGGTACAGGTGAATTATATTTATTATATTATTTTTTAAAAACAGCTCGATGATTTCGAACGCAATGAAAACAATGCCTGTTTTTTTACCCGGGAATTGAACCCGAAACGAGCATACGCTAACCACTAGATCATCGAGGCAGTTTCATCTTAATTGCAAAATTGCATTTATTTGATGACAGTCATCTTAGATGAGATTTAAGTTGTCTCTCCAGTGTTTTGTAGAAATTTTGCATTGACTACAGTAAATAAATCATAGAAAAAGTAAACGCCAATAAGTCATCAGAAATTACAGCCCACCATTCTTTAAGCTTTTGTTCGGTTTTTTTACCATGATATAATGAGCATATTATTATTGAAGCATATAAGATACACGGAACTATTTTAGCGCAACAGATTTATCAAAAAAAGAATCAATAAAACTTTCTCTATTATTGTTAGTCAGCATTCATCTAGTTATAATAATACTTTTAACGCTTCTTTCTCATAATAAGAATGACAGAAAACCGATCAAAATTAGAATATAATATATCAAAAACAGATTAGAAACCAACCTCACTAACCTGCTACTGGTATAAACGCCCCCAAAGATCCAATCAACATAAAACTCTTTAAGATTCAAACTCCGTTGCTATAAATTACAATTCGTTCCACGAGGTCCACCATAAATAAAAAAAAAACAAAATATACCAAATCGGGACTAGAAGCGAACCCAGACAAAGCTGTATTGAACTTGTCTGAACTTGTCCCTAAAAAGGGAGAAAAAAACAGGCACCTGTTTCGGACACACCTGTAGAATATATTAAGGCTCTTTATAGAGGGACTTTAAAAAAAAGACGTCCATAGTACAGTTTGTACGGGACACGCGTTATTTTTTTTTAGAGTATTGATTTACTCTCGTTTAGGCTTATTGTTATTACCCATTTTTGTGTTAAAATATATATTATGGAAGCTTTTTGTTTTCATTCTGTTGATGGTGTATGTTATGGGTTTGGCATATGACAAGTCGTTTAACTACTTGAAGATAATACTTTTGTAATATGTCAGTTAAGTTAAGAGCATAATGATCGAAGTAAAATGAAAGATGCTATTATTTTTTTTATCTAAATATCTATATTATGATTATTGAGATAATAATGTGCCATATTTTTAAGCATTGGTATTAAACCAATAATTTTAAAAAATGTTGCACGTCCTGTGTTATTTTTATTTAATTTAATTAATATAAATTTAAGAAATAGTAATGCCGATTGCGATTTGTAATGCTACTAAAAGTAAACACAAAAACTAAAGTCGCTTATAAGAAAACTTGTAGAATCCAATTAGCAATATCAAAGCTCATTTTCGATGACAGGTACAGAGACACAGTTATAAGATAATATCTTGAATTACTAACAAGAATAACAGATAATTTCAATCATAAGAAATTGCAATTATAGTTACTTGTTTCTAAATCTAATCGGTGCACTCACAAATCTTACTAAGTTTGAGACTTGTACCATTTATGTAACAGTGCAAATTATGATTGTAAACCAAGGTTTGTAGATACCCATGGTTATTTGAATTTTAGATTTACTGAAGACAACCAAGTCATAGTTTTATCATATTTTAGTAAATTAACCGTCTGAAACTTTATCAGAAACTCTGTGAATCTGTGTTAGTTTCTATCAGTTGGTTTTTTTTTACTAATCTTATCCAATTTTACATTTCTGACTAGTTTGGCAACTTTTGTCGTCTTGTTATCAATTAAATGAGAAGATGATATGGGTAGTTATTGTGTAATTCAAAAGCACTCCGAAGTCTTTTTAATTACATCTCAAATTATTATCATAACTCCTGGATAATGTTATTAATATTGGGGTTCTATAAATTTTAATCTATGATGTTGGCTACCGACACCATGTTACCAGCTAGGGTAACACAGTGGTTATTGAATATACCAATAATATCAGAAATGATAGAGCAATAAATTATTTGTATTTCACTTGAACCTAAAGTATAATATAATAAAATGAATTTATTTGTGTTTAACTCAGACCTTGTTCATTTTATCGGCACCTAGAGTAAACAACATTCGCATTAGTTTTTGGTACTGGTTCTATCATATTTCATTCAACAGTCCATAGATCAATTCCACAATGAGCCGTTAAATATTTATTAGATTTGTCGATAGAACAGCCCACTTGTGTTGCGAAAACCTAACCTCACCTAAATTGTAAACAATATTTCGATTATTTTGTTAAGAGCAAACTAAAAGACTTTCAGCTTCCCAATCAACTTTGTCTTCCCAAGTTTATCTGACTTTGCTGATGTATATTTTAAATTACCTTACTTTGTTAATCCTATTACATTATTTCCATCATCACGTACCTTAACGGTCTTATTTGAAAATCAAGTGAATAGTGTTGCTTAAACTTTCTAATTAGCTTTGCTCGTGGCAATAGTTTTTATTCCATCTTCAATTAAGGAACCACCAATGAGACATCAAAACCAGCATTTCTTGATTACTTATCGACAATTGCTACCGAAAAAAACAGTCAACCGACCTCACAATGGGCACCGACGATATCTTCATGATGAAAATAAAATAAACTTTTATAAAATCATTGAACCGTCTCTTTCCACTTCGATTGTAATCGAAAATTGGGCTCTTTTCAAAACCGTGACTTACCTTGACAAAGTTGTACTTACCGTTTGAAAAAGATCCGTAGATGATCTTCTTACAGCCTTTTGACTTCCAAAGAGATGAAATTCATTTACAAAAAGTTGAAACTAAATTTGTGTTGACCCTTTTAAAGACCACACAATCAGATCTAGTAAATAATATTAAAATTCATTCATCAAAATTTTATATTATTATTGAATTTGTCTACTTAGAAACTAAAGACAATTATGTTATCACACATATTAAAATGAATTTTGCTTTTGATACACCAAAGTAATTGCTTATTATCTTTACCTCGTTCATTATAATCTTGTTGTTTTTTTTTCTCATGAATATTTTTTTTGGATGTTCGTACATTTAATACATTCGTTTTTGATTTCTTCGGCCACGATCTGTTTAGTTGCCATCGACCGATTTTCGCTTTCGATTGTCGAGCTGTTTGCATCGAGTCCATTGCCAACGATTTGTAATGGTGCAATGGACAAATGTCAGGCGATAGAAATATCAATATGTTTAAAGTTATTGTTGAGTCACTTGAAAATGTTTTCTTTTAATCACATTCTACAAATTAAATAATGATGCCATGTAAATCGTCTAGTTCTATTATTCTTATTTCGTAAAAGCTTATTCTAAGCTATTATTATATTTTTGTTAATTTATCATGTATGAGTGAGTAAATTTGAAATTGTGAATTTTTGTATAAAGCACATTTTATATTTTGTAACGGGACTTTATAAAATGAACATCTTCTATCTTAAAGAATTTTAACGATTTTAAGTACAGTAGTTTTATAATCTAATAAGATGATGTATGTTTAAATTTATTCTACGCATTCGGATTCTAAGCAATACAATTAAATGCGTAATTCACAAAAAGTAGATAAGCTGTTTTAGGTTACTTACATAACATTATATTACCTTCAGCAAATTAAAATCAGTTTCTACCAATTTTATTTTATTTAAATCCGAACCTTTACTTCTAAAATTAATTTATGTTTTACTTCATAAACTAGAACACGTTACTGGCTATCCACTACTTATGTTATGTTAAATTCCGATTTTAATAAATTTACTTCCAAATGTATAAATAATGCCAATCCAATGCCTCTTTTTCGATATTTTGCCTTGTTTTTTAGTATTTTTATGTAATATTATATAATTTTTATAAATTGTTAGTTTAATATTACAAACTGCATATTTTTTTGCTCTCATCTTATAGTTATAATTAATTTTACATTTTTTTCGTTATCTCCTAGATCGCACTAATCAATTTCTTCAACCGTTTGATTTATATCTAGTTTCGCTTCAAGTTCAATACTTGCGCCGTGCTGGTTCGTGACTGTAACCACGATTTAGAGCGTGCCAAGTTTACGTCCCAGCCAAGCTTAAACTAGTTCATGTTTCCCGTCTCGATTTTAACTTATATTACCTGTGAGTTGAATTTTAATTTTAAATTCAGTTGTAAATATGTTTTTGTCTATTTTTCCGTTAGCTGCATAATTAAATCTTTTGTTATTCAAATTAATGTTCTTATTTTTATATATATATATATGGTTTTGTCATTATTTTAATATCTAACAATAAAACAAATTTCAACAATGCTCGGAGTTTCTTTGAAGGATAAAATTCGTAATGAGGTCATCCGACAAAGAACCAAAGTGACCGACATAGCTCGCAAAATAAGCTCGCTGAAGTGGCAGTGGGCTGGTCACGTTTGCCGACGGACCGACAGCCGCTGGAGCAAACGAGTCCTGGAATGGAGACCGCGACTCGGCAACCGTAAGGTGGGACGCCCCCCTGCCAGGTGGACTGACGACCTGAAGAAGGTCGCTGGAGGGGACTGGATGCGGAAGGCACAGGACCGGGTGTTGTGGCGCACATTAAGAGAGGCCTATGTCCAGCAGTGGACTGCGAGAGGCTAAATGATGAAATGATGAAACAAATTTTGTGGCCGATATTATTTTCCTGCGTTATTGTTCTTGTCGCCACAATTATGGACTAGTCGGAACATGTCTCGGTGCTGACATTGGTGTAGTGTAAACAGGAGATATTTTCGACCCGATTGAGACTGGCAGAAGCTAAGCTTGAATGTTTATGAGTCGTACGGTAATGTGTTAGTGTTTGTACTTGGATTAGCTTTGCAGTAACTGTACTTTGTGTACGTTTGCTAACTTTTTCGAAATAATTTATATCGCTGTGTATTCAATTTTATTATATATGAGCAAAAAAATTTTTTATTTGCATATTATTATAATAAATTGCATTAGAAATTGAAAATATCTGATTTTTAATTGTGAATGAGATTAAATGAAAATGTTCTTTTAACACTAGAGTAGTTTTTATTTTTTTACTCCAAGATAATAATAATTGTAACGTTGTTTTTTGCAATATTTAGTCTCAAAACTAGAGCTTGGGTTGAGGTGAAATGAGAAGTAAAAACCGAGAATTTTTACAAAATAATATTTATTTCACAATTATTTCCCCATAAAAAGTTCGGGTGATAAAAATTAACACAATCCAGGTTATACGATTTGATTACATGCGGTACTTAACTAGGGTAGGTACTTGTAAATAATCATGAATGCTTATTAAGAAAAAAAATCACAAACGTTTAAATGCAATATTTACAGGTCAAATAATTAATTCTATATCATTTATACAAATTAGGAAACAATTTTTTTCTCATTTTTTTACATTTTTTAAACAGAACATATTTTTGTAAAACAAAATTGTATCATTCAACAAAATTAAATTCACCTGATGGATTACCATTCCATGTCATAAAATATATGTACAATATAGCACTAAAGTTATAATTTTATTATACTTACAAAAAATAGGAGACCATTAAATTTAATAAATTGTCATCCTTAATGATTTCAATAGTTTTATAAGATTCAGTATTTTTTTCACGATTTCGTATATTTAACTAATATTTGGTGTCTAATCGATCCAATGAAATTAATTAAATGAAAAACAAAACTATTTATGACTATCGAAATTATTTGGAACTAAAATATTATATGAGATCTATATACTTGTGTCATAAAAAAGTTAGATTTATTCCAATCTGAACTTCATCATCAAATTAATTAAAATAAATTAAACTAAAATATGAATCTAATTGATAAACAAGAGATCAAATGGAAAATGTAACTTAATTTAAAAACTTAACAACTCTAAAATAATTGTAATAATCATAATCAATTTTATTACATTATCAATTGTAGTATTAATTGCAATGTAAATCACTGGTAAAATTATTTTGTAGAAATGCGGCAGATATTTATGGCAAAGCACTTACGATCATATTCTTAGAAAAATATTTTCGTACGATAATAAACATTTTATTAAATGCACTACACAAAAAATAGAATTATTACTTTTTCAAAATTCATGAGGCGTTTTGTCGAACTTCACTCAAATTCGTCGGTAAGCAAAATTCATTTTAAAAAGCGGAATAAAATATTAGAGTTGCAAAGACGAATTGAATCGAGTTGTGGGCACAGCTCAATTTAATCCGGAAGAACCACCATTTACAATTTAAGTGCAGTCGGACACAACATCTCTTCCAAAACAAATACAAAATAAAAATACGGATGGACTTAAAAATACGTAACAACAGTCCAGACCTGCTTTGCAGTATCACTGTCAACAATACTTATCTAATACAATCTTCATTTTATCTGATGGTATTGAAGAGAGACGACGCGAGGGATACCTTTATGATAGCCACGACCATCACTAGGTTGACGATGTAGGTCGAATTGCATCTTAAGTGGTAAGGTGGTGTGTTATGCTCACGAGGGCACTCACCTCGCCTATTGTCCTGAACTTCTTGGCCAGGCTGTCGTGATACCAAGATGTGGCACAGAACTTCGTACAACTCGGCTAGGAGCCGGTTCAGCCGCGAAAAGTTCTCCTCTGTTGCCTCTCTCTCACTCGGCAAGTTGAATGCTATAGCCATGTTTGTCTCTCGCAGTGTCTTTTTCTACGGAAGAATCGTGGACAGATCGCTGTTAGTTTGTTATGCATAAATGCTGAGTGCTTTTTGTGCTAAGCTCTCTTCGGCTTTTGAATCCACTTCTTTAATGTCATGAAAATTTTGATTCAGTCAAATGTTTTTCTTTAAATTTTCAGACTTCGTCCTCCAAAAAATTGAGATCAAAAATGTTCTAGTTTCGTCAAGTTTTCAACTGGTACAAAAATTTCTCGTCGAAAAAGTTTTCAAAAGTCAGTTTCGCGAAAAATCACTCAAAAAGTTCACTTTGACACACAAATAGCACGGGGTCCAATATAAGAGTAAAATATACACAGTTCAATTTGGCGATAATGAGATCACAAGTAAAGTACCGACCTCAAAGTTCACAAGTTCACAAAAAGTTTTGGGCGCAAACAACTCGAGCGGCACATTGTTCGTAAATCACTCGCAATTTAGGTGTAACCAGCGCACGGTCGATGACACAATCGCGCTAACTAACGCACTATGCATCGCTGCGGCTAACCGATGTAAACAAACTGACTTCGCACGCCGCTCTACAAAAGAGGTCGACAGACGACTATTGCACGTGCGGCCGGCACGGAAGCGAATCGTGTAATAAGGGATAATACTTCGTGCACATCATTGCCTCGCTCGACGCGTCCCCGTGTCCCCGCTGCGCATGTGTTTGTGCGGTGCATAACGTGTGCACACACACGCACACAAACAAGACCCATTTGATTATAAATAGTGGAACGCACGGTAGCACGCTCCCTTCGCACTCTACCACTACAATCAACGTCGCTACTACTATCCTTGTCCCTTTCCCTCTCTTCGATGCTGCATTTGCCTTTCTCTTTCCTGTCAGGTTACATCACGTAACAACCGCTATTGACAAAGTGTTGTCCTCTCGTTTCGATGATACAAATCCGTCCCTTGGTGTAACGGGCAGAGAAGATACTGCGCATTTAAAATTTGGAGTGTAGAAAGCGCGCCAAAGTGAATTGGCCAATGAGAGAGCTGGATTTGTATGGGGTGAGGTGACGTAAGAACGTAGGACTAGAGACAACGGGGTTGTTAAACGGAAAGCGTTCACTCGACCACTGGCTTTCGTCGCATTACTATATCACGTTTCGCAATATTTAACTGCTCTTTGTTCAGTAGATGCACGTAAACTTGATTTTGATAGCCGGGCTTGAATAGTGACAGAACTTAGCGCGTGTGTTTTATTTTAGTAATTCGGTAATACGTCCGTAAAAACGGTATAAAATGTTTAATGGTCGTGGTTTTGCCATGCGCGTCGGTTTGTGAAATCTGAGGTGTTTTTTAGGTTTATTAGCGTTTAGGGTCGAGTGGTAACCTTTGTTTAGATTGAACACCGGCAGTAAAATTGATAACCAATGTTAAACATAAAATGGTAAATAAAATCGTTTGCGTTTAGTATTTCTTTTGTGTTCACTTGTCTTCTTTTTAGTTTGTTTACGTGATTTTTTTTTCGATCAATGGCGTGTTAATTCTTAATAATAATCATTCCTATTTCATTGCCCATGTTTTACATTAATCGTGATTTTGTTTTGTTACTTAACAATATCGATTTTCGCCCGTTATAGTTAAAATGTTTTTTTCTCGTCACTAATTTCAATGTTTTTTTTAATTTGTTAAAACGTGCAAAATATAGTATTACGCCAAGTGTCGTTAAACATGATTTTCAAGTTACCTTCCTTAAGTATGATTATAATGGCTAAGTATGACATTAGTTATAAGTACACATATCACATTTACATAACAAGTTTTATATAA
The DNA here is from genome assembly GCA_905147285.1 of Hypena proboscidalis. NCBI lineage: Eukaryota > Metazoa > Arthropoda > Insecta > Lepidoptera > Erebidae > Hypena > Hypena proboscidalis. The sequence goes on from LR990147.1 coordinate 3,268,509, forward strand.
TTCAGGACATGGTTGATGCTATAATTTTAAATTAGTTTTAAAAATTGGAACAATTTAAAGTACCAACACTCAAATTATCAGTCACAAGCTGTATTGACTATATATTTTTTAAATATTGTCTGTAACGCAAGAGTCAGCAATTTCTACAATAAAGAATATTTTTACCAATAAAAATAAAATGAAAAAATTATATCACTTACCATTTTTGCATCTTCATCGTCACTATCACACCACTGTCTTGATCAAAAACGCAATATGAACTAAAACGACATAAATAAAGATTTTGGCTCTACCTCAACATTAGTCATCAAATAAAGTCGACGCAAGGACTGCCCGGATGATTCCTGACTCATATCATTATATAAAAATCATTGAATCTCATGAAAACAATGAACTTAAAAATGTTGAGAACATTCTTGGTGATATTGAGAATAATTATGACATGAACAACAAAGCCAATTATTATTGGCTAGTTGAAACAAATGCCAAGTAACTTACAGAATAATTTGTTGCAATGATAATTCATCTAATTTAGTATATTTCATCAAAAATATTTAAAATGCAACCGGAATTTAAATTCGTGAATTGCAATTTAAATTTGAATGTTCCACTTGATAGAGTATAGAAGATACTTTAAAAAATATTCATCCAGCGACACACTTATGTTTAACAAGGAAAATAATTTTAACGGATGATAAAAATATCTTGATTCTCTAAAAATTTGGTAAAGAAATTCAACCACAACATTTTAAACCATCCACCTTTTAAGTCACTGTTGACCCAAAGTTATAAGATTAGATCAGCGATAAATCAAAATTAATTTAAAACACTAGGAGCAAGCTGCAAACTATATAAGAATTACACTGCAAAACCTAGAAGTTGCATCACCCGAAGGCTGATGACCTGGATAGTAGCACATTGAGACACATTTTAAATTTGACATAGTTAACAGACATATTATTGGTGATAGAAGTCATGTGAAAATTATTATGACTAGCGAGATACGATTTAGAATGCTTGTCTGTTCATAGCAGGCTATTTTTAGCACATCGCACAATTGTCGATGTAGACCTGGAAATTAATGGTTCCAGTTTTAGAATTATGGTACCACGTATCAATAGTTCCATTATCTAGTAAGTAGTAGTACCACAATATGTATCTATACTGTGGTACTACATTAAATTCGTTAGCCAGGAAAGGAGACTGTCTCGCTTTAATATCATTTAGATCCAAAAATACTTTTTTTAAAAGGTAAAATGTATTACTAAAGAAATTTGAAGGTCTTTGTCAATCTGAAGACAGAGTTTTAGTGATTTATAAATTGTTACGATAGTACTTTTAGCTATACTATATCTTAACCTTTTATTGTTTAAGGACCATGATGTTTAATTTCGTTTAAAAATAAATACCTGCTCATGTATGATGCGTGTAGTAAAATTTATTGCGTGGCGATAACATCGGGAAAATACCTGAAAAAAAAAAGTTTTTATATCATCTAAAACAATTATTGTCTTTTTGTTCAAATATTATATTCCCATTTAGTCTGCCAGTAGCTTCAAAATCATCTACACTAATATTGATATTGCCAATAAGTGGTTGTCAATTAATTGTACGTTATTAAAGACCACAATTGTGCAAATAACTATTAGTTTAACTAGTCATTAGGCGCTTATTTCGTTAAGTGATTTCCAAGAATACGATTTTTGCGTATAAGTGTATTGCAAATATAAATTTAGACTGTTTGTTATCAATGTGGTGCACGAGTCTTTAAATTAAAAATAAATGTAATACCTGTCCCACTGCTGAGCTCAGGCCTATTTTACCGATGGGGAGGGAGGCCATCGAACTGGTCAAGTGCGGATTAGTAGACTCCACACACCCTCGAGTATCTTTTAGGCACTCTCAGGCATGCATATTTCCTCACGATGTTATCCTTCACCGTTAGTGAGCGAAAATTTATCTATATATATCTCCGAAAAGACAAATCTTAACGATGTATTGACAGAGGTGTGTGCCCTGGGTTTGAACCTTCTGTCGCTTATTACTAAAAGTAAGATGGACAGTAAGGAATATTATGCTTCTTGGAGTTATATCATGGGTTTTTTTCAATATCTCTGTATCACTTCACTGCTAAGTATGGTGGCAACTTTTAACATTGACATTAAAATTTGGGAACAAGACATAATGAAGGTAACCATACATTCAAATGTACAATGAGAAAGTTTTCAAAATACTGCTCTACGTTTTAAATTGTGAAATAAAAAAAAAACCTATTATAGGCCCTAAGTATCAACGATCATAAAGGTGGCGATGAAAAATAAATGATTAAAACGAAACAAGTTAGAACATGTTCACTCGATGCGTATCATTGAACTTGGAAGTAGGTCACGCGAGAGGTGACTAAGTAAGTTACTATGCTTAGAATAAAAAATGTTTTATAAGCTGATACAGGATAGTTTTTACTTTTTTTATTTATTTTACTTTTGTTAGTATTTTTACATTCATAATTATCAGAGACTTTGGAATTGATAAAATTTACAAATTATTGGTAACAAAATCATAATTTAAAACGTATCATAACATCACGCCTATATTACCCAGAAGGGTGTGGCAGAGGGGGACAACACACCCACATCTTTACCTGTTATATTTAGGTCTCACGTAATGTAATGTTATGTAACAAATTCATGTTTAAGGATAAAAGGCAATGCCCAAAAACTGTATCACCAAAACCCTTGTGTCACGAATATAAGATAGTAAATAATTTCTAGTTTTGTGTATGACGATTATCTAGTAATAAGAGACAAAACTTAAGCGGGATTTAATAAACAAAAGAGATTTTCTATTTAAACATGAAGGATCAACTAGAATCTAATTTTGTTTTGATAGAATTATCACGTTTTTGCACAAGCTTGTTTACTAACTTTTTTCATGACATTCCAGCTTACTATGAAAATATCCGGCTTAAAATAAAATTTTCATATTATTATTATGCTGTATTATTTTCATAATCTTGACAAAGCTACGGAATAGATAGCACAGCAGCGATAAACAATCCCATAGTCGATTGGTCATACCCCTTTAAACAAAACTTAAATTCAATAGCTATATAAATCTTTATATTTTATAAAATGCTTTATTTTCAATTATGAAATAATGATAATAAGAACTCGAAAAAGAATTGCACTGTGATGCCCTAAACTAAAAACACAGTCGATAATAGATGGCGTTACTAGTTGCGAATGTAGAAATACGTAGGGTAAGTGTAGGGACGAAGGGGAAAATTATGCAGGATGAATAGAGTGTACTCTTTTTTAAGAGCGTTTTAAAAAAATGTTAGTAATTTTCGATACAAATTGTTCTAAACCAATTGATTAACATTACATTTTTTTTGTTTGTTTGCTGATTTTTTTTAAACCTGCACTGTCTCACTGCTGAGCAAAGGCTTCCCCTAAACGTTTCCAGTCCTCTCTACCTTCAGCAGTTTTTCACCAGCTGTAGGCATCTAGGTCGTCCCGCCAGCACCTCCTAGGTCTACCCCGACGACCGTGTCTGACGGTGTTTGATTTATTAGACCGGTGAATTAGTATTAAGCAATCAGAAGAATTGTTAAATGACAAGAATGGATGTCAAATTATGTTAATTTCTTCCATGTTAATCTATCTATTCCTGATCAAAAGATATAAGTTATTCCCTTTGACTCTATCAATTTGCCTGCAATTAATACACTACATAATATTTTCTTCATAAATTATTCCTTGCCAATTAACTGGCAATAATTCAACACCGACTACATTGGGACACGATTAATTTTAATGGCAATAAATTGTGCCAGTAACTCACTCAACGGGACACCTGATGCCAGTTTAATGTACGATTGTTAAGAGAGGTACACAATGTTTCGTTGTTAATAAGCAAGTAGTCAAATTAGTTAAATGACAATTAAAAGCATTACAGGTGACTAGAATATTTATCGAAGTGGAATTGTGGTTGAGAATTAAAGAAAAATAACTCTCTCTCAAATGGTAACCGATAGTGGTATAATATAATAATTATAGCAGCTCTGTATCTTATACATGTTTCACTGCTGGTGTTGGCCCTCTTCTCATGGTGAGAAGGGTTAGGCCTTAGTCTTCCACGCTGGCCAAGTGCGGATTGGTAGACTTCACACACACTTAAGCACTTTTTAGGCACTCTCAGGGGTGCAGGCTTCCTCGCAATGCTTTCCTTCACCATTGATTAGCAAGCGACAATTTATATGATAAATATCTTCGAAAAGACAAATCTTAACGATTTATTGACAGAGGTGTGTGCCGTAGTTTCGAACCTTTGACTTAGCAGTCCTACGGTCTCCCACTTGGCTGCATAATATAATGACCTCCTGCTTTTCAATGAAATCGTAGATATGTTTCCTGACATAAGGTATATCAGCGTAGTTCTCTGATGAAGTGACGCGTCTACAATTCTACAATCTGTTTTTGTGGAATGTTGATGTTTATGGGCTGTATCGTATTAAAAAAAGATTTTATTTAGTAGCCATGTATTTTTCAGCTATAATCATAACAATCAATACACACCTCGTTGTCTAATAAGGGTGAGCGAAATTTTATCATTCTAAAAAAATCATCATTACAAGTCTTATAACCCACCTGCTTAAAACAGGTGAATAATTATTTATTCTCCATAATTTCCTCCAAAATAATTCTACGTATCCGATAAAAAAATATTCATGCCAAATTCTGCTTCATCATCAACTAACTAAAACTACCCTCAGTGTAAACAATAACTATTATCCGCTGTTGTGCTCTCTCCATAATACCAATCAATATGCACTCAATCTATTAGCGAATTGCAAAGGAATTTATGATTATAAGGCTTTCATGATGATGGTGTCATTTGCTCTGCATTATGGTAATGACTGGTGTTAAAATTTTGGAGTTTATTTTTAATGTATTGCTGAATAAATTCCGTATTTATATTTGTTTTGCAATCCGATGACACTTTTCAGGAGAGACAGCAATAAGCCATTGTAAAAAGCTTGGTTCAGCACTGACTGGTTTATTTAGGTATACGTCGGTGAGCTTAGCACAATTTTGAGATTTATTATGCTGGTGGTAGTTATAATTTAAATTTGGTCAAGGGAAAAATCACCATCACTTTTAACCAACCGAAAATAGTTGCAGGTACTTTTTTTTCTTGTGTTTTTGTTCGGGTAATTTGTGTTTTAATTTTTTATTTTTTATTTATTAACATTTGCAACAGCCATCTTAAAAAAATTAACACCATAACGCGTTGCTAAAAAAACACATAGGTTTGCCTGCAGCGCAATTTTATCTGCAATCAAGTACAGTAGTCGCAAACGTTACTAACAAATTTAAATGAAATGATTCATTATTGAGGATTGATTGGCACATGAGGTTTAGTGTCAGTATCCAACAGATTGTAAATAGGTTTTAATCTCTCTCTTATATCCAGTAGTTGTTAGATTATTCAGGTGCATTACGCGTTTGCTATATACATCTCTGTATCGTATAAAGAAAAACGAGATACTATGAGTAGTATTAATAAATATTCATTTTAAAAATTCTGTCATAACACACTCCCACCATAAACTCACATTACCTCCAATTTTAAATCCAAACCGATCGTAAATACAATTGTGCTTAAAATTTTCAAACACATCAAGGCTCAGAGTAAGCATAATAAATATTAAAATTGATATGAATCCGTAATGCGATAATGGGGAAGAGATATAAATTCGTGTTAATTCGATTGACAACCGCTACTGTTGGCGGCGAGTGCAGCGTTATTTTGGATACGGTGTAAAGTGTAAACGACAGCGATAAAATCTTTACAAAAGTGCTTGCCATTCCTGGTTGATAATCCAGAACATTACATAAAATAACATAACCTTATTACCGAGAAGAGTGTGGCAGAGGATTACAACACCCACATTTAACCTCTTATGTTTAGGTCCCATTAAATAGAGGGTGGGCCTATCGCCATCCACCGGGTACAATTCCTACTCCGTGCTGCTTATTGTGAGTTTCCTTACGGCAAGTACACAGATAACACTTTGCCCGACCCGGTAATCGAAACCTAGCCACTAGATCATTGACAGTACTTGTATCTAACAAAAGGATCTACCAAAGCGCATGTTAGCTGGAGACGATTTCGAGGATAGAGCGACGCGGAAGCAGATGGTATAGTTATCAGTCCCAATAGGTTAAACATGACGTACAGCTGAGTCAAAGGGTTCGGTTTGAACCTGCGACACACTTCTGTCAATAAATTATTAAAATTCGTCTTTTCGATGACAAGTGTGTACCTACTTATAATAAAAATTATCACTTTCTAAGGGTTTCATTTCATTTTATTTATTTCTTAACAATATTACATTGTGTTGAGAATACGATACAAAATATTATCTTAATCTATGTCTAAAATTAAATTAAATTAAAACATTAAATAAAATATTCTAAATTGTACAGTCATATATTATTACAAATAATCCGAATAAAATTTACTAATCTATTTAAAATTTAAATGTTTATTTAGCAATATAATGAAAAGGAATAAAATAATAGCAATATAAAAAATAAAAAGGCATGCATAATTACTACATGTAACAGAACAAAAAAAGAAAATGTCATTTTAAATATTCCTCTATTGTGAAGAAACACCCACTGACAAGAAAAACCCTAAGTTTGGATTCAAACTCTTTTTTGTACACAATACCTACTCTTTAATTCTATTGGAAGTTTATTGAATACTCTGACCGAGTTATAACAGGAGCTATGTTTCACCACATTTAGAACAGGTGCTATCATGGACGGGATATCTTTTCTACGCGTACTTTCATGTTGTGACCTTTGCTCACTGTTTTCATAAATGTAAATATTTTTTGAAAAATTTACTAATTAGACCAAAATATACAAACATGGTACCGTTAAAATATTCAATTCTTTAAAATAATTTAGGTAGGGTGAAGAAAAATATCGTGAGGAAAGCTGTTTATCTGGCAGTGCCTAAAGTACTCTTATCTGCATTTGACTAATGCCCAACACTTATTATGTTCAGAAGAGGCCTAAACCCAGCAGTAGGATATTTATGTATGTATAATTACGTAATACTGCTCTTAGTAGTTGTTCCTAGTTGATCCGCAGGTAAGAATTGCAGCTTTTTGAATACTCGTAATTAGTTTTCATCTTAAGTAACTTTGTCAGAAGATATACAATAACTCAAGCGGCTACTGCTGCATTTGCTTAAATATCGCTACATTTTTTACTTTGCATTCGCGTACCTTCACAAAGGGCAATCAGAACTCGCCCAAAGCCGTGAAATCGGACAGTAGCTGCCACACTGGATTACGATTTAAGTCCAGAGGCTGCTTCACCTCAAGTTTTTTGTACGGTCAGAAACAGATTCATATGGATATTTACGCAAATGGAAGAAGGTTAGCAATTTCACAATAAAATTTGAGGATGTAGCGTCATGTTGGTGACGATATAATAATATAAAAAAGAATACTTTAGAAGTTTTTGTATTGCTATAAAATAGGTAAAACAGAATAAGCAAGCTATAGATTTAAATCGCCCAAAAACACGGTTAAAAATAAAACTAATATTTAGAAAACAAGCAATAGAATTTCTCTAAACTATAACATCCCTTTTTTAATATAGTTTTGTTGCTAGTATAGGTAGTATCGGGCATCTTGACGGTTTTAAAGTTAGCCGCTAATTAAATGTCACGGGTCGGTATTAACCACACTCGAGGTCGGTGCTCGTCGATTGGTCAAGCCATCTGCAACTTCAAAACCGTCAAGATCCTTGATTTTACGTATATTTTATTAAATTTGTGTAAAAATACCTACACAATCGATTGATAGGTCGGTGACAATCGATTGTATCAATATAACCGATACATCCATTTTTATTGCATCCCAATACATGTTGTCTCTATTATTCGCGGGCATTTTCCAATCTCGCGTCATGGGGGTGACTTAAAAACTATTAAATATCAGTCTGGGATTAAACTATGCGCAAAACTGAAGCACCCTTTTCAATCATGACAGCTTTTGATGGAACGGGAATAGTTTCAGGCAGACATTGTGTACACAAAATATGGAAATTTATATGTATTGCTGGGTAGTGCCCACCCCTTTTGTAATAGTGGTTTTAAACCTGTATATAAATACGTCGTGTGTTTGATATAAAAGTGCTGATAACAAAACTATGTGTACGGGACAACTATAAATGATAAGGTGATGAAATTGTTATAAGTTTATTGATATTATTGCTTTTATACAATTATGATGAGTACACGCGGCGATGACCAAACGTGAACTAAGTAAATTGCGCATGCAGTACAAATCTGCTTACTTTACATAAAAATATATTATGCATTGTACGAGTGGACCGTACACTATGGACATTTAAGAAATGACTACAGATGCAGGCGTAGGTAGTACATTGTTGCATTTTCTGAGGAAGGATACGAAAATATGCCTTAATTTCTATCTAATGTGGACAGTGCTCGGTAGTTAGTTGGTCTATATGTACGAGACAATCAGAAAAGCATGTCCATAGAGTAGTTTATAAATTGTTATTCGTGTGATAAGCACGGATTAGCGAAGCGCGGTTTGCCATTGCACGCGCAGATTTATACAGAGCTGATGATGAGTTACTTGTTTTAATTTTATTACTTGATGCGCGACTTGACGAAAAAAAGGAATGAATGAGACCGCCACTGTATAAACGCTCTGTTTGACCATCATATTACCTATCAAATAGTTAGTGCAACAACCCAATTTAACAATCTACGACACGTTACTTTGACAACACTTTCATTATGTTGCCTGCAAACATAAAGTAAGTTGTGTTTTCTAGACTATTTTCACAAGCTTTATGTATTAAAATTGGGCATGTTTTCTAACTGATTAGTTGCATCTTTCATCTGATCAGTTTTCTAAATCAAGACACCAATGTTAAAATAAAATCATGTAAATATTGTTAATGGTAGTACTTTGCAATATTTATCATTATTATATTTATTAACCGTAACATTATATTTATTAAAGCTTTTACGTGATACCTTTATTACAAATAGAGATTATAAATATTATTGTGACATATCTAGCCTTCACAAGAAATACAACTTTCTCATTCAAACCAAATATGGCAAGATATAAGTTCATCGACTGCTGAAGAAGCATCAACCGCATCAACATTAAAAAAAAATCTTTTTCAATAAGGTGTTAACTTGACAGACAGGTCAGCTGATGGACAGTAGTCATCAATGATCTTCAATCATCTGTCAAATTCGGTGGCTACAGTGACATTGATTAACTATTGACAAACATTTTCAAACTCTTTTGTGAAACCTTTTCACATACTGCAGGTATTAAATAAAACAGCTCTCTCGGTACCTGCTTAACGACAATGTGTATTAGTGAAAATATTAATTTAAGTATTCCAAAGTGATAACATAACATCACGCCTATATACCCAGACGGTTATGTGGTGAGCCTTTTGCCATCCAGCGGGCACAATTCCAACTCCGTGCTACTTATTGCGAATTTTCTGGCCCGGAATCAACCCGGGAATCGATCCCGAGACCTCGTGGTGAGAGGCGCATACGCTAACTACTTAACTATTGAGGCAGTAAAGGTATTTTGTTTGTTGTTTCTTTATACGACTTTTGTAGGAAACGGGCGTGTAGTTTAGCTGATGGTAAGTGGTCACTTATTAACATCTTTGACCCAAGAATATTGCACATGAGTCGTTTTAATTTAGGACTACAAAATGATGAGTCGCATGCATAATTTAAGTGCCTTAAGCCGCCTATTCACCGGCGACCCATTGCATCTACTGTAACCAAAACAGCACAGTGTGTGTGATGAGAAGTTCGCAAATCACGTACTCGGCCTTAGTTGACCTGGATTTATATTACCACCAAACCGTTAAAACTCCAAACACATTAGAGTTTACCAAATACATTTAAGATTTAGGATAGTGATGATTTCTCTTTCAAGCTCGTTGACAAGAGCACAAATTATTAACACACTTTTTCATCAATAGCTAACTGTCACACTAAATCAACCAAAATCACACCACCAACCTCAATACAAGCCCACCTTTAATCTGCCACATTTGTACGGGATATTGCACCAGCACCTGTTATTTGAAATTCATATTATTTCCCCTAGTCCATGGTTATCCATGGTGTTTCATTAACAACTCTTCGTTCCACTCGATGGTTTTGAACGAGAAAGCCGTGGGAATTGAAAATGAAAGTAGTTTTGGTACTTGAAGAAAAATTGTAGTTTTCTAAGTGCGTTACCGATTGCGTATGAGTTTTAATAAGGGGAAATTTGAGATGATTTGAAAATACCTAATCTACTCTAAGTTTAATGTAATTAGCATAAATTGTTGTATAACTTTGGGGTTTAGTTGTATATTGCTGTCTGAAGCAAAAAATTTTGAAAATCTTGTCGCCTTGAAAATTTTGTGTAGTAATTCCCTTGTTGGTATAGCGGTATAATTTGTGTATGTTTTATCGCACAGGCTTGGGTTCGATTCCAGGGTTGGAGACAAGTATTATACGGGATTTTTCCTCCGTAAATTCTTAATAACTTCACGGAGTTGGAATTGGAGATAGGCTCATTCCCTATCCCACGGGACCTGAACATAACAGGTGAAGTGTGGGTGTTGTACACCTCTGCCACATCCTTCTGAGTAATATAGGCATGATGTTATGTTAATGTTAGAATGCTGAAAACAGTTCAGAATTTAAAAGTATGAATAAACTACCGCACGTTTTTTGAACAAATTGAATTTCAAATAAAAGCGTTTACCTTGTAAAAACATACAATTGAATTGAGAACGTCCTCCTTTTGTGAAAGTCGGTTAAAAATAATGGAAGCTGTAATGATTAAAAACTCACTAAATTAATTATAGTCAAATCCTTTCACTATTAAAATTGTTCACATGTCAAGATACAATACTTAACATCTACAAACTTTAACTTGTTTGAACCAACTCAGTAACTTAACAAAACCAAAAAAGTGCGAGATAACCAAAGTTCGAAAACCAAAAAAATAGAGAGTAGCCCTTAACGATTTCTGCCTACCTACTTTTGAAGCAAAAAATCGTCTACAACCACAGCTGAGGGAGACAAAAAATGTAAACAAAACTTTTTTTTAATACGCACGTTCGGACATGTTGGACTAGCTGATAACCTTTTTAGGGTAAACGAAACAATTATTGGATGAAGCATCAATAATAATAATAGAAATTATTATTAAGGGGGAATAATTGGTTAGCTGATTTGTTTTTAAAATTAATATGGGTTTGAGTTGAAAATTATTAGGTTTTTATTTATTTTATAGTAAAATCATACCTAAAACACTAAAGTGCATATTAGTTGGCGTTTATTTAAAAAAAAATATAATTTTAATTTTTAATTTGTAAGTAACTCAATTAATATTTAAAACTATTTTGACGTAATGGCCACAAAAAAAAGTAATTTAGTACCCAGAAGTCCTTACATTTTCCTTTGGCAATATATTTATACAATTATTAAGCACATACAAAATTTTACAGCTTACTTACTGGAGCTTATCTTCATAGTAATTTGCATTACTTTGAATCCCTACAGTTAAAGGTTCTGTTTCATTTTATTTTTTTAATTTATTTATTATTTAGGACTAATTTTCTAATGAATGTCATATAATTAATTTTATTTAAATCTATTAATTATACAATTAAACTCAATACCATATTTGAGTATTTTTTTGAAATTAACTTTAATATAATACTAGTTTAAAAATAATACATTAATAAATACAAATATTTGTACACCCTCATGGGTAAAAAATGGAGGTACCTAATAATCTATGTATATGACACCTATGTAACCTATTTTTGGCAAATAAAGCATTTGATTTGATTTGATTAATTTAACCCAATACTGAATACAAATTCTGCTGTAAACAAAAGTAATTCAAATATCAAATATATTTTTCATACTTGGACAACTATCCCACCTACCTTATCTACAAAATACAACGCAAAACCCTCGAACCCGACCTCGCGGTTACCATAAAAAAGTATAGAAAAAAAAACCATTAGTGATAAGAAAACCATTAGACAAGTAGATAAACAGAGTTATTGTTATTGACATAAACTATTAAATAAGAGATAATGGTAATGAAATTATTGCAAGTTACGTAATTATAAGGGTAATAGATTGTAGGTAAATTGTTACTTTAGAGTTGTTCACAGACGAAGTTGGAGATATGATCTGATTCTGGTTTATAATATTGCTTAAGAATGACCATATTCTGCCACTTAATTGACACATACAATTGCAATTCAAAACTGCATCGTTCTATTATTTTTGTACAAAAAATGTGAGTTTAATTACACGGATTATGGATATATAAAACGTAGTGTAAATGTTTTGTCTTATCTTCCTGGGGCTCATGTAACGGCTGGCGCGGTGGCTGATTCTGCTGAGTGCCTCTAGAGGTGAAAATATAGCACGTTTGATAGTTGTTACATGTTTGCGGTCGAAACATTAGGCCTTTGGGACCGTACCACTTATAGTCTGTACAAAGAGTTGTCAGCGCGTCTAACTGAGGCAACTCGTTCTCGAAACGCTGGCTTATATTTTGGCCAGCAATTTAGTATCGCAATACAACGCGGTAATGCTGCCAGCATTTTGGGTACAAAGCCTTCTGACAGTAACTTATTAAGTTAAGATTAAGTTAAAAGACTAGTTTAATTTAAGCTCCGATATGTATATTTTTTTAGTATAAATGTAAAACAAGAACAAAGTTTAGTCACAGTATTAAGATTATTATTTGTGGTACAACGCAGCTGACAAACTTTAAGTGGTGTAGGTTTTATGTGCAGTCTTAGCTATCACTGTTAGTTTATCAATTACATATCTCATTAACTATGAAAAAACATAAACAGGTTTCAGGGTCAAAGCACTATTGAATCAATAACCACAGCAGGTATAATGCTAAATTGATATCTTTTGTTAGTAGATGTGTATAGATAAAGGTAATTAAATTATGACACTGGTTACGTAATTATAAAGCCTATATATTGTAGGTAAATTGTTGGTTACAACTGTTGATAGACGTCAGTATTGATTTGATTTATTTACTCCTCGTTGCAGAAACTGATTTCGTATGATGTTATCAGAAAACCTTTGTCGCAACGCTACGCCTGATCTAGAGAAATAAAATAAGTGTTTGGAACTAATCTTAGAATAGTTATAGGCAGAATCAAACCTACAACTCCAGCGTGTTGTGATTAGAGGAGAAGTTACTTTAAATACCTAACAACAGGTAGAACACACAAACAAGGATTTTTTTATCTGACTTAGGGATTCATTACTATTACGCCAACATTCAATGGACTGGTCCATTGTATACTTTCTGTGTCAATTTATGATTGTTTTTGTATATATTTAAATGGGACACAGTTAAATAAAATTATATACGCCTCAACAAAACACTGCTAGATCCTAACGTCAAATACTGCAATAGCAATGTTGATCTTTTGTAAATATACAAAATCGCACACTATGGAGAACACTTAGTAAGGCCTGTCCAGTAGTGGACAGAGATAGGCTGCAGATGACGATGATGAGAATGCAGAAGAGATGATGCAGTATCTAATGACTAAAGTTTGCAGGGCTGTGCATAATGTGCATCCCACCTAACTTTTAGGTTTGTCTGCTACAGACGTAGCATATAAAAAACTTGATAGCTTTCGAATACAATAAAGTACACCAACAAGTTCCAAAACACAAAAGCAAAAGGAACAAAACTCATAATGTCCTCGCTGTTTCGAACCCACTCCCACGCTGATTCTATACGCTAATCCGACCCACAATACGCAGCTGTGTAAACATTAGAGGTCAAAATAACCATAGTATAGAATAGTAGTCCCAGTCTCGCATCTTCTTCTCTCTATCCTTATCACATTTATCTTACTTCTTACTTTTAACCTTAATTATCCACTGTAAGCCGTCTTGCTATTACTTATTCTCTTCTATTTCTTTCACGCAGTCTATCCATCTTTTCTTCGACCCACTCTCTTATATTTATAGGTTTGTAATACAATGATGATGCAACAAAAGTTCTATCTGCCAGTGTGGTCAAAACCAGCATCTCAAGCTTAACCTACTGCGTAAGACATAGTGATGCTTGCTCTACTCCCAAACGGTGGTTAAATCTTCTTCTTCGTCTCGTCGATGGCTGAGTCAAATTTTATTTTGACTTGCCATCGTGGTGAAAGGATTAGCCAATTCGCTTTGGAGAACTCGCGAATTGCCCAGGGTGCACCGGACGTAGGGAATCGTTGTTAAATAGACCCTAAAACTGACTGTCCCTTTGTTGGATCTTCACAATGCTATTGTCACTATTGGAATAAGCTCGTTTCCTACTTAGGTCGTATAAAAAAATATTATCATTACTATTCTATGTGAGCTTATATTAATATCTATCTGGTGTCTGAAGTCACATTACCTTTTTTGATGTCGTGGTAACGTAACATGTTTGCAGTTTCATTTGTGTAGAGAGACTTCTGCCTTTACTATGGTAACACGGAAAGCACATATTGGAGAGCAGTGGGTATCATAGCTTTGTAACAATGGTGGTACGAAGGTTAATAGATTTGACGCCTTTTTACAATAGGGAAGATTCACCTTACGCTCGAACGAAAAAGGGTTAAAGAATAAAAAGGCATTGTAAAAAATACGCATCGAGTTGAGCTTCACTTTTATATTACCCAGAAATGTATGGCCTTAACTTCTTAAAAAAAAGGAAAAAGCCTATCGCCACCTACTGGGTTCAATTCCAAACTTCGTGCTTCACTCAGAAATTCCAGATGAAAAAAAATAACACGAACTTGAGGCCTCACGGAGACCAGATGGTAGTCTTAGACGAATCCGCTAAGAGGAAAACGTATGCTAAATACGTTTTCCTCTTAGCGGATTCTTAAATTATATATAATGGAATGTAGCAGAAGCATTGCCTTACTTATCAGGTGGACTACATGTCTGCTTGGTACATAATGTTAAGGTTCATATTTTAATTTTTCTTCATAATACTTGAATTTATAAAATCTGTTCTACTTTCTCACTAGTACACCTTTAACTTCCCATTCATCTCTCTGTCTTAATTTCCATCTAATGGTTGTCTGTAAGAGATTGCCTTGATTGCGATAAGACCAGAGCTAAATTTCTTAACTGTATGTTACGTCATTTCGTGACGTCACCTTCATCCATTTGTGCTTAAAATGCGAACCGCTGCCGCGCTGGTTCAAATTCTGCCGGTCCCATAATTTTTTGAACTGCTTTTAGTATATTTTATTGATTATTTTTATAGCTTTAGTTATAAAAATAATTAATTAGAAGTTGGAATATCTGCGAAGTTGTCAATCAGAACATAATTTGAAGAAACAACACAATTATGTCTCTCTAAACCCAGTTACTCCGTCATAAAAGCTGTGATAAAGCACAGCTGCTAAACGTAAACAATCCAAGACCTAGATCTCAGGATAAAACCTAAATTGTCGTTCAATCAGTCTAGATTTAAGCACTAACATTCCTTTGTTGGGCTTTGTTCTGAAACCAGTTTTAACTTGTCTATTGTAACTTTTAACACGAGCTTTTGTCGAAGCTTAGGTTGAGATTTAAATAAATAAATAAATATTCCACAACTCACACACAACGCCATCTAATCCCAAACTAAGCAGAGCTTGTACAATGGGTACTAGAATAACTGATACTAATACATTATATACTTTTCTTTTGTAAATACATACTTATTATACATAGAAACGCTTAGACTAAGACAAACCCCCATGTTCATGCTCACAAAGATTTGTCTTAAGTAGGAATCGAACCCACGACCTCGGTGTCGCAGGCAGGTACACTATCCACTCCGGCATCCGGTCGTCTGTTTCTAAATGTATTGTGAATTATGCTGATTGTTTACAGTTGTAATAAGTATTTAAATAATGATGTGATGAGCTTAGAACGCCTTAAGGATTAGATTTGTTGTTTAGAAATGTAGCCTAATAAATTCGACTACATGAGCCCGAAACATGTATGTATTTTTTATTTTTTTATACATAGCATACAATCACTCCTTTATTACCCAGAAGAGAAGGGTATAGCAGAGGTGTACAACACCCACACTTCACCTGTTTTGTTTAGGTCCCATGGGATTGAGGGTGAGCCTATTTCCACCGAGCACAATTTCAACAGAAAGTTTACAAATAACACTTTGCTCGACCCGGATTCGAACCCGAGGCCTCGAGGTGAGAGCGCATACGCTAACCACTAAACCATCGAGGCAGGTTATTTTAATAAAGTTTTAATTAGATACTATACTTTTAAAGTTTATATTACATTCAAAATCATTCATCAATGCAAACGTCCCTAATACTCTCTCTGACCCATTTTAAAAGCAAAAGTAACCAAACAGAATCAAAGCCTACATCACCGAATCGGAAACCAACCCTTACCCTTGACCAAACCATCAGGTGGAGTAAACCCTTCGAAAAACTACAACTTATCAACAATAGCCCTTGAACAATGACTTCCAATCCTGAACACGTGCACTTTACAAAAAGGGGATTTTTTTCGCAAAACTTTACCAGTAGGTCAAAACTGGGCAAAAAATGGAACCAATATAATTTTGCAGCTTTATTACACCTTAATGCAAGACGTTAAAGTTCAATTTGAATTGAGAACTTAGTGAAATAGGTTGGTCAAAAGCTGTCACTGGATTAGAGAAAGACTGTCATTTAAATTTTAGTGTGCTTTTTGTATAATTTTTATTGTTACAAACGTAAGGTTTAGTTTTGCTTGATTAATGTCTTCTTAGAGTTGTCCAACACTCTACCTGTTACGCAAAATGGGGTGGTATAGAAATTAGTTATGGTACAAAATGCGTTGTTTTGTTAAACAAAATTGGCTTTGTTGAAGCCAAGTTAGAACGTGTTTGGCAATTGATTAGGCTGTCTGTGAGTGCTACGGTCTCTATTTTGTTTTTTTTTTGTTTTAGTTTTGGGAGTGTCCATAAAAAAAGGTAAAACATTGCAAAATTTGCAAGCAAATCTAACTCATACATTGGTATGAGTTAGATTTTTGAATAAGAATTTGAGAATATCCAGGGCGTGTAGCAATCTACACGCCATTCTCAAATTATTGCAGAACACTTAAGTTACGTAACGTAACATAACATCACGGCTATATTACTCAGAAGAGTGAGGCTGAAGTATAAGTATTCTGTACCTCAGAGTCAAATCAGAGAGACAAAAATTTGGCTGTTATTCACAAATTATTATTTGACATTTTGTAAAACGATTTTTGTCTCTCTGATTTTGGTAGAGAGTATATCTGTTATGTTTAGGTCCCATGTGATGTGTGCCTATCGCTATCTACCGGGCACAAATCCAACTCCGTGCTGGCTATTAAGACTTTGCGTTTACCTAACCAAACTACTAGACCAAAATGGCAGATAAAAAGCCTGCTATGCTAATAATATCAGGGTGTGACTTAAGAAACATAAAATCAACGCAAACATCCAGATATTGCTTTTAAAAGACATGTCAACTTTACCACCTATAAGAGTTTGTTTCTGTATTTTATATATTATAATATTAAAGTAGAAAAATTAAAAATCCAGCAGGACTCGAACCTGCACCCCCTGGGTATACGCCCCAAGTGCTTTGCCAATTCAGCTATAGATTCGTATGCTAGAAGCTAGAATCGAAATTTCTCAACTCTTTGTGCTAGCGTCATAGGTATATATATATACCTTAGCTAGACGAACCATTACGTGGTTTAAGCGCCACCTATGCGATGAGTGATTAGTCACTTAGTCAACAAAAACAAAAAAGGCATAGCAAATCTAAAATTTGCTTTAAAATATTACAAGTTTGTTTCTGGTTTATATCCAGTTGCAACAACTTTAGAGATAACTGTGGAGATAACTAACTATCTATGACAGAAGAAAGTTGCAAGGATTACCGAAGTGTTCGTCTTTTTAGTGTTTTGGCACTAAAACTGAGAAACTAAACACTTATGACATATTATCGCTTCATTATCTACCTACATGTCACTGCTGCTTATCTCAAACAGTACTCAGTAGGACAGTTTTTATGACAACTACCACTTGGCAAGTTTCAAAATTCGGTTTACTTAAGATATACTAAAAAAACAATCTGGCTTGTTGAAGAATGCAGTTACTGAAAGACAAGTTTATACCTGTCTAATTGGTCTAAAATTTCTTAAAGGACAAATAACACATTTGCCCAACCTTTTAATAGAGGCGGCTTACCACTAAATGACTCGAGCCTAAGCACGGCTTTACATCGTTGAATGGCGATAGGCTTCCCCCTACAACAAGGGACCTAAACATGACAGGTGAAATGTGGGTGTTATACACCTCTGCCGCACCTACTGAATAGTATACTCATAGGTATGATTTAATGATAATGTGAAAAAAGTGTAAAACAAATTTACAACTTTGGCTAATGTACTAATGACAAGCCTGTCTACATAATGTTCACACATTGAATCATATCAGATAGCCGTCATTTCAATTTGCGACGATGCTTATCTCCAAATGACCAGAAAATAAACAGACACATCGTTTTGGACAAAAAATCACTCCTGTCTCATGTGAAACTGTTATTCTGTCGTTATTGGTGTGTGTACTGAGAGAGATACCATAGTTCGTGTTTTGAAGTAAAACATTTTGCTTACTCTCAATATAGACTTCGATAGGTACTTATAGCACGAAAGATTTTCGTTGCAGAAAATATGAACTGTTGATTGTAAACCCAAAATTATTTGGTTTTAATAATAATCTCGCGGAAAATTAAGTCTGTCTTGTTTAAAACTTTATGATAAAATTTCAAAAATATTTTTTTAAATAAAATCTTCGAGCCTCCAACGGCCTTCTTCTGGTTGTCCACTAGATGGATTGGCTTTAAATTGTATGTTATCATTATTGTTAAGAAATTTTTAAGCTCTCAAAGATAGAAACACTGAAAACATAAGTATGTAATCTTACAAGAATCTCTGCATTATTTATACATGCTTTTTTTGGGTTTTAACAGATTGTATCTGAAAATCTCATAATCTGTACATCCCCTAATGCCCAAATCGCGTGATGTACCGAAATTCGCCAGAAAGCGCTAAAATAACTGATTGTTGTTTAACCTAATTTATCGATTCGACTCAGCTTTTTTGGAAACGCCCTGATGATGGAATCAATCATATTAAAAAGTGTATACGTTTTATGTTTTTTTATGTATTCGTTTGCAATCGACGCAATTTTTTTTGTCTTAATATTTCAGGCTCTTTTCTTCGCTGCAACTTTATTGTTGTTAGATAGTTTTTTTTGCATGACGAGATGTGTGAATGTTAAGAAAGCGTAAGAAGTATGTGAGAAGCGTAGCTCATTGCGTTCCATCGTCTTTGTCTATCCTAGTTTTTACCTTTAAGTCCTATAACGATGTATTCGCTTGTAATTCGAATTGTCGCTAACCTTTCTCTCTGTCTGCGGTTGGTCCCTCATGGCTGAGGATCGTGGTCTTCAGTGGATGTGGATGGCCTGCACCTGGTGTCAATAATCTGCCTCCACCGGCGTCTGTTCGTCGCGTCTCTGACGACCGAGCTTAACTTAGCCGCTGATGGGCCTCGCACTTGGTCGCTCCATCTGGTTGGGGATCGTCCTCGGGCTTTCTTGTCGCTAACCTTTAAATAACTCGATTAAAAGACCTCTACCACCATTGTTGCAGGCGTATATGAGAGCAAGGGTCTACTATCTAATACTATGGTTAGTTTTAATATTTTTTTAGAGGTGTGTTCTTGGGCTAATTTTAAGTTGTCATTGTAAATAAGATCATCAAGTTTCTTCTTCAGGGCGTTTACCTTATCTGAGGCTTACTATTTCAGGTGGTTTTTATAAAAAATCATTTTTTTTATACGATCTCTAATTCCCTGAAACACGTTTTTAAGGCTCTTAATTAATTAATTCTTAATTATGTATTGTACAAAATAAAAGAAACACAATACAATAACATTTGGTACAATTTTAAATTAATGTACAAAGGCGAGTTTAACCACTAAAATAGGTTTTCTTCGTTTCTTTATGAATCATGGTTAATAAATATTTGACAATACACAAATCACTTACCATTAAACCTTGCTTTAACCAACAAATCGCACCGGAAGTATCAATACGTAGTGGTTCAATATCAACGTGTTTTGTTCTTAATGAGTCATTTAGGAGCATTATGGTAATGTATCGTCATATCCTGTAGTTGTTAATATAATGTAACTAACCTGATGTTTGATTTAAGTAACCATTCCATGTATTAAATAAATACATATAAATATATCACACAACATACACACAACGCTATCTAGTCCCGAATTAAGCAGAGCTTGTACTATGGGTACTTGAATAGCTAATATTAATACATATTATACTTTTCTTCTGTAAATACATACTTGTTATGCATAGAAAATTTTAGTTAATTAGGTAAATATTTAATTTTAGTTTAATATTCAAATCGTGCAAATCACATTGTGTTTGTTTTCGACATTTTGATCAAATTATCTAATTTGACTATTAGCTTATTACAGTCTACATCCCTACTGGAATTATAATGAAATTATACATCAAATTATTTTCTCGCTAACTTGGACAAAAAAATAAAAGGTGAATTGCCGCAGATTTCAAATAAATTAGAGATTTTGTTTGGTTCAAAGTAAAAGGCATTATGGGAAACAAGTATGGAGCAAGTGTCAACCCATAAGCTATCAAAAAAAAACTTAATAATAGTATCGCATGGGACACTCAATTATGGGGACATCGTTAATCTAATGATCCATGGTGATTGAATCCCATTTAGATTTTCCCATGCAGGTATCATAATTACTGTTGCATTTACGATAAAAATTATATCATGGTATTTTGGGAATAACGGTTGGAAGATTAGAGCAACTATGGAGTTTTATTGAAAAAGGAAAAAATCAAATTAATTATTCATTCTTTGTTACAGGTGTATTACAGGTGTACTAAACATAAAGTCCCCCATGCGTAACATGCCATATTTGGCGTTTAATATAACCATGCATATTTATTTATAATAATTACCATTATTTCAATTACATTTTTCAATTAGTCATAAATTATAAAAATAACAAATTCATCACATACAATTAATTTAAACTAAAACAATAAAATTAACTTAACAGAATAAATGCATTTTACAAAATATATAACCGTTATTCATAAAATTGGTCATTTATTGAGTAATAAAATTAATGTTGAAAAATATTTTCCACATCAATAAAATGTCTAGGCAGCGATAGCCGAGTCTCGGGTTCGAACCCACGGCACACACCTCTCGTCTTTTTAAAGATATGTGTGTATTTATCATATAATTATCGCTCGCTAACGGTGATGGAAAAAATCGTGAGGAAACCTGCATGTCTGAGAGTGCCTAAAAAGTACTCGAGGTCGTGTGAAGTCTACCAATCCGCACTTGGCCAGCGTGGTGGACTATGGCGTGACCCTTCTCATTATGAGAAGTGGTCTGAGCCCAGCAGTGGGAAATGTATTATATACAGGGCTGCAGTATAAAATGTCTATGGAGCTTAACAGTCTTACTTAGTATAGACGCAAACTGCAACTTTAGCATTGCGGCTACTACAACTTATTCTATCAGCTTTTTTAATGTCCAATTTCACCTCATTTTTTAAGAAAATTCACATAATAAAATTGTAGTTTTTAAGAGTCAAACACGCTTTTATTAAAAGCTAAAGTATACATTGCAAAATATTTTCTTTCTAAAGATATGACTCATCAAAATCCATCACATAAAACCCTCAAACTTTATTACGATCAAATAAAACACTCAAATGAAACCATTACAGGGTTTAAAACTGACAATTATACATGGTGCGCGTTAAGTGTTCTTTATTGCTTGCTCTTGACATATGCACAGGGTGTTTTATTTTGAGCGTTTTATGTGTTTTCACAGCAGTTGTGTTGTTATTTTGTCTTCTGTCTATCGTTTATGGTTTAGCATTATACAAGCATGACTGATGTCGGTTAGTATGCATTACTGTAGGTATGATTTTGGCTATTTTAACAGTTAGCACTAGTTCAGGGGCCAGAGGACTCATACTTAATTGTGTAATTTTTATGTCAATAAATTTATTATTATTATTATTATTTCTCTTTATTTATTACTTAAATTATTTAATATATTTCTAAATATGATTTATAAAAAACACAAAAACATTTAAAAATATAAAAAACAGTGTCCCACCGACATCAGGTGCAGGGTCCAAGCTGCCGATGGTTAGGGCTCCAGAGAGAGGAACCTCCTCACGATACGTGCCGTGTCCAAAAGGACCGGCTTTTGCATCTGGCCCTTGGTCATTATTATTATTATTATTATTTTTGATAACTTAATTTAATTAAAATTGTACAAGAGAGGCGCTCATTAACGCCGATGAGAGCGCTATAACAGTGGCCACTTATTGGGCCAACAAATTTTGACTCAACCATCGACACGACAAAGAAGATTAAAACTGTAGACTGGATTAAAACATTCTGAAAACACATAGCCACGATAAATGTATTCCAATTTAGTTTACATTACCTTATTTTAATTGCGTATTTTATTTCAAAGTGTAAACATCGTCGCAGTCGAAACAGCTGATGACGTCATAAACCTTTTCTTACAGCCGCCATCTTTCGCCATTTGAATAATACCTGAAAATCCCAAAACACCGTTAAAATTCATTTTACTAACAGTAGTTATCACCGTACATAATTAAAACCATTGTCTTCCACCGAAAATTACTGTCCCCATAAATTGTAAAGCCGGCCTTTAAGATGCCATATTTAAAATAGTACCATAAAAACATCTTGCATTATTAGACCAGATAAGAAGACCCTTGACTTGAATCATCCTAAAACAAACCTCGCTGAAGAAATTATAAATATATGACTTGTTATAGACCAAGTTGAATTGGATGCAGTCTCTAAAAAACGTGGCCGAGCCATCGATCTAGTAAGCCAGAGTAAAGAGACGCTACTAAATATTTTATTGGCAGTTAAAGTATGTTTATTATTCGACTCTGAGATTAGGATAATAGGTATAATCATTAGGGTGACAAAACCAACGACTTTTTACTTTAGCAGGGTGTTAATTTTATGTTTGACGTTACAGAGTTGCAAAATGGTGAAACGGTGTAGACTCTGGGCTGTTATTAACCGACAGTTAAAGTAAGTACAGATAGAATCAAGGTGCGAATTATAAACCTGTTCAAAACCTAGTTGAAACACCGTCCTATGATCAGTGATTGAGAAGTAGACTGTATGAATTTTTAATTTAAATTATGTTGGCAGTTTGATAGCAAATTTTTAATGAAATATACAGTTTTATGCTTTAGTTTGCTGGCTAAATAACACCAATAACAAAGCTTGTCTACCATTGTTGGTAATTTCAGGGTTAGGTAGGTTCTCGAAATAATATGGATTCAAAAATTGTTTATTTATTTGTTTATGTAAGCCTGTCAAAGCAAGCTATTGAGGATAAGGAATAGCAAATTATAGATTTAATCAAACATTATAATTGACTACCAAAAGTAAACATAGAATTAATAAAACGATCAATTAGTAGGTAGATAACAATATGAACGCTAGCTATTATTATCATCATAGTTAATGGAAGTCATAAACCCAATCTAAATAGATCCCATTTACATAATATATTCAGTAAAACAAAACGTTATAAAACCACCAATCCTAAATAAGTTAACTGTGACAAACAAACAGACAAACTGTCAAGGGACTTAACACCTAACTCGACAATAACTGTCTACAAAGTACTATTTACGTCAATACTTCAACTGATTGATTTTATTACTCAAACATACGAAGTAATACTAACTACAGAACCCCTTGAGATTTGACAAAGGAATCCCATATTTACGAGAACATTAATTTTGATTGTACCCCAAACAAAATTATTTATTGTTCCTCTAGTTTAGAGGTCGTATTTGTCACATAAAATGATCCCTTGCTAACGGTGAAGAAAACATTGTGAGGAAACCTGCATGCCTGAGAGTGCCTAACAGTGCTCGAGGGTGTGTGAAGTCTACCAATCCGCACTTGGCCAGTATGGTGGACTTTGGCCTAACCCTTAACATCGAGAAAAGAGGCACGAGCCCAGCAGCGGGAGATGCATTAGATACAGGGCAGCTATAAAAATAAAACAAAACAAAACAAAAAAAATGTGAGCATTTGTTAACAAGCACGTGAAACTTACTATATATAACTACACAATTGCTAAGATTATAAGGTTTATTTAAAATATCATTTCATATTCAGTGTTTTGATAGGTTGATAAGCGTGATTTGAAAATTCTAATAAGTTTAAAGCAGATCTCAACTTGAGTAATTTACAACAACCGTTGCTTTTCTGTTTGGTGGTGGGATCAGGCCCTGAAATTACTGGCATTTTAGGCAAAACACCGTAGTCTAGTAGCTGTGCAACAGCGACACATCTACAATCTGCTTTTGTGGATTGTTTGATGTCCATGAGCTGTACTTCACTTACCATCTGGTGGACTTCACGTTCTTTCGCTGCAGGCGTAGATTAAAAAAAAAAGTTTGAAATAAATATCTTGCTGAAATTAACCGTGTAGTACACGGTTATTTTAGCAAAATTTTAATTTAATAATTTTTAATAATTTTTAAAATAATAATATTTTTTTCAGCAATTAAATTAAGTTAAATTATGTACACGGCGTGTACATAATTTTATTATTGTTTGTTTAAAGCAATCGATGAAGAGCTTTTGACAATTTGAACCATGAACTTTTAGAAACAAATATTTTCTTATCTTACTGATTTATTAATCATTATCATAATTTAGATTAATTTGTAATAATTTATAGTACTAAACTCAACACCCAGACGCGAAAACAGCATCTTAATCTCACGCAGACGAAATAGCCCCGTCATTTATGCAATAACAATCAACCAATCATATTACAAAACGACAACTAATTGCAGCAACTGTTCGATAATTACACTTCGACTGTACGGCAAATAAATTGAAATATCAGAATTGAACTGTTTTGTATAGAAAATAGAGAAACTATTGCCACTGAATTTTGCCGAATACCGAATATTCAGTAAACTCTTGAACTAAACATCGAATATTGGGTGTTCTCATATTTGGCGACCCTTTTGAGTGGCAGGCCGAGTTGCATCATTTAAGTCAAACCAGCTCGTGTGTGAAACGAAACACGTGAAACCTGAGTATTTGTAGTGTTTTGAGAGGTAAAAAATAGCTAGCTAGTATAAAGATATACCAGTATTCTAATTAGACCTCTTTTTTGAAATAACAAAAGACAACCGCGCGTAACAGTACAGGGCTGCCCACTTCTCACGGAATTTCAAATATTTGAAACAGATAAATTACTTGGTTATATCTGTACTCTGGTTATAGTGGGTATCTAATGCATTTTTTTTGTGTTTGATGTTGGACAGAATGGTTAACTTTAAATTATTAAACGATTGAGCCAATGAAAAAAATGAATACCTAGACAAATAATCGAATACCATATTCGAATATTCGTGACACCACTAATAGAAACAAAGACAATAGACAGCAAACAGGTCTTGAACCTTGACAATGTAATTATAAAGAGCCATTTGCGTTATGATCACGAAGCGAAGGGACCACTTTTAAAGATAAAGGCTAAGGTTGCTTAGCGCGTAGTAGACAAAACTAAACTAAAGCTGTGGCTATACGCTCCTTTTGTGCAAACCGTAGACCGGCTTCACGCTTCATCTTGCCTGCGCAAACAGTTATTGCAAGCAGGTCGTTGTGGTGGAAACACGCTCCATAATTATTTGCGCAAATTAAAATTTGACATTTTGTTTGCACCACAAACTGTCTGTGCAAGTAAGATGGAATGTATAGCCGAGCTACGGTTTGCACAAATGAGATGGAGCTTATATTTCGTAAGTAATGTGTCATGAAAAATTAAAATAAGACTACTTTATTTATATTGCCACAAGGCACAAATCTTGAGATTCACAAAGCTTTGTTCTGAGACTGGGTGTGCTTGTGTGAGTGCATGTGTGTATTTGGCCTTATCATTGGGACCATTGGACAGTGTAATTGCTTCTAGCGTTCTATCTAATGTCCAAAAAAGACTACTATATTTTCTGGTAATATCCGTCAGAAAATTGATACCTTGAGATTTTCGGTATCAGTCTAAGAAAAAATGAGGTTTAGATGCTAACAAACATTATATTTGTCATATGTAAGCTGTACTTATTGTTGTCATTTATTTAGCTTAATATTTATGGAAATTACCCAAAACAATCGTGACCTTTACAGATTTGTCGCAAAGGAGTGGTGCTTTAGTTTGAGTTTTTAGACAATTTATTGTTATAGTGTAGCAGCTGCGCTTGCGCAACCGCACAATGCCTGTCATCTACTGAAATGATAGCTTGTTGGTCGCCTACAGCTTCAATTGACTACTTTATTTATTAGATTACTATTTCAATTTGCATTAGACAAGAAGTTTTCTTCAATTTTTTTTTTATCTGTTTTATTTTTTTGTATACTTGTGAAAACTAAAATGCATATCTTTCAAAGAAATTCTTCCAATTTCCATAATAATAAAGTATTTCTTCTTAGCTTTAGCTCTTTAGCTTAGCTTAGAATTCTTAGCTTTTAACTAAGGTTAATTGTTTTGTACGAACAAAGTTTCCTGTCACGCTCAAAATTTTAAGATTCAAACCCGCATCTTTCGGTCTCAAGACCTAGGTGTCATGAATTTATGTATACTAAGCTCAGAATAGCAGCCAAAACTGTTTTAATTTTTAATAATGACTGGGTCGGGCAAAGTGTTATTTGTAAATATTCCGTCAGGAAAATTTCTCTTTTGCAGCATGGAGTTGGAGTTTTGCCCGGAGGATACCGATAGGCTTAACTCCTATTACATGCAACCTTAATTTAACAGATAAAATGTGGGTGTTGTACACTATGCCACAGCCTTTTGGGTATAGGCGTGATGTTATGTTATTACAATTAAACAATACACCCAAAAGCAATACCTTTGAAATGAGCATGTCGTATAATAAAAAAAATATTGAATAAAATCCAATAAGTCTGTATTATAATATCGACAATGAAATGAAATATAATGAATTCATTTTCAACTATAATACGAAACCGATTATTACGAATATTAATAGTAATAAAAACACATCCAATAGTAAATTATCCACAGTTAGCATCGTTAATGACCTAGGATATCACGCTCGAATTGTCTGCCTGTCTGAACTTGACCCAACTGTATAAAAAAAAACATGCATTCTAGAACAACACCTATTGTAATCTGGTGAAAATATCTTCAAACAATATTGGACTTTATGATTGAATGGTTAGAATTGAAATTTGCTAGGTAAATTAAGGAAATAAGGTTGCAAGACTTGTGTTTTATGTTACCGATTGTGCGCACGCGACTGTTACTTAGTGCACTGGAGGGAATATGTGGTTAAGTATTGAATTCAATTTTTCTAGAAATTAAAAAGAGTATGTCTTAACAATAAAAAAAATTTTATTCAATTAAATAGCTCTGCTTAAATTACATTCTTACATTCTCAAAATTGTACTTACATTGCGAATTACCTTGTTTTTCATCTGATAAAATACTTTTCAAGTAGCTCACTCGATCAGAAGCATATTATTATTATTAAATTTTCTACATCAAGACCTTTAAAAAAATGCTAGTTCAATTTACAAAAAAAAAATACAATCTGTGATATTTTCAAAATTCTTATTTCTGACTTATGCTGTTTTATACTATATACTCGTTTTTTTTTTTACTGCTATTTTGAACACAATCGATGAGTTTTTGCTCGTATGCTACAGTTAACCAGAATTTTCCCACGATTATAATTTCAAATAAGAACATGAAAGTTTTATAACTCTGATTCTCTTTTAACAAAATTGAACTCTATATCTACAGTGTTAAGGGTGGCTAATATCTTAAGAAAGATCTGATTTGGTATCGCGGTAATTACTGAATTCCTTAGTTTTTGTATTGTGTGCTGTATCCGCAATCTTTTTAGTTTCTTTTTTGCAACATATTTTCAGAACAATCCTCAATCTTGATGATATCAACTTGATATTTTTAAATAAAAAAAAACACGTTACAATTTTGAGTTTTTTTTTCAACGAAACATAATAATATTTTTAATATAACACTTGTACAAAAGGAGCTTACGGGCAAACATGAATATTAAAATTATGGTATTTCTTAAATAAGACATAAATTGTCACCCACACCGTCACTACTTGTACCAACAACATTTAGGGCGTCCAAAATTACCAAAAATCTTTACGCCGCGCAATAATAATTCCGAAAACCCAATTTACCCGTCAGATTACAGGAGAAATTACAATTTTTCCGAAAGAATTACAATTATTGCGCTTTTTATTGCCGCAATGCAAAATTCTTCGTATTTTTTACGAGCGCCATATTTGAATAGACGAAATAGGGCTTTTTAAAGGCCCTTTGTACAAGTGCAAAAATACGCGGTTTTATCATTAAAATTAATGTTATGGTACGGGGTGCTGCGAAATTGATGCAAATTTTTTGACAACCCTGATTCATGTGTTGTTACCTAATATGAAAAAATAATATATATTTTTACTATTAAAGACACAAAAATGTTGTATCTAAAAGAGTCTTAATAAAAAATAAATAAAATTTTACAAAAAAAATTGTTTAAATTTGTCTTATAGTTAAATTTAAAACTAGCAGGGTATTTTTTTTATTAACGGAAAATTTTACAGATAAATTGTGTTACAAATTTAATATATTTAAATTATTTTGAGGCTCATACCTAAAACACAAATATAGGCCTAAAAATCAACTAAACAAAAACAATACAGACATCACATAAACGCCAATACAAAATTAAATAGCCAACACTCATCACTTCACAAAAAATCTTGACGTCCGCAACCCTCAAACGGTTACAGGTTATTTATACCCCTCTTCCCCCTAAATCGAAACCGTAGTCCAAATGACCGAAAATAATGATCTAACTATTGTCCTCGCCCCAGTGTTTGGCGAGCCTCATTTATTTTTATAACTCTACGGGATTTTTAACAGAAAAAAGTAAAAAAAAAATTGTGGACATCGCCGATGATGGGCGGAATTGATGTGACGTGACGGTATTCGAAATTTAAATGTCTTGGTCATTTTTTTAGCTTTGAATGTGACCCATTTGGCTGTTTAAGGGTTATGTTTCGTTATGATTGTCGAAATGGCCTGTTTATTTTGTGTTGGTTATGTTAAAAGTGATGATGGATTTGATGTGTATATACAGATCATTGAAACGATATCTTCTTTTAATATAAACATTAGCACACTTTGAAATTTACTAACGACACCTTTGTGGGATTACATAATAAAACAATTTTGCAATTATTTGAAAAAAACCTATCAATATTTGTAAGGAAAATTTACTTCACAATAAACAATAAATCACTTAAAAAAAATATATCAACAAATTTACCCGCAATTAAATTTACAAGCCACAACTCTTTAAAATACTGGTCAAACAAAGCCAAAATTAGCCGCCGCAGTAAGCGCACTCCTCATAGACCAATTATTTCCAACCGTCACTGTTTGTGGAGATCTTCACAGCGTGCCGCCGACTTGGATGGCCACTCGAATTTTGCATAACCAATTAGTTTTGCACAAACTAAAACAGACATCTTTTGGATGACGGTGGAATACGGACGTGACAGAATTATTTTTATTTTTTTATTTAGCAAGTTTTATATTGGCTTTTTTCGGAATATTCTATAGCAGTAGTTATTTTCAAGTGAATGAATAAAAAATCTGAAGGAACTGCCTCGTTGGTGTGCACCTCTTTCGCGAGTTCTCAGGTTCGATGCCCGGTTCGGGCAAAAGTGATATTTTGGATTTTTCATCAGGATATTCTTAAATAGTAGCATGTAATTGGCAATATGCCCGATGGGTGAAGATGGGTTTGCTCAGTCTCCAACACATAGTAACAAAACATAACAGGTAAAAAGGGGGTGTAATACACCTCTGCGGCTCTGCCGTACCTCTCTTACTAATATAGGCGTGATATTAGTAAGTGAATTCCTTTCCAAGTTGATGACTATGCTGTTTTCCTAATTCACCAGATGATCAGGGGCATAGAAATCTTAATAACTATTCAATAGAAATGCTATCGACTATCTTTTAACACTGGGACGCATGTCGCCGTTTTTCAAATACCACTTTTTGTATTCCTGCAAACAAAATTATTCTTTTTGGCGATGACATTAAGACGACAATTCCTCAACTCGCACCTGTGTTCGATTAGACTCATGCGCTTGTATTCCTGCAAACAAAATTATTCTTTTTGCGATGACATTAAGACGACAATTCCTCAAATCGCACTTGTGTTTGACTAGACAGATGCGCGGCGACAAGGTCACGCGTCTTTGACATTTCTATTGCCTTATTATTAAGATTTCTATGATCAGGGGCGACTTTCCATAAGAATTAGAAAAGCTCATCAGAGTAGTATATTTCTAATTTTCTATACCTGGCATTTTATCATAATTTCTAGCCTAAAACATCTCAATCAAACACAATTTCACACAACTACCACCCTTAAATGCCACATATCACTATATACGTTAAGGATTAGTTTCGCATATCGTTTTATTTTCAAAGATAATGCCAGCAGCAGGGTTTGCATATTCAAAAGGGTGCTTTGAGTTGTTTTTACTACTGATTAACCGGCGGAGTGATGGTACTGGCGAGGACAGACGGTACTCAGCTTTAAATTCATTTAAAATATCATGGAATGGAACAAATAGGTTGACGAAATTAGTAATTTTGTGTGTCTCAAGGATTAATTCATTTTATATTAGTAGTTGGGAGAGAAAGATTAAAAATCACAACTTTACTATGACGACCGGATGGTGGAGTAGATAGTGTACCTGCCTGCGACGCTAAGGTCGCGGATTGGAGGTTTGTCTTGATCTGAGTGTTTCTATGTATAATAAGTATATATTTACAAAAGAAAAGTCTATATGTAATAGTATCAGTTATTTTAGTACCCTAGTTATTCTGATAAAACAAGTTCTGATTAATTTGGGACTTGATGCCGTTGTGTGTATGTTGTGTGATATTTATTTAATATACTATACACTTAAAAAAAAAAACCGACTTCAAAAAGTAGGTAAACTAAAAAGCAACAAAAAATAAATTTACTTCGCACAAAATAATACGTTTTTTCATTTAGTTAAATAGACATTATTAAATAATTATTTTATAATTCTGAAGTCGGTGCCAATTAAATCGGATAATTAAGAACTAATATTCAGTAAGAAAATAGTTGTAAGAAATATTGGTATTATCTATACAGAGTTATTGTTTACTTGGCACCGACTTCAGAATTATAAAATAATTATTTAATAATGTCTATTTAACTAAATGAAAAAACGTATTATTTTGTGCGAAGTAAATTTATTTTTTGTTGCTTTTTAGTTTACCTACTTTTTGAAGTCGGTTTTTTTTTTTTGTTAAAAATTATTTTATTTTACGATTTTAAGTGATGGGTAGACCGAGCAAGAATGTTTCTCGAATGAGGAGACGACGATTACTTGAGACGGAAAACTTATTAATAATAATCCCCGTACTCCTAACCGTTGAGGAGTTTTACCTTCCAGCATCAGCTCAGCAACTTAAAATGCAAATATCCAAGTAGTTTTAGGTAATATACGAAAAACAATATAGAAGCCTTTGAAATTTGAGGGTTACCCATGATTTTTCTAGGATCCCATCATCAAATCATGACCTCATATTATAAATATACGTAAGTAATATTCAACGTCTCGCCTCATCTGTGTATAACTTGAAAGAATACAGTAAACGGCCTCAAGGAGCCTATATTTAAAGAATTATCCCCGTACTCCTAACCGTTGAGGAACCTTCCAGCATCAGCTCAGCAACATAAAATGCTGACTACTAGATGCAAATATCCGAGTAGCTTTAGATAATATACAAAAAACAATATAGAAGCCTTTTAAATTTGAGGGTTGCCCTCGATTTCTCTAGGATCCCATCATCAGAACGTGACTGGAAAAAAATGGGACCACATGACAAGTATATCCTTTCAAACAAAAAAAGAATTTCTTAAATCGGTCCAGGCGTCTTCGAGTAATAGGCGAACAAACATAAAAAAAAAAAAAAAAAAAAAAAAAAAAACATACAACCGAATTAAGAACCTCCTCCTTGTTTTGAAGTCGGTTAAAAAGAGTTTATACTGCGTGGGTAAAGTCAAAATGGACTACCGTGGTATTTTATTGTTCCAATGATTATTATATCAAATTTTAAATAAACAATTTGATATAAAGAAAAAGTGCTAGGGCTTTTTCTTTATATCAAATTGTTTATTTATTGTTGTTGCACCATCAATAAATAAACAATTTGATATAATAATGATTAAAGTATGTTAACGTCTTCGTCGTGTTTACGTCTCCGGTAAAAAATTAAAATACTTATAATTTTGACCGCCTGTTAAGCAAATTTACTATAAATTTGAGTGACGTCATTTGCAGGAATGCCTTTTTCAACGATTATTTAATAGACGAATCACTTTCATAACGAAAATTCTTTTGCGCAAATAAAAGCCCTAGCACTTTTCTTCCTGAAGATACTGAACATGCACTACCAAATATTTAGTTAACCGTTTCTATTTATTCAAATCGCCAAACTATTGGCCAAGCTTTGGATTGTCAATTAGTTCTAACTTAGGGCCATTTACTGTCCTTTGCATACATATAATGTTTGTCTACGGCGTAGCTAAGGTGCTGTTTCAATACAAGTATTTTGATAGGCTGCTAATTAATAATATTGGGTTTAACCTAAGGCAACATTCTAAGTAGATTCCTTGTGACGACATAGCCCTTATCTTATTAAACATGATGTGGTATACTAAGAAACAGTCGAAAAAAATACGGGACTGGCAGGATTTGAACCTGCGACTTTTGAAAAATGTATGGGACCTGTGTAGGACTCAAACCTGTGACCACTAAGCTACGGTTTAAATTTAAATTTAGCAAGGCTTGGCAAGAGGCGCCCGTAGCTTAGTGGTTAAATCGGTTGCCCGGTATGCAGCGGTCGCAGGTTCGAGTCCTGCTGGTGCCATAAATTTTTCAACAGTTTCTTAGTATAATTTGCGTAGAAGAAATGGTTAGAAAAAAGCTCTAGGTATTGTCATGTATGCTAGGAAGGATAATAAATAAAGTATACCTACCTCTATAGCATAGTATAGCGAGGCATCTGCGTAAACTTTCATGGACTCATATAACCACGTATCTTCAAACAAAAGTCTGCAATAACTTGTGTAAAAACTACTTATAATAGCAGTCCTGTATCTAATACGTGTCCCACTGCTGGGTTCGGGCCTCTTCTCACGATGAGATGGGTTAGGCCATAGTCCACCACGCTGGCCAATTGCGGATTGGTAGACTTAAAAACGACTCGATTAAAACAAAATCACGAATCACTGGATCAATATAATCAAATTGATCCTGTAAAAAGACTATCTAAGCTTCCAATAACGTTCCCACCTATAAATAAACTATAGAATTTAACGCAGAAGCATTATTCAAATCACCAATAAAACCGCTTAATCTTTTACCAGCCACTTAAATCAAAAGTGAGACAACTAATCATAAACGAATATACATTCAGGCCAAACAACTAATAATGGTTTTAACGAACGACGTATGTTTACGACTCATTATGAACATAATACACCATCAACATACATCAGAATAATGCAAGAAAACACATAAAACTGACTCACGAACAATATTTTCAATCGTAGCCAATAAATTCTGTGTGTAATCCTGAAGTTTGGTGTAAGGCATAAGAAACTATCTCAATACTTGGAAGCAAACAAGTTCATACAAGGTAATAATCAGAGGCGTAAAACTTAAAAAAAAAATGGGTTCCATGTCATTTATATTTTCATTCTGAACGTATGACAACTATTTTACCGTTGACAGTAAATTACTATCGTAAAAAAAAATATTTTATCTGAAACAGAACTAATAATGTAAACAAAACGAAGTGATTGCAATTAAATGCCTGCACTCTTTGATAAGCAATATTTGTAAATGCTTTAAGTATTAAATTACTTTATTCATAGTTTTAGATATTAGTTAGTTTTCTAGTTTTGTGTTTCCAGTTTATCTGTGTTGTATTTTGATAAAATTAAAAAGTAAACATAACATAAACAGGTCCCATAGGGTAGGAGGCTATCACCATCCACCGAGCACAATTCCAACTCCGTGCTTCTATTATGAATTTCCTGACAGAACGTTCAAAAATAACATTTAGCCTGACCCAGGAATCAAACACCTCGTGATAAGAGGCGCTAACCAATAGACCATAGTAATTAAATAGTAACGATTTTAAAAGCTTACTTTAATAACTCTGTGTTATAAAATCGCTTCTCGCCACCGCTTCAGCCTCTACCACGCACCACTCAGTCGTTAACTTTGAACCAACTGACGCATATGTAAATGAGTGTCCATGTTTATTATTCCTAGTTTTAATTGAAGTCCAAACACAGGCCGGGACAACACCGACACCTGTGCCCGTGCATTCTGTGCAGGATTGGGTTACACTGGCTTTTTGTACTGTTTAACGGGACAAATAGATGTATTACATGGGGAAACGTAGGTAACTGTATATAGCATAACATTATGACTTTGTTAACCAGAAGGTGAGGCAGAGGTGTACAACACCCACACTTCACCTGTATTGTTTAGGTCCTATTGGATGGCAGGCTAGCCTATCGTCATTCACGGGGCACAATTACAACTCTGTGCAGCTATTGTGTATTTCCTGACGGAAAGTTCACAAATAACACTTTGGCTGACCCGGGAATCGAACCCAAGACCTCACAGTGAAAGGCGCTTATGCTAACCACAGGACCAACGAGGCAGTTAAGTTAAGGGTTAGTACCTATTTTGATTGTTATTCGATCTAGGTCAATACCATAGAAATCTTAATAACTAGTCAATAGAAATGCTATCGACTATCTTTTAACACTGGGACGCATGTCGCCGTTTTTCAAATACCACTTTTTGTATTCCTGCAAACAAAATTATTCTTTTTGGCGATGACATAAAGACGACAATTCCTCAACTCGCACTTGTGTTCGATTAGACAAATGCGCTTATATTCCTGCAAACAAAATTATTCTTTTTGCGATGACATTAAGACGACAATTCCTCAACTCGCACTTGTGTTTGACTTGACAGATGCGCGGCGACAAGGTCACGCGTCTTTGACATTTCTATTGCCTTATTATTAAGATTTCTATGGTCAATACATAGATGATTATTTTTTCTATAAACAATGTACGTAGCGAACGGTTGTGTAGTCCACCTGGTGGAAATTGGTACCTCATAGACTTAAACAATCCACAATTTAGAATTGTGTCCGTTGGATGGCGATAGGTTCACTCCCTATCCCATGGGACCTTGGCATAATAGGTGAAGTGTGGGTGTTGAACATCTTTACCACACCCTTCTGGGTAATATAGGCGTGATGTTATGTTATGTTTTATTTAAAAAAAATGGTATTAAGTGGTGTAAAATATTAAACATAAAAAAGCTTCGAAAAACTTTGACCCATTTTTAGTTGTATGTTATATTTTGTTATACTACGTCCACAGCAAACGAACGTGTAGTCCACTTGATGGTAAGTGAAGTACAGCCCATGGACATTAACGATCCACAAAAGCAGATTATATATTATGCGTTGCTTCAGCAGAGGACTACGGTGTTATGCTTCATGTGCCAGTAATTTCAGGGCCTGATCTCACCAACAAACCGGAACACAGTAATGGAAGCACTACTATTTGGCGGCAGGTTAAAGGTGAGACGGTGGTGCTGCCGTCCTTGAGCTCATTCACAAGAGCTCTACCAACAGTAAATAAGTATTTTAAAGTCTAAAGGAAAGTACACATTACATCAAAAACTTCACACTTTTAATTTGTTTCAAAAGGTTCTAATAGACATGCTATGCTATCACTCATAAGTTTAATAAGTTTCCAACTTTTATACTCCAAGGATATCGACGTCATCAATTTTACTTTACACTTTTAATGAGATGTTAGATATTAACTTAGCAAAGTTTCTGAGAATATTAAATTTAAAATAACTTATCAAAGAAGGTGGCTATGTGATTATGATACAGTAAACTTTTACTAAATAAAAGTGATAATAAAAAAAAGATATATATCGATGGTTTGATAGTATTAAGATTGGTTACTTAAATATAAGTTAGTTTCTAATGGTAGTCGATGGCAGTATGTTGCAGTTAAGTTCTTTTAATCCTTCTTATTGCTTATTTTATATTATTTAGCTATGCTTAGCAAATTATACTAAGATACAGTTGAAATTTGAACCTGCGACCTTCTACCTTCTGCACACCGGGCAGCCACTTTATCCACTAAGCTACGGTCGCCTCTTACCAGCAGACCGTAGCTGAGTGATTAAAGCAGCTGCTTGTGTGTAGAAGGCCATACGTAGTACCTAACTATGATCAGTAAAAGATGTTTCAATAATTTAATTGTGTAATCTTTTTAATACTGGTTTAAATAGCATAATACTATTATTACCCAGAATGGTGCGGCAGAAGTGTCTATTACCCACACTTCACCTGTTATGTTTAGGTCCCATATGATAGGGCGTGAGCCCATTGCAATCCACCGGGCACAATTCCAACTCGACACTATTGAGATTTTACTGACGAAAAAATTCCAAATAATACTATAACCCGACTCATAAACCAAACCTAAGACTTCGCGATGAGAGGCAGCAAACGCTAACCACAAGACCAACGAAGCAGTAAGTGGTAGAAATACTGGAAATGCCATTAATTCCAAGGATAGCCACTTTATTGCTTCAAACAGTATTGATTGAAGATCTTACTCATCAAACTATACTGAAGCATCAAAGTAAATAATGACTAATGGAATAAAAGCTTTGATTTGATTTACCATTCAAGTAAATTGGTTATATTTTAAAATAATAAACAAAGGGAATTACTGCGAGTATATTTTATTGACGCTTAACTTGTCAGTAAAACCATTACTGTTATATTGTATTCAAGTGAGGATTTGATTTAATAACTTTTGGGTACACGATAATTTGCAAGTTTTCACGGCAAAATTTCAAGTTATACATTTACAGTCTAAGCTTTGGTTTTACATGGAAATTCTATCATCATATACTGGCAATGAATAGCTTAATGAGAAGCCGTATGTAACTGTTAATCTATATTTATAAAACTCTGTGAATGTAATAGATATTTAGTCGAAAATTTCACATAATTTGAATAATTGTTACCGCTATAACACCAAAAACTAAAATATTTTTATATTACCCCCCAATTTGAGGTATCATTATTTAGACCTCATTATGCAGAGCCAGTTCCATTTTGTTATTTTCAAAAGTAACGCCAAACTGATTACTTATAGGCCATCTAAAATATTTTAAATCCACTCTTGAGAACGCTGCCGGCAATAACCCCGTCAACGAAGGCAATATTCGCCAAAACGTAGTAGATTATTTCGTTGATTTTACTATGTTATTTAGAATTAGATTTTAGTTAATTAGTTTGACTTAAATTAAAGCAATGTTTAAATTGCCACTCCCGGCAATGTTGCCAGCAATATTGCGATCTATTTTGCCGCTTTGGGCAAAATTGCCGGCAACGGTCCATCGCTACACACGCTTAAGTAAAGCTTAAACCTTCACTATGATGAGAGGGATATAGGTACACACTCAGCTTTTATATAATAACGCAAGTCTGGCGCCCAGAAGCACCTGGGCTATATCGTAGTTTACCAAGGGGCTTAGAAATAAAACAAAAGTCAAGCAAAAGAAGTACCGCTAGGCGCACGTGCGGTGCTAAACGCACTACGTTTGAATTTCTTTGATCTACACTCGGCTACACATAAAGCTATACATATCCAATATAAGACGAGTCTTGCAACGTATAGACGGCAAATCATTTAGGTTAGGTGGGTTATTCAAATCATTGTAATTAGTATATAAATATAATAGTTATTTATTATTTTATACAAACAGATTTCAACTCGCCTGTTTGATTGAGGCCACGCGTTCTCAGAATGCTGGTTTTTATTTTGGCCAGAAGTAGAGCATTGCCATATTTGCTAATTACTCACAGTACCGATGTAGTTCTTATGTGTTATATATATAATTTTTTAGATCTTTTCTTAAGCTTTACAATGATATGCAGCACTTATGAATTGAGCAACTTTTTACCACTTTTTTTACAAGTTTTACGGAGAACTTGACAAATACGGTGTTAACTCTTTGAATCTCAACTGATAGCATGATACAACGTGGCAATGCTGCTAACATTTTGGGAACGTTGGCCACTGGTAGCGAGTTTTTAGATTAGTTTTGTACATAGATTTAGCTTTTAGTCATTTATTTTTAGGTTCGTAAGAATTTTGTTTTTTTTTATTTTTAATTATTAATAAAAAATTTATATCATTGTTTGTAATGTTTTGACGAGTTCAAGCGCGCCCTGGGGCCTATGAAAGTTAATTATTTGATTCTTGAATCTTGAATATAAACTTCCCGAGCAATGTTAGACCAGTTAATACTTCAAATGTACAGATTGATGGGCAGTGTATACGCACGATGATATTGCTATTATTTATACTTAGGTCATCAAGGGTTTATTAGGTATGTTAAGTAGGATCATGCATTTCAGATGGTAGTATGTTTGCTTTGATTAAACTGTCAAGGAGATTATAGGAATAAAAAACTTCTTTTGATCTTTAGTATCCAATAAAATTCAACTTGATGATAATAATGGCTTAAATAGTCAAATGTCATGGTTAATTCTGGTTCTTTTAAAAATAAGATATACAGGGTTATTTTTGTATGATGATTTTAAGTGCTTTGTGAAGTTTCAGAAATAAATATATTTGCATTTCATTAAAATTTACTGTAGGCCATATTGTAATTGAACCTGAACCCACAGGTAAAATTAAAACTAAAAAAAATATCTCATAAAATCCCTAGCCTTCCGTAAAGATAAAACAGACAGGTGTTAAAGCTGGGTCTGCCGGGTTAAGTTTTTATACACATTTAGAAACACCACTACACAATTGCCGATCTGGAAGTCCCTTAACAGACTTCGGACTCAGATCGGCCGTTGCAAAGACAATCTGGCCAAGTGGGGATTCAACTCATCCGATACTAGTTGCGAATGTGGATCCCCTAGCCAGAGTATGGCCCATCTGATGTCTTGCCCTTTACTACCCGCCACTTGCGCCCGCGATGATCTAATGCAGGCAAACAAAAAAGGGGTTGAAGTCGCCACCTACTGGTCTAAAACAGTATAATTTAACAAGCCATTGACACGACAAGAAGAAGAAGACTACACAATTGTAATTGTACAAGTCCCAACTACAGTGTCTATTGTGCGAAAGATATGACATTGAGTACACGGTAGCGTAGTGGTAGTCACCTTGCTGCTTTCAACTGCGCTGGTGTTGTGGGTTCGATCCCCACACGGCATATATCTTTGTGTGATCCGCAAAGATTTGTTCTGACTCTGGCTGTGCTTTGTGTGTGTGAAATGTTTGTTTGTGAACACCCCCGCGACACAGGAGTTATTCCTAATGCGAGTGATAAATAAAATACATGTGTACAAAGTCTAAAACAGCACTCATTTGACCCAACGATATCTATACTAAGAAACAGTTGAAAAAGATATGGGACCTTACTGCACACCGAGCAGCCGCTTTAGCCATCCAGCTACGGTCTCCTCTTACCGGAGCACTAAATTTCTCAACTGTATGGTCAGGTTCAAATCATTTTATACCCATATCTTTTTAACTGTTTCTTAGTATAA
Organism: Hypena proboscidalis; assembly: GCA_905147285.1. Lineage (NCBI taxonomy): Eukaryota > Metazoa > Arthropoda > Insecta > Lepidoptera > Erebidae > Hypena > Hypena proboscidalis. Next base: position 3,308,615 of record LR990147.1, read on the forward strand.
TTTGCTAAGCATAGCTAAATGCTATAAAAATAATCAATTAGAAATTGAACCAACGATATCTTTCTACAACCAAAACCGCAACGAAATTAGTATTCCTAACCCTTCCGTATCAACATCAAAACTAGACTGTATCAAACATTAACACTGTATCTCGGCGCCAATCTATAAATATAAACATAGTCGCTTGTCACGATACGATAGTATAATACATGCATCTATATACACAAATATAATAAATCTGAAAAGATTGTATGTTTGAAATCGCTAATCTCTGAAACCGCTTATTGTATTTGGATATGATTTTTTGTATTTTATAGTCCAACTATCAAAAAAAGTTCTTAATGGTTTAAAATTACGCTACAACTTATAGGAGCTGAGAAGTAACGCATTACGTGGGTAAAACGGCTTTGTGCAGCTCGTACAATGTATGTGTACAATAATTATGGTTGTGTTGTTGCTCGTAGTGTAACTTGCACGTACGCCGTACGCCACTATAATACTTGTATAAGCGAGATGATTGGTAAGGATGTGGTTATAAAGAACGTTGAAGATAAGTTAAAGATAATAAATACAATAACATAATATAAAAAGTACATTTCAAGGAAATTTCATGTACATACTATTTCTATTGCATGGTTGGCGGAGTGATTAAAGCGCCAGCCAAGCCACTTTTAACTGCGCTGGTGCTGTGAATTCGATCCTCACATGGGACAAATCTTTGTGTGATCCGCAAAGATTTGTACTGACTCTTTGACTGAGTGTGCTTTGTGTGTGTGTGTGTGAAATGTATGTATGTAAACCCACGCGACACAGAAGTTATTACTAGAGCAGGCGCCGTTTCTCTAAAAAAAAAAAACTTGCGAGGAGATTGTATTTTAAACACTTCAAAAAGAAGAAAAATACACTATCCTGGCCTGCAATATGACGAACAAATATTTTCTCTTTCTATTTCATTTTGAAAGCAAACTTACTTTGGCATTGCTAGCACAGAAGATATACCTACATTTGAAAACCTTTAACAAACTTTTGCTCGACTAATTTGGTCTGCCCAAAGGACAATCTATGAGTTTACAAAACTGTCATACAACTTCTATAGTTAGCTTTTAAACCACTCAGTCTGAATAATTTAATGAAACAACAAATTCATGTTATTACCCTCAACATCGATCGGTACAGTAAACACTGCAAACTAACTTAGCCAACCTAGACAGTGTCTGATATCAAATATTCATTCCAATTGGTCCTGTGACACATTGGATTAGTACTTACATGGAAATTCAGTGAATCATTTACGAAGAAAATGTATGTGCATTTGTAATTTGAAACATGCATCATTTTGTTGAGGATTAGGGAATATGAAAACATAATTGCTAATTTTGAGAATTAGTATGAACCAATTTCACAGTCATTCGTCATTTATTAACAATATTGCTATCAAATTGATGACTACATTTTTATCATGGCAATTATAACCATCATAAATTTTCGGTGCTAGGATATTTCATACATAACGTTACAGAGCTTAAGCTACCCTAAAGAATTTTGCAGCGTTATTTAATAACCAAATTGATATTTTTGAGTGTCTAAGTATTAGATCGAGATTTTTAAATTGATTTTTCAAGTCAATAAGAAATACCACTGCTTTAAAACATTGCCCAGATCTACGAAAATAAAATGTATTCCAACCACCACAACCTAAGATTATGACCGCACCTTTATCCGTCGCAAGCGCAGCTGCACGATGCGCACTCGCTACCGGTTCTGTGGGCTAACGACCTCCCCCCGCGCCGCCGTACTATCGATCGAGCCAAACGGAAAATTTTATAACCTTTTTTATTAGATCCCTTCAACATTACAAATTTAAGGCAGAAATAGGATATGAGAGACAAAAAAAAAGTTAAAGCCGAATATATGGATACAGGAGAAATAAAATAGAAGTCGTTAATAATATATGTGTCAAAGAAGATGATTTACATAACCTTCATTATACCAAGTAGATGCTCGTTGGCTGCAAAAGGGCAGCAGTACAGCCTACTCATAACATTGATGCGTCGCTTAATTTGACGACTACCGCGAGACGTACCCCTCATGTACCAGTAATTTCAGGGACTTAGCTCATAGCTCATCGATTCGGCACACAGTAGTACAAGCTACATGAGGTAAAATGTTGGTAAGGGTGCAATGGTGATGCTTTCACCCTAAAATTCTTCAGTAAAAATTAAAAAGAAAGAAAAAAAGCGTACGGTCAAATATCATGCAGATATAAATAAAGCATAATCTACTGATAGTACTAGAGCCACACAGAGCTTACAATATTGAGTTACGGATACACTAAAGTAGCAAAAGCTGTTTTCCGATAGAGCAACTATGTAAGCGTTGAATCACGATACCTTTGACAAATCTAGTGATTAGCCGAGCCTGACGTTGTTCGCTGTTGTTATTGAGAATCATTTGTTAGCTACGGTATATTAGATTTAGATATCATTGAAAAAGATCTTATGCATTATGGTTTCCATTACTTCGAGTTTATTTGCTGTTTATAGGCTGATTTTCTTTCAGGGTCTTTGCGATGCACAGGAAGTCTTCTTCATTGTTAAACCTATACCCTATTAACCTATTACCCTATTTTGCTACATTTTGAAAAAAATCTTAAATTTTTTCACCATTTGAAGCCTGGAAGTACCTGTCTATTCTTCGATGCTGAGTAGGTACAAGTTTAATTTTGCATAAGACTCATTGAGGTCTTAAAACTTGGTTCATATTATAATAAAATCATGTCTAGTTTGTTTACTTTCAAGCATTATATACCTGGCTTCACCCAGATTAAGAGATCTACCGATCACTGTACCACTTACATTGTATTGTACTATTTATACTACTTGTAGCGTAAGTGGTATCTTTACTTTGATCTGTCTAGGTGGTCTAACAATATCAGATTCAATGATCTTATTCAGTCACTGGTCTCTATCAATTAATTGTTCTTCGATTTTATCTGTTTGCTAACGATCTTTATGTAAATTGCTGTCATTATAACAAAATGTAGATTGTTTATGAACCAGATTGAGGGTGAAAGCACCATTATCTTACCTAAACCTTCTGCCAAATTACTGGCACAAAAGGCATAGCATTTGTCAAGTGCTTAAATAAAGCGACGCATGTACAATCTGCTTTTGGGGTTTATTGATGTCAATGTTGTACCATACCCGTACCCGTATGCTACATCAACCGTACTAGAAAACTACTATAATTAAAGTTTGATTTTGGTTAAAGACTCCTGTGTTCGTACTTAGCATATTGTGATGAGAGCTAAAAATATAGATAGCCCATCTATTTCTTGTTGGTTTTCCAGGAATCAGTCAAGGAGTGAATATTTATTATTATGTGTACATAATTATGCAGTATTCTTAGACTGAAAATTAAGTACAGATGCCATCAAATTAAAGTAGAAAAGGATGTTTGAGTAGCGTTTTTAGATATTTTGCCGTTAGAAAATATTCAAGCAGTATTTTGCTAATTATAATTTTTATATTTTTTTTACAAAGTTATTCTCTTTTATTGCTGTTTTTTGGGTCGAGTACGGTACCAAAACGAAACAAAGGGGCAATCATCAATTATCTTCTGCCTGAAAGCCTAATTTTATTCACTTTTCCCCGTAATACAACCCATTAACTTTACAGCATGGACCGCATGCAACTACTGTGTACATTGCGAATCGTATAACGTACAAATGCGATTCTAAATTTAAATATCGACGAGTGAACGAGACAGAATGCTCGTGCTCGTACTTGTACATCGTTGATGCTGTGCTTGGATAAGAAAATGCATTTTGACTTTCAATTGATATTTTTTGCTTAGTTTCTTGCCGGGACAAAATAACAAAGTTGGTTAATAATGATGTAGTTAATCATATAAAGGATACGTTTATCAGAAGCCCAAATGAGATTTCAAAATATTCTGTTTTTAAAAAAAAATATTTGATGGTTTTAGTTGAAACCCCTATTTGACATTTTTATATGCAATCTTGAAGTCCAAATCAGTAAAACTTCCATTCCAGTCCCATCACAATCCAAGTCAAACAGACTTGTCTTGCGCTTGCGCACGCTCCCCTCCCCGCGCCCCGCTACGCTACCCCCCGCGCGTAAACATGACCTCGAGCCGTGAACTCTAACTACTCTTTGTTTTTTACTCCGCTCTTGTGCTGAGATCGTTATTGTATCAGGATTTAGGATTAACAATAAAATTGTGTCGTGTTTATTTTTGTTTTGCTGCGTGGAAGACATTTTGATTGAATGATGGACTGTCTTTTATCGAACTATTGAAGTGAAAGGGTGCTTAGTTACCTATCTGATGATAAGAGGTATCTACAGCCAATAAACTTCAACAACATACAAAAAGTAGATATATCTATATAAAAGCTACAGTGTTTATTTATTTATTAAACTGTATCTTACAATGCAAATTTACAGCTGAAATCAATAGACAAGAAGGCCAATTAAAAGCTTTCACAGATAGCAGGTATGCCTCATGTGTAATTGCGGATTATTTGATTATTCAATCTAAAGTAATTCTTACTAATAATATAAAAGAGGAAGCTACTCCGGCTGTTACGTTTTCACGGCATAACTACTGAACCATTCATGAAAATCGATATCGAGATAGTTCATGACTCAAGACTTATAGAAGGAAATTTTATCAACATACCTACCACACGGTACCACGCGCAGAAGCTAGTATTTTTGTACGTTCGTTAGAATTCAAAAACCACAGGATCGATTTCCAAAAAAGACTTCTTAATAAGAATACTAGATTATTTCTGAGTAACGTAGTCTATATTTTATTTAGGTACTATTCGCGTGAGGGTGCTAGTTTTGAGTATAAATTGCATCCTAGCATGCACTTGATTCTCTTTGTACATCCCTGCGTACCATAATTGAAAGCACTTAAGTAATTATGGAGTAATCACTGACGATGTTGTCGTAGGCCGAGACGAAGCTGTACTGTATTGCTTTATTTCTGGTTACAAGTTACTATCCGCTTATCGTAAGCTTTTGGGTTCGTACCCTTGGTCAGGCTAAAGTGTTTTTAGGATTTTTGTAAGCGATTTCACCGTAGCTGCACGGATTTTAAAATTTTGTCCAGTAGATAGCGATTGGATAATAGAGTAAATATGGGTGTTTCTACGTATAATAAGTATGTATTTACAAAAGAAAAGTATAATATGTATTATGATCAGTTATTCTTTCAAGTACCCATAGTACGTAGTTTTGGAGTAAGTTCTGCTTAGTTTTTTTTTTACGAACGTGTAGTCCACCTGATGGTAAGTGGAGTACAGCCCATGGACATCAACAATCCACAAAAGCAGATTATAGATGCGTCGCTGCAGCTGAGGACTACGGTGTTATGCCTCATTTGCCAGTAATTTCAGGGCCTGATCTCACCACCAAACCGGAACACAGTAATGGAAGCACTACTATTTGGCGGCAGGTTAAAGGTGACACGGTGGTGCTGCCGCCCTCGAGCTCATTCACAAAAACTGTACCACCAGTAAAAGTTTGGGACTAGATGGCGTTGTATGAAAGTTGTGAGATATTTATTTATTTAATTATTATTAATTAGTCTTAACAATCCTCTGCAACGTCCATTTCACTTAACTGTATATCGAATATTGCATCCCTTAAACCATAAGAGCATGTTTGAAATATTTTTTTACTATTCAAGTCTCATTACTCATTGGCACAAATAATTACAATAAAAAAACCAATTATGACACTAAAAGTTTGACAACTCTTGTCATTTTTACATTTCAGTATGGCTTGATTGTAATTTAAAATTATTTTGTGCAACAATTATTTTCCATGAAATACATTGTACTAAATTCACAATGAAAAATAAAAAACCCGTTTGAGATTTCATCTAAACAAAGAGTTACCAACAACGTAAGTATTTATAAAATAGGTGTTGTTTGATACTTCTAACTTAAACTACTGTTTATATGGTTAAACGAGCAGTAAAAGTAAGAGCCAGTTAGTGGTTTTACATAAAGTTACACTAGCTTTTGCCCACAGTTTCACTCACGTGACACATCGATGAAAATAAGTCTTTCATATAATGCAGGTTCTTAAATGAAACGTTTGCTTCACAGTGTTCACGATGGAGCAGATCTTCATGATAGAGGTGTATGTCAAAAAAATTGTACTCAAAGTAGAGCCACCAGAAAAAGATGAATATGAACTAGCACTGGAAGCCGAAGAAAAAAGAAAAGAAGCAGAGGCCCTTGCAGCACTTGAAGCTGCAAAAAAAGGAAAAAAAGGCAAAGGTGCTGCCGGTGGTAAAAAAGGAAAGGGAAAGGGGAAAAAGGGCAAAGAACCACCCGGCCCAACAGAAGAAGAAATGAAATTCTTACAAACATGCACCATGCAAATGAATTGTTTGCCTCTTTTCGATTTCTATATAGCTCATGATAACTTTATTGCACCACCTCCACCAGCTCCGCCATCAAAGAAAAAAAACAAAAAACCTCCGAAGCCCAAAAAAGGAAAAAAAACTCAACCGCAAAAGATTATCTTGCCTTCTGAACCCTTGCCTCAACCACCCTTTTTTGGTGTCGGTAATTCAGTAATGTTTTTGTCAAGGCCTTCAAAATTAGAAGAAATCTTGAAAAATACACCCCTTTACATTACCGTATGGAATCGAGACCAAGAATTCAATTGTATCGGCTTTTGTGTTGTTCATTGGCACGAGTCGTTTTTTGAAAGTCTTCAAAGAGCTGCTGAATTAAACCCTCCTGATATGCAAAAAGGAGAATATAGAGATACAACAAAGCCTGAAATGGTCACGAACACCGTAGAACTGACCCGTTCATTACAATGCGAAGAAGATTTAAAAGCATCTGGTGAAGTAAACTTTTTTATTCGTTTGTCATGCTTGGGTAATAGTATTATAAGTTACTTTGTATCATTGCCAGAAGCAGAGAGATTACCAGGACGAAAATATCTCAATGATGATTTGAAACTGAAAGATGTTGAGGTAGTGAGACACTGGGAAGGAACGTTTATAGAAGATGTGCCTCCTGTTGCATACATTTTTGGAGCTCCTGATATAACAAGGGAGCCTATACGTCCAGTTGAGGAAATAAAAGTTTATGACGACTTTGTGGCTCCATTCACTCAAAGTGAATTATCAATTCTGGCAATGGGCTTTCCTAAAGGCCCTTGTGGTGGTACGAATTGTCCAAAACGAATGGATTTCAGAGGTAGTCAGCACCAATTTATTCCTGGAGAAATGAATAAAGGAAAGTATCAACACGGTCAATTCGTCAATAAGAGGGATGTTCATGGGCCATGTGGCAGACTTGATTGTCCATTAGCTAAGAAGGTTCGGCATTATCTATGCAATGAAGGCGCCTATAAGACTTGTAAGAAACCTTGTCCTAAAGATTACTACTAAACTAAAACAATAATATAAGTTACAGTTTTATGACGTTTGGCACGCTTATTTAAGAATTTGTGAGTATTTACCGATTATATAAAAATTATATCAATTATAAAAATTGTATTTAATTCATTATTTTTGTCCTATTAATTTTGCTATATATATACCATTAATACTCAATGTACGTTTTGTCACTTCGATTTAAATCAACTTTCTCTCTTTGTTAAATCTTTAGGTATATTATTTCTTAACTGGACAATAACAAATTACAATGAATCATTTGTACTTTCTCTTTTAACTTTGCACCCGCTAAATTTAATGGGGACGAAACAATTATGTCGTGAGATCATTGCAGTATTCTGCATTATTTAGTATTACTTTTTCCAATAATATTAAGCATGATGTTAAAGTCATTATGAATGTGAGAGTTTCAAATCTTGATTGTTAAATACCCAATCTCTCAGCTGAAGGTGGCAATGTCATAGCGATTGCCGATTACAATGAAAGTACTTTAGTGATGTTTTTTAATTATAGTTGGTGCCGTTAGGAAATTAAAATACTGATACAGAAGACAATGTTGTAATTTGCAATACCACTGCATCTACTATCCTTACCTCCTAATATTTTAATTTTGAAAGAGATTATTATGTCTAATTGTCAGTCTCTTCAAAGCAAAGCTACTGAACCGTTATTGATGAATTTGGTAGAGATAATTTAAGACTATTAGAAAAGACGTAATTTTACTTCATATTGACGAACGATACGAGCAAAGCCGTGGTCAGAAGTTAGTTATATTCAAATTTATGCAAACATGCGTTCCATCAAGCGTGCTGATCAGTGTGGATGGACTCTCAGGTAATTTGGTAACCAGAATCGTGTAAAAATCCGTAATAACACACTTTAGACAACAATGGCCATTTAAAATCCCATAAAATCCCGCGATATCCTAATTGCGTTTTTATCCTTTGCACCGAACCGTGACTTTCTGTCAAAATCTCACTAATGATTACAATGATTTTTGAAACAACGGTTTTAACACCATTCTGGTATTGAACAATTGTCTCTATGTGCATATAATTAAAGTTCATTTTGGTTTTATCATTTTAGAGAAATATGTGATATAGGGCAGGAAAATTGATGTTATTTGTGATTGTTAATCTCACAAGCGTTAGTATTTTCTCGGAAATTGTTCTTGTACGTAGTCTAAACTCGCATTGTCTTTCAAACAGATGTCAGATGTGGTTATGTGTAGTTGGTTATTTTAGATCCATGAGATCCTGTTTCACGACGATCCGTACCCGTAACAAAGGTTGTATTCCGGTTCCATCTATCCAGAAATAAATGTCACAGAACTGTATGTGCATGTGTAAATTATTATTATTAATAATAATTTACATGTGTAAATATGTATACTATAATCTGGTGACAAATATGTTTTCTTTCGCGCTCATCATGTAGATTCTGTAGATTTGTAGTTACATCGAAAGAACAACAAATTTGCTTGATACGAGTTACACATTCCTGCTTTCTGTCCATCCGTCCTCTCTCTGGCTCCATCAGAAAATCAGCGCTTCATGGCTTTATTACACTGCAGCTTATAGCTGAGATGGTGACCTTTTTTGGCAGTTTTAATGTTTAGTTTTACTTTTTGCTTTTTTTTCCAAATGATACGTTACAGGGGAATGTAACGTATCATTTGGACCCACTTATGCAAAAAGGAACCTGAACTGAAATCCTTACAGGGTCGATTAAAATGTATTTTTGAAAGAAATAAACGTATTTATTCTAACAAAAAAAGCAAAAAGTAAAACTAAACATTAAAACTGCCAAAAAAGGTCACCATCTCAGCTATAAGCTGCAGTGTAATAAAGCCATGAAGCGCTGATTTTCTGATGGAGCCAGAGAGAGGACGGATGGACAGAAAGCAGGAATGTGTAACTCGTATCAAGCAAATTTGTTGTTCTTGGTGTTCGGGGTGTTTGTATCGTAATGCTCGATATCGAATCTCAACGTTACATTACAACGAATGTTTTGCGATGTGGGAGGCATTTCTTACGAAATACTTGGCGGTGAATCTCAATGTTACATACATGCGTATGCTCGTGCGGTGTGGTAGTACCATTTGACGTACCAAAAAATCTTTTGTCATTTTGTAACGCATATCATTATGTTAGCGCGTCACATTAGAGTGAGTCAGGTAGTTTATATTTTGTTATCTCCACTTTAAACGTATATAAGCAATTATCGCTTTTATCAGTATGACCTTGAGAGCTATCATCGCACAAACGCATTATGCAGTAATATGCGCTATTGTTTGCACCAATTTGAATATATTACACAAAACGGTGATGTCAGTATGTGTGGTGTAGAGTGTTATTGTAATGGAAAATTCCATAGACAGAGATTAAATATTTTAATAATAATATAATCAGTTGTGAAAAGCTCAATCACGCCTATATTACTCAGAAGGTAGGCAGAGGTGTTCAACACCCACATTTTACCTGTCAGGTTTAGGTCCCAAGGGATAAGGGGCGAGCCTATCGCCTTTCACCGAGCACAATTCCAACTCCGTGCTGCTATTATAACACTTTGACCCGGGAATCGAACCCAAGACCTCGCGGTAAGAGGCGCATACGCTAACCACTAGACCATCGAGGCACTGTTGTAATATGCACTGTTGTCGCACTGATTAACATATAACACGTATTAAAGCCATAAGTAATGTATAAATACTAAGTACAAGGCATTGTTCTGGAAAATTCCTGACAAATAATGCAGAATTATTGTAATGATTGCTAATTTTATGAGAGGCCTACTAACGTGTGATGTGATAGATAAATATAGTATTTGTTTTTGTTAGGCGTGAAGTTGGCAACACAACGAAACGGTTTTTTACCTTGGCTGTGGGTGGATAAAAAGTTATGCATAAAAATACGTGCATAAAAAGCCTTGTGAAATTTTATATCATGATTTTGCAAGATCTAGCGTTCTTGAGAAGAGCTGGACCCCCAAAACCGCATCGTAATTTTCTAGCCTACGGTGCTTGCTTAGCAGACGTAGCAACTATAATAAAATTGAATGGCACCCTATTGCACCTGGCAACACGGTTAATACTATCGCGGTTGCCAGCACTAGTATATTTTGGTAAAATATCCTCTTTTGTACCAATAAAGTTTAAATAAATAAACTGCTGTAAATAGCTGTTCACATTATATCTCTTTAGTTGTAGCAACTGGAAACTTAGGTTGACGCAAATAAACTGCTTTATTTGCTAAGCCGATGTTTTAATTATGTTATTGTTAGAATGATTTGTGGGTAATTGAGTTTTTACAATAGAGGTCAAGTAGCAAAATGTCTGAAATTGTGCCTTGTAGTTGGAAAGTCTCCCCTAATTACTTAGGGGGACCTACTCAAAACATATTAGGTGACATTTAAAAAATAGGTGTTGACCTACTTAGCCCCATCTTAGAAACACAGACGTGATGTTATGTTTTCAATATACGTATTTGATTTGAGAGGATTAATTACAGTCTATGCTTCTATAATGTATTCTTATTTGATTCGCAAAGCACCTAGGTATATTTTATCGATAGATAGATAACCTACTTGTTTTAATAGACTTATCGAAATAATTTTGGTTTCCCTTTCAACGCAATTAATAATTTGCCAATGAAAAAACCGACTTCAATTACTAATAATGCTTATATAATAAAAACTACTAGACCAAACTGAAAGAAATTTTTATGGGACCACTTGGCAGCTATTTCGCGTCGAACAAAAAAGAATCACGCTAATTGGTCCATTAACCGCGACGTAATCGATGTATATACATAGAAAAAAAACATACTGGCCGAATTGAGAACCTCCTCCTTTTTGGGGAGACGCTTAATAAAATCAAAGCTTTTATGAATAAATCTGTGTTTACGCCTGATAGAACTTAAAAGCAATACTACTGGTAGCGTCGAAGCCTTCGGATATTTAGGGAATAATTTTATGGAGGTACTGATGGCAGTCGCTCCACGTTAAAGACTGATAATGATTAAAATTTTAAATGAGATCAGTTTAGCATAATATAATTATTCGTATCGTTACTTTTCCATCATATCATATTTTTTTTACATAACATAACTTGACTTCTACATTACCCAGAAGATGACGTTATGTTATGTTAAGATGGATGTTATGTTTAGGTCCCATTGGATAGGGGGTGGACCTATCGCCATCCACCGAAAAGTATTCTTACTCCATGGCAATTTCACAAATATATCGTGGCAGTAATTTTGTTTAGCTCTTTACATTCTTAAACCTACTTTTTTGAGAATTATGACACTAATCTTTAAAATTAAATCCCAGTCATATTTTCTTAGTCTTTGTTCTAATAAGATTTGTTTCAGTTCCCAATCAAATGTGACAGTAAATCAGTACTATAACATTCACCAATATTTCACTCCACCAACAGCAGTCGTAAAAGTCGACAAGACTAACCATAGATTTTTGATCAGCCTAAATGACTCATAGTCTGTCAGCTGATGAAACGAGAAGCCTCGTTACATGATGATTCATCACGGTGGGTGTGGCTTCGACACGTTCAATGTTACGTCAACATTTTAAATGTCATTAGTAGCGGTTTTTAAACATTTTCAATTGATTAGGTATAATTGGTTTGTGTTTTTAATCTATGACTGAAACTTTTTACGTTTTAACATACGGTTATTATTACGCAGAAGATTGTGATAGAGATGTAATTAACAATCATACTTCATAAGTTATGTTTCGGCTGGCTCTATGTATAACTGATTCCGTAATATTTTATTTTAGAGATGATTAATGAGTTAAAGAGATCTGCTTAACAATACAATTGAATCTTTGTTTTATAATGGCAGACCTGTATCTCATCCAAGTCCCTGCTGGGCTTGGGCCATAGTCCACCACGCTGGCCAAGTATGGATTGGTAGACTTCACACTATCCTCGAGCGCTTTGTAGGCACTCTTAGGCATGCAGGTTGCATCACGATGTTTTTTCACCGTTAACGAGCAATAATTTATATGACAAATTCCGCGTCTGGCAACACTAGGGCTAACAGCTGATCTTGTTTGTTCCGCTATATTTTATTTAAATTATTAATTTATTTCAAGTTTTCTTAGTCCATTTCCATTATAATCATTTATAATAGTGATAAGGAAGAGTATAATTAATATTTATACGTATATAATTAATTAATTGTGAATTTGTGAGTGTTTAATTACAAGGTGACAGGTGGGTATAGGTTACCGGTACCGCAAGTGAATTAGTGCATATTTTGCTAATAAATAACGTAAGCTAATAATTTTTCCATGGACACAGTGCCTTCGATAACTATTTGAACCTATTATTAACAGAAAGTTGTAAATTCATAATTCATAATTTTGACCACTTAAAATCAATCGTTAATAGTGTCATACAACCTACCCGTTAACTTGAAAAATAAATAAATCTACGCAAATCCTTGGTAATAACTGTAATTTATTTAATTGTTTTATACTTTTTACCTTATAATGATGACTCGCAGAGCTTTGTCACGTCAGGAGGAGTCAAAACTCCAACTGACATTGCAAGAATTGAAAGTTACCAAGGATTTGTGTGCGCAGTTACATAGTGAAAGAGAGGACAATGAGAAAGAACTCATTGAATTATTAAACACTAACTCTAAATTAAAAGGTGACATGACTGCTTTACATGTAGAATTTAGTTTAATTGTTGAGGAACGGGACACTCTCAAAAATTTAGTTGATAAGTTTGATCGCTGCAGTGATGAGTACGAGCAGGCCCTTGCAAGGATCTCCACCTTGGAGCAGGAGCTCCGGGAGGCACACCTACACATCTCACAACTGCAAGAGGATGCCCACAACATCACCGTGCAGGAAAATATAAGTTTGTTTAGTGAGTTAGTAGAGAGTGCTCCGCAGTTGGTTTCTTCTACAATAACACACACTGACAGTTATCCTATTTAAGTAATGAAACTCTAAAACAAAATCAGTCAGTGTGTCTGTTAAATTGTGGCAGGAATAAACTGAAAAAATATGTAAAAATTAACAGGTATATTAGAAAAACACAGAAATTGATTAAAAATCAAAAATTAGTATCCAAATGTGCCAAATTTAGCAAAGAAAAGGTAGAATTATTTGATGATTTAGAATTAAGTACATTAAGATTAGAAAATAGCAGGATTAAGTATGATGCTGACACACAGGCCTTACAATTGAGAATTGATAATTTAACAGAATCATTGAAGTCAACTCAAAATAAATATGATTTATCACTTAAAGAAATTAATGAGTACTCAAAGGCCATGGATGATCTCTTGAAATTAAGTAATGACAACACAGAGCGCTTTAATTCACTTGTTAACAACCATTCATGTCAGTGCGCTCGCTCTAGTTCACCACAGCCAGTGAGTGCTCCCTTAGTTTGCTGTGACAATAGTAAGAACTTGTGTGATGGCTCTCATACTAGTATTAGGACTCAGCAGTCATTAGGTGCATCAATTGATGTAACATGTTGTACACCAAGTGATGCACAAAGTACTATTATGTTTAGTGATGGTATTGGAAAACATATGGGCTCAAAACTGAATTCTCTTGTTAAGGGACAATCAGTTGTTAACCATTGCTTACCATCTGCAACATATGATTTTATTATGAAAAGAATTTTAAGTTATAACTTCAGTAATTATAGAAATCTTATTATTTTAGTGGAAAATAGGGGTAATGTTACCAAAAAGGATTTAGTTAATTATTTTGATAATTTATTATCTCTAGGCTTAAGTAGTATCATTTTGTTCACATTCCCCTACTGTAGGAGCCTGTCAGATGCGGAAAATAATCTTAGATATAAGTTGAACAATGTACTACACACTATAAGTACATATAATGATAGTATTCATTTGATTGATACTAACAGTTTTGTTAGCAGCAAATTATATTTGACTAAAGGTAACTATTACCTTTCTGCTAGTTTTAAGCGACAGATAGCAATTTCGCTATCCTATTTTATTGACATTACAGCCAAGAACTTGGCTACTAACAGATCTGCTTCTATTGAGCAGACTAATGACATGCAATTATTATCGAATGATTATTTGAATCATGACATGAATTTTAACTTAGCCTCTATTGAGGGTACTTCTGACATTCTTAATATTAATGATATTGACATTTCTAATTCTCATATTAATTCTGAAATCTGCAATCATTTAAATTAGTTGATGAGACAACAGAGGTAGCAACCTCTAGCTCTAATTTATTACATGTACAATTGATCAATTTAGCTGCAGAATCAAATAGTAATTATATGTCAAAACACCCACAAAAATGTACTAATTACAATACAAACGAAAATATAAACCTGGTGCATCAAAATATATGTTGTTTAAATCTGGGTAAGCAACTAGAACTGGAATTATTCATGAAATCTGAAAATATTAGTATAATGTGTGTTACTGAGCATTGGCTTAAGGGGCATCAGCTCATGTTTAATTTCAGCAACCACCAGGTTGGTAGTTCATTCTGCAGGGTCAACACAATACATGGGGGGTCCCTAATTTTACTTAATAAGAAACTTAAATTTAAAGAACGGAAAGATATTGTGTCCCTCTCTGTAGAATGTTCCATAGAACTCTCCTGTGTACAATTAGAGCAGTTCATTATTATATGCGTATATAAACCTCCCTCCGCAGACCTTAATTTATTTTTAGAAATCATGGATGAAGCCCTATGCAGAGTAAATAATTTGGGTAAAACAATTTTAGTCTGTGGAGATTTTAATATTAATATTCTAGTTAATACAACTGCATCATGTCAAATTTTGAGTCTTTTTAAATCCCATAATTTAATAAACTTATTTATGGAGCCTACTAGAATAAGTGCCACCACTGCTACATGCTTAGACAATATTTATACAGATATTAGTCCAACTCACAGAAGTATTATTAATAAACTAGATTCTGATCATTCTGGGCAAATGATAAGTTTTAAAATAAAAAGTAAAAATGTAGTTAGGAAAAAAATTACTTCTATACCAGTAACAGCTAGTCGCTTTGAACGTATGAGAGTTAACCTAGCTAATAACTTACCTTTCTTAGATAATTACATAGAGCCTAATGTAATGTATAATTCGTTTTTTGATTCATTTCTTCGCGATTTTAACTCAATATTTACTTCCAAGGAGATTACTGTTACTAGTAGTCCTGTCTTTGGTGACTGGGCAACCGCAGGTATCCATAAGAGTAGGCAAACATTGTACATTTTATACTATGAAAGACAATTTAATAGCAGTGAAGAGTTTAAAGAACATGTCAAATCATACTCGAAGATTTTTAAACGCGTTTGTAAAATTGCCAAATCTACATTTATTAAATCTAAAATCAAAAACAGTAGTAATAAAATTAAAGCCACATGGAAGGTTATTAATGAAGAGACTGGGAAGGTTAGATCAAAAAATTCAGACTTTAAGTTAAGTATCAATGGTCAAGTAACCAAGTCAGATTTAGAAGTTGCCAGTGCTTTTGAAGGATTTTTTACTGCTTTTCCTGTCTCTCTAACTAGTGCTTTAGGCTCTTCCTCCTCCGTTGCCGAGTCGTTACTTAAAGATAATGTGCCTGAGTTTTACAATAATTTCGATTTTTACCATGTTAATTTGTCTGATTTTAAAGCCGCGTTTAAATCAATTAATATTAAGAAAACGGCTGATCTATGGGGCATTTCTGTACATATTATAAATTCGTTGATTGACATTATTGCACCTGATTTAATCGTGATATTTAATAGATGTATTGATTGTGGTGTGTTTCCTGACTTAATGAAATTAAGTAAAGTCATTCCTTTGTTTAAATCAGGTAGTACATTAGACCCCACAAACTTCAGACCAATATCGGTGCTACCTACGTTTAGTAAAATTTTTGAAAAATTAATTCTCGCGCAGTTACTTAAATATTTTAATGAAAACAATCTGTTGCACACTAAACAATTCGGCTTCACTCGCGGACGGTCAACATGTGATGCTGGGGTAAAATTACTGGAATGCATATTTGAGGCTTGGGAGGAGTCGCGGGATGCCTATGGAGTGTTTTGTGACTTATCTAAGGCTTTTGATTGTGTGCAGCATGAAACTCTAGTCAAGAAGTTACACCACTACGGTATAAGAGGCATCGCTCTGGATCTTCTTACTTCATATCTAAGCGATAGGATTCAGAGAGTAGATGTCAATGGAAAGCGTTCGCATGGATCAGCTGTAGCAATGGGGGTGCCACAAGGCTCTATTTTAGGGCCTTTCCTGTTTCTCTTGTATATTAATGATTTACCTCATCTTGTTAAGGATAATCATGAGATAGTATTGTTTGCGGATGACACTTCTTTAGTTTTTAAGGTAAAAAGACAACAATCAGTAATTGACGATGTAAACAATGCTTTATCAAAGATAGTGAACTGGTTTAGTGCTAATAACTTGCTTTTAAATGGTAGTAAAACAAAATATATTAGATTTTTTACAAAAAATGTTAAGCAAGTCAAAACTAGTGTGGTGATGGACAATGAGGAATTGGAAATGGTCAATAAGGTTGTCTTTCTTGGTATAACATTAGACTCTAAATTACAATGGGGCCCACATATAGAAACGTTGTCTGGTAGACTCAGCTCAGCAGCTTACGCCGTAAAAACAATTCGTCAACTGACCGATGTTGACACTGCGCGTTTAGTTTATTTTAGCTATTTTCACAGTATAATGTCATATGGTTTATTGCTCTGGGGTAGTGCCGCGGATATAGATTCAATATTTGTGCTCCAGAAACGAGCTATTCGAGCTATCTATATGATGAGTCCCAAGGAGACACTAAGAAATAAATTTAAAGAGATACATATTATGACGTTACATTCTCAATACATTTTCGAAAATTTAATGTACGTTCACAAAAACCAAACGAAATTTAAGAAAAATTGTGATCTCCATAAATTAAATCTAAGGAACAAAAACAAACTCGCTGTGCCCACTACTAGGCTCCATAAAATCTCTAACTCGTTTCCAGGTCAATGTATACGCTTTTACAATAAACTTCCTTTAGACGCAATAGAATTATCGATAGGTAAATTTAAAAAATATGTTAAAACTAAACTATGTCAAAAAGCTTACTATAGTATTTCAGACTACATAAATGATAATAGTATTTGGAAATGAATTGCTCTTCTTATGTGATTTTTTTATGTACTTTTATATTGTTATATTTTTCATTTTAAAAGATGGTGCACATGAGTTTCTCACCAGCTCTTCTCATAATGCAATACCCATCGGAGCTGGTACTTAGATTGATTTTAATTCGATTCTAAACAGTTTGATTAAAATTAATCTGAGCCCCGGTTATTCAAATCATTGTAATTAGTATAATTTAGTATTATTTATTATTTACTTTTATATCATTTTTTGTAATGTTTTGACGTGTTCAAGCGCCTCCTGGGGCCTATGAAAATAAATGATTTGAATTTTGAAAAAAAAAAAAATTTTGAAATATCATCGAAAAGACGAATCTTAACGATTTATTGACAAAGGTGTGTGACGTGGGTTCGAACTCGAGACCTTTGACTTAGCAGTCCTACGGTCTCCCACTCGGCTACCGCTACTAAAGAAGAAGAAGATGAGATCGTTCCTATTTGATTTACTAAATATTATTATGATTATTCTATACACTTTGAATGTGATTTATTCACAAAAAAGCATACTTCATTTGACTACTTTCTCTTCAGCATACTCTAAGCTCAATGATTTCTTTGACGCCCAGTGTTAGACGGCCTGTACTAATCATTAGCTGTTATATTACTAAAATAATTATTCAAGTAATTAATTACAATTAACCGATACCAACGTTTAGAGTCTAGACTTATCGCAAGAACATTAAAATAATCAAGCAATTACGCTAATGAAATTGATTTAAAACAAGTTTTATGTCCAAACAAATTGCACGTTTAGTCAAAAATTAACATAACTATATTATTTAGTTATAAAAATGTTAACCTTAAACTCTCCTGAATTGAACGACATTAAGGTAAAAAATTGCAGCACAAAAATAGAAGTTGTCACTTTTTAAAGCGTGCGATTAATTAGCACCTAAGATTTGGACAGGTTGGTGAATCATAAAGATATTGAAATTTCAAAACGTGACCTGATTCAATAATGTGGTGATATAACCGGTGTGTTTGCAAAAAAAGTAAACAATGATTCATTCGTGCTGGTCGACATGGCAACGTATTTGGATGGGCTTGACCTTACGTTTGGTGACGTGAAGATGACACAGAATACAGATATGAGGGTTAAATATTGAGTATTTGTAGTAAAAGGATAGGACAGTTATTATGATAACATTACCTATAAAAAAAAGTGTTTATTACCAACGAAAAGTACAGTTTTCGATTGTCCATTGGCCCCACACTAGGCAAGCCTGTCCTGTGGGTGCCTATTATGATTACATTAGAAGATTTTTACAAGTGCTCGGTCGACATCATAAGGCAAAAGGCAAAAAAAAAGAAATAAAAGTAACATACGAATTTGAAAAAAACCGGCCAAGTGCGTGTCGGGCCACGCGCAGTAGGGTTCCATAGAAAATTACTTTTTAACTAAATGGCGTCCTTCAGAAAGGAAATGTTTGTAGTACACGAAACCAGCTAGCACGTATGACGAGATGTATGAATGTTGAGGAAGCGAAAGAAGTATGTAAGGAGCGAAGCACATGGCGTTCCATCGTCTCTGCCTACCTCCGTGGGATAAAGGCGTGATTTTATATATGTATTATGTATGTTTATTTATGTTTCAAGAATTTTGAACGAAATATTCTGAGTAACTGCATCTGACATTTCGGACCCCTATTCCTCTTGAACTAATGAAGTGAACTTATCCGCTATAGTTTTCCTTTAAAGTTCATTACATGTACTACCGACACAATTTTTTTCAGATTTTAGGATCCAGTAGTTTAGCTTTTAGAGGGGGGGACGCCCTACTCGAACAAAAAATTGCTCTTTAAAGTTAATTATCTCGCAAACGGATCCCTAAATCAAAAAACTGTCTTAGCAACCCCTAAACGTTTTTAAAAGTCCTATCTAACAATATCCCACACTATGGGGTAGGCGACAAAAAAAAAAACATCCCTACTTTACATGTAGGGGAGCTACCTGAAAAAAAATTTTTTTTCCAAATTTTACTCTACGACTTTCTTTGTTTAGTTAACATACATGTTTATGCAAAATTTCAGTTTTCTAGCACCAACGGTTTCGTCGCTATGCCGTGGACAGACGGACAGACGGACATGGCGAAACTATAAGGGTTCCTTGTAGGTACTACGGAACCCTAAAAAAGGCAAGTGAATAAGTATTATTGTGCCTAACTTAAACTAGCTTATGAGCTAAGAATATAAAATATTTATACATACAATATTGATACATACAAAAAACCAGCTATGCTGATATATAAACCAACAAAGTATGATAATAATAATTAAATATAATATAACAATTTAAATATATAAAATTTAAATAAAGTTATTTCTTTTTTAATTTATTTAATTTCTTATAAATAAAAATAAAAAAAAATAAAATAAAAATGTTTATTTGACACAAGTAAAGTATATACATATTTTTACTTATCTAATAGTTTGACGCTATTCGTTTACATAATTATGTACAAAATAAAGGTACTGGCACTGTTTACTAAACTAGGCAGAAGCCTGTATTTTAGCTGACAGTGTTCAGTCGCAGGAAGTGACACTTTAAAAACGTTATATTAAATAACTTCAGTAATACTAGCCGCAGTCGGCCGTTGGGTGGGTGACGATCTAAATATAACGAGGTTTTTGTGGGTGATATTAAGCCCAGTTGCAATTTAATTTTAAAAAACTATGCCTGACGTAACGGGTATTCCGAGGTCAGAAAGTATGCCAAAAAGTCTAACAAATCTATAACAATGAGTATTTATTAATTAAGGTACACCAACAGTTTTTTTTTATACTATGCCCACAGCGATCGAACGTTTAGTCCACCTGATGGTAAGTGGAGTACAGCCCATGGACATCAACAATCCACAAAAGCAGATTATAGATGCGTCACTGCAGCTGAGGACTACGGTGTTATACCTCATGTGCCAGTCATTTCAGGACCTAATCTCACCACCAAACAGGAACACAGAAATGGAAGCACTACTATTTGGCGGCAGGTTAAAGGTGAGACGGTGGTGCTGCCGGCCTCGAGCTCATTCACAAGAGCTCTACCACTAGTGTATTTAACCACTCTGAACAAAAACATTTACAAACAAAATTATTCTAATATTTGGCAAAAACTTTGGAAGATGATGATGATTTACATACAAGAAATAGTTAAAAAACCTATATTAGCAGTGTTTCTCTAACACGTTTAAAATTTACCCCTTTATCCAGATTCTCTGTATCCAGGACAATAATTTAAAAGATCAGCAGGATTACCAAGAACTCCCTCCATGATAATGTGTTCTGGAAATTCATTTAGACCAATTCCTAAGAAAAGGAGAGGTCCTTATGATACACTTAACGATCACTTTTAAGAAATTTCTTATTATACTAAATGTAATATTAATTTTAACAACGTATGTAGTGATTTTTTCCACCTGATGGTAACTAAAATTTACATCCATCCGAAAAAAAACACAAGTAATACCAAAGCGATAGTGGATCAGTCGCTTACTCGACCATACTTAATGTGCTAGTAAGAATAAGGCCAAAACTCTTAATATTTTTGCCACGATTACACCATAGTTAAGAATTATACGTACAAAGACACATCAACCGATACATTTTCACGTAATGTTGGTCTATTTAGTCACGACGCACCTAAGTCGATGCCTAAATGAAAAGGTGAAACCGCGGTCAATTAAATAGACCATTACGTGAGTCAATATAAGTTGTTCTCGTGTTATATTGGCTTAGCTTATATTTAGAGAATAGCTATACATGCGAAACTATATCTGAGGACTACTGCGAAATATCTCATGTGCCAGTAATTTCAGGACCTAATCTCCTAAGGTATTTAGCGACAAGTTAAAAGTAAGACGGTGGTTCTATTAACCTCCCACAAAAGCTCTACCACTATTAATACAGCTTTTAAGAGCGTATGTCCAATGATTTGTTTAAACACACTTAGTTAGAGGACTACTTTCAGTTGGTATATCATGATATATTTGTTTTGTTGCTGCACTATTTGACGAAGCTAAATAGAACCCTGTTCTACACCTGTTCATGATTACTTAGTTATTTTATTTTGAGTATTTTTAACAAAACAAAACTTAGGTTGCATGAGATAGTGGGTAAGCCTATCTGGCTATCTGGCATCTATAGCCTGGTGCATATAACCCATGAGATATCATGGGTTATATCCACCAGGTGCCATTCGCTACTACGTATTATAAAAAACGGGCTTACTAAACGCTTTTACCTAACCAGAGTTTGAGTGCACGATTGGCGTAGTGGTTAAAGAGATCGTCTTGCCGCCTTTAACTGCGCTGGTGTTGTGGTTTCGATCACACGGGACAAATCCTTGTGTGATCCGCAAAGATTTATTCTGACTTTTGGTCTGTGTGTGTGAAATGTATGTTTGTGAACACCCCCGCAACACAGGAGCTATTCCTCGTACGAATGTCGTATTTAAACAAACAAAAAATGAATAAGCTTGAAGATTTGGTATCCAAAAACTAGCTTCATTAATTTCATTTCTTTATAGCCAATAGAATAGAAAATAGCCTTTGCAAATTAAAACTACACATTTTAGTCATATTCCAGTTCTGGTGACTGTTGATCTTATTATATGTGACTTTTTTGTTTCTTGCATCAGCTGTGGAATGTCATTGGACCAGCAACTCGTACACTATAACTCTGTTTTGCGTCAATGGTATTGCGTAAAAGGCATTCGTCATCACATGGAATTAAAATACCTATTTAGAACTTTTTAAATATATAATTATACAAAATGATTGCCAATCCAATAAAATCCAAAATAATTGCCAATAAGTATGTTTCCTTTTGTATTATAATTATAAAACATACATAATTATTAATTGAGGTGCATGAAAGAAGCCTCCCCTAGTGAAGTACACAACGATTCCCTACGACCGGCGCACCCTGGGCAATTCGCGAATTCTTCAAAGCAAAATTGGCTAATCCTTTCACCACGATGGCAAGTCAAAATAAAATTTGACTAAGCCATCACGACGAAGAAGAAGAATTATAACAAAACATTAAGCTTTAACGATAATCCTTGATCATTCAAGATTATACTCACGCCAAGTTTAACAAGTTAAGTTATAGTAAATTCTATAAATTTCCAGGCAAATATGACATAACATCCGTCAAATAAATTCCAATTAGGCAACCAGGGATGTAGCCAGAACGTGAGTAACTGGCACTTGTTAAAAAATACTACATGTAATTTTGCTTTCCATTGTTTGGTTCAAATAACTGTCACAAATAATTTTCATTTAAACGTTCAAACTTCATAAAACCATACGTAATTAATATTTAGAGCATAACAAAGGCATAAATTAGTATATTATTAAATACTTCCCAAAATTAACCAAACCTTTACCACAATATTGTGTACAAAAAGGTTGTATGGCACGGCTACACATCGACCTATACATTACCAGTATAATCTGGTCTCGCAAATCTCGCATTGCACGCGAAGCCTTTACAATTCGAGACCATAATAATATTATACTGGTAATGTATAGATTGATGTGTTGATGAAGTTTTAATTATTTTCATGTGAGGTTTCATTTAGAACTAATTATAATATATATTTGTTAATTTGCGCCGGCCATTTTATTGTCCCTTTTACCTTTGGGTTAATGAATTGGTTTTAATTGTGAAAGGCCAAGAATGCCCGAAATTGTTGGAAATCAAAAGACTTCTGATTTTATTTTCTTTCTTATTTGGGGTGAAGGGTTGCCCTATTCAATAAGTATTGTGAAATGTTCTGTTGGATGTATTATAAATATGAAAGTGCTCCTACATTATCAGGTAAAATTTGTTTACAATTATTTTGCCTAGGCTATCTCGCTATTTCTAGATTAAAATAATATTGAACTTTATATTATTGTTTTATTAACAAAGAAGATCTATGATCCATCTTGTATAGACGTTTCAAAACATTTAAGCCTAAAATCGCTTGTTCTATTAACAAATGTCAGCCTTATCACTTTTGTCAATTTTAAAGGAAATATTTGTCAAATAGGTCATGAATCAATTTTGCTAATAGATCGAATACTTCGTAAAGATATTTTATGTAACGAAACGTTGAAGCTCATTATTTTCATCACCCAACTGTCTCTTTGGTCTAGTAGATAGCGTGACGGCCTCTCACCGCGAGAATTTTAGGATTGATTACCAGATCGTCCAAATATTTGCAATTTTACCGACAGGAATTTCTCAATAGTAGCACGAAGGTTTAATTGAGCCCGGTGTGTCACGATAGGCGCATTCCCTATAATACACACCCCCTTTATGTTTAATCAGCATAAAACACATTGCACCTAATCATAACAGGTGAAATGTGAGTGTCATACACCTTTGTCATATCCTTCTGGGTAATAATATATTATCATGCCGATTGCCATGGCATGCCGATTGCCATGGCATGCCGATTGCCATGGCATGCCGATTCCGGCTACGGTGACTGCAATCTTTTTTTATGTGTAGTCTTTGTGTTTAGCCTTGTCGTGTACTCTTCAATGGCTGCAGTAGCCAACTTTATGAGTGAACGTGCGCTAACATTGTTGACACGTTAGGACACCATTCACGAAGTTGTTATGGCCTTCAGTTGTTTGGCCTTTAAAGCTTCGCGCTTTTGATTCAGGTCGGATTTCCTCTACTCCATAAAATCATCTACCTTCATCCGGGTCATCATTTAAGTCGGTCATTTGCTTGTTCCTCTCATTTTTTGGGTCGATATTGCAAAGATTCCAATTTTTTGATTTTGGTTTGTGGTTTTTGGTTGATGTTATGTTTTGTTATTTTGTATCATCAATCGATTCGAACCTGTACCTCCTACGCCCCTAGTGTTTACCCAGAAGGTGTTGGTGTGAATCCTTCTAGTTTCATAATTTATCAAACTAAATATTATATAAAAATCACTTTATCATACTATTATTAGTGTAGAAAATAGATTATAATTATAACTATACTAATAACATAGGGACATTAAAAAGGTAAAAAAAATACGATCAGTATATCACGAAACTCCACCACCACATACCGAATTCATCCTAACTATCCCCTCCTCCAGCACTTCTCTAATTGCTACGACAGTTCACGTTGTACTACAAACTGCAAATTTAATCAGCATCGGACTGAAACTTCCCAATGGCTGCACACAGCTGATTGCATCTGGTTACTCTAACTACTGTTATCGAGTTCTGCTATACATTGCTGGAATTCACTAGTGCTGGGAACTGGGAAGTGTAGTTTGATAGAACTATCGCGGGAAAACTGTATCTTACCAAAGAATTAAAGTACGATTCTTAATTATTCAACCTTATACAAAAAGGCATAGGAAAACTAACTTTGCTTTGAAATATAACAAGTAATTTAAGTTTGTTTGTATGTTTGAACCGAATGAGCGCCGAATTTACAAGACCAATCTCGATGCAAATTATTGTGAAAATAGTTCAAGAACCCCAAAAGAACATCGGGTACTTTTTATCAACGCAACGACTTACCAAGCGGGTGTAGCCTATAATATAGGACTGGGTTAATATAGTAATTATAAAGTATTTTGCACCAAAAAACAACATTAATATTATAATGTCACCAAAAACTATGAAATTGCAAGGAAGTTGTTGGTGTCATTATGACTGTAAATCAATAATGTAACATCTCATCGTTCATTACAGAATATAGAGCGTCCGGATCCAAAGTACCCTAACAACTATTTAAACATTTCTAAGCACAAACTTCGAAAAAATTACAAGATAATAAAAAATAAAAAATTATATCCATAGTCCATATTTTTTTCATCTAATGACAATTCAATTATAATTCAAATGACGTACTTGCTTCACTGGACCTACCGCAATCGTTGCGTGTCTGTATTCGGTAACAAAAACTATAATTAAGCCAAATTCATCATTGTCACAGCATCTTACAATGTTCTGTAGTCACAGCAATACGAGAGTCATTGTGGTCAAGCGCGAAAGCTTTGCTAGCTATGGGTTCTCTATATTGTGAGATAAATTTAACAGTAGTAAGACGATCCTAACTCTTTTTGGTACATTTTAATTAATTTTAGAATACTGCATAATTTATTTAAAAAATATTTATTTCTTTAGAACTAAGAAGCTATAATAGCTATTCTAAAAAAATCTTGCAACACTCGCTGAAAATCACGATATAGTTCATTTTGATGGTAATATTAAGGTGTTTTATCAGAATTACTGAGCCATTTTCAATAAATCTGTTCGATTATTGTTTTCTTTTTTACTTTTCTGTTTACAGTATTTTTTGTATACTCATATAGCATCCATCATAGGTTTTTGCATACTGGAAGCTCAAACATCTTTCTTTTCGACAGGTTTAGAACAGCATGGTCTTAATTAAACTTAAACAGCGACATTTTCCCATGAAGTCACGGATCTCCAATTCATCAAACCATTTCAATACTCATAATAAAGAAAAAAACATAGATTACACTGTATAGCAATCGGATTGACAATAGGCGACAGTTCAAGATTAATATTGGTCATTTTAACCATATTAACTCAGCTAGTCAACCAAAGAACTCAAAACAAAATTACCAAATCCAACTGAAAAATAAACTCATCAAATAAAATGTTCAAAAAGTTTTCTATTCAAAACGCACATGTAAAATTGTTGTTCTCACAATCCAAAGGCCTAATTATAATTTGAATCGTTTAGGAGTTAAATATTTTCGGCGTCAAATAGATAAAAAAAATGTTTCAAGACATCGTCTGGTGTTTGGTCAACAGAGCGGAAGGATAGGAAAACTGCTGAGCTGTATTAGGCTAAAAAAATATTAAAATCTGCAATCTTTCTCCATATGTGTATACAAATATATATATAATATACGTACTTACAAATATTTGTAATTTTAATATTAGTAGGATAGGATGGAATTAAATTCAAAACAGAGTCCTATAACTGGGTACATGTAAGAATTATTATATATTTTTTTAATAGAATATCACCAGCTATATTATTACTACTTATTCGTACATATAAAAATACGTTAGTTACAATATTTTTTTCGAAAGTAGGTTTCCCGAGTAAATCTTTATGTTTAAAAAATCATTCTGTCCAAAAATTTGCTTGGGCATTGATGAGTCACTGACTCAAGAGTGCTATTTTTACTAAGAAGACCATGAGTGTATAGTCTCTCATTATTTACGAAAGATGTCAGATCATGATAATAATTCCTAGGGACATAATTTTCCGGAAGCATACTGGCACCAACGACACAGTTTACACTAATACCATGAAATCCAAATCAATATGAAACTTATCATATGACAATAAAGCTTTATTATATTATAATATATTATACCACATCTCTACTAGTAGAATTTACCTATTTCCATAAAATAATTAGCATGCAGATCGCATCCACAGCTTCCTGTGCTTAGTCCCCGAGGATGAGTCACTCGCAGAAGTAGGACGGTGGTGGCCACCGCTTTAGAAAAAAACGCCGAGCACCTTATCTGTTGCATCAGATTGTATAAAGGGTGTTGTGTCTGCGAACTTTAAGACTTCGCTTTTTGTACGAAAGCTGAAGAAAGTTTATTGGTGTGAAGGTGAAAACAGTTTATTGGAGGTAACTGGCGTTAGCGAGTTTTTTTGTTGCGGCAATTTTAGAATGTGTATTTAGCGAAATATCCAGTTTATGATTGTAGCAAGGCTTTCTACAATTGTTTTATGAAAGCTCTAAAACTGAATCATAAATAGGAGTAAATAATAATCTTACGGCTGACTTGAGTCATCGTTTTATAATGTTTTCTGAACAATGTTTATATTAAAATTATATTTATTACGTGTATTTATCATAAATTATATTTATTTTATGTAAGCTATTGTATTTAACAATGTATGTTATTTTATTATATTAAAATTGTTTATAGTTATAAATTTGAATACATTGTCATGTATGTATACATAATTTATTTTAGTTTCGAGTACTTTCTAAATTTTATACTACATCACCATCTCGAATCATTCCTGTCCATCCTAAGGTTGCCTGGACGAGATCAGGCAATAGTGATAAGGCTGCCCATTGTGCATACTTAGATTAGACTCTTTTATAAATTGTATTTTATCTGGGTTTACAATAAAGTATTATTTATTTGTGTTTCTTTATTTTATACAAAATCATGTAAACATCCTTATATAATAGTCCTTGTATAGGTACATCAGAATTACTTACATTTAGCTAGAAGCTACATTGGAATTCGACTTGAAATTGAACAATACTATTTCATACGTTTGCTCTAATAAAACTAAATTTTCAATCACTCAAATATCTTGTTCTAAGTTCAATGCCCAAAAAGGATTTAATTAAACCACGCCAACCAGTACTAAGTAAAATAAAGCCATAGTACAATGTCAGTTAATCTAGCCTTCACACATTGTCTAGACGTGACAATGTCGCACGGCTATTGTGTTTGGCAATGTCGTTAAGTTCTCTGCTTACCCTGTTTTGCTATTGTTGTCTTTTGCTTAAGTGTTTATTGGATAGCACAGTGATAAATTGTGTGCATGAAAACTGATTTATCAAACGCCTTACCTTGGAATTCCAACAACAACCTCCCTGGTTGTTTCTTATAGTATGGGTGCTGAAATAATGTTTGGGACGTCTGCCTGTTGATAACAATTATGACCATAGGATGAAACAATAGAAAAAAACTATGCATTATTATATTGGTCAGCTGTCAAACTAAAGCGTCTATACGTTAAATAAAAGCCTAGTAGGAAAAGTTACTCGCTACATTAGGTGTCTCTATTTTTTTTTTATTGGTGTCCATACTATATAGTCTAAGTAACTAAGTATGAAAATGTACTAAGTATGTGGTGTGACACTAATTACAACACAGCTTTTGAAACTAAACATAACCATTGTTTTATTATAATTTATCTTATAGTATTATATAGAACCTCGTAAATGACTATTAAACATTTGTATTACATGCTTTATAATAATATAATTTGTTAAGATTCTTCATTTCGAAGATATGAGTGTATTTATCATATAAATTATCGCTCGCTAACGATGAAGGAAATCATCACGAGGAAACCTACATGCCTGAGAGTGCCTAAAAAGTACATGACTTCGAACTGGACCAGCGTGGTAGACTAAGGCCTAACCCTTTTCAATATGAGAAGAAGCCAGAGCCCAGCAGTGGGACATGTATAAGATACAGGGCTGCTATTATTTATTACATGCTTTTAGGTAATATAAATAAATAAATATTTCACAACTCACACGCAACGCCATCTAGTCCCAAACTAAGCAGAGCTTGTAATATGGGTACTAGAATAACTGATACTAATACATGTATACTTTTCTTTTGTAAATACATACATATTATACATAGAAACACACAGACTAAGACAAACCCCCATGTTCATGCATACAAAGATTTGTCTTAAGTGGGAATCGAATATACGCATGTTATGTTATGTTACTAATACTTTTTTTTCCAATCTACGGGTTAACATCATACTGTATACACCGGTGCGCCTGCGCCGATGACTCATACCGATCGTCAAACTCTCTCACAAAGCTATAGAAGAACAAACACGACCAATTCACTGACAATTCTTGTTTGAGCACTAACATTAATAATGTGTAAAGTAGATAAATATTGTCTACGTTACTCCGCTTTGAAGTTTTTAAAAGCTGTATTATAATGTCGTACATCATTTAACATTGGTTTTTTAGTAATTTTGATCTTATCTGGTATTGATTCTTGTTTTCTTAACAGTGATACTAATTCCCAGATAATTACGCGATAGGTCAAGACAGTAATTGGGGTCGACACAAGTTTTCAAGTATTTCCGTTTTGCATTATGACAAAATGAACAGGACTGCAGTGGAATCGAAATCACTAGTGCACTACGTCATAACATCTCGCCTTTATTATCCAGAGGGATGTGGCGAAGTGTTTGTTACCCACACTTCACCTGTTATGTTTAAGTCCCATGATCCAAATAAAAATAAAATAAAATAAAATAAAATAACGACGAAGATTTGAACATATTTAATGATCACACTCAGTTTCGCAATTTAATAACGAAACAATTTTTCGATCCGTAGTAATGATAATTTATATGTACTCTAATCATAATATATGTGAATTATTTAGATCTGTTATTAATTTTTAATAAGTAAGTTTCGATGTTAGCCATACATATAAGCGGAAACTGTCAATTGGCTTACGTTGTTATTTCTATAAGTTATTTTATTGATTGTCCTAAAAGCTGTTTGTTTCCCAAAAATAAATAAATAAATAAATAAGGATCAGTCATAATATCAAGCCTATATTACCAAGAAGGGTGTGGGCGGGGTGTTGTCCACATTTCACCTTTAATGTTTAGGTCCCATAGGATAAGAGGTGAGCCTATCGCAATCCACCGGTCACAATTCCAACTCCATGCTGCTATTGTAAATTTCCATTCACAAATAACACTGTGTTCGACCCGGGAATCGAACCCAAGACCTCGCAGACCATCGAGGCATCAAGACTATAATAATGTTTCTGCAAAGCTGTAACTGAATGACAGATAACGTGACGCAAGAAATTCAATAGGTACTGAACATTTACGATACTTTTTGGTCATTAAATAGAACGCAAAATGACGAGCAGCTGAATGAAGTCTTCACAGTTCAATTTAGACTTTTTATGCCCACTAAAAATCTTATTGCAACTGCTACAACAAAACATAACTTTTTAATATTTAATTTCACAGTAAATCCATTCATACAAACATTGTATTTTATATCTAGTATTCTAAAAAATAACGATGTAATAGATCATTATGAAATTTATTTGAAATAACGGTTTCGAACGTGACGTTTAGAATGTTGCCCTATTTAACGTTTTTAAACGTCAACGGACAATAGTGTTGCCAGTTTTATGTATCGTAAATCAAAGGCATCATAAATTTAGTTTCGACTTGTTATTTATTAGCGTTTTATGATGAGAAAACGTTTAAAATTGCCCTTTTTATGGGTTTTATTGGAGGTTAAAAGGACGTAAGTGATTGTGGCTGCGTAACGCATTTGTATGTTGAATAATTATGGTCAATCAAGACACAATACTGGTGTTGTACTTAATTTCTTATGTAACTAATTATTATTATCAATGCACTATTATGTTCCTATTTTAGGTCTATATACATTTAGATATCAGACATCAGAAATCAACTATTTTTTTACTATTTAGATCACTTTCCTTGTTTCAATACTATAAACTGCAGCCTAAAAAAATAATAGAAATGAAATGGACATCAAAAGTAAATAAATATTTAGCTTAATTTTCTAGTAAATATTAAGTTCTGGTGCAACCCTAAAGTCAAATTGAAAATAATGTCGCTAAAATTATTTTATTTAGCGCTAGGATACCCAAAAGTCTGTTTAAAATTTCAAATTTAATATTCATTATTTAATTAAAGTAATGCCATACCATCTACATTGATTCTTGTCAACAGAAATGTTACCTAAAGTTTTGCTAATAATAAATAAGTATTTCATGTTCGCAAAACAAATCAATTGCCCAGCCTTTTCCCAATTACATTGGGGTCGGCTTCTTGTCTAAAGGATAAAGCTAAATATCAGTATTTTACGTTCAGCGACTGGCATCAGACCTCCACACCCATATGATTCGATACTCATTGTTAGACTAGTTGAAGAATTTCTGGACTCTGATTACCCGTAACCACTGCCCTGGGACCTACGGTTTAACGTCCTCTCTGAGGCACGGAAGATAACTCGTCATGTTAAAATGGTCACCCATCCAAGGCCAACCGCGGTTAGCATTGCTTAACCTGCAAGATTGCTGATCAATCTTACGCTTCTTCTTAATCGTCATCATCTTCAGAAGAAGAAGAAGAAGAATCTTACGCAATTCACGCTTTGACTAAGCCACAAGCTCCCCACGTTCGCAAAACAACAAAGCTTTAATAAGTGCTTCACAAGCCCTCTCATAAAACCTATTAAGAAACATAAGTGCAACTTAAATCGATAAGAGATCGACGACCCATTCACTTTACTAAAATATTTACAATAAAAATCGATTCTCATTAGTAAAGTTCATTGTCCTAAAACAAAGATCACCATCGGTTTTGTTACGAAGGGCATAGTTTACATATAATGTAAAATACCTACTGTTTGCTGAAGATAACTGGGGGTTGGAGAAAGGTATGAGCTTGAGCGTTTAGAGGATATTAACGAATAATTAAGTTTGAAAACTATAACTACGTAATAATATTGTACTAAATGTTGGTTTGCTACACAGACAGGACCGCGAAAAATGTATGACCGCTAATAAACTATGGATTTTAACTTAAGCAAGACCTTTGATTTGATATCAAACACGTCATGATTATGTATTTTTTCCAGCGTGTGTTTGTGTGTGTGTGTGTGTGTGAGATGATATAATTCAAGACCCCAGGAATAATAATTATACTATATTTCTAATAGATTATATTTTTATAGCATTTAGCTATGCTTAGCAAATTATACTAAGAAACAGTTGAAAAGATATGGGATCGGCAGGATTTGATCCTGCGACCTTCTGCAGACCGGGCAATCGCTTTAACCATCCAGCTACGGTCACCTCTTACCAGAACCCTAAATTTCTTAACTGTATGTTACGTCATTTCGTGACGTCATGTTCATCCATTTGTTCTTATCTCAAGTGATACAAAAAAAATATACAATAGGCTAACGCAAACGGAAGCTAGTCTATATTATAAACTTACAACTTACACCAACCAATCCCATAATAAAAACTAAGTCAACACAAAACTAATACTTCTTTGTATTTGTAACCATGCTTTACGGTGACATCCATCCATCTGTTAATCGTGTTGTCAAATATGATAAGA
This sequence comes from Hypena proboscidalis, assembly GCA_905147285.1. NCBI lineage: Eukaryota > Metazoa > Arthropoda > Insecta > Lepidoptera > Erebidae > Hypena > Hypena proboscidalis. The sequence continues at coordinate 3,341,194 of LR990147.1, forward strand.
AACAGGTCGTAGGCTTTGTTCTACAGTTTATTGACTTATCGATACAATGGTGATTCATTTTAGTTGCAATGGTGTTCTGAGAATGAATGCAATATTAATGGTAGATGATTGAATCGGTTTAAAGGAGGGAAGAATGAGCTCGTGGTTGAGTTGAGGCCGATCGATCTACAGGTTAAGCGTTGCTTACCGGGGTTGACCGTTGGATGGATGAGCATTCTTACATAACGAGTTTTCCTCTGTGCTTCGGAGAGCACTTTTAGTATTCTCGGTTGCCATTTGAAAGGCTATGGCAGTGGTTACGGGTAGTCCGAGGCCAAAAAGTGTGACAATTAATCTAAAAAGAGCATCGCATCGTCTTGTAGCGGCCGTGGCGCAATAGATAAGGCATCGATCGGTCTTACAATGAGTCGGGAGGACGTGGGTTCGAATCTTGGTCATTACACCACGGACGTGAACTTCCTCCTAACACAAGTGAATTAAGCTTTTTTTATCCTATCTTTTTATTTGCATATTACTAAGCTCTTATAGTTTTTAAGAACATTTTGGAGGTTTAATGACAGTTTAACATAATATACTAACATTCAGCGGAAAACGTAAAAAAAAAAGAATATGAATTTAATCCTACGAATTCAGTACCTGATTCAAACCAATAACCTATATGGTGCCAATAGCCCTGGGGCGATTGACCTTTCATTCCTATCGCATTCGCATCTCTTTAGTCATTCTCTTAAACGTAATTACGACTCGATGAATCATAGGCAAGGCTCAAAGGCATGATAAACTAGTAATTTTGTAAGAATTTGAGAGAAGGAACAGCTCTACTTCACCTTTAATCTGCCTAAAATAAAACTTAGTGTGCTAACTGTGTGCTAGGTTGTCGGTAAGAGTAAGCCTTGAAATTATTGACATACAAGGCATTAGTAGGTAGTTAGGTAGTAGCAAGTCGCTAAGCTAAAATGGCAGTGGGCCGAACACATAGCTCGAAGGACAGATGGCCGTTGGAGCAAAAAAGTCTTAGGAGTGGCGGCCACGAACTGGCAAACGCAGCGTGGGACGGCCCCCCGCTAGATGGACGGATGATCTGGTCAAGATCGCGGGGAGTCGTTGGTTTCAGTCGGCCAAAAACCGCGAGCTGTGGAAGTCGATTGGTGAGGCCTATGTCCTGCAGTGGACGTCTCTGGGCTGATGATGAAGATGACAAGGAATGCCTTGTCATCTTCATCATCAGCCCAGAGACGTTCGAGTAATTCTCAGAAACAAATCCTTCAATGAACTTACCTGTTTAGTGTTTGTGGCAATTACTCTAAGTAGTTAATCGATTTTACTCATCAAAATAAGTGGACATAAAAAATCATAGAATCTAACATTTTAAAAGCTCTGTAAACATTCAAAACGAATTACAAACAATAATTGATCTTTTAGAAACATTATTTATGACTCATAATAGCCTATTGTCTGCTTCCCTGTTTTACTTGTAATTAGCATATATTATGGCCCCATTAGTTATATGAGCGCCCAATGCTCATAATTTATGTAGGTGTGGACAAAAAATACTCTAAGTATAGGTTTTTAGCAAAAATAAAACATGGAAAATATAATAATTAGTAGGAAGCACTCAGGTTTATTACCACATGTGAACATTTAGGCCACTCCTTTAATGTAGTCAGTTCTGCCTTCAGCGCAAAATAGTGCTCATAAAACTTTATGACACTTGAAAGAGGTTTAGTAATGATTAATTATGTGTTATAGAATGCTTGTAGACCAATTAAAGGTCTAAAAAAATCAAGGAAGTAAGTCTACCTGACCTTTAAACTGCCACTAAATACTTGTATCTTTGTTGAGTGGTGATAATTATTAGACCGCAAAATTATTGATATAGGTACGAAAGGTTAATTTTATTTTATTTTTAAGAAAACGCTCTAATAATATATTTTTTATGTTGGAGTTCAATAAAAAAACATTGTAAGCAAAACAATTTCGAATAAATGTTATCAACAATCAAAGGAAATTTTCCATAATTTTCATGCCCGCATCCGCATGTTGAGTCATGTGAAACAAAAGCGACCTTCAAATGACATGCAGTGACATCTACTTATTTATGGATTTATGTCTGCGTGATACGACCTCGCACTACTGTGCGTTCAAGTTTATAGTACATCTTTCATAGAGTCAGTGTTGCCAACTACAATTTTTGTAAGTCGCTAGATTCGGTGCCAAAACCAGATATTCGCTAGATCCCACATCCCTGCAATTAATGTTTTTTTTTTGCCAACTGGTAACTTCTAATCTTACAGTACTAATATTTTGCCGTACTACTATACCATTTACAAGACTTTTTCTCGTTTCGATCTATTACTATACTTATAAAATAAGAAAGACTGCAATATGTGTTATTATGGCTAAGAAAATTCTATATTTTGTTTTATTTATAAGAAAAAAAATAACTTATGGTGCGATCCCAAAGTCGCTAGAATTTATTTGTCCCTAAAACGTTTTTTTTTTGTCGGAAGATCATGATCAAAAGTCACTAAATCTAGCGACAAATGCGCTCAATTGGCAACACTGCATAGAGTAGAAGACATGATTGGAAATTTAAAATTCTAGTTTCTAGGGCATTACCTTGGCCTACCAATGATCTTGAATCAGATTACACAAATCTGTGTATACCGTACAATAAATAAATTTATTTATTGTACGGTATACAGGTATATACCTAAGAATCTACTTAGAACTTGATTTTGAAAGCTCTATGACTTGGTTTTTTAACCGCTTTTTTATTCAAAGGTTCTTGTACCTCTACCACAATCTCTTCGGAAAATTGGAACGTCTCTTTATAAAGAAGAGTACATTATATCAGAATTGCATTATGTATAATTATTTTGCACAGCTCACCTTCCGTGCCATCAAGTTAATATTGCATTTATAAGTAGAAGATATTTCATTGACTATTAAATTTTTGTATATCATTGATCGGTTTAGACAGATGATTGAAAATGTAAAATTCTAATTTATACGTTCTTTGCCTAGCAATATTGCATCAAAGTACACAAAAACTTAAGTTTTTACCTAAACATCTTTTACGAAAGCTTATTCTTACATACCTATCCTAAACTAATATGTAGTAACATAAAAGTTTATTGATTGCCACAAGAAATGTAGATGAGTCGCTATAATACTTTCAGCCACAATTAATCTTGTAATTTCAGCATCGGAAACAGTTTCACTTTCATAAAATATACTAAGCACAAAATTAATTATTATCATGAAAGTTAAATAATAAAAAAGATAATTTTATAATTTTCAATATTAATTTGATACTGTCGCTATTTTTGGTGGACTAACAACAGGTAATATCAATATTTCATTATGCAATTCATAAATTATGTTCAAAAGAAAACTTAAACGTAATGGTAGGAATAAACAACGGCCAGATTCATCAAGTCATCTTTGAAATTGATAGCCAAATACAGTCATGTTGAAACCTACAATCTTCAACCCTTTTTATCAACCATCTTTTAAAAATATATCCTATTCTTGAATATTTTAAGTACAACTTTGCATAACACCCCAATTGAACTTGGAACTAATCGATCAATAATGGATGTATTGAAAATCGCAGGTGTGCGCATGAGTCGAGTTTTTGTCGACGCGTTTTGTCGCACCATTGTGCATCGCATGGTAGTATTGTCATCCTATAGATTTGAATACGTGGCGTGTGTTTTGTAAGGTGATTGATTGATATTGTATCTTATTACGGAGAGTTTTGTGTTGGTTTTTGTGTGTGCTGTGAAGGGTAGTGAAGGATAACAATTTGCTAAGACTTGTCAGCACTACAACGATAAATAAAAAAAATAAATGCATCGGCATCGGCGGTTATTACGTTATTTATTTTTCGTTTTAAAAACTTTTGGCTAAATACTGTTTGAAAAATAATGTTTTGCTCAGGGATGAACTCATTGAAGTGCTGTCACTTTGCCAATATATCTGCTGCCAAATAATGGTGTAGGTATTACTTTCTTTGGGTGGATTTTTCTCGTGGTGAAGAATAAGTTTAACATAGGTTTTGGCCGGCCAAGGATGTTTGGTTGCCACAAGGTAAATAGGATAGATACTTCAAAATCTAAAGATATAACTTTTTTTTTTTATACTACGCCCACACCGAACGAACGTGTAGTCCACCTGATGGTAAGTGGACTACAGCCCATGGACATCAACAATCCACAAAAGCAGATCATAGATGCGTCGCTGCAGCTGAGGACCACGGTGCTATGCCTCATGTGCCAGTAATTTCAGGGCCTGATCTCACCACCATACCGGAACCCAGTAATGGAAGCACCACTATAACTGGTTGTACAAAATAAAACATTATATTTTCTGGCAACGGTCACGTTTTACGCAGGATGAAATGAAAATATATATAACATAACATAACATCACGCCTATATGACCCAAAAGGGTGTGGCAGAGGTGTACAGCACCCACATTTCACGTGTTATGTTTTTAGGGCCCATGGGATAGGGGGTGAGCTTATCTCCATTCACCGGGCACAATTCCAATTTCGTGCAGTTATTGTGGATTTCCTGATACAAATAATCTTTTGTCCGACCTGGGCATCGAACCCAAGACCTAGCGGTGAGTGGCCCATACGCTAACCACTAGATCATCGAGGCAGTGTGAAAATATTTATTTTTAAATTATATTTTTATTTAATTATTATCTAGTATAATATTCTGTTTGTAATATGTACGTATTTTAATACAAACACAAAGAACCCAGCCCAGTGCGCTCGCAGTTGTAGCTAAATAGCCGGTAAGTGAGAATCATATTTCAGGCGATGAAACGTTAGCGCTGACATGCAAATATTACAGTAGAACAATACAGGGTACAGACGAGAACAAAGGAAATGAGATGTGATGAGAGAAGTATAATGCTTGCTAATAATGCTAATTTATTTCATGAGATACTTACAAACAAAGTGAGTGCACGGTTGGCGTAGTGGTTATAGGTCGCCTCGCCGCTTTCAACTGAGCTAGGTTCGATCCCCACACAGGACAAATCGTTGTGTGAACTGCAAAGATTTTTTTTTGACTTTGGGGGTGGTTTATGTGTGTGAGATGTATGTTTGTGAACACAGCAGTTATTCCTAAAGCGAGCATCGTATAAAAAAATACCGTTCAAAGTAGAAACACTGAAAGAAGAATTTCAGTGTTCAGTTCAGTTCAGTTCAAATAATCTTTATTCATATAGACACAATTCAAAACTCTTAAATTATGTGCTTATGATGCGTCCATATTTTTTCTTGATGTTGTGATCCAGAGCAACTCACTCCCACGCTGTCTTGTCATTTAAATAGTCCGAGATTGTATAGTAAGCTTTCTTACATAGTTTAACTTTAACAGCTGTCTTAAACTTATTTATAGACAGTACTCGAATACTATTAGGAAGTTTGTTGTAGAAGCGTATACATTGGCCCATAAAAGAATTTTTAATTTTGTGGAGACGAGTCGTATGAAGTACAAGATTATCCTTATGTCTAGTATTAACATTATGCGTGTCACTTTTCTTTTTAAAATTGTCAATATTTTTCTGTACATATAAAAGATTTTCGTATACATACTGTGATGTCACAGTCAAGATATTTATTTCCCTGAATTTTTCTCTGAGGGAAACACGCGGACCTAGTTTATATATAGCCCTTACAGCTCGTTTCTGCAGTACAAAAATGGTGTTAATGTCCGCACAGCTTCCCCAGAGTAGAATTCCATAGGACATTATACTATGAAAGTAACTAAAGTAAACCATTCTTGCTGTATCTACATCAGTTAATCTTCTAATTGTTTTTACTGCATATACTGCAGAGCTAAGTTTGGCTGACATTTTTTCTATTTGTGGGCTCCATTGTAATTTAGAATCTATAGTAATTCCCAGAAAAGTAGTCGATTCCACCGGTTTCAACCTGGTTTCATTTATGATTACATTAGTTTCTACCTGTCTGACATTAGGCATTGAAAACTTTATTATTTTGGTTTTGTTTTCATTTAACAATAAGTTGTGTTCTAAGTTTCTTCTACATTAACATGGCATGGCCATTTTTATATAATATCATCAAACAAAAAAATGGAAAATGACTTTTCAACATACATTAAGACCGGACGATAGCTTTAATTAGTTGTAATTAGCAGTTAATTGGCACAGTTGATATTATGTTTATACATAATATACCCTCCTTCATGTTGTTAACAACTTTTACTGTTTAATACTTGAAATAAAAACCTTATAATGATAACATTAATAATTAAACTAACACTAAAAGTCAATACTGGCAGGCTTGTATCAGTCACCATAGTTTGTGCAATATTCATTAAAGGTGGCTTTCTGCTGCTATTAATTCGCCAACACTGATAAACGCCATTGTACTAAGGTGCTGTGTTGTTTCATGGCTTAGGGCTGCCATTTTAATGAAACCTTTTGGGGTATCTTGAGTTTTCATTGACGGCATAAAAATTACATAGAAGTTGATTGATAAAGAATATTTTGAAGAACTTCTGATATAAACAAACTATTGGTATTGAGAGGGAATATTGTAGCTCTTAACAAATTTAGGTTTCAATTACAGTCGATATTTAGTTATCTTCTTATATTTATTTACTGTGTTTTTACTACTGTAACCACAACCGGCCACCAGCTAACTTCTAAACTGTCGCAGGATGTCTTTCAAAATATAATACATCCAAATTCAAATGCACTCATTATATTTTCTTATTGAAACCAATAAATTAGTTACAGTATCTCGAGCCAATAAGGCAAAATCATAAAATCAATACCAAAGATCGCGTGTATATGTGATTCATAAGATATTATGATCTTGACCCAGATATACAAACTTATTACAGAAGTGGATGTGAGTAATAATGAAAATATGTAGCAGTAGTCACTGTTTTCAGATAGGTGTGAAATTGTTGCTGTTTTCGTAATGAGACTGTAATATAAATAATAATAAACATTTTACAACTCACACACAACGCCATCTAGTCCCAAACTAAGCAGAGCTTGTACTATGGGTACCAGAATAACTGATACTAATAATTATATACTCTTCTTTTGTAAATACATACTTATTATACATAGAAACACTCAGACTAAGACAAACCCCCATGTTCATGCACACAAAGATTTGTCTTAAGTGGGAATCGAACCCACTCCGCCATCCGGTCGTCAATAATAATAATATGTATTAAAACTATGAATTTAAGCCCAAGTAGCATTACAAGCTGTATAAAAGCTGTACTAGCGCGTCATTTTATACTTAAAGCTGTATATTAGCTGTATAAAGGCTGCATAAGCGCTTATACAGCCCTTATAAGTGTAAAATGGGCACAAGTTATACAGCGTTTGGTGTTATAAGAGCTGTATAGTAGCTGTATAAAGGCTGTATTAGAGCTGTTATTTGGTGTCAAAAGAAACTACAATACTTTTGTAATTCTCTTATAACACTATTGTAGAACTTTAACTCTCCAGATGGTATCCTAAACGTATCTTGTAAGAGTTAAAGTTCTACAATAGTGTTATAAAAGAATTACAAAAGTATAGATATTTTAATGTACATCATATTTTTTATCTACATTATGCATATTATTATAATGGCAAATTACTTGCTAAGAAAAACATATAAATGATCTTGAACTTATTGGTTTGGTGAAAATAACGTGCAAACCAATATTTATTGTAAACCTGTATATGGTTTTCGGTAAAATATTCGCGCGCCAGCATAAAAATCAAGAAAAACAAAAGAAATACTGAATATCGGTAAGAAAGTTTTTGTATTTTAAGGTTAGAATAACAACATTTTAATTTCAAGTAATAAGGAAAAGGCCAAGTTAACGTTATTTAAGCTAGTAAACATGATACGGCTAAAGATAATGCAAAATAATGTCAATTCTTATTGTTTTTAGAATCATCTAATATGTTTTTGTTTATTAGAAAATGGCGTCAAATTTTAAACAGCCCTAACACTATTTGAAGAGCAATATAGCGCCAGTAGCTGTACTATGGAATAAATGAAGTGTATTGTACAGCTTTTAACTTCTAATTAGAGTAATTTTAGGATATTTTTATTCAATAGGCTGTATTATGCTCTGCATTTAGATAATAACTAATAACCTCTTTAGAGATACGTATAATGAATTAAAATTTTTAAAACCATTTTGACGATTATTTATTAAGGTATTTTCTTTATTTTTCAGAATAATATGTCTTTCAAGATAATAGAAACTGAAGAAAAATGTCAAAAAAACTTTGCATAGTGCCAAGTTCCTGGGAATCAAAAGGGGTGTTATGATGGCGAAGGAAGCAATTAATAATGTTATTTTTATCTCCTTTTTTTTTTTTTTTTCTTTTTTTTTTTTCGTACGGAACCCTCATTGGAGCTATGGATTGTCGGTGTGGTTGAATGGTTTTTTCTTTCAGTCAATATTGGTTCACTATCATTACTGTTATTTAAGTTGTAATTCCTTATATTCAAATATTCCTTCTCAATCCATCTCCTGACTGCGACATTGATTTGACGTCTCCGTCAATAATACAGACTAAAGCTGTACTATAGCTGCCATTTATCTTTTTAGTTCTATAATACTCTCTTAGAAGTAACTAATACAGCTTTAATACTTATAAGAGTGTTAAATTACACCATAAAAACTAGTGTTATAATGGAGTTAGCATATGCCTTTGTACAGCAACAAGTGTCAAATAGTACTATAATACAGCCTTTATACAGCTTTAGCCGTAGAAATACGCTTGGAGTGTTACACAATTATTAAAGCTGTATAGTAGAGTTGTAATATTCCGATATAACACCTTGAGTGTACGCAGATACCATTTTAGAGACTATATACAGCTGAGCTGTATAATAGCGGATTGTAACACTCTTATAACGCTTATAACCTTTCCTGACTCTCTTATACCGCTCTTATACCACTTTAAGTTCTATATTGGCTGTATTATTGATGCTGACGACACTTACGTGCTACTTGGGAGGTGCTCTGCCTACATACATACATCATCTGAAAGTTGATAAAGCCCAGAAAAGTATTAAAAACACAGGTCAAAAAGATTAACATTATTAAATTAAAAAAATACTAATATTACAAACATTCAATAAAAGCACATACATTAATAAATAAATAAACTCAAATATATAAGATTAAAAACAATGCCATAAAATATATCTGAAAAAAGGCAGGTAAATGAATTCAACCTCCATTATACTGAAAATAAGACCATATTTCTATGTGAGAAATACAATAGAATTCATATTAAATAAAAACAAAAGGCTGTTATCAATTTCATTTAAAACGAATATCCATTTTCATATGGGTGAGCCCTAAAAGTGCATCAGCTATTGTGCGCCCATGATTAATAGCATCTATGAAGCCACGATAATTATCGCCAGCTATTGTATCGCTGAAAAACTATCCGACGTAAATGAAAACTTCCATTAAATTAACACGTCATGGACAGAAATGAATGGCTTCAGTTTTGGCTTAAAATGAGTGAATATGAGTCAGGTCGTAAATAAAAATATGTTGAATAATTTGTCTCTTACTTCGTACGATATCAAAGCTTTTTTCCACCACCGTTCTTTGTCAAGGATGTGGAATGAAAGGTCTTTAAAGTACTACATATTGGACAGATATGATTAATTACAATTTTGTTTGTTATTTTCTGGATCACATTTCAAAAGCTTTTAAATGGTTACACCTCATATACAAGCTTAAAATAGCAAAACATAACTATATTTTTTTTTTAAACCCGTTATCAAAGTCATCAACGTAAAAATGAAATCTGTATAAAAACACTCAATTGTATCATGCAAGTTAGTATGTTTTTGTATTTATGTGTGTGTGTTTTATTATAAATAATGTTTTTTTTGTACAACAATAGGCCACCAAGCTACCGTTACTATTTCCATATTTATCTACATTTCCTTAATCCATTCATTCAAGCTTACCCGTTAGTGGTAAAGGGTAAACTTACCATCATTCGGCTCATCACTTACCAAAACCTGTTACCTATTTGGGAATCCAATACCAACAAAATTCACACACTTGTTCTCATTAACATACGTCGATACTTCAAAATTTGCATACACACCTTCATTTTTAAAACCCACCTTGCCCATAATCTTCAACATTGCAGAAATTTTAATAATGTAAACAATTTGAGTCTCACGGTCAATTAGATATTCGTTCGTGGATAAAAAATTACATTATTCTAATTTACCGACATTTGGTATAAAAGAAATATTTAAATGTAAGGGTCTGAATGCAAATTTGCGAATCTGCAATCTCGGTTGATCAGGAACTAAATGAGATTTTTATACAAAAATTCTGAGACTTTTACGTTTGAGAACATTTGGGATTCTTGTGTCTGTTTTGAGAATTTTGCGCGGTACTACAGACGGATAGAAGGAATAGCTCGAGATAAAGGCTAAATGCTTTGTTTTTGAATATTTTAATTAGAGTTCATTTTAAATTGTTCTGATAGATAAAATCAGTGAAACGATACAGGGAGAATGTGTTTTGAATTAATTTAGAAATTAAAATTAGGCAGGAATTATTTAAATAAAACTAACTTAGCTCTTTTATTTAGTTTACTTTTATATTGCAAAAATTGTATTTCATATTAGTTTAAGACAATTATCATTTTTGCATGCGACTTAAAAAAAATGTATGATAAATTAATTAATATCTTTAAAAAAATTCTATGACACCTGTAAATTTGTTAATAAATATATTTTTTAATAACTTTCCTAGTACATAGATTCCCTTTTGTCGTTAAAATAAATAATAAGATACCAGAATAAGAATGTATAATTATATATTATATATTATATTCAATATTGCTTTTTGAGACAAATTTTGTGCTAATAACAATGTTTTATAAATCCAAAATGAAAAACACAAATCTGCACCTTATTATGCAAATGACGAAAAAACCAACAACTATTCACACAAAGAAACATTGCAATAATATGCAAAAATTGCATTGAAATTATTTGAATACATTTCACGGTCAATTTGATAAGTAACCACAAGGAAGATTATGATACAATTGACTTTGCTATATTGATATTTGATTCAAATTATGTAGCCAGGAATGAGATAACAGATGATTTAACTGTGGGGGAGAAAGAGACGAAAGAAGCAAGACATAACAATAATACAAGAGTGACAATGTAAGAAATAGAAATTGTTGTGATGATAGTTAGCAATGATTGACGGATATATGCAAATGGTGTTTATTTGCGGAGTTATCGTAAGTTACTTGTAAATGTTTGTTTTGAAACATGAGAAGTGGATATGGACTTTTTTCTCATGAACTGAGCTATCAGCATTGATACGAAATAAATAATTACAGCCTGTAGGAAGTCGCAAAACATTAATGAAAGCAAGTTATAATTTAGGTATTTATAATTATGAATAGTATAGATGAAAATCATGATTTTACTTTTCATTGTTTTGTGTTATGTAGTTTACCTAAGGCCAAAATCTCTGTTTGTTGCGAATTTTAGTCAATCGAATATGGAAAAGCAATTATCATATCTGTCATCATTATTAAAATGCTCCAATGCAATGACAATGTTAGCATATTATTATATACACCTATTAAAATGTATTTAAGCATACCTTGGTCCATGAACTAGACACGTGTACACAATATATTCAGTGCCCTAAATACATAAATGAAAAGTATCACAAACGCATGTAGTCATTACGATGACTATGTATTTATATTTTACTAGCGATGCCCGCGACGTCGTCTGCATGGAATTTTATTTATTAAGTAGTAGCTGCCTTGACCCGCAATAAACATAACTGCTCGTACTGAAGTGGAGTTGGAGCTGAACAATAAGGTAAAGTAACAAAAATCTTTTATTGATAGTTAGACTATCAAACACAAAAATAATTGTAATATTTTAAAGCAAATTTTAGATTTTGCTTTGCTTTGAGAGATGTATTTTATATAATATTAAAGTTGTAAAATTAAGAATCCAGCAGAACTCGAACCAAATAAGGTTCGTATAGCCAAGGCTGGCACAAAAGAGTTGAGAAATTTCGAGTCTAGCAGCTTACGAATCCATAGCTGAATTGGCAAAGCACTTGGGGCGTATACCCAGGGGGTGCAGGTTCGAGTCCTGCTGGATTCTTAATTTTTCAACTTTAATATTATATAAAATACGAAAATAATTATTGAAATCCAATTCGCAGTTCCCGAGATTAGCACTAACAAACAAACAAAAAACTATCTCCCGCGTTGTCGTCTGCGTGGTAGGTACATCAATAAATAGTAGCTTTTGTTACGCACCTTGTAGACAGCTACCTGCAGATACAGGCATAGATGTCGTGCAAATGTACGACTATGTCAAATAAAAAAAACTTTAATTTCAAAAACAGACATTTAAATTTTATTTATTTATATTGATGATGTTCATGAACTAGACAGAGGTTAACATAATCTGTCAGTGACCTAAATACATGAAAACTGTTGCAAAAGCATGGCAGTCACACGAGTCATATCAATCTTAGACACAAGTAGGTATACATATTAAGTAAGCGGACTAAATGCATGAAAAGTATATTTAAAATAACAGTATATGAATTTCATTGAATGCAATTATGTGATTTTTTAGATCAAGGAACGCAGATGACATTGACATATTTATTAAGGTTAATTTATGACAAATAAACGTTTAGATGTAGATCTTTAGATCTGTATATACCAAAAGGATATATGAAAAATTACATAAAAACTATAAATAACAAAACTCTATTTTTACCTTAGCAACATCACATAAGTTGCAGCACTCTGTTTTTGTAAAAAAAGTTGAGTTTTGAGACAAAAATAAAGTAACGTACGTTATATGAGCAAGAAACAGTCTCACCGGAAACTGTTCACATTCTCAAGACGTTGGTTTGTTCCTATTGTTTCTGTAGCTTATTTGCACATTTAGTTATAAATTAAAAATTAAATAGTTTATTCAAACCGACTGCTCTATTGATTATAAGCATGGATGCCCTACATACGATTTTCAGTACATTAATTTGTAACTAAAACATTAAAAATAATAAAAAAAAGCAAACACCAAATGTTACTTTTCTGATAGGGTATTTTAAATATATTCAACGTGGTGCAATTAAAAATAATAACTTCATGTGGATGACCTGGGCCCAATACCTGGAAAACCTTTGTTAACTCCTACAGTAATTTATTTATTTATTTTATTTATTTAACTTTTTGCACACAACATGGTATATAGGCGGACTAATTTGTGTCAAATGTCTCTAAAAATACCAATAAAAAGTGGTATTGGGTTCCTAGGCTAAATTAATCATATTATCATAACTGAAAGTGACATGCAGGAAGCCTATTCTAAGTCCTCTTCCCATGGTAACTTCATAAGACAGCGGCCTAATCATGATAATTGTATGGAGCGCAGACGAGGGGGTGCTGAACATGCAAAGGAGGCCTTAATGACTGAGCTAATGCCAATTAGTACTGTTTCTCAGACCAATATTCGGTATTGAAAGGAAAATTTGTTCATCCCAAGTTAGAGACTTATCTTAAATTTATTCAACGTCATAATACGTCATTTATTAAAATTTTATTGACAAAAAAAATATTTAATATAACATAAGGCGTTCTTGTCAATACATTATTTTAATTTAATGTTTCAGGCTTTGGGGAGAACAATCAGGCGACTTGGTTTACAAAATCCATAATTTAGATATATTCCGCAGTCATTATAGGCCTTCACATTTTAACATGTGATGAAATTGCATCTTTATGGTTTTTGATATTAAGTCTTACCATGCCATGCACCAGCAGCAAAAAGGTTAATCACCTCTATTAGTCACCAATCACATGTCAATTAGCAAACAGATCTTTATTAAATGGTCAAAAAATAAATAGAGATATAAGTTTCATTATAGATCTGAATAAAAGGCTTATTATTATTACATCATCATAACTTGCGTTCATCTTTTGATTGACTTTTTGGTGACTTTCATCACCATTAAACAAAATTGGACCCAATAAGAACAGACCTTTGACTTTTTCCTGTTCCACTCCTTCCCAGACCAGTTCGCGAATCACGTATTTTTTGTTTTATTCCTCATATTACCCGTTGGTCGGGGTCAGTAATGTTTTGGTTTTTTGCCCCCAATAATATCAGCTGGACGATCGCATCGTAAATCTGAAAAGTTTTGGGGATCCTTAAATGTTAAAGAGTCTAAATGACTATAAAAGAAACGTAACAATCGTTTGGTCTATTCTATAGCATCTTCTTTACTAGTTTGATGGAATAAGAAATGTCTTGAAATCAGTCATATATATAAGGTATAAAATCGAAGTCCTTAACTGTTGTACGCGAAGGACACGAAGCATTAACAAACCGCTTTACATGCGAACCGCTATTACAAAACAATCCTAATTTATTATGTAATAATAACAACCCTGTATACATGTCCCACTGCTTGGCTCGAGCCTCTTCTCATGATAAGAAGGGTTAGGCCATAGTCCACCACGCTGGCCAAATGCGCATTAGTAGACTTTACACGGCCTCGTGAACTTTTCATGCACTATGCAGGTTTCTTCACGATGTTTCCTTTTAACGTTAGCGAGCAATAATGTATACATATTATTATGATAAATACACACATATCTTCGAAAAGACGAATCTTAACGATTTATTGACAATGTGTGCCGTAGGTTCGAACCCGAGACCTTTGACTTCGTAGTTCAACGGTTTCCTACTCGGCTATCGTAGCTTATTTGTTATGTAGTAACATTAAATGTTTTGTTAAAAACCTCAGTTAAACTACAAATAAATAATAGTATAAAAAAACTAAAAAACACGCTTCCTAATATAAGCTAAAAAAAGCGTGGGTTGCACAATAGACGAAAAATATGGCACAGAGCGCCTATTATTTATTTTCAACTTTTTAGTTTGGTTTATTTATAAGAGCGTCTTTTTAATTTTTTTTTTATTTTTTTTTTCATCTAATTATTGCATTGTTATCCATTTTTGACAGGTTTGCAAAATATTAAAGAAATCTGTCCGTTTAAAGTGGGTCAAAATCGAATCCATAGGAGTCGGTTACATACATACATGACATACAGGTGAAATTTTTTTTCTTGCCGTCTGTGTAACTACTTTGTAACCATATATTATAAAATTATAATTTTATGCATGTATTTATAACCTAATTTGTTTTATTATTTATTATATATTATTCTCTCGTATAATGTACCTATTCTTTTAAGTGTATATTTTTGTGTTTTCTCGAACTTAGCTTAATTTAATTTTACGTCACTGTCTCTTTATATGTTACTGTACCTGTTTTCTGTTCGTGCCGTCAACCGTGGTGGTTGCTAAAAATCAGCGCTGTGAAAGTTTTGCAGAAATGCAAGACTCCACAGCATTAAAGCTGAGCAACCGCCACTGTTTTCTTACATATTTGTTTATTGTTTACCTGTTTTTTTGCTGTATATATATGTTAGTTATGTAAGAAAATAAAAATAATTTTCTTTCTTTCTTTCTTTTCTTTCAAAGTGTGTTAAAAAGCATCAAGATTTTAAAATATTCTTTGCCCGGTGTTGTCTAAAAAACAAAGTGGTAAAATCAGTGACAGAACCCTTTATCCCCAGACAAACCTGCCTCTTTTTGTCTGAGTCATTTGTGATGCAACGTTAATCAACAGGTAGGTGCAATAAAAAGAGTGCATTGACTTTGTCAGTGCCCTTAAGGTGATCGTGATCTTGGTGTATTTTTATCTGGCTAATATTAGAAATGCGAAAGTTTGTGAGGATGTGTCGTGTATTGCTACTTTCCCGCAAAAATAACCTGGTGGATATAATAAAATTTTGCAATTTTGCCGCTTATGGTCTGGATTACCATACACATATAGGAAAAAAACAAAATAATCGATTATAAGAAAACAAAAAAGACAAAAAACATAGCGTCTAAAACTATTTTTTTTTTTAATAATGATGTTTCTAAACTATTCTATACGTCATTTAGATTACAATCTAGTCTATCTAGATATAACATTAGAGACTAATGAGTAATTTCATTTTGACCTAAGCTACTAAATTAATTTATGCTAAGAATATGACACTTTGTTCTTGTGTTCTTTTAAAGTAGCACTAAACCACTTAAAGCACTCATTTCACTGAACTAGCTCAAAACTAAATAATTCTAAAATAATATTCATAATGCCAGAAATAGTACGATTCTCAGCACAATACTGCAGCTCTAAAAGCATGATAATTCTAATGCACCCAGTGAGTGAGTGGGTAGCAGTGTGACATAAGAAAAAATAATTACATTTTATAATTTTTTCTGTCACAAACAAACCATATTTTTGAGAAACAACTAAATTACATAATTACAAAACAACTACACCTAACAGTCTAACACCTATATAATAGCAAATTAATACATAAACAGAACAAATCATATTAAGAAAACTCATATTCGAAATTAATAATTACAATTTCGTATTGATCACAAATACATTTTAAATCTAAAACAAAGAACGCACCCATAACGCTACACTTGTTTAGTTTGACATTTTTGACAACCATAAATTGTCAACAATGAAATTTGAGGTAGTTCAGGGTTCTCAAAACACGTCGCAGCCAAATAAATTTTTGTTTTTGTATTAACTTATCTATCAAATCATAAACAATGTACCGTGTCTTTCGTATTAGTGCTACTTCTTTTTATTCCAGTACCACGCAGTTGGAATCGCGGGCGGAAATTAATTGGAGAATAAAAGTGTATAGATTAGTAGTGCCATCTGTTATATTGTAAATGAACTAAAAATTATTTTTCTTTTGAGTTATTTGTGGTAAGTCTCAGAGTAAGTATTAGGTAGAGATGACATGAGCATTTAAGTTGCGTACACCCGTAAAGGACGGCAAGAAAGTACAGACATTTCATGGGGTTACCAGTGGTACCCAATTTTCCCCGAAATAATATTGTTATACTAGACCTTTTCCATTTGTCAATGTACTAGGCAAAGAAGTTATATTTTGCAGTACTAAAGCGGCTAAAATTACTGGCACATGAGGCATAACACCGTAGTCCTCAGCTGCAGCGACGCAACTATAATCTGCTTTTGTGGATTGTTGATGTTCATGGGCTGTACTCCACTTACCATCAGGTGGACTACACGTTCGTTCGCTGTGTTTTTTTTCGCTTTCTTAACATTCATACATAAATAAAAAATAAGGTACTTGAAAAAGAACAAATATAATAAAAAATATATTAAATAAGACCATTAGACGTTGGAACCAGCGTTTAATTGTGAAGTCAAATGATGAAGAAGTGGGTTAAATAAAACTCAAAATTAAATATGATTTGTATTACTATCCCTTAAACAAAATCAACTTAGTATAAAAATTTCTAATTTTTACTTGCTTGTCTTGGATTTTTTTGTGCAATAATGAATGCGTACATTAAGATACTTTTTATAATATCAATGATAAATTATCACTTCGAACTCTGATCTACACATCATTTTCTACTTTAAGTTAAAACATTGAAACTGACAAGATTAATAAGCTTATTAATATGTCCTACTGAGTATATTATATTGACAAGAAATGCGAGTATATCTTGACAATGTAATAATTTTACTAATACTTACATTGAATGATCGACAACTATTTCCAGCAGAAGGAAGAACAGGTGTAACATTTACTTCAGTATTCAGAACCTAAGATTTTTTTTTATGATTAACTAAACAGTAAATATCCACCGTCCCTACTGCAATTCCCGACTTGGGTTAGTAATAGAAGTAGTCAAAGCTTCATCAGCCATTAGACAGATTTGCACAATAGATAAGAAACTAAAACAAATTATACAGTAAAAATACATAAATAATTTGTATGCAATTTGTTTGTATCGACACATACATTATGTGTGATAGTATACTACTGATGTAGAAGGTATATCTATTGTTGGTGGGTTCTGTAAATTATAATGCGCTACTTAAGTAAATCTAACACGAAAAAAAAAATACGCACGACTAGTAAGAAGCATACTTACATTACTTAAGTTAAGTGTCGATACTGAAAATTCATAAAGATAGGTCATTCGTTGGGTCTTTCTAAAACATCTATCTTCAAAATGTCTTGAACATATTTTAGAGTGCTTAGTTGGTTCTCAATATTGTCGTCCTGTAGATATTATCCACATAATTATGTCGTACGTGGGCTTCTTTGGGAAATCTAAAAAAAGATTTACAATCAATTATAAAAACTATATAAAAATTAAGTTATTTAATTATTCTAGTCTATATCTTGAATATTATTATTTATCACAATGAAAAAAAATAAAAACGAATTAAACTTTCTACTCATTCCCAAATTCCAGGGAAAGTTTCCACTTTTGGGCAGGTATCCCTAGAGAATATATAACCCAGCCAAACAGAAAAGTAATTATACCAATGGCAAATTCACATGTTTTTATGATAACAATAAGTTTATGGTAAATATTTCACAGTTTTATCGAATTCTTTGGTGTGAAGTTGTATGTTAACAGTAAAAATGGAGCAAATAATACGACATTATTCTAACAATAAAAATTTTTAACTGTCACAACGGCATGCTACATTTGGTAGTGTTATACAACAAAACGTGATTTTATAGAAAACTTATATTACTGAAATTATCTGTTTATTTGTATCGATTTGAGAATTGTCGGGCAACTAGATTCTAAGGGGATGCATTACTAACTGAAAACAAGCTATCCTAAGGTTTGAAGTGATACTTACTTGTGAAAAGTTATATTTTCCTGTTTACGCTCACTGCGGCTTTTGCAGCCAATTATACAACACTGCACCATGTTTATTGTTCACTACAGTCACTACGGTATGTTTAGGGCACGGAAAATGGCTATGTAACTAGTTTAAACTAGGAAAAAAACGACTTCTTTCCACTACCGACACGATATAGGTTAGGCAAATTCAAATGGGTCAAACAATAAAAAGCTGTACGGTGACAGAGACAAAAAAATAATATTGCTTTCTCTATCGTTTCTACTGATATTGTATATGGCCATCTCTTTTTAAAGTACTATGGTTACTATGGTTACGAGTCATGCCAAATCCAGTACTATCCTTCATCCAAGTGGTAAGTGGACAATTAGATGACTTATAATGTAATTCATTAATTGTGGTTGATAGAATACCGCAAAATATTTTATGGCCTACGTGCGAAGTGGCACGTACGAGTACTTGCAGCAAACTTCATGGTAATCGGTAGTCATTTGATTTTACCTTGGTGTGAAAACGCATCGTGGACTATAGTGAAACCTTTACTATTTTGTCATACGAAAATCAACACTTTTCAATTTTGTTTTGTTACAACGAGGCTTGTAGTCCATCTAATGATAATTTTGGTCGATAGAGTTTTTGTCAACGTACTCGAAGGCGGCAGCAGCACCATCTAACCTTTAACCTTTCTTACTCTGTTCCCGATTGGTGGAGATATCATATCTCAAAATTACTGATACATGAAGCATAACACTGTATAACTTAGGTGATGCGACGCATCTACTATCTGCTTTTTTGTGTCCATGGGCTTTAGTTACCACTTACCATCAATCGGATATCACGTCTGTTTGCTACATGAGTCATGTCAAGAAATTAAACGTCGCTACATTAGTGTACGCTATAGGTTTAATTTCAAATTTCCTAACTACTCAGGTTTACTATTAAGCAGCTTTATAATTCAGTATTTTAGTAAAACCTCCTTCAACTAGCTTGTTGACTTATTTCTAGTAAGGCAACCACTATTTTTAAACTGAGGAAGTTGTGAAGTTAATATTGTGGCAAAAATGAGGGAGGTGACTGAAGGGTGATGACTCAAAACATCTCATTGTTACCTCTCAATTTACACGTACAAATTCGCACAACTTAACGATGTGCTTAGAAAACTTTTAACCTACCAAAATGTACCATGAAACGAGCAGGTTAAGGTTGAAATTTGATTGTGCTAATTAGAAGAGATAGGACGATATTCTGTCTGGAAGTTTATAAAGAGCACCCATGGCTCAACAGTGCAGGTGTCCTTCAAAACAAAAGGGTTTAGCTTCGACCCCCGTTCGGTGATGTACAGCGATTTGTAAAAAAATACCAAGGGGATATTTTGCTCGATTTTTGAAGAGGGTTCCGTATTTTAAAGTGTTTTTTTTTGTATTTTGTGTCACTTCTGTTGATACGAGTGTTAGAATTAATCAGGCTTGATTTGTCTGGGGAGGAGTCGGTTTTGTTTTTATTGGATTATGACATTCTGTTATACTTTTTTGGTAGATATTGATCGGATCAAATTTAATACATCAACCGGCAATAAATAGTACACCAATGTCAATCAATTAAATACACTTTGAGGACTGGATAACCCGTAAAATATATTTCGAAGTCGCGGGGTCTTGAGATCCTTTAAAATAATTTCACCTAATCCTTAGTAATGTGATAGCTACATACAATTTCACTGGTGGTAGAGCTTTTATGAACAAGCTCGAGGGCTGCAGCACCACCGTCTCACCTTTAACCTGCCGCCAAATAGTAGTGCTTGCATAACTCTGTTCCAGTGTGGTGCTGATATCAGGCCCTAAAATTACTGGCATATGAGGTGTATTACCGTAATCCTCAGCATTGCGACGCATCTACAATCTGCTTTTTTGGGTCGAATCATCAGGCGAACTACACGTTCGTTCGCAGCAGGCGTAGTATAAAATAAATAAATAAAAAAAAAACAGTATGAAATTCTGAAATCTTGCATTTGTTGCATCTCAGTAAAAGATAATATTCGTGTTATTATTAAGCTATCACAGACCAATGATAAATCTGTACACTAAAAGCTAAAAATTTTCAGTGAACCCCAAAAAAGGTGAAAAGGCAAAGTTGGCGAAGAAAAACTGTGGAGTCACCGTCATCAATCAGGGGTAATGGTCCACCTCTACTGTAGTTCTGTTTATAGCGTTGTAGTGTGGGTTATTTGATAAAATGGCTAGTGTTGGCAATGTTACAATTCATTTTATAGTTAATTCAAAATACATACCTACATAACACCTCGCCTATATAACCCAGATGGGTGCCGCCGAGGTGTACAACACTCACACTTCACCTGTTATGTTTAGGTTCCATGGGACAGAGGGTGAGCCTATCGTCATCTACAATTCTAACTCCGTGCTGCTATTGTGATTTTTCTAAGGGAAAATTCACAATTAACACATAGCCTTCTTTTTCCTTTTTAAATTCAACGGATATTAATTAGAGTTAAATTTTATTTTAGTAGTTTTGAGCGTACGGCACTCGTGGGCTGCAGCTGAAAGCATTAGGTGACTATAGTTCATTGCAGTCACTTAGCATTATGCTGAGCTGCTGGCCTTTTGGTACAGACCGTATTACTGTATTTGATCGTTTTTCCTGTATTGTTTATTTTATGTTTTGTGCCAATAAAAATTTTCTTTCTTTCTTTCTTTCTTTTATAGCTCGACTCGGGAGTTGAACACAAAACCTCGCTGTGAGAGCATGTGGCAGAGAGATACAGGGATGATCTCTTGTGAGCGAGCTCGAGGTCGAAAGCACCACCGTCTCATCTTTAACCTGCCGCCAAATAGTAGGGCATGCAGTGCTGTGTTCCGGTATGGTGTTATGATCAGGCCCTGAAATTACTGGTAGATGAAGAACAGCTAGGGTTACAAAATAACGTAAGTTTACCAGAACACGGGTAAATAACTGCAAAATACGGATAGTTTACCGTAGTCTATAATAGATTACCGCTAACTATCCATGGCTAACCGGTGACTTAGAATTTTTATTTATTTTATTTTATTTTAAGTCCAGCTATAAAGTTGCGATATCCTACAAAATAATATTAAGGTATCTTAAGGCTTTGCATCTCTAAGTATAACTCCTTTGTCACGGGGATGTTCACAAACATACATTACAAACACTGCGGATCACACAAATATTTGTCCCGTGTGGGGATCGAACCCACAACACCAGCGTAGTTAAACCGGTCAGAAGACCACTTTAACCACTACGCCAACCGTGCACTCAACCTGTTTTCGTAGATTGTCGAAATAATCCTAAAATTGCGCATGTTATAACTGAGGTATAAAGATTATTGCTGATGTTTTGACTGTGTATGTAAATGCAATCAGATGTAGAAGTTGCCTTCTATCGAATAAGACATTCATGTTTCTTTTATTCTAACAATCCTAGTTACTTTTAACAACCTTATAGAAATTGCTGTTTTCCATAGCGGTGACATGACAATACTAAAATGCAAATACAGTCAGTGTACTTGTTCTACAAGAAACAATAGCTGTTTATTTTTATAGGATGTGCGAATTTCAAGTGTATCTTGCAGTCTCTGTTAGTCTGTTATTATAAGAAATAGATACAGTTTATTAGGCAAAGAGACACAAAGAGACGAAGGTGTTAATTTCAGGAGTAGGAAACGGGAATAAAGTTCAATTAGAGATGGTGGTGCTATAGAGGATGGGCCATTAGAACTATAAGCGGAAGCGTTACAGTGGAAAATAATTTTTGAGTGTTTTTGGAATTTTGGAAAACACACAACTGTGCTCAATCTGGGACGGGAACCAACTATACGACAAGAGACCGGGAAATTTTTAAATTATACAATATCGTAAAAATTAAAAAAAATGTATTAATAATATAATATGTCAAAATTGACCCAAAATAGATTAAACAACAAATTTCATTATTAAGGGCCAATTTCACCAGTTTATAATAAATGTCCATATCCGGAAATTATCTTACAGATAAATTGTTTAAATTTTATAAAGGTAAAAGTAGAACTATTTGAAACTTTGTCAGAAGCTGGTGAAATTGGTTGTTAAACATATTTTTCGCCTCAGCAGCAATGAAAACAGTGAGCAGAACGCGATTTTGCTTCGAGTTTGACTCTAATTATTTTTTTTTATGTCGCACTGCTTTCACACTACATCATCAAGTCCTAAACTAAGCTGAACTTTTCTATGGGTACTATTTCAAACTGCTGAGGTGAAAGTTATTTAAAATAAAAATGATTTATTACCAAAAAGCATAAACATTCACAAATATCCATTGGTCCCACACTAGGCAAGCCTGTCCTGTGGGTACCATAATAAAGATTGCCAGTTGTGTTACATAATGCACTCAGTCGAGATCGTTGGTGACAATATTAAATTCTATAAAAGTTTAATTATTATTATTATTATATTTACATCCGAGCTCTTGAGTTTTTCACTATGCTCAATATTCTAATCTAGACTTGCTCCGCTCGTGATTACTATAGAATATTTTGCTAATACGGGAATCAAAATTAGCACTCGAAGAAAATTATGAACTTTGTTCTCTTATTGCACAAATAACTATTTCAAAAGCCCGCTGGTTTAACAGCCTCGTCTTCCAGCACTTAGCTTACCAGAGACGGCAATTGTTTATGTTTATTGAGCACTCATTGTTGTTGCGACGAGTTTGTTTCATAGCGAACTGTAATTTGTAATAAACAAGGCAATAAACTGTTATTATCTTCACCAATATTATTTTTTTAAGTTGTAATTGGAGATGCTGTAAAAGGAAACTTGTCCGTAACATTTAGTTGAAGTCCGTTTTTTTTTATAAATTGCTTACCAGCAATTTGCAGATACAAATTACATACTAGTATTCTTGTTAACCCCCTTTAGCTAAGCTTAATTCACAAGGAGGAAGCTCACGTCCGTGGTGTAATGGCCAGGATTCGAACCCACCACCTCTCGATCGTAAGACCGATGCTTTATCTATTGGCCAGGGCTGCTCCTCTTGTCCATTGCGCTACGGCCGCTTTTCCGTTCAGTCTCAGTCCGTGTGAAAGAAATATGAGATAAGTAACATATAATTCTAAAAGTATTTTTTTTTAAAGATTTTTTAAGTATTCAAAGACTCATGAGACCAGCAATACTTAAATTTATTATAGCGTCTTTTATAATTTTAATGATGGTCACAAATTTTACATAAAATTCTTTGTATTACTTACAAAACACAGCTTCTATGAATCAATACAAACAAATCCACACGTTTTTATTATCCGCCGTATTCTAAATAATTTCCCGTAATCGCACAAAGAGTCGCAAACGTTTGACGGCCATTTTGAAACCACAATCTGATTCTGAGTATTTCATCGTATAAAGGCGTATCGGAAAGCGATCGGGATGGGCCTGTACTGTGACCAACAATTTTGATGGGAGTGGACAAAATTAGGAATATTGCGAGTAGAAAAATGAAGCCGTTATTATTATACATTGGGGTAGACCGAAACATGAAAAAACCATGTGACATTTATGCAAAATTGTGATAAAATAAGAAAAAAAGGGGGTTCTGGTGGCACTTTATTCTCTTATTAACTATAAGTTCTATATAAGCGGCTGAAATATGTAATTTTGATCAAAAGAACGTCCGGTTTGCCTAAATATGTAGGTAAATAACATACGTAACATTACATCACGCTTATATTATCCAGAAGGCTATGGCAGAAGTGTACAACACCTATATTTCACCTGTAATGTTTTAGGTCCCATAAGTTCACAAATAACACGTATTTCAGTAATTAGCATAGTAGGAAGTTAAGTGTAAGTATCTTATATATCGGCGTATATTTATGTTATGACCTTAATGTCAAATATTTAGTTTAATACTTTACTATACACATGAAAATGAAAATGAAAAATGTTTATTTCTCACTAATTTCACATCATCAGTATAATGTATAATACAAATAACTTACTAAAAGGTAAATTATACAATATTATGTGTGGCAGTACATAGTTAGTTTGGTGGTAAAAGTTTATCTTCTGAACTAGGTTGTAGCCTGTATCTCAGAAGATAACGTTATAATATAGATAGCGCGATAAATTTACATTAATAAAATTACAATAATGTGGTGATAACAAAACGTGAACTTAACTCAAAAATGACTTTTCTGCCAGCGAACCTTTGAAGGCCAGAGGAAAAAGAGACTCGTAAAATGTGAGAGTGCAGTGTACAAAAAAAAAGAGAGATGAAAAAATTAGATATTTAGATAACAGAACTATGCTTTGTATATCTACATACTTACATATTCTACATAACAATAATATACCTAATTTAACCTAAATTATTTACACAATATTTTTAAGCTTAAAGATAGATAGAATAAGAGTGTGATCGTTTTTCAATCACAGTAATACAATTTCATACAAACAGTCGTTCAAATCTATACTTTAATCTCTCAACCAGTTGTGAAAAAGATTTGAATGATTACAACTTAAAAATTGATTGCAATCCCGAATATTTTGCCGAACGCATGGCTATATTATTGTACCTACCGTTGCCAGACGTTATTATTTTCAAATTAAGGCCGACCTGTCTGTGTGTATGTAAATTGCAATACTGGGCGATTAAAATGTGATAAAAAACGATGTATCAATGTACTGGAGTATCGATTAAATGGGACAATATGCCTTTGTTAGGCAGGCCAGTGCCTTAGGGGTTACGGTGTACGTGTAGTTTTATTTTGTTAGGTGTTGAAAAAGAATCGATTGATTTTTTACTAGTATACGAAAAAAGGTTGGCCGACAGGTATTACACAGGATGTAAATGACATGGTGATGAAGCCGCTTGTTTGAAACTAAACGCAAAGTTTTTTTAAGAAAATCGTGTTTAAAATTTTAGTTTTTTTGCGTTTTTTTTATCGATTG
Organism: Hypena proboscidalis; assembly: GCA_905147285.1. Lineage (NCBI taxonomy): Eukaryota > Metazoa > Arthropoda > Insecta > Lepidoptera > Erebidae > Hypena > Hypena proboscidalis. The sequence continues at coordinate 3,366,992 of LR990147.1, forward strand.
TGGATGAAAAACGTTACCATAAACTATCTCAGTACCTTTACAATTTTTAGTCCATTCTAGGATTCGCTGATTAAAAATTTCCCTCAATCAATAATGTTCTCAATTATTGAAAAGTGTTATCCAACGATTTTCTAATAACGTGTAAACATTCTTTAAGACCGACTATCCGATGTTATGCAAATTCCTCTAGAAAAAATTGCACCCAGGGTCTCAGAAACATGGCTTCTTCACGATGTCAATTACTCTATGTATTTAATTAAGTATCTCGTAAAAATAAAACAAAACTCGTAAACAGTCACTCTTGTAAGCAGCTTAACAATAATGTTTTAAAAGCAAACACATTTCTCAGGTCTTCTTCTTCTTTCGTATCGATAGCTGCAGTCATATTCTCATTTGGGGTGCATGAAAAGAGCCTCCCCGAGCGACGTACACAATAAACCCCTACGTCCGGCGCACCCTGGGCAGTCTGCAAATTGCCACAAAGCAGACTGGCGAATCCTTTCACCACGATGGCAAGTCAACAATTTCTCAGGTTGAACCAATGAAATAAAAATGTAACTTCAGCACCTAATCAATTTTTTTTTCTTATTATATATCCACGTTAAACACCATCTCAAAAGATCAAGAATTCCAAACATAATATTCTACTAAACTAATAATAAAACTAAGTTATTAAGCTGGCACTTACATCTGCAAATTTGTTCAACACCTGTTCTTAGTCTACAATAATATTCAAGGTAGTCTGCGATAACAGTCGAGTGTAATTTGTTATTTTACAGAACTTCTACAAGGAAACTGAATTGTAGAACTCAAGAGTTATTTTAACTGTTTCTTTCTTGAAGTTAAAGAAGTTTTGCAGTAATTAATATAGAGAACGTTTTTTTATAGGTTATTTATTAGATACTGTCTAATTAATAGGCAGGCTAACAAGCATACTATGCAAATCAACTAAGAACAGACCATTTTTTGGCCATATTATAAAATAAATAAATAAATATCTCACTACATACACACAACGCCATCTAGTCCCAAACAAAGCAAACCTTGTACTATGGGTAGGTACTAGAATAACTGATACTAAATATTGAATATGTTTTGTGAACGAAGCATGTGATCAAAAATTTCGTTCATAATTAGGCGACGTACATTAAATTTGGCCGAGAAATCTGTTCTTATTTGATTTGCAAAGTACAGCCAGTCCGCCTGATTGTAGGCAGTTACCGTCACATATGGCAGCTTGCTACATCAAAATCATCACTAGTGTGAAATCAAATTTTAAAATCAATTCGCACATTTTATTATTAAAATTGGTGCGAAATTAAATGATTTTTTACAAACTTCCGTTCACGTTTTAAGTCGATAAATGTAACTTTTATAGGTATGTGCAAATTTTCTATTAGACTGCACATGCACCCTGTACGTTTTTTTACGAGAAAAGTAACAAACATTCCTATTTTAAATATTTGTAAAAAAAGGGTTTTTTTAACTTCTTAATAACCAGTTACTTCATATATTAATAGCTTTTGCGCGCTGATTCGCCCACGTGGTATGCCAATAAAAAGTATTTCATATCCTTCCTCAGGTCTTGAACATTAAGTTATAATAAATTAAAATAAAAATAAATACATCCATTTAAATTCTTCATCGTAATAATAATATGTTCAGTTACTTTCACATTAATCATATTAGTAAGGATTATATTATCATCTTTATACAGCGTAGTTTTATATCAATTTGTTACAAACATTTCTAGTATAAAAGGCGTGCTCGTTTATGTATGTATAAGCACAGATAATATAATACATAAGGTAGTTTTTCCTTCCAAGTATTGCAAGCAACGTTTCTTGGAACAAAGCCAAATATTATTATAGCCATATTATTAAAGTCACACTTTTTCCCACGAGGAAATACAGAGACAATGGAATGCAATGTGAAGTGATTTATACCTACTTGTCTCTATTACTTGGTAAATATTATTTATTTATTTATGATAATATAATGTGGTCAGTGAAAAGGCTCCAGTATCAATGCAATAATATGTGTCTATGTATTAATCTGCCGAGACTTTTAACAATAAAAAAAAATTAAATAATATTTTTTCACAACTCACACACAACGCCATCTAGTCCCAAACTAAGCAGAGCTTGTAATATGGGTACTAGAATAATTAATACTAATACATATATACTTTTATTTTGTAAATACATAGATATTATACATAGAAACACCCAGACTAAGACAAACCCCCATGTTCATTCACACAAAGATTTGTCTTAAGTGGGAATCGAACCCACGACCTCGGCGTCGCAGACAGGTACACTACCCACTCCGCCATCCGGTCGTCAATATTTAATAGAATTTGAGTCGGCTTCCAGTCTAACAGATTTAAAACATCAGTATTTTACGTGGAGCGACGGCCATCACACTTCCACAACCCAGTACGAGGTGATACTATACTCTTTGTCTGACTTTCCGGCGATTGATCTTCAAAATGGCAGGACCGACAACTTAACGTGCTCGCCGACGCACGGAGGAAAACTTGTTATGTTGAGATGGCCACCCATCATCGGCCGACCGTAGTTATCGTTGCTTAACCTGTAACATCGATCGGTCCGCGTGGCTTCAACTTCAGACAGGAGCTCCTCGATTGTGGGTCAATGAATATCCTTGAAATGTTTTAAATGCGTCGATAGTTCAATACATGTAAGGAATTATATTACTCCTACAGTTTCTGTACTCTACCAGTAATGACAATGGTCTTATCAAACCTTCAAACTAAACAGATAACAAGCACTACGATTTAATAGCAGTTAAAGATGAAATGAAAGGCCACTTCGTTGGTCTAACCGAGTGTTTGGCCACTCACCATGATCCTTGACATTTCGATGCCAAGTTCGGGAAAAGTGTTCATTGGGATTTATTTGTTATGGGATGTATGGCGTGTAGTACTTGTGAGCGGAGGTAGGAGCGATAAATGAAACGTCTGTCTCATAGAAATCTTAATAATAAGGCAATAGAAATGTCAAAGACGCGTGACATTGTCGCCGCGCATCTGTCTAGTCAAACACAAGTGCGACTTGAGGAATTGTCGTCTTAATGTCATCGCAAAAAGAATAATTTTGTTTGCAGGAATACAAGCGCATGAGTCTAATCGAACACAAGTGCGAGTTGAGGAATTGTCGTCTTAATGTCATCGCCAAAAAGAATAATTTTGTTTGCAGGAATACAAAAAGTGGTATTTGAAAAACGGCGACATGCGTCCCAGTGTTAAAAGATAGTCGATAGCATTTCTATTGACTAGTTATTAAGATTTCTATGGTCTGTCTCGATTGAGTGTTATAAGCCAACTGTTTATTCAGGCATTACAATATGTGTCCCACATATTCATCAGATTTTTTTTTAATGGAACGAGATCTAGAATTGTTCTTGGAAGAGGGCGACAGGCTCTACCTATATATATGAAAAACGAAACGTGGGTGTTTATACCTCTGCCACACGCTTCTAGGTAATGCAGGCATGATGATACATTGTTATAGTAGTTTGTGGTGGTTACTAGCGAGCCCAAAAACACAAATGTGCAAACCACTGTATATGACTGATGGTGCAAAACAGACTAACGGTATTGCTCGTATGACTCAGTGTTGCCTCGTTTCTTTACTCATGCAGTGTTACTCGCCAACACTTTTTATCGTTATACATTTATCACGATACGAATGCTTTCTTTGTTGTTTTATAGTGGTTTTATGAGTTTTATAGGAAAGGTTTTTTTTTATTTTATGGATTAAATGAAGGTGCTAGTTTGATAGAAACCTCAATGACGTAAACTGTATTTATTTTTAATCTGTCGGCAAATATTAATACATTCTATTTATTTTGTAATATTAGCCTTTTTGTATTTTATATAATATTAAAGTTGGAAAGCACTTGGGGCGTATACCCAGGGGGTGCCGGTTCGAGTCCTGCTGGATTCTTAATTTTTCAACATTAATATTATATAAAATACATTCTATCTGGTTTACCAATTTGTAGTTAATTATGCAATTAAAATTCTAACGTATAGCTGAAAGGTAAATTGTATGTATGTTTTGCGTTAATTCCTGTCAAAATTACAATTACAATTCTAATTCTGAAAATAAATATTTTCGAAGTCCTATGATATGATTTAAAATATTACAATAAGCCAATTTTATAACATGTTCATAAATAAACGAATATCTAATTTGAAATACATGAATTTTATGACATTATAAAACGCATTTCTCAAACACTTTTTTATTGTTTCGAAAGAACTTAAAACAACCCTTAGTAAAAACAAACTTATCTTTGCAGATCTCAAAATGGATTTCCAAATGAAAAGTGATAAAAATATGTATATTCAGCTGTATTTAAAATTTGTTTCGTCTCTTCATTTCCTATTCGTTTGGCGTTTAAATTAAAAGTCATAAAACAATACTTGATATTGAGAAATAGGGGCGAAGGTACAGGATTTTATTACCTACTTCTTATACTTTAATAAGAAATTAGATAATAAAATATGAATTTATTGAACACAGTTTTATTGCATAGTAATATAGCAGCCTTATGTATCTAATACATGTCCCGTCTTCTAATGATGAAAAGGGTATTTATAACATACTTACTTGAAATTTTAAAAGAAACATGTCAATGCAATTTTTGATTGTATTAAGTGAATTAAAAAGAAACTTGTGGGCCCACCTGAAGATTAACTCCTGAACATTTATATATTTACAAAGGAGTGCACTTTTAAAAAATATCAAATATTATAATTCCCTTTATCAATCACTACCTCACCATCAAACTGGAAACTGTTTTTTTTTAAACTCCTGTGTCACGGGGGTGTTTACATACATTTCACACATACATACACCCAGTGGTGTGCTTTGTCAGAACCAATTTTTGCGCACCACACAAAGATTGGTCCCACAACACCAGTGCATTTGAAAGTGGCGAGGCGACCACTATAACCACTACACCAACCGTGCACTCTATATACTATTACTATTTGATGGCAGGTTAAGCTTGTGCTATCTATCTCAAACTCTTTTATACATTAGATCTACCACCTACAAATTAATCTAGCAAATAATATACTAAAGGAATTTTACAATAATTGTTTTTACAGTACCATAAATATGCAGGCATATACTTAACAAAATGACCACCATATAACATACTTAGTATTGTATTATTACCACTCTAAAAACAAAAGCAAAATACAAAACTTTAATGAATTCTAAGCACCTTTAGTACCGCAGTCTGACTCACCGAAACTATTGAATAAATAATTCCTAGCATTGTAGCTAATGTACTACAATATAAACGTATGTTGTACGGAACTTACTTGCTACTTTTCGTACTTCATTAATTTTCTCACACATTAAAAGCGAGTTTAATAATGGAGAAGTGACGTGTGTGGTCTCTAAGGCAGCGGAATCACACAAGTCTGGTCGTCAAATTATATAAGGCCGAAAATGGCCTGAGGTCTAAAGGTAATTAATTAATCCAGATTTTGTCGCCATAAAAACCGAAAGTTGGGCTGAAATTGAGCAGTCTCAAAGCAGTGTATTTGTTTTGCGATTACAGCGGTCTTGCCAGTCAAATTCCTATTGCTCTCGCTGGAGCACCTTTACCGAATTGCTCAAACTTTCGGTACCTCGGGTCACTAGTCCAAGGAGATGGTGGTGAAGCCTTTTATGACAGCCATTTTTAGGTTAATATTAACATAACATAACATCAAGCCTATATTACCCAGAAAGGTATAGCAGAGGTGTACAAAACCCACGTTTCACCTTTTATGTTTAGGTCCCATGGAATAAGGGGTCCCATCCACCGGGCACAATTCCAACTCCGTGCTGCTATCGAGAATTTCCTGACGTAAAGTTTAGAAATAATACTTTGCTCAACCCGGGAATCGAACCCAAGACCTTTTGGTGAGTGGCGTATACGGTAACCACTAGACAATCGAGGCATCTCTCTGTTTCAATAATAGTAATACTAATATTACTATTATTGAAACAGAGATAGTGCAGTGCTTCACGGCAAATAGCTTGGTATCACTGCTGCAATAGCTATTTATATTATAGTAAAAAAGTATAATAATATTCTTATCAGAAAGTTGAACATCTTCTTCTACCCCGCTCATTTGATGGCTCCCAAAACGTCAGTGCCAGGATTAAGATAAGCGGATTCGTGGCCATTTCCGTCAAACGTCCACATTTGTAGGAGACGCGTAGACCTAATGATATATTATTATATTATGCACTTATAAGATTATGAGAAATTCACGAGGAAAATTAACTCTGCTGTCTGCGTTTTCCACTATAAATATCATTTTACTTAGACTAAGCTTAAGTTAACATTTACTTTGTTTTTTATTTTTAGGTTTTCAGACCAATAATATTAATATAGGATTGTAAAAGATCCCTAATACTAAATTCTAATTAAGTAATTCTAATCATGTAATTGCTGAAACTGTGGTCATAATTTACGATTCAACTTACAGTAGGAGCAAACTAATATTTCAGGCAGTTTGTTGACCATCTCAGCCTTTGATAAATAATACAACATATGATAGGTTGATGTTGCGGCACTTTATAAGGACCTTAATACTTTTATTTTATCTTTCAAAGTCAAAGTATATATAAATATTCAGCAAGGATCTTTTATAACTTCATTCTGTTGAACTTTTTCATATTTCCAATATCTTTTTATACATAAGAACAGAAAGTTTTGTCCTCTCCTGAAAAAATAAACTTACACACCCATACATATTCAGCTTGCACGCTACAAAATATTACCTTTTAGCTACAAAACAGCTAAAAGCCGTCACACAAAGTAATAACACATTTCCAGAAATCAACTCCTGGATATGCAAAAGGAAACACACCATTTCACACGATAATAGTCATTACCAGACTAACTTTATGGTTTAATTTCCTGAAAGCGCATTCCATTTGTCTGCAGGAGTCTGATACGTGATATTAGCTTTTTATGGTGTCAGTAGAACCATAAAAGTAATTCTATTACATCAAGCCAATGTGTTAAGTTTTGATTAAATTATGTGGATTTGAATAAACGTGGGTTATGATTTTGTGAACATTTCTAATAATAAGCTTGGCAATGAAAATGCGAAAGATTTGCTCATGATATTTTTTAAGGAATATAGGAACTAAATTCATGAGATGTAGGTATGTTTTTCACATTAAATACTGGTGAAATATGGGTGCTGGTTTGTAATCTATTTGATAGTTCCTCAGTCCAAAGTGGTAGATTGAATTGCGAACAGTCGCAGCCGCTCCGCCATTTTAGAGGAAACGGTCATCTAAAAAGCGAAGCGGTTTCACTTTTACACGCTCCCGCTCGCCACTGGTTTATAACTACATATTAGATGGCATTTCATTAGACCGAGTAACACAGATACGTGATTTAGGTTTGCTTCTTGATACAGGGTTAACTTTCAATTTGCATATTGAGGCAATTTGTAGCAAAAGCTTTAAAGCTCTTGGTTTTGTCATGAGGCAGTCTGCTCAGTTTCAGGACAGGGGTGCCATAGTTGTGCTGTATTATTCCTTTGTTAGGAGTATCCTAGAATACAACTGTGTAATCTGGGATCCCCACGAAGCAAAGTACAGCTTGATGCTGGAACGTGTTCAACGGAAATTTGCTCGTTTCCTTTATTATAAATTATATGGTTACTACCCATATTTGTATCCGTCTCTCTTCGTGTCAGGTATGGTTAATATAAACACTCTGGAGCTGCGAAGGAAATGTGCGATAATGGTACATTATTACATGTTATTAAACAATAAAATTGATAACTCTTGTGCCTTATCACGTTGTGCCTTGTCGGTGCCGGACCGTACACGCGACTGCGTTCGCGGCGCCTGTTGGCGGTACCTGCAGTACGAACCTGTACTGCCAAATTTGCACCTACTAACCAGGCAATTTCACTCCTGAATGGTCTAACAAGTAATTACTCAGAAGTAGACTTGTTCTGTACCAAATTTTGCCAATTTGTATGTTTTTGTTTGTTATTTTTAAGTGATAAACTATGTACCTAATCTGTGTGTAAATTTTTAATCTACTTGTGTGGCTCACTGTGCGCATTAGGCAACTGTAAGCACAGTGAGCAGCTGAGTGTAAAATAAATAAATAAATAAATAAATAAATTGTTCGCAAATCAAGCTACCATTTTGGTTCTAATTTATCGTTATTTACAATTATGTAAGACAGTCATTTTACCTACACAATAAAATTCAGTCTAACATAGAGAAGTGAAATAGCCGTGATATTCATCTTAACTCTATCATTAACATACCTAATAATATTGTATTATGGTCTAAATAACATACTTTTCTACATCTCAGATTAATATGACAGTAAAATATACCTTGTCTAAACACACAAAGAACCATCAGAAATGGCATAAAAAGTGCTATAATTAGACCATTCATAAAATCAAAGTAAAGACACTTAATTGCAAAATAAGTGATACCATCCTATACAACAATTTCTCACTAACAAATTAACTACACCACTTTATTCTTAGAACGGAATATTCCCCATGGTTTTTTTTTAATTCCTATAGAACGAGAACCTTGATTGGAATAGTTGGTGCACAAAAGATCCGGTACAAACAATCTTCTGTCATTATAGTTTGGCGCACAAAGGATGGATGCGAGGCGGGATGAAAAGTATTGCATATTTTGTTAAGGGTATGTTTTTAAGAAAAAACCTCGTTTTTGTACTTTTGTATCCAAAATTATATAAATTGGCTGTCTCATTTGCCTCGTCGCGTAAACGACGGTTGATTGAAGTGAGGTCACGGTTTTAATTCCTGGATCGGTCAAAAGTTTTATTTGGGCGTTTGCCTTCTACATATTCTCAGAAGCAGCTCGCCAAGTTCCATATGAAACAATAGACTCTCCCTCAGTCACATATAGATCAAAACATAATATCATATTTGACCTACCAAATATGATATTATGTTTTGATCTATGGGTTTGAAACAGTGTATGGGATCGCCGACTCCGATCGATCGACTTACTACCTATAGTAAGTAGACTGCGATCCCATACACTGTTTGTGCCCCATCGAATAAATGTTAAAGAATCATGGGAAATAAGAAGTAGCAGTAGAAAATTCGTTGACTTCAGTCAGTTTTTTGTTATTGAACATTTGATTTGCATAATCAGATAAATAGTCTAAATAAAGCAATGACAGCTAAGATAGCTATCTAGACGTAGCGTAAGCGTTTAGGTCCTCTTTGAAAATTGATTTTGCGGTCAATATTCAATACCCAATATTCAAATAGATTTGTAAGAAATAAAGAACATAACAAACTAAAAAGAAATAAAAATTCACGTAAAAGCTTCTGCATAAGAACACCGTCGCAATTACAATCGCACAGGTAACGAGTACAATTATTAGACACGATTTAATTTAGTATTATCCTATCTAAATGCTCTAAGGATACATTATCTTTTAAAAAAAGATATCTTAATTTTACGTTAAAATATTTCACAAGATGCTTTTTCACTTCATACGAAATTCTTTTTTTATGTAAATTCGCGTTCACAGTAGAAAACTTTGAATTAGATTTTCTATTTAACATGAAAAATATTACCGAGAAGGAAATATTTTCAGTTTTTTTATCAATGTTTTTTTATTTTTTTATTATAAGATATCAATTATTAAAATAATTATATCTTATTTACATTACAATCTAGCCTATCAAGACTAATAAGTAATATTATGTTAACCTAACGTAATCATAATATGTAACTAACCAACATAATATAATTACACAAAAGAAGCTACGTCTAAAGTGAAAAGTAACCACAACCTGACAATTAATAACCGTATTAGCTCTAACGGAGAGAGGTCATTAATTAATTTACATGTAATAACCGCAGTTAAAATCTCATTTTCCACCAGGATTTTAAGTGACCCCTATCTTGACACACAGATATGATATAACTGGAAACATTTTTTTAGGGTATTATTACAACATATTATTACGCTATCTATTTACATAAAAATGAAACCCGTTTTCCGTTGTCACGACATAGCATGAAAACGGCTTGACCGATTTGGCTGATTTTTTTTTGTAGTTTTCTAATACTCTGTACAAGGATCTTACGGAAAAAAAATTAAAAAAAAAAAAGTATTCATTTTTATATGGAGGATATTATAGATTCCAGTTCAAATTGAATAGGTACGCATACATAAGATAGGTCAGCTATACAAAATAAAGTAGTGCATAAATTTACGCTAAGGCGGTACGAAGTTCGCCGGGTCAGCTAGTATAAAATATTTTAAAAACTGTAAGTTTGCAGATTTATTTATTATTGTTAGAAGTTTGGCTGACAGAAATAAAACCACGATTCATTGAGAAAATACTGTTTATATTTTATCAAGTTACACATCGTGAGCACATAGATCAGAGAGCTGACAGAGAGAGGCAGAGTTGCCAACATCAATATAATAGTACATAATAGGAATACAAATGGGTGCGTTCTTAATTACCAACAATTATAATGTAATTTTCCTTTCCTTTAGCCAAAAATAATGAAATTACTCTTCAAAAACACGGTGAAAGCGGGAGAACGTGCTGTGGATATGAACTTAAGACTCTTGACAAACAGTCTTGCTGTGTTCCCGGTCTTAGCAAAAATATTGACACTTGAAGATTTTTTGCAGGTTTGTGATGCTGCAACACATTGTTAATCTTTTGCCCTTTTTATCTTATTTTTCCTTACCTGAGTATTTTCTTTCGATGTAATTTTTTACTACTTGCATATCAAAAAAATAAAAGTGACTTTGTTTAACTTAGGCGCTTCGCGGTAGGCCCAGAAAGCGCTGGAGGGATGATTTGGACTCGTTTTATAGGGATTGGACCGACAGAGCTTAAAACAGAGAATTGTGGTCGTGTATGGGGGAGACCTTTGCTCAGCAGTGGGACATCACAGGTAAGAAAATAAAGGCGCTTCCAGTAGTTCAGTACATCATTGAATGCATCTTCCAAAAAACATGGGCGTTACTTCCGTGCTAAACCTCCATAAATTACTAAAAAACAAATCGTTGCATTAAATAAGTAGATAAACTCCTACTTGATGTGCAGTTATGTCAGTTTGTTCATCAAACCAGTTATTATGGTGTTCAATGTATGGTAAATTGTTTTTGATGGCTGCGGGTCGCTTGGGCTTATTAAGGGATATTAGAATGTGTTTGTATGCTAATGAGGTAGTTATCTTGTTAAACTGTGTTTTGGAATTTTGACAAAAGTTTGAACCCAGGTCATATTGCTTGTAGTATTTTTTTTGTATACAGGTCTAACCCAGGGTAAGACAGTTGGCTAAACAATAAATATATAAGTAATGTTAAGTTTTAAATAGAAAAAAAAAATATGAAAATTGCATTCTGTACTAGGTTTGAAGTTGAGAAAAAAGGCTTATTTTATTTCATTTTATTTTTATTCAGTTGCCTGTGGGATTTCATACATTAAAAAAAATTAATAAATAAGGTCTGTCTAGAATCAAGTTTGAAATTTATACTGATTACAAAAATATGCAATTTTACATTGATAGTTACTGTCGATAAATATTTTGAACCAAATAATTAATATATTTTTTACTAAACTTAATGCTGCATTTATTGTTACTTTCATAAATTTTAATAATAATTATTATTTAAATCACATTATTAAAGGTTTTACAATAATTACATTAGAATTTAGTATCTCTTTATGAATGTGATTAGATAAAATAAACATTAAGAACAAAGGGTTATTTTTTTTAATAATTTATTCAAACACCTGGATGTCTGGCATTCTCACGCAATAACGCTAAAATGCCATCGTAAAACGTTAAAATCGATCGTAAAAAAATCGCAAAATCATCTTAAAAATTCATCGATCGATCACAATGGAACATTACCTTTTTATTACCCTTAATGAATATCTTTTAGAACGCACCCTTTCAAATACCTCCACAGTGTATTAAATAATAAAGTTTTAAATTTAGAACATAAAAATTTGTAAACGGCATTTTGTATTTTTTTAAACTTTTATTATTGTATTATCTGTGGAACGAGGGGTGTCGAAAATGTTTGTCATTCTATTTGATCTTGCCCCTTTGGGACAACCCTTGATTTTGACACGGTTAACCGATAAATGCTGCGTGCAAAAAAATGACCCAGTATTTTTTAATTGAAAATATTTGAATCGAAATTGTGCCTTATCATTTACGATATAAAGACGATGATATACATGTATTTTTTGTGGTATCGATATTATAAGATGAAGTAGGTCATAATTGGGATCACAATGTGAATTAAACCGTTGATAATGCGTAGAAAGTATCATATTGTGTTAAGTATTTTGACTTACATTGTAAGTGAATGTCAAGGGTTGCCAGATCATGTTTTTTTTTTATTTGGCCTAAACGTAGCGTGCAGAGATCACTTATATTGTGACATGCGTGTCAAAGAGGTATAAGTGTTACGCCTGAAGCGGCCTAATACCGTTTTTTCGTTCTATCACTGTAATAAGCTCACGCAATATTTGGGGCATTTATTTATGTTTCAATACTTCGGACTATTGCGCTTCATCTATTTCTTTGTTAAATGAAACTTAAATATATATTTAATATATAAATAAATATTAAATATTAAGTTACTTGGCCTCAATATTATTTTGTAATATGCCATTTTTTTAAGTTTTGGATATCCAGAAAATCTGAAAAAAAATAACAATCTTAATTTTTTCATACTTTTGTTGGTTAAACAATAATGATTACAAACTTTGTTTAATATTTTAACAAAGAGATAAAATGACTCCCTCGTGCAAAAATACAGTTACACCTAACATCAAACAACACATTAGCACAAAACGAATTACCGCCTTCAATATCATCTCATTTTAATACAAACCGTCAATTAGCTGTCATCGCCATCACCAAACAAGCGTTTAATCAATTCTCTATACGAATACAATATTATTCTGTATTCAGAAGTAATTTGCATGCAAAACTGATAATTAAGGCATTAACATCCAAATAACGGAGACAAAAGGTGAGCGGGTTTGGACTAACGTGAGTTGAAGGGTTGGATGTTGTACGGCGAAAGATGCTGAAAGTTTTAGAAATAAAAAGTTTAACTAAGTATGCTTTGTTAGTAGTTAGAAAAGGTACAATGGGATTGACATCGTCATTTATATGTACAAAAATCCCTGTAATAAATAAAGAATACAAAAAAAAGTTTTTAGAAATAATATTCATCGTTTTCATTTTATGAATCTGTCGTAGAATTTTATATAAAACCTTTAAGGCAAGAAAAATATATCAGTCCAATTTTTTTTCTATGTAAAATACTGACTCCCGCGACACAGGAAATAATAATAGAGCGGACTATTATTATTTCCTGTGTCGCGGGAGTCACAAACATAAATTCCACACGCACAAAGTACTTCTTCTTCTTCGTATTCTTCATTGCTGAAGGTCGTGCCCTTGAAAGGCTTTCATTGCTCTTTTGGTTATTTCCTTCCACCTTGACCTGTTTTCGGCTTCTCTCATGGCAGTTGTAACTGAGAGCCCAGTGTGAGTGGTGACTTGGTCACACCATCGGCTAGGTGATCGGCCACGTGGTCTTTTTCCTTCCACCTTTCCAACCACGACTAGTTTGTCGAGATTATCTGGTTGGCGGCGGGCAATATGACCGAAATACCCCAAAATACGTTGGTAGCATACGGCACAAAGTACATCCAAAGTCAAAATAAAACTTTGCGGATTGTCTCACAAAGATTTGTCTAGTGTGACGATCGAACCCATAACACCAGCATAGCTGAAAGTGGTGAGGCAACCGCTTTAACCGCTACGTCAACCGTGCACTCAAATAAAAACACTCAAATAGATGAATTTTTTTCGTTATGACATGCATGACTCTCACATAAAATAAAAAATCTTTCCAATTTTTGTAATTGCAATTAATTAAATTGCAATTAATATTAAATTGCAATTAATATTATTAACCATAAAATGACTACGAAATATTGTCCATGTTAATTTTCATCTAATATTAAAGCAGATAGTAGATTAAATTTTGATAGTAAAGCCAGTTCTTCTGATCAAGCTAAAGGGCAGAACCACCACCTCACTACATTGAAAACCTGTTGTATTTTTTATTGACGGTATGGTAAGACTCTGAAATGACTGGTTCAGCATGATAGCATCATAGTCTTCGCATTATGGCCTGCGATGCTGAGGTCGCGGGTTCGATTCCCGCTTAAGACAAATCTTTGTGTGCATGAACATGGGGGTTTGTCTTAGTCTGGGTGTTTCTATGTAAAATAAGTATGTATTTACAAAAGAAAAGGTATATATGTATTAGTATCAGTTATTCTAGTACCCATAGTACAAGCTCTGCTTAGTTTGGGACTAGATGGCGTTGTGTGTAAGTTGTGAGATATTTATTTATTTTATACATAGCGCATCCACAATCTGCTTTCGTGTCCAAAACATCGCAGTCAAATCAAGCGTACCACCTTTACAAACCCACTCTCGTCCGCACAGAAGTGCCCTGATTACGCTATTTATTCTATTAAGTTGGTAATTGTTTACTGAATGGGTTGCGTTGAATCTCGCCCGCACTCGTCTATTAGGCCTATTGTGCCACTCTACATTGTGCTACATGCGCGAACATTATGTACAGGCTACTCATCAAACTATTATTTCCAGTATAACATGATCTCGTGTTGTAAAGGATTCCTGTGAAATATGAGACCAGATTATACTGGAAATGTATAGCTTAATCGGTGGCCGTGTAGATTGCGCTAAAGTGAATATACTGAGGGTTATAGTTTTAAGACAATGGGATGATTTGTTTGAGTTTCAGATAGACAATATAATCTGCACTACAGGTATATTGACTTCATTGGTCTTGGCTTAATGTTTTAATTTAGTTTTGAATAAGACATATTGAGGCTTTGTGTTTGCTGATGATATTATACGTTTAATAGTTGGCTAATTGCATCAATATATTATCAGATATATTGGTTGTCTTAAACCGAAAATGTGTTATATTATTTTTCTATCCAATTCTTAGACCAATCGATTTTGTAGTTTACTTAACTGATATTTTAAGTGACATTTTGCACTGCCAGAAAAAAACGACACAACACGCATATGTCTAAAATCTCAAACATTCTCAGAAATCCCTAGAGGAAGAAGACAGCAAAGAATGGTATAAATATGTGTATCCTTTTTTACAATTTCAACTATCTTTGTGATTTTTTTCCGTAAAAAAACATCGAACCAATAAAAAAGTCAACGTCATCATTACAATTCAAAATTGCTAAAAAAATTATGAACCGTATTCCCACGATCAAGTAATAGTTTCAATCAATAAAAACATAAAATACTTTGACATTTAATGACAAACTTACCCATTGATCAAAAAAATAAATAAATAAGCACCCAGCATTTACGGGTTCAAGCCCCATGGTTGGCAAAAAACGGTAAAAACACTGTTTGGGGGAAAAATGTAACCGCGAAATCGAAAATTATTTTGTCTTTTTTTTCTTTGACAGAGTTGGGTTACATGATGATCGTTATTCAATTGATAATCGTTAATATTTCTTATATATCACTTATTAAGATATCTTATTTGCAATATAATCTGGCCTAGGAAGAATAATGAGTTATTTTATATTAACCTAAACTGCTACGTAATCGTTAAATAAAATATAAATTACACTAGGTGAAAGTTTTTTCAAGAGTTTTATGGGTTAAGGACTAGATCGGTTTAATAGCTATATCGTTCAAGTTCTTTACCATTAGTCTTTGGTATTGCTCCGTTAAGGTAAGGTTCTACGTAAAGACTTGTGTGGGTAAAGGTGTGTTTTTTGGTTTACCTTACTTAACTGTCATATTCATTTTAGCCGTGCTTCTAAACTGCGCGTACCTTTATGTTTTTGAGAGAGAGTCACCAATTGCTGCATGTAAGCCAACACTATCCTATTACAGATCAGGGTCTTCATCGACCCTTGCACTTTGGTTAGACATAAAAAAAACTAAATTCGTTGTCTCTGACCCCACATTTTTACGGAGCGTCAGAGCATGCCTTGTTATGGTGATATAATTATCGTGTTTAGATTTACCTACATTATTATAATCATGATTATAGGTTTGCAAAACGCATGGATATTTAAATTGATCGAAATGTTTTGTGTAAACATTTTTTAAAAAAGAATAGTACATAAATATATGAAACTGCCAAGTTTTACCAAATTAAAATAAAATTATTTCGTTAGTTACAGATTACTTTCGTGTGTTTTACGTAATATATCAAAATCTCGTGTCTGTCCGAGAAACGTAGAAGAAGGTAAAACGGCATAGTTTTTATTTATATGAAACGTCAGCGTGTCTCCTCCCACACATATAAATACAGAAATTATGTATACATTTTGACTTTCATAGTTGCATTTTTGATATTTATAGGTGAATTTTAACATTCATGCGTGTTATTTAAAACCTCTTTGGTTTCAGTTATTAAACTTCTTTGAAACGACTTGACCGATTAAAATCATTTCATTTTGTTTATTCGATTGTGCTAAAAATAGGAGGTAAGCATATATATTTTTTATGCCTTTAGGAGAAGTACCACATATCACGTGGGTTGAGCCACGAACAATATCTAGTTATCTTAGAAAAATAAAAAAACTTCAGAATATTTTTTCTTAACTAGCTACAATTCTTTAAGTAGCTGGCATATTATACAACTAAATCCAGACTTTTTGTTTTGAAGTTTACTTACCGAATTATGCAAAATCTCTCATAAAATAATGCGCAGTACTGGTCAAGCAGAGACAACAAAGAACCAGAAGTAATAAGTGGCACAAGTGCGTTACAGTTAATCTGAACTATGACAAATGACGATCCTACGCTCGAGATTTAACTTATGTGTACAGGATGCTGTAGAAAGTGAATATGGGAACGCCTGTACTACGTACTACGCCCGTAGCACTGGAGTGCTAGTAAATTCGGAGCCTACCAGCAAACCGGCACACAGTACTACTATTTGGCGGCTGGTAAAAGGTTTTTTCCCTCGAGCTCATTCACAAGAGCTCTACCACCATTATATCTTTCATAACATCACGCCTATAATACCAAAAAGGGTGTGCCAGAGGTATACAACACGCACTTTACACTTGTTATGTTTAGGTCCCATGGGATAGGAGGTAAGCCTATCGGCATCCACCGAGAGAAATCGCACTCCGCGTGCTGCTACTGAGAATTTCCTGACGGATAAATCCCGAATAACAATTTTGCCCGATCCGGGAGTCGATCGAAAACTTTGTGGTGAGAGGCGCACACACAAACCACTAACCGCTACGCAAACAACAACAAGGCAGTCTGTTACATCCATTAATGTATTTTTCAACATACAGCATATTTTTTAAGTACAACTTTTTTGTAATTAATTTGTATTTTTAACATCCTCCTGTACATAAAGAGGCGTGCCCTCACGACTGCAGCACAGATTATGTGCGTAGCATCGCGGCTTGCACAGATTATATTAAACAATTACTGCATACCTACTGTAGCAGACTAATGATGTGGATGTATGTGAGTGTACTCACTGTGGATGGTACTTAGATTGATTTTAATTTGAACCTGAACAAGTTTATTAAAATTGATCTAAGCTTCGGTTATTCAAATCATTTTAAATAATTTACTGGTGGTAGAGCTCTTGTGAATGAGCTCAAGGGCGGCAGCTGCAACGTCTCACCTTTAACCTGCCGCCAAATAGTAGTGCTTCCATTACTGTGTTCCGATTTGGTGGTGAGATTAGGCCCTGAAATTACTGGCACATGAGGCATAACACCGTAGTCCTCAGCTGCAGCAACGCATCTATAATCTGTTTTTGTGGATGTTGATGTCCATGGGTTGTACTCCATTTACCATCTGGTGGACTACACATTCGTTCGCTGTGGGCGTAGAATATAAAAAAAAAACATAAAATTTTGATTAGTTAAATTTTATAAAGGAGAACCGGTGTCGTCGCCTTTGCGCAACAATGGGACAATATAGATAAATAAAAAAAAGAAGGTGTATTTTATTTTTTTAGTTCTTTAAATTATTTTTATTTGCTCTGTAATTATAATGTTTGTTGACGTGTTTAAGCGCTCCTTGGGGCTTATGAAAGAAAATGATTTGACTTTGACTTTGATGTCTACTATCATTACTGATTTTCTATCAGTGTAGCACATAACGGAGTGGGTAGTGTACCTGCCTGCGACGCTGAGATCGCGAGTTCGATGCCCGCTAAAGACAAATCTTTGTGTGCATGAACATGGGGGTTTTCTTAGTGTGGGAGTTTCTATGTATAATAAGTATATATTTACAAAAGAAAAGTATATATATATATATAAGTATCAGTTATTCTAGTACTCATAGTACAAGCTCTGCTTAGTTTGGGACTAGATGGCGTTGTGTGTAAGTTGTGTGAAGTGAGATATTTATATTATTTATTATTTATAAAGCTCAGTGCTAATGACTCTATGTTAACCAGAGGGCAGCACTCGATTAGTAATAATGATCTTTTGATGCGCAAAGCGATTACTAAGGAAATTGTGCCCTAATTGTAGCTGTTGTTCCGGGTTCGATTTCCAGGTGATGTTTTTATGGTTACGGATATTGATGTAATAGATCATTATTTTTAATGTGAAGGTAAGATTGTGAGGTGGTTAAGCAGTGTGATTTATCAAAATAAAATAGATTTAACTGTTGATGGTCAGAGATAATGATTTTCTAGAAAATAATTTTCAAAAAAAAACGGCTTTAAATACAAAAAATGCACTAAAAAGTAAGAAATACTTAAGTAATATTCAACGTCTCGCATCATCTGTTTATAACTTAAAAGAATATATTTAAAGAATTACCCTCGTACTCTTACTTCTAGCATCAGCTCAGCAACATGAAATGCTGATTGCTATATGCATATTTCCGAGTAGCTGTAAGTAATGTATACGAAAAGCAATATAAAAGCCATTATTATTGAGAATACGGGTTACTCACGTTACTGTAGCTGGGATATGCCGACTAGTTTCGAATCTAGTACGTAGATTCATCAACTGGGCTGTTATTCGCGTGTCGTCGCCTCCGCGCGACGTTCGCACTGAATGCACTCGAATTTGCACTGAAGCGTTTTAATCACAGATATAGATCTACATAGATAACGCAAGTATCACGATTTGTATTGAAACCAAGCGTGCCGACTTTTTATTACCTATTGTGACGTCACAGCCGAAATTTAGTGACGGGAAATCCAAACCGATTCAAAGACATCGATGCCGCCGATGCCCATCCGCCCAGTACAATTCAAACGGCCGTCCGCTATGATTTTCTCTAACAAAAGACGCGCGTGGACTGAAGTTAGCGGCGACCAACCTTGACGCTTGGTCGGGGTTCGGACACGCGAAGTACATGCATTTGCGTTATCTATGTAGATCTATATCTGTGGTTTTAATAATATTAATATAAAAGCCTTTAAAATTTAAGGGTTATCCTCGACTTCTCTAGAATCCTATCATCAGATCGTCACCTGATGAAAATGGGACCACAGAGAAGTATACCCTTTCAGAAAAAAATAATTTCTCAAAACGGTGCAGGCCTCTTTGAGTAATTGTATACAAACATAAAAAAAAATCGAATTATGAACCTCCTCCTTCTTTTTTTAAGTCGGTTAAAAATATACATATTGGATCTTAAATTTAACTAGTCTAATAACTTTATGTAAACTTAATAAGTTCCTATAAAAAGGCCTCGTACCCAAAATGCTGGCAGCATTACCGCGTTGTATTGCGATACTAAGTCGAGAGCGAATAGCCTCAGTTAGACGCACTGACAACTCTTCGCACAGACAATAAATAAATAAAAAATATTAAACTTATTATAATAAAAATATATAATATAAATCGTTTATATGTAAGCCTTGAGCAAAATTAAAATAAAAAAAGCAACAACAAATCCATTGCATTAAACTACCGCAAATATCCACTCTATTATGTCCATCCTAAGGTTGCCTGGAAGAGATCGTGTCAAGCGATAAGGCCGCCCTTTGTACGTTATAGTTTTAAGTACCTATTTCCTTGTATGTTTGTTACAAATTTGATGTGCAAATAAAGTTTTCTCTATCTATCTATCTATCTATATATATTAATACCAGATAACTTAGATGCTGTGTACATAAGTTCATGTTAAAATCTTCTACCATAAATATCAAATAATAGTACTTTGAAATTAAAATTCTTGTTTTCTGTAAGTCTCATTGATAGACAAATGAACCACTATGTCAAATGAACCACTCTAATCATCTTATCTTTACCATTAATTCCTCTCTGCAGCCCTTTGCCTGCGTAATGCCTGCAGGCAAACACCGTAGCGTAACCTCCGCTAAGCTCCAAGCAAATATAGTAAGCACACGGATATTAAGTACGGACTATGTATGTACTGCGTGAGGTAGTGCGATGGATGGAGGGTTAGTAGAAAAGACTTGGCATTCAAAGGTTTTTGAACTTAGTTACAGGGTTTACTTTCATGGCCCTCAGAACGCAAGACCTGAGGCAAAAAAAAAGACAATTTGCTAAGCATAGCTAAATGCTATGAAAAATCGATTTGAGGTTAAAAAAAGGTGGTCATGTAGACAGGCAAATGACTAAGGCATCGTCACTGTTTTGGATCTCTAAATAAGTTTAAAAATAAAAACATTTTTGAAGGCAAAATTTATTTAAAACTCAATTAAGAGTTTCTGATTGAACTTGTCACAAACCTGCTATTATTGATACCAATCTTGTATTGCTATTGATATAAATAAAATATAATTAGACTAGTTTAATTTAAGATCTAACATGTGTATTTTTCTGTAAATAAAGATATTTACGATAACATTTAACTAAACTTAATTAATAAAATGCGCTTTTTCTAATGATCCGTGAACAAAATTAATTGAAAAAGTCACCTCACATATTAATCCGGTAACAGCAAACCGTACTCTAGACAAAACCAGTTACGACAAAAAGAAAATTCAATTTCCTTCGACTTTTTGCCCGACTGTACATTACACAGACATCCACTTATCTGCACAGTACGCTCGATTGAAGCTTGCACTATCCATAACTTTAGTCCTTGCTACCGTTTTCCAAATATCAACTCTGTGTCGAAATTCTGGCTTGATTTGAGGAACACTGTTGAAGCTTATACGTTGTGTGACACAGAGTCGCCTGTGTTTCAGCTTTAGAATAGGGGTTGTTTGCCAAAATTGGCCAACATTTGACTTCGAACTGGCAAATCCTCTTTCTTCATCTGTTAGCAGTGTTTGCATACATTGACGATCATGTCGAGCTGCATTTGACTTCGATGCGCATTTGGAGTCAAATATTAAGCATCGTTTTCGTTTTTCGAATGAAAGTTTTTTTTCTTTTTTAGAACAACGTTTTGTGCAGTTTGTTGAACATCATCGTGAACATCCTTTAGTTTTATAATTTTTTGATTATTTCACACAAATATTTGACTGGGTGTACTCTAAACTAAATTAACTAAATTATGCATTAGTTCGTCTTTCATTAAAATCTTTTGCTTTGACACTATTTAAAATTATTATTAATTTTATAAGCCTATTGATCTCGATATCAACTGTCCATTTCAATTAATAATGCAACGTAGAGGGCACCACCGGATTAGACCATACAGTACCGAGTTGTTTACACAACTAATGCACGCCATCTAGCCTCAGGCTTGGTAAACAACGCCGGAGTAGTGATCTATTGTTTTTGTCTGAGAGATTATTTGGTTCTGCAATTAAAAGGTACTTTTATTTTGTGAAGGGATTAGGTTTGAGTTATAGTTCATAGATTGTTTTGTGAACATGATAACTGATGAATATGTAAGAGAGGAAGATCGATAACCGGGTCCAGCATTAAACTCGGGTGGTGAAATAAGCATTTTTTTATAGTTACTAAAGCCATACTTTTTTTCATTGACGCTCACGGATCACCTTTGGTAATAGTCATGCAACTTGAAATCGTTTGTACTAGCACCACCTATACGATAATAGATCTGAATAATAATATATTTTTCAGGTATTTAAGGAAAATTATTACAATAATTTAATATACATAATTATATATATAAATTATTATACAGCTTAAGTTTAGTCTTCATGTTTTACAAAATAATGAAAGGACTATTTACATTTTGTATGTTTTGAGATAATCCAGTCTTCAAATGAACGTTACCTAAACAGTCGATAAAATTTTTAATAAAATCCGAAATGAGTTTAAGAAATTGCCTATAAATATAATATTTAAGAGGTCTTTGAAAATCTGTTATTGAAAAATGCTACTAAAATATAAATGATTATTTGAATAATGTGTTTTGATTATGAGAGATTAATAATGTTAATGTGAACTATTCAATGTACTATTTAACATATAAAGACAATATTTTTATTTTATTTTACCATGTTATTGGACATTATTACCTGTTCTTCTTCTTTTCGTTTCAATGGTTAAATTTTTATACAACCCCCGCCCAGTACGTAGCCACGGTAATAGCGTTCTCTGTAGCCTTATTTAGATCATCCAACGAGCAGCTATCAGGGCAATTGGGGCACTCACTCGCACTGTGTCTGTTCTGGTCCAATAATACCCCATTTTTCCAGATTTTGTCTGCAGCGGTCAACCTGTGATCAGTCGATTCAAGGATTTCCATATGGACCACTGCAGAATGGATCACCTGTTGACTTTAGTAATCTCAATTATTGTATTATTTATTCCTAATTTTTTGACATTAAATATATTTTGCTATTTCTATTTAATATGCTGACTTTAAAAAATAATTAATAATTTTGCATGACATCTAAATGTGATAAAAACATGTTGAACATTATTTTATTGCAAGACCTTATTTTACCATGTTTAAGCAAAATATATAATCTGATCTTAATATATTTTTATTATACAGTCCATAGATATATTCACTCCCCATTTCCTGTGTCTGAAATATATAGAAGCAAATCGTATTAGCAATGATTTATTTGTCAGGGGCCACTTTTACAAGTCATGCCAAATAATGTTGGTCCACTGTCTCCTGTTATAAATCTTACATAATTATGTGTTCTTCATATTCACTTGTTATAATTTGTCGAATCATGATAGGCGCGACCGTGGTGCGAACGTGGTGCGATTGCGGTGCAACCGTGGTGCGACATGTGGTGTTAAATGCATAATTTTTGTGAAAATATTGCTTTTGTATTTTTTACATCTTGATGAAAATTGGTTTTGTGATAATTGTATGTCTTGAGATGGGCTACTTTTAATTGATATATCTACCATGCCAGCGATTGTTGGAATCTAGTGGCAACATACAAATCCCTCTAGCGGAAGAATAAATAAAAGAGCAATTAAAAAAAGTGGACACTTATTATTATTATTATTTTACTCGCATTTTTCATTTTGTCCCAAAATTAGAAAAAACTTACACATGGTTTAAGCACAGCACACATTTGCTCAGAAAATCACAAAACGTGACCAAACAAAGACAAAACAAATTTACACTCATTAAAAAAAACTATGCACGGTTCTTTAATTTCGTATACTTTAAATGACCATACAATTAACACGTACCATTAATTTCTAAAGGGCCCAAGTTCGAAAGTGAAAAATTACAGACTTCATAGTTTAAATCATATTTATCAAGCAAAGAAAAAAATACCCTAAAGTCCACTTCATAGTGTTTAAAATAACTCATTTAAGACAGATCAGATACACTTGACGCCAAAAAAATGACACCTACAAAAATAAAGGACAAGTGCAAACGTGTTGGTTCAAAGAGCGTAGAGACTTATAGAAAGGAAATCCTTAAACAAAACACTGGAGTGTGACGTCACAAAAACAATAATTCTTCATTACTACTGAGGTTAGGGGTAAATAAAAGAGACGCGACAAAATACGGTGCAGTATGAAATGATTTTAGAGCATTGCGTTATAACTTGGTTGTTTCTTAATCAGTTAATTAGCGGATATTTTTCGAAGAAGCTAATAATAGCAAAAACACTTGTTTTCAGATTAGTAGAAACACAGACTCGGCCAAGGCTTTCAATTCTTTGGCAGTTTGCATAGGAAATGTAGAGGCGAAACGTTTAGTGCGTATTTGTGGTATATCTACCTTGAAGCGATGCCTGAGTGCCGTATCTGGTAGTTCCATGGTGAAAGGGATCGGAGAAATTAGGTTATGTAGTTGTCACTGGATATCCTAAAAGCCTAATATTTAAACAACACCAAAACAGTTAAGAGCGCATTTATTACCATTACAAACATACATGATTTTGCTAAGATTTTTAAAATAACATTGGATGTAATTTTGTGCTATTGGTTAATTTTAAATAAAATACCATCGATGACTTTAATAATTGAATCGGTGCACCCTAACCGATCGCACAAACACCCACACAAGTGGCAACTTATCGGCATATTGTCCAAAATCGACGGGAACGCGCAGGTGTGCAGCAGGGGTGGTGTTTTGTGGCCTGCACTGTAACCGTAAAATGGGAGCCGACTTAATAAGTTGTTTAGTAGATAATACTTTGAAGTTCGGATTAATTTGAGTATTTTTTTGTTAAGTAGATTATGGGAATAGTGGTTTAGTTTGGGAATAATTAGGATAATAAGCTTTTCTTTTGTAGTGTTATTAAATGCAGTAGTGGCATTGTTTTAAGCAATTAATAATAAGAACAATAAAACAACAATTTTATTAAGAATCACTATCTCATCTTACTTAACATTCATAAAATGTTATTCACCAAAATTAAAATCAAATTTAAATAGACAGTGACTTATTAAGTTTATATAACGTTATTA
This sequence comes from Hypena proboscidalis, assembly GCA_905147285.1. Lineage (NCBI taxonomy): Eukaryota > Metazoa > Arthropoda > Insecta > Lepidoptera > Erebidae > Hypena > Hypena proboscidalis. The sequence goes on from LR990147.1 coordinate 3,391,926, forward strand.
GACTATTTTAATTTAAGATCCAAGAAGTATATTTTATTATTATTATTTTATTATTTTATTTTATAAATATATTATTATTATATTAAATATTATATTAAGATTAAATAAAATACACAATAGTATCGCCATGATTAAATATTAGTTAAAATTGTGGACATTCTGTTAAAGATACAATCGCCCTTGTATTGATAGTCACACAAATAAAATTAGTCATTCTAATTATTCACTTCCAAGAGTTCAAACAAACCTGCCATAAGGTTTTTGAATGAAATTACCACACGTAATTATATCGTGCAAATAATTAGGTGTACCATATTGAGTGCTTTCACCCCGCAATCATTTTTATCTGGACTCGATCTTTTGGATTTTAGCAGTTGTAATTTAGCTTGAAATATTTGTTTTACATAAAAGTTTAATTAAGCCTTATGCTTAGCTGTTTTTCCAATGCACTAATTTCTAGGAACTTGCTTTGTTCAACTACAAATCAGATCATAATATAGAAAGTTTGTAACAAAAAGCTTGTAATAAATATTTTATGAAATACAACCAAAGTCTACTAATAGTTCACTATATATAAGATTCTTTACTTCATGTATATCCTACAAATATAATACTAAATACTGTCATTGTCATGAACTTTTATAATTTTCTACAAAATTTACATAAACTTACAAAACAAAATAAAAAATACTAAAATAGGACTAACATGAGAGATAATGCCAAAAAAAGGACATCGGATTTCATTAAGTGAATTAAAAAAAAAAATAGGACTAACATGAGAGATAATTCCAAAAAAAAGAACATCAGATTGCATTAACTGAATTAATTTCACAGAATCAAAACAATACTCTTCCATCACAAAATTCGACGCAACAAGAGCATTAAGCGTCTATTAAACCGTCTGTCTATCCTTTACACCCATTCATCACGAACGAAGCATAACTTCCTACACACGAAAGCACTCAGAAATGTAACAATCATCGCGTAGAAATCGACATATGCGCAAGACAACTCAGCACGCCTACCGGTCAAATTTGATTTACGCTCAAATTACGTGTCATAACCTGTATGTCCATATTTGGTGTACCTCCCCTTTTTAACACGACACAGAGTAAAGAAATACTTTAATTTTTACAGTAAGCGCTGGTTATTTTTTTGTATTTTTGTATGGTATTTTTTTAGACTGTGGTTTTAAAAGGGGAGGTACACCTATTATGAATACGGTATGTAGGTGTCATAAAAATGCCCTTTTTCCAGTCAAGTGCACCTTCATATCGATAATGCATTAATTTGAATATTCGCGGTGTCATATGTCAAATGGTTTGTAATTTTCTGTTTGTTCTTTTTTTCTTTTTCTTTTTTAATAAACGGTTTTGTTTGTAAGGTTGTCATGAATGATTGCTTGTGTTAAATTATGGAAATATGGTGCTAGTGTAGTGTTAGATCTATTATTTTAATGTCGGGGCATTAGAATAATGAGTACGGTCTTGTAATTTTAGTTTATTATGCTGATTATTGCAAATGTGTTTTGTGGTGCATGATCGGTGATTAGCTTAAGGCTTTGTTAGGATTTATTGTATGGAAGCCTTATTTAATATACAATTATGAATAAATAAAGTAGGACACGATCTTACAAATAATTTACGTGCATTTATTTAATAGTTTGTATAATTTTTATTATGATTGTACATAATTTTCGCTACACTATGTTTTTTTTGCAGTCATACTATTTTTTATTGGTCGAATGTATTATAATTAAGTTTTGCATTATATTTCTTAAGTATTTCAAAAATCATGGTTGTGCTCAGAGCAGGTAGGTTCCCATTTAATTAATATTTTCAGTACAGTGATTTTACGATGAATATTAGTAACTTCAAACCTAAGACGACCTAATTGCCACTGCAAACCAAACCCGCTTAAAACATAATTCACCTATTGTCCACAATTTATCAAAACAACCCTACTACCGAAATTTACTGCCATACTAACAGGTGAGCTCATTACAGATTACTTACGGTAATTTGTTAACAACGCCATCTGTTGACCTGCCCCGTCGATCGCGATCAGTGTTGCGTGGATTGCGCAAGTGATGTGTGCAGTGATTATTGAATTAGGATTATAAAAGGGTGTAGTTATTATTTATTGAGAAAAGGATTGAATAGGAGCAAGAAAATACCAACATAAATATAAAAGATTATACCCTTAATTTACACAACATCGCCATATATCTAGAAGGATATGGCAGAGGAGTACGACATCCACATTTCACCTGTAATCTCTAGGTCTGATGTGCTAGGGAGCCTGGAAAAAGAGGAACAACTATTTCCAATCTCTTTTGGTAAGCCTATCGCCATCCACCGGGCTGAATTTTGAGTGCTACAATTCAGAATTTCGAGATAAAAATATTCCCAATAATACTTTTACCTCACCTGAAAATCAACTTAAGAATCAAACCTACATTTCACTTACATCTATTTAATGACGTTTTATATACAGCTCATTGTCTGTTCTCTTTATGATGTCTGAAATTCGTAACGTCACGTTCATAACGTCACGCCTATATTACCTACAAGGGTGTGACAGACGTGTAAAACACCCACACTTCACCTGTTATGTTTAGGTCCCATGGGATAGAGGTTGAGCCTATCGCCATCCACCGGGCACAATTCCAAATCCGTGCTGTTATTGTAAGTTTCCTGACGGAGAGTTCACAAATAACACTTTTCTCAACCCGGGAATCGAACCTGAGACTTCACAAAGAAGCACATACGCTAACCATTAGACCATCGAGTCATTAAAATATTATTCTTAAACATTTTATTTTTAATTCATTACCTTATTACTTTTAGACTAAATTGACTAGTTACGATAATGTCAGTTTCCAGTTACAGTAATCGATCACTTCATAGGAATTCAAATAAAATAAAAAGGGTAATCGATGAAGACACGATCGACGATATTTCGTCGAATCGTGACACAAATTACCTTTGACTAAGGAATTCTACGAATATTCAATACTGTTAAATCAAAAACAGTTTAATATCTTTAAAAGAAAACCGCAATGTTGCTAGGGTAATGTTCTGGAAAACTACATAATAAATATCTTAAATATATAAAATTCTCGTGTCACAATGTTAATTATCTTACTCTTTCGAAACGGCTTTACTGATATTTTCCAAATTTTATATGCATATTCAGTAGGTCAGAGAATCGGCTACTATCTATTTTTCATACTCCTAACTGATAAGGGTTGTTCACCCATAACTTTTTTTTTAAGTATTAGACAAAATTTTTGTTTTTATTTTTCTATATTGTGGCATTATAAATTACACACAACCCTAAATGTTTATCCTTTTATCACCTACCCCTATTTTTGAAAAGCCATTTTAGTCGTTTTTGACAATATGAACTTTTTGAATGTACCGTTATGGGGTTTGAAAAATTCGTCACAGAGAATGTATGCATAGTTAAGACCGGACAAGGTCAGCTTGTTGGTGGTGTATATTATATGTATGCGAGTGATTTTTTATACTAATACAGTAAAATGTTTATTTCTTTGTAATATTTTGTTACACTAAAGTGTTAAATAAATTGAATTATTAATAAAACTACAGAAATATAAGTTATGGACCAAGGAATAATTAACATAATATAACATATCGCCTATTTTACTCAAAAGGGTGTGGCAGAGGTTTACAACACCCACACTTTACCTGTAACGTTTAAGTCCCATGGGATAGGGAGTGAGCCTATCGCCATCCACAGGGCACAAATTTAACTCCTTGCTGTTATTGAGAATTTATTTACAATCGGTGAGAGGTGCATAGGAGATTATTAAGAATAGTATAAATTTTATAATGATTATGAACAAAAATCTTTCAAATAATGGTTCGCTAAAGAATAGAAACCTTTTTGCCCAAAACCTCTATAATATAAGTGGTGGCTGACTTTTTAAAACGGTCATTTTTCTCCACTACATACAGATGATTCCTTTATGATCACGCACAAACTTTTTACTCACTATCTCCATTTAGAATATGACTTTCTATCACCGTAATCTCGATATAACGGATGATGAATCTCGATATTTATCCATTCATCCCCCATTCACCCTCTCGGATAAAATTCTACTGTCATGGTGAGTGAAGCATTTGGTATCTATCCATCGGTATTAAGTTTGGTGATTGTGATACACTGGGAGAATCAACGTTTTTATTACACTTAAGTGGTGTACGGGGAAGGTACATCAAAATGCTAAGTCAAAAGATAAAAGTTAAAAGAAATGTATTTTAAGTCAGATAGAAAAAACTTAAATCTAATGCTAACTGACCGACACGCGGCGAAAGGAACGTTTGCTGTTGCCCGAACCGATTTATTGCAACTACTGATTATTGTGGCGAATGTATGTATTTTGTTCTCTTCGCTGCGCGTTGATGTCAGCATAAAACTAAAACTATTGCGTTGTACGGGTTTTCTCGTACAAGTGGCAAACTAGAAAAAAAGTCCACTGTGCCTGATAGTATTAGTATAATAGCTATTACTGTAACTGTTTAATTTTGAGAGCTAGTTTTTAGGTTCCGGGAGTTCTTATCCGACCCATAAAACATAACCTGGCTGAATTTAAAATTCGAAAAAATAAACTTAAAAAAAGAATACAGTAGTCACATTCGATTATGTACCTATAATATATGCTTATCCTGATAATAAGTTTTGTCTAACAACTGTGAAATTGAGGCTCAGTCTAATAAACATGAGGAGGCATATTCAGTTTCTTCGACTATTATTAGACAAAAAGAGTCACCGCGTACCTTAGTTCTTTCTTAAATTTTACGTTCGCAACAAAGTTTCAATCTTTTAGAGCAATACATAAATAATGTCATAGAAAAATTACAAAGTTAATAAGCAAATGTACATTTTTTTTTTAAGATGGCGTTTTGCCAACCGTACTATTACGTTTTTTGTTTTAAAAAAGCTCATTAGTAATTTGTAAGAATAAACTACTAGTACTCTTGTTAATCCTCACTTCTTTCGTTAGGAGGAAGTTCACGTCCGTGGAGTAAAGGCCAGGTTTCGACCCCAATGCGCCACGCCGCCGCTTAAATGTTAACTCTATCGTTGTCTAAAAAGCGCTTCAACTTTCAACTCCAACTACACCACCCACCTAATACAACAGGCCGTTTACAACACATTTACTTTTAAAGTTCAAACAACTCAACCAGTCAGGGGTGAAATATGGGGTGATCGCAAACACTATTTGCGGATTTAAATAGTAATCTCAAATCCGGATTTCGGCGTTTTGGTTTTAAATTCCGCGTCTCGGTTGAGTGCGGGTTAAGTGGTGCACTAAATGGTGCACATGTGTGATTTTATTTTTTTTAAGGCTTATGTGATTAGCGTTTGATTTTTGTTATGATATACTTAGGTCAAAATAGGGTAGTAAAAAGTTAAGATTACTGATTTTTGTTAGCTTATAGTTAAAACTATTGGGATAATTCTTGTCTTAGATACTCTGGTAATGGATTATGGACTGATACAGGCCGATGAGGATAAAGATGAAAATACTGGGATATATTTCAATCAGGCGATTGGTTATTAATTAATATAATGAACACTTAAACATAATTATAATTAGATCGCGAAAATCAAATAAAATATTCTGCCGCTGGAATTTAGGACCAAAATTACCAGCAAATATTCCGAATCTCTATTTTTATAATCGTTCTCATTCGATAACGCTATTTACATTAACGTATTGCAAAGTCAGCGAGCGCACCATTTTTCTTCCGCATACTTACGGATCCCCAAAAATTCACTTTGGCAGAATTAGTCTTCATAATCCCGGGGCTAATTCATCACAGTTACGAACGATTGAGGAGTGATGATGCGAAATAACTGTTATATTGTTGTCTATTTTTGCCTTGAGATATTTTACAGGGCAATATGAGCTGCGGTGATAAGAATTACATAAATAGCCAAAGTGTTTATTTTTCTTATCCATTATGTCCCAGTGCTGAGCGAAGGTCCATTACACGACCACAACTTTTTGTTTTGGGCTCTGTCTGTGCACTGAAACGAGTCCAAATCATCCCTTCAGCGCTTTCTGGGCTTACCGCGACGCCGACGTCCATTCTGTGGTATCCACTCGGTGGTTATTCACGCCCATCTTTCTGGCTGCATTCTAGCTACGTGCCCGCTCACTTCAATTTTGGCATATTTTTGGCCAACGTCAGCTATAACTTATACGTCTTAAACCTAGAAAATAATACACCTCTGTTTGCTTTAGGTTAGATGTTGAAAGGTTTAAAAAAAACATTCTTATTTTAAATCCTTAACGCGGTGAATAGACAAATTAATCCCTCATTGATTTATATATTGCATTTAGCCATGCTTAGCAATCTAATACTAAGAATAGTCGAAAAATGTTTGGGCTAGAAGCGGGATTTGAACCCGCGACTTTAGGATAGGCAATCCTATAGTCACGGGTTCAAATGCCGCTTGAAGTAAAAAAAAGTTCGGGTATTCTTAGTATTAGACAAATTAATGTCTATATCTATTACTCTTTATTGAAGTTATAAACGGTAAAATGTAATGTTAAATTGTAATAACAGTAAATTTTAACATGTCTTGTTTCTTACTAATATGAGTTACCTACCGTAACAACATTATTAAGAACTTTACCTTTGTTATGCTTATGCACGTAGTTTTAGTCTGTAAATTAACTTATATTTCTGTAGCAAGAACAACAATATACCGTATTTGCAATAAATAGTATATAAAAAAAAAAAAAAAAAAAAAAATAGCAGTTATCTCATCGTCAATTACAAATTGCTAACTTACAACAATATTTTTGTAAGTTGGGTACCGACAAAGGTAAATAAATATTCAAATCGGAATCTTTCAATTCCGTTTTGGTTTTTACAACGTCCTTCATCAGCTTAAAATTGACATGTTTCGAACACAAATTGAAATGGGCGGATTCTTTCCACAATAATCGAAAATTCACCACACCTATCCTTTTCGATCTAAAAAAATGCCACCCAAATGTCATCAGTGAAAAAGTTGCCGTCAAATTATCCACGGCCATTTAGACCACCCATCAGTAATTGGCCTTTTTTGACAAAAGTACGCAAAATCAGTGCGTGTCACTTGGACCAATATAGTCATAAAGTCTGGACAATGCCGGGTCGTAAATTTCAATATTAGTGTGACTGGACGCTAGGTGCCACAATGTTGCGAAGAACGGTCTGCAATGGTGTCAGATTATTTAGTGGGTTCGGTGAAAAAGGGTGAAATATCTATTCACACACATGAAGTGAATATGCGCTTATTTTGAGTATAGAGATTAATGTTTAAATAGTTTTATAAAATGGTAATTCTTGCAACATTTTTTTGCTTCATACAGTGACTTTTTTAAGGTTGAATTCGATAAAATAAAAGATTTTAAATTTGACCTAAGGTTACCTTATTGCGAACCAAGTACCTACCTTCGGTACCTATAATTAAGTATCCCTATCAATTAGACTTGTGAAACAAATATAATATCGTAAATACATTTATAATGGCAACGGCAGTTAAATAAGGGCTCGGTGGCGAAAGAGCTAACAAAGTAGCACTAAAAAGCTGATAGTTAGGCACCTATTACAAAATATTTTAAATGCCCCGTAGGTGTAAGTCTTACTAACGTAAGTTAATTATTACACCAGCAACAATGTATTCAAAATAACGTCATACCTAGCTACTCCTTCTGGCAAACACAGACTTCGAAGCGGAGGCAAATAATATAATCTCAGCATACTTTACCTAGCTGACTGCTTAAATAAGTCTAGTGTATGCGACCGTTTATCATGAGGTCTCTTATTCAGTCTTCGGATGAAAGCAAGACTTTATTTAGGAAGTTCTCAGTAATAGCATGGAGTGTCAGAGTCCATATCACTTGAGAGTAGTTCTTTTTCTTGGATTGCACCTACCTTTGCTTTTATTTGCACCACCCTATGGTAGAATGTCACTAGACATTAAGTCCGCCTCTCTACCTTTACTATGTGCAAATGGTAAAAAAAATTACATGTAAAAAAATGTGGGTATCAAACAACTCCGCAACCCTTCTGAGTAAAATAAAGAGATAATTATGTAATGTTATTTCAAATGATACGTTCATTAAGATATTTAAATATACATAATAATATAAGCAGCGATAGCCGAGTGGGAGACCGTAGAACTACTAAGTCGCAGGTCTCGGGTTTGAACCCACGGCACACACCTCTGTCAATAAATCGTTAAAATTCATCTTTTCGAATATATGTGTGTATTTGTCATATAAATTATCGCTCGCTAACGGTGAAGGAAAACATGTTGAGGCACTCTGCATGCCTGAGATTGCCTAAAAAGTGCTCGAGGGTGTGCGAAGTCTACAAATCCGCACTTGGCCAGCGTGGTGGTCTATGGCCTAAACCATCTCATCATGGCCCGAGCCCAGCAGTGGGATATGTATAAGATACAGGGCTGCTATGGCTATGGAAAATATATTTATTAATATTTTATCATACCTAACTTTGAAGTCCCATGTAGCGAGCCCATGTTCCACGTGCATTCGGTCCTTCACATTCAAATTAACGCTATAAAATTAAAGCCTAACGTATGACACAGTAAATTGTTGTGACTGCTCTGTTATGCATTGTGTTATTAATGGAAAACCTTGGTTATAGTTTATTGATTTTGAGTTATTACATTGTAATGTAACTCTGTTATACAACCAATTTTTTATTCGATTATTACAGTAAATTTTTATTTTGACTTATTCTATTCGAGAATTGACGACAACATTTGTGACATTTGCAAAATAACTTTTGTTTTTTATTAACTGATTAATTTGATTTTATCAAATTCAGAGCATAGTAGAACATTCGGAATATTATGTAAGACTAGATTTCTAACCACGGGGTCCGCCATTAAGTAGTATTTTAGTTTTAATCGACTCCAAAATAAAGAGGAGGTTTTCAATTCGATTAAACATTTTTTTATGGTTGTTAGAACCGATTTGTGAAATTCTTTTTTTTCTAAAAGAATATACTTGGGGGCCCATATTCATTAGGTTACGATCTGATGATGGGATTTATAGAGAAATCAAGGGCTACGCTCAAACTTTAAAGGCTTCTATTACCTAAAGCTACTCAAATATTTGAATCAAACATTCTTTCAAGTTCAAGAGGCGAGACGTTGAATTTTATTTACTTTTTAGTGCATTTTTTGTAATTAAAGTCGGTTTTAAATTGTAAAATTACATCTTACGCTATTTTTATTATTATTAAATAGAGTGTAATTTGCACACGTCACGTTGATTATAATTATTATGTGCAATATTTTATCAAAATCAGCCCAGTAGTTTTTACGTGAAGGTGTTACAATCTTATGATAAAAAGTTTAGGAATTCATCTAAATCTAATCCGGCTCGAAGGACCAAAAGATGCACGGGGAAGGGTACATCTAAAAGATAAGTCTGATTAAAGTTAAACGAAATGTATTTAAGTCAGATAGATTACTACACTTAAACTAATGCTAATTGACCGACACGCGGCGAAAGGAACGTTTTGCTGTTACCCGAACCGATTGATTGCAACCACTGATTATTATGTCGAATGTACGTATTTTTTTCACTTCGCTGCGCGTTGATGTTAGCTTAAAACTCAAACTATTGCGATGCACGGGTTTGCTCGTACAATAATTATCATATTGTATTGTGTTCAACACTAATGAATTTTCTTTGCAGGTGGTTTTTTCCAACCATTGCAATTTCATAATCTTGCAATCTACAACTTCTACAAGCACTTATTACATACTCACAACACAATTGCATGTCCTTCACAAATAAAGCCGTGGCAATCGCCACGTGCATTTAGTGTCTGCATTAGCATATCGTTGCGTTTAGTTTCAATACAAAATTTCTGACATATGGACAGTCACACGACAATTGAAAACGAATTTGAATAATTTTGTGTTCATACTGGGGCATTTATAAATACAATACTAATCAGTGTTTTTAATAATAATATACTGAGCGTCATTTTCCAGACTCTATACTCCTAAAGGAAATATCACAAAGAACAGTATTGCCCAACCCTGGAAGTGAACCCCAGAACCCGCAAATTATACTAATAGACAACCTTAATGGAAGAGGTGTACAACACCCATATTTCACCTGGTCTCATGGGATAGGGGTGAGCCTATTGTCATCCACCGGGAACAAATACAACTCCGTGCTGCTTATTTTAGTGCTCCATGCTGCTTATTTAAGTGCTCCATGCTTCTTATAGTTAATTCTGGACAGAAAAATTCACCAATAACAATTTTCCCGTCCCGGAATCGAACCCGAGACCTCACGGTGAGAGGCGCATCCATCGAGGCATTTATTTTTGACAGAGCATAACAAAAACATTTCAGAAATTTGATCTATTTCAACTACAAAAGAGTCCTTATCACCATTCTGTCATTACTAGTTCTCTTCTGACATTATTACTTTAAATTTTGTAAATATGAAGCGTATAACATCATTCATAATACCCTAACAAGCCCCTAATCTGAACGACACCTAACTTATTCAAAAATTATTCAATTCGTATTCAAACTTAAAATGTATCAGTTACATCGATCGCCACAAATGTTCATTTTGACACACCCATATGGCCAAATTGGGTATACTTTAAAGAGGCATTTTATGCTCAATTTGTTTTATTATACCCATAAAATCAGGTGTTACAATTTACATCAGCTAATTAAGTTTTAGTTTCCGTTAATTTTGAAAAAGGATGGTTTTATTGTTTTTGGATGATAGTATTAATGATTTATGGTCGTTTTGGAACAGCTGAATGGTATTAAATAGTTACATTTATTTAATAGGTAGTTACAACAGTTACAACATAATAAGCAGCCTTGTATCTAATACATGTCCCACTACTGGGCTCGGGACTCTTAAGAAGGGTTAGGCCATAGTCCAACACGCTGGCCAAGTGCGGATTGGTAGACTTCACACAACCTTGAGCACTTTTGAAGCACTCTTGGGCATGTGGGTTTCCTCACGATGATTTCCTTCCCCGTGTTATACTTAAAGGTAGCAAATAATCATAATATTCTCCTATTACTGAGCGGTTACCGTAAATTATGGCCGCCAGCAACATAAATGATATTAAATTCAATTGTTACACTTTACTAAATTGTAGGTTGGTACGGTACATATATTAACTTTAAATGCGCAGCACAAATAGTTTTAAATGTTTACTCAGTCTATCTTTTTAACAGCTAGAACTTCTAAAAATTATTAAAATTTCAGTAGTTATTCATTCATAAATATTTCATAGCGGTGATTTTATCGCATTATTGTTAAGACTAAATTAGCAACGCATACTGTTAAGTATCATGTCATTGAAATTATATTGGTTTATCTACATAGATACATACATGTATACAAAAAAACTAAAAAACACGCTTTTAAAGTACTTCTAACTAAAAGGTGAAAAATAATTCCTAATATAAGCTGAAAATGGTAATGAACAAAAAATACTACTAGTATTATTGTGAAAAGCGTGGGGCGCTCTGTGCCATATTTTTCGTCTATCGAGCGAATTTTTAGTTTGGTTTATTTATAAGAGCGTTTTTTTTTTTTTTTTTAATTTTTTTTATCGAATTATTACAATGTGTGCAAAATTTTAATGAAGTCTGTCCGTTTAAAGTGGGTCAAAATCGAGCCCAAAGGAGTCCGTAACATACATACATACATGCATACAGGTGAAGCTAATATAAGCGTGTTAAAAATCATGCCTCCATCCCACGGGGTTAGGCAGAGACGATGAAACACCATTTGCTTCGCTCCTTTATACTTTTTTCGCTTCCTCAACATTCATACATCTCGTCATACATGTTCGCCAGTTTCGTGTACTTCGGACATGTCCTTTATGAGGGACGCCATTAATCTGGTCCCTATATGTATTTCGTGGACGACCTATTACAGTAGTTCTAAACACATCTGTGTTGAATATCTCTTTTACTAATCTACTTTATATTCTTATTAAGCAAAAGTTTATGTAACATCCAAATATAACCAAAGTATGGCTTTCATCAGAAAGGCGTAAACTCTGCCATTTATTTTCAAACCAAGAAATCTCATTCACAATGTGTTACCATCAGTCAAGTAATTTCACATAACTGCTACACTATTTCGGTACCACCGTACATTCCTTGTTAGTTAAACAAATGATCATTGTCACCAAAACTAATGTTCACACGGTTGTAACCAACAATGTTATATGTGCGTTTGTTATAATACTACTGATAAAGTTGGGCGTCTGATAAAGTATGGAGATATGAGTAAAACAATTATTAAATGTTTTTTTAAAGTCTTTAGAAATTTACTAGTAAAATACAAATTACTTGTATTCTTGTTAACCTCCTCCAGCTAAGTTAAACTTATATGAGTTACCTACGAAATTTCATCGCTCGTTATATTTGGCAAAGCACAAGAACGTGGTTTTTCTTTGTAATAAGTGTACTCATTATTAATGTTGACATAACCTGCAGTAATCTTTTCTTATTGAAAAAAGCCTAAAACTGCCTCGATAGTCTAGTGGTTAACGTATGCCTTTCATTGCGAGGTTCGATTCCAAAGGAAAAATGTTATTTATGAACTTTTCGACAGGAAATTTTTGTGAATTTTCTCTATATTATACTATATATACCTATACCTAATTAAAATCAAAGATCTTTTGGACGCAAACATAACTTTGTCGCTTCAAACTTACACCTCCAGTACTTAAACTTCACGAGTTAATTTTTGATTAATTGTTCAACAGTAACACGTGCTGATGTGACAACATTTGGTGAGGAACTGTGATTAGAATAAATGGCTAAAGTATTAGCTACGTTGTACTAATGAGGTGTCCGGAAATACTTGCTTCGTGATGTCAACCAGCTTAAATATTACAACAATAAATTAAAAGTGTATTGGCTTGAAGAAGGGCTAGTTGTAACCTTAAACATCAAAAATAATATAAAGGAGTAGTACAACGACATAAGTAAATATATAATTTCAAATAGGCCTTGGTTTATCATTTACAAAAATAGAGATAAAGTCTACGAAGTATCATGTGGGTTTCAATTTATTTGAAAAAAAAAAATGTTAAATCATAGGATAATTATTTGTACTGGCAAGTTTGAATCGAATCATGTCAATATTAAATTTAGAAAGGGGTCGATTTATAAAATGTTAGTTTGATTTCATCATCATCATCATCATTTAGCCTCTCGTAGTCCACTGTTGTGGCGCACATTGAGAGAGGCCTATGTCCAGCAGTGGACTACGAGAGAGTTTGTTTTACATTAATTTATTTAATTTTATAATGTAAAATGTATCAGTCAATTATTTTTGCCACCAATTCCAAATCGATTTAAAAATGATTTAAAATTAAAACGGATACTGGTATCATCATTGAAAAAACGAGGGTCACCTTGATCCGGCCTTTGTAACAAGTTAAAATATGATATTGGTAATTGTGTGAAAACGGTGAAAGTTTTACTGTAAAATTAAGGTAATTAAATTATGTTATTTCATTATGCAGTTATGTTTTTAGAGGTTTTAAAGAAAACGATATGCGTTGCTTATTTCAAGTCTGTTACATTATTAGTATGCAGTTTTTGTTTATACTAAAATCAATGTCATGGTTCCTAAGAACAGATTTTTGTATATCTTGTAATTACAGACGTCCTCATACTGACCGATATAAATGAATCACGATATTTACGTTCTAAGGCTATTTTCCGATGCAGTAATATAATCTACAATCATTAAGTCAGTTTATTATTTTTACATGCATGGGGTGCATGAGAAAAGCCTCCCCGAGTGACGTACACAACGATTTCCTACGTCCGGCGCACCCTGGGCAATTCGCGAGTTCTCCAAAGCGAATTGGCTAATCCTTTCACCACGATGGCAAGTGAAAATAATTTGACTCAGCCATCGACACGACGAAGAAGAAGAATTATTTTTACTTTTCACATGCAGCCAAAAATACCCAATTGTTATAAGGTACCTATTAATTTGCTTAAACATAACTTTATAAGAACACAAAATTAGTACAAATTAATGCAAATTGACCATCACAAGACTTGCATATTGCACCACTTACAATTATCCTGTCAAAAAAAACAACAAATTATTTACCGTCTATTACTCATAAACAAAGGTTGTTTTTTTAATTCTTGGTATAATCTCCCACACCGGTGGCTATGGAGGTTAGAGCACAAAGGATGACACACTTCGCTAATGACTAATTTGATGCACCAAAGATGTTTTTGTTTTAAAAGTGAAAGTTCGATTTTGAGACTTACTTCAAGGACAATTTATTTCTAATTAAACTCGTTTAAAATTTATTATTTTAACTTACTTTTAATCAAGTACCATTGCTGGCCAATCGAAACATAGTTATAGTGACATAGTTATAGTGAGATGGGTTAGCGTGTAGTTTAATATGCTAAACAAGTGCGGTTTTGTAAAGAAAATGAAATATGAATGTAGTAAACATAATTTTTTTAAGGAATACCAGTGTAATTTAATTAATTTAATGTGAATTTTTAACCAACCTGTTTTCTATTTAAATTTTATAATTGTTCTTCAGAACAGGCCAATTATGGCCTTTCCATTTTTCACTCACACCATTACTTTATCACAAAGAATGTACTAACTCGACATGGATTGATGCAAATGACACCTTCTTACATTCTAATACAAATACATCTACCGTTAGTAAACTCAAAATCATTCAAAACTGTTCTTTATGTCATAGTATTTAAGAACTTAATGAATTTTGAAATCAGAAATATGGTTTTTTTTCCAACAATCTACTAATAATGTCAAGTTCAATTTTGTTTTCAAAAATATACCGTATTATGTAAAACTTAGAGGTTATGCATCTGTTTTGCGGTGGTAAAACATATGTTTGTAATTCATCAGTGACATGTTGCTATTGATTTAAGAAAGTTTATTCAAGGGGTAGTTTAGACATTTCTTTGAAGGTATTACAACTTCAGGGGTTGAATCAATAGGGTGAGAATTAAAGATTGTTGAAAAAATAAACTGTGTGCCGACTGTTTTTGTTCGTATTTAGCTTGATAATATTTTGCTAAAGGGTAATTTGGAGCTAATGTTATTGTCTACTGTTTTAAAACTCTCTGTTTTCTTTGAGTGCTCGGTTAGCGGAGTGCTTAAAGTCTAAAACAAAAATCTAAAACACATTGTTTTGAAGTCCTGTACAAAATTATTTTCTCTCTCATCTCATCTCATCTCTCTCTTTCACACACTTTTTTTTATGGTGGATAGGCTTGCGTTTGACCACGATCTCACCTGATGGTAAGTGATGATGCGGTCTACGGTGAAGCACGATTACCTGTGAGATACCTATTGACTCTTGCTTTGAAGAGATCCAAGTTGTACTCATGCGGAAAAACAGACTCGGGCAAGGCGTTCCACTCTTTGGCAGTTCGCATAAGAAATGTAGAAGCAAAACGCTTAGTGCGTAATGTTACTCGTGATTTATCCATCAGGAAATTCTCAATAGCAGCACAAAGTTAGATTTGTCCCTAGTGGGTTTGATTCACCCCTTATTACATGGGACCTAAACATAACAGGTGAAATGTGGGTGTTTAAACATCTATCACAACCATTTGTGTAATAAAGGCGAGATGTTACGTTATTTTAACTTCTAATCGATTATTTTTATAGCATTTAGCTATGCTTAGCAAATTATACTAAGAAACAGTTGAAAAAGATATGGGACCGGCAGGATTTGAACCTGCGACCTTACTGCACACCGGGCAGCTGCTTTAGCCATCCAGCTACGGTCGCCTCTTACCAAAACTCTACATTTCTCAACTGTATGATACATCATTTCGTGACGTCTCGTTCATCCATTTGTTCCTATCTTAAGTAGGATACAAACCACCATAGCGAAGTTACATTCAACACAAATGTTGTAACGAATGAACGTGTACGTTATTTAGACTTCTAATTGATTATTTTTATAGCATTTAGATAGGCTTAGCAAATTATACTAAGAAACAGTTGAAAAAGATATGGGACCGGCAAGATTTGAACCTGTTTTCCTATCTTTGTATCCTACTTAAGATAGGAACAAATGGATGAACGTGACGTCACGAAATGACGTATCATACAGTTGAGAAATGTAGGGTTCTGGTAAGAGGCGACCGTAGCTAGATGGCTAAAGCGGCTGCCCGGTGTGCAGTAAGGTCACAGGTTCAAATTCTGCCGGTCCCATAATCATTTTCAACTGTTACTTAGTATAATATATATGTTACCTTATGTTATGTTACATCTTAATAAAATATCTATTACGATGTATTGTTACCCTATACCTTATCATATCTTCTACAAAAAAAAGAAAATTGTTTCATCCCTATCCACATCGGGTACCCAATTAAGAGCAAATCGGCTGAGTCTACACGTAATACGCCTTGTACAAATATTGTATCAGATACTCGTGCGTAATCGCCTTATAATGTCTGTTTATTTGTCGCCGGTGAGCTTGGTAATGACAGCTACGTTTTTGGTGATTGCGTTTGGTAAATGTTTGAAATGTCACATTTTCAGAGGGTTTTATTAATTTAGACGTAAACTTCTTACGTGGGATACTAGGATCTACCTTACCTTTATCAGAAAAATGAATTGTACTATCTTTTTATCTGATGCAAGAAATTGTTTTTTTATCATATATTTATTAATTGTAATTTATATTAATTAATTCTCTCTCATTTTTTATATGTTTAAATAAAAAATATAAAAGTAAAGGACATTTAAAAATATAAAACTACAAAATTCTACATCTAATAAAAAAAAAATTGTATTGATTTTATTACTATTCTTTAGTGATACTATGTACAATAAACATAATATACCTACCTTTCATTTCAAATCAAACGCTATATTTTATTACTTCATTGTTAATATCTGCATAACCCGGAGATAGATTGGTAGAGAATGCCTATGGCATTAAGTCCGCCTTGAATACAAATGTTGTATATGAAGTTTTAAAATAAATTTATAAATTGTAAGGACTGGGTTTTCCTTATACCTATACACAAAAAGCAAGCTCATTTTGAGATTACTCGTAGAATTTGATACATTGATTCCACCCATTGATTTGATACACGAACGGAAATCAAAGCCCAATATTACTTGTCCCGGAAATTACAAATATTTACTCTTGGTAAAATATGTTTTCCCATAGGCTTATATCGGCTTTCTCACTCTCCTATAGTGATGGCCATCGAATACTTTCCCCGACCACGTGTTACTGTGATTAATATCAGAGTATATAATATTAGTAATACGGTATTCTTTATTGTCCGGTGCACCGTTATCGTGATCGACAGTTTTGAATCATGCGGGTCCTGCGCGGGCGCATTAGGAAGAATAAAAACATACCTCTATTTTCTTTTTTTAACATGCTTGAAATAAAGAATAGTCTAGAGACTTTTATGAGAAAGTGACAACTAGGCAATAGTGATGCGATTTTAGATTTAGTTTGTTTTATTACGCGCGGAAAGCTTATTTAACATAGAATAACATCACGCCTATATTACTTAAAAGAGTGTGGCAGAGGTGTTCATCACCCGCATTTTAGCTGTATAATTTTTTTTTTACGTCCCTTGAGATAGAGGTGAGCCTATCGCCATACACCAGGGACAATTCCAACTCCGTGCTGCTATTGTGAATTTCCTGACAAAAAGTTAACAAACACTTAGCCCGGGAATCGAACTCATGACAGACGCTAACCACTAGATCAACGAAGCAGTCAAAGTTTTTTAATGTCATAAAACTTCATTTTGTAAAAAAAAATATTGATCATCAAAACTTTAACAACTAGTCTTTGGTCTACATATTATTATGATTTGTTTTTTTTTAACTTTTCAATTTACCACAACTGACGATATCAAAATTCGACGCAATGAGCCCGCACTTATCAAGGGGAAGTGTTTCATTATAGTTTTTATCTTTTCATATCTTTTTTGTGCGTTTTGATGCTCGTCATTAATATCGCACGGCCAACTATTAATTTAATTAAAACCATATCTATTTGGGGCCAGTTTTGCGTTTAGATGTAATCGTTACAGGTTGTTTTGGTTGTAAGCTTAATGAGCCGACTATTTTATTAATATGGCGTTAAAATTAAGTAATTAAAGGCATCACTTTACAAATATAAATTCAAATTTCAAATTCAAATCATTTATTTTCATAGGCCCCAGGAGGCGCTTGAACACGTCAAAACATTACAAAAAATGATATAAAAGTAAATAATAAATAATACTAAATTATACTAATTACAATGATTTGAATAACCGGGGCTCAGATTAATTTTAATCAAACTGTTTAGAATCGAATTAAAATCAATCCAAGTACCAGCTCCGATGGGTATTGCATCATTAAAAATATCGTACATACATGCTAGTAATATTGGTTTTGAGACTATAAAAAACTGTATAATAGGAATCAAAGTAAAAGAGAAGATGGGTTATATTTTGTTAAAGGTTTGTAGTATAATTACATTTTTAATTTCACATTTTGAAATTTTTATCTATTATTTATTTTACAATTTATAATAATAATAATAATAGCAGCTATTATTATACCTGTATCTAATACATGTCCCACTGCTGGGATCAGTCCTCTTCTCATGATGAGAAGGGTTAGGCCTTAGTCCACCACGCTAGCCAAGTGCGGATTGATAAACTTCACACACCCTTGAGTATTTTTGAGGCACTCTCAGACATGTGGGTTTCCTCACGATGTTTTCCTTCACCGTTTGCGAGCTATAATTTATATAATAAATAGACACATATTTTCGAAAAGACGAATCTTAACGATTTTATTGACAGATGTTTGTGCCGTAGCGTAAATTTGAACCGAGACCTTTGACTTCGAAGTCCTACGGTCTCCCACGCGGCTCTCGCTGCTTTTTAAGTAAATGTTTGAAATGTGCAATATCTTTTTTAATTGTTATTTATGCTCATGCATGAACATCTGATGATATTTCTTCCTTATTTTCCCAAAGAAACACTTGTCCCAAGAGATTTGACTATTTCTAGTACCTACAATACAATAAAATAAAAAACCTTTTCTTTTTTAAAACGTGATGTATCTCTTTTACCCTATCACGAGTTAATCATGAATCATCATTTTGGAGTTTTTACTTTTTAATACGTGGGAACACACGTTAAACATGGGGTAAAAACATTTTGCGGTTTTTTTAAAGGGGCGTTTTTATTCGATATTTTTATAAACAGTTGAGATTTTTTTGGAATTTGTGGGTGAATCAATTTGCCATCTAATTGTGCTATTTTGGGGTACAAAAGGTCATAAAAAATTGCTTGGAATCATCTATTAATGATGTCTACATTTTATTAATAGAGTAATGAAAAACTATAAGTGTACTTTTTAGAAATTGATAATTGCACACTTGGCATTTGGCTATTTAATTGTTAATATGAGGTCAACTTCAGCTTGAAAGTTAATTTTCTTCATTAATAGTAAATAATGTTTGATGTTATATTAACATCGGAGATTGTGCAACAACGTAAGTAAACAATTTTTTTTCAGAAACTAGGAACTAAAGAATTAGAATATTCACTCAGAACTTATTTTGCAGGTTAAATAGAAGATTAAGTTACCTTTTCTGTCAATAATAATAAAATATGAATAATTAAGATTCTTACTATCAATACAGTCATAAGTATAATTTGATGGTAAAGTGACAGGTATGTGATGAAACTGCTTCTACAAATTACATAGACAGACCTTTGTATGACGACCGGATGGCGGAGTGGGTAGTACCTACCTGCAACGCCGAGGTCGAGGGTTCGAATCCCGCTTAAGATAAATCTTTGTGTGCATGAACATGGGCGTTTGTCTTAGTCTGGGCGTTTCTATGTATATATTATAAGTACTTATATAAGTATATATTTACAAAAGAAAAGTATATATGTATTAGTATCAGTTATTCTAGTACCCATAGTACAAGCTCTGCTTAGTTTGGGACTACATGGCGTAGTGTGTAAGTTGTGTGATATTTATATTTATGAAACTCTACCTCCAGCGAAACATACCTATTGCAATGATGGTGGGACAACCATATCTGTTTCTTTTCCATATCCCCATATAACATAGCCCTGCACTGCACACTGGGCATTGGCGAGTAATTACCGGACAAAATAATAAACGGGGCATCATAAAGGCGGTCTGACGTTGTGTGAAACGACGACACCTGTGCGAGGGTGGCTATAGACATAGTGCGTTGATAGACTGAGCAGCAAAAATGTTGGATTAATATTTCTGTTTATTGTTTTATACGCTGCAAAACGATTATTGTACAACTCTGATTACTATGTAACTGTTAGTGCTACTATCAATAAATAAGTTATAGAAAAGGAAGTGTGTTGTTCATCTTAAAAATATAATGATTTTAAAAGAGTTAGCATAACGTAAATAATTCTCAAATATAGTTCCGTCATGGTTTGTCCTTATTTAATATATTAATTAAATAAGGACATTTAAATGATTGATGTAAAAAAATACACTTTTTGAGTTTCTTCCATTTCTTATTCTTTTATTAAACTGTCCAAACATGTTATCCCAAAAAACTGAATTTCAATTACAAAATTCACACTCTAAGAATTACTGACACTACAATAATGAGGCGTCACTAACAAAAAACAGGAAATATACACGAACGTGACGAATGGAATTTCTTAGCGATTTCTCATTCCACCCCTCACAATGCAACCATTTGATTTGTTTAATCAAATGCGGGCTTTACAATTAATTAGTTTGTTGTGCACCTGAGCGAGTACCTTTATTGTGTGAAAACACACTTTTATATTGCAGCTACGAATGTTTTTTTGCCCAGGTTTTATACCTTATGCCCCACTGTTAAAAGTCATGTGTCAAGTCAAGGTATGTAAGTTTAAATTTGTTATTCGTAACGTATCATTATTTCAAATTAATCTCGCGCTCGATTTTCAAACTAGAGCAGTTATCTATAGGGTTTGAATTTATTTTTTTAGAACGCGTGTTTTAAAAATGTTGTTCTAATATTTTAATTGATGGTTGACAACAGTTGATCATCAGTTGTTGTAAGTTAACGAGTATTACTTGAATGGACGTTAAATTAAAACTTTTAAAATTTTAGGTTTGCGTTCCATGTTTGATTTGAAAATTGTAGGTTATAAAAGTCAATATGACAGCTAATGATTAAACATGGTGGCTAATTTGGGATTTCGTAAAATGACAATGCCAATTGACGAAATATGACAAGTTTATTGTATTTTTAGTGCTACCTATAATTATTTATGGTATCCGTGTAGTGATTTAATTTTAGAAATTATGACACAATATTTTTGTTGGTAATAAATGCGTGTGAAAGTTATTTGACAGTTACCTACCAACTGCAAAAAATATTTAGTTAATGTAATGGTAGCCCGTCGACTTCCGCAAGTGACAAAACTGACAAAATTAATGCGTGTTAAAATATCGTTTTGTTACTTCATTCAATTTAATTCTTAAAGTACAGTCAGCAACAAAAATAGCTTAACACTTTAAAATTTGAAAACTTATATACAACCTACATTTTTTACATTAAAAATATCCCTTTTATAAAATAGTGCACATATTATAGATTACTATTCGTTTTAATTCATAAAATCATAAAATAAAGTGACTGAAAACTTGTTTGTTGAAATAAATTTGAAATGCACGCGACTGAAATTGCGATACGGTGGTGTATATTTTCTTTATATTTTATGTTTATTCATTGGTATTAGTTATATGTAGCTACTTCTGTTTTGTATTCTTTCTTATTTACTTATTCTCTGCCCCACTCACTCAATCAATATAAATATAAAATAATAAAAAAATGATTTTTTTTTGTTCTACTACATAGAGATACTACGTCACAAAAATTGCACTATAGTACTTTCACGAATACTACTAATTCTCGAGACATAAACTACCACCGTAGGTTACACGAAATCCTGTAACAAGAGCGTCTCCTGATCTTGTAGTAAACATTAAATAAATCCTGTGTAACTACCGCGTCCCTAGTTCGACTTTTATGAGCAAATTTTTAATCCCGTTGACGTGAATGTGTTTATCTACCATCTTTATTGGCTGGCACATTGTTGTTTTGGCTAGTGTTCGGAGTTACAGTTTAGAAACTGAATTGCTGTTAAATTGCTTCCAGTAAAGTGTTTTTGCATTTTGGAAGTGCTTAGATTGTTTTACTTATTCAAGCTGGTTTGGTCTTAAGACAAAGAACACCTTAGCAAAAAAGGTTAAACTTTACTAAACGTCAAACATTAATATCATAAATGCTCTAAATGCTTAGTTTATTACAAAAGCTGCAATGATCGAGATTTTAATTCTTGTGTTCCGACCTGGTTAAATTACAAAGCTCAAATCATTTGCATAATAAGTATGCGATAATGTTTAACGGCATGGTCGAGCGAGTTTCAAACTGACAAATAATCTGATATTTATGACCCATTGTCTTCAAAATTTCTGATGAATAAGTATAAAAAATCTTCTTTATAAGTTTATACCTCGACATAAAATATTGCGCCATCGTTACAATACGTCTTACATATCTCATCTTACACGTTCCTTATTACTATAAAATAACTAATAAATATGAAGAGTTTTACGATCTTAAAAACGGTCTCTTTAATATTGCCATCCACGCCTGACATCAGGGCTTAGATTTTACTGTCCAATACGGTATTACATTTGCATACTACTAAAATTTACTACCAATGCATTTTGTCTTCTAATCCGAGTATTTTAGCACACTGGGCGCCCTTTAGATGGCAACGCCAACTCATGCTCTGCAAAAATCAATCTTATTTCTTTAATTTATGATTCACTTTAGATTGTTGGGTTTACAAGTAATTTGCCAATTTTATCGTCAATCTTACAGGTTAGGTTAAAGATAAGTTTTTATTGTGTTTGTTTTATTTTAATTCCGTATGCAATGTGTTTGGGGATTAAGAATCAAGAAAGATAGTAGGTTTATGTTTGTTTGTTTTTATTTTACGACTTGATTCCTATCTAGATCAAAATTGATATAAAACTCCAATATTGGTGGAAGGTTTTTAGTGAATAAACTCGAGCAGAAGCAGCAGTTTTACCTTTAACTTGCCGCAAAATAGAAGTGCTTGTACTCGTAGTGCTGAATTTTTGCTAAATTTAAGACCTTCATGATTTTGTCAGTCTTTGATGAAACGTAACGACAAATATTGAGGATTGTGGTTTTACAAAGACGTCATAGGTTACATTTACCATTATCTGAAGACTAACTAATCGCTTTATTTTTATTAGTGGAGCAAATATTAAAGGCATACGAGAGTATAATAATATTTCTCGTCACGGCAAAAAGTTTTATCCTCAAAACGTTATAAAACTGCCAATATGTATATCATAGCTGGTAAGAATGCAAAAGGCATAGCGACGAAGCCACCAGAGATCCAATATGATTCAAAGACCTCCTGGGTGCAAAATAAAGATTTCACACTCTATACAGAGGCACCAAACATCCATATGACGTATTACTCGCAGGCACATATCAAACCCTCTCGCAATCAAGCGATTCATCAGCAACAACGCACTTCAGATTTTACAGTCGTCGAAATTTGCATGAAATTCATCTGGGGTGCGTTTACGAGTGCTCGTCGTTTGTATGCATTTGTATGTATGACAATTAAAGTTATGATTGATCCCGTTAATTGTGTGGTGTGTAATGAAATGGGTAGACTATTACTGGTGGCTGAACCTTTATAAACAAGCTCAAGACACCACAGTACCTATCAGTTTTGACCTGTCACTAAAAAGGGTTTTTCTGTTCTTCTGCAATTTGGTTACTTATTAGGAATGATACGTTTTATACAGGAAGTTGAGGGAAACACACAATCGTTCATTCAACTTATTCTTCTTTTGTGTCAATGGCTTTTTATTTTATACAGTTTTCGCCCAAAAAGTAGCAACGTCTACTCTTTTTTTAGTTAGTTTAATTCTGCATTGGTTCTTGACGTATACACGTGGCAGGAGGTAACGGGCATGATAGCAGGTGAGCCATATTTTGTGTAGAGAGTTCATTTAACTTGCTACCACACAGTGGTTATATTATGATTAGTACTAACAATAGTATCATTATGCTGGTGGATTATATACCGTGGCCCTCAAATGTGTGTCCTTAGTGGGATGTTTATGGGTTTAATTCCCAAATTGATACCATAAAGTTAACTTCACCTTTTTCATCATGACATGAAAAGTATGGTATACCAAAAATTCCTGTTTTCACCACTTCTTAATTTACACTAATTAAAACCAGCCTAATTAGTGACGGCAAATCAATAAAGTTTAAAGTTCACATTTCAAGAAAATCGACACTAATTCGTTAACAAAGACATCACAACAAATAACTTCTAAAATTGTCATGTGTTTACAATCATTCGGTACATTTAGTTCCACGGTGATGACTTTTGTTCCAAAGTCTTTTTATTTTGCGACTTGATCTACGTTAAACTTTACTGCTTTTCTTGCAAAATTTATAGCGTAATTTTAAATAAATTTAAACTTTTCTTGAAAGATTAACTATCTGATGCAAAAATAACTATTAAAATTTGACTTATAACTTTAGATATTAGCGGGTTCAAACATACAAATAAATAAAGTCATCAGTTTTTTTTTTTTGGATTTTACGAAAGTTGGCTACATTAAGATTGTCTCAACAAAGCAAATAAGGTTCCATGATAGATAGGTGTTTGAAGAAAGTGCTGGTGGCTAATTAAGATTTCTTCGTATTGGGATTTTTTGTTGAAACAGTAGTGAATACTGCAATATAATTACTGAACTTAGGCTTGAAACAAAATTCAACAAACTATTGTCAAAGAAGTGGATTAAAATTATGAAACTTTTTAGAGATTTTGCATAATAAATGTACCTATAAATATGCATAGCATAACACAACAAAATAACATTTAGGACAAAATTATGTTAATGTTAATAACTTAATAAGTTAATTATTTCTTATACGAATCAATAATACTTGGTCCTAATTTCACAGCTGGTGTTGGACAAACTTTACTGGAAGGACTAGTCAATAACAAACATAAATGGAAATGACGACTGTGTTCTTTATTTGAGTGATAATTGCGTTTTATATTCGTTCAGGTTATTATGGTGCAGATAAGAGCTATCCAGAACCTTTGAAATTGGCCCTTATAGTGTTAAAACGAATTTAAGAAGTTTATTATTTCTTTAACAAATAAAAATAATACTTATACATTTATTCATTCAAACAATTTTTCCACCAAAATAAAGTCTAATTATGGGCTTTTTTACATTCCTCATTTGCATTTAATAAAACACAAAATCAGTAAACAGTTCAATCAAGTCTCATTTCCCTATAGCGTACAAATCAGACCAAATACCTCATGTAACTAATCAGAAACCATAAAATTAAGGCAACTATAAAACGTGGCTCGCCCGGGTATCGAACCTCGTAAACTAAATGAGGGCATTCGTAAGCATTGTGATGAGATAAATCTTGCAATGCTTGTCGTAATTTTGTGCGAATGAATAAGACTTTGGTTGAGGTATTTTGTGACAAGATGGAATCCTTTATGAGATTCTTTTCTCTGCATATTTTTGTTCTCCTAAAAAATCCAACCGCTAAGATGGATACTGACTCTCAACAGCCTAGAAGCCTGTCGTCGACAAGTACAATCGCCACCGTAATAATACGCATCATTGTGAAAAAGTTTTTAGTGTTGTATGTACAGACATAGACAATTTGGACAAAAAAAAAATGGTTACTAAATGAGGGTAGTGGACAAAACCCTCACTTCTCGGAGACGACGCTGAGCCTTCACCAGTCGGCTCGTGACCACGATCGTTTTGATTTGATCGAAACTGTCGAGCAAAACAGGGAATTATATGCTTTTAAAAATATTTACGCGATTAAGATAATAATATATAATATATTATTTTTATCATCGTTTTTTATTATTTTAATGTTTTACACAACGTCTTGCCTAATCCTTTAGGGTTTATAATAGTTACCTCAATAATAAAATTAAGGGTCAGAAAACAAGCATTTTATTTAATAAAGTGGTATTAAATAAACAGTAATACAATACCTACTTATTAATCTATGATATTATGATGACATATAATTCAAAAATTGTGTCACCAACATAAAACTAACTATTTGGTAAGAGTCATACACGAGTATAACTTGTGTATATATCAAGTTATTGCCAAAATAAGCTCATTTCAAACGGGTGCAAAACCCTATTTTTAAATTTTATTTAATTGATATTAAATAACTCGGATGGGAGACAGGTGATCTTTAGTAAGCAACCACTACTATGACAAGTCATCAGATGTCATAAGAGTTAAATATAAAATCTTGTATACATTACAACCAAACATACAAATCCGATATTTAGTAAGTGCAGTATTCGACGCACCTTTGTTACGAGTTAACCAACCGATACCCTTAGTATTATGTGTCGAACAACCAACGGTACCGGACTGAATTAAGATGAAAATTATGACGATCAAATGAGGGTAGTTGACAATATTCCCGCTTCACGGAGACGATGCTGAGCTTCACCAGTCGGCTCGTGTCCTCAAATGATGCAAGTCAAACAAATACAAAATAGTTTATTGTTTTAACAGATTCGTGTTACAAAGGTTGTTGAAAGGAGCTTCCTTTTAAGCAAGATAATGCCAGTGTTAGGTGACTCCCTTCCATATCATGACTTATAAGATAAACATAATAATATTGCTAACTGATGAAGGTAAATACAAAGGTACTGTATTGGGTAATATTAGCTTGCCAATTCATAGAGTACCTACAAGTTTAGTGTCTGATTGGTTTGTCTTTATGTCAGCAATCAGCACTAAAGCGCTTGCTAGCACTTAGCCTGAGATCACCCCTGAATTGATGACTATCGGATTTCAGGGCTTCCGAGTAGTTGGAATTTCGTCATGTAGATTAATCTATGTTTGTAATCTGCGGGCAAACAGTAAGGCTTCTATTGCTGCGTTTGTAGGTACTAATTAGACGGTAAAGCTAAACTGTATTTTGAATATTTTGGTATCTTAACCTATGCGTAGGTTTTAAGGGTTTGGTTTGGCTCATGACCAAAATTTTGATTAAAATGTTATGAAAGTGATGTGCATGTTTTTTTTTTATAAGGTATTATATAAGATATTCTATATTTATTACAATCTAGCCTAGAGAGGCTAATGAATAATTTTATTTTAACCTAAATTAATAAGTTATTAAACGTAAGAATGCGTCTATTAACACTGCTTAGTTTTTGTTAAGACAAAGACATTTTGCTCATGTTGTCTTTATAAATAATATGTGTATGAAATGATATAAGTATTCAATGGTAATAGAGCGTTACTGTTACATGAAGCATAACACCGTAGTCAACGGTGTTATGCTTCATGTAACCGTAGTTCTCAGATGAAGCGACGAATCTTTAATCTGGTTTGTAGTATTATTGGCCTCTAAATATCACTTAAACAGGTAGGTAGCTGACAAGTCGTACACGTTATACTAAATGCCTGTTTATGCCCCTTTAAGCTTCGTAGAAAGAAAAAAACTTTATTTTAAACACAAAATCCTTTGTAATAAATATTTTTAACCTTTATCAGCAAATCTTTGCTCCCAAACTTGTTAAAGGCATAAGAGAGTGGACGCCTGTGTTTAGATTCCATCTTGGGATTTGTTTGGCACTTGCAATGTTAATTTCTCAAGGCGCGTTGTTGGTATGGATTTAATTAGTTTATTTTATCCTGCATCCTAGCAATCGGGCTTGTAGTCCACCTGATTGTAAGTGGTAACTACAGCCCATGGACATCAACATTTAACAAAAGCTGATTGTAGATGCGTCAATTCATCTGAAGACTAAGGTGTAATTCCTTATGTACTAGTAATTATTAGAGCCTGATCTCACCACCAAACCGGAACTCTGTGGAATGGAATGGAATGGAAAGTGGACTCATTTTTCCGCACTTAGACTCTCATTTGGTCCATTGTGCGTGGAGAGTCCTGGCTAACATAGCCAGCCTTACTCCGCCCAGAAGCACAGAAGTTTCCTGGGGACTTCACAGGCTTCGCGGAGTGACCTCATTGTTCCGAGGATTTGTTCCCGTTGAGAAGCAACGGCCTTACATTCCAGGACTACGTGGGAGACCGTTTCTTCGGCGTCAAGACATCCTCGACAGAGAGGACTGTCAGTGATCTTTATTGTGTATAGGTGTTTGTTCAAGGGACAGTGACCCGTTATTGACCCAATCATTATTTTTAGATTTGTTCTGTTTAGTCTTAGGAGGTTTTTTCTGAGTGGATGATTGGCTTGCGGTATTGCAAGTTTGGCTTGCCGACATTCAGCGATCTCTGACCATCGTTGGTTTTGGGTCTCTATCGATCTTTGGCGGATCCAGGTCCGGTATTGCGTGAAGGGGATTGGAAGAAGAGGTTGCAGGCCTTGTACTGTCGTATCTGATCCCCTTCTCGCTAGTTCGTCTGCAATGTCGTTACCAAGAGATCCACTGTGCCCTTTGATCCATTGCAGGGTGACCTGATTCCTTGAGCAAATTTTTTCTAGGGCATCGTGACATTCTATGATTAGTTTGTTGTTGGTTTTATTGTTAAGAAGAGCTTTGAGAACTGCTGCGCTATCAGAAATGGGTCTGATGCCTATTCCCTCTACTTGCCGTTTGTGAATGGCTTTTGCGGCGAGTGTTAGTGCAACACATTCACATTGAAATATTGAGCTGTGATTACCCAGCGGAATGTGGATGTTTATATTGAGGTCAAAGGAGTGTACGCCAGCACCTGAACCACTATCCGGAACTCTGTAATGCAAGCACTAGTTTTTGGCAGCAGGTTAAGTGAGACGGTGGTGCACTTAAGCTCCTTTAGGATAAAAGCTCTACCACTATCAAAGAAACAACGCTAAAGGCAACCACGGATTGGTGGTATCCATTTTAGAATATCGCATTGTGCTTTTGGGACAATTTGGTTTATATTAACAGAGCATCAATTGCCCAGAAACAATGCGTACGTTGAATTTGTAATTTGTCTCCTTGAACTACATGAAAACAGTTGTTTCGCAAATTATCATTACTAACTTTACCATGAATATACACATATTGCCTATATATACCTACATACATTTTACATAAATATTGGCAATATCTGTCTTAAGTGTCTTTGTGAAAAGATCATATAAATAAGATGGCACATGTGAAGGCTATCACCAAGAATTTGTATCTATATGTATTTGTAAATAAACAAACAATATATATTCATAAATAAAACCAATGCATTCACAATGGACTACAATTAGATATTCAAATTTAAACTTCCGTCTCCAAAATTAGCACTAACTTACTCCAGAATCCTAATAAAGTTTACTCTAAGTCCAGATGCAGGCAGAACAACAGTCAATTCTGTACACACTGTATAATACAGTGTGTTCACTAAACAGGCATTTCAATCTAAACACAGTGCACGTTCAATTTAAACCAAATCACACATAATTGATCCGGGCCAAACCAGTAATAGTGATGTTGTTTATTCGGATATAATATACCAATCAGTTACATTCGTATTCGAATGTAACCGAAAGAGTTTGAACATTCAGATGATTTATAAAACCAATTCATGATTTGTTTCAGTTTAACACTGTTGTCATATGACAAGGTGGCAAAATCATTAAAGTATTTGCACCTAGAAACATGACTAGTTTGTAAAATAGTAACACACGTTGTACTACATAAAATTATATTAAAAAATATAACAGTTTTACTTGTCTACAGTTACTGTAAATTAATTTGCTATTGTTGGTTAATTATTTACAGTGTAAATAATTAACCAACAATAGCAAATTAGTTTTTCATATTTTTAGTGTTAGAACTTTAAATTAATGTAAGTAATTAAAATAATGTTAGTCAATAGATATTTTTGCATACCGATTAGCCGGTGAAACATGTTTTTGGCAAATAAACGTTTCTGTGTTCATATTATATTCTACATAGTGAACAACCAATTCACCTCTTTAATGGTTGAATGAAAAGAAAATATTTCTTATCGCTATAAAATTTCTCCATGCACGCCATACAATGCGAATGACTCACTAATATCCGCTACATTGCGCTAAAGCCGACGTTGAAGGTGAGCTTCTCGGCACAAAGCAAAACCATCTCTTACATCGGAACCGTATCATATCCGAATCCGAATCAACCCAATATCCGCATTGCCCATCCCTAGTAGTAATAGACAAAGGATTTAGTGCTAAACAAGCTGCAAGCCTAATGATTGGCCGGACAGGGACGCCACCGTCCATAATCCTATCTGCATGTCTTATCAAAGCGGTTTCTGGGTAACGAAGCAAAATTGACAACCCTGATTGAATGGGAAATGACTGAAGACGATTTTGACGTATTGACTATAGTGTTGGCAAGATTTTGATATTTCGAACAATGAACGTATTGAAAATATTTATTTTATAATACCTATACCTTTTAACTGCCTCGTTAGTCTAGTGGTTAGCGTATGCCACATCACATCGCAGTGTCTCGGGCTCGATTCTCGGGTGGGGCATTCAGGGATCATCATTCAAATGGGATCTAAACATAACAGGTGAAGTATAGAAGTTTTACACCTCTGATACACCCTTCTGGGTAATATTGGCCTGGTGTTATGTTATGACCTAAATCTTTTATAAGAACTTGTACGGCTGATCACTTGAAATTGGCTAAATAGATTTCAGTTGCAATTATTTTACACAATTAAAAACCGCGTGTAAAAGCTGGTACAAAATCAACATAATCTTTAATACAAGT
This sequence comes from Hypena proboscidalis, assembly GCA_905147285.1. Taxonomy (NCBI): domain Eukaryota; kingdom Metazoa; phylum Arthropoda; class Insecta; order Lepidoptera; family Erebidae; genus Hypena; species Hypena proboscidalis. The sequence goes on from LR990147.1 coordinate 3,422,899, forward strand.
CCCCCAACCCTCATTTAAAATAATAATATTATCATTGAGCGTTATTCAAAGTCAATCGCTTTCCCAGTATAATTTGTCTACTTGTCAAATTCGCCGCGAGCTGTTTACGAAATTCTTATAGTTACTTAACTGCAATCATCGTTCCCCTACTTTGATAAAGGATCTCTATTTAAAATAATAATAATAATAAATATTCCACAAATCTCACACTAGTCTAGTTCCAAACTAAGCAGAGCTTGTACTATGGGTACTAGAATAACTGATATTAATAAATATATACTTTTCTTTTGTAAATACATACTTATTATACATAGAAACACCCAGACTAAGACAAACCCCCATGTTTCACACAAAGATTTGTCTTAAGTGGTAATCGAACCAAAGACCTCGGCGTCGCAGGCAGGTATTCTACCCACTCCGCTATCCGGCCGTGCGTCGATTACATACATTTTATTTTGTAAATATTCGGCTTTTTGCTTGCATTATATTTCTTATATATTTGTTTGCCAAAATGACCTTTAAAATAAAATACAGAATGCATGCAATGTGCATATGTCCTCATAAGTTTGTTATTACAATATTAGTCCGTTCACTCTAAACTAGTGAAGACTGTATCTCAGAAAGTAGTTGTTTATCAGTGGTTAAAATATTTTACCTTACAAAATATGTGGAGATAGTATAAATACATTTAAATAAAGGAGGCAAGGCATGCAAGCCAATAGAGTCTTTTTGCCTAGCATTCAGAAGTAGCAACTCATCTTCAGTATTTTTTGTTGATTGAGATTGTTCTGAAGATTATTTTGTACAAATAAAATAAACAAAGCAGAAGAAATTGACAAATTCGACGCTTCATCTTACCTCCTCAAACTTTACAGTTTTTGCAAACAGTTGGTTTCTCCGGGTGCAAACTCAATCCTACTTGTGCACTTACAAAAATTGTTACTGAGGTAGATCCCTTGCCACCCATTTTCTGTGTACTATTTATATTTTCTGTGAACTGTTTTACTTTCTCTAACTGTAAGATAATGCGTGGTGAATAAAAGGTTTAAGTTTCATTAATTGGACATTTGCACAAATAATTTGCGCAAGTAAAATGTACTGTGTAACTGGACCTTTACATTGGTACATGAAATGTCAGTGTTTGAAGGGTTCATAATCAAGGGAATTTGTATTTGCCTGCCAGGCAAATTGTCATCAAAGTCTGTTTAGAAGGGATGATGATATTATTAATTCTGTGCTTTTAGCATTTTGTGAATAAATTAGGATTAGTGATCGGTTTGATGATACTTAACGCTTTTTACCCCTAAGGGATGAATACTTGGGACGATCACTTAGCTGGTAAAAGAATAAGTAAACAGAAGTAAATTACCTAAATAAATTAAGTTAATGTTTATGAATAAATTGCAGTAGATAATTATTATCGGTGTAAAGCATAATATCAGCGTATGCGCCTTACACCGCGAGGTCTTGGGTTCGATTCCCGGATCGAGGAAAGTCTTGTGAATGATAGATATGATTTGTGAATTTCCCTAAGCAAATTCTCCATAGCAGCACGGACTTTGAATTGTGGTCGGTGGATAGCGTTAGGCTCACCAAAGCTATAACCCAACTCAGATCACAACTCACAAATCATATTTTAAACACTAAAATGCATGTCTGTCTGATGGCGACCACTTTTTCAAAATTATTATTCGAATTTTTAAGATTGTTTGTAACTCGATTAATGATTAAAACAGTTTGCAAATGCAAACGATTTGCAAATATTTCGAATGTATGACAATGTCATCTTGTAAAATTTCGTGCACAAACAGAAAGTAAGAGCGCGTACCTTACAATACCTACTTAACTGCCACTTTTATAATTAACCATCCAACTTAGGTTCCACATCATCAGGTAACCAATTACGCCACTCTCAAACCCTCAGGTGGCTTACGTGGATTATCGCTAAGTCTCCAACACAATTAATGCAGGTTATTATGCTTTCAATCACCAGCTAATGCTGATTTGATTTGCTTGATTAGTTAATTGATTTAATTATGTTCAGATTTATGGGCGCGGAAAATATAACTACGTATTATAATATGTAGTAGGTTTAATATAGTGGAAAGCTGCGGTGCTACTTTTAGTTTTATCACAATAAAATAATAACTACAAATTTATGCTCTGGTACTATCGGAATATATATATTCGGAATCTTCTCCTCAACAAGAATGAAACGCCACCATAATATTTGTTATTAATTATTTACTTTTATTTATAATATTTTGTTATTAGGTATTATGCATTTATGTACGCATATAATATGTTCATTATGTATTCATTAATTGTATTGATTTGTATTACCTTTCATTTCAAATCAAAACGCTATATTTTACAACTTCACCTGTCTCTGCATCACCCAAAGATAGACTGGTAGAAAATGCCTATGGTATTAAGCATAGACCTAGGATCTCGCGCGCTGGTATTAAGTCCACCTTGTATACAAATTTTGTAAATGAAGTTTTTAAATAAATAAAATTCAAAATAGCCTTCTTTACTCAACGATAGTAAAACTTCAGAACAGTGTTTTTTTTCTTAAAAATAGATTTGTGGATTCAGAGAATACCCCAAAAAAACACTTACATTTAAAAATAACAATAATTATTTAACAGACTTTTCTTTCGAGGTCATTACAAAAAAATACATAATCGGTGTGCTCAAAGCGATAATCTAATCCAAAAAAGATTTAAAAGCTCTTTGGTAAAAACAAAGCTGGCACGAAATTCTTCATAATCAGTGTCACTGTCAAAACCTTTCAAAAATAGTCTTGTGGTGTTTGTGATAAAAATTTGCAAAAGACATTAAAATAAGCATATAATTTGTTACAGCAATGTCTTTACATAGAACCCTGGTGTTACTAGCTACTTAGTGCAAGGGATGAATGCAGCAGATAAGAGATCTTTTGAAGAGAGGTACTCAGCATGTTTCATTGATTTCGGTCTTAAAACTGGTGAGTAGAGTTCATAATCCTTTGTTCTCTTTAGGATTAGGCTTCTAGGGAATGTAATTCCTCAACTTCTCGTGTTGATTTACTTATAGCTCATGCCTGGTGATCACTTTGCTTGTCATAAATTGTCGCCATTTTACGTTTCGTGTTGGGTCTTAAGAGTGATAAGAAGACATTAAATTAGGTTGGTTATATCAAACTATAAAATAAATTAAGCTTTATAGCTTTTATATAATCCCAAACTTCAGGCTGTCAAAAATACATTGACATGGTTTCAATAGAACGTCACATTATTATTACAATAGGAAGATTTTATTTTGTATAATAGTTATAAAATAGTAATGTTTAGCTATGGCTCATGGCATTCCATCGTCTTTGCCTACCCACCCACATGGGATAAACGTGCGACTTTATGTATGTAGGTATAGTTTCTTAACAACAAGCCGAGGACTACAGACAGTTGTCCATGACAAGAAAGATCCAAACAAGCTGTTAAGACAATTTTTTGTTTAAAACTTCAATAAACCGTATTATGTCACCAAATTTCTTAATGATAGTAAAGTTTTTGCGAACAAAATCGAGGCAAGAAAATTAAATATGAATGCGTTATAAAACCGATAAAGATAAAACCCTAAAATGAACTCCAGTTTGTCTATGGGCTATAGTTTCTACTTACGAATATTTTGTGTTTCCAGTAACGGGCCTGTTGATCGGCAGTATGATGGGCAGTTTTTTCCTCCGTGGCTACAAAAAGTGGCCGATGTACATCATGGGGGGTATGGGCTTTGGCATGGCCTACATGAACTGCGAAAATAGCCTCAACAGCTTTTTGCTATCCATGGACCCAAAAGTTTGTAGAATCAAGTAAGTTGACCAATTTTTCTTTAACTATATTAACATTAATAAATATTGTAAAGATTTTACTGGCACTAGGATAGGACGAGTTATGATCACGCATCATAAGTCAATTCCAGGCGTTATAACACTTATATTTATTACCTTCTATGGCAAAAAAAATAAAGGTAAATATTATACAGTAAAGCAAAAGAAAGATGAGTACTAGTGAAATTATTATAACAATAACTATACTACCGTTCCTGTAAAATAACAATTGCAATAAAGTTTTTCTAAACGTAATCACGTAATAAACACCAAAACAGATACACTTAGAGCCATGTAATCAACCACAAATAATCTCTTGGTCAATGAAGAAATTAAGCAATTCAAACTAGACAAAACATCCACTGAGGGAGGAAATTATCACAATATTACAACAGTCTATACCAAAAACTATTCAAACAAACAATGAAGCAAAAGGTAGAATAAAAAACACAAAAGGCTTAGAATACAACAACAAAAATATTATGCAAACTCTCTCCATTTATCGCCTCAAAAGGCTATAATTGTTTCCCGACAATTAACAAAAAGAAACTGCTCTTTGAAAAGCACCAAATTGGCAACAGTCTGATCGTTTTTGGACTGCAGACGGAACTAATTGCGTCTATAAAATATTGAAAAGAACAGAATGGTAGTGTCCGTAATATGGTAGCTCATATTGTACAGATAGATACACATCGACCTATTCATTTCCAATATAAGATGGGCTAGCGTTGAATAGGCTATTCGTGCAATTTGAGACCAGTTTATACTGGAAATGTATAGGTTAATCAGTAGCTTTGTATACCACTGATAATGAAGAAGTTAGTAGACAGTGCGTTGTAAAAATCGGTCGCTTAAACAGTAGGGGTGGCAAAACGTTATTGGGTTGTAAAATTCGTTTCAAAGTATATTGTCTTAATTATTGGGTGTTAATGGCAGATTGTGCTCATCAAATAGAGAACAGAAATAATGCGTCAGTATTTCACTTGGTTTAATTTTTAATTTTTCTACTTCCTTGATTTAGAATGAAGAATTTTACTGAATGATTGTATTAGCCGTTGTATGTAAAAATGTAAACAATTGTATGACTACCATTGCTTACATTTTTTTTCTTGGTCATTAGTATTTAAGAGTGAAAAAAAACCGTACTCCACTTAACACGTGAATCAAAATTGTTAATAACTTAAAATCTCTGCATAAATTCCTCATTCCTCAAAAATCATGTTCAAGGATAATTATGTATACACTTGGGTATTTAAATTATTAATTGAAAAATTTCAAGCGACAACCCTGAACAAAAATCCCATCAAAACATCGAAACGGTCAACAGTAAAGACGTTATACCTTTCTTTCCTCGCAGCAGGACATTTCCCTCCGACATTTGGCTCTTTGTCTCCACATAAAGGTCACTTACTGCCGCTTCTTCTATTCAACTATTAGTTGCTTCCATATTTGTATAGAATTCGGCACCGCCTTCCTTTCCTTCGACCATGTTTGCAAACCTGCCGCCTATTCACCACCCACCGAGAACTTCAACAACTTTATATTTACCATCAGATTTATTCACATCTGCTTCAGTTTTATTTGTCCTTAAGTTCAGTTTTAACTTTGTTGTATGCGTTATTAAGTTTGTATTTCGGTAAATCATCACTTGTTTTTCCGTTTTAAACATTTTTATTTGTTACGTTCAGATCGTTTGTGAGTCATGCTCGTTGTAAGCTTTGAGGCTCACCGAATGGGCGTTTCTATGGCTTTTTTGTGCCTTTACGCATGTCAATTACATTTTGGATTGCGCTTGCTTTAGAACAATGGTTACCAAACTTATGGTTTGTAACTATGTAGTAAAATGCTATAAACCAAATGAAATTAATACTTACTTTCAGTTTTTGTGTTAAAATAAGTTAAAACTATTTTCTCTGTGTAAGTAAACTACCTAGTACATTAAACATTATAGTTTGATTACCATTTTTAAGCATCTTAAAAGCTTTGATGTACTGATTAAAACTAAAAAGCTGTTTGTTATTTTGTTATTCTAATTGAAATCTTTGATTAGCATTTAAAACATTTAAATGCTAATCAAAGATTTCAATTAAAATACCAAAATTCCTGAACAGCTTCTAATCAATGTTGTCACAAATAAATACAGAAAATGTACCATTTGAAAGCACGTCGAATGATTTGAATAGCTTCCTTTGATGTAAGCCAATATTGAGAACCGCTGTCATCTGAATAGATTGGAAGACAATATAGCCAGAGGCAAAGCTCCGATTGAACGTACGGACAATTGAAATGTCGACTGTATTATAACCTACCTTTTTATTGAAAGAAAAAACATTTTGATTAGAAAACAAATGGACTTGTTGTCGGGTTGTGAAAGGGTGGAAAGCTGAAAGGTTTCTTTTTTTTTATGGAATAGCTTATAAATATAGCTTTAGAGTATTAAGACTGATAAATTCATCAACCCTTTCTGTCTATCAATTAGCTTAGCTGTATATCGTTCAGGATTTTCAGGAGAATCGTAGGTGCAAATAGGTACATAACACATCTTTGCCTTATTCTTACATTTTTCTGCATGAGGATTACGAATGTGAATAATGTAAATAAAAATGATCTGCTTGTAAATAATTGACGAGCATAATGCAAACGAGCTTGTAATCTAACTATAATCCATGAATATCCACAATACTGCTTACAATGTTATGCCTTCTGTGTGAGTTTTTTTTAACTTCTAAGAATACAATATCACGCCTATAATTATTACCCAGAAGGGTAAAAAGTTATGTGAGCACTAACGTCTAATCTCACGTCTAAACTAAAAATGTTTTTTTTTTAGTGGCCAGTTAAAGAAGAACTTAATGCTTCAAAAACAGAACCACTTTTTCTTAATATGAAGAAGTGGTTCAGTTTTTGAAGCATATTAAGAGATTCAGACAGAAAATAATCAGAGTTCCGTCCAAGAGATTCTGTCCAAATTTCATGAAAATGGAATGTAGTGCCATAAAGTTCTTACCTTTAATAATGTTTATTTTCTTTGTTATTACAGGAAGAATCCGTGAGCAGAAATGTGTGAGCACCGTATCATTCGTTTGTAAAAATGTAATCGTAATTTTAAAATTAACTAAAGATATATGATATAAAATAAACAGTGTTGATTTTAAGATAGCAATTGTTTTTTAATTAGACTACATTCACTTGGAACCTTATTTACTATTTAAGGTAGTTGTAACAATATTTGTGGTAAAGTTATCATATATATTAGAATCCCTGTATCTAATACATTTCCCATTGCTGGGCTCGGGCCTCTTCTCATGTATTTTTGATTTTTATTGATTATTATTTTTATAGCATTTAGCTAGGCTTAGCAAATTAGCAGATAAGATAAGCAAAAGGTCGCAAGTTCAAATCCTGCGGGTCTTATAATTTTTTAAATGGTTTCTTAGATACATTTTTACATTATGTAATTTGGCTGTGATTACAGTTTTCTATTACCGAAACAAACTTCAAGTTAGTTCGTATTTTGTGTCAAAATCTTTTTTCAGATAACCTTCAAAATACGCTGTCAAATAATACTAGCATGCAAATATCGGTGAAAGTCCTGATAGGAAAACTTCTTCGAAAATTAACTGCATAAAAATGTTTGACTTTCTTACCAACACTTACTCAGGTCTAATAACAGTTCTTTGTGCAATCCCTATACGTCACAACCCCGCTCATATTGTGAGACATGAGTTAGAAACATACTTCAAGTCAGCAGACTCTTAGAAAAGCATTTTAAATGACGTATGTAGCAAACGGACGTGTCCACTAATGGTAAGTGTACCTAAAGCTTAGTCTATGCTCATTCACAATGTTCAATACTTTTCTAATGCGTAGCTGCATCGAAAAACGATATTATGTCTCTAGCGAGTAATTTCAAATCCTCATCTCACCATCAAGCTGGATCATTGTATTGTGAGTGCTTTCCCTTTAGGCAAGTCTGAGATGAAACTATATTGCTTCATGGCCTGAGCTTGTTCACTAAAAAAGTTGAATTACGTACAAAACAAATTTATCAACAAAACTTACCTAAGGTCCAATAACAGTTCCTTGCGCAACCCCTATGACGTCACAACCCCGCCCCCAACATTCTCAGACATGAGTCTGCGACATACCTGTAAGTCAGCAGAGCATACCCTATGCACTAGGTCAACGGCCGAGCTCATGATTTCATCAGGTGCCTCTGTGAGTCATAGCGTGAGTCAGTGCTGAACAGAACATAGTGGGATGGAGCTGTGCTGCGATAAAAAAATGTCGTTGCCAAGGCATGTATTTTTTTATTAGTTACAATTAAAATGATTGATATTTTGCTGATTAAGATGGTAAGAAGATGTTCGATATGCTTATAATTCTTCGTGAAAAGGTAACAAATAAGAATTTTTCTTTATTTAATTGACATTTGGTGGTAAAATGTCTAGTTTACAAGCACAGTAACAATATAACAGTCCAATATGATACGTCTTAAATTGCTCTCATGAAGATTCTAATTCAAATTCTTTATTGTACACACAAAATTACAGATAACAACATTATGAATAAAGTTAATGTACAAAGGCGAGCTTATTTCAACATGATTTTTCTAACAGCAAACCTTTGAGACGCAGAAAAAATAAATGATGCAAATTTATACCTACTTCTACCTTAATTCTTCGCTATGTTGGTTTGTACCCCTTTGTTAAGATAGAAGAAGGTACAAATGGATGAACGTGACGTCACATAATGAATTAACATACAGTTAAAAAAACTTATGGTCCTGGACAATGGAACCAAAGCTGAGTGGTTAAAACAGCTGCCCGGTGTGCAGAAAGTCGCAGGTTAAAATCCTGCCGGTTGCCGGTCCCATAATTATTTGAACTGTTTACTTAGTATAATTCGCTAAGCATAGCTAAATGCTATACTAAATAATCAATATAATGTTGTATTACCTATTTGTTCATATTCTTTTTTTGCCGAAATATACAAGTATAACTTACTACTCTATTCATTTCAAGAAAATTCTTAAGTACACCGCTGGATTTACGTTTCGTGACATAAAATAGGCCGTAGTACTTCAGTGTTTCAAATAAAACTATTGTAAGATTTTATTGCTCATTGTTGTTGCAAATTCACTTTTTATGAAGCATCGCCATAATCTCAGTTTTTATGTTTATGTGTTAACATCGCTAATTTATTATGATAGTTTGTTTATTGGTCAGTACTTAACTGTTTTCATCTTCAACAAGTATTATGACTTGATTGTTTATTTGTTTCCAGAAGTTTGTTTTACTATAATAACATCTTAAGTAACTTTTAAATTTCCGCGTTGCATATTTATTGATATGCTTTGAAAGGGCATTAACGTCAAGCGCAGTGGGAGTGTAGTCTTTGGCACAACGAACGTAATGTTATGTTAAATAGCTTACAATTGACATCTGGAGTGGTATACTATGAGGATCTCGTATCGAACAGAATAAATTTCCGTGCATTTAGCCGTTTCTGCCATACCTATTATAGCAATCAAATTTAGGCCCCATAGTTTTTGTCACTGTCCGTGGTGTCTACACTCTTTCCATATAGACACTTTGTCCTTATTTGGCATTACTCAGTCTCCCGCTTTGCTTTGGAGGGAAGTAAAGATACATACTTTCCAACTCCAACTATATACTGATTAAATTCGTTGCGGGTACCAAGACAATATTAACTCTCCCTGGGATTGCCCGTGTGTCATGCACGGTGCCTTTCATTTGGTTGCCGCTGTAGATCCTGGCATCACAGGAGTTAAGCACCGAAAGGTAAATAAAAATAATCGCGTTAATTCCCGTTCAAATCATATCAATAAACATCTTATTTGTTAAAAGGTTTGTGCAGCAGCAGGTTATGCCATAAAGCTGATATACCTAACCGAAACACTGTTCTAATTAAATTGCATTACCATTAATAGCAAGTAACTAAACTGCCTCGTTAGTCTCACTGCGAGTTCTCGGGTTCAATTCTTGAGTCAGGCAAAGTGTTATTAGTGATTTTACCATCAGAAAATTCTCAATAGCAGCATGGATTGGTGGACGGCGATAGGCTCACCCCCTATCACATGGGACCTAAACATAACAGTTGAAATGTGGTTGTGTTAAACTCCTATGCCACACCCGTCTACGTAATATAGGCGTGATGTTATGTCAATAACAAGAGTTATGTAATTGCATTTTTCTATAAAAAGTCAAAGAGTTCGATGCGATAAATAGATTTAGGTCAGTACGCGCCCTAAGTCCTTTTATTTTTAAACAAAGCTATCGAATTGACTGCACATTAGCCACTGATTGCAAACTCACATGCAACAGATAGAAAGCACCGATATTATGACCGGAAAATATGAAAACTTATATAGAAACAATTTATCTAATGTCAGTCAATCAGAAAGTGATAGAACGCTGATAGCACGCATTTCCTTAAACACTTTGTGGAATGGTTGGGCCAATGTTGGTAAATGGGTTTGATGGAAGATGAAAACGGTGCGTGAAATATTTTGACTTCGCTGAAGTATGTTCAATGTTTTGAGATAAAAGGAAACATGAGTTGTAGCTCCAAATATTCAGTGTTTTTAAATCAAAATAGTTTTTTTGTGTTGCTTGCAAATCATTGTGAGAAAGTGCCTATTAAGTTACCACGCCTCAGTACTACAAGAATCATGGAAGAAATGGTGCTTTGAAGATAGAATTATTGTAGAAGAACTCAAAAGAGGCTATAGACAATTGGTCATTATCTTTTATTATATGCTAGTTTCACATAATATTTATGAGTCTTCTTTTAAGTATACAGGGTGTATTTTTGAAACGGGGCAGTAAGGGCAAGTACCTTAACCGTTGCAGTTATAGCAAAACGTTCTTAAAAGACCTTCCCTAACTTTTTGGGACATTTTGAACTGCATTCACAGATTTTGTAAAAAACTTACAGTTAGCAAAAAAAATGCAAAAAGATCAAAAATTTTTTTTTTATGCCAATCGATTCTATTTCATGTGGGGATCAAAAAACTCTATGGGATCATTTTAGCTTTCAGTACTAGAAAAGACAGAAATCGCCAAAAACGTTTCCCATACATTTCGGCAACAGAAACGAATTTCTACGATGGTCTAACTTTTTGTTATGGCCTGGAAGTGGGTAGAATTGACTGTAAAGTAAATAAAAAGAATTTTTACCCTCAAATTTCGAATTTGATTCGAAAATCTGTCGGAATTGCGAAAAGTTCATTTTCAACAAGATGGTGCTCCGCCACATAACAGTCACCTTTCACGTTCCAATTTGAGCCGCCTATTCGGTACACAGTGGATAGGTACACATGGTCCAACACAGTGGCCACCTCGTAGCCCCGATCTAACACCACTTGATTTTTTTTTATGGGGCTTCGTGAAAAACGAGGTGTATAAGACGACGTACGCCAGTGTTCAAGAGCTCAAGGATGCATTAATGACCATTTTACGTAATATTCATCCCAGAACATTATTAGCCGCCATTCGTTCAGTGCAAAAAAGGATAGACTTATGTATTCGTGAAAATGGAAATCATTTTGAGCAATTTATTTCATAAACCAATTATTAATTATTAATCTTAAATGTTTAAATGTTTTTTTTTATTTAAAAAAAGTTCAAAATTTTACCTGACCTATGAGTTTCGAGTTGATTTATCATATTTCCGTACGAAATGTATGGGAAACGTTTTTGGCGATTTCTGTCTTTTCTAGTACTGAAAGCTAAAATGGTCCCAAAGAGTTTTTTGATCCCCCCATGAAATAAAATCGATTGGCATAAAAAAAAAAATTGAACTTTTTGCATTTTTTTTGCTAACTGTAAGTTTTTTACAAAATCTGTGAATGCAGTTCAAAATGTCCCAAAAAGTTAGGGAAGGTCTTTTAAGAACGTTTTGCTGTAACTGCAACGGTTAAGGTACTTGCCCTTACTGCCCCGTTTCAAAAATACACCCTACCTGTATTAGGATAGCCGCTTTTCTAAAACTACTAATAATATGATAGGTTATTTATGTAATAAAAGTGTATTAAAGACATATACAAGAAAACATACATTATAGTTCATTATGTTAACATTATACATACATACACATCCACTCACATACATATACACACACACACACCGAGACATTACTAATATATATACTTACATTCCATTTTACATACAAATATACATTTACCACTTCATTCATGATTTGTTTTTAAAAGTTTTAGCATTATATTTTTTCTTATATAACAATTATAGAAAGGGTTTGGTTAAAAAAATATATTTTTCATTTCTTTTTCTTCGTCGTGTCAATGGCCGAGTCAAACTTTAATTTTGACCCGCCATCGTGATGAAAGGATTAGCCAATTCGCATTGGAGAACTCGCGAACTGCTCAGGGTGCGCCGGACGTAGGGAATCGCTATGTACGTCACTCGGGGAGGCTCCTTTCATGCACCCCAACTAACTGTTGTTTTTTTACCTATCCAATATTGGTCTTAACTTTTGACCAACAAACTTGCCTGTACTGATGATCCTTTTCCATGGTTAAACGTCTGGGGGCGTGTCCACCCTGCAGACACCACGCCATCGTCGTATTAGCGTGATGATATCAAAGGATAAAGCTGTTTGCTTTCCATCAATTATGGGGACGTGAAATTGCAAGGTATGACTTGATAAATGATAGGTATTCGCTTTGTAGTAATATCTTTCCATGAATTGCAAATTGTTGGTTATCAAGTCTGAGAAATAAAATTAATAATAAAATAAATATTTTAAGTACTGCAAAACTTAAAATGAAAACCATGCCTCCATCCGCACTCAGACTCTGTAACATTTATTATTTTGGTTTAAAAATAAAAATGCTTAACTATCACTAATTTTATATAATTTTAAAATCAAATATAACCAATTTTTTTTTTCTTTATACGACGCAGCGAACGGGTATATAGTCCACCTGATGATAAGTTGTTACTACTTACCATGAGGTGGACAACACTACAGCCCATGGAAATAAATAATTCACGAAAGCAGTTTTTTGTTGCGTTGCTTCACCTGAGGACCACAGTGCTAAGCCTCATGTGTTAGCAATTTCAGGACTGATATCTCTACTGAACTAGCATAATTATATGCATAATGTACCACATTAAATAAAAAAATAAATTACAACATATATATTTTACACAAACTTCACACAAAGCACACCCAGAGTCGGAACAAATCATTGCGGATCACACAAAGATTTGTCCCCTGTGGGGATCGAACCCACAACACCAGCAAAGTTGAAATCAGCGACGAAAAGCGTGCACTCATTCATCTCAACTCATTAATTTATTCTTTTTACGTTTCCTTAATATTGTTTCCCTTCGCGATTAAATCTTTATTACTCCTAAATCCATTATCCACAACATAGTAAGAGAAAGAATATTAAAAAGTCCCGGCGACAGTGTTTAGTCACAAAGAGTTATTTTAACTGATACTGTCATGTCCCGCGCGGGTAATGAAAATATTTTCCATCTCTCCTTTATTACCTCGGATATTAAATCTAGGTTCAGTAAACATACGGGTCTTAATCCGAGTTCTCGATCGATACTCGTTTGTAACGTCGAGTGAATAACAAGTGAGATTTTTGGCAGCTATAAAATTTACACACATCTTGGTTACTAGATAGATAAATCTTGATTTGTGCATTCAACTTAAAATACACATTCTGTACGAACGATGAAACATATGCACAAAAGGTTACCTTATCATTTAACGCAATTTCTTTCAACCAACCTTTGGATGGACATTAGTGTAATAGACTTACTGAATGGTAGTTATATTATTATCAAAACATTTAATTTTTGCAATACTTTACAAAATACCATGCTGAAAAGTTAACACATGCAGCATAAAACCGTTTCAGTATGGTGGTAAAATTAGCTCTCACCACTTATACTTGCAGTTTGATGCAAGTGTCAGCATCAACGCCCAGCGCATGTTATCATATCTCACAGAAAAAAGATACGCGCGCCGACGTGACAATATAATATTTTGTTGACGAACTGGCAGCTTTAAACGGAACACACACACACACACACACGTAAAGGTATTTTCTTACTCACCAAATTCTCACCGCTACCTCACCTCCAAATAACTAATTAAACCACTAGTACCCTCCCTCCTATTATGTAGTCACAAAGTTACGCCTTTTCACTGACGTGAGTACACAATGGATTAACGACATAAGTCAAACATTTTACTACTCGAGTTACAAGCTGAGTGCATTGCTCACGTACAAACGTAGTGGGGTAGGTCAGTTTTGTATTTTTCTTTTGGCACAAGAAGTTTAAGGATGCTTTGTATTTGCGTTTCAAAATGTTAGTTTTTAGTGCTGTAGTTGATTGCTTCAATTACAACTTCTGCTTCTGAGTTGTTTAGTCATTTTGTTGAGTGTACAAACTAAAGCTTTGAGTTTTTACACATAAAAAACATACATTACTTTACCCTGGAAGAGATAACTTTATAGTGTGCATATTTAAATTAGACTCTGTATCACATTATGTACTTTTTCTTTGTGTACAATAAAGAATTTTCTATCTATCTATGTAACCTTTGTTGCACGACGTATGCATGTAGCCCCAAGAATATCCACCATCTGCAAATGATTGCAAACTGTCTGTCAGATATATCAGGGCGTTATCTCACCACTAAATTAAAATAAAATTAAATAAAGAAAAATAAAGCACTTAGGTAGAAAAATACTATTAGGTAATAGGTTAAGGTGAGACAGTAGTCGTTCCTCCCTTAACATTAAAAAATAATTAAAGCCTGCTTTACCTTTGCCGATAAAAAATACTAGTATTCTTGCTAAACCCCTCCAGTTAAGCTTCACTTGTGTTAGGAAGAAGTTTCACGACCGTGGTATAATGGCTAGGATTTGAACCTTGATCTCAAGTCCGACGCCTTATCCATTGCGCCACGGCCGCTTCCAAGTAATTTAAAGTCATTTCATCCTAAAAGTACATACGCCTTTGAATCTTCTAGAAATAAGTCTTTCAAATTTGAGGGTTGCCCTCGATTTCTCTAGGATCCCATCGTATGATCGTGAATGAATGCTAATGGGACCACATGACAAGTATACTCTTTCAGACAAAAAATATTTTTTCAAATCGGTTCAGGCGTCTTTGAGTAATCGGGGAACTTATATCAAAACAAAAAAAAAGAAATCGAATTGAGAACCTCCTCCTTTTTCTTAAAGTCGGTTAAAAACGGTAGATTAATTAAAAATTTGCTACCAAAATCACTTCTTGTCATTAAAAATCAGTAGAAGTTTGACCTGAGGTTTCGCAATATTTACGTTGTAACTATAACAAAATAGTCGCACACGGACCGCAGACATAAAGCACGTATGAGATAACGGGCAGTACCGTCTGATTAAAACCAGCAGCGGTGCAATAAAATCTGTGCTGTCACAGTTAATATGTGAAACCGCACATTTCGGACTATCCCACAACAATGTCACCAACCATTGACGACAAAAATTAAATTAACTGGTACATTGATGTAAAATAGTGGATCTGGATAAGTCATATTTTATTAGTTATATCGCAATAGCTATCGTCTATCTCATGCTTAGAATATAAAGTAGTCCATAAATATCCATTTAAAATGCTAATCCATAATCATAATATCAGGAAAATACAATATAATCCTGACTTGGTATTACTTTTTAGTTGAGTCACCACCACATAAAATTAGGTACAAATTTAATTAAAATTAGATACGCCTCTAGTTTCAAAATAAGTTTTAAACTAGAGACGTATGTACCTAATTTTAATTAGTACCACAAAATATCAGTGATGTCAGCTCCGATACAGATACATAGCTACTCTGTAGGATGCAGAGGTGGAAAGACAACCAACATATTTACAAAACCATTACATAACATTACATTAGTACATTAATAAATTACAGAAACAAACAATAATAAACATTTAACAATTACATAGGATAACTAGGTGTTGCCCGTGGCTCCATCCGCGAAGTACCTATATCGACCTATCATCTAGATTTGTACATTTTAAAGGAAAACGCATGAAATTTTGCACTAAGGTTCCTTACATGACGTAAATAAACTGTAAGATCAGGCATCGCTTCACGGTAGATATTCCACCATTACGCACTAAGCGTTTTGCTTCTACATTCCATATGCGTACTGTCAAAGAGTGGAACGCCTTGCCCGAGTCTGTGTTTCCGCATGAGTACAACTTGGATCTCTTCAAAGCAAGAGTCAATAGGTATCTCATAGGTAAGCGTGCCACCGTAGACCGCATCATCACTTACCATCAGGTGAGATCGTGGTCAAACGCGAGCCTATAGACCATAAAAAAAAGATAGATTATATGAGAATCGGTCAAATTTGAAGGATAATACACGAAATTCTACACGACATAAATTAACAATAAGATTGTTTTTTTGGAAATTACACTCCGGTAGGAAGTGTATGAGCAAAGTTCCTTAATTTTGTAGAAAATAGCATGGAAATATCGAATTTCACGCGGACGAACTCGCGGGCTACAGCTAGTATTAGATAAATTTAATTGAGTGACAATGATAACGAAGTAAGATTGATATTGCTTCTAATAGAAATGAAAATAAATACACAATCTCATCTCGCCAATAAAAAGTTAAATCTTTGTACATCGTTTCCAATATTTACACTTACAATGAATGTGTGCAATAAACTGTATGTGGACCGTAAAGTTCGCAGGTTCGATGTCCCGACGTGTCTGACTAATATTGGTTTGTATTGTTAATAATGTTGATTGTTCATTGGTGAATAAGAGTAGGCTTGTTTTTTTTATAACGTTGATCTGATGGTAAGTAAAAAATACTGTCCAAGTACAATATATATATACAATACTGTACATTTTCAGACTACGATATTATTCTTTGTGTGTCTGTAATTTCAGAATTTTGTCTCATTAATAATCTGAAACACAGTAAAGGTATCACTATTGACGGCGGGTTTTCCCTTGAGCTTTATCAATAGTTCTATAACACCAAAATTAAATAAATAAATATATTTGATCTTCTGATAAAACAAAAAACCTAGATCTGAGATGTAACTTAACATAACATAACATCATGCCTATATTACCGCGAAGGGTGTGGCAGAGGTGTACAACACCCACACTTCACCTTTTATGTTTTACGCGTCGTGCTGTTATTATGAAAATCCTAACGGAAAGTTAACGACAAACACTTTTCGCACCCGAGACCGCACATTGAGAGGCACATATGTTAACCACTAGACCATCGAGGAAGTCTAAGCTGTAAGATGTAATGTCACGTAATTTTTTGCTTTCGTTAACAACAGCTTCTTTTCAATTTTAAATGGTAATATAAGATTTTAATATAACACATATTTGTCTAGTATTATAAAAATATTGTTGTGTGCCACTAAACATAATAGCAAATAAGTCATTCTTTGCTACAAATAAAAAACACTCTAATATTTATATCCTCGCATTTTGTTAAATATCAAAAGAAAATTCTTTAATACCGGCTCTACACAATCGTATGCCATTAGCTTGCTTTTACAAGACACAATTTATGTTGACATCTTGTACGCGGAACGTACAAATTTTTACTCTCCAACCTTAATATTACCTTCTTCTTGTAGTGATGGGACACAAGATGAAAATAATATAAGTTTTGAGACTAAATACGGTTGTTTTCTTACTAAATATTAGATATCACGGGATATTTACCATTGTATATTTGTTGTAGTGAGTTATTTCGATATTTCAGAGATGTTGCAATCACTTTGTTCACAATAAAACTGAGTAGAGTTCTATCGTGAGGAAACAGATTGATTTCATGGCATTTTTACACGTAAGGGAGGTAACCAAAAAAAAATATTCTCCAAAATTTTTCTACTACTTTTTACATAGTTAATACACATATTTATTTATTTTTTGTGTGTGAGTTGTGAAATATTTATTTATGCAAAATTTCAGTTTCCTAGTAGTACTAACGGTTTCGACGCTATGCCTCGGATGGACAGACAGACAGACATGGCGAAACTATAAGGGTTCCTTATAGTTACTATTGATCCCTAAAGAGTATTCTTAATTAGATACTTAACTCTCTATTAAAGATCTTACAATTTACAAACTTAGGTATATTCAAGCTTGCGGTTTTTATAACATTTTATTTATGGTATTAAATAAAAAATTCTTCCCATCCTTAATCTGCACCCATAAATAATATTCTTTTCATCCACCGCATTGCACGTACGGGGATGAAACAAATAGTGCCTGTAAGAACAGCTCCGTATATCCACGTACATTACCAGTGTATGCTACTGTATGGCAGATAGTGGCAGCCATTGTCCGGCACGGTTAGCTGACCAGTAAAATTACTGGGAAGAAAATAAGGAGAATACGGTAAAAGAAAATCCTGCTTTCTTAAGGATCGTGGAAAAGAGCATCGTAAATGTTAATATTGGTTTTGTTTATTCAAGGTAATGTTTTGTTTGTCTGACTGCCTCATAGAAATCTTAATAACTAGTCAATAGAAATGCTATCGACTATCTTTTAACACTGGGACGCATGTCGCCGTTTTTCAAATACCACTTTTTGTATTCCTGCAAACAAAATTATTCTTTTTGGCGATGACATTAAGACGACAATTCTTCAACTCGCACTTGTGTTCGATTAGACTCATGCGCTTGTATTCCTGCAAACAAAATTATTCTTTTTGCGATGACATTAAGACGACAATTCCTCAACTCGCACTTGTGTTTGACTAGACAGATGCGCGGCGACAAGGTCACGCGTCTTTGACATTTCTATTGCCTTATTATTAAGATTTCTATGGACTGCCTCGTTAATATATAATAGCTAGCGGCAGTATAATTATGCTACCGCACTGTGAGGTATCGGGTTTAAGTCCCGAAACAAACAAAGTGTTATTTTGGATTTTTGAAAATCTCTTTTGAAGCACGGATAATACGAGAGCCCACGACCAAAATTTTTGTCTCATAGCAATACGGCCAAAACCGCATCAAATCGATAGATACGATTATTCTGAACTCGAAAATACCAATATCAGACATTTTCCGCGTAGCGTTTGATCTGACCGAATTTTCAAAATTGTCAAAGAATTTTACCGAACTGCATCATAGCAATATGTCTGATTTGCAGACTGTAGTTGAATGATAGTTCTGAGATACCGGAAACATATTTTTCAGACGTTAGTGGTGTAGCGCAAACCCGTAAAATCACTTAAAAAAATTAAAAATGAGACAAAAAAATTTTCTCATAGCAATACGTCTGAAAATCTTTTTTATTAGTAAATTTTGGTTATTTGATGCGAACAAAACAATTTTCAGACGGAAATGTGAACGCATTAAATTTTGAGACCGTTTTGAAAATGTTAACAAATTTTACCGATCGGTATCATAGCAATATGTCTGAAAATGGTTGGACATGATAAAATAAGTTGTCCACATGTGCAAAAAATTTATATCAGACAAATTAAGTGTAGCACCTTCTCTATCAGACAACTTTTCGATACTCAGATATCATTTAAAAATCGTATTGAGGCATCTTGAATTTTCTGTTACAAACCAATGAATACGTTGCGACCCTGAATTTATTAGATGATAATTAACAAAGAATTTACCCGAAACCGTAACATTGAAGTTGAAGGACTGAAATAAATCGCACAAAAGGAAACTGGGATGAAGTTGAAAAAAAAACGGTTTATTCAAAGTTACAAATTACAATGAGGCTGTTGAAATTAAATACTGATTGATTTGATAGTTTTGGTTTTATTTAAAGCACACTTGAGTAACTTTTACAAAAGAAATAAGTAATGACATCTGTCATCTGTCAAAGTACATATAATAGACAAGGGAGATTCTTGAATATCTATGAAGGCTGTAAATTTAAAAAAACATTTAACAGAGGCGTCGGCCAGGCGACTCCGAAACGTTATTTTCGTTTTTGGGAGTATATGCTACACTTAAAGTGTCTGAAAACAGGTTTTTGGTAATTATGGCAGCAATACAAAAAGTTGAAAAAAAAATTTATCCGTATTGCTATGATACAGGTCGGCTAAATTTGTTGACATTTTCAAAAATGCGCAATTTTCATTTTCAAATAGGAGTGTAGAATTGAGTTCGATAAATGGCGGCACACCATGGGTACTAAAATCTAAGCAAATAAAATATGGGTATCAATTGAAGAATTTAACAGAGGTGTACTTTGCCAAATCTTTAGATATATGGACGTGATGTTATGTTATATTCTGTGTCATCGTTATTGTCAGGGAATCTGTTTATTATGATGGTACGTTCTGAACTCGGACGTCATCTGAAACAAAAAGCATTATTTTAGTTACTAGACATTGTATAAATATATTCTAGGTAAGTACAGTGTGGAGTATTATATTGTTGGTTACTCACGTTATTTTAGCCGGAGATATGCCGACTAGTTTCGAATCTATTACGTAGATTCATCAACTGGGCAATTAAAGGTGTATTATAGTAAAAAATATAAAGAATTGACAAATAATTGTTAAAATAAACTTGAATCATGAATAAGCAGACAAAATACAGGAAGTATTAATTTCATAAATAATTAGGTAGGAAAGATATGTTGTTTTACTTAAATACAGAAAAACAATATCTTCAAGCAAGATTCACATGTGAAATAATCTCATCATCAAACACAACCAAAAAACTTAATTACAACACCGATCTTATCGACTTAATGATCCGTTTCAAAATTATTGTCCATCGCTTCTTCATTGAAAAGGGCCTAATATTTTTTGTCTCAACAAAGGGATGCTTCAAAATCATTGTTTAAATACCTTTGAATAGGTACCACACACAATGCATATTTTGAATATATTACGACCTGTGAACTTCTGGCTTCGGCTTTTGTCGTTGATCTAAAAAATGCTCGCTTCAAAGGGTCATAGATAAGGTTGAATAAGGTTGATTCTCAAACTGTGCGCCACGGCTCTAGCTTTTCGACCCTTCGTTTTTGCCCATATATTACTCGACCAAGGTTTTTGTAGAACGTCAAAACTAGTCAAAACTAGTAACTAATTACGTTTTAATTAGAAAATTACATACAGAGTATTTTTAAATCTCTATGAAGACAGTGTGTTACTCGGAATAGCGCCATACTGTCATACTACAAGAACAAAGTGTATGTAAAGACGCCATTAGCAATAGGTAAACGAGAACAGTTTAGCTTTTTAGAGGAAATGCCACTGGGACATCATTAACACGGTTGGAGATGAGATCAGACCATGAAATTGCCACCGCATGACGCATAATACCATAGTCCACACGTGTTGCAACACTTCTACTTTTGAGCTTTTGAGGATGGCATCTACATTCATCAACCGAAGTTGTCGCTTATCATCTAGTGGACAACTGCACATGAACCTCGAACGAAAAGTTTGGGAGCCTCTTGTCTAAGGGATTAAAATTATCGTGATTGTGAGTCACCTTGATTTGGTTTGTCATGGTTCTTTGATGTATTTAGGACACATGTCAGTTAAGGTTCTATGGCTGACAAATTCTCAAGATCGAATTGTTTGAGGAGGTCATTAATCTACACCACACTGTTTACAAATGTTTTGTGGTGAAAAAGTGAGTTTGTTATTTAAATAGACTGTTGTTTGGAATTCACTTGTGTTTGAACTTGTGATGAATAAGTAGTACTTATTACTTACATCTGTAAGAGCGTTTGTCATATTCAAAACTTATATATTTCATTGTTTGTATAAAACTCTTGAAAACTTATTTAAATTCACTTAATTTTATCAATGAGTTGTATTTTATGCATAATTATAGTTAGTAACAGGTAAATAAATAAGAAATCCGGGCATAATAATTAATTGTCAATTTAATAATTGATTATAAAAGCAATCATAATTTTAAGTATAATTAATAGAAATCGAATATTTTCTTCTTTACATTAACTTAATAATTTTATAAGTGGTAAAAGTTGTGCGTAAATGTAAATAAATAAAATCCAACGATTAATATACTCACTTTTTCTCCACATCTTTGTCTGACTTTAATTTATCACTATTATCATATTAAATGACCTACAAACGCATCCCCTCAAGATCTCATCTTTCAAAAACAGAATGACAACTCCTTTCAATTCAAAATTACAATCATTACAGGATATCACAATAAAACGCATCAATCTAAAGCCATATTGTGATACATTTTCGTCACATATAATTAATATAATAGTGGTCCAAGCATTCTTCCTTGTGGAACACCTTAGGGGTCCTTTTGTCTGAGACCCTTATCTAAGTGTATCATTTATTCATGGTCATTATTTGACCATTTTAGTGTTAATGATGTGAGATTATTGTTCTACTGTGTTAAAATATCGTTTAATGTCTAGCGGAACGTGTAATACGATATCAGATGGGCATAACGGATCTTCTTAATGATGCTAATATTTTAAATTCATGTTGACCCCATTTTTTGCTTCCTGTTTATGCAAAGGACAATAGAATATTTGCAAGGGTCTCGTGCAAACATCTAAAATATAGTTACATTTGTGACTATTTACATTTTCTTTTCATAATTTATGTACAAAAATTAAATGGATTTCAAGATATTACTTCAATGTTTCCCACAGCCTAGCCGTTAACATTTTTAATTTAAAGTTCACAACGACCTATATTATATTATTTTATTATCATGTAGTAAAATGTTACTGTAGTAAAATATATTACAACAAAATACGTCAACAGGTTTAACTATTCATCAAACTTTGCCTTTTTCATTTCAAAGGAACAATTCTACAAAAAACATTCTACCTAATAAAACTTTATTGACGCGTCCAAGACAATAAGGTCAAACTCAAGACATCATGTACTTTTACAATTAAATCAAACTAGTTAATCAAGAAAATCAAACTTACACGGCAGAGTTTCTCACCATCATAAAAGTAATCAACAATGTCACATAGTAAAAATTTGTCCAAATTAATAACTTTCTCATCGAGTACTAAAGCTTCAACGCATTTATCGTCCATTAAAAATGTAACTGATTCAAGTGCCATTATATCATGGATATTAAAATCTACTTCTGGTTGTCTTTCATTGTTAGTTTTACTTTTTGCACATTTGTCACTTGCTAGGGGCTAAGCTCAAAAGGTCTGAAAACTGGTTTTGGACTATAATCAACAGTGTTGCAATGTTTATTAAACAAGGCAATAAGCGTGATCTCCTCAATAGATTGCGTTTTGTTGTTTGCGAACCGGTTCTTTTAGTATGTGCTACATTGTATTTGCGATACGTTACGAGCTGATGTTTAATGGTTCTTGTGCTGCGATGTTTTACTTTGTTGCTGAGATGTCATTGATTTTAGAATCTCTTTCAAGTACGTAGTCATCAGGTGATATAAAAATATATATTATATTACAATGTTGCAGTTGATGGTTAGGACTAAGATTGAATTCGAATAATTAATATTATTTATTTACATTCGATTTCGAAATTGTTTTCAAAACTCGGGGTAAAATTCGATTAAGATCTTTCTCTATCTCTAATCGTACAACAAACTCCACATCCAATATTTCCCTCGTAATCAGAGCGTCTATTCAAAGCGCTGCAAATTAATATAAACCATTTCAAATCTCTTGTCTACCTGTACCAAGTACCTGAAATCTTAATCCTCTCGAACAAAAATAGATCCCCTTCAAGTTCCCCCATGCCATTCACACCCGTAACTCTTTCTTGACCCATAGAATCACCCCATGAAGAACTGAATGAAAGAATGGCGAGTAATGAGGTCGGTGCATTAATTCTAGGTCATAAACTATAGAATTTATGATCTTGAAGCTAGTCCTATAAAATGCGACATGGTCGTTTAAGATGCCACCTTTATTTTTGACAATGTTGTTGAGTTACGGGACAAATTTTTCGCTGAGGTGTTTGTAAAGAAAGGAGTCGAGTTGATAGTTCGTTTTTTTTAACATGGCGGTTACAAATTTTGAAGTATGTTTGTATGGAGATGCTTTTTATATCTGAGATTTTAATAAAACATACATAGTAACAACAGAGGTTAAGTAAGTTATACTTAAAGTAAAGGGTATTAATCAAACACTTCTTAAATAATAAATATATTTTAATACATTATATATTATATGAAACAATGGTAACTTTGTAGATGACCAAAGTAGTCAGTCAGAATAATGGTCAACCGACCTCGTAAACCATTATTAAAAACTAGAAAAAAAATACTTGAAGCGCCTCCATCAGAACAACATAGAACAAGTTAATACAACACTGTCCATAGAAAATAGTAATGTCTCTAATATCCCATAATTCGTCGAGTCCGTTTCCAAGACATAATTGACCATAAATAAAGCAGATAACACATGTTTATTTCAACCCTTTAAAAGAAAAGGGGTCAGTTGTACACTATACATTATATCTTCTTTCAGAATGTAATAGACAGTGGTGTTAACAAATGATTGTCCAAAAATTGCAATAAATATGTTTGCATTGTCTCCTGTGAGACTAAATACTTTTTTTAGTATGAGAATTGCTTGTAAGTTGTCTATAATGGGCATTTGATGTAAGGGAATGGGCACAAATTGGCAATTAGTTTTTGTTATAATATGCATGAGCTGTTTGTTTCTTTTTGAGATTGAAAAAAAGTAGCCGTTACACAGATACAATGAAATAATGTCTTTTTATGTTTAATAATACTCAACTGTGATCATTAGCGACAAATTAATTTGTGAAAAGTCAGATATTTTCTCATTATTTTAGATATCTTTAGAAACGCGACAGTTTGTAAGTATGGATGTTTCATTCTTTCATGCAATAGCTACTGGGTAGATTTTAATGCATTTTTGCAGAAATGTAGTTTATAGCCCGAATTAAAAAAAATATACTACTTTTAATCGACGAACTACGCGGGTGGAGCTGCAGGCGGGAGTTAGTTATATTTTACTCTTGTTCACAAAGAATTTTAGGTACCACTATAAAAAATGTTGTAAGTTTTTTATAGGTTTTTTTTTACAATATCACAAACATAGAATTATAGAAATAACTCGCTACAACAAACATAGTAAATATCCCGTGATATCTAATATTTAGTAATCAAATTATTTTGAAACAATGCCTTAAAAAATACCTCAACATTTATCAAAATAATAGCCTTGTATATCCCTTAAACAATAACTACATCAATTAGGGTTTTAAAACAATTAGTTTAGGCCCCTTTAAACTTGCTTACCCCACATTGAACTCTGACATCTCGTGATGGAAATATATCTGATAACCTTTAACCTTTAAAAAATAATTTTAGTCCAAAAAGGTATTATTTATATGTGAAGATTAAACACAGGTGTATAGATATAATAGAAAACTAAAGATAAAAAATTCTAATTTAGATTAGTTATTTGTTTGGTTTGTAACGAAAGATGTAAAGGCAATGTTATAAATAATATAAATTGGAATGGCCAAAGCTATTAAAGGATTTATACAGTGTGTGAATGTAGGAATTTAAATTATACAAATACAAAAACAAATACGTTATTTGTCAAAATGTGGTTTTACAGGTGTTATGGTACAATAATTTAGCTCTACACATTTGCCAGGTAATATTATGGCATTCAAACATAAGCTTACTAACTAGAAATATTTGCTATACAATATCATCATTACTTACATTCTAATTACATCTTATATTTTAAGAAATCATCCACAGAATAGAAACATTTTTCAGGTAGAAACCTAAATAACTGGCTTCTAAATTTATTTGCTGGTAAGTTTCGTACATCACAAGGTAGATGGTTAAATATTCGAATAGCCATTACATAGGCGTTACGTCTTACATAGCTCAGTCCTGATTGTAGGTATGACAAGTTTATCAGGATAACGGGTATTGAATGTACACGTATGTTTTTTGGTTAAAATAAATTAGCATTACTTTTTTCAAAAATACACATTTCAAAAATATAAATACATGGCACAGTTAACAATGACAATTAACGGAACAATGGCTTACAGCTTGTCCACGGAAACACAAATGTCAATGTAGTAATACATATCAACTTAATTGTTTTCTTTTTAACACGCTTATATTAGCTTCACGTTTTTGAATCATGTTTATCAAGGTAAATATTGACAAGGCTTATCACGTTGTCTCGATGGTCTTATGGTAAGCGTACGCGCCACTCACCGTGAAGTCTCGGGCTCGATTCCCGGGTCGGGCAAAGTATGATTTGTGAACTTTCCGTCAGAAAATTCACGATAGCAGCACGGAGTTGGAATTGTACCTGGTGAATGGCGATAGGCTCACTCCCATGGGACCTAAAACATAACAGGTAAAATGTGGGTGTTGTACACCTCTGCCACAGCCTTCTGGGTTGTATATAGGCGTTATAATGTTATGTATGTTATCATCCGCATCTTGTTTACAGACTCAACAACATTATTAACATCATTCACAACAAAAAGTATCTCTCATTCAGCTTTGACAACCTGCCATTGATCTTCATAATCACGTGATCAAGCAAAGAAATGGCCACAATAACAGAATTATGCCCAACGAGCTAAGGAAAACGATGGATGTCCGCGCATTGATATTCAACGTTGATATATCGTCGTGGACAATATAGTTCCCCTAGTCGCATATTTCTGCCACCCCACCCCCCTTTCCAGGGCTGTCGCAATGTGGATTGAAGTATGTCCAGATTAGAATGGTTGTTGTTTATATTTTATACTAGCTTCCGCAGTAGATTGATAAAAAGTAGCTATCACCACACCAATGTTGAATAAGATCGGTCCATTAGATTTGATGAATTTAGAGTATTAACAAACAAAAAGATATATTATGTTTCCTTTATAATAAATAGAGAAGAGATACAGATTATACAAGCAATATGACAAAACACATTTATCCAAAATAACATTCATAAAAATAATAAATTAATAAATCAATAATTTTTCGCAGATTTTACCGCATTTTTGCATTTTTGGTCTCTCGTAAATTGTTGGTAAGTATGCGACATGTTAAACAGACACAGAAAGATGCAAACATAAATCGGCACGATAGTTTGACACAATCAATAATTAGAGTACTTGGTTAAACATTATCGCAGAATCATTTAATATATTATTAGAAATATTCACAATTACTAATACATCTCATAGTATTGAATAACCTGAAGCAGTGGTAACCCTACCGCTAGTAACGCCCTCGTTACCGCGGCGACACGCCGACGGTCACCCTTTCACACTAGTGGTGTACTCCGGTTAGGATATATCGATATTTGTCAAGTAATTAATATTACACATTCTTGCTTAAAGCATTTTGATTTATGGATTGGATTTCTGACAAACTTGTGTTATTAGTTTTATATTTCAGAACCTTTGTTTTAAATAAGACTTTATAAATAAGTATGGATAAGATAGGAAACTTTTATTTGTATAGGATGTAAATGACATCGTGACGAAGCCACCTTCCATTGATTCAGTACATGGTTTTGAGACCCTGCCCTCGTACCGATGTCATATAATTTGTGCTTAAATTGAAAATATATTAACGAACCATTAATTGTAATCCTAATATTATATTAAACGATGTTGTTTCCAAAATGATTAAAACTACGTAAATTTTATGTATTTTCCGAGACCTCGCAATGATAGACGCATACGCTAACCACTAGTTCTTCAAAGGAGTACAATAAAAACATACTTTTTCTTTATAATAAATATTTATTTTACTTTTCAAAGTAAAATAAAGTACTTTGAAAAGTAATTAATGGAACCTAATAAATGCAAAACACCCCAATATTTTCCTTCTTTGCTTTTGTGAAAAAGACGTTGTTTTATTTTCCTACTAAAAGTGGTTATTATTGCACCCTTCAGTGACAATTAGAGTTAGAAAATCAAACTTTCAAAAGAAAATTAGCACTGCATTTACAGAACAATAGCCAATGTAAACATTTTTTAACCTAGTACGTAATTACAGCAAAAAGTATTAGCCTCTGCAACTATCAATTTTTAAATGATTGATGAGGTATGATTGTAAAATATTAAAGTACCGTTTACCGTACGTTCCCAGTTGCAAAAACTCGACATGAATATTTAATAGAGCGTGTCCCATCACTAGTCGGTTAGAGTTGCGATGAGTCACCTCACTGCGGTTACAGGCATGTGTCGTATTAGTTTTTTTTTTATTTAAGCTAAGGTATGATTGTGGTGGTATAATTTACTTCTATTAAGGAGTATCAATCTAAATAGAGGTTTTAGTGCTGGCATTTTTGTAATGAGTGTTGTTAGGAAAATGGACTTGGTGTTTAGTGCTTAAATAATTGCAAAACTGTTTGTTTGTTTGTTTCATTGGATAGTGATTAAATAACGCTTTATTTATTACATGAGTCACTTACTTTTTTTTATACAGCGTTTGTGTAATTAGGTTTGGATATGCAGCCTTACGACATTACTCATAATTAGAGATGGGCCAAATATTCGTTTAGTATTTCGTATCCGGCATATTAGGTGCATCTTATTACAGTATTTTAGACTACATAAATGATCATAGTATTTGAAAATGAACTGCTCTTTTTATGTGACTTTCAATATGTAAAAAAAATGTTTTATTTTATTCATTTTATTTGAAAGATGGTACACATGAGTTTCTCACCATCTCTTCTCATAATGCAATACCCATCGAAGCTGGTGCTTAGATTGATTTTAATCTAATTTTAAACAGTTGGATTAAAATTAATCTAAGCCCCGGTTATTCAAATCATTGTATTAAGTTGAATTCAGTTTTACTTATAATTTATTTTTATATCATTTGTTTGTAATATTTTGACGTGTTCAAGCGCCTCCTGGGGCCTATGAAAATAAATGATTCATATTTAAATTTGAATTTGAATTTAGGCAACTAAACCGAATATTTGTGATATGAAAAAAATATATTTATACGGTTACTAAAACTAGGTTTTGCTCGCGTCTTGCATAAAGTATTTTGTAATTTTTTTATAAGGGCCGGTTTCAGAATCTTAAAGTAAACGTTACTTCTAATACGGAACCTGAGACCTCGCGGTGAGAGGCGAATACGCTAACTACTAGACCAACGAGGTGGTTTGAGTATGAGAAAGTTAATTACCAAAAAAAATAATTATTCAAGTATTCAAGTCTTTATTGCACTCCACAATGTTAAAATGGTCTTATAAATAGGTACAGTGTCAATTATGGATCCTGACGGGCACGGCAAAAGTAGGAGAGAGGAAGAAAGAGCTCTTTGTGTTTAATAACAAAAAAGTTTACATTTTAAAATAGTATCTTAATTTTTTTTATTATTTTTTTTTTTTTGGCTTTAAATACATAAATATCATACTTATTGAATACATATTTATATGAAATAAGAAATCATAACAGTAATATATCTAGCTACTAATTGTTGATTAGTAATTAGTTTGTGCTGGAGCAGCGGTCACTTCTGCAGAGAACCTCAAGCGGCGCAAAGATAATAACCTTGTCGTTGATTATATATTTGAGCCGTTTGGGTCGAAACCTTAGGGCCATGGGGTCCGGGCGCCCGGCTGCTTTTTAAGAATATATCCAAAAAACTTATCAATGCGACTCGTGATCAGAAGGCGGGTTTTTATTTGGCTCAAAGAATAAGCATTGCCATACAACGTGGTAATGCTGCCAGCCTTCTGGGCACGATGTCGCCCTTTGACATCGATGCGGAGGAATTTTTTGATGCTCTATAAAGTTTTGTGAATATTATATTATAAGTTATTGTATTATAGTTAGTAAATAAATATATGGTAATAAATCATCTACCTAATAAAAGAAAATTAAGAAAATAAATAATGTGAAATTCAAAATGATTAGTAATTATATTGTTAACTAGCTGACCCGGCGAACTTCGTACCGCCTTAGCGTAAATTTGATGCACTACTTTATTTTGTATAGCTGACCTATCTTATGTACGCGTACCTATTCAATTTGAACTGGAATCTATAATATCCCCCATATAAAAATGAATACTTTTTTTTTTTTTAATTTTTTTTTGCCGTAACAACCTTGTATAGAGTATTAGAAAACTACAAAAAAAAATATCAGCCAAATCGGTCAAGCCGTTTTCATGCCAAGTCGTGACAACGGAAAACGGGTTTCATTTTTATATATATAGATGTTAATGTGAGAAGCTTATAGAATAAGATTAGTTACGGATACACAAAAGGACAATCAATCACAAAGTTAGATATTAGATTCAGCAAATATATCACTACACCAGTACTAAACTTGACGACAGTAATCCCACACTCCATATTCAGGTATTTGCATGTTGATCACGACCGCAAAGCTGACGCGATGATTTATGTAGTATAATGGGCGGTTCGGACGATAATTCTGATATTGATGCTAACTGTATTATTGGTAAATAATGATTTACCTACACGGGTAGAGATTAACTGGCAATGTTATGAGCTAATATCAACTGGGAATTGTATGAACCATACAAGTTCATAGCACGCATCGCATCGTTCATAGCTGGTATTTTTATTGTTGGGACGAGGCTTTGGGTGTTCACGTCGACCTCCGTGGGTCTATTGTGATTGTAACCTCATTATAGACTCTCCTTTAGGCCAATAGCCTTCATAAAGTGGAGCAGTCGGCCGATCGGGAGTGACTTGACATCATCCGGATCCAAGATATGGCGTCTCAAAATGATGTTTCGTCTATGGATCAGTGGCTCACAGTCGCAAAAGAGGTGCAGCGGTGTTTCTGGTTCCTCTTTATATTGCTTTTTAGCTGGTAGCTGGCAATCCAAGTACCAGCTCCGATAGGTATTGCATCATCAGAAGAGCTGGTGAGAAACTCATGTGCACAATCTTGACTATCTATCCTACCTACTCCTTACTTTTCCAGGAAAAACGAAATCCTATCATTACCCCTGAACCCTAAATACCTTCCATACATGTACCCGACAATCTTCACATGTTACCAAAGAATGCGCCCGTGACAGACAAGCACAAGGTATTTCAATTAGAACCATTTGTCTTGCAATACGACGACATACAACGGACATCTGACATTAATTAAATAGTAAATATTGCACTATAGGTTGCTATTTAGTTGGAGGATTTGTTAGGAAGAATAAGAAAATTCTTGTAGGTCCGTATAACGGGTAGGTATAAGCTGTTGTATTTTAATCTTGATTTAAAGGAACATTTTATCTATAGGCATGACAGTTTCCTTAGGCAACTTACAACCTACGTAACAAAGACTTTTAATTATTATTGAGAATACGGGTTATTCACTACTCGCAGTCATCAGTGCGAGACGTCGCGCGACCATGCACACATGACCAAGAGATACCAAATGCCTAGTTTAACAAAGTAATTTCCTTATGTTCATAAAAAAAAACTACAAAAAAATTTAGTGATCTATTTATTTTCTTTGAAATTAACATATAAATTTCCTAATTCTAATATTGACCAGACATTACCATGTTTATTGTGCAGTATTCTTATGAAAATGATATGGTCTAAAATTCGAAAGACTTTAAGATTTTAGTAGCCGTGAGAACTTTATTATGTTCACAGCTTCTATTGAATATTTCACTTGTCGCTAAGAAAATTTAAGACAGAAATATCAAATATTACGGGAATGCCTCGTAACAAATAAATCTTCGGACTGAGCAAACGCAAACCCCATATTGATAAAAAGAACTCCATAAATCACAGAGTTAGACTGTATGAATCACGGATTATCTCCATAAAAATAATAGCGTAACGTTTTGAGAATAAATAAAACAAATAAATAAATAAATGTACGAGCGTTATCGGCTCTTTGGTTCTTTGTTTTAGGCTGCCATTTTTTATTCTTTGTCGATGATAAGTGGTGGATTTATTTGTGTTTGGCAAGATAGGTTGCGCGGTTCCTTTAGGTATTATTGTGCGATATTTATATCATACAAAATTACATAAAACATTCATAAAAATAAAATATATCACGAGAATTTAATTTTTTTGTTACAAAAAACATATATTTTTAACAGCAAACGAAATGTGCATACTAACATAGATTTTGTGAAAATGTAGTATGTTACTCTTCAAAGATTTTAACTTAAGAGCTTTTATTATATCTATATAAGTATGACAAAATGTCAGTTAAATGCGATGTTCAACTTGAAGATAATTTTCATTGTCCAAAACTATTTTGCATGGAGGACCAGCAGGCGATCAAA
The DNA here is from genome assembly GCA_905147285.1 of Hypena proboscidalis. Lineage (NCBI taxonomy): Eukaryota > Metazoa > Arthropoda > Insecta > Lepidoptera > Erebidae > Hypena > Hypena proboscidalis. Next base: position 3,455,046 of record LR990147.1, read on the forward strand.
TTAAGTATTTTTTTACGACCAATGTAGCGAACAGACTTATAGTCCACCTGATGGTAAGTAGTAAGTATAGCTCATAACATCAACAATCTACCAAACAGATTGTAGAAGCGTCGCTCCATCTGAGGACTATGGTGTTATTTTTTTTTTATTATTATTTATTTATTTAATGGTAAGTTACATTTACACAATTTGATGGTTTTTCTCGCCAAACACAGTTGTTTATAGGCGAGATGCGCTCTTTAAGTATTAAAATAACCTACCTATCTTTATAAATTTAAATATTAACAATATTTTATTTTTCACATAATATATAAACTAATAACTAACAAACTTATAACTAACAAACTTATAACTAACAAACTAATAATTAATAGATAAACTAAATTAAGCTAGGTTTCTTGTCGTCAAGCAACAACTCTTTAAGACCTTTCTTTAGTTTACCTATACTAACTTTAGGGTTAGCTCTTAAAATGTCTATGCTATTGAATACTTTTGGTACAAGGAACTTGGTTGTCCGTTCCCCATAGTAATTTATGACCTTAGGTTTAACCAGCTTTTCCTCTCTTACTCTTCTGGTATTATATTTATTTAATACAATGTTTTTATGCTGGTCACCATAGTAATATTCCAAGCCTATCAGATACTGAACTTTCTTTTTCTACCGGTAAGATTTTACAAATTGGAAATAATTTTTCATATTCTTTGTTACACATCCTTTTATCTTTGTTACTAACTAAATATTTTAACAATCTAATTTGGAGATTTTTGACTTCAATTAAATATGTTATAAATGTTCGGCCTCATGTGCCAATAATTTCAGAGCCCGATCCCACCACTAAACCGAAACTCAGTTCGAGCAGTTGGTGGCAGGTTAATGTTGAGACGGTGGTGCTGTCGCCCTCGAACTCGTTTACAAGAGCTTTACTATATTACTTAAAATCAATCATATGACAATCAAATAGTAGCCAAATACGTATTATCAGTAGCAACTTTTTTTTTTATAAACTACGCCGACAGCGAACGAACGTGTAGTCCACCTGATGGTAAGTGGAGTACAGCCCATGGTCATCAACAATCCACAAAAGCAGATTATAGATGCGTCGCTGCAGCTGAGGACTACGGTGTTATGCCTCATGTGCCAGTAATTTCAGGGCCTGAGATCAGACCAAACCGGAACACAGTAATGGAAACTAATGGAACTAGTAAGTAAGGATAGCAATTTAATCTATTATGCATGGTCTTACTTATGTAAATGCCTAATTCGCGTAATCCGTTTCTGTAGCGCACTGATTATGGTAATTTCTTACTTAGATTGAACCTATAAGCCTGACTAGTGTCCTAATTGGTGTGTGAAACCTAATCTTATTAAGCGTAAGTAACCTGCTTCTATAATAATATCATTATAATATAATGATTTATAAATTATTTTATTTTGCTTATAATTATTTTATTTTGCTTATTGTTATTATTGATGAAATTATTAATTTATTATTATTATTAGGTTATTATAAATTGTGGACATTTTACTTTTGCGATTACTATCTCAATTAATAAATATCCTGATCACTGTTTAGATTATTATATTAGAGACTATTTTAAAATAAAATGCATGAAATTTTTGCATGTCATAATTATGGCAAAACGTTACTGAACATGTATTTAATATTAAGACCTTATTGTACCATTGTTTTGAAGCTCTCAAGTTAAAAATTATCTTTATCTTTATCTTTAGCCTATTTGCCATTACATTACAGCTTTTAGTCTAATGAATCTATACATCTAAAACGATTTTCATTACATACCTTCACTTTAGAAAACTATTCATACACAAAACTAATAAGATTCAAAAACCTATTAACCTATCCTATTAAAAACAAACCCATTCTCATAAGATCATAACCTTAGTACAGTTTAAGTAGCAATAGGAACAATCATACAAAGTTGCTGGACAAAGGATTCGTATAGAGCGATCAAGTTATGACCAGACTTAACAGTCAGCAGGGAGCCGTTAACAGAAATTCAATTATAAGTTCGTTCCTTTGAAGCCAATGAGCTGAGGAATCAGATCTGACAACATTTTGTAGGCAGAAACTTAGAGTGCAATTTTTTTTACTGTTTAATCTCGTCTTGATTTGATCAAAACTGAGGCTAAAATAAGAAAGATAAGCTTGAAAATTCCTGTTGCCATCTTATAAGATTATAATAGAACAGAATAATTAAACAATTCAAAAATATAAATATGCATACATTTGATGGTTAGAAGTTTAAGTTATAAAGTAATTTTAATAAATTTTTTTTAAGCACTTGTACTCGTCACTCTAATGTTATTAATTTTAAAATGCGTTAAAGGCAAATTAAAAGTTTTTAAAACAATTGTAGTCATGTAATGTATATTTAGTGTTTTAGAAATGATTTGCCTATAATAATAGATAAAAACATAATAATATTAAAGTAAGCCCATATAACTTTTGGATGGTAAACAGCCAAGCAATTGTTCCCCTAATCCTTTTTCAATAAAAGTTTAAAATAGCAAATAACAGTATTCTCAAATCTCAAATGCTTGTTTGTTGTTCTGTTGAACACCATTAATCTTTGACATGAAAGCTTTTACAACACACATCACCCAGTTGACTCATAACTGAGCTGAGATCGCTTCCAGTTAACTCGTCTTATACCAGAATATGGGCAATTGCAGTCAGATTGAAATAGGTTACTTAATATCTTTACCTTATTCATTATTCACTATAAAAAGTCTTAGCCCCAGTTTTAGAGGTGTTAGATAACCTTATTGGCAGGATATGTATATAACACACATAAATTAAAGTGACAGCTGTGTTCTTTTTTTCAACTGTAATTTGTGTCACTTTTAAATTTGGTCAGGTTATATTTTATGGGTCGAATTAGATATATCAGGCACCCCAGGAACTGGGTCATAAACGATTAAAATAAGAAGGTAATATGGTAAAATACTTAGTTAGTCTGCTTTATGGTGAAGTTCCAGGGATCGCAGGGAATTTGTCTTAAACATAGGTGTCATATTTGCTGCCTTGAAAACTTCTTAATACTTTTTAAATTATAGTAATTATGATTATTATAAGTATGATATTTAGGCAAGTAAATAAAAAGTAAAGAAAAATCCTGATGGGAACACTTCTTACGAACAGCTTCATAAAACCGTGGTCTTCTTCTTCGTCGTGTCGATGGTTGAGTCAAATTTTATTTTGACTCGCCATCGTGGTGAAAGGATTAGCCAATTCGCTTTGGAAAACTCGCGAATTGCCCAGGGTGCGCCGGACGTAAGGAATCGTTGTGTACGTCACTCGGGGAGGCTCCTTTCATGCACCCCTGTAACTCGGGGAGGCTGCTTCTTACCACGGAAAACCGTGGTAAGAATTATGAAAGCAAACCTTACATTGAGTAAATCAAACTTCTATACACTACTACGAGTTATTACGTTTTTTTCTGCCGCTTTTTAATGTCTCATGACTCACCTCTTGTGAGCCCCTTTTAACTGTTTTAATTTTTGTGTATAGAGAAACGGGATGGTAAAATTTGGCCACCTTGTAGCAAACATAGAGTACCGTGCCGCAGTTTAAGACTATTTTTCTAGAACAGTTAAGTTTCTAGAAAACAATTGCAGCTATCGCATATTTCGACGGTCCCTACGTACATAAAGACATATCAAAAGTGGCATATTTTTTTATTGCTCAATTGGCTTTAGATTTTCCATATACATAGTCCTGGATATAAATATTTTTTTTAATATTACCTATTTAACGTCTTTTACAAATCGTATAAGAGAACAAGTAATATATTTACAGCGAATAAGTGTCGTAGATGCGATATTCATAATATTAACTGCAACGTTTAAAAAAAAAAAACCAAATACATTGTACATACAAATTATTTCTAGAGCAGTTTGAACATAAAAAACGCTCTCCTGTAAACCTCGTTTTTAACATGTCTTTATGTACGTAAGGACCGTCGATTTACCATAAGGCAGATATTAACTAGAATATTGGTGATATAAAAAATGATCGTACTTTTTTACAATGAGTTTTATTGACAAAGCCAAACTCTTAACTCATCCTAACCCACATTATTCGCATTATACCCCGAGTTTCAATTGAAATGAAACCAAAATGGTATTTCGAATTATAAAACCACCCTATTCACAATGCGTAAATTTTTACACTTGCCACTAACGCAAGTGTCAATCTGACACCTTTTGTCAAAATGTTTTGGAGCGAAAAAATTGTATATTACTTGGCTATTTTGTGTTGGCAAGTGAATAGTGGAGGTGTGAAGCGCTTCAGGCGCTTTTTTGAACTTTAGTAATATTACTTCGTTGCTTTTTCATGCACTAATAATATAATTGGGTTTTAAAAATGTGTCCTTGTCCTATATTAACTTTCCAAAAGTATATTTTTCACTTAGGTACCTATGTTTTGGGACACTGACAGACACTTTTTTCGTCGTTTTATCTAGCAACCTTTCAATGTAGATATTAATAACTTTACTTCTTAATTAATTTTAAGCTAGTTATTTTCTAACTTACTAAAGTAAGAATTATAAAATCACTAAACGACAATTTTTTCATGTAATGTAGACTTAGATAAAGTACTTCAACCTTTTAATGTTAATTCAATAGCAACTTTCAAAGCCCCATTATGTATTCGGTAAAAATACCTGACGAAATTAATACAATATTTCTGACATATTTTCAAGCCTAAAGCGCAAAAAGCGCTTCACCACCCTAAAACTGCAACACTCAAATGCGCATGAGTGGTTTCCAGTGACAAGTGATTCGAAGAGGGATTACTGTTCTTTCCACACTAGGATTAATTTTCGTTCAAACGTCCGAACATCTGTTATATTAGCTGTTACTCTGATATGTGCCAAATTAATTGATAAGTGGGGATTCTTTTTGTGTAAGTGTTGAAAGATTGGAGTTGAACGAGATTTGTTTTATTTATTGTTTGTTAACTGTAATTTTTCGCATTATTTCTTGCGATATTTTATCATATATCACCTCCAGAATAGTACGTGAAGCGGTTGAAATCAAGAAGTACTAAATATTCTACCGTGAAGATAGATACAGACTCTCAACAGCCTGGAATTCTGTCATCGACAAGTGCAATCGCCGCCGTAATGATACGCATCAGTTTGAAGACGTCGTGTTGTGTAAAAATACCGACAATCTGAACAAAAATAAAATAGTGACGTCCAAGTAAGGGTAGTGGTCAAATTCCTCGCCTCTCGGAGACGACCCTTAGCCTACAACAGTCGGCTCGTGACTACGATTGGTGTGATTCGATTGAAACTGTCGGGAAAAAAAGTTATTTATGCCTTTAAAAATATTTATACTAATGACCCGTGTCTACAATATATAATTACATTGACATTTAGTTTCTATTGCCGTCGGGAATGAGTGAGGGCGCAAACTCAAGTCAGGACCTGAAATACTGACGGCTAGTCTAATAATGAGTACTTGTACTGGGTTGTGGAAGTTTTATGGCATTTGCTTAACTTAAAATACCCATAGCATTCAGCCAATCCCGTTAGTCTTGACGACAACTTGACGGGTTCGATTCCGCTCAAGACAAATCTTTGTGTGCATTAACGTGGGGGTTTGTCTTGGTCTGGGTGTTTCTATGAATAATAAGTATGTATTTACAAAAGAAAAGTATATATGTATTAGTATCAGTTATTTTAGTACCCATAGTACAAGCTCTACTTAGATGGCATTGTGTTTATGTTGTGTGATATTTATTTTTAGTCTAGAAGCCTATCGCAATTAAATTGGGCAACAGGCTTGGAGAATAAGAATGTTTTTTTATTGTTTCCAATTAACCAATCTAATAAGACTAAAAAGGCTCCAACCGCATACAAAGGCTCTGTGGAAATATTATCCCAGCAAACTCTTACCCCGATCACGTAGTATTTGCCAAGACAACACTAAGACAGATAATATCAGCTTGTCCGATTGTTTGTGCGTCCTGCAGGACCGTCTAATTGCGTTTGTCTTACGTGCAGGCGAATGAATGGGCAGTTTTGTCGAGTTGGTTAGATAGCGGTAAAGGATTGGTGTTAGTGTTATGTTCGACTTTTAGGAAATAAGATTTTGAAGTAAATAGTTACGGCATAATTTTTACGTATATTAAAATGCATTTTAATCTTTTACTAAGGGCTAAGAGACTTTGCCCACATTAAGATTACCATATGAAAAAAAAAACTAAAACCAATTATAATAATATTTTATATAATATTAAAGTTGAAAAATTAAGAATCCAGCAGGACTCGAACCTGCACCAATACCTTTGGGTATACGCCCCAAGTGCTTTGCCAAAATTATAAAGGTACGGTTAAATTAAGAACACCATTTAACCCTCATTTAAGAATAAAAGCCTTGGATTTACAAAAACAATTTCATTACAATAGTGATAAGTTGTTTTGCATTAACATGACATAAACGTATCATAATCACCCACTACTTTACTAATCTCATCAAAAACAATAAAAATACGATAAACATCAAACATCATACAAATTACATTCAAACAATCATACAAACTCGACAATTTAAAATTCATCATAGACCTCTTTCGACAAATACATTTTTAATTTAATAATTGCACCTCCGGACAGCTAATTCACTTAATAGGCTCTGTATTAATTTTGATCACGTGACAAATGTCATTGTGACAGATGCCTCGGTGACGTCATCTGTGCTCCGATGCAGGAATGGAATGTTTACTAAGAGGTTCTTATTATTTTTATTTATGTATGTAGAATGGACTGATAAAGTACATCACTGTTTTTTGTACAAGATTGTTGATAATGAAGAAATTATATTTTCAGTTTGCAATGAAAATGCTTTTGTCAAAGATCTTGAGGAAGAAACTATCTTTAACTTACCACTAAATGCCTCTTCTAGCAGTTATGTTGCTGCTGAAATTAATGACACGTATACGCATTTATTAAGCAAGACTAACGTGCTTTTTATCAATAATACCACAACTGCAATAAATTATGTTTATGAACAGAAGCATTGATTTGCAGTCACCAGCTTTGTCATTAAGTCTGTTTGCTAAAAAGCTAGAATTAATAAATAATTTTACTAAAAAAATACCGATTACAATGACAAAAAATGCACTAATAAGAAAAAAAGGCCTAAGTAATAATTAACATCTCGAATCAGTATTTCATAGTGCTAACTAGCTCAGCAACATGAAATACTGACTGCTAGATGCAAATATCCGAGTAGCTTTTACTGGTGGTAGAGCTCTTGTGAATGAGCTCGAGGGCGGCAACACCACCGTCTCACTTTTAACCTGCCGCCAAATAGTAGTTCTTCCATTACTGTGTTCCGGTTTGGTGGTGAGATCAGGCCCTGAAATTACTGGCACATGCATGGCATAACACCGTAGCCCTCAGCTGCAGCAACGCATCTATAATCTGCTTTTGTGGATTGTTGATGTCCATGGGCTGTACTCCACTTACCATCAGGGGGACTACACGTTCGTTTGCTGTGGGCGTAGTAGAAAAAAAAATATCCCCTACTAGTACATTTAAACATTGAGGAGTGGTACCTTCCAGCAACATGAAATACTGACTGCTAGATGCAAATATCCGAGTAGCTTTAGGTAATAAACAAAAAACAATATAGAAGCCTTTAAAATTCGAGGTTGCCCTCAATTTTTCTAGGATCCCATCATCAGATTGTGACCGGATGAGAATGACAACCACATGACAAGTATATTCTTTCAGACAGCATTTTTTTCTCAAATCGGTTCAGGCGGTTCAAAAAATTTGATGAGCTAAACATACTACTCAGAAAACTAAATTGGCTCTTAGGTAGAACGACACAAGTGACACTCGAAAATAAACTACTTAATTATAAAGCAGTACTAAAACCGGTGTGGGCATACGGTGTCGAACTGTGGGGCACAGCTAAGAACTCAAATGTAGAAATCCTGCAGCGATTTCAAAACAAAGCTCTTAAAACCATCACAAATGCTCCGTGGTTCATCAAAACAACAGAATTACATGAGCATCTACAAATAAGAACAGTCAAAGAAGAAATAGAGCACAGCACAAAGGCAGATTCTTTGCTGGAAGAATGAACCTCATCAGCCAATAACTTCCTCTACAACTAATCTGCTAATGGTTTTAAAAGCAAGATAAAATTAGAAAAAAATATCGGTTCAGGCGTTTTTGAGTTATTGGCGACCAAATATAAAAACAATACCATCGAATTGAGAACCATCTCCTTTGTTTGGAGTCGGTTAAAAAGAAACACTTATTATACAAGCATCATCATAACAAAGCACTTTTTAATTTGCATTCAATAAAATTAATTTCATCACAAATATACCGTTTCATCCCAAATCAATTACTATGCAATGCCGGCTCATTATACAACATTTGTGCATCTACGTCACGCGATACACGCAGTCTTCATTTAATTAGTGTGCAATATTTATGTAGTTATACACGTATGGTTAATTATATTTTGTCTACTTGAATAACAGGGCTTTTGGAGTCCTGTTTCATGAATATTATGAAGCATTATTTAACTTTTATTTCATCTTATTTTACAATGTTAGGAAAGCTTACAGCTAATATGATTATAATAGACAAAGATAATGTGAAAATGAAGGCCAATTAAAAGTTTTCACAGATAATAAAGTAGGAATACTTTAAGACATTTTCATATAGATGTTATTACAATTAATACACGAAAAAGCAAGAAATAGACACAAGTAGGATTTTAAAGATAAGAATGAAAGAAAGAGTTACACAAGTTTTTTTTAATTGACCGTTACTTTTAGCAAACAAATCGAAATCATAACCTTTATCAACACTCCGAAATGCCGCATTGAACGTACGGCTAGCTCGAATCACGAATGAGTTTTTATTATTATTGTATCAGTATACGGCGTTGACATGCCATCGTGGTGAAAGGATTAGCCAATCTGTTTGGTGAGAACTTGCAGATTGCCCAGGGTGCACCGGACGTAAAGTCGTAAAGAGAAGATTTGTACGTCGCTCGGGAAGGCTCCTTTCATGCACCCTAGCGCTGTTCAGGTTACCACATACTGGGCTAACAAAATTTGACTTTGCCGTCGACTCGAACGAAGAAGAAGTATACGGTATAGTAAACTTTATATATTTTTAGGAACCATACCTACATAAAGTTTTAATGATTTTAAACTATCACGATTTGTACACATAATTATATATTATAGACACGGGTCTTAATATATAACAGATCGAAACAGTCGAGCAAGGAGGTATTTATACCTTAAAAATATTTACGCGATTAAGACCCGTGTCTATAATATATAATTACATAAAGTTTTGTTGATGTAGTAATGTTTGATTGTAGAAGACTGCAATGTTCATAACATAACACAACGCCTATATTACCCAGAAGGGTGTGGCAGATGTGTACATCCACTTTTCACCTGTTATGTTTAGATCACATAGACATTCACCGGGCACAATTTTAACTCCGTGCGGCTATTGTGAATATCCACGTCTAATAATAATTTTACATATTTTTTTGCCGGCTTCGATGATTAACAAATGCGCATCTGACCGCGAGGTCTCATGTTTGATTCTCGGGTCGGTGTTAGGTAATTCACAATAGCAGCACGGAGTTGGAATTGTGGCCGGTGGATGGCGATGGCTTACCCCCTACCCCATGGGCCTTAATCATAATAGGTTAAGTGTGGGTAATTTAGGTGTTATGTTATGTAAATGGCATCCATGTCGTAAAATAAAAAAATAAATACAATATAAATATATTCAGATGTCATCAATCGACTAACCTGAAAGTGAACTTAACGCTGGAAAGAATTACATCTACCCATTATCAAGAACTTAATGCATATCTTTCAATGCCCTGAAATACAGCAGAACTGTTCAGAGCAGAGACGCGATAGGAAACCACTTACTGTAATTAGATTGCGGAAACGACCGGTACTGTGTCACTCTGACCTTATACATGGTGTTTGATCGCTAATTATAAATAAAAAACATTTATTTTTAACATGAAATGTTGTTCTAGCGGTTAGCGTTTACGACTTCTTTCCTCAAGCTCTTGGGTTCAATACCGGTTATTTGGGCTTTTTCCATCAAGAAATTCTTAATAGCAGAACGGAATTGAAATTGTGCCTGGTGGATGGCAATAGGTTCACCATTTATCACATCACATATGGGGCCTAAACACAAGTGGTGAAATGTGGGTGTTAATATCTACAACACGCTTCTGGGTAATATGGACGTCATGTTATGTTACGTGTTAAAAAAACATGTTAAGTACATCGTTTATCATTTATCTCAACTTTATGAAAAAAGGAGGGACACCTCAAAATGCCTCGATAAATTCCGACTACATTCATAAAGGTAAATAAATACGTCTCCTTGACGTTTCGCCAGTCGGCTCGTGACCACGAATGATGCAAGTCATTTCGAAACGTTAAGCATCCATATTTACCTTTATAATAATTAACTACGCTTGTATAGTTTTTGAAAAATGTTCTCAAATCGTGAAATCATCATAGGTATTTTTTACCTTTATAAAAAGGTAAAAAATACCTATGCTCGACGTTTCGTCAGTCGTCTCGTGACCACGAATGATGCAAGTCATTTCGAAACGTCAAGCATCCATATTTACCTTTATAATAATTACGCTTGTATAGTTTTTGAAAAATGTTCTCAAATCGTGAAATCTTAAAAACATATACATTCAAACAATACCTAAAGCCACAATAAGAGCTTCATCCGCATACAAAAATTACATATCCATTCAAATACTCGCATCCACACATTCCCTTACAAATAAGCAGACAGTTCTGCTATTTCTAAAACTTTACACCAGTTTATACTGGTTAATTAAACGCCACTCTAGTTCGCTTTTCCGTTTATTTTCACGAGATTTTCGCGAATTAAATAAATTGGATAATGTGAAACAAAGGCAGTGCATGTTTGTTGAAACATGTTATTGTTTTGTACTATTACTAAAACATTTTGTTAATTAGTTGGTATTCTATGTTGTTACTAGCTGTACTCGTTCAAAGGGGAGGTTCTCAATTCAAATGTTTTTTTTTTATGATTGCTTGCTGATTTTTCGGAAATGTCTGGACCGATTTGAGAAATTATTTTTCTGTCTGAAAGATTATAAATTGTCATGTGGTCTCATTTTCATCAAATCACGATCTGATGATGGAATCCTAGAAAAATCGAGGGCAACCCTCAAATTTTAAAGGCTTCGATATTGTATTTCGTATATTTCTTAAAGCTACTCGGATATTTGCATCTAGCAGTTAGCATTATATGTTGCTGAGCTGATGCTGGAAGGGTAAAACTCCTCAACGGTTAGAAGTACGGAGATAATTATTTACATAAAGGCACATTAAGGCCATTTACTGTATTCTTTCAAATTATTTATACGTACTGCTATTGGCACTAGAGGTATATCCCTCAGTGTTACTTGTCAGTTAAAATAAGCTTCTTTGAATATTATTCACGTAGTTTTTTACACCTCAATTAAAAAGTTAATTTAGAAAGGTAGTTTAACTTAATAGACAATAGTTATTAGCTCCACCCTGTATACAAAGCGGGCCACCGCTATCCCTCGGGAAGTATTTACCGTCCGCGCACTGATCCGCCATTTTTTGCCGTAAATCTAATTTATTTGTATTAGTTAATGACTTACGCGTATACTCAGCGACCGTATAACTCTTTCATGGACTTGTAGAGGACGGAGTAGTTTTGATACCTGGCAAATAGAAAAAATGTTTAAAAAGTTTTTATCGTAATCGAAGTTCGAAAACTACATTTTTGATTCTATATTTCTTACAGCAAGATTTTGTTAAACTATTTGTTTGTGTATTTGCTTGTTTTTTATGACATTTAACCTAATTCAGTTTTCAAACGAATTCATTTCGTATAGCTAAACCACCGGCTAGAAAAATCTGAAAAAAAAACACGATGTTAGTATATGTAATGAACTATCAAGTAAAACTATAGCGAATCCGTTAAGTTTATTAGGTCAAGAGTTATAAGGGCCCAAATTTTATAATGTGCAGTTACTTGGAATAATTAGTACTTAAAACGAAAATTCTTAAAATAATGACTTTTAAAAGTTGTTTAAGAGATAGTAAACGCTTTTGAAGTCTACAAATATGTTGTAGCGGCTGACTATGCAACCCTATGGCGCGTGGCCCGACACGCACTTGGCTGGTTTCTGTAATTGGTTCTTTCAGGTTTAACGTAATAAACATTAAATAGATTATTGATTAACAAAATGATGCTACTATTTATTTTTAGATGTTTTGAAATAATTCAAACTATGATTTTTGTAAAAATGTGTAGTATACATCAAATGAAACATGTAGTGCTGTCTAGTTGAAATAAGGGAAACTAATAGGATTTCTAATCTGTTTTTCCTAATTGAATATGAACGAATGAATGTCTATTTGTATGCACTTCCTTCCGCTGTGTGTTTTGAATGAATAACTCTCTCTCTCGTCAACCATCGTTGAAAACAGTCGTTTTATTTTTACAATAATTGTATTTTAAAGCACAAGTATCAAACCCATTCCCTCCTCGTATATCTTCGGGTGTCGGTCGCCGAAGTGTATTGCGGACCAATTATTTTAAGTTTTGTTCCGTGTCCGGGCATTTCGCGGTTTGGCCGTTGTCCATTAAACAAATGCTGTGAGTTCGCCGTCACTTCGGAATTTTAAAAGCTATTAACTCCGATTGAAGTTTTATTCTGTCTGTTGCGATACGGGATTGTTTTTATCAAGGGTGATTTGTTTTTGGCTTATGTTCTAAACCAAAATTCGTTGAAAAATAAGTTTTGACACACAAAACACAGTAAGGAAACCAACAAAACAGGCATGCGCCGCCGAGATAAATGAATAAAAAAAAAAAAAAGAAGCTCATGTTAGGTACATACGTCTACACACCAACCTATACATTTGCAGTATATGGTCTCACATTGTATAGGCTTCCCGGGCATTGTGAGACCAGCTTATCCTAGAAATGTATAATTTGTTGTGTGTACATGATATTAAAATACAGTAATTAGGCAGCCATATCGCGTATCGTGTGATTGTCTTTTGTTATTTCAGGGAATATGATCGAGTCAGCGTACTGTATTATATTATTTATACTGTGGTTTAGATTACAAAAATGATGATATTATCAAAATTTTAGAAGCGCTTGTAATTATGCTTTATGTTTTAGTATTTGTTCGATATTTAATCTAAGCGTTTTATAACAGAATTATAATTAGGTAAAAGATTTTTGGTTTTCGTATAATAAAGATTTTTTTCTTTGCTATTGTTAACCCCTCTAGCTATGCTTAATTCGCTTGTGCTAGAAGGAAGCTTACGTCCTTGGTGTAATGGCTAGGATTCGAACCCACAACCTCTCGATCGTAAGACCAGACGAAAACTTTAAAAGTTGTTTATTACACACAACAATATAATTACTAGCATCGGTGTTTATTACTGGACTGGAGGACCTACTTAACGGCAACTGTCACATTACTAACGTCTAATGATGCTTGGTGGATATTGCATACCGACGATTGCTACTTGATCGGTGGTATCAAATTCCTACGTGATAGATAATAGACAACCGATTGGTCTATATGAGACAGTCCGACACTTAACTCTTGACATTTGAGACGGTTAGTAATCACGAAAATACAGGGTGTAAATTGCGTGGTGACGAAAGCGCTTACGAGTGATTCTACAACCTTGGGTGCTAATGCTAATTTGTAAAAAATTCTTGGTTTTCGGACAGTGTATTTTTTTTTTTTAATATTTCTAGTAATTTGCACATACAAAATTACTAGTTACTACTACTATTCTTGTTAACCCCCTCCAGCTAAGATTAATTCACTTGTGTTAGACGGAAATTTACGTCCGTGTTGTACTATCTAGGATTCGAACCTGCAACCTCTCGATCGTAAGACTTATATTCTAGTCTAACTTTAAAAGTTGTTTATTACACACAACTATATAATTACTAGCATCGGTGTTTATTATTGCACTGAAGGCCCTACTTAACGGCAACTGTCACATTACTAACGTCTAATGATGCTTGGTGGATATTGCATGCCGTCGATTGCTACTTGATCGGTGGCATCAAATTCCTACGTGATATATAATAGACAACCGATTGGTCTATATGAGACAGTCGGACACTTAACTCTTGACATTTGAGACGGTTAGTAATCACGAAAATACAGGGTGTAAATTGCATGTGACGAAAGCGCTTATAAGTGACTCATAACGTGATTCTACAACCCTGGGTGATAATGATAATTTGTAAAAGATTTTTGGTTTTCGGACAGTGTGTTTTTTTTTTATATTACTAATAATAATCACATACAAATTACTAGTTATTACTAGTATTCTTGTTAACCCGCTCCAGCTAAGATTAATTCGCTTGTGTTAGGAAGAAGTTTACGTTCGTGTTGTATTGGCTTGGATTCGAACCCGCAACCTCTCGATCGTAAGACTTATATTCTAGTCTAACTTTAAAAGTTGTTTGTTACACACAACTATATAATTACTAGCATCGGTGTTTATTACTGCACTGAAGGACCTACTTAACGGCAACTGTCACATTACTAACGTCTAAAGATGCTTGGTGGATATTGCATACCGACGATTGTTACTTGATCAGTGGTAGGTATCAAATTCCTATGTGATAGATAATAGACAACCGATTGGACTATATGAGACAGTCCGACACTTAACTATTGACATTTGAGACGGTTAGTAATCACGAAAATACAGGGTGTAAATTGCGTGGTGACGAAAGCGCTTACGAGTGACTCAAAAAGTGATTCTAAAATCCTGGATGCTAATGCTAATTGATGATTTTTGATTTTCGGACTGTGTTTTTTTTATATTTCTAGTAATTTGCACATACAAATTACTAGTTATTACTAGTATTTTTGTTAACCCCTCCAGCTAAGATTAATTCGCTTGTGTTAGGAGGAAGTTTGTCTTTTGGTGATGTCAACCCGTTTGTAATTCTTGCTACTATTTTTATTTTATTTATTTAGGTGAATTCAAAGTTTTTTTTTAAGGGTATTATCCTACTAAGATACATAGGTAAGAAGTTGAAAACGCATTTTACATGACACTCTCTATTATAATAACAGTAAAATTTCTGCTTTAGCTCAGATTCCTCCAGTTCTTTTCAAATTTTTCACTAACTAAGATGCTATTAATAATTATAAATGTGCCTGATTTAATATTCATACCTGACATTAACATATATCTCAAGATATATTACTTAAAATATACTAAAATAAATGAGTCCTTTCATAACATCGTTACATTTAATTTCAATCACCACTTATTTCCTTCAATTTAGCATCAAAGCATACAAATACAGAAATTGCAACACAATACTCTTCGATAGCCCTCGAGGCGACATGTGGCCTTTTAAGTGGCGGTGACAATACTACAAATAGAGTTACATTTTATAAGAACAAAAATTGTATTAATTTCACAATCAAATCTACTCAATACCACCTCTATTTACATCCAAGCTCCAATTGAAAACCGACTCTATTCTGAAAAAATAAGATTTAAATTTGATTGTGTTGCGCGGATTTTAAGGTGTATTCCGCTTAAGTCAATTGAATTAAACCCATATTCAAATATGGGGTGGCTATCGGTTAAAACGTATGTAATTATTGAATGCAGGGGTGACTTTGGAGCAGACCAAGCGTGTTGAGTTTAATGAATTTTAGCGTATGAGCGATTGCAATCGCGTGCGAGAATGAGTGGAAAAGCTTTGAGAGGAAAATGAGACAATCGGGTTGAAATATGAATGACTTTTGATGAGATTCAGTGATTTATAAAAATGGTGGGCTTTTGTTTTTAATATTAATGATCTAAGAAAAAAAACTCAAGTATGAGCTGCGATTAAAAGTAGTTGCGACTTTTTAAAGCCATTGCTAATGTTTAGAAGTCAATTGTTAAAAAATATATGAATAATATAAGGTTACGCTATTAAAAAGATTTTTTTTTTTTTAATGGTATTGTTACAAACTATATATCCTGACTCAGATAAAAATAACGTTCCATCGCGTTATTAACATTATTTCCTTGAACCCAAATATTAAACAATCACTATATTAATTAGTTTATTTGATAGTTGTTTTATGAATAGTGTATTATCGTTTCAACCCCAAATATTGCGCATCAATTGACACCAAGCTTAACACCACAGAAACAAACATCAAAAAACATTCTCACGGCGTCACGTCAAAATTCCGGACGTCACAATGCAGAATTTGACAGACAATCAAAACTTTGACGCGCTCAGATATCACAACAAAACATTACATATAAATAAAAAAATAACAAAGTCTGTCAGTCGCAAATCACACCAAATAATGGCACACACCATGTCTAAATGAGTGAATAAAGTGTGTTCAGTAAATTGTATAAAAACAATCGGGAGACGGGTAGTGTTTTACGATGGCTTTGACAAAAATCAGCGTCGAATCAAACGTACGTAAATGGAAGTTGTAGGAGTGCGTGGAAAACTATGGAGTGGCACTATTATTATATTTTAGGATTTTTTTGCAGATGACAACTAAATCTTTGTAAATAACACATAGTAATTATGGGAAATGATAACTTATTTTATATAATGTATAGCATTGAGAACATGATAAAAATTAAAAACATGAAGTTTATTCATATTATCAAATGCAAAACGTTTTTCAGTCATATTTTTATAAAAAATATTTCTACTGTAAGATAATAATATGTTCAAACGAAGTATGTGGTAGTTGGTAAATACAATTTATCAACACTCACAATTTATTATATTAAATTTGTAGTAACTTCTGAGCACTGCAATATTATTTCTCATGTGCCTAACCACTTTACTACAGGTAACAATTAAGACTTAGAACTAGTAAAAAAATATAAAACTACTTCGACTCCACTCCTCCCCGCCTCTGACAAATTCAAACTCAGTGCATCAATTTTCCGGTGCCCATCACGTCACGCCACGTGGCGGCCGCGTGGCGCGTCCATCCGCGCTGCGCGTGCGTCCCTTTGTTCTACAGGGCTGTCGCAAATACAGCGTAGGGTTGTCCAAAGATCGAATATAAAATTATCTTTGTGTGACCTATCTGGTGGGTTAGGGTTGAGATCTATGAGATATTGTGTAATTTGGTTTTAATTATTTTGACCTCTCCAGAGGTAAGATTGTGGGATGATAGAGCAGTACATTTTTATGCATTTTATATTTTATTTTATTCATTTGACGAACTGATTATAATAGCGGCCCTGTATCTAATACATGTCCCACTGCTGGGCTCAGGCCTCTTCTCATGATGAGAAGGGTAATTTCATAGTCCACCACGCTGGCCAAGTGCGGATTGGTGGACTTCATACTCCCTCAAGAACTTTTTAGGCACTTTTTTAGGCATGCAGGTTTCCTCACGATGTTTCCTTCACCGTTAGCGAGCGATCATTTATATAAATATACACATAACTTCGAAAAGACGATTCTTAACGATTTATTGGCAGAGGTGTGTGCCGTGCGTTCGAACGACGAATGGTTTAGTTGCTGAAAAATATGAAAACATTTACGCATTATATTTAGTACCACCATGTAAAATAAGAGGCGGTTATGGGCAAAACTATCGGTATATGTAATCGCATGATTATTGTTTAAATTTAAGTGACTCTATTAAGGAATTACAACAATCATTAGTTACATTAATTTATTCAAACCTAATTATTTCAAATCCCACGCCCACCAATTCTCCACTTACCAATCACTAATACATTTGTATTTGTATGAATACATACAATTAATACAATACAATAATATAAACGCCAGTGGCAAGTAATTGTAGTTTCTAATGTCAATAGCAACTCCCAGCATCCAGTGGAGCCACCCTCTGCGTTAATTTGTTCTTTATTTGTTTAGGTAATTACGCTATTACAGATTTTTTATTTGTGTTAGGGTGAAAGTGGTGTAAAATAGAATAAGTAGAATCTTGTAATATTTTAAAGCAAATTTTAGCTTTGATTTTGCTTAAAATTAATCACTAAGAAACATCTACTATTCCGAAAAATACTATCATTGACTGGAAAGCCTCCTAATCTGATAAATCCATAAACATATTTCACCATAAACCCTTTTATTTTTATAAGATTCTACTTATATAATATTAAAGTTAAAAATTAAGAATCCAGCAGGACTCGAACCTGCAGCCCCCGGGTTCACGCCCCAAGTACTTTGCCTATTATATATAAGAATAAGAGGGTTTATGGTTAAATATGTTTATGGCATCATTTCGTGACGTCACGTTCATCCATCTGTTCAATTATGGTAGTTTAAGGCAAAATACCATAATAGAAGCGTGGACAGCTTGCTTCAGTCGTATGCCTTAAATAGATTTCATTAAATCTAGGCAATTAAAGTTTTTCAGTCCTTCAATATTTTAAAATTGCCTGATAGCCATAATAATAATAATAATAAAGCCTTTTATTTCCTTAACTTACAGAGTTTAAAAAAATGAAAAAATAAAATAAATTTGACAAAAATGTTAAATAGTTAAGGCCCCTGGCGGGTATAGGCCTCCTCCAACAGTTTCCATGACTTTCTTGTCTTTGCTTTCTTTGTCCAGTCGTTTCCAGCATATTTTTTAATTTCGTCTACCCAACGTTCCTTTGGGCGGCCTCTAACTCTCTTGCCGCTGGGGCCTGCCCAGTTTGTGACCAAGTGCGTCCATCTTTCATCTGTCAGTCGTGCTACATGGCCAGCCCTCTTCCATTTGAGCTTTTTCATATGTTGTAGAGCATCTATCACTTTAGTTTTCTTTCTTATATTTACTGATTTTATTTTATGTTTTAGCCTGATGTTCAAGATGCTTCTTTCCATAGCACGTTGAGTCTTTTGAATTTTGTCAGTAGCATTTTTGTTAAAGATCCAGGTTTGTGATCCGTATGATAAACAAGGAAGTATACATCCGTCCATGACTTTCTTTTTCAGTTTTATTGGGAGCTTAGATTTCAAAATTTCTTTTAGGCTCCAGAATTTGCTCCAGGTTAGGTTTATTCTCCGGTCAATCTCATCCTTATTTCTAGAACTTCGAAATGAAATGGCTTTCCCTAAGTATATATAGCTCTCTACATATTCTAAACCTTGCAAGTTGTTGACATGTATAGGTGTTTGTCGGTCGTTTGTCATCACCTTAGTTTTTGTTGTGTTTAAATGTAGTCCTATTCTGCTGCTTACTTGGCATAGATCTGCTATCATCTCTTCCAATTGTTGCGATGATCTCGACAGTAATACGATGTCGTCAGCGAACCTAAGGTTGCTTAGGGTTTTTCCATTTATATTGATACCCTTATGTTGCCAATGTAGATCTTTCATGATGTATTGTAAAACAGATATGAAAATTATAGGTGATAGCGGATCTCCCTGTTTTACTCCTCTACATATCTCTATTTTCGGTCCAAGTCGATCGAGCTTTACTCGACTTACGCTTTTACTGTAGATGTCTTTTAGGATGTTTATATAGGTATCTGGCACATTTTGGTTTTGTAGCGCTTGCCATAGGCTGTTGTGTGAGATAGAGTCGAGGGCTTTGGCATAGTCGATAAAGGCTATATATACAGGCTGTTGATGTTCTTGGTGTTTTTCAATTATTTGTTCCAAAGTGTGGATATGATCAATTGTGCAGAAACCTTTTCTAAAGCCTGCTTGTTCTATGGGTTGATGCAACTCTATCTCTGTCACAATTCGTTTGTTTAAGCAGGCAGCAAATAATTTATATGTGGCAGGGAGTAGGCTTATAGGCCTGTAATTATTCATATCTGTTGGATCTCCTTTCTTGTAAAGGAGTATGATTCTAGACTCCGCCCATTTCGAAGGTATTTTTTGATCTAGTAAAATTTTGTTGAAAAGGTTTGTGAGAGGGTTGGCCAGTAAGAGTTTTCCTAGCTTGAGAGTTTCGTTTGGTATATTATCATATCCGGGACTTTTTTCTTGTTTGAGCCTGTCTATTTGTCTCATTATTTCTATTTCCTCAAAAGGTTTAATTGGTAGTATGGTCGTATTGACAGTTGACGTATGAGCTCGAGTTAAACATGCTTCAACTTCGTTATTTTTGAAAGCATATAGGTCTTTGTAGAAATCTGAGGCAGTTTTAACGATATCCATTCTTGTAGGCGGATGCCTCTGGGGCGCTTTTGATTGTAACTTTGGAATCCATGTTTTGCTGGTATTAAGTTTTATAAAAGCTCTTTTTTGGCTGCCTGATTTCAACAAATTTAATTCAATTACTTTTAATCTATAATCATTGTAGTCATTTTTTAAGTTTTTGTTTGTAGTTTTATATAGATTGGATAATTCTTGTCTCTCTTCTCTACTTTTCGGCTTCTTATGTTGTAGTTCTATTCTTCTTTTTATTAAAGTCTTTGTTTCTGCAGATATTATATCTTTTTTTTTCTTTTTTGAACTTGTGTTTTTCATGCTTTGTAATATAATAGTTTCAATGCCTCTATCAAAATGTAGATTTTTAAAATATAATATTTCCTTTTATAAAAATGATATTCAGGCTCTACAACATACACATTCATTTTACATATTTTTGAAACAACATTTTGGTATATTTTTACTTACCATTTTTCCTTGAAAAATTGTGAAAAACAATCTAAACATATTCACATACATTAGTTCCGCAAACGTAGTCGCAAATCGCCTTAGGCCGCATCCCACATGAACAACTGTACCGTAAATGATTCAATAACACATTCAAACAAAACATACAAATAGAGATAT
This sequence comes from Hypena proboscidalis, assembly GCA_905147285.1. NCBI lineage: Eukaryota > Metazoa > Arthropoda > Insecta > Lepidoptera > Erebidae > Hypena > Hypena proboscidalis. The sequence continues at coordinate 3,475,908 of LR990147.1, forward strand.
TATGGGTTACAACGTTAGACTTTAAGTGGTTCTGTATGCTACTAGAAAGCTATTTAGGATTCTTTAGACATAAAAAGGACATCTAATTGATTATTTTTTATAGCATTTAGCAATGTTTAGCAAATTATACTAAGAAACAGTTGAAAAAGATATGGGACCGGCAGGATTTGAACCTGCGACCTTACTGCACACCGGGCAGCCGCTTTAGCCATCCAGCTACGGTCACGTTCATGACGTCACGTTGTATCCTACTTAAGATAATGGATGACTAAAGCGGCTGCCCGGTGTGCAGTAAGGTCGCAGGTTGAAATCCTGCCGGTCCCATATCTTTTTCAACTGTTTCTTAGTATAAAAAGGACATTCAAAATAATATCTCTATCTATACAAATATCTCAGGTAACTGCCTTGATGGTGTACTGGTTAGCATATGCGCCTCTCACCGCAAGGTCTCAGTTTCAATTCTCATGTCGGGCAAAGTATTATTTGTGAACTCACCGTCAGGAAAATAACAATAGCAGCACGGAATTGGAATTGTGCACGGTGGATGGCGATAGGCTCACCGCCTATTCCATGGGACCTGAGCTGACGGGTGCAATGTGGGTGTTGTACACCTTTATCACACCCTTTTAGGTAATATAGGCGTGATGTTATGTTATGTTATCTCAGGATTATTCTTTGTTTTTCGAATCCAAGGAACAAAGAAGCGTGAAAAAATAACCAGACATACCTTTTTGTCGTTACACAAGTACAACAAAAATTGGTTCTGTAGTAGCAGTACTAATCCTGGTAAAAGTTAGTATCTAACTTAGCTAACTGTATGTTTTGGAACCGTTGTTTCGTAGACTTATTGATGAGCTGCTCACTGAGCCTCTTGGCCAAAATTGCAATAATCTGTCGTTCAAAAAAAACAAAACAAGGATTGTGTCTCTTTCGTTTGGCCACAAATTATGGGTTGAATATACGGACCTTTAAAAAAAGTCAGAACCAAACCCCAATAATGTTTTATTCATTGCTACAAATAAAATAGTTATTGTTAATACATTTTTTGTTCTAAACCGCCCGGGGCGGGCGCGTGGCAACGTGTTTAACAAAATAGTTGAGTTAATGTTTTGAAATTAGCGTATTTGAGGGACCGTACGTGGGAATTAGCGGCTACTGAGTCTTTTGTTAGTTTTAAATGGCAAATATAGGACCGTGTGCCTTATTTTAAAGAAACAAAGAAAATAATTTCTAGTAAAAAATAGGACGTGACTTCTCTTTGTTTATGAAATCTTAAGAAAAAAATTAAAGTTAATTAGTAAATTAGAAAATGAGTTCTTTTTATAATTATTTTATTGGTCAAGTGTAGAAATATTGCGCTTATGAAAATGGTTTTATTACAAAAGCTGCTCCGCTGTGTTTGTTATTCAAAGATTAATGTTTTTTTATAATTTCGTACTTTCAAAATGGGCTTGCCCATGAAATTTTGAATGATCATAAAATGAGTTTGACTTAAAGTGTAGAACTAAATTTGAATATGATAAGGTGTTCTTATTTATTACTATTGCAGTATCAGGCATCATCCCTATTCACACAATGTTGCATTGTGAAACAGACAACACTACAGACTGACAACACTAGCTATGTATGCATGACTAGTGATGCCAGTCTTCACTATGTCGTAGTAGTTTTTACCCTGCATACCTAATTACTGTGCCTTCTGTATCTATACCTAACACTAATTCTATTGTAATTTATGATTAAACATAGAAATAATACACACATGAGGATCTAATGATCACAATACCCAATATTCCTAAGATTACAATACACATATCGCCCATTATTCTTCAGCACTCAAAAGCCTCATTTGAGAGGAACTAACAAGCGGCCGGTCAGACCTCTGGACATCAAAACAAACAATCAGCCACGTGGCCATTCAACCGATCGACAAATTGCACGAAATATGTCAATTATAATTAATAGGGGGCGCGATCATCGCCATCGTATTGTACGTGCATCTTTCGAGTGGGCATTGTGGTGAGCTGGATTATTGGTATTTTGTACCTAGTAATGGGGCAGCTCAAGTGATGAAGTCATTGAAAATATGTTCTTAATCATTCTTTAATTTATTTTGACGAAATATTTTTTAATTTAACACTTAACTTGTGTTATTATAATAAATCAAAACATGGTCCTTCAATTACCAACGTGAATTTTAACTCAAGAAGGGTTGTCAAATGATTGTTGAATGTCAAGTAGTTTACTAATCTTTAAAATGGCTAAACCGAGTTTCAAATATTTTTAGTAGCAATAAATAGCCTATTTCTTAAACTGTACTTAAATAATTGTGTTGTCCCTTCATGAAATAGTCTTTTTTAAAATACTTAATTTTATTGGCATTTTAATGCCCTTTAAAAGTAAGATACAAATATAAAACAAAACATATCCTATATTTTAAGTTGGCCCGCCATACGCCAGCTGCACAAGTGTCTAAACCGAATCCAATTACATGCAGTCGTTTTTGCGTGATGCCCGTGCAAACATACAGACACACAGACAGATAGACAAGTTAGGTTATTTAAAATCAGGGGCGGGTGGGGCAGTAACCTTTAACCTAAGTAAAACTTCGGGTCACAACTAGTTTGCCATAGTAATATTACCGCAGGCTATAAATTATGCAATCAAATTACAATAAATTAATTCACAATACCCACTATTACAAACCACTTGATATTGTCACTCTCTCTTAAACAGTCAAGACCGAGTAGGGTGTCCTCAAAGACAATATTTGTTGAGGACAAGCCCTTCCCTCTCGATGTGGAGTACACACGTGGCGTAACGTGGGAATAGTCTCTGAAATACGATAATTTGTGGACAATTTAGTTTTGACGTGTGAATTTAGGATTGAGTGCACAGATATATATAGAGATAGATCTGCTAAGTTTGAAAACCAAGCGTGTGAATTTTTACCCAAAAAACAAATAAACAACACGACGTCTCGCGAACATTTTGCACTAGGAATGTTAAGCCTATTTAGCTAACCGTTGGCACGCGAATGACTCACCGGAGCTAGCTCCATAATAATACAAGTCTGTGCTTGAGTGTACAATTCACCTCTATGAAATATATTGTTGATGTGTCGTTAAAAAAAAAATGCCACACTTCTCTTAAACATAGAAATGTAAAGAAAACTACACAAGATGGTTGAGTTTTTATGTACTAGTTTGATGGTCCACAATTTTTGTGTTAACATTAACTATCAAAGGCAGGAAACATTTCTTAAGAAATGAAGAACGCAAACAAAACGAAGTATCATTCTTATGTATTAACTAGAGATGTGCCGACTATGGATTTGGCTGACTACTCGGCTAGCCGTTTATTCGGCAAATCTGATCATTAGATTTGACTAAAATTTATATGCATTTAAAACCGTTATAGTTTGTATTGTTTGTCGCACCACACCATGCAGTATATTCAAAGCGCCATTAGTTATGTAGCACTTCATAAATATTATTGCATTTATAGTAAAGTCGACTTATCGGCGTAATTGGCCGAGTAGTCTGCTTACCGAATAATCGGCACATCTCTAGTATGAACTATTATTTATAAACATGTTTATAATGTCTGTATTGTAAAGTATCAAAATACATTCAGCAGATACAAAAGTTATAATCATCAATTCTAACGTCCATCCTCACAAGCTTGTATCAGGCAAGGATGTTAAGTTTATATCCCATGTAATGACAATGATAGATAACAGTATCCAACAGTTAATTTCCTAACAGTACACCCGATATCTCTTCCACCTGAGTTCCCAAACAGATATAATTCAAAGACACATCACATCGCACAAGATGACAATTTCCGCCCGTGACCTAAGGCGACCAATACATCAATTGCAAACTCAGAGTGAGCCATCTGACTAATACACAATAGATGGCATTGCTGTGTATACAAAGGGCGCCTAAGGCGACAGAGATCTGTAAAACGGTTACAGTTGACGTGAATGCAATTTAGGCTACATATACATACATATTTAGTATAATAATAATAGCAGCACTGTATCTCAAACATGTCCCATTGTTGGGCTCGGGCCACTTCTAATAATGAGAAAGGTTAGTACATAGTCCACCACGCTGGCCAAGTGCGGATTGGTAGCCTTTACACACCTTCGAGCACTTTTTAGGCACTCTCAGGCATGTAGGTTTCCCTACGATAATTTCCTTCACCGTTAGAGAGCGACAATTTTATGATAAATACACACATATCTTCGTATAGACGAATCTTAACGATTTATTGACAGATGTGTGTGCCGTGAGTTCGAACTTCTGCTATCGCTGCTTATTTAACATACTTCAAGATATTTATTTAGAGCATATCGCCATCTACCGGGCGCAATTCTAACTCCATTCTGCTATTGACGTGACGGTAAGTTCACTTTCACAGTGAGAGGCGTATACGCTAAGCACTAGACCATGTAACGTCAATGTCACTCATGGGATGATTAATTAGTATCTAAGATCGATCCTCAAAAATGTAATAAGCGGTTAGTAGTCAAATCAAATCAAATCAAATCAAATCATTTATTTCCATGGGCCCCAAGGGGCGCTTGAACACGTCAAAACAAACATCAAAATACAAAAAATATAAAAATAATATAAAACTTAGCTAACTAAATTATAATACTTATTGTAATAAAATGATTTGACACCGGAGCTTAGATTGACTTTAATTCAACTTAGAGAATTGAATTAAAATCAATCCAAGTACCAGCTCCGATGGGTATTGCATCATGAGAAGAGCTGGTGAGAAACTCATGTGCACCATCTTTTCAAATAATTCATACAATATTTGTTTGTTTTTTGACAATAATTCAATGTGTAAGTTATAGCAACCAAAACAACATTATAGCTAAATTATGGTTATAAAGAGAAAATAAACTTAAATATAGAAATGCAATTTAATTATTATAAATAAATCCATAGTATATAAGGTTGCAATATCTTACACTTCAAGCAGAAATGAATTTCTTTGGAAAAATAGTCGCTTCTTCAAACAATTATTATGAAAATATTTAAAATCTCACTTAATACTAAACATTATACTAAACCCGTCAAACACATACCAACATTACAAACTCAAGTGCTCAAAAGAACACATTTTTTTCGTCAACCCTTCGCTCAGTAATTGCAGTAGTAAAAATTTACAACGTCAGCTTCCGCGCAGAAATGTCCCGAGTATTGTGATGTTGATTTTAACAGGGTTATATCTGCGATTTCCGGCGGTTCTCAAAATTGTCGCACTTTTATGGACTAGTTAAAAGTATTTATAGTTTTATGTACCTAGTTGTCCGTGAGTAATATGACTAGGGGTCTCAGAAACTAAATATCTAAGTGCTATTAAACTACTATTGGTAATAAAAGGAACTCTATTTAAGACAGAAATGGTAACTATGTACAGAGGGCCAAACAATTAGGTATGCAGGTCAAAAACTTTTACATCGTGAAAACTGACTGCAATAGATAAGCTTGTGTGAAGTACATATTTAATAAGTGTAATATACCCACTATTTAGATATGTAACTCACTTATCCATAACTGGTATAGTAAGTCTTTACTATGACTAAAATGTTTTTGCCCTGCATACCTAACTCTTTGGCCCACTGTACAATAAAAATAAAACAAATAAATAAAAAACAAATATTCCCAAATTAATAGGTAAGTAGTCATAGAATTCCTTCGCATCGACCTCTACTGTTTATATTTTTCTTTTTTTTTTGACATTCAAATGTTTCTTTAGACACAAACAGACACGAGAAGGTGACGAGTAAGAAATCAAATCATTTTCTACAATTCTATTAACAAAGTCTTATAATATAACGTGACATTACACTTATACAACTCAGAAGGTTGTGGCTGAGGTGTTCATTACCCATATTTCACCTGTTATGTCTAGGTCCCATGGGAAAGGGGGTGAGCCTATCGCCATTGACTGGCCACAATACCAACTCCGTGCTGCTATTAAAAAAATTCTGACGGAAAATTCACAAATATTACTTTGCCCTACCCATGAATTGGACCTGAAACTTCGCAGTGATCGATACATAAATTATACCACTACATCAACGAGGCAGCAAGCTTTATAAATTTTAAAATATTAAAAGTTATTGACAGTTGTCAAAGAATTTATCAGAATAAGCAAGTTTCTTCGCAAGTTTGAGTTAAAATAAACTGTTTGGTCCAATCCTATAATATTATGTCTAATTTTATAGTTAAAAACGTTATACAATATGGAACTTTTTTTCAAGAATGACATTAAAAGCTCAAACATTAAGGTGAGTGATTTTATTTTAGTTAAAAAGTTAAAAACGTTATACAATAAGGAACGTTTTTTTTTGAGAATCACATTAAAAGCTCAAACATTAAGGTGAGTGATTTTATTTCTTCCAACATTGAGAACCGCACAAAATTAAAGCAGTTTAGTCTCACGTAACGACATCGACAAACACGACTAACACAATTTTTAATGAACGCCAGACAACACAATTTTTACAGTTGCTGCAAATAAAATACCGAAGCGGTTTAGGGTTAAACCTCGTAATGCTGACGTGTAGGGAAGTATTTTTTTTTTTTTGTAAAAAATATTTTTAACAGTCAAGGAGTTTCGTTGTATTGACTCTCGAAAAAAAATGGTTTTCCTTGTAGGTACTTTTAAAAGTAGTAAAAAATATCACTAACTGAAACTAAGAGAACACAGAAAAAAGAAAAGATTGCATTTGCAGTAGTAATTCTGTTTTTTTAGTAAAAACTGACTGCAATATAGATATGCAAGTTTGTATTTCATATTAAATAAGTGTAATATACCCACTATTTAGACTTCTAACTTCTAACTCATTTATCCATAACTGGTGTAGTAAGTCTTTACTATGACTTAGAAGTTTTTGCCCTGCATACCCAACTCATTGGCCGACTACCTGTTATATTACAAAGAAAATATTTTTTGTGATATCATCAGATGGTGAGTGACGATGCAGTCTACTATGGAGCTTGCTTGTTTGTGCGATACTTATTTTCCCTTGCTTTGAAGACATCGTAGGTAATTAAGTTGAGAAGAAATAAACAAGATGAATATTTCGAAGTATTGTAACGTAATCTATAACGTAAAGTCTGATATTAATTTTGAGAAGAAGTAAATAATATATCCGTGTGCATTCAAATCTTACAATAAACTCGGCGAAATCACGAAGTTTAACTTTTCTATTGAAAGCGAGCAATCCATTTAGAGTGGTAGCAATTCCTGTATGGAACGGAACGGTACATAATGTAACATGTATTATAGCACTGGTACGATATGGAACCGGAACAAATTGTGTGCCGAACTATTGTGAAATTCCCGGTATCTTTTATATTTACCTTGCGGATTTTATCTGAATGCGACATCGAATATAAGGAAGTAAAGCAAATATTGTGAATAGACTGCGCAGTGATTTTTATTTGCGTGCTTTTTCAGTTAATTTTGTTTGAATGTTGTTTGGGATCCGTAGTGCAAAAATAATATTCAAGTTTCAAGATTCAAATCATTTATTTTCATAGGCACTTCAAAACATTAAAGGCAAAAATATAAAAATAAATTATAAGAAAACTAAATTCTACGGGTCTTCCTTTACTTACTCCTACACGTTAAAAAAGAGGATAATAATAATATTTTATGATATTTTGAAGGATTTTTTTGGTCTCTGCCAGCCTTTTCACTAACGAATTGCAGGGGTCGGGTTGTAGTCTATCAAATTCCGCTGAATTTAAGTATTTTTATAAAGCTGCTATCGTCTGCCATATTATATCGCTTTATACCGCCACAACCCGACATAAAACGATATTATTTTGATAGTAGAGTTGTCAGATATTCTGACCTCTAGCTACTCATCACAACAGATCTAAAACGAATTGAAAAAATTACCACCTAAATATTATATAATTCCGCGGCCATATTGCTTCTATTCCATAACTATTATACTACAACATACAAACCCAATATCTCTACAACGGAAACTGCAATACGTCCTTGTAGGGAACCCTTTGGAAGTCCATATCGTAAAAGTTTACGATTGGCATACGTCGGATTAATGCTATAATGCCACTGCATACTATAGAGTGCAGCGATTTATGATCACTGGGACTTGACATGCAGTGCTGTTGACGGTTTATAGGTTAGGTAATGTAATAAATAGATACAGCATAGATTTAATTTTCGAGGTAGCTAACTTGCAAATAAAGCTTTTCAGTATGCTAAAGCAAAGCAGTACTAAAGATAGAAACAATTTTTCAGGGCTTCTTCCAGGATATAATTATTATAGTGGTAAAACTTTGAAATTTAGATGGTCAATCTGTGTGCCAAACAATTTATGTACTTTTGAATCAATAAGAAATTCTATGTCTAGACCGAAATATAAAAAAATAAATTTTCAAAAAATTTAGGCTCTAAGGCAAAGATTTCATAAATAAACGACTATCTATTATATTATTCCATCCTATTTTAAAATAATGTATTCAAGATTACTTACTAATCATGTTGTTGCATGGTCAAATATTGTGTTATAATAAAAAATTGCACAATTTATTTTATATTGCGACCAAATCAAACTAAACCATTTCAAGATAACCTGAACACAAATTTGCCTCTACTCAGAAGCATAATTTATTAACCAATTTACATTGCCCAAATACAACCAAAACTCAAGTTTATGTCCTTTAAATAAGGTCTCCCAAATCCGCAAATTATTTTGGCTTTAAATATAAAGTGGGCGTCGATACAATAAATTTTAAATCCATTAGTAGTAGTACACATGTTAGAAACTCCTTACACTCCATTTAATTTTATGAGGTTCAAATTCGGTGAATTGTTACGTGTAGCCCCTAGTGTTTTGATAATTGATTTTGGGAGGAAAAGCGATGATAAAATGTTTTGTTGGATTTAAAAAGATTTTAAAGGCCACGCACTATAACAATAAATTTTAATGTAAAAATATTCAAAAGCATGAACAGTTTTTGTATATTTGTAACCGCTTTACTTTACTTTGTAACTTTAAAAAAAAATAATGATTTTTGACTGATCAGTTAAAAACCTAACAATTAAGTTTTTAATATATTTGTTTTAAGAAAATATTTTTTACAGTACGAGTTTGCTTTCTACTCTCTTTTTATATATGTTATACTTAATATTTAAATCATGTATTACTAATTAAATAAGTGAAGCATTTCTGGCCCACAGTGTATAAATGTAGCAATCCGATGATTTAAACAACTAACACAATAAAACACTATTTTTCACTAAATCCAAAAAAGCGCAAAATCTTTATCCACTTTTCAATATAAAACTATAATTGAATAATCAGTAATATAGGTTAAGATTTTATGAAGTAACTATTGCAAATAAATTAGGATTATCATAAATAGTTAACGGTCCGATCCACTCACTTGAAACATCAATTACTCTTTGTATCATGATAAATCACACTTCACCCAGACACTATTATTCACTTTACCCAAAAAAGCGCAACATCATAATCCACTTTTCACCCAAAAAAAACTATAACTCAATAATCACATCTAATACACTCATCGCAACCCGTTTATCAATAAATCCAATAAACACATTTACCGGTTATTCAATAATTTCGTTTGTCCCTCGGGTCACTCCAATTTTGGTAATATCCGTGCGTCAAAACTCGATTTACGTAAAAAATACTTTCCCTCCCTTGTGTAGGAAATTATTGGAGTATGTGAAGCATTAACAGCGGAGTTGGCTACCCTTTTTCTATGTTGAGAAAATGTATTAGCCATAAAAGAGTGAGGAAAGTGTTATATAACGTTGTATTATATTGCCATTATGATTTGTATAAATATTCAGAATTGTGATAATTAATTGTGATTATAATTTTTGACTATGAATTTTGATTATGAATTCTGATTTAAATTATAAAATAAACAACTACAGAAGGATAATCCTTTTTCTAACACAGCCTTTGATGAATCTAATACGTGGCATCTACGAGAATGGCTACAAATGCATTCTACGATTACTTCTACGCCGTAGAACGTAGTTGAGAGCTCAAAGCAGAGATTCGTTATTTTCCTCTTTTAGCTTGCAGCAACTTGAATATTGCTCATAAAAATATTGCCATAACTTGCTATTCACAAAAACCATAATCATAACATCACGCTTATGGTGTGGCAGAGGTGTACAACACCCACACTTTACCTATTATGTATCGCCATAAACCGGGCACAATTCAAACTCCATGCAGCTATTGTAAATTTCCTGACGGAAAGTTCACAAATAACGCTTTGACCGACCCGGGAATTGAACCCTAAACCTTGCGGTTATAGACGCAGCCAATAGAACACTGAGGCAATTTAAAAAATACAGCACTATTGCTTGTCTAAAATCAACCCCATACATAACGATATCGAGACAGCTGACACGGTAGCCACCCCTCCTAATATCTCTAATAACATCGAATAACCATATATCTTTTCTGCCAATTGTCACTTCATGATTAATACTTTCTTCTTTTTTTAAAAGATTGTTTGTGGTTAAATTACGGTTGGGTTAATTTTTAATGTGCCTTTTTAAAAACATCATTTATAAAAATAATGCCACACCCTAAATATTCAATTTGAATTTGAATTACGAATTTCATTTGTCATTTTGCAATGATTATTGTTATAGAAACTAATCGTTTTCTTGATATTATGTGGTTACCTATTAACGACAAAAAAGATTTAGATATTATGTTGCTACGTCCAGTTTAATTACTGTGTTAATTTTAATAATTCTTAGGTTTTCTTTTGGATCTAATGAATCAAAGTACTAAATAAACAAATATAGTCTAGTATAGTGTGATCGTACTGGCAAAAATCTTAAACTTTTAAATCGCTAAAATTATTTATATTTCAAATTATCCGTTTTTAATAACATATTCATTGAAACATCGGACGCTAACATAAAATAAGCGTGATTAAAGTGTTAACAATATTTTAACAATTTCCTTTTGACACGAAAAGCCATAAATATCGTTAACTATCGACAGATCTAAGCACCCACATCTAAACGCTTATTATAAAAACACATAAATATATCAATCTTTGAGTAGCCAAAGCAAAATGGCAATATTTTCAAAATGACCCTTTGTTGTGGTCCGGAACTAATGCTTGATAGTAACACTTGAACCGGGATGCCCTTAAAAATACATTGTCCGTAAATTCTATGGTCCGATCGTCACACCTCGTTTTGGTGTTAACAATAACTATTCTAGTTAACATCATGATTTTCGGAAGCAATTTATTTGAAAGTTGAAAGTATTTGAAAGTTAAAAGTAAAAACAAATTGACCAAGAACAAGGCAATTAGTTAACAAATTAGTTTTAAAACTTCGTGTCGTTCGTGATTATATTATAATGTAATAAATAAAATAGGGCAAAATGACAAATTCACGTTATAAAACTCATTCCTTGTATTAATAAAATAATAATAATTATTATTATTTTAATTGACAAAGCAGATTTATTCATTTATATTATAATAATCCTATTTAATTATTGCCTTTTCTTTATGAATTATTCAATTCAATACTTAAACTTTTTTAATTGCTATTAATTATTAACTAAAGCAATTTATTTAAATTAAAAGTGCAAACATTTTTTGTGTTAAATATTTGCACGCTCTCAATAAAAGGAAAAAATACATGCTGTACCTACCCGATTTATAACGACATATTGTAACCTTGTTTTATGCAAATAAAGTTCTTGATTTTTGATATTTAATTTCGTTATAAAAATATATGGTATAAGATACCGTGATGTATCAGCCTTCGTTACTTTTTACCACATACTTCATTTCATTTCAACATTAAAGTCAAATAAATATGCTGCCCAATCCTCCACCATTATCTACAAGTGTCCAAAACATTTAATATTTACAGTACATTTGCTAATTGATGTGGTCACACTTCTATTAAGACATTGTTGCGATGTAAATCTGGATACCACGTGTGGTCATTGCGACCGACACGGTCAATATTAGTAATTTAGAATCATACAGTTTTTGAGGGTTGAGGCAATTTATGACGAAATTATTTGGTTGATAAATTAAATTATTCTAAACTTGAACACTTAATTTAATATGTCTTCCCGTGTTTTGCCTGTTATATTAAATTATTGTAATTTTAGCCAATGCTTCAGTAAATTATAAAAACACAACATTTCTACAGTCGATAATAAGTACGTATGATATTCATTTTATATTTTTGTGCAAAATATCTGGACAGTTCTATCAAGACATTGTTGCGATGTAAAACTGAGTACCATGAGTGGTCATTTTGACCAACGCGACACGGTCAATATTAGTAATTTAAAATTGTGTAGGTTTCGTGGGTAGAGAAAATTTATATTTTAATAATATTTAATTTATATAATATCTTTTTCAACTGTTTCTTAGTATAATTTGCTAAGCATAGCTAAATGCTATAAAAATAATTAAAGTTAGAGAAAATTTATTGTGGAGTTTTGTTCTTGATTTATAGGCAGATAGTTATTATGCATTATGCATTACTTTCATTACTACAATACTTTTACATTGTAGTCTTATTTTCATCATAACAATATTATCCAGAAGGGTGCGACAACCTCACTTCATTTGTTCCGTTTAGGTCCTAGGTAAGATTAGGTGAGCCAACCATCATGCAAAGGACCTAATACTAAATTCAATACTGCTATTAAGAAATTCCTGACAACAAACTATCAAATTCTACACCAAATATATTAGTTACAGAACAACTGAACACTAATTAGTTATTACATGCACTGACGAGCAAAATAATAAACCCTCTTAACCATCAATTAAATCATGATATTAAAATATTGCGTGTGGTCTATCTCCATCTAATAGTTGCAAAAGGGTTAAAATAATTAAAGCTAATTAATGAGATAGTTTAAAATCTTATCAACCCTAAAATGACTGATGATACATGACATTTCTGATATGATGGGGGTTTAGCATACTATCTTTTGTCGCTCATCAAAATAGTGGATGTCATAATATCATTTAATTTTACATGTAATTATTGAGTATGTTATAACGTTGCTCTCTTTTAATTTGTATGATGATACAGTTTTATATGTACAGGGTGCGCTACTTCCTCACTGACAACTAAACGGATTAACTCGTTGTCTCGTTGGGTACTGTTTTGCGGATTTATTCCTCACGGACAACTGCTAATTTTGTGTGCTATTTAACATTATTTTTATGCCTTACGGATTAACTTTTAGTTGTTGCTGGATGTTTTCGTAGTTTTTTTCATTGTGTTTTTGTGAATTATGATGATGATTGCTTAGTTTTATCAAGTGTTTATATGATGATTGCTTAGTGTTTGGGTGGTTTTATCAAGTGTTTGTATGATGATTGCTTAGTGTTTGGGTGGTTTTATCAAGTGTTTATATGATGATTGCTTAATGTTTGAATGATGTTTGAGTTGTTTTAGCAAGTGTTTATATGATGATTGCTTAATGTTTTAATAGTGTTTGAGTTGTTTTAGCAAGTGTTTATATGATGATTGCTTAGTGTTTGGATGGTTTTAAAAAGTGTTTATATGATGATTGCTTAGTGTTTGGGTGGTTTTAGAAAGTGTTTATATGACTTTTGCTTAGTGTTTGGGTGGTTTTAGAAAGTGTATATATGATGATTGCTTAGTGTTTGGGTGGTTTTATCAAGTGTTTATATGATTATTGCTTAGTGTTTGGGTGGTTTTAGAAAGTGTTTATATGACTTTTGCTTAGTGTTTGGGTGGTTTTAAAAAGTGTTTATATGATGATTGATTTTGATTTTTTATTGCGATGGGCTCAGCCCCTATTAAATCGGCACTAAATGTAACTGGTGAATATAATTTAACATAACATATCACGCGTATAATTTGGAAACGTAATGGTGCAATTTTTATTGTGGAGCACAGCACACTTTTTAGTTCATGATGGTTCATACTGTATCTTTTTGTAATACTCTACAAGTAGAAAAAAATCATTAACTAACTGTCATTATTCTGTCACTACTGTTTATTATATGTACCAATTTTTGCAAAATCTATACTTATTATAATAAATCTGTAGAAGTAAAATTTATGTACATTGAAAATATCAAAAAATTAATGGCAGGGGTGTGAAAAATTAATGGCAATGTGTTACTAGACCAACACCAAACCCAAAAATGTGATTTTTTTTTGTCTGTCTGTTTGTCTGTTTGTTCAGGCATCACGCAAAAACTAGGTTTATTTAGGTAAGTAGGTATTTTATTTTCTGCAATTGAGTTTTTTTATTGATGTACCTACCACGCAGATGAAAGCGCGGGAGATAGTTTGTTTGTTTGTTTGAAAGCGCTAAGTTCAAAAACTACTGCGTGAATTTTGATAATTACTTTAGAGTTTGATAGTCCAATCTAATAAGGGTCTTAAGATATTTAAAATTACGCTCAACTCAACGGAAGTGGGGCAGTAAGTCTGAACGCGGGTCAAAGCGCGGGAGCAGCTACTACTTAATGCATCGAATGCCACGCGGACGAAGTCACGGGCAAAAGCTAGTATGTTAAATTAATAAATATTATCCAGACGGGTGTGTAATGTACTTCTTTCACAGCCCTCTGGGTAATAAACGCGTGATAACATACCACAACATCACGCCAATATTATCCAAAAGGGTGTGGCAGAGGAGTCAAACACCCATACCTGTTATGTTTACATCCCATGGGATAGGGGCTGAGCATATCGAGACTGGGTACAATTGTAACTCCGTGCTGCTATGAAGATTTCCCTGACGGAACTATCCCAAATAACCCCTTTGCCCGACCCGAGAATCGATCCCAAGACCTCGCGGTGAGAGGTGCATACGCTAACCACTAGTCTATCGAGGCAGTAATATTTAAATATACTTATATACGCTTAATGTAATGTTATATTATGAAATAAGACCCTGTACAATGTATTTGATTCAACTAAAGTTGTTCTGTTTGGAACAAAAGGCTCATGCATATTACTTCCTAACTTTACAACGAAATAGTTGTAACATTAGGAACATAAAAGTTATTCCGATTTCTTCCCCACGAAACAACCAATAAAGTTGGTGATTTAGGAACAAAATAGTTGTTTGGTTTTTAGTTAGTCATTTCAAGTTAGTCAGTAAGGAAGTAGCGCCAGGGTGGATGTGACATAGCAGATTCTAGACGTTTTTAGTATTCATTTCTGTGGTTCCAATAAATATCGCTATTTCGCGTCATAACTGTTAACTCCGTATATGCTTTAATTGATTCATTTTATTATTGAGTTTTACAAGAAATAAAAATCAAAATAATTTAATAATTAAAACACAATTTAAAAGTCTGTTGTCTAATTTCTTTGTTTAATGATCTTCAAAGTTTATTATTTAACAATACTATTATGTTTTATGGTGTAAGTAGTAGGTTGTCTTCGTAAAAGAGTATCATTGCTTTACGAAAAAAAAAACATTGCAGTAACAACAATAGCATACTAAAATAAAAAAAGCATTAAACACACTTTAAACCAAACGCACTCTATTAATGTCATTTGACATTGTAAAAATGACGTCAACTGTAAAATATGACATTGACTGTCAAAAGCATTCCATTTTCGAATATTCGATTATCGATTGTAAGTGTTCGATTGTCAAATAACAATCGACTTGGGCTTAATGGTTTGTCAAAACATTTGAACTCTAATGATTTTGAATTGGGACTGATAAATGATGTGATGATAGGAATAGGAAGATTCTCATGGATTGATTTTGTCATTATTTGACGTTGATGGTGTCTTAATACAGTTAGATACTTAAGGACTTGTCATTACAATCATTAATTTTTACGTTTTTATTACTCATACCTTCTGGTTTTAAAAAAAAAAACATTATCCCATAATTTCGGATTTAACGTATGTGATTTTTTTTTGAACGTAGTCATTTTATGATCTTGGTTGCCAGCCTAAAATAAAAAAATATGGGAAAAATACGTTTACCCTTTTCGTGTTAGGTTAATGATGACGGAATGTTGTAGTTTGAATGGAAAAAAGAATGATGAAGTTAAGTTAGATATTTGAATTAGTTATTTAATTCCCGTTTCCTTATCAATTACATCTGTTATTGTAATCATTCCAATGGTCTCATCACAAAGGTGAGTTTAGGACAACATCGTAGGAAATAGTTCCCACGATGCACAAACATAGCTGTTAATAAATGAAATGAACCATCACAATGAGATTTGTGTAGCCCTTTGACGTGTAAAGTGACCAGCGTCCAGCCTCCCTTGGGTTTGGACCTTTGCTAATAGATGTGGGACAACCAGCTCAATGGTGACTGTTAACAAGCTTCAAGCTTGATTCTGTAATCTTCGATCGAGGTAAGTGTATACGGTTTCAACTACGGACTCGATAACTTCTTAATGGCACGTTAAATGATAAAGGTTTACCATCAGAAAGGTTTTTTTTTATATTTGCAATAGAATATAGCAGGATATGGTTTAAATTAAATAAGTTATCTGATAAACACTGACAATAAAGTACTATGCTTTCTTATTGAAGCTAAAAAATAGTTAGTTGTTAATTTGTTTTTTTTTTTTTTTAACCTATATTGTCTCATTGTTGGGCAAAGGTCTCCCCCAATTTAGATTTATTAATCTATCAATTTGTTTTAAGTAAAAATAATTATAATATGGTAATATGTGTTCAACTTCGATTTTTTTGTATTTTTATTTGTATTTTAATTATGTATCATTTAATTTTATTATAAATGATACTATAATTATTGATATCTTGTTTTCTGTACTGTGATTAGTTATTAGATTGTGTGTCATAATTTGATTTCATGACAATGTTGTGTATTTTTATGTAATTCTTAATATATTATTTACACGCCTAATATGGTAGAATATGCTGTAAATATAACTATAACACCTGTAAACCACCATATTCTGGGCAATAAATCTTATTCTATTTTATCAATTTATATTGTATTTAGATCTCAAATGAAATTAAATGAAAATATATTTATTCCTTAGAATCGTCATATAAATTATACAGCCCTTCTAAAATGATATTGTCATCCATTTTCACACATTTTATTAGCACAATCCACGAGTGACCACTGCAGTGGTCAATAATCCGATTATGTAGCGGTCAGCGTGCTCTATCTGGTTAACAGAAAATAAAATTACCGAAAATTGGTGAGAATTTTGGTGACGGTGAATTCTCATAGTACCTAATTTGTTCATGCTTTATTAAATATAATATTGTTTTGAGTTTCAAAGTGATAGTGTTGAAAAAGTTAGACAATTTGGTTCAAACTCACCTAACTGTTTACCTCGAGGGGTCTTTAGATAAACAGTATTTAATTTTTATCTCTGCAGATACGAAAACGACGCTCGTACTGGAAATAACTGATAAAACATGATAAAACATGATAAAAAGTATTTATTGACTCAAATTAATCACAACAATGTTTGCGTAAAGTATGACACTAGAACATGTTTAACTCACAAACAAAGCACATTTAGAGTCACAACAAATCTTTGCAGATATTACACAAAGATTTGTCCTATGTGGGGATCGAACCCACAACAATAGCGTAGTTGAAAGCAGCGAGGCGACCGCAACCGGACCCTCTTTGCTGCTATATATTTCTAGTGCTGTGTTTTCTAACAATTATTGATTATTTTTGGAACGAAAATCTCTACTGAAACTAACAGTGTATAAACACTATAAGCTGTAAAAGATTCAATATAAGGCAGTGGTTATTGTACTACTCAAGCTCATAAAAGCTATGTAAGAAACATAGTAACAACAAAACTTTTAGTAATGTTTTTACCAATGCCCCTAGTTACCAACTTTAACTTTTAATACCTTTGTACCTCTGTATTGGAAGTTAAAGTTCTGTACAGTACAATACTAACCTAACAACAGATAGTTGTTTTTTAATAAAAGCAAACGGCACGTTTAATCCCTCGCGGATCGTAAATGTTTACGATCGCGATACGTCGCGGTGTGGACGCGCCCTTATGACGCCTAGTGGTGTCAACGTGATGATGCTGAAGCACAATGAGAGTTTAGAATATTTTGTATACATATTATGGTGAACTGGCATATAGTCGACATGATGGTAAGCACAGTACACACACAAAAGATGTGTCGTTACGTTACAAGAACTAAATATAATACCTCATGTGCCAGTGATTTCAGAGTCTGATCTCAACACCATTCCTAAACACAGCAGTCCAAGCGCACTTTTTAAATCTACCAGTAAAAATAAACACTTTGTAATTTGTTAAAAATTGACTTTTGTTATTATGTAAAGTAAGTAAAAGCATAATTTTATAATCACGCCTATATTAACCAATTTGATGTGGCAGTGAAAAATAACAGGCAGAATGTGTACACACTGCCACATCCTTTTGGGTACACATGTGTGTAACGTTTGTGATAGTAGTGACCCTATCGATATCCACCGGTCACTATTCCAGTCTCCGTACTACTTGAGAATTTCCTGAAAGACTACCGCTGTCGCCACGCAGCCGTGATCATGTGCGACAGCCTCCAAGTGTGTCATCAACCTTCTCACATCGCGAACACTTCCCGTCCCCGATATTGGCACTTATTGTATTTTGTATTATTTACCCACTTTTACGACAACATCCTTCATATTTTGTGCGTCCGAACTACTTAAAGTTTTATAGACGTTTTCCACTACAGTAATGATAGATTTTATTGGAGAAATAAAATAACTGAAGCTTTGCTCGTCTTGATTGGATGAATTTTAATGTTTGTTTGTTTTTTTATATAATATTTTGGTTTACTATAAACATAACGGGACATAACTGGCCCGATGTCAGAACACAGTTGCTAATGGTTCGTTAAAAAAATATCTTATTAGAAACCTCCCGCCTCTATCATATAATAAATAATATTTCACAACTCACACACAACGCCATCTAGTCCCAAACTAAGCAGAGCTTGTACTATGGGTACTAGAATAACTGATACTAATACATATATACTTTTCTTTTGTAAATACATACTTATACATAGATACATATGGCAATTTAACATATAACAGGTGAAGTTTGGATGTTACCTACTGATATTGAAACATAACATCACGCCTGTATTACCCAGAAGGATATGGCAGAAGTGTACAAAACCACAATGGCATAAGATCATGTTATTGCCACCTTTTATACAGCGTATACACTTAAAGAAATATCTTTTTCAGCGTTCACTTCAGATCATCTTTATCAAGTAACTTGCATTATTGTTTGTATTTTTTCAACAACTGTACAGTTATAAATAAACTTTACTATTACTTAAACGATGATAAAGATGTCATGTGATTTTTTTTTTTAGGTCATTTGTAGTCGTCTTTTTCGAATGCCTTGTAATGAATTTAAATATCCTCACAAAAACTGAACAGTTATTATTATTATTTTTTTTTTTTTAAATAAAAAGCTTACTAGTAATTTGTAAATACAAATTACTAGTATTCTTGTTAACTCCCTCCAGCTAAGCTTAATTCGCTTGTGTTAGGAGGAAGTTCACGTCCGTGGTGTAAAGGCCAGGATTCGAACCCACGACCTCTCGATCGTAAGATCGATGCCTTATCCATTGCGCCACGGCCGCTTCTGCTAATTCTTATAAACTTCCATGGCTAAAAACTATTTATAAAAACTACTTTTCTGCTTTTCCCAATTTAATATCAAAATGACGAGCAATTTTCCCTACCGTTCAATGTTTTCATTACCATAACTCATAATTGTGTCCCCTCCTTTAGAGTGTTTATTTGTTAAGAATGCTCTCCTAAATAATTGTGAGATAACAGAACGGTATTGCTTACTGTTACCGTAGCGATAAAAGCATACGGTGGCAACTGAGGAACATGGAGCATAGTGTGGACGCGTACAAACAATTAAACTTCTCGACGGTCCCTACGTACATAAAGACATGTCAAAACTGTCATATGTTTTTATTGCTCCATTGCTCAGCAATTTTAGAAAAAAAATATATTTTACATACAAATCATTTCTAGAGCAGTTTGAACATAAAATACGCTCTCCTGTAAACCTCGTTTATATACGTAGGGACCGGGATAATTTTTTTACCGACTTCAATCAGAAGGAGGAGGGCATACCTTCAAATTTTAAAGTCTTAAAGTCTTCTAGATTGTTTTTCGTATATTACATAAAGCTACTCGGATATTTACATCTAGCAGTCAGCATTTTATGTTGCTGTGCTGTACTGTAATGATTATTTAAATATAGGCACCTTAAAGCCGATTACAGTATTACTTCAAGTTTCACAGATAAGGTAAGACATCGAATATTACCTAAGTATTTCTTTATATTTAGTGCATTTATTACAATTCAAAATTCATTCCTTTAAATTTAAATAAAAAAGCCGTGTAGTTGACTTATGAATAAACGCTAATTACAAGTAATTTATTGGTACTATTTACCTTACAACATCAAATGAAATTGGAATACTATACTGTAGACGGCAACATCAGGGTCATCATCAAAATCATCACCAAAATTTTGACCGCAGGTCAGAGACAAAATATTTTTAGGCTCCTAACATTAAATGTTGTTTTTTTTTATATTATGTTATCTGCCTGCAATTTCATTGATCTTGATTTACAGCACTGTTTTAGTTAGATAAAATTATTTAAAAGTAAAATGAACACAAAACTTCTAGGCGTATCCACACTAACACATCGACGTTTTCTGAACGGAAAACTCGTATCGGAACTAAGAAAATATTGGATAGAGATTAGGCCATATACTTTTATTGGGTTTTTCACTATATTTATTTAACGTTTCCTCCGATTACGGTGAGGAAAAGAACTTATCTGCCACTTGAAAATAAATCTTTTTGTTTGTTAACACATTTTTTGAGGGGAGTTTTCCCAAGTATTTCGTAAATAAGTGAAGAGGATTGCTATAACGTTAGGCCTAATTTATTGTTGGATTGTATTTTTCCGAGCGCTTTGTCATATTATTTTTTGATGTTCGTATTTTCTTTGTTGTGGGTTTGAATGCTTCGTTTGTTGGAGTCCGTATCTTGAAGTTATGATCGATTTGTTAAACCAAGATTTTCTTTTTTCATGTAACTTTAGTAATGGAGAAATGTTTCAATCCGACTGCTCCATGTCCTGCGATATTTAATGCTTTATGATCAGTTTCCATTTCTATTGCCTTCTTTAATTAAATAATGATTATTTCTTTTGATTACTTTGAATCACTATGCCATTTTTGATAAAATTATGACATTTTTTTCCGATTACTATAAACGATTGTTTCAGCGTGTTACAAAGTTAGGAAGTTGTTTGAAGAAAACCATCAACAAAGAATTTGGCAAAACACCATTTTAAAAGCTGCCAAATTGCGATGTTTTTCCATTAAGGTATTATATTGTACTTTTTATCTTTTTATTGTGATTGAGTTATTATTGCTTTACTCGTTAATTTTAAAATTTTAATTGTATAAATATTTATACAATTAAAATTTAACTATGATGATGAGATTAACTGTATGAATATTTTTTTGATTTATTTTTATGACTATTTGAATGTATATGTTTAAGTTATTTCTGTTTATTTGTAATATTTATATCTGAGTTATATTGTATATGAACCATGTCTAAAATAAATCAATGAATAGAATTTAATTAAACCGAAGCGCAAACCTGAACTTCTTTCACACAGTTGCATTCACTCCACACACTAATAACGATCACACATATCAAACACCCGCTCTCAACACTAGGGCGGTGCCAATAAATATTCGGACATCATAAATATGATGTCCCATCACTCTGAGGGACGCTGTGACATTACACGTGCGTGTCGCGTTATCGTAAAATTTTACGACGCCGCTGCAAGATCACTGCGTTCGGACGGCTTCCGGAGAAAATATTGTTATTGTGGTATTGTTGGTGATATTTTTCATTGCAATTTGGGTAATAGAAATTTTCGGAATTATGGGAAACATTTGCATAAAATTTTAGCGGCCATTTTGCATTCAATGGGAATGAATAGTTTCCCATCGAAATACATAAAAGAAGAGCTTCATTTGTGAGCTTTTCTAGGAGTATTATATTGTTTTTCATTGAGAACCAAGATACCATTTAATAGATATCCTAGTGCTAAATATGACATACATGAAACTGCCCTTTACTCTGGAAATACGGCGTAATGTCAATCAACGTTATTCATGACTAGAAATTTCATAATAATTTGCCAAAAAAAAAACCGACTTTTTTTACAAATAATTTAAGAACTTATATGGTTTTCTAATGAGTGCCACTGTCAAAACTGAACCAAAATGAAATGGGACACGAAAAGCACTAGCTTTCAAAAAAAAAAGAATCATTAAAATCGCTTCGCCCAGTCGAAAGTTATGAGGTAACAAACACAAAAAAATCCTCTTTTTTAAATAGGTTGACCAATTAAGACCAAAATTATTGCACTTAAACGAAAAATAATACTAAGGTCACCAATTTAGCCGCTTTTGTATTAAATTTAAGGCCAGTTTCAGAGGTTGAGAGATCTTATCCGACCCATAAAATATAACCTGACCGAATTTAAAGTGACACAAGTTACATTTGAAAAAAGAACACAGCACTGTCACTTTCATTTATGTGTGTTATATGATTATCCTGCCAATATGGTTTATCTAGCACCTCTAAAACTAGGGCTCTTAATAGAAACCATTACACGAATTAACAGTCAGCGTTAGCCATAAAAGCATCTTCCCATGAAAGCGAGCATAACCCGTCAAAGACTAATCTAATCATCGCCGTGTCGCAAATTGAAACCCTTGTCGCCAATGGGTTAACCCATACACTGCCATACACGGCCATACACGGCCATACAGTGGCCAAATGATGGTGTAATTCGATTACGTCAGCATTCTCTCCTGAAATGTTTAGTGTTATGGAAAGTGTGGAAGTGTTATTGCTATATGCTATAGTAATTATAGGTACAATACAATTGGTTGATAACATAGATAATAGATAATAGCCTGACTATTTTATTCTTCTTCTTCGTCGTGTCGAGTCTAATTTTATTTTGACTTGCCATCGTGGTGAAAGGATTAGCCAATTCGCTTTGGAGGATTCGCGAATTGCCCAGGGTGCGCCGGACTTAGGGAATCGTTGTGTACGTCACTCGGGGAGGCTCCTTTCATGCACTATTTTATTTAACAAGGAACATAACATCAACAAAATTCTTCTAAATTAATTCAAACTAAAAAAATATTTGATTATGACACCATTTTATTTTTCGATTTTTCTTTAAAAGTTGTACGATATGATTATGATTATATTGTAATTTTTTTTTTTTATACTACGCCCACAGCGAACGAACGTGTAGTCCACCTGATGGTAAGTGGAGTACAGCCCATGGACATCAACAATCCACAAAAGCAGATTATAGATGCGTCGCTGTAGCTGAGGACTACGGTGTTATGCCTCATGTGCCAGTAATTTCAGGGCCTGATCTCACCACCAAACCGGAACACAGTAATGGAAGCACTACTATTTGGCGGCAGGTTAAAGGTGAGACGGTGGTGCTGCCGCCCTCGAGCTCATTCACAAGAGCTCCACCATTTAACATGATTTGAAATAAAGTAAGTATAAGTACGCTTGAATAATGTATATTAGAAGAAGCTAGAAGAACCTAGGCTTGTAACTATTACCTTACTAATCAAAAACTACTTATTCTATTTAAAACAACAAAACGCTCTGATAAACGCCATATGTGCCAGTTATCGTATAAATTAGTTGTAACACGTAACACGAGTTAACACAACACGGCACGACTTGTCACGTTATCTCCTAATTATTGTCACACTTGTTCCTTTGATAAAGGGAGGTATGACGTGAAAAATTGTGTTGAATAAAAAAGAAGTATGGCAGAATTTTATTAACATGTATAAACAAAAAAGACTACTATTAAATTCAAATGAGAAGATATTTAGCTATACATATGAAAATTTATTATTCGCACCTTCGGTGCAACAAAGCCTCAACTCGGCAAAATTGCAAAAATGAAATAAGTATGCAGAATTGTCTACAAGTCGTACCTACGTTTGGGGAAACAAAGACAGCCGCGCAAGTATTTGAATATTTTACTAGATGGCGTTAGTGCCTTTGTGGTTCTTACCACTTTTTTTTTGACTTTTGGGACGACGAAGTCTGATTGGTCAGTAGTGCCCCGCGCTTCCCGTGAGTTCGTTGTGTCCTGGAGCTACAACCACTTAAAGGTATTTATGGCCATTTTTTTATCATCTTTTGAAACTACAAAGACGCATACGTTTTTAAGACTTCAATATTTTTTTGTTATTAGTTAAGACATTTGGAACAACAAAGTCATTCGTAGTAAAAGGTTTTTGTTGGTCCAATATTAGGATTTGTGTGTTATATAACTGGAACAACAAACAGTATAATTCAATAATTATTTACAGAAACTTAAGACTGTTCAGTATTCATTATCAAGGATTGAAATTTAAAAGGTCTCTACTCGGTTTTTATCTCACTCTTTTTTATTTTTGAAAGCTACTTTTTTTTAGAGGTCTCTATTTTATTTTAAATAAGAAACTTGTATAAACAAGAATGTGATTTAAGTTTCAGTTAGTTGTTTGCTGCAATTATCAATTCAATTTCGAGGTTGATATTTAGTTTTTTTATTATTACTTAAGATTGTTAGAAGTTAAAAACTTTATAAGACTGAGTGTAAAGTCTGCACTATTTATATTGTTATTAAAACTAAGATTAAAATGTTGCTAATATTTTGAAAATTGTTAACGAGATGCTATTGTTAAAAAAACTTCATAAGACTGAGTGTAAAATGTGCACTATTTATAATGTAATTAATACTAAGATTTAAAAGTGATGCTAATATTTAGAAAGTTGTTAACTAGATAATATTGTTTTGAGATACTTTTATTTGTTATTTAGTGATTGATTTTATTACTTAAAATAAGGAAAACAAATAATTAAGAATACTAAATATGCGACTTGAAAACTTTAGAAGTTGATTTTACATGGAAGAATGCTGTGCATTACCTAGAATGTGATTAAAACTAGCCATACAAAAATAATGTTATATTTTAATAAGGTAATTTTTTAGTTTTTTCGTTTTGAGATACTTTGTTTTTGATTACTTTTAGTTCGCAGTTGATTTTATTAGAACAAAATAAACAAACTAAATATGTAATACTTTTTGTTTAATTTATAACTTCATCATAAATCTAAATTTTACGTAAGCACAAATAATTAAATTATATCTTTCTCTGGTACAACAAAGTCACATGGTGGTATCTTTTTTGTTTTACTGATTATTTAACTTTTGGTTTGCAGTTAGTTTTATTAGTACAAAATAAACAAAATAAAAATTAAATACCATTATTTTTATTTATAAATTTATCATAAATCTTAATTGTAGATAAGGCACAAATAATTAATTTATATTTTATTCTGGTACAACAAAGTCACAAGTTGGGAGCTTTTTACGTTTTTAGCGATTATTTCCTTTATTTTTGATAAATAAAAATAAGTTTTTACCTGAAACTGTAGCTAAAAGAATGAGCGATATGATTTTATAAAAAAATTTAGGATAGCGCAGATAGTCATCTAGAAACGAGGAAAACAGTATGAAAAAAAACTTAAAAGTCTTCTCCTGTAAAATTGCTAAGTGACTAGTTATGGCTTTGTTGCACCGAAGGTGCGATATGTACAGCACACCCTGCGCAATTCGCGAGTTCTCCAAAGCGAATTGGCTAATACTTTCACTACGATGGCAAGTCAAAATAAAATTTGACTCAGCCATCGACACGACGAAGAAGAAGAATGAAAATTTGCCACATTGAAAATATTTAAGAAAAAATTTCACTAGTATTAGTAGTAGTAAAACATATTTTTTGTAATTTTTTGTCTGTCTTGAAATACTATTGCATGGAATTGGATGCGGTTTTCATGGTTGTATAGCTGGAGATATAATATGAGGTATAATATTATACCAGTTTTTAAGTTAAACCTCCAGCTACATCTTTGTATTTTATTCCTAAGGGGGTAAGGGTAAAAAAGGGGTTGTAAGTTTAAATGTGAAGTAAATAAATTTTGCAAATCTGACATAAATTAACTATTTTTTAGCAAAGATGTTTGTACGGACCTTTATGGATTGATAGTAACGCTAGCTGAACCTTATAATTACAAGAACAAATCCCAAATAATTGTAAGACTTGTAATGTGTAATAACAAATTATAATAACACAGTTGCTGATACAAACAAAAGACGTAAATAAAATCAAAGATTTACATTTTCCTGCTCTTAATCTGAAGCCAACTGCAATTCCGGACATAAATTCAATGAGAATAAAAATTAATAGACACGAATTCCTTTTTTTTTCATTCGAGGGCGACAAATTGCTATAATTATTGCCCACTGATGGGACAGAGATATGATTTCACGCAATTTTAGGGTCCCTATCAACTCAATCTGAATGGCGTGTCGCGTCACTTTGACAAATACCCTATTAATTTTATTATTTTGATCATGTTTCTTTCATTTTTTGGAAAAGCGTAATTATGCCATTTTTATTTGATGTTTGATTGGATAAATAGGGAAATACAAATTAAGATATTATTTCTGAAACATGTAAAGAAAAATAACGAAATTATTTCTTTCTATTTTGATCAAACTGTTTTTTTTTTTTTTTTTATACTATACCCACAGCGAACTAACGTGTAGTCCACCTGATGGTAAGTGAAGTACAGCCCATGGACATCAACAATCCACAAAAGCAGATTATAGATGCGTCGCTGCAGCTGAGGACTACGATGTTATGCCTCATGTGCCAGTAATTTCAGGGCCTGATCTCACTACCAAACCGGAACACAGTAATGGAAGCACTACTATTTGGCGGCAGGTTAAAGGTAAGACGGTGGTGCTGCCGCCCGCGAGCTCATTCACAAGAGCTCTACCACCATTAATGATGTTTATGAAAGCTACCTTGATCAAAAAACTTAAATTTGTTTAATGTTTGTCTTCACCGACTAGATTTTGATTACAATTACGACTCCCAGTATTCAAAAACTTTTTTTTTTAATTATTCATTCTTTTTATAAAAATTTGGTTTAAGAAATTAGGCAGAAAGGGATAATTATAATGAGAGCCACAAACTAAAAATCTTTCAATCAAACCCAAAAACAAACCACAACAAATGAAATTAAGAAAACATCGTACTCATAATTACAAGCTACAAATTACTAAAGTTACCACCGTCATAGAACAAACCCAGTGGCCCAATAAAACAAAATAAAAAGGAGTTACGATCCCTGCGCCATCTGGCCGCAGTTGCTGACACTATTATTAAGGGAGCTACAAGGTGTTACAAGATAATGAAATTGTGGACGCAAATATTTGATGAGGAAGATAGATTGTGGATAATAGAAAGAAAGAAAAGATGGGAAATTTACGACGGAAAAGGTAACTTCGTTGCTGAAAATAGAGCAGTTTTCATTTGAGGTTAAGTTAAAAAAATAATCTTAAAATTCGCACACTAAGGACTAGTTTCAGAGGTTCCGGATAAATCTTATCCGACCCATATAATATAATTAAATAGTGGCACAAGTTCTATTTAAAAAAAGAACACTGCTGTCACTTTCATTTATGTGTGTTAATACAAATACACTTGTGAAATTTGGACTTAAAGTGGCTGCAAGCATCAGGTGCGTGGAATGAAAAATTTTACCAAATGGATTGTCTATTGTCATACCATCTTAACGGTTCGAATCGTTTCGATTCATTCCAATTTGGAACGTTCGTGATCCGGACGTTTAAAAAGCCTACTGTTTTATCAAAAATCCTAAACCCATTGCGATAATTAAGAAAATATAAATGAATTTAAGAAATTGAACTTATTATATATTACTTAAATATTAAATAACAATTTTGGAAATTAATACTGTTATCATATTATGCAGCTATACATTAAACATATCATTAAAAACATTCATACATAATAGCAGCCCTGTATCTAATACATGTCCCACAGCTGGGCTCGGGCCTCTTCTAATGATGAGAAGGGTTAGGCCATAGTCCACCACGCTGGCCAAGTGCGGATTGGTAAACTTCACACACCCTCAAGCACTTTTTTAGACACTCTCAGACATGCAGATTTCCTCACGATGTTTTCCTACACCGTTAGCGAGCGATAATTATATGATGAATACACACATATCTTCGAAAAGACGAATCTTAACGATTTATTGATAGAGGTGTGCGCCGTGGGTTCGAACCCGAGACCTTTGACTTCGCAGTCCTGCGGTCTCCCACTCGAACAAACTAAACAAGATGCTGCAATGCTATTAAGTAAATTATATCAAATGAGCAATGAACATACGGATGAAAAATGTGTCAAAAAAGAAAAATACATGTTATAGTGATATTATTCATAATCTTAAAATTTACAATCAAAACAATAATCAAATTAAAGCCAAGTTTTATTGCCGCACCAATTTAAGAACCAGCTCTTCATAATCAAATAATTTAATAAACCGTCCTCATTTCCATACAAAACAAGTATAAAACCCTTTTTAGCTCTCGCACTAAAACGAAGAACTTGGCTCTTTACGACCGCCATCTTGTTTTATACCAAGCATCTAATTGTCAGAGATTATTTTATTGTTGTTGAAAAGAATATACACGTTTGTAATATTTTAAAACAAATTTAAGATTTGCCTTTTTGTATTTTATATAATATTAAAGTAGAAAAATTAAGAATCCAGCAGGACTCGAACTTGCAGCCCCTGGGTATAGGCCCCAAGTGCTTTGCCAAATCAGCTAATTCGTATGCTGCTAGACTCGAAATTTCTCAACTCTTTGGCAGGGGGTGCAGGTTCGAGTCCTGCTGGATTCTTAATTTTTAAAATTTAATATTATATAAAATATACACGTTTATAATGGTGTGTTGATTCATCTCGTAAATATATTATTTTGATCTACAGATATATATGAAATTGTAAGTGATCCATGTTTGTACACACGGCTACCGATCATACATAACATAACATAACATCACGCCTATATTATCCACACTTCACCTGTTATGTTTAGGTCCCAAGGGATAGGGGGTGAGCCTATTGCCATGCATCGGGCACCATTCCAACTTCGTGCTGCTATCGTAAATTTCCTTACGAAAAGTTCACGAATAACACTTTGCCCGACCCGGGAATCAAACCCGAGACCTCGCAGGAAGTGGTGCATTTGCTAACCACTACACCAAGTTATCATATTTAATATTTCATAAACATTAAATATTACGATAACTGTTACGTATGCGTCAGGCATACCTTTGCAAGCCGAGGTGCAGCGTTAGTAATACGTGCGGTGGACGTCGCGCCATACAACCATTTTTACCGGATTGGTGCACTTTCGTTTCTAACATCGAACGTAGTCACCTATTTTAGGATGTAGTCATTAAGTTTTAATGTAATTTCTTTATTAAAGTTTTATTTTAAGTCAATTTGGTTTCCTTTCGGTCCTCTGGCGGCGGCCAACGTAATTTAACTTAATTTAATTATTAATCAATTTTGCACAACAGTTACGAAATTAATTTAAATCAAGCGTTGACAAATAGAAAATTTTCGCACGAGACGTGATTTTTCACACTTGTCAATTGTCACTCAAAAGCAACGCAATGTGAAGGGACAACACTAGTCGTACCTACCGCGACGAATCGTGACGCGATTTTAAAACTGTCACTTTAAATTAACCCTTTGAGAACTTTGCGGGTTTTGTGCAATCGTGGGAAAGGAAACAAATCTATGTTTTATACAATTGTATTTTTTTATTTTTTTTATAAAATTGCGTATTACAATTTTACAAAAGTATATTATTGATTATCAGTTTTTGTCTTTCTGTCTTTTTGTCTTTTGTCTGTCTGTCACTTTCTGCTACGCAGGTGTTGTGGGTTAGTAGGTTCGAACGGGACATAATATATCTTAGTGCGATCCGCAAAGATTTCTGACTTTCCTGTCTCTAGGTCGGCTCTGTGTGTGTGTAATGGATGTTTGTGAACACCCCAGCGATATATTAAATTATTTTCTTGACTGTGTAATATTTAAGTGTATTTTAATTGATTATAAACTTTAATTAATTTTATTGCAATCTTCGTTTAATACGGCACTTTTCAAACTTACCTCGTCAAATACTGACGCGATTTTAAAACTGTCATTTTAAATTGACCTTTGAGAACTTAACGGGCTTTATTGCAATTGTGAGAATGAAAATTATTATTAACTAACATTTAAAGTAAAAACGTTATTAAGATTGATCAATCTTTTTTATTTTGAAGCACTGTAATGTCAGCTCCTTATATTAAAACACAAACAACATAAACATATGTATTGGAACGCCTAAAGTGATAAATGATAATTATATACCCATATTGAACACTTTAGGCATTTCTATATATCTGAATACTTTGACTGCAACTTAATATAAGGAGTTGTACAGTCGGTACAAGCAAAAAGCTTTAAAAAATGCATGTTATTAAATAAAATCTCAAAATAAATTATATTTATTCAAATTTGCGACCATAAACGACCAAAAGATCTTAAACTAACTATTGTATTGCAAATGCAATATCAACAGCTTAAATTTTATATCTTTTGACTAATTTCTTCTATTTTACAACCACAGATGTTCATTTTTTATTCCTTCACCCGATAAATAGAGACATTATATTTAACGATACATATTTAGTTTTACGATCGATTCATCACAAAAATACTAAACGTCATTCCTGTCATTAACGATCGTACACGTCACTATTACTATGATTATGCAAATTCCTTTCGTATTAACAAATCAGCCGTTACAAATTAATGTTTACAATAATTTGCATACTTTTGAATAAAACCTCGTGTCATCCGAACATATTTATGCAAAAAATACCAACATTAACGACTCATTAAATTTAAAAAATAGAATCTTTTTACGACATCGATCAATCAATCGACTTAACAAAAATTATGCTAATTAGGCACATCACTATTACCTTTTTTAATTAATTCATTAGGGTTGTCGCAGATAAATTTTGTTTTTTAATACCACCAAGGGATGTCACATTTGCAGTTATTTCTTCCGCGTGATTTGTTCGTTGGATTTTCTAGTTATATTTTTTAATGGTATGTCAATTTAATGTTATTTCCTTTGTGAATCGTATTGACAATATGTCGATAGGGTAGCTACCGTGTTGTGCCAACGAACCCTTTTAAAATTTCAAGCTTTATATTACAAATTGAATCGGCACAATGAATTGGCACCCTTTTGCAATGCTTTGAGCGTTTATTCCTATGTTATGTAGTGTGAGTAATTTTGAAATTTATTTGACATGTAATATTGGTACATTTGGTTCTTTATTTTGTACATGTGGTGATATTAACACCCACTTCTAGTGTTTATTTCGAAATAAAATATGTTTAAAAGTAACACATGGGTCTTCAAACAGCAGTTGACTGGAACTTCATAGGCAAGCGTGATCCACAGTACACCGTATCATCACTTTCCCACCAGGTGAGATCATGGACACACGCGTACTTATTCACCAAATAAAAACAGAAATATTTAATATTTCAAACAATTGGAGAGCCCAAGAGGCGCTTGAACACGTCAAAATATTACAAACAGATAATATAAAAATAAATTATAAGTATAACTAAATTATACTAATTACAATGATTTGAATAACCGGGGCTTAGATTAATTTTAATCCAACTGTTTAGAATCAGATTAAAATCAAACTAAGTACCAGCTCTGATGGGTATTGCTTATTATTGAAGAGCTGAAGAGAAACTCATGTGCACCATCTTTTCAAATGAAATGAATAAAATCTCTCTCAACCTCTGAAAAAAAAAAATCAACGTTAATTATTTACATTTTTGTGAGTATTAATATAATAATATTGTCCTCGCCACACAAGGACAACAAAATACAATAACGTTTAGATAAATACCACTTACGCAGAGTGAAATACAATAAAGTTCATAACATTTCTACCTCAAAAAGCAATTTGTTACAAAAATATTCAGTCACTCACGTGACGCTCAGGAATATTGCACAAACACGGAAAATGAAACACAAATAGATACTCGAGGAATAATCTTGTGAGAACAAATAAATGTTTCAAGTAAAGAGTTGTGATCGCAAGATGGCTCTAATCAAAACAAACAATAAGACGAACAACCCCAAACGTTAGTGTAAGCTGGATAATTTTCACGTTGGTAAAGAGTAACTTCTTCATCTATTTGATTGTTTTTATAGCATTTAGCTATGCTTAGTAAATTAAACTAAGAAACAGTTGACAAAAATATGGGACCGGCAGGATTTGAACCTACGACCTTCTGCACACCGGGCAGTTGCTTTAACCAACCAGCTACGGTTGGCTCTAGCTAAATTTCTCAACTGTATGTTACGTTATTTCGTTACGTTACGTAATAAGTTCATCCTTTGTTCTTATTTTAAGTAGAATACAAACCAACATGGCGAAATTCAGCACAAATGTTGTAAAGAACAAACGCAGACGTTATTTTAACTAGCTGTAGCTGGTTGGTTGTATGAAGGAGGTTGTAGGTGCAAATCCTGCCGGTACCATAATTTTTAACTGTTTCTTAGTAGTAACTTCATCAGTCCATGTCCATGGGGGTGCATGAAAGGAGCCTCCCCGAGTGACGTATACAATAATTCCCTACGTCCGGCGCACCCTGGGCAATTCGCGAGTTCTTAATAGCGAATTGGCTAATCCTTTAACCACGATGGCAAGTCAAAACCTAGACCACCTTACTGACTGTCCAAAATGCCCTACCACCTGCACAAGAGAGGCGCTCATGAACGCCGACGAGAGCGCCTTAACAGTGGCCACTTAATGGATCGACACGACGAAGAAGAAGATCAGTCCATGAACATTAACATTGTACAAAAGCAGACTGTCGTAATTTCTGGGGCTGATTTCACCATCAACCTGAAATACAGTAGGTAGTGCAAGCATTTAGCGTATTACTACATATTTAGCGGCAGATTAAAGATGTGAGGGTTGTAACCACCTCTACCACCTACTCATCTATGAACACCAACAAACTAGATATTAGCTGAGCATTAAGATATTATGTCTCATGTGTCAGTTATTTCAGAGTCTTACTACTATTGTTTTTGTAGGTATGAAATGCTGTCTTTATTATTTTGGATCCTTTATTATATTGTATCAAGAAATCGAGAAATCAAAACATTTATTTTCATGCCCCAGCTTTGCTTACCAGTATGCTTCCAGACCCCAAGGACCTTGGGCCCATGAACGCGTCAGAACAAACATCAAAGACAAAGAAAATTATACATGATGCTAATAATAACAAATAATATTTATATACCAAAAAATGTACACGCAGATTGCCTTAACTTAACAATATTTTAAATAAAATGAAATTAATTTATACAAATAAAATTAAATGTGAAAAGAAAACTATATAAATATTAATCAATTTTCATTAGTCATGTTTCATCAACGACGTCACTTAAAAAAAAGTTATAGTAAGAACACTACTGTACTGTAGCGTACAAAACGTTGATGTAAAAACTTGAAATTCGAAAGAAATAAACACACAGTATAAACCACTTCCCATCACCACGTATAAAACAACTTAACCTAAATTTTTATTCGCTTTTAAAATTATGCAAATTTCGTATCTAACAAAAAGCTCTTGATTCTGTATACCCGCATACTCGACCACTTGACAGATTCTTTACGAAGACTTATACTTAATGCATCTCATCTTAAGCTATGCAAATTCTATTTACTCAAGGGCCTCTCAACTTCTATTTGTGTACGATGTGAATGGAAAATCAAGTGGACTCGAAATAATGTATCTGGTGCTTGTCTTCCCGTATACTTTTGAATGTTTAACTGTGAAACTGCTTAGTAAAAATGTGGTTAAGAAAGAATAAGCTGCTAGAGGCGACACCGAGGGGACTGCTGGGGACGACCGAATGGCGGAGTGCGTAGTGTGCCTGCCTGCGACACCGAGGTCGCGGTTGGTGTTTCTATGTATAATAAGTATGTATTTACAAAAGAAAAGTATATAAATGTATTATTAGACTGGCGAATCCTTTCACCACGATGGCAAGTCAATACCATGAAAATATGACTGCAGTCGACACGAAAGACGAAGAAGAAGTATCAGTTATTCTAGTGTCCATAGTACAAGCTCTGGTTAGTTTGGGACTAGATTTCATTCCGATTTACACACGATGAGAAAAATAATCAGACATTCAACTATTCTTAGAAGGACTGTGATCAGTTTTGCTATTGAATTAGACCTTGTATCATGTTTTGTGTTTTCTGGTGGATAGGCACGCGTTTGACCACGATCTCACCTGATGGTAATTGATGATGCGGTCTACGGTGGAGCACGCTTACCTATAAGATACCTATTTACTCTTGTTTTAAAAACATCCAGATTGTACTCATCCGGAAACAGAGACTCGGGCAGGACATCTATTCTTTGGCAGTTCGCATAAGGAATGTCGAATGTTGACGATGCGTTATTGCCACTCAAACACTTTCTATTTCGGAAAAGTGTAACTGTGGTCCCTTTGGTACAAAAGTGTTTCTGATAATGTGACTGTAAAATGAAATCTAATTCAAAAGAACATTACAGACTTATCCAACCGATGATCTATCCCAAAGTCTCCTTGCCCTAGTCCACTCAAAAGTTGACCGCTCTTCAAAAACATTGTGTCATGAAAAGGCCAAATCAAATTGAAAAGGGCACAAGTGAGATCCGCAGAGGTATTGGTTTTGACGGTCTAACACCCAACCGAACCGAGCTGAAGTGTGGTCATAGATTAAAGTTGTAGAACTGATTATGGTATGTAAAAAATACCTGAATGTTTACTATTTTTAAGTCTTATTGACTCCGTATTGAACTGTTGTTCATTTGAAGGTAAGTGGCTGCTGTACACATTTGTAAAATATAACAAATGTGTCTTCTTATCTTAAAAATAAATAATATATCTTTTGCTAATCATTTCAGGGTCTAATCTCATAACCAGCCCGAAACGTAGCTGTGAAAACACTAGGTTCTTTTTGGCGACAGGTTAAAGGAGACCATAGTCCCTCGAACTTGTTCAGAGAGCTCTTCTGAATACACTCCCACATTTTCTTGTGTATACCAAGGGAGTAAAATTCTTGATCTCACTAAAAAAACGGTGGCTTTCACTACAGTATTTCTATTAAGGTCTTTCATTGCAAAGGCATAAAAGGTACAATATCGAATGGTGCCTGTGCTTGTTTTCTAAATTTCCCCCGCTAATATAAAGTGATGATTAAGCGTAAAAATAACATAACATCACGCATAATATATTACCCAGAAGGCTGTGGATGAGGTGTACAACACCCACATTACACCTGTTATGTCTAAGTTCCATTGGATAAGCCTGTCTCCATCCACCGGGCACAACTCCAATTCACAAATAAAGCTCACAAATAATAATTTGCCCGACTCGGCATTCGAACCCGAGACGTCGCGAAGAGAGGCATACGTTAAACACCTAGACCATAGAGGCAGTTCAAAATGTTTTTTGAAATACTGATCTTCGTGTAGCCATTTCTACCTGTAGCGTAGGTATTATAGTAACTGTAAAGGTTTTATGGTTTAATCTTTGAGGCCTGATAAAGATCTCGACCCATTGCTGCCGTCCTATCCTTTGTGAATCAGTAATGTATGCAGAGGGCCCGTTTGTCAAATACATAGTGATGTTTTGGTAACTATTGTGTAAATACATTGTTTGTTAGGTATGTAATGACTGACAGGTACATAAAGTAGGTACTACTAGAATACTTACCACTGTGACTCCGCCTGCGTGGTATGTCGATAAAAAGTAGGTCCTTCTCCAAACCTTCCAATATTCCCATACCAAATTTCATCGAAATCAGTCCAGTAGTTTAGGCGTAAAAGCGTAACAGACTTTTGGATTTATATTACTGCATAGGAAGGATATAAACGACCTTCTTATAAATTTGTATTTAAACTTTAGAGTGAACACTTATGTACTCTATGGTGAACACTTTAATAATAATTTAATGTATGTGTCTAACCTAATAAATTTTGGCTGTAAATTAAGTGTGATCTAATAAACTAAAGTGATTTTCTATTTAAACATGAAAGATCAACTGGATGCTGAAAATTTATCTATAGTTTTAGGAATCAGAGGCGGAATTGATTT
This sequence comes from Hypena proboscidalis, assembly GCA_905147285.1. Lineage (NCBI taxonomy): Eukaryota > Metazoa > Arthropoda > Insecta > Lepidoptera > Erebidae > Hypena > Hypena proboscidalis. Next base: position 3,512,263 of record LR990147.1, read on the forward strand.
AAAAAAAACAATCAGAAACAAACACACTTTTATTTTCTATTAAAGAAATTAAATTTTTAACAAATACAAATGAAGAGGAATTTATTTAATTTTACTGAATTACAAAGTAGGCAGTTTTGACTTTCCAAACAGACAGAGGTTCCCCTTAGGCAAGTTATCGGTACACAGAGAGAGACCCAAATGAGCTGCGCACCCGCTTATATAACCTCCGCCCTACTACTCGTCGTTCGCAATCCGTTAGGCAATGACGTTTTACATTATGCCTCTAACAATAGAATAATCACGTGTTTTTAAATTTGTCCTCTATATTTTTCCATGAAACCCGGCTTACTATTAAAATAGCCGGCTTACACTTAAACTTTTATATTATTCTTCATATAATACAGCAGTTTTTATCTTTTCATAGCCACAGAACAGATAGCACAGCAACGATAAACAATCTTATAGTCAATTGGTCATACCCCTTTACATCGTGCAGCACTTAGGCTAAACCTAAGTATTTAAATGATTTTAAATCCTATTATTCACAATTAAATTTTGAAAAGTAATTGAAAAAAGAATAGGTTTAATTTAATTTAAATCTTATTCTTATTTTGACTGTTTTGACCGCGTCATTAATGTATCAGCGCCATGACAGGCGCTGACAGGAGAAACGTGACAAGAAAATTTGGCCATCTTGAAGTAAACAGGTACATAAATCATAAAATATCCTTTTTCTATGAAATTAAATACCGAATTCCCATCAAAATTACTGATTGCACAACAAAATATTCAACTCAAAATATCACTAAACACACTACAATTTATTTTCACAGCGCACAGCAATTTTTCCTAAAGTAAAAGCTTTTTTATCAATGCACAACTAATAATCTTAATGCACATTATACATGTTAACTCTTTTTCTTTTAAATATAGCTTCTATTTTTATAATATTTACAGCAGTTTTTCTAGATCAAACAACATTTTTTTAGTCACAGTCATCTTATTATTTATTAATTATCACATAATGAGATCAGCAAAAAAAATATAAAATTAGATACAAAATTGTAATTTATTGAATTATTAAAGCAGGTCTTGCTTTCGCGGGGCGTCCACGCTTCCTTTTTTGCCCAATAGGCACATTTTTAGCTTCTGCAGGTGGCGCCACGTACTGTCGTCTGTTACGATCTATGATAATAAGAAATTGGTAGGTAGTATAATATTATTTTATTTAGTAGGTAGATTCAAAAAGGGGTCGGAGTATCACAAAGATTAGCTAGCACTCGCCGGCCGCTGCCGCGGCACGCTCGCTTCGCTCGCTCGGCTCGCGCTATGTTATGGTCGCAGTTCTAACTAACCTACTACTTTACCCATAATTGACCTATGCCATAACTATAGCTTTTATTTTTATATTATTTACTCCAGTGACGAAAAAACGCGCGAAGTTTTTCAGTTAAGTTGTTCTGCTTTTAGAAATAATGCAATGTAAAAGGATTTTTTTGTTATAATAATCATTAAATTTACCGAGCATGGCTTCTTGAAAATTAAGACCAATATGATGAACAGATTTTGTTGTACTTACTGGTTAATATGCGACTGGGATAGTTATTTTGCTATGAAATATGGTAAATTTGATGTGCAGTCAGTATTTATGCTATGCATGTAGTATTTTTGTACAAAAATAAATTTAACTGTATTGCATTATGAGGAAAAAAGGAATGTCATATTGATGTGTAATTTCGAATTATCTGCAGTTTGAGTTTTGTTAAACATTTAGTTTATCTGTAGTGAAGTAAGTTATTTGATGCAAAAAAGAATATAAATGATGAGTATGTATTGATAGGCGATTATTTATTTGATATGCAATATAATATATCCCATTATTTATCTACAAGTGCGCAATATCAAATAACTACAGTTCAAATATTCTACACATAGGAAATAGTTCTCGCAACAATCGCACCAGCATTTGACCTAAATCAATAAACTCTATTCAGATTCAATCAAGTGAGTACATTGAATACCTCCATCGCAAGACGAATGGCCCCATACATCTTCAGTTGATTCATGGCGGTTATTGAAATTGTATGCAAATTCTGTCACGCCCGAGGTGCTTATGTCAAGTGGCCGCAAGTGTTAGCGTGATTTAGGAACTGGGTGAGGGTTTTAATATTTTTAATACTTATAGCATTTAATACACACCCTTAAATGTATTTTTGATTCTATATTTTCTCAAATAAGTATTGTTCGGAGAAATAGGCATAGATTTAGCTTGGATGTCTACCATTATTTTTTCTACTACCGTTGCCCATCCAAATGGAATTTAATAAAGAGCTTTTGCTTTACTTACCTTAATAGTATTATTTGCTAGCTTCTATATTATATATTTTATATATTAAAACATTATTACAGCAAAAAATCTTTGAAAAATCTGATATAAAAAAATAACTCGAATCATTTATTTTCATAAACCCCTAGGGGCACTTAAACATGACAACAAACAATTTAAATACAGAAGAAGTGTACGGTTGGCGTAGTGGTTAAAGCGGTCGCCTCGCCTCTTTCAACTACGCTGGTGTTGTGGGTTCGATCCCCACATGGGACAAATCTTTGTGTGATTCGCAAAGATTTGTTCTGACTCTGGGTGTGCTTTGTGTGTGTGAAATGTATATTTGTGAACACCCCCGCGACACAGGAGTTACTCCTAGTGTGGGGGTCGTTTTAAAAAAAATATATTTTCAGAATTAAATAATTAAAATAATACTAATGTTATACTGATGTTATGTACTCTTCAAACATAGCCATCTTCATAATAGGTACAAGAAACAATAATCATACGAGTTGGATCTTAAATTATTTTAGTCTAATAACTTATCTAATCTAAACCTAATAAGTCACTGTCAGAAGGCCTCGTACCCAAAATGCTGGCAGCATTACCGCGTGACATGTTTATTTCTAGTTATTATTTTAGTGCATTCGCCTAATACTCAAGGGACTTCCACCTAATCTATGCTGTACCCACCAAATATCACCACGGATCTTTAAAACAATACTGTCACAAAACTTTTCAAATCATTAATCAAACGAGGAATAATCCGAAACTAATTAAACCACGCGTGTTCATCCCATGGGTATTTTCTATCCACTACCTACGGGTAGGAAATCCCTAGTGATGTAAAAAAATATATATTCATCGAATATCTGATCTGCAGAATATTCGTATTCGCCAAATACTAAAACTGTATTTTTGTAAATTATATCAAAGAACAGTGATCTGCGCTCCTAAATAAATAAAATAAAGTTGGTGGCTGCTATGCTATTTTTTTTCAAAGCGTTATAAATTTTCGAGTAAAATTTTCTAGACAATTTTTTGTAGAAAATATTTTAAGAAGTTTTCCGTTCATAGTTTTTCTGGTTATCATTTACTTTTAAGTACATAGCTACTTATTTTCTACAAAAACAGTATAATATCCTCAATGCCACTATTGTTATATTTATGTTATTAAAATTCATGTTCGAGAAATTTTATTCGAATACCTTTTCGGGTATTCGATACAACACTATCAGGATTTCCCTATCAAAATAATTATTAGTTCACAAGACGGGATTACTCAACCCTTTTGCCCAATTAATTTGACTTGCTCTAAGCTGTTCATTAGATCCACTGTTAATAAGGGGTTAAGATTTCTCGTGTTAATTATGCGGGCATGATTTTTATCAAATTTTTTAGACTGTGCAATCAGTCGCTACTCAATTTGTCCTGTTGTTGTTGAAATTGTAGGACCATTATAATTAACATTGTATCCTACTTAAAGTACAAATTGATAAACGTGACGTCACGTAATAGCGTAACATACAGTTGAGAAGTTTAGGGTCCTGGCAAGAGGTGACCGTTGCTGAGTGGTTAAAGTAACTGCCCGGTATGCAGAGGTTCCTGTCGGTCCTAAAATTTCTTAACTGTTACTTGACTGCTACTTCAATTAGTTTCTTTGTATAATTTATAATATTTTATGCTTTAAAAATAATCAATAAGAAACTAATTATATGCTAGGACGGTTTAATTAATTAATAAACGACAGTTTTTTGTTATTTTTTTACATGTTTTTTATTAATCATCATCAATGCATCAATCAATCATACCATAGTACTTTAGTTGACTTCAGCTAGAATTTGGATCACTTTTTTGAAGGGATATCAGCATATTTTCAATCATTTAATTTTAAATATTTTATTTCCAATAATTAATTAAAATTTCATAATATTCACAAATTAAAAGTTTAAAGGCATTTCCAATTAGATCATCCTTTAGCAGCCTATATACTATATTAAGTATTGCCAAATATTATTTCGAGCCCAATGAACCATAATTTCAAAATGTCTGTCAGTAAAAGATAAATTTAATTTTCTCCAATTGAGCGTTATCTCCGAATCTCTGAAACTTTCTGCTTTGGTTAATACCTCGTCGATCACAAAGCCGACTTAGGAAAGTTTAATGAATTAACGCGAAATTAATTACTGTATTGGAGATCAAAGGAGTTTGTTCTGAACGTGAATACAGTTAATTGTTTATTTAGTATTCACATTTATTTATTTTATAGATATAGAGATAATTATATTATTAGATTCGCACAATTGCTATTCATTTTCATAAAATAGTACCTGAAATCGAAATGTAATAAATAATATTAGTAAAGTCGAATGAATATTCAGAAGTGGATTTAAAAGATAATACTCATAGTCATTATATATATTTAATTAAAATTAATGATGGAAATAATATATAATTAAGTACATTAAATTGAATATTGTAACAAATAAATACAATTTAAAAATTACAAGGAAAAAATAAATCGTCAGAATAACCAAATAAATCTCACAGCAAACACAACGCCATAAAATCCCAAACTAAGCAGAGCTTGTACTATGGGTACTAGAATAACTAATACTTATACCTATTACATACTTTTATTTTGTAAATACATACTTATTATACATAGAAACATCCAGAACAAGACAAACCTCCATGCTCATGCCCACAAAGATTTGTCTTGCGCGGAAATCGAACCCGCGACTTCAGCGTCGATAAGACAAATTGAATTCTGGATGTTATATAGAGTTTCTATCATAATTTCTTTATATGCCGTACTCGTCTGCATGTATTTCCATAGCTCGGATTGCACACCATCCTAATAATCATAACACGTACTTACAAATGCTATATAAGTCATATCCTCCGCATTCGTACGAAAACACAAGAACTTGTCCAAACTAAAAGGAGTCCTGTGTAACATAAACTGCCATGAAATACATAAAGTTTATTCTCTAAATATTCTCCAGAGTCTTCCGCTAGTGAGAAGGTTGTTTCGTTTGGAAGCTACTACTACTAGAAAACTTTACAAGACTATTATTAAATTGCATTATTATTTATTTTCATCGGACAAAGTATCACTTTGACTTGAGCGCTAGAGGGATGATTTGGACTTGTTTCAGAGGGATTGGACAGACAGTGTCCAATACCTCTGAAACAGAAAATTGTGGTCATGTATAGGGAAGACCTTTGTTCAGCAGTGGGACATGGGCTAAGAAAATATCTTTTAAACGAATTTATAATACTACTAAATTACTATTAATTAATTACCCATTTTCATACACACAAATTTACACACTCGCACTCATTCGGGTACACTCAACATACATACGCACGCACGCCCACAAACACACATTCTCAAAACCCAACATCACACAACTAGCACTTTCGTACCCATCTACCTATATTTAGTTTCGATGTATTTAAATTGATTATGTTTGTTTTTGCTTTTTTTAACACCTTTTTTTATGTAAGATTTAATTTAGTAAAAAGTTGCTGAGATGATGCTGGAAGGTACAACTCATCAACGTTTAGTACGGGGGTGCATGAACGGAGCCTCCCCGAGCGACGTACACAATCAACCCCTACGTCCGGCGTACCCTGGGCAGTCCGCAAATTTCCAACAAGCAGACTGGCGAATCCTTTCACCACGATGGCAAGTCAACACCATGAGAATATGACTGCAGCCATCGACACTAAAGAAGAAGAAGACGGGGATAATTCTTTAAATATAGGCACCTTAAAGTCGATAACCGTATTCTTTCAAATTATACTTAGATGAGGCGAAACGTCGAATATAACTTAAGTATTTCTTACTGTTTAGTACATTTTTGTAATTCAAGTCGTGTTCGGCAAATTATCAATGCGAGAATATTGATTATAAGTTTTCGTAGTACGGGTTTTGAAAGCAATGCTATTACCATACGTCCCGGGGCGCTGCTACCAAACAAAACGTTTGTCTTTTTAGCACATTTGTTTAAGATAGTTGTATTTCAACGGCGACGCATACATTATGCTCTACATAAAAATAACGGGTTATGGCTGAGACAAACGCTCTTTTTTGGTAAATCCTAAGTTACAAGGACTTTGACTCTGTCTGAAACCGAAACACTGAAGACTTTTTATTTTTTTGTAGGTACATACGAGAAATCAATCAAGTATACAAAAAAAAAATAGACATAGTAAAGACTGACTACATTTGTTTTGCATGAGTAAGTAATATTTTTAAGAAGTGTAATATACCAAGATATACAAAGGCTGCCTAGAAGAAGGCCGCCCTTTGTGCATAGCTATATATTGTTATTTAAACGTTCGTACAAAATGTGTGAAAAATCTTATGCACAAATAAAATTTGTATCTATCTATCTATCTATTTTGGTATGCAATCACAAATGCATAACTGGTGTAGTCATTCTTTGACAAGATGTAGAAGTTTTAATTGATTTGCCTTCTGTACATTACATTTGTAGCATATATGCCTTTATAACATAACGCCGATATAATATTCTTAAAGGATGTGCCAGAGGTTTATCACATGTGATAGAAAGTGAGTCTATCGACATCTGGTATTATTTAAGTTATTCATCGTCGTCCGAGCCTTTTTCTAATTACATTGGGGTCGGCTTCTAGTGTAACGGTTTTAGCTGAATATTAGTATTTTACGTGGAACGACTGCCATCAGTCCTCTAATACCCAGTACGAGGTAATACGATGATCTTTGTTTCGCTACTTGTCAAAATTTCTGGCCTCTGTTTACCCGTAATGAGTGCCATAGATGTTAGATAGAATCAGATGTTAAATGGCAACCAGGAGCGACGGCTCGTAACGGAAAGAAAAATCTTCAACGACACGTAATAATTGAATTTCTATGAGTTTATTTTACATAGTATAATGTTTTTTTAACACTTTTGTAAATTTTATGATTATACACGAATAAAATTGATTATGATTTAATCTAGATGGATCTAACTATGTATTTAATGTCTCTCTATCAACACCACCGCCAATAACCACGCGAATTACAAAATATCATCAGCTATAACCCGCGATGACCACCACCACCGAAGGGTGTCCACCATTCAATCAGCATCGGGACATAATCATAAAGTGTCCGACACGCGTACTCGTAAATATTCGTGCGGCAGTCCGTCCCCCGTCAGGGCTGGCAATCGTAACAAATGGTTGTGATTACTTCGAAAAAAAAATCACAGACATTACTCTGCAGAATATTTGAATTTTTTTTCCATTGGTAGTCCATCATTTTATCCGAAGCCTTTTCTCAAGAAATAGGTTATAGTATAGTATATGTATACTATCTGTACTAATATTTTATATATCTTTACTTAGATTATAAAGTGGAATGATTGTTTTGTTTTTTATTAGGTGCTATAAGCTTCGGATCTACTGGACTAGTTAAAAATAAATGTATAGATATTTCAAGACCCCGAGAATAATATAGGCTATTTTCTATCACTCATTAATTAATTCATTAATATCAATCAATAGCATCTGATTCTATCTAAAATCTATGGCAGTCATTTCACTACAAGCCGTAGACAGAGACAAGTGGAAAAAGGGTGGGGAGGCCTTTGCCCTGCAGTGGGACACTATAGGCTCATAAAAAAAAAACTGTTTGTAATTGATCAATTGATAGTTGTCAACTTTGTCAACTATTGACATTTGCATTTTCTTTATAAATAATTCAATTCAATACTTTAACTTATTAAATTGCTATTCATTAATAACTATAGTACTTAATTTCTTTAAATTGTTTTAAGCATATAAAAATAATGATTGTAAATGTAATTTCAATGTATTTAATATTTGAATGCTCTCAACTAAAGGGCAAAACATGCTGTACCTACTCGATATAATTACAACAACATCTTGTAACCGTGTTTTATGCGAATAAAGTTCTCGATTCTTGTTTTTTTATTCTTGTTTGACAGCCCTGACTCCCTGACCCAGGACTGTCCGCGATCGCCGGCCTGCTGGACATTTATTGCGCGTTGAGATGTTATGACGCAAAACGCTAGGGTGACTGTAATTGATCCGCGATTGTTATGGATTTTATTTTTTTTCGTTTATATTGCGTGCTGTGGTGTGGTTATTAGAATTTGGTATTCGATTTGTATCTGGAGATGTTTTGTTTTTATGATCACAAGTAAAATGTACCTACTTAATTAAATGTAGTGTCTGTTTCTAGCACAAATCAAAACCTTATGTTATTAATTTTACGTATTATTTTACAAAACTTAATCAAGTTAATTGAACCATTATACTTATTAACACTACATTAATTAATTAGCCGTTTGACTCTTAAATATAATATACTGCCTTTGGTAAAAAAAAACAAATTTGCTGAAAAAAAAGGTTATATTTAACGCTTAATAAAAAAAATATATCAACAATCACAAGCGGAGGTACATAGCCTTTTGGCAGCTAAACATTAAAAAATAATCTAAAATCACACGATCAAGTTTATTATACAACTATCAATGCACAATCTTCCCATTATAACTTGGACGTCTATACTCAATAAAAAAACAACAATAACGACGTTCCATTACAACTGGTCTTCCGTGAATAACGAGCATCGATAAACGCGCAAAACGAAATATAAACTGCATCACTATATGACAATTAAATCGAACTGTCTGTACATTACTCACAGATTTTACTTTATTAGACTACGGCAAAAATATAAATAAAATAAAGTTCTAAAATAAAGCTGGCATTATATGTTAGGTAGACGCAAAAAGTTTCGAAGTGTAGCATACTTCGAAACTTTTTGCGTCTACCGAATTACTACAACTATTTAAAGTATATACTAACGTTTTAACTAACTTACCAAGAAATTTGCCTGTTATATAGGTTAACTTTTATTCACCCAAAAAACATTATTATATTTACATTATTACCCTAACTACAATTAAATCGTTAAAACGATATAAATAAATACCTAACTATATATACATAAATTAAAATAATAATATTAAATTTTAAAATAAAATAAATCTCGTATAAAAACAAAAAAAAAACTTTGAATTACTGGCGCAGGAGCCAGATTTTGAATTTCGACACTGAAGAAACTTATCTTCAACATTTGTCATCTTTCTTGGACTGTAGTAATTGTATGTAGTTACCATTTATGAAAAAGTTCTCTTACAATATTCGTCTTTTACTATCATCTCGCTACGCCACCCCAAAAAAGCGAGCACTGCCGCGTGCCGGACCTATATCCCAATAAACGTAATTCCAAATAATGACGTCACGGTTTCCGAAATATTTTTCCGAATGCACATCGTAAAAGGTTTACGACCGCTTCCTGTACCTAGGTTTATTAACGACTTATACATGTGTGTGGTTATAGCCTATTAAACTTAGCCCGAGCTGATAGGTTGGTGCAATAAAAGGACTAATGATTTCATTGGGATGTGGAACCCGTTTCAGTTTGAGTAGTTAATGTTATGTGGATTCATTTATTGTTTGTTGTTATTATCATGGGTTAATCTTTGAACTGTCATTCCTAATATTGAATATATTATTATAATATAGTTTCTCCTATATTACCTAAAGCTTCTCAAATATTTGCATCTAGCAGTCAGCATTTCATGTTGCTGAGCTGATGCTGAAAGGTACAACTCCTCAATGTTTAGGAGTACGAGGATAATTCTTTAAATATAGGCACCTCAAGGCCGTTTACTGTATTCTTTCAAGTTATTTACAGATGAGTCGAGATGCTGAATATTACTTATATATACTTTTAGTGAATTTTAGTAATTGAAGTCGGTTTCTTTTTTGTATGTTTTAAGCCGGAATGCTTTTTGAAGATACATTGATTTTCATGATTAAATTTTGATTTGATAAAACTATACTTAACAAAAAATAAATAATAGTTTAAAAAAACTAAAAAAGGACATACATGGACTACATACATACATACATATTATTAATTCAAATTCAAATTCAAATCATTTATTTTCATAGGCCCCAGGAGACGCTTGAACACGTCAAAATATTACAAACAAATGATATAAAAATAAATTATAAGTAAAACTAAATTATACTAATTACAATGATTTGAATAACCGGGGCTTAGATTAATTTTAATCCAACGGTTTAGAATCAGATTAAAATCAAACTAAGTACCAGCTCCGATGGGTATTGCATTATGAGAAGAGCTGGTGAGAGATGTGCACCATCTTTTCAAATGAAATCAATAAAATATAATCATCATATCATACATATTGAAAGTCACATAAAAAGAGCAGTTCATGTTCAGTTCATACATACATTACATACATAAATACATACAGGTGAAGCTAATATAAGCGTGTTAAAAAAGGATCCAGTGGAGATCGAACCCACAGGCCACTGGTTATGGAATTGAAAGAAAGAAAGAAAGAAGAAAGAAAAATCATTTATTCTGGCAAATAAAATACATAATAATATAACGTCTAAAACTAAATAATTTAAAAAAACATTCTTAAAGCCAGAAATGGTACGCATCTCAGCACAATACTGCAGCGCCAAAAAGCACCGCAGCGCTGATAATTCTGATGCGCCCAGAGAATGAGAAGCAAGCAGTGTGACAACAGAAAAAAAAAATTAAGATAAAAGAATAAGATAAAAGAAAGCAGTAAAATCGAATTTTTCAACATATTCCTGTTATGAATATAAGGTTTCCTATGGTTATTTTTTCTATGCTACTCCTGCAGCGAACAAACGTGTAGTCCATCTGATAGTAAGTGGAGTATAACCCTTGGACATCAGCAATCCACAAAAGCAGATTGTAGATGCGTCGCAAATGCCAGTAATTTCGGAGCCTGATCTCACCACCAAACTGGAACACAGTAATGCACGCACTACTATTTGGCGGCAGGTAAAAAGTGAGACAGTAGTGCTGGCGCCCTCGAACTCGTTCACAAGAGCTCTACCACCAGTAAAAAATATGCTCTAAAATATATATAATATATACTAATATAACAAGGTTTGATTTATTGTTACCTACAGAGTCAAAGGTTTTAATAATATTGTGGTACTTTGTATGATATAAAGATTGCTTTTTTGAAGGCAGACCAATCACTCACATTAATTTTCTTTGAATAGACGCGAATAACTGCATCAATTTTTTTTTTTTTTTACTAGCCTGCGTGTGTGTTCCACTGCTGAGCAAAGACCTCTCCCCATGACTTAATCAAATCAAAATTTTAATCATAATTAATTCCTATACCTACAATCCCCATCCACCACAACCAAACACAATCCTTCAAAATTTAATCACAAGACACCTACGGTCATCTCATTCAAGCATCTTATTAGAAAATTGCCCTCCTAAAATTAACCCTTCATAAACAATGTCCACTATTTTGCTTAATTAAGTCTAATTCATGGTCGTATTCAAATTCAGTAAATCAAAATGCCCGTATGTTGTATGGGAAAATGGATCAAGCATGAATGGCCGTCATTACTGGGGTCATTTCAACAAAAGGAGACCGGACTAGCTACCCTTTGGATTGGAGTGGTGTGGAGCTGTGTTTCTATAATTATTTTGGCTTGTGATGACGCCTTTGATGATAATTAGTGAGTATTGATGATGCGGTGAATTGACACATATTGAATAAGTTGCTGGACATTGGGCAATAAATCAACTGTAATTCAGCTGAATGTGAATTAGCTGGGTTTTTAATGTTCCTATTGAAGATTGAGATTGAGAATATTAATTAGACTTCTAAAAGATCATCAAATAATCATTGTTTTAATCTTTAAAAAAATATGAGGTTAATTTTACTTTATGTATGCTTCTTCGAAATTGTGCCCGGTGGATGGCGATAGGCTCACTCCCCATCCCATATTCAAAATCAAATTTCAAAATGCAAATTCAAATATATTATTGGACAAGGGACCTAAATATGACAGGTGAAGTTTGGGTGTTGTACACCTCTGCCACACCCTTCTAGGTAATATAGGCGTGATGTTATGTATGTATATGTCTATTGGTCGAATGATGCTACGTAGTAATCCATTTGACCAACATCAATAGATACAAACTGGTCTAAAAAAATAATGCACCCTTAAATAATATTACATCAACCAAAATAACACATCTAACTAAAATGTGCATCTAAAACAAAATAGACAAAGATACTTTTTAATCATAATTTATTCAAACAACTCTACTCCATATCTCTAAAAAATTCCAAAAACTCATTCACTCGACCGATGGAGTGGACAGTTTTTTCCTATTTGGCAATTGATAGCGGCCACCCGACAATTAAGGGGTCGCCGAATATTTTAAACATTCCTTTTATAATGCAAATTAAACGTATTGACTCTGTCTACCCTCACATCTAGATAAGAACTATGACTGAGCGAAAGAGATGACATTTACTATATAGCTCTATCTCTTTTTTACGGAACCACGGTAGTTTTTAATATTTCAATAGAGTGCCCTAAATCACTGGACGTTTGATATTTAAATTGTCTGTCGTAAGTTCACGTTCTAATTTCGCCTTTTTGCGTTTTGAAATAAGAACTGATATCATTTTTTTCATTACTTTTAATTTATGGTCTTATCATCAGCCAGTTAGATTTAAAATATAATATAATTATATACAAATGAATACTTTTTAAGAACTATGGAAAATTTGTTTTTTGAGAAAAGAATATTGTTTGTGAATTTTGATCATTGAATTATAATTCTTGTGCAGTTGAAATTGGGTTCATATGAACTGCATAAGAAAACTTGGTAATTTTCTTCACTTCCGTTTTTCTCAAGGGGCGTGAAAGGGATGCAGGACCGATTGTTTAGAGTTATTCAGGGCACGTTTTAGTTTTAATGGACCGGACGCATGGGGGCCGATTGTTTGTGTCCAGCGATAAAAATGTATGGGAAAACATTTTTAATTAATGGTCTTTATTAAGGGTGGACGCCATTCGGTTTATGCGAATATGATACGAAATTAAAATTAAGAGTAATAAAAAATGCTAGGCAAACTGGTCTTATATTATGTACTTTATTTTTTTCTATGGATAATGACTTTGTGTCGGAACACAATTTCAAAATTAGGTATAAAACTCCGCCCACGTTGTACGTCAAAATAACCTTAGGTATGTCGATTCAAGATGACAGCTAATTTTATAAAAAAAATATATAATCTGTTCATCGGAGCATGAATAACTAACAAATGAATGCCTACATATTATTCAAAATTATTTCTTTATTATTGAGAATACAGGTTACTCACGTTATGTTAGCCGGAAATATGCCGACTAGTTTCGAATCTATTACGTAGATTAATCAACTGGGCAATTAAATGCGATGAATTATATCTAGGTATATCTCCGGCTAAAGTAACGTGAGTAACCCGTATTCTCAATAATAATATCTTCACCTCACGTCGTTTTTAATAATATTAAAATTATTTCTATATTTTTTGCAGTGACTAACGTTTGCAATATGGCAAATAAACGGCTTAAACAAAAACACCTAATAGTCATAAGCCAATTAACCAATGTCTAGTCAATAAGTAGTCTAACATTCTTTTAGTTCAAGCTACCGTTAAGTAGCAACGCTAAAAAAAACATATTTTCATTCATATTTCTGTCACACCTGTCTATTACATTCCGTACAATATTGAACTTTATGAGTTAGCAATAAGATGTAAATTGCCTTGTAGTGATATAGTAGGGTGACCAGGTGTGTTCACGGTCGGTATGGCACAGACGGAAGGTGCGAGTCTATAAAGTTCATGGCACGTGGTCCTCTGACCTTTTGCAGTTGAAAGAAAACTAAAGTTTTTTTGCAAGACATTGTCGTGTGCCAGGATGTTGGTATTAGCAAAAAATTAAAGGCAATCATAATCAATGGTCAATTCAAGTATGGCGATCTGATGGTCAACTGTTCTCTTATATCTAAGTAAAGTTATTAGATATTATTGGTTTGTCGTCTAGGTTAAGACAAGTTTTTGAATAAAACGACAGTTTTTTTTTTTTATGCTACGCCCACAGCGAATGAACGTGTAGTCCACCTGATGGTAAGTGGATTACAGCCCATGCACATCAACAATCCACAAAAGCAGATTATAGATGCGTCGCTGCAGCTGAGGACTACGGTGTTCTGTTTCATGTGCCAGTAATTTCCGGGACCTGATCTCACCACCAAACCGGAACACAGTAATGGAAGCACTACTATTTGGCGGCAGGTTAAATGTGAGACGGTGGTGCTGCCCCCTCGAGCTCATTCACAAGAGCTCTACCACCATTTAAAGAAAAGTTTCACAACTACACGCCTTTATTACTCAGAAGGGTGTGGCAGGGGTGTTCATCACCCACATTTCACCTGCTATGATAAGGTCCCATGGAATAGAGGGTGAGTCTATTGCCATCCACCGGGCGCAATTCCAACTCCGTGCTACTATTGCGAATTTCCTGACGAAAAGTTCAGAAATAACACTTTGCCCGACTCGAAAATCGAACTAGAGACCTGGGTGGGTCCCAAACATAACAGGTGAAATGTTAGTGTTGTACACCTCTGTAACACCCTTCTGGGTAATATAGGCGTGATGTTATGTTTAATGTTTAGGTTAATCGGTAGCCGTCTGTACAATATTCACATTCCTTTCCGTTAAAATGAGTCACCATTCATATTACAAATTCCACAAACTGTCACGCTTCGCACACTTCTAAGACCACACATTAGCAAAAAATTACTATTCTCTAAGTGGTCCAGTGGTTAGCGTATGAGCCGCAAACCGTGATGTCTCAACTTGATTTCCGAGTCGAACAAAGTATTATTTGTAAAGTTTGCACAGTAAATTCACCAGCAGCACGGAGTTGGAATTGAGCCCGGTGGATGGCGATAGCCTCACTCCCTATCCCATGGGACCTAAACATAACAGGTGAAATGTGGGTGTTGTACACCTCTGTCACGCCCTTCTGGGTAATATAGCCATGATATTATGTTTAATGTATAGGTTGATCGGTAGCCGTCTTTTTTATTTTCATGGCCTAATCTCACCACCAAACCGGAACACAGTAATGGAAGCACTACTATTTTGCGGCAGGTTAAAGGTGAGACGATGGTGCTGCCGCCCTCGAGCTCATTCACAAGAGCTCTACCACCAGTAAGTCACCGTCTGTACAAATTCACATTCCTTTCCGTTAAAATGAGTCACCATTCACATTACAAATTCCACAAACCGTCACGCTTTACAAACTTCCTTTTATGACCATACGTAAGCAAAAAAATACTGCTTTCTATAAAAAACTACCTAGGTACAGTAACGGCATGCTAACACTACCGTTTTGCAAACATCTGCCTGACCTTTGTGCACACGCCTTGAAGGGTGAAGTAGCTAATTATAAAAGTATGCGGGTGATGATGATTTTCCAGGTGAGACGGACTATATTTGCTTGCAATTTAAAAAGAAAAAAATCTAATAATTTAACCAATTCTTTGAATTTTCTTACGTCATAGTTCGTATTACTGTTAAAAATGCTATGTTTGTTGAGCAATTCATTACTTTTTGCTTACCTAACATATTTTTTTCACCTAAGCAGCTCGAAAAGGTAAGAACACCTTTGTGGGTTGTGGAAAGAAACCCAACAAAGTTTTAGGATAAAATATATTTTCATTAAAAACACTTATGACAGAAGCAAGAAAAATTATGAAGTTCGTGTGACAGCACGAAATATGAAATATGAAAAACAAAACATTTTGAAAAGTATAAAAAGTTTTTATGTGAAGCGTGACCTTTGTTAAGTGAAAACCATGGGACTTAAACATAACAGTTGAAATGTGGGTGCTGTACACCTTTGTTATATCCTTCTGGATAATATATACTTCTGCAGTCCGGAATTTTAAATATTTTATACATAGATTTTCCATTTTCTTCATACTGTAAGAAGACAAACAGTATTTAATAAAAAATATATATATATATATATATAAATATCCGTTCTATGTAAAGGTTGATCCAGTACGAAATTAAAAGAAATGTTGATCCACCTTTTTGCAGTGTATAATTCGCTCTTTACAAATATAACCGCATCTGCATCGGTCTCTTTTCAATATACTTGCCATCAAAAAATACATTAACAACATGTTTTCGTTGATCCGTAACGGTCGCAAAAATTATACCAATGAGTCAAATGTGGATCCTTTTATATTCATGCTCATGCGCAATCTTACTAACTAACGTTGATCCGAGGGCAGTGATAGTTCCTACTTATTGAATGGGTAGTATATTTGGTATGTGATATTTTTTTTTACTACCTGTTAATAATTATAATCTGTGACTGACTGATTATAAATGTTATGAAGATTTTT
The DNA here is from genome assembly GCA_905147285.1 of Hypena proboscidalis. Taxonomy (NCBI): domain Eukaryota; kingdom Metazoa; phylum Arthropoda; class Insecta; order Lepidoptera; family Erebidae; genus Hypena; species Hypena proboscidalis. The sequence continues at coordinate 3,528,942 of LR990147.1, forward strand.
TTAAAGTTATGGTACCTACATAATACATTCATAAATATATTAAGTAAATATTTTTTCTTATTTTCTGGCTAATTATAATGTTTGTTATATATGTTAGAATTGACGATTAGGTACCTATAAACGAAATGTTACTTGACTTATGTTAAAAATAATAATGTCTTTTTTATTTTCTAAATGTTAGTAATGTCTAACGGATTAAAGATGTTACATAATTAAAACACAGAAGTTTGCTATTTACCAGAAAAATCACGTGAAAAGTATTTGAAAGCGTACGACATATTTAATAAGTGGCGATTTACAAAAGGGCCTAAAACGCATTCTGAATCGGTATTGTTGCCGTATTTTAAGGAATTATCCCAAGTTAGGCAATCAAGTTTATTTAAATCTTAATATTTTCTCACTGGAAAAGGTGAAAAGTTGTGTATGTAACACATGAGAAAAATTTATTTTCTTTTAATTAATAATAATCAGTATTGTATACATAAATTTTACGTAACTTTTACACATAACATGTAGATATAACATATAATACTAATAGTACCACGGTACAAGTACTTCTTCTTCTTCTTCTTACGTGTCAATGGCATTTTCTTTTCTCATTTTTTATTTAAATTGTTTTTGCCCAGTAGGAAGCAACTTCTACGCCTTTGCTTGTGGCTTGCATTAGGTCTTCACGGGTACACGTAGAGGGCGACAGTGGGCACAAAAGCAGATGAGCCATGTTTTGAATGGGGAATCCACAATCGCACGAGGTATTATTGGAGTTTGTGATTCCCCATTTGGCCAGATTCTCCCTACAGCGACCAACTTGAGTCCGAAGGCGGTTTAAAGACTTCCAGATCGGCCACTGTAGCCTACTTTCAAGTGTCAGGTGTTTAGCTAGCTCAGGAAAATTGGCAGGTGCTGGTAGCCTAGTCTTCCACATCTCGAGGCGTACGTGAGCTGGACTTTGGAGTTGAGGAGTTGAGTTGACGTCTGAGGAGTTGGCATATCTCAAGAAGCCCCTGCGACTTTTCAAGCGAGCTGGTGGGAGATGGTGGTCATACAGAGGATGTCGTCTGTCACTAATTTGTTTTAGCTTCTCAGTATGACACGAAGCTTCACGGCGTGCAGAAAACTTTTAACATAGGCGTGGGTTTTAAGCAGCCGGTGATGGCCCTGCAGTTAACATTCAGTGTCACATCTACCTCTTTGGCGTGAGCTTACTTAGTTAAATATAGTTTTCATATACTTATTTCAATTAAATTAGTTTAGTATTTATATTTTTTATTTTTTATTTATACTAGCGGCTATAGTTTTAAAATATTCACTTTTATTGGTGTATTCTGGTTTAGGTTAGGTTAGAACTGTGACCACAACGCACGAGTCGAGCGAGCGAAGTGAGCGTGCCGCGGCAGTGGCCGGCGAAGTGCCAGAACCGAATCGGTCCTATAGTTATTGGTTTCGGTACGGTCAAAACTGCGGTATAAACTTCTAGGCCATAAACATAACCGTAAATGTGTCGTGTTGTATGAATTTTATTCATTTAAGACAAAAATCAGTAAAACGACCTTTAATCATTCTAAAGAGTTGATTTTTTATACATTATTATCTTACTTGAACTTAGCAATAGACACAACTTAGTATGTTATGCAAAGTTTACCCCCCAAATAATAATCATACCCTCAAATTAAAACTATAAAATATCATCTACACCACATATATTTTTTATTACAGTTTGTAAATGTTTCTTTCTGAGTATGAGTGAAAATATTATGGTAATCATGTTTAGGGATAAAAGCGTTATGATAAAAAAGTAGGAGTTTAATAGTTATTTATGGTACAAGTGAGGAAAAGTTTATATTTCTGATGTGAGTGCCAATTTTAAATCTTGAGCTTGCGAAGTAGTCTTGAATTGAATCACGAGCGTAGCGAGTGATTCTAATAAAGACTACTTCGCAAGCGAGAGATTCTAAGAGGTCACGAACTGGAATTTAAATTTTTCTCATATGTTACATACACAACTTTTCACTTTTTCCAGTGAGAAAATATTAAGATTTAAATAAACTCGATTGCTTACTTTGGGATAATTCCATAAAATACGACAGTAATACCGATTCAGAATGCGTTTAGAATGTCGTACACTTTCAAATACTTTTCACGTGATTTTTCTGGTAAATAGCAAACTTCTGTGTTTGAAATAAGTTGTCTTAACTCTTTTGAAGTTCTACAAAGTTCTTCATCACTGGATTTACTATTTTTTTGTTAAAAAGTTCCAGTAAACAATTAAACATAAACTGAAAAGAATTTATAGTTGCCTGTGATGACTCTTTTTTTTAAATTGTGCGTTCGGAAATTCGTTCCGTAACATTTATTTATAGAGTCTAATATTAAGTACCTGATTTTAATTAATTCAATGGTCAATCACGAATATAAAACCATTAAAATACTAAATAAGCGCGTATTTATATAATTTAAAATAATGAAACAAACGTATCGTATGTAGTTACTTAATAAAAATTGATGTCAATGTTTATTACTAACCTACATGGTGGCTGCTTTTTTTTTAGCGCCTATTCATTGGAAGGATTTTGTGTTTCGAAATATGAATCACTTTGCCTCACTAGTGAGTAAAAATGGTTTTTACTCACTCAATTCTGGCAAGCAAACGATCTTTTTCGTGCTGGTGTGGTGAAAAAATATTTACATTAATGATATTAGTAATAACAATTTACGGAAACATGAGTGTTATGAACAACGCCGGTAGCACTACAAATGGTATAAATAAAATCTTTAGGATGAAAAATTTAAGGAAGAGTAATCATTAGGATTACAAATCGTTAGGAAGAACAATTTCGGGTAAAGAACTTTAGGAGAGCCAATATGGACTTATCACTACTACTTAAACATTATAGTTACAATTAGAAATAGTCCTTATAAACGACTATATCTGGTAATAGTAGGAATAACCAGACCTTAGTCAGTTATTTAACGGCCAAGTAGTAGCTAATCAACGCTACGGTATTCCAGGTTGAAGGGCATTCATTGCGGAGTAATAACGGGGCTTCGATATTCTAGATCTTATATCTCAGGTACTGAGTGCGATGTAATGTCACATACTCTGTATGATATTGAGCTGCTGGCATGCACGCAGCTGGGCACGTAGCTTAACATCGGGTAAGCGACAAGCTTGTGCCGTCAACAAATTTTACAAATCCTTACCATACATAATTATATCATACCCATAAACATAAAAACTAAATAAATAAATAAAAGTTAATGATTAGGTGGTCTTGCAATAAATTATAAGAATTAAACCATTCATATACATTAGGTAAGTCCAGTAGGAGGACCAATCAGAAGGCTACTGCCTTCTGATTGGTCCATTTGAATCGGATCAACAACTATCGGAGTGGATTTGTATATCGGATCAACATTTCGGTTGCGTTTCCTAAACTTCAACGGAGTAAAACGTTGATCCGGCCGGATCCACATTTGTATGAAAAAGATTATATTGGATCAACAAAAACCACTCGGATCAACATAGGTTTTCGGATCAACAAAGTGCTCGCCCTACAGCACGCATGATCAACAATTGACGGGTTGGTATCTCTATATATATATATATATATATATATAAAACAAAAAGCCTTTATTGCTGTAGTACAAAATATACTAATATTAAAACAAATATGCCTGTATCTATCAAATAAACCTATTAACTATTAACAAATACTTCTAAATTAATATCTTTCTATCTAATAGTTTAAAAACAAATATGCCTGAATCTATCAACTATACCTATTAACTATTAACAGATACTTCTAAATTAATATCTAGTTTAAAAATAATAGATAATAATAATAATCTATGATGATAATATAATTAGTATATATCGGCAAACGGTTGTAGTAATTATACAGCTTGTCTGCCGACAATGGCTTCCTCTAATGAGATCCGAATCATTAAACCGTAATTATTTACTTACAAAATATAGTATTGTATTTCGATTATTTTGATTTTAATTTTGTGTTGTTTTATATTTAATTTGCTCTATAATGTTATTTTTCGTGTTGGAGCGCCCCTTGGGATTTAGGAAAATAAAAGATTAAAGTTTATTTTTAGTTTCTTTTTTTAATGTTATCTCTTCTATTTCCATATACCTCATGTAGACTAAGTCCTAGTTAGTAAAACGTGCAAACACCCGGCAGATGTGCATCACTAATGGTTCCATGACTGGCGATTTGCGAATATCACTTCATCACCCTACTCTAATCACTTAGCTTTAAATTACTAGCTGTATCATAGGTTGGTTATCCCTGGTTTTTGTTTAATTAAAATAATAATTATAAGTAAACATACAATTAAAGCCATCTTCTTTTTCTTTCACTTATCAAATTTTATTAGCCTAGTGCGTTACTGGTGGTAGAGCTCTTGTGAATGAGCTCGAGGGTGGCAGTACCACCGTCTCACCTTTAACCTGCCGCCAAATATGTATTGCTTCCATTACTGTGTTCCGGTTTGATGGTGAGATTAGGCCCTGAAATTACTGGCACATGAGGCATAACACCGTAGTCCTCAGCTGCAGCGACGCATCTATAATCTGCTTTTGTAGATTGTTGACGTCCATGGGCTGTACTCCACTTACCATCAGGTGGACTACACGTTCGTTCGCTATGGGCGTGGTATAAAAAAAAAAAATTGTGAAACTGCCTCGATGGTCTAGTGGTCAGCATATGCGCCTGTCACCACGAGATCTCGGATTCGATTCCTGGTTCGAGCAAAGTGTTATGAACTATCCGCCAGGCAATTCACAATAGCAGCACGGAGTTGAAGTTGTACCCGGTGGATGGTGATAGGCTCACCCTTTATCCCATGGGACCTAAACATAATAGGTGAAATGTGGGTGTCGTATACCTCTGCTATACACTTATGGGTAATGTAGGCGTGATGTTATGTCATGTTTTAGTACTTTAAAAATGATTTTTCAGGTCAGATATTCAATAACTAATAGATAGAATGAGAAAGTATTACTGTCCCATATTCGTTATATATTTGCAAAGACACACAGCTAACGTGAAAAAAAAAACTGTTTAATTATATTTTGCAGTGTGATCATTTCTTAATGTGATTCAATTACAAATCATGTGATTGCTTACGCCAACCTGAAAAATGCCCAAATATTTCCTTTTATTTATTTCAACAATTCACAACCCAAAATAAAACATGCAAACCTCAGCGCATTTCCACAATCAAGCGGGGCAGATTAACCACCCCAAGAATTCCAAATTAAATCCATTCTGGATGGTAGATTGTGACAAATACCATCCGTCATCCCCCTCATTTGCATGAGAAAAAGTTGAAGAACAACTATTTATCAAATGGCAAGAGGACTTCCGTTTCCGCCAGCCATCTTTGGTTTAACTGTACTCTGGGGGAGATTTGCTGGAAGTGACCTTAATCAAAATTAAGATTGACCCTGAAATATAAACCCTAAAAATAAAATGTGAAATGTATGCTTTAATACATTTCTGCATGAAGAAACTTGAACTGCCTTATTACAAAAGACTATTTAAAATTATGTTATTTTAATTTTATAAACCAACCAAATTCAAATTCAAATTCAAGTCATTTATTTTCATAGGCCCCAGGAGGCGCTTGAACACGTCAAAATATAACAAACAAATGATATAAAAATAAATTAGATGTAAAACTAAATTATACTAATTACAATGATTTGAATAACCGGGGCTTAGATTAATTTTAATGCAAGAATCAGATTAAAATCAACAAGGAAAACCAACAGCAGGTTATATCATTTAATGTTTCTTAATTCTATATAACATATAGATTATTACTAATATTCGTTGATAAACAATTGAATATAATAATTCATATAGGTTATAAACTTATACATGACTAATATTACATTCATAAATGTTTCAAAAGGACCAGACTGAGCACCTGTCTCTCTGGTTCCACTTTAGATATTTTTTTATTATTTTACTATTTTTTTTTCTAGTTAGTACAAAGGTTTAAACTTAGACTATAACATAATATCTAATTTAAATCTAAAGACTACTTGACATTGTTTTTTTTTTTATAACAAAGAAGTACATCTACCTATATGGTTACTGAGCTATTAGATGCAATCAAAGAGGTTGTTAATAACTCTTTTACTAGTAGTAAAAAAGTTATTTACAACCTCTGGAGCATACATATTAAGAAAGCGAAGTAAATTTTATGCACCTAGGATGAAAGTCAACAAATTAATTATTTAATTTATATTTATTTGGGAGACAAACAGAACCACAGATTACACAGTAAATTATATCATACAGTTCGTTTACTGGTGTTGAGCTCTCGTGAATGAGCTCGAGGGCGGCAGCACCACCGTCTCACCTTTAACCTGCCGCCAAATAGTAGTGCTTCCATTACTGTTTTCCGGTTTGGTGGTGAGATCAGGCCCTGAAATTACTGGCATATGAGGCTTAACACCGTAGTCCTCAGCTGCAGCGACGCATCTATAATCTGTTTTTGTGGATTGTTGATGTCCATGGGCTGTACTCCACTAACCATCAGGTGTACTACACGTTCGTTTGCTGTGGGCGTAGTACAAAAAAAAAATACATCAAATACAACAATCATTTACGGTTAAAGCCATTCGGTTGTGGAATGTATTACCCCTCAATATCAGACGAGCACAATCCTTGAATATATTTAAAAAACTTTCAAATGAGCATTATTTATCATTATATTAATTTATTTTGTAGTGTATATTAAGTATGTATATGTTTTTATGTATATATGTATCTATTGTATATAGTATGTATTTATGTATTGTATGTATTTTTTATATTGTATAGTGTGTATTTAAGTGCCTATGCACTCAATATTTCAAGTACTATTTAGTATTTTAATTATTTATTTATTTTACTTTACTCTTTAATCTTGACAAGCCTTGAGCAATATTAAAAAGAAAAAAGCAACAACAATTCCAATGCAATAAACTACCGCAAATATCCTTTCTATTATGTCTATCCTAAGGTTGCTTGGAAGAGATCGCGTCAAGCGATAAGGCCGCTCTCTTTGTACGTCATAGTTTTATATACCTATTTCTTTGTACGTTTGTTACAAATTTGATGTGCAAATAAAGTTTTCTCTATCTATCTCTATCTATCTATCATTTCTGTAATTATATATGTGGGTGGAGACACGCTGACACGTTTTATCTATTTATACTTTTCTCTGGGTACAATCCATTAAAGCAAACATTTTCTTAAGCAGTATAATAATAACATCCACGGTCACTTCTAGAGTCTTTGCACTAGATCTCTGTAGCAGACTGATTGGGGAGTGATCTCTATTTAGATAATTTAGTGGTTCGCCCGCGATGAAATATCCCCGACATTTTGTAGATCGCGGTGATTCTGTTACGTGATGGCGCGATTTTGTGTCTGAGAGCAATCGGCAAGATGTCTGCGAAGGTTGGAGAGATTAACATGGTAAATGATTATGGTTTTAGTTTTTGTGAGCGAAAATTAACATAATCATAACATCATGCCTATATTACCCAGATAATAAAAATAAAATAAAATAAGTATTTATTTCTCAACGATGGGTCAAAGAACCACTGTCACACCCATGACAGAGGTGGTGGGCCAAGCAATTAGCTACTTGACACTTTTCGGAAACATATTTTAAAATATGCGTAGGCATATTTCATAATCCTTGCAACCATATTTTTTTCAGAATAGCGTTATTTATTAGATAAATAAATAACGCTAAATATTTTTTATTCAGAGATTTAAAATTCGCGCGGAAACAGCCGATCACGTGACTTTTCTTGCTGTGACGTCACTATTCTAAAAGTAAACAACAAGATACTGTCAGTTGATTGACCTACGAAAGATACAAAAACATCAACTTTTACAAATAATTAATTATTTTGTTTATTTCAATATTTACACGGATGTTTTTGCATGTCGAAACTCGGCCGAGCTAAAGTCGGGATTATTCGCAAAGAAATTTGCAACCATAGAAGCATCAACCTTTGGCAGATTTGCACTATCAGCTTTTTTGTAGCCTGGCTCTATTTCGTGAATACTACGAAAAATGTACTGCTTGGTGAAATTACACAGATCAAATGAATTTTATGTAATAAGGTGAATTTTAATACGACGCGCAGACTTGTTTGTTTGTTTATCAAACGATTACGTCACACGATGCTCAATCTTGGCCGCCCGCGTTTCTATGTTAGTGAACCACAGATAAAACATCCCAAATTAGTTTTTGCAAAAAATAAATATTTACCATTTACGTTATTGCAAATAACATAATAATTGTATTATTATTGTTAAGTTATAAATTATAGTGTATTTAACATATTTCATATTATTATCTTTTTGTAACATGTGTCAAGTAGCCAATTAGGTATGCAGGGCTAAAACTTCTGCGTCACAATTAAGACTGACTTCACTAGTTATGTAATACATAACTATGTGTCATAATTATACATATTTAAGAAGCCTACATACCTAATTGCTTGGAACACTTAACCCACATTTCACTGTTATGTTTAGGTCCCATGGGATAGGAGGTGAGCCAATCGCCATGCACCAGACGCAATTCTAACTTTGCCCGACCTGGGAATCGAACCCGAGACCTCACGGTGAGAGGCGCATAAGCTGACCACTAGACCATGGACCATTTGGACAGACAGCCCATTTGGAAATTATCTGAAATCTGAAATTAAATGTCAAACTTATAGTAATGTAACTGGTAGTTAATTTTATTTATCTTAACGTAGACAAAATCACGAAGATATTTCATTACACATTGTATTCTTCTAAAATACCAACATGTTATCACTGAATACCTATATCGCAATAGCTTACACAACCAATGTGACGTCACTTTCTACGCAGCGAATAAACGACGCGGGCGATATAAACCGTAATTTCGACGACGCATACAAGCCTTCGATAGCTCAGTTGGTAGAGCGGTGGACTGTAGAGGTAGTGTGCTGATATCCATAGGTCGCTGGTTCAAATCCGGCTCGAAGGAATCTTTTTGTGTAATAATTTTATAATTTGCTAGCAAAAGTTATGTATATAAATTAAACCGATTTTATTATTTCAAAAACCATTTATTTTCAGAAAAAAATAGATGTTGTATCTTAAATTTTACTATTCTAATAACTTAATCTAGAAGACCTCGTACCCAAAAGGCTATTACGTTGTCAAATTAGCATTGTCACGTTGTATTGCGATACTAGGCTGTAAATTAAATAAATGAAAGAAGAAAGAAAGAAAGAAAATTATTTTTATTTCCTTACATTTGCCAAAAGACGGGTAATATTATACAAAATATGTAATAAATAAATATGTAAGAAAATGCGTAATATCTCGTCCATTTTTTTTCTCTTATATAACGCTTGCAATCATTAAATCCAATTATCCAAACGACAGATAAAGGAAGTGATAATACCGCTAGATACCTACAAGTACTTCGAGTAAATAACAAATACCAAACTCCATCAAAGTCCCACAACCCGTAAAATTGCATTTAAAAAATCCTAATTTAACTACCGTTCTTTAATAGGAAACATTTCTTTCCTGTAAGAATTCAAATTGAATCAGTCTGATTCTAAATTCAATTCGGTGCGTTCCAAAGAGTTTGAATCACCTTAACCCTTAACCGCGACTCTGAAGCGTGTTGAATCAATTTGTGGGGAATCGTATTGTTCGGCAATGTTCGGTGTCTCCGTTTAAAAATAGAATTAAGTTAAAAATCGAATTTGAGGACTGTTGTTGACTGAGCAAGAAAGTGAAGTTCCATTTACGCATTTGAAAATTTGTTTCGTAGTAATGAAAGTAGTTTTAAATTAAAATATTTCCGTGTACAATAAATAAATTAAAAAAATTCAAGCGTCACAAAAAAATAAGAATTTAAAAAAAGTACCAAATCTCCAAATTAAGATATTAAATAAAATTAAAGTAAGCTTAATAATGATTCTCCAAAGCGTTCCAGTTTTTTTTTTTAAATTAGACAATGAGTCGATTCAACATGTCGGAGGTAGAAATTTTAAAAAGCATCTACTCACGAGTAAAAAAAACATTATTTTTATCAGTACTTCGTCACACACACACATCTTATTGCATATATATCCATTCAACGCCAAGAAGGCACGTATTATTTTTTATAATTGCTTTTAAATTCTAAGGACGCGAAAATGGAAATATATAGTAGGTATGGTTTTTTAAAAAAAATACAAGAAAACTAGCGACATCGCTTAACAATCTTTTTCTTTCTTAAATCCAATTGCACTAGAAGGCACTCATCCCAATTACACGCAATGGACTTAACCCTTTGGTTGCTCTGTTAGAACTTTTTAATTGGTGTTAAATCGAAAAGGGATCAAAAAACGCAGTCCTTTGTTGGATGTCATTAATCTATGTGGGTGGGTACGATTTCATGCTGATGCAGATTGAGATGTTTTGGTAGTACAATGACGGGTTGATTTTTGTTTAATGATAACGTCACAATATAAACTAAAAAAATACACAAGTGAAATTGTTACTAAAAAAAGTATCGATAATATTATTTAAAGATAAATCTTGCTACAGAAGCTCGTGTGGACTTTATTTTATTATTACATTTAAAACTGTATTATGTTTGATTTAATTGTGCTATTTTTCCATCACAAGTGTCAACGTCCATACCATGTTGAACACACCGGTTCTCGTCCGATCACCGAAGTTAAGTAACATCGGGCGTGGTTAGTACTTGGATGGGTGACCGCCTGGGAATACCACGTGACGTTGGCTTTTTGCTAGTGTTTTTTTACACATACACGCAGGAACTCAATATTTTTTTTTATAACAGGTATATTTAAATCTGGTAACATAAAACGCTTTTTAATTTAATTAATTCAGCAATATTCTTAACTTCCAAAATTTTATTAACGAGTCCAAAAGCCAGTCCCGGGTCCTGTGCCCCCTAGATGGGGCAGAGGGCGTCCACAGTGCGCCGCCATCCCGCTCGGTCTTGAGCTTCGCGCTTTATTTCACTCCAGGTTTTGCCGGAATTCTTCGCCTCCGCGATGATTGTCCGTCGCCAGGTCTGCTTAGGGCGGCCACGATTTCGCTTTCCTTGGGGATTCCAGTCTAGGGTTTGCAAAAAGTCCCGTTTACCACTTGTTATTTAATTGATTAAACTTAGCCATTTAAATAACCCTCCAATAAATTCAGGTCTGATTAAATAATAATGTGTCTAGTCTATATAGGTGTTATAATAAGTAATATAAACATATTTTTTATTATATATGTCAATTTATTATAGCTATAATTTTAAACAATCATTAAATCATAATTATTAAAATTATTTAACTTCAAAAATACAAATTCACGTCAAAAAACGCATTACATAACGAACGAACAAACAGTTAACAGTAAAATAATCGAGATTATATCATTAACCAAAGATTACAAAACCTTACAATTTCGCAGAGACTAAACAATAGATTGTATCACCCCTGTTAACCCTTCCGTAACACACTGATTCATCTTAACCCGTCACCGGCTGATGGATCAAGAAATTAATACGGAAAGCGTGGCGAATCTGACCAACGTTAACCCTTCCAATGCATTTGTAATTAGAATTCAGCAACGGGTCTTCTAATGACTGATAGGCGTGATTCTCTTTTTAAATTTGAGATTGATCATTTTAGAACGTCGGAATGAAAGGGATTAGTGAGTTCGAATCGCAGTTTCCTTTTTTGAATTTTGCATATCGGAATTAATCCTGTAATTTACGCTGTCATTTTAATTTAGTAGAATCATTTATCTTTTTACTTCAATGCCAATGCAGAATGTCTGTTCCTAATCTCTCATGCAATCATGAGAGATTAGGAACAGACATTCTGTATTCTTATGTCGACACGGCATCGATTAAAATGATTACTTTTTAACTTAGTTACCTCACTAACTTACCTTCATTTTATAACACAATATAGACATTATTATATAAAACCAACTGAGCATTTGAACACTGATTATTTCATTTTTTTAAACTACACCCGCACTAGATATAACTCCTGTGTCACAGAGATGTCATCAAACATACATTTTACACCCAGAGCCAGAACAATTTTTTGCGCATCGCACAAAGATTTGTCCAGTGTAGGGATCGAACCTACAACACCAGCGCAGTTGAAAGCGGCGAGGTGACCGCTTTAACCACACCGCTAACTGTGCACTCAAATTGCAATTGTAGGGGAAGTATTATAAGTTATTATAAATTAACTTTAAAATGTTTAAACTTCATCAAACGCAAGCTCAAGGCAAAACGAATGGCATAATTTTAATAGCAAAACTCAGTCTGAAATAAATTGCCGCACAATGTGAAGACATAAATTGAATAATCGTACCAACATTAATATATTAAACTAGCTAGTTCTATTTTAGTTTTATTAAGCCTCGTGGCATAATTCGCACAGTTGAGTGACCGGCTCGTATTTCATTGGCCGCAATAATATTGCCCGCATGGCTAAATTTGATGTGATTAACTACCTACCTTGGGTACAGTCTTGTCTATTTTTATAGTATAATTAAATTGCTTAAATTTTGTTCTATGGCATAACCATATAATAAGTTGATGTTGTAGAAATAAACTCGATAGATATTATATGCTTTTTCTTATCTATCGTCCATTATTTTGGTCATGTTTAGTGGATGGATAACCTTCAAATTGTCGGTATCGGTATTAAATTAGATCACAAGGCAAATTTAAAAAATATAGATGTTTACGAAGTAGTAATAATAGCATAAGTTATTATATGTTTCTATGTATAATTAGTACTTATTTACAAAGAAATAAATCAGTTATTCTAGTACCTATAGTACAAGCTCTGCTTAGTTTAGGACTAGATGGCGTTGTGTGTATGTAGAATGATATTTTTTAAATAAATTTTTTATTCAATTATTATACATCTACAACTATGAAATCAGCAATTTGCCAGTAGATAAAGGTTTAAAAGTAAGTAAAAAGGTGCTTACATTTTGTCACTATTATACTACTTTAACAAGTGTCTCATTATGACTCAACTTTTTTTTATGCACCACAAAAACACAAAAACGCGAAAATAAAAAATGAACTCAACTGTACCACATTTTACACTGGGATTAAATAGCCTATTAAGGGCTCGCACAGAATTAATATGCAGATGAGCTGTATTAGAGTGAAGTTGATCGATTAGGCGACGTACAAGAAGCGGGGTACAATGTACCCGCATGGTTGAATTTGCCTACCGAATATTAGGTGTCCAGATCAAGGGTTATGAGAAAATTTGTTTTTAAGTAGGTGGGTTTTAAATATTTTGAGCGTGCAATTTTTTTATTTTTTTCTGGTCTACGGGTGTATTTGCTATCTCTGGCTAATCGTTCTGAAATGTGTCCAAGTCGACCCGCCATCTCCGTTTGGGCCTTCCTCGTCGCTGAAGACCGTCATGTGGTGCCCAGTTGGTCGCTTTTAAATTATTATAAATATTTATTTAATGATATTTATTTATTATTATTCGATTCCTGGATCATAGAATAAAATAAAATATACTGAATGCTCGAAACTGCCTCGATGGTCTTATGGTTAGCATATGCGCCTTTCACCGCGAGGTCTTAGATTCGATTCCCGGGTTGGGCATGGTTATTTGAGACCTTTTCGACAGGAAATTCTCATTAGCAGCAAGGAGTTGAAATTGTGTCCAGTGGATGGCTCCGTGCATAAAACATAACAGGTGAAATAAGAAGGGTGTGGCACTGTGGGTGATGTACCTCTACCTACATCACCCACAGTGCCACAACCTTCTGGGTAATATAAGCGTGATGTTAGGTTATATTACACTCGTGTGTTTGTAACATTATTCAAATTATGAAATACGGGTGTTACTCACGTAATGTTGGTCTGTTTAGTCGACCACGGTTTCACCTACACTTTTAGGCATTTTCAAGAGAGTGCGAGACGTCGCGCCTGATTAAAGTTAAATAAAACTTATAGACACTTGACTTCTTTGAAACACATATATCTGCTCTGGAGGGTTAATTAAATAATTTCGTTTAATCAATTTTATTATCATCGCTAGTTTTTAGAGATGTTGTTGACGTTATCATTATTATTTCTAGTTAAGTAAACTAGTTGTAAACGATTATCTAATAAAAATCTAATAATAAAGGAATGCTAATTCTGTGAACTAAAATTAAATTATTGAATCAGTTTTATGTGAAAAGAAAGATAATATGAATGGCAACAGTAAAACCAATGGTCAAGCCAAATACTTTAATATTTGGTTTTAATTAAAGTAGTGACCATTCATTTGATGCTTTAAAATATAAAATAGCAAAAGCCAACGTCACATGGTATTCCCAGGCGGTCACCCATCCAAGTACTAACCACGCCCGATGTTGCTTAACTTCGGTGATCGGACGAGAACCGGTGTGTTCAACATGGTATGGACGTTGACGAACGTAATGCTCAACTCAACATTCTGTACATATAATTTTCATTGTAATATTATTACTATTCAAGGTTGTTCTTGGTATTTTTATATCTTCCCAATAACCTTGGATTGAGTTGTAATATTTATCCATTATAAACAGACTTGATTTCAATGTTTTTTTAGCAGTTTTATATTACAATCATGATTTTTCCTTTGTTGTATTGTATGTAAATATACCGATTTACTTGTAATTGTTTCGATTTAATTTCTAACATTATTTATAAAACCTCAAGAATAAATAGAATGTTCATAATTTTTTCTAAAGGTCTTCTTTTTTTAAGGGATGGAGATATTGTTTTTTTTATATTAATTTACCTGTTTATTTATAAAGAAAAAAATAATAAAAGAAAACCAAGTTATAAAACCCTAACAATCGTAAAGTACGTGTCTGCTGGCCACGCGCAATAGGATTCCGTATTTAGTTATTACTACATATTTGGACTTAAAATAGATTAACTATTGGTAACATCGCTCATTGAATGCAAAACGGCCACAAATCAAAAACATATTTTTTTACAGGAGAGCCAAAACAAAACTCAGAAAATGATTTTTTGAAAAATAATATGTTTTATTTTATTAAATATTATGATGTTATATATCATTGTTTTTGTAATTTTTAGCTCTATTTTGAAAATAATGACCGCTGTTATAGCTCTTGCCCGATCTGTTAAAAACTACAAAAGCCCTTTTTGCATTCAAAATTTTAATCGATGTTACGATAAATTATCTCAAAAATTAAACACATTTTAAATGAAAACATGCTTTATTAAGGTTATATACGTAAAAAAATATTTTAAAATGATCAAAAATTGCTAAAGTAATCTCTTTTTTAAATCAAGACATGTCATTTTTATTTTTTGAAGACTGACATGAGCCCAAAAAGTATCATAATAAAACTACACGAACAAATAAAATAAACTCAAAACAACTCCCAATAAATCTAGATAGATACAAATATTCAAACAAGCATCACAAAAGAAGCCATTATTCTATTGTTTTATCCTTAAAGATGCGATATCAATTTTAGATAATCCAAAATTATGTTTAAATGAAAATCTCAAAATATTCATACTATTATAATTATTATACGGGTGATTCCTGAGAGAAGCGTTCCTGGCGTAAGATCCATGGCATTTTTTTTTTTCAAGTTTTGTGAAAACAAAAAATATGAAGCAAAAGAGAGCTTAAAAACAAACTTTTCTGTCCATAAGGCAGTCACGTAAACATAATAGTTTCGGAAATAAAAATATGTTTGTTTTGGGTCGCCACGGATCTCACGTAAAAAACCATGGATCTTAGGTAGCATATGAAATACGAGGCGGCATAGCTTAAAAGTCGTTTATTTTAAAGAATATTAAACGAAATTGTAAATAAAACATCATTTGTCTAGTAATAATATTTTTATTCACTTAATCAGCAAAAACAAAATCAACAAAAGTTAGAATAATTATAAAAACGTGTTTAATTTTAACAAATAATAAAGGTAAGTCAGGGATGGTGGTAGAGGAGCTCAAGGGGTGGTAAAGCCGCCATCCTACCTTAAACTACCACCAAATACGAATGCTTTCACTACTGTGATCCAGTTCGGTGGTGAAATCAGGTCCTGAAATTACAGGTACATGAAGCAAAGCACCGTAGCCCTCAGATGAAGCGACGCATCTACAATCTGCTTTGTGGATTGTAGATATATGTATTCATGGGCTACAGCTACATATAACATCAGGTGCACTACATGCTCGTTCGCTACATACGTCGTATAAAGTAAATATAAAAACTAGACAATTGAGGACTCTAATAATGCTGGACTACCGTTTTTTTTTCCCAGTGCATGGAAAAGCATAATTATAAACCGGCCAAGTGCTTGTTGGGCCAAATGCAGTGTAGGGTTCCATAATCAACCGTTAGAACATACCTAGTAATACAGATGTAAGAGGGGCTCACTGCTTGACCTACTTGTATTAAATATACTTGTATTAATTAATTTTATTAAATAAGTAACAACTTCAAACAATTCATTATTAACAAAGGTTATGAATTTTGTACGAATTATTTCAAGTAATTGCATTTTTCAATTCGGACTTAGCCGTGACACTTTTCCTTCATTATATTATAATACTACCACAAAATCGTTGGCTACAGAAAACTAGCTCATGCATATACCTAAGTTGCTATACCTACACTCGGCGGGCACGCGGGGGTCCAGGGGCCGTACGCGTGCGAACGGAAGTAGTCTTAGAAATTGTGTCTGTGAGCGATGCCCGAGCAACGCAAACATAGAGCGCGCAACGTATGTAGCATGTCTTCTGTACCGTATTCAGTAATACCACAGTAACGAATTATTCTGTATTTCTTGAGCCAATTGTTTAGCTTTTAGAGGGGGAGGGCTATTTAAACAAAAAAATACTATCCATGGTTAAAAATATTTTTAGCAGATCTCAGAGTAAAAAAATTACCTTTGCATACCCTTAATGCTTTTAAAAGACCTATTTAATGATACTCTACATTAAGAGGTACGTGAAAGAAAAAAAAACCCCTTTACTCTTAGCAAAAGTACCTACCCCATTTTTTTTTTCTTCAAGATTTAATTTTATCACTTTGTAGCCATAGTTATCATACATATGTTTACAAAATTTCAGCTTACCGGCACTAACAGTCTAGATGCTAGGGCCCGGACAGACAAACATAGTGAAACTATATGGCTTTCTAGTAGATAATACGGAACTCTAAAAAACACTTTCATTAATTGACATCATTAGTAAATAGATAAATAGCAAGAACAGTGTCAGTCTACAAGGTAGTACCTTTGGCAGAACTCGCCAGCGTACAGGACAAAGATTCATGGCCGAAAACAAAGATCCGTGGCTTAAAACCCACGGATCTGCGCCCACGGATCTCACGACAATTTACATTTTAGGATATAACAATGAATTTATTAATAATATTATACATATTTTTACTTGAAAGTTTACTCAAGGATATAAGTATTCATGATCTTAAAGCATTAAGGTGAAAGTATTTTCAACTACGTAGTAAAACAAGCTATGGAATGTATCAACCCTGTAGGACCAAAACGTGTAGTAGTCAAAGAACTCACCTAACTTATTTTGCGCGAAACTGAGCGACACCACCTTTACGTCTGAGCACTGCCAGTAAACTGGCGATGTGTCGAACCAATCGCGAGATGCCTACCACGTTCGAACCGAATTTGGTTGCTATTTTACGTCGCACGGTTGAAACGACGCCCGCCGCGTGACATGTTTTTAAATGACTATAGCTACTATAAGTTTAATTTTTTTATAACAGTTTGATTATAATAGGATAGCAGCACTTTCTAGGTATTTAAAAATATATGAATTAATATAAAGCTATAAGCGTAGACAAAATAAATCGTCATTACAAAGTACAGGTTACGCGTGTGACACGTAAAATTCAAGCTAAATCACCCCGTTTTTCAGTTTCAAATGGATTTTAAACCAACTTTCAGTTTTACATTGTTATTTTAATCAATAGGCCTCATTACTATAATAGTCAAGGAATCGTATGAGTGCTAATTAAGTTATGTATGTCTATTATTTTAGATAATATTACGATGTGACCGTCAAAATCAAGCTTCCCAGGAATCACCCATACATAAGGCGTATTTTCATTTTTGCACTTGTCAACGTAACGGCGATGTAAAGTAGCAATAGTCATGTTTCCCTAAATAAATCCATGTTTTGTACGAGCACGGCAATATTGCCTTACTACTCTGGGGATAGAATTGATATGTGATTTGACACCATCCTTTAAAGAGTCCTCTAACCGGAACTGGTTTCCGTGTTTCCCTCGATTTTCTTGCATTAACCCTACTAGTTCAGAATTCTTCTTGACAACAGTTCTTATAGTTTTATCGGAAACCACAAGTATATTTATAAAAAATACTTTACATACTCGCATGCGTTTATTATTTTTATGGAAAAATATGCATAATTAAAATTTTGACGAGTGCTACCAACACGGATATAACGATATTTAGGTTAAATTTTTGTCATACAGTCTTTAATGAAATGTCACTGAGCAGTAAAGTCACCCATCTTCCAATAATTATCAAATAAAGCACACCTTTCTGCCGATGAAAACTGGTAAGCACATTTTAATTTGCATTCATCGGAACATGCAGGTCCAATTTTTTTGGCTTCAATTTGTTTTTTTGATTTGGACATGGTAATATATGCCTGTCCGCTGTTTTTAAGAGCCTTAGATTTATTTTTCTGTCAGGATTCAGGGTTACACTTTCTTTTTTGGGATAGCAGCTGAGGGTCAACACTAGATACTGTGACTAAACTGTCTACACGTGCCGGGCTGGATGTTAATATTGGGTGGTTGTGATTGCTCAGCCTGTAAAATGTCTGTGTTTGCTGGCTGCATTTCCACTTCATTTAGATAATCTTCTGCTCAGCAAGGTCCAGGTTGGGATGAGAAAAATTGGTAGTTAATTCGTGTTTTCTGTAGGTTCCTCTCAGGCAGAAATTCAGGATCCTTAATACTATCGTCCGAGGAAAAGTCGGATGAACTAGATGACGTAGAACTGTTCGTGTCACAGTTAGATTCGCTGTCAAATGAGTCACTAGTTGGAACGATTTTTATTCGTTTTCTACCAGTTTTCAGGTCAAAACGATTTTCATTATGACAAACCTGATAAATCGAAATCAGGCTAGCTGTCAGGATAGGAATCCGTATCAAAATTGTAATTGGCTAAATCTTCTTCTTGTACAACGAGTGTTGGTATTTGAGTTTCCTGAGTTTTGTCAGGCAACAAAACTATGTTTTTCTTGAGTTCGTATAGTAGGTGATAATATGACCTCAGTTTCATCATCAATTGGCATCAGATTGTTTTGAATAAGGCTGACTGGCTGGATGGTATTTCGCATCAAAATATGGCTTACCCGTTATTACGTCTTCATGAACTAATTTTGGAACATCACATTCTTGAATTTTAGAGTTGATAATGGGACGGTATTGTATTCTATCTGATATTTCATTTGAATTGTCAACTGCCATTTTCAAAATTATTCTTGCCCTGCTACTCATTATGTAAATAATAATGCAATATTACTCATAATATAATGTGCACCTATCATAAATATTGTTACTTTGGGCACACAAAACTTAAATATCTAGTTTAGCTGTATAATAATTCAGTTATAATTCAGCTGTATATTTGACGGGCCTCGTGGCGTAGCGGTTAGTGATACTGACTGCTATGCTGGAGGTCATGGGTTCGAAACATAATATAGATAAATTACACCCAGACCCAGGACGAATGTTTGTGTGATAAGCTTGATCATTTGTTCTGTGTCTGGGTGTAATTTATCTATACTATGTATGTATTTAGAAAGAAATAAATGTTTATGTATGTTTATCAGTTGTCTAGTACCTATAACACAAGCTTTAATTGCTTACTTTGGGACTATATGGCTTTGTATGTACGGGGTGAAATATTTATTTATTTATTATTTAGATCAAAATGTACAAATTTGTAAATAATGACCTTGTTTTATTTCATATTGGAAAGCAAAATGTACAGATTTCGAAATAATATGGCTAAGTTTTATTTGATATTAGAAAGCAAAATGTACAGAGTTCGAAATATGGCTAAGTTTTATTACATATTGGAAAGCAAAATGTACAGATTTCGAAATATGTCTATGTTTTATCTCATATTAGAATGCAAAATATACGTATTCCAAAATAAGGCACTGTTCCATTAATAATTCTGAATGTACTTACTTAAATTTGAATGCAATATAGACGTATTCCAAAATAAGGCACTGTTGCATTAATAATTCTGAATGTACTTACTTGAAATTTGAATGCAATACGGACGTATTCCGAAATGTGGCCTTTTTGCACAGAACACTAGATTTAAAGTTGGGTATTTTTTTGAAATGTGGCTGTTTTGTACGAAACTGACGTGCATTTGCTTCAAGTTCTGGGTCGCAACTCACAAAATGGCGGTTTTGATTTGAACTTTGCGCGTAAGTCTGTCCAATGCTAAAACGGCGGTTGATCAGTTTGGCATTAAAATGAGCGAAAATGACGGGTGTCTTCAGCAAAACGTAAAATATTACAGTTAAAAACCCGAATTATGCAATAAAACGATTTTCAATTTTTTTTGATTTGTGGCTGTTTTGCATTCAATGAGCGACATGTTCATACAAGTCATTACTTTCAAAGATTTTGAAAATCTACAAAAGATTTCAAACCCAAGTGCCAAGTAACCGTGCTTGCGTCAACGTTATGTTGATTCTCATTCGATCATCGCAATTCAGCAACATTGAGCTCGGTTAGTACTTGGATGGGTATACTGTCCTGCCTGAGAATACCGCGTGAAGTTAGCTTTTTGCTAATTTATAGGATTTATTATAAAATTACCCTGGAAACGTGGTGGTAGAGCTCTTGTGAATGAGCTCGAGGGCGGCAGCACCACCGTCTCACCTTTAACCTGCCGCCAAATAGTAGTGCTTCCATTACTGTGTTCCGGTTTGGTGGTGAGATCAGGCCCTGAAATTACTGGCACATGAGGCATAACTGGCATAACACCGTAGTCCTCAGCTGCAGCGACGCATATATAATCTGCTTTTGTGGATTGTTGATGTCCATGGGCTGTACTCCACATACCATCATACTACGCCCACAGCGAACGAACGTGTAGTCCACTACACGTTCGTTCGCGCTGTGGGCGTAGTATTAAAAAAAAAAAAAAAAAGTAACTCAAAATTTTATTATTTATAGTACATGACACCTGAGCTAGCCTATACATAGAGCGGCTGAAATCGACAGAAATCAAGTGTTCCACTAAGTAAATTCATGGAATATTAACTAGCATTACGAGTACATTACACCGGTATGTACTCAGCTATGGACGTTGATATGATTAAGTGTTAATTAGCCACAATTAACTGTTAATTACATCGCGATATCAATCTGATAATTAGTGTTAGATAATACTGTTTGTTGTAGGTTTGATAACTGGCAAGTATACAAATATGATTATTTTTTTGTTTTCTGAATGTGTTGAAGTGTGAGTGTTGATATACCTCTTCCATACCCTTATGGGTAATATAAGCGTGATGGTAATAGTTAATATACGTCACAAAATAACATTAACTGTGTTAAGCAAACAAATTATTGCTGACGCGATCAGAAGTCTACGATACTAAATAAATAAAATATTTTTAACAAAAAAAAAATCGACGACTACATAAGTTTCAACGTCTCGCCTCATCTGTGTATAACTTGAAAGAATTGCCTGGCCTCAAGGAGCCTATATTTAAAGAATTATCCCCGTACTCCTAACCGTTGAGGAGTTGTACCTTACAGCATCAGCTCAGCAACATAAAATGCTGACTACTAGATGCAAATATCCGAGTAGCTTTAGATATTATACAAAAAACAATATAGAAGCCTTTTATATTTGAGGGTTGCCCTCGATTTCTCTAGGATCCCATCATCAGAACGTGACTTGAAGAAAATGGGACCACATGACAAGTATATCCTATCAAACAAAAAAAGAATTTCTCAAATCGGTTCAGGTGTCTTCGAGTAACCGGCGAACAAACATAAAAAAAAACAAAAAAAACCTTCAACCGAATTGAGAACCTCCTCCTTTTTTTGAAGTCGGTTAATAACATTAACTGTGTTAAGCAAACAAATTATTGCTGATGCGATCAGAACAGTCTTCGTTAGTAAATAAATAAATAGCACACAACTTTCACACAACATCACCTCGCTCGCTTACAGTGTGAAGTCACAGTATAATAAAGTAAATATTAATTATAAGCTTATGAGCAAGCGATGTAAGCATTAATTTTGTTCGCATTATTCCACCACTAGAAGCGAATACTTGTAATTAATTGGCTTTATGGTTCCTAAACCATTATTGCAGTTATACTAGATGTAAGTTTTCCATAATATAAATAAATAAATCAATATCAACCAGTACTCTGACTCGAACCCTTTCTTTAAAAAAACAAAAGGCAATCACGCGATACACCTACTCAATTTTAATTTCATGTACGTGAATTGAGCTTTTAAGATTCTTTTATTATTCTTCTTCGTCGTGTCGATGGCTGAGTCAAGTTTTATTTTGCCTTGCCATCGTGGTGAAAGGATTAGCCAATTCGCTTTGGAGAACTCGCGAATTGCCCAGGGTGCGCAGGACGTAGGGAATCGTTGTTTACATCACTCGGGGAGGCTCCTTTGAATTCGTACGTCACACCAGCGCATCCCCGTCTTATGTTGGTCTACTTATATTATTACATTCTTATTCCGAGGCTCATGACGCGTCTCGACCGTTTCTATGAAGATAAACTACTCAGTTTAACTATCTTTACTGTGGTGAAGTCGACCAACCCACAATTGGCCAGCGTGCCTATAGCCTTATCCATTATTAGAAGCCCAGTTGTGGGACATATGTATACAGGCCTGCTCAGCAAACAAGGTTCATTAACGGTATTTTTTTAATAACTTTAAATTGACAACTCTTGTCTGTCCCTCGCGTGTGCCTTATCTAAGCATTTTAATATAAATATTCAAATCATTGTAATTGGCAAGAAGATTGATCACTTGTTTTACACCAATTTGTGGACATTATCTAAATAATGGATGGCCATCTTTTAATTAATTATGAAGTTTTTAATTGTATTTGTTTGGAATTTTATATACCGTCTAATAATGTATTAAATTAAGCTCGTGGCTATGTTGACGCCGCGCGTCGGCTATGTATATTTATCCTTTATAAAATTGCTCCAATATGCTAATTGTATCCCTTTCCTTCAATACAAAACATAATAAATTAATTGCAATTCCCAATGTTGCTAGCGATTCGCATTTTGCCAAAACGCTAACAACATTAAATTGTTTATCAAATGACTAATGGGAAATAATCACTGGCAACACAGTAGTGACAAATTCGATTGTCCAAACCTCATCTGATATTGGGACTGACAATTTTCGAATTGGAACCCGTAATGTATGCACCCCTGTGTCAGGGTGTACAGTGGAGTGATGTTGGAGGGATGCTAGGGGTAGAAATTATGAGGACTGTCCGCTTAAATGTCAAAGTCGAGGATTCCTAATTTCATTGACTAAATAAAGTATTTAAAATTGACAAAAATTACCTAAATTACTTTTAAAAATGTGTACACAAACATCAAGATTTTGTGAATAAAATAGAATTAGTAAAACTAGAAGTCACCAAGGCATACCAAGTGTAAAAGTGTCCATAAATATTTTTACATTTTGTCAAATTTGGAATTGGAATTGTGCCCGGAGGATGGCAATAGGCTCACCCCCTATCCAATGGGACCTAAAACATAACAGGTGATCGATCGAGTGAATCGATGTCCCCAAGAAGGACGTCGTCGTCGATCGAGATGCCTATATAACCACAACTTGTGGGCAACTGCAAGAGATAGAGAGGACTGGAAACGTTTGGGGGAGGCCTGTGCCATGTAGTGGGACAACGCAGGCTAACGAAAAAAAAAAATCTTGTACACTACTTCAATCCTACATCGTTGTCCACCAGCTTGTGTATGTAGCCACACATGTCAATGTTTGTAGACGACAGATTTTAGATAAAACGATACCGACGCTCCAATAGGGATTAGAAAAGAGACACCCAATTTGGGGACGATTAATTCTAATATAAACTTATATTATAGGTATCAAGTTCAACACAAATGTACGATTCTTATGTTACTAATCAAATAATTTAACGTTTAAACGGCCTTTGAAAGAATAGAGTTTTGTTTGTTGATTCAAATAAATTTGTCCTCTATACATCTAGACACACACACACACACACACACATACAAATACTCACATAGGTACAACGCAAATGTTTACTATATGAATACCTAAAATGGTTAAAAAAATAACTTTATGATTTTTGTGTAAAGTTACGCTATTAATAACTACGATACAGGCTTTGCCCAGTGTGGATATTACCATATTACTATTATATCTTTTTATGTAGTTGTAGACTGTAATAAGGATTATTCTTATTCTATTCAATTATTTAAGGACTCTAAATGTCAGTTTCAGAGGTGCCGAATAGTTCTTAAACGACCCATAAAATATAACCTGACCGAATTTAAAAGTAACACAAGTAACACTTGAAAAATGAATACAGCTGTCACTTTCATTTATATGTGTTATATTGCCAATAAGGTTTATAAAAGCTGTGAAATTAGGGCTATTTTTTGCAAACGTATAGCTATCTGCTAGACCTGTGTTTACTATAACTATATAGGTTTAATTTAAACGACTTATTATGTGTTACAGAAAATTTCATAGAAATTGGCATTGGCAACCAAGAAAGAGCCCACCATTTACGACTTGATGATCACTCAAGATATTGGACAGACGTGGGAGATGACTCTGTCCAACAGTGTATTCCAAAAGACTGATAGATTGGTATAGTTGAACGGTACTAATTCCCATAAATTTGGCATTATGCTGACATTGAGCCCTGCTTTATTTTTTATTTGTCCAGAAATTCTACATTTAATGCAATATCTATCAATCGAATGATCGTATCTTTGTCCACTGATTGCACTGCTATGCAAAATGTATTACAAATTCCTCAATAACATACCTACCACCCAAACATCAGCACACACAACACATTAATCGTCAGAGATTACCCCTAAATTATTAATATTCAGTCAACTAGCCCAAGAAAGGGGTGAAGGGGGTGGAAGGGTGAATAAATTCGTTGACGACAAAGTGTCGCGTCGAAACCAGCTATGCGTTAACAACTCGGTAATTAATACCGTATTTTAGTTGAAGTTTTAGGTATTTTATTGTGAGGATTTATTGTGGCATTGGGCTATCCTGCGGAAAATGATAAAGCAAACTTAGCTATAAATAGCAGATCTGTATCTAATACATGTCCCACTGCTGGGTTCGAGCCTTTTTTATGATGAGAAGGGTTAGGCCATAGTCCACCACTCTGGCTGGCCATAATAACATACTTATCTTTGAAAAGACGAATCTTAACGATTTATTGATAGAGGTGTGTGCCGTGGGTTCGAACCCAAGACCTTTGACTATGACATTTATTCCTTTTTTCTATTTTGTGTTCAGCAGCAGTTACTCATACAATTATAGTGATAAATCTTACAGTCTATTTATTAGTAGAAGTATAACTCTAAAAGCTATAATAAACTACGGAACTACAGATTCATTAGATGCCTTTAGAATCAGATAAAATTAAATGACTAGTAAGATCTTTATGCACAAAGGGTAAGATGCAATGTCGATAATTGTCCAATTTGGATGATACAGATAAAAAGATGAATGCAATTAAGTAAATTCTCCCTTCTTCCTGGTTTCTTTCATACAATCATATCAATCCAACCGTCAAAATAATATCATCATCTAAAATTCGATTTTTGATATAAACCAGAGTTAGAATTTACGAGTCCATTAACATCGTATTGCGATAATCAAATAAAAGAAATAAAAGTCTACCTATCACTCTCATCTTCAATATTCATGAGGACATAACCACAAGTTATTGTACTGTATGTTCCTGCCATATTTTTCTCAATCACCATTAGTCCGTATCTGCCAGAGTACGGCCTATTGAGCGAGCGTAACATTTCTATCTGCACCCTAAAATACTTCATAGACATCTTAATTTATTACTCAAATTTCAACCATAACGTATAAGCTGTTGGGTGTATCTTCTTCTGGAGCGATTTTGTCACTTTGGTCAAGCCAGAGTGCAACCATTTCGCCGTAGAATGCGGAGAATTTCTGCACTTCACTTTTATTGTATCAAATAATAGGGGCGCTCTTATAGCCATTATCACGTGTTTGATCTAAAATGATACTTGGTTCGGAATGCGTTGAGGGGTGTCTTTTTCTGTGTAGTTAGATACTGTTTACTGTAAGGAGATTACATGTTAAAGTTAGTCAACATTTGGTCGGAGTCAAACTGTCATCGACAAAATTCGAATAAAAACTCTGCAAACCATCAAGCCGTATCATACAAAAAAATAATTGATGTTGTTCCGTGTCTTTTGCCGCCATTTCGCTCAATAATATTATGTCTAGTGGTAATTTGTTGAATCTAATATTAATTGTTAATGTAAGTAATATCTATTATATTGTTATTTCTTTATTATTAATAATGGTTGTTGTATAATAAATATCTAATTTACTATTTTTTTTAAATATTATTTTGATGTGCCATTTTTAACACAAATGTATAAAAAAATATGTTGATCGTAAAAGATGTCATTGTTATACATAATAATAATTCTATTCATTTCAATAAACTAAAAGAATTAAATTGGTACATTTGTTTCTTTTGAATTGCTGCCAAAAAAGATAATGGCAGATATCTTTTTTTTATATAATTATATGTATATACTAAACGTTTTGGTAACTTCCCAAAAACTTCATGATTTCTTCGCTCCGCTAAAATTGTGTTCATATCGTAGTTGCGTTGACTATGAAAAGTAAATTTGCCAGTATGACGTAATGTTTCCATTATAACTGAACGACATTGAGTATGAAGACTACACAATGCTATTTGTTCGTCAACGTCCATACCATGTTGAACACACCGGTTCTCGTCCGATCACCGAAGTTAAGCAATATCGGGCGTGGTTAGTACTTGGATGGGTGACCGCCTGGGAATACCACGTGACGTTGGCTTTTTGCTACTATTAATAAACAACCAGCTTATTTAAAAAAAAACTTTCAATCAATACTTAAGCTTATTACGTGTTAAGTATGTCAATTCTGTTTTTTAACAGAACTAGTTACTTTACAAATCTTGTCGCTACCAGCATAATAGTCACTTAAAATTTTTCCTAAAAGGTTATTTGAAAATTTTGTCTCATTTTGCTGACCACATTAATTATTCTGCTTACAATTATTATTGGGCTCATTTAAAATTAAAACAAAAAGCCTAGATATAAATAATCTTTCAACATGATTGTATGTATAAACATACGTTCCAAAGAAGTCTTCAACAGCAATTTCCCTCCAATTTTCCATCCAAAAGCATCCAAACAATAAACTACCATAACTTCCATGCCATTCAAAGCTACCAAAGCCTTCGACTACTAAACATTACCATTTCCTACTCCCATACAAACCATACATCGCACATCAACGACATCAGCCATCAAAACAACAATACCTTATACATTACTGTCATTATATATAAACCAACTTGTATACTCACCTCTCACACTTCTTGCTTTTCAAATATGACCTTTATTTTAATACTCATAAGGCTCTGAAAGGTAATATTGGGTGGTAAAGTTAGAATGGTATTGCTTTTGGCCATTTGACTTGTCTTAGCAGCCCCGCTGTGAAAGGTACAGAAATGATGAGTTCAATTTTCATAGATAGTTTATCGCAAATGTGTTTTGTTCGGTAGTTTTAGTAAATGTGACGTCATGACGTCTCTTTATCATGGGGACGATGCTCTATGTTCAGTATTCAGGGAAAAAAAACTCAATTTTGACTCTCGGAAAACAATAAGTTGGTAAAAAAAGCTGCTCATTAGAAACTGTCAATATTTTTTGTAACTTTCCCTTTACAACTGGACTCTTGCATTCTGAACTAAAACTTCTGCTCATTGAAGAATATTACAATTCGCTCGATGACTTTATAAAGAAAAATGCCCGTCGATCATACAAATCTAAAAATACTCTTTTAGTTTCACTTCATTGTATTATCTTTGTGATATAGTGAGGTAGTTTTTAGTTTAGCAAAACAATTGTTCCTGATATTTATGAAGTGTTATTTTAAATTGTATTTAATAGCTGTGTTTTGTTGTGTCAGTAAATTTTCTTAATTTTTTCATTATATTATTTGCATGCTGTTAAATGGCTGCATATGCTAGAATTATAATACCATTGTACCATCTCTATGTACCATGTACATACTTTGCAAATAAATATATTTTAGTTCATTTAATTTCTTATCAACAGACACAGCCTTAAGTACTAACTAACTTATAAAAACCGATACTCAAAATAATTTGGCAACTCCAAATTGCTAGATTATTTTCATTGCTTTATTTTTATCGTAGTACCGCGCTCCATCTGAAAGATAAATTTTACTAACATATTGTCAACGTCCATACCATGTTGAACACACCGGTTCTCGTCCGATCACCGAAAACATCGGGCGTGGTTAGTACTTGGATGGGTGACCGCCTGGGAATACCACGTGACGTTGGCTTTTTTACCAAGAATAAAAAATAATGTAAAAGTGTTCCACGGACATGGCACATAGAGGGGAAATATCTTAAATTTGTAGTGAAGATTATACTAAAAAACGACTTTTCTTTATTTTTAAAAACAATTAAATACAACATGCAGACTTTTGGTGCGCCGCAGACTCGATCGCACAATAAATTATTAAATTATTATACATATTCAATTACAATAAATTATTTCGTGAATTTAACATTTTAGTTCAATAAAATCAAATTATCATAGATTGTTTCTTAATGATTGCTATTTTAATTCATCATATTATTATCATGACTATATAAATATCAGAAAGTAATTGTATCTTTTTAACATCTCAATCTCTCTTGCATAATCATACCCTAATCCCATGAGATACAGGGACCGTTTCTTCATAAACATTATTCTAATTAACAACAGAGAGAAGATTAGGGGGATTAACAAAGATAGCATATTTAAGTAATTGTTTGTTATTGTTATTGTGACGTTTCATTACAGATGTGATAATTACTATTTTGTTATCTCTGTTAGTTTTTAATTGAGTAATTTGTTAAAGAGCATCCCAGTCATAAAATGTTATAAAATGATTTCGGATTTAAGAGGAGTAAGGTGTAAAAATGTTAGAAATTTTGTCATTTTTTTATTTAAAGAAGTGTAAATAAACATTATAGTCGCCAGGACATTTTTTTATTATTAGTAGTTAGTAGTAGTACTACTATATGTCCCACGGACATGCTATGGAGAGGAAATATCTTAAATAGTTTAAATATTGTAGCTAGAGGATTTTACTGTAACAAGATTTTATCATATTTTTTTATTCAATTTAAACTACATTTAAAGTTTTTGATAATTTACTTGGTGGATCGAAACAAATTACATTCTGTACTTTTACTTTTTTATAGTCTTAATCGCTGGCGTCATGGTACGAGAGCCCACGACCAAACCCATGTCTCATAGCAATACGGCAAAAACCCTATAAAATCGTTAGATTGTATGGTTCTGTACCCGACTAGGTGAATAGTAACGGTAGAAAGTGTAGCAACTGCGTGGGAGGCCATTTCTGCTGTGTCAAAAAAAAAAGACAGTCGGTATTATAGCAATACGTCTGATAGTGAAAATGTACATAGATTTTATAATTGTATTAAGAAAAAGTTTGTTTTCAGACATTTTGCGCGTAGCATATAGCCTGAGCGCATTTTTGAAAATGTCAACAAATTTAGCCGACCTGTATCATAGCAATACGGATAAATTTTTTTTTCAACTTTTCGTATTGCTGCCATGATTACCAAAAACCTGTTTTCAGACACTTTAAGTGTAGCATATACTCCCAAAAACGAAAATAACGTTTCGGAGTCGCCTGGCCGACGCCTCTGTTAAATGTTTTTTTAAATTTACAGCCTTCATAGATATTCAAGAATCTCCCTTGTCTATTATATGTACTTTGACAGATGACAGATGTCATTACTTATTTCTTTTGTAAAAGTTACTCAAGTGTGCTTTAAATAAAACCAAAACTATCAAATCAATCAGTATTTAATTTCAACAGCCTCAGCGTTTGTTACGCTCCTGCCCCTTTCTTACTATTATACAGCTCACTCGCCAGCTGCTCCAAACGTTGGAACGACGCTTACTTAGTTGTAAACTACTAACTACTACGTTAGTAGTTTTTTTTCAACTTCATCCCAGTTTCCTTTTGTGCGATTTATTTCAGTCCTTCAACTTCAATGTTACGGTTTCGGGTAAATTCTTTGTTAATTATCATCTAATAAATTCAGGGTCGCAACGTATTCATTGGTTTGTAACAGAAAATTCAAGATGCTTCAATACGATTTTTAAATTATATCTGAGTATCGAAAAGTTGTCTGATAGAGAAGGTGCTACACTTAATTTGTCTGATACAAATTTTTTGCACATGTGGACAACTTATTTTATCATGTCCAACAATTTTCAGACATATTACTATGATACCGATCGGTAAAATTTGTTAACATTTTCAAAATGGTCTCAAAATTTAATGCGTTCACATTTCCGTCTGAAAATTGTTTTGTTCGCATCAAATAACCAAAATTTACTAATAAAAAAGATTTTCAGACGTATTGCTATGAGACATTTTTTTTGTCTCATTTTTAATTTTTTTAAGTGATTTTACGGGTTTGCGCTACACCACTAACGTCTGAAAAATATGTTTCCGGTATCTCAGAACTATCATTCAACTACAGTCTGCAAATCAGACATATTGCTATGATGCAGTTCGGTAAAATTCTTTGACAATTTTGAAAATTCGGTCAGATCAAACGCTACGCGGAAAATGTCTGATATTGGTATTTTCGAGTTCAGGATAACCGTATCTATCGATTTGATGCGGTTTTGGCCGTATTGCTATGAGACAAAAATTTTGGTCGTGGGCTCTCGTACTATCAGTGTATAGATTAAATCTTTTAACACACTTGTTAAGTTAAACATTACGTATTAGTTAAACGTTAAACAGCTGTGATTAATATTGAAAATTGTGTTTTAGCTTATTTTCAACTAATTAATTGGTAGCATAGGAAATTGCGGATTAAAAAAAATCTTTTATTTTATGGTTTTCCTTGCATTTTAACTACAATGTTTGTTAAAGAGATTCGATTTGAATGATTGACGCTACCAATTGCTGTCCTAAAAAACAAACTATGTTATTTATTCGGATTTAAGCCGGTTCGATTGCCGGTTCAGAAAGTAAATCAAAAAGAAAAATGAATGCATCAAATGCAGATGTCTGTGGGACACCCTGTATAGGGTACCCAAGTACATAATGTACTACTCAATACTCAATACTCAAAACTTTATTGCGTTTCACAAATGTGTGTCTTAGGTGGTAAATATTATATTTAGGAACATTGTGAACCCTGTCGGGCATAGCAAAGTAGAAGAGAGGACAATAATGTTATATAATAAAAATAAGTTTTTAATAAAAAAAAATAAGAGACAAAGCATAAAGTTTTTTAATCGGTATTATGTAATTATATTTATTTGTGTAGTGTTACATTGGGTATCTTTTAAATACTCGTTAATTGAGTAGTAGCACTTTTTCATCAGCAAAGTTTTTAGACTATTAGAAAATGCTGATATGCTTTCTTTATTTTTTATTGTCTCTGGAAGACAATTGTATATTTTAATTGACATAGCATATGGACCATTCGAGTGTATGTGCAAGTTAGTAGTTACAACACGTATAAAGTAGGCCACCTGAAAAAGAAGCTTAAATACGTTCGAAAAAAATATACGTAAACTTACGATCACAAATGCCGCAAAACCCAAAAAGATGGCTTCGCCGTAACAGTGTAAGACACTGCCGTGACCAGGATTCGAACCTGGGTTACTACGGCCACAACGTAGGGTCCTAACCACTAGACGATCACGGCTATCGAAGCGCTGGCTGAGAAGGCGAAATTAGCCGTCGCTTACTATAGACGTGACGTCACGCGATAAAAAGAGACAAAAATAAGAATCCAACATTTTATTTTGCCGAACTCTTGCGAATTGGTCCGAAGAGGTTGCAAATTTTGGCTGGCATAAGTAGTTCAAATATCAACTTTATTAACGTCTAGATATGGTACAATGTCCTTTATCTGCAGTTATATTGATAAGTTAGCATTTTCCTGTTTTTATCAGTGTTGTGTAGTAATACCACAAATAATCTAAATAACTTGTATTGAGTCACCTCAAATTGGTCACCGTTTGATAGTTCTGTGGACATTTAAAATTCTGTACAAGAGTAAGTTATCTTATTAATCTATATTTAAAAAAAAAGTGTCACTGTCTGTTGTTACCATCAAACTAAGTTGTCACGATAATTAAGCAGTAGCATACTTTTGTTTTGTACTCCGCTATGTTATCGTTATATGGGGAAACTCAGTAGATACAGACAAATTGTAATATTTGTATGTGATCTGATAACCGATCATGTCTGTTGTATGGGAGCCCTCCTAAATATTTATTTTTTATTTTAAACTAATTACTAATTTTAAAGTAATTATATAACTTAATATTTTGTGAATATTTCAAGCGTCTACCGACCGTCGAGCTGAAACGAGCAAAAAAATCACGTTTGTTGTATTGTAGTGCCCCTTAAATATGTATTTTATTCATTGTTTAGTATTTGTTGTTACAGCGGCAACAGGTTTACATATTTTGTGATAATTCCAACTGTTTAGCAATAACAAGTCATGAGATACAGCCTGGTGACAGACGGACAGCGAAGTCTCAGTCATTGGGTTCTGTTTTTTCTAAAGAAGGCTCAATAACACCGTAGTGTATTCCAGGTTGAAAACTAATACTCCTTTAATAAATAAAAAGAACTCCTTTCATGTTTAAAAATAGAACGCACGTGACATAGATTAGATTTATGTAGAACTATGGAACTAGGGCATAATAAAATACGGTTTTGGTGGCTTACCGAGGATTGAGACATTATTTTTACTTCGATTGTGGAGCGAATCCTGACGGAACGGCTGGAAACATACACAAAAGTGGACTTCTGGCCGAGAGGTGTCTTGTTGCGGCGTTTTCGAGGAACGCTACATGACACCGCGCTGCGCGTCGCCGTCTCATCGTGCAATACAAAATAATTTGATAATTTGTTAGTCTAAGTTATTTATGTATATGGGCTTTGATGCTTGAAATAAAAATGATTTGATTTTGATTTTATAATATTTACACTAAACTGTTATAATTACCCTTTGGGTACGGAACCTTAGAAAACTGCCCGCAATGGTAATCTGCACACAGCTTAATATTACAGGGTGGATGCGACATAGTGACATTAATTAAAACAAGAGATTTTTAAACATTGAAATCATTCAATTTGTTCGGAAACGTGTTTTCTATTCTAAAGAAAGTTAACCGGTGGAAATAAACACTAACCATCCGAGCCAGCAAAAAAAGCGAGATAGATTTTGTCACGTTTTTGTCATATTTAAAGGACAAAAACGCGACAATATCTTTTCCTTGTTATTCTAGGCCCCCATGTCTAAAAACTCAATTCAACCTCAATTAATTAAATAAAACAAAATCAAACAATACCCAGAAATATACAAACAATATACATAATTCAAACAAAAATAAAGGACAATTACTCAGTTGAGTGACCGGTCCGGCGTTCGATTCCCGAAAATTGGTAAGCAATTTGGTGACACGTGTCTACAAATAAATACGTGACCAGTGAAAAGGAAAAGTAATGCCACCCTTAGAAAAATAAGTCTTAAATTGTTCCATAATTGGTGAGAGAATTAACGGAATGAGGGAAATGGATATTTAGAAAAAAAAAGTTACGGTATAAACATAACCGAATATGATTGGAAAAAAGACTTACTGATGAATTGATGTTCTTTGAAGCAATAATTCAAGATAGGATAGTAGTTAGCCGAAGCAAAGTTTCATACATTAAAAATAAAGGGAAACAGCAAAAAGCCAACGTCACGTGGTATTCCCAGGCGGTCACCCATCCAAGTACTAACCACGCCCGATGTTGCTTAACTTCGGTGATCGGACGAGAACCGGTGTGTTCAACATGGTATGGACGTTGACGACTCTTTTATTCTATACAGTCTGTGTTTTCAGCCGCGATGACACAATATGTACGCTCTATGTAGTATTACGACATCAAATGACTACGTATGAAGCATTTTTCCTGTTGTTTAAAATTGATGTTAGTTTAATATCGTCCCAAGCTCCTTCCCACGGTTTCATCTCCGTTGTACGTCGAGGTCAAAGTCTAAATATAATGCTAGTCTAGGCTATAAAGCTACATGTATGCCATTTTTTTTTATGGTGGATGGGCTCGCGTATGACCACGATCTCAATTGTAAAGAATTGAATGAACATTTTATATTTTTTTAACATATTAGTTTACTAACAAAGTATTATAAGCTCTACTAACATAATGAGTCATTGGTCACTTGAATAAATAGATTTTATTTTATTATAATTATTAATAACAATTTTTATTTTATTTGATCACTATTATTTTTAAAACTATTTTTATATCCCTGTTTATTCGAATTATTTATTATTTTTTGTCCCAATTTACAATTATAATTTGTATAAATATTTGCATGCTTCAGTTCAACACCAAAAATGTACCTATGTTTCATGTAAATAAAACATTTATTCATTCATTCATTCATTCATTCAGTAGTGATTGCTTAAAAGAGTTATTAACATCCAAATATGTATTAGGACAGAAAATCCGGCATTTATTATGTTACTAGATTTTGCCCGTGACTTGGTCCGCGTGGAATTTGTTATATTAAATAGTAGCTGCTGCCGCACTTCGACCTACGTTAAACCTTACTGCTTGGTTTCCATGTAGTTTAACGAAATGTGAAATATTTTAAAACATTTATTGATAGTTAGACTATCAAACAGAAAAATAATAATTACAAAAATCCGATTAGAAGTGCCCGAGATTAGCGCTAACAAACAAACTTATTTTCGTCTGCGTAATAGGTACATCAATATAAAGTACCCGAAATTACGCGCCTTATAGCGAGTTACCTGCATGTCAAATTTTATTATAATCGGTTTAGCCGCTTAAAAGATTACACGCTACAAACAGACAGAGAACCAATTTTAAAACTGTATTTTTGGTTTTGGTATCGTGCAAATAGCTATATCAACTGAAAAAAACATTGTTATTTTGTCATTTAAAACAGACACATCAATTTTATTTATTGTATTGATATGAACAATCAATAAAGCAGATTCATATAAAATTAATCCATATATCCATAATACTATTATTGTAAAAACATTTTAAAACACTAGTATAAATTTGCTTGTTCTATCAACAAATGTTAACCTTATCGACTTAGACAATTTCAAAGGAAATGCTTGTTAAATGGGTCATGGATCAACTTTGCTGATAGTACATAATATAATTCTACTTATATTAACACGCTTATATTAGCTTCACCTTTATGTATGTATACATGTATGTAACCGACTCCTTTGGACTCGATTTTGACCCACTTTAAACGGACAGATTTCATTCAAATTTTGCACACCTGTCAAAGATCGATGACAATGCAATAATTCGATAAAAAAAAATTAAAAAAAAAAACGCTCTTATAAATAAACCAGACTAAAAAGTAGAAAAAAAAAGTAGAAAATAAAAATATAGTTTAAAAGACTAAAAAGTGAAAAATAATCTATATTTAAACTATATTTTTTTTTATTCCAATTCTATAGGATAATTTTAGACGCGCGTAAACACCACATAAAAACCACGGCCTGCTCAGCACCATGATTGCTCACACATTACACCATTCAATACCATTCATTAATATTTACCACCACACCAATCAAAGCAATTACCGTAACAGTAAAAATGAGTAAATGACAGTAAATTTGACGTTTTAACAAGAGAACGCTTTTTAGTAATGATTGTAATGAACAAGCCTGTTTGAATAATGTGGCGGTAAGCTATTGCTTACCGCGAGAAGGGACGAGTCATGGGATTTTTTGGTATTCGAATACTTAAGTATTAAAATACGGCCGAGTGTTATATGGTTACGTAGTTAGCCGTTACAACATTATAGACTCAAAACAGGTTTAATATCTATATTGAATATTAAAAACTTCGTACAAGTCATAAATTTCAAAGGTTGCTGTATTTTGTACCAAATATTCATAGTGTATTTTATACTTTGGAACCCCATTACTCATGAACTAATTAGGTTAACGTAGCCGCTATAGTTTTCCTTTAAAGTTCATTATACATACTACCATCATGATTTTTGGGGCCAGGGGAAGCCTACCTCAAACAGAAATTCGCATACCTATACAGAGTTAGAAAATGCCTTATATTAAGATCAAAAGAGGTGCTTTAATTAATGTTGGAAAATTTTGTTAAGGTAAAGTTTTCTTAAGCGTTTGGCTTACTAGGAGAGTTAAAATGTAACATATGTATTGAATTAGTCTTTAAAAACTATGAATCCAGCAGTAATTATATTCACCCATATTTCAGTTTAAGTGTCCTGTCTATCGGGAAGACTTGAGCCATTTTTCATTTTTAAAGACAATGCTTATAAAATCCTTCATGTTTGTTATATTAATAAAAACAATAATGCAATAATGGTATTTGAAATATACATAATATAATCAATTCCCTAAATCCTAAATCCAATGAACTGGAAATTTTGACGTATTATGTAAAAAATGCTTCAATACTCCCGGACTTCTCGTACTTTTCTACTCAGCACATCCCTGCTACCTACAATTTACCGGTAATCGCAGGTTCTAATAATATATTCAGAAGGTAAGCCTGCCTCTCATTTAAGCTTTTATTATGAAAATTAGAGCAATATTTTGGTAGTTTTCTTTTAGAAAACATAATAACTAGTGTTTGTTCGCTGTTTAATTAACCGATCTCAAAAAAGGAGGTTCTGTATTCGATCCGAATGAATGCACGTAAGTAACTTTGTATTAGTAATTGGATCGGATATTCTATGGTATAGGCTTCTGGAAATTATAAGTAGCAATAATATTATTTTTACTAGTGTTATAAAGTAGGTAACACCAAAGATAGTGGATAGTCTATAAAGTTGATAAGATAAAAATACCACATCTGCTTACTACGACAAAAAGTTTCGGGTACACTGTACAGTTGTACATATTATTGGATGATGTAATGATATAAACAGACAGTAGTATATATTGCGTAACTAAATCAAACTTGAAGACTAAATTTTGCAAGATGCTCGTCAACGTCCATACCATGTTGAACACACCGGTTCTCGTCCGATCACCGAATTTAAGCAACATCGGGCGTGGTTAGTACTTGGATGGGTGACCGCCTGGGAATACCACGTGATGTTGGCTTTTTGCAAACATTTTTGTTCCCGCAGTATTGTTTGGTATACTATTTGTATTGTTATTATTATTGTCTTCCTATAAATTAACTTTGCACAATAATCGTTATTATTCATATCTCAGCCATCAAATTGGAAGCCCCGAGTGCAATAACTACATTAACTTAAATGACGGGTCAAATTTCATGGCACCAAAAACCAAAAACGTGACCCATAGGACCTGTTTGCATAAAGAGAATCACACATAAAATCTTACGACACCTTCATACAACATTACACGCAAGCGCCTGCCGGAAAAATAATCGAAAATGAACTTTAACGCAAGTAAGCAAGAGTTGTGTGTTTGAGTTTATTGCTATTAATATTTTGGTAGGGGCTAGTAAAATCATTACCAAGTTCTGCTTCCCGTTTAAATTAAACGGAGGACAATGGTCAGTGGCTTCTGAATTGCGATCCGGTGGCATGATCCTAAGTTATGTGAAGATTAGCCCTATCTTAATATGTTCTAGCATTTACGCAGGATTGGCTGCGTTGCGGTGAAGCTGAAATTAGGGGTTTATGGAGGTTGGCAAGATGTTTGTCTGTTGAGATATTTTGGTTTAGTTACTTGAGATTTTAGTTTATTGTAGAATTTTTAGAAATCAACATTAAATGAAGAGTTAAAAGAAAAGTCAATGCAGTACCTAGTTATTTTTATTGATAGTTAATTGAGTGATTTAATCATCAATACATACATACATAGATTAACACCTTTATCCCGCGGAGGAAAGCAGATACGAAGGAACGCCATGTATTGTGCTACGCTCCTTACATACTTCTGTATCATTAATTTTAATAATTTAACTGTGATGTTTTTAATATAGCATTATTTGTACAATGTTGAACATTCTACGAAATTTCACAGTTTTTATGCGAAAAAAAAACATGCAAATTGCATATTTCGATTTATTCGGTCTCTACCCATATTGTCTTAGAAAAAAAACAAACTTTACACTGACCAACCGGACATTTCTCAAAATAACCTACTCCCGACTTTAGTGCAACAGTGAAACAATACAACGGTCACAGATAGCAGTGATTGTTAGAAGGATTACGTTGGCGATTGACTCCCGAGGGATCAGACGAATATCTCCTGTGAAGGGGTACTTATAGTTATAACGTCCAGTTGTACGATTACGCATGTTATTAAATTTACACGAATAGGGTTTAGTATGGCCTTGCCTTTCGGCTGTTTATGCTCTTAGTGTTGGTGGATACATCAGAAGAAATACTCTGTAAAAATGTTATATGTTATATTTAGGTACACCAGAAGTAAATAAATAAATAAATAAATATTTCACGACGCACACACAATGCCATCTAGTTCCAAACTAAGCAGAGCTTGTACTATGGGTACTAGAATAACTGATACTAATACATATATACTTTTCTTTTAATTTAGTTAGTATTTAATTTAATTTAATTTAATGTAGTTTCTTTGAATTAAATAAATCAACGATATTAAATGAGAATCGGAAGCCAGTATGATGTAATGTTGCCATTATAACAGAACGTCATTGAGTGTGAAGACTACACAATAGTTCAAGATCGTCAACGTCCATACCATGTTGAACACACCGGTTCTCGTCCGATCACCGAAGTTAAGCAACATCGGGCGTGGTTAGTACTTGGATGGGTGACCGCCTGGGAATACCACGTGACGTTGGCTTTTTGCTTGTCGATTTATTTGCGTCTTATTTTATACACCGTTGTGCAAATCGGCGGACTTCTTGATATATTTTTTATTTTAGGCGCCGTCAAACCGACCTGGTTTGTAAGTTGGCAGTTCTTTTCTTACGATGAATGAACTATAATTATGAAAGACAAGCGCGAGATTTCGTATACCAAAGTAATCAGCAAATTTATATATAATTACTTATATATATAAATTTGTTGATTACCTAATAACTAAGTATAATATTAGCAGCCCTGTATTCAATACATGTCCCACTGCTGGGCTCGGGCCTCTTCTCATGATGAAAAGAGTTTGGCCATATTCCACCACGCTGGCCAAGTGCGGATTGGTAGACTTCACACGGGTGTGTAATGTTTGATATAATAACAAATGCTCTAATTTTACTTGAAATAACGTTCATATGTTATAATTTTCATATGCTATAATATCAAATAACCTAATTTCATATGATATAATGTTTTATATGATATAATCTTCCTTTGATATAATAACATTTTGTATAAAGTTCATATGATATAATTTTCAAAATGCATAATATTCTTTTAATATAACTTTTATTTAACCTAATGTTCTTTTGACCTAATTTTCTGGTCGAGGTCGGACTTGGTCGACGGAGCCCCACTTCGCGGGGCTCCTACTTCTGGTTGGTTAAAAAAAAAACCACGAAGGGGATGGCGGGGTCGTAGACCCCGCCATCCCCTTCTAACCTAACCTATCCGAGTCGGGGTGCCCTAAAGTCCAGATTGCATCCAGATCCTCCTGGTAACAATGACGTATCGAATATTCTAAATTATATTAAAAGTTACTTAGAGATTATGAATATTATAGTAAATAAATAATATACTAAACGAATGTTATGTCAAATGTGCATTATAAAAAGTGTTCATTATATCAAAAGAAATTAGATAAAATGAAATTATATCAACAGATCAATATGACAACTGATCGTTATATTAAATAA
This sequence comes from Hypena proboscidalis, assembly GCA_905147285.1. Taxonomy (NCBI): domain Eukaryota; kingdom Metazoa; phylum Arthropoda; class Insecta; order Lepidoptera; family Erebidae; genus Hypena; species Hypena proboscidalis. The sequence continues at coordinate 3,569,284 of LR990147.1, forward strand.
AATTATATTAAGTGATATTATGTCAAGTGACCGTTAGATTTTTTGTTATTATATCAACCGTTACACACCCAGTTCACACACCTTCGAGTACTTTTTATTCACTCTTAGGCATGCAGGTTGCCTGATTCCTATGATAAACACATATCTGCAAATGACGTATCTTAACGATTTATTGGAAGAAGTGTGTGCCGTGGATTCGATCCCGAGACCTTTGACTTCGCAGTCCTACGGTCCTCCCACTCAACTATCGCTGCGGCAAATTATATAATGCCAACTCTCAAATAGGTTAATCATAGCCAAATACCAAACAAAACAAGTTCGCACTGCCCCATAGTCGCAACGCGTTGAAAACTCAACAATAGTGAGACTAATGATGGCTATTCATAATATCTTTGTGTTGTCATCCCATTCTACAGTGATGTATTTTATTTAGAGATACTGTCCTAAACTTAATCAAGTTTGTAAGTATTCATAACTAATGTTATTAATATGATCAGACCGGTTCTGATTAAATCTGGGACATATTTTTCGAGTGTTGGGAATAGTACGGCAATGAGGGGAGATAGGATGTGGTGTTGTTAGAAAGATGGCTGGAATTAAATTAACTTATTAAGTGACTGCCTCGATAGACTAGTGGTTAGCGTATGCGCCTCTTACCACGAGGTCTCGGATTCAATTCAAGGATCGGGCAAAGTGTTATTTGTAAACTTTAAATTTTTTTGCAATTCACAATTGCAGCACGGAGTTGGCATTGTGCTCGGTGGATGGCGATAGGCTCACTCCCTATTTATGGGACCTAAACATAACAGGAGGTGAAATGAGGGTGATGTATACTACTGCCACACCCTTCTGGGCAATAAAGGCGTTATGTTATGTTATTAAGGGATCGCTTTCACGTACTGACTAATTTATTCTTTAAAGATAACAAATAATTTTAGCCGCTCAAAACAAGCGTATAAAGATAAATGTAAGCTAAAAAAATAAAGTATTTAATTTAGTTTAACCATATACCATATACCACCATTTACCATGATAGATGTAAGGTAAACATGTCATACATAAACAATGACGAACGACAACTACAAAATATTAATTACTATCCAACACCAAAAAGCCAAATCCCTTAATATGCGAAGTAATAATTGCATTCGGACTAAATGCAAGGATTAGTCGGGGTGTGTTTAATCTTTTGCACCCTATAGCTTGGCCTTCGTCTCTGCACTACATTTAATTTGAACCACTAGTACGATGTACTAACTTACCGCATATCAGAATTAAAAATAATACTTACTTTTTTAACTTACTTTTTTAAAACTATTATTTTATTTTCTACTTTTTAGTTTGGTTTATTTATATGCGTTTTTTAATTTTTTTTTATCGAATTATTGCATTGTCATCGATCTTTGACAGGTGTGCAAAATTTTAATGAAATACAGGTGAAGCTAATATAAGCGTGTTAAAAAGTAACAGTTCTATAGTAATATAACTCATATTAAAAAGTACGTATTGTAGGTAATGATAATGTATAACTTTTGTGAATCGCTAGGACCGTACTTGCCAAAATGTGCTTGCAAAAATAGAGCTTAATATTGTGCCCCGGCTTGCTGCACACTTATTTTTTTTAAACTTCCATACCACCATTCCATACCAATTAATTACGATTTTGAGAAATAAGTGACTTGGAATTTGTTTACGTGTAACTATTTTTATCGCTGACTGTGCTTAGTGAGGATTAGTGCTAGTAAATCTTTTACAGAAACTGTAGACTAGAAACTCGATGAACATAATTTATATCAGTGTTAACAATAACATCGTCATTCGTAATGCAAAAAAAAACTTTGCCCATTTCCTGCCCATTCCCATTTGCCACTTCTTTTTGTCTATATTTAAGTGGCTTTGTAATTACTGTTCTGCAAATCCTCCCCAAGATTCACCGATAGCGTGAGTTCTGACAATTAGGTGCTGCCCTCTGTCGTGACAAATGTCGCTAATAAGAAACCTGTCGCGGTCGGATTAGCGGGTGTTAATTCATGTTATCATTGCCTAAAAATAGGGATGGTATTTTTGTCGATATCAATATTAAACTCTGGTTTAAAAATATGACATGATTCGTGATTACGCAAAATATTTTATATATGCGTTTTCGGAAAAGATTCTTCATAAAATTAAAAATAAACGGCAACAGTTATATATATTAACTAGCTGTTGCCCACGACTCCGTCCGCGTGGATTTCAATATTTCTTCTAATGCTATTTTCTACAATAATGAGGCACTTCCCGCATACACTTTAAGATCCAAATAATTGGATATCCCATTGAGAAGGGGAATGGAAAAACTGGCTTACAGATAATTTACGCCACGAAAGGCACCTATGTGCTGAATTTCATGCATACTCCTTTAAAATCGACGAACCTCCCATATAAAGTGCAATTCTAACAAAATGTAGCTCTAACATTATTCAAATTATGAAATACGGGTGTTACTCACGTAATGTTGGTCTATTTAGTCGACCGCGGTTTCGCCTATACGTCGCATTATCAATAGAGTGCGATACGTCGCGCCTGAGTCGCAGCCAGTCTTGCACTGAGTAACACCCGTATTTCATAATTTGAATAATGTTACAAACTCACGTCAGTTTTAATAAAAATATTGTAGCTCTAACCTTTGACTTCACAGTCCTATGGTCTCCCACTCGGCTATCGCAGCTACGTCGGATTACTTTCGTAATAAGATAAAATCAAAGAATAAATATTGCATTTACAAGCGCTTAAAACATTTCATATTACACAGATAATTCATTTTCACAGCAAATTGACTCATAATTAAACTGACAAAACTGATACAAGTACTTTTTAACACGTTAATATCACTGCAATTTATCGATATAAATTCAAATTGGGTGTCCCATCACTATTTCATAATTTAACTTCACAACATGGCGGTAAGCGGATTACTGTTTAAAATTAAAATGGCGGCGTAATTAAAATGTGTCATAATATTTAGGGGTGATGAGAAAATGAGAATTATAAATAAGACTTATAAGGGCTTGGGGTTATAGTAGGGATTAGCAGATTTTTGTGGACAATAGAAGATGAAGATTTATTTATTATATCACTGGAAAATATGTTGCTATAATAAGAACGAGGTTCAGTTAGAGAAAATAGTAATAATGATATCTAACATCACGTCTATATTGCCAAGAAGGATGTGTCAGAGAAATGCAACACATTTTACTTGTTATGTTAAGGTCCCATGGGATAGGGGGTGAACCTATCGCCATCTACCGGGCAATTCCAACTTCATCCTGCTATTGTAAATTTCCTGACGGAAAGTTCACGAATAACACTTTGCCCGACCCGATAATCGAACCCACACCACTAGACAATTCACGCAGTATCACTGAGATCAGAGACATATTTCTTATTAAAGATTCTAGAATTAAAACATTTATTATATTGGAAAATCATAAATATATAAATATTAATATTAAACTTCTTAGGAGACATTACTATTCGACTTTTAACTTGGCAGTAATTTCAGAACCTAGTCTTTTCAGCAAACTGAAACTATGAAACATAATAATATGTATTGCAAGATGAGCGTCGCTATTTTGAGGCAGGTTGAAGGTGTCGATAGAAAAGTGGTACGACTTAAGTGTTATAATACATTTATAAGGGTTCTACACAATTCACCAGATCTGGCATGCAAATATTAAATTATAGAAACAGGAACAGTAAAATAAAAACAATATATAATAAAAACACAATTAAAATCTAAGGTTAAAAACTCATTAATAGAGTAAAAACAATGTTGTAATAACCATGGCATGGCATTGCTACGCATATGACTATCGCAATAAAATAAAATATACTGGTGGTAGAGCTCTTGTGAATGAGCTCGAGGGCAGCAGCACCACCGTCTCACCTTTAACCTGCCGCCGAATAGTAGTGCTTCCATTACTGTGTTCCGGTTTGGTGGTGAGATCAGGCCCTGAAATTACTGGCACATGAGGCATAACACCGTTGTCCTCAGCTGCAGCGACGCATCTATAATCTGCTTATATGGATTGTTGATGTCCATGGGCTGTACTCCACTTACCATCAGATGGACTACACGTTCGTTTGCTGTGGGCGTAGTATAAAAAAAAAATACCTACCTATAGCTATTTATTACCAATCTGGTTCAAAATATACCTGAATATACTATTGTACCAGCCTACAACTATCTTAATACACTGACAAATTAAACCAACCATCTCTATTATTCAAGACAAACTATCCCTTCGTATAAATAGCTACTATCTTTGATTGAGCATTCAGACAAATATGATACATTATCGTCAACCATCCACATTCGTACTGGTCAGTATGATATAGCATACCATTTGATGAAGTTATGACTCGTGACCGAAAGCTTCCACTAAGAATTAATCGAGTGTATTACTCTGCTCACCCCTACTACCCTCTGGTATGAAGATTTAAATAATGTTGTGTTAGGCCGTGAAATGTAGTTGGAAAGGAAGGGTTGGGTTTACCCTATATGGGCTTCTCAAGATGTCATATTGCTATTAAAAGAAGGTGCATTTAGAGAAGGGAAATTCTTGGACCCCAGATACATACATACTCCTTTAAAAGTGCCCCTGTATGAGTTGTTAATGTCATTGTTTTTGGATTGGCTTCTAACAATACCATAACTACTAAATTTTGCAGTATATGTCGATTCAGTCAGTATGACAAATGTTTTTAAACGACTTTAATAAAACAGTGGCAGAGTTTCTCTTTTACTTTTCTATGTTTATTTGCCGATTACTCGAAGCCACATTAACCAATTCGAAAAAAAAAAAAATATCTGAAAGAGTACTTGTCATGTGGTCCCATTTTCATCAGGCAACGATCTGATAATGGGATTCTAGATAAATTGAGGGCAACCCTCAATTTTTAAAATCTTCTATATTGTTTTTCGTATATTACCTAAAGGTACTCGGATATTTGCATCTAGCAGTCAGCATTTAATGTTGTTAAGCTGAAGCTGGAAGGTATAACTCGTCAACGGTTAGAAGTACGGGGATTATTCTTTACCTTTAGGCCGTTTACTGTATTATTTCAAGTTTATACACAGATGAGGCGAGACGTTGAATAATATTACTACTATGCTTTTTAATGTATTTTTGTAATTGAAGTCAGATTTCTTTTGTACAATTATTTGATAATCATCTGTTCTTTCATACTAATTAAAATAAGGGATTAGGTACAACCACCTATCCCATTTTTCATTAACTTACAATTCAATCTCAAACACGCTACCCAAAAGAGAAACACGCCATTTTATGTAAACCTTAAATAATCCTTGTTAATGATGGCTCACAATAAACCTGACGGGGCCGGCACCGAACCGGCTCTCTTTCAATACACTACCGAACCTAACCCCTGTCGACGAAACAAAACGGGTTAAGAATGAAAAATGAAATCAAGTGGATGGACATTGCTTGTCCTTAACTTAGTAAAGTATAGACTTGGTGAATAAGAGTAATAAGTGAATACGTTGTCAATAACCCAGGTGTTGCCTTGATCAAAGGTAGCAAGTGTGGACTATTCGCCGATTATCTAATGCCTCCACATTTAAAATAATTAAGAAAATAGACACAGAAGAATGCGCTTCAAATGATTTTAATGCCACCGCGGGTGCTGTTGTAGCCTGTGGTCTCCAAAATGTCAAATATCACTATTTGCGGGTTAGCTATGCGGTCATTGGCTTCATACGTGCTTATAGAGGCACAGTTCTTTAGTGGTTCTAGAGATAAACTCTTTGCGAGGATCAGACAACGCTCTAGTGCATTAGACACGTATAAGAGCAAGGACGTACGAACGTACTAATGTCGCCACTTGAAATTGGAATATTAATACCGTATTCATTGTTTAAAAATTTTTGCATGCTTTAAAAACTGTGCCCCTAAAAACCGGCAAAGTGCGTGTCGGGCCACGCGCAATAAGGTTCCGTAGCTAGTCGTAACAACATTAAACGTACCGATTACCGACAAATAGCCAAAATACCAACATTTTTTCGCCAGCAAAAATAACTTTGTTTTTCATAGTGTTTTATGGAATTTGTATCAATAACAAAGTTATAATTAGCGGTTGCTGAAAAAGTGCTATATCTCAAAAACTGCCGACTGTATCTCATTCAAAACCATTTTGGTTAAAAGTTTTTATTAAGATCTATAATATATATTTTTTTAGATTTTTCACTCCAGTGGTTTAAAAGTTAGAGGGGGGGACACTCATTTTAGCACTTTGAAAGCGTCTATCTTTGGAACGATTGACATTGAAAAAAAATGGTTCTAGAAACCTCAATGTAATTTTTAAAGACCTATCTATAGACACCCCACACGTAGAGGTGGAAGGAAAAAAAAATAAAATTGTTTCAGTTCAATGTATGGGGAGCCCCCCTCTAATATTAATATTATTATTTTTTTGTGTAAAAATCGTAAAGCGGTTAACAGAATACATCTACCTACTTAGTTTCAATTGTGTAGTCTTAATAGTTTCGGAATAAAGTGGCTGTGACATACGGACGGACGGACAGACAGACAGACAGACATGACGAATTTATAAGGGTTCCGTTTTTAGCCATTCGGCTACGGAACCCTAAAAACGTATGAATTCAATGGTTGGGCTAAATCAAATGTAATAACAAACTTTGACAGAACCCTACTCTACAGTAGCGCCACAAGAAACGATAGCCCTCATTAGGTAAGTTTACATAATTTGTTAAAAATCTTGAAACAGATAAAAGACATAACTACCAAATACGTATTATTACTATTATTCTCAGAATTGCCCCATATCAATCTAACTATCTATTTGTCCATCCAAAGGTTGCCTGTAAGATATTGCTTTTTAGCGATAAGGCAGCCCATTGTACATGTCTTAATGTTAAATTATGTTCTTTAATGTGTCTTATTTTTTGGTGTGCAATAAAGTTTATTCTATCTATCCATCTAAATATGTTTCTTTTTTTCTTAAATACTCGGTATAGTTACTAATAGGACAGCATCGTTCTGTGTATAGAATGGCCAAACTCCAAGCTGTCTGCGGTCGCACTGGCCAAGCTTGACCATCATTAATCAGTGGCACTTATCCGACTTTGCATAAAATGATTAATGCCCATACGTGATGTTCAATGAACATCATTCTGTTTATTTTGTACTGGTATGTTGTTTTTAAGTGGGACAGGAGGGTTATTGGCGAAAGAAGATACATGTTTGTACCTATATAGACTCTTGAAAATGATTAATATTTATTTTCTACTATCAACACCAAAGCATAGATCGATAACACTAGTTTACAAAATGAAGGTGTATTTCTGTTGACGTCATTGTTTTGGTTAATATTGTTTATTTGTAACATATTTAAAAATACCATTAGAAAAAATTGTGCAGGTCTAATATTTATAGGAATTTTAAAATTTAAGCGTGTTTGTCCGATCAATAACTATATTTTCGGGGCTTTTTATTTTTTTAACAACTTTTAAGCTATATTTATAATTGTTGTAACATTATATGGCGAATATATGATTCAGAAGTAAAGAAAAGTCATAAAGATAAAGATAAAATTGGGTTTTTTTAATAGAAGTCAGTCAAAATAACCTTCTAGTGTAGAACAATGTAACATGTAGTAGCCTCAAATATAATAAAATACTTTGGTCTAGTAGTAAAAAAACCTCTTTATTAGTCAAATATATTCTAAAGTCAAGTTATACGGTGTTGAAGACGGCAGAGCTGTTTAATACTCTCAAAAGAATTCAATATCGCAAAAAGTCGGTTCACATAAGAAACTGATTAGTACAGACTTCAAGAACATTTAAACCGACATTTTGCATTATGTAGTGGTTTTTCATTGTATATCGAAGTCGGCATATTTTTCCAAAAATATTTAAATTAATATTTGCTGTGTGTGAACTGCTTAAAAGTAGAAAGAAAACTCGAAAAATACAGAAAGCATAGCGTATAAACTGCGTCCTAACGTGCATAATAATGTATCTTCTTCCGTTCAAATCATTCATCAGAACTCAGTAAACACAAATAAATGTAATGCAATGTAACTCTGATCTGGCTTCCCGGGGAGGAAAACCTTAATATGACTGATGGTGTAATAAGTAACCGTTTCCTAAACAAGACAAAACAGCATCTACACAGGTGCAAACAAAAACAACTACCACAGGAACTCGAATGACAAACGTGCAAACTCGAGCCGCTGTCGAACGGAAACTGTAAATCTAACTAAGCCTTGCCTAAATAATAGATGAGTCGCAAAAATCCTGCAGGAATTACGAAGACACACCATTACTCATTTTTACATTTGAAATACTCGAAATGGAAATATATCGGCGTTCGGAAATGAAGATTGGGGACATATCCTTTGTTTTTATTTCTAAACGTAAAATTTTGTGCTGTATGTTCGGAAACGAATTTGCGATGTTCCTTTTGAGATTTATGTGAGTAATAAATAAAAGGTTTTAAAAGCATTCCGCTGTGTTTAGTTCCGATTTATTTATGAGAAATTTTTAATAAAGGATGTGTAAAACGGAATAGTATACAGTGTAAATATAAAAATTGAAGCGGCTACGGACAGTTCTATGTCAAAAATAGAAACTAAAATTCAGAAAAGATATAAAAAAAACTCTATTTTCTTTATCGTTCGTGGGTTTCCCCTAATTTTCCTAGGATCCTATATTCAGACCCTGACATCCTTGCCATGGGAGCATTCTTAAAGTACACTCTTCCGAATAAAAAAAAATCATACACGTTGACTTGAGAACCTTTAAAAATTACTTAAACCGTGAAATTGAAATGTTTAAATACCAGAATTAGATACTTTTTTTTTATACTACGTCCACAGCGAACGAACGTGTAGTCCACCTGATGGTAAGTGGACACAGCCCATGGACATCAACAATCCACAAAAGCAGATTAGAGATACGTGGCTACAGCTGAGGACTACGGTATTATGCCTCACGTGCCAGTAATTTCAGGGCCTGATCTCACCACCAAACCGGAACACAGTAATGGAAGCACTACTATTTGGCGGCAGGTTAAAGGTGAGACGGTGGTGCTGCTGCCCTCGAGCTCATTCACAAAAGCTCTACCACCAGTCTGCATTTCTTCTATGATACACAAAGATTATTTTGATGTTACTGTTGTAATTCAAATATCAACAACTCTTGTTTAACGTTTAATTATTGCTACTTACAGTTAATATTGTTATGGAAGAGAAAGTAATTATTTTGAATACACTGTATTTTGAATATTGATGCAAGATTTTCAGACCCAACATTCACTGACAGCTACATTTTTGTAAATCAACAAAAACATAAACCCTTTCTGACGCGCTTCAAACACCATTAAAACGTCCACAAAACCACAGACAAACCAAAAAATCAGCACAATACAGATCTAACAGTAACAACGAGCAAGTAACAGATGACATTCGTTTTTCTCGCATCCGTTCTCGCGTATTCAAATTTGACAGTGACAAATCCTCGGTGATTTCCGGCTGCGGTTCGGCGGCATTCGGATGTTCATATCATTTATATTCATTCGAGATTACGTCGGCTTTTGTTCGAAGTGTAAGTTAGCGAAATGGTAGGGTCAGAATTAAAATTTTGCGTGACGTTGATTAGTTAGGTTAGTTAAATTATGATTGTGCGTTGTCATCGTATCAATCGTAAGTAGATGAAAAGGCGTGTAGTGCTCATTTTCTAACCCTTGTAGAATCACCCATTCTGCCACTGAGATATAATGGTGTCTGCTGTTATAGTTGTATAATAGATATAGTAGATTTTCTTATGGGATAGTTAAGTATTATATTCGATATCTCCTTCCATATTGCTCAGTATCCTGATGATTGATATATTTGACTCCAAATTTAAAAAAATCTAAAATCATGTGTCTCTTTTTAAAGTTCTTTTAAGTAGCATTTAAGTCGTTTAGCGATAAGTATAATAGTCTTGTAAATCTTGTAATAGTTTATTGCACGTATTGGGAAACTGTAAGTGCATTATGCAATTGTATAAATAATAAATAAATATTATATAAAAAAATCATATTTACAAAAAACTGTGCTGTATTTATTTTTCTCGTAAACACAGCCAGCAAAGCTGTCAAATTCACATTTACCATATTTTTCTGAAAGTACTTCAACACCGGCAAAAGGCTATTCAGACCAATAAAATCTTTAAAAGGAAAACAGGGCAAATCTCACAAAAACTTGCGTTAGCATGTTAAGCGACCCGTTATGAATCGCCCTATTCCACCGTATGTAAATGTTATCGACAATTTATTGCTATACACCCATTCGACTAAGTGATTTTCGAGATTTCCTCCTTCAAATATGCTCTAGAAATTTTCCTTTATGCAAAAACCAATTTACATTGACCTTCAACCTGGATTACTTTCTTCAAGTCTTTGTGCAATAGATGGGGTCTATATATACTGGTGGAAGTTAAGGAAAGCGTTTATGTTTTCGTAATTTCCACCAATTTAAGGTTATGAGGATACGAAGATTTTATAGGGATATTCATATTTTAGTGTTTTTGAACACACTTTTATGATAAACTAAGAAACAGTTTTAGTATTGCGTTCAAATATTATTTTAGACTAGCTTTTTCCCGTGATTTCGTTGTATTCAGTGCCGGATAAGCCATATAGCAAGAGTAGCAAATGCTACGGGCCCCGCGAATAGGAGGGCCCCGCGCTCCAACGCCTGTCTGACCGTAAAAATAATTAAATTTAAATAATAGCGTAAAATATCTTGCTTGTAAGAACAAATTTGTGTATGTTTTGTAAATACAGACTTGCCCATACTGACCGATATAAATGAGCTAGCTTGTAGAGCATGATTTGCTTAAAAAACTAGATATGAAAAACGTTATATCTAAATTTGCCCATATTAAATCAAAAACAGTTGTTTTATAATTAATTGTTAATAGTTATGTTTTATTTAATACCATAAACTTTAAAACCTAAAGTAGGCCAAAGGCCCATAATATATACAAAATATTGAAGGGCCCCCTGACAGATTTTGCTACAGGCCCCGCGCTGGCTTAATCCGGCACTGGTTGTATTACAACGAATTCCACGCGGAAGAAGTCGCTTGGGGTCTTAAATACCTCTATAATCTATAATCTTATAGTTGCGAGTTAAAAGTCCGCTTTAAGTCCAATATTTTTTTCGACTGTTCTTAGTATTAGATTGCTAAGCATGGCTAAATGCTATATATAAATTAATTGGAAACTTTTAAAACTGTCCTTAAATTACTCATAGTAATGAATCACCAGCAAAATATTTTTATTATGTACATAAGTTTCATTTAAAATTCTACACCTTACAAATTGCAAGTAAAACATTCACACACCAACAAAAAGCTAAGACAGTAAATTAAAGGAAATATACATGTTAATGGTTTTAGCAAAATCTATGGCTTCCCTTTACATCCAATGTTTTCGTTTGAGTTGAAGGAAAATGGATGCGGTATTTTTTTATTATTTTATTATAAATGTACGTGTCTGATAAACTTATGAACAGAAAATACTTATTTATTGCATGTCATCTAAATGTGATAAAAACATGTTGAATATTATTTTATTTTAAGACCATATTTTAGCTAAATAAAATATCTTGTCTTATCTTATATTTAAAGTTCTTACAATTCTTTTAATGCCATATCAATTTCATCCAACCTCCTTCCCCGTAAACAGATTTCTTACAAACGTGTTCGCTATCCACTGGCGCGTATCTAAAAGCATTGTAAATCGTCACACGAACACCGCCGGCAGTACATTGTGAAGTAAGATGTAGTGCGCACGGTACGTGATTTTTGAATATTGAAAGTGGAAAGTTTACACTGAATTTACTGTAAGTATTTTTGGAACGAAGTTCCTTATCGCGCGTTGCGAAAGGGGGCTAGACGGAAAAAATTGGGACGAAAAGTTGTAACGACACATTTCGTAGCAATTCTCATAGCGGCGTAGTAATTACATGCTACGTTACAGCTACGGTGCTACATCATCAGACACACAGAGTGAGTATTTGGTGAACCACATTAAGATTTTTTTTTATAACTTAGAAAAATAAAAATGTCTTTACTAGTTATTCGAAAGGAACTTCGTTCCATCCGGGTGTCCCTTGACACCTCAGTAGTTTTTATTGTTTTTAAAATAAGTAGTAGGTAAGGATTGCCTTGATGGTCTAGTGGTTAGCGTATGCGCCTCTCACCGCGAAGTCTCGGGTACGATATAGATAACAGTATTCAAATGTATTGAAAAATTTACTGGTAATATATTAAGAGATGGACTCGTTGCTAATCTCGTGGCTAAGTCGAGGCCGCGCGGACCGAACGATGATCTTTAACATAACGAGTTTTCCTTCGTGTCTCGGTGAGCTCGAAAAGCCTACGGTCCCGGTTGCCATTTGAACATCTATGGCAGTCGTTATACGGGTAGTCCGAGGCCAGAAAGTCTGTCAACTAATCTAACAAAGGGTATCGTATTACCTCGTAGTGGGTTGTAGAGGTCTGAGTGCACGTAAAATACTAATATTCCGTTAGACTAGAAGCCGACTTCCATGAAATTAGAAAAAAGGCTCGGATGATGATATTTGGAGATAGACAAATATTTCACACATAATCTTATAAATGCCTGAACTGGCTATTTTGTTATAATAAAGCAAATTCAACCACTTAAAATATCTTTTATAACAAATTCGTAAATTCCCCATAATCGCTTCACCATAAGTTTAATCGCTCACACCATTATCGTAAACTTTTGACGGCCCATACCACTAAAATAAGCTTCACTATAAACTTTTACAACTGCTGCTAGCTTTTATAAGTGTTCAGCATTACTTATTCATTGCACGGAAGAGTCGTGAAGCTTATTTAGATTGACTTGACGCCACAATATGCAATGTTGGGTAGGGTTAAGATGTGATACGTCCGTTAAAATATAACTTACGATAAATACGATGCTGACCCATGCTCAGTTCACCTACTGAAAACACAACAAAAATAATAATACGCACTCTTACTCGACCTAAGCTACTAAATTAATTTATGCTAAGAATATGTCCATTAACACCTATCCTATTGTCTCTATTATCGAAAATGACACTTTGTTCTTGTGTTCTTTTAAGGTAGCACTAAACCACTTGAATCACTCATTTCACTGAACTAGCTCAAAAGGTTTCGTCCTTTTAACTTAGGTCAAAATTAAATTACTCATTAGTCTCTTATGTTATATCTAGACTAGATTGTAATCTTTATGACGTATCTAATTAGATACGTCATAAAGATTACAATCTAGTCTACTAGTACAAGCAATTGCTTAGAAACATCATTAATAATAAAAAAAAAATATGCACTCGAAACGGTTCAAGAAACATTTTACGGTTCTTGTACAAATTAAAATTCGGTTAGTACCCATTTATGTATCCTACAATGTTCATCATCAGCGGTCTTGGACATATTACACTCGAAATCCGAAGATTAGTTGACCAAGTTAGCACCATGTTAAAAGTGTGTAGAGGGCGAATTTGTGCACAATGAACTGATTCGGCTTTACGTCCTCGACAATTACCTTCATAGTAGAAGTCATCAGCTGTTTGCCGTGCCACCATGTCGTACTGCTGCTCGCGACACTTCTCCTATGCAACGCGAACTTATTACTCTCAACAATCTCATGGACTTTAATCCAGAAATTGATAATACATTTTCAAATTAATACGATGTATTATTGGTGTATTTGCATCAATTTTGTGAATTGCAGTAATATGTTCTTATAAATTGTGATGAATATAATTGGTTTTTGCAACTGTTTTAATCAAATAAATAAATTTCTGCAAAAATCACTGACTTGTTTTAACCATATCTAAATAACTTATTATCAATGTAGAGTATCTATACATGCATGTAAAATGTTCAATTTCATAAAATGCCCAGTACCACGATATACCGTGATATAAATTGATATTCGCGGTTTCAGTTTAATCACGGTAAGTGACAATGTATTTATCACCTAAACGTTTGGATGTGAATCGTGAAAGGTGGTAGGGGTGCCACTGTACAATAGTGTACAAATTAAAATATTTTGAGTGTATTTTACTAAAGAAATATACTGCCTCGTTGATCCACCGAGTAGTTTGTGTGTGCTTCTTACCGCGAGGGCTCGGGTTTCGATTCTCGGGTCGGAAAATAGAGTTACGTACAACATTAACGTAACACGCTTATATTACCGAGAAAGATGTGGCCGAGTAGAGGTATATGTAGAGGAACAGAGTGTAATGGTGAATGATGACCAGGCTCGGTGGTATTGCCTGGCGGACAGCTGTTTAACGGTATCGTATATTATATAGGAAGTGGTATATGTAGTCACTTGCTGTGAACATTTCGTGATTGCGATTCAGCACTCTTCGACATAATGGTACGTGTCATTTATTAAGTGCGGATACCGCCACAGTGTACAACACCCACACTTCACCTGTTATGTTTAGGTCCTATAGGATAGGTGTCAGCCTATCGCTATCCATTGTGAATTTCCTGGCGGCAAGTTCACAAATAACACTTTGCCCGACCCGGGAAACAAACAGGAGACCTCGCGGTGAGAGGCGCATACGCTAACCACTATACCATCGAGGCAGTATATTATATTTTATCTTTATAATTTCAAAAACATCAAATGGACGCAACCCTATCAGTCCGCGAATATGCAAATTAGATTGGTTATTTGGACCAACATTTTGATTCCCCGTGGCTTCAATTTGGATGATATTAGATTAAGTTTAACGCGATATTGGCGAGTTAGTTTAATGTTGGATAGTTCAGTGCATTTCAATTATTATAGTTAGTTTGAAAATTGAAAAATTAACGCTATTTTCGAACGAAAATGTTTGTTTTTGATGGAAATTTGCTTTAATGTAAATTAACGTTATTACGGCATACTAGTTTTGAACATGGTCATAACATAACATCACGCCTATAGTAGCGCCCAGAAGGGTATGGCAGAGGTGTACAACACCCACACTTCACCTGTTGTTTAGGATAGCATGGCACAATTCCAACTCCGTGCTGCAACTTGAATTTTCTGACGTTCACAAATAACACTTTGCTCGTCCCGGGGATCGAACCTAATACCTATATTACCCAGAAGGGTATGGCAGAGGTGTACAAAACCCACACTTCACCTGTTATGTTTTAAGGTCCCATGGGATAGAGGCGGAGCTTATCGCCATCCAACGGGCGCAATTGTAACGCCGTGCTTCTATTGTGAATTTCCTGACGTTCACAAATAACACTTCGCCCGTCAGGGAATCACTAACCACTACATCTAGGCAGCAATTTATTAATTTTTTTATACTTAAAAATTACAGTTCACAGCATCAAAACTGTCACATACAAGAGATCAAACAAATAGAGACACTCAAACTAACCCTTATGTCAATATTACTCTGAACTAAATTATTTTGTATCCAAAAACCTCTTACCAACTAATTACACCTTTTGTCGCCGCCGAAGCGTTACGTCCACAGATGTCACGACTAATTAGTAGAATAGTGTGCGCGTGACGTTAGCACGTGGCGACGCATTCCGATTAAATTGAACGCCAATGCGCGCTGGCCCTTAATGTATTTAATTAGCGATGTATACGGTGAAATGTAGCTGTATACACTAATTAGTATTGGGTGATAGGTTTTGTGATATTTAACGGGGAAAGCTGAATTTCAATTTGAAAGCTGTAGTGTAAAATTGGAATTGATACATACATTGATAAGGGTAGCCGAGTTTTTATTTTCATACTAACCTAAAATGACTTTAACTTATTATTTTTTTATCAATTTTTATAAATAAATCATATCTTAAACACTAAAATGTATGTTTGTTCGTAGCCATGTTGTTAACATAGTTTTAATCATTAATTAAGTTACATACAAACTGAAATTTAATACAAATTGTAGGCGCCAATTTTTTCAAAATTATTATTTAATTATTTTGAAAAATTGATGCCTACAATCTTGCATTATAGTGATTTTGATATTATTATGTTTTGCCTATAATAATATGTATTATTAAAATGTTAAACCCATATTATTTTAGTATGGAAAAATGTTAAATGTTGTAGAGAAACAGGTATTTTTCACTTCACGGCAAGCTAAGTTCAACAATAAGTATGCATGACTCTCTATAATATACAGCGAGTAGCCTCTAGATAGGACCTCTGAGGCGCAGCGTAAATGTCCTGAAAAGATCAGCAACGTCAAAGCTAAATTGATTATTAAAATTATAATAAGAAACAATTTTGAACCTGTGACCTCTGCATACCGGTCAGCTGCTTTTACCTCTAAGCTACGGTCGCCTCTCAATTACTCAACTGTATGTTACGTCATTACGTGAATGCCTGTCTTATATTTAATTCAACTGTTTCATAATAATAATTTGCTAAGCATAGGTATCTAAATGCTATAAAAATAATCAAAAAGAAGTTAAGATTGAGATTGTAACGAAAAAGTATTAAGAATTCAATATTTTGAATCGTATTAAATTTTGGATGGTGTTGGAGCCACTTACGCCATCCAGATTGTCCGTATCATCGCTTCACCGAAACACCCTAAACCCATAAGTCACATTAACATCCTTGACAACTTTACTGTCAAATAGTTGTCAACTAGAAATTATATAAAAGTTTGCAATATTCAAACTTACTTTACCTTTTTTGTTTTATACGGCATCAAGCAAATCAGACGCGTGCTACCTAAAATCATTAATTGTACGTAGCAATTAAGTAACTAACTACTTGAGTTTATTATATTGCCCTGATAGCTGCTCATTGGATGACCTAAACAAGACTATAGTCGATTCATTTAGACTTGGCAAAAACAGTAAACAAACCCCCTCCCAATTACAAATTACGATATTGCGAAAGAATAACACACTGTACGTTACCACATTGAGTTGTATAAACTAGTTCACACACCAACACACTAATATTCACATATATTCATTGTAAATTCACTGTGCAAATGTATTCTTTTTGCAAATTTCGTTATTCCAAGGAGACTTCAAACCACAGATTATAAAAACGACATGGAAGTTTGACATTTGATTTAGGGATGGGAACAAGTGAACGAAAGAACGATTGGGATTGATTTACGTTTTTGTCAGTGATGATGAATTAAATTGTTCAAAACATTCTTAAATTTATTGAAAGCTGTACTTATATTAAATTAAATTTTATTTAATCTATTTATCGTGAATAACAAATCGTAACGAATTAATCCTTTTCTACAGCTAAAGTGGCCCTTTCGACTGTGCGGTTCGCGCGACTCGGTTCTTTAGATTCGTTCAATCGCGAACGACACATAACTAAATCAAAGTCCATTTTTAACCGACTTTATCGACTTTTAATTAATAAATATCATTCATTCATTCATTCAATGAATGTTGAAGCGCCATTTTGAGTAGTTCACAACAGTTCATTAAATGATTCACATCACTATTTTTTTTCGTCAGCCATTATTGTTTATCTTTTTTGCCAAGTCTATATGAATACAGAGGACGCTATTACCGGCTACGTACTTGGCGGAGTTTATATAAAACTTTTAGCATTGAAACGAAAAGAAGAAATTAAGTTTTTTTTGCACAAATCCATCTTTTATTTATACGAGACCCGATTTGCTCTAAAGATGCAAAACACAAGCGAAAATCCATTTTGTAAAATTTTATTCAAGTAAACTAAGTTACGGATCAAATGTTTTGATATTAATCCGATACCTGCCATAGCTAGCAATACGAGCTGTAATGAAATGTCTATAATGAGACAGATCTGTCGAACTGTCGCACGTGTCACCTAATACCTAATGAGATTGTGAATTAATTGCACATCGTATGTATTTTAGTGTAGGTAGTATAATACCTATTTAGCAACATAGTACATACGCTAAATTTAGCGTAGTCGATTGGTGATTTTGCGACTGAATCAATGCTGCATCACGTTTTCGACTTACGTTCGATCGCAGCATTAAAATTGTAGTTATGTAGAAGATTATTTTTATAGCATTTAGCTATGCTTTTTCAACTGTTTCTTAGTATAATGTAGAAGATGTTTTACGATGCGGGACGTTCTGATGATTGTGCTGGTATCTGTCCAGAAGGTACAACATGATTTGCTTTGAAGCTTTTTGGTTTGTTGGTATATTAATCCAATGAAATCGTTAATATTACTTAAGATCTAAAATGTCAGCTGATATAGAAATATCTATTGTTTGAAGACTTGTAATACTCTGAGGGCATGTAAAGTATGGTGATTTGAAATACAGGTTTCACACCCTAGCTAAGGCACCAGTTTCCCCAGTATATAACTGTCAAAATAGGATAAGGTCATCATTATTTGTGTTTTTTAAATATTGTGGTGAGAAAATATACCCTTTAATTTAAAAAATAAAAACATATAAATTGTGACATGCTTTTGACATCACATCAGGACGTTTACTTGGACTAGTTTGTCAGAGGTATAAAACATCCACACTTCACCTGTTGTTTTAAGGCACTATGTGTCTGTGACTGTGTCTAGTCTTCTGAGAAATCCTTAATTAGTCGACCGCGGTTTCGCCTATGTGTCTAGGCATTATCAAGAGAGTGCAAAACCGCGGTCGACTAAATAGACCAACATTACGTGAGTAACACCCGTATTTCATAATTTTAATAATGTTACAAACTCACGTCAGTTTTAATAAAAAAATCCTCGTTTTGACTCGAATATCGAACTAAAGACATAACGGAGAGCGCTCACAAATTATACTGCAAGACCGAAACAGTCTACTATTGAAATTGTATCAACCACATTTAGCCCACAACACAGCCTCTGATTTCCACCTAGACCAAATTCCACTCCATATGTATCCTCCATAATCCCTCACTAAATCATCAGTAAGAAGTGCTCGCACTTTGTCTTGCGATGACAGTTTTATGGCTGTGCTGCCGCCCCGTGGCAACTGCGAGAACTACATAAAATATTAATACACAATTTGTCCGAGTGGCCAAACGGTAATCTTCTTTTATAGGATTTTGGAGATTAATTGTGTTGGACGACCTTTTTCTAGGGTCAGTTCGTTTTATTTTATGGGTTATTACTTAGTACATGTTTAATACAACTTGCGCATTATTAAGAGATTGTTCAATATAAATAGTTGTAGTTTTGGTTAGTCTCACTCTCTAGTTTTGTCTCACTGCAGGGCACTGTCTCTCTTCATGATGAGAAGTCAAAGAATAGTTCTTCTTCTTCGTCGTGTCGATGGCTGAGTCAAATTTTATTGGTCCAATAAGTGGGCACTGTTATGGCGCTCTCGTTGGCGTTCATGCGTGCCTCTCTTGTGCAGGTGGTAGGGCATTTTGGACAGTCGGTAAGGTGGTCAAGGTTTTGATTTGCCATCGTGGTGAAAGGATTAGCCAATTCGCTTTAAGAACTCGCGAATTGCCCAGGGTGCGCCGGACGTAGGGAATTGTTGTGTACGTCACTCGGGGAGGCTCCTTTCATGCACCCCAAAGAATAGTTTACCACGCTGGACATGGGTTGATAGACTTCTCATAATATAGCCACTCTTGGGTATACCGATTTAGTTACGATGGTTACTTAATGTTTTTTTTTTTTAAATACTCATCTTATCTATTTATAATTAGAATTTAATGCAGCAGGTTCAAACCTAATACCTTAGATTTTACATACTTCGTTTGTTTTTTTCGATTCTAACTTATTTGGATTTCGATGTCGAAACTATGCAAATTTACTTTTCGGTAGCAGCACAGAATCTGGAATTGTGCCCGGTAGATAATAAGGCAATAGGCTCACGCCCCTATCACATGGGACAGGTGAAGTGTGGTTTCTAATACACCTCTGCCTCACCACACACTGTAATTAGGTCCAATAGAGCATCCATTTACAGTTAGATTTAGGAATAGAACTGTACTGTTGAAACACGCTGCCATATATCAATCACGCTGGGTTACAGCACGCTCTGCCTCAGGCGATTGCTCTAATTGAATGCCTGAGTCCAACGTCTATCTGTGTGTAACAAGGGTCATCTAATACTGTGCTTTTGAATAGAAATGTAGTTATGGCGAGAGGTATGCGTTTTTGTTGATATAAGAATCGTCAATTCACCCTACTTATATTATAATGCGAAAGTTTATGATGATGTGTCGATGTATTCAGCCATTTACAGTTAGATTTATGAATAGAAATGTACTGTTGAAACACGCTTGCCATATATCAATCACGCAACGTATCAGCACGCTCCGCCCCAGGCGATTGCTCTAATTAAATACCTGAGCTCTGTGTCTATCTGTGTGTAACGAGGGATCGAGGCAATGTGGACACAGCTAATGCTGTGCTTTAGAATAGAAAAGGGGATATAGTGTGTGTTTGGTTTTTTTTGGTCAAGTGAAAAAAATTGTTATTAGTATATAGTCTCTTCTATCGATAGATAATGTTGTTCAGATAGTTTACAAACAACAAATTTATGTAATTCGCTAAAGGATTATTATTTTTTTTTTGCAAAATTGTGGTAAGTGCCTAAGTGAAGTGCGATAGGTGTATTTGTTTTAGTATAGAAACGTAATATAAAACAAATGAATCCTTCACAGGGTCAGATAATTTAATTTGAAGGATATCTGTACTTTGTATAGGTCCAATAAAACATCAATTTACAGATAGATTTAGACGTACAGTCATATTTCAATCACGCAGCGTTACAGCACGCACTGCCTAAGGCGATTGCTCTAATTAAATGCCTGAATCGTATTCTATCTGTGTGTAACGAGGGATCGAGCCCATGTGGACACGTCTGTTGTTGAGAATTTGAGTAGAAATGGGGATATGGTGTGAGATTGCGATTTTGTTGGGTAAATAAATGTCTTCACAAAAATATAGTTAGACATGCTATTTATACTGCCTCGTTGGTCTGGTGGTTAGCGTATGCGCTTCTCACCGCGAGGTTTGGGTTCAATTCCCGGATCGGGCAAAGTGTTATTTGTGAAGTTACCTTCAGGAAATTCACAATAGCAACACGGAAATGGAATTGTGCCCGGCAGATGGCGATAGGCTCACTCCCTATCACATAATAGGTACCTAAACATAATAGGTGAAATATAAGTGTTGTACACCTCTGCCTGGGTAAATTTTTGTCAGAATGTAGTTCAATAAAGTGTTAACAATAAATTATTATGCTTATGTATTTAGTCAATTAATAGACAAATAGCAAACTAGTGAAGACCACTGAAAGTTAATTGCTAACTATTTAAAAAAAATCTTTAGTTAAGTAAATCACAAGCTCATTGCCCGAGTTCCAGAAAGCTATGAATCTTACAATATTACGGTAGAAAAATATTTTGATTCCAGTGTGGCTCGAACCTACACCTCTGGGTTCAACGTACCCAGCGTCTTATCCACTTTGGCATAGCTAAAATTTGCTTCTATCTTCTATGCATTTTATTCGACACAATAAGCAAGGCAAACATCCTCGCAGATGAGCAAATATCCTCGTCATTAGCCAATTCAGTATCGCAATTACGTCACAATGCAATAATAGGCCAGACAGAGATTACAGCCGAGGAACGTTGCATCAATAATATATGAAACCAAATTATCGATGGCAGGATAAGCTCTGCCCAGCACTAAATATCTTTGCATGGTAATAGAGGACAGGGCGGTGAGTAGTGATGTGATTGTGTCACTAGATCTATCGATATTAGATTGATTTTTGTTTTTTTGTTACTGTGAAAGGAAGCACGTCAAATTTTGTTACCTCGAAGGCGGAAACGCCACCAAATAGTAGTGCATTCATTACTGTGTTCGGGTTTGGTTGTGAGATCAAGCCATCAAATTGGCATATGAGGCATAGTACTGTAGTCTTCAGATGAAGCGACGCACTTACAATCTGATTTTGTGGATTGTTGATGTCCATGGGCCATAGTTACCACTTACCATCAGGTAGACTACAAGTCCGTTTGCAACATACGTCGTAATTCCGACTGTTTTTCGCTTAGGGCCTTAGGTCACCACTTGTTTGTATTAAGCAGGTCAATTGCAAGTTGTGTTGTCATATGTCTAAGTAGTAGTCAGAAAAGCTGTTCAACTAAGCAAATATTAATATTTTATTCGATTTTATCATAAACTTGAAAATATTCCATTTACTTTCGAAATACGTATCGATATCGATAAATCACCCGAGCCTATCTACCTATCAGATGTCACCATCTCATATACGGCAACCGCATTCTGTACCTATTCTGACTATAATATTCCAGTTCATTCCCCTTACATCTGGTTTGAACCGGTGAAAACCAATTCACCTGACCTTTACTAGTAACCACTTCTGGAGTAAACTATTGCTGTATTGGAGGTCTTGATATTTTGGATGGTTAGTCCCCTAAAGCTAAATGGACAATAGTGACCGCTGAATTTCAGAAAGGCCAAAGGCCCGCAAAGGCTGTCTTTGTTTCATAGACAGGCAAGCAGCTTTATTATACATACGAAATGAATTACTAGGAACGCAAAGGAATGTGGCCTTTGTTTACCTGGCTTTGACTAAGTAATTTGCTTGTACGAAAATTGATTCGAAGTAGAAGTGAATTAGTTTCTAACTTATATGTCTAATTTGTATGTGAAACAACTCCGAACACATAGTCAGTTCTGAGTAAAATTAAAGCATCAATTTATGCAAATTGGAATTGAAAATTGTCGGTGAACTTTTATTTTGTTTTCAGAAAATAAAGCAAATTCTAAGTTTTTTAGAAGATAGGAAATAAACAATTATGTACCTATTACCAAAGAACATTTTTATCCGACTACAGTGCAGCCAAAAAGAAGGGTTAAAGATTTTGGCAGTCTATGTATGTATGTTTGTATGTTCCACCAAAGCGCGTAAACTAATGAACAGATTTTCAAGAACGAGGTGTCATTAGATTTGTAACAATAGGCCGGGTGACAAAGGCTATATAAATTCTATGCTATATAATTCTACAATAAAAAATAAAAAGAGACATAATCATGACGTATTTGGTATCAAATGAAAGGAAAATATATATATATATATATATATATATATAATAATAATAGCAGCCCTGTATCTAATACATATCCCACTGCTGGGCTCGGGTCTCTTCTCATGATGATAAAAAATGAGCTAAGAGCGGATTGGTAGACTTCACACAACCTCGAGCGCTTTTAAGGCACTCTCAGGCATGCAGGTTTCCTCACGATGTTTTCCTTCACCGTTAGCGGACGATAATTTTTATGATTAATACACACATATTTTCGAAAAGACGAATCTTAACGATTTATCGACAGAGGTTTGTGC
Organism: Hypena proboscidalis; assembly: GCA_905147285.1. NCBI lineage: Eukaryota > Metazoa > Arthropoda > Insecta > Lepidoptera > Erebidae > Hypena > Hypena proboscidalis. The sequence goes on from LR990147.1 coordinate 3,592,683, forward strand.
CGTGGGTTCGAACCCGAGATCTTTGACTTCTCAGTCCTACGGTCTCTGTAGCGTACGACTGCTCACGCTACAAATTGTACTTAGGCGCAAATGCGCAGTTGCTCGGCTCAGCAGTCGTCTCTCCACATTCACGCCGTTAGGTCATTAGGATTGGTATCAGTGAATAAAGTATATAATTAACACGCAACCTCTATCAATTCAAATCACAACAAGAACCCCCTACAGTCTTCCACTCGGCTATCGCTGCTTATCTATATATTACTTATCATATTGTTGAAGTAAAAAAATATAGTTTAAATGCGGACGTACAGTTCTCGCGGTCCTCTCTATGTAGCAAACCAAAAATAAGTACAATATATGTAAATATCAAACTATATATTTATATAAAAACATAATATATAAACTATCACCCGGCTATAAGTCGAGTGATAGTTTTACTTAATTCTTGTAATGTTATTGACATTAATTCAATAACAGTTTCAAAAAAGTCGCTGTTAATGTTGGTAAAAAGAAACTCTAATCAAATAACAAATGGTCGATCAGATAATGAAACGAGACTATTAAAAGCACATTTCTTCAAAAGAAATATAAATATTAATGAGAAATAATAAGTGAAGCTTCAAAATTTATACTTTATCGTCAAAATTACTAACTCAGCCACGGGTTAGGTTAGGTTAGGTTGCTGACTTAGTAATTTAGAAGGCAACATACATTTTTGGGGGCGAATAATGGTATTAAAAAGAAGCCTGTTTAAATAGCACCCAATATTAATTACATTAAAATATTCGCAAACTTTTCAAATCACGTACCTCCACTGGCTCGCAAAACAATTAACGCCCAACTCACACCGAACAACTAGTGCATTTGCATCGGATGGCAGTTAGCAGTGCCATTATTGAAATTTTATGTGAGTTTGATTATTATTCAGAAGACCGCTATTAGGACTGGACAAGGAACTAGGGTATTGTGACGTAGTGTGGAGATGGACTTCGTATTACGTGTAATTGTTATTATTCTACAAAGTTTAAAATTTTATAAAAAAAAGTTGATAAATAGTTTTCCAATAGCATTATTATTTTATAGCAGTTTATGGCATTGTTAGACTTAGGACGTTAATATAAAGGCTAAAGACTTATCAAATACCGCTACAAGTTTCTATTAGGTGAATAACATTTTTTCCTCTATTGAAATTCATTGAACTAGTAGCACTCAATTATAAATCTAGATGTGGCAAAAATGAGCGAGCAAAAACAATAAACGAAAATAGTTGCAAATTAAATTTAATTTGACTTAATTATTCAAATCGAATCGAAATAAATCAAAATTACACCGTGCACACATAACACTTATCGCTCTATCGCACATCGCCATAACGCGCAAGTATTCGTCTCTAAATATATTTTTTGAATAATATTTTTTTATTTATTTGAGGCATTAGAATCTATACCACATGATTTAATAACGTACAGATGCTTAGCTTCTAAATAACGAACACATTTTACCTTTTTTGGTAGGGAAGTAGTACAGAAGGATAAATTACAATTACGTAATAATACAAACTTAGGGTTGTTAAAAAAATATTAAGTTATTTTTTTTTTCATACCCGCAGTACTTGAACTTAGAACACGACTAAACTATACTTTATTTTGGAACAAAACAAAAATGACGCATGTTGCGAGCCCTGCGCTAGTCCACCAGCCGAGCCGGTATAAACCGGTTTTCCTCCGTACGCGACTCCGTATTTTACAAATATCCATCTCCATACTAACCTTACCAAGCCTTGAGTGAGTAGACATTGCTAAGTTATGTAATGGAAACCTGTTAATTGCTCTGAAAGTGGTAGCGTCTATAATTCATACAATCTCTAACTTATGTGGCGAACACGACATATACAACCGCTGTTTCCAACAATGCATATTATATGCATCGCTGGATGTATTTGCATAAGGGACATTTTGGACGTCAAATTTTATTCATATTATCCTAAATAAATGTGATTTTCACGTTTTATATAGATTTAAAGTTTTTATGAGACGACTTGGAAATTGTTTGTTTCTTCAGACATATTTTCGTCATGTGTAATTAAATAGAAATGCTTTGTTATTATTAATATTAGCAAGTAGAGACAGATTTAAGAGCCAAATCATTGCTGATTTGATAGCTTTAAAACCAGTCATCACAATCATGTTTCAAAGCTGATTTAATGCTACCATTTTAAATTGAAATATTTCACCTTGTTACAGCATTTTATCAAATACCCACATCATAATTAGCCTTAATAATGTAAAGCCAAACAATTTCCTCTAAATGAATTCAAGCCGCTCCACTTCCATTTTAATTGGCAGATTACTGTGACATCTGACGCCTTGTTTTTTAGCAATTCAAAACAGGGGTTTTCCTCATCCTCGACGTGAAATAGATAAGGCGAACGTAATTGCTCTCGTTTTTTAACTGCTCTATCTGATTTTTCCGTATTCCCACTTTTCAGTTCAATCTGACCAAGCATGTTGGCATTGGCAGTTAAAATTCAACTTTAACGAGTGTGTTTTAAGTCTCTTTTTGCTTGAGGGTTATGGATCTTTCAGCATTTTTCTAGATCGTCTGCGGGCATCTATCAGGATGGACAAGCGTTTTGTTGAATCGTAAATTGGACGTTGGTCCGAGAGTTTTAAATCTGAACGATTTACGCGAAAATAATAGTTCTGAAGCAATCCCGGTGGACGAATGAGGTTTTTTGTCGATTCCATTTAAAGTCTTTTTCATTTGTTCCTAGTGGTTGAATGATGATATCACTTTTTAAGCAAGATTGGCAAGGGAAATGGTGGTATTTTAATGGATGACCTTGAGGGGTCATTTTTTATGTTCCACAAAACTGTTATGCTCATAATTTGGCAATTTTTATATACTTTACTAGTCCTGTATACAAATATATATGTATCTTTACTAGACACCCTCAGGTACGCAAAATTCCTCACAATGTTTTCCTTCACCGTTAGCAAGCGATAATTTTCATGATTAATTCACATATCTTCGAAAAGACGCATCTTAACGATTTATTGACAGAGGTGTGTGCCGTAAGTTCAAAGGAGACCTTCGACTTAACAGTCCTACGGTCGCCCTCTCGGCTATAGTCATTTAACATTATTTTTAAAGTAGTGGTTTTAGACATACGTTCAAGAGGTTATGAGCTTATTAATTACACTATCTCCATCAAACATAAAAAAATAGCAAGAATTTTGAGACGACGTTTTTTTGTCTGCTCTATAGGACAAAAACAATAACTAATTTGGAATAACATATTTTTTTTTTTAAATGATCTATCTTAGCTTCTTCTGTGCAAACATTCCACCAAAACAATAGTATATTCTGAAAGTCACATCAAAGCAAATAGACTAATTGGATTATCCAAGTGCAATATCATCGATATAGCATTATAGACGTGTCAAAGTACAGTGACCCTTACGCCTTGGCGACACCGAGGGGAGCCCGGGGTTATATCTGTTACGGTATTGATGCTATCTGTACTGTAGGGTGCGGCGCTGGCTATTGTTGTAATTGTGACGCTATGGAGAGTGTACAGATATTTGATTTTGGATCATCAGATATTATTTTGAAAAGAATGACGTATTAATTACTTTAATATTATTAAAACTGACGTGAGGTAAAAACATTATTATTGAGAATACGGATTACTCACGTTATTTTAGCGGGGATATGTCGACTAGTTTCGAAGTTTCGAAACGCGATTAATCTCTTAGTTGCTTTTTTTATACTACGCCCTCAGCGAACGAACGTGTAGTCCACCTGATGGTAAGTGGAGTACAGCCCATGGACATCAACAATCCACAAAAGCAGATTATAGATGCGTTGCTGCAGCTGAAGACTATTGTGTTATGCCTCATGTCCCAGTAATTTCAGGGCCTGATCTCACCACCAAACCGGAACACAGTAATGGAAGCACTACTATGTGGCGGCAGTTAAAAGGTGAGACGGTGGTGCTGCCACCCTCGAGCTTATTCACAAGAGCTCTACCACCAGTAAAATGATGAATTAAGGTATTAATTACTTACATATTTTGGATATCTTTTTTCTTATAACCCAAAATTATAAATGATTACTCTCTGAACTTCCCCTTATAAAGAAAGAATAATAGCTCAAGCTTTTACTATATAACTAAGACTGATCTGTATTCTTATTTTCTACTGACTATACAAGTGACAATTTATTAATACAGTTAAGTTAATGATTATGTTGGTAGTTAGTGACTGTAACTATTCTTAGTAAACTATTTCATCATTAGAAGTACCCAGGGACCTGTTGTTTATGTATATCCTTTTTAGTAGGTAAATAAAGGATAAATTCAACTTACAAATATCAAGTAAATACCGTAATAATTGAGGAAAATATCCAACCTTCCATTGCTCATCCTTCGGCAGTGCGTACACACTTTTATTGATAAACAGTCATTGCAAGTGTTAACAGTCTTTTCTATTTTTAATAATGTGGGAATGTATATTTGTCTACATATGGATTACCGGTATTTTAGTTACGGCATCGTGTTTGATTATACAAGCGATATTTTTTGTATATTTTCCAAAAACAAGAAAATTGGACCAAAAAATTATTTCGCAACTCTGCGTGGCACGATTTATAAATTCAATAGTGGCGTTCTTGAGGATAGAAAGCATTATTGATCATCGTGAATTAGTGACGTTTTTAATTCATCCTTTGTGGCTCGTAACAGACATAGTGGTAATATGGTGGATTTCAGTGTACACGAAGAATTTGCACGACAAAATTGTGAAGGGCTTTGTGACAAAAAAGTGGAATTTTCTGAACTTATCTTTGATCATTTGGCTTTCACCAATACCTGTTATAATTATTTTCATGTTAATTAGTTATTTATCGCCAAGTCATAGTAAACATATTTTTACTCTCTATTTTGCCATAAGATGTTTGTGTTTTCTTTTTGTTAATATTGCATATATTATCAGAATATTTTATACCATTATTAGAAAAAAGATTGATACTGTTTCTATTGATTCAAATATGAGTTGCAGTGCTGTTATAAAAGTTTGCGTTATATCACTTATTTTACTTACCATAACGGTTTTGCAATCAAATATATTTACACTTTTATTAGTATTATTTGATACAACGGATGTGAATTACAATACAACTTTATATAACTATACAGGTGCCATAAATTCATTTCAAAGTGTTTTAGTGACAGTTATCTTTATAATATTGTTTAAGAATGGTGATTGAATAGTAGAAATTAATAGGTATTAATAAAAAATAATCAATTCAGGTCTCATACTACATGCTGGAATTGATTCTCACAAAATATAATAATTAAAATTAAATTAAAATTCATTTATTTCGAGTAACAAGACCCATATAAAGCAACACCATAAACAAAACATTCCAGCTTCTGACAAATTATTACAGTAATAAAACAATAAGGTACATTAATTTGACTCATTTGAATAGAAGAAAATCATAAAATTAATTAATTAGATTGAGATTTTAAAATTTAAATATGAATTGCAAATAATTTTTTTTACTTAATATAATAATAGATGTAATAATAGATGTCAAGATGTCACATAAAGAAAATTGACGGTTATACTTTTTTAACCATTGGACTGTCAAATTTCATAGAGAATTTTCCCCAGGCTGGGTAAAAGCTGTCAAATTCCATACATTTTTAAACTTTTACATGAGTTTTATCTGGCACGCGCAGTGGGAATAATGCCATTAAAAAAATAAAGTAGTCTCTAGTTAAACACATGCTTTTTGATTCCCAACTTAGCTGACAAGTTTGGCAATAGTTGGATTTGTTAAATAAATGCTTCCAATTTCATCTAAGTTTTATGAATATTTATGCTAAATTATATATCCAAAGTTCGTTTTTGATGGTCAAAAAATTATTTTTATCTGCATCACAGTATTAATAAATAATCGTACAAAATACCTCGTGGCTAAGTACAATCAAATTAAGTTCGCTCCCACGACTTAGATTCAAATTTACAAAACTTAAAATTTAAAAGTACCAACACGTGTCGACATTTCCCATGATTTAAAATATAATTTATGTATTTGTGAGTTGATGCGTAATCAATTGAGTGTTATGGAAACCATTTAACATAAGTTAATACACATTGTCGCTGTAGCACGCCCTGTAGTTTAAACTATTTTGATTCAGGAGCAGCTCTTTGCAAGTGTCAATTCATTTTTATTTGTATAGATATAGAGTTTAATTTTAAGTGGTATTGTTTTTTTTTCGGGTAACCTTAAGTTTGTCGCACGCGTGTCTTTACACATGAGTGGATTATGGTAGTTTGTCATATTTAGATGTTTATGCTGTAATTATTTGCTAATGTTAGAGGCGTGAGAATGTTTGCAGTTTTAAGATTTATGATAATTAAATTTGCAGCTTTATTATTTATTTTGTATTGTATTAAATATGTTAATTTATAAAAATATTATGTTTTCTTTTTTAGTGCTGATTTTATACCTAAACTTTAAAAGGTGATTAGTTTGATATAAATCAATCTGACTAAAACAAATGTATTGGAATAGAATACCTAAATCTATAAATCATAGTGAATAGCGAAAATAATGTTTAAATTTTCTAAAATGTTAAACTCACAAAATAATTCATTTGTTTATCTTTTTATTACGAGCCCATAGTTTCCCACTGCAGGGCAATCCTCTCCTCCCTATTTCCACTCTCTGTCTGCGGTTTGTAGTGTTAAGTAATATTTAATTAAAAATAATTGATAACAAAATAATTTATTGTAATTAAAAATATAATAATATTATTAAAAATACTAATGCATGCAATTTTTAAATGTTAATATATCAAATGAGAATCATACGCTTTCAAATGTACTAGGATAAAAGATACCCCGTGTTCTGGGGCTTAGTGATACTGTCTACCTCAGAACCACTGTATATTAATAACTTTTGTATACCAAACTAATGGATTAAAAATACAATCAAATAAAAAGCAGACCCTGCAAAATATCGAGTAACAAATGACCTAAAACTCTGTAGCCGAAATAATGGACGAGGTCCTGTTTTGCTTGACCAACGATTTATCAGAGAATTTACATACACACGCTAAGATTAATGATGGCTGCCTCCTGCTTTCTATGCTCAATGCTAACGGGTGCAACATCAATCATTGCGGTGTTATTTATTGCGACATCATTATCTCTTGTTAGGTTTTGTTGAGATGGTAAAAAGATTTGGGTAGAAGAAGCGAGTTGAGCTTCAGTGTTACTCGTATGTTTGTTGAAATGATGACGGTAAAAAGATTTGGATAGAAGAAGCGTTGTGTTCCAATGTTAATATTTAAGCATCACTTTGTATGGATCTAGATTATTTTTATGGCGTTTTTTTTATCAGCCTGCCTTGATGGTCTAGTTGGTTAGCGTATGCGCCTCTCACCGGGTTCTCTCGGGTTCGATTCCCGGGTCAGGCGAAGTTGGAAGACGGAGTTAGAATTGTGTCCCGTGGATGGCGATATCCCGTGAGGCCTAAACATAACCGGTAAAATGTGTGTTGTACACCTGCCACACCCTTCTAGGTAATATAGGCGTGATGTTATGTTATGTTTTTTTATCCTTAAGGATCGGTCACACCTGCGCGACCAAAGCGACTGCGAAGCGGGAGCGTCTGCCGCGCGGCGGACGCTACCCATACTTTATCTATGGCGCTTTGCACACCTGCGCGACCACAACGCGGGACGGCCGCGTCGGCAGAGCGGGACGCACGCGTCTAATGGTTAGACGTGTGTCACGTACGTACGAGAAAGCTATTAGCTACCTGCCTCATTATTAATTATTTAGTTTCACGATGACTACAGCAGATGATAATACAGAGCTGTTTATAGAAACAGTGAGAGGATATCCTATTTTATATGATTTGAAAAACAAAGACTATAAGGTTTGTTCCGCAAGAGCAAGTAATAAAAGATCTTCCTCATCGGAGTCAGATTCTGATTTAAAGTACGAGGACGTCATCACCACAACAAATAAGTAGTTATACGAGTCAAAGACGTGCAGCTTTAGCGACCAAATGAAGTTCGCGGTTCGCACTGCAGTCGCGCAGGTGTGCACGTTAAGTTTCGCGTTGCAGACGCTCCCGCATCGCGTCCCGCTTCCCGCGTTATTGACGCGCAGGTTTGGCCGGACCTTTACGTTTGAGTATGATTAACTTGTTGGTAGGTAGGTAAGTATTAATGCGGTCTACGATGAAGCACGCTTATCTGTGTGGTACCTATTTTTCCACTTTCAATTGCATTTGCATCAAATAATGGTGAAAGAGTGATACCTTGTTTTATTTTAGTCTGACTTCATCTGTTTATGCCTTAGCAAATACCTAATTTATTACTGTTGCTACGTAATCTTTTAATATACTCGCGTTTCTTCCAATTCAGATCAATATCAATCCCGAATCTCATGTTTATTTCAAAACGTTTCTAATTGCAACGCAAAGGAGTACAGAAGTTATCTCAGTATCGCATCGATCACTGTCCTAACTAATTCCTGAGGAGATAGCAAAGTTAAACGTACCGACGGCCACCTACCAACCTATACATTTCCAGTATTAGCTGGTATCGCATTGCACATCAAGGCTTCACAACGCGAGGTCATCTTACACTGGACATGTATAGGTTTATTCGTACCCGTGTGTACGTGATGCTCTTGTTTTTCCTCAGCTAACAGACTCATTGTTATATGGACAAATAGCTTTGAAGGGATATGGACGTTAAGTGGAGCATGCAGGGAATTGTTTCTTTTTGTAAGAAAACTGTCCAGTTTGGATGGAAATCTTCAGAAGAAACTTTTAAGTTTTCAATTGTCGATGGCATTTATTGTTTTTGCGTTCTAAAGACATTTCATCAGCTTGCATATAATTAGTGTAGCATTGATTCAACAAAACAATGTTTCATTCAACTTTCAGCAATAAATTTTAACACAGTGTAATATTTCATTTATTCCAAAAATATTTGGAATAAATGAAATTAAAATATCTAGACTTCGAAATTGCAATATTTATTCTGACACAGGGTGTGCTTGTGTGAGTGAATATGTGTAGTTAACCTTGTCATTGAAACAATTGGATAACGTTATTATAAATAAAAAAATAAAACTTTTTTTCTTTCTAATCTTCACAATAAATAAACGTCATAGAAAAACTATCTTCAAAATATCCAATTGCAAGTAAAATTGTATTGTCAAATTGAATAGTTCATTTTATTTCTCGCAATATTATAACTAATCTAATTACCTATAGGTACCCCTAATCCTGCCAAACACTAGTTATCAGCAATGCAAATGTTTCGCATCGCGTCGCAAGCGATCGCATCGGATCGCAATTAGTACAAACGGCTCGCGCGTCACCGTCCGTGGGCCTGTCCACATCACCACGGCACGACATCGTCACCGTAGAACGGTGCGGTGTCGGGGCGCGACGCGTTGCCGCGCCGTGCACTAGCACGGTACGGCAACGCCGCCGTCGAACGGTGCATAGGACGGCGTCGTCGTAAGCCGGTGACGTGATACGATGCGCCCGATCAGTTGATGTGTTATTGTCTTAGCGATTAGTTGTACGTGTGAATAAAAGATGTCGGAAAACATAGATTGTGATTTATTGATTTCACTTGTTGAAGAACGTCCAGTATTATGGGATAAGACAATAGATGATTTCAAGAACAAAAACTTAAAAACAGAAGGCTGGAAGGATGTTTGTCGAAACATTTTTCATGACTTTGACGACAAAAACGATAAAGAAAAAACAAGACTAGGTAAGCTCATATTTATTAGTTACATTAAGTTATAAGTATATTATAATAAGTATTAGTTTATTTATTTATTAATTAAATTAAGGCTTACCAACTAAATACATAGGTACATAACATTGATTTGCAGTAAATTATATTTACTAATAATATAATATATTTATTTTCTATATGATATATTTTCGACCTTTTCTCATGTTTTAGATTCTTTTGTGGATAGTTTTAATAGGTGAGTACTATAAAAAATACTACTAAAGTACGATTAATAAATCGAGTCAATAAAAATGACAAGTGCAACTGTCACTGATACAAAAAAGGGTGACCCGCTACAATAGTGATGTTCGGCAATCTCACTACGACGACGACATTTAGTCATACTTTATTTTATTAGGTATCAAAGGGGTTGAAATTGGGTTGAGCTCACAGTAAATATTAAATATTAATTTTAATATTTTTATTTATATAAAGGGAATTTGATATTGAATAAAAAAAATGTAATCTCGACTAACCTTTTGATTGTAAAAAGTAGATTCTACTACATTACTATTTATTTGCGACTAAAATCCTGTACCACTGGAAATGTCAATTTACTGACTCGAATTAATAATCGTACTATAGTCGATTATTATATTTTAGTTAATTGCCAACTAAGTGCTCCAATATCGCTATTAAAATATTTACAGAATTCATTCCTTATGTTGACTGGGTTTGTGTTGTTTGGAAATTCGTCATCCTCTGACTGTTGCAAGTTTACAAAATTTTCTTCTATCATTAGTTCCTCAGTTGTGGTAATTCCATCTCTATTAATAACAAAGTTATGCAAGACACAACATGCTTTGATAATATCTGTAGCAAAATCATATTGAACATTCAGTGGTCGGTGAAATACACGCCATTTATTTGCCAGAATACCAAAAGTACATTCAACGTATCTTCTCCCACGACTCCAGCGATAGTTAAATACTCTTTGTTGTACAGTCAAATATTTCCCTGGGTATGGGCGCAATACATTATTTGTGAGTGGTAAGCCTTCATCTGCTACAAAAACATGGGGAACTGGTGTCTGTAGACCTGGTAAACATTTTGGCTCTGGTAAAGGCAGATGGCCTTGTAGTAATAATTCGTACAGTTTCGTATTGTGAAAAACAGTCGAGTCGCATTCCTTACCAAATGCTCCTATATCAACATACACAAATCTATATTTGGAATCAACAATTGCGAGCAAAATTATAGAATTATAACTCTTATAGTTAAAAAAAAGAGACCCACTATGGGCAGGACTCCAGATCCGAATGTGTTTCCCGTCCAACGCTCCTATACAATTAGGAAAATTGGCTTTCTTGTCAAAATCTTCAGCTGTTTGTTTTAATAACTCCTCTGTTATTTTCGGAATACATTCACTTAACATGATTTTCCATAAAGCTTGACATACTTCTCTTACTATTTTTGCGATTGTACTCTTTCCACGATAATCCGTTAGTTCTAAATCTCTAAAACTACTTCCTGTTGCCAAAAATCTGAAACAAAAATCCGGGTATAACATCATAAACATTCAAACATCCATACTCATAAACTTTTACGTTTATAGATAATATTAGTAGGAAGTAGAATGACAAAATTAACTGATTTTTTTCCCATAACAAAGGGGTATCAACCTAGTAAATACTCATTTAGCGTACCTAAGTAATTTTTAAAAATAGGAATTATAATTAATTTGTGGTATAAAAGCCGCTGGTATACCTACATGAGTACTATCTCTGTATTTCAGTTTGATACTCAGCCCCTTTCCGTCATACACTTTAAATTTTATTATAAATGCGAAAGTTTGTGAGGATGTATTGCTGTATTTATAATACGTATGTTTGTCTTTCACTTAAAAACTACTGATCCAATTTTTGCTAATAATACACGTTTTAAATATTTTGCAGGTAATGCTGTGGTAAAGAAATGGACTCATATAAAAGATAATTTTACAAAATACCTGAAAAAACTTGAAACTTTAAATAAATCGGGATCTGGTGCAAGCAAAATTAAGGAGTATCATTTGTATAAGCAACTTCTGTTTCTAAAAAAAACCGCTGCAAATTTAACTGACTCAAGCATAATGGAAGAAGATGAAGAAGACGATATACCATATGAAAAAAATGATTATAAAAGATCACGTTACCAACCAAATCCACGAAAAAAAAAAAACAATGATGAAATCGATTATGAGATTCTCCAAACCCTAAAGGAAACAGAAAATAGACATCTGTCATTTTTTAAGGCCATATTACCATCATTGAACACATTGAATGAACATCAAACTCTAATGTTTCAAAGTCGTGTTTTACAAATCCTAACTGATTTACATCAGATCTCATATCAGTATGAAACATCAACTGGTTATCATACAGCTTCTCAGGATAGCTTCCAAAGATCACAATCATCATATACTACTAATTATCAACCAACACAAACATTTACATACCAATCAACAATGTCATCAAACGTTTCTAAAACACCAGCACCAAGTACACGCACTATATATCAACCATCGACTTCATCAAATTCCAAACCACCAAACTCAACTTTCGAAGAACTATCGAATGATTGCGAAGATGAAGCAAGTGCATTGGAATCAACATATGATTTTTCTTGAAAATTAAGATTAAAAGAAATATTATATTTTTTATCATAATGATAACTACGTAGTAAATTTGTTGAATTATTTATCTTATAATTGAAACGTTGGTAGATCAGCCACTCAAAATCTGTGATTTTATCTAGGTTATTAAAGACTGTTATTGTTTTTCTTAGTTATAACTGTAATCTTACGGGCATACAAGCCAGTAACCTCGCAAAATCTGTGATTATAATTAGTTGTTAGGTTAAACAGGCAAATCAGCCGATTGAAAACTGTGATTTATAAGTAGATATTAAGTTATTATTATGTGTTTATATAGATGTAGGCATTTTTGCAGCCAATATCTGCTGTTCTTAATATTTTAAATTAAAATATTAATAATTGTACTCGTACATACTCGTATGTACCTACATCATTATGAATATAAAAGAGGTTTGATTGTGATTTACCTAATTGTTTTTCTAATGTTTATTGTTACTGAAAAGCAAATCGTTCATTCGAAAACTGTGATTTTTATACTCTAGATTTAGTAAATATTAAACTTGCTATTATTATCAAAAATAAAGCACATCAAAAAATATTACATACATATAAATTGTTTTCATTACTTACCTTATAGTTAATCCTAACTTCTCCAAAGGCCCAACAGGTTTTCTAAATACAAATTGTTTTTGTATACGCGGTGCAACTCTTGTTAGTAATTCTTCAAAACTTGATACAGACATTCTAAAATAACTGTAAAATTTATGGTCACAGGTTTTCAACGCTTCATATTTTCTAGTGAAATGATTCCCATCACTATTCATAATTGAAAGATATGGATGCACCCAGTACTGTCTTTTTAATTTTTTTTTCTCCATCTTATCTCTTCGTCTTTTTAATAACAACAGAAGCAGAATACGTTTTGTGCGGTCCATATCTACAACGAGACTGTTATTTATTTGGTGAAGAATGTAGCGAAAGTTTACACGGCACGGCAACGTGTAACTTTGCGGTGTCGTGACGTACATTTTTATGGTACGGCAACGTAAATTCCCACGTTATGGCAACGTGCCGCGCCACGGCACCGCACCGTTCCACGGCGACGACGTCGTGCCGTGGTGATGTGGACAGGCCCTAAGCTCACTTGATCCGTGTTTCAGCTTTGCGACAGACAAATCCGACAGGATTTTTGATGATGTAGTGACGCTGGAAGAGGTCCTGAAACAAATAATACAGAAAATTTCATCATCTTTATTCCAATTTTATTTACGCCTGGGTGCGACGGGTTTTCTAAATATTACAAAATAACGCTTTTATTTGGAAAAAGTTTCATAATTCATTTGTTATCTACATAAAAATGTTGATTTAGACCAGCTGCAGAAATAAGTTTTCAGAATAATAATAGTTTTGTAGGTTTTGCGTTTTAATTTAAGCGTTACAGTTTCAAAATTAATTTTAGTATCAGAATAACATTATAACATAACATTACGCCTATATTAACCAAAGGTGTGGCAGAGGTGTACAACACCCACATTTCACTGGTTAGGTCCCATGGGATAGGGGGTGAGCCTACCGTCATCCACCGGGCACAATTCCAACTCCGAACTGCTATTTAGAATTTTCTGACAGAAAATTCACAAATAACACTTTTACTTGACTCGAGAATCGAACCCGTAACCTCGTGGTGAGAGGTAGAGGGAAACGCTAACGAGGCATTGTCAGCGTCTATGCGCGAGCGATACCTGGCACCCCGGCAAAGTCTTGTTGACGGAACACACTGGGTTCTAGTCCATGCAACTCGGACATAGCCACTGACTCTGCCTGGATCAGTGGTATGCGTCAGGCATTTCCCAGTACATATAAAAAAAGACTAACGAGGCATAATAAAAAAATATCTACTACGGTAGAATTAAAATACCTATTTAAAAAATATATTATCCGTTTATCAGAGTTATTTAGAAACTCCGAGACCTTGGGAACACTATTTTATGATGTCACTTCCAGTAACTATCTAAATCAAACCATCGCATTTTGTAATTGTAGGGAATTCACGCGCATCTATCAAAATTAAATTTTACAGGATTTTGAGCTTTAAATCTTTGCAGTAAAGGATTGAAATGTTACACTTGTTTGTTTAATGTCCGTTTGTATATTTCCAGTTTATTAGAGCCGACAAAGCCTGTGTTTTTACTTTATTTCACTGTCATGCGAAACAGAGGTGTATTTGTTGGGTTTCATTTATTAAATTGTTGTTTGTATCGTTGGAAATGTACACTGCATTTATGCGGTTGTGAGTTGTGTTTTTAAATTAAAGTAATATAATGAGATCCTTTTTGTGGGAAATTTACAAATTAATTAGTATGGTGAACCTGCAGTTAAGTAGTTACAAGGTAAATAAAAAAAAAGATTACGACAGTGATATTAAAATTGTGCCGAACAAATACATTTTAAGTGCATGGTTGCTGCTTTCACCTGCGCTGGTGTTGTGGGTATGATCCCCACACGGGACAAATCTTTGTGTGATTCGCAAAGATTTGTTCTGACTCTGGGTGTGCTTTGTGTGTGTGAAATGTATGTTTGTGATCACCCCCGCAACACAGGAGTTATTTCTAGTGTGGGCGTC
Organism: Hypena proboscidalis; assembly: GCA_905147285.1. Lineage (NCBI taxonomy): Eukaryota > Metazoa > Arthropoda > Insecta > Lepidoptera > Erebidae > Hypena > Hypena proboscidalis. Next base: position 3,607,728 of record LR990147.1, read on the forward strand.
CTATTTAAAAAAATATAATAAATGTTTTATTCCTCTACTAACATTGAATAACTTAATAACAAATGAAATATCATTCAAAACAAGCGTCGACAAAATATTTTACGTAAAAACTCTATATTGAAAATTAACAAACAGGGGAAGAAATAAATTCGTCAATTTTAACAATGAATGACAATGATAAAATTGTTGATGAATCGGTAGCACGCGCCTGACCGATCACTTCCGATGACCGAATGTGAATGAAATCACAAAAAAACTTGATACTCTTGAATTTAACAGGAAAACAAACAATTTTAAACTCTATGCTGAAGACAATAAGGATGTTAAGAGAGTGATCAATCATTCAGAGAGCTTGAATGGAGTGATATGGTGTGAAAAATTGGTCGCACGTCTTCAAAAGAAATTGAATTGATGTGGCGTTTTGTGCAAGTTGGCATCCAGTTTGTTTGCTTATAAATAAAATATTTTATTCATTATTATTGAGAATATGGGTTACTCACGTTATTTTAGCCGGAGCTACTAGTCGGTATATTATGCCGACTAGTTTCGAATCTTTAATGTAGATTTATCAATTGGGCGATAAATAGCGTTTCGTTGCTGTCGCGCGATGTTTCCTAAATAATAATGTATTCACCTCACGTCGGTTTTAATAAAAATATTTTATTCTTATATATCCTAAGATTATTAAATTAAAGAAGATATATATTGATAGATTTGGTATTATAAATGGCATTACCTACAAGTCATGCAAAATACAAAAAAAAAAGATTATTTAAAAAGTAAAGATGAATAATTTATTCTACTGATCCTCCAATGTCGGGATTTATATTAATGTAAATTTAATTATGAAATAGCTGCAGTATGGAGTGTGAAGTTTTACCCGTTATGCAAACAGATTCACTCATAATAATGGTTCACACAAACAATGAATAATTTACTTCATTACCATTCTTCATCAAATGACATCCTCATAATCGCAATAAATAAATATCATACGATATACACAACACCATATAATATAGTCCCTTAGGTACTAGAATAACTGATAGTCATCATTTTAGCCCAACGACGTCCACTGTTGGACATAGGCCTCACCTAATTTCCGCCACAACGCGAGGTTTGGGCCGCCTGAAGCCAACGGCTCCCCGCGATCTAAACCAGATCATTCGTCCATCTGGCTGGGGGTTACTGATACTAATTCATTTATACTTTTCTTTTGCAAAAACATACTTATTATACATAGAAACACTCAGACCAACACAAACCTACATGTTCATAAACACAAAGATGTGTCTTGTGCTGGAATCAAACCCAAGACCTCATCGTTGGAGACAGGTACCCTGACCCACTCTGCCATCTATACAAAGGTAGCTTCCCAAACAATCTCAACAAATCATCATGACTAGTAAATACGCCTCATACCGTATTCGTCAAAGGCTTATAGCTTACCCTTATTCGAACAATAGTACATCTATTGCGAACTGTCAAACATTTTAGCGGCAATCCGTATGTAAATGTAGCGTCCCTTCAAAGTTTATTGTTATGGCGAGATGCTCTTAAACGCCTCTCGATGGGCCCAAGACGTTTGGATCGGAACATACTGGGTGGAAGGTAGGTTAACATTTTAATTTTTGACATGGTAAGATAAAGCTTTGTTGACTACAAGTGTGTTTTTTCAATAAGAGTTTAACACACTCAAATTAAAAAACTGCCACGTTAGTCTAGAAGTTAGCGTATGTGCCTCTTACCGTGAGGTATCGGGTTCCATGGCCGGGTCGGGCAAAGTGTTATATGTCAACTTTCCGTCAGAAAATTCATAATAGTTATAAGTTGGATGTTGCATATAAGTTGGAATTGTGCCCGGTGGATGGCGATACGATCACCCACTATCCCATGAGCCCTAAACATAACAGGTGAATTGTGGGTTACACCTCTGCAATACGCTTCTGAGTAGTATAAGCGTAATGCTATGTTATGTTTTGTGATAAACATTTCAAGATAAAGCTTTGTTGACTATAATTGTGTTTAATTAAAATCAAAAACATATTAGGTATTATTCGATTTTTTTTTTTTATGGTTGATAGGCTCGCGTTTGACCACGATCTCACCTGATGGTAAGTGATGATGCGGTCTACGGTGGAGCACGCTTACCTATGAGATACCTATTGACTCTTGCTTTGAAGAGATCCAAGTTGTACTCATGCGGAAACACAGATTCGGGCAAGGCGTTCCACTCTTTGGCAGTTCGCATAAGAAATGTAGAAGCAAAACGCTTAGTGCGACATGGTGGAATATCTACCGTGAAGCGATGCCTGAGTGCCGTTATGATGCCGATTAAAAACTACATCAATGATAATAATTGGACATCTCTAATGTTACCCTAAGACATTTCAAAGTAAAATTTTGGTTAGAACTAAGATCTAAATTAAAAGGGTGAGCCTATCGCCATCCACCGGCCACAATTCCAACTCTACGCTGCTATTGTAAATTTCCTGACGGAAACTACACAAATAACAATTTTCCCTACCCAGGGTTTGCCGCAACTATATAATATTATCATGAATGTGAAAATAATAATAATCCAATTGTTCGCTAAACGGTTTGTCTGTATGTATATCATGTAGCGAACCGTGTCTAAGTGCTCAAGATCTCGTTTTCAAATGCTAGTGAAATTCAAAACAGGCAGTTTGTACGTCAATGAGAAGTGCTCGATTTATTGAAGTGTTTCTACACTGAATTTTGGATTTTATTGTATTGCTAAATGTCCCAAGTGTATCATTATTGCGTGGAGCTGAACGGAAATGGAGAATAAAATGTTTTCAACAAAATTATGTACCGACGCTTGCAAATAAAATGACTCGTACAAATGTAGATAGGGATATGCCACCAATACGCACTAAGCGTTTCGCCTCTACATTTCTTATGCGAACTGCCAAAGAATGGAACGCCTTGCCCGAGTCAGTGTTTCCGCATGAATACAACTTAGATCTCTTCAAAGCAAGAGTTAATAGGTATCTCATAGGTAAGCATGCTCCACCGTAGACCGGATCATCACTTACCAGCAGGTGAGATCGTGGTCAATCGCGTACCTATCCACCATTCAAAGAAATAAATGTATCTTGACTATTACTTTACATTTGCTTTAAAGTTTGTTCATATATTTAGCCCCAATTGAACGGGTATAAGATACGGCGGAATAAGCACATAAATTAAAGTGGCAGTCGTGTTCTTTTTCTAGCATAACGTGTGTCATTTTTAATTCGGTCACGTAATATTTAATCAGGAACCTCTGAAACTGGTCCTTATTATTACACTCCTCATGCCTAGTTTTCTTACCTTTAAGAATTATTTTAACCTTTTTCCATTAATATAATAATTGTACTTTGTTGCATTAAAATTTGATGCAGGCTCAATAATTACTCCTATTATAATTATGTTAAATTTCCTATTTTGTTAATAAAATGTCTCGCTTTCGTTGATCTCTATAATGTAAAAGTAATGTACAGTGTAAAGTAATGTGGCCTCAACCTTGACATTTCCAGTACAATATAGTCTAGAGTTGTATAGCGTCCCTTGCATTACGAAACTAGCTTTTACTGGAAATGTAGAGGTTGATCGGTAGCCGTGTGTATGTCTAGGTACCTATCTATAAGCAAAGGAAACCCAAAATAATAACCCTTTCCCAATATTGCAACAATACATTGCAAAATTAACATTGGCAGACATCCTGCTCAGACGAACAATACCATCCAAATTCAAAAGCTGCTGCTCTCGAATGCCGTCTCGTTTTGACAAATTCTGACGTCACCAAACAAACTGATCCATTAGTCAAATTAATTATTTACCATCTTGGATCGCAATTTGTCCTTTGACCAAGTACCTTGGAGAAATTGGTAATCTTGGTAAGAGGTTGTCGATGAAATCTCGGATTTATAGTTTGACATCCTTTACCTCGAATAGTTTTGGTACAAATGGTTCAAGATCCGAAGTTGTAATGGTTAGAATTACAAATTTTGTAAGTGCTTTGATGAGGGTAGGTATTGTTTACGGCTAGTTGGTGGAATGGGTAATATTACACTAATGGATACTTTGGTTATAGATTGCATTGTTATTAAAAGAAACAACTAACATTACCGGACGTGGTAATAAAAAAAACTTAAATGTACGACTATGATGAGGCCTGTTTATAAACGTAAATTATTATCTACTAATCTGTAAATTTATTTTCATTGATCAAAAAAAGATTTACACTATGTTTAGAAAACTCTTTTTTGTTTTTTGTTAAAGATAAAAAATGAAAAAAATACCCGTGTTTATATTTAATTAAATTCAATTTATTTCTTTACTTTAACATTTAAATCCTCTAAAACCATTATTGTAGTTTAAATTTACAAAAATGTTATACCATGTATTATTTTGTCAACCAGCGTTTGGTAACTGTAATTTTTATGTTGAACTATGGCTAGATAAAAATTACATATCAAAACATCATCCATAAATCTCAACTATATTCAAACATTCAGCTCCAAACGTAAATCGACAAAACAGTCCCTCTTACCTAGCAATCTGATATGTAGTTAATCCTGTCTGCCACAAACAATGCGGTGGAATACATTAACAATAAGTCAACAACGGTCTGCTCCTTTGAAGTATCGTTCTTCCACAATTAAGCTTCGCTGGAATGGTTTTCTACAATAGTAACGTCTTCATGAATCCATCTTTTGTTGGTGGCTGGAAGTGAGCTTTGACATTGCAGTGCAATTTAAAACAATTCAATTTTGTAGTCTGAATTATACATTGTTTTTTTTGCAGAAGTACTTATTTATTATGTGGGTATTTTAAAACCACATAATAATAAGATGTGATGGTAATGAAACATTATATTTTTTCATTGTACAAAGGTTTTATATTATAAAACGACTTTTTTGACAATGGTGTAATTAATGATGGATGAATATTTAGGAATTCCTATAAACAATTACAAAAAAAAACAATTATATCTAAATTGATATTGGAATCGATATAATGTTCTTTGCAATATTATTTGACTGTTTTCAAAACGAAAATATGATTTAAAAAAATTGCATCAGTCATAACAATCTGCAATTGTAACTAAACATAAAACTTTAAAAAGAAATCTATGATTGAATCAACACTCAATAAATCGTGAGCTGAGGGACCCTTATTGTAAGTGAACAAAGATATAGGTAAATATTTCTAGATGAGACACGCTTATTTCACTGATATCGAATTTTTCGTCACACGATAAGATTGTAAATAATATTATTATAAACGTACAACAACAATACGTCGATTTAGAGATAATAATTATGAATCACTGCTGCTTTTATGTTCGACAGGTTAAAATCTACATGCAAGGTATTTCTGGAACCGCTATACTTCGGCTTCGACACGAATGAGGAAGAAAAGGATCTTACTATTCAACGGTGACACAAATATTATAGGTTTGAGAAAAAAATACTTTATTTCTATTATTCACATAGTTTTTCTTTGCATCACATTCAGTCATTGAACAGTCAATGTTTTAAGGTAAAAAACAGGAGCTATTTTTGCGATTTAAAACAGCACGCCTAATATTACCTAGAAGGATATAGAAGAGGATTATAATTGTAGGTTTAAAACACCCACACTTCACCTGTCATGGATCGATTGCATGTGATAGGGGATCAGCCTTTCAGCATTCACCAAGCACAATTCTAACTCCGTGCTGCCGCAGGTGAGTCCCAAATAACACTTGCCTGACCTAGAGACCTCGCGGACCAACATGGCAATTTGAGATTAAAATTTGAGGGCATACACTTATATTTGTGGATAACTGGCCCCCTTTAACTTGATTACGTCTGATCATACAAGTGCTGTTCTTCATACTACGACCGCAATAGAGTCATCAAGAAAATTAGATCAAAAAGTCCTAATACTGTACTAGCTGTATTTCAAGATTATTACATTCAACTTGAAGTAGCCGAGGCCCAATGACTAAGGAATAAATCTTACGATCGAGAGGTCGAGGGTCCAAATCCTTGGCATTACACCAAAGACGTGAACTTCCTCCTAACACAAGCGAATTAAGATTAGCTGGAGAGGTTTATCAATAATACTAGGAATTTGCAAACACAAATTACTAGTAGCTAGCTAAGCTATTAAAATTTTGCGAGTATAAACCATTTGGATAGGATATCGGTTGGCCAATAAAAAAAACATACAATCACCCAGTCGTTTCCAGCACCAACATAATCCTTGAACTTTCAAATTGTATTGTGTGTCTTATAGAGTCGGGCGTAAGGGCAAGTAATTGTGAAGATTTCCTCGGATTACCGACCCTTGGTGTAAGGGATAAGTGATACATCAGTGTCGAGTTGTATCCGCATGTCCGGGTGACACAGGTTGAATTATAAATGAAAGATGTTTTCAAGTGATAGTTGTAAAAAATCTGTTTTAGATATGGAGCAGTTTTTATGTTGCAAGTGTTATGTTGGTAGAATTTTTATAAATGTAGCTTTACTCGTAACATCACGCCTATATTACTCAGAAGCGAATGGCACAGGTGTATAATACCCACAATACACCTGTTATAATAGTTATTTATGCAACTGTTCTATAATGAGGGGTATTAAAGAGTTTAATTTTAATTTTGTTTTTTTTTTCTTTCTAGATAGTTCAATAGTTTTTATATTTTATATATTTTGTTTTATTTTTATTAAGTGAACACCTACTGATCTCATTATTGTAAGAATTTATTATTTTAGTTTTTCATAATAATTATTTAATTTCTATGATAAGTATAATAATAATAATAATAACTGCCAAAGGAGTACAACAACAATTATTATATATAGTACATTATATAATAATTGTTGTTGTACTCCTTTGGCATACTCAAGTGGTCTCAAACCGAACTTGATGCCCTGGATAGAAAAGTCCGCCTACAGTTGACTGCATTTCGAATGCACCACCCGCGCTCATCTGTGATGAGATTGTACATCCCGCGGAAATGTGGAGGCCGTGGTTTTTTAAACGCCAAAACTTTACACAACCGCGAGGTGAACAATCTCAGAGAATATTTTCTTCGTATGGGTGAGGGGATGCATCGAGATGTGGTCGCGGTAGACAAGGGACTTACCCCGCTCTCCTTAGCAAAAGAGAACTGGCGCAGGCCTGAGGTACTTAGTACTGACGATCGCAGGGCTGTATGGCAGGGTAAGGAACTCCACGGCAGGTTCTACCGGGCCTTACATGGGTCCGATGTAGACTTGTTACCATCCGTGGCCTGGCTACGGTTCGGTGACCTTTTTGGAGAAACCGAGGATTTTGTCTGTGCGATTGCAGATGAAGTTATCAAGACGAATAACTACCGGCGATATATTATGAGGGACGGTACGATGGACATTTGCCGTGCGTGCCACCGTCCAGGCGAGTCTCTCAGACATATTATCTCTGGTTGTTCTCGTCTTGCTAACGGCGAGTACTTGCACAGGCATAACCTCGTAGCCAGGATTATCCATCAACAACTTGCCCTGAAATACAGACTTGTAGATACTGAGGTGCCGTACTACAGGTATGTACCTGAGCCGGTTCTTGAAAATGGCCATGTCATTTTATACTGGGATCGATCCATCATCACAGACAGAACTATTATAGCTAATAGACCTGATATTGTGGTGGTGAACCGATCTGAACGCCTTGCAATAATTGTCGATATCACCATCCCGCATGACGAGAATCTCGTGAAGGCCGAAAAGGACAAACAAATAAAATATTTGGACTTGGCTCATGAGATTGTCGACATGTGGGAGGTGGACTCGGCTATTATTGTACCGATAGTCGTATCCGTAAACGGATTGATAGCAAAGAGTCTCGACAAACATCTAAAGAGACTCGCGTTGGGTGGCTGGATCAAGGGTCTGATGCAGAAGGCGGTACTACTGGGCACGGCACGCATTGTGAGGAGGTTCCTCTCTCTGGAGCCCTAACCATCGGTAGTTTGGTCCCTGTATCCGATACCGGTGGGGTACTATTTTTTATATTTTTAAATATTTTTTAGTACTTATATTTAAAAATGTAGAATTTTATACTTTTATATTTTTAAATGTACTTTACTTTTATAATTTATATTTAAACATATAAAAAATGAGAAAATGGATTAAATGAGTGAATAATAATAATAATAAATTTTATTGACATAAAAAATTACACAATTAGGTATGAGTCCTCTGGCCCCTGAACTAGTGCTAACTGTATTTCGGGGGCCAGCGTCTTCGTCCATAGCTTTTGATACAATATTATGTCTATGACATGTGCTGGGTTAACAACTAGGTTAATAAAATAACAAATAACTATTATGTAATTATAAGACTATTGCATTGTGTGTATGTGTGTGTAAGTGTGAACGTGTGTATGTGAGTGTGTGTGTGTGTGTGTGTGTGTGTTTGATGAATATGAATTTATGTGTCATATGTTACTTCTCTAATATCATATTTTCAATGTCCTCATAATTGAATCCATGAAGCCATTTCGACAGTAATAATTTGAATTTATAATTGTTAACTTTTTGCAAATCAGCATGCAAATTTAGCAGCCGATTATAAAAACGTGGTGATTATAAAAAAGTATGTGACACTGCAAATCTTGTACCTTATTACAAATATTAAATAAGTAACAACTCCGCCATTTCTAGAATATTGTAATTCTGTTATTTAAAAACCTCCTGCAGGACAGGCATAGCCTAGTGCAGGAGATTTTTGGCCATTGCCTGCACATTTTTTTTTCAAAAAATTCATTGTTAAATTAGCATAAGTTCCAAATGTAAAAATGTGTAAATTGAAATGGTACTGAATAAATATTTTATTTTATTTTATTTTAAAACACTCATGTGATAATAGTATCACATGAGTGTTTTAATACCTAATTATAACAGTTGCATACAAGACTTTATCTACACCCATGATATGAATCCTCTATAAATGTTCTGAAACCATAGGGTATTAGGGTACAGTGTTGTAAGAACTCTATGTAAATTCATGGAAAGTTTAATTAGTGAGTATCTAATACAAAAAAACTATGTACAGATAATAATATAATTATTTATTGTAATAATTATTTACATTTTGGATCGTACAATTATTAAAAAGTATTTTTTCAATACTATTATTAAACAAAAATGGCGGGATACGACGTCAATTCAAAAATTCGAACAAGTTTTTATTTAAATTACGGCGCTGTGGTAGTGAAACGCGCGTGCATGACATGTTCTTTTTTTGAAATTCATAAAGATGCCATGAGAATGTGGCTTTTCGATGAGTAAAAAAGGAGTTGCATAATGAATTTCAGTACAACATTATAACACCCGTTTGGGTGTTATAATGGTTATTATGACACTGGCTGTTTTAATGTTCGCAATTAGCTAACTGTTTCAAGAACGTTTAAAGAGGATTTATAGCATGGGTGTAGATAAATAAATAAAGATAAATTTGGATTTTTACATTAGATAGAACGCCAGAAGCAATTACACTATCCAATGGTCCCAATGACAAGGCCAAATGCACACATTCACTCACACAAGCACACCCAGTCTCAGAACAAATCTTTGCAAATCACACAAAGATTGAATTGTAAACCACTACACCACACGTGCAGCCATGTTATGTTTAGGGCCCATGTATTTCTCTTCTTTTCGTTTCAATGGTCAAAGTTTTTTATAACCATTAAGGTCCTATTTGATTAGGTGTGAGCGTAGGTATCGCCGTCCATCGACCACAATTAAAACTCCATTTAGTACAATATAGCAAAAAACATAATAATAATAATAACATTTTACCGATAGTCGTATCCGTAAACGGACTGATAGCAAAGAGTCTCGATAAACATCTTAAGAGACTTGCGTTGCGTAGCTGGATCAAGGATCTGATGCAGGAGGCGGTGCTACTTGACACGGCACGGATTGTGAGGAAGTTCCTCCCTCTAGAGCCCTAACCACCGGTAGCTTGGTCCCTGCATCCGATACCGGTGGGGTACTATTTTTTATATTTTTAAATATTTTTTGTACTTTATATTTAAAAATGTAGAATTTTATAGTTTTATATTTTTAAATGTACTTTACTTTTATAATTTATATTTAAATATGTAAAAAATGAGAAAAATAATAAATGAATGAATAATAATAATAATTTATTTACGTAATTAATAATGCAGTAAGTACAAAGATTACAAAGATTACACTATTATTAGTAGTACATTAATAGTAATGACTGGTTTACTACAATTAAAGTGGGTGTGGTCATGTTCATACATAAATTCACCAAAGCCATTTCCGTCTTAAAATTTATCCTTAAAATTGTATTGGGTATCCTATAGTCGACAGATTTATATAGTCGACAGATTATAGACTCTTGCTTAAAGATATCTATATCAGATAAGTAAGACATATCAGTGTCGAGTTGTATCCGTATGTTTGGGGGATACAGGTTGAATTATTGATGAAATGTTTTCAAACTGTCGCTGTCGATTTGGGTGAAGGTGAAGCAAGTCGTTAGAGCCGTCGAGGTTTTGCCAGAGTTTTTACTTCCTTACTAATATTATAGGTCAATGCGAATGTAATTCTGTTTGTTTGATTGTCTGTGACGCTTTCACGGCTAAACTACAGAACCGACATTGATGAAAATTGGTATGGGGCTAGTTTAAGATGCGATAACGGACCTAGACCTAAGCCTCTTTATATTGATATACCTACGACGCGGGTGGAGCCGCGCGCAAATGCTTATATGAAATAATTGCTTCTAACATAACTTAACATCACGCCTATATTTCCCAGAAGGGTGGGCAAAGGTGTAAAACAACCTACACCAGGTTCCCGCGGATGGGAGGTGAGCCTATCGAAATCCACCGGGCACAATTCCAACTCAGTGCTACTATTGAAAGTATTATTTTTATGTCTGGCAGATCTTTATCACTAACTTTTAATTGATTATTTTTTAGCATTTAGCTATGCTTAGCAAATTATACTAAGAAACAGTTGAAAAAGATATGGGACCGCGTGATTTTGTGACGTATCATTCCTATCTTAAGATAGGAACAAATGGATGAACGTGACGTCACGAAATGACGTATCATACAGTTGAGAAATTTAAAGTTCTGGTAAGAGGCGACTGTAGCTGGATGGCTAAAGCGGCTGCCCGGTGTGCAGTAAGGTCGCAGGTTCAAATCCTGCCGGTCCCATATTTTTATCAATAAGTCAATCAATCCAGCCCTAATTTCACTTGTGTTTGGTAAAACTAATTTTAAATTATTCTAAATTCAGACAGGTTATATTTTATGGGTCAGATTAGATCTATCCAGAACCTAAATATAATTAAGCCTAACCTTGGCCGAACTAAGTTTGAGCTCGCTTATTCATTCTATAAAAATACGATTAATATACATGGTATACAAAAAAATTGGGTTTCGTTTTAAGTGCTCCGTATGGCTATTCCGTAAAGGTGACTAATTTCCAGTCGATTTCGAAAGCAATTAATAATTTCGTTTGAAACCGGTTCATCTCGGATTTAGTGCATCCTTATATCCATACATATACGGTTGATAACTGCTTGGCAAAAAATTTGACAGCTTGCCAGTTACTATCCTCTTGCAGATTTGACAGCTTTACAGGCAAGTAACGCAATTTCTTATGTCAAAATCGGAAACTGGTCATGGAGCAGTTTCTCAGTGATTTCTTGTACTTTGGTGAGATAAAATAATGATATTTAAAAGGTTTTTTTACTTCAGATTAACGTTATACAACAAATCAATAACTGTTTAATACTAATGTATGTCATAAAATACTAATTAAATACGTAATGCAATAGAATTTAGGTCATATTATTTTCAGTCATAGATCTCGAGATTTTTCATACGAAAACTTATAAATATGACAAGTAGCACGAATTATGCCAGTCTGGGATATAAAAAGCACTAAATGAAAATAATGTATCTTCAAAATATTGAAACATTAATATTATGTAGCTAGGTTGTAGGCTTCCTCTTTCTCGCCAAACTAAACAAATTTTAATGAATTCTGGCACACGGGTAAGTGCTTTTTATCGACGTAGTCAAATCTAGTTACATACTTTAATAAAAAATGAAAAACCTGATTCATTCCATTTCATGTATGGTGGAGACCTTTGCCCAACAATGGGACAATACAGGTTATGCACCAGATAATGTAACTACTTACATTCTGTATTCACGATTATTAATTTATTTGGAGTTTACATTTATAATTTCTTATGTACGTAACGTAGTGTCTATGTCTATGATAATTATGTAAGAGAAATAAGAATATATTAAAGAAAAATCAGAAGTTTTGAAAATTTTTATTATTTCACAGAATTTCAGGAACATTTCTTCTAATGTTCGCTGTTCTTGCACTTATGAAACTTAAGTCTTAAAAAATGTTTAGCTCTGAAATCACCCGCCGCTATCATCTTTATCATAATACTATTATAATATAGGTGTGCTATATTCGTGTATTGTACCTGAAAGACAAAAAACATTACAACACATGTGAGAGATATTTTATGTAATTTCATCGTGTCACGGAGGACTAAGTAGAAATTATAACGCATACTCACTGTTTCTAGTACATAGCAGTAGCAAAGAGTTAAAATCACATTTATATATGGTTTTTATAGTTGTCTTAAAAGATTATCTTGATCTTTGATATATTTTATTTTGTATTAAGGATAACTTTTTTTTCCATCACATCGCGTTCCATTCTTATTTTATTTAATTTTATGCACTCGTTTTACACTAAAGAGAAAATCTCTCCGAAAATACCTCTTACCATAATGACCTATATTGTGTTTGTTGTTATAGTATGTACAATTTTCTTTTGATATAATCAGTTAAATAATTTGAGTTTTATTGTTTGAATTTGTTACTTTCTTATTTCAGTTTAAAGCTATTTATATGCTTTTTGTTGTAATGAAACGTTCCAATTTTCTTCAGTCAAAGACATTAGTTGCCACAGAGTAAAAATGCATTTTAGTAGGTGTCAACAAGAAGGTTTTATCAATACAAATAAATAAAATTGAATTGTCTGTTTTTATTTTAATGCCAAAATATTTATAGTTATATGAACGATACTTATTTATAAAATCCAGTTTTAATTTATTTAGCTACCACGCAGACAAATCCGCGAGGGAAAGTCAGTTCGTTAATTTTATTATTTTATTCTCGCGATCTACTGAATATTGAACTGATATTTGAGATTACGCTAAACGTCACGGGAGTGGAGCTGTAAGGTTTAATGCGGGTCAAAACGTGGGCGTAGCTATTACTAATATAATGAATTCCACGCAAACGAGGTGGCGGGAAAAGTAGTTCAAGTTAAATATTGAAAGCCCAAAAACTTAATTTTTATGATTTTGTGTTTATACTCTTTAAAGCTACATGGCGAAACCTCACGGTAAGCGGCCGCAAATTTCACCTCTGTTTTAATACTAAAAATATTTTTCTTTTTTTTTAAGTGGCAGTCAGCAATTTTATGGCGTCTTTTCACTGCAAAAATATATTTTTTAAAATGTAGAAGTTATATTTCACTCTTTACATCAATTTCAAATGTAGTTTAAAAAGTATTATTTTATTGTTAAATAGCTTCTGCCCGTGGCTTCGTCCCCGTTAAGTTCGATATTTCTGAGTTATTATATCTTTCAAAATTGAGAAACCTGCCTAATTTACCCCCTTTGGGATTTACATTTCGAAAAAATCTATCCCAAATTCATCTACAAAATTTATTTTATTTACTTGTAAGGAGCATAATTATTAACATAATTATACAGGCAGACAAAAATCCAAAAAATATGTTTCGGCTTCTACTGCTGTTCTAGTCTCCTCTTATTGATTTTTCTTAAATGTGTTCAACAGGCATTTATAATTTTAAATTTTATTATATGTATGGATTAGCTATTATTAATAAAACCATTAAACCTTTTATTACGACTCAAGTTATTTCAACCACAGATAAAACATCATTAACTAATAGAGTGCGCGCCACAACTCAGTAAAAAACTGTAAAACAAAATAATTTTTACTTCTATTAAAACTATAACACAACAATAAAAGTGGATAAATTTGTATATTCCTCGTCCTATTAAATAATAAATAATTTAATATCAGTTAATAATTTACAAATTGGTCATTTCCATTCAGTTTTGCCTATTGTCGTAAGCCATTATTAATAACACGCACTCTGATTTTTTTGCTATTTCGAAATGAGTTTTTAAGCGTAAGTATTAATATCAGGCAAGTAACCAGGAGAGTAATCCGTGGTTTCGTTATGTCAAAAATGCATGTTTTGAGTGAAAGAATTACTAATTGACAGAAACTATTTGTTAAGAAACCAAAATCTCAAATAGCGAATAAGCCCAAACAATAAATCATACATAACTACAAACATCCCACCCATTACATTTTACAATGCGCGCGTAAATAATCGAAAAGTGGCAATTTTATTTAACGACAATGGCACTCTAAAACATTTAGAAGTCCCTTTGTTTATTCAGGAGGAAATAATTAGAACAGATTCAAACGAAAATAAGGAAGGAAAAAGAAATAATAATTCATCAGGTAGAGAGATAATCCTGAATTTTTTACAATAGGCTGTTGTTAAAGCGGGTACTCCATAGCAAGCTATTACATTTAAAAAGAAAAATGTGGAGCTGCTAAATTTTTACATCGCTATTTAAATGACTATGTCATCCACGAGTTAGGTTGGGTTGCTTACTGTAAGCAACCTAACCTAGTTTAAAAGCCAATGTATATTTTTAGAAGCAAAAAATTATATCAAATGATATCTCTTTAATTAGATCCTATTTGTTTTATTTGTGCTATTGTTTATGTTGTTTATATTTGGGATACTGCTTTTCTAATACCGAAGGGTTAGCAAATTATTATTGGCATAGTTGTATTTTGTAACTATTATAAGCGTCGTAAGTTTTGAAATCTACGTGGTAATCTCATTTTGAAATATCTGCTAAAAAAGATTAAGTTAATTCTTTTATCGTTGGAATTTTGTGCAACAATTAAGTAAACAATCTACTTATATTAAGAAGGTAATCTGAACGAGTAGATATATGAAGTTTGAGTCAGTTTTATCATCGCAACGCTTTTGATGGAGTACAAGTCTATTTTCAAAAGGGAATAAGGGAACGAAGGGACAAGGCAAATTAGCAATTATATTATAAAAAAATCATTGGTTGTTTTAAAAGCGGTGTCGTATACCATGTTTTGTTTTAGCAATATGATACTGTATAATAAGGGTTCAATATGAGATATAATGTTTTTATTGGAAACCCGTATCATGTTTGTAAAATATTAGAAAATGGGGAGTGATTACGTGTATTGTGTTTTTAGATTTTTGACAAAAATATTTTTGGCCCTATTAATAGGATTTATTTATTGTTTGATTAAGCAGAAGTAGGCCTAAAACAGGTCAAGAGGGAGTCGGACTCACGCACGAAGGGTTCTGTATCATTTATATCCAAACGGCAAAAATCTGATGTATAGGAGCCCCATTTGTATTCATTTCATTTCAATTTATTAATTTAATAAATAATATTTAGTTAAACGGATAGCGTGATCTTAGTAAATTTTTTGACGTTTGTTTTGACATTTTGGGTACAGAATCCTAAAAAAGTGGTTATGCCTTAGTTTATTGGCGGATTTAGGCTACTATTAACTATTGCTTGAAAGAGGAACAAACATTGCATTAACTTTTGCATTTATAATAAGTTATTGATACTGAAATAGATTCACACGCTAAGGCCACAGTTCTTACTAAGACCTTAAACCTATCACCCGTGACTAACCAAACATACACAAACGCTATTTACAAAAAAAAAAAATAAGCAGTAAAAAGTATGCAAATCTCTTATCATTCAATCAAGAAAGAAGATTGAAAATAAATGTAATCTGCGTGAAACGTCAGCGGGCACGTGCCGAGACACATCCCGTTGCATGCAAATGTGACACACGATAAACATGGACATGCATGCAAGAGGATTTAAAATATTAATCACTTAAGGTTTTACGAATAGAGTAGGTACTACTCGTGCGCGATAAATTTATGCATTTTAATGCAAATAATAATTCAGGCATTAAGTCCGCCTATCTACTATTTTTATGTGCAAAAGTTAAATATATAATAATAAGTATTAAGACCTAACTCACTAGATTGTTGACATGTGGGATGTGGATTCAGCAGTCATTCTGGCCGATAGTCGTTACGGTCCAATGGACTATATCGAAAAGCCTCAACGTCTAACTTAAGAAGGTACCTTGTCAGGAGTCGGATATAGAAAACGGTGCTTCTCGACACGGCACGCAAAGTTAAGAGGTACCTCTCCTTGAGCCCTAACCACCAATTGCACCATTCAATGCAATTTTATTGCATTATGTATTCTTTCATGTAAATAATTTAATGGTCCATCTATCAAAAATAATGTTTTTTAATTAGAATTTAGGCTACAAAAATCTATGGGACGTATAACGACTAGCCAGATATTATTATTTATTATTAAGTATAACAATTATTTTTACTTTAGATTCTCAAAAACATAGGTGATTATTTCTTATGTATTCTACTGAACTGATAACAAAAAGACTATTTCAAAGTCAAAAATACATTCTTGTATGCTTGGTTTATTGTCGTTTAATAACGACAATAATTATGTATTATCGTTCACTTAAACAAAAATATGTATAGTCATAGTGAACACGTTTAAACACACTCTTTTTCTCCCCATTTCACTTCACGACACGAAAAATGATAATTTGTTTCAAGAGCATCTTGCTTGCCATCTGTCTTCATTCTGAGACATTTTGGAGAGTCCACAATGACCCTCAAAAAGATCCTCCCTCTCTATATAATATAATTACATACTTATGCTACGGGGTGGAGTGATACATCATACAAATCTGTTAAACATTTTTCGATATAATTTCGACAGACTTTTTGATTGATGTATTGTATTGAGTGTGGTCATTGAGATGTGTATTCGATTGCTTTTAAGTGTTTTTGGTACGTAGTTCTTTATATTGACTGTAAATTACCGGTAGTTGTTTGGCAAACAAATCGATGAATGCGTAACCTGCAATTTTTTGAGACTGTAAAATGTTTAGTTAAATTTAGCACTATGTTTGAGATTCATTTTTGTCTCTTTCTTATTGTAGACAAAATCGGTAGCTCAACTTGATAATATCCTTACATAAATATAGTATATTCGCAATAAACTCAAAAACTACTGAACGGATTATAATGATGTTTTCACCAAAGGGTAGGAAGGGGATGAGGAAGGTATTGTAGTTTCAATAATACGTCGTCAAATGCACTCTGTATAATAAGTACAGTTTATCAATGTACCACGCGGGTGGAACCGTGAGCGGCAGCTAGGTCAAAATACAAAAAAATCTCACAAAACTATTAATTACCTACAAAAAAAATACAAATGAATTCAATGAAATCCAACTCGAAACAAATACCTACAATAGTCTCAACTTTAACCTGCCGCTAAATAGTAGTGCTTGCACTGGAATGTTCCGGTTAGATGGCGGGAAATTATTGGCACATGAGGCATAACATCATAGTCCTCAGATAAAGCGAGCGACGCATCTGATCTACAAACTGCTTTTATGGATTGTTGATTTTCATGGGCTATAGTTACTACTTACCATCGTCATTTTAAGTCTATAATAAAGCTATAAAATAGGAATTTGTCCCATTATTTTTGACGTTGCAAATAAATATGTACAAATATTTAAAAAACTCACAACCAAATATTTAAATACATAAAAAAATTACATTATTCTGAAGATAACGAATAAGAATGTTTTGAAAAATGCAAGTATACGTATAAATAGTATGGCAAGTGTACAACAATTGAGTGTACTGCTTGCATTTTGTTAGTAAATTGTTACAATGGGGTCTTATAGTTATTATTTGTGTCTCGTGTTAGTCACACTTTTGGTTCTTGATGGCGGTAAGTAATTATTAATAAAATTATTATGCTGGCATTTTTATATCGGTGGGCTTATTCGCTATTTGAGATTTTGGTTTCTTAACAAATAGTTTCTGTCAATTAGTAATTCTTTCACTCAAAACATGCATTTTTGACATAACGAAACCACGGATTACTCTCCTGGTTACTTGCCTGATATTAATACTTACGCTTAAAAACTCATTTCGAAATAGCAAAAAATCAGAGTGCGTGTTATTAATAATGGCTTACGACAATAGGCAAAACTGAATGGAAATGACCAATTTGTAAATTATCAACTGATATTAAATTATTTCTTATTTATTAGGACGAGGAATATACAAATTTATCCACTTTTATTGTTGTGTTATAGTTTTAATGGAAGTAAAAATTATTTTGTTTTACAGTTTTTTACTGAGTTGTGGCGCGCACTCTATTAGTTAATGATGTTTTATCTGTGGTTGAAATCACTTGTCGTAATAAAAAGTTTAATGGTTTTATTAATAAAAGCTAATCCATAGATATAATAAAATTTAAAATTATAAATGCCTGTCGAACACATTTAAGAAAAATCAATAAGAGGAGACTAGAACAGCAGTAGAAGCCGAAACATATTTTTTGGATTTTGTCTGCCTGTATAATTATGTTAATAATTATGCTCCTTACAAGTAAATAAAATAAATTATGTAGATGAATTTGGGATAGATTTTTTCGAAATGTAACTCCCAAAGGGGGTAAATTAGGCAGGTTTTTCAATTTTAAAAGATATAATAACTCAGAAATATCGAAATTAACGGGGACGAAGCCACGGGCAGAAGCTATTTAACAATAAAATAATACTTTTTAAACTACATTTGAAATTGATGTAAAGAGTGAAATATGACTTCTACATTTTTAAAAATATATTTTTGCAGAAAAATATAAAATTGCTGACTGCCACTTAAAAAAAAAAAGAAAAATATTTTTAGTATTAAAACAGAGGTGAAATTTGCGGCCGCTTACCGTGAGGTTTCGCCAGCTATAAAGAGTATAAACACAAAATCATAAAAATTAAGTTCTTGGGCTTTCAATATTTAACTTGAACATCCTAACTACTTTTCCCGCCACCTCGTTTGCGTGGAATTCATTATATTAGTAATAGCTACGCCCACGTTTTGACCCGCATTAAACCTTACAGCTCCACTCCCGTGACGTTTAGCGTAATCTCAAATATCAGTTCAATATTCAGTAGATCGCGAGAATAAAATAATAAAATTAACGAACTGACTTTCGCTCGCGGATTTGTCTGCGTGGTAGCTAAATAAATTAAAACTGGATTTTAAAAATAAGGATCGTTCAAATAACTATAAATATTTTGGCATTAAAATAAAAACAGAAAATTAAATTTTATTTATTTGTATTGATAAAACCTTCTTGTTGACACCTACTAAAATGCATTTTTACTCTGTGGCAACTAATGTCTTTGACTGAAGAAAATTGGAACGTTTCATTACAACAAAAAGCATATAAATAGCTTTAAACTGAATAAAGAAAGTAACAAATTCAAACAATAAAACTCAAATTATTTAACTGATTATATCAAAAGAAAATTGTACATATTATAACAACAAACACAATATAAGTCATTATGGTAAGAGGTATTTTCGGAGAGATTTTCTCTTTAGTGTAAAACGAGTGCATAAAATTAAATAAAATAAGAATGGAACGCGATGTGATGGAAAAAAAAGTTATCCTCAATACAAAACAAAATATATCAAAGTTCAAGATAATCTTTTAAGACAACTATAAAAACGATATATAAATGTGATTTTAACTCTTTGCTACTGCTATGTACTAGAAACAGTGAGTATGCGTTATAATTTCTACTTAGTCCTCCGTGACACGATGAAATTACATAAAATATCTCTCACTTGTGTTGTAATGTTTTTTGTCTTTCAGGTACATTACACGAATATAGCACACCTATATTATAATAGTATTATGATAAAGATGATAGCGGCGGGTGATTTCAGAGCTAAACATTTTTTTAGACTAAAGTTTCATAAGTGCAAGAACAGCGAACATTAGAAGAAATGTTCCTGAAATTCTGTGAAATAATAAAAAATTTCAAAACTTCTGATTTTTCTTTAATATATTCTTATTTCTCTCACATAATTATCATAGACATAGACACTACGTTACGTACATAAGAAATTATAAATGTAAACTCCAAATAAATTAATAATCGTGAATACAGAATGTAAGTAGTTACATTATCTGGTGCATAACCTGTATTGTCCCATTGTTGGGCAAAGGTCTCCACCATACATGAAATGGAATGAATCAGGTTTTCATTTTTTATTAAAGTATGTAACTAGATTTGAACTACGTCGATAAAAAGCACTTACCCGTGTGCCAGAATTCATTAAAATTTGTTTAGTTTGGCGAGAAAGAGGAAGCCTACAACCTAGCTACATAATATTAATGTTTCAATATTTTGAAGATACATTATTTTCATTTAGTGCTTTTTATATCCCAGACTGGCATAATTCGTGCTACTACTTGTCATATTTATGAGTTTTCGTATGAAAAATCTCGAGATCTATGACTGAAAATAATATGACCAAAATTCTATTGCATTACGTATTTAATTAGTATTTTATGATATACATTAGTATTAAACAGTTATTGATTTGTTGTATAACGTTAATCTGAAGTAAAAAAACCTTTTAAATATCATTATTTTATCTCGCCAAAGTACAAGAAATCACTGAGAAACTGCTCCATGACCAGTTTCCGATTTTGACATAAGAAATTGCGTTACTTGCCTGTAAAGCTGTCAAATCTGCAAGAGGATAGTAACTGGCAAGCTGTCAATTTTTTTGCCAAGCAGTTATCAACCGTATATGTATGGAAATAAGGATGCACTAAATCCGAGATGAACCGGTTTCAAACGAAATTATTAATTGCTTTCGAAATCGACTGGAAATAAGTCACCTTTACGGAATAGCCATACCGTTATATCCGTTTCACAATTATTTCTAGTGCACTAAAAAAAATAGCTACCTATTTATAATTTCTTAAGCTCTCTTGTTCATCCAAAGGTTGCCTGTAAGAAATTGCTTTTATAGCTATAAGGCCGCCCATTGTACGATCTAAATGATGTGCTTTATGAAACTAACTTTCTTATTTGTGTCCAATAAAGAGTTATCTATCTATATATCTATCTATCTACTTGTATATTTTTGCATAAACTAAATTATTATATTATTATATAATTTCACATCACGCCTATATTATTCAGAAGGGCGTGACAGACGTGTATAACACCTATAATTCACTTAGTTTATTTAGGTTCTATTGGATAGGGACCGCGCCTATTGCCATTCACTGAGTTCAATTCCAACCCTGTGCTGGCAGCTATTGCTGGCAGCCATCGAAACGATGAAGAAGAAGACATTTGGTGATAACATTTTTTATAATTTCAGCTACATCACGTAAGATTTTCACGAATCCAAAAAAGAGCGCTAATGATTTTGAGATTATTGGAGGCCAGAATACGACTATAGAGGAACATCCTTACCAAATTGCGTTTAAATACATTGGATGTTCAGGATCCATTATCAGCGAGAATTACATCTTGACAGCTGCCCATTGTATCAAAGGGTAAACAAAATTGTAATTCTTTTTTTAATGATTTAAATGACATGACATCTTGATAAAGCCAGCTACCCGTAGTTTAGTACATAATTCTGAAGCCATGAGTGCATTTCATGTTTTTCCAAGTAAATATTAAAGCTGTCGTATGTAAAGTCCTTCACTCACCGTTTTTTGTTTTGGGCACCGATACTCATTCTCCTATCATTGTTATTTATATCTTCTAATAGCAGCCCTGTATCTAATAAATGTCCCACTGCTGAGCTCGAGCCTCTTCTCATGATGAGAAGGGTTGGGCCATAGTCCACTACGCTGGCCAAGTGAGGATTTTCTTTTACACACCCTCGAGCACGTTTAGGCACTCTCAGACATGCAGGTTTCCTCACAATGTTTTCCTTCACCGTTAGTAAGCGACAACACACATATCTTCAAAGGGACAAATCTTAACGATTTATTGACAGAGATACACATCTCTTGTGCCTTGGGTTCGAATCCGAGACCTTTGGCTTCGCCGTCCTACGGTCGAAACATTTAGGGCCTTGGGGCCGTACCACTTATACTCTGTACAAATTTTTCGTTAATTTCTTTGTGTTTTTGGTTTTGCTATTTTATTGTTTTTTTTTCTTTAGACATAATATTATATATTTATAGTATGCTAGTAAAAAACCAACTCGGCTATCGCTGCATTATTGTCAGTTACTTACTATTATTGCAGATTTAATCCAGTGATATATGGCATTATCCAAGCTGGCAGTACATACCGACACTCAGGCTATACAGAGATAGAAATAGCTGAATTCATAGTAGCACCTGCCTATAACCCTTTAACCTCGGATATGGACGTAGGCTTATTGAAGACTAAAGAGCCCATTAAATTCACAAAAACTATAAAGCCTATAAAACTACCAAACAAAGAGAGACCTTTGAAAGATAATACGATGATCACAGTCAGTGGTTGGGGTACGATACATCATGAGGTAATTTGTTTGTTTTATAAATACTCCTTCTCGGTGTGAAATAGCGTTTGAACGTGGTGTAGTATAGTTAATTCACCTGGGTTAAATCACCTGGGTGCTTTAACAAAACTAATAGTTGCCTTAAGTCACCGGGTGAATTAACAATACGAAATAAGTCGACTTTATTCACCTGGGTGCATTAAGTAAACTTCGCAGTAGGCTGAAAACACGTGGGTCATTTACCTGGGTGCTTTAATAATACTATTAGTTGTCTTTATTCACCGGGTGTATTAAGTAAACGAAATAAGTTGTCTTTATTCACCTTTGTGAATTAAAAAAACTTATTTAGAATTATTGTCATATATTACTTACTATTAGGCAATAGTAGCCGTAAACAACCTATAGCATTTAGTCAAGGGCCGCGAAAAATATGGCCCATATTATTTACTAATTGTCTTTTAGACACATCAAAATCAGTGATGATTTTTTTAAGCAAAGAGAAAAAAATAATATTATTAAAAAAAAAAGGATTTTTATAATAATAACATTAATTTATTAAAGCTTGGAATAAAAAAGCAACATATTTCTTACCAATGGTGAAAACAACTTCTTGTATACCTATGTAAATAATATTTAAATAAAATATATGCAACTGAACATGCACATAACAAAAATTTGTTTTTTTTTATTGAAACTAGCCAAGTCAAATGTTCGGCTTGGATTCATTTACACGTTCAACTTGGCACCCATATAGATATAGATAAATATCAGTTCTTGTCTAGATGTAATAGTTAACTTGGCTCGCATTTCATATTTGTGTTTTTGATGGGATAACTTTGTATTATGCAGATATGTAGATCGTTTTACACATCAAATCAATTAATGACGTTGGATAACTTTTAAACTTCCTTATTGCAAATTTATTGATTATGATTTAAACGGGAAGATATGATTTACAACATAATCAACAGTAACTTGTTTAATTAATACGGAGTAAACCTCTTTATCCGTATGTTATAGAAAATTTTGAAACGTTTTAAACAATGAAAAATGTGCGCCAATGTGCGTTTTACCAGTTTACATCATTTTGACCAAATCTTCGATCCAGTTAAGAAAAAAAATTGTTATAAATCGCCCAGTACCGACTTTCAAAAAGGAGGAGTTTTTGTATTTGACGTGTATACTGTTTGCACGTATGTCCACTGATTTCTCTTTCAATTGTGTATCATAATAATAAAAAATAATTCGAGATGGTCCCATAACCATCGTGTACGAATCTGATGGTGGAATTCCGGGAAAAATCGAAGGCAGTTCTTAAATTTTAAAGCCTCTAACAGTATTTTTTGTACATAATACAATAAACATAACATAATAAACACTTAGCAATCATAAAAAAAAATAGTGTAACGCGGGGTTTAAAATACGCGCCAGAGTCATCAGTTCTATCGGGAACGATGGCGATAGTTCGTGGGCTTGACGTTCGTCGGTCGCGGTTCGTGGCGCTCGCGTCGCCGCAAGCGCATTCATTTTAGTGATCATGTTCGGTCGTTCTCTCGGCCGCCGCCCGCGCTGCGCTCAACACGTATCGTGAATATCGTGATCTCTTCCGCGTCTCGCTAGCTTATCCGCCGCCATGTTAATTTTTATATTGTATTGTGATTTGTGTAAGGTGGGAATATAATTAATATGACAATCGGAACAGTGTGTTTACCTTTATATCCACGTGCCTACCCAGACAGTTACAATAGTTATTTTTGAAAAGTTTATTTAATTCACCCAGGTGTATAAAGTCGACTTATTTCGTATACTTAATTCACCCGGTGAATAAAGACAACTAATAGTATTGTTAAAGCACCCAGGTAAATGACCCACGTGTTTTCAGCCTACTGCGAAGTTTACTTAATGCACCCAGGTGAATAAAGTCGACTTATTTCGTATTGTTAATTCACCCGGTGACTTAAGGCAACTATTAGTTTTGTTAAAGCACCCAGGTGATTTAACCCAGGTGAATTAACTATACTACACCTTGAACGTTAACCAGAAATCAGTCTTTTAAATGCCAAAATAATTATTTAAACACTAGCAATTTTTTTTTAATTTATTGCATTTAATCAATCAAAAAACAAAATTTTCTAACCTAAAAATAAATGACTTAAAAGCTAAAGTAAATGTACAAACCTAATCTAAAATATCGCTGCCAATAAGTAATTATTGTTCAAAATTATTTTAATTTATCACAATATTTTTTGTATTCGATAATTTTATTTTATTTTATTTTATAATTTTCGGGACACTTACGGCTAAAACATACATTAGTTAATGCTTATAAATATCAGAGGGCATAATTATGTTACTTTAAAAATGTAAGGGTGGGTCGACAACAATAAAAAAGTATTACTAGAAATATCCTTTCACTAAAGCACCAGTATAAATATATGTACAAACAGTACGGAAACTGCCTACAAACATGCGAAACGGCACGCACACATAAACATGCACACCGACGAGACCCCTAAGCGGCACTCGCTACTGAGAGCACCGCGACAATCGCTTAGGGGTCTCGTCGGTGTGCATGTTTATGTGTGCGTGCCGTTTCGCACGTTTGTAGGCAGTTTCCGTACTGTTTGTACATATTATTTATACTGTGACTAAAGTAATTGTTGAAACACAGTGTTGAAAAGTTCTACTTTATATTCACGGGGAAGTTAATTAAAAAGTCTACACAATAATAAAGTTTACCTATTTAGTCAATCTATCATTGTGAATTACATTCAATGATGTAATATAATGACACTAACAACTAGTTTATTTGTTTAGTCAAAACTATTTTCATTAATGAAAATTGACACGTAAAATTTAATCTTATTTTATATTACTATGGAGCATTACTCTTTATTGTTATAAATTGTAAAATCTAAAATAAAGAATATTTTATTTTTTATTTATAATGCAATAATGATTATATAAACATGAACATCTTTAAACAAATATAGAATTTTCAATGAATTAATGTTCTTTTAGTCCGGGCCAGTCTCGGAGAACTTGATGGCTGTTGATGTCCCTGTGAGCAATTTCGAAAAATGTAACAAAACATTTACTGAAGAAGAGGGTATAGGAGTGACTGCTACTATGTTCTGTGCTGGCTACGAGGCTGGAGGCAAGGACGCGTGTCAAGTAAGGGTTTTAAGATCGATTCCCTAAGTAAAACTCGATAACTGCAACAGTGCAATTTTTAACTAAGTCAAAGGCAAAACTTTGTAAATAATGCACGTTTAGTGCAAAAAATTTTCATCTAGGCTTCTTATTGTATGTTCCAATCGAGGAGAACCTTCCACCTGGCCATAAACTGCCTAGGCCAATTTGGAAGTCCCTAAACAGGCTTCGAACTCAAGTTTGCCGAAGCAAAGACAATATGATACAGTGGGGTTTTGCAGATAAAACAAACATAAATTGTGAATGTGGGGCCACACAAACCATGCCCCATATTTGAACTTCTCCTGCGTGCCCCACTACCTGCACGATGGACGCGCTTATGAACGCAGATGAAAGTGCTGTTCAGGTAGCCACATATTGGGCTAATAAAATTTGACTTTGCCTTCGACCCGAATGAAGAAGAATTGTATGTTATTTTAACTGTATATTATGTTTTTTAATATTTTATCTAGATTTATTTTTTTGGAAATGTATTGGAAGTCGTAGATCATGCAAATGAAGCAGTCATATCCGTCAACTACAAGTTACGTAGTTATGCGTAGGAAGTGACGAGATTTACACATTGTATGACATGACTTTGTGACATTTACAGATCGTGACATTTACAACCTGAGTGCACGGTTGGCGTAGTGGTTAAAGCGGTCGCCTCGCCGCTTTAAACTGCGCTAGTGTTGTGGGTTCGATCCCTACACGGGACAAATCTTTGTGTGATCAGCAAAGATTTGTTCCGACTCTGGGTGTGCTTTGTGTGTGTTAAATGTATGTTTGTGAACACTCCCGCGACACAGGAGATATTCCTATTGCGGGCGTCGTTTTTATAATATAAGTAATAATAATAGCAGCCCTGTATCTAATACATGTCCCACTGCTGGGCTCGGGCCTCTTCTCATGATGGGAAGGGTTAGGCCATAGTCCACCACGCTGGCCAAGTGCGGATTGGTAGACTTCACACACCCTGAAGCACTTATTAGCACAGATAATATTAGGCACTCTCAGGCATGCAGGTTTTCTCACGATTCCTTCTCCGTTAGCGAGCGATAATTTATATGATATATATACACATATCTTCGAAAAGACGAGAGGTGTGTGCCGTGGGTTCGAACCCGAGACCTTTAACTTCACAGTCCTACGGTCTCCCACTCGGCTATCGCTGCTTTTCAGGGTCAGTCGACTCGAGGGTAGCCAGTACAGTCAAGCTGGTCTAATTTGACGATCAGTCAGGTGTACGTTAACCTGAAATGGTGGGTAATTACGTAACAGTGAAATAAATAAGCGTTGAAATATAAGTAAGTATATAAATAAGTATGAAACATTTCCTTAACATGTACTTGACCAAACCTGAACATGTTCACGTTAGGATATTCCTGTGGAGCGCAGCCAGGAACACCTAGGTTTTAAGGTTTTATAATGTATTCTTACTATATTCCAGGGTGATTCTGGAGGCCCCGCTGTCCAAGACGGTATGATTGTGGGCATAGTATCATGGGGCTATGGATGTGCCAGGCCAAACAGACCCGGGGTTTACACCAACGTGGCCGCAGCTGATGTTAGAGATTTTATTAACAAACAAACTGGGTTGTAAATATTTCAATGGACATCGACTGTTGAGTAAATAATATATTCTTTCATACAACTACAAAAACTGTTTAAACACTATCAAAATAAAATGATAATTTTCTCGAAATGTAATTGTTTCATTAAAATAAATAAATATCTCCCAAGTTACACACAACGCCACCTAGTCCCAAACTAAGTAGAGCTTATACTATGGGTACTAGAATAACTGATACTAATACATATTATATGCTTTTCTTTTGTATATACATACTTATTATACATAGAAACACCCAGACTAAGGCCTAAGACAAACCTCCATGTTCATGCACACAAAGATTTGTCTTAAGCGGGAATCGAACCCGCGACCTCGGCGTCGCAGGCAGGTACACTACCCACTCCGTCATCCAGTCATCAAATGGCCGTAGCCCGTTTACACTGACGTCTATTAGGATAAATATTATAATTTCGGAAAGGTTGAAATAAATCGTTAGCACTAATTTGAACCAAATAAAGATAAACAAATTCTGAAAAAAATCATATTATTATGTATATCGTATATAAGATAGGTCTGTTATATACAGGGTGTAAATTACATAGTGGCGACCACCATTCTAATCATTCAGTTCATGATTATTTCACATTGGATAATCAGCCTTCCAAAATATTACACGTCATTAGGTTATAGGTAATTTATGAGAATAAGCTTGCGAAAATACTTATCTTTAATTTAGAACATGATTTTAAAGCTCTAGGTGTGAATTTTTTTGATTTTAATGTACTATAAATGAGGACAATTTTAAAAGGAAAATTCAAAATGTTAGGTTTAGTCTAGGCTGACGTTATTCTACCAGTTGAAAAAACGTA
This sequence comes from Hypena proboscidalis, assembly GCA_905147285.1. Taxonomy (NCBI): domain Eukaryota; kingdom Metazoa; phylum Arthropoda; class Insecta; order Lepidoptera; family Erebidae; genus Hypena; species Hypena proboscidalis. The sequence continues at coordinate 3,635,980 of LR990147.1, forward strand.
AAATCATAGATTATCTCATCAGAATAAAGTACAGAACCACTGGTAAGGCTTCGTCACCATATCATTTACACCCTGTATAATATCACTACAAATAATAAGGAAACCTCAAATATACATTATCCTTGAGTCGGCGCTAGCTGTAGTGCTATAATTCTCGTCATACCCTCGGATACAATGTTGATGCCGTAGAGGTGTTTCTTCGAAACGCAGCGCCATATTTATATACAGGGTGTTCAAATGTTATCTGCAAATATTATCAGCCATAAAAATGCACAAAAAGAGCATTTAAGCAATTTATGGAGTGGTAAAAATGAACGTATACATCTAATTTTACTTTAAAAAACTAAAAATTTAATAATATTATAAAAACTGATCTTAGGTGAAAACATTGTTATTGAGAATAGGGTTACTCACGTTATTTTAACCTGATATATGCCGACTAGTTTTGAATCTATCACGTGGATTCATTAACGGGGTAATTAATCGCGTTTTGGCGCAGTCGCGCGACGTCTCGCACTTACTAATAAAGAGAAAGATAATTGTCAAAACATTTTAAAGTAATGAATAGGTACATACATAAGTACAAATTAATTATATGAGTGTTATTACGCTGAAATCGATGATGATGTTTATGGATTGATAATAATACACTTCAACAAATTTTTATCCCAAATTGTTTTATAGTATTGTGTATTATTAAATATCTAACATAAATAATTATGGTCATATTCTTATAAATGTAATCACACTGTACTAAAACATACAACAGTATGATTACATTCATACTGTTGTATGTTGTATGGTTGAACTGATGATCTGGAACCAGGTGATTATGTAAATTAAATAATTATTGCTATTAAAGACAAAGTCAGTCATAAAAAGTATCAGTCCGTTTACAAAATTATGAAGGTATTATGGTTTCAAGAAATGCACCTATGTAACATCCACCCTGTATAATTAGTGAAGTTAACCAACATACCACGCCGCTGAAGTTGTGGGTGGAAGGTAGTGAAAAAAAATTTAAGTAATAAATCCAATCCAATGGTTGATGAAGAGATTGCCTTAGTTGCAATAAGACCGCCATTTGTACTATACATATATTTTCTTATTTTTCTGTATATATTTTTTTCCTTGGTATGCAATAAAGCTTTTTATTATTATTATTAAATACTTTCTTACATAGACAACCACCTGTACTACAAAAATAATACAAATGAATGTTGCATGACGTTTTCCGCGTCGATATTATTTACCGCCCCTGGCCATAAACCTGTCGCCAATGAAGATAAACGGCCACAAACAGCTATGGACAGTGGCCAAAGCCATGGACAACGGCCACAGCTTTCATGCTTGACCCTCTAAGGTCATTTGCTGGAGAATTATAGATTATATTGCTGACCGGACGTCTTAGACGTAATATGAAAAAGATTCGCGTATTCTTTTTATTAATGGCAATAATTTTGAGGTTGATGTTATTTGTGGATTGGATAGATTTTTTTAATAAAAGGTAATGTTATTTGACAATAACAAAATAACAGTAAATACATGCCTCTCTCTGTGAGGTCTCAGCTTTGATTCCCGGGTCGCGCAAAGTGTTATTTATAAACTTTTAGTCAGGAAATTCACAATAGCAGCACGGATTTCAAATTGGGCCCGTTGGATGGCGATAGGCTAACCCTCTATCCCATGGGACCTAAACATAATAGGTGAAATGTGGGTGTCGTATACCTCTGCCACATCCATCTGGGTGATATAGGCGTGATGTTATGTTAGTAAATACCTAGTTGAACTTATGACAAATTGCTATCGATCTTGATTTTAGCGACAAACAAAGGCAAATAATAAATTCAAATAATAAAATATTTATACTTTCAAAACTAATACTATAAAAGCGTCGATTCATTAACCGTCATTAGTATCACAGACAGATGTGCAAGTCCAAATAAAACCACATAATACTCAAAAATCGATCAACCAATATGACATATTACATTACAATAATGAAATTTGTCCAAAAATATTCACCCCATAATCTTGTTTCCCCAAAATTCGTTCAAACGCAACTATTCCTGGCTATCCGAAGTAAATCCGGCTAAAAGGGAGATGTAATCAAATTCGTGGAACTCAATCGGGCGTTATGGACCATTTTGCGAAAAAATACTATGGATTTTTCTAGAGATTGTTATTATTCATGGCTTTTTGATTGAATTAGAATACACTCTGTGATAGTGATATAGTTTCCTAAAAAAATGCATGAACATTCATTTTCAAATATATTTATTCAATAACTAATACATTAACTTTGGTAAGTAAATGCACTTACCAAAGTTACAATTTGAGGCAGGTAGGTACTTTACACTTTATTAGGCTAACAAATTGCCTTTCAAAGCTTATAAATTAAACACATATTAATTATTCACAATGTAAACAGATAAATTACACATCATAATACAGTTGCAAATTCATTAGTAATAAAATTTGCTTATTAATTTAAGAGAAGTGATTTTAACTATTCGCACGGTAGACAGCAGAATTATGTTAGACATAACTTGTTATCGCCCGAGCGACCAGTTAATGATTAGATTAATTAAATGCATGAACAAAATTCGATAACAACGACCACTTTTTGTTGTGTCAATGTACACTTAACAAAACCCATTAAAATGTTTAACGGTAATAAAAGAAGTATGTTGTATGTCAAATATACAATGTTTTACTTTCGACATTCGATTAATATTATAAAATCTGACAACTAGTCTAACAAAGAGAATCGTATTACCTCGTACTGGGTTGTGGAGGTCTGATGCCAGTCGCTCTACGAAAAATACTGATGTTCAGCTAAGTCCGTTAGTCTAGAAGCCAACTCTAAAGTAATTAGAAAAAGGCTCGGCAGATAGAGATAACTGATAAGGATTCAGTTATATTTGTGACCACTTGTTTATTAATTTGTGTCATTAGGTGATCTACAAACTTACAGTTTTAAGGGTAAAATTAAAAATGATCACGAATTAGTTAATAGAAAGAAAGAAAGAACGAAGAAACGAACGAAAAAAATGGAACAAAAGAATATTTAACATAATGCCCGCAGTTGTACCAAATAGGTTCTGATTCAGCATTATGTCAGACTCAAGTGACAACGCAGATATAGATATAGGTACATATATTAATTGCTAATTTAAAAAAATGCTATCTCAACTACTATAACCTACATAATCTATTGAATGATTCCTTCTCCTCGCGTCGTATATCTCATAGCTGAGGGTCGTGATTCCTCCGCTGGTGTATCACTTTGTTTCTGACAATGCTCCTCCATCCGTTTCATGATTACATTTAAACAAATGAAAGATTACACAATTCTTCTATTTTTTTTTTCAAAAATTAGACAACGGGTCTAAATCGCGTATTTATTATAAAGGTAAATAAATACCGACGTATATAGACGTTTCGAAATAACTTGCATCATTCGTGGTCACGAGCCGACCACGGTATATAGGTATTTATTTACCTTTATAATAATAACGCGATTTAGACCCGTTATCTAATTTTTTTAAATGTTCTCAAATCGTGAAAGTTTAAAAACATATATTGCAAACCGCTACGGGCAGGAAATTGTCAATAAAACAGAACATCTAGAATCCCTTCGGGTGAGTTGTCTAGTGACCACGAATGATGCAAGACATTTCGAAACATCGAGCATAGGTATTTATTAACCTTTATAATAATTACGCGATTTAGACTCGTTTTCAAATCTCTCGGCAGATAGATAATCTAATTTTTGAAAAATGTTCTCAAATCGCGAAAGTTTAAAAACATATACACAATTCTACACTTTAACTTTTTTCCATTCAGCTATTCTTCACACATAAATCATACATACCTGCAAGGGTTGAAGACAGGCAATTTGTCATGAACCCGCTGACGCGAGACGATTTGGAGATCCCTTTGAAAATCCGCATTTTGTTATTGTTACGCCTGTGTGGTTTTCTTATAGAAATGCATGCCATTTGAGTTTCGTGGTAGGCTTTTGGATTTAATCCTGTGGGAAGATAAGTGGAAAATAATAGAATGGTTGTGTTTTGGTTGATTTGAACATAAATAGAATAAAAAAATCAACAAGATGAGGGTTTGTTATAAAACTTGAAAACTATTTATATACGTTATATATAAAGCACATGACATTTTTGTTAGTTAAATAAATTTTCTTGTATTTATGAGAGACTACGAAGTAAGAATTGAGACTAAAAATTCTACTAACCTTATTAAAAAAAGTATAAAATAATAATTCTAAAGTATTGCAATTTTGTAAGTGGCAAGTTTAAATACTTTTACTGTCTTTGAAACTTAGAGCATTGCTAAAACCTTTCATGATCATAATAAAATTGCGTTCCTACAAAATTGAGTAATAATTGCCCTCATACACTTTCAGTCTGAATTTTTCATTCAGAATTTCCAAAAAAATTATATCGGTCCGTTAATTCATGACGTGCATATGAGCAGAATTTCATATATTTCCTTTTAAATTTACGAACCACCCATATAAACTTACATCCACTAATTTACCTCTTTTGGTATTAAACACTAAGATAAAACATAGAACAGTTTTTAAGTTAGACCTACGGCTACACAAATGTGAAAATCGTATCCAATTACATACAGAAATACAGACAAAAATCAAAAATATATGTTTTGGCTTTTACTGCTATTATAAAGGTTCTTAGTATTTTTTTCAATATCCTCAATAGCAAGATACAATTTTATGATAAGTATAGAAATGAAGTATTAATGAACGCTCATATTTATTTGTAGATTTTGTAAACATGCGCGTAGGTTTTATATGATGTGGTGTATATTATTTTTACACCCCTACCCATTATAATTAACACATCATTAGCTGTTACCCCAGGGGGTGAAATCGAACCTTTTTTCCATGTTAATTAAACAGATTAAAGGCGATGTCCGCATGACCTACTTCCACCCTAAAGCATGCTTTTCACCCCGATAAAATGCAAGGGTAACGTTTGAGCGATTTAGAATAATAATGTTAATTAATCGGAGAAATATTGCAATTTTTTTAATTGGACGTATCGTTATTAATTTATTTATTTATTTATTTATTTGGGACAAAAAACAGTTACATGATACAGTTTATACAAAAAGAGATACAATGGTTAGCTTTGTTTATCACATAACCCACAACATTGTCCACGAGTTATCGATAGAGTCGAACACAATATGTACAAAGATGAAAAAAAATCGATCAAAATTAGGCCAATTTTGGTGCTAGAAACCTAGGTCATTTTTTTTTTTTATTTATATCTGAATCTGAATTTATTTCGAAAATGAAGTAACTTGCTTACACACAGATGATTTCCAATTCATATTTTTTTTTTTTACAGCTAGGTCAGCTATAAAAGTCTAGAAGCAACTATGTAAAGAAACTCAAGGAAAACATATCTGAATCATCTTTGTTTTCAAATCTGTTAGCTAGACATTAAAAATGCATATTTTAGTATGCATCCTCCAAACAAATCTAAGCAGTTTTTTAAAGACACTAAAGAAATATTTAAATAAAACCTATTTGAATAAATTTAAACCGCATTTGAATAAAGTACCGCAATTTTCTTTGCATTGTTGTTTTGCTTGTTCTAGTTTTTTCTGAACAATCCTTATAACAAAGCTATAAAGGACTGTCATGTTTGTCGACAGACAGGCTGTGCTATTTGACCTAGATAACAAGTGGGGCTTAACCCACAGCCCTAAGTACCAACCTGAGGGGTTTATCATCCAACTGTTTTATGTGAAAAATATGTATATGAGATTATTTGGGTCAATAACTGACTTAAAGACCTAGGTTTATCCTCAGCAAAAATATTATAATTAAGTTATTTTTACATTGGTTATTCTGGTACTTTTGCCACTTTTGGATTGATCAACCTGATTTTAATTAGTGTCTTAATTTTAACAACTAATTGAGATAAACAGCTTCTTCTTCTTTTCGTTTCAATGGTCAAAGTTTTATATAACCCCCCGCCTAGTACGTAGCCACGGTAATAGCGTTCTCTGACAGCTGACTCTCTAGGCAGCTAAAAACTAGATTACGTACTTACTAGTTTAGGTCTGGGTCTAGATCTCAAAACTAGACTAACAAAGAGACCTAATTTAATGAATCTCGTTTAAATTAAAAAAATAAATAAATACAGATCTATATATATAAAAGGCTTTGTCCTGACTGACTTAGTGTCAACGCACAGTCTAAACCATAGGTCGTAGCGACTTGAAATTTGGAGGGTGTATTCTTTACAAGATTTTATCGTGCAATAAGAAAGGATTTATGAAAATTCGGCCTCTAACAGGGTGAAAAGTGGGACGAAAGTTTGTATGGAAAAGCGTTTGTTGTAATTATGAGGCTCGATCAATTTGAAAAATGGAACTTTGTTGAGCAATCGTGTGACAATGAGATGTTGACATGAAGTTTCATAAAAAAAGGATTTTATGTCAGTGTAAACTTTTTAATTGTCATTTCGGCCTCTTTAGATATCTAAGAAGTAATTGTTTTGTTTAGTAGAAACCAACTTTAATGTAATGGAAGATGTGTGATGTAAATTAAAAAAATATATTTAAATAGGGTTAAAACTATCATTTTGATGTGCTATAGTCAGGTGGCAAACATGCCCAAGGTTTAGCTGATGATAAGTTAGGGAATCAACTGCGCAAATTATACAACATACACTTTTGACGGATGGACTAAATAATATTAAATATAATCTACAATAAAGCCCGACACGTGCGTTTATTTAAGTTTGACGATGCCGAAGGTCTTACTAGGCCTGAATCATCGATATTATCCATTAAATTAGTGCAGTTTTAACATAGATAATAAGATGCGTTTTTTGGGAAACAAAAAAGGCACCGCGCCGCCCCAGGCTCACTGCCGGTGCGGCGGTGGTGTGGCGGTCACATTATATAACTCCGACAGAACGTGCGTTTACTCACATACCAAAATGGTCAGTCAATGAGATTGTAGAGGCAGGGAGTCCGGCGGCGGCTTAAACCATATTATTTATTAGTAAAAGATGGAGACACCATCACAAATAAGCGCCAAGCTGCAAGACGCATTATATCTATTATTTATCCGTCAAAACAATTGACATGAGAATCGGACAGAATTCAATGACATCTTCGACCGAACTCTGTCCGAATCTCATGTGAATTGCTTCAATTATTATTAAAATAAATACTTTAATTATAATAATTCTAAAAAGGAGAACGTCATAGTTATGTCATGTTATTTATTGTGTGAGTCATTGATATAATTATATACATGGATCTCGGGTCTGCGCTCAAAAGTGTCCGAACTAAAAGCCCGCTAAAACGCTAAAAGACCGCTTACTCTGCGCCAGTCTTCGTTCGACAACTGACGTGACGTTACAATTTCATATTGTGCCGTGAAAACATGCAGAAATTACAGGTCTAAATTGAAAAAAGAAGATGGTGTATTGTATTTCTGGTAAGCAAACCTTTGTTTTATCATTTGCAAGTAATATTTTATTTAAAAACAAGGTATTTTATGAATATTTAATCAATAAAAAGAAATCCTCTTGATTTGGAACAAAAATTATAATAGAGACGACTTGGTTGTTTATTTTTTTTTACGTACTGCGTGTTGTTAGTTAGTTATTGCAGTTAGTGTTCGCGTTTTATTCGTTATTTAAACCCATTTTAGTTTTCCTCGAGATTCTCTGCGTTGCTCACAGTGGAGAAATATTATAGCGCAATCACGAGAAGACGAGTACTTCAATCCGGCAAAATCCGCCGTCGTTTGTTCGGCTCATTTTACGGATGCAGATATGTACGGTACCATAAAAAAAGGGTTTACATAAGGTATTTTATGAAACTTTTTTATTGCAGTGGTTAAATGCCGAATTGTTTAGTCTACGTACTTTATCGATTGACAACATAATAATAAAGATTTTTCCTCATTTGGTTGGTTTGATTTGATTCCCAAATGCGGCACGGCGGTATTTCATTAAAGAGTGATTCTTCGAAAACCGTTCTCCGCGTAACTTTCATGGCGAATTTTTTTTTTAGAGCTATCTTTATATGAATGTATATACATTAAAAGCGATGTAAAAATAATATGTACACTCTTTGCTGCATGTAAATCGGTGCATAAACTACCGAGATGAAATCTATCTAATCTGAAATGATTGATCTAATTCGAAATTTAATTTGAAATCTAATCTAATTTGAAATTTTGGTGCCCACGAAAGTTACGTAAGACGCCACAAAAGTTACAAACGTATTTTCTACGAGCAAAACATGATTTAAAATTCATTTTATTCTTATATTTTTGGTTTAAAAAATAAAAGACATTATTATTTTACTAATCAGTTTGTATTTGAGATTAACAATAAAAAATAAGATTATTTTGAGATCAATAGCTTCTAGTCCCGGTAAATTAAATATACGTTTTACAATATAAACTTAATTATTACTTACAAATATTGTATCTGCAAGTAGGTAATGTGTACTAATAGTATAAAGACATTATCCTAGTTATCACTTAACGTCTGAGATCCTTTGACTGCTCATTTCACTTACTGGTATTATTTTCCCTTCTGCTTTTCTTCTGTAATACCTTTCTCTTGCTTTTTTTTCTGCATTGTGTAAAAATTGAAACCTGAGAAAAATGGTAAAGAATACATTACTAATGTGAAAGGGTGCTATATATCTAAATCGTTCTACCGTCGATAGGTCATTTGACCACGATTGATGCTCCAATCGACGTCAATCGATGTAGATTTAATAATTCCTGTATTAAAATGGCCAAAGTGTGTACAAAAATGTTTGGATTTTAAGGCCAGCTAGTTATAATGTGCAAGATAGGGCAGTTGAAATATATTTATAAAACTATCACACTACTACATGAAATATCTTTTAAGCTTTGTGAAAATCTATAAGTGTATCTGCTGCGTCACAAAATACTAAAGTTATTAGTATAAATGGAGATATATGGGATGTTTGGTACATCGTTTGCTGAATTTAAATAACCAAAAAGTACAAATTGATTAAAATAAACAATTGAATAAACGGTATAGTTTTGGCATCCCAAACTCACTTTTTACCCCACGAGTTTATTTCTTCGATTAAAAGGTTGAATCTGAGGAGCTCGTTAAGCTTGCTAATCGCAGTTGGCCGTGAATGGGTGACCATTTTAACACATGAAATGTGCAGCTAAATTTGTTTCACTAGAAGCTGACCCGAATTTAATTTGGAAACTTCTTTCTAGGATACTATATTCAGCTTTTCAATTAATCAATCTTGAGGATTGATTGATTAAAAAACTTAATATAGATTTTTTTATAAAATATGTTAAAAAAAAGCTTGTTGGGTGAAAAGTGACTAAAGGTAAAAACTAAAGCTAGAAACTACTACTTTTTAGCCAATTCCATTTGGCAAACGATGTCTAAAGCGCCCTGAATAACTTTCGTGGTGCGCTAGCTAACTTTCGTGGGCAAATAACCACGAAAGTTATGCCACGAAAGTTACTAAAAAAACACTTTTTTCAGAATAACGATCAAAGTTATAGGTAAATAAAGAAACAAATTATCTGGGAATAATCCCGAAGATCTACCTTATTCCTTTATTCGAGATGAGTTACAAAATTATAAATATTAATCCTTCAAAACATGCACACGAAAGTTTCTTGACCAAGGCCATTTCAAAATATTCAAAGAATAACTCACCTCGTAATTCTTTGTTTTGAAGCGATGAACGTACGTTTCTTCCGCCCTGATGCCGGAACGCCACCGAGCTCCCGCCCAGATAAAACGTATTACGACAAGTTGGCGCTTTTAAAAGATAGCTGCAGTTTTGTTGCGCGCTCATGGAACTAGCAAAATCGTGTGACCGAGACGTTATGTCTATTAATTATTTTATCTTTAGATATTTAATTAATGTTTTTTGATAATAATGGTGTACAGTTAATGTAAATTAATTTGACGTATAACATTATATGCTTATGAATAGAATACAAAAGTTATTAAAGGTTTTCGGGAGCGCGAACAGAGTGTGACACGCGGAGAACACCGATTTTGCTCCCGTTTTCAGCATTAGATTATTTTTTTTAAAAACAATCTAAATATTATTAGGTTTTTAAAGTTAAAATAATACTCTTAAATAAATAAAGAATAGTCCGTTTTTAGTCCCAAGACTGTATGTCTATTAGGTTCGGAATAAAGGCCGTGTGACCGCATTTTTAAGGGCCTCGGAGAATTACCCTAAACTCTTTATAAAATAAAAGAAAGTTTCCATTCATGCAACATCCCATTTATAATTATCTTCTTTGTCTATACTTAAAATTAATGTAAAAAATTTTATCAATAGAAAAAAATTATATTGAAAAAAATAAGGCCTACTCCATTACTCCCATGTTCACAAGTTTTATTTTTGACCGTTATGTCATTGGTTGACAGCAATGACATTTATATTACAGGTTGACGTAAGACCATAGACTTTTTATTTCGGACATTATTTTTGTGCATTTTGTTCTAGTCCCTCTGTCTATGTAATATAAATGTCATTGGTGTAAGTATAAACTTTTTGGTAGTCATTCGGTCTCCTTGAGTGTCCGTTGTAAGATATTTAAAAAGTTAATACTACGTTCCAAATTATGAAAAAAAAAGGTCATAATATAAAAAAAAATAGAATTAATTCAAATCCGTGGTATATGGGCCTTTCTACACGAGTGACTTTTTGCCACGGTCAATTCCAAAACATTTAGACATTCGTACCGACATTAAATTTTTAACCTTCTACATAAAAACAACTAGTTAGACGTGTCTGTATGTGTGTGTGAGTCTGTCTGTGACATCGTAACTCGCGAATGGATGAACCGTCGTGATATTTTTACTTAGAATTTATTCGTTCAGTTATAGATATTATTGTATTTATTACTTTTTTAATGTGAGCTTTAATTTTTAGCAATAGGGTTTTTTTTATGTACTTATGTACTTAAATATTTATGTACTCTAATGATATTAATGATTTACGTTTTGCATTATTTATTTGATCTTTTTCTGATATTATTTATGTTCTTAATTTTTTACGATTTTTTTTTAGTTGGACATTTTTGTTTCTTTATGCATGTGTTTATTATGTTAAACATGTTTTTGATTGTATACGGTAACTTTTTTAAATTTAATGTTAAATTCAATTTCACGTTTTCATGTATTTTTGAAGATTTTCATAATATTTATAATGTGCCGTGTGGTCCGACCCTAAGGATGCCTGATTGTTTTGGAATTGACCAGCGCATTTTTCTGATCGACTAAAGTTTTAATCTGGTTTTGTTGGCACCTGAAGGGAAGACTTCAAATATTGTTTACAAAGAAATACTTTAATTGGGTATTTATTTATAATGATAACTCAACTTACGACATCTTTTAATCGCGAGCTAAGCCGCGGGCAAAAGCTAGTATAACAATAATGAACTACATTGTGACTTCGATGTCATACAGGTGATTGACATAAAAATACAGCCAATGCTTATTAATTATTTATCTACATTATGTCACACGGCAGATTTAACTGAATATCAGTATTTTAAGTGTGACAGATTCAAATCATGCGGGTCCTATAATTTTTTCAACTGTTTCTTTTTAGATAATCATCCGTCCACGGCCTGCAAGATCGATAATTGCCCAATAGACTACAGATAAAGTACCTTTCTCCAAGTTGCCATTAACATTCATGTTACCTATGCTAAATACGATATTTTATTATTATGAAAGCTAAACAATACCCAATTAACCCACACAATTTAGCTATGGCCAACAAACATGCATTTTGGTGTTTTAAATATGATTTGTCTATAAAATAGATAAGAACTAAATAAAAATGCAGGTTAACCCATATTTTCTTTCGAATGGAAAACAACCAACCAATTTTGCCCCCTTAACGTAGTCACCCGTCCACGGCCTGCAGGTGCGATAATTTCCCAATAGACAAACAGATAAAATACCTTACTTCAAATTGTTGCCATAAACATTCATGTTACCTATGCAAACACGATATTTTATTATTATGAAAGCTAAACAATACCCAATTTACCCACACAATTTAACTAGCACTTGAAATTAAGTGATATCACTTGCCGAAGCTTTAAGACGAAGCAGATGGGTCCCAATGATATCGTTTCATTATATTTGAGGACATTTCTGCGGCAATCTCAGTTCTTGTTACACCTGAGACTGGGGATATGAGCGGAGGTGAAAACTGTACTCGGAAAAGAGGATTGCTTACAAATATAATCTAAGCAATTTAATTTGGTTGGATAATCATTATTTTAATTAGTACAATGTTTTGATATTATTTCTTTACTTAATTTATACAAATTTTGCACATAAATAGCCAACCATTTTTTTTTCGACGTTTCTAGCATCATCATCACTTCCGTTAGTCATCAATATATTTATTTAAATAACATGACATAACATAATATCACGCCTATATTACCCATAAGGGTGTAGCAGAGATGTACAATACCCACATTTCATCAGTTATGTTTAGATTCCATGGGATAAACCGGGCACAATGCCGACTCCGTGCTGCTATTGTGAATTTCGTGACGAAAAGTTCACAAATAACACTTTGCCCGACCCGGGAATTAAACCCGAGACCTCGTGGTGAGAAGCGCATATGCTAACCACTAGACTGTCGAGGCAGTAATGTAGAGAAATATGTACATAAGAAGGTAAGCTTATGGTATCCCATAGGATAAAGGCGTGATATTTATACAAATATAATATTTGTCTTATTTTCTAAAGATAAGTGTAAGAAGTAGACAATTAAATTCATCGTACAACCACATTTTTCTCCTTCGTAGCGTCACAATCAATTTTAAGTAACCAGTAACCTAAGGACTGGTTCACACGTGAACGCACCCGTAATCCCGTGACGAGACGCCCGAGAATTGTGTTAAGGACTTTACTTATACCTTTTATTGTTATAATGCACTTTTGAAAACCGTATTTCTAGCTAAATAAGACATATTTTCAAATGGCAAAAATATATCAGTAACTTGGTAGTAACGATGCGGTTACAAATTCGACCACGTAATTTTGCAGTTGCTGTAGACTCTATGTGGTGGCATTACGGGTGATTTTGCTTTATTTTGATTGTGTTGTTGGCAGTGAGTGAATCTTTTAGGATATTGAATGCCGAAGTAAGCGGGGGATGTTTAGTCGTATTTGCGGGTTCCGATTTACCTTGTTATGATTTGTGTGCTGTGTAATGTGGTCCTTACGATTACATTTTTGCTGTTAAAATCTCTAAGGCGAATGGATAAATACCATAGAATTGACGTCAAATATCTTTACATTGCATATACAAAATAAATCTTTAAACTGTTTGCATAGAGAATTTCCTTAATGAAAAGTCCAAATTATACTTTGCTTGACTCGGGCATCGAAACAAGAAGTTGGAATTGTGCCCAGTGGATAGTGATTGGCTCACCCCTTATTACATGGCACCTAATTTAATAGGTGAAGCGTGGTTGTTAAAACTTCTGCCATAGCCAACTGGGTATGTTTTTTTCTTAAAAAAAGGAACTAGGAATAACTCCTGTGTAGCGGGGGTGTTCACAAACATAAATTTCATCAACAAAAAGCACACCCAAAGTCAGGCAATCTCTTTGCGGATCACACAAAGAATTGTCCCGTTTTTATTTTAATTGAACCCACAACACCAGTGGATTTGAAAGCGGCGAGGCAACTGCTTGAACCACTACCCCAAACGTGCACTCATATAACCGTGATGCTATGTTTGCACAGCTTGCTTGTGTTCAATAGTACATGTTATCATAGAAACATGGCATCAATTTAAATTACAGACCGCATCGCTGTCTATTCCGTTACGAACGTGATTCACAAATATTATCACAAGTGTTTTTTCTGTATTCATTACGTCATTTCATTTAGTGGTGGACGTATAATTCAGAATTCTGGATTTGTATAGGTAGTTAATCGATTCATTTTATAATGTTATACAGATAGCTCCCGCTGTATGTATACGCTTTTACAATAAACTTCCTTTAGACGCAATAGAATTATCGATAGGTAAATTTAAAAAATATGTTAAAATTAAATTATGTCAAAAAGCTTACTATAGTATTTCAGACTACATAAATGATAATAGTATTTGGAAATGAATTGCTCTTCTTATGTGATTTTTTTATGTACTTTTATATTGTTAAATTTTTCATTTTAAAAGATGGTGCACATGAGTTTCTCACCAGCTCTTCTCATAATGCAATACCCATCGGAGCTGGTACTTGGATTGATTTTAATTCGATTCTAAACAGTTTGATTAAAATTAATCTGAGCCCCGGTTATTCAAATCATTGTAATTAGTAGATATAATTTAGTATTATTTATGATTTATTTTTATATCATTTTTTGTAATCTTTGACGTGTTCAAGCGCCTCCTGGGGCCTATGAAAATAAATGATTTGAATTTGAATTTGAATTTGAATTTGTATAGGCTTTCCGTGCAATGTGAAGCCAGCTTATAAATAATGGATCGGTAGCCTTGTGTTAAGCTTTTGAAGTACATAACATAATATCACGCCCATATTACCCAGAGAGGTGAGGCAGAGGTAGACAACACCCACACTTCACCTGTTATGTTTAGGTCCCATGGGATAGGTGATGAGCCTATACTATCCACCGGGCATAATTCCTTTTGTAAAGCTTTTGAAGAACTGGCAAACATTCTTATGAATTCAGAGTCAATTACGATCCACATCTTCATAAAAAAAAATATACTATACTGCTTCAGTAATAACACGTAGAAAATATTCCTTCATACCCCATTTCTCATTTCGTTGGAGTAGAACAAAACAGACGTCGCATCATTTTGGCCCCTATTTCCACGTAATAAAAAACAAATGATTATTGCAATACTTGACGAAGAAGGATGTTTCAGACGGGAGATTTATTTAACTGCGATATTTTATGTACTGTTTTGATATTTCATGGTTTGGCTTGTCATTTGACAAAAACCGGCGCAAGCAAATCTAAGTGTGTGAAATACTGTCGGAAATATATTTTATACTACACCTTTGTACAAAGTGCCTTATTGCAGTATGTCATACGGAGAATATCTATCAAAGAAAGTTAGTGTTTTCGGGCGAGTTCTGAACAGCGGGTTTTTTTACTTTTCCTCCCGCTGCAGAGCCTAGCGAACGGAAAAGTAGAAAAAGCTCCCTCTGCTACTAAGGTGAAGTCTTTTTATTTCATTTTATTATTTATTTTGTTTATTTGTTGTTTTTTATAGTTTATGGCAAGTTATGGTGGTTTTTGCTAATTTTTCAAAGATTTCGTAAATTTTGGTAGTTTTTGTTAGATATTTTGTGCAGAATATATTGCTTCATTCCTAATTTCTACTTCTAGCGCTCTTGGGTAAAAAGTTAGCTTCCGATTTTTGCCATTGCATAAAGTCCTTATTACCTGCTAATCTACGACTAAGAGGTGTACCGTGTGTGGAGTACATTAGCATTCTTGAGCAATTACTGAAGTAATAAAACTTATAAAGGTTAATTCAGAATGTATCTATGTGAAATAGGAGAACATTACCCGGCTTTTACTGCTGAAGCAAAGACAGACAGGATTCTCTTTCAAATTTTACATTTTCTTTCTAAAATTCGCATGAGAAGCCATCTAGATTTGAATAAGCTTTCTACAGAAGGCTTAGTTAAATCACAGACTGGCTCAGTGTATTCATTACGTTATTTGAATAAAACACTACTGTATGATACAGCCAAGAGTGTTTTTTTTATCAAACTGTGATTTTATCATATAGATTGTTAATGTTATAAAACTTAGAGCGAGGAAACAAAATGTATTTAGGAACGGTGATCATTATTTCTATTTTTTTTAGCGTAGCATATATTCTTATATAACCAACTTAATAAAAATAGAGGAAGTTCTCAATTTTTTATTTTTTTTTTATTATTGTCCGCTGTTGACTCGAAAACGCTTGGACCGATTTGAGAAATTCTTTTTTCTATGATTTTTTACTTGTCATGTGGTGCAATGCTTATAAGGATGCGACCTGATGACGAACCTAGAGAACCGGGATAATTCTTGAAATATAGGCCGTTTACTGTACCTATTCTTTCAAGTTTTATTATGAATTCTTACTTTTTTTTGTGGTTGATGTCAATTTTTTTTGATAAATTATTTATGCTACTCGATGGCAACACTAGCATACTTTTTGAAATTACTTTTTTAATAAAAAATATTAACTAAGTAGGTTTTCGATTTTTGAACAGTGTTAAACTATTTGGGTCTCGGGACGCAACATTGTTTAAGAAATAAATATTTTAGATTTTATATATAAATTTAAAATTATAAAGGTTTTAAAGTTGATAAGGAACTTATGTAAGATCTTGCGTATTGGTTATCTAAGGACTCGTTATATCCATGAAATGCACAAAAAGTGTTTTCCGCCCCCGGGTGGGCTTGAACCACCAACCTTTCGGTTAACAGCCGAACGCGCTAACCAATTGCGCCACGGAGGCTATGACACTTGTAGTAGAATATAACAAGTATAGTTATGTTTAGGTACTGAAATGACAAGACAAATGTTTTAATTTTAAAATGTAATAAAATCAATTCTCATAAACAAATTAATAAAAATAACAAAATAACTAGGTACTGCCTCGATGATCTTGTGGCTAACATAATATATGCGCCTCTCTTCACGAGGTCTCGAATTCAGTTCCCGTGTCAAAGTGATATTGCTGAACTTTCCGTCAGGAAAATAACAATAGCAGCACGGAGTTTTATAGACGATGATAACTTACATGTTAATTTTAATAAAATTTTACCACTTTGAGATCTGAAAGGCTATGAATTAGAATGTAATTATTACGAGTGTAAATATTATTAGAAATTTGTTTTTTGTGAACACATAATTATATTTTATCTTTAGTGAAATTTTGAGCAATTTTTCGTGGCAATGTGGAAAGAATCTAAGGTTGTGTTTTTAGTTCATTAAAGGTGCGTGCACGCGGAAGCAGTCGCCGGCGGATGCCTTTTACAGCGGTTTCTTTGGCGGCTTGATCAATGGAGTGCTATCGTGGATTCCATGATGCTAATGGTTTTTATAGGACAACTTGAATTTTTGAAGAAGCGGCTATGGAGATCAGAAGCCAATCCCCACAACATTAATTTTACTTCACCAGAAATCTGTAAGTAGTTTTTGATAATCAGTAATAGAATGCATTCCACGTTTTCGGAACACGTTTCAGAAATTAAACATTAAAAGCAGCCAGGTTTTGCGCAAACGCTAAAAAAATATTTTTGTTGTGTAAATTATTGGAATGGCTTCTGTTACTGATTCTGTACGAGTATTTTGAGGGTACTGGCTTGAAAGTAAATTGTCAACTTATCTATGTCTCACTAACCTTGAATCCCAGTGTCACCCTACCATCCTTTGAAGTGTGCCGCCCGCATAAACAATAGCAGACTAAGGCCACCTCAGGGAATGCGTTTGTCGCAATGATCACTTCGTCTCCGGATCCTCAAAAGGTATATTAATGAGATGGGACTTTGAAGTAACGGTAATCTTTGATATGCCAGCCTGTTGTTCATTTTTACTTTTGTTCCAAAAATATACCGCGGTCCCATCTTTCAGCAGATTTGATGAGCACTTTGTGCGCTTTTTCGTAAAAAAATTGAGGTGGATTTTCGTAAAAGTAGATGTTTCTTTTTCAAATGTTATAAGCTAAAATTAATTTATAATCTAGTGAAACTGGCATAGTATGGATTTCATAGTTATAACATAACATAACATTACGCCTATATTATCCAGAAAGGTATGGCAGAGGTGTACAACACCTACATTTCACCTGTTATGTTTATATCTTATCTCACCTGTTTGTTATGGGATAGGGGGTGAGCCTATGGCCATCCACCGTACACAATTCCAACTCCGTGCTGCTATTGTGATTTTCCTGACGGAAAGTTTACAAATAACACTTTGCCTGATGATTTCGCGGTGATAGGCGTATTATCTAACCACTAGACCATCAAGGCAGTTCATAGCTATAATTTTTAATCATTTTGTATGTTCATGAATATTAGTTTTATTTTAAAATTAAAATATTTTTTTTTTTCATGGCATTTATTTAAGTCAGTACCTATACATAACTATAATTGATAGATATAATTCTACTACAAGTGTCGTAGCCTCCGTGGCGCAATTGGTTAGCGCGTTCGGCTGTTAACCGAAAGGTTGGTGGTTCAAGCCCACCCGGGGGCGGAAAACGCTTTTTGTGCATTTCATAGTCACATCAAGTACATTTACAATACGCAAGATCTTACATGAGTTCTTATCTACTTTGTAATTAAAACCAGATAATATAATCATTATTTAGATTGTCATTTATTTTTAATGTAATTGTGTATGTTATCTAAATAATCCTATCATTGAGAAAGATGATAACGTAAAACAATATTTTTGACGCTCTCTTTTTGTTTCTTTTTTGTTAGACAACTCTTACGGAGATTTTAAATAAAAAATCTTGTTTAAAATGAAAACTGGTTTTCCTCATTTATTATTCCATTTAAAAACTTCATAGTTTTAAATTATAAAAAAACTAAAATACACATTTTTTAAATAAAGTTGCGTCCCGGTACTCAAAAATGTATAGCGACGTCCTGACCAAGGTTATAAAATTTAGTCCCAATTTGTCCCAATATTGGACGATGTTTTCTTACATTGACCCATGAAAAAAGGAATAAATTGAATAAGGCAAGGCGCTGAAAGGAAATTGCTGTAATAAGGTTTGTGGCCAAGGGTTAATGGACAGGAAATAATGTGGCATGCTCAGATTATTTGGTTTACAGGTGCAATCTTGTTTGTGATTTAGTTTGGGATGGCAAAAACGTTGCTATATCTTAGTTCTTTATGTGTAGACTGACTAGAAATCTACCTGATGATAACAAAAAATATAAAATGACATCACGCCTATATTATCAAGAAGGGTTTGGCAGAGGTGTACAACACCCACACTTCACCAGTTATGTTTAGGTCCCATAGGATAGAGAGTAAGCCTATCGCCATCTATCGTGCATAATTCCAACTCCGTGCTGCTATTGGGAATTATCTGACGGCAAGTTAACAAATAACACTTTGCCTGATCCGGGAATCGAACCCAAGACCCCGCGGTGAGGAGCGCATACGCTAACCACTAGACCAACGGGGCAATAAAAAAATATAATGGAAAGTAACCTTTATTATGTTGAAGTTAGAGTTTCTTATCACAAAACATGACAGTTTCTTCTGCATAGTGACCGCAGTATAATATAGAAAATGCTTAGAATAGTTTGCTTTACAACCTAGCTGATAACGAATGTTGTATGTGTAAGTGTATGACAACATAATTATCAAATTAATGTGGTTTATATTATTATAAAACGGGTTGTGGTTGCGATACGATTGTCTATTATAATAATAGCAGCTTTGTATCTAATACATGTCCCACTGCTGGGCTCGGGTCTCTTCTCATGATCAGAAGGGTTAGGTCATAGTCCACTAAGATGGCCAAGTGCGGATCGGGAGACTTTGCAGTGAGTGTCCACATAACATCACCACTTTTTAGGTACTCTCAGGCAAGCAGGTTTCCTCACGATGTTTTCCCTCACCGTTAGCGAGCGATAATTTACATGATAAATACATACATATTTTTGAAAAGCCGAATCTTAACGAACCCACGGCAAACACCTCAGCTTGACTTCGCAGTCCTACGGCCTCCCACTCGGATATCGCTGATTATGTCTATTATTACTTTTATTAAATACTAGCTGACCCGGCGAACTTCGTACCGCCTTAGCGTAAATTTGATGCACTACTTTATTTTGTATAGCTGACCTATCTTATGTATGCGTACCTATTCAATTTGAACTGGAATCTATAATATCCTCCATATAAAAATGAATACTTTTTTTTTATTTTTTTTCCGTAAGATCCTTGTACAGAATTAGAAAACTACAAAAAAAATATCAGCCAAATCGGTCAAGCCGTTTTCATGCTATGTCGTGACAACGAAAAACGGGTTTCATTTTTATATATGTAGATAACTTGATAAGCAAATGGACGTAAACTCAAAAGCATGATTTGTATCCGTGGAATGTGCACGAGTATTTTGCTTCTGTAATAATTGATACACGAATAAAGTTACATCATTACTGATTATATGAGTTACTCGTAGCTTTCACGAAATAGTCGTCGTGCCGAAGCCGCCTTGGTAGTGCAGCCACGGCCTTAAATTACTCAATTCTGTATAACTTAGCATTGCACTTACACTGTAATTTTGAGTGATATTGACTTTTTATGTATATAATAAGACACTTCTTATCTGTTATTTCTTGAATCAACTGTATCGTTTCTTAGTATTATGTATAATTATTCTACTTTTGTTGTGTGTATCGTGTACTTCCAAATAAATGTACTTTCTTTCTTTTCTTTTTCTTTCACTTTCTAGATATTTGATACTTACCATCACGTAAAATGCAGTTCTTCAATTACATACCTTCTATCAAACCTAGAACACATTTACCCAATAAATCTCCACCAACAACAAAATAGTGACCCAAAACGGACTTCCAAACAATTGTTCCACCCTTAGTGACCAAATAAATAAATAAGTAACGTTACCACCTGCCATAAAAGGACAATAAACGTTGGTAGTCCTGCAAAAGGTATTTAATTCCGTCAGGGACCGCCTCGGAGCACAAATGGCTTCATTTACGATTTTTATTTCCGCATAGGGATGGGATAAAGATTGTAATGTCGATATTGACAGATCTTAAAAGATAAATAATAATTAATATTTTAAGTCTTGATGGATCTTAAAGATAAATAATAATTAATAGACACAACTTTCACCCAATGACATCTAGTCCCAAACTAATGTTGTATTACGTGACAAAACATAAAGATAGAAGTCCATAAGTACTACTTCAAAAGAAGAAAAATCAAGCCAAGCAAAGGATTACTTGCAATCCGCCTGTCTATATGTCTGTTAATATTTTACCCTAAAACATGTAAGTAACGCCAAAAAACTCAAATCAATATCAAATTCTATTCTCTAGAAACATAACATAACATAACATCACAAAAACTACATTTTACTTGTTATGTTTAGGTCCTATTTGATAGGGGGTGAGCTTATTGCCATCCACCGGGCACAATTTCAAATCCGTGTTGCTATAAAATTCCCTGACGGAAATATATACCCGAGACCGCGCTGTAAGAGGCGCATACTAGAAACGAATAATTTCTCTGATAGGAGATAAATCACTGTTTTTGGAACCAAGCATCAACCTTTCAAGAGACAATCGTCGTCTATGTTTGACCTTATTCGATTATCGACATCGATAATTTTACATCACTTCACTACCTATAATAAGCTCGATTCGTGTATTGAGATTAACCTGTTTTTATAGCATTAGGTTAGAGTACATTAAATTTAACAACCTCCATCGCAATCGTTCGAGACAATGAAACAATGTTTTTAACTATTTATTCTCTCTTTCGGTAGTTTTGCTGTCGTTAAAGTAATGATATAAAAGAAATTGGCTGTAGCTATTGTAACTGCACTGAAAATACAATTTACCAAGTATTTTTAGAAGATATGAAAGTGTTTGCTATGATCGGATAATAGTAAGACAACATTTCGTAAACTAAATAAATAAAACTGAATTTCCCCAGTTTTGGATAAGTTCGTTACGAACTTTTTTGACAGATGAAATATCCAATTTGATTAGAAATTTGTAGAATTAACTAGCACTGAACTATCCGAAACCTTATCAGGGACTGGTGAGGGGGCAGTTGCTGAGGTTCCAGATAGATCCAACCTTTAAAATATAGCCTGACCAAATTTAAAAGTAACACAAGTTGCACTACAAAAAAACACAGCTGTCACTTTCATTTATATGCTTATCATGCCAACAAGAAAAACTTTCTGTACTTTATATCATTCCTAGTTTCCAACTATTCAAACAAATATTATTGCCCTACATCCAATGACTTTGTCACAGAACGGTTACAGATGACATAAGCACCGTAATGTTTAATTTGATGTGGTATTAGATTTTATGCGTTTATACACTTGCACCCATCATGACATTCATGACCTATTTATTTCCCTTGTTTTAATTATGTCCTTCAGTAGGAAAATAGGTCAGTGCATCTCGAGGGTAGTTTGTTGATACAATTAACCCCCAGGTAATTGTAACTGTGAATCCATTGAATTTAATTTTATTGAATACGCATCTGGGTCATCTAACTGATAGTACACACGGCCACATTATTAAGCTGTGCATTTACAGTATTAGCTGGTCTTGCATTCCACGGGCAGCTTAGGCCAATTTATACTGGAAATGTAGGTAGTAGGTAGGTTGAGGTATTGCGGTCCGAACCTAATCGGTTCCAAAATGTTGTCATTTGTGATCGTATTTAGTCTCAGAAGAACGAATCATTTAGTAAAATATGCCGGGAATTGGATGACATGACATCTGCGTTTCATTTCACGCATAAAATGTTGGAACGCAAACCAAAACTCGTAGTACGGATAATTATTATCTATAATTATTTTACACTATAATCTAATGCAATTATATTTGAGAAAATATCAAAATTTATGTTTTTTATTCGAAATTTAAAATAATGTGATGATTACTTTTCGATATAGATTTATATTAGCGATCAAAAGCATCGTTGCATCGGAACGTCAAAATGTTCCGTTTTTATTATCAACACGGTAAATTGTCGTTCGACAGATAGTTTACAAGAGAGGTGGATTATGTAACGCAAATAACATATTATTTTTTATTTTTTTGATAAATGCGGATTTTAATCCTTGCTTATGAATGCGAAAGTTTGTGAGTATGGATATATAAGCTCAGGATGGCAGGGACGGCCTTTATCATAATTACCGACATCATCCTCCATGTTGTAACAACGCAATCAAACCAAAGATACAATTTATGATGTCCAACAATCTTGTATTTCAATTAAATAACGAAACAATTAGGTATCTCTCACTAAAGTATTAACTTGGAAACGTAAATCACATAACATAAAATAAAGATTAACTAGAAATATTGCGATCCGTCTGTGGACGTGGTACAGGAGCCGCTTTCTTTTCAAAAGTGACTTTTCAAGTTGACGGCTGTACCATCATCCCAAAATGACGTTCCGCATAGAGTGACGGTTCACTCTGATTCTAGTAACCAAATAGGCGCTATATCATCCAGCGCCGTCACGGCCGGACTGACATTCGCCCGTCCTCGGGCGATCTTATTTCTGTGGTCCTGAAACAAAGGAACTCCCAATCATCTGCTCGTCCACCCTGACCATAATATATGGTGTCCCGTTATCGTTACCAATACAGCGCCGTCACGGCTGGACTGACATTTACCCGTCTTCGGGTGATCATATTTTTGTGGTCCTAAAACAAAGGAACTCTCAATCATCTGCTCATCCACCCTGACCATATGGTGTCCCGTTATCACCAATACTTTAGCATCCCAAAACTTGGTGATCTTACTTCAACCACGAGATTTATAAACTGAACGACATTTATACCATGCATGTCCATAAGCCAGAAAGAACTTAACTTGAGCAACCATTCATCCACCTAGTGGGGTAAACTATAAGACAACGGATCACAACACATAATCACTAACAGATCTGACAATTGCGCACTTTCACAATACATCATCAATGGGGCGCGGACGTTTCCCCCTTCAACCAGTTGGATAACCATCACCATCAACGTGGACAGGACGAAAGTCTCCTCGATCAGCCTCCAGGGGCATGATCGAGTCAGCAATGTCCTCACTTCCAGTTGGATAACACCATCACCATCAACGTGGACAGGACGAAAGTCTCCTCAATCAGCCTCCAGGAGCATGATCGATTCGGCAATGTCCTCACTTCCAGTTGGATAACACCATCACCATCAACGTGGACAGGACGAAAGTCTCCTCGATCAGCCTCCAGGGGCATGATCGAGTCGGCAATGTCCTCACTTCCAGTTGGATAACACCATCACCATCAACGTGGACAGGACGAAAGTCTCCTCGATCAGCCTCCAGGGGCATGATCGAGTCAGCAATGTCCTCACTTCCAGTTGGATAACTATCACCATCAACGTGGACAGGACGAAAGTCTCCTCGATCAGCCTCCAAGGGCATGATCGGGTCGACAATGTCCTAACTTCCAGTTGGATAAACAACACCATCAACGTAGTCCAGACGAGAGTCCCTTGACCAGCCTTGGCGTGGTTAGGATAACAATGCCCGACTCGTTGGCTTACCACCATACATTAATCATATATGTCCCTTTAAACAACCGCCATTTCGAAACTTCTTACGATCACCTCCATCAACGTGGACAGGACGAAAGTCTCCTCGATCAGCCTCCAAG
This sequence comes from Hypena proboscidalis, assembly GCA_905147285.1. Classification (NCBI taxonomy): domain Eukaryota; kingdom Metazoa; phylum Arthropoda; class Insecta; order Lepidoptera; family Erebidae; genus Hypena; species Hypena proboscidalis. The sequence continues at coordinate 3,660,481 of LR990147.1, forward strand.
GGCATGATCGGGTCGACAATGTCCTAACTTCCAGTTGAATAAACAACACCATCAACGTAGTCCAGACGAGAGTCCCTTGACCAGCCTTGGCGTGGTTAGGATAACAATGTCCGACTCGTTGGATTACCACCATACATTAATTACATGTCCCTTTAAACACTCGCCTCTTCGCAAAACTTCTCACGATCACCTTTTTACCATTTTCATAAACAAATCAATAACAGAATTCTTAACATAATTCCTTCTTTTAAGCACTACGACCTTAGTTAACATAATGTTACAAACCTATCAATTACTGACCATCTTGCTCAGCATAAACTTCGACTTCACATCCTTCATCTATCGAATAAAAAAAAGGAAACTGCTCACCAGAAGATATCTCCAATGTCGATCGAGAAGGGCGATGATCACAACAGTTTACCTGTTTGACCCTTGCCCTATTGTCTCTATTCTTATCTGGACATACGCTAGACACGTTACCTTGCTTTCCACATGCATAGCAAGTGACGCTTACCGATTCCCTTTCATTATTAAAACTTGTAGTTTTAGGCTTATCTTGAGTATTGGTTTGTTCCATGATATGGTTTCTTCGCTCCCTGCATTCAAAACTCTTATGCCCTGTCATGTCACACCAGTAGCATTTACCTAAAAATCTTGTACCGGTTGTATAAAGTCTTTTAGACTCAGGTCCTTGGTTAACATCTTCATTATTTGATCGCCGCTTCAATGAGACTTGCCCTAGAACTCGAAACAATTTAGCTCGTGTTGTGATTGCATGTGCAGTTAGTTCTTGACGAAATAAACGATCCTTTTGACTTAAAATTGAAATCATAAATCCTACAATTACTTCCTCTGAAAAATTAGCTTGTGGTATGCGCTCTATGATATTCCATAGTCGCACGGCGGACTCCGGAGCGGTTTCTTCGGGTCCAATTTCAAATTTTAGCGCATCTTCAAAGTAGTCTTGCATTAATTTGGGCGTGACAAATTTAGCTATTAACATCTCCTTAATCACAGGCCATGATATTTCATTTAAATTCATTTTAATTAAGCATGTGGCAGCACGACCTTTTAACGCTGCACTAAGAGCTAAAAGTAGGTCTACACCATCAAGACCCTTTTTTTGAATAATCATCTCAGTGATGTTACACCAGCTTTCAATGTCAGCTCCAAAATCATCGGGATTAAATTCAATAAATTTGGGTACATTGTTACTGTTATTATTACTGGTTGATGCCTGTGTCGTTGCTAAAATGCGAGAAAACAACATTTCCATATTCGTTAATAATTTCATTGTGGGGTCGTTATCGGGTCTATGTAAACTCCGTGCTCCCTGTTCATATCCCACTTCTGATATAAGCTCAGGATGGCAGGGACGGCCTTTATCATAATTACCGACATCATCCTCCATGTTGTAACAACGCAATCAAACCAAAGATACAATTTATGATGTCCAACAATCTTGTATTTCAATTAAATAACGAAACAATTAGGTATCTCTCACTAAAGTATTATTAACTTGGAAACGTAAATCACATAACATAAAATAAAGATTAACTAGAAATATTGCGATCCGTCTGTGGACGTGGTACAGGAGCCGCTTTCTTTTCAAAAGAGACTTTTCAAGTTGACGGCTGTACCATCATCCCAAAATGACGTTCCGCATAGAGTGACGGTTCACTCTGATTCTAGTAACCAAATAGGCGCTATATCATCCAGCGCCGTCAGATATATTATGGATGTTACTTTTTCACGCCAAAATTTTGATAAAATTTTGCACACATATGACAAGTATCACATGTAATTTTATCGAAATACCACGCGGGCAGAGCCACGGGTGGAAGCTAGTCTCAAATAGCCCTATTGATGCAAATCAATGTGGAGTGATTCGCAAGGAGTTAATTGTTTTCTGCTTCTCATTTTTAAAAATACCAAGCAATAATAACCCTTAACATACCAAGCCTCTTTTAGCCAACTTATTTTATCCCCTCAACACACTCAGACAAAAAATACACACCTACAAATATAATCTCTTTCCCATTATCTAGATGAAACCGAGCCTATTCAAACAGACTCCCAATTACATCGGTCAGTTGCCCACAATGCCTACACCATTACATCGTCTAAAGCTCTTGCGGACATCCGCACGATTTTTCATTAACCACGCGGACGATTATTGAAAATCGTTCGTGCGATTAATTAGTCGCCCCTAGGGGTTCTGGATATTGTTTTTGAATGTGCGTATGTGTACTGTTTGGAGCAAATATTAGGCACAATTTTATGCTAGCTATGATGAAAACATTTTAAATTATTTTTTATACGAATATATGCAATTACGAATAAAAATTATAAATATGCAAAGAATAAACAAATGCACTTTCGATTGCGTTGCAGAATCGATTTCCGCACAGGAGTCCTTTTTATTCATTTATACACACTCAAAATACATGTATCATTACAGGTTTCTTAACCTAAATTGGCTGAGTACTTAACATTAAAATACTAACTAAATAATAACTTAGGAACATGAAAAACCTTAAATAGCTTTTGTAAACGCATCCAGCTAACAAGAAAACAAATCGACCTTATCAGATAACTCATTGAGAGAGCGCAGCGCCTGTGTCAGCGGCGCGCGCTGTAGCAGGTTAGCGTGATTTTTAAGGATTGGTTTAGAGTTTAAGAGTGTTCCTATTTCCATCCTTATTATTCTTGGTCGGTTCCTCAAGGCTGAGTGTTGTGACCACTAGGCGCGTTGTGCTTAACCATATCTTTCTACATTCCTCTGTTTTGGGCTAGCTGTATTGCCCCCTGGATGTTGTCACCCGTGGTATCTCATGTGCCATCTTTTCTTTACTTTAGTGCTGCCAACCATTCAGGTCAATTTCGAGGTTGTCCTGGCGGGCTATGTGTCCAAAGAAAGTCAGCAATCTATTATTAGAGAGAGAGAGATTATCTCTATTACGGGTGTGTTAAAAAAACCTCAATACCAGCCAAGTCTAACAACACCCCAGAAACAAAAAATAATTGCCTCCAGCTATCCAGAAAAGCGAAATCGTAAAATTACAAAAAGTACCTCCCGGGTTACCCTTATCCATTCAAACAGTTTTACGATCCGATTATAAAATGGTCTTTATGACCAATTTTATTGCTAAAAGACTTAGGTAATTACGTCATGGCAAAGATGAGATTCCTCGGAGTTAAATAGTCATTAAAAGCTTTTGATATGCCGGCCACGGGTTTGACGATTATATTCCTTGATTACGTTTGGAAAGTTATAATAAAGTTTAGATGAAGTATGTGGTATGCTCTTGATAGCTTCAGGTCTTGACATATTACAGTCCAATACTGCCTCGATGGTCTAGTGGTTAGCGTATGCACCTCTCACTACGAGATCTCGAGTTCGCTTCCCGGGTTGGGCAAAGTGTTATTTGTGAGCGTCAGGAAATTCTCAATAGCAGCACGGAGTTGGAATTGTGCCTGATAGAAGGCGATAGGTTCAAAAAAACTAAAAGACTCAATTACGTCATGGCAAAGATGAGATTCCCTGGAGTTAAATAGTCATTAAACGCTTTTGATATGCCGGCCACGGGTTTGACTATTATACTATATCCCTTGATTACATTTGGAAAGTCATTATAAAGTTTAGGTTAAGTACCTATGTGGTAAGCTCTTGATAGCTTCAGGACTTGGCAGGACAATATTGTCTTTACATATAACAGTTTAGTACAGTCTTGATGGTCTTCTGTTATGTTATGTGTCTCTCACCGCGAGGTCGATCAAAGTGTTATTTGTGAACTTTCTGTCAGGAAATTCACAATAACAACACGGAGTTGACATTGTCTCGGTGGATGGCGATGACTCGAGCCCTATTTTTTTTTCTTTTTTTTAATATCTATAGATATTAAAAAAAATATAGAAAAATATGTGTATTTTTTAGTCCTATGCCATAGAGCTTAAACATAACAGGTGAAATGTGGGTTATGTACACCTCTGCCACACTCTTCTGGGTAATATAGGTGTGATGTTATTGTAACAGTCAAATCGCCTCAAGAATGTTGAAAATAAACAGCTTGTATTACTCAAAAGTAGCTCTATTTTTAAATCTTCCTGCTTGAAGTACTGGCTGGCTTTTCTTCAAATTTGGTAGAAAGTTTAATTAAACTTTATATACATATTATAATCTATTGAAATCAATTTAGTTTTTGTTGGACGTAATAGTAAGGCAATGGCATTTAGTCATTTACGAAGTGGATCTTAGCCTAAAATTATTTATTCAAATGGTGATCATATTTCTATACAAATTCATTAATCCATCCATAAAAATCAAAATACTCATAAATAAATAAATACAGGATGTTTTCAAAAACAAATCATTCCCCTGTCATTTATAATAAAACCTTTTTATTCGATACCTTGGCTACCGTCATTAAAGCATGTATTCCATCAGTCCCCTGTCGCGCATAAACAATAGATATAAAACGAGCCAAGTGGAACACCCTCTAGCAGCGGACTCAGCTTGTCATGCCTGTCATATTATACAGGGGATTTGGTTTGAATTTTGTATAAAATGACAGATTTCTGATGCGAATATTTTTGATATGTTGAATTATGACTGGAAAGTTTAAATTATGTTGGATATAAATCTTGGAAGCGTTTAATGTGCATGTTCCTTATTTGGTAAGCTTTTGAAAACATCGTTAAAGCGATGGTTGGCGATATATGTTTTTAAACTTTCGAAAGATTTTTCAAAAATTAGACAATGGGTCTAAATCGCGTAATTATTATAAAGGTAAATAAGTCATTTTGAAATGTCAATCATAGGTATTTATTTACTATTATATAAATAACGCGATTTGGACCCGTTGTCTAATTTTTGAAAAATTTTTGGCGAGCTTCAAGCGATGGTAGAGCTCTTGTGAATGAGCTCGAGGGCGGCAGCACCACCTTCTCACCCTTAACCTGCCGCCAAACATTAGTGCTTCCATTACTGTGTTCCGGTTTGGTAGTGAGATCAGGCCCTGAAATTACTGGCACATGAGGCATAACACCGTAGTCCTCAGCTGCAGCGACGCATTTAATCTGCTTTTGTGGATTGTTGATGTCCATGGGCTGTACTCCACTTACCATCAGGTGGACTACACGTTCGTACGCTGTGGGCGTAGTATAAAAAAAAACCATCTTTTAGATGATGAAGACCAACATTAAATAATTTTACACGAGTTTTAAGCTGTTGTCATGGGATTGAACGTATTAAAATATAGTCTTTTTGTGCTTCATAAGGTATTGATTGAGAATACCGCTTTGTTTTACTACAGACATTTCACAAAAATTGTTAATTTAAAACACACTGTACACAAAAGTCCATTCAATGCGACGCTGTAGTTGAGTTGTTGGCCGATGCAAATCAATCACTGGCTTCTCCCGACACCTGATGCTGTCTGTTTGTATCAATGTATATTTGTATACTGATTCTACAATGTAACAGTGTCTACATTTATTTCATTGAACTAACGTGGAGATTTAGGCGCATTTTGTGTTGACATTTTTGGTATTAAAAGTAATTAATTTTATTCCTCTATACTTTGACCACAATCTTGATTATAAAAAAAAAAATTATCGACTACAATTACAAAGAATGTACTATAAGTAAGAAATACTTAAGTCGTATTACTATAACTATAACTTGAAATGATACAGCATTAAGGTGCCTATATTTAAAGAATTATCCCCGTACTCCTAACCATTAAGGAGTTGTACTTTCCAGCTTCAGCTAAGCAACATGAAATGCTAAATACTAGATGCAAATATACAATAGCTTTAGGTAATGTACGAAAAATGAGTTAACCATTAAAGGCTTCTATATATTACAAGCCTTTAAAATGTAAGGGTTGCCTTCAATTTCTCTAGGATCCTATAATCAGCGGGCGGTGGAGGGGGTTTTCCGCCGCCCGCTGATGCCTTCCGCGACGGAGTGACGCTCTGGGTGTGCCCGGGGCGTCGCTACGAGAGGAGGACCTAGAGTCGGGTGCCCGGTCGGAGGTCGGACTGGGCACGGTCGCCGCGGCGAGCCCTGTGGATGTAAGATCGATCCGGGGCTCGCCGACCCAACATCTTTCGGCGACGAGGGCACACCGCGGGGTTTTAGTGGGTATTCTGTGCCGTTTAACATCGTAGGCACGGGAGTCCCACATAGCCACTCTGCCCGTCCCCCCACGGGTGGGGTGGTATGCGTAAATGCATTTCGCCGCGAAAGGATCCTATAATCAGATCGTGACCTGATGAGAATAAGACCTCGTGACAATTAAAAAAAAAATACAATCGAATAGAGAACCTCTTCTTTATTTTTTTAAGTCGGTTAATTAATATTGAGAGTCACTTTAGAGATCTTCAGGGTTTGTAACATTATACGTTACACGTTGCACACGTTTAAACATTGGTAATTTAGAGAGAATCTATGTATAACCAACTATAATGTATATGTTGGCTACTCTAACTGCCATCGTCTGTTTAATTTGGCTACAGGGGTGAACAAAAATGTTAGTAACTTGAAACTCTAATTGCTAAGCTTGGCAGTTTAGTTTTAAAAAGAACCTAACATCGTTGAACAATTTTTTTTACAATAAATTCAACTCAATTCACAATTACAGTACAAACCGTTTTCTTATTGGAACTCCATAAATAAATTTCACCGTTTCTAACAATTTAGCCACACTAATGACCACAGCGACCACATTACCATCACGCCACACATAAAAGGTAGCGTTCCCAAAAAGAAGCAAGAAATTATCTTTCAAATACTAAGCTATAAAGAAAAGCAGTTAATAAGGTAATGTCACGAACCACAATAGAAGGAAAAGCGCAAAGAATAGAAAATAGGGTAGACGTGACATTAAATCTTGTAGAATCCGGTAGTATATTTATATCCATATTTTACCTAACTCTATCATTGAAAAGTACTATTAGGGATTTTTCTGTCGAAAATTCACAATATCAGTATGGAGTTGGAACTGTGCTTGGTAGAAGACAAAAGGCTCACTCCCTATAATATGGGACCTAAACATGACTGTTTAAAACACCTCTGTTGTGGTGATGGCCGTTATTTTTGTCTATGATTTATTCATCTGTATTTAAATACAATAGATGCAACAAACGATTTTGAAGTCATAATCAGTAGACTCGCGTTCTATATTTTTTTAAATAACTTACTGTGACAAATACACTTTAGTGTTAAAGTTCCGAGAGGATATTTGGTTAAAATAAAAAGTTCTTTTGGAAATGTTACAGAAATAATTAAGTCACTCAAAAACAGTTTCTGTTTAGTTGTCAGGCTTTCTAAGAAAAAAATTGGAAATTGAGAAATTACCAGTAAAGAAAGATTTTTATCACCATCGTCAACCCCTACGTCCAGCGCACCCTGGGCAGTCTGCAAATGACCACCAAGCAGACTGGCGAATCCTTTCACCACGATGGCAAGTCAACACCATGAGAATATGACTGCAGCCATTGATACAAAAGAAGAAGAACACCATCGTCTCTATTTTATAAATTTCAGCACAAAGTTGTTGTGGGTAAAATGTCTATCTACCAAATTTTTCTATTTAGTCTATGCCCACATAACGTTATTTTATTTTTGCTTTATTGGCGTTTGCCCACAATATACCGGCGCGCCGTTATGGTAGCGTGAGCAACCTCTATTTGTTAGGACGGACATCAGCTATCGCAAATAACGTTTAAAACGAAGATTCATTGAGCTTTAAATTGATAACCAATAACGTATTAATGTTGTAAATATTAACGGTATCAGTTGTACATTTCTGCTATTTATTTGTTATATGTTCATCAAACCTTTAGAGTGTTATTTAACCGACTTCATTTGCCATAAATGTAATTTTCTGGCTTTTTTCCTATTACATTGGGACAGTTTCTAGTTTAACGGATTAGGCGCCAAGACGAGCCAGCGAAGCGAAACCTACCTTACTCGAAGTGTTTCGTTGATTTTTTGAGCACTTAAGGGTTTGGATTATACCACATAAACGATATTCTCTATGAAGCTTGACTTTATATGATATCTGGTAACATTTTGGCACTGTAGGCCATATTATCGTCTCGTCGGGGCAACATTTCACAAGACAATGTTTTGGTGAGATCTGTATTTTACACCATCAGACATTCACAAGGCGATTTTTTTAATGATGTTTCTAAACAATTAGATACCTCATCAAGATTGCAATCTAGTCTAGATATAAAATTAGAGACTAGTACTTTAATTTTGACCTAATCTACTAAATTAATTTATGCTAAAAATATGTCCATTAACACCTATCTTAAAACCTATCTGTATCGGGTGATACAAAACTCTTTTTGTTAGACTATCTGTCAGATTTTCTGGCGTCCGACTACCCATCCTCCTGTTATATAATTATGTTCAAATGACAATCGACGTGCGGCTTAGCGTGCCATCATTGCCAATAGTAATAAGAAGTGTTTATGTCTATTGTGTATTTACTTTATTATTAGTCGCTTACATTATTCTTAATATTGTCATTTTCGAAAGAAAACTTGATACGATACATTATTAATACATATTTGCGGTAGCCTTTGAGGTTTTCGTATGTTGTTGATCAGGTCAAATGCTGGTTTAAGCTGTCTCTGGGTCACACCCTGAAATAAGAAAATGTTAATATGACATATTCATTCACATAAGTTTAGTTATAGGGCCATACCACACAGGCTACTTTTAACATCGGTGATTTGGGACTGTTTTCATCTAACAATTGATTGTTTCCATCGAAACATTTCGATCACGCTATGGCACAAACAGCATATTTTTTAACATTATTTAAAAATCTAAATAAATATTGCATGATCAGTTGCGTGTTATAAAACGCATTTTATGATGAATTTGAAAAATTGTCGCAACAAAATCTTGAACAAAATCAATGACATTTACCTGAGTTCTTCGATAAATCAAAACAGAAATAATTTTGCCCTCGAACATTTGCATCAAAAATGGTTCGGAATCTTCTACTTCCAAAAGGTGTAGCTGCATCATCGACTCCTCTGTTACAAGTTTATCTAAGAAATGATAAGAAATAGATTTAACTTAATTATACTCGCAATGAACTGTAGGCAGTATAAAATACTACATTGGCAAACTACACTATTTCAGAACTCTACACTGATACTTTTGGAGTGTATTTACTAATTGTCTTCTTAAGTGACCTCACACTAAAGTAATGTCTAATTTGAAGAAAGCAGATTCTGCTATCATTGATACAAAAACTTACGACTAACTTTACATTGTCGATCCCGATGGCGATCTCGACCTGTCACGTACTATACCTTAAGTACGTATTTTTCATTTTATTAGAATCTTACCTAGTGGTTAGCGTATTCGCTCCTCACCGCGAGGTCTAAGGTACGATTTCCGGCTCAGGCAAAGTGTTATTTGTGTCAGGCAATTCACCATGGCAGTACGGATTTGGAATTGTACCCCCTATCACATAGGTCCTAAACATAATAGGTGAAGTGTGGTTTGTGTACACCGGCGAAATGTTATGTTATGTAGAATCTATATTCGGAGTTATCAACAAGAATTATGTTCTACTTACTATTATTATTTCCTGTGACGTCTACAGAGTACATCATTTGTTGAAAGCACCCTTTGACTCCAGGAATAGACTTTGACCATACTTCATAAGGGCTTCCCGTGTAATATTTCTGTCGCAGTATAATACTTTCTGTATTTTTAGTAAGAGTTACTTCTGGAGCCTAGAAATAAACATTTACTTTTTATAGGTATTCTCAATTCAATTTAATTCGAGGTTCATGGGGTCCGAGTGCCCGCTTATTATTTAAAGATATTTCTAAGTGGTTAATCGACGCGACGCTTCATGTGATCAGAAGGCTGGCTTTTACTTGGCTCAAAGAAGCAGCATTGCCATTCAACGTGGTAATGCCGTCAGCCTTCTGAACACGTTCCCTGCAGTCGAGGTCGATGCGGAGGAATTCTATGTCACCTTACCTGTAAATTTGTAAATAGTTATTTGTTATTTTTATTAACTTATATATAAATACTTTTCATTATTGTGTTTTACAAAGTATTCTTAGGTGGTAATGAATAACATAAATATGAGTCATTGTGGACCCTGTCGGGCATAGCAAAAATAGGAAAGAGGATGATAATCTTATTTTTGTAAAATTGGACTAGCCATTTAAATCACACAAGGATTTAATAAAAAAGTAAGAAACAAAATAAATGCAAAATTAAGACAAGATTTGTTTTCTGTTCAAAATCAAAATTTATTCTCAAAAATGTGTAAAACCGTAAAAAACTTTAACCGCTATAAACATTTACAGCTTTCCTAAAAAATAAGACCAGTTAATATTTGTTTCAGCTAGCTTCAGTGAAGTAGTTCAACCATTTTTGTAAATAAACAATTAAATTCTCACCTCAATAGCTTTACTAATCTCCACTTTATAACATATCACTGGTTTGTCAGGGAACATTGTTTCTGGAATGATCGCCACCAAATGCCAGGTCCCACTTACATTCTTCAAATCAAAGTTAGCTTGGAAACCAGCACAAGTGTTCCCTATGTCCTCTGAGTTCGCCAGAGGTATGGCGAAAAGCAAAATTGTAAACAACATGATGTGAGAACGACAGGTACAAGAGTGGCGAAGAATAAGGTGGAACTGGGTGCGCGGAATATTTGTATAGAGCTTAAATTGTACAGACCAGTTACCAATTTTGGTAATAACATCGACTGGTCATAGTTATTTATACCTAGTAAGATACGGGATGTATAGTTTTGTTTGTGTGTGAATAGGTGAATTTCTTTTATCCTTAATTTTTTAGGAGATTTTATCAAAAAACTAGTCCTATCGATAAAATTGGAAGATAATAAATTGAAAAGAGTTTGGTGAGTAATGTAACAGTATTCCATAGGATGCGAGTTTGTATCCCACCTAATTCTTATTCTTTTAACTGTTCCTAGGTATAATTTGCTTGGCATAGCTATTTAAATGCTATTAATATTAAACTGACTTTCAAATTTGTGTACAATAAAGAGTTATCTATCTATCTAATATATTTTTCTTTCCATCTAATATTTTGAAGCTTAACACAATTTTGATATGTAAGGTACTTTTGACTATGTTTACGATAAATGACGATTATGCTTGAGAAAATAATGCATTTGACCAATATGCTTGGTCAAGTTGCTCGAGCACATATCACGTGATGGTCACTTTACATCCCTATATTGACTATACAGTTGAAACACTGAAAGAAGTCTGGTGGCGGGAGTCGGTGGCGCAACGGTATTGCGAGTACAAGTCTCACCTGTACTTTTACTTCTTTACTTTTCTTTACCTGATTTTAATTCTTTGAACTGTTTCTAAGAATAAAAATGTCTTCATGTCTGTCCATTTACTAGGTCTGCATGTACCTGAAGTGCAAATCGCACCTCATATAGCTCCACCTACATGGTGGCAATGATTGAATGTAAACAGATGGATGATCTCACAACAAGTAAGACACATCCTCAAACAATTGCGATCCTGCATCTAAACAGGAACAGGTGCACTTAGAGTCAAGGTCATCAATTATTCAATACAAAGTCCTAGAACAAACCAAGTCTAATGGCATTGTTTGTTTTTAAAATAGTCGTAGAACTGATATGAGTCGACATGACTTTAACCACTACGCCAGTCAAGCGACTTAGCGTTTCTTTATACAGATCGAGTAGAAGATCAGTGTATTTTATTTAACATGTTTAACAATGAGTCTTTCATAATTTAAATAAGGTTTTAATCGATTACGATAGGCCAGCTCTAAAGTATTTAAATTTAAATAAGAAGTCGAATGTTAAATTTAACCGTACTCCAGTGACGCAAGACTATTTTGTAAATGCGATGAAAACATCATCTCATCGCTCAGAGCTGGTCTGTGTGATCGAACGCTAAGGTTATCAGTCTTTATAGCGAAATTTAAAAAAAATGTGTTTTTGTGAAAGCAGGTTGTAATTTTTGTTATAGCCTTGTATTTATATTCTATATCTCTATTTTTTTAATTTAAATTCTGTTGGAAACATGAAGGAGCGGTAAAGTTTTATACTTTGGGTTAATAAATGAAAAATCGCAAAAAACACAAAATTGATTGTCATGTAATAAACCACATGCAACACAAATAAAAAAGTAAACTAACTAATGTTTCCAATAACCAAATGAAGATATTTTAATTTGTTTTTAGAACACTAAAATGTCTCGTAAAGGACTGTCGCATATTTTCGGTAATCGTTGAGGTCCCCGAAGTTTGTTGATCAGCTCGAAAACTGGCTTAAGTTCGTCTTGTGTGACGCCCTGCAAAATTAATATTAAACATTAAAAAAACCATAAAATTTAATTAACATTACTTCTTTCCACTATTTTCATTTTTTTTATACGTTTTAATGGTGATTGAACTAAGTTTAATAAATAATAATAATAATCTTTATTTAGTAATAAATGCAGATACAAAGCCACTTAACCAAATTACATAAAATGTAGTGTTGGTACGTTCTGTCGCCTGTGGTATTCAAAACGAATCCTTCGCTTCTATGCTAGGACTTAACCTGTGTTACAGGAGCAAAAGAGACGCCACAAGCAGCCACAAGTGATTTATATAATTGGTACATTTTATTTCATGTGATAAGTATAGTGGGCACATTTAGTTCCTGAAATAGGCAAGCCTGTTTATTCAGGAAACTAGGTAAACAATCGTACGCCTTAGATATAGATCTTAATAGTAAAAAACGACATAAGTTTATTGAGAGTTGAGAGAAGACCTTTGAATGGGTTTAAATATTTTACTTTTAATTTAAAAATAATGAATTAAGTGGGTATATCTATTTTTATTCTATATAAGTGGGTATATTTGGCGGGACGATCTTGATGCCTACAACCACAACTGGTGGGAAACTATAGGAGATACAGAGGACTAAAACGATTGGGGCAGGCCTTTGCCCAGCAGTGGGACATCGCAGGCTAAAAAAAAACTGTTTTGAAGTAAAGATTTCAATAATTCGTATTTTGAATTTATTTGTTGATGGAATAAATTTAATGCTGCCCTATGCTGCTAAATCTTAAATCAACAAGTCACACGCCCAACGTTGTGTGTTTTACGTTTTTACCTGATTTCTTCTATAAATAACCACAGCAATCATTCTTCCCCACAACATTTGCATCAGAAACGGCTTGGATCCTTCGACTTGCAGCAAATGTAGCTGCATCATTGCGTCGTGTTTTAGAGCTTTGTCTGTAAAAATTGTTGAAATATATTTGTAATATTTTAAAGAAAATTATAGCTTTGCTATGCTTTTTTGTATTTTATATAAAACTAGCGACCCACCCCGGCTTCGCACGGGTACAATGCTGAGACTAAATACACTACAGAAAAACTGTGAACGTTGTATATAAAAACACAGCGGCCCGCTCCGGATTCGCACGGGTATATAATATATAGCCTATGTCACTCACTGAAAAAAATGATTAAAATCGATCCAGTAGTTTGATTTATTCATTACTGCCCGTGGCCCGCACGCGTTAAATTTGGAGTAAAACAATTCCCCCTTTCTATGCATGTATTATACATAAAAACCTTCCTCTTGAATCACTCTATCTATTGGAAAAAAACACATCAAAATCCGTTGCGTAGTTTTAAAGATTTAAGCGCACATAGGGACAGAAAAGGCGACTTTGTTTTATACTATGTAGTGATAATCCGGCAGGTTTGTCTAGCTAAGGTATATATATGAAAGAGTTGTGAAATTTCGAATATGGCAACATACGAATCCATGGCTGAATTGGCAAAGCACCTGCGGCGTTTACCCAGGGGGTGCAGGTTCGAATCCTGTTGGATTCTTAATTTTCAACTTTAATTTTATATGAAATATATTTATTAATAAACCTTCAACGATACTAAGTTACACAATATATTAGGTATAAGCCATTGCGGTGCCTGTGTGCCCCGATGTCAATAATATTAACAAAGATGGTATAAATTTCATAAGAGCGCAATAGTGTTTAGTTAATTATAGTAAACAGTTTTCTACTCTGCTTTTTTGATTATTATAAGACATTACATATTGTCTTCAAACGAACACAAATTCCACATCATGATAAATAAATCTTAACCAAGAAAATCGAGATCGAATCATTTTATTATTAATATTCTACATTATAAAATTTAACTTACGAATATCTTTCTTTCCAATATCCAAAGAGATGACTTGCTGGAAGCATCCGTTGACTCCATGTACAGACTTGGACCAAATATCAAAGGGATTCTCCGTGTGATATCTTTGTCTGACAACGATCCGCTCCATGTCATGTGGTAGTACCGTTTTTGGTGAGTCTACGGTTTTGTTGATAAGCCATCTTAGACCAGCCTGTAAATAAAAATAAAACTAAAGTTAAACAACACATTAGTACATGTAATTGGACCTTTGTGCGATACATAAGTAATTTCGGTCACAAGACATCAATTTTGACAGAAAATATCATTTTTAAAAATCGAGGACTGGATTGCGGAGTTGGTAGTGTACCTGCCTGCGACACCGAGGTCATAGGTTCGATTCCCGCTCAAGACAAATTTTGTGTGATGAAAATGGAGGTTTGTCTTCGTCTGGGTGTTTTTATGTATGATAAGTATGTATTTACAAAAGAAAAAATTATGTATGTATTAGTATCAGTTATTCTAATACCCATAGTAGCTGGACTAGATAACGTTGTGTGAAAGTTGTGTGAAATTTTGATATTTAATTATTTTATTAGTCAATACACTCTTAATAGTTTGTACTGTCAAATAGCTCAATAACTCCACAAAATTAATTTAAAATCTCACCTCGTCAGTCTCACTAATCTCCACGTGATAACACGTCACTTGCTTCTCAGGAAACAGTTTCTCAGGAATTATTGCCACTACATGCCAATCACCAATAGCATCCTTCAAATTAAAGTTGGCTTGGAAACCATCACAAGTGGTGCCATTGCTGATATCTTTTGAATTTACCAGGGTTATGACGAATAGAAATATGAAGTTTGAGATCATGATGGTTGAGAGTGAAGACAACAAGTGAATTTTTGGGCTGGATTCTAAAAACGACACTGTGAATGAAGGAAACTAGAGCTCAAAATATTCAGAAAGGACACAATATTTTTGGAGGAAATAATTTGTTTGTTCTTATTTTACTAAAAGAGACAGGCTTGCAAATTTTTGTTATATTTATTACTACGCTCTGGAGATGTGGTTCTGGAGACAATACTTTGAATACCGTGGACAGCTCACCACACCAATCTTTTGATCCTCAATGAACTGGGCACAAAAGACCGCCTATTTTATCCCTGTGCGAGTTTTCCATCACACGGTATATGATGATCCAGGAAAAAGGTCACGAACTAAGGAAGTAAGGTCCTCTTTGCTGGACTTATTAGTAAATTCGTTAAATTATCTTTGGACTGTGTTGCTCCTTGGGAGAGGCCTATGTCTTATAATGGACTGTAACGGGCTGATGATGATGATGATGATGATTATACTATCTTGTACCTACCCTATGGTCGCGGGTTCGATTCCCGCTTAAGACAAATCTTTGTGAGCATGAACATGGTGGTTTGTCTTAGTCTGGGTGTTTCTATGTATAATAAGTATGTATTTACAAAAGAAAAGTAAATATGTATTAGTATCAGTTATTCTAGTATCCATAGTACAAGCTCTGCTTAGTTTGGGACTAAATGGCGTTGAGTGTAAGTTGTGTGATATTTTTATTAATTTATATATTTATTTATTTATGAAAAAGTATCGGTTTTTGACTTGATCGAATGAAAACGTATTGTCTAAGATGTAAATATGTATAAATAACTACGCTTATCATTCAAAATAACGACACTTTACCACAGATTTTTTTTATTTCTAAATATTTGACACGTCTATACGTTACTAAATTCTCTCAGATGAGGTGTGATAACAAAGTGTGTGGGCGATAATTTCACGTGAAATAATTGGATAATGTCATAAAGTCTGTCGGTCGGCAACACATTTTAAAACAATTATTCAATTCACACTTCTGGGGCAAGTGATGAATGCGAGTGGGCCTAATTTTGTGCACTCATTCATATATTCCGGCAGAAAACTTTACCACTGCTGTTTTAATGGCATATTAGTACTACTGCCTAAGTCTAGACTAGTGGTTAGCGCAAGCAGCGGGGTCTCGGGTTCGATTCCCGGTGAAGGCGATAGGCTCATCTCCTATCACATGGTTCCTAAACATAACAGGTGAAATATGGGTGTAATACACATTTGGCGCACCCTTATGAGTAATAAAGTGTGATGGTATGTTTGTTAATATTATGTACTTCTTCTTCTTCTTCGTCGTGTCGATAGCTGAGTCAAATTTTATTGGTCCAATAAGTGGTCACTGTTACGGCGCTCTCGTCGGCGTTCATGAGCGCCTCTCTTGTGCAGGTGGTAGGGCATTTTGGACACTCAGTAAGGTGGTCAAGGTTTTGACTTGCCATCGTGTTGAAAGGATTAGCCAATTCGCTTTTAAGAACTCGCGAATTGCCCAGGGTGCGCCGGACGTAGGGAATTGTTGTGTAAGTCACTCGGGGAGGCTCCTTTCATGCACCCCAAATTATGTACTACTAAAGTCGAACTAATTCATGATCCATTCACAATGTTTAAGGCTGCAAATAGCTTACTCTATACTATTGCAATATATTTTCAATATTCGTTGTGTATTGAGGAGTTGATTAACTATGTCAAGCGAATCAACACATTTATGTATGTTTATATGCTATCATAAGAACCTTTAAATTCGACTTTAATATGATATAATGACTCAGCATTGACAATAGATCTTCAAAAAACCGCCAATTTTATTTAAAAATCTCCATTTCCCCATTGAAAACATCTTAAGAATTATTTGGTTTCCCATACAAAAACAGGGCGATTGTTTAAAAAGTCAGTACGACATAGATTTAGTTGAACAAAGGCAGTAAAAACGGTTTATAGACTTGTTATTGCTGTCCCGACGGACACTCGGCGCGGTGTAAGTGGAGAGATAACTACGGTATTTCGGATTATTGTTTTTTCGTGTTACACTCATGAAAACAAACGATTTCAGCTTTAATTTGTTCTTAAATCAGAGAGACAAAAATTGAGCGCATA
Organism: Hypena proboscidalis; assembly: GCA_905147285.1. Taxonomy (NCBI): domain Eukaryota; kingdom Metazoa; phylum Arthropoda; class Insecta; order Lepidoptera; family Erebidae; genus Hypena; species Hypena proboscidalis. Next base: position 3,677,687 of record LR990147.1, read on the forward strand.
TAGGTCGATTCTCTCTCATATTTAAAAAAAATCTATTCATGTAGTTTAAATTATTTTTAAAAATAAAATAAAGTTCTCTTTCAGTAAAATCTGATATCATTATTTCTGCATTTGACATTTGAGTACTCAATTTTTGTCTCTCTGATTTGGGAACAAACTATACCTAGTTGTAATGATGTCATTACACGTATGCGTTGAATATTGTCTACAGAATGACGTGACGATCAGTATGTTTAGTATAAACGGTTCAAAGTCAGGTAAAAATGTGGGTGTTAACCCGTGGTCCTAGTGGGTCAACCCATTAATGGGTCCACGGATAAATGTATGCCTCGACGATAAAATGATTAAATCATTTTGTCTGAACACACAAAAAATATGGTTGTCTGTCTAAACAGTTATTTATTAATTTTAACACCTTAGGGGAAGAGCTAATTAACTTTTTTTCCTAATTAAGGAACATGCAGGATTGCAATACCTACTGAAAAAAAATACCAGCTTAAAAGCCGTATATTCTGTATCCGTGAGATCATGACATAAAATCGTATTCCAGAATATTTTTTCCTTTTTCTTGCACCACGCCCAAATAAGAGAATCGGTGGAAACAGATTTTAATGTATCCTATGAAAATCTTCATTCAAAAGCTTTCTTCCTTTGAATTTTAATATAAATCTCAAATCGGGACTTTATTAGCGTTGGACGAAGACCAATAAATGGGAGTATTATGTATTTTTGTGAACAATAGATGTTTATGGAGATTCTTAACGTTATTTATGTTATGAAATGAGTACGGCAAAAGTGCACTTGTTTTCTTGTTTTTGTGCAGTTGGTAATAATAAATGCAGTCATGCAATTGTATTGTGAGGGATTTTAATATGGGTTTAATAGTTAAAATACGTCTGCAATTGCATTTTTTTTTATACAAAATGTTGTCTACAGTGGAAGTGTTTAACTTTAAGATAAGTGTTAAAGGATTAAAGAACTGATACTGAAAGATATACCTACTTGGGCTGTTAGAAGCTTACTGATGCATTATCTCTGCTCTTTATCTCGAACTAGCTTTTGCCCGCGACTTCGTCTGCGTGGATTTCGATATATGAAAAAATTACACTTTCTCTCAATCTCAATACTTGTTCTTATAGCTTATAAATGTCATTAAAGGATCTTATGTGCAAAATTCTATGCTCTTCTCTTCAGAATTGACGAACTGTCCATATTAACTTTCAACCCCCAATCTCAGCCACTTAAGGTGAGAATTGCAGGTGTAATGGACCTACTATGTAGAATTTCATGCAATTTCATTTAAAACTGACAAACCTTCCATACACACTTCCAACCCCTAATTTTGAGGAGGAGAATACAAAGATAAAACAAATACCAGTTTTGTTAGTTAACCGCATCTTTTAATGCAGTAGTTTCTGCGTGATGCCTGTACACACATACCTACAGACACACAAAAATTCGAAAAAAATGTGTTTTGGCTTCTATTGCTACTTTAAAATCTCCTCCGACATGGCTTATTTACAATTAAACGAGTATGTATAGATAAGATAATGTAGCCCCTCGGTACAGTCTCCAAAATGATACTAACATTGTCTTTCTGCGATGCAATTTAAATACATTAACTAATTAATTTATGTACATAATGTTAATTATTTTCAAAGTAATTATCACAACAAAAATTGCTTCCAGATAACCTCGTCTACGAATATTCGCAGTTAATGAGTCGCGAACTTTAAATCCTTTATGCGCGAACTAACAGCTCGTGAAAGGGTATGATTAATTACTGACATTTTTGATTTAAAAGGCAAAAATATTAATAAGGGCGTCTTGGTTAAGTGGCATTTTACGATGGAAATATTGTACAGCTTTGAGGGAAATGGTAATGCACCTAATGGCTATAGTAAGTCAAAGAGTATCGTTTTGAAAAGAATAATTAAAATTACTCTTACCTACTTTTATTCATCTCTGACGCACCCTAGGTTGACTGGTAGAGAATACTCGTGGCATTAAGGCCGCCACACCCTTTTGAGTATGATTATTGTTATCACTAAAGAATTTGTACAATTATAATTATATTTATGGTATTTAATATAATGATCCATTTATAATTATGTACGTGCTATAAGTTTTTAAATAAGTTTCATATAATTGTAAAATCATATTTATAATAATAATATTTAGTACATCTAGGATTAACTTACACTAGATTAGTACCTACATAAATGTATTTTATTATTGAATAAATAAACTTAAAAAACAAAAAAAACCCTTTTGAGTAATATAGGCGTGATGTAATGTTATGTATGTTATGTTATTAAGTCCGCCTTTATACTATATTGTGTTTCAAGGTTTAATGAGGTAAGAGCTATGTATAGTACCTTTGCATTATCACTGAAACATGTTTTTTTTATACTACTCCCACAGCGAACGAACGTATAATAATAGTCCACCTGATAGTAAGTGGAGTACAGCCCATGGACATCAACAATCCACAAAAGCAGATTATACATGCGTCGCTGCAGCTGAGGACTACGGTGTTATGCCTCATGTGCCAGTAATTTCAGGGCCTGATCTCACCACCAAACCGGAACACAGTAATGGAAGCACTACTATTTGGCGGCAGGTTAAAGGTGAGACGGGTGCTACCGCCCTCGAGCTCATTCACAAGAGCTCTAAGTTTATCATGCAACGTGAATGTCTAATCAAGCTAAACCGATTAACCTGCAGTACTATATTGGATGTATTAGCCCCGTGGATATTCTCCAGAAGGGCTGCAAAAATATTTAACGTAGGGCAAATAAGTTTTAGTAACAACATAAGGCAAATATTATTATGTTCAACCTTTATACTAGACTTCGTAACGAAACCATATTGACTTCTAATTTTTCTACTAACGCCATCTATTGAGAACCAACGTAAACTTTCTGACCCGATGGATTTAAATATAAAGAAATAATATTATAACAAGACAATAAGTTCTCTTGACTTAAGTGTAATTTTTTGGGTTCCGTACGAAAAATATTACTTAGACAATGCTATCAGTCCGTCCGTTTGTCACCAGGCTGTATCTCATAAACCGTGATAGATCGACAGTTGAAATTCTCATTCCCGTATTTCTTTTCCTAAAAATAATAAATAAATAAATAATAATAAATATTTCACAGCTCACACAAAGCCATCTTGTCCCAAACTAAGCAGAGCTTGTAATATGGGTACTAGAATAACTGATACTAATACATATATATATACTTTTCTTTTGTAAATACATACTTATGATACATAGAAACACCCAGACTAAGACAAACCCCCATGTTCACGCACACAAAGATTTGTCTTAAGTGGGAATCGAACCTACGACCTTGGCATTGCAGGCAGGTACACTACCCACTCCGCCATCCGGTCGACAAAAATACCATCATATTGCTATTATTTTAACATAGCCTAACATAACATCACGCCTATATTACCTAGAAGGGTTTTGCAGAGGTGTACAGCCCACATTTCACCTGTTATGTTTAAGTCTTAGGATCCCATCATCCCCCAGGCACAACTCCGTACTGCTATTGAGAACTTCCTGAAGGAAATTTTCAAATGACACTTTGCCCGATCCAGGAATCGTACCCGAGACCTCGCGTTGAAAAGCACATACGTTAACTACTAGATCATCGAAGCAGTCTTTTTCAATCTTTAATATATCTTCTAATTGATTATTTTTATAGCATTTAGCTATGCTTAGCAAATTATACTAAGAATCAATTGAAAAGATAAGGGACCGGCAGGATTTAAACCTGCGACTGCACACCGGGCAGCCACTTTAGCCATCCAGCTACGGTTTCCTCTTACCAGAACCCTAAATTTCTCAACTGAATGATACGTCATTTTGTGACGTCACGTTCATCCATTTGTTACTATCTTAAGTAGGATACAAACCAATTTTTCCAACTGTTTCTTAGTATAATTTGCTAAGCATAGCTAAATGCTATAAAAATAATCAATTAGAAGTTAAAATAACGTACGCGTTCATTCTTTACAACATTAGTGCTGAATGTAACTTCGCCACGTTGGTTTGCGGCTGCCCGGTGTGCAGTAAGGTCGCAGGTTCAAATCCTGCCGGTCCCATAAATCCTTTTGAACTGTTTCTTAGTTTAATATATCGACGACCGGATGGCGGAGTGGGTAGTGTACCTACCTGCGACGCCGAGGTCGTGGGTTCGATTCCCACTTAAGACAAATCTTTGTGTGCATGAACATGGGGGTTTGTCTTAGTCTGGGTGTTTCTATGTATAATATGTATGTATTTACAAAAGAAAAGTATATATGTATTAGTATCAGTTATTCTAGTACCCATATTACAAGCTCTGCTTAGTTTGAGACTAGATGGCGTTGTGTGTGAGTTGTGAAATATTTATTATTTATTATTTAATTTATCTATCTATAATACCCATAAAATATAGAAAGCACTTACTTCACCGAATACAATATCTCCGTCAATAGTGTTAGCGTCAGTCAGTGTCACAGTTAACGAGATATGTAGCAAGTCTTCAGATGCTGCAATCAGGGCGCCGATGCCGTTTATTGAAATCTCAGCACTCGTCACGTAGAGTAGGGTGTAAGGACAGATGTTGCAATAAGTGATGAACAATATTTTTCTTACAAATACCATGTTATTGCTATTACTTTTATGTTAACCTAATTTTAACATAGCATAACATAACATCACGCCTATTACCTAAGAGGGTGTGGCAGAGGTGTACAGCCCACATTTCACCTGTTATGTTTAAGTCTTAAAATTGGGAGTGAACCTATCGCTATCCACCGGGCACAAATCCAACACCGTGCTGCTATTGAGAATTTCCTGACAGAAATTTCACAAATAACACTTTGCCTGACCTGGGAATCGAACCCAAAAACTCGCGGTGAGAGGCGCATGCGTTAACCACTAGACCAACGCGGCAATATGCACAAGCACTAACTGACATAGAATCTTTGTTTTTATTATAAAATTAACCTTTAAAATCAAGTCTTACGTGTAGTAATTAACATTAGTAATTACTTATCAAGGCATTAACTAGCTTATTATGGCCAAGAGTGGTGACTAAGCTAGTCGATTTCAGCAGAATTACGTAAAAAACGTTTATCTAAAATCGTAGAACCAATAGGGTATTGAACAATAAAAGCACTGTGGCCAAACTTTACTTTTTTATACAGTGTTCAAAGCAGTAAGCTTTTCTTGAAGCACACGTATTTTACATGGAGATCCAATATTCTTGCAAACCAAACCTCTGTACAAATCGTGACACTTTTGCACTAGTACCTTTATTACTTTTCTTCTAAAATACTAGTTTCGAACTTCCAATATTAAAGTTCAACTAAAACTACATCAAGTACAAAATTATGTCAAACTTTTTTTACAACACTACCCGATTTTCTCAGCATCGACTTTCTTAATGTCTCTCTGAAAACTTACTCTACACCAAAGATGATTGTCACCGATAGAGGGCGCTAGTTCGTAAAGTTTTACGATCACTTCCGACACGACACGGCCTCTTTAGTAATCTCTGCTACCCCTACACGGGGGCAAGTGCACCCTCTAGTAGTTATGTAGTTGCGGTGATGTACCTCTCTATATGAATCAGAACGTGAATCAATATTGCATCTGGATTCAATCATACGTGTGAGATTATCATCTTTCAATCTGAATATTTTGGGGGCCGATTCTTATGAAGGAAACTGAATATAAATGAGTCAGTTACTTAAGATTGGATTATGCGATATTTTTTTGATGTTGAGAGTGCTGAAACCAATGTTTTTATGCGTTTACTTATTTGTAATTTTATACTTTGTAAACCTTTAATGTGCTGCAAAAGAGTGTGTTGTTTAATGAGTTTTGAAGAGAGTAATCCTTGCAAATTCAAATTCTAAATTTATTTTGCAAAATATTTGTAACAAAGTTGGTTGTACAGGTAAATATTACCTACATAGTTTCTAATCCATATCTTGCCTATTAAAGGCATGTACAATTTTCGTAACATTTTAAAAGCCAAGTGGATATAATTTATTTATATATTTATAGGAAGATCAACAGCATGTAACAATTTGAATAGCTTAACGTAAATAAGTGACAGAGAGCCAATTATAGATCTTCACGAATAAACTTTTGAATATAAATACAAATTTTGTGAACATCAGAACAAGGAGATAATAACAGTACAAGGACTTGGTTATAATTAAAACTAATAATAATATGCAAACTACGATTAAGAACTAAGGTAATCGTACAAAACATTACATAAATCTAAGTACAATAATAATAAGTCAATAAATAATTTAAACGGAAAGCAGCGGCCTCGCAGTATCCCTGGTGCTGTCAAAGTCCTTGAGAAACGGTTTTCATTTAACATCAGATGAGCGGTTAGCTCGACTACCACGGTAGGCAATAAAAAAATATTATAAAACCTATACAAGACTCCATGGATTGTCTTATTGTAGATAGTAAAAGTCTTACTGATGGTAGAGCTCTTGTGCCTCATCGCCTCATCTTTAACCTGCCGCCAAATAGTAATGCTTGCATTACTATGTTCCGGTTCGGTAGTGAGATCAAGTTCTGATGTTACAACCATATGAGGCATAACACAGTAGTCCTCAGCTGCATCGACACATCTGCAATTTGCTTTTGTGGATTGTTGTTATCCATGGGCTGTATTCCATTTGTCACCTGGCGGACTACAAGCACAAAAAAAAAACGTCAAGGTTTTTTATACATAAAGTTAATGACTTCTAGAATAATATTACGGCATTCTGTGACGTAATTTGTTTTTACAGATGCCATTCACACAAACTGACAGTTTCACAGGTGGCGTTAAAACTAAGTACACTCGGCAACCATCAACCTACATACATTTCCAGTAATAGATGGTCTAACGTTGTATAGACTTCCCGTTCTATGTGAGGCCAGCTTACATTGGAAATGTTCAGGTTGATCAGTAGCCGTCTGGACACTTTATGATAACAAAACCGTGGGCGTGTTAGCCGCTCCCACTAAACTGTACAAATCGCGTTTAAATTCCCGCACAGTGACGTGAAACATTAGTTGTGCATAATGTGCATATCCGTAACACGACATTCTGCATAATGTGCACTAACCGTGGAGTGAAAACGTGGAACTAGAAAGAAAAATTGCTTGTAGAACTTTTATTAATCATCTTTTGCTTTTGGTTGGTTTATTAACGTATATGGTTTTCTCATGGGTGCTATTGTCAGAACTGAACCAAATTGAAATGAGCCCAAACGGCATTAAAAAAGTATCATTAAAATCGCTTCACCTAGTCAAAAGTTATGAGGTAACAAACATAAAAAATAATATAGACGAATTTAGACGATTTTAAAATTGCAAATATATTTGCTTCAAGTCTGAGTATATGAATGTGTGTACTTGGCAGTGTCGATAAATAGTGTTATACTTTGCATTTATTGCCATACAACAATAGATACAAAAGATATTTTATGTATTTAAATGAATAGCACACATCTTCTAACATATTGAAATTAGTATCATTTATTTTTGTACCAAATCCTTTAAAAATCTCCCAAGGTATTAGTAAGATAAACAAACAAAAACAATTCATATTTCAAAACGTTGTATCCACTTAATTTGCTAGCACTTTTCTTCCGCCGCGCCCGCGTCCGCTCCACAAAACATTTGCAAATGGCGTCTGATGACGTCACTTGATAGGTGCATTACGATGAGTTAAGTCCTGTCTTCAACCACCAGACAGTTTATTAAGCCTCGCTTTGTGAAAGGGCAGGGACCTGCATGCATTTGTGGAAAAATAGGTGGGACTATGAGTTGCTGAAAAGTGGGCACGTATTTTTATTAGTTGATTTTATAACTGTCGTAAAGTGGTCAGATATGTTTCAAGATTCATAATTTTCTCACAATTCATTTTGATTTGACACAGTGTGTGATTTAAGTAATAATTTTAAAAAGTTGCCATCAATATAACTTTACAAAATACCTATAAGGGCGCATTCACAAAACATCCGTGTTTTGGTCTTATTTATAACCGTCAAAAAAATACTTGAAATTTGAACCGAGTTTGGTCCAAGCTCTGATCATATACTGACCGTAGTCCGTTCGCCACTGTAACGTGGTCTTCTAATGACCAGTTGGGTAGACAGAATAAATAAAAACGACAGGACAATATCTCAGAAGTTAAGTCAAATGGTAGGCTCAAGGCGTGAGTACATAGGTGGTACACCTGTTTGGCGAAGTCCAGGAGAAGCGAAGTTTGGTATAACACTTAACTGACGCTGGTGACCGCAGACAAGAGAGCGCTCCTGCTATATATATATGACGGATTTAGTGCGACAACGCCCTAGCTGTAAAAAATCATAGAGATAAAATATATAGTCGTTTCTTCTGTCACATTAAAGATAAAAGAGGATCTTCTAAAGCTTTTTTTTCTACAGCCAATTTTAACCCTTACGTCCAAATCTCTTGCCACTAAAGAACTGCAAATGAGATCATTGTCTTGAAAATTAACCGCAGAAAAATGTGTAACCAACCGCCAAACGTTCAAAGGCTACATTAAACCACAATTAAGAGTAAAAGGAGTTTAATTACGGTTAAGAGGAGATGAATTTACTTTAATTTGTGATGGCAGATGCACGCGCCTTCCTAATTTCATACCTGAATGCTCAACGTAAAAGGTGGTGCATTTTTAATGTAGGTAAGTGAAGAGTGGGGTAATTGATTTTGGGTGGTGAAAATTACTGTAAGTGATTGAAATTATGATCAAAGAATCTTCGAATTTGTTAAAGACATAGCCATAGAAGCAATGGTAATAGAAGTGATTTATTTTGAAGGTATTATCATAAACACATTTGAATTAAGAGAATAATATTCAACTGATAACTTTATTCAGTGCTCGGTTTTACAATAGAGCAAACAATATGCTGCCAAATCGGCTTGAAAACGTTGTATATCGTTTTAAAGACATTCAGCAACAACGACTTATGTGCATATATAATGCGCGTGTCATGCCAAGGTTGAGACTCCGCCTTTTAAAAAAAGTTTTTGGGTATCGGTGTGGCTTGAGATTAAAAAAAAAGTATGCGTGTAAATAAAGTACCATTAAAGACTGCCTCGATGGTCTATTGGTTAGCGTATGCTTCTCTCACCGCGAGGTCTCAGTTTCGATTTCCGGGTCGTGCAAAGTGATATTTGTGAACTTTCCATCAGGCAATTCACAATAGCAGCACGGAGTTAGAATTGTGCCCTGTAAATGGCGACAGGCCTTCCCATGGGACCTAAACATAACAGGTGAAATGAGGGTGTTGTACACCTCTGCCACACTCTTCTGGGTAAAAGCTCTTGGGTTTTGGAGCTATCGTATATCAAAAATAGATATACAGTAGATTCAGTTCCTCCTTGTCTCCATCAAGCTGTCCCATTTCGTGGCAGATCCCTTGGGAAGGCGATCATCCGTCATCCGCAACGCGCACTTAATTGGAAACATCCTGAAGGAATTTAAATTTGGAATTGAGTTTGATAATCGTTTTGTCTTTCTTGATGATGGTGTTTTAAAGAACAATTTTTGGATAGATAGTTAAATAAAGGAAGAATCTTAATTACATATAATTGATTTTAATTTGACACTGAACAGTTCGATTAAAATTGATCTAAGCTTCGGTAATTCATAAAAAAAAAACAAATCATATTATTTTGATAAATAATTTATTTATTTATTTTAAAAAACACTAATGAAATATTATAATGTGACATTAAAGATTAGGAAAATAAATTGAAAATATAATAATAATAATAATAATAAAACTCTTTATTGTACACCAAACACAAAACAATAGAAAAGATATAATACACGTAATGGTATGGTAATACAATTGGCGGCCTTATCGCCTTGTGGCAATTTCTTCCAGGCAACCATTGGATGGAAAGAAATTTAAAAAAAAAAGTTTGAAATTAGGGGAGCGCGCGGTGTATAAAGATGGGCAAAACTATACTGTTTAATATCTTTAATAATACAGAGCTAATCAAATTACACATAATTAATAATATATAGTAATACTGTACTAATACGTATATAAATAAATAGTACATATATAAATACATAACAATATAATATAAATAATGGTAATAAATATAATATTTCAAAAATAAATATAGATGTGTAGCATAATTAAGAGAAACAACACATAAATAAATAAAGCAAATAAACTGTAGGGATATCATTTTGTTGTGGACAAGTAGTGTGCATGTACCATTTTCTTGAAAACTGGCAGTGATTTTGCACCTCTCACATTAGCCGGCAGCGCGTTCCACAATCTGACAGCTTGTACTGTAAAGGCCTTGTCCATAAATGTTGTAGAATGTTCAGGCATTTTTAATCTCTGGTTCTCAGATGACCTCAAAAACTTCGTGTGGGTGTCATGCAAATAACTGAAACGTTTTTTAAGGTAAAGGGGTGTTAACGGGTTAAATAAAATATTATACAAAAGGGACAGTATATGAGCATTCCGGCGAAGGCGTATGGGTAACCACTTGAGCCTAACACGAAAAGCAGAAACATGATCATATTTGCGCAAACCAAATATAAATCTGATACAAAAATTTTGAAGGCGCTCAAGTATATAATATATACATAGGTAAAAGAAAAAGGCAAATATTTACATTAAGTTAGGCGTCATAGTATATTTCCTCCGCATATTATTTTGATTAGTAACATTTTAATTCGTTTATTTTTTTAGATTATATCTATTTGCTGTAATTATAATGTGCTCAAGTATATAATATATACATAGGTAAAAGAAAAAGGCAAATATTTACATTAAGTTAGGCGTCATAGTATATTTCCTCCGCATATTATTTTGATTAGTAACATTTTAATTTGTTTATTTTTTTAGATTATATCTATTTGCTGTAATTATAATGTTTGTTTACGTGTTTGAGCGCCCTTTGGGTTTATGAAAATAAATGATTTGAGTTCGACTTTGATAATATCATTGTTTCATTAAGTTTGACTGTACTATACAAAATCATTGTTTCATTAATTTTGACTGTAATATACGAAATCATTGTTTCGTAAGTTTTACCATACAGTGTAGAGAAATAGAAAACAGTGGTAAAAGTTATTTATTTGCCAAATTATATTGTTACTCACGTAATATTGGTTGGGTTAGTAATATTGGGTATATTTAGTCGACCGCGGTATCACCTATACTTTTAAGCATTTTCAAGAGAGTGCGACTCGTCGCTCTTAAAGCGATTCATATTCATAATTTGAATAATGTTACAAACTCACGTCAGTTTTAATAAAAATAATATTAAAAGTCGATTTGTAAAGTAACTTTGGCCTGCTTTGTAAACAAACCATTCTCACTTTTTTCTGTAATCTACAAAGGGCACGTAACATACTCTGTCTTAAAGGCAAAAAGTCTAATTTTCCAGCAACAAGCAGTATACATGCCTGCATTTCTTCACTACACTGCACTTTACTGCTAGCTACGCTAAATATAAAACACCGAGAGAATTGTTAATTTCGCGTACTGAGTGTTTTTGATTATATCTTTTGGGGAGTTAAGGATACAACAGGATAAAATTAAAAGTTATCGTAACATAAAATCAGTTCGTGGCTTAAAATTTCTGAAAACTGAGAGATATACAAAATTACATTCTCACTAAATGGTCTCTTTTCTTAGGTTGATGGTAATTGCAATTTCTAATTGATTCGTATTAGCATTTAGCCATAGCTTATTCTCAAAAGATTCGTAGATTTTGAGTGCGGCTTTGATAGCTCAGATAGGACGGATACCTAAGGTCACGGGTTCAAACGCCGCTTCAAGTCCGAAAATTATGTTGACTGTTTTTAAATTTTGTTGCCAAATATTAATAAATGAAGAACTTCAAACTATTTTATTTATTTTATGAAGTCTTTTTATGATATTCTAAGTTAGTTATATCAGTTAATCGATTGGAAAAGGTTTTGATCTCATTGCACCACCACCCTTCCTGCAGTCCGAAAGCTCACACAAACCGTAAAACGAAGAGATACAGCTAGTATAAAATATTTTAATTATATTTTATCGCCACTAAAACCGTGTAAATGAAAAACCGGTTTCGTTGCTTTATGAAATCGTAAAAAACTTGTCTTTGCTCCCAATGGCAGAGATTTGCACTTTTCATGGTGTGCCATTGTTGGAATTTCATTATGGCGGTTTATTGCACTTCTTTATTCAAAATTATACTGTTTCTTTTATTTTTAATGGCTGTTTTAATTAAGCTTATCTGACTGAGTGTTAAAATCGGGTGCACTTTGACTCTCATACATTTTATCTTCTTCATAATTATTTTTAATCATAATGATAGGAAGTCATGCTCATCGGTATTCATAATATTGTTTTTCATACACATCGTTTAAGCTAATTTTGTTTTCGATAATCATTTATATTTATATATTTCTTTTTACTTTTATGAATTTCATTATCCTATGTGTAATTTATCCGCTTTATTGAAATTCATAATGACAGTAAATATTCATTTATTTCATCCAGTTTTTTTTTTACCTATATAAAGTTAATAAATTAATCTACAATAATCGGCCAAATGTATGAGATACTGCCATTTTGCCGTATTTGGCTGAACCTACGAATATAACATTAAGGCATTAGGTCTTTCAAATGATCAGTCAGGAAAAAAAATATATTAATAATAATTACTACTATAAAAGAAAGTTAAGTTAGGTTTGAACTGCGACCATGCAATGAAAAAGAAGTTTGACGAACGATAATTATAAAGAAAAATGGTATTAAGAAAATAAATATCTATACTATAAAATCACTGTAAAATATTATATCAGTACCGATTATTCTATTATTTATTTTACTTTCTTGCACAAAAAATCGAACTAAATGGCATAAAACCAATGTTTTACCGCTTTGAGATTAAAATTTATAAAGTATCGCAAACTTGAACCTGTAAATACATATTGAATAATTAACATTATTAACAAATAAAAGAGTTTATAATATAAGTAAGTAGTGTAGGTTGACTAAATGAAGATGCTATGCAAAGCAACGTTATTCACCAGGGAGCGGCTGTCAGAAAAGTAATTATGTCTAATCCCTAGAGTGATGACTGCAGCTAATTAAACGTGGCAGACTTTGTTCTTTAAAAAAACAATTATGTTTAAAAAATAATAGTTCATTATGATGCAGTAAGCATTTTTGTCTAACGTATCACATATTTTGAAGGCAATCTAGAACGTTTATTGGCTGGTGAGTTTTTTTTATGGTGATGGCACACGTTCGACCTCGATCTGTCCTGATGGTAAGTGATGACGCGGTCTACGGTGGAGCACGCTAATTTATAAAAAAAAATATATATATATATTACATACACAACATACACACAACACCATCGGGTCCCAAACTAAGTAAAGCTTGTACTATGGGTTTTAGAATATCTGATACTAAAATATATATACTTATCTTTTGTAAACACATACTTATTATACTCTTGCTTTGAAAACACCTAGATTGAGTCTGTAAATTACAATTTCATAATTTAACAACTTGTAACATTATGTTAAAGTTAATATTTATTTCATTTGTAAAGTTTGTGAAATACTGATTTTTTATTTTATTTACTTCTAGACTAAAACATTGAACGTTAGTTTTAATATTTTATTGCAATGTTATGATCGACGAAAACAGTATTTCAGTATAACCGTAGAAAGCAAAATATCTTGACTCAACTTCAACAGAAAAGATGTCTGATATAAAGTGAAATAAAGACAACGAGGGCAAGGAGTAATGATCCTGAACAGTTTCCATGAATGTTTTACATCACGAGGAACTTTATAGAGCTGTTTGTTATACAAAAACATAATATTTTTGTATCCACAAGGTATTTAATTTTGGTCATTACTAATTCAAAATAACACCTATAAGACAAAGATTTTGTTTTATAAATGATGCCCGCACTAGGAATAACTCCTGTGTCGCGGGGGTGTTCACAAGCACACATTTCACACACACAACGCACACCCAGAGTCAGAACAAATCTTTGCGGATAACAGAATCCATCCGTGTGGGGAGTGTGACCGCTTTAACCACTACGCCAACCGTGCCGCCCTATATTATGTAAATGTCAATTTTATTTACTAAGTATATAATGTAATTAGGTATTGTATGTTATCTTGTTCCGTGGTGCTAAGGATTATACTAAATAATGAAATAATATAAGAAAGCGGTCAAGGGTGTGTAAAGTCTACCAATCCGTAGTTGACCAGCGTGGTGGACTATGGCCTAACCCTTCTCATCATGAGAAGAGGCCCGAGCCCAGCAGTAGGACATGTATTAGATACAGGATTGCTATTGGTTTAATTATTATAATGAAATGATAAACTTTATTATTGAAAATACGGGTTACTCACGTTATTTAAGCCGGAATATGCCGACTAGTTTCGAATCTATTACGTAGATTCATCAACTCAACATTAAAGACGCTGTCAACCCACAACATAAATAATGATGGCGACGAGCCGCATGTACGTCATCAACAACAGAGCATCTTAAAAAGTTATTAATGTCTATTCCTTGCGTCTGTATTCATTTTTTTTTATGGTGGATAGGCACGCGTTTGACCACGATCTCACCTGATGGTAAGTGATGATGCGGTCTACGGTGGAGCACACTTTACCTATAAGATACCTATTAACTCTTGCTTTAAAGAGATCCAGATTGTTCTCATGCGGAAACAGACTCGGGCAAGGCGTTCCATTCTTTCGCATAATAAATGTAGAGGCGAAACGCTTAGTGCGTATTAGTGGAATATCTACCGTGAAGCGGTGCCTGAGTGCCGTTTGTCTGGTAGACCGATGGTGAAACGGAGTTGGAGGGATAAGGTTGTGTAGTTCCTCGGCACTCATAAATGTTACACTTCTTATTAATCGTATAGCTTTATCGTCACCTTTTCACAATGCCAATAGGTGTTTTATCCACTCTATACGTATTCTTTCTTTTCCCATCGTCTCCATCGATCTTCACTGATGACTACGGATAGGTCACAGATGCGATTGGCCGGCAGTACCTCTGTGTCTTATTTATTAGACCGACGGCTGACAAATGCGGGTAATGTATTAATGGTGTTTTTTCTACTACCCTAGTTTGATTAGAGGGCAATGGACGAGGAAATTGTATGGTTTAGTTAAGGAGGTGTCATTTTTAACCTCTTGATTTGGTACAAATAAAACTGATATAAATTAAGAAGTGCGAGTTAACATGGCGAATTGATTGTAATCAGCATGGATAATATTTGCATTTGCTGTCTCCAATTGTTATAGAATTGAAAGTAATGATACCATATTGTTTTATGCTAAGTAAGAATTTAAATTTAAAATAACACAATATCTCTATTGAACATTGTAACAATTTATGAGATATACAGCTTACCAAATTTTACTAGATATATATGGAAATATACAGTTTCTGTTATTAAGATGATACTATTTACAACTATATATACATAATGAAAAAATGTCACTCCTACAAAACAAATATAAAACGATATTTACACAACTGTATACAATATAACTCTCTTATATTTATAGTATTATGTATATTCTGCGCTGCATATAATTACAGTTTACTGATCATGGTTTCTATCTATTTGACAAGTACCTTCAGTATATAAGCTAAATATGCACAACAAAGGATGCAGAAATAAAAGTAAAATAATACTGCTTCATAACAACGAGAGATAAGGGCAGAAAGAAGAGAAAGAAGAACAACACTAAACATCCCTCCTGGCACCCACAAAATTACGGACAAAATTTACCTAACTTCCTTATTCAATTCAAGTTCAAACAGGCCACAATGGTCAAAGGAAACCTTCTAATAAAAATAAACATCTTACAGAACCCTTAACATATCCAAAGCATCTGGTACTGAAAGTCCTGAATTATGCATACCGTGTGGCTACGATGACCAGCCAAGCGAGCTCTTAAATGGACCTTGTGGCCACAATGCCGAGAACCCTTTACGGTGGTCAATATTTATGGGTGTCCGAACAAATTTACCGTGGTGAGGGGTCAAGGTGTATTGGCTACCGTTATGTAGGCCTTATCTGGAAAAGAATAAGGGTTGATTTAGGGTGACCAGTTTGAGAGTCCGTAAGTAGTTCTTTGAAGTTCGTTCGTGTCGATGAATGCTGATGAATGGGGTTCTGATTTTGATAGGTAATTCTGTTTGTTTGGTCACTTTTTGTATTTTTCGTAGACGATGGAAACATAAAGTATAATATTGGGGTAATTTATTAGCACGTACTATTTTCTTATGTTAATATATTTTGGACACCTTAAGAAAATAATACAATACAAAGTCTAACTTAATGCCCTGGGTCTGGCCTGACTATCAGTTAACCAATCATATTTATTATGTTTTAAAATGTTACTTAAGAGTTATAAGAGATAATAAACATTTCGTTTATATTGATGTATAACGTGAAGATCGTAAAACACCTACCCTCTTAATCGAGACTTCGAACGATTATGTGCATAAAAGCCTATAAAAGCATTTACAAAAAAAAAAGTAATTTCTAAAATTATAAGCTTAGAATGCTTATAATATGTATTGTAAAACAATGTTATTATTTAACAATACATATCGTATACCAAAGTTACATTTTTATATACAAAATTAGCATAGTATACCGAATTTCATCAATGAATGTATCGCATGAAAAGGAAACAGCTGAATCTTTCAGCTGTTCCCAATTTATATTATTGACAATCACCAGTCATAAATATCCCCTTCAATAAAGGTCCTCTTCAAGATTTCATCAATATCTGGAATCCCTCATAGAATCATTACCCATCTCATAATCCATGAACGTGAATATTTTACGTCGAGGCGATACGTCACATGCTTCCGAGGACAATAAAATGTTTATGGGTATTGCCTCACATCTTCTCTTTATGCATTCCTTGATCCCGTGTGTGAGATGATAGTGTTTTTCAGCAAGGCACTAAATAAATAATAATAATAAATATTTCACAAATCACACACAACGCCATCTAGTCTTAAACTAAGCAGAGCTTGTACTATGGTTACTAGAATAACTGATACTAATACATATATACTTTTCTTTTGTAAATACATACTTATTATACATAGAAACACCCAGACTAAGACAAACCCCCATGTTCATGCACACACAGATTTGTCTTAAGTGGGAATCGAACCCACGACCTCGGCGTTGCAGGCAGGTACACTACCCACTTCGCCATCTGGTCGTCACATTACAAAAAAAGTGCATTTATTTCGTTATAATTTTAGTTCATAATTTTATTTTTGTAAGTCAATTTCTCAATTGACTGATTCTAATCAGGTAACGTTGTGGAACGTAACATAAACGAAGTATTATATCCAAAAAATGTAATTTAAAGTTATTTATATATTTTTTATATTAAAAAAAAAACAATTCAAGCTTTGTAATATTAATTAAAAAATAACTTGGCGGTACTTCAAAAACTTTAAAACTAACAAAAGTGAGGGTGGTTTTCAAAAAATCATCAAACTCACGAACGGAGCCGGGGCGCTACTACTAGTCTGCTTGCGACGAAGACAAAGTGCAACCTTGTCGAAACGTCAATCACCAAAAGGTAAATACATTGAATTGTGTTAATTCCCGTTAAAATCATATCAATTAATATAATAGTTTTTGATTATGTGACGTCATGGTCAACTTCTCATGGTAGGTTTCAAGGGTATTCATA
Source organism: Hypena proboscidalis (assembly GCA_905147285.1). Lineage (NCBI taxonomy): Eukaryota > Metazoa > Arthropoda > Insecta > Lepidoptera > Erebidae > Hypena > Hypena proboscidalis. The sequence continues at coordinate 3,695,482 of LR990147.1, forward strand.
ACTAATTAGCAAGTCAAACCGGATGTATACATAAATGTTTGAAGTTAGATAACACCTATCTTAATTCCGTATTATCAGTACCGGAAATGATTATCTAATTAATACATTAATAATGTAACCGCAAGTCATTTCGGGAATTATCACTAAATTACGGAATTAATTGTATTTGATTAGATTACTAATGTAATTTGGATTAAATTGCTGTGAATTGATTCTATGAATGACAATATAGACTTTTTGTTATTTGCTGCATATCTCACATTTAAGCGTTAAAAACCCTTTATTGAATTATAAGCATTGAGATTTTAACTGCCTTGCTGGTTTAGTCGTTAGCGTATGCGGCCTCTCACCATGAGATCGAGACTTGATGGTTCGATTCCCAGGTCGGACAAAAGTGTTATGTGTTTTTGGAGCGAAGTTCCTTATCGCGCGTTGCGAAAGGGGGCTAGACGGAAAAATTGGGGCGAAAAGTTGTAACGACACATTTCGTAGCAATTCTCGTAGCGGCGTAGTAATTAAATTCAAATTTCAAATTCAAATTCAAATCATTTATTTTCATAGGCCCCAGGAGGCGCTTGAACATTACATGCTACGTTACAGCTACGGTGCTGCATCATCAGACACACAGCACGGCATGCGCATTTTTCTGTGTCTGTCTCTCTCTCTCGCTTATAGAAAAAAAAAGATAAAATAAAATAAAAAGAAAAAGTAGTTTTTTTTAACTTAGAAAAATAAAAACTTCGTTCCAGCCGGGTGTCCCTTGACAACTCAGTAGTTTTTATTTTTTTTTATTTTTCTCAAGAGCAGCACAGTGCTTTTTATTTTTGGACTTTTTGGTGCTTTTCATCAATTATCTAATGGGACCTAAACATAACAGGTGAAGTGTTGTTAATATTGGCGTAATTTATCGAGATTTTTCAGCAGGTCTAAAAAAATTTATAACACACCCTGTACATAATGCACCGTGTATCAATTCAAAGAGAATATATACTTTATGACACTCGATTGTTTATTCAAAGCAGGCCATTTCTTTCAGCTCGGTTCATGAGCTCTTGTGATAGCGTCATTTGAAAATAGAAAACTGAAAATGGCTTCTTAATGTATTTAAAATGTAAACTTAAATTAAAGTTTACAGGCAATAATTTCAGAAGCATTATAAATTAACAATGTGTTAATGATATGAGAAAATTATATGGTAGATAGCGCATACGGCTCTCACCGCGAGATCTTGGGCTTAATTCCCTGGTCGGGCAAAGTGTTATTTGTAATCTTTCAGTCAGGAAATTCGCAGCACAGAGTTGGAATTATGTCTGGTGGATGGCGATAGGCTCACCCTCTATCTATGGGATAGGGGGTGAGCCTAAACCTAACAGAGTACCTAAACATAACATGTGAAATATGGCTGTTGTACACCTCTGCCACACTGTTATGTTATGTTATGTTATGTGTAAATAATATCAATTGAAGGTACAGTCTTACGTAAAGCAAGTTTAGTTCCTCTTTGAATCGAAATAAAACTAAATCCTCTAATTTTTTTCCTCACCCGAATTCCAAAGCCAAATTTATCTTTACCAAAAAGTACATATTCTTTTATTAAACTCGTAAATACACACCAAAGCATTACTGTCACATGCTGAGAACAATCGGGGCAATTTGTAGCCCAGCCTCTTGAATTAGCCGATGTCTTGGGGCATTTTATGTCCTCAATCAAAAGTCCAAGAGCCTTCGAGTGCCACCGAACGACCTAATGAATTCTACTTTTAGCTTTCTTAAGGGGACGGGGCAGAAGAACCGTGTACGTGACTTTTTGAGGATATTTTATTTCGCTTTTTGTTTAGGTTCGCTACAATGTCTGGATTGTACTTGAATTTATTTTGTTTTATGTTGAGAGGAGTGTTGTGATTTTTATCGTTTTAATTTGATATTTAATGTAATAAAAACGGTATTATTTTTGTAAAGATAACGATTTTTTATCTGATAATTGGGCTAGCTTCTTGTGCGATTCAAAAACTGGATCAGTATTTATAATTTTGACAAAATAATAATTAATTTTAGTACTTAGCTACAATATTACACTCAGAAAGTTTTAAAATCCGCATTTCGATTATAGCAAAGATTATACAGCTTTTGCATATTTTTCAGTGTCTTTATTAATTTATTTTAAAACACCTATACAGAGACGCAAGCCAAACTTTGATCACAGTAAAATCAAGCAATACATGTAAGAAATTGATTTTATAGCAATAAGTCCGCCCATTGTATATACTATCTAAAAGATGTGCTTAATATACTGACTTTCAAATTTTACGAAGAAACAGTTGAAAAAGATATGGGACCGGCAGGATTTGAACCTGCGACCTTTTCAAATTTCAAATAACTATCTATCAAATCCTAAATCTTGGTGACTTGTCACTAGAAAAGTTCATTTACCGTGTTATTCTTATGAGTCGTGTTGGTAGGGCGGTGACTGTATTACGGTGGGGTCGCATTCCGCAGATTACTGCGTTGCTTCTTGTGAGGCGTTTACTGAGTGATAGCAACCTTTAGTAGGGAAACTAGATGCGGCTTGTGGCATGATCGTAAATTTGTATAACAAAATCGACTGTTTTAGTGTATTTAGTGACTATGTGTGAATGTTAAGAAGTCTGGCAAATCAACTGATCTAAAAATAAAAAAAATACTTAATATTACTCCTTACAATTTTAACTTAAAATGTATAGTTAAAGTTTACACCGTTTTCAAGAATAGGGCAAACGATTATAAAATTAAATTATTTAGAATCAAAGTGTAACTTCAGATATTTTTTTATAGATATTAAAAGTTATGGAACTATTAAAATTTAACTATACTTATAACTTATGGATCGCAAATAGTTATGGTAGTAGACGATATTTTTTTAGCTCAATAGCCCATATTATTTTTCTTACGCAACTTCAATTTCTAAAAACTGTTTTTACTCAGAAATTACTTTTTCCATATTTAATAGACACGTTTTGTTTTTTATTAACCGACTTCAAAAAAAATGAGGCGATGGAATTAGAACATTTAATTTTACTTAAGTATTTCTCACGTTTTATTGCATTTTTTGTAATTGAAATCGGTTTTTTTTTGTAAAATTATTTACATTATATCTCATCCATCATGAGTACATCTTCGACCCGCAGTCAGTACGCAATTTGCCTCAATAACGCCGCTTGTTCACCCACTTATCGACTACCTTCCTTTATAACAAACGTTGCGATGATGGCACAAGATGCGGGTATTGTATAACGTCCTTTTATTTCGCCGGAAATCTTGCAATTGAAACCACCACAAAAAACTGGTATTGCATTTCTTCTTCAATGTTTTGACTGTGTGTGTGTGTGTTTGTGACTGTAAAGTGTGAATCTTACAACAAACACCTTTTCATTAAGATGATCCGCTTGACATAATGGCCTATGGACTAATTTGACAACCATGAAAATCGATCAGGGAGCAAATGTAAAATTGGTACATCATAGCACAGTTATAAAAATTTTCAGTCACCTATTTCTCAAAATTGTAATTATTTCATAGTTGTATAAATTACTAAAAATTTTAAAGTGTTCAGCAATTTTATTGCTGACTGTACCAATAAGTAAGTTAAACTAAAAAGCTGTAATTATGAGAAACAGAAAAAAGGAACAAAATAAAATTTATCACCAATTTTTTCTGCTTATAATTTTCTTTCATTCAAGTCAATGAAGTAATCAAACTTAAAATTAGTTAGTCGATAGAACACTTAAAAACAACTTTATTTTCCCTCACCAACATTTCAATAGTCCACCTAAGAACATTACCAGCCAATACATTAACAATGTAATGATTTTAAAATTGCCATCGGAAATAACTTCTCACCCTCAATTTCAAACAATTTATATTGATACCTTAATTTACAATATACGTACGAATTTCACCTTTATTGTGTAGAAAATAAGGGCTATTTATTGAATAGATATATTCATAATGACTTTATTTCGTGATAGTTTTTAATACGTATAATGATTGGTTATCAACTTGGTAGTGATATTATTCTTTTAAATTAAGTTTTTGAGTCACTATTGCTTTGAATTGTTTGACTCATATTTATCATGGAAATACAATATGACACTATGAAAGAACTTACTTTAATAAATAACTAGTGGTAGCTCTTATTGTGTCGATAGAGAAAGCATCGTCTCGCCTTTAACCCACTTGTGCCGGTTTGTACATGATTGAGTAGCCTTCAAATTATGTATAAAAATTAGTACTTTAAAGCTGCAATAACCTAGTGGGAGACCATAGGACTGCGAAGTCGAAAGTTTAGGGTTTAATCCACTTTATAACACACACACACACTCGCTAAATAAATCGTTAAGATTCGTCTTCCGAGAAAATTATTGCTTCGTAACGGTGAAGGAAAACATCAATCTTAAGGCAATCTGGCGTTAAAATCTAGGTACTAAAGTTAGCCAGCGTGGTGGACTATAGCCTAACCTTTTCCTATCAAGAAACGACGCGTGCCCAGCAGTGGAACATATATAGGGCGTGGAACGTGTCTATTTAAAGATATATTTTATTAGCACTCTACGTTTTTCTTGCCCCCTCTATCGTCATCAAAACCAGTTTAAACCAGTAGACGGCACTAAAAAGATTATTGGCAGCGTTTGTCGTCATCACCATCGCAATCATTCCCCGATGACTAGCTAATGTCATTACCGTTTCATTACAGCGCCCTCTAATTGAAAGTAGTGAAACTATTGGGTTACTAGCTTGGGGGATGTAGCGTAAAGCGCTTCACACTTCGATGGGTATTTTTACCGCTGATCCAGCTGTTTCCAATGTAGTCGCTTTCCTAACAATAACATACAATGCTGAATATGTCAAAAATCAATAGACAGAAAATAATTTATTGCAGTGTTATAATTATTGTTGCAGCCTTCTGTAGATAGCAATCTCTATTGTACACCAAACTATCTAAATGTTATCATTAAAATAAGTTTCAAAATTACACGACAGGTTTTCAACAAAAAAATTAATGATAAGTGACACTAAGGGCCAGTTTCTGGGGTTCCGGAAAATAATAATAATAATAATCTTTATTGTACACCACTAGAACATTCAATCTGAAATCGTACATAAAATATGTTGCACAATCGGCGGTCTTATCGCTTAAGCAATCTCTGCCAGACAACCTGGATGGACAAAAACATAAGAGACAATTTTTATCCAACCCATAAAATATAACACGTCTGAATTTAAAAACAACTCAAGTTGCACTTGAAAAAAAAAACAGCATACACTTTTTATTTATGTGTGTTATTTGCTGATCCTGCCAATAAGGTATATCTGTTGCCTATAAAATCCAGGCTACTACTTAAATAAATAATAAAAACTAGCTAGATTTTTCTTTCTATAAAAAACTAGCTAGATTTTTTTTTGCAGCGCTACATTGCTTATCTCCCACATAGCAAATCGAAAATAACATAAGAGTTTTTATCCCGCGCACTGTATTCGCTGAAATCTAATTAGTACACGTTTAACACACGTCTGGTACCGGCTTTAATTAAAACTGAATAGTTCCACCGTCATCAGCGATCAGACATAACGAAGTGAATAACTTGTAATATAGTTGTGGGAGAAATACCAGCTTTATTTTTAATTTTTTGGTAAAACGCTGTGTTGCCTGAAATTGAATCGTATAATACCTGTTTTCCATGCTCAGATTTATTTTATCTGCACTATTTCTGTTGTGAAAGTGTTGCTGTAAATGCTAAAGTGGTGAACGTAATTAATATTAGCATTTAATATAACATAACATCACGCCTATATTACTCTAAAGGGTGTGGCAGGTGTACAACATCATGTTTCATGGGATAGGGGGTGAGCCTATCACTATCCACCGAGCACAATTCTAGCACCGTGCAACTACTTAGTAAAATTCGTGACGGAAAGTTCACAAATAACACTTTGCCCGACATGAGTATTACTTCGGCCAAAAATTCATTAAGTATACATACACATATTAAAAATGTTGCCATAAGTTATTGTAGCGTTCAGTCAAAAACATTGAAATGGTTAAGATTATTAAGATAGTTAACTATTTTAAAAAAAACATTATTTTACAGTTTTTATTTTATTTAATAATGCTACACGAACTAGTCATAAAAAGTACCTATAAAAAAAAAGCATTTATTGACTCAAATTAATCACAACAATGTTTGCGTAAGTTATGACACTAGAACATGTTTGATACAAATAGTTACTGATACTGATTCCCAAACTAAGCTATTGCTTGTATTTTCGGAGACAGCGTTCAGTCATGGAGTATGACTCTATGTTACATTAATATATATCTAATTATGTCGAAACATTGTTAAGTCTACTTCAAGCTAGTAATTCATAAAACAACTGATACTGATTGACCAAATGAATGTGCAAAATTGTTTGTTGTACAGGACTCTGAAAACGCCACCATATCAAACTATAACTACTGATAGTCTAAATTAAAACATTCTGATGACCGTTCAATCTCAGACCCCTCGACCCTTAGCCCTTGCACTTACATACAATACATACATACACTTCATACAATACATACACTACATACAATACACACTCATACATTGTAGTGCTGGTACACAATACGGGAACACTAATGGATTATCAGTGATTTGCATTTAGCTGGCTTTGCGGGATGGTGTAATAAAATAGTGAACTATGGTAAATTAACTTAACAAGTTCATCTTAATCTTGGTGAAATTCATGCCAAATCTACATCAGACATTTTTACATTTGTAATGCAACACTTGCGCACAATTTTAATAAAATTTATTTGGGTGTTGTGTTTATTTTCGTTCACGATAACAAAAAAATTACTATAGCGAGTTCGAGTTTATTACTGTGGTAGTTTTTAAGGTAAATAATTACATTTACTTCAAAACCTTCCACAGGATATAAACTTCATTAGAATAATGTCACTTTTAGCTAAAGATCTCAATCTCTATTTCGAACACAATAGCGTTCAGAGGCAGAAGGCCCTAGGTCTTGTTGCAGCGTTGTGATCACATTTCGTAACATCTTGATTGCTTATCTATAGAAGTAGTAAGTTAGAATTGTAAATTTTCCGTAATCCCACTGTTAGTCAACTGGTTTGCCGCATTACTTACTACCAATAATATTTAACTAGAAAATTTAACAGTATCGTTGAATGTCCATTTCAATTTGATGTTATGTATACCATCAATGTATACACATTGATGCAAATAAATGATGATTTGATTTGATGGTATACCTATATATGGTAAGTCAACACCATGAGAATATGACTGCAACCATCAATACAAAAGAAGAAGAAGATGGTATATATATACATAACATACACAACATGAGCAAGTTAACTAAATAATACTACTTAGTTAACTTGCTCACTCTCTTATACGGCCGTTGATCAGCAACAATGATGCGAGTCGACACAGGCGCACGGTCCAGTTGAAAATAATTGTCTCGCTGATAGTCCGGCCACCAACTCATTCTGCTCTGCACATATTTGTGCACCACTGTAGGGAAAGGGCTCGCTAATGTCTTTGAAATTAATAGTTTTTTAAGTCAATGTTTAACTATTAATTGTATACTACTGGAAAGGGTAAATTTAACAAGTAGTAATTGTGATTTGTGCTATACATATACCTGGAAACTAACTTTAAATTACTTTAATCTCAACGGTAGTTATTAGCTGGTAGATAATTTAAAACTCAAGCAAGAGTTTTATAATAGGCATGTAATAGGCTCATTTTTATGTCTATTTGTGTGTTTTAGATCACCAATCGAGAAAAAATGGAACCGTAAATTCTTCATTTTCTTCGTCGTGTGGTGAAAGGATTAGCCAATTCGCTTTGAAGAACTCGCGAATTGCCCAGAGTGCACCCGACGTAGGGAATCGTTGTGTACGTCACTCGGGGAGGCTCCTTTCATGAACCGTAAATGAAAACGATTAAATCAAAAGACTCAATCCTATTTGGGCTAACCTTCTTTCTTTTTCATTTTTGACATAATAGTAAAAATATTATATTAACGTTAATACTATTTAAGTAAGTCTTTATTTTTTTGTTAAGAAACTTTCTGAGATGTCTTCTTTACTCTATGCTGAGATCAAAAAACCAAGTTTAACAAGGCTTGGATTTGTAAAAAACCCCTAAGTTAGAACAAGTATATTGTGTCCGCCACATTACACACGACGACTGTTTGCGTCGACACAGTTTACGAGCTCACGGAAATCTGATACTGACACACCTATCTACCAGTTAATGCTCAAAGATTAGACGCTTAAAAATTACGTTTATAATTTTTTTTCTCTTTTTTACCCTTTCTTCTTTTTCTCAGTTGTTATCTTCATTGCTGAAGGTCGTGTCTAGCAAGAAGTATTGGTCACTCGATGCACTATGCTTCTCCACGTATTTCTGTCCTCGACAGTCTTTAAAGCCTTGGTTATTGATAGGCCAGTGAGCGATTTTACCCTTTAAGAGGGAATAATTGCTAGGCTGTTTGCCACACAAAAGTAATATGGGTTCAACTTTAATATTATTAAGTTTTTATTTATTAGACAAATCATATCTAAAACACGTTTATTAAACATAATTATTAATATTTTTCAGTTGGTATGTAACTCAAGTAATGATTAAAACACATTTGACGTTAGTATGATAACACGGCGCTTGGAAGTCTACTCTTAAATAACTTTAAGATATGCGAACAATAAATTAATTGTGCTATTTCTTTATACAAAAAAAAAATACGTTATTAAAGACTATTGATTTTCAGTATCTAATACTTCGTCCTCAACAGGCACACGAAGTTGTCTCTCCGCCGCGATTTAAGAAGACAAAGGGCAGTAAAACGGACGATTGCTCACAACATGCCGTTGGTCGGCGACAGACATCGTAATTAACAATTTGATAAAAATAAAATATCATCTTTTAACATACATAACATAATATAACGCCTATATTTTTATAAAAACTGACTTGAGTTTGTTACATTATTCTAATTATAAAATACGGGTGTTACTCACGTAATGTTGGTCTATTTAGTCGACCACGGTTTCACCTACACTTTTAGGCATTTTCAAGAGAGTGCGATACGTCGCGTCTGAGTCGCAGCCAATCTTGCACTCTATAGCCTAAAAGAAAAAGGTGAACCATACATACATAATATAACATCTATAGTTTAATTATTCCTTGTAACTACTCAATGCAATAAATTGTTTTGTAGACAAAAAATACCAAAGGTTGAATGGTTTACATCATAGAAATCTTAATAACTAGTCAATAGAAATGCTATCGACTATCTTTTAACACTGGGACGCATGTCGCCGGTTTTCAAATACCACTAAACACATACACATAACCAAACAATAAAAACACAATTTCGCCTACACATACATTTTGTATTCCTGCAAACAAAATTATTCTTTTTGCGATGACATTAAGCAATATTTTCTAAAAACGAATAATCTTTAGGGGCGCGGCTTCTGCAACCAATAATAAACATGTGCAAAAAGCAGAGAATGATATCGGGCGCTCATTTTCTCTAAAGAATAGTGCAATGCAAAGTTCAAAATACACATATCGATAATTATAATTTTCCGTTGAGCGTAAATCGCCAAAGAGTATCGCAACAATAGATAACTATTTATTGCAAGTGTTTCATTCCTCACCTCGCTTTTAGACGATTTATTTATGAGAAAAGGAATACAATAATTAAACGTCGATAAGGTTAGTAATTTTTTTTATTAAGTTGTAAAAATCTTAAAGGCCAAGCTCCAATACTTCACCTTACGGGGAAAAAACAATGAACAAATAATCAAATAGAGCAATAGTGGTACAACAATGAAGATTAAACAATTGTGCGCCAAAATAAATTGGGAAATAATAAGTGCAACATCAGAAGTTATTTTATTAGTATCATCCATATTACATATTCTATTTCATACATCTCAAATTCTAATATTTAACGAAACATCATATTTCATTCCCATTTCGGCAAAACTAGATATAAAACTAAAAAGTAATAAATTATCGATACAAAAAAGTAGTGGCACGTCACTAATTCGCGGCCAACTCATGCAGTGCGTTCCTTGAATTTACGTCAGCGGCGATATTGGTTATTACGCTATGGCTATGATTCCATTGCTGCTTTTAGCATTTGTCATAATAGACATGAACAAACATAAGTATTAATGGTTATTGAATTGAGAAAAAAATCTTTTTTCTGTGATAATCATAGTAGCGGCGTTGAGAATATTTGATTTGACTATATTTATAAAAAACTACATTATTTCATAAATTAAGTACTTACATATGAAAAGTTATCCCTTTATTTGTTAAGTTACAATTTTTGGAAGAGTTTCCGCAGTTGGATATGCTGCAAAGCACCATGTTTACCTCTGCGCGTCCCAAACAACACTGGTAACCACGACAACTCCTCAACTCGCGCTTGGGTTCGATTAGACAAATGCGCGGCGACAAGATCACGCGTCTTTGACATTTCTATTGCCTTGTTATTAAGATTTCTATGGTTTACATATATGGGTCAAATACAGAACCTCTATCTGAAGTTGTTTATATAGTAGCGAAGGCTACGCGGATATGCTACGTCGTAGCAAGTGACAGCATGACGTAGACATAACATAACATCACGCCTATATTACCCAGAAGGTGTGGCAGAGGTGTACAACATCCATTTCCCATGTTATGTTTACGTCCCATTGGAAAGGGGGTGACCTTATCGCCATCCAATGGGTACAATTCCAATTCCGTGTTGCTATTAAGAATTTCCAAACGGAACGGCGACGTGGTGAGAGGCACATACTATTCGGATCCCATAGGACCTAAACATAACAGGTGAATGTGGGTGTTGTACCACACCCTTCTGGGTAATATAAGCGTGATGTTTTGTTATGTCTACGTCTTGTTGTCACTTGCTACGACGTAGCATATCCGCGTAGCCTTCGCAACTCTATGTTGAAAATGAGGCAATTTTTTACCGACGACTTCAGATAATGGTTCTATTTTTTTTTTTTTAAAGCTTACTAGCAATTTGCAAATACAATTTACTAGTATTCTTGTTAACCCCCTCCAGCTAAGCTTAATTCGCTTGTGTTAGGAGGAAGTTTACGTCCGTGGTGTACCTAATGGCCAGGATTCGAACCCACGACCTCTCGATCGTAAGACCGCCTTATCCATTGCGCCACGGCCGCTTTGACTTTAATTTGACCCGTATGTATGTAAACCATTTAATCTTTTAATATTTTTTTTGTCTACAGAACAATTAATTGCATTGTGTAGTTACAAAGAATAATTAAACTCCCATATTTTATCATCTCATCTTCACAAACAGACTGCAACATGTCCCAGATAATAAGCCATACACCTCAGGCGACACGCAACGACAGAAGGGCGTGTTCCAATGATTTATCCTCTCTTGTTCATGCTAATCGCGTGCTAAGTACGTTCTGATTTATGGCCCAGGATTTAAGTATAATTATTTAGATCACCCCTTATGTTGAGAGGTGGGGGGGGCAGGTTTCGTCAGACTGAGCATGCTAATTGCGGATCTGTTATCTTTGATTCGGATTTTGACTGTGACAAAGATTGATTACTTGTTTAATTGTAGATCAAACTTATTTTTATCTGAATGGTATACTTGTTATTTTTATTAGAATACGATCTGATAATGGGATCATAGAGAAATCGAGTGCAACCCTAAAATTTTAAAGGCTTATTTATTGTTTTTTGGTATATTAGATATTTGCAGCTAACAGTCAGCATTTCATGTTGCTGAGCTAATGCTAGAAGGTACAAATCCTCAGCGGTTAGGCATACGGGGATATTTCTTTAAATATATACATATTTCTATTTCTATTCTTCTAAGTTATACACAGATGAGGGGAGACGTTGAATATTACTCAAATATTTCTTACTTTTTAGTGCATTTTTGTAATTAATAAATATAGCTTAAAAAAACTAAAAAAACACGCTTTTAAAGCACATCAAACTAAAAAGTTAAAAATAATTCTTATTATAACCTGAAAATAATAATAAACGAAAAATACTAGTACTATTGTGAAAAAAAGCGTGGGTCGCTCGATAGACGAAAAATATGGCACAGAGCGCCCCACGCTTTTTTTCACAATAGTACTAGTATTTTTCGTTTATTATTATTTTCAGGTTATAATAAGAATTATTTTTCACTTTTTAGTTTGATGTGTTTTAAAAGCGTGTTTTTTTAGTTTTTTTAAACTATATTTATTTTTCACTTTTTAGTTTGATGTTATTTAAAAGCGTGTTTTTTAGTTTTTTTTTAATCCTGGCGATCCTAATCAGGATAATGAGATAAATTTATGAAATTATTATATTGTCGCTGATTCTTTACAAGTGTAGAAAGTTTGAATTAAATCTGTCCGTTTAAAGTGGGTCAAAATCGAGTCCAAAGGAGTCGGTTACATACAAACAAACAAACAAACAAACAAACAAACATACAGGTGAAGCTAATATAAGCGTGTTAAAAAGAAGTAGTGCATGCCGCCTGTCCTGGTTGGTGGTTACCACGATGTAAACCACTCAACGTGTGGTCTCAGTTTCGATCTTCGGTCGAACCAAAGTATTATTAGTCAATTTTTCATCAGGGACCTAAAGGTAACAGGTAAAATGTTAGTGTACCTTTTCGGTAATATAGGTGTGATCTTTACGTAGCAGAGCACATTATTTTGATTGGTAGATATTACAAATATCATATTTTATTACAATCTAGCCCATAAAGGCTAATAAGTAATTTTATTTAACCTAAATTAATATGTAAACATAAAACACAGCACATAAGATATTGATTTTCAAATTCAAATTATTTATTGTACACACAGTATTATAATAATATTATATTACAAAACAGATAAATATTGGGTACAAAGGTGAAATAAGTTTTTTTATTTATTTATTAAAAAACACTAAAGAAATATAAGGTTACATTAAATAACTTGAAAATATATACAAAGGTAAAAATAAAAAGGCAAATAAAAATAAATTAAATCAATATTGAATTTTCTACCTTTGAGCCGTAGAGGAGAACAAGACTAGGTAGGAGTCAAGTTGAGTGTACAACTACAAAGTAATAATATTAAAATAATGCAATGAGAATGCTTATATACTATAATAATTTAAATAGTACATACTACCTTATTTTGTAATATAATCTACTACTTAATATATTATTTATATACATAAATACACCTACATATAAAATACATGCATACATACAATACTTACATATTACAATAAAATTTAACTATTTTTATTAGGAGAGAGAAAATGTTCTTGAACTCTTTTCCTGAAGACATCCTCCGAAGAACTATCGCGTATAGAGTGTGGAAGAGAATGCCACAGCCGAACAGCACGAATAGAAAAAGAACCAAATTCAAATTCAAATCATTTATTTTCATAGGAGGTGCTCGAACACGTCAAAATATTAAAAACAAATGATTTAAAATTAAATTATAAGTAAAATTTAATTATACTAATTACAATGATTTGAATAACCGGGGCTTAGATTACCAGATAAGAACCATTGTAACAGCTCGAGATATGAAGATGTGTTCTGAGGAGAAGGGCAGATGAGGAGCGACAAGGTTTGTCCCTAGCCACAAGAAACTGAAAGCGATCACGATGGTAAGAAGGAAAACAGGGATTATGAAGGTCAGAAATCAGAAGAGAGAGGATGTGTAAATCTCAACGACGCCAAATGCGCAACCACTTCAGTCTTTCTCGGAACTCCGAGACTAGTTCTAAGTGTCTGGTACTCTCAAGATAGATATTATAATCTTAATCAAGCTATTCTCGTGGTAATGAATTCAAGAGTCCACTTATAGTTTTATGACGTCATATTTTCAAGTCTGACTCACGTTAAAAATTTCCAGCATCATTTAAAGTTGTCGCATAAATCCTAGCTCAGTAATATAAGTTCGTCCGTAAGTCTGTACACTACAGGGCTTATTATAAAAACTAACAAGTTTCGCCTTGGAAACATAAAAAGGCCGTAAAGTTGTTTGTCGACAACAGAAGTAATTATACGAGAGCTATTTAATATTAACAAGTGTAGAATCGTTAAGTTTCCTAGGAAGAATGCATACTGCATTTTATTTAAGGCGGAAACAGTAACAAAAGCTTTGGTGTCTCACTCTTGTACCCCGTTAATTAAATTATGTAAGTCGGTAAAAAAAAAAAATGACAGATTTAATCAATTACTTATGGATATAAAGAATTGCATGTTTCAAGGAACTCAAAACATAGAACTCAAACTCAAAACCATAGAGTACATAAATTTATTTAGTCAATGCTCAAAACGTAAAGTAGAGGTAGACAACAATGCAGATTGGAAGACGAAATAAAGATGACAGCGGATCCTTGTTGGAAAAGAGTCACAAATGATAGTGCTCATTGGATAGAGTTAAAGAAGGCCTTTGCCAAGAGGCAAACTGAAATAAGAGACACTATGTATAAGTGTGTAGATTTAGAATATCAGTAAATTTCGTTTATTTTTTTTTTATAACTTTTTCTCAGTAATAAAGGCTATTTTATTTTAAGTTTCAAGTCTCATTATACCAGTTTTTTGTTGTGATTGAGATTTTCTTAATTATTGAGGATTTTTTAAATGATTTGATTATAATAATGTCCTTTACAATTCTAAATAATTTCCACAGTTGACACAGCTTTTCAGTCACTATCTATAATAATAACTCGAAAGATGCCCGTAAATTATATGTGTTAGAAGTTCAACATCCAAAATTGAAGTCAACAAAGGACCACAGCATCTTCAGACATAGATTGATAACACGAACAACAACACTTAATCCCACATTAGATACAACGCCCATCTTAATACGAACACATTCTCTAGTGAAAAATGAATGAAAAGAGGGTAGATAGAGAAGCGATTCGAGACCATTTCCTGTTCCGGTTCGGCATCCATCTTAGTCGGATGTTTGACACCCTTTTTAAGTTATCGTACTGTAATGATGGTCTACCTTGTACGCAGGCCTTTTAGGAACAATTAGGCCGTTCTCTGCTTCTTCGGTGCTGGAGCGGAGCTGTAAAATGTTTTAATAGAAGAAAAAAAATCTCTCAGTTTTTGTTTCGGCACTTGACATGATATATATTTTTAACCGACTTCAAAAAAAAAAAGAGGTTCTGTATTCGATCCGTATGTATGTATGTATGTCACCTTTTTATGTTCGCGATTTTCTCGGAAACTACTGATCCGATTTGAATGCAGTTTTCGGTATTTTAATCCTTGTGTTTCAAGAAAGGTTTTAGTATATAATTTATCAGAATCTGATGAAGATCTTTGGAGACAGGCAACGGAACTCTTCAAAAACGAATAGCTAATGAACCACGTTTTGTGCAATCGTGTATCTATGTATTGTTTTCACCACTACATAACATAACATCATGCCTGTGTATGCTTTGAAGGGTAAGCAGAGACAGCCTACTTACCTACCCTTAAAGTACCGAAAGTTCTGCTTAGGTTTGGACGGGGCTTACGTTTCAGCATATTTGTTATTATCGTAGTGATAACTTATGATCATGAAGATCTCAGAAAGAATTTTTTGATTATTTTGATTGTTTCTATTGTGTTTCATGCGTAATGATGCCTTAGTATTTCTTCCTAACCCCATCGTTAAATCTAAAAAACTAAGACACTAAAAAGCTTGAAATAAAAAAATAAAATAAAAAAACTAATTAAAAAAAATTAAATAAAAAAAACTAATTAAAAAAAATAATATTCTTAACTCGAGCGTATTCTAAATATTATAATATGTACTAATTTTTTTCAGAGAAAAAGGAACCGCCTTCAAAAACTCAAAAGTAAAAAATAAAATATTCGCTAAACTTTGCTTACCTTTATATTAATTTGTTTAAAACAATAAACCCAAATAATTATGTAATACCAATTAATTATATTTTTTTGAAGTCGGCGCCAAATTATTATTAATATTTTACCGCGCCGCCTCGCACCGAGTAATTAAAACACGACCTATACTGTCCGAGATTTTTGTGCAGTGGATGTAGCAAACAGCATTGACCGCAGTTTACTAGATGGTTACAGTTTGAGTAGTTAAAATCATACAGATATCATGACGAACTATTTCTACTGTGGCTTGCAAACCTGACACCTTTATATCAATATTGAAATTGTTATATATTATTATTATATACTAGTTATGTATCTATTGAAAAATACATATTTTGGATCTGAAACTAATTTAATAACTTTATCTATCTAATCTTTACTTAATAAACTTCCATTAGACGCAGTAGACTTATCGATAGGTAAATTAAAGAAATATATTAAAATCAGACCATCTCAAAAAGCTTATTACAGTATTTAAGACTACATAAATGATAATAGTATTTGGAAATGAACTGCTCTTTTTATGTGACTTTCAATATGTATGATAATTGTTATATTTTATTAATTTCATTTAAAAAGATGGTGCACATGAGTTTCTCACCAGCTCTTCTCATAATGCAATACCCATCGGAGCTGGTACTTTGATTTTAATCTGATTCTAAACAGTTGGATTAAAATTAATCTATGCCCCGGTTATTCAAATCATTCTAATTAGTATAATTTGGTTTTACTTATAATTTATTTTTATATCATTTGTTTGTAATATTTTGACGTGTTCAAGCGCCTCCTGGGGCCTATGAAAATAAGTGATTTGAATTTGAATTTGAATAAACCAAGAACCATTTTCAAAGGATCCGGATAGATCTTATACAAACCACAAAATCTGAGCTGACCAAGTTTAAAAAACTTTCATTTATGTGTGTTTTATACTTATCCAGCTAATAAGATTTATCTAACACCTCTGACATTGCGACTAAGTTTTATAGCTACATTAAAAAAACATTGTTCTTTATTACAGACATTAAAAATTAAATAATTAAAAAACAAAATGATACCTAACTATGTACAACTGAAAGAGAAATAGAACTAAAAAAATTTAAAAGTTATGCGTCAAAAAATACTTCCGCATCAATGTCAAATGCGGGTGACGTGCCCAGAAGGCTGGCGGCTTGCCGCGTTGAATTGCAATGCTCAACCTTTAAGCAAAGTAAAAACCAGCCTTTAAAAAAACTGACACTCATACATTAGAGATCATCTAAAAAAACATTCACACTTTAAAGCGGCAATTTAGAAAAAAGAAATTATACTATTTTGCAATTGTTTTCACGTGCATTACTGATACAATTAAGTCAAAAATATAAAACAAAGCGTTATGGCAAGCATGAACATATATATATTATAGGTTAAAAATTACGACTTTTACGTTTGAATTCCCGAAATGCTATTTTCCACTTCAGACAATCCTTGCTGGCAAAGAGAAACCCCTTTCACATTTTACTAAGGATCTGTCTACTGCAATTACCGCATATTACCGGTATTACTACCGACTACGGGTATTACCGGCCGGTACTTTCAGTGGATTTAATAGTAAAAAATTCAAGCGGTCAACGGACAAAGAAAGTTGGTGAACAATTTTCTACTTCAGGAAGAAGTGGGAGATTATAAAGGATGTGTGAAAAAGTAGATGTGGTGTATTTGTTGATATTAATAATATATATTTTTTTATGCTATGATCTGTCATATTTGTATCACGTGTTGAAGCCCCTCCTAAGCCTTTGAAAAATAATAATTGTTGCGAATAAAATAATAGTACTATTATCTCTTGAAACTAAAATAAGAACTGTACAATTTGTGTTATATTTTTAATACAATTAGGACCAGTTTTAGAGGTTTTGGGTATATGTTAATCGAATACGACCCAAAAAATTTAATTTGACCGAAAAGAGTCACAGCTGTCACTTTAATTTTTGTATGCTATATGTTTATACTGCCAATAAGGTTTATTACCAAGAAGAAGAAGAATAAGAATTGTACATCATCCCATGTTATAGAAAAGTAACAAATAAATTCACTTCTGCTACTTCTTAAAAATCCACTACACAATCGTGTACATGAACAACCACTGTTAAAGTATTCACAATGTGCTACAAATACCTTCTCCATAAGAAAACTGAATACCACTTCATGCCTGCACTGCCGGCCATTGACAGTAAAAAGTACAGCGAGTTTTGAACAAGCCACGTTGCGCACAAAGCGTTCAATTCCAACCAAAAACGAAAAGAAGTGTAATCTGCCTGCCTTTGACGGTTTCTGGTTGAGTTTATAGTTTAGAGCTTAAATTGTGGACTGCCTGGATATGGACAAGAGTTACCTGTCATTTCGGTGCTTTTACGCCAGGTATCACAGCATTTTTAAAAGTTTCACAACATATTGGACTGCGAAACAAATTAAAACCTTTCAGTTTTACGAGCAATCACAAAGCAATTGTATTTTTTATTCATGTGTGAACCTTGTATGGCTATTTGTAATGTGGTTTATACTACAATATTTTTGTCACGCAGAAAAAAAATTAAACCTAAGACCTGGCGATGAGAGGCGCATACACTAACCACTAGACCATCGATGCAGTCTTATAAAGATTATAATAATGTCCTTCGCAATTTTAAATAATTTTCACAGAAATGACTGGAAAGATTCTCGTACGTTATATGTGTAGAATTTCAACGTCCAAAATTAAAGTCTACAAAGGCCTACAGCACCAAAATTAGCAAATTCATTAGTATCTAAAACTACATAATACAAAAATATGTTATTTTATTTAGGAATTTTATCTTTGTAGTTGAATGATATGAATACTTGTAATAAAAAAGCAAATTTTAGCTTTAAAAATTAAGAATCCAGCAGGACTCGAAACTGCACCCCCTAGGGCCCCAAGTGCTTTGCCAATTCAGCCATGGATTCGTATGCTGCTAGACTCGAAATTTCTCAATTCTTTTTATGCCAACGTCATAGGTATATATATATATACATATATACCTTAGCTAGACGAAACTTACTTGGTTTTAGCGCCAACTATGCAATGAGTATAAGTCACTTAGTTACATGGGGTGCATGAAAGGAGCCTCCCCGAGTTACGAACACAACGATTCCCTACGTCCGGCGTACCCCGGGCTATTCGCGAGTTCTCCAAAGCGAATTGGCTAATCCTTTCACCACGATGGCAAATCAAAATAAAATTTGACTCAGCCATTGACACGACGAAGAAGAGACTTAGTCAGATACATTTCGTCTGTCCTGCTGGATTCTTCATTTTTCAACTTTAATATTATTATAAAAGATGAAGTTTCATATCATCCTATACAGACAAAAGTCCATCCATCCCAATTATTTTTACCTCACTACCTAGTTGCCACGGCAATCATCCACCGGACAAAGGCCTCTCCGTAATGATTGCTATTATCTGCCCACTTGGCTGCCATTATAGTATTGTAGCATTGCACAATGCTGACCACTCGAAGGTACTCGTGTTACCCCTGGTTTACCCCAGAAAATACGTGGATTATGATTGTTAGTCGGTAATTGTGATCATTTTAATGATTCTGCGAAGTTACTTATTTTATAAGATAAAAAGGCTCGAAGAATGAGGGGAATGACTACGGTGTTATTTGAGATGCCATCGCGGATATGTGAAAATTAGAAAAAAAAAATCAATTTGTAAATAGTTATGAATAATTTTTCATCAACTTGTATATAAATACTTTTCTTACTTATATATTATATTATTATTATTATTATTTTACAATTTATTGATTAAATAAACATACTTATAATACATAGAAACACCCAGACTAAAACAAACCCCCATGTTCATACACAAAGATTTGTCTTAAGCAGGAATCGAACCCGCGACCACGGCGTCGCAGGCAGGACACTACCCACAATGCCATCCGGTCGACAAAAAGATACAAAGTATCATCACCTGCGACCATTGACTCAACAACTTTTCATCCACCCTACGGCGCCCTAAAGACTGCGTTTCCACACTAATTTGTTACTAATTTATCAGAAAACAAGTCACCATTACACACTAGTCGTTTGTTGAGGGTTACAAAGACATTATTATTTACAAGTGCCTGACCTGCGAGCTCACGACTTGCCTTTCAGACATTTCCTTTTATACAGGTTGTTCCATTTACTTTGCAAAAAGTCATAGAGATTTTTGCGAATTTAATTTACACACTAGAAAAATAAATGATGTTAAAATATAATAGTTTGGTAAATAATAATTATGAGATTATTATAGTTAAATTATTTTTGCAGTGTTCTATAACAGAAACTTCATATTTTGGAGGATGAGTTTCAGTCGGCCAGTGACAATGCCCGAATATAATAGTAATATTTTAGTTTATTATTATGTAGTTACACATAATGTACTCATTAGCTAACTATTTAATCACTGACCCTGACTAACAATTGTATTTTTTTTGTAAAATGTAAAAAACACATACTATTCTGTTAAGCTTATTAAAAGCTAACCTACTAACCCAAACCACTTAGTAACTTCGCTAATGAAACTAAATTAAAAGTATGAAACAACAATATTGCTAATATTGTGGTCTTGGCAAGGTTATAAGTAACTGTTTTAATCCAGAAAGCCAGCGATTTAGTTGCTTAATGAATCGAATTCGTCGTTAATAATAGTCAAATTATTTTCATCGTTTCGAATGACTAAACTTATGAAGAGAAAAGATTTTTTTTTACTGAACTGTGCTGAACTGATCATGGTAAAAAGTTCGAATGGAGGCAGTTTTGTCTTGATCTAAAATGTAAAAAAGTAGTTACATAAATTACATTTAAACCGATATACCTACTGGTTTGAAATGAGGGCAAATTCTGTTCACAAACTGTGTTACAGTTTGGCAGAAGATAATTTGATGTTTAAACAATGTATCAAAAACTAAACAAACATTTTTCAATTTCATATTTATTTATTTTTATCGGCGGCGCGCGGTCCATGCGGGTGGTTGCTAGTGTAATATAATTTGACTGTTTTGTCACATAATAATACATTGCGCAGTAAGAATCAAACCTACTTATATATCAATTTTTTGCGACACATAAAATTGTAAGAGTACTAAGTTAGAACACCAGCCTGTACATTGGACAAATTGAAAGCAATGAAGTTGAAAGCGTAAGTTCTCAATCATTCAACTTAACGACAATCGGGGAGAGGGATACGCGAGGAGTGTGCGATTAGCTTTTGCTAAATGGATGCGGTATTTAAAAAAGTTACTGTCAGTGTTATGTACCTTAGGGTAAACAAGCTTTTGCTCGCGATTTCGTCTCTTTGAAATTCGTTACATTAAGTAGTAGCTGCTCCCGCGCTTTGACCCACGTTAAACCTTTTCGGCTGCTCCCGTGGAGCTTAGCGTAATGTTTAACCATGTAAGAACATTTCTTGATAGTCTTACAATCAAACAAAAAAAGTATTTTTAATATCCGATCAGTAGTGCCCGAGATTAACGCTAACAAACAAACAAACTAACTTTCGCTCGCGATTTCACCTGCGTGATAGGAAGAAAGTAGCGTATGTTACGCGCCTTACCGTCAGTTACCTGCATCTAACATTTTATCAAACTTACTCATATAAATACTATATACTATACTACTGTACTTATTTATACGTCCCTTTTTTAAAGTCTTCAGATACGTATTTTGCGAACGATTTAATGGAAATTAGATAGGTAAGGATATTTTACGACACATCAATTCGTTTTAAATAAACTTTTGGTAGCACCCCTAATATGCACAAAGATTGACAATGGAAATATGCTTCAACCTCGGTCTTAATGTACTATCATCAAAGTTGATTCATGATTCATTTGACAAACATTTCCTTTGACATTTTTAATGTCGATAAGGTTCACATTTGCTGATAGAACAAGTGACTATACAGTTTTAAATGACTATACAAAAATATTATTATGATGGATCATGAATCTGCTTTGTTAATATACATATATAGTACAACCATAAAACTTGTATATCTTTTAAAACTTTACTTACCTCCTCTACCGCTTTCGACCTCCATGAACCAAGATCGACAAAGCTATAACAACTTAATAGTGTAAGAGCGAGTGATTGTCGACGCACGACTAATGACAGTCTCAAACAATTTGGCGCACTTTTTATCGACGCCACCTTTTACCCTTACTGCTTGTTTTTCTATTGTATGTTTGAACTGATTGACTGCATACGGAAACACCATGGTCTGTGGGGTAGAAAAATGTCTCCAAATTTCAAGTATACCAGTTTAACTTTCGTCTGCGGCATTGCACGCTTGGTGTGTCGATAAAAAGTAGCGTAGTAATTTAATGGGTCAAGATTGGTTTAATATATTATCCTATTTAGTACAAATAAACAAACAAAAAAATATTATATTCTTTAAAATATTAGTATATCCACTGGACATTTTTGTGTTGTCTGCCTGAGCCGCCCGCTTTAGTCCTCTCCAAATAAATTGTGCGTTAGACTTTTGATATAAAAAGTGCTAAATAGGGTAGTAATAGTCCCATATTGCTCTTATTTTGGCGCAATAAACTCAAAATATCGTCTTATTATTCAAAATGATAACGGTTGTCATATTAAAAAAAAAACATTGTTCACAAGTTTATTTGTACATCTTTATAATAAAATAACAATAATACTTACATCAAAGATCGCAAGCCAACACAATTTGAATAGAACCTTCATACAACCAATGCCCTTTACGTCCTGCTTCTGACATTCAAATATTCTCAGGTCTTTGTGCTAACACTGTTGTAACAAATACGTCTTTGTTAGGCATGGAACAGCGTCATTTTAACTGAAATCCGATAAGCTTTGACGTTTTTGATGGATTCCCGTTATAGACAAGGAAATCAATCCAAGCGGGACTAACTATATTACCTATTTATTGAATTTTCACTAATCACTGAATAAATAAAAGTAAAATCTCGATATTTAAAACAAGTAACAATGCTAAGGTGAAAGTTGTATGAGGGATATTTAATATTCAATGACATACAGCTGCGTTTTGAGACGAGAAAATCCATAACTGCCATGTTTAGCATACGGATCGTAGAATCAAAACAATAGAATGGATTGTGTAAAAAAATTTATAGGCAGTTATCAAAATTCATAGTCTAATAAAACTAATCTAGTTTAGAGCTCGCGCTACATCGCTGAAAATATAAAATATATTTCCGAATCAAATCTAACATCATCAACGAAACTAAACACACGTTTGTCCGTCAGCAACAAATTGGTGTTGACAAACCGACCACAGCCCACCACTGACGCAGCTTTGTGACTCCACCAATAAAGCGAAAATTAATTAAACCACATTTCAATATGCCAAGCAAAGTGAATAACAAAAACTACGATTCAATATACCGATACTATGGACCTGTGTTATTTGCATTAGTGCTTTGTGGTTATGATTACGATTATTATAAAAATGTATTTTATATGAAAGTTATTGTAAAAAGTTTTTGTTTGGTGCTCGTTGCTGTA
This sequence comes from Hypena proboscidalis, assembly GCA_905147285.1. NCBI lineage: Eukaryota > Metazoa > Arthropoda > Insecta > Lepidoptera > Erebidae > Hypena > Hypena proboscidalis. The sequence continues at coordinate 3,718,996 of LR990147.1, forward strand.
GTCATTTATGCTTCTACCAGTTGTTGTCCGAGTGATATCTCTCAAATATGGTCTTTGATGGAATACGCTTGCTCTGTAATAGTCATCCTTTTTTCTAAAAGTCAAACAGAGTTATTTATTCAAAAGATTTCAGACATTGATACGTATTTGAGATTGAATGTCCGCCACTATGGGCAAATTGCTTATAAGTTAGCTATTTTTACAACTATTACGTGGCTCGTGAGAGTTGCTTATACTTTTATGTATTGTGATCTATATCCTTGCTATGATTCTTTAACACTATATGCGATAAGACAGTACTCCTTACTCGCTCTCGATTTGAATCGAGTGTGGCGATGCATGCTTTTCGATTCAATTCGTTATCGCTTAAAAGTACTTCGGATTCGTTTAGAAGAGACTCCAGAACACGATTATTACTTATACGTGAAGAATAACAGGAGTATAAAGGATAATAAAATGAAGTTTTTGCTGAGTTTATATAGAAAAATTGCGGATTTGGTGGATCAGATATCTCCAGAGTTGCATGCCTCTGTAAGAATTAAGTTAAAATTCTAAATGAATATCGTTTTGTCATCGGTTTACTTATGTCTTAATATATTTTATTGCAGCTATTCCTCAGTGTGTTTGGCAGCTTACCGAAATTGATAACAAATGTGTATCATATACTTACAGCGGTGGAAGGCAAGGTAATTACTATTATTTGATTGTAATTTATGCAGTAAAAATACATAATAAGTGAGACTTAAAAGTATCATTTAATAAATCGATTGATTGTTTGGATTACAGGAACCTATAGAGTCTTTGGGTTACGTAACCATGCATGTCATACAAATATCAATGCTATTATTCTCTCCGTTCGTCGCCGTCGAGTTCTATTCGGTAGAAGTAGAGAGGATAAGATTAATCTTGATCCATAAACTAATTGACCAGCAAAATGGTAAGACTTTAATTATTATTATCACCTTTTATCAATTTAATGGCTACATTTTTAGTTATCGTGTTAGTCTCATGTGCTTTAAGAGATTGTATAAAGTACAATTTAATAACTATTTTAGATTTACAATTATAATATTAAACATTAATTGATTTTCCTAAGACATGTGTAGCAAATATAACTAGGGACTACAATAATCGTCAATAGTTTAGTGTGTATATATTTGTCATTATTCATAATTCAATTTGATCGAATCAAGATTCAATTGAATCTTCCAATTTGCTTTGGAGGGAAGTAAATATACATACTATCCAACTCCAACATACTTCTGATTAATTTCGTTGCGGGTTCGAAGACAATTATATCTCTACTTGGGATTGCCCGTGTGTCATGCACTGTGTCTTACTGTTGGTTACCGCTGTTGACCCTGGCGACACAAAAGTCACAGTGGCGTGTACCTGGGATTATATTCTATAAAAAAAAGTTTATGTATTATATAATATAAAATCTGAAATTTTTGACAAAACTGAAAATCGCACTAAGAAATTTATGTTTTCTTATAGATCTGAAGACTGTAGAGGATATAAAAATGTTTCTTCACTACACCGAGATGAGACCGTTCAAGTACAGGATATTCCGAATGATACCTATTAACCTGATGCTTCCACTGGAGTTGATCAACTTATGTATCAATTATGTTATTGTTGTAATTAACTTTACTCATTTGTATGGATAGGAAACATTTTTCGGTGTTGTTAAAGAGTATTAATACATAAGTAAAATAGTTTTTAGTCTGCTTCGTTGGGCTAGTGGTTAGCGTATACGCCTCTCACTGTAAGGTGTCGGGTTTGATGCCCGGGCCGAGCAAAGTGTATTTTGTGAACTTTCCATTAATTGATTCCACAAAATTCTCTATACCAGCATGGAGTTGGAATTGTGCCCGTTGCATGGCAATAGGCTAGCCCCCTATCCCATGGAAACTAAACATAACAGGTGAAGTGTAGGTATTATGATATGTTATGTGTAAAATTTGTAGCTATCGTATGTACTTGATTAAGGAGGGTACATTTTAGCAAATATCGTTCTGTAGTAAAAAAATAATAAAAAAAATATCATATTTCAAACAAGAACATCAAGAAAAGTAAAAAAGAAATATTTTTAATGGTTATTCGATTGTATAATAAAGCATTCTCGATTATATCATAGTGCGTAGGTACTCGATGTAACTTTAATCTTGTTGATTAATTTACCACCGCTTTACCGTGCACTGCCGTGGAACTCTTTAATTTGCTTAATACACTTATTGTAAGTGTAATCAGCTGAGGCTAATTTTATCTATTAGGTATAATCAAAGCATGTAACATGTAATAAAGCTGTTAAGTTTTCTTAATAAATAAAATCAATAAATAATCGAGCTTTAAGCCAGTTACACGTTGAATATTCTATGAAACAATTTGTAAGAATTAATAAGAAACCGTAAATAAACAGCACTGAAATTAATTTAATGTTTACAAACAGAAAATAAGTCAAAACTTTTCTACAGAAGATTCGTTGACCCTTTGAAGTGAATGTTTGATGGCTCGGAAGCACATTGGTTTAACGATTTACTTCTTATTTCACTTCATTGAATACGATCAAGTTTGGAGTTATTGTAAAGTGTCTGTCTGATATAGCAGATTTCTGGACAAATAAATAATCTTTGGTGATTTATCTAATTATACCTTGAAGATTACTTTTCTTTCTTTCCAGATGTTATTTAAAAAAATAATTTCGTTCGCTGCAATAAAACAGTAAAAGTATATGCCGGTCCCATATCTTTTTCAACTTTTTTTAGTATAATTTGCTAAGCATAGCTAAATGCCATAAAAATTCAATATTTACAACATTTGTGCTGAGTGTAACTTCCTCTTGATGGTTTGTATCCTGCTTAAGATAGGAACAAATGGATGAACGTGACGTCACGAAATGACGTATCATACAGTTGAAAAATGTAGGGTTCTGGTTGGAGGCGATTGTGGCTGGATGGCTAAAGTGCCTGTCCGGTGTGCAGTAAGGTCGCAGGTTCAAATCCTGGCGGTGCCATATCTTTTCAACTGTTTTTTAGTACAGTAAAAGTAGGTTAAGTTATGTAAGTTCTTTTTCCAGTCGACGTTTTCACGTCAGAAAGATTTTTATATACTATAATATTATTGTATTTTTAGGAAAGTATGTCGATGTGTAGTGTCTGTGTACGTTTCTGCTTACAACTCGTCGGTAGGCGAACTCTTTCATTAAAATACTGATTCAAAATCTTTATTTTCCATTATGCAATACCTAAACAAGTACGAAATAACACCTCAGCAATATCTTGGCCGGGTTAAGCTGAATCACGATACTTAGTTTGGTCGATTATTTACCGTCTAGACTGATAGCAGAGCGATTAATCATGGGTTTTTGTTGCATCTCTGCTACTACAGCACTTAGCATAATTACTGTACGAGCTTGCAAATTACCCCTACAAGAAGGTTTGATATTTTAATAGTATGCTGAAGAGTAAGAAAATAGAGAAAAAAGAGCCCCCTAGTGACGTACACACACGTGTCCGGCGCACCCTGGGCAATTCGCGAGTTCTCCTTAGCGAATAGGCTAATCCTTTCACCACGATGGCAAGTCAAAATAAAATTTGACTCAGCCATCGACACGACGAAGAAAAATAAGTAATAAATTATAAAAAAAACAGAGACCTATATAAACATATTTATATTTTCGCGTATCCTATTTGCAGCAAACTGCCGTTCTTAATATGAACAAATCAGAGAATTTTAAAGAACGCATACATCTTCATTATTAATACATCTTTTGAGAATAGTTAGATAAAAAAAAAATACATCATAACTTCACAGTAACCTTCTGCCATTTGGTAAGGAAAGCATTATTAATATACTATTTTTATTAAAACTGTCGTGAGTTTGTAACATTATTCAAATTATGAAATACGTGTGTTACTTACGTAATGTAGGTCTATTTCGGCGACCGCGTTTTCACCTATACTTTTAGACATTTTCTTGAAAGACTGCCTACAACTCAGGCGCGACGTGTCGCACTCTCATGAAAATGCCTAATAGTATTGGTGAAACCGCGGTCGACTAAATAGACTTATATTACGTGAGTAATACCCTTTTTTATAATTTGAATAACATTAATATACTGTTTGTTGATTTATTTGTTAATTAACTAGTGTAAGAGATAACATGTCATAGTCCTCTTATGTGTTTGCAATATTTTGGGTCCATAAATAATGAGAGAAATAAATAATTCTATGCACATTTTTAATATCATTATTATTTGCAACAAGTGTAATACAAGTAGAATGAAAACTAGAAATAAACGTTAGTAACATTCCTAAAAAAAAAGTTTTTAATCATCGCCACTAAGCAAAGACAATAATTTCCTTAACAAACATCACTACATAGTATAAAACAAAGTCGCCTTTTCTGTCCCTATGTGCGCTTAAATCTTTAAAACTACGCAACGGATTTTGATGCGGTTTTTTTCAATAGATAGAGTGATTCAAGAGGAAGGTTTTTATGTATAATACATGCATAGAAAGGGGGAATTGTTTTACTCCAAATTTAACGCGTGCGGGCCACAGTAATGAATAAATCAAACTACTGGATCGATTTTAATCATTTTTTCAGTGAGTGACATAGGCTATATATTATATACCCGTGCGAATCCGGAGCGGGCCGCTGTGTTTTTATATACAACGTTCACAGAGTGTATTTAGTATCAGCATTGTACCCGTGCGAAGCCGGGGCGGGTCGCTAGTTAAGAATAAAAGAAATCCAAGTGTCAATTTTCTTTTCGTTTGTCTTTAATTTAAATATAACGTGTGAGTTTAACGAGGCTTTTATCCTCCCCTCTAAGAAAAGAAATAACGAAGAAAATTGGACAAAATCAACACTTATTATCTAGTGTTTAATGTAGTAAGAATAAAACTTCAATGCGAGAAATAGGGGAGGTGGCATTTATATGCTTTCATAGTGTCTTTTTGAAGATATGTGTGTATTTACCATAAAAAATATCTCTCGCTAGCAGTGAAGAAAAAACGTCGTAAGCAAACCTACATGCCTGAGCCTAAAAATGCTCGAGGATTCTTGTACACAAAGCAATATAAATATATTTTTTTCATTTTATAGTTAGTTTGTTACATTTCTTGTTGTATTTGATATTACTTTTATTTTTACTGTTATGTTACCTTTCGTATGCCTAATGGTAACATTTGGTGCAACTAATATTTTGTATGTAACATCATACTGTACTGTACACCAATATTTAGAAAATTAATTATCTTTTATAAAATTTCATGAATAAAATCCACGTCAATGCCATGAAAAACTCAGACAATAAAAAATAGGATAACGTATCCACTATTATTCTAAGATCGGTACCCCACCGAGAGTCTCCGAAGAGACAATAGTACTTGTTTCTTTTATCTACTGTATTAAGGAGTGCAGTGACGCAATATCCGGACTCGAATGCGCTATACCTTCATCACATAACGCGCTTATCGCTTTACTTTACTTTTCTTATTCTTGGATAGCAATATTAGTTTTGTGAAACTATTTTCGTCCTTTTTTCCGTTTGGAAGAAATGTCTTATATTATTAAACATACATAACATCATGCCTATATTACCCAGAACGGTGTGGCAAAGGTGTACAACACCCACATTTCAGCTGTTATTTTAATAAGGTCTCATGGGATTGGGGGTGTGCCTATCGGCATACATAGGGCACAATTCCAACTCCGTGCTGCTATTGTGAATTTCCTGACGGTAAGTACACAAATAACACTATGCCCGACCTTTTTACCATGAAGGCAGTTATTTTAGACAATAAATATTAATAAAAGAAGTTGAAAAGTTAAACTGTTTTACTCGAGATAGAAGAGTTTAGTTTAGTTTAGTTTAATACTTTATTGTACACACATAAATTACATTAAAAGAATGACAAAAAAGTGGTGATTACAAAAGGTGAACTTAACTCAAAAATGAGTTTTCTGCCAGCAAACCTTTGAGGGAGAGTTGTAGTAAATGAAAATCTTTTTTTGACTTCAAGATTTTTCGTAGCAATATGCGTAGCGTCTCGTAGCACGTGTAGTACTCGTACTACACGTGCTCGTTGCCCAATAGATGCAATAGTCATCTATGTGGTAATTACCTTGTTTGATTCTGAGCTACTTTGGACTCTAAAAGGACTTCGCTACGTTTCCACCCAAGGTAAATAAGATGCCTCTATAAAATCCCAAAGCATGACAGCTTAGAAGAAACCTAATCTCGGAAATGTTTAATGTGTTTGCAACAATAATCTTTATTAAGAAACCTACGGTTCAAGCGAAATGTCTCCACCCATTGTGAATGACTGTAAACATTCACGATCAGACAAGAACAATCGCCATCCATTCCACTTCAAGGCAATCCAATCCATTTGCAAATAGAAGTAGGATTCGTTGGGTTAATTGTCGTTATACCACTTTAATAACACACTCATTTAGCAAAACTGCTACAAAAATCAACCTTATAGCTATTCAAATAACAGTCATAGAGTTGAAAATTCGGTGTTACCATTAAGTGGTGCAGGGTATGTAGTGTTGGGCCACGAAATACGAGTATTGTTCATTTGAGCGTCCGTGAGTGAATTGGTTTCGAAATGTGAAGGGCTTTACGTTATTACTCCTAACTTTTGTTTAGACGTTGTTTTAGGATAAAGTCGTTTGAGTATTCCTTGGTTGAGATGGAAATTTAATAAGCTTGTTTATGCGAGTGAGTTTCAATGCGGTTTGAAGTGAGGTGTACTGTCAGGAACAGCTCTATTCCTTAATAGACCTATGAGAATGTGCACAACTGAATATTATTTGTACATTCATGAAAAACAATTAATATTTCTACTATACAGTTCAAATTCAAATTCAAATCATTTATTTTTATAGCCCTCAGGAGGCGCTTGAACACGTCAAAACATTACGAACAATAATATAAAACGCCTCTGTGCTTATATATGTGCAAAAGTTTAAATAAATAAATATAAAAATAATATAATATATTTTTTTAATAAAATATTCGTCTCTACTTGGTTATCATTGAATGGAACAAAACATTGTGATATTAAAAAGGGAAGTCACATAAAAGTTACAAAACATTACATTAATCCGCCTCAACCTTTTCCCTAACATGGATATATTTTACAATACCCCCTCAATTTACTTAAAAATCTAAACATTTCTGGAAAGCATATAAGGTTTCGCCTATTACGTGTAACGAAACCCAATAAAAAATAATAAGACAACATAAGGCCGCGTGCACACGTAACGCGATATTTTAAAAGAAAAATCCGGAATTTGGACATGTGAAGACCTTTAAAATAGAAGGGGAGGCAATTTAATTTTCTTCGGACATGCCATTGAGTGGAATCTAAAGCATATTGGACAAATATAAAAAGCTTTGATGTAATGTTATCCCTCTATTATTTTTCTTTTGAGAGTTTATTAGCTTCGTTTTCGGACTTGCGCTCGGTTTGTTTTGATTTTTAGTTCCGGATTATATTTCAACGCCGTTCCATAACAATATTATGTTTTTTCAATAGATTCACATAGATCTTAACTTAAAATTTAAGACACGTACCAATTCAATTGAAATCGGGAACTAAAAAAAAGAATTATTAGCGACAATTTTTAGAAAAAAAAATATTCAACGTTTCAATTTATAATTTGGCTTTTTTTCATATTTTATGAAATTAATAATTTTTAATTTATATTATTTATTTTTAGTTATATTATTTATCTGTAGTTTCTTTTAAATTTATAATTAGATTAGAGCATTTAAATGTTGAATTATTTTTTTTGCAAAAATTCGAATCGTGTCTACTTTTTCCCTTATTAATGTATAACAGTTAATATTTCTGACAAAACTTGCATATGAAGCAAACTTTGGAAGTGATAATAGGACTTAAAATACAGCGTATAAACATACCTTATTCCTAAGACCCAGAACAAGTAAGAAGGTTGTTGTTTATTACACAATTTTGTTACTACATTATTCGCCTCTGGGAACTTAGCTTTGTACGTTTAATATCTAGCAAGGCTGTAGGTAATTAAATCCGCTCTACCATTAACAAAGTTTATGAAAATTTAATGATGCTGTACTTGTAGTGTAAATTATAGAAGTACTTTAGAACTATAAAGCGATGTGGTGGTAGAGCTCTTGTGAATGAGCTCGAGGGCGGCAGCACCACCGTCTCACCTTTAACCTGCCGCAAAATAGTAGTGCTTCCATTACTGTGTTCCGGTTTGGTGGTGAGATCAGGCCCTGAAATTACTGGCACATGAGGCATAACACCGTAGTCCTCAGCTGCAGCGACGCATCTATAATCTGCTTTTGTGGATTGTTGATGTCCATGGGCTGTACTCCACTTACCATCAGGTGGACTACACGTTCGTTCGCAGTGGGCGTAGAATAAAAAAAAAAAAAAAAAAAAAAAAAAAGATGTGCACAATTCTTTAATTTAGTGTAGCTATTGCCTTTTAAGTACCTACGTAAAAATTTTAGAATACGGTCACTAATTTGAAATCGTTTTTTTCGTGTTTTAATAGTACAGTCATGGAGAAGGCCTTTGCCCTGCAATGGAGCAATATAAATGGATTAATAAAAAAATAATACGGTAACAATATTTAAAAAAAAAACAACTTGTAAGTACTTGGTATTTTATCACAACAGTAATGTATATGTAAAGAAAACGTATTTATGATCTGAACAGAAATAAACAATGTCTACATAATTTTCATTTGTAATAAATCGTAACAAAATTCCTAAATTAAAATTAATGTAAAGCATCAAACGCCGGCACCATCCAAATTCATTTGACAAAGAGAATAGACGGGAATTATTAAATTTTAATAGATGTGACAGCAAATGCGCGTCGATCCGATGCGTGATCTCGTCAAAGAGAAAATTCCTTTGTTATCGCGTCATTTTATTTTTCATTCGGACAGTGTGCCCTAAGCTTTACGATGCGTTAATTGCTTTCATTATGAGGTATGCCGAACCGTAATTGGGCTGTTAAAATTGTATTTATTTATTAATATCTCTTTTTGCATATTTTATTGCTTTAATTTTTATCCCTTAAAAAGTTGCATCGCAATATATTATAAATTGAATCCATCTTAACAATAGATTCATGACAAGAAAATTATACTTTTAAAAATTATTTATTTACGTTATAGGTTTATTGAAAGTTATCGAACGCTGATTTGATACATTTTATAACTTCTGTTAAACATCGGGTTAGAATAATAAATAGTTTCTGATTTTGCCAAAATAATTCTTTATGGTATAACAACAAAAACAATTTTCAACAGGTATGTTTGACGACCGTATAGCGGAGTCCGTAGTGCAGCTGCCTGCTACGCAGAGGTCGCGGGTTCGATTCCCGATGACAAATCTTTGTGTGCATGAACAGGAATGTTTGTCTCGGTCTGGGTATTTCTATGTATAATAAGTACATATGTATAATATCAGTTATTCTAGTACCTATAGCACAAGCTCTGCTTAGTGTAGGACTAGATGACGTTGTGTGTATGTTGTGAAAAAAATCAAAATTTTGGCAGACAAAAAATAAATTCTGTAGGTTAGTAAGCAGTTGGAATACCAACTGCTTACCAACCTACAGAATTTACCTGAATATTATTAAAAAGCTGAAATGATCTTCGCTTTGAGTACCACTACTCTATAAAGGTCGTTTAGACGCACGATCTTTCCATCAATGCAAGTCATCAGACGCGATTAGCCTGAGAGCCAACACTGAAGCCTAAGTGGAAAAGCCGAGATGATCAAAGAACTACTTGAACTGTATGACAAGTATCTCTACATACCAGTCATCTAGTTCAAACGAACCTTTATTTAGACTTTTTGTCGATGACTTTTTAGTTGACTTTAAGATATTGACGTGGGTGTACGAGCTGTTTACTCGTACAGGAATATGTTGTAGGTGGTGAGTGTAAACTTCGCTGTCAATCACGGGATGTTTACAGAGAAATGTAAAATCACTGTTTGTGTCCGTATATTTTTTTTTTTTTTTTTTTTTAATGACGTTTCTAAGCAATTAGATACGTCATAAAGATTACAATCTAGTCTAGATATAACATTAGAGACTAATGAGTAATTTAATTTTGACCTAAGCTACTAAATTAATTTATGCTAAGAATGTGTCCATTAACACCTATCTTATTGTCTCTATTATCGAAAATGACACTTTGTTCTTGTGTTCTTTTAAGGTAGCACTAAACCACTTGAATCACTAATTTCACTGAACTAGCTCAAAAGGTTTCGTCCTTTTAAGTCTTCTAACTATGTCTGTGGTGTCAAGGAGCTGGATGGCCTCGACATTCACGTGTTGAAGAAGTCGTCGTTCATGAGCTTCAGCATACTGTTGTATTACACTGGCGACAAGGTTCACCTTCAGGTCACGATGGAGATCCTCATTTCTGATGTACCAGGGTGCATTCACAATTCCCCTTAATACTTTATTCTGGAACCTTTGGATTATTTGGATGTTACTTGGTTTGGTACAGCCGTCCGTATATGACGTAAGTTTATTGCGCACTAATAAATATAGTTAATACATGGTATTTATAGTAATGAATATAGTAAAAACATGTAAAATGTAGTCAGCGTACGTGCGATACAGCGTAAATAAATGCTTAATGTGGTAAAAATAAAACTATTGATATTATGTGACGATGCCTGTACAGTGGGTTTTTATTCTATTTACAAAATAATAACATATACTTTTTTAATATGAGTTCAATCTGAAAGAGTTTAATGTCTATTTTAATCAGGCTTAAAAGATATTCATAGCAGCATTGATTAGTACCAGAGAGTAGAATTAGATAAAACAGCTTAGATGTCTTTTTACATAAAACGTTTGCGTGTCTCCATCAACACATATAAATACAGAAAGTTTGTATGCATTTTTGAATTTCATGGGTGCATTTTTGACATTAATAGAAAACTTTTGACATTTATAGATGCAAAATGTTGACTACACTTTTTGGATATTTATGCCTCTCTTTTTGCAAAAGAGTTATTAACAACATCTTTGAATTGTTCAGTATTAGTTGCGACATTGTCAAGTTATGGCTAAATTAAAAAAAAATAGCTAATACTCATTCTTGAGAGTCGGGTAAAAATTGAAAATGTATGTCCTGTATTTATGTTACTTGGGTGGTTTACGGCGGTGATTGTTTGATTTTGCATATATATAATCCAGTGAGTTATGTCGCTCACGAGTACTTTATATACCAAATCACAGAAGAAACACAACATTCATCAAATCCTTATATACGTCATGAAACATAAACCTCATTAGCACTTACAAGTCACGAGCAGCAGTTAAGTTAACGCGCGCGTAAACGTTTCCCTCTAATCCGCGGCGCGTATAAAATGCGCTGCGAACGTTAATACACGCGTTAACGTTATCTCAACGTATAATCGTTAAGTGTTGCGTTTGATAAGCGGAATGACTGAGTTTATTGGTTTGTGTAGTGTTAAATGTTTTACATTATTTTGACTTGTTTGTACGAGTGTGAGTCGTTTTGATTTGGCTAAGGTTTAACATGAATTCCACGCGTGGAATCACGGGCACCGACTTAAATAAAATAAATAAATAAATATTTCACAACTCACACACAACGCCATCTAGTCCCAAACTAAGCAGAGCTTGTACTATGGGTACTAGAATAACTGATACTAATAAATATATACTTTTCTTTTGTAAATACATACTTATTATACATAGAAACACCCAGACTAAGACAAACCCCTGTGTTCATGCACACAAAGATTTGTCTTAAGTGGGAATCGAACCCACGACCTCGGCGTCGCAGTCAGGTACACTACCCACTCCGCCATCCGGTTTAAAATAGATAAATTATAATAAGTATTCCTAGCTTGAACGGTTAAAATATGTCAGAAAAAAAATAATTATACAGTTCGTGATCTTATAAGCATGACAAGTATATTCTTTCGGACAAAAAATATTCTTAAATCGGTCCAGGCGCCCTCGAGTAATCGGCGAACAAACATTATCAAAAGAAAAAAAACAATCGATTTGAGAACCTTATTCTTCCTGTGAAGTCGTTTAAAAACTACACGAATACTAGAACCAAAATAAGGTGAATATTTTATTAATAAGTTACTTTTGCTCATGCCACGGAATGTTCGTGATTGATCTCCACAAAAGGTTAAATATTTATTACATAAACATTATAAAAAACTATCGACTAAATTCACAATGTATTTAAATTTCAGAAATCCTACAATAACTTACACTAAGACAAACAAACCTTCAAGATCTATCAAGTTTATTATACTCATCTTTAATCTCGTAATGGCTGTGAAAACGTAAAGTTTAAGATGAAATTTTAATCGTCACCCTTCCCGCTCACCCCCGCCCCGTGCCTGTCCTCATTAACACAACATTTGAAGATTTAAACAGTCATCGCTCGCTGATGAGTTGTAAACTTGTAAGTTAATGCAAAGATATCTTGAGCTTACACGACGCCACGACAATGCTGCCTGTTTTTGAGAGCGAGATAGAATATTTATATGTATACTAAAAGAAAAAGGGTTCTTGAGTTGTTAAGTTTTTGTTGTTAGTTTAGAAAATAATGGTTACTGATTTATAGTGATAAGTAAAATCAAATACACTTATTAAGAAATTAGCTAAGTATTAGGTATCGTTAAAGCATGTGGTGTTTACCTGTAATTGGTGGTGCAAGTAGATTTAGGATAAATTATGTTTTAATATGTACTGTGTATGTATTCGTGTAACCACTGTTGGTAAACCCTTAATTTTAATAAAAAAGCTGTAAAAGCCCGCAATAAAAATATAAAAATAGCTGAAATAACTTACTAGCCTATAATATTCTTTTTTCTTGCTTTTGAACATTCCAAAAATAAAATACAAACTTCTACAAAAATAAAATAAGCAATTTTGCATAAAAGTAACTTCCGCATTTATATAGTAAGCATACAATAGCTGTAATTAAAATAGAAAGTGTAACGGAACCTCAAGATGTTGTCGCCTTTCGCACAACAGACATAGGCGTTTTATCTTGTCGTGAAAACAGACAAGTTTTAACGTTTATTAACGGTAGTATTCCAAGTAATTAGTCACCGAGTGCTCGGCTACATCAAATATTGTGTGCGTAAACTTTACGCGACTATTATTATCATTACTAACTTTTACTCTGCGCTAAGAAGCTTATGGGATATTTTGGCGCTGTTATCTTATGTTTCTTTATGTCAATGTTTAGACCTGTTTATTTTGAGAGAAAAAGCTTTTAATTTAATTTAATTTTAATTAATTGATATCCAGTAAACTAATATCTATCAAATAGCAATCAATATGATATGTGATTTGAAGGGTGATGCTGGAAACGTTTGTACCTTTTTCGAAATAGTTAAAGAGAGACAGGGATAGAGATGATATTCTGTATTAGTCAGTCTATAGCCTATTTATTATAACGCAAGGCTACTCCGTTTCTTAGGTAACAACTATAAATCCTGACATTACAGCTTGTTACATCAACGCCATCCGGACGCAGGTTTGCAATTTAACAATAATAATAATACATTTATTTGCAAATATGGGTAGATTACAAAGATGTCCACAATACAATCACCACATTTCACCATAAGGCATGCAACTCAGTAGGTATAAAAAACATAGTATTTTGTGTTTATAACAAATATATAAAATAGACATCATTAAGTATTATCCGAATTCAAATTTTCTATTATAATCATTTAAGTTTGTCAATTATAAAAATGTCAAGTCAAATAATAATATTATAAAAAGAAAACAATTTGATCAATAAATAAAATAAATTCCAATTAAAATAAATATAACTATTTATAATCTAACAATTTGACAGGTGCTTATCTGCTAGGTATTCTGACACGCTATAATACGCCTTATCAGTTAAAAGCTTTTTAATGTTTTTTTTAAATACATGTGGCGATGGTATTTCTAGCACAAAGTTTGGCAAATGATTGTAAATGCGGGGTATGGCACCTCGCATTTAAAAATATACTTAATATATATAATTAAATATAATATTCGATCAAAGGTTGTAACGTAGTCTACTAATGACTAGTTAGGTAGGCAGAATAAATAGAAACAATCGATAGATTAACAAAGGTATTATTATTCTATATATTTATATCTATTAAATACAAGGTAGTCTCAAGGCGTAGGTTGGTAGGTAGGTAAGTGGTTTGATAAGTCCTGGCGCAGTGAAGTGAGGAACACTTAACTCGGCGCTGGTGACCGCAGGCAAGAAGGCCGCGACGCTCGCGCAGGTCCTTTATATACCCCACAGGGGTCTGCAGTGGGGGGCGCATCTTGAGTTTGCGGTGGCCGTGCGGTTGCGACGTCACACACCCCCTCCGTTAGGGCAGAATTTTTCTTAAAAAATTCGGCTCCTGGCTGACATGGAAGACCTCAGGAAGCAGTTCTTAAGCAGCACCGGCAGCTCGATCCGGCTTTACTGAAATCAGAACAATAAGTGTATATAAAAAAAATAACTAGAAAAAATATGAAGTTACGATACCTAAATAAAATTGAAAAGAACCGGAGTGATCGAGAAAGAAAATCTGGTACAATATTATCTGAACCACGACGGTGTCTTATTTCAAAGTTATAAGAGGAAAGACGAACTCCCCACCTGGCTAATCGCCCTGTAGGGTTGTTCAGTTTTAAAAACCATTTCAAAGCAGCATGATCGGTGTACACAATAAATTGTTTTCCGTTTTCAATATAACACCGCCAATGTTCGATAGCAGATAAGACAGCAAGCGCTTCGCGCTCAGTAGCACTGTAATTTTTTTCCTGGTCCGATAAGGATTTACTATAAAAGGCTATGACTCTTTCCTGTCCCTCCTTGACCTGGCAAAGTACAGCTCCAATGCCGTAATCACTAGCATCGGCGTGTATTTCAAAAGGCTGATCAAAATCGGGACAACATAAGACCGAGGAAGAAGATAAACATTTTTTTAATTTATTAAAAGCTACATCCGCCTCTTGCGACCATGCGAACCGTGGAGCCTTTTTGCCGTTAGAAGTTAATTTATTTAAGGGAGCCGCTAAAGTACTAAAATCGGGTATGAACCTTCTATACCACGATGCAGCACCCAGAAAACGACGTACCTCTTTTTTATTTGTCGGAGTGGAATAACTTGTAATTGATTTTACCTTCTCAGGATCTGCATGAAGACCTTCTGAATCCACTATATAGCCCAAATATTTAAGTTTGTCTTTGAAAAAATTACATTTTTCTAAATTTATAGTTAAGTTTGCATATTTTAAGTTGTTAAGTATTTTAATTAGAAGTGAAATGTGATTTTCAAAGGAATTTGTCACACATACGATGTCATCAACGAAACAAAAGACCTTGTTTTCAAATTCGGGCCCGTAAAATAAAATATCTGCTAAACGCTGTTGTGTCGCAGGAGCATTTGTTAAACCAAACGGCATGGATTTAAATTGAAAAGTTCCACGTGACGGAATGTAAAAAGCAGTTTTACAACGGTCCTCTGCCCTTATTGACGTCTGCCACAAACATTTAGATATATCTAAACTAGTTAGGTACTTAGCGTCTCTCAAGTTATCCAGAATCTCAGAGATATAAGGCAAATTGTACGCGTCTTTTTTTGTTACCGAATTTAGTTTACGGCTGTCGAGACAAAAACGCAATTCACCATTTTTTTTAGGCGTTAAAATGACGGGATTAGACCAAGGGCTTTCAGATGGTTCAATGACATCTTCTGCCAACATTGCATCGACATGTTTTAACAAAATACGCTGTTTATCGGGAGACATACGATAGTATCGCTGACGAATAGGTGGACTATCACCTGTATCAATCGAATGAGTAATGAGTGAAGTTCGGCCGAGCCCTCGCCGTTCATAAGATATATCGGTGAATTGGGCGATGATGTCGTTAGCAGTAGCTCTCTGCTCATCAGACAAATGATCAAAAGATACCAAGTGACTGGTAGAACTAGGCTGTAGTTCCGAAACAACAACGTCGTTATTATTTTTCGTGAGTAAAATAGATTCCAATTGATCAGGGAACAACCCAAAACCCCTCCAGAAATCCATACCAAGGATTAAAGTTTTCTTAATACCCGGTACAATATGAGTAACAAGAGAAATAATTTTATTTTGAAATTCAAAAGGAAGTACCACTGAGCCAAGTGAAGAATATTTGTCGCCACCAGCGGTGATAAAATCCAGAGGTTTAGAATGTAATAATTTAGATTTATCCAAAAAAAGTTTGTGGGAATTATTACCCAAAATAGTTACACATGAACCAGTGTCCAGTAAACCAACAGTGTTCTTCCCGTTAACCGTAACGGGGATAAATGGAGTATAATTAATGTTAGAATTAACGATTGAGGAAAGTTGATATGAATTAAAAAATTTAGATACATAATTTAGCCAATTATGCCATTCATTTTTACATGTTTTAACAATTACTTTTGATTTTCCCCAACCGTATTTTTTACGTTTTTTGAATTTTTATTAGTTTTATTGTTACAACTAGGACAGTCTAAAACTCGATAGCCAGGTAATCCGCATT
Organism: Hypena proboscidalis; assembly: GCA_905147285.1. NCBI lineage: Eukaryota > Metazoa > Arthropoda > Insecta > Lepidoptera > Erebidae > Hypena > Hypena proboscidalis. Next base: position 3,735,610 of record LR990147.1, read on the forward strand.
TAAAACAAACCAAAAAAACGAGGTTGACGACAATATTTTAAAGAATGTGAATCTGTTCTGCATCTCGGACAGTATAATTTAGGTATAGCAGTACTAGTGACAGAAACAGCATTGACGCTCGGTTCAGCAGAATTACTATTTTCTGTCGAACATTGATCTGTATTTAAAACATTGTAAGTAGGTTTAAAGTACTTATGTTTTTTGTAAGAATTATTGCTATAAGAAGTTTTTTTCGAATTCGTATCATTGGGATATCTATAAGCAAAATCTGGCGCTAGAGTATTGGCAGTAATTTTAGGTGGTTCCGAAAATTCCTTGCTACGACTGTCATACTTCTCAAAATTTCTACAAACACTAATTAAAGAAGGAATATCCACAATATTGCCAGTTAAGAGTGAATTTGTATAACACGGCCTGATATTATTTAATAGTATTTCTAATTTAATAGACTCGCTGATGGGTACGTCCAGACAGGAAAATAACCCTTGCATTTTAGATACATAGATGGTTATGTTCTCTTTTTCACCTTGAGTACGAGCCCTAATTTCCGACATTAATTTAAAGTCATAGTTATGAGGACTGAAATCGCGTTTTAACAAAATACACAAATCCTTCCAGGAACGAACACTATCTTTAATTGAACGAAACCAATGCAAAGCATCATCACAAAATACCTCAAAAGCAAAAGAAAGTATTCTATCTTCGGGTATACCTCGACACGACATGAACTCGTCAACCTTCTGAATAAACGCCCTCACACAGGTTCGACCGCTATATTTAAACTTGCAGATTTCAGAAAACATTTTGCGTTCATTTATGAAATCCACGTGTTGAACTTCACGTGGTAATGAACACGTTGGCTCGACCACATGACACGGTACATTGGTAGGAACCGACCACGTGGTAAAAGATGCTAAGATTTTATAATTAGCGTGAAACATATCCCATACAACTTGAATTGATGATTTATCAGTAAGCAACGAAGTATCTATTCTTGATAATCTATGAAAAACATGATGCATAATAGATTCCGATCTAACAAACAGGTTTTTATCATAATGAGTTTGCAAAGTCAAAAGGTTATTTGAAACGCGCAACAATGAGCCATTACATGCGGTAATATCAACATCTGGCGAAAAGCACGACGATATTATTTCATCAAATGCCAGGTCTGACAATTTAGCAATTTGTTTACGCAATTCCTCAACCGTAATTGATTTTTCAGGCACAACACCACCTCTTACAAGCACTTCATATTCGAGCTCAGCCTTACTTAAATGATTAAATTTGATAGCATAAGCCATATTTAAAAAAAAATTGATTGGGAATTACGCACACAAAGATACACAATTATTTGAAAAAAAATGAATCCGTCCAAAAGGTGTTAAGAATGTGTTTCTTTTTTTTTTTTTAACAAAAACATAAGCACATAAAAGTAGAAGTTTTTGTAGGTTATTTAAAACACGAGGTGAAACAAGTGAGATAATAGAATAAAAAAAACACCGTACGCACCTTTTGGACGAAGAAAAGAAATATACACAGAAATAACACACAATTAAATAACTGCCAAGACTTAACCAAACCATGTACCATATAACCTCTATTGTTGGGCGCCGCTGTAACGTAGTCTACTAATGACTAGTTAGGTAGGCAGAATAAATAGAAACAATCGATAGATTAACAAAGGTATTATTATTCTATATATTTATATCTATTAAATACAAGGTAGTCTCAAGGCGTAGGTTGGTAGGTAGGTAAGTGGTTTGATAAGTCCTGGCGCAGTGAAGTGAGGAACACTTAACTCGGCGCTGGTGACCGCAGGCAAAAAGGCCGCGACGCTCGCGCAGGTCCTTTATATACCCCACAGGGGTCTGCAGTGGGGGGCGCATCTTGAGTTTGCGGTGGCCGTGCGGTTGCGACGTCACAAGGTTACTTAGTTATACATTTAGACCAACTGTAAGTATGCTTGCCATATCAAGATCTTTACCAACCAAAACAACTCAACCACATCGTAAAAATCAGTCATATTAAAAATGATAAATCACAGAACGGGACGGGTTGCACCGATGCAATATACTTGACACGCCATTTGTCATCGCGGGAGTGTTGCAACAGATTCTTAACCCGACCGACGGAACGTGTTACAACTATCCCTTACCATGAGTTTTGGATACTTAACTATTTATAAAGTAGCAATAGTTTTTTCGTAGTGTATAAAACTAAAATGTGTCATTAATATAATTAATAGAAAAATAAGTGATTGCTGACTTAAATGTACTGAAAAGCGCACGGTGGATTTACGTACGACGGATGATAACCGACGACGTCTTTGTCAATACAACCGAAATAAAGTGGATGCTTGTGGTCCAAGATCGCAAGGTGTGGCATCATTTTTAGGGGGCCTGTTCTCAGCATTGGGTGGCTGAAAATGATTAGAAAATTCTGGGTTAAAAACTTAAATTGATAAAAATCTAATTAGAAGACTTCAAACTCTAGAAAGGTAATAATAATAATAAATAAACTTTATTGTACACCAGATATACAAAACTTAAAGACTAAATACCTAAAACTATACGCTGTACAATCGGCGGTCTTATCGATAGTCGCGATCTCTTCCGGACAACCTGGATGGACAGGAAGTAGATGGAGACCAAAGTAGTTATGGTGCACGAATAAACAAATAAATTACTAATAAAGTACTATTTAAACGATTAAAATAACAATAATACTTAATATAATATAAAAGTAGATAACATTACCCAAATTTGTCAACTGTTTGTTACGTTATTACGTCATTCATTTGTACGATCTTGAGTAGGATACAAACCAACATGGTTCAATTCGTGCCAGTCCCATAATTTATCAACAGCTTTTTTTATATAATTTGCTAAGCCCAACTAAATGCTATAAAAACCATCAATTATTTGACTATTACTACAAACACTAACGATAGAAACCCATGGTAGTGCTAAACTGAGGATGTGCTGAATCATAACGCCACCTACGCCAAAACTGGTGCTCCAACCATTCATAACTTCACCGATGGTAACGGTGCAACCATCCATAATGCTACCGATTGTAGTCGTGTAATTCATAATGCTACCAATAGTAGTGGTTCTACCATTCATAACGTACCGTGTTGAAACTGATCACGTGCTGCATGCATTGCAGGGGCCGGGATTTTTGAGAAAAATATGTGAGAAATTGCAGCGTGAGAAAATAATAGAATAGAATGATTTATATTTATTTGGCTAGGCTAAAAATTTTGTCTTCGTTATCAGGTACCGTAATGTTCTATACATTGAGATACGTAATAGCAAATGAGTTCCCATTAATTTAAAACTACAGAACTAAACGCTTGAGCCACCTTTTGGACAATGTCAAATGCTGACCACGGAATATAAGGCAAAATTTACTATTAAGTAATTTGCAAACACAAATAACTAGTTTCCTTGGTAACCTTCTCGAGCTAAGCCTAATTTGCTTGTGTTAGGAAGAAGTTCTGAACCCACAACCTCTAGATCGTAAGACCGATGCCTTATCAATTGCGCCACGGCCGCTTAGCTATTATATGAACCCACAATATGCGTAAATGACAGTAAAAACTTACACATACCCATTTCCCATCATCCAGCAATAATTACTTTCGTAAAGTCAGAATCTCGCATATCTAACATATTGCATATTAAAGGTCGGTTTCACCATTCTCAATTAAGCAGATTGAACGGAGTTAACGGGCGCACGTTAAACAGCAGTTAAGTAGTGAATCGGACAGTTTATGGCCTGAGGTGCTCCGTTTGAGGATATAATGTGATTCGGTTTTATTAACGGCTGTTGAGGCTTGTTTTAAAAGCGCTGTGAGATGTTTATTGCACCTGCTACGTACGATTGTAATTTTGATGATTTTGGTATTAAGGTTATGTCCCTATGTTGAATACATCTCGTAATACGGACCTTATTCTTTGCAATATCGCCCAGACATTAAGTATAATAATAATACCCAGCTTTAGGTATTACGTCTCGATCAAGTTCCAAAAAAATACCCAATTCTATGTCGATAAAATTGTGCGCTAGTGTCACGTGAGAAATGTCAAAAATTCGATCTCAATCTCTCTTCGAAAATTTCGATCTCATCCAAACTTAATAGTAGTCCAGAATAAGGCGCCTGATACGGCAATTGACTTGATATTGTATCGTTAGGGTGTCCATTTGTATACTGTTGCAAGTAGAGTAGATCTATTGGCTAAGCTATTAGTCTTTTCTGGGTTTAAATGGTACACACCAAAAAAATGCGATATCTGCTAGCCGTCTTATTTCAAAAGTCAAAGATTTAAACTCAAACTTTCGCGATTTGTACACATAATTATATTATATTATAGACACGGGTCGTAATCGCTTCTCGGAGACGACGCTGAGCCTTCACCATTCGGCTCGTGACCACGATCGGTGTTATTCGATCGAAACTGTCGAGCAAAAAAGGTATTTATGCCTTTAAATATATTTACGCGATTAAGAACCGTGTCTACAATATTATAGTAATGTAGTTACATATCTGTTCATAGACATTCTTACCTACACCTACACCTTTATTATACCTACCCAGTAATCCCCAACTATCACAATAATAAACAACCTTTATGAAGAGTTCGTGCGCGTGGACCATTAAAACTCGATAAAGGGCATGTATGAGATGTATGACAATTCAATTTGTGCCCCAATCATATCGGCTTACTCAATAATGGACAAAGAAATCCGATGGTCGCGGAGCAACCTGAGTGGGGAACATGTTCAGAATAAGGCACTGATCATGGAAGGAATATTGCCAAAATAAATAGAAGAAAAGAATTTTTGATTATTTCTGTAATGGTAAGAGAAAGATAACTCATCTATGAAGATATCTTTATACTACAAATTTATAGGTAAACTGACAACAGGTAATTAATTATTGTTATGGACTTCACTTTTGATAAAAACTAAACCTTCCTATTGTAATGGCATGACTAGATACACATTACTTAAAATATTATTGTTAGCCTCGAATGGCGATTACCTTTCTTTGTTCCTTGTCAGGACTTTTTTAAAGTTAATATCGTGTTATATACATTTTATATCTTCTAGTTCGCACTATTCTAGTACGCACGCATATAAATTAGTATTAGCTTTGACTTATTCTTAAATCATTTATTACATTGAAACTAATTGCCACGTGTATTGATTTTTTTTTTCTTTCTTTAAAACGACGCCTTCACTAGGAATAACTCCTGTGTGTTGTTTTTAGTATGAGGGGGTGTATGTTTTTCTTTGAATTCGTGAATGACACAAAGATTTGTCCCGTGTAGGGATCGAACCCACAACACTAGCGTAGTTGGAAGCGGCGAGGCGACCACTTAAAGCACTACACTAACCGTGCACTCAATATTATTCTAAACGCATGGTTTTTTCACAGTCAATAGTATAATTTGAACACCGTCCAAGGGTGCCATAGAATAACTGCCGCCACAAGACGCACTAAGGCATAAACAGGGGTCGGTAAATTGTGCCGCCGTAATAAAAAATATATCTCTCATGCTACTGACCGACACGCGATTATGCCGCATCGTAAAAAACAATCACAGGTTTTATAAACAAAACAAATGAATTTTCTGCATAAATACATCAGATGGAACATAAAAGATGTGTATGAATGAGCAGCGAAAAATTATGAGCTGATGAAAAGTTTTATCATTGGCGATAATTATAATCTTTGATAAAGTGGCTATCTTTAATCATGTCCCTTTTTATGCTGGATAGGCACGCGTTATATCACGATCTCACCTGATGGTGAGTGATGATGCGGTCTACGGTGGAGCACGCTTACCTTTGTACTCATGCGGAAACATAGACTGGGGCAGGGCATTACATTCTTTGGCAGCTCGCATAAAGAATGTTGAAGCGAAACGCTTGATGCGTATTTAAGGTATATGTACGATCAAGCAATGCCAGAGTGCCATTTGTCTGGTAATCCGATGATGAAATGGGGACGGAAGAACAAGGTTGTGCAATTCCTCGGCAAATTCTTCGAAATGTATTCTATAAAAGACCGATAGGCTGGCAACCTTGCGATGATGCTCCAGACTTTGAAGTCGAGCGTTTGTCAGATCTTCGTCGTTGATTATTCTCTTAAATTTCCTCTCGAATTCGAGCGCCTCGACTCGTTAATGAAACAAAGCAATTAAAAAGAAAGAATCTCAAAAAAAGCTATGATTTTTTTAATAAATTATAAGTGATGATGGAAAACTGTTTTGAATTCAAAAAACCAGTCAACAAAATGCGCACTAGTAAGCACATAGAAAATATCTACTGCAAGCATTCACACACAACTACATTTAGCGTAAAAACATAACATATTTCAGACACTCTACATTATTTTATTTCAATCTGTGTTTCCCCTTCGATAAACATTCAATACAGGGTGCTCTACAAAAATAGCAAGCTTTCAAAAATATTGGCGCACTCAGGTACTTTACATTTCACGAGAACGCTAGTCAAACAGTTGCATGTAAGAATATCGAGATTTTATTGAATAAATTCTATATTGGAAGAGTTACTTTTGGAACTCAGACACATGTCGTTTCATATTTCAGATATATTGAATATAATTTTTTGAAGACTGAAATTCACGAACTGCCGACTGAAAACACGGCGCAGACCGATCGATCTTGCAGGTTACGCAATGGTAACCGTGGTCTTTAACATAAAGATTGTTCGATCGCGGCATCGTGCCTCGGCAAGCACGTTTAGCCGTCGTTCCATTTGAAAATCTGTGGCAGCCGTTACGGGTAGTCAGAGGCCAGCAATTCTGACAACTATACTCTGTCCATTCCTTTATTTTCTTTTTGACAGATTACATTTAGGGATGCCTTCACACGTAACTGATTGGATTTGAAATCATAATCGATGTTGTCTAAGAAGAACTTTCAATCGATTAATTACATCGAAATAGTTTTAGTTCATTATTAATTATTCGTTTATTAGTAGTTTTTATTAGATGAAATAAATATACAAAATAATAATATAATAATAATGTAAATTTTTTATTTATTTAATTCATTTTTAATTTTTAATTACAAGATTTCGACTTAATTTCTTGCAAATAATTATTCATGGAATCATGATACTATTATTATATTCTTTTTTTTATAAAAATACAGACAATACACAAAAAAAGTCAAATTATTATTTTTCATAATGATCGATTTATTTCATTTCACGATTTGATTTATAGTCCTGTGGTTGTTTGTTACAAACAGTGAACTTCCCTAAAAAGTGTCGCTTGTCAATAAAGTACATTATTATTGTAGTACATTAATCTGACAAAAAAAAAACGGTAATTCATAGGCGTGATCTGTCAAAAAGAAAATAAAGGAATGGACAGAGTATAGTCTTACAAAGAGTATCGTATTACTTCGTACTATGTTATGGAGGTTTGATGGCAGCTGTTTCACGTAAAATACTGATATTCAGCAAAATCCCCGGAACGGGATAAGCTGTATTCTTGAATAGACTAGCGCCGCAACTACTGGGGAATAGTCAAAATATTTATTTAATTGTTTCATTAGTAAAGCTCATGTCTTTATGTCATGTCTTTGTGGATAAAGCAGCTGCCCGGTATGCAGAGTTGCCGGTCCCATAATTTTTTCATCTCTTTCTTTTTCTGGTTTTGACTTTCATTTTAAATTTGTCTATTCGAATTGCCTCAAAAAATACGTTCACAACATTTATAGAACATATAGTGTTTGAATGTGTGTGAACACCATGAGAAACCCCGACACTTGAAACTCATTTCAAATTAACTGAAAACAATGGTAATGCTTTAAATACACAACCTCTTTCGAAGTTCTCAATATTTCACAGACTAACAAACTCTCTACCTGCATTAAGTGATTAGTCCCATTTGAGAATAGCACAGCTTGGCTCAACTGTCGAACTCTATTGTATAAAGTTTTGAGCGCTAAGATTCATTATTAATTTATGTACTAGCTTTGCTGGTACGTTTTCAATATGAATAAGTACAGAAAAGTTTAGCAAAGTTTCAATTTGCTTCCCATTGACGATCAATAGAGAGCTCGCTTTAGCAATCTCTTAAATGCAAGCAATCTTCATTTTCAAAATGTAACCGTAGTTGACACTATAACATCATGGCCAGAAGGGTGTGAAAGGAAGTGTATGTCGATCCGGACTGACCAGCGGGCCCACCCGTACCCAACTCAGTGAGCCGGCTGTCTTAGCAGCCGGCGCGGCGGTGACACCACCACGACAGGACACTGCCTGGACTGGTTACCCCGAGATCCTCTAGGGGGTCTACGAGAAGAACCTCGAGATAAAGAAATGTATAACACTCACAATTCACCTGTTTTGTTTTGTCTTATCATCATTGCCTGGATTGTGCATCTACTCTTATCTATAATACATAATATCAGCATTATCTACATAATATACTAAATACTTTGCATATAAAAACATTCATCTTTTGTGGACTTATTCCAGTTTTCATATTAATTTCTGTACTATGTATATTTTATTAAATTGGTGCAGGTTTTATGGGTGCTGACCTTAGTTTTTCAATTCTTTTTTAATAAATAATTCATTTATAATATCTAGTTCTCCTTTTGCTTTGTATCTGTATCTACCAATTTTCGTCGTTTATATTTTCTTGTGAGCGTGGATCTACTGTGTTGTTTTTTCTGGCAGGGACTAGCTAAAAATCAGTGCTGTGCATTGCGCGCAGCAAATACTGAGCTAGATCCCTTGCCGCACATTTTCTGTGTACTATTTATATTTTGTGTAAACTGTTTCTATTTTTTTCTATATGTAAGATAATGTGTGGTGAATAAATGTTTTAAATGGTTTAAATGGTTTACTAAACGTAATTAAATTCAAAATTGGTAATCATCAAACGAAGAGAAATGTGGAACTAATGAATGTTCATTAAATCATTGCTACCCCCTTCTACAAAATATGACTGCATGTTAAGATTAATGTATCACTTACATAAGTATACCAATAAAATCACCAACAAAAGTTTCAACACAAATAAAATCACACCCTCCTTGTAATGGTTTCTTAAACATTCATCAGTCACCTTTTGTTTGTCCGTCTGTGTGACACATCTCGGAAACGACTGCACCGGGGGCGATAGCGCGAAGTATTAATGATAGCACTAATGATCTGTGATACAGTTTGTGTGTTCAGGCTATGGCGATGTATGACGCCATCACGGTAAATTGTTTGTTTTGGATTTACAGTTCTATTTGAGGATTTTGTAAATATTTAAGTAAATGAGAAAGTGTCATGACAAGTAGATGAAAAATTAGGCAAAACGAGATTATTAACCGACTGCATCAGAAGGAGGGTAATGGTTTTTAAGCATATGTATGTATGTATGTCCATTTCTTTGGCACGCCGCGCCGTACAGCCCAAACGGCTGGACGGAGTCACAACTGAGGTGTTGTTGAATTCATTAAAATATTATAATGACTTAGGCTATTTAAATTTACAAAATGGCCCCAGCAAGTAAAAAAAAGGAGGGAGGAGGTAAGTTTTTTTTCTTACCTTAGTAATATGGATATAAAATGTAAGGTCAACAGTACCATTTCAAAAATATATGTGTCATCTCTTTTATTTTATTGATTCAACACAAATTGTAAAAAAAGCTTAGAAAAAATATGAAATTAAATTATTATTATAAAAACAAAAAACTCGACTGCTTAAAACTAATGAACTGAAAAGATAAAAACAATGTGTATATTCTACATGTGTTTTATAAAAAAATAATAATTTGACGCTTACTATTTGGATGAAAGAAGAATCTCTTAAATATTTTAAACAGTTAAAGTAATTTTACTTTTTACCCGACTGCGTCAGAAGGAGGGTTATGTTTTTCGAGCGTATGTATGTATGTATATATGTATGTCTATTTTTCGAGCGTATGTATGTATGTATATATGTATGTCTGTTTTTCGAGCGTATGTATGTATGTATATATATGTCTATTTCTTTGTACCGCCCTACAGCCCAAACGGCTAGACGGATTTTGACATATGAGGTGTCATTGAGTTTGTCAAAACAGTGATAGTGACATAGGCTATATAAATTTTCAAAATGGCGCCGGCAAAAATATATACTTCTTATCAGATTTATATTACTGATTAAACACAATTTACCAACAAATTTACCAATTTATATATCGGCACGCTCGCGCGCCCGAAGTGGGTGGCAGTTAGTTTGTATGTTCGCTCACGCTAATCTTGGAAACTGCCGGTCGAATTTGAATAATTGTTTTTGTATTTAATAGTTTAGCTCACGATTAAGGCTCATTGATCTCAAAAAGATTTGATTTCTACAAATTAATAGATATAAAAAAACATGTCGGTTAAAAGAACTAAAAAGAGTGAAATAAAAAATAATTATTAAAAAAACAAAAAACCCGACTGCTTAAAAAAAGAACTGAAAAGATAAAAACAAGTATAGCATTATCTACATTAAATTCATTATTAACATCAAATGAAATATGTCAAATTAAATTCTTTATGATGTTGCAGGCGGTGACAAACGAAGTTATATAGTAGTAACAAAGTATTGTTTGTCCCCGCCTGCAACATCATAAAGAATTTAGTTTGACATATTTCATTTGTTGTTAATGAATTTAATGTAGATAATGCTATACTTGTTTTTATCTTTTCAGTTGTTTTTTTAAGCAGTCGGGTTTTTTTTCTCTTCAATTTTGGTACAATTTCAATCAGAATATGGTTCACATTGCCAATTTTTAGCGAACAGTGAAATTGAACGAAATCAGAGCTGAATCAGCTATTCCTTATTCTGTCTAAAATCAAACGTCAGTTTTCACTACAATTTAGTAAATGGATCAAATCCTAATGTATTGATAGAAAATGTAAATTTCGTGATTGCGTGAAAGAAACTTATTTGATTTTTGTCCAAGATTAACATTGATGTATTTAGGTCGCATTGGGACAGTGGCAAGAATGAAATTTATATTTGTTTGGCAACGTCAATTTTAAAAGATTTTATTTCTTTAGAAAACTTGCCTTGCCTTACACCGTGAGGTCTTGGTTTCTATTTCCGGGTTGAGTAAAGTGTTATTTGTGAACTTTCCGTCCGGAAATTCAATTGCAGTTTGACTTAAGATCCTATATTATGGCCCCAGTGAGGGCAGAGGGCGTCCACAGTTACTCTCCATCTCGAGTGGTCTTGAGCGTCGTTAATTTTGGTGGAATTGTGCCCGGTGGATGGCGATAGACTCACCCCCTATCCCATGGGACCTAAACATAACAGGTGAAGTGTGGGTATTGTACAGCTCTGCTACACCATTCTGGGTAATATAGGCGTGATTTTATATTATGTTCAAATTAACTTTAACGCCAGATTAGTATGCTGCGCTATACGATATATATCTATTAAGTTGTCAGCACTTATAACGATTGTGGCGGTATCCGCACATAATCACGTGACATATGTCGACGAGTGCTGAATCGCGATAACGAAGTGTTCACAGAGAGTGTACATATCATAGAAATCTTAATAATAAGGCAATAGAAATGTCAAAGACGCGTGACCTTGTCGCCGCGCATGTGTCTAGTCGAACACAAGTGCGAGTTGAGGAATTGTCGTCTTAATGTCATCGCAAAAAGAATAATTTTGTTTGCAGGAATACAAAATGTATGTGTAAGTGGTATTTGAAAAACGGCGACATGCGTCCCAGTGTTAAAAGATAGTCGATAGCATTTCTATTGACTAGTTATTAAGATTTCTATGGTACATATATACCACTACGCTACCGTTGGACAGCTGTCCGCCAGGCTATACCACCGAGCCTGGTCGGAGGATCCTCCCTGTGTGGTGGAGGAACATCACACCCTGTTCCTCTACAACGATTGTGAATCTAATGAGTAAATACAACTGTGTATTCCAAAAGCTAAAATGAACCCGTAGACAGTCATGTCTGACTAATGAAATTCAAAATCAAGGCGATACGAACAATTGGCGATGCAAACGATTTTATCCCAATCGTACAGAGTAAGGGGAGTCACAGAAAAAACGCGGATGAATACAGATGAATCTGTACTTGACATACGAATGGATATTGCGTCAAGCAAAAAAAAATACTACCCGACCAAAGTAAGAGGATGTTTACAAATAGGTTAGATTGGTTATAAGTGGTTTATTTTAACTTATAATTCAGTATATATAAATAGGTACAAATAGATGAACGTGACGTCACGTAATGACGTAACATACAGTTGAGAAATTTAGGGTCCCGGCAAGAGGCGAGTAGCTTCGTGGTTTAAAGCAGCTGCCCGGTATGCAAAGGTTGCAGGTTCAAATCCAGCCGGTCCCATATTTTTTTACAGCTTTTTCTTAGTATATTATAAATATTGTTTGCTGCAATATTTTTTTGCTGCAAAATATTATTTTAATGCAATGTCTGCTACAATCTTCTCCCGTATACTCATTCTACACTCTGCCAAATACAAACAGCCAGCAAGCGCATCGTTTACATACTGTTTACAGAAACACGAACAAAACGCCACATCCGATACGCCATTGTCCCTCTACGTTTTCTATTAACTTGTGCTGAAGTACTCGAGTACTTGATTTATGCAAATATTGTCTGTCTGTTTGTGAAGATGTCATTTACATGCAATGAAGAGTAAAAATAGAATATTTCGATAATTTTCATACAAATCATACAAATAACGTGAATAGTAGCGATAGCCGAGTGACCGTAGGACTGCAAAGTCAAAGGTCTCGGGTTCGAACCCACGGCACACACCTCTCTCATTAAATCGTTAAGATTCGTCTTTTCGAAGAGTTAACGGTGAAGGAAAAAATTGTGAGGAATCCTACATGCCTGAGAGTGCCTAAAAAGTGCTCGCGGGTGTGTGAAGTCTACCAATCCGCACTTGGCCAGCGTGGTGAACTATAAACTAATCCTTCTCATCATGAGAAGAGGCCCGTGCCCAGCAGTAGGACATGTGTTAGATACTTTTTTTAATCCTATTGTTATGAAATAGAAACCATTAAATACAAGTATATCTATATACAAAAGTAGAATAATATTATTGACACAGCGCGTACAGATATCTAATTAGGGGGTCTAATGAGGCGATCAGTGAAACGGAATCTATTAGCGGACTCATTACGGAGTTTGCATAATATATATAGGTGACTGCATAATATATAAATGATTGCGTAATATATAAGTTTATGCATAATATATATTATGAGTGATTGCGTATTGTATCCGCCGTGTAATGCATAAGTGATTCGCTTGACATTTTAATGTATCGATGAAGAGATAGGTTATCGATAATAGTTTATACTAGCAGTTTACAATTTAAATCTTTTTATGGATTGCAATGTTTTAAATAAATTTGAATAAGGAAACGTTTATAGCGGACATTAATTAATTTATTATTTTGTAACAAAACGTCGTATAGCCTTGTTTTAAAGCTTATTAGATACCAACCGGGTAATCAAGTAATGATTGCCCGGCAACATGCTCCGTCTTGCCTGCAATAAGCACGCGCCTATGTACGCAAATGAGTGTGTACAGGCATGCTTGCAAGCAAATTGGGCTGTCATGAGATGTAAATAAAAGTTGCCCGCTATAAATATTTGGTAAGTCTGTTTGGCTCTCCTGCTCCGTGTTGCTTTTTTTCCAAAATTGAGTGAAAATATGCATAAAATGGCAACACTGTATGTGCCACTAGATAACTTACAAATTCTGAGATACACCATAGTTTGATTTGAGCTTTAGTCATCCGTCAAAAAACAACCACGCATAGTTTATGTTGTGCATGAGGGGAACTGAACCGATATTATGAATATTATAACACACCTTCAGTACGTCAGTTTTGTTCTAAGAATCTTGAAAATGTCAATCTCCGTTTTTTTTTTCAATTTTTTTTGTGTAGCTGGCGGTCAACAACAATGGGTGGTAAGTGTAAATGTGAAGTTAGTCAATTATGTAGGAATTTGCACGAAATTCTGGATATAGGTTCCTGCCACGATATTAATAAACAATAAGATAGTTTTTCTTGGAAATTTCACTCCCCAAAACGGCGGCGAAACGCGATTTATCGCCCAGATGATGAATCTATATAATAGATTCGTAACTAGTCAGCATAATATAGGTTAAAATAACGTGAGTAACCCGTATTTCAATAATAATGTCTTCACGTCACGGTCGGTTTTAATAATCCTTAATTTGTAGCAAATAGCATAGAAATATCGAACTCCATGCAGACAAAGTCGCGGGCAATATCTAGTTTGCTATAAAATAAATAATATCACATTTTATTTTCTCCGGAACTCCGAAGCGTTGGTTTGTATAAAATGTTTTAAACATTAGTGTGGAGGTTATATCGGAGGTGTTGTATACGGGGAGGTGCTATGATAAATTGATTTCAGGTTCAATACCTGGCTAGAGCAGCTTTAGTCGTTATGATGTGTAAGATATAAATGATGTAAAATTATATTTTTTTAATTTTGGCTAGTGGAACGTACAATGGCTGAGAGAATTATTTTATCTACCGGGTAACAAAATGTTGTTATCATTTTTCCATTGGTCGAATTAACTGTTTTCTTTGGATTCCCATACTATCTTAGCACCTTTTTATTTTATACTTAATATAAATCACTGAAATTACTGCCTCGTTGGTCTTGTGGTTAGCGTATGCCCTTCTCACTGTGACGTTTCGGATTCGATTCCCAGATCGGGCAAAGTGTTATTTGTGAACTTTCCGTCGGCAAATTGACAAAAGCAGCACAGAGTTGGAATTGCGCCTGGGGCAAGGTGATAGGCTCACCCCTATCCCATGAAACTTAAACATAACAGGTACAATGTGGGTGTCGTACACCTCAGCCAAACCCTTCTGGCAAAATATAGGCGTGATGTTATGTTATGTAATCATTACATCGTAGTATACTGCAAAATATATAATATCGAGTAGAAAGAGCACGTATCTTTAGTGTATATAAAATAAAATAAACAAACAATTTATCAATCCTACAAAGGCACCCTGTCCATCAGAACCCAAATAAGCTTCTTATTCAAAACCTCTTTATAAAAACTCTCAAATACCGGCTACTTTCGATTCCATAACAAATCGCTTCAAATCCCTTGATAATATAAAACCTTTAACTGATAACAACCTATACTAAATATATACTTTAGCTATATCAAAATAAGGTTGGAATTTTATCGCATATTTAGAATTAAAATATTATTTCAGTGCCATATTTGTCAACATGTCAAAATAGCCCTTTGATTCCTCTGACCCTTTAGTAGGTAATATAAAAATAGGGAATAAAGGGTAAGGGCGCCGCGGTGTATCAATTTTGTTAAAACGATACGTCACACACGTGATTTGGTTGGATGGATACGGGAATATTACGTATAATCTGTAAACCTGCAGGGTCGTGTTTGGGATTTGGTTTTGATCTCTATGAATGAAGAGTACACATTGAAATGTTTTTCATGTTTTTGTAAATTTATTTATTTATCTTATTATCTTATCTATGTACCTATAGACTTTTGGAGTTCGGTTGGAGGAAAATTGTTGAAAATAGAATAGTTGTTGTTATAAAACTGCAATTTATTTATTATACAATTAAACATTTAAAATGACACTATATTATTAAGAAATTGTAAACTAAATATATACCTAACTATATATACATGAAATAAAAATATATAATACAAACTTATTAAATAAAATAAATATATTTTATTTATTTATAAAAACATTACAAACACACAAAACTACAGCGAATGCAGTATAAATCCTAGGGTTTTTTCGCACATCCGATTCATCGTAAGTCGGTAAGCGTACATACATAAACATTTTATCACAATACCTACTCTTTAACAACATAGCTGGAACATTACGATCAGACACCCATTGAATGCATGCTTAAAAATAGCAAAAACTTAAGTAAAATGAAATATAGTGTGCATAAGTGAAATGTGTTTATATTACCATTGTATAGTTGGTTGTTGACAACATGACCAAGTGTGAATTCACAAACACATCCTACACTAGTTGCGAATGTGGATCGCCCACCCAAAATATGGGCCATCTGTTGTCCTACCCATTAATTCCTACCCCTTGTACCCTAAAAGACCTTATGCAGGCTAACCAAAAAGGCGTCCTAGTCACATCCTATTGGTCTAAGACTATATAGATATAAATTTAAAAAAAGAAAAAAAAATAGCAGAAGTACTAGAGTCATTGACACGACAAAGATAATTTATATACATACCTCTGTGGTTCAGTAGACATAGTAATCTTGACTGCAAATGTTTAACGGTTAGTCCGATCTCTTAGAATAACCTCAGCAGTCCAGTGGACGCGATCAAGTGTGTCTGCAAGTGACATGTTAAAAACAGGACCCTGAAATAGAATTTTATGAAAAATGAAAATCCTAAACAACACCTACTGTTTTAGGGTTAATTGCGTAATTCAAAAATACTGATCACGTCTCCAATGTTAAGGTAATTAGATTTGATTTTCTAAAGAATTGGTAATTTAAATTGTAAACAATGCGAGTGAACTGGTGATTTGAAATATAGGTTTCCGCTTAGCTTATTAATACTGTATTTTGTAAATTGTGGTGCAAAAAAAAATATTTTCTATTAAAAAAATAATAATATATAAATTGAAAAGATAACTGTAAAAAACTGATCTGTGTTTTAAACATACTGAAAGCAAAAAAAGAGCAATAGAAATGGTCAACTGTAAAACCAATTCATTCAAAATCTAAACAATAACAAACTGTCATGGCGGATTTCAATAAACAATAGTACAGTCAATCAAAGCAAAAAGTCCCGGCTTTTCTTTATACATTTTAAAACCATTCCATAGCAGACGGTTGGTCATTGGACACGGACCGAATAGCCACATTCCATTTTCAAAAGGAAATGCCGTTGACAGAAAACACTCCTTTGTTCTGTCCGTTCAATTTTCAAATAGAATCCGGTACGTGAGAAGTTTTAATTTTGTCCCCGAGTGTACATGGAATAATTGATGTTAATTTATTTAAAGGTTTGAATTAGAAATGGGACTTGGATAGAAAACACAACGCAAATGTGGAATTCGTCGAATGGTGAGTAATACCAGCTATAGCGAGTGTATGCAGGCGGTTCGATTGTTCAACTTTCTAAAAATGAATTTAATGTTATATTTTTTAATAAATACCAGCAAGAATTACCACTAAATAGATAATAATTAAACAGCAGCGATAGCTGAGTGTGAGACCGTAGAACTACGAAGTCAAAGGTTTGAACCTACGTCACCGTACACACCTCTGTTAATAAATCGATAAGATGAACTTCGAAAAGAATGTGTGTATTTATCGTACAATTTACCGCTTGTTAAAAAAATACGTCTACCGATCCGCATTTGGCCAGCGTGGTGGACTATGCCCTAACACTTCTCATCATGAGAAGAGGCCCGTGCCCAGTAGTGGGACAGTTTGATACAGGGCTGGTATTGAAAATGAAAAAAAATGAAAAAATCTTTTATTTCAATATAAATCGAGGGTAACAATAATTGATTGGAGTCTCCTTTTAAGCTAAAAAAGCCTGTGGTAGAAGACTCCGCTCATTCGTGGCTATACAGTTTTATTACAAAATACACTATAGATTAAAAAATTAAATTATTATTTTTTATTTATATTATCATATTTATTTATTTACTAAATAATATGTTTTAATTATTATAAATTATAAATGAGTATAAATTATGTGTGTGTGTGCGTGTGTGTGTGTGTGCGTGTGTGTGTGTGTGTGTGCGTGTGTGTGTGTGTGTGTGTGTGTGTGTGTTTGTGGGTGCGTGTGTATGTGTGTATTAGTTAGGTTTTATTTTAGCAACGCCTCAGTGTCTTCATAGGTAAGTGGTTTGATCCAGTCCGTAATTTTAAGTTTAATTTCATGATGTTTGTTATCATATATGTATATATCTCTATTTATTCTATTATATAGAAGCGCTGCGCGTTTTTTATATTGTATGCTCGCGAAACTTGTTTTAGTTTGGGGAACTTCAACTATCCTATCTTTTCTTCTTTTTTTTGACTGGTTAGGATCGTACGGTATGGCCTTGTGTTGTTTTAGGATTATTTTGGTTATGTATAGTTTTCTTACTGTCATTAAATTGCTAATTTTATAAAGATTTTCTGTGGAATACCTAGTAGTTTTAAAATACATTAGTTTTATGAGTGCCCGTTGTCCTCGTTCAAGATTTATGAATTTGGTTTTTGCAGCGCCTCCCCATATGGGTATGCAATATACTAAAACTGACTGTACTAGGGCTATATAGATTTCGTTAAGAAGGTTTCTAGTAGTGTTTGTGTTAGTGGGTAAGCTTACTGGAACCGTGTGCCTGAGGGTTTTGAATATCCAGCTTAGTTTTCTTATCCTATTTGTAACTTGTTCCAGTTGGGGGTACCAGGATAGCCTTTGGTCAATAACTATGCCCAAATATTTGGTTTGTGACACTTTATCTATTTCTGGACAACAACATGTATTTGGATCATCACATGAATGTATTTTGATGTTAAAATTTGAGTTTGGTTGTGTGCGATTAGAAATACTGAAGGAAATAAAATTTGTTTTGGTCAAGTTTAGAGTTAGTACGTTCGATTTAAGCCATGCAGCAACTTGTCTCATACCAATTTCTGTACGTGATGCTACTTCATCCCACGAGCTCCCTGAAAATACGACAGCGGTGTCATCCGCATATGAGAATACTCTTGCGTTATCTATTTTGAGGTTACAAAGGTCATTAATGTAAAGCAGAAACAACGTGGGACCCAGCACGCTGCCCTGAGGAACGCCAAAAGTCACATTTACATCTTGACTGAAATGATCTCCTACTTTAACCCTTTGATGTCTGTTTGATAAGTAATCTCTAAATAATTTTAATGGTGTTCCTCTCACTCCTGCACTCTCCAGTTTGTTTAAAAGGATGGGAACACAGACGGTGTCAAATGCCTTCTTTAAATCTAGAAAGACAGTCAAGCATTTACTACCCACATCCAGATTATCAGCCACCAATGAGCCAAGGGCAGTAACCGCGTCCTCAGTTGATAAACCTGGCCTAAAACCAAATTGTGTGCCGCTTAAAACCTTATATTTGTGTAAAAATTGTAAAAGTCTTTTGTTTATTAGTTTTTCTAATATTTTAGACATGGCTGGTAATATGGATATTGGTCTATAATTGCCTACATCCTCCTTGTCCCCATTCTTATAAACTGGTATAACAACCGCTTTCTTGAGCGCTGAGGGAAAAATACCTTTAGCGAAGCAAAGGTTAGTCAAGTGTGCTATAATTGGAGCAATATCCTGACCTATATATTTAAGAAACCTAGTAGATATATTATCCCACCCGGCCGCACTTTCAGTTTTCAAATTCATCAAGGTTCTGTAGACCTCAAGTGGATCTGTATCTAAAAGAGCAAATGAGTTAACCTGTATTGGTAATGTATCTGTCAACTGGTAAGTGTCGAGCGTGCTAGTTGAAGATGGAATTTGTAGGGCTAGTTCT
This sequence comes from Hypena proboscidalis, assembly GCA_905147285.1. NCBI lineage: Eukaryota > Metazoa > Arthropoda > Insecta > Lepidoptera > Erebidae > Hypena > Hypena proboscidalis. Next base: position 3,755,214 of record LR990147.1, read on the forward strand.
TTTCCAATGTTTGCAAAATAGTTATTTATCTAATTTACAGAGTCAGTTGGGCTTTGTTTAATATTTAATAGTTCTGTATTTTGACTTTTTGTATAATTAGTATAAGTTATAGTTTTAATATTTTTCCACAGTTGTTTACTATTTTTTACTGATTTGGCCAGTAGTTCCCGTTCAAATTTTCGTTTCAGTTTTTTAATCAGATTATTACAATAGTTACGATAACGTCGGTAGGTTATTTTAAGCACCTCGTTAAATGGATCAATACGCGTTTGTTTTTGTAATTTATTGCGATTTTGAATGCATTTCAATATACCAGGAGTGATCCACGGTTTAATAGTGCGCCTATTGCAGGGTATCACATTGGTAACCGTATTGTGTTTTATCGATTCCGTTAGTTTGTATAATAGTAGGTCCATCAACTGTTCTGGGTCATGACAAAACATCAAGTCTGCTAAGTTACTTTCCCTAAGATAATGCAAAGCTTTTTCAAAATTAACAAAAGAACTGGTTTTATTTATATTTTGTTTGTTTTTTAGTTTTGATATTGATAAGAATGTAGTAAAGTGATCTGTGATAGTTGTATGTAAAACAGCGATGGAAGCTGAGAATTTTCTTTTATTTAGCCTAATCATAAAGTGGTCTAAACAATTAAATTCACGTGTGGGGAATGTATGTCCAGGTAGGATACCAAACTGTGACAGTGCATTCAGGTAGTTAACTCTATTTTTGTATTCATGTGGTGGCTCAGTGTCTTTAGTTGCCAGGTTAATATTTATATCCCCCGCAATAATGACGCTCCGCTGAGATGTTAAGGTATCAAGGTGTGTGCTGAGAGAATCAATAAAACAGTCTGTGTTTGTATTGGACGGAGAACGATACACACAAAGGATAATATTATTAAGTACTTCAACCTGAATACAAGATGCCTGAGTTAGACATATTTCTCTAATTTTTGCTTTTAATGATTTCTTAATGAAAACAACTACGCCGTCATTTTGATTTAACTGGCGTGTTGTAAAAAAAGATTCGTAGTTATTTATTTGCGGTATCGGTTTATTAGAGTGTAATCTACATTCTGTTAAAATGATAATATCGGTTTCAAATTTAAATGTAGATAACAAGAGTGTGAAGTCGTCAAAATTGCAGTAAATACTTCTAATATTCTGTGAGATAATAGTTAAGTCGGTTTTACATATGTTAATGTGCTTATGTAGCTGCGCACTATCGCATTGAAAAGATCGCGCGATCTCGATATCGTCTATTTCATTCACAGTCTGTAAGGTATCACTCATTATACACTTGTAAAGCCAACCGGTCGCCGTCGTTCGCGTGAAATTTGTTAATACTTTTCAATAGAAATACATTGTAAATATTGCATTTTAGGTAAATTATGGGGTTAGTTACAATTGACTTTGAAAGGGATGTATTCGCGTTTAAATATATAAATATAGAAGGTATGTATGAATGAGTGCATGGGCGAAATATTATGTAAATACCGTGATGAGCAGTTATACACGAATAGTTAATATTCATTAAAAAGTTATCCACATATTTGAACCGGTTTGAGAGTGGTACACACATTAGGCAACACAATATTATTTGGCAATATACCTCATGGTTTATTTCTGTAATGTACATAAAGGGACAGCAATGTAATACCATTTCGCTATTATAAGTTATGTTAGGACACGTTATAGTAATGATTGAATTGTGACTAGTTAGTTCGAATGCGTTTATTGTAAAAATAGTTATGTGTTTATGTAAACAAAGTGAATATTGTAGATAATGTATGAATGTATGAGTAGTTATTTTGCGAGTGTAAATGTATAGTACAGTGGTTATTGTTATTACAGTACCATGCTTAATCAGAAATCTGTTTATGTGTTGATTATATAAAGTAATTAAGATTATAATATTGTTAAATTTTATCAAAAAAGTTAACATAAGTAATATAATAAGGGAAACACTATTTTCTTCTAGTCATACCTCATTCATTAGGGATTGAATTTGAGCTTCATTTTTAATTACATAAGTGGGTGAATCTTCATGTTTCTTTACAAAAACTTTCCCGTAGGCCGTCCAGCAGAATTTGTATCCTTTAGACTTAGCTAAATCGCGTGCTAAGAAATGCAGTCTGGAGCCCTTAGATGTGAGCTGTTCGGATACAAATATAGGGTTGTCCTCATTGCTTTTCAAACCGAGATGTTTGCAGCTCAGTTTATTATGCCGGTTATGTTGATTGTGAGTCTTACACTTCTTAATTATTTCTGTTTTTAATAGAGTGGATGATGTTTCAATGACTATTGGCGTGTTCGGAGACCCGTGCTTCTTTCCTTTGATTCTGTAAATATCTTTAATGTCTGTTTTCTTGAGCTCACAATTAATATTTTTGGTCATGCACATCACCATATTGATCAAGTCTTCTTTGTCTTCTTTCGGCTGCTTAGGAACGTTTCTTATCTCAAAATTAGATTTACGGCTTTCGCGCTGTATATCTTCAATTTTGTCTTCCAGGATAGTTATATACTCCTTGTCCTTTTTTGCTTGAATCTCCATTTGCTCTATTTTCTTCTTAAATTCTTCATTTTGTGCAGAGAGATTGGCCATCGCGGTTTCTATATTGCAGTTGGTTTGCTTTATTTCCAAGAGTGCGGGGGTAATTTTTTTTAGCTCGATCTCTTGCGCTAGCAGCATGGATTTGATCATTGTCATCATGTCTTCTTTAAAAACTTCAAGCTCATCCTCCCTTCGTCTCTTACCACGTTGGGAGACGTAGTTTGTAGGGGTAGTTAAGTCAGCAATTTGCTCAGCTAAATTGCTCTCAGATTGTGATTTATTCATAGTGTAAACTTGTACTTTTAGCCGTAGGATAAATGCGTATTTATTTATTGACTACTAGCAGTCTGCAACTTGTAGCCGATATAAATATATTATCTATTGTCTTTTCGTAGCGCACTTAGCAGGTCAAGCGAGGTGGGGTGGTCGAGGCGCGTAGCGCGGAGGTGGCAAGCCAAGCGAGAAAGGGTTAGCAAAATTGTGAAGGCAATCCCTTTCTAACTCACAGGTGCTTGGTGGGGTAAGCAGGCGCCTACGCCGCTCGTCATCAATGGAGCGCGGCGAGACAGAGTTAGCAATTGTTCTTCTGCACTCCTTGCACATGCACTTCGCGTTCACCAAGGTCAAGCACGACCTTTCACTTTTTCTAGTCTGGTTAAACTGATTTGGCGTTTATTATTCGGCAAATACGAGATAGTTTAGTATAGCTGATGAACTACTTTTGCAATAAAAATTTAATAAAGATCAGTAACACGACTGCTCGCTACGATAGCACGGACGAAAAAGGATTATTAAATAAATAATCAACTATGTTCATTTGTTTTCATGAAATGCAGCTTTATTTATTTTATGTTGTATTTTCTACTCTAAAAGTATTTTAATAGAATCCTTAGCTCTATATTTATATATTCTATAATTTCCTTTGGCAGATATGCAATTTGTTCGTCTGTTTACATTGCTGTAGCTAGCAGTACGTGACACTAATGCACACTGATGTTAATTACGTTAGTATTGCTGCTACTGCAACTGGCTTGAGGCTAACTTGGATTTGTACTGCGGTTAATGATCTTAGATGGGTTTTGTTGGATTAATCAAAAGATTTTTGTATTGTTGTTCATAGAAGTTGATTAAACTGCTGATGTGTTGATTTATCAAATGCCTTAAGTCGGTGGGTATTTATTATTATTGTTGGAACGAGTCTTTGGGTGTTCACGTCGACCTCCGTGGGTCTATTGTGATTGTAGCCTCATTATAACCTCTCTTTTAGGCCAAGACAACTTGTTCCTACTAAGTGCCAGTAGATCAGCAGTGTATTTGTTCGAGAAGCCCATGATGAGGCTTTTGCTGTGATTCATCCCTGACCCTGTTGCCAGAGCCTTGATGAATCCTCAAATAGCTTTCCCTTGAGGAATTGATATTTCGATGGGTATTTAATAAGTGTCATAAGGCTCCATACTGGTCGGGAGTCATATAACCATTTGGAATTTTGTATCAATAAGAACGAAACGAAGAATAAGTAGGTAATAAGTGAAATGTATTAGTTACATTATGTATTCAGTGACTGGTTCATAAAAGTGATTATGTTGCAACTGAAAAGTTGAGACTTAGTTGTGTTAATTACATTTTTAATAACATTTTTCAAATAAAAATGTCGGTTCATTTTATATTCTAGCATAAAACCATTAACAGAAGAAAAAGTGACATCAAAGAAACGCCATCACCATCGTAATTTATAAAAATGCCCTAAAATGTTCACGCAATGAATCAATGACACAATCAACAGCAGAAGTTTTTAATATAAGTCCTTAACCCTTAAAAAAAAACAAAAAGCTCAATTTCAAACAGGCGCCTGCCAAACATCAAACGCTAATAATTTCCAATATTTCATAGTCGTACTTTCAAAAAGAAACAATAACTTTAAAGAGTTTACGAGAGCATAAAATCCGCTTGGGGATATTTTTTTACCCCGGTGAAGAAAATTAGAAAAGGGTTAAGAATTTAACCCCTTTGGCGTTGGCAGTAATTAAGAGCAGATCTCAAGGATTTTTTCCTTTAGAAAATATGATTTCTTTGATCTGATTGTTTCACGCTGTAATGGACTTAGATATTGGATTTTTGTTGGTAATTGCTAGTGTGATTGATGAATTTGATAATCGTGAGATTTTTGTGAGCATATTTAAAAGATTTAGTATTACATCATACTTTTTAGTATGCAATGTTAGTTGAGCTATTAAATTCAAACTGATAAAATGTTACCAACATTTTATGAATAATACTACGAATGAAGCAAATTAAATAAAACCTTATAATGCAGATGATTACAAAGTTAATGGGCGAATTTCTGAAGTGCCGGATCATCTGGCCAATCAAATACAACCTGACCGAATATAAAAGTGACACAAGTAACACGCGAATAAAGAACATTGCTGTCATTTTCATTTATGTGTGTAATTGGCTAATCCTGCGAATAAGGTTTATATTTAAAGTTGTACATGTATGTACTTATTTGTATCATTTCAACATGACAGATTCCATATTCAAATTCAATAATTTCTTTATTTTTAATTTTAACAGTATTTATGGCCAGACTAGATCATTTATTTTAGTTTTAAGTACTTTCTATTTTTTTAACTACACCACTGACTAATATGTCGATTAACTCAATCCTGTCCATCCAAAGGTTGCCTGGAAGAGATCACTTAATAGTGATAAGGCCGCCCATTGTGCATACTTAGATAAGACTCTATAAATTGTATTTAATATGTGTGTACAATAAAGAATTTTCTATCTATCTATCTATCTAAGGTTTGCAAAAAAATGCAAAAAAATGCTTACAAATTGGTTGCAGCATCTGAATTACGATGAAACAGAGTATTTGCTAGAGGTTCTAATTTAACTCCTACGACCAAATCAATAAAATAGTAGTTAATCCATAATGTAGTTTGTAGTTTGTTTCTTTTTGTTTATATAACAAAATTAAATAGTAATAATGTACTCGTTCCTACTCGTGTTTACTGGTTGCGTGGGTTTCCTGGTGACCTATAAATACAGATACACACTGTTGTATCTAGTTTAGGCACCAGTCTCACAATTACAGTTTTTTGTATAGCCCCTAAGATACACTAGAAATAAGTTTTATTGTTAATATTATTTATATTTGTATTTTAATTGTTTGGGAGAATAAATATATTTTTATTTTTATTTATCTAAAACCTGTGAAATTGAGTCTAAGATTTAATATTAACGGCTAAAGGGAAGAAAGGGATAAACGACAAAAATCATATTGTTCAGGCGGCTTAAAACTTCGTCGGTCGAAAACGCAGTTTTTTGTTGGTTATAAACGAAAAAAAATATTATAGAACTATGAGAGTAAGCTCATTAATAAGAGTTGGCAATTTTTAGTGCGATGACGTTCATAACTAATTTTTGACAAAAATGTCGCTACTTCCAACTACTTTAACCATATTATGTTTATTGCAGAATTTGCAGAGCCTAGGTTACTAATTGGGCCTAAATATGGCAAATCCTTCAAGTCTCCGGCTCATAGTCGTTACCGAATGCCTACACATGCCTACCTGCCTGTAATCCGCCGAGGTCTAAGCCGCTTACGTAGTCAGACCAAACATGATGCCTATTAGGAACAGATTTCATTGATTGGTTGGTTAATAAGTAATATGTAGCTAAATACACAAAGCCAAATTTCGAAATGGGATATTTTATATTGCATATCAAATAAATAATCGCCTATCAATACATACTCATCATTTATATTATAACTTACTTCACTACAGATAAACTAAATGTTTAACAAAACTCAAACTGCAGATAATTCGAAATTACACATCAATATGACATTCCTTTTTTCCTCATAATGCAATACAGTTAAATTTATTTTTGTACAAAAATACTACATGCATAGCATAAATACTGACTGCACATCAAATTTACCATATTTCATAGCAAAATAACTATCCCAGTCGCATATTAACCAGTAAGTACAACAAAATCTGTTCATCATATTTGTCTTAATTTTCAAGAAGCCATGCTCGGCAAAATTAATGATTATTATAACAAAAAAATCCTTTTACATTGCATTATTTCTAAAAGCAGAACAACTTAACTGAAAAACTTCGCGCGTTTTTTCGTCACTGGAGTAAATAATATAAAAATAAAAGCTATAGTTATGGCATAGGTCAATTATGGGTAAAGTAGTAGGTTAGGTTAGGTTAGAACTGCGACCATAACATAGCGCGAGCCGAGCGAGCGAAGCGAGCGTGCCGCGGCAGCGGTCGGCGAGTGCTAGAATCAATCTGTGTGATACTCCGACCCCTTTTTGAATCCACCCACTAAATAAAATAATATTTACTACCTACCAATTTCTTATTATCATAGATCGTAACAGACGACAGTACGTGGCGCGACCTGCAGAAGCTAAAAATGTGCCTATTGGGCAAAAAAGGAAGCGTGGACGCCCCGCGAAAGCAGGACCCGCTTTAATAATTCAATAAATTACAATTTTGTATCTAATTTTATATTTTTTTTTGCTGATCTCATTATGTGATAATTAATAAATAATAAGATGACTGTGACTAATAAAATGTTGTTTGATTTAGAAAAACTGCTGTAAATATTATAAAAATAGAAGCTATATTTAAAAGAAAAAGAGTTAACATGTATAATGTGCATTAAGATTATTAGTTGTGCATTGATAAAAAAGCTTTTGCTTTAGGAAAAATTGCTGTGCGCTGTGAAAATAAATTGTAGTGTGTTTAGTGATATTTTGAGTTGAATATTTTGTTGTGCAATCAGTAATTTTGATGGGAATTCGGTATTTAATTGCATAGAAAAAGGATATTTTATGATTTGCGTTTAAATACTACCCTTTCGAAATCAACCGTTTCGTTTACAGAATCGCACCACGGAATAGTTCGTGATGTTACGACATCAATGAGTGCTACGTCGCAGCTACGATCATTGCTACGTAATGCTACGGGGATTTTTTGTTGTTGTTGATAAGCAATATTTCAATTTGAACTATTAGCCAACAGATTATTTTTTCCTTTTTAATAAGCTTACTAGTAATTTGCAAATAAAAATCACTAGTATTTTTGTTAACTTTAGCAAAGCTTAATTCGCTTAGCAGGAGGGAAGGCCAGGATTCGAATTCACGACCTCTCGATGGTAAGACCGATGCCTTATCCATTGCGCCACGGCCGCGTTGGTGGGGATAGTAACATCTTAGGGCTGGTAGCACACACGCTAGCATCGGCAATCAACAATTTTATTATACGCGGAATAGCACGATTTACCAACTAAAAGTATCGTGAGTGCCAAGGCCTTAATCTTCTTTCTTTACAAGTCAAAATAAACCAAGGACCAATTTAATGTTCAAAATGTCTAATATAAATTAATTTTAAAAAGTTTTTTTTTTATTGAAGTCATACGACCCATGTTCAAATATTAAAGTGATCATATATTAAGCTTGTTTTCGCTATAGGCAAATGGACTTTTTATTACAACACAATACTGGTCGCGAGATTAAACGCCTTTGCAGCCATAAAGCGATCCGATACGCAACGCAATTTGATTATGAATCAGGGTTGTCAAACAACAAAGTAAACGAACATTTCTGACTATTAATTAATTGTATATGTTGATATTATGTTCATATAAAGTTTACCATAAATATCACATTTCTTATAGAAGGAAAGAATCAATATTCATAGGCGAGCAGCAAGCATTTAACGTTCCATCGTCTGTGCCAACCCCTGTGGAATCAAGGTGTGATTATATTTTATATGTGTATATTCATAGTTAATAAGGTCATTGTAAAATAAATATAAATATAATAATTGTCATTGTTAAGTCATTGTAAAATATATTAATTTAAATTAAAATAACATTGTTGAGGATTTCTTGCAAAACTGCAAAATTTCAAAATTATTTTAATTTATTATTTTTATTTAGTGGATATATGTTTGTGCCTTTTGGGGTAGAGACATTAGGGCCGTGGGAGCCGGAAGCGCTCAATCTGTACAAACAGATTTCAGCTCGCCTGTTTGAGGCCACACGTCCCCAGAATGCTGGTATTTATTTTGGCCAGAAGTTGAGCATTGGCATACAACGTGGCAATGCTGCCAGCATTTTGGGAACGTTGCCCACTGGTAGCGGTCTTTTAGACTAAGTTTGTACACAGATTTAGATTTAGTCATTTATTTTTAACTTATTACTTTATGACTGGTATAACAAGTGATATAAATAATAGAATTAACTAGCACTCATTATCTAACTCTCCTTCAATGTAAAAATCGGTTACAAAAATAAAACATTGAAATACAATTCGCCAAGATCATACATTACTGCTTTGGACAACCCTGCCATGCATATTAACCGTCGATCTGTTAATCATCGGTTTGGTTTACAGTCACAGCGAGCGATGTATCTCGTACAATTGTTATTTATCGGTTTATTGCGGCTTCCAATTGCCAACCAGCGGCTTTCATTGCTGCAGAAATTGATGCATGATGCCTTTTTGATGTAGTGTTACCGGCACAGGGATTCATTTGTACAGGATTAAATGTATTAATGCCATTTTATTGGCAGGTGAAATGGGTATTTGTGTTTGGTGTGAATTTGGATTAAAACCTTTTTGAAATTACTGTTAATTAGGTAGGTACATGTTTTTTTTGAGCATACGTTAAAAATGGTGGAATATTTATAAAGTGGCTGAAAATACATAACAAATGTGTAGTACACACCTGCACGTAATGCAATATGCTTTATCGACAGTTCTGGAACACAAAGTTAATTGCACTAAAATACATTTTTGCGCAATTAAATTTGGATTTAAATAAAAAATTGGAACGTATTATACATGTTATTCTTGAGTTTTACTAAAATTACGCTTGTTATTCTCGCGAGGTCAAAAATAGTGCTATACAACTTTTATTTTAAGAATCAATTAAATTCAGTATTGGTCAAATGCCGTCAATACACAACATTCTGCAAAAAAATATACTTTATTATAAAGAACAGGATTCTTATAAAGCTTAATCTTTATGTATAAAATTTTAGATTTACTTAACTGGGTATACAGCTTCAAGACACCAAGCCACAATCTCCCACAAAACCACTTCGATACGTTAGGTTCTCGTCAATCATGGTCTCTCAATATCTCCTAATTGACAGTTCAAGTGGCTACCGAGACGTGCCAACTCATCTAAGATATACCTGTTGTATACAGGCTGATGGTACTGTGAAAAATGTTTGAATATTTACTGGTAAAATACACTATTAAATGGACATTGAAGATTTTGAATACCACGATTTTGAGAAAAAAAGAGTATTTATAGCTTGAATCACCAGCTAAAGCATAACCATAACCTTGACATCAGGTTCATCTATCTATTCTTTGTACGGGTAAACCATTTTTATAACTCTATTAACTGTTATTCTGTATTCAAAAGAATAAATCAAGCTTAGGATAATTATGATGTGCTACACGCTTTAGTAGCTTTAGTAATTACTGTAAAACAGAGACATAAAAAAAAAGAAGCGATGAAGTTCACAAAAACAATATTATATACCATAATTTTGTGAGAACACGCTGTACATAAATGCATAGCCTCACCTCCTGTCATCAGCAAGACGTCGTTAATCTTAACTGGGCAGGTTTCAGCCACGTCTATACCTAGCTTATGACATACTAGATTTAGATTTATTATTTTTAGAATTAATTGATTGGTAATGTTTGTATTCAGGCAAACTTTAGTTATGGTTTGAAGCTATTTTTCAAAGTTGATCTATTGACGAATTATATAAAATGTATGTATTTACTGTATTTATACTTTCAGAGCCAGGCATTTAAAGCTGATCGTATATTCTCGAGTTTGATACCCTTCGGGTAATAATATTACCCGAACTACCCGAACCTATTAAACTCGAGATACGTATCCCCAAAAAACATAAAAGTAATATAATGTTTTTTGGGGATACGTATTTAGGTAGTAATTATAGATTATTTTGACTAACCCTTAAACAAATACTGAGTAGACAATAGTTATTTATGCAACAAGAGAACAAAGTAAAGGTTGAGTCCTGCATTAGCAAAAGATTTTATAGTAGAATCACGAGCGTAGCGGGTGATTGTAGGTAAATATCTTGAGCATAGTAAGATGTTAATAACTTAGATCTTGAGTCGCAATTACAACTTTTTACTCAACAGCTTGAAATAGTACCCATAGTACATGTTCTGCTTAGTTTTGGACTAGTTGACGGGGTGTGAAAGGAGTGAAATTCATACAACACACACTGTTTTCATACAACTAAAAACGAACTTTTCGGTGAAAACATATTTCTAATTATTTCCTAGGATTCCCCATAATCACACCTCCTATCTACAAACAACAAGCAAAAAACACAAGCTACACCTGAAACCTCCACAACCACAAATAACACTTGAAACAATAGCCAATAACTTTAGTTTCATTGCAAGCCTTAAAAGTCCCAAGTCACGCTTTTCTCCCATTACAAGCTATAAAGAGCACACGACTCAGCGGGGACCGATACCTACTCAAATATGTACTAAAACTGTACTTTTTACTGCAACATACTGTTTTGTGAAATCATCAATTTGAGATAATGGTTTCTGTGGAAATGTCCTGCTGTTTTCGTAATGAGGAAAGGGTAAATAATGAGGCAATGGAAAAAAGGTTTAATAATATAGCTTATACTACATGGAAAACACTGAAAAAACCTAAGCGAGTACAACTGAAATATATTGGATTTGATTTGTTAAAGGCTTTTATAAAGGAAGACAGAGAGATGAAAAATATGCTAAGCATGCTTTGATAAGAGAGATTCAGGTTCATCACCATCATTCAAATGGTTTTAGCCTAATTACTTGTAATATAGTTAGTTAAGTTACTTTCGTCGTCGTTGAAGAGCCCGGAACTACTCTCCAAAGTCAGTATTAGTACACCTACAAAATATACGCGACATTTTTAACCCCTCCACCTTCCACTAGTGCCATCTAACTATCGGCAGAATAGCTTTGTCCGGAGAGCTAGTAAGACCCTTAATGATGCAAGCAAATTACATGATGTTGATATATTTAATGCAAACCTGGAGTCGATGAGACAGGTGCTAAGCCGTGATTTCTTTTTTCAATATCAAGGTGTTTAGTATTATTTAAGCAATTGATTTGTATAAGGTTTTGTAATGATTTGTTGTAGTACATTCGCAGTTCTTAATTTTATAATATATTGTTACTTATTCGTGAGGACCTGTAATTTGCTAAATGTTGCATAATATTTTTATTAATATTTATGTTACTGCTGTTGGTCTTCCAATAATAAATAAATAAATAAATATAAAAATCAAATCATATTATTTTGATTAGTAACAATTTAATCAATTTAATTCGTTAGATTATTATTATTTGCTCTGTAATGTTTGTTGACGTGTTCAAGCGCCCCTTGGAGTTTATGAAAATAAATTGTTTGACTTGACTTGACTTGACATGTTCCATAATTTTTTATAAGACGTCACGTCAGATAGATTCAGGTTATCATTAAAGGAGTAACTTCTTGACTTTGCGAAGGTTTAAGTACACCCATAGCTTGATGATGCCTGCCTTCATACATACTGAACCATACCCCTCTTCTGTTATGTTCTAATTCCTATTTTCGTCTCTCATTTAGCAAAGTAAAAACAAAGCATCTTCCGTCCTCGTATCCGCATGAGGTGAGCGCACCAGTTACACGCCATTTATCCTGGCCGTCACTTGTTTCCAGGGCCATTTGTCAAAAACTCGGATGTCGCTCTCACACTGATTTATGGGGTACGAATGCAATACTTATAATGGATAATATTGCTGGATTTTTTTGTTTGGAATCTTAGAGTGACTTCACATTGGTTACTATAACTTAATGATAACTTTTTATGCCACATTTTCTCCAGTTTTGATAACATGGCACTTAACGCCAGGAAATTCTATAAATTTCTATACAAATATGATATTTCATTCGTCAAAAAGTTCTGACTTGACTACCAGGGACATAACCGCCAACTGGAACCGGAAAAATTGGTAATAAGTCTAAATTTAAGTTTCATTTCTATAATTTACTTTTTTTTATAAACTCTTTATAAGAACTAAAGAAGGAATGTACATATTATCATTTTTACATAACCTTACAAGACAATACAAGCAATTTATTTTTGTATTCGAAGATAGTGGAATAAAATTGTGTGCGGCAATTCATGACCTATTGAATTCTGCATTGATAACTATGGCACAATTTTTGATAAACAAGAAGATTGTTTAAAATGTAGAATTTTATTTTATTATAATATGTAAAAGCCAAAAAATACTTCCATCGCATCGTCGTTACATTAAAGGTACACGTGTAAGGTATTTACAGATATCTTGCTCCCACCATTATTATATCTTTCTCCATCTAAAGGATCCAATCCATTTTCCTGCCTCGCAGTCACCCTACTGACAATCGAAGCAACGGTATTCGGTTTACACCAAATTGAACTGCCACTGTGACGTCATCAATCATGCCATAATGATGCCATGTAAATTTTGTAATATTAAACTTCCTCCTATTTCTTTGAGTGTATATCTCTGTTCGATGAAGCTAGAACATGTGTATCATTTATATCTTTCAGTTATCAACGAGTTGCTGAACTGTACATATAAATATTGCTAATATTTCATTGTTAATAGTTAGGAGCTTATTTGAGATAGTGATCCCTTCAATTTATTAGATTGCTTCTGAAATCTTATACAATACTAAGTTAGGCAATAACGTCAAAAAAAAAAATATAGAAACTGTTGAAAAAATTACGGGACCGGCAGGATTTGAACCTGCGACCTTACGTCTACGTCCACCAACTTACGGTCGCCTCGTGCCATATTTTTTTTCAACTGTTTCTTATTTTTATTTTTTTATGGTGGATAGGCGCGTTTGACCACGATCTTACCTGATGGTAAGTGATGATGCAGTCTACGGTGGAGCACGCTCACCTATGAAATACCTATTGACTCTTAGTATAATTAACTAAGCATAGCTAAATACAATCAATAAGAAGTTAAAATATATAAAAAAAAGAAATTTACAATTTACGATTGACCAAATATCAACGAAATAAATGTTTGTTTACTGAACCATACGAAGTTTCAGTGTCTATAAATCAATCCAAAAGTATTAGCTGTAAATGATTTACAACCAATTGTCTTATATAGCAACATCCTTACATCAGTCTTACACTGACTTCTACATTTTACACTGTGGACGAAAATAGAGTAGAGTAGAGTAGAGTATTCTTTATTGTACACCAAAAATATACAGTTTGACAATAAATACAACTTAAAATCCTTTGGATGGATAAAAAGATAGTTTGTGTTGCAGGCAATATATAGGGTAGTTGGTGTATAAAAATAAAAATCTAAATAAGTCTTATAGCTAATATTAAATTAATAATAAAATACTGTTGGTGTGCTTGAAGTTTGGCGTGTCAACTGAGAAGTATTTTATTTAAATTATTGTTTCTTAAAGCTGCTCCTGCGGATAATAATAGTAAATAATAGCAGCCCTGTATCTAATACAAGTCCCACTGCTGGGCACGGGCCTCTTCTCATGATGAGAAGGGTTAGGCCATAGTCCACCACGCTGGCCAAGTGCGGATTGGTGGACTTCGCACACCCTTGAGTACTTTTAGGCACTCTCAGGCATGCAGGTTTCATCACGATGTTTTCCTTCACCATTAGCGAGCGATATTTTTTATGATAAATACACACATATCTTCGAAAAGAAAAATCTTAACGATTTATTGACAGAGGTGTGTGCCGTGGGATCGAACCCGCGACCTTCGACTTAGCAGTCCTACGGTCTCCCACTCGGCTATCGCTGCTTATTCTAATTGTACTGTTTCTTGTGATTTTTCTTTTGTTGTAATTTAATTGTAAATCGTTTATGTTGATGCATTTAATCAATACAATTGGCCCTGTACCGCATTGATTAATAAATAAATAAATCTAATTGTGTAGACAACCACATATAACACAAGATACACCTAATAAACTGACCATAGTAATTAGTACATCTTACCTCAAAACATTCCAGTGTAACCAAGCTTACAACATAACAATCACACATCAAACAACGCACTAATTACGGCACAATAATCCGTGTATAATTAAGCGGAGTCGCACATAACAATCGACATGCATTGACGTATATACGGCTACCGATCAACCTACACATTGCCAGTTTTAGCTGGTCTCGCATTGCAGCCTATAATCATAATAATAATATTCATTTATTTTAGACCCAAAGATCCATATAGTGTTAGTCAACATTATTATACAAATACAAATCAAAATGTGGTTTTTACAGGTTTTATGGTACAATAATTTAGTTCTACACGTTTGCCATGTAATATTATGGCATACAAACATAAACTTACAAACTAGAAATATTTACTATACAATATATCAACATTACTTACATTCTAATTACATCTTATATTTTAAGAACTCATCCACAGAAACATTTTTCACGTAGAAACCTAAATAACTGGCTTCTAAATTCATTTTCTGGTAAATTTCGTACATCACGGGGTAGATGGTTAAATATTCGAATAGCCATTACGTAGGCGTTACGTCTAAATGCCTTCTTAAAACTATGTTAGTAGACATAAATTTATTTTTTTAAAACATGAATATTATTGCAGTGCCTCCATATTAGGCTTTTCTAATTTATTTCACACGAGTTTCTCACCAGCTCTTCTCATAATGCAATACCCATCGGAGCTGGTACTTGGATTGATTTTAATTCGATTCTAAACAGTTTGATTAAAATTAATCTAAGCCATTCAAATCATTGTAATTAGTATAATTTATGATTTATTTTTATATCATTTTTTGTAATGTTTTGACGTGTTCAAGCGCCTCCTGGGGCCTATGAAAATAAATGATTTGAATTTGAATTATTAGCAATTACTTTCAGGTACACTGTTGACACTGACTCTCTCCCTGCGTATTATTGCAGCAACCATACAATGCGAGACCATCTTATACTGGCAATGTATAGGTTGATGTGTATAGCGTCTTTACAAGGTACATCGGAGGTATCCAAAATTAAATTTAACCGAAGATGGCTTATTTCGGCATTGTAAAGTAATAAATGTTTTCGATAAATTTAAAAGCGCAATATTAGTGGAGGAGTACAGTAACAGGCACGACCTCAATAAAAACACAAGACCAGGCCAACTAAGAAATCTTACCTACCTGAAAACTTATTGCATACCAACTTTTTGTAACACTCATGGTACCAGAGTGTGGCAGTATTTGCTACCGAACATTCTAAATGATTTGCCTAAGGACATGCAAGATTCTTATATGAATTGTAATTACTTAAATAAACTTAAAAATATTGTGAAGAAACACTACCTGGGCAATTCATGAATAACTTTATAAATAAATGTTTATTGTTAACCTTTTCATAATTATTATTGTATAATTAGTGCTAATATAATATATATATACTAATATAATATTTAGAGCGGCTACGCCACGGGCGTATAAACCTGTAATAGGATTAAATTCGTGGTTTTTATTGCAAGATATAATGTATATAACCTTATAATTAAATAAAGAAAAAAAAAAAAACTATCGACAAGTAATTAGGTTGTCGGTCCGCGGATGTCAATTTATGGAGTAAGTTATTGGCGTTGCTACCTTATTATCTCATTAGTTTCTGTGTAAGGCTCTACTCACATTGGAAGCGGCTAACACTGAATCTGCAGATGGTTTCAATTCGGAGTTTATGTACGTGAAACTAGTGTAAACAGATATATTAAAAAGTCTTATTTACGGGATTGAAGTAATTATAAAGAAGAAAACATCTCTTCAATTGGGTACTTGATACCACCAGTCGATTGATATACTCTTTAATTCGGTCAAAATCGATTTTTCGCTTACATTTTTAAGGCGACATTGTGACGTCACTGTTCCCTATGCTCAACTGTTGTCCTATTTTTAGTTAAGAAAAGAAAAAAAAACATTTTCACAAAAACTGTGAGTCAGAGTTCATCATAAATTAAGTGTTGATTTATAAAAATGTTGTCCTGAAATTATTTGGTATTGGTGTCAAAATCACTTCTCATAAATTACACTAAACCCAGTCATACAAGTAACTATGCATAGTAACTTGGCTATGACTATATTTCCGTAACACATTTAACTATCACAATCGATGTCATTAAAACGTACCGTCCACATTTGCATGGCCATTTATCCGTAATCTCTTCATCCACCGATTAAATCCACACATTCATCTTGACCCGAACCGAACAAAAGACTTCACTCCATTATCCCGTATGCTAAATATATAATGACCAGCATACACTTTAGTTTAATCAACTCACTAAAGAGGTAATCGGAGTGATGTCCATTAACAGGTTTATACAAACAATTGTATAGAATGCAATCTGCATTTGTAATGTATAACTAACAATGTTTTTGTGCCGGACAGTAGGGTGGAAGGAACAATTGTCGGCCATCGTCCGGTGACAAATGGAATGAATTATTTAGGGAGTGATTAAGATAATTGGATATACTGTTTATTGAGTTATTTAGTTGAGTGGTCATTTGATTGCTTTTTTAATCATGTGATTGTATTTTTTTTTTATTAAAAAAAAACTCACTTTCATTTCATTGTACAACAAGCGCGTATTTTTTTTTTCATAATTTGTTTATCATTTTTACAATGAGAGTTGGTTAACACATTATAAACTCGCCAAACTGTTACGTTTGATGGCGAGAAACGCTCATTTTACAATTTATGTATGACTTACACTGACTAACAATAGTTTCAGTATCTAAATCTACACAACTAAATAATGTAAATCTTAAATATGAATTATAACTTTTTTATTCTAATAAAAAAGAAGTAGAAAATAATGAAGGAGGCTCAGCTTGAGTTACTTTATAAAATAGAGTAGAGCTTGCCTTTTCAGGAAAATTATACGAACGCTGGGTCATAAATAATTAAAATCTAACATCCAGCAAAGCAAAGTATCACCCATCTTAATTATTATTTTCCAAAAAATATGCAAAATTAAAATTATTTTCTACTTAGTTCAGATTATAAATCACGAATCATTACCAGCAGTGGATAAAAACACTCAGCGAGCAAATTAAATTCCCATTTTTTTCCGCTCACCTAACCCTTGAAATGCGTGTCGGATTCAACGGGACTTTATTGCACGGAAAATGGGTAAAAAAGACCCACTCGGGCAAAAATCTTGAACTGTCAACGGTTGGTTTGTGGCATAAGCTATTGGCTTTTAAGGGCAAGCATCTAAAATATGCAGTGATACCGAGTGGGAGACCGTAGGATTGCGAAGTCAAAGGCCTCGGGTTCGAACTCACACACCTCTATCAATAAATCGTTACGATTCGTCTTTCCAAAGATATGTGTGTATCATATAAATTATCGCTCACTAACGGTAAAGGAAGACACGGCGAAGAAACCTGTATGCATGAGACTGCCTTAAAAGTACTCGAGGGTTTGTCTACCAATCTACACTTGGCCAGCATGGTAGACTGTGGCCTAACCCTTCTCATCATGAGAAGAGGTCTGAGTCCAGCTGTGGGATATATATTAGATACAGAGTTGCTATTATGATTTTGAATGAATTTTCCCTAAATTTGATTTCACTTAGCTTTGCTTAAAAATACTACTACAAGCAAGCAAACCAACTGATGTAGCTACAAATCAAAGATACCATAATATATTGGGTTATAGATCTGAATCGAGACGACAAAACTGTTTTAATAAATGAATTATTCGATGTAGTGTAATTTTAACAGTAGTTACATTAATAGATAGCATATTATTAATAATAGTCACAGTATTTTGTAACTTAACCTCGAATATCCAATTTTTCACCAATTGCGTATAACTTACACCATACACCAACCCGCCCAGCTATTTGTAAGGAAATCAATGCAAAGGAAACACAAAGCGGCAAAATATCGCGACGTCCGCCACAGAGGACAAAAATGGCCAGCTCGTGACGGTAAATTTAGCATTTTTATCCCGACAGCCTTACCCTTACCCTTTCCGTTTGTCCATTCAATACAATGCTGTTATGTTATACCAAGTGTAAGCTGACCCTTCCGATTTTATTTATAGAATGCAGAAATCGTAACCATAAATTGTTGTTGGTACATTAGTTCCATTTTTCTGAGAGAAAGTGTGGATTATAGTGTTTTAATATGTATGAAGGCATTTTATTTATTGCCATCGTGGGATATCTGTAAATGTGTTATAAATTGAGATTGTTATAAACAAGCGTTGCTCAGAATAGCGTCTATGATGGCCTTAGAACAAGTTTGGCTTTGATAAACCTTATATTTACCCACTGAAAGGAACAAGTAAAAATTACTGAACGACCTTTCAGATGTTAAATTGTTATACAGCGATAACAATTTAACATCTGAAAGGTCGTTCAGTAATTTTTACTCATATTAGAATGTAAAAGAAACTCTGTCTGTTTGTTTGTTACGCTTACACGCCTAAACAAATGAACCGATTTAGATGAAAAGACAGAGATTCAAGACGTAAGGAAGGACATAGGCTACGTTTTATTGACATACTCACAACGTTGGCGGAGCTGCGCACAAAAGCTAGTTCAAAAAAAAGATATTATATAATATATTTTTAATACATTTTCATCACTCACAACTCATTGTTAGCACCTCATCCATCATCACGACGTACATTAAAGTAAAGCAAGGTAATTAATATGTTCACATCGTCTGGTTCACAACTTCGCTTCTCATTAAGACGCCATTAGACTGAAAACCCGCCATTTTGTGAAACGACCTCTTTGGTACTAAGGATACTCATTTTTCATTGGATATCTTACTTTGTTTTGACGTTCATTTGAAATGAGAAGTGTTAAAGGTATTGTTATTGTCTTTTCGAACAATAAAGTCTATTATGTAAGGCAAATACCTCACTAAACTCTTTTATAACTAAAGAAACATAAATATAAAGAAATTTTTTGCACACATATCAAAAATACAGATATGAAAGTCAAAAAAATTCATACCAATCGATTGTATTTAAAATGAAAGTAATTATGATAGTCGTTCACGATAAAACAACACAATTTCAAGATATCAAGATCGAAATTAAAACGAGAATTTTGTTAAAGCTCTTTTTTTATTTTTGTGTATACAACTTTTTAATTAGAAGTTTAAAATGCTGAATGTTTTTTTTTTTTTTTATTATAATTCACAAAACTGGTGTACAATCTTACTTATTAATTAACATGTTAAAATTCAATGCACCTGACTGACACCTACTAGATGTGAATCCAACATGCAAGATCAAGAGCACACTCAAATAATTATTAAATTAAACTAAAATTAGTGCTATGGCGGAATATAAATATCTAGAAACTAATTACTAATGAATCAAAATTGCAAGTTTAGACCTAACTGAAGCTACAGAACCGTTGAACATATTATCTATGTCATTACGTATCGAATTGCCTATGATTATTGAGCTTGAGGCTTGTTGTACATGTGTTTGATCCCCACACGAGGACTAATCTTTGTGTGATTCGCAAAGATTTTTTCTGACTCTGGGTATGCTTTTAAATAAATAAGAAATATTTTTTTTCTTTTTTTTCTTCTTAAAAAATTTACTTCCGCTCTTGGAATAATTGTATCGCAGTATTACACAAACATACATTCCACACACACAAAGCACACCCAGAGTCGAAACAAATCTTTGCGGATCACACAAAGATTGGTCCCGTATGTAAAACAAACCTACAACACCAGCGCAGTGGAGAGCGGCAAGGCGACCGCTTAACCCACTACACCAACCGTGGCCTTTACTTATGTTTAACCAATCGCTTACTTTACATTATGTTATCATGTCATCATAACCTAAAGTCTCTATACATAAACTTCACTCGGCTTAATATACATGACATTCATGAAATTTCGCCAACAAATAAATAAATAAATATTTCACAACTCACACACAGCGCCATCCAGTCCCAAACTAAGCAGAGCTTGTACTATGGGTTCTAGAATAACTGATACTACCTAATACATATATACTTTTCTTTCGTAAATACATACTTGAGACTAGGTGTGTTTGTGTGAGTGAATGTGTGTATTTGGCCTTGTCATTGGGACCATTGGATAGTGTAATTGCTTCTGGCGTTCTATCTAATGTGAAAAATCATTTTTTTTTGTATACTTATTTTACATAGAAACACCCAGTGTAAGACAAACCGCCATGCACATAAAGATTCGTCTTAAGTGGGAATCGAACCCACGACCACGGCGTCGCAGGCAGGTACACTACCCACTCCGCCATCCCGTCGCCATCACATTCTGAATCATACACGGTATAATTACTTGTAGTCATTACAATGTCATTGCTGTCAAACTCACTCTACTAGCTTGGAGGCAAACGCCACAACGCATTGAGTTCCCCATTAATCCTTTATATGAATATCTGCCTGTCAATGGGTCCTGCACTAATATCGGCGGTCATCAATCCGCTTATTGCGAGCAGTTATTACGGCGTATCCTCGAGGCAGGCAATCCTACTAGACTATGAACTATTTCATGTGGTGGTATAGTTATTGCCTAACAAAGGGGCTGGAAATGGTTAGGAGTGAACGGTTTAATTTTGGAATCATTTATTTACAGTACAAGCAGTGTGAGGTAAAATTTTGAAAATACAGTTCCTTAACTGTATTGCCAAAAAAAAATCACCAGTTTCATAGCTGACTAGATATAAAATCGGCGTAATTTAAAACGACTGTCATTTTCATTTGTGTGTGCTTAATGTTTTTCTTACAAATAAAGTTATCTGACGCTTGTGAACGGACAAAAAAAAGGCTTAAAAAAGAAACATGCTGCGTCAGTAATCGTTGTATTAAATTGACTGTTTGTCAGTACTATTCTGGGGTTTCATTTTAACAATCGGATTATTTTTACAAAAATTGAGCCTTATTATATATATTTTTTTAAATGGATATATAACGGAAAAACAAGGAACAATAAATTATTACAAATGCAGTTACATCTGCACTTCAACGTACTTAAACCGCACCCAAATAGAATCGTGCGTAGAAGTGCCAATAAACTTCTACGAAATTTGCACAACAAAAGCTTATAAGCTGAACCATTTCACACGAAATCCCTCCCGTAATGAAACCAAACCTGTGGAAACCGGTCCCATTTGCAAATGCTCGTCAACCCTTAATCTGCCGCTGCATTTTACGAGACCTAAGGCAATATCTGTCAATGTCCTTATCAATAAATTGTGGACGTTCAGGGCGAACGACGTCGTTTGACGGTTTGAGGCGCACGGTGTAATCCGCGGTCTATTGGACCCCATCTGCGTGCAAGGGTTAAGTCGCGACAAATAGACCATTTGCAAATAATAAGACGCAGTGAAAGAATAAATTAAGGGCTGAGGGTTGTTGTAAGCGTTTTGGGGTTCGATTGAAATCTGGGTGATAATGGTTTTTTTGTTTGCGACGGGATTAAGTTTGTATTTCTGGAGGCGGTGCTCTTTATTAGTCAATGGGGTGCTTGAGAAATGGAGCTTATGCGTGACCAGTAGGTTTTTTTATTGCCGTAAGATGCTTCGCAGAGGGAGCAACTTAGTTACGGCAATAGGTAATATTTTTTTAAAGGAATGGCTCAACCCCTATTGCATGAAACCTGAATATAACAGGTGAAGTGTAGGTGCTGTATACCTGTGCCACGCCCTTCTGGATAATATAGGCGTGATGTTATGTTATGGAAAAGTTAAAGGAAATTTATAAGTTAAGAGCCTTGAGTGGTACTTATGAAACGGCAAACGTCGTGAAGGTCGACAGGTAGCTGACCTTTGACCTTTTCATTGTATGCCAAAATATAAGCTACGGTCGTACATTCAAAACTTATTTAGATAGAATAAAAGCGTTACAAATTAGGTTTATGAAATTATTGGTAGATAAGAACACATAAGAACGCTGTAAGATAAGCGCTCACGAACGGTTATTTTGTGAATATAAAATACTACCAGTTCAGGAAAAAATGGTGTTACTGTTAGCAATAGATCAGTTTTGCTGCATTGACTTCAGGACTTTTTCCTTGGTACCTAGGGTGTGCAGAAGGACCGGGGAAAAAGTGTTAGAGGTGCCTGCTTGCACAAACTATTATGGACAGAAGACCAGAAAGCATATGGTACCAATGATATTTAACGAAATACTACAACATATTAAGGAAGGTACAACAATGGGTAGGTTTAGAAATAGTACAAAAAAGATTTTACTGGAGAAAGTGTGTAAAAATTTACAGTGCAACAACTAACATGTGTGTAAGAAATATAAACGTATTTAATGGATGTAATGTATACTAAATTGTTAATACATATGTGAAAAGTAATAGTTAGAATTACTATATACTATATTATTAGAATTATGAAGGATATTAATAAAATGTCTAAAAATAATAATAATTAATAAATATAATATAATAAGTTATAATTAATAAATGTGAAAAATATATATGCAGATGTAAAAAGGGAGCTTTTTCTGCCAACAAACTGCTATGCCGTTTGGCGGAATTATTGTTTTTGGGTTAAGGCATGTTTATTGAATAAATATTTTTTCATTTTTCATTTCATTTCATATATTTGGCATACAATGAATACAATTATGTTTATTTTCCTTGGACATTTATCGCAAATCGCTATCATGAATACAAAAATGCATAGAACACAAAAAAGTCGATTCACACTTCCTACAAACACAAAGTAAATTAAATCCAAGCAATTAATTTCCAATTTGGTTTGTAAACAAAATTCATTAATATCATCCATAAGACTATGGACCTCCCGCGGCTATGTCTCGAGACGCCATTTTGCGTCTTGCAGGATGGCAATTAATAATTATTGCACCTAGTTCCGGCCGTTTCCGGTAGGGGCTACTTCCGGTGAAGCAGGGGAGTGAGACTTATGTTAATATATTAAATACTTGCATCAGGAGGTTAAATTTTGCTTTAGTTGTTTCAATGATTTTCATTCTATTGTTAAATTAAGTATAAAATAACATAACATAACATCACGCCTATATTACCCAGAAGGGTGTGGCAGAGGTGTACAACACCCACACTTCACCTGTTATGTTTAGGTCTCATGGGTTAGGGGGTGAGCCTATCGCTATCCACCAGACACAACTGCAACTCCGTGCTGCTATTGAGAGTTTCCTGCCGGCAAGTTCACAAATAGCACTTTGCCCATCCTGGGAATCGAACCCGCGGTGAGAGGTGTATACACTTACCACTAACCAAACATTTTTGAGATATTTTCTTTGAACTGCAACGACGTAAAACAGATAGATAGATGCCCTACATCCCCATTTTGCATAATATTAAAAGGATGCTATCATCAGTAGTACTCAGAGAAATAAACCAACCGGAGGCGTCATTATCACGTGTCCCCCGCTGCCAAATGTGGCAGAACGACTTTCTTGTACGTCATATAAAAACTAGTTGTCGAATCCTATATTTATAGGTATATATTTTACACTAACGCAGTACAATCTACCTTCCCGATCCCCGCAAGTTCTGGCAGACTTTTTGCAGATATTTGCATATTGGTTTTGTATACTCTATGGTAGTAGTAAGCCATAAAGGTTAACAATAACACACAGGTGGAATCCCCAGTGGTACTCCTTAAAACACATCTACGTGAAACACCTCTATCCTGTTTTTAATTTCCGAGATTGGCACAGCACAATAATTTATACACAGCACTAACTGCCGGTTTTATTACCGACGTGGAGTATATGTAATGTGAGTTTTGATTACCCTGCCTCGCTATCTGCTTGCCTGGTAGTTTTAATTTGATTAAAAGACAATTATTTTTGGTTAGATATATTTGCATATTATTGCAGTTTATGAAATAGTTTTTTTATGTTTGGGAATTAACTGAAGTGTACATGATAAACAGATGGATTCCATGCACCATTGAGCATCATTTTCCTAAAAACTAATTTAAATTGTTATGTAAAATATACTTAGAAAGTAATTTTAAAAATTAATTCGTTAAGACGCTTCTTCCTATGGAGGCTTCCTAGGATCGAATCATGTTGAATTGAAACATTGATTTTGCAGCCGTTAAAAAATATTTTGTTCCCTTAGTAAGTTGTCCCAAAGTTTATTCATCTCTTAATAGTTTATTCATCTTTTAAATATTACTCAAATAATCTATTCATGTGAAAAGTTAACCATACTCGGGAAAACCCATTCCTAAATCGATGGTCTAAAAAACAGGACAAAAATACAAGCAATCAAAAATGACTATCCCAAACACAAGTCAACTTACAATTAATCTCAACAATCCTGCGTCATTGTCCCGAAATTCCCGAGAAAATCGCACACAAACATACAAACACGAGAGGTCCCCACATGTCGTAACACATCATTAATCTCTGATCTATGTGACATTTAATTACCTAAAACACCATATATTAGGCGTTCTTCCGTCCTTACCCTATGGAAAACCCTTACAAACTTATCTCACTTTGCTAATCAAAAATAAACTATACTGCTTTCAGATAAGATTCTGCTAAGTGCAAATATAAAGTGGTGATGAATCGGTAATTAATATTGTCTTTCTTATTGCTTCACGCCTAAGATTTTATTGCTTTGTTACATTGTCTTGTTTATTTCTCTCGCGTCTTCACTTCTGATAGAGGGCACAATAAAATGAATATGTTCACTTATAGTACTTGGGAATACATTTATCAATAACTTATTTATATTTATCGTCTTTAGGCTGTTTTAACGTACGCACCGGTAAGGGCCTTATAATGACAATTGGTTAACACTAACATAAATTGTTAATGTGGAGCAATACAATCTATGATATACCTTACTGGCTGACCAAAATGCCAAACCACCTGCACAAGAAAGGCGCTCATGAAAACCAGTGAAAGCGCCATAACAGTGGCCATTTATTGGGCCAACAAAGTTTGACTTAGCCGTCGACACTACGAAGAAGAAGAATGACATTTTTAACAAGCAAACAAATAACAATCAAGATTCCTGCAAATAATAATAAGCAAAACGGATCCTTATTCTCTTCAACTGATTAACGAAAATCGTACCAAACTAGTAAGAAGAACTGAAATTTAAACATGGTATGCGCTATTAGACACGTCGATCAGATAATTCATTACTATCAGTATAAACAAAATGAATCATTCCGTCCCAATTCGATTTGTGTACATCTTTCTTCTGCTAATGTTTTATTCAGTCTATGACGGTAAATAAGTTCAGTTTCGGACAAAACATTCCCATGTGACATAGATACAAAATTTTCGCCAAATTTTCTTCTACAACCCGTTCAAAACAGCTACATTCTTCCTGCAATCAAAATAGAGTCTAGTTTTCCTAAATACGTGTAACAAGAGTTGCAAATTCATGTTTGCCGGGCTATTCTTTGCGGGGGAAATGGGCTATCCGTCAAAGTCGGTTTTATTTATCGTTTTAGTTGAATTTTATCGAACTAATAGCCCCTGAGATAAATTTACGATTGGCAACGGAATTGTACGTGAAAAGGGTTCTGTCCGATCATCTTGTGCGTATATGGAAGCACTTAGGAGTGCTTTCGTTGATACGGTAGTGTTGTGTATCTATTTACATTTTCTAGTATACTCTAATCTACTTATATTGACTTTATTGTTATATTCTACTTAGTCAACGTACTAGAAAATAGGTAATAGAACCCAGACGTCGTCATACGCATCTTTAATATCTTCTTACTCATACTCATCTTTAATAATACGCATCATAAACATCTTTTTTTTTGTCTTGTAATCAATCTTAATTTTATTTTAAAATACAATTCAAACTTGTAATAAAAGGAACTATTTTAATAAAAATAAAATAAAAAAACAAATATCTATTTACTAATTTACAGGTAAAGGTGTCATAAAATTCCTCCACATCGACCTCGACTGCAGGAAACGTTTTCAAAAGGCTGACGACTGCTACGTTGAATGGCAATGCTGATTGGTCTGAAGTGTCGATTAACCGCTTAGAAATATCAATGCCAGTTAGTTTCAAACGGAAATTAACCATGACTCAAAATTTGTTGTCTCTGTAACATTAATAGCAGTGTTGTATCACCACTATCATTGTCACAAAACACAGCACATTAAACTGCATTGTAGTAACAAAACAAATTCTCGTTCATACATTTGCTTCATATTATATGCTTTTACTCAGGACCGGCAGACTGTGAAATGTGCCAGCATTTGTCACCGCTCGCCACCTTACAATGGGAATGTGCATTAAGTAATCTCGGATGATGACGGGAAACTCTTACCGTCTGAAGATGAGCGTTTTTTTGGACAAACATTTTCTGAGATCTAGAAGATGGAATGTGAAAGTATTTTTATACAGCTTCAAATACGACAGGAAAAATTCAGGTTTAATACATTTTGTGTAATTATAATTCCTTGTTTAAACTTATTTGCGTTTAGAAAGTTCATTCAGGTTCTTAGATTTAACAATTTGTGTGGCCAGTAGATAAAAAGACATCAGATTTATAAAAACAAATATGACCATGAAACTAGATCATAAAATAATGTTTAATAATGTAATGTAGTGGTTAAAGCGGTAGCCTCGCCGCTTTCAACTGCGCCGATGTTGTGGGTTCGATCTCCACATGAGACAAATCTCTGAGTGATTGGCAATGATTTGTTTTGACTCTGGGTGTGCTTCGTGAAGGTGAAATTTATGTTTATTAAGAACCCTGCGACACAGAAGAAATGCCTAGTTCGGGCGTCGTTTTTTAAAAAAGTTAAAAAAAAATAAGTAAATAAGCGATTTATTGGAAAGTACGACTGGTTGGGTTGCTACAAGGACAATAATACATCTCTCCACGTATGATTGCAGTTATAATCGACAAAAATTCATCAATGAATCCTTTTGATCATCCTACTGTCTGGTCCCTACCCCAAAGGTAGAAGGTGCGTGAATCCGCTCCAAAACAAATGTTTGTCTTTATGTCCGAAGGCATGTTTATAATTGGTTCGTCTGGATTTTTTATTTTATTGTCATTTGGCCCAAATCTTGCCTAAGGCTTTTTGAACATATACGATGTTTTGATGCTCGTTACAGAGTTTATATTTAGTTTTAGTTTGTATTATGTCTATTTAATTATTGCCTTTGACACATTGACTTATACTTCATTTATTTGATTACTTTACAACAACATTTTTGCACCAAAACATCAGGCTTTTTAGCTTAATCAAGTTTCAATATCTGACAACTGCATTTTAACATTCCATTTGAACTCTGTACAGATTCTTGTATAAAAAACAAACTTTTCTATGGAATCCATCGAATAGTTTATAAACCCAGTCGTATATCTTTGAATTTGCATTTAAGTTCGTAAGTCTCATAGCTTTCTGGAGTCAGACATAAACACACGCGTAAAGCACACGTGTCATAAACTATATTAAACCTGCACTTTCTGAGCTCAGCGTGGATAGTCCAAGTATATTAATGTCGCAAGTTCGTCGCGAACCGTATCCGACTTTTGCATTTCCTTTGATTCAATGAGCTAGGAACTACAATGGAGTGGCCAGAAATTTATTTAATAATCTTATATCAAACTGTTTTATAAACAAGAAATTGTACATAGCTATATCATATGGAAAGAAAGTATTCTTAACAATTTACATAAGAGATATAACTTAATTTTGATATTAAAAACAATTTTAATATGCTTGAATCGTCGGCGAAACAAATCAGCTATAATCCGAAAACATTCTGTAGTAATTAAGTATAATTAAGAATTAAGTGCAAATGGATGCAAACAAAGTACAATTTAGAGTAAATGGTTTTACGGTAGAGAAAGCTTTCTCTGTGTAGGTATCTTAGAAACTAAGCGTAATATAAGTCTTATCCATTTGCGAACATTCTTCTTACTGCATGGATGCATCGGGTTTAAATATGTCTTCAAAATCGAAGGTATACGTTCAGATGAAGTCACGGAGTATGCAAAATGTATGATTTATGAACCATACTACTTCGTCGCCGTGTGTTAAATAGATTTGGCATACCTGTCGATATAGTTTGGAAGTTTCAAAGATATTTTGTTTGGATCACAGACTGTGAATATTTTAATAATAAAACCAGCAGCCGAACATAACATCACGCCTACATTACCAAGAAGGGTGCGGCGGAGGTGTACAATACCCACATTTCACTCGTTGTCTTTAGGCCCCATGGGATAGGGGGTGAGCCTATCGCCATCCACCGGGCACATACACTTTGCCCGACCCGGAAATCGAACCCGAGACCTCGTGGTGAGAGGCGCATACGCTAACCACTAGAACATCGAGGCAAAAGTACTTTTTTGTGTATGGTCGTCATTAGATTTGTTGATCTATAGCAAGGATATGACACTTTTATGTACCAGTAATTTTATGTGAATAACATACCATTGTATCACGCCTATATTACCTGCAAGGGTTAACCTGGTTTGTTTAAGTCTCCTATGATAAGGAGTGAGCCTATCCTCCGGGCACAATTCCAGCTCTTGGTGGGAATATGATATAGCTAGTTGTACACGTAAATCTATCTATAATAAAAATAGTTTTTTTTATATGTTCCATTCGTCTGAATATGAACGAAATTATGATTACATTTCTGTTCCTTTCAAAAAATTTTAATCACAATAGGATAGGGAATGTAAAGTGGTCGAGAAATATGTTCTTATTTGCTTCGCATAGTATACGCAAATATAAAGAATAACACTTACAAGTCATCGTTAAAATTTCAGATCGTGCACCGTAAACCGTTTACGGCAATAAAGCGTTTCACCTACGATTTAGTTTTATGCTCTATAACTGTTTAACGGGTCGTTGGAACGTTTCAACTCGATCCTGTGAATGTGCATAGAATATCTAATCTCTTACCAATGAGGGCCATCGTTTTTTGTCTCACCAGGTGGTGCCACTGTAGAATAATGTCTGTCTAAGTTTGTTTACAGACTTTGATCTATCCGAACCATTGAGTTTATACGTTTTTATAGAGTTTTTACAGTTATTTAGGGCTTTTTGAAGACAAACTTTTTGAAACAAAATTTATTAATGTGGTACGGATTTCTTGTTCCAATTTCAATTGGGTGCGTTGTCTGTCGCTCGTAAAGTATGTCTTCAAAACGCGCTAAAGACCCTTATCTCTATAGACATTTATAGGTTCAATGACCATATCATATTAAATAGTGACATTTGACATTTCGAAGACCTCACGCTACACAAGCATTCCTAGTGATGAATTCATACGCGATAACCCTCATTTTCTGTAACATATTTATTTACAAGATTCCTCGTTTCTTCAGTAAGCAAGGTGATACCGTCGGTCACTTATAATCCATTGCAGTTGAAAATGTATGAAGTAAGTAGTTGAAAATGAATGAAGCAAGCGGCTGAAAAGACAAATGTGAATAAAATATGATGGTGAATTAAATCAGTCATTCATTCAGCTCCTCTCGCAGGTTATTGTGGGATAACTCGAAAGTAAATTAAAGTAAAAACTATTAAATAAGATTTTTACAAATGGCTGTATGGTATCGAATCAATAAAAAAAAAATTACTACTTATTATTTTCTGGAAATCAGGAACTTAACATATATTTGGATCATACATTCGAGCAATCAGTATAGAAATCATATCACCGATCTTTGCACATTCAAACGTCAAAGGGAATTCAACATGATCATAATCATATTTCATCTAATAGACCTTACGTCTATGTATTAAGGTTGCTAATGCCTAAGCTAAGTAAATTAGGGTTAGCATAAGCAGCAGATACTGGAAGATACATTGATAATTCATAACCAAATATGTTTAGTGAGTACTCTAATCAAATAAAGATATCAAAGAGAAGCAGCCGGTTAAACAGATCATGTGTGTGATACGTTGAGACCGTTTGCCTTTATGCGAATAACTATGCCTATATTAAAATTGAAAGATTGCCATGTATGTACATCTATCTATATAAGTATATATAAAAATGAAACCCGTTTTTCGTTGT
This sequence comes from Hypena proboscidalis, assembly GCA_905147285.1. NCBI lineage: Eukaryota > Metazoa > Arthropoda > Insecta > Lepidoptera > Erebidae > Hypena > Hypena proboscidalis. The sequence continues at coordinate 3,785,926 of LR990147.1, forward strand.
CACGATATATCGACATATAAATACGATATATAAAAAAATCAGCCAAATCGGTCAAGCCGTTTTCATGCTATAGCATGAAAACGGCTTGACCGATTTGGCTGATTTTTTTTTTTGTAGTTTTCTAATACTCTGTACAAGGTTCTTACGGAAAAAAAATATAAAAAAATGAAACTCGTTTTCCGTTGTCACGACATAGCATGAAATATTCGAAAGGTCTTTATAACCGTAGTCAAAACATTGTTTTTTCAATTTTGTCCGTCTGTATGCTCGTAGGCGCATCACACAAAAGCTACTGCATAAAATTGGATGCGGTTTTCACAGTTGTGTAGTTTAGATTTTTAGTTAGTTATATTATTATAATTTAATCTCTAAGAGGGTAATCTAGAAGATAGAAGTTTTTATGGGCGGTTTGCAAATTTTGAAGGAAATTGTATGAAATTCTGCACATAGCACTACATAAATGTGTCATAACGTGTCATAACGTGAATTAATATGATTTTTTTTTTTGTTTAGGGGTTGGTAGTGTATTAGGGAAGTGCCTCAATGTTGTGTGAAATAGCATTGAAATATCGAATTCCACGCAGACAATGTCGCAGGCAAAAGCTAGTTCGATAATAAATCAGCGAAATTCTTATGATTAAAGTTTATCTTTTATTATGATCAATTCAGTATTTTTATAGACGGACACACGACAACTATAATGTATATTAATGAATAACAAAATATGTAGGTAGGTAGATCTTAACATATACATTTTAGCTGTCGTGTGTTGTCACCTGTCAATTTCTATGCCAAGATGTAATGAAATGTATCAAGATGTAAGTATACATTTTGAACACGCTTATATTAGCTTCACCTGTATGTATGTATGTATGTATGTAACCGACTCCTTTGGACTCGATTTTGACCCATTTTAAACGGACACAAATTTTGCACACCTGTCAAAGATCGATGACAATGCAATAATTCGATAAAAAAAGCGTGGGTTGCTCGATAGACGAAAAATATGGCACAGAGCGCCCCACGCTTTTTCACAATAATACTAGTATTTTTTGTTCATTACCATTTTCAGCTTATATTAGGAATTATTTTTCACTTTTTAGTTAGAAGTACTTTAAAAGCGTGTTTTTTAGTTTTTTTTATTCCATTATAGCCGCCATGCCAGATCTACTTAAAGTAGAACACTAAATTGCGTTTTTATAAATTATAGGACTTGTAAAAACGTACCTACTGACGAGTCGTCACTCTTTAAATAATAAAGTGACTAAGCATTTCTTACAACAGATAATTACTTATTCTGTACTACATAATTAGAATTAACAGGAATTTGTAGAAGTAGACATTTAAGTAAATTGAAGTTTGAAGAATTAGGCGTTCGAGGAAAACGACGTAATAATAGACATAGCCAATTTTCTTGAGAAACAGTTTAATTAATTAATGTTACATGGCATAGTATGTAATTTTCTTGTCTTGTATAAAGCTTAACAAATATAAACTATGTCAATTGCACATCCAAATAAATTTTACACAACTAAGTTAACAATTATTAGATATGAAAGGATATATACCATGTATATTTGTTGTAGCGAGTTTTTTCAATATTTCTAAACTGCCCGTTATATCTAACATTAAATAAGAAAATAACCATTTTTAGTCTCAACATTTCTTTTTTATTTATTTATTTATTCAAATATTGGGCAATTATAAATAATAGATTTATGACTAAATTACCCACTATAATACAATAATATGTAATACATACCTACAATAACTTATAAGATGATATTTACAAAACTTTATAGAGCATCAAAAAACTCCTCCGCAACGATGTCAAAGAGCGACATCGTGCCCAGAAGGCTGGCAGCATTGCCACGTTGTATGACAATGCTTATGCTAGCCTTCTGGTCAAAAACGTATATAGATTAACAATATCGTAAGGTCCGTTAACTTAAATGAGTATTCCATATAACATTAGGTATTACACTGCCTAATTCACCTAGAAATTGCTCATAAAATAGTGGTAATAAAGTCGGTTACAGGGTTTTAGTTATTACGAGTCGAAATGAGACATTATTGGATTTATGATTGTCTGGCTTATTAGTGATAGCTGTTACGACAATGTTACTACTTACGGGGTTATAGTTTATGATCATCGTTTATGGAAGGATTTGACGAGATATTTTATACCTAATTTTGTGTTATGTATAGACACGGTGTAATTAATAATTTAAGTGGTTTTGAACACTTTGTTTTTACTGCTACTGAAAATTGTTAGACCACAATCAATATATCGAACTTTAGAAATGATACGCAAATGACAATCAACCTTTTAGAGCAGATGGGGTTCATGCAAAAGTAAAAATTAGGACATGACATACTAAAAGCTATATTGGTATGTTCATGTTCTTGAAGATAAACCATTTTCTCAGTATGTTATTAATTATAAAGTTATGTTATGGCTACCACGACAGTCACCTTTAAGTGAATAAAATTACTCAATTATAAACAATGAAATAAAAAACATATTCAGTCCAATACAAGATTCACAATCATATCGAGCAAAAAATGTTTAGTTTATCATTTTTAACCCACTTAAAAAAGGAAAGGGTTCTCAATTTAATGGTCTTTTTTTGTTCGCTGGTTATTTGATGACGCCTGGACTGGGCAAGAGTATACTTGTCATATGATCCCATTTTCATCAGGTCACGATCTGATGATGGGACCCTTGAGAAATCGAGGGCAACCCTAAAATATTAAAAGCTTCTATATTGTTTTTCTAATATTACCTAAAGCTTTTTCGTTTTAAAAGAAGAAGAAGAAGACCTAAAGCTACTCGGATATTGTCATCTAGTAGTCAGCAATTTATGTTGCTGAGCTGATGCTGGAAGGTACAACTCCTCAAAAGGAGTACGAAGATAATTCTTTAAATATAGGCACTTTAGGGCCGTTTACTGAATTCTTTCAAATTATATACAAATGAGGCGAGACGTTAAATATTACTTAAGTATTTCTTACTTTACGATATTGAATTGGATATTTTCTTTTTAATTATATTCACTCGCAATTTGTACAATCAAATCTATTGTAGTCAATAAGTATCTTTAATAATGTTGCATGTTTTAAAAACTTTCGCTGCTATTGGACCAACACCCTTTTCCTCCTCTCGTCAAAGGGTGCCTCAGTAACCCCGCATTTTATGTATTAGGTTTTGACAGATATGGCCGAACATCTCATAAACTACACGCTCAGCCTGCCCCCGCCAGTTAACTGCGGGATTACCCGTTCTGTTGATAATTCAATTGTAAACCCTGCTTACTAACAGTCGTAATTGTAATAACTATTGTCATAAATACCTACGGCGTATAAATGCTCATTGGATAATGGGATGCATATAATTTTATTAGAAACTATTTATTGATGATGCCTCTATTCGTTAATTAAAGAAATCAAAATCAAACTGAAAAGAATTTATTTTCCCGCGATGACACAGATACAGGCACACTTATTTTATGTTAAATGCGTTCGGAATTTTGTTCATGTATGGAGTTAATATTAAGTACCTGATTTTAGTTCTTTTAATGGTTAATCACGAATATAAAAACATTAAAATACTAAATAAGCGTGAGCGTAATCTATTGTAGTTTTTTAATAAAATTGATGTCAATGTTTATTACTAACCTATGAAATCTTTTAAAAAAATAATGGATTTTGGCAGTTATGTTAACTTTGCTAATCTATATATATAAAAATGAAACCCGTTTTCCGTTGTCACGACATAGCATGAAAACGGCTTGACCGATTTGGCTGATTTTTTTTTGTAGTTTTCTAATACTCTGTACAAGGTTCTTCGGGAAAAAAAAATATATATTAATAAATTTTCTGTAAAAATATAAGTGAAATTATTGAACCCTACGGAATAAACACTATTATGAAAATATATATTTTGTTTTTATTTAATAAAATTAGTAAAGTCCTTCTCAGGCATGACGAGATCAGGGAAATAGGTATTCATTTTTATATGGAGGATATTATAGATTCCAGTTCAAATTGAATAGGTACGCATACATAAGATAGGTCAGCTATACAAAATAAAGTAGTGCATCAAATTTACGCTAAGTTCGCCGGGTCAGCTAGTTACGAATAAAACTTCCTGGTAGCTAACAAAAACACAATCATAATATTTTACCAATTCTTTTTGCATTAACATTGCTGTTCAGATGGCATAGCTGCTAGAATTAAGCTTTGAATCCAAAACCCCATTCGATTTTATGGGTAAAGACCATTTGGAGGGCTTGAAATCGTTTTAGAGCAGAATTAAAAATCACTTAGAATTTCCGCAAATCGAAAAGAAATCTTTTAAAGTTTATCTACTAATGTAATAAAAATAGTGAAGCAATTCTATAGATTCGAGATTGTAGACCTTAGGGAAGAAGTTAATTTTAGCTAATTAAAGCTATTTTATTAGATACTTGTAATATTTTTTAAAGCAAATTTTAGCTTTGCTATGCATTTATTTATTATTAACCAAGTAATGGTTCGTCTAGCTAAGGTATATATATTTATACCTACGACGCTGGCACAAAGAGTTGAGAAATTTCGAGTCCGGCAGCATACGAATCCATAGCTGAATTTGGCAAAGCACTTGGGGCGTATACCCAGGGGGTGCAGGTTCGAGTCCTGCTGGATTCTTAATTTTTCAACTTTAATATTATATTTTATTAGACAAAAAATATGTTGACTGCATCGATGGTCTAGTGGTTAGTGTATGCGCCTCTCACCGAGAGGTCTCGGGTTCGATTCCTGCGTCGGTCAAAGTGTTATTTGTGAACTTTCCGTCAGGAAATTCACAATATCAGCACAGAGTTAGCATTTTGAGCAGCGGATGGCGATGACTCACCCTTTATCTCATGGGACCTAAACATAACAGGTGAAATGTGGGTGTTGTACACCTCTGCCACACCCTTCTCGGTAATATTGGCGTGATGTTATGTTATATTAAAAATGTGTTTTATCAGATTTAAACACGTAAAATATTAAAAGTTTTGTAGGAGACTAAAAAATAAAATAAAAACTGATTGTAGCAAGAAACCATTGTCGGGGGTAATTTCATCAATGCACGTCCAATTTTCTAGGAATCTATTGTGTTGAGTAGCAAAAACGGCGGGTGGTCAACTAATTCGATTGTGAACATTGGATTATCAACCCTTCGGACTCAGATCATTCGATAAACAACCTTAATTCCTTATCGATAAGATACATTACCCAGCTATCTGTATTTGAAATTTAGCCCAAGACAGTTTTTTGATGATTTTACAAATTGAACTTTATGCTAATAGCTATAAGGTTGATAATGGGATGTGGGTAGTGTAAAAGTGTAAATGTTTTCGAATGCAAAGAATTTGCGAACTAATCATAAAGACACGTGCCGCGACCCGCTGTGAGTGTATCGTGAAAACTCATGATTCATTCTCTGTGATATTTACTTGTATTTATAGTTAAGTGTAGGGCTATTTGTTGTTTTAGGTTTTGATTTATGTTAAGTGTTAAATGGGCAATAAAATTTAAAATATTTGGATGAATTTCGGATGCTTTAGATTTCAATACGTTTATAAATCTTTTGCTGTCTAAAATTAGCAGAAAGTGTCGCTAATTGTCGGGTACTGGATTTTATCAGTTTACATCAAACATGATTCGCAAAGATTTGTTCTGGGTGTGCTTGTGTGAGTAAATGCTTGTATTTGGCCTTGTCATTGCGACCATTGGATAGTGTAATTGCTTCTGGCGTTATATCTAACCCATATTCATTTCATCATCATTAGGCCTCTCGTAGTCCACTGCTGGTCCACAACACCCGATCCTGCGCCTTCCGCATCCATTCATTTGCATAATTAAAATAGATTGTTTGAAAAATATATTATGTTATTAAATATTATGTTGAGATGAGACATTATTATAATCTGAACCACATAACATGTCATAAATAATTAAACCCCGCAACGTCCACATATTAATCATTAACCAAACTGGAAAGGTAGGTATATGAGTAATATGAATATCTGCCGAGTCAACACAAGTCCCCCAAATGCGATTCATTTCCGTAAAATAAACATGTGTATCATACAGAATTGCAAATCGACCTGTTAATCTAATAAAAAGCCAGGCCCGTCGACACGGTTCATTTGACAAAAAAAATGTCACGAATTTCTTTTTTTTCTGTTGTTACTCCATAGGGATGTGACGTTGACAAATATAAAAGCATTTCCGCATGGCATCGGGTATATTTCTTTTATATTTGAACAGATAATGTAGATTGGGTGTTTTGAATTATTCAAATAAGTGATGCTGATGGCTTAAGAGCGTGAAATTGTTTGTTTTTATTTGCTTTTCAAGTTATGTATTTTGGGTTTCGAAAGGTTTGAAATAGGCACATAAAAGTTGAACAACTTTGTGATACAATTTTAATTGATCTAAATGAATGATTTTAATGACATCTTTCGGGAGAGAAATGGCATTTTTTTTATGAAACAAGACTTGTTGTCGACACAAGATCGTGGTGATTTGAAATATTATTTTAAGATATTTATTATTTATTTATTTAAGGATATGTATGTAGTTTACATTACCGGCGAGCATGTATGACAAGACGTACGAATGTTTAGAAAGCGAAAGAAGTATGTAAGGAGCGAAGCACATTGCGTTCCATCGACTCTGCCTACCCCCGTTAGATAAAGGCGTGATTTTATGCATGTATGTATGTATGATATTTAATTTTATCTTTTAATACAATTAAAAATCTCATAGTCTTAAGGCTTAAAGCGACATTACATGTCCAACTGACGCAATTCAAAACATTTTATTTCATTAAGAAACTAAATTAAAACTTCCCTGTAGCAGTAAAGGGTTACGGCATGCCATTCAAATAAATTCAACCACGGTTGAATGCAACAACGTGGTTGATCCAATTACTTATAATTTGGTTACTTCTTAACAACCGTAGTCATTGATGGGTTAACCCTTTTGCAGATGCTACCCGTGCTTTGTTATAGTCAAATGCTGCCTATTAAAATTTTAATCGAATTAATTGGGTATTCATACGCAATGAGATGATGCAAAAAGATATAAACTTTTTTTCTAATTTTGTATAGGGTGACTAGTTACTTTTAAGGAGTACAATCAACATCAGAAAGATGTTAGCTTTCAATGTAGTCAAAATGATCGACGAAACATCTGTTGAATTTTATGTTAGCATACGGGGTATTCGAACTTAAACAAGCAATGGATTGGAACCCTTAAGTAAAGCGAAAGTGTGGTCGCCGAGGCAAAGAAAATCAGCAAGACTGGGAGCAAAATCAAACGCGACATCCATCTTAAGACCGCTCTCGATGGAGAGTCACTGTGGACACCCTCTGCCCACACTAAAGCCATAGGATCTTAAGTCAAGTAAGCACCCAGAGTGGTCCAACACTACCTTGAAAGCTAAAAAGTTACAGTCATGTTTTTGAAGACATTACAAAAAAAACAAATAATTTGGTTACTTCTTAAACCGTAGTCATTGATGTGTTAACCCTTGCGCAGATGCTACCCGATTGTAAAAACGAAATCTGCGTCCGTGCCTTGTTATAATCAAATTGTTAATCGAATTAATAGGGCATTCGTGTGCAATGAGATGATCTATAATGCTCTATTAAAATATCTGTAGGGTGATTAATTATTCATCTCTACTACATAAATATATTCAGAATTGTTTGACACAGAACTAAGATACAACTTTCACAAAAAAAAATAATCACATTGTTTGTTAATCACGAATCTAACATACCTACCGTACCTAATTGAATAGTGCTAAAAGTTCACCATTTTGCAAATGCAAATTTTGGTTGGATCACAAACCTAACGACACACGAATACCCTTGTAAGTGCCTAGATTATTTATTTTAGCTGAAGTGTGATGTCCGTTTTAATCATTAAGTATATTTTAAACCAAGTAAGGTTCGTCTAGCTAAGGTATATAGATACCTACGACGCTGGCACAAAAGAGTTGAGAAATTTCGAGTCTAGCAGCATACGAATCCATAGCTGAATTGGCAAAGCACTTGGGTCGTATACCCAGGGAGTACAGGTTCGAGTCCTGCTAGATTCTTAATTTTTCAACTTTAATATTATATAAAGTATATTTTATCTTAAAAAAAACAAATATGATTTTTATTTCAAATAAGTGTACCTTCATATTTTTTAATCAATTTACCTGCCAACGTGTTAGTTCCAAACACCCGCAAACTCCCTCATCTCTAGTTAATCGCGCGCATTGTTGATCGTCTCGTAATCCCGCCGCACATTAACGTCCGTCTGCGCCCGACACCACAATACCATACGTTGGTGCTGTAAGGCTTGCAACGGATTTGCGAATAGAAGCCAAGCCCAATGTTTGCTGAGGCCTTTCTCGACTACTTTATGATCGGCTTCCATTGTTACCGTTTGCAGCTTAGTGAGCAGCGGCTGATATTTGACCTCTATAATCCAGTGTGAGGGCAATACAGGATACAATATTACACTGATTCATACAGGCTGACAGTTGTCTCTCTGACTCATTTTGGTACACCATAAATACATCTAACCTGCTCTCTCCTAGGCTTCGAGGTGTGTAGTAATTGTGTTGCGCTTAACCATGACAAGCGATGAATGTTTAAGCTATTTAAGTGATCACACTTCCCTTGGCACAAGTGTTATGGAGTAGATTTCTGCTAAGAACAAATATTAGTTATAATCTTAGTGCATATAATGTGAGGCATAACATAACACCTTTATTACCCAGAAGGGTATGGCAGAGGTGTACAACACCCACATTTCACCTGTTATGTTAGGTCCCATGGGATAGAGGGTGAGTCTATCGCTATCCACCGGGCACAATTCCAACTCCGTGCTGCTATTGAGAATTTCTTGACAGAAAGTTCACGAATAAAACCCGACCCGGGCATCGAACTCGGTGAGAGGCACATACGCTAATTGGCCAACCGACCAATCTTAACCAACGAGGCAGTTAATGTGGGGCATTTATTGTTAATCGTATCGTCATACATCCTATTTTAAAATAAGATGTTTTTTTTTATTTTGGTTGGTTACGAACACATATAGAAAGACGAAGTGTTGTTAGATATATGAATGTTGGGGAATTAAGACCAGCCCAAATACAGACATACTGTGTAGAAGATTACCACCTTTAAAAGTCTTAATCAGTTATGTACAGCGACAAATCGCAAGTTCGCATAGAACCTTACCGTATTAAGTTGCGTCTAAGACGCTGGTCTTGTTGCAAGTTAATATTAAATTAAAGTTAGCGCCGAAACCATTAAGACCCGTCGAACGCATTTGCAGGGTTAGCTAACAGTTTTGGCTGTGGTCATTGTTAACGGGTTTCATTATAACTAGGGTCGTAATACTACATTGTTCGTGATTTACATTTGATTAGTTTTTGCGGTAATGGTGTATAATTAATGGAATTTACTTAAATTGATTGACATGTGTGTAAAACTTTCTTTCCTTGATAAATCAAACCAATTTAACATGATATTTATAGTTTTATTTGATTTTTATTTCTTCATGTATAATTATTATTATTATTATTTAATGATTATTTATGTAGGTAGTCGTGTGTATATATATATATATATATATATATATATGTATGTATATGTTATGTATATGTAGTTATATTTATATTTTGTATTTTCTACTTAAGTTGTACACTTATCTTGCCCTCTATGGCATCATCGTTTCTTCTATTGCTCTAGGTTTGCTGGAAGAGAACTCAAGCACTGAGTTAAGCTCGCCTTTTGTATACCCTTACTGTAATATGTTTATTTTTCTGTAATCTTTTGTGTACAATAAAGTGTTAAATAAATAAATAAATAAAATGGGAAATCGCTAATCAGTGCATTTAATAGCACATGATTCAAAAGCTAGTGAGATCGATTTTTAAATCGTAAATATCAAATGTATCGCTGTTAGTTTAAGAAATACTTTAAGTCAAATATTATAATGGTTTATAATTCTATACTTTCCACTTATTGTGTGGTTGGACTGATTTGACTGCTATATCATACTTTTATAGTACATGCTGTAACATAACATAACATCACGCCTATATTACCCAGAAGGGTGTGGCAGAGGTGTACAACACCCACACTTCACCTGTTATGTTTAGGTCCCATGGGATTTCACTCGGGCACAATTCCAACTCCGTGCTGCTATTGTGAATTTCCTGATGGAAAGTTCACAAATAACACTTTTACCGACCCTGAATCTCGCAGAGATAGGCGCATGCACTAACCACTAGACTATCGAGCACCGAAATTACTGATAAATTGTTGAAAATTACCACTAATTGTTAAATAACTAGACATTAATTCTAAATATCTCATATATCAATCAAAAGTAACTAAAATCGGTCGCTCGGCAAAGTTATTTGTGTGTATAAAAAGTTCACAACTCATTCCCGACCCTGGAATCGAACTCGAGAACACACGGTAAAAGGCGCATACGCTATCCACTATAAATTGTCGTAAATTACCAATAATTTTTATATAACCAGACACTATACAACACTTTAATTTATTCCAACTCATTAATCAGTCAAAAGTAACAAAAATCGGTCGGACGGGCAAAGTGTTATTTGTGAATTTCCTGACGGACAGTTCACAACACATTGCCCGACCCGGGAATCGAACTCCAACCACTAGACCATCGAGCATACGCTAACCACTAGACTATCGAGCACTTAAACTACCGATGGGTTGTCGTAAATAGCCACTAATTGTCATATAACTAGACACTATACAACACTTTAATTCCAACTAACTAATAAATCAGTCAGAAGTAACAAAAATCCATTTGACGAGACTACTCGTAGTCTGATATCATTTTAATAGGCATTGGGCACATGTGGTGTCGCGGTGTGTAATTTGTCCACCATTAGTACGAATTGATGGCTTTATTATTCACTCTTTTATTTATTAATAGCATTGCCAGTCGTTACTTTGATGACACTTGGGTATCAATTTATTTAGCATAATGTACGTATGTACAGTAAACGCTCAGAAGTCCATAGGCACGCTAAGGATTACATTGCTATGAACGGTACGAGCCCGATACAGCCAGTACACACACTAACGAAGTCGCTTGCGTGTTTAGCAGTTTATAAGATAACACACACTAATGAAATGTTGTCGCATTCGTACTAAACGCGTCACAGTGGCGACCGGTTCTTTGAATTCGCATCTATCTATCATGAGCAGGTAGCTATATCGGGTAAACATTGGGATCACTATCAACTAAATCTGAGTTTGAAGCTTAGTTGATTTGTGGTTGTATTTTGTTTTTACGAAATCATAATAATATTTGTAACATTTTAAGCACAAACTTGTTAGGTATTCATGCTTAAATTGCGATACAATACATGTATACAATACATAAATAATTACATATTGATATAATAACTAATAAGTTAAATATGTTATTATTATTTAACTATTTACGTATTTTTTTATTTTTATTTTCATTTTTGTAAGGTAGAAATAAAAAAAGTCACGCTGAATGATGATAACAATGTTTATTCGTTTTATTTATTTATACAATTAATTAACTTTTAAGAGCATTGTGACGTCACATTCCTACCTAAATTAAAAAAAGTGCCCTTGTAACCGTTTATAAGATTTTTGATTAATATAATAACTAATAAATTAAATATGTTATTATTATTAAACTACTTACGTTTTTCTTATTGTCATTGTGGTAAGGTAGAAATAAAAAAGTTATGTTGAATGATGGTAAAAATGTTTATTCGTTTTATTTATTTATACAATTAATACATTTTAACCACTAGACATGTAAATGTGGTGAAGCGGTCGGGAGCTTAGAACATCATGGCCTATCTTGTAGCAAGAGTGCTGGTCGTTTTTCACGCCACGCAAATTTAAATGACATTATTCGACGTGCTCTTGGTACCGCCGGCGTGCCTGCTGTACTAGAACCCAATGGTTTGGCACGAGACGATGGCAAGAGACCGGACGGTATGTCATTGTTGCCATGGAAGATGGGTAGGCCTTTGGTGTGGGACGCAACCTGCGTCGATACCCTCGCGCCATCTCATCTTCCAAGCACGGCAGTTTGTGTGGGGGCAGCGGCCGCCTCTGCAGAGAACCTCAAACGGCGCAAATATAATAATCTCGTCGGAGAATATGTATTTGAGCCGTTTGGGGTAGAAACTTTAGGGTCATGGGGTCCGGGCGCCCGACTGCTTTTTAAAGATATATCGAAAAGATTAATCGATACGACTCGTGACCAGAGGGCTGGTTTCTATTTGGCACAAAGAATAAGCATTGCCATACAACGTGGCAATGCTGCCAGCCTTCTGGGCACGATGTCGGCATTCGACGTCGATTCGGAGGAATTTTTTGATGCTGTTTAAGGTTTTGTAAATATCTTTTTATATTTTCTATGTATATTATTGTATATAAATATTATTATTATTTTTTTAATTCTTAGTGTATAGTTGTAAATATTTAAGTTATATATTTTCAGTTTGATTTAAATACATTTTAAAGAGAATTGTGACGTCACATTCCTACCTAAATAAAAAAGTTCCCTTGTAACCGTTTATAAGATTTTTTATTGTAACCTACTTAGTCAATTCATAACATTGATAATACCTACAAATATTACTAAATTGATTCACAATGACAACAAGGACAGGATGTTCTAATAACAAAAATATAATTGTTGATACCCACTTATAATAGGTATTGGTATAGCAGCGTTTATTGAAGACTAATATTATGATTTACACTTTATGACGATGTTTTTTTTTAATGTAACGTCACAATAAATGTATTGAAGTTACAGCTTGTCTTGACGAAAAGAAGAAGGAAACTAAACCTCCATTGAAGATCATTAAATATTTACTGAAGTGCTAATATTCAGTTACAGCGTCTTATTAGTAAAACCAAAACATCTTAAATTAATCTTAAATAATTATAACAATATTAATATTTCGTATAACCCCCATTATTTTCAATGCAGTCAAGTAGACGTTTGCGCATGGACCCTACAATTAGCACATATTAAGTTTTCCCACACTTCCATGCAATGGATTTTTAACTGTTGTATACACCTTTCATCCCGTGACTCCCACCTTTGCACCATCAAACCCCATACATTTTCTATATATTTACAAATGTGTGAACAAAGTGAACAAGATAAAGAATACTATATCCCATTCCTTCTAATCGAGTAAAAACTTCAAAAAGTATAAAAGTAACCAAGTGAGATTTGAACCTGCGGTGAATTGGTAATCGCATCTATTCTAACTGCATGCCTTAACCGCTCGGCCATGTTGTCACTTACATTGTGGATGAAATTATGAAATACAATTATTTGTTAACAACATGTGTCTATTTCTTGGAAATAGAAGGTCGTAAGTCAAACTACACTTCAAACTATTGCCTTTTGAGATTGCTTATGGACTTTTGCTCGAGACTGTACACTAGTAAGCGAATACTATTATAATTACTTTAATTAAAACGGTTTTAGTAAATCTTTAATCTCACAGTCTTAATATTAATATTAGATATAAATTTAATTAGAAAGTAACTCTGTATATCTGTCCGTCTCTTACACTTTCACAGCTGAAACTACTGAACCGATCTGGATGAAAATTGCTATAGAGTTAGTTTAAGACCTGAGAAAAGACATAGACTACTTTTTATTTTATTTTTTTTATACATAGACTACTTTTTATCGACATACATACCACGTGAGCGGAACCGTAGCTAGTGTACTAGGTGTATAAATTCTATCTTTTCTTTTAAAATAAGGCATTTGAAGTTCAATTAATTTGCAGTTCCTTTGGCTTTGTAGTTCAATTTAGAGGACTTCACAAAAATGTACTCACCACTAAACCAGAACATTCCATGCACGTATGTAGGTAGGTTGTAAACTACTGGATGATTTTGTGATTTTCAAAACTAAGGTAATTACTGTAAAAGGATTCACACAGTCGCAAGCCTTACTTACTAGCAGCGATAGCCAAGTGGAAGACCGTAGGACTGCAAAATCATTGGTCTCGGGTTCGAACCCACGGCACACACCTCTGTCAATAATTCGTTAAGATTCGTCTTTTCAAAAATATGTGTGTTTTTCATACAAATGATCGTTCGCTAACGGTGAAGGAACACCGTGAGAAAACCTGCATACCTGAGAGTGCCTAAAAAATGCTCGCTGGTACTGTGAAGTCTACCAATCCGCACTTGGGCAGCATGGTTGACTATAGCCTAACCCTTCTCATCATGTGAAGCGGCCCAAGGCCAGCAGTGGTACATGTATTAGATAGGCTGCTATTTTTTATTTATTTAAGATATATGGAAGACTTACAGCTAAATTATAATAATTATTAAGCCTTACTCTACCAGCAGATAAAAGATGGCGCGCACACATTTGCCGTCGATCGATTGCTAGTACTACGGCACAACCAGCAAATATCTTTATTCCTCGATCATCATAAAAATAACCCCTTTAAAGTACGAATAAAACTTGTATAGGTATTTTATTATTCTGCCGTCATTCTCCTACATGGCTATGCACTTTTCAAATGGAACTGAGACAGCCAATAAAAACTGAGATCGATTGAGCCGTCAATACCTAATACCTTTGTTTATTGTTTAGAGGAACGTAAAGGATGCGACCTTAAAATAGTTTGAGGATGTAAAGAGGTTTTACAGACTGGAGAGTGATAATAGGAAATACAAAATAAATAAATAATTATAGCAGTCCTGTATCTAATAGATGTCACACCTGGCCTCTTCCTTGGATGAGAAGGGTTAGGCTATAGTCCACCACGCTGGCCAAGTGCGGATTGGTAGACTTCACACACCCTCGAGCACTTTTTAGGCACTCTCAGGTATGCAGCGAAGCAAGACAAATCTTAACGATTTATTGACAGAGGTGTGTGCCGTGGGTTCGAACCCTAGACTTCTGACTTCGCAGTCCTACGGTCTCCCACTCGGCTATCGCTGCTGAAATAAATAAATATTACAATTGAAATTATGAGCTGATGAATCAAAAATCAAAAAATATGATAACGATTACGTGTTGTGCTAATATTGTGCTGCCAGAAAACATAACAAAAAAAAACAGAAGTCGATCAGACCATAATGCTATTAAATTATAGAAAAAAAAGATATTATCGCTTGGCGGTAAAATACAACATAGTTAATTTTGGATGGTCCTAAAATTTTACCTACTTTTTTATAAACTCTATTTTAAAAATAAATATCGTTTCAAGTACCAATAGTCAACGAAGAACTGATCACTTATCTTTCAATAATATGTGAACGAGTATCCATTTTCCTGAAATGCCATCTGAAGCACTCTTTATAAAACTATTCCTGGAATAGTTGTCATATACGCGAAAGGTCTCACCGCCATTCAATTTAAAGCCACATCAAAAATAAAATATTTCGAAGAAAGCTCCTTAGAATTCCTAGCCAAGATATATCCAGCTTTATAGACAGTT
This sequence comes from Hypena proboscidalis, assembly GCA_905147285.1. Taxonomy (NCBI): domain Eukaryota; kingdom Metazoa; phylum Arthropoda; class Insecta; order Lepidoptera; family Erebidae; genus Hypena; species Hypena proboscidalis. The sequence continues at coordinate 3,801,491 of LR990147.1, forward strand.
GTCGCTTTTATTTGAGAAACTTTAAAATGATATTATTTTTCTCCTATTACTATCCATAGATATATTTTTATCAAGTAACAACATCAAAGGTAAACTCACCAAACGTCAGTTCTCATACCATATAACTCGATTATACATTAAAATAATTGCTTAGGGATTCAAGCAAATTTTATAAAAGTCACAAAGAGAAATGCTAAGTAAATTAATTCCGGCATCTAAACGCAGAAATTAAAAAAATAAAAGCACCTTAATTATTCAAAACGGCTCTGATCATCCCTTTATGCAAAGCGAATGCAAAAATGAGGCACAATATTTATCTCTCACACGTCCCATTGAACACGAAAAAGTCGCCTCAAAATGTATGCAAATAGTCATTTTTGCAAATATAAGCAATTTGCATAAACGCTCAATATTAGATATTTCATACGCATATTAATAAAGATTATGAACGTTTTAAAAATGTCAGGGTGTAAATGACCGCTCGTTTCCTACGTCGTTATTTGAAGGGTTGACGATTTTTCACGTTTCCGATATATGAGGGACATTTGGGCCGAGCTGATTAAAATTATTTATGCACTAGTAGCTTCACAGCCACAGGACCTGTCGACAAGGTGATCTATTATTTAGGAGCCACCGAATTTTATAATTTTTTTAACTTACGCGTTATTTATTTATTTATTTTTATTTTTTTTATTCTTTACATTAGATAGAACGCCAGAAGCAATTACACTATCCAATGGTCCCAATGACAAGGCCAAATACACACATTCACTCACTCAAGCACGCCTAGTCTCAGAACAATTCTTTGCGAATCACACAAAGATTTGTCCCATGTGGGGATCGAACCTACAACACCAGTGCAATGGAGAGCGGCGAAGCGACCGCTTAAACCACTACACCACGCGTTGCATGATTAAGTAAAATCTAACGGGAATCAACGGGAAACGTCAAGCCTAAAAGGTAAATAATGAATGATTGCGTTGATTTCTGTTAGATTTCACCAAATTATAGTTTTAAAAAATGTGATTATTAAATTAATGCAAGCAATATCAACTGTTATTAATAAGTATTCTAACTCTCATAAGAATCAAAATTAGAATATTGATATAACAGTTACTAAAACAACAAACATAAACATCAGTAAGTTTAATTTATATCGAAGTAACTAAAAAGTTACATATAGCCTCAATGTTTTGCATTAATTGCAACACATAGGCATGCATATTCTACTTATATATTATTATAGTTAGTTTGATTTTAATCTGATTCTAAACAGTTGGATTAAAATTAATCTAAGCCCCGGTTATTCAAATCATTGTAATTAGTATAATTTAGTTTTACTTATAATTTATTTTTATATCATTTGTTTGTAATATTTTGACGTGTTCAAGCGTCTCCTGGGGCCTATGAAAATAAATGATTTGAATTTGAATTTCAATTTGAATTTATAATGCATTTTTTATTTCTTCTATTATTTTTATTTATTTTTCGATCAGTAGCTTAAGTTAATTAATTAGGAAAGTATTCGTTTGTTTATATATTTTTGTTTTTGCTGTCTGTAAGTAACTATTTCGCAAATTATTAAAATTAAAGTTAATTTAAAAAATAAAAAGATTGCTACCAATTTACCTTCTATCTCCTCAATCAGCTCCAGTAATCAGATAAAGCCATCTAATTTCGCTGTGACACACAATATCGTAAACAATTAACCGGAGTGCAGCTACCAGCGTTATTGTTAAGCCTATTAGTGATACAGACATCTTTTGTCTTCCTCCAGAAGTGGTCTAAGTTATAAGCTGAACAATATACAACCGCGCTTAAAAAATAAAGATTTTCAATTATTCCTTCACAAGGTGAAAAGCACTGGCAATATACATATAAAAATTATAAAGGGGAAGGTTTGTTTATTTGCATCATATAGGCTTTTTTTCGAATTTACTAGACCGATATTTATGTATATTGGTAAAGCGATAGTTTAATACGCCGAAAAAAACATGGGCTATTTTTATTTACGTAGAACCACGCGGGTGGAATCGTGGATGGAAGTTTTTCTAAGTATAGAGACTGATTTTATTCTGCAACGAAGCATTAAGTTGTCAAATGAATGAAAATCAATGGAAAAAATTGGAGTAATATTTATGTAATCGGCTGTCACTTACATTAGTATATCCAGATTTGGGCAGTGTTTTTTATTGTATTTTTAAGGGTAGTATTATATAGGGTAGTATAAACGCAAATCATAAAATATCCTTTTTCTATGCAATTAAATACCGAATTCCCATCAAAATTACTGATTGCACAACAAAATATTCAACTCAAAATATCACTAAACACAGTACAATTTATTTTCACAGCGCACAGCAATTTTTCCTAAAGCAAAAGCTTTTTTATCAATGCACAACTATAATCTTAATGCACATTATACATGTTAACTCTTTTTCTTTTAAATATAGCTTCTATTTTTATAATATTTACAGCAGTTTTTCTAAATCAAACAACATTTTATTAGTCACAGTCATCTTATTATTTATTAATTATCACATAATGAGATCAGCAAAAAAAATATAAAATTAGATACAAAATTGTAATTTATTGAATTATTAAAGCGGGTCTTGCTTTCGCGGGGCGTCCACGCTTCCTTTTTTGCCCAATAGGCACATTTTTAGCTTCTGCAGGTGGCGCCACGTACTGTCGTCTGTTACGATCTATGATAATAAGAAATTGGTAGGTAGTATAATATTATTTTATTTAGTGGGTGGATTCAAAAAGGGGTCGGAGTATCACACAGATTGATTCTAGCATGTATGTTATGGTCGCAGTTCTAACCTAACCTAACCTACTACTTACCTATAATTGACCTATGCCTTAACTATAGCTTTTATTTTTATATTATTTACTCCAGTGACGAAAAAACGCGCGAAGTTTTTCAGTTAAGTTGTTGTTGCTTGCTTTTAGAAATAATGCAATGTAAAAGGTATTTTTTGTTATAATAATCATTAAATTTGCCGAGCATGGCTTCTTGAAAATTAAGACAAATATGATGAACAGATTTTGTTGTACTTACTGGTTAATATGCGACTGGGATAGTTATTTTGCTATGAAATATGGTAAATTTGATGTGCAGTCAGTATTTATGCTATGCATGTAGTATTTTTGTACAAAAATAAATTTAACTGTATTGCATTATGAGGAAAAAAGGAATGTCATATTGATGTGTAATTTCGAATTATCTGCAGTTTGAGTTTTGTTAAACATTTAGTTTATCTGTAGTGAAGTAAGTTATTTGATGTAAAAAAGAATATAAATGATGAGTATGTATTGATAGGCGATTATTTATTTGATATGCAATATAAAATATCCCTATTTTTAAAGCTTACTATTAATTCGCAAATACAAATTACTACTATTTTTGTTATCCTCCGCCAGCTAAGCTTAATTCGTTAAGTGGTGTAGGCGTTACGATGTAACATACAAACATATAAACATACATAAACTGCCAAAATGATTACCCTTCCTTTTGGCTTCGCGTAATCGGGTAAAAAATATAAATTCAATCCAGTTTGTAACTTGCACCACCCCTTGCGTTCGTTACATTGACGACTATTTATCAACGTCTCGTCTGCCGCCGCCGACCATCCGATTACTCGCGACATCCTCATTCGCCCCCCGTTTCTTCAGATTTACTTATAATTCGCCTTTTGATTCATCTCAAACATCATTAATTAACATCACTCCAGATTATCCATTAAGGCGTGTTTGGATGTTTTTATTATCTTTTGTTAATTAAGTTGATAAACTTTTTGTTTTCAATTTTAGCTTGAAGCAACGTTTTCCTTTATTAATGTTCGTAATATCAATATCTCTGTTGGCAATATTTTTTAATATGTTTGTGCTTTGTCAAAACTAGGTTAGCAAATATAATTATAGCTATTTTTGTCAAAATTACGTTGGCCATGGATGATAACCATATCTTTAAAGTTGTATGCACACCATATATATTATAAATTATGCATATTATAAAATACATCTATTCATAGTTAGGATTTATATTTTATGTTTTTTAATTTAATTTATTGTTTACTCTCTTTGCACTATGACATGACTTCGCCTACTTTGTTATCTCTGCACCACCTGAAGGTAGACTGGTAGAGAATGCTCTAGGCATTAAGTCCGCCAATATACACTGTTGTACATGAAATTTTATAAATAAATAAACATACCTACCACCACCATGTACTTATTTATACAATAAATTTTAAACTTTCGCGTTGCAAAACGGATATGAACGCGATTAATGTTGTATATTTACTTACTTTTCGGTACTTGACGTTTTGACAAGATTGCACTTGTCATGGTCGCAAGTAGACTGATTCAGTAGATATCTTAGTTCCGTGCGTGACGTAGAAAAATTTTAAATCCAATCTCATATAATTTGTTGCTTTTTAATTTTAAAGTATCTTTTTGAATTTTGTTGAAACGTCAAGCACCGGAACATATACACATATACATAATTAATCGCGTTAATGCCTGTTCAAAGCATATTAATTCCTATTCATATTATGTTTCCAGGAAGAGGTTACACTCGTTACAAACACAGGTATAACCCTACCAATAAGCACAGCACGTACACTACTTACAACTCCGCTAACAAGGCGTTACATTTTTAACACTCCCCAACCCTTCCGGGTTCGCTCCACATCACTACTGACCTATAGAGGGCCTGGACCCCAAACACTTGACAGTTCTTTTCAATTATTCAAAGTACCCTTGGATCATGTCTTGGGGAGAAAAAGCGGGGAACAACAAACTAAGTGCTGGCAAGGAGTGGAGTAGTGGAGGTGCGGCGTGAAATATGAAACGCTTGCACATTTTATATTGCAGGTCTTTGATCTCGGAGTTGAGTTGCTAGGCGGGTTTTATGGTAAAATATTAAAATCTGCTACTGGAGACTTAGTTCATCGAGATTATGTTTCAGTGAATTGTAGAATAAGGTCTTCGTCAACTCATGTAGGTATTTTTGTATTATCTCTGTCTATCTTCTCATGTTTTATCAAAATGGCCACTAACAAACATGTATTTTAGTGTTTTAGACATGATGTGTCAAAAAAAAATTATGAAACTTGATAATATTAAAGTTACAACGACGCGAACGACTGGTTTTGGATTTTACACCACGCTTTATTTTATAAAAATCTATAATAGTACTAAGTAAGGCCGAATAGATGGAAGACTGTTTTACGTCTTTAATTCAATATAAAAAACCTTATTAAACCACCCGCTACGCTGCTACGTAGCTACGTCGTAGCTCGTAGAACAGTTACAAAACTAGCGCAGTATAATTCCAGTATTATCTCAGCGGGTTCTATTTCACATAAAACGGTATTGCACAAGGTGTGTCTTAGTCCTTTGTTATGTTCGTCCTTGCTTGAATGCCAAGGACATGAGCAGGGCTCGTCCTAGTTTGGTACTTTGGTTGGGACAAAATATTTAATTAAGAATAAACACATTTTAGGTTTTAGTAATAGAGATAATGATGCTCACTTAACGCGCAAACAGTGAGTGTAAGAAATATGTTGCTCTCTAAAATATTTATGTGGTATACTATTTTGCCGGGTACCAGCTGGATCGTAGTTACGCTAGACGAAATTTGCATGACTAAGATTGAGTTTGTAGCCGGATTTTTATAGCTAGATGATATGAAAACAATAAAACTCCAAAAAAGATATGAATTATTGTAAAAAAAAGGTTTTTCATTCACTAAATAAAGTTTAAGAAAGTTTTGTTCAATTGTTAATTACAATAAGAACTACGAATTATGATCACGAAAATGTCATGGCGTCACTGTACACTTTTTCGTACAAATCTCATAAACATTGATTGTTTTTGAGGTTTTGATAAAGGTGCTTAATTTGAATTGCAGCTTGTCACAGTCCACATCCCTATTTATGTACCAACCCTTTGCCCAACCGTGTTTTTTTAAAAAAAGGACGGCAAGTATTGTAAATGCAAAAATAGCCATTTGTGTCATTGTTATGCTTGTCCTCAGAGAACATCATAGAGATAATTGTAAGAAAATATTTGGGCTTCACTTTGCCACTACACTTTATCAGTCAAAAGCTAAGGGCCTTATCATACTAGCAGATTACGAGCGGATTCAAAGCGGAGCGGGCGCGCAACGGATTCGTTACGGGCGCGCAACGAACACGCCGCGCATTCGCAGCGAATTCGTTGCGGACGCGCAACAAGATCGTCGCGAATAGCAGCGTGGACGCCATTTTGTACTGTCTCGTACAAACGCCAGCCAACCAACTTAATAAAATATTTTTTTTCAAATGTCAAATCATTTTGCATCATAACGGATTCTTGCGGGATTCTATCTTGCTTAAATATTTTATGTTTGTTTTATGGTAGGTAGGAACGAAATTTTTTAGGATTATTTTTTAATCGTTTGCAAAACAACACAAAGTAGTCGCTCTCTTCCATTCGATTAATTGATAATGGATCTTCCCAAATTCGTCGATGCTTTCATTTTCGTCGCCGGCGTCTCCGAAGTAACAAAGCCAACAGCAGTGTTTCCTCGTCGGAATCTATTTTGTTACTGAGTGTATTGTACGTCGTTAATTCGCTACAAACACGCGACGAAAACGTAGCGTTTTCGCCACGCGTCCGCGACGTCCCCGCTGCGCAGCCGCTGCGTGTTCGCGATGCATTCGCAGCGTGCCCGCCCCGCCCCGTAGCCGCTCGCAATCCGCTAGTATGATAAGGCCCTAAGTTACTTAACAATAAAGATGTTATTCTTTAACTTTATTTTAGCATTAGTTTTATTCCCTAATCAAAATTACCTAACCAGTAACACGCTGCACGTGTTCAATGTGAATGCCAAGGTCTAGGTCTCGATCTACAAGATCCAGATATTCATACTACATCTCAAGGCCAACCTTTGTTACAAACTGTTCAGCTACTACGAATACGTATTGAACATTTATTATAAATGTTGGCGCCAAGGTTGGAGTGGACATTAGGTAGGTTAATGTTGGTTATGGATGACGTTATGCTGCATTAGATTTGCGTGTACGTGGGTGCTGAATATATAGAATTGTAGAAAATAACACGGTGACATTTGATTTCTATATAAAAAGAATTACATATTATAATTATTATATAAAAGAAAGTCGTGCTAGTTACACTATTTATAACTTAAGAACGGCTAAACATACGTATGTATTAACGTTAAAACTAGCAGACGGCCATAGGATATATATTCCGTTCCGGTTACATAAAACGTGGTTTTACAAAACGCAACTGACAGCAAATTAAAAAAAATAATTGTTAAAGCTTTGATCCAGCCATTCATTTGTTAAAAATGGTATAACAAAAGACAAATGAATTAATAATTTAACTCAAAAAATCCAAAATTTGCTCATATATTGCCTCTTAGCAGAACCGAAATTCGCCGAGTCAGCTAGTTACCTATACTAGGTATATAATAAATGAGAAAGTAAATCCATTTGTTTGTCTGTTACGCCTTCACGGCTAAACTACTGGAGTGATCTTGATGAAAATTGGTATGGAAATAGATTAAGACCTGAGGAAGGAAATAGGCTCCTTTTCATCGATATACCTACCACGCCGGCGGAGCCGCAAGCAGAAGCTAGTTTTGAATAAAGCTCATACTGAAAATTGGTTGTTTTAATAAACTGTTAAATCCCTAAATAACTTCGTATTAAAACTAGCGCCAAGGTTGGAGTGGACATTAGGTTGGTTGATCTTGGTTATGGATGACGTAATGCTGCATTAGGTTTCCTTGTATGTGGGTGCTGAATACGTGCTGATATTGCTGTAAGGATATTACTTTCAAGGGTATACAAGCAGTATTAAACTTTACCTGTGAGCTTTGTTAACCGTCAATTTTGAGCAACCATCTTCTTATTTCAAATTCAAATTCAAAATTCAATCAATCCTTTATTTGTAGATCATAGGTATACAGATATTCTCTTAAATAATTATAACATATTGATCGCTATGTCTTGCCATCATTGGCGTACAAAAATAACATAATATAAAGTTAGAATATGATAGTAGTAGAAGGTAGTACAGCAATATTAGTATAATTTACAATTGATAGCGATTCATCAGTTAGATATTTATTCACTGTATAATAAACTTTTGTGCATAATAATGTTTATTGATTCCTTTTATAGCATTTACCTATGCTTAGTAAATTATACCAAGAATCAGTTGAACAAAATAATCAATAAGAAGTTGAAATAGTTCATTCGTTCATTCTTTATAACATTTGTGTTGAATGTAACTTCGCCATGTTGGTTTTGTAGCCTACTTGAGATAGGTACAAATCGATGAACGTGACGTCACGTAATTGACACAGTTGAGATATTTGTCAAGAGGCCGTAGCTCAGTGGTTAAAGCAGCTGCTCGGTTAGGGAGGTCGCATGTTCAAATCCTACTGGACATATCATTTTATCAACTGTTTCTTAGTTACCTTACTATTTAGTATAAAATTTCGAAAATATTTCTATATTAATCTCGTATTATACAAATTGCCTTTCATGCCAGGAAATTCAAATGAAAAAAAGTTATCAGCAATGTTTTTCCAAGCACACAGGTCGTTGAAAGACACATCATTTTGCGTCAGCCGCACCAAATAACAAAATTAACGCCAGCGTTCTGCAAAAATGGCGACCGTTTAAAAAAACCCCTGGCATTGTCACGTGACACATTACTTCACATTTTTGCGAACCCGTTGTGCATTTGCAGAATTATCGCGGACCCTCCAACAAATGGTATGCGTCCGGCCCACAACAACGCAGACGGCCTAATGTCTGTCCATCAGGCCTCTAAATGGCAAACGTCATTTACCAATTACATTTTCTACTCATCCGTACACAACATGCAGCACAGCATACATTGACAGTTTTGTTGAATAGCCAAAAAGTATTCACCGACACAATACGGCAATGTATGCTGTATAACAAATTATGCAGCATATTTTATAAATACTGTAGTGGGTGGAGTTGTGTCTAGAATTATGGTTCGAATCCATCTCAGGGCTCAATGACGTCATTCGACATCGCAATGACAGGGTGGCGAAAGGCATGCAATAGGATTTGTCTATACTGGGTATACACGTGGTGGCGTTTTGATGAAATTGCAGTCTGCAGCCGGCCTAATGTTGAGTTATTTGACTATTGATTAGACTGGGAGGTATTGAAGTGAGGGTGCTATGCGGGTATTAGGACGTGTGGTTACGTTGTTGAGCCATTGTGTCTCGTTGTATAATAGACACAGTAAATTTATATCTGTGCCTATTGACTACCTAGTTATTGTTCTTATGAATAAGCTTTAGGACAAAAGGTCAACTGCTTTATAGTATACCGCTATAAAGTCACTAATCATTTTAAAAATAGGTTATTGCGATGATAGCATTTTAGCGTTACAACAATGACTAAGTAATAACCACTGCTATTTAGCTTTAATATTTCCAGTTTTTTACCATAGACCGCGTTATATTGCCAGATAAATGGGTCAAAGAGCACTTAATTAATATGGAGAGGAAATGCATTTGGTTTGTATTTACCTATATTTTAATAGGGTATCCTATATATGTTTTTAAACTTTCGCAATTTGAGAACATTATTAGACAACGGGTCTAAAGCGCGTAATTATTATGAAGGTAAAAATGAAAAGTCGAGCATAGGTATTTATTTACCTATTTAATAATTACGCGATTTAGACCCGTTGTATAAGGTATCCTATTACCAAGCCTATTGCAGATACATCACTTTCGAGCTTACCACTAATTAGAGCAAATCCGCAGATTCTTCAACACCGCATGCACCATGCACATCCTGGGTGTGCGTTTACATGTAATACCCCATAATCTCGCACACACCCGCAATGACCCAGTTATTCCCCATTTTTCTGTAATTACTCACCACGCTTTGTCGTTCCCCTGGTAGGGTTCGGATTACGACAACTGATGCTGTGGTGTTCGGATGATTCGGAAAATCATTTAGGTATGTAATAAATTAAATAAATGAACGAGGTTTTCGGCAGGTATATTACTCAGAAAGGGGTGAAAGATTGTCCATTACCCACATGTCACCTGTTATGTTTAGGTCCAATTGGATGAGGGGTGAGCATATTGCCATTCACCATTTTTATAATCAAGTGGTATTAAACGTTTTATTATTATTATTATTAGAGAATTGCCTGACGGTAAACTTACTAATAACACTTTGGCCAGTCCCGGGCATCGAGACTTCACGGTGAGCAATACAAAAATTATTCAAATTATGAAATACGGGTGTTACTCACGTAATGTTGGTCTATTTAGTCGACCGCGGTTGCGTGGGCGTAGCCAGTCTTGCACTGCGGGCGCGTCGCTGCCCTCAGACTGGCTGCGACTCAGCGCGACGTATCGCACTCTCTTGATAATGCCTAGACGTATAGGCGAAACCGCGTTCGACTATTGGCGACCGAATGGCGGAGTGGGTAGTGTACCACTGCCTGCGACGCCGAGGTCGCGGGTTCGATTCCCGCTTAAGACAAATCTTTGTGTGCATGAACATTGGGGTTTGTCTTAGTCTGGGTGTTTCTATGTATAATAAGTATGTATTTACAAAAGAAAAGTATATATGTATTAGTATCAGTTATTCTAGTACCCATAGTACAAGCTCTGCTTAGTTTGGGACTAGATGGCGTTGTGTGTAAGTTGTGAAAAATATTCTTTATTCTTTATTACATGAGTAACCCCCACCATTTCATAATTTGAATATTGTTACAAACTCATGTCAGTTTTAATAAAAATAATACACAAATTATACCACTAGTTAGACCAACGAGTCAGTCACAGACGTGAAGTAAAGGCGTGATATTTCGGACACTTTATCAGCACTACATATTTAAAAATCCCATGTTCAAAGTATCAGTGTCATCAATATACAAAATAACACTCTAGTCTGAATCCTTGTCGTCACCTTCACATAGTTCTGATGTACTCTTTGAGAGCATAATAGCGGGGGAGCACCGCCATGAAAATCATCACGTTTTATCATCCGGAGTGGTGGCATCTAGCCATAGATATAACCCGGAGGGAAACTCATCCATGGAGGAAAAAGTTCAGGGAGATGGAAATATTAATGCTTTTAAACCATAAATCTATTCATATATAAAATAAAACCTAGGGTACTGTAATCTGTAGTCACGTAATGATAGGTTCAGCAACCTGAAGACCTGTTTTCTAAATAAGTTATTAACAATAATAAAATACATCATTTGATGTATGTAGTATATCAGAACAAATTTGCTACTGAGCTGCTGGCACTTAGTAGGAACAAGGTGTCCCTTGCCGTTAGATCCCTCACAGGACACTGCAAGCTAAATAGGCACTTATCCCGTATGGGCTATGCGGACGATGACTACTGCAGATTCTGTAAAGAGGAACCGGAAACACCGCTGCACCTCTTTTGCGACTGCGAGCCACTGATCCATAGACGAAGCATCATCCTGGGACGATGGATCTCCCAGGATATATCAATCTTGGATCCGGATGATGTCAAGTCACTCCCGATCGGCCGACTGCTCCAGTTTATGGAGGCTATTGGCCTAAAGGAGAGTCTATAATGAGGCTATAATCACAATAGACCCACGGAGGTCGACGTGAACACCCAAAGCCTCTTCCCCCAATAATAATGTAGTATATCATTTTTGACTAATTTAAAGAATGTTGTTGTGTGCTAAGCATTTAATAAACAATGTTACGGTTAAAAAATATAATGTCAGCAAGGCTCGTTCCCTCATCTCACAAATCATAATTTTTTAATATTATAATTATTGTATAATGTTAAATAGATTACGATAAACCAAAACTACAAATACATCACGAGCTTTAATATAACATAACATCACGCTATAATACCTGAAAGGGTGTTGCACAGTTGTATAACTCCCACATTTCCTCTCTTATTTTTAGGTCCCATGGGATAGGGGGTGAGCCTATCGACATCCACCGGCCACAATTCCAACTCCGTGCTGCTATTGAGAATTTCCAGACGGAAAGTTCACAGATAAAACTTTGCCTGACCCGGGAATTGAACCTGAAACCTCGCGTTGAGCGGTACACAAATTATACCGATAGACTAACGAAGGCAGTAATTATACCGCTAGGCCTTTTAACGGGATATAATCCCACCCACACGCCCACCACTGTGACTCCTGTGACGCCAGGATCTACAGCGGTAACCAACTGAACGGCACCGTGCATGACACACGGGCAATCCCAGGGAGAGTAAAAGTTGTCTTGGAACCCGTAACGTATTTAATCAGAAGTATATAGTTGGAGTTGGAAAGTATGTATCTTTACTTCCCTCCAAAGCAAAGCGGGAGACTGAGTTATGCCAAATATAGACAAAGTGTCTATATGGAAAGAGTGTAGACACCACGGACATTGACAAAATTATGGGGCCTAAATTTGATTGCTAGGCCTGTAAAAATTCATTTTTGTAAAATATCAATTATTGCTATTACAATATTAAGAAACAAAGTCTTAAATCCGTGGTTCAAATTAACAATACCTATGCCTAAGTTAGTCAGGTATAGGACAACATGTCATCCAGACCGCAGATAATTCCATCTGTATCAGAGTGTCGATCAAATTACAGTATCTAAGCTCCTAATCCACTACGGTCACGCTGATTTGACCAATTATGTCATCGGAACGTGCTACTGTATATGGTATAATAGCTAGTCGGTTCAGCCTACCTGTAAGTTATACGTGAAGGAACAGGTTGTAAGCTTAGGGCCAGCTTTATTTGCTGATTCGGCATTTAATGGACGGATAAAATGTAAAATTCATATCATATCAGGTTAATAACTTTCTAAAATAATTATAAGAAACTGGTGAAGTCAGTCCTTGAGACTTAGGATTTATTTATTAAATACAATTACTAAGACAAAGTAATAATAATTATGTAGTTCAAATGTGCATCAAAAAAAGTACTTCTTCGTCTTAACACTTTTTGTACTAAATTAGGTAAGATTTCTTGTTTAACGAGATGTTGAATACTAGTACAACTCTATAGGCTTGTCCAGTTTGAACGTATGTCACACTTCCCGACTAATAAATGTATAAAAAACGAGATAGTACTTTTTGGTATATAAATGAAAAGCCATTACAAATGATTGGTTCATGAACGTACTCCACTTAAACCATTTCCCGCCCGATGATTTCCATCAAGCACCCCTTTGACCGCTGCGTGAATGTATCTTTTTGTTATGTTTACCACCGCCAAGCCCCTGCTTTCAAAGGCCACACCGTCCATTGGCACAAAATAACAGGAAGCCTAACTCAATAAACACTCAATCATTTGCGTACTCAGATTTCACATTTTGACTGGAATAGATAGACGAGAACTTTACTAAGGTTTTCTTTTTTACATCACTTGTTTGAGAAGTGAGTGATTTTACCTCAATGCAAAAGAAATCGCTTGACGTGATGGCCGACCAATGAGTGACTAAACCAAGGCTTTTATATAGAAAATTGGTAGGTTTAGATAGTTATTTATTATTTACATTGTAACTCAATTTATCTCTAATTGGAAAAAATATAGAAAAGGCGAATGAAATTATAAAGATACAAGAAGTAGCTGGTAATATATATAATTAATGGTAACTTTCTATTTGTAAATTGTTCTTATTTAAAGTTATTATTTATTGAATTATTATGATATCATTTGCATTTGTTTGATTAAGTTTAAGCATTGACCAATCACGACTCATTTCCGCTGACGAATATGGCGGGCAGTCTTGTGGTTTCATCGGAAGTGTAAACATTGAGTAGAAATAGGTTATGCGCAAAGTGAGTGTGATTAATAATGAAAAGTGAATAATTACCAGAGTGAATAGAACAATTAACTCTAATTATTTAAAAGTGTGCATTTGTTTCTGTTATCTGACATGATCCCCATACAACATTTTGAGCATGAAGTTTAAAAAGAAAAGTATAAAAATATATTCCCTGCAATATACTGGGGCATACACTGGAGAACTGGCAAACAGAGCACTTGCGTTTGTCACCTTGCTCAAGTCATTACAAACAAACTAACTTTTGACCGCGATTTCGTCTGCGTGGTAGGTACATCAATAAAAAGTCACCTATGTGACGCGCCTTGTTGTCAGTTACCTGCGTTTAAAATTTTATCGAAATTGGTGGAACCGTTAAGAAGATTAGCCGATACAAACAGACTGACAGACAAACATTTTATAAACTGTATTTTAGACAAAGGTATCGTGCAAACAACTATACCAGATTGAAAAAACTGCTATTTTGACATTAAAACTGACACGTCAATTGTATTTATTTGTGTTGATGTTGAAATTATGGCACGAGAACACGGCTGCCACAAATGTTCTAACAATGCAATACAATCGGATAAGTTAATATCGTCTTTAAAGTCCGTCAAATTCATAGTGTGAATGTGTAAATCCTTCACGATGTTAGAAACGTTTCTTACTTAACTTTTTTTTAATATTCTGTCACATCTAGCATTATATTTTACATGTGAATGTTATAGTACCGCAATGAATAAGCCATCACCCTTTGATCTTTCATCGCAGCATTGAAAGTTCGGTTTTGATCAGTGACGCTCGATCGAGATAAAGGCGTAATTGAGCGTGTGTTAAACAGAATATCAAACGCTTTGATGCCACATGTGCGCTGATAGCCTTTTGAGGAAATTATCAGGCTTTTAATTGAAAATGCGATGTGAGTGCCTTTACAAGATTAATATTGTCAGATGATTTTTCACTAAGAATCAAAATTTTTGTTTTATACTACGTCTGACTTGTAGGCTACCTGATAGTAAGTGGAGAACAGCCCATGGAAATCATCAATCCACATCAGCAGATGCAGCGTTGCCAGTAATTTCAGGGCCTGATCTCACCACCAAACCGGAACACAGTAATGGAAGCACTTCTATTTGGCGGCAGGTTTAAGTTTAGACGGTGGTGCTGCCCTCGAGCTTGTTCTCAAGAGCAATGAAACATGTAGCAGAATTATATCAGTCTAAGGAAAACATAAATTTGTAAACCTAGGAATCTGATTTTCATTAAGGACATGGAATGAGTGGTCAGGGAAGTTCTCATTTCATAAATAATACTATTATTATTTTTAGTCTCTTTCTAAAAAACGTTCCATGGCTACACAACAAGCTACAATGCGACCATTTATACTGGCAATGTTGAAATACAATTTTGTAATCAAATAAGCTCAATTATTTCCAACTACATGTACTATTCCTTAGCTTTAAATCCCTATTTACAATATAATATGAATCCTATCTAATTAAGTTACTAATCACATAGTAAATCATAATTGGTAAATATCAAATTAGCAATTTAATTACACGTGCATCGACTCATGTTGCACACATTTAGGTACATTATGTGTACCTGTATTCTCAGGCTGTTATCTAATTATTTTCAAGAGTAATAAAATTGACAAAGAAAGACACCCTGAGTTTTTTTATAAAAATTGTTGTGATACTAAAAATATTGTCAAAAAAGATTAGCCGATGAAAATATTACTGGCTATGAATGTTGATGTATCATAATACGATACGAAGGAGATATGATATTATTCAATATTATTCTATATACTGTATGCCATAATAATGAAATTTTACAAGTGGTTCTTATAGTTGCTTCCGTATTAATACAGTCGCCACAACACGGTCTTGCGATATTGTTATTGTCTTATGGTAAAGGTTTTAAAAATATACGTGATACAGTGAAAAAAACTACTCACATCAATAAAAATTTACAAATCCTACTGAATTGTCCATTTTTTAATTTGGAAGCACGATACCATAAAGTTTATATTTCTCTTATTTTTTTTATATTTTTTTATTAATATTTTTTAAATATAAATTTGGAAACACGATACCATAGAGATTATATTCCTTATATTCTACAGGTCAAATTATTTTTGAGTTAAGATTTGATTTATAAACTATCCCTAGACCGTGCTGATCAGTGAACCTACAGGAAAATACACGTATTACATAATCAAATCAAAACTAAAGACAATAAGTCACTCTAATTTTAAAGTATAGCGTTCCTTTATGATTACAGCCGTTGTAAAGGGGCGAGACCGTCGACCAGCGCGAAGCAATTTGCGAGTTTGATTGATGCTCGTTTTGGGAGAGTCGGGAATACAATGACATAGGATACGTTAGCGGTATTGCTTCATATAGGTTAATGAACGTTATTGTACGTTATTTTGGCAACCTCGAAACATTCACAGTATATAACAAAAATAAATGAAAAATATTGAAAATAATTTATATGCACCATTATGATGCAATTTTCTGCGACAATTTTCATTTACTACAATCTATAATATGTAATCATATAATAAAATTGTGAATTTGCAGTGTCTGTACATTGAAGATATTTAAAAAAAATAATACAAGGAGTCTTTATTTCAGCAGTAAGTTTATACGGCAGGTTCGTTAATTTTAAAGCAAAATGTATGCAATTTGTCAGTTATTAGTAACAATAATAAAAATAGTAAGAAGCGTCAACACAACATTAAACACTACATTCTCCAACATCATTCCGCATTGTGGTGCAGACTGTTACATCTATTAAACGTACAAACAAGAGTAACACATTTACACCAACCTTTGTGATTTACACGCAATCTCTATGCTAAACCATTACATCGCTTTCCAATTTTATCACTCGCCAACGCGGTTTTGTAATTAAATTGTCGATGAACGGGATTTCGATAAGGTTCGCGATATGTCGGCGTGTGGATGACACAATTCACAATTTTCAGGTCTCGTGGTTACAGTAGTATTGACATACATCTATATTAATATCAAAAGAGAAAAGGTTTATTTGTTTGTACCTAATAGGCTTCGAAATTACTAACGATAGAATAAGACCCCAGGACTGCTTTTTACCGACACGTTGGTACCACACGGGCGGAGTCACCGATGAAAGTTAATGTAGTTTAAGCATAAAACCTAAACATTAAATTACTATGTAAGAGGTAAAATAGTAGTACGATGAAATGATTCAAGCAGCTGATAGTAATAATAACTGCGCATAGTACTGTGCCGAGTTTGTTTTATATTTATTCCGAAACAAGACCTAAATACAGCAAACTCAAAGATCATTCTTATCATAGATGTGATGTACTGTAAAGTTGTGACATAATACTGTATCTAGGTACCTTACATAGTATGCTATGCAAGGTGGTATATGCACAAAGTTTAGTATTGCAGTTTAAGAGAAAACTTGACGGACAGACTCTTGCTTTACAAACAAACAACATCTGAATAGCAAATATACCTTACTATTGTTTGAAGATTAATTAAAACTAATTCTTATTCTTTGAACACAATGTAAATTAGCTGCCTCATAAACTTTAAGCTTATTCTCATCTGCATACTCTTACCACACATCGCATTTTAATCATCAACATTGTATTCTGCACTAAAAATAAATCGCGCTCTCTTGTTAAAAGCTGCGCAGTGAAGTACTGAACAATGTTGCCGCAATGACTATTGGATATTTACAGTGCCATCGCGATAGCCAGCTAATGGATTCTGAGCATTGTTTTCGTTTGCATCCAAACAAATGGGTGAACTGTTTGTGAGCCTATAGTTCGATGGCTTTTTCGCGGAGTGCAGTGCTTGCGTGCTTTTTTGGTTACTATAGGACGATGTAGCTACTGCATATTTGGAAGAATTTTATCTATTTAGATAGATAGATAGATAAAACTTTATTTGCACATCAAATTTGTAACAAACATACAAAGAAATAGGTACATAAAACTATAATGTACAAAGGGCGCCCTTATCGCTTGACGCGATCTCTTCCAGGCAACCTTAGGATGGACATAATAGAATGGATATTTGCGGTAGTTTATGGCATTAGATTTGTTGTCACTTTTTTCCTTTATTTTATTTTATTAGCAATTTTTCTTGACTCTGTTATGTTATCTACTGTTACATTAAAAGGTCTCTCAAGCAGCAGAAGTGGTTTTAAGGTATTATCCGTCAAGAAACCATATTAAGAATACATCACTAATAAATTGTGTATGTACTCAGCAAGAAACGTTTAACCTTACCTTTCCTTCCCTACACATCTGAACTCAGCTGTCATATGTCAGACACACTCCTCATAAATCTAAACGTAAATACTTTGAAACACTAGATAATTTTCCTCTAAGCTAAAATGTACTTTAACTTTTGAAAAATAAGGTTGAAATTGAATTGAGCAATAGATAGTACAGTCAGCACTATTGCTAAGGATCTCTTGACACATATTGAAAGGAAAGGGTCTGATTTGATGATTGAAGATAGTATTCACGTGCGTTTAGACATGTTCAGTTATTCATGGAATTTTGATGTGAACGGCTATTATGGGTTTTGTATTGAATTATTTTGGTATAGTTATGGTAAAGGTTTGAGTATCTTTGGTTGTAAGGGAATACGTTATGTGTGTCCTGATGGTTATATCTCGTAATACATTTTATTATTCATACATTTTAGAGATTACATCTTTGCTGAAGCAGAGTTCTTAGGTTCCTAACTAAGCGGTACGGGAGTCATGAAGTAAAATTTACTCAATGAAATATAGGCGTTCGGGACCGAAACAAACACTAAGAGCATATATTTTGACGAAAATATTATACTGTACCTCTCCCACGCCGAGTATTTAGGAAACAGCCTTACTCTGCGTCAGCAGAAGTTTTTACACGAGTGTAGTTCTCAAAAACACCATTCAACTTGAAGAAACTGAAGGGTAGAAATGCAGTATGTAGGTATTACAATACATTAGTAAAAATTTTAATTTTACATAAAACAAAACGCCTTTATATACTTTAAACTAAACCTTTCAAGTACAGGCACGTGCATTCATAATTTCCTACGAAAGACAAAAGCTCTAAACAACGTAAAAAGCTCTGCATTATCCATTCAGCGTACAAAAAGGCATTTATCTGCCAACAACGGTGCAGCAAAAATGAAGCTTCTTATAATGAAAGTTCAGACTACTTGAAAGAACAATTAGCAAGCTTGGAAGCACGTAATTGTACGAGATATGGTTTGAGTTCTCTTTGTATGTCACAAAAAAAAATTAAAAATGTATGTCGTTATGCAATTTACAGATAAATTTGGATTTTTTACATTAGATAGAACATTAGTCATACATTAGTCAAAAAAACAAACAATTATTGTATGAATTATTTGAAAAGATGGTGCACATGAGTTTCTCACCAGCTCTTCTCATGATGCAATACCCATCGGAGCTGGTACTTGGATTGATTTTAATTCATATCTCTAAGTTGAATTAAAGTCAATCTAAGCTCCGGTCAAATCATTTTATTACAATAAGTATTATAATTTAGTTGGCTAAGTTTTATTTGAATTTTATATTTTTTGTACTTTGATGTTTGTTTTGACGTGTTCAAGCGCCCCTTGGGAGCCATGGAAATAAATGATTTGATTTGATTTGAATCGATCCACGCTTAGCCTCGAGTTTACAGGCTAGCCGCTAAATGTTAAAAAAATAAATGATATAAAATTCTAGTACTTACAGCTGCATAATCATTTTGAATAGGATTTCCTTTAGTAAAAAAAACTGAGGAACATACGATCATATTATGGTTGCACAAAATTTTACTTTTACCTTCCAAACTCAAGCATATTATTCCTTTTACAGTACGTCTAATGATCCTAAAAATCTGCCCTCATGTTGTGTTTTGTAACCTAACCCCGTCCAAATAAAAACAGAATGTAAATACCAACCAAAGTTAACGAAGCGAAAGGTTGTGCAGTTTTTTCACATGAATCTAAACATGGATATTCTAATTACCCTGCCTTCGGGTCGTAACCGGGATATGTCCAAGGCTTCCCTTTGTTTTCGAAGGGAAACGTAAACAGAGTTAAAAAAATCACGATTTTCACGTAATACGCTCACGGCAGATATGGAGATTGGGTCCTGTTTTATTCATTTGTCGATTTTGTCAACAGTTTAGGCACCAATTCAGTCAGTTTAATATTTTTCAATTTAATTTCATTAAATATCTTTATGGCAAGTGTAGGGCAGGTAGCAAAGCAACGTTTCGTTGTGTTAACTGTCAACTTTTTAGAGAAAAACTTGAAAAATTGCCAGTTGCAACAATTTAAAATATATCTAAACAGCTAGTTACTACTTGCTGCAACCATCCGAAAACCGCCAAATGAAAACACCAAACCAATAACACAAATTTATTTATATTTACACGCAAACCTATTTAAGTCGCTATAAAAAACCATGTTGGTTTGTTAAATTGTAGGTACCTTATTCATTATAATAAACTTCTAAGTCATATTGAACCTTTCTCTCTATAAATGAAACAAATAAAAACCATAGCTACACCCAAAGTATCATTGGTAAGCCGTCAACAATGCAACAAAATCGTTATTCCGAGTAAATTTTATATTTTTTAATGTTACCATGCACGACTTAATTCTTCCAAGATTTAAGTAAATCCCTCTACAACTATACTACTTAATATAGCCTCACCCTCCTAAAGGGTTGGTTTCAAGGGATTTTTTCCATAAAGCAAGGCGATGAATAATTGCCGCCAGCTCCCCTGGTTCAATGCACCTGTCCCTCTGTTTGCAGGGGCGCTTAGACTATGTCAGTGTGTCAGTGACATTTTTTTTTTGAAATCTTTATTTAAAGAGCTTTTTCGCTAATGCGAATATGACACTCTGTTACAAAAATCATAAATCTAGCTTAAATTAATATTATGTAATTGATCTATGTTTAAGGGCGAATTTAACCATACTGATTACATGGTGTATGTTTTCTGAAAATGGATCAGATAGATCAATATTATGTGCACCAATGCGAGCCCTGAGCACTGCGTTTCGGGCACAACGCATCAATATGTGATAGCAGTCTTCCTCCTCATTGCACACACTGCAAAAAGGGGACGGAACTTTTGCCATTAAGTATGCAAATTTATTTAGTGGTATGTGCCCGCAACGGAGTCTCAACAATATGGTTAAATCCTCTCTTTGATATGATACCTTATCTATCTATGGAGTAAATGATGGTTGTGGTTGGATCGTTCTATACCAAATTCCTTTGTCCCTAGATCTGAGATCAAAATATTCTTTCCACTGTTCTAAGCATACTTTTTTGACCATTGGAATGTATTGAGTATAATGCGGGGTAACTTCATAACAAACACCATCTGAACTTGCCTGCTTTGCTAAGAAATCTACTTTATCGTTTCCCTCTATACCTATATGTGATGGAATCCATTGTACTACGATGGATTTACCTTGAGATTTCAATTTTATAATAGATTTGATAATTGCATAGGCTATCGATCTACCTCGAAAAGTCGAGGAGCAACGAGCCAGATGTTGGATAGCACTCTTGGAATCTGTAAGGATTACAAATGTATCATATTGGATGGATTCAACATAAGACAAAGCTTCAGAAATTGCTAAGAGTTCTACATCCATGATAGCCATATTAGTTGTTATTTTAAATTTCATAAAGCTCTGTGTTTGTCCGTCATAAAAAGCACATCCAATTTGAATATCGTCTTTAGATCCATCAGTAAATATCTTGTAAAAACCATCGTATTTCTGTAAATATCTTAGTGTCCTTTCCCTTAACTCATGTTTAGAGTAGGTATTTTTTGCTTCTTTAATATAATCAATGTTAACTTTAAGTGTGCAAGAGAGGTCAATATCAGCCATCCATGTATCAAAGGAAAACATCTCTAATTGGCTACAGGAAATAATTGGAAGATCCCTCAATTGTCCGTGTGTCGAAACAAGTAATGGTGTTTTTTTATATCTAAAATTCCGCCTATCATAAAAATCGAATAAAATATTTAAAATTTCTGTACTTGAGCTGTATTCAAATGATTTCATTTTAAGCCAAAATTTTCGAGCTAATATTTTTCTTCTAATATCTAGTGGCGGTAAACTAAGCTCACATTCCATGACGTGTATCGGCGTCGTTCGCACGAAACCACCGATAACACGCATACATTGATTTTGAATCGTATCTAGTTTATTTATATACTTTTTTGGGCTGCTGTGGTAAATAAAACTAGCATAATCCAAACGACTTCGTATAAGTGCAATATACAGGCGGCGTAAATGTTTTTGATGGACCCCCCAACCAGATCCAGCCAACACCTTAAATACATTTAAAAATTTAAAGGTCTTATCAATAGTCTCATTGATATGTTTACTCCATGATAAGGAACGATCCATCCACAATCCTAAATATTTAATACTATTTACTACAGGTAATACACTATTATTAACTTTAATTTCTATAGGACAATTAGTAAATTTACGGCTTTTTGAAAACAGACATACATTGCTTTTATTTGGTGAAATTTCTAACCCTAAATCCAACAAAATAGCCCTAATTTTATCCAAAATAAGTTGTATATCATTTACAGCTTTTTGAATATTGTTATTTATAGTATAAATAATAATATCATCGGCATACTGAGATATATTTACATTATTGGAAGCCTGTTTACAGATTTCAAAGGTAGCGATATTAAATAATTGTGGAGATAACGGATCTCCTTGGGCTAATCCTATTCCTGTATTTCTAAATATATTTTTACCATCTGACAAAATATGAAGCGATCTTTCTTTTAAAAAATTAAATAGGTACGTACAAATTTTATCTCCTATCCCTAATGTATCGATGATTTGTAGTAATTTGTAAATATTAACATTATTATATGCATTATCTATATCTATAAAACAACACAATGTAAAAGAATTTGTCATATAACCATACTGTATTCTACAAACAAAACTGGAAAGACTATCCAAACAAGATCGGGTCTTTCTGAATCCTATCATATTATTTGAAAATATGTTGTTTTTTTCGCAGAACCATTCTAGTCGTTTATTAATTATTGAATGAAATGTTTTGCAAAGGCATGATAACAACGATATAGGCCGAAGTGAGCTAATGATATTCGGATCTCGCCCAGCTTTTAAAATAGGAAATACCCGAATGGTTCGCCATTGCTTTGGCACAAAACCGGTTTGTAAAAACATATTATATAATTTACAAAGCATGACTTTGGCAATTTGCGGCAAATTAGTTATCATTGAAAATGATATATCGTCAGCACCGGAAGCTGTATCAGACGTTTTCATATTTATTTGTAATTCATTAAGTGAAATGTCTTTCTCTAAGTTTGTATTACGTGAAAAAAAATTAGGTTGCGAATTTAAAACATAGTCCGGTGCTAAATTGCATAGTAAATTATTAAGTTGATTTTCATTTATGTAGCTTCTCTGACTGTTACCATAGCCTTTAAACCATTTCATTTGTCTCCACATATCACTCGAAGAGGTAATAGTATCAATGGACGAACAGAATGTATGGAAGGAATCACTCCTCGCTCTCCTAATTTCTCTTTGCGCAATACGAATTTTGGATTGTAGTAGTGCCAAATTATTAGGTGTAGGGTTTTTTCGAAAACAGGACAAAGCAAGACGACGTTCACCAACCGCTTTAGACAAGTCTGGCCTCCAGTAATTTTTGGGCTTGAAATTATTACATGGATTTTGATTCAGCTTAATAATTGGTATATAAAGGTCTGCTGCCTTATTTAGGGTATCTAACCACTGATCGTAAGAATGTTGCAAGTCGTCGGATATGATGAATTGTGAAAAAGCTTCTTCCAAAAAAGTACGATACTCTTGCCAGTTAGCTTTTTTGAAGTTTCTTTTCTTGATAGGTTTTTGATAAGTTATACAGTTGGTTGATACTTTTACAATAAGATGATCGCTTCCTAGGGTCTCATTAGTTACAGTCCAATCATAGTCCATTGCAATATCCGTTGATATAATTGAAACATCTGGCGACGATTTTTGCACTGATCCATCTACTAACTTGATTCTAGTCGGTCTCCCATCGTTCATCACCGTTAAATTGTAATTTAACAGAGAATTAAAAATGTGATTACCTCTTACATCATTTCTACATGACCAGTTAGTATGGTGGCCGTTTAAGTCTCCAAGAATCAACGTTTTTTCATCACACATTGTGAAAATATCATCCCAATCTTGTTGAGAAGTACGTATTGAAGGAGGACAGTAGATGGTTACAATGTTGTACAATGGGTGACAATTGAAGATTTTAATACGTAAAATTTCTATCCCAGGGTTTCGGTTTTGTATTCGAGAAATTTGAGCTTTTATTGTATAATGGGCTAAGATCATAACACCTCCATATCCATCACATCTATCCTTACGAAATACGTTATATCCACTGATTCTCACATTGATTTCAGGTTCCAGCCATGTTTCATTCAAGGCAGCTATATGGATTTTCTCTTGGGCCAGTAAAGCTTCAAATTGAGTTAATTTATTTCTTACGCTTTGACAATTCCAATGTAATATATTCAGTTTTTTGTTTTTATTAGGCGTCATCTTGGTTTATTTTAAATAATTGGAAAAGCGGCAAGTCATTAAAGTTATTAAAAATCAAAGATATGAACCAATCAATAATTATTTGAATGCAAGATTTTATTTTATTGCTTATGGTGATTTTTTTCTCAAAGATTATTTTTATTATTTTTTCTAAAAGTTTCTTGTGTCTTTCCCTCTTCTCATCTTTCCCACTACTGTCACTTTCCTCTTTATTATTAAATTCACCTTCTGATTCTGAATACCAAAACTCCCAATCGCAGGACGTGTCATTATATCTTTTCTGTCGATTTTTCTTCTTTTTTGATTTTGGTGCGGCAGAGGGAGCTGTAATTGTTATATCCGGTTCACAATTATTTGACGTAGAAGGGTTGTTATTCTTACAAGCACTTGCGTACGAATTCCCAGTAGCTGTAACAATTGGGGGAGGATCTGTTGTGATTGTGTAGGTTGTTGTTTCATAAACTGGCTTTGATGGCGCCTCTTCATGTGATGTGGAATTTGGCACATACGCAATCAGAGCTTTCTGATATGTACAATTGAAATCAGCCATAATACTTCGAATCTTCCGTTCCTTAATGTACACAGGGCATTCTTTGCTCATTGCTAAGTGATTACCTTTACAATTGACGCATTTGTAGGTTGTTGCATCACAAGTCTCATGATAACCACTGCACTTAGGACAAATCAATTTTTTATAAGTACACGTTTTCCTAAAATGGCCGAATTTCCAACAGTAGGTACATTGTGTTACCGGATAAATAAATGGCTCGACAGTAATTCGTATACCATGTAAGTAAACATACGCTGGCAATGAAGAACCTTTAAAACAAAGTCTTATAGTTTCACAATCTGTCCATCCTGACCTATCATCCTTACGCCGACTTAATCTTTTCACTGATAATATTTTTGTATCACTGCTTATACTCTCCATTATTTCTTCCTCTTTACACTCTAATTCTATATTTTTTATAATGCCATAAGTAATTCCAACCTCCATCGCTTTATTAAAATGCCATCCTTTCTCCTTAAGTACCGAGCAGTTAATTAATTTTTGCAAGGCATATTCTTTCTCGAAGCGTATTATTACTTTGTAGGGGTTAACGTATTTAATATTCAAAATATTAGAGATACTGTTTGCATTTAATAACTTAGCCAATTGAAATTGTTTAGGTAAGGCTTCCTTAGATGTAATTGCCACTTCTATTTTTTCTAATTGGATAATAGGTCTCTGCTTACCTCCAACATTGCGAACTCGCTTGCTGTATTTGGTGACAGTCGTCCACTTATCTTCTTCATCCAACTCCATAGCGCGTTTATTAATCGGTGGGTGTACATTTTCATTATTTTGTCGGTCATCAGTTAGTTCAACTCCCTCCATCGTAACTAATTGTATATTGTCTTCCTTTTCTTGTGTATTTGCTGCCATACTATTTGAAATATCGAATGATTCGCAACTTGACATTGTTTACTACCTAAAACTGTCACTCAGGTAGCCGGCCGCCGACCGCCGCCGGCGACCCAAGCCGAGCGCACCGTAAACAAAAGAATAGGCGATGACTAATTCGATCAGATAACGTTGACCATATGCACGACTAACTCGTTTGCTGGGCAAACAAACACTGATGTCAGTGACATTTACACTTATGGAAGATGAAATGTCTTCTTCATGTGTCGTCAAAGTGAGTGCGATGAGGGATTTAATCGAAATGGCTAATGACAAAAACCAGTTAGGTGCCTCGCGCACAGAAAAAAAATCTTCTTGTGAGACTAAACCTGCTGAGCTCTATTTCAATTTGGCTGCCATGATATATTTACTAAATCGTATTTAAGAGATATGCAACTATAGTATTAAAATCCCTTTGATTTTAGTGCCGGGAAACTTTCTTGTAGCCATTCGTAAGCTGTGCTACGCTTTTAATACCGTAGCAATTTGTATTGTTTTAAAACGTTATATTTTTTTGATTTTTAATTAAAATATAAAGGGGTATAATCAATTTACTATAAAAGTTTTTGTCGGTGCAGTGTTATCTATTCTGTAGCTATGTCAAGATATAATGATATATTATTTTTCATAAAAGAATATGAAGACTAATATGTACCTACCTTTATTTGTAAGCTGGATATTTTAGAAATCATTAATCCAAATTTCATAAAAATGTTTGTGAACAAATGTAAAAACAATTGTTATTAGATTAAGATCTTCATCATGAAATAATATTTTTTTTTATTAAAGCCCGCTTTATTAATGACTCATATTATAAGATAATCGTCATACACGTAACTGGGGAATTTTTAACATCTTACATTATTGACACAAGGTTTGCAATACAATTTAAGGTCATTCCCTTTTACAAAATCAGCTATGTACCTATATATAGTTACAACGATGAAATGTTATACATATACCTAAATAAGTATATTTCTCTTAACTTAGCCAATAGTATTAAAAAAACTCATAATTTACTTGGGTACCTACAAATAGGGCTTATAAACAAACCATGTTATCATTCCGCTCATGCCTGCACGATAAAACTGAATCCACGGTATGGTAATACAGACTCATCTCCTCGGGACGTGTGCTCATTAAACTGGACGAGAAGTCGTCCAGTGATAATTATGTCATCAAGCTTACCGGCTTCATATTATTCATAGCTTTGTGTCTGGTTTAAAAATTATTATAAGTTATATTATTTATATATTTTATTTTGCCTTTATGTGCATATTTATATAGGTACGACCTTAATAAATATGTTAGTTTTTTTTTGTTAATGAAACGTTTAGACGTTCTCTCTTCACGTGACCAGAAGGGTGGCTTCTACCTTGGTCAAAGGATCAGCATTACCATTCAACGTGGCAACGCCGCCAGTCTTCTGGGCACGTCACCCGCGGCTGACAAAGATGCGGTTTTTTGACGCCTAAATTATAATTATTATTTATAAGGTATTTCTCTAATTTAGTTTAAGGAATGTAATTTTTATATTTTTTTAAATTAAATTAACTGAATTTATTGTAACAAAATGCAATAAATATAATATGTAAAAGATTTCGGTTGTTGTGCTCAAGTGATTGCGAACAATTAGTTTTACATAAGATAATTTTTAAAATTGCCGCTGAGCCTCATACAAAAAATATTCTTGTTAAAATGTTAAGAAGAGATATTTTCATCAATGCACTTAAAATCTTTTGCATTTTGTCGAGCTACTATTATGATTTGGGTTCTTTATAAGGTCATTTGATAAATAGAACTTGAATATATAAGTATATGTTAGTAGTTTTAGACCTTGCTTATTGCCAACATATAAATGATCTCGAATGTAACTTATTTTATAAAAACCTTTTTTTAATAACAACCCAAGGTCCGGCGACTTCAGGCAGAGAGATGAGCTGGATTGTCGACACCTACATAAAGACCTTGGGCCACAATAAGAGCTTAATCAATGAGCAATATATTGATCTAGATATTTATAGCTTACATTTGCAAATTACTATAGATTTTAGTCTGCGTTTATAATAAAAACATGTAAAATTATAAAATCGACAAAACGTTATGCATTTTCTCTACAAATAATATTCTGTACAATAGGTAGTTAGTGGATAGCCATTAGCATTGCATCGAGGCGTGTCAGATCAAATCATCAACAGATCGCCGATGTCAACAGATTAGCATAATGTTTGTTAATATGAAACCTAATGCTGTAATTCATGAGCTTATAGCGAATGATCGTTACAGCTCATGGCGAGTTAAACTTTTATTTAAAATGTCCAATGTTGGCATTTGGATAAAGAAAAAATACTGGAAGTAGAACAATAACACGATAGTTTGACTGCTCTAGTCGGGTGACACAAACTTATTTGAGTATTTGTTTCATTCTTAAAAATCATGAGAAGAAGAAACAAATTTAGATTTTCGAATGGTTTCATTCGCGAGTTATCTTAAATTTACAAAGTGTTCATATTACATGCAATGAACTTTATAATTTGATGCAGAAACACTTTAATTTGTACAAACCTTTTATAAATCATTGTTTGTAATATTTTGACGTGTTCAAGCGCCTCCTGGGGCATATGAAAATAAATAATTTGAATTTAAATTTGAATTTGAACCGTCTGATAATAGGTAAATCAATTCGCTAAAAAAAACAATATTTACAGTATTGCTAAGATTATTAATCAACAACATTATTAATATTTCTAATTTCATTGCATACTTAATATTCTTGTACCACAACATAATAAGCGATATTATGTAAACATATACGCTAATCAAACCGTGAGCTAATGAAGATCCGCCTGATTAGTATCTAGATTAATGACTAAATCTGTGTAACTGAAAAATGGGATAGGTAGCAAAACTCTGTAAAAACATGTGTAATTTAAAGCAAATTATAGCTTTGCTATGCCTTTTTGTATTTTTATACAATATTAGGGTTGAAAAATTAAGGTAAACACCCAGTGCTTCTAGCAGCATACAAATCAATTGCTGAATTGGCAAAGCAGGTTTGAATCCTGCTGGATTCTTAATTTTGTAACTTTAAAATTGTATAGAAACACAAAAAGGTAAAGCAAAGCAAAGCTCTAATTTGCTTTATAATATTGGTTTGTTTTTACAAAGTTTTGCCACCTAACTATAAAAATAAAACACAGTAATATTTTAAAGCAAATTTTAGCTTTGCTATGCCTTTTTGTATGTTATATAATATTAAAGTTGAAAAATTAAGAATCCAGCAGGACTCGAACCTGCACCCCCTGGGTATACGCCCCAAGTGCTTTGCCAATTCAGCTATGGATTCGTATGCTGCTAGACTCGAAATTTCTCAACTTTAATCATCACTACATAGTATAAAACATAGTCGCCTTTTCTGTCCCTATGTGCGCTTAAATCTTTAAAACTACGCAACGGATTTGGATGCGGTTTTTTTTAATGAATAGAGTGATTCAAGAGGAAGGTTTTTATGTATCACTACATAGTATAAAACAAAGTCGCCTTTTCTGTCCCTATATCCCTATGTGCGCTTAAATCTTTAAAACTACGCAACGGATTTTGATGCGGTTTTTTTTAATGAATAGAGTGATTCAATAGGAAGGTATTTATGTATAATACATGCATATTGTAGAGAAAAGCCGAGAAATTTAAAGATTTGTAATGTGATGTCGTAACAAACATATTTTTCTGCACTTACATTGCAAACGCTGGCTAAACCTTACGAGATAGATCAAATTTATGTACTACGTAATTGTATATCTTGAAAAGATGAATAAAAAAGTCCGCGACAGCATATGTTTATCTCCTAAAGATAACCCACAGTAACCATTTTTATCTTTTACATATTACAAAAAAAAATATGGGTTATTTACCAAGCTATTTTAAACGATACAGTATCATTACTTATCCAATTAAATACATTAGATACGTTGTGCATTTCATGTAGATCAAAATTGCCCTTTACAGCATGTGATTTAAATGAATATTTTCGAAGATTTTACAGATTTAAAAATTGCGGGACGTAGAGTTTGCGGCGGTATCGGCCGGTCGGGGCAGCGCGGGAGCGAGCCTGTTCAGAGGGACAGAGAATCGTCAATAGAGCGTGAGGCTCGACTCAGTCAGCTTCGGGATAAAAATAGAGCTGAGAAATGTAAAAAGTAAATAAGTAAAAATGTTGTGTATGAATATTAACGCGTGCGGGCCACGGGTAGTAATGAATAAATCAAAACTACTGGATCGATTTTCATCATTTTTTCAATGAGTGACATAGGCTATAATATATTATTATTATATACCCGTGCGAATCCGGAGCGGGCCGCTGTGTTTATATACAACGTTCACAGTTTTTCTGTAGTGTATTTAGTATCAGCATTGTACCCGTGCGAAGCCGGGGCGGGTCGCTAGTATTATATAAAATACAAAAAGACATAGCAAAGCTAAAATTTGCTTTAACATATTACTGTGTTTTATTTTTATAGTTAGGTGGTAAAACTTTGTAAAAACAAACCTATATTTTCTTCAGATCTTCGTGTATTCAGATGATCCGCCTAAGCCGCGGCAATAGACCTAAAACAACGATATATTGTTAAAGTTTATGTAAATGTACACGTAAAGATGTAAATAAGTCTTAAAAGCTGGTACTTTGAGCACATATCTAAAATACAGACATTTTAAAGTAGTTTCAAAATTAAATTACCGTACCCTTCTTCAGCCAAAACACACAACATCTTAACTCATTCTCTTAACATAATTGCGCTGCATATTCATTGGTACAGCATCTTGACACTCAAGCAATTACCATATCAGCATTAGCTGGAGCTGGCATTACCGGGACTGAGTTCAGTGTCGATAGCGGAACTCCTCCTTGTTCGCAATTTGCACAAATTGCCGCCGCTCGGGAGTGAATTGAGATAGAACTTGTGTGATATCGTTAGCTCACAACTTCTGAAGTAGTTTAGAGTAACCGCATTTTATTGGGTTTCTCGTGTTGTGTTTTGCTGTGAATCTCTTAGCCTTAATTAGGAAAATTTTAACTATAGCACTGGCATTTAATGATTTATAATAATACATACAATACAAATTAAATGCGTACCTCTAAAAATCATCATTCTTTGTATTGATCATTTTTCTCGAGCAAAGCTTTCGATATTATGCATTCTGTCTTTGACATAAAAATATTAAATCTTAAAAAGAGACATATGTACCATAACAAACATCACATCACCCTTATATTTCCTAGAATGCTGTGGCAGAGGTGTACAACACCCACACTTCACCTGTTATGTTTAGGTCTTATTCTGCTATAGTCGTAAAAAATATAAACATTTTCCCATAAGAGGTATGGGATGCAGATGCAGATGCATGGCATATGACTTATTTTCGCCGAAAGATTCCTTAGTATTTTCTTCTTTCAATGTAATCAACTCAACAAGCCGGCCAAAGCATTTTTACCATAGTTGTTGTTATTTCTATAAACATAAGTTACCTTTCTGAAATAAAAACATTATAAGCATCCACAATAATAATTTACAGCAATAATTGCACACGCAATTCAACAAATATTATCGTACACAGAGAAACCGTTGTAGAAAAAAAAAAAATAAGCTATTGTTAATTATGAATCTTAGGTCTATTATGAATAATAATTTAAGATAATGTTACATAAGATTAAAATGTTACTTAAAATTAACAGAAATTATGGCTTTTTCATCACAGTAATGTTTAAATTAATATCATTATATTATCGTACTGAAGATCTGTCATAAACATTAAAAAAGTAATGACGCTTAACAAAAAATTACACCATGAAATGTGTGATTTGCATTAAAACTATAGTGTAAGTGACTAAAACGGAGAAAATTATAAAAGGTAAATCGATGTTCAATTGCACTAGACCGCCCACTGAGTATCTAAATGGACGCTGTGAAATATACTCCAGAGCAGTTTCTACATCATGTCGTAAGTCTGCATCTGCAAAACAAAATACTAAATGAATTTTTCACAACTTCAGGTTCAGATTTTGTATGCAGTTTTTAGTTAGTTTTAAAGGAGCTTTAATGCATAAAAATAGACATCAAACGTAACAAATCCAGTGTAAACTATTCCTAAAAGTTACCAAATTAAAAAAAATAATACATTACAAAAACCTAGTGCCATTTTTTTCGAACTTATAGACATAAAAATAACATATTACATAAATATAAAATAAATATAAAACATATTAAATAACATATTATTTATTATTTTTTGACACCTTAATTTTTTACGAGTTTTAGTTTATTTAATAATTTTATATTATTCTTTTATTCAATGTGTATATAGTTAGGTATTTATTTAATTCGTTTAAAATATTAAATTATAGTTCGGTTAGTATTGTAAATATTTAAATAAAAGATATTTATTTTAGTTGAAAAAAAAGTTAGTTATAAAATATTGTGAGAACATTATACGTATTTCATGCAAGCTTTAGTTAAGCATTACAATCATTTATTTGCAATTACATTTTCAATTAAACGAACAAATGACATATAAATTATTGTTAGTTTAGGCCACATTATAACGTAGTGCAATTTAATTATGTATTGTAGACATCAGTGTTTAACCGCGTAAATATTTTTAAAGACATAAATACCTTTTTTGCTCGACATTTTCGAACGAAACGCACCGATCGTCGTTATGTCTAGTCTACAATATATAAAATAATAAAATGTAGTGCAATTTTCCTTACCAGAAGACCGGGATAGTTGCCCTCTAAGCATTTTTTTTGTTTTATCTATCTCTATTATAATAATTTCGGCAACTACTGCCGGGAAAAACAGCTGAAGCATTGTTATTACAAAGTCGAGCGTAAAATACCACGCCGCCAATGATTTATTCTCAAAATAATATTAAGCTTTTGTTTGCGCATAATTTATTTCGACCATTGGTGAGATACAAATTTAGTATACTTATTTAAGTAAAGAAAATAAATTAAATTAAGTCTTAAGAGAAAAACGCAATATGTATGATGAGTCAACTTTTACCAGTGTCATCAACTGGAGTAAAAAATAAGATGATAAAAATGGAGACTAGAAAGACCAAGATAAAATAAATAAAATTTAAAGTAGGTAAATCTGAAGTCTTAATATTTAAAAAGTATAAATTTATTAGTTGAAAAAATAATAAGATATTAAAAGATAGAAGTAAATGAAAAAGAAAAGTAATTGCAGGCAATAACAAGTGGGTAGGATAGATAATGCAATAAAACAAATAAGTAGCAATTAGCAAACTTACGTCACTTATAAGTTGTTGAGTGGCAGAGTAAACCGATAAAATAACTTTTGGCAAGCCATAAATTAGTCCCACAATCATCTAAAACAGACTTGTATATAGACATTTTCTTGAAATATTTGTAATGTATTAAAACATCAAAAGACAAAAAAATATACCATAAATTGTATGGGTTTTTCAAAACGCTGCAAGTTGTCGAGTAGTCTGGCGTAATTGTATAAGTTTTTCTTGATAATTCGAACATTAGCTTCCACTACATCAATGTTTATTGCGATGTTATTTCTTTCTAAGGCTTGTCTTAATAACTGCATTCGACTATGAAAGAGCAGATATGTCCAAGCAATTAGCACATGGTTCAAATCCAGTGAGTAATACAAGCACCATATGTTTAACATATTATAAATACTTGGTCCGTTAGCCAAATATCGAAGTATGCAAGCGATAATCCGCATAATTGTAGTTACAGCAAGTGTGGTAAACATTTGTCCGGTTATTATAGAAACGTTCCCAAATATTCTATTTATGCATATTAAATTACTCCTTTATAATTATAATCAATCACAAAGATTAAGCCTGAGTATAAAGTGAGTGACCTTCCTCGAATGGGCGGTACCGTTTAATTAGAAAAAAGGGCCTTGTGTCCTCACTTGTTTACATACCAGCTTCCACTCGCAGCTCGAATTACGATACTTTTCCTAATTAACACGAAATTTCCTCTAGTATCACTCTATCTATAGGAGAAATCAACATGATCTATCAATTCTTCAATAAAGACTGCCTCGATGGTCTAGTGGTTAGCGAATGCGTCTTTCACCGCGAGGCCTCGGGTTCGATTCCCGGGTCGGGCAACCTGCCGACACGAAATTCATAATAGCAGCACGGAGTTGAAATTGTTCCCGGTGGATGGCGATAGGCTTACCCCCTACCCCATGGGACCTTAATAGACCAGGGGCTTAACAAGCAAATCAGGGGCTGATGTTGGCATTTGTTGTTGAATTGTTATTTTGTTAATGCAATTTATGTGTACAATTAAGTATTAAACTAAGGCTGAAGTGTACTGTTACCCATCCACAGACATCCTCCATCCACTATCGTCTTGGATCGCACCAGTTGAAAATCTTTTATTTGATACGCAGGACGTGTTAATCATGCTACAAGGCAATAGGTGCGGTCAACGATTGACCGAGTTTTTCAGTTGCTTCTAGGATGTTTGACTGAAAAGTTAGGCACTTCTAGGCGAAGGTCGAAATTGGGATTTATTGCGGGGTTTACCCGAAAACAACCCGGGCAGATACTCCATATCTTATAAAAAAAATGATAAACAAAAACTACTGAGGTGTCAAGGGACACCCGGATGGAACGAAGTTCGGTAATTCCAAATAACAACAAATCAGGATTCGCACCCGAGATTGCAGTAAAAGGTATGCGACCTTAACCACTAAACAAATAAAACAGTCTATTAATAAACTAAATATACGGTAACAAAAATTTAAACCAAATTAAAAAAAAACAAACATTAAGACAATTAAATTATCAAGCGTAGCAAGCGTACACACGATCATTCAGAATCACTTAATCATTCTCTTAAAATAATCGAATGATACTTTTAAAATCATTGTGGAGATATTATCACAATACGCCTATAGGCTGAATGGCTACATAACAATATTTCCTGTGCCTTACACACTCAATTTCAAAATAATTATTATCTTCGAACTTTCGCGCTATTCGAATTTCAAAATATCAAAAGCGAGGTTCATTCAAACACACGCATAGACTTATAATGCCTAGATCAATAAACTGCTTGTATGAATTTAAGTATAAAGTTAGGCTATAAACAGATTGATTGAAAATTATAATGCGCCGCTTGGCGGACAGAAAAACTAAATGAAAATCTGATAAATACCAGAGAGTTACACTGAACTGAAACGGCACAATTAAAGTGGCTTCACATTTCATGCGTGTACTCGCTTTCTAGGAGTAATAGTTCTATGATCACACATAACAAACCTTATCTTTAACATTATTTTTAAAAAAAGCGCGGGAAACTTGATTTTGGCGGACGTGATTTTTCTCGTTTCTGAAATTAATTTTAATTATTATTAGTTATTAGAGATTAGTAGTGTAAAATAGTATATATGTTAGTTTATTATTTTATTTAGTTTCTGTAAATAGTATTTCGAGGAGATTCTGTAAGTTTTTTATTCTTTTTTGTGGTGATGAATGAGCCGCCCGACCCGGGGGATATTCCCCCGGTCGGTTTAAATATTATTAT
This sequence comes from Hypena proboscidalis, assembly GCA_905147285.1. Classification (NCBI taxonomy): domain Eukaryota; kingdom Metazoa; phylum Arthropoda; class Insecta; order Lepidoptera; family Erebidae; genus Hypena; species Hypena proboscidalis. Next base: position 3,837,033 of record LR990147.1, read on the forward strand.
TGATAATGAGCATATGTTAACTGACTCCAGTACTGCTACGGATAGCTCTTTAAGATCCGATAGAAAAAGAATTCGGTCGCCCCGTAAAGTATGCAAGAATTGCAATAAAAGAAGGAAGCATAAGCATTCCCATAAGAATAAACCGTCGGACTGCAATTGTGACATTGTGAATGAAACACAATGTAGTATCAGAGAAAGATCACCTGTTAAAATTACCAATAAAAGTAATCGGGTTGAATCTCTAGACATTGGGTCTAAAGATTCAACTTGCTCTCAAAATATAACTCCCCCACAGCCACCTCAGCAGGTAGTAAGGACTCAATACGAATCAACCGATGCATCTCCTTTTATTGTGCATGTACAAAAAGAATCTTCTGACAACACTGCAACACTTCATCCTGTCGCCTTTGGACACTTTTTAAAACAAAACTTGTACAAAAGTATTATTAATGGTAGTCTAAAGAGGATTGGAAGAAACCGAATTACATTATCTTTTAATAAATACCAAGATGCAAATTCATTTATTAATGACTCATCGCTAACAAAACATAACTTAAAAGCTTATATTCCCTCCTTTAGTATAACACGGATGGGTTTAGTCCGTGGTGTACCTACTGAATGGACTGTGGATGATATCATTGAAAATATATCCGTTCCCATTGGTTGTGGCAAAGTAATCAAAGCCAGACGATTAAATTATAAAGTCCATGGTTCAGCTCCAGTATGGAAACCATCTCAAACGGTTGTTCTTACATTCGACGGACAAGTGTTACCCAAACGGGTTTTCTTATGTTATAATGCCCTGTCGGTAGAATTATATACGTTCCCAACGATCCAATGTTTTAATTGCTGCAGATTCGGTCACACTAAGATGCAGTGCAAGTCTTCTCCTCGATGTTACAAGTGTGGGCAAAACCATACAGCTGACACATGTGACTTGGAGGAGGACTGTGCAAAATGCTTCCTTTGTGGCGGCCTACATTTTGCTACTAATAAATCTTGTCAAGAGTTGGAAAGACAAAAACGAATCAAAATTTACATGGCCCAGAATAGTGTGTCATATTCTGAGGCATTAAAATTACATCCTCCTCCTTCCAAATCATATGCCGAGATATTAACTTCCACTTCTCACAATAATTCCAACCATGATAAATCACCCTCAACACATCCGTCATCACCATCATCACCAAATAAATCTTACAAAAAGACCGTCTTCCTACAGCCAAAACCACTGCCTAAATTTACAAGAGGATATGACCGTGAAACACACCAGTCCCTTATTAAAGATTATGATGGTCCATCTCCCTCTAATGGGTGTGCCCTGAAAAATAATAATATAAATAATAATGATGTAAATAATAACGACAAACAAATCATTGATGTAATATTAGCTTTATTTAAATCTTTATCTCTATCGAATTCTTTACCGTCCAACGTTGCCTCATTAATTCAAACTTTCATACAACTCATTAATAATGGACAATCAAGCGAAAATTCTTCAATGGAATTGCAGAAGTGTAATAAATAAAAAGTGTGAATTGATACATATTATAAATAAATATGAACCAATTGCACTTGCTCTTTCAGAGACATGGCTTAAACCAGGATTCTCATTTAGAATCTCTGGCTATGTCTGCCTAAGAGCTGACAGACCTGATGGGTATGGCGGGGTTGCCATACTTATCAAAAATACACTTTCTCATAAACCTTTTCCTCTTCCTCCTCATAGTGATGACATATCTGTCGTTGCTGCTGTTGTAAATAGTGTTTGTATAGTCTCTCTTTATTTCGCTCGCCCTTCTGTAAATATTTTTTCTGAAATTTATGATTTATTTTCTGTATTACCTAAGCCATTTTTAGTAATGGGAGATTTTAATTCTCAGCATCAATGCTGGGGTAGTTCAACCACAAATTATTATGGTGAACAATTATTAGAAGTTTTTGATTCCCTTAATCTATGTATTTTAAACACCTGCCTTCCAACTCGCCACACAAACCCAGATGAAGGCATAAGTGCCCCAGACTTGTCTGTCTGCACTCCTGATTTGGCTTCATCTCTATCATGGGCGCCCTTACCCTCTTCCTATGGCAGTGATCATTTTCCTTTAACCATTTCTTTTCCCTATAATAGACCAAGTGTTACAACGCCCACTCCTCGACTGAAATACAGACTGACAAATGTTGATTGGAGTACATTTAAACATTGTGTTGAGCAGAAAATGCATAGAATTCCTAAAACATGTTCAGGGAATGAAAAACAATGTTCTGATCTATTATCAAACATTTTGATAGAAGCTGCTGACCAAACATTCCCTCTTAAAAATGTAACTTCTGGTAGAATACCCTCCCCACCTTGGTGGGATGATGAATGTACTCAGGCTGTCAAAAAGAGGAAAAAGGCAGAAAAACAATATTGTACTATGATGACTAATGAGAATTTCGAAAATTTCTTGCAAGTTTCTCGTGACACAAGGAAATTGCTTAAAAAAAAGAAATTTGATGGATGGCGAAAATATTGCACTTCTATCTGCCCTGATGTCTGTCCATCTGTTGTTTGGCGTAATATAAGACGGTTTAAATCCGCCATTAACAATTCTACACACAATAAAATTCCTTCAGAATTAGTTAATCAATTTATGGATCAGTTGGCTCCACCTTATGTTCCAGAAAATAGTTTTATTTCAATACCATTATCCATTTCTAATAATAATGACCCATTTGGACTAAATTCCCCCTTTTCTTTTAATGAATTAAAAGGTGTTCTTTCACATGTTAAAGATTCTGCCCCAGGAGATGATGGTATCCCATATTCCTTCATTGCAAATTTGAGTGAACCAGTTCTTAACAAATATTTAGATCTTATTAATACTATCATGACTTCTGGTAATATTCCTTATTCCTGGAAATCTCAAACAATTATTCCAATTTTAAAACCACACAAACCATCTTGTGAAGCTTCTTCTTACCGCCCTATTGCTCTTTCTTCTGTTTTGGCTAAAATTGCAGAACACCTAGTTAAAATTCGTTTAGAATGGTTTGTTGAAAGTAACAAGCTAATTGCTCCCACTCAATTTGGATTCAGAAAAGGAAGGGGTACTTTAGACAGCCTGAGTGTGTTTGTCACTGACATTCGTTTAGCTTTTACTAGAAATGAACATGTAATTGCAGCTTTCTTGGATGTCAGTTCAGCATATGACAGTGTACTCTTATCAGTCCTGAAACAAAAACTTAATTTATTAAATGTTCCAGTTATGCTCTCAAATTTCATTTTAAATATGTTATCTGAAAGATCAATAAATCTTTACCTTGATAACACTAAAGTTAGTAGACTGGTATGGAAGGGCCTTCCCCAAGGATCAGTCCTAAGCCCTATTCTTTATAATATTTATACTTATGATTTAGAAACGTCTCTCAATGGATCTGTGCAGGTGCTTCAGTATGCCGATGATTTACTTTTATACTGCAGTGGGCAATCTGTAAACAAAATAGGTGACAATTTAACATCATCATTGTCTATATTAAACTCATGGCTTTTAAGAAATGGTTTGGATTTATCTGTAAATAAAAGTAATGTTGTATTATTTACTAGAATGCGTAAACCACCTAATGTTAGTGTACAGTTCGATCAAAAACCATTACCAGTAAAAAATCAAGTAAAGTTATTGGGCGTGATTTTAGACTCTCATCTTACAGGCCTTAATCATTGTGAATATATTGCAGCAAAATGTGAAAAAAACATCAACATTATTAGATGCCTCTCAGGGGTCTGGTGGGGTGCCCACCCATTTTCATTGAAGCTTATTTACAATGCTTTGATACGAAGTGTATTAGACTACGGAACTTTTTTGTTGGAGCCTGGTAGTGTTGCTGGCTTTCAGAAACTGGATAAAGTACAGTCAAAGGCTCTGAGAATTGTTTCGGGTGCAATGAAATCAAGTCCGATAAATTGCCTACAAGTAGAATGTGGTGATCCTCCCCTGCGGTTAAGACGTCAATATTTAATACGTGTTTAGGTGTCAACAGTTTGTAAATCATCCTCTATCCAAAAGAGTAGCTGATCTTTCTGAGGAAGTGGCCACATCCAGATATTGGGCAAAAAGATCTGCTCCTTGTCTTATAGAAAGCCTCTCAAAATGGAAAGCCATTGAAGCTCCAGCTCATCAATCCGAGTTACTACCCATATTTCATTGCAATTACCATGAACTCGTTTTAGACCCCAACATTCAATACAATATTGGTATCTCTAAGGATGACATATGTCACAATTCAAACTTTAACTACACAATAGACAGAGATTGGCTGGGTTGCCACTACATATTCACTGACGCCTCTAAACAGGGCGCTAGTTGTGTGGGTATTGGAATATATCACCTTCAATATAATATAATTGAAAAAATAAAACTCCCCCCAGAATCCTCCGTTTACACTGGAGAGTGCTTTGGGCTGTATAAAGCGGTTGAATATGTTTTATTGATGGGACTACAGAGATCATTAATTGTAACAGATTGTAAGAGTGCCTTACAATCATTAGCTAAATTTCCGTTTTATAATCAAAATAAACCCATCATCTTTGATATCCGTCGACTTTTACATAAATGCACATTAAAGGGTTATTCAGTCAGCTTCGCCTGGGTCCCGGCCCACTGTGGTATCTCAGGAAATGAAAAGGCGGATCTTTTGGCGAAGGATGCAGTAGTGTGTGGTGACATTTTTCCTTATGTGAACTACCATCATGATTTGTCTACCTTACCCAGGGTTTATTTGCAGGAATCCTGGAATAAATTTTGGGCTGAGGATAATTTAAAAGGAAAGTTTTACCGGAGCATACAACATAATATACCAGCAAAACCGTGGTTTTCCAAATGTCTCTTTAATAAATTAGTCACATCTATTATAATACGTATGAGACTTGGACACAACTGCACTCAATCTCATTTAGCGCGTATTAACGTAATTAATAGCCCTGACTGCCTCTGCGGAACTGGTGTGGGAGATTTAAATCACATTCTATTTGCCTGTCCTTTATATGACTATGCCTCCTTTTTTAGCAATTTAATAAATTTACATGTTCCTTTCCCTACATCGGCATCTTGCCTCCTTTCTAACTTTAATATTAATATTTATAAAGTTATTGCCCAATTTATTTTACGTAATAATATAAAAATTTGAATATATGTAATTATTATGTTTACCTTCCTATTTACAAACTTGTACCCATATTTTTATATCCTAGTAAATTTATTATATTTACATATATATTTTAGACTAATCTCTATAACATCATTCTTAATCCAGTCCTAATTCCAAATTCCTTGTTTTTTAATTTCTATACGTTTCCCCGTTTTTAACTTGAAAATGGCATACAAGCACAAAAATGTGCAAATGCCAAAAAAAAAAAAAAAAAAAAAAAAACATTATTTTTCTGCGATTACCTTGCTTTCTTTTAAATTGTATTCGCAAGTTTACTCGCGATATAATTATATCAGATCTCACTATCAATAATCTCATCATCAATCCCAATGACATAATTAGATGTGTTCTAATCGGATATTCCATGAAATGTACATAACAAAATTGGTAAACATTCTGTGGTAATATTAAAAAATAATTTGCTTTTGAATTTAATATAGTTATGACGCGTACACTTGCTAAACACACAATAATGGAGAGATTATAACTCGTATGACTTGGTTAGCACAATAGTAAAGAAAGGTTATAATGCGTACTTGCTAAAATACAAAAGCATTCATTATTGTCTGTATAAAATCTCTACTTACCTAAATCCATCAGCAATATCCGGAACTTGTGCAGAAACACTGTCAGGATTCATTATTGTTACTATTTTAAATTATTTATTATGTACTATCAACAAAGCAGATTCATGATCCACCATAATACTATTTTTGTATAGACATTTAATAACACTAAAGTCTAAATTCGCTTATTCTATCAACAAATGTCAGCCTTATCAACTTTGACAATGCCAAAGGAAATGTTTGTCAAATGGGTCATGAATCAACTTTGCTGATAGTACATAATAAATAATTTAAAATAGTATAAAACACCTGTATACACTCAACAAAAGGCAGGAATTGTATTTTTTTTTAAGTTATGATAATATTTTTTTTAGTTAGGTACTTTATTATTCATAGAGAGACAAAACTAAAATATCTCGCTTGCTTTCTCTATGCGAGAGAGATATTTAGTACCGTACTGTAGCACCAATCAGTTCCGAAGCCGCTGGATAGATGGCGTTGGGATCGAATTAGATCGCGCTATGGTTTCGTTACAAAGTCCTATATATAAGGTCCACCGATTTGTAGTTTAAGTATGTTCTACAGATCTAATTGAGGATTAATGTGCATGATATTGAGCTATTAATTCACTGTTATCTGACTAGAACAGCGATCGTGACGATCGTGTACGCCTGCGCGGACCTTTCGCAGCGCGCCAGCGCCCCCTATTTTTGTAGAAACTCAACGGCGTGCGCATATTTCTCTGGGTGTCTGATGATGTAGCACCGTAGGTGTAACGTAGCATGTACGCTGCTACGAGAATTGCTACGAAAAGTGTCGTTACAACTTATCATTCCATTTATTCCGTCTAGCCCCCTTTCGCAACGCGCGATAAGGAACTTCGTTCCAAAAAGCAAACCGCGTAGGAAGTATGTGTTGCGTATACATTCGATTTTAGTTTGTGAGCGTTTTGGTCAATGGAGATATTTTCTGGCACACGTCATTCTATTTTTGCCTTCACTTTAGACAAAGTGCTTTTGTATGTTGATCTAAGCGTTATCAATATAAATATGCTCTATGATAAACTTATTGATTAAAACATTCGATTACGCAAATGGTATTCTTTCATTACTTTTGATAATAAATAGTATAGCAAAGTAATAATAGGACAATATTCCCTTGAGCACGGTCCACCTTTGCTACTGTGTTTAGAACATCTTTTGTTAACATGACATCTATTTTATTTTTGAAGCTTATGATATTACTCCGTTTTATATTTGGTCATTACTTCAATATCAGTAAGTCGAAAATAAATCGGTGGTTAGCCAGACTATATTGTATCTGTTTTTGGTTTGGGAACGTTATAGTATTTTTTATTAGGGACGCACTTTACCAGCGTCGGTCACCTAACGACTTAATCTTATTAAATCGCCCTCTTTTCTTTAATAGCGTAGGATTCACCTTTAATGTGATAATATCATTGATATTTGGCCATGACTATATTTTAGATTTCTTCAATTTTATTAGAACATATGACAAAATAATGGGATTAGGTAAAGTTTCTTTAATTAATAAATATATGATTGTTGGATTTATTTTGCTCACAATTATGCGAATCGGTACTTGTTCATTTCGATACTTAATTAACGAACCTAATCTTAGTGTGATGTTAAACGTGTGGTGTTTGTATTATACATCAGATTTAAATAATATCTTAGTTGGTTGGATATTTTTACTCCTCCATAGTCGTATGCAGATCTTAAGAAAAACTGTAGCAAACCATACTGTTAAAATAAGTACTACCGCAATAGTGACATCGGCTTACATAAGAAACATTAACAAAAGCTTGTACAGCTATGATAAAATACTTGACAGCTTGCATTTTTTTGAAAAACCGCTACAATCTATGGTAACAATTATTTTCTTCTTGTAGTCGACATTAGTATTAAATAATTTCAAAATATGTGTATGACTAAATACAAATTTGTTTCAGATGACCATGGGAACAATTTATGCCTTGCCCAAACTTATTTTATCGATGTACTTCGCTGTTCAATCAATAATGTCTTTGGTAATGTTTGTTTGTTTGCACCGCTCAGCACCCCAAACCACTCACGGCAATGTTGCGCGCTGTCGCCTATTAGGCTTTGCCTTTGGCAATCGTATGACATATAGTGAGTTGACGAGTCTACCGATTTTTGCGTGTTCTTGCATGTGTAATTGTGTAGGCGACAGTTTTTATTCAATAGTTCAAATAATCCAGTCCACAAGCACCTTAACACAATAGCCTGTATTATTTATACTTATTTTTTAAGCAAGGTTGTCCTTGAGTGCATTGCTATAGTGTGAACAGGGATAATCGTCGGTTTGTGCCTAACTCCATGTAGAGTAAAATGTTTATCGTGCCTCTGCGCTGTTGGCCTCCGCCCCACGCATGCCTTCTAAGATGTGGCAATATAGGTATACGTATAAATATTATGGAATCTAATTTTCAGAAAAGATCATGGAGCGTATGGTTTTATATATCAGACATTTCTATAATAATGGTCCAGATGTTTATACCGGCTCTAAGTGTCGAGCTTATTATGTCAGAGGTAGACAAAATAAAGTCAATTCTTACTAGACAATTAATTCAGTGCCCAGGTAAGAATCAAATAGGAGCTATATTTCAGTTTGAATTTTGCTATTAAGATAATTTAAAACAGAGAATAGAAAAAAAAGACGGTGCCTTGCTTGACTGTTGTGAAGCTTATATATTAGCAAATATACCAAATTTTAGTGTCATTGTTAAAACACCGAAGTCGATCGCCGTCAATCGATGCATCGATATATTGGTGTTATCGATTAGTTGTCGTTTTTTTTCGCTCAAACAGTCGAATGACGTCATCTCTTCGGCCATTCAGCTGTCGACCGTCGCTTTTCAAAATACGTACGTATTCTAAAAGCTCAGTAAGAATTATTAAAATAATCGTTTGTTTAACAGATGAAGGAGTACGATTGGATTTGGAGACAGCTGTAGAGTATATCGCTCAGCGTCCGTTCAGCTACACAATCTGTAGCTTGGTGCCGCTAAACATCAACTTACCTTTCATAATATTCAGTGTTTTAATCACTTACACTATTGTTGTAATGCAGTTAACACATTTCATTATGTGAATTTCATTATTTGATTTATTATATTTTTATTAAAACTGACGTGAGTTTGTAACATAATTCAAATTATGACATACGGGATAATTTTATTTATACCCAAATGCCGAAACATCACGTAATGTTGATCTATTTAGTCGACCGCGATTTCACCAATACATTTAGGCATTTCCAAAAGAGAGCGACACGTTGCGCCTTAGTCGCAGCTAGTCTTGCACTCAGTAACACTCGTATTTCGTAATTTGAATCTCATTTATTATTTTTATTTTATCAGGCATTCCTGTCAAGTAGAATGTTGCACGGTTAATTTACTTGTAATTGGTGTTAAATATTTTTGTATTATAATAAATATATCGTATATGCCTATTTTTTAATGGTTGTTATTAATATTGGGCACTTTATTTTTTTGTCAAAAATAATAGATTTGTCAGCTAATTAATAGATCTGTCAAAAAAAATCAATATCTGTCAGCAAAATAAAAGATTCATCGGCAAAATAATAGGTTCGTCAGCAATAAATATTAGACCTATCGGCATTAATTTTTTTTTTATGCGCAGTTAAATAAAACGATGTCAATGACATGGATGATGATGATAAAAACAAAGAATTGCTGTAAAACCGACTCCACGCAGTCTAGTCGTGTAGTAGAATAGAGTGTAATTAAAGCCTGCGTAGGTGTGGAGGGACGAGGCGGCCCGCAAGACTTCTTAATGACATTTATTATTAGCCAGCAATTTATTACTAACATCTGATTGGCTAACCGCACATTCCCAATAATATTAGTCGCTTTGACAAGTAAAAACGTTACAAAAACCAAGTCAATGTGCGAGATATAATTACTTTTATTAATAAAGTACTATGTATACAATCATAAGACATAACATCACGGCTATGTTACCCAGAAGGGTGTGGCACCTTCACCTGTTACGTTTAGGGTCCATAGGATAGAGGGTGAGCCTATCACTATCCGACGAGAACAATTCCAACTCCGTGCTGCTATCCCATCCCATCCCAGAATGTATTTATATTGTAGGTATATTTTAGGGTGTGACTCATATTATACTCGCACCAATCATTAATATAATTAATATTAATATGTCTTGCTCAGTATGCCGAATAAAATTATATTAATTGTTTATTATCCATCCTTATATCGAATGAAATTACATCAATCGTAGTCCATAATCTCAACGCATTATCATAATTATTTGACTACAAAAATATATGTCAATAAACATAATGAACAATTTTACAGCACGCAGGTTTGTTATCAGATCCGGTATTATAGTTATACGAAACAGTATTGGAAGTTACCTAGGCGCAATAAGCCTGTTACGAACGATATAAAAATATATACTTGAACTATTGGTAGTATTTACAAAAAAGATTTAAAAATGCTTCGAAAAATTTTATTCCTTCGTTTGATATTTGGTCATTATTTTAATATCAGTAAATCCAAACGGGTTTGCTTAGTCGCTAGGCTATACTGCATCATTATGAGTGCGATCATATTATTCATTTACTATTTACTCCATTTCAGTCCGCAAGCAACTTCAGACTTAAATGTCGCTGTTATATTTTCTTTGTTAGAATATTTCTTGAATTCTGGAATCTCTTTAATATTTGCTGATAGAGCATTATTTAAATTTTGTCGTGCAATTAAAACATACGATAAAATTATGTGTTATAAAAACATCCCCCTTTTTCCGCATTATATAAATATTATATTACTTGTAAATATATGTGCTAGATTTGTTTGTACGACTACACGAAATATTATTTTCCCTGTACAATGGTATAGAGTTTTCACAGTATGTTTTCTTGTATTTTCTACGGATTTATATTACGTTACGATCGCTATAATATTTTCTGTAATGCATAGTCGTCTAAGATTTCTAAGAAATTTGTTGAATAAGAATCATATTCCTTTGAATATTACTAAAAGCAATGAGGTAGCTATTAGTATTAAAAATACAAGAAACTGTTCAAATAACTATGATAAATTGTTGGATAGTATTTTAATAGTGGATCAATTACTACAATGTATGGTAAGCTTGAGTTATTTTTTTATGCGAGAAATATTTTGTATTGATGTCGAATATAAGACTTAGGGTGTTGTCACATTAATATCGAGCGATGGTCGATCGATGCATTTGACATTTAAAGAGCCAATAAGAGCGCACCACACATGCGCAACACGCGCTTGTTTTAGTCAATCGATGCATCGATTGTCGTCGATCGATGGAGATGTAATAACACCATAGGGACATCACACAACAGAATCTTTAAAAATATTGCTATTTTTTTTCTTAATAATTTATTCGTTTTTAATTTGTTTTTAAGTCACGACTTTAATTGATATTGTACAAGGTGGCTCATTTGGAGAAGTAATTATAGGTTTATCTTTTTTTTTTTACTCCACGCCCACAGCAAACGAACGCGCAGTCCACCTGATAGTAAGTGGAGTACAGCCCATGGACATCAACAATCCACAAAAGCAGATTAAAGATGCGTCGCTGCAGCTGAGGACTACGGTGTTATGCCTCATGTACCAGTAATTTCATGGCCTGATCTCAGCACCAAACCGGAACACAGTAATGGAAGCACTACTATTTGGCGGCAGGTTAAAGGTGAGACGGTGTTGCTGCCGTCCTCGAGCTCATTCACAAGAGCTCTACCACCAGTACTTTATTTTTATATTCGACCAGGTTCGATTCACAATCTGTGTACAAGAAAAAAAGTTTAATTTTGATTTTTCAGCTATTAAGCTGCTTGGTAATGAATTTGCCAAAATTTGTGTTTGTTATGCATAGTGTAATCAAAGGCTCATTACATAGGGTAAGTTGCTTGTATTTTTAACCTCATGTTTACTAAAACGATAATACACTGTTCAATTTTAAAAATAATAAATAATTTATACAGATGATGACAGCTAGCCAAATAAAATACTTTATTAAAACTTTATCTCATGGGACCTAAACATAACAGGTGAAATGTGAGTTTTATACCTCTGCCACACCCTTCGGGGTAATGAAGGATTGATGTTATGACATGTACTGTTATGTTATTATGTTATTTGCCTTCCTTGTAAACTAGTTTTGTCTGAGGCTCGACCATATAACTATCAATGCTATTGTTGATATAGCATACTGATTGACACATCTCAAATTAGCAAAATATACAAAATAATTATATTTAAAAACTGCATAATACCACATTTTTTATAATTTTCAGGCGTTTGGAATTACAACGATAATTTTTGGTGTGGAATGTTTTTTAATAATCTACTTAATATGGTGGCCAGCGATAATCGCAGAGTTAATCCTTTATGAGATAGACAAAATCAAGGAGACACTCAGCAAACAATCTCTGAAATGTTCTGGTATATTTTTTTTTTGGTAATTTAATATTTATCTACATTTGGAAACAGTTAAAAGAATGGGACCAGCAGGATTTGAACCTGCGACCTTTTGCACAAGGCAGCCGCTTAAACCAACCAGCTCGGTTGGCTCTTCAAATCCTGCCGGTCCCAATTTTTTTTATTAACCGACTTCAAAAAAAGGAGGAGGTTCTCAATTCGGTTGTATTTTTTTTTTATGTTTTTTAGAATAATTTGCTCAGCATAGCTAAATGCTATAAAAATAATATTTTTCTGATATTTTTTTTTAACATAAAAAAAATGCCCGGTGAACTGCGATAGGCATTTATCATTTGGGACCTAAACGTAACAGGTGAAGTGTGGGTGGTATACACATCTGTTGGCTATAACCTAGTTCTATAAAAGGTGCATGAAAGGAGCCTCCCCGAGTGACGTACACAACGATCTCCTACGTCCGGCGCACCCTGGGTAATTCGCGAGTTCTCCAAAACGAATTGGCTAATCCTTTCACCACGATGGCTAGTCAAAATAAAATTTGACTCAGCCATCGACACGAAGAAGAAGAAGAAGAGTTGTATAACAACTTATTTTATGCTGTGTGTTATGTTATGTTGTATATTCAGTATCTATTTTATAGCAGTTGATTCATATATTTTTTTTTCATAGATGTATCTCTTCGCTGGGAGCTGGAGCTAGCGTTGCAGCATGTGACACTTCGTCCGTTTAACTACACAATTGCAAATATTGTACCACTGAACATTAATCTACTATTTGTAATTTTAAGCGTCAATATCACCTATGTTGTTGTTTTAATGCAATTCTCACACTTTAAAGACTGAGCCAATATCACCAGTTCCTGATAGTTTTATCCACCTATGCTTAAAAAAGTTTTGAATTGGCTCATCAAGGACTTATCAGTAGAATGTGAAAATTGAATTGAATTTATTTACAATAAAAATATATAAAAAAATCTTTAATTTTATTTATTCTCCAAGCAAGACTAAAATGTGCGGTACGCTATAACTATAGACAGTTTCTGTCTGCTACTTGACAGAACACGCTATGCGCTTAGCGTCAAGAAAAGGTATGTGTATGTGTCCATGGTTTAAAAATAATTAGTATCATATTTTTATTGAAAATAAATATGATATTTATTCACAGAATAAAGTTTAAACAAAATTTTTAATTTTTAATTTTTAAGTCCGATGTTTGACCACGTAAAAGTTATGTCACGGATGGCAGCCGTGCTATCAGAACTTCTTAACCCAGTAAAAAAAATATTCAGCTGACTCCATAAGTCTAGAAAGTCGACCTTAATGTAACTGTGAAAAGGCTCGTAGAATAATAAATTACCTAATGTAATCTCCATTAGGACATTATCAGACGGTTATCTGCCTCGTGCTTTGACTTGAAGCAATATCTGATTAAAAATTCATATTCTAAACATAATGACGACAATAAATCATTTCTTTTTTTAAATAATCTTTGTAGATATATCGGTTGAAAATAAAATACAGAGTCATAAAACGGACAACTTAATAGGCACCTACGGACGTTCCTTTCACTCTACTCAATTTAAGATGGTACCAATATTTGAAAATCCGATAACTTACAATAGCATTTTAAAATTATATTTTACACTAGCTGACCCGGCGAACTTCGTACCGCCTAACAGTCAATGAGTGTCGTGTTACCTTTTAGCTGAACTAATTTAGGCTTTGATGAACGTAATACAATGATACAAAATAATATTAATATAGATAGAAACATAAATGTATTTTATTATGATGAATGATGATGAAAACATACAGAATTAGAATAAAAATTAAAAAAATAATAATAATTAAGTACTTCAAACTCATGTCAGAAAAAAATGATTGAAAACTATGTTGTGCAGATTGGCATACATTCGGATTAATTCATTAATGGGATTTTCATTCAAGCACCTTGTGGTAAACGACATTCTTTGTTTTTTGGTCAGACGCAAGAACAAATAGAGCGGATGGTTTGCCGACACGTGAGCATGCCACGTACAATTGACCATGAGAAAAACATGCATTTTCTAGATTGAGGCCACAAATAGTCAATGGCCCTGTGATTTGTTGATCGTCATGGCGAAGGCAAGACGAAACGGGAATTTAATTCGTTTAAACTCAAAAGGCATATCCGTTAGGATCATCGGAAACTAAACGCGTTCCATTGCACAGTTTTGGTTGGTTTAAATTTCTAAGCATGATGACTACCGAGCCAACCTTAAGTTTTAAATTGTGCGGTGGTAAACCAGGCACATCCAAGGAGTTTTAAAATTCACTTGGATAATTAGTGGCTTCTTCTTCGTTTGTTACACAGTCGATAGATTTGAATGAATACAGAGTACCTACGATTTGATTTTGTACTATAAAATTGAGGTCATCTACATCTTTATTTTTAGCGGCCAAAATTACTCGCTCACTTAACCATTTAGTATTTTTGTGGTTAGCAATGATATCCGGGAATACTTTGTTGATAAGCTCGTCTTTTGATGATACGAAATTGAAAACATTTGGAAAAAAGGAAATCAAACCACTCGATTTGTCAACAGGAACACGGCCATTACCGATAGTCAGCAATTGCTTCGAGAAATCATAAGCAGTTAGAACGTTTAACAATGCAACTCTCATATTTACAGACAGTTGAAGTTTCTTTACATATCGCCACAGATTTGATGCTTTGAGGCAAGCGTTTTTTTCATCGGCAGCAGTAGATCTTGCAATGACTGGTAGTGTTTGTCGGAAATCGCCAGATAATAAAATCATTGCACCACCAAAACATATCGAGGTCTAGTGCTTCCAATGCGCGTTTGTGTGTCATTGTGCGCCATTGTCCATTCGTCCCATATGATGATTTTTGATGCTACTAAAACTTTGGTCCTTGCGGAGTGTTTCGAAATGCTACATGTCGGTTGTTCAGTAGTTTGAAGGTTTAATGGAAATTTTAACGCTTAGTGAGCCGTACGGCATCCGTCTAACAATGTGGCCGCTATTGCAGAAGAAGCAATTGCTACCGCAATTTCGGATCTCGCACGTATAGTGGCCAAAATCAATGACATGAGGAATGTCTGCCCAGTTCCACCGGGGGCATCAAAAAAAAATAAGTCGCCATAATGGTAATTTCACTTTACCACTAAGGCAGCACAAACCAGGCGTTTCACCAGCAAACTTCATACAACAACATATAGTCATCATTGGTCCAATATCAAATATTCATCATCACTGTAGTTCGCAGTGGGATCATATTGGAATGCCAAGCGATTGTATGATGCCAATGATCTTCGTGTGCTCACGCGTTGTCTCAATCGGGTTTCCAATTGTAATCTTAGGAAATGAATAACTTATTTTTTTTACTTTTTTTTTTTCACAATTTCACAGTACCGGTTTGTCACATGAATTTAACTGAGCAGAAAACAATGGGTGGCTGTCAAACAATGTATCACGCACCGGCGCCATCTACCTATAATATTGGTTTGTAGCACAAATATAGATCTACATAGATAACGCAAGTATCACGATTTGTATTGAAACCAAGCGTGCTGACTTTTTAATACCTTTTGTGACGTCACAGCCGAAAATTAGTGACGGGAAATCCAAACCGATTCAAAGACACCGATGCCGCCGATGCCAATCCGCCCAGTACGTTCAACTGGAGCCGTCCGCTATGATTTTCTCTGACAAAAGACGCGCGTGGACTGAAGTAAGAGGCGACCAACCTATAATATTGGTTTGTAGCACAAATATAGATCTACATAGATAACGCAAGTATCACGATTTGTATTGAAACCAAGCGTGCTGACTTTTTAATACCTTTTGTGACGTCACAGCCGAAATTTAGTGACGGGAAATCCAAACCGATTCAAAGACACCGATGCCGCCGATGCCAATCCGCCCAGTACGTTCAACTGGAGCCGTCCGCTATGATTTTCTCTGACAAAAGACGCGCGTGGACTGAAGTAAGAGGCGACCAACCTCGACGCTTGGTCGGGGTTGAGACACGCGAAGTACATGCATCTGCGTTATCTATGTAGATCTATATCTGTGGTTTGTAGTGCATGCTATGTATCAGAGATGGCGCTGTATGTAAAAAAAGATTTTCCCGCTTTTCTGTTGATTTTTTTATTGTTTTCCTATATTTTCTTTGCTATAAACCTCACGGAGCCTGAGACCTTTCCAACGAATGCAAAACCGTGGAAATCGGTTCGTGCGTTCTGGAGTTATAGCGTCAGGAAGGAAAACCCGACTTATTTTTATATAGTAGATATGCATGATATTCGGTCATTACTGTATGGTAAATAAATCAATAGTTATTAAGTATTTGGTGGGTCTATATTGCATTTGTTTTAGCGTTATTAATTAAACTATTTCCTTAAACTGTTAAAATATAAAACCCATTAGAATTCCTCCAACAGCCCCACTTTTTTACTTTCAATGGATTCATATTTAATGTATTTAGATCATTACTTTTTACAGATATTTTTTTTATTTATTGCAACACTGTCAAAACGTATGATAGAATTATGGGTTTTGGAGAGATCTTCGTAACCACCGATAGTATGATGGCTATGTTCATTTATCTACTATATAAAAATAAGTCGGGTTTTCCTTCCTGACGCTATAACTCCAGAACGCACGAACCGATTTCCACGGTTTTGCATTCGTTGGAAAGGTCTCAGGCTCCGTGAGGTTTATAGCAAAGAAAATATAGGAAAACAATAAAAAAATCAACAGAAAAGCGGGAAAATCTTTTTTTACATACAGCGCCATCTCTGATACATAGCATGCACTACAAACCACAGATATAGATCTACATAGATAACGCAGATGCATGTACTTCGCGTGTCTCAACCCCGACCAAGCGTCGAGGTTGGTCGCCTCTTACTTCAGTCCACGCGCGTCTTTTGTCAGAGAAAATCATAGCGGACGGCTCCAGTTGAACGTACTGGGCGGATTGGCATCGGCGGCATCGGTGTCTTTGAATCGGTTTGGATTTCCCGTCACTAAATTTCGGCTGTGACGTCACAAAAGGTATTAAAAAGTCAGCACGCTTGGTTTCAATACAAATCGTGATACTTGCGTTATCTATGTAGATCTATATTTGTGCTACAAACCAATATTATAGGTTGGTCGCCTCTTACTTCAGTCCACGCGCGTCTTTTGTCAGAGAAAATCATAGCGGACGGCTCCAGTTGAACGTACTGGGCGGATTGGCATCGGCGGCATCGGTGTCTTTGAATCGGTTTGGATTTCCCGTCACTAATTTTCGGCTGTGACGTCACAAAAGGTATTAAAAAGTCAGCACGCTTGGTTTCAATACAAATCGTGATACTTGCGTTATCTATGTAGATCTATATTTGTGCTACAAACCAATATTATAGGTAGATGGCGCCGGTGCGTGATACATTGTTTGACAGCCACCCATTGTTTTCTGCTCAGTTAAATTCATGTGACAAACCGGTACTGTGAAATTGTGAAAAAAAAAAAGTAAAAAAAATAAGTTATTCATTTCCTAAGATTACAATTGGAAACCCGATTGAGACAACGCGTGAGCACACGAAGATCATTGGCATCATACAATCGCTTGGCATTCCAATATGATCCCACTGCGAACTACAGTGATGATGAATATTTGATATTGGACCAATGATGACTATATGTTGTTGTATGAAGTTTGCTGGTGAAACGCCTGGTTTGTGCTGCCTTAGTGGTAAAGTGAAATTACCATTATGGCGACTTATTTTTTTTTGATGCCCCCGGTGGAACTGGGCAGACATTCCTCATGTCATTGATTTTGGCCACTATACGTGCGAGATCCGAAATTGCGGTAGCAATTGCTTCTTCTGCAATAGCGGCCACATTGTTAGACGGATGCCGTACGGCTCACTAAGCGTTAAAATTTCCATTAAACCTTCAAACTACTGAACAACCGACATGTAGCATTTCGAAACACTCCGCAAGGACCAAAGTTTTAGTAGCATCAAAAATCATCATATGGGACGAATGGACAATGGCGCACAATGACACACAAACGCGCATTGGAAGCACTAGACCTCGATATGTTTTGGTGGTGCAATGATTTTATTATCTGGCGATTTCCGACAAACACTACCAGTCATTGCAAGATCTACTGCTGCCGATGAAAAAAACGCTTGCCTCAAAGCATCAAATCTGTGGCGATATGTAAAGAAACTTCAACTGTCTGTAAATATGAGAGTTGCATTGTTAAACGTTCTAACTGCTTATGATTTCTCGAAGCAATTGCTGACTATCGGTAATGGCCGTGTTCCTGTTGACAAATCGAGCGGTTTGATTTCCTTTTTTCCAAATGTTTTCAATTTCGTATCATCAAAAGACGAGCTTATCAACAAAGTATTCCCGGATATCATTGCTAACCACAAAAATACTAAATGGTTAAGTGAGCGAGCAATTTTGGCCGCTAAAAATAAAGATGTAGATGACCTCAATTTTATAGTACAAAATCAAATCGTAGGTACTCTGTATTCATTCAAATCTATCGACTGTGTAACAAACGAAGAAGAAGCCACTAATTATCCAAGTGAATTTTAAAACTCCTTGGATGTGCCTGGTTTACCACCGCACAATTTAAAACTTAAGGTTGGCTCGGTAGTCATCATGCTTAGAAATTTAAACCAACCAAAACTGTGCAATGGAACGCGTTTAGTTTCCGATGATCCTAACGGATATGCCTTTTGAGTTTAAACGAATTAAATTCCCGTTTCGTCTTGCCTTCGCCATGACGATCAACAAATCACAGGGCCATTGACTATTTGTGGCCTCAATCTAGAAAATGCATGTTTTTCTCATGGTCAATTGTACGTGGCATGCTCACGTGTCGGCAAACCATCCGCTCTATTTGTTCTTGCGTCTGACGAAAAAACAAAGAATGTCGTTTACCACAAGGTGCTTGAATGAAAATCCCATTAATGAATTAATCCGAATGTATGCCAATCTGCACAACATAGTTTTCAATCATTTTTTTCTGACATGAGTTTGAAGTACTTAATTATTATTATTTTTTTAATTTTTATTCTAATTCTGTATGTTTTCATCATCATTCATCATAATAAAATACATTTATGTTTCTATCTATATTAATATTATTTTGTATCATTGTATTACGTTCATCAAAGCCTAAATTACTTCAGCTAAAAGGTAACACGACACTCATTGACTGTTAGGCGGTACGAAGTTCGCCGGGTCAGCTAGTGTGGTATAAATGAACATAGTTGCGCGAATTATTACAATTCAAATTATGAGTTCTGAAATAAACTTCAAGAACTTGCTCAAACACTTAAAATGTCACCTGTGTGTACTATTCGTTAGATTTAAATTACATCTTTTTCGCCTGGGTATTTCTGTTGCTTTATGATCGTATGATAATTCTAAGAAGAGACCTAGGAATTAATCGTGTATTAATAAACATCGAAGATTATACGTCAATTAGGGTTGTACGTATCCGGAAAAGTATTAGTATCCGGAAAAGTATTATTTAATCATGATAAGTTACTGGACAACGTACGTATTCTTGATAAACAGATCCAATATCTGGTATGTCAGATATTATTTAACTTAGCTCTATATCTGTGTATGAAATTAATTCATCGTTATTTAATTTGTCCTTATTTCAGATGTTTATTGCTTGTATGTTTAAAAAACGCCATTTTGCATACATTTTGGTGACATAAACTGCAAAAAAAAACCGCTATAAGCTTAATTAGAAACTTATTTACTTTTACTTACTATTAAGCGTTATTATGCTGTCTATGTGAGTTGTAGCGTGCTGACCTTTATCATAATTTTGGTTTTTTTAAATACAAAAAAAGAACTTTCAGGAAAGAGTTTTGCTAATCAACTTGTTACTTATAAGATAAAGAACTACGGTTTGAATTGGACGTAGCTCTGTAATATGTTACTCGGGGTTCTTTTAGCTTTACAATATATATTATACCTCTTAACCTAAGCATGCCATTTATCGTAGTCAGTATTTGACTCACTTATACTATTGTTGCTACGCAAATCACAAACTTTATGCTGTAAAATTAAGATAATATTAATAGATTCCATGTCCTTTAATTCTAATAACTCAAAATGATGTAAAATTATATAGTTTTGCATAAGTCTCTGATAGCTTATTCGAATCTTTTTTTACAAATGAAATGTCAACTTTGTATAGAAATTTATAGAATAAGCCAGCTTTTAAGTATCTTGTTTCGGAGTCTGTTTTACAAAGTCTGGGTAAACGATCAACGTCAGATAATAATAACTTAACCGATTATAAAAACATTTTTATTCTCCAGCTAAGCTTAATTCGCTTGTGTTAGATGAAAGTTCACATCTGTGATGATGTCCAGCATTTGAACTCACGACTTCTCGATCGTAAGACTGATGCCTTATCCATTGCGCCACAGCCGCTAAAATATAATGTAATACAGCTGTTTCTTCAGTTTTTTGCTATTTTGATTCTCAGAGTAATCTTCATCTTTACCCTCAAGGGAAGTATATAATATTAGCACGTGTATATATTTGTACGTATTATGTATTTACTTACTTATTCATGTATTTGTACTTTTGAAAATTAAAATATTATAATAAACATTCCATCAGTCACAAATTGTCATTTTATAATTAAAAGACCCTTATTGATATTATTTCAAATTATAGCTGGAGATTGTTACTATATCTATACCGATCGATCGATCTTCAAATATTCAATTAGCTAATGTAACCTTAACGACATAAATAGACAGTTATCTGCCACGTTTTCAGTATTGAAGAATTGTTTGATTAAAAATTCATATTGACGTCCATAAATTAACTTTTCCTATAAAATAGACTCGATATAATCGGTAGCTAATGAAATACAGAACTATAAAAACTGTCAACGTAGTTACATCAAGTATTAACATGGCACCAATATTAGAAAAAAAGACAACTTACAATAACACATGGTTGTTTAAAATTATATTCTTCATTCGCATAATATTCGGTCATTACTATAAAGTAAATAAATCAAGAGTAATTCGATATTTGGTGGCTCTATATTGCATTTGTTTCTGTGGTATTAACTGTATTATATTTTATCTAAGACTATTTGCGACTAAATCCCCGTCAGAATTCATACAACATCATCACTTTTTCACTTTCTTTGGATTTATATTGAATATATTGAGGTCATTGCTTTTTAGCGATGAGTATTTTTTTATTTATTGCAACACTGTCAAAACGTACGATAGAATTATGGGTTTAGGGGAGATCCCCGTAACCACCAATACTATGTATGCCATGTTCTTATATACCACGGCTGTGCGAATCTTAATAGGGATATTTCAAATTAACAGTAGTAAAATCAACTTCACGTACTTACTAAAACATTTAAATATCATATGTGTGTACTATTCGTTGGATTTGAATTTCGTACTTATAGCTTGGATATTTTTGGTGCTTCATGATCGTATCGCAATTCTAAGAAGAGACCTGAAAAGTAATCGTGTTTCCATAATCATCGAAGAAAATTCTTCAATTAGGGTTGTACATATCAGGAAAAGCTTATTTAATTATGATAAGATGCTGGACAACGTACGCCATTTTGATAAACAGATCCAATATCTGGTATGTGACATTATAATATTATATCTTTATCTTAGCACATGTTTGTTTATGAAACCCATTTTGTCCTTGTTTCAGTTGTTCGTAGCTTTAGTTTACTGCTTACCAAAAGTAATTTCTAAGACATATGCAGCAGCTCTGAGATTTTTAACGAGAGTAAGTTCAATTATATTGTACATAATGCTAAATATTCCGTATTTTGGTACTGCAATTAATATAAAATGTTAAAAAAACCTTTGTTTCGATCAACCAATATAACACGATTTAGACAGAATTTCTTTGATTGAAATTGACATTGACGTTTTTAGGAGCCATCCTTTAAAACTTGGCATTTTGTGATAGAAGTAATTCAAACAATCATTCAACTATCTATTCCGGCAATAATTGTAGAAAAGATTCAGTATGAGGTAGACAAAATTAAGGCAATATTATCAAAACTGCTTGTGAGGTGCTCAGGTAAGCAAAACTTTATTCTAATACTTTTAAGTAAGTATATAAACACTAGTACGGTACGGTAGATGGCGATAGTATCTCCTTTTCACTTAGAGACCCTATGGTGTCACACGTGCAACGCACACTGAATAAGTTCAAGTTATTTTGAATCGTAATTTTAAGAAATAAGAATGAAATTTGATTATCATGAAATTGTGTAGTTTAACTAAAAGAAGGATGGTACACTTTAAGGTAAGCTAAATTGCACCATATCGTTGACAAAATAAAGTTGATATTTCTTTAAATACCTTTGCTAAAAATCCTTCTCTTCTCTTTATTCTATGACGCGGATATAGAGCTACGGGAGAAAGCTATTAAGACATAGAGTATTTTTTATACGGGGTATGCAATTAACAGGCGAATAGATACATTATGGTGAGTGGTAACTATAGATTTACATAGTAAATGGTTTGCATGACACTGCATGGCGATACATATTTATAATAACTTACCGAATATTTTTAAGGAAATGAAAAGTATCCATATTTTTAAGCAAAAGTTATTTAGTTTGTTATTAGACGAATGTTTCTATAGCGTTAAGGATTTTTTAGACGATAAGAAATTATGACACCGCATATACATCAAATAAATTATAAATTAAAAATTTGTACGCCAAATAATGGTAGAATATGGCTCGCACGCATAATGTAAACATCATCTTTGTATACCCATATTCAGACAAATAAACTTATTTCATTTCATTTTATTTAATTTAATTAATTTCACACCATTACTGGACCTCTTACTGCGAAGTCACGGGGGCAATAGTCTTATTTGGGATTTTGCTGTATTTCTAATACTTTAATTACTGTTTTCAGATGAAGAATTACGTTTTCAATTGGACGTAGCTCTGGACTACGTGACTCGACGCTCCTTTAACTATACAATATATCGTGTGATACCTCTTAACTTGAACTTGCCATTCGTCATTGTCAGTATTTGCCTCACTTATACTATTGTTGTTATGCAAATCACTCATTTTATTGAGTAAAACACATGATAATATTGAAAGTTTTAAAACTTAAGTTGTAAGATCAAAAATCTTTTTTTTAAGTACGTAATTCTTTACTTATTTATATGTATCGAATACTTTTTAAAAGTACATATTTATTTATTTTGTAAAAACCAATATAATATCATAACAGGATACATCCCAATGCGATACTATAAGTACATAAAAACTAATACCCAAATTATATTTCCCTTTTTTCTATACAACAACTTTCTACTATCTACTATTTATTATCTACTATTATAATTTAAATAAAAAATATCTTCTTCTATTATATTAAATAAGTATATCATTATTTTATACATTATTCTCTATAATGCCTTTAACTAAGTTGGTAAAGGAAATAATAAATCTGCCAGCACACGCTTACTCAAAAGATATTTAATTGTTTTACATGTATTTGGTCCTTGAAGGAAGATTTATCAAACATTGTCAAAGTTATCTTGGTAAAGTTTATGTAAAAAAAATACTAGTTAATACGCTTATTACGATGAATGCTAATTGTGATTGAATTAGATTAATTTATGGTTCAAATCTTGACACATGAATCTAATTCAATAACAATCTACATCAATCGTAATTGACATTGACGTTCATCGTTGACAAATGAAAAAAAAAAATACTTTTTGAAAGGTTAAATGTATAGTTAATTAAATTGATTTTAAAAAATATTTTTTTATTGTAATTAAAATAAATAAATAATAACTATTTAACAAAAATATCATTGGTATCTTTCGGTAAAAAAACTATTTTGCACATCCTCTGTAAAGAGGCTCCTGTGAAAATCTTAAGACAAATATGATTAAAATAAAAACACGACTCCATAATGCAAAGCTGTGGTTAATAGCTAGCTGTACTTATATTAGGAAATAGAGTCGGTACGGCTAATGAAGTGACGATCATAAATCATAACAAAAGCCATATATTATCTGAGGCCGACTATTGACAGCTCGCCAAACACATTTATCAACATACACGAGTAATGCATAACTACTGCATGCTATACTGTGAATCCTTTAATTAACATGATAAATAAACTGATTTAAAGGATTCAATTTACGATAAATATATAATAAATTCAAAAGCTTTTAACCACCTACATTTTAATATAATATAATATAATAATTCAAACGTGTTAGTTACATTACTTATAACTCGAGATCACATTAACCGTGTCCGTATACCCACCAGGGCCCTACGTCTATTCCGATTGAAAGCTAATGCATATCGTTCGTCGTATTCGGTACTTTCCAAAATGTTTAAGTAAAAAAATAGTACCGTAAAGGCTACAGAGAAATCTTGAATTTCTTTCAGCGTATTGCCAGCAGGGCCCTTTTTAGTTTTTAGGGTCAAGACCAATATTACTTATTATCCCGTTTAGCGGTGTTTTAGTACCGTCGAAATACCTTGGTTTTATTTTAAAATAATTATTAATTCATGAGGAATATACCTTCAAAACTTTTGTCAAGCCAGCAGGGCCCTTTTTTGTTTGTACACTTTCAGACCAAATAGTTATATTTTTTATTAGCATTTTAATAGTTGATTCCTCTTAGCCCCGAATATCAGAATAATTAAAGGAATCGAGATAACAAGCAAAAATAAATTAAGCAGCACTACGTGGAAACTACTATAACATACAGCAGTATTTAATTTTACTCGTTTGTAATTTTTAATTAAATTGTAAATTTGCCAAGTCTGTACATTGAAGATATTTAGAAAAAAATTATACGAGGGGTCATTACAATAGTAGTAGAAGCCAAAACATTTTTTTTTTATCAATCTGTGTACCTGTCTGTTTGTATGGTCGTTCGCGATACACGCAAAAACGACTGCATGGAATTGGATGCAATTTATACTATTGCAATTATTAACTTAAAACTGGTATATGTTTTTCTTTGTATTTTATCCTAAGGCGGTGAATAAGTAGTTGTAAGTTTATGTAAGAAGTTAGTCAATTTTAATTGTACGATTTCTGCAAACGACGATTGTGCCCTGAAGGACATATTATATATTTATTAACAATAAGATAGTCTTTTTGGAAATTCCCATCCTCAAGGGGATAAATTTGGGGTTGGAGTGTTAGAAAGAAGTGCCTAAATTTGTAGGAAATAGCATGGAACTATCCAAATTCATGCGGACGAAGTCACGAGCAACAGCTAATATTGACACTTCTTGGCCGTCAAAATCATGTGGACAAAGTAATATGAATTTACATTTCACCCATTTAAAATTATGTAATTAAAGCTTTTGTCAAATACCTATTGTAATTAATTACCAGAATGAATTTTATGGTATTCAAATTCATGTCAAAATAATCCTTTTACCAGTATCGGCTGCAGTGTTGCACCAATTTGCTTTCAGAATACGAATAGATGTGACATGTCCAGAATAAAATGTAAATATGACTGTGGTTTATTTTCGAAGAATGTTATATTTTGTTTAAGATGATTTCTTTTTTAGATTGAAGATTCAAATCGTATTTTTTTCTGCAGCTGCTACTTATCAAGTTATCTAAAATATTGGACTATTGGAGTGGAGTCAGTAATGAAATACCCACATCAAAAAAGACAATGAAAACATTGACATTTTTGGAAAAAAAATAACATAGTCAAAAACTGCCACGATGGTCAGCATATGCGCCTCTTGCCGTGGGGTCTCGGGTTCGATTCCCGGTCAGGCAAAGTGTTATTTGTGAACTTTCGTGAGTTGGAATTGTGTCTGGTGGATGGTTATAGGCTCACCCCTATCCCATGGGACCTAAACATAACAGGTGATATGTCAGTGTTTTACTCCTCTGCCACACCCTTCTGGGTAATATAGGCGTGATGTTATGTACGTTAAGTAACAAAATCTTTCTTGCTTTACCGAATGTTTGGTTGCGTAAAATAGAAGAAAACAAGACATATTTCATGTAATATTAAAGTTGAAAAATTAAGAATCCAGCAGGACTCGAACCTGCACCCCCTGGGTATACGCCCCAAGTGCTTTGCTAATTCAGATATGGATTCGTATGCTGCTAGACTCGAAATTTCTCAACTCTTTTGTGCCAGGGTCGTAGGTATAAGTATATATATATATAGTAGCTTGGTTTTTCAACTTTAATATTACATAAAATACAAAAGGCATAGCAAAGCTAAAATTTGCTTTAAAATATTATAATTAAGACATATTTCGTTAACAACAATTCCATATTTATAAAAATACTGTACCATCTATCCTCTTAGACGTACTGTGTTTAGTGAGGTAGAATTATTCGCAATTGATTTATTTATTGGCACGTACGCTCGACTGTGGGATCCTAGTTGACTAATATTGTATTAATATGAAACCGTCTCGACATTCTCTAATGAGTGTACAGAATTATTATTTGCAGCATACCAATGTTCATAACAAAATTATTATTATTTTTCGTCAGATTAACTGTTTGATGTACTATAACAAATTTTATTTAGTAAATCAAATACAGTTTATAAGCTTATCAATTATTTATTTACTTATTTATTTTAACTTTATTTGATGACCGGATGGCGGCGTGGGTAGTGTACCTGCCTGCTACGCCGAAGTCGCGGGTTCGATTCCCGCTTAAGACAAATCTTTGTGTGCATGAACATGGGGGTTTGTCTTAGTCGGGGTGTTTCTATGTATAATAAGTATGTATTTACAAAAGAAAAGTATATATGTATTAGTATCAGTTATTCTAGTACCCATAGTACAAGCTCTGCTTAGTTTGGGACTAGATGGCGTTGTGTGTAAGTTGGGAGATATTTATTATGAATTTTGAGTGCAGTCGATTTGAGTTGACGTTTGCGGTGTTTGCCTTAGATAATTATTATTATTAGACAGTATGTTAAGTGTATTTTTATAAGTGTCACACTAAAATACATCTAACACAAAATTTTCATGTCAAGCGACTTTTGAAATATTTCTGACAGATTTTTTATTTTATAAAGTATAATAATATATAAGTTAGAAGGACTTGTATAATATATCGCTGATCTAAATCTATTCTAATCGAAAAGAACATCCACAAAGCAATATTATAATATTCCAAAGCAGTCTAATTTATAGGCTAACAGATGAAACTTAAAGCATCGATCAAAGTCACATGTCCCTAGGGTCAGACCGAAGTCCACAAGTTAAATTGCTTCCTCGCTTCGTCGTTTGCAGAATTAATTTTGTTTACAATTTGTAGCTTTTTATATTTCAAATATGATTTACTTCATGGGATAAAAGTAAAAACACTTTTAATTTTAGATCATTTAGAAAACAACATGTTATTTTTGGAATAGATAGAATATAATTGGAACCTTATTTAAATGGTTATTCAGGAACTATCACTGAATAAAAATTTAAGGTTATTAAATATATACTCCACAAATTTCTGTATATAAGTAGCAACACCTATAAAAGGACAATACTGATCAAATAGATAGATCAGATATAACATTCGCAATTTCTCTAAAGCGAATTGGCTAATCCTTTCACCACGATGGAAAGACAAAATAAAATTTGACTCAGCCATCGACACGACGAAGAAAAGTTACACATTTGTGTATGTATGCAATACCCAAAAAATAATAAGCATATCAGTATAAGAATTACCTTCCAATGTAAAGCACAACAATAAAGCGTTTTTGATTAAATAAAACAGTATAATTCCTATTTTTCCCTAGCGATTTTAAGCGGCGCGATGGCAGATGTAAGCGAAGGGTTACAATTAGACCCTTAAATAATAAAAAACTGAAGGGCAGCAAAGATAATCCTTCTAAACACTTCTTAAGATTTTATGTCTCCTTTACTGATCAAAATAAAGACTGTGGTCCATCAACAGAAATACTATTCCATGATGAATAATATTTTATTCTAGATATGAAGATGATGACGACCGGATGGCGGAGTGGTTAGTGAATATGCCTGCTACGCTGAGGTCTCGGGTTCGATTCCCGCTCAAGACAAATCTTTGTGTGCATGAACATGGAGGTTTGTCTGGGTGTTTCTATGTATAATAAGTATTTATTTACAAAAAAAGTATATATGGATTAGTATCATTTATTCTAGTACCCATAGTACAAGCTCTGCTTAGTTTGGGACTAAATGGCGTGGTGTGTATGTTGTGATATTTTGAATATATTAATTAATTCATTAACTTACTTGACGTAACATTGTTACCTAAATGCATAATTAAAACGACTAATTGTTACTCCTTTCAATAAATATTATTTGTATATGATATTATTATAAGAAAAGTACTGGATATAAAACTGAAAAAAAAATTAATTAGGTCTACCGATTTCATTTTATCTGCGATGCCCGAAACTAGTACTAAAGATGAAAGGATTTAATAGGTATCTCATAGGTAAGCGTGCTCCACCGTAGACCGCATCATCACTTACCATCAGGTGAGATCGTGGTCTAACGCGTGCCTATCAATCATAAAAAAAAAGATGAAACCTAGAGATATAAGAGTTACAAACATTCTATTTAACACATTCACCTCGGCAAAGTTGAGTATCGCCCAGAGGTGTGCACCACCTTTATACGGGTCCAATTTTAATATCGCCATAAAAAGAGGATTATATTCATAACAGCTAAAATATTTAACTGCCTTTTCCAGTTTTATTTGTTTACGTAATCCCAGTTATTGTTCTAAGACAGTTTTATTGTTTATGCTATTTTTAAGAGGCCATTCAAACTGAAAGTTTAATGCAAGATTTTAAATAAAACATAATTTCAATAATTATAGTATCGACTGAAAGATTGAAGAGAAGATTTTTTCATAGTTATTTTTCTTTCCATTTTTTAGATAGTAATTTTATTTTATTATTCATACCAATTGTTGTGTGTAAGTTGTGAGATATTTATTTATTTATTTAAAACGTGTAGGTATCTACAACTATAAGCACACAACAGATTGTAAAATACCTAGCTCAGGAGATTATATTCAGTTTTATCTGTATAAAGTTCATTCAATTATATTATAAATGCCAACAGCTACAGCTTTAGTATCACGCACCGGTAATTCAACTTATCACAAAGAGAAAAACAACTCTGGAAATATGACAAAATTAAAAAAAATTGTCAAGGCAGTTTTATTCATTCTTTAAAAAAATACGTACAGGACGTAATTTTTGCATCCCTTTATCCCGCGGGATTTTCCTAAAGAATCGCAAAACCATTTCATTATTAGAAAAAATCACATTTAAATTTTTACACACACCCCATCCCGGGCTGATATGACGTCACGCTTGTAATCTCAGGATGATTGATGCCATCCTATTGTGTGCCTGATGAGATTCCACCATCTATTTAATGTTGATCGTATTTATAGAGCAAGATGTATGAAACAAGAGGTCTTATTAAATTTGTCATTTAGCGCATACACGTTATACCCAGATTAACTTGAGCTCTGTTACAGAACTTTGGTTATGGTAGCAGAGATCTATTGATAAATGTGTGTAAAGTTGTTTTGAATAATTCATACAATATCGTGTAAATATTTTGAGCTTGATGATATGTTACATTATTCACAATTTGCGACTGATACTTTAATACAGAATACAATTCGGAACATGTCACATTTCGTGTCAATATTACGTTGTTTTGCCCACCCATACGAAACAAGAATTTAATAACTTTTAATTTTTTTTCGTGTCAATCACCATATTGCCTTGTCATTTCGTCAAACAAAATCTATGATTCCAACTTATTATTCAAAGAAATGTTAGTTCTCTGGCCACGTCATTAAAATATGGAAAGTTTGAGTTTGTCCTTTTTTATAAAAAAAACTTAAGCCCACTCTAGAAATAACTCCTGTGTCACGGGGGTGTTCACAAACATACATTTCACACACACAAAGCACACCCAGAGTCAAAACAAATCTTTACGAATCATACAAAGATTTGCCCCGTGTGGGGATCGAACCCACAACACCGCTTTAACCACTAGTCCGACTGTGCACTCTTTGATTTATTAGTGTAGGTACCACATCTAAATTATAATAAAACACCAAGTTCCTGACTAAATGTGCAGGTACCCAACGCGCACTGAATACATCAAAGAATCAACAAGTCAAATCAGAACTAGGATAGTAAAAACTACCCCGGACCAGTTTAACGACTCCACTGCAGCTTTCAGTATTCCTTCGGGAATAACTTCATATTTAACAGTAATATAAGACATGAATGTGTAAAGATGTCAAGTTTAATAACTATTTTGTTGGATATACACATAAACATCTGAAGATTTAAATTAATTAAATCATTTATGAGTTTTATAAACACATACATTAGCGGCATTTGTATCTTTAAAATTATCTAGACAGAAATTTAGCCCAGTATGGTTCAAGTACATTTATAGTATTTAGTTGTTAAGTATGTCCAGGCGATTTTTTTGTAACTTAACGATTAAATGTATAGGAGTGATTCAATTTGAAAATTTTGGCCATTTTTCGTTTTGGTGACGATATTGGTTATGATTGATACCATTCAGTAATTCAGTAAGTCACACTTGTCTGAAATTCTTAAGACTAATTAAAGGCTTATACACACCAGTAATAAAACTTGAATAATTTGTAAATTTTGTTGAATTAACACAAGGCGACAATAATATGACGTTCAAATCTAGTAACCATTTAAGTTATGTTTTGTTTGTTTTTGGATTTTTACTTTAGATAGAACGCCAGAAGCAATTAGACTATCCAATGGTCCCAATGACAAGGCCAAATACCTATACACATTTACTCACAAAGCACACCCAGTCTCAGAACAAATGATTGCGAATCACACAAAGAAATACAAATACAACTATAGAAGAAATACTCAAATGAGTCGGTTTTATCTTCAGTTTCTACACCTAATAACAGTTCCTTTGAACCAGTATCCAACTTCCGTACTTCAATAAATTCCTTTAGATCCTGAGAAATCCGGCGACCGTGCGTTCCTACATCCGGACTGATAGTAGCAATAAATTATGTATTCGAGTTATAAAACCATCCGCGCCAATGGCTGAGATTTCACTGATCCAGCTTGTTTTAATGGCGCACTACGAGATCCGGAGGAGAGAATACGCTTTTGGAATACGAGATACTGTTTCGGTAAAAAGCAAGCTTGTTGCGTAAAAAAATAAGTTAATATAGAATGCCAAAACATTGTCCCTTTCAGTTTAATTATGTTAAATAAAGATTCCTTAAGTTCTACAAGTCGAGTGTTGACTATAAAAAAAATGCACCTATTTATTTTTTTTTTATTTTTTTTTTTTATTAAATAAAATTAAATTTCCACGGGCTCTTTGGTCCGTGCCTTTTTTTGTTTGGGTTTTATTTGTTATGGTGTGTGTTTACATTTTTGTGAGCTCCGCGTTATGCTCATTCAAATAATACAAATTTAAGGGAAAGGGGGTTAGGGAATAATTTTCGTCTACATCATACATTCAATGTTTATTCTAATGATTATTTTATTTATATTATTATTATCAATTATTTTTTTATTTTTTTTTATTTATTTATTTATTTTTTTATTTTTTTGTACATATATATTTTTTTTTGTATATATTTTATTTTTATTTTTTTATTATTTTTATTCTTATTATTATACTTATAATTAATTGTTTTTATTATTATTATTACTATATCAGCACCTATTTAATTACTACGGCTTAGGTCAACCCAACTTGGATAAGTTAGGCTGTGCTTCCGCCATAATTCGATATTTTTTTAAAACACTTAAAAGGAGGGACCTTGCCAAGGAAAGCTCATGCGAGATGCATCCACAAATGTGTTTAAATTAATTTAGTTTCCAATTTGTTCATGTTTAGAAAACCTATTTTGATGTTAATTTTGCTACCCGATGGCGATGACCGTATGTAGTAAGTGTCACTACTCATGCATTCACAGCAGAATTATTCATGAACACTCCACGACTTCGAAAAATTTGATTTGGCTGTTGTAAATAAAAGGAAATCCTATTTTTATCGCGTATGTTACTAGCTTTTTTCTTGGAGTGTTTAAATTTAATATATCAATAGGTATATTATCACAACTTTGATTCACCAACATATCTAGCCTTGCGATACCAATAAATTTTGGACCATTGTACTACGTCACAGTGAAGACTGACTACACAAAGTATACATGTGTGAATTACTATAGCGTAGAAGTTTTTATCTTGCATACGTTATTGACGACCAGTCGTCAATTACGAGGTCGTGGGTTCGATTCCCACTTAAGACAAATCTTTGTGTGCATGAACATGGGGGTTTGTTTTAGTCTGGGTGTTTCTATGTATAATATGTATGTATTTACAAAAGAAAAGTACCTATATAATTTATTAGTATCAGTTATTCAAGTACCCATATTACAAGCTCTGCTTAGTTTGGGACTAGATGGCGTTGTGTGTGAGTTGTGAAATATTTATTTATTTTATAATTGCCTTATTCTCTAGCTAGAATTAAAATAAAACTTCATATAACGTTTGAAAGACGTCATTATTTTCCTTTCATTCTCTGAAACTACAATAGCGATAAATTACATAGATTCTCGTCCCACGTAAAGTTATAAAATATAAGTTTTCTCTTGGTATTGCGACTTTGTACTTCAGACCTTGGCCTTATCCTTCACGCTTCAGTTCTAGGTTGAGGTCAGACCTACGCCATTTTCTTGCTACGTATTTATGAAAGTTAGAATATCTTTATTTTCTGTACGGTATGCATAGATAATTAATGTTTCATGTTACGGAGGGAAATGTTATTTGATAACAGATAAAATTTTGTCAAAACTATGCAGGCAATGACACATGCTGTATTTGCCAATAACTCTGTTTATTACACTAACGCTATTAGATATAAGATGTATACCTCAAAATATGTAACAGTGTAATCAAATGTTGGTGAATCTTAATAAATAAATAACATTTAATGATTATAAATTCACTTGCTGTTGCCCGCTAATTCGTCTGCGTGGAATTTGTTGTACTTGCCACGATTTGATCTACGTCTTTTGATTTATTAAGTTTAGATTAAGTTATTAGACTAATTTAATTTAAGATCCTATATGTATATTTTTCTGTAAATAAAGAAAAAAAAAACTACCTTACCACTCTGCTCCCGTCGCTTTGTTTCTTTATTAACCGACTTCAAAAAAAGGAGGAGGTTCTCAATTCGATTGTATTTTTTTTTTTTTATGTTTGTTCACCGATTACTCGAAGACGCCTGGCCCGATTAGAGAAATTCTTTTTTTGTTTGAAAGGATATACTTGTCATGTGGTTCCATTTTTTTCCAGTCACGTTCTGATTATGGGATCCTAGAGAAATCGAGGGGAACCCTCAAATTTAAAAGGCTTCTATATTGTTTTTTGTATATTATCTAAAGCTACTTGGATATTTGCATCTAGTAGCCAGCATTTTATGTTGCTGAGCTGATGCTGTAAGGTACAACTCCTTAACGGTTAGGAGTACGGGGATAATTCTTTAAATATAGGCTCCTTGAGGCCGTTTACTGTATTCTTTCAAGTTATACACAGATAAGGCGAGACGTTGAATATTACTTATGTATATTCATAATATGAGGTCATGATTTGATGATGGGATCCTAGAGAAATCACGAGTAAGCCTCAAATTTCAAAGGCTTCTATATTGTTTTTCGTATATTTCCTAAAACTACTTGGATATTTGCATTTTAAGTTGCTGAGCTGATGCTGGAAGGTACAACTCCTCAACGGTTAGGAGTATGGGGATTATTATTAATAAGTTTTCCGTCTCAAGTAACCGTCGTCTCCTCATTCGAGAAACATTCTTGCTCGGTCTACCCATCACTTAAAATTGTAAAATAAAATAATTTTTAACAAAAAAAAAAACCGACTTCAAAAAGTAGGTAAACTAAAAAGCAAAAAATAAATTTACTTTGCACAAAATAATACGTTTTTCATTTATTCTGAAGTCGGTGTCAAGTAAACAATAACTCTGTATAGATAATATCAACCTTTCTAACAACTATTTTCTGACTGAATCTTAGTTCTTAATTATCCGATTTACTTGGCACCGACTTCAGAATTATAAAATAATTATTTAATAATTTCTATTTAACTAAATGAAAAAACGTATTATTTTGTGCGAAGTAAATTTATTTTTTGCTTTTTAGTTTACCTACTTTTTGAAGTCGGTTTTTTTTTTTCGCAACATGGTTCATTGCTTCTATTGTACGTAACCTGACGTTATATAGCTAATAGCCGCCCAAATTTATATAATAAATTGACTATCCAACAAAAAAATTCTTTGTCAATTCGGGCAAGTAAGTCCCTGAGATTTCGATGAGCCATTCAACAAAACAAACTAACTTATTTATCTACTTAAAACTTCATATACATAAGTGTACATTGGCTGACTTAATGCCTAAGGTATTTTCTACCAGTCTACCTTCAGAGAATAACGAAGTAGGTGAAGTTAAGATCTTCTCTTCGTCGTGTCGATGGCTGAGTCAAATTTTTTTTTGACTTGCCATCGTGGTGAAAGGATTAGCCAATTCGCTTTAGTGGCCTCGCGAATTGTTTCCGTCCTGGGCACAGTACCGTCACAGCGTTAGTCAATATTACCGACGACATTAGGCGTGGTATGGAGGCCGGAAATCTTACAGTCCTCTCCTTATTAGATTTTAGTAACGCCTTCAACACTGTGGATTTCGATGTGCTGCTGGGCATTATGCGTTCTATTAACATATCTCCTACAGTAATTGGTTGGTTTCATAGTTACCTGTCTGGTCGCCGACAACGAATACACATTGATGACTCCTATTCATCTTGGTGTAATATCACGGTTGGTGTTCCGCAGGGTGGCGTTTTATCTCCATTACTTTTCGCTATTTTTATAAATTCTATCTCAAATCAACTTCAGTCAGCTTACCACCTTTATGCAGATGATCTTCAAATTTACCTGCAGGCGCCTTTAAGTAGATTACATGAAGCCTTTTCGGTAATCAACGAAGACTTTTGTAAGATAGCCAAATGGAGCAATCGCTATGGACTACAAGTAAATCCGTCAAAAACCCAAGTCATTGTTGTTGGTAGTTCGAAGTCAGTTTCACGTGTTGACTGGTCTCTAATGCCACAAATACAATTTGATGGTGTCACAATACCTCTTAGTAAAAGTGTGAAGAACTTGGGCATATTTATTGATAACACATTATCCTGGGTGCCACAAATGCGTGAAGTTAGTCGCAAGGTTTTTGCTTCCGCTGGATCCTTGCGAAGACTAAAGAACTTCTTGCCAACGAACACCAAGATTGCGCTTGCTCAATCTCTTCTCTTACCTTTACTCGACTATGCCGATGTCAGCTATCTTGATCTCACTGAGGAGCAATTAGATGAGCTTGAGCGACTTCAAAACTTTTGTATAAGATTTATATTTGGCCTACGCAAATATGATCACGTCTCTGAATACCGTAATAAGCTCAAGTGGCTCCTAATTCGCCTTCGAAGGGATACTCATATTCTTTTTCTATTATATAAAATCTTATTTAATCCTTCCACTCCCTCTTATTTAAAGGAACGTTTTAAGTTCCTAAACGATATGCATTCAAGGTCCTTGAGATCATCGGAGGACTTGAGACTGGAGATGCCAATGCATTCCACTAGATTTTATGATAGTCATTCATAGTTCAGGCAACACGATTGTGGAATGCTTTGCCCGTATGCATTAGACAAGCTCAATCTTTGCCTATATTTAAAAAAATGGTCAATGAGCATTTCATGTTACTTTAGGAAATTATTGTTGATATTTAGTAATATTGTGTCCTGAATATTAGATAATATTTATATTATTATGTATATATGTAGTATATATTTTATATATTTAGGTATATATAAGTAGATAATATATTTAGTATTATATAATATATTTAATAAGGTATATTAGTTTATTATAAATAATTTTAGGTTTAAGACACTATACGTAGTTTAATTTCTGTATTATTTATATTTAAAATCTCCATTGTCATTATCATGACGTTTCTTTTTACTGTATTTTGCTTTTCTTTTTTCTTTAATTAACGCACCAACGACTGCCCATAACTTTGCTCATTACTTACTTGTCCATCCTAAAGTTGCCTGTAAGAAATTGCTTTTAGCGATAAGGCCGCCCATTGTGCAACATAATTTTTAAGTGCATTTATCTACAGCATAAATTTCTTTGTTAATATTGGTGTACAATAAAGATTACTCTATCTATCTATCTATCTAATATTCGCGGGGGAGCGGGGGGTAGATTGTTTCGCGCATCTATAATTTGTAATTAATTTTATATGACGTGCAAGAGCGGCGTTCATTTACATTTAGCAGCAGGGGATGCCAAACAATGACTAGCCCTTTTAATTTAATTGTCTTAAATTAATATGCTCAACAAAGCCGGCCGATGGGTATGTGGCATCGTTTCCTAATGTTCCAATTAAATCATCTGTCATTATAAAACCATTACAATTAATTTTGTTGTTTTCGATGCTAGTATTTGTGCAACCTTTGCTTTGGTATTTTGTGTATATTTGTGGTCATTTCTACCTGTTATAATCGTAGGTTTCATCAAGGTGTTATACATTTATCAATCAAACCTGAAAGTTGTTATTAGGAAAAAGTTGTGAAGTGAAACAAACATAATGATTTTTTATCGCTTGGGATTGCAAAAGTAAGTTCAAATACACGAATATTTTTATTTTCATCGGCCACTTTAGATAATTTTTTAACTTAATGGTATAAATAAATGGCTCTGATTCTTATATCTACATCAAATGACAACGAATTATCATCAATATCAATGTATAACTATTTGACGAAAATTTAACGAACTTATGCCTGAAATTATGACATATTTAAATTTATATTTAAACCAACTCATCCCCTATCCCATGGGACCTAAACATAAAAGGTAAATTGTGGGTGTTGTACACCTCTGCTACACCCTTCTGGGTAATATAGGCGTGACATAACATAACATGTAATGTCAATAAAATCATAATGAAAATACCAATCACTACATTCACAAGCATAATTGTTAACAATGTGCCTGGCTTTGTAGTTACTAAAATACCACAAAGTTTCGTTAAAACTTAAATAAAGAATGAAAATAAATATAAAGAAGAAAGCATACAGCAATTCCAAAACCTAAATATATATTCACACTCTGGCAGTATTAGCTACCACAAGGAGGCTCAGTTGTCATAAACAAAAAAGAAGAAGAAGAAGTCTAATTGTATAATATATTTTTTTTTGACATCATAAAAATACTTGTTTATTCATAAAAATAAAAGTCTAATTGTATAATATTTTTTTTTTGACATCTTGATTACTCACAAAAATAAAAATAAAAACAAAATTCCTACTAACCTAAAAATAAATGACTAAATCTAATAATTTAATTCCAGAATAATCGAGTATTTCAAACTCGACCAGCTATTCAAAGAGGACGAGAAGCGAATGCTGCTTTTACACAAAAAGCCGAAAAAGATACGCAAACATAGACTCCAAACCAGCAAGACTATAGACTTATGTGTTTCTACATTACTATCGTTAATCAGTGCATTAGTTTGTCTGTCTATACCTTACGCAGCTTTAGAATCACCTTGTAAAGTCCTTAAATCCAATGGCATGACAACACTGTACGAGATTGCAAAGTTTTTTGAAAAGTATGTTAAAATGATTGATAGGTTAATAATAGCGTTGTCTATTGTTTTAGTGTGTATCGGTGTGAAGTGTGTTATTGATACTGTTAATAGTAAGAATAATAAATTAAGTCCATGGTTAGAACGGGGTAAATATGTTCAGCCTATGAAAATGTCAAAAATAAAAAAACGTTGAAAAAGTGTGAATCAGTATGATATAAGCATTTTAATTCGTACTGTATATATGTATATCTTAAAACTATAGTAATATTTAATACAAAGAAATATTGTTAATGGCGGTATGACATGGACAACATCAAGAAGTGACACACACGTGACAACTGTCAAAGAGCGCTGAATCGCGATAACGAAATGTTCACAGCAAGTGACTATATATACCACTTCCAAAACACTACCGTTGGACAGCTATCCGCCAGGCAATACCACCGAGCCTGGTCGGAGGATCCTCCCTTTGTGGTGGAGGAACACCTCTACCTACATTATATATTTTTAGCTGCCTTATGGTCTAGTGCTTAGCGTATGTGGTGTCTCACTGTACGTCTCGAGTTTGATTCTCGGTTCTGGCAAAAGTGTCATAAGGGCTTTTTCTATTCTCAAAAACATCACGGAGTTGAAATTGTGTCTGGTGAATGGCGATGGTCTTATCCCTTATCACATGGAATCTAGACATGTAGGAATTATGCTTATTTTTTATATACTACGCCCACAGCGAACGTGTAGTCTACCTGATGGTAAGTGTAGTACAGCCCATGGACATCAACAATCCTCAAAAGCAGATTATAGATGCGTCGCTGCAGCTGAGGACTATGGTGTTATGCCTCACGTGCCAGTATTTTCAGGGCCTGATCTCACCACCAAACCGGAACACAGTAATGAAAGCACTACTATTTGGCGGCAGGTTAAAGGTGAGACGGTGGTGCTGCCGCCCTCGAGCTCATTCACAAGAGCTACCACCAGTAATCTCCTCTATTCACACTTCTGAGTAATTATTAGGCAAATATGTTTATCCATAAGAACCTATTTTATATTAATTATCAATGCACGTATATGCACTCAAGCACTATTATTATAAAAACAGCAATAAAAATAAAATATACCTGCGTATATTCATAACAGTTACTATTTAAATAAAACCTTTACAACCAATGATATTATAGAACTATAGATATGTTACGTTCATAGAAATTACGATTTAAATCCGTTCCGAGCTATTCCAAATTGCACACATTGACAAATGTCCGCAGCGCACGCATCCTTATCGCTCTAACGTCAAAACAATATCGCTTTCTCTTTCTTAACTTGAACATGGCGCATGGCGTCTGGCACGTGACTGCGCTCGACGCAGGCCACACGCAAACTAAACATAAGACGTCCCAATTGGGACGTATTTGAGTATTCACAGCGCGAGCGCTTATAACATATCTGCTTTTGTTTTTATATAATATCATTGTTTACAACCGAATTCCAAGCGAGCTTTCTGCTACCAAAACATTTTAACAAAACTCCTAAACATTATTAACATAAATATCACTACAACCGGAATACAACATGAAAGCATATATCCAATTTGGGAAAGCAGAGCACATTCAATCGTGGGCTGTGTACTTTCAATGACAATGTTTAGATACGGTACCCCGTTTGCTTTCTATTGCAAATAATCTTTTCAAAGGAATCGCCGAATTGAAGATAAACGTCAACAAATATGGAAACTACATGTATTTTGGTAATGGAATATGGAATAGTGTTGTCTATTTTTGATATAAACATAACATCACGTCTATATTACTTTTGACCTGTTATGTTTAGGTCCCATGGGATAGAGTGAGCCTATCGCCATCTACCGGAAACAATTCCAACTCTGTGCTGCTATTTTGAATTTCCTGACGAAAAGTTCACAAATAACACTTTGTCGGTCCCGGGAATAGAAACCGAGACCTCATAGTGAGAGACGCATACGCTAACCACTAGACCGTCGAGGCTGTCATTTTTGATACAACATTTCTTGTATTTCGGTTTTTCTCTTGTCGAATGCTTCATAGAATAAATAGTATTAACATTGTACTGATAAGTAGTAACATATATATAACATATATAATAGTAACATTTATTTCGGGTTGATATTTAACAACACTTGACCAGGAATACAATCAGATTACGAAAATCATTAACATCTCATTATCTGTAATCGCTGAGACAGCCATAAATAATAATGTAATTAGAAACCGCTGATTATAATAGAATGCATAGATCGATAATATAATATTACTAATTAATGAAGCTATAATTACCCAACATTACTTAACACACTCGTAATTTAATTAGCCAATTAAGATTGCGTAGTAAACCGTAGCAGCTACGAGTTACGTAGCACGTCCGTAGCTCTTTCGTAGCTTATGGTCTTATGCGCTTTACACACGGCAGCTTAATTAATGTATACTTCATATCTGTCGATTTATTTTCGTAAGTTAAAAACAAAGAGCACTTAATCAATATGGAGAAGAAATGAAAGTCTGCTAAAACTCCTTTTAGTTTAATTGTCTAAGTCAAATTACAAAGATGTAATAATGAACATAAGCTGTGAGTGGTCATCTGCCAATTTTGATGGCAACTATGTTACATTATAGCTGCCGTGTGTGAACTGTTGTTAGGTAAAAAGGTAATAGGGATGTTGACATGGTCAAAACAATGACATGAAAAAAATTGATTTTATGCAATCAATCGAGACGACCAAGATGCCTACAGCCACAACTGGTGGGTAACTGCAGGAGAAAGAGGACTAGAAACGAATGGCGGAGGCCTTTGCTCAGCAGTGGGACAATGCAGGCTAACAAAAAATATAAATATATAATAAAATATGACTTTAATTCGCCAAATAAAAATTAAATAGTCTGGTTATTTATGTTATGTCGGCGTACAATTCGATATTTTTATAATATTTCTTACAAAATTGAGGCACTTCCCTCATACATTTTCAACCTCAAAATTACCCGCCTTGAGGGGTCGAATTTTGCCTCACTAGATAACTACAAAAATGTTATTTAAAAAAAAAATGCAAAAATGTTGTATTCTACAGTTTACAAACAGAAATATAAAACATTGATACAGAAAAGTCGTAAATGAGCACTCGGTAAAAGGATTTCTGTTGTGCTGGCAGATCGTTGATGGATTGATAGCTCATGACTGTTTGCAACTTTGTTAGGAAATACACTAACTTCATTCCGAATGCAAGGTGTACGAGACGCAGAGCAAAAGTTAAGGAAATATTATGCCAAGTGTAAGTCGTTGCATTCATGTAGGAATTATACGAATTAAAATACGCTGAAGTTGTAGGTTTGATGCCATCCCCACATGGGAGAAATCGTTGTGTGATGCGCAAAGACTGATTGTTATGAATGTGGAAGTGATTTGTATGTGTATAAGAAAAGATTAAAACTCAATAATAATAAAGTTAAATCCATATTACGTTTGTTTGACGGCGCTCGGGAGTCTACTCTTAAGTTAAGTTAACTACAGTCGATTTGCGCATAATTTAACAAATCTCTTAAAAACGCTACTAGGGTTGCTACATCTTCTTCTTATAAATATTTAAAATTTAAAATTTTGCTAAATATACTTCGTTGTACAAATAATGGTCGGATAAATCTAGCTCGTTTTAGTTTTACCAAACTGTACGTAAGGTATCTATAGAAAAACTAAAACGGACTAAAAAATAATATTCGGGCAATCTGGCGACAACGACTTGGTGAAATCACCGACTAAAGATCATATTTTTTTATTGTTGAGCATCTAAAAGCTATGAAAAAGCTAGTGAATTCGTATGGCCGCAGTTTTGTTATTAAAAAAAAGGTTTAAAAGCTTAAAGATGGATATTTATTCTACGCCCCAATATCCCAGGCCTGCCGTGCAACGTACAATGGACCGTTGGACTTCAACGCGCAGTAATAATGTAGTACAAGTTATAAAAGGTTGCGATTTGTAATTAAACTTCTAAAATATGCAATATGCTTTTTGTTTTGCATTATTAGTAATCGTTGTAGAGCAATATTTCATATAAAATAAACGATATAAGTGTTAGCTAATCAGGGCTATTTATCCATAGCTACAATATTTAAATTGCTAGAATACTAATTTATAAGCTAATATTTTTGTTTAGCGAAATGAGCTTTTAATTACTTATATTTATTACGTTCTGAAGTTTTGTGGCAAAACCTAGTAAAATTTCATTAGAAAAAAAGGTTAAGTACTCTTCGAATATCTTGCCGAGTAACTTAGACAAAACTTAAAGAAATTAAAATGTCCTTCTCAGCCATGGCCTATTTACACGACAAAGCAATTTTAGTGCTTGCTTTGTTTATCATGATTAAAAAAACAGAGAGAACGAAAGAATTGCGTAACATTAGGTCTACCTACATTTATCGACGCGGAATCGGCTAACGCCGGTCAAAAAAGTCTTTATGCCTACGGAATACCTTTCGTAT
The DNA here is from genome assembly GCA_905147285.1 of Hypena proboscidalis. NCBI lineage: Eukaryota > Metazoa > Arthropoda > Insecta > Lepidoptera > Erebidae > Hypena > Hypena proboscidalis. The sequence continues at coordinate 3,879,591 of LR990147.1, forward strand.
CGGCTCGGCCCGGCCGACGCGACGCGCCACCGGCCGACGGCGAAACGATCCGTTTGTCGATTAGCTGATCGCATCCGTACGGCGCTGTCGAGTAGTGTGGTGATACGCACTCGGCCTTAGCCGATTCCGCGTCGATAAATGTGGGTAGACCCTAACAAAACTGGCATCGTATTAACCGGCCTAAGTTCTTAACTTGTACCACATTCGATCCAGTTTCGGCACTACACTCACTAACCGTACCTCACTCGTCTACGGCCGTGTCCAGTAGTTAATTTCGCAGGAACGCCTCTACTCTTGTGGTTTATTCGGATCGCACGGCACTGGCGTTATTTAAGAGAGCTTCGTGACTGCACGCAGTTGATAGCCAATGGGAATTTCACTACTGCTGTCCTGCGTTATTGAACAGATAAAGTTACTTGAAAAGGACTAACATGGTAGACAAAATAAAAGCTAAACCAATGTTAGTACATTTACCAAAAAGCTAAATACAACATAACATCACGCCTATATTACCCAGAAGGGTGTGGTGTACAACAACCACACTTCACCTGTTATGTTTAGGTCCCATGGGATAGGGAGTGAGCCTATCGCCATCCACCGGGCTAAATTCCAACTCCGTGCCGCCATTGTGAATTTCTTGATGAAAAGTTCACAAAAACACATTGCCAGACCCGGGCATCGAACCTGAGACCTCACTGTGAGAAGCGCATACGCTAACCACTGCACCATCGAGGCAGATTAATAATTACTAGTTTATTAGCAAGCTATCATAAGATATCTGCATAATATGTATTATGCAGAGAGATAGTCTCTATGAATCTCTAAGTGAGAGATTCAGATTCTACATGATTCTGATACAGCAATTTTTTTTTACTGGTACCTTTTTGTCTTGGCAATTTTACTAACTGTCCTGATTACGGAATCGTACCGATACCTTAGCCTATCTCAACCGTTAAAATTTATTTAAAACCAATTTTCCGATGAGTGGAAATGCCCATTTGATGATTTTATTCCTCAAATAGGGCATCATAATTATATTAAGCTGGCATTCAGATAATAATTCAGTTGATTACTTAGTACCTTCAAATCAAATACAGTGGGCCAACGCCACTGTATTTGATAACTAATACTATATATTTGTAATCAGGACAGTTAGCAAAATTTCTAAGACAAATGGTTCCAGTGAAAAGTTTATAGTATAGAAGTTTTTGCTATGCATACTGTACATATGCATCTGGACACAATCCAGTAGTTTAATATTTTAATACATACCCATACATTAGCATCCGAAATTAACCCGTCAACGAGCACAGCTGTCGCTCGGTCTGTATGACCACCACCACTCTGTTGATTGAAACTGTTGTTACGGGCTGGACGTGACAGGGTTGAATATATTATTGCATTTATACTCATATATGGAATGAAAGATAAAACGATATTGACAATAGTTTTGATAAAATATGCTAATCTTCTTCCCTAATTTCAGGAACTAAATAGAGACTTATAAAGATACTTAGTCAGCATCGGCATCTATAGAGTGTATTCGAAAAAGATAGATCCACCAAAAACGTTTTCGGGGCCCAATATGGCAATACATTGACAAAAAGTTATCAGATCTCATGTAAAGCCAAGCTTCTTACTCTGCATGCCCTTACTTCACAAGGTCTACACCTAAGTCAAAATATGTGGTCTTGCAGTTTTGTTACTACAAAAACTAAAGTGTATAACAGAATATAAATAAATTTATCACCATAATTATACCCTTGTACAACTATCGAAACGGCCAAGCTGAAACAAGTTAAGTTGGATTCGTACCCGGTGAGTGGTGATAGACTCATTACCTATACCTACAGACACACATAACAGGTAAAATGTAGATGTCGTAGACTTCTGCCTGGGTAATATCGGCGGGATCTTATGGAATAAACATTTAAGCAGTGGCGTAGCTATCGTAGGGCCCAGTGGTGCAGTGCACCAGGGCCCCGGACCTTGGGGGGCCCTTTGTCCATTAACCTTTGAAAAGAGCGGGTCAGCCAACTCACCAGCTCCTAAAGCTAGGAAACCTCGACCCTGCTCACAAGATTTTAGGTGAACATAACATCAACAATAAGAGAACTTCCGATTTAAGACTTAAGCATAAGATAAGCATGTGCTGTTTAATATTGTTATTTAGTAATTTAACAGAGTTTAACTGAGTAGTGAGAACGCAACTACGCACATATTGCATCAGCGATAAGCTCACGTGCTTGACGGTCGTGAGATCAATTCGAAAATTTCGCCCGTAAACTACTTATTGAAGTTTTCTTTCGCTCTACTTAATATCTGCTCTCATTTATATTATTCATTGAGATGTTTTCTACTTTCTGTATGCACCGGGGCCCTTGCCCACTTAGATACGCCACTGCATTTAAGACCCTTTCTAAGCAAATACTGCTGTAATGTGTCCACTATTCGGTATCGAGAATAAATCACCGCCCACCTTGTAACAACAAATTGAACGTCAATTAAACGGTGACCATAAATCAAGCATTTAACAAATTAATCAGATGAATATTAACCGCGTTTTGGATGCGGCATCTACGTCTGACCGGAGTCCCGTAAGTATGATTAATGTGGCCACCATCATTATGGGAGTATCGAATGCTGTGGCTTTTGGTGAAATATTTTTGACCGGACACAATATACAGACTGAAACTGTAGCTCGTAGATATAGGTTCACATTACATGAAGATCAATGAAAAAATATATAATGCACTCTGAACAACCTTTCTGAGAATCTACTCGAAAAATTATATATTATAAAGATAGATCATAATATTATTCAATCTATAGTTATTTAAAGCTAGTTTGATATTAATTTTAGCCCCAGGTCGAACTGGAGCAGAGACTGTGCAAATTGATCTGAACCTTGAAGAAAAAACAAGTATAATAAAATTTAAAAATTTGCCATGTCTGTACATCTTTACTTATATAATAAATGCGAAAGTTTGTGAGTATTGATGAATGGATGTTTGTTAATATTATAATAATTAATATAGTAATATTATATACTTTTCTATTGTAAATACATCCTTATTAATATTTCTAGACAGCTCTTTAATACTTAAGATTAAATTCAACATAAATATTATTATTAATACAGAAAAAAAATTCAAGTCTCTTCAATTAATACGACGCCCCTGAAGAATGTTTTTATTATTTATTTAGGTGGAAGGAGAGGGCATTAGCACAGTACTACGGTAGCGCGGCATAAATCATGTGAAGTGACAGGTCCACGCCCACACTGTTCCTGCTAGTATCAGAGTGGAGAATTGGAAATTTCTAAGTGCTATATTGTATAGCTATCTATTGCATGAGACTTTCCGTAACTTTAAAATAACATGTTGTAAGAAAAACGAATTAAAAAAAATATTAATAAAAATATACATCTTATTCATTTATTACAACTACGTCTATACTTACTTTTTTTTACACTGTACACTTTTTTTTGTTATTAACCTGCTACATAAATACTTTCGTTTATTGCCATAACTGCATAGGAACCCACTAGCTATTTCGTAGTTTTCAGATGCCAAACAATAAAAGTAATGATCTTTGGTTCGTGATTTTACGAAGACGTTTATCGCATTAGCCTACTGTAATATCAACGATTTATTGCAATATACTGCAACTTTTTTTCCATATGATGAAGTGTTTGCTTTAAAAAGTACAAGATATTAAATTAAAAAAAGGATTTTTATGCTGTAATAAGGGGCGTTAGCGTGTAATCGTAAAGTTATGGTTATAAATCCAGTTAAGATTTCAGCCCACAGCTACTTGAGTTTTATGTATTTAGTCTGTACTGTATTTAGTCTGTACTGTAAAGTACAGTAATATACTTAAGCAACTGTACTATTAAATGCAGTATAATTCAGAACATTTACAAATAGTTGCGGATATTATTTGTATAATTCCTACATGAAAGAAACGTCTTGCACTTAGCATAATACTTTCTCAAACTTTGCTCTGTGTCTCGAAAACCCTCCGTTTGGAATGAAGTAAATGTATCTCCTAACAAAGTTGCAAACATTCATGAGCTATCAACCCATCAACGATCTGCCAGCACAACAAAAATCCTTTTGCCGAGTGCTCATTTACGACTTTTCTGTACCAATGTTTTATTCTTATATCTGTTTTGTAAACCGTACCGTAACAACATTCTTGCTATGCTTTAAAAAAAAGATACCCCATATCAAGTCATTTTAACAAGGACCTTTTGATATCTACCACGTATTCATAATTTCACAGGTTTTAGATAAACCTTAATGACAGAATAAGCATATAAAACACACATTAATGAAACTGACAGCTGTGTTTTTTTTTTAAATGTAATTTGTGTCAATTTATATTCGGTCAGGTTTTATTTTATTGGTTGCATAAGATCTATACCTCTAAACGGGCCTCTAAGTCTACTATTTCAGACAAAATCATCAACTCAATAAGATTTGGCTGTTCAATTTATCTGCACACTACCTGTCCAAACAAAGCGGAGTATTATCTAGCGAACTATAATTTACGACATCGTCTGTGCCACCATGATAACGTACATGAATATAACTGTTATAACAGTTACGTGAAGTTTCACTGGAGATAAACTGAGGAAACGTCCATTTACGAGTTCAGCTGAAGCGAATGGGCTATGCAAAATGCTCAGGCAAACTGCAATATAAAATTATAATAGAGGATTCTAAAACCTGGTTTCATAGTTATAAAAAATGGTAATCAATAGCACCTGAACTAATCCACTAAGCCATACTTGCGCGTTCTAATGTTAAAATAGTCTTTGAGTGAACTTTTTACACTTGTCATGTTACGTCCGGTAAAAAGCGACCGTAGCGGAGTGGTTGAAGCGGCTGCCCGGTATGCAGATGTCGCAGGTTCAAATCCTGCCGGTTTCGTAATATTTTAAACTGTTTCTTAGTATAATTACACTTGTCAAAATAATTAGTATAGAATACTGGGTTAGCAGTTAACGTGGGGCTATTTTTTTAGCTCAGGAACGCCCTAGTGGCCGTTTAGACAAATTTAACAATCTTAGTCAATATTTTCAAGTTATTAAATTACATCACATCCCTTTATATCATTACAAAAATCAGTTCTCTGATTTATACCATATTTTCGTGTTACTACCTCATTCTCGTATTGTATCCTGTAGATTTAAGTAGTTTGTAAATAGCTGGTACAAACGTAGATTTAAATAAACATTTAATAATAATAATAGCAGCCCTGTATCTAATACATGTCCCACTGCTGGGCTCGGGCCTCTTCTCATGATGAGAAGGGTTAGGCCATAGTCCACCACGCTGGCCAATACGGATTGGTAGACTTCACACGTTCTCGAGTACTTTTTATGCACTCTCAGGCATGCAGGTTTCCTCACGAGGTTTGCCTTCACCGTTAGCGAGCGATAATTTATATGATAAATAAACACATATCTTCGAAAAGACTAATCTTAACGATTTATTAACAGAGGTTTGTGCGATCGAACCCGAAACCTTCGACTGCGCAGTCCAACGGCCTCTCACTCGGCTATCGCTGCAAATGCGAAATAAACATTTACTTAAACACAAAAGCGGTGATCAATCATTACCTAAGGAAACTTTGCCAAATACAACGTTTTATCTATTTTGGCGACGAAATGGAATGATTTATGTTTCACTATCCGCACTAAGAATCTCCACCATTTTGAACCCTTTTTCTCCTACTATTGTTACTAAGATTTTAAATTAATGAACTGTACCGAACCTATTGTTGGGAGTATAATAGAAAAGTTAATTAATGTTTATTTTTTGTTTAAGTTTAGTAGTGGCTTTTAGCGCAATGTATTTATTAGTTAAGTTTTTGTCAATTAAACTTAAAGGAAAGTATTTATATAACACGTATTTCGGAAACAGACGTATGAACACCTTGTTTTTGTGTGATTCCCTGCATACAGACAAATTTCACATTACTCTAAATCGCCTAGCATTCTCATCATACCTCACTCAAATACTTCACTTCCAAGTATTCCCAAAACTCATTGCCATATCACACACACATACAGCAACAAACACATAACTACACCTCTATTAAGTAAACGCGGCTAATTCCTGCACCATTAAACTAATGTTTGAAACAGTATAAAACACAATTTCCAGATTGTTCTTTGAGATGATTTTTAAGAAAACTCTAGTAGTGGCAGAGTTGTAATGAATAATATCTTGAAAAATACAAAAATACAAGTTGAAAAATACAATCTCTTGTGTTGTGGATTGGGTTAAGATAAAGAAACCAGGAATAAAGAGAATAAATTATATTAGATAAAAAACATTAAAGAAAAACACTGAACTTAGAATGATAAAACCTAAAGACTGACAAGAAACTTAATTGTCAAAAACATAAAAGCAAATTCTTATAAAAACTAAATAAGTACAAAAAATATACAAAATGGTTCGATTAGGCACATCTTGTATACCTAACTTAGTCGTATATATTTTTTTTTATACTACGCTTACAGCGAACGAACGTGTAGTCCACCTGATGGTATGTGGAGTTCAGCCCGTGGACATCAACAATCCACAAAAGCAGATTATAGATGCGTCGCTGCAGCTGAGGACTACGGTGTTATGCCTCATGTGCCAGTAATTTCAGGGCCTGATCTCACCACCAAACCGAAACACAGTAATGGAAGCATTACTATTTGGCGGCAGGTTAAAGGTGAGACGGTGGTGCTGCCGCCCTCGAGCTCATTCACAAGAGCTCTACCACCAGTATCAAAGATGCGCCACTTACAGACAAATTTCACATTACTCTAAATCTCTTTGTAATTGTCGTCATACCTCACCCAAGACTCATTGCCATATCACACACACTTACAGCAACTAACACGTATCTACTGCTCCATTAAGTAAACGCGGGTAATCCCCGCATCACTAAGGATTATTAACCCTTAGAGTTTATTACCTGTACTCCTCAATACTGGGAGAGCCGAGTCTAACTTTATTTCGGACCATTCGACCCTTGAAATCCCTGTTTAATGACCAGCCTTTAGAGAGGTACTCTCGTTCATGACGGCTGGTTTGAATGTTGAAATATTTTTCTAATTATATTAATTAGCTATTTTGTGTAAAACTGTTTTTAACCGTATAAAAATCCCACAAATGAGACCTTGTGAGTTCAAAAACATAAATCATATTTTTTGCAATTTAAAATTATTAAGCCTAGTCAATAAGTAAAATAATTATTTAAAAAAGAAACGTAACTTAACCTGGCTTTATAACTTTATATATAACTAGCTGACCCGGCGAACTTCGTACCGCCTAATTATTGGAGGCATATTTAGTCAGTCACAAACACACGACACAATACTTTTTTAATTTTATTGAAATTTGTTGCTTTTAGATTTTTAGGAATATTAAAGAATTATAGTACAGATGCACAGCAAAGAGACGTTTACATTTCAAGTGTCATTTTACCATAGACAATTTTTTTTTTGAGTGAATACTGACGATACTGACAAATATTTACACTAAAACTATCAAACTACATCTGTCCTTTTTTTTTTGACGGTGGCCATGGTTAAGAAAAGAAGAAGAACTACATCTGTTATCGAGAAAATAAAGAAATCAAACAACTATAATATTTAAATTGTTGATATTTTAAAACTATTTTCCAGAAGTTATAGTGAAGCTATATATCCCTCAACTCCTTAAAATGCATTGTCCCTTTTGTAAAAAGTGGATGGAACGGCAGAACAAAAATAATAACTGTCCATGTTGTATTAAATTATTAATTCATTTCAGTATTTATCCAATTAAATGTTTCTTTTTTTTAACATGAGATGACAAAACCAAGGATGTTAAAGTAGGAACGCAGTAAAAAGTCTTTAAATCTATGGACAAAACAATGGAACGTTCGGATACACTTATTATTATAATAAAAATATTTTTGAGAGTTGGTAACACTGTAAGGTTGGCACCCATCAAACATGTCAACACATTAATTATTTTTATATTTTGAAATTTAAATACACGATGTTATGAGCAAAGTTGATATTATGTTGTCGATTCAAAAGTCTTGTTTTAATGCGTTCTTTAATTCGAGTGGAACTGAGAGTACAAATACCGTCAAATGTTTGACAGAAAGTAAGTGGTCAACTTTTATATGGGTAAATGGAATTGTCGTCTTACTCTATCTTACTCGCAATTTTTCCTTATTTGCTCACCGTTTAGACCTACCCTGGACTACGACAAACATTTTAAAACCAAAATCAGCTCAATCGGCCCAGCCGTTCTCGAGTTTTAATCAGACTAACGAACAACAATTCATTTTTATTTATATAGATATTATAATAATATATATTTAGATTAGTTGGGTTTATATGACTACCTTGAAAACCTTTTGACTTCTTTACAATCCTTTGTCATCCTACATTACGAACAAAATTCTACAGATCAAATCCAAACACAACATAATCCGATCTTTGTTTTAAAAGCAATATGACCATTTGGCAGCAGATTATTGGAAAGTAGCAGTCAATGCCACGATGCCTTTTTCACAAAACGACCGTAAATCTTAAGTAATCTAATCTAATAAAATCTTAATAGACCGTGTCAAGAATATCAAATCATTTGATCGTAACTAGAATTCATACCTCAATACCGTCGTATAATTTTGCCATACGTCTGTCTACAGAGCACTATATTATTAACATAGGCCTATTGTTTGACGCGCAATTACTACACGTATGCAGCCTCCGTATACAGCCTGATATATTGTGTGGATTTGTCAACGATATTTAGTTACTCCGCGCAGTTACCGCCCAGGGAAAATAATATGAATGTCGGGCTTATGGGAATATTTGAATGTGCTGTGTTTGTAAGTTTGAAATATGTGCTGGAGTTTAGTTTGCAAATGGTCTGGTATATTCACAGTTGCAGTTAGAAGTCTTGCAAACATTTTATTGGTACTATGCATCGAGATATATACGAACTGTACACTACTATACTGCTATATTGTAATGTTATCGCGAACTGGGTGTCCTAATTTAACTTTCATTTTGAGCCGTTAACAATACCAATGATTCGGCTGAATGTATTGTATTGTCGGATAGACGTTGTCATTAGCTAAGCAAAAAGTGCGATGCGACGCTTTGCTATAGGGGGCGAGCCTATCGCCATCCACCGGGCACAATTCCAACTCCGTGCTGCTATTGAGAATTTTCTGACGGAAGTTCACAAATAACACTTTGCCCGACCCGGCAATCGAACCCAAAACCTCGCGGTAAGAGGCGCATACACTAACCACTAGACTAACGAGGCAGTAAATCTGGCATTAATACCGGATAACAAAATATTACCAACGCAAGCATATTGATTTAAATTCACAACGATAACAATACTACAATAAGTATCTATACTCCATAATATAGATTTACAACAACCAATTATCTTGCTAAAGAGGGTGACACACACATAAGTAGATAGACATCAAATTATCCGCATGATTGACTTGTCCTTACCACTAATTGCCCTTAGCCAGTGGTTAATTGGAAAAAAACCTTTCCTATCCTTTGAATGAGGCTAGCCGAGTGGATAATTGTCATAATGCTGCGGGCATATGTGTTTGTTCTATGGAAAGGGAATAAAAAGGATGAAGTTATAAATTAAAAGACAGGGAGGCCGGGTTTGATTTAGGTTCGCAGTGTAGGTGCGTATAAATAAGTATAAAAATGTTCTGAAAAATTAATCAATATTTAGGTTTGAGTTTAGAAAGCTAGAATTTGAACAGGTTTTCAATTTTCATGACAAAGAAAATTTTCTGCACAATGTAAGCAAGGAATAAAACAATTAGACATTCAAACAAAATACAAACTTATCTAAGAAATCAAGTTACGTAAGCGAAAAATAATTGAAAGTACCAACTTCATTCATAGTCTTTATTTTATATCCGAAACAATAAACGATTGTTGTTTTGCCATACCTATGAAAAGGGTTTCAGTTATAGATTTATGACATACAGAAATAAAATATTTATTTAGTGTAGAGTCAGCAAACGGACCCCAGATATACCTTTATGGCTCCATCGATCAACCATAACCCTTCGCACAATACCTGCTAGTTTATAAACCTATAAAATATGATATATTCATGGATTTTTATGACACATATAATATATTTGTAAGGGTTGTATACAAGAGAGTGTATTGCAATAATTCTATAACGTGTCCAAAACAAATGTTTTTGTAGGAATTTATTTTGCTCACCGAAATAATATCCTAAAAGAACATAATATAAAGCCAGGGCAGGGGATAAATTTCACTCTTCTTACAGAGAATCTTGAAATTGGTGGTGTAAACCTTTTTAGTTGACTTTCAGGATGGTGCTGATCCAGATGACAGCTATATTTACATAGGTATAAAGAAACTCCGTCAAGACTGTTTTAACAAAAAAAATATTAGTTCACTCTTTTGACTATTTTGGTCGGGTTACTCGGGCAGTAAAATAAAATCTCTAGCACTAGTACACAGTTGACCAATTGTAATGATATTTTTGGTAGGTCTAAGAATAGGTTGCTGTTGCAAGTAATTGCTCTAGGTTTGCTGGAAGAGAACTCAAGCACTGAGTTAAGCTCGCCTTTTGTATACTCTTACTGTAATATGTTTATTTTTATGTAATCTTTTGTGTACAATAAAGTGTTAAATAAATAGGTTATAAGCTATTTAAATATTCTGTAAATAATAGTAAACCTGTCCAAGATAGTAAAGCAATATCTATGAATAATAAAGTTACATTAATTAACGTCCAAACTAAATTGAGTGACCGTTTGCCGGAGCCGCAGGGCATCATTACACTAATACTGTCTCGCTTTGTGTTCACACGGCTACCGATAAACCTATACATTTTCAGTAGAAGCTGGTCTCACATTACACTGAACGCTTATACAAGGTATGACCATCTTATACTGGAACTGTATAGGTTGATGTGTAGCAGTCTATTCATCCGTATATTGCAACACAACTTGATAATGCCTCCGCCATGTGACGCTGGACAGTTTGATGTAATCTGAATGCGATTTGGAGTAACCTTACGGCTATGCAATATAACTGGGATGGTTTATTCGAAAGCACATATCGGCTATTAAAGTTTACATGAGCTTTGGCATTAAGTGTATAGCAGTCTTGATGTTTTAGTTTTCAAGATTTTGAATATTTCAGAATATCTAAAATGCCTAACCGTTACGTACTCAGGCTCTGTTCAATTAAGATGGTAATTCAATGATTTATGAATAGGAATTTCTAACTGTTATAAAAAAGTGATAAAATTTTCGGATAGTTACGTCACGATTGACATCTTCATTAGATAGGAAATTAGTCTAAACTTAGTTTTTTTAGCTTTTCACCTTAGGACTGCCTCGATGGTCTAGTGGTTAGCGTATGTGCCTCAGCCGCGAGGTCTCGGGTTCGATTCCCGGGTCGGGCAAAGTGTTATTTATAAACTTTACAATAGCAGCACGGAGTTGGAATTGTGACCAGTAGATGCCTATAGGCTCACCCCCTATCCCATGGGACCTAAACATAACAGGTTGTTCACCTCTGCCACGCACTTCTGGGTAATATAGGCGTGATGTTTGGTTATGTTAGTTTTTTTTCATTTGCTTTCGATATACTAAGGAAACATAGTGCAACATTCGTCTTTATAATTTCCTTTTATTTCACACGAGCTTTCTATAATTAACTACATCTTTCCATCCTATAAGCTGAAGCTGCTTCCATTAAAAACCCTTCGTTCGCAGAGCAAATAATTAACTGGAGCCGTGCATGTTGATATTAATTATTCAGACTTCAAATATTAGACTGGACAGTGCGGATTTTTAGAGTGTATGTACGTTCCTTATTAATTTCGGCAATATTTGCAAAGAACTTATTTAATTAAATGTATGTAAATAGGCATGAAAATAAAACATTGTTATACAAGTTATGGTAAGGGCTCTATTACCTCTTATTTAGAGTTGCCAGATGGCAGGATTTGTCTTAACTTTGTATTTGAACCTCTCAGGATTCTACCTGAACTTGGAGAATGTCAGGATTATAGGATTCTAGAGGAAATTAAATGTTTGTTTTGTTTATTGTTCTATTATTTAGTTACAATCAACTAGGTACATTAGCAGTAAATAATAACAACACAAGTAAATGCAAGAAAGTAAGAAAAAGTTAAACTTTTCTTTTCTCTACTAAGAAACAATATGGGGGCGGTTTTCAACTGTTTCTCAGGATAATTTGCATTTTAATCATAGCTTTATACAATAAAAATAATTATTCAGAACTCTGGTACTAAGCAATGTGCTTTGGCAGAATGCTAGAACTTTTAGCCTGAAATCAGGCTTTTTATCAGGATGTCTTACATAATGCCTATGTAATGAATCATATATGGCAAAACTCCACTCGTATGCCACTCAATTAAGATTAAAAAACTTGTACAGCACAAGTTTTTAATTAATGTACCGAGAGTACAAAAGAAAACCGATTCAGCATCAGGTAATAAGTAATGAAACCTAATAGATCAAACAATACGTCACAATTTTCTTGAATAAATGATGTTTCATATTATACATTTTAAAACCGCCATGGATAATATAAACGTTTTAAGTTACATTAGAAGCTCGGGGCGTGCTCTGAAATCGAGAAATGGTGCAGTCCGATAAGTCAACTGTATTTCAGCTTCACTGCCACAAGCGTTATCTTTGTTTTATACACACCTTACCTCTTACTATGTTTACAACTCGATTAGCCTTCGAAAAATGTGTAATAATGTAGTAATTGTTTAAAAGTTTATATTATTATTAGTGCAAGTAAATCTTTGCGACGACAAAGATTACACCCACGTGATACACCGATAAAAAGAAGTCTTGGTATATATTTTTCTTTACTATAAGTTGCATGAAATTTTATAGATAGTCCTTGTGTGATAGAGTATTTATCTATCCTCACAAAGTATTGCATAGAATGTTTTATCTACACCCATGCTATAAATCCTCTATAAACGTTCTTGAAACAGTTAGCTTATTGCCAACATTAAAACAGCCAGTGTCATAATAACCATTATAACACCCAAACGGGTGTACTAATGTTGTACTGGAATTCATTATGCAACTCCTTTTTTACTCATCGAACAGCCACATTCTCGCATCTTTATGAATTTCAAAAAAAGAACATGTCATGCACGCGCGTTTCACTACCACAGCGCCGTAATTTAAATAAAAACTTATTCGAATTTTTGAATTGACGTCGTATCCCGCCATTTTTGTTCAATAATAGTATTGAAAAAAAATATAATATTTTGTTGTTTACAAAAATGAGTGATACAAGCTTTGATAACACACCACCAGATATTTCTAATGCAGCAAAGGACATTTCTAACCAAAGAGTTTTTACAACACTGTACAATACCCTATGGTTTCAGAACATTTATAGAGGATTCATATCATGGGTGTAGATAAAGTCTTGTATGCAACTGTTATAATTAGGTATTAAAACACTCATGTGATACCCACACTCGTGTTTTAATACCCCTCATTATAGAACAGTTGCATAAATAACTAATCTAGCAGAATATTATTTTATAATGCCGGCTTTCTTTATGTTTACTGTATACATTTTAACTCTTTGGTAGTAGCATTACATAACATAACATCATGCCTATATTACCCAGAAGGGTGTGGCAGAAGTGTACACCACCCACATTTCACCTGTTATTATTAGGAAAAGTGGTGAGCCTATCGTCAATACCGGGCACAATTCCAACTCCGTGCTGCTATTAAGTTAAGTTAAGATCACAAATAACAATTTGCCCGACCTGGTAATCGAACCCGAGACCTCGCGGTTAAAAGCGCATACGCTAACCACTAGACCATCGAAGAAATTATTTGGTAGTAAGAATACTTTAATAGAATTAATTAACTCTTAACGCCAGAGCTGATGAAGCAATGAATAATTTTAAGACATATGGGACACAATCCACTTAATCTCGCTTCAAACTCGACCGTTGCATTCCCATGGTAGGAGCTCCACAAAGCCAGCTGCAGGCAAAACATGCATTATGTATAAGTTTTTATAAGACGCGTCAGAAAATGCAATTTGAAACAAAGTATCAAGTTTAATGCGATCCTCAGATTAAAAATAGCGGGAAAACACTGAAGGCGAGTATATAAAAATGATTTTGATGAATTGTGCACAGTGCAAGTTTTTACTGAGGAGAATGTTTTTTATTTAAGTTTCCTGAACTTCTGAGTCATATTTGAAATCTTTTTTGATGTTTATTCCAGTTTTGCAAAGGAGTGTAGTGATTAAGTATAAAAACTTCCTGCAAGACAGGCTAAGCCTAGTGCAGGCGATTATTTGTTGATTGCACTCTTCTTCACTTTATAATAGTAATTTTACGTATAGTACGTAATTAAGAATATAAATGTAAGGAACTGTACTTATTATGAAAATGAATAAATTTATTAATTATTCTAAGCATGAAAATATTATATTAAAAGCAACATTTAATAGTTTCTAGATAAGTTAAAAAAAATAGAACTTTTTTATTGTTCAACTCAAACCAACTTAAGAACGAAAGATTTTCTTTTATCTTGCACTCCTTAAATATCGTAATGCATTTAGTGATAGCAAAATTTTGAAACAACATAATAAACCAAGTCTCATCAAAACAAAAAAGTACAAAGAGAAATAAAACCTCACTAATTAGAACTTAATCCCATCCATTCTACTAATTGCCCCCATCAGGTAATAACTGTAATAAAATAATTGCCGACTCGAGGAAAAGAATGCTTTATTATCATGAATTAAAATATTAAAATCTGCAGTGTAATCCGTCAGACGCGGGCAAAACAAAATGGTGGGATGAAATTCAAGATGGCGGACTCAGGTGCAACGGTTTACGCGGGATTTTGTATTTTCAAGTTTCTTTTTGTGGTTTTAGATTAGCATGTTTGAGAAGATTTTATGTTAACCAATTTAAATATAGTTAGTATTTAATTACGCATGTTATACCAAGCAAAACATAGTTTTCATGAATAGAAAATATATGTACGTACATGTATTATGATTTATATTCTCTTGGTTTTTTCAGTTTTCACTTAAATGTAAGTATCTATCTACTTATTCAAGAAATATTATCTTCGCCTTTATAACATACGTCATAAACACATAACTAAAACTGAATAAACAGCACTATAAAATCCATTGAACTCTCTCGTAAAATGTGAATTTTCTTCGTCTACTAGAAGTTATTCATGACATTTTATGACTGTCCATTCATTCGTGAAACTGTCAATAGATACTTTTATTCCAAGACATTGATATGGAAAATCAGTTTGTTATTCTATACTTTTTCTTTATAGCCTGAATGGCATTGATTTTAAAGCAAGACGTATTCAAAAAGTTAATTATCTCAAAGAATGTGCAAGCCAGATGTGTCTTAAGGCTGATTATGCCTGTACACTGGATCCAATACTACGGAAATTGATATATCGGCAATTATGACAAAATTCTCTCTATATCTATCCAACGCTAAAACTCCGTGATGCTATAGTTCTTTTGATTTTGTTTATTTTTCGTACTGAATCCAGCTACATAATGGATGAAAATATATTTAAATATACAGCCTTTATTTTTATATATACAACGTCCATTCTATAGTAAAAAGGCACAGATTTATCTTCTTCAAACCTTCCTCACTTTACTTTTCTAGAAAGCTGTGTCCACACCTAACGAACGAAAGCCAGCAAACAGATTCGTTGGTCCTGTTTTGGATGGCTCAGCGAAGCCATCAAATACTTTGATGTTCCCGCTTCGCTTTAGATTGCCGGCAAACCGTTGGATATTTTCGTTTGAGACCAGAAGTGAGGTACATAACGCCAACCAGGGAATAGGAATACCAAAGGAAATGGTATAAGACACAATTAGTATGAAAACTGCTGTCGCCAAACTCACACAAATAAACCAATAATCATACTTCGCACTACACACAAAGAATTCATTTGATTGGTCGTTTTTATTTTAGTAAAAATAAGCATAAAGCACATGCTATAAATTTGAAAATATACCTTCACTGCTATTGATAAGCTTTATTTTGATAAACTGCAAAAAGTACTTACGACGTTTTGTTATCTTAGTAATGTATTACATTTGACTGACGAGATAATTCCGCTACTTGAGTAGAGATGGCAGTATTTTAGATGGACGCAATTTTAATCTTAAACACGTACGACATAAGGATGAGATTTTGTTTCATAGATTGATTTTTAGCGCTATTCACCCAGTGATGCGCAATATTGAATTTTATAATTACACTAGCTTCCGCCCGCGGCTCCGCCTGCGTGGTATGTCAATTAAAAGTAGCCTATATGTTAATCCAGACTATAAGCTACATGTGTGCAAAATTTCATCGAAATCGACCCGGTAGTTTTGGCGTGAAAGAGTAACAAACATCCATACATCCATACATCCATACTTACAAACTTTCGCCTTTATAATATTAGTAAGGATTATCGATATCGATAGATACATGATTTCTTATTTGAGCTAACGAGTTTTATATGTGAAAATGTTGCATTTAGTATAATATAGTTTCTTACTATTTTTTATTAATAGACTCGACACTCGCACAATGGTACCTGGTAATGGTAGTAGCTACCGCTCCCTCACATACCCTAGTCGCACCCTTTTCCTTGCGGCGAGGTATCTTGTTAAAGATTGCGCCCCTCGAAAAAAAAATAAAAAAAAAAAAACTTTTTTGTAACAATGCTTAACATGTAGTGTAGCTCATTTTAAATAATCTGGATAAAATAAGAATAAGAGGGGTGTTATAAGTTTGACGTCGATGTCTGTCTGTCTGTCTGGTAAAATGTACTAAATCACTGCTGATGATGAGAAGTAGCCCCTGGCTGTCCTCAGGGTACCAGCTAACTCTATGTCAGATCAGATCAGATTGAATGTAAAAAGGTAACACTGTTTGTTACCTTTTTACATTAAAAGACAGAATAACTATCGAATTTGTAATATTATATTGTGATTACTTTTCTTTTTTAAGTCTATCGATAAACTCAGTATTGTACGAACTCACACATCACTAAACGAGTAGCGTAGAATCATGGTACAAAAAACTCAGATATGCTCAAGAACTGACATATGCCACCATATTTGTGCCAGGTTCTATGAAAATTTGACAACACTCATACATTCCTGGCACAACATACTGAACTGTCATCGTGGTGAGGAGACCTATCTTATTATATCATGCGTAGAATATTCTGTAGAATGTTCTAGATGTTTTTAGTAAGTTAACGAAACATGATTTTTATAAGAAATCATACTTACCGATGGTATGAAACACCTCCATTCATGAGATTTTTTCTTCTACTATCATTTTTACACTCCAGAATAGCACAATACGGCATGGTTAAAATAAATACGCAAGATTAGCAACTTGACGCGCTGTCAGAACACGACTGGTCATAGACATGGATTGATTAAGCGTAGCTACGCTTAATTGTGGCACGCGAACCACGCCTACTTCACATTTCCTTTGGTATTCCTATTCCGTGACGCCAACGAACGATCGATGGCGTTCGCTCCAAACAGAGACTAAAGAATGCGTTCGTTGGCCTACGTTCGTTAGATATAGACCCGGCTTAAAACAGTCAGGCGTATGTAAGAATCTCACTTCAGGTTTAAAACGAATATCCAACGAGAGTATATAATAAGGATAGTAAAGAAATATTATAGGTTGCCGAAACCACTGGTTTGAAACCAAAATGAGGCCAAATTATTCTTACATGACAACTTTATCTCCCGAGTAACCTCATACCCTATTACGTCCAACTCCAATGGTTGGTAACCAAAATACTGCTTGAACCTCAACCAATTACCCAAATATCGTTACCTACTGAGTGATAGCCCGCGGCGAAACATCAAATTTGCTAATGGATAACCGCTTTTCATTATTTATTAGTTAATTTACATATGTTACAAGATATGTTTGGTAACGGTGGTATTTTAGCTTAAACAGACGTATTATTTGCTTGTTTGTTGTAATAGGGCGTTTGCCTTTTCGTGAACGGTGGAAGGGTAACCGTTGATATAATTGATTAATATATATTTTGGTCATTTAAATAAATTAATGCAAATTTTAATGAAATTACATAATTTTCTTAATCTAAATTATTAATAGGAGATATAAAGAGATGAACTAAATAATTGATATATTCTTAGCACTTTAAGGTAGCTGCAATCGCCGCATATTTAAGGGCCAATGACATGAAATAATAACAAAAGTAACCAATGTAAAATAGTTACAATAATTATAAATACAGAAAGCGGTGCTTTGCGACACGGAAGGCATAGTTAGGTTTCGAAGTTCCTATCCAGGTCCAAAGCCCTAATATAACCACTGCAAGCTTGGTCTTTTTACCCGATGTTGGGGTACTACTTTAAATATGTTTTATTATATTTAAACATGTTTATATGGTTAGTTTTAAATATAGAAAATACAGAAATATTTTCATCCAAAATTTCCCGATTCACAAAAGGATACTCTTACAGCAAATCCTTTAGTACCTTACCCTATTTTCCTACCTGCCTATTAATAGTATATCTTCAAAGTGTACCAAATCGAGCAAAGCGTCGCCTCGGGCTACAATTTGTCTAATGTTGTGCTCAAACTACTGAACGTGTTTACTCAGCTATGTACATCTATTGCTGTTTGTCAAACTATGCTGATGGTTGTACGTGCTATTCGACAATTTGATTACATATTGAATTAGATAATATTACAAAGCATATCTTGCAATATTCACGAAGATTGAGTTGGGTATGCAGGGCAAAAATTTCTTAGTCATAGTAAAGACTTACGACACCAGTTATGGATAAGTGAGTTATATATCTAAATAGTAGGTATATTACACTTATTAAATATGAAATACAATCTTGCCATAGTAAAAACTGACTGCAATAGATATCTATTGCAGTCAGTTTTTACTATGGCGTAGAAGTTTTTGCCCTGCATACTTAACTCATTGGCCGACTGTACATCTATTGCTGTTTGTCAATCTGTCTGTAACTATGCTGATGGTTGTACGTGCTATTCGATAATTTGATTACATTGAATTAGATGTTACAAAGCATATTATGCAATATTCACGAGAATACAAAAATAACTCTTATGTAAAATCAAATAACTCAATGTGTTTATATACATACAGGAAAAATATTCTTACATACCTAATCTGAATTTCGGTGTGTGTTTGCTCATGGAAACACAAGCTGACGTTTTGACCAAATTTTTCAGATCGTTATGAAAAAACAGAATGTGTGAGGAGGATGGCTCATTTATATGAAATTCCCTACTTCTGGATTAAAAATTATGAAATAAGAATCTGAATTGCTGGCTATTGGCTCATTTCGTTGTTTATTAATTGACATGACAAACATCAATTGCATCTTAGTATAATTTTATTTATCCTTATCTATAAAAACATATTACTTGGCTAAAATAGAGTTAATTACATGCCATACTTACATACTGGGACAAAGTTCTTATTCTTCTTCTTTGCGTGTCAATGGAAAAACAACTGGTTTAAATTGTTCCCATTGTGGTGGAAGGATTGGCCAGTCGCGTTAAATTTTCTTATTGACAAACGATCTGTTCGCAATCGAATTTCGAGACATTTGGAATAACAAATTTCAATACAGACGGCGAATATCTCAATTTGAATAAGTAGATAGATATGAAGAGAGATGATATGCACCAATTGGGCAATAGTCATTGCGACGAAACAAATGGCAGCTATCAATCCCCTTCCACGCGGTACAAAACGAAAGCCTAATGTGCGTCATCACATTTGCACACGGTGCTCAATTCCATCAACACAAGGAGGTACGAAGGGTGTAATGTGGTGATTTAAACGAAAGGCTTAAGAGTAAACTCCCAATCGTTTTTCTGACATTCCTAATCGGGTTGTAACTTTATTATGATTAAGTTTTTATTATTTTTTTCGAAATATCATTATATAAAACACTAAAATGCAAAGTTGTTCGTGCCCGTTTTGGTTTAATTATTATTTTATTTTTAGTTTGTTATATATACATACATACAACTATTTAGTGTGCCTTCTTGTAATAATAATGTTTCACAGAATAGTCCACTAATAGGTAGCAAAATAATAATATAGTATGCTCTCAAATAGATATTTTTTAGGACGAACTCAATAGTTGTTAATCTAATTTAATAAAGGTACCTAATTTGCTTAATTTAATCTAATTATTTAGTCGTTATTTCCTTTTCTTATCTGTTAAGCTATTTAATTGAAGTGCTGTGTACAGATATAATTAGGCGCCAGACTTACATTTTTTTTTCATGTATAATATAATTATGTGTGAAGTCTTTCATCTGTCATCTGTAAAATAAAATACTAACTCAAACATACACATTTTAGGATTCATAAATCTATAATATGTACATTTAACTGTTAATTTCTTTTAATACTAAGCAAATAAGTATATACAGATTTATACCGAAATACATCAGCAAGATCTTCAATGCCATGAAGAGAACTATAGGAACAGTATTTAATATAATTATACCTTCTCCAAAAATCTTAAAAACATTGAACCAAATCCTTAATAGTTCTTCATCGCACCTTTAAATTTTCTTATAGAAAAATTTAATATAAATAAACAATCTACGTTACCACATCCATATCACATTACATTCATAACTCCATACATATTTATACCAAACAAATAACGTTCATGCATCATACGTGTATCTCTCGAATTATTTTCTTTCATCGATGCCCGTGTGTGCCATAGTTCTTATTTGTCTCTCTTTATCATATTTTAGATTATCTTAGTAAGGGAACATGAAAAAAATATTTTTGAAAAAAACGGAATGATACAATTTGTCTAATAATATTATCATCCAAAACGTGGTCGTACATTATGCGCATCGTCCACCACAAAAAAACGACTTTAATTACAAAAAATGCACTAAAAAGTTAGAAGTACAAAAGTAATATTCAACGTCTCGCCTCATCGGTGTATAACTTGAAAGAATACAGTAAACGGCCTTGATGCCTATATTCAAAGAATAATCGCCGTACTCCTAACCGTTGAAGAGTTGTACCAGCATCAGCTCAGCAACATGGAATGCTGACTGCTAGCTGCTAATATTCGAGTGGCTTTATGAAATATACGAAAAACAATATAGAAGCCTTTGAAATTTGAGGGTTGCCCTCGATTTCTCTAAGATCGCATCATTAGATCGTAACCTGATCAAAATGGGCCCACATGACAAGGAATACTCTTTCAGACTAAAAAAATATTTTTTTAAATCGGTCCTTCTTCGAGTTATCGGCGAACGAACATAAAAAAATATACAGAAAGGAAAAGAAATACAAACGAATTGAAAACCTCCTCCTTTTTTTTGAAGTGAAAAAGGAATAAGATAAAGTGATCTAGAAAATCTTCCCAAAGAAAATTTTGAGAAAACCTTTAGTAGATACTTGTAAGAAGTATTGATCTTGAATTTAAGGTAATCAAAACTCGATTACAAAATAAAACAGATCGTAATAACTGTATATACATATTAAAAAAAAACCGGAAATAAAAATACACTTACAAAAAACACAGTAACTTTTTCTTATACGAAATAAATCAGTAAAAAAACATTAGAAATGTCAAAGATCTCGACCCCCACTTTGTAGGTAATTCAATAGATCAATGTAATGTGTGTTTTTATTGCCCGCTCTTTTTAAATAATAGCGTTATGATACGAGATTCGACCGCAATGGCCTATTCAATACTATCGATAGGCGAAGGTGATTTAGGACTGTAAAGATTATTTTGCGTAGTTAGCGCCTCTCACCGCGAGGCCCTGGGTTCGTTTCCCGGGTCGAGCAAAAGTATAATTTGGGATTTTTCCGTAAGGCAATTCTCAATAGCAGCACGCACTTTGATTTGTGACCGGAAGATATATCGATAAGCTGACCTCCTATAGGTCGCGTCACGTAAAAAGAACGCTGGAAGAAAGTGGTGGGGGGGGTGTTTGCGCATTGGTACACTCGCGCACGAAAGTGCTAGTACTTTCGTACGCGAGTGTTGTTACCTATTGTTTTATTTTTGAACTAGCTGTCGCTCGAGGCTTCGTATATTGGTTTTCGGGAAGTACATTGCAAAATTTATTAGGTAAAATATCATTAAATAGAATTTAAAAGATGTTAAATTTAGTTTAAAATGTTTAATCTAATTACAAAAAATTTAAGTAATATTGATACTCCTTCCATTAAGTCGTCGTTGGTGACGTGAAAACCAGATAAGGACGCGGTCTTCGCAACTTGCCTATGGTAGGCAATTCTTTTTCAGTGACGTGGAAATTGTGGATGATTCTTTTTATAACACCCTGGTCAAAGTTGTCAATATCTGTTATTGGTTTTTGTTTGATTCTTTTATTTTTGCCGGGAGTTCCGAAGACAGTAAGGAATTCTGAATCTTTTGAACCTTTTACAATTCGTCTCACTGTAACTAGGCTCAGAACATTTTGTTGCCACTGCGGTCCGTTTCATACATTGTTTTAAATTATCAACTGCATTATTATCAGCCTCTCTCTTCATAAAACAATATACGTCATAAATCATTTTTCTCACTTTTCTGTGTAAAACCATTTCGTAAATAAAAACTTTTGTGCGCGATGGTATTTTGAGAACGAATATCGAAAAATCGCCTAATGCGCAGCTTGACCGCCAGCGTTCTTTTTACATGACGCGACCTATATCACATGGGAACTAAAAACATAACAGGTGAAATGTGGGTGTTACACACCTCTGCCTCACCCTTCTGGGTAATATAAGCGTTATGTTATGTCATGTTTATGATTATTCTGCCGAGAAAGAAGTAATTGATATGAATACGTTTGTTTAAATACGTGGAGTGCACGGTTGGTATAGTATTTAAAGCGGTCGCCTAGCCACTTTTAACAGCGATGGTTTTGTGCGTTTACACGGCACAAATCAAGGTTTGGTCTGAATCTGGGTGTGCTTTATGTCTGTAAAATGTTTATGAACTACCCCTAATACTAATTCATTGAGCAGACGTCGTATTAAAAAAAGGCAAATATAGGTATTGCACCGCTCCCGTAGGGTATAGCGTGTGTGTAAGGTGGGGCACTGGTGACTTGTAACACAGGTTTTATTTAAACCTACATCAGGCACCAGTCTCTCACATAGGTGAAATTAAGACATTGTCTGCCTGCTTCTTATATGATAAGTTAAAACCTACTTATTAATTGTAAAGCAAAACCTATTGTGAAGAGAAAATAAACGTTTTATTTATTGATTTATTTATTAAACCCCAATTTCACCAAAGTACCACGTTGGTGACGTTTAACGCTAACGTAAACATTGAATGAGAGAGAGTTGGATATACGGGTTAAATTGGGGCATAGTCTGCCTAAAGTATTAAACAGTCTTATTTAAAAAGAATTAATTAAATCCGATCAGTACATCCCGTACCAACACCAACACAACCAACCAAACAAGCTCTTCCACCGACTATACTACATATATTACAAGCGTGCAATCTGTTTTCTTTGACGTGACAGATCAAACATTTGTAATTTCCTAAATATAATTACAATGAAAATGTAAAAGTATTACAAATCCATTACTCTAAAATGTACGTGAGTTAATCTTTTGCTCAATTTTATTTAAATGTAATTCTAATTTCTAACAAAGAATATTGCAAGCAGGTAGAGTAATATGTGAATGTATAAATAATTTATGACTTGATGACATTCAGATGATATATTTGTCGTTCGCTTTGTACGCAGCGTGATCTTTGATACGTGAAATATATAATACAGGGTGATTCTACTTTCTGGTATTCATCGCATCTAATGTGAGTGGGTTTATACTTCAATCATCAATACTATTATATGTAATAATAAAATGGTAATAAAAATCAATTTAAAAATATATTTTTAACCGACGTAAAAACGGGGCAAGTTAACAAGTCATCGTGTATATATTTTTTTATATGTTTGACGACGCATAACTTTTTACTGAGTGGTCCGATTTTGATATTTTCTTTCTTTTGTTTGGCGACTCAAAATTAGTAAAATATAATATTTTATTATGTATTCAATACCCAAGACTTTAAATGTTCTCTTATATTTTACTTTTTAGTTCTTTTTTGTCGGTTAAAATTTTGTTGAAAAATTTTTTTTAGTAAAAAACTTAGTAGATAGAGGCGCTACGTAAATTCGTAGACTTCTAGCTACGGTGTAGCAAAGAGCTGTGAGACACTATTGTCTCTCCTTAAGGGAGAACATTCAATAGTTTTTTTTCAATACAAACGTAATGGAGTTGTTACTTTACAAAATGCATTTATTGATTATTTTTATAGCATTTAGCTTAGCAAATTATACTAAGAAAAAGTTGAAATATTATGGGACCGGCAGGATTCAATTAATGAATGCCGTTACATACAGTTGAAAAATTTAGGGTCATGGCTAGAGGAAATGTAGCTGAGTGGTTAAAGTGGCTGCCCGGTGTGCAAAAGGTCGCAGGTTCAAATCCTGCCAGTCCCACATTTCTTTCAACTATTTCTTAGTACTAAAATGCATGTTTGTTCGTGGCCATTTTGTCAAAATTGTTTAAGATAATTTTCCTACCATCAACCTGTATGTAGTAAGAGAATTGCTGACAAAAGGCGCGGTATACGGGCGGATGTGTCGCCTCGGGCGCCGCCTAATATGCTAATACTGCCACGAATAACAACATGTACAACGTAACTTGTGTCGTCTCGACATTTATAATATCTACACCGGTACATCATTTACATACTCTAGTAGTGTGTTAGTAATGTATGACAGAAGAAAAAGATTTTATTAGATGAAAGTATGCCACTCTGGCAGCAGCGATAGCCGAGTGGGAGTCGAAGTTCTCGGGTTCGATCCCACACACAGCACACACTTCTGTCAATAAATCGTTAAAATTCGTCTTTTCGAAGTATTGTATTTTGTATTTTTCATATAAATTATCGCTCGCTAACGGTGAAGGAGAACATCGTGAGAAAACCTGCATGCCTGAGAGTGCCTAAAAGTACTCGAAAGTGTGTGAAGTCTACCAATCCGCACTTGGCCAGCGTGGTGGACTATGATCTAACCCTTATCATCATGAGAAGAGGCCCGTGGCCAGTAGTAGGACATGTATTAGATACAGGGCTGCTATTATTATTTTGCCACTCTATGTTACTCACGATCAGGGCGCACCCGAATATAGATGTGGTGGTAACGTGCTGCAGTATTATGCTGAGTTCAGTACATTTTCTGACACATCGGTATGTTCATACTTATTTTAAATGCAAATAAGTAGTTTTAAATTGTTCATATAATTTTAAGATTTGCCGGAATAGACGTATCTAATTCATATTCTTATTATTATTCATTCAGAACTTGCAGAGCCCCTTAATATACACTATTGTGTCTCTCGTGCCAGTAATTTCGTTTTCAGGTTATAGGATTCCTCTTTATATATAAAGCTCTACCACATAATTTATAATCTTAACTTATGCCAATCACTCAAAGCTGTTGATGTCGCATTGACAGTTTTAATTATATTATAACATAACATAACATCACGCCTATATTACACAAATGTAGTGAGGCAGAGGTGTACAACACCCACACTTCACCTCACCTCATTTTCATGTTTTGGTCCCATGGGACGGAGCGTGAGTCTATCCTACTCCATGCTGCTATTGTGAATTTCCTGACGGAAAGTTCACAAATAACACAGTCCGAGACTTCGCGGCGCAAAATATGCTTACCATCGAGTCATTATAGTATAGACCTTTAAAAAGACTTAAGATCGTCTAGAGCTTCTTTCTGTCGCTATAATATTATTTCATTCAAATACTTGTCAGTTATTCTATGCTTGACGTGTTACATCCTATCTCTCTGCCTCAAAAATCCGAATAACAAAGCTTCCATGCATTATATGCCGGCAAATAAAAAATAATCCCACCGATTCACATCGTCACAAGGTACTTACATTCGCCTGGAGCGATACGAGCATTTTATTTGATCGTTTTATATTGCCCCGTATTTCTGTAGCTCTAATAGAATAGGTAAAGAAAATAAGCTTTTTGAAGACGTTTTTGGGTAAATATTCATTTTGAACTCTTATAACTAAATTCAATTCTCCTTTTTTCTACATATTTAAAAACTCGTTGTCAAAAAAAGCTACTTGTCATGTCAATAATGCCAGGGTATGGCAGAGTTGTTTAACACATAAATTATAAATAATAATAAATAAATAAATATCTCACAACTTATACACAACGCCATCTAGTTCACAAACTAGGCAGAGCTTGTACTATAGGTACTAGAATAACTGATACTAATACATATATTATATACTTTTCTTTTGTAAATATATACTTATTAGGTATACATAGCAACACCCAGACTAAGACAAACCCCCATGTTCATGCACACAAAGATTTGTCTTAAGCGGGAATATTTATACTAGGGCAATGCTTAAAGATTTTTGCATGTACTAGAAAATATAAACAAGCCAGGCTTTAGCATTCTACGGACAGCGAGTAATAAACTGAGCACTTACCTCATGCATACCAAACACTCACGTAAAACTAGAATCACCAAAGAATATGCATGACATCACTAGCAAAAATAAACAAAGATCGATACTTTTATACCCACACGGGGACCATAAAGTCCAATAGAACAGAAACATTAACATAGGAAAAGGAACATATGAACAGGAACAGGACAACCGATTGTAATTTTTTTTAAGTACGCAAAATGATTATTTCGTTATGAATTTCAAAACGCCATCGCCCTTAGGCTGTAATTACATCTACGTCGATCGATCGATCAAACCAAAACTTAGCGATGCGCATGGTGTGCTCTTATTGGCTCTATAAATGTCAAATGCATCGATCGACGGTCGATCGATGTAGATGTTACACCCTTATGATTACGACCCTTACGATTGATTTCGGTACAAATTTAGAGACATGAATCTGATCTTCAAACTTCAAACTTAATTTATCTGATCTCTGCTGATCTCAGATCTGCTGGGCTGGATTAAAGATAATACAGGAAAACCGAGCAACCTGAGCAGCTACTAACCTTATGCATACCAAACAATACGTAAAACTAAAACCTTCAAAGAAAATACATGACGTCACTAGCGAAAATAAACAAAGCTTCGATACTTTTATATCCACACGGGGACCATAAAGTCCAATAGAACAGAAACGTATTCACCCGGAATTTTTAAATTTTACGACTTCAAATACTTTAATCGAGTTTTTATGGCCGCTTTAGTACCAGACCAGTTAAAGCGCTTTAAATATTGAATATCTGATTAATTGTCCGTAAACGGAATTGGTTTGAATCTGGGAAAGCTGTAAAGGACTCACCCACCCGTTCCGCTTCAGGTTTAAAGAAAGAAAGAAGAAGATAAAGAAAGATAGGTACTAATTATAATACTACTCGTATTATTTATATTCAGTACTTTTTAAGTTAGTTAGTTAAATCACAAACCGACAGACAGACAGACAGGCGCGGCGTAGGACTTTGTATGTTTATTTTTTTAAGCTACGTGTATATTTTATGGTGATAAAGCCTTTATCAATAAGCAAAAAGAATGGAAGAAACACCACAGTTACACATTTAACGTGTCGCCAAATGATGAATAGTGCTTGCACTACTGTTTTACCGGTAGACATAATAATATCGTAAACCTAATTATAAGAACTCGTTTTCACCCGTCAGGTGGCACGTCAAGATTTGGCGTCCATTGGGGCTTTACTGTTGAGTACATTATGTCGTATAATTGATTAACCTCAATGCAAAGCAAATGCTTAACGCACCGCCCGACGCGGCGACGCCTCGCGCGTTTTTACTCTAATACCGCATCTGATTTTTTTGTGAATGGTCATGAGCATATCAATTAAATAGTTACCATTATAAAATCAGCACCAAATAAGAACAGTAGGTATATTATAAAATATTAAGGTAAGAAAAATTAAGAATGCAGCAGGATTTGCCCGTGCACACCCCGGGTAAACGATTCGTATGCTGCTAGATTCGAAATTTCTCAGCCCTTTCTATGTCAGCGTAATAGGTACCTTAGCTAGACGAAACTTACTTGGTTTTAATATTTTATAAAATACAAGAAGGCATAGCAAAACTATAATTTGCTTTAAAATATTACAAGACCAGTATACTTAAAATAAAGCCAAATAAATGGTTCAGTAACCATCTATTACAACAAACATCTTCACCAATAAATATAAGAAACTTTCAGCAAAACATCCCTTTCATAACCCCGTCTAGTAATAATGCAAATTGAAAATTCCCGCCAACGCGAAAAGGTAATATTTCAGTGTCGAAACCTTACACCCGCGTCAGACTTAAACCTAGTTTAAATGAAAACTAATTTTAATATTAATGCTACGTCTTATTGCTGGGATGCCTTGAAAGAATGCTATTTTTAACTGTTAAGAGTAATGGATAGAAATTGCGCTTCCTTATTCCTTATTCGTGTTAGTAAAATTGTTCTTAGGATTAGACTAGTTGTTCAAAAACATTAAGTTTAATGTATGTTTTTGTGTGAAATATAGGTAGGTAATCTACGAACTGCCTCTGGGGTTAATGTATGTGTCTCCTAAATGCCGGTCTCGAATTCGATGCCCGGGTCCCGCTAGTGTTATTTGGAGTTTTTCCGTCAGAAAATACTAGAAGCAGCATGGAGTCTGGCATTGTATCTACCGAGGCTGACTGATAGGGATAGGCTTACCCATATCAAATGGGTGGGACCTTAAAATAACAGCTGGTGAAGTGTGGGTAATAAGCACACTTCTGGTATCAAGAGCGTGATGTTATGTAAAGTATTAGCTAGGGTTACATACCTAAGTCTTTCAATTGAAATGTTCCAATATTCCGCATGATATGATTTGATATCACGGCGCGAAACAATGAATGTAGAGATGGAAAAATGCAGACTTTATATCAATTTCACTTATAATAAACTATTAGGAAATCAACAGAATTATTAAAATAACCAAAATTAAATTTTGTGACAAATGAAATAT
This sequence comes from Hypena proboscidalis, assembly GCA_905147285.1. Classification (NCBI taxonomy): domain Eukaryota; kingdom Metazoa; phylum Arthropoda; class Insecta; order Lepidoptera; family Erebidae; genus Hypena; species Hypena proboscidalis. The sequence goes on from LR990147.1 coordinate 3,908,791, forward strand.
TTTTAAGAACACGCGGTCTTTTTACTTTTTTCTTAATTCGTTCGAAATTTGAATTTTGATCCAAGACCACGATATCTGACCAAAGAGGTTAAATTATAGAATGTTTTTTATTGCGATTATATAAATGGATAAAACCTTTTCAGTGTTTTTTCCACCATGAGGCACGAACAAGTAGAGGTTGGCACCAGAGCAGTGTGAACCGGAGTATTATCGGTGATTCAACGCTAACAGGTGCTTGATTGATAAAACCGGAGAATGGATTAATTTGCATTTATTGAACTAGTCTTTGTATGATGCTAGTAGACTTTACGTAAAAAAATGAATAATTAAAAATATCGATTAATGCTGTTTTATATTATTTGTATAGTTATCACATAGAAAGATTACTTCAAGATGTAATTCAATTACCCGTGAATCACTTGTTTTCCGTCTATAACTTTTATCGTGAAATCACTGGTCTTACTTCAGAAATAGAATAGTAGGAATATAAATATAAATATTTTTTTCACCACACCAGCACGAAAAAGATCGTTTGCTTGCGAGAATTCAGTGAGTAATAACGCTTATTACTCACTAGTGAGGCAAAGTGATTTAAATTTCGAAACACTAAATCCTTCCAATGAATAGGCGCTAATAAAAACAAAACAGCCACCATGTAGGTTATAACCTACATGGTGGCTGTTTTGTTGTTTGACATCAATTTTATTTAAAAACTACAAACGATACGTTTTAATTATTTTAAATTATATTAATACACGCTTATTTAGTATTTTAATGTTTTTATATTCGTGAATAACCATTACATTTAATAAAAAATAAGTATTTAATATTAGACTCCATACATAAATGTTAAGGAACGAATTTCCAAACGCATTCATAAAAAAAAAAGTGTGTCTGTGTCAGTGTAATTCATCGCAGGGAACTTTAAATTCTTTTCAGTTTATGTTTAATTGTTGACTGCAATTTTTTGATAAAGAACTTTGTGGAACTTCAGAATAGTTGAAACAACTTGCTAGTAGAAGCAAGTTAGAAGCTAGTACACAGAAGTTTGCTTTTTACCAGAAAAATCACGTGAGAAGTATTTGAAAGCATACGACATAATTATTTAAAAAGTGGCGACTTTCAGAAGGCGCTAAAACGCATTCTGAATCGGTATTCTCTACTGTCGTATTACATAGAATTATCCAAAGTTAAGCAATCGAGTACGAGTTTATTTAAATCTTAATATTTTCTCACTGGAAGAGGTTAAAAGTTTTGTATGTAACGCGTAAGAAAAATTTAATTTCCAGTTCGTGACCTCTTAAATCTCTCACTTGCGAAGTAGTCTTTATTAGAATCACTCGCTACGCTCGTGATTTAATTCAAGACTACTTCGCAAGCTCAAGATTTAAAATTGGCACTCACAACAGAAATATAAACTTTTTCTCACTTGTACCATAAATAACTATTTATTTGTTAATGTAGGTATTATTTTACAATAGGTCTTATAATATATATTATGACGCTACGTTTTACCAAAAAGGTATACAAATCATGTTTAACTTAACATACAAAATAATATTTGACAACTAATATAAAAGCATTATGTACTGGCTTACATACAGATCCGTTGCCACTCTCTATTTTAAGGTTTTTTTTAAATCGGTCACCGAGAATCAGTCGTGTAGGAAAGTTCTTATTTCGAAGATCGGAGGTGGATCGTGTCCATTGCTAGATTACTCTTAAGCCAGCAATGGATCTGTGCTTCAAAGCATGCATGTTCCATTATGGTTGAATTAAGAGTATTAAAACCATTATGGTGTTATATAAGATTTGAGACTAAACATGGTCATTTTCTAACGAAATATAAGATATCACAGGATATTTACCATATATTTTGTTGTAGCAGTTTTATCGTGAACAAGCCGCTTGCAACAGCTGCGCAATATCGGAAAACTCGCTACAACAAAATACATGGTAAATATCCTATGATATCTAATATTTCATTATGGTGTAGTCATTGATTTTTATGTAGTTTATCTTTAATAAACTGAACATAAAAAAGAAAAAATTGAGGTGGATAAATAAAAGTCAAAGATTGTAAAATACATTTTATTAGCTTACATACCAGTTCAGCATGCATCTAACAAATAACAAAATTGTTCTACTTATACGATAGTCGTAATTTTTGCTACAAATGTAAAGGTAATATTTTTGTAAATACATTTTTATACCACTAGCGACACCTGTTGTAAAAATAAGACATCTACTGACATACTGACTGCCAACTGACGTAAGTTAAGTTAAGTTGGCATGTCTGCAATACCTATTTTTAATGATTTAACATGAAAATGGTTGTGGTTTAAGAACAAAGTATCTGATTCTGTATGATAAAAAATCCAAATAAACCAATTCAATTCAACTTCTATTGATTATTTTTATAGCATTTAGCTATGCTTTGCAAATTATACTAAGAAACAGTTGAAAAAGATATGGGACCGGCAGGATTTGAACCTGCGACCTTACTGCACACCGGGCAGCCGCTTTAGCCATGCAGCTACGGTCGCCTCTTACCAAAACCCTAAATTTCTCAACTGTATGATATATGAAATGGATGAACGTAACGTCACGAAATGACATACAGTTGAGAAATTTAGGGTTCTGGTAAGAGGCGACCGTAGCTGGATGACTAAAGCGGCTTCCCGGTGAGCAGTAAGGTCGCAGGTTCAAATCCTGCCGGTCCCATATCTTTTTCAACTGTTTCTTAGTATAACTTCAATTAAATTCAATTGATTTGGTGTTTTTATTATCATAGAGAATAGATCCAGATAGCCGCTATTATTTTTAATTACTGGAGTAGATTATAGTTCCTTTATTTGTAAAAACTTTATATGAGGCTAGTGTGTGATATAGGAATATATTTACAGTAATATAGATCATTTTATTGGCAGTTATATCAAATCGCTGTTTTCGTTTACTTATTAGTATCAGAATATTAAGTGGTCCTATTTTAAGTGTTTTTTTTTTATTGAGCTTAATTTTTAATTCTTTGTCACGTATTACGTGGCCTATACACGCTGCGTTTTGTTCCTACGCAGTTAGCCAAAGAGGCCGCAGCGTGTATGGGCCACATTACAAATATATTTATCCGATGTAGATTTTTAGTACGAATTTAGAATTAAGTCAGTGCGAATAACTTGAAATCCTTCTAGCTTAGCTTGAAATGTGGTTAAGAGTATATTACTAGTTTTGTATATAATTATGCTGATAGGAAAGGGTATCAAAACTACCCAAATTTGTATTATTGAATACAAACCTAAGAAAAAATCCGAGAATTAGAAATTGAATTGTCTTGGCTCTGTAATACTCTATAAGTATTATTAGCTTAGAACTTAGAAGCTAGCTTAACTATGTAATATTGTCGTTAGGAAATAATTTTACTTAGGAACATTTCAAATTATGTAAAATGGGCAGTACAAAGTAGGTACATCATTTATTTAGAGTGGTTATAATTAAAGAGATTTTTTATGCATTAAAAAAATATAGAATTCTCTTTCAATATTGATAACCAGAGACAATTTCTGAGATCTCGAATATCGATTTATAGCATAAAAAGCTAAGCTAGAAAAATAGAACAGCGAATTTTAAAAGATCTTACTAGAAGTTGGCACCAAAATCACTTTAGTTAACATTGAAATAATATAAAAATATCAATTTTACACAAACACCTAATTGGACGACAAACATTAAGTAATAATTATAGAATAATAAAAAATAATTATATCTTAATTATAACTAAGTAAAATCGAATACCCGAACACATTGTGTAAAAACGAAACACGCTATTGTGCGGTACAATGTAGCCACGTCTTTGTTGCTTCAGCCCTAATTTCTTAGGTACATTTTAAGTTTTGCGCAAAAAAATTGCGCAATCACTTTGCACAAAACTTTTGCGCAAAAGATTTGCACAAACTTTTTGTGCAAGATTGGGAGTGTAGCCGATACTTAACACGTTGGTAAATTTGGGGTGGTATGATGATGTAATAGGTGGATGATGCGACTAAACCATAGTCTGTTTTCGACATTGTCCAACTAAACCAGCACTATTAGAGTGAAGAGCAAATCAAGAAGAAAATTTATCAACAAAGTTTCCAAAATGGGGCGCTAAGATTACTGGTAAACTTTATAACATAACATCACGCCTATATTACCCAGAAGGGAGTGGCAGAGGTGTACAACACCCACATTTTACCTGTTATGTTTATCATATGGGATAGGGAGTGAGTCTATCGCCATCCACCGGGCACAATTCCAACTCCGTGCTGCTATTGTAAATTACCTGACGGAAAATTCACAAGTAACACTTTGCCCGAGAATCGAACCCGAGACCTCGCGGTGAGAAGCGTATACGCTAACCACTAGATCAACGAGACAGTCAACTTTATACATTCCCACAAATCCATTTATCAGGTATTTGTCGTCCGGCTAATTGCAAAGCGCATCACTCATTGCCGAAGCTACAACAAATCCGTGACCGTATTAACAGCTAGACTTAAAATTAATGAATCCATCTTCCATATATTTAGCATAATGTAGTATTCTAAATATACGTACTAAATTTTGGTCTATAAAGTTCGAAACCGTGCGAATTGATCAAGATTTATAGTAACATTCAATCAAATGAAGAGATCACTTTTGTTAAGATTATACTTATTCGCCGGTCTTACTTAAAACCGATTATAAAACTACCTATTTCAGACTTAATCCCAATTTCACAGGTTCTGGATAAATCTTATATGCAGGATAATTATATAACATACATATATCTAAAGCTTCGGTTTCCTTGGAAAGCGGTGTGGAATAATGCGGCCGTAATATTATGGCCGTAACACGATTAGTACGTGTTACGTTATGTCAACGCTCTCTAGGAAACCACTACATTTACTTTACATAGGCAACGTTCTAGTGACGTCATTCTACCGTTATCTTTACGGTTGTATTATTCCACACCGCTTGCCTAAGAAACCGAAGCTTAAGTGACAGCTGTCTTCTTGTTTCTAGTGTAACTTGTGTCACTTTTAAATTCGGTCAGGTTATATTTTATGGGTCGGATAAGATATATCCGGAACCTCAGAAACTGGCCCTTAATTGTATTTAAAAATAAATCATAGACAATTCCTTTACACAAGCAAATAAATCAATATTTGATTATTATAAAAAATATCTGTTTCTTTGTCATCGACGTCGCGGTAGGCTAAGAAAGCGCTGGAGGGTTGATTTGGACTCGTTTCAGAGAGCCCAAGACAGAAAATAAAATTGTGGACGTGTATGGAGGAGACCTTAGCCCAGCAGTGGGACACTAGCTTAGAAAACGAAATATATAGAGCTGACGCAGTCAAGGACGTCACCCGCATTTGACATTGATTACGTATTTTTTGACGCATAACTTTTAAATTTTTTTAGTTCTATTTCTCTTTCAGCTGTGCATAGTTAAGTATGATTTTGTTTTATAATATTAAATTTTTAATGTATGTAAAATAAATTTTCTTGTTAAATGTAAGTTATTAAATAAAAGTCAAAGATTAAGAAAATGATTGAATACGGAAAAAAACAGAATCGGAATTTTTTTTGGCGATCATTTATGAATAAGGGTTCATCCCACAGAACCGGGACGTCTCAGGGATGGGTTGGGCCGGAGCATATATTTATTGAAATGACAGATGTCAGTTGGGGTGTCATTAGCCATATTAGTAGCGTCAAAATGGTTCAGGATTGCACGTGGAAACGTATATCTGTCTCAAAAATTACAAAATTGTATATTGATATTCTAAGACAGATATAGAACTATAGAACGTTATTCAAATTATGAAATACAGGTGTTCACGTAATGTTGGTCTATTTAGTCGACCGCGGTTTCGCCTATACGTCTAGGCATTATCAAGAGAGTATTTCATAATTTGAATAATGTTACAAACTCACGTCAGTTTTAATAAAAAGAAACTATAGTATGATTACAGCGCTAGATGAAGACAACCTTCCTAGTATTATTATGCTCTGGTCCGTCCTCGTCCCTGACACGTCCCCGGCCTGTGATGACGACCATTAATAGTTTCAGAAAATCAGAATATCCTCCAAATTAGAAATGCCTACTCCGTATCCGGCTCATTGGTCCTCGAGCCACTAGCTTCACCATTAACCGCATGCGACTGACTCGGATATATAACTCTATTCCCATTCCCACTAGACAGGTCCAACACTGGCAACCGTAACACATAATCATTATCCCACCCTCTCGACCACAAGTCTGACCAACCAGAGTTCTGGGAAGTAGTCGCTATAGGATTGAGTCTAGGTATGAGTTGGGCTAAGTTTCTCAGCCTGGAGTTGACAGGTCGGTCCTGTCGGGTGTCAGGCACGAAGTTGGGAGCGTCAGGGCGCCGCGGTTGCTCTTGACGTTGTGTTTGGTTGGAAGCGAACATGTGCTGGTAGCGAGCTATCTCACACGGGAGGAGGGGGCGGGCGTCGCGACCTGCGGACAAAGAGATTGTTGAAGGAGATGGTATTTTTAAACGTAATTATAAAGAGCAATAGTTCAATCACAAACAGTTGGATTTGTATGGCAACAAATTACAAATCAACTCAATTTAAAATGATCGTAATCGTATCCCAGTGGAGTATTGCTGAGATAAGACCTTATTATTTTGACAATGTTGTCAGCAAAAAGAAATTTTTTCCGTTTTTAGTATACCCGTGTACTAAGAAACAGTTGAAAAATTATAGGACCGGCAGGATTTGAACCTGCGACCCTAAACACCGAGCAGTCGCTTTAACTAACCAGCTACGGTCGCTCCATGCTCCCCTGTAGCTTACGCCACCTGTAAATAGCTTTACTATTTAGATAAAAATGTCCTTAACTCTCAATGCAGAAAAGTGAGCCATGCTGTGCGGATGGGATCCGTATTAGATGGGATATGTATTCAATACAATATAAATCTACTTTTAGTTTAGTTAGTATGGTATCTGAAACCTTATCAGTAACTGGTGAAATTGGACATTAGTCCTGCAAATAATAAAGGCTATTATCATGCACAACACAGGCCTCTCCTGTGTCCAGCGGTTAGTTTAACGAGCAGTAACAAGAGCTCTATAATAACATAACATCACGCCTTTACTACCCAGAAGGGTGTGGCAGAGGTGTACACCACCCACACTTCACCTGCTATGTTTAGGTCCCATGGGATTGAGGTTGAACCTATCAACATCCACCGGGCACAATTCCAACTCCGTGCTGTTGTTGTGAATTTCCTGAGGGAATGTTCACAAATAACACTTGCCCAACCCGGAGATCAAACCCTCATCTCATCTCATGGGAGTTTTATAATAAACTTTGATAATAATGAATTACCTATTCGCTGCACCGTGATCTGTCTCTGGTTTTGCTGGTTAGGTGATGCGATGGAAGATGGGTCTAGGGCAGTGGTGGGGTGTACGATCACACTGTTGTTCTGCACCCTCGTCGGCGATGGGAAGTTCAGAGCTAAGAAGTCTGGTAGCGGCACGCAGAATACACCTAGTTCTTCCTGCAAAATACAAGTAGGTATATAAGTACTGAGGCCCGAGCCCAGCAGTGGGACACGTATTAGTTACAGGGCTACTATATAACTATATATAAGTACTGGCAAATTTCAAGTCGTCAGTTAAATTGAAACAAAAACGTCAAATCAAATTAAATCACACAATACAAGCGGCCGTGGCGCAATGGATAAGGCATCGGTCTTACGATCGAGAGGTCGTGGGTTCGAATCCTGGCCATTACACCACGGACGTGAACTTCCTCCTAACACAAGCGAATTAAGCTTAGCTGGAGGGGGTTAACAAGAATACTAGTAATTTGTATTTGCAAATTACTAGTAAGCTTTTAAAAAAAAATCATTTATTTCCATGGCCCCCAACGGGCGCTTGAACACGTTAAAACAAACAATAAAATACAAAAAATATGAAATTAAAATAAAATTAAGCTAACTAAATTATAATACTTCACTACATAGCATAAAACAAAGTCGCCTTTTCTGTCCCTATGTGCGCTTAAATCTTTAAAACTACGCAACGGATTTTGATGCGGTTTTTTCCAATAGATAGAGTGATTCAAGAGGAAGATAAGATAAGATAAGATAAGATCATTTTATTTTGCTAAAACATGGTACAACAAGGTCTTACAATTAAATATGTTCAACATGTTTTTATCACATTTACATGACATGCAAAAAATATTAATTTCAAATCAATTTAACATTATAAAGTCCGATAATAAATAGAATCAGCAAAATATTACAATTAATGTCATAAAATTAGGATCAATAATACAGAATACAAAATGTCAACAGGTAAAATGTCCAATAATTAGTGAATAACAAATGAAAAATTAATAAAAATAAAAAAATATATAAAATTCTATATAGGCTTAAATTGGTAACAAGAACACATGTCATTATTGAACAATTCACAGTAACATTCCCCATCTCTCATTATCATAGCATATCATTCAAATAATCACATTATATTGTAGTAGCATTTCTTAAGTAACAGATTTTTCAAGGACTTTTTAAATATATTTATGGGCAGCTTTTTAATGTCATTTGGGATTTTATTAAAAATTATTGGACCCATGCATACTATGCTTTTGTGCAGTAGCGCTGTCTTAGCAGGATGCATACGAAGCCTATAATTATCCCTTCGATTTCTTACAACACTGTCACATAAGCGTGGAAACAAGTTGCTATTAGTCTTTACAAATGTAGCTACTTCCATAATATAAAGAGATGGAAGTGTCAGAACTTTATGCTTAACAAACAACGGCCTACAGCTATCAGTTTGTTTTATGCCAAACATTGCCCGTATACAGCGTTTTTGCATTTTAAAAACTACCTCATGATTAGTTGAATTTCCCCAGAATATCAATCCATACCTAAGGGCCGATTCAACGAGACCATAATAAGCAGTTAGAATAGCGTCGGTATTTACTGTAGGTGCTAATTTGTACAGGGCATATGACGCGCTACTAATTTTTTTACTCAATCCATCAATGTGGTTTTTCCAGTTAAGTTGTTTGTCTATATTTAATCCAAGAAAGCGAACTGTGTCCGTTTCTTTTATGACATTTTTTCAAGGTTTTTATGTATAATACATGCATAGAAAGGGGGAATTGTTTTACTCCAAATTTAACGCGTGCGGGCCACAGTAATGAATAAATCAAACTACTGGATCGATTTTAATCATTTTTTCAGTGAGTGACATAGGCTATATATTATATACCCGTGCGAATCCGGAGCGGGCCGCTGTGTTTTTATATACAACGTTCACAGTTTTTCTGTAGTGTATTTAGTATCAGCATTGTACCCGTGCGAAGCCGGGGCGGGTCGCTAGTATTGTAATAAAATGATTTGACACTGGAGCTCAGATTGAACAGAGCTTTAATTCAACTTAGTGCATACTCACAGTGGCATTAGGCGTTCTTTCGCTCCCACTGTCAGGAATATTCATGAAAGGTTTCCGGTCCACTTCGCTGGAAGACTGGTTACTAGGTGTTTTTTCTTTATTCTCCTCGTCCAGAGGAATGTCCGGCACCACTTGTAGGTCCTCGGGGGGGTTCGGGATCGTTACGTAGCTTGCGATTATACTTGACAGTTGGTCTAGTACCTAGAAAAACACATTGAAAACATGGTCAAATTCAAAATTCAAATTCAAATCATTTATTTTCATAGGCCCCAGGAGGCGCTTGAACACGTCAAAACATTACAAAAAATGATATAAAAATAAATCATAAATAATACTAAATTATACTAATTACAATGATTTGAATAACCGGGGCTTAGATTAATTTTAATCAAACTGTTTAGAATCGAATTAAAATCAATCCAAGTACCAGCTCCGATGGGTATTGCATTATGAGAAGAGCTGGTGAGAAACTCATGGGTAGGTCGATTTAAGAAAAGGTTCCACTGCGAAAGGTTTTTACATAGTTAATATAAAATCAATTATTTGGTATGTAAATAATATACTTATAAATTATAACTGCCTCTATGGCCTAGTGGTTAGCGTATGCGCCTCTTACCGCGAGGTCTCGGGTACGATTCCCGGGTCGAGCAGCGTTATTTGTGAACCTTCCGCCAGGAAATTCACAATATCTGCACGCAGTTGGAATTGTGCACGGTGGAAGGGTCACTCCCTACCCAATGGGATCTTAACATAGCAGGTGAAATGTGGGTGTTTTACATCTCTGCCACACCCTTCTGGGTAATATAGACGTGTTGTTATGTTAAATTATATATCTTAATAAATAATTTGCAACTCTTCATACATAGGCGGTCAATCACTTAGGACTTATATAACTGATAAATTATTAATGTTGTTTTTGTTTCTTTTTTTAAGGTTATTTTTTCTTTTTTTTAAAAGCTTACTAGTAATTAGTAAATACTAGTATTCTTGTTAACCACCTCCAGCTAAGCTTAATTCGCTTGTGTTAGGAGGAAGTTCACGTCCGTGGTGTAATGGCCAGGATTCGAACCCACGACCTCTCGATCGTAAGACCGATGGATGCCTTATCCATTGCGCCACGGCCGCTTATATATATATATATATACATATATATATATTATGTTATAATTAGAAATCATAATTTATAAGTTACTAAATTAGGTTAGGTTTTTAAGGTTTTTTAAAACGACACCCGCACTAGGAATAACTCCTGTGGTCACGGAGCACATCCAGAGTCAGAACAAATCTTTGCAAATCACACAAAGATTTGTCTAATGTGGGGATCGAACTCACAACACTAGCGCAGTTGAATGCGGCGAGGCGACTGCTTCAACGACTACGCCAACCGTGCAAATTATCTCGTCGATTAGCGTAACTAATCTCTCATAAATTTAAGTTTTAAAAAAAACCATAAAATATAAATCTTACCTCATCAGCTACAAGTCTATGTTTGGGATCCTTTACCAATAACCTCTGTATTAGAAATACTGTGTTGTCCGAAACTTGTACGGAATTGCCATCTCTGCAAAGCAAACGTTAATATTAACTTAATAATAGGCAGTAAGTATTTATGCATTGGTGATAAATTTATATAATTGAATCCCTCAAAGCCGCGTTGAACAATCAATCTTGCATGTTAAGCATTGCTAACCGCGGTCAGTCGTGGATGGATCTCCATCTTAAACATAGCTTGTTCTCCTCTGTGCCTCGGAGAGCACAAGATAGATAGATAGATAGAAAATACTTTATTTGTACATAAATTCACATGAAAAACTTAAGAGGTAACAAAATATTATAACAGAAAAAAAAAATATGCACAAAGGGCGGCCTTATCGCTCAAAGCGATTTCTGCCAGGCAACCTTATGATGGACATTTTGGAAAGTGAAAATAAAGCGGTAGTTTTTGCTTGGATTATTAGAGATGTGTATAAACAAGAAAAGAAACAAACTCAACTAGGGCCAATCACAACAATTAATTTTTTTTACTAAGAAACAGTTAAAAAAATCATGGAACCGGCAGGATTTGAACGACCGACCTCTGCATACCGGGCAGCCAAAGCGGCTGCCCGGCAACCACTCAACTACGGTCGCCTCTTTTTTTTTTATGGTGGATAGGCTCGCGTTTGACCACGATCTCACCTGATGGTAAGTGATGATGCGGTCTACGGTGGAGCACGCTTACCTATGAGATACCTATTGACTCTTGCTTTGAAGAGATCCAAGTTGTACTCATGCGGAAACACAGACTTGGGAAAGACCATGAATTTTTTTTTTTAAAAATGGCTTTATAAATATATTTTTTTGTTTTTTTTCTAGCTTATGATGGGACTATTACCCTACTAACTCCTACTACTGAGCAAAGGTCTTCCCCATACACGGCGACAATTTTCTATTTTGGGCTCTGTCTGTCCAATCTCTCTGAAACGAGTTCAAATCATCCCTCCAGCGCTTTCTGGGCCTACCTACATATAAAATAATAATTAAGAATGAAACAATTAGTAATATACTTACGGAGGAATATTATAGTTAGCAGCCTGAATCCTACTGAATAGTTGTGCGAGGCTGGTGTCACAGAATGGGAACTGTCCATACAGCATGGTGTACAACACTACTCCCAATGCCCACATGTCTGACGGCTTGCCCAGGTACGGCTTGCACATTAACACGTCTGGTGAAATGTAGGCTGGTGACCCTGGAAGAAGGAAATACTTGGTAATGTTTGCAGTATTATTGAGAATACACGTTATTTTTACGGCAACGAAACGCGATTAATCGCCCAGTTGATGAATCTACGTACTAGATTGGAAACTAGTCGGCATATCACGACTAAGATAAAATTACGTAAGTACCCATATTTTCAATAATAATGTCTTCACCTCATGTCAGTTTTAATAATATTAATTATTATTATTATTATTATATATGAAGCACACTAGCAGCTATTAAGCTGATGCGTGTGAGTCTTGTGATTTGGAGAATTTGTCCAGTCTATTTTTGAATGTATTCACTGTGTTGTATTTAATGCTTGCAGTTTTTATAAAGTGTTTTGACTTAAATCTGCTGTTAAATAGTGTTGTTAAATAGCGCTGAGCTAATAAGGGGTCTACAACTACATATATACACATAACAGGTGAAATATGGGTGATTTACACCTCTGTCATATACCCTTCTGCATAATATAGGCGTGATGTTATGTTATATATAGATTGATTATATACAATTATTTTACAATTTTGCCATCCTTCATGATCAAAGCAAATCATTTCTAAGCAACTGGATTATAATAATATAAATAATACTCCACATGACTGAAAGTGGGTCATTTGAATGTATACGCATGTTACGTATGCGTCAGACGCATACCTTGGACCCAAACGAAACGTGCGCTGCGTCAGCAATACGTGTGATGGAAGTCGCACTATATATGAGTATTATTATTTTTATGCTACACCCTTCTGAGTGGTATAGCCGTGATGTTATAATATTTTTAAAATAGCGTTGTTTTACGGCGGCAGCCTTCGTAAGGGGCGCAGTTGAGATAGAGCGAAGCGTAGCGAAAAGCACCGTCACAGCCATTTTTCACACGAAAAAGATGCGCGCGCAATCGCTACGTATACGCGCATGTTTAATGTATGAAAATATGTTAACATATTTGACACTGACGCTTGCTTCCAACTAAGCTTGTTAATTCATTTCTTTTGACATAGTAAATAATAACAAACATATGCTTACCTCTCTGATCTTTTAACAGATCCCTGTCACTGCCGAGATGCGTGCCCAAACATAAATTAGTGATGATGACGCGCCCTGTCCTTTGGTTTAACACAATGTTGCCCAGCTTCAAGTCTCGGTGTACTATGTTCCTCTGAAATTTTATTAAATACTTTTAATAAAGCAATTTGTGTTTTACTTACTGTAAACGACACTAAAATTAAAACCATCTTTTGGTTGTGTACGTTTATTATTTTATATTTTAATTATGAAAAACTATGACATATTTTTGCGAGTCAAAATCTTGAACTAAAACAAAACAATACTAAAGATAAAAAAGTAATCATATAAAAACAGTTTTAATACGAAAAGAGGTTGGTCGCCAACACTTACTTTTAATTTTGTATTAGAAACATTAAAATATTAAACAATAAATGAGGAGATAAAAATATGCTATGAAAAGGTTATGGACTATAATTTTTACTGTTTTTAATTTAATTGTATTTTCTATACAGAGGTTCTTCTTCTTCTTCTTCGTCATGTCGATGGCCGAGTCAAATTTTATTTTGACTTGCCATCGTGGTGAAAGTATTAGCCAATTCGCTCTGAAGAACTTGCGGATTGCCAAGGGTGCGCCGGACGTAGGGAATCAGAGACGTATACAGAGGTAAATTTATAGTTATTTATCAATTTTCTCCATCCTTATCAATCCTCCAATTAAACAGTCTTATTAAACTTAACTGCATACCATATTAAAAAGCAATCATACCTTATGTAAATTAGCAACCACCCGAACAATATCATAGAATATCAAAATAGCTTCTTTCTCAGGCACTTTCTTTACTTTCGTCACATACTGCTGTAGGTACACGAGCTCGGACCCTTTTTCACTGAACTGGTGGGAAGACACACAGTCTAACACAAGAAAGAGACGTTGACGAACTCTGCCAGTGTAGACAAACCCATTGCCATTAGGGTTGGGCACTTCTTCCAGCGCATGGTCCTGAAATTAATAAATAATAAATAAATATTTCACAACTCACACACAACGCCATCTAGTCCCAAACTTAGCAGAGCTTGTACTATGGGTACTAGAATAACTGATACTAATACATATATACTTTTCTTTTGTAAAACATACTTATTATACATAGAAACACCCAGACTAAGACAAACCTCCATGTTCATGCACACAAAGATTTGTCTTAAGTGGGAATCGAACCCACGACCTCGAAGTCGCAGGCAGGTACACTACCCACTCCGCTATCCGGTCGTCAAAAAATTGTGAGATTATTTCACATGTTAGCTTAAGGGACTAATCAAGATAGATAAGATAATGTCTATTTATGAAAAACGCAGTTTACGAAACAAAAAAATTTTGGATTGTATAGTATCTTGCTTATTAAAATAAAAACTAATATTATAAATCGGTCCAGTTTTGTTGATTTGAATCATAACAAAAATAATTCAAAACATTTTAAAAAAGCAGATCGTAGATACATCGCTACAGCTAAGGACTACAGTGTCATATGCTCAAATGCCAGTAATTGCATTGCCTGATCTTACCACCAAACCAGAACACAGTAATACAAGCAAAAGCAGGCAAATTTCAAAAAAGTCTTCATCATTGAAGAACTAGATTATGCCTGAGTATCATGGGCTATATTACCAGGTAGCAGGTGAAACTCTGCACGGAGGCTAGTATGCAACATAATTTCTATTATAGTACCAACAGATAGTCCGATCCACAGTAGGTGCCACTGTAACTTGTAAAGTGTCAGTGAAGTAAACCTGAGCTATAAGGCACCATCCCTGTTGCTCAAGAAAAAACGTAATTACAATAAATTTGTATGCAGTCATTGCATGTCATTTATAATATTTTTTGACCAATCCATGGAAATGTAGATCTGATTGAAGATGTCCTCTGGATATCCTTTCAAAATCATTGTTATTAAAAGGAGAGAAGAGTAACTTTAGGCATAGTACCAGTGATATCGATCAACATTCGAATTTCATTGTACAATTCATGAAATATACATTTCTTAAGTTCAGTATATATTATTATGTAGGTCACAGCAGTCAGCAGGAAATTCTTTTGTCATCAATTGTTATGTGCGTGATATTATCTCAAAGGTTAAACAGAATCATACAGAAGTAGAATACATTACAATGTATTACAAAATGTTAACCATGGTTGTTGTGTACATGAAATGCAATGAGTAATTGATCTTCTTACACCATATTGTGATAATGCAAGACAAATTTGCAGAGGCAGCTCATAAAACTCGCACAAATCCGTTTTCCACCCGCCACCGGCATTTCTGACTCCGGTGAATACATTTTACTTATAAATAAAATATTTAAACTATTGCACTATATGACTATAGCATACGAAAATTTAACACAAGGTTGGCCGGTGGCAGATAATACTTACTACTATTTGTTTGCTACTAATTCAAATAAATTATCTTTATTTACCTTGAACAATCCATGGTGATGAATAACTCCATCCTGATCTTTCAACAGTGACAGTAAGGAATATTCAGTATGCAATAGCATCTTTCCTTGTCTATCATCTTGCGTTTCAGGCTGCCCTTCATTCCTTAATGTCAAAATTTTTACCTGGAAATATAAAGGTACATGATTGTAAACTATCAATGAAATGTATTTATAGCAGAGGCCCATCATCACAAAGGCACTGAAGGCATGTGTCTAGAGAGGACAGACTTCTAAGGGGTGTCACATGTGAAAAATATTTGGAAAAATCTCAGAAATTGTTGTTGGTTGAATTATGGAATAAGGGACAGAAGCATTTTTATTTAAGGCATCAAGGCCCATATACATAAATACCTTAGAGTAACATACATAATCTTATAATTATACTATTTCATACGTAGAGTTGGGGACATGTGACGAGCGGTATCAGGTAGGCTCACCACAAAAGAATTAAAGTACACTTTGTGGCGTGACTCCAAGCATTCGACTCTCAGTGTGAACTTAAGTCATGATTCTGATTAACGCCACAATTTCTTCATCTTTTGTGGAGTTAGGTATTTTAGGGGCACTGATGTGGTACTTGTCTAGAAGCTCTCAACATTAATCTGCCACTGATGTACAGTGAAGCTCATAATATTGTTATTTATGCACTAGTAATATCTTTGTTGATGTTTTTATATCAATATGTCTACATAATATATTTTGATAATAGTTGTAATTAATTTTATTAAAATTTATTGATTATCAATCTCTCCTCTGAGGAAAACATGTTTGCAATATTTGCATAGTGTAAAAACCCAAATAAATATAATCAATGAAGATTTTATCTCAGTTTTCTTGATACAACAAGCTTGTCTAGTGGCAAAACCACAATTATTTATTAATATTACTCAGGTCCGTGCCAAAAGCTTATTGGTTTAAAGTCTGCATGTTAGTTTATTATGTAGTATTATATTAAGTATTGTTAAAAATCTTTTTTGCTTTTGCCTGTACATAAAATATTTTTTAATTTTATTTTTATCTTCCTCAAGAAACCAACTTCAATGCAAGAGGAAAAGGACTTGTGAATGATAATGTAATAAGATAAATTTAATCATTCATTTATTATTCGAGTAGCATAATATTTGAATTCAATACTTATACCAGCAAGGATGTAATAATAATCAAGGATTTATTTTAAATTATTATTACATTAGTATTTCACAAAATCACGCAATATAAGTGCAAATATTGTGCAATTAATAATAAAAAAAAACATTGATGGGATAATACAGGTAAAACAAAGCAATTGAAGATACTGAATTTCTATGTGTTACTAATGAAAGATTATTCAGGTTTCTACAAAAAATATGTTGTAATAAAACATAAAATAAAAATAATTTATTTAATAGTATAAATCATGCTGCTCTTTTAAAGTATGAATCATGCATATTAATACTTAAATATTATAAACAACATGACAAGTCTACAGAGAAAGGTTTATATGACAAAATGTACCTGGTAAAACTCATCAGTTCTCTCCTTCCTCGCCAAACATTGGACAATACTTTTAACAGGACTAGGTCCTAATTTAGGCCCCAGCAGGTAAGGCCCAGCCTTACGCACAAGCTTATCGGGCACAGGAGTACCAGGGGCAGGCACATCACTTTTATTATACGTTAGCTTCGTTCTCTTGGGCGAGCCAGGGCCAAGCTTCCTGGAATTCTTCAACACTCCACTAGACGTTGAATTAGCATAAGCAGATATACGTGCGATCTTCGGACTTGGCTGCAATAGCAAAGGTCGTGTCCTCTTTCCATGGTTCGAGCTGCTCTCTGGTCTCTCTTGGTCCATATCGCTAAAACTCCACTACTGAAATTCAACTACTTAACACTTAAATAATACCAATTGTTCACAATATAATAAGTCAACTAGTATTTACTAGCTATATAGCCATACTTATTTATGAACAAAGATATACTAAAGAAAAATAAATGTTTGCGAATTGCATTTATTTACTTGTGAAATGAAAATGTCTGACTGTGATTGACAACGACCGTCGAGAAATTAGACATCTGTGTTTTATGTCGTTCAGAAACTCATCAATAAAGAGAAGTTCAGAAATTCAATCATTCTCTATGGCCATGGTCATTAATTTTTTTTTGTTTGAAACACGATCTCTTTATTATTGACTTTACTCTTTGCACAATCTGCTACAATACCACGGAATAGGAATACCAAAGGAAATGGTATAAGACACAATTAGTATGGAAACTGCTGTCGCCAAACTCACACAAATAAACCAATAATCATACTTCGCACTACACACAAAGAATTCATTTGATTGGTCGTTTTTATTTTAGTAAAAATAAGCATAAAGCACATGCTATAAATTTGAAAATATACCTTCACTTCTATTGATAAGCTTTATTTTGATAAACTGCAAAAATTACTTACGACGTTTTGTTATCTTAGTAATGTATTACATTTGACTGACGAGATAATTCCGCTACTTGAGTAGAGATGGCAGTATTTTAGATGGACGCAATTTTAACCTTAAACACGTACGACATAAGGATGAGATTTTGTTTCAGAGATTGATTTTTAGCGCTATTCACCCAGTGATGCGCAATATTGAATTTTATAATTACATTATCGATATCGATAGATACATGATTTCTTATTAATGAGCTAACGAGTTTTATATGTGAAAATGTTGCATTTAGTATAATATAGTTTCTTACTATTTTTTATTAATAGACTCGACACTCGCACAATGGTACCAGTAGCTACCGCTCGCGTTTTTTAACTGAATCTTTTTGTAACAATACTTAACATGTTGTGTAGCTCATTTTAAATAATCTGGATAAAATAAGAATACTTTATTTTTTAATCCCCGATAACCGAACCCAGCTAACTATGTCAGATCAGATCAGATTGAATGTAAAAAGGTAACACTGTTTGTTACCTTTTTACATTAAAAGACAGAATAACTATCGAATTTGTAATATTATATTGTGATTACTTTTCTTTTTTAAGTCTATCGATAAACTCAGTATTGTACGAACTCACACATCACTAAACGAGTAGCGTAGAATCATGGTACAAAAAACTCAGATATGCTCAAAACTGACATATGCCACCATATTTGTGCCAGGTTCTATGAAAATTTGACAACACTCATACATTCCTGGCACAACATACTGAACTGTCATCGTGGTGAGGAGACCTATCTTATTTTATCATGCGTAGAATATTCTGTAGAATGTTCTAGATGTTTTTAGTAAGTTAACGAAACATGATTTTTATAAGAAATCATACTTACCGATGGTATGAAACACCTTCATTCATGAGATTTTTTCTCCTACTATCATTTTTACACTCCAGAATAGCACAATACGGCATGGTTAAAGAAATATAAAATAAATACGCAAGATTAGCAACTTGACCCGCTGTCAGAACACGACTGGTCATAGACATGGATTGATTAAGCGTAGCTACGCTTAATTGTGGCACGCGAACCACGCCTACTTCACATTTCCTTTGGTATTCCTATTCCGTGTACAATACAAATTTTATGTAAGGCTGATTTACATCAATGAGCGAAGGCTCATTTTATGCTCGTCCTATCAATTTTTTTAATGTAAACAGATTTAAAGCATTATTCAAATGTTCTCTTTGTGCTTGCAAAGATTTTATAGAATACCAGACCGAAATCTGGCCATAAGATCTTTACACTCATGTAATCAATGTGTAATCAAGTAAACAAAAAAAACGTAAATGAGATAAAAATTATAAAAACCGGCCAAGTGCGTGTCGGGCCACGCGCAGTAGGGTTCCATAGAAAAATACTTTTTAACTAAATGGCGTCCTTCAGAAAGGAAATGTTTGTAGTACACGAAACCAGCTAGCACGTATGACGAGATGTATGAATGTTGAGGAAGCGAAAGAAGTATGTAAGGAGCGAAGCACATGTTAATGTGGAGCTTCCCGGGATTTCTAATGGACTATACCATGTGGCCAACAATATTACGAATAAATAATAATAAAAACCTCACAGACAGACAAATAAAACAAAGATAATTAACATAAAATTTTTGCTTCTAGCCTAGACTCGTGAGGTTTTGCTTATTCAAACGGCCCATAAGAATCATTTTCCTTATCCGATTCACAGAGTACATTTGTATATAATAATATGATCCGATTCATTACCAGTACCTAAGAATTGAAGTGTTCGCTTCCGACATTACTGTATAACTTTTGTGAGAATTATAATATTTAGTCGCGCGTGCAGTAGTTTAAATTGTGTTAAAGTAAATAACTTTTTATTTAAAAATTACGGGATTTTTTTCTTTTCTTTTAAATTCATTTCGGGATTTGAGGCATATCCACTTTATTCTTTCGCTGTATGAAATCAGTGTAAGTACATGAAAAACTCTACCTAATTCCGACCTCTGGTAATTAGTAACTCACTCAAATTTTGAGGTTTCGTTAAACGAGGTAGAATAAGAGAATAAGTTACAAATTTTTATTACCCCCTCTGATTAAATTTCATTGTTTTTTAATATTATACAATGTTCCGTAGGTTGTAAAATGCTTCAAATTTGATACACGTTATAAAACGGTAAGAACAACCGAATTCAAAATTTGCAGCGTGTTACTAATTATTTTATCCTTTTTTTAACAAATTTCAAACTTTAAACTTCAATATTTTTATTGCAAATATGGGTATACAAAGATGTTACAAAATAGTAAAGACCACCATATTTTGCCCTTAGACATGCAATAACAGATCTTACATAATCTATTCATCATTATTTGTTTATAAACTATTTACTATCAAATTATAAAATTTACACAAGTATTTGTAATTTCATTGTAGATAGATAGATAGAGTAATCTTTATTGTACACCAATATTAACAAAGAAATTTATGCTGTAAATAAATGCACTTAAAAATTATGTTGCACAATGGGCGGCCTTATCGCTATAAGCAATTTCTTACAGGCAACCTTAGGATGGACAAGTAAGTAATGAGCAAAGTTATGGGCAGTCGTTGGTGCGTTAATTAAAGAAAAAAGAAAAGAAAAATACAGTAAAAAGAAACGTCATGATAATGACAATGGAGATTTTAAATATAAATAATACAGAATTTAAACTACGTATAGTGTCTTAACCTAAAATTATATATAATATACTAATATACCTTATTAAATATATTATATAATATTAAATATATTATCTACTTATATATACCTAAATATATAAAATATATACTACATATATACATAATAATATAAATATTATCTAATATTCAGGACACAATATTACTAAATATCAACAATAATTTCCTAAAGTGACATGAAATGCTCATTGACCATTTTTTTAAATATAGGCAAAGATTGAGCTTGTCTAATGCATACGGGCAAAGCATTCCACAATCGTATTCTAATAATAAAGAATATTCCGTATGTTGCTAAACGCTGCAAATTTAATACATGGTTCAAAATGATAAGACAACAATATAATTCTAATGTTATTAATAAAACACAAGTTTCACCCCTTTTCAACCCTTTTACACCCCAGAACGCTGCAAAATCACAGGGTAAGTTATTCTACCTCCTTTAACGAAATCTCAAAATTTGAGTGAGTTACTAATTACTTACGGGTTTTGGCTTTAATGACTGGCCTACAAATTCTAATTGTAATTCCAATTACCTTTCTCTACAAAATAACCAAAGTAAAACCTATACTAATCAATCAATCAATGTTTAATCTCTTTATACTATGTTTTGGTTAATCTAGAAAAAATAGCAATACACAATCAATCTTTGTAAGCAGCTATTCGCGCGAACTCTAGTGCACTTGTGAGCAAAGGACTTAAGATTGTCTATTGTCGACAGATATCAAACTGACAATTTGTGACAAATCGATTTTGACAGATTTTATAACCATGTTTGTCTCGAAAGTACTTGATAGTATTTTGTGATCCCATTTCCGATCAAATTGTGCAATAACAATAAAAATATTAGCCACTGTACATAGTTTGACTTTTAAAGGACAGCAGAATGTGGAAAAGTTTAAGGTTAACTCAATCACAGTTGTTAAAGTTAAAACATTTCAATGGCCACAAAATTCATCAAGTCGGTGTCCCTGCCTTAGATTCAGTACTAAACCAGTGGTATGAATTTTGCAAAAAGCCGCCGAAAGGATTCGAGAAGTATTTTGAACCGGGCACCAGTCAAAAACACCCTAAAAATCCTGACAAAGATGGCACGCCTGCGCCGTCGAAGAGCGCACAGCCGTCTCCGAAACCTATGTCTTCACCAGAAAAACCATGGAACATGAACATGTTCTCAGGTTCAGGGGGTGGCAGCGGCGGCAGTGGCCCTCGTGGAAGCTACGAAGGTCCCGATAGAGAAAAATGGATGATGCTTGGAGCTATGGGCGTTGTGACGTTACTGGCATCTATTACATATTTCGAACTCCGATACAGAGAGATTAGCTGGCGAGACTTTGTCAATTTATATTTAACCAAAGGTGCAGTAGAAAAATTGGAAGTAATCAACAAAAAATGGGTGAGGGTCAAGTTGACTGCAGGTTCAGCTGTTGAAGGGAAAGTTATCTGGTTTGCTATTGGCAGTGTAGATTCTTTTGAGAGGAATTTGGAGAATGCACAAATAGAGAGGAATATTGACCCACCCAACTTTATTCCTGTTATTTATAAGACTGAGGTGGAAGCTTCCAGTTTGACAGGCCTGCTGCCTACTATTCTTATCATAGGATTTTTAATTTATATGATGAGAAGGTCGGCAGACATGATGGGCCGTGGAGGCAAGAAGGGAGGTGGACTATTTGGTGGAGTGATGGAATCTACAGCAAAACTCATCAATCCTTCAGACATTGGTGTTAAATTCCAAGATGTTGCTGGCTGTGAAGAAGCTAAAATAGAGATTATGGAATTTGTAAACTTTTTAAAGAATCCCCAGCAGTACATTGACTTAGGAGCTAAAATTCCTAAGGGAGCATTGCTTACTGGCCCTCCTGGTACCGGTAAGACATTGTTAGCTAAGGCTACAGCAGGAGAAGCCAATGTGCCTTTCCTCACTGTCTCTGGCTCTGAGTTCTTGGAGATGTTTGTGGGTGTTGGTCCCTCCAGAGTGCGAGACATGTTCTCTATGGCTCGCAAACATGCTCCTTGCATCCTCTTTATTGATGAAATTGATGCTGTTGGTAGAAAGAGGGGTGGTCGCAGTTTTGGAGGCCATTCTGAGCAAGAAAATACTCTGAACCAGCTTCTAGTGGAAATGGATGGGTTTAATACTACCACTAATGTTGTAGTGTTGGCTGCCACAAACAGAGTAGATATTCTCGACAAGGCCTTGCTGAGACCAGGCAGATTTGACAGACAAATCTTTGTTCCTGCACCTGATATCAAGGGCAGAGCTTCAATTTTCAAAGTTCATTTGGGTCCATTGAAGACTACCTTGAATAAGGAGAACTTGGCTAGGAAAATGGCTGCACTTACACCAGGTATGTTATTGTTATTTATTTATTTAATACCTGGAGCCCTGAGCAATGAAAACTTCATCTCATTGGTGCATGAAAGGAGCCTCCCCGAGTGAGAGACACGCTGCATATGCGGCGCCGCAGCGTTGTAAATCGACGCATCAGATTGGATGTTGAACACACAATCGACTCTGGCATCCCATACGATGCGGCCTGGCCCTGACGTACACAACGCTTACCTACTGATAGCGCGCGAGTTGAATGCAGAGCTTAGGAATGCGGTAGTGCTGTGAGCTAATTATAATTATTGATGACCACAATGAGTAATGAATGTCGATAAATTTACACAATGTTATAAGTTTAATTTTATTTTTTACACTAGGTTAACATGATGAAAAAAAAACAATATCATAATTATCACACGTTTTTAATAATCATTTCACAAAATGGAATAAAAAAAATTTAATCAGATTCAGATATGGTTAAATTGGTGTCACTATCCTCGCCGTCGCTGACCTCAATGACAAATCGATCTATGGTATCTTCAAATTGATCCATCTCTTTGCCAATAATTTTCTTCTAAAATTATGACGTGATCATCGTAGCCACGCCAATCTTCCTCTGTAACCTGAGAAACCGCCGCCAGCTCCGTAACTTTTAACCTTTTTAGGGATAAATCTGAAGTAACATTGTGATGTAAAAAATAATAATATAGTATAGTTGACAAGGATGGCACAGCACTACAAGGCAGGCGCGTGAGGTGGGGCGTGCGGATAGCGGGAGGAGATGCTCCCGCTCTTTACCTCAGACCCTGCATTCAACTCGCGCGCTATCTGTACGTCCGGCGCATCCTGGGTAGTTCACAAGTTCTCCAAAGCGAATTGGCCTATCCTTTCAGCACAATGGCAAGTCAAAATAAATTTGACTCAGCCATCGACACAACAAAGAAGAAGATTTCATTGCTGCTTAGAAATACTAAAACATGATGTTGTGCAAGCTGCAACTGTATACCCATTATCATATAGGAGAAAATGCAAATTAAATAGTGACATTTAAAGCTCATCATCATTATTTTATTAATGAAGTGTGATGGAATTCTGAATGTGCACAATTTAAAGTATTAATGAGTCTATTATTGTGGGTATAAAACATGAGTCATCTATTCAGTATTGTTATTCGAAAATATTATGTAAACATACCTACTTTAATAAATAACAACAATTTATACGTATAATTGCTATAATTATAGGTATAAATATAAAGTTTTTTGAATATGATATTGATTTGCTGCATGACATGTGTCAGCTGTAAAATTTATCAGGTAATTAAGTTGAGGTAGTTCTTTCATCTTTGTTTTTATTTTTTCTTATCAGTGTGTAGTTGCAATACAATTTGTAGTACAAATCTGTTGTTGTTGATAAGAGTAAGTAAAAACAAATCTGGCATACCTAAATTCAGAAGGCCTAACCAGTGGCCGCAATGCATCAAGTAAGGAGGTGTGTTGGTAAATACTGTAAATAGCCTAAGAGTAGGGCTCTGAAACTTATTTATCTGCTGCCACTGTATGCTTTTTTATTTTTTTATTCTGTATAATTTTAGAGACTTTTGAAATGCACAGTGTATTTTGGTTCATCCTGCTCTCAGCATAATACATCTTTCTATAGATTAACCTACGGGCCATGAACTTGAACAAAGCCATAGAATCAATGTCATTATGTTGGGATAAAATTTTATGATATGCGCCTATATTAGCTTTGTTCAAATTCAATACGTTTACTAAATTATATTTAGAAGACCCAAAATGTACACATTCCATCAGCAAGTGATGTAAATCTTCAGTAATTGCACATTCCTCCGTTAGGTGAATTGGATTTCTTCATCAGGAATTTTTTACATGGGATGTGTCCTGATCTGAGTCTCTGAGCAGATACTACTAATTGTCCACTTCTTCTTCTTCTTTCGTATCAATGGCTGCAGTCATATTCTCATGGTGTTAACTTAAATTGTCCACCTAAATTACAGTTACACCAGGCCACTTGAAGAGACTGATTTTTTTATAGTTCTGTACCATATCACTTTCTCTAAAGACTTGATTAAAAAAAACCGGGTAAATATGAGAAATCCCGTATTTTATAACATTCTTGACCATTTAATTTTGTCCCTTAGGAACGAAAAAAAAGGTTGGCAACTCTAAACACAACTTCATGCCAACAAATGAGTTTTTGTGAAACTTGCTTACCAATAGAATTTTGTGTATTTTGATGGCTCATAGTATTTTTTGGTAATATGGATTGCATAACAGGTCTCCAGTAGGCCACAGAGGTTTTCTTGTATGCATCCCACAGCGCTGAACCTAATGGTACTTCAACTGCTTACAAAGGTTGTAATAAAATTAGCACAACACAAACTTCTTCAATTTTAAACAAATAAAATTAAATATATTGTAAACATTAAGTATCAGATCAATAAAATAACAAAAATATATTATTCTTAACTTCCGAGAATCATTTCAAAACAACTCAAAATATATAAGAACAAAATAAATAATACGCCTTTTTATATTTTCAGGTTTCACTGGCGCAGACATCGCCAATGTCTGCAACGAGGCCGCTCTGATCGCCGCTAGAGAGTTAGCCAAAGACATCAACATGAAGAACTTTGAACAAGCCATTGAACGAGTTGTTGCTGGCATGGAAAAGAAATCTAATGTTCTCCAACCTGACGAGAGGAAGATTGTCGCCTACCACGAAGCTGGACACGCAGTCGCAGGCTGGTTCCTCCAACATGCCGATCCCCTTCTAAAAGTATCCATCATCCCTAGAGGCAAAGGCCTTGGATATGCCCAGTACCTACCCAAGGAACAGTATCTGTACAGCAAAGAACAGCTATTCGACAGGATGTGCATGACTCTCGGAGGGCGAGTCAGTGAGGAAATCTTCTTTGGCAAAATCACGACCGGTGCCCAGGACGACTTGAAAAAGATAACACAAAGCGCCTACGCACAAATAGTCCACTATGGTATGAACGCCAAAGTTGGTAACGTATCCTTTGACATGCCGCAACCTGGTGAAATGGTCATTGACAAACCTTATTCAGAAAAGACTGCCGAACTTATCGATACTGAAGTTAGATACTTAATTAATTCAGCGCATCTATTCACAAACGAATTATTGGTCAAGCATAAGGAGAATATTATCAAAGTGGCGGAAAGACTGTTGAAGCAAGAGATTCTAAGTAGAGATGACATGATTGAACTTTTGGGACCACGCCCCTTCCCAGAAAAGAGTACATACGAGGAATTTGTTGAAGGTACCGGATCATTAGATGAGGACACCACATTACCTGAAGGTCTTAAAGATTGGAACAAGGAAAAACAACCAGTGCCACCGCCAGCACCCGTCGATAGTATACCACCTCCATCACCCAGTAAAAATTAAGTTTTTATTTTAGATTGAAGATAGAGATGTTATGTGGAATTAAATATTTTAACTACCTTTAAGTTATAAAGGGATTTTTGTTAACGTCTATTGATGTGTGTAACATGACTTAGACTCGTTTAAAGTAGTTTGAGAATTATTGAATAACTGGAAATGGTTTCAGCATTTAGTCACGCCTCATGGTCACCAACCAGTACAGTACAGAAGTAATACGGATTCAAACTATTTATTAATAAGCAAAGTAGGAATCATCGATTTTTTGCATTTTTTGTAATATATTCTACTTAGACGCTTTAACATTGCTTGTATTGTAAAATAAACAAATTCCAGTATTTCAATGTGTGTTATGATTTCTAATCGCCTACAATCTATATCAGTTGTAGTCTTTCTGATGATAAGTGGTAACTACAAACCATTGCAGATTTGTCGAGACGTTGAAAGACAGTTAGATATTGTCCTTTCTGTCATTAACTAAACAGCCTATACCAACAACTTCCTATCCTTATTTATGTATAACAGAAGTAAATAAGTGTGAGCAAAATTAGTGACTATCATAACATAACATAACATCACGCCTATATTACCCAAAAGGGTGTAGCAGAGGCGTTGTACACCCACACTTCACTATGACTAGGTACCATGGGATTGGGGATGAGCCTATCGCCATCCATCGGGCATAATTCCAACTCCGTACTGCTATTGTGAATTTCCTTACGGAAAGTTTACAAATAACAATTTGCTCGAACCCGAGACCTCGCAGTGAATGGCGCATACGCTAATCACTAGCACCTTACCATATATATGCTGGCTGACTACAATTGGATTGCTGTTCACTAATGATAAAATGCTGTTTTTTTCTTTATCTTTAAAAAATGACACTCACACTAGGAATATCTCCTGTGTCGCGGGGGTGTTCACTAACATACATTTCACACACATAGAGCACACCCAGAGTCGGAACAAATCTTTGCAGATCACACAGATTTGTCCCGAGTGGGGATCGAACCCACAACACCAGCGCAGTTGAAAGCGGCGAGGCGACCGCTTTAACCAACCGTACACTAAAGTGTTAGGGGTGATGTTACTACTAATCTGATCCAGTAAAGGCTTCCTACCTATCACGTCAAGGTCCATACAATATCACCGACCCGCCTCGGAAGATTTTCCCATTCAGCTTGCCCCATTACTAAACTATATTAAGAATCTAGATTTGCGGCCATGTGGCTTTGGTTCTAGACTTCTAAAAGTTTTAGGAGTAAACTCTGAACTTCCCTAAAGCTGCAGCCATAGCGTAATGATATCAATACTTATGTTAAAAAGTGGAAAGATATTTTCTTTGTTTGTTTGTACCCAATAGGTTTCGAAACTTACTGGACCGATCGTGGTGCTTATTGGTGTAGCGAAAATTCTAGATCCCATAAAAAATAAGCCACTTATTATAGCCGCGAATAGAAGCTAACAGGTAACAAAATCATGATGGTATAGGGATTTCCTACTTATACCCTGTATAGGAAACCCTAATACTGTCCCACGGACATGCCACATGGACGGAAAGTATCTTGAATATTGTAGGTAGATAGAAGATTTTACTGAAAGAAGACATTATTTTATTCATAAAAACAACTTAAAATACATTTTAAGAAAATTGTAAATATGAACCGGTTAAAAACCGAATAAATAGAATAAATATATAATAATCTGAGCCCCGGTTATTCAAATCATTGTAATTAGTATTATTTATGAATTATTTTTATATCATTTTTTGTAATGTTTTGACGTGTTCAAGCGCCTCCTGGGGCCTATGAAAATAAATGATTTGAATTTGAATTTGAAATGAATACCTACTGTATTTTTATGGCGGCAATAGGCAGCGTCAATGGTTAAGAGCTATCTCTCACAAATATGGTAGGTATGCAAGGAAAACCATAAAACAAAGCATTAATAAAAAAAAACCAGTCAACATGGCTATGCCACCAGTAAATTATTTAAAATTTTTTTTAAAAAAAAGTACAAAATGTATTTTTTTTTTAAATTGAGCTGGTTCGATTTTGCGACGTTACAAGCAAATTTTCAAAAAACTTTAAATTAAAAAGATTATTTTTATTTTTTTAATTTCTTCTATCATTAAAATCTTCTATGTACCCAATGTATGTACCATATTTAAGATACTTCTCCTCCATGTGGCATGTCCGTAGAACAAAGTATAATATAGCTTGCCAACTATGCCCAAGAGATGGAAATAGGCTCGTTCAGTTTTTGAATTAAAGTTATATACCTACGTACTGTTGTCCCAGAATTTAGTTATGAATAACTAAATTTTAGTCAAAGATGTTGCGTGCGAGGAGTTCACCAACCTCATTCTGCTTGTTCCGTCTTCGTGCTATACCCTGAATGCTCAGTGCATGTATGGCGTAGACGCGTAGTGCTCAAAGAGAATATAACTATAGGTTGTGCAGTTAGCGGTCGCCTTGCCAATACGTTAGAGTTGTGGGTTCGATACCTGCACAGGCGCACAGGACAAATCTTCGATTGATTTTACAAAGATTTGTTCCAATTCTATGAGCGTGATGTATGTTTTTAAAGCGCCCGCAATACAGTAATTAATCCAAATTCCGTCCTTTTATTAGAGTGATATAGGAATTATGCGTACCTACTGTACACTTAACAATGATGTTCATAACGCTTCCTTTCTGGTACTTTTTTTTTGGGTAGGTAGAGGAATTAAATAATTTACTACATTTCGAGTACCAATATATTTAATTGGCCACTGGCTGAAATTAAAAATTTACATTGCCTCCCTTCCAAGTAAGTCGAATGTAATAAAGAGAGCATATGCGCGCCGTCAGATAGCGCCAATGAGCGAACGCTTACAACCGCGCGTATATGCCCGCCTTGTACAACAAAGTGAAGGAACAACTTCAACAAAAAAAAACAGGGTTATATTAAAATTATAATATGAAAATATTCAAATATCAGCTGAAAATACATCCAGCCTTATTTCTGTTTATTTAAATATTCACTACATTTACTTTATACATCACCAATTTCTTAAGTAAATTCAGTTTTTGTACAATATAAAAAGAATCTTATATTATTATCTATGTTTACACGCGAGTAGTGTATAACACGCCCGCAGTCGCATTACAGCTTGATCTAACCGAGCGAACGAGAAATAAAGAGAAATCGTAACAAAATATTTAAAATTATGGTAATTATTACAAGTAACTACACTATTTTTATGTTCAACATTTTATGTCAATATTCATTATTATCTATACTTAATTGAAGCCTATGATATAATATTATAAATGATGAAAAACATTACTTTCTTCATGATATCATTCAACAATTAATCCATTAACAACTTGCATCCTTTTACGCGTATCTATCGAACGGAAAATTATCACTAATCTCAGTAACAACAAAAGGTCCATATCAATGACAGTCTCTGATTTTTTCCCCTTTAGGTTTTCGGCCCCTCTTCTTGCCGGACGTGACCCCGGCGAGCGCCATCGCGGCGCGCTTCGCTAGACACGACTTGCAGAACCAGTCTTCAGTGGCACCGGGCTCCTCGGTGATCCCCACGCACACCCAGTGGTACCAGCCGTCGCAACCATCACAACCGATCATCGGCGAACCGTTGTCAGGCCGCCCACAAGCCGGACACACCCAAATCTTATTCCCGTGCTCGTCAACGTAATAAGGAGTAGGTAATGGCCCGGTTGGCTTTTCGACCGGAGCGACAGGCTGTGGCGCCGGAGCCGGTTCTTCCGAAATCGACGCAACATCGTCGTCAAAGTGCTCTACGTTACCTTTCTTGGACAGCGGCTTGATCAATATTCTCTTATATTTCGAGGAGGAGGATGGAGTATTCTTTCGTGGCGGCGAGCTCCCTGATGGCGGTGATGATGATTGGCCTTCGCCATCGAAAATATGATTGTGCTTTGAATGTTTGATCTTGGGAGGCCTCGTGACTAGTGCGGATATTTGCGCCAGTTCCGGAGACCGACTGTGTTCTCTCGACACTGGCTCTTCCTTCATTGGCGAATCCTCCTCTTCGTCTTCCTTTTTAACTACTGGTTTTATGTTTAGTTTAAAAATGTCTGGCGAACTTGGTGGCATTGGTGAATTTGAGTTAGATGAGCTAAGTTTCAGCGTCAGTTTCGGCACAAGGCCGTCAGCTCCTTGAGACTTTTCTTTCTTTTTATCCTTCTTTTCTTTTTTTATTTTATCTTTAAACTCTTGCTTCTCCTCTTTTTCACGTTTCTTTTCAGATTTATCTTTGTTCTTGTCCTTCTTATCTTTTTTCTTCTTGATTTTAATGCCATCCTTATCTTTGTCCTTCTTCTCTTTCTTATGTGATTTATCTTTCTTCTTTTCCAAATTATCTAAATCTCTGTCTTGTGGCAGTTCAGGCGTTGGCGGTCTAACTGGTTCCGGCGCCGGCTCGGGCGCTGGTGGTATGATAGGTTCGGGCACCAGTATGCGTGGTGGGACGGGAGACACCTTCGGCGGTGGATTGTGCCTTACAGGCTCCATTTTAGGAGGATTTAATTCGATCGTAATATCTGGCTGAACAGGTGGCATTTTGTACAGATTTGATTTATGATCTTTATGCGACTTAGATTTATGTTTCTGTAAAATGTTTGGAATGGTCTGAGATTTGTGCTTATCATGTCTGTCCTTTTCGCGACCCATCATTTGCGATTTATGCATGCCTCTGTCTTCATCATTATCTACGGGAATAACTTCTAAACTAGGACGACGTAACATTGGAGGTATTTTCATAGGGGAAGATCTGGATGTGTGAGGAATGCCCATAGGTAAAAGTGGATTTCTGATACCAGAGTTAAGACCACCTGGTAGAAAACTAGGGCCTGGTATTAACCCAGGTCCACCTGCTCCTAGTGCAAAAGGATTGGTTAGCAAATTCGACGGCGGTAGCCCTCGTAATGCAGGATTATTTGCAAACCCAGCAAAGAAATCACTAGTGCTGGGTATTAATCCAGGAGTAGGTATTAAGCCTGGGCCGGGCATTAAACCTCTACCTGGAGCCATTGTAGGGAAGAATGGGAATCCAGGTGGCATTTGTGGCAACTTGGATTCATTCTTTGGCCTACTTGATTTGGGCGGTTTGATACCAGCCATTTTCATACCATGTTTTTCAGCTTGTGCTAACTCAAATGCTAATTGTTGTTGTTTCTTTATCATTTTTGCTTCATGTTTAGCAGCTTTATCCTTTTTATCCTTATGTTTCTTTTCTTTCTTTATTTTTGGACTGACACTAGCTACATCTTTGGGAAAAGGTACTTGCAGAGATTGATTAATTGATATACTAGGGCGATATTCCATAGATGGGGCTCTAGACGTTCTAAGATTTATATCTACAGAGTCATCATCAATGCTTATAACTTCGTCAGTCCTCAAATCCATAACTTTAGACAAATCTACAGCACTATGATCATTATTGTTCACAACAGGCTCTTCAGCCTTCACTCTAACATTTTCAAAGGATCTTCTTTCAAAAGAATTATCATGCGTAGAATTTTGCAACCTTGAGATCACTGAATCAGACTGTAATTTATCGTGGGCAACCTCTGGAGAAGGTTTATCTTCTTTAGATTTGTTCGATATTCTTTTAAATATATTAATCTTTGATCTATCAGGTTGAGAAGCCAATTTCTCTTCTTTGTCAATACTAAATTCTTTCTTGATTTCTCCTTCTGGTATAAATGAATTTGTTGCAGATATAGGCTTAGGTACAGGTATAGAATTAGAAACAAGTGGTGATTTTGAAATAGGTATTTTCCTTGGTACAGGAATTGTATCTTCTTTGACCACTGAGTGCCTAGAGTTGACAGGAGGTGGTGGATCAATGGGCTCCTGTTTAATGTGAGGTATAGGCCTTAATGACTCCACCACAGGGGCAGTTGGTGAAGGCATTGCAGACTTTGATGGAGTCGGTAGCAGCTTAGGCGCTGGCATAGTCACATGATTATGATGCGTGGGATGCACATCTTTACTTTTCATTGGATAACCAGGTGGATACTTATTCAATTTACTACTATCCTTAGATTTACTACTCTCACCTTTATGACTTTTATCTTTTCGTTTACTTTTCATCACTTTACCATTCAATAGTTTATTCTTTTTAGATTTCTTATCACTTTTTTCTACTAACGGTGCCTTCATGGCATTAGAATGATGTGAGTTTGCTTTATGCTTTTCATAATGCTTTTCTGACATGACAGCAGGTGGTCTTGCCTCAGGCAGCTTGCCTTCTCTAGCCGGAGACAGAAAACCTGACATAGTCATCATCACACTGCTGATTTCTCTAGTCCTTTCCTCCTCCTCTAAACGTAACCTTGGTCTTTTACTGTTTGGCAATGAGACTGGGTCTGTGGGTCTCTTGAATATATCCTTATTCTTATCCGGACTGTCTGTAACTGAAATTTCTGGGCTTGTACATGTTGCATTAGTACTGTCAGCATTATCAATGCCATTTTGACGGATTTCAACAGTTCCAGCCACTGCCGGTGTATCCCTTTCTTTCTCAGGGTACATAGGGGGTAAGTGCTCATGAACGTGCATAGGTCTTGTGACGACTTCATGGCTACCAGGTTTCAAGAAATTCAAGTTAGATTCTTTAGGTTTAGGGAACTTTTCTGAGGGCACAGGTGTTGGCACTGGTGGAACACACCTTGTGTACTCTGTCAATTCTGGTATATGTATGTGGAGGTCGCGAAATACTAATCCTAAGTCATGTAAATTTGGTTCAGTCCTATTAAATTGTTCGGCGTATCTATTAGCTTGTGTCCCAAGTGATTGTATATACTTCTCCAGTACATGCACCAATATGTCTAGTGGAGTTGAGTTTATTCCGTTCCATCCTATAGTTTGGCATATTTGCGCAACATTCCTTCGCAGTATCTCACGGGCGTACGCCTCTGACATTATGACACCAACAAAGTTATCTGGAACAAACGAATTTATCACGTTTACTACGATAGTTCACCATGTATCGCATAACCAACATGTAATTTGGCGAATTCATCATGTTTACAACGGTATAGAATCGTGTTACGATCATTGGAGCTCCTGAAACAGCAAATCTCATGATTTTTATACCTGCAAGTGTCTAGTAGTACAGAGTCGTGATTCCGAATGGGTGAATATTTATCGTTTGGAACACACATGTATGCATCACTACAATCTCGGCAACTCAAAGATAATTTATAAAAACACATAAATCGTTTACAATGCAAAATAACGAAGTGTTTACGTAAAAACTTCTCAGCATTCTAAAAACACAGTGCCCCGTGCGCCATGATTGCATTTTGGGTTGTCAATGTTGAATGTTGCAGGTTAAAAATATTTAAAAGGCGGCTTATTATAGACGCGTTCACAAAAATTATAATGTAAACAAAAAATTAAGGTTGGTAACATTTAAGTAACATCGCCTAAATACCTAAATAAAACATTATTTTCGACCCTTGTACGAGTGATCCTGGTTTCATGCATATTTTAGAGGAGAACGGATTGAACTTAAAAGGAATAGTTTACAAAACCAGAGGTATGCGAGGGACAGAAAGGTAGAAGATTATTAGTAGAACGGATATTTCGGTCATGGGTCATGGTTAGAACAAAGATATTGAAAATAAGGAAGAAGACGGTGGATATCCTGGATATACCCTATAGATTTTTAAATATCGTATCTTAAATATTTATTTTTAATCCTTTCTATAATGAACTTGTATTTCAATTCGTGTAAAGACCAAATCACTGCGTTATTTTCCATATGTACATATAGGCTGTCAAGGAAGAGTTGAAATTAATAGGGGCGCTAGAGTGCTGTTCTACTGTTCGTATGGCAACCCATATAGTTCACTTCCCAGGACTTGATACTTAGCTGTATATAAAAAAAAATATTCTATTATTACCCATTATATCGAAAGCTGTAGCTAAGCGTTAAACGTCGGTTTAACACGATGAAATCGGCACTAAGTAATAGTAAAAATAATGTAATTAATTTGTACAGCCAGCAGTCATAAAATAGGTTCCGTTTCCAGACTATTTTGCCAAGCTGATTTGTGGTTTTACTGTCCTCTGTTTTTATCAATAACCAGAAAATAAAAGAAAAATATATTTGAAAAATATTTTATTTTAAGTATTTGAATAAATCTTTTCTTTCTATACATATTATTAAACTGCCTCGTTGGTCTAGTGGTTAGCGTTAAAAAAAATAACTTTTTGTCTAATAGCACAAAAATCAAAGTTATCTAACACTTTCTTCGGACGACCTTTTCGGTTTTTTCCTGGTGTAAGAAATACGCCTCTATTTTGTGCTCCTCCTCGTGCAATTCTTCGAATAGTATTTATTGATTTACCTGAATTAAGTAAAAATCATAGATATAGCAGAAAAGATAAAGCAGTCCGAGCCATTTCGGAGTGAGGGGATAGTTGAACCCCTAAACACCACCCCTGGCTACGCCCATGCGTGATATTATTTTATGTTATTTACTTAAACTCTACTCAAGTATCAACATTAACCTAGTCGCGCTTTACCGCAACACTGAGTACAACAAACGTCAACTAAACCAATGTGCTAGTTTTAATTATTGAATAATCCGCTTATTTTAGCAATAAATTCAAAACAGCTTTGGTTTTATCCATTACCTATACTTGATTTGACTAAAAACAACATGTTAAACTCTCACATACCGGTCATATCAGCGGTTCTTTGATAAACATTGCCGATATCCGAAATAATTTTTTTGCCTCATATTCCATTAAACATCTTTTATATACATTGTAAATTATTTCTCTGCCAGACCTTCGGATAGTTTTATTCACTGTTTATTACTTTTTTCCTGTTTTAATTGCCGTTTTATACTCTTATAAATAAAATTTACCAACGCGTAAACTCTGTTTACATTATTTATTGACATCTGTCATTATTTTGACAATGTTGCTAACAGACAAAAAAATTAGTTCCAAATCTACTCTTTCTTTATATTTACAACAAGGTCTCGTAAATAGGAGTGTTTGTAAAATAAAATAAAGTGCACGCGAGAATGAATCGTGGGCAATTTATAGGTGAAGAAATCAACATTCTACGTTGGTGTTGGGGCGTAGCTAGTCAATTATAAATTATTATGTGGTTATAATTTTATTGATGATGCACAATGCATCTATCATACATATTAGAGTCTGGCTAACAAAAGTTGGCCCCAGAATATTGGCGGCAAATTTAAAAAATACATATGCATGACATCACTAAAATTATACTATGCAAATTGCAATAACCTACTTTGATACATGGTAGTTCATTATTAAAAATATCATATATATTCACAGTATATTTGAACATTATGTTAGGGAAATCAAGAAACAGAATTTATGTACACATGTATTAATTTTTGATATGTACCAGGTTTGTAACGGGCTTTTAAGGATTTATTGGTCTGGTAGAGTTGGTGAATATGGGTGGAATCCGAAAATAAATAGAAAAATAAAATACGACAATATTCCATACATATTAAATAACTTAGTTTTATTCATCATAATCAAAATCAGATTCTAACACTTCAATGCCAAAAGATTCATCACTGTCACTAGTATCGCTGTCTCCAACATTTATAATGAAACTTTCTAAATTTTCTTCTGTTATTTTATCACGTTCTTTATATTTATTTTCAACATGTATTACATGATCAGTTTGATCAGTAATTTTCTTCTAATCCTGTGGACTTATGTTTTCAAATGAATCTTTAATTATTTCTTATCGTGACTGCAATATTTTTGCTAGCCACTTTACGTTTTGCCAAACTCCAAACAAGCTCGACAATGGTAGGGTGGAACTGTGGAAGTCTCAACACCTCATGATCACATTGATTTAAAATTTCATCAGCTTCATATATTGGATCAGGCATATTTTGTTTTACAATACACAACAGCTCTGCTTTCGTGTGGTAGTCGTGTTATTGAATTCCATTATCACGAAGCCACTTTCTTATATTACTTTTACGTGTTTGTGTGTTAGGAACCTTATTTATAATTACCGAATGGTAACTAGCATTATCCATTATGATTACACTTGGTTCTTCCAAATTTGTTATAAGTTTTTCTTTAAGCCATTTAATAAAATTTTCAGCATTCATGTCATGGTGATAATCAGATTTTTTTGATTTAGTGCTAAACACTAACAAAGAGTTTGGTACAGGGCCTTTCTCTGATCAAGAATGAACTATAATGTACCTTTTCCCGGTTGAAACATTTTCAATTGCACCACTAGTTCAAGGACCTTGCCATGACTTCTTTTTTTTTTTTATATTCATAGCCATTGGCTAATAGCAAACGGCGCAGAGTTTCTCTGCATCCGTTAAAATCAATACTTTCTTTTAACTCCACCAACAGTGTCCTCAGTGTAGGAACTTGATTTTTAACAATATAAAATTCGGTTATTTTGTTACGCATAGCGTCTATGTCAAACTTATCTAGGTTAGACACAGTAGGTTTCCGTGGGCGTTTCTTCCCCGGGGTACTCCAGACACCTTCATTTACTGCACCTTCCCTTTTTACTCTCTTTTGTGTTCTGACACTCACTTCTGCAAAGAAGAAATACAAAATATGTAATTAATTCTTGGTATTATTACGTAAAAATGCAAAGGTTTTTTACGGCATAATTTCAAAACATCAGTGCATAGTAAAAACTTACCAGTCATTGAAGCTATTTCTTTTAAGTACTGATTCTGTGTTATTATCCTATCTTTCTGCTCTTTTCAATAGTTTTTACTATTTTATCAACTCCTTCGACGTCTTGCAGATTCTCTGCTAAAGAAAGTTAATCGTTTTAAAATTACCAACAAAAATACAGCATAAATTAATTATGAGTATACGTAAAACATACGTGCTGTTATTAAAATGAATATGTCGACTGATGCGATGTACGAATGAATATAATTAGTTTTATTCAATACGAAGAAGCGTAAGTAACTTATTTGTAAGGATACGTAAATTATAAATCAAAAATAGGACGACTGTATAGGTAGGTGTTCAAAGTATCAAAATAATATTGTCTATTAACCTATGAAATTTAACACCACACGTAGACAATCTTGTTATTGTTTAAACGCGGCATCACGCTGTTGTTGTTTTTCGTGGAACTTGCCAATCATGCAAAACAACATCTTTCGTACACCACTTTTGATAGATTTGTTCATTTTAAACCGTAATTATTAGAATCACAATTTGCACAAACGCATACAATTTGACACCATAGATACCGAACGACAACCTTGTCAAATTGACATTGACGTTCATACAGAGATGCTATATAAAAAGTTCGCAAATAATTCCAGGACCTACTTTCGTTAGCCAGACTCTATATTAATATTCATTGCTGTAGCCTTGATTGAACGTGTAAGAATGCTAAGAATAACTGTGAACATTCGAACCGCTTCGTACAATCATCGACTAAGTAAGTAAACAAATGGCAAATTTTGGACATCTCTTATCCATAGACAACAATAAAAAAACTACCATGACAGTTTGTCAAATCCGCAAATGGTTGACGGATTGTGATATGCTTTTTGTAGATAGAAATTCATAATTATTCGTTATTATACTGGAAATAAGCGTGAATATTCAGACAAACACAATAATCTCAATACGTTAATTATGAAAAATACTTAAGATATCACGAGGAGTAAATACTATCGAGTTCATATATTCGCGTAGGAATAGAAGAGTTTGGGCACTAGAGTTTTAACGTTTTATAACTTTTTGATGTTAAAACTGTTGATGTTTGTGGTTGAGTATTGAAGTTCGAAGATGACCACGTCTTCTGAAGACGTTTTGCTCAGCGTGGGCCACGTGAGGTACAAGAAAGGAGATGGTACTTTGTATGTTATGAACCAAAGGTTAGCTTGGATGTTAGAAAATAGAGACACTGTAGCTGTTTCACACAAATATGCTGATATAAAAAGTAAGTCGTAATTTTAGAAATATATTCTATAAAATAATAATGATACATTGATATCTTGATAATTTGTTTCCCGAACATAAACATTTTCTAGTAAGTTAATATTACTACCAAGAAACTATTTAAATAATATGAATGCAGTTTAATCCCAATACTGAAATAATTAAGTAATGATTAGGACTAGATTGATTTTAAAAGTCCTTTATATCTTTAACTCTACCAAAGTTAATCATTACTCATGTTTATCTCTATTTTTTGCATAATTTAACCAAGTGTATTTTTGTTGACTTTTTTTCCATTATACCTGTTAGTCTCATATTCAGTACTAACAAGAGCTGTTAATTTAGTATCCTTGTGTTTATCAATGTGGGAGGCAGTCCTGTTAAGGTTAGAAATTATAATAATTATTATTATCACATGGCATAGATCGGATTAGAATCTAGAGCTGCAATAATTTGTGCATGATAAAGATAGAAGTTTTTCTCACTCGTTATTGTTCTTTTTTGTGGTAAAATGTTAGGTCGCAGTAGTAAAATAGTTTTGGATGAAATAAAAATGCAAAATTATCATATCTAAAATAATATCACAGTTAAAATCACAGTTTAGTTAACATTTGGTTCATTGATATCAATTAAAGATTATTTTGATGAATTGAATTGAAACATTGAAGATGATTCATTACTTTTGTATCAGGGTGGCACCCTGCTTAGAGTTGCCAGATTTGTTGGCGTAAATTCTGGGAAAATACTAGGGTGGGAGCATTTTGAGTAGATTGAGATAAAGGCGTGTGTTGTTTGTCAATAGAAAATTTTGTTAAGAAGCTAGATTTTCAAATTCTGGGACTTAAAGGAAAGATTTGATAGACAAGTCTCAGAATCAGAATCCCACAGTTCTTGCAAGTGTATTAAATAGATAAACAGTTAAATTTACTTTAGCATTAATAATGATATATTTGGACATGACGTTGCATTAATTGGTTCATAAGACTTTAGCTTATTTTCCAGGGTTGGAAGTGATTATTATCATTGATAGTTATGACTTATTTATTTTAATTTTAATAGATCTATTTGTTACAAGAAGGATTAGGTAGTTGTGTAGTCATGGCATTATCAAAATCTTTAATAGAACTTTTTCCTACTTTCAGCACAAAAAATATCTCCAGTGGGTAAACCAAAGGTCCAGCTACAAGTAGTATTGCACGATGGAACATGTTCCACATTTCACTTTGTCAACTCGGGAGGGCCCGAGGCTCAGGCGAAAGACCGGGATCAGGTCAAGTTTTTACTACAAGACTTGTTGCCTAAGTTTAAGAGACAAATTGATGGAGAGCTGGAGATGAAATCTAAGTAAGATCATTATTATTTACGGACAGTGAATTATTTTTCTTATACAAACGGAATGCCGCAATAATTCGTGATTTAAGCGTATATAATATTGTGTTATTTACATTAAGACAGTAATAATCTTGGTAAGACAGTCATATTAATTGTGGTGTTTGTTAAAAATGTCTACATGAATTGAAGTTAAGGAGAATATAATTAAATGTATAAAAATGTAATTATACAGCATAAACATCA
This sequence comes from Hypena proboscidalis, assembly GCA_905147285.1. Lineage (NCBI taxonomy): Eukaryota > Metazoa > Arthropoda > Insecta > Lepidoptera > Erebidae > Hypena > Hypena proboscidalis. Next base: position 3,948,996 of record LR990147.1, read on the forward strand.
GGTTTTAATGATATTTGTTCTGTAATTATAAACATTTATATCTATCTATAATGTTTAAATAACAGATATAGTTTATATTACATATACAGAGATAGTTTATATTGTGTAGTTTAGGATTTACAGAAAGAAATGGGTAAAATATTAAGTTTTCATTTATATATTTTGGAAGCCTAGATAAATTTAATTTGCGTTTACATTTTGAACGACCTGTAGTGCTTATAGGGGGATCTTCATGTTGGTGGTGATTGATAGAAGTTGCATGTTAATTATATACTTTATTCACTGGTACCAGAAATACATACTTATTGTTATTAATTAAACCTAATGATCTAACGGCGTGAATGTGGAGAGACTACTGTCGAGGCGAGCAACTGCGCATTTGCGCGTACAATTTGTAGCGTCAGCAGTCGTACGCTACAATACTCCCCCCTTATTTTCGAATTTTTTAATACAAAAAAAATTACAATCTAATTTTACAATAATAATCATAACAAATATTTAATGTGTCATGGACCTAATGTTGCTTTAAGTATTCATCGATAACAATTCTACTACACTTTTGCTTACACATCGACTACCATTATATATACATATAATAACAACTTCGTAACTTAACACCGTACAGGTGTGCCTGATGCAAGTCAGCAGTCGTACAGGCTACAGTGCTATTGTGGGAATAGGCTCACCATATTTCATGGGACCTATACATATCAGGAGAAATGTGGGTGTTGTACACCTCTGCCACACCCTTCTGGGTAATGTTATGTTATGTTATGTATCCAATCATTATTGAAAAAAACATAACCCTCCTTCTGACGCAGTCGGGTAATAAAACAGCAGTTTGAATTCTGTTACTTAAATTATACATCGAGATTATTGGCAACAAACAACCAAACAAAACAGAATATTTACAAAACTCTTATTTTCGTGCCAAATCCAGAAAATGTTGTCTATACCACATTTTTAACTAATTTTAGATCTTGTAATGGAAATGTGTGTAACCTTTGACTGACATTGTGAGAAAATTAAACACCTAAAGAAAACATCTGTTTACACTTAAAAGTGTGAATAAATATATGTATTAGCAATGAGTGAATGAGTTCACATTTTTGTATACACAATGTTAGAAATAGCAACATTTTCTTCAGTATCTTTTATTTAGTTTTATTATATTAGAACCTGTAGTATATGCAAACAATAAAAAAAATAAAAGGTCAACCAAAAAGTTCCGGTTTTTTTACTAGGAAAAACATGCATTCAAAGGGGTATGCCATGAATATGATATAAATAAGGTAGTGTTATTATTTGCAGTATGAGAAATCCTTCCTCACACCAAAGAAATAGATAGGACAGTACTTTGAGAACTCGCTCCTCTAAAAAATCTCACAAAGCTGCCTCTGTAAATAATTTGGACGATCGGATGGCGGAGTGTATGTAATAGTGTACCTACCTGCAATGCTGAGGTCGCGGGTTCGATTCTCGCTCAAGATAAATCTTTGTGTGCATGAACATGAAGGTTTGTCTTTCTCTGGACTGAATGAAGATATAGGCAGCATCTGGATGTCAAGTGGCACCTTATTAAATATTGTTATACACATGTTGCAACAACTTTTTTTTTTGTGTGTGCGATGAGTTTATATAATTATTTATTAAACTGTATATAGTTCTAATATAAGTTTATTTTCAGGTTATTATCCTTACATCCAACATTAAAACATTTGTACGAAGATCTAGTAATATCAAAGGTGATCAACAGTGAAGAGTACTGGAATACACCCACATTAAAAAATTATACTGAATCTACTAATGTTAAACAAGAAGCTGGTAAGTTTTTTAGTTAAAGTACAATAATATGCATGTTTTATACATAAAAACCTTTGTTATGAATCATTCTATTTATTAAAAAAAACAGAATCTAAATCCGTACCGTAGTTTTAAAGATCTAAGTATACATAGGGACATACAGACAGCGGGAAGCGACTTGGTTTTATGCTATGTAGTGAAGTAAAAATTAGTAACACACAGCACAAATCTTTGTGTGATTCGCATACATCTTTTATATTTCATTCATTAAGCGGCCGTGGCGCAATGGATAAGGCATCGGTCTTACGATCGAGAGGTCGTGAGTTCGAATCCTGGCCATTACACCACGGACGTGAACTTCCTCCTAACACAAGCGAATTAAGCTTAGCTGGAGGGGGTTAACAAGAATACTAGTAATTTTGTATTTGCAAATTACTAGTAAGCTTTTAAAAAAAAAAAAAAAAAATGTTCTGACTGTGGGTGTGCTCTGTGTGTGTGAAATGTATGTTTGTTAACACCCCTGCAACATAGGAGTTATTCTTAGTGCGGAGTCTTTAAAAAATAAAATTGGTATGTGGTAACTACACCACATAGAATTTATTTTAGAGCACTATGATATGACTATGATATTATGCCTTATGCTGGTAATTTCGGAGCCTGATCTCACTACAGTAGAATAATTACTAAACACTACTATATTTTTTTTTTATACATTGTATAGAACGCCAGAAGCAATTACACTAACCAATGGCCCCAATGACTCACACAAGCACACCCAGTCTCAAAACAAATCTTTGCGAATCACACAAATATTTGTCCAATGTGGGGATCGAACCTCATAACGTACTATGAGTATACATACTCCACGACTGAACGCTGTCTCTCAAAATACAAGCAATAGCTTAGTTTGGGACTCAGTAACAGTACTTTTCGTTTCAAATATGTACTGAGCTGAGCTTGTAGCTAAACTGTATCTTTTTCTAGGTGTATCCGGCGCATTCCTAGCAGATATACAACCGCAAACAGATGGGTGTAATGGCTTGAAATACAACCTCACGCAAGACATAATAGACGCCATATTTAAAACATATCCCGCTGTGAGAAAGAAACACGTAGACTATGTGCCTAACAAGATGACCGAAGCCGAATTTTGGACCAAATTTTTTCAGTCCCATTATTTTCATAGGTAAGTTATTGTAACAATTTTTTGTTGCAAGTATCAACTCTTTTAACGAAGATCTCAGTCAATTGATATTTGACTCAGATTGACGCTGTAATGTAATATAAAATGTGCCGACCCGCCTATGGGTGAAGCAGTGGCGTAGTGTGCCTTGGCGGGGCCCCATATAAAAAAAAAATTGGCGGGGCCTCATATAAAAATAAAAAAAACCCTTATGAAGGGTAAATATTTCTTACAAAAGAAAAAGTAAATTGCATAAAGTTATATTTATTCATCATTATTTTATTTTTGCAACTAAATCAAATTAAATATACGCTCTTCTTCTTAGGTATTTTTTTACTTTCTTACTTACGCATTTTGGGGGCCCTCGTATGCTGGGGGCCCCGTATAATTGATAGGCAGATACGGCGGTAGCTACGCCCCTAAGAAGCGATTCTAAGGAAATATGATGAAAGGCTCTTATCTTCCCCACTCTGCGCCTTAGCAAAATTTATGTTTGCTATAAATAATATATTTATTATCTAGTAAAGGTGCTCATAGACCGCGCGAGCATTTGCCTGTATGAAAGCATGATTAAAACATTTCAATTTCGATTGTATTCTATACGAACATTCGACTCTGTAGCACCATTAGCGACTTTCTATTCATTATTATTATTATTATAGCTTTATCTTCCATACAATCTTTCTATTTCCATTTTTCTTTTGTTTTTTAGTTTGTTTAATCTTTGTATGGTCCCTGTAGGGTAAAAGCCTCCTCCATCTCTCTCCATATTTCTTTGTTTAGTGCAGCGCTTAGCCAGTTCTTTCCTGCTTTTTGTATAATATCGTCGACCCATCTTTTTCTTTGTCGTCCTTTTTTCCTCTTTCCTCTTTCTATTCATTATGTCTCCTTAACTCTTCTTTTATGAGATGACAATAACTAAATATAATTTTTCATTTGCAGAGATCGCATTGCCTCATCATCTAGCAAGGACCTGTTTGGAGAATGCGCCAAACTGGACGACCAAGCCATCGCCTCAGCTATGAAACATACCACCGTAGATCTTACAGTATGTGCCACAGTATTTTTTATAATTTTTCACAGAATGCTTAAATATAGTCATGAACCATTTTATTCCTTAACTGTAAAGTTCAAAGTTCTTCTGTATAAAAAAAAAGATAGATATATATGGCACGAGTAAGGCAAATTTGATATTTCGTTTGAGTGTGGTTGAGCGTAGCGAATGATTAAATTGTAGACTACTGAGCTACTTGAATAATAAAATACCTAATAAAAATAATGACACTACATTTATGATGTAGTAATGAATACCTATGTTAGGAGTCCCTGCTCTTCTCAAATTACAAAAATATGATTAATTAGAAGGTATGGACAAGAAATTTCCGTAACAAAAGTAAAAATGATATATTGATTAAAGGAATATACAAAAAAACATACAATGCAGTTTATTTAGGTGTTTTAGGTTTTATTGTTTATATAAATATAAATCCACACTTTTGATAAGCCAACCCTATCAATCTATGTTGAGGAACGTATTTGTTTGTATATTGTAAAGGTTTAATTCGGCAAGCAAATCAGTGAAGGTCGTTCTTCTATGTATCGTGTTAACAAGACTATGTCTGATTTTCGTGTTTGCTTGTATTATATTTTACTATCCTCGTGTCCCACTTGCGGAATATTTATTTGTTTTGTTAATTTTGATCACAAGTCCATATAAATTTATAAATTTGGATTTTTTCATTAGATAGAACGCCAGAAGCAATTACACTATCCAATGGTCCCAATGACAAGGCCAAATACACACATTCACTCACACAAGCACACCCAGTCTCAGAACAAATCTTTGCGAATCACACAAAGATTTGTCCCATGTGGGAATCGAACCCACAACACTAGTGCAGTGGAGACCGGCAAGGCGACCGCTTAAACCACTACACCACACGTGCAGACATTGAGCAGACAATTTGCGATAGTTTTTATTAAAAACTAAAGGGACTGGAACGCGGGGTATATAGTTGTATTTTTTTTCAGGTGGATCTGCCTCAATTCGCGGAGTCGATCCCCCTTCTGCCGACGGATGAAGACGGCCTTCCAGAAAAGGAAAAGGGAGACAATGCCTCCATTCATAGGAACATGATTAAACGATTCAACCAACACTCTATTATGGTTAGTAGGTATATTTATGTGACTGACATAGTTTTTCAACTTAAAAATATTAGTGTGAGTAACTTTAACCGTTAAGCACAGTTTATAAGGTGCCAGTTTCGCTGACCCCAGTCTACAGATTATTTATTTATTTTATTTTACAACTTCTTGCACTTAAAAAATAGTACAACGGCGGACTTAATGCCATAGGCATTTTCTACCAGTCAACCTTAAGGATGAGATTAGCTTGCGCTGACAAAACTAGACGGCCGCTTTATTCTCGCCAGCGCAGTGCTGGTTTGGCTTCGAAAAACTGTTATCACTCTGCCCATGCCAAGTCGCCAACAAGACTGGCAGCCAGCGCTGGCACTGTGTAAACTTGGCTTTACAATGTCTTGTCTTTACAAAACTTTAAAAATGTTTTGTCCAGCTACCAGCTTATCATGTAATTTACTATTGTGTCTGTAAAGCTTTGGTTTCCTAGCATAGCGGTGTGGAATAATGCGGTCGTAAAGATAACGGTACAATGACGTCACTAGAACGTTGCATATGTAAAACAAATGTAGTGGTTTCCTAGAGAGCGGTGATCGACCTAACATATTACATATTAATCGTGTCACGGTAATAATATTACGGCCGCATTATTCCACACCCCTTTCCTAGAAAACTGAAGTTTTACGGTCGCTACAGACATTGGCGGTCCTGTTTCCGGCACATTTTATGTTCCATTGCAGCGTCCATCTGAGTCAACTATCACTTGTCACTTTACTATGATTTTTTTTTCATTAGATAGAACGCCAGAAGCAATTACACTATTCAATGGTCCCAATGAAAAGGCCCAATACACACATTCACTCACACAAGCACACCCAGTCTCAGAACAAACCTTTGCGAATCACACAAAGATTTGTCCTTATTTATTTATTTCCAGATGGACGCAGGAACATAAAACGTGCCGGCCGGCATTAATTATGTGTAGCGACCACGTTGATAGTCAATTAACATCTTCAATTGTCCTTACAGGTGCTCAAAGCTAGTCATAAAACAAATTCTAGTAATAATAATAATAACAGTAGTAGTAAAACGACGAATAACAACAAAGTTGTTGAGAACGGCGTCAAGGACACGAACGGCATCACTGAGAAGAGGCCTGCAGTAGAAGCCAGTAGTACAGAACCCCCCAACAAGAAGAAGAGGATATTAGAGAAGATTCATTACGAAGATCTAGAGGATAATAATGTTAGTGAGGATGCGCAGGAGTTGAAATTGTCTAAAGTAAGTGATTTAAGTTTTTTAAGCCGACTGTTTAAAAGTTTTGGAACTTACAAGCTGATGATTTTTTTGGATTTTATACTTTAGAAGGTGAATCAGTGCAGTACAAAATAAATAGTGTAACAAAGAGTTCGTATCGCCCCCTACTGGATTATGAAAGATTTCTGATTGCAGTCTCTGCATAAAATTCTAATATTCATTCAGCTAAATCCGTTCGACTAGAAGCCAAATCTAATAAAAACGGCTATAGGCTGACCGTTTAACTGAGTCCTCGCCTGCGCGGTACAGGGGCGCGGGGGTATGACGACGAAGGGGACTGAAACAGGTGCGGGCGGTGGGGGCCCTTAATGAAATATACAGGAGATGAAATGCACCAAGATATTTCCTAAGATATGTGACATCATAGGAAAAAAGAAATAGTGATTTGAATTAGTAATGTGAATTATGTTCCACAGATAGAACGGTATCTCCTCGGGCCGTCGTCACAGACGAACCAGTCACATACACAGTCAAGCCATCCCCCACCGTTATCTGCACTGGCTTCAATATGTCAAGTAAGTCAATCCAAATATTGAGCCTTGAAGACACAAAAATCGACTAAACCTTCCGACGTCACGCTTAAACATACATTCATCTAGTACATTAGTAATGGCCACAAAAATTTACAACAAGCTACCGGAAAATATCAAAAATGAAGAAAAGCCTCACATATTTATAAAAAAACCAAAGGAAATATTAGAGAGTAAAGGATATTATAATAATAATGAATATCTGAATGATAAGACTCTAATATGACAGTACTATTTAAATTAAATAAAACATAATAATAATATATAAAATATTAAGTTTGTTTATAAAAGATCCATCCTCTCTCCTAAGTTGCTTTGCCCGACAGGGTCCACAATGATCTGTAATCACTATTTTGCTTACACCTTTAAAAACTGTGGAATGCAATCAATATATTGAGTATTAAGTATTAAGTCAAAACTATGCTATCTTAAACTTAAAAATATCTTGGCCTACAAAAAAATATTTTCACCCGAGCAACTCGAAAAGTGCGAAAATACAGAATGAATACGTCATACATAACATCACGCCTATATTACCCAGAAAGGTGTGGCAGATGTGTACAACACCCATATTTCACTTGTTATGTTTAGGTCTAATGGGCTTAGCCTTAGAATTAATACAATTTACAAAGCCTTATAGAATGGATATTTTGTTCCTGTTGTAATAACTTTTACCATGTTACCAGGCATGGTCGAGCGGGCAGCAATGCCAGCGTCCGGTGCGAGTCAACGCGGGGGCGGCGGTGGGGGCGCTGGGGGAGCTGAGCCCGGGCGGGGCGCTCATGAGGCACCACCACGCCGCATCCATGGCACGTGAGTACTGTACTATTCTATACTATATGCTCTGTAACACATTTTGTATTTCTAAACTTATTCCATAGATATCTGTCTAGAAGTGTATTTGTTTTTTTTGTGTCATCAATATGTCAGCAGCGATAGCCGAGGGGGAGACCGTAGGACTGCAAAAACAAAGGTCTCGGGTTCGAACCCACGGCACACACCTCTGTCAATAAATAGTTAAAATTCGTCTTTTCGAAAATGTGTGTGTATTTATTATATCAATTATTGCTTGCTATCGGCGAAGGAAAACATCGTGAGAGATACTGTATACCTGAGAGTGCCTAAAAGTACTTGACGTCGTGTGAAGTCTACCAATCTGCACTTGACCAGCGTGGTCTGCGTGGTGGACTATGGCCTAACTTATCTCACCATGAGAAGAGGCCCGAACCCAGCGGTGGTACATAAATTAGAAACAGAGCTTCTATAAACATTGACACACTTTATTTAGCAATTAATTACAATAAAATAAAATTTCTAATTAATATTAAATTAATCAATTATATCTAAGTTAATAAAAATAAAAGTAACAAATAACTTTTTACAAATTTACAGGTAAGGTGTCATAGAATTCCTTAAGTAGAGTAGTAGTTGAGCTTCTAATAATATAATATACTAGCTGACCCGGCGAACTTCGTACCGCCTTAGCGTAAATTTGATGCACTACTTTATTTTGTATAGCTGACCTATCTTATGTATGTGTACCTTCTCAATTTGAACTGGAATCTATAATATCCTCCATATAAAAATGAATACCTATTTCCCTGGTCTCGTCATACCTGAGAAGGACTTTACTAATTTTATTAAATAAAAGCAAAATATATATTTTCATAATAGTGTTTATTCCGTAGGGTTCAATAATTTCACTTATATTTTTACAAAAAATTTATTAATATTATATTTTTTTTTCTCTCCGTAAGAACCTTGTACAGAGTATTAGAAAACTACAAAAAAAAAATCAGCCAAATCGGTCAAGCCGTTTTCATGCTATGTCGTGACAACGGAAAATGGGTTTCATTTTTATATATATATAGATATCAACATTACCCTTTCACCGTTCACGAAAAGCCAAACGTTATAATAATTAAAATTTTGAGTTGCTCACTTTTAATTATTAAACCATGCATGAGTCGGATAAGAACTTTTCAGAACCTCAGAAACTGGCCCTAAGTCACTGACAAGCTTTTCACTAACGACTACTTTAAAAGCCAAGTACAGTAGAAACTCGATTATCCGGCCCTCAGTTATAAGGATTCGCGATTATCCGGACTACCGACTCCGACTAATATATTAAATAACTACAAGTCGAATTTGTGCAAGCATGAACGTGTCCGAACTGGTATTGCCCCTCACGCGCCCCGCGGGATCGCTGCCCACGCGTTTCGTTATTGTTTTAGTAAGTTAGCAATTGTTACTACGTTCTGAAGTGCGTATCAAGTCTTGAATGAATGAAAATAACTATAATTTAGATTTTGTTTATAATGCTGATGAAACTGGATATCATTATTTTTAATTAACACATAACATTATGTGCTACATTATGCATAAAACCCGCTAATTTTAATACATTCGAGTATCCGGATTTTCGATTATCCGAATGCCTAACGACAACAATTAGTCTGGTTAATCGAGTTTCTACTGTGCTTTATATTGCGTTAATATTTCAGAGTTAATCCCCTCCGACGTGAAATCTGAGTTGCACCGCATATACCTCTCCGGAGGGGAGTTACTCCGAGAGTTATGGCGGTGTTTCCCCCAACCCGGCTCCAACACTGAAGCGGACGATAATGTTGTAAGAGCAGAGAAGTTCTACGAAGCGTTGCTCAGGTTTAGAAATGTCAAGCTAAGGCCTTTTGAGGTAAGAAACGATATGAAAAGCTTGCTTTTTTTATTTATCTCATTATGGTATTGTTTATCTTGATAAAATGTTCCTGACCTATCCCTCGCCTTCCTAAAAGCACCTTATAAGGTCTGCAGGCAGTAGCAGACCCAAGAGAGCTTAGGGGAAATATATACAGAAAAGACGTTGGACTTGGATCCGTCGCGGTTAAAGTATAATATATGAAATAGACGGGGCACGGACGAGACCCAAACAACAACACGGAAATGCCGTGCTGTTGTTGTCGCGCATCTGTCTGCCGCGTTTTGTCTATCTTCGCCTCGTCTCTTCTGCCGAACCCGTGTCTTGTCCGCGCCCCATCGTTTTTGTATTTCTTGAGTCGACACGCCTATATAGAGAGGCCCTTAGGGACTCCCCTCCTCCGTTAGTTCTAAAACCCTCCCAACTATAATCCTGGCTTTGCACACACTAAGTTCAAGCCCTCCCCGCAGGATAAGATGCTCCGCGACCTGACGCCGCTAGCGACATCTCTGACGCGGCACATGAACCAGCTGATCGACACCGCGTGCTCCAAGTACGCGATGTGGCAGCAACGCCAGACCAAACACAGGTAGTAGTACTACCAGTCAGCAGAATTGGAACGATCAGTCTATGCCCGGTGGTTTTAAATCAATGTTTTAGTCTATGGTGGTGTTTTTTTGTTTCACGGAGCGTTTTGAAAAATTACCTACAAACTCAAATCTTCCACAAGATGGTATTATCTTACATACAACATATTTCTAGACTCCGCGCCAGCTTACATTCCCGATGCCAATAGCCGACACTAAATGTAAATGAGATAATGAATACACATAATATTCCTCGTCCGATTGGTCAGTACTGACTACAATTATAGTAAATATTGTATTTTGTCGAACGTGTGATACCTATTAAAATTGCCGTGATTTTACTAGAAAATGTGTATTATTGTCAAAGTCAAAATGCTCCGACCTACATTAATTGTTCTACTACAGATAGCAAATAAAAGTGAAAAATAATATTATTGTTTTAAATATGATTTCGTCATCCGAAATCATTATTTGAATTTTGTAACAATATTATAGAAAATGTTATTTTCCTTCAAGTATTTATCGCTGGGATCGAACCATAGTGCCAAAAAGCTGGTCTAAACATATTTGTTGAAAAATGGTGTATTAATATTTTGTCAATTAAAAATAATAAATAATTTATTGGCTCATAAATATTATTTTTATTTCTTACGAAACTATGAAATTCAGCACAAAGCCTTAGAATTGGCAAGTTATTTTTGAAATCGGCACAAAAATCAATAAAAACAATGCATAATGGTATATTATTTGTAATTTGTAAGTTGAGAGAAAAGAACTATGTAAATCTAACTTGTATATATATTTTTTGCATGTAACAATTGCTTTTGTAACAACACATAGAACCAGCGTTAAAAGCGAGTTGTCATTGAAATATAGCGAATAATAAATGACTAATAATTTTATATAACACAAAGACAGTAAAATTATATACCAGAGTAAGACCTGTTTGATTAAAATGCCGAGATGGTGTATCACGCCGAATAAAAAAAATAAAATAACTAATTTAATGTATCTTTGAGACATTGCCATAAATAGGGGTATTTCCCATCATAAAAAAATAATTAATCATGGCAAGACATAAAAATATAATATCAAGTCGGGAAATTTTTCGTAAAGAGTGCTGCCGTGCTGGTGGTGACAAATGTACGAAAACAACTGTCAGTTTCATGTCGCTAGAAAAAAAGGCTTTATTATGCCACTGGCCACTGTTTCATAAAAAAATATTATCGTGATATTATAAACGATTTACTAATAAGAATGTTTAATAATATCAGGATCAATATGTTTTTATAAAACAGGCCCCTGATCAATGTCCGGCCGAATGCACTTTCTCGCAATTTCACTTAAGTTTCAAGAAGATACTTAGCATTTACCCAGACCTTAATTTCAAAATAACTCATAATACAAAATTGAGTCTCATAACTTTTCATAATATTACTTTTATGAAAGACTCGAATAGGATCGCTTTACAACTGAAAAGCAATAGTTAGGTACTATTTTAATGTGCTTTTAGGGTCTGTGATACAGTGTAGATAAAGCACAAGAAAACATTTGTTTTTCATAAAAAAAAATATTTTTTGTAAAGATACCTGTTCTGCTGACGGTACATTTTGTATAAACGACAAAGTTGTCAAATTGTCAATGTTATGAGTTGATGTGATGAGGAAATGAAATGTCGTTGTCTTCGTCATATATTTTTTAGTTTCCCCTAGTATCTAATAAATTGTACTAAGTTCATTTCAATCTTTGATGTTTTTTAAGCCCTTAAGTGTGAAATTATGTTTGGAACTTAGTAGTCTCCTACTAGTATAGTAAATAAAAATAACTTCACTAATTTTGATTTGTAGACAGACAGAAAAATAACAAGTTCTAAACATACTTTCGCACAATGATATTATGGACAATAGTTCCTGTTTTTTACTTAGTTAGTTTTTCTTACAATTCTAAATGAAAACTGCCTTGAAGATAGTTATACCAATAAAAGACTGAATTTTCACACCTCGTTTCTCCACTATGTTTGTTCCTTTCCCGTCACATCAATTAGGGCACAAGCAGACTAGATATTTTCAACATCAATAAAATTAAAAAAAGATACAATGTAGAAGCCACTTCAGTTATGTTTGAGAGTAGTTAGTCTGCACTAGCCTTAGAATACACGCTGTAAATACACTATCTGTTTGTATAATACATAATCTGTGAATACCGAATATCATTTAGATTTGTAAAATGTGATCGCCCACGGATACTTGGACATAATGATATTGCATACAAGATAAGCAAAATTTTTTTTATTTTTTTTAATGCAATAGTATTATTTCTTACCTCTTTCTCGATATTAAGTTTCATGACCGAAGCAATAGAAATCATTATGGCGTGTTAAAAATTATATTAATGTGTAAATAATGGTTTTCTACACGCGATAATATATCATTTTCGGCACAATCTTTATTTCCTTATAAATAGGCATTTAGAGTGTAAGTTTATTAGCGAATGTTGTTGTATCTGATGTTCGTGTGTCTAATTATTCGTGGGCGAGTCCATAGTGTACGTAAAATAAATAATTAAAAAGGAAATAAATGCATTTTGATGAACCAAATCTAACTGAATGCATAGTATAATTTATTATATTTCACTGCACATCAAAGTGCTTAGTCGAAGGTAATGTAATTCACTTAAGCAATAAAACTGCATCAAAATGGAATATTCGTTTTCTTTTATACCCATTTATGGTCAGTTTTTACACAAAAAAGCAATGTTTGTAAACATCCCCTTGATTTGGATATTGAATTTAACAATATTTTATCGCAGTGAGGGTGAGTTACTGAATATTGTTAGTTAGATATTTTAACAGTAATAAGCATGTATATGAATATTATTCAAAACAATCAGCATAAATAGAAAATATTTGTCTGAAAGTTACTCTTTTTGGTGCAGATTTGAGCTTAGTAAATATGTAAAGCAATTTTAATGATTTATTGTTATAAACCAACTTACAATACATAAGCCAAATTCAGATTTATAATCTGGTTTAGATAATATTTACTTTTAAATAAAAATAATGCCTACAAGTAACTGCTGTGGCCCGTTTTTGAGTTCATTTTATGCCTTAATTTCGGTAACAAAGAATACGTATAAGAAGGAATATTTTTATAATTGTTACATATTAAGTATGTGTAAAAATTGGGATATTATTTTGGAGTAAGCCTGTAGCGCCATCTGGTGGCAATCTTCACTTTTATTGTATGTATAGTTGGTTAATAACAATCGAATAATAATAATAGCAACACCTAATACTCTTCAATGTTCCAATACTGGTGGTAGAATAAATAGCATTCATGAATAAATCGGCGACAATAATCGCATGTTAGTGTAAGTGAAGTCCAAAATTTGTCGTTACCATTATTGGTTTGTTTAGTTTATGATCGAAATTTTAAATGTAAGTTTTAAAGATGGCGGACGTCGCCCTCTGACGCTGATATACTTAGTTTTCTTTTTCGTTTAATACACTTTGACACAAGATAAAAATGTTATTGGGACTTCAACAGACTGGTTAAATTATATTATGTACTGCAATAACTGCACTTTTGAACATAACATTTTATAGGTACCTAAAATACTTCAGTGTACAAAAGATTTTGAATTTATTTAATTTAATATTTTTCATTTGAAATGTTATTTTAAGCTACCAAATCAGGATTCGATGGTGGTGATAAAACGCAAAAATATGTTTACCTTATAATTTGTAACAAAAATTTAATAATGTTGCATGAATCATGTAGCTAGTGTGTTGAAGTCTTTAGTTAGTGTAGAATTGTGACGTCATTAGCATGTGTCAGTTTTAATTTATGTTAATTTAAGATGGCTACTTTAACTTATAGTTGTTAGCACAGCAATATTAATGTAATGTTTGTTATAACTGTTTATTTTGTGTCAAATTGTCCCAAAATTGTTGTTTCGGTTTGAAATTATTACTATTTTATAGATCTCTCTAAGATTATCTCGTTTATTATAAACATTGTGAAGATCATTAATTCATCATTTAGTATTGTACAGTAAGTTTTTATGGAAGAAACAATGTTTATAATGAAATGGATTCAATAAATGTTCCTGAAGCAATATGTGTAATATCTAAATATTATTTTTGTATTATTCATTTTGTAATACGTAACAAAAAACATTAATTACGGTGCACAATATTTAATTACATGAAATAGAGATGATTTTGCTTGTAATTTGAGGAATGCAATAAAATGTAATTTGTGATTGTATGTCTACTAATTTGCTATTGTAAAAATATTTGTTTGCTCGATTGGACGCTGTTGTGCCGGCAAACAGAGACATATCTAGTTATTTGCCAGAACTACAGCGTTGTGCAACAAATAAGGACATAGTACTGTGTGTTACCTATCGTAATTACTGCATAGGGTTTTTACAGTATTTCTGAGTATTTGTTTCTTTTACCAATAAAAACATTGTATAGTTATTTTTTTTATTTATTCCAATGGACGAAATTACTGAAAGCTCAGCCACCAGATGTTGCTAGATGATGAGCTGATATGTTATGGAGAAATGAGCATGTTTGTCTATGGTAGTAAACGAATCTTCTTCATTGAATATAACATGGATATTAAAAAATGAGTGATTGATCTGTTTTTACAAAGTTTATTAATAAGAATGTTAATGTATCAGAGCATTCTAAAATATTGTGCACTTCTAAAATAATACTAAGTTAATGAATTGGTTTATTTTCGAACCTACTAATACAAAATAATGTTACGGATTACAATAATTCTTTTATGTCTAGTTCGTCAGTTAATTTAAATACAAAATATCATTCAGTATTTCTGTTGTTTTATTTTTCTTCATTTATTAGTTGGGATTAGGCGATTAGTAAAAGGCTGGCAATATGGATTAGTATTGTTAAGTCGAAGAACTCCTGATACTGTCGAAATAAAAAAAAACCAAAATAATTAGGTACAATAGAAAAGTTAATGTATGTACAGCTACCAACAAAAGTAGTTGAACATTTGAAGGTTTCCAAACTTCCATACAAATCACATATTTTACATCAAAAATAATTTATGAAGCTCTAATTATCGGTTACTATAAGTTGTAATTCATAAAATCATTACGATCTAAAGAAAAGTGGCTTTTAAAATTAGTTTGTCTTAGCTGTCACTCAGCAGTCTTCCGAAGGCGCCGGTAGCGAGATGCGAGCGAGCGGTCTGAGATGTCGTGTCTATGAGCGATATCTATGTGTGCGTTGTTCGAACGCAAAGTGCGTGTATAGCTTGCGTCCTGTACTTGATTATTCAGTGGACACAAAGCAAGAACTATGAACCAGAACATGTTGTATTCACAAGCTAGTACTCACGGCCTTCTCGAAGCTTTTAACAACCCCTCAGCTTATATTAACATTATTCAGGACCAGGCATTAGGAATAAAACAGTAAATTCTGACAGAGATTTATTATAAATATGTTTTACAAAATCAACAAAATATAAGTTACATAAAGTCATCAGTTAAAACTGAATTTTTGCCTTTTGATTAAATAAATATTTTTACAAGACACTAAATACTTAAGTATATTTTGTATTATTCTATTGATCGGGGTTTTTGACATGCTATAATATTGATCAAACGGTAAAGACAAAACAACGAAACTAAAGTAACTATAATTACGTAATTTTTAATATTTTAAGCTTACAACTGAATAACATATTTTAAATATTACACTCTATATCCGAAGTAAGAAATGGGTTTTGAAAGCGCTAAATAACTACCAGACTAATAAACATTGTATAGCTGTTAAGAAAAAAAAGAAAAGAATAATTTAATAATATATTATTATATATAGTATTATTAAAATCGACGTTAGGTGAAGACATTATTATTGATAATACGGGTTACTCATGTTACTTTAGCCGGGATATGCCGACTAGTTTCGAATCTAGTACGTAGATTCATCAACTGGGCGATTAACCGCGTGTGCGACTTCTCTACTATAAAACTTTATTAGTAAGGTAGCTTACGCAAATAAACTGCAAAAAGGTCGGGTCCAGTTTTAATAATCATCATTAAAATATTATTTTTCTAATATTCGAGACCAATTTTATTATAGAGGAAGTAATCTAATACTTCCATAGAGGCATAGACCAACATGCTCATTTTGACATTTTCGAACCTAATAGAGTCAAAACACTTTAGGTTGTCCTTTTCTAGCGCTGTAGTCGCTTTATGGTTCTATATCTGTCAGAATAACAACATACAATATTGTTACTAAAACTGACTTGAGTTTGTAACATTATTCAAATTATGAAATACGGGTGTAATGCCCGGTTTACATTATTCCAGTCCAGCGATCCAGTCCAGTACTGGATTGCTTACTGGAATAATGTAAACCGGCACTGGAATGAACTTACTGGATTCAGTTCATTCCAGTGCCGGCTTACATTATTCCAGTAAGCAAAAAATGATTTGAATTTGAATTTGAATTACTCACGTAATGTTGGTCTATTTAGTCGACCGCGGTTTCACCTATACTTTTAGGCATAGCTATTTAATCTAGAGAGCAGGCATTTAACTAGAGAAAACGATAAGTTTTTAATGAAATTATTCTCACTGCGCGTTCCTGATAAAATTAACGTCAGTTTGGTAATGTATGGAATTTGATAGCTTTTACCCGGCCCGGGGAAAAATTCTGTGAAATTTGACAGTCCAATGGTTGCAAACGAAGAACCGTCAATTTTCTTCATGGTACATCTTGACTTCTATTATTTCTGATTTCATCCAATCAGCACCGCGACATCTGGTGGCTGAGTTTTTAGTAAGCTTCCCCGTTATGGATGAGTTACAGTAACTCTGCACATTGAGGTTGAAATATAAAATTAAAATTAACTCTTTACGATGATAAAAATAATGAAATAAAATCGATGAAATTATCAAATTTTATAGACGCTTAATAAGCATTACTTGCATAAAACTATTTCTTTGGAATGTATTCAAAATTAGCATGAATTTACGATGACAATGACATTATAAACGATTATGGTGATATTATAATGACAGCTATTATAAAATCCTAACTACATTTAACAGATAAATAACATGGTTACTCTCTAAGAACCAATTTTATTAGTTCCAGATAAATTCCGAATAGGCTATCAGGGACTTATCCCGGACTGATAAAAGTGATCCTAAATTATATAAGGCCTTATACACAGCTAATATAAATACGTTTGACATAAATAAACCCGTATATATTATACAATTTATTATAGTGCTATTAGATCCTTATCTAAAAACGAAGCAGCTATTTTAATATAATACTTAAAAATTAATAACTGTTGCAAAAGTATCAATTAAGACTTAATTTTGAGAAAATATCAAAAATATTTTCTGTTATACATTATCAAAATATTGGATAACTAATATACAGAGTGAAAACGATAAATATTTTAATATTACAAAACATGTTTTATAAGATATTACTTTTGGTGATACTATTTTTTAAATAATCGATTGTACAACTTATCGTTTCCACTCTGTATATGTATATGCAAAACCTTGTTTAAATGTTGATATTTATTTATTTATGTGAAATATACACGACAGTTTAAAAACATGCTATGCGGTTCCAATAACTTGGGAACAAAGACTTGTCACGCTGTCTCGCTTGTTCTCACTGTAAAGCAGATAGGAGTGAGCGAGTCAATTACATTTTACTCGATCTAAAATTCGTATGCGCAGTACCTATTATTATAATCACAGGTATAAGTTATTCAGTGCAAAAATAATTACGTTACAATATGCATTACCTTTCTATTTCATTATACATGAAGAATATTGTTGTTATGTATAATCTAACAAGGTATTTTTTTACTCAATTTATTTTTTAATCTCGTAGGCCTAAATATGATATTTAATTCCTAAATGTTTCACTTTTAGATTATACATTAAACATTTAAAATAATATATTATATGTTACGGTGAATGTAATAAACTGAAAATTATTAATAATAACCAAAAGGCGTGGTAAAAGTAATAAATTAATCACATTTATCGTACATTTTTTTGGTGATTATTAAAAATTTTACCACAGTACCAATTAATGTTATACATTTTCAAAAAGATTTGCGTCTTCCTGATCAATCGAGCAATAGAGGAGAGGTATAGGTTTTTAAGTTTTGGTCCTATAAGTAGGTAGTAGGTTAGTTAGCAATAAATAATGTTGTAATTATTAATAATCACCGGTCATTATTAATATATTTTTTTCAATTTATCACGTCCACCGTATCATATACAATAATAAGTAGTAACGTTATTTCTTATTAATTTTCAATCTAATAAAATTGCGATGGCAACCCACGATAGGTTGCCATATAAAACCCAATAAATATTTTTTTACACAATAATAAGCTTAGGTATATTGTCCGCCAGCACTCATGGTAGACGAGCGCTGCACTTCAGTTTGACAGCTGACCAATAAAATATAGGTATTTTTTTTATATTCCTCATCTCATTGAGGTGTCGCAGAATAGCAGCGCTTTGCGGTGTCTTGCAGCAATGCAAGCGCAGTAAAACATAACGCTAAAGCTTCGGTTTCCTAAGAAAGCGGTAAGGAATAATGCGGCCGTATAGATCACGGTAAAATGACGTCACTAGAAACTTGCCTATGTAAAGTTAATGTAGTGGTTTACTAGAGCGCGGTGATCGATATAACGTATTACGTACTAATCGTGTTACGGCCATAATATTATTACATAGGAAATCGAAGCTTAAGCGATATCCCAATTCTTGAACGGATACTCGTGACGGATGTAATTTTGACTTCGTTTTTAATTTTTATTTTTTATTATTCATTTGATTTCCATTGTTTTTTTTCTGTGTGTTTAGTTTTAAGATCTGTGCTGGATTAACATACTTTCTTTTTTTTCTTTCATTGGTCATTCTTGCATTCTAGCAGGCTGTTGCCAGTCATGAGTGATGGCGCGCAATTTTATTTATGATAACAGCCAAGTTTTTAAAAATGTTAAATATTACCATGTTAAAAAAACGGTAAAAATTAAATCTAGACACATATTTTAATCCACAAATTCTAGTTTATATCTATCAATTCCTTTTGTTTTAAGCATTATACAGTTTTTTTTGTTACATTATATGTTACATTTAATAAGAAGTTAGTTAGTACAGGATAATAATTATTAGATTATTCTACCTATCAATCTTAGTCTTCCTTTGTGGAAGCAAATTTTTATCTATGACAATAGCATACCATAACAACAAGCCTATATTACCCAGAAGGGTGTGGCAGAGGTGTACAACACCCACACTTCACCTGTTATGTTTAGGCCCCATGGGATAGGGGGTGAGCCTATCGCCATCCACCGGGCACAATTCCAACTCCGTGCTAATTATTGTGAATTTTCTGGAAGTCGACAAATAACATTTTGAGAGACCTAACCACTACACCATCGTGGCAGTTATGACAGTAACATTCGGGTTTATATTGTGACATTATATGCTTAGATAGAAAAGGTTTTTCTGCAATGGGTCTTACAAACAGGTGAAAAAATATTTTTATCTACATAGAGATATATTTGTTAATAAAAAATGCCACAATGGTTTTAAAAAGTTAGCGTACGGCCAATATAAGGAGCAAGTTTATGGTTAATAAAAGATAAAAATAAATATTCATATCAGCGAGAGAGGGAAAAGTTAAAGGATATGCTGATAGCATATTTATGTATTTTTTCGTAGATAAAAATCTTTTGAGACACCCAATACTTGCCAAATATTAAATTTGGTCCGAAACTGGAATCAACATTAGGCTCTTAGGCCAAGAGTGTGAAACAGTCTGTTATTAGCCAAGACTGTGGCATTTCATGAAATAACAATATAACATTTCATTTTACTTTAATATGCTTCATTTCCACAAATTTGTTACACTCCAGCAATAAATATCTCATAAACAGTAATAGATAGTATAGGGCGCCACTGTTCCGCATTACCCTTTGCAAGGGTAATATTGTTCAACATTACCCGTGAGGGTAATTCTGATCAACGTTACGCCTGAGGGTAATTCTATTCAAAGTTACCCCTGAGGGTAATACTGTTCAACGTTACCCTTGAGGGTAATACTGTTCAACGTTACCCCTAATCATATAAAATCAGCATAAACATAACATCACGCCTATATTACCCAGACGGGAGTGGCAGAGGTGTGTTATACCCACATTTTACCTGTATTCTAGGTCCCATGTGATAGGGAATCCTATCGCCATCCACCGGGCACAAATCCAACTCCGTGCTGCTTGAGATTTTTTATATTTATCTGAAGGCTTTGACTATCCATACAATGAATATGATGGCAAGGATGACGCCAATGATGATGAGTATAAACATTTTCCTGCGATACCTCCGCTGGTGCTCGGCTGCCTTCGCCAGTTCGTCCACGCCAGCTTCCACGTTCGCGCTCACTGACTCTATGTGACTTTCGACGGTGTCTGTAAGTAAAATGAACATTTATTAAATTTAAGGCTTTAATGTACCATTGATTTTAGAAACTTTCTCTCTTTATCTTTATAGTGAATTCAAATTTGACGACCGGATGGCTGAGTGGGTAGTGGCCTGCGACGCTGAGGTCGTAGGTTCGATTCCCACTTAAGACAAATCTTTGTGTGCATTAACATGGGGGTTTGTCTTAGTCTGGGTGTTTCTATGTATAAAATGTATGTATTTACAAAAAAAGAAAAGTATATATGTCTTAGTATCAGTTATTCTTGTACCCATAGTACAAGCTACAAAATAAAGAATTAAAAAAAAAAAAAAAAAAAAAAAAGAATTAAAAAAAAGATCTGCTTAGTTTGGGACTAGATGGCGTTGTGTGTGAGTTGTGAAATATTTATTTATTTAAATATTTGTTTGAATTTCTGTGGATGGGTTGGAGTCGACAACGTGTAAATTATACTGTTTATTGATTATTTTTATAGCATTTAGCAAATTATACTAAGAAACAGTTGAAAAATGATGAGAGCAGCAGAATTTTAACCAGCGACCTCTGCACACCGTGCAGCCACTTTAAGCGCTAAGCCACAGTCGCCTCTAAGTCTAAATTTAGGCCAAGACCCTAAATTTCTCAACTGTACGTTACGTCATTATGTGACGTCACATTCATCTATTTGTGCCGACTGGTGAACTCAGCGTCGTCTCCGTGAAGCGCGGATATTAATATTTTGGATGTTGCAAGTGCAGTGTTCGGCGAACCAATGTTACGCGTAAACGAACCGATACCCTTAGTATTGTGTATCAAACTACCGACGGCTCCGAACTAAATAAAAATAAAATTTTTGACGACCAAGTGTGGACAATATCTGCGCTTCACGGAGACAACGCTGAGCTTCACCAGTCGGCTCGTGACCACGAATGATGCATCATTCGTGGTCACGAGCCGTATCGAGTCATATCGAAACGTCGAGCATACGTATTTATTTATCTTTATAATAATTACGCGAATTTGACCCGTCTAATATTTGAAAAATGTTGTCAAATCGCGAAAGTTTCGATACATGTATAACTATGTATACTCACCAACGGACTGAGCCTGTTGATTCACCATGTCAGCGAGTTCCTGAATGATTTGGTTGACGTCCAGCACATCCGCCTCTATCTTGTTGATGTACGCCTCTTTCTCCAGCAACATGCTCGTCTCGAACTGTACGAGGCGTGCCTGAAATATAATGTAATAAATAAATGACCGGGTGGCGGAGTGGGTAGTGTACCTGCCTTCGACGCCGAGGTCGTGGGTTCGATTCCCACTTAAGACAAATCTTTGTGTGCATGAACATGGGGATTTGTCCTAGTCTGGGTGTTTCTATGTATAATAAGTATGTATTTACAAAAGAAAAGTATATATGTATTAGTATCAGTTATTCTAGTATCCATAATACAAGCCCTGCTTAGTTTGGGACTAGATGGCGTTGTGTGTGAGTTGTGAGATATTGATTTATTTAATTACTTGTTCAAAATGCCAAAATTTTGGTAGAAATAAAATTATTTTTATAGACAATTGATGCTCTATCTCTGTCGCTCGCAGTGGGTAAAGCGAGTGAGAAAGACTGAGACAGTGCATCACTTTTTTCTTATTTTTTAAAAAAAAAACAACGCCCGCACTTGGAATAACTCTTGAGTCGCGGGGTGTTCACAAACATACATTTCACACACACATAACAGCCAGAGTCAGAACAAATCTTTGCGAATCACACAAAGATTTGTCTCATGTGCGTAAAGTTTCAAACGTTTCAAAACGTTACGCGTTACAAGGGGGAAGAGGGGAGGTCAAAAATCTTCAAAAATTGCGTTACGTAATACTTAAACGCTCCCATACCATCATATGTCTGCACGTGTGGTGTAGTGGTTTAAGCGGTCGCCTCAGCGCTCACCACTGCACTGGTGTTGTGGTTTCTATCCCCACACGGGACAAATCTTTGTGTGATTCGCAAAGATTAGTTCTAAGACTGGGTGTGTTTGTGTGAGTGACTGTGTGTATTTTGCCTTGTCATTGGGACCATTGGATTGTGTGAATTGCCTCTGACGATCTATCTCATGTAAAAATCCAAATTAAAATTGAATTTAATATACTGGCAATTATATAGATAGGTTGGTAGCCATATGTGAGATGTACACACAGCTATCAATCAACTGAAATTAGAATAAGATTGCTGATCCCATAATTTAAAATGAATTTACTAAATTACCTGTGCCTGTTGGTTAGCAATGAGCGCTGCTTCCTCGTCATCAGCAATAGCTTGTTGTTCCATCAGCTGAGGGTCGTTTTTCACACGCGCCGGACGAGGCATGTGTGCCGCCATCTTTTCTGATACTTGCTGAAACATTAATCTCAGTTAATTGTACGACTTAACACTGGGGCTGCTTGTTTGTAACGATGACGTTGGTCGAGCGTACGAATATACTCTATTTCCATGAAATATTCTTGCGATGACGTGTATATTCGTACGCGCGACCGACGTCAGCGTGACGGCAAAAAGCTTTGTGTGTGTTTAATGTAGTTTTGTAAACACCCCAGGGACACAGGAGTAATTCCTTGTGCGAGCGTCGTTTTCATTAAGGAAAAAAAAAGAAAAAAAAAATCGTACGCGCGACCGTGCGTCGGGTACCGACGACGTCAGCGTGACAGGAAAGTAGCCTTACGTAAAAGGTACTTTTGTTGCAAACTATTTCACAAGATTATTGTATGCCATAAATAAACAGGTCTATGTCTAGTATAATATTCAGTTTATTCTAGTTAGATAATATTAGTTCTTGTTTTGCACACCAAAATAACCCAATATGTTTTTTACTTATCAGCTTAGTAGTCATAAACATCAATGATATTGTTTCTGAATTACTTACTTCAAATTCAAATTCAACTCATTTATTTTCATAGGTCCCAGGAGGCGCTTGAACACGTCAAACATTACAAAAAAAATATATAAAAATAAATCATAAATAATACTAAATTATACTAATTACAATGATTTGAATAACCTTAATTTTAATCAAACAGTATAGAATCAAATTAAAATCAATCCAAGTACCAGCTCCGATGGGTATTGCATTATGAGAAGAGCTGGTGATAGGCTTCAAAAGGATAAGCTTATCACACACTAAGAATATAGAAATACATGCACTGCCTTGATGGTCTAGTGGTTAGCGTATGCGCCTCTCACCGCGAGGTCTCGGGTTCGATTTCCAAGTCGGGCAATGTGTTTTTAGTGATCTTTCTGTCAAGAAAATTCACAATGCCAGCACGGAGTTGGTGCCTGGTGGATGGCGATAGGCTCACCTCCTATCCCATAGGACCTAAACATAACAGGTGAAGTGTGGGTGTTGCGCACACCTCTGCCATACCCTTGTGGGTAATATAGGCGTGATGTTATGTGATATATGCACTGGGGTTTTTTGTTTTTAATATCTTGTAGGACAAGCATACTGATCCCGCACCACTCGTACATACAGAGGAAACGGCCTGGCTTGTATTGTATATTACCTTCTGCACAGACGAGTATTTAGCGAGGGCATCTCTGAAGGCCTGCGTGAGCCTCTCCACCTGTAACTTCTGCGGTTTGTCCCCTCGACGCACAACTACTCCGAGTCTTTGGATGTCCCGCGCCGTCGCTGATACTGAGCCGTTCACTGTTTGTTGGGTATCGTGGCTGAAATGTGCAATTGATATTTAAATTAATTATATTTAATTAGGCATACATTCTAAGCTTCATTAGACAATGCAACGTCTAATAGCTGTCGTGTAATAAGGATATACGTCAGCAACATGAGACATTGAACATTTCAACATTTTCCAAGTCATTTACCTCACAAATTTGACATTATTTTGTTATTTAATTAATAATATATGTAAGTGATATTTTTATGTAAAAAAAATGCAAGTTGTATTAAAGTTTGATAATTTTGAAGTGTGACTTCTGATTCTGACTGTACATGAATATGCATCATCACATTAATTTTCAGTTCAATAGTGAAAATAATTACCCTATTTGGTGAAATTGTATCAGGAGGCTCAACCATTGGTTCTTCTTGGCTGATCCCAATCTCAGGGGATCTAAGCATAACAGGTGAAATATAGGTGCTATACAAACACCTCTGCCTGACTTACTCTTTGGTTTATAAAGACTAATTTCAGTTACCATTCACTAACTATTGGTTAAAAATCAAAAAAAGTCATTCTCAAAAAAAATAATACCTTTCACAATGTTTAAATAATAAAATATCACTCACATTTTATCTCTCAACTGCACACTATCATTGGGCCCACCAATCTGCTTCATCATCTTCTCCAGTGACCGTAGCCCAGTGTTGATAGTACTAACATTGTCTGCAATACCCTCACTGAGGTTGTACAGCTCTGTAGGACTGAAGTCTGCAAATCCAACGTTGGGCACCGCAGCAGTTGCTCCATAATCTCTACTGGAACCACTTATTGGCTCTTTTTCAGACATGGTTTAAGCTGAAAGAGAAATAAATTAAGAATTAATCTAATGAATATTTTTTAAAGTATGGTATATGGTGAGGGAAAACATTGTCTAGAAACCTGTGTACCCGATAGTACCAAGTAATAATTAATAATAATAATTTGGTTTTTTTACATAAAAACACCAGAAGTAATAACACTTAATTAAATAACACACATTGGTCCCAATGACAAGGCCAGATACACACATTCACTCACACAAGCATATCCAGTCTCAGAACAAATCTTTGAAAACCCACAACGCCAGTACAATGGAGAGCGGCAAGGCGACTGTTTAATCCACTACACCACACATGCAGACAAATTAATTATAACCTTTGAAAAGTACTGACTAGAACAGATATGCAAAAAGATGTTGTCTGATAACACATAGTTAAAAAGATGTTGTCTGATTGACATACATGAACCAAAAACACGACAGCAAAAATCAAATGATCATACTAAATGTATTAGAATTCACAAATAAGGTAATTAAGAACCTATTTATTTTTGTATTAAGTGAAGCAGGGAAAAATAAACAATTATGACGCAAATTACACTAGGGATAATGCCTGTATTAAAGAGATTTTACATTTCACACAAATTACATCAAACTTAAATATACATAAAACATAATACATCACGCCAATAATAAGTTTCATATAAAAACTTTGCTATGAATCATTCTATCTATTAAAAAGGACATTACATTGCGCTTACATTACCCAGAAGGGTGTGGCAGAGGTGTACTACATCCACACTTCGCTTGTTATGTTAAGGTCCCATAGGATAGGGGGTGAGAATTTCCCGACAGAAAGTTTACAAATAACACTTTGCCCAGCCTGGTAATCGAACCGGAGACCTCGCAGTGAGGGACGCATAAGCTAACCACTACACTATCAAGGCAGTTATTAAAAAGAACTGCATCAAAACTGTTGCATAGTTTTAAAGATCAAAGCATACAGGACAGACAGCAGGAAATGACTTTGTTGTATACCATGTAGAATAGAATGGAATATATTTTATTGCATTGAATCTAGGTATTACAGTTAAGATGTAGTGTTAGTGTTATGTAGTGATAGCGATGATGATAAATACCACTATGCCATTATAGCACTGGATTATACAAGACTGTTACATATCGCAGCTGCTCGGTATAATTTTTTAATTTAATTAAACTAAGTAGGTATATCCATATGGTATTTCTTATATACAGTAATGAGGATGATGACTAATGGTTGGCCATTGAAATGAGTAATGGTAATATCAAACATATGCATTGTAGGAAGTATCTTTGTTTACGTAAGACACACTTTGCCTTATGTTTGCATTGGCTAAAATGTATTTTAAACACAAAATACATGTATTATCATTTAGCCTTTTGTAGTCCACTGCTGGACGTAGGCCTCTCTCAATTTGCGCCACAAAACCCGGTCCTGCGCCTTCCGCATCCAGTCCCCTCCAGCGACCTTATTGAGATCGTCAGTCCACCTGGCAGGGGGGCGTCCTACCTTACAGTTGCCGAGTCGCAGTCTCCATTCTAGGACTTGTTTGCTCCAGCGGCTGTCGGTCCTTCAGCAGACGTGACCAGCCCACTGCCACTTCAGTGAGCTTATTTTGCGAGCTATGTCCTTTACTTTGGTTCTTTGTCGGATGACCTCATTACGAATTTTATCCTTCAAAGAAACTCCGAGAATAAAATACATGTAGATTGTGTTTAAAAATACATGTAGTTAACAAATAAATTTGCAGTATCATTCTTGCGGTACAATGATTTTAAAAACATAAACATGAAACATATTCTTGCCGAACAAAGCTTACAAAAATATAAATATGACATATGTTATATGTATTCATAAAAGAATGAAATACAAGAACTCATTTTAGTTTTAATAAGAATAAGAATATTTGATATTTACTTAATTCATACTTTGGTATATTTTCTTATCAAAAAGATAGAGCTAAATCCATATTTAAAACAGTTCTCTTCATTATTTAATTCATTCACAAAGTTAAACATTCATAATGAATATTCATAAATGCAAATTATGTATTTACAGTGATAAGGCAGATCAACCTAGAAACAAACTTGTTTGGATGTGATTATGAAATATTTAATTTGTTTTAAAATATTCTTCCATGATAATTATGTTTATAATCTCTGATCTATTCAGATATATCTCTGATATTAAATAAGCATCAGAAGGCTGACATTTTATTAAAAATTTGTTAAAAAACAATGACTAATGCATTTATTTAGATTTTTTTTTTTCGTTTCTTTGTTATGAAAAAAAGGTAGTAAGGTTTCCAGATCCAAATAAGTATAACTCTAGTGATAGCTATGAAGAGACAATGTTACATAAAACATCAGTTTAACAAAGTAGGGCAGTAGAATATGTTTAAGAGAAGTAGTATACTCTATGCATTACATTTGGTAACCACCAGCATATCATGTTAATTTGACACAAGTATCTGTTTAAAACAGGTAAAGATAAGAATAATACAGAGCGTACCCCAATAATACTAACAAATAGATTAAAAGTCTATTCTTCTTAAAACAGATAGACAAAAAGTGTTACAAAAATTTGTTAGGGAACTTAGTTGGAGGGCAACTGTGACCAGTATCAACGAAAAACGTTAATAAAGCAACCGTTTACTCGAAAGGTAAATTAGGCCACGTTCGAAGTTTAAAACCAAACTTGCACTTAAAAAATAAAACAATTAGAAAAAGGCGTTGGATATTCTTACTCTTATTTTTAATCCAAGACGTCACTAGAAGTCACTGGTATCACTGAGATAACAATATTTATTGTTTACCACTTACTGCGATGCAGGAAGAATAAAAATAGAGCCGTTGTTGTGATTCACAAAGATTTTTATCCACAATAATTGATGATAACTGTCATAACCAATTGCGCGTTCGTAACGTCGATAATACTAAATACGAGTAAGACAATTTAAGGAATTGTGCAATGCTGATCTAAGTAACCGGTTCGCTAAGTAATTTTACCTTATTAGTGTAGATAAGGCTACTTATTTCAGGTTTTTGAAGAAATTTCTTTTGTTCGCTCGATACGAGCTACGAGCCACAGACGGTCGATGAACTGTCATTAGTGTCATTGTCAATTTTAATGTCAATTATTTGCCAAATGTGCGACGCAGAAATTCAAGTTCAATCAAAATTAATTTTATTGCCTTGAAATATAAATAATACAAAATATATTATAAATATAAATATAATAAAAAATAATTTAATAAATAAAATAAATATGCCAATTTCTTGTTTCTATGGTTTCTTTTCCTAAAATGCAGCATAGATGGCGTAAATGTCGTGTTCTTTCTACGAGTTTGGATACACAGATGGCAGTAGTAGTATCGTCCAAAATTTTGATAACTGCATAGAAATATGATAACTGCCTGTTTCTCCTGAATCCACAATCATTAACAGACAAAGATTTGGAGTAATCGTGCTTAAAAAACCGGCAAATCGGCGTATTCGGCCAAGCGCAATGTAACTAGTTACGTAGACAGCCGGTGCAGCATAAGGACTAAAAAGGGGTCTACTACCAGTATTGAATACATGACAACATCATACAAGTAATTATTTCCAAAGGTTTTTGTATCAGGTAAGAAATGTTCCAAGTAAACTTGGTCGCTATAGTTTTCCTTTAAAGTTTAGTAAATGTACTACCGATAAGATTTTTAAGATTTTGGAGTCAGTACTTAGCTTCCAGAGAGGGCCGACATCCTATCTATTCGATCAAATTACCTCTTTAAAGTTAATTATCTCGCAAATAAAAACCTGTCTCAACTACCCCTCAATGTTTTTAAAACCGTTTGTTTGTTTTTCAAATCTAACGATAACATACTATAGGGTAAATGACAGCAAACATATTTTTTTAGATTTTTTAACATACCACTTTGTTGTTATAGTTTATTGACGTATTCATATTAAAAAAAACCGGCCAAGTGCGAGTCGGACTCGCGCACGTAGGGTTCCGTACCACCATACATCTAAATAAATGTTTTTCTTAATTCTTTATTAAGTATATTGGAGTTGATTGCATGAAATGTAAAATGCGGTTTACGATTATAACGTATTAAAAAAAAACTAATTATTAGATTTCTACTACTACGGAACTCTAAAAAAGCATTCTAGCACTAACGATTTCGGTAATTTATGTTTTTCGGTTTTCCCTATAGTCGTGCTATAAGACCTAGCCTAGTGGCAAATTTCATAATATTCTAGATTGAGCCCTAGTATCCTATAGGTTTTAGGTATTTTGCTTTTCTATACATTTGCGTGAGTTTATTGCGTTTACCTTTTAAATGTGTAAACTTAGAAACTTATGTTCTTTACAGCTTATAGAAACCGTTGATATACGTATTTGATATTAATTTCAACATTGAAGCTTTACGCATTGCGGAGCAAATGGGTTGTGACAGATGGAATAAAGAGTAATGTTATAAGGGTTTCGTTTTTTCCTTATGCGGTACAAAACCCAAATAAAGATATCTTTCCTTACTTGAAAATGCATGCATTTTTTTGTGCAATTGCATGTTTATTTAAAAACTAATAACAGCGTTTTATTTTGTTTTATAACTTTTGTAACTTATAACTTATACTCAAGAGTTGGTAAGGACTAATATTTTGTATTCTTATACACCCTCATAAAAATGATTAAACCCATTCTGTAACAACAGCCAGTCAGTCAATTTTATACGTGATATTAAAATATAATCCTATTTGCCATTTTTTATGCAATATTCACATTAAAATTCAAGATTCGCGTCACACGGGCTGTGGATCCCGGCCTTTATTCTATTTTCTCCGTATTTTTTTTAATCGCACTGGCACAGGTGTGATGTTTATGGATCCTGAGGCAAGCATGCTTCTGTGAGAACATTCTTTGTGTTCACGTCCTTCGCAAATGGTTATTGTTTTACATTATTGTCATACATTCAACTATGGGCGTCCGCAGCTTTTGCCCCAGGGGGACGCAAGCCAGAAATTAACCAGGCAGGAGGGGGCATCGATTTAATTTTCGATTTTTATTACATTTAAAATTTGGAGCCTATAATTACTAGTAGTAAATATAGGCTCCAAATTTTAGGCATATAGTAGTAATTTACAACTATTATGCTCTAAGTCAGCACCGAAACCAACAACCATTTTGCATTGTAATCTATTTTATGTAAATACCTTTATTTTGGAAATTTTAGTTTTGATGCGGCATTAAAAAAAGTAAGATATTTGATTGACAGCAGCTGTTAGTTAAGTAAGATCGAAAGAGGAGTCAAACAGGGGGATCCTCTCTCGCCTAAGCTTTTCATCGCAGTCTTAGAAAGCATATTTAGAAAACTGGATTGGTCAGGGATGGGAATTAAAATGTATGGAAAACGTTTATCGCACCTCAGATTCGCAGATGACCTGGTTTTACTTTCAGAGGACCCTTTGGAACTACAAACAATGTTGAATTCTCTTAATAAACACAGTAAAGCAATCGGGCTTGATGTTAACCAGGAAAAAACTAAATTAATGTCAAATTCCGAACAGGTTCCATTATACAGGGTGTATTTTTGAAACGGGGCAGTAAGGGCAAGTACCTTAACCGTTGCAGTTACAGCAAAACGTTCTGAAAAGACCTTCCCTAACTTTTTGGGACATTTTGAACTGCATTCACAGATTTTGTAAAAAACTTACAGTTAGCAAAAAAAATGCAAAAAGTTCAATTTTTTTTTTTTTATGCCAATCGATTTTATTTCATGTGGGGATCAAAAAACTCTATGGGACCATTTTAGCTTTTAGTACTAGAAAAGACAGAAATCGCCAAAAACGTTTTCCATACATTTCGGCAACAGAAACGAATTTCTACGATGGTCTAACTTTTTGTTATGGCCTGGAAGTGGGTAGAATTGACTGTAAAGTAAATAAAAAGAATTTTTACCCTCAAATTTCGAATTTGATTCGAAAATCTGTGTGTTATACTTAGTTTCAGCTGAGAAACTTCGTATGAGTTATTAATTAAAGATTTTCGCTAAAATGTCTTCTAATCGTGAAAAAATTGACTTATTAGAAGCGTATTTTGTCAATAATCGAAATGCGGGAGCTGCATTAGTGTGGTACCGCAATAAGTATCCGTTGCGGCATGTGCCAACAAGAAAGGTTATTACAAATCTTTTGAAAAACCTGGAATTGCAGGGTTCTTTCAAAATACGCTTCTAATACATACTCAAAATACTGTGTTACTTTAAAATATTTCTTTTTTTTCATTTCAACTGTAAGGAATTAATAAAGCTTTTTTATTTTTATTTTTAGCTGTTAGTTACCTACTCGGCCGACTTCCATGCGGGGGCAGCCGCCCCCTTGCGCCCCCCGCGAACGCCCATGATTCAACATTGAATAGCTAACTTATATTTATTTAATACCAATTTTATTTTAACTGCCTTGTTGGTCTAGCTAGTGGATTCGATTCCTGGATCGAGTGTTATTCAGGACTTTTTCAGTCACTAAATCTCAAAAAGCAGCACGGAGTTTGAATTGTGCCCGCTGGATGGCGATGAGCTCAAAAATATTTAGATGTACCTAGATTAATAGAGTGGATGGTGGTACATCCTTCTTCGGCATTTACAAAGGTTTGACCTGGGCCGCATGTTCTTCGTCGGTCATACACGCTCAATCTCAAAATGTAGTCAAAATTACCCATTAACGCAAATTAAATAAATTAACAATCAGTAAACCGCATCTTTAGCATCTAACATGGTCTTCGATAACAGCGAACGCGTGACTAAGATTTAATTTTATGCATGCAATTATAATAATATGTGCTGACAAGTGATATTTATTGTAGTTTTCAGTTTGAAGTGAGGACGCCATTAAATATTCTGTTATTTACGATTCACGATCGCGTATAATGAACCTTCTTTGTCATTCAAAAATAAACATCTTTGATAAAAATAGGTATGTGAAGAATGTTACGCTTATGCATGTAATGTGTTTATGTATACTTTTATACTTCGTATGTAGCGAACGGACGTGTAGTCCACCTGATGGTAAGTGGGTGACTACAGCCCATGGTCATCAAAATTCTGAAAAGAAATTGTAGAAAGTCGCTTTATCTGATGAATAAGGTGTTATGCCTTATTGTTGCCGTAATTTCAGGTACTAATCTCACCACCTAAACCGCTCTACTACTCTTTCGCGTCAGGCTAAAAAAGAGTCCGTGGGATTCCACTCTCGAGCTTTTTCAACATTATTTGCACAAAAGATTGGTTAAATAAAGATTATTCAGAGTATATTATATTATTCTCGCGCCGTAGTAGTACATTATCTTTGGCTGTCCGCAGTGCAAGACTGGCTGCGACTCAGGCGCGACATGTCGCACTTTATTGAAAATGCCTAAAAGTATTGGGGAAACCGCGATCGACTAAATAGACATTACGTGAGTAACACCCGTTTTTAGGGTTCCGTAGTACCTACAAGGAACCCTTATAGTTTCGCCATGTCCGTCTGTCCGTCCGTCGGTCCGAGGCATAGCGACGAAACCGTTGGTGCTAGAAAACTGAAATTTTGCATAAACATGTATGTTAACTATACAAAGAAAGTGAAAGAAAGGTAGCTCCCCTACATGTAAAGTAGGGATGTTTTTTTTTTTGTCGCCTACCCCATAATGTGGGGTATTGTTAGATAGGACTTTTAAAAACGTTTAGGGGTTGCTAAGACAGTTTTTTGATTTAGAGATCCGTTTGCGAGATAATTAACTTTAAAGAGCAAATTTTTGTTCGAGTAGAGCGTCCCCCCCCTCTAAAAGCTAAACTACTGGATCCCAAAATCTGAAAAAAATTGTGTCGGTAGTACATGTAATGAACTTTAAAGGAAAACTATAGCGGATAAGTTCACTTCATTAGTTCAAGAGGAATAGGGGTCCGAAATGTCAGATGCAGTTACTCAGAATATTTCGTTCAAAATTCTTGAAACATAAATAAACATACATAATACATTTATAAAATCACGCCTTTATCCCACGGGGGTAGGCAGAGACGATGGAACGCCATTTGCTTCGCTCCTTACATACTTCTTTCGCTTCCTCAACATTCATACATCTCGTCATACGTGCTAGCTGGTTTTTCAAATTAATTCGTGCAAATTACAAAAACCTTTGAAAGTAATGACTTGTATGAAGATGTTCTTGTACCACAATAAATAAATAAATAAATAAAAAATGTTACTTGTTTAATACAGATAGTAAAACCCTTTTAAGTCGAAATATGTTGTTACGACTAGCTACGGAACCCTACTGCGCGTGGCCCGGCACGCACTTGGCCGGTTTTTTTCATAATATGAATAATGTTACAAACTCACGTCAGTTTTAATAAAAATATTATTGAGAAGCCTGAAATTAAGCTTAACGTCAGTCAGGTTCGATGCGATCGTGTCAATAAATATCCTCTACAAACTGGTATAAAGCAAAGATAATATAACAAACACTACCGTATAAAGTAAAAACGCTCAAATTGCGATGGGCTTAAGCTACTTTTTAGTAATTTTGCTCTTCAAAACAGCATTTAAACACTTAATAACCGCGTAACGAGCGGCAAATAATGTCTTTCAACTTTTTACCGACATTTTTTTTAAAAACTTGAATGCTAGGAAATTACATTAGTATGCCACTTAAGATATCTAGGCGAGAATCTAGGAATCCGCCGTGAAGCGGTCGGTTCCTGCCTAGAAAGGCTGAATATTTAGTAATTACCCCTAGTTGCTAACGTATTACATAGTTGAACAACGGCTGGCATACGCGAGCTTATTCAAAGGTTGGTATGCCGAGTAATTAAAAAAAAATGTATTCAAGTAGGTACTAATTAAGTTTTAAATTATATTAATTAAGTTTTCATTCGGTTTTGATTGTAATTCGAAAGTATATATACCCACACATTTATTTAAAAGAATCTCATCTCATGATATCACTTTATACAAATTGGTGTACGCACATAATTGTAGAGTACGTACTCATATACGGCTTTACGAGATTGTTTTTTTTTTGGTCTTTTTAAAAAAAATGACACCCGCCCTAGAAATAACTTGTGTCGTAGGGGTATTCACAAGCATACATTTCACACACACAAAGCCCACCCAGAGTAAGAACAAATCTTTGCGGATCACACAAATATGTGTATATGGAAATCGAACCCACAACACCAGTGCAGTTAAGAGGCCTATCACAAAATTGCATTTTGAAAGATTAGGTATATCGAAGCACGGCGACAACTCGCCCGGGGTCACGAGTTCACGACACTCTGCTATAGCTACGACTAAATGACTTTGATACTTTTTCTATAATATAGCTATTTGTTATTTAATTATTGTTCTTGTTGAATATTACTATATAAAAGATATTTTAATTAAAATATTGTTAATAATGACAACTGATCTAATAATCAATTTCAAAAAAATCAATGACACATTAGACCTATATTTATAGCTGAGTAAAAATAGACTTTGCTAATTACAGTTCTTTTTTCGATACACTTTGTAAATAGAGTAGAACCCGTTTATTATGACTCCGCCTATATTGACCAACCGATTATTATGACGTAATTACATTACGAATTTTGAATTTCATATAAAACTCTTATAAAAAGTCGGATATAATGACTTCCCTTACAGTTACACGTCGCTTATTATGACCCATATTAAATCAATTATGTCCGGTTATAATGACTGACATTATTATTTACACCTTCGGTAATGTTCGTTGATTCTCGACGACACGTTCGGCACTTGGCTCGTTTTTGTCTTGATAATTTGACAATACCGATTTATTTTATACACAATCGTATTAGAAACTGATTTAAAAATAAAACGAAAAAACAAAAGCAAACAAAAATTACAGATTACTTACATTAAAAAATACCCTTATATGTGTTATAATAATGTGTTTATAACGTTCAATTTTAATTTTGATTTAATATGTATGTATACATAATGTAGTTACTATGTTTCTCTATTAAAATATTTAAGTACATACATATTTACATAAAAAAGGTTTTTTTTTACAAAACGCTTTGTATGACGTCCGCTTATTATGACGTGTTTGTCAATTCCTTTCGATATCATTATAAACGGATTCTACTGC
Source organism: Hypena proboscidalis (assembly GCA_905147285.1). Classification (NCBI taxonomy): domain Eukaryota; kingdom Metazoa; phylum Arthropoda; class Insecta; order Lepidoptera; family Erebidae; genus Hypena; species Hypena proboscidalis. The sequence goes on from LR990147.1 coordinate 3,984,414, forward strand.
ATTTCTAATTGATTTTTATATAGCATTTAGCCATGCTCAGCAATCTAATACTAAGAACTGTCGTTTTTTTTTGTAAAGATTTCGAAACGGGTTGACATTCAAATTCGTATACAAAAACACAGTTTCAATAATTGGGAAAGTATTTTCACCAAAACAATTGAGTAACACAGATATTTATTATATATATAATAGTTATTTATGGTACAAGTGAGAAAAAGTTTATAATTCTGTTGTGAGTGCCAATTTTAAATCTTGAGCTTGTGAAGTTGTCTTAAATTGAATCCCGAGCGTAGAGAGTGATTCTAATAAAGACTACTTCTATATACTTATAACTGGAAATTATTTTTTTCTAACGCGTTACATACAAAACTGTTCACCTCTTCCAGTGAGAAAATATTAAGATTTAAATAAACTCGTACTCGATTGCTTAACCTGGAATAATTCCATGAAATACGACAGTAATACCAATTCAGAATACGTTTTAGGACCTTTTGTGAGTCGCCACTAATTAAATTATGTCATACGCTTTCAAATACCTTTCACGTGATTTTTCTGGTAAAAAAGCAAACAGTTGTCGCAACTCTTTTAGAGTTCCACAATATGCGTTCGGAAATGCTTTCCGTAACATTTATTTATAGAGTCTAATATTAATTAAGTACCTGATTTTAATGGAAAACATGAAAACTAAAAGAAAAAATTATTTAAAACATGAAAATACTAAATAAGCGTGTATTTTATATAATTTAAAATAATTAAAACGTATAATGAATAGTCATTGGAAGGATTTTGTGTTTCGAAATTTGAATCACTTTGCCTCACTAGTGAGTAAAAACGGTTTTTACTCACTGAATTCTGGCAAGAAAACGATCTTTTTCGTGCTGGTGTGCTGAAAAAAATATTTACCAGTTATGTAGAGAAAATACTATAGAATGATCTGGAATCGAGCCTACAATAAACGTAATCTGTGTTTACAGGCCAACAAAATACAATGTAGAAGATTTAAAAAAGTTCTATCTAACTTTTAAATTTTTAAGGCCCGCTTTTCTCATAGTAAAAAGAAATTAATAATATGTTTCGATTTTAATATTAATAGTTACAAAAAGTACCTACATGATCAAAATCGATAAGTCCAACTATACCAGTTCAAGCTAGATAGTTCGGCGCGAAAAAATTCGGCATAGATGTTACCTCAACGAGCGCTCGCGCGGTACTGAGTGCGAGCTGCCGATGCATCGCAATTTAAAGCAATTTGGCAATTGTAAATACGTTTATTTAAAGCTTTATAGCTTATTTATTTTTCAAGAAATTATGACTATTTAATTTCTTATGAACTAACGTTTGTTCTAGTATAAATTTTACGTACCAATATTAATGTAGTAAGGAGAAATTCACAGTTAATTCTGAGCGCTTTTTAGTAATTTTATGGTTTAGAATGGGATTTTTATCACAGATTTTCCATACATGTTTTAAAATTCTGAGGCCACTATGAACTAAACCACTATATAAGCGCTATTATTAAATATTTTTCATTTAATTTGCTTATGTTTAGTAGTACAAACTTCGAGCTCGAAAAAGTGATGTCGTGAATTTTTTGAAAATCTTGCTTAGGAATTTTGCCGTTATATCAATAGATAAGAAAAAAATGAAAGAACCGAGGCCACTATAAACTATTTTAATAACTTGTCTTTACCACTACTTAAGTCAAAGTTATTGAGGTCTTACATTTTCTTAGAAAAATAACGTCAAAGTTGACCATTAAACACAAAAATCACAGTCGAAATGTAATAGGCCTCTTAAAAGCGGCGAGGCGACCGCTTTAACAACTACGCCAACCGTGCACTTAAGTTTTATTTCAAGTCGTGTAAAACTTGACGGATGAACCGCGAGGCTCGATGGAAAACAAATGAAAATTCCTTCGCACTGAACTTCGGACGATATCGACGGTTTACTAGATCAAGTAAAACCAAATGTGAGTACGGAGCTTATGATACCACAAACTTAAAATAAATTGACGGAGACGAACAGTAGCTAAAAGTAGGTTAGGCGATTTCATCCCGCCCAGAAACTCTATACAAATAAAAACATACATATTTCTAAAATCGTTTGCACCACATGAGTGATTTCAAAACAGATCATAAATGTCGGGTAATCACAAAAATGCTTTTAATCCATTCGTACACTAGTGAAACACTTACGAATGTTTATTTTGTTAAATACGGTAGCCATCGAGATCTGTTTGTTTATCGGGAATCGAATCTACTGACCGAAGAAGACGCTTGTAAAAAAATAAACAAAGAGGTTTGTAATATCCACTCAATCTTGTTTAATCTTCAGATTTTTGTTCAATAAGTCGGCTTAGGTCGGTACTGTGGTAAATTAGAAAAAAGGCAAGTTCTAATATTGAGTAATGTTATGTATGTGTTAGCTTATAATGCTTTTAAAAGAAAAAAACATGTAATATTTTAAAGCAAATTATAGGTTACCTATGCTTTTTTGTATTTTATATAATATTAAAGTTGAAAATTTAAGAATCCAGCTGCTCCATGGCTGAATTGGCAAAGCTCCTGGGGCGTTAACCCAGGAGGCACAGGTTCGAATTTTTTTCAACTTTAAGATTATATAAAAAATAATACAGTGTACAAACCTCTACTTTTGTGCTTGGATGCTAATTAAATATATATACTTAACAAACTTGTGACAATCGGCTCTTTCATACCATTTTACTTCCGAATATCTAATTAACCAAAGCTTTATGATATCATTTCATATCATTAACATTAACCTTTTCTATTTAAAACCCTATTACTATATAAAATATAACTTTATAACCCTTTAATTGGCTCAGTTCTAATAAGAAGCATATTTTTTCATCATCTTTGACATAAATTGTGGAATAAAAATATTTCTGCTTCGGGTTTATGAAAGTTGGTCTCATTTAGTTTAAATCTAAAGGATTTATGGACGTTTTGGTCAAGCTGGAGTATTTTTAGAAACGCCACTTTACGAAGATGTATGGTTCAGCTTGTTAGCATGTTTCTTATTGAGCTTTGGTGAAGAGAAGAGCTTCCTCGAGGCAAGAAGCACCTACCTTCTTACCTTTACCCAGCTGAAAATAGGAGTGCAAACAAGCTCTACTGTGTACGTGTTGGGTGCAGAGATTAGACCCTGAAATTACTTTTCTTTTTTTTTTGTATTGTTTGATATCACAAATATCTTATTTTATTACAATCTAATCTAGCCCATAAAGGCTAATGAGTAATTATATTTTAACCTAAATTAATATGTAAACATAAATGAGTGCACGGTTGGCGTAGCGGTTAAAGCGGTCGCCTCGCCGCTTTAAACTACGCTGGTGTTGTGGGTTCGATCCCCACATGGGACAAATCTTTGTGTGATTCGCAAAGATTTGTTCTGACTCTGGGTGTGCTTTGTGTGTGTGAAATGTATGTTTGTGAACACCCCCGCGACACAGGAGTTATTATTAGTGCGGGCGTCGTTTTTTAAAAAAAGAAAAAAGATCTAAGAGGCGTCCAATAACACTTTACTTAGTTTTTATTAAGGCGAAGACACTTTGTTCATGTTGTCTTTTGAACTATCACTGTTTTTGTTTGTAATTTTTCACTTAATCACTAACACTAACTAACTCATATGGTTTTGTCCGTTTAAGTCTTTTCTTCTTTTCATCCTGAAATTACTGACGTACAAGGCATAATACCGTAGCCCTCAGATGTAGCGACGCACATTTTTTTTAATCTTACTAGTAATTTGCAAGTACAAATTACTAGTAGATATTCTTGTTAACCTCCTCCAGCTAAGCTTAATTCGCTTGTGTTAGGAGGAAGTTCGCGTCTGTGGAGTAATGGCCAGGTTTCGAACCCACGACCTCTCGATTGTAAGACCGATGCCTTATCCATTGCACCACGGCCGCTTTTATTATAATAATAATATAATAATACAAACGAGCAAAACAAGCTAGCATTTAATTAAATTTAAATATCAAGTGATCTAACCGAAATGTTGGCCACACAAAAGCAGTTCTTTGACCAGTCAGTGCAGTTGGTACTTCTCACGGTACCAATCACAGAAATCAGATATATACTGTAAACGGTGACGTCATACTAATTAGACAGTTTGTAATTTATTTATATTCCCTGCAGTCCGCTGAGTCCGCTGACGACGAAGTAGGACGCCGATGTGCGAATTAAAGAATGGTTGATGGATATGGATAGGGAATGAAAGTGGGTACCAACAAAAACTCAGATAGCAACTCGTATCTTCCCCCTTAAAAAAAGGATATAGAAATCTCGTGAACCATAAAATTTGCCGAAGGAAAGGATTGAAATCACTTTTTTCAAAATTCTGATCGTTAAATCTTGGATCCGTTAAATCTGTCAATATGTATAGAAATAAAGCGTGCTATATTTTTACTACAAACAAATAAACAAGATGACGACATAAGAGCATTTTAGAGATGGGATCTTTCCGTTGTCCATTCCAAACCGATTATAAGTACTTTTATTTTCAAATTTAACATGAAATGTCTTTCATGGAATTAATTTGGTAGTAGGTGGACTATCAGTACTAGAGTTAGTTATGGAACTCCATCGAAACGGCTTGACCGATTTTTACGTATTTTTTTTATATATAAATGATAAGTTTGCGAATACGTTGTAAGCTATTTTTAAGACCCCTAGGTATTTCGAGGACGGTAACTAGAATGTAGATATAAAACTTTCCTAATTACCGCATCCACGCGCTCACCTATCCTCCGTCATGCGCGTCACGTCGCAGGAAGTTTACGGCGCACGCGCACAGTTTCCTCGTTCGCAGGATGTTTTGCGCGATCGATGCGCGTTGGCCGATGCCCGATTCGTACGCTATTTCTGATTTATGGAGTTGTACGGGTTTTGGATTAAGCTAGGTTGATTGTGATTGTGAGGTGAGTACACACGACAGTTATTGACAGTTCTGACTCTAAAAATAATCATTCCTATGGTTGGTATGGTTCCGTAGAGTAAGAGTATCGTAAACAGTTGAAAACATTATGGGACCGGCAGGATTTGAACCTGCGACCTTTATTTTCTTTGTATCCTACTTAAGATAGGAACAAATGGATGAACGTGACGTCACTAAATTATGTAACATACCGTTGAGAAATTTAGAGTCATGGCAAGAGGCGATCGTAGCTGGTTGGTTAAAGTGACTGCCCGGTGTGCAGAAGATCGCAGGATCAAGTCCCGCCGGTCCCATATCTTTTTCAACTGTTTCTTAGTATAATTTACTAAGCATAGCTAAATGCTATAAAAATAATCAATAAAATGTGACAATGTGTTTTTTTTTAATGTCAAATCTACCTAGTCTTGCCATAAATATTGTGACATGGAAAAATATATTTTTCCTGTTGTAAATAAAATATATTACTTTTACAATGTGTAAGTTTAATACATACATTTAAAACAATTTAAAAAATAAAAACCGGCCAAGTGCGTGTCGGGCCACGCGCAGTATGGTTCCGTAGTAAAATATTTAAAATTTTACTTTTTAACTAAATGGCGTCCTTCAGAAAGGAAATGTTTGTAGTACAAGAAACCAGCTAGCACGTATGACGAGAGGTATGAATGTTGAGGAAGCGAAAGAAGTATGTAAGGAGCGAAGCACATGGCGTTCCATCGTCTCTGCCTACCCCCGTGGGATAAAGACGTGATTTTATATATGTATTATGTATGTTTATTTATGTTTCCAGAATTTTGAACGAAATATTCTGAGTAACTGCATCTGACATTTCGGACCCCTATTCCTCTTGAACTAATGAAGTGAACTTATCCGCTATAGTTTTCCTTTAAAGTTCATTACATGTACTACCGACACAATTTTTTTTAAATTTTGGGATCCAGCAGTTTAGCTTTTAGAGGGGGGGGGACGCCCTACTCGAACAAAAATTTGGTCTTTAAAGTTAATTATCTCGCAAACAAATCTCTAAATCAAAAAACTGTCTTAGCAACCCCTAAACGTTTTTAAAAGTCCTATCTAACAATACCCCACACTATGGGGTAGGCGACAAAAAAAAAAAACATCCCTACTTTACATGTAGGGGAGCTACCTGAAAAAAAAATATTTTTCCAAATTTTATTCTACGACTTTCTACATGTTCATGCAAAATTTCAGTTTTCTAGCACCAACGGTTTCGTCGCTATGCCGTGGACAGACGGACAGACGGACATGGCGAAACTATAAGGGTTCCTTGTAGGTACTACGGAACCCTAAAAAGCTTATTCGAAATGGTCTCCATTGGCTGCAATACAGTCCTTTAAACGTTGAGGCCAGTTATCAATATAAGTATTTATCTCTAGTAAGGTTGGTAATTGATTGAAATGAGACAACATCTACTTTTATATACGCATGTTTATGACCTGTTATAATTTTCATTATTCATAGGTCTTCTTCGTCATGTCGATGGCTGAGTGAAATTTGATTGGTCCAATAAAGTGGCCACTGTTATAGCGCTGTAATTGTCGTTCATGAGCGCCGCTCTTGTGCAGGTGGTAGGGTATTTTGGACAGTCAGTTTTGGTGGGTCATACATTGTATTGCTCTACCTTCGCAATTTATGTTAGTGTCAACCTTATATCCCCATTTGACAAGGTTCTCCTTCATAGCTGATTCATAGTGCTGTATAAAAAAGACACGTGGGCTCTTTCATAGATGCCAAGGAAAACCTTGCAATGTCATGAATGAAAGCAGTATTTCCACAAACAAATACATTATTGCATATTTATGTCTCTGGCTTATGAAATATGAGGACATCAAACGTTTAAAAACCACTGTAATTTTAAACTTCACTAGTTTTCATCTATGTTTCTGTCCGCCGCCAGTAATGGCGCACTTACAATATTATTGTCAATATTTCGCACTTTGACTGGTTTTTGTAGTGCTTTTTCTAGTCAAATTGGACAAATTGACAGTAATACTGAGTTACGGATATAGTTATGGTTAAATCCAAAGAGTCAGCTATCTCAGCACCAAATTTCATCAAATTCGGTTCATCTGTTCGAGCGCAAAGTAGTAACAAACATACATTCGCGTTTATAATATTAGTAGGATGGAATAGGATGTAGCTTTATATTTATCCATACTTATCTTAAAAAGTGGGCATTACAAACGAATTAGTGGTGTTTTATTTACATTGTAACGTTTCTATTTGAGTAAAGACAGGTGGAAAGCTTTCGCGTCTGCGAGAAATGTGAAGGTCAATGCAGCTTTGTGAATATAGTGACGGTTTATAGGTTACTGGTGCAAGTCTGTTTTAAAATCATGATGTGGCGATACGCGTGATGTGTATTTATATGATTATAATGGGAATTATCGCGATTAATATTGCGATTACTTGCATTATATTTTCGTACTTTACGTTTCAACTAGGTTGCACTTATCGCGGTCACAAGTAGACTGGTTCAGCTCGTGAGGTACTCAAGATGTTTTTGATTCCACCCTCACAAAGAAAAGAGTTTGCTTGCAAGTTTTTCATATTGCGATTACTTACATTATTATTCCGTACGTTACGTTTCAATAAGGTTGTACTTGCCGTGGTCACAAGTAGACTGGTTCAGCAGCGCCTCGGCTCCGCCCGTGAGGTACTTGAAATGTTTTTGATTCCTCCCTCACATTTTGTTTTTTGCTCAATGTATGCTAGGAAGGTAAGAAATTAGAGTACCAATTTAAGCAAAAATGTTTGCAAGCAATATATTTGCTCACCAGAAAACCAGAGAATTCATGGCTCCTGAAACCTCACAACATCTCAGCAGACTTACAAACGAAACAGTGATGTTTTATTCAAATTGTGACGTTTCTATTTGAGGGAAGACAGCTGGAAGGCTTTCGCGTTTGCGAGGAATATAAAGGTCAAAGCATCTTATGAATACAATGTATCTTAATTTGTAATGTAAAAAACGGAGAAATAGGAACTTAAAACTTTATCGCGCAAAGGGCAGCCTTATCGCTTCACGCGATTTCTTCCAGGACAGTCAGGACACCTTAGGATGGACATAATAGAAAGGATATTTGTTGTAGTTTTATTGAACGGATTTGTTGCTTTTAAATTTTGCGCAAGGCTTGTCAAGCAATTTTGTTTCATTACTCCTGAGGAAGTGGCAAATAGGAATGCAGCTAAAATGGTCTATGAAAGCTAAAAGAAGCTTGCAAGCAATCTCTTTGTACGCTAGAACACCAGAGAATCATAGCTCCTAAAAACATTGGACTTCTAGATTACTAAGAAGAAGGGTCAAAAACGACAGAATACATATGAAGAAATACAAACGAAACTGTGGAGTATAATTTAAATTTAAACATTTCTATTTGAGTAAAGACAGGTGGAAAGCTTTCGCGTCTGCGAGAAATGTGAAGGTCAATGCATCTTTGTGAATATACTGACGGTTTATAGGTTACTGGTGCAAGGGAACATATGAACAAGCTTTTGTAGTTTTAGCCGAAAATGTATAATTGGATTAATTTGGGTGAATTTTGTATGGGGATACTTACTTCAGTTAAGCTACTTATTATGGATGTGGATATATTCTATACTAGCTTTTGCCAGCGAGTTTGACCGCGTGGACGACTTCGAAGGCAAAAGCTTTGCTCCCGGACTTTGACCCGCGTTCGTCCATACTACTCCGCTCCCGTAAAGTTTAGCGTAATGTTAAATATTTAAAGTCCTTTATTGAAAGTTAGAGTATTGAACACAAAAAGAATTATCAAAATTCAACTAGTAGTTCTCGAGATTAGCGCTATCAAACAAACAAAGTTTCGTGCGTGGTAAGTGCGCCTGCATGCCCTCTACTAGGCTCCATAAAATCTCTAACTCGTTTCCAGGTCAATGTATACGCTTTTACAATAAACTTCCTTTAGACGCAATAGAATTATCAATAGGTAAATTTAAAAAATATGTTAAAACTAAATTATGTCAAAAAGCTTACTATAGTATTTCAGACTACATAAATGATAATAGTATTTGGAAATGAATTGCTCTTCTTATGTGATTTTTTTTATGTACTTTTATATTGTTATATTTTTCATTTTAAAAGATGGTGCACATGAGTTTCTCACCAGCTCTTCTCATAATGCAATACCCATCGGAGCTGGTACTTAGATTGATTTTAATTCGATTCTAAACAGTTTGATTAAAATTAATCTGAGCCCCGGTTATTCAAATCATTGTAATTAGTATAATTTAGTATTATTTATTATTTACTTTTAGTTCATTTTTTGTAATGTTTTGACGTGTTCAAGCGCCTCCTGGGGCCTATGAAAATAAATGATTTGAATTTGAATTTGAATTTGAATTTGCATCTAAAATTTAATTAAAAACGGTCCAGCCGTTTAGAAGACTAGCTGATACAAACAGACAATTTTTTTTTTTTTTACTAGCCTGCGTTGTCCCACTGCTGGGCAAAGGTCTCCCCCAAACGTTTCCAATCCTCTCTATCTCCTGCAGTTTCCCACCAGTTGTGGTTGTAGGCATCTAGGTCGTCCCGCCAGCGCCTCCTAGGTCTACCCCGACGACGGTGTCCTTCTTGGGGCATTGATTGTGTGGCAATCCTTTGTATTGAATAAAAAATACGCTTTAATTTTATTTATTTGTATTGAATTGATGATTTATACATAATTTTATTATAAGTATATTTTTACAGAAATACCGTTCTTAAGGCATAAGACCCGACAAAGGGATGCTGTTTTTATAATATCGGGTTAAGAGCCATGTGGTAGCTTTGTTCTTCTTCTTGTTTATCTAATTTAGCTATTAAATATAAGTAAAGAAAAATATTGGGGGTCGTGTTGAATCGTAGGTTATATCAATGTATCCTAAAATCGTTGTACATAATAGTTATTATATTCCAGCTATGTACGGTTAGGTAAAGAATAAGAATAAGAATAAGAATATTTATTTGCGAGAAACATGGTTAACAAAGGTGTTTAGTACATAAGGTTTTATACAGCATGTATCGCCGTTAATACGACATGCAAAAATTTAGTAATGAATTAATATAGATTAATTAATTAATACAAGGATAAATTACATTAAAATTATGAATAACTAACATTAATAACATATCCACAGTACACAAAACATTATTAAAAAAAACATATTTATTATAATTTAGCTTTATGTCAATTGTAATCATAATAATGAAAAGTAAATGTCAGAACAATAATTGAGTAAAAATAATAATGAAGACACACAATAAAATTAATACATTATAACCTATATGGTCCTTTATAGTCAAAGAACTCATTAATTGTGTAGAAGCATCGTTCTATTAACCATTGTTTTAATTTTTTCGTTTAAAAAAAATCAAAAAACAATTTAGGATCTTTTTTGTTATTGATGTCCGTACTTTATTTATATCTGTATTCATTATATTTTTTACTAGCTAACCCGGCGAACTTCGTACCGCCTAATTATTGGAGGCATATTTAGTAAGTCACAAACACACGACACAATACTTTTTTAATTTTATTGAAATTTGTTGCTTTTAGATTTTTAGGAATATTAAAGAATTATAGTATAGAATATAGATGCACAGCAAAGAGACGTTTACATTTCAAATTTTCAAGTGTCATTTTACCATAGACAATTTTTTTTTGAGTGAATACTGACAAATATTTACACTATAACTATCAAACTACATCTGTCCTTTTTTTTTTGACGGTGGCCATGGTTAAGAAAAGAAGAAGAACTACATCTGTTATCGAGAAAATAAAGAATTCAAACAACTATAATATTTAAATTGTTGATATTTTAAAAGTATTTTCCAGAAGTTTTAGTGAAGCTATATATCCCTCAACTCCTTAAAATGCATTGTCCCTTTTGTAAAAAGTGGATGGAACGGCAGAACAAAAATAATAACTGTCCAGGTTGTATTAAATTATTAATTAATTTCAGTATTTCTCCAATTAAATGTTTCTTTTTTTTAACATGAGATGACAAAACCAAGGATGTTAAAGTAGGAACGCAGTAAAAAGTCTTTAAATCTATGGACAAAACAATGGTTCCATTGTTTTGTCCATAGATTTAAAGACTTTCGGATACACTTATTATTATAATAAAAATATTTTTGAGAGTTGGTAACACTGTAAGGTTGGCACCCATCAAACATGTCAACACATTAATTATTTTTATATTTTGAAATTTAAATACACGATGTTATGAGCAAAGTTGATATTATGTTGTCGATTCAAAAGTCTTGTTTTAATGCGTTCTTCAATTCGAGTGGAACTGAGAGTATAAATACCGTCAAATGTTTGACAGAAAGTAAGTGGTCAACTTTTATATGGGAAAATGGAATTGTCGTCTTACTCTATCTTACTCGCAATTTTTCCTTATTTGCTCACCGTTTAGACCTACCCTGGACTACGACAAACATTTTAAAACCAAAATCAGCTCAATCGGCCCAGCCGTTCTCGAGTTTTAATCAGACTAACGAACAACAATTCATTTTTATTTATATAGATTTCCATTGTCATTATTATGACGTTTCATTTTACTTTAATATTTTTCTTTAATTAACGCACTAACAACTGCCCGTAACTTTGCTCATTTACTTATTTGTCCATCCTAAGGTTGCCTGCAAGAAATTGCTTATAGCGATAAGGCAACATAATTTTTAAGTTTACAAAATTACCTAACAGCTGAGTGCACGTTTGGCGTAGTGGTTAAAGCGGTCGCCTCACAGCTTTCAACTGCGCTGGTGTTGTGGGTTCGATCCCCACATGGGACAATAAATCTTTGTGAGATTCGCAAAGATTTGTTCTGACTCTGGCTGTACTCTGTCTGTGTGAAATGTATGTTTGTGAACATCCCTGCGACACAGGAGATATTCCAAATAGGGTGTCGTTTTTTTTTTTAAAAAAAAACCTAACAAAGATAACAATATTATATATATTGGTGTACAATAAAGATTACTTCATCTATCTATCTTTATATTCAAATACTCATTTGTATAATCCATCATTAACAATGACGTCAGTTAATTTTGCGCTACCAAACTACGTAACTTAATTAACGAATAAACATAGACATAATCGTTTAATCTCCTCGTAATCGCATAAGGCTTATAGGTCAGGCGCTCACCTCGGAGATTATTACACTGATTACGATATAACTCTTTGTTAACGATAGGACATAACAGTGCACCTCTTCCTATCTGACATCTGTGACCTGCACCCAAAGCTACAGTGTTGGTCGATTTTAGTGTCAATTTCACCCATAGAATGGACTGAACGGAGTTTATCATTCGGCCTTTAGTTCAATAAATAAATAAATATGTCACAACTTACACACAACGCCATCTAGTCTCAAACTAAGCAGAGCTTGTATTATGGGTACTAGAATAACTGATACTATTACATTCCATTTTGATCTCTATTTTTTTTTTTTAATAGGTATTTAATCCTTACTAATATTATAAAGGCGAAAGTTTGTATGTATGGATGTATGGATGGATGTTTGTTACTCTTTCACGCCAAAACTACCGGGTCGATTTCGATGAAATTTTGCACACATGTAGCTTATAGTCTGGATTAACATATCCTTACTAATATTATAAAGGCGAAAGTTTGTATGTATGGATGTATGGATGGATGTTTGTTACTCTTTCACGCCAAAACTACAGGGTCGATTTCGATGAAATTTTGCACACATGTAGCTTATAGTCTGGATTAACATATAGGCTACTTTTAATTGACATACCACGCGGGCGGAGCCGCGGGCGGAAGCTTGTATTTAATAATTTGTATTCATAATGATATTGATTTATTTTTGACATCTGGTTTTTAATTTGCTCTACTAAGTTTACATGTACTGGTAATAATTATTTTAATTTGACATTTTTTTAACAATAGTAATTGGGTACAATAAAATATTATGTTATAGATCTTCATTTTCGATTATTCTGAGTATTATTATGTTTTTTCTGTCAAGTAAGCATGCATGTGTGAGTTATTTTCATTTAATTAATTTGTAGACCACAATAAGTGGTAGAACATAGCGCACATATAATATATTATAAGACCTTTGTAAATTTCCTATGTTTCACAAATAAAGAATTATGAATTATGTATTATTACATATATACTTTTATTTTGTAAATACATACTTATTATACATAGAAACACCCAGACTAAGACAGACCCCCATGTTCATGCACACAAAGATTTGTCTCAAACGGGAATCGAACCTGCGACCTTGGCGTCGCAGGAAGGTATTCAATGTCACTATCCCGTTCAAATCAGAGAGAGAGAGACATTGAAATTAGTATTAAACAGAGTTCAGCGTTAAGCCCAGTTTAACACGTTTGGTTAAATTGGTCGTAAGTAGTGAAAGCTGGTACACGATTACTTAAGCTTAATTCTGGGAGCTTAAATCGTGTGAAAAGGCTTTGTAATTCAACTTACAGTGTGAGTCAGTCATTGTGAATTGTAATGTAATTCTAACTTGGGTGAAAGTAAAAGCACTTTTATATATTCACCAGTTCTTGCTAAGTTTCAGATAGTTATCTGCCCATAGATATATCGATGGTTATAGATACCAGGAGGGCAAGCATACGAGCGCGAGACAGTCAAGTTTTTGTCACATTTTTAAATGAGGAAACATGATGAAAACGCGACATAATCGCGACATTATGTTGACTATATTAGAATTATCCAATTTTGAATTATGACATTGATTAAATAATTTTAAATTTTGACATTAATATAAATAATGGACTTGTAGTTCTGAAATAAAATGAATTGAACTATTACAATTCAATTTTGTTATGTTAGGCAAAAACTGCATGTGGAAGAGGCTGACATTGTTTGTACCATATTCATTCAAATAAAGATTACTTACTTACTAATCTATCTCGCGCTCGTATGCTTGCCCGACAGGTTATAACAATACAATTTTCGGAAAGTCTTTTTTTTTAATTTTTATTTTTTACATTAGATAGAACGCCAGAAGCAATTACACTATCCAAAGGTCCCAATGACAAGATCAAATACACACATTCACTCACACAAGCACACCCAGTCTCAGAACAAATCTTGGCGAATCACACAAAGATTTGTCCCATGCGGGGATCGAACCCACAACACCAGTGCAGTGGAGAACGGCGAGGCGACCGCTTAAACCACTACATCACACGTGCAGACATTTTAAACATTTTATCACTGATATTTAGTAGCGTCTGAAAAAAAAGAAACAGCTAATATCAGAGTCCGATCAATTGATTGACTTCAAACATATTTTAATATTGTAATACTTGCTTGTCGTTAAATAATCCAGACTTAAAATAAAAAAATATTATATACGGTCATTGGCCAGTACTAACTCAAACCTTTCGTTAGCTATTACTGGACCGTATGTAGAGACAGCTAGGCAGACGGTCAGTTTGATTTTTAGTTATTAATATTGATGAGACAAATGAGCAACCCCATGGTCAGTAATGGGACAATTGCCCGACGTCCGGTTTTAATCATTCTCAAATGAGAATTACAAGCTGACCAATAAAACTTGGTAGGACAACTTGTCAAGTTGTCTTAGGTACCTACCTAAGTGTGCGAAAAACTTTCATTTTATGTGTTCACGAAAACCTACTGAAAGTATTTTGTTTAAATTTTGCTATTAGTCTACACTTACATATAGGTACATAAGTTACTTTTATGTAATAAAAAAACGAAAGAAAAGAATTATTTTTTCTGGCATAAGAAAAAACATTACAAAGCGTCTAATACTAAATAATAAAAAAAGAAGCACCCAATGAGTAAATAAGGAGCAGTGTGACAAATGAATTAAACAATATTTTTGAGAAACCACTAAATTACATAACTAAGAAACAATTACTCCTATATAATAGTAAAGTAATACATAATAGTAATACATATACAGAACAAATCATATTATGCAAACTCATATTCAAAATTATTAATTACAATTTCGTATTGATGACAAATACATTTTAAATCTAAAACAAGGAACGCTACACTTTTTTTCGACACTTTTGACTACTACATTGTCAAAAATGAAATTCGGGGTAGATCGGGGTTCTCAAAACACGACCAAGCCATACATACTTTTGTTTTTGTATTAAATAACTTATCCACCAAAATCAAAAACAACGTGCCGTGTCTTTCGTATTAAAAATAAAAAATAATAAAAATAATGTATGTATTCAGTACCATTTAGATTAACACATTATTTACATTTAGATCTACTATAATAAGCTTATTATTTAACAATTGAATGATTATAAAAAAAATAGTAAAAAATGTTAATTCAAAATCCAAAATCTTCTGCACTAGGCCTGTCCTACAGGAGGTTTTTCAATAACAAAATTACTATAATTTTGTACAGTGGGTTATATTGTTTGTATAGTGTAAATATGTAGTTTCAAAATGTACATATACCGTGTTGTGTTTTTATAGTTATAAGTGACGATATATCAGACGATATCTCGTTTGATGTAGTTACCAGTTTCGATATTAGATTTGGATATTTTGTTGTCATTGAAGAAATCAAAGAAAACCATTTTAACGAACCAGTATTTATACTTGGTTGTTTAAAGAACATGTGTACAGCTTAAATATACCAAACAATGGAGCCAAAGTTCATAAAGCTTTAATAATTCATATTCGGCCATTGTTTCAGAGAACTCGGGAAGTGGGTGAATGTACCAAAATGTACGAGGCGCGTTATGTGCTGACAATACCAATGCGTGATGGACGTTATCAAAAGTGTGGGACTTCCTTTCTGTAGCTTTTGAGGAGCTTTTTAGTTTAAAATATCGTGAAATATCAAATATTGCACCAAAGAAATAAAACCATTTTACTGGTCGTAGAGCTCCTGTGAACGAACTCGAGGGCGGCAGCACTACCGTCTCATCTTTAACCTGCCGCCAAATAGTAGTGCTTGCATTACCGTGTTCCGGTTTGGTGGTGAGATCAGGCCCTGTAATTGGCATATGAGGCATAGCACCGTAGTCGTCTGTTGCAGCGACGCATCTACAATCTGCTTTTGTGGATTGTTGATGTCCACTGTACTCCACTTACCATCAGGTGAACTAAACGTTAGTTCGCTGCAGGTGTAGTATAAAAAAACCTCAAAGCACCTTCACCTGGTTGGTGTAATAAATCACCTTAAATAAAAATAAAAATGTCTCCATTAGAAGCTTGATTCTCCGATTAGGTCGTCCGTTATTTAGTTGTTAAGTTTAGTTCTCTGTGATTCATTTCCTTTATACCTAACATTTTTTTCTTAAAGAAATATGCCTCATGTCTATGGAATATCCTTTTAAAAAGCATGATTACAGTTAATTTTTTTACTTACTTTTCAATTTAAAAAAAATATATAGAAGAGATAAAACTCAAATTAAATCACATTGGATTACAGACAAAGAATAACCTTTTAGAAAATTCATGAAATGCACCAGATTATTCTCATACAAAACAGAAACACGCAGGTACAACAGAATGGCGCTAAGGGTAAAGCACACATGCTACTTTTTGTCGCTAAAAAGTGCAATTACGATACTGCGTCCGGGAGAAACACCTCGCAGAATTACAATACAGCATCTTTAAAATAGGAACGCGATTTTAAAACTGCGATTAAACGCAGATAGTCGCCAAAACGCGATCAATATAGTCATAAATCGCAGATGCTAAAAGTAGCATGTGTGCTAAAGGCCTAAGTAAATTCTTGGTGAATCTCAAAATAGCCATTGTAGGAGCAAAACAATCTAGCAGATGTAATGTTAATTGAATAGATACAATAATAAATATTAACATAATTTATTCGCTATAAATCTCAGCGTACAATCGTGTATGGCAATTAAATGAATCCTTTTATCAGGACTGGTGCGTTCGGCTTTGAGCTTTACTGATAACATTATATATCTACTGTATTGTTTGCTATTTTGTATACTATACTTGCATTGTGAATGTTTGTGTACTTGTATTTACTATGTTGTATTTATTTATTCATTAATTACTTAAAAAAATAGGAGGAAGTTCTCAATTCGTTTATATTATTATTATATATTTATTTTGTATTTTTTTGGCTATTCCTCGAAGACACCTAAACCGATTTGAATTTTATTTTTTTTTGTTTGAGAGAGTATACTTGTCATGTGGTCCCATTTTAATAAGGTCACGATCTGATGATGGGATCTTAGAGAAATCGAGGGCAACCCTCAAATTTTAGTAGTTTTTCGTATTTTACCTAAAGCTACTCAGATATTTGTATCTAGTAGTAAGCATTTCATGTTGCTGAGCTGATGCTAAAAGGTACAACTCCTCAACGTTTGGGAGTACGGGAAAAATTCTTTAAATATAAGCCTAACCTTAAGGCCGTTTAGAAAGAATACTTTCTAGTTATACACAGACGTGGCGAGACGTTGAATACTATCACTTTAGTTGAAATGAAGTCTGTTTTTTTACGTTGGTAAAGCTTTTGATCACATTTGAAACTTGGTACAAGTTGCTCTCTACTTTATTACTAACTTGCTTACAATTATAATGATCTTTGTAACAAGTCAATGCACCTTTACTTCGATATTCAATACTTTAGCGTTGTACCTATTTTCGTAGCTTCCAATTCCCGCAATAAATCCCGCATCCCGGCGCCGGCGCCCGATACCATCTTTCTGGTGTTTTTACTTACCTTTTTACAAAGCCAGCTAATTGGACGACGTGCTGGCCTGCCGAGATTGTCACGGAGTCTCGCCGGGCTAGGACAACTGGACTACTAATTAGATGGAACTCATTAGTCAAGGGAATCTTACTTTAGGTGTTTTAAAGTGATTTATTTTTAGAACTTTTTAGTGAACTATTTTAACGTCTCTCCGTTAGGAAAATCACAATAGCATCACGGAGTTGAAATTGTGCCCGGTGGATAGTGATAGGTTTAATCCCTATCCCATGGGACCTAAACATAACAGGTGAAGTGTGGGTGTTGTACATCTGTGCCACACCCTTCTGGGTAATATAGGCGTGATGTTTTGTTATGTTTAAGGAAAATCTATAAATACTGCAAATACGCTTCTATAGCTAGGATAAGTACGCTAGGCGGCTATTTAAGTCTTCGCTCGACGGAAAGTCAAGTAGGATTCTAATCTAAACCATTTATACACATTTTGAATATTGTTTAGTTTTAAAAAATCATAAAGCCACAAATTAATAAATTAATTACAAGGGTATGAAATTTAATAAAAACATAAAAACAATACTAGTATTTTAAATATCTTCTTTTAAAAAAATACTTAAAAGAAGGCAAAATTCTCGGATCCAATAAGAGTACACTAAGCTTTCACAGTGCGATACATAGCAATTAACTTGGTACTCCAATATGCAGCGAATAAATTCTACTTAGATAATATCGCCGTATTCTAGTTCTGTGCGAGTGGACCCACTAGTGCTGTGTTTTTATTTACTACAGTATTTTTATTATATCCGTGAAATTAATAAAGCATAATGATTTTACAACAGATTTTTAGCCTATGCACGATAAGGGTGAATGTCTTGTGGTAAAAAGAAAATATGAAATTAAGCTATACCTACTCCTAAGTGCCGTGTTTTCATACTTACGTAATATGGGTTCAACTTTAATATTATTAAGTTTATCTAGACTTTTTGTAGACGAATCATATCTCAAACACTTAAACGCCTGTTTTTTCATGGCCATTTTATATTTTTTTAAATTATTAATTGAGTTACATACAAATTGAAAATTTTAAGTGATAATAAAAAAATTGTCGCTAACAAACAAAGTTTTAGATATTACTTGTATATAAAAATAGATAAAACGTTATAATATTAAAGTTAAATTCATATTACTTTTGAAAGAAATAGCCAACCAATTGTTTCCTCTAAATAAAAATTCCATGATATGGGGGGTCCTATATGGAAAACTCTCCGAGAGTATTGAAGATAAACGATCCTATAAATATTAATGTGATCTGTTCAAACTTCAAGTAAAAAGAACTCCCGGATTTAGGTAAGACTACCAAATGATTGTACTATAATGAGTACGTTACGTTACGTTACGTTACACGTTACGTTACATTAATTGCATATTATTTATTAATATTAGGTTACTGCACAACAGTGTATCGGTGGTACGGTGAATCCCGTTATTTTGCTACAAATCCCGCAATCCCATCCCTAGGCGACCTACACATTGAATTGAGATGTTTGATATCGAAGCACTTCGTGGGCGGATATTAATTGGTTCTAGTGATAGTAGTGATATTACTAATTATTGTATTATCTACGACACCACGTACTAGGGTAAACTCGGGTAACTTTGAATTGCCGTCTAACTTTTAACAAAATATATTTACTTATTTTTTACCTAGCATTTGCCTGCAACTTCACCGGTGTGGAATTTGTTGAATTAAGTTGAATATTCCCGCGTTAAACCTGACTGCTCCGCTCCTGTGGAGTTAAGCGTAATGCAAAGTATAAAAACTGATTTTAGGAATAAGTATCGTGCAAATGACCAAACCAGTTTAAAAACAATTGTTATTTTGACATTATAAACAGACACTTTAATTGTATTGATTTATTTTATGTCAAATTATTAATATATCATTATATCGTAACTGTGTAAAACGAAACGATAATAATTATGTAAGAAGCAAACGAACAGTTAAAAATTAAAGTGTTAAAACCATAATTTCGTAAATCACTTACTTTTCTATGGTTGTCGAAAGTGTTTTTTGCTCTGATTTAGAATCGTCATTAAGGGTCTGTTCAAAAAACAAACAAAACAAACAAAACAAACACAACTAAAATTAAAATCGAACACTTTTATCTAAACTTTAAAATATTCGATATATTATAGGTTTTACATCCTACAAAAAAATATAAATTAAAGTTACCCAAATCTCATTATAACTTCCAACATGAGCAAATTTGGGCACATTTCGGATTATTATTACTTTATAAAATTATTGTGTTATATCAATAAAACTTTAAAAAAAAACTGTTATTCAAAAAAATTAAGAGGTTATAAATATAATAAGATTTATATAAAAAAATATCTACTGTTAAAAAGTTCCCAAGTTACCCGACTTGACTGTATTAATACTGGGTGGCGCAAAAGTAAAGACCCTATTTGGTTCAGCTATAACATTTTTTCTAAATTAGAAAACTAGATTTAGATTTTTTTAAATGTATATTTGTGCCATTAAATTTCGTACCATTAGGATTTAAAGATGATGTCTTTTAAATGGTGACCTCCAGAGTTGATACACATTTGAGCCCTATTTATGACATTTTGCATAACTTGCCGTAACACTTCCTGCGATATGTTCGTTATTTCTTGACGAATGTTTTCTTTTAGAGCTGCGAGAGTCTGTGGCTTGTTCACATACACCCGAGATTTCAAAAAACCCCAAAGAAAGAAGTCTGGACTGGTCAGATCGGGTGATCTTGCAGGCCAAGGCAAATCGCCAAAACGAGAGATAACTCGGTCTGGAAAAGCGTCCCTCACTAAGTCCATAGTGTCGCGCGCTGTGTGTGCCGTAGCGCCGTCTTGTTGAAACCAGATGTGCTCCAGCCCCAATTCGTCCAAACTGGGTATCAAAAACTCACGTAACATGGTTCTGTAGCGTTCTCCAGTGACAGTTATCGCATTGCCTCCAGCGTCTTCGAAAAAATAGGGTCCGATCACTCTGTCAACACAGATGCCACACCATACAGTAACTTTTAGTGGGTGTAGAGGTGTTTCTTGAATAATGCGCGGATTATCAGTGCCCCAGAACCGAGTATTCTGCTTATTGACATGCCCTGAGAGATGGAAATGCGCTTCGTCACTCATAACCAATTTTGAAGGAAAATCATCCTCTTCAAGGTTGAGGTTTATGACGCGCTGGCAGTAATCTAGACGAGCTCGGTGGTCAGCAGGCAGCAGCTGATGAGTCATTTGAGTTTTATACGGGAACATCTTTAAGTCTTTCACCAAAATACGCTGCAGGGTCCGTCTGGAAATGCCCAATTGCGTGGCACGTCGCCTCGTTGATGTTTCTGGACACTCTTCCACATCTTCGCGCACAGCATCGATATTTTCAGCTGAACGGCCTGTTCTTGGTCTCCCAGACTTAGGTCTATCCAATGTTGAGCCAGTTGCTTCAAGGCGTGTGGCAAAGCGTCGAATTGTGCGACCAATCGGTGCCGGACGGTGGGGAAATCGTCGACGAAATTCACGTTGTGTTCTTATCACTGATGAATTATTCCGTAAGAACATTGACACAATTATTCCACGTTCTTGGGGAGTAAAACGGTCCATGTTTATTTTCAGTGTATTTTACATTTGTTCACTACACAATTTTCAACAAAAGAATGACAGAAAATGTCATATAAAAAAAAAAAAAGTATTTTCTTTAGTGCCAGTACTTTTGCGCCACCCAGTACTAGTATATTATACAAACTACGACGCCAGTGACAGACCTCAGTCATGCTTTTAATGGGGATATGATGGGAATGAGACAACTTGTTCATAATCATGTTTATTTATGAAGAAACGGTTTTATTGATAGCGATGGTAATGAAAAAGTGAGAATAGATCCTTGTTTGAAACTTGAAAAATCCTAATAAACATTTTCTTA
Source organism: Hypena proboscidalis (assembly GCA_905147285.1). Lineage (NCBI taxonomy): Eukaryota > Metazoa > Arthropoda > Insecta > Lepidoptera > Erebidae > Hypena > Hypena proboscidalis. The sequence continues at coordinate 4,006,048 of LR990147.1, forward strand.
CAAGTAAAAGTAACGAAATATGGTTTATTGGAGCCATACTTTCAGTTCTTATGTTTAAGGTTCCATGTAGGACATAGTGAGAGTCTAAATGTAAACCTTTCGTTATCTGATTTGACTAAACTCTAAAAAATATAGGGTAAGTGACAAACACTTGCCCCATCAGTCGAGACAGCATAACAAGCGCGAGATAGAGTTGTTCCGTTTTTGTCACGTTTTCCTAAACATAAATACAACAAAAACTCAATTTATCTCGCGCGCGTTATCTAGCAGTCAATATTATCAGGTATTATGGAAGATTTAAAGCTCAGTTTTGGCAATTCTTCGATTGGGCCCATCCTGTTGATCAGTCGTGAATTTTATCACCATTTCCAAACCGATAAATTAAAAACAAAAGAAACGGTGAAATCAAACAAACCAATGTTTACAAAGACGAGCACATACGTCAAATCAAAGTCTTAAAGACGAATCAAAGGAGAACAAAAGGATTTTGGTAACCACTAATATTGTCCATCTCCTATCTCTACTTAAAGGGAAATCGACCCTTATTAGAAGGTACTATGAGTTGTATTAGAGTGTAGGTTTGCTAGATTTTGGTAAAACTTATGGGGTACGGTCAAACAGTAGCGGCCTAATTAAAATGGTTTTCCGTAAAAACAGTGCGGTTATGTAGGTTTGTAAACGTATGTATAACATGCTTCCGGCACCCGATATTTAAATAAAACCTCTTTCGTCCAAAATAAAGAACAAATAAAGTTTAAATAAACTTTTGATACAGCCAGAATTTTTGGTGACCGCATTGAAATAATAATAATAATTGTTAACTTTCTGTGTCCCATTTGTTTGTTTGCACTAAATAAATTTATTTTCTTTCTTCTTCTTCTTTCTTTCAAATATTTTTGTGAACTGAATTCATAGATAATTAAACTAAATTGTCTAAACTTGTCAAAAGTCTCGGGTTTGATTTGAACCCATGGCACACACCTCTGCCAATAAATCGTTAAGATTTGTGTTTTCGGAGATATGTGAGTATTTATCATATAAATTAAGGTCTCGAGGGTGTGTGAAGCCTACCAATCCGCACTTAGCCAGCGTGGTGGACTATGGCCTAACCCTTCTCATCATGAGAAGAGGCCCGTGCCCAGCAGTGGTACGTGTATTAGATTCTTCTCTTCTTCTTGCGGTGCCTCTCCACTACTGGAGGTTGGCCGTCAGCTCTGCATATTTTTTCCTATCTTTTGCCAAGGGAAATAGGTGTTCTACGTTGGCGATGCCAGTCCACTCTCTAATGTTGCGAAGCCAGGATTTTTTCCTTCTGCCGACGCGTCGTTTGCCCTCAACTTTGCCCATCATTATAAGTTGGAGAAGCTGGTATCGCTCGTGTCTCAATACGTGACCGAGGTATTCGACTTTCCTTCTCTTGATGGTCGCCATTAGGTATATGTATTAGATACAGGGCTACTATTATTTATATATATTAACTAAATTGTGAAATATCAAATACTCTAATTAGCTAATTAGCCCCAGTTTTAGTTTACGAAGTTCAAGGCCCTATTTCGAAATGCGCTCGCTCTCACACCTTTTCCCTAAAACAATACTAATTGAGGTTATTATGCGATAATTATAATTAGCACTTAGTACTAAACAATCAGTACAATGTGAGCATTCTTTGGAAATTGATTTTACTATAATTCTTGACCATAATGAGTCTTTATATTATCCTCAGTTATAAAAGCCGACGGAATTGTTATTATGGGCCTTATGGCAGGCTTTAAATATAAAAAAAATCTTTTCATTTCTTTTTTTGTATGGGTTATGAAAGAAATTATGAAGTTCTTTATCATAATCCGCTGGGGTAATTTAACAATTAAGTTAATTAATACAACATGGCAGCTTTTAGAACTGCATGCTGTATATGTGCCTTTTGTTTGTTTTTTTTTTATAATCACGCTAACAAGCTTTATAAGCGACTTAAAAAAAAAAAGAGGTTCTGTATTCGATCCGTATGTATGTATGTATGTATGTCACCTTTTTATGTTCGCGATTTTTAGTTTCGCGAAAATAAATCTCAGTTCTAATGTCATTTATTTGTTTGTTTTTACCTATTTTTTAGCCTGAAGAAATGGTTAGTGTACCTTTGCCGACTGGATGACGGAGAGATGATGTACCTGCCTGCAACGCCGAGGTCGCGGGTTCGATTAAAATCTTTGTGTGCATGAACATGGGGGTCTGTCTTAGTCTGGATGTTTCTATGTATAATAAGTATGTATTTACCAAAGAAAAGTATAAATGTATTAGTATCAGTTATTCTAATACCCATAGTACAAGCTCTGCTTAGTTTGGGACTAGATGGCGTTATGTGTGAGTTATGAGATATTTATTATTATTTATTAACCTATGAAAAAGAGCCCATTAAAGTCCTTTACTATTATATACTTGTAGTATGTATGTATTATAGCAAATATGTCTATGCCTCGTACCTCGTACTGTACCAAATGTTTTGGCATGTCCTCGGCAGTAATGATTAAACAACCGAGTCCCGTATCCACTCGACGGGATTGTGACGACTTGTGTTTCTCACAAGTGCTCTCCGTTTAGATCTGTGCTAGTGATGTGCATTGCTAAGATGTATCGATGTTATTTGTAATGTTTTGGCATGTCCTCGGCAGTAATGACCAACAAGCGTGTCCAGCAGTGTGACGACTTTTTGTTGTTTAAAATGTGATGCAGATAGCCTCGTGAGCATAAATACGGTTCCCATTTAAATCGTAGGGTCTGAGGGAGACGTATGTAACGCAGCATAAATGTGCTTCCCACGAGTAACACTGGACTGACGGAGACGTGACACCTCGTTTAGATTAAATAATTAGATCTGTCTTAAGCCTAGCTTCGGTGGGACCACTAGTTTTATAATATAGAATATTCCCTTAACCTTTAAAAGGGAAATTGATATTTTTTTATGACATTGAACTTTTATGTGATATTTAACGTGTAACCAAATTTTGGGTGAACTTAGAATAAACTTTTATTGAATATATTTCCTAGTTGATTTTGCTTCTTGATAGCGTATTTAAAGTCTGCTTATTTTATTTACTAGTGCGCACTACCATTTTGCTGCACACATTTTGTAATGTTGTGGTACTACAGAAACTGCAGAATACCATATTAAAATTTTACTTTGAATATCCCCTGTAAGAGTGTTATTACATTGAAATCGATCGATCGTCAAGTAACGCTCTTATTGGCCATTTAAGGGTCAAATGCATCGATCAACGTCGATTTTGGTGTAATTACGCCCTAAATCTTCTTTGGCGATGTTTATTTATAGAGCTAAATACTAATAATAATAAGAAATAAATATTCCACAACTCTCACAAAACGCCATCTAGTCCCAAACTGAGCAAAGCTTGTACTATGTGTACTAGAATAACTGATACTAATACATATATACTTTTCTTTTGTAAATACATACTTATTATACATAGAAACACCCAGACTAAGACAAACCCCGAAGTTCATGCACACAAAGATTTGTCTTAAGTGGGAATCGAACCCACAACCTCAGCGTCGCAGGCAGGTACACTACCCACTCCGCCATCCGGTCATCAATGATTAAGATGGATCAACTATGAACCAGCAGCTTATGTGGCTGACATCGACTAGTTTGCGAGGTCGATCATTAGATTCGGTTCAATTTAAATGGATTTAAAACCGTTATATTTTGTATGTATACATTGTTCGTTGCAGCACAACATGCAGTGAATTTTAAAGCGGCACAAATAATGAGCACTTATTACTAAATTATTGGCATTTAAAGTAAGGCACATTCGGCACATCTATAGAAAATATTCGAGGTTCATTTTCTAGTTTTTCGATATCGCTTCATGCACATCACTAGTGTTTCGGACCCTTGTCCGCCGTGTGCGCATTAAAATTATTATTCAATTGTATAAGTAAAAACCAAATAGCCGTGCATAAAAAGTCATTTACCCGGCCTGTACCAAGAAATGCCCAAACTTTACGACACGTATCGCTCTCGGCCGCTCTCCGTACAAAATAACGACAATACAGACTTTTCACTGATATCATAATACCGGCCGCGCCTGCGGCCTGCCCGCGAATGCGACAACTCAAAAACACCAAAATTTAAGGATTAAAATTGCACTTTTTGTCATGTTTTTAATAAAACACAGTTTTAATGATTAAAAACAACTTTCTTTTTTATAATGTATTACAAAAACTCCTAAAGCAGTTTCTTGGTTTTAATTCAAAAACTCAGTTATTGGACTTTTTTTTGGCACAAATATAAACTTAATCATTGGAAATTACATTTGTTCCTTAAAGAATTAAAATTAGTTGACCATTTATTGATATTCATCATTATTTAACTTTCACCCCAAAAAACGATAAATTTGAAGTTATTACAGTTTGCCGTTAGGGGTTTGAGACGTCAGAGGTGTTAAACCCACTCTGCCGTGGTATAACTAAAATGCAGTTATCTGCTAAAACCATTTTTTTTTGATAACAAATAAAAACCGCGGAAGAAAAATTAAACCGTTACATACTTTTCGATGACAAAATTTATTTGAGATTCAAAGATAAAATAAGTTTTGTCATCGGAAAGTTACATCGGTTTCCGCGGCTTTTATTTGTTATCCAAAAAAATGGTTTGAGCAGATAACGGCATTTTAGTTATACCACGGCAGCACTACGGTATACCGTATATTAATACGGGGCAAACATCTTGAGCGGGTCTTTTGGTTACGAGGCTGAGTTATGGTTTTGTAAAAAAAATATTTATTACAGCGCCCCCTGGTTCGTAGTCACCGTAAACCTATCCAAGAATATTGTTGCTCCTGCGATAATAATGCACGTTATAGAAAATACTTAATTTAATAAAATAATGATGACAATATTTTTATCTCATTGTAATACAGACGCCAAATGTTTGTAATACATGACAATTTCTCGGACTATGATCCCCTCGTACCAATAAACGTTTGTTTACACCGACTTCTATCGCTACGCCGGCTCGGCGCCTTGCGTTTAGGTTCGCCGCGATCCCGTTTCGGCGTGCAGTGGTACAGGGGCCGGTATGACCTTTTATGCACGGTTATTTGGTTTTTAGTATAGTCGCATTGTAGAGTATTGTAGACCAATGACGGCACTTACATCTTCTGATTGTTACGTTACAATGTCAACGTGAGATTTGTGGCTTATCAATACCTTGGGAATTTGGAAACAACGTTGACTGTCAAATCGTTAACTAAGTAAAAGAGAAGAAAAAGAAAACGTCTGTCTGTTTGTATCTTGACCGCCGAAAGTACCGAACCGTGCTGCGACTCTGTAGAGGAACTATCAGTTTCGAAATTTTAGTGCAACCTTAACATGATATAAATACGGTCGATATTAGATTGAAAGAAATTCAACAGGAGCAGTAGGTAACCGATAACGCGGGTAAAAACATGGGTCGCAACTAACATAAAATCACGCCTATATATTCCAGAAGAGTGTGGCAGAGGTGTATATCACCCTTTCATCATCTGATATGCTTAAGGTACCATGTGGGCCTAGCCTATCGCCATTCACCGGACACAATTCCAACTCCGTGCTACTATTGAAAATTACTTGACGAAAAATGCCAAATAACGGTCGGCAGAGAGGTGCATACGCTACACTACACCATAGGTAGCATAAAATTATCTTTTGAAAATTTATTCAAATATTGTAGTAAGTATTAGCTAACCACTACACCATAGGTAGTAGGCAACATAAAATTATCTTTTGAAAATTGGTTCAAATATTGTAGGAAATATTAGAGATATACTTTAAAGTCCAGTGTAGAGTCTAAATACTGAATTGTTTACATAATACCCCCTTTGCATTAAAGCTCATTAGCACCATAATAACTTAGCCTGGAGAGTTCCATTTAGGAGGTGCTCTGAAATGATCGCTTTAATCTTTTACTTGATGAATATCGTAAAGAATAACGATCTCATTACTTAACAACGTTGCTCAATACAAGTCCATAGAGAATTTAATTTAATTTGGTGAAATAGTAAAATGTTCGGCGCCTAAATTTTGAAAGAACGCGCAGCCATAAAGTTCTGGAATTAGATAGCGCTCGATTCGGTTCCTGTAGATCGTTGGTGTTGCCATGTGATTGAATGATATTCGCCGGAAAATAAGGTCTAATAATCTTAATTTTGTTAAGAACCCTTTTTAATCGGAACTGGAAGTCAAATTAACTAATTTGGAACTTTAGAGTCCAATATTCTAATTGTATTTACTGTGAAACTCAAGAATGTAATAGAGGAAGTCGTTTTACTTGATGTCAGATACCACTTGTGGTATCTAGACCTGGACGATTGTTTCAATGACTAGACTGTAGTGGGTGTTAATTGTCTACGGAGTTATTCTATTTTACTATTATTTATTATAAAGTGAACTTATTGACTTGTTTAAGAACGTAAAGACAAATAAATGTTTCAGATACAGTCTAATTTTTATTTCTATTTTTTTATTGTTTAACTTATTTCATATATTTGAATTATTGTTATTACTATTATTCTAGATTGTTGTCTATCTTGTGTAACGTACAGTTTTATGGCTAAAATCATTTGGTATCTATACCAATAATTCCCAAAGCTGGGCACACAATTCTGTCTCTCTCCACGTCGATAGCGGCCGCGTTGGATATAATGCCCATTAGTTTTTACGTCCAGTGTTGCAAGCTGACAAATAATATTTTCCCACTCGGTCGTAACTGTCACCGACCGATTTTATATGCAGTTTCTATTTAGGATAACGTGTGAAATGCTATGTAACCGGTTAAAGATGAATCTGTGTTGTTTATTTCCTTTGATTTGTAATGTATTGGTTTGCGTGTGTCGCAGAAAGTATAACCGCTACTGGCAACTGGAATTGCATTTTTGATTGAATATTACAGCTTGTAATGTTTAATCAAATATGCAATTCTGATAGAAATTAAACGCTGTTTGTACATAAACTACTGTCAATCTTTAAACATCTATGGAATTTATAAGAACTGGTAGAGTAGTATGTATGCTATATACTATGTAAAATATAAAATAACCTTCATCCTGCACTCTCCCAGGATGTCCAATAGGAAATTGAAAAAATACTGACGCAGAACCCTACGTTCAGAAATGCATATCCGCCGAAAAGTTGCAATCAAAAAAGATTCTCCCATAGTTTTTTATCGTCCGATTCCGTTCATAAAATTGTTTATCAAAATGCACATCTTTAGGCCATTATATCGATTGAATACTTAAATCGAGGACAATAGTCGTTTTAACATTTTTGACAACGAAACGATTTAACAACCGGATTTTAATAAAATTGCATTTATTGTGCATTGTTTTCGGTTTTAATTTTGCATATTGTTGGCTAATGGAGGTTTTATGATAGAAATAAATATGTATTTAGTATGACGTATAAATTGACTTGTCTTATAAAAGTTGCTTTGACTTAGGTTTAATTACCATAAATTTATCCATCACATGAAAACATAGTTAACGTAGTTTTCTTTTAGTTATAACCACAGTTATAATGCATAGAATAATTTATACCACAATAACACCATAGTGTTTGTAGTTTTCTTTTAGTTATATGAACTAGGTATAAGAAAAATAAGAAAGGCTGCATGAATACTACAATATGGCTAATGTGCATGTAATTTAAATACTTATTGAGTTTTAATAGCGTAGGATAGGATTGATTTACGATTTTTTTCAATACATTCTTATAAACGAAGATATCCTCTTAGGCTGAAGATTTATATTTGATCTATTGATCCTGTTTCGTTGTTTCAACCCGACTCGTCTAGTTATATTATAAATTACATCTAACCTTAAACAAAATGCGAAAACAAAAGATATTTTAACAGGAACGTGATCTGAAATGCAATCTCAGCATAAACGAGTTGTCGGGCCCACAGATAAATAAACACAATAGATAAACAATGTCTGATGCTTAGAACATTGATGCGCACGCGCGCTTCTAATACAACGGTCTGTTTGTTCCGTTTTTGAAACAAATGAATTGATCAAAAAATAATTCATAAAAAAAATCTTCTCTATGCGATGTAAGCTTGTAGTCCGATGTAATAACTACAGCTACTTAAAAATCTACATAAAGAGAAGGGTAAAATATTAAGACTATTGATGAAGATCCTGTTTCTATTGTTTTAGGATTAAATGTCACCAATAAACTGACACCATGCTTTGCAAGTAACAGAAAAGCGAAAAGCCAAACGTTTATCTTGGCACGTGATGAGAAGGGACGAAGGCATGGGACTGAAAGAGTGATCAGTGAGTTTAAATGTCGATGGAATGGCAAGCAGAGGCAGGCCGAAGAAAAGATGAATGGATTGGCTGAAAGAAGATATAAAGGAGAAAAGTGTAAGTGATAGCGAGACGGCTGACAGAGGAGAATGCAGAAAGAAAACGTTTTGCGCCGATCCCAAATATAATGAGATAAAGGCATGAAGAAGAAGACTGCAAGGTCTAAATAAAAAGAGAGACAGGAGACCCTTCTCAAGCATGTTCACGAAGCTCGTAAACAATTGACTCGTACCCATTAAACAATGGAAGTATAGGCAAGTAAGTTTGCCTCTTTTCTGAATATCTTTGACCAAACCAGTGAACTTCAGCTAGTTTATTTCTACAGCTTAGAAATAAACTAGCTGAAGTTCACTGGTTCTTCTTCCGATTCAAGTAAGAAATGGCGCCTCGACACCGAAGCTCACGCGATCTGGACATGTAAATAGATTCCCGAGGCTTTGCTATAGATAAAGTTAGAGTTTGTCTAAGTGCAAAGATAGTGTTATTGGCTTTAAAGATTTGTTGATAGTCGCGTGCTTGCGTTTGTAAAAATATATTGTCAATGTCTTATTTATAGACTCTAGTTTTTGCCCGGCAGTTGAGATAGTAAAAGTTATTTTGCCAGAGAGTATAAAAATAATATATAATATAAGAGTTATAGTATACATAAAATAAGTTATAAATTGTTAGCATATGCATATATAATGTAAACTAAGTTATAAAACATTTGCATACCTGTACTATAGGTGAAATATGTCTTGAACTATAAAATACACTGTAAGACCTATCTTTGTACCATAATAATTATTTCAAGCAAATAAATGATGATTTGATTTGATTTAGATAATATTTGATCTTGTTTTAGAAAGCAGATTTGATTATTGTGTGTTAAGGTAGTCAGATCAGCTGTCATGGACGGAACTTAGAATTTAATTTGTTTTATTGCCTAGACTGTAATTTAACGCAAGCATTAAGCAATAAAAATCGTTAAGATTCGTCTTTTCGAAGATATGTGTGTATTTATTAAAGTATCGCCTGCTAACGGTGAAGGAAAACTTTGTGAGATAACCTGCATGACTGAGAGTGCCTCGTGGCAAAGTGCTCGAGGGAGTGTGAAGTTTACCAATCCGCACTTGGCCAGCGTGGTGGACTATGGCCTAATCTATCTCATCATAAAAAGAGGCCCTAGCCCAGCAGTGAGACATGTATTAGATACAGGGCTGCTATTATTATTAAGACCAAACGGCATACTCTTGTCTTGTATTATTTCATGATCACGTCTATGACGTATTTTAATCATAACTCCTGAAATTGCTAGTTCAGGCATCTTAATATTATTATTCAAGTCTTCTTGTGGTTTTTCACGTGTGTTATTGTTACCACTTACCACCTGATAGACATTCATATCATTTAATATTTATAGCGTTATTATATTTTTTGTACGTTTTTATACGTTTTTTATTTTTTTATTTTATTTAAAAACGACGCCCGAAGTAGGAATAACTCCTGTGTCGCGGGGGTATTCACAAACATACATTTCACACACACAGAGCATATACCGAGTCAGAACAGATCTTTGCGAATCACACAAAAAATTTATGCAGTTGAAAGCCGCGTGCCCACCACCACGCCAACCGTGCACTTCTGCTCCGTGCAACCTGCATTCATGTTGTATCATCGATACTTTTCCATTCATTTTGTTTCTATAAATTCGCATAACAACGAATCAATAGAGTAGTGGTTCCAATAAACAGCAATACACATTCACACACGGACGTGGTCTGATAGGCTTTATCATTGAACTTATCAATCAATTGGCTTCTAATCGTCTTAATAGAATGCAATTGTCTTGGCCTTGCGTCTCAGCTACATGAATATTTGCGTGGCTACCATTTGAATTTATTGGACTTTTATTGAGTTATTTTGTACCAAATTTTGTGATGAAATGAGGTCGGCGTTATCATCGATAAATTTGTTTGGTAGGGCGATTCATTATGATTTTATATGAAATTATTTTTTTAAATAAATATGAATAATAGACATACTTGTAATATTTTTAAAGCAAATTTTAGCTTTGCTATGCCTTTTTGTAATTTTTATAAAATATTAAAGTTGAAAAATTAAGAATCCAGCAGGACTCGAACCTGCACCCCCTGGGTATACGCCCCAAGTGCTTTGCCAATTCAGCTATGGATTCGTATGCTGCCGGACTCGAAATTTCTCAACTCTTTTTGTGCCAGCTTTTAGCTAGACGAACCTTATTTGGTTTTAGCGCCATCTATGTGATGCGATAAGTCACTATTCACATACTGTAAGTTTGAATTAAGATCAACACTGTTACTGTCAAGAGATGACGCATTTTTATCAAATACTTGTAATATTTTTAAAGCAAATTTTAGCTTTGCTATGCCTTTTTGTAATTTTTATAAAATATTAAAGTTGAAAAATTAAGAATCCAGCAGGACTCGAACCTGCACCCCCTGGGTATACGCCCCAAGTGCTTTGCCAATTCAGCTATGGATTCGTATGCTGCCGGACTCGAAATTTCTCAACTCTTTTTGTGCCAGCTTTTAGCTAGACGAACCTTATTTGGTTTTAGCGCCATCTATGTGATGCGATAAGTCACTATTCACATACTGTAAGTTTGAATTAAGATCAACACTGTTACTGTCAAGAGATGACGCATTTTTATCAAATACTTGTAATATTTTTAAAGCAAATTTTAGCTTTGCTATGCCTTTTTGAAATTTTTATAAAATATTAAAGTTGAAAAATTAAGAATCCAGCAGGACTCGAACCTGCACCCCCTGGGTATACGCCCCAAGTGCTTTGCCAATTCTATCTTCTGTTACTGTCAAGTAACAGTGTTGATCTTAATTCAAACTTACAGTATGTGAATAGTGACTTATCGCATCACATAGATGGCGCTAAAACCAAATAAGGTTCGTCTAGCTAAAAGCTGGCACAAAAAGAGTTGAGAAATTTCGAGTCCGGCAGCATACGAATCCATAGCTGAATTGGCAAAGCACTTGGGGCGTATACCCAGGGGGTGCAGGTTCGAGTCCTGCTGGATTCTTAATTTTTCAACTTTAATATTTTATAAAAATTACAAAAAGGCATAGCAAAGCTAAAATTTGCTTTAAAAATATTACAAGTATTTAATAAAAATGCGTCATCTCTTGACAGTAACAGTGTTGATCTTAATTCAAACTTACAGTATGTGAATAGTGACTTATCGCATCACATAGATGGCGCTAAAACCAAATAAGGTTCGTCTAGCTAAAAGCTGGCACAAAAAGAGTTGAGAAATTTCGAGTCCGGCAGCATACGAATCCATAGCTGAATTGGCAAAGCACTTGGGGCGTATACCCAGGGGGTGCAGGTTCGAGTCCTGCTGGATTCTTAATTTTTCAACTTTAATATTTTATAAAAATAATAGACATATTAATAAGGATGATAATGATAATTATCAGTTTCAGTAAACTGACAATTATCATTACTAAGAAAGTGTATTTTTTTATTTGATTATCCGCAGATTACTAACGTTAAAGAGAATTCGAATAAAATGTCTAATAAAGTTATAAGACATCAAGCCGTAGTAAGGCCGATAAAAAAGAACATTAAGTGTAAAACGACTATTTTCACTTTAACGTTTTCACTTTTATCAAGTGGAAGGTTTTGGCATTTTATTAATGAAATGAAAAAGTTTGGGTTGCTACATTCCATTGCAGTGCGCATTTGAGTCAACTGTCACTTGACTGAGATGGATGCTGCAATGGAACATAAAATGTGCCGTCTCCAACCAACGATAATGTAATACTACGTAGATCTCCAACGTACGACCTGCTACTACTTACTGAATATTACTACATTATTTTTGGCTTATCTGTCAAAAATTTTAAATTTTGATAGTGTCCAGCATTTTTCCTTATAACACTGTAACCCCAAAAAAGGTTACTGTTGAAAAAGTTTTAATTAAAATCAGACACTCCCACATTTCGACCGCTCTCGACACCATTGCATTGCGTCCGTAAAATGGACGATGTACAAGGCTGTAATTAATTTGTACCGTTTTTACTATGTACAATTACAACTTTCGACAATTACAGAATGGTACATAATGGATCACTATTTTTCACCTCAAATTCAGTAAATCGTTGTTTTACAAACTTACACCTTATTTTTTAGAAGTATTGTATTTTTGTAGATTTTATTAGAAGTGCTTCGTAATAATGTTTTGGTTAATTGAATTAGATTTTTTTATTTACACGTAATGAATCCAATCGATTGTTGATGTGTTACTATAAGAAAAGATACCTAAATATCTGACATAAAATCACGCCTGTATTATGATATTTTACTCAGATACCTCTGGTATATAACAAACTCATTTCACCACTATGTTTAGGTCCCAAGGGGTGAGCCTATCGCCATCCACCGGGCACAATTCCAACTCCGTGCTTCGATTGTAAAGTTCACAAATAACTTTTTGCCCGACCCGAAAAACCTCGCGGTGAGAGGCGCATACGCTTACCACGAGACCATCGAGGTACACTAGATACATACAGAGCTATTTATTTCAAAATATCACCTCCGTAAAAGAACTAATGTAAATCTTATTAATTGCTGACCATTATTAGAAATATACATTATCAAAATCTTAAGCTTAAACTTTTAAGTTATTCTATAAATCGATAATTTTAAGCTTTCAATTAATTTTATGGTCTGATGTTAATTTTCAAAAAATATTATTGTATAAACTTTTAAATAATATTATGAAGAAATCTAAATTTATTTTTAATAATTTGTATCAATTTTTAAATATTGATTATTATATAAATTGTTATTGTGATTCTGATATTAAACTACCATACTTTCTATCTTACTACCTTATTACATTTTGTACGCCTAAGATGGCAAAACATGTAGAATTATGCATAACCAATATTATCTATCCTGCATGCAAGCTTATATCTTGTACTGTACACACGAATTCAAATTCAAATTCAAATCATTTATTTTCATAGGCCCCAGGAGGCGCTTGAACACGTCAAAACATTACAAAAAATGATATAAAAATATATCATAAATAATACTAAATTATACTAATTATAATGATTTGAATAACCGGGGCTCAGATTAATTTTAATCAAACTGTTTAGAATCGAATTAAAATCAATCCAAGTACCAGCTCCGATGGGTTTGCATTATGAGAAGAGCTGGTGAGAAACTCATGTGCACCATCTTTTAAAATGAAAAATATAACAATATAAAAGTACATAAAAAAATCACATAAGAAGAGCAATTCATTTCCAAATACTATTATCATTTATGTAGTCTGAAATACTATAGTAAGCTTTTTGACATAATTTAATTTTAACATATTTTTTAAATTTACCTATCGATATTTCTATTGCGTGGAAGTTTGTAAAAGTTGTAAAAGCGTATACATTGACCTGGAAACGAGTGAGAGATTTTATGGAGCCTAGTAGTGGGCACAGCGAGTTTGTTTTTGTTCCTTAGATTTAATTTATGGAGATCACTACTACACTCACGTGTTTGACAAAATAAATATCATTCATCTTTTATCTTTTATGTTTAAGCCCATAATAAAAACAACAGCCTATTGACCTTAACATTACTACAAACTCATAACTTATACAGATCCGTTATACCTTTTTTGCAACCAAAAGGATTCCTCTGTAACGAGTGCATCACATTGACCTACATACGGACCCACGCGAGTATAAAAAGCTTGTTTGTATTTTATTTAATCATCTTTCATTTATTGCGTATTGAACATGAAAAGTATTTATTGAATCGACTGTTTTTAAAGCATTCGTGATTGTTTATGTTGGTTTGACATTTTAACCAGGTAGTAATGACTTCCCGTCTTCAGAGTTCCAGCTCTCAAGGAATTTAGATAATTCAAGACGTTTTTGTAAAGGAATAAGAGAAAGGATTGCCTCTCTTTCTTTAGTGGTTTAAGCGGTCGCCTCGCCGCTCTCCACTGCACTGGTGTTGTGGGTTCGATTCCCACATGGGACAAATCTTTGTGTAATTCGCAAATATTTGTTCTGAGACTGGGTGTGCTTGAGTGAGTAAATGTGTGTATTTGGTATTGTCATTGGGACCATTGGATAGTGTAATTGCTTCTGGCGTTCTATCTAATGTAAAAAATCAAATTTTATCTATATCTTTATGTCGGGAATCAGGCACAAGCAATGAGTCTTGGTCTTATCATGGTGTATTTTTAGTACAGGATGTACAAAGCTTGGCTGCTTTCTTGATATTTGATTGTTTTTCTTGCATGGCTGGAAAACTCACAGTCCACAGCCTTATAAGGTAACTTCTTGGATGTCAGCCAGACTACAATGCTAATTACTGACTACAACCTGTGACACCGTTTTAGGAATGCGAAGGATGTAAAAATTACTTTATAGAAAAGAAAAGAAAAACATTTATTCTGGCAAAAAAGTCTCTAAAACTAAATAATTTTAATATATTATTCAAAATGCCGGAAATGGCACGCATCTCAGCACAATACTGCAGCGCTAAAAGCACTGCAGCGCTGATAACTCTGATATAGCATGGAATAAACGATTTTTGATTTAATCTTTTTCATTAAATATAATCTTACAAACCATAATTCACCCATATACCATTAGATAAAACATATACCATTTTTTAAGTTAGACCTCTAGGTACACAACTAAGAAATCTGCATCCAATTCCATGTAGCAGTTTTTTGCGTGATGACCATACAAACATACAGACAAAAATAAAAAAAAATTGTTTTGGCTTCTAGTCTTGTTATAAAGACCTGTCGTATGAATTTTACTTATTTTTTTTTAAATTTGCTTTTTTATAAAAAACGACGACCGCACATGGAGTAACTCCTGTGTCACGGGGGTGCATGAAAGGAGCCTCCACGAGTGACGTACACAACAATCCTCTACGTCCGGCGCACCCTGGGCAATTCACGAGTTCTCCAAAGCGAATTGGCTGATCCTTACAACCACGATGGCAAGTCAAAATAAAATTTGACTCAGCCATCGACACGACGAAGAAGAAGAAGACTAACATATATTTCACACACAAGTCGCACCTAGAGTCAGAACAAATCTTTGCGGATCACAGCGATTTGTCCCATGTGGGGATCGAACCCACAACACCAGCGCAGTTGAAAGCGGCGAGGCGACCGCTTAAACCACTACGCCAAACGTGCACTCAATATCTTCTATAGTCTGCGAGTCAAGTTTCCAAAGTATAATACACAACCAAAAAGACGTACATAGTTAAATAGGACATACAATGACTCCTCATAACTGTAACACATAGGTTTCTAATTGTTCAGCGTCTGGTTCATTGTATGATTGAATACGTTCCCAATGACGGTTTCATTAGGTCATAAAGAGTAAATGTTGCGGTGATGATTGGCGAATGAGCAACTATTATGGTTTTAGCATTGCTACTTTGAGATACTGTTCTTACTTGTATAGTAAGACCAAAAAATACTGAAAAAAATTTAAAATACAAGCTTTTGTTTCCATTCTACTTAAAATGTGAAAATAAGCCTTCAAACGATAATTCAATCCATAACTAAAACAAAAGTGTGTATTTTTTTGGGTTTTATTTCATTTATATTTTATTTTAACTTATACAGAATATGTGTTTTCGCGTGTGTATGCGTTTTTGTGCGATATCTGGTGTATTGCCACAAGAACTGAATACTATGCAAAGTTTCGTATCTATACCTACGCGTTCCCTCTAGAGACACTCCTGGCCTCATCATCAGACTATTTTTATCAAATTATTGCATTGTAGACAAGTAAGCAAATTTTCAACTCGATCAGGCAACTAGAAGTGGTCGAAAAATGCTTTGCAAGATTTGTAACCCACATACATACCGACACTGCAAGGTAAATAAAAGCTTATAAAAATAATAAACAATTTAAATTGATGTCAGATATACCTACCCAAGATTTCATGTTTCTATCTATAACAGTTTATACCGTTTGTCGTCCATCAGCTAGTCAATTTATCAGAATATGAGCTAAATAATGTTTATTTGCATATAATTATAACTATGCCAGTGTGGCGGTATCCGCACATAATAAATGACGGATAACACACACGTGACATATGCCGACGAGTGCTGAATCGCGATAACGAAATGTTCACAGCAAGTGACTATAAATACCACTTCCAATACACTACCGTTGGACAGCTGTCCGCCAGGCAATACCACCGAGCCAGGTCGGAGGATCCTCCTTTTGTGGTGGAGGAACATCACACCCTGTTCCTCTACACCAGTATTTCAGTAACTAGGTCTTTATGGCAGGTTAGACATTTTGCATATAACACATGAACTAATTGTGAAATTACAACAGAACGGATAATAACACCAAGAATGCCAAACTTCCTCTACATACTTCAGAACTAAGATACTTTCCGCGTATTTATTACTCCACAATGTGCACTAAAACTTTTAAAGCTCATTAAAAACAATGTCACATAGGAAAGTTAACGTAACACGAGTAGGTTTTGACCTGAATAAGCGTCCGTTCCTTCCTAGTCCCCAAAAATAAATGTACGACGGAGATTTGGGATGTCTACCCGATTGCTGAAAGGTTTATGCGTCAGCAATTATATTAGTGCATTGACAGTTATGGCTAATGTTTGTCGCATCGTATTTTTACTGAAAAGCTTTAGAATAAATGTTTTGGCTGCGGTTTCGGAGTTAAATTATGGGCTGTTTTATTTTTGAGTGTGATTTTGTAGGAGTCGTTAATTATGAAAAGTGTCAGACTATTATCGTGTTGCAAGTCTTGTATGTTTAAAATTTGCATCGTCATCATAGCTAGAGTTAGGTCAGTTTTAGTGTAATAAATAATAATAGCAGACCTGTATCTAACACATGTCCCACTGCTGGGTTCGGGGCGCTTCTCACGATTTTTCATCATTAGCCATAAGCCGGGTTAAGCCATAGTTCACCACGCGCTGGCCAAGTGCGGATTGGTAGACTTCACACACCCTGCAGCGCTTTTAAGGCACTCTCAGGCATGCAGGTTTCCTCACGATGTCTTCCTTCACTGTTAGCGAGCGATAATTTATATGATAAATACACACATATCTTTGAAAGACGTTTCTTAGCATAAAACTCATAGACATAATAATCTATTTTATCTAAAGTAGAATCGCACATGTTCTTAACGCCTACCTTTCGTGATGAATAGAGCTATTCGTTAAACAAAATCACACGCTAAATGATACGTTTAGTTAACGGTAATTGTAGTGGTAAAATATTGCGAGTTTAATTTATTGCACAGGAGATATAATTCTTTGTACGGCTTGTTAATTTTGGCAGTAGAGAATTTATTTGTTTTTCTTTGTTAACGTTTTATTTTCTGACTAGTAAATTTAATGAAATGGAAAAACATTTTTCTATATGACACAATGTGGTAAATGGATGTGTAGTCTACTTGATGGTAGGAGGTAACTAAAACCCATGAATGAACATCATGAATCCTCAAAGAAGATTGTATATGCCTCGCTTTATGGTGTTATGCCAGGCATTTCAGAGATCTATCAAACCGGCACGCAGTAGCATACTATTTGAAGGCAGGTTAAACGTGAGGCGGTGGTGTTGCCGAGCTCGACTTGTTCACCATTTGAAACGATTAAAAACCTATATTCATGTAAGGGAGACCTTCTTCTTCTTCTTCTTCGTCGTGTCGATGGCTGAGTCAATTTTTTTTTTTTTTTTACCTTTGATCTTGTGGAAAAATGGCCTTACAAAATGCAGATGTTTAGTCTGGTAATGTGAAATGTGGGTAATTATACACCTCAGCCTTACCCTTCTGATTAATGGTTAATCTTCTTCTTCGTCGTGTCAATGGCTGAGTCAAATTTTAATTTGACTTGCCATCGTGGTGAAAGGATTAGCCAATTCGCTTTGGAGAACTCGCGAATTGCCCAGGGTGCGCCGGACGTAGGGAATCGTTGTGTACGTCACTCGGGGAGGCTCCTTTCATGTCTGTTAATAAAGGAGTGATATTTTTTTTTTTCGCAATGATTAACTCTTGTATCGCGAGGTTGTTCACAAACATACATTTCACTCACACAAAGCACACCCAGAGTCAGAACAAATATTTGCGCATCACACAAAGATTTGTCCCGTGTGAGGATCGAACCCACAACACCAGCGCAGTTAAAAGCGGCGAGGCGACCTCTTTAACCACTACGGCAACCCTGCACTCACTTATCTTTATAGTCTAATCAGGTGGTATCAAAATATGCACATTGCATAATGTCAGTATACCGTATGCACATCACATATCACCTATCAATCAGTATCAGTAAGGAACGACCTTCACAAGACATCGGTGCATTGTATTAATGCACTATAAATATATGATATATTGTGTCGACTAAATGTGGTTGCATTATTGTGTGGGAAAATTCTTGGAATTCGGTTGGGAGGATATTGTCCGATTAATATTGGTTATACTTAAAACTGTAATGATGGTTGAGTTTCGCAATAAATAAATGAAAATTCTTTTTACATATTGAGGTATTTGAATGAAATATTATTGTAAAATAATTAAATGTAGACACAAAAGTGGAGTGTGGGCGGCTTCTTGTCATATGGAGTGTGGGCCACAGAATAATCAGGTACAGAAATCTAGTTAATAATAATAATAATAAATCTTTATTGGTACAAAAGAGGGTATTTCACAAAAATATACAAGCGCTGGCCACCGCGATAGTATTAACCGTGTTGCGGGTGCCAGTGTCTTCTCCAACAGGAACTGCATAACATGCCACAAGCGAAAGCGATTTCAATAAAAAAATTAGAATTCATCTCAAATATCAATTATAAAATTGCATGACAAATTTAAATTAAATAAATTATTAATTAATTAATTTATTTATTATACACTCAGCTGCTCACTGTGCTTACAGTTGCCTAATGCGCACAGTGAGCCACACAAGTAGATGAAAAACATACAAGCATATAATCATAAATTACATATATGCTTGGGGATAGAAATCTCCTTCTAAGCAATGATAAAGTTAAATACGTTACGCTCTCGAGCAACGCACACATAGACATCGCTCACACACACGATTTTTAAGACCAATAAGACCTGATTAGCTTACCGATCAACTTACTTGTAGACCTTGTAGTTTAATACATTTCTAGCTATAATTCCTTTGCAATAATAATTATTGTAACGCAATTTATTACAAAGATATATTTATGTAAAAACTAAATGTGCAAGTACCTAGCTTCACATATATGATATAAACATGTCATCTAAGTTACATTTTCTTTATGTATAAGAAAAACTTACTTTATAAGAAAAAATGTTTTGTAAAGGCGAAGAGAAGATAAATATATTTTAAGATCAAAAAATCAATAACACCACTCTTTCGTTCCTGTGAACTTTCCGTCAGGAAATTTACGATAGCAGTACGGAGTTGGAATTGTACCTAGTAGATGGCGATAGGCTCACCCCCTATCCCATGGCACCTAAACATAACAGGTGAAGTGTGGTATACATCTCTGCCACAGCCTTCTGGGTAATATAGGCATGATGTTATGTTATGTTTATTCTATATGTACCGAAATTTCTAGAAACACCCATCTCTATTTATGGAAAGTACTCACCGTCAGTAGGACAAGCAGACATATACCTCGTTTAAAAGTAAAGATACGTACTTTCCAACTCCAACTATATATTTCTGATTAAATTCGTTGCGGGGTCCAAGACAACTTTAACTCTCCCTGGGATTGCCCGTGTGTCATGCACGGTGCCTTTCAGTTGGTTGCCGCTGTAGATCCTGGCGTCACAGGAGTCACAGTGGTGGGCGTGTGGGTGGGATTATATACCTCGTTTAAAAGTCTAGTAGGCTGTACCCAAAAGGCTGTTGAAACAACACGGAAGGCAGTATTTCCCCACGTAACATCTGCATATAAACATGTACCGTGTTCTCATGGAAATAAGTCGTTAATTAATAGTATGCTACTCACGTTTCTCCTACTACTGAGTAGTACACGCAGCTACATATAAACCTATAATGTCCAGTATAAGATGGTATCGCACTGTTTAGTAGTCATGTGTCCGCTATACCAAAACGTAACTGAAAACGGGTATCATCTCTCTAACGTACCGTATCGATATTAAAATAGTTACCAACGGTTATCAGGTATTAGTATGAAACTATGAAGTAACTACCGAATCACTGCATCCCCGCGTCAACGTAGTTTGAAAACCGAACCCACATCGAATTTAAAAACTAATTAACTGAGAACCAAAACCAACTGAATCCACGCAACCGATCAAAACAAACTAACTTATCTATCTCTCTCTTACAAGTGATAATATCGCATGCATAAGGGGCGAGAGCGGCGGCGCAAACCATTTAAGGTTATTGTTATAAGGGCAACTAACTCGGATACCATAATACCAAATAATACCTACCTTAGCTTAAAACGTTTGTAAACGCTATAGCTAGAATAACTGTAGTAACCATAGAAATCTTAATAATAAGGCAATAGAAATGTCAAAGACGCGTGACCTTGTCGCCGCGCATCTGTCTAGTCAAACACAAGTGCGAGTTGAGGAATTGTCGTCTTAATGTCATCGCAAAAAGAATAATTTTGTTTGCAGGAATACAAGCGCATGAGTCTAATCGAACACAGGTGCGAGTTGAGGAATTGTCGTCTTAATGTCATCGCCAAAAAGAATAATTTTGTTTGCAGGAATACAAAAAGTGGTATTTGAAAAACGGCGACATGCGTCCCAGTGTTAAAAGATAGTCGATAGCATTTCTATTGACTAGTTATTAAGATTTCTATGGTAGTAACTGTACCTAAAATACCGGTATTCGGCAACGGTTGTCTATACTGGTATTGAATCACCATACCGGTGTAATACCGGTTACCAAAAATATCTAATAACGCCCATGAATATTGTATAGGCTCCCATTGCAATGCGAGACCAGCTTATAATGGACATGTATAGGTTGTTCGGTAGCCGTGTGTACCAGTTGTGTTTAGCATTTTAAGTTTACTTCCAATAACGATGAGGTTGGTCCTAGGCTGATGTTGTAATCAGATTTGTGTACAACATTGTTGTCATGTCTGTCTGTTTGTTCAACTAGTTCTTGTAAACTGCTCTTTTGATTATGGATGCGGTTCGCAGTGTGGGCCGGTTAGTTCTGATAATTTGAGTATGTGACGCTTTTGTATTATTTCTTATTGATTATTTTTATAGCATTTAGCTATGTTTAGCAAATTATACTAAGAAATATTTGAAAAAAATATGGGATCAGGACTTATCATACAGTTGAGAAATGTAGGGTCGAAAAGGCCGTAGCTTAGTGGTTAAAAGCGGCTGCCCGGTATGCAGAGGTCGCAGGTTCAAATCCTGCCGGTCCCATAATGTTTTCAACTGTTTCTTAGTTTTTATATATTATGTTTTAAATAGGTAAAAGAAGACGCTATCAACTCGTAACCCTGTGGTGGTAATACTGATACCTAATATTGGCGTCGGGCCCGTTCACTCCTCAATGTTCACCCCTCAAGATTAAAATTGCAAATTCACCTCTTTTTGGAGAGCCTTTTCACCCCTTTCGAAGGGATGTATCTAGACAAAATTAATTTAATATTTTTTGACGAGCCCATACACTCCTTACGTATAATCTATATTATTTGAATTATTTTACAAATTAAAAAGTACCGTTAGACAAAACTTGGTAAGAAATTTAAAAATAAATCTTATAATTCTTATATGATGGTATTTGGAAACAGCCCATAGGTGTATATTGGTTTTACAAAGAACCATTGAATGTCTCCTGTACCCATTTACCCTTTAAGCTCTATTTTTTCTTAAAGCCCAATGCAAAAATGGGTTATCACAAGTAATTTACTTAACTTATTTCATAATTATTAAAAAACTATTATTTCTATGAACTCTTTAGGAGCCCGTGCGAAGTCGGGATGAATCGTTGGCTTGTTATTTTCAAATTAGAAATCCACTTTAGACAGATCAATATCTTAATATTCATGAAGGTATTATAAACGCCATTTACCTACTAATCACGTCGATGTAAAGTAGCAATATGAAGAGAAAATCGTTTGGATATAATTTCCATACACACATATTTTCACATAATATATACGGGGTATGTGCTTATTCGTCGGAAAACCGATAGATAAATTAACCTTAATAGAACAGGATTCAAAAAATGATGTTGACTAGTAAAATCAAGTTCAATTCAAACTCTTGTATTTATTGGTTAAGTTCAATTCAAACTCTTGCATTTATGAGTAATGACTCAATGTTATAGGTATAACATTGAGTCACTCAAGTATTTTGAATATTCTGGGTACCACTTAGGGAGTCTAGAAGGAAATGCTTAAACTGTAGATGAAATCAGACACTGTGTACCGACAAGAGCAGAGTCGAATCCGAAAGCGTTTGATTTTGTAGTCTCCTTCAGTAGCATTTCCTTTACACCAAATAGTAGTGAAATCGCCGAAAAACAAAATAGGGTGTAGCAGTATAATAATAATAGCAGCTGTATCTAATACATGTCCCACTAGGATTAAGCCATAGTCCACCACGCTGGCCATGTGCGGATTGGTAAACTTCTCACGGCCTCGAGTACTTTTTAGGCACTCTCAGGCATGCAGGTTTCCTCACGATGTTTTCCTTCACCGTTAGCGAGCGATAATTTATATGATAACTTCCGAATTCGAACAAATCTCATACGAGAAATGTGACGTGTGGACACTTTTATGCTTTATAACATTTCCTCTTCACGGCTAATCTATTTATTTAAACATTTTCTTTGAGGAAGTCTTGGAGGAAGTAATACATTAGTGGTATTACTTGGTGGTAGGTCTAATGATGTTTCAATGAAAAGACTATGTAGGTTAAATGACGCCGTGATTGTGATTTCAGGCCCTAATCTCATTACCAAATCAGCGAGCTTTTCTGTAAAAGGACTCACATCAAAAATAATTTATCTACCGTATTTATATGAGGAAATAATAGATGCACTAAAATCAACTATTTTATTTGGAGAATCACATCATGAAAGAAATAGTCTAGGCTTAGTGGTTTGTGTAAAACGGGCATTAGTCAGGTTCATATTTCAATATTAAAACTCATAGCAGAAAATAAAACTTCTTATACAAAACAAATCTTTCACTGGTGGTAGAGCTCTTGTGAACGAGCTCGAGAGCCGCCAAATCAAACTGCTTGCTGTGTTCCGGTTTGGTGATGAGGACAGTCCCTGAAATAACTGGCATGAGGCTTAACACCATAGTCCTCAGCTGGAGTGACGCATCTTCAATCTGTTTTTGTGGATTGTTGATGTCCATGGGCTGTACTCCACATACCATAGGGTGGACTACAAATTCATTCAAAAAAAAAAAAGATTGTGAACATTTTTATAGATCACATTTCCTTTTCACGGCTAATCTACTTATTTATACATTTTCCTTAAGGAAGTGTTGGAGGTTAAAAAGTGAGTGTTTAAGCGTTTGTGGCGCGTGCGCTTCCTCTCAGTAACTGTTACATAGTTTTTTCTAGCTACTTTTAGAATCGTCGCGTCGTTTCGGAGGTGGGATAGTTAATGATGTCCTGCGAGGATAGGTAAGTATGGAGACAGAGTTTTTATATATAACATAACATCACGCCTATATTACCCAGAAGGGTGAAGCAAAGGTGTATAAAACCCACACTTCACCTGCTATGTTTAAATCCAATGGGATGGGAGGAAATTCAAAATAGCGACATGGAGTTGGAATTGTGCCCGTGTACCCATGTCATTATTTTGAATTTCCTGACGGAAAGTTACCTAGTTAATAACACTTTGCCCAACCTGGGAATTGAATCCAAGACTTCGTAATGAGAGGCGCATACGCTAACCACTAGACCATCGAGGCAGTTGAACTATAATAATACAATATCCTTAAGCTTATTGTTGATCTGATAGTCATCCATAACAGAGATAAGATTAATCTCTGGTTGAAATATTGTCAGGTGGAAAGATCCAGAAGATTACAAACAAACAAACAAATCATATTTTCTCTGTTTCCCATTAGTAGATATAAATAAATAATTCCATACGAAAGAAGATAATTCTAGTTAGTTTTCAGGAAACCTAACAAAAACCATAAAAGCGTTCATGTCATTGTTTAGTCTACGAGGGGCGATAGTTTAGTGCTGTCAAAATTCGCATGTGGTTTCAGTAATCTTTGGACGTTTAATGTTTGCCGAAACACAAGGAAAAGTTGTTGGGGAATCTAGCTGAACCAGTGAGATCTTTTATGGGCAGTAAGACTTAATACTTTAAAAGGCATCTTTAAACATTTTATTTAAACATAACATAACATTACGCCTATATTATTTTAGTATTATTGTTTTATTTATTTAACTTATTGCACATAAAAATAGTACATAGGCGGACTTAATGCCTTATGGCATTCTCTAACAGTCAACCAAGAGTGGTGCAGAGATAAGCATAGGTAGGTGCAGATTAGACAGAGGAATAATTATTGATATGTAAATAGAAGAAGTACATATTATATAAAATACGTAATAGAGATACATAATATTGAAAATAATAAATATATAATAATTTATAAATGACTAGCGACCCGCCCCGGCTTCGCACGGGTACAATGCTGATACTAAATACACTACAGAAAAACTGTGAACGTTGTATATAAAAACACAGCGGCCCGCTCCGGATTCGCACGGGAATATAATATATAGCCTATGTCACTCACTGAAAAAAATGATTAAAATCGATCCAGTAGTTTGATTTATTCATTACTGCCCGTGGCCCGTTGCAGTAAAACAATTCCCCCTTTCTATGCATGTATTATACATAAAAACCTTCCTCTTGAATCACTCTATCTATTGGAAAAAACCGCATCAAAATCCGTTGCGTAGTTTTAAAGATTTAAGCGCACATAGGGACAGAAAAGGCGACTTTGTTTTATACTATGTAGTGATGATTCTGCCAATTGCTCAGTCAACAGTTTACGCACGTTAATCTTAAAACTGTAACGTGTTGTTGCCATCCTGATTTCCAGAGGTAGCGCATTCCACAGAAGAACGGATATTTACCCAGTAAGCAGAGGTGTACAACACCCATACTTCACCTGTTACTTTTTAGGTCCTATGGAATAGGTGGTAGGTCTTTCGCCATAAACCCGGCACATTTCCAACTGCGTGCTGCTATTGTAAATTTCCTGACGGAATGTTTACAAATAACACAATTTGTGCCCGGTGAATGATGATAGGCTTACCTCCTATCTTATGGGACCTTAACATAACACAGTGAGTTTAAGCTTCGCGAATTTAGAGTCGATTTTTTTTTGTATGACGATTCTAAGTGCTTTGTGAAGTTTAAAGCATAAAGATATTTTCATTTTATTATTGAGAATACGGGTTACTCACGTTACTTTAGCCGGGATATGCCGACTAGTTTCGAATCTAGTACGTAGGTTCATCAACTGGGCTATTAATCGCGTGTCGTCGCCTCCGCGCGACGTCTCGCATTGAAAGAGTGCGAGACGAGAGTGAGAAAATGTCTTCACCTTACGTCGGTTTTAATAATATTATATTTTCATTTCATTTCAAAAGGTTGAAATGTTGGTTATGTACACCTCTGCCACACTCTCTTTTAGTAATATAGGCGTGATGTAATGATCTCGATAAAACGAGATGAAAAAAAAATATTTCGAGTTTCAAAACAGTCTCGAAAATACGAAAGTCCCACTCCACATAGTCCCGCCATTACAAGTGGGTACGTTGTGACACACGGACAGACGGGGGAAGTCATTAGTTACGCGGAACCTCGCACTTATAAATAACTATTGATTATTATGCACCACCGATAACCTAACTCTACAAATTGGTCAATTGTATACACTGCAGTTAAATACTAAGGCTCAGAAAAAATCTCTTGATTTTAATTTGCTACCTTTTAGCAAATTAAAAACAAGAGTATTGCCGTAATTAGTGGGTATCATCGTTAAGACAGGTATTTTCGTCCAGAGTTCAGACTATTAGTGGTTTACGATCATTAAACATGATTAATCAATCAATACAAATAGATAAAATTGAAGTGTGTTTGTACAATACCTTTGACTAAAATACAGTTTTATAATTTTTCGTCTGTCTGTCAGTCTATCTATTTGTTTTGTCTAATCTTTTAATAAAGTTTGATTAAAAACCGATTTCAATAAATTTTTAGATGCAGATAACTCACTACAAGGCGCGTAATATAGATTGCTTTTTAATGTTCCATTGCCAAATGGCAAAAAACGGAACCCTTAATGAGTCGTCATGTCTGTATGTCACAGCCACTTTTTTCCGTAACTTTATTTTTTTTCATTAAACCCAAACGAGTGGGATCTATGGATACGTCTTCAAAAATGATATTGAGGTTTGTAATATATATTTTTTCTAAACTGAATAGTTTGCGCGAAGGACGCATCCAAAGAGGAAAAATTTGTGTCCACCCCCCCACCGTAACTTCTAAAATAAGGGAATGATAAATGTAAAAATAATATAATGATGTACATTACTATGCAAACTTCCACTTAAAATTGGTTTTATTGATGTACCTATCACGCAGACGAAACCGCGGGAAGTTAGTTTGTTTGCTGATCTCAAGAATTTCTGGTCGAATCTTGATAATTCTTTTTGTGTTTGATAGTTTAACTCTCAATAAAGGTCTTTAGATATTTAACATTACGCTTAACTTCACGGGAGCGGAGCATCAAGGTTGAAGTGCGGGAGAAGCTACTACTTAATACAATGAGTTCCATGCGAACAAAGTCGCGGGCAAGATCTAGTTTGAAATGAATAATGAGGACTCTAAAACAATGATGGTCAAAAGACGATTAATTTCTTTAGCCTCGACGAATGTGGGTGAGGCGAAGTACAACATCCTCTTTTTAGTCCGCAATCGGGCAAAAACTCATGATTTACCGTTGGTACTGTAAACAAACAATGCCTTGTGAGGTGTAGGAGTCATCAATATGATGATGATGAGTAAAACATGTAATGCTGTCATGCCCGGCTTTGTCTGTATTTTGTTGAGCAATATTTTAATAATAACGTAATTATTATCTTTTAAACTTACGCGTTGCATGATCGAGTAAAATGTGACGGGAATTAACGGATAACTGCTGAAACGTGAAGCCTAAAAGGTAAATAATGCAATTATCGCGTTAATTCCCGTTATATTTTACTTAATAACGTCATTATTTTTTAAATTAGACTTAGGTTGGAAAATATATTTAGGTTAGTATTCTTTCCTTAAATGAGTTCAGTAACATATGTAGGCATACCCATTGAACTTATTACTTTAAAACTAGGTAAATTAATCACCTTTGGAAATGTATCACCATCATTATTTTTTTTTTATTATTATAATTTTATTGTACCACATTCAATTTTAATTTAAAATTGCCATTCACGCATTAATTCATGAGCTTAATGAGCATTAAATATACTAAAATTTTAAATTAAAAAGGTAAACTGCTTCTTAGGTCTACGGTATAATTTGTGTATCGTTCACCGCGAGGTTGCGGATTCGATTTTCAGGTCGATTTTTTAGGAAATTCTCAATAACAGCACGGAGTTGGAGTTGTGCCCGGTGGATGGTGTTAGGCTCACCCCTTATCCTATGGGACCTAAACATAATAGGTGAAGTGTGGTGTTGTACACCTCTGCCATACCCTTCTTAATAAAGTGGTGATGTAAAAAAAGGAATATGGTAAAAAAACTCTTTTTACTTTAAGTCTTAGACTAGATAAATAAAACTTTTGCGGATAAATTGTAATAAAACTAATTTTGTAATAATTCTGGTGGTATAGAATGTGACTAAAACTGTCACAAATGATAGTAGGTAAAATCAAACAAAATGTAAAACTTATCACAACAGGCGAACAAACCAACAGTTTAACATAATATCTATATACAGGGTGTATTTTTGAAACGGGGCAGTAAGGGCAAGTACCTTAACCGTTGCAGTTACAGCAAAACGTTCTTAAAAGACCTTCCCTAACTTTTTGGGAAATTTTGAACTGCATTCACAGATTTTGTAAAAAACTTACAGTTAGCAAAAAAAATGCAAAAAGTTCAAAATTTTTTTTTTATGCCAATCGATTCTATTTCATGTGGGGATCAAAAAACTCTATGGGACCATTTTAGCTTTCAGTACTAGAAAAGACAGAAATCGCCAAAAACGTTTCCCATACATTTCGGCAACAGAAACGAATTTCTACGATGGTCTAACTTTTTGTTATGGCCTGGAAGTGGGTAGAATTGACTGTAAAGTAAATAAAAAGAATTTTTACCCTCAAATTCCGAATTTGATTCGAAAATCTGTGTGTTATACTTAGTTTCAGCTGAGAAACTTCGTATGAGTTATTAATTAAGGATTTTCGCTAAAATGTCTTCTAATCGTGAAAAAATTGACTTATTAGAAGCGTATTTTGTCAATAATCGAAATGCGGGAGCTGCATTAGTGTGGTACCGCAATAAGTATCCGTTGCGGCATGTGCCAACAAGAAAGGTTATTACAAATCTTTTGAAAAACCTGGAATTGCAGGATTCTTTCAAAATACGCTTCTAATAAGTCAATTTTTTCACGATTAGAAGACATTTTAGCGAAAATCCTTAATTAATAACTCATACGAAGTTTCTCAGCTGAAACTAAGTATAACACACAGATTTTCGAATCAAATTCGAAATTTGAGGGTAAAAATTCTTTTTATTTACTTTACAGTCAATTCTACCCACTTCCAGGCCATAACAAAAAGTTAGACCATCGTAGAAATTCGTTTCTGTTGCCGAAATGTATGGGAAACGTTTTTGGCGATTTCTGTTTTTTCTAGTACTGAAAGCTAAAATGGTCCCATAGAGTTTTTTGATCCCCACATGAAATAGAATCGATTGGCATAAAAAAAAAAAAAATTGAACTTTTTGCATTTTTTTTGCTAACTGTAAGTTTTTTACAAAATCTGTGAATGCAGTTCAAAATATCCCAAAAAGTTAGGGAAGGTCTTTTAAGATCGTTTTGCTGTAACTGCAACGGTTAAGGTACTTGCCCTTACTGCCCCGTTTCAAAAATACACCCTGTATATAAAAGAAAGTCGTGTTAGTTACACCATTTATAACTCAAGAACGGCTGAACCGATTTGGCTGAAAATTGGTGGGGAGGTAGCTTAGAACCGGGAGAAGGACATAGGATACTTTTAAAATATTTTCGAGGGCAAAATTTTATCGAGGGCGAAGCCGCGCGGGGCAGCTAGTTAAATATAAATAAGGCTTACGCGTGGTGAAAGCTTCTGTCAAAAGTTATCATCAATCAATGAGAATGATTTTCGTATTCAATAGTGTCTGTCCGGCGTGGGATCTTAATGGCCCTTTGATATCCCTGGGGATAATGGCATGTATTATAACTGTACTTACTATTAATATGACCACCATATTATTAAATATACTGCTGTAAAAATAATCAGTGCCTGACCGAGCCTCGTTCGGGTTTTTTTTTCGCAAAAACACAAGCCCATATTTTTTTAAACGGTGGCATTTGGCTAAAAAATCACACAGATAGTTACAGATAGTTTCACAGTAAATCGCTAATTTCCGACTAATATTTTTCATGAAACAGGGCCATGAAGAAAGTACTGACACAATTGCAATAAAAGGTATCAATTTCTTAAAATACATCGATCAATGAGAATGATTTTCGTCAATTTACGTATTCAGTAGTCTCTTAGCCTTGTAGGATCTTAATGACCTCTGATATCCCCGGGGGATATATAATAGCGTGTTTAAAACTGTACACCACCACCAGAACTGCTTACTAATTTTCGTAATAGCGGTCTTAAATAATGTAAAATTGGTAATTTTTAAAGGTGCGAGCTGAATTTTAAATTCGCCAAAATTAGCACAATCTTGGTCTGGATAAAAATTTCAATATTTTTCATATCACGATTATTCAATTAATGATTACTTACACTCAAAGAGTATACTAATGCTAACACTATAATGCCAAATCTGACAGAGGCGAATGGAGGCAAAGGCCGTTCTGTGCCGACCCTAAATTAAATAGGATAAGAACAATAAAAAGAAGAACGTAACGCCAAATCTAGGAACTGATGGAAAAATAACTTTTAGGTATTCATGCAACTTAAAATTGTGTCCTTGATGGAATTATGCTTGGAAAGATTTTTATTGGTATCGTTATTAAGAGCGTGTATTCCTTCTCAATATGAAACTGTCAATTTTTGTAGTTTTTTGGAAATATTTCGTAAAAACTGGGCGTGGGCTTTAAAAGGTAAATATGACAATTTCATTTAATAACTAAAGCATACTTTTCTATTTTATCAGTTGAAAGAGTATTAACTGTTATGTTGATAAATTACAAAATTATGCTGTATTTACGAATGAAATTTTTATATTTACCTTTCAAAACATGCATTCTAAAAAGTTAGTTGAATAAAATCATACTTTCATTCAGTTTTTACGAAATATTCCCAAAACACTACAAAAATTTACAGTTACATATTGAGAAGGAATACACACTCTTAAGAGGCAACAATGAAATGCTTATTTTAAGTATTGATATATAGGTATATTCATAAAAGCTGATAAACTGTAAGACACCCTGTTTATTCTACAATGTTGATATATTAACCCTTCAATTCTGTGACGAGAAGATTAAGATCTATATAGCCTGCTCAGTCTGCCAGGCCATAAATATGCCACCATGTCGATACCATAAACAATATTGACATAATTCTACTTTCACCTGAGTCTATGGTAAAAGGTAATAGTATTGCATGAAATATGGCGAGTAGTGCACTCGATTATTATAATATACCTATTATTATACAGGCTTGATCGCCTTTCAGTGATTTATCGGTGGTCTGTGACACATCTCATGATATTTTAATTTTTGTACTTAGTTACTAAACTAAGCACAGCATTGCCATACAACGTGGCAATGCTGCCAGCCTTCTGGGCACGATGTCGCCCTTTTACATCGACGCGGAGGAGTTTTTTGATGCTCTATAAAGTTTTTGAAATATCATATTATAAGTTATTGTAGGTGTGTATATTATTGTTTAATAACTGATAAGCTCGATTCGTTAAGTATTAAATAATCTTGTATGTTACTAAACTTTTGAGATGAAATAAGCGATATTGGTATTTATTATTATTGTATGACCAGTTTTTAAGATAAGCAATTTGTCAGTCAACTTAAAGTTGAAGCCATAACTCGCTAAATTAATACTATTCTTACTAATGTTACAATCTTACTAATATAATGAGGAAAAATCTGTCTGTCTGTCTGTTACACTTTAGAGGCTAAATTACTGAATCGATCTTGACGCAAATTTGTATGGTGATAGTTCAAGAACTGAGAAAGAACATAGGTTACTTTTTATCGACATATCTACCACACGGGCGGTGCCACGCGCTGAAGAAAGTATAAAAAAACCTACAAGAAGTATAATTTAAGAATTTGTCGTCAGTTTCAATATTTATCAATAAATTGCATCCTGTATCAGTTTACACAAGCCTCTAGATTTATGTGATTGACCTCTGGCGTTCAATTACGTGATTAAGTAATTTATTAAGTACTTGTAACTGTTACAGAGTGTTTACTAACTCTGTGAGTACCTTTGCATGTAAATGTATAGGAAGGATTATAGGCTTCGCGATGTGGTCGAAGATTTACGAGGTAAAAGATATTATCAGATAGTGGTGTCCTTTATATTCTTTCGTGAAGGTTTGTTTAGTATTTATTTGGTTTGTGTATGGTATAACTTTTTAATAATAATTTATAATTTGGAATTTTTACTTTAGAAGCAATTACACTATCCAATGGTCCCAATGACAAAGCCAATACACTCATTCACTCACTCAAGCACACCCAGTCTTAGAACAAATATTTGTGGTTCACACAAAGATTTTTCCCATGTGGGGATCGAACGCACAACACCAGTGCAGTGGAGCGCGGCGAGGCAACCGCTTAAACCAGTACGCCACACGTGCAGACATTGTTATTAAGTAGGGTTTTTCTATCCAATATGATCAATAGCAGTAAAATTTTAGCAATTTTTTGGTAGGGAGAGTACATGTGGAAATATTGTTCCTAATTTTGGTCACCTATCGGACGTGGCAAAAGTACCAGTAAGAAGGATGTGTACAGGAAGTCTTAGCCCAAAGTGAAGCCCTAAGAAGGGTATACGTACGTTTGGTCTCAGATGAATATTTCTGAGTAATTTTGAACTATAAATGCAATTTAGGATTCTCGAGATAATTAAGAAAATAAACTAAATATACAAAAGTCTAAGCTACGCTCTTGCAAATCTTGGATGATCATAAACTTCTAACAAAATAGGTTAAAATCGAATCAAGCAAACATTTCCTAGTTCTAGCAAAGACAACAAAAGACAGCCGCTAATCGGAAGTTCCAATATGAATCGATTTAACGCACGAAACGAGTACTCGAGTACGGAGCATCAAATGAATGAACTCTATAAAAAGAACGGCTATGTCGGCTATACTTGGATGTGAATGAATGAGTGAACGAGTGAATGAATGAGTTAGTTAGTGGACTGCAGTTTGCACTTCCGCGTTTTGTTTTGAAAAGCGTAAAATATGAATAGGTGTATGAAGTGGTGATGTGTTTACCTTTCTGCTGGGCGTTAGGGGTAATAAACTGAGCGTAGTTGATGAGTTGGTTCGCTTCTATACTTGTTCAGTACTGAAATAGTTTCCTAACCTAGTGGTGTATCTGACGTTGTTGTATAAATTGTGTTTATAAACCTGATTAGTCTAATATTTTATACAGAATAATTACGCACCTAAATAATAAATAAAATAAAATATAAAAGCCTTATATTTCCTTTGCAGTACATAGCAAAAGCTTACATTCTAAACTTATTTCTTATCAAAAATTTATTAAATCTAACCTTATTCTATATGTGTTTTCTATATTAAACAAACTTAATTATTTATAAAACTGCAGGAACCCTTTTCGGGTAAAGACGGAGGCTCTTTACCCGAATTAAGATGAACTGTGGTTTTAAATTATAATAAAGGGGAAACTGTCAACCCACCCTCTTTAGACTGACAGTGTTATAGGTAGAAGAAGCAAATCA
Source organism: Hypena proboscidalis (assembly GCA_905147285.1). NCBI lineage: Eukaryota > Metazoa > Arthropoda > Insecta > Lepidoptera > Erebidae > Hypena > Hypena proboscidalis. The sequence continues at coordinate 4,039,615 of LR990147.1, forward strand.
CCTATTAAACTGAATGGGATTTAATATGTTGATGATTATGGAGTTTCAACCTTCATTATGGAAAGACACAAAGGCAATCGTACGTCATGTACCGTTTTGCCCTGGTTCGCTAAACCGCAGAACCGAACGGCAACAAGATGAAAAATATTGAGAAAAACAACATATATATATATCACAATAAAATATGTTTATTTAACTCCAACTCAGCGGAGGTACATATATTTATTTAGTGGGTCGCGGGTAGGTAATTTGTCTTCACCTCCAACTGCTATTCAAGCACTTCCCTGTGACCCTGTGAATGTACGAAGTATATTTCAAAATTGTCCCTACATACGTTATTCCTTTGTACCTACCTAGGTATATGTATAGGAACAATATTTATCAATCGCTTTTATAAAGTCCTAGGGGCCAAGCATACGAGCGCGAGATAGGTTTAGTCATGTTTTTGTCATATTTTTATATGGGGAAATATGGCAAAATAGGCGACAAAATCTATCTCACGCTCGTATGCTTGCCCGGCTGATTGACATTAGTTTAGTAAATTGCAAACATAAGAATAAACAGGAAATTAGTACATAATACGATAACGGTTGCACAAACCCGGTAACAATAGCGCTATTCCGGGGAACTCGCAATGTTGCTATTCGCTATGAAAATATTTAATTTTGCTGTAATGACCAGCCGCTGAGGCTACGACGGAAATTCTGACGGCTTTCTGAGTAAAATAGATATTTTTTTTTTACTTTGAGTTTCTAAAAAAAAAAATAGCAGCCCTGAATCTTATTATATATACATGTCCTACTGCTGGGGTCGGGCCTCTTCTCATGATGAGAAGGGTAAGGCCATAGTCCACCACGCTGGCCAAGTGCGGATTGGTAGACTTCACACACCATCGAGTACATTTTAGGCACTCTCAGGCATGCAGGTTTCCTCACGATCTTTTCCTTTATTGTTAGTGAGCGATAATTTATACGATAAATACACACATATCTTCGAAAAGACGAATCTTAACGATTTATTGACAGAGGTGTGTGCCGTGGGTTCGAACCCGAGACCTTTGACTTCGCAGTCCTACGGTCGCCTCGGCTATCGTTGCCTTTTGAGTTTATAACGATACATGGTAACTATTAGTTGCTCATGGTTTTTTTAATATATCAGTGAAGACAAACGTTCTTTGTACCCGTTTGTACCGAAATCATCGAACGTTGAACAATATCAGTCAATCCTGACAGATGATGAATGAAATAAAGCGAACATCTGACAAAAAAAATATATATTTTTGTCAGATGTTTGATTGCTTTTAGGTCGCAGATAACATGGATCTAATAAATAAATATAACGAAGACTATGTCGTAGGTTTAGGCAATACTTATTACCAAGCTAATGTTGTATGGAAAGACGCGACATCAAACATACAATCATAAATACAAGCATGATAAAAACTAGCCCTCCTTTCAGACAAACAAATAAACATCCTAAAAATCTCTTCTGTAAATGAAAAGAAATTCTTTACGTTCTTCCACTCACACGCACTTTTTAAACCAATTCCGTGTATCAATCAATCAATCAGCATTGGCTGTATCGACGCGGGTCGCGCCACCAATCTGTTCTTAACTTAAATCTACGACCGCGCGTGTATCCGGTTCCGGTACCGATTCGTAGCACGTGCCATAGACAAGGAATTCGGTGACATTTTGTTTTTTTAGGGCAAGAGACACTTTTTGGGGAAGCCGAATGAGGCGGAGGATTGTTGAGGATGTGAAAGATATGTTAGTAGTTTCGATTTTGATTTTATACAAAGAATGTATCGAACGTGCAATCCGGCGGATTCTATATCTTCCTTCTTATTGCTCTCTATATTTTTTGCTGCTGCCTTAAATCGATCTAGTGTATTATTTACCTGAATAGCTATATATGTTTATTGTATATAAATATATATATATATATGTATGTATATATATATGTGTGTGTGTGTATAATGTATATATTATACTGCTAATCGTATGTACAGTATATTATTTATATGTAAAACCCATTAAATCCGTTTTCGCAATTATTTCTAGTGCACTAAAAAAATAACTACCTATTTATAATTTCTCTCGCTCTCTTGTCCATCCAAAGGTTGCCTGTAAGAAATTGCTTTTATAGCGATAAGGCCGCCTATTGTACTATCTAAATGATGTGCTTTATGAAACTGACTTTCTTATGTGTGTACAATAAAGAGTTATCTATCTATCTATCTATCTATCTATCTATCCGGCAGTTGATTAAATTATAATTATGTGAAAATGATTGTAGATAGGATGTTCAAGCATCAAACAACTAGAAGACAAAAGTTATTTTTTATATATAGATAGAATAATAACTAAATGTAGGTTTTTATTATATTAAAAATAACATTACATTATTATACTCGTGAAATCTAAATAAATACCTAACTATAAATACATCAAATAAAAGAATAATACATACTTATTGAATAAAATAGTTCTCGTAAAAAGATCAATTGACAAAAAATACGTCCGCATCGATGTCGACCGCGGGTAACGTGCCTAGAATGCTGGCGGCATTGCCTCGTCGGATGGCAATGCTGATCATTTGTCCAAAGTAGAAGCCACCCTTCTGGTCACGTGAAGAGTCAACTAATCTTTTAGTTAAATCATTAAAAAGAGAACGGGCGCGAGAATCCCACAGACCCAGCGTCTCGACCCCAAACGGCTCAAATACATAATTTCCAATTAGATAATTGTATTTGCACCAAAAGAAAATGAAAATAGTTTTTTAATCCAGTGTTGGCAAACTCCCAAAAACTTTCACAAACTTTTAATTATTTTTTTTTGTATTTTTTTTGATTAAACAGACATTTAGAACAACTTTCAGCCTGCCATCATCATGTCACAATTTTCGCTTCCAATTTGACGACACGATCCTTCGCGAGACGATAACACATTACCCTTATCACCTCGATATCTCAAAGTACATAATTACCGGCGTCAATTTCTAGTCGATCCTGTCGTAACCGGTGCAATTTTCTTGTACGACCCGCGGACCGTGTTATCGGATAATCGATCTAATTGATAAATAAATCGATCTAGTTTAAGACTGGATTGGCTTGTGTGCGGTGGGTCCGAGTGAGTGATCTGTTTGGATAGTACATCCTGCTGAACCTAAGCTGTTGATACTGTGTTAAGCTTAGCTTCAACCCATCATGGTTTAGCCGTTATGTTTGTTTATTTATTCATATCAGCTCGTTTTGATATTAAGAATAAGAATAAGAATCATTGATTTTTATTAAAACTGACGTGAGTTTGTAACATTATTCGCCTATACGTCTAGGCATTATAGTGCGATGTATCGCACTCTCTTGATAATGCCTAGACGTACAGGCGAAACCGCGGTCGACTAAATAGACAAACTTTACGTGAGTAACACCCGTATTTCATAATTTGAATAAGAATCATTGATTTGCAGAAACATGAGTTATAAAAGTTGTAACACATTATAATTGCATTTTGACACATTCTAACAAAATACAAGTTAAACATAAAAAAATAAATTAAAAATACATCGGGATTACACAGAAATGCATGCACAATACAAATTTTACATGTTACTTTTTTCTACAATAATCGAGGCATCTTAGGGCAATGTTTTATCGTTTAGGTAATCAGTTACATAGTAAAAACATTAAAGCAGCAGATGGTCTCTCAACCCTTTTTTATTTTGATTGATTGAAAATTCGATTTTTAAAACTCTTCTTCTTTTAAAAAAAAAAAAATAAATTCGATATTTGATTGAAAATTCGAGGTGCCAAACAAAACACTTTTGTATATTACTGCAGTGTTGGAATTTGTTAAAGTTTTGCGGATTGCTTTTTTTTTTTATTTTTTATTTATTAACATTTACAAAAGCCATCTTAAAAAATGAACATCATAATGCGCTGCTAAAAACCACAGAGGTTTGCCTGCAGCGCAATTTTATCTGCAGTCTAGTACAGCAGTCGTAAACGCTATTAACAAATTATTACAATTCAAGTAGAAAACATTACATTATTAACATGTACAACAATATTTTATCTTCATATATTTAAGTTACAAGAGCTAGGTGAATGCATTTACTCTATTAGTTTATTTATTAAATAAGACTTGAGCTTGGATTTTATATTTGTTGCATTAATTTTATATTTGATGGTGGAGGGTAGTTGCAGTGTAATTTTTATGTAAACACTAGGGCACTAGTCTGGTAACCGGTTATAATAAAATTTTATTAAAATAATAAAATTGGTCTGCCTCGATGGTCTAGTGGTTAGCGGATGCGCCTCTCACCGCGAGGTCTCGGTTTCGATTCTCGGGTCAGGCAAATAATTATTTGTTAATTTTCCGTCTGGCAATTTATAATAGCAGCACGGAGTTGGAATTATGCCCGGTGGATGGCGATAGCTAACCCCCTATCCCATGGAAACTAAAACAACAGGTGAAATGTAGGTGTTGTACACCTCTGCCACACCCTTCTGGGTAATATAGGCATGATGTTATGTCATGTGGTGTACGTAATTAATTTAGCAGTTACAAGAAAGCAGGGCCAACCAGACGCTACCCAGAACGAGTGCATTACCATATTCTGTGTAAAGTAGAGGAAATCGGCTTCCTTCGGCACAATTCTTACTATTTACATGTAAAGTTAGTTCATGCGAGCATTACAAATGGCGTATAATGTAATGTCATTACTTTCTTTTGTATTTATTTATTTCATACAGGCACTTCACAGCTTACAGGCAGTAGGTAAATAATTTATATTGGAACAGTACGCCAATTACGAAGTACACAATAATACATTAACAATGTAATCCGAGAGTGAAAATATTCACACGCAAATTTATATAAAACAAAAAAATATGGATGTTTAAAGATGTATAAATGTCAGTGTAGTGAACTTTCTGTGCCTGATGAGAGTGATGAGTTTATCGTGACAGATGTGTCTAATTGTGTTATCCAAAGTAATGTCTGTTGATTGAGTATGTGTGTATATGTGTGTGTGTGTGTGTTGTCTATGAAAAACTATTACGTACAGTGGGCCAAGCAATTAGGTATGTATGCAGGGCAAAATCTTCTACGCCATAGTGAAAACTGATGCAATATATATGCATGTGTGAATTACATATTTTATAAGTGTAATATACCCTCTATTTATAATTGTAACTCACTTATCCATAACTGATGTAGTAAGTGTTTACTATGACTTAGAAGCCTTTTGCCCTGCTTACCTAGCTCATTGGCCCACTGTACATAAATAAGTGATTTTAGTATTTTTAAGATACATTCATTAAACTAAAGATATAAAAGAACTGCATCGATGGTCTAGTGGTACTGCTTTGATGGTCTTATGGTTAGCGTATGACTGCGAGGTCTCGGGTTCGATTCCCGGGTCCGGCAAAGTGTTATTTGTGAAACGGAAAGTGTCAGGAAATTCACAATGGCAGCATGGAGTTGGCATTGTGCCCGGTGGATGGCGATAGTCTCCCAAGATATTCCATGGGACCATAACAGGTGAAGTGTGGGTGTTGTACACCTCTGCCACACCCTTCTGGGTAATATAGGCGTGATGTCATGTTATTTTATGTAATGTTTTATTTTACTATGTTTATAAGAATACCGTTTTAACAATGACTAAAATTAATTACATTTGAACATTAATAATGTGATTTAATTTCAGTTTGGATCTAGTTTTAAGTAAGTCTATATAATCGCAGCATACTTTAATTTATATTAGATAGATAGATGGAGAAAACTTTATTTGCACATCAAATTTGTAACAAACATACAAAGAAATAGGTACTTAAAACTATAACGTACAAAGAGCGGCCTTATCGCTTGACGCGATCTCTTCCAGGCAACCTTAGGATGGACATAATAGAATGGATATTTGCGGTAGTTTAATGCATTGGATTTGTTGTTGCTTTTTTTTTAAGACAAAAAAACTAAATATTGAGTGCATAGGCACTTAAATACACACTATACAAAATAAAATACATACAATACATAAATACATATATAGGTACAATAGATACATATACATAAATAAATATACTTACTTAATATACACTACAATAAAATGATTAAAATGATAAATAATGCTCATTTAACAGTTTTTTTAATATGTTCAAGGATTGTGCTATTAGAATACTTAGGAGCCTTTCCGAGTGGCGTACACAACGATTCCTTACGTTCGGCGCACCTTGGGCAATTCTCGAGTTCTCCAATGCGAATTGGCTAATCCTTTCACCACGATGGCAAGACAAAATAAAATTTGACTCAGCTATCGACACGACGAAGCAGAAGATTAGAATATTCACTCTATACATTGTATCAGTAGATATAATACTTACAATATAGCTGGCCCTTCGTCTTAAAAATAAAACTCTATTTCCATTCTACAAAAATATGCCAAGAAATCAAAGGTACGCTAATAAAATATGTGAAAGATATATCCGAGAATATAATTTACGGATACACATTTACAACTGCTTAACAATTTGTTCAAAAACTAATGTTCTTGAGAAAAAGAAAACAAAATCAGATGTTTTTGCTGACCGCTTTCCTCAATGAAGAATCCCGACCTAGTTCCAAAGTGCGTCTTGGCGCCTATATCGTCAGCCTCATCATCATCAATAAAAATAAATAAAATTGAAGAGTCTGTTTTTAATAAAAAAAAACAATGATTTTTCAAGATAATAATCGTTATTTGCGCGATACCTCTGCCTAAAATCCAGTTTTTCATAATTTTTGTGTATTTATTTGTTTCAGCTCATCTACTAAACGTCTGGACCGATTTTCATAACATTTTAGGTGCAGGTAACTGTCTAAAAGGCGTTTAGCATAGGCTAATTTTTATGGATGTAACTACCACGCAGGCTAAACCACAAGAGAAAGATATTCTTTCGATCTCGATCTTAATAATTATTTTTGTGGTTGATAGTCCAACTTCCAAAACGATTTTTAATTGTTTTTATTACGCTAAACTCCATGGGAGCGGAGGCTATTTTTTATGGATGTAACTACCACGCAGGCGAAACCGCGGCAGAAAGATACTTTGTTTGTTTGATTTATAACATACAAAATCTCGATCTTAATAATTATTTTTGTGGTTGATAGTCCAACGCCCAAAAAGATTTTTAAATTATTTTTATTACGCTAAACTCCATGGGAGCGGAGCAGAAGGTTTAACACGAGACAAAGCGCGACAAAAGAGCAGCTACTACTTCGTACAACGTATTTCACGCGGGCGAAGTCGCGGGCATATGCCTAGTCATTGAATAAAAGCCAACATTAATAAAAGCGTAAAGAAAACAGCAAAAAACATAAATCACAAGTCGGAATAATAATATATCATAAATGCACCTTCCATTACGTAACGCCACGCAAACGCGCTTTGCGTTTTCCGAAATTTTCACAGCACATAGCGTAGACAAGAATAGAGATATCACAACTCTTTGAATCACGTAGCGCAGAGAGAGATAGCAATGTTTACGCACGACCGTATATAGTTTCAATTCTGGCGCACGCGCAGCGCTGAAAGCTCGCTCTCTGACTTCAGTTTTGTTACAAAGCTCGTCGCAGTCGGTCGTGCGGTGAGCGCGTGGAATAAATAGCGAATTTTCACGTTTCGGAACTAACTTTTGATTGTGACGGTGTCCAAGTGATTGTGTGAAACTTAGTGACGTTTTGTGGGAAAACTGTCGTATAGATTGGTCCGGTGACATTTTGTGTCGTGAGGATAGTCCCGGCGGGGATTGTGTTCATTCCCAGAAGTTGGTAAGACGATTTGTGTTATTTTAGGATATAATTAAATATAGACCGGCGGCATTTATATGAAAACATAATTAGTTTCATACGTTATGAGTCAGTTTCTGCGTATTGTTTTTTTGACTTGATTAGATAAGAATTTCTTAGAATTTGCGGTAATGTGGGAGCCTAATTCGTTAATTTTGATTAAGTAAGTATAAATTAAAGGGCGAAGTTTAATTTGTGAACTTTGTCAGGGAATTCACAATAGCAGCACGGAGTTGAAATTGTGCCCGTTGGATGGCGATAGGCTCATAGCAGCTGAAGTGCTGGTGTTGTACACCTCTGCCACACCCTTCTGGGTAATATAGGCGTGATGTTAAGTTATGAAAGTATAAATTATGCTTTTATTACAATGCCTTTCAATACAGCTGATATATATATTTTGTTTACAGTGAACGATATAATACCTAACAGCAATAATACAAACGAATGCATTTTTAACCGACTTCAAAAACAGGAGGAGGTTCTCAATTCGGTTGTATTTTTTTTTCTTATATTTGTAAAATAGTAAAATATGAACATTTATCAAATTTTAGGTTTATAAATTTAAAAAAAAAAAAATCTTATACAAAAACGTTCCCTCATTCGTCTAGTGGTTAGCGTATGCAGCCTCTTACTGCAAGGTCTCAAGTGCAATGCCCGGGTCGGACAAAAGTGCCATTCGGGATTTTTCATCAGGAAATTCTCAATAGCAGTTCAAAACAATTGAGCCCGGTAAATGGATAGCAAGAGGCTCATCTCCTATCACATAAGACTTAAATATAACGGGTGAAGTGTGGGTATTTTACATCTGTGCTACATCCTTCTGAGCAAAAGGTATGATGTTACGCATGTTAAAAAAATATTAAATACATGTATAACCATTTGGGGGTGCATGGAAGGAGCCTCCCCTTGTGACGTTAGTCCCAAACCCCTGACGTCCGGCGCACCCTGGGCAGTCACATCAACGCGACTGGCCAATCCTTCCACCACAATGGAAACAATTTAAACTAGTTGTTTTTCCATTGACACGCAAAGAAGAAGACCATTTGCGCCCGTCATTCAAAACTAATACCCATTTTCTATTAACGAGCTGACTCCACCCATAAAAAAACTAGACAAGCAATAAATAAGAGTAACAGAGGCTCAACCTGGCGTATGGTTCAATCAGGAACGAACCAGTGTCCCTTTTAGCATTCACCCGGCGCGCGGCGTCCTAACGCGTAACACGTGGCAAACAATGTGTTTTTGTTGAAAAAGAATAGGGCGCGGGGTGGAGCCGTCTTTAGTTTAAATAAATTGAAACTACTACTAAATATCATGTGTAATGTTTTACACAAGGAGATAAAGAAAATATGCAAAATCTATTTTCTTTCTTTCTCTGGGTTGTTACTCTGATATTATATTAGTAACTTCGGCTTTTGCCATAATTATTTAGCCCCAATTTTGCAGGTGTTAGATAAACCTTATTGCCAGGATAAGTATATAACACACATAAATGAAACTGACAGCTGTGTTCTTTTTTCGAGTGTAACTTGTGTCACTTTTAGATTCGGTCAGGTAATATTTAATGGGTTGGATAAGAACTTATCGGCACCTCAGAAACTGGCCCAAATATAATCAAGATTCAAATAAAAGTAAAGTATTTGTATAATACTAACTTCTTTCACCTTGCAAGTACAATGGCATAATTAATACTAAAGGCATTTTATACTAGTCAGTCATGAGGTGATGCAGAGATAATCATGTACCATACATACCAATACCGAAGTACCATTTAATTTCAATATCCATAATGTAATGTTAAAAAGTAAAACAAGGATTTAATATTTAAGATTTATTATGCGCTGAAGGCGGCCTAGGGGCATTTATAAAAAGCACAGGTTTTAGAAGGGTTCACTTCGACCATCGTGGGTCTAAATTAGAAGAGCGTAGTCTACATTTCAACAAATAAAAAAAATGTTTTTCGTACAATATAACAATCTCAATGTTCGGTTTGTTCAGAAAATGTGTTTTTTTACAATAACTAAGCTTCTAACAAACATCACTCCACACAATTACACTCAACAAAAAGATCTCAAACAGATTCGACTCCACAGTTTTGTTCGGCCCTATTCTTTCCGGTGTAACGTGCGGAACACGTGGTTTCGGAGGTAGTCGCAAAAAACGAACAGACAATTTTGCCCTTAATCTGTAGCTACCTTTAGAAGACGTGACACACGCCTTAATAGAGATGTAGATGTTCGTTTATTGGTGGAGTAGAGTAGATTTATGAAAGAACAAAGTTTGTTTATGGTTTGAGGATGCAGTAGGAAGTTGATTCCAATATCAAATGTAATGCGTTTTTTTCAAGAGTATTTACATTATGGAACAGTACTTTGTTAGTTTTGGCTAGTTTTGTAACTCAAAATTTATTAAAGATATTGAATGTGCCTTATGTTTAATTGTATACTCGTCATTATTTTATTTCTTACTTATGTATTTTTTTAATATACGCTTTTCTAGATGTACATTAAAACTAGGCTGTAAACTAAATCAACAAAATTCCTTATAAAGAAACTCGAATACATTATTATTTAAAAGCAGTTACTGATAACAAGCTGCAAAAATAAATAAAGGATACCTTCTTATTAAATTGAAAGAAAAATACGATTGGGATTATGAATAAGAATAAGTTATAGATTAGATCACGGAATACCGTCCAAGTATTTTATCATTTTATCAGACAGTTTATTGCAACTGTCAACTCTTCAGTCTTATCGAACAAAAAAACATGTTATTTGTTCTAAAAGTATTCATCAGATAAAATAGGACATCCAGAGAGCAGAATGACATTGAGTCACATTTAAAAATGAATCATTGGTGATATAAGGCGATAACCTTCTTTATACTATCCCAACTTTAACAGTGGCAGAGGTGTACAACACCCACATTTCACCTGTTATGTTTAGGTCCCATGGGAGAGGGAGTCAGCCTATCGCCACCCACCGAGCAAAATTGCAACTCCGTGCTGCCATTGTGAATTTCCTAACGGAAAGCTTGTTTAACACTTTGTCCGACCCGTGAATCGAACCCGAGACCTCGCGGCGAGAGGCACATATGCTTACCACTAGACAATAAAGAAAAAAATAAGTTTTGATTACCCACAGGACACAGGCAATAGGAAAGACACATTTTCGATAAGGACACACATTATTATAATGTAGGCAAATTCGAGTTCAAATCTAGTTATCTCTAGAACCAACAAATACAACAACAACTGCATACATATTAATATACTCGACTGTACCTTTACCGGACATAAGCACAATTTTTCGCAATACACAAAAGCATCAGATAAACAAAACATAAAGTTAAAAATCTCATGTAAAACTAAATAAAAAGATCCGTAAACTTGTGTAGGAAGATATGAACATAAACTAATATTTGAAATGAACGCAATCTTTCATCTTTGAGCGCCAAAATAACTTTCATTCATACATGCAAAGTTCCACGAAGCATTACTTTTTATATCGATCATAACAATAAAAACTAGTTCTGAAATTTCTGAACGACTCAAAGATACCTATAGGATGTTTGAACTACTTTTGATATACAGATGAAAGAATCCAATGATTTTGAAGAAATCTCTATGGTAAATAATGTGTAAACTAATGCTAAACACTTTTTAGTAAGCAATAATCGTTTAAAAACGATTTTAATGTGATAAAATAGTCTATAAAGGAACAAAGTTCGATAAATCGAGTAAGCGAAACACTTACTAAGATTAAATTTCGTTTAAAAACCGATCAAGACTATATTTTACTGGCATTTTTGTTTTTTTAAGAACGTTTTGTTATCACTTTAAATATTTAATTAACAATACCTAAATCGTTTAAGAATACGTATAAATTATTCGTGCACCCGTTAATTATATCAAGTACTAGCTAGTCAATATTAATTGTTCATAAAACAATGCAACAAAAATAGAAAAGGTCACCAAAGGTCAAGTAGAGTAAACCTTATTCGTCAAAATATTTTTTTAAACAATAAACTTACTCATAAACGTCATATTCTAATGACATTTCAGTTTTTGACAGGCGCCAGTGGCGCTACCATTACAAGTTACAAGTGTTTTAGCCGCGATATCTGTCAAAAGCGCGGTAAAATATGGCGGCGTTTGTCCGCGCCTACGCGACGATTAGACACTGGAATTATTGAGAAAAAATCTATTCTAGAGCATGAGTCAAGTAATGGATGGAGAGTTTTATTGTTTTCTGTGAGTTTGGCAGTTTGTGGTTATATGAGTAAGTTACGATAGCAACGAGGTTTTTAGCAGGTCGGTGTTATTGTTTTTTTAATGATCCAGCATCAAATTGGTGGTGTTCTTTTACTTTTAAATTATAATCTTCAGAACAGTAACGATGTGACATCTTGCATATTTTAATATTAACTAATCGTTTCTCATGGATAGCAGTACGTGATAAGTGAATAAAAATTACTGACACCTCGTCTAATAATACATGCAAATATTATTTAATTATTATGTCTATAAATACATAATAAAAAAAAAAACATAAAAAATTGCTGTTAATGAGTTCGTCTACTAAAAGTTAAAAAAAAAATACTATTCTATTTATTAGAGCTAATAATATTTTTAATAGTTAAACATGTAAATGACTACTAATAAATTTAACAATCACTATTTATCTCACAATTTTCAAACCGATTCATTTGAAGCACATCACAGAATCGAATAAATCGATAAGCACATTAATCGATATATTGGCAACGATCCTATCTGACGATATTACTCGATAGATTTGAAAGTACGTGTGAATGTTGCTCCAGTCACTTTCAAAAGCCAGTCACTTGTGTTTATATAAGTTAATCAATCTTTTTATTATTTGAATATGAGACAAAGATATCCTATAAATCGTCAGTGCTATAAACCTGTCTAAACTAAGACATTTTCGACTATGACGTCGTTATCAACATATAAATTTCATAAGACAAATAAATTTACGTTTCTATAGGTTCTCATTCTTTTGACACTATGTATATTAATTAGGCATAACTTTTTTGTGATCCCTTTTTAATAAAATTCCTTTTGGCGGCTAAGGGTCTACCCACATTTATCGACGCGGTATCGGCTTAAGCCGAGTGCGTATCACCACACTACTCGACAGCGCCGTACGGATGCGATCAGCTAATCGACAAACGGCTCGTTTCGCCTATGGTCGCGGCGTCGGCCGGTGTCACGGCCGGGCCGAGCCGATGCAAAAGGTATTAGTAGCACCCTTATTCCGTCGGCATAAAGACTTTTTTGACCGGCGTTAGCCGATTCCGCGTCGATAAATGTGGGTAGACCCTAAGAGGTGGCCCGGGAGCCATCCCAACCGCACCCTGAACCCAGGTACGTTAAAAGTCCGATTGCGTCGCCGTCATAGGTTTTAGAAATCAAAATAACTACATATTTTGTTTAGTTCACGGATTAGTGATGAGATGATGTTATATTTATTTTTTTATTCAAAAATTTTAGACTGAAAAGTGATAGTCAGACAGTTTGTTATGTCTACAAGGAGTTGTTTTAATATTTATCATGATAGATATTTGTAAATTACATGTCGAATCGAGTCTTATTTTAACAAAGTTTCACTCTCAGTAAGTACATAATATTAGTTTGCTTATGCTTTTGATGGTGGCAAACGAGACAACAGTCCTCCTTATGGTAAAAAACACGGTCTACGGCCAAAAGTGTTGTTTGGGATAATACCGTGTGGCATTTCTCAATTTGTTCTTGTGCCCGGTGGATGCCGATAGGCTCACCCCCTATCACATAGGACAATAACATGTTAAGCTTGGGTGATATACACCTCTTTCTACTACATCCTTCTGGATAATATAGGCGTGACATTATGTAATGTTGAATAAGTTTTGCATTTTTCAAACTCAAATAAAGCTTACCAATGATATTATAGAACTATAGATATGTTACGTTCATAGAAATTACGATTTAAATCCGTTCCGTGCTATTCCAAATTGCACACATTGACAAATGTCCGCAGCGCACGCATCCTTATCGCTCTAACGTCAAAACAATATCGCTTTCTCTTTCTTAACTTGAACATGGCGCATGGCGTCTGGCACGTGACTGCGCTCGACGCAGGCCACACGCAAACTAAACACAAGACGTCCCAATTGGGACGTATTTGAGTATTCACAGCGCGAGCGCTTATAACATATCTGCTTTTGTTTTTATATAATATCATTGAAGCTTACCTTCAAATCACAATAGTCTTGTGTTCTACAATAATGATTACCACATCAACAGATGGTCAAATTCAATATAAAGTATCAAACTGACGTGCCCAATAAAATAATTGAAACAGGTCAAGTGCGATCCGTGGTCAAAATATTGGACTATGTACAAACAACGTTAGTCATTTTATTATCAACTGCTATTGTTTGTCTATGACTCAATAAAAAATAAACGGTTCTGTTTTCAAATTTTATTGATATCGTCCTTGAAAAGTAATTGCATGGTAAATTAAATGAGGAGCGATTTTTTTTTAGATGTAGAGTTGTCTTTTTTGTTTCAAAAAGAAAAAGAGATTGACATAAAAAAATATGAAAAGAAAATTGTGCACTGTTATTCGTGATTGTTTTGTGACTAAAGTCTAAAATAATACAAATTGAGCGATAGTTTGTATCGCTAGCTAGCTACTTTAAGTAGCTATCGAATAAACTAAAAAATAAAGATAGGCGCGGTAAGTTCCGAATGCGTTTTCAGTTTCAGAACGTCTGCCAAGAATAACTCAACATTATTTTAACAGATTCGATTTCTGCAATACAACGCATTCCTACCGAATCCAATGAATTCCGTACAAAATATCGATAAACCTTGTGTTGGCATCAAACAGTATTGTTTTCCTAGTACTACAATCATAGACAATATTTTATGATAGAAGCTCAGTTCCTAGATTGTCTAATGAAATTGATTTGAAGCGTGTTTCCGTGAGCAGTGGCTATTTCTAAGAATAATATTGTACGATTCAATCGATATCTTAATAAAAGTATGTTTTTGTATTCTTGTATTTAATTTTCGAATTTAAAATAAAAACTTTCTAAAAACCTATGCGTACGCAAGGAGCGAGGGAATCAGAACACTGGCCGTTTAACAGAAACGTAAATAGAACGCGTGTGACAATGAAAAGAACTAAATACAAATTCAAATTTGGAATTCCGTTCACGCGTTGTTTCTTTTTTACTGTTTGAAGTTTTTTAGCGATTGAACTTTTTAAGGACCACCCTGCATTGACAATTTATTTAAAGTTTATTGAGGCCTCTTTACAAATAAATAGTAGCTTGTTTATATTTAGAATATTCCTATTATTATTCCGTATGTTATTGAGAGTGCGAACGATAAATTTGATATTCAATATCCACATTTACCACCATTGTGTGAGAACTGTAAGGAGTACGGGGGTGTAGGCAGGTTAGTGTAGTGTAACTGTCAACTGCCTAGTTGCTACGTGTGGTCCGAGATTCTAATAACCCACAGGCAACTAACAAAGTAAACACAACTACTTTATCAAGCTATGCATTACCAGTATTTGCTGGTCTCGCATTGCAAGGGTAGTATAAACAATGCGAGATCACCTAAACTGGAAATAGCCGTGAGTACTTTTTCAAAAGTATTTCATTTTTTTACAACTGACTTGTTAGCGGTATAATTTGTATATCGCTCACCGCTAGGTCTCGAGTTCGATACCCGAATCGCTATTTGGATTTTTTTTTGTCAGGAAATTCTTTATGTCTCGGTGGATGGCGATAGGCTCACCACCTATCCCATGGAACCTAAACATAACAGGTGAAGTGTGGGTTTTGTACACCTCTGTCACACCCTTCTGGGTAATATAGACGTGATGTTATGTTATGTAGTATTACACAGACAAATTCTAATATAATATAATTCTAAACATACTACATACATTTATTATGTAATATTCCTTTGATGAAACAGGATGCACCTTGAATTTGAACGCTTGGTCCTAGGTTCAGTACCCGAGTCAACAGTTGTCAACACGCGATCTGCATAAGATGGAGGCATGTTACCTGTCATCACATTACGTCAGCTTTGTGTCTAGTGATGGTATGAACTGAAATATGGCACAGGGTAAAGATTATGATGATTCTTCTTGAAGAAAAACCTAAGCAGAAGATGCTACTGACGTTGCTAGCATCTAGTGGTTACAATTACTGTTTGCCTTTCGTAAAGTTTGATTTGGATTTTTTAATCTTTTACATAAGATAGAACGCCAGAAGCAATTACACTATCCAATGGTCCCAATGACAAGGCCAAATACACACATTTACTCACACAAGCATACCCAGTCTCAGAACAAATCCTCGCGAATCACACAAAGATTGATCGAACCCACAACACCAGTACAGTGGAGAGCGGCGAGGCGATCGCTTAAACCACTACACCTCACGTGCAGACAAAAAGCTATTCCTACCTATACCTATGTATGGTTTGTATCCTACTTAAGATAGGTACAAATAGATGAACGTGACGTCACGTAATACAGTTGAGAAATTTAGGCTCCTAGCAAGAGGTGACCGTAGCTTAATAGGTAAAGCGACTGCCCGGTATGCAGCGGTTGCAGGTTCAAATCATGCCGGTCCCATTTCAACTGTTTTTAGTATACCTATGTAGCCTCTAATATAAAAAAACTTAGTATAAGATGTATATACGACAGAAGCAGCACCTACTTATATTTAGAAAATTATATATCTATTTGACTCTTACGAACCAAATAAATCGGAAAACTAATCAATTTGTCTGAGACTAGCTACTTATTATAGAATTTATTGTTTTTGGTCAAACTTTATCAAAAAAGGACATCACTAGCTCCTTTCCCGCCTGTAACAAGGAAGCTACCACCATACATGCATGCATAAACACAGCATATTAAAAAGCCATCCTCATGCTACTCATGTCCGCCGCCTATTGGAGGCATAAAAACTAATGGTCAAACTCACATACAAATTAGAATATGAACATATTACTAAATTAACATTCAAGGTAATTCGTTGAACTTTACTGGTCAGCTTATGTCCTGCCGCGTGTAACTTTTATTATAGGAAGTAATATTTTAAAGAAATCGAAGCAGCGATAGCCGATGGTCTTAGGTTCGAACCCACGGCACACAAATCTGTCAATAAATCGTTAAGATTCGTCTTTTCGTAGATGTGTATTTTTATCATATAAATTATCGCTTGCTAACGGTGAAGGAAAACATCGTGAGGAAATCTGCATGTCTGAGAGTGCCTAAAAAGTTCTCCATGGTGTGTGAAGTCGGCCAATCTGCACTTGGTCAGTGTAGTGGACTATGGCCTAACCCTTTTCATCATGAGAAGAGGTCCGAGCCCAGAAGTGGGACATGTATTAGATATAGGGCTGCTATTATTTATATCAAATAGATAAAAAAATAAAATACAAGTTTGTATATATACTAGGTAAATTAGCTATAGCTTGTCAATAAAGAGTAGAAAACACAAAATTACCTATACCAATCAGCCATCCCAATTTGAATTATTATTCGCAATTTTAAACCAATCGTGGAGATTTGTTTTAACGAAATGTCATTACTTTGACAATGTCATTAGGAAAACAAAAAAAAATCTTGTCTAGTCTATTTTGGCCAGTAGTCCAACGGTAAACAAGAAACGGCAAACGGTTTTTATTGAAAAAAAAACTTTATAGCGACAGTTTATTAATTACACAAATAAATACTCCGGGTTTTATGCAATTATTTTACCCAGACTGAATCTGAAAACACATAAAGTATTCCCGATCTACGATAGAAATGATGATATATATAAAATTCTACGTATCTCTACTTAACTTACATTGTGGTCACACCAGAAAATAGCACCATATTTTCCATGTCATTTATATTCTCAAAATGATCTAGAGTCTAGCATCTTCAGTAGTTCTCATAAGATACTGCCTATCTTAGTATGTAAAAGTATGCACTAGAGACGACTTTTAATTAATTCCGAGCAAAAAGAACAAGTAAGTTGCAAGTACAGATTGCACATCAACTTGTACATTTCCAATATAAGATGGTCTCGTGTTTAGGCACTGCATGCGGCAATGAGAGTTCAGCTTATACTGGGAATGTATTGGTTGATCGGTAGCTTGTACATAAATGTGTTGAATTTTAAACGTCTTTTCGCATAAATTATCATTTTATCTTATTCCCTGAGGCTTACAAGGGCAGTAAGTAGAATAAGATCATAAAATAATCGAGAAATAATTTACTGACTGATAAAAATGCAATTATAGTTTAAAGTATTTAACGCTAATAGCTTTATCTTCAACAAAATCTGAAATATTGCTTTGACACTTGTATAAAAGATAAGCTTGCTATTACTGTTATTATTTCTTATTCTATAGGTGAAGGAAACGGCCTTGGAGTCTACCTGATAGCCAGCGGTAATTACAGCTCATAAATATCTAGAAAATAGTTTTAATAAATACATTCCTTTATTCTACAAAGAAGGATTCTCATCAGTGTCAGTTATTTTAATAGTCGTTGGTCTTTTATGTTCAAGTTTGATGCTAAGTTTAGGACCAGACAGATTTTACTTCTGTTATTATAAAGCCTACTAAGCACGGCTTGCCACGATTGACATTTAGATTCGTCTGTGACGAATTTTTGAAACTTAAATTTTCAAGAAACATTAGAAAACATTTTTGGACTTGAAGCAGGCTTTGAACCCGTGACCATAGGATTCCGTGCTATCGCTCTCCCATCTGAGCTATCTAAGTCACATTCCAAATCCACGAATCTTTTTAACTGTATGATGCACGTCATTCCAGACGTCTCTTAGTTTTAGTTGTTTCTTAGTATGAGATTACAAATATGGCTAAATGATTTATAAAAATCAATTAGTAACTTCAATTTCGATTGTCTTTTGACATTTTTATGTTGATAGTAGTAACTATGTCACAATCGAATTTAAATGTCAAGAGTGGCCAGCCGTGCTAAGGGGGCGTAAGCAATATCGTATAAATCGCATGAGATGTCATGTCATGCAATACTCTTCAGATGTAGAGAAGAAGTTTGTGGTATGGAAAATTGTATCCAGATCTGCTGTTGGACTAAACATACGTAATTAAAAACATAGTCGAGTGAGTGGCATAATCTCACCGTGTGTCTGACGAATATTATATTCAGCCTCAGAGAGTGTGAACAAAATAGCCTTACATAAATACACTGTTGTTAGATTTAGGAAATCTAAGACTACCACTTATAAAGCATCCGGTATGCAATTCTTGACGTCAGTACATTTCTATATCTGATCCTAAATATCAATACTGCAACTGTATCCAGTGCATGCTAGAACATTAGTCGATTATTTACTAACGTAATTCCTATATTTAACCTAACTGATGTAACGTATGATGATTATTATGAGATTTATTACGCGATCAGCCCATTGGATATAATGGATTTGTTTGACGTAAATCAATCTCAAGGTATTGAATGATGTGCTACTGGAGATAATACGCAAGCCTACATTTGTGTGCACCTGGTTTTCATGAATCCCTTTTTTTATTCAATGCCATATTTACATTATCATTTTAGCGATATTCCTGGGCTATCAAATGGTATATATATTACAGCCTTTATTATTATACTACAATATAAAACTTTACACTAACTAACTTAACGTAATCTATAAACTTTTCTTTTTTTTAATTTGGTTTTACAATGCCTTTTGATTAGTTACTTTACTCATCTAATATTTAAGAATATTTTTGTGTCTTCTAGTAGGATATATTAACTGATCTTTTAACAGTTAATTAAATAAATTAAAATAACATTTCTTTAACGAAATTAGTGAAATACCTAACTATTTACAAAAAAGAAAAAATAATATAAAAAATAATTATAATTTATGCGTCAAAAAGTAGCATCTATGTCCATCGCGGGTAACGTGGCCCTAATGCCTATTAAATGCTTATTATTATTCACTCATTTATTATTTTTTCTCATTTTTTACATATTTAAATATAAATTATAAAAGTAAAGTACATTTAAAAATATAAAACTATAAAATTCTACATTTTTAAATATAAAGTACAAAAAAATATTTAAAAATATAAAAAATAGTAACCCACCGGTATCGGATGCAGGGACCAATGCTTATTATTATTATTATCTTCTACTTCTAATATAATATACAAAAAACACATCTCACTGTCAGTTATCTAAAGCCTCCAAAACGACTCAACTGTCTCAATAAGTTATAAGAATACGGGTGAGGACGCGGGCGGCAGCTAGCATCGTAAAAAAAACTCAGATGTTGGTAGAGCAAAAATGACTCAACCCCAAGTAAGTACATAAGTGTAAGTACATAAGTGAGTGCTAAGTAACTTCACTTACATAACTAAGCTAGATAGCTCCCGTAATAGGTCAGTCGCGTATGCGATTTCCGGCGACGCTTCCTCGTGGCTACGACGCATGATAACTCTGGACATGTCATTGCTTTATGATATAAGGGATGGTAGGACAAGAGATAGGCGGTAGCGTAATTAAAACCTGGCAGTAAAAAGGATAGGAAAAGCAGTGTCATTCGAATTTTAGGGATGATCTGTGCAAGAGCAATGCCATAGCTAGGCGACGAAATGATTCAGCACCCTGTTAGTATTTTTTTTATATTTGACAACCACTAATGAGTCTTCTATATTTATGGCGCTTCATATTGTTCCGAATTATTGAAGGAAAAAAAAAAGTATGCATGGAATGGCACCAAAATTTTAATTATACTATTTAAATCAAACTATCACAACCTGTTGTCATCGTAGCTTTAAGATAGTTTAAAAATGTATCATTTAATAACTATTTAGTAAGAAACTATATAGTGTCGAATGATGATGCATAAAAGCATTACAGTAAAGCTTAAATTACAAATATTTAAAATAACTGCCTCGATGGTCTAGTGGTTAGCGTATACCTACGCCTTTCACCGCAAGGTCTCGGGTTAAATTTCCGGGTTGAGCAAAACTTTATTTCTGAACTTTCTGTCAGGAAATACACAATAGCAGCACGAAGTTGGTATTATGCCCGGTGGATGGCGATAGGCTCACTCTCTATTCCATGGGACCTAATCATAACAGGGGAAATGTAGGTGTTGTACGCCTTTGTTGTTATGTTATGTTATGTTCTTTAATATATTCTTCTATCTTCTTATAAAAGTTAGTATTTTAATAATTTCTTTAACAGCAATACTTTTTCAGCTATCATGCGGCGCCTTACCGCGCGACTTCTAATGCTTTAATATTCTGGTCCAGCTAATAATTAATTCAATCGCTTCATCCTATCCCTTGTTCCAGTGATATTGACCGTCGAGTTTATGATTGGCGTATCAGCTCATAAGACATGCATAAGTAGTATCGGAGACACTCGCCAACTAACTATATGTTTTATATGTATAGGATATGTGATCATACTATATTTAGATATGTTCCTACATTTATTCATCTTGGCGACAGTACAGAGAGTTTTCTTCAAGGAATTGAATTTACTTTAGCTATTTAACATACGCCTATATTATACCCAGAAGGATGTGGCAGAGGTGTACAACACCCACATTTCACCTGTTATGTATACGTCCTATGAAATGAGCCTATCGCCATCCACCGGGCACAATTCCAATACAAATTTACTGAAAACTTACGAGAAGAATGGTCTAGGGTTTTCTTTTTTAGTTTAGAACTATATGCATATATTCGAGAATTAGTTGTAACTTTTGTACAAGAAAAAGCAATTTTCTTTCCAATCATGGCTTTACCATCAACTTCAAATAAATGATACTTACTGTATTTTATTTAATACCTTTTTAAGGACATTTAATATTAACTATAAATCGACGATATGGGTACTCTATTGAGCATAACAGGCATGACAAATACAGCATTAAAATCAATGTTAAAGAATCCAGTCGTCGATAAAATCAATAATGATCCTAAACAGTGGGGTGGCCTTTTGACCAGGGGTCACTCTGCCCGCTAATGTGTGGCCATACCACGCTCATAAAAGGAACATTAAAGTTCTTACATTCTTTGTCCTTTTATGATGTTGAGTTACTGTATTTATGCGTGTGTGAGTACGTGTAATGTCATTCGTAACGGTTTTTAAAGTGTTCTTAAAAAGTTAACTTAAATTTTGGATTTTATGGTCAGTGATTTTGGTGTATAGAGGCTTAGTCACTATCTATGATGTTAGGGGTCGTATTTATCTTAAATTTTAAAAGGTACTAACTACTAATGTGGATAAAATTATGAAAAAAGTGATGGAGTGACTGTAAAGAAACCGTTATAGACAAGAACTTAATGATAAGTGGTAGTGTATTACCTTCCAAATAATAGTGATAACTGTGTTTTGTAAGCAGTAATCACTATGTTTGTAATAATCTGCCGCACTATTCATAAATGCAGGTTCAACAAACAATTTACGGTTTCGAGAAAAACGCGATCAAAGTTGAAATTTTGTTATAGGGTTCCTACAATTTGTTAAGTAAAAAAATATGTTTTTGCCTTTCTAATCGAGTTAAAAACGAACGGGTTATTGATTTTTATGGATCCTAATATCTACCTAGTGAAAAAAAGCCGCAAGTGAAAATATATATTATTAATACCTATAGCAAACGTTTTTGACTTAGGGTGCTTATTGCATGTTAAACATCTAAAAACTCATAAACGCTATAAGAGCGTTCATTAATTGTGCGGTAGTAATATGATTTTGCATTACATCGTTTTATTATGATCAATATGTGTACAAAATTCTTAGAAAAACAACGCAAATCCGTCTCTAACACGTCAGACAAATCGTTATAGAACTAGCGATTTGTCATCTATGTGCGCACGCGTCTATGGCAGACTAAATAAAATCATTAATTTTATTATATTATTATTTACAGTTTCATAATAATTTTAACGGAATTATTAAATGTTGCGGTCACCATAATTATTTTGTTCTTTAGATTTAAATGAGTATTTTCGAAACTGTTAGACAATACTTAATTTAATAAATTATTATAATCATATTTTTGACTTCTGTCATCTTTATAATCATCATTATAAAATAAAAATACATAAATTCATTGATCTGGTCTCCAATAATATCATCAATTTTTTTTTAATAACAATTTTTAAAATTTTGTGTACGAGAACGAGAAAGAAAGATTCTTTGGGTTCATGTTTTTGAGAGATGAAGTTTCAAAATATTTTAGTCGTTTCAAAGTCATTTTTTAGCAATTTCACCACTATTTTATTTGCAAACTTCCTGACTAATATGTTTCTAGACGACCGACCGTGGAAACATTAATCATAGTAATGTACAAATATCCTGTATTCAATCAACGTGTATGACTCATACACTTTCTTCATACAAAATGTTATGACGACCTGATTGTACAGACTTATTGAAAGGAAGTGCTGTTTTTAAATTTAGGATTGATCTGATTTTGTTTTGGTATTTATAATCAAGATCGTTATTATACAATATTTTTTATAAGCAAAAGTGTGGCATGAACATGATAATGAATTTCGTTTAGATGGTAAATGTATTCAATCATCTCTACTTAAATATAAAATAGGGTTTACTTCTTCTATATTTTTTTAAATTATAAATAAATACGGGTCAGTAAATATGTCACATTTTTTTGTTTTACTGGTGGTAGAGCTCTTGTGAATGAGCTTGAGGGCGGCAGCACCACTGTCTCACCTTGAACCTGCCGCTAAATAGTAGTGCTTCCATTACTGTGTTCCGGTTTGGTGGTGAGATCAGGCCCTGAAATTACTGGCACATGAGGCATAACACCCTAGTCTTCAGCTGCAGCGATGCATCTATAATCTGCTTTTGTGGATTGTTGATGTCCATGGGCTGTACTCCACTTATCATCACGTGGAGTACACGTCCGTTCACTGTGGGCGTAGTATAAAAAAAAAAAATTGTCCATTATTAATCGCGAAAATTATTGGCTGGTATAAATTTATATTGTCTTCTATCAAGATCTATTTTATACGCAAAAGACCCAGATAAATCTACAACAGTCGTTAAGATTAGCTTTTTCAATAAGTTTTCACTTTTCTCTCGCAGAACGCACATTAAAGATTAAATGTTATTTATGAAGCCATAATCTCAAGAACTAAGACGGATTTATGACTTAATCTAGAGTTTGAGATAAATCTAAATAATTCAATAAAACAAAAACGGTCGGCGATTGTCTTAAATCACATGAGTGCAAGCATTATCTTCGATTGAGCGACTACAATAAAATATTGAGACTCTCAATTACGAAACGGAACAGATCTGTCAGATTGCTACAAGACAAATTCAACATTACGACCTAAGGATTAAAGTTCAGATTTAAATGCGTTAGTGTGGATACGAAGTGTCATTTTACGTTCCGAATCTTAAGTGAAGCGTAATAAATTTAAATTAGTGTTGTCAACAATGTGTACGACTTTGTCTTACTGTCGAGATTTGGCTAGACAGTTTGACCGTTCTTTCTGTTGCTACGGGAATGGATTCTTAGAAAAATATTGCACTGAAACGTGTTCGGAGTATTGTTGCAGGAAAATTAGCATGGTTATTAATAAAATACTTGGTAATGCTACTCTGTTGCAAGATTCAGACTACGGTATGAATTGATACAGAAATATAAAATTAGCAACTCATAGGAAACAGCAATTCTCATCTCAAGTAAAAAAACAAGGTTAGTTATTAATTCTTTGTTTTTTTAGCTTCTTTCCTACGAAGTACTACAATGAGCTGTATTTTTTTAATATTTGCGACTAATCTTTAACTCTTTCTGTCTTGGTGGTTAGAGATGATGACCACCTCCTTACAGCCTATAAAACAATTATTATTGTTATGGTGTTTTATTTTTAAATTGATAAAAGCTTGATATAAATTGAAGTATTTATATAAAAGCCACAACTAAGCAACATTTTTTTTTTAAAAGAATGTCCTAGGTGAGATGAGATTTTTTTTCGATATTTTTATTTACAATTTTTTAAATCTAGAACACTGGATAGGGAGTTTTGGTGCATCTTTAATAAAAAAAGTGGTATGAACCCAAATATCTTGCATAAGGGCCTTTTAGGGTTATAAGACATTAGACTGCTTATTATTACAAGTCATTAAACCTCCATCTATCATTATATTATTGTCATTAATATAACCATAAACACAATAAACAGCAATAATTACTTTTTAAATTTATTGTTACCAATATCTAATAATTCCCATAAAAGGAAACTTCATACAAGCTCCATACATAATTCAATTTTGATTAACATAATAGTAAATACGTAAACAGATATTATTCAACAAACCCTTAAAAGCTGGTAAATGACGGACGCTCGCCATTTTTTTCTCATTTATATGGAAATAAAAACGTTTGGCATAAATATTGTACAATTTATGACATTGCTCGTGCGCAAATCTTCTTGTTATGTACTATTGTTTGCTTAAGGACTTATTTATTGTGTGGAAGAGTGTGAATTATTGTTATATATTATATAACAACATCGATAACTCTTTGTGGTCTTTTGTGTTCTTGTAAATTTATCAATTTATATATTTTTTAAAGTTCTTTGGTAAAATATTCTTACTAGGGATTCTTGGAGTGCAAAAATTACGGGTAAATTGATACAAATACTCAAAAGAATAAACGTTACGTACATTTATTTCACCTGTTACGTTTAGGTCCCATGAAATAGGGGGTGAGCTTATCGCCATCCACCGGGCACAATTCCAACGCCGTGCTTTTGAGAATTACCTGACGGAAAGTTCAAAAATAACACTTTGCCCGACCCGGGAATCGAACCCGAGACTTCGCGGTGAGAGGCGCATGCGCTAACCATTAGAACGTCAAGGCAGTACTTAAAAAAAAAACTTTCAGATTTATTGAATGATAAAATAATTATCAGACTTAAATCTTGTATCAAAATTTAAATTGTTTGAATTCATTTTGAGGCAAACGATTTTAAGTAAATTTAACCACAATTTCAGTTAAGTAATAAATAAAGTATAAATAACAAGTAATAAATAAATAATAGTTTAAAAAAAAAGGATATCATTTCGATAATTTCTTAAAAACAACCCACGCTTTTTTTGAAATATTTTTTTTTCTTATTTACACTATTATTCATTTATATTTATTAGAATTTTTTACAGTATTCTTAATTCAAAATAATTAAAATTTATTTTCAATTTTTTTGTTTGGTTTTCTATATAAAGCGTGTTTTTTAGTATTTTTTAACTATTAGGTATTTATTTTTTACTTTTTAGTTTTGTTTATTTATAAGAGCGTTTTTCTAATCTTTTTCAAAAATAAAAAAAATATAAAAAAAATAAAAAAAATAATCGAATTATTGCATTGTCATCGGTCTTTGATAGGTGTGCACAATTCAATTGAAATCTGTTAAAAGTGGGTCAAAATACAAAGGAGTCGGTTACATACAAACAAACATTCAAGCATAGAAATATATCAATGCATTCAAGTGAAGCTAATATAAAGCGTGTAAGCACGAGAAATATCAACTGCTTTTATAAAATAAGTTACTCTTAAATAAACTTCTCAATGAATAAATATGTAACACTTTATTACGAAGTGGTAAAATTTATAATATTGTCTGTATAGTTTATTGTTTCCGCACTTCTGGGGTGTTTATTGTGAGTGCCAAATTGTCATTGACTGACAACAATATTGTCGTTTTATGACACAAATGTAATGTTTTTAGGTTTATTATATTATTTATTTTGTTTGCATTCATTATTTTCTTCTGCACTCCTTTTTTTTATGGATGGCATGGATTTTTATCATCAATTTTGGTCATATTTTCAGCAATTTTTTTGCTTTGATACATATTATGTTGATTTTTGGAGAGTTACCTGCATGAAGATTTCCCAGTTCATCATACAGATATATACGAATGTTATGAGCATATATTATGTTTATTTATTATATGCTATAGTGAAACTCACTGACTGTATTTTAGTTTGGTGGTGCGTTGAACTGCAATGCCGGTGTCTAATTAGCATTCATACACTACTATAACCAGAAATTCCTATCGTAGCGCTGTTCATAATAATATTAAAAGCTGCTGTTTCGGGCAGTTTTGTCACTTTAACCCTTATTGCTCCACTTCCGTGGGCTTTAGTGCGTTTATAGTTTTATTTTATTAATAGGCTATTCGACACTTAAGATAGATTAGCGCGTTTAACCAAACAAAGTTTACTGTTTTACGATAATAGAATAGGTACATAGATGATCAAATGGAATAATCAAAACAAATCTTTGTTCGCATAGCTTTCTTAGTTTCATCATTATTACGTAACCTTTCAATCTTTCTGCTATTATATTCCAATAGACTCTTCACACTTCATCATTAATTTTATTCAATTACATAACAGTCTAAAACCACATTCTCATTCATACCGCACCCGATTAATATTTCTATAGCATCGGGAATCATTCCCACTTCCTTGTACGTGAAATGCATTTATTAGATATCTTATATCTCTATCTCTCTTGCCAGATATTGCGTTGGTTAGAGAGAGATAGGAACAACGTCTTATTGCAGTCAATCATCTATATTCGTGGTAGCCTGTGGAATATTATCGTTGCTTCCGGTGACTTGAGTCGTTGACTCGAGAAAGGTATACACTGCCACCGATCAACCTATACATTTCCAATGTAAGATGGTCTGGCGATGTACAGGCTTCCCGTGTCATGGGAGACCAGCTTATACTGGATATTATAGCTTTATGTGTAGTCGTGTGTACGCTCAGTTTTGACTACTTTATGAAAGATTGACTGCTTGTAGTCAGTCGTAGTGTTATGGAATTGGAATGTTTTTGTGGTTTTGAAGATCATTTTGAGATGAATGAGTTAGCTGTTGTATACTATTGTTCCTCTCTTTGATGTACCGCACAAATGTTAAGGTAGAAATTAAGAAGGGTTAAAACTTTTACCCTATGATTACTTTAAGATTTCTTCTGATTTATCTGGAGACTCCAATTCGAGGTACTTAAAAAAAACTTGAAAGTTTTGTTTGGCCCTACAAGATAGACAGAGAATCTTTTCAAATGTCATGATTGCTTACAAAGAAGCAGATTGGATACACAAGAATAATACGCAATTTATATCCTTATGGCTTGGAAAATCTTACGTGACATTCGTTTA
This sequence comes from Hypena proboscidalis, assembly GCA_905147285.1. Classification (NCBI taxonomy): domain Eukaryota; kingdom Metazoa; phylum Arthropoda; class Insecta; order Lepidoptera; family Erebidae; genus Hypena; species Hypena proboscidalis. Next base: position 4,067,694 of record LR990147.1, read on the forward strand.
GCAAGATAAATTTTTGCTTTCGTGCCCATTGTCGCTCTCTTCGTGTGCCCGTGAAGACCTAATGCAAGCCACAAGCAAGGGAGTGGAAGTTGCTACCTACTAGGGAAAAACGATATAAATAAAAAATGAGAATCCTAAATGCCATTGACGCGTAAGAAGAAGAAGAAGAACCAAGATAATGGACCGCACATGACTCTGATTTATAAATTATGAAGGTTTAGCAATAATCTAAAGTAATCTAAACCATTTACATTTATGAGGATGTAATACGCATCAGTGCCAAATATTCAGGATCTGCTTGCTCAGGAAATTGTTCAGACTCATAAGATATTCCAAGAATTATTAAATTTATTATATCAAGTACCATCTGTTTTCTTATTGGATTGTTATTTAACTTTAATTTGGCTGTTAAATATCAGACTTTAATATGTGTTAAAGATCAGTTACTTTAAATGTTTGGCGGTTAGGTTAAAGTACTTTGATTTGGGTGTGGGAAAATGATTTCCAGTGGCATAATAGCAATAATTATTTTTGAATAGTTAGAATAATTAAGATAAAAAGTCAAAGTCGCTTTATATGTTAAATATGGTAAAATACAAAATGTATTAAGATTAGCATATTCTGCCAGTTCTAATGTTTTTTTTTATACTACGCCCACAGCAAACGATCGTGTAGTCTACCAGATGGTAAGTGGAGTACAGCCCATGGACATCAACAATCGATAAAATCAGATTATAGATGCGTCGCTGCAGCTGAGAACTACGGTGTTATGCCTCATGTGCCAGTAATTTCAGGGCCTGATCTCACCACTATACCGGAACAGTTAATGGAAGCACTACTATTTGGCGGTAGGTTAAAGGTGAGACAGCGGTGCTGCCGCTCTGGAGCTCAAATTAACATAATATCTTTGTATATTAATAATTATAGATAGAACTTATAATAATTTTAATGAATTGTAACAATGTCAAATAGTTTTATTATAATGTGTAATGAATTCGGGCGAACAAGATTCGACAACCTTTTTGTAACAACCATAAGACCCAAGGGTTAGGTGTCTCTATTTACACAAAAAATGGGTCCTTAAGTTTTCTTGTAAGGATTCAAAAGATATCACACAATATGTTTTAATAGCACGGTATATGGAGTTTGTTGTGCCATTAACATCCAGACACAGTAAAAAACAAAAGAGACAGCACTTAGAGTGGAGTGTCTCTACATTACTTTGTGACGCTGCAGCGCTATCTTAACGTTTTGATGCACTGGCTCTACAGGACTTATGAGAGTCTTTGTTTTTGTGGTAGAGATGACAGCATTGTTATAAGTTAGCATTGTAGAATTTTGTTTATAGTTATCTTAATGTCGAGACAAGAAATATGATTCATCATGTGTCTGCACGTGTGGTGTAGTGGTTTAAGCGGTCACCTCGCCGCTCTCCACTGCACTGGTGTTGTGGGTTCGATCCCCACATGGGACAAAACTTTGTGTGATTTGCAATGATTTGTTATGAGACTGGGTGTGCTTGTGCGAGTGAATGTGTGTATTGCGCCTTGTCATTGGGACCATTGGATAGTGTAATTGCTTCTGGCGTTCTATCTAATGTAAAAAAATCCAAACGTTCGTTCGCTGCGGGGCGGGCGTAGTATAAAAAAAAAAAAAAAAAAAAACTAATCTTTATCTTTATCATTTTATTTATTTGTCGCAGGGGTATTCACAAACATACATTTCACACACACAAAGCACACCTAGAGGCACAACAAATCTTTGTGGACCACACATTGTCCCGTGTGGGGATCGAACCTACAACACCAGCGCAGTTAAAAGCGGTGAGGCGCCCGCTTAACCACTACGCCAACCGTGCACTCACTTAGTAGTGGAATATACAAAACATGCGTGTCTTGCTAGGTTTTTGCCAGTTTAGCTACACAAACATTTTGCCGCAAATCTTTTTTATTTCTATGAGACAACTTTCATAAAAAAATCATAATATTCTTGTTAATTATTCTAGAAAACTTATAACCATATTTCACCCAAAGAGATTGTAGATTGGCCATCATCCTCTTTTCTCTGAAGCCATCAATCATACAAATGGGTACGTATTTTAAAAACTTTCCTCTTTCATTCTTTTAAATGAACTGCCTCGATGGTCTAGTGGTTAGTGAATATGCCTCGAGGTCTCTGGTTCAATTCCCGGTTCCCGTAAAGTGGTATTTGTGAACTTTGAGTCAAGAAATTACGTTATTAGGTGGATGGCTATAGACTCACCACCTATCCCATGGGACCTAAACATAACAGGTGAAATGTGGGAATTGTACACCTCTACCACACCCTACTTATATGCATGATGTTATGTTATGTTATTTTTATTAAAACTGACGTGAGTTTGTAACATTATTCAAATTATGAAATACGGGTGTTACTTACGTAATGTTGGTCTATTTAGTCGACCGCGGTTTCGCCTATACGTCTAGGCATTATCAAGAGAGTGCGATACGTCGCGCCTGAGTCGCAGCCAGTCTTGACGACTAGACCGGCTAGACGTATAGGCGAAACCGCGGTCGACTAAATAGACCATCATTACGTGAGTAACACCCGTATTTCATAATTTGAATATGTAATGTTTTAATAAAATGTAATACAATTTACGCCACAAATGGTTTATACAATATGAGGTCATGTCCACACTGTTCCACAACAAGACGGTCCGTAGACTCCCCCTAATCAAAGAGTCCAGACAAGTGTCTCTTATATCTTATACCTACTTATACTACTTATTGTATAATCTGGTGACAAAAAAGAACCACATAACTATAGACCTATCTCCCTTCTATCAACGCTGTCAAAAGTATTGGAAAAAGTTGTTAACAAAAGAGTTATGACATATTTAGAACATAATAAGTTTCTGAGCGATTTCCAATTTGGATTTAGAGAAGCGCGATCAACTGAAGATGCTGTCATGACATTAACATCTACTGTGGTATCCTATCTAGACAGAGGAGACAAATGTTTGGGGGTCTTTTTAGACCTCCAAAAAGCATTTGATACGGTCTCCATTCCAATTCTAATAACACGCTTAGAGAACGTTGGAATAAGAGGGGTTGCGTTAGACTGGTTTACAGACTATTTGACAGACCGATTCCAACGTGTTCGAGTAGCTGGCTATGAAAGTAGCGGCTCTTTCTGCAAATATGGTGTCCCGCAGGGCAGCACGCTTGGTCCTACATTGTTTCTTATTTACATTAATGACCTGTGCAAGCTGGCTGCCCTGCCATACCTAGATCTCCTGATGTTTGCCGATGACACAGTGCTGCTCTTCCATGGCCAAGCCTGGAACCTAGTATTTCAAACAGCTGAGTCTGGATTAGCAAAAGTAACGACCTGGCTTGAGAATAGTCTCTTATCGCTTAATGCTGGCAAAACCAAATATGTCTGCTTCAGTAAAACAACAGTGGGAAAACCGAGCCAATCAAACACTCTTAAGATACATACCTTTCCGTGCAATAGACTAGAAATCCATTCAAACTGTGACTGCACTGTGCTTAACCGAACTTCCTCTATAAAATACTTGGGCGTAACTCTAGATGACCAACTTACCTGGACTTTGCACCTTACGTCGACTATAGCAAGAGTTAGAAAATTAGTATACATTTTTAAAAACCTGCGCACTGTAGCTAACGATGCATTACTAGTACAAACATACCGAGCATTAGGCGAATGTATAATTAGATACTGCATTTGTGCGTGGGGAGGTGCAGCTAAAAGTCACATGATCGAACTTGAACGAGCCCAGCGTATGGTCCTTAAAGTACTCTTCTACCTACCCTTTCGACACCCCACAACATCTGTGTATGAACTGACAGGAGTTCTATCAGTGCGAAAAATATATGTGTACGAAATACTACGAAGATACCATAAAAAAGTTGTTCCCAGTCTTTCTCAATTAGAAAAGCGCGTTGCACGCTGTCCCAAACCTTGTGTTAAATCAACATTTGCTCGAAGATATTATAATTATTTAGCTCCTCATATATATAATAAGTGCAACAAAATACATAAATTACGTAATTTAAATAATAATGAGTTCAAAAAAGTTATCACTAACTGGCTGAAGTCACTAGATTATGACGGTGTAGAAAATCTTTTAAAAATTCCGTGAACCGTGCAATAACATACAAACACCTAATGCTCACACTCACTCATACTAACACACCCTCTCTCTCTAACACACACACACACACACACACACACACACACACACACACACACACATACACACACACACACACTCACACACTACACACAATTATCAGCATGCTTAAACTTTAAACTGTAAACAACCTAAATTTATAAGTTGTTCATATTGTTTTATTGCTTTATTTGTAATGTTTACTTGTAGTATTATTCTCTTTGATATAAAAACCTATGTCAACTGGTTAAGGAGAAGACACTGACACCTGCAACACAGTTTTTACTAGCGTAGGTGTCAGAGATTCTATTACAAATTGTTAATCTATTATGTCAATAAAGAATATTATTATTATTATTATTATTATTGTCAGTAGCATTCACTACTCTCCTTTCTTTATGTTTTATGGGAATCACTTGAAGTGATGAATATTGAATTTAAAGCAGTAGAAGTATCGAACAGCATAAATTGCCGTGCATTTAGCCGTTTCTGCCATACCTATTATAGCAATCAAATTTAGGCCCCATAGTTTTGTCACTGTCCGTGGTGTCTACACTCTTTCCATATAGACACTTTGTCTATATTTGGCATTACTCAGTCTCCCGCTTTGCTTTGGAGGGAAGTAAAGATACATACTTTCCAACTCCAACTATCTACTTCTGATTAAATTCGTTGCGGGTTCCAACACAATTGTAACTCTCCCTGGGATTGCCCGTGTGTCATGCACGGTGCCGTTCAGTTGGTTACCGCTGTAGATCCTGGCGTCACAGGAGTCACAGTGGTGGGCGTGTGCCCACAGCGCAGAGGCCTGATAAACATTTTAATCTAAATGTGAAATGGGATACATTATTTACACATATAATTATTATTATTATATTTGCGTATTTTAGTTATTGTCAAAAAGTTTAATTTATAATTTTTTTACATACATTACATTATTAAGAAGGCATCTACTCTATATTTCCGCCTTTGATTTAATTAGCCCAATGATCTTTGCTCCAAAGAATCCGTGTTTGAGATGACCTAAGTAAACAAACAATTAACGTTAATTAACTACGATAATGAATTGTACCGTATTCTGTACTCGTAGTGGTATGTGGCAGATAGTATAGAGTGGAAGGGATTTAATAATTGCAACACGTCCTGTGAGATGTGTCATTGTAGTAGGGATGCTGCAACATCTTATTTCCTATTTTATTCAACATAATATTATTATGGAAGGTTTCATCAATATTGTAAATACATGCTGCCTCAATGGTCTCGGGTTCGATGCCCGGGTTAGCAAAGTGTTATTTGTGAACTTTCCGTCAGGAATTTCATTAGCAGCATGGTGTTCGAATCGTGTCAGTGGTTGGCGATAGGCTCACCCCGTATTCCATGGGACCTAAACATAACAGGTGAAATGTGGGTGTTGTACACCTTTGACACACCCTTCTGGGTAATATAGACGTGATATTATGTTGTGTAAAATTACAAATAATCTATTTTTCGCCATATTTATTTATATAATGATCGGGTAATCTTTCAGTTGGTTTGATTCATGTTATTTTTCTATTAAAAGACAGTCAAACCAAAGTTAGAAACGATAGTAAAAGTTTCTGAAGCAAATTATTCTCAAGTATTTTACTTTTACGAACATTGTAAGAATATTAAAACAATAATATTGGTATAATGCCAAGCGATATTACTAGCAAACACCGTCTCGTCACAATGATGTACTATCACATGGCCCTATTCTGTAAATCAGTGTGACAACCGCGGCAAGAATTCGTATGCGCCACGAAGAATGCTAATGGCAACATCGCTGTTTCAATTAGGGTTGTTTGCTTGTGAAGCATAACTTATTGCAGGTAACGTATAAAACTAGCTACTTTACTTCACTATTTTATTAGATTGGCTTGATTTTTGCAATGCTAATCAGGGTTAGGTAGTGAACTTGGCAATATATTGTCGTTAAACTACTATATAGAAGAATCGCTATTACTTTTCTAGCTAGAAATATACATTTTATTCAATCCAACAACAAAAATATGTGACCGATAATGTTTTTTTAGAAATAATGGTTACTATTACGGTATTGTTGCAAAATATTATAGTTCATTGTGGAGTGTTATTTATAATAAATTAAAAAAGTCAAATATTGAATGAATAAGCGTAAAAAATCCTTTGAAATCCTGCCTCGAGACAGCCCTAATCAAAACACGTATAATTCGTCGGGGCCGGCTCACGTTACGTTTGTAAGAATTAGGACGTCCCGTTTGAATTCATTTCGTACGTGATTAACTGATGTTTTGTTTGATTACATTATTTAAATCTTGCGTATAATCGAGTTAAACGGTGTTGAAACATTGTGAAAACATGCCATGTGTTGTTTTAAGGTGTAGAGATTAACTACGGTTACTATGACCCGATTTTCTCTGGCTAGATATATCGTGAGAGAACAAATAGATGATAGATGTCAATGTCTCTTTTTCTAAGAATGTAGACAATACCTTGGCAGTAGTTGTTCTAACAATATTCTTACCACGTTTGTATGGAAGAGCACATCTTTTGATCGTTAAACACAAATGTTGGGCCTTTCCTTACCGTAGAACTTAATTTCGTGGTTCAATTTGAAAATAAATTTATTGCCAGATCTATAATAATATATTATTATTTATTTATTAGAATTATATATTATCACCAAACAACGTTGCGTAGTATTAATTTAATACGAGAAGTTTATTTAATCGATATCGCAAGCACGTGCCGAAGTTCTCTCTATTGATAAAAACATCTTTACGTACCTGTTTCTTGATTCCCACACTAATTAATATCAATCAATTCCCACGACAAATGATCGTAAAAACTCATCATCATTACAGAGGTGTAAAGCCACCCATTGTGTGCTTATCTTCCTTCGGGGAGGAGGTGTTAACAGCTTCTATTGTGTCTCTAAGATTCGTATCTCCCGCTTGACATTCGCTGACGACGATCGAGTAGTGAGTCGAATCCAGAATAAGGCCGCCATTTCTGAGAAGGTTCGTTTGAAAAACTTGTCGATACGCGTAAAATATTTTGTTGTTTGTGTGGACTGAATGTAAGATTAGGTTGTTGTGATGTTTTTTTGTTTTCTAGATGTATATCTGAGCGGTTTCCGGCACCAATGTTTGTTGTTTTGTTGATAAATTGCCCACAAATCTGTCAGGATACAAAATTCTGAAGCCTGGGTATTAAGGCGAAACAATTAAGAGGTCAAAATCAATAGCGTATTTCCAGTACTACCGTGATCGGGTAGTAAGTCTAATAGAAACTACTAAAGGAAAGTCTGTTGTCTGCAAAAGCTTTAACTGGTCACCAATATTAGTAAGCTATTTTCAAAATTAATTCATGAAATGGTTTCAGTACGTGGCAAATCTAAACTAATATTATAAGGAGGAAAAAACATTTACCTCAAAAGCGACTGCACCTAGTGCAAAAATATATATTCACCATTACAATAAGTACAAACGATTATTCCTAAGTAATATAGGTTATTTTTTATATCTAATGTTACAAAAAGTCGAACGCAACAGATCTAAAATAAACTTCAGTCGGCTGAAATGCAGTGGATGCACTTCAGTCAAAGTGAAATATTTGGGATGAGTGCGAGGTTATACTGTTCAATAGATTGTGAGAATGCGGCTGTTTGAGATAGTTTATGAAACGAGCTTTGTAATGGTATGGAGTGTTGTTTGTTACCACCCATGTCGTTTACAAAATACTTTGATTAATGGATTGTGTAAGTGTTGCAGCAAACTATGAAGTCTATCTTGCGATTGCGGACATTTGATGATCTATGGGAGTCGTTACGGGTAGTGAAAGGTCAGAAAGTCTGACAATTAGTTAAACAATGAGTATGGTATCACATAATATTATTAAAACCGACGTAAAGTGAAGACATTATTATTGAGAATACGGGTTACTCACGTTATTTTAGCCGGGATGTTGTTGTGTTTCGAATCTGGTCGACATATCCCGGCTAAAATAACGTGAGTAACCCCGTATAGTATGTACGCACAGTATGTACAACCCAGTACAAGGTGATACCATAGTATGGTATCACCTTGTACTGGGTTGTTTAAGTGTAATAGCAGTCCTTCCAAGTAAAATATTGAATTCAGCTGTTATTGGGAGATGGTTTGGCGAATGAGAAAATGGTCACTACAGTTGAAGGCTAAGCTGATTTTCAACAAATACTCGATCTTTTACCACAGTGAATAGTTTTTTTTGGTAATACATTAGACTGCAGAACATAATATGGCAAACTCTCTCACAAAATTATCAAAATTTAAATGGCGGGTTACCATTATGTTTTTAAAAGCACAGTGGCTTATTCATCCCAAACTGTTTTATTTTCCTCTAAAGTACCACTCCACCAATTCTACGGTTCCCCTGTCTTAACCCACTTAATTGGAAGAGTTTTTGCCGCAAGTGGGTCACGTATCTGAAACTAATCGACTAGACAACAGTCCTCTGTGCAATGAGCTGGATTGGATAACGAGCGAGGGGAGTCGAGTGTCTTGTGTTTTGGATCATGATTGTTGTGATTTAGACGTAGGGGTCTATTATGTACTTTGAGTTTCTTTAGATTGGTAGTAGAGACTATTTGCTAACCTAGGCGGGCTGGTACATTTTATATTCGATTGTAACATCCATCTGAATTAACTGTCACTTGACTGAGATGGACGCTGAGATGGAACATAAAATGAGCCGGCCCGAACGTGCCGGCCCACTTATGTATGTAGGCTTATAGAGATTTGGCTTAAGTTTCTTGTTACTAGTTTTGGGTTCGCTATAAAGATGAAAAAGATCTTCGTATGACCTACAAAAGATAATATTAAAAAGTTGGTTAAATAGTAATTGTAACTGGAAAGAATACAGTATAGGTCTTAAGGTGCTTATATTTAAAGAATTATCATCGTACTTCTCGACGTTGCTGGAGGAGTTGTGTCTTCCAGCATCAGCTTAGCAACGTGGGATGCTGGCAGCTACAAGAAAATATCTAAATAGCTTCAGAAAATATACAAACAACACTAAGAACCTATAAAATTTGAGTGTTGCCTCTCATTTTTCAAAATCGACAGTAACGAACGTAATGAAATATGTTTATTAGAGATGGGCCGACGGCGCGGCGTTCGAATGGCGGACTTACCGGCAACAGCAAAAGTGGCGACTAATACGGCGTAATTTGCCGATTCGTTGCCGACGAGGCGGCACATCTCTAGTGTTTATTAACATTGTTCTCAAAGTACTCAGTAAACTATCTTACCTTCGGAACCGTGAAAACGTCTACCTATAAATAAACCAATTTGCCACTAGCCACTACATAAGCCAATAATTACAGTAGAGAACTAAAACTTTGTACAAACAAACGAGATTTCGCCAGATTTCTATATATAAAGCTTACGCGTACTCGAGAGGCCGGTTTACTATGAAACTGCGTGCTAGTGGCATTTTCCTTTTCGGATTTCTACTGAAATACGAGTTAAATAAAATACAATTTTACCGATTTAAAGATTATTTTCACTATCAAAAAGCTACTACATCATAGAGTGACAAAGTCTATATTTTTTTAGATACCATCAGAGATAATAGATGTCAAGATCAAACATAAAGAAAATTTACGGTTATACTTATGAAACAATTGGTATGTCAAATTTCATAGAAAATTTTCCCCAGGCCGGGTAAAAGGTGTCAAAACCCATACATTTCTAAACTTTGACGTGAATTTTATCTTGAACGCGCAGTTCTGTTCGCGCTGTGGATATAATGTCACTTAAAACTTATAGTTGTCTCTAGTTGGACATGCTCTTTGGATACCACGTTGGTGAAGCTATAGTTATATAATATTTACATGCTCTCCTACATATTAACAAAGATCAGAGATCGCTATCAGCTCCTGTTCTGATATTACTTTAGTTTTTCTGATAGTAAGTGCAGATGTGGTACTTCATCAAAATACATGTTGCTACCCACTGGTAGGCCGGAGGGGATTAATCCCTTAAGATTATTTATATTCTATGGACAACGATCACACAAATTAATCATGCAAGCTTGGATCTATTAATTATTGCCAATTATACTTTATGGCTATTTATGATCACGTCTTTGCTAATAACTTTTAGTGCATGGTTGGCGAAGTGGTTAAAGCTTCGATCCCCACATGGGACAAATCTTTGTGTGAATCGCAAAGATTTGTTCTGACTCTGGCTGTAAAATGTATGTTTGTGAACACCCCCGCGACACAGGAGTTAATCCTAGTGCAAGCGTCGTTTTTTTTTTAAAAAGGTTTTAGTCTAATTCTAAAAACAAATAACTGAAAACTTTACTAACAAAAAGTATTCATTCTCGATCTATTAGTTGGCTATTAGAATCCATCAATCGCCACCACGTTTTATAAGTCAAGGTGGATGAATGTAAACATTTGGAATTGATGTGATTCCTTCAAATCCATAGATTGCTTTGATCTGCTTGATTGTATTTCATAAATAATCATAAACTAGAAACGGTTATGAGTTCGCTAGACTTATTATTAAAATTATGATTCTGGTAGAAATCGTTTTAGAAAATGTGTATTCATTTTAACATGATTTTGGTTGGTACATAGGTTTAATACGAAACAATATTATATACGCGATATTTTCAGCATTCTTAATGTAAAGTATTATAAAAGAAAAAGAAGAAAGTAAAAGAGGTATTTATACTTTAAAAATATTTATGCGATTAAGAACCGTTTCTATTATATTATATAAGAAAAAAAATCTATAAAACATTAAACATACATAACATAACATCTATATTACCCAGAAGGGTGTGGCAGAGGTGTACAACACCCACAGTTCACCTCATATGTTTAGGTCCCATGGGATAGGGGGTGAGCCTAATTAAGTTGCTAAGATCAAAATTAAATTACTCATTTGTCACAATTTTTATATCTAGACTAGATAGTAATCTTTATATAGACGATTGGATGGCGGAGTGGGAAGCGACGCCGAGGTCGCGGGTTCGATTCCCGCTTAAGACAAATCTTTGTGTGCATGAACATGGGGGTTTGTCTTAGTCTGGGTGTTTCTATGTATAATAAGTATGTATTTACAAAAGAAAAGTATATATATGTATTAGTATCAGTTATTGTAGTACCCATAGTACAAGCTCTGTTTAGTTTGGGACTAGATGGCTTATTAGACTTGTTTCGAAACATTAAAAATATGTTATCTTGCTTCAAATTTATAACCATTAATTCATAACAGCCCATTAAAGCATATAACTGTTTGAAGCACACATTATTTGGTGTGAACTCGCAAATCAGTCCGGAGTGAGTTACGGCCGTCGTCGTTGCCTTTATTGCGAATTAAACATATTTATTGGACAACTGTGTGTGTTTAAACTTTAGGTGATTTGTCGGCAAGGTGAAGACGAGTGGAAAATATTCGACGAGTAGAAGAACATCTAATTGGACAGGACTTCTTATTATCTTGTATTCATATTCTTCTTCTTCATCGTGTCGATGGCTGAGTCAAATTTTATTTTGACTTGCCATCGTTGTGAAAGTATTAGCCAATTCGCTTTGGAGAGCTCGCGAATTGCCCAGGGTGTGCCGGACGTAGGGAATCGTTGTGTACGTTACTCGGGGAGGCTCCTTTTATGCACCCCCTTCATTCCATACCCCCACCATTCATATTGATTTGTATTGAAGCGGTCGTGGGCAATGGATAAGGCATCGGTCTTATCTTATCGAGAGGTCGTGTGTTCGAATCGTGTTCATTACACCACGGACGTAAACTTCCTCCTAACTCAAGCGAATTGAGCTTAGCTGGAGAGGAGTAACAAGAATACTAGTAATTTGTATTTGCAAATTACTATAAGCTTAAAACAAAAGTAACTATATAGCAGTGTAATTGGATATGCAAACCATTGATCTCAACATTTTAATACTGGCTGTGACTTAACCATAGGGCTATCTAGCCCGATGATAGATTTAATTTATACGAAATAATTTAATACTTTATATTAAAAATAAAAATAAAACAAACTAGTACCTTACCCAAAAATAAATGACTGAAAAGGTAAAGAAAATAACTATGTACAAACCTAATCTAGTGCTAGTGAGCAACGTTCCCAAAATGCTGGCAGCATTGCCACGTTGTATGGAAAATGAAATGATCAAACTGCTTATCAATGATATATGCATTTTATCCAAATGATATGCTATCATTACAATGTGTACCCTATCTACCCACTCGAGATTCAAATCCTAGAAACGCTGAGTCAAAGATTTCAATCGCTTTAAAGTAATACCGCTACGTCAATAAAGTGAAAAGGTGTTTCGAGAAAATACATTTTGTAATATTTAAAGCAAATTTTAGCTTTGCTATGCCTTTTTGTATTTATATAATATTAAAGTTGAAAAAATTAAGAATCCAGCAGGACTCGAACCTGCACCCCCTGGGTATACGCCCCAAGTGCTTTGCCAATTCAGCTATGGATTCGTATGCTGCCGGACTCGAAATTTCTCAACTCTTTTGTGCCAGCCGAAGCTAGACGAACCATTACTTGGTTTTAGCGCCATCTATGCGTTACTTATTCACATAATCGCAAAAATACATTTTATTGAGAAACCATTATTCTTTCATCACTTCCATTCACTATTCACGTTAGTCATCTCTAAACCCAAACAAACACATTCAATACTAAGAAAAACAAAATAAAAATTAAAACACTTCATGAAACCGGCATCCGCTTTTCCTATTAACACCTACAGTTTCCTATGGAATAGCCGATTCTAATAAACTTACATCAAAGATTCATGTTCTCATGGCTACTGAACAACCTACATTACCTGTATAAGCTGGTATTGCATTGCACAGAAAGTGTATACAACGCGAGTCCATCTCATACTGGAAATGTACAGGTTGATCGGTTGCCGTGAGTACTATGGTTTCAATTACGACTGCGAGAATTTATTAGCTGATCAACAACCGGTCACAAACGTATAATTACCTATGAAGTCATAGGCGTATTGAAATTGGTCGTAATGGTTGCGAAGTAGAGGATATTTCGCTGGAAATTAGTCGATATTGAACTTAAAATTTAATGTTACGAATATACCAACCGATACCTTAAGTATTGTGTGTGGAAGTACCGACGGTTCTGGACAAAATAAAAATCAAATTGTGACGATCAAGTGAGGGTAGTGGACAATATCCGCGCTTCACGGAGACGATGCTGAGCTTCACCAGTTGCTGACCACGAATGATGCAAGTCATTTCGAAACGTCACGCATAGGTTTTTATTATATTTATTTACCTTTATAATAATTAGGCGATTTAGACAAGTTGTCTAATTTTTGAAAAATGTTCTCAAATCGCTTCTTCTTCTTTCGTATCGATGGCTGTAGTCATATTCTCGTGGTGTTGATTTGCCATCGTGGTGAAAGGATTCGCTAGTCTGCTTGGTGGAAATTTGCAGACTGCCCAGGGTGCGCCGGACGTAGGGGTTGATTGCGTACGTCGCTCGGGGAGGCTCCTTTCATGCACTCCCTCAAATCGCTAAAGTTTACAAACACATATTAAAATTGAATATCAAAAGAAAATGTTTTGATTTCATGCCATGTTAAGTCCAAAAATGTGCAAAGATGATAGTTATAGAAGGTAAATGCGACATTAATTGAAACCAAAGATTCTAGACGTGGTCAGTCAGTGTACGTACCTACGGATAAAAAAAAACTCTTAAGAATTTTCATTACGTTTTCCAAACGAATATTCGCAATGTTCAAAAATCGTATTTTATCTATTATCTATTTGCAGTGACTAACTAAACATCAATTAGATACGACAGTCATAAAAATAGCACTAGATATAACGAGCACACCTAGATATTAAATCAACCTAGCACCAAGGTCAGGAAAGCCGCACAGACTAAACATAGATCTACACGATCTACACGATATATTCGATCATTTAGATAACAGCTACTAGAATAAGGCGCTCGAGGAAACGCCTGAAATGTTCTGCTAGCTATTTAAAGGACTACCCGAGATAAGAGGTGATTTATAGACTCTGACTTACACGGAAACACGGAATAACTATGGTGGAATTCAACTGTTACACCTTATTAGAATCAGAATAAGGCGCCTGGGATTTTTTCAGCAGACAGTCTTTGCTCCAAATTTCACTATTTGCTGATCTATGAATGATGAAATTTGTATTTTTTTTTAACCGTCATATTGTTTATTTTAGTAAATACTATAACTAACACTTCATCATAAATCAGCTTTCATATGACTGCATTGCTTATTTCGTGCGCAAATCAGAAAATATGATTTGTTTATATTCCTCGATGTGATGTAACCTAAATATTTCAGCGGCCCGTCACTTGCTTAAAAGTTACATTTTATAAGCAAAAATCTCAGACTGAGAAAACAATATGGACACGAAACGAGCGCAAATATCTTTGCAAAGAGTTTGCCAAAAATCAAATCAAATCAATGTCAAATCATAGCCTAGTTTTATATGACGTGCAAGAGTGACTGACAAGGACACCTCCGGTTGGCTTATTTCTCTGAATATGCTATCCTACTTATATTATAAATGCGACAGTTCAGTGAAGATGTTTGATACTCTTACACACAAGAATCACACCGGAGGTGGCGCGATACGGTAAGGGAAACTGTCAGTTGCGCCAATTTACTGCATCCTTACTACTATATAAATACGGTCGATATTTGAATGACAAAATTCAAATTTCGTGTGATTCCATTTATGGAATACCCATGCGGGATGATTTGATGACATTTTGCCAACATATGGCTAGGCTTTTGTAATCGACGTACCACGGAGACGAAATCACGGGCTCGCTAAATAATGCTATTGATCGATACATTTAGCTATCGATAAATAAACCTCTTTGACAATCGACAAACAGTATTGTTAAACATTGTCACTCAATTTTAAGTCTTATTAGAAACAATTTAGATTCTTTATTGCTTATTTTAAGAATGTTGGATGTCTTGCAAAAGTACGGTACAGAAATATTTATCCGTATTAATTTATCTAATGCTTTGAAAACTTCAGTGAGCTGTATCATAAATTATATTCACTGACCAATAGAAATTAAAGCGACATAATATTTGCATGTTATAAATGTAAGCTTGATTTAAACGGAATACCTTCATGGATGTAATATTTTGAATAGCAGCGATAGCCGAGTGGGAGACCGTGGGACTGCTAAGTCAAAGGTCTCGGGTTCGAATCCACGGCACACACCTATGTCAATAAATCGTTAAGATTCGTCTTTTCCAAGATATGGTGTATTTGTCATTTATACTATTGGTCGCTAACGGTGAAGGAAAACATCGTGAGAAACCTTCATGCCTGAGAGTGCCTACTTTTAGGCACTCTCAGGCATGAAGGCTAGGGGGTGTGTCAAGTTTACCAATCCGCACTTGGCCAGCGTGGTGGACTATGGCCCGAGCCCAACAGTGGGACATGTATGAGATACAGGGCTGCTATTATTCAAGAAAAAGTATTTATTTTACAATTAATTAAATTTAATAAACATCTGTTCAAGATCACGATTACAAATATCAATACTATAACCGTTATGCATACCATTTGTGTATATATTTCACATTAGATTATTTAGTACTAATCGGCCATATGATTTTAAATATAGGAGAACTAACGGCCTATTATATTATAATGTTAATATCACATTTCAATGCATAAAACTCTTTATGTACTGGTTTTGCAAGGTTCATAAAGATTATAATGTTTAAAACTTTCTACTATAATCAAATGAAAATATGATAATATTATATTCTGTTTGTCACGTTTTCAGAATGCTGGTATTTATTTTGGCCAGAATTTGAGCATTACCATGCTGGCAGCATTGCCATTACAACATGGCAATGCTGCCAGCATTTTGGGAACGTTGCCCACTGGTAGCGGGCTTTTAGACTAGGTTTGTACATAGTTTTAGATTTAGTCATTTTTTGTTTATCATTTGTAGTTGTTAATTTATGTTTTGTGTCTTTCTTTTTCAGGTAAGATACTGAGCGAAAAACGAAAAGCTGTCTATATTACAACCCACAATTATTGTGAACTAGCTTGTGCGCGCGGAGCCACCCGCGTTGTAGGTATGTCGATGAAAAGTTGCCTTTGTCCTTTCGCAACTATTTCCATTTCAATTTTCATCGAGATAGGTTAGCCGTGAATGATAAAGAAGATATTATGGATAACATCTTCAGTAGAAAATTACCTAAAGTATAATCAATTTGTATTATAAATATAAATTCGCTAAAAAGGCTATGAAATACAGGGGAGGGATTTGGACAGACAGAACCCAAACAGAAAATTGTGGTCGTGTTTGGGGGTGACCTTTGCTCAGCTGTGGGACATAATGGGTTCAACTTTAATATTATATAAAATAAATGCATAGCAAAGCTAAAATTTGCTCTAAAATATTACAAGTATTTGATAGAAATGCGTCATCTCTTGACAGTATTGTGTTGATCTTAATTCAAACGTAGGTACTGTATGTGACTAAGTGACTTATCACTCATCGCATATGTGGCGCTTAAACCAAGTAATGGTTCGTCTAGCTAAGGTATATATAATATATACCTACGACGCTGGCACAAAGAGTTGAGAAATTTCGAGTACGACAGCATACGAATCCATAGCTGAATTGGCAAAGCACTTGGGGCGTATACCCAGGGGGTGCAGGTTCGAGTCCTGCTGGATTCTTAATTTTTCAACTTTAATATTATATAAGTGTCATACTTGTAAAAATAATGTACTTCACAGGTAGTAAGGTGTCTGTAACTAACTACTTAAGTATAGAAAGGGATAGCCTCTTTTGCAATTTGTCGTTTTGAAAATTGTTCATAATAATATTGAAACATAAGCTCATTCTTGACCTTTTGTACCTCAATAACAATTCTAGATAATATCAAATCTGGACTAAAACTAGACATTAAATGACCGTAACATTTAAATGAATAAACGCAAATTTTATTGCAAATGGACCCCTCTAAAATGTTTAATATGCATACAGTTATATGTACCACATACTGCGCTTTATGACATTTCGTGCTATTTCTATTATAGAAAATACAAAAACAAGCTCTTGGAAAAGACAATACCATGCCTTCTATAACTGTATTATTTTATGCCATTTAAAAAAAAACTTATCAGTAATTTGCAAATACAATTTACTAGTATTCTTATTAACCTTCTCCAGCTAAGCTTAATTCGCTTGTGTTAGGAGGAAGTTCACGTCCGTGGTGTAATGGCCGAGATTCAAACCCACGACCTCACGATCGTAAGACCGATGCCTTATCCATTGCGCCACGGCCGCTTTGATGTTGACGCTGAATAGCACTGTATTTACTACAAAATGCCAATTTGGCAATGAAATAATTGGCAGGGAGATATAATATCGTATAATCACCGTAAATTATGAACTTTTGACGAATATTCTGATGATACAAAAGTGCAGGAAATCCCGCGTCGGAACCTTGTCACTATGAAATAAAACAAGTGAATTGTGACGAGGTTCCACCCCATTATCAATATGCGAGGACCATAGTCCTCATGCCTCGATGGTCTAGTGGTTAGCATATGCTTCCTTGCCGCGAGGTCTTGGGTTCGATTTTCGGGTCGGGCAAAATGTTATTTGTGAACTTTTCGATTGGAAATTCTCAATAGCAGCACGGAGTTGGAATTGTGCCCCGTGGATGGCGATAGGTGTTATACCTCTGCCACACCATTCTGGGTAATATAGGTGTTATGTAATGTTATGTCATAATCCTTATGTAGTTAACTGTCGTCACATAATATGCAACCTTTTGTAAATATCCATATTTCGTAGTTGCACTTTATCATCACCTTGACCACAAGCCCACTCGCTACATTTATCGGTTAAATTAAAAAAACTAAAAAACACGCTTTTAAAGTACTTCTAACTAAAAAGTGAAAAAAATTCCTAATATAAGCTGAAAAAAGCGTGGGTTGCTCGATAGACGAAAAATATGGCACAGAGCGCCCCACGCTTTTTTCAGCTTATATTAGGAATTATTTTTCACTTTTTAGTTAGAAGTACTTTAAAAGCGTGTTTTTTAGTTTTTTTAAACTATTATTTATTTTCTACTTTTTAGTTTTTTTTTTTTTTTTTTTTTTTTTTATATATTTTTAATTTTTTTTATCGAATTATTGCATTGTCATCGATCTTTGACAGGTGTGCAAAATTTGAATGAAATCTGTCCGTTTAAAGTGGGTCAAAATCGAGTCCAAAGGAGTCGGTTACATACAAACAAACAAACAAACAAACAAACATACAGGTGAAGCTAATATAAGCGTGTTAAAAAAACTTGAAACAAACTGGCCTGTAATTTCGTCTTCTTGTGTCGTACAATTCAAGACACGTATTCGATAGTAGCAGTTATGGACCGTAGTAGGGGCTCGCAATTGAATAACGATTTTCTGCGCGGGCGCATTTAGTGATGGGACAGGTATAGCGATTGTTATCGATAACGGATATATTCTGCTTGTACGTGGTTCGAGTGATAATGTGTAGGTTGGCTAAGGCTAATCCTCAGCCTGGTCAGGTTTAAAGAGCTGTGCTACTTTTTATTTAGGGTATCTTTGACGGAAGGTATGAGTTTATTGAGTATGCTATCATACATCATTTAGCCTCTCGTAGTCCACTGCTGGACATAGGCCTCTCTCAATGTGCGCCACAACACCCGGTCCTGCGCCATCCGCATCCAGGCCCCTCCAGCGACCTTCTTCAGGTCGTCAGTCCACCTGGCAGGGGGGCGTCCCACCTTACGGTTTCCGAGTCGCGGTCTCCATTTCAGGACACGTTTGCTCCAACGGCTGTCGGTCCTTCGGTAAACGTGACCAGCCCACTGCCACTTCAGTGAGCTTATTTTTCGAGCTATGTTGGTTACTTTGGTTCTTTGTCGGATGACCTCATTACGAATTTTATCCTTTAAATAAACTCCGAGCATAGCTCGCTCCATAGCCCTCTGCGCGATTTTAAATTTGTGAACTAGTGCAACCGTTAATGTCCATGTCTCGGCACCGTACAGCTTAGTATATTAATTTGAAAATAATGTTATTCAAGAGATTTTCTTTTATGTACTTTGTTGTATATTAAGTTTTATCTATATCTCTTCCAGTCCTTTTGTTAAAGTGTGAATTTAAGGCCGTCATACCAACATCCTCTGCGTCTGCCTCTACGCCGGCTGGTGTGGCATTATATGGCAATTCTTGCCCATCGGTACCTCTCCTGATGCATATAAGAGACGCCTGTCCAGTATTTAGGTAGTGTAGATTTTAATATTACATGCAAATTTAAAGACTTGACTAAACAAAAGTCTTGTGAGGAACAATTTCAATGAGGCTAATGAAACGAATTAAAATAACACTATTAATGTTCCAATTGTAGAGTCGAGTATTTTTATCGACTTTATCCCCGCCCTAATAATGTCGAGCTCCTTATCGATGATTTATAAATTGTTGAGACGGACAATAGTTATAGGGGAGATGCCCAAGGCCGGCCCACGAGCCCACAAGCCCACGGGACAAATGCTTGTGATGCGGAAGCTTTTCATACAATTACTTATTTTGTAGTGTTATTCAAATGTGGGAATTTTGTATTTTAATTGTTGTTTGTATGAGGGCGTGGTAAATGCTTTGTCTGACAGATTTATGTGGGCATTTTTTTGGTTTTATGCGTTTTGGAGGGTATTTTTTGTGAATTAAACATACTGTGAATATTTTGATAACATTGCATTTTAGTGGAGCTTTGAAATGTATGGTTTTGTTTGTCTAAAGAATGTATGGTTCTCAGTATATCAATGAACGATCAGCAATTAGCAACATATTTTTTTTTTAAATTAGGTTACTGTTTATTCTAGCTTTATTATATTATCCTTTACCAACCGCGGCTCCACGTTACCTTTACACACATTTTCATTAAATATCAGTGCCTATAGTACTTGCTGCCAGCCGCGGCTCCACCCACGTAGTACCTCATCACCATATTCATCAAATTTCAATGCATATTGCGTACAAATAAACAAAAAATATATATTTCCTAGCACCAACCTAAAAATTGTCTATAGATACCATTGTACATAATATTAGTATCTCACACCTTTACCTTCAACACAAGCAGATCGCCCTTCCAATAGCTATCACCAGCTCATAATTCTCAAGAACACTAGCACATACAGACAGACAGAAACCAGCGCCCTCCCATGACCTGTTTACATTATCGGGCGAGTAACCGCGCCAGTAGATTTTGCAAGTACACACGGCTACCTCAACCTATACATATACCTCCAGTACAAGCTGGTCTCGCAATGCACGGGAAGCCTGTAGAACGCGAGATCATCTCATACTGGAAATATATAGGTTGATGTGTCTGTACGTTATGTCTAATTATGATTTACGTGTAGAAAGTGGATCGCGGTGGTGAACTATCAGGCAACAGGTATTAGTAATTTGTTTAAATTGTGCCGAAATTGTTAGGTGGTCTAGATACCGATATTTATGTTGCAATTAAGTCCACTAATATTAGTATTTGCGCAAACACCTCTCGCTTTTAATACCAGGAGTCTTTTGTAGACGGGAAGGATAGAAATAGAAAATAAAAAAAGGATTACTTGTATATAATTTCACTAACCATTTTACTCATTATCAGCAAAAGTTGGTCTAATGTTAGGGTATGCGCCTCTCATCACGTGGTCTATACTCGATACCCGATTTTTTCGTTTAAGATTAATGAGAATGTAAATTTCAATCAATCAAACAATAACCTTTTAAAGTCCGATGCTGGACATACGCCTCCACATATATACGCCACAACCCCCAATCCTTCGCCTTCCCCGTTCATTCCAAGTGTCAGATCGTCAGGACTCGTCGGTCCACCTGGTGGAGGAGATCCTACCTAACAGCTTACGGTTGCCGAGTCATGGTTTCCATTCCAGGACTTATTTGCTCCAATGGCTATCGGTCCTTCGGCAGACGTGGCCAGCAAATTGCCACTTCATCAATCATATTTAGAATTTCAATTTGAAGAATAAACAATTCTAATTGCATGTTTCAATCTATCTGCTTAGATTTATTTCATTTATGTTATCTTGCATTGATTTTAGATTGGTAAAAATAATTCAAAGGGCCTATATTATGGCCGTGATACGATTACTCCTATTCAAGTGAGTAGAAAAAGGCGAGATAAAAGGTGTCATAATTACAAAATCTATGATACATCTATGTTTACCTCCATAGGTAGTAGAAGAATGCAAGATATGAAGTATCATTATTGTTAATTCTATTCAAGATATCACTTTCTAAAAACTACGAAATACTTAGTTTTGTACATCATCAGCATCATAACAACAGCAATACGTACTTACCACCTTACTCTCCTCACACCAACCTCGTAAACAGAGCATAAGGTATACAGTCCCGAAATAACGCTGATGGTACATTTGACCTATCGTGTGAACGCACTGGTTGATTACGCCCTGCGATCAAACCGTTCATAGCTTAGTATAGAAATTATATATTGCTGCAATTTTTATTCTTTTGCATTTAAAATTACATTATTTTATTATATTCGTGAAAACTAAAAAAATACCTAACTATATATACATCGAATAAAAGAATAATACACAACTTGTTAAATAAAGTAAATCTAATAAAAAGTTCAGGTGTCAAAAAATACGTCCGCATCGATGTCGACCGTGGGTAACGTGCCCAGAAGGCTGGCGGCATTACCACGTTGTAGAGTAATGCTTTGTCCAAAGTAGAAGCCAGTCTTCTGGTCACATGAAAATTTAAACAACTCCACAATAATTCAATTGGTGGAATCATTGTGAAGAAACAAAATATTAATTCGTAAAATTTAACTTTTTATGCATTTAAAACACACAAAGCACACCCAGAATCAGAACAAATCTTTGCGGATTACACAAAGATTTGTCCCGTGTGGGAATCAAACCCACAACACAGCGCAGTTGATAGCGGCGAGCCGACCGCTTTAGCCGCAACAATCGTGCACTCTTCTTGTTCTATAGTGTTTAGACGATGATAATAAATAAAAATAGATTCGAGATTCTTTGTCATTAGCTGCAGTTACCACTTAATTTTCAGGTCTTATTTGAACCTAAAAGATTATTACAGTGACTTATTAAGTTTAGATTTAGTTATTAGACTAGAATAATTTAAGATTTAAATAAATAAAATAATATACAATTTTAATTTTTTTTTTTTTATTAAACACAAAGAGCTCTTTCTTCCTCTCTCCTACTTTTGCCGTGCCCGTCAGGGTCCATAATTGACACTGTACCTATTTATAAGACCATTTTAACATTGTGGAGTGCAATAAAGACTTGAATACTTGAATAATTTAAGATCAATTTTGTGCTTGGGTTAAATAATTAAATAACAAACCAAACTGGCAGTCTTCAAAAATACTACCACTTTCTATTTCTTTATAATCTTAACCTTCTACCTTGAAACTATTCTATAAATACTCTGGAAAGGATTACACTTGACGATCTCAAGTGGTACTTTTTTCTAAACCCGCTTCTGGCTCAGATAAGCTATCATTATTGCTTTATAATAGCTGATAACATATTACCTATAAGTGTTATTATACTACCTCGTTGGTCTAGCACTCGGCTCGAGTACTCGAGTTCGACTCCCTGGTTGGGAAAAGTGTTATTTGTGAACCGTCAAGAAATTTTCAATAGCAGCACAAAGTTAGAAATGTGTGGCGGTGGATGGCGGAGTGGGTAGTGTACCTGCCTGCGACGCCAAGGTCGTGGGGTCGATTCCCACTTAAGACAAATCTTTGTGTGCATGAACATGGAGGTTTGTCTTAGTCAGGGTGTTTCTATGTATTAATAAGTATTTTTTTACAAAAGAAAAGTATATATGTATTAGTATCAGTTATTCTAGTAACCATATAGTACAAGCTCTGCTTAGTTTGGGACTAGATGGCGTTGTGTGTGAGTTGTGAAATATTTATTTATTTATTATATTTATTAATGGCTCACCCCCTATCCCATGGGACCTAAACATAACAGGTGAAGTGTGGGTGTTGTACACCTCTGCCACGCCCTTCTGGGTAATATAGGCGTGATGTTATGATACTGCATACTGCCTCACTTCACCGCAACGTAGTATTTTTTCGTAGACCGTAGCGCCGTAGCATTCGTAGCTCTAATTAATACCACTCTCAATCAAACAGCTTCAAATGGCGTAGCATTTTGTTTAATATTTACTGTTTCGTTGGTCTAGTAATGCCTCTCACCGCTAAGTCTAAGGTTCGATTTCTGGGTCGGGCAAAAGTGTTAATCAGAATATTTCGGTAAAAAGATCTCAATAACAGCACGGATGTAGATATGAAATGGTAAGAAATGCAAAATATCTTAATCCCTTGGACTTCACAAAGCAGTAAGATTCGATATCTATATATATAAAAATGAAACCCGTTTTCCGTTGTCACGACTTGGCATGAAAACGGCTTGACCGATTTGGCTGATATTTTTTTTGTACTTTTCTAATACTCTGTACAAGGTTGTTACGGCAAAAAAAAAAAAAAAAAAAAGTATTCATTTTTATATGGGGATATTATAGATTCCAGTTCAAATTGAATAGGTACGCATACATAAGATAGATCAGCTATACAAAATAAAGTAGTGCATCAAATTTACGCTAAGGCGGTACGAAGTTCGCCGGGTCAGCTAGTATAAAAATAATTCTACTCTAAATTCGCGGAGGTTAAACTCATTTTCATCAAGTAATATCTTGAATGTTAAACTTAATTATAGGTATGAAAAGGCTCATCACCAATGACATGGGACCTAAACATACCAGGTGAAATGTGGATGTAACCACTGCCGCACCCTTTTGTGTAATGGTTTTGATGTTATGTGTATAATAGCAGCCCTGTATCTAATACATGTCCCACTGCTGGGCACGGGCCTCTTCTCATGATGAGAAGGGTTAGGCCATAGTCCACCACGCTGGCCAAGTGCGGATTGGTAGACTTCACACACCATCGAGTACTTTTAGGCACTCTCAGGCATGCAGGTTTCCTCACTCTGTTTTCCTTCACCGTTAGCGAGCGATAATTTATATGATAAATACACACATATCTTCGAAAAGACAAATCTTAACGATTTATTGACTGAGGTGTGTGCCGTGGGCTCGAACCCGAGACCTTCGACTTAGCAGTCCTACGGTCTCCCACTCGGCTATCGCTGCTGTCGTTATGTGTATGTATGAGTTCAATTTTACGATATAACATATTTACGAATACAATCACATACTTTCCAACTCCAACTATATACTTCTGATTAAATTCGTTGCGGGTTCCAAGACAATTTTAACTCTCCCTGGGATTGCCCGTGTGTCATGCACGGTGCCTTTCAGTTGGTTACCGCTGTAGATCCTGGCGTCACAGGAGTCACAGTGGTGGGCGTGTGGGTGGGATTATATCCCGTATTTACGAATACAATACATTGTATGAAACTGGATTCATTATTTTTTTTGTAAAAAAGTACCAGTAAACAATTAAACATAAACTGAAAAGAATTTATAGTTGCTTGCGATGACTGACACAGACACAGACTTTTTTTTTTAAATCGTGCGTTCGGCAATTCGTTCCGTAACATTTAAAATATACCCGATTTTAATTAATTTAATGGTTAATCACGAATATTAAACTATGAAAATACTAAATAAGCGTGTATTTATAGAATTTAAAATTATTAAAACGTATCATTTGTAGTTTTTAAACAAAATTGATGTCAATGTTTATTACTAACCTACATGGTGGTTGTTTTTTTCTTTTTTTGCGCCTGTTCATTGGAAGGATTTAGTGTTTCGAAATTTGAATCACTTTGCCTCACTAGTGAGTAAAAAGCGTTTTTACTCACTGAATTCTCGCAAGCAAACGATCTTTTTCGTGCTGGTGTGGTGAAAATTAAATTACTCAACACTAAATTTAACCAATTTCTTACTTAGTAGAACATTTCACATAACAGTACTCACGACTACCGATCAACCTATACATTTCTAGTATCAGATGACCTCGGGTTGTACAGGCTTCCCGTTCAATGCTAGACCAGCTTATTCTGAAAATGTATAGGTTAATCGGTAGCCGTGGGTACGTTCCCTTTACCTGGTACTCTATAAATAAACCACCCCATGCATCCCATGGTTAATGTATTACGACCACCATGTTTTATGGCTGCCGATGGAAGGTTTTGAGTGCTTGACTTATCTTGTCGGTTACACATGCAGGACAGTTTCAAAGTACCAAGACTTTAGGCGATAGCCGAGTGGGAGACTGTAGAACTGCAAAGTCAAATGTCTGGGGTTCGAGCCCACGGCACACACCTCTGCCAATAAATCGTTAAGATGGGTCTTTATCATTTAAATTGTCGCTTTCTAACGGTGAAGGAAAATATCGTGTTTGAGTGTGTGTGTAAAGTCTTCTAATCCGCACTTGGCCAGCGTGATAGACTATGGATATACTTCTCATCATGAGAAGAGGCCTGAGCCCAGCAGTGGGATATGTATTAGATACAGGGCTGCTGTTATTATTATTATAAGACATATATGAGTTTTGTGTGTATTTTAGCTTTCAAATCAAATCAAATCAAATCATTTATTTCCATGGGCCCCAAGGGGCGCTTGAACACGTCAAAACAAACAGGAGGAATAGGTCCTCCAAAAGCAAAAATACGGGTAAATGTTTTTCAAAACGTAGTTAAAAGGCTTTATAGATAACTAGTCAAATCATTGATAATAATAATTAGTTAATTGCAGCTATATAAAAAAAATTCAAAGACAATAACAACTACGCTTTTTCATGATTTAAGATTTAAAATAAAGTTTCCCTTTTTTATGATTTGAGCTTTTATAATACTAATTAAACAGATATCTTCAAAATTGCTTTCTAAATTACTAAATAAGCAACCGTGGCTGACTTAGTAATTTGGATTCTGATGTTTAAATTTTGTCTATAAAAAATATTTCTTATAATAACAAAGTTAAAAGAGCTTGATAGTATGATATTATTTTCTAGCAATAGAATTTAAACAATAGTTATTATTTGTACAAATGAAATGAAACCGTCAAGTCCGATCAGTGATCGCGCTTTGTGCTGTGCCGCGTGCGCGGGCGCAGCGGAACAAGTAATTACTAACTACACAGATGGACTATTTAAGTTGAAAAGCTAAAATTCATCACTTCTTGACTATTTGCAAATACATTTGCTCAGTTTTTTAACGTGTTTCTGGTCAGATACTTAAAAAATACACATCTTCACGTTTTGATAGTTTTTTTTTTGAAATTTTTAAGAAAAGTTGGCTAGACTTTTTTACTTGTTGTAGGCTTGTAGAGGTGTAAACAGTGTTTAGTACATCGCAACTGAGCCTTCTGTTCTCATGTATTAGGTTACGGAGGTGCGCAGGAAGTTTACTCGCACGTGTGCCTTACACAGGATGTTTTAAAATACGAATTAACAATGACTTTGTTAATTGCGATTTCAGTTCATTGTTTTGGCTAAATAATTATTTCTGCGCGTAATTGGGTAGTCGTTTGTTGATTCTGTTTTATTGTTCGTCTTTTAGTTCCTCCTTTGCTGTAGCCAATTTACTTTGAGAGACTTGTAATGAATATTTATTTTTAAAATGTGAAAACACTTTTAAATTTTTCAGTTTTATCCGGCACTTTGAAATTATGAAGCTAATTATTTCTTATAACTCCGTATATGGGTAAATTTTTATTTAATGATTTGTTTTGTCAGTTTTTTAGCGATTCTTCTTTTTATTACAAAAACTAAGTAGTAGCAGCTAAACTATAAAGGCTTTTGGTAAATTAAGGTTTTCGTGTTTTTGCTGTAGGTATCTTATTTTTGTCAGAATCTACTTGTCAACGAAACTTGAAAAAAATTAGGCACCTACAGGAATGCATAATATTTGCACGTTTATAAGAGCCATTTTGAATATTCTGTCAAAAACAACTAGCTGTATTCTACAGTAGTGCCACCACAAACCACAAACAACACTAATATACACCTCCTTTGCATACCGATATTCCCATTGAACTGCGGTTTAAACAATTTGTTTATTCTGTCAATTATCCTGCGCCATTTGCGGTTCTGTCGTGTGTGCGTTCCTGTTAGAATAGCCCGTGATATAATAGCTGTCAGACGTTTGGCATTTAAGGCGAGACAGTCCGAAATCTGTCGAAAATAACTAAGTTTGTGCTTCCAGTGTGAAAAAAACTATGAAAGGTGCTACTGCACAATTAATGCTATTTACGGAAGAAGTAACAATAGTTGAGCTGAATTGAAAGATGGCTCAGTAATTCCAAAAAGCATCACAAATATCACAGTCAAAATGAACTTCGGTGTTACTTATTTCGTTTCGTTTTTCAGCGGGAGTTGTATGATTTTTTAATGAAAAATGTATAGTTTCTTTATAGTTCTAACACATTTTTAATAAATTATCCAGTAAATTTATTAAACCGACGTAAGGTGAATCCATTGTTATTGCGAATACATGTTAAAATAACGTAAGTAACCCGTAAAACAATAACAACATTATTTAGTATTCTAATAATAAATCAAAATATACGAAAGAGTGACGCTTTTTCTAGTAAACTGAGGTCGTGAGCGAGAATTGAAGCCATGCAATATTCAAACAAATTGCTGGAGCAAGAAGCGTTAGAATTCAATAAAAAATAAAAATAATAACACATTTTGATTTTTTTTACATTAGATAGAATGCCAGAAGCAATTACACTATCCAATGGACCCAATGACAAGGCCAAATACACACATTCACTCACTAAAGTACACCCAGTCTCAGAACAAATAATTGCGAATCACACATACACCACACGTGCAAACTAAAAATGACTAAGTTCATGCTCCTAACACAGGCAAGGAATACGATGATTCGATCATAATGGCTTTGGCAAGTAACCCTAAAAATTTATCTTGACTGCGTGTATTATAAAAATAGTTTTTTAATTATACCAGTAATTAAAAAACTACTTTTACACCATGACGCCAGTACTGCTTTAAAAAAAACTTAATTAATTGTAACTGTACCTACTGATAAACTAAACAACTTTTATGAAAATGAAGTTTTGGTAGCCGCAGGCTCTTGGTCTATCGAGTTTTCAATCCTGTCGAGTTTGCGGTCGCGCGATTGTGTGATTAGCAGTTTGTTTATTACTGTGTTAAATTGCGGTGATTTCATTTAATGTGATTGTGCTGCGTTAGTAAATCTCGTTTGGATCTATTTTGACAATCTATTTGTTGATTGTGGTAGGTCTGGTTTAGTAAACTAAATCTGCAGTTATTTGGGAAACGTGCAATATGTTCTTCTGGAAGTCCAAAACATAGTGACTTTTTAGCTCTATATAAATTTACTAAACATTTCAGTAGAAGCGGGATTGTATTTTTAGAGAAACTTTCCATCTTTCTGCCTTTTTGGCCGTCTGTCAGTCTTAATAATAAAAAAAACAATGCATGTATGTATATTCTATCTATTCTATATATTCTATGTTAGATTAGATCTTTAAAACTCCGCAACGGATTTTCATGCGGTTTTTTTTAATAGTTAAAATGATTAATAACGAAGGTTTTATGTATAAAACCTGCTAGGACTACATAGAACCCGCAGCAAAGCCAGGGCGGGTCTCTAGTTCTTTTTTTTTTAAATTATTTAACCTTTTGGATCACCCCGTATCTATTCATAAAGCCGTGTTTACAAACACGAATAAGAAAAACGCCGCACGCGACATCTGGCCGCGCGTTATGTAATTATTTGTTTTATGAACATTTACTTTAGAACTTTTTGCTTGCCGAGTCAATAAACTCCTGTACTATCATTCACTATTGTAGTTATGTTAACTCTATTCATAATGTTGAATCCAAAAATAAAAGTCAGTTGATGACTTGTTACATATAATTAAACGTTACGTAAATATAATTTGGTATAACATATATAATCTTCTATTTCTGTTTTCAAAAATTTTATAATTTTAATTGTCATTATCATTTGTGTGTCGTTTCATTTTACTTTTATATTTTTATTTAATTAACGCACCAACTGCCCGTAATCATTGTATATAGTCATTTAGGTACTTGTCCATCCTAAGGTTGACTGTAAGAAGTTGCTTATAGCGATAAGGTCGCCCATCGTGCAACATAATTTTTAAGTGCAATTGTTTACAAAATTACCTTTGTTAATATTGATGTACAATAAATATTATCTATAATTAAAAACTCATAAATAAAAAATAAAGCTGCTTTACCATCCCTTAATTGTACTAACAATAAACTTAAACTATCAACCATGGGCTAAAAAATTCCATATTTAAAATTTTCTTTTGTACAATCATTATAGGAAAAAAAAACAAATTTAAAAATACCACAGGGTTATTAATACCACAAACAATCACATAGTTAACCCTCCGTAGAAATAAATCACTCAAAAGAGAATTGTTGAAAACCTTTTTAGAACAGGACAATAAAAAAGTAAGTTTAAAAAGTTGATGTATCCATATTTAAATATCGAGTAACCCCTCCCTGTCATGATATACGGGGCTAAGCACGTGCTATGTTAAAACTGAACCATGTATGAACTGTGATAGAAAATAGAGCGTGTTACTGTGAGGTAGAGCCACAGGTAGAGCACTTGTGATTAAGTTTACCTTTCATAGACGGGCTGCCACAACAAACGGGAGTTTTTTTTAAGGCAATCAGCTGATACTTTCAACAAATTTCGCAAGTGTAAAACGAGAGATAAATATATTTTGTCGCGTTTTGTAATGCTTCCCCATACACGCACAAAAACGCGATATCTATCACGATTATCATCTGCGAAATTCTATCTCGTTATATTATATAGTGTCTTAAATAAAAAAATAAGTACAAAAAACAATTCCTGATATATAGTGACTAATCTCGATCTATCTACTGAAATTGCAGATATTTAAACAGTTATAGCTCAGTAAAAATGTATTAAATAATGATGTGCGTTAACGATTGATCATAAAAAGCAATGTCAGTTTTAATAAAGTTTGATATAAACATCGTATTTAGTACAACAATAATTTTCCGTGCCAAGTATTGTGTTTCCAAGGAAAATACGATTTCATATAAACGCTTTTCAACATAACATCACGCCTATATTACACAGGAAGGTGTGCAAAAGGATTA
Source organism: Hypena proboscidalis (assembly GCA_905147285.1). Lineage (NCBI taxonomy): Eukaryota > Metazoa > Arthropoda > Insecta > Lepidoptera > Erebidae > Hypena > Hypena proboscidalis. Next base: position 4,098,163 of record LR990147.1, read on the forward strand.
TTACACCTACTTTTTACCGGTTATGTTTAGATGCCATGATTTTTCCTGAATTTATCCGGGAGACCGTAAGACAGCGAAGTCAACGGTCTCGGGGTACACCCACGGTATACCCCTCTGTCAATAAATCGTTAAGATCCGTCGAACGAAGATATGTGTGTATTTATCATATAAATTGTCGCATGCTTACGGTGAAGGAAATCATCGGGAGGAATCCGGCATGCCTGAGAGTGAATAAAAAGGGCTCGAGGGAGTGTGAAGTCTACCAATCCGCACTTGACCAGCGTGGTGGACTATGGCCTAACCCTTCTCATTTTAAGTAGAGGCCTGAGCCCAGCAGTGGGACATGTATTGGATACAGGGCTGCTATTATTAATACAAGTATCAGAAAGCCGAAAGAAACAATAATCCCTATCTCTATTTTTAATAACAATTCACGCCCAACAAATCAAAAAGTAATTCAATATCAAGATATATTTATACAAATACGAAATAAAAAGTTTACCCCTTTCATAAAAGCCCGGGCCGTGAATCAAACCTGAGTTATTTTATATGTTTGTTTTAATGTTTATATTTATACGGGGTCATTGGCCCGCACTGGAGGAAAGTTATAATTGTGTGGATAAAAATGTGGTAATGTATGTTGGCTGGATGTGTGTTGATAATGTTGATTTTAGTTTTAGGATTCTGTGAAATATACTCATAATCACCTTTTTTTTAAAGGGAGTAGGCAGAGACGAAGAATCCTAGAACAATAAAAAACTTCGATCGACAAACATCGACATAAATTTTTCCCGAATAATCATACATCTTCTGTCTCATTATTCATGAATTTCACTGCCACATGGTTAGAGGTTCGTGGTTGTCGCCATTTCGATAATGATTTCAGGTAGGTGTTAAAATTTGCTTAGAAAAACACATTTTTTTATAAAACAACCCTTAACCCAATCTCAAGTCTGTCTCTGGTTCTCTAAGCCGGGATATAGAGATGGCATAGAATATGTCCCATCCCTTATTACGTAGATAAAGAAGAGAGAAGTAGAGAAAAAAATAATAGTTTAAAAATGGTAATGAACAAAAAATACTAGTATTATTGTGAAAAAGCGTGGGTTGCTCGATAGACGAAAAATATGGCACAAAGCGCCCCACGCTTTTTTTTTTTGTTCATTACCATTTTCAGCTTATATTAGGAATTATTTTTCACTTTTTAGTTAGAAGTAGGTACTTTAAAAGCGTGTTTTTATTTTTTTAAACTATTATTTATTTTCTGCTTTTCAGTTTGGTTTATTTATAAGAGCGTTTTTTTGCATTTTTTTACTCGAATTATTGCATTGTCATCGATCTTTGACAGGTGTGCAAAATTTTAATGAAATCTGTCCGTTAAAAAGTGGGTAAAAATCGAGTCCAAAGGAGTCGGTTACTTATATACATATATACAGGTGAAGCTAATATAAGCGTGTTAAAATATAATTTCGTAGTCCTCTAGTTATAGTCATGGGTCTTTACAGACACAGGCTTTGTTCTAATAAGTTACAATATTAATATTACAAATAAAAGTTAGAATTTCTTTAACATCTCGAGAGCTGATTTATTGTATTTGCCAGAAATTCCAGCGTTCTTTCAGGGAATGTAACTCACGGCAAACAAACAAGATTTCTTCATAATTAGTCCAATGTAACCACTTTTCATGTAGCACTTTTTGAGTCAGCGATGTATTATGTCAATTAATTAGTCATCAATTTCGGTCAATGATACACAACTATGACGTCATCGATCTAGTTTTTAGCAGTATCTAATTTATGGGTTAGTTTCCTAAGACGATTTATTTGATTTTAATTTATGGTAGCTCTAGGGGATTACTAAAAGATTAGAATCAAGGCCATTTACATATTTTTTTACAAGGCAGTTCTAATACTTGCGATACATGGTAAGAAAAACTTGTATCGTGTAGATTAGATGTACACGATACAAGTTTTTCTTATAATATATATTACATATTTTTAAATCGCAAGTATTAGAATTGCCTTGTAAAAAAATATACTTAGCATTTATACTTAGTTACCAAAGAGCCCTAAAATTTGATTCAAATTACATCAATATTTCGTACGGCAGCAAAAAAAACATGACAGACTTTTCGTTAATACATTTGTAGTTTACCTTTTAAGTCCCAAAATATCTGAATTAAAGAAAACTTATCTACTTTAAAAGTAAACATTTGTTTGCACGTGTGGTGTAGTGGTTTACTGCACTGCCCTGGTGTTGTGGGTTCGATCCCACATGGGACAAATCTTTTGTGTGATTCGCAAAGATTTGTTCTGAGACTGCACCCAGTCTTGTTTGTGTGAGTGAATGTGTGTATTTGGCCTTGTCATTGGGACCATTGGATAGTGTAATTGCTTCTGGCGTTCTATCTAATGTAAAAAAAAAAACTAAATAGAATTTTGGAATAAATTTGAATCAGCGATATTACTTTTTAGTCTGTTAGGATGGCTGCCAGAATAATAAAATTGTCACGACATTGAGAGTGAACTTTAAAAAGTTAAATTATCGTTCCCACATATTGCCATTTAATTTAAGTATCGAGTTACAATGTGAACGAAGACAGAACATCGATTTGTGACTCGATTGCATTAATCGTTTTGGCAAAAATGTGTTTTTAAAAATACCGAGTTTATTTACAAACAGCCGGACACTGACCTTTTTTAAGAATTCGGTGTCTGCTTGTACGATCGAGTTGATTTTCTTTGAAATTAAAAAAATCTAAAAGAAAAATGTAAATTTTTTGTTTTTTCGATTTGAAATATTACAAAAAAAAAAACTAGATTTAACAATTTGATGATCATTACAACAACTTTTTCTGCTATGTAAAGCTTTTATAAAAGAAAAGGTAAGTATTTTATAAAACTCTGAGATGACGTATATATCCAGTCTTATTGTCAATTGAGTATAGGCGTCACCCACATGGGCCGTGCGCGATTGTCAGGCGTGTGAGCGCGCTGAATGCACACACATCACACACCGTCACATGTTGCTGCCATGTGACGTGTGTGCAGCTAGCGCGCCCACCCACCCGACGATAGCGCTCGCCTAATGTAGGGTCAACCTTATATATGTACAGTCTTTTGCGGCAAGATTTTTCTTACGTATATTTTGAACAACAACTATTTAATCGTAATCATCACTCGACTACAACTTCCAACTTAGCCCTCGTCTACCTGAAGTTACATAAACTTAAGTATATTCTTACAGCCGCCTAAAACGTTTTGGCATTAACCCTGCATTTATTTTGACATTTATTACTTTCACGCACCCTGTATTTCGGAGGTTAGTGCTTCGCAACCAATGTGCGCGTGCGCTTACCAGTTTATAGCCAATGTATGTAAGAAAGACTATTTTTAGGTTACAGATGTTCCGCACGAGTTTGCTGCTGACAAATATGGCTGAATCTAAGTTATTGTTTAATTTTACATGCCTTGGTTAACAAAACATTAAATGTCTGGGTCATATTTTATTTTTAAATATAATGCACAACATAAAATATTTAAAAAGGACAGTCGGCGGTATTATCGCTGTCTGCGATTTCTTACATAATTATGTAAATTTTAAATTATAATTTAACTTACCTACTATCGTTAAAATTCAGTAGTCTCACAAATTATACTTATAAATTATATATAATTATATTATTAAAAACAAAGATCAAAATAAAACGTAGTAATATGTGGTACATTACATTGCACGTGCGATCATTCAATATTTTTAATGAAGTTGATTTTACGCAGAGTCCAAAGCTATATTGCACTGATATTACACAAAATGTACACTTTATTCAGATGAAGAAATAATATTTCCAAATATCATTATCAAATAATATTATTCAATTAAATTAAATTGAATTCAATTAAAGATAAATTACATTCACAATTACAATCATTAAAATCATTCTCATTTATTTATTTTTTAAATTGCGGGTAGTTCCACGCAATTTTAATACTACGGCTGGGCGAATGTCACCGTGAAGTAAGCGAGCTAACGTCAGGATTCTCGTAAGTAATAGTGATGGGGGAGTCGATATCGAGTACGAGAAAGTTCTTCTGCCTATGTTTACGATAAGGTTATTCGAATGTTGACGATTTTTATACATTTACATACTACTGTTTATTGATCGTACGAAGCTACGAATAACTTATTACGTACGAGTTGATTTCTTACGTGTACATACATATTTACATGTTACATATTTACTATCAATTAACATATTAATTAGGCCAAAACCCTGTTAACTTATTAATCAACTAATTAATCAGACCACACCCCTGTTAAAATCAGTCTCTTTATCGTTGGCAAGTAAAATAAACATTACATCAACAGTTTAAATGCGCGTGCGCAAGTTGTGAACATGGTACATTATTATCTCACACTGCAGCTCTATGCGGGTATCGTATTTTTAGATTTTAATCGTTTCTTTCTAATAGGAAGTGGAATTTGAGCTTGTTGATGGCGTTATTATAAGGCAAGGCGTTAATCGCGGATATAACTGCCTATGGTAGGATATGTTTTTACTGACGCAGCCACACCAATCCGCGATAACGCAAAAAAATGTTCAAATTCGAAAAGCACACTAAATCAAGCCCAATTTTTCAAATGTGTAATGGTCCTTTGTTGCCATGTGAATAGCTGCACTATTATAAATAGTAATATTATTCAACAAACAGGAGAAAAAAATATAAACTTACTAGAAATTTGCTTATTGAAACGTAATTTTTGAGGACGATTTTACACGTGTAGGGGTTTTGAACTCTCCTAAACCTTTTACAATAAATTTACTTTAGTTTAAAATTATCTGTAAATTAATATTCAAATGTCATTGTTTCAGAAACTAATGGATCCGAATAAGAGAAGTTGAGATCGTCGTCGGTGAAACATGAAGCCGTCCACCATTGCGTTTTGGCGCGAAATGCCGATCGCTGTCACTTTGTCTACGCTTTTGGCAACGGCGTGCCTTGTCACAGCCAGAGATATTGTTTTAGGTAAGTTTATTTTATTTTTAAATAAAAATGAGGTCAAAAGCTAACTTTATCATTGTTATCAAATAAAGCAGGCATCTTTGGGTACACATTTATAAAAAAAATATATATTTTCATTCCTAAAGATTTTTATTTGGATATCTTTGAGTCTATATGGTATAAGATCCGGTTTCCTGCAAAAAAATATTGCCAAATCCGTTTCGATCAAGTTTCTAGATAATATTTAAAAGCAGGATATATTATGTCTCACCACTTCCTTATTATGTAGATTAAAAATTCAGGCATGTCTCTTTCAAGTCCTGTCTAGGCTTAAATTGACCAAATAATCATAGGAAGTGTAATGTCGTTAATTTCTGTCAAAACATCAAGTATTTCAAAATCCTAACAATGGTCAAAAAATACGCCTCTTGAATGTAAACGGCTTTTTTAAATTTAGAGCCTCGAATTCCGTATTCAAAATTCATCCGTATATTAACGAAAATCTGGGATGGGATACCGTGAATTTGAAATTCTAATCGATTCGTAATATGAATACAAATTGTTGTCGAAATCGATTGTAGGGCCTAAGACGTTATTTGGCAGTCGGAAATGATTTCTTTGGCTTGCTTATTATTCATTGCGGGTTAAGGCGCCATGTTTCGAATGATATTGTCAAACTCGATTCTTAGGGCGCGTTCGAAAACTAACAATCGGCAGTGTTGCGCCAGCGCATTGACATGAACAATGTAAATCCATTCACTTTTCGGTAATCGATTTTGAATTTGTTTGAGCTAAATTCTTTCTACATTGCGTGTGCTTTCTTGTTTGCAATTAATGATAGGGTCTAAACTATCTTTAGTTATCTCGATACCAAAAGCAAAAATAATTACAATGTCCAAAAATTCTGCGATTAAAGTACAAATTAATAATATCTTAATTAAATAGAATAATGTTGCAAACATAGTTGCATATCTAACGCATCTACGCATCTACAACAATTCAAGCAAGATAATAAAAATAACTAAACTAAACTAAATTATGATGTAAGAATTGTAACTGTCGAAACTGAAACGACAAAGATATATTCTTTTTACTTCAAATTAATATTTTCAAAAATATCCTCATCCACAAATTATCACACAAGAATTAAATTAACAACGGAAAACGTTATTACTTCACGGGTACAAATCGATTGTTACTTCCAACCCTCTCATTTGGTTCTCATTAAAAGGACCGGATGCCTAATTACTTAAATGACCAGCCAATTGAGATCTCTTTGCTTTCTTTTTAAATATAATTTCTAAACATTGTTGGGAACAGATGGATGCAGTGGGAGGTCTTGTTTAGTTGGTCGTTATGATCTATTAAATCTAACGTCCTGTGTATTTATGCTGTCCTGGTACATTGATTTGATTCAGGGATGATAATTTGTTTAATTTGAAGGTTAAGGATGTGATGGATTTTAATTATGACATAACTGTAGAATGTTTGAATATTTCCACGTTGTCATTTATTTTAATTTTAGAATTGTTCACCATTTTTTTAAAACATCCGTTTCAATTTGTCTAAACATAGATGATAAGTTTCCTTGTTTTGTCATATCATTGTGGTAAAAAAACCTACAGGTATCTTACCTACAGGGAAGAAAACAAACATCTACCTCGTAAATCAAATAACATTGTGTACAATGATGACTTTCTGCGAATATTTTTTTCCACTTGAACCTAAATAAACACTTTCTATTTCATCAAACTGATAGCTCTGAGTGTTTGATCTATGATAAAATGAAGACAAATATTGATTTTTTAATGCCATATCATTTTTACTTAAGAAATTGCATTTTATTTGCGGTTAATCTTATCTTTATGACATAATATGCATATTTTACATAAAAAAATGCATTCTATAATTGCTAAGCTGATTGTTCAGTTGAGAAAAATATTTATTAAACAAGGTCTTCGCTGTATTCATTCATTCATTTTATTTTTTCAACCTGAACAGTTTTAAAGTAATTTCTTTAAAAATATTCATCAAAGGCGTAAATTTGATACAATCTAAACGATAATAATCCAAGATCTAAACAATACCTTCGATAGCGAGTTTCCTTTCAAGACAAAAAGCTTTGATCCGAAGTAAACGCAACCATAGACTAAGATTTCGCGTAGAATACAAAATTAGCGTGTGCGCATGCGCAGGATGTCGGTGTCCTTTGCTTGAACTGACGACGGTTGAAACACGATGGTTGGAATGAACGAGAATGGGTAACGCAGGCATATCCTATGGGACGGACGGATAGGGTTGATAAACAGAAACGTGATTAAAACTTTAGACACGTAAATATTGCAGAATTTTATGATCGAGATTTAAAAATGGCTATATTTAGCCTATAATTTGTACACTCCTTAGTACTAATGATGTTTTTTGCATTACATATTATCTATTTGCAACATGCAAATGCTAAAAAACAGTAATTGTACGTGCCATAACATATTTTTATACAAAAATACCCATCTTATAGTTGTACAACATATGAAAAAACTAAAACAGATAGATTTTCAAGAAATGGCAAACATAAATTTGAGGTAGTTGAGATTCTATTTTGATAATCTTGGAAAGAGAATTTAATATTTGTCAGTCAGCATAAACAGATCGTCAACATTAAATAAACAAAATGTTGTTAGCATTACATTGACATAATATAAACATTTTTAAACCCATGATGTTTATCTTCTACATTACCACATTACCATCCCTTGCTTATAATCCACACGTCCCATGCATTTCTATATTGTTGGAAAAATCGTGAGTGGCTTACTCGTGACGTCCTTACCCAACCTTGGGCACATCATACACACTATTTAATATTCTACTAATGTTATTTTGACAACCAAGAAAGCTCTCTTCGACTGCCTTCATGCAATTCATATTTATATTATTTATTAATCTTGGCAGACACGATGACTTTATTTTTGGGTCTACTGCAATTTATTGTGTAGAGATGATGTCTTCGCTTCGACTAAATGGTCGTGTGTAATGTAAATGTTCGTAATTTGTTTCTAGTTTAGTTCCTTGTCTAGTTTTGTGTATTGGTCATTGCTTCATGTTCGATAAGAATGGTAAATACGTGGCTGTATAATATTATTACCCGTGTCAGTAGCAATAATTGCAGTGTCAATCGTTATTAACTTCGAGTGTCAAATCATGTTCGTCTATCATCTATAAAGTGGACCAATACCTTCTTTCACTAATCTACCAAGTCAGTTTTGATATCAATAAACAAATACAAAACGTAAACATCTAAATTTTACAGCTCATTTCTTTCACAGCCTATTTCTCTACCGCAGTTGATCGTTACAGTAAAACAGGCAATTAAGTGAGACATAATAGATTTGACATGTACTAAAAATCTTAACTAAGCCAAAAGACAAATAAACCTTCTACTCCAAGATGCTCACGAAATGTAGTTCCGAAATGGAGAGGATGCTTAAAGTGTCGTAAAATTTTTATAGTTCGAATGAAAATAAATAGTTTTTCACCGTGTCCATTTAGATGGTTTACTATAAAATCTTTTACAGCTGAAAGAAGATGGGGTTCTGGAGCATATTCTGTAGTAAACTATCTATAGTTTAAAAATAGTTTATGAGAACGACTATAATATTTATGGTTACAGTTACCTGACTCAATCTCAGCGTCTGACAATTTTGCCTAGATGATGTTGATTGGTTTAACCTTGCTACTTGTTTAGCTCGTGCTGAATTACGAAACAGGTCTTTTCAATTTGTTTGTATCATTTAAGTCTAAGAATAACTATTTTGCATCATCGTATTCAGTCTCTGATTGTGTATCATGTTACAAACGTGCTCTGAATGCAGATTAGTTTGAACCAAATCAATAACGATTTATTGGAACAATTGTTCGACGTATTCGCTTTAATGACTCTTACGAGCCCATATTCACAGCATGAAAGGTTCTTGGTTTCTAACAGAGACGTTGGTTATAATCAAAGAGGTTTAGGAAGTTTGCAATCAAAATCAATTTTATCATCTTGATTCACCTCGTTATAAGGCCTCTAGTAATTAATTCTGTAGTATTTGCCAGCTGTACAGGTAACAGGTCGGTAAATAACACCAATTTATTTAGTTTGATATATTCGCGCCAAATAAGTGAATCGTTGCCACGTCTCCGGGAAATTTGTCAGAACGTGCATAATCTCGCCTGTGACTCTAAACTCATAAATAACGGTTATTTTCTCTCCAAATGAGACTAAATTAATTGGTCTTTTGCAGGAAAGTAAACTCTTTGATATATGTAGTAAAGATTATAATTGGACGTGCAAATTATAGTAAATTTTGTTCTATTTCGATTTATTGAGCTGTTTGTGGTGGGTAGCTTATCAATAATTTATTTTTTTTGTCTATGGCGCCTTCTATAAATTCAATTTAATTAACTTAAAGTGCACTTATAGACATTAATAATATAGTCTTTATAAGCTTTTAATAAGACATAAGTACTTTAATTAACCTTTAGACTGCTTCATCCATCTTGCAAAAACCAACAGCTGGCGTTGCCTAGATATTTCAAAGGTTATCAATAATAGTACTTTTGATGCACCTGCTCGTTGAGCTATCGATAAATAATTTTGCATTAAATGAGCTTCAATTATGAGTTTTTAAGTCAATATTGTGTTAAGTAGTCACTTAGTCCACATTAATTGACTTGAATTAATTGAAAGAATTGATAAGTAACAAACGAGTTAAATGATACATTAAGCATAATTAGTTAATCTATATTTTTTATCGTTGCATTACTTTTTTTATAGTAAGGTACTTTTAAAAGTCATGCTGCTTGTTGCAAGTGAGTTGGAATGTTGCTTAAAAACTTACATATATTTCTCTGCCAATAGTTTTTGCACTAACGCATCAAGTCCTTCTCAATGTTCCCATAATTCTTCAATACGTTTATTTCTTATTCCCTTGTCAGCACGTCTGATATTTTTGATATTCCTTCATTAAATATCGTAGCCCCAGCAGCACCTAATAAATCTTACGTATTTGACGTCGCGCCTTGCTTGATCCGTATCGCGACTTCTATTTTAGCTATATTGCCTCTGATATTAATATTAGCGATATTTATGTCATATTTGTTTTTGGATTGAGGAGATATTTAGCTGGACTGAATTGTAAGTGCATCAAGGTTTTCATTATGCTGATTGAACAATACTACTTTTAGAATAAAAACATCGAAATACCTAATGAGTCTAATGACGCAAAATACTACATCAAAACATGCATTTGTTATTATGCTTTATTCAGATACAGTTGTTGAATATGTTTATTGACTAAAAAAAAATGTGTGTTTCTGGATGTTTCAAATTAACAGAATAATATACCTGGCTTCTAATTTAGCTCAACCTACGAATATTAATTGTGTATCAAAATAACAGCATCTTAAAACAAACTAGCATAGTTAATTTCCATCCATGTCCGCCGCTGAACGTTTGTCATTGATGTATTCGCGCATGCTGCGCCCGCGCACTGTAAATATTTGTTGTGCTATGATACGTGCTTCAGTTCATTGAGCTTTGCGTCTATTTGTGATCTCAGAAACTGCTCTGTTTTCCTAGCCAATTACCCCTGCCCTTTTTGTTTTACAAGGAAATAGTAATACTCTCTTCCTTGCTTAATATATTTGTCTTCAGAAACATAATTTATCTTGACCAAAGCTAGCTTATAATATGATAAATACACAAGTAAGTAAATAATTGGTTCCAGTTAGCATATACATTTTCATATAAAACAGAAGATTTCAATTGAAAAATGATGTCTGCAAATGCTCAATCTAAATTTAAACATCAAAGAACCAAAACTGATCTGACTTTTTCCGACGAAAGATTTGCAATGCTCCACCCCCCAAAATGAACATTAGCAAAGGGCGAAACGTCATGTCAACGCTGTCCACTGTCAATGACAAATTATTCCATGTCCATTCTTTGCATTCACTGCTTTCCAAAATCGGGGACAATCTTCTTTATGACTGAAAGTTTAGAGTTCATTTTATCAAGACAAAATTGATTGAAACTGCATCCCAAGTTTGTCAGTATCAGTTTTTGAATGCACATGGTGTCTCCATATTCATTTTACAGTCTGTTGCTATTCTAGGAATAATATTCCACCATATATTCGCGTATTTTGGGACAGGTGCCCAGATGTTAGGCTCTTAGCCTTCCTTTTGCCTTTTCGGTAGGGGAGTTATGCACCAGACCATTTGTCTTCTTATTCGTCTGCATCTGAATTTATTAGCTCTGCTTTTTTAATTTTATTATTTTCAAGTTAGTGAACTTGATCCCAATTACAGTGCTCTGACTAATTGCTGATTAAGTCAGTTTTGATTATTTGTGTCAGTGTGTAAGCATGACACATGTAAGTATGATTTCTATCTTTAGGTTTAGTTAAATTGTATCACAGACATTTTACGGGCACTTTCATGTAATCTCAATATTTAAAATTACCTACTAGATAAAAAGGTGAGGGAGAAACATGTTGATTATTAACAATGTCTGATGAAGTAACAGTAATTTATGGCAACACACAATTGCAGAGTCATACGCTTAAATATACGGCTTGTTTAGAAAGTTCAGTTGTTTCCTCCAAGCAAGTACTAGATAACAAAATTAATAGTCGATCCAATCTTGGGGCAATAAATCTGATAATATATATAGGCCGGCTTATTCAATCGGACGCGGAATCAAAGGCTAACTCTATTAGAGAATGGGATAAGATATACCGTTTTGAAATCTACATTATTGTTGATAACAAATTGCATATTGGTGTGACATTAACAATATTTTGTTTACTAAATGTTTATGAAACATGTGTATCATTTAAAAATTCCTTTATTTCTCATTATTTTCACTATCTTCAAGATTTAAACTTAAAGCTAATGTTTCAAGCTTTTTATTCCGAACAAGTCTGAAAGATTTGTCGTCGTTTGCATGTAATAATGTAACAAATATATTCACGACTTGTATCTTGTCTGGTTTGTTAAGATTGCTAATGACTTCGAGATTATAGGTGAGCATTTCAGATTAGCTCATAATTTTACAATGTCTGTAGGATAAAGGCATGGCCTGGGGTTAAGTAAATAGTAAATATGTATAAGCTTGTTTTCTATTATAATGGAATTCTCTTTCTCATATTTTACAATCACGTATTCAACAGCTGCATTGGTATATAGTATTTCAAAGTCAGTTTATTCTTGTTCAAGATAACTTTACAATTTAACCGAATGTTGATGATTTTGCCAAAGTAACTCTAGAATTATTTTTGCCTTATGGCAAGTCCTTAAACAAGTTGTGTTCGCTTATTATTTTTAACTGCATGCCATAAATCACCCGCTTCAACATTTGCACTGTAACTTTAAAAAACTTGACTAGCAAATTCTGCTAGCGCAGCGGGTCATCAAAGATCGTTGTGTTTACCATTAAAATTTTTCTCACGAACACATGGCGGCCCTCGTGGGCATGCAGTAGCATTGGCGAAAGTTTAATGTTTAATTTAGCGCGTTTCGCAAGGGAAACTTCATTAGGTAAGGATGCAATGTTTATGATGGTATGGATTGATGGCATTTCTAGACCGTGTTTGTTAGATGATTTGTTTTTATCAATTTTATTTGTTGTGAATTTTCTTGGTGATGTGATATGCTTTCGAGCTTATTTGATACATTCTGTAGGTATTCTTTAAGTTGTATTTTTTGTCATCTATACTATTTTGTGTATTTTTATTTTACTAACAAAATGTAACTAAGATTTAAAATCCCAATGCATTTACATCCAAAAAATGTTGTATGTATTTATTTGAGTACTTTACCACTGTTTTGAAATCAATTATATTCTGTTATCAAAATGCTAAATTAAAAGTTAATTTTACAATCCAACAGATAAAATACATGGAACTAAGAAACAGTAAATAGTATGAATAATTGTAGGCATATATTAAAGAGATTAGATAGGACAAACTGATTGGCAAGATTTATTCCTCCTAGTCCGGTAACATCTAGGAGATAAATATGTGTTAGATAATCTTATCATAGGTAATGCTTAGTAGATATGGAAGGTATAGGAGGTAATAACAGGCTTTCGCCACCTTCGGCTAATTCTAGGTGAAAGGTGGCCGACGTTGTGATAACTTTGTAATTAATTGGTTGTAAACACCTCATTTGATGAGCCTGTTAACTTGTTAGTTAACGGTATATATTGGAGGTTAACTTAAACAGTAAGTAACTGTGCTTAATGTTAATTCAAGGCTTATGGTCCAGTTTCTGAAGTTTCGGGTAGATGATAACTACAAATATAAATATAACCTGATCCCTCAAATATAACCTAAACGAATTTAAAAGTGACACAAGTCATTCTTGAAAAAAAAAACACAACTGTCACTTTTTTATGGTTTTATATGCTTAGCCTGCCAATAAGGTTTATATAGCACCTGTGAATTGGGGCTAAGTGTTATATCTTACTGAATATAATATATTATGTGTTAAATTAGACTAGATTCTTTTTTTTTCATATTTATATAACATGGCTTTTAAAAGTCTTGTTAATAATTTTCATGATTTGTGTTTTTTTCGTGGTTTATATTGTTTTAGCTTTAGCATTGCCATCTAAGTTATTACTATTATAAATAAACTTGGCTCTTGAGTTTATTAGTCTCTATAGTAAATTATAAGCCACATTTATCATGCCACAACTAAATAAAACTGAAATTGAATTCATGATTTTAAATATATCTTCGACTCCACAGATTCTGTGTCCTCGATTCTCGCTGCAGATTTATGGATGTCCCTTTTTTGCTGTTTATTTATTTTAAAAAAGCGCATCGTGTCAAGTTGCGCAAAAACTGTTTATCAAGTCAGTCGGTAGTGTTACTGTTGATGGGAGTTAGAAAAAGACGGGGCTAATAGGTTTTTTAACCGTTGCTTAGTGCTTGTTGAACTGTCGGTCTATCTGCTTGACATTTGGATTCATAGAGCTCCGTTATTTAAATAAATACTTAAATAAATCGATTTAATCACTATAATAAGCGGGCATAACAACGTTTTTTGCTCCGTTTTCCTAAAAACTTAATTAAATTTAATTAACACAAAGACTTGCCGAATCCGGAATATTAATTTGATGATAATTTTATTATGTTGTTTAATATTACTTACACAAAACACAATATAACATCACGTCTATCGCCATCCACTGGGCACAATTCCAACTCCGTGCTGCTATTGTTTACCTAGTTTCCTGAATAAACAGGCTTGCCTATTTCAGGAACTAAATGTGCCCACTATACTTTTCACATGAAATGAAATGTACCAATTATATAAATCGCTTGTGGCTGCTTGTGGCGTCTCTTTTGCTCCTGTAACACAGGTTAAGTCCTAGCATAGAAGTGAAGGATTCGTTTTGAACACCACAAGCGACCGAACGTACCAACACTACATTTTATGTAATTTAGTTAAGTGGCTTTGTATCTGCATTTATTACTAAATAAAGATTATTATTATTATTGTGGTTTATGTTACCATATCTCGGGACTACAGAGTCCCGGAACTTTGGTAGGCATGTGTGGGGCCGAAGCCAACAGCACAGAGGCCCGATAAACACTTTACTCTAAATGTAATGAGGCACAAACCGGCGATTATCCCTGTTCACATTATAAAAATGCACCCAAGGACAATCCCCGGTTTGAGCAGACCTATTGCAGAAAATGGAGACTAAATGATAAGAGCTATTGTGTTGAGGTGCTAATGGACTGGGTATTCTGGTTTATGGTAGGTAAAACTGACGCCTTATTATTATTGTTAATTTGCCTTAAAAGTTCACAAATAACACTTTTGCCCGACCCGGGAATGGAACCCTAGACCTCGCGATGAGAAGCGCATACGCTAACCACTAGACCATTGACGCGAGGAGGAGGTATTACTGTCATTGCTATTGGTCAGAAAACAATTATTATATTAATTTTCATATTGTAACCCAAACAAAGCACCATTTCATTGCATATTTCTCGCAAAAACCATTCCTTTAATTTAACTGTTCACAGTAAATTGCTGTGGAGTTAGTTCTGGCTAACAATTTCCTAGGAACGGTGTTGTTTTCCTAATAAACATGTTAGATCGCGTTACTACTCGGTTCGGGTTTCAACCACAACATGGAAATGGTTACACCATCGTACATCACTGCGGTAGGATTGGGTGGATTTTAAATGTGGCCGAAATTGCTGATTCAAAGATAGATGTAGATATAGATTTTATAACAATTGAGGTATAAGGATGTATAAAAGACTTACAATATTAAAACTTATTGTATATGAGGTAACTTATTGTATATGAGGGGTGCTTTGCAGAACATGCTTTTATGCATCATTGTTGTTTTGTTGTACCATGCAAAACAACAATGATGCATAAAAGCATGTTCTGCAAAGCACCCCTCATATACAATAAGTTACCACAAAATATCAGAAACCTAAGAGATCAGCAACAATTTAAAAAGGAACTCCACAAATTTCTTACAAACAAATGCTACTATTCGGTCCAGGAGTATTTTGATGACAAAACATTCAATTAGTAATAATAATATGTATAGTTTTAAATTAATTTAAAAAATTTGTCAATAATCACTGTGTAATAGTAATAATTGTGTAATATCGAACTAAAAATTTTAAAGTAATTGAATAACTGTAATATTATAATGATTATTAAAATGTGTGTGACATAATACTAATAATATGTAACTTTATATATGTAACGTTCTTGTTGCTAAGTAATTAAATATTTGTGTTACTACTAACATTTGCACACCAACATGGTAAAATATGAAATGGACATTCATGTAAACTAACACCATACTGTACTCATATTTGGCAAATAAAAATTTAATTGAATTGAATTGAATTGAATTGAAAACGTAGTTCATTTTTTAAATCTTGGAATATATCCAAGAAGGCAATCCAAAAGTGCACGGTCGGCGTAGTGGTTAAATCGGTCACCTCGCCGCTTTCAACTGCGCTGGTGTTGTGTGTTCGATCCCAACACGGGACAAATCTTTGTGTGATCCTAAAAGACTTTTCTGACTCTGGGTGTTCTTTGTGTGTGTGTGTGTCAAATGTATATTTGTGAACACCCCCGCGACACAGGATTTATTGTAGTGTGCGAGCGTCTAGGCAAATATTTTGTGCACAAAAATATAAATAAACAATAACATCACAACAGTTTCAGATTCACAGAACTAGCTGTTTTGGTTGTAAATAATATTACCTTATCAAATTTTGTATTAGAACGTCGTCACACCAAAGACCAGTCAGGCAAGCATTTTAGCTTGAGAAAGATTTTGTTATGTTTCCCCACATAAAATATGAAAAAGCGTGACTAAATCTATCTCGCGCTTGTATGCTTGTCCCCCAGATAAATGTTGATGCAGTAAACCATTTTTATTTGCAATAATTTCAATATCAACATTCCATTTATTTGCCTTTAAATCAATTATCGTTTTGCTAAGACAATATTTGCCAACTACGAAATAGTCCAATTATCCTTACAATGTCTCTGGAATGTTTTCCGAGCTTACCACTAAACAAATATTAGTGCTGAGTCTCTGCCCTTGAACCATCAGCCGGGGGTAGGCAGAGAGCGAAGTTAAAATAGACTACAGTTATTTATACACCGACAAAAGGTAAACTGTGTAGTACTGAGTTAATCATTTTAACTGCGTATTGGTCTTTTTCGGTACTGACAGGTTTATTGTTACTGCTGTATGTAGGTTTCTCAGTTTGTGAAACAGTCATGTTATGCTCTGCTTATGCAAAGTGTGATTCACACTTTTGATTTTATTTCAATGATTTATTGTTTGACGAAATTTCGAAGTGAGTTCATCGGTTACGGAACGAGCAAAGAGCACTTAATCAATATGGAGAGGAAATGAAAGCAAATATCTATGTGAATAAAGTCTGCCAAAACTCGTGGGGGATGGCGAGTCCTTTTGGTTTAATTATCTAAGGGAACGAGTGATAACTATTAATAAATAAGGCCTTATACCATATTGACGATAACCATCATAAATTATCTACTACACCAAATTATTGGCATATGAGACGTAGTCGCGTATCCTGTTGGTATAGCTGTGAAGTGTAAGGTGCACTGCTTGCCGCGCCCGTTAGCTATATATACCTATCTACATCTATAAAAAAACGTTCCTACGTCTTACGATCGAGAGGTCGTGGGTTCGAATCCTGGCCATTACACCACGAACGTAAACTTCCTCCTAACAGAAGCGAATTAAGCTTAGCTGGAGGGGGTTAACAAGAATACTAGTAATTTGTATTTGCAAATTCCTAGTAAGCTTTTAAAAAAAAAAAAAAAAAAAACTAGCAAATCTAAAAATGTTGATTCCCCACCGTAAATAAATATCTCACAACTTACACACAACGTCATCTAGTCCCAGCAGAGCTTGTACTATGGGTACTAGAATAACTTAAACTAATACATAAATACTTTTTATTTTGTAAATACATACTTATTATACATAGAAACAATTGAATACATAGAATAGAATTGACGACCGGATGGCGGAGTGGGTAGAGTACCTGCCTGCGACGCCGAGGTCGCGGTTTCGATTCCCGCTGAAGACAAATCTTTGTGTGCATGAACATGGAGGTTTGTCTTAGTCTGGGTGTTTCTATGTATAATAAGTATATATTTACCAAAGAAAAAGTATATATGTTTTAATATCAGTTATTCTAGTACCCAAAAATACAAGCTCTGCTTAGTTTGGGACTAGATGGCGTTGTGTGTAAGTTGTGAGATATTTATTATTTATTATTATTTATTAAACACCCAGACCAATATAAACCTCCATATTCATACATACAGAGATTTGTCTTAAGCGGGAATCGAACAGGCAGCAGTCAGTAGCACTACCGACTCCGCTATCCGGTCGTCAAAGTCAAAAGCTCAATAGTTACCTCTAATAGAAATAATGACACGGTATCATCGTCATTTGCAGGCTGCATTAAAATAACATTAGCCTTGATTAGCGCCGAGTTACTATTATTTGACGTTTCCTGCATTTATTCATTTTCCGCTGTGGTGGCATGTTGACTAGGAATTTGTCGGATTTAACTGTTATTACCTGATTGTTGATGTTTTTAACAATAGTTAGAGTTTTTAAACACATTTTGTACTTCTTATTCTTCGTCGTGTCGATGGCTAAGTAAAATTTTATTTTGACTTGCCATCGTGGTGAAAGGATTAGCCAATTCGCTTTGAAGACCTCGCAAATTGCCCAGGGTGTACGACACTACGAATTTTGTACTAAAGAGTTATACAAAACTCTTTCGTTATTGAAAAGGTAGACTGGCAGAGAATGCCTATCGCATTAACTCCGCCTTGTATACAAATTTTATATAGGAAGTTTATAAATAAAATAAATAAAAAGAAAAACTTACGGCACTTTTTGCAAGATTTAACAATTTGTAGAAATTACTTCTTCTCAGTCGTTATCTTCATTGTTTAAGGTCGTGTCTAGCTAGAAGTATTGGTCCCTCGATGCAGTATGCTTCTCCACGTATTCCTGTCCTTGGCGGTCTTTATAGCCTTGGTTTAAGTTAAGTAGAAATTTTAGTAAACTGAAAAATATATTTAAATATCATACATACATATCGCACTAATAATACAATAGTGATGTAACTCAAAATAGATGTTTTTTCAGAATCAACGAAAAACTGATTATTCTCTTCCTATCATAGGTTTAAAAAAAATTAATGTGTCATGTGTTTTCAAAATGAAATTGAAGATAGTAGTTATTCACCAATAATTAAAATAATAATAAATGGGAAAATTATTCCGAAATTTTTAGTTACGACAGTATTATTCCAAAAACAATGTTCAAAATGAAACAACATTTTAAGTTATGTCATTATTGTAGAAATATTTTGTGTTACAACATAGTAAAATTACTAATTTTCACTACGATTTTAAATTATTCTTGGACTTACAACAATATTGGAAAATTAATTCTCGGTATTTTATTTACGTTTAATACGAACTCTGAAAATGTTTGATTAGGATAATAATAAATAAAACCAGATTATTTCTAAAAGCAGTTATAATTGAAATTAAATCGGACAAAACTACAAATCAATGCTTGTAATGTACTTAAACTAGTAGAAACATTTAGTAAAATAAAATAAACCTTCCAAAACCAAATCAATCATTCGTAATTCAGATAACAAAATATTTATTTGTTCTTAAACATTTTTAGTTAATCTTAATTCAACAAAAAAAACCTTAAACAAAAAACAAAATATTATTCTTACATTTAATAGTGTAATGTAATAGTGACGTTAAGGAACAGAAATATTTGTATTAAAGACATATTTTTACTTAGATTTAATCAGCCTGAAAAGCACAATGAAATTATTACTCATATTTAGAGCATGTAAATCTTCATTTATTACGTCTCTCTTCTTATTTTGAGTTAAAGGTATCTTGCTTGTGTATTCTTGTGCCAGTCCAATAGAAAATAATGAGGTTTGATTTCCAGTTCGTCGTAAGTTACGTACGAAAACCTTTTGGTAATTTTCTTCTGCAATTTTTGTAAAAGAATGTTAATGGATGTTCTTTTTCAAGACCAAAAACCTTAATGTCTTGCCATTTTACTCTTACTCTATCTTCATTTATATTAAAATTGTTACCCCACTCTTATTTAAGTAATTTAAGATTATAAAATTTATCGTAAGTCATTTCAGTCACGTTATACGGTTTTCCTGTCTTTTTAGCGGCCGTAATTAATGTAATGTATTGTGTTGGGACACAAAACGCCTTACTTGTTTCTCAATTACACTGTGCACATTGTCACCCTCGTTCTGAGAGTGACCGCGAATCAGGAAGTTGTGGGTAATACTTTTTACATTCATTTTTTGATTTTCCATCTGAACCTACAAATAAAATAAGTATTTATTAGTTCAAAAACACACTTGTTGCATGCATGTCATAAAGACTGTAGTAACTCTAAATTTATGAAATAAAATAGTCAGTAAGCATTTTAATCATAAAACTTCTGCAAATTCGATTGAGTTGTAAGTAATACTGTAATTTGCAAATAGATAATTATACAAATTAATTTATAAAGTACACAAAAAACCGGCATAAATGTATGATTCAAAAAAACTGCATCAAGTCAAAAATGATTAACATAATCAATTATAGTGTCGCAATTAGAAATATTATTTTAAATAATGCTTGTGTAAATCAGTAAAATGTAGTAACTAGAAATAACAACAATCTAACAAAAGTGCACAGCGTGTCCAATCAATTTTTCGGCAGAATAGCAAGCCAGGCTGCAATGCAAAAAAGCTGAACCGTACTATACTTCAGACAACGAAACGAGATAATTTTCATGATTTACAATTATAAACCCAATTCACAGGTCCTAAAGTTTAATTTCTATTGCAATTGAGATTGTTTAGGACATTTTTAACAGTTTTTATTATACGAAAATCAACTAAAATCACAAAGCAATAGAATTTATATTCGTGTGATTTGTAATAACATAAATTTATTTTGTTTCGTAGGCTTTAGTATTGAGTAAAGCAAGCAAGCAATTGCAAGCCGAATCATAGCTTCAGAGATTCTTTTTATGCGTCTGGCGTTTTTTGTCTGTCTGCATGTTTGAGGTCATTGGACATCTGCAGTACCTAACTGATGGTTTTTTATATTGTTTTAAAGCTGCAGTTATAACCCATTAAATGTAGTGATTTGAGATCCCACCAGTAAATAAAAAATGTCTGTGTATTGTCTGGTTTTAGAATATTTTTAGAAGTGGCGATTTCATCTGTTTTAGTATTGTCTATTAAGAGGATTTTAGGTTTAATAATACATATATTATTTTTTCGTGTTCTACTTTAGTTTTTTATATGGCTGTGTTAGTTTAAGTGTTTACAATACGTGGGAAATGATGATTTCAGATTGCAGATTTGGGTGTCTAGGCCTATAAAGATAGATAGATAAATCTTTATTTGCATACCATTTCATTACAAACTAAAGTCAAAAATAAAATACAATAACAATATGCAAAGGGCGGCCTTATCACTTGACGCAATTTCTGCCAGGCAACCTTAATAAAGTGCATTTATATCATAGAATATTATCGGCCCGGCGTTCAAAGTTCAATAAATTATAAAAACTTACATATTATGTAGTACTCATGTAACTGACCAGCCTCACTGTGTTTTTCCATCATCCATAATACACCTGGTAACTTGATTCTTCTATAAACTCTTGTAGTTTAACACTAACAATGTCACTACTTACCCTTCAATTCAATGTAGATGTAACTGGATCTTGAATATAAATTTCGAAGTCTATTGAACATCATCCTGGCTTTTTTGATTATTTTTTATAGCATTTAGCTATGCTTAGCAAATTGTACTAAGAAACTGTTGAAAAATTGTGGATCCGGCAGGATTTGAACCTACGCCCTTCTGCACACCGGGCAGTCGCTTTTATCAACCTTCTGGAAAGACCGTAGCTGGTTGGTTAAAGCGACTGCCCGATGTGCAGAAGGTTGCAGGTTCAAATCCTGCTAGTCCTAGTGCTAGTTTCAACTGTTTCTTAGTATCATCCTGGATTGTTTATAATGCGTTAAGTACATGTAGCTGATTGGTTGCTAGACCAAATAACATACACGTCATTAAATATGGGCGTTATGTTCGTACCCTTCTGGATATTGCCAGGTTACGACAGAAGGGCAGGCAGAAGGCTACACTAGGTATTTATAGGTCCCAGGTATCAGGTCTTTCGCCATCTATCACACTACGAGCTGTTACTAAAAATTCCTGACGGCAAAATCCCGAATTACCTGTGGAAGAGTCAGGCATCGAACGTTGTATCCCGATTAGCAGTCGCATCGTTGACCAACGAAGCTAGACAACAAACAAGTGCAGTTAGACGAAGTGCTAATTAAAATTCGTACATATTAGCAATCAACGGTGGTGACTAAACGGGCAAGTGAATAGGTGTACCTACAGCATATTTAACACCTACCAAATTTAGTGTACAATACTATGCATGTATATGTATTTGTCATTACATTGCATGTACCTTTATATTACTATGCGCGTAATAATTCTTTTACACGCGTATTTTTTATATACCGTCTAAGTTAGTAGTTAGGTTTTCCTCTGCTTGTTGCCCACTCGTAAGTCGTTAACTGTCTCGATGGTCTAGTGGTTAGCGTATGCTCCTCTCACCGGTGTTGGGTTTGATGCCCGGATCGGGTCAAAGTGTTATTTGGGATTTTTTCGTCACCTAAACATAACAGGTGAATTGTGAGTTTTATACACCTGAGTCAAACCCATCTGGGTAATGTAGGCGTGATGTTATGTTATGTGTAAAAACCCTCAAAATCGCAATTTTATGGTGAAACCTTTTTGAACTCTCCTATTCACCTTTTATCAACAAAAAATATTAATCGATAAACTTAAAGATTACGTTCGCCATTTACGCTAAAGATAAATTAAAGGTAAATTTGTTTTTTTACATTAGATAGAACGCCAGAAGCAATTACACTATCCAATGGTCCCAATGACAAGGCCAAATACACACATTCACTCACACAAGCACACCCAGTCTCAGAACAAATCTTTGCAAATCACACAAAGATTTGTCCCATGTGGGTATCGAACCCACAACACCAGTGCAGTGGAGAGCGGCGAGGTGACCGCTTAAACCACTACACCACACGTGCAGACAAACGATGAAACACTTTTATTGAAATGCAACATTCATTCCACATTCAATATTTTAGTTAAATGCATAATAAATACATCGATGCCAAATTTATTGGGCAATAAATATGTTTACTTGTAAGATTATTTCCAATTATTAGTACAAACACGTTTGACAAACAATGGTTATGGCTTAATAATTAGTATATATATTATATAATATAATATGGAGGTTACTTTGATGTATTCAAATTTTATGCATCTACTGTATGAAAAGCAACAGAACATACGCCGTAGTTTAACTGCATTCAAACCTACTTAGGTATTAAAAGTATTAGCAAAACAAACTGTCTCGTTGGTCTAGTGGTGAGTGTATGCGCCTCTCACCGCGAGGTCTCGGGTTCGATACCCGGGTCGGTCAAAATGTTATTTGTCAAGTTTCCGTCAGAAAATTCACAATAGCAGCACGGAGTTGGAATTGTGCACGGTGGATAATGATATGCTCACCCCCTATCCCATTGGACCTAATCATAACAGGGGAAACATACATATACAACATGAATGATTATTTTTATAGCATTTAGCTATGCCTAGCAAATTATACTAAGAAACAGTTGAAAAAGATATGGGAATGGCAGGATTTGAACCTGCGACCTTACTGCACACCGGGCAGCCATTTCACTATTTACAACAATTGTGCTGAATGTAACTTCGCCATGTTGGTTTGTATCCTACTTAAGATAGGACAAATGGATGAACGTGACGTCACGAAATGACGTATCATACAGTTGAACAATTTAGGGTTCTGGTAAGAGGCGACCATAGCTAGATGGCTAAAGCGGCTGCCCGGTGTGCAGTAAGGTCGCAGGTTCAAATTCTGCCGGTCCCATATCTTTTTCAACTGTTTCTTAGTATATACAACATGTTATGTTAAGTTGAAAAAAAAATGCTTATAATAGGTGGTCGCTTGCTAACTTGTGTCTCAGCAGCCATAATGAAACAAAAATAAAATCAATATATCTTGAGAATTATACAATTAAATTACAGAGCAGGTATTTATCAGAAAATAAACTTGCACTATATTGTTGCATGTTTCTAGATGTGTCCGATAACTAAAAGGGCAGATATAAATGTAAAGCAACAAAATAAAAATATTGAAAACGACAGCAGATTTAACTATACTTTGTCCATTCCTTTATTTTCTTTTTGACAGAGCACGCCTATGAATTACCGTTTTTTTTTGTCAGATTAATGTACTACAATAACTACTTACTTTATTGACAAGCGACACTTTTTAGGGAAGTTCACTGTTTGTAACAAACAACCACAGACTATAAATCAAATCGTGAAATGAAATAAATCGATCATTATGAAAAAGAATAATTTGACTTTTTTTTGTGTATTGTCTATATTTTTTATAAAAAAACAATATAATAATAGTATCAAGATTCCATGAATAATTATTTGCAAGAAATTAAGTCGAAATCTTGGAATGACATATCAAAATGTAAACAAAGGTTACTAGGAAACCGTCATAGATAGACTAAGTATGTGACATTATTATTACATTATTATTTTGAATTTTTATTTCATCTAATAAATACTAATAAACGAATAATTAATAATGAACTAAAACCATTTCGATGTAATTAATCGATTGAAAGTTCTTCTTAGACAACATCGATAATGATTTCAAATCGAATCAGTAACGTGTGAAGGCATCTCTAAATGTAATCTGTCAAAAAGAAAATAAAGGAATGGACAGAGTATAGTTACGTATAGGCTCAAAAAAATGAACTACTACAGTTAATATACGTTTCAATTTATATGGTTTTATGTATAATAAGTTTTACAAAAGAAAAGTATATATGTATTAGTATCAGTTATTCTAGTACCCATAATACTCTCGCTCGAAAGCTCGATTTGGTTTGGGACTTGATGGCGTTGTGTGTAAGTTGTGAGATATTGCTATTTATTTATTTAATTAAATTTATAATAGATCGAAGGACCTGGAAAGGACATTAAGGTGAACATTGCAGAACAAAATGATCTGAAAACGAAGAAACAAGGCGATTCAAATAATGGGATATTAGATAGAAAGAAGAAACACGAGTAACAATAGAGAGAATTTTTTTTTTCTATTTTCTCTTATTGCAATCTATCAGACCATCAGATATTCAGCAATACGTTTGGTATTGATAGCAGATTTGTACGGAAACTGTCTAGTGACAGCTCCGTTTATTCTTTCAGCCTTTTTAGATGAAGTCTTGAGGAATCTTTCTCTTTAGTCTTCTGCTGACTGTTCGGGTGTTCATTAAATCCACTGCTAGCTTATTTGGATGATTTATAATTCGGTCTCGGTACGCTTTGGTCTTTTCAGAAATCTCTTCCGTTACGGATTTAATGCGGAAGTCGTGGGGGAGTATGTTATTTGAAACATACCAAGGTGCGTTCTTTATTATTCGCAATATTTTTGACTGGAACCTTTGAATTATTTCAACGTTTGATTTTGCCGCTGAGCCCTACAACTGTAGCCCGTATGTCCAAGAAACTTTTGAAGCCCTTAATTTAGTTATACTTGAGACACTTCAAAAATAGATCATTTAAATACTTAGCCTTCTGATCGTTGTCTGTGCTATACACATCTTCGATTCGACCTTTACTTGCAAGGTGACACGAAGAGCACAAGCTTTATTGACGGAGCTCTTTACAGACAGAAATGTTTCACAAGTGTGTATACCCCTAACCTTTGCTAATTCTGCTTCGTCGTGTCGATGGCTGAGTCAAATTTTATTTGACTTGCCATCGTGGTGAAAGGATTAGCCAATTCGCTTTAGAGAACTCGCGAACTGCCCAGGGTGCGCCGGACGTACGGAATCGTTGTGTACGTCACTTGGGGAGGCTCAACCTTTGCTAATTGATATGTAAAATGTAAATGCCAGGTGGAACTGCATTACAATTGGCTGCAGTTAAGAGACGTGGTTTAGATCTGGTTACTGTTTATGATCGCCTTGACTCAGAGAAATTGGAATATATTTCTCTATGTGAGTAATGTTTATAGGTAGAGATACTGATAATGTTTCTTAAATGCTATTTAACCTATTACTTCTAGTGTGTCCTTTATTGAAGCACTAGTTTTTACCCATGACTTTGTCCACATGGAATTCGCCTTTGTTACGCGCCTTGTAGTCAGTTACCTGCATCCAAAATTTATTAAGTCATAAGTCATAGGTAATTTATTTCTTAACAATATACATTGTGTTGAAAAATGGACACATAAAATAGTGAGTAAGTATAAAAAATAAAATAAAAATAGAGAGTAACATTATAAAATAGAACACATCATAACATACATCAACCATAAAAAGCTAGTATTTAAGGTTGTACATTTTAATTTAATTAACTTCTTATGTCAGGCAAGACACTCCACTCACTTAAAATCGGCCCAGCTGTTTGGAGGCTTAGCCGATACAAACAAACATACATAGAAAATTGAAAAACTGTAGTTTAGGCAAAGGTATCTTGCAAACAACTATACCAGCTTAAAAAATGTAATGTTGACATAAATAACGAAAACTTAAATTTTATATATTTGTATTGATAGGATAGTTGAAAAACTTGACTCATTATCTTGGTTATTGAGCCGACAATCCTGTACATAATATAGGAACTGCTATAATAATACAATATCATTTAATTTATCAATATAAAATCTAGATCTGGTTTTAATTACAGCAAGACCGAAACATGCCGATGTATCACATAATGTAAAAATATAAATACTGAGGAAAAAGAAAGTAAAAGTCAATTCTACGAAATCGTTGAAAATCTGAGCTGACAAACTAGAAGCAAAACTTTCACAAATTGAAACCATTTCATATCTCAATATTGAAATCAGCCCACAAATAGAAACACGTCATGCTCCTCAAATCCATAAGACATACAAGAACACAACGAACTCTCCACTGACACACGACATACTTAACCATGGTGCCATCTCTTCAGCAAATACATCGGGAGTGTTGCTTCTGTCGAGTGAAGAATGAGTCACAGTCTGACCTTGATGGAATGAGACAGACGACGGCCAGACGGTGGCAAATGTCTGGTTACTCATGTGCCGTGAAGGGATCTGTAGGGTTGTGATAAATAGTTTCGAAATAAGACTTCAATTTTAGGCCAACAGAAATCAGAACTTTTTGTAGATTACTTTGATGAAGCTCGCGACTTCAGTGTGTCATCATTTGAGAAAACAAAATTAAAGCAGTAAATATGTTTGCAAAAACGTAATGCAGGCTTGCCTCGTCTTGCCTTTTAAGTGTCTAAGGTTCTCTATCTTCGCAAAAATCTTAGCTTGATGAAGAATTTGCCCACGGGGTAGAAGACGGCTCAGAAGATACACTGTATTTGTATAGAATGCCTTTGCAAAAACCATTTTTTTTTCTGGTTAACACATCCCAAACAATGATAAACGACAACGTGGCAGACCCAGAAGGAGATGGCGGGATGAATTGGATTCATGGCAAATTGACTGGACACTGCAAGCCACAGACAGAGATAAATTGAAAAAGGGAGGGGAGGCCTTTGCCCTGCAATGGGACACTATAGGCTCGCAATAATAATAATAATAACACATAAATAAATCAGAAGCAGGAATAATGATTTATTCAAACAATGTAAAATGGACATTTAAATTCCCATATTTGCCTTCCTCGCTTCTCACAAATACAAGAGCTCAGCAACAAAGCTCAAACCAGAACAGACGACAATGGCACTTGGAGTTCAACAAACAGTGTTAAGAGCCACTGAACTACACTTGACCTAAACAGAATTCACTCGTACCACTTCAGAAGCAGATACTACAGTGAAATGCAAATATGAATACATTGACAGTCTTATATTGTCAAGGAGAATGTTGATTTTATTATTTTTGCACGTTTTGTTATGTTTTTTTATGCCAATAACAATCGTCAATTCAATTGCATGTTATTTAGTTAAAACAGTCAATATAATTATAATGTTATCGCAGAATAAACTGTAAGTGCTGTGCACACCTTTAAGTGACAAGTTCACCTAGCATATGCATGCATAAGATTATCTTACTAAAATGTACATGTGAATTGTAGTTGGAGTGCCATAAATAAATAAATAAACAAATAAATAAAAATAAATAAATCGTAATGTCTTCTCAAGTACATACGTTAAGAGATTTAAATAAGTATCTCACAACGTACATACAAAGCCATCTAGTCCCAAACTAAGCAGAGCTTGTATAATGATACTAGAATAACTGATACTAATACATGTATACTTTTCATTTGTAAATACATACTTATTATACATATAAACACCCAGATTAAGACAAATCCCTATGTTCATGCACAACAAGATTTGTCTATAGCGGGAATCAAATTCGCGACCTCGGCGTCGCAGGCAGGTACACCACACACTCCGCCATCCGGTCGTCCGTCGAACGCAGGTACATCACGTATACATACATTCTTCAAGACACATTAGGGACCACAATAAACTAAACGATATCACTGCTTGACATGTCTTGACTAAAAACCAGAAAAAACGATGTATGTAATAACACGTCACAATCTACAAACAGATCCGTTACGTCCCAATATGGTAGCTATTCAAAAAATGCCAAATAGATCAGAGAATCTTAAAACAAGAAATAACTAAATGAGTCAGAGGTTAAGATCGCCAGATGGCAAGAGGTACAACGGAAATACCTAATCTTTGCATTAGTCTATCGCGAGTTTACACTTGCCACTTGCCATAGTTGCCACTGCCATATGTGGGATACCGCTGAATGGAATGCTTTTTGAAAATAATCTTGTTCCGGTCGTAGTGGGATGAAGATGCTTCATATTATTATAATATATTTTATAGAAGGAAATTGTATTGAGATTTTACTGGTGGTAGAGCTCTTGTGAATGAGCTCGAGGGCGGCAACACCACCGTCTCACCTTTAACCTGCCGCCAAACAGTAGTGCTTCCATTACTGTGTTCCGGTTTGGTGGTGAGATCAGGCCCTGAAATTACTGGTACATGAGGCATAACACCGTAGTCCTCAGCTGCAGCGACGCATCTATAATCTGCTTTTGCGGATTGTTGATGTCCATGGGCTGTACTCCACTTACCATCAGGTGGACTACACGTTCGTTCGCTGTGGGAGTAGTATAAAAAAAAAAAGATACATGGCGGTGAATACGTCATAGCGAATTTGTTTTGAAACGACAGTTTAATAACACATGTTTTTTTTCAATTACTGGTGACAATAAAAACTAACCACGTCCAGAATCTGTGGCTTCAATAAATGTCACTATGTCACAAATACGCTGTATGGTTAAGCTAAATTGAAAATATATTAAAGTAAGAGAGATATAATATATTATAATCAATATTATGTTAACTCCCTCAAGGGTCTAGTGGTTGGCGTATGCGGCTCTCACCGCGAAATCTCGGGTTCAATTCCCGGGTCGTGCAAACGTGTTATTTGTAAACATTCCAGCAAGAATTTGTGAATACAACTTGTTTTAAAATAACTCATATGGTCTCTTTCATTTAATGTTTGTAAGGAGAATGATCGAAAACCGCAGCTGAACTTTAACCGCGGATCAAGAAGTTTAGTGGAATCGGAGCTATAACTGTTATTGACGAACGACATCTATCCACAGTATCATAACGCACCAGATCCTTAGCATTGAGATAAACTTGTCTAGATCCAGTTTAGTCCAGTTAGACAGACTCAATCATTTGATTTACAGCGCTCCTAGTTTAAGTGGTCCTTAAAATCTAGGTTACTTTGTAGATTTACCTGTAATTTTGTAATTTATTATGATAGCATTATTGTATAGAATTTGCCGTTCAATAATATGATTAATTGCCTAATTGGTATAAGTATTTGAATGTCGGCATAAATTCGAATTTATTGATCTTTCGAGTAACATTTTAATAAACATGAATTAAAATACACACACACACACACGCACACACACATACGCGCGTTCGCACGCACACACGACACAAACATTTCAGGCAATAATTGTTTACATTGTATTATTAAATTTAATGTAAAGATTTTCTTAGTATTATTAGGTCAGTTTGTTACAAACATACCCATAACTATGTAATATATTAGGAAGGAACTGCTTCTCAACATACAGCTCACGTTAGTTTGGGAATCAAGGCTTATATCTAAATTGCTGGATATATTTTGTTGCAATAAATAAATGTATTATTTATTATTATTAAATAGCGTTCCTTTTAAACGAATCATTATAAAAGCAACACATTCTTCTTCATAAATATTTGTTGTCTTGTTCTGTCTTCTGTTAAAGAGATATTTTATATATAAAACGTCTGGCAGTAGCTTAACAAAGTCGAAAATTTCTAGTAAATAAATTTTAAATATTTATTTATTATATCAGCATTGACATTCCTAAATCTAATGTGTACAATTATGACACGGATAGCCATCGCCAGTGGACGAGTCGTGGCATGAATACAAACAAACAGGCACACGTCAGGGTACAGTTATAACGTAACTTTGATTGTTACTAGAATGGGCATGCGTGGTGAGGCTTGGCTTGACAATGTTCTGTTATATTATGTGCGTGTATGTAGGTGATATTCATATGTGCTGCTTCTTATTCTTCTTATTCGTGTCGAGACACAGGTCAAATTTTATTTTGACTTGCCATCGTGGTGAAAGGATTAGCCAATTCGCTTTGAAGGACTCGCGAATTGCCCAGGGTGCGCCGGACGTAGGGAATCGTTGTGTACGTCACTCGGGGAGGCTCCTTTCATGCACCCCATGTGCTCCATGTGCTGCTGTATATATTTGAGTGTCAAGATTGTTATTGTATCGACTGTTTTTTTAATCTTTTGTATGGACTTATAGAGGCGTCAATAAAGATTTTGAATTAAAAAAATATAAAATATATAAAACAATATCAAAATTGGAGGAGCTCTGAGATTTTCTAAGTACTACAATGTTTTTTGCATTCATTGATACAACTATTAATATTAAGCAGATCTTGTGTTTTTACCAGAAACTTGTGTTGGTGTAACTATAGATCAATTTTTTAAAAATAAATTGACTCATCCTGAAAGTATTCTTATGGTTCATTTGACATCAATATATTAGCTTTAGAACAACACGTAGGTTACATATATTTTGTATTATGATGTATGATATTCACTGTGTCTTTCGTTAGCTCTCGTCATCTAGAACATTGTCGCTATTACTTAGAGATGGTGGGCAGTAATAGTTGTGACATAGTTCATACGGTTTATCCTTTGTTTTGCCTTTGTAACAAATAAAATACTTTGACTTTGACTTTTTATTCAAAGGAATCTTGATTATTTCGGTTATGAATTGTGAAGAATTCTCTCTCTTCATTACTTTCAACAACTTCATTATGCTTTAAACTTTTTTTAATAATATTATTCTGAAACCTATTCTAAATCTATGATCATTTAAACCATAAAATGTTGTTCATCATCAATCAAACAAAGGATCTTAACACGTTATTCTTTACCAAATATAACCTAATCGTTGACGCAGGTGATCCGTGCATGGTGTTAGTACGTTTTATTCTTGTTAACTCACTAATACTTACCATGTCTTGACAATAGATTGGCGTTATTTCTTAGAGGAAAAAGATTCACTTTTATTGAGTTCTAGTATTCAGTCTACTTCATATTGAAATAACAACAACCAGTTGACCATTGCTGTTAATTGTCTTTATTAATATTTATAATTATTCGTACTATTATTTTATTATAAACAAAACAGAGTCACTTTATAAGTGCTCAAAATTATAAATAAATACATGTATACATACAATAAAAATATATACATAAACTTATAAAAATAAACATGTTAGTGTAAGCACTATCGCTATATGAAAAATTTGAAGACTGGTTAGACATCTAGATACCATTATTACTTTAAATAATATTAAAACGAAAATATGACTCTCTGCTAGTTATTTTCTCTGGGTGAATTGCGGCTGTAAAGACACAAATTCACTAGATTAATTTTCTTAAGCTCTTGACCCTAATGCCGACTAACCACGCTATGTCAAAGAAAGTGCTATGATTTAATCATTTCGTGACAAAATTGACACTTTTGAGAAATATGTAATGTCTTTGTGCTTTTAGAAACTAACATTATGACGCTTTCAGTAAACAGACAGAAGTAAGTAGTAAGTAATTCTAAAAGCGATTCAATGAACTAGCTTAGAATATTCTATTGCCTTCTTTTATAAGAATTTGTATAATTATTAAACTTTATTGTATGGATAACTTTTCGGTTAGTATGCAACAAATATTAACACCGTTAAAGGCGCCAGCAAAGATTTTTCTTGACTTACATTTTTTTTTTATTCAAGAGGATATTTAGAAATACATACTGGAATTCTTCTTCGTCGTGTCGATGGCTGAGAAAAAAAATATTTTACTGGAATGATGGTGGCAGAGCACTTGTGAATAAACTAGATGGCGGAATCACCACTGTCTCACCGTTAACCTGCCACCAAATAGGAGTGATTGCTATTTGTTGGTTCAGTGGTCAGATCAGATCCTGAAATTACTCGCACATAAGGTAAACCACCGTAGCCCTCAGACGAAGCGATGCATCTTCAATCTGCTTTTGAGTATTGTTAATGTCCATGGACTGTACTCACCACTTGCTATCAGGTGGACTACACGTCCGTCCACTTCATTCTTCGATTAATAAATTATACTAGCTCTTCTATAATATCTATGGTCCAGATCATGTTCATTACGGGTCTTACATGCCTCCACGTTACCCCAGGGCTATTGTTAAGTAAGATTATATCAGGATTCCAGATTCTAGACTAGATATCGGAGACAGCTCTATATTTCACGGAATATCCCGTTGTACGCTCAATTTGAGGCTATTGAAAATTTGATATACGAGCCAGATTATATTTTGTATAGGACCTGATTTTGCTCTTAGTAGTTAGGTGCTAAACCTGGATCTTGACGATTGGTGTTCATAAATTCATTGCAATGTCATGTTTTGATCTTTATGTGGGCTTTTTGGGATTAAAATTTTCACCCTTCAAGCGTTTTTTTATGCGTTACGTGCTTTTTGAATCGAAATATTTTTAACAGGTTTACAAGCAGTAAGCAGGAAATAGTATATTGTATTTTATTATTTCAACTGAGTAGAAAGTTTCGACAAACTTTGAAATCTGTAGAAACAAAAATTTGCTTTAATATTACAATCACAGGTATTGTATTGATACAATACCTGTGATTGTAATATTAAAGCAAATTTTAGCTTTGATAAGCATTTTTTAAACAACATTCGATTCCATAGCCGAAGTGGATAAGGCGCTGGGTAATCAAGGTTTCAAGCCCCACTGGATTCATAATTTTCAATAATACCTGTAATTTATACAAGATAAGATTTAAAGCATGTGTTGACAGTGTTTGATCTGAAAAAAATGCTTAAAATGTATGTTATGTTTATCAAAATTTTTATCCACCTATGTACAGTGGGCCAACGAGTTATGTATGCAGGGCAAAAACTTTTAAGTCATAGTAAATAATAATAATAATAAATCATTTATTTCAGGCTGCATAGGCCCATAAATATATACCTTAACCTAAAAATACATATTAATACTATTTCACACATAGATTCGGCGATGTGTGACGCGCGGTGTCAGGTAGGCTGCCACGGAATCTCCGGAACACAACACCCTTCGGCCAAAATTCCTCTTTTGTGAAAGCCAACAGATGTTCGGTCGGCACTATCACCACAAAGGAGTTGAAGTTTACGTTGTGGCGTGACTTTAACCGTTTGACTCTCAGCGTGAACTTAGTCTTGATTCTGATATACTCCACAATATCTTCATCTTTTGTGGAGTAATGCAGTCGGGAAACATACAGCAGCGTCGTTGGTAAAGCAGGACGCAGCAAATGCTGGTTCTTAAGAGCAGGCTTCGTCTTCTTCTTCACGACCTTAATGAAGCCCTCCTCATCCACCTCAGGAAACCGTTGTGGTTCCTTTAGTACGGGTTTACAATGGTTCTGCTTACCCCCTTTTTGCGGCTTACTACACCAGTTATGGATTAGTGAGTTATATATCTGAATAGTGGGTATATTACACTTATTAATTATGTAATTCACACTCGCATAATTATCTATTGCAGTCAGTTTTCACTATGGCGTAGAAGTTTTTGCCTTGCTTACCTAATTGCTTGGCCCATTGTACCAATTTGCATTGACATTCAATCAATAATTTTTGACTAAGAGTTACAAACAGTCACATATTTAACCTTCTCATTGGTTACATTCTTTAAGATATTCTAAAGTAGCCGAAATCGTCCTATTTTGTTAACCCGTAACCCCGGTATCGTCCATGACTAATGTCTTCCTCAGTATTGCCAGCCGACGACATCAAAATTATTCTAAATAGACAACGGAAATAATATGGCCCCACCGGTCTTAGCTCCGTAAATATTTTCTTTTCAAAAGTTGGGAAAAAATCGGCTACCTTTGAAGAAATGGTACATTAGGATGGTAAATGTTTTCACACGTTTTTGGGCTATTAGGGAAGCCATTAGAAAACAAATAGAGTGAGTACACAAATTACCTGCTCATTTTGTTTCAGAGATAAACGTGTATTTATTTTTTCGTTACCTACATTATTTGTTTAAACATTCTCATAAATGTCAACCGAGTAAACATTGTAATGGCTTAAGACAAATCTTGCTATAATTAAAGGTATCCACAGGACAGGCTAGCCTAGTGTGGGACCACTGACAATATTGTAAATGTTTATTTCTGTTGCCAATAAATGCATTATATTCTTTTATTTTAAGGGTGGGTGATTTATAATGTTAGATTCATGAGGAAGTAATTTTATATTCCGTTACTATTCGTCAGAATTGAAGTCAATCTAAGCTCCGGTAATTCAATTCAAATCATTTTAATGTAATAAGTATTATAATTCAATTTGTTAAGTTTTAATTTCATATATTATAATGTTTGTTCTGACGTGTTCAAGTGCTCTTTTGAGCCTATGAAAATAAATTATTTTATTTTATTGAATCATCCTGGAATTACCTTACATTGTTATATTAAATGATCATAATAGAGCCTAAAATGCCGGGGACAGTATTAGTTAGACGCGCTGTAGCTTTAAACATTTGAATGTCGCGACAAAATACGTCACACTTGTATAAGTGTATAATGGATCGTAATTAGTATACTAAAAAGTTCTAGACTACAACACCTAGTTCTGTAGTCCTTTTACATGAAAAACCTACTATCAACTTTGCCATTAAATGCCATGTTTCAAACATTCGACAAATAAAATAGGAGATTTTTTTACGTCAGCTATAAAAAAGCGCCAAAATAAACTAGACTACTCCAACCACACCAGACAAGTAGTCTCAAATAGTCACTACCTCTAATAACTCCTCAGTGTTAGAATTAATTCGTCGTCCCGTGACGCAATTGAGCGTGGCGCGTGCGCATCTAGGGCTACCATAAAAATATGCCGGTTTAATATTAGCTAGAATATTACATAATACCGTGGGTGACCGTAGGACTGCGAAGTCAAAGGTCTCGGGTTCGAACCCACGGCACACACCTCTGTCAATTAATCGTTAAGATTCGTCTTTTCAAAGATATGTATGTTATATGTGTATTTATCATATAAATTGTCGCGCGCTGAAGGAAATCATCGTGAGGAAACCTGCATGTCTAAAAGTGTCTAAAAAGTGCGAAGTGTACCAATGTAGTGTGAAGTCTACCAATCCGTACTTGGCCAGCGTGGTGGACAGCAGTGGGACATGTATTAGATACAGGGCTGCTGCTATTGTTTAGTATTAATACATATCATTAATTTACATAACATTAAAATAACGCCTATATGACCCAGAAAGGTGTGATAGGCTCCTTGTGGTACGTGTAAGCCACAATGTGATTGAATTAGATTTATATGTAATTTTTTTTTTTAAATTTTGACACTTGAATCTAAGTCAGTTACAATCAGCATCAATCATTATACGCAGTAATGGCACATTTGACGACCGGATGGCGGAGTGGGTAGTGTACCTGCCTGCTACGTCGAGGTCGTGGGTTCGATTCCCACTTAAGACAAATCTTTGTGAGCATGAACATGGGGGTTTGTCTTAGTCTGGGTGTTTCTATGTATAATAAGTATGTATTTACAAAAGTATATATGTATTAGTATCAGTTATTCTAGTACCCATAGTACAAGCTCTGCTTAGTTTGGGACTAGATAGCGTTGTGTGTGAGTTGTGAAATATTTATTTATTTTATTTATTTATTCCATCAGGTGGCTTAAAGGTACACACCCATCATTTACAAACGTACACGTCGTGTAAAAGTCCGAATATTGGTACATTTCTGATCAATGGCAACCCTGCCCACACTTCTTCCTGATCGTAGGCGGGATATCGCTTTCTTGTTCATGAATCGTGAAAGCGATATTAATCCATGTTTAACGCCACGTTAATGTTTAGAAACATCGCCTTTACTAATACAACTAATCCCAGATTACATCGATTGCTTTTAGATTGCTGTGGTGTTGAAACTGGTCGTAATCTTCACTCATATTATGTATGAAAGTGTTAAAATTTAATCCAATGTAAAACTTTTTGTTTTCTTTATACCATGTATGTAGTGTCTTGATGGTAAGCGCTACTTCTGCCCATAGACATTAACAATATATAACGCTTATTGTAGATGCATCGCATCATCCGAGACCAATGTTATGCCTCATGTGCCAGTTATTTTAGAGCCAGGAGGCTCTAAAATAACTGATTGACGGTGAGATCAGGTGATCTCACCGTCAAACTGAAACACAATAGTGCAAGCTCTACTATTTGGAGGATTAAGTGAGACGGTAGTGCTTCTGCCCACGAGCTCGTTCACAAAAGCTCAAACATCAATTAAACCTTTTCGCTAAGTTCAATCTATTATCTAATTTAATAGAATAGAATTACTAACACGTGCCCACGCAGTCCTCTCCTCTAATATTATTATGTGAGCACGAGCTTCCAATAAAATCATTCAATGAAACTGCTTTGGTAGTTAATGTGACATAATGCCAATATTATTATCTTCTCGATAAAGTTTAGCTATATTGATCAATTAACGTCTTATATGTCTGATTTATTGGAACATTACTTTTCTGGCTACAAGTTTTAATGAACTTAATATTTAATAATATTGTTATATTTATTTTATTTATGTTTCCACTTCTCTTCACAGCGGCACGACCAATACATTTCCAATTAAAATTATTTATAGACCTTTTAAAACCTCTCGCCAGTTTTGACTTCCATGAAATCGATTTCCCACAAATCAAACTAATTGAAAGCAACTAAAGTAACGCGCACGCGCGCCTATAAATATATCCAAGATGGCGGAAGACCCTTCCCGCCAAAGTCACATGTGACAGAAGAAAAAGTTTAACGGTAGCAAAAACTACGGAACTATTCCATTCTTATTAGCAGAAATGTTGATTACTGTTTTTGTAAGGAATTTTCGATAATTATGTTTAATAGGCAAAAAACTGACTAATATTGTTTTGGGATTGAGAAACGAAGATCAAATTAGTATCCAAAATGACAGTTGCGATTTGAAAGACTATCTGTTTGGTATAAAAGTAATATTTTAGAATTAAATCGGATATTTGTAGATAAATTGGATACTTAAGTCATATCCTATGATTTACGCATCTTACAATATAGAAAGAGGTCGCTAATGTATTTTGCATAAATGTGCAATAAGACAACTGCCAATACATACTTATGCACTGCGTGTGACTTTTCGCAACTTACAGAGACTATATAAAATTAAATTTCACTTATTTTCTAACTATAAATAAAACCCTCGCGATGTGAATCTGAACATTTTGCGTCATCTGTTATTTACTTTAAAGTTAGGCATCATCTGATTTAAATTATTAAAGTAATTATACATTCTGGACGAAAATCAAAATTTGACTTAGGGAACATGTTTGACATTACGCAGCAAATTTTCATACCTGTCAAATTACCATGTCAACGCCACCGATGAATTTAAATTTCGCAACTGTCAAACGGAAGTGACGTTTCGGATTACTAGAAACGACGTACGTCTTCCGGCACCTAGCAGCCATCTTAATTAGGAAAAAGCCCGCGCACGCGCAACATTCGGCATCCAAAGAGGAAACGGATGTAGCGGTGTGTCTTTTTAATATTTTTATATTCCCGACGCGACAAGATATTAAAAATACCATCTTTTCATCTCTAGTGTGGTTAATAGTTTCCTATTTCTCGAATTCGTCTTTGAAGTTGTCAAAATAAATAGGGAGGTTATGTCTAATTAGATATTAAGTGATAAATTCCTATTCATTAGGCGTGTTGAAAAGTTGTTGTTTGAAGAAAGCTGTTGCTTAATTCTTTTCAGCTCTTGGAATATTCGGAACATGAATATATTCCTTGGGTAACTTTAAATCATGAAATTTGTTATATCATGCTTTTTAATAATGCTAATAATTTATCGTAACTTGCCTGCAATCATATTTTTTATAGCCAATCATCTGTCATTTGGTAACGAGTCTATTTAAATAATAAAAAGAAATACAAATAATTGTAACGACTACATGCTTTGTGGTCTTTATTTCCACCAATCCGATCTTCCTTCACCTGAGCCACGGCAGTCCCTAAAAATATATTTATAGCTACTTCACCGACACACTTAAAATTATTATGAACCAGGCGTAAAATCACAGGAAACGGAGCTATTTCTACGTGTCACACCATCGTACTCAATATGACGTCTGCCACATGATATTCTTCAAAATATACTTCAGTTATATCACCAAGAAATTCTTCATGAACTTCTTTATCTATTTTACTAAAGTTCAAAATAGCTTGGCTGTAGAATTTGGATAACTTTGTACGAGCAAGTATCGCTTTTGCTTGACATTGATACTTGACGCCTAACTTCAGGTTATTTCGTACGCTGTTTTATCTTGGGGTACTTTTTTGGATGTCAATGTTTGTTGTCGGTTATTGGTTACGACAGAACACAGGCGTAATTTAGATTTACTTGAATTTTACGTTGCTT
Organism: Hypena proboscidalis; assembly: GCA_905147285.1. Classification (NCBI taxonomy): domain Eukaryota; kingdom Metazoa; phylum Arthropoda; class Insecta; order Lepidoptera; family Erebidae; genus Hypena; species Hypena proboscidalis. The sequence continues at coordinate 4,137,074 of LR990147.1, forward strand.
TCTTAGTCATCTTTATTCTGGTCTGCAAATTGTGTTTTTGTTGTGTCGAGTTAAGTTTTTCTTTCAAAATCAACTTTATGCTTGAATTTCATATCGAAACTGCCTAAAATACATTTATTGTTAGATGTAAAAAAACTGGTTACTTTCTTTGATTGATGTGGTTTCAACGTGGTTGCTTTGATATTTGAACTAAAGGAAAGCCGAAATAACAATCTTAATATTCAGGTTACGCGATTAATGTGAGTATTGGGTTAGTAAAAGCAAAGTGTTGCAACATAATAAGTTATTATATTATACAGACCAACTTGTAGGTACATCTTGTATCCCAAAGTCAAGGACTTTAATAAAATTATAAGAAATAACAAAGAACCAGAATCAAATTTATTTCCATGACCTCGATCCCTTTAAGTTTCCATTACTATGTATCTAACGTCTTGTCCCTTAAATCGTAACGAACTTTATAAGGACTTCAAGGTAATGTGACGATGTGCCATCCATATCGCTGTAGTAATTAATTAATATATGTTGGCCACCTGGTACCTATGATACGGTATCGGTACACTGTTTTGAGCTAGTAGGTTGATTTGTAAATCTGTATGCGTACAATAGGATAAGTTGTCTGACAAATAAACGATCAATTTTGAGCAGCAAGAGCAAAAATCTTTTTTCCGATGGAGATTTAAGATAATAAAGAGGCAACAGAATATTAGCCAGAAAATCGGAGAGCTCAAAGCCCCAAACACCTGACTAAACGCACGATATCATTCAATTCCGTGGAACGATAACAAAAATGGAGCGATGAACAAAAATGTTTTGTCAGATGTTTGGGTCGCATATAATCTCTCAGACATTCCTGCAAGTTTCTTTAGCAATACGAGATAGTAGAATTTTTTAAAGAATTCCATGTTATTTTAATATTATGTTCTATCGAATGTGGAGCAGACAAAACATTGGGAAAGCATAGGTAACAGTTATTTCTGGGCTCGTGACATAGCTTCTCATAATTCTGTATTATTAGACTTTTATTAGCTCATATTTTTCGTTTGCTGGTGCGCTGATTGGTATATGTCTATTATAACACCTACGTATTATATTATATTGTGTTGTAACACCTGTTTTGTATGGTAATTAAATTAAATGTCAAGTCTTACATTTGTCATTTTGACATCTCCCTACTGACAACAAAAAATGCAAAAGTTTTTGAAATGTGTTTTCGTGATGTTTTACTCATTCACATAAAAACTATTGGATGGTTTTAATAAAATTTGGCAAACATATATTATTTATATAATATTAAAGTTGAAAAAATTAAGAATCCAGCAGGACTCGAACCTGCACCCTCTGGGTATACGCCCCAAGTGCTTTGCCAATTCAGCTATGGATTCGTATGCTGCCGGACTCGAAATTTCTCAACTCTTTTGTGCCAGCCGAAGCTAGACGAACCATTACTTGGTTGTCGCTCGCATGTCTAAATACAAAAAGGCATAGCAAAGCTAAAATTTGCTTTAAATATTACAAACATATATTATATAGTTTTTAAGACGGGTGGAGCTGCGGACTGAAAGTATTTTCATACAGGGTGGATGCGACAAAACGACACTTCTTGAAACCACAGATTCTAGATTCACAGGTTTCAATAAATGTCACTATGTCGCATTCGCCCTATAAGTAACTTTATAATAAAATTCCAGATAGCATTAAAGTTCACGACATAAACAAATTTAAATTTAATCTCAAAAATATATTAATTCGCAAATGTTACTATACCATTAATGATTTTTTCAATGATAATAATATTATTCAATTTAATTTGACTTAGACTTTAGACTTAGAATATTATTTGACTTAATTTTAATTTTTGACATTATGATATAATTTATTGTATTATTGAAACGGACATTTTTTATTTTTTATTTAATTTTGTTTGTGCCTATTTTATATTAAGACAGAATGTAATAATTATAATAAGAGTAGATATTTTGTTATGCATGTTTTACAACTCATACGCCTGAACGGGCAAATTTTGGTGGACCAATATTTTCAATTAACATCTTGTAACTACCCATAATTTTGTGAATAAATGATTTGATTTGATTTGATTTAAGTAGAGACTTATAGGGCGAATGCGACATACATATAAATTTGGTGGTGGTATATAAATTTGCTACACTAAAAAACAGCCAAGTAAATATACTTTAGTCGCATACCTATACTACGGCTAGATCAACGAGACTAATCGTATTAATCACCTACTTAATGCCAATGATCCGTTACCTGCACCGTAGCACAGCACATGGATGTCATCATGATGACAAAGGACGCTCCATTGATGACCAGCGTTTCCTTTTCCTGGTTACCTTACAGGAACTACGATAATTGTCTGTGTATGTTATGTTTCCGATTTGCTACGTCTTACGGTACCGCTTTTGAATTGCGTAGCTGAATTGTATACTTAGAAATGTTCTTCTAACTAATATTGATGTACACCTTTTTGTTTTATTGATATAGAATACTCAGGTAACACAAACATAAATCGACTGCATCCAATATTTTCTTCCATAATCCCTAAAATGACGGAACTTATTTTTATAACGCATACATATTTAAGGACTCTCTATTTAAGAAAAATCTTATAAAAATATATAATTATGGTAAATGAATAAGATTGACTTTCATCAAAATCATAAAACATTATAAAAAAATCAATTTAACAGAATTATATATTATGCCGCTAATCCTTTGCCAAATCAAATAAATCAAATATCCTTTGCTACAATAGATGCAATATAAAGACAATGCGTACTGTCAAAAGATTCGTTGAGTTGGAGTGGGGCTTGGATGGCTGAGAGGTAAAGCGATAGGCTGGAATCCTATAGTCGCGGGTTCAAATCCCGCTTCAAGTCCAAAAAACAATTCTACTATTCTTCGCATGTCTAAATACTTTAAACAAATCAATTAGAAATCTCTTTTAATATTTTAGAATACGCTAATCAGCAAAAGTTGCATGAAGAGCCTCCCCGAGTGACGTACACAACGATTCCCTATGTCCGGCGCACCCTGGGCAATTCGCGAGTTCTCCAAAGCGAATTGGCTAATCCTTTCACCACGATGGCAAGCCAAAATAAAATTTGATTCAGCCATCAACACGAAGAAGAAGAAGAAGAAGCAAAAGTTGATGGCCAGGCAAAGCTCACCGACTTGCTCTATTTACCATCAGCATAATAATATGGTAAATCACCAAACTATGCTACAGTTTCTTGAAACAATTAATATTTATCTGCGCCATAGTTTACGCAGTAACTTATAAATAATCAGCGGGTCTAGACGGCTTGGCATTCACTACTGTACACCCGGCCACATTTCAATCTATACACTTCCAGTATATAAGATGGTCTCGAATTGTTTAAGCTTCCCGTACAATGCAAGACCAGCTTTTTTTTATACTACACCCACAGAGAACGGACGTGTAGTCCACCTGATGGTAAGTGGAGTACAGCCCATGGACATCAACAATCCATAAAAGCAGATTATAGATGCGTCGCTGCAGCTGAGGACTACGGTGTTATGCCTCATGTGCCAGTAATTTCAGGCCCTGATCTCACCACCAAACTAGAACACAGTAATGGAAGCACTACTATTTGGCGGCAGGTTAAAGGTGAGACGGTGGTGCTGCCGCCCTCGAGCTCATTCACAAGAGCTCTACCACCAGTAAAATGGTCTTATACTGGAAATGTATATCTTGAAGTGTAGTCGTGTGTAGGTACATAGTGTACAGTTACCGTCATGATTGTATTAAATACGAGTTTAAAATATACTATGAACTTATTTTTCACGATATGAAGTTTATTTTGATCTATGTATGTATCGAACGAGTGTTTTGGTCAACTTGAGTAAAAGAAAACTCATCCATAGACATCGAAAATCCACGAAAGCAGATAATTGATACGACACTTCACCCAAGGACTGCCTCGATGGTCTAGTGGTTAGCGTATGCACATCTCACCGCGAGGTTTCGGGTTCGATTACCGGGTCGGGTAAAGTGTTATTTGTGAACTTGCCGTCACAATAGCAGCACGGAGTTGGAATTGTGCCCGGTGGATGCCGATGGACTCACCCCCTATCCCATGGGACGTAAACATAACAGGTGAAATGTGGGTAGTGTACACCTCTGCCACACCCTTCTGGGTAATATAGGCGTGATGTTAGGTATGTAGGTACGTCGCTTGAGGACTCATCTGCTAGTAATTTCGCGGCCTAATTACTACTACCAAACCTGGGGGGCAAGCATACGAGCACGAGATAGATTTAGTCACGTTTTTGTAATTTTTTTATATAGAGAAACATGACAAAAACGCGACAATATCTATCTCGCGCTTGTATTCTTGCTCGGCTGGACACAACACTACTTTTTGACGGCAGGTCAGGAAGAGGTTGTGGTACTTACCCTCGACCTTATAAACTGAACCACCATTAAAAGTAAAAAGAAGCAAAAGTTTGTCATCTAACGTTTCTACGCCACTAATACCTATTTAAATACCATCCAAAATCCTTGAACTTGAATGATCTAAAAACAATTCTAATCCAGCAGTAATGTATTTAGATAATCACTATTAAAGATGCAATACACAGACACACAAAAATATATTTGGCAGTATTCCAAGCAATTAAAAAACCATACGGAACTCCAATACAAAAGATGCTCATCACTCTGTATCTTGAATTAGTACGAAATGGATTTTATTATTGTATTAACCTTTCTCACATTTTTAGCTTGTCAAAATAAGCTATATTTTTATATTGGAGGATTATTGAAATAATAAAATTTTCAATCAATTAGTAGTCGGGTTAAGCAATGCTTGCTTCAGCAATGATGGATGCCAGGATGGATGGACATCATAACAGCAAATTTTCCTCCGTAATTCGAAGAGCTTTCGGCTCCAGTAGTCAATCAGTCGTTTCGGGTTGTCAGAAGTCAGAAAGTCTAACATTAAATTCCTAAAAGTATTGGATCATTCTCTATAAGATTCTGGAAATCAATGTCACTCACTTTGCGTGATTGTTGTATAATTGTATAGATTTTAACTTATTTTTTTTGTGACATTTTGCTATATACACGTGTACATATTATGCCTAATCTTTCTAATAGTAATCCTTAATAGTACCTTAGGTACCATAATTTGGGTGGTGTCCCGATGACAATGGACACACAATTACCCATAATTGGTAAGACCCTTTCCTGACACCATTAGGTACAAATTATAAAACAAAGGGATCTGCTGGTGGTCCTCACGTGGGGTTTGTGAGGATTATATTTGGTGCATACTATTTGGATAAAAAGTACCAAATGATATAAAATGGTATCATTGTTGAGAGAACCATTTTTTGAAGAGTGTAGTCTGTGATTTCTGGTACATTTTGTGAAATAATTAATTGAATACTTGTGAGCGGCTTCCTTTGGGCGGTTCCAAGCAAATTAACTTCTATAAATTTCTAATGGGCATGAAATGGTTATATTTATTATGTTGTCGTCTAAAAAAACCCTTGATAACACTAATTATTTGTTATAATATAGAACTTTACTTTAGTTTACTTGAAGACAATACTTAAATTTAAATTTGCTTTAGATTAATTTACATACAAGAATGAATTCTAAATATTTTAACTCAAATTAAGGAACAAAATATCACTCAGCAAACGTTAGTGATTTCGAAATAAAGGCATCATTTGTCAACGATTCTCACGACCCTTTTCAAAGGGCTATTGTTTTTAAAAACTCCAAAAAGTTTATGGTCTTGAATTTCCAAGTTTTTGTGACTGTGTCCTTTGCATCTGCTCAACACATGCAACCACTAAATCGATGGCTGTTCGCAAATTTTGTAGTGATGTTTTGGTAATGTATCGATAAATTGATGAATGCATGCTAGTAGATGTATTAGATGTTTTGCTAATAATAAATTTTTGACACAATGGTCGCTTAACTTTACTATCCTTATTATTATTAAATTATCTGTATGTAAATGATCTTAAAAAGAAAATACATTCTATCAATTATGATTGATAGAATGATTTAATGATTGATGACTCATTGCATTAGTCATGCTTTAGCCTAACGCTTTAATCATGAATAACGGTAGTCATGACTAATTTAGTCAAGATTAATCAAGTATATAAAACTATATCAACTATTAACAAAATAAAATATCTTCTTTCCTCTGTCAAAACTTCACCTGTCAATTCCGCAACTGAAAAATCTGCCAAATTTATCCAGAATACAATTAGTGGAAAAATAATATTTGAATATATCGATATTTCTAATCTTGCAACACCACCACTCGAAGTAATAATTCACGGGCCACAAATCTGGCTGGCAGTCAAACCTACAAAACAAAGAGACTCTACTTTGTAAAGCTGCAACTCGAGTACGTTACAATGCCACTTGTGTATTTAAAAATAAGTTGAGATTAACCAGCGCCTCACAAAAACGTGTTATTTTGGCAACGGTATTAAAACTCAATGATAAATTCATTTGAGAGAAGTAAAAAATATTCGAATACGATTTTTCGTTATTTCAAATGCATATAAAGTTTTTTTTTGTTTCCAATATTGTATTAATCCAAATTCCGCTTTAAATTTTATCTGCAAGAATTATAAACACAAAACATCTATAAACAGTGCGCCACGCTTTTATTATAAAACAGTAGGCATACTTTATTTTGATTTTTGCACTTTTAATGACATACATACATAAAATTCCCTTTAATTAGCCTTTCTCCCATAGGGGTAAAGAGATAGAACGCGTTAAATAAGTAGTCATGACGGCCATGACGCACTAAACAGCACTACATCTTTCAAAATTAACGGTTATCAGTTTCCCTTACCCTGTGATCTATCCTAATTACCAGTCTCACGATTCTTTTTATTGTCTATTGTCGTTGAAAACGTAATCACCCTCCTGAACCTATATTACATTAGGGTCCGTTTTAATTTGATAGTATGTGCCAACGAAATACAGAAAATGTATGCACACATGCACCAACTGGGTGTGTTAAAATAATATCCCAGGAGATTTATAGAGTTCAGGTGTCCCGTTGCGAACTGGAATCTATTTTTGGCTTGAAACGTGATTTAAATGAGCATTGACTGGTTTTTATTCTGAGTCAATATGCGTAACGAGTGGGTTTTGCAATTAAGGGTTATGGGTTAGGGTTGTTACAAGGATTTGTCGTTGTTATGAATTTTAAAAGTTTATCTACGTTGTAGTTAAGTAGGTAACAATGTTGAATAAAACCTTTCGGTATAATTACTTTTCTAGCATGAGTTCAAAGTACTAGGCTCCTATGAAACACAGAGAGCTGTAAAGAACGAAAACATCGCAGGCGCACTTTAAGCATATGGAATTCTTCTTTAAACGCTCCAAATATGTTTGCTGTTTGTAATGAAGAGGCTCAATAATTACTAAACCGATATATTACTAACATACTTTTTTATAATTATAAATGTTGAAGCAGCGATAGCCGAGTGGGCGATCGTAGGACTGCGAAGTCTAAGGACTCGGGTTCGAACCCACGGCACACACCTCTGGTATATCGTTAAGATTCGTCTTTTTGAAGATAATATGTGTGTATTTATCATATAAATTATCGCTCGCTAACGGTGAAGGAAACAACGTGAAGAAACCTACATGCCTGAGAGTGCCTAAAAAGTACTCGAGGTCGTGTGAAGTCTACCAATCCGCACTTGACCAGCGTGGTGGACTATGGCCTAACCCTTCTCTCATCATAAGAAGAGGCCGGAACCCAGCAGTGGGACATGTATTAGATACAGGACTGCTATAATTATTTTATATTTTTTTTTTATAAATGTTGGGAAAGAAGTAAATTAATATAAGGAAAATTTTTGCTATTAATCTTAATGTAAAGTTACATTTTCTTAAAGACATTTTAATCCCTATCTCGCACATGCCTCGCATCCAAATAAGTAAGCTCTCATTGTTATTCAGGGCCACCACTCGAAGGGCTAACTTTACGAGCTGAGAACTCAAGCTAAAGGGAGACTATATTTAATTCTGGGTTGTTTATGGTCTTAACATAGATTGAGCATATAGCTATAGATTATTTTGCATCCCATTATTACGGATAAGATTCTATAAGATTTCATTCATAAGTAATAAATGATAAGACCTATATTCTATTATATTAATGGCCACTATTATATTAAAATTACAAATCTACTAAAAACAAGAGGTTGATTTTAGGGCTAACCTAAAATCAACCTCTTGTTTTTAGTAGATTTGTAATTTTTTTCAATTTTTATTGGCGGTAAATCTATGGAATCCATCATTTGACTTCTAGAACAGGGGGTTCTTATACTTCTTTCGTTCAAGACGCAATTCAGTTCTGATATTTTGTCGCGGCGCACCTAGGTTCAATAAAGACGTATGCGCGCGTGTCGTTTCGTCACGTCTGCGCACGCATCTTTTTATATGAAAATATGTAAACATACGTCGTGTGTGACGCTGATATTTTATGAAATATCAGCACCTCTTTATCTTCTATTTGTTTAAGTTTATAATATGTATCATAAGTTAATCGTACTCTTGCTTGTTACAGATAAAGAGTACACACATTTTGAAGCTTCGGTAAACGACAGGCTTCGGCTGACCTGCAGCGTGAAACCTTCGGAAAAAGGAGCGGTGCTGTGGTACAAGGATGGACAGCTCGTGGACTCGCAGAAGAACAGAATGGTGCTACAGAGACAATGGTACGTACTGAACTTTATAGAAAAAATCTAAGATTTCGACGGTTTTGAAGTTAGCGGCAGATGGATGTTCGACCAATCGTGGCGCGCGCGCCGCATTCGTGCGTGACCAATACCAGCCCGTTACATTTCATTTGCGGCTGACTTCAAAACTGCCAAGATCTTTGACTTTAGCTTATGGTGACATATTCATGTATATTATGTAAAACATCCATAGTTAACTTGTTATGTTTAGCGCCGGTGTGATAGGGCTTAAGGCATGGACATCCACCAGGCATAATTCAAGACTCAACGCTGCTACTGAGGGATTTCTGATGAAAATAAACAAAAATCACTATTTACCGTTAAAATGCCAATGAGTCTGTCTAGTAGTTAGTAGTAATGTAGCAGTTAATAAAAATATATCCAATTATAATAAAGAAGAGCGATAAATAAGAGCTTATTTGCTAATGGTTAAAGTGAATTATATTCCTGGAGAAATATTTACTACTAACAGCAAGAAATACACATTTATGACTCCAAGAATACCGTAGTTTACTTATGCAACTATTTCAATTTCATCCAAGTTGCAGTCCATAAATCAGAACAACTATTCGAGCAGATCCAAAATAACATTAACGCAGATTTCGCGAAACTAACAGAAATAGAGACATAGAAACAGTAAACGTATCCAGTAACAATATTTACGCAACCCAAGGTAAGCAACACCTAAAATGAAAATGAATGATGTGGTTCTATTTGAAAATCAAAACACACTGTCGATTAAAATAGCTGAAGATATTAATCAAGCTAGGATTGTAAATGAAAACGTCAAAGCTCTAAATTGGTCGTACTTGATGTTTATTTAGGTCCTGAATATTGTGATCAAAACAAGCTTTAACCTCGATAAATTAAAACTAGAAAGAATTGCAATTCTGGGAGACCCAGTCAGTCAGTACCGTCTCGAAAAAAATAAGATACTTTAAGAAAAAGCAATGAAGGACAAATATGTGGGTGCTAAAATGAAAAGCTAAAAACATAATTATGTAGTTATTTTAAGCAATATTAAAGAGTTAAATGATAACGATGATTATAAACAGAAACAAAACGAGCAAGAATTTCCCCTGTCGTAACGGTCAAGTGAGGATTATGGATTAGAGCTATTAGGAGCAGTCTTGATTGATGACATGACTGTTGAAGGAGTGGTTTGTTTTCTCTTGGAAGCTTCACTTGCTGTTGTGTTGGCAGTATTTAGAGGACTATTAAAATTTATAGCAAATAAAACACCTGAGATTAAATAGGATATGTTCAATATTTTGTACTGGATTCATCATACATTCTGGAAAAAGATTTATATCAACTTGTTGGCATGGAAATAAAAGTATAACGATAAAACAACAATCAAGACAAGAATTATTTATGGAGCGATTTCCAATAAAATTTACTCTAGGGCAAAATTCTATTTGTAAAAAGTTAATAAAAGATATTTTTGACTTACAAATGCGTATTTGGCGAGGTGTGAAATCATCGTTAAAGTTATGACGTTATCTTCTGTTCAACATTACCGCATTGATGTCATTGGAGTTTTATGATCGAATTCATGGCCCTTCTGTTGCAGCCACATAATTAGAGTAAACATAATATAATCATCTTCCGTTCACCCTAAGATATAAGCTACTGTTGATGTAATTAATACTTTTTTTTCAAAACAGCCTGTGAAGTTGCAAGTACTTTCTTGACCTATTCAAACATTGTTCACAGGTTAAGAATAAAAGGATTAAGACCGAAGGACGCTGGGCTGTATGCGTGTAAAGTCGACGCAGAAGATTCCAGAGAGATGAGTCTCAGAATAAGTCTGAAACATAGCAATGTTCAAGATGTTGAAGAAGGTAAGATAAAACATTAAGTAAAAAACATACATTTAAAAAAAAAATCAAAAATAAATAAAAAAAATACTAATAGAAAATAAAAATAAAACTTACAATACCAAACAATTTTTTTTTTACCAGAAATGGACACCATCTCAGCCATATTATGCTATTTATTTTATGTATCGTACAAATCTGCCAAATGACTTCAACGATACATAAACCATTCAACAAATTGAATTGGCAATACAAAAATAACTCTTTAATCCGGGATCGATTCATAAAATGTGCAAGCGAATCCTCAATGTCAAAAGCCTTGCATCTTTTAAACAACGTTTTCATTGCTGTTCAGTGTCTTTGGCCTGACGGTGGTTATTTTCATATTATATTTTATTGGTATCTTTATTGGTCATCCAGATGTGTAAACAAGTCGTGTCTGCACCGGATTCCGGGGTTGCAGTATTGCAGCAATATTGCACTCGCTGAGGAAATATTTGAAAACATTTCATTCGTTTTTTCGATGAGACACGTCACGGATGCACTTAAAATTTGATTGAAATAACGAGCGATTTCCTGTGCGTATCGGGTTTTTGGGTTCCTTTGATGAAATCGTTCTCAATGTTAAATTCTGGAAACAATATTCCAGTTTCCTTTCGTTAGAACTTTTATTTCTTAGGAAACGAGCACAGTATGCGCCTATGTTTCAAAAATAATATTAACCTAGCAGTGGGTGCCCACCACGACAAATTTATAGATTTAGCGTTGACAAATAACTACAAAGCCATACAATTGTTTATTATTTTAGGTTTCCAAGCAGACATGGGTGACAGAGCTCTCCCAGAGACACTATCACAAATCAAAAGTGGACCCCTAATGGAAAACAACACTTTAGATGAAAACGTAACAGAAATAAGCAGACGATTTTCTAAAGACGACGACCCTGATGAAAAAAGCGAAAAAGACCATCCAAATTATGGCCATATTGATGAGCAGCAGGCATACTTCCCACCGAGGTTTAAGCATCCTACAAAACTATACAAGATGGATATGAAACCAGCCGGTAACTCTATAAGACTAAGATGCGCCGCGGAAGGTAATAAATATTTTTATTAGTGGGTATTTTTGTAAGACAGACTCGTGTTGAAATATTTTTAAAGTCCAAACGTGATGAGTTGAGTTTTATATTTTGAGCTTCACTTTTATATTCTCAATTAATTTGTTAGTGGGATTATTTTTTAATCGCCCATTTGCACGAATACTTTTACTTTTTTCGAGACCTTATTTAAACCTTTAAATTGCTATTTTATACACTTTTAGATTCAGAAGCATGTAATACAGCGTTTTACTTACAAATTCAACATTACAGGTAACCCAACTCCAAACATAACATGGTACAAGAACAAAAGCACACCGATCACGAGGTCTTACTTCCAACCATCGTATGGCAAGTGGTCAATGGCTCTCGATGAACTGACCAAAGCTGACAATGGAAATTACACCTGCGTTATCTGCAATCAGCTGGGATGCATCGAGCATACTGTTGTATTGCACATACAAGGTAAGGACTTAAAATGGTATGTTCTTGGATAAGCTGGCAAGCTACTACCTACTTTTAAAACCTATGACTGTTTTATTTAGAACGAATAATTCTGAAAGGAAAATATTAGCGGTTAGATATTAGGATTATTTCTTTATTTCTGATATAGTCGTATCTATACGTCGTTTGTTGTCTGTTGTTTTTGTCTAAGTGTTTGTGAAGGTAGTCTGACGGGCTCTACTACAAACTATATTTTCCATCGAACTTCAATAGGCTATTTCTTTTAGAGCGCTATCCATCGAAGCCTTACATCAAGGAAGGTTACCCTGGGAATGTCACTGTTCTGATCAACAACACGGTGACTCTTCAATGCCCGCCAGTCTCTGACCTCGAACCTTACCTATACTGGATCGGGCCTTTCAACTATTCTAAGGATGTTGAAGTGGGACCGAGTGATTTGCCGATACCCAACGGAACTCTTGTCGAGGTCTTTTTATTTACTCTGTTTTGGTGATGGTCAGTCACTAAACGGTGGTGGTACATCACTTTGTCTAAGGAGTTATACTCATGAGGTGTTGGAAGAAGTTGAAATGACTGAATGACTTTCTAATCTTAGCTTAGCTGTGGATAGTCACATGAAGCAGAGAAAAAAATAAAATACTGATTAACAGACACGTTATGCGATGATTAAAAGTTATTCGTAAAAAAAATAGACTTCTGTTCTTGGTGGCGTTTTTTTGGTTCAGCTCTTCGACTAATAAAGGTTATTTAGGGAGAAAGCTACATTAAAATGTATTAAATGTTTCTAGTGATTTCAGAGGTATATATGTGGTTAATTGTATTAAATTAGATTAAGTACGCGTAAATAACTGTTCAATGTCAAAACTGGTGATGGATAATGGTGGTGGTAAATGTTATTATAGAGTAGATTACTTATAAAATGTACATTTAAATTGACACTATCCTTTTTAACCTCGTTAATCCCGACGACGGTACGGTGACCTCCCATTAAAGAGGTATATTTTAAAATTTCTTTAAGCTACGTATTTTGTATGTACATTCAATAAAATCTTTAGTCCCAGTGAATAAATATATACTTACTACTTTTGTTGCAATACTAAATGTCACATTCTTCAGCAATCAGTATCCTATAGCGATCAGCATCCTAAGCTCGACAGCAATTTAGTTCTATACAAATATAGACTGCAAACTGAATAAAAAGAGATTTGCATTCCAATTTACGAAGAATGTTAGTTTATTTACAATTTATTTATTTGCATTCCTGTAATGTCTAGAGAATTTACATGAGTGTATTTAAAAGCAAATGTTACTAAACTTATAAATTAACTACGCTCGTTTTTCTTCTGAATTTTGCCTCTGTTTTGATGGTATGATACGATATGAAATGTATCATTTATAAAGAAATGAGAATAGTTAGACAGTATAGTTTCGGCGTGGAAAAATAAATCATAGTTATGGAATCCTAAATGTGTCTAAGAAGAGAATCGATTTATGGAAAAAGCTACTATAAATGAAAACTAGACCTGATCTTTAAGTATTAAATAAATTAAATATCTCATTCATAATTTTTTTATATAAGTTGATGCAAGAAGCCGTCAACCAAACGGCAGTGATCAGTGACACGGTCTAATTCTACTGCTACAGACTAGTATTCGGTCTACTGGATGTACTTCAGCAGAGATGAGTACATGTACAACGTTACTACTGATCATGCCGACTCATTGGTTAAGGGATGTATTGCAAATTTTTAATGTTTATTTTATAGAGAAATTGGCTATAGGTACCAATTTCGATCGGTGAAGAGAAAATAAATAAAGGTAAATTTTACGTTAGGACAGAGATTCACAAATTTGTCTATCAAATTATGAAAATAGACTACAATTTAAACCCTAGGTTTGATAGAACGAATATAAATTAAGAAAATTTAATATCCTAATTTGTTTATAGAGCGTCTATACGCGAAGCCAGTGTTGACTCAAGGGGCCGTCAACCAGACGGCAGTGGTCGGTGACACAGTTCAGTTCAGCTGCAAGTTCCTCACAGACTTGCATCCCTCGCTCTACTGGATGTATTTCACCAGAGACGAGTACATTTACAACGACACCGTCGATCCTACCGACTCGTCTGTCAAGGAGTCCATTGTGTATATGGATAAAAACAAAATTGTATCGGTGAGGGTTATTGTAACTAACGCATGGTGTGGTTTAATTTAGTAGTTTTTATTTTGTTTTTTTTTTAACCGACTTCTTGGCTGAGTTTACAGATTTGCGCTTGTGGTAAAATCCAAGCAAATGATTTAGTTAAGTTTGCTTGTTAATAGATTTATGATCGAGAATGACAAATCAAATCTAAATGCATGATTTAGTTTAGTTGTTTTTTTGTTTGCTGCTTCAGCCGCCTCTACACCAAACCAACGAAGGCCAACAAACGTGTATCTGGAGTAGTTTAGACGTCTTAGATAACGCCAACGATCATTAGTTGGCGTTCACTGGCAATCCGAAGCATGGAGGATCAAAGTATCGTTGATTTTTTCTAAGCTATCCAAAATATGACCAATAAATCCGTTCCTTGGCCTTTGTTCGTTAGGTGTGGACTTGGCTTTAGAGCATGTACACAAAACTGCGATGCGTCGTCGCAGCTTTTTTATTTACAATTTGTACAAGGCTAGTACGCAAGGGTGTGAAACTTTTCGCGAATAGATTAAAATCTTTTTTTTAAGTCCTCAAGAATATACAGTTTAGTATACAAGTCATCGCATATAGTTCGTAACGACCTAAAATCCAGCTTACTCTTAATTTGCAGTGCCAGTACGCATAGGACTAATCGTGCTAAGATCGGAAAAAAGTGCGGTCAAAGCACGCCATAACTTACACTCCCATCTATACATGAACAGTTGCAGGATTGCTTTTACGCATTATGACTAAATCTGCAGCAATTTGGGTCTTAGTTTTTTGCGTTGCGAATTCGCATCGCACTGATTCGCAGTATTGTGTACAAGCCCTTACGGGTGCATGATGCTTATGAAAAATTGTAAGTTAATATTTAACACTTTAGAAGATGGCTGGCGTAATGCTGTTTCTAACAATAAAAATCAATTATAGAATTTGTTTAATAACAAATGGCTTTTGTATTTCTTAATATTAGTGTATGAATAGATTGAAACCAACATTTTAATGGATTCCCGCAAAATGTTGTGCATTTTAGAGAACTATTAATTGTTTCTAACGTTATAATGCGTGGCTTAAGCATAACCTGGAATATTTTTTATGAGTGGAATGTTTTTTGATCCCGCCTTCCTGAATTTTGCCAAACAGTCGACTAGTTGTTATGAATTTACCAACCCTTATATTGTATTTCACAGAGCGAGAACCCAACGGACAAACCTGAACAGCTAACGATATACAACGTAACTAAGGATGACGAAGGCTGGTACGTGTGTGTTGCCCTCAACAGCCTTGGAAACACCACAGCTAAAGGATTCTTGACGGTTTTGGAATGTAAGTTTTTCTAAATCTAGATTTCTGCAAAAAAAAATTATGGTGGTAGAGCTCTTGTGAATGAGCTCGAGGGCGGCAGCACCACCGTCTCACCTATAACCTGCCGCCAAATAGTAGTGCTTCCATTACTGTGTTCCGGTTTGGTGGTGAGATCAGGCCCTGAAATTACTGGCACATGAGGCATAACACCGTAGTCCTCAGCTGCAGCGACGCATCTATAATCTGCTTTTTTGGATTGTTGATGTCCATGGGCTGTACTCCACTTACCATCAGGTGGAATACACGTTGGATCGCTGTGGGCGTAGTATAAAAAAAAAATTAGAGTAATTTAAGATAATACTGCCTACCCCGTCTATTTAATAAAGTTCACGAAGCAATAAGGTATCGAAATTTTAGATAAAGCAAGAACTGTTACGTTGAATGCACAGAGAAAGAAATGACTGAAATTCATAACTTATTGTAATCATAAGAAGATTGTATCAAACATTTCTGCTCATTTTAGATGTTTTTTTGTAATATTTTATAAAAAATGTTGGCCATTTACTTATTTTTAGTAGAAGTAATATAAATTCATACTCATTAAACGAACAAAGACCTCTTTTTTAAACAAAAGAATGAACTAGATAACTAGACTTATCAAAACTCATCATAGATGATTCGCTTATCGTATTGTAAGCTGTCTAGGAACCTATTGCAAAAAGCTACTTATTATGCAAATGGATAATGTTAGTGACGTCTTACTGCTATTGTTTTCAATGTATTGATTCCCCTACGCCCACATGTGGTCTTAAAGAACAGTTACGGACCGATATCCACTGAGTTACTTTCTTTTAATTAACCGCATATGCCGAATCGGGGAACTATAGAGATAGTTCGCCGATTTTGTCGAATGATGAATAATGATGGGTATGCTTACCTGCAGTAGAGCCGTAATTGGCCATTACTAATTTCCACAACACGCATTTCAGCACCACCAATCCTAGAAGCACCAGACCACGGAAAGCACACATTGTTAATCAACATCTTAACAGTAGTGCTCGGAGCAATGTTCTTCGTAGCAGCCATCATTGTGGTGATGATCTGCAAGAAGTTGAAGAGAGAGAAGGAACAAAAGCAGCTGGCTATAGAGACGGCGAGGGCGGTGATTGTGACGCACTGGACGAAGAAGGTGACGGTGGAGAAACCGATGATTAATGGATCGCCTACTACTACGGGTGAAGCCTTGGTAAGTAATCTTAACAATGACAGCTTGTTTGTTAGGTGCTCACAGCTGATTTATAAATGAGTTGTCAGTTTTGGAAAAGATATAGATATGCACATACGCAGACAGACGAAAGTTTAAATGAGAAAAAGTCCTTGCAATATGAAAATAAAGGGAAAATCACGTGCCGTGGTTATTAAATCTTAAAGAAGATGAAATGAAAAAAAAGAAACAATATAATTAAAAAAAAGATAAGTTGAAAACGTTGTTTCTTAAATCTATATATATAAAAGAAAGTCGTGTTAGTTACACCATTTATAACTCGAGAACGGCTGAACCGATTTGGCTGAAAATTGGTGGGGAGGTAGCTTAGAACCGGGAGAAGGACATAGGATACTTTTAAAATATTTTCGAGGGCAACATTTTATCGAGGGCGAAGCCGCGCGGGGCAGCTAGTATTTACTATAATTTTAACCTTACCAATCCACAGCTAATGCCAGTAGTAAAGATCGAGAAGCAGAAGCTTTCCCAAGTCCAAAACAACACGAGCGATTCAATGATGATGTCAGAATACGAATTACCAGTGGACATCGACTGGGAAGTTCCAAGGGAGTCACTGGAACTGGGCAAAATACTGGGAGAGGGAGAATTCGGAAAGGTGGTAAAGGCTGAATGTGTTGGAATACTGAAGCCAGGCATGCAGTCTGTTGTAGCGGTTAAGATGTTGAAAGGTAAGGACTTTAATATTGTCGTAAAGAAGAATCATAGAACTTTAGTTAAGGCACCTAAGTAATAACTATCAGCGGTTTATATTATAAAAAGCCACCAAGACCACTCCTCTCGAACTATCCTGTGAACAGTTACAAGATTACTGAGTTCGATGCTGTGAAATAGCGAAATAGTGACTCATCTTTGGTTTAGGTTATAAATTTGACAATTTGATATATACAGGGATAAATCAGATAACGGAATTAAACACATCTAATTTTATAATTTCAGAGGGTCACACAGACGCAGAGATGATGGCTTTGGTCTCCGAGATGGAAATGATGAAGATGATTGGCAAACACGTAAACATCATCAACTTGCTCGGGTGCTGCACGCAGGACGGGCCTCTATACGTCATTGTGGAGTACGCACCCAATGGGAACTTGAGGGAGTTTCTAAGAAATCATCGGCCTGGGAATAGGTTGGTTGACTTTAAAATCTACAAATGCCTATTCTCTCAAATCTACACTGTAATTTTGATTGAAGATAATTTTTAATTAAGATTAAAATAAGACTGCAATGCCTGAAATTAAGAATTGTCAATGCCTTTTTACAGATACGAATCACCGAATGAAGACATGAAAGAAAAGAAAACACTCACGCAAAAGGACCTCGTCTCATTTTCGTATCAAGTTGCACGAGGAATGGAATATTTAGCGTCTAGAAGAGTAAGTTTTAAATAAAATTGATACAACTTTACGAAAGCCAGCTGCCCAAACATTCTAATTTAATGTTTCTTAAAACTCTAAAAATCTTTAGGAATATTTAAATCATTTTGACTTGAAACATTATCACTATTCACTTTCAGTGCATCCATCGAGACTTGGCTGCCCGCAACGTGCTGGTCTCCGATGACTGCATCCTCAAAATCGCAGACTTTGGTCTTGCGAAAGACGTCCACAGTAATGACTACTACAGGAAGAAGACTGAAGGAAGGCTGCCAGTACGATGGATGGCTCCAGAGTCCTTGTATCATAAGGTGTTCACTACGCAGACTGATGTGTAAGTTTTTATTTTTTTCGCCAAGATCCTTTGCGACTTTTTGTTCCGTGTGAGAACATGGCAATATGTAAAGTTATCTTTGTTGCTAATGATGTTTAAGATGGGTCGTGATTCTTTATTCAAAGAGTAGCCATTTACGATTTTGCCTTCTTCAAAGCTCGAAAACAATAACTAACAACTAAATATTCAATACGTAATGGATTATTATGGGAGTCAGATCAACGCTTACCCAACTTACCCTAACGCCAACCGTCACTCTATCATACATTTTACTAGTATTATAATGTGATAAAGAGATTGCTCTATATATCGATAGATCGAAGCTTTCTTGTCACCATTTTTTTAAATTGGTTGTTAGGGTTGGTCTTACGTATTACTGTTCGAAGTGGCAATTTTGGAGCGTGAAATAAATTTGAAGTGTCCTAATCACTATGTATATCTTTCAGCTGGTCATTCGGCGTCCTCCTTTGGGAGATAATGACTCTTGGTGGCACGCCATACCCCACCGTGCCTGGACAGTACATGTACCAGCACCTCAGCGCCGGACATCGAATGGAGAAGCCACCATGCTGTAGTCTTGAAATGTAAGTACAATTTTAAATGAAATAATACTTATTCCACATCTTTAATGGCTAAAGAAGTTGTCCAGCTTTTTAAACTACATTAGGTGTACTTCGTTGAAGCTTTAAACGATTTTTACGGTTACCGTGATTATGTAGATTAGCGAAACGGCCAATCCAGCAGCGGCTATTAAAATTGAGTAAGAAAAATCGGGATCGATTTTCAAGTTTTTTTTTTTACCTGGACCTTATTTATTAAGACCCAAAACGATAGTTTTTTGCGTATAGTTAATAACTTACTTTTTACAGATACATGTTAATGCGCGAATGCTGGTCGTTCTCCCCTGGTGACAGACCTTCCTTCACGGAGTTGGTGGAAGACCTAGACAAGATCCTGACAGTCACAGCTAACCAGGAGTACCTGGATTTAGGTCTGCCTCAGCTAGACACGCCGCCTTCGAGCTACGATGGGTCTGGTGATGAAAGTGACTGTGACTTTCCGTTTATTAAATAAGATGTGAAGGACTTGCAAGAGTTTATGTGACTCTGATAAATGTTTGTACTATCAAGGGTTGTGCCTTGGTATCTAAGGTACTGTTAACAAGAATGAGAAAAAAAAATTGTGTTGTGCCAACATCAGCCACTATTTGACTAAAAGAAATAGTTACTTCTTTGTTCTTGATTGAGATGTTACATTTTTACTGTGAAATGTTCGTATTTATCTCTAAGCTCTATCGATTTTGAGGGAGGTAATTGTTATGTCATGTGTGATTAAGTGATTAGGAGTCAATGACGTAACGTGACGGTAAGATTACTAAGGTATGTATAGACGTATACTTTGTGAACATTAATGTTAACAAAATAAACTGTGTAAATCGATTATAAGTACAGAAATTTTTGTGTCAATTTTTTTCACAACCGCAACTTTTTTCTGGAAAGAAAAAATTGTATTCAAAAGCTGTTTTATTTAGGTAGCTACTCTATACAACGTTATTAGTATACAGCCGTATAAGTATATATATCATGTGATGCAGTTACTATTGTGTATGTCGTGTTACTCATAATATTATTATGTGAACTTAATATTGAACCCACCAATGAGAATGCGTTATGAATAAAATAGGTAGATTTTACAATCAATTTATTGTGTTTACTAGTTATCAGTATAAAGATGGTTACTAGTAATTTTAGTAATAATATGACTTTTTACTACTAGAATCGATTTGTGAAAATTCGTTTGAACACGAAACGAAGTCTACGAACCAAATGTTAACGAAATTTTTAAGAAGATTTTTAAGGTCTGAAGTTTCGATGACTATTTAGTGCCTATATTATAACATTTTTCTTATGATATTTTAGGTTTATGATATTTATTAATAGGTCTTACATGCGAAACCAAGTATTGCATAATATTTCGTGTAAATAAACTTTTAGTTAATGTAAATATCCTAGTACCAAAGTTTGTGTTTTTTATTGTAATATAAAATATTATTGTGAAGTTTTAGAGATTTTTTAATTAAAGAGATGACATATTACTTTCTAGTATTAAAATCTAGTATCTAGTCTCTATTAGGAGAGAAAACATACCTAAAAAAGAAAATAAATATTACGTCGTATTTTTACCGATTTTGTAGAGCTACTTAAAAATATGGAACCCACTCCTAACATCAAACTAGGAGCATCCTATTTTTTTGATTATATAGCCTATGCATTTTACCACCAAATCACTTCGTACTTAATTAATTATATAATCGTTTAAAAATGTAATCAATTAGAATGAAATTATTATGAGATTATTTTGTAAATATTTGTTAGCTAGGTATTTTTACTCATTATAAGAAATGAGAAAAATTTGAATGGAGAGAATGGTTCATGATATGTCGAAAAATATGTTGAAGTCAATGATATTATATAAAAACAAAAGCAGATATGTTATAAGCGCTCGCGCTGTGAATACTCAAATACGTCCCAATTGGGACGTCTTGTGTTTAGTTTGCGTGTGGCCTGCGTCGAGCGCAGTCACGTGCCAGACGCCATGCGCCATGTTCAAGTTAAGAAAGAGAAAGCGATATTGTTTTGACGTTAGAGCGATAAGGATGCGTGCGCTGCGGACATTAATTGTCAATGTGTGCAATTTGGAATAGCTCGGAACGGATTTAAATCGTAATTTCTATGAACGTAACATATCTATAGTTCTATAATATCATTGGTTGAAGTCATAATAAGTTGTTTTTTGTCGGTTTTTTTATATAAAATTATGATTGGTATTAAAATATAATTTAATGATTAATTGAATTGTGTCCAAGTGCCTTGGGTAAACAATAATTAATTATTATAGAATGTATTTTGGCACTCCTTGTATGTATATTTGATGGATGTGTGAGTCAAAATGAAACTGTAAGAAACGTATTATTGAAATAAAGATTTATACTGCGATTGCGTATCTATGCTCGCATTTTTATTTATTTTTGTAACTCAATCTATCAGGATTGGTGTTTAGTACTTATTCTAACCAACTATTTTCGGTGTAACACACTGTTCTTTATGATTAATTTATAACTCCGATAACTATGCTATTCCTAAAATAATAAAAAAAAATTATATAATCGCTTGTGTCTTAGAAACGGCGCTTCGTATTGCAAAAATAATAAAAAATATTAACTCCTGGGATAGCTGCTGGGAAAGAAAATTTAAAACTATCTAATATCTAGGTACCTATAATTTTCCGTGTAGGTCAAGACCCAAAAAAGTAAGTTGATTATTAATAGCGCCCTCTTGTAGTACCGAGACTAACTAGATATACTTGTAGCACAGCTAGCGACATCTATACAATCACAGGACAATTACCTGCAACACAACACAGGCCGGCTATTTGTATTTTACGGTTATTTAAACTAGATGGCAGGACAAGATCTTTCTCAGTAGCTTTAAGTTTAAAGTAGGTATATTGGCAATGGTTTTAGATCGCAACAAGATTTATATTTTAGTTAATATGGGATATATGTTTTAAGTCTCCTTTATTATCTGGAATCTAGATCTACCTGGCACAGATTCACAATAGCTATGCATTTTTCTCAATCCGGGAATTGAACCCGAAAGTTGCATAGATTACGAAGGTATCGTCAGAAGGATGTGGGTACTTTAAAAATAAAAAAACAGGTAATATGTTCACAAATGTAATAATTGATTAAATTTCTTATAATTTTAAGTTTGTCAGTACATTATGGCGTTGCCCTACTTATAATATAGATACAAATATTATTACAAAATTTACGCTAAAGCAACGTTTGCATACGAATTCACATCAAATGTAAAGTGAAATTATTTCACGATATTTAATTAAATAATCACGATATT
This sequence comes from Hypena proboscidalis, assembly GCA_905147285.1. Taxonomy (NCBI): domain Eukaryota; kingdom Metazoa; phylum Arthropoda; class Insecta; order Lepidoptera; family Erebidae; genus Hypena; species Hypena proboscidalis. The sequence goes on from LR990147.1 coordinate 4,159,621, forward strand.
AATACACTTATCACAATTCTTTCTTCTAGCGAAACTTAAACATTCATAACACAAAATAAAATTTAAATTCTTAACATTATCAGTTAAATAATTATAAAAATAATTTTAATCACAAAATAACCTTAATTAACTAGATTCGTAATAATACTTATTCATTACAACAAAAATATTTGGTTTTAGCATTTGTGCGTAACTATATTAAATTAAAACAGAAGCTAACGTAACAGTAATGATTTTGAGTTAACACCTACGTAGATAGTTATAAATAATAATAATCGATACGAATAATAGTGTAACTTGTAGTTACAATTTTATTCGTTTTATAAAAGTCATGATGTTTTTTACTCTATGCAAGTTGAATATAATCGTTATTGTGTACAATATTTAGAAAATTCAAATTTTGGAAGAACACTATTTTTTATAGATTTGGCTCAATCAGTAAATATATTTACTTAGAGAACAGTTACACCGTTGTCCTTTAATTGGAAATAACGCATATTGGAATATTTATTTCACAATAAGATTATAAAAAAAAAATCAATTAATGATGTAGATTTCCATATTAGAGACCAATTAACTAAAAAATGGATATTTCTATTTATAGCTTCCAAAATGGCCTCTTTAATTTCGAACGTAATTTGAAAAGCAATTAAATTATATTTACGAACTAGAAATGCTGATTACATAACATCTTATTAAATTAGCCTTTCTTAAAGAAATTCTAATTTCTTTTATTTTAATCTCGTAATATAAAAAACTGCAAAAGGCACAATTTTTTTCAAGATAGAGCAACGAGCAATTAAAAAGAATTATGCAAAAAAACTTTACCTAATACGTATATTTTTGAAAGCTGTATAGTTATCAAAATATGAAATAGGTTTCAACCAAAGGACCGATTGTACATGAACAATAACATTTTGAATACTCAAAACTATGGCGCGGTCTATTCCAAACTATCGAGGCACTTATCAGTATAACCAAAAACAAAACAAATTGCAAAATAAAGGAAACATGAAAAAAATAAAACATTAATTTTAAAAGTCGATTCTCGCGAGTTATACTTTGCTCAATTGCTTTGTTTTTTAGGCCATTTTAACAAAAACATTTCGCCCTAATTACACAAGTGTTAGATATAAATGATTGGCAGGATAAGCACATAAAACACATAGACGAAAGTGACAGCTGTGTTCTTTTCTAAAGTGTAACTTGTGTCACTTTTAAATTTGGTCAGGTTATATTTAACTGGCCCTTATTATCACACATAAATGTCTAGTTTAACTATCTAATACCCGAGTTCAGGCGTAAAGACAAATAGTTACGACGATTTAGTCAACATTTTGTCAGTTTTAGTCACATAGTCAATTATACTAAAAGGCATAAGATTTTTTTTTTGCTGCGCACCAATTCTTATTCTATCAACATGAAAAGCACTTATTTAGGCCAATTAGTAAATACATCAAAAATTCTAAATTACTAGTCGTCACAAGTCTTAATCCAAAAAATGGTCATAACTATTCACCTCAACAACGAATTAAGCTACCGAGATTTAGTCCACACAGGCCTCTCGAGGCCATATCACATATTGACACAGCGCAATTTCTTGTCTGGAATTCTTGAAGCGAACTGGTAGCTGGGCACAACCGCTTTCGGTTCTTCGACAGGCCTTTCTTCCTGCCTCTCTTCTCCCATCAAACTCTTCAAGCAAATCTTCATGTCCCCAGCGAATTTCTTAACTAACCTTTCTAAAGAAAATAGGTGCTCATCTAATGCTTCAGGGATTTCGTCTCTCATAAAGTCTGCTAACCTTAAAAGGTATTCTACGTTTGAACCAGAGGGACCTTGGCAATCGAGAATTTGTTTTGCGATATCGGGCAATGGTGCTGATCCCAACCAATGCCGGTTTTCTGGAACAGCTATATACAGAAGAGCGTCTTTGTTTTCTGTGATGGAGCTGGTCGACGAAGTGTAGAACGGACGAGGGAAGAAATTGACTGTGCAGGTCCTGTAGCCTCCCAATTGGCATTCTCGGTTCGAGAGGTATGGAAGAGCTGCGCTATTTTCTGCTGAGATCAAAAACGCCTTGCCCCATGTGATTCCCTGAAACAAAAAGAATTTTATATGAGTATACTCGTTAAACAATGAAAGGCGTAGTTTTTATGTTTACTGATGATTCTCATGAGATATATTGTGCTCTTTAAGTGTTTTCATTGTTATGTTTCTTTCTTAGAATTATTCGAACGTAGTCAGTCTTACAATAAAGAGTTGAAATGGCTTGAAATGTTTATGTTTATGTTTTGCTTTTTTATCAGAATGTTTATATATTATTTACATTTATTATTTAGTGTCTAGTTAGTACTAGTAGTGTCTACTTTTTCACAATAATGTGTCAAGCTTTTTATACTTCAAGGAAAGCTGACAAAGGATTCTTCGTAGATAACTTACAATAATGTTAGAAATATAGTTTTATCAATAAAAACAATTAGAACAAAAGAGCTAGGATATATTTCTGACACAATTATACATTGTAACTTAGTTGAAGTTGTGCAAGTTTTGATAAGGACGTGATCGCAATTGTTCCAGTAGAAAAGTTGTGAAACCTTTTAATATGGATCAAATTCATTAGATTCATCCTAAATTGATTTGCCACAGCTAAAATAAAATTAATATTTAAACAAAATGTAATGTTTTACTTTGTTCGTGCAGTTTTCGATTTTCTTTCGAATTTTTAAGATATTAAAATAAATAATCAATACCAAAATAAAATTAATATTTAAACAAAATGTAATGTTTTACTTTGTTCGTGCAGTTTTCGATTTTCTTTCGAATTTTTAAGATATTAAAATAAATAATCAATACTAAGGAATGTCAGAATTACGTCGTGTTAGTAAAATAATGTATGTGTAATAAAAACTTGTAACTTAAAGTATAAAACACAAAATTCTAAGATCATGAAATGTTTTAAGAACTAGATGCACCATCAGTAATCGGATATTGGAGCCAGTACGTCTAGTTACGCATTTTACACATACAAACTTAGTGCTTAGAAATAGTTATATCATCACGTTATCAGCTGTTCAATAATGACCTATTTCATGTGCCATCTGCGTGTCTTTATCGCAGATATGAGTTCATCTGTCAGTGTTATCAATCTTTCTCTTTCAAACACCGGCTTTATCACCACTTTTCTTGAAGCTAATCAAGTTTTTTCTGGTTTTTTTTCCTTTCATACCTCTCTCTCATGGGGATAGAAAGACAATAGAAGTGCTTTTGTTAGTATATTTACGAAGTTATTTTGCTTCTTTATCATTTAAACAAACTTGTCATGTATGCTCGCTGGTCAATTTCGTGTACTTGCCTTTTCTAAAGACCGTCTTTATATTGATTCAATGTTGTTTAAGACAATACCCAAAATGTTGTATAGGGGTCAACGTGTCTGTTTTATGACTGTGTGGAATCTGATTGTCAACAATGTACGACTTAACAAGTATTATTGTTTTGCTTTATATCAGAGGAGACATTATTTGAGAGACCTTGAAAAATCTAAGTATGAATTGTTTTCAAAACTAACTTTAACTACCAAATTTTATTACCACTTACAAAAACGGAAATCCGGAAATCCAAACAAACGGTGCCGATTATATTCATTATGCCGATAGGAACGCCGAATTTTTACTGAACAAATGTTTGCGCAAGATAATAATAACTGAGCCATATCAAATATAACAGAATTCAGTAATAATAATATTTCATACAATAATAACAAACCAACTGCCTCATTTGGAAGCCGTGAATATCAAAATACCTAATATTTGATCACACGTGATGCTTGGCATTCGTTAGCAAAAGATTTTCCTCTTAATTTTGAACAAACGCCAAAAGGTAAACCAAATTTAGAATACCAATTTTTACAACACTAGAGAATGGATTTCGGAATTTGACAGTATAAATGAAAATAATATTTTCAACACTGAGAGCCAGTTTGCACTGGATTTTGCTAGAACTGTACATAAACCTGAAATAGGTCAAGGTTTGTTAATATAGTTTATTTGATTACCAATACTACTACGCATATGAGTGCATACTTCTTACTCAGTCTTACGCGAGGATACTGGTTGCTATACATAGGGTAGAGTGCAAAAATATTTACAAGCCAGTCAACCATTCAATATTAGTGGCGAGAAATACTGACGAAGGTGACGACGCAATTGATCTAACACGTGTATAAGTCTCGTGTATTTTCCTGAGGACTGTAGTTTTCCTTATTTCTAAGGTTGCATATCTGCAGTATAGTCATTACTCTGAGTAACATTTTCGAAGAAGCCTTTGAAAACATAGATGCTAAATACTTTAATAACGGTTTGGTCCAGGAGGTTACCCTTGTCGTTAAAAGAAATTACCCGAATAAAATCGTAATCGTTTCGTCATTATCATCGTCATCAATTCAATCGAGAAATTTAGCTGTAAAATGATCTTCACGTATTCAGAATAAATTTAATAGTGCATCGAACTCTACAGGTCGATTCGCTTTCGCACAAGAGTCAAATTGCATTAAATACAGATATTTGTAATAGTCTTGTAAACTGTACAGACTTTATGTCTTGTTTTCAACATAAATCTCTGATTATTTGTTTAGATATTTGGGGTAAATAAATACCTGATTTGTATCGTTTTCGTTAAGACCCTTGTCATTTTGTGACCGTGTTTTTATTTAAAATCCAGTATATGTGACAATGTTAATCAGACAATCAGACTTCCATACCTTGTTTTGAAAACACTGAAAATGTATAAATGATAAAAATATAAATAGTCAGTATTTGGCTGATAATAAAGTAAGGAGATATATTATTAAATTTTATGGTAGGTAAGAACAGATAAAATGTAAGTGGATTTATTTATATTTAGGTATCATAATTATATCGACGCTTTTTATCAAAGTATTATCAAAGTTTAATCAGCTATCAAAGAGCAAACCGGATTTTTTTGTAGTGTCCTTTTAAATATTTTCATTTAAAATGGTTTTAATTTTAATTACTTTGTTATTATAAAGAATTCAAGTTATTTCGGCCTGATGCCAGAATGGAGTGCCACAGGGTACTATGTCTATGTATCCAATGTCCAATGATATCACGATGTAACAATCTATTCAAAATTATATAACGAGAAGATCATTACAATAACATCTATTGTCCAAGTCTATTGTTTGACATAACAAGGATCGAACTGTGAACTAATCTAACAGTTATTAATGTTATTCATTCAAAATAAATACCATTCATATGGCGGAAACGCAAGATAATATTCATAACAAACGAATTGTTTTAATTAGAGCAATGTTATTATTAAGGATAAGTATAATTTAGAGGGGATATAAGTAATATAAAGTATACGGATAAAATATTTTTTACAACGTATTTAAAGTTAATTGGATTATCTTACCCACGAACTTTTTTTGTTTGATATAAAGATGTACAAAGACGTGTAATCAAAATGGCGTGCTTAATTTAAAAAAAATGTTTTATCATTTATTTTACAAGTATGTCTTTGTTTACACAAAAAATCATCACATTTACAATTTACATGGACAGTTAAACCTCAAAGCATCAATTTAAAATATAAAATCATCAAATTCAATTTCATTAAAATTTAAGTAATAGCTAGAATATCCATTTGTATAGTCAGTAAAGGTACTATTATTATGATAATGCTATATCTATAACGAACCTTTGTATTAGCTTTAAATCAACAAGTCTGCTACTGGATTAAAACAACTAAGGGTATAAGGGCATTGCCTTCGTCTAGAATATTATCCATTTTTCTAGTCGATTGCTCTTGGATGCGGAAAATATTCGATAGCTTTCTTTGCACATTTTACTTCAAAGCAGGATATAATAAAATCCTTTTTAAAACTGCCTCGATGGTCTAGTGGTTAGCGTATGCGCTCTCTCTTATTGTGAGGTCTCGGGTTCAAATCTCGGGTCGAGCAAAGTGTTATTTGTGAACATTCCGTCAGGAAATTCACAATAGCACGTAAATGGAATTGTGCCCGGTGGATGGCGATAAGCTCACCCCCTATTCTATTGGACCTAAACATAACACGTGAAATATGGGGGTTTTTACACCCCTGCCATACTCTGCTGGGTACTATAGGCATGATTTTATGTTATGTTATTGTACTATACTGTACCTAACTAATAGGATCTATTGCAAAAATGTACTTAAGTGTGTGAATAAAAACTTTCCGTCGATAAATCGATGACGATGTTTAGAGTAGTTTCCAAGTATGGAAAGCATTATCTGTCGACTCCGATTGCATTAGCAGCACATTCTCGTGTTGCATTTTTCAAGTTCATTGTACTCAAACATACACACGTTGTCGTAAACCACGTGTTGTTTTTTTTTTATAAAAAAGAAGACATTGACTTTGACGTTGCCCCCTGTACGAATTTACGCAGTTAAGAAAGCAGTGGTTCAGTGGTGAAATGAAATCATTTGCTATTTATATCACTTAAAACACGACATTATAATATGTTATAGCTTAAATACTCATTTAATGTAAAAACCTAAATAATTGATTTCTAAAGTTATGTGTTGGTAAGTTACTGTCTTATTCGATTTGTGATATTCAGTCGCCTTTGTAGAGGATAAAGACAGACTGTTATCTAGTCGGAAAAAAGGCTAAGAAGAGGAATTCATACAGTAATAATAAGACTATATCATAATAAAATATGTTAAAAAGCTCATTCTTCAAGCCACAGGTCATTCGCGATAACACATACGTCATAGTAATATAATACTGGTTAATTATTACGCGTTGACAGATAGTATAATAAATAAAGGGATAATAATATAACGTGTTAAAAGAGTACACATCTAACGTACGACATGACGTTCTAACATAATTATTTTTAGTAACCTGTAGATGAGTTGGTAAGATACACAACAAAGAAAATTTTGTTCATGAATGCCGCCTTAGCACGACTTCCTACCCTCAACTCCGACTATGACGTATTAGCCTAGACTAGAATAACTAGGAAGAACTATTTATTATTTTCACTGCGCGAGCAGTGCTGCGCGTTCCAGGTTAAAATCACGTCAAAATTTAGAAATGTATGGGTTTTGACAGCTTTTCCCCAGCCCGGGGAAAATAATCTATGCAATTTGACAGACCAATCGTTGCAAAAGTATAACCGTAAATTTTCTATATGTTACTTCCTGACATCTTTGAGTTGGGCTTGCGGAATTTTTGAGGTACTGGTGAGGTGATATATCTGTATCATAATATTATGTCAACTTTCTGAGGATAAAGAACCATAGAGCGTATTCTTCGCAAGAGTAGAACCATCTGAATGTCAAGATACACTTTAAGATATTATGTTGATAATTCTATCATAGTCGAAACGAAAGAAAAATAAAGTGGAGCAAACAATGCTTAGAGGCTGGCAAATGAACGGACGAATAGTATTGTTTTTAGATCTAGCAAAAAAAATCATCCACCCATGTTTTTAAAATAAATCTGTCTTACCTTCCATCTGCATACCTGACTTATTACAATGGGTGTAAATGTAACAATACTTATGAAGATTACTAATTTCATACTATAATTTACATACTCATTTAACAATAGCATTTAATAGCATATAAATAAACAAGCTAATTACAATAAAATTATCTCTTTATTTTCTCTTTTGCACGTGAATGTGAGTCATCTGACGCGAATCCTTACTACAACGCAATATCGTCCTTAATACGCATTTAAAAGAGCTTTATTATTAGCGTTACTTGTATGTACCACAACCACATAATATAAGTATTCATTTATTATCAACCTAGATTCCATTAACGTGCCATCTCTACACCTTGTAGTTTTCTTTGTCTAATAGCTAATCAACATTAAATTTCGATTCTCTTGATTCATATAATTATTTAGACTTTGTCCTGTAAATCTGGTTCACTAAAACACTAGACAGTTATTGTCCATTCTGTTTTTCATCGACCTGAATAAACCTCAATCGATTATATTGCAAAACTCGCCGCATTTCGCGTCTTTCAACACAAGAACTTAGTCCCAGACCACATTTTCATAATTTTACGCTCTAAGCTTAAAACAACAACCTGTCGAAATAGGCATTTCAAACGATTAGTAATCAAATTACTTATTGCCAACAAATTACCAATTCCCATAACCGATTGGTTATAATTAGATTATCTTCGAGGCGAAGAATTTCGTAATCTCCTTCGGCGTCTTTTGTATCATTTAGTACCTTATTGGTTTTTAGGGCAGGTTCAATTATTGATGGGAGACGGTCATTATGGTCAAGATGACCTGAATGTGTTCATTAAAATAGCTTATCCATATTGCCTCTACTCCTAATGTTGGATATGAGAAGCCAGATGTTTCGTATGAGTCAGATAGTATTGATTTGGCAATAAATTATTATTGGACTGTAAATTGATACATTGGGAAATTTCTATAAAATAGGACTTTGATGCAAGAGCTTTCCTCATAAGTATTATATTGATAGAACAGCGTAGAAACTCTTTTAGATAATGATGCGGTTTTGATAGCAGTTTCAATGGTCAAACAGTTCAAACATAATAAAGAATCATCATTCGTGATCTAAGAGGTCATATTTATACAGATCAACACTATCAATCATTTCGTCGCGTGTCTACGAATAATAATGACGCGATCAGTATTATCTTATTATTATGTACTCAAATGTTTACATAATCAATCTCTTCAACAAATGTTTTGCAAAAACTGTCCGTCCTGATTATCTTTTCGCTCTAGTTACTCATCTTATTAGAATACTAGAGACTTTGGGCACATCGTCCAGAAAGATGTTCACTATCTCGAGCAACTGATAGTTACTGGCAAAGTCAACGGCAAACATCCTAAAGGTCGCAGCCCTACTAGATGGTCGGACCAAATCCGCTCTGGCCTCAATTTGAACCTGCACAAGGCAGTACACGAAGCCAAGAACAGAAGTGGTTGGAAGAGCATTGTCAGAAACAAGGTGATACACCAGCGGGAGAATCACGACCCTTAGCAATGAGAAATACGACGCGAGGAGGGAAGGACCCATCTTATTCATTCATTATAATCAGTGTAGTCAATATTGTATTTCGTGTTGCCAAAAAACACAGTTTACGTCAAGATTTATGCACAACGTTTATTTTTGTTGATCAAATCGTTTCGCGATTGGGGTACTCCGCTCAGAATAGCATCTCCTGTGGCATCGCTTAGACTTGTGTCTTGTAGTTGAGTTTTTTAATTCGCATACAATAGTTTCAACGTATAACAAAGATTTTTTATTTTCTTTGCTATTTCCGCATTGGTGACACAGTTCTCCATGTTTTAGAAGCTACTTTCGTTTTTACCATGTCGTGGAAGAATGTCACAAGCGAAATAGCATTGCGAAATGTTTGGTGTTTCATTGATGAAGTATTGTTCTTGGCATTAGACATAAATGCACCTGAAATGCTGACGCAACGTAAGCCGGCTATGTCAGGTTGAAAAATAAATGCATGCGTCTAGACATCTACAATGTCATGGCCATGAATATCATAACATAACATCACGCCTATATAACTCAGAAGGGTGTTGTGTCCTGTTATGTTTAGGTCTCATGGGATAGGGGGTGAGCCTATCGCCACCTACCAGGGACATTTCCAACTCCGTGCTGTCGTGAATTTCTTGACGGCAAGATCACAAGTAACACTTGGCCCGACCCGATAATCGAACTTCGGAGTTCGCGGTGAGAGCCAACGCTAACCACTAGACCATCCCGGCATGACAAATATAATGTGTTATTATTATTCGTTGAAATAGGATGTTTTGCCTGTTTGTTTATCCTGATATAACGTTGTTGAGGAATCCCAGATATACATTCGATATGATTATTAAAGTCATTGACTGGATCGCATTTTCCTTCAATAGGGCACTCCAACTCAGTCACGCTATCTCTTCTCCCTAATTTTTAATGTAAATAGTGGTAAAAAGTTAGTGTTTGACCTTAAATCTGTGATTACAAGTAAATATACATAACTATCTTAATATCAGTGAAAACCGTTTGTTAAAATCTTACTTAGTTAAAAAGATATAACAATTATAATTATTCAAGTTTTATAGTATTCCATTGTGCCTGACCTAGGACAACTCGCAATCGGTCCAACATTGAGTGCGGTGAGTACTTCGTGAAGTATATTTGTCGCTAGCCCCGTGTGACGCGCGCTGCACCCCGCACCCGCACCACCTGCACTAGCCCGACTCGGCGGTACCTACTTCGACTATCTCAGTTGGTTTTCTTCACAACTATCATGCCGCTTATGGAAATTGACGCAAAGCGAGGACGAGGAAGCCGTAATAATAAACCCTCTCCTCTAACTCCTAACAAAGAAAACGACACTGGTAATTCTGTAATTTTTGACGAAATTAAGCTAATGAGACAGGACGTACTAGACGTTAAGTCACAACTTTCTACAGTTACGGCGACCCTTGCTGAGAAAGTACGGGAGTATGAATATAAATTAAAAATAAAAGACGAGGAGATAACCGAGCTTAAGGCGTCGGTACGTGAACTACAGGGCATTGCTAGATTTCAAGAACAACATCACCTTCGGAATGAACTAGAAATTATGGGCATACCCGAAAAATTGAACGAAAACCTAACACACTTGCTCTTAGTAACTTCAAAAAAGCTGGGCGTGGACCTTCAGGAAACTGATATTGACTACGCAACACGAGTAGGAAACAGGATTAATGAGTCAGCCGATTCCTCAGATAAAACAAGACCGATTGTGGTAAAGTTATCTCGTAAGGCTAAAAGAGATGATCTTTTGTCGGCGGCAGCAAAGAGGCGCGGCCTCACATCCAGCGATATTGTCATCGGTACGTCATCAACTTTGTATTTCAATGAAAGGCTGTCCAAATCTAACAGGAAGTTGTTCGGTGAGGCAAGAAAACATGCTAAGCAACATAACTTTCGTTATTGCTGGGTGCGAAATGGCCAAATACTTATACGGAAAGCAGCCAATTCGAAAGAAAAGAAATATCCCGTGCATGCTATTCGCTCTTTTCATGATATTGAGAAATTTTTTTGCCCTGATTCAGCTTCTGATAATAGTGCAGAAGCTATCAATAATAACTAGTTATTACATATTATATTTTATTATGAAACATATTCGTGTAAAGATTTATAGTTATTTAGTGATTTTATTTTTATTAATAACGTTGTTCCTATGCTCAAATATGATAAAACTCGATTCATTGTGTTACTTGTGTAAAAAATATTACTTTAAAAACCTTGTTGTTTTATCGTATAAAATGTTTGTATACACATTTTATATTTCGTTTATTATTCTTAAATTTATAACATATTATATCTTAAAAATGTTTACTAAAGGAATGCAGCACATTTCTACAGCAATTTTAATACCTATAATCTATTACTCCACTCACATGTGGTCAAACGAATTTATACTGTTACTCATAAATCTTGTGGCTCTAAAACCTATATTTTCTTGTGAATTGATCTTATCATTTTTTCCCAACTCTCATGGCTACCTCAGATCTTTTTGATGATATTGATAATTCTTTGAAATCAACATGCCACAAAGTTAACGTTGCTGAAAACTGTAAACAATACATTTTAGATTATAAGGTTAAAATAATAGCGTTTAACATTAGAAGCATACATCAGAATTTTGACAATTATTTGGTTACTTTAAAGAGGCTTAGACTCCAATTTGACATTATCTTGCTAACTGAATGTTGGATCGGCAATAACACAGTGATACCTCTGTTAGATGGCTACAAAAGATTTTCGTCTCAGAAATATATAAACCAAGCAGGAGGTGTCGTAGCTTATGTCAAAGATTGTTGGACACCGACTATAAGTGAACCTGACCTAAATGATGCAAACTGCATTCAAATTATTATTCCTAAACTTATCTCATTCCTTGGAATATATCGCTCGCCATCTTTTAGAAATTGTGATAATTTCATATACTCACTGGAAACTATTATAGACAACATGCCGAAAAATCCATGCCAGGTCATAGCTGGCGATATTAATTTAGACTTATGCAAACCAGAAACGTGTAATAACTATTTAGGTCTTATGGCTCATCAGGGTTTTATTTCTGCCATAGATAAACCAACAAGAAATAGCGCTTGTCTCGATCATATCTTCATCCGAACAAAACAAAAATTTGAGTCTGTCGTATGTATGTCATCGATCACCGACCATGATTTAATAATGGCCGGCATTTCTCTACCAATTCCAAAACTCACTCGTTCAGCGAAACTCATAACTAAATTAAACTATGAGGGAATCAAGTCTGATCTAGAAACTATGGATTGGTCTAATATCACTGAGGCAACGTGTTCTACAAATGCTGCACAATATTTCATAACTTCTCTTTTGACAATAATGGAAAAACATACTGAAATTAAAAAGGTCAGAAGATCTAAGTTTATTTTAAAGCCATGGATGACACCAGGATTACTTAGGTGCTCAAAACACAAAGACAAACTCCACAAAAGTGCAAGACTAGATCCAGAAAACGCAATGAAAAGTCTCATCTTTAAGAGATATAGAAATTTTTACTACGATTTAATACGAAAACTTAGACGCGATTATGAGATAAAAGAAATAGACAAGAACTCAAAAGACCCTAAAATGCTATGGAGAACAATAAAATATGTAACCAATTCTACACTACAAAAAACCACCTCAAACAAACTATGTGAATTAAAGAGTAACAGAGTAGAATCACTTGATAGCTGCAACGATTTCTTTGCTACTGTGGGTCACAGATTGGCTGACAAAATCCTAGCACGACTCAATGAAACCCAAGAATCTCTTGCCAGTAAAATTAAAATTCCTTGCACTACACTAAACTCGCTTTTTCTTCACCCCACTACTGAAGCAGACGTTGAACGCCTTATCATGAAAATAAATATAAATAGCTCACCTGGATTAGATGGCATATCAAATAAATTAATAAAATGTATTAAAAATAGCATTATAAGACCATTAACCATAATTTTCAACTTAAGCTTAGCTACAGGTAGATTTCCCGAAATATGGAAACTATCCAGTGTTACTCCCATTCACAAAGGAGGTTCTGATGATGATCCTAACAATTATAGACCAATTTCACTACTAAGTACATTTTCAAAAATTTTAGAAAGGATAGTTAATAATCAACTGTTATCATTTTTAGAAACACACAAGATTTTATCCGGTCATCAATTTGGCTTTCGAAAAGGTAGATCTACCGAACAGGCGGTCTCTTTACTAACGCAAATTATCTCTCAAAATCTCGATAATGGGGATGTTTGCATGGGAATCTTTCTAGATTTGTCGAAAGCGTTTGATACAGTATCACATAACATCCTATTAAAAAAACTAGAATTGATTGGGGTTAGAGGAATTTGCTTGGAATGGTTTCGGAGCTACCTTACTGGAAGAAAACAATGCACTAAAGTCGACGGCTTTGTCAGTAACTCCCAAAACATATCGTTTGGCGTACCTCAAGGCAGCGTGCTAGGCCCAACGTTATTTCTCATTTATATCAATGATCTTGCTTCAAACGCCTATCTTAATAATGCTGACATAATAAACTACGCTGATGATACTGTTGTTATTTTCAAAGAAAAGTCGTGGCCTAAACTATTTGATATAGCCCAACGCGGTCTAGAGTATATTGTTGGTTGGTTAGATAACAATTTGCTAACTTTGAATGCAGCTAAGACAAGCCTGATATGCTTTCATAAAACATCTATTTCAGCTCCCCCTCCAAATCTCAAAATAATTGCTCGTTTTTGTCCCACAACTCTCTCATGTCTCAACACAGACTGTAAATGCATAAAAATAAATAAAGTCAAATCCGCAAAATATCTTGGTGTTATAATTGACGAAAGACTCACCTTTAATGAGCATATTGCTGCCACGTGTGCTAGAGTCAGAAAACTTATTTTCGTTATGAAAAGTCTTCGCGACGTTGCACCAAGAAACTTGTTAAACAAAGTTTACATTTCATTATGCCAATCTGTAATATCATACTGTATCACAGTATGGGGTGCTGCTGCTCCATCATTTCTAATTAGTTTAGAAAGGGCCCAGCGAGCAGTGATAAAGACAATGCTCATGAAGCCATATAGATTCCCAACTCGCATACTTTTTACTGAGGCTAAGTTATTAAGCGTAAGAAGATTATACATATTAAAGGTTACTCTTTTGAAACATAAAGAAATCTTAGAAATAAACACGGATGAAGATATGATCAGAAGGCGTCACTTTCATCTTACACTTCCATCCATAAAAACTGTCTTCGCAAAACGCTTTTGTGCGTATATGAAACCTTTCGTCTATAATAATATGTATAAATTATGTCCTCTTTCTGAACTGTCATACCACCAATGTAAACGAAAAGTTCAAAATATACTGCTTCTCTGGAATTATGACTATACAGAAGATTTTATCAAAAGAATAGAATTAAGAATGTAATAGTTTAAATAGTCATAAGTCAAAATTAAGTAAAATATTGTTACCCCGATCTCATTAATTTAGAATTTAGATGTTATTATTATTATCATTATTATTTTTTAGCTAAATATGTATTAAACTTAAACCTAAATAAGAACTAAAATTACCGCCATTTCTAACATGTTATATTCATCACAAAAACCTCCTGCAGGACAGGCCAAGCCTAGTGCAGGAGTTTTTTAGTCGATTGCAAACTTCTTTATATTACAAAGACCTGTCATTTATATTAATATACTTAGAATGTAAAGAAAATGTAAACATCTTGGCACTTAATAAATTTTATTATTTTTTATTATTATTATTATAGAGATAATAAATGATATTCAATGTAAACAAACATTTAGATATTTTGCAGACCATTTCTGTTGATAAAACCAACGCAAGTAAATCATAATTTTCCTTAAGATAACGAAAATTTGCCTTATACATACACTTCTGTAGAAAATTTGTTTGTAGACAAAAATCGTTGTTTTAGGAAAAGCTTGGACCATCAATACAACAGGACAAGTGACTTCTTAATTTATATTTTCTTTGACATCGGCCGTTTTCTTTCTTCAAGGCCCCTCGAGTCATCTATTCTTTCTTTGGTTTCTTTAATATAACCCAGAAAAGTGGCAGTGGTGCGCAACATCCACATTTAACCTGTTATGTTTTAGGTCCCAAGGGATTGGGGATGAGCCTATCGCTATCCACCGAGGACAACTCTAACTCCTACCTGCTTTAGCCGAAACCGAACCCCAAACCTAGCGGTGAGAGGCGCATACACAAATCTCTCATCGAGATAGTTCTTCAATTCCTTGTATAACCTTGAACCTTATATCAAACCTAACAATGTACATTCACGCGTTTCACTCATACGCATAGTATTAATATCGGTATATCACGTTTCATATTTCACGTGTTTATTATTCGATTTGGTAGGTACTATCTTGTTAACTGCCAGCGTTTTTCGAAACACGTGGCGCTTAATGCCAAACGTGATGCGAATGCCTCAATTTTATTCGACGTATGCGAAATTCATTGAGTGTTTTTACCTTCCTGCAGAGTTATACATATAAATGACAGCATTATTCTCTATATATATAATTTGTGGTCCCCAACAGGTATTGGGCGGCTTTACATGTTGTTTTTAACCGACTTAAAAAAACGAGGAGGTTCTCCAATCGTCTGTATTTTTTTTTCACGTTTGTTACCTCATAACTTTCGACTGGGCGAAGCGATTTTAATAATTCTTTTTTTTATTTGATATGCTTCCTGTGGTAGTGTGGTTCAGTTTTGACAATGGCACTCATGAGAAAACCATATAAGTCTAAAATAATTGTAATTAAAGTCGGTTTTTTTGTTTGCACTAATTTTTTTTATTCTTTATCTTAATTTAGCTTTTACTTGCGTCAGTTTCAGCGATTATTGCTTATTTTTACTGAAACTGTGTCGGGTCTTTAGGTCGTATGCCGGAATTATCTCAATATTTGTGATATATTCATTCTTCAGACAAGATTGACATGTGACCGGCGCTCGCCGCATTCAAGTGTGATATTCTTAACCTTTGGGTTATTAATCATACTTTGTATTGTGCTGCTACATACTACAACCTTACTGTTTAACTAGAACTAGACTTATAAACTGGATGGGTGGGTTCGAATCCTGGCCATTACTCCACGGACGTGAACTTCCTCCTAACACAAGCGAATAAAGCTTAGCTGGTGATGGTTAACAAGAATACTAGTAATTTTTATTTGCGTAAGCGTAATTAAAGAAAAAATGCTAATGTTTTTTTTTTTTGGTGATCGTAAATCGATATTGCTTTATGAACTTTTGCGTACCAAGGTGAATTGGAGTTGGAATTGAACCTTATTTTGAGTGCCGGATTTTATCCTTATCAGTCAAATTCTACAATTCCAATATTCAAATAAAAAACACTAGATTAGACAAAGCATTCCAGTAATTTTGCTCTAAACATCGAATTTACAGACAGACATATATATTTACCAAAAAAAAAATAATAGAACTGAATTGGGAACCTCCTCCTTTTTTTTTAAATCGGTTAAAAATCACACACACGATTCATTTGTGACAAGTCGCTGTCATATTCTCTTCACCTCAAACAAATAATCTTTGGCACTTCTCCATCCAAGTAACCAGATTAAAGCCATAAGTACTTGTGCGAATTACTTCACAAAGGGAGAATATGTCCTGATATAGATACGCTTGACACTGTTAAATTGCGTCCGGCGATTTGCAAGTTGGCATTGATGTGGGACCACGTGAGGGAATAGTGAAGACCTGAAGATGATCTTGGTCAATGACAAAAAACTATTAAAGCGACCGATTAAGCAGATGGTCCTCAATTCAACTGTTTTTTGAGACTTACAAAAATATAGCAAAAAAAAGGCAGTGATAGTCGAGTGGGAGACCGTAGGGCAGCGAATACGAAGGTCTTGGGTTCGAACCCACGGCATACACCTTTGTCAATATATCGTTAAGATTAGTCTTTTCGAAGAAGGTCGTGCGTGACGTGTCATCATCATAGAGGTATTCCACAAGGAATATTTATGTTTCAATATAAAATATAACAATACCATTTTACGTTTTATTTACTTTATTCTTAAGGGAATCATACACACCTCAACACAGTTACATATTGCGCATGCGCAGAGTCGTAGAGATCTACGCGATTGTGGTTTGTATTAAATTACTACTGTTCATTCATGGATTATGGATTGCGTAAATAAACTAATAATACCCTTTATATATAACATTTTACACGTGTACGTGTAGCATATGGGCGGTAAATAGTATTATGAACCTATTATGACCTAGTTCTATGCCAAACGAGTCTGATTTGCCACGTGCCAGATTTATTACCAAATATTTTCTGTAACCGAAAACAATGACACAATATCTGTATGGCTGTAGTATTGTTGAGGGAGTACGACAGTGTACTTAGATTGATTTTAATCTGATTCAAAACAGTTGGATAAAAAAAATGTAAGCGCGGTTATTCAAATCATTGTAATAAGTAGGTATAATTTAGTTTTACTCATAATTTATTTGTATATCTTCTTCTTTTTATTCTATTTATTTTTATTTTTATATTATTGTTTATAATGTTTTGACGTGTTCAGGTGCCCCCTGGGGCC
Source organism: Hypena proboscidalis (assembly GCA_905147285.1). NCBI lineage: Eukaryota > Metazoa > Arthropoda > Insecta > Lepidoptera > Erebidae > Hypena > Hypena proboscidalis. Next base: position 4,177,316 of record LR990147.1, read on the forward strand.
TTTGAAAATAATTGATTTGAATCATGAATCTAGAATCTATAAATTTAATTAATTCATCGCTATTCCTCAAGGCAGACATTCTGGTCCATCGTTATGATTCCGGCATCCTTATTCGTTAGCTGATGAGTATTGACAGCTACTTCGTGATCAGCATGGCTCGGTGGAAATTAGAAGACATTATAAATGATAATACATAGATTAGCTACACACATCTGTTTATTGGCCTAAACCGAAAATTGCGCAAGCGCATATGCGCTGCCTCAAGATTCTATTGATATAATTGTGCAGGTTAATTTACATTTACGTCTTTAATTTTCTTTAATTTCTACGTAACACTATGAAACTTTTTTTTGGTCTCAATATCTAAATATTTTTTTAAATTGAATTTTCTTGTTTATGAAGAATATCGTGGTCTATAGGTACAGTGCTACTTTATGTAGCAACAAAACTACAATCGTAAATTAAATGCTTGTTATCAGCGGTAATTATATTATTAAAGAGAGGATTAGGTATCTATGATCAATCGAAAATTATAATTACGTACATTTCTAAATTTTGATCTAAAAATAACAGTTGCTACACAGTCTGTCTCAAGGTTTCTGTTAAGATATTATTTTATCATTATTTGCATTATCAACCATCTGTATTTCTTTTTTGACTAGGCGAAGCGTATTTAATGATTCATTTTTATTTGAAAGCTGGTGCCCGAGTGGTCCCATTTCAATTGGACCAGTTCTGACAATGGTACCCATGAGAAAACCATATAAGTCTAAAATTATAATAGTCTTTTTTTTTTTGAAAATTATCTTTAGTAATAGGTTGAGGCTGAAGTAGATCAAGGAAGTTTTAATTAACAATTCACTAAATGCAGTTAAAACCTTCCACTCATTTGCCTCTTGCAGTAAATTCAATAAGGATACGAAACACAATTATTATTATTTGTGAGTGTTTCTTACAGTGGTAAACCACAACAATCGAGCCGCTCGACTAGTTCAGGATAAAGAAAGAATTGATTAGTTAACTGTATATTTGTCACTTTGTACCTAATGATTTCCCTATTGGACAAATTGTATCTATATATTTGCGAAAATGAAAGAAGTGTAAGGTTATTAGTATCGACCTATAGACAATGTAACAACGATTGTTTAAGAAGGTTTACCTTAAGAAGGAACAATGGTTTGGCTGTTTTCCATACAAAATTAATATGGGTTTAACTCTATTAATATTTAGTTTTTATAAATTTTTATAGAGAAAACGTATCTAAAACACCAAAATGCATGTTTGTTGGCCCTCATTTTACAAAATTATCATTAATTTTTTTTAAGATTGTATGTCTCAATTAACGATTACACGAACAAACGTGCATTTTAGTGATTTAGATATGATTTACCTTTAAAAATAGATATAAACTTAATAATATTAAAGTTTATATATATATCATCAGCTATTCTAAGCTGACTAAGGTGTTGGCCTACAGGACCTAGTTGTAGGTGCACAGTACAATGATAATTATATATATATCTACCTAATGGTATCTACAGAAAGATAGTTTTAAATCATTAAAAATATTATGATACTCACTTCATTATCTTCCACCAGAGTCGCGACTCGGCCGGGCTGTAACAAAAACGATTAAATAAATATTTGTATATTTACAATGCAAACTTATTACATATTCAACAAAAAATTTAATACACAATACATGTCGGTGTTCTACACTTCTGCCATTCCAATCTGGGTAATACAAGCGTGATATTATTTTGTTTATGTTGTTGTTGTTGTTGTATACAATACAATACAATAACCCTAAATAATTAACTTGACCTTGATAGAAAAAAATAATTGTTAAATTAGACTTTTCGTCACCCTACATCCCGATGGGACTGGCCATGGAGGAACTGCAGTTATCATTAGGCAGTCCATCAAACATCACCTTATGCCTGAGTATAAAAGAAATTACCTACAGGCCACCACTCTTGCAGTTGAAGACAAAAATGGCTCTTTTAATGTCTCAGCTTTATACTGTCCACCGAAATATAAAGTTGATCAAGAAATGTTTACAGAATACTTTCGTTCGCTTGGTAACAGATTTATATCCGGCGGCGATTGGAATTCCAAGCACACAAGCTGGGGATCAAGGCTTACGACAACAAGAGGTAGACAACTGAAATCAAGTATAGACTCACTAAACCTCACGGTTATATCCACGTGCGAACCAACTTACTGGCCAACTGACCCAAATAAAATACCTGACCTTCTAGACTTCTTTATTGCCAAAGGGTTCTCACGCTACTATACCAAACCAGAAACGTGTCTAGATAGTTGCTCCGACCACACGCCAGCTATCGTAACAATTAGTACTCTGCTGATCGAAAATGAAAGTGTTTACAAACTATATAACAAACGAACTGATTGGACTTCTTTCAGGCAAGGAATTGAAGAAGGTATCGATTTAAAGATCAAAATGAAATCACCAGAAGATATAGAAGATACGGTTATTCAATTTACGAGACTGATACAGGAAACTTGCTGGCGTTGCACACCTGTTATAAAACCGTCATACCATCCGACCAATTACCCAAATATAGTCAAACAAAAACTTCAAGAAAAACGAAGATTACGCAGGATCTGGCAACAGAATAGACATAGAGAAGATAAAAAAGCATTAAACAAAGCAATCTCTGACCTAAAAGAAACGATTAATGACTGGCACAACGATACTCTGCAATCAAAGTTAGAGTCTCTTACTGCGACACCAGCAACTAATTACTCATTGTGGAAAGTCACGAAATCATACGACAGGCCGGTGGCAGCAAAACCACCCATAAGAAAACACACCAAAGAATGGGCAAGAACGTCTCAGGAAAAGGCTGATGTCTTTGCTGAACACCTATCGAGAGTATTCACTACCAACGAGACGGATGATATAAACACAGACGCCAAAGTAAACATAGCCTTAAAGCAGGCCTACCAGATGGCTATGCCACCAAAGCCTGCAACATTTCGAGAAGTGGCTAGGACTATTAGGGAGCTAAAGGACAAAAAGGCGCCAGGATTCGACCTAATAACCAAAGAAATCCTGAAAGAACTACCAAAAAAAGGCTTAGTACATCTAACCGTCATATTTAATGCAATTTTAAGGGTCCAGCATTATCCTATGATTTGGAAAATCTCGCAAATAATGATGATTCACAAAATGGGCAAACCTGCCAATGAAGTGACATCATATCGGCCTATCAGTCTACTGCCTATCATGTCCAAGCTGTTTGAAAAAGTGCTGCTGCGAAGGATAACACCAATACTAACAGGTAACAATGTAATACCGAACCACCAGTTTGGCTTTCGCCAGCAGCACTCTACTGTTGAGCAAGTTCATAGAGTGTACGAAACCATAAGGACGGCCCTAGAACAGAAGGAATATTGCTCTTCAGTGTTCCTAGACATCCAACAGGCATTCGATAAAGTCTGGCATGATGGCCTCTTGTGTAAAATTAAGAATGCACTACCGCATTCTTACCACCTACTTCTCAAGTCATACCTATCTGATAGGCTGTATCAGGTGAAAGAGTCAGAATCGACATCAGACTTTTTTGGTATAATGGCGGGTGTACCGCAGGGCTCCATATTAGGACCAATAATGTATTTAATATACACTTCAGACCTACCTGTATTACCCGGCCTAACAACTGCTACATACGCGGACGACACAGCAATTTTAGCCTGCAATAAGGATTCCAGTGTAGCATCCCATACTCTTCAGCAAGGGCTAAATGCAATAGAGAAGTGGCTTCAAACCTGGAAAATAAAAGCAAGTACCTCGAAGTCCGTGCAAGTAACCTTCACATTACGGAAAGGCAACTGCCCAGCTGTGCAGCTTGGAAATATTACCCTACCCCATCATGACAATGTCAAGTACTTGGGCATGCACTTAGACCGCCGCCTGACATGGCACAAACACATCAAAGCCAAAAGGGAAGAACTTAACATTCGATACAGACACCTGCTCTGGCTACTTGGCAGAAACAGCAAGCTCTCCACTGACAACAAACTGCTAATATATGAAAGCGTTCTCAAACCCGTGTGGATGTACGGCATTCAACTTTGGGGTAGTGCCAGCAATACAAATATATGCATGCTACAGCGCCTGCAAAATACTATACTAAGAAGTATAAGCCAAGCCCATTGGTTCACCAGGAATCACGAAATTCACGAATACCTGCACGTTGCCACAGTGAAAGAAGAAATTCGAGCAGCTGCAGAAAAATACAAACACCGTTTGTCGAACCACCCAAATGAATTAGCACTCCAACTCTTAAGCCAAGGCTACTCTAATCGCTTAAAACGACCTGACATACTTAAGCTACAGACCAGATCGTAGCTGAAATAAATATGAGTGGCTAACCTCACTGGAGGCAGCACTCGACAAAATAATGGACGCTCAACGCATCTGATTATAGTCGAAAACGACTGATTGCAGATAAATCTGAAACAGAAAAAAAAAAAAAAAAAAAAAAAAAAAAATTAGACTTGTAGGCGACAATCCGCGGCAATGTTCCAGAAATGCTATTAATTTATACCTTTTAATTACGGGAATACCCAAATACGCCGAAATATTTTATTCTGAATTACGCTATTATGATATGTCTTTAATATGATAACTGATTTAATATTCAAATATTAGGCTCAACCTAGCAATTTGACTGAATAACATTATTGTTTAATCGATTAAACATTAATATTTTTTTTTGTTTTCATACAGCGTACTACAAGTATAATATTGAACAATCAATACTTTATAGTTGGAAAAGATTAGATCCAAAAACCTGCGCCGATTATAAAGTTTACATTTATAAATAACTGGGATATTTTCGTGTGGGTATACATATTTATGTATATCGCGAAAATTGAGTACTAGAGTAGTAGAGCAGATGTATAAATAGCACAACGTGATCGGAGCGTGATATATACACATGGTGGTTCATTTGGTAATAAAAGTAAATTCACACATCGGCTGGGGCCCGGCGAAAAATTTACATAGTATAATCATGATCCATAAAATTAGGTTTAGTTTTAAATGTTTCTACAAATATCATTAAAATAAAAACCCTTTACAAAGGTTCGTTTTAGGAGGCCTCATCGTTAGATGTCTAATTAGAGGTTTTAAGTTTTATTTGATAATCAAAAAAATATTGTAGTTAATTGCGATTTCGAAATTAAGATTTGTCCTTCCATTAGAAGGTACCATAAGGTTAAAGACATAATTGTGAAAGACAGACATGAAATAGCTGGATAACTCCTGGTGTCTACTAGTCCTGTGTCTGCATGGGAACTGTCTTGAGTAATCTAGTCGATGCCTTATCATATCTAATAACATAACCACCTTATATATAAAGTGGTTATGTTATCTCCACTGCACTGGTGTTGTGGGTTCGATCCCCACATGGGATAAATATTTGTGTGATTCGCTAAGATTTGTTCTGAGACTGGGTGTGCTTGAGTGAGTGAATGTGTGCATTTGGCCTTGTCATAGGGACCATTGGATAGTGTAATTGCTTCTGACGTTCTATCTAATGTAAAAATCCAAATTATTATTAGTATATCAAGGTGAGATTATTTTTTTTACATACGTATTGTGTAAATATCTACTAAGACCATATATTTTAGCGCGAAAGGTATTAACTAACCTTCAACTTCGTAGCCTTGAATTTAACAAAAGGTGAATAACACAAATAACTTTAAATTTTAGCAATTGATAATGCCCAATAATAATTTACAAAAAACGTGTTATTGGCAATATCTTTATTATTAATCTGGCGAAATAACAACATACAAAGTGAGCAAAAGCGACTTTGATAATAAACACTACCTACTTCGTTAATTGCGTATTTTTCGCAAACAGATTGTCGCGAACATTTTTACTTGAAAACAACATGTTAGTAAACAGTTAATGTTTGCGTAAGCTGTTAGGTATGCCTACTGCCTATTTCGGCGTGTACGCAGAAATATTTTTTTATTGAAGCATTGAACAAATTTTAGGGAATGTCACCATGATATTTCTTTGTTTTGGCGGTGGTAATTTTCTCACCCTTATCAATGGGACCTAAACTTAACAGGTGAAAGGTGAGTGTTGTACACCTCCGCAACACCATGTAATAATAATATAGGCGTGATGTCATGTCAGTAATTTTCACACGAAATTGAGACGTGTTATTTTGATGTGGTATCAGTAGAAAATAGAGACCAAATAAAATTAGTGGTGTTAAAAACCCGAGGCAATTTACTGCACTTATCACAGTTTCTTTGTTTATTTTAGTAGGCAGTAAACGGATCACCTCATGTCTACAATCGTGTTTTATGGTAAGGGACAATACATTGCATTTTGGGTACAGGGCACACTGACAGTGACTTAATTGTTAAGTTGATTAAGTTATGAGATTAGTTTAATTTAAGACTTAACATGAAAATTATTTGTTAATAAATGTTACATTTAAAGGTAAAAAAAATATACTTGTGTACTAAATTGACTAGGATTTGTCATTACCCTGATTTTCGAGTCAATGCAAATAATAACAAATTATTTTACGATTTAATTTTTAGGTTAATAGTGTTTTGGTTTCATTATCTGTTTTTTTTCATAGTCATTAATATGTATTTATATCTTTGACAATATTATTAGTGCAAATGATAATTTTAATACAATTTATTTTAGCTGGTTCGGATTTAAATGAATTTTGATAACGTTGACGTTTTGATAAGTTATAAGTTACATAATAAATGAAGATTAAAATAGGTATGTATTTAATTTATAAATCAATTAAAGGCAAACATTTGTAAACAATTTTAATGGTCGCAAATTTAATTTGCAAATCAAATTTTCACTGTTCACCACCGATAAATTTTGAATAAGACGCGCTTTAATTAGCTTCACTTATAATTATGCAAGGGTATTAATAACTACCTACCTACGTTTGTAAACAAATTCAATAAAATAGACATTTTGCAGAGGATTTGGCGAAGGTTTCCAGTCAGCCGTTTGCCTGATCGTCTTTAGGAATACCGTCGTGGATGGATCAATCTCCATCATCCGGATTGCCCATGGTGTTCCTGATAACACTAGATATTTTAGGTCCTTAAGTCGCCTCCATAATCAGCGATAGCCGAGTTTGAGACCGTAGGACTGCTAAGACGGTCTTGGGTTCGATCCCACGGCACACACTTCTGTCAATATAAGATGTGTGTATTTATCATGATAATCATCGTTTGGTAACGGTGAAGGAAAACATCGTGAAGAAACCTGCATACCTGAGACATGGGTTGTGTAGTGATCAACAACTCGTAGCTTATCTAGTATCTACGCCGTAGATATTATATCTACGAAAGACCTACGAGAATACCTTGATGAATATCCGATGATATACTCGTAGAACCATATAGCGACTACAGCGCTAGAGGGAGACATTCTTAATTGTTTTGAGTATTATCAACATAGTAACGTCAAATGGCAAAAAAAATCGTGGATGACACAGAAAATTGTAATTATTGAAAAGTAACTTGGGTTCGATTCTCGGGTCGGGCAGTGTAATTTTTTTTTTTTATTTTTTTTTTTTGTACTACGCCCACAGCGAACGAACGTGTACCTGATGGTAAGTGGAGTACAGCCCATGGACATCAACAATCCACAAAAGCAGATTATAGATGCGTCGCTGCAGCTGAGGACTACGGTGGTATGCCTCATGTCAGGGCCTGATCTCACCACCAAACCGGAACACAGTAATGGAAGCACTCCTATTTGGCGGCAGGTTAAAGGTGAGACGGTGGTGCTGCCGCCCTCGAGCTCATTCACAAGAGCTCTACCACCAGTAAAAATTTGTGAACCTTCCGTCAGTTCAAATTGAAATGTTTATGCAATTGAAATTTGCACGAACTGTTTGCACAAGTAAAATGGGGGTGTAGCTGATCAATCAGTGTCAGTTACAATAGACAGCATCCATTACGTAATGAAAACAACGCCGGAAAATCTTAACTAAACTGACGTAGATCTACGTCAGAAATAAGTGACGACTTTGATTGTCAGAAAAGAGTGAATGACGGCATCAAATATAATATAATTATATTAAATTAACACAGTTATAGGGCTTTCCTCTTCATTTGAAAACAATACGTATGCCGTCATAAAACTGTCGATGTAAATCTATTGTTTTGTTTTAACTTGCGTTTGGAGACCGATTGATATGACGTGTAAAATGCGTAGTTTTTGTTACTAAGAAGTTAAGTATGGTGCTTGCGAATAACCCATACGACATAACATAATATATATACCCAGAAGGGTGTGGCAGAGGTGTACAACACCCACATTTCACCTGTTGTGATTAGGTTTCATGGGATAGGAGGTGTCGCAGTCCACCGGCCACAATTCCAACTACGCGCTGCTACTGCTCTGGTCTGCTCTAATTTGGTCGTTCTATTTATCATATTATCATATAACTAAATAAGGTTTTCTATCGTCATTACGTACATACTATCCCCGTAGATACCACAGTTTAACCATAATGAGTCAGGTTGTTTCGATTATAATTTTACAAAAAGAAACCCGACTTCAATTAAAAAAAAATGCACTAAAAAGTAAGAAAACTTAAGTATTTTATATAATATTAAAGTTGAAAAATTAAGAATCCAGCAGGACTCGAACCGGCACCCCCTGGGTATACGCCCCAAGTGCTTTGCCAATTCAGCTTTGGATTCGTATGCTGCTAGACTCGAAATTTCTCAACTCTTTTGTGCCAGCGTCATAGGTATATATACCTTAGCTAGACGAGCCTTACTTGGTTTTAGCGCCACCTATGCGATGAGTAATACCTATACAAAAAAAAGGCATAGCAAAGCTAAAATTTGCTTTAAAATATTAAAAGACTTAAGTAATTTAACGTCTCGCCTCACCTGTGTGTATAAATTGAAAGAATACAGTAAAGGGCTTTAAGGTGCCTATATTTTAAGAATTATTTTCGTACTCACTACTGTTGAGGCGTTGAACCTTCCAGCATCAGCTCAGCAACATGAAATGCTGACTGCTAGATGCAAATATCCCAGTAGCTTTAAGTAATAATTGAAAAACAATACAGAAGCCCTTAAAGTTTAAAGGTTGCCCTCGATTTCTCTAGGATTCCATCATCAGATCGTGACAACATGACAAGTACTCTTTAAGACAAATAAAGAATTTCTAAAATCGGTCCAGACGTCGTCGAGTAATCGGGAAACATACAATCGAATTAAGAACTTCCTCCTTTTTTTTGAAGTCGGTTAAAAATGGTCGGCGTCCTCTATTTTCTTAGTCTGTTAAGTTTACATAGGTCCGTAGTAGAATTCTTTCTATTCTTACCACGACCACGACCCGATTTTCGCGACCGTTGACTCAGTTCTTCCCACCTATCTTTAGCCGTCTTTTTATATCTCATTGATTATTTGGCCGTGGCTATAAGTAAATACACAATGCAGGGCAATGTCAATGCGTCATAATGCGTGAAAGCGCATCTTGAAATGTCACCAGGGTTCACGACAGACGAAGTGAAAAACTGCATATTTAAACATCAGCAAGCAAGAAGAAAGACATCGTAGTGGTTTTAGTCGGTAGGCCCGCTTCGACGGAGAGTCCAACATAATAACCTCTTTAGTGCCTGTGCCCAATCGGACCTTCTTGTATATTTTTGTACATAATATTTAGCTTTTTATAAGAATTTGATTAGTCCTTCCTATTTTCCTAATACAATTTATTACCTTTTTTCTAGTTTCTTTTGCCTGAACCCAATCCACAACAGTGCCCCTCCACTGAGAGATATGCATAAAGCATTTCACAATGTAAAAAAAAGGGGGTAGAGGACCTGATGATAAATGACAACTACAGTACATCTCATGAAATTACCAGAATCCACTGACCCTGTGGTTACGTGGTGTCGCTATATCTGAAGTAGTGAGGACTACGATGTTATGCCTCTTGTGACCCAGTAATTGAAGGATGTAAGAAAGATAACGGCCATCAAATCATACATTGCAATTTGGCGACAAGATACAAATAAAATGGTAAATCCTAAAGGACTCTGAGGCTAGAACTCATTCAATAGATCTCTACTGCCAGATATTTAATTTGAATGAGAATTATGAAGTAAGATTGTGGTCAAAGGCTACTGAAGGCCACTTCAGTGGTTACCTGACTAATTCGAAAGTAATATTGTCTAAAAAATGCTATTAAGGCTAAGGCCATCTCAATCAGAACAAAGAGAAATGAAGGAAGTAGACATCCATCTTTTTTGTTTATCATGGTCATATAATTTCCTGGTTGGATAATTTCTAAATGTGGTGAAATACAGATAGTGAACCCCTTTTAACTCCAAAATATGTTGTAACCATTAACAAATGTGTAGTTCACCTGATGGTAAATGGTAACTAAAGAACATCACTCTCAATTCAAAAAAGGCAGATTGCAGTTGCATCGCTTCATCTGAGGATTGTGTTATGCCTCATGAGCCAGTAATATCTAGGCTTGATCCCACCACCAAACTGGGGCACATTAATGCAAGTACTACTATTTGGCAGCAGGTTAAAGGTGAGACGGTGGTGCTTCTGTCCTCAAGCTCACTGGCAAGACCTCTACCATCATCTATCTATGCAGTTAATGAGGCTCTGTACATTTTAGTATAAATTGCACTACCTATGTCAAGGCCGAATTATTAAATTAGTAAATAATGACTGGTCATTAAATTTGACCTTAAATACCTAAAAATTTAATTACCAATATGACAAATAATGAATACTAAACCAGACAGCAAGTTTTAACTATGATCAATCTACAGCAGTAATTTTATCCGTGACCTATGCCAGTGTATATGATGACCTATATATATGCCAGTGGGTGGCTTCTCGCTTTGTTTATGTTGATGGACAGATTTTGGTAATGTTAAATGGTCCAGTGATGAGTCTGCGGGTGGAACACCAAACATATAATTGCAAACCTCTGGAGTCTTGGGCCATTGGTTAAGATACACTGATCCTGAGTATGGGATTAGTTGTCAAAATTTTCTATAGGCACCACTTAGGAATTGGACAAAAATTGCAGTGATATGTGCATTCACAGACATCATAATGAATTTTAAGTTTAAAAAATCAGTATTAAGCAAAACTGGTACGGTGACATACTTTCTCCATATCATTATTTAAGTGCACTGTGAAATGTTGATTCATTACTGACAAGAACCAGTTAAAGTATTTCCTTGTACACTATATTTCATGTTCCAACAGTAAATTATGTCTCGCTGATCTTGGCATATGCCACCTCTCACTTCAAGGTCTCTGGTTCTGTCACCGGCTTTTGCGATACTAAGTGCTTTGTAAAATCTAAGGAATAAATATATTTATAACCAAGATTTGCAAACCAGCCTAGTCTTGCGACTGATTGCTGATAACTGAAGAGGAAGAAAAAGAAAAAAATATATATTTTCATTTCATTTCTGTCAGGTCATTTTTAATAGCAACACTGAGTTGGAATTGTGTTCAGTAGATGTTGATAAACCATCACATGGGATCTAAACAAAGCAGGTAAAGTGTGGGTGTAATACACATCTTTCACACCCATCTGAGTAATACAGTTGTGATGTTATTTTATTTACAGATCAATTAGCAACAACAAACTCTTGTGAAGCATTATTGTCCATCGATCATTTAATCCATCTATTGTCCTACAGTTATAGTGCAATTGTGTGTATCTATAAGTGCTAGATAAGGTAAAAGTCATAAATGATTGGTTTAATCCTGTCTGGTCTAGATAATATTAATCCCAGAATTTGTGGTGTTAGGTAGGCAATACGTATACAATTTAACATGTATATAAAACGCCAATATTACCAGAATGGTGTGGCATAGGTCTATAACCGTCACATTTTTCACATGTTGGAAAAACAGCTCTGCCATACTTTTTGGGTAAGATAGGCAGATTTTAGGTTGTGGTATTACAACCTTACATTAGATTATGATGACAGTTTATATAATAGCACATCCATTGACAACAGAGATATTATAAATAAACATTAATAAATAAATGTAAAGAGTCTTAATGAAAAAGTTTTATCCTCATTTATTTTAGTGAACAGTTTATGTAATAGTAGATTGTTTAAGTATTAATTAATAAAATTACTTATCTAATAATATAACCTCTTATGTCTGGCAGACTATCAAAATATATTAGTAAGCAGGTTATCAAAATATTGATAAATTATTTTAGAGATAATACTGCTTTTAAGTAGTATTAGAAATTGAATAGTATTGAATTATAGACAAGTAATCTATGTATGCAATAATAAATAATAATTCGTACTGAAAAATATTTCTTTTAAGTCTTACCTTACACACCTGTTCAAATGATTGTTTTGACAAAACAGCTGATGGCTTTCGTATTAGAAAAATAACCTTTAAAGCCTTTATTAGAATCTTCTTTGTGGCAATTATGAATTAAAAACATAATTCCATGGATGAAAATATCCGAAATTAATCGTCATTCATTTATTATTATGATGTTATAATATTAATATTTATCGAGATGACGTAAGTAGGTAGATGTATGTCAAGATTGAGAAAAAGTATCCTACCTTGTTGTCAGTCCCGCGGTGTGTGGTATTACCCTGCCAAAACCTTCGGGAGAAACCCTTGATGTATCCAGTTACTGCCTGCTGGTATTCAAACCCTGGGTTCCAACACAGCGACCCATAACCAAACACCCAGATTGGATTCTTCTTCGCTTCCACAACTTGACTTGCTGCGTTTGACATTTCCATTTTTCTTTTTTTAAGAAATAAAAGGCTTGTTTATGTGATGAATTCGTTCTGATTTCAAATTCGTCTCGTTCTACACCTCGCGATTTTAAATCGAATAGAAAATTAGAAAGCGAAGGAACCGAGTCGCGATCTGCTACCACGGATTTTTAAAACTTCACTTTTTATTCAACTTGTGTCTCATCGTAAGTATTGTTTACCATACGCGAAAGAATTATCGAACTAGCACTAGAAATGTAATCCGATTGTTTAACGACTACACATTGCACTGTTGAAGTACGGACTGACATTTTATATTTTATTTCTTCAGCAAAATAGGCCGCCTGTTGCGTTTCGTTACACGCGTGTAACGTCAATGTCACGTAAATAACCTAACAATTTACAATTTGAGCACTGTTTAGATTGAGTTAAATATAATTTTAATAAACATTTACTACTTTGAATTACTTAAATGAATGAATTTTTGTTTTTTGAAAGCCTAAAGAATTAAAAAAAGATAAATGGCAAGATTATTTCTGCATAAAAAAGATCGCTGAATGTTTCGTTCCGTAAATGGATTACTTGTCCTCCAATCACGAAGTCTTGGGATTATTGCTTAATAGCGATTGGTTGGAATTCGTCTGACGCAATTTTTGAATTCTTTACAGAATAATGCGGTAAATTCAGTGGTTTAAGATTATGCCTATTTAATTGTACTGTTTTTATCGATTCCTTAAAAGGCTTTTCTAAACTTGGCCATAATGAATTAATAAATCATAATGCATTGTTTAAAAGCATTACGGTTATTTTCAGATGGTACAGAATTAATACTGGCCAGCTAGAACAAATAATAAACATTTTTACGTATGGCTAAAATAAAATATTCCTGGGACAGCTGTTTAAATGAGTTTTACATCAAAATCAGTTGAGTAGTTTTAAAGATCTAAGCATACATAGGGACAGGATGACAGCAGGAAGCAACTTTTCTTTATACTAAGTATGTAGTGATAATAATGATTTACGCTAATAAGAGTAATAAGCGTATTAAGTGGTACTTACATGCTCTTTTGAGATTTTTCGCAGGAACTTTAAATGTAACATTTGTGTATTCAAACCCCGAAATGGCAATGCCGTCAGCCTTCTGGGCACGTTACACGCGGCTAACATAGATACATGCGAAGGTATTTTTTGACGCTTAAATTATAATTATTATTTTTTACTTGTATTTTTTTTCATATTACATATATTTTCTTTTCTTTTTGTACATAGTTAGGTATTCTCTAATTTAGGTTTAGAAATTTTATTATAATTTATTAATAATTTGTCCGAAATTTATTAAAAAGTGGGCGTTTTTTTATTAGGTATCTACGCAATATTATTCTTTTGTCTACACCGAGGATTAAAAAATTGTGGATGAATCTAAATTCAAATTACTTTTTCTTTTTTCGTAGGGCGTTATTAAAGTACGTCACTCATTTGTAAGTACGTAAAAGGAAAGTTTTAGTCCATACTTGGGGATTCACAGACTCTGCAAGACGGTAGGTTTCATCATCATGACGTCTTACTGAGGAAAAGGGATAATTATTACCACATAGGCACTATGTGGTAAAAAATATCCTTTTACATCATTAGACAAACAATATTGAATGCGGTCAAAAATCAATGGATAACTATTAATTAATTGGTATCTTCAAGAACCTTCAGAAAATATGTCCCGACAAAGAAGCGTTAAGCGTATTTAAACAAAAATACTATAGATTTCGAAAAAAAATTACAATGCAGTGTTTAAAAAAAATGCTTGTCTCGTTATGTGCCCAAGTTTTTTAACTACCACGATATCAACTACATATTGTATATATACGAAGAGGTATACTATGCTGCGCACAGTTGTTTAGTTTTTAATTATATTTAGTATTCTCAAGACTCGTTAGGAGCGTATATAATATAATTAGACTTCTTTTTTTAATTTTGATGCTTCTTTTGACGTGTTCAAGCGTCCTTTGGGGCCCATGGAAATAAATTATTTGATTTCTGATTTCTACGTGTGCTATTAAATTCCCAGGATACGCCTTATTGCAAAATAGGTAGCAAGTTATTTGTATTGGTTTGGTCGTAATATCTATTGAAAAACAATGAAACTACAAACTGTTTCAATACAATGGTCCATATATTTTCATAAAGAATAAATCACAATGCATTAGTTTATATTTTTACACATTAACAGAGACAGAGTATTTAACGGTGACATTTTTTTAAAATTTATTGTTGGAACATTTTTATAAATAAGTACTACAACAACAGATTTATTGACACTTAAAATACTGTGAGTACAATATTGGTAAAATGGCGGGAATGCCAAATTTAATTCACTTTATTTATTTGGCGTCATTTTGCTATATCTTAAAAATGGAATGGCTATAAAGCAATGCAGAAAAATACTCTATACTTAAACAATTTATTATGGTAAGTAAAATACTTTTTTCTCTATTTGTGGAATTCCAAAGATTCAAATTTAAATATGGAATGAAACGTGCGTTCTGAATCTAATTTTAAATATTTTTGGAATCGGTACGTATGAGATTAATGTGCAACTGGCCATTATTTACATTATATGATATTGTGATGTTTGTATTTTAACCTAACACCGATTTCACTTTGTAAGACTGGAGATTCATTTGGTGTTTCTTAATACAATTAATGAAATGTTTCTTCAAGAATTAAGTCACAAGATTCCTCACATAAAACCATTCACGGTAAAATTTTCAAGTCCTACTAAAATGTTCCATGTTGGCACGCCACACATTTTAGTGGAGGCCTTTATTAATTTATTTTTAAACCTGTCACAAAATAAACAAGCAAAGAATGTTATAATAAATTCTAGAAAAAACATTCCCATTACAAATATTTATTATGAATAACTGCACCAACAATTTGTGAAATCATAGGTAACTAACAACATTATAATATTGAGATTACAGATTAATAATTAAAATAATTATCATTAAATATACAAGCGATTTAATATCCTCAATTTGCGATATTTGGCTTCAAATCGATTTTCCGTGATAGGAAAATGTTAAAACGTTGCATGGAGTGTTTCATTAAAAATATAACTCTATGGTCATATAGTTTTAAATGCTAGAAGAAGACAGAAACACTACCTACGATTATTCACGCATTGTAGTTATTACAATAAATATGATATTAAAAGACATTTATGAGTTGTGGCTTAAGAGGTTTTCTGTATTTATTTTAGTGCCTACCTACATATCTAACGAAACACTCCATACAAAATATTAATTAAGCTAATACATTTAAAATTGTGATGGTCATTTACTATATAGTTAACAACGCAACTATTTACAATCAGACTTTTTATAATACATACAACAATATTATTCCATAAAATGTCCATTTTTCATATCTGATACATTCTCAAGTTCAAAAATTATATTTATTATATTTTAATTTATATTATTGATTACACGAATATTAATGTATCTGATCTTTATATAATATTATATACTATGTTCCTGAACACAGGACAGGTACGGTTATAATGTGAAATATTTGATTATTATTATTTTATTTATTTATATAATATGACTAGTGATATGTAATGATAACTTTACATAGGGTATGGTAAAACAGAATATTTATATATTCAATTGAATCAACGAGATTTCTTGATAATAATAATTATTAATAATTATATTATTCGACAACTATAATAAGTTGAGTTTCTTTTTATTTTAATATTTACAACGCACCACGTGGTTAACTTAACTAACTTATAATTCAATTCTTACTAAATGTTCAAATAAATCAGGCTTTTTGGTAGTCCCCCTTATGGGATAATAAAGGTTTAGAATAACTTGTATTGTAGAGGTAGGTAGAAAATATATTTTTAATCTAATAATCATTTATTTATTATGCATCTATTTTCTTGTTATGGGTGAACTTATTATGACTGACAATACAATTTATTTATTTACATTAAAACATTGTCATGTGTTTTAAAACTTGCAGTAACTTATTTATTTTTTTAATAGAGTAATATTATGCAGATAATACAACATCGGGTCTATTGGCTATGACATAATTTTGGTCAAATATTCAGATAATTATTAATTACCATATTTTTTTAAATTTTAAATTTTAAATTAAATGTAGAGATATCTATATTGATATTGATAAAATAATTCTATAACATAGGTACATCAATATTCTTTGCAATTTTTATGAAACTATGCATGATATTAAATATTTATTTATTATATTTTATTATTTATGTGGTGTTTTTTTATTGCCAGTGGACATTTTGTTACAATTATTGACAGTAATCAATAACAAACTAAGTATTGCTTTTGGGTCATACATTTCAATATAATACACATATCTACAAACAACTTACAATAATCAAATTGATTGTAACACACTCATCAACTGTAACATTCAAAATGTAACACTTCACTAATAACCACTTTGGCAGTTGAAATTCGAATTCCATTTTTGAATTCGAATAAACAGGTTGCCATAGACTAAATAGTTCCATTTTGGAATTTTATGTACAAAGACGTTTGGAAACGTCAACTTAAGCGGGTACCAGACCAGTTTAACTTAAGCTGGTGCCAGACCAGCTAAACTTAAGCTGGTGCCAGACCTGCCTAAGTGGAATGCTTGGATCATACGTTTGATTCTGGACCTTCCGTGTTATGCTTGAACGATGCCCGTATTCTTGCCAGGTACAGAGCACAGATATGACCGTAACACTTGTTGTACCATTCTGGTGTGCGACCCCTGAAAATAAGGATTTGGTTATTATTTCATCCGTGAAATCTCAGTCAACGTACCTAACAATATTCGTACACCGATAGCAGAAAATCGACGTCAGTAAATATAAAAGATTAATAAAGAGACACAGGAAGCTCAGTCTCTAGATGTAGTTTTGATGTTAGGCCAAAATGTATGAAAATTTGCATGTCTTAACAGTAGACTTCTGCATTGTTTTTGTGACGAAAACCTGACTAATTTACTTCAAAATAAAAGTTGATCGATTTGGTGTATCGGCATCCTTAATATCGATTAAAGTAGCTTTGTTGTATGGATAGATACATTTTAGTATAATCGATTGTTCTAGCTTCACCCTCGTGAAAATTTATACTCTTGTGTCACCAAAGACCTCGTGCTTGATACACCGGCTGTCTCTGGATTATATATTGTTATCTTGATTTTCTATTTATTATAAGTCAATAAAACAGGCAATAATTTTAACGTTATCACATAACCGCTTTATTGGAACGATTTTAGGTCATTATCATTAACAGTTTTGCACCCGGCGTGGTTGCCGGCTTAGTTATGTTTACGTAAGCTTAAGATAAATAAAATAGACTACAAGACAAATAACAATATCTGAGCAATGATAAAAAATGGCCGTCACCCAATGTCCAGTTACGTGAAACATCATAAAATTCACAACAACGATCTGTATCGAGCTATTTTTAATTAAATGGTAAACTATAAAATCAACAAAATATTGCAGATACTACTACAAAAATAATACTTTTTTTATTATGGATAGGCACGCGTTTGAACACGATCTCACCTGATGGTAAGTGACGATGTGGTCTACGATACCTATTATTATTATTTTAATTATATTTTTTTTTATTAATTTTATTATTATATATTATTACTCTCGGACAAACCTTACGTACCACCAAATCAGATCACTGTAGTTTTAAATATTTTAATGGTTCAGCTATCTCTATATCAATTTTCTGCTATACATTGGTCTTGTAGCTGAGAAAATGGATCAGACAGATCGTGAAGCAAGTACAAATCCTGTCACTTTACTCGTAGTTATGGACTTATACTACTGTACTAATAGGTACGTAAACTCACATAGTATCAACTCTCGCCAAATGCACGAGTCTTGACCGCCCCTTTCCAGCCGGCTGCGCGAGGTACCTCGAAGCAAGCACCACTCCTCTGGAGCCACTAGTAGCTGTAGGTGCTGCGGGTGCTGCTCCGTGAGCCACGGAAGTCTCCGCAACGGCACACCAGCCACCGCCGCCGCCACCACCACCTTGCTGCCATGATCTAAGAATGGAAGGATAATATTAGGTTTAGAAAAAGAAGACTTTGAGCAGGTCCTGTATAAAAGATAGAATTTATGATTCAAAGACTCGAAACTGAAATGGGTTATGTGATGTTTTTGACACTGAGTCAGCCTGATATGGGCGAAGTGTCAACCCTGTGTGAAGAAGTTAACATCCAAGCTATCTCAATGATAAATGATTGACTAAAAACAGTGAGAACATTTAATATTCAAGAATATTAGAAATCATGGTTAGATCAGGTCAGGATCTAACCAGGAGTTTTAAAATGACGGCTAAAAAAAGATCTAGATGCCATTATCCCTTGGAATGTAGAACTTAAAGTGACTTAAACTATCAGCAGAGACTCTTACCGTAACACGCAGTAATCCCTGGGCGGCAGGTTGATGCTAGACGCAGTGATGTACTG
This sequence comes from Hypena proboscidalis, assembly GCA_905147285.1. Lineage (NCBI taxonomy): Eukaryota > Metazoa > Arthropoda > Insecta > Lepidoptera > Erebidae > Hypena > Hypena proboscidalis. Next base: position 4,196,638 of record LR990147.1, read on the forward strand.
GAACACCTCAGCATTTGTTCCCAGCTTCTCCGCGACTCGCCACTTCACCAAAGAGTCGTCCCAAATGTGCCGCTCGCGGAGTATCCTGGGTAAAAAATCATTAAATAAATAAAGATTTAAAATAAATTGTTACTTTTGAAGTTCCAGAATAGATATGCACATTCGGCATTATGTAGTTATATAAAAAATGGAATGCCAAATATGAATCTGGTGTAATTGTCAAAGTGGTCATTAGTGAAGTGTTACAATTTGAATGTGTTACCGTAGATGAAGTAAGAAGTACGAAGTAACTTTTGTAAGCGACTTAGCCATAGTATGTGAACACTAAAATCACAATAAAAGGCAAGCAGAACAATTAATAGGCGAAATTACTTTCCTAGATAAAAACATAATTTTACCTTTGCATAACTTCCTGTGGCGGCGCCTCGACATCCGTAGTAGCTCTCCACAACCTGAGAGGGTGTCCATCTCCCACTTTCTTACAACATAACTCCACATGAGAAGCAGCTCCTGACACCGACATCCAACCACGAGTTCTGGAAACACAAAACCAAGTTCTAGATTCCATTTTTTAGTGGAATGAAGATCTAAAAGCTGAAATCTAGATCAAACACTTGAGCATGCGTATCATTCAAGATTTAAAAATGCCGACAGAATTTTAGTTTTATTATCACATTGTTCGTTTAATTGTCCTAGTTGGTTATCTTTGTCTATCTTGAAGATATTATAACATTAAGGTAAATTTAAATAGGACATCTGAACAGCCAAAACTTAAGTCTACAATTATTTGTGTCAAATCATAAGGTTCATTGTCATCCATAACTGTCATTTAGGTAACAATAGATTTTAGTTATGTTAAGATTATTTAACATGCCTGACTAAATCAAGCACGTTCGTCCAACTGTAAAATCTGATTGTTATTGATATTAGCCCAACTAGATTGGTAACATCAAGCAACATTTATATAAGTAGTAAAAAAAGAATTAAACACACTACAGAACACCTAAGTGGCCATGATAGGACTACTGATGAATGTGACGTGATCAATGTTTTCGATGAAAATTTAGATCATCTGTTCTTTAATGGAAATAAATTAGCTAACATACTTAACATTAAGGAAGTTGGTTTTGAGAAAATGGCTAAAAGTTTGCCCAAAGTAAACAAGGAAAGTCCATAAGGAGTTCAAAACATTACGAGAATTATTGGCAAATCATTAATGATTGTTGAGGAAATCTTCAAATTACGTCTTGTTTGCGGTCTACGGTTTCCTCAACGTAGTTGGTTTGTTTTGTCGTCATGTGTGACGCAGTCCAACATCATACCTTTTTAGTACTTGAAAGGAAAATGTGTTGTTAATCTCAAGACAATTCAATGTCTACGACAGCAACCTTTGTGGTTATGGACTTAAAATGCTTTCCAATGACGTTGGAGTTATTAATCTTTGCTGTATGACTCCAGTAAAGTACAGATGAGTTCTACATCGATGATGTAATAAGGTGTATGATCAACGCGCTAACACCGATGTCTCACCTCTTTCCTGACCGGCCACAGACTCTAAAAAAGCATGAAAAAGTTAGAGTCTAGAGACAACTGTACAAAGAGAATTTGGAAAGTTACGATGTCAGAGTATCTACAAATAATTTCGACAGTAACAGTTCAGATAAGTATTGGAGGGTAGAAGAGAATGATTTAATTTTGCTGGACACTTACTTTTCTTTGGCTTCTTTTAGTAAAGCTTTTATGCAGGCTTGCTGGAAACCTTTCCAGTCTTGATTGAAGTCACCACCCAATTCTTCAAGTGCAACCTATAGAATAAATAAATAAATATCTCAGAACTTACCTACATACAACGCCATCTAGTCCCAAAGTAAGCAGAGCTTGTACTACGGGTACTAGAATATCTGATACTAATACATTATACTTTTTTTTTGTAAATACATACTTATTATATATAGAAGCACTCAGACTAAGACAAACCCCCATGTTCATGCACACAAAAAATTTTCTTAAGCAGGAATCGAAACCTGTGCGTCGCAGGTTCAGAAATAAAGTTATATATATTATCTTATCTTATTATTTCCGTATTGGGGTATCTTACTATGGTTGCAAAAATTGTGAAATCATCAAATTCAACAGACAAGAATAAGTTGTAGGTATCATAAAAAAATTGCTCATATAATGCTCACCGGTACACTCTCCTCGAAGTAATTGAACTTGCACCTGGCCAGCATATCAGCAGGCGCCAGGAACAGCTGCTCGTGCTTCTGTATGAGCAACAACAAACACGCGTGCGCGGCTCGACTTTCACTAATTTGTCGCTGGTCTGCTACGCTCTCTATTACCATCCTGAAAGGGTAACAATGTCCGGATTTTTATTCTCGATACGAAGGTGCATTGATGTTGACAATTAAGACCCTTGGGGTGAGAGGGCTAGATGCAGCAAGCAGTTCTGTTGGACATACAATACAGCCTGGTGATAGACCAACACCCGACAACCGTAGGCTCAGTTCTAAGAGTCCGTTTTAACTTCTACCCTTTGGTAACGGAACCCTTAAAATTTATAAAGATAGTTAAAAGGCCCCGAAGCCATAAAAATATAATTGACAAAAGTTTAAGATACGATTCCAGAAATTATTATTTATTTAGCTTAGCTAAGACCAAGTGAGGCGTCAGGGTACTTTCCGAAATTGAGATGAAACGAAAACGAAAATGTCATCTATTAGATGTTTAGATATTTTCATGACAAAGAAGCATTACGGATCTTCCGGCATCCTTGTTCATCATGTGAATCAATTGTATTGAAAGTTGGAATCCCAAGAATACCAACTTGAAACACGTGTTACATAAAACAATGGTTACCATAAACAATACAAATATCTCACCTATTAGAATTCCCTTCCTTCGTGCTCCCTGTCTGCGGCGGGGCGTGATGTAACCTCAACAATGTGGGGGCTAGGCAGACGGCTAGGTTTGAAGCCGTCATTTGATTCACAGCCGAATGTTCGGCCACCTATAACATTTATATATTTATTTATTTATTTGAGATACATGGAAGACTTACAGCTAAATTAATAGAATTGTATGTAGTAGTAAAGGAATCTGGCAGCCAATAACAAGTCTTCGCTTATATAAATCGAATAAGAACAAACGTAAACAGTAAAATTTTAAGCAGACCTTCTTCTTCAGATATAAAATGTTAAAAATTAATGTTGTTTTAGAACTTACATTATCTTTATAAATTAAAAAAAAGCCTTTACTGCCGTTAGTTTGTAACTTATACAAATATTTTTTTTACAATGTTAAAAAATAATATTAATAATTAATTCTATTTTTTTTTTAATCTTCATGACTGTTTAGAAATTTGGTTCCTCTTAGGAAACAAATTAGACTTTTTACCTGCAGTATAACTAGTTTACAAAATTTTAGTCCTTTTTTAAATGATCCTTTTGTATTTTCGTTAGGAGCAACGCTTCTTTTTAAGTTTATTCTTTTTTAACTGATTCATCTGTAGTTTTAACTGACTCTTAATTGTTTAAGAATAAAATAAATAACATAACATAACGCCTATATTACCCAGAAGGGTATTGCAGAGGTGTACAACACCCGCACTTCACCTGTTATTTTAAGGTCCCATGGATGGGGGTAAGCTTATAACCATTCACCGAGTACAATTCCAACTACGTGCTACTATTGTGAATTTCCTGACGGAAAGTTTATAAATAACACTTTGCCCGACCCGGGAATCGAACCCGAGACCTCGCGGTGCCAGGCAGTAATATATAAATATGATTACGTCTTCCTATGGTAATTTTAAGTTTTATACGATTATTTAAACTTACATCGGCCAAGAATATAAGAAGCGAATGAAGAGCTTCTAAATGTTCTTCAGGTAACAGGAGCAGGGCACACTGCACCGCATCAGGCCTCAGCGGTTCAGGAACATCTGAAAAATAAAAAAGTATTATTATATAAGGATATAAGGTACTGATTTTATAAATAGCTATACTGACTTAAATATTTGCACGAAATTGCACGTTGGCACGGATTACGTCATTGAACTTCTTATTAATTATTTTTATAGCATTTAGCTATGCTTAGCAAATTATACTAAGATAGATAGATAACTCTTTATTGTACACAAATTAGAAAGACAGTTTCATAAAGCACATAATTTGGATAGTACAATGGGCGGCCTAATCGCTATAAAAGCAATTTCTTACGGGCAACCTTTGGATGGACAAGAGAGCTTATAAAAAGGTAGTAAGAAACAGTTAAAATTATGGGACCGGCTAGATTTGAACTTGTGACCTCTGCATACTGGGCAGCCGCTTTAACCATTAAACTACGGTCGCCTTTTGCTAGAACCCTAAAATGGTAAAAGCTGCAGCCCAGTACGCAGAGGTTGCAGGTTCAAATCCTACTGGTCCCATAATTTAGTTACGTCATTGAAGTTAAAAGTAAAAAGTTCTTACTTCTTCTTATTTAAAAATCGACGCCCGCACTAGGAATAACTCCTGTGTCACGGGGGTGTTCACAAACATACATTTCACACACACAAAGTTCAACGCAATGCTGACGCAATGCTTTAGACAATAGGGGACTTTATGATTTCTATGCGTAATATTAATTACGTGTAGTCATTTAAGGTTGACTGATTTCTCTAGATTTTTCGTAAGAAGTTTATAAAAAACATAAAAATATGTTATGTTTTAATTATGTCCATATTTTTATGCATCTTTCTGTTATTCGTATCGTATTTAAAAAAACGACAACCACTAGATTTTACACTTGTTTTGCAAGGGATGTTCACAAATATAGATTTCACACACACAAAGCACATCCAGAGTCAGAACAAATCTATGCGGATCACACAAAGATTTGTCCCGTGTGGGGATCGAGCCCACAACACCAGCGCAGTTTAGACTTTAAATCCCAATCAATGAAAGCTGATTATTTCATCTTCAATACAAAAAGAAAAACTTACGTTGAAAGATTGCAATGAACGTTTCACTAAGTTTATTCGTCAGTAAGGCATCAGGCAACTCTCTGAAGTACTGCTTCACCATATCAGCCACATCATGGGCCTGAGCACCATCGAAGTTAAGACTGGACTGGTTCGGTTCGATGGTGTTGATGTTTTCGATGGCAAAGCTAGCGTTGGCCGCACCAGCAGCCTCCACGGTAGTGCGGAGTTTGGCTATTCTGGATTTGACGCCGGCCTTTCTAAAGATACCCATCTGTAAAGATAAGGACTGTTAGAGATGTTTTGCAACTATGTTTGTCTATTTTATTTTACCTTGGAATGTATTCACGACTCGTACTGCTCTTGATGCAAATTTATATCGAGATGTAGACATAAGGGAGGACATAGATTCCTTTTTTTCGACATACCACTCGGGCTAATCTTTTCAGCAGGGCAAGATGAGAACTTACCTGATCTAAAGCGTTATTCTTGAGCCAGTTCAGTGCGCACTGGATCGGCTTTGGTAACGCGTAACCTGTCCTCTGTAAGGACACTGTAAGCGGTACTCCGAACACTGTTTTATCTGCAAGAAAAAATATGACTTAAGATCTTACTCAGTATAAAAGACTTTTCGCTTCAACAGATTTTAGAATACTTTTTATATAATAAAAATATTCTCTGGGCTAAAAATGTATTGGAATATTTGTACTCAAGTAATCAATTCTTACGTGCGTGCTTCAACAATAACTTTATCTGTTTTTCTGTTATCTGTATGTTGTCTGAATATGTACTTAGAAGCATAATACAATCCAATAACGTCCCGAAATAATTAATTAAATTAAGTGTCAACGGAATTGGTTTCACCAACTTATTTCATTCTGAAAGTGGCTCTTTAGTGTAATAATAAAATCTTAGTAGTGTGACGATCAAACTTTATGTAGAAATGATTTGATATGTAATATTAATGAAAAGATAGAGGCCACTAAAGCTTTAATATCAGAACGTTCACGTACTCCATATGCCTTCGACAAAGTACATTCTGTTGGTGATATATTATGCATTTGGTTACAATTTGTAAAGTCTCCATTTCGTTTCACTAATCCTTTTTTTGTAGGTCATTGCTAAGGCAGGCTTTTGGTTTAAGTAAGGATCCACCTTCAAGGCGATACAAAACTCTAAGCCAGACCAAAGATCAAATTTTCTGGGCTTTGACAGTCCATAACCAATGGCCACTGATTGGACAACAATCTCACAATTAACAAAGAACATGTAGATTCACAGCATACTTTGAACTACAGAGAAACTTATAATGAAATATCACCTTTATAATCAGGCGTCTTAATTTTCCGTATAATCTTGGGCAGCTCCCAATTCCAGCCAGACTTGTGTGAAGGACAGTACCGTTCCATACACGCGGTGAGACGGAGCAGAGCCAGCTTCCGCAAGATGTGGAGTTGACCACAGGAGAGAGATGACATTGGGCGAGATACTGGAAAGAAAAACAAGAATTATAATGAAGAAGGAAGTGCTGAAGAAAATAGTGATTTTCGTCTGAGGCTTGTTCAAAAGCAGATGGGGCCAGTTCTTGACTGATATAAAGTTTGCAATTTAGACATTTGGAAGAAAGGAAATCTTGGAACGTTTCCATTTTTTATTTTAAAATCAAACGCAGCATTTTACTATTTGGTAATGAAGCGCAAATTTCTGATATCTTTAGCTTTGCTCTATAACAGTAGTTCAATCAAAACTCTTCATCGTGGCAAAATGATTGCCTTTCAGTCAGAAAAAAATTAGAAACCGGCAGGATTTGAACCTGCGACCTTCTGCACACCGGGCAGCCGCTTTAACCTAACCAGCTACGACCACCTCTTGCCAAAACCCCAAACTTCTCAACTGTGTATTACGTCATTTCGTGACGTCACGTTCATCCATTTGTTCATAAGAAGGATACAAACAAGCAAGAGGCGACCGTAGCTGGTTGGTTAAAACGGCTGTCCAGTGTGCAGAAGGTTTTTTAACTGTTTCTTAGTATAATTTGCTAAATGCTATAAAAATACACAATAAGAAGGTAACGGTAGCCATGTATTCAAATAACAATTTTTGTATGAATTTTAAAAAGTATTTTTCCAATTGACATGTTACTCACGATAAGAATCGGGATCCTTCAGGTTAGGTGAAGGCTGTAGAGTATTGTTAGCCTTGGGTCCTCCGTTCAACGTGTTCGTTCTGAATGAGTACCATCGCTGGATGTTGTTTCTGTAACCACAAACAAAGCAGTCATTAAAAACTTTAAAGAATTTGTTAAAAAGATATTGATATCGATATATAACATAACATCACGCCTATATTACCCAGAAGGGTGTGGCAGATGCACCTACATTTCACCTGTTATGTTTAGATCCACCGGGCAAAATTCCAACTCCGTGCTGCTATTGAGAAATTGCTTACGGAAATTTTACAAATGACTCTTTGTCCGACCCGGAAATCGAACCCGAGACCTGAGAGAGGCACATTCGATAACCACTAGATCAACGAGGCAGTTGCCGGTATCTGGAAGTTTTTTCATTGACGCTCTGGGTATCGGTAAACAGTCACATAGATATTATTCGGATCGTTCATAATTTTTATTATTCTAAATTAACAAAGTACTTAAACACCACTTAAAAGTCTTTAAATCAATCAATCACTAACTACGTCAAATAAAACCGGTTGATTAGTCAACTAGGTCTTTACTTACCATTGTTTGTTATATCAAGAAATTTGCCTTTCTTTGCTGACCTGTCAAAACCTAAACATAACATAACACATGGGTGTTGTACACCTCTGGCGAACCCTTCTGAGTTATTTATGGATGATGTTATGTACTTACTTCTTAGTCTTCATATCAAGGCTGTCGTCATCATCATCCTGGTCTCCATCATGAGACCTGGAACCTGCTGAATTTGGACTGCTGTCGAGCTCTGAGCTTCGCGATGCTGACTTGTCTCTTTTTAGACTTCTGTCGCGGAACCTGGGCAGATAAAATGCACTAGTTTTAGATTGAGTACACGTAGGTACTCTTGTATAGCTGGATCTCTTGCGACCAAAATGCATCTGATATTGAATGAAAGTTGGCAGTTGGTAGGCTTATTGGACTTCTGAAATAGAAGATCAAATACCATCTGAAGAGTTACAAAAAAAAAATGGCGCAGGAGGAAACAGAGACCAATGATCTAATTTCTATTAAAGATGGAAAGATAGCTGTAAATTACTTCGAACAAATAAGTCATTTCAACACAAAAAATATCACTCACGCACACCACATATTTCACCCATAACAACAACAAACACTACACTTTATCCCGAAATGCCAATTCCACACAATAAACAACTCACTGGCACAAGAGACATTGGGCATTTCCCCGCAATGAGTTATTCGCCAAACATTATTAATCCCACTAATGGGTAGTGGGGTAATTAGTTTTGTTAATGTCGTTTTCGAATGATGACATTGCTCCATAATTAATTTTGTTATAGTTTTTTATGTGCGACCTATGTAGCGAACTGTAGAGTCCACCTGATGGTAAATGGTAAGGGTAACTATAGCCCATAAACATACGTAGAGATGCGTTGCAATATCTGAAGACTACGATATCAGGCTTAATCTCTTTACTAGAAGACAGTAGTGCGCATTCGGCTGTTATCAGGTATAAGGTAAATCAGTGTGACATTTTTCTGTAAGCTCAATAAAAAAGGTCCTATCACCAATTAATAATATATATTATGTAAATACTGTAAGACTTAGTCTTGGGACCCAAAAATAAAATAGAAAATATCCGTTCTCAGTATTCTATCTACCCTTTGAATTAAATAAGTGGAGACTATAACTAGTAATTCCCAAGTGTTTACTTGATAGATTTCAAGCCATTATTGAGAAACTGACTTCCTTAGAAACCTCTTTAACTATTGTTAAGGAAAATATTACTGCGGACTTTATGTCACATTAAAATTGATTAATCAATTCAGAAGGGATCTTGTAAGCGAGCTCTAGTTCTGTAAGCTTCTTCGCTTCGTTTTATCGATATGCCTCCAGTTTTTAGGGTATATTAATGGAATGCTTATATTATTATTTGGATGGCAGAGCAGTTTGTTAGGTACATTATTCGTAAAAAAAAAATTAACCTTTGGTTCTACATAATATAAAAGATTTTAAATGGATTATTTTTACGTAAGTAATACGATGAGAATATTTACTTTTGGCCTTCCTTTCCTAGGTTTAAGGAGCTCGTTCTGATGGCTTGCCGTCGATGAGCGGTGTGACCTGGCGACTTCTGGACCTCTCGGAGTACCTCGGGGTCTGCCTTTAGTTCAATTGGTGACGGCGGTTCTACGTATACCTGGAACATTTTGTAATTTTTTATAATAGCAGCTAAAATCAAACAGTCGGTCGTTAACAAATTTTCCGTTTCTCATGTTGCAAATATTTCGTATCAGTTTTAATTCTTGCTAGTTTATGAAAACCATTTGCAGAACTTTCAGTTGTTAAGTCCCTAGTCTCGATTGGTTAGTCAAACTATGTGTATACTAAAAGTTGTGAAAATATATAAGTGGTCGTGGATAAATTAAATTAGATAATTTCGAAGGTAGTTAATTTGCGCTACATTGTTCTTTCTTATTGAGCAATGCAGGATCAACGAAACCTACCTCAGTATTGTGATGAGTGTTGTGATCCTTATAGTAATTGTGTCTCCAACTTGCCGGTTGGCACTCCGAATCACTCAAAGCTGACGAATCTTCATTCTTAATCCCTCTATGGAACATCCTTTTTGCTCTGCCCAATTTAGACTTTGAACTCTTATTACTCGAACCCATACTTCCGTCTGACGCATAACTGGAACTGTCATCTCCGAAAGGAGGGTTTAGGACAAATGACTGCTCTAAAGGAGCAATTGGGGACGGAGGCATGACAGTCATAGGAGAAGGAGGCTGGGTTCTTATCGCTGGTGCGTGGAGGGGAGAACTATTAAATTCAGGAAAAGGAAATGCTGTTGGGGTAGTAGGAGTCATGTCAATAAAACTAAGGTCTGCGTATTTGTCTTGTTGGACGTCTAGGAAGTGGGGTGATGATACGATGACCTCTGTTCGATTTTGCCGCTTTCTTCTTCTTGTCTTGAGGGACTCTACTCTTCGGAGTAAGGCTTTGGCACCGTCTCGAAGTCTCTCAGAGCCAGTGCGCCGGAAACGGGTTCCAGTTTCTTCTTCATCTTCTTTGTCACTTGGTAACTGTATCATTGGTTGACCTGGTATTGTTAACCTGTAACAAAATAGAGGTAGTTTTAGAGTAGTTCTTTGGAACATAGATAACTGAGAAATGATACTTCTTTTATTACATTTCGTTGCAGCAATAAATTGTACTTTCCCTTTAGTTAATTAATATAAATCAAGTGCCATTTTAGACCTGAACTCTCCTTCTTACCATTAAGAATTCAAATTCAATTTTGCATCATTAATAGCCAATCAAACCTTTAAAAGACAAACTCCTCTTTGTGAACCGCCGAATATTACCGCCATATTTGCGGCATGATTATGTGTCAAGCCACATGCAGCAGCAAACAGCTGCCGCAAAACCGCATAGATCATGGTTATAACATGCGGTTGACGTTAATGTAAAATGTGAGCTACTGTACTGGTTAGCTTGCGGTTGGTCGACAAAGCGAATGCATTTATAATTTATCGCTAATTTCTGTCGGAGAGTATTGTACAGTTGATTCATCAATAGGCTTCTTAACAGATAATATCATATTAGGAGCTTTGTTCAGTTAGCGGTAATTAATTTAAAAATTGATTTACTTGAATAGTGAAATGTGTGTTTACTAAAATGTTGTTCACATCTGCCACTCTTCTGGGCTTATCAAAAAATATCTTGGCTACCAAAACATATGAACAAAAACTTAATATTTTTCGGTTATTTTAAGTTAAAATAATTAAGTTCGGGTACTCATCAAATTAATAAAGAACAATTTATATTATTATCCATTATGTTAAAAAATCTGTCTTAATTTGCACCGTCACGGTCACAGCTTAGATCCTCGGTTCAGCAATAATGATATTTGGGCTTTTTCAGAACCAGAACGGAGTTTATAATTGAACACTGTAGATGGCGATAGCCTCAATCCACTATCACATGGATCCATAACTCTGCCCCTGTTCAAGCGCCCCCTGAGGCATATGAAAATAAATGATTTGAATCTGAATAATGAATCTACCTTTCTTGGTAAAATTTAACGGTCAGTATAATTATCAAAGAATTAAACCACAACTTAAAGACACCAAACAAGAAAAACCGTAAAAAAATAAACCTCCTCAATCTAATTTCGTGAAACTCTTCGATACGAAGTAGGTATTATATACCACTTCCTTTTGTACAAATAAGATAATAAGCTTCTTTGTTACAAAAAAAAGAAAATACATTTATCTAATCTGTCAACCAGAAGCTAAATTAAGTTAATTCAAAGTGCTTTCCCATTTTGAAGAAAGCCCACCATTTCCATAATTATTCAGTAAAATATTTTGGGCTCTGTCTCATAATCGTCAAGTAAATGTTACTCAAAGAATAAAAATGTAACACTGAAAGTTACTGTATTTACCAGGTTGATAAAACATTGTTATTTTGAAATCAAAGCAGACACTTCATTTTGATTTATTTGTATTGATGTATTGATTTAATTTTTTTTTGATGTATTAATTATGATGTGCGTCACCTTTTGTAGCTAACACATTGTCATGATAAAAATTACACAGTCATAAGGGGAATAAAAGAAGTGAGCAACAGAGACACACACAGAAAAAAAATTACGGGAAGATTTACTCGAAGAGAAGGCGTAGTAGTTTGACGTGGTACTTGATTTTCATTTTTACAATCTTTTCGCCTTTCAGAATGCTCATAGCAACGCATCAAACAGCAAAATTATTAATTTTATTATAGGAGCCCCATTTTCTTGAAACACCATTACATAAATCGTTAACTTCAATTTAAACTTTTCATCAACTTCGGATTGCAATAATATATTCTAATATAATTCAGAATTGTTATCTAAAACTTATTCTATCTAACTTCTAAACGAGGAGAGTAGAACCGGGCCAAATTTCGTCAAAAGTTAAGCTTGGTTCACATTAGAAAAAAATGGAAATAGCTACATACAACTTTTTAAATAAAGTGTGCATTCATTTTTTTATGTATCTATATATATAAAAATGAAATCCGTTTTCCGTTGTCACGACATAGCATGAAAACGGCTTGACCGATTTGGCAGATTTTATTTTTGAGTTTTCTAATACTCTGTACAAGGTTTTTACGGAAAAAAAATGTATAAAAATGAAACCCGTTTTCCGTTGTTACGACATAGCATGAAAACGGCTTGACCGATTTGGCTGATTTTTTTTTTGTAGTTTTCTAATACTCTGTACAAGGTTCTTACGGCAAAAAATATTAAGAAAATCTCTCAGAAAGATTGCAAAATATACATTTAACATATTTAAAAAAAGCGCGATACGAATGTCAACGTCATTCAATTTAAAACAAATAACCGCGAGCTGTGAAAATATATATTTTGTTTTTTATTTAATAAAATTAGTAAAGTCCTTCTCAGGTATGACGAGACCAGGGAAATAGGTATTCATTTTTATATGGAGGATATTATAGATTCCAATTCAAATTGAATAGGTACGCATACATAAGATAGGTCAGCTATACAAAATAAAGTAGTGCATCAAATTTACGCTAAGGCGGTACGAAATTCGCCGGGTCAGCTAGTTTTAAATAAATAATATTGCTATCTTTTTTGTCGTAGTGCCTACCTTAATATTTTTTTTAATTACAAATGCTGCCAGCGACTTAGTTTAGATTAAGTTATTAGACTAGTTTAATTTAAGAGTATGTATATTTTTCTGTAAATAAAGGTATTATTACGAAACAACAACTTAGCTTTAGAATTAAACTTGGACAACTTTTCTAGGGACAACGCTGCTGGTACCGAAATAATCTCGAAAAAAATACGATAATAATGAAAACGAAATATTTGTTTTAAATAGGAAATTGTACGGCAAACGATCAAAATACGGAGGGCAGCTAGTGAATATACAGCCTTAGATAACCTACTAACCTTTGAGCCGAAATTCATCCAAAATTGAAATTAATATTTTATCCAATTTGGCCCTTCGGTATATTGTTACTTTTAATTTGATCTTTTGAATTTAATTGTGGGTTAAATAGGAGTAATTAAATGTTTCCAAGAAATGTTCTTGATTAACTTTATTAATTAAGAATAAAGAAGTAATTAATATGTTTGATTTATCGGACTTGAAGGCAAGCACTTTATTCATCACTAGCTTACGTTCACAGCTCCGCCCGCGTGATACTTCGATGGAAAAGCCTATTTTATTTCCAGAGCTATCTCCTCGCCAATGTTCATTAAGATCGAGTACAAACAAACAAACAAAAAAATGTTTCCACTATTGATTAGGTAGATATAGGTTTGATACCTAAATCCATTATACAACCTGTATTACAGACGAATATAAGAGGACCTGTTAAAAAGAAAGTATAGATACTTATGAGACTTTAGCAAGTAAACCCTCAGAAAAGCCGAACAAAGGGCATAAAAAATAAAGTTAATTACCGCGTCACCGACAATGGATCCAACACAGCGGTTTTTAACAAAGGAATAAAGTTTAACAGCCTTTTTCCAACAAACGTATTATCTATCTGTAGGTACCTACTTTATTAAGTTTCATGTAGGTATATCTATGTAAGTAGCGATAGCCGAGTGGGAGACCGTAGGACTGCGTAGTTCTCGTGGTCAAACCCACGGCACACACCTCTGTCAATAAATAGTTAAGATTCGTATTTTAGAAGATATATACTCTTTTGTGCCAGCGTCAGTTGAGAAATTTCGAGTCTAGCAGCATACGAATCCATAGCTGAATTGGCATAGCACTTTGGGCGTTAATACCCAAGGGGTGCATGTTCGAGTCCTGCTGGATTCTTAATTTTTCAACTTTAATATTATAATCCTAATCATAGTTATTTTCCTGTGACATAAAGCTTTCGCTTTATTAATCAGCCATCCAAGCCCTGTTCCAAATTCCAAAACTTTTGATTATATAATCATAAATAAATGCATATTTATGCATCATCTTTCCGGACGCCCCGCGTCATCTATTGTACCTACATTTTAGTAAATAGCAACCAACATAACTAATGTTACAATACATACAAATGCTGTATCGATGAACACGATCGGTTATTCCAAATTTTATAAAAGATGATAATAAAACACAAATTGAACACGTATACTAAAATACGTAAAATCAAGCATCTGCTTGACAAATCGACGAGAACTCGAGAGCGGCCAATACCGACCTGTGATTTAATTTGTAAGATCCCTGATTTTACCTATATCATAAAAAGAACATAGTGAGTAAAAATATAGAAGAATACCTTAACCCGTTATACATTATGTTAGTAGACCTTTGATAAATAATACAACTAGTAGACAAACAAACTCTAAGACTGAACTCTTTATTTATAAAAATACAAACATTGAATTCATTACTATTTTTTATTGTTCATCTTAAATAGAAAGTCTAATAAACCATTAGAAAGCGTAATTTTTATAAGCGTTATCTCGATTGTTCTAATGTAAGTGATTCACATTCAAGTGCATTCAATTTTACACTGCTGAGCATGAAATCAGGGTTCCCTAATGGTATTATTATTTTTCTAAGAATGATTAGTTTGTGTCGCTTATTTTGATGAGGCATCGTAAAAACTGAATAGCAAATAATATGGTGTAGTTGGTCTTGGGATTTCTAATGTTTCCTTTGTATGAACTTTGTGTTTTACGATTGGTAGATATTTGGATATAAACTGTGTTTACACATACTAAATATTGGATCCGACAAAAAGGTATTATAATACTAAACTTTCATTACTTAGAATGTAAAATAACATCACGCCTATATTACCCAGAAGGCTATGGCAGAGGTGTACAACACCTACTGTAGGTGTTGTACACCTCTGCCATAGCCTTCTGTAAAAACATAACAGGTAAAGTGTAACACTTTACCTGTTATGTTTTTGGTCCCATTAGGCGCCAACCCCTGGATGAAAGAATCTCCTCTTTCACAAACAACAATAATACATTTTTTTAACTTTTTTATATCTTTTTCACGTCCGTGGTGTAATGGCCAGGATTCGAACCCACAACCTCTCGATCGTAAAACCCATGCCTTTTCTATTGCGCCACCGCCACTTCTTGCATATTCAATATTTTAATCAAACCGATCAAATGGAACATCATATTTATGACATTAGACTTGCAACACACGTACGGAACCTTTCTCACGATACACGACCCTGACTCGATGAAACCATCAAATTCACAACAAATTAATCTTGCATTAAGTGCTTTCTGCTCTGTATACCGACGCCCTTTATGTAGGGCGCAATACATGTGTGTGAGGTTCTGGTCTCAGTGATAGCGGAATTTGTGACTAGCAGTATGTCATAAGTTGGTTTGCTTGACAAAGAACTAAAGTAACCGACATAGCTCGCAATATAAAAAAAATATAAGCTCGCTGAAGTGGCAGTGGGCTGGTCACGTCTGCCGAAG
This sequence comes from Hypena proboscidalis, assembly GCA_905147285.1. NCBI lineage: Eukaryota > Metazoa > Arthropoda > Insecta > Lepidoptera > Erebidae > Hypena > Hypena proboscidalis. The sequence continues at coordinate 4,212,253 of LR990147.1, forward strand.
GACCGACAGCCGTTGGAGCAAACGAGTCCTAGAATAGAGACCGCGACTTGGCAACCGTAAGGTAGGACGCCCCCCTGCCAGGTGGACTTACGACCTGACGAAAAAAGGTTCTGAGAGAGGAGGAAATTTACAATAAAAAACTCGAAAAACTCTCGGAACTCTATCTTCATTATTTATAATTTTAATTTAACGCTGAACATAGGTCTGCGTTCGACCTTTTTAGGTTGCACGCGTACGCCAAATTTCCTCTTCTTTCAGAACCTTTTTTTGAAATTTCTTAAATATTAATAGTTTGAAATATTGGCAAAAAACGAAATGCCATTTTTTTCATCTTTAATTGTTTATAACTTTAGCAATTTTTATGTGCTAATACACGCTTTTGGCACATTTTTCTAGGTGTCATTCCGGTTGTTGTCGACTAGACTATTAATGTTTTTTCTAAGCTTTCTATAAATACGAGATTTTAAGGCTAAGTTCAGATGAGCGCGCGGCGACGCGCGCTGCCGCGCGGGACTGCTGTTCAGATGGCGGCGGCTTACACGCGGCAGTCTAGCGTGAACATTCAGTGACAATGGACGTGGAGGAGGCAATTTGCTTGTGGATTTTATACCGCAGAATGCGACGTCGCCGTCGGAAGCAAAGACGATACTGGGTGCACCCTATTTTGAGTCAAAGACTTTCTTTAAGTCTGTTTGTGACTTTATATCCCACACTAAGACTACACGAAGATCGATTTTTCAACTACTTTAGGATGTCGATTGCATCCTTTGACTTTTTGTATGACTGCATTGAAAAGGATTTGCAACCTGCCGATGGTGCTGTAAGATATTGCATATCACCAAAAGAAAAACTGATAGTAACATTAAGGTAAGTAACTTTTTATTTTAAAATCAACAATATGCAGACTACATTACGTCATCGTGTCTTTACAATTTAAGTACATACAACATAGTATCACGATCACACTACACACTATCGTAATGTATAATCATATACCATTCACAGATAAGACCACTTATGTAATGTTATTCCTAATTTTTGTCTAAAAATAATTATTATTTATTTATCAGTCATAGAATCACATATTACTATCACATAGAATTAAAAAAAAAATATTATTATCACATAGAATTACAATTTTGGTAATGAAACAACCTTAAAATGTAACATAGGAACTTTAAAATCTAAATTATAAAATAATCTAAACAATCAACTAATACGAATCAGCTATCACATATTTAGATTATTCGCCTGTTTCATTGAACAAGTCCAATTCTTGAGAGTCTTCATACGAGTATGAATCAGGTGATGTCACTTGTGATACATTTGAGGCAGGTGAAGTGTAGGAAGCAGTGGTATAGCCATATTGTGTTGAAGATCCTGGGGCAGAGTACCTCAAACTGTCAGTATACTGAGAACCGGTAGTCAATGGATAGCTACTTAGCTGTCGTTCCGGTTTACTATTATATTGATGTAAGGCCGATGGAGCCCGTGAAGTAGGCTTTCCTTCATGAGTTTGACCAGACTGGTATCGTTCTAATAAATTATACATTTCAATTTTCAACTTTAATCGCCTATGATTAGGAACCTTTTTTATTTCGTTAACTAATGAAAGACAAAATAGTTTATCTTCATCATCTTCTTCTTTCTTTTCTGTCTGGTTCTTCTTATTTAAACTTTTTTCTAAAATGTTTGCAAAATGCTCGTCGGCTGGATGAAGTTTGTATTTCTTTCGTGGCACATTTTCTGTCGGGGAAACACTGTTGTTGATGCTATTTAAATCATCGTTTGCTGGTGTTTCTTCGGTGTCTAAGCTATTGTCTGTTATGTTTTTATTGATAACCGGTTTGAGAAATGATAATCTTTGAAAATAGGAAAATGTAGAAGTCTTATTTGACGCTGCCGAACCGGATTTCAATTTTCTTTTTTTAATTTCTTTAACATAAGTATCTCGTAAATTTTTCCACTTTTTCTGTAAAATTGACCCTGTAAAAGAAATAATACATTTTTATATTTTTTATTACAGATACCTAGCCACTGGTTGTTCCCTAGCAGAGTTACAATATAATTATAAAATAGGGAAATCAACGTTGTCGGCTGTAATTCAGCATGTATGCCAAGTTTTATGGAGAAATTTAAAAGCGATCGTCATGAATCCACCAAACAAAGAGAAGTGGATACAAATAGCTGAAGTATTTAAAACCAAAGCTTTTTTTCCAAATTGTATCGGTGCTTTAGATGGCAAACATATTCGTTTAGTTCAGCCACCAAATTCAGGATCAATGTATTACAATTATAAACACTTCTTTTCGTTGGTTTTAATGGCTCTGTGTGATGCAAACTATTGTTTTATATGGATCGACGTTGGAGCTTATGGCAAAGACAGTGACTCGGGTGTATTTAAAGAAACATCGTTATTCAAAAAACTGACAGAAAACTCTTTGGATATCCCTGAACCAATATCTATTACAAATAATGAGAATGATTTCCATAAATTACCATATGTAATTGTGGCTGACGAAGCTTTCGCCATGACAAAAAATCTGATGAGACCACATGGAGGTAAATTTTTGTCAAAAGAAAAAAGAATTTTTAATTATCGCCTTACTCTAGCACGAAGATACGTTGAATGTACATTTGGCATAATGTGTGCCAAATGGCGAATTTTACACCGGCCTATAGACGTCAAGATAGACTTTGCAAATGATATAGTAAAAGCCATTTGCGTTTTACACAACTTTGTTAGAACAAGAGATGGTGTAAATAAAGAAGACATGAACCCAGCGCCATTGCTTAATATGAGCCGATCCAACAGTGGGCGAGCAATCCATGACGCAGATAAAGTTCGAACTACATTAACAAATTACTTCGTAAGTGAGGGTGCATTAGATTGGCAAGAAAATATGATTTAATGAATAAAATAATAAAAAAATAAAACGAATGTATAACTTACCCACGTTTTTCTTTTTTTCTTCTGAATCATCATGGACACAGAAAATTAATACTAATTCTTCCCAAGACCTTCTTTTTATTATTCTATCAGAATACTGCTTCGAGTTAATATTCCAAATCGCTTCTTTTTTTTCAATTTCGTCAATTAGTAAATCTATACATATTTCGTCTTCCATTTTTATGGCTCTGTGCGTCCGACCGCCTCAAACCGCGCGGGTCAACTGAACACGTCGATACAGGATTGTAGGTCTTAAACCGCGCGTCGCCGCGCGGTCACACGCGGTTCAAGATCTTGCGCGCGGTGCATGGCGGTGCGCGCGGGCACGCGCGGCGACGCGCGGTCATGTACACGACAACATTGATTTGTAATATATCTTAAACCGGGCGCTGAGTCAACCGCGCGTCGCCGCGCGTTCATCTGAACTTAGCCTAAATGTCTAAGTGCGTCAGAATGTCTACAAATGTGTGAGTCATTCAACGTAATCTCACAAAGAGGGTGTAAAAGAGGTAAAACGTATATCAAAGATCTGGTCGGCGGATAAAGTTAAGGCTCGATTTCTTGGTTGTGATGGATGTTGAGGCTACTGTAATTTATTGCTTAGATTTTCGTCCCTCAAGGTTTTTACCTAGCCTTTCAATGTTTTTACTTTGTATGTAGGGGACCAATGAGGTGTTGAATAGTTATTAGAATAAGTATTCATTTAATTTTATTTATCAGTAAATTATAATAAAATATTTTTTATGTGCTAATATTGGTACTATCAGACGCATTTTCCATATTTACCAATTAAATATTTCCATTATTGCCATACAAAATTTCGATTTCCAATTTTTTTGAAATATTGCATGTAGGAAATAAGTATTTTTTATTTAGAAAATCCCTTAATAATATTTTGAGAGTATGGTTGGCGTTGGTTTAAGTGGTCACCTCGCCGCGCTACACTGCGCTGTGTTGTGGGTTTGATCCGCAAAGATTTGTGCCGAATCTGGGTGTGCTTAATGTGTGTAGAATGTATGTTTGTGACCACCCCTGCAATACAGGAATTATTCCTAATACGAATGACGTTTAGAAAAATTAAAAACATTCTTGCTTCAGCTTATAACTTATCGCTCACAGTGCGACCACACCTTGCCCCAGCCTATCATTACTATGGTTTAGCAATCCAGAATGGAAACGTGATAGGTGAAGGGACTGCAATATAGAACAAATGGACTTAATTATAGTCATTGGGCCTTTCTAGGGCGTCACGCTGACGTTTGTGGGCCCTATTAGAATAATGGAACACTTTTATGAAACACATTGTTTTGGTTGCACGAAGAGATAGATCAATATTGTGTCATACTATATGGCGGTACTTAGGTCTTTTGCTTGTAAGGCCGGTTAATATTACTGCGTGTTCGAAAATTTTGTGATATCAAGATATTAAACAAATTTGAAAACTATGAAATTCATTCATAGTTTTCAAAATTGTAATAACGAGAAATGGAATTCGCCATGCTATAAAAAATATCGTATATACTTTTATAATTTGCAATCTAAGGTTGCTATCCCTAATTCACAACTTTAAAATAATACAGATAGAAGGACGTGGCAGAGGTGTACAACATCTACACTATAGGCTGATTGCAGCGCAGGGGTATGACGACAAAGGGGACTGAGACAGGTGCGGGCGGTGAGCAAATTTTTGTAATTGTATAATTTAATTGTAATTGTATATTATTAATAATTAGTTTAGTCTCAGACCCCTTTATCGTCATACCCCCGCGCCCCTGTACCGCGCAGGCGAGGACTCAGTTAATCTGTCAGCCTATACACGTGTTTTAATATGAAGTGATACATTGTTTGATTTAGTATATTGGTACGATACAAATTATAATTAAATAATATAATATTATTTTAGTACAAACTTAACAATAGGTGATGTATGCTATATCGGAAATGTATGAGGTAGATAAGTTATCATACAAAGTATAGGCCAGTTCCACAGGAGGACGTACCTAAGTGTCAACACCATTACCAAATGGTTATTCCGTCGAACACTGGCATAACATCATTAGTTTATATTGATGTTGGATATTTGGTGTCGTTTCACGGAAATTGTATTTATAACCTTTATTTTGCTTCTCGAAAATTGTATTTGTGAATGTGTCAATTATACTTTTTTATTCGACGGCGACGTGACGTATAGGCTAAGTATTTACAAAAGTATTTTTTAAGCAAGGCGGAGATAATATTTTAATCAGACTTAGCGTCGAAATATTTCTTAAAAAAATATATCAAATACAAATAAAAGTGAATAATTTTCGTCGTAATTCAATCATAACAATACTCATGCACTGCGAAGTCAGAAACTCAATCGCCACCACCATCTAAATATTATAATGGCAACAAAAGAGCACCGGTCATCGACATCCAACAATACTGTCAGTTTATCTTGATACCAATCCGTTACAAGAATCAATCCACTTAACATTCCAATCAATCAAAGTAACAATCAAATTAATAAGCTCACCTACAATATCTATAATCATTGCAGTGTTAATGAGGATGTGTCAAAGGCTAGAGAAAGAGCGATTTTTGTTTAAATATAATGTTTCCTATATTTGAAGTCATCTAAGGGCTTCGAAATTCAAAATTCATGAGTCAAATTTTGAATTTGGAAGCCCTTAGATGGCTACAAATATAGCAAATTGAATATTAACGGGGTACAAGTAGTGGGATCTTATTTCATGGCAGGAAATGATGGACAAGGTCCAATAAAATTCAGCCTTTTCAATGAAAAACTGTGGCAACATTATACTTTTGGACTGGACATATGACCTTCATTTTCAATAAAATGGTTATCGAGCTATAGAGCTATATTAGCTTTACCGCGCCTTGCAGCAGATCTTTTTATTATTATATTGTACTTCGTGTAAGGCGGTGGTGAATTATGGATACTATTGTTCAAAGAGTTTTTTTTATTTTTGACGACCGGATGGCGTCGCGGGTTTGATTCTTGCTCAAGACAAATCTTTGTGTGCATGAACATGGAGGTTTGTCTTGGTTTGGGTGTTTCTATGTATAATACGTATTTATTTACATAAATAAAGTATATATGTGTAAGTATCTGTTATTCTAGTACTCATAGTACAAGCTCTGCTTAGTTTAGGACTAGATGGCGTTGTGTGTATGCAGTGTGATATTTATATATTATTTCTTTTTAAAACTTAGAAGGATTATATATCTCTTTGCAATTAATAGTATTAGCTACCATTCAGAAGAAATACTATTTAATATTGACCTATTACCGCTATTTCACTGGCCACAATGTAACAGTACTTTTGTAGCTTCTAAAATAAAAGCGTCGTGATTGCGCAACCGTTTGATATTTGAGACATAAAAGTTTCGACTACCACCCAATTTAATTGATGGCGTTATATGAATATTGTTTTGACGGCCGCTTCTTTGAGATTGGTTCTTGAAATGTATAAGAAATGATTATGATATGTGAGGTTAAATAAATAATGAAAGAGGTTCTGTAATCACTTTATAGGTATAAGTGCTAGACTTTATAATAAAGCCCACAAAAAGTTAAACATCTACTCCCTGACTAAATGTGAATTAAAACGTAAACTGAATTCCTGGCTGCTCACATTATCGTATGGTGACACCAAGGACATTCTAAGCATTGCACAGTAGAATGAGATAGGCTCCCACATACTACATACACATACACACACACATACTTTTAAATTTTACCATTAAATTATAAAATATGTAATAAGAAAAAAAACAAGTAGTAATTGTTCGCCCACTGCACGTACCAATATTGCTTGTAACCGTAATAAGACATTAAAAATGGATACCCTTTCCTAAGATACAGACAGGTTTCCTGCCTAGTTTAGGAAAGGGAGTCCTATGATTCCTTTTATTAAAGCTGTACTGGTTTTCTTTATAACTATAATTATAATAAGGCAACTCTGTATGCCATGTACATACAATCTACTTTTTGGAAATAAAATTATTATTATATTATTATTATATTATTATAAAGGTTAAGTTTAGTTTTATTAGATGCTACACACAAATAACTCCACCAGTGTACCATTTTATTTGGACCTTGCACGCATCTTCCTCCTTTTACGCTTTAGCGCTTCTTACGCCACTTAGCTCTCATAGTTTAGAAGAAAGAAGAAAAACTTCTAATCTTCAAAAGGAGTTCGTGATTGCTATTATATTTCACGATTCAGAATCAGTGTCGCGCTTCGGACTCCGTTGAATCAACAGTTGGTTAACAGTTTTTGCCATGGCACAGCAGAATCAAAGTCAATGTTATAATAATGCTCGTTGTACTATTACAGCACCTCTACGACACATTTAATACATAGTTATTTTCGGAATAGTAGAACTTACAGACAGTCTCGTTGGTCTAGTGGTTAGAGTATGCGCCTTACATCGGGTTCAAGTCCCGTGTCGGGCAAAGTGTTATTTGTGAATTCTCTGTCAGGATATTCACAATAGCAGCACGGATTTGGATCTTTCCCGGTGGATGGCGATGGACTCACCCCTATCCCATAAGATCTAAACATAACAGGTGAAATGTGGGTGTTGTACACCTCTGCCAGACGCTTCTAGGTAATGTAGGCGTGATGTTATGTTATAATAAAACATTACAGGCGAATCCTCGCGGTATTCGAGCACCTTTAGAATTATATCTAAACGTGTCTCGTACTGCTCATCACATTGTCTTGTCTCACCTGTTTGTATAAAAAAATAAATTAATAACAAAAGTTTATTTTGTTTTTTCATGGTTTCTTTATTTATTTAAACCATAGTACTTCCATTTATTTCAGAAGGCTCGTAGCGCGTGATCATCGGGCGTGTGGGCGTGCTAGCTGCACACACATCACACGGCAGCAACACGGGACGCCGTGCTACGTGTGTAAAGCCAGCGCGCCCACACGCCTGACGATCGCGCACGCCTAATGTGGGGGACACCTTATACTTTGTTTATTTAAACTTGGTATAACAAATTCTGTAAGCATGTAATAGCACCTTACTTTAAAGTATAAACTTTCAAGGCTTCTACTTTGCTTTTAAGTACATGGTAAATTAGTTGATCCCTATTGTCTCGTAGTGCACAAGTTCTAAAACTGTAAGTTCTTTAAAGGCAAACGGGAACTTAAGGGCTCTTCCGGGCAAAGCTAAGGGGCTACGTGCATCGAGGACTTTGAAGAGTCATAATACTGAATTATATGTGCATTTGTGTGCTTGAAGAAAGAAGGATGTAATTTAGACGTGCAGGTTTTTTTTAAACTATGGAATTGTTTTATTATATTCATGACGACTAAAAATAGAGAACACGTCATGAAAAATAAAGTATTTTTAAAAAACTAGTTTCTAAGAAACGGTTGGAAAATTATGGGACCGGCGGGATTTGAACCTGTGACCTCTGCACACCGAGCAGCCGCTATAACCACTAAGCTACGGTCGCCTCTGGCGACGACGAAAATAATCAATTATATTTTTGATGCCTATATAATATTTTATCCCTTTGACTTATTGCAAAACTAAAATTTTAGCAAAGGTTTTGCCTCTGATTATGACTTTTTAACTCAACTAAATTTATTGTATCTCTCTTTTTAAAAGGCCAGAATCAGGACCTATGCCGTAGTTGTGGTACATTTTAGCTTGTATCGTCTTTTGTCTACACTCGCCTAACAAAAGAAAGCCAGCATTTTAGACACCACCTAAGCCTCCTTTGTTTACAAACAACAAAAATACCAACGCTACAAACCCAGACTCTTCATTAAAATAAAAACAAAAGATTACAATCGGCGGCACAACAATTTCTGGAAAATTCTCGAGAGTACAAAGAGTGTGGAAAGCCCTTGAACATGAGCTCTTCGTAAATCTGGGCGCCTGGTATCTAGATTACAATGATATATAATATTGGTTGTAGAAACACAGTTTTTTAATTATAATATAATGTTACATCATGCCTATGTTACCCGGAAAGGCATAGAAGTGGTGATACACCGCTACAATGCTTCCACCCACACTTCACCTCTCATGATTAGGAAAAGAAGAACATTGATTGAATAGGTACTAATTAAAGTTAATTTTTTTTAATTTTATTGATTACTAGGTACTAGTTATATACTCCGGTTTAGCTCGCAAAATAAGTCAACGCATCTTTTTTAATTGCAGGGAGCTGAATTTTTAAACTGTCTATCGTCCTTTTCTGGTTGTTGGTACAATAATAAATTCTTGGAAAAATCTTGAGCGTGTAAAGACTGTCGAGAGCTCTTGAATGAAGTACTATCCTTGCCTTTGTTCTTCAGCTTTGTAGCACCAATTGCTTAAGAGCTGAGCTCTTCTAGGATCTGGGCGCCTGGTACCTTGATCAGAAGTGCATATCATACCATCACGCCTATATTACCTAAAAAGATGTGTCAGAGGCGTACAACGCCCCTTCTTTACCTGTAATGTTTAAGCCCTATGTGATAAGGGTGAGCCTATCGCCATCTACCGGACAGAATTCCAATTCCGTGCTGTTATTGAGAATTACTTGATGGAGAAATACCAAATAACACTCAGCCGACCCGGGAATTGTAACCCGGTCGGCTATAATAATCGGTTATAATTTGATAACCATAATAGTTAGGATAGTTATAATTATAAGTTTCAGATATAATTTCAGAGGTTTTTGGATAGCTTTTATCGGACCCATAAAATATATAACCTGACCAAATTTAAAACTTGACACAAGTTACAGCTGAAATACGATTATGATTTGTGATAAAGCTAGTTTAAGTTAGGCACAATACTTATTCACTTGCCATTTTTTATCAAATTCGTATTATGTTACTTATATTTCTTTTTTTTGCCTTATGATGTCGACCGAGCACTTGTAAAAATCTTCTGATGTAATCGTAATAGGCACCCACAGGACAGGCTTGCCTAGTGTGGGGCCAATGGACAATCGAAAACTGTACTTTTCGTTGGTAATAAATGCTTTTTATTTTATTATTTATAATGCTTATCCTGCTAATAAGGTTTATCTAACACCTCTAAAACTGGGGCTTAGTTGATTTCAATGTTTGGTATTATTCCGACCGAAGCTTTTATTTACATGTTTTAATTAACCTGCATGCAAAATACTTTTTATTTCGTACGTAAGTGCTGCATATTCCACTAGCAGGCGTACATATATTAATTTATATTCTAATTGCCCTAGAAGAGTCATCGTGCTTTTCATGTCGTACAAATTGATAAAAAAAATAATAAAGCATATAAAAAAATTAAGTGTCTGATTTTAATGTCAAAATAACAATAATTTTTCAAGCTGGTATAGTTGTTTGCAAGATACATTTTCCTAAAATACAGATTTTAGAGGCTTAATGTCCTCTCCAAGGCACAGAGGCAAACTTGTTATGTTAAGTAGATAACCCATCCACGGCCGACGGCGGTTATCATTGCTTAACATTCAACTTAGCTTTAAGCTCTTCTGTTTTTTTTTTTTATACTACGCCCACAGCGAACGAACGTGTAGTCCACCTGATGGTAAGTAGAGTACAGCCCATGGACATCAACAATCCACAAAAGCAGATTATAAATGCGTCGCTGCAGCTGAGGACTACGGTGTTATGCCTCATGTGCCAGTAATTTCAGGGCCTGATCTCACCACCAAACCGGAACACAGTAATGGAAGCACTACTATTTGGCGGCAGGTTAAAGGTGAGACGGTGGTGCTGCTGCCCTCGCTCATTCACAAGAGCTCTACTACCAGAACTGTTTTAAAAGTTAAAGGTACTTACATATCAGGTTCAACATCAGTATAGATGCCGTCAGCATCTACCAGCCCAACCCTTATCGTGGGAAGAGTTTCATCTTCGTCATCTTCTATTTCTCCTCTCGCCTCTCTTGCTTCTCTTTCTACTATTGCTCGGGCTGCTATGACCTGTGAACAATCATTACTTATAATATAGGTACAGTGGGCCAAGCAATTAAGTATGCAGGGCAAAAACTTCTACGCCATACTGAAAACTGGCTGCAATAGATATGCATGTGTGAAATTCATATTTAATAAGTGTAGTATACTCACTATTTAGATACGTAACTCACTTATCCATAACTGGTGAAGTAAGTCTTTACTATGACATAGAAGATTTTGCCCTGCATAGCTAACTCGTTGGCCCACTGTACAATCATCAACAGAAGTATATATAAACGTGAACAAATTGTCAGTCACTTATTTCTCAAAATCGTAACTACTTTTCTGCTGCACATTTATCATGTCTTTATATTTTTTAAATATTTATTTATTAATATATTATCTAGAAAAATGTGGTCTTATGTGATAGGGTGGCCTATAGCCATCTAACGAGGCAAATTATAGACTCCGTGCTGCTAGAATCTGAAGTAAAATCCCAAATACTCTTGTCTAGCCCGGGTATCGCAATCTAGACCCTGTGAGAAGCAAACAGGCACGTGTACCTATGTAGTGTGTCATTAGGATATTGCCGTTTATACTGACTCTTTTAAAAGAAAAATACTTGATATGTAATTTATTGATATGATATATTGTATAATAGTTCTAGTTAAATATAAAATGCAAATAATCTCTAATAATCTAAGCAAAAACTACCGCTTTATTTTCTCTTTCCAAAATGTCCATCCTAAGGTTGCCTGGAAGAAATCGCTTTAAGCGATAAGGCCGCCCTTTGTGCATATTTTTTTTATATTATATTTCTTTTTGTTATCTCTTAAGTTTTCCATGTGAAATTATGTACAAATAAAGTATTTTCTATCTATCTATCTATCTTTATTTTTAAACAAAAATATAATGCCGTTACGGTATCATTAGTTTTTTCATCCCGGAAGGCACTTGCACTTTGCCAACTCAGACAGGAAACCTTCTTTGAAACTCTAAGTTTCTTTAGAACCTTTGATCAGCAAAGTAGAGCAATTTTTGCCCTTTGCTCGGGGTAAACCGGAAATATGTTTTTGCTTTACTATTAAACAACTTAATAAAATAAGGATTCTTGTTTGTTCTTAGTTGGCTTTTACAAATTTCTATTATTTACTATTACATAACATATCGCATTTTTTATTCTTTTTTTATACATATAATAGCGGGGAAGCCTTTTTCCATAGCTGTGCACAATATCAGGCTTTACTGCTACTGAGAATATTACAGGGATCGAATCCGGGCCCTAATGGTATGCGGTCGCATACACCACCGATAGTCCAATGAAACAGCCAGCAGGTTCTCGACAAACCGCTCGCTTTTATTTTTTGTGAAATTACTGTTACGAGTTTACAAAAAAATCACTCTGATAAATCAATTAGTCAAACTACAATTTCATTCCATTTCATTTCAGTTTAGTCGTTAAGCAAAAGTTTCATTTCCTCACATTTTTTATATATTTCAAGCGATATTTTTCAGCCTTTCGTTAACTTAATGTACTCTATACGTCACTTCGATATTTCGCCTGAAAAATATCATTCACCACACATAGCCCATATTTTAGCACGTAAAAACAATGAACAATGACTCAAAATGCCATTTTTCTTCAAAGTTTCACTTGAAATCTAGAATTTATCAATCAACAATATCTTCTCTCTTATCCGAATGAATATGTTTTTTTTTTTAAAATTTCTTTGCCGATTACTCGAATACGCCTTGACTGATTTGAGAAATTATTTGTGTATAAAAGAGTAAACTTGTCACGAGGTCCTATACTTATATAATTATATCTGATGATTGGATCAAATTATATTATACCATGAGACAAAAACCTTTAGTTTTTCACGATATTTTTTTATTCTGTGCGTTTTCCACTCCAATCTTATTCATTTTCTAAATAATTATATCTGCTTTCCCTAGATATATTCTACAACTTACCCCAACTTTAATAAAGCTCCTGTCTGTCGAAACGAAGTCAACATCTCATGCATACCAAACAATGGCGAGCATCTAAATCCTTTATGAATACGTAACGTGTACGTAATATCTTAACTACCGAGTGCTTTTCCAATTATGTATGTAGGTATTAGAAAGTGACTAAAGTTATTATGATCTTTCGGAATAACGGGTAACTTTTAACAATCAGTTGTGCATTTTCAGTACTAACGATATCGATTGTATCTTATTTAAGATAGGTACAAATGAACGAACGTAACGTCACGTAATGACGTAACAATCAGTTGAGAAATTTAGGGTCATTTTTTTTATTTTTTATTTGAATATAAATAAATTAACACAAACAAATATATATGCATTTTATTGTTTAAGATATATTATGATACTCGTACGTCCATAAAAATAGATGATGACTTCATGACATTAAAGTTATTTGATCCCTTTTAATTTTTAATTAAACCTTTTTTGCTTTTTGACTTTGTTACATTGTGATAAATTAAAGCAGATTGATTTCCAAAAACCCGTGTTAGCTTCTGATAAATCAAAGAGATTTTTGTGTCAAATAATGAAAACTAGAAACCAATCGTCGAATACAAATTGGTTCAGCTCTCTTTAGCTGAGATACGCATAAGATAACTAGCCATAACAAAAAAGCTAGCTAATTCTAGATGATAATTTACCTGCAGTCTTCTCTGTGCTTGTGGCGTGATCTCCACAACACGAGACCATCTTCTCGATTTCCTCTCGTACTGCCATTTGTCGCTGAGCGCGCACTGCTCATCATCGGAATCATTCTGTGGACAAAATAAAGCATTAGTTATTAATACCATGACGGTGTGGTTAACTGTTGTGGAATGAGTGAACAAAATAAAAAGTTTTTTTTTTAATGTAAGTGAATAAAAATAAAGTAATTCGTTGCATTTTCATACTATATTCAACAATACCGGCCTATCGCAAAATAATTCACTGTTGAACCAGGAAACAGCATGAAAATCCTCTTGTGTCCATTACAACACTAGAGGATTTTCATGCTGTTTCCTGTTAGTTCCCCAACTAGAAATAATCCATAGTTTGAGGTACGTGTCTTCAACTATATGGAGTTAGTGCACCATATCGTGGACAATGTTTTAGATAAAAATACGCCTATTTTAGTTTTGGCTATTCAATTATATCAACAAGTCGATTTTGAGATTTTTCAAAATAATAAGCGAGTATTTTCAATATTTGACCATGTTTAGTCAAACCTTATAATTATCTTTTTCGAAGTCTCAATCGTGACGTTTTTTAATGTTTTTATTCGTTGTGAGATTATGATTGACAGGTTTTAAAAGAAATCAACATCATGCCCTAACATTTCACCAATCATTCATTGAGATGAGATACATAATACCAAAGTAATAATACAAAAAATCAACAACAGAATCCTAACGAGTATAATCCGTAAGCAATAGAAATCAAGTAATTGGATTGATCGAAATTATTTTACACGCCCGTAAACCTTCTGAATGTATTCGATTAAACTAAATGTATTCAATTAAACCGAATGTATTTAATTTATTTCAATATAATTATCTATAATTGAATTAGTTCATTCGATTCAGTCAAGCATTAGGCGTTGATTGATTTTCTATGAAGTTGTATTGAGTGTAAACATGTGAAATGTTGTTGCTTGTTAAGCTTCTATTGAATTTAGTGTATATGTAAAGTTGTATATTATATAATGGTTTAAAAGTTTTGTAGTGTGTACATTGTATTATTATGTGCATGGTTGTTAGGTTGTATTAGAGAGGACGTGATTGTTTAGTGTCGATATAGCCAACAGAATTCAACCCTAAACCTCATTTTTTATTATGGAACAAAGCAGGTAAATGCCGATTATTGAAAAGAAAATATATTTTATTTTTTAACTGCGCTGGTGTTGTGGGTTCGATCCCCCACACGGGACAAATCTTTGTGTGATTCGCAAAGATTTGTTCTGACTCTGGGTGTGCTTTGTGTGTGTGAAATGTATGTTTGCGTGTTCACAAACATCGCGACAAAGGAGTTGTTCCTAGTGCGGGTGTCGTTTTTTTACAAGAAAAACAAAAATAAATCAGAAGACGTGTCAAATTAAAACGGCTGCTAATGACAAGGATAGCTAATAAGCTTTAACAATAAATACCGTATCTAACTAAATCGTTATCCTTCCTAAAGAGCGTGACTCATGACGAGAGCAAATCAATTATTGTAAAACATTTTTTACTTGTAAGGCTCAACTTACATTAAAAACTGCGGCTAGTCACGAACGTAGAGAAAAAAACCTCTTTGCTCTACAGTTTTGACCGAATTACACCGATCATGGTCACGAGCTGAGCCTTCAGCAATAAAGTATTTATACCCTTAAATATTTACGCGATTATGACCCTTGTCAATAATTTATAATAAGTATTATATTGCCCTGTATTGGTTTGTTGAGATCTGATGGTCGTTCCACTGTCTAAAATACTAATCAATCCTTCTCAGACGATTATGGTAGGGTTTAATTGCCACCTTACCGCTTCATCTAATATGAATCGAGCCTTACGACACAGCGTATCCTAGCTGTCATAACTAACTAACGAGGTATTATGGTGAGCCAACTAGCCGTGTGATCGCTTGAATCAATTTGCTGCCATGACGATGTGAGATTGTGGTGTGAAGGTTGGGACAGTCGACAGCGGAAGGCTTAGCAATACCGATTACACTAAACTTCTTAATGTGCGGTTATTTTAAACTCGTATTTGCATTCCTCTCTCACATTCAATTAGGGTACGGGACAGAAATATCAAAAGATATACATTAGCGATAAACATTAGTTTAACACGTGCGTCGGTGAAATCGGTTTTAGGCTTTTATCGTGTTCTAGCTTCCGCCTACGTCTTTATCCGTGTAGTAGGAGCCTTCTGTAATAAATTCTGTCCAAAAATATATTACGTTCTGTATCATGTTTCATCAAAATTCGTTTAGTCATTTATACGGGGAAGAGTTACACGCATCCACACATATAAGCTACATATTGCACTACATTCGTGCAAACAATCAAATCTTAAATTAAAAACAATATCTTCATCGGAATAGTTTTACTAAACTTAACATAATCTATTTCTAGCTTATGATTACATTATGCCTAAGTTCATTCCAGTGCCGGTTTACATTATTCCAGTAAGCAATCCAGTACTGGACTGGATCGCTGGACTGGAATAATGTAAACCGGGCATAAATATTAAATTCGTTTAATACAGTTTCTTGCGCGACAGTACAAAATAAGAGTTACTCAGCAAATATTGCAGTGGCAAAAGATGGCGCGTGTATCGAAAAATTATACTTTTATTTTGTTGAAGACTATCGATGATTTATTAACCAACCAGCCAATAAAATAACTGTTTACACAAAATCAGTTAACACATATCGAGATAAATTTTGACACACAAATATATTTTTCTATCTTCGTATTTTGACATACATTAATATACATTATAGCTGCCATTACTGAAGTGC
This sequence comes from Hypena proboscidalis, assembly GCA_905147285.1. Lineage (NCBI taxonomy): Eukaryota > Metazoa > Arthropoda > Insecta > Lepidoptera > Erebidae > Hypena > Hypena proboscidalis. Next base: position 4,228,632 of record LR990147.1, read on the forward strand.
CTTATTCTGTAACCAATATTTTTTCAATTTTGTTTTATAAAATTCTTTAGCTACTTGTTGCACTAACTATACATCCGTCTTAGTTAATTTCGTGAGTCTGGTAGTATGGTAGTCTTCATATATGAAGAAAATTAGCATACTTTATACTTATTACAGTACAGACTTGAACTTAATAACGCGTTAATTGCTCCAAAGTAATTAGGCTACAAATGAACCTAAATATAACAGGTGAAATGATGGTATTGAACACACTCTTTTGGGTAATAAAGACCTTTGATTTTAACTATACTAAATATCACGTTGTAATTAATTAATCAATAACGTATCGTTCAAATTTGGCTGCATGAAAGGAGCCTCCCCGAGTGACGTACACAACAAAGATTCCCTACGTCCGGCGCACCCTGGGCAATTTACGAGTTCTCTAAAGCGAATTGGCTAATCCTTTCACCACGATGGTAAGTCAAAATAAAATTTGACTTAGCCATCGACACGACGAAGAAGAAGAGTTAAAATCCAGTTTTCCATCACAATTTTGTCTTGGCTCTTAAAAACCCCTTCTGTTATTAAATATGTCTGAGTCAAAATAGATTGCAGTTACTCTTGGTCTATGGACCTTTGACCTTATCAAAGGTCTCTAAAGATATTTTTGAAATTCCATAGCACATTCTCTTGACAAGAGGCAAGAAACAAGGCGACGACCAGATGGCGGAGTGGGTAGTGTACCTGCCTGCGACGCCGAGGTCGCGGGTTCGATTCCCGCTTGAGACAAATCTTTGTGTGCAAGAACATGGGGGTTTGTCTTAGTCTGGGTGTTTCTATGTATAATAAGTATGTATTTACAAAAGAAAAGTATATAAGTATATTAGTATAAGTATCAGTTATTCTAGTACTCATAGTACAAGCTCTGCTTAGTTTGGGACTAGATGGCGTTGTGTGTAAGTTGTAAGATATTTATTTATTATTTATTTATTTATTAAGGACTTGGAACTAAGTAAAGCGTTAATTGCTTCAAGGAGTTAAGGCCACAATTGAAGCGTACATAAGTTATGTAAATTGTCTACATGATTTTACATAACATGCGACTTGATTGCTGACGAGGGCTTAAGAATTCTAAATACATAATATTATGTAGACTACTATTAATAAGTAAATAATCTAGTCTAGGTTATTGTTCAAAATATAGCAACAGGCAAATCACAACAATACAAATTGTACTAAGAAACAGTTGGAAAATTATGGTACCGGCAGTACTTGAACCTGCAATCTTGAACGGGCTATAACCAACCAGCTACGGTCGCCTCTTGCCAGGACCCTACATTTTTCAACTGTATGTTACGCCTGGTGTGCAGAAGATCACAAGTTCAAATCCTGTCGGTCCCATATTTTTTTTAACTGTTTCTGAGTATAATTTGCTTAGCATAGCTAAATGCTATAAAAATAACTAATTAGAAGTTGAAATAAAATTGTAAACGTTTTCAATTGCTAATCCTTAGTAATGACTTAACTTTTACATTTGCCAGCGTGATAGTTATGTTATTCTAACTATCAGAGGATATCATTAATATAAGCTACTTCGCGACTATAATCCGGCAATATCGACAAGTATCCTAACTATCGATAAATATCATAAGTATCTGTGTATTGCAAATACAATAGCTGTAATCTCGGTGAGCTTGTAAGCAGGCTTAAGCTAATATAACTGTTGTCAATCTCCTTTGTGATCTGGTGTCCTGGTAGTTTAGTCTAATACTAGGGTTAAATCTTGTTGATACAGTTACAATTAAAATTTTTACATTTTATTTATTTTTCATTATATATTTTACGTATTATTCTAGATGACGTGAGTTCTAGATAGAGTCTTACTAATAGGTATGGAATACTAAAAGTACTTAAGCCATAACTAAAGTACTTGCAATACTGTGGCCAAGAAGAGTATTGTAGAGGCGATCCCATCATTAACATAAATGTAAAATAAAAGCAAAGGTCAATATTGCGCCTTCAAAAGAATCGATATCTATATAGGTACCAAGTACTGTGTTAATGAATCCAAGCTGAAAATTTTACTTGGTTAGTTAAAGTAAGTAAAGTAAAAAATATGTATCAGATCACCATCAAAATTAAAATTAAAATCAAAATAAATAGACATGAGACATAATGAAATAGACATGAGAGTGGTTAAAAAGGGTTCGATCCCCATATGGGACAAATCTTTGTGAGATACGCAAATATTTGTTCTGACTCTGGGTGTGCTTTGTGTCTGTGAAATGTATGTTTGTGAACACCCCCGCGACACAGGAATTATTCCTAGAGCAAGCTTCATTTAAAAAAAAATAAGAAATAAGATAAGACAATGTAAAGCAGGATTTTGATAACTAAAGCTACGAAATAGAATCATTTCATAAACATGTTGACAAAAAAATAAGAAATATACTACCATAAAATAACATAAAATAGCATTACCTTAGAAACAAATTTGGTACATTGTAAATGCCTGAACGAACACACACACATACCCAACGAAGAGGAACGCTAACAAACAGTGAGCAGCGATATTTCACGAGGTAACCACGAGTAGATCATTTCAAGCTTGCTGGGTGCTCACAATATGGAATAATCGCGTTACCGCGTGTTATAGGTTCGGCAAAGGACTATATAACAATTTAGTCTTGTTCTATCTCGTGTTAACATTGATAGACTAAATCAGATTTCGACTCGCCTGTTTGAGGCCACAAGTTATCAGAATGCTGGTATTTATTTTGGCCTGAAGTTGAGCATTGCCTTACAACGTGGCAATGCTGTCAGCATTTTGGGAACGTTGTCCACTGGCAGCGGTCTTTAAGATTAGGTTTGTACAGATATTTACTTTACCTTTAAGTTTGAAATTTAGTTTTTTTTTTATTTTAATTAATAATTTAATTGCAATAAATACCTTTAGATTAACAAAATACTATTTTAGTGACATATCTTAAACTTTGGTCTATTGTTCAATAAAATTATGACCATTCATCTACAAAAATCGACTCCTGAAAAATAGTTAAACGTCAATCTTTTGCCACGCGAAAAAGCTTATGTATGCCTTATTACGTATCTGTGTCGGGGAAACAAAAAAGAGGTTGAACTTTGTCTAAGGGTGTTATTAGATCTAAATCGATCGACCGTTGATCGATGCATTTGTCGTTTAAAGAGCCAATAAGAGCGCTTTGCATCGATTTGCGCTTACGTTTTGCGTCGATCGATGTCGATGTACTTAATAACACCTAAGCACCTGCCTACCAATTGAAACTACCTCACTGACACAAATCTTTTCCGCATAATGAAAGCAGACATCATAAAAATTGCGCAAACATATCCTACTCGAAACATACTTTATCATGTAGATTGATCATATTCTTCATAACCTAGAGCCATTAGATATTGGTATACCTTCAACAATGTTTTACTGCATACTCGCAATATATCACCCGTCTCAACGTATTACTAAACACAAGATTGATAGTTCAAAAGGTCGTCTGCACGAGGGGACTGCTACTTACCCATACAAAGTTGCCTAATACAAGGTACAAACGGCTACACATAAAGTTATACATTCCAGTATAAGATTGTCTCGCGTTGTATAGGTTTGGAGAGAGGCTCTAGCTGGCCAGCACACGGATCCAGAGACGGGCGACGGTACACAGTTAGGGTTGCCAGGTGAGTCGCGAGGAACGCGCGCGAGTTTTGCGTTTGAGGGATTTCATATGCCTACTTTAATATGCGCTTGCGACCGACTTTCTTCAAAATACCGGACATTGTTCTGTCAGTATGACCATTTATTTTTTACCAGACAGGCCTCGAAAATAACGGACTGTACGCTTAAATACCGGACATCTGGCAACCCTATACACAGTGTCATGTGCCGTCGCGAACCGCGAGCAGACGGGGCGGGAGAGCCGCCCCGGGGACGTGCTATGGCACTATGCAGAGCACCGGAGAGTTATAGCAGACATTCCGTGGCCCTTCGACACGCATCGAGGCCGGACACCGGGGAAGGGTTTTAGTGAGTCGTCGGAGTCCCGGCAACCTCACATAACCTCGTCGCACCCTTTTTCATGCGGCGAGGTATCTTGTTGAAGAATTCCCCCCTCGACAACAAAAAAAAAGGTTTTCCGTGCAATGCTAGACCAGCTTTTACTGGAAATGTGCAGGTTTATCAGTAGCTGTGTGTACTTTGTCTTACATAATCGTTTGTGGTTGTCTTATTGTTAAGTTAAATAATAGTTAAGGCTTAGTACCTAATTTAGCGGCAGATGGATAGTTTTGTTAGCTACAAGTTGGAGTAAATTGTTCATTGATTGAGTTTGCGTTTTCTTGATTGAAAGTTTGCAAGTACAATTTATTGACGACCGGATATGAGTGGGTAATGTACCTGACTGCGATGCCGAGGTCGCGGGTTCGATTCCCGCTTAAGACATATCTTTGTGTGCATGAATGGGGGTTTGTCTTAGTCTGGGTGTTTCAATGTATAAAAAGTATGTATTTACAAAAGAAAAGTATATTTATGTATTAGTATCAGTCATTCTAGTACCCAAAGCACAAGCTCTGCTTATTTGGGACTTGATGGCGTTGTGTGTAAATTGTGAGATATTTTTTAAATATTTTTTTATTTATTCAACATTGCATAACAATATTTGTAGTTATTGTTCTCAGTCTATTATTTAATTATACTAATACCGACAAGCTATCGTGCTAATGTGGAAAGAAATGCAGTCTAAAGGGATTTCTTTTCAGGACTCGTAATCAAATCCATAGTGTGTGTGCTTGTGTGAGTGAATGTGTGTATTTGGCCTTGTCATTGGGACCATTGGATAGTGTAATTGCTTCTGGCGTTCTATCTAATGTAAAAAAAAAAAAATAGTCTGACAACCAGCAAATATAATACTATGATAATAACATCATAAAATAAAATATCATCACGCCTATATTACCTTGAAGGGTGTTTCACCTGTTATGTGATTACACGCTTTATATTAGCTTCACTTGTATGTTTGTATGTAACCGACTCTTTTGGACGCTATTTTGACCCACTTTAAATGTTCAGATTTCAATTAAATTTTGCACACCTGTCAAAGACTGATGACAATGCAATAATTCGAGATAAAAAAATCGCTCTTATAAATAAACCAAAGTAAAAAGTAGAAAATAAATAATAGGTAGTTTAAAAAAAACTAAAAAACACGCTTTATATAGAAAACCAAACTAAAAAATAGAAAATATTATTTTTATTTCAAAAAAGCGTGGGGTGCATGGGTCAATAGTTATAATTATTTCTTTGATAGACATGAGAAGAAGGATTATCATTTCGATAATATCTTAAAAAGCACCCACGCTTTTTTTGAAATAAAAATTATTATAATTTATTTTCTACTTTTTTAGTTTGGTTTTCTATATAAAGCGTGTTTTTTAGTTTTTTTTTTCTCTTTTAATTCTCTGAAACACTGTCAGAGAAGTTTCACATTGTAGTTATCCAAAGCTAGCTAGGCTATAATTTGTAGAACAAATAATGTTAGTGATAAAATCATTAATCGGCATATTAATCAATAATACTACTACTGCAAATAATTACTGTATCGCGGGCATTTACACAAACACACAATTCACGGCGTAAAATGACTGTTTGTGGTAGACCCAATCATTAAATATCGATATATTTCTGCTTAATATTCCGTCCCTAACCACAATCAGGGACATAATAACTGACTGGTTTATTAATCGAAATAATTACTTCCTCCATTTTATAGGCTAGAAGGGTTGGTGACATCGTCCGTTATTAACTGTAGTTTATGGGTTAGAATCGAAATTTATCATTCTGCTGTCTACCAAAAATTATGGTCAGTAATAAGTTTTGTTAAAAGGTTTGGCATCTTCAGGTTTTAAATGTGTGAAAGGTTTGGAACACAAAATTATTTTGTATGTAACAAATGTCATGTTCGTGGTATTAGTGTTTCAACATAGCATGGTAAAAGATTAATTAAAAAAATGTTAATATGCCAAAGGGAGACTGAACTCCATAAGGCCTATTAAGGAACATAAATTTATGATATTCTTGGGTTGATAACTATCTCAGTTATAGAAAGTAATTTTATTTAAGTTTAAAAGATTAAATTGACGCCCACATCGAAAACTTCACGGTGTCATTTCTGCACCACAACTTTATCAAAGAGTTGAACTCGATTTAACCTTTGTAATCTGCGTTCTAACTATCAAGAACTACTTCAATACGAGCATAAAACTACCAGTAAATAATAATAATAATAATATCAGCCCTGTATCTTATACATGACCCACTGTTGGGCTCGGGCTTCTTCTCATGATGATAAGGGTTAGGTTATGTCCACCACGCTGGCCAAGTGCAGATTGGTAGACTTCACACAGCCTCGACTACTTTTTTGGCGATCTCAGGCATGCAGGTTTCCTCACGATGTTTTCCTTCACCGTTAGCGAGCGATAATTTATATGATAAATACACACACATGTCATCTTCGAAAAGACGAATCTTAACGATTTATTAACAGAAGTGTATGCCGTGGGTTCAAACCCGAGATCTTTGACTTCGCAGTCCTACGGTCTCCCACTAGGCTATCGCTGCTAGCTACCAGTAACTTAAGCTTAATTAAACTTAGTTTAACACAGTGCAATCGACCGAAGGAAAAGTCAGCAACTTTTATAGGATACGTTTTCTAATTTCTCATAAAATCTTAACGATCTGTTCGTGTTTTATTTTATGATAATTTTATATTAACTTCGTATTTTCATTGGAGTGTAGAAACACACGGTTATCGATAAACCTATACATTTCTGTTTATTTTCGGTTTATTAAAGAACTACCCTCCACCATAAAATATAAAATTAAACAAATATAAAATCCAAGCTTAAGTCTTATTTAATAAACAAACTAATAGAGTAAATGCATTCACCTAGCTCTTTTAACTTAAATATTTAAGAAGGTAAAATATTGTTATACCTTAGTTAATAATGTAATGTTTTTTACTTGAAATGTAATAATAATTTGTTAGTAGCGTTCACGACTGCTGTGCTAGATTGCAGATAAAATTGCGCTGCAGGCAAACCTCTGTGGTTTTTTATCAACGCATTAAGAACTAGTTGTAATATTTTTTTAAGATGGCTTTTGTAAATGTTAATAAAAAAAAAAACGCGGCACCATCTTATACTGGCGATGTTTAGGTTGATGTGTCTGTACCTATTTATTACCTGAGGTTTAATGATTTGAACATAATTTCTTAAGGCACTAGAAGTTACTTATCTTAACAATTTTATAGTTTCAATAGGAATAATTACAATTTACAGTTCTGTTTGATATTAGGCATTATTAATAGATGATAGATACATTCATACCTAACATCACGCCTATATTACCCAGAAGGGTGTGACTGAGGTGTACAATGCCCACTTTTCACCTGTTATGTTTAGGTCACGTGGGATAGGGGAATATCGCCATCCATCGGGCACAATTCCAACTCCGTGCTGCTATGGTGACATATTAGGAAACATGACAAAAACGCGACAAAATCCATGTCGCGCTCCTATACAAGCCCTACTAGGCTTCTAGATTCTATAGGACACATTATTCACGTTAAAGTTACTTACTCTTAAAAGATTTAAGTAAAAAGAGCTTTGTAGTTCACGACATTTACACATTTTAATCATGCAAAAGAGCAAGAGTCACTTGACATTTCTCCCTGAGGTAAAAATCTGCCTAAGGGAACTTTAGACCACTTTTTAAGTCACAAAGACCGCAGCTAACTTGGTGTTTGGGTTAAAAAATATAATTCTTTGTCGATAATTTATCTCAAGTAAAATATTTTATAGATGTATTTTGTCTTTGCCATCAAAATAGGAAAACTTAGAACTAGATAAGTTTTAGGTTAAAAACAATTAAAGAAGGTAGGTAGTCATCTTTTAACGGTAGTTTTTAAGTAGTTTATTTTAGGTTAGATTTTTTTTTGTGTTTTAATTTAATTGGTTATTCAACATTAATTGTAAATTAACATTTTTACATAATATTATTATGTAATTATATAATATTATTATAAAAAAAAGTAATATAGACGGGATACATCTTTAATTTTTTGTTTAAGTTCGTTTGTGTTTGTTGGGTATTTTAAAAACTCACTGTCACGATATAAATATACAGAAATCCTCAATTTATTTTCTGTAATGTGAATAATATTTACAGCTCCAATCACTGCGCAAGCGCGGGCATGAAAACAAGTAAATATATTTTATGTATTTTATTAGATACTCGTCCCACGTTAATCGGGAAATTTGAAAACACGTCCAAAGGTAATTTCAATATCTTAAAGTTATCTAAGCTGCATATCTGAGAGATCAAGCGCACTTTAGCCAGGATTATCACTTTCTATCAGACTAGGTTGTAAACAGGCATTTTTTTACGATGTATATAGCGATCTTGAGTTGTATTTTACTTCACGATAAGGGAACAACTCATGTGTTTTGCAAAATTTCAGATATAGATAACCTATTACTATTAACTTGCTTGTAACAAAAAAAATACGTGTTTTATTTTCTTTTTTAACCTCATTTTGATAAAAAAGAAAGTGACAGAGCATACTTGTAATATTGTAAGCCAATTATGGCTATACGTTGCCTTTTTGTTGAAACATTAGGAATGCTGCAGGGTGAACAAGGGACTAATCTCTAATTACACTGCATAGATGGCGCTGAAAAGAACTAAGGTTCACCCAGCTAAGTTATTTACCTGTAACGTCACCTAAAAAGGGATGAGAAATTTATCCATAGCTGAATTGGCAAAGCATCTGACAGAGCATAGTTAAAAAAATGCTAAATAAGGTTAGGTTTAATGCTTCATATATTATGCCAGTAACTTCAAGGTCTAATCTCACTCTTGTTTTGTGTAAATCGCCCTCCCGAAGCAGTGATTAACCCTAGATCTGATGTCGCTTTAAAAAAAGAAAAGAAATACACAACGTTATACACAGTTTTCTTTCTTTGGCCTTTAGTGTGTCGCTTTTCAAATAACAAATATCATGTTATTGGCAGATGCTAACTTCCAAATAGCATAATAAATGCAGTCACAGATCACCACTTTAAAAAATAAAATGCTCATAATATTGTCGCCAAGCGTAGAAACTACCTCATGCAGACTAGAAATCAATTTACAATCAAAAATAAGTGTTGAACATTGCAATCGTAAAACAGATTGTATGTATAGTGCAGTCTACAGTCCAGTAACCCAACATTACCCCCCTAGGGGTACTAGAAGACAGGGGGGAGGGTAAAAGAGTGACGACCTGTAATGGCGGCGACTAGATTGGATTTTCTGAAGAGTTAAATAAAACTTAAATTAAATGAGGATGGGATTCCAGACATTTTGTTTAAGTTTGACGAATTTTTTGTTCAAGTATTTTTTACGATTATTGTAGTCATTTAAATTATTATTTTACCTAGTAATACACCAGAGGATGACCAACCTAACCTGTACACGTGTCTCATTGTATTTAAAATATGCGAAAATATAATTACTAGGGAAACTTTTACAGCATTCTTTATAAATTACACGCAAAGTATATTTTTGTTTAAAAAGCGTAAGTATATTATGCTGTCTGGAATGTAATGATGATATTACATTATTTTCATAGTTAATAGGTCAAAATTAAACACTCCCCTACAGTGACAGGGCAATATAAATGTTGATGCCCCAATATGATTATGTAATTAATAATTCATGTGATTACATTAAAATACGTAATTAAAAATAAATTGATTCATAAATATTCATTACCCTAATAATTACTATCTATGGCGATGATTATGATGTAATGGGCAGATTAGGGTGGCTACCCACTGTTTGATTACTTTTTATTTTTGGTAGGTGTGTTTTTTTTATGATCAATATTTTTAATTTACATTAATAATCTATGTCTGCACGTATGGTGTAGTGGTTTAAGCGGTCACCTTGCCGTTCTACTATGGTGTTGTGGATTCGATCCCCACATAGAACAAATCTTTGTGTGATTCGCAAATATTTGTTCTAAGACTGGGTGTGCTTGTATACACACATTCACTTAATGAGTGTATTTGACCTTGGCAGTGGGACCTTTAGATGGTGTTATTGCTTCTGGCGTTATATCTTACGTAAAAAAAAAATGTGAAAATAATATTTGAAAATACTTTGTGTCTTATATAATACGTATTTAAAGAATTCCAAGTAAGAAGATTGGGTACATAATTTATGCTTGACATATAACATAATCTTTCCTTGTCAGTGATCGCTTCAGCCAATTTCAGTCTCTCTTTTATTAAAATCTTTGAACGAGACAGATATTAAGAACCAATTTACTTGAGTAAATTTGGCCTTTTTGGAGACTTCATCAAAAATGTAGGTAAGTATTTTATTTGAAGATTGTCACATAAATATATTCAAATCACCGCGATATAACATATTAGAAGCCGACTGTAATATAATTTTAGAAAACTAGGAAGAAAACAGTCTGAATCCTATATCCTATTTAGTTTTTGTCTTTTTGTCACAAAAGCAAGGTTTAAGCAAAGCCTAAGTAAAGTCAGAGTAAAAATATACCGAGTAGTTTATCTTCATAGAAACATTCGGTACGCATCACGCGCCTACGTGTCAAAATAAGAACGCAATAAGGGGAACTAACATAAAACGGAGATGTGCCGCTGTGACGTACAAATACCAAAAAAATAATGATATTAAAATTCAGAAGATAGGCAGCTCTACCGTGTATCGCGTGATTTCCTTTTGTTATTTTAAGGAAAGGGATTGAGTCAGAGTACTGGTTGATATTTATACTGTAGTTAAGTCTAAGTACGCTCTATAAATCTCAGCCTTAGTCTAACATTAACTGTAGGTAACTTCATTTCAAAGTAGTCTAACAAACAGGTGTAAATAGTTTTCTTATCAGCATAGATAAAATTAAATAGTATTCCGTATCGTGGCTACATAAATCAAAGCCGACAGGCCCTATCGTACTGTAGTGAAACAGTAACCTTTTGTCTAGTAACTGATAGGCGAGAAACGCACACCCTTATGATACATGGTGTATTCTTGTACGTAATTTATTTACATACATTATTCATTATGGTTTATGTAAGTTATAAGTCACTTTCTTTTAGCGAAACATCTACAACCATGTGTTGAAGTGTGTGAAGTAGTAGTAGTTGTGTGCGAAGTAGTATTTTGTGGGAATAATTATTTGTAATTGACAACAGTAACTGTTATCAAAATCAACCCAATTTGAATATAAAATTGCATCATTCTTTTTTTCGTGGTTAGAAATACGGAATACTACCACTACAGACGACATAATACTAATACAGACAAACGATTGCACAAAAGCCGGTTCATTAGCTGTTCATTTTTGAAGAGTTTCATTGTCTGTCTTCGAAGAGCTTCATAAATCCTGATAAATTATATATTAAAATGTTTATCTGTAAGATGCCGAGAAAATCATATACGGATCAAATACAGAACCTCCTTTTTTTTCGTGTCGGTTCTTGGAAATAGTATTGCTTGTAACAAAATGGAAGCTATTTCTTGTGCAGGAGTCGTTTTATTGAAAAATAGGCCAGGCTACGTCACACGGTTCCAGAAGAATGAGGATTCGATAAATATAGTTAGAATTTACTTACCGATCTCTTCTGATGGTGATGATGCTCCAGTTTCATATTTGCGCATCGGTTCAGAGCAGTCAGTCTTCGGAACAGCGACTGTAAGCTATCAGCGTCTAAGAACGGATGATCGTTCTGCACGCCGGATACGTCGATTGGAAACTGCAGGTCTGGAACAAGGGGAAAGCGATATTAAAATACTGAGTAGATTGTGATGAAAATAGGGATGGATTGGGGTTGAGCCTATCGCCATCCACCAGGCACAATGCCGTGCCCGGTGGATGTTCGAAAAATGTCCGTCAGCCGACCCCAATGTAACTGGGAAATAGCTCAGTTGAAAACAAAGTATGTAGTAAAGGGGTATGACCAATCGACTATGGGATTGTTTATTGCTGCTGTGCTATCTATTCCGTGCCTTTGTCAAGATAAAAACTGCTGTATTGTATGTTGAATAATATGAAAGTTTAATTTTAAGCCGGATATTTTCATAGTAAGCTGAAAACGTGATAATTCTATCAAAACGAAATTAGATTCTAGTTCACCCTTCATGTATAATAGGAAATCTCTTTTGTTTGTCTCTTATTACTAGATAATCGTCATACACAAAACTAGAAATTATTTACTATCTTATATTCGTGACACAAGGGTTTTGGCGATACAGTTTTTGGGCATTGCCTTTTCCGTATCACAAAATAATTTCAACACCCTGTATCGTCGTATATCACTAAAACCTCTTCGAAGGAAGGAAGCATCAGTCAGATACAACACATGAAGGTACACATTGTCATCTACAGATAAGCTTTTAAATGATACACCGAGTGATATAGGTATGACATGTTATATTAACTGAATATGGTCATAGAAATTTTCTTTACAAGATTTTATGAGGGCTCTATACTTTTATATTCAATCATTTATTTATCTAATTATACAGATCCATACACTTATTTTTAAATTAAAATTAAAAGCATCAGTCATTATTATACAATTACGAATTATAATTATTTATTTTATTATACATAATTCAATTAATATGTATTTTCCATTAATAAATATAAATGTCACAAAGTGCTCCTTGTACATGTTACGTGCTGCCTACAACAGTGGTTTATATACGGGCAGTCTGGTCTTTCAGGGAGCATAGCCAGCTTGCTGTTGGTGCTCCCCCGCACACGGTCGTACCAATGAAATTATTTTAGGAAGGATTCTTAGTTGAGAATTCAGTACCGGCCCTATAGTAAAAAAAACAACTGAGGTGTCAAGGGACACCCGGATGGAGCGAAATTCCTTTCGATTAATTAGTAAAGAAATTTTTATTTTCTAAGTTATAAAAAAAATCTTAATGTGGTTCACCGAATACTCACTCTGTGTGTCTGATGATGTAGCACCGTAGCTGTAAACGTAGCATGTAATTACTACGCCGCTACGAGAATTGCTACGAAATGTGTCGTTACAACATTTCGTCCCAATTTTCCGTCTAGACCCCTTTCGCAACGCGCGATAAGGAACTTCGTTCCAACTAACACTATTTTGTATTATAGTTAAACCATAAATATGAATAAATAGACTCACGTGCTGAAAATAGCCACGGTCCGTGGCTCGTTGAGAATGTCCTTATGAGTCACTCTATCTAATGGTGATAATAACATGAAAATCTGTACAGTAGTTTTTGAGTTTATCGCGAACCGATAGATAAAGAGACTGCCTGACGCGGTGGAAAACTTTTTTTATAATAATGTAAGAATGAAAACGAGTGGGCAATTGCAGGAGATAGCTTTGCCCAGCATTGGGTTACACAAAGTAGGCTAAATTAAAAAAAAAATAAGAATAATGAAAGAAGAGGAGTTTATCAAGGTAATGAAGCTTTTGTGAACGACGTGTATGATCATTACAGATCTATATCTGTGATCATTACCGTCTTGAAATAGAATACAGTTTTAACTAAACGATAGGTTAGTTAGCAGGATTTACACTTGCGAATTAAAGCCAATGAAAGGCTTTGTTTTCATGAAGTTTCATGAACTTAATAAACAAACATTAGTTTAAGTGCGTATTCAAACCCAACCAATTGAATTTCTTACTAATATGCAGGTCATTGTTTTTGTTCACGACACGTGCCCTCGTGTCGCTGAATTTGGTGAACGCATTTCACTTCATACCTCGAAATATATAGGTATATTTGAATAATTTTCAATGCAGTATTTTATTTCAAGTACTTGTCCATCTACATTAATTGCGAATCGCTAGGTATCACATGAATGTGTCAATTAAATTGTATTAGTTAATCGAATAAGAAAAGAATGATGGCAGAAAAGTATCGATATAAACGATTTACTAACATTTTTCTGTTCTATTTTTATTAAACTTAATATACCAGTGAGAAGTAGTAAATTTCACATGGATACTGAAATAGCTAGTACTATATAATATATACTATAGAAGATAGTAGTACTGTTCAAGACCACAAGCTTGCTAATCTTATTGCCAAATGCTGAGTATCCAAGTACCAGATAGCAGGCATTACTTTACTCATTGTAGTCGTCGAGTATTCCTTAATATAACCCTAAATTTCTCAACTGTATGATACGTCTTTTCGTGACGTCACGTTCATTAATTTGTTCCTATCTTAGCTATCTTAGCTGTATGGCTAAAGCGGCTGCCCGGTGTGCAGTAACGTAGCAGGTTCAAATCCTGACGGTCCCATATCTTTTTCAACTGTTTCTTAGTATAATTTGCTAAGCATAGCTAAATGCTATAAAAATAATCAATTAGAAGTCCCTTAATATTTTCAACTTGTTTTGGCAAATCACGTTGGTCTTCCTCCATTTCCATTACATGTCTTTTTACTATATATTACGACACATTTTTTTTAATGTCACTATTAAAATGATCAGTAATTGCGAATACATTATTTATTCACCGACGCGGAGGAGATTCTCCTTAGGGTCATCAATGGTTGGTCATTTAAAAACAACTCCATATCTTGACGAAAACTTAGGAAGATGCTACAACTGCTTTATTACAAGCATGAGTACGATAGTCAACCCTTGCATACATAGATTACAAAGGTATACAGTGTAATGTCGTCAGTCTGTAGGCATCTGTTTGCGACTCAAAGCTAACGAAGTTTGCCCTCCCTAGCTTTGTTGTGGCGGCTCTGTACCTTGCTGTTATGGAAAGCACCGTTAATATTGGCAATATTAAGGGCATTTTAGATACATTTTGAATATATAGATTTTGTAAATGAGCTCCAGAGACGCAATATAAACAGATGATGTCACATTATCTAATAGCGTATTTACTAGGTATATAAGAAATAACATTACATAACATCACACCTATATTACCCAGAAGGGTGTGGCAGAAATGTACGACACCCACATTTCACCTGTTATATTTAGGTCGTATGCTATATCGCCATCTACCGGGCACAATTCCAACTCCGTGAATTTCCTGACGGCAAAATCCTTATAACGTTGCCAAGACATCAAGGTGAGAAGCATCATACACCTACCACTAGACCAACGAGGAACTACTCGATCAAAATATATAATCTGATCTCCCAACTTGCAAAGTAGGAACCCTAGGTAAAAAAAGGTAAATGGGCTCTTTGACAGGTTTTTAAAATATATTTTATATTATTTAGTAGCGGTTGACGAACCCAGTAAAAGTTGTATTTTTTAATTCTGGTACATATTTGCTGAAAAATATCAAATTCAAAATTCAATAAAAAAACAGCGCACCAAAACGGAACTTTGACAATATGGCGGTGCAATGGGCTTGGTGACGTCACATGCCTGTAAATATTGTGATCTTTCAGTCTACAGTAGTATAAATTATCTTTGATGTTTACAGGCAGATGACGTCGTCATAAGCCCGACTAATCAGGAGCGTTTTGTGTCACGTGACAATAGTTCATAAATATGCATTTTTATTTACGGAATTTAAAATAAAAAATAATATTTTCAACTTACGTTAATAAATAACCATTTTGAAACACAAAATCTATACGGATTACAGTAATTAATTGATACTTTATTTTTCGGATTGTCAAATAGCCCATTAGTTCAAGCTGCAAACAAAATAGTAGAGGCCAGTTTCACTTCTAATTTTATATTTTATTTATTTATTTATTTATAAAACTTCATATACAGCAGTGTATATAGGCGGACTTAATGCCTAGGGCATTCTCTACCAGTCTACATTCAGGTGGTGCAGAGATAACAAAGTAGGCGAAGTCAAGTACTCGATAGTTCAATGAGATTATAGCAATAAATATTATAATTAGAAACATAAAATATAAATACTAACCATAAATAGATATATCAGGCATAAAGTTAAATTTCGAAATAACACTGGTGTAACTGCCTCTCAATCAAAATAATATATATTGTTGTGTTTTTAAATAAATGTCAACAACATTACACAAACATTACTCTGAAATACAGCGACAGTGTTAATAGAATAATTGTAATTTACGAGGTGCTCCAATAAATGCGACCTGACACTAACCCACTAACATTCACATAATTCAGCTTCGTCTATTAACCTCATATTCCTTGTTGAACACTTAAAAGATGGCCATGGGAATATGACCGAGTGTGTCAAAATAAACTTATTATTATTATCATTTGCAGCTCCACCAATCAGCATTTAATCTTGTTTATGAACCTATATAATCGTTTATACTTTAAATGTATGATTGCATGTACGTAATTCTGTGTTTATTAGAGAATACCAGAATAAGTATCCGTATGCAAATACATATCACCGTACATACTTTTACTTACTTAGTGTTTCTATATAAAACAATTATGTATTTACAAAAGAAAAAGTATATATTATATGTATTAGTATCGGTTATTCTAGTACCCATAGTACCAGCTCTGCTTAGTTTGGGACTAGATGGCGTTGTGTGTAAGTTGTGAGATATTTATTTATTTATGTAATTATTTATTTACTTTAAAACTAAAATAATACTGAAATTGTGTAAATAGGTGTACTCTTTAGGCCAACATTCGTTGGTAAATCAACGTACGGCATAATAGGCTTTTAAAATACTCGTCAACATTTCTACAAACGGAAAAAGCCCACCACAAGTCCTTAACAGTTGACAATAATTATTTTCCAACACGACCCACATGTTCGACGTCTAGCGCGTGACTGCGTCCCCCACCATTTCCTGTCCCCACTCCACGGACCGGATGCTACGTCACAGCGATACAGAAACGCTTTGTGACAGCCGGCCTAGTTTTGTACCACAGATAAGTTAAATGTTTTGTTTTTAGTTTATTTATAGAATTGTTTGTTGAGTTAATAGTTTGTTACTGTTGTGGCCGGTTTATAAGCTGCTAGATTATCATGTCACTGTATTGTGAAGAATTTTTAATTTCTCCAACTCTCCTAAAATGAGTTTGTTTTTGATTCGACTGTATAATTATTTAAATAAATTGACCTTTATATAGGTCTATATATTTTTGCATACCTATCTTTCTTTCTTTTCTTTCTTTTTTTCTTTTCTTAGTCAACAGAGTAAAAATAGTCCAGTTTGTCCCGCGAAATATTCAAGGTACTTATAATTTATATATGTTTTAAAATGATGACAGAATTGCGACTACAGCGCTAGAGGAAGACAAACTATGGTGCTTTGACTCTTTCTACATCATACTCGATTCTTATTGTGGAGAGTGCCAAGTCTTGCTAAGGGGCGGCACAAAAGTCTAGAATAGTGAGCAAAATTATATTACCTACTCAGCATCATGCATGAATTATACAGTCAAATCAAAAATAATCTAATTTTATGATGAGCAAAAATAAAACTTAATTAAACCCATCAACCCACGATCAAAAAGGTTTTATTTAATAAATAGACATCAATCAGAAGAAAATAGTATTAGCTTGTTTCATTTATTTCTGCTGGCAACACGTGTCAGGTTGACGAGGGTGCGGTGACGTAGGTACAGTCAGCAACTTGAGTTTGCACAGTTGATTGTTCTGCTGACTGTACTAAGGTGTTTTGTTACGGGTATTTGGGTTTTGAAGATAATAATGTAATTGTTTTGTATGTAACAATGTATCTGTTGAAATGAATAAGTTTTTGTTAATAATAACATTTATAGTTTAGTAGTTAGCATATGCGCCTCTCAACGCGAGGTTTCGGTTTCGATTCCCGGGTCGAGCAAAAGTATTTTTTGGGCTTTTTCCGTAGCAGTTTCTCAATAGCAGCTTTGTGCCCGGTGGATGTCGATAAGCTCACCTTCTTTCACATGGGTGATAAACATCTATGTTTAGGAAGTATTATTTATCTTTAAGAAATGGGTTTATACACCTCTGCGACAACCTTGTGGGTAATATAGGCGTGATGGTATGTTATGTTTATTGTTTTGTTATTTATGTACCGTAAGTTTTGCTTTCGATTAAAAGTTACTATTATGTTGTTATCCAGAATTTATTGACACAGGTCAATAAGATTATTAAAGAATTTTCAGAAATTCCTTAGGGTATACCCCGAGCGCCGTGTTTTCATACTAACGTAATATGTATTAAAGTTAATAGACGAATCATATCATAAACATAAAAAGTATGTTTTTTCGTGGCCATTTTGTCAAAATTGTTTTAATCATTAATTGAGTTATATACAAACAGATTTTTTTTAATAATAATATTGAAAAAGTTTACTCCAATGAACATGCATTTTGGTGTTTTAGATATGATTTGTCTATAATAATAGATAAAATTTTAATAATATTAATGTTAAACCTAAACTTAACTAGGTTTAACTTAAAAAGAAATAAATAAAAATAAACAAATAAATATCTCTCAACTTACACACAACGCCATCTAGTCCTAAACTAAGCAGACCTGGTACTATGGGTAAAAGAATAACTGATACTAATACATATATTATACTTTTCTTTAGTAACTACATACTTATTATACATAGAAACACCCAGACTAAGACAAACCGCCATGTTCATGCACACAAAGATCTCCGCAACCTCGGCGTTGCAGCCAGGCACACTACCCACTCCGCCATCCGGTCGTATTTATTAAATATTAGAAAACAGCCCTGCTGGCTTAGCATACGAACATGACATAAGTCATGCATGAGAGATGGCTGAGAGTTTTTATCTCACGTTTAACTCATGCGCACAACGACCGTCACGTTTTCTATCTCACTTGTTATAACGTCAAAAGTAGAGACAACAAGTGCACTCCGGCCTTCATCGAACCCGTTTACCGAATTTTGACAAATAATATCGAGTTAATATGAGATATTACTCGTCGTCACTATTGTGCGACGAGATGATATGAGATAATTTTTCGAAGTTAATATTTTATTAAAAGCGATGTAAAACATTTATTTTGTAAATTGTGCGATCAAAAAACGTTCGTTCAGCGTTAAAGTTTCTTTATTAACTCACTAAATTTGATTTGTATAACCTCATTTCATGTTATTTCAAATATTGTTAAGTAAAGGCAATCTGTGTGTACATTTTTTAATTTTTTAATTTTTATATTTTTGTAGTATAAATAGTTTTTGTTATTAGTATATAAATATTTGTTCTGTTCTGAAACCCTTATATACCGGGTGCTTCAAAAAAATGTATACACACTTTGAACTTCCATAGAAAATTTATTTACCGTTCTACAAAGTTAAATTTCAGGAAAATAGAAAGCTGAAAGTCCAATGTAAATGAAACATAAATAACAAATGTTAATACTGTTTTTATTTTCAACAAGATGGTGCTCCGCCGCACTATCACAGGGACGTACGAGCTTACCTGGATCAAAATTTGTCGGGCCAGTGGATAGGACGCAGGGGGCCAATCGAGTTTCCAGCACGCTCTCCAGACCTTACACCACTGGATTTCTTCTTGTGGGGCACAGTAAAAGATGAGGAGAAGAATCAAATCAAATGAAAGAAAGATGAGAAATCTCATTGGACGTTTTGATACGATGTACAGAATCTGTGGTGACTCGTACTCAGAATTGTATTGATGCTGCAGGTCACCAATTTGAACAGTATTAACATTTGTTATTTATGTTTCATTTACATTGGACTTTCAGCTTTCTATTTTCCTGAAATTTAACTTTGTAGAACGGTAAATAAATTTTCTATGGAAGTTCAAAGTGTGTATACATTTTTTTGAAGCACCCGGTATATACAGTATACAGTAGTATACACACATTGTTTTTACTCCTTTATTTTCTGCTTGAAGTGTAAGATATTGCAACCTTATATACTATGGATTTATTTATAATAATTTAATTGCATTTCTATATTTAAGTTTATTTTCTCTTTATAACCATATTTAGCTATAATGTTGTTTTGGTTGCTATAACTTACACAAAGAATTATTGTCAAAAAACAAACAAATATTGTATGAATTATTTGAAAAGATGGTGCACATGAGTTTCTCACCAGCTCTTCTCATGATGCAATACCCATCGGAGCTGGTACTTGGATTGATTTTAATTCAATTCTCTAAGTTGAATTAAAGTCAATATAAGCTCCGGTGTCAAATCATTTTATTACAATAAGTATTATAATTTAGTTAGCTAAGTTTTATTTTAATTTTATATTTTTTGTGTTTTGATGTTTGTTTTGACGTGTTCAAGCGCCCCTTGGGGCCCATGGAAATAAATGATTTGATTTGATTTGATTTGAAAGGATAATAGGTTATTGAACTTATTCTAATCGACATAAATAACACGCCGACAGCACGCTCAATCTTAATTATTCAATCACTTTGTCCTAAAATATTATTATTTTGACTTCAAGCATGTTTGGGCGGTATATTCACAATTTTGCCTGCTACACGCTCAATCTAACTTGCTACTTGCTAACAATGTAAATTAAAAAAATACGAAAGTAAAAGTTTTATTTTATTATTGTGAATTATGAAAATAAATCATGATCATTAAATATAAAATAAAATAAGTATTTTCGTCATCTTAAGTGTGTTATTGCCACAGCGGACGGAGCGAACCCGTATGTTGTTGGCGTTCGTAGTGCAAACCTTTCTGCGAGGCGTTGATAGTTAATAAATAAATACTAGTCTTGCCTATACATGCATAATGATGTGTTTACGCACATCCGGAACGAGCCCGCTATCTCAATAGAGAATTTATATTCGATTTAAATATTACTTGCCCTGTATTTTTTTTAGAATGAATGCTTTAAAATGATTTTTATATACTGTAATATTTTAAAGCAAATTTTAGCTTTGCTATGCATTTATTTTATGTAATATTAAAGTTGAAAAATTAAGAATCCAGCAGGACTCGAACCTGCACCTCTTGGGTATACGCCCCAAGTGCTTTGCCAATTCAGCTATGGATTCGTATGCTGCCGGACTCGAAATTTCTCAACTCTTTTTGTGCCAGCTTTTAGCTAGACGAACCTTATTTGGTTTTAGCGCCATCTATGTGATGTAATAAGTACTATTCACATACTGTAAGTTTGAATTAAGATCAATACTGTTACAGTCAAGAGATGACGCATTTTTATCAAATACTGTAATATTTTAAAGCAAATTTTAGCTTTGCTATGCATTTATTTTATGTAATATTAAAGTTGAAAAATTAAGAATCCAGCAGGACTCGAACCTGCACCTCTTGGGTATACGCCCCAAGTGCTTTGCCAATTCAGCTATGGATTCGTATGCTGCCGGACTCGAAATTTCTCAACTCTTTTTGTGCCAGCTTTTAGCTAGACGAACCTTATTTGGTTTTAGCGCCATCTATGTGATGTAATAAGTACTATTCACATACTGTAAGTTTGAATTAAGATCAATACTGTTACAGTCAAGAGATGACGCATTTTTATCAAATACTGTAATATTTTAAAGCAAATTTTAGCTTTGCTATGCATTTATTTTATGTAATATTAAAGTTGAAAAATTAAGAATCCAACAGGACTCGAACCTGCACCTCTTGGGTATACGCCCCAAGTGCTTTGCCAATTCAGCTATGGATTCGTATGCTGCCGGAAAGCACTTGGGGCGTATACCCAAGAGGTGCAGGTTCGAGTCCTGCTGGATTCTTAATTTTTCAACTTTAATATTACATAAAATAAATGCATAGCAAAGCTAAAATTTGCTTTAAAATATTACAGTATTTGATAAAAATGCGTCATCTCTTGATTTTTATATAATTGATTTTAGCTTGTACTTTTCATTAAATAAACTGTGGCGGCGCGCGGCGCGGCGTGCGTGCGGTGAGCCTGCCGCGCGAGTACCACGTTCGTAAATCGTCGGCTAGCTTCGGCGACGTTCGATTTTCCTGCGCACACGACGGCAGTCTATTGTTCGCCACCGTGCCGAGCACCCTCGCGTCGCTTTACTTGATGCGCTCTAATCAGCTGTTACAATTATCGTAATATTACTATTGTATTTTATTTAAATTGCAATAGACAGTTGTAATAAGTACTTCGTTTCATTGTTACTGGCCCATACACCTCTTCATAACAATAACTAATAGGTACGTAAAATGAGCCGAAAGTTGAACACGTATCACGTATATGTATGAAAAAATACAAGAAAATTTCATTTAAATGAAGTATCTCGAATCAGTAAATCTTACAACGACCTTATAATTTTGTTTTCAAAACGTCAACATTTAATGAGATAAAATGAGTGAATTTACCGATACATATAAGTTTGTTCTAAGTAATGTAATTTGTTGTCACATGCCTATAAAATTTGAATATTATTGTTTTAAATTATTTAATGGTAAGTGTTACTTTTTCTTATAAGTAAATTAGCGTAAACCATCATTTGAATTATGACGGATAAAAAAATATCGTGCGCAAATACAGTTTCATTTTTGAAACAGGAGTAAAAACATGCTACAGTACTTTTGAATTATTTTATCATTTTAAGTCAAAAAGGTTTACATTTTATGTTATTCATAACAACCTGTGAAAATTATACTTTTGAACGATACCGATAACCGTACCGGTTGGCAAAATAATATTCTGCTAAGGTCCGAATTGCTTACAATATCGCAATTAGTGCTTCTCACACGGCAGCTATGATGCATATTAATGTATGTCAAATTTCCCTTGGAAATCAGGATGTCCACCAACCGTTATGTGTTTAAAACTAAAGTGCGTGATCATCTCTTCAATGAGTTGGCAGAATTAAGTCAAACATAGTTTACTTCGTTATAATATAATAATATATATATAATATTTATAAATATTTATGTATGATTATATTTGTGTATATTAGAATCGTATATATATAGATCCCTATATTATTTATATATTCTAAATAGTTTATTTTAAGTTTTTTGTAGTGTACAAATTTTTATGATGTATTTAATTAAATAATTGTAATTGGTTTGTTTCTAACCTACTCTCAGCTCTTGCACCTACCACTTGTCGTCTCTGCATCATCTAAAGGTTGACTGGTAGATAATGCCTACGGCATTAAGTCCACCCATGTACCATTTTGTGCATAAAGTTATTAAATAAAATAAAAATAAATAAATAAAATACGAAGATTAAACATATACATTTTAGCTGTAAACTTCTACGTAAAGATGTAATGAAATGTATAGAGATTCAAATATACATTTATACATCATAGCTAGACCACATTAAGCACAATGTAGAGATAAACGCGGGTATCATGCTATCTCTTTCATGTTATGAGAGATACATGATAAAACCGCGACAAAACCCATCTCACGCTCGTATGCTAAGCCAGCAGAAATAGTTTCCCTTTAAACTTGATATACATGTAAATATCCCATTGTAACCAACAAAGTCCTCATGAACCTCAATTAGTCAGAATGATTTTCACTCTAACCCCACTTTGATTTCCTAAACCGGACTAAAATAGACTTTGACCTAATTGCTTACTGGACCCTTACTAGGGCTGGCACAAAACCAAATAGGTTGACCTTTACGAATTAGTGAGTACGGTAATTATGCGCCAATCGAATTAAAAAAGAATTTTTATTTTATTTTATTTTTTTATTTTATTTTATTTGGAAAACTTACAGCTATACACATACACATTAAAAGAAAAAATAAACACAATGAAGGCCATTTACAAGTTTCCACAGATAGAAGTAAAGAAAATAAATACATACTGGTTGGTACAGAGTAACAGATATAAATATAAGATTACATCAATATTTTTTTAGAATAATTAGAATTTGCAGTTATTAAATCGTACATTTTAATTTATTGTTGTATTTTATTCAGAAACTCGGCAAATGTCGGAGCTTTACAGTTCCTTTCATTTAATTGAATGGAATAATTTAACTGCCTCTTTTTCAATAGTATTATTTTCAGCTAATTAGTGATTTATAATCTTTTGTTGTATTTCATAAAAAAATTACTCGTTTCTTTTCAAAAGCTACCCGTCTCTAAAATCTACGTTGCCTTCTTGATAACTTCAGCCACCTAACATAATTATGGCTAACTAAGTAATTTAGATGCTGAGTTATAAATTGGGCAGCTTCACTTATTGTTTCTCATATTTTGATATAGTGACACTTCAGTATTATATTTTCAAATACTTTTTGCATTGTTTATAATCGACTCAATGATCAAATAATATCCCTTAATCCCACTGTAGTTTTTATTTAATTTATTTATCAAGTACAGACCCTTCCTTTTTAGGGTTGGCACAAATCCAAATAGCTTGACCGTCTTAGTGGGTGCGGTAATTGAGCGGCGATTGAACAGAAAAAGGTTTTCGTTAAGCGCAGAAGGACAGATATTGCAGCAATTTCTCGGGACCGCCGTCAAAATGCCAAGATTTCCTTTTACAGGAGATTATTCATTAAAAGATGGCGAAATCACGAAAAGTAGATTACCAAGGTTTTATAATACGGTAGAGGATTTTAAACCCAAAGTGAGTCAGGCAATTCTTTTTTTTTTTTTTTTTTTATTTATTGTTTTTAGGAAGGCTAAAGAGAGTCTAATAACAAAATGTGAATATTACAGTTCATAAATTAAAGAAAAGATTGCTTTTGAAAAGCCTCTATTTTTAGGGTTCCGTAGTACCTACAAGGAACCCTTATAGTTTCGCCATGTCCGTCTGTCCGTTCGTCTGTCCAAGGCATAGCGACGAAACCGTTGGTGCTAGAAAACTGAAATTTTGCATAAACATGTATGTTAACTGTACAAAGAAAGTCGTAGAATAAAATTTGAAAAATATTTTTTTTTCGGGTAGCTCCCCTACATGTAAAGTAGGGATGTTTTTTTTTTGTCGCCTACCCCATAGTGTGGGTATTGTTAGAAAGGACTTTTAAAAACGTTTAGGGGTTGCTAAGACAGTTTTTTGATTTAGAGATCCGTTTGCGAGATAATTAACTTTAAAGAGCAAATTTTTGTTCGAGTAGAGCGTCCCCCCCCTCTAAAAGCTAGACTACTGGATCCCAAAATCTGAAAAAAATTGTGTCGGTAGTACATGTAATGAACTTTAAAGGAAAACTATAGCGGATAAGTTCACTTCATTAGTTCAAGAGGAATAGGGGTCCGAAATGTCAGATGCAGTTACTCAGAATATTTTGTTCAAAATTCTTGAAACATAAATAAACATACATAATACATATATAAAACACGCCTTTATCCCACGGGGGTAGGCAGAGACGATGGAACGCCATGTACTTCGCTCCTTACATACTTCTTTCGCTTCCTCAACATTCATACATCTCGTCATACGTGCTAGCTGGTTTCGTGTACTACAAACATTTCCTTTCTGAAGGACGCCATTTATCTGGTCCCTATATGTCTTTCGAGGAAAAAATAAATAATAAAATAAATAATTTCGAGGATAACATAAATAAAATAAATTAAAAATAATCATTACATATCTAGGTCATACATAAGATCACGATTTTTATCTCAAGACGAACTACTAGAACAGGTTGAGTGAAAAATATAAATTATTTTACAAAAGGACTCGATAAATGGCGTTGTACTCGTTTTCTGAATCGCGCTATGGTTTCGTTACGAGCTAGGGGTAAATCCCTTTTAAGTCGAAATATGTTGTTACGACTAGCTACGGAACCCTATTGCGCGTGGCCCGACACGCACTTGGCCGGTTTTTTGATTTAGAGATCCGTTTGCGAGATAATTAACTTTAAAGAGCAAATTTTTGTTCGAGTAGAGCGTCCCCCCTCCCTCTAAAAGCTAAACTACTGGATCCCAAAATCTGAAAAAAATTGTGTCGGTAGTACATGTAATGAACTTTAAAGGAAAACTATAGCGGATAAGTTCACTTCATTAGTTCAAGAGGAATAGGGGTCCGAAATGTCAGATGCAGTTACTCAGAATATTTCGATCAAAATTCTTGAAACATAAATAAACATACATAATACATATATAAAATCACGCCTTTATCCCACGGGGGTAGGCGGAGACGATGGAACGCCATGTGCTTCGCTCCTTACATACTTCTTTCGCTTCCTCAACATTCATACATCTCGTCATACGTGCTAGCTGGTTTCGTGTACTACAAACATTTCCTTTCTGAAGGACGCCATTTATCTGGTCCCTATATGTCTTTCGACGATAAAATAAATAATAAAATAAATAATTTCGAGGATAACATAAATAAAATAAATTAAAAATAATCATTACATATCTAGGTCATACATAAGATCACGATTTTTATCTCAAGACGGACTACTAGAACAGGTTGAGTGAAAAGTATAATTTTTTTTACAAAAGGACTCGATAGATAGCGTTATACTCGTTTTCTGAATCAAGCTATGGTTTTGTTACGAGCTATGGTATAAAAGGAAAGTTATTTTTAATACTTCTTGTACAACAGTTACTTAGAATAATTCGTGCAAATTACAAAAACCTTTGAAAGTAATGACTTGTATGAAGATGTTACTTGTTTAATACAGATAGTAAATCCCTTTAAGTCAAAATATGTTGTTACGACTAGCTACGGAACCCTACTGCGCGTGGCCCGACACGCACTTGGCCGGTTTTTAAATTCTGGTGCGTTTTGTTTATCTTTTAATGAGGTGGATTAGATAATACTTTGCTTGGTTTTCTTTTTAATTATACTAGAATTTTAGATGTATTTATTTATCTAAAACACTGTTTCTTTACATAGAAGTATTGTTTTTTTTTCTACTTTTCTAGTTATGCTTAAATAATAAATGCTTTTCTAACTACACGATCAATTTTATACACATATTTTTATCCTGCGGTCCTCTTCCTTCTGACCATTATATTCTTACTAGATTTTACAAGCGTGATATTTTGATAAAAAGTAGCCCATATCCTGTTCCAGACTATCAACTATCTCCATATTAAATTTGAGCGAAAAGAAAGCGTAACAGACAGACAGTAAATTTCAGGTTTTTTTTAGTTAAGGCTTTTGAATCCTTTACCTACATTTCTTTCAAATACTTCTCCTCACACATCCATTAGATACAACAGTTATAAAATTAGTCATAAATAAAAGGCAAAGGCAATCTATTTTAGGACGTAGGATTCATTCTAGAACTTAATCCCGTCCAGTCCTTCATCCCAAAATAGATTGCCCTTCATTATCCCTAAACAAATTAGAGCATTATACAGTCAAAACAGATGCCAATTATGCATCAAAATATCCCAAAGGTATTGTCTGCGAGATAGGCTATTTCATTGACAATTTATTAATCAAGTCTGTACAGTGCAGGCCAAAAAGCTGGCCCACTTTACATTTGATCGAATGTACTTTGTCAGGCTGTGTTCCAATTAATTTTGGAGAGCTCCTGTTTGCTTGTTGCATTTGGGTGACATCTGGCTAAAGTGAATTGGTTTATGTGGTGACTGATAAAATCATTAATATAAAATTACTTCTCCTTCGTCGTGTCGATGACTAAGTAAAATTATATTGGTCATATAATAAGTGGCCACTGTTATGGTGCTTTCATCAGCGTTCATCAGCGCCTCTCTTTTGTAGGTGGTAGGGCATTTTGGTCAGTCAGTAAGGTAGTCAAGGTTTTGACTTGCCATCGTGGTGAAAGGATTAGCCAATTCGCTTTTAAGAACTCGGGAATTGCCCAGGGTGCGCCGGACGTAGGGAATTGTTGTGTACGTCACACGGGGAGGCTCCTTTCCAGCACCAATTACTGAATTTCCTTCACCAAAATAAATATGTTAAAGGTTACAACACCCACATTTCACCTGTTATGTTTAGGTCCCATGAGATAGGGCGTGAGCCTATCGCTGTCCACCGGGTACAATCCCAACTCCGTTCAGATATTGTGAATTGTCTGAGGGAAAGTTCACAAATACCACTTGGCCGACCCGAGAATCGAATCCTAGACCTCGCGGTGAGAGGCGCATACGCTAACCACTACCATCGAGGCAGTACTCGACATAAACAAACTTCAAGTTAAATACTACATTATATAACAATTTGTCTGTTATGTCATTCATAATTCTGTTAGATTCTGCTTCCATATTTTAATAGTAAAGCTGTTCAAGTGTGTCAGTTCTACCCCATCATCACTTTTATAGGCGGTAAATATAAAAATATGTGCCTGGGTCGAACGTACCAGCCCGCTTTCATGTGTAGCGACCCTTACACGGCGATTACAAACTCAGGAGGTCAGTATAGCTAAGGCCAAAAGGTTCTAAAATATACATACAAAAGCAAATGTCACTTTCCACATAGACTTGAATAACATAGATATCGCTGCCTAGAAATAACCTTTGCCCTTTGCTATTTATTCCAATCTGGCAACTATTACATATTTCACGAATTTCAAACTGCCCAAAATAGTCATCATTAAGGCTACCTTTTTAGGCAAACAGTGGACCGGTAAAGAGCTTGCGGATAATGTAAATTTATATACCGACTTTGAAAATTAGGGCACTTTCGCAAAAAGCAGGCTGTTTGCTGACAGCTTATTGAGCGTTTTGAGTCAGTATAATTAATTGATAAAAGTGTATATAAGTATATCCATAATAAAGTTATTGGACTAGTTTAATTTAAGATCCAACATGTATATTTTTCAAGATTATTGTTTTATTTATCAAAAAAAAAGTATATCAATATAATTATTAGGTGTATCGGTTTATTTAATTAAAAAAAAAGACTGTTCTTAGTATAGGATTGCTTAGCATGGCTAAATGCTATATATGCATGCTAAGCATGGCTAAGTGGTAAAGCGATAGGCTGGAATCGTAAAGTCGTGGGTTCAAATCCCGCTTCAAGTCCAAAAAAAAATAAAATAGATTGCTAAGCATCTCTAAATGTATATAAATAAATCAATAAGAAAACGTACACTTATTATTATAATTATTGTTGGGACGAGGCTTTGGGTGTTCAGGTCGACCTTAAAAAAAAAGTACACTTGCCATAATAAATAAATAAAACCTTACATAGTTTGTATAGCATATACTTAAACATAAAAATCACTTTTCATTTGGAAATCATCACAGAATTTAATTATTTTAGCAGAACTCAAGCTCACTTTTCATTCAAAACCGTCGGCTATAAAAGTGGACTTTTTTTTGCTATACAGTGTACACTTGAGGTCACAAATAATAAAAAAAATCGACATTTAGAATCGTGACCGGTATACGAGTCTTTTTTTTAAACACGGGCTGATTTACAGTATACACTGCTAATTAAATCCAACTAATGGTAAAAAATATTAAATCTAGATCTCTATTAGCATATTCTGCAGCACGAAGTAGGTACTATTTTTTTTTTTCAGTGATCAATGATTTCAGAGCTTTAACAAGTGAAACAATTAAAAAAATCAATTTATACGGATTTAGCTTATATACTCTCTAAATGCTCTGGTGTTCAGCGTATTCGTCTCTTACCGCGAGCTCGATTCTCGGGTCATGCAAAGTGTTATTAGTGAACTTTCCGTTAGGAAATTTACAAAAGCAGCACAGCGTTGGATGGCGATAAGCTCACCTTCTATCCCATAGGATCTAAACATAACACTTCTGGATAATAAAGACGTGATTTATCTCATGCAGAATTCAACTAAACCTAACACACTGCAGTACACAAAACTAATAAAGCCCATAATAAAACAGTTTGATCAACCGCACACTGAGTCATTTTAATTTCTCGGCAGTGTACACAACCCCATAGCGAGCGTGTTTAAAATTAGCGCGCGGTCGTCGGACTGTAAAATGCGCGCTTCAATGAGCTCGCTTTTATCCTAAATCAAAGCCTAAACCGTCGGGGAAGGCTTTCATCTATATTGTTATTTATTTAAGGGAAAATATGCTTTGAAAAGTGTGATTTTTGATGTAATACGGTCTATATTCGGATGTATGCCGTTCTGTTGAAATGATGGTAGGGAAAGGTGTGTCGAGTTGTTTGAACGGCGGAAAGGATTTGTAATTGTTTGGATTTGGGTGTTGTTTGCTTGGCATGACTATGAAATGGATAAAGAAAATGTCACTATTGTCACAGTATAAATATGTTGTCATTGAATTTATTATAAGGCAGAGACGTCTAAATACTATGATTAATATTTAAATGGGCAAGTTTGTGGGGATTTATGTGTTTGTTTCAATCAAAATCTACTAAGAATAAGATTGATGTGCCATTTATTTTTTTTTATTTACACATGTAGCCTAGATTCTTCGTCGATTCACTTATAGATTACTTTTGATGGACAGAACTTATAGAAGATAACTTATAGCATTGCTGTTATTTATTTCGGTCAGAAGATGAGCATTGGAATACAACGTGGCAATGCTGCCATTTTAGGAACGTTTCCCACTGGCAGCGGTCTTTTAGATTATGTATTTACATAGTTATTTACTTATTCTTTAAGTCATTTATTTTTAGGTTAGTAGAAATTTAGTTTTTATTTTTAATATATTTTTTTTTATTTTAGTCAAAACACCCGCTACATTTTTTTTTTCATATGACGTATGTAGCTCACGGAGGTGTAGTCCACATGATGGTAAGTGGTAACTATAGCCCATGAACATTAACAATCCACAAAAGCAGATTGTAGATGCGTCGCTCCATCTGAGGCCTACGGTGTTATGCCTCATATGACAGTCATTTTAGGGCCCAATTCTATCACTATGCAAGCAGTACTTTTAGGCAGCAAATTTAAGGTGAGCTCCCGAATTTATTTACAAGAGCATTACCACCATCAAAACTTACTTAATTACATAATTTACACAAGTACATATTTTCCGTAAAAACTACGTGCTTCCATCTTAAGTTACAAACTACAGATATAATTGATAGTAGGATTATTTGCAATAATAGGCAAAGTTTTCAAGTTCTGAGGGTGTTAGTAAGGCCCTTGTAAGTTTAGCTAACAAAGCTACTTGACAAACTACAAACAAGCGAACAAGACGACGACAGCTTGGAACTAACTTGTTAAAATTTGACATTTCTATGTTCAACTATGTTCGAAACACATTTTGTTCTATGTTCAAATATGTTTGTGGATTGTTTCTTGTTGAAACGGCGTAGTTTGGAGTTTGAATCTATTTTACCTCTTTGTCGCTTATATATTTCAATCTTCAAAGTAACACTGCACAAAGTAACGCAACATTTTTAAGATATTCAGGTGCAGATTTGTTAATACATTCAAGGATTATTCAAAACCATAGAGAAACAATTTTGTGACTGACAGTGTGACGTGTGGCATATGAAGTCGTGCCCTTTGTGCCTTTAAAGGATTCTCAGAATACAAATATTTTAGACGTATGTTTTGTTTGTTTTAGTTCTCACAAAAACTTTACGTTGTATTTTATTATAAATATCGTCGATATAACAGTATCATATTCTTGGTTAAAGTTTGATACTTATATTTTGTAGGTATGTGTGTTATAAATGTTAAGAATTTTAGTAATAAAAATTAATATTTTAATTATAATTATTAATTAATTATGCGTAGTTAAAAATTTGTTAAAGTGAAATTAAATTTTATTTTTACGAGTCATCTCAGTAAATAATAGCAAATTTTAATTCATTTTACGCAAATGGCTAGCTAAATTTTGCTTTGCGTGGACGCCTACGCATCATGCATCAATTAATGCTTAAAATATTGTTACTATTATTTAGGTAAACAAATAAAAATAAAAAAAAAACATTTTTTTGCATACATGCAAGCTCAACATACAGTATCAACTTTACTAATAAAAAAAGTCGGAAAAATCTTTGCGACGAGACTAATCTCATAACAAAATACCGAATACATAAAACTTTTAAATAAAAAAATATTACTTAACTTTTTATTAACATTCTTGTTACAATTTTCCAAGAATCTCTGTAAGTAAAATTAGGAATGAAAAATGATTGCACAATTCATTCAAGTTTTTAATTAAAATTTAAGTGGATGGTGTCTGCCCTCAAGTGTACGCGGGGAATTTAAAGGACAAAAGAGCAAGGTTTTGTTTAAAGTGTTAATTAGAAAATGGGTCAAGATTATTTTCCTTCAGTGTACTTCAGTCGTTCAATTTGTTAAGCGAGATTTTACGTTTTACCTTTTACATAAAACTCCATTTCACTCGCGTGGTAGGTCGATAAAAAGTAGCCTATATTATTTCTGAGGCCTTGAACCATCCAATTTTTATAAAGATCGGTCAAGTAGATTCGAAGATTTTTGGGTACAAACAATCAAAAATATCATTTCTGTTTATAATTAGTAGGATAAAACGTTTGTGTGTAAGAGAATACTATTATTAATTATTTATCATTTCTATAGACACTTTAGCATTTGTCAACTACTGTTTATGGTTTAGCGTAATGCAAAGTATTTTAAACCGTTTTTGAGAGTTGGACTTTAAATAAAATCCAATTAGTAGTTCCCGAGATTAGCGTTATGAAACAAACAAACTGTCTCTCTACCGCGGTTTTTTCTGCATCTATAAAAATCCTATATTACGCGCCTTGTACCTACTCAGTTACCTGCACATAAAATTAAATTAAAATCAGTCCGGCTGTTTAGAAGATTAGTCGATACAAACTGGCAGACAGAAAAAAAAATTACTGGCATTTAGGTATCTTGCAAATAACTATACCAGCTAAAAAAACCATTGTTATTTATAGACATTAAAAATATACACCTTAATTTTATTAATTTGTTTGTTGTCTCTTACACGTTACAAATACTAGTCTGATTTTAATAACTTTTTCACTTACAGGCTACTTTTTAATAACGTATCACGCAGACGTAGCTGCAGCTGGAAGTAGGTCAATTTTAAATCAAACGCAACTATCCCTAAAAGCCGATTTCAAGCTGAATTAGCAGGCACCTAAACTGTCATCCCGTACAAACACAATTATGCGGGTCCAATCAATGGAGTCGGTCACTGTTAGGTGGTGATACGTTTGACAAGGGAAAGCTTCACGACATGCTAACGATGTTGTGGATGGACGCTGACGTTAGACTCTCACTACGTTATCCCATGAAGACTTAGAGCCAATTTCTGAGGTGCCGCCGGATAGATCTTATACGACCCATAATATAACCTGACCGAATTTAAAAGTGACACAAGTTATACTTAAAAAAGAACACAACTGTCACTTTCATTTACGTGAGATAGATACTTATCCAGCCAGGTTTAATTAACACCTGTGTGTGTTGGGCTTAGTCTTACTTACTGTACTTATAAAATCTAAAAGACAAATCAATGTCTGTCTTAAAATCTACACTAATTTATAAGGTCAACATAACGACTATGTTTGATTGCAATAGGATGCGGTATTATTTGTATTAATTGAGTACAAAATCTTCTCTCTAGTTGCAAATACTACAAATCGTTTGTCGTATCGTAACGACTAAAATCCACAAAGGTACCTGAAAAGGTCGCATAGGTAGTTTATGTAAATATAACCTTACGGTAAATATGATTGAGGCGTTGTACGTAAGCCGAAGGGTTTGATATTAATTAAGTTTTGTGTCGTACAAATATGGGATACACTCGGTCCTTCAGATATAAGTTTGTGTTTGTATTTGCCTCGCGATCCAGCGGTGTAATTTGCGACCGCTCAGCGTCAGGACCCAGGTTCAATCCCCGGGTCAGGCAATAGTGAAATTTCAGATTATTCCGTTACTACGGGCAATATGATTGAGCTGTTGCTACGTAAGCCACAGGTTTTGATATTAATTAGGTTGTGTGTCGTACATATATAGCATACACAAACGCTTATTTCTGAAGGACCCACTCCTTGACAAACTTTAAAATAAACAATATTCAAAGGATCCCTTTGAATATTGCCTCGCGGTGCAGCGGAGTAATTTGCGATGGTCAAACTGAAACCCGGGTTAATTTCCCACGTCGGGCAAAAGTGAAATTTGGAATCGTTATGAATTTCTCAATAGCAGCATGGTCTCTGGAATTGTGCACGGTATTTGGGATAGGCTCACCAACTATCACATGGGACTAAAAGGTGAAGTAAGGTGATATGCCTCTACCATACTGTTCTGTTAAATATAGGCGTAATTTTATGTTACAATCGTACCGTAAACAACAATAAATACGTTTGAGCCGTGAGCGTAAGCCTGAAGGGTTTGATATCAATTTAGTTATTTGACGTACGAATATGGTTTTGATCCTCAAATATACCTAACAAGGGCTTTTTTATATTTTAGTTAAGCTTATTTTAGCTTTATATAGTTATATCGTACATATCGAGTATTATCTTCTATATATATATATACATGTTATGAAATAGTTAATTTGCCAAGTCTGTACATTAAAGATCTTTACTCAGAAAAGCTTTACAACGAGGAGACTTTATAATAGTTATAGAAGCAAAACCACATTTTAATTAATTTTTTGTCTGTCTAGTGTTACGGATTTATGATCGGATCGGATCTAGTGCAGCTGAATATCAGTATTTTACGAAGAGCGACAACCGTTAGACGATAAACTAATTTAAATAGGTAAACAACATAATTAATGAAGTCATTAGAAAAGGCCTATAGATGTGTAACTTCAAACTAACAAGAATAAATTAGGGGAACGCCTGTACTGTAGCTGTAATTTCCATTAACATTTAAGTACACTAAAATAAACTCATTGCGCTTTGACTAAAACATTCTCCAATTTTACTTTGTGTCAAACTTTGTCATATTTAAAAAAAAACTACTACCAAAATCTACAATAACATTATCCCAATTGGCAACCACACGACTGGGTTGTATTCATTCTTTTGTTATTTCATTCTTTCGTTCACTGTTGCGTGCTATCGTGAGTGACGTCAGCAGATTTTCTCCATTTATTTCCCATTTACAAAGGCGGAAGTCAATAATACATTTGCTATAAAAACAGATGGAAAAAATACTCTATGAAAATACTGTCACTTTCGCCGGTGAACCACGTCCGTTACAGTCGTGGACAAAAGTGGTTTAAAATTAAAGTTATATTTTCTTAACTAATTCTGTAACATTTCCAGTTAATGTTTTAAGTGATTGCAAGTTAACTATATTTAGTCAAAAAAATTGTGGATATTGCTCAAATTATCGAAGCTATTATTAACATCTTAAAAGAATGCCTAATCAGTAATTACTTATTATATCATATTTGATTATATTAAATGATACCGATTTCTAAAGAATTTACCAAACTATATTAACATGCGAGAAATACGAAATGCATTTTCAACAAACGCTAAAACACGAAAATCAAATTGCAAACTGCACGTACAAGTGAAGAAAATCTACGTGACATTGCAAACATTTCTACTTTGCTCCTAAGAGCATTCCGTAACTGCATTTCACTGTAGTGAGCAAAATATCGCTGAATTGAATCGAATTGGACGGAATCCTTCGTGCGACTCCCGAGTATCAAATACTTATTTGTAAGACGTTCAACATTTACGAGTATATTTTCTGCTGACGGGCATTTTATTTAAGTAGGAATGTCTCTTTTCGAAAATATTGTGGTAAATATTATGTTTCATTTTAATGCCTTTTGAAATTTTATTTTGAAAAAAGGAAATTCGAACAGGAAATTTTACTTGCGAACTTTTATAAAACCTACAACTACTAATTAAAACGTATTTGAGAAATGCCAGACTACACTCACAATTAAAGTTTTGCAGTAAAGTAATTTAACAATTCAAATAAAATTAAAAGTTAACTAATTGTGTATTAATTAAGTAACAACTCATTAACACAATTCAGTACTTTAAATTCAGTAAAGGCGGCGATGAAGCATTATAATAAATAAATAAATTAAAAAGCATTATAAAAAGACCCAAATCACTTGTCCACTCGTCTGTACTTAGTAGGGCTGCCTCAGGCGCAAATTAAAATCGCTTCACAATGTCGGGACCCACTCAGCCGTGTATTTGATTAACTCGTAAATGGATCTATCCACAATGTGTCTTTTTACCTATTTCTGTAGCAACAGGTCGTTTCATTCATTTGTTCATTCATTGCCTTTTTTATCTGTTATTGCTGTTTGTTGCTCATTTGCGTTACTTTCTCAAAAGAGTAAAAATCGAGGAGTGAATGTTTGATATCATAGCTTATCGTACTCAAGATTGCAAGTGTATTTTAGATTAAAAGATTCATAAAAGTGGGTTATCATGATTTTTTTAAATATCTGAGATAAATTAATGATCAAACTTTTAATCTTATAAGGTATTTAGTTACTGTGATTAATTATTATTAAAATTACGGATGAAACATGAATTGAGTCATGCAAGGATTATTATAAGCAGGTTAATTATTACAAATGTAAATAATATATTGTTTACACACTTAACCATAATTCGCATTCCACATTAATTTCAAACAATAGTAAAAAAATTATTCACTTACTTGCTTCAATTACGTCAATTACAATTTCAAGACAATTTCGTCTCGTAAGTTATTAAGTCTCACTACAAGGCGTGGGTATTCAAAATTAATCGGGTGCAAATTGCCACACGAATGGAAAACAGTTATCCCTATAAAGGCTGCATTATAACACGGACTAATAATTCAAGACCACAACACAATTTCAAAGGTATTTATCATTAGGGCTTAAAATAGATAACATTGTCCGCTGAGTGAGACCGAATATAAAGCAAAGTTGAATAATTGTGTACTTAACGGATATAAAATGGAATTGAATAATTGTTTAGTTGTGTACTTTAGATAAAGATTAACGGGACTTTTGATGCCGACTGTACTTATTGAGTGAAATAGGTGAATGGTGAATGATTTACTTTCTCAATCGTCTTGGAAATAGGTTAAGTGAATGATAAAGATTGAAATGGAAACAATTTATAACCGTAAATGTATATAATTTTTTTAGAAGTAAAAGTATGAAGATTACTTTAATGTATTAGAAATGACCTTTAAAAAAACAATAGAAGCACTTAATTTTATTTTACTTGTCTTTCTATTTACAAGTTATTTTCGTAAATATGCTTTTCTTTGAACACAAAAAAAGACGTCTTTTTTCTCATTGTCTTTATATATTAGAATCTTGCAGACACGTCGAGAAGTATAGGAACAAAGATTCATGTCCTCCGTGTCTTTTTCTTTTGTTTTAATTATTGTTCCATTCTTCTTGAGGAGTGTTGACTTTAAGTAATAGAATCTTCTTTTGTTTTTTTTCAACTTAACCTTTATGTTTGTATAAATAGAAACTCTTTACGAGTAATCTTAACTCTGTTTCTGTTCTTTTTTAGGGTTCCGTAGCCGAATGGCAAAAAACGGAACCCTTATAAATTCGTCATGTCTGTCTGTCTGTCTGTCTGTCCGTCCGTCCGTATGTCACAGCCACTTTATTCCGAAACTATTAGGACTACATAATTGAAACTAAGTAGGTAGATGTATTTTGTTAACCGCTTTACGACTTTTACATAAAAGTAAAATAATATTAATATTAGAGGGGGGCTCCCCATACATTGAACTGAAACAATTTTTTTTTTTTCATTATATACGTGTAGTAAAAATGTTGGTATTTTGGCTATTTGTCGGTAATTGGTACGTTTATTTATTTATTTATGTTTATTAGGGTCTCCAAACAGTTTTATAATGACAGACAGTCGGAGGAAGAGTAGAGTCAATATTATTATTGAAGTTATTCGACTAGGATTAAATTGACAACAAGTGAACATCTAGTTTAGTTCATAAGGTATCGAAAATACACAAAAAATACAAAAATTGTTACGACTAGCTACGGAACCCTATTGCGCGTGGCCCGACACGCACTTGGCCGGTTTTTAAATAACATTTGAAATTTCGTTTGTCACGTTATATTACAAGCGAATGCTTATTCATGTGTTACAGAATAATAAAAAAAGCTTTATCACGTGTAAATGTTAAAATTTTCGCGCCAAAAGCCAGCGGGATTATATGTTCATTAAAAAATGCAAATCGACTACAAACAAAGCTTTTAAGATACAACGCACAAGCTTTATTTTAATTATTAATACATTTTCTGTAAAAATCTGGGTAAACAGTCACATACACTGAGGACTGCTTTGGCCTTGAGAAGATATACACTTGCAGGAATATTAAAAGCCAGAAATGGTATCTAATGTGGTTTTTACCTGTATGCTCCAGTATTAACTTTGTTTCTAATTCTTCGCTATGTAAAAGAAGCATTTTACTTTCTGATTTGTAAACACTAGAATTCAAACAACACAAACTCCACAAGCCATCTGTTGTTTTTGCTAGGATTTTCTTCTCCATTTTTAAGATTTGAAATAAAAAAAATAGTCAATATCCGAACTTTTGTTTAAATTAAAAAAAATAACGGCTTTAGGGGCCGATAAATCTATCAATATATTTATGTCAGATAATCTACATTATTTGAATTGATGTTTCAGTAATAACACTAAAATAGGTTTCCATTTAGTTAACTACGTTATGTCATATTAAACATTAACAATACAAACGACACAATATTATTTTTACTTCTATTATCACTGGATTATAGTTCCATTTTTGAAAATTACACACAATTATTTTTAAATGTAGATAGATATGTTTTTTTAAATTCTTCACTTTGATGTACAAAAAGGTCACAACCTTTTTTATCACATCAACACAATAAAAAAAAAAACTTGTTTTTTATCACAGCAAATAGTTTTTATTGCACGTTTTATTCACAACTGAGTGTCCAGCCAGTATGTCGACTTGCGAATGATAAGCCGTATTGTTGATTGATCTAAATAGATAATTGAAATCACAGAGTAACGAACAGAGGCTAACCTTTTAAAGAACGTCTAAGATATTTACCTATTTTGCTAGGGTTGGCACTTGGCAGTGTTGGCACAACAGGACAAACCATGTTACTAGTACAATTACTACACTGGCGGCATAGTGGTGTTTTAACGACGCGGCGGTTTTTTTTATTGTATTACCTGTACCTAATCATAATAAATCAATCGCTAATAATAAGGGTAGATAGGTATTTTTTACATATTTCAACAAGTCAAAAAAGTAATAAAAGTCTTTAAGTATAATCCTCTCAAATTGGTACCTAATGTGATAAGTAGAACCTTTTACAATTTAATTTTAACGTACCTACCTACCTATTAACGTATTAGGTAGAAGAGCGCATGACATTAGAACTGTCATTCTCATACATCTATACAATTATAGGTATAAAAAGATAAGACCCCAGAAATAATATAGGCTACATCGACGTACCACGCGGTTGGAGCCACGCGTAGAAGCTAGTGACTCATACATAAGTAGGAATATATTATTAGCTGTGAATTGTGTCAAGGTTCCATCGCATTACAAACACGGCACAGATTTAAATTTGCTTTGATATTGATGTAGGTACACTAGGTACCTACCTATGTAATTATGTATGAAGTATCTATCTACCCCACTAATATAAATTGAATAGGTACCTATATAATAAAAATAGCTACTCTTTTACTATCAATTTACTACTCACCTAGTAGATTCCTTGGGATAGAAAAAAAAAAGATATGTTCTTATTTCGACGATTATTGTTCTTACAAACAGTACCTACAGTACATTTTGTATTAATAAATTATAACGCGCGTCGTGCCCTTTAGGACGAGACTTGCGAGTGAGCATACGGGCGTGCGCGCACCGCGGCTGCGCTGGACTACTGTAGACTGCACACTGCACACTCACAGTACATTTATGTGAGCTGCGGTAGTGTCCGCGAGCCGCGCCGAGAGCGCGCGAGAGCCCTTCGCTAAGGCACTTACGAGCCGGTAGAAACCGGTTTCGCCTCGTACGTGATAGGGCCGCAAGTGGACACGCACACAGACGTCTTATGCTTGTGTGAGTGGACGTATCTGAGCGCGGTTGTATGAAGCTTAGTCTCTGTTTACTCTGTGATTGAAATCGCAGATATACTGACATAACATTGCAAAATTCCATGACATACGTGATTGTTGGCACGCATCTGATAGATATATATATATATTTGTAACTTATTTGAAAGTGTCGAGAACTGTCAAGTAGACAGTTCAATTCATGATAAATCCTTTTCGTTCATTCATAATAAAGCAAGAAATAGAAAGTGCATTGAAAGGACTGGTAACTGAACAATTTAAGAAAATAAATGAACTAGTTACTAGTTTTCAGCAGTCTTTATCTTTCTTCAATGTACAATACGAGGAAATGAAAACTGCCCTTGAAGATGGGTCGACAAAGATCCAGCAACTTGAAAAAGATAGAACTGCTCTTCAGACTACCTTATCTCAGGTCACTAGGCGTTTAAACTTACACGAACAACATGCTAGGTCCACCAACATCGAAATACAATGTGTACCCGAAAACAGGTCTGAAAACTTAACATCTACAGTTCTCCAGCTTAGCAAAGTTATCAAACATGACGTCAAGGAAGCTGATATACATCTCTGCACACGAATCGCAAAGCAGGACACACAGAGTAAAAGACCGCGCTCAATCCTCGTTAAATTCAGCACTCCTCGTCTACGCGACAGCTTTCTTGCTGCAACCATGAAGTTCAACAGGACACACGCTAATGATAAACTGAACACTAGTCACTTGGGTATCGGTGGCGAAAAACCAATACCGATATTCGTGGCGGAGCATTTATCTGCAGATAATAAAACTCTACATGCAGCGGCGCGTCTTCGCGGTAAAGAGCTGGGGTACAAATTCGTTTGGATCCGTAATGGTAAAATACTCATGAAAAAGATTGAGTCCTCTGAAACCATAGTTATAAGTAGTCTAGAATCCTTGAAAAATTTAAAGTAGCGTTTTTATTCTGTATTGCATTAATATTATCATTTCTGTTTTTTTGCATGTTTTTATGTTTTTTAATGTGTTACATTCAACAAATTAATAACAGTTTATTATCAAAATGTAAGAGGATTGAAAACCAAAACTGCAAGCTTTTATCATAATTTATTACTTAATAACTATGACATTATTATTCTGACTGAAACATGGCTTAACGGTGGCGTATATGATTCCGAGTTATTTAATGACAGTTATGTGGTTTATAGGCGTGACAGAGAGAACACCATAAATAACAGACGCAAGGATGGTGGCGGTGTGCTGATTGCTGTATCTAAACACATACAATCATTTAGAATGGTTCAGCTGGAAAGCGTTTTAGAAGACCTGTGGATAGGTATCAATGTGAGCACGCACAACAGTAACACTATTTATATTAACGCTATCTATCTGCCACCGCCGACTAAAAATGATACTCTAGATCTGTACACTTCTAACGCTCAAAAAATTATGGATAAAGACGTAAGCACTCTAATAGTCGGTGACTTTAATCTAAGTGGTATTACCTGGCTTTCTTCATCCAACTCACAAAAAATGCAGCCGGAATATAGTAGTATAGAACTTAACGCCATTTTCACAGAATTCATAACTTTAAACAATTTAGGACAATACAACAACATATTAAATAATAAATCAAAAATCTTAGACTTTGTATTAAGTAACGTGTCCGTTTCTAACCTCACTCGTTGCGATTCACCGCTGACATTAGAAGATTCACTGCATCCTTCGATTGTGTTTGCCATACCTATAACGACTATATCCTTCTTGCAACCTAACCCTGTTTTAAAACCAAATTTTTTCAAAGCCGACTACGATAAAATTGTTGAATCTTTAAAACAGCATAACTGGGCAGACATTTTCGCTAGCTGTCATAACGTAAGCGAAATGGTCGACTATTTTATTCCTATCTCAGAGACACTATTTTATTATATGTTCCATTCAAAAGAAGCACTCACGTTAAATATCCAGTTTGGTATTCGAAGGAACTTATAGGCATCATCAAAGAAAAATACAAATATCACACGAGACTTAAGAAGTATAACAATCCTCTGGACTATGAAATATACAGCCAACTTAGAAATAGGTGCAATATGCTTATGTCTCATTGCTATGCCAAATACGTGGAACGCATGGAAACTGCTGTTAAAGATAATCCTAAATTATTCTGGTCATTTATTAAAAATATAAAAAAGAATAATGGCGGTTCTTATCCAGCTGAAATGAAATATCACAATAGAATTGCTTTTAAGGGTGAAGAAATATGCGATCTGTTTGCCGAAAATTTTTCTACTTCTTTCAATTCCCCCAAAAATCATGCTGGTACTCAGACATATCTAACAGGTATTGGAACCACTTTAACATCTGCCACCTTATGCAATCTTTCATTTAGTGAAAAAGATGTACTGCTAGCATTACAGAGCTTAGACGAATCTAAAGGTGCAGGAAGTGATGGTATTCCACCAATATTTATCAAACGCTGTGCTAAGGTTCTTGTCTCCCCATTAACCCTCATATTCAATACTTCTTTGTCAGAGGGAAATTTTCCAGAGCTTTGGAAAGAAGCCCTGATAGTTCCCGTATTTAAATCAGGCGAAAAGAACTTAGTAAATAATTACAGACCGATTTCAATATTGGGCACGTTTGGAAAGGTATTTGAGAAATTGGTCACTAAACAATTGACATGGTATCTTAAGCCGCTAATAACAGACTATCAGCATGGGTTTATAAAATCTCGGTCATCAGCAACTAATCTCGTTAGTTTTACATCTTTGGTATCCCAGTACGTTGATAAACGCATTCCAGTGGACACGATTTACACAGATTTTAGTAAGGCTTTCGACAAAGTGGACCATTTCATACTCTTGCAAAAGCTGTACAAACTTGGCATAAGCGGATCTATTATAAAGTGGTTTGAATCTTACCTTTGTGATAGATATTACAAAGTTGTGATTGGTGGACATTCGTCAAATAAATATCCTGTAACATCAGGCGTGCCACAAGGTTCCCATTTGGGCCCTATCCTGTTTAATGTGTTCATTAACGATATTACCTCATGTTTTAAATCCTCAAATTTCTTTCTTTACGCAGATGATTTAAAAATTATGAAGCCTATACACAGCGACTTGGACGTGGAAAACCTCCAACATGATGTTAACGCTTTATCTCAATGGTGCAGAGAAAATAGAATGACCCTGAATAAAGAAAAGTGTTATTACATTCAGTTCACACGTAACACAAACACATCAGGCAATACCTATCATATTGACGGCACTGTTTTGAAACGCACAACAGAAATTCGGGACTTGGGTGTTGTGATGGACACAAGCTTGAAATTTGATACTCATATTTTAAAAGTAGTTGCAAAGGGATTTAAAATGCTTGGCTTTGTTCTGCGCAGTTGTAAGAGTTTCAAAAGCCCAAAT
This sequence comes from Hypena proboscidalis, assembly GCA_905147285.1. NCBI lineage: Eukaryota > Metazoa > Arthropoda > Insecta > Lepidoptera > Erebidae > Hypena > Hypena proboscidalis. The sequence continues at coordinate 4,271,903 of LR990147.1, forward strand.
ACTAAAATTAAACTATTTAACACTCTTATCCGACCTATACTTGAATATAACACAGTTGTGTGGAACCCACATTACGACGTTTATAACAAGCGCCTTGAAAGTATACAACGACGCTTTCTTTACCACCTGTGTTACGGCGACCGCTTAGCAAAGCAACTGTCTAGTTACACCGCGAGATTGCGTCACTATCGTTTACACACCCTCAATAGTCGCAGGAAAATCTTGGATGCCATATTTTTATTCAAAGTATACAATGGTATCATAGATTGTAACCAACTAATGAGTAGCCTTTCCATTACAATACCATCTCGGTTGCCAAGAAAGAGTGTTTACAACCTATTCTCCATTCCTGCCTCTTGTACCAACCTTGGTCATTACGCCGCCGTGCCTCGTCTCTGCAGACAGTACAACACTTTGTCAAAATCTAGTGACTTAGACCTAAGCACCTCACTATCCGTATTTAAACGCAATCTCCAAGATGCAGTGAAAGCAACATGAATTTTAACTTGATTGATAACTTAAAATTGTTTTTCGAACCTCAGTTAAAATAACGTCCTATTAAAAAATAATAATAATTTTTTTTTTTATAAATTTTAATGCTATGTTTTGATCTCATAATATGTAATTTTTTATTTTAATTTTATTTTTGAACTTTTTATCTAATGTTTGTGAGCTGTGGTCTCCTTTAATTGAGAGAATACACTTAAATGTTTCATTGTGTTTGTTATATGTCTATAATGTGTATAGCTCTTGTTGGAGATCCATAATTAATTAAATAAATAAATAAATAAATAAATAAATAAAAGCTCTTCTCTTTGAAGCTGCTTCACGAATGACAACACGTCATTCAAATAGCTCAGTAAAAAACAGGGTGTCGACTTAAATAATAATATTTCAAATTATCCGAACAAATTGGACTCAAAGATTTGTTTATTTTTTATTTTTGTTTAGAAATGAACTTAGACTTTATCTAGAATTTTTAGTTTAAATAAACGGACCAATGGCGCATCTATTCTGTATGACAATGATTAATGTATTTAGGTAATTAGTATTAATGAATATTAATTATTCGACAAAGCATTCTAACATCAAGGGATGTCACGTAATAATCTATGATTAAAGGAATAAGTAAATCAAGGGATGATTAGAACATATATATTATATGCACGTGTGGTGTAGTGGTTTAAGCGGTCGCCTCGCCGCTCTCCACTGCACTGGTGTTGTGATTTCGATCCCCACATGGGACAAATCTTTGTGTAATTCGTAAAGATTTGTTCTGAGACTGGGTGTATTTGTGTGAGTGAATGTGCGTATTTGGCCTTGTCATTGGGACCATTGGATAGTGTAATTGCTTTTGGCGTTCTATCTAACGTCAAAAAAATGCCTGGTTATAATATTATTACATAGGTTCTGCATTTATAATGTGGTTGCTTTAGTTCGCAGGCTCGATTCCCGGGTCAAGCAAAAGTGTTATTTGGGATTCTTCCGTCACAAAAAATAGCAGCACCAGGATCAAATTATGTCCGGTGGATGGCGATAAGCTCACTTGCTCACATGGGACATGGGTCCTAAAAATAACAGGTGAAATATGGGAGTAACACACCTCTGCTGTTCTACATCCTTTTGGAAAATGTGATGTGATGTTACATAAGTTCTTCACAAATGATATTATTATTTGAAGGAAAGAAAGAAAGAAAACATATTTATTCTGACAAAAACACAAATAAAAAATAAAAATAAAACATACTAAACATGAATTTTGTCAGAAAAGGACACCATCTCAGCCATATGCTGCAGAGCTACAAAGCCCTGCAGCGCTGATTTTCTGATGGCGATTTGCTATTAATTGATCTTTTTGATTTGTCCTAATTCAATATTGAATTAATTTCCATTATCTTTACAATTTCTACAATATTTGTGATTATGGCGTTATTTTGCATGCCTACTATAATAATTTTAACCCAGTTTTAAAGTTTAACATAATAATTACGACCGGATGGCGGAGTGGGTAGTGTACCTGCCTGTGACGCCGAGGTCGTGGGTTCGATTACCACTTAAGGGGATTGCATCGATCGAACCCGAAAAATACGCTCGGTAAAATGAATTTTGTAGACGAATTCTTTCATGCTATTACTATAAAAAAATATACAAATAAACTAGAGTATATGAAAAAAACTTCGTATTCTTTACTTTTTCTATAAACTTGTCCAAATGTTGGCAAAAAAATTGAGAACATGGGTCTTTTTTAAACTAAATATCAAATTGTCTACATAACGGCTGGGTAATTTTGTATCATATTTTTACTAAAAGAAAGAAAAAACCCTGTTTAACAATTTGTATTCTCTATTTTCACGTTTTTATTTTTATATTTTGTAATAATCAAATATAACCCGTATCTTTGCAAAGCTCCCCACCAAGCACCCCCGCTATGCCCGTGGCGCTTACTCGGGATTTGTCTTGTCAGTGTCTTGACGACACCTACGACGAGAGGATGTACGTGCGTTTTTTCTTTCAAATAATATTTTGAATTCATTATTCTTGAATGAACTCGTAGTCTTAATGTAAGGCAAATATTCTTTTTATTTAGTATAAATTGTAAATAAGTTTGTAAGCGTAATAAAACCCAGTTTTATTTAAGTTTTATTTTTTAAATAATCATAGACTATATGGTTGAAATATTATATTGGTTAAACGTTAACAGTCAGAATAAAATATCGATATTTTTTACGGTTGAAAATATTAGTTAATATTTTTTGTCAGGTACTTTCGGTTTATTGTTGATATTTTGTTCTATCGTTGCATTAGTTTGATGCTAGGTTAAATTCAATGAACTTTCCATCATTCTTTAACAGGCTTAGGACTTTTTAGTATAGTATAATATAGAAAAGGAGAATAGCTAGGCCTAGGCGTATTTAAAAGTTCATTGATTTTATGTACATTCTAATTTACATTGTTCGTGATTTGCATTTAAATTTCGTAATCGTCAATACAAATAAATAAAATTGAAGTGTGTGTATTTAATGTCAAAATATCAATGTTTTTTTTAGCAGATATAGTTATTTGCACGATACCTATGCCTAAAATATAGATTTTAAATTTTTGTCTGTCTGTCTGTCTGTCTGTTTGTATCCGCTAATCTTCTAAACGGCTGAACCGATTTTGATAAAATTTTAGATGCAGGTACCTGACTACAAGGCGCGTAACATAGGCTACTTTTTATTGATGTACCTACCACGCCTCAACAAAATAAACAAACAATTAACATCATCAAAGTCTAATTAAACTCGTCACCAAAAATCAACATAATTCACAACAAACAAGTAGCACTACAAATTACGAATAGTAACAGATCATAATTCATATTACTTTCTTTTGGTTGAAAATATCACTTACAGCAATTGAATCTTTATATTAATAATGATAGAGCACATAATCGCATAAAATCAAAACTAATCTAGCCGATGAGTAGCCGGCCGCGCGCATGCGCGTGGCCGTGCAGCTCGGCAGTTTGTTCGGCGTTCGGTCGGGCCCGCCGAAAATGATATTTATAATTTAGGACTTAAAGTTTAAAATTCAATTGAGATAGAGTAGAGTATTCTTTATTGTACACCAAAAATATACAGTTTGACAATAAAAATACAACTTTAAAATATTTTCAAATGCACAATGGGCGATAAGATAACTTGCGAATTTGGCGGCAAGAGGTCATCAAAGTTCAAATCACGTTGAATTTGATTTCAAATATATTTTAGATTATTAATTTGGTTTATTGAATATTTTTGGTTGATGGTTATATTCATCATCTCTACTATTAGCCCAGTGCCGATAATTTTTAAAACAAAAAAAAATAATAGTAGGATGAAACCCATTAGAAAAGGAGGAGAATATTATAAAAATTAAAGGAAAAATAATTTACGGGCGATCTGAGGTTGGAAATCAAATAAATTACAGCATATTTGGGACATAAAAAGGTAAGTTTTCACCAAATTTCGTGAAAAAAAATATTGTTTGTAAAAGATAAAAATAAAAAACCAAAAACTTGGTTTTTTGAATTTTTCACATTAAATTTTGAGGGTAAATGAAAAAAGTGTAAATACAAAAGTTTTAGATCTTTTTATTACCAACAACTTTGTCATTCGTTTTTTCCATGAGACTTTTAGTTTTGCCGGAAATCGAGAAAAACCGTTTTTTACCCTAAAAACTCCCCCCCTCCCCCTCTTCCCGACCTCAGATCGCCGACGATAAGTCGCAACAGTTTATACATTTTTCAACGATGTTTTGTATTCATCCTTTGTTAAAAAATGTCTTGAGCACAGTGATGATGGAAAACTTCAATCATCACATGACACACGTAAACCAACATGTTTGTACTCATTTGAAAGAACTCACTTAGACCTAGGTGACTGTGAGGAACTGACTGACCTGATGGTGGACTCCGAAGGTATGCAGACTTCAATCAAGACACACGTAAATCAACATGATTCAGCATGTATTCTGTAGTAGCAACCGTGATCAATTAGGCAGATTTAAAAAACTGGTCTCTTGACTAACTCTATTATTGGGAGCCGTTGGGCGCTGACCTGGTCATCATCAGACCTTCAGCATGCATTCTGTAGTAGCAACCGCGATCAAATAGGCAGATTTTGAAAACTGTTTTCTCCTGACTAATTCCATTATTGAGAACCGTTGGGCGCTAACCTGGTCATCATCAGACCTTCAGCATGTATTCTGTAGTAGCAACCGTGATCAATTAGGCAGATTTTGAAAACTGGTCTCTCCTGACTAATTCCAATATTGAGAACCGTTGGGCACTGATCTGGTCATCATAGACCTTCAGCAGGTATAGCTAGCAGGCAAAGCGAAGTCAACGTATTCATATCAAACAAAAAAAATACGTAATGTAAGTTTGGGCACAAATAAATTACTTTTTACATCTGAAAAGTACTTACTGCCTCCCAGAGACCGAATGAATTAGGCAAATACTATACAGTATTGCGTCGCATCTGTAATCTTGTACAATCATCAGTAAATTTTGTTATAGTATGATTCTCTGTAACTAGAGGGCGCTTAATTTTTAAACACTGTTACAACAGCCAGATCTTCAAGGTCATCGAGCAATGTGATGCCCTTAAGACAAATCTTTGTGTGCATGAACATGGGGGTTTGTCTTAGGGGGGTGTTTCTATGTATAATAAGTATGTATTTACAAATTAAAGAAAAGTATATATGTATTAGTATCAGTTATTCTAGTACTCATAGTACAAGCTCTGCTTAATTTGGGACTAGAATGATGGCGTTGTGTGTGAGTTGTGAAATATTTATTTATTTATTATTTATTAATGTATAGATTAATGTAATAATTCTCAAATAGCAAAATTATTATAATATTGTTTATGTCAAATATGTCTATTATACATAATTCGATGATGACAACAATAAATTTACTGATAAATCATAAAACATAATCTTAACAAAGGATTATAACATTTTATTATTGTCATTTTATCGCTCCATCTTATCAGTCAAATTCGTGGTAAGACCTAATTATTGGAATTCTATAGACTAAATAAATGATGTTTTTATTTTGGTTAGTTATCTTTATCAAGTTTTATTTTAGGAAATCGATAAACAACATAATAATATTTGGCTGATAGTTTATATTGAAATATTACATACATAATATTACGCCTTTTTAAACCAAAGGGTGTGGCAGAGATGTTTAATGTGTCACAGTCCCATGTGAAATGGCGTGAGCCTATCGCCATTCACCGAGCAGAACTAAATAAATAAATAAATATCTCACAACTTACACACAACGCCATCTAGTCCCAAACTAAGCAGAGCTTGTATTTTGGGTAGGTACTAGAATAACTGATATTAATACATATATACTTTTCTTTGGTAAATACATACTTATTATACATAGCAACACCCAGACTAAGACAAACCTCCATGTTCATGCACACAAAGATTTGTCTTAAGCGGGCATCGAACCCGCGACCTCGGCGTCGCAGTCTCTCCACTCTACCCACTCCGCCATCCAGTCGTCTCTCTCTCTAGAGATGGAATTATGAACTAGCAGTTATAACTCGGCAGTTACCATAAGTTGCTAGTATGTATTCACTCTAACCGGCAAGTAGGTAGTGCGGTTGAGTAGGTAATGATCAATCAACACTTTATAAGTTTATTTGTACTAGCGCATGCGTATGGGCTAACCTTGGCCGATTCTTTTCAAGTCGTTTGTTGTGTGTTACAAGCATAAACCTACTAAGTAAAGGACAGGCTCAACCACGAGATTTCTTTTCTTTTTTAAAAAAATGACGCCCGCACTATGAATAACTCCTGTGTCGCGGGGATGTTCACAAACATAATTATATTCCACACACACAAAGCACACCCAAAGTCATGACAAATCTTTGTTGATCACACATAAATTTGTCTCGTGTGGGGATCGAACCCACAACACCGGCACAATTGAAGGCGACCGCTTTATTCACTACGCCAACCGTGCACTCAAATAGTAATATAAGCAAGATATATTACTCGAAAGGGTATAGCAGAAGTGTGTAAGACTCACACTTCACCTGATATGGTCTCTGTATACATTCATAGCGAAGTCTAATATTTTTTTTTTTTTTTTTTTTAATAAATAAATAAATATTTATTTATCATCACAAAAGATTGTACACAATTACTTAAAACTAAGACAAATTGAAATATAAGTATACAATGCAATAATATCTACAATCAAGTGGGTGAAGTGCACTGTCCTCCTAGCTAGATTATTAAATAATCTGTGTTAAGGGCATCACATTGCTCGATGACCTTGAAGATCTGACTGTTGTAACAGTGTTTAAAAATTAAACGCCCTCTAGTTACAGAGAATCATACTATAACAAAATTTACTGACGATCGTACAAGATTGACAGATGCGACGCAATACTGTTTAGTATTTTTGCCTAATTCATTCGGTCTCTGGGAGGCAGTAAGTACTTTTTCAGATATAAAAAGTAATTTATTTGTGCCCAAACTTACATTACGTATTTTTTTTTGTTTGATATGAATACGTTGACTTCGCTTTGCCTGCTAGCTATACCTGCTGAAGGCCTATGATGACCAGATCAGTGCCCAACGGTTCTCAATATTGGAATTAGTCAGGAGAGACCAGTTTTCAAAATCTGCCTAATTGATCACGGTTGCTACTACAGAAGACATGCTGAAGGTCTGATGATGACCAGGTTAGCGCCTAACGGTTCTCAATAATGGAATTAGTCAGGAGAAAACAGTTTTCAAAATCTGCCTATTTGATCGCGGTTGCTACTACAGAATGCATGCTGAAGGTCTGATGATGACCAGGTCAGCGCCCAACGGCTCTCAATTATAAAATTAGTCAAGAGACCAGTTTTTTAAATTTGTCTAATTGATCACGGTTGCTACTACAGAATACATGCTGAATCATGTTGATTTACGTGTGTCTTGATTGAAGTCTGCATACCTTCGGAGTCCACCATCAGGTCAGTCAGTTCCTCACAGTCACCTAGGTCTAAGTGAGTTCTTTCAAATGAGTACAAACATGTTGGTTTACGTGTGTCATGTGATGATTGAAGTTTTCCATCATCACTGTGCTCAAGACATTTTTTAACATAGGATGAATACAAAACATCGTTGAAAAATGTATAAACTGTTGCGACTTATCGTCGGCGATCTGAGGTCGGGCAGAGGGGAAGGGGGGGAGTTTTAAGGGTAAAAAACGGTTTTTCTCGATTTCCGGCAAAACTAAAAGCCCCATGGAAAAAACAAATGACAAAGTTGTTGGTAATAAAAAGATCTAAAACTTTTGTATTTACACTTTTTTCATATAACCTCAAAATTGAATGTGAAAAATTCAAAAAACCAAATTTTTGGTTTTTTATTTTTATCTTTTACAAACAATATTTTTTTTCACGAAATTTGGTGAAAACTTACCTTTTTACGTCCCAAATACGCTGTAATTTATTTGATTTCCAACCTCAGATCGCCCGTAAATTATTTTTCCTTTAATTTTTATAATATTCTCCTCCTTTTCTAATGGGTTTCATCATACTATTATTTTTTTTGTTTTAAAAATTATCGGCACTGGGCTAATAGTAGAGATGATGAATATAACCATCAACCAAAAATATTCAATAAACCAAATTAATAATCTAAAATATATTTGAAATCAAATTCAACGTGATTTGAACTTTGATGACCTCTTGCCGCCAAATTCGCAAGTTATCTTATCGCCCATTGTGCATTTGAAAATATTTTAAAGTTGTATTTTTATTGTCAAACTGTATATTTTTGGTGTACAATAAAGAATACTCTACTCTATCTCAATTGAATTTTAAACTTTAAGTCCTAAATTATAAAGATCATTTTCGTACGTGGAGCGGCGAGCCCGACTGAACGCCGAACAAACTGCCGAGTTGCACGGCCACGCTCATGCGCGCGGCCGGCTACTCATCGGCTAGATTATTTTGATTTTATGCGATTATGTGCTCTATCATTATTATTATAAAGATTAAATTGCTGTAAGTGATATTTTCAACCAAAAGAAAGTAATATGAATTATGATCTGTTACTATTCGTAATTTGTAGTGCTACTTGTTTGTTGTGAATTATGTTGATTTTTGGTGACGAGTTTAATTAGACTTTGATGATGTTAATTGTTTGTTTATTTTGTTGAGGCGTGGTAGGTACATCGATAAAAAGTAGCCTATGTTACGCGCCTTATAGTCAGGTACCTGCATCTAAAATTTTATCAAAATCGGTTCAGCCGTTTAGAAGATTAGCGGATACAAACAGACAGACAGACAGACAGACAAAAATTTAAAATCTATATTTTAGGCATCGGTATCGTGCAAATAACTGCTAAAAAAACATTGATATTTTGACATTAAAAACAGACACTTCAATTTTTTTTATTTGTATTGACGATTACGAAATTTAAATGCAAATCACGAAAAATGTAAATTAGAATGTACATAAAATCGATGAACTTTTAAATACGCCTAGGCCTAGCTATTCTCCTTTTCTATATAATACTATACTAAAAAGTCCTAAGCCTGTTAAAGTATGATGGAAAGTTCATTGAATTTAACCTAGCATCAAACTAATGCAACGATAGAACAAAATATTAAACGTCATTAACATCAACAATAAACCGAATCTCGTACCTGACAAAAAATATTAACTAATATTTTCAACCGTAAAAAATATCAATATTTTATTCTGACTGTTAACGTTTAACCAATATAATATTTCAACCATATATAGTCTATGATTATTTAAAAAATAAAACTTAAATAAAACTGGGTTTTATTACGCTTACAAACTTATTTACAATTTATACTAAATAAAAAGAATATTTGCCTTACATTAAGACTATGAGTTCATTCAAGAATAATGAATTCAAAATATTATTTGAAAGAAAAAAAGCACGTACATCCTCTCGTCGTAGGTGTCGTCAAGACACTGACAAGACAAATCCCGAGTAAGCGCCACGGGCATAGCGGGGGTGCTTGGTGGGGAGCTTTGCAAAGATTCGGGTTATATTTGATTATTACAAAATATAAAAATAAAAACGTGAAAATAGAGAATACAAATTGTTAAACAGGGTTTTTTCTTTCTTTTAGTATAAATATGATACAAAATGACCCAGCCGTTATGTAGACAATTTGATATTTAGTTTAAAAAAGACCCATGTTCTCAATTTTTTTGCCAACATTTGGACAAGTTTATAGAAAAAGTAAAGAATACGAAGTTTTTTTCATATACTCTAGTTTATTTGTATATTTTTTTTATAGTAATAGCATGAAAGAATTCGTCTACAAAATTCATTTTACCGAGCGTATTTTTCGGGTTCGATCGATGCAATCCCCGTTAAGGAGTAACAGTCTCTTTTCCCTCTTAAAATGATAATAATTATGATGATCCGTATACATAAATTCAAGCTTTTAGATAGTTCAATAGATTCTTGGTTTGTATTTCTGTCTGTCCACGTTTATTTCTTAAATTCGTGTGTGTGTGTGTGTGTGTGTTTGCGCGCGTGTGTGTGTGTGTGTGCGTGGGTGTGTGTATGCGTGTGCGTATGTAGGATTGTATTATGATTGTGATCCAGATTGATGTGAGTATATGTAATAGTTAGTTGTGTTTTGTATATAATATTGTCTCCGACACCACATACGGGACTGTGATCTCGGGGACAATTCTAGACTTAGTTGATTAGAGTTTCGTGTAACAGTTAAAGTTCCAGATAACCTTTGCTCGACACCGGGAACGAACTCGAGACCAAGTGGTTTGCATACTCTATTGCAGGATCAACGAGGTAGTATAGAGGCAGTGTAAAGAATTTAGAGTGTTATAGGTAAAATCAAAGATCATGGCGGGTCGTAAAATGCACAGTCTCAGTCACTCGTGTAGGGTTCACGCTTTACGTATATCTCGCTCTCGCTGTAGTTTATAATTTCAGTAGAGGGAAGGTCACTGTTTGGGGCAGTAAATTCTAATTATCACACACAACCGCTTACCACTCATCCCTTACCCCACCCAGAATTGAATACACAGTAGCTACACATACACTGACCTTAGAACTACATCTGTGCTCAATTGGATTGTGAAACGATGCACTTGGCTCAAACAATCTGTTTATTATGTGTTACGTATTAGCTACAGCAGACGTTGTGGCGTTTGTATTTATTTAACCTTCAATACACGTGGACTGAGTGTATGAAGCTTTGAACTCATTTATGAGCCTACTCATACCTAAAAGAAAGAAAGAAAGAAAGAAAAATCATATATTCTGGCATAATTGCGTCTAAAACTAAAAAAAAATATAACAAAATAAAAACATTATTTAATATGCCGGAAATGGTACGCATCTCAGCACAATACTGCAGCGCTAAAAGCACCGCAGCGTTGATAATTCTGATGCGCCCAGTGAGTAGGGATCAGTGTGACAACAACTAAAAGGGCTCAAATGTACTAAAATATACATCAGAAAATCATGGCCGGATTAACCCATGGGGTTTTTAGGCTGAAGGGGGAACAATTGGTTGGCTGTTTTTTTTATGAAAAAGTAATATGGGTTTAAATTAAATAATATAAAGATTTTACCTATTTTTATAGACAACTAAAACGCATGTTTTTCGAGCCCATTTTCATAAAAAAATATTTTAAAATTTCAGTTTGTCTACTAATTTGCAGATACAAATTTCTACTATTATTGTTAACCCCCTCCAGCTTAGCTTAATTCGCTTGTGTTAGTAGGATTTTTAAGTTTGTGGTGTAAAGATCAGGATTCGAACCCATCGATACAAGTAATGACGATGCCCAAAAAATGTCCTGAAGTTAGTGGCACAGAAGACTTAGTACCATACCTAGTCATCGGTAACACCTTATCCATTTCACCACAGCCGCTTGATCTTAATACGTGTTAACCCACAGTTCCCCAAATTCCCCATCCGCCTATGCTGAGGACTAGTTATGGTATTTATGTGTGTATGTCTTCTGTACCACTAATTTCAGGACGACGAATCCGCATTTTTTGGCCTTAGTCGTGACTTATAGATCCAAGCCTATTTGATTCGTTTGCTAAATAAGTAGCGTAGAATGTACTTAGTGGAAGCTGCAGTTTATTAACCTAGTTTTACTACTAAAAATCTTACCAGAGATCCACTATTTAATGCTATAAGCTACCTACTCAACAAATTATTGCAAAACAAGGAAGAACAAACGTACACGATTATATCATCTAGCTAGATAAACATCATCCAGTCAGATTTGGTTATACGCCTCCACGATGTCCATTCTCGATGGTTACGTTTACCGCCATCGCTTAGGATGGTTAGGTCTTAGCTTATTAGGAGTTTATGTAACTGTTGCTGTAAACTTCAAAGTTTTATGGGTTTACCGATGTTCAATATTGTTTGTCTTGACATGTTAGGATTTTTTGGTCCGTGTGAGGATTCCGGCCAGACTTAAAGAATGTCAAAAGAAATACTGTCATATTGTAATCCTAGTCATAGCTGGCAAATTATATGATTTCATTTATATCACACCTTTCATTTATATTTAGTTTGTTTTTCAGGATCCTTTGTAGATGCACGTAGTTAAATATTTTAGAATTTTAATAACTATTATTTATCCTTACTGGCACTCCAAAATCGGGTTGCAATAAATTTATATAATTTATTTTAATAACAGTAAAGATAACATAAATTACTAAATGATTTTGGAAAGATATTTATGGCATTAGCTACGACGAAATTGAAAGATTTGTATCGCATTTTTAGGTTCTAAAGGTTTAGTTAGGCAACGTTGTTTGTATAAGATGCAAAAGCAATAAAATTTTTGGTATATTTTAATTATGAACTGAAGAAAAAAGAAAGAATAAAATCAATAGCAATGAATAAGATAAACTAGTGAAGTAAATAACTTATTGGATCTCCATCGCAGCAGAAACTAGGACGCGAGACGGTATGAAATACATTCGTTAGTGGAATAGAAAAAGAGCAAATTCAGTTTTATTTTGATGTAGCTTTCATACGTGGTATTTTTAGTGACATAGTGACAAAAATATTGCCTATATGGCAATATTTTTGTCTCCATTATAAATCCAGGTCAAAATCTATTATAGTTTATTAAAAAAAGTGAAAGAAGGAGATTAAACTGTTTTCTCTATATATATTTTGCTTGAGATCCTGTGTTCGTTTCTATAGATAAGTATAAAAATTAAATGCTTTGAAGAAACTATAGTGTGTGATGCAAGTAATAAGTATCTTAATTTTATTTACCAAGGCTGATCGTTTTTTTTTTTAAATATTTTACAGTAATTTGAACATCTGTCAAGAAAAAGAATTTCGTTTGGAAAGTGATAACATCTAAAATGAAGCAATCTATTTCAGAAACGGAACAATAAACATTTTGTATGCTGACGTTACATAACATATTAAAACTCATAACATTTTAACCTTATCTCATAAAGAGTGAATAAAAGCGTTAATTGGAACACATAACTAATGATATAAAACATGACACGACGATTATTGTCAAAGATACCGACTTGTGATCATCTGTATTGTTTATGGAGGATTCAAATGTTTTAATGAACACGTTTTTATTAGATCGAAGATTATGTCTTAATTTATAAGCTACTAACTACGGCACTGCCCGTGTGTTACGTCGAAAAAAAATATGATTAAAAACCTACTGAGTTTGATCAAACAGGGTAAGTATTGCTTCGTATTTTCTTCGTGTTCTTCTTCTTGCCGTGTCAATGACTATTGTAATTCTGTTTAATATTTTCCAGCTTATACAGCCTTAGACCAATAGGATGCGACTAGGACGCCTCTTTGGTTGGCCTGCATAAGGTAGTTTGAGTCCCGAATTAACTAAAAATCATATAGAAGAACTCTTTTTGAGAATCTTAAGCGTATTGAGGGATCTTAAAGCACGAGATGTAGATAACTTTGATCTCGTGTCGCACATGCAACTTTTTCAAAACAATGCAAAACTCGAAGCAAAATCGTGTTTTGCTCACTATTTTTTTTATTAAACAAAAAACGACTTATCGAGCTGCTGAGATAAAAAAAACTTTCTTCTTGCTAATTTTATTAGTTTACTATTAGTTTATAAGTATAAGTAGACTAGTTTCGACTTCACCAGATACTTTGCTCACGAGGTACCTACCCATATTATGTTGATAAAATGTCTTCCATACTATGTTAAACCATGTCATGTGTGCCAAAACAATCATGACATCAAAATATGATATAGAATATATATTATTATGCCATTTTTATTATTACTTTCCTCCACCCCTAATCTTTGCCGCAAACACACCCACCATAAAAATTAAAATCCATGACATTCAAACAATACGTGTTTCAAACCCGCTATTTTTAATACCCAGGTGTACTTTACAAGGGGCAGCTTGCCACCGGGCACGTGGACAGCTGTCGAACCGCAATTAACTGCTATAGAGAGGTAGGCAGATGTATCGTACACTCATAGATTAGTGATCACGTGCAATATGTTTACCAGATGTTTTTGATTTGCAACTGATAGTGGAGATTTTACGTTAAAGATAAGCTTTTATATCAATTACTAGCTGAACCGGCGAACTTCGTACCGCCTTAGCGTAAATTTAATGCACTACTTTATTTTGTATAGCTGACCTATCTTATGTATGCGTACCTATTCAATTTGAACTGGAATCTATAATATCCTCCATATAAAAATGAATACCTATTTCCCTGGTCTCGTCATACTTGAGAAGGACTTTACTAATTTCATTAAATAAAAAACAAAATATATATGTTCATAATAGTGTTTATTCCGTAGGGTTCAATAATCATCAATAATACAGAAAATTTATTAATTTAATATTATTTTTTTATTTTTAAAAGGTGAATAAATAGGAAAGTTGTTAATTATCTAATAGATTATTTTTATGTGGAATGATAACATACCGAGCATTTTTTTGTTTGTATTTAAATTATTTTATAAAAATTTTAGGCCTTTTATTTATCAATTGAGGCAGTACGAAGTCTGCCCGGTCAGCTGTGGTTTGCTAAAATTAATTTGTCATGAAAATATTTTACATGTTTAATTTATGCGTGGGCGTACCGAGGTAAAAACAGCTTTCATGTTTCAGCGATATTTAAAACAGGTATTATGTTTTAATAAATGGGACGTTACATTTGGGTGAGGCTATAACGTGCTGCTATGCGCAAAACTCGGGGACGGCTAGCCCAATATGCGTGATTTTATTTTTTTTACTGCGTCGCTCTAGTGGCTAGAATATGCGCCGCTCACCAGGTCTCGGGTTCGATGCCCGGGTCGGGCAAAGTGTTATTTGTCAACTTTCCGGTAGAAATTTCTCAATAGCAGCACGGAGTTGGAATTGTGCTCGGTGATTGGCGATATGCTTGCACCCTATCCCATTTTTTTGAGGTGAATGTAGATATGGCTATAAGGCTCACTCCCACCCACATTGGGTTGTGATTTTGTAAATGAAACGGTTGATTTCAAACTGTTAATGCACGCCATGCAGAATTTGAATTTAATTTGTTGCATTTACGAAATACGCAAGCCGCTTACAGAAATATCTTATAGAGATTGATTAATAGCAGCGATAGCCGAGTGGGAGGCCGGAGGACTGCAAAATTAAAGGTCTCGGGTTCGAACTCACGGCACACACCTCTCGTCTTTTCGAAGATATGTGTGTATTTATCATATAAATTATCGCTTGCTAACGGCGAAGGAAAACATCGTGAGGAAACCTACATGCCGTAGAGTGCCTAATAAGTGCTAGAGGGTGTGTGAAGTCTACCAATCCGCACTTGGCCAGCGTGGTGGACTATGGCCTAACCCTTTTCATAATGAGAAGAGGCCCGAGCCCAGCAGTGGGACATGTATTAGATACAGGGCTGCTATTATTATTATTATATAGATTGATTAACGAATTTTCTGCACGAAATATTAATTCTGCACGACATTGTATTTTGTATTATACCTACATATTTTCCACATAAAGTGAATTATATCTTCATTTTGGCAAAGCGCCATGAAATACATAATATTTTATGATGTGCATACAGACATATTCAATAATGTAATTTGAATAAATGATACTGCCCTGTTCGCGATTGTACTTACATTGTTATTAAATTAAAATTCAATCCGATTTTTGATTATGTTCATACTCATACATAACATCACGCCTATATTACCCAGAATGGTGTGACAGAGGTGAACAACACCCACACTTCACTTGTTAAGTATAGATCCCATGGGATAGGGGTGGGCCTATCGTCATCCATCGGGCACAATTCCAACTCCGTGCTGCTATTGTGATTGTCCTAACGGAATGTTCACAAATAACTCTTTGCCCGACCCGGGAATGGAACCCGAGGCCTCGCGGTGAGAGGAGCATACGCTAACCACTAGACTGTCGAGGCATTTTAACTACTAGACCATCGAGGCAGTATGGCTATGTTTATTTTGGCAATATGTAATTACTTTATTCTAAGAAACAGTTGAAAAAGATATGGGACCGGCAGGATTTGAACCTGCGACCTTACTGCACACCGGGCAGCCGCTTTAGCCATCCAGCTACGGACGCCTCTTTTGTATCCTACTTAAGATAGGAACAAATGGATGAACGTGACGTCACGAAATTACGTATCATACTGTTGAGAAATTTAGGGTTTTGGTAAGAGGCGACCGTAGCTGGATGGCTAAAGCGGCTGCCCGGTGTGCAGTAAGGTCGCTGGTTTAAATCCTACCGGTCCCATATTTTTTAGTATAACTTGCTAAGCATAGCTAAATGCTATAAAATAATCAATTAAAATTACTTTATTGTTGTTTTTTTTATTAGGTCAAATTGGATAAATTGTCTATTATCATAATAACATGTCAGTGTATTCTATCAACACTCTCGTACTGTTATTGAAATAACGTAAAATTTCATAATGTTCAATGTTTACTAATTGCACAATATAAAGTAAAACAGAAAATTACTCAATATAGATTCCAACTGGACAGTAATTTGTTGTGCGTTATTTTTTTTTAATAATATATACAGCATTTATTTTGCTATACTTAATCTATTGCATCTCTTATTAATATATGCATCATCGTTCTTCCAATTACAAAACTATGAACTATGAATATAAGTTCCATTTAATAAAAAAAAAATGGGTTGTTAGATCAACAGACAATCAGAAGATCATTATACAAGTTTAAGTAGGTAGTTAATAAATATTCGCATTTTGATGACTCAAACACTTATTGACTAATTTAGTTAGAAGGTCACTAATTAACAACTACAGCATAGCGTGGCAAAAGTCACGTATTTACCACAAAACGTTTATCATAACAACTACAAATTACAAAAAACAAACAAGGCTTATGCAATTTTAAACACATGAAAATAACTTACCGTACATAATTTAAAAAAAAATCACAAAACAATTTAGCACGAGCACAAACAAAACATTTTTGAATTTAGACCATCACGGTTGCCGAACGAACTGTCCGTTATGAAGCAAAGGCACGCACTGCACACAGCACACTCCTACCTGAACTAATCGGACAAAAAATATTTTTGACGGATAAGTTTGCTCTGTCAAGGATCCGACCCCCTATTGGCAACCCTGATACGGCAACCAAATAATATCTACCACTGTCCAGAAAAATGCATAAACCTTGTTTTCAGACCGATATGGTGTATTTTTGAGTAAACATTGGAGTTGAGGTCGACATGAGTAATTTTGTACATGTCAATAAGTGTCAAACAAGCATTCTTATTGTAAATCGTAGAGTTCATTTCGGTTGGAATTTAGTCATTTTGAAGAAATATTCTACCTGTTTAACAGATAAGACTAATCAGTTACGTTTGTTTGACAGCGGTGACGTAAACGATCATTTATTTTGACCATACTAATATTTGTGGGTATTTAATGGGTGGGCGTAGACTTTCCCTAAAAAAGTATTTTTTTAAGCAAAATCTTTCGGATTATGTCATAGGCGGCTTTATTTATTATTATGTTTTTTGTGGGTCATTTTATTGTGCATCGTTCAGAAACTATAGTTTGAACTACATAGAGCAGACAAATACGAAAATTATGAAGGTCCAGAATGTTTATAGGCCCAATAAAAATTTACTATGTGGAACGGAACTGAATTGCTTTTTTGTTGACTTTGGTTGGTCAATAAACATTTTAAGTAGTCAGTAAATATTGTAACAGGTATTTAAACGGTTTTAAATGTGTATTGTTTAATTTGTAACCTACCGCATTTTGCCTTAATTATTATTTACATTGAACTTTAAAAAAAACATATCCTTGGTAATTAAATTTTACGTGTTACTTTCTTGCTCAGGTGCTAAATTTATTTTATGACCTAGTAAAAACGTAATAAAGTATTTAAAAAATCACGAAAATAATATAAAATTTAATTGAACTTATAAATTTTGTTTAATACCTTCCTTATGATTATAAAACATGCGTTAAATACTTATAGAGATTGTAATGCACGTGTTTTCGAAGAAATAAAAGTTTTATGACAAATATAATTTTTAACATTAATTTGTCATAATAAGGAAAACGTAACTATTTAAAAAGGAAATATCGTTTTAAAATTGCCTAATCCCACGAAAGTAAATTAAAGATATCCTTCTATTGGATCATAGGAAATCCCAAGAGCATTAAGTTTGACCTCAGTAAGCTTTAGGAAAAACCATTTTGTTGTTTGAGTCCAAAACTAACCAATAAGGATCAGGGTGGATTTCAGGATATAGGAAAATAGCACATGATTTTGCGAGTTGATCTTGTTTTAGAAATACCTGACATTTGAGTGGTGATTTCACCAATATTTTACATTTTTTCGATGCCTCGATGGTCTACTGTGTATGTGTCTCTCCACCACGAAGTAGCGGGTTCTATTTCCGTTCCGGGCAAAGTGTTATTTGTGCACTTTCTATCAGGCAATTCACAATAGCAGCATGGAGTTGTAATTGTGCTCGGTGAATGGTGATAGGCTTAATCCCTAACCCATGGGACCTAAACATAACAGGTGAAATGTGGTTTACACACCCTTCTGGTTAATATAAGCGTGATGCTATGTTATGTTTATATTTTACCTATTTAAAAAAAAAATGCCAGCCAACCAAAAGATTATTTCTACAGCGTAGAGGTTTTCATAAACAAACATTTTACGCACACTAAGCACAACCAGAGTCATAACAAATGTATTTGTTAACTTAATACTATGCTAAATTTGGCTCTGTTTATACGGTTGGTGAAATCGATACCAAGAAATAGTCCATCGTCTGGATAGACGATGGACTATTTCTTCATCCCACGAGGGGATCCTCGTGGGATGAAGGCGTGATACTATGGAGAATAGCTTTGTTACATAAGACAAATAATTGAACTGCATGATAGCTCAACTGTATGTTACGTCACTTCGTGACGTCACGTTCATCCATTTGTTCCTATCTTAAGAGGGATACAAATCCAGCCGGTCCCATATCTTTTTCAATTGTTTCTTAGAATAATTTGGTATAAATATTATAAAAATAATCAATTAGAAGTTGCATAATAGCTGTCTAACTGATAGTAGGAAGTAACTACAGAATTGTACCTTGCAACCTACAATCTAACAATAGTACATTGTACACCAAGGGATGAAAGTAGTTGATTTCATTGAGGGTGTAGTTTGAGGCCCGAAGCATAGCTGAGGGCCTTAATACACCCGAAAGACATCAAACTTTCGCCCGAGTTATACATAGTGCTTTATACTACACCTACAAGGAAAATAAAAAGATTGTGCATTTTTCTCACTTCTCCATTGCAGAAAATCTGAATACGCTTTATTATATCAGATCCTTGACTTTTGTGGTAAGAGGTCCTCAATCACTGCTTGAGCAGTTACTTTCAATTCCTCTGGAGTCAATAAATCGTTAGTATCACTACCACTCGACATATTAAGTTCTTGCAACAAATTGTTTATTCAAAAGTTTTAAAATGATGAGAAATTTGGAGCAAAATGCAAAAATGTTCACAATTTCTTCTTTCATACGCGCATAGAGACACGGGTAACAATCGCATGCAGCCAGCTACACTTTATGAAGTTGATTTGTGAAAAAACGTTTGTAATTATTTTGTAACAGGTAATAATAGTGATTTTAGTGGTTTATTTATGGAGTTATTATATAATTAAGTTACATTAATTAAATTTATTTTGAGAAAAGTAGTTATTTTATTCTTTTAATATTCTTTTTTATTTATGGTTTACCAAAAAGTACAAAAAACAAAATGCAAAAAAAAGAAAATTAAAAAAAAGTTCATTACTCCCATGGGAGTAATGAATTTAGGAGTAATATTTCAGACCTCTAACATACATTACACGTTGCTTTTCATAACTCGTCTGAAAAGACTAACTTTCTTTGATAGATATTCTCCGTATTAGATACTGCAAAGAGGTACTTTCTACGTAGGTGTAGTATAAAGTATATTTGCTTACTTTTTCTCTATTACAAACCAAATTTTAAAGTACTAATATTGCAAAATGGATTTTCCAATCTTCTAACTGTTATACCCTTGAAAAATACTTGCTGAGTCTCAGATACAATATAAATTACTTTGAGGAAAATTGTTGAGGAAAAAATATACGAGCATATTGGATTTTAGACAAGATATTATGTGATGCAATTTTATGTTAAATTGGATGTTACTTTGTTAAACTCGGATAAGCGTACCATCTATACTAATATTATAAGGGGGAAAGATTGTTTTTTGTTTGTCCCAAAAAATCTTCGAATCAAAAGTTCTATCCTAATGATAATTAGTGTGGAGATAGTTAAAGATTCCAGGAATAATATAGGCAACTTTTTATCGACGTATCACGCGGGCAGAGCTGCAAACGTAAGCTAGTAACATAATAAAAATATAGATTTAAAAAAAATATTTTATGACTAGTGTTCATATTTTTTTTGTGCTCATACCGCTACTAAAAAAGGAATATGTTTAATAATAAATAAGTCTTATAAAGGATTTAGAAAGCTTCTGTGGATTGGAAAGTTTTGTCAATGCCAATTTTGCGTCTAACCTATAAAAAAAAAAAATATAACACAAGTTAGCTACATAAATATGTTTAAGTTAAACACTATATTATTACTTACACGTCTTCACCATTATACGAATTGTAGGTATCACACAAAAACTCACTTAAACAATTCTAAAAATCAATAATTGAAAAAGTTCTAGCAATCACTTTGCATAATCTATTATCACAATATCACTACACTGTGCGTACCTACCCAATGATTCACTGCAATATTTCACGAAAAATCACACCTCTTCTGCGAACATTATCACACAATTATGACGTCATATCATTCGAAAGTGACGCTCCAGAAGATGGCACTCGAGTGTAAACAAAACTGTCTGGCTCACATTTTTATGGATTCCTTATCAAAGATTATGATAAAGACCTTGGACGTATTTGTCATAAAAATTCAAAATGCAAATGGTTTTCAACTCTATTTCTTAGATGTTAAGGTAGGTTAGGGCAATCAGAAAAGTTATCATCGGCTTTTAAAAATATTGACACAGTAATGGATGTGTGTTTTAAGGATTTATGCATTTTTGTTAAATGCTTTCATTCCATATCTGACGGGTTAAAATTACTTTTTGGTTCCTTTGGCGGGAAATGTCAAACTGATAGGCAACTTTATTTTTGGTGCAGCTATTGCTAAAAATAACGAATGTGTAGGACACTGGTGTGGGTAAGTATAATGCTTTAAATTTTGCACAGAGTCCAAACGTATCGTGTTCTTATTTTTGATATTCAAATTTCGAATAGATATCAAAATCTTTTTTTACAAAATGATGCAAGAAGGTTGCTATGTTATTCAAATACAACCTCATCACGGGTCAAAAGAGACGAATAAAAAATAAAAATGAAGCATGTCCTTTTAAGGCACATCTAATTTAATTATTCCGACACCCAGGGGTCGGAATAAAAACGAACCCATATTTGGAGAAGATTCCGTCGTGGTTCTATAATGGTGCCTTTGTACAACTACGTCACAATAAGCGATGCGAGGATCTTTTAGTCCTATTAAAGGATAATTTACTTTATATTGTCAGTATGGTAAGGTTAGTGAGGATATTACAATAGACTTGAGAATGTCTGAGATTCATTTCTTTTTCTTTGAACATGCATTTTTTGAGTTTCTAGTGAATTTATTGAGTGACCTACATTTTGATGTAACAATGTATAGTTTCGTTATGAAACATTATTTAGTCACTTCGTCCGTTGGAGTTCGTTAGGTAGTAGCTGCTCCCGCGCTTTGACCCGCGTTCAACGTTTCTACCCCGCTTCCATAGATTTCAGCGTAATGTTAACTATCAAATAACTTTAATGGATTGCTAAGCTATCAAACACAAAAATAATTATTTAAATTCGATTATTAGTTTTCGAGATTAACACTAACAAACAAACAAATTAACTTTCTCCCGTGGTTTCGTCTGCGTGGTAGGTACATCAATTAAAAGTTGCCTATGCATGTTTGCAAATAACTATATCAACAGAAAAAACATTGTTATTTTGATATTAAAAACAGACACTTCAATTTTATTTATTTGTATCCTTACTAATATTATAAATGCGAAAGTTTGTAAGTATGGATGTATGGATGTATGGATGTTTGTTACTCTTTCACGCCAAAACTACCGGGTCGATTTCGATGAAATTTTGCACACATGTAGCTTATAGTCTGGATTAACATATAGGCTACTTTTAATTGACATACCACGCGGGCGGAGCCGCGGGCGGAAGCTAGTTGATAATAAAATAATTACTCAGCCCATATCACAAGGGACCTAAACATGACAGTTGTGGGTGCTATACACCTCTGCCATACCCTTCTATTAAATTAATACAGTCTAGGTTCTTAAAACTGCTAGTGAGCAAGAGGGTCAAAAATAAATGTAGGTAAATCAAGTGATTACGAGGAGTTGTTTATTGAGTGTAAAATGCTGCCAGTCCATGACAAGGTAACCTTGTTGATAGCTGTTCAGCAATTCTGCAGCGACAAATTTAAAAACTGTGCTAATAAACCCATAGGGCGTAGAATGGTCAGCAAAAAGGTATTTGTAGTACCAACTTATACAAATTATTTTGGCCAACGTAGAAGAAAACATTTAGTGCCTATAATTTTAGATGATTTGCCACTAATATTAAAAAATTGTAAATTGACAAAACGATCTTTTAAACATCAACTTCAAAATAGTCTTTTAAGTGTTTTCAAGGAAAAAATTAACGATTTATTCAACTAACTACATTAATACATATGTAAAAATAAGTAATACCTAATTAGTAAATAAGGAGCTACATTTGCCAACAAACTGTTGTACAGTTTAGCAGAAGTATTGTTAAAAAAAAACAACCTGTAATATTAATTCTGAAATAACCGTTTTTATTGTTTTTTATTATTATTCTTGGTAATATATGCGTCATTTTATGTTATAATAAATGAATTAAGCAATTTGTTATTTAGGTAATTTCAAGCCGTAATCTTAATAACTGTTTCATTTTCACTACGTTCTGAATTCAAAAAAACTTAGAGCCTCTACTAATTATCGTCTAAAAATTAACTCATAACAATATCCCTTCCCATAACGTAAAACTTTATGTGGCAACTTCCTGACGCGTAGATTCAAAGGTAGGTCCACAGTATTCCTTCATTAATAAGTAACAATGGCGATCAATTGAGTGGGATTTGGCTTCATCTGGCCAGATGAGCTTCGTTATGGCTCTGTTACAGCGTGTTCTACATTTAGAGCATTTTAATATATTATTAAACTTCTGCTAATTAATGTTAGTATCAGCGTAGAAATAATGGTGACCACTCGGCTACAATGCTGCGGTACCAACATTGCTGATAGCAACCGAGCATATGGATATAAAAATAAATTTAAAATGAAAGAATTATAATAAAAAAAAAAGAGAATATGCCACTGTCTTTTACCGGTATGCAACGTTTGAAGTGCTAATAAAATATCGCATCAAAAATAATCATGTCTGCATCAAGATTGACTGTGTAGATGTTGTGTATGTCAAAAAACAAAAAAAGAAATATTATATTAAACATGCGTTATTGTTTACAAAGCGTAACTGCAATTAACCTATTTTAAGGACAAATTCAAATATTTAATTAAATTAAAAAAATATCAATATTTTTGTTAGTAACTTTTATTAAAGTGGCAACAATACGTACATTTTACTTATTATTTACTTAAGATCCTATATGATAGGAAGTGAGGTGCTACTATTGAGAATTTCCTTTCGGAAATACTTAGGTATTCCTAATAACACTGTTGAACCGATCCGAGGATCAAATCCAAAAAATCGCGATGAGCCGATCAAAATTGTCTATGTATGATAAGTATTTATTTACAAAAGAAAAATATATACGTATTTCAACTTCTAATTGATTATTTTTATTGCATTTAACTATGCTAAGCAAATTATACTAAGAAACCGTCGAAAAAGATATGAGACTGGCAGGATTTGAACCTGCGACCTACTGCACACTAGGCAGTCGCTTTAGCCACCCAGCTACGGTCGCCTCTTGCCATATGTTACATCATTTCGTGACGTCATGTTCATCCATTTGTTCCTATCTTAAGTAGGATACAATAACTATATACGTATTAGTATCAGTTCATTCTAGTACCCATAGTACAAGGTCTGCTTAGTTTGGGTGTTGTGTGTATGTAGTGTGATATTTATTTATATATTTATAATCCAAAACATTTCCATCAAAATTTGCATATTTTAAAACGGATCGTCCTGTGCACAGAAAATGTAGGACAAGCCTTGCATTAAGTGGTAAGTATGATTAATAGATTCGTTGGGACAGGTCGGGATTCGCTTTGTTGGGACTGTCCTTAATAGGGCGTACTTCTTGGAAACCCTTCCTAGTAAAATGAAAGTTGTGATTTACTGGGCTTTTATTAATTTGCGCGTGCGCTGATAGAATAATTAAGATGTCTGCACGTGTAGTGTAGTGGTTTAAGCGGTCGCCTCGCCGCTCTCCACTGCACTGGTGTTGTGGGTTCGATCCCCACATGGGACAAATCTTTGTGTGATTCGCAATGATTTGTTCTGAGACTGGGTGTGCTTGTGTGAGTGAATGTGTATATTTGGCCTTGTCATTGGGACCATTGGATAGTGTAATTGCTTCTGGCGTTCTATCTAATGTAAAATTAAAAAAAAAAAAAAAAAAAAAGATGTTTAGATGCTGTGTTGTTTACACATAGGAAATAATAATGGTGACTGTTAAGATTTTGAATGACGTGCAATTCAGCTTCCTTTTTCTAGCCCCATGCCTCTATGGTCTAGTGGTAAGCGTATGCCTTTCACCGCGAGGTCTCGAGTGTTGATTCCGGGGTCAGGCAAAGTTATATTTGTGAATTTTCTGTCAGAAAACTGACAAAATGAAACGCAAATTACACTATTAGTAGGTAGGTTGCCGTTGTTGTTTTTTTTTTGTGCTCATACTGAAATGCTGGCATTTTAAATTGTCTATGTTTAATTTAATTTAAATATTTTGGTTTGTTAAAGCGGCTGCCCAGTGTGAAGAAGGTCGCAGGTTCAAATCCTGTCGGTACCATTTTTTTTCAACTGTTTCTTTGTAGGTACTCTAAATAATAATAATAAATAAATAAATAAATATTCCACAACTCACACACACCGCCATCTAGTCCCAAATTAAGCAGAGCTTGTACTATGGGTACTAGAATAACTGGTACTAATACATATATATACTTTTCTTTTGTAAATACATACTTATTATACATAGAAACACCCAGACATAGATAGAAATAAATCTGTATAATTGTATATTGATTTATCTAATTCCTCATTCAGTTTAAACCTGTATGACATTAAATTAATAGTTTTGTATGACTTACCTTCATACATCTGCGCATACTGCGGGAAGCCAGCAGCTCTCAGCCATTTACAGGCCTCCGCCGCTTCGATCTCTGTAACAAACAAACGAACAGTTTATTAAATTATTATATAAATAAATACTTTATAACTATGATTAAGTAAGTATTATTGCCGCAATCGCAGGTCGCAATACTATTGTGATTACCAGTACCTATGAATGTCACAAAAAACGTTCCTTTCATCATTTTGGCACATAGCTCTCAATATTAGTCATACCACAGCAACGGAACAATACTGCCTGCACCTTTATTTTGCTAAGGTTCTAGTCCAGTGCAATAAACCATTTTTACTTTCTATAGCTTTGCAAAATGGAGCAGTTGCATCTTATCACCCCAAAATATTATCGAGGTCATAAAAAGTGGCGCCTCTTCACTTTAGCTGTAAAAAATATGCAACATTTCAATATGCAGGATGCAGACAATTTTGTCATATTGAATCATCAATGGCGCCGTCTAGCTATACAATCTGCATCTTGTGTCAACTTGAACTTGAAGTGATTCATAATTCGCCCACAGCGAACGAACGTGCAGTCTGCCTGATGATACGTGGAGTACAGCCCATGGACATCAACAATCCACAAAAGCAGATTATAGATGCGTCGCTGCAGCTGAGGACTACGGTGTTATGCCTCATGTAATTTCAGAGCCTGATCTCACCACCAAACCGGAACACAGTAATGCAAGCACTACTATTTGGCGGCAGGTTAAAGGTGAGACGGTGGTGCTGCCGCCCTCGAGCTCATTCACAAGAGCTCTACCACCATAAAACTTCTCATTTAACATAGCAATATTCTTAGTCACATTTTTTGACATCCAAGGGGATACATCTAAGTGTAAGACCATATTCAGACACGCTGGCCAAGTGCGGACTGGTAGACTTTAACGTCGAGCACTTTTTAGGCACTCAAATTCAGGTTTTCTCACGATGTTTTCCTTCACCGTTAGCGAGCGATAATTTCTTAAAGATTTATTGACAGAGGTGTATGCCGTGGGTTCGAACCTGAGACCTTTGACTTCGCAGTCCTACGGTCTACCACTCATGAACGCAAACTCATTGATTTATCGTATTGTGATGTAAAATAATGATTTTAATAGTAGTTATTTGTTATTATGTTTTTTATTTGGATATGTACAGACACTGTAATTGCACTGTTTTATGTGACTTCTCATTATTTACGCTGTTCTAAGTATTAATCAAATTTGCACAGTTTTTACTAAGTTTTTTTTTTAAACTTGTAAGAAACACACAACGACACGTCCACACACGATTACGATTCGAGCGGGTTGCCGGCTTCTTGCCTTGATGTTTAAAGTAATTTTTAAATAACTCAGATATTACGATTATTCAAGTTTTTTTTTCAAACAACGCCCGCATTCCACTACACAGGAATAACTCCTGTGTTGCCGGTGTTCACAAACATACATTACACACACACTATACACACCCAGCTATGTTAGTGTCACCTTTATAAATTCTTAGTATAGTTGCCAGAATATCTGTCATGTCAGCTCTACATTTTATATGTGCCTTATAGATCAAATTGTTTAAATCACTTCACTCAACATCCGCACTCTACAAAGTCACCGAACCATTTTATTATCCCATAAAATAAATTAAATCCCTCTAAAACAGCACTTATTATTTAAATGCCCATAAATTACCCACAATAATAAATAGTCCACATTTATTACATACTACTTTGCCCAAATGTGGGCTATGCGTGGGCTAACTGTTATTTTCCATTGTTTTCCCATAAAAGCAAAGTTATAAACACAGATTTTGACCATAAAAATTCTATTAGCTTTCCCCTTGATGAGCTTTCTATGGGCTTAAATTATGTAAGTTGCCGTATATATGGTGTTTTTGGAGGTATTTTTCTTAAAATCAAAATTAATTTTATAGTTAATACAATAGACACAACATAACTTTAAGAATTTTTTTATATTTTTGAACGAATATTGTTAAAAACGAATAATTAATAGATAGCTTGATTATTGATTACAGACAACCTATTTTTGTACGGTGGAAAGACATGAGTTTGACGACAATCTCACTTGGTGCTGCTGGTGCAATATTATATTTCAAGTTTTTTTTATCATGGAAGTCAGTTTTACATTGCATAATTTAAATAAAAGCCTCATACAAATTCACTCATACAATATATAAACGTAAACAGAAAATATTACTGTATTATAATTAGTTATATCTATAGCAGCTACCAAGTTAGTAAACTACTGTATGAATATTTCAATTATTATTTCACGCATAGTGACATGTTATGCAAATAATAATTAAAATATTCATTTATAGTCAACAAAATGCACGTTAAAAAACTAAATGGTTGAAACAAGTACAGACTCCTACGCACATTCAGTAGCTAATTATCTTGCAATCAACGTACATTTAAACTAGTTAAGATTCCGTAGAAAAATTAAACAAACAAAGGGACGACTTTCTCCTAATAAATATTAATACTTGCCACCAGAAATACAAGCCCTCTCAGCTGATGACAAATGTTCAAAGATTCTATTTAGTTGTTCCAGATGTCAGAGGTCACGCTAAAGTGGTGGGGTAATTTATCGACAAATGTATTTAGAGCTCTCGGTTCATACAAAATGTTTGTTATTTCAGTTCAGTTGTTGTGGGTGTCAGGGGTCAGGATATAATGGTGGTGCGTTTCTGTCTTAGTCGAAGGGCCAATCAGCAGTATTGTGTTGGCGACGAATACAAATGTCTATATAATGGACACGAAAGTGGATACACTTACGCGATTGAGACTAAGAATTGGATTAGATGCGGTATTTGATCTTTTGAATTATATTTGTGCATCGAATAATTGTTGAACGTACGATGGATACTTAACTATAAGAATTGTATGGCTATGAAACCTTAAACAAATAAAACTATTTTCTATACAAAGTATAGTAATATAGTCTGTACAAGAAGTTGTCAGCGCGTCTAACTGAGGCAACTTGTTCTCGAAATGCTGGTTTATATTTCGGCCAGCGACTAGTATCGTAATACAACGCGGTAATGCTGCCAGCATTTTGGGTAAGAGTCCTTCTGACAGTGACTTATTAAGTTTAGATTAAGTTATTTGACTATATTTTTCTGTAATTAGAGCATGTTTTAAACTATTATCAAGTGGACTGACCCTTAATAGAATCGGAAAATAATTTAAGCCATGTAGTGACGATTTAAATAATAATAATTATATAATGTAAAGAGCGATCTTTTAGAATTTAAATAAAATATTTATGCACCTAAAACTTGTTGAACTTTAATCTGACTTTATTCTAATTGGAAGAAAGGCGCACATCAGACATTCATTATTCAATATCAAAAAATACCACATCCAAACCCTTACCACGAAACTCCCTTAACAAACGATAGTGGCAAAGTGCATATCAATTTTTCATAGGTGGTTTAAAACGTATGATTTGTATAAGGTATCGTTGTACCGGCCACCGGCGTTGCAATGACAACGAGACGGATGACTAATATGAATATTTATCATGATCAAGATGGGACATTCTCCAATTTGAACAGTACATTTCTGTTAAAATTGGAGAATGTCCCATATATTTTGTCAAATGTAGTTTATTCAGCAGTACTAATGTTACATTTATTTCACGATTGAACTATTGAAAAGATTTGTAGTTGTACTTATGAACTATGTAGTAAAATGATTTCCAGAGATCAGTGAAAATTAGAAAGCACCGTGCCAGACCCCTTTGACCCCAGACCTCAGATGGCATCTTCTGGCCACTTCTGACCAACACAAATTTGGAAAACCTTGAATAAGTTTCGGACTCAAATCGGCCGAAGCTTCAAAACCTTTTTTTAAAACGACGCCCGTACTACGAATAACTCCTAGGTCGCGGGGTGTTCAGAAACATACAATTCACCTGTTTTTTGATTAATTTTGGTTAATTGATAAAACTGATGTGTAAATATCATGTCAGACAAACTATTATGAACTGACTCACATTACCCTACAACCTGCACTAGAGAGACGCTCATGAATGCAGAGTAGAACGCAGAAATAGTGACTTCACACTGGCTCTCAACAATAAACCGAGTTCAAATTCAACAACATGTTTTTGCATATTCCTATTAGACATGTTAGACAAAACTTAACTTAACTTCGTAAATGGTGTCCTAACGTGTCAATAATGTTTGCGCACGTTGACGCATAAAGTTGGCTACTGCAGCCATCTAAGGGCACACAAAAGGGCTAATCACACAGTCCACTAAAGGCAGTCACTGACATGGAAAATGGCATTGGCAAAATTCTCGTGTCACAATGTTAGTTACCTTACTCCTCCGAAACGGATTTACTGATTTTTACCAAATTTTATATGCATATTCAGTAGTCCCGTCTTAACCAAAATTTATAGTCGCACTACATTTGAACCGTTTACAACTCGACAGAGATTGCGACTCTCCTTTCAGTTTGACAAATTTCTTACGAGATATTTCAAAACGGTAGATTATTATGAAGATATTGTTTCTTATAAAAAATGATGATGATAGCTTGTAATCATACATTACTGGTGAGAGAATAAACGTATAATTGTTTGATTATATCTTCGTGTTTTCCGGTCAGTGAAAAATTGGGTGTTGAAATTTCGATAAGCTCCGATATAATAATATGTATATTAATTTTATTGGTAGCGAGAAACGAAGGTTATAATTATATTGATTATATCTTTGTGCGTATTTCCGGTAATGAAACTAAGCGTTAACTATTTCAATCTGCGATTTATAGGTGAAATTAAAATAATTTCCGTTGCTTATTCGTAATTATAGGTTAGTTGAAGATAATACTGGTGGACATAATATCTAACGGCCTCGTTAGTCTAGTGGTTAGTGTATGCGCCTCTTAGCATAAGATATAGGGTTCGATGCCCGGGTCGGCCAATGTGTTATTTGTGAACTTTCCATCAGGAAATTCTCAATAGCTCGAGGAGTTGGAATTGTGCCCGCTGGATAGCGATTTGCTCACTCCCTATCCCATGGGACCTAAACATAGTAGGTGAAGTGTGGGTGTTGTACACTGCCACACCCTTCTGGGTAGTAAAGGCGTGATTTGTCATGTCAAGTTAAAATGCCCGACAAAAGAGTTTCAAGAAACCACTTATAATATAATTAATCAGAGAAGCACGACTTTGATAATTCAATTATTTAAAAGTATTATAAATAAGAAGGTAACTTAAAATGATTGTAGCTACAAAACTATTATGTGGATTTACCAGGCACCATTGATTTACAAGAATATAGAGCACTTTTAAAATATTCTTTTTTGAATCCTATGAGTGCCTACTCACATTACATAACATCACGCCTATATTGCCCAGAAGGGTTTGGCAGAGGTGTACAACATCCACACTTCACCTGTCATGTTCAAATCCCATGGGATAGAGGGTGAGCCTATCGCCATCCACCGGGCACAATTCCAATTCCGTGCTGCTATTGTGAACTTCCGTTAGGAAATTCACAATAACACTTTGCCCGGGAATCGAACCTAGCTATCCACTAGACTATCAAGGCAATCAATTATCTACAAGTACCTATTATAAATAAGAAGGTACTTTAAAATAATTGTAGTTATAACAATATTGTGAGGATTTTCCAGGCGCTATTGAGTAACAAGAATATAGAGCACTTTTAAAATATTCTGCTCGGATTCCTATGAGTGTTTACTCATATACATAATATTTCCTTTTAAGCACTGGTTTATAAGTGGTTTAACGCGAATGGCTTGATATCATAGAACTAGTATTTACCATGAATGACAATCATTGATAGATACGTATATTTATAATAGCAGCCCTGTATCTAATACATGTACCACTGCTGGGCTCGGGCCTCTTCTCATGATGAGAAGTGTTAGGCCATAGTCCACCACGCTGGCCAAGTGTGGATTGGTAGACTTCACACTCCCTCGAGCACTTTTTAAGCACACTCATACATCTGAGTGAGCCTAAAAAGTGCTCGAGGGAGTGTGAAGATCTGCATGGTGCAGGTTTCCTCACTATGTTTCCTTTACCGTTAGCGAGCGATAATTTATATGATAAATACACACATATATCTTCAAAAAGACGAATCGAGAGGAGTGTGCTGTGGGTTCGAACCCGAGACCTTCGACTTAGTAGTCCTACGGTCTTCCACTCCGCTATCGCTGTTTGATAGATATGTATGTACTAAATAAATATGGGGCTTTTCCTCAGCTATAGTACTTCCTTATTGGCTTTAATAATATGGGTATGGCGCTATGGAATTATATATACCTAACTGTGGTAGGTATGATTGTATCTAGATCTATGAATATTCCGTTTTTAATAAAAAACTAAAGGTATACAAAGATAATTTAAATTAAAAATACACTAAAGTAAAAATATAATAATCTTTCATGATGTTCAAACTTAACTTGAATACCGTTAAAATCGTGATCTAGTGGTTTGCGTATGCGCTTTGCACCTTGAGGTCTCGGGTTTGATTCCCGGGTCGGGCAAAGTGTTATTTGTGAACTTACCGTCAGGAAATTCGCAATAGCAGCACGGAGCTGGAATTGTACCCGAAGGATGCCAATAGGCTCACTTCCTATCCCATGGTACTTAAACATAACAATACAAATATGGGTGTTTTACACTCTGGCAAACCTTTCTGGATAATATAGGCGTGATGTTACGTTATGTTATGTTGATTAATGTATAATTTTGTGTTCGAATAAAACGCTAAATTAGTTTGAGAATTTTGAAAAAGTCAATTAGTTAAGAATATCTTTATGCAAAATTAATTCCTTTGATTAACATATTGAAAGCACTGAGTAACCAACTTCCATTAATTCCACGTGTACTGGGTGGCGCAAAAGTAAAGACCCTATTTGGTTCAGCTATAACATTTTTTCTAAATTAGAAAACTAGATTTAGATTTTTTTAAATGTATATTTGTGCCATTAAATTTCGTACCATTAGGATTTAAAGATGATGTCTTTTAAATGGTGACCTCCAGAGTTGATACACCTTGAAGAGGATGATTTTCCTTCAAAATTGGTTATGAGTGACGAAGCGCATTTCCATCTCTCAGGGCATGTCAATAAGCAGAATACTCGGTTCTGGGGCACTGATAATCCGCGCATTATTCAAGAAACACCTCTACACCCACTAAAAGTTACTGTATGGTGTGGCATCTGTGTTGACAGAGTGATCGGACCCTATTTTTTCGAAGACGCTGGAGGCAATGCGATAACTGTCACTGGAGAACGCTACAGAACCATGTTACGTGAGTTTTTGATACCCAGTTTGGACGAATTGGGGCTGGAGCACATCTGGTTTCAACAAGACGGCGCTACGGCACACACAGCGCGCGACACTATGGACTTAGTGAGGGACGCTTTTCCAGACCGAGTTATCTCTCGTTTTGGCGATTTGCCTTGGCCTGCAAGATCACCCGATCTGACCAGTCCAGACTTCTTTCTTTGGGGTTTTTTGAAATCTCGGGTGTATGTGAACAAGCCACAGACTCTCGCAGCTCTAAAAGAAAACATTCGTCAAGAAATAACGAACATATCGCAGGAAGTGTTACGGCAAGTTATGCAAAATGTCATAAATAGGGCTCAAATGTGTATCAACTCTGGAGGTCACCATTTAAAAGACATCATCTTTAAATCCTAATGGTACGAAATTTAATGGCACAAATATACATTTAAAAAAATCTAAATCTAGTTTTCTAATTTAGAAAAAATGTTATAGCTGAACCAAATAGGGTCTTTACTTTTGCGCCACCCGTTATAAACAAACCACGGAATACCTACAAATATTGATTCATTTTGTTTATATCTACTGAAGTACTAATGATTGATTTATTTAAATAAACATCTTCACATAACTTCCGTAGTTACTAGTCAGTGGTTTTGCATTTCTAACCGACTTTAAAAATATGGAGTAGGTTCTCAATTATTTGTTATGTGGTTCTATTTTCATCAGATCACGATCTTATGATGAGTTCAAAGAGAAATCGAGGGAAACCCTCAAATTTTGAAGACTTCTATACTGTTTTTCGTATATTACCTAAAACTAATCGGATATTTGCATCTAGCAGTCAGCTTTTCATGTTGCAGAGCTGATGCTAGTAGGTATAACTTCTCAACGGTTAGGATAACAGGGATAGTTCTTTAAATATAGGCACCTAAAGGTTGTTTACTGTATTCTTACAAGTTATACACAGATAAGGCGAGACGTTTAACGTCGACTTAAGTATTTTTTACTTTTTGGTGCATTTTTAGGGTTCCGTTGCCGAATGGCAAAAAACGGAACCCTTAATGAGTCGTCATGTCTGTCCGTCTGTCCGTCCGTATGTCACAGCCACATTTTTCCGTAACTATATATTTTTTTCATCAAACCCATCCGTGTGGGATGTATGGAAGGTCTTCAAAAATATATTATTATTACTAGATAGAGATATTGAGGTTTCTAATATAATTCTTTTCTAAACTGAATAGTTTGCGCGAGGGACGCTTCCAAAGTGGAAAAATGTCCCCCCCCCGTAACTTCTAAAATAAGGCGATGATTATTGTAAAAATAATATAATGATGTACATTACCATGCAAACTTTCACTTAAAATTGGTTTGAACGAGATCTAATAATTAGTTTTTTTTTGTAATACGTAATAATTTGTAAACCGCATTTTACCTTTCATTCAATCAACTCCAATATAATAAAAAATAAAGAAAAAAAAATATTTAGATGTATAGTGGTACGGAACCCTACGTGCGTGAGTCCGACTCGCACTTAACCGGTTTTTAGAGTTCCGTAGTACCTACAAGGAACCCTTATAGTTTCGCCATGTCCGTCTGTCTGTCCACGGCATAGCGACGAAACCGTTGGTGCTAGAAAACTGAAATTTTGCATAAACATGTATGTTAACTAAACAAAGAAAGTCGTAGAGTAAAATTTGGAAAAATATTTTTTTTTCAGGTAGCTCCCCTACATGTAAAGTAGGGATGTTTTTTTTTTGTCGCCTACCCCATAGTGTGGGGTATTGTTAGATAGGACTTTTAAAAACGTTTAGGGGTTGCTAAGACAGTTTTTTGATTTAGGGATCCGTTTGCGAGATAATTAACTTTAAAGAGCAAATTTTTGTTCGAGTAGGGCGTCCCCCCCCCTCTTAAAGCTAAACTACTGGATCCTAAAATCTGAAAAAAATTGTGTCGGTAGTACATGTAATGAACTTTAAAGGAAAACTATAGCGGATAAGTTCACTTCATTAGTTCAAGAGGAATAGGGGTCCGAAATGTCAGATGCAGTTACTCAGAATATTTCGTTCAAAATTCTTGAAACATAAATAAACATACATAATACATATATAAAATCACGCCTTTATCCCACGGGGGTAGGCAGAGACGATGGAACGCCATGTGCTTCGCTCCTTACATACTTTTTTCGCTTCCTTAACATTCATACATCTCGTCATACGTGCTAGCTGCTTTCGTGTACTACAAACATTTCCTATCTGAAGGACGCTATTTATCTGGTTACTTTAACTTAATTAGTTCTAGAGTAATTGGGGTCCAAAGTGTAAAATGCAGTTACTTAGAATAATTCGTGCAAATTACAAAAACCTTTGAAAGTAATGACTTGTATGAAGATGTTACTTGTTTAATACAGATAGTAAATCCCTTTTAAGTCGAAATATGTTGTTACGACTAGCTACGGAAGCCTACTGCGCGTGGCCCGACACGCACTTGGCCGGTTTTTTGTAATTGAACTCGGTTTTCTTTAAAAAATTATGTAAAAGTATAATTATTTAATTTGTTAATGTCTCATCATCATAGCGCTATGTGTTGAGATAATGAGTTTAATTGACGAAATAATTATCAAGCCTGGTCAAAGGTGTAGGTATTTCATGAGGCTTACTACGGTAACATTATAAAAATTGTAAAAAGACTCAGGTTTCCTCAGCATTCCCGTAAAGGCATCGAAAAAATCACATTCACACATTTATCATTGTAATAAAACTATTGAAACTCATAAATAAATGTTACAGTTGACCTATTGAAGAATACAATCAAGTTTTTGTATTCGCACGATCACTTTAAAAATTAACAAGTTATTTCTTACCAATTTGCCAGCTGAGTTGTCTTACACTTCACTGTCAAAGACAAAAAATAAAAACAAAATACTCAAAGCCTCGATCGGACGCGACGAAGAAATAAATCCAAGGATGTTGATTGTTGACAGAATTGTTAATAAACAACAAGCAAAGACGTAAACAACCAAATAAATCGAGTTACTCGATAATAAAACATACAACAGAATCGATTTGAATGCTATAACGGAGCAAATCGAGTAAATCGATTGTTTACTGAGACTCACAAACAATATCCCGTTCTAAGAAAGTAAATGAGTGTACTGACGGCTTCTCATCAACTTAAACATATTCAGTATAAGATGGTCCCGTGTTGCAAAGTCCTTCCGAAGAATGCGGGACCAGCTTATAATGGAAATTAAAAGGTTGATCGGTAGCCGTCTGAACAATAAACTGGGTTCAGGGAATCTTGTGAAATGCTCAAACTAGAGCAGACTTCCTGTAAAAGTTCATAGGATAGGAGAGGATATCACAAGATAATTTGTCGATATTAGTCTTTGTTTTACATTGACTAATCGTTAATAAGTAGTTTTTTTTTTATTATTTTAAATCTTCTTGCGCATAATAAGTGTACAATGGTGGACTTAATGCCATAGGGATTCTTTACCGTTAGGTGGTGCAGAGATAACAAAGGTTTGCCTTAAGTCTGAATTGAAATTTATTAAATGTCTTAAAATATTTTTTTCAAAATATGTCAGTTAAATAGCTACAAACTACATTATAAAAATTATTAAATAACAACATCGGTAACATGCTTTGTCTCGATTTTTCATTTGATTATTACTTTACAGCTATTAATTATATATTTTTAACTACACACAGTTATTGAC
This sequence comes from Hypena proboscidalis, assembly GCA_905147285.1. Classification (NCBI taxonomy): domain Eukaryota; kingdom Metazoa; phylum Arthropoda; class Insecta; order Lepidoptera; family Erebidae; genus Hypena; species Hypena proboscidalis. The sequence goes on from LR990147.1 coordinate 4,308,437, forward strand.
TTAAGCTTTTAAGTTACTTATAGCTTTAAGTTTTTATAACAAACGACAAACTTCTTGGCGGCTCGCGAGAGCGAGAGCGAGATATACGTAAAGCGTGATCCCTACACGAGTGACTGAGACAGTGCTTTTTACAACCCGCCAAGATCTTTGATTTTACCTATACATTTTGATTACTTATTCTATGTTATAGGCATGGCTTTTACAAGTCAAAAAGCAAATCATGTATGTAGTAATTATTCTCTGCAATCTGTTTCTTTAAACATTCAGCATATGGTTATGGATGTATAATAATTTGTCTTGGAGGGCTGTCAGTCCAGCGACGTGCGCCCTTTATGTGAATTATTAATAATTTAACAATGAACAATAAACGGTGAATGTGGTAAATTCTTAAATTATTAATAATTTAACAATTTACCACATTCACCGTAACATATTGTACTGTATCAAACCTTTCCGAAAGCCTGAATACGTAAAACATGCGTTTTAAGAACATAATCCAGTGGTTATGAACATGTGGAAGTGTTTACTTCAGCAATATCTATGTCGACAGGATTCAGCTGTTCGCAAAAACATCAAAGGATGTCTCTTTACTAAACTCTGGATTTACTATGAAATCTACTTTATAGCCTTAACAGTAGATAATTGTTTGGTCAAACTATTTCGAAGAATGCTGGGTGGGTGCGATATACTGACATTTATTGAAACACGATAGGCACCACTATTTTTTTATTTATTTATTTACTAGCTGACCCGGCGAACTTCGTACCGCCTTAGCGTAAATTTGATGCACTACTTTATTTTGTATAACTGACCTATCTTATGTATGCGTATCTATTCAATTTGAACTGGAATCTATAATATCCCCCATATAAAAATGAATACTTTTTTTTTTTTTATATTTTTTTTTTGCCGTAACAACCTTGTACAGAGTATTAGAAAAGTACAAAAAAAATATCAGCCAAATCGGTCAAGCCGTTTCCATGCCAAGTCGTGACAACGGAAAACGGGTTTCATTTTTATATATTTATTTATGGTTAACCAACAATTGTTTACACTTTGCGATTACAATATTAACAAATTTAAAATACTTACATAAGTGTAACAATTACTTAAAGGTTAACACCGCATGCACTAAATAATAAAATAGTAAAAATATACCGTAAAAATTATGAATAATAATTATCTTAAATTTGGAATTTAAGTAATATTACACTTCTGATATTAAATTAAATTTACATTTTAAACTATGTCTTTTTAATAACAATAAGTTTGTACTTAATTAGGGCAATAAACAATATTTTGGTGAAATTGAGTCACTAGGAGGGATGAGTATCTACTCATTTCGAACAGACTAAAAAAAAAAACTGACGATTTAAAAAGGTCGGCAAATATTTTTTATTTTTTTTCATATTTTGACTGACAAACACTGTCCATGTCTAAAAACAGTACTTTCAATAAGTTAATAAAATGTTTTTTTATTGTTTTCTCATGTGTCATGTAACTCATGTATGATGATTCTTATTGACTGACTACTCAATGTTAGTTTACTTATAGTCATTATAAAATAAACTATTTGTTTGTCTAAAGAAGAAAACACAGTGCAATTGTAAAAACCCACGCAATAATTTAAGATTATAATGCAATGTAGTTTTTGGAATTTGTGATTCTTTCTTGACTGAGTTTCCAATTGAACAAAATAAAATGGAAGTGATTGATGCAGTATTTACCACTTATTATAAGTGAGATAAAGTAGCCACATAAGCAAGGACAGTAACAATAACGATAACATACTCATTAGTACTAAACATAACAGAAAGTTACTACGTTTTAAAAATGCATCTAATTCCATCAGCTATGCAATTTTAGCTCTAAAATCTTAGTTATCAAAGATCATTTTCTAAATATAATTTTCGGCCAATGCAACTTTACATATTTTGTAAAAGCGAGTACTTTAGAACTAAATGGAGAAAGTGTAAGGATTATTTTTCAATATTAAAGTGAAGCCAAATACATAATTACTTTCGTCAGTAAGATAATACTCTCATATTTGTTTGAGCATTACTGGTCTCATTTAGTGACCACAAACAGTTGCTATTTGCGTTATTATCTTTTTTATGGTTTGAGAGTTTAGTTTTGACACCTGTCAAAATGATCTGTTAATAAATAAATATATAGGCTTGTATATTACTTGTAATATTTTAAAGCAAATTGTAGGTTTGCTATGCCTGTTTGTTTTAAAACCAAGTAAGGTTTGTCTAGCTAAGATATATATACCTATAACGCTGGCACAGAAAGGGTTGAGAAATTTCGAATCTAGCAGCATACGAATCCATGGCTGAATTGGCAAAGCACCTGGTGCGTTTACCAGGGAGGTACGGGTTCAAATCCTGCGGGATTCCTAATTTTTCAACCCTAATATTTTATAATAGACTTGTATAAATTAAAACTAACTATGAGGCACGTTATTTTGTCTAAAAGTTAATATGTAATAACAAATATGAGATTGATAAGCGTGTTTTCGGCGCTAATAATATTATTATAGCCAGAAAATTAAACCACGTCGTCAAAATTTGTACCAAGACCAATTTTGTCTATCTCTGTATTTAGGATTTTTAAGAATGCGTGTGTCTGCTATATTTCATAAAAAAAAATGTTATAGGCAATAAAATACGTATACCTAGCTACTCTACAATGTATGGACTTCTAGAATATTTTACCCAAGGTTAACTTTATATTATATTACAATCCACTTCCTAACAATACAGTACTCGTAAAATTGCGATAAAATATTACAGTATCTTGAACATAACATTTTAATAACGCTCTGAAGGCCGTCAAAGAACACTGGCATTATACTCCTATGTCAATGCCGTTAAAAAAGATAAAAAAAAAGAAAATTACCTGTAATTTGATCGACACTCAAATTTGGAACACTCATTTTAGCACAACACTAAATACTACACTATAGGAATAACACAGTGACCGGCAGACTCTTACGCATCGTTTCAAACACTGAATCACTCAACTTTCATACGAAATTTGGATCTATTAACTGCTATTTGTAACGTATTAGCACCGTATCTGAGTAACATTGAAGAAGCCAATGATTTTACTGACGATAACTTGAATCTTTAAACATTAAAATTCATTCAAAATACATAACGGTAGTTTAATAAGATGTTAAATCCAAACGTCATTGAAAACACTGGCCGCATCACTATTTAGTCACAAATTCAAACCGACACATTCTTTATTTAAAACAGCTTTAAACTTCCAACGTTTAATTTATAACTTCTTTAAACGCGATACCGTAAACTCTAAATTTGATTTTGGAATGGAATTGTTTTAATTAAAATCCGAGAATTTTAATTTGAAATTCGAATTGTCGTTTATGAAGTAAAGCGTAGTGCACACGGATGTGAGAAACAAACGAATATGGCCGTCAGTTGACTAAGAATGAGATTAGTTATCAGTTTTTATCGCGAATGGTCGTTACTGGCTCCTTTAATCGCTGGGCGCGTCACCGATAGCACTGCCTAGACTCGAGTAGTAAAATAACTTATATGGATGTGGTAACTCGTAGGCAAATGCAATGTAATAAATCATTGGTCAAACATAATAAGTAGTGGTGATGTGTCATTGATGATACATCTATAAATAAATAACACATGTCTGGTTTCATGATGCTGATATCATTTAGATACTTACAGATATGAGCAATGATAGATTTAAAAAACAAGGATTCTTATTCGAATATTGATGTGAATGAGTTTCAGAAGTGGTAAATCTTTTATGTAAGACTAACCTTGTTATTTCTACATTTAAATCACTGTGCGTAAGTGTCAGGAAAACTAAAAAACAACTGGACCGGCTTAATTAGGTATTCTTGCTGAATGATAATTATTTGTAATTTATACCCTATTAGCACGCATGAAGTGGCAATAGGCTGGTCACGTTTGCCGAAGTACCGACGGCCGTTGAGTCCTGGAATGGAGACTCGGCAACCGTAAGGTAGGACGCCCTCCTTCCAGGAGGACTGACGACCTGAAGAAGGTCGCTGGAGGGGACTGGATGCGAAAGGCGCAGGACCGGGTGTTGTGGCGCAAATTGGGAGAGGCCTATGTCCAGCAGTGGACTACGAGCGGCTGAATGATGAACGACGCAAGAGACATTATCTAACTACAGCAAAATACAGCAACAAAGTAAATAAGTACAATAATCCTTGATTTATTTCCAATAAGTCTCGCCTACGGCCGTGTCGTGGGTTCCGTAACACAATAAAAGAGATTATGGCAGATGAATGAAGTCACCGGCTCCCACATAACAATGCAGTTGACCATTTGTGTGTCATACGCTTGTTTTAGGCTCGCTCTTAAACATAAAATAGTGCATTTTTTAACAGACTTAAAAAAATGGAAGAGATTCTCAATTCGATTGTTTTTTTTTGTTTTTCTCCGAATAATAAAAAATGCTTTAAAAGGTAAAAATAGTTTTTCTTAAGTAGTATTTCTTACTTTTGTAAAATCATGTATTTATATATATATATGTGGAGCCAAAAACCATATTCGAGCCAATTCAAATTGAATTTTGCACACAAGTATACTAAGTATATACAAAAAAAAACACATATATTTTTAAGAATTAACTGATGAGCTCTCTTGTTTCCACAAATGTAAAATTATTACGATTATAATAATCGTAATAATTTTACATTTGTGGAATTATGGTCGAAAATCAGGATTATGATCGAAATTAATCGAGATAAAAAAAAATTACGAGTAAAATGTTCAGTGAATGAGTTCTAGTAAATGCTATAACAATAATTGATTCCCAAATAAAGGTAAAGCTGTATCGTGGGTTTTGTAACAACCGATCAAACAGATTATATCAACTGAATGAAGTAAGCAGCTCCCACGTACTTGCTTACAAGCGATGCAGTTGACCAACAGTGTGTTATCTGCCTTAGATAGGTATATTTGATTATGTGGACCAAAATAATTCTCTTTTTTTTATAAAACGACGTCCGCATTAGGAATTGCTCCAGTGTCGCGAGGGTGTTTACAAACATACGTTTCACACATACAAAGCACACCCAGAGTCAGAACAAATCTTTACGAATCACACAAAGATTGGTCGAGTATGGGGATCGAACCCACAACCCCGCTTTAACCACTACGCCAACCGTGCACTCAGTTCAATACTACAACAATAAAATTAAGATTTTGTACTATTGTTCGCTTTATAATATTAGGTACGTATTCGCATAATTATAAGTTAAATTATTAATAAATAATAAACGTTTTTCCAATCTTCGAGAATTACCATGCTTTTTCTGCCTAATCTTCCATTTATCTTCTTCAGATAGTGTTTTGTTTTAGGTACGAAAATAAACATTTAAATTTCGAATTGCCTTATTCAAAATTAATATGATATTTACTTGATTTAGATTTTAATATTTACAAGTTCTGCTCAGTTCGGGAATAAATGACTAGAATGTTCGAGAAGCTAAAGTGAAAAAATAATATTATTGTTTTAGCGACTCTGTGCAACGCCCAATGAGTTTAAAAATTAAGGAACAGAGAAATATTTAGAGCAGCGTTATCTCGGGCCATTCCGAGTTTATTATAATTATGTGTGTTTGTTTGTTCACAAATGTCGTAAAGTACACAAATAGACAAATTAGTTTTCCTGTTTGTATTAAGATAAATGTATTGGTACAAAAACTAATAAACTGTGGGTAGCGTACGCTAGCGCATCTCACAGCGAGGTCCCGGGTTCGTTTTCCGGGTCTAGCAAAGTGTTATTCGTGTACTTTTCGTACTCCTAATTTTACGTACTTATGCTAAAAAAAATATGCGAGAAAAGTTATACCAAATTAGTATTATGCGTAACTATCATTATGTCAAATAAAGTTATGCGAAGTGAAATTATACCTAATAATATTATGCGAAACAATAGAGTACCTTCTGCTCCTTTGAACCCTTCTGGGTAATATAGGCGTGATGATATGTTGATTATTCATACTACACATGCAGCCTACACATACAAATAAATAAGTAAATATAAATATCTCACTACATACACACAACGTCATATTCCCAAACTAAGCAAAGCTTGTACTATGGGTACTAGAATAGCTGATACTAAATACATAATTATATTCTTTTGTAAATACATACTTATTATACATAGAAACACCCAGACAAAGACAAACCTCCATGTTCATGCACACAAAGATTTGTCTTAAGCGGAAATCGAACCCACGACCTCGACGTCGCAGGCAGGTACACTATCCACTCCGCCATCTGGTCTGGTGGTATATAAATATATAATAGAAATATATCTACAATGTTTGCATGTTCATGCACACAAAGATTTGTCTTAAGCGGGAATCGAACCCACGACCTCGGCGTCGCAGGCAGGTACACTATCCACTCCGCCATCTGGTCTGGTGGTATATAAATATATAATAGAAATATATCTACAATGTTTGCATGTTCATCAAAGGACCACTGTTCCCCGGCTGAGGTATCCAACATTGTAAACATCTGGTGCAAACGAAACGATAAATCGACTTTATGGACGTCGAACACTTCGCAACTTCCTTAATGATAATTTAGTTGTCAATGGAACCCTAAAATTCGTACCTACTAGACATTGCGACGGTCTGTAATCCTTATTATACTTATAATATTATTGATTAACTTCCGCCCGTGGCTTTGCCCGCGTAGTATGTGGATAAATACTGGCTATAAGCTATAATAAAAGCAGCCCTGTATCTTATACATGTCCCACTGCTGGGCTCGGGCCTCTTCTCAAGGTGAGAAGGGTTACAGACCATATTCCACCGCACGCTTGGCAAGTGTGGATTGATTGACTTCACATTTCCTTGAGTATTTTTGGCACTCTCAGGCATGCAGGTTTCCTCATGATGTTTTTCTTTACCGTTAGCGAGCGATAATTTATATAATAATTACACACACAATACAATCTTAACGATTTATTGACAGAGGTGTGTGCCGTGGGTTCGAACCCGAAACCTTTGACTTCGCAGTCCTACGGTCTCCCACTCGGCTATCGCTGCTTTTTTTAGGGTTCCGTAGTACCTACAAGGAACCCTTATAGTTTCGCCATGTCCGTCTGTCCGTCTGTCCACGGCATAGCGACGAAACCGTTGGTGCTAGAAAACTGAAATTTTGCATGAACATGTATGTTAACTAAACAAAGAAAGTCGTAGAATAAAATTTGGAAAAATATTTTTTTTTCAGGTAGCTCCCCTACATGTAAAGTAGGGATGTTTTTTTTTTGTCGCCTTCCATTTCCTTTCTGAAGGACGCCATTTAGTTAAAAAGTAAAATTAAAAATATTTTTCTACGGAACCCTACTGCGCGTGGCCCGACACGCACTTGGCCGGTTTTCTATAAGCTCATATAGCTTATAGAAAAAAGCAGCGATATGTATCATTTCATGTGAAAATTATTATGATTTGGAATGTAACTAAGTAGCATGAATTAAATGACTTTTTTTTTAAATATTGGCCTAAAGGAGAGTTTATAATGAGGCAATAATCACACAATAGACACGGAGGTTTACGTGAACACCCAAAGCTTCGTCCCCAATGCTAATATTTAGGCATCCACTTCATTAAACCAGTGTGTGCAAAATACACCTTATACTCAAAAATACAAACAACATAAAAAATCTTTAACTTTCATAAAAAATCAAGTACGTAATAAACTGGGATTCTCTTTACATAACTTTGATAAGGACGGATGTAACAAGTGATAAGATTGGGCTGATTTACAAATAACACTTGTAAACAAGCCTGATGTGGGAATCACTAAATTATCTATACTAGATTTAAATTAATAAAAAAAAAAGTATGGCAAAAAAAAATGTGCTTAACTTTTATTCATTTTACTTTATTACAATCAGTAGTGACAGTGGACAATGACTTTGACTAGAATCTGTCTTTTAAAATACACATGCAATCCACCCTGTATGTCATAAGTCACTTATTTATGTACGTAATAGTTTTTCATAGACAACACACACACACACGCACACACACACACACACACACACACGCACACACGCACACACGCACACACGCACACACACACACACACACACACAGTCAATCAACAGACATTACTTTGGATAACGCAATTAATCACATCAGTCACGATAAAGTCTCATCAGGTACAGAAAGTTCACTACACTGACATTTTATACATCTTTAAACATCTAAATTTTTTGTATTATATAGAATTATAGTAGTATATTTTGTGTACTTCGTAATTGGCGTAATGTTCCAATATAAATTATTTACCTACTGCTTGTAAGCTGTGAAGTGCCTGTATGAAATAAATAAATAAATAAATAACCATAATTTAAATAGGTTTCTTTCAGTATTTTCATACCATACCTTACTCATAAATCACTTAATCTATTGGTGTAAACCGCACTAGAATTCGTTTACTAGTTCTTGAGTTAATCGCGAACAGACAGACGCGGGGGACCAGTGACTCGGTATATATTAATCTGAGGAAACAAAAAAAACACCGTAAAATTCAAGATATTTTTTCGAGGAAAATTTCAGTTTTTCGCGATTTTTTCGACCAAATTTGAAAAGTGACGTATCTGTAGTAATACATGTCTTTATCAAAAGCATTTTAATATTCTTAGATATCCCTTCTCTTCAACTCGATATCAAAATACAGATATTGCCTTTCCAAGTAAATCCTATTCCAAAATGACTAAGACAAATATGAGTCACATCCAATACTCAGAATCGATAGCGATCAATTTTACTGCTGCGAACTCGGAAACTGTATTGTTTCATACCTGTATTGTTTAGTACATGTAGGCAGCGATAGCCGAGTAGAAGCCCGTAGGACTGCAAAGTCAAAGACAATAAATCGTTAAAATTCTTCTTACCGGAGATATGTGTGTATTTATCATATAAATTATCGCTCGCTAACGGTGAACAAAAACATCGTAAGGAAACCTGCATGCCTGAGAGTGCCAAAAAGTACTCGAAGTCGTGTGAAGTCTACCAATCCGCACTTGGCCAGCGTGGTAGACTAAGGCCCCACCTTTCTCATCATGAGAAGAGGTATTAGATACGGGGCTGCAATTATTATTAGGTTTGTATGATGTAAGGCTTATTTTCTTCTTCTTTATCTTCTTCTTCTTCCCACATGGCACAAATCTTTGTGTGATCCGCAAATGTTTATTGTTGTTGATGTGGTGATGGGTGTGCTTGTGAGTGAATGTGTGTATTTGGCCTTGTCATTGGAACCGTTGGATAGTGTCATTGCTTCTGGCGTTCTATCTAATGTAAAAAAAAAACATTTTTTAATTTATTCTTGTGTTTAACCCACTGAGATGTAGAATAAGTACTTTTGTAGAATTGTAGTCTAAAAGTCAGCCTCATTGTAGGTTTGCGATAACTTCCACTCGTGGCTCTACCTGCGTAGTACCTACGTCAGTAAAAAGTACCCTACGATTCTAACCTGACTTAAAGCCTCATGTGTGCAGAAATGCACCAAAATCGATCTCTCCGTTCGAGCGATAAGAAGTAACAAACATACACACACAAACGTAAATAAATAAATCTTAAATTCATAATCACCCTTCAAATCCAAACCGCTGCCCCGGTGGTGGTACTAAAATAAAACCACAAGCGATATCCCTGTAACTGGAGTGGTCACTCTACTCACCAGATGTGCTTCCCAGTACATAACGCATATAGGTTAGTGTGTAACGGTGGTATTCATATGAAATCTAATCTCGCCTTATTGAGAACACTGTGGAGCCTGTTTAACCAGGATTAATCTTAAATCATTCATTGACTCATCGACCGTCATCGAATCTTTAATTATATTTAAAATTAGCTGACCCGGCAGACATCGTACTGCCTCAATCGATAAATAAAAGACCTAAACTTTTGGATAAAATAAATTTAAAACAAACAAAATAAACTTCTAATTGATTATTTTTATAGCATTTAGCTATGCCTATTCAAATCCTGCCGGTCCCATATCTTTTTCAACTGTTTCTTAGTATAAACAAAATAAATCCGTAATTATTAAAAAAGAATGTTATCAGCACACATAAAAATGATTTCATATATTATATAGTTAACAACTTTCATATAATATTTATTCACCTTTTAAACCTCGTCTGGACTGATAATAATTCAAGATCAAAATTATCCAAATCGGTCCAGCAGGCTGTTCACGAGTTTTAGCAAGTCTAACAAAATGCAATTCTTTTTTTTTTTTTTCATTTTTTTTTATAGATTACCAGACGTCCATATTAAACCTTTAGTACTAGAAATCTGTCTGAAACTCTTGGCTAAGCCGTGGTCAAAGCGCGGACCGTTAGATCTTACTGGTTAAACATCAACCTCTTTTTCACATATCTACAATTTCAACGTAAACGCAAATGTAATTTCTTTGAATAATAGTTCACGAATCTCAATACATTTGACGCAACATTTAACGTTACATTGTATTACCCATGTTGTACGAACGACTTTACATCAGCAAGGTATTAAGTGTATTAAGTGTTCACACGCTAATCCCTCATTTAAAAGCAAAACTGACGTAATCTCGTCAACGTAATTACAAGCGGTTTATGTTATAGGCGGTAGCGATTGTATTATAAAACTGATTTGTTTACAGACTGGGTGTAAATGCCATCGTCAGTGAGTCTGAGATATAATAAAACTACACTACACACATCCTTAGTATATAGTAGCTGTGTAGTTTTTATTACTTGTAGGCCAAAATCTAGACAATAATTATGCCTAAACATCATAAAACATACTAAACATCACGCCTATATTACCCAGAAGGGTGTGGCAGAGGTGTTTAACTCGCACATATCACCTCTTTTGATTAGGTTCAATGGGATAGGGGGTGAGCCTATCGCCATTCACCGGGCACAAATCCAACTCCGTGCTGCTACTAAGAATTTCGTGATGTAAAAAAAACAAATAACACTTTGCCCGACCTGGGAATCGAACCCGAGACCACGCAGTAAGAGGCGTAGATTCTAACAATTAGACCAACGAGGCAGTTATAAAATATGCAACAAATAAAATATGAAAGTGCTGTTTGGAGTTAAGATAAATATTGGATTAATACAATAACGATTGTGTATCTGATGTTCCTAAAACTATTAGTTACTTTTCTTTGTTGGAAACTTTCTGTATATTTGATAAAGGTCTTTTGGACTTTTTGCAGAAATTTTTCAGACTACAAGCTAGACTAGTTTTCTAACTAACCTGCAACAATGGAATAACTTTCGAAAACTGAAAAAGATATACAAGTTGCAACGTTTTATTCAAATTTATTTATTACAATATTATATTTTTTACCAGTCCGCAAGCATTCGCTTGTACAGTATCATAAATAAATAAATAGTAGAATTGTATTATAAATATGTGCTAAACGTCATTACAAGCGAAAGCTCGCAGTCTCGGAGCACCTTAAGAATTTCATGCACTTTTCCTATTGCCGCCTTAAATGTTAAAAACAATATCGCTCGCACTCATAACTTGTACTCACCTCTAACAACTTAATGTCAAACGTTACGCTTAGCGCTGAACAGTTGATCCACTGGGTGGGCCGGAAGCTCGTTCCAAAGAGATCAGGGTATAAACCGAGGTTTAAACTGTGGTTAACCTAACGTGGTCAGTTGTTGAGTGTGCAGGTAGCCTTTGATTTTGTGTTATGCTGCGTCCAGACGTGGTTATTGCGGGACAGTATAGCCGGACGTATATATAATATTGTTGGTAGATACTTTTTTACCTAATGCTAAATTGTTAAAACCGAAGCGACTATTTCGATTGGATTATACTATGAAGTGGATATGGTAATAAAAGTAGAAGAAATATAAAATGCAATTTTCGTACTTCATAAGCACTTCAGTGCAAAAGGTATTCGATTTCAGCACAATCCACAATTAATGCATCGCTACATAAATCACTTTATTATAATGCACCAAACAGAAGATTAAATAAAAAAATCAGACTGCGCTAAAAGTTTATTTTTTACAAAAAATGCTTGACAGATAGGACTGTTCAAAGTACCTGTTATACAGCTATCGGTGTCGAAAGTTTGAATTAATTGAAAGACCCAGAGGGGAGTACAATTTATGAACCATAAATATTCGTTTAGGAGCCGAAAATTGTGGTGAAAGCCACTCAATATGCTCACAAAACCATACATTCTCAATAATTATGAATCAAATCAATAAACATCACGCCGTAAACAATTCAAACTTTTTATTTAAAAAAAATATTTTTATTTCACTGACCTTGTCTACCAATGAGGTGTTATGTTTATAAAATTTAAATTTCGATTTATAGATTCCAATTTCAAATACGATGCCTCGTTTTAGCGCAGGTTTAACTGAAGCTAGTGAACTAGCGCGAGTAACAAAAACTAACAAGAATAACAAATTCATGAGCCTCATAGGGTGTTTGCACTATAAACTATGGTGCTTGGACATTTTTACGATAGCGAATGTCAGAAAGCACTATTTAAGTGCATCATTTTATGTGCAGTTCAATATGCCTTGCAGACAAAATGTTTAGAAGACGTTCCTAAGGTATGCGATATAATTTGACTCCAGTGATTGAGTCTCAGCTCTATTAGTATTGTTTTTTGTTTCATTATAATAAAATGTGACATAACAACGTACATCCAAAACAGAAATTTACTGGTTTCTTTGTACTCTGTTCAATGAAACCAGTAAATTTAAAATCTTGTCTCTAAAAAATTGCGTTTGCTTTACTTGTCTTTATTTCATTAGATCTCAGTTAGTGTTAATTGTTATTCAAGCTACCAAACAGCAATATAAATCAATCGACACCACCGAATCTTTAAGCGAATATTAAGTCATAAGATTTTCTGGGAATTTCCTCTCGACGTGAATTAATCATTTCAAAATCAATGATTCTTAAAGAGAATTAGCACGATCCAAAACTTCTTAGACTGTTTGGAAATGCCAGATTTAAGCTGACCTGAATAATAATAAACAACACTAACTTCGAAATATAAAAATGCGAAAAAAGAAGAGTGTCTAGAGTTAGGTAATTAATGAACCCTTTAAACCCCTAAACTGAAACGTTCTACTGCCAAACAATATGAAATTTAAAATTACATACATAATTAATTATTATATACTAGCATTTTTTGACACATATTACTAAATTCAACAGTAGTAGTATTTATGCTTAATAATCCTTCCGGCAAGAAAAACAAATTTTATTCACTGTTCGACCAAAAAATTCAACAATTTATTTATAAATGGTGTAAAATAAATTCAACCATTTATCATAAAAGGTGTAAAAACGATTTTCCAAGAAACGAAAGCTCGTTGACATCACTCGCCCGGCAAGTTGGCCTACATTGGCCCAATAGCCAAATACGGCCAACCAACATTTGTTTTTGGCAATCAATGTAATTATGTTCAAATATGGCGTTAATTTGTATTAAATGGCTTGTTATTTTTTGTTTGTTTTATCATTTAAGGGCTTATAATTGTGTAACTAAATTGAAAGGTACGTTTTTTGTTCAAGTTAGTAAACGGTGAAAGTAATTTACTGAGAATTTGCGTAAATTGTGAATTTCCTTTAGTGACGGTGTAAAATATTTTCTAATATTTGCTAAGCTTTCATCAAAAAACTCGTTTAACTCGATAACTCGTTTTAAGTAAACGAATTTTCTTAATGAAGTATTTTTTTAAATGACTCTACTCTTAGCAGAATTACTGCGTCTAGATAATTAAGATATTTAAATATGATGTTTTCGTAGTTCTCCGATCTATTAACAATTTATTTTAGATATTCAGCGTCACATTTATAATATATTATAATTTTAATAAAATTTAGCTATGATTACTAAAATAAAATAACTACCAATGTATTAGCTCATTCAGAAATTTACTAAAATAAAATCCCTGAATTATTGCACCAGAGTGTTTTTAAACCAAAAGCCAATGTTTGGTGAAAATATAAGTTACATAAACCAACTGGTATAACTAAACAGCCGTTAAAATTCAGCATAAACAGATGACCATGCGAGGTGTGAATTGACCATAAATTTTCCATTGCCACTATAAGTAATGCTGCATAGAAAGATATGCGAACAATGAGCGATTTAAGGCTATGAACCATTATTTTCTGAGCAAATGTTCTGTTTAAGAAATATTTTGGAATAAGTAGCTGGTTAATAAATTTGCTGTTATGTGTGGCGTTTGTACTTGTTTGTTTGTGTATTTTGCCGCCAATATCGGCAGGTTTGGTACTTGAAACAACTGCTCATTTTGGGAAGCAAAGATGTCGCTATGTATCTGCAATATTTTGTAGATATTTACCTATAATAGTACGATTTATACATTCACATTGTATGCCTTCAGTTACAGGTACATTCATTAATTATTTGCCACGAATGAAAAAAATCTTTAATAATATAGTTACGTGAATATAACTTCTCAGCTTTTATAATTTTAGGTTGTAATCAAATCACCAAATAAATAAATTCTAGCAAATCTGCATAAACAATGGAGTTTAAATAATTTTACAAAAAACACGACTTCATTTACAAAAATTACACTAAAAAGTAAGAAATACTTAAGTAATATTCAACGTCTTGCCTAATCTGTGTATAACTTGAAAAAAATATCTTCGTACGCCTAACCGTTAAGGAGTTGTACCTTCCAGCATCAGCTCAGCAACATGTAATGCTGACTGCTAGATGCTAATATCTGAGTAGCTTTAGGAAACACACGAAAAACAATATAAACCCTTTAAAATTTGAGGGTTGCCCTAGATATCTCTAGGAGCATGATAAGTATATTTTCAGACAGAAAAGATTTTTCAAATCGGTACAGTCGTCTTCGAGGAATTAGTGAGCGAACATAAAAAAGAAAATAAAGTCTAATTGAGAACCACATCCATTTTTTCGAAGTTGCTTAAAAATAGCTTCCAATGGAACACTTCCCTAACACGTGTCACTTTCTATAGGAATGCATTTGTCCAATTTATGGGCCCCATAATAAGTTTTGTTTTTACATCCCAATACATGTTTATTGCTAACTTTAAATATTTACATTTTAGCACATTTTCACATGCCTCCATTTATTATTTAGTTATTTATTGCTTACCAATAGATATGTTGTCATATTAATAGAAAAGCAATAAATTTTATGAAAGTAAGTTTGTGTTAAATGGCAGCTTTTACTTACGATTCGATTTTGAATTTATTATATCTAATTTGTAATTCCTTTTTATCGATCAGTATTAGAAATTCGACTATAATTTATTGAATAAGCTTAGCTTACGACAGTTCAACATAATATAATGCCACATTTTTTTATGATAAAAATTAAGGAATACACTTTTATTGGCAACATTATTGCCTGAAAAGTCAATAGGAATAATCTAAGACCGAGATTTGTGATATTGACATAACATCACGCCTATATTACCCAGAAGGGCGTGGCAGAGGTGTACAACACTTATACTTCACCTGTTATGTTTAGGTCCCATGGGATAGGGGGGTGAGCCTATCGCTATTTATCGGGCACAATTCCAACTCCATGTTGCTATTGTGAATTTCCAGATGAAAATTTCACCAATAACACTTTGCCCGACCCGGGAATCGAACATGAGACCTCGCGTTGAGAGGCGTATACACTAACCACTAGACCATCGAGGCAGTAATGTTGAGTTAGACAACAATTCTTTCTTATATCGTTTATCCTCAAGGAAATTCTCAAAATTACACAATTATTATTTTATGAAAGCTTCGCATAGTAATAACCCTGACTCGTATTACACAGAATCTTAATACAGCAAATAAAATTTTGGTTAACTACACATTTTCTAACGTTTTTTAAGGTACAGAAGGATTATTACGAATACACAACAGTCGCTCCCGAGCCGCCGCACAGTACGGACTTCTCTCTGACATCAGTACGCTACCCGTTGAATAAACGAAGCTTATAAAGGTACTTGGAAGTTTTCCTTTGAAGACCCTGAGTGAGTAATCATGAGGACAACAATTGTGACGTCAGCAATGATGACGTCACACTTTTTAAAAACACTCTGGAGATACCTTATCCATCATTACATTCCGGGAGATTACGAATATAATATATAATAATAGCAGCCCTATATCTAATACATGTCCCACTGCTGGGCTCGGGCCTCTTCTCATGATAAGAAGGGATAGGCCATACCTAGTCTACCACGCTGGCTTAGTACAGATTAGTAGAATTCACACACCTTCGAGCTCATTTTAGGCACTCTCAGGCATGGTTTCCTCACGATGTTATCCTTCACCGCTAGCGGCAATTTATATGATAAATACACACATATCTTCGAAAAGACGAATCTTAACGATTTATTGACAGAGGTGTGTGCCGTGGGTTCGAACCCGAAACCTTTGACTTTGCAGTCCTAATCCCACTCGGCTATCGCTGCATGTTATTATGAATAGGGGTGCAATGGGGTGCATGAAAGGAGCCTCCCCGAGTGACGTACCCAGCGACTCCCTATGTCCGGCGCACCCTGGCCAATTTGCGAGTTCTCCAAAGCGAATTGGCTAATCCTTTTACCACGATGGCAAGTTAAAATAAAATTTAACCTAGCCATCGACACGACGAAGAAGAAGAATTATGAATAGGCATTAGGATACTATGCAGTTGCGAAATTTCCTCTGTATTGCCAATTACGATGTTAAGAATAGTGTTAGAATTATTAGCATCTGCCTACTGACAGCCCACAATTGATGGCACGGATAAGCCTTTAAATGTTAGTCAATTCTGACTGTTATTTTGTACTATGTTAACATTTCTATTATCACTTGAAGGTAATTTATAGCTTACTAAATATTCGGTATAACAGAATATTTACCATGTATATATTGTTGTAGCGAGTTATTTCGATATTTCAGAGATGTTGCAATCTCTTTGCTCACGATAAAATCAAATCTTAAACACTATAGTTACTGCGGGTAATGTGAAAACAGTATTATTGGCAGACGAGCCGATCTTTTCTCTGTCGCACTCTTTTACTACGCGACGGGGCACTATTGTTGTTAGCACTCGTAAAAAATACATGGTAAATTTACTGCTATATCTAAAATTTAATAAGAAAATAACCATGTTTAGTCTCAAAACTTATGTAATTTATAGCAGCTGGTATATGGGTGAATTGCACAAGCATAAAAAACACACGGCAAACGTGAGAATGGTAGTGCAATGTGCTGATTTTTTATTTAATATATTTTTTCTCAAAAAAGTAAGTACTTTTCTACCTTGGCAAAAAAAATCATTGATTTCTACCCAATAATATACTAAAAAAATAATTACAAAGTGTCATTTTATCATCACAGTGGCCTGTCCCGAACCCAATTCCACTCATAAAATACCTTCCCCTGCAAATATATTCATAATATGGATTTAAATCGGTTGTTTTATCATTAAATTATAATATATTCGATCAAATAAAACCATTTTTGTTTGTTTATCTTCTTTCTCATGGATTTGACAGGCAGTCAACTTTTGTCCGGAAAAAAGTTATCATTTCAGAGGACAGTAAGTTTTAGTAGAATAGCCAAGTCAACATTGCGTTGTTATGCCCTTCTCACCTTTCCTCACTTCGGATCAGGCCGGCTCAAGCTCTAGGCGCGATCGTACCAGTCCCAACGTCTTGCGGTTGCCCGCCACAAAAGTAAGTTTATCATTTCAGTGATATGGGGACAAAAGTAGGATCATTTCGGTGGCTGTTATAACTCGAGGTAGATTCCTTTAATTCGTTTCAAAACTGTGTATTTAATTTCGCCGTAAGTACTGATTTGCTTTAGTAATGTTCATATTGTTTTAAAAATTTTATCACATAGTAAGAAACGGTGCACAGTTTATCATTTCAGTGGTTATTTTTTTATCATTTCGGTATACACTTTTCATTTCAGTGGACTCTAAAAAATTCATCCTTAAATATTTATGTAAGTTTTGATGATATTTGATGTCCACTTGCACCCAATGTTATAAAATAGGCTAAAGTTTAATTTCTCACTTAAAATATATAGATAGCATTGAAATTAAAAAAGTCCACCTAAATGACAAAAAAAAATCGCTTGTTGAAATTGACCCATATAAACATAATAAACAACAGGCACATGTAGTAAACGTTATTTTATATCAGAAATTTATAAGTGTTAATAGTGTGAGCTTTTATCCCATGGGACCTAAACATAACAGGTGAAGTGTGGGCGTTGTACACATGTGCCACACTTTTCTGGGTAATATAGGCGTGGTGTTATGAAAACCCCTTTCTTAAGTTACTAGTTCAAGAATCACACTGTTTCTATCTGGTGAAATAATATAATAATACATCTAAAGTAGTTCCTTTAATCCTATCAGCTTCCTATAATGTTTATTTGCCAAAGGCCTATTCAAAAGTCCTACGATGCTAAGATCTAGGTACCATAATATCGATTCTACGAGTCTAATAGTATTAGTCGGCCAATGAGTTGGGTATACAGGGCAAAAACTTCTAAGTCATAGTAAAGACTTACGACACCAGTTATGGATAAGTGAGTTATATATCTATATAGTGGGTATATTACACTTATTTAATATGAAATATAAACTTGCATACCTATCTATTGCAGTCAGTTTTTACTATGGCGTAGAAGATTTTGCCCTGTATACCAAACTCATTGGTCGACTACCTATTTGTTATTCATGGATGACTATTTCAGTACTATAATATTCACAGATTTGTGAGTCTAACTCACCAATTTTGCAACTAAGTAATAAGATTTAAATAGACAGCCTGTCAGAAGTATTAATAACTATTTATTACTTAGTTTAAACTATGTAATAATTTAAGTTATTGTAATTGAATATGTCATATTTGTAATTAAAGGTTAGAGTAGAGTGTTCTGGTTTAAAATTATGGTTTAAGATAAGTTTGACATGTGAACTAAAATGTTATTTAATTGTGTTTATTTTTTTGTACCTACCTAAAAGAATTAGGAATAGATTTTGTCTGATCAGCAGGAATAGTGCAGGAATAAAGAGTTTTGCTCACTATTTTTTGCCTTTTCAAGCTGCTAAGGTGAAAAGTTGTATTTTGCGACATGAGATCAAAGTTATGAACATCTCGTGCTTTTGATTCTTTTACTACGCTTAAATTCTTAACTAGAATCACTCGTTACGTTCGTGATACTTCTGTAGAATCTTTCGCTAATTTACGACTCAGAATTAGCACACGAAGAAAATACGAAGCTTGCTTTCTTGTTGCATCAATAACTATTAATATTTAACTTATTTTTTACTGTTTCTGTAATATAATCAATTAATGTGTCAATATTTCGTTTATCCTTTATTCAGTTAAGGTCGTAACACTAGGAAAAAATTAATGTAAAATTTTATGAGACATTTTTTAACACGTACTTTTAATCGAATCACATGGAGGCTACGTAAAAGGTTTAAAGATATTAGTAAAAATTAAAATAAAAACGATTTCTATAAGTACATAATTGTCTACTAAAAATAATCACCGTAACCTCCAACACTCAAACATGACATTATCTAAAATTGCGTAAACGCCACTCGTGCGTAGATTTTAATTCCTCTCGCCAAACATTAAATCTAAGACAAACATTTGATCTAAGATGAGTGACAACATCTTGCGCACGCGCAGTGTTACGCGTTTGCTAGTTTGTAAGTTATAAGCTTCCGCGATTTTCGGTTTTAAAATACTATAAGAAAATTATGTTCAATGTGTGAAAAATATTGTATGGTGGCATAGACAATTTTAAACATACTTGTTGTTGATTAGTTGAAAAATGAAAAAAATGAAAAAATGTTTATTTCTCACCAATTTCACAACATCAGTAGTAGCATAATGTATAATACAAATAATTTACTAATAGGTAAATTATACAATATTATGTGTGGCAGTACATAGTTTGTTTGGTGGTAAAATTTATCTAATAAATGGTGACTCTATCTTCTGAACTAGGTTGTAGCCTGTATCTCAGAAGATAGCTATAGAATATATAAGATAGTTGATCTCAATTAGGACATGTTTTGAGTATGATCGTTTTATTAATGTTGGAAGAAACTTCATTCAAGAGGTTTAGCTTGATTAAGTATCTAACTATCGTTTAATGATGTACTTTGCACCTTCAGGTATCATGTGGTAAATAAATAATAGAAACATATTTTGATTTAAAAAATAACGACGCCCGCATTAGGAATATATTTATGTATTGCGAACGTGTATAAACATAATAGGTATACATTCTACACACACAGCACCACCAGAGTCGGAACCAATATTTGCGGATGACACTAAGATTTGTCCCGTTTGAGGATCGAACCTACAACATCAGTGCAGTGAAATGCGGCGAGGTGACCGTGAAGTTAAAATATCGTTATTTTAGGCCACTCATTATTTCTGTTGCTAAGCGATTCATCACCCGCTCCCACTGTCTCTCATAACTTGAATCAATACAAACGTCCGTTTGCATCTGTAAATGTAACGCAATATTTACGAAATGTACAGCGAATCTTGTTGTGTTTGTACTGCACATACTTGTGTAGGTACTCTTGTATAGTAATTTGTACTATGATTTTAAGTAGGTACTCTGAACTTGGTTACTATGTACTATACGCGAGTGACCAGATAACAGTTGTGTGGAAAAGGTCGATGCGAAGTGTTCGTTATTTGTGATGAGATTAAACCTCTTGTAATGAACGTAGGATAGCACGATTTATGCTGTTGAATTTAATGTTTATCAACAAACAATTTTATAAATTCATACAATACAGGAATATAAGTAATGCATAAATGGGCTTTGAATACGTACTTATAAACATCCAAGAGAAATCGAACTCAAAAGCGAACAAAACTCGAAATTGGGTGAGAAATCCACGAACGTATACAATATTCCTTATACGTAGTGATGGATGGTTACAGCTCGATTCTCACAATTGTGTCGACTGTCGTTTCTCACGGAAACGCATTGTAGACCAAGAGCCTGCGACTATCAGACCTTCGTCACTTTATAAAACGATGAAAGTTTTTAACGCATGCTCCCAACGCAGTTAAAAAAAATATTTACTAACATTAAGTTTGAATCAGACAGTTGTATACAATCACGTAAGTAGATATAGTAACAATAATTTGACAATTACCAGACCAGACAATTTTGACAGTTTCACTATCTTTCCATAAAAACTTATAGGGTTACCTGTCAACTACTACATCGTTACGTAGCGTATTTAGACTTGATTAATGTCCAAAATTTTCAAGATTTTATAAAATGACTAAGGTCTGACAGTTTTGAGCTGTCTGCAGCAATGCTGCGACACGGGATGGACTTATATTGATACTTTTAGTTCATGCGCTAATAAACCTTCATCTTTAATAAAGTGACACTGGTCTGGCAATCACAGGCTCTCGGTCTATTCCCCCGTGTCGCGGCTTTGATATGTCGATGACATACCAATGCAGTCCTACTATCGGTACTAGTGAACTCGTGACTCTAATTTTGTAGGTTATGGGGATTTGTGTTTGTTTACAAATGCCCTGCGATGGTAATTTTGGGTCATTAGTAAACTACACAAGACCACGAAATGGCGACAGGGTTAACATATATAACATAACATCACGCCTATATTACTTAGAAGGCTGTAGCTTAATTGTACAACACCCACACTTCACCTGTTATGTTTATGTCCCATGAGATAGGAGGTGAGCTACCGCCATCTACCGGGCACAGTTACAACTCCGTGCTGCTATTGTGAATTTCCTAACGGAAAGTTCACAAATAACACTTTGCCCGACCCGGGTATCAAATCCGAGACCTCGCGGTGAGAAGCGCATACACCAACCACTAGACCATCGAGTGGTAGGTGTGTTATTGAAAATTAGGTTCTGCTGAGCAAATTTTTGGTACAAAGTTTGCATTGGATTATAATCACACCTGAGAGAATGGATTGTGATATATGCGGTCTTCCGGTGGAGCACGTATATATTTAGACTATTCTAGACTTATTTTGATTAAACGGTTTTGGACCGTACAAATTAACTAGACCATAAACACTTACTAAACCTGTTTCAGAGTTGTTTATGTACTAACAATAGAACATAAAATCTTATTTCATACTTGCAGCTACCAATATCGAAAACAATAAGGACTGCTAAATAGCAAATAGCAAAGGGCATTGTTCCCACAATCCCTATGACCTTGTATACTGTTCCAATAATAACTACATTGCATGCACGTGTGGCCTATATAAACCACTATTTTTATTGCAAGAACTGATTTAAATCTGGCTCGAGCCACGTTATGGCGTATGGATAGTAGAATATAAAAGCTAGTGTTTATATATGTTACGGTAATTGTGATAAATTGAAAAATGATTTATAATTACCGTTGATTATTAATAATTAAAATATGATTTGCTAAATGTGATTATAATATTGAAATTATCACTTTTGCCGGTAGTTTATGTTGTCAATCTAGTCTTTGGAAAGCTTTTCGGTTCTGGCTGGTTGTTGGTCACAATCAAACCTAACCTTCTTATACGACTAAATCTTAAAAATTTCTATCTTTCCTCTATTGCTCGATTGATCAGAATGATTCTAAGGTTATGTTATTTTTGAAAATGTGTAACATTTATCGGTATTGTAACTAAAGTTTTAATAATCACTGATATACGTAATTAATTTATCACCAACACACGCCTTTTGGTAATTATAAATAATCACCGGTAATTATTTATAATTATCAATTTATTACATTGACCGTAACATACATAAAACTTAGTTACTTACGTACGTCCTTATATCATTCACCAAACTCGCTTAACTTACGATTAACTTTGAACTTAAATTCAATCTATCTTTCCTAATTAATGTTTGAACTGTACAGAGAGATCGATAACGTTTGTTCAGCGTTAAACGTCACTTTTACACGATGGTTAAATTGAGGCTTATTGATCGAACATGTTAGAAAACTGTATACTTGTATAATGAGAGGGTACGGGAGGGCGAAATAGGCCAAATCTATAAAATATCTACTACTTTATTCTGACTTTTAAAAAAAAAAAATAAAATAGAAAATTATTTATCCAAGCTTTTATTTTCTACAGACAGACTAATAATTGTATTCTACACCAATTTGCTACCTGTATTTTTATTATGTCTCTCATCTCTTTAAAGTTAATTAAAAAAAGGACTGGCTATTTAGTTAGTAAAATGGAGGTGAAAATTAATTGTTGGCATTTTTGTTAACAAAACATTTTTTAAAAGGTATTTTTTTTCTAGTTTTCTGTTTTTATCAGACATTGAATTTAGAATCATTCGTTAGAAATAAACTTTATTGTTCATTGTTTATTTTGCTCATACTTATGTACAACATTACATTTGTTAACCAAGATATCATACATGGAAAAAAGTCATAGATGGATTCTGAAGATGACTGGTAGGTAAATGCCAGCTTATTTTTTTTTTCAAATCATTTAAGATAATTTCGAAAATACTGATAGGCCCTACCTAGTCGATTACTAAATCAAATTTTCGCCATTGTTACACCATCAAGCAACGTTCGTGCCAAAGAGTGGGTAGTTGGAATACTTATGAAGACATAAACAATGGTTCTCAATGGGTTGTATGCGAATAAGTTATTAACCCACAACCCACGGGCATCGGAAATTTATCAAGTCTAAGTATGTAATAGTAATTCTTTACATATTACGCATCATGTTACAACTTGAAGATATTATAATATTATTATGACAATAGAATAATCATTAGATATAATGGGATATTTACCATGAATATTTGTTGTAGCGAGTTATTTCAACATTTTATTTACCCGCAATGACTATAGTGTTTAAAGTTTTAGTTTTATCGTGAACAAAGAGATTGCTACATCTTTGAAATAACTCTCTACAACAAAAATATATGGTAAATATCCCTTTATAGCTAGTAATTAGTAAGAAAATAACCATGTTTCGTTTTTTTTCGCTATTTTTGAATAAGGCGTAATACAGATTATTCGTGTCTAAGTTCTGTAATTATTTTTAAAATATGGAATCGCTGATTGGATTTGAATGTTATTTAAGTTAAAATAACAGGAGAATCTTCATAATTTGGATTTAAATGTAATCTGTAGTCGTGTGTTAAAGTCACCTGTTCTCGGATTATAATAATGCTTACCTGGGAATTTGTCAAAATTGTAATCTATTTTTTTAAATTTACTTTAATAGTTCATAGGTTTTCTTTTTGTCATTTAAATAGTTACTGTATAAATGTATACTCTCCATAAATAAATAATTCTTACTCCATTTATAATTGTAACAGCCATTATTTATAATCATATCAAATTCCTACAATTTTGTTTTAAATTGATTTGACTCGAGATATTGATCTTCACTTTCGTTTGATTGATCGTCCATTCGTTTGAATTGGATATCTACTTTCAATCGTTTAATCGACTTTTGTATATATACGTCACTGGTTCGATACAATCGTAGAATTAGAAGTGTGGATATTTTGTACGGGCATCCCTACTTTCTTTTTCTCCCCAAATATTATCAGTTTGAGAGTATGTTTTAACATTTAAAAGGCTTGATTATTTGATTTAGCAGATGGTGTATGCTACTGTTTAGTATGAAGTTCCAGGTTTTGTGTCTGGGTCGGGCAAAAGTGTTTCTTTACGATGTTATTTTCATCAATATGGTACGGTATACGGTATCAATACGGTAATATAGACAGTAGTCATTTACTAAATGACATCGCTCTTTCGGTACCAAACAGAATGCCTCGTCATCCTATCACCAGAACATTTAACATCCTACTTTGTAGGACCAACATTGGCAAACAATCACCGTTGGTACGGATCTGTTCCGAATACAACACTCTGTGTGGAGGTTTGGAAGATGTTGACATATTTCACGACAGCTTATACAAGTTCAGGCGCAAACTTATACCAAAGTAAGCTCATTAAACAGATAGATAGATAATTAATTAATTTGATAAAGTAGGATAGTAATATATTTGATAATAGTCTGTACATTAGTTAAGATAAATTAAGTTAATCCTTTCTCACCATTTTATATGAGATTTATTTATACACATTTCAAGTACTATGAAATTGTTAGAATAGTTAATAAGTTACTGTTGTTTAGAATTAAGAATTTTTGTTATGTATTGTAACTTTGAACGATGTTCACAATGAGTGATGTGCACATATCTAATAGATATACATATAAGGACATCATTAGCAGTAAGAAATATTTTCTAACGTGTATTATGTATGTTGTTGAAGTGCCAAATAAATTAATTAAATAAATATTTTATTTAATAAATTTAAGGGCAGCACGGATTCCGGTACTGTGTCCGAAAGATGGATAGAACATAATTAAACAGATGAAATATGGGCGCTATACCTAACCTTTCTGAAAAACCTTCGCGGAGTATTATATAAAGTATTTAATATTAAATCTTATCACAACAAAGTATAAACTAAAGTGGTTGACTTAAAATTAGGTTGGGTCCTGTGTATATTTATTCTGAATTTGCATACCATTAGGACTGTCTTGTGAAAATACATAAACAAAGTTATCTTAAACTTCCAAAGAGATTTAGGAGTTATGTAAAATGGATATTTAGGTAAATATTTCTCAGAATTACTTGCTGATGTAATAGCAATTTCATCCTAAAGATGTTTTCTTTTACTTAAAATATAGATAAGATTACTTTATTATGATTTTTTTTAGTATTTTAGACAAATATCAATCTGAGATTAAATACATAGTTTTTCTACAAATCTTTGATTTAATATCAATTTCGGTACCAAAATGGATCGCCCATTTTGGTACCGACCGTTATATACTTATACTGTTTATGGTAACTCTTTCTCACCTCTAGAAGATCTATTTGTCATGGTTGTCAAATAAACATCTTCATGAGTAATAGTGTACAAAATTAAATAACCTCCGTAACATACATTTTTACTAAGAACAGTTGAAAAAATTATGCGACCGGCAGGATTTAAACCTGCGACCTCTGCATTGCGGGCAATTTAGGGTCCTGGTAAGAGGCTACCGTAGCTAGGTGGTAAAAGCGGCTGCCAAAGCAGAGATCGCAGGCCGATTCCATTATTTTTAACTGTTTCTGAGTATAATTTGCTAAGCATAGCTAAATGCTATAAAATTATCAATAAGATCCTGATATTTAACCATTTATAAGAACCCAGCCTTCTTTATACGGACAAAACAACTTTGGAATAAGTTACCGGTATCCATAAGGAGTGCTAAATCGCTAACACTATTTAAAACTTTGGTTAAAGAACACTATCTCTCTAAATAATATCTCACCTGTTCTTATTTCTATCTTACATCTGTCATTTGTAATCTAAATTATATTGTCCATTATACAGGGTTATTGGGTAAGTCGACCTAGATCCGTTAAGAGGTGGTAGTTCCCATCATTTCTGACTGATCTGACTATGAAACACCCCACCCTAAACCTAACCGTTTTCGAGATATTGGACTTAGAAGGATTTTTTAAAAAATATCCCGATTTCTTAACTATAGCCTATTTTTTTTGTATCCTATGCCTTTTATTTTTTTTTTAATTCTGATTTTTGTGTGCCATATAAGTTTGTTTATATTTCTCAACCCAAAAAGTGCAAGTATCTGAACCAATGGGATCGTAGTAGACGATTGATACCGTAAAAAAGTAATTAATTTGAAAAAAAAAATTGTTTCTTTTAGTAATATTTAAAAAAAAATCTATGGCGTTAGTTCTGCAGATGTTTTAAATAATATCTACGTTCCATTAGCTATCCAACAAGGTATCACAAGCTAGGGTCTTATCACAATTAAGAAAAAAAATCGATAAAAGGCTCTCAGGTAGCAGTACAAATTTGGGTTCTTTGGTCCTATTGTTCTTCCACGGAGCTGTGGTGCGTGCGAGCGGGACAAACTGACCAGGTGCAAGCGAGATAAAATAATCCCGGCCAATTTGTTGTTATTGTTTCGTTTTAGTCTGCTTCCGTGATTCGTCCGTAGTAGATGCGATATTTAGTGCTCTTCATTTCTTACCCGACTTGGCTTGTATTTCTGGACAGTTTCCTACAAATTGTGACTGTGCTTGTTAACTGGACTTTGAATTGTGCTTCTGAATTGGAACTGTTGAAGATGGCAACCTTCACGAACGAGGAATACGCGGATATTCTACTTTGTTATGGGTACTGCAATGGTGTTTCTGCACGAGCTCGTGACGAATACATTGCACGTTATCCCGGCCGCCGAATACCGGATGTCACTGTCTTTGACGGCGCTTACCGGCGACTCAGAGAGACTGGCTCTGTTTTAAGGCGTCGAGCAGACCTAGGCCGACCACGGATCATTGTTGATGATGAAGATGAAGATAATCAAATAGTTCAACGGTTTAGAGCGGATCCAACTACTTCAACTAATGCTGTTGCCCGAGAACTTGGACTCTCGCAGTGGAAAGTGTGGTTTACGGTGAATACTGCAGGCCTCTACCCCTATCACTACACGCCAGTACATGTTATCGAAGAGGGAGATCCAGTGAGGAGGTTAGACTTTTGTAGATTTATGCTTCATGGAGATTTAGAAGACCCAGCATTTTTAAAACAAATCTTGTGGACAGATGAATCAAAATTTGATAAAGATGGAATTACAAATTACCACAACGCTCATTATTGGGCCCCAAAAGCGCAAAAAAATCCTAACCAGAAGAGGACAAAAGCCGCACAAAGAAGATTTAGTTTAAATGTCTGGATGGGAATCATAGCAAACAAATTAATTGGGCCCTTCTTTCTACCTGATAATTTAAACGGAGAATTTTACGAACATTTTCTAAGAGAAGAGTTACCAAATTTATTAGAGGATTTACCCCTAAATCTGATTAGAAACATGAAGTTCCAACACGACGGTTGCCCTGCACATTACAGAAGAGGGGTCAGGGAATGGCTAGACAACGAGTATCCTAATAGGTGGATCGGAAGAGGTGGACCCATACCGTGGCCAGCAAGAAGTCCTGACCTGACTCCCATGGATTTTTATGTGTGGGGACACATGAAGACATTAGTCTACAATGAGAATAATCCAATTGAAACTATTGACATATTAAGACAGAAGATTATTGAGGCTGCTGACGAAATTCGAAGAGACTTAACGACTGTAGTAGTTAAAAGCGGACTAAGACACCGAATGAGAGTGTGTGTGCGAAACAGAGGCGGCCATGTAGAACAAGATTTATAAATTTAAATAAATGTTGTTTAATAATTATTTGTATTGTTTTATTTCGTTTCCTGGCCCAAAAGAGAAGTTTAATCTTAAGTACCATTGTTTTTTTTTACTACCTGGGAGCCTTTTATCGATTTTTTTTCTATGAATTGTGATAAGACCCTAGCTTGTGATACCTTGTTGGATAGCTAATGGAACGTAGATATTATTTAAAATATCTGCAGAACTAACGCCATAGATTTTTTTTTAAATATTACTAAAAGAAACAATTTTTTTTTTTCAAATTAATTACTTTTTTACGGTATCAATCGTCTACTACGATCCCATTGGTTCAGATACTTGCACTTTTTGGGTTGAGAATTATAAACAAACTTATCTGGCACACAAAAATCAGAATTAAAAAAAAATAAAAGGCATAGGATACAAAAAAAATAGGCTATAGTTAAGAAATCGGGATATTTTTTAAAAAAACCTTCTAAGTCCAATATCTCGAAAACGGTTAGGTTTAGGGTGGGGTGTTTCATAGTCAGATCAGTCAGAAATGATGGGAACTACCACCTCTTAACGGATCTAGGTCGACTTACCCAATAACCCTGTATAAGTATAATACATATTTTTAGGTATTTATATATTATATAATATGTATAATATGTAATATGTATGTATAATATGTATATTATAATATAAGTAATATTATAATATACATATTATACACGAAAGGGAAGTTTAAAGTGTACTAAAGAGAATTAAGAATAGGGAAAGAATATAAATGCATAAAGATATTAATTATGATGAATATACTCACGTATAGGTACAATAATAAAATACTTACATAATATGTAAGTATTTTATTATTGTACCTATACGTAGGTAAAGAATATACCATTGTACCTATACGTATAGGTACAATAATAAAATACTTACATAATATGTAAGTATTTTATTATTGTATTGTTTATGCATTTATATTCTTTCCCTATTCTTAATTCTCTCTAGTACACTTTAAACTTCCCTTTCGTGTCTCTTTCTTACTCTCCATCCAATGGTTGTCTGTAAGAGATTGCCTTAGTTGCGATAAGACCGCCATTTGTACTATGTATCTTCTTTTTTCTGTAAATTTTTTTTCCTTGGTGTGCAATAAAGCTTTTTATTATTACTATTATTATAAAACAAGTGTCAAGAAAGTTTTTTAAACTAATACCAAATTATCTTAAGTAAACGGTGTGAGTAAACAATGTGTAATTAGAAAGTGAAAACCAAGCAAATTTTCTATGCACCTGTGGAAAGTCAAAGTGCTTAGCAGATTAGTAAACTGTTTACGTTTTAAAGACTGTGACTTTTGAAAAGATGATGAGTTGGAGTAGAGAAAATTATTTAAATATGACAAGGCTATAATAAAAATACGTAAGTTGTTGCTTCATTGGTACTAGTACTAGCAACTGCCTACAATCGTGCGAAACGGCACGCACACATAAACATGCACACCGACAAGACCCCTAAGCGGCAATCGCTACTGAGTACACCGCGACAACCGCTTAGGCGTCTTGTCGGTGTGCATGTTTATGTGTGCGTGCCGTTTCGCACGATTGTAGGCAGTTTCCGTACTGTTTGTACATATTTATACTGTGAACGTGTTGTCTGCATGTGTGGTGTAGTGGTTTAAGCGGTCGCCTCGCCGCTCTCCACTGCACAGGTGTTGTGGGTTCGATACCCACATGGGACAAATCTTTGTGTGATTCGCAAAGATTTGTTCTGAGACTGGGTGTGCTTGTGTGAGTGAATGTGAGTATTTGGCGTTGTCATTGGGACCTTCTATTTAATGTAAAAAATCCAAATTATTTATTTATTTATTTATAGCTGTTTTAAATTCATATACAACTTTTATTAAGCTAATCTTCCAAGACGAATCATAGAAGAAATATCAAGTAACTGAAACAATAGGTCTTTTATATTCCCAATGCCAACGATTAGTCAATACGAAGAGTTATTTGTCAAATCGGTCCATGATTTGTCATTATTGTACTCGATTTGTCAAATATTGTCAGATAACACTTCGATGTGGTGGTCCGTTTGATTCTGTATCGAGTAACTATGTTTGGGGGAAACGTGACATGGTATGTTAATAAACAGTAAAAAATTTAATGGTATGTTTTCCATGTCAAAAACAGAACCTATACTTAGGCCAGTTCAAGAGAGTTTAACTTTCTGTACTACAAAAACTTTCCATTCACATTCGTGGGTTAATTTCCCTAAGATTCCATCATCAGACAGACCCCAACTTCCTTACCATGGGACTATCCTCAAAATATACTGTTTTGGATCAAAACATAATTATCAAAATTGGACCACTCAGTAGAAAGTTATGCGTGGTCTAACATAAAAAAATATATAATAATATATACACGTTACTTAAGAACATCCTCCATTTTTTTTTCGTCGGTTATAAAATATACACTTGTAAAAATATACAGTTACAATATCTTTACTTAACTATTTCGTTACAACACTATTTTTAATTAAAGTTAAATAAAAAAAAAACATTTAAGTAAATTATCGCTCGCTA
The DNA here is from genome assembly GCA_905147285.1 of Hypena proboscidalis. Taxonomy (NCBI): domain Eukaryota; kingdom Metazoa; phylum Arthropoda; class Insecta; order Lepidoptera; family Erebidae; genus Hypena; species Hypena proboscidalis. Next base: position 4,339,329 of record LR990147.1, read on the forward strand.
ACGGTGAAAGAAACATCGTGAGGAAGCCTGCATGCCTGAGAGTGCCTAGAAAGTGGCCTTGGCCAGCGTGGTGGACTATAGCCTAACCCTTCTCATCATGAGAAGGGGCCTGAGCCCAGCAAAGGGACATGTTAAATAAAAGCACAGTATCTCTTCTTATAAATACATCGCCTTATTCCTCAACAGCACCGCGATCTCAATGGAACGGCTAAAATACATTCATATCGTAACGTGGTGAGTTATGTTTATAAATCAGAGTTAGATTATCAATAGTTATTTTATTGTTTATTGCTAAATGTGTCTTTAGGATTTGGATATCTATTGAGGTCTAAATTGTTTCTTTGTAATATTGATAACAATAATTAAAATGGTTTGTACCTATTGTTCGCGAATTATGATAAGTAAAGAAAGAAGAAAGTATTGCTTAGATAACCTAATGGCTCTATAGATTAAAATAAATCAATTTAATATTTGATTGATTGAGTTCATTTTAATTGCATCGTGAGATCTGTTGATAAGTATATCTAAGTGAGATTTATTGATGGAGATAAGATTATGTGGAATCTAGAATTGAAACATAATAAAATAAGTTATTTACAAACACTTATAATAAACTTCTTTTTCTTTCTTATTGATTATTTTTATAGCATTTATTCAAAAGTTTAGAAATTTTAAATTAGAATCTTATTTTGAGGAACTTAAATTACTCTCTAATCAGCGCACAAGTCAGCTATTTAGGTGTATCTGACAAATTGGCAGATACACCTAAATGCTAAATCAGATATCAAATCGACGACAACCAAGCCGATACATCATTGGAAAGTAAAAGTCTGAAACAATAACTCATTCTTATCTGAATCGTTTTAAAACAATCAGCACTTATTATTCACGAGATCATTTAGTGATGTGATGATCTACTGATATTCGTATCTGGCAAATATTAGCTTATGAAAATTCATCGCCACCGAATATTTATAGTAAAATATTATTTAAATAAATACCGTTTTTCTAGTTAACACCAAAATTGTTCAAATAAGATTATTAAATTGAATTAATACATTTTTAATGAAGTGAAAAGTGAAAAATTTACACATATTTTTTTACTTTCTTGCTTAGGGTGTTTGCCGATAGATTGGATGGTTCTCTGATCTGTAGATTTAATGAACTACATGTCAATCTAGGGGTACAGTGAGACATCAAATTTATTGATTAGTTTATTTTTAATGTAGATTTTAAATTGCAAGTTCGTAACTGTATTTAAGTATATTATTAATTGTGGACTGTCGAGTTGTCTGAAATAAAGAATTATTATTATTAAAAAAAAACACTTGCACATTTTCTTTCGCAATATTATCGTTGGTTTAGTTTGAGTGTAGGACGCTAATTTTGAGTAACGTTTCGGTTCCTCACCAAGAGAACGCATTTTAATTCATGTATTTTTTATAACTTTGTAGTGTTCGTACTCGATATCTACTATTAATAATCGTATTTTTTAAATCGGTTTCCGTAACATCACTAATAATAACCTAAAATTTGATATCCAAGATTCCCCGAATCATTGATCCACCCACAATGATTCTGTATCATTATATTCATCATTGCATAAAAACGCATTGTAACTTCGATGTTTTATTCATAAGAATACGCCTGTTTCATTGTATTCAAATGAATACTTTCGCCAATTATTTTGGCTAACTTTCGCAGATGCTGGGAGGAAATAGGCCGTGGGTTGTATGATCTGTTGTATGTGCTTTAATGAGCGCATTGCTAAATTAGTTGCCAATATTCTTCGCCTACACTTTATTCTAATCATATTTGCTACCCAACTGCCTCGATGGTGTAGTGGTTAGCGTATGCGCTTCTCACCGCGAGATCTCGGGTTTGATCCGGGTCGGGCAAAGTGTTATTTGTGAACTTTCTGTCAGGAAATTCTAAATAGGCATTACCATCATCCCCTATCCCATGGGATCTAAATGTAACAGCTGAAGTGTGGGTACTGTACACCTCTGCCACACCCTTCATTTCTTACATACATTATAATAAGGAATATCTATGATGTCATATCGTATTCTACAAAAACTAAAGTGCAGAAAGTTTTTAGCTGTATTTTTGGTAATTGTAAATAAGAATAGGCTCGTTACCCTAATTCCAGGCAAAACGAAAATAAGCCAGTTAATAAAAAGTAGGTATACTAAAAAGCAGTTGAAAAAAAATATAGGACCGGCAGGATTTGAACTTGCGATCTTCTGCACACCGGGCAGCCGCATGCCCATTTTCATTTTTTATAGCTAAATGCTATAAAAATAATCAATAAGAAGGTAAAAGTAGGTGTGTGTTGTACCTCACTTCTCATTACAAAAGCAATCACGAGCTGTTAAATATTAATGGTACCATTTATCATTCTATCACTCAACTGGCATAAAAACAATATCCGGCCATTGATTCAATATCTCTGCTAGCACTTAGCAGACGCATTGTCGGACTGTTTATGTGTATACGCTTGTTAGAGATGCTTTATTGCACAGCGTTTAATTGAAAAACCACCAACATTCTGTTTTTTCCTGTCGAATAACACTTTCCTAGGATCGAACTCGAGATCTCAAGATGAGGGGTCGCAATGGCTGTTTTAATATTGTAATCGTGTTAAATGTGTCATACAGACTATATTTCAATAATTAGTCAAATTCATTTTCAAGCTGAAAATTTCAAATGAATGATATTTTAAATTTGCGTAAGCAAGATTGAGCGTGTAGCTGGACAATCGACTTGTATGCACAAACTGTTTGTGCGTGAGATGGAGCGTGTAGCCGGAATAAGGATCGCATTTCTGATTTGCAAATCTGGTATCAAAATTAAAATTTAAAAAAATATTAAAAAAAAATCATTTTTTTACGCAGGGAACCCTAACACCTGCAATATTTCCAGACCGGTTAAGAAATGTCAAAACGTAGCTGTCAATGTTTCCCGCTGCGGATTTTTTGTTGTATCGTGTCGCTATGCCGTCGCAATGTCGCCCAAGTAAAAAATAATGTACGGTACACAGCATGAGCGACTGGTTTGGACTTTTCAAAATGTGTCGGTTAGTTTTTGAGGTGGAATTTACAGGTGGTCTCACAGCCCAGCATGTTATGCTTTTTACTAGGTTTGTTTAAAATGTGGAATAAAATTTTACGTACAAGCTGGCTTGGCTACAGTCTACTATGCCCTTGTTTAGCAGTTGCAGCTCCCGTAAACCTTTGTTGTGTGAATATATATTTGCTATACTCGCAAAAACCCTATAAAATACTTTCAGGACCTACTTTTTTTAAATTTTATGACAATTAATACATGCTCTCTCTTTCTCTCTTATCCTAGCTTTTTTTGGGCTTCTAGAAAAACTTAGTTTACCGACTGCTTTCAATACAAATTTATTTTAAACTCAAACATCGCTATCTCCTTTATTTTATCAAAGACCTAAAACGCACAGATTCTCCGTCCAGTCCAAATGCCTTTACAACGTAATGAAATCCAATATCCGCCGGCGTCCCTTCAGAACTAAAACTATTTATTTAATTGGTTCTGTAATTAGCCGCAATTCACTATGACTTATTGTTTTATTGTTCGTCAATCACTCTGAATGGAATTGAATTGATTGATGTTTTTTCTACTTTAAGCTAGCACAATTAAAAAACAATTAATGTGTCTTCAGTAACCAAACGATTATAAGTAGCTATTTAATACAATAAATAATAATGGCAGCCTTGCCCCACTGCTGGGCTCGGGCCTTTTCTCATTATGAGAAGGGTTAAGCTATAGTCTACCACGCTGGTCAACTACGGATTGGTAGACTTTACACATCCTCGAGCACTTTTTGTGTACTCTCAAGTATGCAAATTTCCTCACGATATTATCCTTCACTGTAAGCGAGCGACAATTTATACGATAGTTACACACACATATCTTTACACACATCAAGACGAATATTAACGATTTATTGATAGATTGAGATGTGTGGGCCGTGGGTTCGAACTCGAGACTTGGATCATTTTGTCATTATAAACATAACCTATAATGTATAACATACCTATAATGTCAAGGACAGGGATAACCAAGCGATAAATGTAATATATATTCTGGTGGCACAATGGTGTCACACCAACCGCGTAGTGGTTTTATCCGTGGTTGGCTGTCACCGTGAAAACATCAAAATGCCTCATTAGGTGGTGAAAGGTTGCACAAACTACCAAATACACACACATACATAATATAGGGGAAATAAATAACACTTTGATATTTTATATCACCGCATCACAAATCCACGATCCTTTTTAAGTTGACGAATTCGTAAGTCAATTTGTTCGCACGGGCCTTTAAACATTGATTAACATATAAAAAAGAACAATAAATAAAACAACAATGAAATTTTTAAATCCCTAGAGGCAATTTTAAAATCTAGAACCTTTGATAAATAATACAACATGAACAAAAGTTGAATTCGGGTTGCAACCAATATTTGTACCCTTTGTGCCTGTCAGTCAAACAAACAACCAACAGTTTGTATTATTATTTATTCATACTACTCTGTTCCAGCTATTTTGTTGGCTTATTGTTGGGTAAAGGGTAGTGTTATACTCCGACGTACTTATTTAAAACAAATCACGTATTGAAACGGGTAGTTGTTTTTAAATTTTGCCGCAGGCATACATAAGTTTGTGGACTTTGCTATACTTTCTCGTAATACTTTTGACGATTAAATAATAGCAGCCCTGTATCTATTGCATGTCCCACTGCTGGGCACGGGCCTCTTCTCAAGATGAGAAGGGTTCGGCCATAGTCCACCACGCTAGCAAAGTGCGGATTGGTAGACTTCACACACACCCTCGAGTACTTTTAGGCACTCTCAAGGTTTCCTCACGATGTTTTCCTTCACCGTTAGCGAGCGATAATTAATATGATAAATACACACAATGACATATCTTCGAAAAGACAAATCTTAACGATTTATTGACAGAGGTGTGTGCCGTGGGTTCGAACCCGAGACCTTCGACTTAGCAGTCCTACGGTCTCCCACTCGGCTATCGCTGCTATTTTGACGATTATTTACTATAGGTAATTTATCGCTTGTTAAAGTGTCTGTTTGACAGATCGGTTTGTTTATACGGTATCTTCCGATGTCTCTTAACCAATGGTCTAGTGGTAGCGTAGCATATGCGCCTCTCACCGCGGGTTCAAGTCCCGGGTCGGACAAAGTGTTATTTGTGAAATTTCCGTTAAGAAATTCACAAAAGCAGCACGGAGTTGGAATTGTGCCCGGTGGATGGCGATAGGATCACCCCCTATCCCATGGGACCTAAACATAGCAGGTGAAGTATGGGTGTTGTATGGGTGGCGTGATGAAATAAGGGTGCATGAAAGGAGCCTCCCCGAGTGACGTAGGGAATCGTTGTTTCCCTACGTCCGGCGCACCCTGGGCAATTCGAAAATTCTCCAAAGCGAATTGGCTAATCCTTTCACCACGATGACAAGTCAAAATAAAAATTGACTCAGCCATCGGCACGATGAAGAAAAAGAAGGCGTGTTACGTATGCGTCAGGCATACCGATGGAGCTACATGAGCCGTGGCGCAGCGTCAGCAATACGAGCGGTGGACGTCGCGCCATACAACCATTTTTACCGGATTGGTGCACTTTCGTATCTAACATCGAGCGTTAGTCACCTATCTTAGAATGTAGACATTTAAATTTTAATTGTATTTTTTAATTATAGTCTTATTTTAAGTTAATTTGGTTTCCTTTCGACCCTCTGGCGGCGGCCAACGTAATCGGCGTAATGATTTTCAAAATAATAATATATGAGTCCATTACTCTATAACCAACACGTTACTTGCCTATTGAGAAGCATTTGACAAGGTTGCCAAATAAAATGGCCATAGTCAATCATGCTGCTTTTTTCGTTGTTTTTTCGGTTGATCGTAAAGGTTAAATGGTTGATCGATCGGTTGAGATTTAGGTGTATGTTACTGTAATTGATATTCTATGATATTTGATCTAGCTATGTGTGAATTGGTTGTCGTGTTAGAAAACTTGTTGACCTAACATGTCACATTGTGCTAATTTTGCAAGAGGTTACAAAAAAAGCCTCGATGGTCTAGTTGTTAGCGTATGCGTCTCTCACCGCGAGGTCTCGGGATGCATTCCCGAGTCGAGTAAAGTGTTATTTTTGAACTTTCCGTCAGGAAATTCACAATGGCAGTACGGAATTGGAATTAGTCGCGGTGGATGGCGATAGACTCACTCGCTATCTAATGGGACCTAAATATTTTGCCGTGAGGAAACTCAATAGCAGCACGGAATTGGAATTGTGCGTATAGGATGGCGATAGGCGTAACCTCTAGCACATAGGACCTAAATATAATGTAAGTAGGTGAAGTGTGGAAGATGCTATTTTATGAAGTTAACGTATAGTAGAAGTATAAAAGAAAGAATAATATTTAAAAATGTATTTAAATATTGTTTCTTAAAAAGGAAATTTCACCCAATTTCTCTGGCAAGCTAAACTGACAAGAATATATCATTTGGCAGTATCTAACGAAAGTTAGCCTTTTGGCATGTGCCAGTAATTTATTGCAAAACTATTCTTAAGTATTATAATAAGGAATAACTTAACATAACATCACGCCTATACTACCCAAAAGGGCGTAGCAGATGTGTATAACACCCACACTTCATCTATTATGTTTCGGTTGATACGGGGTAAGACTAGCGCCATCGACCGGGCTCGATTCCAACTTCAAAAAATCTATATAACACTTATACCAAACCCGGGGGATGAACCCGAGACCTTACAGTAAGGATGCCCAAATTATACCAATATACCTCAAGGCATTCAAAGAATGATAATGTAACTGAAATATGTATGGTCAGTGAGCATGCACATTGCACAATAAGTTTAACGGTTTTCTGGACAACAATACTGTGAATGGCCGCTGTCGGGAAAAGTCGTCAACTTTCTTGTACTGGTAGCAGAAAAATACAATAAAAAATATATATTTTTAATTTTGTTGAATACCATTTGGATGCAAAAAACCTAGACGTATTTATTTGTCCGTTTTTCGGACTTTTGTCTCGGATCTTTAAAGAGTTGGTTAAATTCACTCTATCTGAAATTACATTAAGAGTCGATTTCATTAGTTTCTGGCAAGTTTTAGATAGTCTGTTATCCGCCAGAAAACTCCAAAAAAGTTAGTTTTTATACTATCTTATCAAAAGCATGTAAAACTGGACCTAAGGGATATTCGCACTGATATTCGTGTATATTCTTAATATTCGTACTTTAAAAATAAACTTACCATAATAAGGAATTAATGTAAAGTATTTAAATATATTCAACCAGTATCGTAACAGTAATAAACTAATAAGTGTTACATAAAACGTATATATTTTTAACCGTTTTCAAATTATTTATCCAAACATTATTCCAATACTCTATTTAAATGTTTCACTCAGTTTTTCTTTCCAACTAATAACAAACTGGCTCGATAAACTGAAATTGTTTGAAAATTCAAAGGAAATATTTCGCTTTTCGACGCACAAAGGCAAATATAAATTTGTTACCAATTTGTTTCCGTGCCTATTCCAATAAAACAGATGCAATTCATCAAAATTTGATTAGGGTCCTGTTTCGTTGTTTAATTAAATATAAAACTTTGATTTAAAAAAATAAATTGATGTAATTAGACAGCCCATCATGGGGTGGAAGAGTTTTTGAGAGCGATCCTCAAGCGTCTAAGAAGAAAAATTAAAAAACTTGCAGTAGCTTTACAAAATGTAACAACACATAAAGGGGTTTGTCAGAGGTGTACAGTAACCACCCTTCACTTGCTATGTTTAGGTCCCATGTGATAGTGGATAAGCCTATCGTCATCTACCGGACACAAATCCAACTCCGTGCTACTATTAAGAATTTCCTGACTTAAAATCCCAAACACATTTGCTGGACCTGAGAATCAAACCCAAGACCTCATAATATTTTCAGTACTAAAATGTTAATAATCATGATCGTTTTGCAGTAGCATAACTTACGTTTTTAAGAGCATAAATGAATCGAGAAAATTGTGATTATTAAGTAAACCAACTCATGAAAATTAATTTATTTAACTGACTGGCTGACAGTACAAGCTGTTGAAAAAAACATTGAATTGAATGCGGACTATTCAGATGCTCCTTAAAAGGATGGCCACGATTAAAAAGTCCAAACTTTAATGTACTTCACTTGTGCTAAGGATGAGTTCCGTACCATAGGTACAGTAAGCACATATTGTAAAAGATTTTATTGGCAAGAAAAACTATGTAGTTATCAACACTCTATGTACTACGGTAATCTGAAGATTTTAAGTAGACACTAGTTAGAGTTTAGTACTCAGTTAAAATAGCTGACAGCAGCGATAGCCGAGTGGGAGACCGTAGGACTGTAGGACCGTAAGTCTAGTAAGTTAAAGGTCTCGGGTTCGAACCCACGGCACACAACTCTGTCAATAAATCGTTAAGATTCGTCTTTTATAATTATATTGTATGGGTCTTTTATGATATAGATGTATTTATCATTTAAATTATCGCTAACGGTGAAGTAAAACATCGTGAGGAAACCTGCATGCCTGAGAGTACCTAAAAAGTACTCGAGTCAGCTCGAGTAGCTCGAGAGCTCTGGCCAGCGTGGTGGACTATGACCTTACCCTTCTCATTATAAAGAGAGGCCCGAGCCCAGCAGTGGGACATGTATAAGATACAGGACTGCTAATTATTATTACTCAGTTAAAATATGATTGTAGAGGCAATTTCATAGACATCAAACATAATAAAAAATATATTTTTCAAACAATATTTCTTAAGAGAATATCTCTTTTGGATTCTTGTTCTTCGAACATAACATTATTATCTAATTGGGACCATCATACATAAAAGACTTTTCTTTGACTTATTGGATCTTGCTTAATACCATTTTATTTTGTTTGTTTTTTATTCCTCTCATTGTGATGGTAAATGTTTTCTTCAAAGTTAAGTTATACATCAAATTAAAAAAAACTATCCGACCGAATGTAATAGTGACCTGAATTATGAAAACAAAACAATAAATCAATTTACGTGTGCCATGCGTGTGTCGCTTATTATTTGGTCAGGTTATATTTTTTGTTAGTTTTTATAGTGTTTCTTCTTTTATACAATGTTGTATTTAAATTGGGTACAATATTAACTGTTATCTTGCGATCTTGCTGATATTAAACTTTGTAAGGAAAATGTAATAATTAAACGCAGCTGGATAGGCAATACTGTTGCTAATTTTATGCATAGTGCCTGGGTTACTTCTAAATACTAGCTACTACTAGCTTAATATATACTAGCTTTTACCAACGAGCCTTTACAAACCTTTTTATGTAAGCTAAAAACTTTGTTCCCTTCTTCACCCTCTTTAGGTAGTCAAATTTCAAAATATACGTTATTTCTCGTTGTTAACCTCTTTGCAAAATTTCATTGACCTCTTAGTTAGCCATCGCGTTAGTGAATCAGTGATTTCTGCCTGAAATAGTCTAGAATTGAATCACTCGCTATGATCGTGTTTCTCATATAAATCGATTTGCTTCGTACAAATCGATTTTTTTTTTAGATATCAGGTACAGATTATGACCTTTTATGTTTACTTTCAAGCTAAAATATCAAGGAACGCCAAATACCAACACGACCAAAACCCTCATTCAAGAATCGCTCATCCTCCATTACACATTTATTTTAAACACTTGAATGAAAAATACATTATACATTTTCCAACGTCTTGCAGTTGAATTTTATTTACTTTTTTGTGAATTTAATCGTTCTCTTTCGAATCGTACGGCTACCGATCAACCTATACATTTCCAGAATAAGATGGTCTTGCATTGCACGGCAAGCCTATACAACGGGAGACCAGCTTATTCTGTAAATGTATGGGTTGATCAGTAGTTGTCTGTACCATTTTTTTTGCTTCCTCAATACCTGATGGTAATGTGCAGTTTTTGTAAGTAACTGTTAAATTTCATTCAATTCCAAATTGGATGGAAAAGGACTGGTACTTAATTGTAAGCAACCGTTTTATTTTTTGTCGCAACTTGGCTGCGCGGTCAAGAAACGCTTAACAATTTGTTTTATTAATTACTTACATTTATTTGGTATTTGTGAATGATACAGCTTGTAATAAAATAAGTGTCTATTTCATAAAGTAAAATAATAATATTTTTTGTCATCGGAGTTCCTACCCTAATATTCAATAAGTATCTACTCAGTAAGCAATTAAGTATCTACCTACCTACTTCAGCCATATTGAATTTACAACAAAAAAACAAAAAATTAAAATTAAATATCTTATAATTAGCTGTGTAAATATTATGTAAGCTATTAGATCAATGAAGCAGTAAACTATCTTCAAATTGATTGGCATGTTATAAAAAAATAAAAGCAAATTATTCGCTCGTTAATTCCTAAAAGTGGTTTTTAAAACATTGGCCAACCATGTTTTATTAATGAAACTTATCCGAACCATCAAGAATCGATTAAGAAGTTACAAAACCTTATTCGATCAAATCTCGATAAAAAATAAAGCGACTGTTGATCATATCGATATTGATCACAAAAAAACAATAAATAGGTAATGAAAATTTAACGCAACTTTGCCGTATAATTTATAAATAAATAAGGAGGTGAAGAATCGATTAATAAATTGGTTTAGTAAATCGATTAATTTCTTATTAAATGATTTGTGAACCAGTTTTTTACTGTAACTACCTTTATCATGAACGGTGAATGTATGTTTTGTTTATGACTGAATGCATGAATGAAATTAGTTCCAATTGCAATGAATTTAGTCAAAATAGCAATGAATTTAGTTCCAAATCATGACACTTTTTATATTTTTATACATTTTAAGTACACTTACAGTACCAACATAGCCTAATTAGTTGTGATAATATTGCATTTAATAGTACTAAAACATATAACCTATGAACATTCACAATATTTACTGATAGGCCTACGATTTCAGTTATTTCAATGCCAAACTTGAACATTATCTAATAAAAATAAACATTTTTTTTTTATTAATTGCTACCTTACTACTATCATTACATTATAAATGTATGCTGTAGTGATGTTTGACGACCGGATGGCGGAGTGGGTAGTGTACCTGCCTGCGACGCCGAGGTCGCGGGTTCGATTCCCGCTTAAGACAAATCTTTGTGTGCATGAGCATGGGGGTTGTCTTAGTCTGGGTATTTCTATGTATAATAAGTATGTATTTACAAAAGAAAAGTATATTTGTATTAGTATCAGTTATTCTAGTACCCATAGTACAAGCTCTGCTTAGTTTGGGACTAGATGGCGTTGTGTGTAAGTTGTGAAATATTTATTTATTTATTTATTTATGTATGACAAAATAACCAATTTTTACCATCCATCAGTATTATAACAAACAACGAATGAAACGCAAATTTGCCACATCCATTACTTAAAAGAAACGTTGCGTGTTGTCACAGAATCAGGCTCCAGATGCGTACGCGCAGTGAAGTCGTATCTTTGTTTTATTAGTCGTTTGTTCGAGTAGTTTATTGATTTCTGAAAGGCGTTTCAATGTATCGTCTAGATTTATTATGCGGCCGTATGTGGATACTTTCTTATTTTCTTTTTTGAATACAATATGCGCGTTTACTGTTGTGATGAGACGTTTAAGATGGGAGGTTGTGATACTGAATTAGTTTGAAAGAAAAATGGTAAGTAATGGGCTTACGAGTATGTTTATTTTGCATTATAATGCAGTTATTCATTTAAATAAAAATGAAAACTTTTGTCTGCCATTTTGTAAGTATAAAAAGGACTTTAAGAGCATGACTATAAAACTTACTGACTAGAATAAAGTCTCAAATTAAAACAGTAACTTCATTACCTAAATCAAAAATTATATATCGGCAAAATTTCAGTCTGTCGTATTTTAGTTGGCATTTTTTTAAAGTAGGTGCGTTTGCAGCATTAGCAGCAATACGATTTCTTTTAACCACATACAATTGACAGCCACTAATTGCACTTTCAATATAAAATCTTTTAATGCATTTAATGCAGTTGACCTCATAAATATTTGATTTTATTACAAAGTGTAAATAAAATAGGGTACGTCATTAAAAAAACGGGTCTCCCGTACTGAATTCAACATTCATACAATTGTCGAGAAATGCACTTTTTTGCTGATCGAGAATTTCCCAGTGGGTTATATTGAATAATGTATCATGCACAGAAGTCGACGAGAGCGTGAGTTGGATTTGTAATGCGGGTTCCGTTTGTTAATGGCCGTTCTGGTTTTTGTGAAAAAGCTTTATACCAAGTTTTCTTTGGTGTTTGTGGCTATCTGTTTAATTGGATTTGGTTTCAATTCTGCATTAATCTCGCTGTTGTCGCTACAAAATGATTTTGACGTGTAAATACTAGATTTTTAATTCTCGAGTGCAGTAGATAATTAAAGGTATCGCTGTATACCGTAATTGGCTAAGAACCATTTGAAATGTATGTTTTAAAGACATTTCCGTAACCATCAGAACTTTCTGCAGTCAAAAGATGTCTATAAAGAATTCTGTCTGTCATATTGAATTTCATTCTTTTATAGAATCAGATAATCCCAATTCAAGAGTTTCCTTAGTCACTTATCTATAAATATAACAATGAATCGTTCTTTCTCCTGGTCACGGCATCACGCGTGGACGGATAACCGGAAGCACCGACCTTTTTTTGCTGTGTTTGTTATTATCAGAAGATGGTTCGATGGACGAAAAATGAGAAAATGTAAAAATACTTCATCTTTTCTTATGATTTGCTAATGTAGCCTTAGCGCTTTTCAGAATATGGTTTTTATTTATAGAATTGACAGAATGCGTGTTAAAAAATATCGTCAATAGGATGTATTTAAAGTTAAGAAACAGCACAGGCGTCTGTCGGGTCAGCTAGTTATAAATAATATATTCTGATTCATATTTCCATACACCAAAAAGGTACCCTAAAAAGCAGCACACACCACAACACAAGTTATTCATTTATTTGCACAATTAATTCCGTTTTTACACAATGTTGAATGCATTGCGATAAAATTTTAACTACCGTAATTTAAATTTTTACCATAGCCACCATTTTTTTTGTTGATGCCATTAAACAGGACATTTAAATATGGATGAACTGGTAAAATAGCAGGTTTATAGAGGATTTTTTTATTGATGTTTATTAAATATAGAAACTGAGTTAATAATTCACACAGTGGTAACAAAATGTTGCTTATCAAAATTTAGAGAACGATATTGCAGATGATATAACCACGTAATAATAACAAAGACTCGGTTATCATGGTACACGGTTGGCGTAGTGGTTAAAGAGGTCGCCTCGCCGCTTTAATCTGCGCTAGTTCGATCTCTACACGGGACAAATCTTTGTGTGATCCGCAAAGATTTGTTCTGATTTTGGCTGTGCTTTGTGTGAGTGAAATGTATGTTTGTGAACACCTCCGCGACACAGGAGTTATTGCTAGTAAGGCCGTCGTTGTTTTTTTAATTTCAGCTGTTTTTTTTTTAAATAATATTAATTGCTAATGATAGTTTAAGATTTACCTTGATATTTTGCTTGTAATTAAAAAAAAAAGAAACTTACACAATCCAAAACTAATTCCACAGCCAAAAATATTTTCTCATCCCATGCTTACCATCATAACGGCTCAATAAATCTCAGATATTTTCTAAAAAACTGACTCTATTATACTAAGGTAATCCCTCTCTTGACAACCTTAAGTGGACATTTACTTTGGAAGGCATTCAATTGGTTAAGATTAAAATATCTTTTCAAGTGGTTTGACTAAGAATACATTATGCCGTCGCCGACAAATTCTTTGTTAGCTACAGGATATTTTGATAGCATTTTATTTAATAGCTGTATGAAACTATTTAATATACATTGTATTAATATACAAGTCAAACTGTTTTCTTTCGTGAAGGCTGATATTGGAAAAGGTATGTGAAATATTATTCTATTTGTCGTTTGCCAAAAAAAATGGCGCGTGTTCTGGAGTGGAGACCGCGTCAAGGCAAACGTAGTGTGGGGCGCCCCCCGGCAAGATGGCGCGACGATCTGCGTAAGATTGCTGGCAGCGATTGGATGCGTAAGGCACAAGACCGCGAACTCTGGCGCACCTTGGGAGAGGCCTATGTCCAGCAGTGGACTGCCACAGGCTGATGATGATGATGATGATGAAAGAAAATGGAGAATATTATTTCAAGGAAAACCTGAAACAATGCCTCGATGGTCTAGTGGGTTATATGCGCCTCTTACCGCAAGTTATCAGGTTCGATTCGCGGGTCGGGCCAAGTGTTATTTTCGATGTTTCTGTCAGGAAATTCACAATAGCAGCACAGAGTTGGAATTGTGCCCAGTGGATGGCGATAGGCTCAACCCCTATCTCATGGCACCTAAACACCTCTGCCACACCCTTTTGGGTAATATCGGTGTGATGTTATGATATGTTAAAAACATTTTTAAAATAATCCCCAAAACCACACCCATCAAATCATAAAATTCATGCACCCGTGTCCCTGTAAACCGTAAGAGGATTATCCTAATAAATATAAAATGTATTTAAATCCTTCGGCGGGCTACGTAGAGTCTACCACCTTTTTATTCCGCATTACCATAGAGCATAGATTAATCTAGGCGTACGTAAATTCTTTGATTTATATTATCATACCGTTTTATACAATCTGTTTGAGTAATGGGCTTATTGTTGATCTAGATGAATAAGTCGCGTCAAAAATAGATACAGTTGTTTTATGAAATAGCTTACAGGATTTTAGACTTAAAAGGATATTTATATAGGCTTTATAATATGAAAAGAAATTGTATGATAAAGTTCAAATAGCAATTTTTGATTGTGCTATTTATGAGAAGGGAAGAAATGAGCTCTCTTCAAAGCAAGGATAAATAAGCACCCTATAGGTAGGAAAGGGTGCTCTACCGTAGACCACACCATCACTAACCATAAGTTGTGATTGTAATAAAACCTGGACTATCCACAAAAAAAAAAGAAAACAACTAAAGAGCGATTTCAATACTTACCTGAAACTTCTACACTAAAAAATCGATATTGCTGGGGAGGGAGGGTGGGAGGGTGAATCCACGCGTTATTCGCAACAGGGTCAAGTGTCAATCAACGCGGCTATTGACGGATAGGTGCATAAAAGGATTCGGAACAAGGTGGTTTTTAATGCTTGTTTCAAATGGAAATTGCATTGGTAGAATGCACATCTAAAATCTACAAAATCATATTGTAATTTCGTCTTTACATTTGAAATCTTTGGTGTTAACTTATACTTGTGACTTCAAGGCCTACACTTACCTGCGAAGCGGAAAATATATATGTAACAGAGATGTGATAAATTGAAAAAATATTAATAATTACCACATAACTAAAATAAAAAGATATTTTTTTTACATTAGATAGAACGCCAGAAGCAATTACCATATCCAATGGTCCAAATGACAAGGCCAAATACACACATTCACTTGTGTGAGTGAATGTGTACACACCCAGTCTCAGAACAAATCTTTGCGAATTACACAAAGATTTGTCCCATGTGGGGATCGAACCCACAACACCAGTGCAGTGGAAAGCGGCGAGGCGAGACTGCTTAAACCACTACACCACACGTGCAGACATGATTTGCTAAATGTGATTATAATATTAAAATTTTCACTTTTGCCGGTTGTTTATTTTGTCAATCTAGTCCTTGGCAAGCATTTCGATGGCATTCGTTGTTGGTCAAAATCGAACTTTACTTATCCTACTTGTAGGACCAAAACTTTAAAATAAGCCAAATAGCAGAACTCGACACAAAGATAGACTAAGATTACCACAAATAAATTTAGAATTATTTCAAAGGAATTCATATTGTAAAGCTTTCAATAATCTACCACATAATATTAGAAATTTACCATTAATATCATTCAAACGCAATTCATAAATTTTTATCAAATAAGACATACTATGACATTAAGGCATATTTAGAGGATAAGGACATATTAATTTAATTCTGTATATACAGGGTGGATGCGACATAGCGACATTTATTGAAACCACAGCTTCTATACATGGCCAGTATGCATTTCCACCGGATAAAAAATTCTCTGGCGAAAAAAAAAATCCACGTCTTCCGAACAAATTGCAGGATCGCAATGTTCAAATTGTTCGGAGAACGTGATTTTTTTTTTCGCCAAAGAATTTTTATCCGGTGGAAATTGATACTTACCATGTATAGAAGCTGTGGTTTCAATAAATTTCGCTATGTCGCATCCACCCCGTATATAATAATTGCTGTAATTTAATTTTGTTAATGTTTAACTTGTACTATTTGTACGCCATTATTTGGCAGAATATGAGGACAAACCACATTATAACACCAATTTAATATGTACCATATTTTAGCAAATAAATGATTGATTGATTGATTGAAACTTCAACCTGTCCTCTATTGCTCGATTGATCAGAAAGTCGCTGAGCTTACGTTATTTTTGAAAATGTCGGTAGTGCGGATTTTTTTTAATAATTATCGATAAATGTACGAATAATGTGGTTAATTTATTACTTCCACTACGCCTTTCCGTAATTATTAATTATTACCGATAATTATTAAAAATTGCCAATTTATCAGATTCACTGTAACATTATATTATATAAGTGTAATGTGTATGTTTTGAAGACATTGCTCATTGACTCTTAAGTAGACATTTTTACATTATTTTTCAAAATGTTTACTGCCTGTTTTAAATCAAATCAATTACATTTTGTAACACAAGACGGCCGTTTTCAAGTTACATTCGACCTTGCTGATTTCAATTAACACCGGTAACTAGGCAAGTAGGCCGAATTTCCTCGCTAATTAGTTATATTGGAAACTCGAGGAAATCAGACAACGAAATGTTTTGTATCTTATTAACGATATTTTACTGTAAATTGTTATATTTGTGAGAACATCGTCGTCTTCAAGTTTTAGGATTTGAATATATCGTTTTTTATTTAAAATATAAGATTCTTTATTTCAAATCAACCTTTAAAATATTTTATTTTTATTTACATTAATATAATTTTAAATATATATATATATATTTTATGTTGGAATTATTTCTTATAGATTGCACTTTAAAATTGAGTAGCAAAAATAGAAACGATGGAAAAATTGTAATTATCTAAAATAGAAAAATGTAACTGTATTTCATCCGTAGTTTGTGCATGAATATAATTTTCAGTACCTATTTTTACTTTTCTTTAGAAAATTCCTGTGTCGCGTGAGTGTTCACAAACATACATTTCACATACATAGATTTTTTAAGCAACGTGAACATACCCACATAAACAGGACAGATTTAGAAACTTTTTTTTATTATATTACGCAAGGTTTATAATATAATTATGTCCTATAAATATAATAATATTCATATGTCGATGTTGCTGAAGTTTGACATTAATGGAGTTGCGAAGTTAAAAAAAAAATAACCTGATCGTACGCTAAAAGCCTGAAGGCTTCATCTGGCGATCAAAAATTGGATAAAAGGGTTCCGTACCTGAAACAAAAATAATTCCATTATTAATACATAACTCCATTACAACATATTTTGTACGCAACATTTTATAACAATCATGTTAGGGTAAATTGGATTCAGCGAGCGAGTTTCTGGTTTCTCTGGAAGGCTTTAAAACAATGTTGTTTACAAAATAAAGTAACTGTAAAAATAAATTGAGTTTTATAATGTGAAATAAAATATACGAGGTTGATGCGACCTTTTTTAAAAACATAGAAGTCAGCGTGATTTATTTTTATTTTTTTAAGCGTGGATTATGGTGGTTGAAATGGTGTTTTTAATACGTGCTCCTTGGACGCCCTGTTTAATTAACCTAGCTAGTAGTAGTTTCTTTTCTTGTTTTTTTATGAATGAACTTAAGGAAAGTCCTGCTTATTACACAACATTTTTCTGATAATAAGAATGAACAGAGGATATATCTATCTATCTAATATTAATAATATCTACTCCGGTATCCGATTTTGACGTAAAAAAATGCGTTACTGACCTGCAAAGCTGTCAAATAAGCAGGTTGATTGTAACTGCAATGCGATCAAATGTTTGTCAAGCAATAATCAACCGTATCGATATAATAATAAGGCTTCACTAAAACCGCGATACACCAATTTCATACTAAATTCCAGTCGATATCAAAATCGACAGGAAACCAATTGCTTTTAGGGAATGAGCTTGCCGGTCATGGCCATTTGCCAGAATACTTAAGTTATCTAAATCAAAGCAAACTAGTCGTAAAAAAAAGTCAAGTTGTCTGTTGTACCGCTCTCTTAGGCTTAACGAAAAATCTCTACCATCTTGATTCTTTTTGCTTTCTATAATTTTACGACCAATCATCCCTTTAAGAGACCACACATTAATTAATCTTCACTGTTCAATAATTTCCCGGACAATGCTGCTTTAACCAGGCCAGTTAAAAAGCCAGTCAAAGTAAATAAAACTACGCTGACTGGTCACTATCGTAAATCAGGCGATACTCTATAAATCCATCACGGGTGCCGTAAAAACACCATTGAGTTTTAGGGGTCCGTGGAGAAATTATAGTTCGTGCTGAAGGATGGGTATAAAATAGTAGTGATTTGGTGGGGATGTTTGTCATTTAATAGCTGCTGTGTTTATTGACACTGTTACTGTAGAAGTAAAGATAATTGGTATTATTAAGGATATTTTTTTGACGACCGGATGGCGGAGTGGGTAGTGTACCTGCCTGCGACGCCGAGGTCGTGGGTTCGATTCCCATTTAAGACAAATCTTTGTGTGCATGAACATGGGGGTTTGTCTTAGTCTGGGTGTTTCTATGTATAATAAGTATGTATTTACAAAAGAAAAGTATATTTCTATTAGTATCAGTTATTCTAGTACCCATAGTACAAGCTCTGCTTAGTTTGGGACTAGATGGCGTTGTGTGTGGGATTCGTGGAATATTTATTTATTTATTTATTTATATTTTCTCACTTTTCATTTATGAAAATTTGTAAAAAAGTACTGTCTCGTTAGTCTAGTGGTTAGCGCATGCGCTTCTCACCATGAGGTCTTGGGTTCAATTCCCAGGTAGGGCAAAGTGTTATTTGTGAACTTTCCGTTATGGAATTGTGAATCAATTAGCACGGAGTTGGAATTGTGGATGGTGGATGGCAATTGGCTCTCCTCCTATAGGTAAAGGTAAAATGTTGGTATTGTACTTCTCTGCCACGCCCTTTTGGGTATAGGCATAATGTTATGTTATGATTATACTAAAAAAAATATACTAAAAGTACCTTAAGCAAACATTTTGTGCAAATTATAGACTTAGTTTTTAGTTTTGCGATTGTTCCTACATCAATTTAAATAGATATAATTATCAATAATACTTTTTAGTTTAGTAACAGAAGTGATTTTTCGTACTGTTTTACAAAAATATTGTAATTTTCTAATTTAATTCGATAATCGTAATCTTCAAATGTAATGCGATAAGTTTTTTTTTTAAACCCTCGATATAAAACTTGATGCTGCTATTTGTTAATTCTAAATATAATTTTTCGAACAATTTGAAACAGACTTAAAGACGTCACTTTAATAATAAAATTATGTTAAATACAAACTCAAATAAAATAATTACAAAATTACAAATCTGTTAAGTAAAATAACAATTATATACAGAACCAATTCTCCGGCACCTCTAAGATTAATAAAACCAAGTTAAATTAACGAGATTTATATTCCAACTTTTAAGTTACACAAAGCCGTTCCCAAAGTTTAATCAGCTTAACAATTAAGCGCCTATCCAATTACAAAGATATTATCGTTTAGGATACAGCAATTTAGGATGCATTGTTTGTTCAGTGGAGAAATCAACCCTTTTTTAATACACGGGCTTTAGAAAGATGAAGATGAATGGGAGAACGTTTATTTTCTTTATTAAAAGTAATATCGCTTCGTCATATTTTGCCCGATTATTTTGTTTGAATAAATTGAATTGAAGATTGTTTTACTTATCATACGAGAATGATCTATTTGATGTGGCAAGTAGAAATTATTGCAGACATTTAATATATTTATAACAAGATCTTGTCTTATTAATTTTCGGTAAAATTTTCCTAAAGTCAGCCGTCGGAGCTTCAACATTTATGATATTTTTTTTCAATATTAGATATTTCTTGCCGTTCTATGAAGCCGTAGCGCAAAGTAGGTATAAGGCTTCGTACTTACGATTGAGAGGTCGTGTGTTCGAATCCTTTTCATTACATCACGGACATGAACTTCCTCCTAACACATGGTAATCAAGATAAGCTGAAGGAGGTTGACAAGAATACTAGTAATTTGTATTTGCAAATTACTACTAAACTAATAAATTACTAATAAACTTAACTAACCGACTTTTTCTTTAAACCCTTTTCCAAATATTACCAAGTTTCACATTAATCAATAAGTGCGCCATCACACAATAATTATTTTTTATTGCGCTGTACCTTAGATTCTCTCGTGGCTGTTATCTAATTATTAATCTTACATTCTCACCCGCATATTATCAACACAAACAGTAATTTCCTTCCTACAACAAATATTAAAAAATCTTGACCCAGTACAATTTAATTCTCTAATAGCATATTGTTACCACAGGATGTTGTATTGTCTGTCTGTCCATTCAACACTTAATGGCGGCCCTATTCATTCTCCCTTATAAAATTTACTCCCAGTTGTAAAATAAACCCTTTTTTGTGCATGATTTGATACTTTTTTTATCAAAATTGAATGAGTCATTGTTTGGTTAAAAATGGTAAAACTGTATTGTGTAGGAATATTAAGTCTGTATCAGATATGAATATTTTTACGGGATAGCAAAAAAACGTTTTTTTTTTTTATTGTTGCTGTCGTTGGTTCACCTGTGTGGTAAGTCAATAAAAAGTAACCAACCAACAACGACCGGATGGCGGAGTGGGTAGTGTACCTGCCTGCGACGCCGAGGTCGTGGGTTCGATTCCCGCTTAAGACAAATCTTTGTGTGCAGAAACATGGGGGTTTGTCTTAGTCTGGGTGTTTCTATGTATAATAAGTATGTATTTACAAAAGAAAAAGTATATATGTATTAGTATCAGTTATTCAAGTACCCATAGTACAAGCTCTGCTTAGTTTGGACTAGATGGCGTTGTGTGTGAGTTGTGAAATATTTATTTATTTATTTTCTGGCATTTTGTACTATCTCCATACCAATACCATATAATATAAGCCAGTTTTAAACTTCCACTAGAAAAAGAAGGTTAATTATTTAGCTCTGTTCTTGCCTTAACCGGTCGGTCAGAGAGGTGTCACCAGAGCAGAGATGCTCGGGGGTGGAAGTGTCATTTTCAAAGGCATAGCTGCGAGGAAACCCGCTCCGGATTATTGGGCTATAGTACCTAGGCTCGCGATGGTGAATTTGGCGCCGCACCGCTCGACATCCCAAGCCGCTCACGACAATGTTGCGCCCTGTCGCCTGTATGGCTTTGCCTTGGGTGAACGATCGGGGTGGCCCATGATAGTGAGTTGGTGAGTCACCGCCTGCTTAGTTTGCCATGTTTTACACGTGCTATATTAAGGCAGGCGACAATAATAATACATAATCGATAATACAACAAAGCCCTTCATGTAAAAAAAGTTTCTAAGTCATAAAGTAAAATCAATTAGTATAGATTGTTCCAGCCTAATACGGGATCCAATATATATTCGGACTCAGCACAGCCTTGAATCAGTAGGTTAGGTATAGATACGCTTGCAAACACCCTTGTCGTAAATGTCAAAGCTAATTAATACGCGCACACTCAAAGACTGGAAGAGTAGAACAATTAACAGACACAACCTTTGTCAAAGTAGACCTCTAATTGATGACAATGAATTCATTTAGAGAAGGAGAGAAGTATTTCTAATGAATTGGCGTTAAATGACAAATACTTTTTTAAGTACTTTTAAGTAGCATTAAGTCTAGCGATAAGTACTCTTTCATCTTTTTGTATTTTTTTATACTACGCTCATAGCAAACGAATGTGTAGTCCACCTGATGGTAAGTGGAGTACAGCCCATGGACATCAACAATCCACAAAAGCAGATTATAGATGTGTCGTTGCAGCTGAGGACTACGGTGTTATGCCTCATGTGCCAGTAATTTCAGGGCCTGATCTCACCACCAAACTGGAACACAGTAATGGAAGCATTACTATTTGGCGGCAGGTTAAAGGTGAGACGGTGGTGCTGCCGCCCTTGAGCTCATTCACAAGAGCTCTACCACCAGAAAATTACCCGAAACCGATTACTTTATTGCACGTTTTGGGAAACTGTCAGTGCAAAAAGCAGTTGTGTGAATAATAAATAAAAGACAAAGATACATCATATCAAAGCCATTCAGATAACTAACATTATAAAGAAATCTAACTTATTCTATCTAAGTTATGCTTTGAACAGGATTACGGTCTTACTAGCTTTTGCCTGCGGCTAGATCCGCGTAATACACAAGCTTTATATTTTATTAATAAAAGACATTGCCTCGATGGTCTTGTGGTTAGCATGTGCGCCTCTCACTGGGTTCGATTCCCGGGTCAGCAAAGAGTTATTTTGTGAACTTTTCGTCAGGAAATTCACAATAGAAGGAAAGCTACTACGTATGCAGGTGAAACACCAGCTAAATTAATAGCGTTTTGACACCTGCCACTTTGTGTGATAGTTACAAAGCATAGCGCCTCAACATTTCTAACGCTAACTGCCAAGGTTCGGATTTCTCTGTATTGACGCATGAATTCAAACCGTCTCTTTGTAACAAAGGTACAAACAAAAAAACTACCCTTTGGTGAACGTTATCGAACCGTAATGTGAAGTTTTTTATCTCATAAGAATTATTGGAGCAATTTATTTTTTAGTTGACTAAGAAAAACTATTTTTTTAAATTACCCATTGAGTTTTAAATGTTTATAAAATTCCTCTTAAATCTACTCATATTATAAATGTAAAAGTTTATAAAAAAATTACAATATTTGTTACTTTTTCACACAAAAACTACGTGATGGCTTTTAATATTTGACACTCATATAGCCAATATCTTAACATAACATTACGCCTATATTACCCAGAAGGGTGTGGCAGATATGTACAACACCCACACTTCACCTGTTATGTTAGGTCCCATGGGATAAGGGGTACGCCTATCACCATCCACCAGGCACAATGCCAACTCCCTGCCAACGGAAAGTTCACAAATAACACTTTGTCCGACCCGGGAATTAAACCTACAACCTCGCGGAGAGAGGCGTATACGCTAACCACGAGACTGGTACTGGACTACTGGTGGTAGAGCTCTTGTGAATGAGCTCGAGGGCGGCAGCACCACCGTTTCACCATTAACCTGCCGCCAAATAGTAGTGTTTGCATTACTGTGTTCCGGTTTGGTGGTGATGGGCTGTACTCCACTTACCATCAGGTGGACTACACGATCGTTCGCTGTGGGCGTAGTATAAAAAAAAAGCAGGCAGTTTTATAATAAGTTAAAAAAACAACAATTTACCGTACCTAAATTATTTCATAAAAATATAAATCAATTACCGTTGAAGCTGTACCTAATCTGTTTATTTCTATCACGGACATATTGGATTCTGCTAACAGAATCACTAGTTCGAGTTAGGACATAACCTAGTTATAGCCCGAGCCTTTGAATGTTTACAACGGTATACTTTTTGGTGATATTTAAATATTGGATTCTGATTTTGCTAACGTATATTACTTTTCAAACATGGGGGTTTGTCTTAGTCTGGGTGTTTCTATGTATAATAAGCATGTATTTATAAAAGAAAAAGTATATATGTATTAGTACCAGTTATTCTAGTATCCATAGTACAAGCTCTGCTTAGTTTGGGACAAGATGACGTTGTGTGTGAGTTGTGAAATATTTATTCATTTATTTATTATTTATAATGAAATCATTCCTTAATTCCCCTTTCCCATCATTACTTATTCAAAACCTCTCATTACATTTAAAACGCTTAATAACATTACCCATAAAAGGTGATAATTACACGTTTGGTCAACTTTCTAAGTGTTTATAGTTTATATTGAGATCTTGTTAAGATGAAGTGAACTAATTTACGGTTATCGTGACCTTAGCTGGTGTCAAGCTTTTATAAGAGTTTTCGAGTTTCAGTGGGAACTACGGGTGACAAGACTAGACAGCCAAATATCCATAGCATTGTCCAACTTTTGTTAATAAATAAAAACGTTATACATAAGTATAAAAAATAAAATAAGATTCTTAAATAGCATTGTATTTTGTATTTAAACATTTGTAAAGGAATCGTTTTTATAGAACACTGCCTTTAATCTAACGCCAAAAAGTTGACACTATTGTATTCAAATTTGTATACAAGACTATTCAGAAATTACTGGTACCTGATATTTAATATAGTCAGAACCCAGAAGGTAATTGTTTATTATTATTCAGAAAGTGACAGTCAGTACCTAATTTATTAATTTATTTTTATGTAATATTAAAGTTGAAAAATTAAGAATCCAGCAGGACTCGAACCTGCACCTCTTGGGTATACGCCCCAAGTGCTTTGCCAATTCAGCTATGGATTCGCATGCTGCCGGACTCGAAATTTCTCAACTCTTTTGTGCCAGCCGAAGCTAGACGAACCATTACTTGGTTTTAGCGCCATCTATGCGTTACTTATTCACATAATCGCATACAGTACGTTTGAATTAAGATCAACTCATTACTGTCGAGAGATGACGCATTTTTATCAATACTTGTAATATTTAAAGCAAATTTTAGCTTTGCTATGCATTTATTTTTATGTAATATTAAAGTTGAAAAATTAAGAATCCAGCAGGACTCGAACCTGCACCTCTTGGGTATACGCCCCAAGTGCTTTGCCAATTCAGCTATGGATTCGCATGCTGCCGGACTCGAAATTTCTCAACTCTTTTGTGCCAGCCGAAGCTAGACGAACCATTACTTGGTTTTAGCGCCATCTATGCGTTACTTATTCACATAATCGCATACAGTACGTTTGAATTAAGATCAACTCATTACTGTCGAGAGATGACGCATTTTTATCAATACTTGTAATATTTAAAGCAAATTTTAGCTTTGCTATGCATTTATTTTTATGTAATATTAAAGTTGAAAAATTAAGAATCCAGCAGGACTCGAACCTGCACCTCTTGGGTATACGCCCCAAGTGCTTTGCCAATTCAGCTATGGATTCGCATGCTGCCGGACTCGAAATTTCTCAACTCTTTTGTGCCAGCCGAAGCTAGACGAACCATTACTTGGTTTTAGCGCCATCTATGCGTTACTTATTCACATAATCGCATACAGTACGTTTGAATTAAGATCAACTCATTACTGTCGAGAGATGACGCATTTTTATCAATACTTGTAATATTTAAAGCAAATTTTAGCTTTGCTATGCATTTATTTTTATGTAATATTAAAGTTGAAAAATTAAGAATCCAGCAGGACTCGAACCTGCACCTCTTGGGTATACGCCCCAAGTGCTTTGCCAATTCAGCTATGGATTCGCATGCTGCCGGACTCGAAATTTCTCAACTCTTTTGTGCCAGCCGAAGCTAGACGAACCATTACTTGGTTTTAGCGCCATCTATGCGTTACTTATTCACATAATCGCATACAGTACGTTTGAATTAAGATCAACTCATTACTGTCGAGAGATGACGCATTTTTATCAATACTTGTAATATTTAAAGCAAATTTTAGCTTTGCTATGCATTTATTTTTATGTAATATATTTATTTTAAGTAACGCATAGATGGCGCTAAAACCAAGTAATGGTTCGTCTAGCTTCGGCTGGCACAAAAGAGTTGAGAAATTTCGAGTCCGGCAGCATGCGAATCCATAGCTGAATTGGCAAAGCACTTGGGGCGTATACCCAAGAGGTGCAGGTTCGAGTCCTGCTGGATTCTTAATTTTTCAACTTTAATATTACATAAAAATAAATGCATAGCAAAGCTAAAATTTGCTTTAAATATTACAAGTATTGATAAAAATGCGTCATCTCTCGACAGTAATGAGTTGATCTTAATTCAAACGTACTGTATGCGATTATGTGAATAAGTAACGCATAGATGGCGCTAAAACCAAGTAATGGTTCGTCTAGCTTCGGCTGGCACAAAAGAGTTGAGAAATTTCGAGTCCGGCAGCATGCGAATCCATAGCTGAATTGGCAAAGCACTTGGGGCGTATACCCAAGAGGTGCAGGTTCGAGTCCTGCTGGATTCTTAATTTTTCAACTTTAATATTACATAAAAATAAATGCATAGCAAAGCTAAAATTTGCTTTAAATATTACAAGTATTGATAAAAATGCGTCATCTCTCGACAGTAATGAGTTGATCTTAATTCAAACGTACTGTATGCGATTATGTGAATAAGTAACGCATAGATGGCGCTAAAACCAAGTAATGGTTCGTCTAGCTTCGGCTGGCACAAAAGAGTTGAGAAATTTCGAGTCCGGCAGCATGCGAATCCATAGCTGAATTGGCAAAGCACTTGGGGCGTATACCCAAGAGGTGCAGGTTCGAGTCCTGCTGGATTCTTAATTTTTCAACTTTAATATTACATAAAAATAAATGCATAGCAAAGCTAAAATTTGCTTTAAATATTACAAGTATTGATAAAAATGCGTCATCTCTCGACAGTAATGAGTTGATCTTAATTCAAACGTACTGTATGCGATTATGTGAATAAGTAACGCATAGATGGCGCTAAAACCAAGTAATGGTTCGTCTAGCTTCGGCTGGCACAAAAGAGTTGAGAAATTTCGAGTCCGGCAGCATGCGAATCCATAGCTGAATTGGCAAAGCACTTGGGGCGTATACCCAAGAGGTGCAGGTTCGAGTCCTGCTGGATTCTTAATTTTTCAACTTTAATATTACATAATTTATTAATTTTAGGAAGGGTTAAGACTAATGATTATGTGTAGTTCTATAAATAAACATTTTTGCTTACTACAATCTTATTATAATTACAACCATGATTAAGAAAACAGGCTTATTTCTATAGTTCTATATCTAATTAATATAATAAAAGATGCAAATATTTTACTTAAAGCTCCAACAAGTCTTCCAACTAAAAAGCTCTACATCTAACCAATCTGTGTGTATCACAGATCATTATTCGTGACCGTATGATCATTTTGGATCAGATTGAGATAACGACAATTTAAAAAGATTAAAAAAACTCTGCCGCTACTTGGATTTGTTAGACAATTATCTTCGTTTACAGTTATTTATACGCTTTGTTTTAGAGTAGTAATAACCTTACTTATAAGAAATGTCTGATAATATTAGCGATTTACTATGAAAAGTCTTATCAGACAGATATTTTTTTTATTAAATGGGCTTTGAGGTTTTTGTTTAGGTGAGATTTGTACCTATAAATTACACTCTAGAAAACACGAGATACAGAAAATAATAGAATTTACTTACAATTGAGTACAATTTGTTAGTCAACTAATGAGAGATTTAGTTTCAGGTGCGTGTAGTTTAGCTACCGTAGATCACAAGATCATTTATATTTTGTGAGTCAGGTAGTGATTTAGGAAAAATGACATATTTCGAACAAATTGAACAATATGATCATTCAGCTTGTTTGTAAACCGTGTTTGTTTCAGTATAAATGAACACTGACTACTTCTAGACTCTGTGTTTAAATTGAAATTTAATGGCTGTATGTCGTATTCACCACGCTAAGATGTCATTAGTTTTTCTATCTCAGTTTAAATTTGAAACCTTTTTCTAGTTTATATTTTATCTTTTATTTAAAAGTAACCTTAAGACCTGCCTTGCTATTTTATCTATAGTTTAAGATCATTATTTAGCGAGAGGCACGGAATATACTAAAATTAATTTCCCAATTTTGTTTCTCTTATCTAGACATATCAATTCACTTAGCGTGGGTGGCAGATTTATTAAAAGATTCAGCACTAACTTTTGGTAATTATTTGCATAAATACGAGGAGTGTTCGTTTGGCGTATAGGTTAAAGCGGTCGCCTCGTCGCTTTTAACTGCGCTGGTGTTGCAGGTTCGAACACGGGACAAATCTATGAGTCATCTGCAAACAATTGTTCTGACTCAAGGTGTTCTTTGTGTGTACGAAATGTATGTTCGTGAACACCCCCAGTTTTTTTTTTTGAATAAAAAAACTGGCTAAAATAGTTTTTTAAGAAAAATTAAACATCAATTTCAGTAAATACAGTTGTATAAACAGGTATTCACATATGTATACTACACATACGTCAATACGCTTGTGTAAGACTTGACTTTTCATGGACATTATAATAACTTGTTGTATGTATGTGACTATGGTACTATCATTATTAACCTCATACTTAAAAGTACTGCTACTTTATGTATATCTTTAATTACTTATATTAAAAAAACAATGCTTACATTCTTCTTCTTCTTCTAAGAAAACTTAAAAAACCACCCACACATATTCTATTTATATTATAAACCTTATTGCTTTAGTTTAAAGTTCATAATAAAAGTACTCAGACTTGTAAATTTCTTTGAAGTCGGTCCCTTTGATGTGCAGAGGGCGCTGCAATGGCTTATTACAGTCGCTTCCGTTCGGTATTATAGAACTGTGACGATGAAGTATCGATTTATTTCAACTATAAATATGCTACGATAAATGCGGTACTTGAAGGTTTCCTGTTATAAAGGTCTGTCGTTATTTTTATGGCGATAAATCAGGCATTTGTATGCACAATGCTCCAGGAAGATAAGAGAATTATAAGCCTAGGCGTGATGTGCCTGTATGCACTCTACTCCGACTCGAAGGACCAACAAATATCACAAAAATAATAGAAAATGTTTTACTGCTAGAAATTACTTGGTATATAAAAATGAATATAAAATTAATAACTAATAAAAAGTATAACACACGATTCCTATTTTTCAAGAAAATTATTTTATGATTAAATGGCGATACTTATTTAGGGAAATACCAGTAGGGTTGCGACTATTATTTCACTAAATAAGTATCCCTATCTAATCTCCCAGTATCTAATAAATTGTCATGTCCCACTGCTGGGCTCAGGCCTCTTCACATGATGAGAAGAGTTAGGCCATAGTCCACCACTTCACTCTTCGAACACTTTTTAGGCACTCTCAGGCCTGCAGGGTTCCTCACGATGTTGTCCTTCACCGTTTTATGAAATATTTTTAGCAATTTAAATATAGAACTAAACTAAATACTAAACATTCTCAAATGCCTCAAATTCAAATAAAAAAAAACCTTATTTTTGTAAAAAAAAATCCACTAATGGTACAATGTGGCGCAATATTTTGTTCTTATGATGACGGAAGATGAAAAATAATGACATATCGTTACAGAGTACTTTGACACTCCAAACCCGCATGCTATAGTAATCATCATCATCATTATAACGGCCAGCATTACGTCTTTCAATTCCCCTTCAAATTGTGTGTGTTTTTATAACTTGTAATTCTATTGTCATAACATTAGACGAGAGTATTAGACTGGTATGATTTTTTACCTTATGTCTTTGGGATTTAGGAGCAAAGGCATTACAAACCATTGTCTCATCTTAACTACCGATCAATCTTACGAGCCTATTCCCAATTACATTGGCGTCCCCTTTAGTCGTACGGATTTAGCTGAATTTCAGTATTTTAAGTGGAGTGACTGCCAACAGACCTCCAGCATCGAGGAGAACGAGGTCCTATATTTTAAACTGCCGCAATAGTAGTGCTTGCAATACTGTGTTCCAGTTTGAAGATGAGATGTGGCCTTGATATTACTGGCACATGAGGCATACCACCGTAGGCCTCAGTTGTAGCGACGCATCTACAATCTGCTTTTGTGGATGGTTAATGTTTAAGGGCTATAGTTACCACTTGCCATCAGGTGGACTAAACGGCGGTTCGCTACATGCGGCGCATAAAAAATATGTCAAGAGGGGCAAGCACGCTAGTGATTGTCAAAAATTAGAGATGCATTATTACATCTAATAAGAAGTATGATATTATTATAGGTAAAATAAAAGATCTTGGCGGGTCGTAAAATGCATTGTCTCAGTCACTCGCGTAGGGTTCACGCTTTACGTATATCTCGCTCTCGTTCTCGCGAACCGCCAAGAAGATACAAGTTTGGTATATGCTTCCTGAGCCAAAATTTTTGGGTAGCAGATGGTTTCTTTTCACTTCTGAATCAGAACATAGTAGTGCTTATTTTATGTACACTATTTGGCGGTAGACATCAAAAAGCTCCACTATCACAGTTCGACAAACCAAAGCACGAGTGTCCCATCGATCCATCAAATAAACCGATACTCAAGCGACAATCTACCGACTAGTCGATTGTAGTTGATCGATTGAAGCTATGAAGATATGAAGTACTTTGCATTTACAAATGGAGATAGGCATTATGTTAATTTATTTATATAAAATTAGTCCTTTTGGTCTAGTAGTCCTGATACCTATGCCACCGCTCTCGGCGGCGTCTCAGGGTTGAATCCCGGGTCAGAAAAAAGTGTTATTTGGGATGTTTCCATCAGGAAATTGTTGCAGCATGGATACTGTATCTGTGCCTTATATGGGACCTAAACATAACAAGTGAAATATGGGTGCTATACACTACACCTCTGAGAAGCTCTTGTAAGGTAGAAAGCTCAAGTCTAACTTAAAGTTAGACAGTGGCACCCCCTCCATCGAGCTCGTTCACAAAGGATCTGATGATGCATTTTATTTGACACTAACTGTTTTTAGGGTTCCGTTGCCAAATGGCAAAAAACGGAACCCTTAATGAGTCGTCATGTCTGTCCGTCTGTCCGTCCGTATGTCACAGCCACTTTTTTCGTAACTATATTTTTTTTTTCATCAAACCCATAGGTTACGTTACGTACGTACTTACATACCTATACGTTTGGGGTCTATGGATAGGTCTTCAAAAATGATATTGAGGTTTGTAATTTTTTTTTTTCGAGGGACGCTTCCAAAGTGGCAAAATGTTTCCCCACCCACCCCCCGTTACTTCTAAAATAAGGGAATGATAAATGTAAAAATAATATAATGATGTAAATTACCATGCAAACTGCCACTTAAAATTGGTTTGAACGAGATCTAATAATTGTTTTTATTTTTAATACGTAATAAATCGTAAACCGCATTTTACCTTTCATTCAATTAACTCCAATATAATAAATAATTAAGAAAAACATTTATTTAGATGTATAGTGGTACGGAACCCAACGTGCGCGAGTCCGACTCGCACTTGGCCGGTTTTTTGTATTTAACATTTCTCTTTCTCTTCCCGGAACAAAACAATGGCCAAAAGAACAGTACCACGTTATTACCATAAAGAGCCCATAATTATAATTGTGTAACATGCAGCGGTAGCCATTGCGTCACTCGGGAATGCTCGGGAACTCTCGGCAATCATCGCACGCGCATATCTGAGATCTATGCGCGGGAGTGACGCCGTTATTGTCAGGGTTGTCAATAGATAAGAAATTTTCATCAGCATCTTTATGGATTTTTGTTGGGTGAAGAGAAGAGCATTAATACTGTATATTAAAAGCATATTATTATATACTAAAATTCATAAGTTACTATTGAATACCTTAGATCTACAATATAACTCTCGTGTCTTAAATAATCTTCACAGGCTCACCTAACCCTTACTTACAACTTATGAAAGACCTAAAAAATCTATGAAAAAAACAAAAAATCTGTCCAGCCGTTTCAGAGAAGATTAGAGAGATTTTATATTAATATATTAAAAATAAGATATTTGTGGTAGCCCTGTTATAGAATACTTTTTTTTGTTCTATAGCAAATAATGGAAAATGTATTATGATGGGAGATTCAAATCTCGTGTTGTTATGTTTTATCTTTTACGTGTTAACTTTTTTGTCTAAGAAAAAGAACAAGTTGCATTTTGTTTGAATAGTTAAGTTTTGAATATTTATATGTATTGCAGTTTATGGAGTGTTTTGATGAAGTAGTTTTTTTAATGCACGTATTATTAGAGGCGGCTCTAAAGTGAACACAAACTTTACTTTTTTTTGGATAATATATAATAAATGTAAGCAGCTTTAATTAATAATTGTTAACTATAAGGTGCATCAAGCACCGATAAATTTATAATTTCATCCATGATATTGACACAAATTATTAAGCCGGGATTCGAAAAACATAATAATTATGATCTTATGGAAAACTTAAAAATTACATAACATCACGCTTATATTACCTAGAATGGCGGTGTGGCAGAGGTGAACAACCGCCTGTTAAAAAATACTTGAAATATAATATATACATACCTAAATTGGTAATAAAATTAGCGGATATCTTGTAGTGTTATGGTAAAAAAACATTTCTGGTCTACGACGGAATGATGACCACGTTATGGAGCCTTTTGGACAAAAAAAAAATCTCATTCATCCATCCTCTCTCACCTAATTCCATGAGACAAAGCGCTACACACCTTCCCTGACTCACACTTCACACTACACCCTTTTGACTCAATCACATTCTTTGTAAATATAGTATGATAGATGTCGGGACAGGCGATTTCCGACCGTATGAATCATAACACAGAATTCACTTTTGATGACTTGCAGTTTGAGTTGGGTCATTTTATTTTAGGAAGGTAGGATTAGTTCAAGGAAGGGAAAAGTTTTGATTGACTTGATTACACCAAAGTCGGGCAAAGTGTAATTTGTGAAGTTTCCGTTAGGAAATTCACAATAGCAGCACGGAGTTGGAATTATGTACACCTTAGCCACACCCTTCTGGGTAATATAGGCGTGATGTTATGATATAATAAATATTTCACAACTTTACACACAACGCCATCTATTCCCAAACTAAGCAGAGCTTGTACAATGGGTACTAGAATAACTGATACTAATACATATATACTTTTCTTTTGTAAATACATACTTATTATACATAGTAACACAAAGATTAAGACAAACCCATTGGGGTTTGTCTTAGTCGGGGTTCAAAGATTTGTCTTAAGCGGGAATAGAACCCGCGACCTCGGCGTCGCAGGCTGGTACACGACCCACTCCGTCATCCGGTCGTCAAATCAAATATAAATGTATAGTCACTTATTTAACTTAAACTTGTTCCATCCACAGTTGGTATTTCACCATACTATGTAAATAAAGTATGATTGATGTCGGGACAGGCGATTTCCGAACGTAATTAGTCTGCAGAATTCACTTCCGATGAGTTGCTGGTTTGTTCTTTATTGTAACAAGGACTTAGTAGAGAAAGCAACAGTTGATCAGTTGTCTAACGATGTTTTAGAAGTTCTTCTTTGAATCCATTAGTCCAATAAAAAGTAAAGAAAATAATTCTTTTGTTCTGGCATTAGAAAAAAACAATATAAAGCGTCTAAAACTACATAATTCTAAATATTATTTATAACGAGTGGAAGACCGTAGGATTTCAGCACACACCTATGTCAATAAATCGTTAAGTTTCGTCTTTTTGAAAACGAAAGAACATTAAATCCAGTCCTCGAACCAATATACCCATTAAAATTCACGATCTAACCGACAGAAGAGGTCATATAATTTATGGCTGAATTCGACAGCTGAATCTTAGTCAGGCATAGACAATATTAGTCTGTGGGCGTCCCATAGAGTAGGGTCACGATATTGTTTCCTTTTAGGACTGTTAGTAATACTAATTTATAGAACCGATTGCCTTAACGGTGTGGGAATTGGTTATTATTCTTGATTTATGATAGAGTACAACTCTTGTGAATGAAATTGTGGGACTTATCATCGACAGCTTACTCTTAGGTGAGTCAGAAACTGCGTGTAATATAATATCGTTTTTGGCTCCAAAAAAAGCACAATTTCATTCACGTGTATGAAATTGTGTATCTGTTATATTGTTGTAATATATACGTGTGTTATCTGTTTTTGTGTGTGTAAGCTCTATATGTGACGTCACATAAAGAGCTCCCAGACTCAAAAACAGAAATATATCACAGCAAATAAATAACGAGTGTGGAGCTCGTGGCTAAGTTGTATCCGCGCGGATTGATCGATCTTGCAGGATAAGCAATGACACAAGCAAGCTAACATGACGAGTTTTCCTCTGTTGTGCCTCGAAGAGCACCGTAAGCTGTCAGTCCCGGTTGCCATTTGAAGAACTATAGCAGTTGTCACTATAACCTCGTATTCGGTTGTGAAGGTCTGATGGCAGGAGCTCCACATAAAATACTGAAATTTAGCTGAATCTGTTAGACTAGAAGTCAACCCAACCTATTTGGAAAAAGGCTCGGTAGATTGATAGACATAAATAACAAGTGTATTAAATATGCACATATCGTTCACGATGGGTAAATGAAAAGATAGAAGTATATTGACATACAGAATATATATGCGTATATCTACATACTTGTCTTACATACTTCACAATACATCAATACATCTACATACATGTCAAAGTTAAATATTTGAGAGCAACATATAAAAGATTCTGAGAGACGAACCAAATGTCAAAATCACGCCAGAATAAATGTAAATGTAAGGAAAAACGTTTTAATATGTAATGCTGGCAGCCTTTTTTAGCTGACATTACAAATGTTTACTCGTACACGCAAGAATTCACTGAGCCTAAGAGACCTTTTATAGTCGAGTGGTAGACCGTAGGACTGCGTAGTCAAAGGTCTCGGGTTCGAACCCACGGCACACACCTCTGTCATTAAATCGTTAAGATATGTCTTTTCGAAGATACGTGTGTATTTATCATATAAATTATCGCTCGCTAACGGTGAAGGAAAACATCGTGAGGAAACCTGCATGCCTGAGAGTGCCTAAAAAGTGATCAAGGGAGTAAGAAGTCTACCAACCGTCGTATGAAGTCGACTATGGCCTAACCCTTCTCATCATGAGAAGAGGCTCGAGCCCAGCCTATTATTATTATTATTACGTAAATACTCTCTTATTACTTACACTATGTTCTATATTTGCTAAAACATATTAAATTGTACTCTAAATACAAAGCAAGCTTACTCCGCAATAACAATGTTCCATACATTTGGGGCTCTTAGGTTAACCCACTTGTGCCGTCAGGGGCGTTGTACATTTACCACTACACTTCTACGGATTAGGAGAAGAACTTTAACCTTTATCATAGTAAAAGCAGTAGTCTGACTCTTGAATTATACTCGCTTCAAGTACTCTGGCTTAAGAGGAAGGGGTTTTGAAAGAAAGAAAGTAAATAATTTAATGCCAGCACAGATGTTAAAACTAAAAAAAAAAGAAATTAAGTGAAGAATAAAAAAAAGATTAAAATAAACAATAATAATAAATAGCAAAGTCAACATTATATCAGGTGTCGGGCAGGAATCAGGATATCGCTTACCGTTATGTTTTACAGCACTTGAATTGCTGTTGTTTTAAGTTTGTATTAACTCATTTTTAACACAAGTTTGACAAAATGGTGTATAAAATTATTGAAAAATGGGCGCCAACAAACGTGCATTTTTTTACATATGATTTGTCTTAACAATAGATAAAAACTTAATAATGTTAAAGTTCAACTCATATTACGTTAGTATGAAAACACGGCGTACGTGAGCATATTATTATGTTACACGCTTTTAGAATTTAAATCTTGTAAGACGGATTTAACTGGCTTATTTTTTCTTCTCATCGTTTTAAACTTATATAGTTATCTACCTGTTCTATGATAAACTTAGAGGAGTCTGATGAAATTCTTGAATTCATAAATTGAGTTTTTATTTATAAATAACTAAAAACATTATTTAAGATGAGATTATTTTTCCTCTCAGTTTATTAATTTGATGATGTGAGCCGTATGACGTTGGTATCTTTCTAAAAAGTGAGACTACTAAGTTCATACTATGGCTTAAATTTGGTCGTTAGCAGAAAACTATCTTGGTTTAATATAATAAGTTGTATTTCGTGAGATAAAATTTACCAAGAAATAAAACAACAGAATCCCTGTTGGATTATTTCTTTGGTGAATTATCTAGAGAACATGGTAGATAATTAAAATAATCTACATTTTTTACCTTTACTTAAATGTCAAGAGAGTTCGCTGAAATTAAGTATTTCTTTGACCTCGAGACCTTTTGACTTTACAGTCCTACGGTCTCCCACTCTTCTATCGTTGCTCACTATATCACGAGATATTTATATCTTTATATTTTTGATACCCAAGTCTATGTACCCTCACGGAACTAACATGATGTGCATTCAAGTGGAGATGCAACGCGATATGCATTACGCATGAGCTCACTAGGAAACGGACGGACGGACCGACGGACGATTATATGTAGATATGTTTCTAGCAGGTGTCGTGATACGGAAGTTCGGGGGAATGGACGTTTTATTCATGCTAACTTGACCAGCGATTTTAAAAAGGAACCTCTTCCAAATAAAAAGGGGACAATATGCGAAAGGGAATTTTTCGCAAAGTGGGCATTCTGCGAAGGAGACATTTTGCGAATGTGACATTCTGAGAAAAGGACATTTTGCGACTAGTGGACATTTTGAGAAGTGGACATTCTGCGTCGGAGCCATCTAGTCTTCCAAAGTTTTTTCCAATGCAACGCGGTAATGCTGCCAGCATTTTGGGTACGAGGCCTTCTGACAATGACCTATTAAGTTTAGATTACATTATTAGACGATTTTAATTTAAGATTCAACATGTAAATTTTTCTGTAAATAAAGATGTTAATATAAATGTTTTCCAAAGCTATCAATAAAAATAAACTTTTTTCTCCAACTTACAATTACTAATTTAAAATAGGACAGTTGAATTTTCTCTACATTAAAAAAAAAGTTTATGACTTCAATTACGTCTTTATTGATTTCGATAAATAATCCGTATTTATTTAATAAAAACAGTTTTAAAATATGTAGTCTGGGGTTGAGTTGATTAATTTGTCTAGTTGTGCGATTCTAAGGAAACGGTTGATTTTAAAATTTAAGTGCATCTTTACCTCCACAAACTTGACTACGGCGGTAGATATCTGATTGAAATTTTGTGTAATTCCATTTATTGAATAAATAAACGGGTATATATTTCCATCTACATACCGAAACCTCTCTGCGGTTTATCCTAAAGGATAACAAACTCAATATGCTACCAAAAACGTAAGTACTACGAAAAACACTTACTCCACTCAGTCAATGTTTTTATAAAGAAAGCTTTAATATTTGGAGCTTATTTTGTATGGATACGATCTTTTTATGATATCATAAAGTTGATTATGAATTTTATGACCAATATAAGACCGATTGCTATGTTAAGTAATGTACTTTTTTTTGTTCAATGGAATTTTGAATACCTTTATATTTTTATATTAAATAAATAGAAAGTTTGAAAATCTCGGTGGAATTTAACATAATTATCATGCAATTAGACTAACACAACTTATAGTTTTAGGTTCTAAACCAAACTCAAGTGCGAGCAATTGTCTGATATGTGAGATCGTAGAATCGATTAAATGCCCAAAATAACGAGCATTCGATTGTAATGTAATTTTTTTTCGGGTGTAATGTTCTCCTTCCACATTAGCGTTATTTTCGATTTTGGAACATTACATTATGGATTGTGTAAAAGAAGATTTGAAAGAGAAGGAAGTGAGTAAAAGCGAGACGGCTGACAAAGTAGAATGGAGGAAAATGACGTTTTGCGCCGACCCCAAATATAATGGGATGATAGATAGATTAGATAGAATAAACTTTATTGCACACCAAAAAATAAGACACAAAATAGAACATAATTTAACATTAGACATGTACAATGGGCGGCCTTATCGCTAAAAAGCACTATAGGTATTACAGGCAACCTTTGGATTTACAAATAGAAAGTTAGACTGATATGGGGCAGTTTAAGATGTAAGAGATGAGATAGAAGGTTCACTATAACTAATATTTACATAAATTTACAAATTCAATAGGTACATTTACCTACAAATCAAATATATATTATATTAACATACATAGGTATACTTAAAATAAACATGTACATATCACTATTTATGTATTAAATGATGGATGAGCAGGAAGAAGAAGACATTACAAGCGAATGCTCGCAGTTTGAGAATAGGCAAAGAATATGGCTGTCAGATTCACCGTTACCTTGACCACACATGATGCTATCTCAACCTTGGACACAATAAAAGAAACACACCTTTGTATACCTCACAAGCATCGCGATGCCAAAATGCATCTAAAACAGGCATAGACAATACTTCTCAATCCAAACAACACTTTAGTTATTAGCCTTCAAAACATCATCAAATGGTGTTTATGGCTTTCGCACCATGAAATACGTGTCTAGAATATTAATGAAGAGAACATAGTTAGAATAACTAGCTGTTTTCCGTGTCTTTACCTAACGAAAGACGTTATGTCTGCATTCTCATGGGCTGTAATAAATCGTGGTATTAAATCTCTAGTAATTATAAAGAGAAAATTTTTGTTTGGTTTGTTTGAACCTAAAATCTTCGAATTTTCTGAATCGATCTTAATAAAAATTGGTGTGGAGAAAAATCAAGACCCCAAAAATAATATAGGGAACTTTTTACCACGTATCGCTTAGGCAAAGGCTCGTGCAGTAGCTCGTGTTATATAGTCGTAAAAACCGTTTTTAGTAATAAATCTATAGAATATAAAAATAATTAAGCGAATCCGTCTAGTAAAACAAGACATAAAAATAATAATAATTTGGATTTTTTATAATAGATAGAATTCTATGTTATTTCTGGGGCCTTTAACTATCACTACACAATTTTTTATCAAGATTGGTCTAGTAGTTTCTGAGCCTTTTGGGTACAAACAAAAAAACAAAATATCTTTTCTTTTTATTATTTTATTACATAAGAAATATGAATAATAAAGGAACCTGGTCAAGGAACCAGTAACTATTCACGATTCCATAAATTAATAGTGCTGTGTAGATATTTAAACAATGGATTAACGTGATCTTTATAACACGACGTTATGGTGCGTGAAACTGATTAATGTAAGGTCATTGACTTCTGTTATTAAGTACAAGGATTTCTTTCAATTACTTGTTATATTGATACAAATTTTAAACTTTTCTTAGCATTTTTTTGCGTTTCTACGTACCCACAGGTGCCCCCACTGAAATCATAATTTCTCAACTGTAATATTGTAGATGATGACTCGATGGTCTAGTGGTTAGCGTATGCGTCTCTCACCGTGAGGTCTAGGGTTCGACTCCCGGATCAGTCGAAGTGAATTTCCTATCGGAAAGTTCACATTAGCAGCACGGAGTTGAAATTGTGCCCGGTGGATGCCGATAGGCTCATCCTCTATCCCATGGGACCTAAAGATAACAGGTGAAGTGTTGGTGTTGTACACCTCTGTCAAAGCCTTCTGTGTATGCGTATGTAATGATTCTGTATAACAAAACATTGTAAAAACAACAACGACGTATTCTAGATTATATAGGCGTGTTTAAATGTTGTTTATGTACGTACGATTTAATTGGTATTTGATTTTGTAATTTGGCGCCGACTTCAAAAAAATACAATTAATTGGTATTACATAATTATTTGGGTTTATTGTTTTAAACAAATTAATATAAAGGTAAGCAAAGTTTAGCGAATATTTTATTTTTTTACTTTTGAGTTTTTGAAGGCGGTTCCTTTTTCTTTGAAAAAAATTAGTACATAATTATAATATTTAGAATACGCTAGAGTTAAGAATATTCTTTTTTTTAATTAGTTTTTTTTATTTTATTTTTTTTTATTTGTTTTTTTTATTTTATTTTTTTATTTCAAGCTTTTTAGTGTCTTAGTTTTTTAGATTTAACGATGGGGTTAGGAAGAAATACTAAGGCATCATTACGCATGAAACACAATAGAAACAATCAAAATAATCAAAAAATTCTTTCTGAGATCTTCATGATCATAAGTAATCACTACGATAATAACAAATGTGCTGAAACGTAAGCCCCGTCCAAACCTAAGCAGAGCTTTCGGTACTTTAAGGGTAGGTAAGTAGGCTGTCTCTGCTTACCCTTCAAAGCATACACAGGCATGATGTTATGTTATGTAGTGGTGAAAACAATACATAGATACACGATTGCACAAAACGTGGTTCATTAGCTATTCGTTTTTGAAGAGTTCCGTTGCCTGTCTCCAAAGATCTTCATCAGATTCTGATAAATTATATACTAAAACCTTCCTTGAAACACAAGGATTAAAATACCGAAAACTGCATTCAAATCGGATCAGTAGTTTCCGAGAAAATCGCGAACATAAAAAGGTGACATACATACATACATAACATACATACATACATACGGATCGAATACAGAACCTCTTTTTTTTTTTGAAGTCGGTTAAAAACATTGGGATTGTATAAAAAGCTACGACGTATACCTTGAACTAATTCTCAAAGACATCCAACCCGAATAATAATGCATTTGATATATATACCAAAACAAAATACCTTTTAACCTTCAAGAGTCCCGAACAAAGTCGTCACGTCGACTCCTGCGCATGATTAGAATTGCAATGAGCACGTGTCGTTTGTGTAACGGTACTTTATCGATTCTGACATTTGGTTAAATGGGACTTCTATTGCGTATTAAGTAGATTCGTCAAAACAAAAATAGTTATTTGTAAAACAAGATAACAAAGTTTGCATTTTCGTCGAGTGCTAGTTTTGAGTCCCGAATAAGCGAAATATTCTTTGAATCACGATCGTAGCGAGTGATTCGAGGTTAGAATCTTGAGCGTAGTGAGCGACTCAAAAGCTTGAGATGTAAATTACTTAGACTTTGTGTCGCACATTCAACTTATTACCTCAGCAGTGAGAAATAGTAGGTACCCATAGTACAAGTTCTACTACTACTACTACTACTACTACTCTAGTTGGGACTAGATGACGTAGTGTGAAAGTTGTGTAAGATTCAAAAAATAGGTGAGCAGTGAGCAAATCTAAACTTGGCTTCGAGTGAGAGGACTTGAAGCAACATTTTTTACAAATAACGACTTATCATGCTGTTGCGGTATCCTGCGGTTTTGGACTATGCTTGAAAGTTTTAGAAGGTAGCTTGCAGCTCAAGTGATGGCACTATAATTTAGAGACGCAAGATATAATGATAATAAATAATAATAAATCATTTATTTCAGGCTGCATAGGCCCATAGATAAATACCTTAACCTAAAAATACATAATTATAAATACACTTCCTTTGCACTAAGTCTTGGTGCGTTCCTGGGGTATAGTTCCGCGGAAGCGACGGAAAACAACACCCTGCGGCCAAAAACTTTCATCAAGCACCTGTTCCAGCAAACATGTCGGCACTCTCACCACGAACGCCTTGAAGTTGACGTTGTGGCGCGACTCCAACAGCTGCACTCTTAGTACATGATTCAGCTTCTGGCTGACATATCTCGCGATATCCTCTGCCTCAGTGGTGTAGTGCAGGCGCGAGATAAACACCGGGGTGTTCGGCGCGGCGGCACGCACCCTATGTTTCGGGTCTACAGGTGCCTTGCCATAGCTGTTCTTCACGTTGATATGACTGCTTCGTTAGTCTAGCAATAGTGTTTGCGACCGCGAGATCGCAGGGTTGATCCCCAGGTCAGACAAAAGGAAAACTCACTCACTATCGCATGAGACCTTTGGGATCTAAAATATCTAAAGAAATTGTATGTTTTACATCTCTGTCTATTCAGGTAAATATAAGCAAGCCGTTCACTTAGTTTCTTGGTGCATGAAAGGAGCCTTCCCGAGTGACGTACACAACGATTCCCTACGTCCGGCGCACCCTGGGTAATTGAGTTCTCCAAAGCAATTATTTTATTATTTATGCATTATAGTATTTTTTCTTTTAAATTTGTAATTGTGGATACTTTATGCACCTACCCGAACATATCTCTGCACCACCTTAAGGTTGACTGGTATTGGCATTAAGTCCGCCTTTGTCACATGTATCTGTGCGAGAAGTTAAATAAATAAATAAAAAATTGGCTAATCCTTTCACCACGAGGGCAAGTCAATATAAAATTTGACTCAGCCATCGACATGACGAAGAAGAATACTAAGTTTCTAACTTTTGATGCATCGATAATAATGTTTATAAAAGTACTGGTTTATTTTCGACCCATAAACCATTTATGTGACAAATGGCCATTATTACTTTTATCTATAAACAACACAGTCTAGCCGGTGTCAGTAAACCGTGTAATGACTTCCCGAACAGTGCACACGAACAATAGTCGGTGATCGCTCGTGTGCGCCGACCCTAACACATTGTCCACTTTTACACTCAGACCTAATTCTGAACTAATTGTGGTTAATTTGATGTAATGAATGTGTAATTGTTCTGGCTGATCTTGATAGCTGTTTTAAATGGAATAACATACAGTACAGAATATACTAAATGCCTATAGACCTGTATGTAATGAAGTACACGGTTGGCGTTGTGGTCAAAGCGGTCGCCTTGCCGCTTTCAACTGCGTTGGTGTTGTGGGTCCGACTCACAGGACAAATCTTCATGTGATCCGCAAAGATTTGTTCTGACTCTGGGTGTGCTTTGTGTGTGTGAAATGTATTTTTGCAAACACTCCGCGACACAGGAGTTAGTCTTAGTGCCGGCGTAGTTTTAAAAAACCGCGCGTTGTGGCGGAAATTAGGTGAAGCCTATGTCCAACAGTGGATTTCGTTGGGCTGAAATGATGATGTCAAAAACGTATTTAATTAAGGTTTTCATATGAATATTTTTCATTGCTTGTTTTTATTAGGTCTATTCTTTCATATTATGTAAAAATACTTTGAAATTGACTCACTAAAAACATGTTAAAATTTTAAATCTATACTATGTATAGATCTAAAATTTGAACATAAGTTGTAATTATGTAATAAATACACAAGAGAGCCAATTTTGTGCGAAACCGATACCTATTTATAAAAAATATAAAATCACTTTGTGGTACATAAAGTGATTCTTCCAAGAAAGCCGATTTGTTGCCAAAATCCTCCACGTGAGAGGGGAGATCCTATCGCCATCCACCGGGCCCAAAACTAGTTCCGTGATGCAATCAAGAATTTCCTACGCGAAATATCCCAAATAACACTATTCCCGATCCTGCCAACGAACCTGGGTCCTCGCGATGAGAGGTGCATACTCACACTGGTGGTAAAGCTCTTGTGAATGAGCTAGAGGTTGGCAGCACCACCGCCTCACCTTTAACCTGCCGCCAAATAGTAGTGCTTCTATTACTGTGTCCCGGTTTGGTGGTGAGATCAGGCCCTGAAATCACTGGCACATGAGGCATAACACCGTAGTCCTCAGCTACAGCGACGCATCTATAATCTGCTTTTGTGGATTGTTGATGTCCATGGGCTGTACTCCACTTACCATCAGGTGGACTACACGTTCGTTCGCTGTGGGCGTAGTATAAAAAAAAATACTCGTATCCTTAGACCATTAAATTAGTATATAATGTATAGAATGTAAAACAAATCTCGTCTATTGGAAACGAGTTACTTTAGAATATTAATGACCTTGATACAGCTACGTCAAATTAATTCTACGGTTAACGAGAAGAAAGTGATCTATTGTGATATATTGGTATAATGCAAAGAATATGCGTGTGGTCTCAGTCGAAAACGGTAAGCGGGCAATTAAAAAAAAGTCGCAGCTAATAAGTTTGTAATAGAAAGTATTTGTAACTAAAGGGAATTTTGTAAAAAAAAAAAATCTTATGCGAAAACACCATATTTCATAGTATTTAAAAGAAAATACATGAATAATAAAAATATGAAGGGTTTTTTAGAATATTTTTAGAATCCAAATAGCTATTGACAATGGTATAATATTATATACCAAACTATTTTATTCCACTAAGAAATAGTTGAAAAATTTGGGACCAACAGGATTTGAACCTGCGACCTCAGCATACCGGGCAGCCATTTTTATCCACTAAGCTAAATTTTTCAACTGAAAGTACAACGAGACGTAACGTGCATCAATTTGTATGAATGCCAAAGTTTATAAGGACGTGTCTACTTGTTTGTAACTCTTTCAAACCAAAACTTCTGAACACATTTTGATATTGGTACACAATACCTCTAAAAAGCCTCTTTTTCAGAAGTTCCACCTTTTAGAAGTTGATTTAACGTTGTTCTTTTTACTATAATAAGTAAGTAACTTAAAATTATTTCTCCTCTCTAAGCGTATGACTTACGCCTGATTGCAATAATGAATTTATGATAGATTCATTATTAAAATTGATGTATTAGAAAATCAATTATGCTGATGATCTTAATGTGTTTCTGCTTAGCTATATTAAGTTGCAATTTTTGTATGCATCATTTATCAATTATGATTTTGATATAAGCTATCATAGTTTCATATTAACTTTGTTCACGTACCAATGTTTAAGATCTTAACATATCACATACCTATAGGTACATGCCTTATGCATCACTATCTATTTATGAAAATCGTATCAAAATCCGTTTCGTAGTTTTTAAAGTTTATTACAAAAAAACCGGCCAAGTGCGAGTCAGACTCGCGCACCGAGGGTTCCGTACAAACCTGTAGGTATATAAGTAAAAGTTATGATATTTTTATTGCTAAATGAAATCCATAACATAACAATGTGGAAAGCTGACGGTACCTTGTCAATACATATATGAAAACATTATGTATGTTCGGAAAAATCTTCATCTCTTTAAGAAGAGAAGTGAGCGCCATCAAGCGTCCCATCCCGTCCCACTTCGCCAGTAAAAACAATACAAGCAAGCTGTTTGATAATAACCGTATAATATGTATAATCTATGATAATAACCAACAATCTTACTTCTTA
Organism: Hypena proboscidalis; assembly: GCA_905147285.1. Classification (NCBI taxonomy): domain Eukaryota; kingdom Metazoa; phylum Arthropoda; class Insecta; order Lepidoptera; family Erebidae; genus Hypena; species Hypena proboscidalis. The sequence continues at coordinate 4,384,323 of LR990147.1, forward strand.
CTTACCTATATATATATACATATATATATCTTACTAATATTATAAATGTGAAAGTTTTTGAGGATGGATAAATGTTGGTATGTATGTTTGTGGCTCTTTCACGCCTAAACGACAGAACTGATTTAGATGAAACTTTACATTGTTTCCAAACTCCTCCGAAACGGCTGAACCGATTTGCATGAAATTTTGTGTGCATATCGGGTAGGTCTGAGAATCGGCCAACATCTGTTTTTTTTTTTTAATCGCTGAACAACGTTTGCTGGGTCAGCTAGTAAGTTTATGATTATTAAAAAAAATATACTTTGTGATGTAACTAAAAATTTAAGATTTTCGGAATTTTTCCTATATGTGTACTTTATAACGTTGCTTCATGCCAAATTTCAAGATTCCAGGTCGTCTGGAAGTATCCTTTAGGTTTTGATTCCCTTGCGAGTAGTTGCGACTTTGCGAGTTTCAAAATATGCGGCTTTAATTGCTGTATCTTTTGATTGCGTTGACGTAGAAGTTTGATTTTGTTACAGCTTAAAGATATTATAGACTTCAGTATTTGTTAAGAATTTCAATATAATACCACTACGCGTTCATGAGTAAAGGGGTAATAAGTTTAAAATTATTAAAAATATTTTTATTATATGATGTAACTAAAAATTTATGCTTTTCGCAATTTTTCCTTTATCTGTGTTATAAGACGTTGCTTCGTACCAAATTTCAAGATTCTGAGTTCACGGGAAGTACCCTGTAGGTTTTGATTCCCTCGCGAGTGTCGAAAATTTGCGGCATAAACGGGAGTACCTTTTGATCGCGTTGACTTAGAAGTTTGATTTTTTCACAGCTCCAAGAGACCATAGATTTGAGTATTTGATATGAATTTCAGCTTGATACCTCCACGCGTTCCTGAGAAAAAAGGTCTTGACAGACAGACAGACAGACAGACGGACAACAAAGTGATCCTATAAGGGTTCCGTTTTTACCTTTTGAGGTACGGAACCCTAAAAAGCAATCAATTTTGATGATTATATTTTGGCTTGATTGATTTTGTTTTCTTCTTGATCCTATATTATATTTTATCCCAATACCGACTTGAAAATAGGGATATTTTCAACAGTTAAGTAAAACGTTAATTACTTCACGAAATGACGTAGCATACGGTTGAGAAATGTGTGTGTGTGTTGTGATGTGTAAACCTTTTGGTATTCTCCCACACACTCCCATCCAAATTGAAATATGTTTTATACAAAACAATAGTATCTGGCTAATGATCTCATTTATCTGCTTATAGATAAGTGAGAACATAAGAAAATAGGTGTGTAGAACATAACTATTCGTTTTGATGCAATCGGTCAAAATGTTCCCATACGGTCCATTGTTTATCAGGGAATAATAATATAATTAATATTGTACAATGTTCTTCTTTTAAAGGAGTTATTCCGTGCCCGATCAATAAAATATGTAAGTATGTATGTGTGTATGTATGTCTATTTTTTTGGCACGCCATTTTGACTAATGAGGTGTCGTTGAATTCATCAAAATACTGCTAATGACAAATAACGTAAATTTTCAAAATGGCGCTCGTAAATGAAAAATTGGGGGAGAAGGGTTGATTTTTTTTCTTACCTTAGTAATATGGGTATCAAATGAAAGGTCATGAAAAGACCATTTCAAAAATATGCTGTCTTATCACTTTATATTACTGATTTAACGCAAATTGTGAAAAAAATACTAAAAAGTATAAAATAAAATGATTATTATAAAAACATAATAACCTAAGAAACAGTTGAAAAAGATATGGGACAGGCAGGATTTGAACCAGCGACCTTTCTGAACACCGGGCAGCCGCTTTAGCCATCCAGCTACGGTCGCCTTTTACCGGAGCCCTAAATTTCTCAAGTGTATGATACGTCATTTCGTGACGTCACGTTCATCCATTAGTTCCTATCTTAAGTATCCCATATCTTTTTCAACTGTTTCTTAGTATAATTTGCTAAGCATAGCTAAATGCTATAAAAATAATCAATAAGAAACATAATTATAACCTGTTTATCTTTTCAGTTCATTATTTTTAAGCAATCGTGTTTACTACTAGGTGACAATTAATAATATTGAAACGTGACTCAATACAATACATAATAATATGACAATACAATAATCATAAATCATTTGCCAAAAGCCAATAAACTCGTTTTACTTTCTGCGAATTTCATTCAATCTACTTACAATTACATAGATATAATCTATATAATATATTGCGAACGTGATTGTTTTTGATTATATACTAAAGTGTTATAAATATTACATGGTAGCCATAAATTACGTCGCAGGTTCCGCAAAAATATAATTACATAAGATTGTAGGTAAGTTAGTTCATACATTCAAGTAATGGAGACCATTTCCTTATGCTTTGTAAGATAAAGTTAAGTAAATTCAAACATCAATATGCAATAAAATATGACATAAACACCACATGAACAAACAAATACACTGAACGACAACGACTCGGACATAATTACTACAATATACACATTGCTTTTTCTCTATACAAACACTAGCTTCCGTTTGCGGCTCCGCCTGCGTGTTACGCCGATTAAAAGTAGCCTATATTATTTTTTGAGTAAAATCGGTCTATGTAGTAGATTCAAAGATTTTTGGTTACAAACAAACAAAAATATCTTGCCTCTTTATAATTTAGTATAGATTTTTACTTCAATTTATTTTACTGATTAAACAAATAAACAGTTACATAAATACAGACTTACGGTAAGAATATGATTGATAAGACTATAGTGAAATTATTAAGTAAATTTACTTAATATTTTTTCTCCAACACCATTTAATACAAGATCTGTTTGACGTTACATACAGTTAAGCAATTTAGGGTCCTGGCAAGAGGCAACCGTAGCTAGTAAGTTAAAGTGGCTGCCCGGTATGCAGTAGGTCGCAGATTCAAATCCTGCCGGTCCCATAGTTTTGTCCCATAATAACATGTAGGCGAAAATCTTATCCCTATGCAGTTAAAGCACAATTAAACGAAGCTGCACATGGGCATATTTAGCTTTATGTGTAGGTGTGTGTATGTATGTAGTATAGTCTTTAACGAATAGGAAATACCGCAAGCCAGCTTAGAAGATAAATTTTCCTCAATAACTAACACTTCCTTTACAATAATGTTTTCGAGACTACAATGTAGCAATAATTATTTCACAATTTTATCTCGTTCGATTATTTTATTTATAGATGAACCACTGGACGTTCCCACTGTGCGGGCCGAGGGGTCGAGCTAGTGATGAGATTTATTTTGTCGATAATTTTGTTTTTTTTACTTTTTTTAAATAATTACCAGTTTAAAATATTTTTATAACGTAGCACTTGTTTAAAAAGCTTAAAAAGCTGCAAAAATGTTGCTAGGTTAAGATATAAGTACGTATGATACTAATTTCTTTTATGTATTTTTTTATTGTGGATCGGCGTTTGATCACGATCTCACCATCTCAGATAGTGAGTCTCAACTGATGATGTGATCTACGATGAAGCATGCTCAGCTTTGCCTATTTACTCTTACTTTGAAGATACCCAAATAATCTGGGTGTCTTCCGCATAAATACAATCGAAGCCAAATTGAATACATTCGGCAATACTGGATCGAAGGAAACGGTAAAGCACAGTAGCACTTTTTGCTTTGTAATTATCGCTATAATATTATAATATTTTAACCCAAGTTATTTTATTCTTCCACTTATGATTACTATTCAATGTTATTATATGTATGTTTTGTGGTGATTATAGAGACAAATTAGATATGTAAAGTATAAAGATTTTTTAACCAGAATTTTCTTATTGTTTTTTTATGCGAAATACTCGTTAAGTCAAAATTTATCGATACGGTCCCCTCACTATAGCCACGGTCTTCGCGTGTAAGTTCTGATACCATCTATTTATAACTGACTCGCTCATAGCCACATATCACAACTGAATGAACACTCTTGTTTAATATTGTACCGATGCGGAATTTGTGAGAAAACGCAATTAATGTACTGGTGTAAATCGTTAATAAATGTAGTGTCTGAAATATGAATCAGTGTCTTACATTTTGACGATTCCTTTATTAAATATAGTAAAATACGGCATAAAATGCTTTGGCTGTTATTAGAACGCCAGAACATTGGCAATATTATCTATTATGACCAGATAAAGCACCACAAAAACCAGTTAATATTGCTAGGATGCCAAATAGCCGAAGAGTCGACGTTATGCGACTGTTTACGCGAAGTTATACTGTCAACTAATCTATTAAACTGATCGATCGATGAATCGAGCGACGTCGATCAATTTCATCTAGTCGTTACTTGAGCGTCTGTTCTAAAAATCTTTCTACGTAATCCAGTCGCTATACTTATCATTAGTTTTTCTTCAAAATATCTACCCAACAGTCCAACAAGTCATTACTTCAAAACTTAATTCTACAATACTGTTTCCAGTCCTCTCGCAAATTTCAAAAGCTCATAAAAGAGTTACCAACTTTAACTTTGTCCTTTATCAGAATTAGCTGTGTCATAAACATTAATTAAAATTAATGAAGCTAACCCACATAACGTAGGAAGTTCTAATAAAACAGTGCACCCTTTTCAATTAATGTAATGACGGATGAATTAGTACTTGGCTATTTTGAAAATAATTTTTGACACTTATCTTTTATCTGAACTCCAGGAAGTCTCTATCATGACTGCGTTTACACCTGTTTCAAATAATAAAACATAACATCACGTCTATTTTACCTAGAAGGGTCTGGAAGTGATCATGGCCCAATGGATAAGGCGAGGTCTTACGATCAAGAGGTCATGGGTTCGGATCCTGGCCATTACAACACGAACGTAAACTTCCTCCTAACAGAAGCGAATTTTGCTTAGCTGAAGAGGGTTAACAAGAATTCTAGTAATTTGTTTCTGCAATTTACTAGTAAGCTTTAAAAAAGAAGCTTAAACAAAGAAGAAAACATGTATAACACCCACGTTGCACATGTCTTTAGGTCCAATAGATGCCTATAATCATCCAACAAACTAACTGTGTCTTTACTGTCATTAAATAATAATACCTGTACCTATATTATAGCACAATGTATGCTGTGATTATAGCTTAGGCTGACCCCACAAAAGCGTGCGTGATTTTCGAGCGTGTGGGTGCGCTGCGCTGGCTGCAAGCACGTCACACTGCAGCAACTCACGACGCTATATGACGTGTGTGCAGCCAGCGCGCCCACACGTAGTAAAGCGATATTGTAATAATTTGGAAACACCATTAATTATAATAAGATGACCATTTGCTGTCCATTATGCATTTGTTAAGTTTTTCTTGTATTCGTAATGCAAACCACGGCATATCGGAATATTTGCTGCATTTGTGATATAAAATATTTTTCTTTGAAACCAAACGGAGTGTGTGCTTCTAGCAATAAGTCCGCCATTTCAAGGTATTCAATGACTAAATAAACAACTACAAATAATATAATCAACGCAATGATCAACCAGGAGCTATAAAACAGTAATATATTCCACACAAGTAAAAACCGTTACATTCAAACGTCGCACGTATTACGTAAACGCACACAAATCGTTACTGACAAATCAATAGACATTACTAAACAGTTTCTATTCTCGATGTACATACACACGGCTACACATGAAGTTGTACATATCTAGTATTAGATGGTCTCGAAGTCTATATTATTATAATGCGAAACAAAATTCCTTATTGCTAATTTTTATAGTATTTAGCTATGCTTAACACATTATACTAAGAAACAGTTGAAAAATTATGGGACCAACATTTTACTATAAGAAACAGTTGAAAAATTATAGGACCGACAGGATTGAACATGGACCTTCAGCACAGGACCCTATATTTCTCAACTGTGTATTACGTCATTACGTGGCGTAACCTACATTCATTTGCGCCTATCTTAAGAATTATACCATTTCAAATAAAATCAAATCCTAACGGTCCCATAATTTTTGAAATTCTTAGTAAAACAAGAATCATTTTTTATGTGTTTTACCCGCACATATAAATACATCAGTGTTCCATTCGCCATGTTGTGAACGAAATTTTCAATCACATTCCTAATCCATGCGAAAAATTTTGCTAACAAAAGGCGAATGGAACACACTACCATGATCGAAAATCTATTTTAATTTGATTGTATTAGCTCTATACGAGACCAGCTCATAGTGGCAATCTATGGCTTGATGTGAAGCCGTCTGTACGTTTATTTACATACGGCAATTTGAATTCAATGTAATTCCTTGGTTAGAAACGAGGATTGAGTGGTATACTTTACCTAGGAATTACGGCTTTTCTATATTGCGCTAGAGAATGTAGGAATCACGATTTTCTTTACGTATTTAGGATTGTAAGGCTCTCTAGGCTCGGTAGAATTTTGATTAACATTAAGAGAAGATCCAATGAGACGGCAATTAAATTAACTCAAAGCTAAAGACAATAACGACATAATTACTAGTTATTATTAGGGACTGAAAATTACGGTTTTACCGGCATTAATATAAAATAATCACCACATTTCTCCTGTTATGTTTAGGTTCCATGGGATAGAGGGTGAGCTTATCGCCATGCACCGGGCACAATTCCAACTCCATGCTGCTTTTGAGAATTTCATGACGAAAAGTTCACTAAATATCTCGCAAGCCACCACAATCCCAATTCCATATTTGGTGATCGTGTTAACCTTTATAAGAGGTACAAACAGGGAAACTTTCAGCTTCTATAAAATGACATAAGTCAGGCGGCCACTGGCTCTTAGGCTTATAACTATTTTGTTAAAACATTTACCAAAGTCCTTTATATAAAAGATTCAAAACACTTCTACTTTCCTCCTAAAATTACCACTCTGCATACACCTTAACAGCCAAAATGTTTACACCACAGTGTTAAGTAATCTATAGCAACGGTTGCGTGAAATGGCTGTGAAATCAAAGTCTCAGTCTGTCCCCAGTAGCAGTAGCAGTAATAAAATTCACAATTACCGTAGTGATGGGGTCGTGAGAAACAATTTCAAGGTTAACACTGGAAAATGGTCGATGAAAATGTTGGTGTATTACCGTAAACTGTGTATTGGTATGTCGATAATGAGAATATTAAACTTAAACGTGTGTTACTGCGTAACGGGAAACTGTGTAGTATAGTATGTTTCATATTTTGTAGCAGCTGCTGGTATTGAAATTATCCGCGTAGCTTCTGTTTCTTGTAACAAATATTTTTGCAAATACAAAATAAACTAGGATTGGATTTTTTGGAAGAGCAAAAGTTATTTACACTTTGAAATAAATAATTGCATAATTTACATAAAATTGCTTTTAGCCCTTAGTGGTGGTAGAGCTATTGTGATCGAGGGCGGCAGCACCGTCTCACCTTTAACCTGCCGCTAAATATTAGTGCTTGCATTACTGTGTTCCGGTTTGGTGGTGAGATCAGGCCTTGAAACTACTTGCATATGACACCATAGTCCGCAGCTGCAGCGATGCATCTACAATCTGCTTTTGTGGATTGTTGATGTACATTGACTGTATTCCACTTACCATCAGGTGGACTACACGTTCGTTCGCTGCAGGCTTAATATAAAAAAGGGTTTTTTTTTTGTTTTTGTTCTTCATAGAACACTAAACACCCAGATTATTGCTTTTGCAGACATTGATGTATCAGAAATAAAAAAAAGACATATGATTTAAATTTTTCAAATTAGTGTGCTCACAAATATGCAATTAAAAGTCTAGTTGTCGTTATTTTCTACGAAAGCAGAAAGTACGTTCTGAATCTATTTCAAAACGAATTCACAGTAAAAGTAAAATCATCCATAAAACTGCATACCCAACACAAACTTATAGTTAAACAAGTAGATCTAATCACCACATTAAACCACACATTTTCCTCAATAAAATCGATGTAAGAAATCGATTTCCGAATCCAATAATCAGTTGTCGGTAAGAGAATGCTGTACATATCACTTTCATGCCATCAATGGCAACATAACTACAGTTGTCAATTGTAAATGCGCCTTTCTCGATCAATTTCACTACAAACATTTGTAGAATGATCTCCCGTTTAATAGGATGTCGTATTTTCGTACAAACGGAGTCTGGTTGTTATTTTCATATAAGTAAAGTTATTAAAAAAACAAATTCTAGACGTAATAATATAGCATAAGCACTAAAATGCATGTATATGCGTGCCATTTTGTAAGAAATATTATATTATTGAATCATTTTGCATGTAAATCAAATAATGATGAAAGCAATTTTACAAAATGGACACACAAAAATGCACTTTAAATAATGTGTTTTAAATAATTGTGATTAATTTAAAAACGAATTAATTAATTTAAAAATCGTTCGTCCTTTTGAAGGTAGTTTAAAATAATATCCAAGTTTAAAAATTTTATGAAAATAGGACATCGATAGTGCGCCTTTAGCTCGAGTGTGAGAATTTTATCGCTCGGCAAATCGGTTGACAATCGATTCGTTAGCTACTTGAATTTATCGACAGAATGTGTTTGCATCACTAGTGTTGTACGCACGATTGATTTTTGATCGCTATTTAGATTGCATTGCAAGCTTTGTAGTTTAATGTTTTTGTTAAAGTGCACAGTGGTTGAAATGCTGGATGATGGACAAAAGTTTGACCTGTAACTTGAATCGATTAACACACATATCTAAATGAATATAACAATCTGTTTTTTAAATACTATACTGTAAATTGGGTCTTTACAGGATAATTAGTCAGCTAACTGTTACAATAGCAGAGAGATTTTGGATGATATCATTCTGGTTAGGAAAAACTGATGAGCTGAATTAACATTATGAAACTTTTGGCATATTATTAGTTAAATTATTGCCGCGATATTAAAATAAGGACCTCTCAATAATAATGACCAAAACGTACCTAAATGTTCCCGGATCTAAAAATAAAGTTGTATCCACCGATTGCGATCGGCTCACCTGGCTCACTTCCTATCACTTGGTACCTAATACCTATACATAACAGGTGAAGTGTGGGTGTTGTACACCTCTGCTTTACCCTTCTGGGTAATATAGGAATGATATCATGTTATGTATGTAGGTATGTAATGATGTATGTTCTAGTAAAAATCAATAAGTTAGCACCTAGCAATCTTGTTTCTAAATATTTTAACTAACTTCTACAAGACAAATTAACTACACTACTAAAGAACACTATTCAGCACTTTAAAAAGTCCGGTTAATTCACGCGTGGATGCCCTCCGATAGCGCTCAAGCGACACAGGACAGGCTAAGCACTTAGTATGCCGGCACGCATTATAACTGGGTGTAGTTCCGGTATTAAATAACTAAGCTTTTGATGGAGTTTAGAGTTTTTGTAACTTCTTTGTTGCGGGTTAATGGAAAACACAACGGATTTTAAAATTTTTATCGTGGACCACGATACCATCGACAGAAAGTCTATATGGCGTAGGTCGTGGAACATAATTATGGTGATGACTAACGTTGAGGAAGAAAGCTGAAGTATATAATGTTGAAGTTACTATAGGATTACGCCCTAAAATTACTAAATCGGGAGGCATTATCTCATATACAATCTTGCAATGCATCTTTAATTTTTGTGGATATATATCTGCTATAATTACTTATCATCTGGTAAATTACAAGTTTACTTCCTACATACATCTTATAAAGTATTTCTCGCACTCTATAATCCCTAAGGCCAGTTACACACGTATGGTTGCTCTGCAACAGCGTTCAAGCGAGCTGTCTACAAACTAGCAACAAGCACTTAGTATGCCGGCACGCATTATTACCGACCGTGGTACCAATATTAAATAACTAAAAGACTAAGCTTTTGATGGTGTATAGTTCTAGTGTAAATTCTTCGTTGCGCGTCAATGGAAAACAACGGGTTGTAAAATTTTGTTTGGCCAGAATTTAGCCGCAAGAACCGCGATACGATAGCGACAGAAAATGGTGGTGACTTACCATTAAGGAAAGAACGCAAGTACCTTAGGTTTAAATTACTACAGAATTAAACCCTAAAATCACTAAATCAGGAGGCATTAGGAGGATCTAGCACCGCGTTTTTCTTCACTTACCATCTGGTGGATTTACAAGCTTAGTTGCTACATACATCTTAAACATATTTCTTGCACTCTATAATACCTACACACCGAACCGACCATCCGAAAGCGTTCAAGTGACACAGGACTGGTTGTCTAAAAGCTAGCAACAAGCACTTAGTATGCCGGCACGCATTATGTACTTATAACTGCGCTAGGTTCCGGTATTGAGTAACCAAACTAAAAGGCAAGGCATATCTAACATTTTATGTAGGCTGTTGATAAAGACATTTTGAATGATACATTTTCGTATACACACGTACTTTTATTTATGTAATCATTATTCTTCTATTACCAGCTTCTAAAATTTGTTTATATATCGTATCAGGAATGTAGGATATCCTAGGATATATTTTGGACCACTGCAGTACGTATGTACTTAGACATACACATAACGGGCAAGGAGTGGGGGAAATTACCCTCCCTTGCCCCTTCCATGGATGCCTCATATGTCCTAAAATTCAAACACTACTATCAGTAGCTAGACGAACCTTACGTGGTTGAGAAATGTCGAGTCTAGCAGCATACGAATCCATAGCTGAATTGGCAAAGCAGTTGGGACGTATACCCAGGGGGTGCAGGTTCGAGTCCTGCTGGATTCTTAATTTTTCAACTTTAATATTATATAAAAAATACAAAAAGGCATAGCAAAGCTAAAATTGGCTTCAAAATATTACAACTACTATCCTGCGCTATGTTATACTGCGGTTATAATTCTGCCTCAAATTTGTAAAAAGAATGTCTGTCATATTTTAAACGGTTTTGATATAATCACTATGCCAGTCAGCCCTTTAAACGATCGTGCCACAATAAAAAAAAACACCATATCACGTGACAATTGACATGTTCGCACGAGCGCTACTCGATTGCGATCTCTCGAATCGGATGCCGATTGTATCGAGTTCTTGAATAGAAAGCACGACTAGTGAAACTGTCTTATGTTACTATCGGTGCGTCTTTGTTGCGATTTGATGATCAATAATTGAATTAAGTGTTTGGAGAAACTAATAGAGATCTCATTTAATTAATTTCATTAACTTTCCATCATCGATTTTTTGGCAAAACACCGCTTAAAATAGGTTTATTTGTATGGGACCTGCGTTGAAGTATGTCTAGACACACTATATTTAGACATGAAAGTCCTTCGACGTTCCATTGTTGTGTTTAAGCATCGATTCTGCCTTGTAATTGACATCATTAGCCTGGTATTGAAAGCTCTTGGGCACACGTCCAATGATGGACTAAGTTGGCTTTGATCCTTCGCTCGCACAAAAACACATTTTTTTGCGATTCTTACAAAACTGTTTCATTTTTTTTTTTTATATAATAAAACTGATACGGGCTTATAAATTAAACTGAATTCTTTTTAATTTGTAGAATAATTTGACTCAAAAAATCTACAATATAGAAGAAAACTTCTGACAGGTGGCAGACTTAGTAATTTTGATGGCGATGTACAAATTTCGCGGCTTCACTTATTATTTCTTCTTTTTAAATTACGTGAATGTCGAGGCCATCCAACTCCTTGACACCACAGACATAGTTAGAAGACTCAAAAGGACGAAACCTTTTGAGCTAGTTCAGTGAAGTGAGTGCTTCAAGTGGTTTAGTGCTACTTTAAAAGAACACAAGAACAAAGTGTCAGTTTCGATAATAGAGACAATAAGATAGGTGTTAATGGACACATTCTTAGTATAAATTAAATTAATTTAGTAACTTAGGTCAAAATTAAATTACTCATTAGTCTCTAATTTTATATCTAGACTAGATTGTAATCTTGATGAAGTATCTAATAGTTTAGATACATCATAAAAAAAAAAAAAAAAAAAAAAAAAAATTACGTGAGTTGTTCCCGAAAACTACCACCAGCTACCTAAATATCTTATACACATAATCTAAAATAAAATAACAATGTCAAAGAGCGAAATGTAACTTTAATTTACCTTTTCTCAAAGGAGAAGGAAATAAATATTTAATCTTTTTAAATTATATCATAGTCTTGTTTCTAAGAACATAAAATGTACGAGTCTGTATTTATTTAGTTCAAGGTACAGAATAACTAGAAACTGTAAGGATAATTGACAAGGATTTTAAAAGACTCATAACTTTATACTGAGATTGCTTCTCTTTTGTGCTTTGTGGTGCAAATTAGAAACTATGGAGATGCTTATCTGTATTTTTATTAAAAAATCTGAAATAACTTAGAGATTTGGAATACTTCTAGGAATTTTAAGGAGGAATAATTGCTTGGCTGTTTTCCATACAAAAGTAATGTTTGATGTATTTTAATGGTTTTTACTTCGTCCAGCGATTAAGTATTGCCATTCAACGTGGCAATGGTGCCAGCCTTCTGGCCACGGCATCTGCTGTGGACAGCGATGCAGAGGAATTTTATGACGCATTATTTAATTATTTTATTTGATTTGTTAATTGTGTATGTTATAAAGTGTTATTATTGGTCATTAGTTTTTTAGTTATGTTATTATTCTGTAAATTCATTGTAACTTTTAAATTATACATTATGAAGTGATTAATAAAATGTCCCTAAAATGTTAACTTTATTATTATTAAATTTTTATCTATTCGTCTAATATACATTATATGCTAAAAATATTTTTTTTTGTACATATTACCATTCAATACAAGCTTTTCCGATCAGAGAGAGATGAGGTGAATAAACTCCATACCTGAAACAAACATAAAAAAATTGGATTAATTATTAAAGTATTATTTAGCGACCGGATGGCGGAGTGGGTAGTGTACCTGCCTGCAACGCCGAGGTCGTGGGTTCGATTGCCACTTAAGACAAATTTTTGTGTGAATGAACATGGGGATTGTCTTAGTCTGGGTGTTTCTATGTATAATAAGTATGTATTTCCGAAAGAAAAGTATATATGTATTAGTATCAGTTATTCTAGTACCCATAGTACAAGCTCTGCTTAGTTTGGGACTAGATAGCGTTGTGTGTGAGTTGTGAAATATTTATATTTATTTATTTATATGTTTAGGTCCCAGAATATAGAGATTGAGCCTATCGCCATCCACCGGGCATCCCAACTTTTTCCGTCAGGAAATCAGCACTCTGCTTGAACCCGAGACCACTAGACCCACGAGGCAGACTACAACTATTTGATAATGTAATTATTATTTTCCTTCTAGCAAATCACTCTCTAGAGTACTAAAGCTTTTATAATTATCATGTATTCGTAAAAGATTTCTACCAACAAACTAAAAGTAAACCTCACGATTGGGTATCTTACACATTTTCATATTAATGTACTTTTAACCTCAATCAATCATTTACACCTCTAACTGTTTCAAAGAATTAAAAAACAACAATAGAAATATATTTTAAGGCTACGTTTACATTAGAGATGTGCTTGGATATAATGTGGTACGAACGCTAAGTAACCAGTTAAATTGAATTGTGAGTAGTGAGATGCGAGAAGAGTGATTCATTTAGGTCCTTAAGAGTTATTTTGCATTTCAGAACTACACATTTTAAGCAAAAAAGCATTTTTTTATGACTGAATGTACCTTATTGGTACTATATGACCTTTGCAACACAAAAAAGTTAAAATAATAAACTTCAACTACATTTAACGACCAAGATATTGAATGCTTAAACACATTTTTTGTCGCTCATCTCATCTTTGCTAGAATCACAACCTTAAGCTTCAACCGACAGCTGTAGAGTATCTACACTATCTCAAATCGCCAGTAAAAGTTAATCGCAATCGCGCGATGATTTGTGGGTACATGTGAACACTCCATTAGTTCATTTGTATTTTCTGTTGTGAATATTTTTGCACTTGTAAAAGATATATCATTGTTTTATGATTGACAAGGTATTAAGATTTACTTTCGATTTTGTTTTTGTGGAACATTATATTTAGAAGTGCTGTTGTGTGGCTATGGTTCTGGTGTTTTGAATCGACGGGTATCTACGTAGACTAGTGCAGGTGCTGCAACACAATTTTGGTGTAACCCACCTTAGCCCTTATTTTAACGGCAAGATTTGAACCTGCGACCTTCTGCACACCGGGCAGTCGCTTTAACCAACCAGCTACGATCGCCTCTTTTCAACTGTAGTGCTAAGTCTATGATGACCTAGTACTAACAACATACGGGAATCAAACCCGTGTGTAAGCACTGAGGAAGCGAGCGATAGGAGTAAGGAAGAATGAAGTAAGGTTTTAACGCAAGAATGAAGAATGTTACTATGAAGTGAAATCAAATTATATGTCCTTATGTTATGTTTTTTAGTTTTATTTGCTAAGCATAGCTAAATGCTAAAAACAAAATCACTAAGAAACTGATTTTACCGACCCGAGATCAGCACTAAACCCGGTTTGTGGTCCCTTTGTCTCCAACATTCAATGAGAGACAAAGATCGAAAAATTGGTTTATTGATGGACGGGCTGTTAAATTTAAGTGAACTTTCTCAAAATGGTGTTTTTGCATTGCTCTAGTCTACGTAGAACCAGGATTGTAAATATTGAAATTAGAAACCACACACATAGTAATACAATTATGACAGAATTTTTCCTTTGAGTTTTCATTGCATATTAATTCATATATAATTATGTTTCTAACAGTACCTAACCAGTTTATTTAATAGATTTATTTAGCAGTTTTCCTTGGCTCTCTTGGCATAGCAAAATAAAGGATAGAAATTAAATTTTACTAGATATACTTTTGTGATCGCTAGGATCTATCTATTGCACCACACTACAAAAATAGCTATCTATTGAGTTCCGACTGACTCTTAGATGCTATCGGAGGTATCTCACCATCGTTAGCCGCACCTGATCGCAATCGCGTCGCGTGTGCTCAAAATTTGTGGTAAGGTCTGAACACGCCATTACTGACACTCTTTTGTGGGATTTGGAATTTAAACAGTAGGATTGTTTGTATAGATGGTAAAGAATGAGAAAGCTTTTAAAATCCTTAACTAAATTTTAGTTCGATTAAGTCACAAAAATAAAATATTTAAATAATTTTATTATATTTTGAAGAATCTACGTAATATACGTTTTGCAGTAGAGGGTGGCATACGATTTCTAAACTTAGAATTTTGTAATTATTAATGATAATTACCAAGGTAGGTATAATATCAAGATAATGATCGTGACAATTATCATTGAGAGCCCTGGCTAGTGATGTACTCAATAACGGTATCATTGCATTAGAAGTATCGATAAATAACTGAAACCGTTTCAATTCTGTTGTTGTCGAGGAAAATCGATTGACACGGCAGTCAATTTGTCGACAAGCCTTGCACAGTAGTTTTTGCTGTTCACCTGTCCAAGGATTCGTTCTAGATTTTACAAGAGTTAGAATGTTGTTTGGAAGTTAAAGTAACGACTTTAGAATTATTGCTTTTAAATATTTATGCAGTGACCCCCTCGATTAAGTGATTAAGTTGTTTAACAGTTTGATTATTAATTTTCAATTATTTTTGGATAGGATAAGTTTAATAATAAAAATAATAATAATAAATACTCTTTATTGTACACCATAAAAAAAACAAAAGAAAATTACAAAAGAAAACACACTTAAAACTAGTTGCACAAACGGCGGTGTTATTGCTTAGAGCAATTTCTTCCACACAACCTGGCATAGAGAATAATCATAGGAAAAATAATAAAGCTATGGTATACGTAAAAATAAAAAAAGATAGGATAATATTCTTAAGTCTATGTACCACTTGGTACGATTATATTCATATCAATAAATACATAATATTAAAAATAGGCATATATACAATATATACATATATATATAAGTTTAATTTCATATATAATAATATTTATAGCAGCCCTGTTTCGAATAATGTCCCATTGCTGGGTTTGAGCCTCTTCTGCTGATGAGAATGGTTAGGCCATAGTCCACCACGCTGGCCAAGTACGGATTGTTAGACTTTGCACGACCTCGAGTACTTTTAGGCACTCTCAGGCATGTAGGTTTCCTCACGAAGTTTTCCTTCACCGTTAGCGAGCGATAATTAATAAGATAAATACTTACATATCTTCGAAAAGACGAATCTTAACGATTAATTGACAGAAGTGTGTGCCGTGGGTTCGAACCCGTGACCTTTGACTTCGCAGTCTTACTAAAATAAAAATATTTGTGCCTTAAAGTCATTTAAGGTCCAAATCTGTCCGTTAAATAGGTACAGTATTAACGGACCATTCAATAAATAAATGGTCCGTAAAAACTGTTCTTATAAACAATTTTTGGTTATAAATATCCTTGACCTTGAACCATCCGTCAAATGGTATGTGTAATGAAAATCATTACAAAAAAGGAAAAGGATATTCGATAATATGTTTTTTTATAATAATATTGAATATCCTGTGTTTGGGATTGGTTTTAAAAACAACACAATTCTAAATGAAAAGGCGGAAATTATTTTACATATTTATTCCAAGCTTTACTTTATAAAACAAACAAATTGAAAATATCTGCTGCAACGTATTTCCCCCATTAAAATAAACCAAATATATTACAATATCCAAAGATACAAGTAAACAAATAGTTATATTTAAACGATACGATTTAGAAACTGTTATAGGATATTTTCCTCGAGTTTATGGTCGTGGTCCCACGTAAAATACATATCGCGGACTGTTTGTTTCATTGTCTGTCTAAAAACAGCGGGTATAAACAATATACGGGACATATTCTAAACGTATTCTAATGTAACAGAACGGGCTTAGGTCGCGGGATTGTATTTGTTGTTATTAGTCGATAGTTTGGCATATCGATGTCGATAAAATACATTGTGAGCTGTGTTAAAGGGCTCGTATTATAGCAAATCCTTTTTTTGATACACTGGTTAAAAATGTTTTTTTTTTTAACTTATATTGTCCCATTGTTGGGCAAAGGTCTCCCCCAAAGACTTCCATTCTTCCCTCTCCAGAGCTTAATCCTGCCAGTCTTCCAGAAAGGTGTCCAAATCATCGGGCAAGCGTAAAAAAAAATGTAATATTAATTGAAAATGTAGTTTTTTGTTTTAGGCGAAATATTAAGAAGAATAAGTATCTACTTCTTATCTATTAAAAACTTTACAGAAAAATATACTATGATCTTTAATTAAATTAAAAATATAATTTTGGTATAATGATTATGTTTACATTTAATTAGTTTTAACAAAAAATAAATATTGTACGCCTAATGGGTATACTGCAGCAGTACTAACTGAATTGTGTAACATCTTTATTTTCACCTGTGGTAAACAATAAATGAATTTGATTTGATTTGATTTGATTTGAAATTAGTCTAATAACTTAATCTAAACTTAATAAGTCACTGTCAGAAGGCCCCGTTCCCAAAATGCTGGCAGCATTACCGCGTTGAATATAATATATATTATTTTTAATATTTATTCCAAGCTTTACTTTATAAAACAAACAAAATTAAAATATCTGCAGCAACGGACTTCCGCCATTTAAATAAACTCGAGGAAATATATTATATTCGTTTCTTCTTATTGATTTTTTTATAGCATGTAGCTATGCTTAGCAAATTATACTAAGAAACAGTTGACAATTATGGGAATGCTGCCCCAAATGCAGAAGAAGCAGGTTCAAATCCTGCCGGCCTGCTTTTTTTCAACTGTAGAATTAATATCGAATTTAAAAAAAATCATATTTTGTTTGTTTGTTATGACAAACTAAACTTATTTAAAGATTTGTGTATATTTGATTGTTAATACTATTTAGTTAGTTTTATATAATTATAATTATAGCATGCAAAACATACATACAAATAAAGGCAAAATACGAGTACCACACACGTTGAACGACTATTCCAAAGAAATTGATAAAATAAACGTGATACATTTACTTATAATTATTATCAGCATTATTATTGTTGGGGTCATACCAATCACCTCTTATCTGAAAACAATAGAGTTATAAAAACACTTACGTCATATTAAGTTAAAAAGAATACATTAGATAGATTTATTTGTGGTTTTTATAATTTAGAGCTAAATATTTCTCATGAAACTGTGAAAATTAATTGAAATTCCAACCTAACCATTTACAAAATTGAAAATTGCAGTAAAATACTAACCCCTTTTTCCATTATTTACCAACATCACTGTCCGAAGTGCTGCACTAAACAAACACAGCACACAATCGATAAACGATTCACGTCTCTAATCTCGATACCGCTAAAGTTCAATCGAGTAGCTGTCATTCGTACGCGATAGTGTCGCCAAGTTCACAGATAGTTTGCATCGATACAACTCTAGGTGAGGTGAAAACTGATGATACGATAAGTTGAATGTTATAGACGAAGAGCCTGAGAGCGCCTGACCTACGTCATTTTATAAAGCTAAAAGTATCTGTAAAACTTCAAATTTGGATTATGGTGGCCTTGGAGAATATTTTAAACTAGCTTCTATCTATGTGGTATGTCGATAAAAAGTAACCTATATGTTAATCCAGGCTTTAAGCTACATGTGTGCAAAGTTTTGTCAAAATCGACTAAATAGTTTTTGCATGAAAGAGTAACAAACATCCAAACATCCATAATCACAAACTTTCGCATTTATAATATTGTAGTAAGGCAGTAAGGATAAATAAAGTAGAAAAAGTAACTAGTTATTTTTGGTGATGGTGGAAACCACCACTCACCACTTGACGGACACTTAGCATTGTAACAACCCTTTAAAAAGCACCCTTATTTCTGAAAGTTCGAGAGTGTCTGTCAGGTTCAAGGGTATGTCACCACACGTTAGGAGGTGTCAAATGGTTTAATTTATATTAGAAAATGATGATGACAAAGGGTGATGTCGAGCGCCACCGAGATCCTTGTCTATTACCTCAGCCTTCACTAGGTTATCTTTGAATAAGTTATTTTGTACAGCTGCGTCCTAGAAAATTATCCTTTGTTGGGTGACGTTTAATATCCATATTTCTAAAGGCATTTTGATTTATAACTTTTGATGTTTTGAAAGAAAGTACCTAAGGACAGACTGTTGCGAATTGGAAATTAAGGTTGCCATGACACCGTATTTGAAAGATGAAACTTTTTTTAAATATCTTTTTTATGTCTTACAGGTTCTTGTGGTATTCAATTAAAGTTTGGAAACTTTTCTCTTGTTGTTTAAATTAGGCTTTGTTTTAGGGTGTTTTACACCAAAATTGTTTCATTGGTGTAATTCATATTTTCCTGCCAATATTATTACGTACATATGAGTAACAGACAGTATTTCTTAATTAATTAGTGATGTTAGTGGAGATGTAGACAAAAAATAATATCATAATATTTTTGCTGTAATATTAAAATTCGTATGTATTTATATGCATAATAATCATAATCATATATTATAATTAATTGTGAATATAGCTCACAAAGGTGTAACATTAATTTGTTATTACACAAATATTGAGAACAATTGTATTTCTCCATCATGCAATGTTAGAGTTGCTAAAATAAAGCTACTATTTTTATAGAAAAATCATATCTAAACACTTAAAAATGCATGTTTGCAGATGCCTATTTTTCCAAAATAATAATTATTATTTTTTAGTTTTTATGTAACTTCATTAATCATTTAAACCATCTTGACAAAATGGACACGAAAAAACACGCATTTTAATGTTTAAGATATGATTTGTCTATAAATAGATAAAACTTAATATTATTCAAGTTAAATAAAATAAATAAATAAATATCTCCTAACTTACACACAACGCCATCTAGTCTCAAATTAAGCAGAGCTTGTACTATGGGTACTAGAATAACTGATACTAATACATATATACTTTTCTTTTGTAAATACATACTTATTATACATAAAAAAAAACAAATAAATAAACAAAAAAAAAAATATTAACCCATAATCACTCAGCTCGGCAGTCTTCTTTTACATATAAATTAAAAATAAAACAAAATTAAACCCTGAAATTGATATAACAAAAGGGTTTTTATGACCGGGATAAACAGGCAAAGATACAAAACGCTACCATTTTGGTTGAAGAAGGGTCGGCTCCAACAACAATCTTTATATTCTATTTACATGTTGCCACATATACGGACCTTTTTCGTGTAAAAATAACATAAAGATAAGTAAGGATTTATATTACTGTTATTTTTAAAGGTCACGGCTTTGTTCAAGAATGGCAACATTGCGTATTACCCTAAAGGCAGTTTGGGATTTGTCGAATGTTGGAAGGATTTTTTTGCGTAATAGAAATAGAAGGCTGTTTTTACCACGCTGGTATGAAATATCACTGATTGTGCAGCAAAATATTATTAGTACTTACACTATGATAGATAAAATATAAGTGTAAGCAGTTCGATTATAATTAAACATAAAAAAAACCGACTTGAATTACATACATAAAAATGCTCTAATAATTGAAAAAACTGTATGATATTGTCTGAAACGTAACAGTTACATAAATTGAGTGTTCTTCTCGATTTCCTTGGGATCCCATCATCATATGCTGACTAGATGACCAGGGTACCAATTTGAATATGTACCCTAATGAACAAATAAAGAATTACGCAAATCGGATTAGAAATGTTAAAGTTATCGACATACTAATATACAAAGTATCGTCAAAATGACATCGTCCAAATAACAATACCAAAATTGAAAGAAATTTTTATGGGACCACCTGGCAGGTATTCCGCGTCGAACAAAAAAGAATCGGTCCATTAACCGCGACGTAATCGATGTACATACATTTAAAAAAAACATTCCTCCTGAATTGAGAACCTCCTCCTTTTTGGGAAGTCGGTTAAAAATAGATCTAAGCTTCAGTCATTCGAATCATAATTATTATTGTGATTAGTTTTACTAATTTATACTATAGATTGTTGACCTATATAAAGGATGAATAATTATTTTGACAGCTATCAGAAAAATATTTAAAAAAATGTAGACACGGATCTTAATCGCGTAAATATTTAAAAATACATGGATTTTGTATTTGCTTTGGTGACTTAACTTACGTGTTCGGAGCACTCCATCTGTCTTTTTTATTTTATCTATGTTTCCTCTTTATTAAGTCATGTAATTTCTGCGGTTCCACTTAAAAATAAATAAGTTCTATCTACATATTTTGTTACAAACTTTATATTAAAAAAAAATAATTAGACTCCTTCCCACTAAAACTTTTATCTCCACGACTCAGAACATGTAGACACAGCTACCACTCCACCAATACATTACCAGCATAAGCTGGTCTTGCATTGCAGGAGAGCGTATACAACGTGAGTCCATTTTATACTGGAAATGTATAAGTTGATGTAGCTGTACAAATAACTAAGTTACAAGGCGACACTTATTATAACTTTGCTACAAGTTTTAACGAGTCCAAATTGAGTTGTGATCACGTACGGAACGCGTCGAAACAACGCGACGTCACTATTCTGTTGCGAAAGTTATACGTGACGACTACGGACAACTTAGTGTTACATATTTCAAAAATTAGACAACGGGTCTATATTGCGTTATTATTATAAAGGTTATGTAAATGGGGTGCATGAAAGGAGCCTAGTTATCCAAAGCGAATTGGCTAATCCTTTCACCACGATGGAAAGTCAAAATAAAATTTGACTCAGCCATCGACACGACGAAGAAGAATTGTTGGGACGAGTCTTTGGCTGTCCACGTCGACCTCCGTGGATCTATTGTGAAATAGACATAATGAATATCAACATGAATTTTATCTCTAGGTGAAACCTAAAACCAACATTAATGTATTGCGTCGCTGCAAGATAATCAAGCTGTATTTATACTACATACCTATTGTACAAAGTGTTGTACAGAACTAAGCTATTAAATACAGTGAGTCATGCTAATGTTTGTAGACAAAACGCAGGCGCGTGTGGCAGGCTGTACAAATAGCTTAGTTGGATATATTTGTGTGCTAAAACTGTGTGGGTACTTGTAAAGTAAAAGGAATAGTTAAGTTATTTAAGTATTATTGTGAAGTACACATTTTGGTATAAAGTATGTTTAATACTGAATTACGTTCATATTGGTTTTATAAACCGACTTCAAAAAAAGGAGCAAGTTCTCAATTAGATAGTTTACTTTTTGTTATCATGTTTGTTTGCGCCTGGACCAATTTGAGAAATTCTTGTTTTTTTTTTATTCTACGCCCACAGCGAACGAACGTGTAGTCCACCTGATGGTAAGTGGAGTACAGCCCATGGACATCAACAATCCACAAAAGCAGATTATAGATACGGCGCTGCAGCTGAAAGTACTTGTCATGTGAATCCAACGGTTACACAAATTTCAAAGGCCTCTATATTATTTTTCGTATATTACCTCATGCTACTATTCGGTGAACCGCATTAATATTTTCATACAAAAATAGAAAAAAAACAAAAAAATTTTGGGGTTCCCATACTTAGAACTGAAACTCAATTTTTTTTTCATCAAATCCTTACGTGTGGATATATTATGGATATATATATGGATAGGTCTTCAAAAATAATATTGAGGTTTCTAATTTATATTTTTTCTAAACTGAATATTTACTAGACTAGGAGCAGACCCAGACTCTGGATTGCTGCTACTGTAACTGAAATATTTATGAGAAAAAACAAATAACTAATAAGTAATACCTCTGGCCAACCTGGAGATAGTATCCTAGATCTCACGATTAGTAAGCTCATGCGCTCAGAAGACCAAATAGAGAATCTTTACTAAAAATAGCTTAGAAGTGATCATTTAATGCAGCAGCTTCGCATCGAACCCGGAACATCCTAACCAATTACGATATGAGCTACCACGGCTTTAGCGCACAGAATATTTTAATTCACTAGGCACTAAATGTGCATTGGTTGTAGAGAATAGAGATGTGCTAAGTCAAACCATTTTAGTATTCTAATACACGTACATTAGTCCTTATCAAGTTCTACAAAGAATCGAATCAGAGCACGAGACACCAATTAGAATAATTTTTAGGCCTGCCTCGATGATCTAGTCAAATCTAGTAGTTAGCGTATGCGCACGGAGTTGGAATTTTGCCCGGTGGATGGCGATAGGCTCACCCACTATCTCATGGGACCTAAACATTATGAAGATGAAGTATGGGTGCTGTACACCACTGCCTTACCCTCTAAATAATAAAGGCGTGATGTTATATTATGCTGTTTCAGTCCAGTATTTCGAATAGGAACCTTATAGAGAAATCAACAAATATTTCAAATTCTTTTTAAAGGGCACCTCTCCGTTAATTGCAGACCATTGAACTTGTAACACAAACATTTGTTATAATGCTTAGGAATACTAACCTAGATAGTAATACGCAATATTATATTCACTTGGTTTTTGAATCCTGTATTCGAATTATAGCACTGATTACCATATTCTAATATAAATACAAATTGCAAAAGTACCCCAAGGTATTCGAATACATTCACGATTCTAAGACTGAAACATCTCTAGCTGGCCTAGAGGTCGGCCCATAAACAACGGAGGGGCTAATTACCGACGGACTCCTGCGCATGCTAAAGGTGAATTCACATGATGGTAGTGAATTATGGCTGATATTAATGGTACGGGTTGAAACTTCGAGTTTGCTACTGATAAGGTTACAGAGGTTACATGGAGTTACTCGGTTGGTGAAGTAAAGTAGCTTTTAAGTAGTGGTGTGGTAAATGAGAATGGAATATTAAAAAGAAAAAAGTGACAACAAATCCAAAGCAATAAACTACCGCAAATATACATTCTATTATGTCAATCCTAAGGTTGCCTGGAAGAGATCGCGTCAAGCGATAAGGCCGCCCTTTGTACGTTATAGTTTTATGTACCTATTTCTTTGTATGTTTGTTACAAATTTGATGTGCAAATAAAGTTTTCTCTATCTCTATCTATCTATCTATGAGAAGATACGAGAAGGTTATTAGATAATTAAACATAAAAAAACCGACTTGAATTACAAAAAAATGCTCTAATAATTGAACAAACTGTATGATATTGTCTGAAACGTAACAGTTATATGCTTATAAATTGAGTGTTCTTCTCGATTTCCTTGGGACCATATGCTGACTAGATGTCCAGGGTACCAATTTGAATATGTACCCTAACGAACGAAAAAAGAATTACGCAAATCGGATTAGAAATGTTAAAGTTATCGACATACTAATATACAAAGTATCGTCAAAATGACATCGTCCAAATAACAATAATGCTTGTAAAATAAAAACTACTAGACCAAACTGAAATAAATTTTATGGGACCACTCGGCAGCTACTTCGCGTCAAACAAAAATCACGCGAATCGGTCCATTAACCGCGACGTAATCGATGTCACAATTGATATGTTTTTTGACACCTACTTGATAAACAAAAATTAATATAAATCGCATGGCAACTCTATTATATTTAATTAGTAAAAAATGAGGCGTTTCCATGAAATGATCTATTAAATAATAATTGGTAATTTAAAAACTTCTAACGTTTAATATCTTACAAGCAGAGAAAATATTATAAGTAAAATATATTGAGATAAAAATTACGATGCCTGCCTCGATGTCCTAGTGGTAAGCGCGTGCGTTTCTCACCGCGAGGAAATGCACAATAGTAGCACGGAGTTGGAATTGTGCCTGGTGGATGGCGACAGGCTCACCCCCATCCCAAGGGACCTAAACATAACAGGGGAAGTGTGTGTGTTGTACACTTCTGACACACGCTTCTGGTTAATATAGAAATATTATGTTATGTTAAAAGTTACATATTACTCACAAATTATAAGTACTGTGCATTTTAATGGAAGAAATAAATTTTATGTGACTCATGTTATCAGATTTTCAAATACATTATATCGATATTAGGCATACAGTTACATTTTATTTTATCAATTTTTCTTTAACTGCAATTTTATAGCATCGATTCTCACATTTCCAATAATCTAATGTGCATATGAAATTAATCCGCTACCGTAAAATATTTAAATGTATGGACTTGTTTCAATTTTAAATGAAAATTTCGCCGTCAATGTAAGCGAGGCACATAAAACATAATACTTGTCATATTTTAAAGCATAGCTTTGCTATGCCTTTTTGTATTTTATACAATATTAAGGTTGAAAAATTATGAATCCAGTAGAATTCGAGCCTACACCTCCAGGTAAACGCCCCTTTTGCTTTGCCAATTCAGCCATAGATTCGTATGCTGCCTATCTGTGCCAGCGATATAGGTAGGTATATTATATCTAATCTAGACGAACCTTACTTGGGACGTTTACCCGAGGGGTGCAGGTTCGAATCCTGCTGAATTCTGATTTTTTTGACCTTAATATTATATAAAATAAAACATAATAAATTTAATAACGTAGTCGTAATTCTGGGTTACTAGTGTTACTCTATCTTAAACTCCATACGCTTAAATGAATACAAAGTTACTAATGCATTTTCGTAGGACCACGGTTATTGGTACTTGGACGTATTCCTTGCACGTGTCCTGACTACCTCGTATGCAAAGCTACGTTTGTGAGACCCTATAACGAATTTGCATTGATATCGATATTGAAATCTCTTTCATTTATTGATTACATAATTGTAACCTGATCTTTCAGAATTAAATTGCATTTAAACTGTAGTTAAATAAGTTGTTTTTTATCGATGTATACTGCATTTTACATGAATATAAAAATAAGTGTCTATAAATGTTTAAGTCATCTATTTTGTACCGAATATTTCGGATATTAATACCGTTTTAATAACGGACAGTATAAAAATAATATGTGTGAAGGTCAAAGGGTTAATCTTTATAGTATATTTTCATATTATGTGGAGGAGCTGTAGCAGCTAAACTCCGCTTCTGCAACGAGGAAGCTCAGAGTTCCTAAATGAGCGATGGAAAAAGCTTGGTGTTTTCCTGCGTGATGGAATCAGTCATGAGAAGAACAAGAGTGGATCCAGCTATTGAGCCAGGAGGGGTCACATGACCAATTACGAGTTATTTTAGCGATTAATCAAAAAAAACTACTGTTTTCCTAGGACCAGCTAAAGACCAGGGGGGCGAGGGTATATATATAACCCTCTCCTTGAACAGTGCCTGGAGCAGCAGCATATAACAAACCTGAAGTGGGCAAGGCTCGCAAAAGATGGCAGTTGGTCAGCCTGGATGTCTTTGGGCTAATATAGGTAATGATGATTTTTTTATTTTTTTTTATACTACTCCCACAGCGAACGAACGTGTAGTCCACCTGATGGTAAGTGGAGTACAGCCCATGGACATCAACAATCCACAAAAGCAGGTTAAAGGTGAGACGGTGGTGCTGCCGCCCTCGAGCTCATTCATAAGAGCTCTATCACCAGCAATCATAATATTAGATCACTATAGTATTATGATTGCTATAATATTAGAGTGATCTAAAAAAATTACTTAAGAAGAGGTGGATTAGTTTCTTGCCAGGATTATATAGATAACTTTTTGCAAATATTGTGAATAAAGGTTTACAATAACATTTAGATGAAGTGATAGATTAGTGAGTCAGTGGCATGATGGCGGCTTTCCTTCCGAAGACCTTTTACGGACGCTTTTCTATTTAATTATACATGCTAGAAATTTTGTTGACGTTTTGAGCTAATGGGCTAGTTATCTAGGTTTCCAATAGATGCAGTGTTCAAATATGGGATGTATATGGCACAGAAGTTGGCCGTCTGTTTGATGATTGTGTTAATAGTTAAAAGTGAAATGTTATAAAATTGTCTTTCTGTACTTCTTATTATAGCGTTTGAATTATTGAATAAACTGATTTAAATTTAGGTACCAAGCTACGAATAAATCAGATAAAATAAATTTCCTTGGCAAATATTACATAGAGATAACACAACATCACGAAACTAACATCACGCCTATATTATCTTATTTATTAGAAGGGTATGATAGAGGTGTACAACACCCACACTTCACCTGTCATGTTTAGGTCCCGTAACTCCCTGCTGCTATTGCGAATTTTCTGACGGACCTAAATACACTTTTCTTTTTCTTACAATTCAATAAAACTTTGCCCGACCCGGGCATCGAACCCGAGACTTTGCGGCAAGAGTCGCTTACGCTAGCCACTAGACCATCGAAGCTCTTGGGAAATATTGTTATCGACTATACGATCACAAATAACATAGGCAAGCTTATTAATCCATACAGATTCTCTATCGCAATTTTATTTAATACTTTAGAAACCACAACTGAAGTATAAACAAACAGCTACACAACCACATTTACGCACTTCTAAACAAAACACCGTCACAGGATAAGTGCACAAGACAAACAAACACTTTCATTACGCGTTGGAACCAAGGCTTTTAGTCCAAGATCATAGACTAAACAGTACAGAGGTTAAGCTCATGGTATGGTAGTTTAACTTTAATACCTACGTTCTTTTACGCTTTCTATACGACGCGAGTGGGAGACCGTAGGACTGCTAAGTCAAAGGTCTCGGGTTCGAACCCACGGCACACACCTCTGTCAATAAATCGTTAAGATTCGTCTTTTCGATGATATGTGTGTATTTATTACATAAACTATCGCTCGCTTACGGAGAAGGAAAACATAGTGAGGTAACCTGCATGTCTGATTAAATAAAGTACTTGAGGTCATGTGAAGTCCACCAATCCGCAGGCGTAGTTTAATTAAAAAAAACAATACTTTGGCGGCAAATATGGTGGGATGTTGCTTTTTTCCTGTAAGAGCATTTACCCAAAAACTCTACCACAAGCAATTTGTGTACTTTCTGTTTCTGTGCTAGGATCATAGACTAAAAACAAACAAACTCATTGGTGGCGGATGTGAAAAACCTTAAAAGCTCGACTTCACCGTTTTATTTGCGATGGCAAACGCATCGGCATTTGTACGATAGTGATGGGGGACTTCCTGTAGATTTTATCGATAGATTAAACTGACATGTTCTGCTTCCTTGATCTAGCTAGTGGTTCCCGTACGCGGCTTTTGATCGAGCGGTCTTGGGTTCTATTCGCAAGTTGGGCATTTCGTTGAGTTTTTACGATAGGAACTAATTTTATTCCTATTTTTATTAAAACTGACGTGAGTTTGCAACATTAGTCAAATTATGAAATACGGGTGTTACTCACGTAATGTTGGTCTATTTAGTCGACCGCGGTTTCGCCTATACGTCTAGGCATTATCAAGAGAATGCGATACGTGCGACGCGCGCCGCGCGCTATGACGTCATAGAAAGGGGCAGTGCCCGATTGGCTGCGACTCAGGCGCGAAGTATTGCACTCTTGATATTGCCTAGACGTATAGGCGAAACCGCGGTCGACTAAATAGACCAACATTACGTGAATAACACCCGTATTTCATAATTTGAATTTTATTCCTATTATCAGGATGGAGTTTGCAACCATGTCCGGTAGATAGGGCTAGACTTTGGTAGTAACTGGTGAAATGTAGGTGTTTATTTACCTGTGACGTATCCTTCTGGGAGATAAAAATGAGATTTTTTTACGCGTATGTTTAAAATAATTTCATTATCAACACAATGAAAGATGTTAGAAACCACGCTTTAAATACCAGGGTTCATTCAAAAATCTTAGTGACGTAAATGGAAAAACCAGCTAAGCTTGACTTCACTATTTTATTTGTGATGGCAGACGCATCGGTATTTATGCGATAGTGATGGGACGTTTCCTGTAGATTATATCGATAGATAAAACTGTCTATCAAAACGTACAGATAGGGTTAACTGAATTTCTAGCAATCGAAGTAGAGGTTTAAACTTGTCTTTAGTTGATAATTTCCAGAATTTAGATTATAGATTCGTCAGCTATGTAACAGGTGTAAAATAATAAATTTATCGGACATAATATCTGCAAGACTGAAACCACCGAGGTGGACAATAAGAACGTCAGGATAAAGTGGGGCTGAACAGGACATGTTTATCGGATGCATCCAAAAAGGTGGACAAGAATCGCTATAGAATGAACTTCGGAGTACAAGCAACAGTGCTAAGGCCAACCGGACTTTGACTCCTCTCTGGAAGACTGGAAAGAAAAGACCTTGAGGAGGAACAGCGTAATATGTATCAAGTATTTTCTATAATGATTAAAAAGCAATAGCACTAGTCTATTAAAAAGACGCAATTAACATATAGCAATGTATTAACAGATAAAACTGCAGTAAAACCACAACATTACTACGAAGCTATTAACAATAATTAATAAGAAAATTAAAGTAAAAGTTAGCAATTTACAGTAATTACAGTATCTATAAAAATTGCTTCACTCCATAAATGGCTAAAATAACATCTCGCCAATTATGAAACTCTTTATAAGGAGTTGTATCATTAAGATTCAAATGCAAATATTTAAATTTAAACCCAATTAAGCGTTAAATGGTTTTAAATCGATTCTATACTTACATAAGCATCATATCAAAAAAACTAGCCGCTTTTGCATTTTTATATCAAGTATTCGTTGATCAATACAGAGGCATTAGAAAGTTTGCAAATTAATGAACACTTATAATTATTAGGAGAACATGACATCGCATTTATAATGCGTCATTTTTACAAATCATCCTGATCAATGCCAAGGCAGAAAGCTATTAATATTATAATGTAAACATTATAATAATGACATATTAATATTTATAATAGATGATGGTAAAAAGTCTGCAAAAAATTATATACTGTAATTATATCATTTGAAGTTCAAAACGGATGTAAGAGTTTTCTTTGTTGAATATGTTGTTAGATTATCGCCTGAGGATGATGTTACCGGATGTAAAAATATAATTGGATTGAAATGTGCGTAGAAAATGAAACTGCTATACTCAAAATGTCCATGTAATTAATTAAACATTTATAAAAAAATAATTACAGAGGTGATACGATTTACCTTTGTTTGACCCGCAACGACTCCTTATATTTAATTAAAAATGGCTACCAAGAAGAAAGAATCCTCATTATTTTATTATTGTCACCCTTCCGCCACCAACCGCAGTAACTATTGCTTAACCCTACAATCGATTGACCTGCGCAGTTAGCGACAAGCGCCTGTGATTAATCATCATATTTTTATCATAGTTAAATACACATATTATTGAATCAGCAAAGATCATTGTGTGTAAAAACATAGGTCAATTTGATTATTATTTCA
Organism: Hypena proboscidalis; assembly: GCA_905147285.1. NCBI lineage: Eukaryota > Metazoa > Arthropoda > Insecta > Lepidoptera > Erebidae > Hypena > Hypena proboscidalis. The sequence continues at coordinate 4,414,578 of LR990147.1, forward strand.
TAAGAACCAAATGAAGTCAGTACTGAAAAATAGAGCGATAAAATGACTCACTAAACTTCATCATTACGAGACTCCAGTAATTCGATTAGTTACAATCATCGACATAACACATACAATCTTACATTTGCAGTTAGACTATCAAACATCAAACAAAAGTTCAGCGCAGTGGTATTTTTCGCAACCGCAAATTTAATTTGGTCTTCAATGCTTGGAATTTCAATATGACCTCATCGGTTGATTCGTAAGCGGGTCGTAAAAACAACTGCGTAAGAGCACCTGCGTATTAAACTACTTGTGTTGCCGACTAAAAGTATCTACAAGCAGCAAGTGCTACCATTGCATTTTGTGGCTCAAAAGCGATTACTCAATGTGCGACGGAATTGGATTTTTTTTTATAAAAAAAATAGATTTTATGCCATTGAAAGTCAATAAAAAAGATAAGATTGGTCCAGGTTCTAAGCTATACATACCAAATTTCATCAAAATCCATTTAGTATTTTTGCGTGTAATATTAACAAACTGTCAGGCGTTTTGTCGCCGCTTTGTGTGCGAGGCCTTTTATGTTTGATTAATGAAGTAAAAAACTAAAGCAGATTATTCAATGAATATGTACTACAATTTGTATTGAATTCATTGACACGGTTTTATCGATAACCTTTGATATTGAACATCATTATTCCGAGCGGTAATACGATTATTGTATTGAGGGCAATGATTTAGAATATTTATTTATATTTACCCTAATTTATGGTTAATGTGCTCTTAATAATGTAGGGTAATATGACTGTGCCTTGCCTCTCTGTGGAATACAGACGTGACGAAATTAAATATCGTGAGGTTATTGCAATTTATGGTAAGTTTTTTTTTTTTTATATATATACTTCACTACAGCGAACGAACGTGTAGTCCACCTGATGGTAAGTGGAGTACAGTCCATGGACATCAACAATCCACAAAAGCAGATTATAGATGCGTCGCTGCAGCTGAGGACTACGGTGTTATGCCTCATGTGCCAGTAATTTCATAGCCTGATCTCACCACCAAACCGGAACACAGTAATGGAAGCACTACTATTTGGCGGCAGGTTAAAGGTGAGACGGTGGTGCTGCCGCCCTCATTCACAAGAGCTCTACCACCAGTAAAAGTTATTACAGAGTTAGTGTATGCAACCTCCACTGCGATGTCTGTAGTACATTTCGGGTCGGACAAAGTATTATGAATTTTTTTAGCTAGAAAGTTCTCACAACTGCCATAATGGTCTGTTAAATAGCGTATTCGCCTCCTACCACAAGCTCTTGGGCTTAATTCTGAAGTCAGGCAAAGTGTTATTAGAACTTTCCGTCAGGAAATTTTTAATTGCAGCACGAAGTTGTAATCGTGGTTGATAAATGGCGATTATGGCTTCAACCCTCTATCAGGTGGGAACTAAACATAACAGTCAAAGTTGTTACACCTCTGCAATACCCTTGTGGGTTGTGGAAAGAAACCCAACAAAGTTTTTGGATAAAATATATTTTTATTAAAAACACTTATATCAGAAGGAAGAAAAATTATGAAGTATGTGTGACAGTACGAAATATGAAATATGAAAAACAAAACATTTTGAATAGTATAAAAAGTTTTTATGTGAAGCGCCACATCAGCCCCCCCTGTAGACTCTAACTAGAGTCGAAACCTAACAGGTAGTTTAACAACTCGACCAGACCGTGTTGTCTTAGGTGTAGAGACAGCAGGAGGGATATTACTACTGACAGGAACAGGTGAACTTACCTCTGTTTCAGTAGTGCCGTCAGATGAGGTATGAAGCAACTCGGAGTTGATGATGTGTGCGGGCTTAAGTCTATCTATACTTACATTAACTGGCTTGTTGTTGAAGTTAATTTTGAAAAATTTATCATGTCGCTCTAAAACCTGCCATGGCCCAGTGTATGGGGGCTGTAGCGAACGTCTAACTGCATCCTGTCTTAAAAATACATGAGATGCTGTTGACAACTCTTTGAAAATGAAAACTTTGTGATCACCGTGACGTTGAACGGGAAATGATTGAAACGATTGCATATGAGAACGAAGTCTATGTACGAAATCGGTGTAATCGATAGGGTCTTTGTTAATTTCAAAGAAATCGCCGGGCATTCGAAGATTCTCACCGTAAAGTAACTCAGCGGAGGAAGATGTTACATCTTCTTTCCACGAAGTACGCATACCCAAGAGCACCAGCGGCAAAATTTCTACCCAATCCTCCGTGGAATGACACATAATAGCAGCTTTTAGTTGTCTATGCATACGTTCTACTATTCCATTGGCGGAAGGATTATAGGCAGTCGTGGTAATGTGATGAGTACCAGTCATTTTAGCTAAGCGAGTAAAAATGTCGGAAATAAACTGACGACCTCTGTCTGACGTAACTTGTTCTGGACACCCAAATCTAGATATCCAGCCAGAAATAAATGCATGACAGACAGTTTCAGCTTTAATATCGGGGATGGGAATAACCTCAGGCCAACGTGTAAAGCGATCAATCGCTGTAAAGCAATACTGAAAACCATGTGATGGTGGTAATGGGCCGATTAAATCGATATGTACATGTGAAAATCGCTGACTCGGTGGAGAAAATGAACTGATGGGCGAATGAACATGACGAGAGACCTTAGACTTTTGACATTCTATGCACGATTGAACCCAATTACGACAATCTTTGCGAATATTGGGCCAAACAAAGCGTTGAGTGATGAGTCTAGTTGTAGCTGCACCACCGGGGTGGCTCAGACCATGAATTGAGTTGAAAATTTTACGGCGAAATTGTGGCGTAATGTATGGTCGAGCGATTGTACCTGATATGTCGCAGTACAAGGGATTTACAGTGCCCGGCAGTGTAATTTTCTTTAAATGCAGAGATGAACCAGTTTTTAATAAACTTTGTAGTACATTGTCTGTATTTTGAGACGCAGATAAGCTGTCGTAATCAATGAATTGAAGTTCATCAACGGACCTAGATAATGTGTCCGCGACGACATTGTTTGTGCCCGATATATGTCGAATATCGGTTGAAAATTGACCAATAAAATCTAAATATCTGAATTGACGCGGGGAAAACGTATCAGAAGATTTAGTAAAAGCAAAAGTAATTGGTTTGTGGTCTGTAAAAATAACAAATGGTTTACATTCAAGAAAATGTCGAAAATATTTTACAGCCTCGTATACGGCTAGCAACTCCCTGTCATACGGACTGTACTTCTTTTGACTAGGAGAAAGTTTCCTAGAAAAGAAACCTAAAGGTTCCCAAGAATCGTTGTGTCGCTGCTGAACTACTGCACCTATAGCGATGTCAGAAGCGTCAGTAACTAAAGATAACTCAGCATTGGGCCGAGGATGCGCGAGCAATGTAGCATTAGCTAATTGTTGTTTACAGAGTTGGAAAGCTGTTTCAAGAGAGCTATTCCACTCGATAATAGTTGAAGGTTTAATGTTAGAACCCGCAAGAAGTGCGTTAAGAGGTAGCTGAGCAGTAGAAGCATGTGGAATGAATCTATGATAAAAATTGAGCATGCCTAAAAACCGTCTCAGCTCTTTAATAGTTTTTGGTGGGGAAAAATCTAAAATAGCGCTAACTTTCTCAGTCAAAGGCTTTGTTCCTTGACTAGAAATAGAATAACCCAAAAATGTAACTTCAGGCTTCCCAAATACGCACTTTGCAGTGTTAATGAGAACTCCATGTTGTTTTAAACGATAGAAAACAATTTGGAGGTGTTCTAGGTGCTGTTTTTCAGAATTACTACTTATTAAAATATCGTCGATGAATGGATATGCGAAATCTAAGCCACGGAGTATTTCATCGATAAAGCGTTGGAATGTTTGAGCTGCATTCCTTAAGCCAAAACTCATGTACACAAACTCAAACATTCCAAAGGGTGTTGTGATCGCAGTTTTAGGAATATCGTCAGGTGCGACTGGAATTAAATGGAATGCGCGAACTAAATCAATTGTTGAAAATATGGAGCAATGATGTAGATTATGAGTAAAATCAGCAATGTTCCTTACCGGGTACCGATCAGGAATGGTGCGCGAATTCAGACGACGATAGTCACCGCACGGTCGCCATCCGCCTGTCTTTTTCGGCACCATATGCAGCGGGGAACTCCAACAACTCTCCGAAGGACGTATAATACCTGCACGAAGCATGTAGTCGAACTCCTGCTTAGCCAGCTTTAGACGATCAGCGTCTAAGCGTCTGGGTCTAGAAAACACGGGCGGGCCTGGAGTTGTGCGAATATGATGCAAAGTTTGATGTTTAGTAACAGGCTGTGTAACATCCCCTTCAGGTCTCGTTAGTTCGGGAAACTGAAGGAGTAGTTGGTGAAATGGCGAATTACCTGAAACCGTTTTAATGGGATGAACAGACGAGGTGTTGATGGCTGACACTGCACATATTTTTAATTTAGTAATATTATCTAGCAAACATTTATTACGAACATCTACTAAAAGTGAGTATCGATGCAAAAAATCGACACCGATAATTGGTTTGGTCACATTTGCTATTATAAAACGCCATATAAAATCTCGTCGTAACCCTAAATTTAATTTTAAACTAACTAAACCATATGTAGCTATAGATGAGCCGTTTGCAGCAAAAAGTTCGTAATCACTCTTCTTGAAATTGCCACGAAGTTGTTTGACCGGGTAGACACAAACGTCTGATCCGGTATCCACAAGGAAACGCACTCCCGTATCTTTATCTGTTACGAATAAGCGGCTAGCTGCTTGGCAATCACCTACCGCCATTAGTGTTGCTTGTTCGCGTTTTTTTCTTGATATTTGCATGGCGAAACACATTTAACTGCCTTCTCTTTAAAATTGGCATGGTACCAACAGTATTCATCTTTTTCATTGTTGCGGCTCGACGAACGTCTACGCCAGGGGCCTCGGCGTCTTGATCGGGAACGAGACCTAGGCGCAGATTGCAGTTCCGCAACCATCTCCGTTAATTTTTGCACCTGTTTACTAAGCTCCGTTACATTTACATTACTATCCGTAGAACTGTCCGCACTAGTAGAAGCGATCTGCTGCTGCGCCGGCATAACTTCGTAGACCTTGTCGGCTAATTGTGACACCGAATCTAACGTGAGCGCCGATTGCCCGGCAATCACTGCTTGCACATATGTCGGCAATCTGCTCGACCACAGCGATCTAAGGAACTCGTCCCCTACAACTGTGCCAGCCAAACTCCTTAAGTGTCGTAAGAATTGTGTTGGCTTTCGATCGCCGAGCTCTTCTTGCTGAAGCAGCTGGCGAATACGTCTCTCTTGTGACGCAGAAAGGCGGTAAACTAATTCCGCTTTTAATTTCTCATACTTGCCAGTCGCCGGCGGATTGATAATCACATCTTCAACTTCCGCTGAATATTTCGCGTCAAGGCAACTTATCAAATGGGCATACCTAGTGTTATCCGATGAGATATTCGCTAGAGCGAATTGCGCCTCCAGATGGATGAACCATAAGCCGGGTTTGTGTGGCCAGAACGGCGGCACCTTCACACCGACCGCCGCTACAGCTCCGGCACTGCTAGCTTCAGCTTCTTTTCTCTCGGAAGAAAACATAGTTCCAGCACAGCTGGCTCCGTCTTCACTTTTCTCAGGATGTATCATGTATCGAAATGTCGTGGGTCACCAAATTGTGGGTTGTGGAAAGAAACCCAACAAAGTTTTTGGATAAAATATATTTTTATTAAAAACACTTTTATCAGAAGGAAGAAAAATTATGAAGTATGTGTGACAGTACGAAATATGAAATATGAAAAACAAAACATTTTGAATAGTATAAAAAGTTTTTATGTGAAGCGCCACACCCTACTGGATAATATAAGCGAGATGTTATGTAATGTCATTTTCACCTCAGTAGCTCGGAAAGTCGTATGAAAATAGTGAGCAAGACTCAATTTTACTGCGAGCCATATCAGTAAGCAAAACTCGATTTTCTTTGACTTTTCTGCTCTCGCTCGAAGCAAGGCTCGCCATTTTTTATGTCACACAACTTTCACATACGTTATCAAGTCCCAAACTAAGCAGAAATTGTGCTATGGGTATTTCTCACGGCTGAGTTGAAAAGTTGTATGTGCAACACGAGATCTAAGTAATTTACATCTTGTGCTTTTGAGTCCCTCACTTCGCTCAAGATTCTATCCTAAAATCATTAGCTTCGCTCGTGATTCTTCTATAGAATCGTTCGCTTATGTGGGACTCAAAATTAGTACTCGAAGAAAATACGAACTTTGCTCTGAAGTATCTCGTTCCAAAATCCTTTTCTATTTCAATAATATCTCAACCTCGAAAGCGCAAACTTCTATCTACGTAGTCTGATAAAGAATTAACTGTACAAAATGCATTTATTCAGTGTAACGAAGTTGGCACAATATCAAGGCTCTACGGCAATCTCACGACTAATCTAATCAAGGGAGGTTGGTAGATAACTAGCTGGGTTAATTCCACTCGGATCTTGAAGGTTCGCTTTTAAATTTGTGTAATCGAGCGGAGTAAATGAAGATAGGCGGTTTTTATTACATTAGCTGCGGTGCATGGAATTGAATTTTGATTTGAATAGAATTGAATTTTAGGCATTCGTTTAAAGATACGTTTTCACGTCTGTCTTTCTCAGTGTAAGGAATAACTTGTCAAAAGTATATAAGCATATTTTTTTTCACCGTGTTTCGTTTTGATTCCATATATTATATAAGAATTTTCCCTGCGCTGTTACCGACCAAATCCCAAATAACAATTTCGCTTGTCCTGAGACATGAAGACTTTACGGTGAATAGACTATATGACTAATAGACATTAATAATAAGTAATATTTTTTAAATCCAAAACTAATTATGTCTGTCATTCTGTCTGCTTTCATGCCTAAACGGCTGAACTGATGTGATGAAATCTGGTATGGAGGTAGATGAGACCGTAGGACACACATAGGGTGGTTTTTATCGCTGGGTAATGCCACAGGATGCAAATGGTAGTACATATTTTAGACTTAAAGTATTTATTCAAATACGTGAGCCTTGGCCACAAAGTGAGATACTTTTTATAAAATGGTCAGTATGTGGTTTTAACTGATCGTAATAACATAACATATCCAGAAGGGTGTGGCAGAGATGTTCAACACCCACACTTCACCTGTTATGTTTAGGTCCCATGGGATACCCCGATGAGCCATCACCATCCACCGGGCACAATTTCAACTCCGTGCTGCTATTGTGAATTTCCTGACGGACAGTTCACAAATAACACTTTGACCGGGAATCGAACCCTAGACCTCACGACGAGTGGCGCATACACTAACAACTAGACCATAGAAGCAGTTTATATTGTAAGTTATTATTTCCTTCATCTGCTAATCTAATCTCCTCTTAAGCGATACATCGTGTCATAGCTGTTAATGACTGCCAATTAATAAAACATTATATTACTATTCTCATTAACATATATGACATTTGACCTCATAACACAGATGTCGTATAAACATCCGGTGGTCCAGGAATTAAAGATAAAGGTTAAAATAACTTTAGTTTATCAGATAAGTTGCTACTATTTATTACTTGATGTGAGACGTGAATTAAATAAAATCGATTGGGTAAGTTTCATTTTAAACTATAATTATATTTGCTATAGTGGAAGTGATAAATTGAAAATTATATTATTAATAAGGCGGAAAAGTTAAAAAAAATATCAAATTTATCGTGCATTTACCGGTGATTATAAAAGTTAACCACAGTACCAATAAATGTTGCGCTGACGACAGACGTAATTATAAATATTTTTTTTAATTTATCACGTTTACCCCAACATATTTACTAAACAGTATTTAACTTTTTTTCTTTTGACGTAACGAACAGATGAACCTGAAGCAAGCTGGCTACTAGTGCTAATGGTCATTAACATACAAATATTGCAGCATTTTTTTTTTTTCAGAAAGTTTTGGTCTTAATCTAAAAACTAACTACTACTTGGTGGATTTTTAGAGGTAAGACTGTGGCACTCTATATTTAGTTGAAATGTCACTTACGCAGTACCAGAATAATATTCTAAAATTAATCTGCGGCACTTAAAATAGACAATTTTTTTTATCGATATCGATATTTTTAAATGAGAGAATAATTACATCACTAAATTATTTACCGTCGCTGCTTGCAAAAACCACAAGATCTACGCGTCATGCAGTCTGCGCCATGTCGAGTACTCGCAATATAAACAAAAAATATATTCACAACTTTAAAGTGAACTTTTACACTCAAATATCATCCTTACGTTAAAGTGATACAGATCAGTACGACGCACGGTATGTACAATTTTGTTATCAATGATTCGAACTCATTGCTGAACTGCCAATTTGTGCTAAATTAAACTTTATTGGTATGATATTAGAACTGAAAATGAAAGCGAAATTAATATTATAATTACAAAAAATCGTATTTAAGTAGTTATTGGAATGTCGGCAGCAAAATGAATCTGTAATTGGCTTCTCATTGGCTAAACAAGATTTACTTACTTGTGTTGCCTAAAGTTACGTAACATTGAATCAAGTGAGCAGGGGTAGTCCGGGAGACTTGATCAGGTGGGAGAGTTGAACCATGCAATCAAAGGTTCCATTCAAGTGGCCAATCAAGCCCATTTAGCATCTTGGTTGTTTTGCTGGGATGAGAACAAACAACGTTTTTTTTTGTTGCGGAGTGATTTTTTTTCACGTCATCATATTTGTGATTGGTGTCCTTTTAATTGAAAAATGAATTATGTTTTACTACAGGCGTCGTTTTTTAACATAAAAAAGCGAGGTATTGCAAAAATATTAAATTGATACTCTAAACCAACCCAAACAAATAAGATACGGTTTATATAAAAAGCGTTTCAACTCTCCCAGACTGCCCCAAAACACGGTTGCACATAAGAATATACATTTCAAGTATAAAAATGTTCTCGCATTGTTTATGCTCGCTACACAAGACCATCTCTAACTAGACATGTATAGCTAGATATGTAGCCATGTGTACACTTATCTCAAGTAATTTGAGTAATTTTCTTCTGCCGAGTTACTTTTTCTAACAACGTAATTATATGACTAGATTTTTTCGACCAATTTTAAAGTTCTTTTCTAAGTGCGTTGTAATTTGTAATAGTTTCGTGATGGCGTAATATAAGTTTACATAGTTCTGTAATGGTCTTTCCTGTACAAATCTAGAGGTTATTAAACCTGTGGTTCTGGAGGACAAGAAGCAGTCTTTTTAATTTAAAAGGGAATGCCCAAAAACTGTATCGCTATTACCCTTGTGTCAAGAATATAAAAAAGTAAATGATTTGTAGTTTAGTGTATGACGATTATCTAGTAATAAGAGACTTTACTTAAGCGGGCTTTCATGAACAGAAATAATTTTATTTTTAAACATGAAAGATGAACAATTTTTATAAAATAATCACGTGTTTTCACATTTGTTTACTAACTTTTTTCATGAAACCTGGCAAACTATTAAAATATCCGGCTTACAGTTAACATTTTATATTATTCTTCATATAATAGGTACAGCAGTTTCATCTTTTGTCAGAAAATATGGCATAGCAGCGATACACATTCCCAGAGTAAATTGGTCATACTCCTTTATGTGCGAGCCGCACGAATTAGTGTGTAAAAGATAGGCACAACACATTTATTAATTTATTTATTTATTTTAAACTTTATGCACAATTTGTAAAGAGGCGGACTTAATGCCAAAGGCATGCTCTACCAGTCAACTAAGGGTGGTGCAGAGATTCTGCATGGTAGCACTTGTGATGATAGGAAAAAACCAAAAATAAAAAAAAACCTACACAACTTATAAAAATTTAAAAGGATAACTTACACTTTCTATAGTATAGATCAAATACAATATTAACATACTTAACTGCATTCTATACATACATACATATAGCATTTATACATTTACCATTTACAAAAAAGAAAAATCCTTTGACTCATTTGTTTTTCTTGAGATTTTGTCTGAACTTGAAGAAAATTACCATTCCATTCTTGGTGTTTGACTGGAACAGAGATTTGTTTCTGATTTTAAAAACTTCTTTAAAACTAGCTAGCAATATTGTAAAGAGCCTGAAGCATCAAATAAGTCAATTTCACAGTTACTTATAATGCTATGTATTTTCATAATTAGCCCCAGAGGCAGCTCTTGAATATCACTTATTTCAACGCGATCATATCGAATATTCATTATAGCCCGTTAACAATATTGATAACATCTCAGGACTCTCTTGTGGCAAACTGTGAAGATTTTTGGTAAGGTAAGGTTTCATAAAAAATAACAAAAATATTTTTAATATTAGCTACTTACACAGAAAACGATGTAAAATATTTTTTGTATGTAACTGCTAAATCAAACATCATCATAATCATCAGCCTAGGGACGTCCACTGCAGGACATAGGCCAATAAAAAAAAAATCAAACATAATTTATTTAAATCATTTTAGCAAGCAACGCGAGTAATACAACGCGAGCAGTTTAGGTCCCATAGGATGGGGGTGAGCACAATTCCAAATCTGTCCGAATTTCCTGACGGAAAGTTCACAAATAACATTTTGTCGGGGCCGAAAACCGAACCCGAGATCTCGCAGTGAGAGACCGTGCGTTTTACTAGACCATAGAGGTCGATTTTAACCTTTATTAGTACATATATCTGACATTTTTTTTATTTTGAACTACATTATCAAGATAATTATACTAATCACAAAACATCATAACTTGGGACATGCCATAACATGTGCCAAAAAAAACGTAAGGAAAAATGATTATTCATTTCAGAAAACCAGAGTCGCATAACAAGATCAAAATCCTTTGATAAAACGAATTAGGACAAGGACGAAGGACGGGTATGAGAAAATGAATATTGTTCTGATTTGAAGAACATTTTCCATGTCGAATCCCAATTAATCTGTTATAATGAGATTCAAAGGATTAACAAATGTAGCAGGAAGTAATTTAGGGACTATTGATGTTCTCATGCGAATTATAGGAATGTAATTATTCATGTGAATCAATGTGATGCGCCATTTTTAACCGACCTCAAAATAGGATAAGGTTATGTATCCGGCGCGTATTTCAGATTATTATTTTATTGTTAAGCACGTACCGTGAGGTAGAACGCCCCCCTGCCAGGTGGACTGACGACCTGAAGAAGGTCGCTGGAGAGGACTGGATGCGGAAGGCGCAGGACCGGGTGTTGTGGCGCAAATTGGGAGAGGCCTATGTCCAGCAGTGGACTACGAGCGGCTGAATGATGATGATGATGAATTATTTCTAATTATTAGATATAAAGGGATATTTACCATGTATATTTGTTGTAGCGAGTTATTTAGGTATTTCAGAGATGTTGCTCTGATCTCTTTGTTCGCAATAAAACTGATATGACTTGGTAAATTACCCGTTTTATCATATAATTAGTAAGAAAATAACCATGATTAGCTTCAAAACTTATAGAATAATTATTTGTTCTGCGTCATAAGTCGTAATCAATAAAATTATGAAATAAAATTCTCTAGAATCTACAATTTACGTGATATTCCATATCACTCCGTTGAAAATGGATGCAAAGTGTGCACGTATTTAAATATAGGTACATTATAATGTTTGGTAGTATAGTACGGTACATTCTTCTTCTTCTTCTTCGTCGTGTCGATGGCTGAATCAAATGTTATTTTGAATTGCCATCGTGGTGAAAGGATTAGCCAATTCGCTTTGGAGAACTCGTGAATTGCCCAGGGTGCGCCGGACGTAGGGGATTGTTGTGTACGTCACTCGGGGAGGCTCCTTTCATGCACCCCGCACGGTACATTGAATACAAGTAAGAAGAAAATCCCATAAATATAACATAACATCACGCCTATATTACCCAGAAGGGTGTGGCAGAGGTGTCCAAAACCCACACTTCACCTGTTATGTTTAAGTACCATGGGATTGGAGTTGAGCCTATCGCCATCCAGCGGGCACAATTACAACTCCGTGCTGCTATTGTAAATTTCCTGACGGAAAGTTCACAACTATCATTACATAAATAACATCTTTTAAAACGTGTAGTGTTTCCTTTTCCTCAACGATCACTTAATATTTGATGTTACTTTTCACCCGAATCAAGCAGCTGGCAGCTGATACCTTCTTAAACTTGCCACAACTCATAAACCCCACAAATTGGCTTTCGTCAGCTTCCATTACATTGCCAATAGCCTCAGCATTATGAATCATCGTAATAAAACCGTCAATGGAAACGGTATATTAAAATACCACGCTATTTGACGAACCAATCAATGTCTTGCTAGGTGCTTGGCACGGGCTATAATGGTACCTAATGGTTTCCTTCACAACTGGTCTATTAGCTTCACGGCTGCTCATTGAATTATTTTAAAGCTAAGCAGAAGCTATAAAATATTAAAATCCGGTTCCTTTATTGGGTAAACTTATGATATTTTCTAAAGAGATGATTGTAGACAAAGAGCTCAGCTGGGCAAGCATACGAGCGCGAGATAAATTTTGTCGCGTTTTTGCTAAGTTTCAGCGTATAAAAATATGACAAAAACGTGACTAGGTCTATTTCGCGCTCGTATGCTTGCCCTTCAGGATCGCAAACAAAAGAAATGTCCTATATACATTGCGATTTAGTCAGGGAATTATTTACAGGTACTTACTACTACGCACCTTAGTGCGTACTTACTAAAATTCCCTTTAAATATATTCTTTTTAAATTCATAGCGCTGGTATTTTTGTTTCAATATCGTTTAAAAATGTAATTAGACATGTCAAAGCCATCCCCACTCACGGTAATTTCCGCCAGATGATTTAAGGTCGCAAAATACATTTAAGTATTTCTTATATTTAGTCATGGAATAATATTATATATTAGACGAGTCTAAGTAAAAACAGTATGAAATAGTAACGTGTAGCAAGTCTGGGATCCTCGACTATGATGTTTCCTTCATAGATGTTGAAAGTGTGAGAACTGTTTGTTTGTTTAGTGTCAATAATAGGACATAACTGTTTAGATTGAGATAATGCATTTGATAGAGTTGAACATAGAAAACGCTCAACTGAGTAATAAAGCGTTTTAAGTGGGCATTGTATTTTAACCTGTAATATAAAGCAAGTAGTTTATGAGACGTTCACTAGCGGTTATTATAACATCAAGGGTATCGCAAGGAACGTGTTTGGGTCCATGTTTATTTAAATCCTCTTGATAGAAATAAATTTAGTTGCTCATTATCTAATATTGAATCATATTTCAGCTACATATTTCATTTATTATTGTGTATTCCTAGTTTTTATTTTTACCGTTATATTTACCACCTCTGCCTTTGAAACTTCTTGTATGTCTCACGTCCTGAATCGATATGAATTGGAAATAATTACCTGAAACGAAAAAGAAGTATTATAAGATAAATAAATAAAGTCAGTAGCCATAATATTAAGTATTGTATGTAAACCCGTAGGGATCAGCTACTATTTCAACTACCTAATTTCACAAACTTAATACAAGACAAAATTCATGGAGGTTCACATAATTAGGTTTTGTTAAATTTCAGTGCCTTTGCTGTCATATGCGGTCTGTACTTACACTTTGAAGCTCATTAATTTGTTTATCTCTGAGAGGCGGCTTTCCTTATCAGACATAATTATTATCCGTTATAATTTAAAATTTAAGAGTATGTGTTAGTCATTGTTAAATCTCTTTAGACTTGAATATGTTGTACAAAATTCGAAGAAATTATACTTCTTTGTACGGAAATCATAATTTTATTGTAAATTGATTGATAACATTAACTTGATTGTAAAAACATCAAATAAACAATAACAAATCAGAAAATTGTTACAAATTATTAACATCAAAATGGCACACAAATTGCATGCATTTGATATCGTATTCATCAAACTATATCTGTAATAATATTGAACAATACAATTAGGCTTACTGTTTATTTTAACTTTTGAACCAACCGTATCATAACGACCGTTGATAAAGGGAACGATAGTAATGTAAACATGAAATTATTGGTATATTAAATGTACTAATACAATTCTTATCACCGTTCATTCATTGGTGTTGTAGATATTATTAATTGTGTAGTTATTATTGTAAACTTTAGTTTGGACGCTAACCATGTATTATATTTAGCTGTTTTTGGTAAAAATATCTTTGATGTGCTATTATAACATCAAAAACGTTTCAAAACAGTTCCTTATTCGATGGCAAGTGGCAACCACAGTCATTTAATCTCTGTTTTTTGTTCCGTACATACCATGTCATTAATCATAATGATTTTAGACATATTTAGCTGCCTACATATTTTTTTTTACAAAAGAAATGTATTTTATCAAATAAGGATAGTGTGGTTAACCTAATAACATAGTATGCCAAATGACTATGTGCCTAACAATATTTACGCGTAAAGTATATAATTATGCTAAATAACTATTATATGTAATTATTATTATGCCAAATAAAAGTATGCAAAGTTAAAATATGCCAAATGAATGTGAAAATATACATTAATATAACAATAATATTAACTTATTTCTGATTAATATATTTCAAAGAACGTGCAATACCTCTCTGAATGGCCCGACCACTTTCTATCACAAGCACATCCTCCTATATGTTTTTAAACATTCGCGATTTGAGAACATTTTTCAAAAGTTAGACAACGGGTCTGAATCGCGGAATTATTATAAAGGTATTTATTTACCTTTATAATAATTACGCGGTTCAGACCCGTTGTCTAACTTTTGAAAAACACATCCTCCTACATTTTCGTATTGCACACTATCAAAGGTCTGTCAGCAAGTTCTCACAATCTTGTGTAAAGGTCACCCTACAATGTAGGTTAACTCTATTAGCTTAGGACTTCAGGTAGGTTGTTATGTATAAACTGACTGTTATGTATTACCATATTATGATAGGCGAACGCTTGAGATATTACCTTCGGAGGTACAGACAATCCCAGTTTAACATGGTCCCGTGTTATTAGGCTTTCCCATGCAATGCTAGATCAGCTTATACTGGGGATGTATAAGTTGATCGGTAGCCGTATGTACGTTCAGGTATAACTTGGCATAATGGGCACGTACAAACCAATAGTTTAGCTACCATAACATAACTTCACGCCTATGTTACCCAGAAGGATATAGCAGAGGTGTACAATGGTGTTCCATGGGATAGGGGCTGAGCCTATCGCCATCCACTGGGCACAATTCCAACTCCGTGCTAGCTGCATTAAGTGTTATTTGTGATTTGGAAATCAAACCCTCGCGGTGAGAAGTAGCATATGCAAACCACTAGACCATAGGGGCAGTAGTTTAGCTATATAATATATATAATTAAGTCTTATATAAAAATATATAAGACTTAATAATTTCAACTGGATTATGATAATATGAACATATCGGTCTAGAGAGTACCCTAAAGATGATGGTTAATAATAAATGTAGTCAAAAGATAGCATGATGCAACAACATCACACCTCTCGTACATTAAAGTATACAAGCTGACCCGACAGACGTTGTCCTGTCTTAACTATGCATACATTCTCTGTGACGATATTGGCAGCACGCATTATGTCAATGTTATGTCAAACCCCATAAAGGTACATTCAAAAGTTCATATTGTCAAAAGCGCTATGGTTACTAAAATAGCTATTTAAAAATAGGAGTTGGTGATAAAAGGGTAAAAATTTAGGTATGTATTTTTAATGCCACATTATAGAAAAATAAAAACATAAAATATTGTCCAAAAATTAAAAATAACTCTTATCACTTAGAGGTATGAAAAATAGATAGTAGCCGATTCTCAGACCTACTGAATATGCATATAAAATTTGGTAAAAATCAGTACCTAGAGCCGTTTCGGAGGAGTAAGGTAACTAACATTGTGACACGAGAATTTTATTGTACAAGATTATAGTCAAAGGATTTCTGTATAACATGCACATATACTACGAACTACTTGATTGATTACAATTTATTCAATATTCTGACTGTCATCGTCATGTATAGATTCGTTACACATGTGTTAATATATTTAAATGAATCCCTATCAATTTTGTGAATGCTTCGCTGATTAATTAGTAATCGTATCAAAACTATTCAATAACACGATTCGGGAGGGAATAAGATTTTAGGTAAAAAGTAGCTATTTACCTATTATTTATTTTTGTTTAATGAAGTTAAGTTTACTAATTTTCTAAAATTTACTCTGCTGAGTCGATTACGACTTCTCGTTACTACAATTTAGTTACTTAATGTAAGAGAAGCATTAAAACCGATTTGGAAGTTATAAAAAAAAATATGGTGCACCTAGACTACAATATACAGCACACTCTTAGCAGATTCAGCTTCAACTAATGCTCGTGTAAATGCGATACTTACATTTCCATATACAAATGCTAATGTAAACTCATTTTCTTTGGAACTACGGAAATGGGAGCCTTTATTGCTTTATTTTTCTGCCTAAGTAAAGTTATTTCTTCTAAGAAAGAAGTTAACATTATATGAACAATGTCAACAAAATAACTAATCAGTTTTATATAATATTAAAGTTGAAAAATTAGGAATCCAGCAGGACTCGCACCTGCACCCCCTGGGTATACGCCCCAAGTGCTTTGCCAATTCAGCTATGGATTTGTATGCTACTAGACTCAAAATTTCTCAACTCTTTTGTGCCAGCGTCATAGGTATATAATATATACCTTAGCTAGACGAACCTTACTTGGTTTTTGCGGGTATGTTGAAAAAATGTGTTTTTATCAAAGTTTTTACTTAACAGTAAAGATTCTCGCAACAAAAACAAAGACAACAATTAATTTTATCTGTATTCTGTGTAGACCATTCAACCCAGTATTTAAATATCTCATGCAATTTACAATTACAATTTTATAAAGATCGATACCTGTTGACATCTCCGATAATTTAACCAAACGTATTCTGTATCAATTGAGAGGTCGGTCACACAAGTAGTGGGGGGTCTAACGCGCTCACAAAACGTTATGGTGATACGTCTATGTCTATTCAATATCCTAACATTGTTGTGTCAGCATTTATTACATTGTGTGATTTAAGGATCTTTGGTATACGGGGCGTGTTATTTTAGATGAATATCAATATTTGGTGAGGATGTGATACTGTATTTGAACGATAAATTATGGGTATTGTTTACCGTATACCATGTTAAGATTTGTTTTCATATTGTGATAACAAGCCCTATTGATTTCATTAGTCGTTTTGATCACCTCTATGGCCTATTGGATAGCGTATACGCCTCTCATTCCCAGGTCGGTCAACACAATAGCAGTACGGAGTTGGAATTGTGCCCAGTAGATGGCGATAGGCTCAGCCCCTATCTCATGGGACCTAAAACATAACAGTATTGTTATTCTGTTCATTAGTCTTCATAAACCTTTTTATTATCGTTATTTATTTATGAAATGTCTATAAAACGAATCGGTAGGTCAGTTTATTTTTTAGAAATAGACATACATTTTCACCTTTTTATAATCTATCTATATTCTATATATATATAAAAATGAAACCCGTTTTTCGTTGTCACGACATAGCATGAAAACGGTTTGACCGATTTGGCAGATTTTTTTTTTGTAGTTTTCTAATACTCTGTACAAGGATATTACGGAAAAAAAAAAAAAAAAAAGTTTTCATTTTTATATGGAGGATATTATAGATTCCAGTTCAAATTTAATAGGTACGCATACATAAGATAGGTCAGCTATACAAAATAAAGTAGTGCATCAAATTTACGCTAAGGCGGTACGAAGTTCGCCGGGTCAGCTAGTTATATTATAATATCATTGCACACATAGCATTGCGCCTTTATTATCCAGATGGATATGGCAGAGGTGTATAACACCCACATTTCACCTGATATATTAAACTCCCATGTGCTAAAGGAAAAGAGTCTATCACTACTCTGTGCTATCACCATCCATCAGGCACAATATTCAAACAATTTTGCTCGACCCGGATATCAAACCCAAGTCCCCGATACGGTAACCACTTAAACAAGGCAGTTATATTATGAGTAATATGCATATTAAAATCACATTAAAGTCGATATAAGAAATCAAAACACAGTTTCCTACAGCAATACACAACCTTGAAAGTGTCAACACACTGTGTACTTTCACTTGTATTGTTACCATAGTTGCTCAATGCTAATTATTATCTAATCTTAATCATTTATCTGTATCCCCTACCATGAATCTTGTTGCGTGTTGTGTTTTGATTATCACTTGGTTATCACTTGCGAACTATCTTTTATTTCTTTCATGTCAAACCTTTAAGCAGCAATAGCCGAGTGGGAGACCGTAGGACGTCTTTTCGAAGATATGTGTGTATTTATCATATATTGTGAAGGAAAACATCGTGAGGAAACCTGCATGCCTGAAAGTGCCTGAAAGTACTCAAGGGTGTGTGAAGTCTACTAATTCGCACTTGGCCAGCGTGGTAGACTATGGCCTAACCCTTCTCATCATGAGGAGAGGCCCGAGCCCAGCAGTGGGACAAGGCTGCTATTATGAACCGTTACAGTTAATTTATTTTTGGTTAGTTTGATAAACTAGTTAGACTCAGTTAGAGTATCAGCCAATAGAAATAAAGTCAATGATTCTCACAATTAAACATTTCACCAGCTCTTCATTAAATTCCAGGGCGACGATGTTAAAATTACTCTAAAAAAATATCAGTAAGTTAATCGATGATTTTTTTTATTAAAATGTTCAAAAATACAAATCGAAGAATCTGAATAACTTTTAGACTATAGTCGATTAAGTGAGTTTAAAACGAAAATCTATAGTAATATCACAAATAGTCCTTAGTAGTTAACACAATAGTTTATTATTTGCGAATAGCCAGCAACCATAACATATAACAATATGCCAGAACTATTAATTATAATCTCATTTAGATTAATTTCCGATTTGTAGATCCAAAGATAAGATTCTTATCTATCGCCTGGAGGTTATAAATGTTTTAATCTAATGCTAATTTGTTTTTGATTGATCCTTTCAGTGCTTTTATTTAGAACAATAAGTGGTCTAGTGGTCTAGTTATGTCACTCTCCCTTTTGTGTGAAAGTAATGTTGTCTATTGGTTTGTCATGTTTTAATGGCTAAAATGTGAAACCGAGCTTGATAAAATTGGTGAGGATATAGTGAACTTCTAATTGATTATTTTTATAGCATTTAGCTATGCTTAGCAAATTATACTAAGAAACAGTTTAAAAAAGGTATGGGACCGGCAGGATTTGAACCTGCTACCTTACTGCACACCGGGCAGCCGCTTTAGTCATCAAGCTACGGTCGTCTCTTGCCAGAACCCTAAATTTCTCAACTGTACGATACGTCATTTCGTGACGACACGTTCATGCATTTGACGACCGTAAAAGACGACCGTAGCTGGATGGCTAAAGCGGCTGCCGGTGTGCAGTAAGGTCGCACGTTCAAATCCTGCTTTTTCAACTGTTTTCTTAGTATGATGATATAAGTCATTAGGAAAGGACAAATGGTACTATAAATAAAAATATTATTATCATTAGGGCAAAATTAAATAAAATGTAAAGGGCAGAAAAAGAATTACTGCTTCTACTGCCTCATTAGTTTCAGGTTCGATACTCGGGTCGATCAAAAGAATCATTTGATTTTTTTTGTTAGAAAATTCGACTCCCGCACTAGGAATTACTCCTGTGTCGCGGGGTGTTCACAAACATACATTTCACACACACAAAGCACAACCAGTCTCAGAACAAATCTTTGCGAACCACACAATGATTTGTCCCATGTGGGGATCGAACCCACAACACCAGTGCAGTGGAGAGCGGCGAGGCGACCGCTTAAACCACTACACCACACGTGCAGACACACACAATTAGCCACATTGCTTTTGAACTGTGCCCAGTGGATGGCTATCACCTCCTATCACATTGGACTTCAACATCACAGGTGAAGTGTGGATGCTATACACCTACGGCACACCCTTCTGGGTAATATTTGTCTTAATCTGGGTGTTTCTATGTATAAAGAGTATGTATTTACAAAAGAAAAGCATATATGTATTAGTATCAGTTACTGTTATTCTAGTACCCATAGTACAAGCTCTGCTTAGTTTGGGACTAGATGGCGTTTTGTGTAAGTTGTGAGATATTTATTTATTTATTTATATAGGCGTGATTTTATGTTACTGAAAATGTTGTGGATTGGGTTAATACAAGGAAAACAGGAAAAAAAGGAAATAAATTATATTAGGAAAATAGGAAAATAAACTAAAGAAACACTGAACCTAGGAAGATAACAAAAAGATTGACAAGGAACTTAAATTGTCAAAAACAAAAAAAGCTAATTCTTATAAAAAAAACTAAACATTATGTACAACAATATACAAAAAGGTCCGATTGGGCACAAGAAAGAAGGAGCCGTGAATAAAGTTTCCTTTCAAAATATTTCTGATTAATTTTCAAGTTAATCTCGTAACTGGGAAGTGAATTTTGAGTGAAGTTCAGGCTGAAAATAAGCTGTTGTTTAGTTTCCTGGATTTATGGAAGCAAATCAATCATACAAAATACAGATTTGGTAAACACAGGCCGATCCTTTAGACCACCTTCGAGCGGCAGCTATTTATGGCATGCTTATTTTAAGTTGCAAATAGATTGGATTAAGAAGGAAAGTTTAGTTTTTTTGGTAAATAAGTTCCTAGTAAATGGCCAGTCAGAAAGCGGAGCGTAGGTGGATTTATTTTTAGCTATTAGTTTTGTGATCTATTTTATTGAATGGGCATTGGGGTAAGGTAGAGAGAGACAGGTAGTTTTATTTGAGATTTTCCAACAAGACACAATCATATAGCTAACTTCATTCAACTTGCTACTTTATTCATGCGGTCTTGTTTGAAAATAACATACCACACCATAACGCCTATACCCAGCAGGGCGTGGCAGAGGTGTATAACACCAACAACTTATTTATGTTTAAGTCCCATGTGATTGGGAGCGAGCAAATCCAATGGCCATCCACTGAGTACAAATCCAACTTCAAAGTCTTCCTATTGTAAAAATTATTGGCATTATCTGTCTACCCACTTTAAAAATGCATGTGAAGACTCATAATTTAACAAAACATTATTTTTACCATTCTGTAATAACGATTTCGTTTGTCTACATTGTGATCGATTAACGGTGGTGCAGCGCACCAAGGTGAGTTTGAATCGTTAAAATGATAATGGTATACATTTTCATCATTTATTTTTTTTGCGTTGTACACTTGACTTGACCTTTTCCATTATTATTTCCTCTATGTCTCAAAGGTTTGCTGTTAGAAAATTCATATTGAATTAAGCTCGCCTTTGTACATGAACTTTAGTATTAAATGTTATCATCTGTTTTTTGTGTGTGCAATAAAGAATTTGAATTTGAAATACTGCCGTACTTTGTGCAGGTGTAGCTTGAAACAGAATGTGTGAGGGTATAATCTTCTTCTTCTTTTCGTGTCAGTGACTATTGTAATTCTGTTTAATATTTCCAGCTTATACAGCTTTAGACCAAATAATTATATATATATTATTTTTAATTTTTGTGACACTCTGGGGATCAGGATTGTGGTGTGTATAGCCTAGCACTTGGTAAACGAATACCAACAAACGTGAACGTTGCAATCGTCAAAGAGTGTCAGTAGCATCAAAGGATTCGTTAGCGTTCGCAAAGCCTGCCAAAATATTACTAACGAACGCATTCGTTGGCCTGCGTTTCTGGCAAACGCATGTGTTTGCTATCCAATGCACGAATTTTATGAATAGAAGATTTTGAAAAAAAACGAGAGAGATTTTGAATTCAATATAGAACCAGAAAAAATGCCATTAATTTTATTTAGAAATTTTTGTTTTACATGGTTTATTGTATTATAAGATTCTATGACTTTAGGCGTTTTTTCAGATACCTACGTAGTAATTAGCATAGCTACATCTTTTTGACTTATATTGGCTGATGTATTCAGTGACTGTCATCAAACTTATTAAAATAACTTAAATTATCTAGGATAAATTTATGAAATTAGCTCTGATTTCCTGAATGATCAGAAAGAATTATGAAATGGTTTCACAAAATAATATCACAAACCATTAGTTGCATGAGAAATGAAGAAAATGTAGATAATGCCACATTACCAGGCTTTTTATGTTAATGTTGCTGCAAACGAGAATGTACATAATGCGTAACCATTTCAAAGAATTGCTGTTTTATGCTTTTGTACCTGTGGTTGAATATATTTCATCTAATATAATAATACGATTAGATAAGATTCTGGTAAGATATGATAACATGAAACTGCTTTACGCCAGATGTCTGGCTTTACGCCGATGTGATGAATGTATCACGCATCATGTACACACAGTATGTATGTAGTAACAGTTTATTTTATATATTTTTTACTGAGTTCTCTTTTAGTTTATTTTTAATATTGTTGATTGGCTGCATGCATAATATATATTTTTGCGTTATGATCCCGATTAAACCTCATATTTTACTATGTATTGCTTTACATATTAATTGTTAAGTGTTTTGTGCATTAAATGAATAGATTTATATCTTTCTTGCAAAAAAAAAAACCCGATGGTTTCTTTAAAAAAATGTAGTCCGAAACTCTTTCCTCCTACTCTCGTTTATTTATCTATGGCCCATCTAATGAAGGATAATCTTATTTCTGTACGTGCCAGTCCTCGAGTTGTTATACCAGTCCATTTTCCTTATAGAAAAACTTACGGTTGCTTCAGAAGTCACGCCAAATTGAATTTTGATGTTTTTTTACTTTTTAAGAAGCTTTTTGTTAAAAAGGTTTGAATTATTTGTACAAGTCGGCTTATATTAGATGGATTGATGATAACCATGGTTTTATATCGAGGCCAAATAAATATTAGTTTATTCTTTCGAATTCGTATCGTCTCGAATAGTCATTGCAGCCGATTTTTTTTATTTTTTTTAACGACCCCTTCTATTATTAACTCCTGTGTCGCGGGTTGTTCACAAACATACATTTCACACACACAAAGCACACCCATAATCATTATGTTTGATACTTTGGTAAATGGACAAATCAAACCAGTATGAAGTTTGTACAGAGTTTGTAAAGTTGTAAAATTCTAACATAGAATATTATAATATCTATACTAACATAGCTAGATATAGCTAGTATAGCTACAAAAAACTCATGACAACAGCACAAAGATATGGTTTCATTATTCATATCTCAACTTTTCCAATGTCGTTACAAAAACTAGATATTATTTTTTCTTGACATTTAGCTCTCTTTCTAGCTACGTCAATGGATCATGGTCAATCGAAATGTCTAACAATTTAGTAAATTATAAGGTTTTGTTATTATTATTCGAAGATAATTAAGTATTATAAGTAGACTTTGAAGAACAAATTTCATTTGCAATTCGATTAAGAAATTTAACAATAACCACTAACGCTCGATAGAAATTAAATAAAATCACATTGTTCTTCTGTTAAAATGTACTTTAGTCCAGCAAATGTTGAACATATATCACTACGTCTGAAAACAACGATGTTATGCCTCATATACCAATAATTTCAGGTCGCAGTAGGCTTTCGTAGCTAGTCGTAACAACATATTTCGACTTAAAAGGGATTTACTATCTGTATTAAACAAGTAACATCTTCATACAAGTCATTACTTCCAAAGGTTTTTGTAATTTGCACGAATTATTCTAAGTAACTGCATTTTACACTTTGGACCCCAATTACTCTAGAACTAATTAAGTTAAGGTAACCAGATAAATAGCGTCCTTCAGATAGGAAATGTTTGTAGTACACGAAACCAGCTAGCACGTATGACGAGATGTATGAATGTTAAGGAAGCGAAAGAAGTATGTAAGGAGCGAAGCACATGGTGTTCCATCGTCTCTGCCTACCCCCGTGGGATAAAGGCGTGATTTTATATAAGTATTATGTATGTTTATTTATGTTTCAAGAATTTTGAACGAAATATTCTGAGTAACTGCATCTGACATTTCGGACCCCTATTCCTCTTGAACTAATGAAGTGAACTTATCGGCTATAGTTTTCCTTTAAAGTTCATTACATGTACTACCGACACAATTTTTTTCAGATTTTAGGATCCAGTAGTTTAGCTTTTAGAGGGGGGGGGACGCCCTACTCGAACAAAAATTTGCTCTTTAAAGTTAATTATCTCGCAACCGGATCCCTAAATCAAAAAACTGTCTTAGCAACCCCTTAACGTTTTAAAAAGGCCTATCTAACAATACCCCACACTATGGGGTAGACGACAAAAAAAAAACATCCCTACTTTACATGTAGGGGAGCTACCTGAAAAAAAAATATTTTTCAAAATATTATTCTACGACTTTCTTTGTTTAGTTAACATACATGTTCATGCAAAATTTCAGTTTTCTAGCACCAACGGTTTCGTCGCTATGCCGTGGACAGACAGACGGACATGGCGAAACTATAAGGGTTCCTTGTAGGTACTACGGAACCCTAAAAACCGACACACATGTGTGAAAGTAGAAGCTAAAGCCTAGTTTACATTACATTTATGACACACCGTGATGTTATGTTATGTTTTGTTAGTATAAATGTTTATAAGCAATAGAGATAAATCCACAGTTTCAGTCATTACTGTCTCTCAAGCTGATTCACGAACAATTTACCAACAACAATACACTATACCAAACAACTTCACTCTCAAATTTTACGAGTTTCTTTTTCCTCTGGCCCTCAAAGTTTGCTGGCAGAAAACTCATTATTGAGTTAAGTTCACCTTTTGTCATCACCACATTTTTGTTATTTTATTAATGTAATTTATGTGTAAAATAAATTATTAAACTAAACAATTCCTACAAAGACTCAAATTCTTGCATAGCACTCACACATAGTATATTACGCTGTACAATGGTGTCATCGAATCGAACGAATTGCAAATTGTTCATTCGTTGTACACGCATAAAACCTATGGCGAAAGACTACTATTATATTATTAATACAACTTATATTGTCTATCAAACCCACTTAGATAAAGTATTCCCTGACGAAATTGACTTTAATGCAACCGTTCTGAGTACAAACGGCTACCGTTCCACCTATACATTTCCAGTGTAAACTGGTCTTGCATTGCACAGAAAACCTATACAACGTGAGACCAAATTATACTGGCCTTGTATATCTTGACGTGTGTACATAATCATTTTCTATTCAATTTCCAACACAAAACGTTGAGATTAATAGCTAACATTAGATTCCTATCAGATGTTTCGCAAACTCCTTTTAGTAAGGGACTAGCAGCTGTGCTCACTGCTGTTGTACAGTGGGCCAAGCAATTAGATATGCAAGGCAAAAACTTCTATGACATAGTGAAAACTGACTGCAATAGATATGCATGTGTGAATTTCATATTTAATAAGACAAGTGTACACTCACTATTTAGATATGTAAATCACGTATCCATAACTGGTGTAGTAAGTGCTTACTATGACAAGAGTTTTTGCGCTACCCATTGTACGCGTTAAACGTTACTGTAGATTGTAGCGTGATGTTAAATAGCTTATATCCTTACTGAAAATGATGCTGTGTAACGCTTAAATAATTATCTAAATCAGATTAGCAATTTCAGAGATTACTGCGTACAAACAATCTTGTTAGCCATAACATATTCAAATTGGTAAACTGGATAGTTTATAGGGAGACAGCTTGGCGTATTTTAATTATCAACTGTGTCGCGGGGGTTTTTACAAGCACACATTTCACACACACAAAGCACACTCAGATTCAGATAATTTTTTTGCGGATCACACGAAGATTTGTCCCGTGTAGGGATCGAGAACACCAGTGCAGTTAAAACCAGTGTGGCGACCGCTTGAACTGTGCACTTTTTTTTAATGAACAAGACATATACTTAATTAAATTCAAGTACTAAATCAACTTAATCAAACCTAATTTTAGTGTCATTCACGTCTATATCACGACGCAAGTTTGTAAGCTAGTCCTACCAAGTCAAAGTAGGGCAAAGACATTAAAATTGACATTTTGAACTAAAATTTCTTAATTGGCTTAAGACATTTAGTATTGACTTATAAGGTAAAGGCAGGTTTTGCTCGTTTGAAGTTAGATTGGTGTTCAATAGTTGGTTTTAGACGGGCATCAATCTTTCAATCAGTGGATGTTTCTATTGGGGCTTAAATGTGTCCTGATTCTGGTTCTAAATGTCAAACGAAACATGGTACTACAAGGTATGCTATGAACCAGGAACATGTTGTTTGAAGCATAACTTAAATCCTAATTAAATTGTGGATAAATAAAAAAATATGGGCTTAGAATTTACTTCACGCCGCCTAAAAGTTCATAAGTCCCAAAAGTATAAAGTGAACTGTCCATACCAAGTTATTGTATGTGCCAAAACAACTGTTTTTTATTTATAATTGCAGTCCATGTGACCATGCACACGGACAGTTACCCACGGACCGTCACCAAAGTATTCATGTGAAAATTCAACCCGTTACCAGTACAGACAAAAACTAGCTGATCAACCTATAAATGAGTGCGCAAAAAGTATTTATTCTCATAGAATTTTGAAAACACAATTATAGCTTTTTACTGAATAAAGGCTGTACCAAATATGGGTCGTTTTATAAATACTTTTTTTTTGTAACCTGAATGTAGTAACTACAGCACATTATTATCCAAAACTACAAAATAATTAAATTCATCTCTACATCTGCTGAGTACAATGCTATGCTTTATTCACCAAAATAATAATTTCAAAGCATTATTATTGAGAATACGGGTTACTCACGTTATTTTAGCCGGGATATGCCGACTAGTGCCGACAGTTGATGAATCTACGTTCTAGATTCGAAACTAGTCGGCATATCCCGGCTAAAATAACGTGAGTAACCCGTATTCTCAATAAAAATGTCTGCACCTTACGTCGGATTTAATAAAATATGTAATTTCAAAGCCTTAATTGACATTATGGCACACAAATTACGATTAGGAGGATCACCACCAAATCATAAGTTATTTTGTGCATGTACTAATATTTTAGCGATAGTTCTACGGTGCGATGGTCGAGCTGTCTAGTCTCTATCACGCGGCCTGACTCCTCCCCCTTTGGGCCCTGAGCTGAGACCAAGCAAACAGTAGGTGATATATATTATTTGAGAAAATATTACTAGAATCTGACTATGAGACATAAAGCTGAGCTCACTTATAAAAGCTTTAACAACAGTAAAAATTAAAACCTGTAACCAGTATAGAAAAAAAAATAATATAGTTACTATATGAGTGCACAAAAAGTATGAAATAATTCCCATAGAATTTCAAAGGGTAATACTCAATTCTATAGCGAATTTATAGGACCTCTTTTTGCTGAATAATTAGCTTCTACCAAATATGGTCCAGTCAATAAATAGTTCGTTTTAATTTTGAGTAGTTAAATACCTTTCGGTCCGCTCTTGGTAAAATATTCTTAACGACAACTTTTTTTGAATACGACCTGCCTGGGCTCTGGGAACAGGTTTAGTCCATCAGATGGTTACTATTAACTGCAGTTTTATAAATCGATGAGCATTATTTTAATTCATTTTGTACATTGGTACTCCATGCTTTTCTGGTAGTGACCACGACCGGTGTAATGAAGCCGAAACGTCAAGCTAAAAGAACGAAAAAAATACGTTGTTCGCGTATATTCTTTTTCTTCTTCTTTTTTCGCGTCAATGACTTGTGATGCTATACAGTTTTCAACCAAAAAGTAGCAACGTCCAATCCTTTTTTAGTTGCCTGCTTTAGATCTTGACGCGTACACGTGGCAGGAGACAACGGGCATGATAGCAAGTGAGCCATATTTTGTAAACCCACCGTTAATTCAAAATGATTGCCATGCAACATTAAGTTTTAAAATTAATATGGCACTATTATAATAGTAGTACTATATTTTGACGAAAATTACTATCTCGTTGGCCTTGTGGTTAGCGTATACGCCCTCTCACCGCCGCAATTGAGGTTGGATAAAAATGGTATTTGGATTTTGCTGTCAAGAATTTCTGATTAGCAGCCGGTCGATAGCGAAAGGCTCACCCCCTATAACACGGGACCAAAACATAAAAGATGGAGTGTGGGTTTTAAACAACTCTATCACACTCATATACTACTCAATATAGGCGTGATGTTATGTAATGTTATGGCTTTTGAAATCAGTCCCGATATTCTATATCCTCATAAATATTTAGACAATCTCTTGAGAGTTAAAAACAGTTCAACAACCCAAAATCTAATAACTATGTATGAGCTATCAAATAGCAGCCACGCGTTCATTATTGACAAGTTAATTTTGACGATCACATGCTGACTCAGGTATCAGCATTGAGCTTTATATGACAAAAACATCATAACAGAATACACCTACGCGACGCACACAAAGCTATAAAGATAAATGAAGATAAAGATAAATTTGGATTTTTTACATTAGTTAGAACGCCAGAAGCAATTACACTATCCAATGGTCCCAATGACAAGGCCAAATACACACATTGATTAAAAATAAAAACAAAATTTCTTCTAACCTTAAATATATGACAAATCTAAAGTAAATATAATAGATAACAATTGTGTATTTAACAACGTTATTTGCAAAATACATTGAAACATAATAATATATATGTAAATAGTCGTAGGTACATGCTGTTATGGTAACACGATTAATAAAGTATTGCAAATTAATAATAGCATTATATTATTTGTCTGCACGTGTGGCGTAGTGGTTTAAGCGGTCGCCTCGCCACTCACCACTGCAATGGTGTTGTGGGTTCGATCCCCACATGAGACAAATCTTTGTGTGATTCGCAAAGATATGTTCTAAGACTGGGTGTGCTTGTGTGAGTGAATGTGTGTAATTACTTATGGCGTTCTATCTAATGTAAAAAATCCAAATTATTATTTTTTTATTTATATTTATTCACCGGCTTGAATGTTACTATCATAATTCAACTCACCACATGGAAACAGCTGATCCTAAACGGTCTATACTTAGTCCAGACGGCCTACTAGACCTAAATTAATTAATTAGGGCACATCTAAGACTTCTCGACCTCTAGCCTATCCAATTTGGGATACCATCCCGTTCCCAAACATTTTAATTATAGGGTTGCCATATGGAACACTTTCGGAGAAACAATCGGGCAACACTGTCGTGAAATATAAGAGTACAGAAGATTCACTCACTACCTTATCAACGAAAGACTTAATTTATTCAGGTTTTTGAATACTTAAGTATTAAACAATCAAGAAACGACGAGTAAGATAAGTCGTAAAGTATCTTAAGATCTTACACTTTATCCGACCGCCAAAATAAATCTCAATCGTCAATCATGGATATGCATGAAACGAGCCTCCCCGAGTGACGTACACAACGATTCCCTACGTCCGGCGTACCCTGGGCAATTCGCTAGTTCTCCAAAGCGAGTTGGCTAATCCTTTTACCACGATGGCAAGTCAAAAACAAATTTGGCTCAGCCATCGACACGACGAAGAAGAAGAAGAAGAATCATGGATAAAATGCATTCAGATTTCCGATGTCACGAAGTTAGTCCCTCACAGAATAAAATTTTAATAAGTAGTAAATTATGGATCATGAATAAAAAAAGGTGTAAAATGAAACAAATATTTTAGAATCGCATGCTATATCCACTTCTAGAAGGACAAACATTATTTTTGTATGTTTATTTTAAGCATGTTTTTTTTTGCTATGTATTGTCCAGTTTAGTGGACCAAACAATAAAAAAATCTAAGTACAGTTTTTAACACAGACGCAAAGTAATCAATTTTCGAGCTCTGTTGTTATTTCGTGCCATTTTGTGCGTAACATCGTTTTATACGCCTTTCGATTGGACCATCTGTACCAAATACTAATTTGTGTCTTTGACCTAGATTAGATAATGTAACGGATGACTGAATGAGTACTATCCTTTCAATTCCAATTGTTACTGATCTTTGGATGATGATTGATCTGGTTTTTGAGCTATTATAATAATAGCAGCCCTGTATCTAATACATGTCCCACTGCAGGGCTCAGGCCTCTTCTCATGATGAGAAGGGTTAGGCCATAGTCCACCACGCTGGCCAAGTGCGGATTGGTAGACTTCACACACCCTTAAGCGCTTTTTAGGCACTCTTAGGCATGCAGGTTTCTTCACGATATTTTCCTTTACCGTTAGCGAGCGATAATTTATATGATAAATACACACAATATATCTTCTAAAAGACGAATCTTAACTAATTGACAAAGGTGTGTGCCGTGGGTCCGAACCCGAGACCTTCGACTTCTTAGTCCTACGGTCTACCACTCGGCTATCGCTGCTTATAAGTAGAGCTTTTATATACCTTAATAGGCGGTAATTTTGGTATAATTTGCTTGACTAAAAACCGCTCACGAAATAATATAAACATCTGTTTTGATGTTATGATTGAGATCCTATGGGATAGGGGGTTAGCCTATCGCCAGCTACTAGTCACTATTCCAACTCCAAGCTATTGTGAACTTTCCGTCAACACTTTGACCGGGAATCGAACCTGAAACATCGCGGTAAGAGGCGCACATGCTAACCACTAGACCATCGAGGCAGTCACATATGCTAACTACGTAAAAATGTATCAAAATTTAAATCAAACTATTTTAAAGTGATGTGACATAATTCGTTATATATTACGATAATAACGCCCACGGAACTTCAAAGCTCCGTGGCTACAATAAAGGGCTATTTCCACTAATATACCAAATATTTTAGAACATAATCATATATTATCGAGCATAATTTACTCGCAACCCGCACACTGCTATATATTTGTCAATTATATACAATTTATATGCCGTACCGTTACAGATAATTTGATATCTATTAGTAATGCTACGAATACCAATATTCGTATTAGCAGAATACTCAAGAGCCAATAAGAGTTCATAGATATAATACCGTACTTTTAAATATTTAAACTGATAATTTACCAAAAAATATACCGCCTTCAATTATCATAATTTTAAACTTATATGGTTTTCTCATGGGTGCTATTCTCAGAACTGGACCAAATTGAAATGGAACCACGCGGGAAGCACCATGCAGCTTTCAAATAAAGAAGAAGAAAAGAATCATTAAAATCGCTTCGCCCTGTCGAAAATTATTAGTTAACAAACATAAAAAAAAGAAAAATACAGACGAATTGAGAACTTCCTCCTTTTCTGAAAAAGAACCAGTATTCATAGTTTTCACGTTAGTATATGATACAAAATGGTCCTATGTTAAATAATAAAAAGCTTGGTTGATAGTAAATGTATTAGTTTAGTGCTGCTGAAATTTGTTCAAGTATATCGACGTATCCTAAAATTCGTATTCGTTAAAAAGAAATACAAAGCGTATTCATATTCATACAACTAGTATTCGTTACATCACTACAAAACGCGGGATCATTGAAGTTTAGATGCGCAACCCAAATACATGTAGAGATGTCAGTAGCCCACACGCAGGCTAGTGTTACCTCATATCGATTTGAAATCGAGAATCGGTAATGTTGATGTAACGATTCATTCGATTTGTCGCCTCTGGCGGTGGGTACCGTTGTGAAGCCGGATCTCGGTGTGCAGTGTATTCTGAATATTAAAATGTTCTTGGAAGATGATGGGCGTAAACGGTTTTGGATTTGTTTTTTAACCGACTGCTTCCGATAGAGGGTTATGTTTTTCGATCGAATGTATGTGTCCATTTCTTTGGCACGCCCTACAGTCTAAATGACTGGACGGATTTTGAAATGAGGTGTTGGTGTCATTAAAATACTGGCAGTGACAAAGGCTATGTAAATTTTCAAAATGGCGAAATGAAAAAAAGAGGATGGATTTTATTCATACCATAGTAATATGGGTATCTTATGATAGGTCATAAAAAGAACGTTTCAAAATATATGTATCTTATCACATTTATATTACTGATTAAACAAAAATCGTAAAAAAAGAATTTGCTTGCAGCACCATTAAGTATTTAGTTTAAAGAAATTTTATAATAGATATTGTCATACTTATTTAAATCTTTTTTGTAAATTTTTTTAAAGCACTCGGGTTTATGGTTTATAAAATAATAATTTCAAGTTTCTTTAATTTTGAATTATGTCAAAAGAATCTAGGTATGACAAGTTTAGTTAGTAACGAGTAGTTGAGTGTTTTAAGATGTTATTAGCTACGTCACTTACGGCACTTTATGAGGTCTAGAGTTCGATTTTCCGCCATTCCCTGGTGCCCAAAAGTGAAAATCTGCCCATTGGATGGCAGGTATACCCTCTAGCACATGAAATTTGTTGTTACTGGTGGCAGAGCTCTTGTGAATGAGCTCGAGGGCGGCAGCACCACCGTCTCAACTTTATCTTGCCGCCAAATAGTAGTGCTTCCATTACTGTGTTCCGGTTTGGTGGTGAGATCAGGCCCTGAAGTTACTGGCACATGAGGCATAACACCGTAGCCCTCAGCTGCAGCGACGCATCTATAATCTGCTTTTGTGGATTGTTGATGTCCATGGTCTGTACTCCACTTACCATCAGGTAGACTACACGTTCGTTCGCTGTGGGCGTAGAATAAAAAATAAATAAATAAATAAACATGACAGGCGAAGTATGGACGTTTTACATCCTTTTATCCTTTTGGGTAATGAAGACGTGATATAATGTTTGTCTCTGTGAGCTCGTTCGTTATCAGTAACTTGAGCAGTAAACCACCACTTGAGACCATTGAACAAGCGACACTTAACGTTGATTGACAGTTAAATAGACATTTATAATACGAATTGTATTGTATCGTGTGTTTAGGTAGTGGTAAGTACACGGTTTTGACAGTCATAAGATGGATATGTGACGCGACAATGAAGTACTGTACTTTAGATTCAATTTTGATCAATTTTATTCTTCTTCTTCGTCGTGTCGTGACGATGGCTGAGTCAAATTTTATTTTGACTTGCCCTCGTGGTGAAGGGATTAGCCAATTCGCTTTGGAGAACTTAGCTTTAGAGAATCGTTGTGGGTTCGATTCCCACTTAAGACAAATCTTTGTGTGCATGAACATGGGGGTTTGTCTTAGTATGGGTGTTTCTATGTATAATAAGTATGTATTAACAAAAGAAAAGTGTATATGTATTAGTATCAGTTATTATAGTACCCATAGTACAAGCTCTGCTTAGTTTAGTACTAGATGGAGTTGTGTGTGAATTGTGAAATATATATTTATTTTATTTATTTTTATTTATATTTATTTATTACTTTAGGCAAGGCACTACTGTTTATAGAAAAGAATGTGGCGGCCATTTGTTTGATGTATTTGGTCTTGGATTGTTATTAGAAAGTGCTTGGAAGAAATAAAGGCTAGTGCACAATAGCGACGCGACTCGTTAAAATAAAACCGTTGCGTGCTCAAAGATCCTTAGGCCTGGAGGTAAATTTTTGAGACTCGACACTGACAGACTGCTGAAAAGGTTATGCCAAACGACTGTATATTTTGGCTTTAATAATTCGTGAGTGCCATATTTGCCAAACCAAAGTATCAAGGGATACTGAAAAATATCGTGGTATACTAAAAGTTGACGCATTTTGGAAACGAGCTCATGTTAATAATAGCTAAAATAAGATTTACTTAATTACTGGTATGGCGCTAAATAACAATCTTACCATATAATGGTCGTTAAGCTGTTATTTCTTTTTTTTAATATGCGTATAGGTATAATAAATTATTTTATTCATTATATTTTTATTATATTTTCTTTTTAAAAAAAAACGACGCCCGCACTAGGAATAACTCCTGTGTCGCGGGGGTGTTCACAAACATACATTTTACATACACAAAGCACACCCAGAGTCAGAACAAAATCATTGCGAATTATACAAAGATCACAACACCAGCTTAGTTAAAAGCGGCGAATTCTAATTTTGTAAGTTCAGTTTTTAAATAGTTTTTTTTTAAAAAGCTCTTTTGCTTTCTTAAACGGCTTTGTACTGCCGCGCCGCGCCGTGCCAAGCCGTGTAGGTAGTGAGCGCTAGTCTTAACTTCCACTTGCTAATATGGTCAGTGAACCCATCACCTCTGTAGACTGAAGGTTCAATATCTGAGTAATAGCTACTTGTTATTCTATAAGTGGAAGATCTCAGATATATCGATTACTCGATTCGATTATGTGACCGATTTTGGATGTTATTATGTAACTATCTGATAGGTCAAAGCATCACGCTAATAAGTTAATACATAGAAAATAACTGCCTCGATGGTCTAGTGGTTAGCGTATGCGCCTCTCACCGCGAGGTTTCGGGTTCAATTCCCGGGTCATTTAAAGTGTTATTTGTAAACTTGCCGTTGTTAGTTGGAATTGTGCCCGGTCGATGGCGATAAGCTCACCCCGTAGCCCGTGTGACCTAAACATAACAGGTGAAGTGTGGGTGTTGTACACCTCTGCTACACCCTTCTGGGTAATATAGGCGTGATGTTATGTTATTTATATTTTCTAGAAAATGAGATATCTTTATTTACTCGAGATTGAATTGGTAATGTTTTTTATTCGTGTTATTTTTCAATAACTTTAGAGTCAAAATAAAATAGCGGCTGTAAGTCCAAATGTGAATCGACGAAAAAGAATAAAACACAGATTAACAACGTTTAAGAAAATTTTAAATATTTTCCTAATACTTTATTTGAGATATCAAAGTAATTTTACTCGAGAATGGAACGTGATTAGAAATTGAAAAATATTTGAAATAAGAAAACCCACCAAACATTATTTAATCATGATTCCAATTTAAAAGCAATAAAATTATTCTTCAATGCAAACAACGTATCCAATTCCTTGTGATAGCTCAACCTCTACTCTATTATTTACAATCGATTACCCACTTTCTAAGTAAAAAATTACATAAATCATGAGCTCTTTAAATCAACCTTACATTCGTTACATTCTAGAACAATATTTTGATATTCAAATTACGAACACTATCAATCACGCCAAACACCGGGATAGCGCATAAAAATCGATATTCGAATCGATTCGGATCAAACGCGCCGAAACGATTAATATCGATTTATGATCGTTTTATTGTTAGATCAAAGCTGACTTGAATCTAGAAACCGAGTAGTTAGTGTATTTTCGGTTAGGAATAGGGTTGGCAGGTATTATGATGCAAATCTCAGGACTAACTGAAATGGATAAAGTTGCCCTTGAGCTTACCATAATTATTGCATGCATAAATTATTATTATGACTTATGTTTTCATGACATTTGATTATCGATGATAGCTAAGTATTGATGTTAATTAGCAATTTATTAAATGCATTACTTTTTATATCTAAAAAAAAAACAACGCCCGCACTAGGAATAACTCCTGTATCGCGAGGATGTTCACAACAAACATTTCACACACACAGAGCACATGCAAAGATTTGTCCCGTGTGGGATCGAACCCACAACACCAGTGAAGTTGAAAGCGGCACTCAAATCTTGTTAATTATTGTCATTTTTATTTTATTTTGATACCTAAATGCAAAATGTTAAATTGTAGATTCATATTATAAACTCGTGCATACATTAAACTTGTCATCATAGCATAACCATTCCGATCATCTGGCAACCCTATTCTATATTCGAATTTCGAACTTGTGTGCCGAAAATAATCTCAATGGTACTAGGGCTGGCTATTTCAAGAAGTTCACTGGCCGATAATGTCTCTCTTCGAATAGCCTTGATAGTGATTAGGGTTGGTAGTGAATGGAAAATTTTATATAAAACTTTGAAAAGGTTCTGTAAGAATTGGTTTAAGATTGATTAGGTACATTAAGATTCTTATTCAACAGAAGAACGGGTCCTTTTCGTGGAATGGTTTTTAATATTTCTGATTTTTCATAGATATTGCTAGTGAATCTTATTAGCGGTAATATGCAATGGTAATATGCGGTAATATGCATGTTGTTTACGGTAACACCTCATCAACATCTCCAATCTCCAAAAGATTACAGGTGCGTTACATTTGATTTTTTTTTATACTACGCCCACAGCGAACGAACGTGTAGTCCACCTGATGGTAAGTAGAGTACAGCCCATGGACATCAACAATCCACAAAAACAGATTATAGATGCGTCGCTGCAGCTGAGGACTACGGTGTTATGCCTTATGTGCCAGTAATTTCAGAGCCTGATCTCACCACCAAACCGGAACACAGTAATGGAAGCACTGCTATTTGGCGGCAGGTTAAACTAAGGTGAGACGTTGGTGCTGCCGCCCTCGAGCTCATTCACAAGAGCTCTACCGCCAGTGAATAATACTATCTCATCCCTTAAGTACGAGGCTTAAAGGCAAAGAACCCAACCTGCAAACTTCAATATTTTTATTGCAAATATGGGTAATACATTGTTGTTACAAAATAGTAAAGTCCACCATATTTTACCCCAAGGCATGCAATACAGATCATCGTCGTTGTCAAACCAAAATCTGCTATGTGCACTTTTGTAAGATTTCTACTTTAAACCTCTGCATATAGTTCGCAGCTATATCCTACCATATAAAAAACTATAATGTGCTTATGACCATTATATGACGATCTACGACCTCGTATTGACGACCTCTTACCTACAATCCCTTGAATGCAGGAGACCTTTTTTTGTCAATTTCTCAAAACTATGATTTCTGCACATAGCAGATTTTGGTTTGACAACGACGTCATACTTCTCTTCTTCGTCGTGTCGATGGCTGAGGCAAAATTTATTTTGACTTGCCATCGTGGTGAAAGCATAGAGATTAGAGAACTCGCGAATTGCCCAGGTGCGCCGGACGTAGATCATACTTAAATCTACTTATTAAAGGTACTTATTATACTTTTTAAATAAGTACATTTGTTTAGGAACAACAAATTATCACCTATTTACACAAGAATAACAAAATTCCATCCAGAAACAATGAACTGACGCACTGTTTAATTCTCTCATCATTGTAATTCAACTAGATTAATATATCGGCTGATGACTGTCTCTTGAGATATATATAGACCTAGCAATATATATAGCATCTTTGTACCTAGAATTCAATACTTAATGTACACCATTGTACTTTTGCATTGTTGTGACTCTGTACTTTATTGACGACAAATTTAATTCGATAATTGAATAAAAAGGTTGTTCAACACAAAGTAAGATTAATTACACATTTTAAAATTTTTATGGACAAAATTATGATTAAAATATTATAATAACTCATTCATTAAACCTCGATGAAAAGTCTAATAAAAGGTTTCCATAATTATAGAAACAGCGAATTGCAATATTATTAACATGCGAAAGATTTTGTCTGCGTGTATGTTTGTTACTCTTTAAAGCAAAAACTACCGGGTAGATTTTGATAAAATTTTGCACAGCTGATAGCCTGGATTACCGTGGGTGGAAGCTAATGTTCTCATAAATTCAACACGGACTTTAATTTATTTAAATAGCCAAAAGCACAATACTAATATTGAAATCGTAAGCAGTATAATGGTTTCTCAACAAAAATAAACTAGTTCAGTTGTTAATAAATATAACTAATGTGTTATATTTACATATTTGCATCACATAAATGCTTGAGATTTGATTTATATACAATTCGTTACGAATACTTATAACAGTATGAGTATTTCTTTTAGTCATTTAATAAATATTGTTATAAATGTAACCACATACTGCAATAACAATATTTTGTGTAGAAGGCGCATAAATATAAATATGTATTATAATATTTTAATTAATATTTGACGACCGGATGGCGGAGTGGGTAGTGTACCTGCCTGCGACGCCGAGGTCGTGGGTTCGATTCCCACTTAAGACAAATCTTTGTGTGCATGAACATGGGGGTTTGTCTTAGTCTGGGTGTTTCTATGTATCTTAGTATGTATTTACAAAAGAAAAGTATATCTGTATTAGTATCAGTTATGAACCCATAGTACAAGCTCTGCTTAGTTTGAGACTAGATGGCGTTGTGTGTGAGTTGTAAAAATATTTTATATATTTTAATTGTATTTTAATATAATATATACTTACTTCTGCCGACCGATTCACAAGAATCTCAGATTTCGGAATGTAACTTTATTGTGATAAACCACATTTAAATCTGTTAAGTGTTTTTTCGTGGTTTAAAAAATAAAATACTGAAAAAAATCAAAAAAAAAATCAAAAATCATTTATTGTCTCGAAAATTAGTACACTTGTGTTTGATCCCTGGGCTCCACACTAGGATAACCTGTGTCGTGGAGTCCAGTCTCTTTCGGCCCAGTAGACAATATTTTTACAAGGTAATAAATTGCAAAAATCAAAAGCAGACATGTTAAAAAGGTGAATGCAAATATAAACTAAAATATAAAAAATAGCAACACGTTTATATTACCCAAAAGTGTGTGGCAGAGGTGTACAACACCCACACTTCACCTGTTATGTTTAGGTCCCATGGGATGGAGGGTAAGCCTATCGCCATCCACCGAGCACAATTCTAACTTCATGCTGCTATTGTGAATTTCCAGACGGATAACACAAAAATAATACTTCACTTCACGTTCGACCCCGGCATCGAACCCAAGGCTTCGCGGTGAGAGGCCCTTACGCTAAACACACTCATGGAGACAAAGAAAATATTTTTTTAAAAATGTATAGATTAGCTGTTGCTAATGATAAAGCAATAATTAAAACCTCTTTTTTCATCAAGATTAATTCAATAGTTTAACTATAAATGTTTTTATTTGAATGTAAAATGTTAGAATAGCATACATTAATGTCTAACAAAGATGAATTGTTGGAAAGCCATAGACATAATTTGTAATATGAGCTGAGAATCCGTTCTTTTAATTTGATATTTTTAACCTAATTCCGTGTATTTTAGAGGCAATCATGCTTATTTATAATGCGTTTTCTAATGAGATAGTAGCGGGTGTTGCCTTACAAATTACGGAAAGATTATCTTAATTTATTGCTTTGATTTTGGCATGTGTTTGTAGCATATAAATTAAATGAGCATATATATATATATTGATTTCAATGTGTATGCATGTTAGATAAAACTTGCGACCTAATAATAACTGATGGTAGAGCTCTTGTGAATGAGCTCGAGGGCGGCAGCACCACCGTCTCACCTTTAACCTGCCGCCAAATAGTAGTGCTTCCATTACTGTGTGCCGGTTTGGTGGTGAGATCAGGCCCTGAAATTACTGGCACATGAGGCATAACACCGTAGTCCTCAGCTGCAGCGACGCATCTATAATCTGCTTTTGTGGATTGTTGATGTCCTTGGGCTGTACTCCACTTACCATCAGGTGGACTACACGTCGGTTTGCCGTAGTATAAAAAAAAAAAAACATAAAATCACGCCTCTGTTACCCACATTTCACCTGTTCTGCTTGCATCGATGGTCTAGTGGTTAGCGTATGCGCCTCTCACCACGTGGTCTTGGGTTCGATGCCCGGGTCGGCCAAAGTGTTATATGTGAAATTTCCGTCAGGAAATTCACAGTAGCAGCACGGAGTTGGAATTTTGCCCATTGGATGGCGATAGGCACTATCCCATGGGACCTAAACATAACAGGTGAAGTGTTTGTGTTGCACACTACTACCACACCTTTCTAGGTGAAATAGGCGTGATGTTATGTATGTTATTTATTTCACATATCTAGGTCCCATGGGATAGGAGGCGAGCCAATCGTCATCCACCGAGCACAATTCCAACTCCGTGCAAAGAGAAATTCCTAAGAAAATAATAGTTAAAAAAACAAAAAAAACACGCTTTTAAAGTACTTCTAACTTATATAATATCATTGACTTCTAACTATAAAAAGTAAAAAAATAATTTTTAATATAAGCTAGAAAAAAGCGTGGGTTGCTCGATAGACGAAAAATATGGCACAGAGCGCCCCGTTTATTTATTAGAGCGTTTTTTTTTTTTTTTTTAAATAGTTTTAATTTTTTTATCGAATAATTGCATTGTCATCGATCTTTTAAAGGTGTGCAAAATCTGTTCGTTTAAAGTGGGTCATAATCGAGTCCAAAGGAGTCGGTTACATACATACATACAGGTGAAGCTAATATAAGCGTGTTAAAAAATCTCTAATCACACTATTGTCCGACCCGCGTATCGAACCCGATAACCTCTCGGTAAGCAGTCGTAAATCACACTATTAGACCACGGGCAGTCCACCAATACATTTTAATAGCATAACTTTCCATAATTTCACTTTTATTTCTTTCCCATTATTTATGTTCTTACTTTCCGTAATTTTATTGATAGCTATTATTGAGAAAATACGACTAGGCAACTTTTAATTTGTATTTCAACTTTGGGAAATTAACAAGTCAATTTATTACTTGAACTAATAATTTACTATTTATGTCTTCATTAGTTGAAATAAAATCTCATGTTTATATTGTGAAATTTATTTCTAGCTACATTATGAGAAGCTCTCAGTTTATTAAAGATGGGCGGCTTGCCCTATTTACAGGTTATAGATGGCTGTTTATTATTAAAAATAAAATTGACCTCGACATTTCTCTATGTTGTCTTTAAAGCTAGAAGATTTTACAAGTCTTCTATTCAACTTATCTCTGGTCCATAAATAAATATCTCACAAATTACACACAACGCAATCTAGTCCAGAACTAAGCAGAGCTTGTACTATGGATACTAGAATAACTGATACTAATACATTT
The DNA here is from genome assembly GCA_905147285.1 of Hypena proboscidalis. Classification (NCBI taxonomy): domain Eukaryota; kingdom Metazoa; phylum Arthropoda; class Insecta; order Lepidoptera; family Erebidae; genus Hypena; species Hypena proboscidalis. Next base: position 4,455,390 of record LR990147.1, read on the forward strand.
TATACTTTTCTTTTGTAAATACATACTTATTATACATTGAAACGCCCAGACTAAGACAAACCCCCATGTTCATGCACTCAAAGATTTGCGTCGCAGGCAGGTAGGGTAAAGGCGGGATAGATGCCCCACTTTTTGAAATTACCTCCTAATTTTGAAAATATTCATTGTATATAAATATTGAGTATGAATTCAGCTAGTTTAGTCCTTTATGTTTAACTGTGATTTGGTTTTTTAGACCTATCAATTACAGATTTTGCAAAATTTAACTTTTTGTGGAACTCCTTTTTTGGGGATAGATGCCTACCCGTATGGATAGATGCCCCACCATAAAATTACTAAGAGGGATAGATGCCTGCGGTGCGGGATAGATGCACTTTATAATGTATTAACGAAAAACTCAACCAAACTTTTATAAGGTTTAGAGGACAATTAGTGTTTTAGAAGTAGAAGGCTAAAACAGAAATTGTTTCCAAGAAACATGGCCCTAATAATGAAAAATATTTTGCAGTTTTTAAAGTCTTTTAATTGTCTTAGAATATAGTTCTATTATGAGATCAAATAAAATTACATTAATAAAGTTTTATAAGCAATTTCAACATAAATAGGAATATTAAATTATTATTAAATATTAATTATTAAGTTTTAACATGCATAATCATAAAAAACATTCTAATTAAAACAATAAAATGTATTCTTAGCAGCATAACGTCTTCGCAATGTTCTTGATGGAATCCCAAACTGTCAGGATATTTTGTTTATCCCCATGGTATTTCTGTCTATTTCGTCGAAAGCTGACTGTAATTGTTGTTTAGTCCAAGAACATGTCTTTTATATTTTTGTGGCATGGTTATACTACAATCAGAAAAAGTCCAAATATACCTAAATACACGTAAACACATAATTGAAGGTACTATATATAAAACACCAAAAGGTGAATGTAGTCGATTTCATAGCGGGTGTATTTTGAGATCCGAATCATAGCTGAGGGCTTTTAATACACCTGATATGAAATAGAACATTCACCCGAGTTATACAAAGTGCTTCATAGTACATCAGTGGAAAAAAAACTACCAAGAACTACCATATATAACAAAATCCATCTAAACCAACAGAAACTACAACCAAAATATACCAAACACAAAAAAATATTCTACCAAAAACAACAAAACTGTATCAAAAGCCACCAAAAACTAATAAAAAACAACAAAAACAACCAAATGCTACCAAATACACCAAAACCTATCAAATTCTTTCAAAATTAACCAGTGAAATTACCAAACTCTACTTAAAACTACCAACAATTATCAAAAACAAAAATTTCTACCAATATAACTATACTCCAAAACACAACGAATTGTACCAAAAACTACCAAAGCAAACAAAAATCGCCTGAAATTTAAAACATTTTGTATGGAGGGATAGATGCCCCTAGGGGCACCTATCCTTCGAAAAATCAAGGCAACTATCCTTTTTGATAGGGATAGATGCCCCAAGTGTTTTTTAAACGAATTAAAAACAAATGACGAATTAGTTGCATCAAGATGCATAATTGATGAATCAGTACACCGACGTAATTAAAAATATAACGGAATTAATGACTACTTTTAAAGTTACACAACGGCTAAAACTTGCCTTTAAAACTTTGAAGTCTTTGTAAACTTCGCCCCGGAGATAAATGCACACACAAGCTAAACACGTATTCACAGCACGACGGCCAATGGCTACCCGAGGTGCGGGGTGACTGCGGCTCTTAGTTATAATAATTTTTTTTAGTGTTGACTTTGGGAAGTTAGTTTTTTTGAAAGTGAGGCATCAATCCCACTGGGGCATGTATCCCGCCTTTACCCTACACTAACCACTCCGCCATCTGGTCGACCATAATATGTTCGGTATCCATCTCACCGAACGGATCGAATTCTAGGACTCGTGGTATGAAAAGATTGTATTATGAAACTTTATACGGTCCAAGAAAATCATCAGTTTTGTTTAAGTTTGATTCATTAAGTCGTGTGGTGCCGTCGGTTCAATCACCATAAATATCTCTTTAATTTGACCGAAATTCTTTGACAATAAGTCTTCACCAGAATATCGTATCTTCAAATAAAAAAAACATGTTAGACCGCGCTGAATTATATCTCTACAAAAATTCCAATATTTTACCACAAAAGTAAAAGCAGTTCATCATTATCAGCCTATAGACGTCCACTGCAGGACATAGGCCTCACCATACGATTTCCACAGCGTGCGGTTCTGTGCCGACCGAAACCAACGACTCCCCGCGATCTTGACAAGATCATCCGTCCATCTAGCGGGGGGCCGTCCCACGCTGCGTTTGCCTGTTCGTGGCCGCCACTCAAGGACTTTTTTGCCCCAACGGCCATCTGTCCTTCGAGCTATGTGTCCGGCCCATTGCCACTTCAGCTTAGCGACTCGCTGAGCTATGTCGGTAACCTTAGTTCGCCTACGGATCTCGTCATTTCTGATTCGATCGCGTAGTGAAACCCCGAGCATAGCTCGCTCCATCGCTCGCTGAGCGACCTTGAGTCTTTTGATCACACCTATAGTGAGCGGCCATGTCTCCGTTCCGTAAGTCATCACTGGCAACACACACTGGTTAAAGACTTTTGTCTTTAGGCACTGGGGTATACTGGACGAAAAGACACTACGTAGTTTCCCGAACGCTGCCCAGCCGAGTTGGATTCGGCGGTTAACCTCTTTCTCGAAGTTGGATCTACCTAATCGGATAATTTGTCCCAGGTACACATATTCGTCCACAACTTCGAGTGTAGAGTTCCCAACAACAATTGGAGTGGGCACTACATGGACGTTGGACATAACTTTCGTCTTGTCCATGTTCATGTTTAAGCCCACTCGTTGAGAGGCTCTACTGAGGTTACCGAGCATTGTGCCTAGGTCCTCCAGGGACTCCGTCCGAAAAGCAGTTAACTCCAATTAATTCGGCAAAAGCTCGAGAAATAAATAAATAAATAAATATCTCACAACTTACACACAATGCCATCTAGTCCCAAACAAAGCAGAGCTTGTATTTTGGGTACTAGAATAACTAATATTAATACATATATATACTTTTCTTTGGTAAATACATACTTATTATACATAGAAACACCCAGACTAAGACAAACCTCCATGTTCATGCACACAAAGATTTGTCTTAAGCGGGAATCGAACCCGCAACCTCGGCGTCGCAGGCAGGTACTCTACCCACTCCGCAATCCGGTCGTAATAAATATCTTTATCTTCATTCAAAATATACTGAGCTTAGCGCCAAATATGTATATTCATAAGAATTCTGTTTCGCAGCAAATACTTTAAGCCGTAAAAATATTGGATGCGAGCTCAGATCACGTTCACGCCGTAGAGCTTACACGAAAATATTGTATTCTTATTGAAATGTTACTAAGTCAAGAAAATTCTCGATACAAATGGAAATAAATTCTTGTATACTGACTGTTACCGTTGACATATTGAGCCAAGGGTTCTTTTTATTAGGCTGACGACCGGATGGCGGAGTGGGTACCTGCCTGCGACGCCGAGGTCGCGGGTTCGATGCTCGCTTAAGACAAATCTTTGTGTGCATGAACATGGAGGTTTGTCTTAGTCTGGGTGTTTCTATGTATAATAAGTATTTACCAAAGAAAAAAGTATAAATGTAATAATATCAGTTATTCTAGTACCCAAAATACAAGCTCTGCTAAGTTTGGGACTAGATGGCGTTGTGTGTAAGTTGTGAGATATTTATTTATTTATTTATTTATACATTTTTACTTGCTCGTGTTCTTGTGAGAGCATGCGGCTTCTTATTGCGAGGGCTCCTATTCGATTCCCGAGTCCAGTGTTATTTGAAACTTTTCTGCCGGGGAGTTCTCAATAGTAGCACGGAGTTAAAATTCTGCCTAGTGGATGACGATAGGCTTGGACCCTTTTAAATGGGACCAAAAACATAACATTAATTTGATTGTAGCGGGAATTAAGCCGATTAATTTTATTTACGTTTTATTTAAGTTTCGCAACCTTGTTGAAACCAGAAGATCACACAAAGATTTGTCCCGGGTCGGGATCGAACCCATCACACTAGTGCAGTTGAAAGCGGCGAAGCGACTGCTTTAACCATTACGCCATCCGTGCACTCAAGTGTATACCACGCCAACTGTATCCGACTTTAAAAATACCATTTCAAATGGAACCAAAACATGCCTAAATTGACACAATCCCTAGGCCATCTTTCATGTCCGTAACAACATTATCTAAATCTCCAATTGTATCCCATACAAATTCCCATGATTTATCGCATTGCATAAGTCCAGTACTAAATCAAGCGAGTGATAGGAACATTGAAAAATATATCGAATTGGATAGCTGCATTGTTGGAGAAGTCGGATTATTTATATTTGTTGGTGCTGCTAAGCCTTACGATGCGGTACAAGGAAATTATTTCAAAAGAAAATATATTTAAGTATATTAAAATTTCATCGGAACTAAATGTTTCTAATTGATTATTTTTATAGCATTTTGCTATGCTTAGCAAATTATACTAAGAAATAGTTGAAAAAGATATGGGACCGGCAGGATTTGAACCTGCGACCTTACTGCACACCGGGCAGCCGCTTTAGCCATCCAGCTACGGTCGCCTCTTACCGGATCCCTAAATTTCTCAACTGTATGATACGTCATTTCGTGACGTCACGTTCATCCATTTGTTCCTATCTTAAGTAGGATACAAACCAACATGGCGAAGTTACATTCAGCACAAATGTTGTAACGAATGAACGTGTACGTTATTTTAACTTCTAATTGATTATTTTTATAGCATTTAGCTATGCTTAGCAAATTATACTAAGAAACAGTTAAATATGTCTAAAAATTTAAATGTGTCTAAATGTTTTTATTCTTCGTCCAAAATGGTCTTAATTAGTATACATTGTCATTCGTTTTCAAATAGTATCTCAACCCTAAGTTTGTGACCGTAGCTTAGCGGTTAAAGCGGCTGCCCGGTATGTAGAGGTCACAGGTTCAAATCTTAGAGGTCCGATCATTTTTCAACAGTTTCTTAGTATAATTTGCTAATCACGGTTAAATGCTATAAGAATAATAAAAAAGAAATTTCCAATATTTTTTAATAATATTTTTCCTGATACCGTTAGTCATCTTTGTTAATTTTCCTCCCTACTACATCTGCGTTTACATTATTGGTATCTTGGTTATTAATTTATTTATGTCAATATCAAATTTATTTTTAACCATTTCCTCCCCGCTATCTTTTTCTACACGTTTAACACTACAATACCAGCTCACTAATATAGTTCACTTCAAATTTTTCCTCAATAACTTTTACTACTTCAAAAATTGATTCCAATACCTTTCTAATAATTATTGGTTATTTGGTCTTACATTGTTGTCATCTCCAAAAAGTAAACTTTTCGAAACTTTGTTTTTATCTCAGTGTTTTCTTTCTTTCTTCGATTTTCTGTTATGTTCGCTATCAATTCCTACTTGTTCCACAATCCAAAGTCAGCTCACGGGTATTGATGTCACTGCTAGTGTTACCTTCAACACTTCCTACTCCGCAGTTATTTCCAATATCGCTGCGTTTAGTGTCAACCTCTAGAGAAATATTTCTTGGAAGATTATGTTCTAAGATTTCTTTGTATCGATTTTGTTGCGGATATAGTTGTGCTAGATTTTTTTTCTATTTATTAGACTTCAAGTGTGTCCCACTGCTGGCCAAAGGCCTCTCCCAATGTCTTCCAAGTCTTTATATTGTTAGTTGCTATCTCTAGCCAATCGTTCTGAAATGCGTCCAAGTCGACCCATCATCTTCGTTTCCGTGTGTGCTAGCAATAATTGTAGCTAATGCTTGCATTGCACTATTTGCACTTGATAAAGATTATTAATTATAAACTAGTTGCTAAAAAAATGCATAGATTTAAGACGTTGATGTCTTCAGATGAAATTATTAGTGATATTAATGTCATGACTTTAAAAAACCAACATTTCACTTTTTATTTTTTTTTACTTTTTAAAGATCTTTATTGCACAAAAATAAACATCAATTGTAACAAATCCAGTGTAAATGAATCCTAGAAGTTAAAAATTATAAAGTAGATTACATTACTAATACTACACAAAGCTAGTGCGCTTTTTTCTGAACTTTTAGACATAAACACATTACATACATTATAAAATATTGTTAGAACATAATACATATTTCATGCAAGCTTTAGTAAAGCATTACATTTACTTGCATACCTAAATAGATACTGCGTGTAATGTAAATAAGGCTAAATTTATTATTTATTTCAGTTGTAAACCTTGGGTGCTTAATTTAAGGGCATGAAGATATATCTTTTTTTGTTTAGTTTCAATACGTCTAACAACAGAAGTATATTTCTTAATCAACATGAATTTTCATTATCAAGTGTTACAGATTCCTAGGTGTTAGTAACATCAATAACATCGTACAGACGGCGTCACATCAACCTATACATTTTCAGTATAAGATGGTCTTACGTTGTATGGGCTTGCAGTGAAATGCGAGACCAGCTTAAACTGGATATGTATAGGTTGATCAGTAACCGTGTGTACGATGTACAGACATTAGCATTTTATTGCGAAGGCTTCAAGATTTACGTGTTTCATTTCCGTCCTATCTGAAGCAGTCATGTCTAATCCAAGACTCTAAGAAGATTAAAAAAGAAATCTAACATAACGTCACACAAATTATCCCTAAAGATGTGTCATAGATGTATTTTTAACCGACTTCCCAAAAAGGGGAGGTTCTCAATTCGGCCGGTGTGTTTTTTTTCTATGAATGTACATCGATTACGTCGCGGTTAATGGACCGATTCGCGTGATTATTTTTTTGTTCGACGCGAAATAGCTGCCAGTTTGGTTTGGTAATTTTTATTTTATAAGCATTATTGTTATTTGGACGATGTCATTTTGACGATACTTTGTACATTAGTATGACGATAACTTTAACATTTCTAATCTGATTTGCGTAATTCTTTTTTTGTTCGTTAGGGTACATATTCAAGTTGGTACCCTGGTCATCTCGTCAGCATATATTATGATAATGGGATCCCAAGGCAATCGAGAAGAACACTCAATTTATAAGCATATAACTGTTACGTTTCAGACAATATCATACAATTTGTTCAATTATTAGAGCATTTTATTGTAATTCAAGTCGGTTTTTTTATGTTTAATTAATTATACTTGGTTTAATATCATAGCCATCTATCTATAAGGGATTGGAACTGGGAATAGCCAGACATATTTGCTTACCCAAAAATCATGCAAGGCATGTCTATCGCACAGTTGGTCTCGAAATATTTTTTCTGTTTGTCTAAAAATAAAATTTATTTACTTATATACGCCTAAGTCTACATTGTTGCTAACATTATATGAATCATTGTGTTTCGAAATATAAGATATTTATTTAATTTTATTTTATAAATAGATCTGTTTTGATGTTATCCTTAGATCAAAATATCTAGAGGTCATTCCAGAACACGATCAGGTAATTCAAAATGATCAGCGATAGCAATACATGTAATAGTATTCTTTAGAATTAAACCCGTGTCTACCCATGATTTCCTATCATCCTTAGCTTTGATATCAACAGATCTAAATCACCTCGTACCATAACAATCTGTTTGTTATACCCTATCTTCCATCTTAGCTGTGAAGTGAAAACGATATCGCTTTGATCTTCGTTTTGAATAGTGTTGTGACGCATATCACTTTAACGAATACAAATATTTCTTTGAGTTAAAAGGAGTTTTTTTAAGCGGTGAGTAAGAATATTGAAGAAAAGAAAATACAGTTTAAATAGATTAAATTGTTTTCAGCAATTATAGGGTTTTATTTTAAGTGTGCCAGTAGATTTCCTTATGTATTGCTTAAAAGGTCAAAGTGACTATTTATTTACAATAAATAACTTGGATTCATTGCTTTGATGTTTTTTTAGGTAATTGCCAAATATATAACATAACATAACATCACGCCTATATTACCCAAAAGGAAATGGAGATATGTATAACACCCACATTTCACCTGGTATGTTTCGGTTACCATGGGATAGGGGGTGAGACTATCGACATCCACCGGGCACAATTCCAACTCAACAGACCCGGGAATCGAACCTGAAACCTCGCGGTGAGAGGCGCATTTGCTAACCACTATACCATCGCGGCAGTTAAACTAAACATTAAATTTAAAAAAAAATCTTTTTGATGAATATTCGTTCACTGATATTCGCTGAATACTAATATTCATAGATATTTGTATTCGTTGCATCACTACTCTTGCTCTCCCGTTATTACAGTGCAGTGTCAATGTCTGTTACGTCACAAAGGTCATCTTTCGAAGTTCAAGTTTATATATTTTGAAATTATTATGTTTCTTTTGTTGGGTACTTTATTGACTTTGCCTTTTATAGCTTGGTCTCGTTTACTTTTTATCGAATTGTTATCTGAATTTTATTGTTGTGATTTGGGGGTTTTGATTGAGTTGGCATCTGATATATGTGAGCGAATTACAAGGTATAGATGTAAAAAAGGTTTAACGGTTCGATTAGGTGTGAAGTAATAACAATAAGCACTAATTATACTAAGAAACAGTTGAAAAATATATGGGACCGGCAGGATTTGAACCTGCGACCTTACTGCGCTACGGTCGCTTCTTGACGTCGTGACGTCACGAAATGACGTATCATACAGTTGAGAAATTTAGGGTTCTGGTAAGAGGCGACCGTAGCTGGATGGCTAAAGCGGCTGCCCGGTGTGCAGTAAAGTCGTAGGTTCAAATCCTGCCGGTCCCATATCTTTTTCAACTGTTTCTTAGTATAATTTGCTAAGCATAGCTAAATGCTATAAAAAAATTAATCATTTAGAAATAAGCACTAATTTAATAGGTGTAAGATAAACGTTATGGGAAGGATAAGTATAACACATATAAATGAAATTGACACCTGTGTTCCTTTTTCAAGTGTAACTTGCGTCACTTTGAAATTGGGTCAGGTTATATTTTATATATAATAATAATAATATGAGAAGGGTAAGCCCATAGTCCACAACGCTGTCCAAGTGCGGATGGGTAGACTTCACACACCCTCGAGTACTTTTAGGCACTCTCAGGCATACAGGTTGCCTCACGATAATTAATATGATAAATACACGTATCTTCGAAAAGACAAATCTTAACGATTTATTGACAGAGGTGTGTGCCGTGGGATTGAACCCGAGACCTTCGACTTAGCAGTCCTACGGTCCCACTCGGCAATCGCTGCGTACTTCAAGACGTATGAATCTTTGCCTTTTATTTTTTAATATATTTTATGAGTTGGATAAATTCTATCTGATATTTCAGACTGGCCCTAAATATTATTAATTTATTAACGTTAACATAGTTATTATACTAATCCTATAGATATATTTTTTTAATTATTATATCGCTGACTTTTATATATTTAATAAAATTACTAGATTATTTATTGTTCTATTTTATATGACTATATTATACAGGGTGGATGCGTCATAGCGACATTTATTGAAACCACAGCTTCTATACATGGCCAGTATGCATTTCCACCGGATAAAAAATTCTCTGGCGAAAAAAAAAATCCACGTCTTCCGAACAAATTGCACAATCGCAATGTTCAAATTGTTCGGAGAACGTGATTTTTTTTTTTCGCCAGTGAATTTTAATCCGGTGGAAATTGATACTTACCATGTATAGAAGCTGTGGTTTCAATAAATGTCGCTATGTCGCATCCACCCCGTATGTATATTGTTATAATCATATTTTATGCTTTGACTATATTATACCCAATTTTAACTCAGTAGGCGCAATTTTGTATATTATTAAGAAATAAGATACTAACTCGATTATCAAACTAGCTGAAATGTATTATCACAATAATTTACCTGCTAGAAACATAGGACAAGATTGATGAAATCTAGATCAACAGTTTAACAAACCATACACTTGCGTGCAAATTAATGGGCAACCATTCCGCAAACGAGACGTAAACTGGCGTGCAAAATAACTACCCAACAGTTACCAATTATCCATTTAAGCGATTTTATCGATTACGGGTGACATGAAAGCGTTGGTATAGAATCGATCGTAATCAGCTCTATTAGTGAGGAATTAACCGAGAATCGGAATGTAAATATCGATGTTAATCGGTTCTGTATAATCGGTAGAATGTGTGTCTGTTCGGTGCATTTTTGTGTGGGAACGTGATGTGGTTTTAGATAAATAATGGCCGGTTTACTACGTTTCGAACATTTTAACTTACTCGCAAACATTCAAACATTTTAACTAACTCGAAAATTTCTTTAATACTGCCTTAATGGTGTGTACACCTCTGCCCCGCCCTTCTGGGTTAAATAGGCGTATTATAAGAATATTAAGACATTTTTATCTGTTATCTGGCATCTAGAAAACTTACCTTACCTACTGAATATTTGCAGAGTGCCATAAATATTTGAAGATCGTAGATTTGGTCAATAAAATCTGCTAAGTTCTTACCTGAAACAAAATGAAAAAATAATTTTAGCATGATAAAATAATTTGACTGGTGGTAGAGCTCTTGTGAAGAAGCTCGATGGCGGCAGCACCACCGTCTCACATTTAACCTGCAACCAAATAGTATTCGTTGCATTATGTTCCGGTTTGGTGGTGAGATCAAGCAATGAAATTACTGGCATATGAGACATAACAGCGTAGTCATCAGCTGCAGCGACGCATCTACAATCTGCTTTTGTTAATTGTTGAAGTCCATGAGCACCACCCCACTTACCATCGACTACACGTTAGCACTTAATTATTAATTCTACTACAAGTAAATAAAACATCCTGGCATCCAGTGATAAACATCACAAAAGCTCGCCCTTTCCTGCAATAAACGAACTCTCATAAACCGGACTCGATAAGTGTAGTGTGTGGCGGCGATAAATCGAAAATTTAAAACCAACAAAAGTGAGGGTGGTTTTCAGAAAATCATCACCTCACGAACGCCGGGACGCTGCTGTATCAGTCTGCTTGCGACCATGACATAGTGCAGCATTGTCGAAACGTCAAACACCGAAAGGTAAATAAAATTAATAACGTTAATTTCCGTTCCTCTTCTTTGTCGTGTCAATGGCTGAGTAAAATTATATTTTGTTGTTATGTGGTGAAAGGATTAGCCAATTCGCTTTGGTGAACTCGCGAATTGCCCAGGGTGCGCCGGACGTAGGGAATCGTTGTGTACGTCACATTAAAAAAATCATATCAATAAATATGCAACGCGAAAGTTTAAAAGTTATTAAAACATCATCAGTTATTAAACGATTTCCCCATATTGCAGTGTTTAGACCACCACTCCTATTAATATACAAAGCCTTTATAATATTGATTTTCATACAACCGTTTAATTTACAAGATAATCATGAAACCGCAATACAACCTCAGAAAACTACATTTTCCGTCTAACAATATAAATTTACACAATATGTAGGTATGCAAATAGGTTTCTTGGCCTAAGTAAACAAATATTATATTATAGATTTACCTAGTCAAGGTATTTATAATATATTTAACTGTGATTAGATCTCGAATCATATAAATTTCCTGACGAAAAGTTTACAAAATTCAATAATATTTTGCCCGACCTGGGCATCGAACCCAAGACCGGTGAGAGGAGCATACGCTAACCACTAGACCATCGAGGTCAAAACAAAAAGTTTTCAATAAATAGTAATAGCTGATTTCTGCCGAAAAATACGTAAAAAACAGCATTCAATATTCTCATTGTGTACTCAATTGTAATCCAAATTGTAATCTACTCTGTATTTATTTATATATATACCGTTAGTTTACAGAATAATCTCTTTGTTGTCCGTTATTATTCAAATTAAATAAATATGCAACGTATTTTTCAACAGCATACAAATTCAACGGACCTTGATCCTTCACGATTGTCATTCATACAATGATAAATCATATTGAAAATTTTGAACATCACTCCGTATAAATTTTACGGTAATTTTTTTTTAGTGTCATATTGATTGCAATATTATTACGATTTTCTTTCGAATAATATTTTGTTTCTTTGAACTTTTGTATATAACTTGCGTAGCAAACGGGTATGTAGCTAATGTTAAATTGCAATTATAAGCTATGGATATCTATCACCATCCATCGTCGCAAGATTGCCAGTCTATCGGTCTTTGATATGCCCAGTTCGGGCAAAGTGTTATTTGTGAATTTTCCGTTAGGAAATTCACAATAGCACCACAGAGTTAGAATTGTGCCCGGATGATGGCGATAGGCTCATCTCCTATCTGTTTGTTAGTAATAACAAGTGAAACAAATAACAAATAACAACTCTTCTCATGATGCAATACCCATCGGAGCTGGTACTTGGATTGATTTTAATTCAAATCTCTAAGTAGAATTAAAGTCAATCTAAGCTCCGGTGTCAAATCATTTTATTACAATAAGTATTATAATTTAGTTAGCTAAGTTTTATTTTAATTTTATATTTTTAGTGTTTTGATGTTTGTTTTGACGTGTTCAAGCGCCCCGTGGGGCCCATGGAAATAAATGATTTGATTTGATTTGAACACTGCCTGATCTGGAAGTCTAACTAAACGCCCTGCCCGAATATGTGTTTCCGCATAATTGCAATTTTGGTGTATTTAAAAAAAATAATTGAATCTCATAGGTAAGCGTGGTCCACCATAGACCACATCATCACTTATCAACGGGTGTGATTGTTGTCAAAAAAAATGGTACAAAAGGTGATTATATTTTTTGCCTCTTATGCAGGTCATTTTCAACGTCCATCTAAGCACTCCATGACTATTTTACGACAGGTAAAACTTAATGATTCTTTCTCGCTCGTTCACAAAAGCCCTACCACCATTAAAATTGCAAAATCATCATTACTTTCTTGCATATCATATTTCGAATCTTGTCTTTTAATTTAAGTACCGTATTATTCAAAAGTTATGACTCTTTAGATTTATTTGCTTCGGTACGCAGAACATGTGTTCGTTTGTTTTCTTTATTGATATCTTTGTTTATTAATCGATTCGGACTTCGGAGTAATTACTTCATTTGAGGGGGAACAATTTACTTTTCTTATTTTTTTATACTACGCCCACAGCGAACGAATGTGTAGTCAACCTGATGGTAAGTGGAGTACAGCCCATGGACATCAACAATCCACAAAAGCATATTATAGATGCGTCGCTGCAGCTGAGGACTAAGGTGTGCCAGTAATTTCAGGGTCTGATCTCACCACCAAACCGGAACACAGTAATGGAAGCACTATTATTTGGCGGCAGGTTAAAGGTGAGACGGTGGTGCTGCCGCCCTCGTTCACAAGAGCTCTACCACCAGTAAAACATTTACACCAGTAAAATACTTGTCTGTTTACCAAAAGTAAAATGGGTTTAACTTAATTATTATTAAGTTTTTATCCATTACTATCTGAAACACTTAAATGCCAGTTTGTTGGCGCTCCCTTTTTTATTATTAAGAATAATGAAAAAGGAGTTATTATTGTATATATTATTTATATAATGTATAATGATTAAACAATTTTGGCAATTGGCCACGAACAAACATACATTTTAGTGTTAAAGATAATTATGAAGTATCTATTTAAATAGATAACAACTTTATAAAATTAAATTTAAACCCATATTCCGGTAGTATGAAAACTCGGTGCTCAAGAGTCTACGTGGGATTTGTTTATCCCCGCGGTTTCCATGTCGAGAACGTTTTGCTATGTTCCTGCAGGTTAGTTACGCGATTTAGAAACGCCGTCTACTGCGCCTTGATGTCAACTTCCTACTAACTATAAAACCCTTAATTACACTCTTGAGTAAACATTTTTAGAAAACCCTGTATTATGATGTCTTGCGCTCGCGGCATCACCTGCGTATGTCTTCTTGTCCTTAATGGAACTGACGTAGATTTCCACTACAATGAGTAACATGCAAACTTTCTACGCAATTATAAATTATGCTTAATAATGAAACATCGTCCCAAAGACAAATATGGAAAAGTTAAAGGATGCGTGTAGTGATGGGCTTGGTTAGCAAAAAATACTAAACATTATTTCAATCCATGACAAGTTCTTATCATTTATTAAAATGAAATTATAAGTGTTAATGCATGGCATAATTATCAGCCTTGTTCAAACCAAAATATTTTAGAATTTGGTCATAAATCTACATTTAAATATATGTTGAGAACCTGTCATCGATTAAAATTATCTTTAGTTTATGACATATGACATTATCAGTTTGAAACTATTTTTTACTACGTTTTTTATTACATTCCTAAGGATTTAATAGAAACAAAATGAAATTAATTTTAAGGTTGTTACAGGTTTATAGTAGCTTTGGCTAAAATAAACACATCAACAATGTCTTTTTATGTATTGTAAGTATAAACCATAGTATAAACTTCAATTTCATATATAATTGTTTTAACAAAATATTACAGAATTTCATATAATAAGGTAAAAATGAAATATCCTTAAGCAATGTTGATGTGTGTATATATACACACTTAAAATATGACCAAATTCAATTACACATTCCTTAGCCAATTAAACTTTGTATAAATTCATGATTATATTCATTACTTTACACAAAAAGCCTTTTAAAAATCTGGAGTGTCATCGCCCAAAAATTTGAGGCCACCCAAAACCGAATGAGGCCAATTGCCGTCAAGAACCTGTTTCACATCACTAGTCGGCAATACCGGTACAGCTACCGAACGACCTATACATTGCCAATACAAGCTGGTCTCGTGTTGTATAGCTTTCCCTTGCAATGCCAGAGCAGCTTAAACTGGCGATGTATAGGTTGATCAGCTCGTATGTACAGTGTGTGTGGTCGATTATTAAGTTATTAAGTATTGCAAATTATGTATGTTAATGAAAGTGCGTACGATAATGCATTACGGGTGCTTATATTGATAAAATAATTACGAGGGCTTCACTTAGCTACCTTGTCGTGGCCGTGGGAAGTAAGAGGAATAGTTGGAAAATGTATCTTTTGTAATTTTTGATGTGGAAATTTGGTAATGATAAAAATCGCTACTTTGTTTGTGGAAATATAAAGAGAAAATATTTAAGAATTGAAATTGAATTATACCCATACGTGTGGGATATCTATGGATAGGTCTTCAAAAATGATATTGAGGTTTCTAATATATTTTTTTTCTAAACGCTTCCAAAGTGGAAAAAAATCCCCCCCCCCCGTAACTTCTAAAATAAGGGAATGATAAATGTAAAAATAATATATTATTATGATGTACATGCAAACTTCCACCGAAAATTGCTTTGAACGAGATCTAATAATTAGTTTTATTTTTAATACGTTATAAATCGTAAACCGCATTTTACCTTTCATTTAATCAACTCCAATATAATAAAGAATAAAGAAAACATTTATTTAGATGTATAGTGGTACGGAACCCTAGTGCGCGAGTGGTTTTTAAATTAAACCCATAATGCCAAGAAGCAAAACATTAAAATATTGCGGAAAATATCTAAAGCTTTTTTATTGCCAAAAATAAAGCACTACGATTTTGTGTCTTCTCTGCTAGTTATTTTTAGGTTAAACGACATAACATCACGCCTATATTACCCAAAAGAGTGTAGCAGAGGTGTCTAACACCCAGTTTTCACCCGTTATGTTTAGGTCCCATGGGATAGGGGTTGAGCCTATCGCCATCCACCAGGCACAATTCCGATGAAAATTCATAATCTCTCAAGCCATAATAGGTGAAGCGTGGGTGCTGTACACATTTGACTAGAATATTAATAAATTAATGAAAATACAATAAAATTACTGAACTATTTTAAAATATAATATTACGCTACCAACATAATATAAACTTTACACAAGCCACACAACCAAAACTCTCTAAAACAAACAATATTTAAACAACGACTAACCCATACAACCGCAGAAGGCTTTATCGGTACGCATAGCCTCATCAATATTAATTAACATCTCCATCGAATTTGAATCTGAATACCACAACGAAGGAATCCAGGGATGAAAGGTTTTGGCTTTGTAATACCCATATTTATTGGCAATTTATTGGAATTTAATTAATATTGATTAAGAATAAGGCGATGAAATGTTCGTGCCTTTTGTTTTAATTGTAAATATGAACCTAATTGTCAAGTACAATGTTAAGTAAATGAAAAAATATTAACATAGTGCTTTATATATGTGGTAGATTATTTTGCTCATATTTTATATATTTTTATTATATTTAACTAAACAAAACTAAACAGTTTGTTCAACCCTAAAATGACGTTAAATAATCAATTTTAACTAAAATTTAATTTTATTAATGAAAAAACAATAACATATCTAAACCTATTTATAAATGTAATATTACGCTACCAACATAATATAAACTTTACACAAACCACACAACCAAAACACTCTATAATAAACAATGTTTAAACAACGGCAAAGTCCATACAACCGCAGAAGGATTTATCGGTACGCATAGCCTCATCAATATTAATTAACAGCTCCATCGAATTTGAATCTGAATACCACAACGAGGGAATCCAGGGGTGAAAAGTTTTGGCTTTGAAATACCCACATTTATTGGCAATTTATTGGAATTTAATTAATATTGATAAAGGATAATGGCATGACATTTTATCTCTTGCCAGTTAGTAAGAGACAAACCTCTGGCCTTTGTATATTGTATTATCATCATTATATACCAACAGCTCGTGGATAGCTCAAGATCCATGAAAGACGTGACTGATAGCCAGATGTCAGAAAGTCAGTCAGACATTAGACAGGTAAAGTTGAACAAAGAGTCGTTGTCCCTGAAGAGGAACGGAGTGTGATGTTCCTCCATCACAAAGAGAGGATCCTCCAACCGGGCTCGGTGGTATTGCCTGGCGGACAGCTGTCCAAATACCAACTCCTTACAAGCGGTACGTAGTCCTAAAAGAACAATAGGAAGTATGCCAACCCAGTCCTTGCACCCGTGCCTCATCACGGCAACTTTGAGTGTGCGATTTCTACGCTCAACCATTCCATTACAGGATGGATTATAGGCAGTTACTGGGTTGTGAAATTGGTAAGATGGTAGTGGCTTTGTGAAAAGTGCTGGTATACAGACGAGACGCTGAACCTAATGTGATTAGGAATAGAGTTGACAGTAACTGCATATACTTGGTCTATTGGTTAGCGCCCAGTGAGTGTTATTTGAATGAAGAGAATTTTTTTTTGTCCGGCAATTCTCTATAGCAGCACGTAGTTGGATTTATGCCCGATATATAGTAATGGGCCCTATCACGATATACACCTATGCCACACCCTTCTGTGTAATATAGGCGCGATGTTATGCTGTGTTATGGTCGGTAGGTGATGATGTTGGTATTAAAAGAACGATGTATAACATTGATTTAAAGTTAAAAACAACATTTGGACTGTCAACATAGTTGTTTAATTTACATAATGCTTGTTAATTCTTGGTGTATTAAATATAAAGTTTTTAATATTGTCAATCTGCTCGTCAATGTCAGTATAAGTATATTATTATCTTTTAAAAAACCATGTCCATGTCATGAATGTGACTTAACAGATAATCAAGGCTTAATTTTACAACATTATTATGTAATTCTTTGCATAATCTTACAATCTAGTTGAACATGTTTCTTTTATCTTTATTTAAAACTAGATGTTGCCCGCGACTTTTTTCGCGAGGAATTCGTTGTATTAAGTAGAATCAGCTCCCGCACTTTGACCCGCGTTCAACCTTATTGCTCCACTCCCGTGGAGTATAGCGTAATGTTAAATATTTAAAAACCTTAATGGAGAGTTACACTATCAAAAACAGAAATAATGATTAAAATCCAATTAGTAGTTCTTGAGATTAGCCATGTCAAACAAACAAATTAACTTTCTCTCGCGGTTTTTCTGCTTATCAAGTGACACTGCACAACGCTCGTATTTGGATTGTGGCTTTACTAGCGTGTTTAGTGTACTCCATCTGCCTTTTAATCTATGCTTTTCACCATATTATAAAACAACTTTACAAGGCATAATTCCCAAAAAAAAATTTTCATCGTTTTGGTTCGATCATGAATCCGGAACAAGCGTCTTAAATCCATCCTCCTTATTGGGACCTCCTACTTTTTAACTGCATACCTCAACTACCAATACCAAAGTAATAAAATCGATGCAGCCTATAATGAGGGTATACATTCTGATAATTGCAAGTTGCATCCTACCCTGAGGCCTTTACGAATTTACTTTCACCGTCTGCGACTTGATTTAGGAGTTTGTCTTGTCTTTTTTATATTGTCTGGTATTTTTTGTACTTGTATACAAATACACATCAATTTGACTGTGTATTTAGCTGTCTATAGGTGAGTGTTTTAAATATAAACTTATTATTTATTAGTTTCGCTGCCTCTTCGGGTTTGATTCCCAAGGCGAAAGAAGATGTTATTTCTGATTTTCTATCAAATTTTCCAATAGCAGCACTGAGTTGGAATTGTGCGCGATGGATGGCGATAGGCTCACCCTTCACATGGGTCTTAAAACAAAACAGGCAAAGTATAGGTGTTATACATCTCCGACAAACTTTTCTGCGTAATATAGGCATGTTATGTTATGTATGTAGATCCATTCTCATCGTTTTGGATTGTTCGTGGCTCTCCTAAGATAAAAATACTTACATTTCGATATTACTTAATAAGGTACTAGTTACTATTATTTACTCTCATATTTGAATAATTTAGTTATGAAATATTCAAAGAATGCAAAGCCTGATTGAAACCTGTATTAAAATATATTATGAACATGAAACTTTGATAAACCGCAAAGGGAATTTCTTACACAAAATGTTACATTTCATTTATTTTATATTCCCGTTCAATTATACTGCCCGTTTTTGATCTTTGTACCTCGTTTATGATATGATATTTATGTAAGGCGTAATAATAAGTGAGCTGTTACCCACAACTTCGTCTGCGTGGAATTTGTTGTATTAACTAACAACTGCTTTTGTAGCTTTTTAACAGGCTTACCTATATAAGCTTCACCTGTATTTATGTATGACAGATTTCATTAAAATTTTGCTCACCTGTCAAAGATCGATGACAATGCAATAATTCGATAAAAAAAATAAAAAATTAAATTATATTTTTATAAAAAAAACGCTCTTATAAATAAACCAAACTAAAAAGTAGAAAATAAATAATAGTTTAAAAAACTAAAAAAACACGCTTTTAAAGTACTTCTAACTAAACAGTGAAAAATAATTCATAATATAAGCTGAAAACGGTAATGAACAAAAAATACTAGTATTATTGTGAAAAACCGTGGGTAGCAACTAACGCTTTTAAACTATTATTTATTCTGTCCTAAACCGTACTGCTCGGCTTCCATCGACTAAAGCGTAATGTTAAACAATTGAATACTTGCAGTCATCTACCTAACTCTTAATTTGTATTAAAATTGTTCCAGTCATTTTGAAGATTAGCCGGAACAACCAGACGAACACAAACAAAAATTTTAAAAACTGGTTTTTAGGCATTGTTATCGAGTATATTGCGAAATCAGCTTGTTAAATATAGTTATTTTTACATTACAAGCAGATACTGCAATTTAATTTATTTGTTCGGATTAATATGACAGGTTTAATTTGACACAACATTTCTTCGTCATCAACATAAAATAAACGAAATAAAGCTTCTCATAAACAGTCCTGATTCTAGTTCCTCTGCATCACGACTATCACGTGACCACGTGGGAGCTCTAAAATAATACTACCAGCCTTACGACGAGCTAATAAAGAAACCTTCTTTTATCCCGTATTTCGTACGTTTCATTAGTGTGCTAGACCTAAAAGTTTTACGATTTCAGCCATTTTTAATACGAGAGCCAATTTTATTATGACTGGAGGAAGGAAAATAGAAGGTGAAAATGCATGTTAGTCAATTCTAAAATGCCTTAGTAACAGTAATGACTTTCAGATTTTGAATTTTGCTTCATCAAGTTGACGTGCATATTTGACTTAAATCTATGAGCAGTTATTACGAATTTATATTATCATTTTAGTTGTGCCCTGAACTACAAGCTCAATGACCAATATCTTTTGATGGACCTGCCTATGCTATTGCAATATATGGAGATTCAGCGGATTTAGCTGAATATCAGTTTTCATAGTCCATCTGATTGTGTTTTAAAACATAACATAAAATAACTAACCTATATTACCAAGAAGGGTGCGGCAGAAATGTACAACACCCACACTTCACCTGTTATGTTTATTTTATTTTATTTTATTTAATAGGTACAGATACAGACAACAGATTACATTAATTCTTAAAATAAATAATGCAAAATACAATTTATAAACCTGCAGTCCTATGACATCTATACACAACACATGCAATAATATAGCTTCAAAAGTAATTGAACAGGGTTATGTAATATAATAAATAAGAAACGATTAAGATTAAAAGCCTAATTTAAAACTATAAATTATATAAAGCTTTTTTGAAGCAATTAATTTTGTTGTGAAATATGTCGACATCAGAGCACACAACATTGTATTGCTTGCACATTCTAATGAGTGGATCATTCTGCGATACGTTGTTGTTACACGCAGGTATGGAAAACAATTGTGGAGTGCGCACAGATCGCGTAGGTGTTTTAAAAAGTAGTCTGCTTATCAGAATGCTGTCCACGGAGCCGCTAACAATCTTATGTAGAGTGCATAAGTCGCTTATCCATCGCCTTTTCTCTAAACTTAACATTTGAAAATGCTGCAGACGGTCCTCATAATCGGCAAGTTTACGTCTTAAGCCATACTTCATGCACAAAGTCCTAACGAAACGACGTTGAATGGATTCTATACGGTCCCTGTGTATGTTATATACTGGAGCCCATACAGAGGAGCAGTACTCAAGTATGCTTCTCACTAAGGTGTTGTAGAGAGTGATAAAAGTACCAACTTGCTTAAAAGGCCTGGCAATACGTATGACAAAGGACAACATGCGATTGGCTCTACTACATATTTGATCGTAGTGTGTTCTAAACGACATAGCAGAATCAAATACCACACCCAGGTCCCGCACTTCCCTGGCTCTAGTGATGACCGCTCCATCTATATTATAGTTATAATTAAAGGGATTCCTGCTTTTTGTGAACGATATAACTTGGCATTTTTTAATGTTTAGTGACATACGATTCTCTCGGCACCAATCAGCAATTAAATCGATGTCTGATTGAAGGGCTTCACAATCCCGAATGTTGGATATTCTTCTAAAAATTTTTATGTCATCGGCGTAGGCCAAGCATTCACTGTTAAACTTGAAGAGTAAATCGTTCACAAACAGTAAGAACAACAAGGGCCCTAGGTTTGAGCCCTGAGGCACCCCGGATGTGGCCAGAAAAGGTACAGAATCGTACCCACTTAATGCCACCAGTTGTGTTCGATTTAATAAATACGATGTAAGCCACCTGTGCAGATTTCCATGTATACCAAGGTGTTGAGCTTTTGCTAGCAGTATAAAATGATCAACGCGATCGAACGCCTTAGAGAAATCCGTGTATATAGAATCTACTTGCAGCTTATCATTAAAGGATTCACATATATATGATGAATAAATCAAAAGGTTAGAGTTAGTCGATCTGCCAGTTATAAAACCATGTTGTTGTGGACTAAGTGTATGTCTTAACTGATTATACATATGTTCGTAAACAAAACTTTCAAATATTTTAGCAAACCAATTAAGTATACAGATGGGTCTATAATTTGAGACCTCATTCTTATCTCCAGACTTGTATATGGGCATAACTTTTGCGATCTTCCACAAGCCAGGAAATGTACCTTCACAGAGTGACTTGTTATAAATGATTGCTAGCGGCTCTACCAGAGCCCCGGCGCAGAGTCTTATGAAGATTGGTGGAATACCATCAAAGCCACCGTTCTTAGAGAGATCAATGCTTTGTAGTTTTTTTAAAAGTTCACCCTTTGTTATTTTAAGATTGCCAATAGAGTAGTTAGATCCCTGATATTCCAGAGAATAACAGCAACTATTCGCCGTGTTATTTGTACTAGGACTATACACTGACGAAAAATAGTTCGCAAACATATTAGCAATGTCATCTCCTGTACTACCAGCCTTACCATCATAGGTCATTCTACTGGGGATATTATTCGTGACGCGCTTACTCTTAGTATAGCGCCAAAAAGCTTTTACGCTGAGCTTGAGATCATCTTCAATTCGCTCTACGTAAGACCTAAAACAGTGATCCATGACTGTCTTAGCCCTAGTTCTAAGCATGGAAAACATGTCGTAATCTCTAGGGTTGCCATAACGCTTGAATCGATGGTGAGCCTTATTTTTAGACGCAAGTAATTTCACTAGATCTTTAGTAAACCACGTTGGATATTTATTATTTCTAGCTTTAATTTTTGGAGTATTTTTTTCAATAACGGAGTATATGGTTGTAAAAAAGTTGAACAAAATCATCGCACCCTAAATCTAATGCATGTTTTACCCAATCAATATTCTCTAATTCTTGTATACAGTTCTTATAATCTGTTTTATAGTAACATAGTTTTTCAAATGACGTGTTACACTTCAACGTAGAGATAGAGGTACGCAGAATAAATTCAAAAGGTGGGTGGTGCTTGTCGAGACGACTAATTGGTAATGTTGGAAATAAAGAGCATAAGTCAGAACAGTCCGTAATAAGCAGATCTAATATTCGATTATTACAATTTGTTATATTATTTAATTGCCGAACTGTGGTTGACTGGAAAAGATCATTGAGACACTTTGACTTTTCACAATTACAGTTTTCCGGACATGCTGACGCATCCGACCAAACTATATCACCTAAATTAAAATCACCAACAATACAAGTCACATGATTTGGTAAATTATTATTATTTAATGTACTTTTGCATTTATCAAAGAAACCACTGACTATATTTGCGGGCAAATATTCCGGTGGATAGGCAATACAGATATCTATCGTAAAATGTTCATTTACTCTAAGTTGTACCCATAAGTCCTCTAAATACTCGGATTGAAAGTCATTTCTGACTGAGACTTGAAACTTTTTTAAATAGGCTATGAGCACACCTCCACCATGGCTTTTTCCATACCGAGTCCGGAATTTGGCATCACGATCTCTGCGCACCAGTTAGGTTTTTAGGTCCCATGGAATAGGTCCCATGGGACCTAAACATAATATAGATTAGTTATTTTATGTTATGTTTTAAAACACAATCAGATGGACTATGAAAACTGATATTCAGCTAAATCCGCTAGACAAGTAGCCCCACTGTTTTAGGGCAAAATGTTCAAAAGATGAATCAGATGGACTATGAGCTTGATCACTAATACCCTTTGATTCCGTTTTTTCATATCACTTTTTCTCATTTCACAGATACCTGGTCACGTTGATTGACATTACATTACCCCATTGTCTAGAAAATCACACAACATTAATTTAGTTTCAAATTGGAGAATAACAGATACACCAGCGTATCTCGGCCAACGTATTACATGGTAATTGGTACCCGGAATAGTCATTTCTTGTTTCTGCCCAGGGTTGTCAGGGCAATAATTAATTGTTTAATTCCTATATTCGCGTGGGAACCCGAATGAGGTTGTATTATGAGAAAGATAACGGATTTTGATAAATTATGAGATGTTATCAAATAATTGCGACGTGTGATTTAGCCGTTCTGCTTGCAAGTTCGAGTTTTGTGTTTTTCTTTGAAGTTGCAAAACGATCCAAATATGATTTGCATTTAAATTAAATGTGTAATGAAGTGGCATTACATGTAAAATTGTTCATTATGAATATTATTTATGAAGTAAGGAATAAGTTACTCAGCTTCGCCAATATCTAGACAGTCAATTTACGGATACAATTATTTGTTTATTATCCTTAACTATATTACTTACTATAAACATAACTTATTGATTATATTTATAGCATTTAGCTATGCTAAGCAAATCATACTAAGAAACAGTTGAAAAAGATATGTGACCGACAGGAGGCAGAGGCGACCGTAGCTGGTTGGTTAAAACGACTGCCCGGTTTGTGGTGCCCGGCAAAAGGTCGCAGGTTCAAATCCTGCCGGTCCGATATCTTTTTCAACTGTTTCTTAGTATATATACACTTGACTATAATTCACAAAGAAATATTAATAAACGAGTTAAAATTGCAAACGAACAACATGCGAGTAAATTCCTGAAAAAGTTATTTATTGTGCGTTGCCGGCAAATGGGAGACGATAAATATTATTTATTCATTTACCGTTGTCGTGACAACCCTGATTCAAACTACAGGTTAGGGCTGCGATCACGGATGACAGTTGAACTTGTAATGAGGGCTTTCACGAAAAATATTTTGTGCTTACCGATATGTAATTTGTGTTTAAATATATATAATGGGCACGCAGAACTTTAAGTGTGGTTTATTATGGTTATAAAAACGTTAATGTTTTCATCGGCAAATTAAGGTGAATTTAAAATATTTAAATAAAATCAGGTATTTTATAGAAAATAAAAGAAAGTAACCCGAGTATCGATCTTGTTTCACTGATCGATTTTAACAAAAAACTATGTTCTATCTTGTACAATAAATGTTAAATTGTATGTATATTTAGCTTTTTATCAAGAGTGGTAGCTTTTTAAGGTTTTTTTTTCAATTTATTTATAAAAAAAGGCGCCCGCACTAGAAATAACTCGTGTATCGTGGGGGTGTTCACACACACATAGCACTCCCAGAGTCAGTATAAATCTTTCTGGATCACTCAAAGATATGTCCTCTCCTTGCAGGTATAAGATGTGTGGGGATCGAACCCATAACACCAGCGCAGTTGGAAGCGGCGAGACGATCGCTTTAATCACTACGCCAACCATCGGTGCGTAGGTAACTAGAAATCTATAACTTTTAACTATAATTGTATAAGTTACTTTGGAATCTGACAACCCCTGGACCTTCTTTTTTCCTCACACAAAACTTCTTTTTCACTAAAACTCTTGCAAGTTTGAATTTTAGGTTGGTTATATAAAAATAGTGCGTAAATTTCATTCATCTTGACTTTATAGTACGTTATGTACGTTACATACGACGACCGGATGGCGAAGTGGGTAGTGTACCTGCTTGCGACGCCGAGGTCGTGGGTGGGTTTGATTCCCACTTAAGACAAATCATTGTGTGCATGAACATGGGGGTTTGTCTTAGTCTGGGTGTTTCGTTGTATAGTAAATATGTATTTACAAAAGAAAAGTATTGGTATTAGTATCGGTTATTCTAGTACCCATAGTACAAGCTCTGCTTAGTTTGGGACTAGATGGCGTTGTGTGTGAGTTGTTAAATATTTTATATTTATTAATATTTATTAATATTTATACAAAATAATAATACGGTTCAGAAGAAAATCGCTTTTCCTTATTACTATATCCTGAGCCTTACTTTTCCAACACAGCCCAGCTTCCATTACGGATGCAATGAAAACGTAATGGCGGTAAATAAAACAGATTGAGTGTTCAACCATTCTTCTCGTGGGATTAGAGATATGCCCTGTCTGGGGTAAGGTAATCCTTGGAGGCCTTAGTCAAGAATCTATATTATAATTTAATAATACTGATTGTAGTACGTCACCCGGTTCGCCGGCCCTGATATTGCTAAAGTAGTACTAACAAAGTATGCAAATATTTAGATATCGATATATTTAATACAGAAATTGGACCGGCTAGACGGATGCTCAGTCAGGACTTCTTTTACAAATATTTATAGCGATCTTTTTATGTGTTTTATCTTTAGTTTTAGTATAATAACTAAGCGCTTACTTTTGTACTTTTGTTTTTGATGTTCACAAATTGTTTTATATTCTAAATTTATTCGTGAAGATCTGTTATTGGCTCTCTGTCACTTATTTACATTAAGTTATCCAAATTGTTATATGCTGTTGATCTTCCTATAAATAAATAAATAAAAGTTGTGGTGAAGGCAGACCTTCGCGATTTAGAAGCCGCCACTCTTGGCTTCTAAATCACGAAGGTCTGCCTCCACTACTTCGTCTTTTCGAAGATATCTGTGTATTTATCATATAAATTATCGCTTGCTAACGGTAAAGGAAAAGGAGAGTACCTAAAATAAAGTGCTCGACGGTGTGTGAAGTCTACCAATCCGCGCTTGGCCAGCGTGGTGGACTATGGCCTAACCCTTCTCATCATGAGTAGAGACCCGAGCCCAGCAGTGGGACATGTATACAGGGCTGCTAACTAAGTACCTACCTCTGTAGATCTCTGCCTAAGAGAAAATCCAAGGAAATCGACTAATAAATTAATTAAACCGTAAAGTAGACAATTAAGACAATGCTAATCAAATGTTTCTAAGCAACCAGAACATCAGCTTTTCTAAGAAACACGGCATAAATCTCTATTCTTAGTACAAGGGGAAACTGAATAATTATTCAGATTATTCAGGATCTATTTACTTATTCAGATTAATCATTCATTAACAAATGGTACTTTGAAAGAGTTAAGGACTTTTCTTGGAACTTAAACAGTTTTTGTTCAGTGTTAGATTTTACTAGTTGAATGAAAAAAATTGCTTAGGGAAAAAAGTAATTCGTGTTTTATACGATTTTCAAGCGTAAAGATAACTCAAAATGAAATTGTGAAAAGTTTAAGGGCCTGTTTCACAATCTCTTAGTAAGTGTTATTCACCAAGTAAACAGCAACAAAAAATGCTGCCTCAATGGTCTAGTGGTTAGCGTATGAGTTCTCGGGTTCGATTCCTGGATCGGGCCACTGAACTTGAACCTGAACTTTCTGTCAAGAAATTCATGTATACTTAAACATAACAGGTGAAATGTAGGTGTTGTACACCTCTGCCCCACCCATCTTGATAATTTAGGCGTGATGTTGTTGTGTGTTGATGAAATATTATTATATTACGGAACCACTCATTTTCCTAGTCCCTAGAGAAAATACAAACATAAATAAATAACATTACAATCCCTCGCAATATTACGCACATCTTTGTAATTACTTCGGAGTAAAGCGCGTCTGAAAGCTGGTAACATTATATATTATTATAATTACCATAGGAGAAAAGCCCATGGGCAGCCGACTAACGTCATTTCAT
The DNA here is from genome assembly GCA_905147285.1 of Hypena proboscidalis. Classification (NCBI taxonomy): domain Eukaryota; kingdom Metazoa; phylum Arthropoda; class Insecta; order Lepidoptera; family Erebidae; genus Hypena; species Hypena proboscidalis. The sequence goes on from LR990147.1 coordinate 4,482,602, forward strand.
AACAGCTGAGGATTTACCCCTCTTTTAAAGGTGGAACAATTGCTTGGCTGTTTTCCATACAAAAGTAATATGGGCTTAGCTTAAATATTATTAAGTCTTATTTTTTATTATAGAAAAATCATATATTTTACACTAAAATACATGTCCAATTTATTAAAATTTTAGAAAAAAATCAGTTTGTATGTAACTAAATGAATGATTCAAACAATTTTGACAAAATGGCCATGAAGAAACATGCATATTAGTGTTTAAGATATGATTTGTCCATAAAAATAGATAACAAGTTAATAATATTAATATATATTAGTATGAAAACACGGCGCTCGGGAGTCTACCCTTAAACTTTCAGATATAATGAACCTTTCAGGTTGTCTGTCTGGAGTTGAAATCATGTTAAGTGTCTGCTAATGGTCAGAGTGATTTCTACCATCACCATACATAACTTAATCAATAAATATACTAGCTTTATACTATGACGTTATTTTTGTACCATTTTTTATCTTCTTATTGATTATTTTTATAGCATTCAGCTATGCTTAGCAAATTGCACCGTAGCTTAGCGGTTTAAAGGGGCTACCCGGTATGCAGAGGTTGCGGTATGTATGGTTCAAATCTGGTCCTATATTTTTTTCAACTGTTTCTTAGTATAACTATTATTATGTTGCCCAAAGCCACTACAATCAAAAATCCTTATTTAATTATCGTTCTTCTTTGTTAGTGGGACACATAGAGTGACATTCATCTTTTTTTAAATGATGTTAATCAGTCTCCCACTAGCTCCTAGTCTATAATGTAAGAGCGAGTTAGAAGATACAAAATGACTTCTGAAAACTGAAATATGTCTGAAAGCGTACCATATAATGTTGGGTAAGAGTGAGATAAATAGGTCACATGTGTGGCGTCAGTGATTGTAAGAACTTTTATACTTTTAATTCTTTAATTTCGTGTTATTGTTGGTAGTGGAAAATAATCTCAAATGCTTTCATTTCGTATTTTTGTTGGTAGTAGAATAAAATCTAAACTAATGTTATAAAGAGGATTGTTATAGTTTTCATTTTAAAAGATGGTGCACATGAGTTTCTCACCAGCTCTTCTCATAATGCAATACCCATCGGAGCTGGTACTTTGATTTAATTTTAATTTGAATTTAAACAGTTTGATTAAAATTAATCTAAGCCCCAGTTATTCAAATCATTGTAATTAGTATAATTTAGTATTGTCTATTATTTATTTTTATATAATTTTTTGTAATGTTTTGACGTGTTCAAGCGCCTCCTGGGGCCTATGAAAATAAATGATTTGTATTTGAATGAATTTAAATTTGGATAGAATTGATTACGCGGACCTATCGAGCGTGCAGGTTAAGCAATGCTAACCGTGGTCGGTCGTGGATAGGTGACCAACTTTAACGTAACGAGCTTTCCTCCGTGCCTCGAAGAGCACGTGAAGTTATCTGTCCTGGTTGCCATTTGAACATCTATGGCAGTCGTTACGGGTTGTCAGAGGCTAGAAAGTCTGACAACTAGTCTAACAAAGAGAATCTTATTACTCCACGTAAAATACTGATATTCAGCTGACCCCAATGTTATTGGGAAAAGAAGTAGAAGGTAGAAGAAGTAGACAAATTAAAATGACATATATTTCGTGGTTATACCACACGTAGGTAACTTATACCACACAGTTATTAATATATAATTCAGAAAAGGCGCTCATTAGCTAAATTCAGTTATTACTTAGCAGCCAATCAAAAAATAGTAAACATTTTTTCTTATATGTTACATCACAAAACGCACCGTTTTTCAACTTTCAATAATAAATTCGAAAATCACTCTTTTTCTTATACCTTTAGACATAACATTTAGGTACTTAAACCTTTAACCTAAAAGAAAGAAAGAAAGAAAGAAAGAAAATACATTTATTTCACGGATACACTCCGGACAACACAGTTAAAAACAAAACAAAAACAAGCAAACAATCAAAGAAAAAAAAAATAACATAACAAAAAATAGTAGTACCATTGATTAAACCTATCTTAACAAATTTTAATTATCAAAGACAAAAAAACAAAAATTAGAAAAATAAAAAAATAGATAAAATAAAAATAAGCAGATTTTTCTCTTTGGCGATTGCCTGTCACATCAGTTATTACATAAACAGCTATTTCTATCTAAAACTACATCAAATAAACACATCCGATCAATTTGAGAACTCTAAAATTAACTCACTCCCATACTAGACCGTACTGTGAAGGGTTTTCGTCAATCATCCATCAGACTATACAAACATACATGTCAAGGGCAAGACGTGTGTATTAAACATTGGGTCTATAAGGCCATTACAAACCTATTTGGAAGCTTATTAGCAAAGGTTTGGTCACGCATTATCAAACATCATCAGCTGCTCTTTCAAAGAATTTAAAAAGGTACTGTTTAGCATTGAAACCCATTTGTGAAAAATGTATATAATATATAATAATCTTAACAATTTTAATAATTTTAATATTAGTAATAATAAAATCTAGATTTAGTTATTTAGTTCTATTTGTATTGTTTTGTATAATTGTGTAACCTATTTAAATGTGCATGCTGTGGCCTTCTGTAAGTGAAGGTACACATACAACAATGTTTTAACCTAGACTAATACCAACTGTATGACATCTGTGTATCTTTGTTGATGGTCCTAAATAAATAAATAAATAAACATTGAGGCAATGAATTGTTTTTTTTTTGTCCGACTCCCGCACTAGGAGTATCTCAATGAGTATCTGATACATTTCACACACACAAATCACACCCAGCGTTAGAACGAATCTTTGCGGATCACACAAAGATTTGTTCCGTGTGGGGATCGAACCTATAACACCAGCGCAGTTGAAAACGGCGAGGCAACCGCTTTTACCACTACGCCAACCGTGCACCCATAGATCACTTTGTATACTGATAGATCTTATTTAGAAGTTCAGTGGCAAATCTTTAGGCACTTATCACTGGGCAAACATTGGACCAATGAAATGAGGTTAACATTAACCAATGTTATTTGGTATGTGGCCAAGATTTGGTATTAAAGACGTACACGGCTACTGATCAACCTATACATTTCCAGTATAAGCTAGTCACGCATTGCACGGAAGCCTATAATTATAACATATAGGCTACTTTCCTAGCAGTGAAGAAGCAGTTATGTTGTTCAGTATTTTTGTTGAAGTTTTGTAATGTTACTATTATTATAGTTAGATTTAATCGGACTGCCATGTACATAAATGTATAAAAGTCCTTAAAAATAAACATAAAAAAAAATAGAGGCTACTTTTTATCGATATAAAAGGACACGGAAAGCTAGTTAAACATAAATACAAATATAACTTATAATAATGATTATTGTTGATTACTAATATTTTACTAGATTTCATGGGTAAACATATTGTAACGAACAAATACCTTAAGTACCTCCTCAAATTTTCGCTTCTACCGTTATAAGATGCAAGCCTTAGTCGAATCACTAAAAAATAAATATCCAATTTTGGCGTGCAGCTTCAAGTGTTTGGCAAAACACCCGAAAACCAGATGATTTTAGGAGAAATATCGTTTCAAAATACCTCTATTAATAACTAGATTCTCCTTCATTATTATAATTACAGATTAAGGTCGAAAAAAATCCTCTGCCAATTTTCTTCCTGCCCTTATTCCGTTTTATTTAAGGTCAATACACAACGTCTTTTTCCTTATTCGTCCTCTGTTGGTTATCTCCGTATCAATCACTAACTACCTCCTCTTTCATATTTTCTTTTAACCGTTTGTCACTTGCTAAGTCAAACCTTCGTCGTATCACTGAATAATAAACACCCAATATTGGCAACCAAACCGACTGTCCCAAAATTTTTGGCAACTTTAGAGCCAAAAGATTGCTTCAGTAGCCGTTAGTAATCGTTTAGTGGAATACTTGCAATCTAAAAGCTACTGGAAATCGATAAACGTTGCTGCAGTTTTGGCAAAATACCCCGTTCTTTATTATAGGGTTGCCTAAGTTATATGACGGTCTTTGCGTGTATACTAAACGTCAAACTTCTTGGCGGCTCGTGAGAGAGAAAGAGATATATGTAAAGCGTGAACCCTACACGAGTGACTGAGACAGTGCATTTGACGATCTGTCACAATTTATGATTTTACCTATATCAGGAAACAGTTATTTTCTGCCTTTTTTCGTATTTCTATCCTGACTTTGTTTTAAAATAATAACAAATTACCATTGCAAAGTGCGCTTTACCTCTATCCATTACCTAACAAGTCTTTGTGTGATTTTCAAAGATTTTTACTGAGACTATCCCAAGTGCTTGTGTGAGTGAATATGTGTATTAGGGTCCTTGGAATCATTATATAGTTTAATTGTTGCCGGCGTTCTATGTATCAAATGTATAAAAAACAAAAGTAAGTCTAAAACTTGCAAAACATATATCTTGTCGAGTAACATGTCTAAAAATAATTATGATCTTTAATTAAAAGACTAAATCACTGATTATATTATCTCATTCATTTGACAGCCATTAGCAATCTTTAGAAATCTTATTTAAAAGATTTTTTTAAAGGTTTACATAGGCAATCTAAGTATTGCAGAATCATGTCACTATAAAGGCGTGCTCACATTGATCTTGCCCGATCTGATCAACGTATCCGTATTATCGACGCGTATCATGATGCCCTTGAATTTGTAGGGGTCCCGTATGACTCGTCCTCTGCGCTTTGATACGACATCGTGGTCAAGTCAGTTTTTATTTTATTCATATTTTATTTTATTTTTATTAAGGTGCCTACAAATAGATGCGTCATACGGCGATACGGCTACGCTGACCGGTGCGTGTTGCAATTCTGTAAAGGACATCGTCGATTTCGAAATTTAAGAGCATCCTTACCTTCTCCCTGTATAAATACGGTCGATATTTAATTGCAATATAAATTTCGTTATTCTATTTACGAAATACACACGCCAATCGGGCAAGTGATATAAATGTAAACACGCCTTAAGAAGGCGAGTATTGCAAACATTGCAAAGAGCTGTCAATAACACTGTGACATCATTCTAATTAGTTTGGAATTAGTTCTTTGAAGTAACCTCCAGACTTGATAATAAATGGTGGACATGTTGGTTCGGTCATCGATATTATAAACGATTACATTTTTAATAATTAATGAGCAAATTAGTGGCTGAGTGCCGACTTCACCAAACTTTTAATGCGTGGTAAACGCTGAACTAAAGATTTCAACCTCCCTGTCCTTTTTAAATATTGAATGAGATTAAAACGTCGGTTTCATATGTTTGTGAAACTGGAGCTTAACGAAGGTAACAATAAAATACGTAGGTTTAAAGAGCGTGGACTGAATCCCATTCTTAATGATCCTAGTTCAGCAACTTTTGATAGCATTACATACTCCCTGGATACACGTATCCAGGGAGTATGTAATGCAATCAAAAGTTGGATACGATTGGTCACGACCAATATGACATGAATGAATGCGATTGCTATGTAAACAATATATACAGGGTCAATCAATTAAGTCAGACCTAATAACTTACGTAATCTTTTGAATGTACCTACCAACATATGAAAAGCCAAAATATAACAATGAGTATGGTGCAAGAGTTTGGCATTACTTGTTACCTACAGTTTTGAATAGACTGCCAAAATCTGTTGTTACTAACCTAGAAAATAAGAACTGTAGGCAAACAAAAACCATACTCGAGCGACACTATCAGTGTATAAAATAAATAGTATTAGCTATAAAAATCTTTAATTTTAAGATTATATAGTGTTATAATATGTAAATCACCTTGCAATTTGTTTTTGAAATAAACAGTTTAATTTTTTTTTAAATTTTATTTTTTTAATATAATCGACATTATTATTGTTTTAGCACTGAATGCATTTCGAAAATTTTTGTTTAATCAGTGCCTGACACCCTGAATTCGAATTCTTTTTGTCTCTTGTTGATAAACTTAATAATTATAAATTAAGTTTTAAATATAAATCTAGCTTTTGAGTTGCTAAGTATTAGGTATCTTTAAAGCATGCAGTGTTTACCTGTCATTGGCGGTGCAATTAGATTTAGGATAAATTATGTTATTAATTATGTATGTATTAAGTTTTCGAAAACTAGCGATTAAAGCTATCGTAATACGAATCTCTTTTCTAAAACGTTACTTTCTGTATTAGGTCTCTATAATACTAAAGTTTCTTTGAAGGATACAATTCGTAATGAGGCCATCCGACAAAGAACTACAGTAACCGACATAGCACGTAAAATAAGCTCGCTGAAGTGGCGTGGGCTGGTCACGTCTGCCGAAGGACCGACAGTCGTTGGAGCAAACGAGTCCTGGAATGGAGACCGCGACTCGGCAACCGTAAGATATTACGCCCTCCTACCAGGTGGACTGACGACCTGAAGAAGGTCGCTAGAGGGGACTGGATGCGGAAGGCGCAGAATCCGGTGTTGTGGCGCAAATTGGGGCAGGCCTATGTCCAGCAGTGGACTACGAGCGGCTGAATAATGAATACTAAAGGAGCGATATGTACTGTGCATGTATTGTTGTAAGCATTGTTAGCAAACCTATAAATAAATGAAATAAAATATAAATAAAACAAATAACTTTATTATTCAGTTATCCTACACTTGAAATTCGCCTTAGTAGTTTGTGTTTATCCCTGTAAAAAGACAAACAGGGACTTATGTTTCATTGATTTTCCATTGCTAGAAAAATGAAACAGAAATGCGAAATACTTAAACGATGATCGATAGAATCTAGGCGGAAAAACTACACAGCAGATTATTCAATAAAAAACCAGGAATTGACGCGTTGGAATGTCGTTCTAATACTTGATTCACTATTGAAGAGAATTCATAAACATGACCACATTATGGTCTGACCACAGAAGGCAAGTTTTTGTAGTGGAAAGTGTGGTAATGATGCCACATTTCTAATGGTAGATGGTTGTTATGATTTTTCTATTTGTGAAGAAACGGCCTCTAATGTGGGAAAGTTTCTTTGAATTATTATTATAGCGTCGTTTTCTAGGTAATTATGCTATATCTAGCAGAATAATATGAGCTATGGGAAAACTAAGATATCTTAAGAGTTTTCAAGTTTAACTTTTAAATAACGTGGTATGTCGATAAATAGTAGTCTATGATCTTCCCGAATTTTAAACTAATTCCACGCAAGTTTCATCAATACTGGTCCTGTAGTTTTGCAGCCTATTCGATAAAAACAAAGAACAAACAAAGATATCCTCTTTAAAATATTGGTATATTTTAAAGAAGGTTAGGTGTGCTACCTACCTAATAAAATTAAAAAAAAATATTAAGCTAAAAAAGAAAAAAAATAAAAGAAAAGAAAAGAATAATTTATTCCGACTTAAAAAGACATAACACATAAAAATTAAAATCTACATGCCGATAAAAGATAAAACATTTTGTTACCTGCTAAATACGAGGAAAATAAGACCTTAAAAGTCTTTTAATCACGAGACAAACACGAATTAAAGATTCAAAATGTAAAGCTGTTATTTTTAATCCAATGAATTCGACTGCTTAGGGACTTAGAAGGACTAAATTAGCATGCAGTCCCATCAGAATTTTAATGCCTTGCTTAATTTCAATGATTCACAAATGACCATTCAAGACATGCAAAGTCTTTCATTATCAAAAACCTTGGTCCACTCGTGTTCTTCTGAGCAATGGTTCTCAAATATTCATCTTGACCCCATAAATTTTCCTTCAAATCAGTCACGAATTTGTTAGATGTAATATCTAACAAATTCGTGACTGATTATATATAATAGCAGTGTCAACCTTTTCAATATAGGTAAGTTTTAATAATGTCTGTAGGTACTTCAATCCGTAAGTTATTGTAAACAGTAATTTTGGACTGACAAACGTAACGTACAATATCCGTTTAACTTAAATAACTTAGTTTTTGAAAATACATACCTAAATGGGTGAAATTTTTATTGAGTCTCTAAAAAGGATGGAGAAATAACACTAAGCATTTTATCCACTTAACATATCTAAACAAATCTATCAAAAATAAATTGTTATCTTCTTCTTCAGCTGTCATTTGCTCACTTTTTTACTAACTGGAATCTGGGGTCTTCAAATCTTATGTTGAGAAGCACTGCCTTAAACATTGATTCAATGAAATCGTTAACATTAAATATTTAACAAGTGGTTGCAATTAGACTGTCAATAGGTTTCGCTTTCGAAGTAACGATGTGTGTGTCGTGATTCGTGATTAGACTGTCCGCAAAAGTAGCTTTTACTGGTGGTAGAGCTTTTGTGAATGAGCTCGAGGGTGGCAGCACCACCGTCTCACCTTTAAAGCCGCCAAATAGTAGTGCTTCCATTACTGTGTTCCGGTTTGGTGGTGAGATCAGGCCCTGAAATGACTGGCACATGAGGCATAACTCATAGTCCTCAGCTGCAGCGACGCATCTATGATCTGCTTTTGTGGATTGTTGATGTCCATGGGCTGTACTCCACTTACCATCAGGTGGACTACACGTTCGTTCGCTGTGAGCGTAGTATAAAAAAAAGCTTCACTGGTGAAATAAAGGCTTTTGAATGAAGTGTAAAAGTATCTCTTTCCACGTTTCTTCGACAGTTTGTTTAATTTAATTAACTAATTTATTTGATTCAGTCATCATGGCCCATATGAAATACACTAATACAATATTCAAATAAATTATAAGTACTATAAATATACTTATTTATAAGCATAACTATAACTATTTCATACGTTCCGTCGGCGACATGTGACGTGTCTAAAGGAGGTGGAGTAATCATAATAAAATCCTATATTATTCAGAAGGAAGTGATAGTGGATGAGCCTTTTTCTTTTTACCTGGCATAAATACAACTGAGAATGTGCTGACGCAAAAATTTCTAATAATACTTTTGTCCATCGAAATACGACTTTTCGTACCTGACACCGTGACTACTACACTACTAGACTAACAACGTAATCATAAACAAGGTTCTTTAGGATACATTTAACCGTAAAATACTTCAAAATAAAGCTTAACGTTAGTAGACTATGGCCAAATTCAATATTCGTGCAGAATTTCAATGATACGAACAATGCGTCGTTCTGACTTCCATTATTTACTCAAGTGATAGACTTTTGCGTCATGAAAGAAATATTTACGCATTATTATGTGATATTTATTTTTAACAGGACGTTCACCGTTTAATATAACACTAGATATCGCTTGCCTTATCATGTAGAAATAATAAGTATTAAATAATAATAAAAATCACACAACATTCACACAACGTCATCTAGTCCCATACTAAGCAAAGCTTGTTTTTAGGATACTAGAATAACTGATATTAATACTTATTTTCTTTTATTTTGTAAATACATACTTATTATACATAGAAACACCCAGACCAAGAGTCTATTTTTATGCACACAAAGATTTGTAGGCAGACGTTAGTTTATTAAGACGTAGGTTTTGATTTTAGGAAAACTGACACGTTAAAATAACATAAGGTTTCGAGGATTTTTGCAAATAATTCAGACAAGAAGTGTGAGATACAAATTAATATTGGTTTTTAAATGACATTTACCCTACACTAGTCACATCCCCGTTTTGATTGCTTTAGTAGGGTCCGGGCCCTGAACTTTAAGGTCCCCCTCGCGGCTTTGTTATATGTAGATAAGAAGAAGCTTATGTTCTTTTCTTAGCTTACAACTATATACAGAAATAACAATAAATTTGGTTCTGCAAGTCCAGGGTTCGACTGGGTTTGAAGAACATGGATGGCATTTCAGCGCTGACGGGGGAGAGTGGTATCCCACAAAGGGCCCCGGACAGACCCGATCCCGAAAAGGGCCTGGCGATCATCACTCGCAATGTATGGCCATTCCAAGCCCGACCAAGTCTTTATTTCTGTCAATATTGCAAATCCGCTCACGCTTCTCCCTTGCCCCATAACTTATCGCAACCACAAACCGTAGCGGCTGTGGTTATTTAATGGACTCCTGTAATTACTTCCTCGCTGACGACACTCTACCAATGCTGTTAGCCGACTCACCCTTAACCATTTTGGATGACACACTATTGTTTTGATAAAGGACAAATGAAATATAAGAATTATTGTGCTTATTCTTTTGTTGACTTGGATGTAGATGAGGTAATTAAATATTGAAGATCATGCTTCTAACAAGTCAACCCCTTTGTTTTCATCATAATATAACAATACGCCTATATTACCCAAAAAGCAGTGGCAGAGCTGGTGTACTACACCCACACTTCACTTATTATAATAAGATTAATAAACTTTATTGCACACCAAGGAAAAATAATATAGTAAAATATGTAAATGAGAAAAATACAGTAGGCGGTCTTATCGCTGCAAAGTCAATCTCTTATTGTGTTTATCTTACTTATTATGTTTCGGTCAAATATGGGGCCATCATCGATTGGGCACAATCGTAACTCCGTACAATGCTATTGAGTATTTCTTGACGAAAAAGGCCCAAATTAATCTTATACCCAACACGGTAATTGAACCCGGGAACTCACGGTCAGAGGTTGCATCCGCTAACCACTAAATCAACATGGCAGTAAACTTACAATTTGGAAGATTAGGTAAAATAGTATACTCCCTGTAAAAAGACAAATTTAGTTTAATTAAGAAAAACAAATTTAAAATCAGATTTATTTGAATCGAGATAACTTATTCAGGACCCAATTTGTAAACCCTCAGGTCCGTTCCGACTTATTAGGGACTTAATTAGAGGAAAGTAAGTCAGTCCATTTCAGAGCGAAGTATAAATAAACTTGAAGTGATCCGTACATTAATAATAAAAAGGCTATAAAGAAAATAAATGTTATTATTGAGAATACGGGTTACTCACGTTATTTTAGCTGGGATATGCCGACTATATGTTTTTAAACTTTCGCGATTTGAGAGCATTTTTCAAAAATTCGACAACGGGCTCGTGCCCAAGAATGATGCAAGTTATGCAAAACGTCGAGCATAGGTATTTATTTACCTTTATAATCATTACGCGATTTAGACCTGTTGTCTAATTTTTGAAAAATATGCCGACTAGTTTTGAATCTATTACTTACACCCGTATTCTCAATAATAATGTCTTCACCTTACTTCGGTTTTAATAAGAAAATAAATGCTTTATTATTAACGTTTAAGCACGTTTTGAACAAGCATATTATTATGTAACTTTTTTGTGAAATATTGAATATTATTTCTCTATTTTTGAGTATCATTGATATAATATTAACGTGGCAGGTTAGCGTTATTGTTTGTTCATTTTGTAACAAATTATTATTTTTAACTTGTTATTGATTATTTTTAATAGCATTTAGCTATGCTTAGCAAATTACACTAAAAAAACAGTTGAAAATTATGGCAACGGCAGGATTTGAACCTGCGAACTCTGCATAACGGGCAGCCGCTTTAAACCACTAAGCTTTGGTCGCCTCTAAACTTCTCAACGGTATGTTACATCATTACGTGACGTCATGTTCATCCATTTGTACCTATCTTAAGTAGGATACAAAGCAGTACAAATAGGAGCCTCCCCGAGTGACATACACAACGATTCCGTAAGTCCGGCGCACCCTGGGCAATTCGCGAGTTCTCCAACGAAAATTGGCTAATCCTTTCACCACGATGGCAAGTCAAAATAAAATTTGACTCTGCCATCGACACGACGAAGAAGAAGAAGTACAAATACAAATTCTTAAGCAGTCTCAAAGCCAGCCGGTCCAAATAATATTTTAAACTGTTTCTTAGTATATTTTTTTTATTTAAAGATAATTGACGTATTAGGAAATTTATCGTGTCAGTAAGTCGTGCTTAACTTTAGACAAAAAAACTCCATGGTCACTATACAAGTTAATGTTTAAGCTAATAATTACTATTTAAACTTAAGAGTCGGCCGCATCATAATGTTGAAACGATGAAATTATATTTCAATGTGGCACAAAACTGGTACAAGTTTTCTTGAAAATTTGTCCAGGGCTTTCCAATTTTGACTGTGACGCCTTTTGGAATGTGCCGTGTAAAATATGTAGAACAAAATTAATAAAAGAGACGAATTAAATAATAAATTAATTTAATTTTTGGGAACGAGGCCTTCTGACAGTGACTAATTAAGTAATTATTAAAAGTATTAATTAAATGGCCTAATACAGTATCAGTCTTGTTATAAAAGAGATATTTATATTACTTGTCTGAGTGACTAATGAGAAAGATGTGCTTGTTTTTCTTAGCATAGCTTCTCAAAACGAAGATCAAATAAGGAAATTGCTACTTTCATCTCTTTCTTAATGTTGATCTTTCCATGACACCCCTGGAATAAAGCCGTGACGCCTTACTGCGTCGTGCCCAAGTTTTTCAGTAAAATCAAAATAATGATTTTCTGGTGGCAGGTTTAATTAATCGGTCTGAATAGTTTTTGAATTTAAAGCAAAAAATCAGCTGTACATACGTACAAACTGCCACATTTTTTTAATAAAAGTACTATTAAGTACATAAATAATGTTATTAATATAAACAAATTCTCACTCTCTCTCTCTCACACACACACACACAAACACACACACGTGTATCCGGAAATAGTACTTATATATAATTTTTTGTTATTATTTAACTTTTTTGTTAACTTTAAAGCACTACCGTTTATATCTTTATATCTCTTATAACAATAAAAGTGTACCTATTATTTATATTATCTAATCACAAATTCGAAGGGGCCTAGCGACCTGTAACACAGGTATTTTCCAATAACTATTTCAGGCACCAGTTTTTCGCAAATTGAATATCTTAAATTGTAATAAATAAAATAAGACACTAAAAACAATTTGCGAAGAGAAAATACATGATTATATTATTGTTCAACATACGATAAAATAAAAAAAAATAAAAAAAAACATTAAGTACGACTAACCGAAGTCGCGTCGTCCTCGTAAGATGAGTCGATCACGGCAGTAAAAGTTAACTTAATGTCATGAAACCGTAAAGTAGGTTTTACGTGTCTATTTATGTGAATTGCAAGCTACAGGATATAATAAAATATAAGTGATATGTAGGTCACCTAGTTCGCTTAACGATACGCTGAAGGACGAGAGTTATCTTAGACTTACCTGCTTTGTGTGTGGAGTACCTATATAATAATGGATATAATACCGACGATCGACGACCGGATGGCGGAGTGGGTAGTGTACCTGCCTGCGACGCCGAGGTCGTGGGTTCGATTCCCACTTAAGACAAATCTTTGTGTGCATGAACATGGGGGCTTGTCTTAGTCTGGTTGTTTCTATGTATAATATGTATGTATTTACAAAAGAAAAGTATATATGTATTAGTATCAGTTATTCTAGTACCCATATTACAAGCTTTGCTTAGTTTGGGACTAGATGGCGTTGTGTGTAAGTTGTGAGATATTTATTTATTATTATTTATTTATTAATACAAAACTAGCGAATTGTGATGAATTTTGAAATATACCTAACCGTAGAAATTAATATTATTATGAGATAAAAATAGATAACAAGCAGATGTATTCAATGTTAAAATGCATTTGTTTGACAAAAACATGTTATAATAATCATGGAAATTTAAAATCTATTACAGATACATTTACAATTTTAGTGACTTAGATTTTATCATTGATGTGCCCAAAAAATCACCAAACAGAGAGGAACCAGACGCCATTAATAAATATAATTTTAAAATACTTCATTATTTTAAACAAACCCATTTCAATTCAATTTAGCCATTCACAATTATTGGCAACTATCAAAATAGATTCAAAATTAGCTCAATCGAATAAACCTTTATTATATTACCGAGAACACTTCAAAAGGTCACGTTTGTAATCTTTATTCTGAGCTCATCCATGCATCCTTTAGATTAGCTTTCGGATGAGTTGTAACCCTGTTAGTGTCCTAATCTAATTTGGCCCGTTTGGCCCGTTTGGCCCCTTTTGGCCGGCCAGACGGACACTTAATACGAAACATTGTAACGCGACTAAGTGGGTCAAAGTCATGGATGTTCAGTAGGTTATGTAATGGAATTTGAAAATGTCTGTTCTGAGAAAATGGTTTTACTTGGTTCTAAATTGATGACATTAGTGGATTGTGACGTGACTTTGTGTTTATTAGTATTTAAAAAACCGACTTCAAAAAGTAGGTAAACTAAAAAGCAAAAAATAAATTTACTTCACACAAAATAATACGTTTTTTCATTTAGTTAAATTATTAAATAATTATTTGATAATTCCGAAGTCGGTGCCAAGTAAAAGCTGTAACAACCTTTCTACAATATCAAATTACAGTACACACTATAAAGGGAGGCGTAGTTCTCATCGGTCGTCTTCGCATAATCGGCGAATAAACATAAAAAATACAACCAAATTGAGAACCTCCTCCGTTTTTTTAAGTCGGTTAAAAAGTATAATTATTTTTTACAAAGTATTTTGGATTTGTTAATCTGTTTCTTTTCCTATGACGTAAGAATGAAAGCACTAATTCTATTTAAACGCAATTTTTGACCGACTTCCAAAAAGCAGGAAAATTTCAATTCAATTTATGGTTTTTTTCTGATTGTTAGGGTTCCGTAGTACCTACAAGGAACCCTTATAGTTTCGCCATGTCCGTCTGTCTGTCCACGGCATAGCGACGAAACCGTTGGTGCTAGAAAACTGAAATTTTGCATGAACATGTATGTTAACTAAACAAAGAAAGTCGTAGAATAAAATTTGGAAAAATATTTTTTTTTCAGGTAGCTCCCCTACATGTAAAGTAGGGATGTTTTTTTTTTTTGTCGCCTACCCCATAGTGTGGGGTATTGTTAGATAGGCCTTTTAAAAACGTTTAGGGGTTGCTGAGACAGTTTTTTGATTTAGAGATTTGTTTGCGAGATAATTAACTTTAAAGAGCAAATTTTTGTTCGAGTAGGGCGTCCCCCCCCCTCTAAAAGCTAAACTACTGGATCCCAAAATCTGAAAAAAATTGTGTCGGTAGTACATGTAATGAACTTTAAAGGAAAACTATAGCGGATAAGTTCACTTCATTAGTTCAAGAGGAATAGGGGTCCGAAATGTCAGATGCAGTTACTCAGAATATTTCGTTCAAAATTCTTGAAACATAAATAAACATACATAATACATATATAAAATCACGCCTTTATCCCACGGGGGTAGGCAGAGACGATGGAACGCCATGTGCTTCGCTCCTTACATACTTGTTTCGCTTCCTCAACATTCATACATCTCGTCATACGTGCTAGCTGGTTTCGTGTACTACAAACATTTCCTTTCTGAAGGACGCCATTTAGTTAAAAAGTAAAATTAAAAATATTTTTCTACGGAACCCTACTGCGCGTGGCCCGACACGCACTTGGCCGGTTTTTGGCGATTACTCGAAGACCCGATTTGAGTTTTTTGTTTTTGTTTATAAAAAAGTATACTTGTCATGTGGTCCAATGGTTATCTGGTCACCATCTCATGATGGGATCCTAGAGATATCGAGGGTAACCCTCTACTTTAAAAGGCTTCAAGCGCAGACTGCAACAACTATTTAACCGATGTTTTGCGTTATTCATTGCAATTTCAAGGTACATATTTTGATGTCGGTTCATTTTCTTTAAAAAGAAATTCACAATAAAGTAACATGAGATCAAGCAATTTTATGCTGCAAAGCTAAAATTAACACAAGGCTTCAAGTTCAATTTCTAGGCTGGGCAAAATTGTAATTTGGGATTATTCCGTCAGGACAATCTCGATATCATTTGGTTGAGACGCTGGGATTGCAAAAGCTGGATCAAACGTAATTTGCCATATAATTTCTATAGCTCTTGGTTCTATTGTGATTTTACACAATAGCTCAGATATATTGAGATATTCCTGTTATGTAATGGAATTCATATCCAACCATCCATTATATGAATGACATAACTCTCATAGCGCAATAGAAAGATATGAATCCAAATAATAATAACTGCTGGTTTGTGAATGAGCTCAAAGTTAAAAGTAACATCGCCCTAGTCCCCAATAACATCCTGCCAAATTGAAAGTTATACTTCTGCAGTTTGATGGTGTGATTGGATCCTTAAATTACTGGCACAGGAGACATAAGTCATATGTAGTAACGGATCTAAACTTCTATAATCTTTTAAGTATCAACTTCTAATTGATTATTTTTATAGCATTTAGCTATGCTTAGCAAATTATACTAAGAAACAGTTTAAAAAGATATGGGACCGGCAGGATTTGAACCTGCGACCTTACTGCACACCGGGCAGCCGCTTTAGCCATCCAGCTACGGTCACCTCTTACCAGAACCCTAAATTTCTCAACTGTATGATATGTCATTTCGTGACGTCACGTTCATCCATTTGTTCCTCTTATCTATCTTAAGTATTACCTATTTTTCAACTGTTTCTTAGTATAATTTGCTAAGCATAGCTAAATGCTATAAAAATAATCAATTAGAAGTTGAAATAACGTACGCGTTCATTCTTTGCAACATTTGTGCTGAATGTAACTTCGCCATGTTGGTTTGTACTTAAGATAGGAACAAATGGATGAACGTGGTTCAAATCCTGCCGGTCCCATATCTTTTTCAACTGTTTCTTAGTATAATCTTTTAAGTAATCGTACATTTAGTCAAGACGACCGGATGGCGGAGTTGGTAGTGCACTTAGCTGTGACGCCGAGGTCGCGGGTTCGATTCCCGCTGTTTATTTCCAGAGCTGGTTCAAAATAGCTCTACCAGAAGTAGACCCAATTTCACAAGTGTTAGATAATTCTTATTGGCAGGATAAGCATAACACACACATACATGAAAGTGGCAGCTGTGTTCCTTTTTCAAGTCTAACTTGTGTCACTTTTAAATTCGGTCAGGTTTTATTTT
This sequence comes from Hypena proboscidalis, assembly GCA_905147285.1. Lineage (NCBI taxonomy): Eukaryota > Metazoa > Arthropoda > Insecta > Lepidoptera > Erebidae > Hypena > Hypena proboscidalis. Next base: position 4,499,538 of record LR990147.1, read on the forward strand.
ATGGGTCGGATAATGAACTATCCGGTACTTCAGAAACTAGCGCTTAACCTTATTATTCCCTTGCAATTATCAGTGTTGGTTATAAAGGCTAGCACACACAGTCGTGCAATCACGTTGACACGTACCTATTCTCGTGAGCGTGCGCTTGACGCTTTTGTTCGAAATCGGGGACGCGAAAAAAGCCGGGTGACAACTATACATACTTTGTTGTAAATCAAAGAGTATTGACGGTTTATATTACTCGGAAAGGTGTGGCAGAGGTGTTTAACACCCATATTTCAACCGTTATGTTCAGGTCCCATATTATTATGATACGGGGTAAGCCTATCGCCATCCACCTGACACACATCCAATTCTGTGCAACTATCCAGAATTTTCAGATGGAAAAATTCCGAAACTCTTTTACCCTACCCAGGAATTGAACTCGAGACCGCATGTCGTGAGTCCCGTGCGGTAAGGTAAATTTTACACTTGCTTACAATATATCATATCACAGTGTCGGTTGTAAAGGCTAGCACACACAGTTGTGCAATCACGTTGACACGTATTCTCGTGAGCGTGCGCCTGACGCTTTTGTTCGAAAACGGGGACGCGAACAAAGCCGGGTGACAACTATACGAACTATGTCGTGGAAATGGAATTATTGATGGGTTTTCTATCGAGGTATTAATTGTAACATCAAATCAGGATTTCATTTTGAACTCAGATTACATTGACTGTAAGATTAATAATTTAATGAATGATGATGAATTTGTTAAATATGCAGTCGGAGGCAATTTTGAATTGCTATAGTGAATGGGTAAAAGGCAAATCTTAAACAGCAACAGTAGATTGACTTGATGAAAAAAAAATATTGCCTTGTGGTCTAGTAGTACAATTTGCCACTGCCTAGTAGCTCACCATGGGGTGAAGGTTTGATACTTGGATCGGGCAAAGTAGTACTTTGCCCGAAATTTCCGTAAGGAATTTCTTAGTAACCTCTATCACTGATATTTACATAGATCACCCTCTATCTTATGAAACCTAAATATAACAGCTGAAATGTGGATGATATAAACCACTTCTACATTCGTGTAAATAATAATAATAATAATAATTTGGATTTTTTACATTAGATAGAACGCCAGAAGCAATTACACTATCCAATGGTCCGAATGACAAGGCCAAATACACACATTCACTCACATAAGCACACCCAGTCTCAGAACAAATCTTTCCGAATCACACAAAGATTTGTCCCATGTGGGGATCGAACCCACAACACCAGTGCAGTAAAGAGCGGCGAGGCGACCGCGTAATATAATAATAATATAATAATGTGTAATCTTACTTATGTATTTTAATATATTGTTTAGCACTTATTATGTGTTCTAGGTACCCTGTCTAGACACAAAGTGATAGGTCCTTTGTATCTAATAATAACAAACACAAACAACTATCTTCACACATTATGTTCCAACATCAAAGTCTAGCTAATGTCCTAACAACAGGATATCACGTTTAGGCGGACCACACGCGGCACTAAAACGGGATAAGCTAGCGCTAACTCCGTGTTTATAGCGCATAAACTACTTCGTGTATCGCCGCCCTTAGCTCGCTGGTAAAATATCAAATGCTTATTCAGTTGCAAAAACATTGCTAAGTTTAGTAAAGTAGTGTCTGAAACTACATGGGGACACGGTCGTACAAAAATTATAAATAGAAGCACTTAAAAATCTATTTAATTGCATTCTAATACATTACAGAAGTGTATTAAAAATTGTTAAATTATTACAGCTGCAATAATAACATTGCGATATTTTTTTTCTTTTTTTTTGCAAATTAGGTCGGGAGTAGTAGGTATTAGGACTACTAAGTCGACGGTCTCGGTTCGAACCCACGGCACACATCTCTGTCAATTAATCGTTAAGATTCGTCTTTTCGAAGATATGTGTGTATTTGTCATTTAATTATCGCTCGCTAACGGTGAAGGAAAACAAGGTGGGGAAACCTGCATGCCTGAGAGTGCCTAAAAAGCGCTCAAGGGTGTGGTGTAAAGTCTACCAATCCGCACTTGGCCAGCGTGGTGGACTACGGCCTAACCCTTCTCATCATGAGAAGAAACCCAAGCCCAGCAGTGGGACATGTATTAGATACAGGGCTGCTATTATTATAGTACATTTACTGACCGGGCATATTTATCATCGCCTTCTCACTTTAATTTTAACAAAATAAACAAAAATACCAAAGCTTAGATAATTCAAAGTCTGGATAATGCCTTAAGCACCCAACAACAGGATATCACGTTAAGGCGGGCCGCACGCGGCACTAAAACGATATGGGCTAACACTAACTCCGTGTTTATAGCGCATAAACTTGCTCGTGTATCGCCGCCCTTAGCTCGCTAACACATTAAATATCTAATTAGGTGCAAAAGTGTACATACGGCTACACATGAAGCTATACATTTCCAGTATAAGCTGGTCTCTAAAAAAGATACATCAATTCCAACTCCAACTATATATACTGCTGATTAAATTCGTTGCGGGTTCCAAGACAATTTTAACTCTCCCTAGGATTGCCCGTGTGTCATGCACGGTGCCTTTCAGTTGGTTACCGCTGTAGATCCTGGCGTCACAGGAGTCACAGTGGTGGGCGTGTGGGTGGGATTATATAAGCTGGTATTGCATTGCTCGGCTTCACGTGCGACGTGAGGACAGCTTATATTGGCAATGTACAGCTTGATGGGAAGCCTTATGTATATTGTTCGCTTAGTTTATTTTAAGAGCTGACGGTTCTACTTAATTTAAAAAGATTTTGTCAACTAGTTATAATGTCCCTGTTTGGCCATAACACCGTAGTCCTCAGCTGCATCGACGCATCTATAATCTGCTTTAGTGGATTGTTGATGTCCATGGGCTGTACTCCACTTACCATCAGGTGGACTACACGTTCGTTCGCTGTGAGCGTAGTATATATAAAAAAAAAAGAAAATGTAGCACTAATGCTATAATATTTGCCTCTGTAGATGGATAGATAGATAGAATAATCTTTACTGTACGACAAAATAAAAATAAAAAGAACATTATTAAACATAACAATGGGCGGCCTTATTGCTAAAAAGCAATGTCTCACAGACAACTTTTGGATGGATAAAAAGATAGTTATGAATAATAATAAGTTTATTTCACCACAATTACAGAAATATTACATAGTTTTGAAATATTACTAATAAAACTACAAATCCTTAAAATTATTACAGTCTCACATTATGTTAGATTGATATAGGGCAGTATTATATGTTTATATTTACCTTAAAAATGCAAAGTCCCTCGCCGCGTTCGACAGTCTATTTGTTAAAGACAAACTCGGCAACTACTGAACGGATCATCTTGTGCTTTTCTCCTATAGATACCTATAATGTCTGAGCTCACGGTTGACGTAGTGGTTACAGCGGTCGCCTCGCCGCTTTTTACTACGCTGGAGTTGTAGGTTCGATCCCCACACGGGACAAATCTTTGTGTGATCCGCAAAGATTTATTCTGATTCTGGGTGTGCTTTGTGTGTGTGTGAAATGTACGTTTGTGTACACCCCCGTGACACAGGAGTTATTCCTAGTGCGGACGTCGTTTCTTTCAAAGAATAAATATATACATAGTTTTAAATACTATGCAGGTAAAGCTAAAGTCTGGTGAAAGCTGTATATAGGAATAAAGCACTAATAAAATAACCACCTAAAGCAATTAAGCAACATAAGGAAAACTGCTGACACACGCAAACATTTAACTAATCCTCCAAATCCCTTAGAACAAAGGCTTGTTCAATATAACCAAATCCACTCACGTATTGTCCAAACAGAACATACAAGGACTTATTATGTTTAAACATTCATAGTCATGTTTGACAAAACATGTTGGGATTAAACTGACAGCTGATACACGCCCTAATAATTTATTGAGGGTGTTACATTGCATGATGCAACACGATATAGCATTGCTGACATACCCACCCTAAATTGTGGAAACTAGGAAAAAAAACTGTTTATAATAATTTATAAGCAATCAATGGATGACATCAATCGCGAGTTGTTGAAATCAGATTGTCTTAAAAAGCTTATTACAGTATTTCAGACTACATAAATTATAATAGTATTTGGAAATGAACTGCTCTTTTTATGTGTCTTTCAATAAGTATGATAATTGCTGTATTTTATTAATTTCATTTGAAAAGATGGTGCACATGAGTTTCTCACCAGCTCTTCTTATAGTGCAATACCCATCGGAGCTGGTACTTGGATTGATTTTAATTGTATTAATCTAAGCCCCGGTTATTCAAATCATTGTAATTAGCATAATTTAGTTTTACTTATAATTTATTTTTTATATCATTTGTTTGTAATATTTTGACGTGTTCAAGTGCCTCCTGGGGCCTATGAAAATAAATGATTTGAATTGAATTGATTTCGATTCCCAGGTTGGGCAAAAGCGTTACTGGAATATTTCCTTAAGGAATTTCTCAAATAGCAGCACGGAGTTGTCATAGGCTCACCTTCTATCCCATGGGACCTAAAAATAACAGGTAAAGTGTGGGTGTACACCATTGCCATACTCTTTTGGGGAATATAGGCATGATGTAATTTCATTTTATGTTGTGTTAGTTCTTGTATTGACTATGTATCGTTTTATGTCAAAATGTCTTAGGAATAGAAATTAAGTCGCTCTTAAAACCAAACGAAGTCATTTTTGCAATTAAAGCTAAGAACAAAAGTGCCAATTAAACTTAAAATCAAAGTTTCAGAACGAAATGCACAATCTTCACACCAAAGCGGTTGGTTGTCATGTTTCAGAACGAATTTCAGCGTTAATACTGTCAGTACTTTTAACCGCATCAGTTTGCTTCCGCGGAGAATTTCCGCTTTTCTGTAGAATGCGAAGCATTTGTTGTTTGTATTACAGACGGGAAATGGTTTAAAAGAGAATGCGTAATAACAATTGCTTCAAATTGTTTGTTGTCATTACTACATAGTATAAAACAAAGTCGCTGTACGATGTCTGACCCTATGTATACTTAGATCTTTAAAATTTCGCAACGGATTTTGATGCGGTTTTTTTACAAGACAGTTGAGAAATTTAGGGTCCTGATAGTAGCTAGGATAAGTACATATACATAAATAGTAATAAATAAATATCACACAACGTTATCTAGTCCCAAACTAAGCAGAGTTTGTACTATGGGTACTAGGATAACTGGTATTAATACATATATATATTTTTATTTTGTAAATACATGCTTATTATACATAGAAACACCCAGTCTAAGACAAACCTCCATGTTCACCCACACAAAAAATAGTCTTGAGCGGGGATCAAACCCGCGACTTCTGCGTAGCAGGCATTTGCACTACCGACTCCGCTATCCGGACATCATAATCCCATCGTTATAGTAAGTATTGACTACACACTATTCGAAGACCTAGAATAATGTGCTATTTAAGACTTGAACGATTTTCAAAACCGTACCTACAAGCCATAATAATAGCAGCCCTGTATCTATTACATGTCCCACTGCTGGGCTCGGGCCTCTTCTCACGATGAGAAGGGTTACGCCATAGTCCAACACGCTGGCCAAGTGCGGTCTGGTAGACTTCACACGACCTTGAGTACTTAGTAGGCACTCTCAAGTTTCTAACTCTCAGTTTTCCTTCACCGAGCGATAATTTATATGATAAATACACACATATCTTCGAAAAGACGAATCTTGACGATTTATTGACAGATAAATCCTTGGCTTCGAACCCGAATCCTTTGACTTTGCAGTCCTAATAAAGAACAGAACATTTATACAAAAATATTGAAACTAAAATTACTTATACCAACAATAAAATTATGATATCATTAATTAAAACAACATGACATTGCTTTTTACACCCTGTATTTTTAATTAAAATAAAACCGTTACTAAATAAAACCTAATTAAAAACTATAAGTATTTCAATATGCCATCTGCTGTTAACAGCTGATAGTGGTTAAATTTGCTATCGCCAATATCATCTTGTACATAAGTTGTGTGTGTGTGTTTGTAAAGCATCTGATACATGATACAGTGTGTATTTCCTCTTGTTTGTTAATTAAACTTGTGACCATTCTTTAGATATTGTGAGCTGTTTTACAATTTACATTATATGGCATTTCTATGCAGTGTCGAAAGCTCTTACAACTGATCCAAACTTAAATGGTCCCAGATTCAGTTGTGGCAGGATGATATCTTTAAAAAAAAAACATAATTATGCATCATTTAGATACCTGACAAATTAATAAATAACATAAAGTTAAATTTTTTTTTTGGTAAAATAAGTTAAGTGCAAATTGCAGTCATAACGGTAGCAAAAGTCCTAAAATATTGACAAAAGATAACGTATCATGCACAAATGATGCAAGCCAAAACCACCCTGTATAACATTTCATTACCCTATCCAAGGTATTACAAACTACAAATAAAGAAAAAAAACGCACAATTCTTCCCTAAATGGCCGGCAGATGGCCTGATGTGCCAAATGGCAAATGATACAGAAGTGCAATTTCGTAACACGTTTTAAAATAACATAGTACACGCCTACACGTCAACCTATACAATTCCAGTATAACCTGGTCTTGCATTGCATGAAAAGCACATATAACGCGATACCATCTTATTCTGGCAATGTAGAGCTTTATATGAAGCTGTGTGTACAAAGATATTATTATATTTCGTAACGCTTTTTACTTGTAATAAAATTACGGGTCTTGAGTTAATTTAGCACACATTTTACAGTTTCTTATGTAACATAATTGTATTAAGTATATACCGCAAACGTGTGTGTATTTGGGTAATTTGGTTTCATTAAATATAATTATATTGTATGTACTCAATGCAAAAATAAATATAAGACATTTAGTTGTTCAGTGAATATAGTAATTGTGTTCATTAAAAATATTACTTTTGAGTTTTTTGATATGCAGTTGGCCTTGCTTTCAAAAGTGAACATAGTTATTAATATTTTATGTCTATCTTTTTATTAATTACCTCTTTTATTAATTAAAAAAAGAGTTTATTTTTTAATTTTTAACAAGTGAGTTTTATTCTTGAAAATCCCAATTTGCAATCGTTAATCACTAGTTTAAACATAACACACATATTTACAAACACAAAATGCGATATGCTACGAGGTAGAAAAAAGCTAAAAACAAAACAGATTTCCTTGACAGTTTTTCCATCAGTAATAATAATATTGAACAGCAATAAATCATTTTACAAACACACTCACCACTTGGACTACTGCCCTATATTTGTGCTGTGGTATTACCACGTGCCTGAGTTACTTTCATTCCCAAGCTAAACACTTCCTGGCGACCCAAATACCTCACCTCACCAACCTGAAATCCACCTACATACCACAACTTACAGTTCAAATTCCGGTTTTATCACCCGTGATTTATTTCTTTTCGATAGTGGGAGTGAATACGGCGAATTCGGGACCGGGTTCTGTTTTTTTTTCACAAGGTCATTGGTGTACCGGTAAAGGTGTTTAATTTGTAGGTCAATCTGTATCCCGGCCTTGCGTGTGGTGAAAAAAAGTTGTCGGCTTCGGGTTTCGGCTTTTGGCTTTTGATGGACTTACCTGGAAAAAAGAAAGATATGGGTGAGTTTCGGTAGTTTATTGGGGATTAGGATAAAAACTTTTTTGAGGGAACCTTTATTTGCTTGGTTAGTATAGTACACGTGCGAGTATTAGTTACATATTGACTTGAATGGTGTTACAAAAATTTTGTTGCATTGATGTTATTATGGTAGCAGCCCTGTATCTAATACATGTCCCACTGCTGGGCTCGGGCCTCTTCTCATGATGAGAAGGGTTAGGCCATAGTCCACCACGCTGGCCAAGTGCGGATTGGTAGACTTCACACGACCTCGAGTACTTTTTAGGCACTCTCAGGCATGCAGGTTTCCTCGAGATGTTTTCCTTCACCGTTAGCGAGCGATAATTTTTATGATATACACAAATCCTCGAAAAGACTTTGACTTGACTTTGACTTTGAATTCGCTGTCCTACGCTCTCCCACACGGCTATCGCTGCTATTGATGTTATTGTATTGTATTATTTATTTATTTATTTAAAACTTCATGTACAAAGATATCGCACATAGGCGGACTTAATACCATAGACATTCTCTACCAGTCAACCTTTGGGTGATGCTGAGCAGAATAATAAAATATCTATAAGTTATAATAATATTATTACACAAATAACCAAATTGTACGTAAATGAAGCTAAGTAGATAACATTAAGTTCTCTATTGTTTCGCATAATTTTCTTAGGCATAATTTAGCTTCACATACCTTTATTTGGAATAATGATAATAACACCTAATATTAATTTGGGATAACTTTTGTCGCAGATTTTTAGCACAAATACTTTACGCATAATTTGTATGCCAAATGCTTATTTTGCGTATAAATACGTAACAGTAGAGTACAATACCCACACTTCTCCTGTTATGTTTATTTATTTATTACAATGATCATTATATAGCTCACAGTCTTAAACCAAACGCAACATAATGGAAAACATAAAAAAAAAAGAAATTAAATACAGTAAGAATTAAAATTAAACTTTCTAAAATTAAATTAAATTAAATAAAAAATTGCAATTATATAAAAGTAACAAATATTATTAAAATAACACATAGATCCAATTTTATATAAAGTATTCAAATAAAGCATAATTCCAATTAAATTATATTATAATTATTATTATTTATCTAACTAATAACTCTTTAGGTGCCATGCCTATCGCCTTCCACCGGGCAAAATTACAACAACGAATTAATATTAAGCGAAAAAAAGGATCCCTTAAATTATTCTGCTACGCTCTTTTTAGCAAATTCCTACATATACGAAGATTATTGTTTCGAACCTTTATCTATCTATCTATTTTTTCGAACCATAATGTATCCTACTTAAGATAGGAACAAATGGATAAACGTGACGTCACCAAATAAAACATACAGTTGAGAAATTTAGGGTCCTGGCTCTTGCTGGTTCAAATATGCCGGTCACATATCTTTTTCAACTGTTCCTTAGTAAAATTTGCTAAGATAGCTAAATGCTATAAAATGATCAATACGAACTTAATCTATTTAGTAGTAAATCTGCAATAATAATAAATAGACAGGAATTAACTACCTTAAATTAGATTATAGACCAGACAAAAGGCCTATGCAAGCGACATGGCTAACTCGACAAAGGGCAGGCAATCAGTCAACCAACGTGTATTCTCTAACAAAACAGGCTATATTATTATCCTATATTGCCTAAATATATTGCTATCATAGAATTATTACATCTAGAAGCATTTTTTTGAGTAGATACTATATATAATTATAACATACAATTACTACTGGACTGGATGCGGAAGGCGCGGGTTTTGTGGCGCAAATTGAGAGAGGCCCATGTCCAGGAGTGGACTACGAAAGGCTAAATGATGATGATGATGATGATACAATTACTTAGTTACAGGTGAGGTGTCAGAGAATTCCTCCGCATAGACCTCGACTGCAAGGAACGAAGAATAAGGCTGACGGCATTGAATGGTAATGCTGATTCTTTGAGCCAAGTAAAAGCCAGCCTTCTGATCACGTGAAGCGTCAATTAACCGCTTTAAAATATCTTTAAATAATATACCTAGAAGCTAAGTTCAGTTATGTTTCAGTTCAATACGACTCTTACGTACATATCAGATTTTTGTTTGTGTGCGTATCGGCTAAGCGGCGCGTGGCGTAATTTTCACGCACACATCTATCTGTTTTTGGCTTTATTTTTAAATACGATGCGCTTGTAAACAGACTATCAATCTAGGCCTTATTAATCTATGATTGCTGAGTGTAAAGGGATGATAATACAGGTATTGATAGACTAGTGGAACGTAGATTGCGACTAAATTGGTTAGGTCAACGTACAAACATTAGCTGATTAGATTGTTGGAAACCATTCAGAAAATTTGAAAAACGGCACTTAGCATTTTGCGGACAAACGTAACATAACATCACGCCTATATTACTGAGAAGAGTGTGGCAGAGTTGTACAACACCCACATTTCGCCTGTTACATTTAGGTCCCATGGGAGAGGCAGTAACTCTATAGCCAACCGGGCACAATTTCAACTTCGTGCTGCTATTGTAAATTTCCTGACGGAAAGTTCACAAATAACACTTTGTCCGATCTGGGAATCGAATTCGAAATTCAATTATTATTTTTTAAAACATCATATTTCTTGTAACTCCAATATATAAATAATATTAATTTATAGGATTTTATAGCATTTTCTATTTCAAATAGATTACAAAGAAAATTTCTATAAAACGAGTTATGGCGTGCACTGTTCTGCTGTAATTATAAAATCGTTTGTTTTTTACACCATGGCGCCGCAAACACAATGTAATAATTAAAATGTCTGGCAATAATTGACTATTAACCGATTTTCCATGAATAAACAGGCAATAACAGGATTGTTTAATTGGTGTATTTGATTCTTTAACACTTTGGTTTTATTCTAACCTTATTGTAACAAAAAAAACATATTAATGCTTTTCAGTCTAGCAAAGAAAATTGACTAACATTTAAAAAAATTGGGGGCTAGTTAATAGAAGATGGATGCATAAGAAACTGGATGAAGTTACTAATATTATAAATTGACGTTATGTACATATATTACAATACAATACAAACAGTACAGTATTATAAAATGACGTGAATTTCCTCCTGACACAAGCGAATTAAGCTCAGCTGGAGTGGGTTAACAAGAATACTAAAAATTCGTATTTGCAAATTACTAATATACATTTTTTTTTTTTTTACTTTATGTTTATTCTTTTTAACACTTATAACGCTCGGGCTCGTTTTAAGTTTTGCTTTGCACACCCTGCTTCTTCCTGACGCTTTGTAGGCACTGCATGGCTTTCTACGGGGGAGCTATCTTCCTAAGCTACCGAGCGGGTGGGCAGGTTGCGGATAGCCCGCCCCATACCATGCAAATTTTTAGCATGTTATGGGGAACGTCCAAGGTGTGGACCCCGGACAAAGGAAGGGTAGCTCTCACCTATATCCCATGTAAGAGTTACCAAACCTCACCCTCATCCTATGATCCATACTTCCTCTGCGATGTGCATCACCACTCCACTCACCCTCACATTCCTCCATTTCCTACCTTGCCCCAAAAAAAAAATGTATATGTGCGTATATATGTTTAATATATGTATTTATAGGTCGGTAGAATGCAGGGACTACGAGGTCACGTTCCTGCGTGTTCACCATCGAACTAGACCCGATGCTGGATAGTCAGTGATCTCCCGCGTGTTTGTGCCGTGCGCGGGGACCCGTACGGTGGGATGAAGGAGTCCTGGAGGTTGAGTGGAGTAGTGAGCCGGCAGTAGTTGCACGCTGCACACAACACACCTCTTTGGTCTGGATTTCCGCCCACACGGGCGGTCGTGAAGTAGCTAATCACGATCAATCGGCTGCGACATCCCATAAGCGGGCTGTCAAGCGAGGTTCGGCGAGCTGGACGCGGATGATCGACACAGCGCGAACTCGACTCCTACTTGCGGCATTGTCTCGTGCTGCGAGCGGGATCGAATTTTTCTCGTTGGGTGCGGACCGTCTGCGATTCCAGCAAACTGAACCTATACCGAAGGAGTATCCCTGACGACCATGCGTCCGAACGCATGGCGTCCCCGACGTGAGGGCTCCATGGAGGGTGGGGAGCTCCTAAGGTGAAGTTTCTAAACAATAACCTATGGATTCTTATGAGACTACTAAACAAAAACCAAAACCAACAACAAAGGCCGCGTCTAAAGATGCGCCAAAACACACCACTATCCGGGCTGCGTCTCAAGATGCGCCTACAACACTACACTCTCCTAGGGTTGCGTCTCTAGATGCGCTGACGCGACAACAGCGGAATGCTGCGTCCACTGATGCCCCTAGACATGCACACACAAATGCACCCACAATGGTCGCGTCCAAGGACACGACAGGGATGGGGCCTGCTGGAGGCGCGCCGAACCAGGCTGCGTCTCTAGCGGCTACATCTATGTCGGGGTCCAAGGATGCACCCGCAAGAGTGGCATCTACCGCTACGCCTCGGGAAGCCAATCCGGATCAACCGAGAACAGCTACGCTCAAAGATGCGTCAAACCTGACTGCGTCAATGAGTGTGCTGTCAGTGGGGAGTTCGGAGAAGCTGACGGAGATCGTGGCGGGAGATGCTCCACCAGGGACTGCATCATCAACAACACCCACCACACTGGACATGACCTCCCTGCGGGATGCCATACACCCAGAAGAATCCTGGACGTTACACACCAAAAAGCTAACGTCCTCAAAGAAACAACGCTTAAAAGCAAAAGCGAAAGCTGCTGCTCAACGGGCGGTTGCAACAGACGCTGTGAGGCGCCTGGAGAGTCTGGAGTCCGCGGCGGCGGCCACCTCCACCAAGGGGGCTACCGCTGCTAGGACTTCCGGAGACACCAGCGCTAACGCAGCACCTCGCGCCGGACCACATAAGCGCAGCATGAAACCCAGAGGCCGTAAGAGGCCCACTAAGCAACAACAACAACATCAACATCAAAACACCGATGGATCCAGGCAGGAGCCGAGAGCGCAGAAGCGTACGCGACCGGAGGATTCCATTACGCCGACCGGGGTGGGCAAGAAAACCAAAACTGTCAAACCCCGAGCGGCGGATGGTTCCGCTGCAACGTACGCCGAAGCAGCGGCTTCATGCCTGGCAAACGACCTCTGTGTTGCCGTCATGACCGAGCCGTTTGCGGACATGACGCAACAGCAAGCAGAGGCAGTTCAGAAGGCCATCGAGGACAAACTGTGCGAGGAAATGTGGGCTACACCTGAGGCCACCCTCGAAGAAGAACCAAATGACATCAGGTTCAAAGGTAGAGCGCACTTCGCGGATGGTGTCCTCAAAGCTTGGTGCTTTGACACTTTCACGCGCGAGTGGCTCACCAGAACAACGGCCAAACTGGTGTCACCCATCACTAACACAACCCTAATAGTACGTCCCCAGGCAGCTATACCGAAGAAGATAGCCTGCACCCTGTTCGTCCCAGGTTGGACAGGTGAACTGGACAAGCTGCGGACGCTACTATCTAGACAGAACAGGAACCTGAACATCAAGTCTTGGACTGTGGTGCATGAAAAAGTTAGGCAGGACCCTCCGGGAACCAGCCTACTTCTGCGCATCACAGAACCTGAGGCGACACAACTTAAAAACCAAGATCGCCAGATCCACTACAAAATGGGGCTGATCTACATGCGGTTTCGGGACACGGATGCCAGGCAACTGGCACCCGCGACGTCCACGGTACCGCCCCCTGCTGCAGTGGTAACACAGCCACAAGCAGCAACAGATCCGCCGCCTGCAAATCCACCGTCGACGAATTCCACGGAGGTGACTGTGATCGCGGCAGCACCCACAGAAACACCAGTGGAAATGGACACGCAACCGCCCCCATCACCTGCACTCACATCCGATGAGGAGTTCTTTCAAGAGGCGGGAGGGGAGAGCGAGCTCAGCGAGAGCAACCTCTACTCCTCCCCGCTTCGAGAAGACTAAAATCATCCAGTGCAACATCCAGCACAGCCAAACTGCGACGGCTTCACTGCGCAGAGTGCTGGAACTCAACACCCAAACAATCGCCCTAATCCAGGAGCCGTGGGTTAGGAAGGGAAAAATATGCGGGCTGGGCAACACTGGAGGCAAACTACTTGTGGATCCCTCCGTGAGTAACCCTAGATCATGCATACTTATGCCCAAACACACACCAACACTACTAATCAATGAATTCTGCTCTAGAGATCTGACAGCTGTCTTAGTAGCTAGGAAGCACCAACAGCTCCCAGACGTCGTCTTCGCCTCTGCGTACCTACCTAGTGACGGAGACGTCCCAACCCCAGAACTCGACCAGCTGGTTGAGTACTGCGCGAGGGAAAAACTGGAGCTGATCATCGGGGCCGATGCAAACGCACACCACACCCTTTGGGGCAATGCTAAGTCAAACATCCGAGGTGAGGATCTCCTTCATTTCATTTTAAACAAAAATCTAATCTTACTTAACACTGGTGCGGAACCAACATTTACTAACCGTAGATCAAGAACAATAATTGACGTAACACTAACAACGACGAATATTGCACCATCCATCCGCGACTGGCATGTATCCAATGAACTATCATGCTCAGATCACAGATGGATACGCTATAACATTGACATGGACCTGCCCAAACCGCAACCGAGAAGGTTGCCTCGTAAGACAGACCAAACCAAATTCCGGAACTTGGTCATCTCAGAGTTGGGCAGACAACCCCCTTTGCCAGACAAACTAACATTAAATGAACTAGAAAACCAGGTAAACAACATTACGTCCACGCTTATCTCATGCTTCGAACAGTCGTGTCCTCTCTCGACGCCAAGACGCCATGGTGGGAGACACTGGTGGTGCCTAGAACTAGAACGGCACCGCCGCAAAGTGAGAAGACTGTTCAATAGAGCAATGAACAATAGATCCCCAGAGCTATGGGACAATTACAACGCAGCGAGGAAAACCTATAAGAAACTATTACGACAACGCAAACAAGACAGCTGGAGACGGTTTTGCTCTAGTATAGAAAACAATAATCAGGCAATCAAAGTGAAATCATGTCTCTCGAAAGAGACTGATCATACAATAGGTTGTCTTAAAAAACCAGATGAAACATACACAAAAAACGACGTGGAAACCAGTGAACTGCTTCTGACGACTCACTTCCCAGGCTGCCAGATTGCTGATGAACAATCGTGGCAGGCATACGAAGAAAGAGCAACCACTAGTACTGACTGGAACGTAGCAAAACAAGTAATCAACAAAGAAAAAGTCCTATGGGCACTAAACACATTCCTGCCATTCAAGGCAGCTGGGCTGGACGGCATTTTCCCAGGACTTCTAAAATGGAGCGGGAACGTAATCGTCGATTACCTTATCAAGGTTTTCCAGGCCTGCCTAGCGCATCGTTACATTCCTCTAAAATGGCGGGAAGTTAAAATCATATTCATCCCCAAACCAGGCAGAGGCGACTACACGCAGCCAAAGTCCTTCAGACCAATTAGTCTCACATCGTGCCTACTAAAGGTGATGGAAAGACTATGCGATAGAAAGATCAGAGGCCAACTGACAGTCCACAAGCCCCTGCATCCCAATCAACATGCCTATAGTGAAGGCAAATCCACTGAATCAGCACTCCATTGCGTGGTAACTCGTATTGGCAATTCTCTAAAGTCAAAACAGCCAACCCTGGGTGCCTTCATTGACATTGAAGGAGCTTTTGACAAGACGAACTTCACCAGCATAAACCGAGCCCTAACCGCACACGGAGTGGCACCAACGCTCGTGCAATGGATACACAACATGCTAAAACAACGCGCTATTCAGTTCACTGTAAATACTACCACTCGAGGCATCGTAGGAAGAGGATGTCCGCAGGGGGGTGTGTTATCACCTCTGCTATGGAACATGGTGGTCAATGAACTCATCACGGAGCTCAATGTTCACAACCTCTACACGGTAGGTTATGCAGATGACATAGCAATATTAATATCAGGCCAATTTGAGGGCATCCTCTGCGATCTGATGAGAAAAGCCTTCAAATTAATCGAGAGATGGTGCTCGGAACATGAACTCTCGGTTAATCCAACTAAAACAGAACTCATCCTTTTCACTAACAGAAGAATACCTGGCCCATACAGGCTACCGAGACTCTTCAATACCGAACTTAAGCTCAAAGAGGAAGTCAAGTATTTGGGTGTAATACTAGACTGCAAACTACTCTGGAATAAACACCTCGAACACAAAATAAACAAAAGCACGATTGCTTTTTACCAATGCAAGAAAATGATAGGAATAAACTGGGGACCATCACCGAAAATCACGTTATGGCTGTACACAGCCGTAATAAGACCGATGCTGACCTACGGTGCTCTAGTATGGTGGCCTAGGACAGTCCTAGCAACCGCTATATCAAAACTAAGAAGCTTCCAAAGGCTAGCTTGTGCTTCTATCTGCGGCTGTATGAAAACAACCCCCACGACAGCGATCGAGATGGCCCTACAAATATTACCCCTAGACCTCTACATACAGCAAGAAGCAGCAATAGCCGCTGTTCGGCTTATGCACCTAGGTCTATGGGGAAAAAACCACACGAGTCCACACACGAACATCCTGAACCAGGCAATCGAGTTACAACCACTCATTGCTGCTCCATGTGATAGGACTCTTCCTGTATACAACTTCAACAAAAATTACAACATAGAATTAATTGAGGAGGCAAAGGATCAATCAGGAGCCAACGAAGTACGCGTATATACAGATGGTTCCAAAACGGATAGTGGTTCAGGAGCTGGCGTACACTCCTTTGACCTCAACATAAACATCCACATTCCTCTGGGAAATCACAGCTCAATATTTCAATGTGAATGTGTTGCACTAACACTCGCCGCAAAAGCCATTCACAAACGGCAAGTGGAGGGAATAGGCATCAGGCTCATTTCTGATAGCGCAGCAGTTCTCAAAGCTCTTCTTAACAATAAAACCAACAACAAACTAATTATAGAATGTCACGATGCCCTAGAAAAAATTTGCTCCAGAAATCAGGTCACCCTGCAATGGATCAAAGGGCACAGTGGATCTCTTGGTAACGACATTGCAGATGAACTAGCGAGAAGGGGATCAGATACGACAGTACAAGGCCCGCAACCTCTTCTTCCAATCCCCTTCACGCAATACCGGACCTGGATCCGCCAAAGATCGATAGAGACCCAAAACCAACGATGGTCAGATATCGCTGAATGTCGGCAAGCCAAACTTACAATACCTCAAGCCAATCATCGACTCACAAAAAACCTCCTAAGACTAAACAGAACAAACCTAAAAATAATGATAGGGTCAATAACGGGTCATTGTCCCTTGAACAAACACCTATACACAATAAAGATCACTGACAGTCCTCTCTGTCGAGGATGTCTTGACGCCGAAGAAACGGTCTCCCACGTAGTCCTGGAATGTAGGGCCGTTGCTTCTCAACGGGAACAAATCCTCGGAACAGTGAGGTCACTCCGCGAAGCCTGTGAAGTCCCCAGGAAACTTCTGAGCTTCTGGGCGGAGTTAGGCTGGCTATGTTAGCCAGGACTCTCCACGCACAATGGACCAAATGAGAGTCTAAGTGCGGAAAAATGAGTCCACTTTCCATTCCATTCCATTAACACTTATAAATAAAAAAAACCGACTTCAAAAAGTAGGTAAACTAAAAAGCAAAAAATAAATTTACTTCGCACAAAATAATACGTTTTTTCATTTAGTTAAATAGAAATTATTAAATATTTATTTTATAATTCTGAAGTCGGTGCCAAGTAAAAACAACCTTTCTACAATATCAAATTACAGTTCACACAAAAAGGGAGGCGTAGGTGTTCTAGTGCCCAGTATTGGTACTTACCACAGAAATATAACTAATATTCAGTCAGAAAAAAATTGTTAGAACGATTGATATTATCTATACAGAGTTATTAATTGTTTACTTGGCACCGACTTCAGAATAATAAAATAAATATTTAATAATTTCTATTTAACTAAATGAAAAAACGTATTATTTTGTGCTTAGTAAATTTATTTTTTGCTTTTTAGTTTACCTACTTTTTGAAGTCGGTTTTTTTTTTTGTTAAAAATTATTTTATTTTACGATTTTAAGTGATGGGTAGACCGAGCAAGAATCTTTCTCGAATGAGGAGACGACGGTTACTTGAGACGGAAAACTTATTAATAATAGACAAGAATTAAATCATTTCACCTGACTATTGAGGGTCACGACCTTCCATCATCAGCTCATTTGACACAATAACTAGCAGTAGGAATACGCGTACAGTAGTGAAATAATTATCCTTTAACTCCTAACTATTGAGGAGTTGACCTTCCATCATCAGCTCAACCACATAAAATTATTGCGACCAAGCGTAAATCCTGGCCTCGATTAATAAAATATGAGGGTTGCCCCCGATTTCTCTGGGATCCCATCATCAGATCATGACATGCTGACAATGGGACCACCTTTGAAATATTTACGTTCCAACAGCTCACTTGACATCATAACTAGCAGTCTGAATATGTGTACAGTAGTGAAAGAATTATCCTTTAACTCCTAACCATTGAGGAGTTGACCTTCCATCATCAGCTCATCCACATAACAATACGTAAATACTGGTGCAGCTTTGAAAAACACACTAAAAACATTACATGTGCCTATAAAATTCTAGGGTTGCCCTCGATTTCTCTGAGATCCCATCATCAGATCACGACATGCTGACGATGGGACCCTTTTGGAATCATCTCCTGTCCAACAAAAAAAGAATCATCAAAATCAGTTCATAAACGACGGAGATATCCGTGAACAAACATAAAAAAAAAGCAACATATATACGAATCGAATTGAGAACCTCCTCCTTTTTAGAAGTCGGTTAAAAATGATTATGTAACAAAAATCAAGCTTTTATGACTTGAAAACTAAATACGTTTTCCGGGATGTTGTTGTACTTAATAAGTTGCATAAATAATAAAACTTTTAACATGCAAAGTGTCAAACAAGTTTTCTTAGAAAACATGGTTTTCTATGACCCAACTAATTTTATTGAAGTTAACTAACTACGGTTCCGGTAACGTAATTAAAACATCGATTGATAATACTTTTACTTTTTGGCAATTATGATTTTAATTTGGGTGTGATAGGAAAGTGTGTATGTAATTGGATGATTGCCATGGGCTATGTATGGAATAATAGTTACCCTACTGCGTTTTGGTTTGTTAGTGATGTAAAATAAGGTTGCCTGGCAGAAATCACTATTAGTAATAAGGCCGCCCATTGTACTGTAATCACTAGATATAAGTTCAAATTATAAACTTAAGGTGTACAATAAAGTGTATAATAAATACATAAATAAAATAACTAGTGGTGGTAAAAGAATCTTCAAGTTTTTTTTTCCAAATACTTTTTCAAATAAATGCATCGATTTCATTTTTATTTGTTTGGGCAAACGTGACTTTTCTTTTTTTTTAACGGCGCCCGTACTAGGAATAACTCCTGTATTGCGGAAGTTCACAAACATATATTTCAAATACACAAAGCACACCCAGAGTCAGAAAATATCTTAGCGAATCACACAAAGAGTTTGCCCATGTGGGGATCGAACCCACAACACCAGCAGAGTTGAAAGCGGCGAGGCGCTGTAACCACTACGCCAACCATGCACTTGTTCTTCACACAGTTTTCTTTCTTGAGCCTTGAGTTCTTTGAATGAGCAGAATATCTCATCATATTTCTTTATTTTTAATTTTTTCATTTTAATCGCTCTTTCATTATAAGCTTATGAGCAAGCGATGTTAGCCTTAGTTTTATATGCATTAAATTATTATGCCGCCACTAGAAGCAAAAACTTATAATTGGCTTTATGGTTTCTAAAACTATTGTTATTGCAGTTATTCTAGCTGTAAGTTTCTATATGATAAATAAAAAAATAAATACCGAAAATTACATTCAAATCGGATATGTAGTTTACGAGAAAATCGCGAACATGAAAAAGTTATATACATACTTACGGATCGTATACAGAACCTCCTTTTTTGAAGTCGGTTTCCACTTCAGATAACATTATCCCTTCGAATAGGAAATTTATATCCGCACAGGATGGAACGGGACTGACAGATATAGGAAAGCTTCCATTCTTGGAACCGTAGGTGTGAAACGTTGATTTTAACATAACATGGAGCCTCCCCGAGCGACGTACACAATCAACCCCTACGTCCGGCGCACCCTGGGCAGTCTGCAAAATGCCACCAAGCAGACTGGCGAATCCTTTCACCACGATGGCAAGTCAACACCATGAGCATATATGACTGCAGTCATCGATACGAAAGAAGAAGAACATAACATAACATCACGCCCATATTACCCAGAAGGGTGTAGCAGAGGTGTACAACACCAAACTTCGCATATCGCTATCTACAGGCACAATTCCAACTCCATGCTGGTACTGAGAATTTTTAAACGGAAGGTTCACAAATAAGAGTTTGATGATTTGGGCAAACTGTTATTTGTACTCGGGATCGAAATCTCGAGGTAAGAGGCGCATACACTAACCACTGAACCATCGAGGCAAGTACTTTTAACTGCGGAAAAAACTAGTTTATACATAAGCTAGCTTACACCCGCGTGTTATATTTGGCAAATTATATACTTAAACATTCCTTAAGAATCATTCAATATATTTGCGAAATCCGTATGATAATCCGTTCTGTGGCTGTCAGCTTAGCAGCATGAAATGCTGACTGCTAGATGCAAATATCCGAGTAGCTTTAGGTAATATACGAAAACAATATAGAAGCCTTTAAAATTTGAGGGTTGCCCTCGATTTCTTTAGGATCCCATCATTAGATCGTAAACTAACGAACTTGGGACCACCATGATAAGTATACTCTTTCAAACAAAAAGTATTTTCTGATATCAGTCCGGGTGTCTTCGAGCAATTGGTGAGTAAATATAAAAAAAGAAGTTGGTTAAAAAGTGACACACGACAATAGATACAAGTCAACGCAGTCGGTAAAAACATAACACTCTTTTTTAGGCTGTCGTGTATAAAGGCTTGTAAAAAAGTAGCAGTTCTACATCCGGAGCGCGTGGGTATAAAGGTTGTATCAAATTTCATAAACACGTTTCATATTGAACTTTTCTAATGGTTTTTTCGTGGAATAGAACGAAATTGATACAAACGTTTGTGGTATTTTTTTTGTTTTATTTTCGGCGAATTCGGCGGCAAAAGTAGAACTGCCTCGTATCTCCGCGTGGTCTTGGATTCGGTTATCGAGTTGGATAAAAGTGTTAATTGGATTTTTTTCATAAATTAATTTCATACATTCTTAATACCAGTACGGAGTTGGATTTGTGCCCGGTGGATGGCGATTGTGTCGCCCCTTGTCACATAAAAATATGAAACATAGGTGTTACACACCATTGCCACATCCTTCTCGTAAATAAAAGCGTGATGATAGCTTATGTTAATAGGTATATTTAAGCGGAAAGTGTAGTGTAATCAGTATTCAAAATTTTGTAAAGATTATCTTTTTAGGCTCAAAGAAATAGGCCAAACCGCCGATCATACACTTCATAATATAGTATTGTGGCGGTCTCCGCACATATAATAAATGACGGTTAACATCGCCAAGAAGTGACACACTCGTCACAACTGTCAAAGAGCGCTGAATCGCGATAACGAAATGTTCGCACACAGTGTTTATATATACCACTTCCAATACGCTACCGTTGGACAGCTGTCCGCCAGGTAATTCCACCGAGCCTGGCCGGAGGATCCTCCCTTTGTGGTGGAGGAACATCACACCCTGTTCCTTTACAGTTTATCATATAGTCGTCAAATCCAATGATTTGATACTACCGCGTTACTATTTCGCTTCCCTGCGAGTTTTGGCAGCATTATGGTTGGTTGGTTGGTAGTCTGAGGGTAATTGAATCGTGTATTGGTAGTTTATACAGATATTTCAAATAGAAATAGTAGACGTCCTGCCAAATTACAGATGCCTCAACATCGGACTTCAGTCCATAGTAAAAATTCATTTTGTATGGCTATTCGCATATATATCTAATAAATTACCTGATTGTTTAAAAAAGCTTAATTTAATGTTATTTAAAAGAAATGTATTTAAATTATTAATTAATAAATGTTATTACTCTATGAATGAATATTTAGAAGATAAAAATATCATTGTTGTGATTCAGAATTAGGTAATTGTTTGAAGTAGTTTTAAGTATGCATGATAAGTTAATTAAATTTTAGTTATAAGTTAATATTTGTACGCCAGAAATGGTAAAATGTATGAAACTAAAGTATAATTGTGAACACCTATTTGTACTACATTTTGACAAATAAATGATTATCTTCTTATCTATCTTCTTATCTTCTTCTTATACTTACTTATCATAAGATGGAAAGAAAGCTCATGATAATATTAAAATTACTACTACAGCGCTTCTGCACAAAAGCATAGTATGCATGGGTCCAGTAATTTTTAATAAAATCCCAAATGACATTAAAAAGTTGCCCATAAATATATTTAAAAAGTCCTTGAAAAATCTGTTACTTAAGAAATGCTACTACAATATATGTGATTATTTGAATGATATGCTATGATTATGAGAGATGGGGAATGTTACTATGAATTGTTCAATAATGTGCTCTTGTTACCAATTTAAGCCTATATAGAATTATATATATATTTTTTTTATTTTTATCAATTTTTCATTTTATGTTATTCACTAATTATTGGACATTTTACCTGTTGACATTTTGTATTGTGTATTATTGATCCTAATTTTATGACATTAATTGTAATATTTTGCTGATTCTATTTATTATCGGACTTTATAATGTTAAATTAATTTGAAATTGAATTAATAATTTTTGCATGTCATGTAAGTGTGATAAAAACATGTTGAACATTATTTAATTGTAAGACCTTGTTGTACCATGTTTTAGCAAAATAAATGATCTTATCTTATCTTACTAAAAAGTAGCATAGAATAAATTCTTATTACAAAATATCTCATTTATTTCTGATATATTTACTATAAGATGTTTTAATTAAACGGTGATAATTAATTAACTCCATTATTTAAAAAAAAAACAAGATAACTTACTCTCTCATATTTTGTTATATGGTATACTCATAATTTGACACAGTAAAATGAAAGGAGTGTCCTATGTGACATAAATTCTTTCAAACCATTTGACAGTTAAATTTATCCTTTAACAACATTATATTAATATTCATGACATTTATTAATTCGACAACTATCTCCCAAATAAAAGTCAATAAAACATCTTTAGTACGTTTTAATTTTACGTCCATGAATTAATTATTTGATATCAATGTGATTGACTGTCTGTCTGAATTATTTAGAAGCAATATCTCTATACCAGTTCCTGTTTTTATAAATATTGGTATAGATATATGTTATTGGGTACCTATTTGTCAGTCTTGTCTTGTTTATTTAAATTGTTACTAAATCAGTATCAATTTTAGTGTTATTCGTCAAACAAAGTAGTGTAGTTAGTCCTATATGTACTAGATCTTAAATACTACCTCGTGTGTAACATGGACACGAATACTTTAAAAAACATTTTTATATATTATATACATATTTTCTTAATTGGT
This sequence comes from Hypena proboscidalis, assembly GCA_905147285.1. Classification (NCBI taxonomy): domain Eukaryota; kingdom Metazoa; phylum Arthropoda; class Insecta; order Lepidoptera; family Erebidae; genus Hypena; species Hypena proboscidalis. The sequence goes on from LR990147.1 coordinate 4,522,871, forward strand.
CTTGCCTTGTTTATTTATTATAAATTTTGTTTAGTAATAACAATACGCATGTTTGTCAAATTTTGTACCCGCAATAACTAAAGTTACAATGTGAATGCTATGCACACCTTTTATTTGTAAAATTACATATAAGTTAAGCAGATTAATGTTAATATTAAGTATCTCTGTAATTTTACTGTTGGTAGTGCTTAGAAATAAATAAACTAATAAATAAATAAATATAAATCATCGGCACTGAATCATGTTATATTTTAGTAATCAAATCTGAATCAATTTAATTATTTTTTTATAAAAAATCGAAAGAATAGTCGAGTTTGAGCAAATCTGAAACATTCTTCGAGCTTTTTCCCAATGACATGATGATATCGGGATCATAGGTGTGTGGATCTACTGACACAAGAGATCATTCCTAGCAGCCTACAACTTTCCTACAGCTCCCTCTGCCATGGCTGACGGGGAACTTAATACTGCCTGCTTCGGCCCAGTTCTTCGACCTTTACCGTTGCCAGTAAGATCCTAGGGTACTAGTCGGCCGGATCTTCGTCCTCGAACCGTAGCTAGGAGGTAGCAAGCGAAACTAAGATAATGTTTTCAAGATATATATTATTCTCTTAATTATCAATATTCGACAGTGTGCCGCTTAGGTTACTGTTAGAAGGCGGTAACATGTTTAGTTTATCTTTTGAACACTGTGACGCTACATATTGTTACAATATTTCAATTTAAATATGGCCGCCATGAATTAGGGGTCGGCTTTTAGTCTAACACAAGACCGATCTGTATTTTAAAATATTGATACGTCACGAAAATAATTTCACGTGATTTTATTATATTCTAAAATAAATCTAATTGGCAAAGATTCAAAATAGCAAAGCACGTGCAAAATTTATCAACATTTATAAAAAGCCACAGAGCAAAGCTCATATAAATGTCTTTTAACAAAATGAATAGTCCGTCGAAAATATTTAGGAATTAAATTTACGGCTTTGATAAGTTAATAAATCAAATAGAGATTAATTAGGGGAAAGTTTGTTCTTAATTAACAGCAAATAAAACTGATAAGTCTGATATTTGACACACAATATTTGATTCTTTTGGTCACTTTTGACTTAGGATTGTTTTTTTTATTTGTTAGCTTTTATCTATGGTTATTTCGGTTTTTACTTTTTTTCTCTAATTATAAGGTTACATTTAGATATATTTTTAAACAGAAAATTCTTTAATGTAATGAAAATATTTTATTTATCTAAATCGAGAAATAATATTGTATTAAAACTAGTGTAGGTTTCTAATAATAACAATATATGTATAACTTAATGAATATGAAAATTAAGTAAATCCAGAGTAGAATTGGAATACACCGGGTTTTAGTTCGTGCGAGTTTAACCTAGTGTGTTCCGGAGCTGGAATTGTGTCCGGTGAATGACGATAAGCTCATGGGACTGATAACTGGTGAAATGTGGGTGTTCAACCTCTGCCACACCCTTCTGGGTAATATAGGCGTGATGTTATGATATGTTAAGTTGATTATTAGTATTTCCTTTTACCTCTAAATCAACATTTTTTAAGTGACCATATTTATTTCTTTTTCAACATTTTTAATCTATTTAATTTTGAGAAAGTGACAAGCCAGTGTTATTAATAGCATTAATTAAACGTTTTCGATAAAAAAAGTCTGATAAAAACCGGTATTTATTTTCATAAAGAACACTAATTTCTAGAAATTTTATTACTCTAAATTGCAATAAATTAGACAATAATTGCTTGTTAATTTCATACAAATTAAGCATACCTTTACATTTAATTATTTTGTTTTACAACATTGCATACTGTTAATAAATATTTATTATGCCAATTTTATTATATCCAGTTTATTATACCCATAAATAATAGAATGGAGTTTGTTATTTATGCTAATTTTGGAGTTTAAATGTTATCTAATAGACGTCGGAATATGATGTAAAAGGTAAAGCTATTAATAGAAAGATTGATGGGAAATGTAGAAGTTTTAATGACTGATTTACGGCTATTCAACACTATATCTATACTAATATTATAAAGAGGTAAAGTTTGTGTGTTTGTTAAATTGTCAGGGGTAATCTCGGAATCTACTGCACCCATTTTAAAAATTCTTTCACTAATAGAAAGCCACATTATCGCTGAGTGTCATAGGCTATATAAAAAACCGAAAAATTAAAAGGTTTTTACGTGGTAGTCCGTTTTGTAAAGAGAATCGGAGAAAAACTCATCGTTATACGTGAAGGCCACAGCAGCGCGGCAGCGGCGCGCGATGGTTTCGGCTTATTTCGGTTCGCGTTCGTGCTCACTTCGGAAGAAGGAGGCGTGACCTTCCTTTTACATCTGAGACTCCGTGCGGCTCATTTGCGCGGTCGGCTCTTTACGCAGCGGACGTCCCCAAAATTGAATTTTTCGTAACACACTTTCGACATTCATTAATTTTATTTTCGGTACATTAAAAAAAAAAATCTTTTATGTTTATATAGTTTTCATTTAATTTAGGTTATAGATAGGCATTAAGTTTGTTTCATGTACCTAGATATTAAATTAGGTTATAGGTATTAAGTTAGTTTCATGTAGATATTAATTTAGGTTATAGGAAGGTATTAAGTTTGTTTTGTGTAGATATTAATTTAGGAACGCTGCCTTAACTATGAAAGATATATATTTTTGAACATTATGCCCAACGAAGTGGGCACGGGTCAGCTAGTTACTTATATATGGTATGCGAGAATCAAATAATTATGTATTTTTTTTGCACGTTATATAAGTTTTGACATCTGCTTCTTGGTGCATCGCCTTCGTTATAATGATTAATAATATTAGTCCATTAAAAATATTTTCGCAAACTAGATTGACTGTTTAGAAGTGTTTAGAAAGGGACAATCGGATTTTGTAAGTCTTTCTGTTCACCTATCCTGCGTTATAGTTCCATGGCAGATACTTTACTAGATATTGTATTTTTTTTTACATAAGATTGAACGCCAGAAGCAATTACACTATCCAATGGTCCCAATGACAAGGCCAAAAACACACATACACTCACACGAGCATCTCAGTTAAATTATGGATGTTTATTAATGTGAAAAGCTTGCCTTAGATATGACAATACATTAATTAACATTAACTAAATCTTGTTTTGTATAAAGGTTGCTCCACTGCACTGGGGTAATCATTGATTTTATTCATTAATATTAGTTTAATATGCTGTACGTTTTTCCACTCCGCAACCGCGATTCGCTCCAGTGGACATCCAGCATTATATAAGTATAAAACAAATTAATTAAATCAAATTAATTACAACAATAAATTCACCAGCAGCAAAATTAATGACCTCACTTAGTTCTATCATAATCAAGTTTTATAATAAGCTATCAACTTTGATAAAATCTTTACATTATCCTCGACAAAGAAACATGGTTTAAGACATGGTAAATTACAAGAAATTAATTAATAACATGTATTAATGGGGGACAAAACGACACCCGTGGTGAATGCCACCCGGTTATCTTAGGAATGTAATACGCACGATAATTGTTTAACTTTATTATAATGTAATGTTTATTATCATTTTTAATATCATTCTGTTTAATTATATCATAAAAGGCCAGTTTTTTGTCCCTCTGTTGGACAAAGACCAAACGTTGCCAGTCTTCTCTATCTGCGGCAGTTTCTCACCTGTTGTGGTTGTAGGCATCTAGGACTTCCCGCCAGATCTTATACGACCGATAAAATATCATCATTCATCATTTAGCCTTTTGTAGTCCACTGCTGGACATAGGCCTCTCTCAATTTGCGCCACAACACCTGGTCCTGCGCCTTTCGCATCCAGTCCCCTCCAGCGACCTTTTTCAGGTCGTCAGACCACCTGGCAGGATAAAATATAACCTGACCAAATTTAAAAGTGACACAAGTTACACTTGAAAAAAGAACACTGCTGTCACTTTCATTTATGTGTGTTATAAACTTATTGTGCCAATAAGGTTTTATTTTACACCTGTGAAATTGGGCTTTTACCGTATTTTTGTTGGATTCATTTTATTGATGATTTGAAAATTCTAATCGTTTATAGTTTAATTTGTGATATATTTTTTAAACTTACTATGTTATTTCTTACTATATAAAATCTATGAATGCCACAATATTTTTGTTTTTTTTTTACAAGACCATTTAAACATTTGGACAGATGTGTAACGAGTTTTACTGATTCTGTTGTAATAATGAAGTTTCTCAAATTATTGCATACGTTTTTGTAATGTGTAAAATAAATCGTATTACATGACATAATAATATAAATATTACGTCCTCAGAGGAAATAATAAAAGATTACGTCCTAATTGCACGTAATATTGTCGGAGTTTTACAAAATGATAATTAATTACAACCGGATTTTGTTTTTTTTTTGTTCTTATCTCACTAATTTTATGTTATTGAGATATTCAATTTATGTCTGATATTTTATTAGTCCAATTTAGAGTGGTGAATAAATCATTTGTTGTGTTTTTATGATAGTTATTTTTTAAGACAGAGTTTTAAGAAATAATGTGAAGCGCGTTACTCGTCTTTAATTTTTTTGGTTTACATATACTTTGCCACAAAATATGTGCTTACTGCCTAAAACAAGGCAAGGGGATGTTATCTCATGACTCGTATTCCCCTATTTACAATATTTTTATTATCTCTCATGCAGAAGAGAGGAAACCGGCCGCACATTGATCCCTTTCCCCTCTCCCAGCATTTAGGGCTCCGTCAAATATTTTTCTTATCAAAAGGGAAAAATTGGTAGCCGCTGAATTGATCAGATGGTAATCTTAGCCTAGGTAATCCGTATGCCTGTATAACTTTTATTTAGAGTACATTCTATTAGCAATAATAGGTAAACAAATTAACATTCCTCGCAACCGCGATTTAATACCTCAGTAATATTACCTACAAATTAATTACACCACATTCATTACATAAATTTTCCTCCCACACAAATAAATACGTTCATTGGAATTATACATGAATGAGCGTCTGATATACGATGTATACATAAATATAATGCTTGATATTCGCTTATACCTACTTTTATAATACATTTAAACTTAACTTAAACTTTACCAGCAGAGAAGCAGCGATAGCCGTGTGGGAGACCGTAGGACTGCGAAGTCAAAGGTCTCGGATTCGAACCCACGGCACACACCTCTGTCAATAAATCGTTTAGATTCGTCTTTTCGAAGATATGTGTGTATTTATCTATTTATCATATAAATTGTCGCTTGCTAACGGTGAAGGAAAACATCGTGAGGAAACCTACATGCCTGAGAGTGCCTAAAAAGTGCTCAAGGGTGTGTGAAGTCTGCCAATCCGCACTTGGATAGCGTGGTGGACTATGGCCTAACCCTTCTCATCCTGAGAAGAGGTCCGAGCCCAGCAGTGGGACATGTATTAGATACAGGGCTAGTATAAATAAACTTTACTGTCTCGTTGGTGGTTAGCGTGTGTGCATCTCAGCGCCAGGTCACAGGTTCGAACTCCGGGTCGGGCAAAAGTGTTTTCAGGTATTTTTCAGTCGGCAATTCGCTATTGCAGCACGGAGTTGGATTTGTGCCCAATTGATAGCGATAGGCTCATATCACATGTCTCCTAAACATAACAGGTGAAATGTGGGTGATATACACCTTTACTACACCCTGGGTTATATAATAATAATAATAGCAGCCCTGTATCTAATAGATGTCCAACTGCTTGGCTCGGGCCTCTCCTCATGATAAGGGTTAGGCCACAGATATAGATCTACATAGATAACGCAGATGCACGTACTTCGCGTGTCTCAACCCCGACCAAGCGTCGAGGTTGGTCGCCTCTAACTTCAGTCCACGCGCGTCTTTTGTCAGAGAAAATCATAGCGGACGGCTCCAGTTGAACGTACTGGGCGGATGGGCATCGGCGGCATCGGTGTCTTTGAATCGGTTTGGATTTCCCGTCACTAAATTTCGGCTGTGACGTCACAAAAGGTATTAAAAAGTCGGCACGCTTGGTTTTAATACAAATCGTGATACTTGCGTTATCTATGTAGATCTATATCTGTGGGTTAGGCCATAGTCTACCACGCAGGCCAAGTGCGGATTGGTAGACTTCACACGACCTCAAGTACGTTTTAGGCACTCTCAGGCATGCAGATTTACTCACGATGTTTTCCTTCATCGTTAGCGAGCGATAATTCATATGACAAATATACACATATTTTCGAAAAGACGAATTTTAACGTTTGCCGTGAACTGATGTGTGCCGTGGGTTTGAACCCGAGACCTTCGACTTAATGGTGATGTTTTCCTTTACTGTTCTGGGGGTGGTCTCTGGGTAATATAGGCGTGATGTTATGTTAAGAGCGTGTATTCCTTTTCAAAATGTATTCTGTCAATTTTTGTAGTGTTTTGGGAATATTTCGTAAAAACTGAATGAAAGTATGATTTTATTCAACTAACTTTTTAGAATGTGGGCTTTAAAAGGTAAATATGACAATTACATTTAATAACTAAAGCATACTTTTCAATTTTATCAGTTGAAAGAGTATTAACTGTTAAGTTGATAAATTACAAAACTATGCTGTATTTACGAATGAAATATTCCCAAAACACTACAAAAATTGACAGTTACATTTTGAAATGGAATACACGCTCTTAAGATTTGTTCAGTTAAATCTTAGATTTAAACCATAATTCTACATACGTATAAGTAAAAATCTAAATCTGTTAGGCCGACCACACGCGGCGACTCTCGTTAGTCTCTCTCACACTATTTTTATAACGTTAACACGCGGAGACTTAATTAAATAAACAGACCAATGTGTTTGTTTGAAGAAAAATATACAACCAATAGTTTTGTGTATGTTTTGATAGGGGTAAGATTTGAGTCAAGTATCTTTGATATCTGAGATAAGTGACACACTGATTGATTTATTTCATGCTTGCTTATACATAGGAGTATAAACTAAGTTTGATGAAAGATAGTCCACTGTAAACTGTTAAAAATAAAAAAATAAAAATTTATAGTTGGGCGTATCTATAAATAAAGTTTTTTTTTTTATTTTTGACTTAAACATTTTTTTAGTTTTAGCCAGAGGCATAGTTTTATTTATTAACTACACCACAGATATAGATCTTAATAGATAACGCAAGTATCACGATTTGTATTGAAACCAAGCGTGCCGACTTTTTAATACCTTTTGTGACGTCACAGCCGAAATCTAGTGACGGGAAATCCAAACCGATTCAAAGACACCGATGCCGCCGATGCAGTACGATTCAAACGATTCAACTGGAGCCGTCCGCTATGATTTTCTCTAACAAAAGACGCGCGTGGACTGAAGTTAGCGGCGACCAACCTTGACGCTTGGTCGGGGTTCGGACACGCGAAGTACATGCATTTGCGTTATCTATGTAGATCTATATCTGTGAACTACACTCATTATGCACCTATAGGCCCATTACATAAAAAAAATATTTAACTGATTTTATTAGACATTCTCATAAAAACTCGCTCCTATCAGACTAATATTATTTTTAAAACAGGGTGCCAGTAATTCAAATTAATTATTAACTTAACCGTTAAAGGTTGTCTGGAATAAATTGCGTCATGCGATAAGGCCGCCGTTTGTAAATTGTTGTATTTTATATGCATTCTTAGATGTAGAAATATCCTTTAAATTATGTACAAAAAAAGTTTTTATTTATCTATCTTATATCTATCTGTCTTAATGTGTACTTAAATTATAATTACGTAAAATCACACATCAATAAAATATAGGCAACCAATCAGCAACACCAATGATATATCACATAAATTTATCAATCTGATTTTATTACATAATTAGATATCATTATAAAGATTAGGAATCGATTATTAAAAAATCATCTATACTTTATAGCTTGATTAGCTTATTAAAATGGATCTAACACTTTATGGATTTATATCTTATTTTATATTATGTGAAATTTATTGTGGAATATAAAATTTAAAATTGATTTTTGGTGGTTTGAATAATGTGTAGGTGGATTTCTCAACTTCTGTAATATAAAGCTAAATCTGTTTCATTTTTATGATGTAATTTTTTTTAAACACTATTATCAGTATTAATACTCTTTTTGGTGGCAGGTTAAAGATGAGACTCGTAGTCCTTATTTTAACCCTTTCATTAAAACCATACGTCTGTCTGTTTGTCTCGGCTAATCTTCTAAATACCTGAACCGATTTAAATAAAATTTTAGATGCAGGAACTAATTTCAAAGCGCGTATCACAGGCTACTTTTCATCTATGTACCTACCACGTAGACGAAGCCGGAGGGAAAGTTAGTTTGTTCGTTTGACAGCGCTAATCTCGAGAACTACTAAATTGATTTTAATACCTCTTTTTGTGTTTGATAGTCTAACTCTCAATAAAGGTCTTTATATATTTATTATTACGCTAAACTTTAAAGGAGCAGAGCAGTAAGGTTAAACGCGGTTAAAAGTGCGGAAGCAGCTGCTACTTAATAAAACGAATTCCACGCGCACGAAGTCGCAGGCAAAAGCTATACAAATATTATTAAATATTTTTTTTTTTTTTTTTTAAAAAGCTTACTAGTAATTTGCAAATTTATACAAATTACTAGTATTCTTGTTAACTCCCTCCAGCTAAGCTTAATTCGCTTGTGTTAGGAGGAAGTTCACGTCCGTGGTGTAATGGCCAGGATTCGAACCCACGACCTCTCGATCGTAAGACCAATGCCTTATCCATTGCACCACGGCCGCTTTAATTTAGATAAATACACTTTAACATACAAACAAACAAACCTACAATCAGAATTCTCTATTTATAAAGTTGAGTAAGAAGTACTAGGAGCCCATAGCCGCACAGAGGTTCATACGTCAAGCTGACCTTACACCCAACCGCCCACATAATATCTATACGAATAGTGCTACTGCAGCCATATACAGAATAATTAGTTTATGTTGAACTACCAATTAACCTTTACAATGATGGTTACAACGTTTACAGCAGTTATTGCGGCTATTTCATTAACTTATGGTGTTTCTTGAGTCGTTATTTTGAGGGTCCCATGTTTAATAATTCATGTTCCGCCTGCCATTATAAAATATAAGTAGGTGTGTTTAATGTATACATTTTCTGCAAGCAGCGATAGACGAGTGGTAGACCGTAGGACTGCGAACGGGAAATCGGGTTCGAACCCACGGCACACCATTGATATTAAATCGTTTAGATTCGTCTTTTCGAAAATATGTGTGTATGTATTTATCATATAAATTATCGCTCGCTAACGGTGAAGGAAAACATCGTGAGGAAACCTGCATGCCTGAGGGTGCCTAAAAAGTGTTCGAGGCTGTGTGAAGTCTACTAATCCGTACTTGGCCAGCGTGGTGGAGTATGGCCTAACCCTTTTCATCATGAGAACAAACCCGAGCCCAGCAGTGGGACATGTATTAGATACAGGGCTGTAATTTTATTCATTTTCTGCTGTATTTATTGTTCTATATACGTAGTTAGTTAGTGTACGAAGTACTAGGCTAACAGCGTATCAAGAAGTAATTATTATTTCAAAACCATACAATAGCAATAACCATCGAATTCGAATTTCAAACAAACATTCACACGCTCGCATTTTAAATGCTTGGTTCCATAGACCAAGAACACAATGTATAAAACGGTTTAATACAAAAGAGAACCAAGTCCAAATCCAATAAGTTTCGCATGTGCGCTCATAATAAATAAAATCCATCGTGCATTAGTGGCCTCGAGCTATACGAGACACCCAACGGCTATCGTAAAAGCTCCCCGGGGGAGGTACTAGTAAATTGAAGCTCCGTAATAATATTAAGAGAATTGCTAAGAAATTATTGTACTTTTACTCATAATGGGTGAGTAAGTAGCTGTGTGAGATTACATACATACATGGTTACTTGCTAAGAGAATGATATATGTTTACGTATCATAAGATTCAAACACGCATCTTTTATGTTTGGGTTTTACTATTTTCTTGTATTTTTCTTTATTTAGACCCAGTTTTATGTGTTTAATATTACATCTAAAATCAGTTTGTAAAACGTTTAAGATGAAAACAAGATCAAGATCAAGATTTTGACTTAAATTATTTACCGTGATACTAAAAAAGTCTAAAATTTCATTTTTTTATGAATTATTCGCAGATAAAAAAATACAAGAATAAATAATCTCATTCGGTGTCAGGTTATAGATGAGGCTTTTGCCTTTAATTTTGTTTACAAAAGCTTTGCTACCATTATTAACTTGTAGATAATATCCACAAAATCTTGTTATTGTCAAAACATTACACAAAAAGTAATAATCAAGAAACAAAATCCTTATCTTATAAAATTCGATTAAATCCAGTAATCTTTTTCTACAAATTATTACCAACTTAAAGTAAACAGAAGAAAGGTGTTATGCCACACGTAGACATTAAATAATTGTATACAAGAGATGCCACGCTAAGTCTAATGGGCAATAAAGATTAAAAATCGGACGTGCGCCCTCCGGTTTAAAGTTAAACACTACTAATGTTTTTGTTTTCTGTCGTAATATAACTTGGTTTTAATGTTTGGATGTAGAATCGACTTGAGTATCGATTACAAAATTAATAAGTATGAAGTAGGCAGGGAAATTAAGATTTAGAATTTATGAGAAAACTTGCAGATGTCACCAAACTGACTTTTGTGTTGTAATATATCATCTAGACTAGGGGATTTACATAGAATTTAGTTTAAAATGTTGTAATTTTTTTAAATGACATCATAATTTGCTTACAGTTACAGTTTACTCTGTTTGTCAGTTATGACACGTACGATTCCAAATGAATCACAAAAACAATATCATTGTCAACAATACCATGCCAATCACCATCAACTTTGTTATTAAAAACAATGATTGTTGACTTTTAACCATATAATAATAGCAGCCCTGTGTCTAATACATGTCCTACTGCTGGGCTCGGGCCTCTTCTCATGATGAGAAGGGTTAGGCCATAGTCCACCACGCTGGCCAAGTGCGGATTGGTAGACTTCACACGACCTTTACTACTTTTTAGGCACTCAGGCATGAAGGTTTCCTCACGATGTTTTCCTTCGCCGTTAGCGAGCGATAATTTATTGATAAATACATACATCTTCAAAAAGACGAATCTTAACGATTTATTGACAGAGGTGTGTGCCGTGGGTTCGAACCCGAGACCCTTGATTTTACAGTATACATACGGTCTTGTCAACTTTTAACCATATTGTAAGAATAATCACTAATCAGTTACATTCAATTCTTTAGCATAAAAATGTACGCATCTAAATAATGCAGTCTTATATTTATTTATAAAACCTTTTGCACACTAATGAATCCGTTGTAAAGGTCAGCTTTGTTACATTTGCAATTTATTCTTTTTACGTGCACTTTTTACTTTACATTTTTATTAAGACAAAGACACGGTCATGAAGTTGTAGTACATTTTATTTATCTTTAGAATTTGTTGTACATTTTTATGGGTTTTCTTGATAAAATATTATTTTTTTGAATTTAAAACGTTTGACTTAAATCTTCAGTTTTTTTACACTCGTCCAAATTTAAATCAAATAAGAATATACTAAAATCATAGCATAGTAATAATAACTCAAATTAAAATTTATATCATACTCGTATGCTTGACACCTTTTTGCATAATACAAAATCAATAACGGTTTACTTAAAAAAATTAATTTGTAACACACGGCCTTCAAACATAACCTTTCTATTTTAGGTACTAAAGTGCACACCACCAACTGTGTCCCGTTATGCCTATACGTTCAATCTATTATCAGAATTTGTACAACAATATCTTGGCTGCACATTTCAGAAGGTCAGTTGACAGTTGACAGCCATTTTTCTCGGGTAACTGTGCGTGTCAACGCATTGTGCGTTTTGTTGGGCAATGAGCACGACCATGGTGTGAAGGTGTGTCAGACTGATTGAAAGACGCAGCGTTTTTTTAGACTTATTTTGTATTGTCTGCTCAAATAATTCTTCTACAGAAAGCGGCCGTGGCGCAATATAGTGGTATGGTGTTCTAATCCTGGCCATTACAACACGGACGTGAACTACCTCCTTACACAGGCGAATTAGGCTTAGCTGGAGGGGGTCAACTAGACTACAAGTAATTTGTATTTCCAATTAAAAAAAAAATTGTTTGCTGGGATATTTTTCCCGCCAACATAACATCACACCAATATTCTCCAGAAGGTTATGATAGAGATGTATTAGCACCTGTATTTTGCTAGGTTCAATTAATTTCTCCAAAGTATTACCAAAATGAGTTCTGTGTTCTTAAAATCGGAACGTAAAGAAAACCAACAAGTATTACAATTACAATAAAATATTACTTTTACAATAATAAGCCGCCTCAATTGTAGAAATGAATAATAATCGCACAAAAAGTTATTTCTTACTAAAATTAAAGGCAGATAAATAAATACATAATTATTGAAATAAAAGCATGACAGTTAATACATGAGATCAAAAGGTAAATTGCAATATCCGTCACAAATAACGAGATGACATTAAGACAACATAAAATACTTTTTAATCTTTATAATGGGATTCCGAATATTATACCTACAGAAACACATAATAACGTACTTTGATTTAAGATTGTAAATATGTGATGTCACAAGCAAAAATTGTTCTCGAAAAATATCTTATATAATAAGTTAATTAGAGAAGCAAGGTGTTTTACGAAAATTGTGACAGGTAGTTAATTTGTATGTATAAAAGCCTAATATTTTCTCCGAAATTATGGTGAAAAGGGAGATAGCAAGAGCGATGTGAGTAGATGAGTATGATTTTTATTTGGATTTGTTATAAAGATGCCATAAATTTATATAAAATATATAATGCTAGCTGGTAAGTAGTCCATACTCATGCACACACAATGTGTGGATATCTGTCCTGCCTGTTACAGCCAACAGAAATAGACTAGACATGGCAATCATTTGATATAAGTTTTTAATTTTACTTCAATGAATAATAATTGATTTGTCCGAAAATACTACGCACTCAATTAAAAAATATTTTAATACGGTAAACCGTTGCTTGCATCTTCAGTCTGTAACACCTTAACCAGCTAACGGTTTTTTCACATTACGCAACATTTTTTGCCATCGCTGCACAGACACTCTTTGTTTAGTATATTCGGCCGATCAAAGACTTCCACTGTACTAAGATTGATGTAGATTCTGTTCAAACATAGTTGCCGTTATTTTTAACAATGCGATGGTAAGCAGAGTAATGTTTGAGGATAAAGATGCACTATTTATTTAGTAACGATTATTTGTTAACTGCCAAAGATTAAAACTAAGAACAACTATTGATGACACTTTAAAACTGCATTGTCTTTGGTTATTGGCTTCTAAATAAATTCTCGCAGCTTAATTTTTATTAATCTATAGAAGTCAAGTCTAGATAAAAGTGACATTATAGTAGAGATGTGCCGACTATTCGGCCAGTTTTGCAGTTGTCATAACTATAAATGCCTATAATCTGTTCTATGACGTGCATAATTTGTGCTGCATCGAAATTGCATGTGGTAGTGCAACGAACCAAACCAAATATAACGGTTTTAAATGCATATTAATTTTAGCGAATCTAATGATCTAATGGCCTCTTCGAATAGTCGGCTACATTTGCTGTTGCTGACTAGTCGGCCAAACCCATAATCTATCTCTTCATTAAAAGCATTTAATCCAAGTACTACACGGGCGGAGCCGCAGACAGAAGGAAAATGTGTACAAAATTATTGGTCTTCTGTTATTATTAAATCAGTTTATATAACATTATATTATTGCCCAAAAGTATGTTAATTTTATAAACCTGGAGGTTTATAAAATTAAATAAAGTAAGTAAATAAAATCAATATTATTCATAAAAAAATATTTTAGATTAGTCTCATTAAAATTTAAAATAATACTGTAGCAAGCCCTTTAGCATTAAGACTTACAAAATATAATAATATTATTACACTGCCATGTGCAAGCGATAACTCTTCCAAGCATTCACCTAAAAGAAACATGTTGCACTTAAGAAAACAAAAAGTCTCGCAGTGTGAACTAGCCCTTTTTATTTTTTATTCTAATACATTACAGAAGTATTACAACATAAACAACCCAGTCATAAATACAGTGGAAGCCACAAAAAAATAATCACAAATGCATGACATGTTGTACACTGCCGACCACTAGAACTGGTACAAATGCGTGCAACTCAAACCATAGGAATGTCAACGCGGTGATTGACAATTGACCTTTTAAGGAGTAGTTTAAACAATCGTGCAGTGTAAATATGACCCGCGACTGTGGGAAGGACTTAGAAAATGTTGTTGAGAAGGGAGTAAATATGGTTGAATCGAGAATATTGTCATGTCACTGCATTAATAATGAGACATATTACATATAAACTACCCCGAACATGTTGAAACGTCTATTTAAAACATAATTCGTGTTGCTTTTTACCTCTGCCATGGAGGAAAAAATAACTAGAACTGGTTATTTAAAAAAACACTTGAGAATAGTGTCAAGGGACACCCGGGTGGAACGAAGTTTCGATCCTTCAGCAATATCCCGAACTTGTGCAGAAACACTGTCAGGATTCATTATTGTTATTATTTTAATAATTATTATGTACAAAAACCTGTATACACTCAACAAAAATACTCGTCGCGACACAACAATGTTTAATGCGAAATAGAAAGACGAAACGAAAATAACTGGCTTGCTTTCTATGAGAGAGAGAGAGACAGACAGAGAAACACGCGCTTACAACTATAGGTAGCATAAAAAGTCGTAATTTTTTCCCTTTCGCAACGCGCGTTAAGGAACTTCGTTCCAAAAATAATTATAGCCAATAAGGCGCTATATATTTGTAACATAATTTTATTAAGCCATGGTATTTTAAAGTTAATGACATAACAACGTTGTTTATATCAGAGTACTACTAATAAGCTCTAAAATGCTATAAAATACAAATAATAACTTGTAATCTATCTGTAAAGAAAAAACATATAAACCATCAAACTCCCTAAACATTTAACGGCAATATCTATGCGGGCCTGTCACTCTGTTTTATTGCCTCTTTACTGAGAACAGAAGCGCCGACGCCGACGATAGGACTTGACCTTAAGGAACGTCGTATTGACATTCAAAACTCGCGCGCATTCCTCAACCGAAGTTATGGCGGCTATGGAACCCTAGGATTTAAAAAGTTAGAATATGAATCATAGAGCCACATCCGTGTTCTTTTTTTGAATTAAAACAGGACTGTTTCTAAGGATTGCTGGACGCTGTTGCAAAAATATTAGCTGGGCCATTAGGCATTGTTTCGTACGGTCTTTTTACTTTTTAATTGTTTATGGATGTGGCAGGTTTAACATGAATTTTGGTGTACTGGGACTACCGTTGTATTTAATATTATTCGTGAAAAAAAATAAGCCATATATACACTTTGTTACGTTAAGATATAGAGATTCCATACAAAAAATATCATGTCCAGTGTCCGACTCGCGTTAAATCTTCAGCACATGTGCACAGAATACAAGTTTCTTTATTTGTAAATACAACATTGTACAGGCGGTTACACATGTACCTAAATATTTCCAGCATAAGATGGTCTCTCGTTGGTCTCTCGTTGTATGGGTGTACCGTGTAATGCAAGTCCAGCTTATACTGGCAATGTATAGTGGTGGCGCCATCTATATTATAAATTTGTTTCATTTCTTATAACGCCATCTATCTTTCAATATTCACACTGCACAGTTTATATATTATAAATATCACTTCATTCGTCCCGTCTGACATTTCACCTATCCTTCCATCCAAAATTTCCTAAGGAACGAAACGTCATCGGTTCGATCTGTCAAACTGACAGTCTAGCTATCGATCACGCCGCGAACGCATCGTTGTGTGCACATGTGAAAATTATGGTGAAAAGTACTTTAAGATCCAGCGAAGAAAATATTCAAGTAAGTTCTATCCTCTCTTCCAATCCTTTGTAATATATTTGTATAATAATTCACCATATAGGTTGACCGGTATGATACCAACTGACCGTCTACATATTATGCATGATGAAAATGCTCGCAGAAGTGGAGGAAAATGACGAATATGGTTACGTCAGAGTTCATGAATTATTTTGCGATGGTACTTAGGCTACGTGGTAAGGTGTATTTGTGTATGGAATAAACTGGAGCTAAGAACTGGCCAGGTTGTGGTAAGAGCAATATATATTTATGAAATTGGTGGGCTTACAATTTTTCTTTTTTTTTTACTTTTACTTCAAATAATAACAAAAATATTGTTCCATTTTGATGTACTTACGAATAATTGTCATCTTTATTCATTTATTTGTACTGTCTTGTTGGTCTAGTGGTTAGCATATACACCTTTTAACGCGAGGTCTCGGGTTCGATTCCCGAGTCGTGTAAAGTGTTATTTGTGAACTTTCCGCCAGAAAATTTACAGTAGCACCGCATTGGAATTATGTCCAGTGGATGGCGATAGGCTCACCCCCTTATACCATGGGACCTAAACATAACAGGTGTGGGTGTTGTACACCTCTGCCACACCCTTCTGGGTAATATAGGCGTGATGTTATGTAATAATTATTTATATTTTTTTATGATGATCACTAAGCCACCGATGATTATTGTTGAATATATGAGATCACTAAAATATCACCCACATCAGATCTAGAGTCCACCAGAGTATTTGCAAATTACTAGTAAAAATAAAAAAAAACAAACAAAACTATGGTAATGCGCATGTTTGTCTACGGAACTATTTGACAGTAAATCTCCATTGCATTAAAGCGTTCGATTATAAAGTAGTTTCCATCAACCATAACAAATAACAAAACAATTTAACACTATTATGTTAATATTACCAGCTACAAGCAATTATTCACATAGCGAAAAATATTAGTCTTCGTCATTACTAAGGAATTCGTGAATCGCAAATGATACAATTCTAATTACCGTCGTGACGCTAAACGTATTTAATTTAAATAAATGCGCTTAAAGATCACAAAAACATAATAATATTGATATTTGTAACAAATGTGAAAACTGATCTAGTATTCTTATTATTTTTTATGTTAGTATGTAAATATAAATATGTATTTTACTATTTTACGTCGAGCTAGCAAGTTGCATTTTTTTCTATATATTATGTGATTTTTATTATTTCATTTTTTTTTTATAATTATTATATTTGCGTGCACAGTTGGCGTAATGGTTAAATCAGTCGCTTTTAACTGCGCTGGTGTTGTGAGTTCGATCCGCAAAGATTTGTTCTGACTCTGGGTGTGCTTCGTGTGTGTAATGTATTTATTTTATTTATTTAACTTTTTGCACACAAAATGGTACATAGGTGGACGTAATGCCTAGTGGCATTCTCTAACAGTCAACCTAGGGTGGTGCAGAGAAACAAAGGTAGGTGCGTTTCGATAAAACTAATAGTAAAATAATATACACTGATTTGAAAATCGATTAAATACATATTAATACATATATGGTACATACATAATACTACGTCAATAATATACACAAATATATTTGTAATGTATGTTTGTGAATACCCCCGCGACACAGGTGTTATTTTCCTTCTGCGGGCCTCGTTTTTTTTAAAATAGAAGAAGTAAAAAAAAATCTTAGCTCTTCAGTGCACTTTTCGACTAAAGACTAACTATCAGACTTTTGATTTTAATAGCTTACCGTGCACTATAAGGTTTGGAATGGTCAACCATATAAGAATATATTTATTACAGATTCATATTTTTTACAAAACTGTGTTGTCGCAAGCTCCTTACTTAAAAAACAATATTATACGCACAAGCCCGATCCAGTATTCTTGAATACACAAAACATGTGCTATGAATATGTGACGTGAGGGGCGGCCATGTTGTTGACGTCACAGTTAGGCTGGCTACACACTGCGTCATGTCCGCGCGATTATCCACCGCATTGTTTGTCGTTTTGTACAAGTTCGTTGGTTGGAATTAGAAATGATTTAAGGTTATCTGTGGTAAAATGTATAGGTTTGAATAATTTGCAATTTGATGAACTATAATGCTATTGTCTATAAAAATAGACTTGGGATCAATTTTACCAGCTTCTGATAGATGTTTCACAGTCATCTGCCACTTAACTCTATTAAAATCAGCATATTATTATCATAGAACAGAATACTGACAGACAGATTATATGATACATGATTCATTTTTACAATGTTGTTAAGCACTTAAAAGCTTAATATAATTACCGATGCAAAGAAATAAAATAATATAAAAACTAAAAATAATTCAAAGAATATTTAATTTACATCTCCGCGACAAAAGCGTTATTCATTTACAATGTAAATGTGAGTAGAGAGATAAAAAGATCAAGAACCTTTTCAGTTTGTTATGAAAGAGCACAGAACGACAATGTTTCTTGAATAATATATAAACTACTTTATACTGAATTAACTTTGTACCAGATAAAAATTACCAAATGTACCGCCATATTGCTCCGTAATATGCACGTTGACATAATAATATACATAATCAAATGTTTCGTATAAAAAACAATTATCTACAAGTGAACATTTAAAATTAAATGGCCTAACTTTTGAATGAATTATAGTCCGAGTTAGATTTTTTTACATCTACGCACTCACACATTTTTATAACGAGGGTGAAAAATCAGTCTCCCCAAAAAAAGAAAGAAGATTCAAAATTCAAGATTCAAATCATTTATTTTTATAGATTTATATTCATACTTGAACACGTTTAAACATTACAAATAATAATATTAAAATAATTATTAGTAAATCTAAATTATACTACTTACAATGATTTGAATAACCGGGGCTTAGAATAATTTTAATCCAACTGTTAAGAATCAGATTAAAATCAATCTAAGTACCAGCTCCGATGGGTAGTAAGATAAATAAAATCATACGTTTTAAAATAAACAGTAATCATGTAAACAACATAAAGTATCTCTAGTAATTTTATATTCCAATAAGTTAAAAAAATATAATATATTATAGCCTAACCCTTCATGGAACGAAAAATAAAAGCAGAAAAACACAGCTGTATCCCGTTGTCTCAAAAAAACAATACTATTCGATTTTCGACTCGGTTCACCACAGCTGTTCGATTTCATATGCGGACTGCCTAATGTCAAATCTCCATTTGAACACAAGGTTACAATGTTATACAAACAATGTTACAATAATCGCAGCTTGTGTAAATGTCACTGTTTCAATGGGCCCTGTTCATACAATCAAGTTCGGCTCACAAATTTTCTCAGAAATAATTCTGTGTAATTTTCACCCGAGTTCAAGTTAAAATGGGTTTGTTACCCCTGAATTATTTTATGCTTTTGACGTCAAAAATATGTCGGAGTATTCCCTTTTGAGACGTGACGAATAAATAAATGTTTATATATAAATTTTAGACGAGACACGTAGGTTTTCACGTGTATATGTATATGTATATATATGTATAATTTAGGGTTAAGACTATATACGTAATTTATTTCTGTATTCTTTATATTTCATGATTTCACTTGTCATTATCATGACGTTTCATTTTACTTTTATATTTTCTTTGACGCACCAACAACTGCCGTAACTTGCCTGTAAGAAATTGCTTATTGCTATTGTGCAACATCATTTTTAAGTGCAATTGTTTACAAAATAGCCTTTGTTAATATTGTTGTACTATAAAGATTACTCTATCTATCTATCCTAAAACAAGTATAAAACGAAAAAAAATATTTGACGGTAAATATTTTACTATCTGAATAGAAAATTTTCTTTTGCCTCAACTTGTCATAATAGTGACCGATAATGACCATAAAATAAAATTAGATCACGTTTCGAAATTTAATTTCGGTGTCAAAATAACCACGTTCCATTTTCAAATAAGTAAAATAAAAATTGGGTTCTGTTTATGATAGGCACTCGAAATATTTTTAGATATAATTATTGATTCCAATATCACGTAACAAAGAAAAAATGATGAGATCGCCTAAAATAGACTCATGAGAACACATAAAACATATTTTTGTTATGATTGCTTCTAAAAACGGATTTCAAATTAAAAGTTTAGTAACCGATGCAATTCCGGTAACAATTTTTCAATAAACATTTTGTTACCGAAGCGAATTCCTCATCTATATTTTAACAAATTAAGACGTTCGTTGCGTTGATGGGTACTGTAAATCAACTTTTCTATATTAATAACGGCCCCCGCATATGATCCAGTTTGGCAACAAATTGGGTAATTTTTAACAGTCAAAATTACAAAAGCTTATGAGATAACTTAAGTTATTGTCTGCCAATCAATACTAAGACGTGTGGTAATCGTATAGTAATATCTACGATATTTTTAATGGAGAACCCAAATATAGTAAGTAAGGATTATAGTAATTTGCTTACGTTGAGTTTAATTTTCAAATGAATAAGGGTGATATTGATTTTCTGCCAATATTTTTAATTTAATATAAATATTAGATAGATGCATCATTAATCTATAGATCTAAAGCCGAAAGACTGCCTCGATGGTCTAGTGGTAAGCAGCGCCTCTCACCCCGAGGTCTCGAGTTTGATTTCCGGGTCGGGCAAAGTGTTATTTGTGAACATTCCGTCAGGCAATTTACTTCAGTTCAGTGAAATATGGGTGTTATACACCACTGACACATTTTTTAGGGCATTTAGAACTTAGGCGTGACGTTATATTACGTTACGCAATACACGTTAAAGATATTTTAAGTGCATAACAAACATTATTTCTTCTTCGCAGAGACACCAATCTCCCCTTTATTCCAAATTCAAGCAGCACACAGACAATAAATCCTCTTTCGGCACCAAAAAAGTACAAAAAAGGAGTCCGTAACACAGATGCAGTTATAGCCAAAAGCGGTATACGAACTCTTGAATGGAAGATCGTGAGTTCAAATCGGGTCTGGGTGAAATATCGCTGGTCTGATTCTTAGCACGATCGCATAATGCAAGTATAGTCGACAGAAATATACAACTGTATATTAGGAAAATAGGTCACTTTTGTGTTGAATTTTCTGACTGGTGGATTTAAGTGGCTTTCTAGTAGACTTATGAGTGTAAATAAAGACTACTGGACAAGATATTACTGGCTACAATTAATTATTTAGTATGAGAAGTTACTTCAGCTTATTCTGCGTCATAAATACTTCGACAGCTGGCTGTATGAAGTTCCTGAAAGGTACGTCGAAAATTACTGTGCTGAAATAATTATAATTTGGACGACCGGATGGCGGAGTGGGTAGTGTACGTACCGTACGTGTTTGTCTTAATCTGGGTGTTTCTATGTATAATAAGTATGTATTTACAAAAGAAAAGTATATATATGTATTAGTGTCAGCTATTCTACTACCCATAGTAACAAGCTTTGTTTGGGACTAGACGGCGTTGTGTATAAGTTGTGAGATATTTATATTTATTTATTTTATCAGAGGTGATACAAAAGTTAAGTTGATACTCACCCTTTTTAGTAAAGTGGTTTTTGAGTAATAAACATCTGTAAGACACATGATTTAAAGTTGCCTTGACATGAAGTTGGGTTAGAGGTCATAGATCAAGAAACCCAATGTGATTAAACAATAAACAAGATAGAAAAAAACCGTAAGATGAAGAATAGCTTTGAAGAAAGTATTGCATTATTGAGCTTGACGTTTGGCCTATTAATAACCTCTATGGGCAATTATAAGTGGGCAGAAGCAAATCACCGTAACTGTCTACCGTATGGGCTCAAAATTACGTACACAATCATTAACTAACGTAATAGTTGCTGTCCAAACTTGCGACAGTAAAAATAATACTCGTCCACGGTTGCGACATGTCGTAGGCGTTTGCCCGCCAGATGGCGTAGTGACGAAATCACTATTTGTTTTAGCGGCTGCATTTTTCGAATGCACTTCAAAAATTATTGCCGAAGGTTGACGACGTCTGACGTTTTGACACTTCTGACAGCTGTCAATTCGAATTTGAATTTGGAATTGATTTGTTATTGTGTTGCGTAATGTTTTGTGTTTCGAAGTGTTAGTTTTAAGTATGTATTGTTATGTCATTCTTGCATTAGTAAGGTCAATGTGTTGCTTTCGTTGGGCAAATTTGGTAATTATGCGCATTATTATGTTATATTTGGCTCATTATTTTATTTGAAACAACATTATACAAGATTTAGTGAAGTAATATTTAATGGTATGGCAATTTATTTCATTCTCATTTTCTACATTTTGAAAAATGTAGATACAAATAAAATTCGAAACCTACTCTAAATGACATGATAAATTGTAAGCCTTTAAGGTCCGATATTTTTTGTTGCCGAAGCCTATCCGTCAAAACATTTAACAGACATTCGATTATCATCAAAATTGCAACAACAAAAAACATTTTGCCGAACATAATAAGATACGAGCGGCTTCGGTAGAAAACAAAACAAATGGATGCAAGAACAGAGCGCCATTTTTCACGTTCATAAAAAAAGCTTTTAAAAAGTTATAACAACGTTGTCGAATACACAATTCGCCTTTTGGTGGGCTTTAATGACATTTAAAAATTTGAGTAACTAACCGAACTATGCGCAAATGCATGCGAAGCATTTTTAAAATTCGAATTTGGAATGCTTTCTTGCTATTATTCCTTTTTTTTTTATTTGACCCAACTTTTCATAAATTTGAAAAACTATTTTTAACTACCGACTTTTATTAAATGGGCTGCATTGGATTCGATGGATAAAAGGATGAAGCTAATACACTTTAATATTGATATTTTATTCTCGAACATTACCACAACAATGTTATAAACACTTAATCTACAGTAACGTCTTTACTAAGAACCAAAAACGATTCAATCAGAGATCGAATCCCATTAAACGATTCTTCATTTAAAAAAGTCATTAACGGAATCACTCCAGGGCGTTCCAAGTTCAAACGTTCCACAAAAGCCACATGCTACATAAATCAAAAGATTCTTATTACAAAAACACACAGTGCGACAACGCTTTTGCCGTAATTATTTTCGCATACGACCTACCGTTAGGGTTGCCACTATAAAATCCGAAAATAAACCGAACAATAAATCACACGGCAATTCCGAGTGTTGCCATTTGTGAATCATAAAACGTAATTGAATAATACCATGGGTTTGTTAACCGCGGCGTGGTAGTAAAAATTAAAAAGAAAAAATAAGTGGGAATGCAACCTTCTTGCGAATTCCCTTTAAGGATGTGTAAAGGTTATGCTTTATAAGGAAACGCAAGTAATGATATCGAGTTACAAATGCAATAATCGGCACTTTTGTCCGATTGGGTTATTCCGTGGACGCATTATGAAAACATCAAAGGTGGTCTGGCGTTTTTTACGTTTAAAAATGTATATAGTGTTATTGATAACTGTATATCATTACGCCCTTGTTATCCAGAAGAAGTAAATGACATACAAATCACAAGTAATTCCTAGGAGTCTTTTACAAAAAAAAAAAGAAAAAAAGAACGGAATAACTCTTTTGCCTGACCGTTTGGTATAGATGTTTCTATTTTATTCATATCTCGATTCGATTCTTTTTGTGTAGATTACAAAAAAAGAAATACAACAGCCACACAAACAGCCCTGACAAGGTCGCTTTTATGTTCGTAAAAGCGCTTTTGTAGTCAAATTCTAACCTAATTTACTATAAGAGTAATTAAGGTCATTTATCTTTTGTAAAAGAGCTGTAAAAAAGAAACGCTTTTTGTATCTTTTATATCGCTATGTTTTCTTATTTCTCGGCAAAAGAAAATTGCTGAAACATGCATTTGAGTAGCGGAAAACATGACAAGATAATGTGCTGGAGTTCTTTTACTTAAAGACTTTTACCAAGTTGATTAAGTTTATTTCTTTGATAATTTGTTCGATTAAGACGAGGCAATTCCACAAATTGTTTCCTTTATTTAATTTTACAACACAGGGTATCCTAGTGTGGGCTCAGTGATACAATCTACCTGAGAACCACTGTATATATATAATATATTTATATATATTTTATTATTATTATGCCAAATAAAATAAAAATAACGCTTACATGACTTTAATTCTCGCTCACGACCTTACTTTACGAGCAACATCGTCCATTTTGGTCCAATTTGTTTTTCGAATAACGTGTAATTTATTCATGTTTATTGGTTTACAAATATAAAAAGCTATCTATTGTTCTAAATAAAACATAATACACTCGCTGAAAACCACGAAATAGGCAACATAGAAATTAATTTTGATAGTAATACTTATTTAGGATTATTTTAGGTTTTACTAAACCATTTTTCAATTAATCTATTCAATTATTGTGCTTTTTTGTTACTTTTTCTGTTTATAGAATTTGTTGTGTGAAGCATCCTTTATAGTTTTTTTTTTCATAGAGTCTTTTCAGCAAATTAAGAACAGCCTGACCTTAAGGATCGACACATGATATCATGATATAACTTCTATTACTTTAATTTAATCACAGATAATCATAAACTACACAGTCTGTTTGTTTCGATCCAAACTCTATTTTCGTTTTTTGAAACGAAGATAAACTAGTTTTGTATTTTTAAAAAGTCATGTATTTTTTTAGATTAATTTAATTTTAAACTTATGATTAGGACACAAAATCTACTAATAGAAAGTAAGTAATAACCACGTTCAATCACAGTTGGTTATTACTTCCTGGAATTACAATTACGAGCAAAAGCCAACTACCCAACTATTACCCATTACTTTAATTGCGAACATTTAATTTTCATCGCATTTCATTATCATTACAACTTTATCAATTACCATAAACCCATTTTGTTTCTTGCGGGGCCCTACCTTGCTCTAGTAACCCTAAATGTGGGCCCAAACTGGGTCCCGTAACAGTCTGTTATTTAAAAATCAAATTTAGTTTTATTTATTATTTATGATAGCTAGAGATGTGACAACCTTGTTGGTGGTTATTTCTTGTCTATGGTTTTGTATATCACCTATTTAATGCAAATTTACTGGCTCACCTGGATTCGAATGTTTTTATTTTGTGTACGGCAATTTTGGTTGTATTAAAGTAGGTGAATTGTTATCTTAGTATTTCTAATGCTTATTTATTTGTGTAATATTCAAAGTTAATGGTTGCTTGTGTATGCTATTATCTTTTTTATATCATGAAATATGGTGCCCATTTGGCAGTGGAGCTAACCATCTGTTAAAATCTTACTTCTTATCTATAATTTATATCACATTTGTAATTTATATAATTGTTTATAAGTTTTCCGTTATTCAGAAAAACTATTTTAGTGGGTATTATTTCCGAAATAACGGACACTTGGCCGCATCACCATAGGATGATATAGAGTTTGACCCTAAATATTTTTTTAAATGTGTTAATAATCTAAGAAACAGTTGAAAAAAAAGCATGCGACCGGCAGGATTTCAACCTGCGTCCTTTGCAATCTAAGCCGCTCTTGCCAGGAGTTTAAATTTTTTCACTGTATATTACGTCATTACGTGATGTTACGTTCATCTATTTGTACCTATCCTAAGTGTTAATAATGATATAATTAAACAGAATAATAATAGTCACCCTACGTTGACTGGTAGAGACTGCCTTTGGCATTAAGTCCGCCTCTGTAAAAATTGACTGAGATAGAGAATCTCTCTCTTCCGTCGGTCCCTCATGGCTGAGGATCAGTGGTTATCAGTGGATGTGGATGGCCTGCACCTGGTTTGAATAATCTGCCTCCACCGGCGTCTGTTCGTCGCGTCTCTGACGACGACTAAACTTAGCTGTTGATGGGCCTCGCACTTGGTCGCTCCATCTATTTGGGGATCGTCCCCGAACTCTTTTACCCTCCGTATTCCCCACAACGATCAGCTTTTCAAGGCTCTCATCACCCCTCCTTATTATGTGGCCGAGAGAATACAATTATACTATTCAGATAGAGAGTATTTTTTTAACCGACACGATTGATTGGCATATAACGGCACTGTCAAGTTTAAAAAAAAAATTATGGTAATTCATTAGTTTTGGACTGTTTTTAACGGTAGCTTCTTTGTTTATAAATTGTGGTTGAACTTTTTGGGGTTCAGAACCAGTGCAATTAAGTATATTCTTAGTTATCCTCAGTCTAGATTATTCATTAAAACAACATAAAAATTGGTAAAAATATATTTTTAAAATTTTTTAAAATTGTTCACCCTTGTGAGCCATTTACAAAATTTCAACCAGGTCGCTAAGCTCAAAGCTCAGCAAAACGCCTATGAATAGTTATGGATATTTTTTTTTCGTCTTATAAGGGCCAGTTTCAGAGGTGCTGGTTAGATTTTATCTGCACCATAAAATATAACCTGACCAAATATAACAGCTGTCAATTTTATTCGTGTGTACCTATTTTCCTGCCACTAAGGTTTATTAACTCTGAAAGTTGGACTAAATCTCTCAATTAATTGTAAACCATTTTTGATTAACTTAAAACATAGTTAAAGTTAGATATAAACATTTACGTCCGCAGAGAGAGAAATAAAGTAGTGTTTAAAAATGAAATCCATTAATTGTTAAAACACTTTTCAATATTAACCGCTACAATCTACAGAATTAAATTAAATTAAATTTTATAACTCAACAACTCATTGCAATTTCATAATTTGTAATGACAGTATAATGCAATAAAAACCAAATTGGGTGCCGCAATTTGTTTGCATTTAAACAAACTGTCACCGCCTCACATTGTTCGCCATCTTGGAAAAAAAACGAGTTTTGTCACGTTAAAAAGTATTTAAGGTAAGTGGGTTAAAAAACTATTTAATTTGTGAGTACTTTGTGTAATTTGGAATTGTCTTTGGTGTAGAGTGTGTTAAGTTTTGTTTTTTTTTTCGTGTCAATAGTGTTGGCATAGTTGTCTTGAGTTAGATGAACTCTTTAAGTACACCTCAAGTACGTCTTAGTAATATAAATCATTATTTACTTCCGAATAACAGTTTACCTCAATTTAGTTTTATTAAAACAATTTATTTATTAACATCTGGTCTATAAAAGTTTAATAAAGCCTGTATGTATAAAAGATTAATCAAACACTGTCTTTTCAATTCAGCTATCTGCTATAGCTTCTAATCATCAGGTTTTTTGTAAAACCTTTATATTCTGATGCGAAATAAATGCTTTTGTGTAGGGGTTGGCACACCAATCTAGCGTGTTTCTCAAACATAATTGACTCAGATGGACGCTGCAATGAAACGTTAAATAACATGTTATGTTGTGACTTATGACCTTTTGCGTTCAAGCTGAAAAAGAGGCGTACATTTTTACTACCTACTAAAATTTTATTTTTAATTCTTCATTTCTATAGCATATTTTTACACGGTGGCGCTTACATAGAATTACGATAGGTATATTAAAAAGTGTGATATTTATGTCACTATAGTACCAAATTCCTCATGAATGTGTTTTATGATGCATATTCAATAAATGCAAGTCAGACTACTGTATACATATAAAATTTTTGTATGAGCTGTCACGCCTACATTCAAAACGTAGTAATTTTTTAACTAAGTATATTTTCATTACTTTGCTTTTTTGCAAGTATTTTTATTAAAAAAGCCTAAAAGAGAACCGCCACAATTATTCATAAAATATTACAGATGTGTCAAATCGGCAAACAGTGGTCTTCTTCTTCTTCTTATCGTGTCAATGGCTTGTTTAATTATACTGTTTTAGACCAGTAGGTGGCGACATCAACCCCTTCCTTGTTTGCCTGCATTAGATCATCGCGGGTGCAAGTGGCGGGTAGTAAAGGGCAAGACATCAGATGGGCCATACTCTGGCTAGGGGATCCACATTCGCAACTAGTATTGGATGAGTTGATAAATCCCCACTTGGCCAGATTGTCTCTGCAACGGCCAACCAAGTGCAAACAGTGGTAAAAAAAATTGGTGAAATAAGTATACGTTTAGTACTAAATAATAAGATACGAAAATTCAACACAAAGGAGTGAATAGTTATGTGTGAATTTTCATCTTCACGAAATGTATGATAATAAACAATAATAATAGTATCATAATGACAACGTAATCGAAGAATAGAATGAAGAAAGCGCGAGACTTTACTACAATTTTATACAAATTTACGTCTACATTGTACTTACCTGCGTATACCATACATATTATATTGAATACTAAAGAAATTTGTACCCACTATTATTCACATTGTCTTCCTTTAATATATTCTTCCATTGTAATACCCTCTAAATATACCATCAACACGTCAAAAAGCCAATAATTGACAACAGATAACTTTACGACCTGTCAAAACGTTTTATCGCTATCAAATTTGACACTTCTAGTTTGACAGCTCCATCTTGTGTAATGTTACTTCACGTATCAATTATTATGAAACAGTATGATAGCTTTATATTGTATAATGTAAGATGTGTTCAGATAGCTTGAATGTTATTCAAATTATGAAATACGGGTGTTACACACGTAATGTTGGTCTATTTAGTCGACCGCGGTTTTAATTATACTTTTAGGCATTTTCAAGAAAGTGCGATACGTCGCGCCTGAGTCGCAGCCAGTCTTGCATTAAACGTATTTCATAATTGGAATAATGTTACAAACTCCCGTCAGTTTTAATAAAAATGTGTTCGTGGGGGAAGAAATATACTAGCGATAATAGCTGTTATTATGTAGTTAAGTGGCTAATTGCAAGCTTTTCATAGTTTTATCAGTGGAAGAGTTTATACTTGATAAGTGTTTCATTTTGAAATAAGTAATATCAATTTTTTTTTTCAATATACCGTCAAATATTATACTGAGTTCTTATTACGCCGCACGCCGCCGTAAGTCCGTAACAAATTACATCTAATATTTTACCTTTTACCTCAATAGGGGGTAAGCCTATCGCCATCCGACGGTCTCAATTCCAACTCCGTGCCTTCATGACGGAACGTCACAAATAACACTTTGTCCGACCCGGTCGATACCCGATATCTCGCGGTGAGAGGCGCATAAGCTAACCACTAGTCCATCGAGACAGTTAAAAAAAAAATAACCAGAATTAGTTACTTATTATTTTGATTAGTGCAACTAGTTAAAGCAGATTAGAGACTAAACCAGATCATTTTCATACGAATTATTAAATATCATGGGATATTTAATATGTATTTTAAATTATCTGAAAACTCGCTACAACAAAATACATGGTAAATATCCCGTAATATCTAAAATTTCGTAAGTTAACTCAGTTTATTTTTAACTTTGGAATACGCAAATCGAGCTCAGAAGTATAAAAAATATAAATACTTGACCCTAATCAGATCTACTACTTATATCAATGTTAAATAATCATTTTATAAACACAGACAAGTTTAATTTACTGTTACAAGAATTATCTAGACTATATTTGCATAATAGTAATACTGAAATGATGTTATATGACATGTCCAATAAGATTAGCGAATAAAATCGTGTCAGTCGTACTAAGTAATCAAATAATCATTTTGTTATGTAAGGTGAAGTGTGAGTTTATTTATTTATTTAATTAATTATGGATCTCCAACAAGAGTTATACTCATTATAGATATATAACTAACACAATAAAACATTTTAGTGTATTCTCTTAATAGAGACCAAAGCTCAAAAACATTAGATACAAAGTTCAGGAATAAAAATAAAATAAAAAATTACATATTATGAGATCAAAACATAGAATTACAATTTAAAAAGAAAATATTATTATTATTACACACCTTCGCGGTTTAGGCGTGATGTTTTGTATGACTGCCTCGATTGTCTAGTGGCCAGGAAATTCACAATAGTACCAGAGTTGGAATTGTGCCCGGTAGATGGCGATAGGCTCACCCACTCATGGGACGTAAACATAACAGGTGAAGTGTGGGTGCTGTACTCCTTTGCCACACCCTTCCGGGTAATATAGGCGTGATGTTATGTTATGTTGTATATGTATGTTTGTATGGAACTAGACGCCTAATTGAAGCCTATTCTATTAAACAATGTCCTCAATGAGCAGCGATAGCCGTGTAGGAGACCGTAGGACTGCGAAGTCTAAGGTCTCGGGTTCGAACCCAAGGCACACACCTCTGTCAATAAATCGTTAAAATTCGTCTTTTCGAATATATGTGTGTATTTATCATATAAATTATCGCTCGCTAACGGTGAAGGAAAAACATCGTGAGGAAACCTGCATGCCTAAGAGTGCCTAATAAGTACTCGAGGTCGTGTGAAGTCTACCAATCCGCACTTGGCCAGCGTGGTGGACTATGGCCTAACCCTTCTCATAATGAGAAGAGGCCCGAGCCCTGCAGTGGGAAATGTTTTAGATAGGTACAGGGCTAATATTATTATTTTAGTGTCCTCAATGACTTTGGCAGCGTCGAAAATCATAAACAAAACTTAACAGAGAAAATATGTTTATTTTTTAAATTCTAAGTGACACCGTTAAAAGAACCATTTTCCTGTGCACGGGAAATTGGAAAGTCAACAAAAGCATTTATATTTTAAAAGTATAAATTCGTTTTCAAACATTCCCACTATCAGCTGATATTCTTATTTCAAAATTTAAAATTTTAATAGCATTTGCTTTTTGAACTCAGAGAAATATGCCAACCGGAGGTGTCATTGTTAGGCGTCCCTCCGCTGCCTAATGTGAATGACTACCGATCATACACTTCATACTAAATTAGTTGTTAAATCATATTATTATATCATGGTTTCACACTAGCGCAAAACATTCTATTCCCCCGCGAGTTTTGTCAGTGTTAAGTTTTATAAATAATAATAATAATAAAAACAATCTTTATTTCTTTCAGATAATAATATTATAGTTCATAAATGCATATCATTTTGTTTTTAAAATGCGTTCTGTTCGTAACCATAATTATTGTTTTTTTAGTCAGAGTTTTTGAATATGGAACGACAATTCTGACCCTTGTCACGTGCTTAAAATAAAAGTTGTACTTTCTCAAATCTTCACTACCCAATTATCCAAAAATCATACGTCGTCGTTTAAAACAAGTCAAGCTACTACGGTATATAATTACGTGCTAAGCAGTACAAGCACTAACATCGTACCCCGAGGGTACTATTGGCGCCAAAAGTGTTAAATCGTAGGACATGATACCGTCTGTAATTTACTTACATGTGAATGCAAGTAATAGTGAGTGGAAAAGTGGTTGGTGAATTTAGTCATTTTATGCATTTTCTAAATAAGCAATTTAAACATAAAGTAGCTTTACGTAGGTGGTTAAGTTTTTATGAGTAAGATGGTAGTTATATGTATGTATTTGTTATATAACTTATCGCTCGCTAATGGTGAAGGAAACATCGAGAGGAAACCTGCATGCCTGAGAGTGCCTAAAAAGTTCTCAAAGATAGTGTATAGTCTACCAATCCACACTTGGCCAGCATAGTGGACTATGGCCCAACCCTTCTAATCATGTGAAGAGGCCCGAGCCCACCAGTGGGAAATGTATAAGATTCAGGGCTGCTATAATATTTATATTTTTTGCCAATGAATATTTTCTCCAATGTAATATTTATTTAATATACCCGATTGAACGTATTTACATAAAATCAGTCTGCTACATAACCGAGCAAAAACACAGTATTATAATAAAATAATAGTCGTATTCCATTAGAATTACAAAACTCAAGAATGTTGTACTGAGATAAAATCTAAGTGATTTAAATTGTTGTATGATTTGCCTAGGATAACATGAATCGTTTTCTTATCAGTTAAGTAATCGTAGAATGCTGCTAGTACTTAGAATGCGTAATGTAAGTTGTAAGTACCCATAATAATATTTATTTGAGGTAATAGCTTTGCCGCAATATAAGCTTGATAATTTAAGACTCTTTTTTATCATTACAATATATTAACTGCCTCGATTGTCTAGGTCGCGGGTTCGATGCCCGGGTCGGGCAAAATGTAGTTTGTGAACTTTCCATCAGGAAATTCACAATAACGGCACGGAGTTAAAATTGTAACCTGAGAATGGCGAAAGGCTCACTCCCATGCGATCAAAACATAACAGGTGAAGTGTGGGTGTTGTATACCTATGCCTCACCTTTCTGGGTAATATAGGCGTGATGTTATATCATGTTACAAAAATTAAAACGTACATAACATCTGGACTATATTACACATAAAGGTATGGCGGTATATAGTACCCACATTCACTTCATATGTTTAGATCCCATGTGATAGGAGGTGAGCCTATAGCCATCTATTGTGCACAATCCTAACTCCGTGCTGCTATTAACATTTTTGACCCAATTTTTTTTTGTTCGATCCAGGAATCAAATCCATAACCGGTGAGAGATTACTTACGTTAACTACTAGACTAACAAGGAAGTTTTACAAAACTTTGTTAAACTGCTTGACTTTGTTCATTTCTGGATTAAAAAGCAAACGAATCAGATTTGAGATTATTTGACAGTATATTTTTCGGCACCAAAGAAATACGATACCACTTTTGTTAACACCAGTACTTAATCACGAATGATGAATAAATGCATTTTGAATTTGGAACGGACACATGTGGGCCATTCACGGCCGTCCATCTGCCAAATTATAACAAGGGCCATTCACAAGACGATGTGTAGGAGAGCATGTCGGATGCATCGAGTAAGTAATGAGTTTGGTTCGTTGTAGTGGCCATTTGGGAATACTAGACATTTTAGTTTGATATGAGCATTTGCATTGATTGACATACCTACTGAATATTAACGCGATTGTTCAACATAACATTACGCCTATATTACCCAGAAATGTGTGGCAGAGGTGTACAACACCCACATTTCACCTGTCAGAAGTTAGCCTATCGCTACCCAACGGTCACAATTCCAACTCCGTGCTGCTATTGAGAATTTCCTTTCGGAAAGTTCACAAATAACACTTTGCCCGACCTGAAATTGGACTTTGTTTTTTTTTTTACATTAGATAAAAGGCCAGAAGTAATTACACTATCCCGGGAATCGAACCAGAGACCTCGCGGTGAAAAGCGCATACTCTAATCACTAGACCATCGAGGCAGTTTACGATTTAATAATTTGATTTTTTTTTTTTCGTTTTTTTCTTATGTCAGAAATCAATATTATGTACACATCGAATGCATCACATAAATAAAGTCGTTGTAAAATGCTTAGTTATATTATAAAGAACCTTTTCGACTTAAAATGCTATTAAAATAACAAAATACATAACAGTAATATTACCAAACATCACAAAAACTGGCACTATTACAAAAGTATACAATAACTTTTTATTACCTTTTTATATTTAAAAAAAAGTTTGCTTTACATAATCTGTGGTTTGTCGATGGTCCGAAAACTGTTGATGTCAATGACCTAAATACCACTGTTGCATCAAAGAACAGTAGTCTGATTGTGAATCGACGAGGAAGCATGTTTTACGAAGATATGGGTCAGCTTTGGGCGGTAGCGAGGGAGTATTATCGATATTTTATACAGCTTATCGATAAAACAGAAAGTATCATCGAGTATTTCAACTTCTCATTGATTATTTTTAAAACTATGCTTAGCAAATTATACTAAGAAACGGTGAAGTGACGTCACGAAATGACGTGACATACAGTAGAAAAATGTAGGACCTGGCAAGAGGCGGCCGTAGCTGGTTGGTTAAAGAGGCTGCCCGGTGTGCAGATGGTGATTTTTTCATTGAGTATTGTTGTAAACATTATTAGAAATTAAAACTTGATGTGGTCATTTTAAAATAACTTGCTTGAGCTAAAATTACTAACAAACCGACATTATAAATACCTATCAATTATTTGACTTTTTGGTCGAACTGCGTTGTATTGATGATAATTACCTGTGAACAAAAGAAAAAATAATTAGATACAGTTAATATAAAAACTAACTATAACTTGTCACAACATACAAATACATAAATAAAACAATAAACGCAAATTAACCTTCAAATCACGAATAAAAAATCAATCCCCATCAACCTCTCAAATTAAAATCGACACCTGACGCGTTCGAGTCAATCAATCAATCGATATAATCGATACCGGCACGTCACTACCGAAACGAATTGCATCACTCAACCCATCGACAGAGATTTAGAGCGGCATTACGTTGGTTTACCTAATTTTTCTTTGTAACATTGCCTTAGCTTGCTTTGTTTAGTTGAACAATGATGCCTTTGACGGCGTTCGGTGCCGGAAAATTATTAATCGGGGACACGAGGTCGTCTGTACGTATGGTGTTTTTTGAGTACACACGGGTACACGTCAAGTTGTACATTTCCAGTGTCAGATGGTCTCACATTGGCTTGACTGCCCGTGCAAATGCAAGTCAGCTTGTACTGGAAATGTATACTTTGTTGTGTAGCTGTGAGTGTGAACGGCATCCCATCACTATTTGTCTTAAGTTTGGAACGCTTTTGAAGATTTTTGTGACTTTTATTAATGGTTTGAATACGGCAAAAGAATTTGAAATTGGAATAGAAGAAAAGTTGCCAGTTCATAGAATTTATTTAAAAACTTTTAATAAGATAAAAGAGAAAATAAAACATGTTAAATTATTTACCCATATCAGCAATAATTAAATTAACTTCGTTAAATTGAAACAATGCATACGAATGAAAATATTTGTCGATTGATTGTAGTAGGTCATCTTTTGAATTTATTATACAATATCTGGTTAAACAAATTTCATTGAAACGCTTTTATTTTTGGCAGAAAATCGGCAGTTTAATCCGTGCAAAATGTACAAATACACACAATTCTATCTAAGTCATACATTATAACTATCTTAAACCTTCCTTTTTTAAACTGGGCCTAAAAATGGACATATTGACTTATAATTGTAAATAACAATAAATGGAACAGTTTTATTCATAAAGAAAAAATAAAACATATAAGACTTATTATATATGAATGTTATTTTATGTTTAGAATTATATAGGTTGATTATATAGAATGTTATAGGTTATGTAATGTATGTTATTGTATTTATGTATTATATGGTATTTGAGTAATTAGTCTTGTATGTGTATTATTTTGATTTATTATACAATTAAGTAATTATTCTCACTTTTATATTATGCACCTACCAATTATCTTTGCAGCACCCTAAAGGTCGACTGGTAGAAAATGCCTTCGGCATTAAGTCCGCCTTTGTCACAAATTTTGTGCAAGAAGTTTTTAAATAAAATAAATTAATGTGCACGGTTGGCGTAGCGGTTAAAGCGGTCGCCTCGCCGCTTTCAACTACGCTGGTGTTGTGGGTTCGATCCCCACATGGAACAAATCTTTGTGTGATCCGCAAACATTTGTTCTGACTCTGGGTGTGCTCTGTGTGTGTGAAATGTATGTTTGTGAACACCCTCGCGACACAGGAATTATTCCTAGTACGGGTGTCGTTTAAAAATAAAAATAAAAAAACTTTTCTTTTGGTGTACGTAGCAAAAATGTCAACCATCAAATCTATTGCAAACTCGTTGACAACACACTAGTCAAATAATCCAACATTAATATAATTTATCCTTGACTTTCCTCAACAAACAAAGTTAAAATGGCCAAACTAAACAGAACTAATTAATAGTTAAACATAAACAAACTAAAACACCAAACTAATGTTATGTTTGAAACAAGTTTAATTAGCACACATGTGCTGAATATGTTTCAATTATGTTCTGTTCGTAGTTTTCTCTTTTAGTTATAAAAACTGTTTTAATATGGACTGATTAAATATTTGGTGTGGTTGGGCCTCTTTGCACAATGGAAAATGTAATATTAAATGCGGCAAACTTCAAAAATGATAGATTTACTTCATCATGAATTTATTTTGAGGTATAGTCAAAACAC
Organism: Hypena proboscidalis; assembly: GCA_905147285.1. NCBI lineage: Eukaryota > Metazoa > Arthropoda > Insecta > Lepidoptera > Erebidae > Hypena > Hypena proboscidalis. The sequence goes on from LR990147.1 coordinate 4,558,815, forward strand.
TTTAGGTTGTCCTCTTCTAGCGCTGTCGTCGCTCTATGCTTGTATCTGTCGCTGAATGACAACATACAATTTTGTTACTATTGTGAGAATGATAATTTTAGTTAAATTATTTTATTATATATTTTTTTGTTAGCCTGCATTGTCCCTCTGCTGGGCAAAGGCCTCCCCCAATTCGTTGCGGGTTCCAAGACAATTTTAACTCTACCTGGGATTGCCCGTGTGTCAAAAGGCACCCTTTTAGTTGATTACCGGCGCTGTAGATCTTGGCGTCACAGGAGTCACAGTGGTGTAGGCATTTAGGTCGTCCCATTGCTGGCCCTGACGTCGACGGTGGCCTTCTAAAGGCATCGATTATGTGGCAATTCGTGCTAAATATATTAGTAAGTCTAATATATTGCGAGATAACCAGGACTTTAGCTAGAGATAGATAGAGAACACTTTATTTTGGGTGCGGTCTATTTGGTAGAAACTTGATACTCCGAAACCTATTTGGGATAACTGACTTCGCAGAAACTTCTTTAGTCGATCATTTATTAAGCATAAAAAATATTTGACATAAATATTTTTAGGCATAATGTGCTTATGACCGAATTTAGAATGGCATACATTTAAGATAGTAGAATTTTTATTGGCATATTTACCTTTGGCATAGGTAAAATTTTGTATAATTTCATTTAGCATAACGTTCATTTAGAGTACAGATTATTTGGCATAATTTGACTAGGCATACTATGAAGATCATAGAATTTCAATTAGAATAATATAGATTGGGTTACTTTCTTCTTTAAAAATGCGTAGGTTAGGTTAGGTTAGAACTGTGACCTGAACCCAGAAATGAACATGCTCTCATGGGCAAGGATATAAAAACCAAATAATTAGCATTAAATCAACTTTTATTTATTACAATTACTAAAAAAAAAAAAAAACAATTAAATTAATCAGAAAACAAAATTAAACTTGAACTTAAGAAAAGTGTTGCAATAATCATAAAAGATGATTCTTGCTGTAAGCATTATGCGAAATGATGGTTCTACTTTTAAATAGTTATGGATAAGAAATATATGCCAAAAGATGAATCTGGTTTTGAACTTTCTGCGATGTGATGATTATACATTGTGATTATTATGGATATCAAAATTATGCGTACAGATGATTCTGACTTACAGAATTATGGGTTCCAATGTATGCTAAATGAGTTTATGACAAACGATATTCTGCGAAAAGAGGTTTATGCTATTAGTTGTAATGCAATATAAAATTATTACTTAAAAAGTTCTACTATAATAGGTGTACCCCTTTATTTTCACATCAAATTTGTAAAAAACATACAAAGAAATAGGTACTTAAAACTATATTATACAAAGGGCGGCCTTATCGCTTAAAGCGATCTCTTCCAGGCAACCTTAACTTAGACTATATATTATTTTACTAATTGGTAGGAAATTATTTTGAAAGGATTAGACTGAGGGTAAGCCTAATTTCTTTTTTTTTTACTTTTCATAATTTATTATTATGTTTTATGCTTTTCGAATTTGATGGTGTTCTTATAAATAATTTTTACTTTTTATTACTTACTTAACAATTTTTTCAGTCCTATGGTCTTTCGCTCGGTTACATTACAAGGTTGCTACAATATTTTATTGTCATAAGACAAAATTCAAATCTAAACCTATATATTCAAAAAAATATTAAGGTATTTCTGAAAGGATACCTCCTAAACGAATATCTGGATGTTTCCTCAAGATATAATCATATCGTTACTACTTTATTTATCATTTTGTGCGCAGTAAGCGGCAAAAATGACCAAAATATACTTTCCTACTAAGACTTAAGAAGACCCTTTTCATCAGTAGTTTTTACGACTCTAGTAAAAAGCTACTTTCTTCGGTTTATGACGTAAGATATCTGTTACGTATGTGCAGCTGCTCATACACCGTATAATTTTCTATTAAAATTAAAGATAAAACTTCCATCGTGAATAAATAGATTTATAATTAAAAACAGTATTTTCCAAAGAAAATAAACGTTTTATAAAGATGGAGTTTAACAAAAAGTAACAACCGCAAGACAGACAATTAAAATGGGATATTTTATATTGCATATCAAATAAATAATCGCCTATCAATACATACTCATCATTTATATTCTTTTTTACATCAAATAACTTACTTCACTACAGATAAACTAAATGTTTAACAAAACTCAAACTGCAGATAATTCGAAATTACACATCAATATGACATTCCTTTTTTCCTCATAATGCAATACAGTTAAATTTATTTTTGTACAAAAATACTACATGCTTAGCATAAATACTGACTGCACATCAAATTTACCATATTTCATAGCAAAATAACTATCCCAGTCGCATATTAACCAGTAAGTACAACAAAATCTGTTCATCATATTTGTCTTAATTTTCAAGAAGCCATGCTCGGCAAATTTAATGATTATTATAACAAAATAATCCTTTTACATTGCATTATTTCTAAAAGCAGAACAACTTAACTGAAAAACATTAATTATTTAGAAAAACTGCTGTAAATAATATAAAAATAAAAGCTATAGTTATGGCATAGGTCAATTATGGGTAAAGTAGTAGGTTAGGTTAGGTTAGAACTGCGAAAAAAAAAAAAAAAAGGTTAGAACTGCGACCATAACACCGGCAGCGGTCGGCGAGTGCTAGAACCAATCTGTGTGATACTCCGACCCCTTTTTGAATCGACCCACTAAATAAAATAATATTATACTACCTACCAATTTCTTATTATCATAGATCGTAACAGACGACAGTACGTGGCGCCACCTGCAGAAGCTAAAAATGTGCCTATTGGGCAAAAAAGGAAGCGTGGACGCCCCGCGAAAGCAAGACCCGCTTTAATAATTCAATAAATTACAATTTTGTATCTAATTTTATATTTTTTTTGCTGATCTCATTATGTGATAATTAATAAATAATAAGATGACTATGACTAATAAAATGTTGTTTGATTTAGAAAAACTGCTGTAAATATTATAAAAATAGAAGCTATATTTAAAAGAAAAAGAGTTAACATGTATAATGTGCATTAAGATTATTAGCTGTGCATTGATAAAAAAGCTTTTGCTTTAGGAAAAATTGCTGTGCGCTGTGAAAATAAATTGTAGTGTGTTTAGTGATATTTTGAGTTGAATATTTTGTTGTGCAATCAGTAATTTTGATGGGAATTCGGTATTTCATTGCATAGAAAAAGGATATTTTATGATTTGCGTTTAAATACTACCCAATTAAAATTACTTTCAATAACTTTTAGAATCTACATCAGAAGATAACTTTGTTTGGTTTTTTGCGGATCACACAAATATTTGTCCTATGTGGGGATCGAACCCACAACAACAGCGCAGTTGAAAGCGGCCAGGCGAGCTCTTTAACCATTACGCCAAACGTGCACTCAACAACTTACGCACTGAGAATGTATTCGATATTTTTGATTTTCGTATAACATTAACTTTCACACATTTTCATACTAATTTTAAAACACAAAACCATCGACGGAAAAACACCACATCAAATGTAAATCTATTCACAACGTAAGTGGGAACATAACAAATAAATTTATTTGTTTTTAATTAAAGACTTTTCAACAACAAATGAAGTATTATTTCTTTCCAAACTCATAGTTCTGGACTAGTCAATTAATATTATCTGTTTAACCACTGATAATGATCTATTCTTTTAACCTACGCATTTTGTGTGGGAATCTGATTGTTATATAACAGTTTAGATAAATGGTACTTATCTTCTGCCGCCCACACTTAACAACTACTCCACCGGTATATAACGCTAGGTTATAGTTCGAGCTCGCTGTCTCTCTCAAACATTGAACGAGAGAAAGAGATGAAAAAATGGGTTTAGCGATCCGCGGTTTCGTAAGTTGGTGAAATCGCGGCAAAATCAGAAGCTGATGGGTTTGACACAGATTTTTTGTTAGCTTTTGTAGGTATATTGAAAACGTGTGAATATAGTCGTAAATAGAAAGGATTTAGTCAATTGTTTGTGATTTTTGCCTTGTGGTATAAATGTGATAAGATTGTCAATCGTTACGCCATCAACATCGTTTTATTTTAAAAAGAAGTACAGTCTACTAGTCACTAGTGGATATGGATTTAAAAAAATACTTAGGTATCTCTTAATCTATTTATTAATGAATTAATGTATTTTGTCACAATAGACCCACGGAGGTCCCAACAATAATAATATCTCTTAATTTGAACTCGACTATTCTAAAGTATCGAGCCTTCATCATCATCATAGCACAAATGTTTTTGGCTTAATTTTATTCCTTTTAAATCTTATAATGTACTCCTAAATACCTTTGTCATTTTACTCATAATCGTAATATAAAAAATATCATATAACCTAATATCTAATCCGTCAAACCATGAGCACCACAATACAGTTCATGGTCTCGTAGTCATGTCCGCTTATAATGGCCTTGGTCACAATTATAATTATTGTCTTGACCCCGATGTCAACGTGAGTCAACGCTAAATCATTATTTTTGACTAACGTTTGTTATAACTACTTCTTCTAGGTGCATGAAAGGAGCCTCCTCGAGTGACGTACACAACAATTCCCTACGTCCGGCGCACCCGGGGCAATTCGCGAGATCTTAAAAGCGAATTGGCTAATCCTTTCACCACGATGGCAAGTCAAAACCTTGACCACCTTACTGACTGTCCAAAATGCCCTACCACCTGCACAAGAGAGGCGCTCATTAACGCCGACGAGAGCGCTATATTAGTGACCCCTTATTGGACCAATCAAATTTGAATCAGCCATCGACACGACGAAAAAGAAGACTACGTCTTCTTCTTTCGTGTCGATGGCTGCAGTCATATTCTATGAGCGTGGCCACGTGGATAGCACTCGCATCGGCTTTCATGAGCGCTTCCTTTGTGCAATAACTACTAAGTACTAATTGTAATGAGGACCGTTATAGTTAAATTAAGTCTTGATTGGATACTATAGTCTGCGCCATTTCTTCGCATATAGATGACCTATAGGATTAAAAACCTCGGCAGTCAGGGCTTCACATAAGCGTGTATTGTTGATTTATACAATAAAGAATGTATTATTATTTCTCTTTATTTATTTCTTAACTTATTTTATATATTTTTAAATATGATTTATAAAACTACAAAAAAAAAAACATTTAAAAATATAAAAAAACAGTGTCCCACCGACATCAGGTGCAAGGACCAAGCTGCCGATGGTTAGGGCTCCAGAGAGAGGAACCTCCTCACGATGCGTGCCGTGTCTAAAAGGACCGCCTTTTGCATCTGGTTCTTGGTCCAGCCGCCTAACGCGAGCCTCTTAAGGTGTGTCAAGTTGGTCGAGGGTCTTTGCTATCAGTCCATTTACTGATATGACTATCGCTACAATGATGGCCGAATCCAGTATTATTATTATTATTATAGGAATAGGCAATATATATTTGTTATTGTATAGTTCAGCTGTCAATGAAACATCAAGCGTCTATCTGCCATGATTAGTGGCGTGCACTTTAAGATGCATTTCTAAAGATTTTGGTGCTACAGGTGAACATGTGGGACGTATCATTTTAAAATTGTCTACGTCGTAACTTTTATTGTTTGTGTTAAAAGCCTAACCTTTGACCACACATGATTGCAATAAATGATGATTTGATTTGAAAGAAAGAAGCTGTTTGTTTAATAAAAAGTGGAAGTCTTTCTCGACTCTCGAAGACGACGACCGGACGGCGGAGTGGGTAGTGTACCTGCATGCGACGCCGAGGTCGTGGGTTCGATTCCTGCTTAAGACAAATCTTTGTGTACATGAACATGGGGGTTTGTCTCTGGGTGTTTCTATGTATAATAAGTATGTATTTACAAAAGAAAAGTATATATATGTATTAGTATCGGTTATTCTAGTACCCATAGTACAAGCTCTGCTTAGTTTGGGACTAGATGGCGGTGTGTGTGAGTTGTGAAATATTTATTTATATTTATTCTCTTATTTCAGACCGATATGCCAAATTTCGTTTTAACGATCGTGTCTACCTACCTATAACTATTTACATGTCTATGAGTGTGCACACAGACTGGAATGCAGATTAATCAGAATTTCTGACTGAAGTAGTAAAGAAGTAGAAAATCGACGGCAATTCAACATAAAACCAAACTCAAAAATTCCCATCGTCCAAACAACTAACACTAATGACTTAACTTATGATTATTCATGAAGACAAGACCTTCACACACCAACTGTGCCAACATACGACACATGTGATGGTATGTATGGTATTTGTATGTAAGCATGAGTGTGTGTTCTTTTTTCGACTTAGTATCGGGTTTTAATTTAACGATCATTTAACGATTGTTTCTTTTCTTTCTTTATAATATGACTGAATATGACGTAGTTATCAAAATAGAAACGTCAAGACAAAATAAATTGACGTTCCTATGTTGTATGCCACGTCATAGTCGAATTGAAATGTCAATTGTGGAAAGTCGTGCTAATGGAGCAGATAAAAACTGTTTTATTTTATAACACATAACATAACGTGGCAGGGCCCATAGGATAGGGGGTGAGCCTATCGCCATCCACCGATCCAACTCCGTACTACAACAAAGAACATATAAAAAAATCAATAATTTCAATCAAAAATATTTCACCTAAAAATATCACTCCCAAATACCTAAAGAGCAGTAATAGTTATACAATTTACACAGATCTGCTCATTTATACTCAAAGAAACACCAATTATTTGTCAAAGAAAGAAAATATTTTTATACTTAATAAAAAAGCATTCGCAGTCTCGCGAAATAAAATCCCTTTGACGGTTTTAGGGTTCCTCACACGAATGGAAGAGAAGTCCTAGTCCTTTTGTTTGTAATACAATGTCTTTGGAAATTTTAATAAAAAAAAAAAAAAGAATTTGCTGTCCAACTTTTTTTTAAATTATTTTTTTCTAAATAATAGTATGAATTTGGCCAGTATATTAAAGACATCAGAATTGTCAAATTGTCTGTGTTATTTGGACAGCTGTTGTACTGTTTCAATAGCGACGACGATATTGGTATAATGATACTGTGAAAAATTTCAAGAGCGTTTGAAACCATTTAATGAAACATGACCTAGTATAATTTTAATTTAAGAATAATAATAATAGCAGCCCTGTATCTAATGCATCTCCCACTGCTTGACTCAGGTCTCTTCTCATGATAAGAAGGGTTAGGCCATAGTCTACCACGCTGTCGCCTGACCAGACGCAGGCCCGAGAAGGCGGCGTAAGCGGTCCACGCGTACGCCTTCCAAAGAGGAGGGGGACGTAAAGGTCCCCCGAACTGTGACGGGGCCTGTCGAAAGACGGGCCAAACCTCCGGCGGGGTCGCGAATGCATGCGAGAGCGATTCTCGTGGCCCCGCCACACTAGGAGGAGTGGACGCCGTGGGGTTTTAGTGGGTATTCCCGTGCCGTTTAACATCGTAGGCACGGGCGAGTCCCACATACCCACCCTGCCCGCCCCCTTGGGGTGGGGTGGTATGCGTAAATGCATTTCCCCACGTAAAAAAAAAAAAAAAAAAAAAAAATAGTCTACCACGCTGGCTTAGTGCGCATTGGTTTACTTCACACATTTTCGAGTACATTTTAGGCACTCTCAGGCATGCAGGTTTCTTCACGATGTTTTTTTTTCAACGTTAGCGAGCGATAATTTATAATGATAAATACACACATATCTTCGAAAGGACTAATCTTAACGATTTATTGACAGAGGTGCGTCCCATGGGTTTGAACCCGAGACCTTTGTCTGCCCAATCCTACGGTCTCCAACTTTGCTATCGCTACTCAAATTTTTATCAGCTTTATATTATGTCCAGAAAAAAATGCGTTTTTTGTTTATTATGAAAACCCTACGGAACCATCGAAAGATCTTGACAGTTTTTTCTTGTTGCTTAAAACATTAATCTTTACTTACTTAGAAATGTTCGTGGTTTTATTTTTAATTTGCGAATGTATAGCCCCTAAATTAATTTTAAAATTTTAAGCGGTTTTTTTTTGGATACAGCCTTCGTTAGGATTTATGTTATTTTAAATTAGCAAGCTTTTTTTATTTTTGGATAAAAATAATGTGTAGCCAAAGCGTACTTTTTTTTTAGTTGATGATTAGAGTGTAGGGTACCAAAAATAACAATTAATTAGTACTTGTAATAATTTTTAAAGCAAATGGTTTTGCTATGCCTTTTTTGTATTTTATACAATATTAAGGTTAAAACATTAAGAATCCAGCAAGTTGCGAAGCTGATTGATTGGCAAAGCACCTGGGGCGTTTACCAAGAAGGTGCAGGTTCAAATCCTGCTGGCTTCTTAATTTATCAACCTTAATATTGTATTTTTGGGCGGTTGAAGAATTTAGACATAAAATAACAACAGCCTCAGTACTTACGTCCATATTATAATTTAGACAAAATAATTACTCCATCAGGTCTAAACTCATAAAAAAATCATCTCACTTATATTTACGATCAAACTAATCGAATTTCTATTCATTTATCATTTTAAAATAGCAAATATCGCAATGTAATATAGACCTTTTTTTTTTTTTTTTTTTTTTTTTTTCGCGGGGAAATGCATTTACGCATACCACCCTACCCGTGGGGGGACGGGCAGAGTGGCTATGTGGGACTCCCGTGCCTACGATGTTAAACGGCACAGAATACCCACTAAAACCCCGCGGTGTGCCCTAATCGAAGGCGCCAACCTCTCTCTGACAGTTCTCCTCTTTTGTTTTTCAATGTCTATGGTCTCGATAACATCAAATAAGGTTTTATGTCTATTCTTTAAAGAGGTTGCTAACAGTTTATATTATTTTTAATAGTAGATTATTATAAAAGATTAAAGTAACTTTACTATCTTTTATAAAGAGATTAAGATTGACATTCTCTACATGATGTATTAGTAATTTTCTCATTATATTTTTTGCGTATTTTTTATGTAGAGGAACGAACAGGGTGTGATGTTCCTCCACCACAAAGGGAGGATCCTCCGACCAGGCTCGGTGGTATTGCCTGGCGGACAGCTGTCCAACGGTAGCGTATTGGAAGTGGTATTTATAGTCACTAGCTGTGAACATTTCGTTATCGCGATTCAGCACTCGTCGACATAATGTCACGTATTATGTGACATCCGTCATTAATTATGTGTGGATACCGCCACAACTTAATTATATCATAATTGTAATGTTTTTTGTGCGCCTAAAAAAACAATAAAATATACCATAAAAATATGATTTCAAAAAATATTTGGTTTAAAACAATACGTTTCATAAAACATATTGGTTACCTCACAAAAAGCTACCACATGCCCAACCACATGTATAAAGTAAACAATAACAAAATGTTACGTAAGCACTTTATGATGCAATACTAATAATATTCAACAACCGCAAAGCCAATGCTCAAATATTAACATTAACTTGTTAAGTTAAATATTATGTACAGTGGGCCAAGCAATTACGTATGCAGGGCAAAAACTTCTACGCCATAGTGCAAACTGACTGCAATAGATATGCAAGTGTGAATTACGTATTTAATAAGTGTAATATTATACACTATTCAGATATATCTAATGTAAAAAAGTTAAATTAGATAGAATGCCAGAAGCAATTACACTATCCAATGGTCCCAATGGCAAGGCCAAATACATACTCACTCAAGCACACCGAGTCTCAGAAAAAATATTTGCAAATTGCACAAAGATTTGTCCCATGTAAGGATCGAACCCACAACACCAGTGCAGTGGAGAGCGGCGAGGCGACCGCTTAAACCACTACACCACACGTGCAGACAAATGTAACTCACTTATCCATAACTGGTGTAGTACGTCTTTACTATGACTTAGAAGTTTTTGCCCTGCATACCCAACTCATTGGCCGAATGTACATGCTACAAATTAAGCTAAACAAGTCCAGTGTAAGATTATCTCGCATTGTATAGGAATCCTGTGCAATGCGGGACCAGCTTATAATGGACTAGTTCAATATGTAGCCGTGTTTATGGCAATTAAGTGACAGATTCAAATTCTTACATTGTTCTGTCAACGATGAAATGTGGTACTAAAATTGAACAAAACTTTTAGTGAATAATATAACTTATGTAATAAAATCTTCAAAAAAGGTGACAACACCTTATTGAAGAATTATAGACCCATCACACTGCTGAGCCATGTCTACAAGTTGTTTTCGAGGGTCATTACGAACCGTCTCGCTCGCAAGCTAGACGACTTCCAGCCTCCCGAACAAGCCGGTTTCCGGAAAGGCTACAGTACCATAGACCACATACATACGCTGCGGCAGGTTATACAGAAGTCCGAAGAGTATAACCGGCCTTTATGCTTAGCGTTTGTGGACTATGAGAAAGCCTTCGATTCGGTGGAAACATGGGCAGTGCTACAGGCTCTCCAGAGGTGCCGAATTGACCATCGGTATATCGAGGTGTTAAGGTGTTTATACGAAAACGCCACTATGTCGGTTCGTTTACATGACCAGAGCTCGGAATCTATCCAATTGCAGCGGGGAGTGAGACAGGGTGATGTTATATCCCCGAAACTATTCACTGCTGCATTGGAGGATCTTTTTAAGCTACTGGAATGGGATGGACTCGGCATCAATATCAATGGCGAGTATATCACCCACCTTCGGTTTGCCGACGATATAGTGGTCATGGCGGAGTCCCTGGAGGACCTAGGCACAATGCTCGGTAACCTCAGTAGAGCGTCTCAACGAGTGGGCTTAAACATGAACATGGACAAGACGAAAGTTATGTCAAATGTCCATGTAGTGCCCACTCCAATTGCTGTTGGGAACTCTACACTCGAAGTTGTGGACGAATATGTATACCTGGGACAAATTATCCGATTAGGTAGATCCAACTTCGAGAAAGAGGTTAACCGCCGAATCCAACTCGGCTGGGCAGCGTTCGGGAAACTACGTAGTGTCTTTTCGTCCAGTATACCCCAGTGCCTAAAGACAAAAGTCTTTAACCAGTGTGTGTTGCCAGTGATGACTTACGGAACGGAGACATGGCCGCTCACTATAGGTGTGATCAAAAGGCTCAAGGTCGCTCAGCGAGCGATGGAGCGAGCTATGCTCGGGGTTTCACTACGCGATCGAATCAGAAATGACGAGATCCGTAGGCGAACTAAGGTTACCGACATAGCTCAACGAGTCGCTAAGCTGAAGTGGCAATGGGCCGGACACATAGCTCGAAGGACAGATGGCCGTTGGGGCAAAAAAGTCCTTGAGTGGCGGCCACGAACAGGCAAACGCAGCGTGGGACGGCCTCCCGCTAGATGGACGGACGATCTTGTCAAGATCGCGGGGAGTCGTTGGTTTCGGTCGGCACAAAACCGCACGCTGTGGAAATCGTATGGTGAGGCCTATGTCCTGCAGTGGACGTCTGTGGGCTGATAATGATGATGATGATGAATAAAATCTCAGGCTTGTAAACATAAAAATACTTAGGAAGTATATAGTATACTGTTTGGACATAGCGTTACGTAACGATTCTTGTAGCTGTTACAAAAAAAGCCCGGAAGCCTGCAGCAGTCCTCGGAGGGTGCTTTCCTTCTGGACCGATAAAGGCTGGCTGGAGTAAACGGGAAACCTCTCACGTACAACGGTCCCATAGGAGGACTAAGTGCGGATATTGCCCACGAAAACTAACTAACTAACCTGTTACAAATCAAGGCAGACTGCTTCGTTGGTCTAGTGGTTAGCATATGCGCCTCTTACCGCGAGGCCTCGGGTTCGATTCCCAGGTCAGGCAAGGTAAGCAGCTCGGAGCAGGAATTGTGCCTAGTGGATGGCGATAGGATCACCTATGGGACCTAAACATAAAAAGGTGAAATGTGTTTTACAACTCTGCCACAGCCTTCTGGATAATATAGGCGTGATTTTATGTTGTTATGTTAAAACAAGGCCTTGGTTAAATATGTTTGTCGGTCTGTTCGCGATAAACTCAAGAAACAGATTCTGAACGTATTACAAACGATTTTCAGGGATGGATCGTGGCACTACGGCATGTGGGTAAAAAACATAGAAAAATAATTGTACTAGCAGTATTTAATGAGAAGGTATATAACTATTTAATTTTATTTTAAATTTATTCTCAAATTAAAGAATAAGCAAATCAAATAAGAACAGATTTGCCGCCATGCTAAGTGTGTTCCATTTACAATATTCAATCATATTTATGTTTCTTTTCAAAAAATTCGTGAAAAAAAGGTCAAATGAAACATAACAAATATGGCTAAAATCACAATCACATTTGATTCGCATAGTAAACCCAAATTGGTGAATTAGTAATGAAGTAATAAAAAAGATAATATTCTTAATCTGTTCCAGCGCTTGTAACAGTTCCAAATACGAGTATGTACCCGTTTCGCCAGGTACATCGTTACCCAATTTCTACCGATCTCTCGTATTAAATTTAGTACAAACCTCAGCAGAAATACTTTCTCGTGATCCATTAAAGAAAGGTACAATACAAAAGAATAAGAGCCCATAGGCGGATGACTAACGTAATTTATTAAAAGCTGAAAATGCGTTTCTTAAAAATAGGTGATAAATACCATCCAGACAGACATCTTTAAAATTTTAAATTTCTTGAAATTCAAGTATTGGAATCCTGTTAGATGTCTGCGAATGGAGTAGTGTGATTTTTACCATCACCATAAACAAAATAATCTAAAAATTACGCTTTAAACTATGATAAAACACTTTTTACTTTTTTTTTATTTTGCCAACAGACACGATAATCCAAATGACATCATACACTTGATGATAGTGTTCAACTATGTTAGAGGAACTTATAGCTTTATTAAAATTATGAAATACGGGTGTTAATCACAATAGACCCACGGAGGTCGACGTGAACACCCAAAGCCTCTTCCCAATAATAATAATACTCACGTAATGTTGGTCTATTTAGTCGACCGCGGTTTCGCCTATACGTCTAGGCATTATCAAGAGAGAGATTAATTGGAAACCGTCATCTTATGAAAATTCATCATTTTAATAATGTTACAAACTCACGTCAGTTGTAATAAGAACTTATAGCTGTTATAAAATAGTAAGTAAGTAAGTAAGTCGGTGGTCACGGGCTCCTAGACTACAAGCTTAAGTTCATTGAAGCGGATAGATTGCTGTCGATTCTTTTTTTATACAATAAAGGTTACAGGATCAAATCTAAACCACTAAAATACAAGGTATTGTCGCATTTGATGTTTCCTTCTCGTTTTGTCAGCAGATTTATTTCAGACTAGCTGTTGTCCGCAACTTCACCCACTTCACCTAATTGCGAAGTGTGAGGAACAATAGAGGACGTATCACGTAATATTGACGGAATGCACCAGGTTCCAATCTGCCAAAGAAAAATTATTAAAGGCAATAAATTTAAATATACAAGATATTGGGATGTTTCATCATTATTGTCTGCACCTAGTTCTGAAGCTGCTATCAGTATTTACATGTTTGTTATGTTACGATTTAGTTAAGTTATTATTAGTGTATGTCCGATGGGACTGACATGTACTTGTGTATAAAAGTCCCTAAAAATAAATAGAGAGAAAAAAAAAAAACTTCACCCACTTGGATTTCGATATAATTAACAAAAACTGCTGCGTAGGTCTAGTGGTAAGTGTCTCGCCGCGAGGTCCCGGGTTTGTTTTTTGGGTCGAGCAAATGTGATTTGGGATTTTTCCTACAGTTGGAATTGTTGCCGCTGGGTGGAAATAGGCTCATCCCCTATCACCTGTTACCTAAACATAACAGATGAAGTGTTGGTGTCAAACACCTCTGCCACACTCTTTTTCAAACTGCTCCTCACGTTTTAGCCGCGTAATTACCTACTTCTGCACATAATAATTCATTATGTCGTAAAAACGGACGACGGGAGCGCAGCAGTTGGTAGCCTATTGCGGAGTAGCCTAAGTGAATTGTTGCTCCATTTCTATTGATGGTAGGATAATGTTATAAATCTTATAACCATTGGTAATAAATGGGCTATCAAATAAAAAAAAATGTGCAAATCCGACCCTGCTGCTGTTGAAACAAAAAAAGAATTGTGCAAATACGACCGATACAACTCGAGATTAGCGTATAATCTACTATATAAAAATAAGTCGGGTTTTCCTTCCTGACGCTATAACTCCAGAACGCACGAACCGATTTCCACGGTTTTGCATTCGTTGGAAAGGTTTCGAGCTCCGTGAGGTTTATAGCAAAGAAAATTTAGGAAAACAATAAAAATTTCAACAGAAAAGCGGGAAAATCTTTTTTTACATACAGCGCCATCTCTGATACATAGCATGCACTACAAACCACAGATATAGATCTACATAGATAACGCAGATGCATGTACTTCGCGTGTCTCAACCCCGACCAAGCGTCGAGGTTGGTCGCCTCTAACTTCAGTCCACGCACGTCTTTTGTCAGAGAAAATCATAGCGGACGGCTCCAGTTGAACGTACTGGGCGAATTGGCATCGGCGGCATCGGTGTCTTTGAATCGGTTTGGATTTCCCGTCACTAAATTTCGGCTGTGACGTCACAAAAGGTATTAAAAAGTCGGCACGCTTGGTTTCAATACAAATCGTGAAACGTACTTGCGTTATCTATGTTGATCTATGTCTGTGCTACAAACCAATATTATAAGTAGATGGCGCCGGTGCGTGATACATTGTTTGACAGCCACTCATTGTTTTCTGCTCAGTTAAATTCATGTGACAAACCGGTATTGTGTTTACTGTGAAATTGTGAAAAAAAAAGTAAAAAAAATAAGTTATTCGTTTCCTAAGATTACAATTGGAAACCCGATTGAGACAACGCGTGAGCACACGAAGATCATTGGCATCATACAATCGCTTGGCATTCCAATATGATCCCACTGCGAACTACAGTGATGATGAAAATTTTGATATTGGACCAATGATGCAATGCGTTAAATTAATTCGTGCTTTTCAAACACAAGAGCAAAGAGAGGCAGCCCGTGAAACAGCTAGGTTAAAACGAGAAATCGTCGAGCTTATCGTACAGATGAACAGAGGAATAATCTTCGAAGTGCAAGAAGAAATGGTTCCAGTATTGATTTGAATCGAGCAGCGTTTCTATATGATTGCACCATCGACTACAGCTTGCATCGTTTAGTTTGCATTGGTCCAATGGACGTTGTTTGCCAGCACTGTGGAGCATTGAAGTTTGCTGGTGAAACGCCTGGTTTGTGCTGCCTTAGTGGTAAAGTGAAATTGCCATTATGGCGACTTATTTTTTTTTGATGCCCCCGGTGGAACTGGGCAGACATTCCTCATGTCATTGATTTTGGCCACTGTACGTGCGAGATCCGAAATTGCGGTAGCAATTGCTTCTTCTGCAATAGCGGCCACATTGTTAGACGGATGCCGTACGGCTCACTGAGCGTTAAAATTGCCATTAAACCTTCAAACTACTGAACAACTGACATGTAGCATTTCGAAACACTCCGCAAGGGCCAAAGTTTTAGTAGCATCAAAAATCATCATATGGGACGAATGGACAATGGCGCACAATGACACACAAACGCGCATTGGAAGCACTAGACCTCGAGATGTTTTGGTGGTGCAATGATTTTATTATCTGGCGATTTCCGACAAACACTACCAGTCATTGCAAGATCTACTGCTGCCGACGAAAAAAACGCTTGCCTCAAAGCATCAAATCTGTGGCGATATGTAAAGAAACTTCAACTGTCTGTAAATATGAGAGTTGCATTGTTGAACGTTCTATCTGCTTATGATTTCTCTATCGGTAATGGCCGTGTTCCTGTTGACAAATCGAGCGGTTTGATTTCCTTTTCTCCAAATGTTTTCAATTTTGTATCATCAAAAGACGAGCTTATCAACAAAGTATTCCCGGATATCATTGCTAACCACAAAAATACTAAATGGTTAAGTGAGCGAGCAATTTTGGCCGCTAAAAATAAAGATGTAGATGACCTCAATTTTATAGTACAAAATCAAATCGTAGGTACTCTGTATTCATTCAAATCTATCGACTGTGTAACAAACGAAGAAGAAGCCACTAATTATCCAAGTGAATTTTAAAACTCCTTGGATGTGCCTGGTTTACCACCGCACAATTTAAAACTTAAGGTTGGCTCGGTAGTCATCATGCTTAGAAATTTAAACCAACCAAAACTGTGCAATGGAACGCGTTTAGTTTCCGATGATCCTAACGGATATGCCTTTTGAGTTTAAACGAATTTAATTCCCGTTTCGTCTTGCCTTCGCCATGACGATCAACAAATCACAGGGCCAATCCTTGACTATTTGTGGCCTCAATCTAGAAAATGCATGTTTTTTTCATGGTCAATTGTACGTGGCATGCTCACGTGTCGTCAAACCATCCGCTCTATTTGTTCTTGCGCCTGACCAAAAAACAAAGAATGTCGTTTACCACAAGGTGCTTGAATTAATCCTTCCCATTAATGAATTAATCCGAGTGTATGCCAATCTGCACAACATAGTTTTCAATCATTTTTTTCTGACATGAGTTTGAAGTACTTAATTATAACTATTTTTTTAATTTTTATTCTCATTCTGTATGTTTTCATCATCATTCATCATAATAAGATACATTTATGTTTCTATCTATATTAATATTATTTTGTATCATTGTATTACGTTCATCAAAGCCTAAATTAGTTCAGCTAAAAGGTAACACGACATTCATTGACTGTTAGGCGGTACGAAGTTCGCCGGGTCAGCTAGTATAGTGATAAAATAATGATACTTTGACCCAAATTCAAATTCAAACATTACATCTTCGTGTGTGTTCTAATGATAGACCGTCAATCATTAAATAAATGAAAAACAACGTTTTTGTAGTTGTTTATCATTAACTAACGAATCATTATTTCCGGCTGTTTCTGAATACGTTTATGAGATTCATTAGCTGATCACGAGATAAATAACATCAAAGATATAAAGCCATAATTTTGGTGACGAAATACGCTTTTTATTATAGGTAGATATAACATAAACCTGTCATTGACATTTTCTCGTGTGAAATTGATCGTAATCGCTTTCTCTAGGTTTTATTTACTTTTCTTTTTTAATTGGAAATACGAAAATTATATTTGGTTGCTGTTAATCAATATTACTACATCAACAAAACTGAAGTAAAGATTTTAAAATGTATTTAAATAGGAAATCCTTTAGCTATTTTGCAGCCTGCGTATTTGAAATATAAAAGTATTTTCTTAAAAAAAACTTTTCTGGCCCAGTTTACTAAACTAAAACTTTAAATTATTGTTTTTTTTTTAAAAATTGATGAATTTAAATAGAATACGATCGGTTTATTCAAATCAAAATACAGTTCAGCTAGTCTTTTACCTCCTACCTTGGACCTTAAATTCTATTTTCAAAGAACTAAAGTTCAAATTATACTGTTTATTAGTCGCCCTTTAAATGCATTTATAAATTAACGACAATAATTATGAATAGTGTTGTCCAGCGACTCGGCATTGGAACTAGTTTATGTGAATAAATTTTACGAGGCAAGTGTCAATTGCCATAAGTATTTAGGTCACAACTAGTACGTTACATTTGTAATTTATGACGTTATAAAACTGAAATTCATATCATTTTTATATTTAGAAGTATTTCTTGTTTCGTCGTGCGGTTTCCGGTGTGAGAATCGACTAATTGGTCTAAAACTTATGATGTGTTTAATCGATTAATTAAATGCCGAAACGAATGCCGGATTTGTACAGAGGCATAGAAATACAGAGGTCAATTTAAGACGATTTTAAGTTAGATATTGAGATACGTATTAAATAAATTAAAGATAGTGCAATTTGATTTTATATGTTCATTTTTATAGTGCAGAAATTGGGTTTAAGATGTATTGTAAGATGCTATATAGACGCTATTGTTAATAAATGAAATGCTTCATTTTTGTATGACTTGTCTTTTTCAGAGTTTTTATTCGATGAGACTTAAAAAGTTGTATTGAAACACTGTCTGTATAGCCATGATCAAAGAATCGAGGCTACATTCTTTTGTAATTGGTACTTTGCATCATTTAATTTTAAATACTAATTGAATGACGTGAAAGATATTTACTACATAAAAATGCAATGATAATAAATCATATTATAATGCCAATATTACCCATATTATTATTGTAACTTCCGGATTCTCTAGCCAAATACGCCATCAATATCATCAAAATTATTTATTGAAGAGGTCTTCGAAGGCCCGAATCATAAAATTATATCAAGTGTTGATTGATCGATCAAGTTTAACAACTTATATGTTGAGTCATAAAAATTTATTGAAATAACACATACAAGGTTCCAACGTAATAGATATAACACGCATGCGGAAGAAAAATAACGATTTCTTATTAAATTTCATATTTCGATATCTAAAATTATCGTAATCGAGTATTTGATCAATAACAAGTATCAATTTTCTCGTTACCAATTTAATCGTTCCGCGTTCATACCCTAGTTACGATCCAGCATGTTACGTTTCAAATTTCGATTTTAGAATCCTTTGAAATAACTCCTCGAGCGCGTACTGGCCATACACAACAAAGTTATTAAAGAAAACTATTTAAAACAGTCGCATTTATTTCGTTGGAATATGGTTTGTTTTCAAATGACACAGTGTGAGAAAGGTGCATATACACATTTGTAAGGTGCTACTAAAAACTGAATTTTACTAGCAAATTTTAAAGGTTGTCAAACAATACTAACAGTTAATCAGCGTTGTTCAGAATAAAAACTAACGAGAATCGAGATACGTTCTATCCTTGTAGTGAACTGGGAATTATGCGAATCGAATGTGGACCGATTTAAATCAATTTTCGCGATACTTTGATTTGTATCGAATTGTTCAATGACGTTTACGGATTAATTTAGAACCGCCAATTATTTTGAATTGCGAATTCCTATTCGAATAGTTGCCGTGATAAATGCGTTCCGGGTTCAAATAGAACTGGGCAATCATTTTTGTTCTAAAGGTCATTAACTGTGTGTTGTTAAATGTATGTTTTCATCAAAGCTACCGTACCAAGTGACTACCACTTGGTACGGTAGCTTTGATGAAAACATAAAATACATTTAATGGGAACTTAATTAAAAATTGCATAGATGGGATGATGTTTGACTTTATAGAGCATAGTATAACCTATGTTATGAGTCTGTCTTAAATAGCAGTAGGAGCTTATAGGTTAAGCGCTCGCACTGCATTTTCTGCTATATTTTTAGAGACTGTTCGTCTCATCTAATTCATCGGTAAAAACATATTTTTTTGTTATCTAGTAATATCCCTTAAGAATGGTCAAATTAAAAGTTAAATTGGTGTTGTGTACTAAAAAGCTTTTGTGCAAGAAGAGAGCAAAATTCGTATTTTTTTCGAGTGCTTATTTTGAGTCCCGAATAAGCGGAAGAACAAGCGTAGGGACTCAAAATCACGAGATGTAAACATTTCGAGTCACACACACAACTTTTCACTTCTGCAGCTCAATATAGTACCCATAGTTCTGCTTAGTTTCGGGTTAATGTCGTGGTGCAAAAGTTGTATTGTGTGTACTTTAAAATAAAAAGGCGAGTAATGAACAAAACTTAACTTTGCTTTTCTCACTAAAGTTACTCGAAGCAAAATGGAGTTTTTCTCACTAGGTCTAAATATTATTTTATTCCTTAAGGTCAGCATTGATCTCTTGTCACGTGGGTGTTATTGCTCTACCACTTACCACCCACAACTCTCATTACTGCTTATGCCCGTAATTGTGGGGTTCGTGATACCATTGTGGAGTAAAATTGTTCTTTGTAAGATGTCCTTACCAAATAAACTACATCGAGGGGTTAAAGGCTATCTGGTTCTAGCAATAGTAGGTTTTTATACTTTGTAGTAACGGTAATACAACGCTATAAGTAACATCCTATAACAATAAAAAAACTAAACAACCTTTTTCTTTTTTCATCACTCTCGTTGTTTTGACTGTCAAAAATTTTTGGAACGAAGTTCCTTATCGCCCGTTGCGAAAGGAGGCTAGATGAAAAAAATTAAGACTAAAATTTGTAACGACACTTTGCTATAGTTGTAAGCCCCGGACGGCTTACAACTATAGCAAAGTGTCACAAATTTTTGGAACGAAATTCGTTATCGCCCGTTGCGAAAGGAGGCTAGACGAAAAAATTAAGACCAAAATTTGTAACGACACTTTGCTGTAGTTGTAAGTCGTCCGGCGTGCGCGTGTTTCTCTGTCTGTCTCATAGAAATCAAGTATAATAAATTACATAATATAACTACTATAACTTCGTTCCATCCGGGTTTCCATTTTTGACTGTATGCATCGTCTTTCCGGACGCCTCGTTCATATATTGTACCTACATATTAGTTGGTAGCAACCAACTATATAGGCATTCTAAAATTATTTAATTTTTTAACTCCCACGCAAAATTAAAACCTTAATAGTCATAAATTTATATCAGAGAGCCGCTATTATTTCACTTGTGTCAATAATTTCTATAGTTTAAGGTTGGTTCACATTTATGATTAGAGATAGAGAAGTTTATTTTATGGTTGATTATGGTTCGATTCAGGGTTGGGCAAGTGTTATTCGGGATTTTTCCGTCAACACCTGCACGGAGTTGGAATTGTAGCCGTTGGATGACAATAGGCTCACTACTATCATATGGGATTTAAACATAACAGATACAATGTGGGTATTATATACGTCTGCTCCACCCTTCTAAGAACAAAGATGAACTCTTCAATACTGTACACAGTGTACACCATTTCTTTACCAAATCCATCATTACCTATAATAGAGTACAGCTAATCGCTGTAACTCCATATTAAGAATGTATGCAATCCTACCAAAGTACCCATTCCTTTCTCACGTTCCAAAGCCGTGCACTTTATAGGCGTGCCTATGCGCAAACGCACTAGAGATGTGCCAAGGCGCACTAGCGTAGTAACTCGAATACTAAGTTATTCGTATGTCCGAAATAACAATTGGTTACTACCCAAAATTAAAATATTTATAAAAAGAAACATCAGATATTTGAGTGAATACCTGGTATTTCTTTTTAATCAAGTTTGGTCTGGTACTATCAGATGAATTGCCGCATGCTTACCTGTTAAAATTTCTGTAAAGCGCATCTATGCTACTAATAGTATTACAGACCGCGCTATAAAAGCGATGTTAGGCGATTACCACCTTTAAAGTTGAGCATGTGGAAGTCTTTCTGATGTTACTTACTCAAGTAATTTTGTCATTAATGTTTTATGAGTTGGCCAGTAACCCAATTACCTGCAATGCCGACGGTAAATTTGACAAGTGAAACAAATTGCATCGGTTAGCAAACCGATGGACTCAACACTCAAGTACTGTATCGATTTTTTTAACGAATACCAAAATATTCGAATACCAAAACCCATCGACTGGTTACACCATTACCTGATACCTCCATTCCAACTAATAACACAGTGTGATTACACACTTCACGATCGTTTGATCGCAGGTAGAAAGAAAACATCTATTTTAATCGCCTTTCGAAGATAAGCCTTTGTTCTAGCCCCTAGCGAAGCAAATTACGCGATTTGTAAAGTATACATCGTGCTACTGGGTTGAAATTGTTGAAACCCGTAATTTGAATGAGTCTGTAGTTAGACGTTCAACTGCATTGTTTACAGAAAAATGTACATAATATTGGATCTTAAATGAAAATAATCTAGTAACTTAATCTAAACTTAATAATTCACTGTCAGAAGGCCTCATACCCAAAATGCAATGCAAGCATTACCGTGTTGTATTGCGATACTATTATTGTTAGTATTGGTCAGAATATGTAATATGTATATTTGTCTGCACGTGTGGTGTAATGGTTTAAGCGGTCGCCTCGCCGCTCACCACTGCACTGGTGTTATGGGTTCGATCCCCACATGGGACAAATCTCTGTGTGATTCGCAAAGATTTGTTCTGAGACTGGATGTGCTTGTGTGAGTGAATGTGTGTATTTCGCTTTGTCATTGGGACCATTGGATAGTGTAATTGCTTCTGGCGTAGTTCTATGTAATGTAAAAAACTCCAAATTTATCTTTATCTTTATGTAGCTTATTTCTGTATTCCTTATATTTTATAAATTCAATTGTTATCATCATGACGTTTCATTTATCTTTTATATTTTTCTTTAATTAACGCACCAACAACTGCACGTAACTTTGCTTATTTACTTACTTGTCAATCCTAAG
Organism: Hypena proboscidalis; assembly: GCA_905147285.1. NCBI lineage: Eukaryota > Metazoa > Arthropoda > Insecta > Lepidoptera > Erebidae > Hypena > Hypena proboscidalis. The sequence continues at coordinate 4,581,123 of LR990147.1, forward strand.
GTTGCCTGTGAGAAATTGCTTATAGCGATAAGGCCGCCCATTGTGCAACATAATATTTAAGTGCAACTGTTTACAAAATTACCTTTGTTAATATTGGTGTACAATAAAGATTACTCTCTCTTTCTATCTATCTATCTATCTTATGCATCAATAGCATCTCTGGAATAGTGTTATTGTATAAAAAACTTGGCTTTGTAACCTTGCTCAGTAGAAAAATAAAAGAAATACCTACTCGTGAATAGTTAAAGTTTTTGGACTAGATTTTAATCTTTATGAAGTATCTAATTGCTTAGAAACATCATTAAAAAAATAGATTTAAAGAAGCTGCTAGCAATACATGAGTTACTAAAGGATGTTATTAAACTGACATCGATCGTCGCCAATGGATGTCAGATTAATAACACCCTTAATTAAAAGTAAGGCATCATTTGGGGAAAATAAATGTCCAAAAAGTAACGTGTAGGTGTAAACAAATAAAATAATATTTCACTTCAATGTTGCAAAAATCACAATGATATTTAAACCTTATTATTATATTTACAAACTACTCCACAATGTTGAACCTCCGTTAATTTGTATGTGCTCTATAACGGAGCACAATGGGGTCGCTGGAGCCGTTGAATGCGCGTGGGCAGCTCCTGTACTCGGATGATACCGTAGTATATTTCAATAGTCTCACTCATAATGCTTGCAATTCGATCTGCATGAGCGCAAACGGTAACAAAGGCCCATTAACCTCTGCAAAAATCAGATGTATCTGTTGTGATAGATATTATTTTAGAGGCTGATCGCAGCAACATTAAAACAGTAACGCTTATGAAATTATTAATTTGGCGAGACGCTATACTACAGGCAACGGTAGGGCCCTCGGGCTGGTTTTTCAAATTAGTTAAATGGCAGTCACATTAAAACAGTAACGTTTACAAAATTATTAATCAGGCGAGATGCTAAACGGAAGACGGTATTGTCATCGGGCTGGTTTATCAAATGAGTATTATCATCTCGAAAGGCAAATGATAAAATTGCAATTGGCAAACATGCAATGCAAGTTATTTTGGTCATAAATTACAAAGAAAGGTTATTTTATCTCTTTAATTTCTCTCAGATATTTGCGTATATTTTATTTTACATTTTATTTTACATGAAGTGCGACCACTAGATTTTACTATGGCGATAGTTTGTATTGACCTTATCGAGGTGAAAGGATTCTGGGATTACAGAATAGCTATATACATTTAGTATTAGCTATAGGTATACCTATATTGTGTTATATTTAATCCTTTGTTAGTGAATCACTGATTAAGTTGTTTGAAAATGTATTGCTGAAATTTCAATGAATAGATTGCAACGATTTGTATTGGACTGAGTAGGTGTATGAATTAGTATGATGCATTTGTTGATGGGACTTTAAATCATACTTCATTCCAGAGCTAACAATAATTGCAGTGTTTTCTTAATTTGAATAATGTTTTAGTATTATGCATTTATTAAACATATTTATTATTGTAATATATATGTTTTCTTGATTATATATAATATTTATTGTATTTGTATATGTATATAGTACTATTGTGTATACCTACTATAATATATATTGATGTTTTTTCTTGTTAAACATAATATACCTATCATAATCTTTACCTATCAATTATTTAACCAAGCTAGTAATATTTTTCGCTAAATTAATTAGTTATTTTTTTACTAGTATTTTGGTAACTTGATCATTTGTTTTAACACGTAAACATTTATTTTGCTTATATCGTTCTATTTATACTTATTTTAACTTATAAATGATGGACCCTAAAGTTCTCAGAAACGCATATTTTTGTTTCATTTCTTATGTATTACTCAGGGGAAATTATTTAAAAGCTTAGCGAGGTAATCCACAAAAGTTGGTAATATTATGTTATTTATGTGGTCTCCCCAAAGAGATTATATTTTAAAATACTCATAGATAGATAGATAGATAGAGTAATCTTTATTGTACAACAATATTAACAAAGAAAATATGTTGTAAACAATTGCACTTAAAATTATGTTGCACAATGGGCGGCCTTATCGCTATAAGCAATTTCTTACAGGCAACCTTAGGATGGACAAGTAAGTAAATGAGCAAAGTTACGGGCAGTTGTTGGTGCGTTAATTAAAGAAAAAAGAAATAAAAGTATAAAATGAAAAGTCATGATCGTACATCATATATACACAGGCTGGATGTGACACATCGCTTTTTGCACCTTTTCTGTATAACATCCCTTAAATTATACTAAGAAACATAGCTAAATACTATAAAAATAATCAATAAGAAATCTTTAACATTATTTCTGTGTTTTCCAGATGGATTGGACTAAGGTTAAAACTCACTTTTCACCCGCAACGTTAAGGTCATCTACTTGTCTAAATACCAACAGCAAAATATGTAACTTTATAATATCTTGACTATATCATGAATAATATTTTTGTAACACTGGAATGAACACTCTTGTAATATTTAGACGAGATCGTAAGTGGTTTTTATATACATTATAGAGGATAGTTGCTACAAAAAATACAGATTGTATACATAGTTTTTTTTATAGTGAACCCATTTTTTTATTTTATTTTTTTAAACGACGCCGCACTAGGAATAACTCCTGTGTCGCGGGGGTGTTCACAAACATATATTTCACACACACAAAGTACACCCAGAGTCAGAACAAATCTTTGCGAATCACACAAAGATTTGTGAACACCAGCGTAGTTGAAAGCGGCGAGGCGACCGCTTTAACCGCTACGCCAACCGTGCACTCACGTATTCTGTGAATTGCGATAAGGTTGCATGACACTACGCGATTGAACCTTCGCTCTTTAAACTTCAATAAAGTGAATATTATTTCAAGATTCCATCTCATTCATCAGAGTATTATTTTCATCGGTATATTGTAACTGAAACCTAAAGTACACACGCCTTGAAGCTATACATTTCCAGTATAAACTGGTCTCGTATTGTTCGGGCAGCCATTACAACGTGAGACCATCTTATTCTGGCAATGTGAAGCTTGATGGGCAGTCGTGAGTACATTTACAAAGCTGACTAACACAGTTAAAGTCCAAACACCTGTATCATACACGGAACTGACTTTTGTATCAAAACAAAACAACTAAGCCTGACTCAGAGTGCGTATGCGCAGATTTACTTACTCCAGAGTCGGAATAACCATGGATTTAGATACAGGACCTCTCAACAACGACAAGGCCCTGAGTCCCGGGGTAGGATGCCACCTACGGCATAATATTTTTCAATTGTAGCGATCTACAACACATCTACAAAGAACCAAAATACAGCTGTTCAAAGTTCAAAATTGGCACTTACCATCAGGTGGACAAAACGGCCGTCCCAACATACATCGTAAAAATAACAACAAGCCTGACTCACAGAGGTGCGTACGCGCAAATTTGTACCAGGGAATCCAATTTGTGCTTATTGGGGGCTTGGGTCGAATGCGACAAAAATGCGGTTGGAAATTTTCCGTAATTTAAACTTGTGAATGGAATTCTTGAATCGATTGATTTTTTTAATGGTCGACTTTGGTTCGTTTGGTGAATTTAAAATGAAGCCAAATGGTATTTTCTGACGTATGATGTAAATGGTATGGACAAGAAGTATTCTAATAATATCTGCAAAAACTAAGCACCAAATTAAAAAGTGTAAAACTGACATTAATCGCTGAACGAACGTTTTCGATCACTCTATCCCATTCAAACTTTGAGAGAGAGAGATCGATTCTAGGTACAGCGTTAAGCATGAATAAATTCATTCTATACCGAGATCAATAGAAAAGGAAATTAATATTAATTTGGTCTCCGGTAGATAAAACAAATAACAAGGAAAAAGGACTGTAAGAAATCCCAACCATTCCAATAAAATTACATTATTATCCTTCATGAACAAAAAAATGATTCGGATTTAAGAACAAAAAAAATATCCACTTAATCTTACCAAAAGAGACAATTATACCGACGACCGTTATCGTAAGGCTTATATTATGATAATGGTTGCTCAACAACTTTCTTAGTGAATATTAATGGGGTCGTTCGCAATGGCCTTGGTCACTAACGCGAATTGTCGAGGGCCTTGATCTTGCGCTTGACTCATACATAGACTATATTCAAAGGTTACAATCAAAGCTGTACGAGTAACAGACATTACATATTATACGTGTCCCACTGCTGGGCACGCGTGTAGTGTCAGTGTACATCACCTCCACCTCACCTATTATGTTTAGAACTCAAGTGAAGCTTTCGCCGTTTTTCGAGTATGATTCCAGACTCCATTTTACTACTAAGATTTTTTAGGCGGCCAAATATCAATAAACAATTTTGCCCAACTCAGGGATTCAATCAGAAAACCATGGGCTTACGGTGAGCAGTAAAATAATCACTAGACTATCGAGACAGTCACTAATGTGTATTGTCTAGGACCTTGATCTTCATGAGTCATAGAGACTGTTCAATACGTAATGTATGTTATATTTCCTGATAATTGTTTAGAAAATATAATAAAAAAATAAACAACGAAGTATATTCTTAACCACAACAAGACAAGAGTTACTCACGCTATAGTTAAAATGCCAAAAATTCGAAGGGAAAAATTCGAAAAAATGGGTAATACGAAGGATTTTACCTGAAAAAAAGAAAATATTTTTTTTGGACAGGATTTCAATTCACTATCGCCTATCATGAAAAGACGGACCTAAAGCATAATAAGGACTTTTTACATTAAAAATCCAAATCTGACTGTCATCATCGCCAGTGTTATACACTTACACTCCATTGACCATCTCCTCGGTACTCGGTACCGAGAGATTGGAGATGGATCTTTTTCTCATTTCTCTACTTGGTACCCAAAGTCACGATATATTATATCCTATTCTGTGACGGTACTTAACTTGAAACTGAGCTGGAATTTAAATTTTAAGTCATATTTCTGTTTGAGTAGTCGTTGCAATTACTGTTCATGTCATTTACTGTTTCTTTTTCTGACATTATTTTGTAAAAGTTGGCACTGCAGCTGTTACTAATCCAAAGTTCACCAGCATCACATTCTTTGTATTACATAAACGCAAAACTCATAACCTCTTTCCTTTCTTGGGATCAGTTAAAAGATTCAATGAGTCACCACTCGCAGTGCTGCATGCAATTACTGCGTGGAATCTTGTCATTTCGAAGACGCGAGGTTTGTTTATATCCAAGGAGTCAATGACACGGATCAAAAGACAATTATGAAGCGTTTTGTATTAAGAAATTCGGATTTGGGTTCAGTCATTTTACAGTATCGAGTGAGACTAACTCTTTATTTTGCAGTGGGTGTTAAAGGAACCATTATACCAAAATTGTCTTCTGTGAATACTCTTCCTGTACTAAACTTGTTAAAGTGCTGTTCAAAATTGGTGTCGTCACCAATTTTATATATTATACATCTTAACTTGATGTTTCAGATCTTTGTTGTTTAGGTGGGTTTCAACATTGGTGGTATCTACTTAGCTTATACAAATTGCCTTTGTTAATTTACGTTACACTATACCTACAGCAATATAAGATAAGTCTACCGAAAAAGAACAAGAAATGCACTTAAAATGGCAGTCATCCCAAAATTGAACTACAATCATTTATTTACAACGTCAATCAAAACTTGAATCACACCTTTAAATAAGACAATATTACAAAACATAGCCTAACCTCCTTAGAATATAACAACCTCAATAATGTTTATCAAACGAGAATATACAAACAATTTCAACATAAGAAAACAGTATAACGTGTCTATAGAAAACATATTAACCCTTATACATATTACTGAAGACATAAACACTCTAGCAACGGTTATCTTTAGTATTAGGTAACAAGCATAATTTTAGTGTTATGATGCAACCTACTTTGTAAACGAAATATATTGCACGTGGTTAGTGCTATTTTCTGAATACCATAGCTGTTAGAAACTTAATAGTTTATACTGGGTTCACACGTTATAGAATTGCCGCAGACGAACATAGATAAAAGAAGTGAATTGAATGTATAATGAATCATCGTGGCGAGAATGCATATCAGAGGCAATTTATACAAAATATTTTTAGATATAGGCATTATGTATTCAAACAATACGCTTGAGAACAAAATATTAAAATGAAAATATTTAATTTACCAATTCAAAAGCTTTCGTTGCTGCTTTACAAAAAAGAAGACTGCTAACAGGAAAATATGCGAAGAATTTTAAAATGAAGTACTATTCTTAAAATGATACCTGTATTTACTCTGATGAGTTGATTTTGAAGTGGATTACATTTTTGATCTATATAGGGCCTTAAAACTTCACAATGGTAAAGCAATGGATAGTGTTATTCTTAGTGTTGACTAAATAGTTATTTCAATAGTCTTATGGTATGTCAGCGACAAACAAGGCTTGTCGCAAATAACTGTGTTGTCACTGTTTTGGTTCAATAGAATGCCATAGGAATGTCGATGTTTTGCAAACTTTGGTGGGATATTCGTAATAAGTTATGTAATCGCTGTTTAGGTCCAAACGGAAACGTATTGTTTTAACACAATGACATCTTTTGTTAAGTAAAACTCTGAGATTTGAATTGCGACCGTGTCTACATGTTTGACACCTATTACGTCTTAAGTGTTTGGAATATTTAAAAATAGTTATTTATTCAGAAAAACACGTGTTTCATAACATCCATCATTACAAAATGATGATTCATCTATACATTTTTATTATGTGGTAAATAAATGAACAATAACTTTAGACACTTTGTTTGTTGAAGGTTTTAATAAACACGAGGTTAAGAACATAATGTGATGACTAGTGACAGAAGTTCTTACCAAGAAAATACCAAGGATAGACACAATAGTGCTATTGAAACATTAACATATGGACCTAAAGTCATGTCATGAGTCAACAAGGTATTAAACCATATTGGCTTCATCAGCATTGTTTCGAAGAAACTGTTGAGGAAAAACATTAATCCGCTCAAAATGGAAAAACAATGGACAATTCAGAAAAGTTCCTTAAGACTTCGCCAAACAATTTAAATACTAAATTCTTGACGCTCATCTTGTATTGGAATATGGTTTATCATTTTTATGACATTGAGCATAATTTTGGAAACATAATCGTCTCAAAATATATATACTGAGTAAACATTTCCAAACTTTATTTAAAAACCAATTAGAACTTCACACTTTCTCATACTTCGCATAATTATTTTCAATTTAATCATTTAAGACAGCAGCTCTTTATTTTACTAACCCAAAAATTCAGGCGCGTCTCATAACTTTACACTCGAACAAATAAAGCCGTATCTTCATTCAATTTCCCGACCAATATGGCAGAAAAAATGAAGTAACATCGTTACTCTACAAGGCACTTATTGAGGCTGTGGAATCGAAAGCGACAGTCATTACGAAGGGAGACAAACGGTCGTAAGTGCAAAACCAAGTAAGGATTCGAAGGAAATCAATCAAAATCTTGTGTACGCTTCGCGGCAGAACATTTGTTAAGATTTTTTGTGAAGCTTTAAGAATAATTTGGCAATAGGCTTTGTAGCTAAAGAATGATGCTCACTGCCAGCTGAAATTGATGATGAGACGGCTTCGGCTGACAATTTAATAAACCTTTGAAATGTAAGAAGAATGTTTTTGCATGTTGAATAATTAGTAGGACTCGTTTTAAAACTTTAAGTATGAGCAAGCCATACTTTTGCTTCAGTAGTCATTAAATCATCTGACCTTGAATTTCAGAAAATAGTTCGATGAGAAACCTAAAGAATGCGCAAATATTTAACATATTTCAAGCACAATATAATTTGTAACATTGGTTCTACTACAAAAGTCTATTAGGTACACCCATAAAAAAAGATTGATTCCGTAGTGATTTGAATTTGGCGAAGCTGTTTTTGTTACTTCAGAAAAACTGAGGTCTCTAACGTCTATGGATGATGGATTATCATTTTTTAGACCAAAATTAAAGAAACCTTGGACACATAATTGGTTAATCCCAAGAGGTCATAAAAAAACTAGATAAAAACACAATGCATGACCTTAATAACAAAATCTGAAATGATCCTAATGAACCTCAAAGATGACCATATGAGTATGTTCTTAATACTGTTGGCGTGTCCATAAGCTCATTGTTTTGCTCTTATTTTTTGCCTTTGTCATTACATACTTCGTTAAATCGAGAAGACAAAAGCACTTTTTGCGTGGCTTAAAGGATTTGCAAATATAAGTGGAGACTCATCAAAATAACTCCTGTGGTGGTGGTATTTCCATGAAACTTGTCCAACATCAAATTTAAACTCTTTTGCATCGGTCATACAGCTGGAATTCGGTTGAGTAGTTCTTAAAATCAAGATATCAACAAACAATTGAGTGTATCATGATTGACTTTATAGTCAATCACTGGAATGTCCGTTTGCGTTTCGTCCAGATCATTTACAGCTCTATATTCTTCAACCTAAAGTTTATTCTTGTTGTTTATAGTCGCTGATACAAGTTTGTGTATTAAAACATGAAAGCATTAATACAGTGAATGGTTAATAACATCTCGATTGACATTAATTCTTCCTTGTTGTGCTTCTGATTTGCATAATCTTTGAACTTGTTTGTGATGAAAAATATGAATGATTCATGTTTTGAATTCTTTGATGTACCTACTTGTTTACAAACTGGATTTGCGGTAGGGTTAAGTCGGATTGATCGAGAATTGAAGAATGTTTTTACCACTTGTACTTAATACTACTGCTTTGTAGTCATAATATTGCCACATACGGTTTCGGACAATTCAGAGAAATGGTGAAGAATTCCATTACCGACATTGGCATCCTCATCAACATTCATATCATGATCATCATTTCTGTCACACGCTTTAATCCCATATTCTTCTTTATCAGTTTTAACCTCATCATTGCATATTCAAGTGGTAACTAGCCACCGATATATCGCAAGATAAGACGAATAACTTCGAAATTAATTACCAGAAAGTCCAGAAGGCTCATAAAACCGTATACTTATCTTACCACAATTTGGAATTGGATCCGGAAATTAAAAGATAAAAAAATGTGACACCAGTAAGCTCCTTATCTTGTGAGAGTAAATATTCTACGTTAACTAGTGATGTAACGAATACCATATTTTGAATACGAATAGTGAAATCTATTATTATTCGGTGAATGTGATTGACAAAAATGTATATTCCGAACAAGAGTTGTCGTATTCAAATTGAGAAACAAAACTACCCAACTTAGACTAAACAGTGTTCTATGGAAAAGAAACAAAATTTGCGCAAAAAAGCCGTGAATAATTTTAATTTTACTTTTTTTATCGTTACCTAAATTAAGATTATATTTGAAAAGAAGACACTATGAGGCAACATTGTCATGCATACATAAATAATTCAAACCAACAATTTTAATTTAGGCAAGTGCATAAGAGGCGGTCTATGATTGAACTCTTCAGCTGATATTATTTTCCTATTTAGTGAATACGTATTATACTATATATATTCGTATTCGTACCCAGTCATCACTAGAGCCTTAACTATGGGAAACAGGTTCCATGATGGCGTCAACAAGCTACTTAACAAGATACTGTTTATGAACTTATTATATGAAACTCGACACGTTTTTTCTTACTTCATGATTGGGGGCAAAGGTAACAGAGTGTACCATAATGAGTACTTTTGTATAATACAAGTTGGATTCAGAAAATTGAGACGGCTTTCGAACGTGGTTGAATTTACTTCATATTTCGGTTTTGATTATACGTTTTCGATTCGTGATTGAAGCATTTCTTCATGCGATCTTTTAAGCTTCAGATTTACGATTAACTCTCTGGTTGGCTTCACGCTCTTTCTGCATCACTTCTTTTCTTTTGTATTGTGCAAATCACGTGCTAATTCAAATTGTCATACATTTGACACAATCCATTTGCAGGAACTGTTTGTACAGTACCTACGTAAGGTGACTAAGTAAGGTACATAAATCCTCATTCGATTATTTTGATAAAACAAGAAGTATAGATATTACTAGATCTCAATCATGGGATTGTAATAGTATGTGTGACGAATGAGACGATGTTGACTCCATAGTCAATTTATAAAAATACAAATGTAAAAAAGTAACTACGCACCTTTTTCAGCACAGTACAATTATGACATTCAAATTGATATAACTTATCTATTAAAGCAATGATTTTATTCAACATCTTTGCAAGTTATAAGTAAAATAATATTAATATTTAATTCACTAGACCTGAATCTGTATTCACTAAAGTCTCTTTGAAATTTAGTTGTCCTAGATGTAACATTACTATTTGATATACAACAAGCGAGACATTTACGGTGTCAGTAATTTGTCGACCCGTTGTTGTGGGAACTGGGCCTCGGGTCAGATCCGTCAGAATTATTCTGACGACCCGTAAGTCATCCGTGTTTAGCAAGAATGTAGTTATTTGCTTAGTCTTAGAAAGGCTTTACACTAGAAATGTCAGCTTAATGTAAATACTTGTGAATGGCCGCGGCTCCGTCCGCGTGCTTCATTTGGGTATATATTATATATAGGTACACAAAAATATTATAATTATCAGTCAAGCCGTTTCGGCGGAGATCGATAACTAACATATTGTCTCTTTACGTAATTATTCTATACTAGTTTTTATCTGCAGTTACTAAAACTACAACTACAACTGAAAACTAGCAGAAAATTTCGTCTAAATCTGTACAATACTTTTTGCATGAGAGACTTACAAACATCATCACACAAATAAATCGCCACAAACCTTCATATTAGTAAAATTATTGAATAGCTATCAATTTATTTTATACCATACCTACTTTTTTGCCAATTTATAAAAGAAAACATTATTCACAATTGTAATGCTGTTTGTCTTTGATAAATATATTCTACGAGTGATTACATTTTGCCTGTCACTCACGGTATAAGATGAATACATTTATTATAAATACTTTATTTCGTTTCAAATAACATATGTTACTTAGTGGCAGAATAACTAGCTTAATTATTCATAATTCGTTGGCACTCTATCATTTTTCAAAGAAGCAATATCTTCATGGCCAAATAGCTAGACAAAACTAATATCTCACTTGAGAAGGCCTATTATCTCTAATTAGCTAACATGTAGTAGGTATTAGTGAATTCAATGTCATTCACACAATAGTGATGTATGTATATTATGTTTGTCGTGAGTCGATAATCAAGTAGGTATCGATGTTTTGTCGCATTCATGAACCATTTGCTAGCTCACGAAGCAAGAGTTACTAGGTTAATCTGGAAACTGTGTGTGAAAAGAAGAGAAAAGATTGATAAATTATATTATACAAATAAGTATGTCAAGAGGCAAACATCGTAGTCCTCAGATGGAGCGATGCATCTAGAATCTGTTTGTATGTATGTTCATGGGTTCATGATTGTCATTTACCATTTGCTACCAAAAGGCCACTACACAACCGTTCACTAAATAATAATAACAGCCCTATATCTAATACATGTCCCACTGCTGGCCTCTTCTCATGATGAGAAAGGTTAGGCCATAGTCCACCACGCAGGATTCCTCACGATGTTTTCCTTCACCGTTAGTGAGTTATAATTTATATGATAGATACACACATATCTTCGAAAAGACGAATCTTAACGATTTATGACAGAGGTGTTGGTAGGTATGAACCCAAAACCTTTGACTGCGCAGTCTTACCCACACGGCTATCGCTGCTGTTCACATACGTCTTTTTAATGTCTCCTCATCAGTATTTTTATAAAAATATTTTCAATTAATCAAGTTAACTATCCATCACTTAGTTCAGCGCCATTTTGGGTAAATTAAAATTTGGATGCATTTTAAATTTGCAAAACTTTCTGGAGCAAGTAAGAAGAAGCATGTAATCGAAACCATCAGTCAATATTAAAATCTTTAAGCTTAAACCATACTTAAAATGTGCTCAAATTCAGTTTAAACGGTTCAAATTCACGTGGGTTCAATGAATAGAAGCTATTACGTAATATCGAGCTGACAATCATTGTTCTCCTACGAACTATGAATATAAAGAGCCCTCATGTGCCCATTTTATATCACAATGAACGATTGTAGACAATCGATGTTCAAAGAATCGATTGAAAAGACTCGAGTGGTGTCTGATGCTGAGGTTGACATTTTGACATCTATGTCATTATAAACTGCATATGCCATGGCAAGTGTTACTATCGATTTTAGGGCATTATAAACTTTACGTCACTAAAGTCTCATATCTTAAATTTTTAACTAATATTTTAAAGTCTGAAGATTTGATTTTACATTTTTTTGTCACAATTTAAATCAAAATCTTTTAGAATGATTTTAAATTATTTTAGCATAATAATATAACGAGGTACCATGCGAGCGAAACCTATCTTCACAGACAGGTTATTAGTTTTATTCGATGGTTAAAATTTTTGACAAGTCTACGACATAGTTTACCGTTTTACAATAAACAAGAACATTACTCTTAGGATAACCTTCAACACAAACAAAATGCAGAAATACTTTTACACTCAGTTAAGTTATAATTAACCTGACGGTTATCTCTTACTCGATAAAACAGGCCTTTGGTCAGATAAACCCACATGACGAATGCTTCCCATATCTCTCGATTTCATCACAACACCGTAAACGATTTAATTCACACACCTGCCAGAGACAATATAAACAAGATGGTAGCGAAATTTCTCACTTTCTAACGTTCGCTCATAAACATAATCAAATTATCTCCAGAGTCTGTACTTTCGTTGAGCAAATATACCGTACAAGCGAGGTGTGACTGCAAGCGGTAAATAGCATGCATATTCCATAAATGGACTCACACAAAATTTAAATTAAGGTCTATCAAAAATCGACGACGCACTTTTGAAAACGACCGTTTTCTTTACAGAACCGCACCGCTCCGTATGTCGTGGATAATGACGTTGTCTTATGATTAGCGTTTGCAGCCACTCACTGTGTGGTCTTGGGTTTGATACCCGTTTAAGGCAAAAGTGTTATCTGAGCTTTTTACGTCACGAAATTCTTAATAATACCACTGAAATGGAATTTTGCACGGTGGATGGCGATAAGCTCACCCCCTACATCAGCATCAGCTCACATGCGACCGAAACATGACAGGTGAAGTGTGGATGTTTAATCTTTCTGCCACACCCTTCTAAGTAATAAAGACTTAATTATTAAAATTATGAAATACGGGTGTTACTCACGTAATGTTGGTCTATTTAGTCGACCGCGGTTTCGCCTATACGTCTAGGCATTATCAAGAGAGTGCGATACGTCGCGCCTGAGTCGCAGCCAGTCTTGCACTCTCTTGATAATGCCTAGACGTAAAGGCGAAACCGCGGTCGACTAAATAGACCAACATTACGTGAGTAACACCCGTATTTCATAATTTTAATAATGTTACAAATTCACGTCAGTTTTAATAAAAATAAAGACTTAATGCCATGTTGCTTGAAAGGTGATGGTGAAATAGTAGATTGTATCATAAGGGAGCAAAATAATATTTTTAGGGCGAGGGCGCTTTTTTGAATCCAGAGCGAAGTGAGGGATTCTAGAGTAGAATCCCGAGCGTAGCGAGGGATTCTATAGTAGAATCCTGAACGTAGCGAGGGATTCAAAGTACGTCGCCCGAGCCAAAAATATATTTGCGCCCGAGTCATACACTCTACTTTTCATCACCCATATGAGAAAATAAAAGATGCCTCATATTTTCTTATAATATATTATTATTTAAAAAAAATAGAGTTACAACTAAAATTAAATGTAACTATCAAATAATTAAATAACTAAAAATTTATATTTACTTTTGAGACGTTTTCGCAATGGTGAAAATTTATTGTTACAGTTTTATTAGGAATAGAGATTGTTTTTATATTTTGCGTGTTTGAAATAATATCCGAATCTGACTCCTTCGGAGGAAAAGGCGACGGTAAATCTTCTTGCTTGGATGTAGATGGGCGCGGTGACGATGGTATGGAGGGATTAACTGTAGGTGGTAATTTAATGTTTTCCACTATACGTTCACAAGTTTTCAGCTTGTTCTCAATGGAATCTTCAATGTAGCTCTCTGCTACAGAACTCGACTTCCATCCTCCATGTCGTTTGAGAACAGTTAAGTCCGCCCCAGAATCTGCTAAAAGGGTAGCAGAAGTACGACGAAAACAATGTCCAGTGTACAACTTGATATCTGGTAATTTCAAATATGTAGCAATTTCTTGTGGCATGATAGAAAATTAATTTTTTCCCATTACTTGTTTAAAGCACTTCCCATTTTGATAACGAACGAAAAACCGATTACTCTTCATATCAGCAGGACGTAGGTCCATGTATTTCTGTACAATAGTTTTATATTCTCCTCGGATTACGAAAGATCGGTCAATTTTCGTTTTTGTATCGGTCAGCTTTATTAATAGTAAATCATCCGAGTGATTTTCGATATCATCAACAGATATTTTTAAAAGTTCATTCCCACGACAAGCTCCATGTATTCCAAAAATTAAAGCCACCTGTAACAAAACAGAATGTGTATTAAATAAATGTCTATCAAGCTAAAGTTTCCAATAAAATACGCATTTTAAAACACTTTATATGTAGTTACTTACTTTTACGGCAAGAAAAACTTCGTCGGGTGCCTCATTAAGGAACTTCTCCACGTTTTTGACAGTGAAAACTTTGGATTTTTTGGGCTTATATCCATCAGACATCCTCTTCAAATACGCTATTAATTTCGAATATGTGTCTAGTTTTACGTCATTATTACAGCTGACTGTTGATTTCAACATCGAGAAGATACTCCAAAGTGTAGAAGGTTTTTTTGTTTTGCCTAAGTATTGGAAATAGGCCAAAAACACAGATTCGGAAAAATGCTTGGCGCCTCTTGCATTTCTCCATTCAATAAAATTTCTATATGCTTTTACATATTGCTCCCGGGATTTCGCAGGTAATATATTATCAATCACATTTTTTGCATCAGCTCTTATATTTTCAGGAGTTAATTGTATACTGTCACTGTCGCTTGAAGAACTCATTTTTCAAATGGTTAAATTTCTATCCTTTAAAAAATTACACCAATGCGGACTGTAAGTACAATTCGCGCGCTTTGAATTTGATTTCTTTTTTTTTTATTCAGCCGGGGCAACGAGTCTATGGGCCGTCGTATTAGCAGCCAGTCATTCAAACTATATTTGCGTTCGATTCCCTCGGCGCTGAACACTAAGATGTTCCAAATTCAAAAAGTGTGCCTAAAAGTACTTTTAATCCCGCTTAGCGGGGATTAAAAACTCATTATTGCCCGCTCAAAGTTCCTTACTGAAAACACCAACTTTGGTCGCATTTAAAAGCGAACCAAGTCGTCTTTTTCGAATAGGTGGGATGAAAAAATATAAATATAAGCACCTCCGCCTTTTTGAAGTTAAATCATATCAATATGGTGTCTAGCTGCCTTAAGAAAGACTATGCTAAAAAATATATACCATTAACATAAATGTGAAAACGAAAAAGAAACTAATAACAACGCTATCTACGGTCAATCATATTTTTTAATCTATAAAATGACTTTTGGATGTAATTTGATTAACCTAATCAGGACAGTTTACAGGATGTAAAAGCAATAAAAAGATCCAAATACAGTATTTATTTCCGAACTCAATGTCTCCTTAATCGATTAAAAAATTGACTTAGATCACCATATAGAATAACATCTAAAATATATTACATCCACTTTTGTTATTTCTTGGAAAAAAAGATGTCGGCAACTGGTTATGTCTAAATTAATACTTAATAACTACTTGAAATTAAATAGAAAAGGAAAACTTGAACCAAACGAGAACTAAAAGTTTAAGTAACTAAATTGATTACCAACTTAGCTGGAAAAGATTACAAAGATGAAATTGGGTTCTATATTAAAGGAACTTTCTTGCAAACTGTTTGATTAAGGCTTTATTGGAATAACAGTGAGGTCTGTAGTTTTGAAAATGGCGTGATATTTGAAGAATTGAGCCTTTTTGAAAAAGGCAAGTAATTTTTTATTAAAAAGAAAGAAAAAACATTACTGATCTTTATCAATTACCTACGACGTCTCTGACGTTACCAAATTCTATTTATCAGCTAAGGAGCCTCCACGTGTGACGTACACAACAATTCCCTACGTCCGGCGCACCCTGGGAAATTCGCGAGTTCTTGGAAGTGAATTGGCTAATCCTTTCACCACGATGGCAACTTGACCACCTTACTGAATGTCCCAAATGCCCTACCACCTCCACAAGAGAGGCGCTCATGAACGCCGACGAGAGCGCCATAACAGCGGCCACTTATTGGACCAATAAAATTTGACTCAGCCATCGACACGACGAAGAAGAAGAAGAAGCTGATAACAAAACAATAATATAATATAACATTGCATAACATCACGCCTATATTACCCAGAAGTGTGTGGCAGAGGTGTACAACACCTCCACACCTGCTATGGTTAGGTCCCATGAGATAGGTAGGTGGTGAGGTTATCGCCAGGTGAGGTCAAAATTTCTTGCTGCAATTGTGAATTTCCTGACGGAAAGCTCCAAACACTTTGCCCGACCCGGTAATCGAACTCGAGACCTCGAGTTGAGAGGCGCATACGCTTACGTCTAGACCATCAAGGCGGTTTAACTAAACAATAGATACTAAAATAAATAGTAAGATAAATGCCGTTAATATTTTCATTTCATATTACGAAGCAAAATTCAAATAACTTTAAATAACTTTAGAGTACGTTGCCTAAAGGTTCTCATTTATTATACTCCACGACTGAACGCTGTCTCCCAAAATACAAGCAATAGCTTAGTTTGGGAATCAGTAGCAGTACTTTTTGCTTCAAACATGTTCTAGTGTCATACCTTACGCAAACATTGTTGTGATTAATTTGAGCCACAAATGCTTTTTATATATTCATTTACTTACGGTCAATGAGAACCTTTAGGAAACGTACTCTATTTCATCACATTCTATGGACACCATACGAGACTATGGTCAAACATGAACCGATTTTCTAAACAATAAACGATTTCCAACGCTCATCGCTAACAATGAGAACTGTCCCTTCTCCTCAAACATTACGTAGAAAACAAAACTGGTGAAATTCTACAACGTGTGAAAAAAGGTTTTCATTTGAAGTTTGTTTAACACCTACTTTACTTTTTACTTTGTCACTGCGTCTCTGCGCTTCTGACGTCACTGTGGGTATGTCAAATTCAAATGGTTTCATCTTGAAGGTTTAGGTATGTTGCGAGACTTGTGATAATCGATTTTGATATGTGGGCGAAAAGATAGACCAAGTAATAGAATATTAAGCCTACACAGAACAATATTTGTTTTATAGACTCTTAGCACATTTTTGTATACACAAAGTTGTATTGTCGCCAGACTTGCCAATACAACTAAAATTATGGCCTCTATCTTAACTAAAATCTTGAACTTTTATTGGGGTTATGTGTTTTTCAGCACCTCCATAGTAAAATCATATTTATACGTATTTTCTATGTGCTGAAACATACGTGCTCCTGAACCACCAAGCCTACATTCGCGGACTATGTACAAACCTCACCACAGCACAATCCTAAAACCCGAATTTGTCATTACCTGAAAAAAGGAAAACATGTTATTAATATCTTGTGATATTTGTAATATTTTAAAGTAAATTATAGCTTTGCAATACCTTTGTATAAGTTATACAATATTAAGGTTATAAAATAAGAATTTAGCGGGATGAGATAACCTGCACCTCCCAGGTAAAGGCCCCATGTACCAAATAAGTCATGTACTCGTATGCTGCTAGACTCGGCATTTCTCAACCCTTTTTATTGTCAACTTATTAGCTAAATATACCTGTTAGACAAACCTTACTTGGTACTCTTGTGAGAGGTAACATTTGACAGCGCTTTAAAAAAATAATATCGACATCATTATTTTTTACCTCAGTAGAATGAAAATATTAACCGAGCAGAAGGTTTAATTTACTGGCCAATATTACTACACTTATCGTAAATATCAAATATTTTCTTCATAATATTGCAGTTTTCTACCCACGTTTCAGTTCAACCCTACTTATAAATACGTGGGTTCTGCATAAAAACGAATACACAACCGCGCCATTGAGTAACACATCTAATATTAGATATATAAGTACGGGAATGTGGAACATTGTATATAGGTTTATTGATTTTACTTCTGTAGTTATTGCATCTATTTAAGTAAGTAGGTTGGTTGAAGTCAAATTAGCTTTTTAAAGCTTCGTACGTATGGTGTTGTGAGTTGAGTGTTTACCTACTGTTAAACAATTTTTACAATGCTAAGAAACGGTTGAAAAATATAGGACTGGCAGGATTTGAACCTGCGACCTTCTGCAACCAACCAGCTGCGGGTTTATCCTACTTAGATAGGAACAAATGGATGAACGTGTCGTCACAAAATGACGTAACATACAGTTGAGAAATTTAGGGTCCTTGCAAGAGGCGACCGTAGCTGGTATCTACAATATCAGATACATTTATTATGTTAAAATTCTAGGAACTAATGTCAGTTCAGCTTAATTTTATCAAAGTGATACTCACAACAGAGGTGGTATAATTATAAATGAAGATGGTGACGAAAGTCCTTCGTAAAGAGTTTCTTTTGGATGTGACCTTGAACCATGGTTTGCTACAATGTCTTCAAACTATCTCAGCAAACTGCTGCGGAATAAATAGCACTTTGTGATCATACAGACATTTTGCAGACAAAGCATTCTAGTTGCCAGTTAGATCTACAAAGTCTATCTTACATACTAAGTTAAGCTAAGAGCAATGCAAGACAATATGCTGAATACTGTTATTTGTAGCACTAAGAAACTAAGCAGACGATTTTTGCCTACAGCATTAGGTAAATCGTGCACTACAAATCCCTTGGACATCTTTAAAAATATTGTGATTTCTTCACTTTGATTAGGTATTCATTTTATCTTTCCTAGTTTCAAAGTTTCCTAACCACCATAGCACACAGTTTTGCAAGCACTATATATGTAAGGCTGTAGATGAAAATGATGACACTACTAATATTGATAAGGCAATTTTACCGTCAAATTATACATCAAATGTATATAATTACACTCGAATGGCCTCACACTTTAATAGTTCACACTAATACATACATACAAACATATAATAAAACAGTACACCGTAATCAACCTTTGCGATCACTAATGAAACCTGTTTGAAGGTCAAACTAAAAAAATATTGCCTAACAGTATTTCTAAACAAAGGCTATGTTTGCTATCATGCTATAGTGTTGGATAATTTGATCATTATAAAATGAAAATTACAAGCCTCCGCACGCGGTTTCACTCGCGTGTACAGTCAGCTGCGAAAAAAATCTCACCTATCTAAAGCAGTTTACTTTTATGCACTTGTAAGGAGTGAGTTTACTCTAGAGGTGACTTCATGAATAAAATATAGCCTATTTTACTAAGGCTTAGTCTAGCCTCCTTATGTTTAAGATTATTTTGACATCGTTCTGACCGATTTTAATCGTTACAAACAAATTTTATCTTTATTCTTTATAATATTAATAAGAATAACAGCTCGCGGCGGTTTTACCCACATTTATCTCTGCTTTCAAGGGTTATGGCATATTTTAAAATATTTTATGTCCCATCCTAAAAATAAGACTATAAAATGCAACATAAATTATCTTAATCCGATCAGTAGTTTCAGAGAATTGCAGGTTCAAACACACATACTCTTAAACTTTATTATATTACTATTGATATATTTTAAAGAGTCGAATGACAGGTGTTAGCAATGTTATGTTACTTAATACATCTCATATTTTGTTTCGTAAATTGCGTCATTGAGAACTCTATTACAGCCTCCGGCGGTATATTATGTTAAATTGACACGATATAAAACTATATGAATTGAGAAATAACAATTGTAACACGTGTATGCAATAAGCTACTGTGCGACCTTTACCAGATTATAGCCCGATATTTTTTTTTTTATTATTTTTTCTTTTTTAAAGCTTACTAGCAATTTGCAAATACAAATTACTAGTATTCTTGTTAACCCCCTCCAGCTAAGCTTAATTCGCTTGTGTTAGGAGGAAGTTTACGTCCGTGGTGTAATGGCCAGGATTCGAACCCACGACCTCTCGATCGTAAGACCGATGCCTTAACCACTGCGCCACGGCCGCTTATGTTAAATTAACTCTACAATTTGTTTCGTTTTATGAATAAAGTCAAGAATAACGTGAGATTTCAGATTTTACTAAGAAATAGATTTTTCTGTAGCTTTTAATTTAGGATTGGTAGGATACCCATGTCCATGAGTTTGCGTTTGAGTGCTAATTTGGACTCGTTTTAGAGGGATTGGACAGACAGAGCCCAAAACAGAAAATTGTGGTGGTGTATGGGGGAGACCTTTGCCCAGCAGTGGGACATAATGGGTTAGAAAAAATAAATTGATTTAAAACCTACATAATTTATTTAATTGGGAATGGGCAGTCGTGTATGCTGCCGTGTTTAGGATATGTGCAGTAACTAGGGTTTTTGACGAAATTGAGTTAAGTACATATTTGGAATGAGGAAAAAAAACTCTATATTTTGTTCTCACTCCTGTATCAAAATTCCTTTTCTAACCATGAAATCCAGGAAGCAAAAGCGCAGTAACTAGGATTTCAATTCTTAATAAGCTTAACTTATGTGCAGTAATCATAGATACGGCACCACTTGATCATTGAGGTATATTAACAATCTACAAATAAATGCAGTATTCAAAGTTACTGCTCATATTTTATTATGATTTATAGAGTACACACGTAAATTCCTACTTAAAAGTGCAGTATCTTATAGTTACTGCATTTATACTTATTATGTTGTACGGGTTCATATGGAACAGTTACTTATAAGTGCAGTATGTATTAGATACTGCGTTTATTCGTAGAAAGTTTATATTTTCGTACACGTACTTACATACCAAGTTCTACTATATTACAATATACTGCATTTATTCTAAGCAAATCATACATCATTTTCAATAGAACGCCATAAATCCTGTGTTAAATCAGTGAGTTACTGCAAAAATGCTAAGGAACTACTAAGGTGAGCGGGGCAGACGCGCGGGGATGGGTCATCGGGGTCATCCTTGCGCTTCGCGAAGTTGCGTTCGTGCCGGGAGGGTGTGTTGTGTGTTTCGTTAGCTTCAGTTTATTTTATGCGGTAAGTTTATTTGTTAATAAATTAGTAAGTATATATTTTAGTAGCTATTATATAAAGATATTTTATCCATAATACATTTTAATTATTAGTATTCATATTATGTTATTAAATTTAATTATTAGGTGCCTACTTTAGGTTATAGAATTATAAAGTGTTATGTAGGTATTGAAATGAAATATATATTTGTTGATAGTTTACTTAACAAATGTAATGAAAGTAATATCTATATAGAATATTAATAAGTACTTATTCAGTTTGTGTGGTAGTAAGTAGTACTTACGTAGTATGTGTGGTGTAACCTTGAATGACAGGATAACGAATAGTGTGATAAGAGATCGTTGTGGTTTGAAAGATGATAATAGTGACTAGGATTGAGAAAGGTATGCTTAGGTGGTTTGGTCATGTTGAAAGAATGAATGAAAGTAGATTAGTGAAAGAGATATACTAACAACTCAGATGTGGCTGGAAGTACTATCAGAGGTCGTCCTCTATCCTAGATAAATACCTACACCTACCTATTACCTATGCCTTCTACCTACTACCTACCTTTGCCTTTGCCTATTTACCTTAACATACAAAATTTTAATTGATTTCAGGCCAGAAGATGTCTAGAAGAGATTTAATCTTAGCGTTAGTTAAATCAAAACCCGAAACTCAGCCTATTTCATTGCCATTTACCATCAAGAGAAGCAATCTTGATGCCTTAAAGAATAAAAAGAGAGGGCCACTTCATTCTACGGACATAGATTTAAAGTGTTTAGAGTCTATACATGATACAGTTGATGATGAACCATCTGAAACCACTGCACCTACGCACATATTTGGAGACTCCGACGATAGTGTAAAAGATAAAAACTATTTACCAAGCTCTTCAGACTCAGACTCGGATATGTCAGACTGTGCCCAGCGTACTAAAAACACAGTGGTGGCAGTTGATGTACATAGCAGCAGTAGAACCGCTGCAAAAGACCAACGACAACGACCAAACGCAGTACCAAGTACACCACAACATACTGATTTAGAAGATTATCCACCTTATAGGCCTGCTCTTACTGAAGATCACGATAATATTGAGCCCTACGTTCCCGAACCAAGTCAATTAATATTTTCAGAAGAAACAGAACTCGATAGAATAGCTCGCACTCCAGAATTAACAATAGGTAAAGGATTTACTAAATCAGGTGAAGCAAGGAAAAGAAGAAGATTTGAAGAACCCCTTTCGGTAAGAAACAAGAAGAAAAAGGAGAAGGAAACTGAAAAATTAGCTTTAAAACCTCCGTGTGGATATCAGTGTAAAAAAAATTGTTTCACTATGATTACTGAAGAAATGAGAATAGAAATACATAAACGATACGTCAATATGGACTGGGAAAGAAGAGGATTATTTATTAAAGGCTATGTTGACCCACAAAATGTAAAAACAAGAACTACCAATAAAGAAAATGTGAAAAGAACAATAACTTATAACTACAACTTTGATATAAATAACGAAAGAGTTCAGGTATGTAAACATTTCTTTTTAAGTACTCTTGGTTATAACCCAAAAAATGATAGGCGTGTCCATTTGGCATTAAAATCGGCAGTCGATGAACAGTATGACAAACGCGGAAGGTATGAACGTCAAAACATTATTGATAAAGATAAAATAAAACAACATATAGAAACCTTTGAACCTACAATATCCCATTACCGTCGAAAACACGCACCAAATAGACTTTATTTACCAAGTGACCTAAATATAACAATGATGCACCAACAGTACTTAAAAAAATATCCTAATGAACCCGCCATATCTGTGGAGACCTATCGTAAAGTTGTAAGGAAGATGAATATATCTTTTGCTCATTTGGGTCACGAGGAGTGCGAGCAGTGTGCACTGTATAAACAACATATAGATAATAATGAATGTTGTGAAAATCCTGACTTATGTGAAATGTGCGTGCAATATTTTACTCATAAAGAACGATATACGGTGTCTCGAAAGCAATATCAGGAAGATGTAGATTTAGCTACCTCTTCAAGTAACAAGGATTTTATTTATTATTCTGTAGATTTACAAAAGGTAATCATGCTTCCCAGAATGGAACAGTTCAAGGTAGCAATATTTTGTCCACGAATAATAGCATTCAATGAGAGTTTTGTCCCATTGGGGCCTACCAAGAAGGAAAATGTCCCGTATGCCGTGCTTTGGAATGAAACAATTTCTGGTCGAAATCAAGAAGACGTAATCTCTACATTTAGATCCTTTTTACTATACAAGCGGGATATTAAGAATATTATCTTATGGGCAGATAATTGTGCAGCCCAAAACAAAAATTGGGCTTTTATATGTTTTTTAATAAACATAGTTAACAGCAGCCTTATTGAAACGGAGTCTATAACAATAAAGTACTTTGAACCGGGGCACACATTTATGTCTGCTGATCATTTCCACCATCAGGTAGAAAAGTCTTTAAGAAAGAAACAAAAGGTGTACGATTTTGATGATTTTATAGACGTTGTGAAAATGTCAAACGCAACTAGGAATGAAGTCAAAGTAATGGCCGTTGAAGACTTCTTTAATTTTGAAGATGTGAGTTCCCAATACAAAATTCGAAACCAGGAGCCACGAGTTTACCTGAAAGACATAATGTCTATTCAGGTAAAAAGGGGCGATTTCCAACTAAATTATAGGATCAGACATGACGGCGAATGGTTTACTCTATCCATCCTTAAAGCAAAAATTGAAAAAACCCATGAGTTCCCACTAGTTAAATACAAAAAACAGCCTCGTGGAATAACTACTGACCGAAAAACTGAAATCATATCTAAATTGGTGCCTCTTATGCCAGAAACGAGGAAAAAGTTTTGGCGTAATTTACCCGTATCTGATAGGCTCTAAGACCTTTAAGTAGTTTATGGTTAAGTTTTCGTTTTTATTACCTAATTAGTGAAGAAATAATTAAGACTGAATGATTAATAAGCTCAATATGAGATGATCTCAAATTATGTGCCAAATAATTAAATAAGAACTGTATTTTTGTTGACTTTTGAAGTATTTTTAGTTAGTTTTGATTTTGATTCTCAATTTTATATTGTTACTATAATTATAAGTACCTAATTAATATTGTGATTGATAATAATAATTTTCAGTATTTTATAATAAAGCAATTTACGTACCTTTTTTGTTTAATTTCATTATTTTTCTGACTAAAGGTATAAATATAATACCATATTAACTTAAGAAGACCTTGTCATGAATGCAGTAACTACGTAGTTACTGCACTGATGCCTAATGTTAAGTAAATTTTAACATCCATGTACGACTACGTAAAACAGCAGTATGTTAATGTACCTTAACATAAGTGCAGTAACTTATAAACTTACTGCAGTTATGATTAAAATTGTTTTTCTGTTATAAATTTTATTACTAATCATAAATAGATTTTTGCTTTTAATCAGATAACCTTAAAGAATTATGTCGTTTTTATGCATTCGTATTATTCTACGAAAAAAAACCTGTCTTTTGATATATAAAAAGTCATCATATCATATCTGGACTAGGAGCTACAGAAAAAATAAAATTAAAAACTTTAACCGCGTTTTTCTCGGAATCATGTCAGACCTAGTTACTGCACATATCCTAAACACGGCAGTATGGGTCATTGACGTCTTTTGCCGCCATAATTG
Source organism: Hypena proboscidalis (assembly GCA_905147285.1). Classification (NCBI taxonomy): domain Eukaryota; kingdom Metazoa; phylum Arthropoda; class Insecta; order Lepidoptera; family Erebidae; genus Hypena; species Hypena proboscidalis. The sequence continues at coordinate 4,606,090 of LR990147.1, forward strand.
GCCATAAAAAATGGTAAAAGAGCACTACCAATCGCAAGCACATTAATTTACCTTTATTGTTACAGTCTTTGTACTAACTTATCATTCAAGTATTTTATGTATACTATATGTGTATGTATTATAATATTTATAGTATATGTAGGTTTTTAGGTATATAATAATATATATGTAGTTATATGTATTCTAATATTATAATATAAGTATGTGTATATATTCATATTTGTACAACGAAGTACAAGTGATTAGATGTAAGTAAACTATTATGTAATTTATTTTCTTCTCCTAATTCTTATGTATACCATGGCTATAAATTCTCTCCTATGTTTTTTGTCCATCCAGGTTGTCTGGAAAATATTGCTTAAGCGATAAGACCGCCGATTGTGCAACATATTTTATGTACGTTTCCAATTTGAATGTTCTAGTGGTGTACAATAAAGATTGTTATTAATATTCTCGTCAGATTTTTTTTAATAGCAATCCAATCTCAATGGAACTTAACATAACAGGTGCAATGTAGTTGTAATACACGTCTGCTGAACCCTTCTGGGTAATGTTTGGACTGATCATACCATCGCTATTGTTTACACAAGAATCCACAGGCTAAAGGTACCTTACTCTGCAGATTTATCAGCCGGTGCCTTTGAGACGATATTAGTTCATCGTATAAGGCTGTAGCGCTGTAGCCTAAACGGTGTAGCCTTGTTTGGGTGGTAGAATAGCTGAGATAGATATTCAATATGGTGTTAGGATGCTTTGGTCTATTATGTTTGTTTATTAGGAATAGGTAGTAGTTTAAGGTATGAGAATTTCAAAACCATTATGGTTAAGGGGCAACAATTGCTTTGCTGTTTTCCATACCAAAGTAATATAGATTTAACTTTGATATAACTTAACATAACATCACGCCTGTATTACGCAGAAGGATGGGCAGAGGTGTACAATACCCACATTTCACCTGTTATGTTTAGGTCGCATGAGATAAAGAGTGAGCCTATCGGCATCCACCGGGCACAATTCCAACTCCGTGCTGCTATTGTGAATTGCCTGACGTAAAAGATTTGCAACATTTTGTCCAACCTGGGCATAGAACCCGAATCGTACTGCCTCAATGATAGTGGTTTGCGTATGCGGTTCTCACCGCAAAGTCTTGGGTTTGATTCTCGGGTCAGGTACAGCTGCTATTGTAAATCCCATGGGACCTAATATACCAGGTGAAGTGTGGGTGTTGTACACCTCTGCCACTCTAGCTAATTTAGGCGTGATGTTATATTATGTTATAAAAACTCAACCAACAAGTTACTTGAGTCATTCATAGGCCCGTCACGACCTTAGATAATATTATCTATATTGAGGTCAAATATTGTAGTAATCACGTACTATTTAATTGTATTATTTCTTCTATAAGATGTTGACTTGGTAATTCAAGCAGGATCGTTGTTACTTCTCTTTTTTTGAGAAGCTTTATGGGTAAAGACTTTACCTAACAAAAGACAATAGATTTGAAAGTTTTTGATCAAGAAAAATCGGGATCTGATCACATGTCCGTCTTTTTTTTTGTTCGAATTACATTTTACCGAAAACTATAGACAAATTTGTGAACTTCTTTCATATGCCATATTTTCCCTTTTTTTTACAAAACTTTAAACGACGCCCGCTTTAGGATGATAAAGTTGATAATACAGTTACAGTTGTAGTTAAAAAGTGTAGGTATAAAACAAATTCGGTCCAATATTTTTCGATCTTATGATATATACATAAACAAATCATATCGATATACCTATAGTTTGTGGAAATACACGAAAATTTTCTTATTTAAAGTACACAAACAAAAATTTAAAGCACCGTAGCTGGTGCAGTGTTTTCAGAAATACCTTATTTTTTAAAGTGACCGAAGGCGAAGGGATTATGCAGTTTACTAATATATTATCACCCTTAAAATATCCAATGCAAAATGTGTGAAGATGTGTATGTAGATTGTAGATATTCATTACTCTTTACATAAATACTAGGTCATAATAATATATATACGACGCGGTTGGCAACAGCGCCACATTAATAAAATTAACGCAATATTAGACAAAGTAAAATCAATTTGGAGTCACTAATAGTTTCGTCACACAATTTTTGTTTTTTTTTTCATTGAAGATATAAAAAAAAAATATCTTATTTTATTACAATCTAGCCCAGACGGCTAATGAGTAATACTATTTTAACCTAAATTAATATATAAACATAAATCTAAGAGGCGTCCAATAACGCTTTGCTTAGTTTTTGTTAAAGTTACACTTTGTTAATTTTTTTTATATTTATTTAACTTTTAGCACAAAAAAAATAGTACAAAGGCGGACTTAGTGCCTTTTTAACCGACTTCAAAAAAAGGAGGAGGTTCTCAATTCGGTTGTATTTTTTTTTTTTTATGTTTGTTCACCGATTACTCAAAGACGCCTGGACCGATTTGAGAAATTCTTTTTTTGTTTGATAGGATATACTTGTCATGTGGTCCCATTTTTTTCCAGTCACGTTCTGATGATGGGATCCTAGAGAAATCGAGGGCAACCCTCAAATTTAAAAGGCTTCTATATTATTTTTTGTATATTATCTAAAGCTACTTGGATATTTGCATCTAGTAGCCAGCATTTTATGTTGCTGAGCTGATGCTAGAAGGTACAACTCCTCAACGGTTAGGAGTACGGGGATAATTCTTTAAATATAGGCTCCTTGAGGCCGTTTACTGTATTCTTTCAAGTTATACACAGATGAGGCGAGACGTTGAATATTACATGTATATTCATAATATGAGGTCATGATTTAATGATAGGATCCTAGAGAAATCATGGGTCAATCAAGCTTCTATATTGTGTTTCGTATATTACCTAAAACTACTTGGATATTTGCATTTTAAGTTGCAGAGCTGATGCTGGAAGGTACAACTCCTCAACGGTTAGGAGTACGGGGATTATTATTAATAAGTTTTCCGTCTCAAGTAACCGTCGTCTCCTCATTCGAGAAACATTCTTGCTCGGTCTACCCATCACTTAAAATCGTAAAATAAAATAATTTTTAACAAAAAAAAAAAACCGACTCCAAAAAGTAGGTAAACTTCTTCTTCTTCGTCGGTGCCAAGTAACCAATAACTAGATAATAAGTATAAATCTTTCTAACAACTATTTTCTGACTGAATATTAGTTCTTAATTATCTGATGTACTTGGTACCGACTTCAGAATTATAAAATAATTATTTAATAATTTCTATTTAACTAAATGAAAAAACGTATTATTTGTGCGAAGTAAATTTATTTTTTGCTTTTTAGTTTACCTACTTTTTGAAGTCGGTTTTTTTTTTTTTGTTAAAAATTATTTTATGTTCATGTTATCTTTTAAACTATGTTTAATGCACTGTTTTTGTTCATAACTTTTGACTCAACCACTAACACTAACTAATTAACTTAGATTCGGTTTATAGTTATTTCCTTTAGCTTTAAGTCATTTATTTTTAGGTTAGTAGAAATTTTGTTTTTTATTTTTAGTTGTATTATTATTTTATTTTATTATTGTATTATGATTTTGTTCGTTTTAGTCTTTTCACTATGTCCAGTGGGCCAAGCAATTAGGTATGCAGGGCAAAAACTTCTATGCCATAGTGCAAACTGACTGCAATAGATATGCATGTGTGAATTACATATTTAATAAATGTAATATACCCACTATTTAGATATTTAACTCGCTTATCCATAACTGGTGTAGTACGTTTTTACTATGACTTAGAAGTTTTTGCCCTGTAGCTACGTTGGCCCACTGTCCGTATTGTCGAGAAGCTGTTTGACACAATGTTTACTTTATTATGATATAACAACTTTAGTACATCTTCAAAGGACTAATAAAAAACGTATGGGTCATAATTATTTAAGTTCAATCAGTTTTAGACAAGACGAGACGACATAGAAACGATATGGGATCGTCACTGTATTTTGGTGGCCAATTCAGATTATTCAATACCTAATTAAGCAATTAATAATAAGAGCTAATTTTAGAACTCTGTGATAAGAATGTCAAGAAACTCGCACTGATAAGAGGTTTGAACTTAAGTTGATTATAACGATTTATTAAGATACTAAAATAGCTTAGTGCGACCTACTTGTTATATAATTAAATAGTTAAAAAAAATCATAAACATACGTCACATCATACGTAGCATACCTGCATTTTCGATAAGTTCAAAATAGTCCATAAATATTTTACTACGGAAGTTTCAATTTTTTTTTTCTTTGCAAACATCTGTTGAGTTTTGTATACTTAGACTTTGCCAATACACATGTTTTCTGCATTATACAATAAAATGTTGGTCATAATAGCTGTTCAAATTCTATAGAAGTCTGTAAAAGCACAAGAAATCGTGTCGCCCTCTAGTCTTAACATTATAAAACACTGAAAACCGTGTAAAGGTAAAGTCAAATTTCTTGGCGGGTCATAAAGTGCACTGTCTCAGTCACTTCTGTAGGATTCACGCTTTACGTATCTCGCTCTCTCTCTCGCGAGCCGCTAAAAAATTTTGACGTTTTATATAACATTCGATGTTTAACGAGAGCCGTTAAGACAGTTCTTCTAGAAGACTTAGTTTCTGTTTATGATACATTTTATTGCTTTCAGCTCGTGTTTTAAAGTTATCGTTTTCTGGGAACATTTCGAAAGTTTAGATATAAAAAAAATATCTATATTTGTGTCAGGCGCGTTAATTTGTCTTATTTTGAGAAATAACACAAAAAATATTGTCAAAGCATCAGTTATGATTGAATAGTTTCAATCACATACTCTTCTACTGACAATAAATAATAAATAAAATCTAGCTTTTAGTGAAATTGATTGTGGCTATCATTCATGTCGATATCATTTATATATCGGGCAAGATTCAGGATGCCCACAATACAGGACACACGGGTCCTAAAACTAATGAAGTGTGGTGATATATACCTCTGCAATACCTTTCTGAGTACGTATAGGCGTGATGTTATCACACAACTTAGCAAACATACTGAAGGAAGGAAGGAAAACTTCAAATTCTGAGAAACGCCGAAGGTATCTTTAGGAAAATGCAAACGGAGATGTTAATCTGATATCTAATCCTTTTACAGGCATGGATTTTACCTTAGAATTAATTAAGAATTAATTAATGTTTCTATGAAACCGACTTTTGTAATTAGAGAATCAAGATGGTATGCAGCATATCTTAATGTTTTGAATACCAACAAAACTTGAGGTAATTGTACAATTCTTCTTTCTTATAGTACTAAAAACAGTTGAAAAATTGTGGGGAGGATTTGAACCGGCGACGTCTGCATATCGGGCAGTTGCTTTAACCTCTAAGCTACGGTCGGTACGGATAAAAAATAAAGGACTGGCTTTGAAATTTTATTTTGAGAATACCTAATTACAATATAAATATATTTCCAATACATAAATGCTCGATTTGAAATAAAATATAAATACAATACAAGAGAAAACTTACTTATACTAAACTTATTGAATATTTTTATTAAAACCGACGTGAGGTGAAAACATTATTATTGAGGATACGGAAATACTTAAGCTATTTTAGCCGGGATTATGCCGACTAGTTTCGAATCTAGTACGTAGATTCATCGACTGGGCTATTAATCGCGTGTCGTCGCCGTCGCGGGACGTCTCGTACATCGTATTACGTCTACGTACTAGATTCGAATCTAGTCGGCATATCCCGGCTAAAATAACGTGAGTAACCCGTATGCTCAATAAAATACTTATTCAACTAAGTTATATTTCTAAAACATTTTCTAGCCACAACGCATGATTAAATCAAACAGGAATTCTACTATCAAAATATGACCATATACAGCAACCAGGACTACACCATCTTTAAGTAAAAGTTTCACCACAATCAGATAAGCAGTTTCTGAGTAAACACAACACATACCAACTTTCCTCTTCTACGAGATTACTAGATAGGACGAGGTTTTTATGTCACCTCCAAAAACGAGTTTTAAGTAAATTCTTCAATGAAACAAGTTTTGCCTTCAATAATGTTCCAACGGGTTTTAATGCAATAAAAGAGACAGGAAATCAGCAAATATATCAGCTACTGTTAAGTTATGGTTTAATAATATTTTATCATGTTTATTTATTTTTTTTAATCACGAGAATTATACTCATCTGGTATACTCCAATGTTCAAAAAACCGGCCAAGTGCGAGTCGGACTTGCGTACAAAGGGTTCTGTACCATTATCTATAAAAACGGCAAAAATATCATGACTGCTGTATGGGATGGCCCCTTTAAATATTTATTTAATTTTAATTTAATAGATTATTTTTAAAGTGAACATAATGACTAAATATTTTGTGAATATATTTATAACTTTAAGCGACTACAGTAACAGCCGTTATCAATTACGGGCTGAAACGAGCAAAATATCAAGTTTTTTGTATGGGAGCCCCCCTTAAATATTTATTTTATTTGGTTTTAAGTACTTGTTGATATTAGCGGCAACAGTTTTAAATTAACTGTCTAACTTTAACAGTTCATGAGATATAGTCATGCTTACTCTCCGCTCATACGTTCCTTGACACTGTTCAATAAGCTTATGAAATCAAAATCGGAGTGTGATCTATTTGCTTCGTCTTGGATAGATGTACGTAGTGAAATATTGTCCTTTTGTGAAACCTTGCATAGGGTTTAGCCATTGTTGTTATTAATTGTATAGTTTGTGTCGTGTGTAACTGTTTTTATTGTTTGTATTTTCTTCTATCAGATTATTGTTAAATATTATTTTAGGTATGTGTTTTTCTTCTTCTATGTATAACGTCTTGGTCTAAAACTGTAATGTTGTATATATGTATAAGTAAATAAATAAAAAAATAGTCTTGTGACCGACGACGGACAGACGAACAACGAAGTCTGAGTACTAGTTCTGTTTGGGTACCCTTTGGGTACGGAAACCTAAAAGCTAAAAAGCACTTCGGGGAGTGCTAGGGTAGGTAATATCCTAGCACTTCACATGGCTCTTACTTCACTAGCACTTACCTTACTTATTTACACATTACTTGATACAACTATTTAATAATTAACAATCATATAATAGTTTTTAATAACCTAACTCAAACCATCTTGAAGAACTTTACAGTAACAAACTTAATTGCTTAACCTTTCTTTTTGCAACTAAATAGGTATGTTATTAATTAAATGTACTATCAGCAAAGTTGACTCATGACCAATAGCACAAACATTTCCTTTGAAATTGTCGCAGTCCATAACGTTAACAATTTAGACTTTAGTGTTTTGAAATGTCTATACATTGTATAACGGTAGATAATGATTCTGTTTTGTTGATAGTACCACTTCCATATCAAAGCAATCAACTAAATTCAACGGTACTGATCATCAAGTAAGTAAAGTAACTCGCCGAATAAAAACTAGGGTATCTCTAACAAGGAGAATAAGTTATCTAATTAATGCGGGTCGTCGCACTGTTTATATTAATGAAAGTACATTGTTTTCAAGATAAAACTATAAACGAGATAAGAAACGCCATTTTGTTAGAAGTTAGTTTTCGAATGTGGTGGTTAAGAAATTATAGGAGGTAATGGGGCGTGAATAAATACTGATATTTTGACGACCGGATGGCGGAGTGAGTATATAGTGTACCTACCTGCGATACCGAGGTCGCGGGTTCGGACAAATCTTTGTGTGCATGAACATGGGGGTTTGTCTTAGTCTGGGTGTTTCTATGTATAAGTATGTAATTACCAAAGAAAAGTATATATTATTATTATTATGTATTAGTATCAGTTATTCTAGTACCCATAGTACAAGCTCTGCTTAGTCTGGGAGTAGATGGCGTTGTGTGTAAGTTGTGAAATATTTTTTTTTAATTTATTTATTTATAAAAAAAAAGTCATTGTTCCTATAAAGCTTTGCAAAGTCTGCTGCCAACATAATGACAGAGTTGTCAAAGTTATGACGTTTCACGACAGCATATTCAAAATTGGATCACAATTTCGTAGATTTTAAATTGGGTTACTATTTTGTAGTTATATATTTTACTTACGAAAAGTATTTTGTAATATTAGGATATTATTTGAATAGTATGCCAAATGACTATTATTCTAAAAAGACATTATACCAAACAATGATTTATGCGTAAATAAATTCTTTGGCGAAAAAAAGTTGTCAAAAAATAGTTACGCCTTTTAATATTATGCGTATGCCAAATGGCATAATTTAACTTCGCAAAGGTAATGCGAAGTTGATTTATGCCAAATAAAATTATACGAAACAATAAAGAATCTGTTTTAATAAGGAGGTAATAATAATTAAAACTCAACCTGTCGCAACCCGTCTTTGCTAGCTTAAATCTAAATTTATATTTATCAGTTTAATTACACCGAAAACAATTTATCTAAGTTAAACAACTCCAATACTAAAACAAGTTGCTTATCAAACAATCACTTAGAATTGGAGCAAGCAGATGCTCGCCCTCGCGCCGCACTTGTTGATAAGTTGGCTCGCATTCCTTTGCTTGATTGATAACTCTTATGCAATGTTCGAGACTCAGCTTCCGTTAGAGAAATGAGATATTAAGCTTTAAGTGTCATAGAAAGAGTAGTTATATTTCTAATTGATTATTTTTATACCATTTAGCTATGCTTAGCAAATTATACTAAGAAACAGCACTATACTAAGAAGCAACAGAAGTTGAAATAACGTACGCGTTCATTCTTTACAACATTTGTGCTCAATGTAACTTCACCATGTTGGTTTGTATCCTACTTAAGATAGGAACAAATGGATGAACGTGACGTCACAAAATAAGGTATCATACAGATGAGAAATTTAGGGCTCCGGTAAGAGGCGACCGTAGCTGGATGGCTAAAGCGGCTGCCCGGTGTGCAGTAAGGTCGCAGGTTCAAATCCTGCCTAACTTTTTGGCTTAACCCTAGCAGTAGTACATGTTAGTAACAAAGTTGCCATTATTATTTTTTTTTGTGTAAAAAGCTTAGCCCTAATTTGCAAATAAAATTACTAGTATTCTCGTGTACCCCCTTAAGCTAAGCTTAATTCGCTAGTGTTAGGAGGAAGTTCTGTAATGGCCAGGATTGGAATCCACGACCTCTCGATCCTAAGACCGTTTCTTTATTCATTTCGCCACGATCGCTATAATTGGTACTAAAAACTTGTGGCTAAGGAAAAACCATTCAAAGCGATAAATCTTACTAATCTATCAAACTATTTAGAGTCTAGAAGTGCATTTACAACCATAAATCCCCATCCAATCGCCGATATGTAAATAAATACTCTTACCTAACCAAACATTAAAATTTAATCACTGCTAGTACTGCTAAACTCTTACAACACGGGAAGTAATAAACCCTTGACCAATAGGAAGTGAGCTTTTCCAAGGCAATAATTTGTCTACAATACCATTTAACCACTCATACTAGTCATGCAAAAACCGACATACTATGATATCACTTCCTTGGCCAAGGCTGGCAATTATCGAACTTAATAATTGTTGGTTGTTCATGTTAATGTCAGAATTGGTTGCCGCTCAAATTAAAATGTGTATTTTTATGTTGATGATATAGTGAGCGGTATAATATAAGTTGCGTCAAATTCTTTAGGACGTGACCCCGAATTTAAGATTGTTACGTTAGGGTCAAGAGTTGGTTAAAATAACAAAACACCACACCTTTAATTTCCTAATCCACCGGACTCAGTTTCTTGTTTCGTGCAGATTGAGAATTTCCTGACGCAAACTCCCAAATTACAATTTTACATGAACCGAGAATCGGACCCAAAACTCGCGGTAAGAGGGCGTATACGCCAACAACAAGACGGATGAGACAGTCTGTTAGGAGTTGAATGATCTTAATACCAGTAAATAAAGCGTTCATACTCAAGAAAGTCTTGCAACTGAAGAATATCTTCCTCAAGTTAAAGACCCCTGTGCCCAATCGGACCTTTTTGTATATTTTTGTACATAGAGTAGAGTAGAGTAGTATTCTTTATTGTACACCAAAAATATACAGTTTGACAATAAATACAACTTAAAATTATTTTCAAATGCACAATGGGCGGCCTTATCGCTAAAAAGCAATTTCTTACAGGCAACCTTTGGATGGATAAAGAGATGGTTTACATATTTAGTTTTTTATAAGAATTTGCTTTTGTTTTGACAGTTGTCTTCCTAGGTTCAGTGTTAATATAATTTATTTCCTTTACTCCTGGTTTCTTTGCCTTAAGCCAATCCACAACAACCCCAATGTTGCATATTTGTTATATTGCTTATCTCAGCCTGCTACATTATCACTTTGACAACTGATTGGTACTGCAAATGTTTTTGTTGATCATTATCTACTGATGGCATTTGACTATCTTGGGTAATAAAAGTGGTTGTAATTTTCTTCTGCGTTGTCTTCCAATTTATCAGTTCTCTCAAAAGATTAACTGCTGACTTCGGAGGCTATCCTTAAGCGTCAAACGGCTTCAGCAAAAAGTTACATCCACAAGCAAGTCGCACAAAAAGGCAGACATTATAATAAATGATGCTATACATCGTGAGGTTACAGTTTATATGTTTAGTAAAAACATAAGTAACATCTTGAACAGTTATGAAATAGTAAACAGAATAAGCTTTAAAATAAAAGCTTTATTATGCCTTTAGTATTCGCTGAGGTCGTAGATAGTAATATTAAGGCAGAAGTGGGACTAGTGGAAGAAATAATTCGATATAAAGACATCATGACAATCAAAAAGCCAAATCGATTACGTTCAAATAACCTATATTACCCCAAAAAGTGTATACCGCATTTCACCATGTTTAGGTCCTATTTGATAGGGGGTAAGCCTATCGCCATCTACCGGAGACAATTCCAACACCGAATAACTATTGAGAATTACCTGACGGATTAATCGCAAATAACACTTTTGCCCAACCCGGGCATCGAACCCGAGACCCCGTGGTGAGAGTCGCTTACGCCACTAGACCAAGAACGAGGCTGTCAGCGAGATGACAGTGACAATATTACTACAAGCTTGAAATATTCTAAGAATGTCCAATCATGCAGCATCAGCAGCTATTTATTTACTAAATCCTTCACACACAACGTTGCAAGATAACAATCTTCAAATTAATTGACCCATTACTATAAACACTGCAGATATTAGATAAACAAAGTCCTTCCCATATTTAACAGGTTATGTGACACACATAGACAGGGTTGGCATCAGTATGAAAGCAAAAATCTCTTTGTAGGTAAAAAAAAATCTAAAAACCCAGGCCTTCTTGACAAAATCATATTTTCTACACAATAATATATGTTTTTTTTTATTTTGAAAATCATTAATCATGAAAATCAGCAAAATACTAACTACTTTTTCTTTTTCTTTTTTTAATACTACGCCCACAGCGAACGAACGTGAAGTCCACCTGATGGTAAGTGGAGTACAGCCCATGGACATCAACGATCCACAAAATCAGATTATAGATGCGTCGCTGCAGCTGAGAACTACGGTGTTATAACTCATGTGCTAGTAATTTCAGGGCCTGATCTCACCACCAAACCGGAACACAGTAATGGAAGCACTACTATTTGGCGGCAGGTTAAAGGTGAGACGGTGGTGCTGCCGCCCTCGAGCTCATTCACAAGAGCTCTACCACCAGGTGAACCTCCTTTTGTATAGTTTGTTTAAAAGCATTTATGGATTTTTAAACACGTCATTAGTGAAAAAGGGTTCAGAATTTCAGGTAGGAATATACTTGCAGTCCACCAATTGGTAAATGATTAGTCTATGTCTCCATGAGCATCCGAAATCAATGGTATATTGCAGATTGCTAGGTCAGAAAACCACTGTCTGCTCTGACAATCACTGTTCCTATTTATAAGATCTTTTTAACATTGTGTAGTGAAATAAAGACTTGAATACCACGATATTATTATCTCTTAATTTGGTTAATAATTTCAAGGTGTAAATTGTTATTTGGCAGTTGGTCAATAGTAATACTATTATAAAAAACAAATATTTAAATAGTATGTATGTGACTATTTTTAATATGTATATATAGTTAAGTATATATTTTAGGTATGTCTTTGTGTGTGTGTATATTAATATTAAGTATATCTATGTGTGTATATATATTGCTTTAGTATATCTCATTTTTACTTTTATTACTTTAATTACCTATCATGTATTTGTAATTTAAGAAGAGCGGGATCTCTTTACACAGGTATTCTTTACTTAAAAAGAGACCTCATAAAGGAAATGTGAAACTAGTATATAAGAAAAAGTAAATAAACTATTTTTATTTAATTTTAATAGTGTTTTTTCTCAACTTCTTTCACAAAATATGCTCTACAGCTATCAGGAGATATTCCAGTCTCCGTTCAAAGCTTTATACTGACACCCCTTGATACCTTCCAAACATAGATGGCAACCCTACCTACAGATGACACAGTAGCAAAGCCTATAGCTTTGCATCGAAGGTCAAAGGTTCCCGGAACAAATATTAGTATTTGTTCTGGCTTCGTGTGAAGTATATAACGGTTCTCTATACAAAGTGCATTAGTGTGGAGCTGTGAAGTTAAAGGACAAAATGGATTTATGTTTAGTTAGATGGGAAGAGATTTACCTTGACTATTTTTTTATCTATAAAAACTGGGGGTAGAGCTCTTGTGAATGAGCTCGAGGGCGGCAGCACCACCGTCTCACCCTTAACCTGCCGCCAAATAGTAGTGCTTCCATTACTGTGTTCCGGTTTGGTGGTGTGATCAGGCCGTGAAATTACTAACACATGAGGCACAACACCGTAGTCCTCAGCTGCAGCGACGCATCTATAATCTGCGTTTGTGGATTGTTGATGTCCGTGGGCTGTACTCCACTTACCATCAGGTGGAACGTTCGTTCGCTGTGGGCGTAGTATAAAAAATACCTGATTGAATCTGAGAAATGTGTGTAACTCTTAAATTTCGCTTCCTTGTGAAGAAGAAGAGGAAGAAAACATCACACCTATTTTACCAAGAATAGAGTGGCTGAGGTGTACACATAACATCCACTCTTCACCTGTTCTATTCAGCTCCCATGTGGTAAGGGAAAGGCATGTCGTGGTCCACTGAGTACAATCCCAACTCTGTGCTGCTAAACAACATTTCCAGACAAAAATAACTTAATATTACTTTTGACTGACTCGGGAATCAAGCATGAGGCCTCGTGGTTAAAGACTACATATGCTAACCACTAGACCAACGCTGTAGTTTTAGCAGGTAGGTATAATTAATTCTATTCAATTTCAGTTCAATTTATCACTTTATTATACAAGTCCATTTATATTTTGTCATTATATGGCATGCAAATCTTATCAATAAACATACTTCATTATTCACGTGCAATTTTATAATATAACATGTAATACCAATAAATTACATTACTTAGAGTCAAAGCAACAAACGTAAGAATTCTAATCAATGTGATGTCAAATTTCAGAATAATGTCATACTACTATACTAATAATATAATATACCAAAATCAAACTATTATTACATACATGGTCAAAACCATAGAAATCTTAATAACTAGTCAATAGAAATGCTATCGACTATCTTTTAACACTGGGACGCATGTCGCCGTTTTTCAAATACCACTTACACATACATTTTGTATTCCTGCAAACAAAATTATTTTTTTTGCGATGACATTAAGACGACAATTCCTCAACTCGCACTTGTGTTCGACTAGACACATGCGCTTGTATTCCTGCAAACAAAATTATTCTTTTTGCGATGACATTAACACGACAATTCCTCAACTCGCACTTGTGTTTGCCTAGACACATGCGCGGCGACAAGGTCACGCGTCTTTGACATTTCTATTGCCTTATTATTAAGATTTCTATGGTCAAAACCATTTAACTACACTTTAAATACTTAATAACTAAAATGGAGGCCTAACTCTTCTCACCATGAGAAGAGGCCTGTGCCCAACAGTGGAACGTGTATGGGCTACAATTTATTATGCAGTCCATTCTTGATTGGCTGCATGCAATGTTTGTATGAAAATGCTATCTGGCAAGGTTGACGAATTCAGTCCAATGCATTCAAATACTCGTATTGGACACAAACAATGTATGGTGATAAGGTTGGTGTACGAATTGTAAATAGTATTGTGTAGCTTTGCGGATATTAAGGGCCAGTTTTAGTACTTGTGGATACGTAGACCTGAGAGCCTTTTCAAAACTGTTATGATAGATGACATGTTAAAGTATGGAAATTAATAAGATAAAAACCTTATTTTTATTAAAACTGACGTGAGTTTGTAACATTATTCAAATTTGAAATACGAGTGTTACTCACGTAATCGCACTGTCTTGATAATGCCTAGACGTATAGGCGAAACCGCGGTCAACTAAATAGACCTACATTACGTGAGTAACACCCGTATTTTATAATTTGAATAATAAAAAACCTTACTTTAAGAACTGGTGAAATTGGGTCAAAATAGCTGATTGAAGTAAATGGAGAGTTACTTGGACTTCAAATAACTCTCCAAATTATATTTTTATAGTCAGAGCATTAAATATTGCAGGATTATATTAAAGTAGAAATAAAGTTGGTCTTTTATAGCAGAGATCTTAAAATTGACGACAAAATACGTTTAATGATTTTTGAAACGTCTCTTAGAGCTTGCGAAATGAGTGTAGTTAAAGTTTTAGTTATAAAAAATATTTCTGAATGATTAAAATATTTTTCCATAACACAACATCACGCCTATATTATCCAGAAGGGCGTGGCTGAGGTGTACAATACCCACACTTCACCTGTTATGTTTTAGGTTCCATGGGATAGGGGTTGAGACTATCGCCATCCACTGAGCACAAGTGCAACTCCGTGCTGCTATTGTGAATTTCCTGACTCACAAATAACACTTTGAACCTAGCGGTGAGGCAGTCAATATAGTAAAGTATCACAACATTAAAATTCTAGTTTCTTATTCGAATTTAATTTTACATTTCACAAGCGCAAGCGAAATCACCACAACGATTACTGCAAATGGCGACCAGCATAATTTATTAGACCCCACAGCGTAGCCTCAGAGCTGCGTATGCGCATACGTTTGCGCAATACTGGAAACATCAAATCGGTAATTACCAGTCATTAGTGGTAAAAACAGTAAGACTTGCCAATTAAAATAAATCCACTTGGAGCTTAATAGGTGTGAGTATGTTGTGGTAGGGTTGTGGTAATGTTCGTTAAAATTACTATTACTGGTAACATTTTGACCAAGATGACCTTTTGGGTGGTAAAAATAATGCAACAAAACAGTTAAAGAAAATTTTAAAAAAAATTGCAAATACAATTACTATTATTATTGTTAACCCCCTCCAGCTAAGCTTAATTCGCTTGTAATAGGAGGAAGTTTATGTCTGTGGTGTAATGGCCAGGATTCGAACCCACGACCTCTCGATCGTGAGACCGATACTTCGTCCATTACGCCACGGCAGCTATAATTAAACCTTGGGGACCTAGTATAGCTGAATTTCTTGGTTGCACGTGGTGCACGGTGTCATATAAGTTTTTGTCAGTTCACAATTTGTTTTTAAACCTACCTACTTTTTGTCTAAATTGCATTTTTTTTTGGTTGGCTCTCTCGGCTTGTTCTTATTGGAATTTCAAAAATATTTCGCGAAAATACCAATGTTTTTGATGTATATTCCTTCAAACAGGCGAACTAGCGAACCTTGTTTTGGTCAAACATTTAAATTTGGCTTTGATGATATCTCAAGTCTGGCAACTCCTTTGAAGGACTTCGGTGGTT
The DNA here is from genome assembly GCA_905147285.1 of Hypena proboscidalis. Lineage (NCBI taxonomy): Eukaryota > Metazoa > Arthropoda > Insecta > Lepidoptera > Erebidae > Hypena > Hypena proboscidalis. Next base: position 4,621,926 of record LR990147.1, read on the forward strand.
TTAAATGGATATTGGCCTTTGATGATATCTCAAGTCTGGCAACTCCTTCGAAGGACTTCGGTGGTTTTAAATGGATATTGGCTTTGGTTACTAGGGCAGTTGCCCAATGGTCACATAATTAACCAACTGCACAGTGAACCATTTGGCTACTACTACTAACCTGGCTGCCAAATATGATGATTAGGTAATATCTTACCCGTTGAGCCGTTACTTGTTTGATGTAGGATAAACCATCTTGTTTGGCTTAGAAACAAGAAACATTCTACCATTCTTAGTTTTTGCTTCTTTTAAATCTGTAGCCCGATTATTAATTCTCTAGTTTGGTAGTTTTATATTAGGAATGTATGTAATGGATATGGGACTATACCTTTTGGCTTCAGTCATAATTTTGCATTTATTGCAGTTTCGTCAGTGTAAGCAATCTTCAAACATTCACCCAATTACTTTGGGGATGCTTTTTAGTCTAATGGATTCAGCTGAATATTTTCTTATTTTGGGGTGCATGAAAGGACGTAGGGAATCGTAGTGTACGTCACTCGGGGATGCCGAGTGACGTACACTACGATTCCCTACGTCCGGCGCACCCTGGGCAATTCGCGAGCTCTCCAAAGCGGATTGGCTAATCCTTTCACCACGATGGCAAGTCAAAATAAAATTTGACTCAGCCATCGACACGACGAAGAAGAAGAGCTGAATATTAACATTTTACGTAAAGTAACTGCCATCAACCCAGTACCGTGCGATAAACATAAGTAGTACAAATATCATACTATACAGTAAAATGTAATAAAAAGTTACACCATGTAATCAAAACGCAATTCTAACCATCTCATCTCACGTTATAACTTATATTTTCCTATCCACTGAACAAGTAAGATCAAAACATTAGCTCGGACATTAGCCACCAGACGGCCAGCTTAGCAGATATTTATTATAATTTAAGTTCGTTCACTTTTCCACACAGACATATTTAATTACCTGGATCTATGTGTGTGTAATAGACCTTTTACATTGCAGTTTGACCATGCATGTTTATGTGGTCAAATTGTGTTTTGATTATTATTGATATTTGATAGTGTTTCGTCTAGGATTATTTGGTTCAGATCTTATACAGTGTCGATTTTTCATCATGATATAGAAATGTTTGGTCAAGAAAATGTAGTACCTATATTATAGAATGACGTGAGTCCTGATAGCTATTGGTCTCCACACCTTTTTCATTGAAAATGTTGGTTTATTTTAATTAGTTTTAATTCAACTATTATAAGAGTTGTCCCAAATTTATATAAATATATAAATTACTAGTTGAGTCGGTAAACCCAAAGAAGTTGTAAATAACCCTTTTTTAAGTAGAGAGGTATAAATATCAGGAAAGCATAGTAAAATAAGTAATTGCACTTATTAATGACAAAAATGCATCTGTGAGTTTAAAATGCATACTTATAACATAGTTTCTGTATTTATATGTGTGGGTGGAGACACGCTGACGTTTCAAATAAAATAGACAACTGGGCCGTTCTATCTACTTCTACTTTTCTCTATTATTATTAATTTATTTTCATTTACTTTGTGACATATATTGTTATTCTCTGCCTTGATGGTCTAGACGAGAGTTTAGCGTATGTCACCTCTCACTGCAAGGTCTTGGGTTCGATTTCCAGGTCAGGAATATTGTTACTTGTGAACTCTTCGTCAGGCAATTCTCAATTGCAGCACAGAGTTGGAATTGTACCCATGGGACTTAAAACATAATAGGTGAAGTGTATGTGTTGTACATCTGTTCCACATTCAACTGGGTAATTAATTATTAATAATTTTCAGTTTAATAATCTAATAATGTCTAATACATTCACCAATATGTAAGGTCTCTAACTCGCAAAGTAATACTCATAAGTCCTGAGTAATGAACGCTCACAGAACATGTGTTTCTGCGAGCATCAAACACATTACCAATCTAAACGAATAGAACAGCTTAATTAATATGAAAATAACAATTTAATTTAACATTTCAGAACAAGAATGTCGAGACTAAATTAAATAGAAATATAAAGTTATGATATACTTCAAGACTAGTGTTAACAATTACCCTTAATCAAATATTGGGCAATTATTTCCCACTAGACAGTACTGTAATATTTTTTTATTATTTCTTTATTGGCAACTCTAATCAGTACCAATCTCTATAAAAACACCCCATTTCCCCCCTTTTTATAAAAATAAGGAGCTTTTTTTTCGAAATCTATAAAAATCGTGTCAAAATTTCAATTTTATTGAAAAAAAAATGTCCATTTGATTAAGGGTTCACAAACACAAGAAATATAAAGATAGTAATAGACAAAGAAAACCCCGAATATAAGAGAATAGACAGAGTAACTTCAATAACATAACATCACGCCTATATTAACCAGAAGGGTGTGGCAGAGGTGTACAACACTAACATTTAACCTGTTATGTTAAGGTTCCAAGGGATAGTGGGTGAGCCTATCGCCATTCACCCGTCACAAATCCAACTCCGTGATATTGTGAATTTCCAGACGGAAGTTCATAAATACCCCTTTTCTTGAACCCGCGACCTCGCGGTGAGAGGCGCATACGTTAACCACTAGCTCATCGAGGCAGTAATTATTTTTGGGTTGCGGTAACAAGCTAGTATTAAGCCATAAGTTAAATAAGTTTTATTTTATTTGGCTTCTTTTAGCAATTTATCAGTCAAATAAACCTTAAATAACTTGAGTTTTATAAATGGTGAATTGTGGGTATAATGTATTCGTCTGCTGACTGAATTATGTTAATTTTTGCAATATCAAAGGTGTGGTATCTTGGTATTCTGTGCGTGAAAAATTTTGTGTAAATCTGTGATATATTTTCGCGACATGGTATTCCATGTCGCGAAAATATCACAAGTCATTTTAAAATTGATTATAATGCTTAAACTGATTTGTAAAAAGATAGATGGATGCAAAGGGCATCAGTCTAACTATAGCCTTAAAATAAATATTCTTGTTATAATATTGTTTTTGTATATTTTATTGGTATTTTATATAATTGTTGAATGAAAACCCAACAAAAGTAATGCGTCTGATTTTACAATATTTTTCCTTCTATATATCGTACAAACTTTTGATGTAAATCTAAATCTTGTACTGTCATATCTTCTTTTCCATGATGTTATAGATAAATTGAAAGATCTTAGCGGTAATGAAGTTAGCCGCAAATGAAAGTTCACGGGTTGGATTTGGTAACGCCCGAGTACGGTGTCCGTTGATTGCACGGACAGCCATCTTCAAAACCGTCAAGATTTTTTAATTCTAACTATATCTACGCTAAACACACCTACGATTTTTAATCAACCTGACAAACACGTGTATTCAAGTGTTTACTATCTATGCATATTTGTACATCTATATAAGATGACATCATCATCACGCGATGAGGCGTGGTCCATCATTATGTAGGTGAATAGCCAAAATATTTATATTACTTGCCACTTTTTTTGTGTTTTTTTTTTGTGTGATGTCACGAGGTCATCGTTGCTAAAGGATTGAGGTCTGGTTGTGGCTTGCGTATTAAAAATACCTAAGTTTATTATTCCAGTAATTTTTTTTTAACAATTTTTTTTTTTATATAATGTGGGAGCTTTTGTCGAGATGGAGGTAAAATTATATTTGGCACAGTTTCTTATTTACTGGAGTATTGAACTGTTTTCCAAGGTTTTCTAAAATTATTTTTTCCATTGAAATAAGAATACAAGGTTGACGTAGTGGTTAAAGCGGTCGCCACGCTGCTTTAAACTGCGCTGGTGTTGCGGGTTCGATCCTCACACGAGACAAATCTTTGTGTGATCTGCAAAGATTTGTTTTAACTCTAGGTGAGCTATGTGTGTGAAATGTATGTTTGCGACACAGGAGTAAATACTAGTAAGGACGTCGTGATAAAAAAAAAGAAGAAAAATTGGCTAGTAGTATCGTATAGTATCTTCTGCCATTTGACAAATATTTTTATTAGACCATTTGTAAGAATTTTCTCTCCTCGGGACAACTGCCACAAGTCCATTTAAGACTTCACAACCTGTCATATATATAATATCTTCACACTCTCAGAAAATATTAAAAACCACCCTAACACACCCGCCACACGGAAGAGCCAAAATGAATGACTGCACTACAAAAAAAATAAAAGTTGTTTTTATTTTTTTACCGCTTGCATCAATACTAAAATAATAAATATATCTAGCTTCAAGAAGCAGACATCGAGTGCTCTCAATCAATCAGTGTTTGTACACGAAATGTCACGGCCATTAAAAACAGGTTTTAAAAGAATTGGCAATCAGTTAGCTTATGATGACGTAATTTGTGTGAATTAGCGGTTTGTATTCATGCTAATGTATATCTAATAGTGTCTTGTCTGTACACACAGCTACCAATATGATAGGTAGATAGATAAAATGCTTTATTCATAAATAAAAGCATACATTTTTAAACAGGCTCCACAAAACCGAATGATCGGTTTCTGTGGAAATACATTGCACTCGGATTAGAACAACATTTCACTAACACTAATTAACATTATTAATACTCTTTGTATTATTCGCTTTCAACATTAAAGTTATTCAATATTTTATTGTAGGTATTAAGTTAATCTTTACATAACTTAAGTAAGTTCTATGACTCATTTACGTTATTATTGTATATACCAATACAATAATATTATAAATAAATATAAATATAAATAAATAAATAAATATGCCACAACTCACACACAACGCCATCTAGTCCCAAACTAAGCAGAGCTTGTACTATGGGTACTAGAATAACTGATACTAATACATATATACTTTTCTTTTGTAAATACATACTTATTATACATAGAAACACCCAGACTAAGACAAACCTCCATGTTCATGCACACAAAGATTTGTCTTAAGTGGGAATCGAACCGACGACCTCGCCGTCGCATTCAGGTACACTACCCACTCCGCCATCCGGTCGTCGTATATATACCAATATATACGACGAATAATTATGTATATACCCATAGAAATCTTAATAATAAGGCAATAGAAATGTCAAAGACGCGTGACCTTGTCGCCGCGCATCTGTCTAGTCAAACACAAGTGCGAGTTGAGGAATTGTCGTCTTAATGTCATCGCAAAAAGAATAATTTTGTTTGCAGGAATACAAGCGCATCAGTCTCATCGAACACAAGTGCGAGTTGAGGAATTGTCGTCTTAATGTCATCGCCAAAAAGAATAATTTTGTTTGCAGGAATACAAAAAGTGGTATTTGAAAAACGGCGACATGCGTCCCAGTGTTAAAAGATAGTCGATAGCATTTCTATTGACTAGTTATTAAGATTTCTATGTATATACCAATACATTTCCAGTATGAGCTGGTCTCCCATTGCCGTGGAAGGCTATACAACGAGAGACTGTCTTAAAGTGGAAATATATAGGTTGGTTATACTGGGAAATAGCAGCGATAGCCGAGTGGGAGTCCGTAGGATTGCGAAGTCTCGGGTTCGAACCCACGGCACACACCTCTCGTCTTTACGAAGATATGTGTATATTTATCATATAAATTATCGCTCGCTAACGGTGAAGGAAAACATCGTGAGGAAACCTAAGTGCTCGAAGGTGTGTGAAGTCTATCAATCCGCACTTGGCCAGCGTGGTGGACTATGGCCTAACCCTTCTCATCATGGGAAGAGGCCCGAGCCCAGCAGTGGGAAATGTATTAAATACAGGGCTGCTATTATTATATAGGTTGAATTGTAGCTGTCTGTACTAATGTAATGCCTCGATGGTCTAGTGGTTAGCGTATGTGCCTCTCACCGGTATTAGGTTCAATTCCCGGGTCGGACAAAGTGTTAGTGTGAACTTTCCGTTAGGAAATTCATGGATGGTGTATGGTGATAGGCTCACTACCTATTCCGTAAGACCTAAAACATACCAGGTGAAATATGGGTTCTGTACACTTCTGCCACACCCTTTTGAGTGATATAGGCGTGATGTTTTGTGTAATAATGTATAAAGTACCGTCATATTATTATGACAATGTATGAAACTTTAGATTTGATTTAATTTTGTTAGAATTGTGTTTTATTTTTGGTTACGCCTTTTTAATATCAGGGATTAAATTACTCGTTGATTAGCTTTTATTTTTCCTATAAATTTACTATGTCAACAGACATATCAAAGATTTTAGCATCAAAATAATTTTGCATCGGAAATAAATAGAATCTTTCGCAAAAGCGACAAAACAAGGGTGATGAACTTTCATAAAAATATCTAGTTTTTAACACGATTAAAATAATATCTTTTCTATTTTCAAACAGTAATATCAACACATTTAATTTTATAAATAAAATATACATTTCGTTTCACTACGTCACTCCCCGTGGGTGTACCTTTATCAAAATAATTTAAAAGTGTCACAATAATTACCTTTGTTGATATCTCAAGGAGAATTTATGGGATTGGAGTTATTAAGTAAAAAGTTGTTTTAAATGGAATAGTTTGATGGTGATAGAAATTACACAATAAATTAGTTTATCGAATTGGATGAGTTGCTTTTGGAATTAGAAAAGGTTTATTTTATGATTTTATAGAAAGCGAGCTCATAGCCTTTGTCAGATAAAAGTTATGAGTCAAATCGTAGGTTTAGTTCTTTTTTTTTAATCGACTCTTCGTTAGGAATATCTCCAATGTCGCGGGGTTGTTCACAAACATACATTTCACACACGCAAAGCACACCCAAGTGGAGATCGAACCCTCAACACCAGCGCAGTTGAAGGCGGCGAGGCGACCGCTTCAACCACTACTCCATCCGTGCTCTCGAGTTCCAGTGTTAACTGTAATAATGTTATTGTAGATTTAGACAGTGTGTCTGTTTGTTTGTTTTTGTTTTTAAACTTTTTATTGTACCATAAACAATTTATAAAGACAATACATAACACACAATACAATAAAAGCGAGCTTAACTCAAATTTGAGTTCTCTTCCAGCAAACCTTAGAGTTATTGAGGAGAAGAAGATGCAAAAAGAGGGCAAAGACAAGTGTACAACTAAGTAAAAGGAAAAACAATACCATTATTATGGTAAAAATATTATTAAAAAGTAACTAAAGTACATAAACCTAAATAAATAGACATAAATATATTATTATCCTGACTATAAAATAAAATTATTATGATTTTAAGAAATACTATTAATTCCATACTCTTAATATGTCGTTTAATAGAATTTACTATGATAGTTTTGCCGTTTCAACTAAAAAAAAAAAAAATATAAACTTCCTACCCTAAAATAACACACCCACATTTTAAACCAACTAAAAAAACATAAACCACGTCATGTTAAAAAGATTTATTACCACCATATGTTAAAAAAATATCCAAACATCCCTAAAAGCTAAGCACCCTTTTGATATTAAAAGGTGCGACAACAATGCCTTTTAATCCACCCTTTACATTTTTTTACTTTATCATAATACCATTAAAAGTATTTGGTTACGAATTATTTTAATAAAGTATTGGATTTCTGTATTATATTTAGGATAATAGATTTGAAGACTGCCTCGATAGCCTAGCGGTAAGCGTATGCTCCTCTCTCAGGCACCAGGCACAATAGCAGCACGGAGTTGGAATTGTGCTTGGTGAATGGCGATAGGCTTTCCTCTCATCCCATGGGACCTAAACATAACAGGTGAAGTATGGGTGTTGTACACCTTATGTTTTAAAACTTTCGCGATTTGAGAACAATTTCAAAAATTAGACAACATGTCTAAATCGCGTAATTATTATAATTGACAATTTTGGACAATATCCGCGCTTCACAGAGACGAGCGCCGCTGAGCTTCACCAGTCGGCTCGTGACCACGAATGATGCAAGTCATTTCGAAACGTCGAGCATAGCTATTTATTTACCTTTATAATAATTACGCGATTTAGACCTGTTGTCTAATTTTTTTTAATTGTACACCTCTGTCACACCCTTCTGGCTAATATAGGCGTGATGTTATGTTTTGTTTATTATTTAATTTTAAGCCATGACTCAACAGTGAAGCATCGGACTAGCGATCGAAAGGTCGTGGGTTGTATTGCACTACCGGATGTGAGTACTTCTAACACAAGCATTAATGATAATTATTCATACACGAGTATGGATTTTATCGTATTTGTAGTAGGTTATTGGCAAAATGGCGTCCAATATTTGAATTGGTGTTTGTTACAGTGTTGAGTAAAAACTAAAAAGAAGATGGACTAACATGATCATATAAAAAATAAACTTTGTGTGATTCACAAAGATTTGTTCTAAGACTGGGTGTGCTTGTGTGAGTGAATGTGTGTATTTGGCCTTGTCATTGGGACCATTGGATAGTGAAATGGCTTCTGGCGTTCTATCTAATGTAAAAAATCCATTTTTTTTAGATTATATTTTGTTTTTTTTTTTACATTAGATAGAACGCCAGGAGCAATCACTAATTTAATAGTCCCAGTGACAAGGCCAATACACACATTCACTTACACAAGTGCACCCAGTCTTAGAACAAATCTTTGCGAATCACACAAAGATTTATTATATACCTTAATCTTACCAAAAATGTTTTCATGTAAAATATTGCCCAGGCTATATGGCCAGTATCCAGAAATTATCAGATCTCACATAGGCGGAGTCAAGCTTTTTCTCTACCTTACTCTACTAACCCTAACTCTACATCTACAAGAAGTACTGTTTCTCTGAAGAGCACTTATTATTTTCATCTTATTACACCCATGTAACTGTATCAAAACGGCCAAGCCACATATTTTGACTACAGTGTATTGCTTTTTAACCGATTTCAAAAAGGAGGAGGTTCTCAATTCGTCTGTATTTTTTTTTGTTTTGTTATCTCATAACTTTCGATTGGACGAAGCGATTTTAATGGTTTATTTGAAAGATAGTGATATCCGTGTCCTATTTCAATTTAGTCCAGTTATGACAATGGCACCCTTAAAAAAATCATAAAAGTCGAATATTATTGTAATTGAAGTTGTTTTTTTTTTTTGGATAATTATCATCGACATACTACGCAAGCAAAGCCGCGGGCAGAATATTCTTTCCAATAAAATTAATTTGCTTATGATACACCAATAACAAGAATTGAGTTGTGTTTAATATTCAATAACATAATTTTCTATCACAACAATAAACCTAGCAAAGTGTTTACCTTCCCTTCTATACTTCTCGGAATGGCTAGTGTGACAATCACCTAATTAATATATTTTAATTAATGTGTAATCAAACACATATTCATTTCCAACAATCAATATATTTTCTACGTTTACTGCAGCAATAACAAAGTTGTATTTAATGTAGACAGAGATAGACATTCCAAGGCACACACCTCTAACATTGTAAGGCAGAGAGTTTGTTTGTATGTTTGAACGCACTAACCTCTAAAACAACTAGTCAGATTTAGATATTTTTAGGACATTGGATAGTTTTATTCTTAAGAAATGTTGTTAGCTATTTAAATCATCACGTTGTAACTCATGGGAGCGAATTAATGACATTAAACGCGGCCATATCACACAACATAATATTACAATTAAATACTGTGTTTATCTTTGAAATATATCCTAAATATAATATCTATCTCTAAGAGGTTATTTCATGCAGTAAAGTCAGCAACATCTTCAAGTCGACCCGCCTTGCTTACTAGTTTAAAATCACATTTAACAATATCAATAAAATTCATTGTTTACTTAGTTATAAAAAGTATGATTTCGGAAGCCCCCGCCTTAAGGCTTTATACACAAGCGGTCGCTGGAATCCAGCTTGCCTTGGCTATTTCCTACTTGTCCACTACTCTGAGATCGCCCTCGTACCAATGTATTCGATTCGACTAAGATTTACGACAGTAGTAAACGGACTTATGGTTACCTGAACTTCATTTGGCTGGGGTCTAATGTAGATATTGTGAATCTGGATAAATATAAATATATTTATAAATATTTACAACTATTTTGGTACATTCGTTTTAGAAAATTAGCAATAAGGTTAATAAATTATATTTTAAACATAGTATCATTAAAACAGAGTTTCAAATATTCTAGTTTAAAATTCTGTAAGTATTGCCTAAATTTGAAAATTCTTCGTCGGAATTTTTCTTTTGCAAATGTAGTAATTTGTTGATTGTTATTTCCTATGTCAGTACGTCTCACCAGATATCTCTTTCATAGATATTTTCATGATAGAACACAATAGCTAACTTTGAGATGATTGAAAATAAGTTACATTTTGTGATTTTAAAATCAGAAAATCAGCTAGACTAAGTTTCCACAGAGCTGACAAGTGTACTTAATGAGTTGATTTGACGCAGACAAACGAAGAAATAATTTTAGTAATGCCTATTGAGCTCACATAAAATATTCTTAAAAACATCCTATCGATGACGCAGTACGAAATGTTAGCATTATTCTTATTCAAAGCAGTAATAATAATGATTTTAACAAGTCAAAAATTAAGTTAGCTTGTCAAATTGGCGTAATTTATTTGAAAATTGCAAAAGAAGCGTAACTTAACATGCTATTAAAAATGTATCTGCTTGGTATTAATAGTATCTAATACATGGCTCACTGCTGGGCTCGGGCCTCTTCTCATGATAAGAAGGGTTAGGCCATAGACCACCACGCTGGCCAAGTGCGGATTGGTAGACTTCACTTCACCCTTGAGCACTTAGATAATTTTTATGATAAATACACACAAATCCTCGAAAAGACGAATCTTAACGTTTTATTGACAGAGGTGTGTGCCGTGGGTTCGAACCCGAGACCCTTGACTTAGCAGTCCTACGGTCTCCCACTCGGCTATCGCTGCTATCGCTTGGTATTACATAGCTAGTTTTTGATTTGTTATGCGTCTTGTTTGGTTATTTAGCTAGAAATGTAGCTATAATATCCGTTGCGTACACGTCGAACATAATATCGTATTGCCAGGTGACTAACAAGTTGATAGTGACAGAATGTACGATGTTATTTATCGTTCTCATTAGGACATGGAATTCAAGGTTGCAATAGATTCAAATTGCTCATGTTACGCATACATACGAAAGCCTTAATATAATATTAAATCTTTTTATACAGATTATACGTGTGTTTATTTGAAAGTGTTAGAGTGAGTCTTGTTGGAAGAAGCATCACCGTCTGACCCATAATGTGCCGCCAGTGCCAGAGTGCATGGTTGGCGTTGTAAAGTTAAGTTTTCGCTTTACCGCTTTCAACTGCGCTTGTGTTGTGGGTTCGATCCCCACCCAAGACAAATCTTCGTGTGATTCGCAAAGATTTGTTCTGACTCTGGGTGTGCTTTCCACGACACAGGAGTTATTACTAGTGCGGGCATCGTCTTTATATATAAAAAATATATAGCATGGTTTGCACTACTGGGTACCACTATACTACCATACTTCATGGTGGTGAGGTTATACCCTGAATTGACTGGACTTTCAAAAGCAAATCATTTGTAGATATTATGGGCTGTACTGATAAAGAACTTTTTAAATACATTCACCTTAGATGGACTACGCAGTATTATAGTTGCAAATAGGCTGCCTTATAATTTTATCGAAACAAAATGTAGTAAGTAAAATATATCGTTCAGAGTTCCATAGTACGGGGTTTTTTGGAATTGTGTGCAGAGGAATTCCGCTTTACTTTTTTCTCGTTTTCCAGTATTGTGTATCGCAGTTTAATAATGTTTGAGGTTGGTCAAGATAATATTAAGGTTACTCACAATGTTTATATTTTAGGTTTTATTGAACATTTGTTTTAGTAGGATAAATGACAAGTAAATGTTTTATTAATTCTATAGTGTGTATTGGTTTTTTAAGCAATTTTTACCCTGGATTCAAATATTACCTATTTAATATATTATGGATTCCATAATGTGTGATGGCTTTTTAAGCAATAAGGATCCTAAATTCAAATAATTATTACCTATTCTGAAATATAAATTACGTAGTCCATGTCCTGAAAAGTCTATTTGTATGTTTATCCAAACATCACGAAAAACTACAGCATAAAGTTTGAATCAGTTTTCATAGATCGTGTGACTGCCTTGTCTAAAAATCTGGTTAATATTTTATCTTTGTATTTTGCTCAGAAACTCACTTATCTTTTCATATACAGTTTATACCTGCATTCGAGTGAAAAGTCGCAGTGCAGTTTCTATCCATGCGGACGGAGTCGCGACGAAAAACGACGGTCCATTAATCGCCAAAAATGTCAGGTGCCAGGTGTATGTTAACCGGATGACTCAAAAACAAAACTTTCGATAATCGGTGTAAAGTATAAAAAATCGGATATGACACAGAATTATCGATAACGGAGGAAGTCTGTATTAGCGATATAGTGTTAATTTTATGGTAAACACGTTTGGGTTTTAAAGTGAGAGTAAAAAATTATATGTTTTACATGTTAAAAAAATCGTTTAATGTCATACTTATAGTGACACTCAGACACTCCTCTTTATTCTATGATACTGGTAATAGATGTAGTTTTGCAATAAATAGGGTATGATAATAATTATAAAAGAAAAATAACAAATGATTATTAATGTTCATTATTCGATGATAAGTTGTCCTCTATTTCATGTTAAATCTACTAGGGATGCAAATAAATATTGCAATTGACCATGACACTAAAATATCGATAAAATCGCTTTTCGGATCAAATCTATTGATTTATTTCAATTGATGCGATTAACGAACTAGCAGCATCGATAAAAAATATGGCATGATATTATTATGTCGGATTAATTTTAACCGGAGCGTGCGCGTGTCATAATAAGTGTAGTTTTTACTTCAAATTACATTTATTTAGCAAATATTTGTTCACCTACGGAATACAAATAAGCAGTACATAATTATTGCCATAACTTTCAACTAAAAGTGTTTGCCCAACAAACACTACTTATCGAAAGTATTAGACATTTTCGGAAATGACGTGACAGATATCGAGTTATCGATAAAACAGGAAGTTTCTATTAGTGATGTCGTGTGAAAATTTAAGTAAGCAGTTTTGGATATTCTTATGGGAGAGATTTTTATTCGAATGTGGTGAAGGAATTTTAGTGTTATGCTTGACGGTATCTTGTGATTTTTTGTCATAATGTACTTGGATTATCAAACTAGGTAAGTAATTACTTTTGCGGTAGAATATTTACTTTACAAAAAGGTATTACTGAAAATAATGTAACTCACTAATCAAGTAGGACTAGAACTTAAATAATAAAATAAAGTTATTCACTGTCATTTTATTTTTTAATGATTTTAAACGTCATGGTTTGTTTGCGTTGATAAGTTGATATGTCAGTTTTTGTTTAAAAAAAAACCTAGTTCCTTTGTAGTTTTTGTTCAGTGTCATGTTTGTATGAGGAAACTTGTAGAAGATTAGTGCAAAAGTTAAAGTCAAATTATTTATTTTCATAAATCCCAAGTGGCGCTTGAAAACGCCATAAAACATTGTAATTACGGAGCAAATAAAAATAATCTAAAGAATTAAATTAAATTTAAATATTACTAATAAAATTAAGACTTGAATTACCCAAGCTTTGATCAATTTTAAACTATTGTGATGTGCTATTGTGATCGTAATTGTAAGCGTATATAAAAAGTAATAAATAAACTACGCTAACTAATCACAAAAAAGAGCAAACGGGAAACCTAGTATTTTTCTGTAAAAATGTAATATTCTGTCCATTTAAAAATTGTTTAATAAATTTATGAAAGTGTTATTAATTGTTTTTGCTAATGTGACTTAATTTATGATCAAAACTGAATTTATTTTTGTAACACTCTTGACTTTTAGTCCTTTGTAATATTTTTAAATCTTTGTTAATATAAAAGCTTAACTCACAAGATATTTAACACTTAAGTAAGGTAGGTGCTTGATTCAAATCACTTGTCAAATGGAAGTCTAACCCCTGAACTCATGACCAAAGGTTGAACGCCTCAACCATCGGGTTACAGACACTCTTATATCTACCAACATTATCTGACAGAAGGTTAACATTGGGTTGCTCAATAACCAAGGTCAAAAACTCTAAAAATAATAGCTATCAATCTAAAATCTCGTCTAGTACTCTCGTTACTAACATGACATAATATTATATGTAAATATTTGCGGAAAGAAGTATAGATGATACGACTAGAAATACTGTATCGTACATATATCACGTCTATATTACTCAGAAGTATGTGGCAGAGACGTACAAGACCCACGTTTTCTGTTATGTGTAGGTCCCATGAGATAGGGGGCCTATTGCAATCAACCGGACACAATTTCAACTCCGTGCTGCTATTGTGAATTTACTAGCGGCACGTTCACAAATAACACTTTGCCCGACTCAGCAATCGAACCCGTACCAACTAGGCAGTCTATCTAGTCTAGTCTACCTATATATATACTGTATCGATTTTAATGAAATTTTTCACGCAGTTTTAAACTTAGAGTAACTTATAGGTTTTTTATGGACGTAACTTAAACCACAGGAGGCTATATAATCCTAAATAATTAATTTGATATAACTTGAATCTAACTAAGATATCTTATGTTGTTTACTTTCAACACTAACTTAATAAGCTTAGTACAAAAAATTCAAGTAATTTCTCTTATTAAGTTAGTTCAACAAAGTCTGTTTTCAGAACAAGTGGCACTTTAGTTATTTCATCATGTAATGGATATTTTTAATACCATTTAACTTTAACTTGCTTTTTGTTCTGCACAAAAAGTATAACAAAAACATAATAATTATACTTAGATAGATACATTATATTACACTCTATGTAAAAACCGGTTTTTATTATCACGAGACTGAGGACAAATACCGGAGTTGTTCAAATATTTTCGTACGAATGTTAAATATAAAGAAAAATATATTCGACTTTGTGAAGGTCTTAATTGTAACTTTAGTAAGTTGAATTTATCCAAGTTGATGTAGAGACTTAATTTGACTAAGTTAGACGAGCTTAACATGTACTTAGCAAGTTAGAAACTGTAGATGGAATTTTGGGTTAGTTGAGATAATTGGCACAATGTCTTATTTTCAAGTTTTGTCGTTAGGAGATTTAAAAGTCCTATCTCAATTTTATTTATTTTTTATATATTAATTATTTATTGTGTCAAAGAATCTCTATCAAAAATATAGAGTGCACTCAATCGAAAAAATCTCTATTACTGCAAAACCAGTTGTAGAGACTGTATTAACAAGATTATCAAAAGATTTACCATCTAAACGCACAAGGTCAAGTAGAATCAACAATCGAGGTTTCGTATTTTCTCGTCATACTTTACAGAGCGGAACAGCTGACTCTAACCAACAATTTATTTCCACACCCATACAAAAATTCCAACAAACCAAGTGGGTAACAAACTCTCATAAAAAAACGCATATTTTAACACATAAACCAGACATACCGTTTTGCCACGATAGTGCAAACAGATCGTCGCCGTGAAGCCATTGTAGTTCACTTAAAATAGTAGACATATCAACAAATGACATTACAACATGACAGCATTGACAGCATCAAAACACAACACTAAAACATTCACATCACTAGCACAAATTCCAGAAACAACACAGTTTTATCTGTTCCAAGTTTAACACTTAACTTTCGCTGAATATCACCAATATCGCGTTACAATTTGATGTTACGAAACGTCAGCTTGACAGATCGTGCGGGGTTAACGAACGGTTGCGCGCACGCAGCATACGTGCGTCGCCTTCGATCGAAGCTAACCGACTGGCTGAACGGGTCTCGTAAACAGTCGGCGGTATCGATAGCCTGCCAAATATCGACAAATAACATCACTAGTGAACAAGGCCGCCAATTTTTACGGATTGTGAGGTTAATTTTAGTTTATTGATGGTTTCTGTAAGTAGTTGTGATTAAATAACTTGTTTGGGTAGTGCAAGTGCTACTGCCGGTCGTGAGATCGCAGGTTCGATTTCCAGGTCGTGGAAAGTGTTATTAATATCTCTTTAGCCTCATACCTAGTTTGTTATTTTTTTTCTGAGTTATTTTTATTTTATTTATTTTTTTTATTTAAAAACTTTATGCACAAAAATGGTACATGGGTGGACTTAATGCCGTAGGCATTATCTACCAGTCAACCTTTAGGTGATGCAGAGACGACAAGTGGTAGGTGCAAGAGCTGAGAGTAGGTTAGAAACAAACCATTACAATTACTTAATTAAATACATCAATATAAAAATTATTACACTACAAAAAACTTAAAATAAACTATTTAGAATATATAAATTATATATGGATCTATATATACAATTCTAATATACACAAATATAATCATACCTAAATATTTATAAATATTATATATATTATATATTATAACGAAGTAAACTATGTTTGACTTAATTCTGCCAACTCATTGAAGAGGTGATCACGCACTTTAGTTTTAAACACATTATTTGTCATTTATTTAAAAAAAAATCACTTGTTTTGGTACCCTAGAACTTTCGCGATTTGAGAACATTTTTCGAAAATTAGACAACGGGTCTAGCTAGCTTCAGCAGTCGGCTCGTGACCACGAATGATGCAAGTCATTTCGAAACGTCGAGTATTTATTTACCTTTATAATAATTACGCGATTTAGACTCTAGATTTTTTTTTTACTACGCCCACAGCGAACGAACGTGCAGTCCACCTGATGGTAAGTGGAGTACAGCCCATGGACATCAACAATCCACAAAAGCAGATAATAGATGCGTCGCTGCAGCTGAGGACTACGGTGTTATGCCTCATGTGCCAGTAATTTCAGGGCCTGATCTCACCACCATACCGGAACATAGTAATGGAAGCACTACTATTTGGCGACAGGTTAAAGGTGAGACGGTGGTGCTGCCGCCCTCGAGCTCATTCACAAGAGCTCTACCACCAGTATTTAACTTGTTTTTAATTTCATTTTTTTTTTAAATATATACTTATATAAAATTTTGTCGTATTTAAACTGAATTGTCCATTTAAACAGTTGTCCCTGCTCTATTTAATATGTATTGTGCCTTTTGGGGTAGAGACATTAGGGCCGTGTGGGGGTCGGAGGCGCTCAATCTGTACAAACAGATTTCAGCTCGCCTGTTCGAGGCCACACGTTCTCAGAGTGCTGGTATTTATTTTGGCCAGAAATTGAGCATTGCCATACAACGTGGCAATGCTGCCAGCATTTTGGGAACGTTGCCCACTGGTAGCGGTCTTTTAGACTAAGTTTGTACATAGTTTTAGATGTAGTCATTTGTTTTTAGGTTAATAGGAATTTTGTTTTCTTTTCTTTTTATTTCTATTAAAAATAAATAAATCCCATTTACACGTCATGTTTTCCAATATTCACTTATATAAATATATTATTGCATAGAATATGTCAATTTTAATTATATACCTCCAAATTATTTTTAAAATAACAAATCCGAGAATTTAGTCATGTATAATACAATGTCAATAAATATAGTCAAAAATAAATATAATAAAGTTATCAGATTTTTTTAAAATTTACTAATAACACTAATAACAATGTCGATACTAATTAAATGTCAATTTACTACAAATAATAATAATTATGTCAAATATTAGTTCTGTACTTTACAATTAAAAAAATCATCATATCTATCTTTTTTTTTCTTATTCTACGCCCACAGCGAACGAACGTGTAGTCCACCTGATGGTAAGTGGAGTACAGTCCATGGACATCAACAATTCACAAAAGCAGATTATAGATGCGTCACTGCAGCTGAGGACCACGGTGTTATGCCTCATGTGCCAGTAATTTCAGGGCCTGATCTCACCACCAAACCGGAACACAGTATGGAAGCACTACTATTTGGCGGCAGGTTAAAGGTGAGACGGTGGTGCTGCCGCCCTCGAGCTCATTCACAAGAGCTCTACCACCAGATTAATCTTATAATAATAGTAAAGAATTACTTATTAAACCTAGATAGTGACACTTTTATTGCTAGATAAAAGGTGATTTTATCGCATATAATGTGTCCAGATCGGATACTGTCAAATTATTTTTTAAGTAAATAAAAAATATTTGTGTATTTCCGATTCTCATCAAGGACATAGACTCAGCTGGAATTCATAATTATGGTCAATAAAACTTATGTTATGATATGACTGTTCTGGCACTATTAGGATAAAATTAATGTGTGGTGAGAGCAAAATCTATACAATAGGAGGTAAGAAAGAGAGATCGTGAGAATAGCCAAAAATTTGAACGAATTATGGTCAAAAATGTTTATCACACCAAGGAGCACAGCAGTATATAATAGATTACCTTCTATAATAAAAAAAAGACGTGTGGCACTCGGGGACTGCCGCGGTAAAGCTATTGCATAGGATTTTTTATCAATTTATGTAATTATAATTTATTTATTTTTTTTATGCAGTATTTTTCTCCTTTGTTTTTTTAACTAAAGAGACAAGCGTGATATTTTAAAAAAGTCATTAAAAGTTCTGCTATTTATCGATAGATGGCAAAACTAAAAAGTATCACCGCTGTGCCGGTCGGAGTGGGGGGTGTTAGGTTATTTTCGTTACGGAATTTCTGGATTCGGTCTCCACGCTCAAGATCGCGATAGAAGCTATGCAATAGCTTAAAAAAATTACTTTAAGTTTAATTATGTTCTTATAGAAGTGACTTGTAGTATCATTTGAGAATAAATTTTAATGTCTTTAAACCTTACCACAACTACAATACAACTACTAAGCCGCACTGCTTCCCTTCGTAACCCCCATGATTATTAACGACGCCTTCGCCCTTGCTCGTGTTATTAAGAATGCCGCTAGCCCCCATAATAGCCGGCGTGAAGATACACATTATAATAGGCTAGTAACAAGCAATTATTTTGCACGGAAGTGTATAATTGGTGTGGTGGCTGGGTGAATAGCCGCACCAGCTTGTAATGCCACAAAGTACGAGCTTACAGTAAGTCAACTTAATTAAACTCCCAAAATATAGGATGCACATTACATCAGGACTATATTGCCCAGAAGGTTGTGGCAGAGATGTACAACACCCACGCTTGACCTGTTATGTTTAGGTCTCATGGGATAGGGGGTGAGCCTATCGCCATCCACCGGGCACAAATCCAGCTCCGTGCTGCTATTGTGAAGTTCACAAATAACACTTTGCCCGACCCTGAATTGAACCTGAGAACACGCGGTGAGAGGCACATACGCTATCAACTAGACCATCAAGGCCGTCAAAAAAGGTTGAAATAGACTTTTAAATGAATGTATATAGCAAATGGGCTTGTTTAAAGATATGTCGGTAGTTTGCTCACTCAAACTTGATTTGAAAAGGGCATTTTGTGCTTAAAATGGTGGTAGAGCTCTTGCGATCGAGCTCGAGGGTGGCAGCACGCACATTTAACCTGCTGCTAAATAGTAGTGCTTGCACTTCACAACTCCGTGGTGCTATTGTAAATGTCCTTACGAAAAGTCCACAAATAACACTTTGCCCGACCCGGGAATCGAACCCGAGACCTCGCGGTAAGAGGCGCATACGCTAGCCACTGGACCATCCAGGCAGTAGTCAAAAATAGAAGAAGCATGTAGTATTCACTAGGCTACAATTTTACAACATGGGTACATGGTTTAAATGTCATGCTTACTGAATACTGAGTGAGTTTTCTGAGACAGTTTTTTTGTGTAGTGGCTAAGTGCCTAAACTAGAAGGTTATTCATAGAACTGTACTACAAGATGTACAAGCTTTTCGTTACGCATCAGGAATCGGTTAGATTTTTGGTATATTATATGCGTACCGTTACCTATATGATTTTTCAAATGTTCTGTTGTCAAACCTTTAATTTAATTTTATTTCTCATAAGAACTTCAATCCACTTAAAATGAGATACAAAGTTAGTATAAAGTAATAATACAGTAGCATTATCTCTGGAGTTATAGAACATTGAAAGTTACATTACAGTGTAGGTAGAGTACATATTTCTTAAGCTAAGATTTGAATGATAGAATGTTATCGCATTCTTTAATATCGGTCGGCAATCTATTGAACAATCAGTTGTTCAATAGATTGCCGCCTCCCTCCGCTCCTTCAAACAATATAATTTAATGAGTTAATCCGTATGTTCTTTTTTTTTAATTTAGATTTAATTTGAAAATTCAAATTACTAGTGTTCTCGTTAACACCTCCAGCTAAGATTAATTCGCTTGTGTTAGGAGGAAGTTCACGTCCGTCGTGTAATGACCAGATGCCTTATCCATTGCACCACAGCCGCTTCTAAGTGATGTGAGTTTGAACTGAGTTTTGTATCTAATTGTCAAGATTAAACCCTTAAATTTCTGGCTTAGTAGGACACGCAATATTATCATAAATGTTCGATGCAAAGAGTATCTTAAAAACGTCTAGAATTAAGAGGATGCCTTGAGTATCATTAAGTAAACAATTTTTATTTTCCTTTGCAAACTTAACAACGAGAGCAAAAGCGTATCGAAAGAAAGAAAAATAAACACTTAACCTATACATATTAGGTATTTTTCTGTTTGTCGATTTCAAATAGGAAGATTCTGTTTTACAACTACAATGTTCACAAAAAAAATATTTACAAAATAAGCCTTTATACTCAGATTACAGATAGATCGTACCTAATATGAGAAGTGAAGCCACTAAAGCAAATGCAAAATCCATGACACAAGCAAACCTAGCATGCTCTTCGCGCGTTTTGGCACAACGGCACACAAAAAATAATGCACAAACGATCACTTTGTGTGTTCGGTACAGTCCATCTGCCTTTGTTTCATTTTTTTTTTTTTTTTTTGCCTTAATCTGCAATCAGTCATAGACTATAAGCCAATCCGTTAAGCGTGCTATGTCGTGTCGAGCGTGTTTCCCACTGGAAGCAGCTGCTCCTTATAGCTTTTATGCGGTTTTGCCTACTTGGAGAATAACGCGTCTCTTTAATCGTGTTTCCTTGTTTGCTTGTATTAGTTGGACTGCTGGGTTATTAGGATGGTTTGCAAGTCTCTTTTTGTAACTTTCTGTCCGTTGTATATCGGATCTCTTCCTTGATCGTGTTCATTATTAAAAGGCTAAGCTATTTCTGTATTGGTGGTAAACCATGAAGTATTTGATATGTTTCTCAATATAACGTTTTGAAGACGTTGTAGGATGATAATTTCAATCCACACTGGTTTCTGTAATCTAAGCCTCTATAAACTTATACCAAATTACCAACAATTTCAAAACATTATTTCAAACAGTGTAACAAATTACCGATTGCAAAACAGTAGTACCGAATTAACACTAAACTTCTACTACAAATTGGACCCAAGAAACTGTTTAACAAATTCAAGCTCTCGGCTAATTACAGACAAACTGTTGAAAACAATTGGCCATATTTACATAAGGTATTGTTTTAACAACTGCGAAGTTGCATAAAATACTCCATTGTTATAAATAAGACCAACTTATCTGTACATTTATTTAAGGCGCCACTTGTATTCGAAAACCACGTGAACATACCCATTTGTTGCTAGTTTGGTATTTACACAACAGCAATATTATCTTTGTAGTTGTATTCAGACTTTTACGCAAAATAATTCTACTTTCTAACGTAATTATTTGGTCCAAAGCGCGAATTTATTGTTATGCGGGCATTATTTAATGTCACTGTTGAAATAAAGACGAAATTTCGAAAGTTAAAACAATTTATACCTCGCTTTAGTGAATTTGACTGTTGATTGCGACGCCAGATAAAAACTACTAAGTAGGTATAGTGAAATTCGTTGTTTCATTTTTGTGAACTTTTATTTTAATTATTGATTAAAGAGTTGCCATAAGATTATGAAAGCTGATCAATTTATTGTTTTTAATATATATAAAGCCACCGCGATCCTAATATTCGCTGATCGTTTACCTAAGCTAGACCTCTAATATATAAATGATCAGCAAATATGTGAAAGTTGTCTAGTGTGTACCTACACACTATAAATCCTTCAGCTTTTATAACATGACGTTAGTCACCTACGGGCTTCTGAGCCCATAGTTGACAAAAATCCAGTTTTATTTTATGAATTTAAAAGATATCCCTGTACCCAAGTCTTATTTTCTTATACGAAGAAAAATCCCAACCCACCGACATTATACTTTTACCTTTCTTATCCCACAAAAGCCCTCAATCCAAGACAATTAAATTTACTCTGCTTTTTTTGTTTTCCCTATAGGAGATTTACATAGAAGCTTTGTATGGTATCAAAATTACATTATTCTAAAGGTGCTTTCAGACTGCAAGCATTCGCTTGTGGTATATCGTTTCAGATTTTATTATTTTGGGAATAACGATACAATATTAAGCAACCGTGGCGCTATTGATAAGGTTGTGGGTTCGAATCGTGGCCAGTACACCACCGCCGTAAAGCTTCCTTCTAACACAAGCAAATTTAGCTTAGCAGCAGAAGCTGCAGAAGTCATTTTTTTTTATACTACGCCCACAGCGAACGAACGTGTAGTCCACCTGATGGTAAGTGGAGTACAGCCCATGGACATCAATAATCCTCAAAAGCAGATTATAGATGCGTCGCTGCAGCTGAGGACTTCGGTGGTATGCCTCATGTGCCAGTAATTTCAGGGCCTGATCTCACCACCAAACCGGAACACAGTAATGGAAGCACTACTATTTGGTGGCAGGTTAAAGGTAAGACGGTGGTGCTGCCGCCCTCGAGCTCAGTCACAAGAGCTCTACCACCAGTAACAAGAATAATTAAGTAATTTACATACAGATTACTAGCATTGCCTCGTTGTTCTAGTGGTTAGCGTATGCACCGCGAGGTCTTGGGTTAGATTCCCGGGTCGGACAAAGTGTTATTTATGAACAATCCATCAGGATATTCACAATAGCAACACGGAGTTGTAATTGTGCCCGGTGGATGGCGATATAACCCCCTATCCCATGGGACCTAAACATAACAGATGAAAAGTGTGTGTAGTACACCTCTGCCACACCCTTCTGGGTAATATAGGCGTGATGTTATGTTATGTATATGAAATTACTAGTAAGCTATAAACAAAAAACTGCCGCCTAAACAGATTTGTCTTTTCGAAGGTATGTGATGTATTTATCATATAAATTGTCGCTTGCTAACGGTGAAGGAGAACATCGCGAGAAAACCTGCATGCCTGAGAGTGCCTTAAAAGTGCTCGAGGGAGTGTATAGTCTACCAATCCGCACTTGGCCAGCGTGGTAGACTATGGCCTAACCCTTCTTATCATGAAAAGAGGCCCGAGCCCAGCAGTGGGACATGTATTGGATGCAGGGCTGCTATAAACAGACGAGCATTCGCATGTAATGTAATATTTAAATTTCGAATTGTATCATTACTCGCTCACTGCAAAAATCAGTTCACCTGTTATAATGTTCGAATTTGTAACGTTATGTTACAGACAAATGCTCGCGGTCTAGTATCACCTTTATAGGCAACGGTGGCGGTACTGTACAAATCGCTAAATCTATTTACTTGTCTTTTCAGTGCTAATATTATATTGCTAGTGCAAGTCATAAGAATAAAGCTGATAAGCCACGCCACTGGTTCTGAAATGAAATGCAGATTATATATTGAACTTAGATTTCACAAAGCACTTAGAATCGTCATCGTACATTTTTGTGAGTTGAGGTTTAACTTGATTATTGAATTTGGTATATATTATTATCTGCGTTCATGTTAAACGTGCGAGTCAAGTTTTTTTCAAAGATGCAAACTTTCCAACGATGAATTGTTGAGAAATAATAGAATATTTCGGCCTGAAATTCTAAAATATTTTAACAGAAAGATACATTCTACATACAAAGAAACTCAAACGCTCTTTAACTGAAACCAAACGTAACTTATTTGAGTGAGACTCAAGTGCATTTCAACAGTTATTTTTTGAGTCATTTAAAAATTCTTTTCACATCCTTCGAGTAAAATTTAACCTCGGCCTTAGCTTTCCCGTACTTAGAATGAGCAACGAATATAATTTCATGAACAACAATATACCAGATCTAGATATATTTCATGATTCTTTTGACAAATTTAAAAATAAAATGCTCAAGCAATTTTCGTGGATTCCATATTATTTTAAAATAAAACCATTTGTTATTATTTCTTATTTAAATTTTTATTAGTTTTAGTCTCTATCTCAAATTTCTTGTTAACTTCCCTTTACAATTATGTGTTATTGATCTCATATATTATTCTATTTATATTTTAATTTGATACTATTTATTAATAAAAAATAACAAAACAAAATTTCTACTAACCTAAATACAAATGACTAAAAGCTAAATCTATGTACAAACTTAATCTAAAAGACCGCTACCAGTGTGCAACGTTCCCAAAATGCTGGCAACATTGCCACGTTGTATGGCAATGCTCAACTTCTGGCCAAAATATGTATTTACCAGCATTCTGATAACGTGTGGCCTCAAACAAGCGAGTTGAAATGTGTATTATAATTGTATTCTTAACAAATATTGTGTACACCTGTCATAGGTGTGTGTATTAGAATGTTATTTTGTTTGTAAATGTTTTTGCTCAGAGTGTATAAATATGTTTACTGTTGGTGTACCTTAATTAATCTATAATTATATAAAATGAAACCCGTTTTCCGTTGTCACGACATAGCATGAAAACGGCTTGACCGATTTGGCAGATTTTTTTTTTGTAGTTTTCTAATACTCTGTACAAGGATCTTACGGAAAAAAAAAAATATTACGTATTGATAAATTTTCTGTAAAAATATAAGTGAAATTATTGAACCCTACGGAATAAACACTATTATGAAAATATATATTTTGTTTTTTATTTAATAAAATTAGTAAAGTCCTTCTCAGGTATGACGAGACCTGGGAAATAGGTATTCATTTTTATATGGAGGATATTATAGATTACAGTTCAAATTGAATAGACAGGTACGCATAAGATAGGTCAGCTATACAAAATAGAGAAGTGCATCAAATTTACGCTAAGGCGGTACGAAGTTCGCCGGGTCAGCTAGTAAATAAATAAATAAAGATCATTGTCCAATCTTATGTCCGCGCTCATAAAACTTTATGTGGGTGTAAACTTTTTCTAACGACCTTGATGAAAGCTAAAAAAAGAAAATAAAATAAATACATTTTTATTCTAAATTTAAAACTCAAGCAGTCTCCACTTGTATCTTACACCAACCTCTAAAAAAACAACTTGGCTTAGTCGAGTCAACATGAGTGCATTTCAGCAGTTCTTTTGTAAGTTATTTAAGTTGATTGTCGAGTCGTTTGTCCGCGCTCATATTAGCTGTACGTGGGAGTCAACCCTTTAGCAATAATAATATGAGACAGAAATAGAAATTCTCGACGCGTTTAAATTGCATTTGACATGGCGGTAGTTTTGTTTGCCAATGTCATTTTGATTTGAGGATTCGGTCCAAGTTATGAGATGATTATAAAAATAATATAAAATAAAATAGAATTTATTAAGTGCCAAGATGTTAACATTTTCTTTACATTAATGTTCTTAATACTAAGGTAAGTACATAAATATATCCAATATATATAAATGACAGGTCTTCATTATGTATTATGGTATGATACAACGCAATGTTACAAGGTTGCCTGGTTGGTTGTGAATGTTCATGAGATAATGTACAAATGATGTGGCGTTGAAGCGAAATAATAATAATAATAAATATCACACAACATACATACAACGTCATCTACTACCAAACTAAGCAATGCTTGTACTATGGGTACATATATCAGAATAACTGATACTAATACTCTTTTCATTCGTAAATACATACTTAATTTACCTCCATGTGCAGATTTGTCTTGAGCGGGAATCGAACCCGCGACCTTAGCGTCGCAGGCAGGCACGCCCACTAGACTACTCATTCCGCCATCCGGTCGTCAAATGCGACATATTGAAACGACAGTTTTTAGACATGGTTTATCCGATGAAAATAAAATCTAACCACGTTTAGAATCTGTGGTTACAAAAAATATCGCTATCTTCTTAATCTTACTAGTAATTTGCAAACAAAAATTACTAGTATTCTTGTTAACCCCCTCAAGCGCAGCATAATTCGCTTGTGTTACGAGGAAGTTCACGTCCGTGGTGTAATGACCAGGATTCGAACTCACGACCTCTCGATCGTAAGACCTATGCCTTATCCAATGGATAATATCCATACATACTTAATATATATTACTTATATATATTAAGTATGTATGTAAGTATTTTATTATTGTACCTATACGTAGGTATATTCATCTTAATTAATATCTTTATGCATTTATATTCTTTCCTCATTCTTAATTCTCTCTAGTACACCTTTAACTTCCCTTTCGTGTCCCTTTCTTACTTTCCATCCAATGGTTGTCTGTAAGAGATTGCCTAAGTTGCGATAAGACCGCCATTTGTACTATTTAACTTCTTTTTTCTGTATTTTTATTTTTCCATGGTGTGCAATAAAGCTTTTATTATTATTATTATTATTATTAATATCCATTGCGCCACGGCTGCTTTATAATATACCTTATAATAGTTACTATTTACTATCAGATGTACTACACGTCCATATATTCACATTTATTATATGGTAATAAATATAGTTTAAAAAAACTAAAAAAACACGCTTTTAAAGCACATCAAACTAAAAAGAAAAGCGTGGGTCGCTCGATAGACGAAAAATATGGCACAGAGCGCCCCACGCTTTTTTTCACAATAGTACTAGTATTTTTCGTTTATTATTATTTTCAGGTTATAATAAGAATTATTTTTCACTTTTTAGTTTGATGTGCTTTAAAGGCGTGTTTTTTTAGTTTTTTTAAACTATATTTATTTTTCACTTTTTAGTTTTAGTTTTTTTTTAATCCTGGCGATCCTAATCAGGATAATGAGATAAATTTATGAAATTATTATATTGTCGCTGATTCTTTACAAGTGTAGAAAGTTTGAATTAAATCTGTCCGTTTAAAGTGGGTCAAAATCGAGTCCAAAGGAGTCGGTTACATACAAACAAACAAACAAACAAACAAACAAACAAACAAACATACAGGTGAAGCTAATATAAGCGTGTTAAAAAGGACCAAGCATATTCGATCCTAAATAATACAAGCAGCCCTGTATCTAAATCTAATACATGTCCCAAACCTGGGCACGGGCTTCTTCTCATGTTGAGAAGGGTTAGGCCATACTCCACCACGCTGGCCAATACGGATTAGTAGACTTCACACACCCTCGAGCAATTTTTAGGCAATCTCAGGCATGCAGGTTTCCTCACGATGTTTTCCTTTACCGTTAGCGAGCGATAATTTAATTTAATTTAACGATAAATACACACATATCTTTGAAAACGTATTTTATCGATTTATTGACAGAGGTGTGTGTGTGCGTTTGTTCGAACCCGAGACCTTTGACTTCGCTGTCCTACGGTCTTGCACTCGGCTATTCGATTCTATATAGGCTATTAAACACATCACCATACATTAATAAGAAAGTGTCCACCATTAAGGTCCCAGACTGGCGACCAGGAACCTTCGAGAATCAGGACATGATGCAATGAATGCAAACAGTCGTATTCAATACAAAGTTACGTGCGAATATAATTTATGAGGACCAAAGATTCTGCGGTGACCTGTACGCAATCCATTTCTTGTGTTTGTATGTAAGTATTGATGGAAATATCAATGCATTTGTAATACGATTATTAATGAAGATTTAGGGGATTATCGTGAGAAACACACGGTACAATTGCTAAACTGTAAGTGGAATATATAAATGACTGAATGTAATATTTTTTATTCAACGAAGATTTTATAAATAAAAGAAAAAATATTTTTTTATAGGCTGCTAAAGGTGGATCAATTAGTTGACTGTTTTCTATTCAAAAGAAATATGTATATTCCACATGGGACAAAGCTTTGTGTGATTCGCAAAGATTTGTTCTGAGACTGAGTGAATGTGTGTATTTGGCCTTGTCATTGGGACCATTGGATAGTGTAATTGCTTCTGGCGTTCTATCTTATGTAAAAAATCCAAATTTATTTATTTATTTTATGGGTTTAACATTAATATTATTTCTCTTACTGTAATATGTTTATTTTTTTGTAATCTTTTGTGTACAATAAAGTGTTAAATAATAAATAATAAAATAAATAATAGTTTTATCCAATAAGTACTTTAATATAAATAAATAAATATTTTACAACTCATACACAACGCCATCTAGTCCCAAACTAAGCAGAGCTTGTACTATGGGTACTAGAATAACTGATACTGATACATATATACTTTTCTTTTGTAAATACATACTTATTATACATAGAAACACACAGACTAAGACAAACCCCCATGATTATGCACACAAAGATTTGTCTTAAGTGGGAATCGAACCCACGACCTCGGCGTCGCAGGTAGGTACACTACCCACTCCGCCATCCGGTCGTCTAATATATTTGTTCAACTCATTAATATTCCCTACCTCAATGGTCTAGTGGTTAGCGTATGCCTCTCACCGCGAGGTCTCGAGTTCGATTACCGAGTCGGGCAACAGGAAAGTTCGAAAATGCAGCACGAAGTTGGAATTGTGTCCTTTTGGTGGCGATAGGCTCACCACCTATCCCATGAGACCTAAACATAACAGGTGAAATGTGAGTGTTGTACACCTCTGCCACACCCTTCTGGGTAATATAGGCGTGATGTTATGTTATGTTGAATGCCTATTTCTCTATTGTTAATTCTATTGCAACAGACTTTTTCTATCCGTGTTCACTCCAACATGCATACACAAACATTCAGTTCCGGGATGTTTCATTCAACAGTATCCATTGCTTTGAACCGATCATTGACAGCGGCCATTTTGTGTTTGTTTGTATGTTTGTCACTATTTCTGGTGTGAACTAAAGGGTTATTAGGAAGTGTTTGGTTAGATGATACAAGACAATCTGTATTTAGTTACTTTGTTTTTCTGTTTTTTGTTTTAAATTAGATACGGCTAAGGGCCTTATCATACTAGCGGATTACGAGCGGATTCAAAGCGGAGCGGGCGCGCAACGGATTCGTTGCGGGCGCGCAGCGAACACGCCGCGCATTCGCAGCGAATTCGTTGCGGACGCGCGGCGTGGACGCCATTTTGTACTGTCTCGTACAAACGCCAGCCAACCAACTTAATAAAATATTATTTTCAAATGTCAAATCATTTTGCATCATAACGGATTCTTGTGGGATTTTATCTTGCTTAAATATTTTATGTTTATTTTATGGTAGGTAGGAACGAAATTATTTAGGATTATTTTTTAATCGTTTGCAAAACAACACAAATTAGTCGCTCTCTTCCATTCGATTAATTGATAATGGATCTTCCCAAATTCGTCGATGCTTTCACTTTCGTCGCCGGCGTTTCCGAAGTAACAAAGCCAACAGCAGTGTTTCCCCGTCGGAATCAATTTTGTTACTGAGTGTATTGTACGTCGTAAATTCGCTACAAACACGCGACGAAAACGTAGCGTATTCGCCACGCGCCCGCGACGTCTCCGCTGCGCAGCCGCTGCGTGTTCGCGACGCATTCGCTGCGCGCCCGCTCCGCTTTGAAACCGCTCGCAATCCGCTAGTATGATAAGGCACTAAGTTATTCTTTAATAAAATTATGACGATCCCGCTTTGATTTTAATAAGCTATACTTACTACCCGGCAGGGTGTGGCAGAGGTGTACAACACCCACACTTCACCTGTTATGTTTAGGTCCCATAGGATAGAGGGTGAGCCTATCGCCATCCACGGGGTACAATTTCAGCTCCGTGCTGCTAGTGTGAATTTCCTGACGGAAAGTTCACAAACAACACTTTGCTCGAGACGGAATTCAAACCCGGGACCTTGCAGTGAGAGGTGCATACGCTAACCACTAGACTATCGAGGCAGTTTTAACTTAATGTGATAATGTTTAGATATCAAAACTAATTTCATTAATTAACCTGGAAGCAGTGGAAGCTAATTGTTAAGCTATATTTCACACTATGTAGTAGCTATGTATCTAAAATAAAAGTAGATAAGAAAACATTTTTTTATACAACATAAAAATATATACATAGCTACGTGTAGGACATTCACTTTAATTCCAGTCACCATCTAATAATATAACAATGCATAAATCAACCTTCTTCTATTTTTTATTTAAAAATCCAGCTATCATTTTCTCATTACGTTCGAAATTCAAATTCAAATCTGGAAGCTTTCGCTCCAAGACATCTCATAAACAATTACGAAGTATTACAATGCGTGACGAAGTGTTGTCCAACATAAGAAGACCTCTGAACTTCATACACGTATTTCTTTTTAATAGAAATGCAAAAGGAAAGAGGAAAATTAAGGGGTTAATAATTGGTTGAGGAACTGAACTGCGTAGTACGAGGCGGTTAAATATTGTTCACGCAATTTCAAATTTCGAATTCATTCGAACGTATGGTTTCTTTGTCTCTTTTTATGGAGACGTATTAAAAGATCTATGTTTATTCTATGTATGTACATTCCTCAATGAGATTACCGAGTGCAATGATTTTGAATTAGGAAGTCTTTGTATTCAGTAATTGAAACGAAGAGTAGGCATTATTTTAATTATTAAAAAAGTGTATTTAGTAGGGACTAAATACACATCTTTCTTTTTTTTTCATATTTATATATTTTTTTAAATTTATTTAGTTCACCCGGCAGACGTTGTAGTAAGCTCCTGATAATTTTATAGTTGTTTAATAAAATAACCCTGATTTTACCTTAGACATAATTTTTTTCTTAAGTTTATTACTTCAATGAAACCAAACAAAAATATTGCAACACAATGGTCTAAAAAACACACATGACGTATAGCAATTATTTCACATAACGTCATCCAGTCCCAAACTAAGCAGAGCTTGTACTATAGGTACTAGAATATCTGATACTAATACAAATTTTGACACATAAAACTGATTCAATCACAAGTAACATCAATCGGGGGTAGGTACAAGAAGGAGCCTCCCCGAGTGACGTACACAACGATTCCCTACGTCCGGCGCACCCTGGGCATTTCGCTAGTTCTCCATGCGAATTGGTTAATCCTTTCACCACGATGGCAAGTCAAAATTAAATTTGACTCAGCCATCGACACGACGAAGAAGAAGAAGAAGAAGAACATCAATCGTATTATGAAGGCTGTTTAAATTAAATTATAGTTCAACCAATCCTTGAATATTTATAAATAAAATTTAATCGATATCACACCCATTGTGTTGAAGTAATACCACTAATAGTAGTGAGTGTATTGACACGATCCGCGACCGTCGACCAACGGAAGTTAAACATGGCGGCTCGGATTTCGGCCGGAAATTGACAGGGCGGCGCGTGCGCGAAAGTAATCCTAACTTGAGTCATGGTTGTGTGTGGTGTCGGGCATAGGCGGTAGCGATTTTATCGTGGATTGGAATTAGCGTGGAAATTGACATGGCGTAAAAAAACCTTATTTAACTCATGGTTAAGTATAGTATTAAGAATAAACGATAGCGATTCCAATAATGAGGACTGAATTTTTTTACCATTAAATGCTTTTTTCTAAACATCGTATTTTTTTCATTTGTAAACCCCGTTGTCTACAAATGGTATACAAATAAATTAACGTGGAAAAGAAACATTATATTCACATAATTATTTCTCACAAAATTTCACGTGAATAATATTAGTATAATATGATTTACATAAAATAACATAACATCACGCCTATATAACCCAGAAAGGTGTGTCACAGATGTACAACACCCACACTTCACCTGTTATGTATCAGGTCCTATGGTGAGCCTTTCGCCATCCATTAAGCACCATTCTAACTCCATGCTACTATTCTGAGTTTCCGAAGGTAAGTTCACAAATACCACTTTGACCGACTCGGGAATCGAACCGAGACCTCACGGAGGCGCACAAGCTAACCCATAGACCATCGAGGTAGTCAGATATGATTTTAGTACTAAAAATAAAATAAGTAAAAATTTAGTACTAAAAATAATTTATCAATCGCTCTAAGGTTGTACCTTAAAACCTTATTCATTAAGGACTTATATTACATGTAACAGTAGCTAGTACAATTGCGAATAAAAAAACTTACATTTCCGTATAGCATCCCTATTCTGTCCAAACGAATAATTGTTACACTAACCAATATCTCCATCCCTTTTCAACTCCAAAAGGAGAACAGAGACAAGAGATATTTACTTATTCAGAATACGACTGTATTATTTTTTTATAAAAATAGCCCTAGTAGACATCTGATAGGCCGAAGGGTGATGGAGTATGGAAAATATAGAGTATATAATAATATATTATGTACATTATATTATTACTATAATAAATTTGATTAATTAGTTCGCAATGATTTATAAATGATTCAAGTTACTTATAAAGGTAACAATATTGTGATACTAGTTAGTTAGCCCTACTAACTAACTATGCTTTGCTAGCATAGCAAGCGTGAAATAGATTTAGTCTGAAAAAAATAAAATATTGGTGTCTTGCGCTAGCGGTATTTATTCATTTATTTATTTCAACCTTACAACTTTATTCAAATTATGAAATACGGGTGTTACTCACGTAATATTGGTATATTTAGTCGACCGCGGTTTCGCCTATACGTCTAGGCATTATCAGTGAGTGCAAGACTGGCTGCGACTCAGGCGCGACGTATCGCACTCTCTTGATAATGCCTAGACGTATTGGCGAAACCGCGGTCGACTAAATAGACCAATATTACGTGAGTAACACCCGTATTGCATAATTTGAATAATGTTACAAACTCACGTCAGTTTTAATAAAAATACCTACAACTTTAATAACAAGCTCAAACCTAATGCGACAGTGCAGCTATCAACTTAACCTAAAAGCATTTTTTTATTATTTGTGACAATGTGTCTCGGGTTCGTTGTCCAGATCGAACAATAGTCAAACGTTAATTTTCGCTGTGAGTTTCTAAATAGCAGCACGGAATCTGGAATCGTGTCCGACGGATCAAATCAAATCATTTGTTTCCATGGGCCCCAAGGGGCGCTTGAACACATCAAAACAAACATCAAAATACAAAAAAATAATTGTAATAAAATGATTTGACACCGGAGCTTAGATTGACTTTAATTCAACTTAGAGATTGGAATTAAAATCAAGCCAAGTATGGATGGGAATAGGCTCAGTCTGTATTACTGTGATGTATTACACACCTCTGTCACACTCTTCTGGATAATATTGCGTGATATTACGTTTTTTTAAGTAACGATGGAGTCGAAGGTCGAGGTATGCTCAAGGGAGGAAGCAGGCTATTACTTAGAGTAAGTACGTGTGACTAAGTGAGGGCGTTCGGGAGTTACAACTGTCTTGTTGTTGACATTTATTTTTGTTCGGCTTCTAAAGAGTTGTTTTTTTAAGTAATGATGAACTTGAAGGACTGTACGACCTTCAGGTTAAGCAACGTTGACCGCGGTCCGCCGTTGGATGGGTGAGCATCTTTAAATAATGATTTTTCATCCATATCTAGATAACGTTAGCCGTCGGTCCCAATTGCCATTTAGAGATTTAAGGCAGTCGTTACTGAATTGTGAACAGACCAGAAAAGTGGTGCAATTCTGTAATTGAAACGTAAAAATGTAATCTCAAAATTTTTATGCCGTACCTACCTATATTTTAGTAACAGAAATTTAGTATTCGTGTGGGTTTTACAGTGTAGACTAAAATTTGTATTTTGGTTTTTTTTGTCATGGCTACAACTCAGTTACTGAACATGTATAGGTAGGTAACCTGTGAAAAGTTTTTCACAAATATAATATTTAATGTTTAAAAAAATAAAAAACAAATTTCCATTAACCTAAAAACTAATAATAAAACTATATAACACACACACATACAATTAATAAATAAAATAAAAAATATAAAATAATTAATTACAATTATGTGTCATAAAATTCCTCCGCATCGCTGTCCACAGCGGATACCGTGGCCAGAAGGCTGGCAGCATTGCCACGTTGAATGGCAATACTTATTCGCTGGGCGAAGTAAAAACCAGCCTTCTGGTACATAATATTATTTCATATTACTAGTGCTTTGATTAGAAGTCAACTTTGACCACAACAATTTTAAAACTAAAGTTTTTTTTTTTAAAAGAACATGCACTTAATGCATTTAAAAAAAAATCCCGAGCATCAAAGATGATTCAAAGAAAATATTCTGCCGCAAAAAAAAAGCCAAAACAAAAGCAAACATTCCATATTTAAACTACACCTATAACAGTCCTACGACGAACTTTAAAAAGGTTACACAAATATAGACTCCTTGCAATGTCAAAAAAAGAAAAATAAAGTTGACTTCGAGTGCGTGGCATCTGTGGCTGATATTGCAAGTTAAACAAGGGTCTTTTGTATCTAATTACAGAAGAAAATAAAATGAAGGTCTTCAACTTGCGGTCTCTGACTCACTAGTGAAGAAAAAATGCTTTTGTTGTGCTTATTTAAGCTCTGGAGATATTCGACGTTTTGTGCGCTGAAGTTACAGTTGTTGATTTAAAAGGGATGTGGTCAACTTGTTTTTTTTTGTTAGTGTTGACTCTGTGACCTTGATGACCTGCGAGCGGTCAAGGTTACTGAGGTCGCTTTTACAATACTATACTATGATCATAATGTAATTTTTTTAGTGCATTTTTTGTTATTACAATTAGTTTTTTTCTGTTAAATTATAGTATAAATAGATGATAGCATACCTAGTCTATAGATAGCTCCTGTGTAAAACAGGCAAAAATATATTGAAAATATTTGAGCTTCGTTAAAAACTTGCTTATTTAATCAACTGAAACAAACGACACAAAATGGTGGTATCCAAGTAAAAAAAAGTGTCTCCAACACAATATACCTACCAAAAATATATTTTTCTTTTTTTCTTTTTTTCTTTTTTTCTACATTAGATATAACGCCAGAAGCAATTACACTATCCAATGGTCCCAACTCCCAATGACAAGACCAAATACACACATTCACTCACACAAGTCTTAGAACAAATCATTTCAAATCACACAAAGATTTGTCCCATGTGGGAATCGAATCCACAACACCAGCGTAGTGGAGAGCGGCAAGGCGACCGCTTAAACCACAACACCACACGTGCAGACAAACAAGCAAATCATACAAACCTACTTATAAGTAATAAAGAGGGACATATCAAAATACTACGAAAATAATTTATTTGTAATTCCAAGAATGTTTGACAAGTGTATTAACAAAATTAGTTCCACAGTTAACGTAATGGAATGAGCAATTGATAAAATACAATACAGTAATTTTTAACTGTTATTTATCAAATCATAAGTGTGACCTATTTTAACACGGCCCCAAATGATTTAAAGATTGATTCAGATGAACTCAATTTTCTACAGAAGATATTTTAATATATTGATTTGATAAAGATTGATTCAGATGAACTCAATTTTCTACAGAAGATATTTTAATATATTAGCTTGGTAAGGGCAAACAATTGCTTGGCTGTTTAAGTAATATGGGTTAACATTATGATGTTTTTTTTCTATCATTCAAGACAAATCATATCTAAAACACTAAAATGCATTTATGTTGGCGCCCATTTTCTATTTTTTTTTTACAGTTCGTATGTAACTCTATTCATGATTAAAACAATTTTAACATAATGACCATAAACAAACATGCAATTAAGTGTTTTAGATATGATTTGTCTTAAATAATAGTGAAAAAATTTAAGGTTATTAAAATTAAACACATTACCCTTAAATACATAGACATACATAAGATGAAATTTATCTTTTCCGACAGGAGTAGACCGCGACAATGGAATACCCCAACTACTGTAATTGTAATCATTCTAATATATTAATTTTGATACCCACATGTCCTTCGCTATTATGTAGCTACATTATATACCTCCTGTTTAACATAATGATTACTTAGAAAGTACATCGACCTATGCCTGACAGCCTTGGAATACGGGCTTGGCTATTTATTGACGATTAATATTAATAATGGTTATTCAATGAATGATTACGATTTTTATAGGTTCCGATTTTAAATAGTTAAATTAAAATAGTATTTTTTATTAGTGCAAGGTATGCGTAGTGCGTAGCCGCTTTTAACGGCTCTGGTGTTGTGGATTCGATCCCCACATGGGACAAATTTTCTGACTCTGGTTATGCACTCTGTGTGTGTGAAATGTATGTTTGTGAACACCCCCGCGATACAGGAGTTATTCCCAGTGCGGGTGTCGTTTTTTTAAAAGAATGAAAGAAAGTAAAAGAAAACATATAATGAAAAAATAATTAGAAGCTTTGAGCATGTTTCTCAAAAAGCTCAGAATATCAGAAATAGGCAGAATCTAAACATCTAAAGTATTTATCAAATAGTACCGCCATGGTTTGAAGTTAGTGGAAAATGAAATGTCACGGTATTAGCCACTTAGTAGGTACTTCTTGCCAATTGATCGACCAGCCATCTGAAGCTCACTTCAAACCCGTTAAGATCCTTGATATTGCCTATACTTAAATAATAAATAACCCAATTCAAAATCCTACTATTGAACTGACTAATAGATGATTGGTTTACTGAAATTGAATCGAAAACATGAATCATGGAAACCAATTTAAATAGTCAAATTCGCGGTCGGTACCAATTATACAACCTACTTTCATCTGTTTGACTAAGCACGTTAGAGTGCTTGCAGACAAGCTTACTCTAGTATCAGCCCAAGTTATCCGGTTAATTTAATGAACATTTTAAGGCAATAATAAGTAAACAAGATCTTACAATAATTTGTGATAGGGCGAACCAAATTAGAATTTTAAAATAATATATTCTTGAATACAAATAAATTAATATAAACTTTACCTTTATAATTAATCTATATTCAGCAAGGAAAAAGTAGCTTAAAGAGACTTACTAATGTTACGCTAGAAAATAGCAAGCCTATATGGTTATTTAACACAAAAATTACATTATAATCAATGACTGAATATATAATATATAAGTTATAAACATATTCACATTCTCCACAATAGCTTAACGACTGTCAATCCTGGCAAAAGTTTTTCATAAAGCATTCTAGCGATATAGACTACCTGTCCAAAATACTGTACCGGATCGGAACCAGCTAGTGTAAAATCCCTTCATAATATAGCGATTAATATTCGAGACCAAACGGCCGGCTGTCCAAAACCGCTTAATTATAAACATTAACCTCTGATTATAAATTAATGCAAACAAATCGAGCTCAGTTCATCAATTTGAAATTATAGTTGAAAAAAGTGACGCGTGTCATTTGCATATATTATAAGGAGATACAGTTTATTAAACAAATCACATGAACTATACCTACAAATAAAAAACTAAGTGAGAATTAGATCATTCTAATATTTATAAAGTTTTTTCCAAAACCTTTAACTAATCTTAGGTATACACTTCATCTTACTTGCACAAACAGTATGCGCAAACAGGTCGTTTTGCCGGTTACACCTACACAAAATTAAATTTGCATACATTTTAAACTTGCGCAAACCGTTTGCACAAACTGTTTGTGCAAGTAAATTTTTTTGCATACCTCGCAAAATCATGTAAGCTACAACTGAGAGGACTGAAATTACACAATAGGCATGATGACACCTCTCGATATTAGAAACATCATTAACATATAATTACTTTAAAATTACATAAGCTTTCTGAGATAATACTTTTTTAACTTTTATTAATAATAGACTCGCCCAAACACTCCAACAAACAGCCATAATTGCGTGACGTCACGCATGAGTATTTTGTATGTGAAGTTATGAAAATGGTTTTATTAAAAAAGTTTTTATAAATTGGGTGGAAAATTTAATGAGTAAATTATTTTTTAATAATTTCTTTCTTTAAAAATTAACTCGGCCATGTATTGAATAATCATAGAATGAGTTAGATTTATAGTTAGGTATAGTATACAGTATATGTTTATAGTATTACTATTTTTTTTTGCATTTTGTTTATGTTTTTGCCTATATATTGATAATGTATCCTATATTTTACTATCTATAAATCAGTCGCCATTTCATCAAAGGCGTTGATGTGTTACCAAATCTCGTTTTCTGTGTAAGAAATTCAATTGAATTTGTCTTCAGAAGTTTACAAGTTATTTCGTAACATTAAATTTTACACTTGAAATATTACAAAACATTTGATGAGCTAAGGAATCCATTCAAATCGTTTTTCGAACTTTTCGATCTCGAATTCGACTTCTCGCAAAAGTGAGAGTAATATCCGATAAATATACTTTCGCATGACTAAATACCAATAAGCAATTAATATAAATCGTACCAATAAATTAGTAATTGGTAATAAATCATTATAGAAATCATAGTTGTGGATACAAATATCTTCGGGCTATGACATCATTCTCGATTTTATCTGTTCATAACTATCAATTAACGTATAATTTGCAAAAAAAAAATATATGACTATATTTTTTATTTCAATAAACGTATTATTTGATTTATGAAAGTATTATATAAACGTAGATACTAATAAAATGTTTTTTTGTTACTATTAATTATAATTATAAATAATAGCATCTGATAAAATATCTCGATGAATAATGATCAAATTAATTAGCTTTGATAAAACTCATGTCATTAAATAGAAAGTCGCAAAAATATTGCTTTTATTTATTAGGAAGTCCTGCCATATTGAGATTTATGAAGTTGAATATATATATAGCTTATGTTACAAAAAGACCTGTTCTTTAACATAACGTCAAGTCAATACCCAGAAGAGTGTAGCAGTGGTGTACATCAACGACACTTCATATGTTATGTTTAGGTCCCATGGGATAGGGGATGAGCCTATTACCTTTCACGGGGCACAATTCCGAATCCATGCTGCTATTGTGAAGTTCCTGACAGAAAGTTCACAAAAATCACTTTGCCCGACCCGGGAATCGAGCACGAGACCTTGCGGCAAGAAACGCATGCGATAAGCACTAGATCAAGACTCTAAAAGACGGACTGGCGCCACTGTTGCTTTCAGCAACTAGTCCACTAGACTTGTAATATACCAGCTGAATTGGTTTAGTGAAGTATATTTTATTTTTCACGAATTTCCTTTGCTTTTTGTCGGACGAACAATTGTGAGAGCTTTTACATCGTTACACAAAAGTAACAAGAAGTTAATTCAAATTTAACGGAGCAAATAAAGGTCGACTTCTGATCTAAATCACAGCGAAACATAATAGAATATGTCAACAAAGCCTCAACAACACTTATGAACATTATCATCACACTGCGCAAACCGAAAATAATTCTATTAACCAACTCAACTCCGATGAAAATTGGCAATTTGAATCACGTTTGGCGAAGCGTACGCTAAATGTGCTCGCATTTAGCCTTTCCCCTCACAATTAATTAACGCAACTTTATTGTTATCTATTTAAAATGCGAACGGTGTCTTTGAAGTAAAACAACTTAACATTTTTGTCAGCAAAACCAGAAATCAATGTTTCAAATTGAAATTTAGAACTCGAATTTCGTTTTTTCGATTTATGTTTTAGCTTGTGTCATAGCGTATGATTAGTGTGTTGCGGGAAATAAATTGTGTTTAGGTATAAACCGATCTATTAATTTAGTGTCCACTTTCAAATATAACTGATACTAGTTCTTATTGATTATTTTTATAGCATTTAGCTATGCTTAGCAAATTATACTAAGAAACAGTTAAAAAAATTAAGGTACCGCCAAGATTTGAACCTGAGACGCTTTTTTATGTAGTCTATGCCTGAGACCAAAACAATTTGTGTTTATTTTTTTGGTTTTCTTGACAAAATGTAAAACTTTTTAATTACCTAATAATTATTAAAAAGGTAAATAAATACCTATGCTCGACGTTTCGAATGACTTGCATCATTCTTGGTCACGAGCCGACTGGCGAAGCTTACGCGATTTAGACCCGTTGTCTAATTTTTTAAAAATGTTCTAAAGTCGCAAACGTTTTAAAACATATATTTTAATTTCACATTTCGATTTCTTTTAATTTTACAATTATAATTTTTAGCAGTGGTTAACTGGGCAAGATATCAGATTTAAGTTAAACTCAAGAAATCCGAGACTCAAAACTTTGCCCGAAGAGAGTGTAGGATTAAAAAGTAATTAATTTCAAGCTAAATTAATTTCGTCGGAAGCCTCAATGTGATCTTAGCAATTTCAGAAAACGATATTATTGATTCCTCGATGGTCTAGTGGTTAGCCTTTCACCGCGAGGTCTCAAGTTCAATTCCCAGGTCAAACAAACTGTTATTTGTGTACTTTCCGTCAGAAAATTCACGATAGCAGCACGGAGTTGGAATTGTGTTAATGGCGATAGGGTCACCCGCTAACCCATGGGACCTAAACATAACTGGTGAAATGTGGGTATTGTACACCATCTACCACTACCTCCTGGGCAATATAGGCGCGATATTATGCTTGTATCTAACAGCAGACAAAAGCAAACTTGATTATCAATCTCAATAAATCTGAGTCCAAATAAATACCAACACTTTGGTAAGCGGCTAATATCACAGCATTTATTTGAAATACTAAACAATCACATTTTCCGTGCTAACGACTCGTGCCCAGATTACCATACTATAATAATAACTATAATAATATGACTTTGTAGTTTAAGATCCCGTTACTGCCAGACCTTCGTCATTTTATAATAGCAGATAGTTTGCCATCGCATACTCCTGGTTTAAGTGAGTAACGATTGTTTATCTACTATGAAGTTCGCTACATTCGTATTGTGAATGAGTGTAGTCAACCTGATCACATGGCAAGCGATGAACATCGGCAATCAACAAAAGATTAAAGATGGGTCAATAGTAGAGATTAATCAGTTATCCGTCCACTATCCGGCGTCCTAAATACTATCCGGCCGTATACCGGATAGTAAACGAATATCCGGCCGTAATCATTACATCTGAGCACGCTGATAAATACGTCACGTGTGAGTAAGTTCAGCGCCTTATCCGCACTGAACCTGCACCACAGAATAAGATATACTCGTAGTAGTGTGGAAGCACCATTATTTGGCAGGTTAAAGGTGAGACAATGACGCTCTCTACACGACGTGGCCGTCAAAAACTCTACCAGCAGTAAACTGTTTCCAATTCTAACGACTCGTGCGCATTAACATACAATGTGTGCGTGCGCCGGCGCATCAATGGCGGTGCAGCGTAGGGTAACTATGTTTGGAGTGATTAGTGTTGCGTTCCCATATTTAGTTATGTTTGGGATTATGGGTTATGATTATGATTTATATTACTATAACCATAAATAAAAAAAAATGAAAAAATCGTTATTATCTCTCTCTCGTCTCTCGTCTCTAAATTAAAGACAATAATGACGAATTTTATTTTTTTTCTTAAGTACAAACAGCGTTATATAGATATTAATTGGTAATTGAATAAAATTATGCATTTATTTATTTTATTTATTTATTTATACAGATTTTT
Organism: Hypena proboscidalis; assembly: GCA_905147285.1. NCBI lineage: Eukaryota > Metazoa > Arthropoda > Insecta > Lepidoptera > Erebidae > Hypena > Hypena proboscidalis. Next base: position 4,663,481 of record LR990147.1, read on the forward strand.
TTTATGTTCTGTTTTATAAGTCAGCATCATAGCAAATTAAATGTTTTTTTACAGTAAAACAAGTTATTATTTTTTTTTTAATGTTACTAGTTTTCATAAATGTTTTACAAGATTTACCGAAACAACTAGAAACATTAACTTATTTTGTTATTGTTTTATTAATATTACATTACACACAAAAATATCAAATTGTTATGTTCGCTTAATAATAGAACATACATAAATAATATAATAATATGTATGTTCACGTTATATATAGACACGTTTCTAATTATCCCAACGGGGATTTGGCACGTGTATTCATAAGGTAACTCGTTTTTCTTTCATTTACGTTATGATAAACTATACACGTGTAATGAAAAGAAAATAGTGAACTAGTTTTAACAATTAGGCAAATGAATGAAGGTTTTGTGAGACTTGAGGAATGTCTAGTCATTTGCTAAGTTGAATAACTCTTGTTGTGGCATTGTACTAATTATTTCCAATACAGTGCTAAGTCTGAACTAAGTAATTTAAGTAATTACAAAAATACGTAATGTTGTTCATAGCAAGTTTGTTACTTGTTCAAAAGGGATGCTGAAAAATATTTCACATACAACAACTCAGAATTTGAAAACTTTTGGCGCTTCTATTAAATATATCAGACGTGTGTACTTGAAATGATAGTACTAAGAAACAGTTGAAAAAGATATGGGACCGGCAGGATTTGAACCTGCGACCTTACTGCACACCGGGCAGCCGCTCTTAGCCATCCAGCTACGGTCGCCTCTTACCGGCACCCTAAATTTCTCAACTGTATGATACGTCATTTCGTGACGTCACGTTCATCCATTTGTTCCTATCTTAAGTAGGATACAAACCAACATGGCGAAGTTACATTCAGCACAAAATTAAATGTTGTAACGAATGAACGTGTACGATATTTCTTCGATATTTCTTAGTATAATTTGCTAAGCATAGCTAAATGCTATAAAAATAATCAAAGTTGAAATGATAGTGTTGTATTAGTAGTAGTTTTGTATTTTCTTCTTTCGTTGTAACCTTATCTTGCCCTCTGTGGCATCATCGTCTCCTCTATTGCTCTAGATTTGCTGGAAAAGAACTCAAGCACTGAGTTAAGCTCGTTTTTTGTATACTATTACTGTAATATGTTTATTTATTTGTTATCTTTTGTGTACAATAAAGTATTAAATAAAATAAATAAATTTTCTTAGTGACCTAATTTAAGCCATCGGTAGTTGTTACTGAAATGATAAATAAATATTATAAAGGTTTTGAGAGCCAAACTGCTAAGTTTAACCCATACACACATTATAAAGTACCGACTAAACTGATTTATTATTAAGTAATGTACTGTATAAAAGATCCGTGTGAGATAATGTAGACTGCACATATTAAAAAATGTACATTAACTCACATAATAAGAAAGTGCATATACAACGATTTTTTATCTAAATCTATTAAACGTATAAAAAATATTGTCTCAGAGACACATTATAGAAGATCATTGTACTCTCAGCAAGATCTTCAAATAAAATAAACCATATCTACATCAGAAATCAATTTCTATCCTCGAACGTATTGTAACAAAAATCAAATAAAGACATTTCGAATACCAATACTTTTATTTTTGTCTTTCACCAATTCTTGTTAAAGCAAAAATAGCTTATAGCTGACAACTTGACGTTTATCCAGAAAGACATTGAGCCATCTTCAATTGGATCCAGACACCAATGCACATCGGTCGACAACATTGTTCTGAGATAGATAAAAAAATAAATTGCTTTTTATTTGAGAAAATAAATAAGATTCAAGTAAACCGAGCGTCTGTAAGTCAATGCGAACTTAATAATCTGACTTTTTATTGGAAATCCCACTCATAAACTATAGTGATGCATAACGTTATCGAGAAAATATTAATGGTGAGTTAAATATTTGTTTTAGTTATGAATTTATTTATTTATTTTAAAAACACTAAAGAAATATTATAATGTTACATTAAAGATTAGGAAAATAAATTGAAAATATATACAAAGGTAAAATAAAAAGTCAAATATTTACATTAAGTTAGGCGTCATAGTATTCCTCCGCATCGATCTCGGTTGTGGGGACCGTGTTCAGAAGGCTGACAGCATTGCCACGTTGTATGGCAATGCTAATTCTTTGTGCCAAGTAAAAGCCAGCCTCCTGGTCACGGGAAGCGTCGATTAATCGTTTGGCAAGATCTTTATATAATAAGCGCGCACTAGGACCCCACGGACCCAGCGTCTCTAATTATGAATTAGTTGGCAATTAACAATAATATTATTTGCACATTTCATTATGTGTTTCAGTCGGCCAAAAACCGCGTGCTAAGGAAATCTATTGGTGAGGCCTATGTCCTGCAGTGGACGTCTCTAGGCTGATGATAATGATGATGATGATTTCATAATATTGAACATTGAGTCCATTCCAATTTGTTCGAAAAACATGTTTTAAACACGCTAATATATTATTAGCTTCACCTGTATGTATGTATGTAACCGACTCCTTTGGACTCGATTTTGACCCAATTTAAACGGACAGATTTCATTAAAATTTTGCACACCCGTCAAAGATCGATGACAATGCAATAAATCGATAAAAAAATTTAAAAAATGTAATAAAAAAAAATTAAAAAAAAACGCCCTTATAAAATAAACTTAACTAAAAAGTAGAAAATAAACAATACCGATGGAAATTACCACTAAACATGTCTAGATCTAAAATATGTTGCCACTTTCATCCATTAAATAAAATTATACCATAATGATCTAAAGCAAAAATTTAGCAGGTTCATGATAAAACGAAGCTGTTCAAGTGCTTTCAGCTTTTTACTGTCCGATTATGGAATAGACGAATCAGCTTGGCTTATTTTGTATGCTTACTCTCACTTAGTAAGTTTCGTGCCTTTAAATCCTTATCTTGCCACGGCAGCTATATTTGCGCAAACTTTATCCCACAGCTGATTATATTATGCAAAACTTTACTTCAACTAAATAAGTTTAGCATAAGTCGGATTTTAGCTGCATCCCTGTGTGAGATTGTTGTTACTAAATTAAATATTTTGCTCATATTCTTAGGTTTAGGCTAAGCTATATTTTAAGCTCTGAGCAAAGACTGGTTGCTCAGAGTATATGTTGTTATTACATAGTATTTGTGGCGGTATAGTGTTTTTGTTAATTAACAAACTCGAGAGTAGTGCTTATACTAAATTAATATATATAGGTCCATGGAATAGCATTCGACATGCTTGGCCTGCATTGTAGCAACACACGTGCAACTTTTAGCACTCAACAAACGTAAATGCTAAACGTCAAAATGACAAATCTTATCCTCAATCGCACTCAATCATGGTCCTTCGATACACAACGAAGCGCATCGCAGCCTTCTGTTTATCCTCTCTGTTCTCCTGAATGCACAATAAAAATAATGTCAATTTCAGTATTTATCCTCAAAAAGTAAAGAATTATGGTCCCTAGATCGTAGACAACGAAGCACTTCGGTCGATCACCCCGCCCTTTGTTTATCTGTGTGTTCTAACGAATGCACTATTGTACATTGCGAAGATGTATGGGATATAGTGATCATATTAATTGTTCCATCAATTATATTATCCTACCTATAATATTAATAGCAGCCCTGTATCTAATACATGTCTCACTGCTTGGCTCGGGCCTGTTATCGTGATGAGAATGGTTAGGTTATAGTCCACCGCGCTGGCCTAGTGCGGATGGGTAGACTTCACACACCCTCAAGCACTTTTTAAGCACTCTCAGGCATGCAGTTTTCTCACAACGTTTTCCTTCACCGTGTGTGTGAGCGAGTGATATTTTATATGATAAATACACACATATCCTCGAACTCTCTAACCAACATTTCAAAAATGTACGAAATTTTGTAAGGATCGATGCTTTTGTTACTTACTATTCACGTAACAGCTAAAAAGCGGATTGATGAGAGAATGATTTTTCAACAGCTCTTGAAAAAATACATTTTGCTCATTGGCTGCAAGACAATATCCCAAAAGAGACTACTCAATAGTCCTGAGGTACTAAATAATCTTATATCATGGCCTATTTTTCGTTAAGATAGGTAAGAAGCTGGTATATAAAAACTGCGAAAGTGAGTTTGTTTGTTTGCTACAATTTCCAACTACCATTTAACATTCTCACATAATTATAAAATCAATACGCATCCATCCTGATAGCCTTCCCAATACTAATACAATATTAAACTCCCATATCTGCCAAGTCGTTCTCAGTAGTATATTATTAGCTCATTTCAGACCACCTAAGTGGTTCTGAGTAAGGCTCGGATACAGACATCAGGTGTTGACATCAGAATTTCAATGTAGCAAACATTTACGTAAGTAGTTGTGAGTGGATTTAATTGATGTGTGTGTTAATAAAATGTGATGCGTCATATAAAAATGTACAACTCGTAGTCGACCTGAATTGGATACAGAGCTGTTCGTGCGATTAAATTTTCTATCAGCCGTATACCTTCAGAGAATCGTCGGTAAAACATACAAAAACTGTTTTTACTCTTGGACTTGGTACCTACCAACATAATAAGAAATTAAATTAATTAAGAATCCATTAGGAACTGTTGTTAGATATCTATACAAAATAACAACAATAGATCTTCTTTTACTTAGATTTTACCTTTTCTTGCAGTAAAAGAACGAAAGAAACAAAACATTAGCTAACTATTACGCTTCAATAGGCTTTGCACATTGAGAAGCGTATTTCTTGCCTTTTGTGCTTAAAACAGTGAAACTAAAGTGGCTTTTGTTATTTTTTCTTTATGAAAAAGCAATAAGTAACTTTAGAAATCCGTTCCACTTAAACTTCGAATCGTTTCAATCGTTTGAGTACTTAAAAGTTGTAACCTTTTATCGATAGTAAACTGCGTCGACGGGCAATTAATACTGAGCGCCGTTCAGTTTTATCATAGCAATGTGTAAAATATTGTTAGTATTCGATTAAGAGTAGGCGCTGGTTGTTACTGTAGTTAAGAAACATTTTGGAGCTAAATAAAAATAATTAAATGAAATTTTAAGGTCAATATATGCTTGCAGTGCTTACAAATAAGAATTCTGATAGTTAAGAGCTGATTAAAAATAGACAGATCGTACTATGACATGTGATATAATGGCTAAGCTTTTATTCATATCAATTTAAATTCGGATTACAGAAAGCTAGAAACATTATTTTTACATTCCAAAACATTTGCTGATAATAGTTAAGTTAATGATACCCAACCTTCTTCGATCTTACGTCAGCGGCGCAAAGCTTTTGTGATCGAGAAACGCTGTACAAAAATATATTTATTTCTATATTAACTTGAAAAATCTGTCAAAAGTTATGCTTTTACTAAATTTAGTCTATCACTTACAAATATGACAACATAAAAGAACCGCTTTAAGTTCCTGTTTCCCTAGTTACTCCAGCAATTGGCAGATCGCCAATCCGGTAATAGAATTCACTAATGTTTTTATTTCAATATTAGCAAGGACGTTTCAGTAACATAAAAATATTGATCTAGACCACGAGGAAATATTATGAACCTATGAATTGGGTACTTTTTTTTAAAGTTCCTTTGTTATAAAACAGATTTCGTGGATCAGGACTTAAATACCATGCGGCGTTACCAAATGGATGTAAATAATGCCCAAATATTAAAAGAATATTTATCCCGATGATTATCCTGTTGTCTATAGAATCCACTCTACAACCCAAAATCGCTGAGAGCAGCCTAGTAGTATATATATATTTTTTTTATTCTTTATTTATTATAGAGGATTTAATCACATTGATTGTGCCACCCTCGACAAGGCACTTACATTAAGGGACTTATCGTCTACGTTTCATACCAATATTCACTAAATAGCAATAACATTTCTGCCTCCTTCGATAAAGGAAGAGCCAAAATATTATTACATATTCCAACTGTATACAGATCAGTGCCTGATTTTGCTACAAAGTCCATTCTTTCTACTTCGTTCCTAACACACTCAATCAAAATATTAGAGGCGTCCTCAATGCTAATTATTACTATGTGATAAATTGAAAAATTGCACCACACGATTTGTTAAATATGAAATTTTAAAATTTTCACTTTTGCCGGTAGTTTATTTTGTTAATCTAGTCCTTTCACCACGATTTTTGGTTATTATTAATAATGTTCAATTTATCATATACATACATACATATAATATTAAATTATAAAGAGGAAAGATTTTTTTGTTTGTATGTGATAAGCGCCGGAACTACTGGACCGATTTGAACTATTCATGCACCAATAGAAAGCTCAACTCATTCCGCTACGACGAATAGGAACGGAGCAGCAATGAAATATGTTAAAAAAAATGGAAAATATTATTTTGGGAGATGTTGTTGCTTGTACATAAACAACGCAAAAATTATGAAGTACAAAATTATTCCTCGTAAAAAGTTCTATAATTTTCTCCTTTAACTGTTGGCTAGTCAATAAGCTGCTTAATTGCAAATTTGTTATAAAAAGGAATTATTTATTGTGTCAAGGTGCTTTTATGAATCCATTAAAACAGTGTAATTGTAGAGGAACAGGGTGTGATATTCCTCCACCACAAAGGAAGGATCCTCCGACCAGGTTCGGAGGTATTGCCTGGCGGACAGCTGTCCAACGGTAGCGTGTTGGAAGTGGTATATATATGTACACTCTCTGTGAACACTTCGTTATCGCGATTCAGCACTTTGCAACATATAATACCGCCACATAATGCTTATTCCACTCATTTCATTAACAAACTGGATCAAATATTTGAAATTGATTGATTGAATTGATCGTAATGGCGTCAAATTATTGACATTGATGATGTACCTGACTTCCTTACGTGTGTATTTACTTACACTTATGAGGAACGGTGGGTACGAATGTTTGTTGAAGCTTTTTCATTAATTAGGAGTGCTAAAGCGGAAAATTGGTTTACGGTTTCCTTGAGGGTATACTCCCGGAGGCCGTGTTTTCATACTAACGTAATATGGGTTTAACTTTAATATTATAAAGGTTGTATCTATTTTTATAAAAAATCATATTATGTCAAACACTAAAATGCATGTGTGCAATGTTGTCCATGGACATTACTCAAAATTTATTTACTTATTTCAACCCCTACGTCCAGCGCACCCTGGGCAGTCTTCAAATTGCCACCAAGCAGACTGGCGAATCCTTTCACCACGATGGCAAGTCAACAACATGAGAATATGACTGCAGCCATCGACACGAAAGAAGAAGAAGAAGTCAAAATTTATTCTGTTATTTTTTTTGCAACCTATAAAGACGCCCAATATTGAGCAAAGGTCTCCTCCTAAATTTTCCACACCTGATGGTCTTGGGCCACAAGCATCCATTTAATCCCGGCAGTCTTGAGTTACATACAACCTGAAAAACTTAAATCAAATTAAATCATATTTTGCAAGAATGTAGTACAAATACAGGTGTTAGTAATTAAACAATGGTTCAATACATTCTACCATAACAATAGCGTGCAAAAAAATTAAAATATAGGAGTCATGCAGTAGAAATTCAACTTTCTTAGATTAAATTTTAACAATAACGGTAATTAAAAAAAAATAATAATATGGAAAAAATGTCGCCAATAAATATGCATTTAAGCGTTTTAGATATGATTTGTCTATAGTGATAGATAAAAACTTAATTTTATTAAAGATAAACCCATATTACTTTTGTATGGAAAACAGCCAAGCATTTGTTTCTTCCACAAGAAATTGGTTTGGGCTCTTAAATCATGGTAAGTATGGATGAGATTTTTACTTACGAGTATCTTTCAACCTTTTACTAATTACATTGGAGTAAGCTTCTAGTCTAACAGATCTAGCTTAATATCAGTACTTTACGTGGAGCAACTGCCATCAGACAAACACAACCCAAACGAAATGATACGATACTCTATGTTGGACTAAATCAACATAGGCACCACGCTGGTGGAGAATTTCCTGACGAACCTAATTATGACTAACTCGACCTGAGAATCAAACCTTAGACCTCCCATCGTAAAGCTAACAACAAGACCAACAAGATATGTTATGTTATATCACATAATCGACATTTATCATAACCTTTCCCTGTGCCGGCAATATTAAACACCAAAGGTATCGTATTGTAAGAAAACGCCATTTTCAGAATAATATGCCTACGCAGCAAATAACTCAAATGTAAGGAAAAATACTTTTATCCACGTGTTACTAGGGTCACATCACAAGAAATAGATTTTATTGTCCCGGCATCCAAAAATGCAGACAGGGGCTTGAAAAAGGTATGTGTGGTGTAAAAATATTTCGCAAAGAGCTACAGAATAAAATTGCATATGACCAAATGCAATATTGTTCTGAGGGGTGAACATTGAGGAGTGTACGGGCTCGTAGCCTCTTATCGCTTATCGCGATTTCTTCCAGGCAAAAGGAAGAAAGGATTAAGCTGAATAATTAACAGACCTCTGTAAACATCTCATGTTTCACGAATAAAGAATTATGATTATGAATATATCGTTTTTTACGTAGAGCCACTGCCATAAGTCCTTTACAGCACGAGGCGATAGGATACAAATAAAGTAATTACAAGAAATATATATAGTTTACATTCACACCATAGACACCCTTCACTAAGTACAGAAAATTAAAAAGATATATATAATAAAATACATGAAAAGACAGACAGACTTAAAACTTTTATAACATGTCATATTACATTACAATAAGAAGTAGAACGTGAAATTTAAAATGAAGAATTATAAATTCTTCTTCCTCGTCGTGTCGATGGCTGAGTCAATAAATAAATAAGTGAAACAGTCATAAACATATTGAATTCAATTAAAAATAAACTGGACTAACCTAAACCTGGAATGGCGACGGTACCTGGAAAGGTAGGACGACACCCTGCCAGGTGGACTGACGACCTGAAGAAGGTCGCTGGAGGAGACTGGATGCGGAAGGCGCAGGACCGGGTGTTGTGGCGCAAATTGAGAGACTGGAGTGGACTACAAGAGGCTAAATGATGATATATAATAAATAAATATAAAAATATATTTTGTTTAATAATTACTTTATATTAGGAAGTGCATGAATGAAAACAAAATCAAAGACAGTACAAATTTCCTCATCCTTTTACAAACAATAGGTGCAAATGAAAGCACCGTTTTCTTTGAATTTCCCATGGACTCAAACCCAATGAAATGGACAATTTAATTTGTCAAAATAATTGAATTTTCATGGCGTTATAAAACTTTTCTCACTTCTCAACGTTTTGACAGATTTTTGCAAACATTAATTTTATTCGCTTATTTAATTTTGTTTCCGTTTGAATTTTCTTTGCCGGTGATAAAATATGGATGGAAGAACATGCCTTATCTGTTTTGAAAGATTTACTTTTATCAATATTCAGATTGAAAGAGCCACAGGAAATTTAAAATAGCTTGAATTTAAGAATTTTGTTATATAATTTCAGAGATTTGAGTCCTGTCTGCTATTGAGTTGTACCCAATGTTATTCAGAAAAAATTCTAAAATCATGGTGAAAATACTATTGTGTAAAGATGGTTTCAAGAAAATGAGTATAAAGCTACCTCGTTGGTCTAGTGGTTAGCATATGTGCCCCGCACCGCTAGGTTTCGTGTTTAATTCCCGGTTGGGGCAAAGATTTATTTGTGAAGTTTCCGTTAGGAAATTTATAATAGCAGCACCGATTAGTAATTATGCCCGGTGGATGGCGATAGGCTCACCTCCTATCCCATAGGATCTAAACATAACAGGTGAAGTGTGGGTGTCGTACACATCTGCCAAACCCTTCTGGGTAAAAACCAAATCCGTTTTGCTATTTGAGGAATTCTTCACGGCAAATTCCCACATAACACTTATGCTCGATCCGTGAATCGAACCCAAAAACACCGAGGCACATAAGGCAGACCAACGAGCCAATTATCATCTAGAATTTTACCGCCAACTTTATTAAGTTCTAACTTACTCGCGAAGCAAAAATAACAAAACAGTATCTCAATAAAACGATACAATTCTGACTTCAATCATCAACAGAACATTTTACTATCAAAATTTAAAGCAAACTCAGGCCCTAAAATATCCATGACAATCTTGTAAATTTTACAATCCATTCGTTTAAGTGCGTGCTCTTTTATCTATGTCTCTATAATAGACTTTATGGGTCTCTTTATGGGGAGCCCTGCAATCTAATCTAGTTGAACGTTTATAAACAAAAAGACATAAAATGCGGAAATCGTAACCTTGACCTATGACCTTGAACTTTGAATTATTGGGCATTTGAAAGGTTAGGCCCTAAGTTATTTGCTGGAGGTATATTTGGAATTCGTTTGAACTTTGGAATGGAATGGATTTACACTGTACACGCGTTCGTAAACAGAGGGATGTAGGCATGAGGTAATCACACGTTAAAAATGTACACTAAATTAATACATTTCAAAAATAAGCTAACGCAACACATTTTAGATATTTAACTAGAATGCATTAGGTGGGTAAATCGTAAATGTCTAAACGACGAATTTAAAACTTAATTTTATATAAATTGTAGTCTCCTAAAGATAAATTGCTTGAATGTAATGCATGCCTATGATTTATGTAACTACTATTTGATTTACCTGTGCATTATTATAATAGTTTGTATGGTTCTGTGTTATTATACATTTGGTGTGCTTATTAAATAAAATAAAATAAAAATATCTAAGACAATTTATAGGAGGCGTCTTTATAAGAGCTGTATAAACGGAAATATATTTATTTTAATGATTGTCTGACTGTCCGTCTGTCTGTCTATCTATCTTTATGTTGCAAAAACTACTGCATGAAATTGGATGCGGTTTTCACAGTTGTGTAGCTGAAAGTCTAACTTAAAAACTGGTTTATGTTTTATCTTTGAATTATATCCATAAGGGAAGTAAATTAGAGGGTATAAGTTTATAATGGGAGTTCGTCAATTTTAAAGGAAAATGCAGACAATTCTGCACATAGGTTCCTTAAATTATGTTAACTATCATTTTTGATAATTCTAGGATATTTTTGTGTTAAAATTTATGAGGAAAGTGCCTAAATTTTGGAATCAATAGCATGGAAACGCGAAAAACGTGCAAACGCTAGTCCCAAATAGTAGCTCTTTATCAATCAATCTCCAGTATAATTTGGAATTAACTATGCCTTGTACGTCTTGCTTGCTTCACTTGGAGCTGTCAGCTTGTATATAGCGACGATTAATTAATTACAGTCATGTCTAGCTTCCCTCACCACCCCACCACCCGCCGCTTTGCGCCGAAAGACGATAAGCTGTTAATTATATTTATAAATATTATAGTGAATATTCTAGCAAGTCAGCTAGCGAAACGTTGTATAGTGAGTTTGGACGATAAAAGATAATCATAAATTATTCATCGTTTTAATAGTAATAGCTTCTGTCCGCGGCTCTACTCGCGTGGTTTGTCACGACTCAACTCTTCAATCAACTTGACAAATCTTCTTCTTCTTCTTCTTCGTCGTGTCGATGGCTGAGTCAAATTTTATTTTGACTTGCCATCGTTGTGAAAGGATTAGCTAATTCGCTTGGAGAAGTCGCGAATTGCCCAGGGGGCGCCAGACGTAGGGAATCGTTGTGTACGTCACTCGGGGAAGCTCCTTTCATGCACCCTCTTGACTAATGTCGTATCACGATCACCCTCCTCATCACCAGTTCGTGAAAACCACATGATTTACTTTGAGTTTATTAAAAATAAACGGACAGAGGACTACATAATAATAATGTTATTTGTCACGCCTATATTACCCAGAAGGGTGTGGCAGAGGTGAACAACACCCACTTTTCACCTGTTATGTTTAGGTCCCATGGAATAAAGGGTGAACGGAAATATCAGAAATAGCACTTTGCCCGACCAAGGAATCGTATCTGAGACCTCGTGGTAAGATGCGCATACGCTAACCACTAGACCAACGAGCCAGAACACAGAGAACGTTGGCTTATAATAATATATAAATTAAAAATATATATATTTATTCTCTAAAAGCATAAACATTCACAAATATCAATTGGTCACACTAAGCAAGCCTGTCCTGTGGTTACCATAATAACGATTGCCAGTTGTATTAGAAAATGCATAAAGGAGAGGATCATATTAACTTCGTTATCAATTTTAATCATCTTAAGAGAAAAAGTGCAGTGCCGGATTAGCCATATAGCAAGAGTAGCAAATGCTACGGGCCCCGCGAATTGAAGAGCCCCGCGAATTGAAGAGCCCCGCGCTTCAACGCCTGTCTGACCGTCAAAATAATTAAATTTAAATAGTAGCGTAAAATCAAGATATTTTACGCTACTATTTAAATTTAATTATTTTTGTAAGAACAAATTTGTGTATGTTTTGTAAATACAGACTTGCCCATACTGACCGATATAAATGAGCCAGCTTGTAGAGCATGATTTGCTTAAAGAATGAGTTATGAAAAACGTTATATCTAAATTTACCCCCATTTAATCAAAAACAGTTGTTTTATAATTAATTATTAATAGTTATTGTTGTAAATATCTAAATACTATAATCTTTTTAATAGCAAACTCCTTGCATCTTCGAATATAGTTTTCTATCTTGGCATATGTCATTACATGTTCTAGTCCCTGTCTAAGAATGTTTTAAGTTGTGAAAATATATTTTATTATAATGAAACTCGTATTTTATCCTACCAACCCACCTCCTTCAACAGTTATGATTTATTTAATACCATAAACTTTAAAACCTAAAGCAGGCCAAAGGCCCCATAATACATAAAAATTATTGAAGGGCCCTATGACAGATTTTGCTACTGGCCCCGCGCTGGCTAAGATATATTTGCACTGAAAAAGTGCAAATATATCTTATATCAACCGGAATTCATATCAACTAAGTTCAACCTCACAATATTTCTTTGCGGAGGAAAAGAATTTTCTAACAATGAGAAATGTCCCATATTCTCCATTATTTTTCACACAGCTGCGGTCCTGAAGAAATTCAATTTGATGTAACGAGTAAATAAGATGGTATGAAAGTTGTTAGGCCGGCCATAAGCTCTCGACTGTACTAGGTTTATTGTCTGATGTTTAATATCGTGTTCAGTAAATACTAAACAACTTTGATGAAGTCTGAATTATGTATACAGGGTGTAAATGAAATTTTCGTACCAGTTGCTCAAAAAAGTGACATTCTATGCCACAAAAAGCGAACATAACAGTAGTCATTTTAATCTGTAAAAAACAGAGAAAGAAAATAGTATTGAATTTCATTAATCTTTTAGGGGGAGAATGTGATTTAAATTTGGAATACGTAGCGAAATTTATACTGAACTACATCTCGTGTTTACACCATTGTTGTATATAAAGCATTATACATATTTTGAAAAAAGAATACGCATTTATTATGCAGTTATGAAATTAAATTACGAAATCCGACGAGGCCGTATGAGCTTGATGCCTTTCTTTGCTTTTCGTGTCGTGCAAATATCTGTATCAAGTGAAAAAAATGTTATTTTGACATTAAAAAGAAATTTAAATTTTATTTATTTGTATTGATGATATTATAAATAACAATACGGAGTACGAACTGTGTGAATTCTATATGAATAACTGAGTGCACGGCTGGCGTAGTGGTTAAAGCGGTCGCCTCGCCGCAATCAACTGCGCTGGTGTTATGGGTTCGATCACCGCATGGTACAAATCTTTGTGCGATTTGCAAAGATTTGTTCAGACTCTGGGTGTGCTTTGTGTGTGTGAAATGTATGTTTGTGAACACTTCCAGGACACAGGAGTAATTTAAAGCGCGGGAGACGTTTAAAAAAAAGCGAACAAACTACGATACAATACCACTTAAATATATCCCTAGCTGCATAAAAAAGCAATTATCCAAGTTACATTTTGCAGCTGCACTTCATACACTTTACAAGTTAAACAAAAGACTGGATCACAATAAATAGCAAGTTTTCAACCATCTTAATTTAAATGTAATAGTTTTATAATCTTTTTAGTACCACCCTCCTTTTATCTTAATGTATTGATTTCTACGGCTTATACGTCATTGCATCTATTGTTATTTTTTTAGAATGTGTTTTTGTTGTGAAAATCGCTACTTCCTCACTGACTAACTTTAACTGACTAACTAAAAACCAAACAAATGTGTTAAAATCGTTTTATCAATACAAATAAATAAAATTAAAGCTTATGTTTTTAATGTCAAAATAACAATGCTTTTTAAGTTGATATGATATATGCCTAAAAATTGTTTTCTTCTTTTCTTTTTTATAACCTATATTGTCCCATTGTTGGGCAAAGGTCTCCCCCAAAGTATTCCACTTTTCCCTATCCAAAGCTTTTCCCTGCCAGTTTCCCAGAAAAATAAAGTTTTTAAATTTTTTGTCTGCCTGTCTGGATGTCGGTGTATCGGCTAATCTTCTAAACTGCTGCACCGATTTCAATAAAATTTTAAAAGCAGGTAACTGATAATATTAGCTACTTTATATTAATGTACCTACTACGCAGACAAAGCCGCGAGTGAAAGTTAGTTTGTTTGTTTGTAAGCGCTAATCTCAAAAATTTCTGTTCAGATTTAAATGTTTTTAAATATTTAATATAACGCAAATCTCTACGGGAGCAGAACAGTAAGGTTTAGTTCAGTACGGTATAAAAAATAAGTAAAACTAAATTATACTAATTACAATGATTTGAATAACCGGGGCTTAGATTAATTTTAATCCAACTGATTAGAATCAGATTAAAATCAAGCCAAGTAACAGCTCCGATGGCTATTGCACTATGAGAAGAGCTGGTAAGAAACTGCCAAAATCCGTTGTTACTAACCTAGAAAATAAGAACTGTAGGGAAACAAAAACCATACTAAAGCGACACTATCTGTGTATAAAATAAATAATATTAGCTATAACAATCTTTAATTTTAAGATTATATAGTGTTATAAAATGTAAATCACCTTGCAATTTGTTTTTGAAATAAACACTTTAAATTTTTTTTTTTTTTTTAACTCATGTGCACCATCTTTTCAAATGAAATGAATAAAATATAACAATTATCATACATATTGAAAGACACATAAAAAGAGCAGTTCATTTCCAAATACTGTTATCATTTATGTAGTCTAAAATACTGTAATAAGCTTTTTAAGACAATCTGAGACAATCTGAGACAATCTGAGACAATCTGAGACAATCTGAGACAATCTGACAATTAATATCAAAACTGTATTTATTTAACCGCCAATTCCTTCAACAGCTATCTCTCATTAGAGACTCGCAATCAAATTGCGTAGTTTTACATTTGTAGTTTGATTGAATAAGAAGTCTAGACGAGATACGATTTTATTAATGTTTGTATTTTATTTGTCGTATACAATAATACTACAAAGAGATATTTCAGATGATAAATGTGACAAGACAATTTCGAATGTGTGGTTACCAGCTGCTAACTGACATTATACCTTCAAAAATAATCCACCCAGGCATATTGTATTTTTTAGACATTTATTTATTTATTTATTTTACACTCAGCTGCTCACTGTGCTTACAGTTGCCTAATGCGCACAGTGAGCCACACAAGTAGATTAAAAATTACACACAGATTAGGTACATAGATTATCACTTAAAAATAACAAACAAAAACATACAAATTGGCAAAATTTGGTACAGAACAAGTCTACTTCTGAGTAATTACTTGTTAGACCATTCAGGAGTGAAATTGCATGTGTGACATGTGTGAGTCTAGGTAAAAAAACGGCAGGATTTCAACCTGCGATCTTCCGCACAGGTTGCAGACCGGGCAGTTACGTTATTTCGTGACGTAACGTTCTCCATTAGTTTTATCTTAAGTAGGATATAAACCAACAAGGCGAAGTTGCATTCAGCACAAATGTTGTAAAGAATGAACGCGTTCGTTATTACAACTTTTTATTGATTTATTCATATAGATTAAAAAAATTAAACAATTGTAATTTAGATTTTTGTTTAGGTATATCTAATGATGTTTTTTTTTATTTGACATTGCAAGATTGAATGTGAATTATATTTTTTTTTGTTTTAATTTACAAGTTGACTTTTATTCACAATTATTTATTTTATTGGGCATTTGTATTATTAATTAATTTTATTACCTACTCACATAAGTATAATATATATAGCAATATTAATGACGTGTAAACAAATTACCAATGAGTTTTATGAGTTTTTATGAGCTTAGCAAATTATACTAAGAAATAGAAAAAAAATATGGGACCGGCAGGATTTGATCCTGCGACCTTCTGCACACCGGGTAGTCGCTTTACCAACCAGCTACGGTTGCCTCTTGCCAGGAACTTAAATTTTGTCAACTGCTGGTTTCTTTTTTTTTTTTTTTTATCTTTATTTAAAGAGCTTTTCCCCTAATGCGAATATGACACACTGTTACAAAAATCATAAATCTAGCTTAAATTAATATTATGTAATTGATCTATGTTTAAGGGCGAATTTAACCATACTGATTACATGGTGTATGTTTTCTGAAAATGGATCAGATAGATCAATATTATGTGCACCAATGCGAGCCCTGAGCACTGCGTTTCGGGCACAACGCATCAATATGTGATAGCAGTCTTCCTCCTCATTGCACACACTGCAAAAAAGGGACGGAACTTTTGCCATTAAGTATGCAAATTTATTTAGTGGTATGTGCCCGCAACGGAGTTTCAACAATATAGTTAAATCCTCTCTTTGATATGATACTTTATCTATCCTTGGAGTAAATGATGGTTGTGGTTGCATGACACATGGGCAATCCCAGGGAGAGTTAAATATGTTTTGGAACCCGCAACGAATTTAATCAGAAGTTTATAGTTGGAGTTGGAAAGTATGTATCTTTACTTCCCTCCAAAGCAAAGCGGGAGCCTGAGTGCCAAATATAGACAAAGTGTCTATATGGAAAGAGTGTAGACACCACGGACAGTGACAAAACTATGGGGCCTAAATTTGATTGCTATAATAGGTATGGCTCTATGTAACTACTACTTAAATATTTCCTTTGTTATGGATACAACATCAAAAAGCAATCACCCAAGATATCGAAAGCAGCAGTTCCAAGAAAAACAAGAGACCATATTTGATCGCAAGTTTGAAGCCATCCTAATGCGAATGTAATCTTTCATTAAAGAGACTTGTAGTTGGATTGAAATGAAGTCTAGACGAGATATATTTTAAATACTATATTAAGTATTCATAGTGTTCGAAACAAACTTAAGATCTGGTCATTAAAACAAAGACTTAGATAAAATAAAAGATCTTGACGGTTTTAATGTACCTATGTTGCAGATGCAACCTATCGACGCGCGCCGCACTTGAGCGTGACCAATCCCGACTCGTGACATTTCGATTGCGACTGACTTTAAACCCGCCAAGATCTTTAATTTTGCCTATATTACAAGAAATATGAAATACTAATACATAACATAACATCACGCCTATATTACCCAGAAGGTTGTGGCAGAGGTGTACAACACCCTCAATTCACCTCATATGTTTAAGTTCCATGGGATAGGGGGTGAGCCTATCGCCATCTACCGGGCATAATTTAAACTACATGCTGCTATTGTGAATTCCCTGACGGGAGGTTCACAAATAACACATTGCCCGACCCGGGAATCGAACCCGAAACCTCACGGTCAGAGACCGATACCATACGCTTACCACTAAACCATCGATGCAGTCAAATATGCAATAAAACATATTTGAGTATTCCTGATAAATATATAAGTAGTGAGTTTTGTTATTAATTTGTTGCTACAACTAACAAAAAAATTACAGGGGAGAAACTACAAAGCGATTTACTGACACCACAAATTTTAGACATGGACATTTCCAGTGGTAATTTTATTTGCAAAAAATAACACTTATTAAAATAAAAACCGAATACTACTTAGAAACTAATGTTCTCAAAATTAAATTTAAGCATTTCCCCTGTATAAATTTTAATCGTTTACAACGTGTAGGCAAACGAAATTCCAAATCACAAAAAAACAAAAATATTTCAAAAAAGGAAACATGAATAACAGCACGGGTGTAAAAAAAAACAGTTATAAAAAAAATAAACTCATCACGTCACAAGGACGTATGCAAATAACTTCAAATACAAAAGAAAACAACAAATACAAACTGGGTGTTTATTTAGACATAACTCTTTCCGGTATCCGTTGAGGATTTAAATAAATAATACGCTTCCGGTAGACAAAATGTTTGGAAACTGGCAAAGGATAATTGGTACCCTTTAGTTCGGGAGTAAAATGAAAATTAATGACATATTTTGTGCATAGAATAGGTATTGGAATTGATGAAAACGATTTATCGTAAAATTTGAATAATGCAAGGTTTGCGTAGTGGTTAAAGCAGTCGCCTCTTCGGTTTCAACTGCGCTGGTGTTGTGGGTTCGATCCCCACAGGGGACAAATCTTTGTGTGATTCGCAAAGATTTGTTCTGTCTATAGATGGGTTTTGTGTGTGTGAAAACTGAAATGTATGTTTGTGAACACCCCCGACACAGGAGTTAGTCGTAGTGCGGGCGTGCGTCGTTGAAAAAAAATAGATAAAGACGTGCTAAAACATAACCTATTTTTAAAAAACACATCAGAGAACACTATTTATTGCAGTCACAAAGAGTTCCTTAGATTGTTGATTGCTATAATCTTTTGAAATCTCTCATCTGCTTATATGATATATGTATGCCTATTTTTTATATTATGTATTCATTAATATGTATATAATCGTAACAAGTGGTACATAGACTTAAGAATATTATCCTATCTTTTTTATTTCTACGTATACCATAGCTATATTGTTTTCCTATGATTCTTCTCCATGCCAGGTTGTGTGGAAGAAATTGCTCTAAGCAATAACACCGCCGTTTGTGCAACTAGTTTTAAGTGTTTGTTTTCTTTTGTACATTTCTTTTGTTTTTTTTTTGTGTACAATAAAGAGTATTTATTATTATTATTATTTATAATTCTTTTAGGTAAAATATTCTAGGTACATATTATATGTCATGATCGAACTAGTTTTAAACTTGTATATATTTAGGCGAAAAGATTACAAAAGCAAATCTCAAATTAGCAACTACGAGTAGATATATCAATTAAGAACTGCCTAATGGGCTAGTGGTTAACGTATGCGCCTCTCATCGCGTGGTCTTGGGTTGAATTACCGGGTCGGTTATTTGTGATCTCTCTCTCTCTCATGAAATGTTCGAACGTGACAGAGAGATCTAAAAAGGTAAAAAAATAATAAAAATAAAAAAAAACAAACGCCATCATGTGGACTGGTGCGTGTTGGTGTTTGCCTGTTTTGTTTGTGTTCGCCAGTATAATGGTTGGTCGGTTTTCTTGACAAATCAACGGATATTCTGCAAATAGTTTGCAATATCTCCTCACGTTTTTGTTTGCGTTTGCTGTTCGCTGTTCGGCGTTTGCGATAAACAACCAAGTCTGGAGCCGGCATGTGTACAAAGCAAACAGAAGTCTGTCGATCGCACTAGAGTCTGCTAGATAGAGCCTCCAAGCTAACGTTATACATACTGACAGCTTGATATACTGCGTTAAGATACTAACGTGTCATTTTCAGACTTCAGAATTTTAAAGATTGTAAAAAAAATAGTAGGTAAGCTGAATATCATTTATTAATTAGAAGTTGTTATTAACGAAATTAAACTGAAATAAAATTAACACATATACAGGCATAAGCTTTTAGAAAATCATCTTTGTTTTCATCAAACAACAATAAAAAAAACTCATAACCTTTTGATTTTATCTGTCCCCAAAATAACAGAATTTAAAATATTCAATTTTAATTTAAACTTTTGTGTTTTAAAATTCGATACGTCAAACCGAATGACTCAAAACTCTATTAAAATTTGTTAACTCAAACAAAGCAACTCACGTTAAAATGTACGAACTAAAAGCTATTTCACTGCGGCCACAGTTCAAACAAAGCCTTGATTAAAAACTATTAAACGTGCATTTTACAGGTCTCCCTGAGTATTCGGCGAAAGTCTGGCTTTCATTCTGAAATTGAAATGTAAACGGCAAATTTTCTCTAGATTTTAGAGTAGACTGCCGAGCGCTGTGTTTTTAAACTAACGTAATATGAGTTTAACTTTAATAGTATTAAGTTTTATCTTTATAGATAAATTATATCTTAAACACTAAAATGCAAGTTTTTCGTGGCCATGTTGTCAAAATTTAACTGAAAAATTTGAATTATAATTTAAAAAAGAAGGGTGCTAACTAACATGCTATTTTTTCTATAAAAAAAGATAAAAATATTAAAATTGTTATGTTACTTTTATATGGAAAACAGGCGACCAATAAAATTGTTCCCCTTAAGAGTGTTGTAGCAATAAAATTATAAGCTTTGTGTGACGTCATTAAACGCATGCTTTTTGCAAATCAAGGTTTTTAGAAAATTCGTAAGTATTCTTTGCCAAAAATGTTTGTCATGTGAATATAAGTAATTGAATCCATTGTTTTACAGGATTTTAATGCATGTAAACTTCCATTTATTCAACAAAAAAATCAACTGTTTTTTATTATAATTTGCTAAATGCTCTAATAAATATCAATATGAAGTTAATAAGACATTCAGTTCATATTCCATAGCTGCGAGTAGTGCAATTAACGAAGAAAGTTGTGCTTCTCAAACTTGAATCTACATAATATCATTATTATATACGAGTGTAGTGTGGCTGTGACCAAATAACAGCAGAACGACGTCACAACCGAGAGTGACGCGTTGTGCACGAACACTCCACATACAAGTTAAGCCAAGTGTCAGTCAAGCTGGGGGAAATGCAAGGACTATAAGAGAACTTCCGTTTAACTAACTCTAGTATAATATTGTAGTTCTGTCAGGCTCTGTAAATGTTGTTCTAGTTCATAACATACATAACATATTATAACATGACGCCTATATTACCTAGAAGGGCCACAGCCTTCTGGGTAATATTCGTCATTCGGTTTGACGTATCGAATTTTAAAACACAAAAGTTTAAATTAAAATTGAATATTTTAAATTCTATCAATTTGGGGGCAGACAATCAAGAGGTTATGAAGTTTTTATTGATTTTTAAAAGTACATACCTGTAAATGTGTTAATTTAATATTAGGGTAATTTTGTTAATATCAACGTATTACGGAATAACAACTTCTAATTAATAAATGATATTTAGCTCACTATTTGAATCATCATTTCATCATCATCATTTAGCCTCTCGTAGTCCACTGTTGGACATAGGCCTCTCTCTATTTGCGCCACAACACCCGGTCCTGCGCCTTCCGCATCCAGTCCCCTCCAGCGACCTTCTCCAGGTCGTCAGTCCACCTGGCAGGGGCGCGTCCTACCTTACTCTCCATTCCAGGACTCGTTTGCTCCAACGGCTGTCACAGGTATACAACATCCGAATTTCTATTGTTATGTTTAGGTCCCATGCGGATCGAGATGATATGATATTGTTATGCTTTTTCCTACAAAATTGAGGAATTTCCCTCATTCACTTTTGGGCTCAAATTAACATCCTTAAGGAGTAGAATTTCCAAAAAACTATACGGAACCTATGTTTCATGCAATTTTCTTTAAAATTGACTAACTTCCCATATAAACTTACAAGCCCTTGGGGATAAAATACAAAGAGCCCTACCCCCTTTGGGATAAAATATCAAGATTCTTAAGTTACTGCCAGCTACACATCTGTGAAAATCAGTCGCACTCGTTTTTGCGTCATGCGCGTACAAACAAACAGACAAAAAAATCTAAAAATATATGTTGACTTCAATTGCAAAGAAAGAAAGAAATAAAGAAAAAAATAAAAAGACTAAAAAAAAGACCACTCGCACTATTTTTCTTAAATATCTTCAGTGTGCTTGCAGGCATGACAAATGTACAATTTTATTATACAGGGTGTATTTTTGAAACGGGGCAGTAAGGGCAAGTACCTTAACCGTTGCAGTTACAGCAAATCGTTCTTAAAAGACCTTCCCTAACTTTTTGGGACATTTTGAACTGCATTCACAGATTTTGTAAAAAACTTACAGTTAGCAAAAAAAATGCAAAAAGTTCAATTTTTTTTTTTATGCCAATCGATTCTATTTCATGTGGGGATCAAAAAACTCTACTTCTTACTTTCAGTACTAGAAAAGACAGAAATCGCCAAAAACGTTTCCCATACATTTCGGCAACAGAAACGAATTTCTACGATGGTCTAACTTTTTGTTATGGCCTGGAAGTGGGTAGAATTGACTGTAAAGTAAATAAAAAGAATTTTTACCCTCAAATTTCAAAATTGATTCGAAAATCTGTGTGTTATACTTAGTTTCAGCTGAGAAACTTCGTATGAGTTATTAATTAAGGATTTTCGCTAAAATGTCTTCTAATCGTGAAAAAATTGACTTATTAAAAGCGTATTTTGAAAGAACCCTGCAATTCCAGGTTTTTCAAAAGATTTGTAATAACCTTTCTTGCTGGCACATGCCGCAACGGATACTTATTGCGGTACCACACTAATGCAGCTCCCGCATTTCGATTATTGACAAAGTACGCTTCTAATAAGTCAATTTTTTCACGATTAGAAGACATTTTAGCGAAAATCCTTAATTAATAACTCATACGAAGTTTCTCAGCTGAAACTAAGTATAACACACAGATTTTCGAATCAAATTCGAAATTTGAGGGTAAAAATTATTTTTATTTACTTTACAGTCAATTCTACCCACTTCCAGGCCATAACAAAAAGTTAGACCATCGTAGAAATTCGTTTCTGTTGCCGAAATGTATGGGAAACGTTTTTGGCGATTTCTGTCTTTTCTAGTACTGAAAGCTAAAATGGTCCCATAGAGTTTTTTGATCCCCACATAAAATAGAATCGATTGGCATAACAAAAAAAAATTTGAACTTTTTGCATTTTTTTTGCTAACTGTAAGTTTTTTACAAAATCTGTGAATGCAGTTCAAAATGTCCCAAAAAGTTAGGGAAGGTCTTTTAAGAACGTTTTGCTGTAACTGCAACGGTTAAGGTACTTGCCCTTACTGCCCCGTTTCAAAAATACACCCTGTATGTATAGATCAAAAACTATGTGTTGGCTTTTATTGCTGTTATAAAGACTGTTCATATTATTTTTTCTTAAAATATTCAAGCAAATTAACATTTTTTTTATAGGTATACATAAATCATTACTTATTACTCTCGAACATACTAAGAACGCCCAGGTAAGTCAGTCCAAACAAATTTTCCAATTTAAACGGCTTGAAATAATTCGCCAGCATTGCTCAACATTTTGTACGAGTAGCTGTCAGACTCAGTAAATAGCTCTTGTGCGATCGACGTTTGCTTACTTCACAAGGAATTTAAAATTAGGTGATTGGAAACCTATTTGGCTACGAAAGGTTTAGTTTTTTAAAATTTGGAAATGAATTGCTCTTCTTGTGACTTATAATATCTATTATAATTGTTCTATTTTTCATTTTAAAAGATGGTGCACATGAATCTTACCAGCTCTTCTCATAATGTAGTACCCATCGTTTGCATACATCCTTGTAACGTAATGATAATTTGATAGCGACTTTTTTACATCCATGTATTGTCATCTTCTCTTTTTAACACGCTTATTTTTCCTTTTTGGGCAATTTAAATAAATTAAGTTTTTTTGGTATTTTATTGTCTTTGCGAAAACTTACAATCATGTTTTTGTAAACAAAGTATTATTCTCAATTGCAGTTATTAAGTACAACCAAGCAGCTATTTAGACGTCGCTTCAATAAGTTTGCCGGAGCTCGACGCTAAGTAGAAGCCGCGTGGACCAATCGATCTCGCAGGTTAAGCAATGCTAGCCGCGGTCGGCCGTGGATGGGTGACCATCTTTAACATAACGAGTAGTCCTCTATGCCTCGGAGAGCACGTCAAACCGTCGGTCCCGGTTGCCATTTGAACATCTATGGCAGTTGTTACGGGTAGTCTGAGACAAGAAAGTTCGACAAGTAGTCTAACAAAGCGTATGTATGACCTCGTACTGGGTTGTGGATGATGGCAGACCACAGATATAGATCTACATAGATAACGCAAGTATCACGATTTGTATTGAAACCAAGCGTGCCGACTTTTTAATACCTTTTGTGACGTCACAGCCGAAATTTAGTGACGGGAAATCCAAACCGATTCAAAGACACCGATGTCGCCGATGCCAATCCGCCCAGTACGTACAACTGGAGCCGTCCGCTATGATTTTTTCTGACAAAAGACGTGCGTGGACTGAAGTTAGAGGCGACCAACCTCGACGCTTGGTCGGGGTTGAGACACGCGAAGTACATGCATCTGCGTTATCTATGTAGATCTATATCTGTGTGGCAGACGCTACACGTAAAATACGAAAAAGGCTCGCAATAAAACTTTTTTTTGGAAGAGGTGGATAACATTTTGTCATGTAGATAAACAAGCATAACAGTTCTACTTGTCTACAGAGACAATAACAGCAGATTAGTACTTTATATTTTTACATATACATTATTTTTTTCAATTATGTTACTAATAACTTTAAATTAATGTTAGTAATTAATATAATGCTAGTACATAGATATAACATTATTTATTTTGCATACCGATTATCTGGTGAAACGTGTTGTGTCCTCTTATTTAATTGTACCTTCTTTTTGTTACCTTTTTTTTGGCAAATACACGTTTCTATTTCTATTTCTATAAGCTTGAGAGTGTAAGAATATTTAAGCTGCGACAAGACAGCTACATCGTATACAAACATACGATAGACTATAATTATAGTTTTCTACAGTAGTAAATAAAGTAATGACCTGCCTTAACGACATACTTCCGTATAAGGATTTGATGGTGGCCATCGGTTCCTTGAATGTGTCGGTAAAACAATCGGCTATAGAAGTTATGGGACGATCACGCCGAGTGTTAATGAGGTCAGCAGGTAGGTGAAGTACCTTATGTAAATTATATTGACAGGCTTCGTGGCAGTTCGAAACGCAGATAGCCTAGGCTGATATTTCAGTCCTCGTCTAAGATGATAAAGGAATTAAATGATGTACAGTGGGCCAACGAGTTAGCTATGCAGGGCAAAAACTTCTAAGTCATAGTAAAGACTGTTACCAGTTATGGATAAGTGAGTTAAATATCTGAATAGTGGGTATATTACACTTATTAAATATGTGATTCACCCATGCATATCTATAGCAGTCAGTTTTCACTATGGCATAGAAGTTTTTGCCCTGCATTCCTAATTGCTTGGCCCACTGTACGTATGATGCACGCCTATATTTCCGAGAAGGGTGTGGCAGAGATGTACAGCACTCATATTTCACCTTATATGTTAAAGTCCCATGTGATAGGGGGTAAGCCTATCGCTATCCACCGAGCAAAATTCCAACTCCACTATTGAGTATAACCTGACGGAAAATCCCAAACATTTATGTCTGTTTGCCCACACGACCAAACCTTTCAATGTAGTGACGCATCTTTTTGTTTAATAAAAACCGCGGGAATTAGCTAGCTATTATGAACTCAATCCTCATAAAGCTACAAAGAATAATGAAAATAGACTAACAAACGATAGTAAACAGAAAATTCTTAATATATTTGTATACATTTTAAATTCAAGACTAAAAATAATAAAGATTTCAATACACAAAGCGCTTTTGAACACACAGTTAAATAGAATAATGTATTCTTAATAAGATTAATTACAAATAGTAGGAGAACTTTGTCGGCATATAAATTAAAATAAACAATATAACGTGGTCTAATGCATCGTGAGTGTGACGGCCACATTATTTTACGCAATGTTTTAATTTGTATATAAATAACACGTATTTGATAATTTTGCAATTCCTGGCACCAGCCCGGCTAGCTCAGTCGGTAGAGCATGAGACTCTTAATCTCAGGGTCGTGGGTTCGAGCCCCACGTTGGGCGACATCTTTTTGTATTAGAAACTAAAATTAAATCTTCTTAACGCTTAGTATTGATTTACTTGTGTTTTCAGTTTAGATTGTAGTCAATCATTACTTTTGTGTAGGTAATATGTAATGTATCCTATTATCCACGCTATGTAGGAAAATAATGCTTTTTTTCTTACCTGCAATTTTTCTCTCTCGCATCTTCCTCCACAGCTGTTCAGCCTTTCTCATAGGCCAGTTCTCCACCTTGGCACTGAAGCTCCTGAAGAACTTGTACTCCTTAAAGTGCGACATTCTCCTCTCCATCTTACTCGGCGCTTGCCCAGGCGGCGGTGAAGGCGCCTTGGGCGTCGTCGAAGGCGAAGCCATTTTAAAAATGTAATATCACGTGACGAACTTCCCAAATATCGACTACTAAATTCGGATTTTGAATTTGAATTGGTCCCGAATTCAGAATTTAAATTTCCATTTGATCAACAACTTGTCCTTTTCAATTGCATTCATTTTCTAAATATTTGGATATAGAATATCTACTTATGACTTGTAGATTTATTTCTATAGATTAAAATAGTTTTTTTTAAATATTTAATTTAATTACGTACACATTGTAAATAAGACTATTTTAACTACAATAAATCACTTAGTTGGGCCAGTTTCCAATTTCACCAAGAGTTTACACTAATTAACCTGGAACAAAAGAGAAAAGTTTAGTCTTTTATTTGCACTCAGGTACGTGGAATATTTAACTACAATTACAGCGAGAAAAATTTAATTAGAATTAATTGTATAAATTGTTTCAATGACTTTGAAAAAAACTTGTACTTTGCAATTGTGTTTTTTAAGCGTGTTGTTTCATAGTCTTTTTTTTATACTACGCCCACAGCGAACGGACGTGTAGTCCACCTGACATCAACAATCCACAAACACACAACGCCATCTAGTCCCAAACTAAGCAGAGCTTGTACTATGGGTACTAGAATAACTGATACTAATACATATATACTTTTCTTTTGTAAATACATAATTATTATACATAGAAACACCCAGACTAAGACAAACCCCCATGTTCATTTACACAAAGATTTGTCTTAAGTGGGAATCGAACCCAGCTAAGCTTAATTCGCTTGTGTTAGTAGGAAGTTCACGTCCATGTGTAATAGCCAGGATTCGAACCCACGACCATTCGATCGTAAGACCGATGCCTTATCCATTGCGCCACGGCCGTTTAAATAGGGTAAAGGCGGGATAGATGCCCTAGTGAGATAGATGCCTCGTTTTCAAAAAACCTAACTTCCCAAACTCGCAACTAAAAAAAAATATTATAACTAAGAGCCACAGTCACCCCGCACCTCGGGTAGCCACTGACCGTGGTGCTGTGAATACGTGTTTAGCTTGTGTGTGCATTCATCTCCGCGGCGAAGTTTACAAAGACGTCAAAGTTTTAAAGGTAAGTTTTAGCCGTTGTGTAACTTTTGAAGTAATCGTTATTTCCGCTATATTTTTAATTACGTCGATATACTGATTCATCAATTATGCATCTTGATACAAATAATTCGTCATTTGTTTTTTATTAGTTTAAAAAATACTTGGGGCATCTATCCCCATCAAAAAGGATAGTTGCCCTGATTTTTCGAGGTATAGATGCCCTTAGGGGCATCTATCCCTCCATACAAAATGATTTAAATTTTAGGTGATTTTTGTTGCTTTTGGTACAATTCGTTGTTTTTAAGTATTTGGAAATTTTTAGTTTTTGATAATTGTAGGTAGTTTTAAGTAGAATTTGGTAATTCCATTGGTTGATTTTGGTAGAATTTGTTAGGTTTTGGTGTTTTTCGTAGCATTCGGTAGATTTTATTGTTTTTTATTAGTTTTTGGTGGCTTTTGATACAGTTTTGTTGTTTTTGGTAGAATATTTTTTTGTGTTTGGTATATTTTGGTAGGTAGTAGTTTTTGTTGGTTAAGATGGATTTTGTTTTATATTGTAGTTCTTGGTAGTTTTTTTCTATGTTGATGTACTATGAAGCACTTCTTATAACTCGGGTGAATGTTCTATTTTATATCAGGTGTATTAAAAGCTCTCAGCTATGATCCGGGCTTCAAAATACACCCGCTATGAAATCGACTACTTTCACCTTTCGGTGTATTATATAGTGTACCTTTAATGATGTGTTTACGTGTATTTAGTTATATTTGGACTTTTTCTGATTGTAGCATAACCATGCCACGAAAATATAAAAGAAAAGAAGGATTGCGAGCTCAAGCATGTTCCTGGACTATAGAACAATTGCAGTCAGCTTTCGAAGAAATAGACAGAAATACCATGGGGATAAACGAAATATCCCGACAGTTTGGGATTCTATTAAGAACATTGTGAAGACGTTATGCTGCTAAGAATACATTTTATTGTTTTAATTAGACTGTTTATTTATGATTATGCATGTTGAAACTTAATAATTAATATTTTATTATAAGAATTTATTATTCCTATTCATGTTGAAGTTGCTTATAGAACTTTATTATGGTAATTTTATTTGATCTCATAATAGAATTATATTCTAAGACAATTAAAGGACTTTAAAACTGCAAAATACTTTTCATTATTAGGGCCATGTTTCTTGGAAACAATTTCTGTTTTAGGAGTAGCCTTCTACTTCTAAAACACTAATTGTCCTCTTAACCTTATAAAAGTTTGGTTGAGTTTTTCGTTAATACATTATAAAGGGCATCTATCCCTCTTAGTATTTTCGTGGTGGGGCATCTATCCATACGGGTAGGCATCTATCCCCAAAAAAGGAGTTCCACAAAAAGCTAAAATCTGCAAAATCTGTATTTTATAGGTCTAAAAAACCAAGTCACACTTAAACATAAAGGACTAAACTAACTGAATTCGTACTCATTATTTATATACAATGAATATTTTCAAAATTAGGAGGCAATTTCAAAAAGTGGGGCATCTATCCCGCCTTTACCCTATCTAATCTAAGAAAGCAGCGATAGCCGAGTGGGAGACCGTAGGACTGCGAAGTCAAAGGTCTCGAGTTCGAACCCACGGCACACACCTCTGTCAATAAATCGTTAAGATTCGTCTTTTCGAATATATGTGTGTATTTATAATATAAATTATCGCTTGCTAAGGGTGAAGGAAAAACATCGTGAGGAAACCTGCATGCCTAAAAGTGCCTAAAAAGTACTCGAGGTCGTGTGAGTCTACCAATCCGCACTTGGCCAGCGTGGTGGACTATGGCCTAACCCTTCTCATAATGAGAAGAGGCCCGAGCCCTGCAGTAGGACATGTATTAGATACAGGGCTGCTATTATTATTACTAAACTGTGTCATAGTATGCCTAAATAATCGATACAATATCAAAATTCAGTGCCATGTATCCGTCAGTCTGTGCCTGTCAATTACAAAAGATATATAGCCAGTAAAAAAAAAAGTACCTTCAAATTAATTGGCAAAAAGTGTTGAATCATGAATAGAATATAAAATGGCGGCGCAAAAAGTAATTAGGGAATGTATTTTCGTTTTTTGTTGGAGTTAAAATGCCTTAAATGTTAAAAAGGTCATTTTGTGGCAAGCACGTATTTCTTATTAGGTAAAGTTGTGTTTTTTGTAATTTTATCATCCGCCGTGATGTCTCGGGTTCAATTCTCGAGTCGGGCAAAAATGTTAATTGGGTCTTTTCACGAAACTCTCAATAGCAGTACCGAGTTGGAATTGCGCCCCGTGATGGCGATAGGCTCGCTCCCTAATTACATAAGACCTAGACATAACAGGTCAAATGTGGGCGTGCAACACCTCTGCCACACTTGTTTGTGTAATATAGGCATGATGCTGTGTATGAGGTATTATAACTTCGAAATTAGAAGAAGTAATTTGCCCTTTTTTAAACAACTTTGTAAGTAAAACTTTTGGTTATCATGAACAAACAAAATATTCAATCGCAACAAATTCATTGCAATATTAAGCTCCAATTTCACAAATGTTAGAATTATCTAACACTGCCTTTAAAGATAATCTTATAGGCAGTATACGTTAATAATAGCAGCCCTGTATATAATACATGTCCCACTGCTGGGCTCGGTTCTCATTATAAGAAGGGTTAGGCCATAGTCCACCACGCTGGTCAAATGCGGATTGGTAGACTTCACACATTCTCGAGTACTTTTTAGGCACTCTTAGGTTTCCTCACGATGTATTCCTTCACCGTTGGCAAGAGATAATTCATATTTATTTATTTACTAGCTGACCCGGCGAACTTCGTACCGCCTAACAGTCAATGAGTGTCGTGTTACCTTTTAGCTGAACTAATTTAGGCTTTGATGAACGTAATACAATGATACAAAATAATATTAATATAGATAGAAACATAAATGTATTTTATTATGATGAATGATGATGAAAACATACAGAATTAGAATAAAAATAAAAAAAATAATAATAATTAAGTACTTCAAACTCATGTCAGAAAAAAATGATTGAAAACTATGTTGTGCAGATTGGCATACATTCGGATTAATTCATTAATGGGATTTTCATTCAAGCACCTTGTGGTAAACGACATTCTTTGTTTTTTGGTCAGACGCAAGAACAAATAGAGCGGATGGTTTGCCGACACGTGAGCATGCCACGTACAATTGACCATGAGAAAAACATGCATTTTCTAGATTGAGGCCACAAATAGTCAAGGATTGGCCCTGTGATTTGTTGATCGTCATGGCGAAGGCAAGACGAAACGGGAATTGAATTCGTTTAAACTCAAAAGGCATATCCGTTAGGATCATCGGAAACTAAACGCGTTCCATTGCACAGTTTTGGTTGGTTTAAATTTCTAAGCATGATGACTACCGAGCCAACCTTAAGTTTTAAATTGTGCGGTGGTAAACCAGGCACATCCAAGGAGTTTTAAAATTCACTTGGATAATTAGTGGCTTCTTCTTCGTTTGTTACACAGTCGATAGATTTGAATGAATACAGAGTACCTACGATTTGATTTTGTACTATAAAATTGAGGTCATCTACATCTTTATTTTTAGCGGCCAAAATTGCTCGCTCACTTAACCATTTAGTATTTTTGTGGTTAGCAATGATATCCGGGAATACTTTGTTGATAAGCTCGTCTTTTGATGATACGAAATTGAAAACATTTGGAAAAAAGGAAATCAAACCGCTCGATTTGTCAACAGGAACACGGCCATTACCGATAGTCAGCAATTGCTTCGAGAAATCATAAGCAGTTAGAACGTTTAACAATGCAACTCTCATATTTACAGACAGTTGAAGTTTCTTTACATATCGCCACAGATTTGATGCTTTGAGGCAAGCGTTTTTTTCATCGGCAGCAGTAGATCTTGCAATGACTGGTAGTGTTTGTCGGAAATCGCCAGATAATAAAATCATTGCACCACCAAAACATATCGAGGTCTAGTGCTTCCAATGCGCGTTTGTGTGTCATTGTGCGCCATTGTCCATTCGTCCCATATGATGATTTTTGATGCTACTAAAACTTTGGTCCTTGCGGAGTGTTTCGAAATGCTATAGGCTGTCAAGAAAGAGTAGATTTGGAACTAATTTTTTTGTCTGTTAGCAACATTGTCAAAATAATGACAGATGTCAATAAATAATGTAAACAGAGTTTACGCGTTGGTAAATTTTATTTATAAGAGTATAAAACGGCAATTAAAACAGAAAAAAGTAATAAACAATGAATAAAACTATCCGAAGGTCTGGCAGAGAAATAATTTACAATGTATTTAAAAGATGTTTAATGGAATATGTGGCAAAAAAAATTCTTTCGGATATCG
Organism: Hypena proboscidalis; assembly: GCA_905147285.1. Lineage (NCBI taxonomy): Eukaryota > Metazoa > Arthropoda > Insecta > Lepidoptera > Erebidae > Hypena > Hypena proboscidalis. The sequence continues at coordinate 4,695,322 of LR990147.1, forward strand.
GCAATGTTTATCAAAGAACCGCTGATATGACCGGTATGTGAGAGTTTAACATGTTGTTTTTAGTCAAATCAAGTATAGGTAATGGATAAAACCAAAGCTGTTTTGAATTTGTTGCTAAAATAAGCGGATTATTCAATAATTAAAACTAGCACATTGGTGTAGTTGACGTTTGTTGTACTCAGAGTTGCGGTATAGCGCGACTAGGTTAATGTTGATACTTGAGTATAGTTTAAGTAAATAACATAAAATAATATCACGCATGGGCGTAGCCAGGGGAGGTGTTTAGGGGTTCAACCCTCCCCTCACTCCGAAATGGCTCGGACTGCTTTATCTTTTCTGCTATATCTATGATTTTTACTTAATTCAGGTAAATCAGTAAGTACTATTCGAAGAATTGCACGAGGAGGAGCACAAAATAGAGGCGTATTTCTTACACCAGGAAAAAACCGAAAAGGTCGTCCGAAGAAAGTGTTAGATAACTTTGATTTTTGTGCTATTAGACAAAAAGTTAATTTTTTTTAACGCTAACCACTAGACCATCGAGGCAGTTTAATAATATGTATAGAAAGAAAAGATTTATTCAAATACTTAAAATAAAATATTTTTCAAATATATTTTTCTTTTATTTTCTGGTTATTGATAAAAACAGAGGACAGTAAAACCACAAATCAGCTTGGCAAAATAGTCTGGAAACGGAACCTAATTTATGACTGCTGGCTGTACAAATTAATTACATTATTTTTACTATTACTTAGTGCCGATTTCATCGTGTTAAACCGACGTTTAACGCTTAGCTACAGCTTTCGATATAATGGGTAATAATAGAATATTTTTTTTATATACAGCTAAGTATCAAGTCCTGGAAAGTGAACTATATAGGTTGCCATACGAACAGTAGAACAGCACTCTAGCGCCCCTATTAATTTCAACTCTTTCTTGACAGCCTATACATGTCGGTTGTTCAGTAGTTTGAAGGTTTAATGGAAATTTTAACGCTTAGTGAGCCGTACGGCATCCGTCTAACAATGTGGCCGCTATTGCAGAAGAAGCAATTGCTACCGCAATTTCGGATCTCGCACGTATAGTGGCCAAAATCAATGACATGAGGAATGTCTGCCCAGTTCCACCGGGGGCATCAAAAAAAAATAAGTCGCCATAATGGTAATTTCACTTTACCACTAAGGCAGAACAAACCAGGCGTTTCACCAGCAAACTTCATACAACAACATATAGTCATCATTGGTCCAATATCAAATATTCATCATCACTGTAGTTCGCAGTGGGATCATATTGGAATGCCAAGCGATTGTATGATGCCAATGATCTTCGTGTGCTCACGCGTTGTCTCAATCGGGTTTCCAATTGTAATCTTAGGAAATGAATAACTTATTTTTTTTACTTTTTTTTTTCACAATTTCACAGTACCGGTTTGTCACATGAATTTAACTGAGCAGAAAACAATGGGTGGCTGTCAAACAATGTATCACGCACCGGCGCCATCTACCTATAATATTGGTTTGTAGCCCAAATACAGATCTACATAGATAACGCAAGTATCACGATTTGTATTGAAACCAAGCGTGCTGACTTTTTAATACCTTTTGTGACGTCACAGCCGAAATTTAGTGACGGGAAATCCAAACCGATTCAAAGACACCGATGCCGCCGATGCCAATCCGCCCAGTACGTTCAACTGGAGCCGTCCGCTATGATTTTCTCTGACAAAAGACGCGCGTGGACTGAAGTAAGAGGCGACCAACCTCGACGCTTGGTCGGGGTTGAGACACGCGAAGTACATGCATCTGCGTTATCTATGTAGATCTATATCTGTGGTTTGTAGTGCATGCTATGTATCAGAGATGGCGCTGTATGTAAAAAAAGATTTTCCCGCTTTTCTGTTGATTTTTTTATTGTTTTCCTATATTTTCTTTGCTATAAACCTCACGGAGCCTGAGACCTTTCCAACGAATGCAAAACCGTGGAAATCGGTTCGTGCGTTCTGGAGTTATAGCGTCAGGAAGGAAAACCCGACTTATTTTTATATAGTAGATATCATATGATAAATACACACATATCTTCGATCACAGAGGTGTTGCCGTGGGTTCGAACCCGAAACCTTTGACTTCGGAGTCCTACGGTCTCTCCACTCGGCTATCGCTACTGATTCTTTTTCAAGTGTAACTTGTGTCTCTTTTATTTTCGGTCAGGTTATATTTTATGGGGCGGATTAGAGTTATCCGGAACCTTTTGAAATTGGCACTGAAACTCCGTTCATATTGTACCTTTCGATCAATAATAAACAGTCCTAAAATTTATGCTTCCATAAATATATATATTTTATTTATAATAATAAAAGCAGCCCTGTATCTAATACATGTCCCACTGCTGGGCTTGGACCTCTTCTCATGATGGGAAGGGTTAGGCCATAGTCCATCACGCTAGCCAAGGCGGTTTGGTAGACTACAAATGACCTCGAGTACTTTTTTTAGGCAATATTAGGCATACAAGTTTCCTTACGATGTTTTTTTTCACTGTTAGCGAGCGATAATTTTTATGATAAATACACACATATCTTCGAAAAGACGAATCTAAACCATTTATTGACAGAGATGTGTGCCGTGGGTTCGAACCCGAGACCTTTGACTTCGCAATGCTACGGACTCCCACAGGCCACTCGGCTATCGTTGCTTTTTAAATAAAATACAAAATACTTTAATCTGTTCGGATACGAAATTAATTTGATTTCAACATCGGCACTGAAATTGATACAACGATTTATTTCTATTGGGATTTAGGAACTGACTCGAATTCTGATTGAAACTGAAATTCGCTTTTAGTATTCCAATTTGAATATTTTTAGCGATTGTAAAGGTTTTCTTGTTCATTTGTTTTAAATGTCAAACGTGTTTGAAGTTGAACTGTTGACATTTTACTATTGAATGTAAATAGCAGTTATAAATAGGGACACTAAATTTATAAGCGTAGGAAAACCTTTTTGGAAATAATCTTGTTTGATTGTTTTTACTTGCGAGGATGAGTTTTGGTAATACAGATATAAAAAAATAAGTTTAAAAACTTTAACCCGACTACGTAAAAAGGGGATTCAAAACGGAAAAACAACAAAATATTTCTGGTAGAAATGCATTGTAATGGTCAAGGTATAGCTGTGGTCGACACGTTATCACTCACTGTATACCGACTAGGATTATGTGTGCCAGAAATACCTCGGCATTATACGGGAGGTACCCGATGACATGATTTTTTTCTACCACTTTCTTGACATAGTTAACATACACATACATGCAATATTTCAGCCTTCTTGCACGAATGGTGTCTAACAGGTAGACAGATGGACATGGTGCAACTATAATGGTGTAAGTGACCAAATTTTGTGTCCATTACCCTGTAACTGACTTTATTATGAATACGTAAGGTACGAGTTTGTAGCCGACTGCAGACGACAACACGTCGCGACGTGTCGCCGCGACACTACTGGTTACCTTTTAGAGTCCGCAAGCGACCTGAGTGCATTCGGGGTATAAGTACTCCGTTAACTGTAACACCCATGGTAGTCGCAAAGCCTACCATCGATGTTTGAGTAGCCACAATACTCCGACTGCACTCAGACCGCGTGGGTAGGTTGCTGCTGTCTGCAGTCGCTAGGAAATCGTATCTGTCGATCTACTTATTTCATAATGAAGCCACGGAATTCCAACCAGCCATGATATATTTCATTTCCTTTGTGTGCATGCTGTTAGCCATTTAAACACAGTGCGTATCTAAGTATGCTAGCTCATTATCATACAAAAGGTTAATAAAGGTGGCCGAAAAGGTCAAAGTTTGACTCCTAATCGCAACTTTCCTTTTTAATGTCTTTTTCAAAGATACCGGTGGTTAAACTTATTTAAGAAAGAACTTAAGGAAAAAGCACCACTGTTTGTTTAACCTGCCATCTTTAGAGATTGAGGGACAGTTTTCATAAGACACAACTTATTTATTACCCTGTAAATAAAATTAAAGGAAACGTTCTTTTCCTTAAAAAAAAAATATAATTTGACATTAATAATATCGCAATCTCTTGAAAAAAATAACGACCGGTCTGGAAATAACAAGAATTTAAAAACACCTTCCAAAGTAGGTAAGGTAAATTCCTTTATGAACAAAAAAATAACAAATATAAAAATATTTTTGATTTTCTACTTCGTAAAGGGATAAAAATATTTTAAATAAATAAAGGCAAAATACGGGTCACCAACTTCTTCTTCTTACGTATCAATGGCATTATGGTTTCTCATTTTTAAACATATAGTTTTTGCCCAAAAGGTAGCAACTTCTACTGCCTTGCTTGTGGCTTGCATTAGGTCTTCACGGGTACATGTAGAGGGAGACAACGGGCACGAAAGCAGGTGAGCCATGTTTTAAATAAGGAAACCACAATTGCACGAGGTGTCATTGGTGTTTGTGATTCCCTATTTGGCTAGACCTACTAAAGAATTTATATAATACTTATTGTATCGATCAATAGCTTGAACCTACAGCCTGACAACGTTTTGTAAATGCGCAACTTGTATCAAAATGTTGAGAACACTCAGTATTTTGTCTAGCAGGTTTAATTAAATATAACGTCACGCCTATTATACCCAGAAGGGTGTGGCAGAGGTGTACAACACCCACTCTTCACCTGTGATGTTTAGGTCCAATAGAAAAGGGGGCGAGTTTATCGCCATCTACTAGGCACAATTCCGACTCCGTGCATCTATTGAGAATTTCTTGACAGAAAATTCACAAATAACACTTCGGCCAATCGCGGTACTGCATTTTTTTATTTGAGGTTTTATTTCAGAAAAGATGGACGGCAATCGTTATCTTATTTAATACTAGCTTCCGCCCGCGGCTCCGCCCGCGTGGTATGTCAATTAAAAGTAGCCTATATGTTAATCCAGACTATAAGCTACATGTGTGCAAAATTTCATCGAAATCGACCCGGTAGTTTTGGCGTGAAAGAGTAACAAACATCCATCCATACATCCATACATACAAACTTTCGCCTTTATAATATTAGTAAGGATAGTATGTATGGGCGTGATGAGAAGAGATGAAAATCATGTTACCATGAGTGATCAGTTTAATGTTGATAGATGAGCAGGGAGTGGCAGAACGAAGGAAAGATGGATGGACTGCGTGAAAGAAGATCAAGAAAAAAAGTGAGTGGTAGCAAAACGGCTGTCAGAGCAGAATGGAGGAAAAAGACGTTTTGCACCGACCTCAAATAATATAGTATGAGGACAGCAAAATATGTTTTAGTAATTATATTTTTATAATCATAATTTCTAATTGATTATTTTTTTAGCATTTAGCTATGCTTAGCAAATTATACTAAGAAACAACCTTCTTTCGGGCAGCCGAAAGCCCTCCTCCACCCAAAGTGTTACCGGCCTACTGGCCATTAACACCCAAACGCGGGGACGTGTGCGGGTTTATCAATCTCCGTTGTCGATCTGTCCCCGCACACGGCTTCGCTCCCCACAAATTGTATAAGGCTGCCCGGCGCGTCTGTACCCCATTCTGGGACGCGCGGTTGTCCGCGCGTTCTCCTCTTTCTGAGGTCGCGCTGGGCCCAGGTTTGTCTGAGCTCTATTCCTAATTACTAAGAAACAGTTGAAAAAGATATGGGACTTGGCAGGATTTGAACCTGCGACCTTACTGCACACCGGGCACCCGCTTTAGCCATCCAGCTACGGTCGCCTCTTATAATACGTCATTTCGTGACGTCACGAAATGACGTATCATACAGTTGAGAAATTTAGGGTTCTGGTAAGAGGCGACCGTAGCTGGATGGTTAAAGCGACAGCCCGGTGTGAAGAAGGTCGCAGGTTCAAATCCTGCCGGTCCCATATCTTTTTTAACTGTTTCTTAGTATTATTATAATTATTTGTGAATTACATTTTGGAGCTCAATTTTTGTCTCTCTGATTTTGGTATAGAGTATAGAGATGTGCCGACTATTTGGCCTAACCCAAACTCGGCCCGTCTTTAGCATCAACCGAACATCAATGTGTGCCACGTGTCTGCACGTGAGGTGTAGTGGTTTAAGCGGTCGCCTCGCCGCTCTCCTGCACTGGTGTTGTGGGTTCGATCCCCACATGGGACAAAGCTTTGTGTGATTCGCAAAGATTTGTTACAAGACTGGGTGTGCTTGAGTGAGTGAATGTGTGTATTTGGCCTTGTCATTGGGACCACTATCTAATGTTAAAATCTTAACTTAGCAAAGATTTAAACATATCACTACCTATTGCTTAGTACCCGAACAATAAGTTACTGCTAGAATGCTATACTGCAGCTATTATTAAAAAGTTACTGATAGTTTTGACTATATTTTTTTATCCGAATCCTTTTGTAATAAATTCCTTAAAAGTCCTTTGACAACCCTAAAACAACCACGTCAAGGGAATGTTAGCTAAGTTTATTTTAATAGAGCTAACTTTGAATATACAATGCGAGGTTAAGTAATTAATGCAGATTCAGTTTACTTTTTCAGAGTGTTGAGACTTCTTAAAAGTAGGTTTTCTCGCCTCTTTGCTTAATATTATGTATTACATTGCGTCATTAAAAAAGATTGTGGAAAAAGGGAATTACGCTAAGTGATTTGTTTGCTAAGCCCCCTCCCCCCGTCTCCCTCTCTAAAAGCAAAACTGATGGCTTAAAAAATCTTTAAAAAAATTGTGTATGTAATGTTAAATATCAAAAATATTTAATGTATAGTTAAACTACTAAACACCAAAAGAATTATCAAAATCCGAACATCAATAAAAAGTGGCCTATGTTAAGCCTTGTAATCAGCATTTTTACTATTTTGTTTTCAAAATTGGTTTAGCCGTTTAAAAGATTAGCCGATACAAACAGACAGACAGACAGACTACAGTAAAATTTTAAAAACTGTATTTTAGGTATAGGTAAGTTGCAAATAACTATGTTACTTAAAAAAAACATTGTTATTTTGACATTAAAAACAGACAATTTTATTTATTTGTAATGAGTTCTGAGTTTTAAAAAATCTTTATTGACATAAAAAGTATACAATTAAGAATACCATTGTTATGCTAATTACAATAGATGTTTCTTGTTGTTTCCACCAGGCTCAATCGCCTCCAAAAAACTTAGCAGTAATTATAATTATTTTAAAAATATGATACATATTCCTACAGGTATGTTACCTGTAGGAATATTGGGTATAACTATGCACTATTGATTGTAATAACATTTATTTGTATTGATGATCACACTAACTACATCCGACGGGAATTGGTCAGTATCTTTTTACACGAGCATAACCGCGGGTAGAAGCTAGTTTTATCCTAATAGCACCCAATAACAGGTGCCGTAATAACTTCACAACATTGTTTCTAACTCAACTATGTGTATAGTTGCCAAGTTATTCCTATCTAAGTTAAGTCTCTCAATTGTGTATCTTCAAGTATACGGTACAGTTATGTAAGCATCACAAACTGTAAGCTTGTATTGTTTGAAGTTAGTAGAAAATTAATTATATCGTATACAAGTATTTTTTTGGCAATAACGTATTTATTTTCTTATTTCTTAAATATATATTTTTTTTAAATTCATAACATCACATCACGTTTATATTACCCACAAGAAAGTGGCACAGGTATATCATACCCACATTTCACCTGTTATGTTTAAGTCACTTGTGGTGGACAGTGAACTTATCGCCATCTAAAGAATAACTGCCTGTCAAAAATTACCCAATGAGCATGGTGACTAATCCATAAATAGTAAAATATTGGCGACCTTATCAAATATAGGTAAACATGAACTAGAAAGCAATATTTTTTAGTTACATACTATAAATCGAACTCATTTTATTATTAAAAAATAATTTTATCATTAAATTAACACAATATAATAGCAACATTTATAATAAACCATTCTCATAAACGCAATATTTCAAATAGCTATCTAACAAAATTCATAACTTCACACATACAAAATACTTAAGCGTAACGGCACGCCATTTCAAATCAAATCAAATCAAATCATTTATTTCCATGGGCCCCAAGGGGCGCTTGAACACGTCAAAACAAACATCAAAACACAAAAATTATAAAATTATAATAAAACTTAGCTAACTAAATTATAATACTCATTGTAACCGTTTGTTTGGAGCTTGTGGACACGTCTATTTTTAATGTGTTTGAGCGGCCGTAGCGCAATGGATAAGGCATCGGTCTTACGATCGAGAGGTCGTGGGTTCGAATCCTGGCCATTACACCACGGACGTGAACTTCCTCCTAACACAAGCGAATTAAGCTTAGCTGGAGGGAGTTAACAAGAATACTAGTAATTTGTATTTGCAAATTACTAGTAAGCTTTTTTTAAAAAAAAAAAAAAAAAAAATAGTGAATTTAAAATAGTATTATCTCAGGCAGCTTATTTGATATCAAAATAATACTTTTATTGAAGTTTCTAATATTGAGAGGTGTTTCAATTACATACTTACAGGGATCTAATCTGACACCTCGCGGTGACTAGACCCTTATACTACCGCTGCATTACCAAAAATGTATGGGCCCAGGGTCTAAGAATCATGTACTGTGTCAGCGGCTTTATCACGATGTCATTTGACGACCGGATGGCGGAGTGGGTAGTGTACCTGCCTGCGACGCCGAGGTCGCGGGTTCGATGCCCGATTAAGACAAATCTTTGTGTGCATGAACATGGGGGTTTGTCTTAGTCTGGGTGTTTCTATGTATAATAAGTATGTATTTACAAAAGAAAAGTATATATGTATTAGTATTAGTTATTCTAGTACCCACAGTTCAAGCTCTGCTTAGTTTGGGACTAGATGGCGTTGTGTGTAAGTTGTGAAATATTTATTTATTTATTATTTATTTATACCCTGTATAGCAAAAGCCTGTGTACAACCTAGACGAGGCATTTCATCGTAGTGCTACGCCGCGGCAGATATTTAGGAATGCGTAATAACAAAGCCTCCGCCGTAGCAGCGAGCTACGAAATTTTGATTGCGTACTTTTAATTTTGACCTGACTGTACAAAAGTTTATGAAAATGAGTATCATAGATACTATTTTAAACGTATTTTTTTTAATATAAGGGCTAGGTAAATACAAATGAGGGAGCATCGTAATCGTCGTTTGTATTTTTGAGATATTTAACAAATATTTTATCCCATTATTCCTGAATAATAATATGATGAAATATTTCTTTAATAATATATTTATAAAAGGTGAGCGACATTGTTTTCATACTGAAAAATCTTTATTTTCCTCTTTTCAGTTTTCATCTTTTTACAAATTCTTTCTTCGTATTTTATGTTTTCTTAATAGTAGAAATAAAGTACAAGAAGCAAATATAAAAGAGAATGGCATTAAAAATAGTATGCCTTTACATGTCACGCGTCACTAAAAAATACGCCATAATCTAAGTAACTGAAAAGTTGAAAACAGTCCAGCCGAGAACATTAAATTAGGTTACATTTCCATAATTTGTATATTAAAGCCATTCAGAAAGTTTGAGGGACGTCCCTTTTAGACACGCACAGCCTTCGTAATTGATTAGCACAAAAAATTGAGATTATCTGCCTCCGCGAAGCGACAAAGTGAAGAAAGATAAAAAGAAAAAAAATATTTTATGTCAGATTAGGTTTTGCCCGCAACTTCGTCCGCATGGAATTTGTTATATTAAGTAGTAACTGCTCCCGTGTTTTAACCCACAATAAACCTTACTGATCCGCTCTAAAATTTTATCAAAATCGGTCCGTTTATAAGAATAGCAGATACAAACAGACAGAAAAAAACAAAAAAATATATTTTTTAGGCATCGGTGTCAGGCAAATAACTATAACAGCTAAAAAAACATTGTTATTTTAATATTAAAAACAGACAAAAAATTATTATTTCAATTTCAATTTCAATCATTTATTTAGCAAATTACACAGATTCATACACTTATTATCAAATTAAAATTAATATCACTAGTCACTCATTAATATAACATTACAAATTATAATTATTCATTTTATTTACATAATTCAATTAATATGTCAATTTCATTAATAAATATAAATGTCACGAAGTCCTCCTTGTACATGTTACGTGCTGCCTACAACAGTGGTTTACATACGGGCAGTCTAATCTTACAGCGAGCACAGCCAGCATGCTGTTGGTGCTCCCCCGCACCCGTCGTACCAATGAGGCGCCTCGCTTGCGCATTGTGGCGTAGAAGCAGTCTACACGCGCTTCTGCAAACATTGTTGACGCACTACAAAAGCGGGGGAGCCCCACCAACATCCTGAATGCATTATTGAACTGGACTCGAAGGGCACTGTACGATTTAAGCGTATAGTCATTCCACAGACTGCAGGTGTAGAAAGAGGTGCAGTATGCTCTAAAGAGTGTTACTTTCACCTCCCTCGAGCACTTTGCGAACCTGCGGATGACCATATTCGCTCTAACGGACAGCGCCCTCCGCTCCCGCTCAATGTCAGCATCATCTTTCAGGGTGGACGTTACTACATGACCCAAATATTTAAACTTACTGGCCAGAAGTTGAGCATTGCCATACAACGTGGCAATGCTGCCAGCACTGCCCACTGTCAGCGGTCTTTTATACTAGGTTTGTACATAGATATTTACTTTAGCTTTAAGTCGTTTTTTTCAGGTTAGTAGAAATATCGTATTTTTTTTCATTTTTAACTAATAGTTTAAAAACAGACACTTTAATTTTATTTATTTGTTTTGATGAAAAGATCTACGTACCTACCTACCTATAAAATACCAGTTATATAATTAATACGATATATTTTATTATTGTGTCCCTAAAAAATTGAAGGACCTAATAAATTAATTGTAACTTTAATACATTTAGTTGAGCCAATCTTTTTGGTTCTGGACTCACGATGTTCAATCTTTTTTTAATTATGGTAGGTACGTTTTAAAAAACGGGGCCTCCAAACAAATTTTATACGCGTATTTTAGGTCCGTTTATTGCTTCCTTACAAAATAAGGAATTTCTTCCTTGTCTGAAGTTTTTTACGAAAATACAACTTGGAGGGAAAAGTTTTGGAGTTCTTTTTAACGCCTCTTAAATAAAAAAGAACTTAATCTTTTTATTAAATTATTAATTTTAGGGAAGTGTAGGATTTGGAAACAAATACAAAAATTCTTTGACGGGCTCAACAAATGGTTGGCCTGTCGGGTATCATAACGAGATAGATAGATATATTCGTAAAAACGTGGGACCTGTCGCTTACGGTGATAATGCTTGTGATTACCCAAGTGTTGTATGAGAACATAACATCACACCTATTTAAACCAGATAGATGTAGCAGAGGTGTGGAGAAACCGAACTAGTAAACTACTTTTTTTTTTTATACTACGCCCTCAGCGAACGAACGTGTAGTCCACCTAATGGTAAGTGGAGTACAGCCCATGGACATCAACAATCCACAAAAGCAGATTATAGATGCGTCACTGCAGCAGTAATTTCAGGGCCTGATCTCACCACCAAACCGGAACACAGTAATGGAAGCACTACTATTTGGCGGCAGGTTAAAGGTGAGACGGTGGTGCTGCCGCCGTCGAGCTTGTTCACAAGAGCTCTACCACCAGTAAATATAATACTTGCAATATTTAGGTCCTATAGAGGGTAATAAACAGTCCCTTTCTACTTTTATCTCGTTTAGTTTATGTTTAAATAAAAGATTTAGTATCTAATAAACTAACAATACTCGTTTATAAGGTACTTAATCTTTCATTAAGCAGCCTCAATGGTCGCGTGGTTACCAAATGCGCTACTCACCGCGATTCCCGGGTGCACGAAGTTGGAATTGTGCCCGGTGGACGGCGATAGGCTACCCCCCTATCCCATGGGACCTAAACATAACAGGTGAAATGTGGGTGTTGTACCTCTGCCACACCCTTTTAGATAATATAGGCGTGATGATGTTAGGTTAGTTACTTAATTTAGGTTATAAGTGAAATCTTTCAATTGGCCTTATTGACATATATGTTATAAGTTCTTCTATCAAATGGTATACGCTCTAAGTTCTGCTAAGAATAATAAAATAAAATGAAATAAAATGGACTATCTGTAAAAAAACATCAAAAGTAGTAAGTAGGTAAAGTAACCTCAAAAAGACATAATAAAGTCTGCAAGGCATCTCAAACCTGCAAAGCATGGCGGACAATGAAGAATGACGCCACAAGATCTCAACGCCGCCTTCATTATTATGTTAAAAACGTAAGTCCGGATCAGAGACTCAAGGTTTTAATAAAGACAAGTATTAAATTTGATACTGCCTTCTGGCGGTGTACATTTTGTTTGTCCTATCAAAAAGGCAAAGAACCTAACTTTTTATGTCGCAGCTCTACCGGCCTGGCAATATATAATATGGCAATACAATATATATTTATAATCAATTCGGTCCGTCCGTTCAATCCCGCAAAAGTATGAAACATGCAAATATTCACACAAACTAACGCCTTCAAGAATACTGTGGTAGTATTTAATTTTATGGCAGTAGTAGATAGCTCACTTTGAGCTATCTACAAACAAAGTACCTAAATAACTAAATGTCAGCGTCTGTCTGTCATAATATTGCACGTAAAAATTATAAAAATCAAAACTACTTCCTTGAAAAGACATAAAAGTCAATCTCTTACAGAAAGGACCTACAAAGCATGGCGGATGAATGATGTATGACGTCACAAGTTCTCAACGCCGCCTGTCTCTCCATTATTATGTTAAAAACGTAAGCCCGGATCAGAGACTCAAGCTTTTAATAAAATATTTGATACTGCCTTCAGGCGGTACATAAAAGAGCTGTGCTTTGATTTTTGTAATAGAAAATAATTAAACTCACAAGTGTCTAATTGATCGTAGATAGATGTCATAATATAATATAATATGATTTGGATTTTTTACAGTAGATAGAACGCCAGAAGCAATTACACTATCCAATGGTCCCATTGAACATATTCACTCACACAAGCTCACCCAGTCTCAGAACAAATTTTGCCGAATCACACAAAGATTTGTCCCATGTGAGGATCGAACCCACAACACCAGTGCAGTGGAGGCGAGGCGACCGCTTAAACCACTACACCACACGTGCAGACAACAATATCACAGATCTACAACTTAGAGCAATAAACTAACTGGAGGTGTCATTGTCAGGCGTCACCCACTTCCAAATGTGGAAAACACCGCACGTGATACTTTGATTTGACACTAACGCGGAACAATCAAGCCCCCGCTCTCTGTGAGTTTTGGCAGCATTATTGGTATTGATATTTGCACTCTTAGCGTGTCCATATTGGTTCTTAGTCTGAGATCTACAATCGTTTAGTTGTTACTTATTTGCAAATAGTATTTAGACTATATCTTTTGTAACCAAGGAATTCTACATTTCTTAAACTCTAATAGCATGCAATAAACACACGCACTGTAAATTGTAAAAATATAGGGAAAGCCTGCATATTTAAATGCATGCATATCAGGTAAATCTATTAATAAAATAATATTGCACGCAATAATTATCCTTCTACCCATATTTTCCTTGCATGCTATTAGGTCTATGGCAATTATTTTTATCGTGTTCGAGGTAATACACGACAAATTAATATCTTAGAGTTGGATAAGTATAAATAACCTTGTATAACGTATATAATGATTGGGTTGGTTGCCTGATGGTAATTGTCAAATACATAGATATTTAAACCAGTTATAATGAGATTCAGTATACCTCTATTTTTTGCAAATATTAGCTATAAGATTTCTTCAGTTTTTTTAATAATACACCAGCATGACATATTGCCTCCAACACAAACCATATTCTTATCCATCCAAAGGTTGCCTGTAAGAAATTACTCTTTAGCGATAAGACCGCCCATTGTGAATTTAAAATAATTTAGGTTTGTTTCTGTATATGTTGTCAAACTGTAAATTTGGTGTACAATAAAGAATATTCTATCTATCTATCTATCTAATGAGATTCAGTAGTATGTTAACACAAGTACTTGCCAATATACATGCCACTGTTTTCCTAAGGACGCAAGTGGTATCAAGGAGATCACTCGTGCGTTGTCGACCTTTTTGATCCGTTTTGATGAGCGGTACTTTGATCATTCAGTCTCTTGTCAGTCAACGATTTATTTTTAAACACGAAGAGTTATTTATAAACATTGAATAATAAATCTTATGAGCCTAAAGTCAATTGGTTTGCCATCTTCTTCTTCTTTTCGTTTCAATGGACAAAGTTTTATATAACCCCAGCCCAGTACGTGGCCACGGTAATAGCGTTCTCTGCAGCCTTGTTTAGGTCATCCAACGAGCAGCTATCAGGGCAATTGGGGCACTCAAGTAAGTGGCTCATTTTTTGCTGAGGTGCACCGCAATCGCACTGCGTTTGTTCTGGTCCAATAATACCCCATTTTGCCAGATTTTGTCTGCAGCGGCCAACCTGGGATCTCAGTCTATTCAGGGATTTCCATATGGACCACTGCAGATTGGATCCTGGGGGTAGACTCTCCTGTGTCTTAAAACCGGCAGGTGGAGGGATTTTTTCCTGCCACAGCTTTATCCTGGCATTAGCAGGCCGATCCTCGATGGCGACTGCTGAATTTAAAAAACTATTACGGCTCTTTAGCCGCACCGGCGGTGGTCTATGCCCATAAAGAGGGTGTCGGGTGTCACGTTCCTGGATGGTCTTTTCCATGCTGCAGGAAATGTCTCTTCGGACATACGGTGGAGCGATGCCAGCCAGGGGATAAAGCTTGTTGCCATTGAAAAGTTGCACTCACTTCCATATACCAAGAAGAGTTGGAAATTTTGGAGCTGAAGCGGGACTTGAACCCGCAGTCACTGGATATCGTCCAACTGCTCTGCCACCTGAACTATCCAATTCAGTGCCGGATTTACCTTAGACGGGCAAGCAACCACTGATTTATAACCCCCCCCCCCCCCCCTATTTTTTAAATAACAAAGTACAGATACAGTTTCGAACTAATTTCAAATCATTTCAATCAATGTCATTTCGAATTTTGTTTTATTTCAAAAACTTTTCAAAATTTTATTAATTTTGTAAGAATGTTTAAAAAAAAACAAATTTCGGACTCCTGTCCAAGCGGGGCCCCAAGCAATTGCTTCCTATGCTTCTTGGTAAATCCGCCACTGATCCAACTCTCGCTCTTTACAGCTCCTAACCAACTGGTTTTGACCTATCCATTAACCGAAGAGCAACCATTTATTAAAACATTCAATGGAATTTAGCTGTCAGAAATACAATTAAAAATCGGCATAAATCCATTAGAATTTCCTTATTTTACTCCTAATTTTCTATATGTTTTTATCTTAATTCTTCTTAAAAAAACAGGTACTTGAAAAATCAGGATTTACATAAATAGGACTTTAAATCTTACGTTTAATTAGCAACAGATAAGTGCACTGCAAGCTTGTTAAAAATACACTCAGATACATTCAGCGTTAAATAGCCATGTATAAACAACATAATACATTTTTCCGTGTACATCGTTAACTGTTGGATAAACAAAACACCTCATATGTTTGCGAAGGACCGAACTAATTACCTTTTGAAATAAAATACTGAAAAGCAAACGTGTTTAAAGTACTAAAAATGTTTGCAAAGAGATTTTTGCATGACTTTTGAGTTTTTTTTTTTAGGTGTGTGGTGAATTGAAAAATACACGCATTTGGTTCGACGGTGAGCTATGTACGGAAAGGCGAGTGAGAGATAGAAAGCTTTGCGGTCTGTTTTTGAAGAACCTTGAACATTTTGTTCGATACGTTCTCCTAACACTAAATTGAATTAGCATGGACTACACATGGAAAGTGGTAATTAATAATAATAATAATTCGGATTTTTACATTAGATAGAACGCCAGAAGCAATAACACTATCCAATGGTTCCAATGACAAGGCCAAATACACACATTCACTCACACAAGTACACCCAGTCTCAGAACAAATCTTTGCTAATCTCACAAAGATTTGTCCCATGTGGGGATCGAACCCACAACACCAGTGTATAACTGTATTTGATCGTATTTCCTGTATTGTTAATTTTATGCTTTGTGCCAGTAAAAAAATTCTTTCTTTCTTTCTTTCTTTCAGTGCAGTGGAGAGCGGCGAGGCGACCGCTTAAACCACTACACCACACGTGCAGACAAAGTCAAGATCAGAATACAAATAATAAAACAGCTACAATCCATGAAGATTACAGATTACATAAATTGTTAAGATAGTTTTATGATTATATTATAATATCTAGTAAAAAAAAAAATGATGGTGAAATGCAAATGTTTGGCTGCCCTTTGTTTTTTTCATTATTTGCACACATGGACGGTGTAGTGGTTAACGTATGCGCCTCTTATCGCGAGGTCTCGGGTTCGATTCCGGGGTCAGGCAAAGTATTATTTGTGAACTTTCCATCAGGAAATTCACAATAGCAGCACGGAGTTGGAATTGTGCACGGTGGATAGCGATAGGCTCATCCCCTATTCTATAGAACTTAAACATTACAGGTGAAGTGTGGGTATTATTGTTAACTCATGTATATTTTTGCTCTACAGTTTCGATCGTGGTCACGAGCCGACTGTCGAGGAAAAAAGGTATATATGAATGAATGAATACATTTATTTCAGATAATTAGAAAATCCATATACATTATTTAAACACATAACACAACATTAAATACCATTAAACATCACATAACATTGAGACACAAATACAAATACATTGAGACACAGTAATTGCCTTTAAATATATTGAAGACTAATGTCTATAAAATATACTCGTAATTATAATAATATGTACAAATCGCGAAAGTTTGAAATCATTTATTTACATTTGCAATGAGATTTTATCGAGAATCGAGATTTGTGGTGGGCAAATAAGATCTTTCTAGATATAGCGACCTTGCAATGAATTTAATGTTTTCTAACGTTTGCACATTATTGTCGAAATAAAACGCCTTTTTTACATCTAAAGTAGACAATATTATGAATTCTGAGCTAACGATTTTGAATATGAAAAAACATGCCTTATCTCTGATATAATAATCAAATTTTATTCATTTCGTGTCCTTTGAAATAAATTGTCTTCTAAACTGTTTTCAGACCTTTAGCGTCAAGATAATTTGTGTTTTTATAGAAAAGGGATCGTTCTATACTGTTCAAGATTAAGTTTATTTATTTACACTTTTTATTTTGTATCATTAACAATCACTCGATAGCATTAGAGGAAAAATTAGAAGTCGGTGTTAAGTCTGAATGACCTGACTAAAGTTTTATGAAAAATTATGTTCGCTCTCAATATAACAAGTGCAGATTCATCGTTTGCCTGAAATATTCTATAACGTGTGCCTGTCTCTAATTGGAAGCCCAGATTTGTTCAATACCTTATGTCAATTAACTGCGATTCAAAACTAAATTGTTTCTTACTTTGATTTTTGCAAAATATCGCAAAAGGGATACAAATACCAAATACGTTGGCGTAGCGGTTAAAGCGGTCGCTTCACCGCTTTCAACTACGCTGGTGTTGTGGGTTCGATCCCCACACGGGACCAATCTTTGTGTGATTCGCAAAGATTTGTTCTGACTCTGGGTGTGCTTTGTGTGTGTGAAATGTATGTTTGTGAACATCCCCGCGAAACAGGATTTATTCCAAAGCAGGCGTCGTTTTTATAAAATAACTAAATAACTAACTAACTAACGTTCATTTTAAAATAGCAATTGAGTGACAATCAATAATATATCGATGGAATAGAAGCATTTTTCTATTATAAATGTCTTTACTCTCCTGCCTCAATTGTTAAGTGGTAAGCGTATACGCCTCTCACCGTGAGGTATCGGGTTCGATTCCCGGGTCAGGCAAAGTGTTATTTGTGAACTTTCCGTCAGGAAATTCACAATAGCAGCATGGAGATGGAATTGTGCCCGGTGGATAGTGATAGGCTCTGCCCGTATCCCATGGCACTATAACATAACAGGTGAAATGTGGTTTTTACAACTCTGCCACACCCTTCTCGGTTATATAGGCGTGATGTTATGTTTATCCTTATATGTAAGAACTTGAAAATGTACACTTAGTATGCAATAAACGATTTGTATTTGTATTTATTTGTATTTGTATTTTTCTTTCACTGGTTTGTTTGTAAGAATTATTTAACCCATACAATTAGAGCCACAGTAGACTTGGACCATTGTCACAATCATCAAGTATTATAGTAAGTACTCGTTAGATAAATCTATATCACAAACAAATGAAAGTTCACCTTTATATTCATGCAAGTTACTATTGATCTAGTGGTTAATTCTTATTCGACGACTGTTAAACAGGCCACTACTATCATAGTGAAGATATTTTATTTTAGAAATAACTCCTGCTTTGTGGGGGGTGCTCACAAACATGCATTTTACACACACAAAGCACACCCAGAGTCAGAACGAATCTTTGTGGATCACACAAAGATTTGTCCCAGGTGGGGATCGAATACACAACACCAACGCAGTTAAAAGCGGTGAGGCGAACCCTTTTACTTCTCCACCAACCGTACACTCCTAATTTTATCTACAGTTATCTATTTTAATAAATAGTCCACCTTTGATTATTACAAACGATGGAATGTAATAAGCTTTTGTATTCAGCTTTTTTTTACTTTAAATACCTTAATACTTTTAATGAAAGAAATGTCTTAGTATAAAATATTCATACATGTTTACTTTTGATTACTGAAATATATTTGATGTTAACTGAACCTGAGGTTACGTTAAATATGTTTATGTTAAAATAAATCGACTAAATAAATCAATAGTCCGTATTACAAGGTCAAATTTCAATAAATCTTAAAAAATGCTTTTTGAAAATATTGTTATCTTTGACAAATTACTTGAGATAGACCTTGTTTTATGTTGCCTTGCCAGATGAAGCACAAAATCACAGAAACAAAAACAAGAAAAATTTACTATAAAACATGTCCCTCCATTTACAAAGCAAAATAGACTAAAACCGTAAATTTTTTACACAAAATCACACTTTTCACCTAAATTATATAAAATAAATGTAAAATAATTCCAGCAAGGCCATCGTTAAAATTACCGTAAACCTTTCAAAATACCCAATCACATGATTCGATATAAAAATACATTTAAAAACAGTTTTAAAATACATTTCAGTTTACAGCGATAAAGTACCCACCTCACTATATGTCTTTCAGGAATAACACTACACTACACTAAACTTCACTACGGAAATAACACTCACTATTTACAAATTTTACACAAAAAGTGGTCAGAAAAAGTTGTTTGGCGCGTATCCGGGAGCGCGCCACCGAAAAGCCGTGTTGGCGAGCCACGCGAATCTACAGGTCTGACCGCACTGCAATGCCACAGAATTTCCCGCTCGAGAAAAGGACAAAGATAGACATACATTTTCCTCGTTTGCTAGAAAGAGATAGGTTTATTTTGTCGGTTTCGCGTCTGCGGAAAAGCTTCGTATATACATAAGTAAGTTTGTGAATGCGGTGTTCTATAGGAATCCGCGGCACCCACGATCGCTTATGTTAAATTAATAATTCATTCAGTTTGTTTGTTCTAGTTTTGTACTTGTAATACATTCTTTTTTATATTTGCTTTCAGCTGGAGTTGCATAATAAACTGATGAGTAACAGCGGTATTAATGGTAAAGCGATTCTCTTTGAATTCACTTTGAGAGATTGAAGTAGCGAGCGTTCATTACCCCGAATTTTAGGGAAATTTTAAGTCAATAAGAGTGATTAGAATATCTGTCTTTGACAAATATTTTAAGTTTATACTAGTGATAGGGTTTGAAAATTAACATAAGCGTTATGTGGTAGCGCAATTAGTTCAATAATCAACTATAAACTATAGGTATATATTTTTGTGGCTATAGCTAATTTCTTTGGTTAGGTTTTGATTATTTTTAGGGTTCCGTAGCCGAATAGCAAAAAACGGAACCCTTATGGATTCGTCAGGTCTGTCCGTCTGTCCGTCCGTATGTCACAGCCACTTTATTCCGTAACTATAAGAGCTATACTGTGGAAACTTGGTAAGTATATTCGGTGAACCGCATTAAGATTGCATACAAAAATAGAAAAAAAACAATAAAAAAACTTTCATATCTTTAAATATCTTTAAGTAAAAGCATAATGGAAAATGTACCTTTCCGTTTCCGGGGATCGGAAATATCTTTTCCAGGGTTAGCCTCAATTCCACAGGTGTTAGATTAACCTTATTGATAGGATAAGCCAATAACACATAATTATAAATGAAAATGACAGCTGTCTTCTTTATTCGAGTGTTACTTGGGTCACTTTTATATCCAGTCAGATTCTATTTTATAAGGTAGATAAGAGCTATCCAGCACTCTGAAGTTGGCTCCTAAAGTGCTAAGTTTCAGTTTTTAACAGCATTAAACCATAATCTCGAATCAAGCACTAGATAAGTAAACTTTAATCTAACTTTGGATTGCGTCCGTGAATACAACTTAAACTTATTCTCACTAACTTTGAACTAAATTAAAACTTAACTCATTGTAATATAGACTTATAATTATTTCTTGGTTGACTAGTTTCTTGGATGTTTACTTATTCCTGTCCATCCAAAGGTTGCCTGAAAGAGATCACTTTATAGTAACTTTAAAATAGCTGCTTTTGAATCTATTTGCCTCTGTTATCCATGCACATTGTGCATGACTATATATATGTGTGTATCCAGCATTATTTAATACTGAAGCTCATGAACGACGACTTCTCCAACATATATTATGAACGTCGATGTATCCAGCTCCTTGACACCACGGATATTACAAGAAGACTAAAAAGGAGTAAACCCTTTGAGTTAGTCTAGTGTAGTAAGAACAATGTAGAACGATAACAACTACATATAAAGAACACATTAACGAAGTGTCTTTCCGGTAATAGAGACAATAAGATTAGTGTTAATAGATATCTAGATGACAATAAGATTAGTGCTAATAATTTCTAATAATAGCAGCGTAAGTTCTAATTAGATTACTTATTAGCCCCTTAGGCTAGATTGTAATATTTATGGTGGCCTAATGATGTGTCTGGTACATCAAACAATTAAAATAAAATAAAAAAAACATTGTGAGTGTTTAAATTAGACTGTGTATCACAATTATGTACTTATTCTTTGTGTACAGTGGGCCAAGCAATTAGGTATGCAGGGCAGAAACTTCTACACCATAGTGAAAACTGACTGCAATAAATACATGTGTGAATTACATAGTTAATAAGTGTAATATACCCACTATTTAGATATGTAACTCACTTATCCATAACTGGTGTAGTGGTGTGGTGGTCTTTACTATGACTTAGAAGTTTTCGCCCTGCATACCTAACTCGTTGGCCCACTGTACAATAAAGAATTCCTTATCTATCTATACATCTATCTATTTTAATGTTCGATAGAGCGTCCGGTCAGCTATAATTGCATTTCAGTATTAATGAATAATCTCGGGTTTAAGTATTGTAGTCTTCTTTTTCAATTTTCTTTCCAATACAAAATAAAAGAGCTTATATTTTAATTAAGACTTCTGTAAATTGTTATCTCAAACTAGATTGTTAATTACTTAATTATTTCAGTTTATCAAAGACATTGACTGTGCCTAAGAAGGATATGAGAATGTGGTCGATTGCCAAACTAATCTAAGGGCCAGTTTCTGAGAGTCGGCTAGATTTTATCCGTCCCAAGAAATATAATCTGACTGAATTTAGAAGTGACAGAAGATACACTTGAAAAGAGGACATAGTTGTCACTTTCGTGTATGTGTATTTTATATGCTTATCCTACCAATAACGTCCATTTAACACCTTCTTCTTCTTCTTGTCGTGTCAATGACAATAATAAAAATGTTTTTCTTCTATCTATATGGGTTTAGACCAATAGGATGAGGCTGTGACGCCTTTTCGGTTGGCCTGCATAAGGTCTTTTATGGTACAAAGGGTGGGAAGATGTGTGCAAGACAACAAATGGGACCATATTTTGGGTGGGCGATCCACATTCGCAACTAATGTTGGATGTAGTTGTCAATCCCCACTTGGCCAGGTTGTCTTTGCAGCGACCAACTTGGGTCCGAAGACGGTTTAGTGACTTCCAGATCGGCCACTGCAATTCGTTTCCAGGTGACAGATGTGGGGCTAAGTGTGGATGTAGATACTTTTTGCCTCTAAACTTATTGTATGAGCACTTAATGCACCGAAGCACTGAAGAGAACTAATAATTTTAAGATGGTCACACATTCTGCGATAGACCGCAGTAAGCATTACTTTAGCCGGCGATCGTTCATTACATCGACATCGATCGACCAACCATCGATCGATTCATTTGACGTTTAAAGAGCCAATAAGAGCGCATCACGCCTGCGCAGTGGGCTGTTTTACGTCGAGCGATGTGCAAAGTCGATCATAGTCTTATAATAACAATGGATCGATGGCAGAATGGCAGAAAAGGACGTCGTTCTATCGGTTTTGTGAAGTAAAAACTATAAATCGAAGTCATTTTCTGTCGCATTTTTCATTAATACGCGTACTAACTTGAGTGCCAAGGTTTAGGTTTTTACAGTGTCTATCCGTTGATAAAACAAACGAATAAGATGCAATAAATATGAATGAACGTATTGGCTACGGTTCAAATTAGCAACGTTACGCTGCCGCCATTTGTTCACAGATTGTATAAATAAAACTGTGTTTATGTTATGAACCATAAAACACAGATTATATTAAATAGATTCAAGTGTGCGAGATTTAAGAGAAATATCGTTCCTATTTCTTATACCAAACTTGTTACAAGAAAATTCTTATTTATTTTAGATGTAAAATAACAACGTTAAAACGAATCACAATTTGAACTTAAAATTTCTAAAACAGTTGTGATAATACATAAAGCTAAGTTTTATTATAATTATGTTTATTTAAAATGACTGGTCGTCTAGATAATCTGTTACTGAGTAATAACATTTATTAATCAATAATTTAGCAAGTTCTTTTTTTAACTTGTTCAGGGTTGTTTTCTTATGCTAATTGGTATTTTATTGTACACAGGGCATACACTTTTTGAACAAAATAGCTCACAAATAATCGAAAAATCGAAGACAATCATTCAGACGAAACTTTGTATTAATAAATCCATTGAAGATTGTTTAACCTCAAATTTCGATTATGTTGAAGACGTAATATCCGGTCTGACGTAGTAGTACGAGAGCCCACGACCAAAACCATGTCTCATAGCAATACGGTAAAAACCCTATAAAATCGTTAGATTGTATGATTCTGTACCCGACTAGGTGTGTAGTAACGGTCGAAAGTGTAGCAACTGCGTGGGAGGCCATTTCTGCTGTGTCAAAAAAAAAAGACAGTCGGTATTATAGCAATACGTCTGATAGTGAAAATGTGCATAGATTTTATAATTGTATTACGAAAAAGTTTGTTTTCAGACATTTTGCGCGTAGCATATAGCCTGAGCGCATTTTTGAAAATGTCAACAAATTTAGCCGACCTGTATCATAGCAATACGGATAATTTTTTTTTTCAACTTATCGTATTGCTGCCATGATTACCAAAAACCTGTTTTCAGACACTTTAAGTGTAGCATATACACCCAAAAACGAAAATAACGTTTCGGAGTCGCCTGGCCGACGCCTCTAATAAATGTTTTTTTTAAATTTACAGCCTTCATAGATATTCAAGAATCTCCCTTGTCTATTATGTGTACTTTGACAGATGACAGATGTCATTACTTATTTCTTTTGTAAAAGTTACTCAAGTGTGCTTTAAATAAAACCAAAACTATCAAATCAATCAGTATTTAATTTCAACAGCCTCAGCGCTTGTTACGCTCCTGCCCCTTTCTTACTATTATACAGCTCACTCGCCAGCTGCTCCAAACGTTGGAACGACGCTCACTTAGTTGTCATACGTTGTGCGGTTGTGGTGGTGTAAAATGTCGGACCTGAGTTGTGTGTTTTGTAAAGAAACAACGATGATGATTTTAAATGATATCTGAGTATCGAAAAGTTGTCTGATAGAGAAGGTGCTACACTTAATTTGTCTGATATAAATTTTTTGCACATGTGGACAACTTATTTTATCATGTCCAACAATTTTCAGACATATTGCTATGATACCGATCGGTAAAATTTGTTAACATTTTCAAAACGATCTCAAAATTTAATGCGTTCACATTTCCGTCTGAAAATTGTTTTGTTCGCATCAAATAACCAAAATTTACTAATAAAAAAGATTTTCAGACGTATTGCTATGAGACATTTTTTTTGTCTCATTTTTAATTTTTTTAAGTGATTTTACGGGTTTGCGCTACACCACTAACGTCTGAAAAATATGTTTCCGGTATCTCAGAACTATCATTCAACTACAGTCTGCAAATCAGACATATTGCTATGATGCAGTTCGGTAAAATTCTTTGACAATTTTGAAAATTCGGTCAGATCAAACGCTACGCGGAAAATGTCTGATATTGGTATTTTCGAGTTCAGGATAATCGTATCTATCGATTTGATGCGGTTTTGGCCGTATTGCTATGAGACAAAAATTTTGGTCGTGGGCTCTCGTACTATAGGTAAGAATGAGAGCATTGCAAAATTACTGCTTAGTATGTAGGTTACGAGTGAAAAATGTTATGAAGCGTTATTTTTGTTTATTGCTTTTTGACGCGAACTTGGCCCTTTGATCGTAATATATACGCTGATGATGCTAATGTTAGCTCTGTCCGCAAATGTATTGATGTTTTTTGTGTTTTTTGTGCCAAGAGACAGTAGAAAGAATTTCGACAGGCAATATTTGAAACTGTGACCTCGGAATAACTTTTTTTCAAAGTTCTGTCGTATTTTGCAATTACTAGAGTATTTTTGTTGCCACCTAAGCGTAATTCGCTTGTGTTGGCAGGAAGTTCACGTCACGTCGTTCACGTGGTGTAATGGCCAGGATTCGAAACTACGATCAAATCTCCAATCTAAGTTTATATTAGGAATATTAGGTGTCCAGTGTAGCACCAAGCACATGGAATTCGGAAATACCAGATTACTGTGTCATCAAATATATAATGGCTCTTAAATTTTAATGCAACGATTTTATTAACATTATTCAAGTATTTTACCACTGCAATGTGTCGAAATTCTACATTGGTCAAGGGTACAACGTGACACAGTTTGTTTCAATTAATGTGGAGTTTTCAAATGAAAGGCAAAATAAACATCTCGCCTATACACTACCCAGAAGGGTGTGAGAGAGGTGAATTATACTCACACTTCACCTTTTATATTTATGGATTTTTTTAAAATATTTATGGTTTTTTTTTTACATTAGATAGAACGCCAGAAGCAATTACACTATCCAATGGTCCCAATGTCAAGGCCAAAATAGACACATTTACTCACTCAAGCACACCCAGTCTCAGAACAAATCTATGCGAATCATACAAAGATTTGTCCCATGTGGGGATCGAACCCACAACACCAGTGCAGTGGAGATGTATGTTTAGGTCCATACTTATGTTAATCTACTATATTGACATCCACCGGGCAAATTTTTCAATTAGTGTAACCATTGAAAATTGTCTGACGCAAAAACCACGAAAAAAAGTTCTCTCAGTGTGAATTCGAATACGCTAACCACTAGACCTAACGACCCATATGTAAGAAAACCCCAAAAAAATTAACCTAACAATTGTATCTTCTTTACGTGTCAATGGAAAAACAACTATGTAGTTTAAATTGTTTCCATTGTGGTGGAAGGATTGGCCAGTCGCGTTGATGTGACTGCCCAGGGTGCGCCGGACGTCAGGGGTTTGAGATTAACGAGGACGCTCCTTCCATGCACCCCAATTCCCAAAAAAAAAACAATTGTATGAACTTCATTTATTCGTATTCTACAATACTGAAGTTTTGTATGTTTTTAAACTTTCGCGATTTAAGAACATTTTTCAAAAATAAGACAACGGGTCTAAATCGCATAATTATTATAAAGGTAAATAAATACCTATGCTCGACGGTTCGAATGACTTGCATCGTTCTTGGTCACGAGCCGACTAAGGTATTTATTCGCATAAATAAAGAAAAAGAAAAATAAAGTTTTGTAGTTCAGTATTCTAATACGAACCGTCTCACCTTTAATCTGCCACTAAATTACTGACTACTTAGGCATATCTTGTTTGTCTGCACATGTGGTGTAGTGGTTTAAGCGGTCGCCTCGACGCTCTCCATTGCACTGGTGTTGTAGGTTCGATCCCCACATGGGACAAATCTTTGTGTGATTTGCAAAGATTTGTTTTGAGACTGGGTGTGCTTGTGTGAGTAATTGTGTGTATATGGCCTTATCGGAGAGCGAGAGAACGCCAGCAGCAACTACACTATCCAATGGATATATATATATCCTACATTGGATAGTGTAGTTGCTTCTGGCGTTCTATCTAAAGTAAAAAAAATAAAAATTATATCACTGTAGTCCTCATATTTTACAAGCATGGCATCTGCTACCTGCTTTTGTGGATTGTGGATGATTATGGACTGTTATTACCACCTACCATCAGGTGGACTACATGCCCGTTTACAACATCATCATAGAAATAATTTAAAAAGTTAAGTGTCGAAATTTTACATTGTACAGTGGCAAAGGGTAAAACTTGACACAGTTTGTTTCAATGAATGTCGGTTTTTCGAGAGAATGTAAAAAATGAAAAGGTGCTTAGAAAGATGAATAGTCGTCTCGTCTTCACAAATATTAGGGTCGTTGTAGGTGATTTATAATAATAGCAGCCCTGTATCTAATACATGTACCACTGCTTGGCTCGGGCCTCCTCTCATGATGAGAATGGTTAAGCCATAGTCCACCACGCTGGCAAAGTGCGGATTGGTAGACTTCACACGACCTCGAGTACTTTTTTGGCACTCTCAGGCATGCAGATAACCTCACGATGTTTTCTTTCACCGATAGCGAGCGATAATTTATATTATGATAAATACACACAATCTTCGAAAAGAAGAATCTTAATGATTTATTTGTAGGTCATTTGTTATTTATTTATTGTGTTATGTTGCTTCTAGGAAAGTATAGTTTTATTTTGAAGTACTTTGATGCTTCTAATACATTTAGGACCTGTTTCACGGACGTCAAGTAAGAGCTATTCATCAAGTACATAATTACAACGTGACCAAATATAACAATGAACACAGCTGTCACTTCCACTTGTTTTGGATAATGTTAATTTGACAAATGCGGAACAGGTCTTAAATATTTTATATAATATTTAAGTTGAAAAATTAAGAATCCAGCAGGACTCGAACCTGCAACGCCCCAAGTGCTTTGCCAATTCAGCTATGGATTCGTATGCTGCTAGACTAGAAATTAAGGTTCGTCTAGCTAAGGTATATATAGGTACCTATGACGCTGGCACAAAAAGAGTTGAGAACTTGGGGCGTATACCCAGGGGGTGCAGGTTCGAGTCCTGCTGGATTCTTAATTTTTCAACTTAAATATTATATAAAATACAAAAAGGCATAGCAAAGCTAAAATTTGCTTTAAAATATTACAAGGTATTAAATACTTTAACAGCTTTAACCGTAAATACCACACCACAATAATAATAACATATCATCAGGCCTATATTTTTTTTTTCCTGATGACATTAGTAATTAATAATTGAATTTTATATTCATTAATATTATTTTTCTATTCCTATTTATTATGTTGACTTTCTAATCAACTTTGAAAATGATTTTTTAAAGGTCATAAAAACATGTTGAACATTATTATACTGTATGACCGTATTAGACCATGTTTTAGCTAAATAAATGATCTTATTTTATCCTTTCTTTCTTGAACACTATACTATTATATTATTTCTACTATTGCGAGAGCAATAGTTAATTCTAACGCCATCTATCGGTTACAGTAACAAACAGTATGTTGCTACTGAAAACGTAATGGAAACGCAGTTGTAGAAAATAACCTTTGATAACTAACATAAAAGGAAAAGAGAGGCAGCACTTTTGCAGAAACAATATGTTTGCTTGATTTCTATATTTAAGGGAGAACAATTTGTTGCCTATTTTCTATATACAAACGATATACGGGTTTAACTTATATAATATAATTAAGTTGCATGCGTATTAAAATGCATGTCTGTTGGCGTCCACTTTTTCAAAATTATTATTTTAATAATTCAGTTTGTCTCAATTACAGATTTAAACAGTTTTGACAAAAACATCTCGGACACAGATTCATTTTAGTGTTTAAAATATGATTTGATTTTATTCAGATATCGTACGTAGGTTTATTTTTTTTTAGTTTTTAATTACTTATTGTACTGATTCCAGGAAAGCCGGATCGAGCTGTCGTTGCTGCTTAAGCACTGCTGCCTAAGCTCTTCTGTGTCTGACAGGACAGCAGACGAATTTTCTACGAAGAAAAATTTTGCCCTAACGGAGGGGGTGTGTGACGACGCAACCGCGCAAAACTTAATTATATTTCAGTTAAATCCATATTACGTTAGTATGAAAACACGGCTCCCGGGAGTCTACTCATAAGTCTGGGAAGCTCTTCTCATAATTATTTGCCGTGATTTTGCCGAATTACATTGGTTTAAGCATATTACTTAATAAAACTTGTATAGGCACTGTGCCTGATATAGTTAGTGTTAAACCATGTTAAACATAAGTACGGTACTTCAATGTATTTTATGTTTCCTGTAAATTTATTAAATAAAGGACTTTGAAATGAAATGAAATGACATTGGTGTCGGTTTCTAATCTAACGGGTTCAGCTCAATATCAGGATTTTACGCGTAGCCATCAGACCTCCACAACCCAGTACCCTGGTACTGGGTTGTGGAGGAGTAGGAACTGCAATAATTATAGTAGCTGAAGTAAAATATGCACGAGTATCAATATCTATACCAACAGTAAATATATGATGAGCTCATACAATAAATCCTAATAATCCAATTGCTAATATAGCATAAATTATTCCTAAACAACCAAATGTTTCTTTTTTTCCTCTTTCTTGAGAAATAATATGAGAACGATTCTTTTTGTTGCACCTTCTGGTCTCTGTCTACCCGTAACGACTGCCATAGATCTTCAAATGGCAACCTGGACCCATGGCTAATTGAAATTCGTTATATTAAAAAGATGAAGAATGAAGAAGATGAAAAAGATGAAGACGACCGGATGGCGGAGTGGGTAGAGTACCTGCCTGCGACGCCGAGGTCGCGGGTTCGATTCCCGCTTAAGACAAATCTTTGTGTGCATGAACATGGAGGTTTGTCTTAGTCTGGGTGTTTCTATGTATAATAAGTATGTATTTACCAAAGAAAAGTATGTATGTATTCATATATATATGTATTCAGTTATTCTAGTACCCAAAATACAAGCTCTGCTTAGTTTGGGACTAGATGGCGCTGTGTAAGTTGTGAGATATTTATTTATTATTATTTATTTTTAGATCACCCATCCATCGGCCGTCCGCAATTAGAAATGCTTAACCGGTGCGGCTTTGAATTAGCCACGAACTCCTGTCTGATTGGAATCCCGTCTCATAAATATGTAGAATTATGCAATAGAGCTGAGCCGAAAATCTAGAACATATCGAGGATAGAAAACGTAATAGCTGTAAGTCTCAAAAAATCGAAAATACGTTTTTACTTCAAATTTATCAGAAAATAATACTGCGTTGATTGGTCTGGGTTTAATATTGTACGATAAATTTTGATGTATAATATTTTGACTAATTATTGGGTATTTATTGCTGTAACCCTACCAAAAACCTGTGTTTTAAAGACTATTGTGGATTACACCATTTTCGCGGTCAGCAAACATTTTAATTTTTAATAACAACAATGAACTTGCAACATTTAAAGGTGTAAACTTATTAAAACAAAATTGTTGTCATAGACAAATGCTAAATGAGCAGCGTTTAAATGGTATATAATAAAACAGAGTACAAAACTGGTTATGGCTTTTATGCTATAATTAACACAAGAAAAATAAAATTACGTTTCAAAAGCAGGTTCCTGTGATGTATAGTTTATGAGTCATGTTTTCTTTCTAATTTCAAAAAACAGTTTGTTGTCTCTGGTGAACATTTAGTGTTTCGAGGGTACAGCGTTGCGTTTTCCATCGTCGATATATTCAAGGCATTTCTTGTTTATTCTACCAACATAACCGCGTTTGGTTGAATCTAGAATAACACATAATTACAAACCAGTTGAAAATGTAAGTACAACCAAATTCCTTGGACTTACTGTAGATAGAAAACTCGACTGGAAAGCACATATCGCCGATTTGTCCAAAAAAGTTAGTAAATCTGCCTACGCCTTGCACTCTCTTTCAAATGTAGTTAGCACTGATGCTTTGACCACGGCATATCATGGCTTAACAGCGTCAGTTTTACGTTACGGCATAATCTTTTGGGGAAATTCTACAGACAGGGAGATTGTATTCAGGGCTCAGAAGAGGTGCATCCGAGCAATGTTTAAATTAAAGTCTACCGATAGTTGTGAGCCGTACTTTAAGAGGTACAAAATACTTACGCTGCCATGCTTATATATATTCGAAATCGCAATGTTTGTTAAAATGAATACCTCCTTATTTCCACGCTTAAATAATAATATTTCACGCAGCAGACGGGATGACAGTAGACTTCGCTTGCATCCCTCAAAAACAGCACTTATGCGCAAGAGTGTCATCTGCATGGCTCCAATAATATTTAATAAATTTCCAAAACATTGGAAAGAACTTAATAAAAATGCATTTAAGAATGTGATTAAAGAATTTTTAATGAATAAGGCATACTATAGCATTAATAATTTTCTGACAGATGAAATGTCATAAATATCCAATTTAATGTCTCTACTTAATAATTTTATACCTTTTCCTGTAATATGACACAATAATTAAATTTAGTAATATCTAATAGTTATGAAATTTAGTTAAATATAATAATAAAATTGAAAATTGCTTAAAATTTACATTACTTTTTGACATTATTGATTGACATTTCTGAATCCCAGCTTTTTACTGACATACCTACTATTACTTCATTCAAATTCAATTCAATGCTATTATACTAAGTCTACCTATTGATTATATATATTAAGCCTACATACTATTCTAAAATGAATGTAATTATTCTCCTAATGTGTATGTAAATATTTTTTGATAATTGATATAATGTAGTAATGTAACTAACTATTATAAGTTTTATGAAAACAATTTGTACGCCAAATGTGGCTAACATGTCTGGACATTACCTAATATTAATATCTTGCATGCGTCAGTATGTATACACATGTTATTGCAAATAAAGAATTACATTATCTTATCTTATCTTATCTTAACAATGATGAACAAGCAATATCCTCCTCACTGGCGTTTTACAATCCAGTGTAAACATAGTGCATGATCTATGAGTAAACATATAGGCATTGTACCATACTTTAGTATACCGATAAAGAAAATGGAGGCAGGGCATCAGACAGCAGATGGGAACGTCTTGGATTAATTACAGGTAAGTATATATAAAATCTAATTATTAACAAAAAACAATTAAGCCTTGAGAAGCCTCGTAGGTCTAGTGGTTAGCGTACGTGGCCTGTCACCGCGGGGTCTTGGGTTTGATTCCTGGGTCATGCAAAAGTGCTATTTGGAATTTAGATGGGAGCACGCCCGTTGCATGGCGATAGGCTCACCCCCTATCACATGGGGCCTACACATATCAGGTGTAATATGGGTATTTTATACCTCTGCCACAACCATGTGGGTATTATAGGCGTTATGTTAAGTTAAGTTATAAAAGAATCATTCAATGGTGAGTATTGCCCGCGGGCTGGACATACCTAGCCGCGCCTCCCACCGGACTTGATGACCCGGACTGACCAGCGGGCCCACCCGGACCCCACCCAGCGACCCGGCTGTCTTAGCAACCGGCGTTGATACCATCAAGACAGGCCAATACCTGGATTGATTACCCCGAGACCCCAATGGAGTCTACGAGAAGAACCTCGAGAGGATATTGATACATTAATCTTCCTATACCTAGTATTTTATAATAATAGCTAAGGACTGAGGTAGTTATGGATAAAAATTTCAGTGAACAGACATTAAAAAATCAAAAATAAAAATCCCAAAAACGTATTTCTTATATTTAAAAAACCCTATCTCTATATTTCAATGTCTAGTATGACAAAGGGGTATGACCAATCGACTATGCGATTGTTTATCGCTGCTGTGCTATCTATTCTGTGACTATGTCAAAATAAATGCTGTATGATATAAAGAATAATATAAAAGTATTATTTTATTAGTAAGCATGGTTTCATGGAAAAGTTAATAAACAAATGTAAAAACACGTAATTTTTCCAAGTGAAAAAAAATCAGCGCCTAGTTCATCCCTCATGTTTAAATTATACAAAATCACATTTGTTTATTAAATCCCGCTTAAGTAATGTCTCTTATTACTAAATTAATGTCATACACTAAACTAGAAATTACTTACTATCTTATATTCGTCACACAAGGGTTATGGCGATACAGTTTTACTCAAAAGAACGCTTTATTGAATATGGTGTACCTCAGGGGAGCGTACTGGGCCCACTCTTGTTTATACTACTAAAATCCTCAAGTGAGATTCAAGGAGTCGCCAGCTCACAGCACCTGAATAAATGACTTGCCAAAGATAACCGCCCAACCTATAACATTATTTGCCGATGACAGTACCATAACTATAGCTTCTTGTAAGGACATAAAACAATATAATATTGACATTAATAATTCATTAACATCTGTAATATCCTGGCTGGATAATAATAATTTGAGAATTAATTTAACTAAAACAAATATAATGCTTTAACCAAAGATCAAAAACAGAACCTCAAATTTCTGTAGTACATGATAAAAATATTATAAAAGAAACGGACACAGTTCGCTTTCTTGGATTAAATAATCATAGACAAACAACTTAACTGGTAAAACCATATTGATAGATTGAGTAAAAAAATTAGTAGCGCGTCATATGCCCTGTACAAATTAGCACCTACAGTAAAAACCGACGCTATTCTAACTGCTTATTATGGTCTCGTTGAATCTGCCCTTAGGTATGGATTGATATTCTGGGGAAATTCAACTAATCATGAGGTAGTTTTAAAATGCAAAAACGCTGTATACGGGCAATGTTTGGCAAAAAACAAACTGATAGCTGTAGGCCGTTGTTTGTTAAGCATAAAGTTCTGACACTTCCATCTCTTTATATTATAGAAGTAGCCACATTTGTAAAGACTAATACTTAGCAACTTGTTTCCACGCTTATGTGACAGTGTTGTAAGAAGTCCTTGAAAATTCTGTTACTTGAGAAATGCTACTACAATATATGTGATTACTTGAATGATATGCTATGATTATGAGAGATGGGGAATGTTACTGTGAATTGTTCAATAATGTGCTCTTGTTACCAATTTAAGCCTATATAGAATTTTATATTTTATTTTTATTTTTATCAATTTTTATTTTATTATGTTATTCACTAGTTATTGGATATTTTACCTGTTGACATTTTGTATTCTCTATTATTGATCCTAATTTTATGACATTAATTGTAATATTTTGCTGTTTCTATTTATTATCGGACTTTATAATGTTAAATTAATTTGAAATTGAATTAATAATTTTTGCATGTCATGTAAATGTGATAAAAACATGTTGAACATTATTTAATTGTAAGACCTTGTTGTACCATGTTTTAGCAAAATAAATGATCTTATCTTATCTTATCTTATTTAGTTTTTGGGCTTTGCCTTTTACAGAGGTTTCACATTTCCCACTGCCACTGTCCGAAGTGCCCGAACTCCACCCTCAGTGGTACTATAAAGAACAGTTAACTAAAACTTTTAGCATAATTTTAGCTCTTAATTATAATATTACGTGCTCAGTGGGTTCACACCACAAATTACTTAGGGTACCGTGCCCGAGGGCCTAAAACGAAACTCTATTACCTATACAAAAAAGATGCGCGCACACGTATCGTGTTGTCAAGTCTGCGCGCGCATCAAAAAATGTAAACATACGTCCGAAGTTGACGCTGACGCTTGCTTCCAACTGTAAGCTTTACTGGGACTTTGCTGTTTGCCACCAGGCTATATCTCATGAACCGTTATAGCTAGACAGTTAAAAATATCACTGATGAAGTAAAACTCTTGCTGTTATATATAACAAAAAATACAATAAACTATATAAAATAAACATTAAGGGCAGAGGGTTCAATACAACAAACGTGATTTTTCTTTTGCTTGATTCAGTTCGATATTGATAACGGTAACGGTAACGGGTAGACGCTTGAAATATTGACAAAATATTAAGTAATATATTAACTTTAAAAATAAAAACTAGAATTAAAATAAAAGGGTGGCTCCCGTACAACAGACATGATTTTTTTGCCGTTTTTATAGGTCGCAGGATATCAACAATCCACAAAAGCAGATTATAGATGCGTCGCTGCAGCCGAGGACTACGGTATTATGCCTCATGTGCCGGTAATTTCAGGGCGATCTCACCACCAAACCGGAACACAGTAATGGAAGCACTACTATTTGGCGGCAGGTTAGAGGTGAGACGGTGGTGCTGCCGCCCTCGAGCTCATTCTCAACAGCTCTACCACCGCTATTGAGCATTTCCTGACGAAACAATACCCAATACCACTTTGCCCGACCCGGGGATTGAGCTCGAAACCTCGCGGTGAGAGACAGAACAACAAGGCAGTGATTTCTATAATTTCATACAAACCAGACTTAGCCGTAACGAGATCCTAAAATAAAGGAATATGAAGTTTATTAGCACCTAAATTTTAAACACCATCTGTTTCATACCGTTCTATCTCTTATGTAAACATATTAACGTCTAAAATCGCATAAATGTATCCTAACTTTCTGTTTTAGTGTTAATGAAATTAAATGTTTGGCTAATCATGTTTTTAACGGCTTCCACAAAATATTTTTTGCTGAAACTGTTTAGGTGGGTGTTTTCACTTAGTTTTCTGTTTATAATACATTCAGAATCTGAATTCCAAAACCATAATATAACATCACGCCTGTATTATCCAGAAGGGTGTGGCAGAGGTGTACAACACCCACACTTCACTTGTTATGTTTAGGTCTTATGGGATCGGGGGTATATCGCCATCCACGGGGCACAAATCCAACTCCGTGCTGCTATTGAACATTAGCCGACGGAAAGTTTACAACTATATATTATTTGTATTGTATTTGATGAAATTTAGAACACATTCACGTAGCAGGTAGCTTATAGGTACCCTAGATTATCATTACGAATAGGCTTTTTTTATAAGGGGCTGTCCATTAATCACGTGACGTTCGAAAGGTGGGAGGGGTTCGGCAAAAATCATGAAATATCACAAGGGGGGAGGGGGTATAGTAAGATATCACGTGTATTTATTTTTTCGTCAAACGCGTGATTTCTAAACCGAAAAGCGGTTTAACCGATTAAATATGTTCATTTATTAGTATAGTATATGTTTTTCGCATGATTACACCATTCCTTTAACATTATTTTATACCAGTCAAAAACAACCTGCATCCATTCTGTATAGACATTTTTATCTTTAATATTATAAAAATTTTAAGATTCTTTGTAGGTACCTACTTACAAATACACGTGATTTTTGGTAGGGGGGAGGGGGCTAGTCTTAAACCTCACCACGTATCACCAAGGGGGAGGTAGGGGTTAAAAAATGTTAAAAAAAACATCACGTGATTAATGGACAGCCCCTAACCACGCAACGTAATCCCAGCAAGCAAGAGAAGCTGCGTGTGGTAGCTAGTCTCAAAACAATATTCACAAGAATACAAATACAAATCTATTTGCGTCATACAATAACCCGGTTATATTTATTATTTCCTAAGCAAATAAACTGTAAGAAATAGCCCAAATATTAAAGATCGTTATTTCATGATCAAGGCCAGGCAATCAATAACAAAAATATGAAAACATTTATAGCATACTTGTTGTTTCCCGTGACTTTTACTGCGAAGAATTTCTTGTACCAAGGTTTTACCAGCATTATATCGCACCTTTGGAAACAAAGGGTCACTTCTGCATGTTTTCCAACTTTACAG
Organism: Hypena proboscidalis; assembly: GCA_905147285.1. Lineage (NCBI taxonomy): Eukaryota > Metazoa > Arthropoda > Insecta > Lepidoptera > Erebidae > Hypena > Hypena proboscidalis. The sequence goes on from LR990147.1 coordinate 4,731,553, forward strand.
GAGGAGCATTTTAAACTTTTTTTTGTTTCTTTTTTTAAATAGCTCTTCATTACTTTTGTGTATTAAGTCGATTCCTAGGATATAATATTGATTAGGTTTTCACAAATAATCGTGAATAATATAAATACTCTATAGGTAGGGCTTTCTGAGAAACAAGCCATAAACTAAGGGAAGGGTACCAAAAGTGACGTTTTGGTTCCATTAAAAATAAATATCTTATGCTAAAGTGAGATTTATAAACAGAAGTGACGTTATGTTTGCAGCAAAGAAATACAAAATTTGGTAACAAAACGTCAATTTTATCCAGAAGTAACATTAATATTGCAAGAAATATAAGTTATTACTTACCGTAGTGCCCCTTCGTTTAAAATGCACGAAGTGACACGTCGGCTGTCAACACACTTCTGACCGGTTGAGACGTTACATTTCAAACAATCGTGCTAATCACGCAAAATAAAAGAACGTCACTCCCTCTCTCACAAGGCCGTTTTTCATGCGAATATCACCATTTTTGGTGTGTATATAAAGTCGATTATCGCGGTTTTTTCTGTATATTTAAGTCATTTTTGCAAAAAATTGCAGAAGTGACCCTTTGTTCCCAAAGGTGCGAATTATTATGTTTGCTCCGCAACCGTTGCGTTTAGCGTATTGTTAAAGCTTGACGACCGGATGGCGGAGTGGGTAGTGTACCTGCCTGCGACGCCGAGGTCGTGGGTTCGATTCCCACTTATGACGAATCTTTGTGTGCATGAACATGGGGGTTTGTCTTAGTCTGGGGGTTTCTATGTATAATATGTAGGTATTTACAAAACAAAAGTATATATGTATTAGTTATTCTAGTACCCATAGTACAAGCTCTGCTTAGTTTAGGACTAGATGGCGTTGTGTGTGAGTTGTGAAATATTTATTTATTTATTTATTAATGGAATTAATTGCCTCCGTTTATGAAAATTATTTCATTACTGCTCAGCTCCTTTTTGCCGTAGCGTGATGTAACCTGTACCTAGTCTTCCTCCATAAACGGGTAGTCCAACGCAAAATTATTTCAATTTCATACACACCAGTAGTTTCTGAGATAATAAACCAAACAAACAAACTCTTTGACTTTATTATTATTATTATAGCTGGATGACTAAAAGGCAATGATATTATAGAACTATAGATATGTTACGTTCATAGAAATTACGATTTAAATCCGTTCCGAGCTATTCCAAATTGCACACATTGACAAATGTAACTGATAAGTAAAACAAAAGATACGAAATAGCACGCAAATGAAAGAGATAGCTATAGTTTTAATGATTGCACTTCAGTGGTACGCACGTGACTGCGCTCGACGCAGGCCACACGCAAACTAAACACAAGACGTCCCAATTGGGACGTATTTGAGTATTCACAGCGCGAGCGCTTATAACATATCTGCTTTTGTTTTTATATAATATCATTGCTAAAAGGCTATTTAATTTTAAAGTATGTGTATGGAAGATCGGATGTGGTAGATCTTTTGTGAGTGGACAGCACGTCTTGCTTTATTATAGCAGCCCCAGAAATTAATATTCTGTGTGAGTTCTCTCATTGTAATTTATAAAAACACACACATCATTCAGAAAAATCATCATCTGAAAAATACTGAATATGCGAGGCGAAATTATGAGCATTAATTTTATTAAAAGTAGGATTATGAATTAGGAAACAGTTTTATGTCGGTTTGATAATAAGTTAACTACATGATAAAAGTTCTATATGAGTCTTTTTGGGCTTGAAGAATAACCTACACTACGATGTTTGTAATTCTAGGATTTAAACTAACACTAGTATTGTACAAAAAAATTGTAATATGTCATTTTATAAATAAAGATCTTTTGAAATTAAAATTGATGTCGATTTGGCACGCTTTTGGCCACGATTTCACCTGATGGTAAATGATGATGCAGTCCACGGTGAAGCATACTTACCTATTAGATAAATTAGTCCTACTTGAAAGAGAACCAAATTATACTAATGCGGAAACACAGACTATTGTGCATTGTGTTCCACTTATTGGCAGTAAGCATAAGAAATGTTGTACGCTTTGTTCGTAACGTATAGAAAACGCAAAAATAATATTTGCATTTGAATTTTCTTTTTTGTTTTTTAAAAACGATGCTCTCAGTAGGAAAAACTCCTGTGTCGCGGGGTTGTACAAACATATATTTCACACACACAAAGCACACCCAGAGTCAGAAAAAATCTTTGCGAATCACACAATGATTTGTCCCATGTGGGGATCGAACCCACAACACCAGCGCAGTTGAAAGCGGCGAAACGACCGCTTTAACCACTACACCAACCATGCACTCAAATGCCGACAGTATTCCAACTCATCACATGATTAACTATCCCAAAATAAATAAGAAAATGATAAATAAAACAATTTTAGATCTCATCGTAAATAATGGCGATGTGAAGTAAGCGTACAGGCGAGTTCTATTTTTATACAAAATCAACATATTTTGAACTAAATATCTGTCTCGTTGGTATAGTGGATAGCGTATGCGACCTCCCTCTTGGATTCGATGCCCGGTCGATAGTTATTCGGAATGTTATTTCGGATTTTTCCGTCAGGAAATTCTCAATAACAGCAAATTCAAATTCAAATTCAAATCATTTATTTTCATAGGCCCCAGGAGGCGTTTGAACACGTCAAAATATTACAAACAAATGATATAAAAATAAATTATTAGTAAAACTAAATTATACTAATTACAATGATTTGAATAACCGGGTCTTAGATTAATTTTAATCCAACGGTTTAGAATCAGATTAAAATCAAACTAAGTACCAGCTCCGATGGGTATTGCAATGAGAAGAGCTGGTGAGAAACTCATGTGCATCATCTTTTCAAATGAAATGAATAAAATATAATCATCATATCATACATATGCAAGGAGTTGGAATTATTGTCCCTGAAGATCGCATGGGGCTCACCACCTACCACAACGGGCCTAAACTTGGCAGGTGAAATGAGGGTGAAAGGAAATTATATCTTTATTCCTTAGACTTCACAAAGCACTTAGAATCGAAATACAAGAAAAGCGCTTAAACTAACTTCAGAGGTGTTATACACTTCTGCTTCACCATGCTGAGTAATATAGGCGTGGACCTCATCCATATTGAAAAAAATCATATTAGGCGGTGTCATATCCCTCTGCCTGACCTTTCAAAAACCCAAGCTTGAGGTTAGGTTACATTCAAAATCTAATTTCCTCTTACAGATTTTGTTACTTGATAATGTTAAGGAAAACCGCCTCGCCCCACCACTTAAATAAATTATTCTGTATTGATCTTAATATACTTATAACGAAAAAAGTATCATTATTATAACATCTGAGATTATTAAAACATATTTATCTAATATAAGATCAGTAGAGTTGTATAACATGGTGGTGGGTGTTTTTTTAGAGTGTTGGTTTAGAATTTTTGCTGGTTAATGGCAATAGGCTCACATGGTGTGCCTATTGCCATTAACCAGCAAAAATTCTAACTCCGTGCTGCTATTGAGAATTTCCTGACGGAAAAAACCGAAATAACACTTTTTCCCAACCCAGGATTGCCCACAAGACCTCGTGGTTAGAGGCCGTCTAAGCTATCCACTAAGATAACGAGGCCGTAAAATAAGGAAAATATAAAATCTCAAATCATTGTAATTAGTATAATTTAGTTTTACTTATAATTTATTTTTATATCATTTGTTTGTAATATTTTGACGTGTTCAAGCGCCTCCTGGGGCCTATGAAAATAAATGATTTGATATTGAATTTGAATTTGAATTTAGAATTAATGAGTTTACTGAACGGTTCAGGAAATTGGTTTCTCCAATCTCTACTTATATTACTTACAATGAAAACGATCTATCCAATCTTGGATTATAATTGCAAAATGACGAAAATTTGTAAATGATTGTGGTTGTGACATAATTTATTTTTAGATTTTCATTACCAAGCAAACACGAGGGCCAATTCTATCAGTTCTGGATAAGTTCATGGTAGCCTATTCGGGACTTATTTGACGGACTGCCTCCTTTTAAGTGGTATTTACACCTTAAACTACCCCATATCAGTCTAACTTTCTATTTGTCCATCCAAAGGTTGCCTGTAAGACATTGCTTTTTAGCGATAAGGCCGCCCATTGTACATGTCTTTATGTTAAATTATGTTCTATTAAGTGTCCTTTTTTTGGTGTGCAATAAAGCTTATTCTATCTATCGATCTATTTATAAAAAGTTTTATTTTGGATTACTTGTAATAAAAGTGGTATCGATCTTACGATCGAGAGGTCGTGGGTTCGAATACAGGCCGAATTAAGCTTAGCTGAGCTTAGCAAGAATACTAGTAATTTGTATCTGCAAATTACTAGGCAGCGTTTTTTAACAATTACTATAATCGGATTTACCTAATTATTTTTTTCACCTTCTCTACAGTTTATGTAAGTAGGAAATATTATTATTATAAAACCAATATCTAGCGATAATATACTAGAGACCAGTTTCAGAGGTCCCGGATAATTAAAAGTTACACACGTTACACTTGAAAAAAGAACGCAGCTGTCACTTTCATTTTTGTGATATATTTATCCTGCCAATAAGGTTTATCTAACACCAATGAAATTGGAGCTAAATGCTAAAAACGAGCAGGTTAAAATACTTGTTAAATAAAAAATCGAATAATCGTTCACTATCGCTAATTAGGTCACAGCACTAGTGCAATTCTTAGGTCTGCACTCAGATCGCGGGCCTTACTTATAGGTAATATTCTAAAACCATTTCTAGATTAAAAATGAAAATTGAATTTTCTTTTAAAACAACCACTATGGGTAGTAGCGAAAGAATGGCAACATTTTCCAAGAGTACAGCATTTTATATCATTGTACAAACAATGTGTACCGGACCGACAAATACGAACATGAAATCTTATTACTCTGGTCACATAACCATTGCCCTAAGGAGAGAGGGGAAATCGTAACCACCACTGCAAAAATGTAGCTTAAATATTTTTTTAAAACTTTGAAAAACCGGGGCTAAATCAGTATCCGAGCCTTTTTCAATTACATTAACGGTATATAACGGTGTGCAGTAAAGTCGCAGGTTCAAATCCTGCCGGTCCTATATCTTTTTCAACTGTTTCTTAGTATAATTTGCTAAGCATAGCTAAATGCTATAAAAATAATCAATTACATAGGGATCGGCTTTTAGTCTAACGGATTCAGCTGAATATCGGTATTTTACCTGAAACGACGGTGGAGGTAGGTGATTGGACGCTCAATATTGGACTATTAGCTGTCGGACTTTCTGGTCTCTGATTATCCTTAACGACTGCCTAATACCAAATGGCAACCGGGATCGATGGCTAACGTATTGTCCAAAGCACAGAGAAAACGCGTTAACTTAAGATAGTCATCCGACGGCCGACGTGGATAGCAAGGCTTAACCTGGCTAACGCACCGTGGCTCATGCCAACTCTCCGCTTATACGTTCCTTGACACTGTTTAATAACCTTATGACATCAAAATCGGAGTGTGATCTATTTGCTTCGTCTTGGATAGATGTACGTAGTGAAATATTGTCATTTTGTGAAAACTTGGATAAAGTTTAACCATTGTTGTTATTAATTGTATAGTTTGTGTCGTGTGTAATTGTTTTTATTGTTTGTATTTTCTTCTTTTTGATTATTGTCAAATATTTTTTTTATGTGTTTTTTTTCTCTTCTATGTATAACGCCTTGGTCTAAAACTGTAATGTTGAACATATGTTTAAGTAAATAAATAAATAAATAAACCTGTAGAATATGTCTTCGCGGCTTCAACTTAGCCACAAGGTCCTAAAAGCTGAATTCTTCTAAAATTAGTCTAGAAGAAAATATTTAAAATTCTCATCATGGTCCCGTTCTCCCTATTCTCCCCGTCCAGCTGTTCTTGTTCGTTGTAATCAAGACACAAACCAACATGTTGTGACCGCTGAGGGCAGCCCCTTAAGGAGAGGACCTTTCGTCTAACATTTTCAGTTTATATAAAAGAATTTTCAAATTCAAACTTTTATATGCGCATAGGGACGTATCCATCTGAAAACTGAAAACTTTTTAGAAACATGTTAACATGATTTTCAGTTTTTTACATAAGAATAAATGCTCATGCATCGAAAAGGCATTTATTAGTGATATCGCACCGCAGTAAAATCTATCAACGACCGGCCCTGAATGTTGAATGTATAATAATTATGAGAGGTTATTTCAGTCCCTAAAGGTAACATTAATTAATTTTGGACTAAATTGCAAAAATTCGCACAAAAAAAATTAAGCTTGCATGAAGTTTTTTGATGCAGTTATTTCACTATCGATTTTTTGCGGTTCGGCGATAGCTACTTTAAATAATTTAAAACTGTGCTCTTTTTTGTGGAGTACAACTCATGTACATTAACAATCCACAAAAGCAGATTATAAGTAGATGCGTCGCTGCAGCAGAGTACTACGGTGTTATGCCTCATGTGCCAGTAATTTCAGAGCCTGATCTCACCACCAAACCGGAACACAGTAATGGAAGCACTAATGGTGAGACGGTGGTGCTGCCTCCCTCGAACTCATTCACAAGAGCTCTACCACCTTTCTTTAAAAGGTATGGAAGATCGACCCATCTCCATCCCATTATCGTCATAGCTGAATCGATTATTATTATCGAATAGTATAATTTGCTAAGCATAGCTAAATGCTATAAAAATAATCAAAGAAGTTGAAATAACGTACGCGTTCACAACATGTTGGTTTGTATCCTACTTAAGATAGGAACAATGGATGAACGTGAACAACGTGACGTACCATACAATTGAGAAATTTAGGGTCCTGGCAAGAGGCGACCGTAGCTGGTTGTTAAAATGACTGCCCGGTGTGGTCGCAGGTTCCATTCCTGCCGGTCCCATATCTTTTTCAACCGTTTCTTAGTATAATTTGCTAAGCATAGCTAATTCATATAACAATAATCACTAATAAGTCGATTATTATTGATGGAAAACCAAAACAATTTCGCCACTTCTGAAGATCAAGGATCATAAATTATTTATTGGTACCCTACGGTCAAGGTCAAACTTTCACCATCCCGACAAGACATGGAAAAATAATAACATATTCATTGAATACACGGACTTGATATTGAAAAATAAATAAATAATAGGGTTGACACTTCTCGAATGACGCGTGACGGTTCGGACATTTTTCTGGGTCTTTCGGAGTACGAAAACGTGACAGGTACAATATAGTAGTCTACCCTTTATCTATTTATAAAGTACATACCCTTGTTTAAAACATTTGTTATTGTCTGTATCCTAATACAACGTATCCTACTAAAAACATTTCGGCGGTAAAGTAATGTCAAAACGAGTAGGCTGGTTATTTTCGGAATAAGAGTTAATTATTAGCATACCACATGCTTTTGAGGGACCGTATTTGTTCAGAACGAAATACAATATTTCTTATGGACAGTTTTTACCAGTTTTATTAAAATATATGAAACGCTTAATTTGATCATTCATACATTTTTAAACCCAACCTTTAATGGCACGCAATTTTTTACAGATTAGCAATTTATTATTTATTGGCATAATGGCAACTTAAAAATTCCACAAATAATTAAAAATATTAACTGAGCTAAAACCTGATTCCTTACTAGTTGTAAACCCCCTTAACAAAGCAAAAGTAATACGCACAAGCATTGTTTTAATTTAATAACCGTCACGCAGTCCCGCTGGACAGGCCGGACAAACAAAAAATTGCTTGTGACACCCCTAGAGAGTTCGCCTACTCGCTTTTCCCTTATAAAAGCAAGGGAATAAATCCAGGATTCACAGTGGAAGAGCAACCCTGAAGTCAGTAAGGCTTGTGGTTTCCAAGTTGTGGAAACATGGTAGTAGATTTAACTGGAGAATTTATGTGAGTATTGTTTCTATTAATGATGCAATTTTCTCTTAGTTTTTTTTTTTCATGTGCATTTGAAATTGATTTAATTTTTCTTTATAATTATCATTTTGAGTATTACTTTCATGTTTAATTACTATCTGAATAATCCCGTAAAATTTTTGGTTTTACCATTATGTATCGCCAATTCAAATTCAGTTAAAATCCTATTTCTTTTTTAAATGTAGGCGTAGTCAAAAATTCGAACTTTAACATCATAAATGTACCTTTATGAACATAAAACAGTACATGGGCGGACTAAATGCCGTAGACATTATCTACCACTCATCATATAAGTGATGCAGAGACAAGTAGACGGTGCATGAGTTTTGATTACTAAATTAAATACAATGAATACAAGTTTTCATTTAACAAAATTTTATGAAATATCTATGTTTGTAAACTACGTATTAATCAATTTCAATGACTTAAGTTAATATAATGTTAACCGTAGCATCATCATCTTCTTCCAAATATTTTGCAAAGAATTTAAAGTAGATTCAAATTTCATAATTCCTTTGCCTCCTTCTCTCTCTCATACTTTATGAATGTTTCAGATTTTAACAAGATGCGCCAGAAGATACACACGTGTCTGTTATTCTTCCTAATCATAACAGCAGATGTCGCTCTTGGGAAATCAAATAAAACTAAATCATTAAAAGCATTACACAAAAAACAAAATTCAGTAAAAGAAAAACCTGACAATGAGCGCGTTAAAAGATCGATTAACGATTATGACGATAGACCATTCTGGCCCAATAGAGGTAAAAAACAATTTGAAGACGAACCTAACTATAACACAAAGTATGATAGCGTAATGGATTTCAATAAGAAAATTGCAAAAACCAATGACAAAATAATTAAAGATCAACCATTTTGGGGTAATCGAGGCCGACGCGATTCCAATGAAAACTTTTATGAATATGAGTATCCAGAATTCTTCACTAAGCACTGTGGGGAGCAATGTGGAGAGATTCCATTGAAATATAACAGTTATAAAAATGTTAAAGATAGGAGGGAAGATTCCATGTCTCCGTTCTGGGCTGGTCGAGGCAGAAGAAATTCACTGGAGGTCCACGATGCGTCTGACCCTTTTTGGGGAAATAGGGGTAGGAGACAAGAAAAGGAACCATTTTGGGGTAATAGAGGTCGCCGTACTGAAGATGACCCTTTTTGGGGCAATAGAGGCAGACGTGATGACGAGCCGTTTTGGGGCAATCGCGGCAGACGCGAAGATATAGAACCATTTTGGGGCAACCGTGGAAGAAGACAAGACTCCGATCCATTTTGGGGCAATAGAGGCAGGAGACAAGAAAATGAACCTTTTTGGGGTAATCGTGGCAGGCGAGAAGACGATCCATTTTGGGGAAATCGAGGTAGGAGAAAAGATTCAGAACAAAATTTGGCCCAAAATAGAAAAGCCGACTTGAAAGACTCTATACTAAACGCGATTAATGATGTCGAGAGTGATATAGAAAATCTGTCCAGACTGAAAAAAAGTGCCACTCCAAGTTCTTTTTGGGCCAATCGGGGCAGAGATAACAGACTATCGCTTTTATTCAATGACCCGGCAAGAGCTCGAGGTATAATCCCGAAAATAAGACGAACTTCCCATGGGCCTGAAGAACCCGGCTCTGTTTTGGACAACACAATGTACGTTGAGGAACCAAATTATATTTTAGTAGAGAGGGCTAGTCGATCTTCGGGTGAAGATGACCCTTATTATATATCAAGAGGTAAAAAGTATTATTTAAATTACAGTTTGGAGCAAGCTGCTCGGGATAGGCGTGGTGCGATTGAAGAAATTGTAAAATCTGTGCGTAACGATCCATATTACATTGCAAGAGGCAAGAAAAGTAATGGAATAGATAATGGTAATTCAACGACGCAAAAAGAAGAATATACGAAGGCCAAAGACTTGATATGTGCTGCTATTGATCTGATAATGACAAAGAAAGATGGTGGTAAAGTTAAAAGGGAAACTGGTGACAACGATAGAGATAGACGTACGACATTGAAGAAACTAGCAGCTCAGTTGCAAATGGATCCATATTTCGTCAGCAGGGGAAAGAAGAGTGGACCTGCAGGCGACAAGGATAATCTTCAGGAGTTTATTAGTAATATAGCTGAAAAATGTAACTAGCGGTAATATTAGGGTATCAGATTGAAAATATTTATGGAATTTAATGTAATGGTAATCAATAGTGAATTCGAATAAATGTGCAATCAAAACTATGTCTGTGACCTGATTGAATAAAATATAGATTGTTTATGGTCTTCATTCATTTTGTAACTTTTATTGATTTTTAAAATAATGGTAAAATACCTATGGTTCGATGGTCTAATGGTTAGTATATCAGTTCGATGCAGATTCGGGGAAAGTGTTATTTGTGAACTTGCCGTCAGGAAATTCACAATAGCAGCACGGAGTTAGATTTGTGCCTGGTGGATGGCGATAGACTCATTCTCTATCCCATGGGATCTAAACATAACAGTGAAGTGTGAGTGTTGTGCACCTCTGTCACGCCCTTGTGGTTAATATAGGCGTGATGTTAAGTTATGTTATGTCACATAAAGTTCTCGCGTACCAATAAATAAATAAATAAATAAATATCTCACAACAAATAAAAACACAACGCCATCTAGTTCCAAACTAAGCAGAGTTTGTACTATGGGTACTAGAATAACTGATACTAATACATATATACTTTTCTTTTGCAAATACATACTTATTATACATAGAAACACCCAGACTAAGACAAACCCCATGTTCATGCACACAAAGATTTGTCTTATGTGGGAATCGAACCCACGACCTCGGCGTCGCAGGCAGGTACACTACCCACTCCGCCATCCGGTCGTCCCAATTACATGGACATTAAAGCTTCAGTTTCCTAGGAAAGCGGTGTGGAATAATGCGGCCCTAATATTATTACCGTGACACGATTAATATGTAATACGTTAGGTCGATCACCGCTCTCTAGGAAACCACTACATTTGTTTTACATAGGCAACGTTTTAGTGACGTCATTGTACCGTTATCTTTACGACCGCATTATTCCACACCGCTATGCTATGAAACCGAAGCTTAAGGGCTGCAACATTACTTCTAAGTTTTTTATACGGCAATTGTCCAAATCAATGATTTTGACATTTACTATCAGGAAAGTCTACGCAGGCCCACCTTAAGGTGATAGTTGCGAATCACCGCTCTCGTAGCGTGATGAATAATGTTCTCAGACAGGTACGCTTCACGGGAATATTGTAAAAAGTGAGCATGCGGAAACTTTTTTGATGGTTCGCTCTTTTATTGTCTTGAAACTTTTTTATAAAATATTCCTTCTCATGAAAAGTGAACGTGCGGCAACTTTTCTGATGGTACGCCCTACTATTGTTTAGGTCATGAAAATTTTATAATATATACCTTCTCATACTTTTATCTAAAAAGACTTTTAACCATAGATCCATATAAAACTAAGGATAAAAAAATATTTCAAGACTTCGAAGATATTCATGTTCGTTCAAATAAATTAGTCAGTAATAAATAATATGATTATTCTTTCCTAATACCTATCTGTTTGCGATAAACTCGAATCCGACAAAACAGATAATCATACAGTTTTCGTCAATAGATATAGTGATTCAAGAGAAAGATTAAAAACTTAAGCAATCATAATTACAAATTAACCTAGAAAGGTCTTCTTCTTCGTCGTGTCGATGGCTGAGTCAAATTTTATTTTGACTTGCCATCGTGGTGAAAGGATTAGCCAATTCGCTTTGGAGAACTCGCGAATTGCCCAACATATTATTAATATAAATTATTTCCCCTGTTATCTTTAGGTCCCATGGGATAATGGGCCTATCGCCATCCACACCGGGCACATTTCCAACTCCTTGCTGCTATAAAGAATTTCCTGACGGAAAGTTAACAAATAACACTTTGCCCGACCCGGGAATCGAACTCGAGAACTCACGGTGAGAGACATATACGCCAACCACTAGACTATCCAGGCAGTTCAACGCTTGAATAGAGCTTAAGATCATAAAAGTATGTAGCTAAATTGCACTTTAACTGCTGTATTTTTAACTATTTTTTTTATATTTATTCCACGCGGACACTTTTAAAATGAAACACAGTCATGTTAGTGCGATATTTTTATTACTCTGCAATATTATAAATATAGGATACATCGCCCAAACATCCTATTTTATTTAAAAAATTTTTGCTCTCATAATACGGTCAGGTAACATGTCAAATTTTCTTGAGCAATCACAAAATTAAAAAAGAAAAACAGATTTTTCGTTGATGTGGCAAGGTACATTCGGAACAACAGTTGTATACCTACGTCCTAAGCTAAATGAGAAAATACATTACCAATCAGGGTTTTTATAACCCATGTTTACTTCCTCAACTCTTCTAAGAGCAGGTAAAAAGTGGAGAAGAAAGATAAAAGATAGTTCTAAGATTACATCTAACGACGAAGAGATCAGTCTAGATTTTCAATTAATTTTAAACATCAAAAATCTTTTTGCCGAGACAGAGAAACAAGCTAAGCCAAAGAAAGGAGTCTAGACAAAAAATTGAGCCAGTAAGCATGAGTCAAATAATGAAGCTATAATAGAAATTAACGAACCATTTAGAACACCTAAAACGTCTTAGGTACACAAATATATCATTATTTCAATAGCCTAACAGTTTCCACTACTCCGACAACGATAATAAACGACATTATGCTTTGCTATGGGCTGAATACTGGATACATGTTAACAGTTCTAAAACACGATAGAAACGTCTAGAAGGTACAACAGGCCATTATACAGATGGTCCAATTTATATAATAATACTGCACGTTAAAATTAATTTTGAAAGGGGCAAATCGATAAAATTTGACATTTCATGTCCTAACGTTAATAATCTCATAGCACGCTCACAAGCGTAACACACAAAAAGATTTATTATATTTTTAACATACATCAACGTTTTCAAATGAAAGTTGAGATAATACTAACATTCATTAACGAAAACATTAAAAATAAAACCTTCAGGCTTCGTCCGTACACGTACGTACATACAAACATACAGACGTACGTACGAACGAAAGGTAGTCAAAGTTAAAACTTTATTTTTAAAGTCCTTGACGAAAATTCTAGAACCCTGTAGGCCGCGAAATTCGTTCAAACTCTCCACAGTAGGAGGTGGTTGGTTGAATCTTCTCTGCCTGCGTCTTCCGTCATAGTGGAACTCCTGAAGTCCTCATAGCCATCCCCACCCGATATTATAAGTGTTTCTTTATTATTCTGGGTGGTGTCGCCCTGTTTCTGGAGTTTCTCTGCGTTGGTCGACCTGCGATTCAAGGCTTTCGTCTTCAATGATGATTGCGTTTGCTTGGCGGGCTGCTTTGCAGGCACGGGGTTCTCGACGATCGTCAGGAACCGCACGTGGCCTGTGTGCCCGTAGGTAACTCCTTAAAAGAAAAAGGATTATGTCAAATTTGGAAAATCTTGGTAATAGTGACCTTTCATAAAGTTTCAGATCACAATATTACCTGAATTTTGTAACTATTTTTTTTTAATATTAAAATATATACCTATGACTTCCTTGTCGTGGTAGTGGTAGTGTTTGCGACCACTCATAAGTATAGTTACAATGGCTTGGGATAAGTTGCCTAATACTAGCAGCCCTATATCTAATACATGTCCCACTGCTGGGCTCGGGCCTCTTCTCACGATGACAACGATTAGGCCATAGTCCGCCACGCTGGCAAAGTGCGGATTGATAGACTTTACACACCCTCGAGCACTTTTTAGGCACTCTCAGGCAAGCAGGTTTTCTCACGATGATTTCCTTCACCGTTAGAGAGCGATAATTTATATGATAAGTTCACACATATCTTAAGACGAATCTTTACGATTTATTGACAGAGGTGTGTGCCGTGGTTTCGAACCCGAGACCTTTGACTTCGCAGTCCTACGTTCTTTCTAGTTGCCTAAATTGATTGTCAAATTATAGTAGTATATGTGGTGTATGTCTATACACACCCTAATTAGAGTGTAGTACGCCTACACTCACCCTTATAGCATTAGTTATGGTAATAAGTACAATCTATGATTTGTCTATGTATATATGTCTCTTCCGGTTGGAACTGCAAGATTAAAACGCACAGTATCAGTCTACCAAGTCTTATAATTATAAATACCCAAACCTGGACCTCTATAAACCCACAACAACATCACAGTATACTGCATTAAGAGCAATGCGAGCGCATTATACAATGTTTTCGATGGGTTTTAAAGTCTACCAAACCGAACTTGACCAGCAGGGTAAACTATGGCCTAGCCTTTCTCATCATGAGATGAGGCCAAAGTCCAAAGTGGGACATACATAAGATAGTGTAGAGGAACAAGGTGTGATGTTCGTCCACCACAAAGGGAAGATCCTCCGACCAGGCTCGGTGGTATTGCCTGGCGGACAGCTGTCCTCTGGTAGCGTATTGGAAGTGTTATTTATAGTCACTTGCTGTGAACATTTCGTTATCGCGATTCAGCATTCGTCGACATTATGTCACGTGTCCTTTATTATGTGCGAATACCGACTCAATTATTAGAGTTCAATTATTCTTATTCTAAGAGTTCAATTTACCTGTAAGGTGCGGCACAGTGAAGGCCCCAGTCCGTGGATTGGGTGAGTTATGCAGCGGCGCGGTTAGAAGAACTCCCGCGCTGGTGCCCACCCATAGCGTCTCTCGGTGAGCGAGGAGTGCCGTCACTCGGAGGCAGGCCGCTTTGTGCTGACGGATTATGTCATCGCAGCCTGCAAAATGGAAAAGTATTAAACCAAGTGCTGATTTGCTTTGTTGGTCTAGTGGACGCATATGCTCTGGAACGCGCTTCCACTCGAAACCAGGTGGATATCACGTTATTCATTCAAGATGAAGGTTGATGCTCTCCTATTTGATGAATTGGCGGCGTCATTTAATCATTTGCTTATACTATGTATTGTCTTATACTATGTATTATTTACTGTATTTTTTTTGGATTTTATTTATATAACTTTTTTTTTTGTAATAATAATTATGTAAGTATTAGTATAATATATGTTTTATATAGTTATTAATTAATTATCTAAGTGTTTTTTATACCTACTATCTACATCTCTGCATCACCCAAAGGTTGACTGGTAGAGAATACTTTTAGTACATTTTAGTGCATAAAGTTTAAATAAATATCTTGGCTTCGGTTTCCGAAAGTGTCAGAAAATTCTTCGGTGGATGGCAATTCGTTTATTCTTTATCATAATAATATAAAGCCTATACATAACAGGTGAAGAATGGGTGCTATTTACCTCGGCCACACCGTTTGGAGTAGTATAGACCTGTAGGGTTTGATATTGTCAATCAAATCAAATCTTTTATTTATTTGCATAAAATGTGGTAATTACAGGATGTCAATATTATATTTAGCGCAGGACACATTTCGCCATCTAACAACAGCATGCAAAAATTAAATGTAAAATTATTAGTTTCATAAAAAAAACAAAAAAAAACATAAATTGGAATTACACATAATACTATCAGAAATCTTACAAATTATTCAACATAAACATGTACATACCATCTTCAAAAATAAAATATATTAATAATTTTTATAATAGTGATTAAGGCTTTGAAATAGCATATTACTAGATTATATTTATAGATAAAGCATTTCTAAAATGATCTACAAGTACCTTTTTTTAGAAAGTCTTGCACTGAATAGAAAAATTCTGCCACTAACCACTTATAAAGCTGGTTACAGAATTTACTAAAAGGCAGTTCTATAATCTACTGAGGTAATGAATTACACAGTTAAGTTAATCATAACTATTCATAACACGTAAAGTGCAGACTGTTTAAAAAATGTACACTAGGAATAAATCCTGTGTCGCGGGGGTGTTCACAAACATACATTTCACACACACAGAGCACACCCAGAGTCGGAACAAATCTTTGCGAATCACACAAAGATTTGCCCTGTGTGGGGATCGAACCCACAACACCAGCGTTGTTGAAAACGGCAAGGCGACCACACCAAACGTGCACTTTTTATGTAGTAATAGGTACTAACCATGCAGCATCTTAGTAACTTGCGGCGTAATATTGATCTCTGCCAGCTGCTCTCGACTGCTAGAGTTGTAGCATCGCAGCTGTGCTGCATTGTGCAGAGACAACCAGATGGTACCGCCAGCCACCGCCATGTGGCTGATTGGTTTTGTCTCGGAACTTATTTGGAATGTTTCGTCCACCTGTATTAATATTAATGGTATTAAGTTTTCTTAATACACGTTTTATTTTGCTAAACAGTATTGCAGATATTTCTCTAGCTAGACTAAAAGCCGATGAGAATGCTCAGAGAAATAAAATAGTGGTCATTCAACTCTTTTTGATTGCTTGTGTATGTTTACTACACTAATGATTTTTTTTTTCGTGTTTTATCTTGCGATCGGTTTTATAACCATTAGCAGATTAGTTGTAGAGTTATTGGCTGATGAGGTCCATTCTTTCAGCAAACAATCTGCCTCCTAATGTTATTTTTTTTTGCTATTGCAAAGTTCCATATAATAATATGGTGACGTTTACGACGTTTCTTTTTAAGTGGTTTACTCAATGCTGATGCCAAGGCCATTTATATGACTTTTTGCTGTGCTCTATTTCTACTTTGACTGATCTTATTTGTAGATCATGACTTATAAAATTTCTATGATATTATTTTGCGGAAATAGGTGTGGGTTATACATTTACTTTTTATGATATACTTTAGATTTATAATAGCAATGTACCTATAACTGTTATATGTTCCAATTAATAAAATAAATAAATAAAATAAAATAAATAAATAGATGCTCATGTAATTCTGTTATTTTGATGAACCTGGAGGATTTCTACATTTGAGTTCTTAACTGTGCCCCACAGTTCGACACCGTACGTCCACACCGGTTTTAGTACTGCTTTATATAAGAAGTTTATTCGAATGAAAATATGATGAAAAAATAACTCTTATGCAGTCATGACTAATTATGATTATACATTTTGGACATGCTGGGTGGTTTTCTAAGATATACAGAATGGAGTTTATTATGTTGTATATTAGCGACCCACCCTTAATGTTGTTCAACAATATACATGTTTTATATTTATCTTATTCCCCATGAATCAATCTAGCTATTGGTGATAACTGCATCAAAATCTGTTGCTAAGTTTAAGAGATCTAAGCTTACAAACTGGAGTATCGACTCCATTTTTAAAGGAGCTTTACAATTCTTTGCGAGATTTTTTTTTGTAGTATGTTAGGACGTGGTAAACGTTCTGAATATACGGAGTGAATCAGGGTTCATACATGTTGGATTTTTGGACATAAAGGTTGAATTTTTTAACCAGGTTCTTATCCTTGGTGAGTCATACCTGCAATGAATGCGGGTTGATGATCTTGATGGAGGCATGCGTGGCGCACCACAGCTTGCCGGATGACAGCAGCATGGAGCTCACGGGCGCACTGCCTGAACCCACCGGGATGGTGGACCGCTCCGACCAGGAACCGTCTGGAAAAACAGCAACAATCTGCTTATGACCACGTCTAGTTCAACATCAAGTATCGAAATGAAAAAGAAATGTTTCATCACTTAATCCCCGGTGTAATTAAAGACCCACGACTGGTAATCGGAGGTAAGGTAAGGTAACGAGTAGGAATAACCTTGTAGGAGAAAAATAGAATGTCCTACAAAAACTCGACGCTACTACAGTGCTAACAAAATAAACTATTTGATCAAGATAAAAAAAAAAAAATTCAGTACCATTTAAATTAACACATTTTTTACACAATGAATATTAAAAAGAACCTTAATAAATAAACTCGGGCCAATTAAGAAGCTTGCGAACAAGACCAAAAAGAAATATGGAAGAAACGCTTACCTATATCCCGGCAATATACGACTAGATCGCCATTTCCAAGCGCCACAAACACTTTCCCCTCCACATATCTGTAAAAAAAAAAAATGTTTTATATGATTCCTACTATTAAGGATGTATATATTTACCTTTATAATGTTAAAACAAGATCATATCGGTGAGCTATTCTGTAAGGGAAACTGTCGTTTGCGCCAATTTGGTGAATCCTTACCTCCATATAAATAGGGTCGATATTTGACTGACAAAAATTCAAATTTCGTGTGATTTCATTTATGGAATACCCATGTTACAAGCTTGTGCATATGAATATTACTTTACTTATTTTTTGAAATAATGGTTTTATGGAAATAATTTGGTACAAAGAATGAGAATCAGTGATATTTTTTTTTTCTCTGGGCGCATCAGAATTATCAGGGCTGCGGTGCTTTTTGGCGCTGCAGTATTGTGCTGAGATGCGTACCATTTCTGGCATTAAGAATGATTTTTAAATTATTTAGTTTTAGACGTTTTATTATTTATTTTATTTAACAGAATAAATGATTTTTCTTTCTTTCTTTCTTTTTCTTTCTGATATGAATGTGGTTGTTATGGTTCCATTATTGACATCAGGCAAACATTAAGTTAAAGATACTCACACAATGGAATGAACTCCAGAATTATGCTGCATCTTCACCTTATTCTTCTTAATCCTAATATTATCCAAACAGTTGTACACATGTATACAACCGTCTTCTGTTCCCAACCACATGGTGGGCTGGTTCGCTGAGGTTCCACTGTCCTCTGATGACTGACGGCTGGCTGGTGATGATAGGGTACCTGGAAAACAGTGAGAGTAGTTAGGAAGGTTATGAAAAATGGCTTGCTTTTGGATTGAGAAATTTTCTAACCTAATATGAAAGAAGACCGCTAGTTTTGTAACCGACCGATCTACAATCGATTGTATGTTTTTAAAAGGTATATTTTTCATGTGGTCCCATTTTTTTCAGGTCCTAATCCTAGAGAAATCGAGGGCAACCCTCAAATTTTAAAGGAGGATACCTGCATCTAGCAGTCAGCATTTCATGTTGCTGAGTTGATGTTGGAATGTACAACTCCTCAACGGTTAGGAGTACGTGGATAATTCTTTAAATATAGGCACCTTAAGGCCGTTTGCTGTATTCTTCCAAGTTATACACAGATGAGGCGAGACGTTGAATATTACTCACTCAACTCTCTACTCCTTTTGGCTGTATTTAAAAAAAAATGCATACTAGCAATTTGCAAATACAAATTACTAGTATTCTTGTTAACCACCTCCAGCTAAGCTTAATTCGCTTGTGTTAGGAGGAAGTTTACGTCCGTGGTGTAATGGCCAGGATTCGAACCCACGACCTCTCGATCGTAAGACCGATGCCTTATCCATTGCGCCACGGCCGCTTAAATTGACCATGACGTGGTACGTAACAGTCAAAGGGGTTATCAGAGGTGATCAATGGAGAAGCGGGCCTCAATCATTTGGCCAAATCGAGGGAAACGCATAGTAGATTGTGTTTACATTGATAGTAAAAAAAATACTATTCCAATAGTGTAAATCGTAAATTGAAAAAGAAATAGCCGAGGCAAAAGAAAGTAATTTAGCGATCTTCGATCATAATTGTCGGTACACTATTCATGGCAATAAAAATGGGAAACAGTATCACTATAGATACCATTTCAAGCTGGTAATCACATGACAACATTAATATAATTTTCTACGTGTCTAAATGCGTTGCAATTAAAACTAGGCGTAATCTTTTGTAAGTTAGTCTGAATTTCAAATCTAAATTTCACAGATTTACTTTATTTACGTTAAATAAGATGGATAGTATTTTTTAACCGAATTAAAAAAAGGAGGAGGTTCTCAATTCACTTAATGTTTGTTCTTTGATTACTCGAAGTAAGACGCCTTGTACATTTTGAGAAGTTAATTTATTGTCTGAAAGTGTATTCTCTAGTAATGCGTAGCAATTAAAACTAGGCGTATTGGTTTGTGAGCATAAATTTCAAGTCCTAATTAATTATTATTTTACGTTAAATAGGGAGAACAATATTTTAGCTATTTACTAAATCAACTAGGTACTACGCATTCACAAAACACTCTTCAGTCGAAAATCAGCTCTATGAGAAGGTGGCGCGACGTGTTCCTCGCGGATCTTCATAAGGATCCCCCTTTAGGAAAGGCGTGAAAGGAACTCGTCGGACCCTCAAACACTACGACGATACCGCCCGTTTGCACTGCAGCCGAGATTCCTGGGTGCTAGCGTCCATTCGCGAGCGATACCTGGCACCCCAGTTATATCACGTTGTCGGACTACACTGGATTTTAGTCCGTGCAACTCAGACATAACCAGCGATTATACACGGATCGATGGTAAGCGTCAAGAAAGGTGAAGTATTTTCCTAAAGCACATGCTGACGTACTACATTACTTACTATAAGTAAACAAACTTATACTATAGGTAACATGTATTTGTGATACTAATTGTGACGTGTAACTAATTTTGTGTCCAGTGTATGTATCCAATTTGTCATTTTGTTGATTGCAAATTGGTTTCTAAACTTCACTTTGGCATCGCATTATTTCTAAAAAAGATATAGGAGTCGATAGAAGACCGACTAATTTAAAGGGTTACATGACATAACATGACGCTTATTTTACCCTGAAGGGTATGGCAGAGGTGTACAACACCCACATTTCACCTGTTATGTTTAGGTTCTAGGAAATAGGGGGTGAGCCTATTGCCATCCACCGAGCACGATTCTAACTCTGTGCTGCTATTGTGAATTGCCTGAAGGTAACTTCACAATTAACAAATTGCCAGACACGGGCATCGAACCCGAGACTTCACGGTGAGAAGCGCATACAACTACGCAGCTAAAGGATTATGCTTATTAAAAACTATAAATAGTTTCAAGAACGTTGCTAATTTAATCTTATTTAAGTACCAAAACCAAGCAAAAATCATTGTAAAGAAAGCAGTGTGTTAAAAAAAGCATTTAAATAAAGCAAGTAGTATAGGATTTTTTAGAAATTACCCAACATTGCCCGTCCTGTTACGAGGCGATGGAATAGGAAATAATTAATTAATACAACAACATACATGAATACGGTTAAAACATAGAAACTACCAAAACAACACAGAGGAAATTCCAAGATATTTTGATTGCTGAAGAACTAACAGAGAGAAAACACATACATTCACAGTGATCAGGAAAAATGGTAGAAAATTAATAATGAATGAATATTATATTCATGTATCAATTACACAGCGAGTCTACATCGCGAATTATTAAAAAAAAAACATCAAGAAAGATAATAATAAGTTATTATTAACATCAAATGGTAGGAAATCATTTCATTCCTAGACAACGATTAAAATAAACTCACCGTATGAAGTGTTTATTAAATAGCTAATCCCTTGAAACAATTGATGTTGACCGTAATTGAATTAATCAATTTTAAGTATAAATTTTGACACGTATGAATCTGATTCAATCACAACCGACAACAATAAGAGGCAGGATTAGGACAACCCTTAAGCTTCGGTTTCTTAGGAAAGCGATGTGGAACAATGCGGCCGTTATATTATGGCCGTAACACGATTAGTACGTAATACGTTAAGTCGATCACCACTGTCTAACTTTACATAGGCAACGTTATAGTGGCGTCTTAAGGTACCTACATGAAAGGAGCCTCCCCGAGTGACGTACACAACGATTCCCTACCTCCGGCGCACCCTGGGCAATTTGCGAGTTCTGCAAAGCAAATTGGCTAATCCTTACACCACGATGGCAAGTCAAAATAAAATTTGACTCAGCCATCGACACGACGAAGAAGAAGAAGAAGAGTGGCGTCATTACATCGATATCTTTACGGCCGTTAGATTCCACACCGCTTTCCTAGGAAACCGAAGCTTTACTCCCGCCGGGGTTGTCCTATAGTAGTAATTGATCATAATACAGAAATAGACTCACCAGAATTGATCCCCATAGCTTGCTTATCAACAGCGGGATTTGAATTAGATTTCATGACAGGATGCACTTGAATGCTCTGCCCCGTATGAGGGGTGCTCAACGACTTGCTATGGTTGGGAGTCAGGGTGGATCTATGGTTGCCAAGGGAAGCTGTCAGACTGGAGTGAAGGCGGATGGAGGCGGACTCCTGGCTCCTTTCTGATTGGGCGTCCTGGTTCTCACTGGTTGAGGAGCCGTCGTCTTCTTCGTCGCTTGATGATGAGCTGGTGAGGTTAGAAAACGTTTTAGTATATTTGGATTCAGAGTTGCTACACACTTATGCCGGTTGGAACGTTCGGGTCGGCAATTTTTATGTTTCATTGCAGCGTCTAATCCTGACAAGTGATAGTTGACTCAGATGGATGCATCAATGGAACATTAAATGTGCCGAACCGAACGTGTGACTTTAAAGGTTTCTCGACAGTCAGAAGTGTTATTAGCTACTTCAAATGTGTGAGCCTATATCTTATCATTGTTTCCTCATAATATAAGATGTTATATTTGTATATTTGATGCCTGAGTCATTATGTTCTAAAGTTTAAGTATATGTAAAAAGCATGAAGGGGCTGGAATAATTCTGTATATTATTGCAAGTCATGGGAATCATATATCTCTGTGTTACACTTTCGGGTTGTTATAGGTATAACGCTAATTAATTATGTATATACATAGTAGGAAATATCTGATATGACAGAGGTTTTTTTTCACTACTCCTGTACCAATTTACTGTCCACCTGATGGTTAGTGGACCATGGACATCAACAATCCACAAAAGCAGATTATAGATGCGTCGCTGCAGCTGAGGAGTACGGTGTTTTGCCTCATATGCTAGTTATTTCAGGGCCTGATCTCACCACCAAACCGGAACACAGTAATGCAAGCACTACTATTTGTCGAGAGGTTAAAGGTGAGCTCTACCACCATTAAAATTTGTTATATGAATGTAAATAAATAAATAAATAAATAAAAATAAAAAAGCCTTTTATTTCCCAAAAACCTAAATTACAAATTATCTTAAAATATTTTTCACTTAAATTACACTGTTTACTTAAAATTATCACTTATTATAAAATTTGGTCTAATCTAGTTTTTCATAAATATTTTAGATAGAATGGATATTATTATATATTTATTTTAGGAACCCCTCTTAGGTGAAGGCCTCTTCCAAGGATTGCCATGCTTCCTTATCCTAAGCGATATTTCGCCATTGTGATCCGGCTATTTTTTTTTGATATAAATGAAATTTAAATAAATGAATATATATCCTACTTAAGATAGGAACAAATGGATGAACGTGACGTCACGAAATGACGTATCATACAGTTGAGAAAATTAAGGGTGCCGGTAAGAGGCGACCGTAGCTGGATGGCTAAGAGCGGCTGCCCGGTGTGCAGTAAGGTCGCAGGTTCAATTCCTGCCGGTCCCATATCTTTTTCAACTGTTTCTTAGTATAATTTGCTAAGCATAGCTAAATACTATAAAAATAATCAAAGTTAAATGAATATGGTTATAAAAAGGTATGTGCACCGACCTGTCTAGACGAATATTCTTGCAGCTGTCATCCGGATCTGATATGCTGATGCCTGGCTTCACAGAACTTGTGCTGTTCAGCGAACTCGTACTCCTGGAATTTAAAACATTTAAAATTAACAACTGCTTCAATCGTCTAGTTCGGAGAGATCTCGGGTTCGATTCGGTTATTTGTACAATAGCAACACTGAGTTGGAATTATGCCCGGTGGATGGCGATAGGCTCACCCCTATTCCATAAGACCTAAACATAACAGGTGAAGTGTGGGTGTTGTATACCTCTGTCACACCCTTCTGGCTCCTAATATAGGAAAATATGTAATGTTAAAATGAACTACAGCTAACGATTGATAAATTGCAATTACATGCGTCCGTCAAGTTAGATATTATTTCATAGCGAGTGTCGGTTTTAAAATTAAAGGGTAATGAAGACTGAACAATGCAAAGGATTTAAAAAAGTCACGCGCCGAACACATCAGATGTTCACGGTTTGCAGCCCAGTTTTTCACTACTCACAGCGTGTTACATGTGAAGCTTCGCATAAAATAGTTATATTCAGCAACGTACGGTATATCCAGCGTCTGTTGCCGAGTGAGCGCAGGCGCGGGCGGCACGCACGCCACGCACAGGATGCGCGCGTTGCACACGCCGTTGCATGACGTCACCTGGGGCTTTGGAGACAGCGTCAGCACGCAGACTTGGCCCACGTAGCCGTCGCTGTTGCATACCTGGAAACAAATTATTGAGTTTTAGCCATCTAGCTACGGTCGCCTCTTACCGGAGCTCTAAATTTCTCAACTGTATGATACGTCATTTCGTGACGTCACGTTTATCCATTTACCATCCACTAAAGCGGCTGCCCGGTGTGCAGTAAGAACGCAGGTTCAAATACTGCCGGTCCCATATCTATTTCAACTGTTACTTAGTATAATTTGCTAAGCATAGCTAAATGCTATAAAAATAATCAATTAGAAGTTGAAATTATTGAGTATTGGATAAAATCAAAGGAAATACATGTCTTTGAAGTGGCCGTGGCGCTATGGCTTAAGCATCGGTCTTACAATTGACAGGTCGTGGGTTCGAATCCAGGCCATTACACCACGGACTCTAAAGTATTATATTTGGTTATGGCCTGCTGACAACGAAGACCGCAAGTCTGCTTGCGTCTTCCGCAGAAACAACCTATACTGTGCGGTCTACGTGGACAGTAGGCCTAAGGTCGAAGCGAAGCTCTCAACTTTAGCCTTCTAACCTTACCAAGTCTTTGGGACCAACATTCACCAATAAATGATTAAAATAAAACCTCCACTTTTGCGAAAACTTTAACTTTGACTAAATGGGTAAAACAAACAAACACATTTTTAAACATTTCTATTCATCACCAGTTTCTTAATCAATACGAGCCACCCGTTTCGTTCAATCAACACAGCCACATCCTTTTTAAATAGGGTAAAAAATATATAAATTTCTTAAATGTTGTGAACACCCTCGCGATACAGGAGTTATTCCTAGTGCGAGCGTACTTAAAAAAAAAGTCGTTTCATTTATGATCTGTTCTATGACCTTACCCAAACATCAGGCGATTGTCCTTTCGGTGGAAGAGTGGGAGCAGCACACGTAAACTGAAGACCTGCTCGAGTTTTACGGATCGGGACTGGTGATAGGAACTCTGGCGCCGGTCGCTCTGGGCCATATACACCTGGAACACAATGACAGAATATTTAAATTAAATTAAAATTAAATTAAATATTCATTTATTTCAGTTAAAACCATAGATTTCATTACGCTACATTACACATTAAACACAAAAATAAAAATAAAAATAATATAAAATCGGCATGTCAATAAATTATAAATCAAATAAATAAATATCACAATTAATTAAAATATAAAATCATTATCATTACAACTAAAATAGGTCAAAGAAAGAAATAATTACAAAAAATTTGTAGATACATTATAATTTTACTTCCAATTCCCAATTTAAAAAAGTACAGTTTTTTTAAAATTTTGTCGATCTGTCTGTTTGTATCGGCATATTTTCTAAACGGTTGGACAGGTCTAAATAAAATTTTAGATACAGGTAACTGACTACAAGGCGCGTAAGATAGGCTTCTTTTTATTGATGTACCTACCACGCAGACCAAACCGCGGGCGATTGTTAGTTCGTTTGTTTGATAGCGCCAATCTCGAGAAATACTGCTCGAATTTTGATAATTATTTTTGTGTTCGATAGTCTTTCTCTCAATACATTTCTTAAGTTATTTAACATTACGCTAAATTTGATGGGAGCTG
Organism: Hypena proboscidalis; assembly: GCA_905147285.1. Classification (NCBI taxonomy): domain Eukaryota; kingdom Metazoa; phylum Arthropoda; class Insecta; order Lepidoptera; family Erebidae; genus Hypena; species Hypena proboscidalis. Next base: position 4,757,326 of record LR990147.1, read on the forward strand.
AGTAGTAAGGTTGAACACGGGTCAAAGCGTGGGACCAGCTACTACTTAATACAACGAATTCCACGCAGACGAAGTCGTGGGCAAAAGCTAGTTCTTCTTCTTCTTCTTACGAGTCAATGGTCAAAGTTTTTATACCACCCCGACCCATTCTCCGTGGCCTTATTCAGATCGCTCAGAGAGCAATATTGTCAGGGCAATTGGGGCATTCAAGCAGTGGCGTAGCTAAGTCGGCAAGGGCCCCGGTGCATACAGAAAGTAAAAAACATCTCAATGAATAATATAAATGAGAGCAGATATTAAGTAGAGCTAATGAAAACTTCAATAAATAGGTTTACGGGCGAAATTTTCGAATTGATCTCACGACCGTCAAGCACGTGAGCTTATCGCTGATGCAATATGTGCGTAGTTGCGTACTCACTACTCAGTTAAACTCTGTTAAATTACTAAATAACAATATTAAACAGCACATGCTTATCGAGGAAGTTCGGCGAATGTGTTGAAAGTCTTAAATCGGGAGTTCTCTTATTGCTGATGTTATGTTCACCTAAAATCATTAAATTAAAAAAAAAAATCTTGTGAGCAGGGTCGAGGTTTCCTAGCTTCAGGAGCTGGCGAGTTGGCTGACCCACTCTTTTCAAAGCTTAGGTTAATGGGCCCCGAGGTCGGATTATTCTCCATTTCCAGATTATAGCTTAAAGCTAGTTATAAATAGTACTTACATAATTTCTGTTTGGTTTCATTGATTAACTCCTCCCAATTACTCCTCTTCTCTGCTTTTGGGTAAATTATTGTAATATTCTCTGTACCGTTCCTGAAACCAATTACATGAATTATTAAATAAAGGCAACATTGTTAAGTTTCCAATTATTTTTATTTTATTTAAAAACTTTATGCACAAAAATGGTACATACGCATGTACCATTTTGTCCGTAGGCATTATCTACCAGTCAACCTTTAGGTGATGCAGAGACGACAAGTGGTAGGTGCAAGAGCTGAGAGTAGGTTGGAAACACCATTACAATTACTCAATTAAATACATGAATATAAAGACACTACAAAAAACTTAACATAACTATTTAGAATATATAACATTAATTGGAGTTAAAGATGGACGCAATGAATCAGCGGACTTGTGGATCTCGTAACTGTCTAGAAAGTCAAATGGAATGGTTAATAACTATCTGGCAATGAACATAACATCACGCCTATATTACCCGGAAGGGTGTGGCAGAGGTGTTCAACACCCACATTTCACCTGTTATGTTTAGGTGCCATGGGATAGGGATTGAGCCTATCGCCATCCACCAAACACAATTCCATCTCCGTGCGGCTATTATAAACTGCCTAAAACCCGAGAATATTCTGTTCTCGGGTCGTAGGCAATACAGTAGGCCTCGCGATGAGAGCATTCGCAAACCACTAGACCGTCGAAGTAATATCTATCTGGCATTTAGATATATTTCTATAATTATACTAGATTCCCTCGCTACGTCACCCGTTCAGTACCTCGATAAAAAATAGCACCTATGTTACTCAGTAATGTAGCTTTAAACGGTGTAAGAATTTGTCAACGGGGTCTTTTAATCCAGAAATTCCGTAACGAAAATAACCTAACATCCCCCACTCCGACCGGCACAGCGGTGATACTTTTTAGTTTTGCCATCTATCGATGAATAGCAGAACTTTTAAAGACTTTTTTGAAATATTACGCTTGTCTCTTTAGTTAAAAAAAACAAAGGAAAAAAAATACTGCATAAATAAAATAAATAAATAAATATAATTGCATGAGTTGTTAAAAATGCTATGCAATAGCTTTACCGCGGCAGTCCCCGAGTGCCACACGTCTTTTTTATCATTGAAACAAACAAACAAACATAAAGTCAAATCTTGCTTCTTTATAATAAAAGTAAACATGTAATGAATAAGGCGTGGTGTAAGTAATAAATTAATCACATTCATCGTGCATTTATCGGTGACAGTTAAAAATTTAACCACAGTACCGATAAATGTTGTGCATACAAAATAATGTAAGTTAAGCGTCTTCCTGATAAATCGAGCAATAGAGGAAAGGTAGAGGTTTTTATGTGTTGGTCCTATAAGTAGGGTTAGGTTAGGTTTTATTTTATTTTTTTTTTATTTTCTCTTCACAAATTTGGGTTCAGGTTCAGGTTTGATTGTGACTTGAGCCCTGTGGATATAAGATCGATCCGGGGCTCGCCGATCTACCATCTTTCGGCGACGAGGGCACACCGCGGGGTTTTAGTGGGTATATCCGTGCCGTTTACCATCGTAGGCACGGGGAGTCCCACATAACCACCCTGCCCGCCGTTTGATTGTGACTCGAAATGCTTACCAAGGACTAGATTGACAAAATGTAGTACTAGCAGAAGTGAAAATTTCAATATTACAATCACATTTAGCAAAGCATATACAGTAATTATTAATACATTTTTATTCAGCGTAACATACATATAGACGTTTCTAGAATATTTCATTGATTAACAGACGTAATATTCAGTGCAAAACGTATTTCCCTGTAGATTCCTTTTCCTTCACCAAAAAGAAAAAAAAAGTAAGGTATTCAAGTTTCTTTTACATAACACAAATAAAATGTCAAAGTTCAAGTACCTATATTACGTAAATAAAAAGGTTAGAGTTTAATACAGTATATTGAAAGGAAAAACGGCCTCTTTAAGCTTTTATTAAAGAACAGAAAACAATAAATGAAAAGGTAATGCCCAAAAACTGTATCGCCAAAACTCTTGTGTCACGATTATAAGATAGTAAATAATTTCTAGTTTTGTGTATGACGATTATCTAGTAATAAGAGACATAACTTAAGCGGGATTTATTAAAAAAAAAAAGATTTTCTATTTAAACATAAAGGCTGAACTAGAATCTAATTTTGTGTTGATAGAATTATCGCGTTTTTATTGCACTTGTTTACTAATTTTTTTCATGACAATACTTACAAGAAAATATCCGGCTTAAAATTAAACTTTCATATTATTCTACATACAATACAGTAGTTTTTATCTTGACATAGCCACGGAATAGATAGCACAGCAGCGAAAAGCAATCCCATAGTTGATTGGTCATACTTTAAATTAAATGATAATACAAATACTGCCTCAAAGGTCTAGTGGTTAGCGTATGCGCTTCTCGCAGCGAGATCTCGGGTTGGATTTCCGTGTCCGGCAAAGTGTTATTTGTGAACTTTCCGTTAGGAAACTCCAGAGCGGCACGGAGTTGGAATTGTGCCCTATCCCATGGGACTTAAATATAACACGTGAAATGTAGGTGTTGTACACCTTTGCAAGACTCTTTTGGGTAATATAGGCGTGATATTTTGTATGATGTTAAGATAAAACAAAAATATTAAGACGATTTTGAATGACTGTGTAAACCTCTAAAACATTATGATAGACCATTAGAGTAAATACATTTATTTACCTTTGAAAATAGAACTTGGTTTTAAAGAAACAACCGATAAGTTTGTGGAAGAGCACAATTCTATAGTGATAGTTATAACTAGATATTTAAAACAAAGCTCTATGTAGTAAGCTTCGCCGTTTCACAAATAATGGTCTGACACAAAGATATTGCATTTCTACATTCTAGCATCATTATCATGATACTACACCGAATCTTTTTTCTAGAGTAGTGAGGGTAGGTAATAAAAAAACTATTGCCATTGCACCACTGCACATCTCCACCCGTAAAGAGCGATAAGGATAGCCTTGATTTAATTACACATATAATTATTGTCAAAAAACAAACAAATCTTGTATGAATTATTTAACAGTCGGGTAAAAAGATGGTGCACATGAGTTTCTCACCAGCTCTTCTCATGATGCAATACCCATCGGAGCTGGTACTTGGATTGATTTTAATTCAAATCTCTAAGTTGAATTAAAGTCAATCTAAGCTCCGGTGTCAAATCATTTTATTACAATAAGTATTTATAATTTAGTTAGCTAACTTTTATTTTAATTTATATTTTTTGTGTTTTGATGTTTGTTTTGACGTGTTCCAGCGCCCCTTGGGACCCATGGAAATAAGTGATTTGATTTGATTTGAATTTGATTTTTGTTCTTCGATTATTTGAAAACGCCTAGACTGAGAGACTATTTAAAAAAAAAAAAAATTGTCTGAATGTGTAGGTATACTTGTCATATGGTCCCATTTGATAAGACCCTAGAGAAATCAAGGGCAACCATCAAATTTTAAAGCATTCTTTATTGTTTTCGTACATTACCTAAATCTACTCGAATATTTGCATCCAGCAGTCAGCATTTCGTGTTGCTGAGCTGATGCTGGAAGGTCCAGCTCACGAGGAAAATTCTTTAAATATAGGCACCTGTGCAATGTACTACTGTATTATTTCAAGTTATACACAGATGAGACGAAACGTTGAATATTGCTTTGAAGTATTGCTTACTTTTGAGTACATTTTTTGTAATTGAAGTTTTTTTTTTTAATTATCTTCTTCAAATCTGAGCTGATTTAATTATTAATAGTATATATCAGTTATAGACATACGGAGTATTCAAAGTCTCCAACAGCTGTTTATTCAGGTTGTCTCTCTAACGACCTATACTAGTAATAAATAGATACACAATCATACTCACGAAGTATTCAAACTGATCTCCATATAGCAGAGCTGCGTATCACTGTTCTGTCTTTCCGACAACTGTCTGTTGAGGTTATGAAGCATCTCTCTAACGATCTCTTCCAACTGGGCGTGTTGCGTGTGCAGTGCGGCCACGTTTTCTGATATCTGAGTCAGGGTGTTCACGTCTTCTGTTAGGGTTTCCACTTCGTGGAGAATCCGTCGCAAGTTTTCATCCTTAGCTGAAAATATAAGTTGTTGGTGTTAACGATTGTTTTTATTATATTCTTTGCCTCCATGGTCTAGTGGTGAGCGTATGCGCTTTCCACCACGAGGTCACAGGTTCAATTCCCGGGTCGGGAGAAATGTTATTTCTGAACTTTCTGTCAGGCCACAATGCCAACTCCTCCAGTTGGCATTGTGCTGTGTGGATAGCGATAGGCTCATCTCCTATCCCATGGGAACTAAACATACAAGTGAAGTGTGGGTGGGTTAAACACCTTTGCCACACTCTTCTGGGTAATATTGGCGTGATGTTATGATATTATTAGAGTTGCCGCGAATAGTGTTTATAGCGAATAGTCGAATACCGATTAATCGCTATTCACTTTGGCGAATAGTCGAATAACTCGACATTACTATTCGACATAAAAAAAATCATTAAACACATTAAAAATATTTCTAATTTATAACAAAATCACGAGTTCCTAGTCACCTATATCAGATGTGATACCTAGCACTGTTTCATTAATCAGATACCTAATGAAAGATTCGCTGATTCAACAAACTGCACACGTTACGAGGAAAACGAAACCGACTTGCTCCAGAACGTGCAGAAAAATTGATTTTTTGCACAACAATCTGCCTCTGTTGGATTTTAAATATTAATTACCTTACTAATTTAATTTCATGAATATGATAGGCACAGGCACATAATATTACAGATAATAATAGATATTGTGTATTGTTTTATTAAGGAAAATAATTAAAAAATGATTATTTTTAACTCATTAGTTCTTTTGTTCGTTAAAAGTTTATCTTCGACGACTATTCGCCGAATGCCGAATAATACTAGCTATTATTCGGTATTCGACGAATATCAAAAAAATTACGAGTAATGCCGAATACCGAATAATAGCGAGTATTCGCGGCAACTCTAGATATTATGTTATGTACGTTATTCTTTGCCTAGCTAAAAGTCGAAATTCGTATAAATAGACAGTCGAAAAATATTGATTTGTGTATTTGCCGGTCTAGACTGAAAGGACCAGCTGCTTTTAGAACGAAATGGTCGTTATTTTCGAAAAAAATAACTGTACCTTTCAAAAAAAATCACAGCATGGCACATGGCAACACTAAACATGGCGGACAAAACAAAATGTATTCTTATTTGATTCGCATACTGCATAATTATTATCACAGAGCTATTTTATTTTAATTTTTTACTTCATAAATATGTTATCGACATTCCGATTCAAACAGGACGTCCTGCATTTATATAAAACGATAAAAACCATAGAATTTGGTCCAACCTCATGGCCACTATTTCATCTCGTACTAAAATTAAATTTATTGCTTACAGTTCACAATGAGAAAAATGTCTAAGATCTGAAGTTTTTAAATTGTCCATGAAAAGTAACCGAGGTGTATATTTTAGTATTTAACAGCAAGCGTTTTTGGCCTTGGGTGATTTCTAGATCAGCGAAAAATTGTGAGATTTTGTAAAAATGTGCTGCATCTATTTTGTTTCTGTTTTATTTAAATAAAAGCCCAATTGCGCCGCTTGAGAGTCTCCGCCGAAGCAACTGCAGGGCCGGCACAAGCTGATGGGCTTGGAAGGTGTGATGGCGCAAGGATATCACCAAAAGCGTACCCATCTTCCATGGCAGTAATGACATACCGTCTGGCCTCTTCCCATAGTCGCGTCAAGCCATTGGGTAATTTTAATTGTATGCAGTGTTTCCATTCTACACAAACTACATCTTTGTTTGTATTGCAGTGCCACGTATTGTGTGTACAATAGGTACTTATATGTTTTAAGGCTTTCTTTTTGCTGGAGGTCGGCTCAAATCACTGCATCAAACTACATCAGCCAAAAATTCCATCCACGGATCGGCGCTATTATTCCTGGATAGCACAGGAAGCGGTTAAAATAAAAAATCATAAATCATAATCATTTATTGCGAATATAGGTCACAAAGATATTATCAAACACAAAATTAGTACAGCTATACTCCGCCCTTCAGCATGCAATATTAAAAAATCCCAAAAAATCTACACTAAAATTAATAAACATATAACTATTAAACATTCATTCATTTAAAAACATTCTAATTTCAACCACGAAGATGAATATACACACATATCTTCGAAAAAACGAATCTTAACGATATATTGACAGAGGTGTGTGCCGTGGGTTCGAACCCGAGACCTTTGACTTAGCAGTCCTACAGTTTCCCCCTCACCCTGGTATCGCTCCTTATTGGGTAGTTGGTTGTGCTTGGTAGGTATACCTATATTTACAGAATATTTTTTGCGTTTTCATAAGAAACTCCCTTACGATGTAAAGATTATTCTCAAGGGAGAAGTTGGAATTGTTATTTACAAGAAAACAATATTTTCTACTTCGCTTTTCCTAAGAAAAGGAACAATTTCTTTCGAGTTATTTGTTTTGTTCTTTCGCAGTGACCTTTTAAGTCTGAGTAATTTTTAATAATATATTTTGTTGATAAGCTTTCATGTTTTGTTTGCGAGCTTCTGAGACACAAAGTTAAAGTTGTTTTTCTTGTAAAAAGTAGAAAGGTATGGTGTATTTTGTATGATTGTAAACCGAAAAGATTTTTGTGAAACATTTGTAAGGATCAAATAAATAAAATAGTAGCCCTGTATGTAATACATGTCCCACTGCTGGGCTCGGGTCTCTTCTCTTGATGAGAAGGGTTAGGCCATAGTACACCACGCTGGCCAAGTGCAGATTGGTAGACTTCACACACCTTCGAGGACTTATTAGGCACTCTCAGGCATGCAGGTATCCTCACGATGTTTCCTTCACCGTTAGCGAGCGATAATTTATATGATAAATACACACATATCTTTGAAAAGACGAGAGGTGTGTGCCGTGGGTTCGAACCCGAGACATTTTACTTCGCAGCCCTACGGTCCCCCACTCGGCTATCGCTGCTTTTGCTTTTTTAAAATAAATACTGCAGTGCAAATTGTTCCTAGGGCTGTTTTGTCTTTCGTTACAAAGGTTAAACCTGTGCCTGAACAAAATCTTAACTAAGTCTAAGTATGTTCTATAGATCTCAAATAAAGGGCTTGACACGAGAGATTTTGTGACCTGTAGTACTCCACTACTTACTGGTGCTCGATGGATAAAACCCGAGAATGGGATAATTTGCATTTTTAGAGCGAATCCTTGTGTAATCGTGTAGACTATACGTAAATAGTTCTATTCAGTAAAGCTGAATAATTAAAAATATTTGTTATTACTATTTCTTTTAAAGCTTGGAGCAAACGAGTCCTGGAGTGGAGACCTCGACTCGGCAAACGTAAGGTAGGACGCCCCCCTGCCAGGTGGACTGACGACCTGAAGAAGGTCGCTGGAGGGGACTGGATGCGGAAGGCGCAGGACCGGTATGGCTATTCCGTAAAGGTGACTAATTTCCAGTCGATTTCGAAAGCAATTAATAATTTCGTTTGAAACCGGTTCATCTCGGATTTAGTGCATCCTTATTTCCATACATATACGGTTGATAACTGCTTGGCAAAAAAAATGACAGCTTGCCAGTTACTATCCTCTTGCAGATTTGACAGCTTTACAGGCAAGTAACGCAATTTCTTATGTCAAAATCGGAAACTGGTCATGGAGCAGTTTCTCAGTGATTTCTTGTACTTTGGCGAGATAAAATAATGATATTTAAAAGGTTTTTTTACTTCAGATTAACGTTATACAACAAATCAATAACTGTTTAATACTAATGTATATCATAAAATACTAATTAAATACGTAATGCAATAGAATTTAGGTCATATTATTTTCAGTCATAGATCTCGAAATTTTTCATACGAAAACTTATAAATATGACAAGTAGCACGAATTATGCCAGTCTGGGATATAAAAAGCACTAAATGAAAATAATGTATCTTCAAAATATTGAAACATTAATATTATGTAGCTAGGTTGTAGGCTTCCTCTTTCTCGCCAAACTAAACAAATTTTAATGAATTCTGGCACACGGGTAAGTGCTTTTTATCGACGTAGTTCAAATCTAGTTACATACTTTAATAAAAAATGAAAACCTGATTCATTCCATTTCATGTATGGTGGAGACCTTTGCCCAACAATGGGACAATACAGGTTATGCACCAGATAATGTAACTACTTACATTCTGTATTCACGATTATTAATTTATTTGGAGTTTACATTTATAATTTCTTATGTACGTAACGTAGTGTCTATGTCTATGATAATTATGTGAGAGAAATAAGAATATAATAAAGAAAAATCAGAAGTTTTGAAAATTTTTATTATTTCACAGAATTTCAGGAACATTTCTTCTAATGTTCGCTGTTCTTGCACTTATGAAACTTAAGTCTAAAAAAATGTTTAGCTCTGAAATCACCCGCCGCTATCATCTTTATCATAATACTATTATAATATAGGTGTGCTATATTCGTGTATTGTACCTGAAAGACAAAAAACATTACAACACAAGTGAGAGATATTTTATGTAATTTCATCGTGTCACGGAGGACTAAGTAGAAATTATAACGCATACTCACTGTTTCTAGTACATAGCAGTAGCAAAGAGTTAAAATCACATTTATATATCGTCTTTATAGTTGTCTTAAAAGATTATCTTGAACTTTGATATATTTTGTTTTGTATTGAGGATAACTTTTTTTTCCATCACATCGCGTTCCATTCTTATTTTATTTAATTTTATGCACTCGTTTTACACTAAAGAGAAAATCTCTCCGAAAATACCTCTTACCATAATGACTTATATTGTGTTTGTTGTTTTAATATGTACAATTTTCTTTTGATATAATCAGTTAAATAATTTGAGTTTTATTGTTTGAATTTGTTACTTTCTTTATTCAGTTTAAAGCTATTTATATGCTTTTTGTTGTAATGAAACGTTCCAATTTTCTTCAGCCAAAGACATTAGTTGCCACAGAGTAAAAATGCATTTTAGTAGGTGTCAACAAGAAGGTTTTATCAATACAAATAAATAAAATTGAATTGTCTGTTTTTATTTTAATGCCAAAATATTTATAGTTATTTGAACGATACTTATTTATAAAATCCAGTTTTAATTTATTTAGCTACCACGCAGACAAATCCGCGAATGAAAGTCAGTTCGTTAATTTTATTATTTTATTCTCGCGATCTACTGAATATTGAACTGATATTTGAGATTACGCTAAACGTCACGGGAGTGGAGCTGTAAGGTTTAATGCGGGTCAAAACGTGGGCGTAGCTATTACTAATATAATGAATTCCACGCAAACGAGGTGGCGGGAAAAGTAGTTAGGATGTTCAAGTTAAATATTGAAAGCCCAAAAACTAAATTTTTATGATTTTGTGTTTATACTCTTTATAGCTGGCGAAACCTCACGGTAAGCGGCCGCAAATTTCACCTCTGTTTTAATACTAAAAATATTTTTCTTTTTTTTTTTAAGTGGCAGTCAGCAATTTTATATTTTTCTGCAAAAATATATTTTTAAAAATGTAGAAGTCATATTTCACTCTTTACATCAATTTCAAATGTAGTTTAAAAAGTATTATTTTATTGTTAAATAGCTTCTGCCCGTGGCTTCGTCCCCGTTAATTTCGATATTTCTGAGTTATTATATCTTTCAAAATTGAAAAACCTGCCTAATTTACCCCCTTTGGGAGTTACATTTCGAAAAAATCTATCCCAAATTCATCTACAAAATTTATTTTATTTACTTGTAAGGAGCATAATTATTAACATAATTATACAGGCAGACAAAATCCAAAAAATATGTTTCGGCTTCTACTGCTGTTCTAGTCTCCTCTTATTGATTTTTCTTAAATGTGTTCGACAGGCAATTATAATTTTAAATTTTATTATATCTATGGATTAGCTATTATTAATAAAACCATTAAACTTTTTATTACGGCTCAAGTGATTTCAACCACAGATAAAACATCATTAACTAATAGAGTGCGCGCCACAACTCAGTAAAAAACTGTAAAACAAAATAATTTTTACTTCTATTAAAACTATAACACAACAATAAAAGTGGATAAATTTGTATATTCCTCGTCCTAATAAATAAGAAATAATTTAATATCAGTTGATAATTTACAAATTGGTCATTTCCATTCAGTTTTGCCTATTGTCGTAAGCCATTATTAATAACACGCACTCTGATTTTTTGCTATTTCGAAATGAGTTTTTAAGCGTAAGTATTAATATCAGGCAAGTAACCAGGAGAGTAATCCGTGGTTTCGTTATGTCAAAAATGCATGTTTTGAGTGAAAGAATTACTAATTGACAGAAACTATTTGTTAAGAAACCAAAATCTCAAATAGCGAATAAGCCCACGGGTGTTGTGGCGCAAATTGGGAGAGGCCTATGTCCAGCAGTGGACTACGAGCGGCTGAATGATGAAATTATGATGATGATGATTCCTTTTATTTATGTAATGATTATTAAACCACAAGATTATATAAAAATTTATTTCAATTCCCCTTGAATCACCGGTTTTTCGCTACAGAATGCGAAATTGGTGTGGCCACACACTGGGTAATATAAGTTTGTAGTACCATTGATACGAAAGAAGAACCGGTTTTTCGGGCACAAAATCGGTCGTGTGAGAGAACCCTGAAACTTGGCGGTTCGACTCCGGGATAACACACCTATGCATTATGATATCTATGAAATGTAATTTTTTATTAATTGCCTCAAAACAAATCTGAAAAGAGATAGTTTAAAGCTTAATGTTGATTACTCAATCAATTTTATAAACCTTTCAATAACTACAATATAAAAACATAAAAATAATACGGCCAGACATAATTTGACAACATCTTGATACAATAAAAGAAAAAAAATAGGTCGTTAGCTCATTTATCTCTCATCGAAGTTACCGATTATGATAAAACAACCAATAAAAATATATACGCACTAAAACTTTCCGTCAACGATTCCGCAAAATATCGTAGTTCTAAATCCATAGAAACTTTTCCGTGTATATTTTTAACCAAGTTGCCTGTATATTTTTTACAAGAATACACTGCCATCTATCAAATGTTTACAAAAACGGCATTGACCTACACTACTAACACGTTTCTAATTTGTTGAAATATTGGATTCAAGAAAATGAGTATGTTTTATTTATTTCCTTTTTGATAATAGATTGTTTGGAAGATGGACTGACAAATTGATTTCACCCATTTATTTGTCAAATTGTCGCAATAATAGATACTTCTTTTTGAAAGAAGTTAACAATTATGTCAGTTATAAAAAGGCATAGCAAAGCTTAAATTTGCTTTAAAATATTACAAGTATTTGATAAAAATGTCTCTCGACAGTATTATGTTGATCTTTATTCAAACTTACTGTATGTGACTAAGTGACTAATCTCTCATTGCATAAGTGGCGCTAAAACAAAGTAAGGTTCGTCTAGCTAAGGTATAATTATCTAATAAATACCTATAACGCTGGCACTAAAGAGTTGAGAAATTTCGAGTCTAGCAGCATACGAATCCATAGCTGAATTGCCAAAGCACTTGGGGCGTATACCCAGGGGGTGCAGGTTCGAGTCCTGCTGGATTCTTAATTTTTCAACTTTAATATTATATAAAATTATGTCAGTGTTTTTTATTTTCGCTGATATTTCGCTAGTATGTTGTGGTAAGGGACATAACGGTCATCTTGAATCAGAGAAACGTACCTGAATCTTGTTAAAGGATTGGAGAGTTTACAATTTTCATCCAATCTTGGAAGCATCTCGTTCATTTCTACTGGCCAAGAAATTATACCGCGAAATGAACCCCAATGCAATTAGAAAATGGCTCGGAAAATGTTGAAGATGAGATGAAAATTTAGATTTAAGACTAATCTTGGTCACTTTCTTACGACTTATTAGATATAACGAGATATTTACCATGTATTTTTGTTGTAGCGAGCCAAAAAAGGAGAAATTTATAACTTAACTTATACCTTTTAGTTCACGATTATTTCGTTGAAATACAAGGTAAATATTTTTATTTTTTTACGTACCGAATTTTAAAATATTCCAGAATTAATTATTTTAACTATAAGGTATCGCCATAATGTTCATTTGTCAATGCAAAGACAATTCAAAATGTCTTAAGTCAGAATAAGTTGCAATAAAAAGTAAACTTTATGTTCTTACGTTAAAGTTTCTAATCGCAAAACATTAAAATTCATTTATTTTTTAATGACGCATATTGAAACTTACCTTTAACAATTTCGAGATCGGCCAGCGATATCCTCATGAGCAGTTTGTACTTGTTGCCTTCCATTTGACTTGCTATGTTGCTTTGGTATGTTCTGAAATACAGAACGTGGCATTAACATGGCACTGTAAATCTAGTAGTGAATTTATGACATACACAGCCAAAATAAATAACTGATCCAATTCTAAATTGCAACTGGCGGATACCATTTTTTCCAATCTCTTTTCAAAACGATAGTTTCAGTTTTGAATTCAAATTGAGTATAGAGCATAGATAAATGTAGTATGGTATTTGCAATGTTTTAAGCAATTTCAATTGCTATTTTTGATAGAGATTTCGATCTCACTTCGTCGATAAGTCATCTATCTAAACCTGTAGTTTTAGTTATATTACCTACGGCGTAGGTTTTTTAATAGTTCCCGTCCTCCGTCTTAAGAACGTTCTGTCGTTAAAAGGTTTAATAGACCTTCGATCATTTGTTTTAGTTCCCTTAGCGTCTGCTGCTACTTCTTTAGCTTCTGTATGGTTTTGGGGATGGGGTATGCTGTATAGGGTAACCACTTACCATTAAATCACCTGCAGACGCTACAGATTTTGTGTTCGAGAAGACTTAAGATATAGTGCAAAAAAATTTCAAAAGTAACTTACGGCGTAGGTTTCTTAATAGTCCCGGTTCTTCTTTTAACACTAGTGATGAGCATGGTATCATTGAACAGAAAAAGAGCTCTATCTTTGATGGTGCCCTGCGCAGACGGCATCGTCACTGTCTCATGTCTTAAGAACATCCTATCAGCTGTAACCAGGTTTGATAGACCTTCGATCATCTGCTCCAGCTCCCTTAGCGTCTGCTGCTGTTGTTCTATCTCTAGACTTTCTCTTTCTGTACAGTTTATTAACTCTAGTAACTCGTGGATCTCTTTTTGCGCCTCTAGGAGTAGTTTGTGGTCTGGATGTGATTGGTCTGGAACAAAATTGTCGAGTTAATACTTTGGTATTGTCCAAATTCCTTTTTGAGCCATTTTTTTAAGACTATGACCTTGAGAGTCTTTTTTAAATAATTAAAAAGTTACGCTATTTTAGGTTAAGTTAAGTAGCTATTACTCCAGATATAACCCAAAAGGCTATGGCCGAGAATTTAGCTTTATAACATACACATTTCTCCGCTTTGAAACTTCAACAATCTTCCTCCTTGCATAAGCACAATGGATAAGGCATCGGCCTTACGATCGAGAAGTCTTGGGTTCAAATTACACCACGGACGTAAACTTCCTTCAAACACAAACGAAGTAAGCATAGCTGGAGAGAGTTAACAAGTAATACTAGTAATTTGTATATGCAAATTATAAGTAAACCTTAATACAAAGTAAAAAAAACTACGGATCATTTACCTATACATACACGTAAAAAAATAAGGACAAAAATACTAACATCCTAACACTAAAAATACTTAAAATACTCTTGAAAATTGCACCAAAGTGATCCGAATAAGTCGTTCTTAATCCGCCTAAGTAATTTAAGAGCCTTCTTGATGAAATATTGTTCTAAAATGGATATTAAGTGGAGCCATTAATAACTTAGGAAACAGAAATTACTTAGCACCTCTTAAGCTATTGTTATTTAAAGTGTAAGAGATTATGGAGCTTATTCTCTTAACAAAAGAGGGAAATTCTTTTGTTAATAATATTACGACGAAGTAAATGCTAGTTAGTAGATACACGCGGCTACGTATCAAGTTATCCTGATACATATAGGCTACATTCACCAGCTTGTTCTGGAAATAAACAGGGTGTAATCGTTGAGTGTGTCCAACAATTTTTACTGTTTGAATTTTATCACTCCCATACATTGAATCGGTAAGTTTGTTTCGGTGATCTTGGTGTAAATTGGTATGAAGAAGGACATAAGCTATTATTTATCGAGATACCTACCTAAAGCCACGCGCAGAGGCTTTCTAACAATATTCCAAAAAAAATATGCATTCTAGATGGTTATTCTGTACTTGTGCACTATCAATAATGCTAGGATTTGGTTGCACCAAACTCAA
Organism: Hypena proboscidalis; assembly: GCA_905147285.1. Lineage (NCBI taxonomy): Eukaryota > Metazoa > Arthropoda > Insecta > Lepidoptera > Erebidae > Hypena > Hypena proboscidalis. The sequence continues at coordinate 4,772,444 of LR990147.1, forward strand.
GTTGACACAAATTGGCAATTATAAAGAGTCGGCCTTGACTTTCTTGTCAGTTCTTCTCAAGAACCTCATGTCTACGGAACTGACACTTTTCCCATTGAACATAGAGTGATAAAAGTGAGTTGAAGCGCCGCGAATTTATAGTAGAATTATTTTTGTACGACTATTCTAAGTGCTCTGTGAAGTATAAGGGATAAATATATATAATATATATTTTAGGTAAGGTTTATTTAAATGCTTATCAGTTATAATACAATAATATACACACCTACAATAACTTATAATATGATATTTACAAAACTTTATAGAGCATCAAAAAACTCTTTCGCGTCGATATCGAAGGCCGACATCGTGCGCAGAAGGGATTAATTAATTATTTCATTTGATTTAATTATTTTAATTTACTGTAAATAAGTTGAATATTAAACTAACCTGTATGTTTAATCAGCCTCTGTATGAGCAGCTTATAACTTGGGAACTTCTGCACCGGTTTGATCAGCAAATTATCCAACGACAATTTTCCTTTATGGTCTCTAGCCATAGCATCCAAGAACTTGGCGAAGGCTGGTCGGGAAGATGAGGCGGTTTTTATAGTCTCTTTTGCTTTTTTCAGGTTGTTTATAAAGGACATGTAGGTGTCCATCACGGCGGGTTTTGTGAACTGAAACAGGATTAAAAGGTTACTGATGTAAATTATGATGATAACGAGGTGGTTTCCTTTGATAGTCTAGTGGTTATGTAAGTTATGTAGTGGGTATGCGCCTTTAACCGCGAGTTTGATTCCTAAGTCGAGCAAAATCGTCATTTGGGATTTTTTCGTTTGGAAATTCTTAAGAGGACTCTTAGGATTTGTACTGGGTTGATACCGATAGGCTCACGATACCACATGGGACCAAAACATAACAGGTGAAACATGGGTGATTACACCTCTGCCATACTCTTCGGGGTTCTATAGGCGTGATGTTGTGAGGTGGGTTAAGACCACCACCGACCACCATCTCCTTTCTTAACTGCCCTCAAATGGAAGGTATTGCCTACTGTGTATAGATTTTGTAGTCAGATTAGGCACTGAAATTTTACCAAATCGAATCTTCACCGACAGCTGAAGTCTTTCTGCGTTCAAATTTGTTTTCAGACTTTGAAATTAAATGATAAATAAACAAAATAAATGTATATTTCTAGCACAGTACTTTTATTATATTAAATTATTTTAAATACTTTGCAACAAAATATTCCAACAAATTGTGTCCCATGACTTCTAAAAACTATCACGGATTTGCCTTAACCAGTACATATACGCTGGACGACTATGCCTCCATTTCGTTAAGCATACACCATCAAGGTTCAGGCTACCTCCATCTTCATCAATCACAAAATAACTGACGCAGTAAAGCATAAAAAATAAAACCTCTCTGGCGTACAAAATAACGATATTGCTCTCAAAATAAAATTTTATTTAATGTGCAAACATAATATGGAATGGTAACGATAATAACGAAAGGAAAAGTTATTAACCGTATTTGTAAAACGTATTTTTTTAAACGTATGCTTTGTGAAAAAAAAAAACGGACACGAATTGCTATCTATCAATACCCCAAAAAAGACACCATCGTCGGGGGAGACCTAGAAGGCGTTGGCGGGACATAACCTAGATGCCTACAGCCACAACTGGTGAGAAACTGCAGGAGATAGAGAGGACTGGAACGTTTGGGGGAGACCTTTGCCCAGCTGAGGGACAACGCAGGCTAACAAAAAAAAAATGAAATACAATTTTTCGGTCTAGTAGTGTTTTACACTCTAGTCTCAAAGAGAAGAAAATGCCGTTATCACTTTTTGATATTAAAAAAACAACTGAAACAGGCAGTGCTTTGAAAGTAACATAAAACTATAAAAGGCAAAAATAACTGCAATACCCGGTCAAAATATTTTATTAAATTATTTAATTTGATCGTGTAAATTTTGATTTGCTTGTTTTTCTCAAATCTAGCACATAAAGTCGAATTTATTTTGTTTCGTCTATTAAGCAATTCTAATGACAAAAAAAATATTCTGATTGCTCGACCTTGACAGTAGAGAGAGGAATTCTTCAGTGGTAACTGGTAAACCCCTTGAGTTTGGGCTCATTTGACTTGTCGTAACGAGTGCCACTCATAATGGTTGATTTTAGTTTTGTAAACAAGAATATTCTACTCACCACGTCTAAAAATACATCGCCGACTTTTTGCTGCAGGTCCCATTGCTCCAGCCTCCTCCTGAGCTGTTCCAAAAACACTTGGTGCACGTTCAGGATGCCTGGCACTTGGTAGAAGATCTCGTCTACTAGGAATGCGTCTAGGAGACCGGCGTTGTCCGGACTTTTCAACGGTTGGAGGTATTTCTGGGTAACAGAAAATACATTACATTAATATTCATCACATGAGACGTAATAAATAGCGGGTCTTCTTCTTCGTCGTGTCGATGGCTGAGTCAAATTTTATTTTGACTTGCCATCGTGGTGAAAGGATTTGCCAATTCGCTTTGAAGAACTCGCGAATTGCCCAGGGTGCGCCGGACGTAGGGAATCGTTGTGTACGTCACTCGGGGAGGCTCCTTTCATGCACGGGTGATATTATGTGTTGGGTGTTCTCAACTTTGCTAACATAGCAACACGTTTTTGGGTAAAATAATCATGATGTTAGATGTCATGTTTTTATATTATTAACTACTATTATTTGTATCATATAACTTGCCATTCGCTGGGTGGCTAATCAAACGATCCATAGCTGTAAAAACTATTGATTGTCAAATGTTGGTTGCGAATGCTAAAAAACGGTATTGTTTCCGTTGAAAACACGTTTTTTTTTATTATGTACAAAATAACACATTTATATTCCAAAAATATAACATGGAAACGCGAATAGCAAGTATTAAACATTATTTCCTATGTTTATACAAATAAATGTTTCTGATTTCTGATTTTTGATTTACCGCTTCATCGTTCTGAGATTTAGGCATGACGTTACGTCAGCCTTAGGAATTACCACAAAGCTATATCACAGTGAACATAAAATAGAACATAAGTATCCTAATATTAATGACCTTGCTATAAAAAGTTCGGAAGTGCCATAAGTCTCCAAAGTTTAAGAAATAAAAGAAGATAATAACCACCAGCTGTCAAGACAAATAGATAAAAACAAAACAAAACTGCTATCAGCTAACTTTCTTAAATAACCCTCAATGCTTTTATATTTTATGTTTTTTACAACTGTAATAAAACCTCACAGCAATGTCCTATAAGGCCTATAAGGATATAAACATTATTCCGCTACAAAAACTCCAGCTTCGTAAAAATGTAGAAAACAATCTTATTTTGTGTCGAACTTTTCTGCCTAGCTGGGGATTGTTTTATAGCACTAAGTTTGACAGTTTAGTTAAGTAACAAAGTAATTTAAAGATAGCAGAGTTATTATTTTCAGAGTTGATTTATTATTAATTATTTTCAGCATATTATTATAAAAACCTTTTTTTATACAACAAAAATATTTATAAATCAGTGCCGGCATCGGGTACAGGGACCAAGCTGCCGGTGGTTAGGGCTCCGTAGAGAGGAACCACCTCACAATACGTGCCGTGTCCAAAAGGACCGCTTTCTGCATCTGTTTTTGGTCCAACTTTTTTTTTTTTTTTATACTACGCCCACAGCGAACGAACGTGTAGTCCACCTGATGGTAAGTGGAGTACAGCCCATAGATATCAACAATCCACAAAAGCAGATTATAGATGCGTCGCTGCAGCTGAGGACTACGGTGTTATGCCTCATGTGCCAGTAATTTCAGGGCCTGATCTCACCACCATACCGGAACACAGTAATGGAAGCACTACTATTTGGCGGCAGGTTAAAGGTGAGACGGTGGTGCTGCCGCCCTCGAGCACATTCACAAGAGCTCTACCACCAGTAAACTGCCTAACGCGAGTCTCTTAAGATATTGGTCGAGTTGGCTAATAACATGATTATTATTATTATGTTTTGGCAAAACTTACGACTGTTTAACGATCAAGAATTTTGTTAAAAGAATAGTCGTTTTGCAAACAATATTGAAAAATTCTCAAATCGGTCCAGGCGTCTCCGAATAATCAACGAACAAATAAAAAAAAAATAGAAAAAATAAAAGCCGGCTAAAAACAATGACTTAAACTTTTAATCTTCAAAAAATAGCAAGTCCAAATTAGTTCTTCATAACATTTTTTTCATAATCATTGTTCTGGATAATTATTTTTTAAACAATAACGATTGGAAGTCATAAACATCAAGATCAAAAAAATAGGAAGTTGAATTGTAAAAATTGCGATATGGACCAGAAAGGGACAAGAGGGAGTTTTTACTGTCACTGACTTATATCATGCCTAACATAAATTGGCTTAGCTCATTTGCCACAAAAATAAGTTCTTATCGTAAGACAATACCATTTATTTGAAGAAGATGCTGAGTTTGCCTTTTGTTAAGAATCTAACACATAAATAGAAAATCTAATGATATATACCTAAGTTGTGTTAGTTTCCAAGCTTTTGGTAAAGAAAATCTTAATAATACTATTTAAACTAACGTGAGAAGACATCATTACTAGAGAAAAACGGGTTACTCACGGATTTTCAGTGTAGCGCGAGCCATCAGCCAGGGTACTGACTGCATCGAGCGTACTGCACTCACAGCCCTGATGAAAATACTTCCTTAATGAAATATAGAAACCGGTCGGCAAAATTCCGACAAAAAATCCGTGAGTAACCCGTTTTTCTCTAGTAATAAAATATTAATAGTAAGCGCTTTTATTATTATGCTTATTTCCTCCCAAAAGACCGCAAAAAATGTTATCTCCTAAAAAGATAAGTCTTTTAACCTCACTTACACAGATAAACCTTGAATCTGTCATCTACAGTCACTGAAATGGCCTAGAAAATAATTAAAAAGAGACCACATTTCCATGGCGCTCTGTTAAATCTGTCCTTCGTGACAAGGCTGAGAGGTGAGGGTGAAACGGGGGGTAGCTGCCGGTGACAATAAATAGCAACCTACATGAGGAACGAAAGGTTCACTGGAAAATTTGTGCTAACCCTACCGCAAGGTAGGGTTGGCAAATTAATATTAAATAGGGTTTGAAATAAGTGTTGTTTATTTATACATCTTGAAACTGAAAGACTTTTTTTACTATTTTTTACTATCTGCTTTTCTAAATTAGGATTCATGATTACCTATTTTTAACCGACTGCCCAAAAAGTAGGAGGTTCTCAATTCAGCCGGTATGTTTTTTCTATGTTCAATTTATCGATTACGTCGCGGTTAATGGACCGATTCGCGTTATTCTTTTTTTGTTCGACGCGAAATAGCTGCCAGGTGGTCCCATAAAAAATTCTTTCAGTTTGGTTTAGTCGTTTTTATTTTATAAGCATTATTAGTAATTAAAGTAGGTTTTTTTGTCGGAAAATTATGTAAACTCAACAAAGAGAATAATTTTCTTTTTAAATGTTAAATGGTACAATTATTACCTTCGTAACAAGGCTAAGAGGACAGGGCGAAGCGGGGTTTGCTGCCAGATACAATAGGTAAATAGCGACCTACATGAAGACAGGAAGGATAATTTGTGCTTACTCTACCACAGGACAGGGCTGGCAAATTAATGGTACTTTAATGGCACTGGAAAAAGTATTATTTAATTTGATGATATATTTGATGACCTATCTATATAGATATTTGATATAGAGATATTTAATGACCTATATATATAGGTCTGGCTTATCTAATTTGAGGTACCTGTGTGATGGGGTTATAGTATCATCATGACTTAAGTTAGAGTATAACGTAACTTATTCATTTAAACTAAAAAATTTCATTGGTACATTTATTGAATACTTTGTTTAACCCACACTTATAAATCTGTCCTTCGTCGCAAGGCTAAGAGGGGAAGGGTGGAGCGGGGATTGCTGCCAGTGACAATAAATAGCGGCCAATATATATGACGAAAGGTACAACGGAAAATTTGTGCTACCGCAGCTGAGGTTGACGTTTGTAGTCTTCTCGACCAGTCAGAGCCATCCATTTAATTTTAAACTCATCATTTGATGCCAAATGGTACCAGTTTAATAAAATTGTACATTAAAGGTTACTCTAATCTAGGTCAAAAGGTTTAGATTATTTTACCTGCTGTTCTAAATTACAATAACCCACCCTTTTTATTTTGAGGTCGGGGGTATGGTGTCCTTTTACAGGCATGGGAAAGGTTTTAATGAAGGTTAGGTACGGGTTACGTGTTGTTATTTATCCATTTGGCTTTTAATGTATCAGACGAAAACAAAAGAAAATATACTAAAAAAATACTTTTATGCTTACTTACAAACTATGCCACATTTTAAAATCAAATCTTAAACGACTATGTTATATGGTGATAGATAGGTCACACAATATTTTTTAACGAATACAAATAAATGCCACACATATTTGTATTCAAGTCCCCCACGGAGCCAGTCTGTTCGCGATAAATTAAAAACTACTGAACACATTTTCATGTCGTTTTCATCTTCAGAAAGAGATTCATGAGAAATCTACAGGTCACAGTTCAATATATCACGCGTTCGGAGCCCATTGCTCATAATAATTAATTATTCAAATAGCATAATTAATCCACATTTCATCACGACATTCCTAACAAAGAGAGCAATGCAAGAAATGCCAAGCAAAGATGGATGTCATCTGAGACAACCCTGAGCGATCGTCGGCTCCACAAATATAAGAATTTGTCACTCCGCGTTCCATTCCAGGCAGGTTTACTGACTCACTTGATATAATCATTTAAACAATTACATTTAATTTTGCTGATTTTTTGTACCTCAGAAAAAGGTGGATGCAGGATAGCTTTTTAATCTATGATTGTAGCATAACTTGCTTGCCCGCTGTATATTTTATAACTCTATCCAGACTTTTAACTATACTCATAGCAATTTTCATCAAGATTGATTTAGCTGTGATGGCAGAGCTAGTTTCACATTTCATTTTATGATAAAAAATATGATAAAAAGATAACGGCTACACGCTGCATCTTACTTGCATTAACATAGCAGTCTGTGCAAATTTCAAATGTATGAAATTCTCAATCTGCTCTAGAAAGATTGTGCTTGTAGCTGGTAGAAAGACCTGAATTCAGTAGTAAGTTATTTGTGAAAATAAGATAGAGTGTGTGGGCGATACCTTAGTACCTAAAGAAGAATCTTATTTTTTGTCGTCTAGAGCTTGCTATTTTGTTTTTTTTTTATATCAAGACTTATATAAAAAAATAAATAACATCGCTACTATTCAGACAGGATTCTTACCTTGACTAATATCTCCAAAGCTTCCACATAGGACTTCTCTGTTTCATACAACTCGACCACCACGTGTGTTCGTGTGTCCTGAAACAATACAAAATTAAATATAAGTCACAGTTTTTAAATCGAATTACAGCGCTAGTAAAATAAAACAAATTGATACGTTAACAAAATATTAACCCGTTGTCCTAGATGAGCGACGTAACGCGACAAGTAGCCCCGTAGCACCCTTACGCTACGTTCGTGTAAATGGTGGTTGTGTGTGGTAGCCCCGTAGCCCCCTTTTACAACGATTTTATAAAACTTCTAATTGATTATATTATAGCATTTAGCTATGCTTAACAAATAAAACTAAGAAACAGTTGAAAAAGATATGGGACGTCAACGTCACGTCACGAAATGACGTTGAGAAATTTAGGGTTTCTGGTATGAGGCGACCGTAGCTGGATGGTTCAAGCGACAGCCCGGTTTGCAGGTCGCAGGTTCAAATCCTGCCAGTCCCATATCCTTTTCAACTGTTTCTTAGTATGATTGTATAAAAGTCGGTTGTGTGTTGTATCCCCGTAGCAACTTAATGCTACGATCGTGTAAAAGTCGGTTGAATGTCGTACCCTAATAGCACCCATATGCTACGATCGTGTACAAGTTGGTTGAATGTCGTACCCCAATAGCACCCTTATGCTACGATTGTGTATGAGTCGGTTGTGTGTCGTAGTACCATAGCTCCCTTATGCTACCATCGTGTACAAGTCGGTTGTGTGTCGTAACCCCGTAGCAACGTTATGGTACGATCGCGTAAATTATAATAAATCGTTGTATTCACTTGTCACATATTATCTGAATCCTTAGTGTACATATATATATGAATTCGCAATCAGAAAAATAAACGGATTCATATGAATCCTAATAAAAACTATCAATGTTCATTGTTTTATTACAAGAACTTGAAAATTACAATTTTACAGTCTACCAGCAGTTACTATATCCTACAAATATCTTTACTTCCGTACATGTATTATGAACGCGGAAGCAAGTATTTAATACAAAATATAACAATACGAAGGTCAGCGGTTCACGGCCTAATATAAAGAGCAGTTCAACCGTTTCTATTTGACAGGTTATAGTATAAAGTGGTGATGTTATCTGGTTTTATAAAAAAAACCCACCTAATTCCGACTGTACCACAATTTCAGTTAAAATAAAAGCAAAGCTTGCCAAGTAAAAGCATGACAGAAATTTATTTAAATGAAGTCATACAATTTACATAAGTATACAACAGAGATACACAGGGGTATTCCTCCGTACCTAAGGGCTAACGCACACACGCTACTCTTAGCCTATAAAACGCCTGATTGTTATACCGCATCCGAGCGCAGGCAGTCGCAAAATTGCGATAGTGCAACAATAGTAACGCATTCGAATACTTCAATTGAACGCAAATAGTCGCCAAACCTAGCGCGGCAGTCGCATACGCTAGCCAGACCAAAGAGTCATAAAAAAAGCGTGTGTGCTACAGCCCTAAGTGGTGCACATAAATATTCATATAGGTTAAGGGCGCGTGCCTGTTCGGTAAAAGGTATGAATAGGTAAAATATTGGTACGTGAATTTTTCGCATAAAATATTTTTGGGTCACACTTTATTTGAATAATGATGAGGATGCTTGGTAATGTGTTATTTATATTTTCACCTGTTCAACCTATTTTTACTTATGTATTTGCTAATATGTACTTTACTAAGTTGTGGAGATCTAAATGGTAGTCTATCTATATTCATATTCATGTAATGTTGGGGTTCCTAGTGAGATATTAAAGTAGACAACTAGAACGTAGGAAAGTAGTTAATAGAGATTAGTTACAATAATAATGCGCATTATAAGTTAACTGTAGGATCAGCAAAATACAATACTAATGTAATCGAGCATACTTAATAGGTAACTTAATCAATCTTAATAAGGAGCATATACAGATCATTTAGTTGAATTCAGTTCTTTTAATCGTTTGACTATACGCCGATCGGAATAATGCTTTGATAGTTTAGTTACAAAAGAGAAGCGAATCCCACAGGTGGTTGATTTCGATAATCAGCCAAGTGATTTAAACAGGCATTTAAGTCAATCTATTTGATTTTTTTCAAAGCAGATTCAGACGCATTCTACCAGTTAAAGTAGCAGAATAATATTACAAGACACTTATACTGACACACTAAAGTAGTCAGTAATGCACAAATAAATGCTAAATATAAGATACAAAACCGTTCCCAAGATTAAATAATCACACAGTTTATACTGGTGAAATTCATTAAAACATTCCTAATATATATTTTCACCTCAATTATGTAAATAATACAAAACCGTTTACAAGTTAGAATAATAGCTAAAGTAAAACAAACAAACAAATAAAACAAAGCGACAAGATTGAATCAGAGATACACGATAATTTCTTTTAAATTAAAAACAAAATCTAAACAACCAGCTGTTTGTAGGAGAGTTAATCTCAATTGTTTTTGTTTATCTACTGCCTGGGGAAGGAAGGCTTTTATTACGCTTTTGTCTTGTCAGGATCGGAATATAGGATGTCGGGAGAACGTGGTAGTCTGTTTAGAGCCATGTTTTGTTGTTTATTTTATTTAATATGAGAGGGGCGGCGTTGCTAAATAATTTTTATTTATTTTATCTGTAAACTAACTTCCCAGCGCGGGTTCGCTTGCGTGGCACCTCTATAAAATATAGCCCATGTTACTTGGTTAGGATACAACTTTCTAATGGTAGAAGATTGATGAATTCTAAATCGATTCATTTGTCTTAAGTTAAATCGTAAGAAATCAAATATTTCCTAAGAAGGAAAGATTAGATATTTTTACCAGCTAACTTAACGATGATATTTTTTTATTACGGATATTATTAAAGATTATTATACTGACTTTAAAAAAATAAGGCTCAATCTAATATCCTTATAGCAGTTAAGCATTAGGTTAGCTTTTTCTAAAAGTCAGCAAAATAAGATCTCTTATTATATCCGTAATTGAAAATATCACCGATAAGTTAGTTAATATTTTTATTTTTACTAGACAAAAATTACTCGTATATCTATACTAAAATTGTTGATACAGTAATTTTTAATAGCATTTATACTGTGTTCTTTAATCAGACTAAGCTGAGTTGTACAAGATATTTAAGTACAGCAAGACAAACATTGAATCCGAGAATAGCGCAAATAATACGTTAACCTAAATTGTCAAACAAAAAGAAATATGGTCTAAACAGCGTCTAAGTCGGTAGTAAAGTCGGTCTATAACGTAGCACCCACATGCTACGCTCGCGTAAAAGTCAATTATGTGTCGTAGCTTTAAAGCACTCTTATGCAATGATCGCGTAAAAGTCGATTGTGGGTCGTAGCCTCGTAGCACCCTTATGCTACGATCGTGTAATATTCAAATATTTTTACTTGAAATTTACTAACTTTAGTACTGTAATTTTGGCAACATTTATATTGTGTTCGTTAATCAGAATAAGCTGATTCATGCGAGAAATTTTAATACAGTTAGGTGACAAACATTAAACCTGAAAAAAGGTAAAACGCTTCTCATGAATACAAAAGACAGAATACCATTTAAATAAAATGTTACGGTCAATTAAACTAATTTCTCTTCTTTACCAAATGGCATCTCCTTAGGTAGCCATTAATACCATTGTTAAAAGAACTGTTGAAAATCGAAAAAGAACTCAAATACGTTCCAAATTGTTTTCGCGAACTTTTCTCAGGGGATCAACTTTAGCTGGAGGTTTAAGTAGACGAAACTCACTTTTTTAATTAGACCAAATGCCTGTTTATTCTCAGTTCGGCATACTTAAGGCATGAGTTTTGGGTTTTCGAGGAATTTCATCCAAAGTTTTCTGTACCGTTACGTGATTCTACCGAATTCCAGTAGGTATTTCATTGGACTTTGTAAAGTTTTTTTAGACAAGATTTGTGAATTTAGATTATGATATAGAAGGTGGTTAAGCATATTTAATGTTATTTAATACTAGCTTCTGACGACGGCACTGCACACGTGGTATGTAAAAAGCAGGGATGTTAGGGTTACTCCTTAAGCGTAACCGAAACTATATAAAAAAATATCCATAACCGTAACCGAATCCGAAATAATAGTTTCGGATAATATCGGTTAGGAGCGGCGCCTAATTAAGACACGTTATTACAAATTGTTTTGATCGGCCGGCCGTAATTTGTACCAAATGGTGACTTATAAATAAAAACATTTTATTAACTATATGTATTTCACTTTTATATTCCTTAAAAATCTAACATCCGTAACCGAAATTATCAGAAACTAACGGATAATCCGAAATAAATTATTATCCGCATCCGAATTCGTATCCGGTATAATAAAATCAAACTTATATCCGTAACCTATCCGCATCCGAAATTTCATATCCAAAACATGGTAAAAAGTAGCCTGTGTCCTTCTCCATGCCTTTAAATATCCCCGTAATCAAATGTCATCATCGAATGCAGTTATTCACAAATCATGTTTAAAACGAGCTTGTAAATAACCGATGATAAGTATCACACATCATAATTGGACAGCTAATTAGCATAATTAACGAATAATTAAATTCAACGCGTATGTCAGCAATCAGCATCATACGTGATTTGAATGGTGATTTGATTTATCCATAATCTAATGAAAATGGTCTGCTCTTTACGCTTTTACGGCAAAACTGTGCCGGTATAAGGAATTCGTGATGAAAATACTTTTGTGACTAGCAATCATTTGTGCCGTAAACGCGTAAAGAGCAGACCATTCACATCAAATCCTTATTTTGTACGCTATTTTGTAGATAGCATTTTGCACAGAATAGAGAAGTGCTGAAAGATTTTGCCTTTTTTATCATAAAATGTAACAAATAGTCCTCCTTACTAAATGCCAGCAAAGAGTTAACGTCATTGTATTCACTGAGGTCAATCTTTTTGTCTATTCAAGGTTGTTTATAATTAGAGTAGAGTATAAAAAGTGACGACTACAATCTTTCATGGGTTGTAAATAGTTGAACTCTCTGAATTGCCGTCAGAAATATCCTCTCAAACACATAACATCATCCAATACCCTTTATAACTCAAATTATGAGCAAGACTGGCTGCGACTCGAGTGCGACGTATCGCACTCTCTTGATAATGCCTAGACGTATAGGCGAAACCGCGGTCGACTAAATAGACCAACATTACGTGAGTGTGGCAGAGGTGGCCACATTTCCCCAGTTAAGTACTGGTCCCATAGGATAGGCACAATTCCAACTCCGTGTAGCTATTGTGAATTTCCTGACGGAAAGTTCACAAATAACACTTTGCCCGACCCGGGAATCCACCATAACCACTAGATCATCGAGGCAGTCTCAACCACTAGACCAACTACACGTTAAAATGTTATTGGTATACTTCTTTAGCTATACAATCATAAATAAATGATGATATTGATAGAGCTACTTAGTTAATTACTTCGGGCTATAAAAGGAAAAAAAACAAAATTGCTGCCATAAAATACCTGGGGTCTGCACTAGATCTATATCAGTGGCCTAGGCCGTCTACTCCATTTTTTATTTAAATGACCTTATTTTTGGGGTCAAAGTATGAATAAAATGTTATCAAGCATTGTCTTTCAGATATTTTTTTTAAATTCATTTGTACTTCTGAAGTCATTTCCTGAGAAAAAAGAAATTATTATATGAGCTTCGATGCAGCGATACCCGAGTGGGAGACCGTAGGACTGTTAAGTCAAAGATAATATGTGTATTTATTATTGTAAGAGCCAATACTGCTCGTGCAGCGAATCTTACGATAAACAATAAAAATCCGTTTACGACAGTCGCTACCAAAGAATCGGAACGCATAAACGTGTGTTTGGTAAACAAATATTGTTCATAAACGTGACTCAGACTACTAAACGTAACAACATCTAACAGTAGAACTTAACTATAACTTTACTATTTACAATAAACCTTGTAACACCTTAAGTGATTTTGGTGTTACAACAAGCTGCCTTCTCACAACAACAACTCAACATACAATCGGGATAGCGGGGTTACGTCAACGACGAGATAGCCCCAACAATTATATAAATTATCGCTTGCTAACGGTGAAGGAAAACATCGTAAGAAAACCTGCATTTCTGAGAGTCCCTAAAAAGTGCTCGAGGGTTTGTGAAGTCTACCAATTCGACCTTGGCCAGCGTGCTGGACTATGGTCTAATCCTTTTCACCATGAGAAGAGGTCCAAGCCCAAGAGTGGGACAGGTATTAGATACGGGGCTGCTATTATTATATAAGAGCTTCGGTGCTCGTCTTCATCAGCGTGGTAAGTAGATTATATAATTGTTGGTGCCTTTTAGCATTACCTGACCAATGTTCATCAAGAACGGTTCACTAGTATAGCCTTGAGAACAAAACAGACCGACAGTTACCTACTGTGTATGACGACCGAATGGCGGAGTGGGAAGAGTGCCTGCCTGCGACGCCGAGGTCGTGGGTTCGATACCCACTTAAGACAAATCTTTGTGTGCATGAACATGGAGGTTTGTCTTGGTTTGGATGTTTCTATGTATAATATGTATGTATTTACAAAAAGAAAATGGGTATGTATTAGTATCAGTTATTCTAGTACCCATAGTATAAGCTCTGTTTAGTTTGAGACTAGATGGCGTTGTGTGTGAGTTGTGAAATATTTATTTATTTATTATTATTTATTACTGTCGAATTTATAACAATTAAAATATCAACAATTAAATCCCTACATTGGTAAGGATATGTAAGCTCTGCAGAAATATTAAGAAGACTTTAAGGGTCGACACACACCAAAAGCGCGTCGAAGCGCAGCGCAGTTTCAGTGTCATATGAATTTAAACTTTATTTTCATAGCAATAATACTTATTATCGCATGAGAAACTCGCGGCGCCGCGGGAATTCCGGCGAATTCCATAGTAGTAGTAGCGTAGAGTTTCTCATGCGATAATAAGTATTATAGTAATAAAAAAAAAGTTTAAATTCATATGACAGTGAAACTGCGCTTCGCTTCAACGCGCTTTTGGTGTGTCGAGACCCTAAGGGATTACATGGATCATTTCTGATTGGAGCATATCTTATTAAAACGTCACCCGCATTTGACATTAATGCGGAAGTATTATTTGATCCCTAACTTTTTCTTTATTTTTTGGATTATCTACCTTCTAGTAATTATATTTTTCATATAAGATGTATATATAGTTAGGTTATGTATGATAAAATGTAGTTTATACTGCCTGCAAAAAAACGATACAATTATAAATGACAATGAAAACAAAATAAAGAACGAAAAATATAGAATATATTTCTAATTGGGGCCAGTTATCTCGTCATGTTCAATGTATTAACTGATATTAATTTTGCTTTAAAATTAAAGTAAATTCCGGACAAAATGTGGGTAGTAGCAGATTCCTCGTAGATTATTGGTATTAACGTCAGTACAAAGACAAAGTTAATACACGAACCTTTCCACCGAGCCGTGGGCGTCTCATTCTTGAATATACCTAAACAAATATTCGGTATGACGGGTAAAACCGTGAACACATAGGCAGCATCTACAACGTAACCAAGTATAGAAAGATAGATAGATAGAGTAATCTTTATTGTACACCAATTTTAACAAAGAAGTTTATGCTGTAAATAAATGCACTTAAAAATTATGTTGCACAATGGGCGGCCTTATCGCTATAAGCAATTTCTTACAGGCAACCTTAGGATGCACAAGTAAGTAATGAGCAAAGTTATGGGCAGTTGTTGGTGCGTTAATTAAAGAAAAAAAGAAAAGAAAAATACAGTAAAAAGAAACGTCATGATAATGACAATGGAGATTTTAAATATAAATAATACAGAAATTACAGTATAATATTGATTTTTATTATGATATAGTTTTCCAAATGCACTGATATTTTTTTCTCATATTTTATTGTCAGAGAGTAACCAAAATTAAAATATATTTATCAATCTAGTAGTTACTGTGTCTGTCAGTCTGTAACGATTTCACGCCTTATCGGCTAGATCGTTTTTGATGAAACCAAGTATATTTCTTCAAAAAGAGTAGATATGGATGTATTTCAACCATTTTAAGTCTCCAAGAATGTCATAGGCAAATTTTTATTGAAGCAGCAATTGAATCCGCGGCCGGAATTAGTTTGATATAATTCCTATTTTATTGTAATGTGTGTTTAAATAATGTCGTTTCACGAGTTCAACAACTCTCTCGCTTTTAAAAGACAACATTAATCTGTTGTCCTTTAAATATGTAACTATAAGGAGCACTCGATCAATATGGAGAGGAAATTAAAGCAAATATAGATAAGTCTGCCAATAATCACGGGTAAGCGAGAGGGTAGATTGCTCCGCGCATCTTTGATTTGACAACTAGTTTTATACGACGTGCATGAGCGGCGCTCTTCTACATTTGGCACCGGGAGATGCCTGACAACGACTTGTCCTTTTAGTTTATTGTCTAAGCAGATAATAAAGAGATAAAAAAGGAAATAAGTCTATACGGCAAGGCGTTGTTAAGTTCAAGTGGCGCCGTCTCCTCATCGCATTCCATTACCCGCCACGCGCATCTGTACACAGCTTAACAAACCAGTACCTCGGGACTACACAATGAATTCCACATTTTTATTTACGGTCCTTTTCCCTGAGGAAAAACAAAATTCATGACAACAAAGAAAATTCTTGTTTACTATAGCCATGTTCTGTACATGAATGCCAGCGGTAGGCTTCGTAAAGGCTTTTATTGGAACTCTGGTTATGATTATGATAGTAATACAATTTGTTGTTATAGTGTGAAAAGTTAAAACACTTTATCTAGACATCAATTTAAATAAATTATATTAATTTCGTCTGTTTTTAATGTCAAAATAACAATGTGTTATTAAGCTGGTATAGTTATTTGGGGGATACCTATGCCATAAATTGAGTCTTTAATTTTTTTGTCTGTCTGTCTGTGTGTTTGGATCGGCAAATTTTCGAAACGGCGAACTGGTTACTGACTACAATGCCCGCAACATAGGCTACTTTTTGTCGATGTAGCGCAGACGGAACCGCGGGCGAAACTTAGTTTGTTTGTTTAATAGTGTTAATCTCGGGAACTACTAATCGGATTTCAATAATTGTTTTTGTGTTTGATAGTCTGATTCATGATTGCAAATAAACGAAGTCGCGAGTGATATTTAATAATTATCAAGAGACTACAGTATTGAGGTTCTTTTAAATTTACGCACTGAATAGGTATAGTGATTTAAGCAACGTATTATAAAAATACTGCTTCTCAGTTAAATAATAGTACTATCAGACAAACTGAATTATGACCCGTACACATTGTCAAGCGAATTTATACGTTTATCGTATTAAACAAATAAAAAATAAATAAAATAAATATTTCACAACTCACACTCAACGCCAGCTAGTCCCAAACTAAGCAGAGCTTGTAATATGGGTACTAGAATAACTGATACTAATACATATATACTTTTGTTTTGTAAATACATACATATTATACATAGAAACACCCAGACTAAGACAAACCCCCATGTTCATGCACACATGCAACCCACGACTACGGCGTCGCAGACACACACTAGTACCACTCCGCCATCCGGTCGTCAAATGTAAGTTATCACGACGCGCGACAGGTACTCATGATTACCCATGATACAACCTCATCCTCATTTTCCTCCCTGTAGTGTATTGACTATAATGTTGGTTGTCTCATGCGCCTACGACACGCGGCAGTCGAGTTCCGGTAGCCGAGCGGAGCGGTTGTGTGTTACGATCGTGTGCGTGTTGTGGTGCTGGTGAGCCGTAAAAACACCAAAAAGCAGGACAATACATGTGGCGACGAGGACAAAAGTGAGTACACAATAATATTTAAAAAAAAAAAACAAAGGGAAGTATGGAGATAAAATGATGTAAACAAGTTACGTCATTTTTAAGAAATCTTTTATCAGTTCATAAGCCGGTTGTTTCAAACGTTAGTTATTAACATTAATACAGTGGCATTCCTGCGTATCAAAAATAAAATAGAATATTGTATACATATACAACAGTTGCAAATATTACAATATGTAATATTTTACCAATATTTTACTAGTAATGAAAATAATATGGACTATAACAATAACTTTTATTATTTCAAGTGTATATTACAAATCTTTCTTTTGGTTTAAATAAAAAATAAACCTTTTGGAGATTATGTAAATAATAAATTTTGACTTTTTCTTAATTTAACATTATATTTTACCGCTTAGTATAGAATATACAGTTAAGCGTTTTTCTAGTAAGGTTAACAAGGATTATAATAAGTTAAAAGTATAAATTTCTATTGTCTTTAATTGGTGTAATTAGTACAGCCGTTTACTGAAGTAAATAAAAAAAACAACTTACACAGATTAAAACTTATCTAATTCATTAAATCAATGCAAAACTGTGTGTGTGACTAATGATATGTGTTTATCTACTTAAAGCAGAGTTACAACTTAACTAATATGGTTGTGGTATACAAAGCAGATTAAAATCTGATCATTAAATTGATATCTTGAATTTAGTAATAAAATTGACCAGCTTTAAGTGCAAATGTTTTGATATTACGAGTGTATGTTACATTAAATTGATACATTTGTTGAAATAAACAACTAAGTATTAAATATAGCGGATAAAAGTAATCCGCGGCCTTATTACGATTCCTGAACCCAATTGAATTAATTTCAGCTTGAAATTTGTATTAGGATAATTACTCACGGTGGCGTAGCAAAAGGAAAACGTCCTATATCCTTTCAATTCAACTAGATTCGTAAATATTGACAGTTTAAAGTTAATTAATTGGGTTCACGAATACAAATTAATCACAATGAGCATCAATAGCAATAAAGGTGCCAATCATTCAATTGATATGTAACAAAAATGTGTTACATTAAAACACAATAGCAGATAATATTTATCTGAATCATTAAATTGATATGGGACAGAAATTTGTTGAGTACATTAAAACACAAAATAGCAGATAATATTTATTTATCTGATTCATTAAATTGATATGGGACAGAAATCTGTTGAGTACATTATAACACAAAATAGCAGATAATATTTATCTGATTCATTAAATTGATATGGGACAGAAATCTGTTGAGTACATTATAAGTTATAACACAAAATAGCAGATAATATTTATCTGATTCATTAAATTGATATGGGACAGAAATTTGTTGAGTACATTATAACACAAAATAGCAGATAATATTTATCTGAATCATTAAATTGATTATTACAGGTCGCCCCAAAGATGTCACTCCTTTCATTGGAAAAATTCGATTGCAATGGTGAATCAACCTCGGTGGGCATACGATGGGAGCGATGGAAGCGAGCATTGTTTATATATTTGGAAGCGTCCAATATTGATAAAGACGTAAAGAAAAGGGCCTCCCTTCTACATTTCGGCGGCTTAGATTTGCAGGAAGTGTTCTACAACATTCCTGAAGCTAATATCGAACCAAGTGAAGGCGTGGACGTGTTCGAAGTAGCAATATCTAAACTAGACTCCTACTTTGCACCGAAACAGAGCAAAGTCTACGAGCGACATACATTTAGGCTTCTTAAACAAGAACCTGGATGACGCGATTTTCATTAAATTGAAAATATTTGGATTTCCATTCGATTGGAGGATATTATTAATAGGAAATTCATTCAATTGAGTTTACAGAAATTAGACTTCTTTTAAATAAGAGGTATTTCTCAAACATGACTGATTTTCATTAAATTGAAAATATTTGGATTTCCATTCGATTGGAGTATGTTATTAATAGGAAATGCATTCAATTGAGTTTACAGTAATTAGACTTCTTTTAAATAAGAGGTATTTCTCAAACATGACTGATTTTCATTAAATTGAAAATATTTGGATTTCCATTCGATTGGAGTATGTTATTAATAGGAAATTCATTCAATTGAGTTCACAGTAATTAGACTTCTTTTAAATAAGAGGTATTTCTCAAACATGACTGATTTTCATTAAATTGAAAATATTTGGCTTTCCATTCGATTGGAGTATGTTATTAATAGGAAATTCATTCAATTGAGTTTACAGTAATTAGACTTCTTTTAAATAAGAGGTATTTCTCAAATATGACTGATTTTCATTAAATTGAAAGTATTTGGACTTCCATTAAATTGGATGTATTTTCATGTCGCCCCAATAAGACCAGTCATGGCAAAGAAGCTTTCGCCGCCAGAAAAATAGATCTCGAGGGTGATAGCACATCGGTCGGATTGAGGTGGTAAAAATGGAAGAGGTCTCTAAGCATGTACCTAGGAGCTGCTGATATCACGAGTTTCACCAAGAAAAGAGCCACATTCCTCGTGCTCTTTAAGATATATTTTATAATTTGCCTGGTAGGGGCAAGTGTGAAAACAGAAGAAAATGTTGACGTTTTCAAGATATTATATTTTCTTCTAAAACAAAACAAAACCTATTAAAGACACATTTTTCGTCTTATAACGCAGGATGAAGGTGAAAGTTTTGAAAAATTTCTGATTAAACTTAGAGATCAAGCAGCGGAATGTAGATTTAATATACCGGATGAACATATAATCGAAGTAAGAAAGAAAATGTAAACCATGGGTGATGAAATTACATTGGACAGGGTGATTACTGTGGCTAATACTCTTGAAATTGTTAACTACCAACTATAAAGAAAAAATAAACTAAGAAAGAGTAAGAGAACTATAAAGAGAGAAAACTAAGATTAATGCAATTAATGCACTAACAATTAAAACTAAAGATGGAAAAGACAAGAAAGAGAGCCTAATGAAGAATATAAGACGAATAAGGTACTAGGTGTGTTTTCCCTGCCAGGCAAAATACAAGAAATGTAATACCTGCGGCAAATTGCGTAATTAGCGATGTTGTAAAACTAAAACCTATAAAAAAAAAAAAAAACGCAAATTGGAACAAAGCAGGAAGGAGATAAAAACTATATTTATAAACGAACACAAAAGGAAACTACCATTAATTCTCTAGAAGATGATGACGTTCAATACATATTTAATTTAAATGATGACGCAAATATTAAATGTGAGATTGGAGGAGTACATTTTGATATGTTAATTGATTTGGGTTGCAAGCTAAATTTAATATCTGATAAAACATGGCAGTACCTAAAGAGGAACAAGTTATTTTGCTACAAACAAGTAAAAGAACCAAATAAAAAAAAAATTGGCATATGGAAGTAAAACGTCTTTAGAAGTCAAAGGTTCTTTTGGGACAGTTATAAAAGCAAATGGTCGAAAGGAACTTAGTACTCTTTATGTTATCGGAGATGGATCACGGCATTTACTTGACAAAGATACGGTACTAAGGTTAGGGGTTTTAAATTAGGTGAAGATATAAACAATGTTGGGAAGCGATGAAGAAGCACACGAATTACGACTTTCCAATGTGCTTCAAGAGTTGAAAGAAAACATTGTTTTGCTAAATAAAGAAAAATGTATATTTCAAAGTGCGAAAGATAAACTTTTTAGGACATGAATTGAAATCAGAAGGAGTGAAACCATTTCCTAAATATATGAAAAGTATATTAGAGCTTAGAGTACCAAAAAACTATAGTAGAATTGCAAAGCTTTCTAGGATTGGTGAATTACATAAAATAATAAGTGGATCTCTAATATGCCTACTATGACAGAACCTATTAAGCAAATACTAAGACAGAAACTAGGAACAAAACCTAACATTGAAGAATATTGGAAAGACGATCAAAACAAAGCATTTGAGACCTGAAAGAGACACTAACAAATATAGAAACATTAGGATATTATGATGTAAAATATAAGACACAAGTCATAGCAGATGCAAGCCCAGTTGGAAGCAGTCTTAGTGCAGATTTATAATAAGGGACCAAAAAATCATTGTCTATGGGAATCATACTCTCAGTCAATGTGAGAGAAAATATAGCCAAACAGAGAAAGAGGCTCTTGCGCTGGTGTGGGCTATTGAACATTTTAATATCTTTCATTTTGGTCTTTTAAAATCTTACAGTTTAATTTTGATAATGGATCACAAACCATTGAAATTTTATTTTGCTACAAATCAAAACCATGTGCTCGTGTATATGTTATACTTTAAAATATAAAAAAAAAAAATGGTTACGTTCATCTAATAGTGGAAATGGCGAGACCTTGTGCAATCTCGATGCAGCAAATTTATCAATGAATCTGAGACAGATCCCGAAATCCTCAATGTTAAAAAAGGCATTAATACTCATTCGTGGGAAGAATCTCTAAAAACTTATAGCATATTTGCAGACTGAATATGCTGTTATGAAAACCTCCTTTTGAGAGGAAATAGGATAATAATTCCACGTAATCTCAGGGAGCAGGTATCATATGACGGCCACCCAGGAATCGTATTTTGGAGAGTCGCCTTCGTTCCAAAGTTTGGTGGCCCCGAATCGATAAGGATGTTGAGCGGATGGAAAAATCTGCTAAGGTTGCACATTGGTCAGCTAACCGAATCCCCCAGCACCAATGAAACGTCGGGAGCTTCCATCAGAACCCTGGGTGGATATTGCGATGGACCTCTTGGGACCATTACCAAATAATGACTATATTCTAGTGATCATTGACTACTACAGTCGTTACAAAGAGGTCAAAATTACCAAAACCATAACCAGCTCACAAATTATAAAAATCTTAAAAGAACTTTATAGTCAATTGGGATATCCACAATCTATCACTGCCGATAATGGTCGGCAATTCGTTAGTAAGGAGTTTAGTGAGTTTTGTCGTGGATGTAAATGAATGGGGAAGTGGAGCGGCAAAACAGAATCAAGATTAGTTCCAGTGAGAAAACAGACATGAGAGATACGTTGTATGAATATGTAAAATAAATAAATAAACAAAAAAAAAAAAAAAAAAAAAAAGGAATATGGAGACCGAAAAGCGGATAACCTAGAATTTTAGTAGAAAAATCTATTGAAGGAAACATCACAATACAAAATGAAGAAACGGGACAAAGACTAAGAAAGAATGTAATACATTTAAAGCGTGTGGAAGGAGAATGGAAAGCGATAGAAGATGAGAACCTATCAACTGAAGATCAAACAATAAAAATAATGAATTAAATATAATTCGTAAAACTATATTGATTAATATAATTATAAATAATTACATTAAGATGTAAATCAAAAGTAACATAGTTCATCAAGTGTTATAAATTTATTAAAAATACGCTGAAATAAAAAGTTGTTAAAAAGGAAGGGATGTAGTGTATTGACTATAATGTTGGTTGTCTCATGCGCCTACGACACGCGGCAGTCGAGTTCCGGTAGCCGAGCGGAGCGGTTGTGTGTTACGATCGTGTGCGTGTTGTGGTGCTGGTGAGCCGTAAAAACACCAAAAAGCAGGACAATACACTCCCCATAAAGAGATAATATGAAAAGAAACATAATCCCCCATTTCCCCTTAGGAGCGTCTCTCGGTGCCCCATTAGCGCTACCTTTGACTTAACCACACAAAGCATAATAAAAGAGTTATTGACGCCGGAACAACTACTGCTAAGTGTCATTCAGGAGACTTTATTCAGGGATGGCACATACAAGTCACTTTTTCTTTTTCCTATCTGTTAATATGGAAAAATCTAAAAGCATCTAAAATATCTTAGAATCCCTTTTCGCATGTTATGATTTCATATTTCAAACGCCAAAACTTTTTGACTAATTAAATTTGATTTACAAATGATTTTGAGTTCTTCAATTTGTACAAAACACATAATATTGTGATCTTTAAGTTGATGTGAAAAATGAAAAAAATGATTGTTCATGCTCATTTTTATAATACATAGCTGACTCGCCTGAGAAGCAATAACTGAACAGATTTTAGTATTTTTATTAAGCTAATAAGGCAGTTACGTTTTGTTATACTATATTTAAAATATTAACGTCTTAACCGATATTTTGACTGATTAATTTTTCGTTTTACTGTCAGTTGCGTTTTATTCAATGTAAGTTGCGTTTTGTTTTACCACGTTTTATGTCATATTCCACGGAAACGGGATTAAAAGTATCCTTCCAATTCATTTTCAGTCGTATTTGAGTTATATTATATAGTGTAACTAACACGACTTTCTTTTATATATATAGATATATTAGGACCATCACCAAGAAACAACCTTTGAGTAGCTAGCATATTACGAAGATATCGTTAATTTCTTTGTGTTTTTGGTATCACTATTTTATTGTTTTTTCTTTTAGACATATATTATATATTTGTAGTATGGTTAATTTCATAGAATTATTAAAAAAATAAATAGCTTATGTACGGCTTTAAAATTATGTTTAAATATGTATTTTGTGGATAACGTCGTCGATTACACACTTGTATTTTTTTGTCTTATTCACGTTTAGTTCGCTTAAAACACTAGTAATAAATAAAATAAAAATAAAAAAATGTCTGGCAGCTTACATTATGTATGTACTCGGCTGTGTAGCAGGCATATATATATATATATCAGACCAACGAGGTAAAATGCTAGTCGTAGCAGAAGATCGACACGAACCACAAACATCTACTTCAGATAACAGCAGCTCTGATTGGATTCGGGACCCCCAATCAAACGCGATGGGCAAAAACTTCTGTTTTTGAAGTAAACCAATTAGTTTTCTGTTCTTTTTGTTTTCACAGATTTTGATTGATTCTCAAGGTTCTATTGAGCGATGTATTGGTTTGTTGAGTGGTTGTAGACATGTCTGTAGTACACATTACATATAAACGCGCGGTTTTATGCTAGAAATAAGTCGCATGTTTTGATTCCTAAAATTATTTTTTAACACAAATAGGTGAAACCGCGGTCGAGTAAATATTTCTTTTGCGGAGTGAGTTAAAATAACATAACATAATATCACGCTTATATAACTCAGAACAGTGTGGCAGAGGTGTACAAAACCCAAATTTCACCTATTATGTTTAGGTCCCATGGGTTAGGGACAATTCCAACTCCGTGCTGCTATTGAAAATTTCCTGACGGAAAGTTCACGACTAACACTATTGCTATACCGGGAATAGAACCCAAGAACTCACGGTGGGAGGCGCATACGCTAACCATTAGACTCTTGAGACAGAAGTTAAAATTAATTTATGTGTAACTAAACAAATACCAAGTAAATATATCGCAAATTCGTTTGCATCTCACAAAAAAAAGCGCAACCCTAATGGTCCTTACTATCCGCAACCATAGACAAAAGTGAGAACCCCGTAACTGACACGTCTTCACTCTAAAAAATCGAGGCCAACTAAGAGAGATATTCTCTTAGTTGACGTTATATTGAATAAAACAACCATGATATTACGAAACTCAACGATAGCTGATTAATTAAAGCAACAAGTTCATTTTGATTGAACTAACAATGTACATATGTTCATTAATTCTAACACGTATATAAGTTGTTTGTATCATTATTCACTTCTTTGTATAACTTAATCATTTTTATTTAGTTAACATAAACAAATACGTCAGTTGAATCAATTTAGAATAAACTAATAAAAGCAATCAAAATCAAATGATAGTTTCGATCATTTTTATTGATAAAATTAACAATTTTTCTTGTTAGATTTAACTAAGATCTGATAATAACGTCAACTAAAATTTAATGTTACATTCTAATATAACTAAATCGTTGAATCGACTTTCATATTATGTAGTTGAATTAATCATTCGATTGATCGTTTTGATCAAGAGATCGACCCCTCCCTATGCCTCCCTCTACCCGCCAACATCTATCTTTGGTGGCAGGTGACTGAGCGATGCAAGCAAAGCAAGTCTAAACCAGTTTATTTCGTGCCGTGGATTGGCCTGCTGTGCTTCTTTTCTCTGCTTAAAGTTAGAATCTTGGTGGTCATTTTAGTATCAAGTAATTTAATTTAGTGCGTTTGATATTGTAGAGGATTAGGTATATATTAAACTTTGATGATAAATACAAGTGCAGTTATCTCGTGTGATCCCGTCTTTTGACTACTGGAAATGGAAGACGTTAGCAAACTGCTCAAGACATGGGATTTAGAGGCTCTAATACCAGTATTCACCCGTAAGTATCTCAGTCGCAAGTTTTTTTTTATGGTGCTTATTGAAAATGTAATAGGTACCTACCTGAACCCAAGGGTTTAGGTAAGTACCTGGGTTAAGGGGTTTAGGTAGGTTTTGGTTTTATTTTATAGCCGTTTCGTAAAATAAAAGTAGCGTAAGTTATCCCTTATAATATCGGCTATCAGCCAATAAAAGTCCCGTTAAAATCGACCAAGCCGTTTCAGAGATTTCTTGGAACAAACAGATAGACAAAAAAATTATAAATTGATTTTTTGATGCAGGTACCGTATATACTTTTATATGCATTTAGTGAAAAGCTGACCCTTCAAATTTGTTTATGTAGTAAATAGATTCCAATATAATTTGTTGCTGACATCTTTTTTTTTTCAGCATCGAATGAAGATACATCAAATTTAGACGAAGAAACGTGGTTCAGATGCAGATCAAAGCTGGAAACCAAGTAAAGTTAAGCCACGGGAAGGCATGTAAAATCTAGTGCAGAAATTTGTCAAGCAATAGAACTCCGCCTTTCAAACCTTCTCCTAAAAGGAGCGCCATCCCAACCTTATATTATTGAAGTGGGTGAGTCGCTGGACAAAATAAATACTTTTCTAATAGTTGCGAATAGATCAGTCATCTATGAGAGAATGTCTGTTATACACGCAGTTGATACGTGTTATAAAATAATATGGGCCCTAAATGCAGAGTATGGTATCGATACATACCCTGTGTGGTACCCTTCATACAAAAGCGTTTTATAAAATGTCATCCGCATTTGATAAAGGATCAACTGCTGCTGAGTCTCTCCTTGCGGATTGCAATATTTAAATACCTATTGTATTTTTCTTTTTTAGTAATTGTTGCCAAAACTGTTAATGACTGATAATAATTAGTAACTTTTGTATATGACATTGTTTATGTTAAAATTTCTCTTTACTATAATTCTTACTTAAGTATTTAGTTTTATACCTATTTAGGTACAAAATAAGCAAATTGTTACAACAAAGTTTAGTTTGCTTTGGTTGTAATCATTTTAGACCACTGTTAATAATTTAATAAACAAATAATATTGTGACTGATGATTATTCATAATTGTTTAAGAAATAAGCTGTGTAAAAATTGTTTTCTCTGTTAAATATTGTTATTAAAAAAGTTAGAACGCCGATTCCCTGTAATATAAATGTTTTAAGCAATGGCAAAAAATATGTTACCCTGCGCTGTACTATCTAAGTAGTCAATGAATATAATAAATAACTATTTTTAATTATATTTTTGTTTCATTTTGACCAAATTTATGTACCTACTTACAAAAATTACAGTTAGACAAAATAGTTACCAATAGATACAGTTTGAATATACTTGTATTAATACACTAATACACTCAACTCAGATAACATTCTGGGTACGGTCTTGAGATGCTATCTTTCTTTTTCTTTCTTCTTTTCTAGAAGAAGAAGAAAGGCGCTATCTTAATTAATTGGGTTAGGACTTCAAATGCATATTTAGGAGCAATTTCAGTATTAAGTGCGATTTTTTATACATCCCTTTTCAAAGCATTTCAAAAACCGGAGGTAAGGGTTGTATTTATAAATCTCAATTAATACTGAAAGTGTTCTTAAATACGCATTTGAAGTGCTGACCCAATTAATAGATCAGTGTTAGGTAATGAGACAAAGTATCTCAGTACATTCGAATAAGAGTAACTTTGTTGGTATAATAATGTTTCATATTTAAAATAAGCATGGTTTTAGTAGAGTCTACGAACATGAATTAGTTATAATGACCACGTTCTTAGTAAAGTCTACGAACATGAATTAGTTATAATGACCACATTCTTAGTTGACTCTATGTAGATGAATTAGTTATAATGACCACGTTCTTAGTTGAGTCTACGTAGATGAATTAGTTACAATGACCACGTTCTTAGTTGAGTCTACGAATATGAATTAGTTATAATGATGAAGTTCTTAGTCAAATTTATCAATGAGAATGAGTTAGAGTAGTCATTTTCATATTTGTATTAATCAAGACCATAGATGAATATATTATGTTGATATCGTCATATTAGTCATTTTCTTGTTGACTTTGATTACGGTTTTAATTGTTCTGTTTAAGAAGCACATAGTTAGAGCAACAAAATCCACCTTAATTGATTCATATAACGTCTTGTTAGGCTCAAATGGAATCAAGATGCTTGTTTGCAATAATCGCAATCTTGTTAGGAGCAACCAATTTTTTTTAGAGTGTTTGCTACACATTACACGACATACGTAGTGGGTATAACGTCGTACATGACACTTTCTCTCGCTTTGAACGATACATATAATTAAGTGCAGAACGAGTAACAATAGGTGTAGTTACGCGATTCTGTTTGTGTGAGCATTGCGAAGGATACTACTACTGGTAGAATGAGATTTTTAATAGAACAGAACATTTTAAATACATAAAAGAAATGAAGAGTGGAGGCCCTTAGAAAATCTAACTAAATATATTAACAACAAAATATACTCAATCACACGAATTTACTCAATTCTAACATAATTTTACAAAACAAACCGACTTCAATTTCAAAAAATGCACTAAAAATACTTAATAATAATATAAATAATCGTGAGGAGGTTCCTCTCTTTGGAGCCCTAACCATCGGCAGCTTGGTTCCTGCACCTGATGTCGGTGGGACACTGTTTTTTATATTTTTAAATGTTTTTTTGTATTTTTTATAAATCATATTTAAAAATATATAAAATAAGTTTAAAAATAAATAAAGAGGAATAATAATAATATTTTGGATTTTTTACATTAGATAGAACGCCAGAAGCAATTTCACTATCCAATGGTCCCAATGACAAGGCCAAATACACACATTAACTAACACAAGCACACCCAGACTCAGAACAAATCTTTGCGAATCACACAAAGATTCGTCCCGTGTGGGGATCGAACCCA
This sequence comes from Hypena proboscidalis, assembly GCA_905147285.1. Classification (NCBI taxonomy): domain Eukaryota; kingdom Metazoa; phylum Arthropoda; class Insecta; order Lepidoptera; family Erebidae; genus Hypena; species Hypena proboscidalis. The sequence goes on from LR990147.1 coordinate 4,800,854, forward strand.
CAACACCAGTGCAGTGGAGAGCGGCGAGGCGACCGCTTAAACCACTACGCCACACGTGCAGACAAAGTAATAAATAATAATAAGTAATAAGTAATATTCAACGTTAAAAGAATACAGTAAACGGATATAAATAATCATCCCCGTATTCCTAACCGTTGAGAAGTTGTACCTTCCAGCATCAGCTCAGCAACATGTAATGCTGACTGCTAGATACATCCGAGTAGCTTTAGGTACTATACGAAAAACAATATCGAAGCTTTTCAAATTCGAGAGTTGCTCTCCCATCATCAGATCGTGACCTAAAGATAATGGGACTACATAACAAGTATAATCTTTTAGACAAAAAGGAATTTTGCAAATTGGTCTAGACACATTCGAGTTTAAGGCAAAAAAAATAAAGTAAAAAAACAATCGATAAAGGCGATCACCATTCTACCTAAATTTTATCTTTTATTTATACGACGTATGAAGCGAACGGACGTATAGTCTACCTGATGTTAAGTGGTATTTAACTATATAGCCTATAAACATCAACATGCCACAAAAGCTGATTGAAGATACGTCGCTCCATCTGAGGACTATGGTTTTGCCACATGTGTCAGTATTTCAGGACCTGATCTCATCATTAAACCGGCACACAGTAATGCAAGCACTACTATTTGGTGGCAGGTTAAAGGTGAGACGGTGGTGCTGCCGCCCTCGATCTTCACACGAGCTTTCCTACCATTTATATTACATCATTCGTTAGCATTCCATCAGAGCTACCAAGCATTGGGATTTCCTCCTTTCGATCCGTAAATATAAACCAAGAAAATGGCGCATTAGTCTGCATGTGGGACTTAAAGCTATCATCGAGACTCCAAATTGAAGAAACGATGAGTGAAGCTAATAACGTATTCATTTACGCTTTGAAATGTTTTTCTGCGTAAAATTTATGACAGGGAAATACAATCATCTTATACCTATTTCTAAATCGGGTTAAATATTTTTTTCAATTGTAATATTCAATAACCAAACTGACCGAGTATCTGAAACTATACTTAGACAAAACCAAGTAAGTTTCGGCTAGATAAGGTATATATAATAATATATATATGACGACAAAAAGATTTGAGATTTTCCAAGTCTAGCAGCATACGAATCTATGGCTGAATTGGCAAAGCGTCTGGGACGTTTACGAATCCTGCTGGATTCTTAAATTTTCAACTTTAATAGTATATAATATACTAAGACTGATCATATTTGTGCATTTTCCTTCTTTTAAGAAATCGGAGAATGTGTTATTATACAATGGTTATTATGATCTTAATATTAATAGAATAATGAAAAAGTCACAGAGAAATAATTGAAAACTCGTATCTACTGCGTCATTTTACGTCTGTAAATGATCCAAGACGCAATACAACATAGATAAAGCTACATAAACAGATGCGATCTAAAGTGGAGTCATTTTAATAGGTAACATTTGACAGTTCATTTATGCAAAGCAAAATGCTACTTATGTACATCAGGAGTAGAGTCTAATTTTCTAAATAAATAATTGTATTTAAAAAAACTGATGTTGTTTTCTTGGGTTTTATTCCTTTAGCGTAAGGTATATTTTTCTTTGCATAAATGAACTGTCAAATGTTACCTATTAAAATGACTCCACTTTACGTGTTCCGCTTTCATCGTTGCTATAGTAATCACCGTGTAATTCGGTCTCTATTAAATATGCAGATGGTGGCGCAGTAATCCTAATTCTATGAATCATGTTCACATATATGTTTCTTGGGGTAACTTAGTGAATGCTTTTCAGCAGTAAGACAGACATTCGGACATCGAAAAATGTCTCCCATGTTTATAATCGTTAAAATACTTATTTACCTCAGCAGTTTGAAAAGTCGTTCTTTGTTGTGATGAAAACAGTATGCAAAACTAAATTTTGCTTTGAGTGATTTCATTTAGCTTCGATTATGCTTCAAGATTTCCTCTCACGCGAAGCAAAGTTGTGTTATGCTCGTGTCTTTTTTTATGTCACACAACTTTCACACGACTTCATCTAGTCCCAAATTAAGTAGAACTTATACTATGGGTACTATTTTGAGCTGAGGTGAAAAGTTATATATGCGACACGAGATCAAAGTTATTAACATCTCGTGCTTTTGAGTCACTCACTCTAACCTAGAATCTTTCTTTTATTAGTGACTCAAAAAAGCACTCGAAGAAAATACGAACTTTGATCTCATGTTGCAAATATAACTAATTAAGTTGTTTTCAGATGTTTTTAGATCAAAGTTATTAACATCTCGTGCTTTTGAGTCCCTCACTCTAACCTAGAATCTTTCTTTTATTAGTGACTCAAAAAAGCACTCGAAGAAAATACGAACTTTGATCTCATGTTGCAAATATAACTAATTAAGAGTTGTTTTCAGATGTTTTTAGGCCGCTAAGGTACTTTTTCCTTATTATTTGATAAAACTTTAGTAATGATAAGGCTTGTAGCGAATCAGAAATGTCATATGTATTTCATAATTTTGTCTTACAAAATTCAACAATATTTTCATAGGAAATCTTTTTGCAAAATTAATACATAACAATATTAAAATGTCAAGTATTACTTTGTCGCCTTTTCCGAGCAGATGATAATAATAATATTCCTTCCGACGATGCCTCCGCGGGGAATTATTTTCAAATAAATGCTAACTCGGAACTCGCAGCCATGTTAATGAATGGAAAATGCAGCGAACGAGATTTTCTATTAATTAAGGAAAGTTACATAACTCTGCAGAATAAAAATACATCAATTATAAATATGGGAAAGTTGAACGAATCTGTTTTTATTTATAACTAGCTGACCCGGCGAACTTCGTACCGCCTTAGCGTAAATTTGATGCACTACTTTATTTTGTATAGCTGACCTTTCTTATGTATTACCTATTCAATTTGAATTGGAATCTATAATATCCCCCATATAAAAATGAATACTTTTTTTTTTTAATTTTTTTTTGCCGTAACAACCTTGTACAGAGTATTAGAAAACTACAAAAAAAATATCAGCCAAATCGGTCAAGCCGTTTTCATGCCAAGTCGTGACAACGGAAAACGGGTTTCATTTTTATATATATAGATGTAGGATAGGACATTATTGGCGAAGATAAAAAAATATAGGCAGGATTTGAACCTGCGACGTTTTGCACACCTGTATCCTACTTAAAATAGGAACAAATAGATAAACGTGACTTCATGAAATGACGTAACATAGAGTTGTGAAAGGGTCCGGGCAAGAGGCGACCGTAGCTGGCTGGTTAAAGCGGCTGCCCGGTGTGCGGTCGCAGGTTCAAATCCTGCCGTTTCCATAATCTGTTCAACTGTTTCTTAGTTCGTTTTAGCTAAATGCTATAAAAATAATCAATAAGAAATTATGCACATGAGACTATATACACAAAAACTAAATTGCGATATGTTAATCTGAACATTACTTTATCCTATGCGAGTGACTTTGAAGCTCAGATAATCATTTGGTCAGAGTGCGTGTGTGTATGTTTGTTCCTTTTTACTTTTGATGAAATTCAGTATAGTAGCTTATGACGTGAAATAACATATAGGCTACTTTTTATCTACGTACCACGCCGTACCCGCACGCGGTAGCTATAAAAATAATATTGTTTATACCTTACCAAAATGAACTAAAAATTATATATATCAAAATATGAACACGACAAGATCGCCTTCACCGTCCGTTATTCAGTTAGGCACTAATGAAAAACCAATAACGCAATGACCCGGCTAAGATCAAAACATCAGCTCATTTCTCTACTAACGGAAACTGTGTGCCATAATGTCATAACTTCATAAGTTTAATAATATATAGGGCTAAACATGGCTACGTGTATATCTTCGGGACCACCAATGTGTTGAGGGATACTGTTTCAATATCGTCCTATCAAATCATAAATGTGAAATGAGGGCCAAGTTCAATATTATGCTTACGAAAGTTCTGTGTACATAAATTCAAGCCAGAAATTTGACACGAGTGTAGCGAGTGATTCTAGTCTAGAATTTTAAGCGTAGTGAAAGATTGAAAAGCACCAGATGTGAATAACTTCGATCTCGTATTATACAAACTACTTTTCACCCCAACAACTCGAATAGGCGAAAACAATGAGCAATACTGGATTGTGCTTCGGGCGTGAGGAAAAATTACTCGAAGCCTAATCGTGTTTGGCTCACTGTTTTGCCCATAACAATTAACTATTAAAAAAAATATTTTTCTCATCACAGGTCGGTCGTCTTATGGATACTGCTGTTCAGTTCTGACAAGGTGCAAACAATAAGAAACGTTTCAATTTTGAAGAGATCATGGTATGCCCTTAGACCTCCAAATTGGGGTATCGATATATATAATTCTCGTGCAAAACTGACGAGGAAATCTAAAAGCACACAGAAATTACGAGGTATGTGTGTGAGTCATACTATTACTCTGATGAAGATCATTAATATATTGTGATCATACATTTCTCGCCAAACTATTTATATCTTGTTTTTGTATAATTTAAGAGCCAAACTTGCAGTGACTCAGTTTTTTGCACAATTTTAGATACGCTCTCGATGCAAAAATAAATGTGTATTTAAATAAAATGTATAGCTTCTCTGTGATCAAATGAATCAGTCTTACTTTAATTTTATAATAACGTATTACAACATTTATAGTAGCCAAACTGACTATTTTATTTCACTTCTTGCTAATTTTGCATTGCAAATGCGGACTTAATGCCCTTGGTATTTTCTACCCGTCAACCTTTGGCTGGTGTTAAAAAAAGCTATGGCTTATTCTACACAACGTATTTGAATCTGCACTCTACAATGATTATGCTTTCTATATCTCCAGTAATTTCGAGTCTAACCTCATACTATACTAAGCAGTTAAACTTTTACAAAAACACTATGATAATATACATATTTCAGTATAAAGATTTACGAGACCATTCGATAAAAGTTTGATCGATGTTACCAATTATATCGAGTTTATTATTCAAAGTTGTGAATTATAAAGAGATATGAATAGTTTTCCTGTTGCTCTCATTATTTGTAGGGTGAGACAACACTTAGAAGTAAAATATGAGGCGTGAAATACAATCACAACACAACCCATTCGCTCTGAAACGATATATTCAGTTTGAACATAGGTCATACTACGATCTCGTTATTACTCGTTTGCTATTTAAAACTAATGAATTTTTTACATTTCGACGTATAAAAACAAAGAAACAAAAAACTGTTTTGATAATCATTATGACTTTTTCTTTTGTTGGACTATAAAATTGTAGGATGCTACAATGTTGCTAAAAGTACAACTCCAGTTAGGAGTACCGGGATAATTCTTTAAATATAGGCAACTTAATGTCGTTTACTGTATTTTTTCAAGTTATATACAGATGAGGCGAGACGTTGAATATTACTTAAATGTTTCTTATTTATAAGTGCATTTTTTGTTATCAAAGTATTAAAATCGGTGTTTTTTTTTCTACAATTATTTATTATATCTGCCGTGTGTGAATACGTTTGGTAGTCGACATAGACATGTAGACATTTCGGCAATGTCCAGTGGCAGACTACATAGAACACGTGGAAGCACACTAATAATACAGTGTTATCAGCGCGACGACCTCGTCCGTACGATCGATATATACTTACTCATATATCATTAATTATGTCCATGTCTGCTACTGGACACTTCAGCGTATTTTGTAACAAAACCTATGAACTGGTTTTGTTTATGTAGGTAAGTCTCTTCCTTATGTATATTAGGTATCAGCTATAGACTCCGAATAAGCAGCGGCAACCGAGTAGGGGCCGTAGAATTGTAAGTCGAAGGTGCCGGATTCGACCTTACGGCTCACACCTTTGCCAATAATTATTTTTATGATTGTTTTTATTTATCTTGAAAATTATCCAACCTAACGGTAAGGGAAAACATGTACAAGTTGCATTTCGCCAGCGTGGTAGACAATCGCCTTACCATTCTCTATATCTAGAAGAGGCCCGTGCCCAGCAGTGGGATATGAATTTATATAAATTCAGGGCTGCTATTATAATAGACGCTCCATCTTACTTCTCCTACTTGCGCAAACAGTCGATTGTGCAAACATGTTTTGCCGGCTACACACTCAATTTTACTTGTGCAATTTATTTATATTTTTCATTTGAGCACGAACTATATGTGCAAGTAAGTAAGCGTGTAGTCGGTACCCAAGGTTCAATAAATCAATGATCGATATTAGTTAAAATATTTAAGTTTTTTTTTTTTAAACGACGAGGCGACCGCTTTAACCGCTACCGCTACGCCAACCGTGCACTCAAGTTATTATGTTGATCTTAACACAACCTGGCGGCCCAACGCAGACTCGACCATTATAGTACGAGAGCCCACGACCAAAATTTTTGTCTCATAGCAATACGGCCAAAAACGCATCAAATCGATAGATACGATTATCCTGAACTCGAAAATACCAATATCAGACATTTTCCGCGTAGCGTTTGATCTGACCGAATTTTCAAAATTGTCAAAGAATTTTACCGAACTGCATCTTAACAATATGTCTGATTTGCAGACTGTAGTTGAATGATAGTTCTGAGATACCGGAAACATATTTTTCAGACGTTAGTGGTGTAGCGCAAACCCGTAAAATCACTTAAAAAAATTAAAAATGAGACAAAAAAAATGTCTCATAGCAATACGTCTGAAAATCTTTTTTATTAGTAAATTTTGGTTATTTGATGCGAACAAAACAATTTTCAGACGGAAATGTGAACGCATTAAATTTTGAGACCGTTTTGAAAATGTTAACAAATTTTACCGATCGGTATCATAGCAATATGTCTGAAAATTGTTGGACATGATAAAATAAGTTGTCCACATGTAAAATGTAGCACCTTCTCTATCAGACAACTTTTCGATACTCAGATATCATTTAAAAATCGTATTGAGGCATCTTGAATTTTCTGTTACAAACCAATGAATACGTTGCGACCCTGAATTTATTAGATGATAATTAACAAAGAATTTACACGAAACCGTAACATTGAAGTTGAAGGACTGAAATAAATCGCACAAAAGGAAGCTGGCGAGTGAGCTGTATAATAGTAAGAAAGGGGCAGGAGCGTAACAAGCGCTGAGGCTGTTGAAATTAAATACTGATTGATTTGATAGTTTTGGTTTTATTTAAAGCACACTTGAGTAACTTTTACAAAAGAAATAAGTAATGACATCTGTCATCTGTCAAAGTACATATAATAAACAAGGGAGATTCTTGAATATCTATGAAGGCTGTAAATTTAAAAAAACATTAAACAGAGGCGTCGGCCAGGCGACTCCGAAACGTTATTTTCGTTTTTGGGAGTATACAGGGTGTATTTTTGAAACGGGGCAGTAAGGGCAAGTACCTTAACCGTTGCAGTTACAGCAAAACGTTCTTCAAAGACCTTCCCTAACTTTTTGGGAAATTTTGAACTGCATTCACAGATTTTGTAAAAAACTTACAGTCACTCTAATAAGTCAATTTTTTCACGATTAGAAGACATTTTAGCGAAAATCCTTAATTAATAACTCATACGAAGTTTCTCAGCTGAAACTAAGTATAACACACAGATTTTCGAATCAAATTCGAAATTTGAGGGAAAAAATTCTTTTTATTAACTTTACAGTCAATTCTACCCACTTCCAGGCCATAACAAAAAATTAGACCATCGTAGAAATTCGTTTCTGTTGCCGAAATGTATGGGAAACGTTTTTGTCGATTTCTGTCTTTTCTAGTACTGAAAGCTAAAATGGTCCCATAGAGTTTTTTGATCCCCACATGAAATAGAATCGATTGGCATAAAAAAAATAATTTGAACTTTTTGCATTTTTTTTGCTAACTGTAAGTTTTTTACAAAATCTGTGAATGCAGTTCAAAATGTCCCAAAAAGTTAGGAAAGGTCTTTTAAGAACGTTTTGCTGTAACTGCAACGGTTAAGGTACTTGCCCTTACTGCCCCGTTTCAAAAATACACCCTGTATGCTACACTTAAAGTGTCTGAAAACAGGTTTTTAGTAATCATGGCAGCAATACGAAAAGTTGAAAAAAAAATTATCCGTATTGCTATGATACAGGTCGGCTAAATTTGTTGACATTTTCAAAAATGCGCTCAGGCTATATGCTACGCGCAAAATGTCTGAAAACAAACTTTTTCGTAATACAATTATAAAATCTATGTACATTTTCACTATCAGACGTATTGCTATAATACCGACTGTCTTTTTTTTTTGACACAGCAGAAATGGCCTCCCACGCAGTTGCTACACTTTCGACCGTTACTACACACCTAGTCGGGTACAGAATCATACAATCTAACGATTTTATAGGGTTTTTGCCGTATTGCTATGAGACATGGTTTTGGTCGTGGGCTCTCGTACTATTACAAAAGAAAATGATACTTTTGTTGAGACCAAAATCACAAAAAACACAAAAACCTTTAATAAAAAGATGTCCCAATGTGTCCCAAAAGCTCAACGAATAATGAGTTTATATCTCCAAAAAAATAAAGGAGCATTAAATCTTAAAATATGCATATAAATCATAAATTCAAATCATGTGATCCTTTCTTACTCTCAAATTAAAAAGATTCATAGTCTTGAACACTAAAAACTTATTTATCGATCAAATTCAAAATATTACACAGTAAGATACCACGTCATCTACTTTTTAATAAAAAAAATTATCGAATAGGATGTAAATGTAATACAGCCAATAAAACTTCGTGAGGTAGCTAAAGAAGTATACAACAATCACACTAACGCTAAAGTACGCTTGAACAGTCTTCATAAAAACTCTTCCATTCGTAATTTCATCTCGCCAGAAACAAAGGAGTAATAAACCTTAAAATATGCGTACAAATCATAAATTCAAATCATGCGATCCTTTCTCAGTAATCCATTGAAATTTCAGCGGATTAGAGCGAGCGCATCGTTAATATTCATAGTCGTGAACTCGACAAACTCGTTTACAACTGAAGTTGGAAGTCAAACCGATTCAAAAGATTACACAATCAGAAGCCGTGCCGTCTGCCAGAATTACTAGAAGTTAGAAAAGTTACAGTTTGTATTTGTTAGAGCAGAGGCCTGTCTCACTTCCCGCGTAGGCATCTAAAACATACCTACGCGCGACCGCCTCTTATGCGAGTACGTTTATTAAAGGACTCACGAGCGAGTAGGGACGCACGCGCGTTGTTTTAACCGACTATTCGTTACTGGTGGTAGAGCTCTTCTACTGGTGGTAGAGCTCTTGTGAATGAGCTCGAGGGCGGCAGCACCACCGTCTCACCTTTCACCTGCCGCCAAATAGTAGTGCTTCCATTACTGTGTTCCGGTTTGGTGGTGAGATCAGGCCCTGAAATTACTGGCACATGATGCATAACACCGTAGTCCTCAGCTGCAGCGACGCATCTATAATCTGCTTTTGTGGATTGTTGCGCGTGCGTCGCTGCTCGCTCGCTATACAGTAAATGCTAGTGCGCTTCGCTAGATGGCGGTAGTATCTTCTTGTCGCTTGATACGCTATGGTGATACACCTGCAGGCTGCAACGCTCACTGAATTGACTAAAAGTATTATAAATCGTAATGCAGAGAAATATTTATGAAATTTGCTTAGTTAAAATAAAAGATTGTACTCTTTGAGACGAGTCAACCGCACCGTTTTTACGACGTCATTAGGTCGATATTTCTTAAAATATTTTGTTAAGAAATCCTTCTTATCCTCTTTATTATATGGCAGTGGCAAAATGCGGATAATAATTCTTTATGACTATAGAATTCTGCGATTTATTGATAACTACTTTTCCACGCGTCTTTGTACGCGTGGATGTCGTTGTATTAAATGGAAGCTGCTCCCGCGCTGTCTAACTGCTCCAAACAGGCAGACACACAAAAAAAAGGATATAGTGCAAATAACTATACCAGCTGAAAAAAACATTGTTATTTTAACATTAAAAACAGACACTTAAATTGTATTTATTTGTATTGATTTCTTGAGATAAGGTTTATTTCAAGTAAGTGATACATAACATGATGGTTTGGTATACTGGGGAATCTCACCGCTCCACCGCACGACTCGACTCACTGAGGAATTAGCGGCACACAGTCTCGACTCACTGAAGACTCAGCGGAATTCAGTTCCGATACACGGGAACTCTCAAGCCTTCCTTATCAACCTCCGGTCTTGGAGGGGAGTCATGTGGCGGTATCCGCACATAATCACGTCGGGGTCACCAATGTAGAGGGACAGGGTGTGATGTTCCTTCACCACAAAGGGACAGCTGTCCGCCAGGCAATACCACCGAGCCTGGTCCGAAGATCCTCCCTTTGTGGTGGAGGAACATCACACCCTGCTCCTCTATCTTTATATTAGATAAACAAAACCGTTATTTAATGTTACTAAAACATTTCCACCGCGTTGAAAAAAATCCTTCACACGTTAACATAGTTTCAACCCTTCACATTGAATTTCATAAGTGTTATTCAGTGAACCCGTGAAGCCTCAAATCCACAAGGACGGTAGTTCAATCTCGTTCCGTACAATCAATACGACTACCAGAGTAACTTCACACCTAGAGTACTGATTTTTCAAGCATGTGGGGCTCTGGGGAGGTCTGGTTATATTGGTTATTGGAATATGAATTCTTAAACCGATTTATCGAAGAAGGTTCGAGATGATATTTTCGTGGTGAGATGTAAGTGCGAGTATTTTAATACGTTAAGGATATGCTTATATAATATGTTAAGGAAATGCTTGTTATATTTAAACTCCTTACACAATACTAGTTACCGCTTTAATCTTCGTCTGCGTAGTACCTACTAAAATGACAATGATTGTTAATACGTTTATCTAAATCAAAAAAATGTTATCTTTTATACTTACACTATCCGTCACTTGTATAATTTGAACTGCATTTATATTTATTATTGTTTATCGGGGTGCATGAAAGGAGCTTCCCGAGTGATGTATACAAAGATTCCCTACGTCCGGCGCACCCTGGGCAATTCGCGAGTTCTCAAAGGCGAATTGGCTAATCCTTTCACCACGATGGCAAGTCAAAATAAAATTTGACTCAGCCATCGACACGACGAAGAAGAAGAATTGTTTATCGGAATGTGTACTATGGATAATAGGATAATAATAGGATAATAGCAGCCCTGTATCTAATACATTTCCCACTGCTGGGCCCGGGCCACTTCTCATGATGAGAAGGGTTAGGCAATAGTCCACCACGCAGGCCAAGTGCGGATTGGTAGACTTCACACACCCTCGAGTACTTTTTAGGCACTCTCAGGCATGCAGGTTTCCTCACGATGTTTTCCTTCACCGTTAGCGAGCGATAATTTATATAATAAATACACAAATATCTTCGAAAAGACGAATCTTAACGATATATTGACAGAGGTGTGTGCCGTGGGTTCGAACCCGAGACCTTTGATTTGGCTGTCCTACGGTCTCCCACTCGGCTATCGCTGCTATGGAATTTAACTTTTTATATTTTTTAATTTTCTATATTATCATCCCTAGACTTTTTTTTGTATATTCAAACGCTGTTTTCTCCTACAAATGAGAAAACTCAGGGCATGTTTTTTTAAGATACAAATTAATAATGAGTGTGTATTTCTTGTTAAAGATCCATTTAATTTAATAAATATATGCTTCAAGCTATCTAAGTTGAGTAAAGCATTAAGTAGGTTTCGCGTGACAGACATTTACATATTCTCACATACTTACGCATGCACTAAAATTTGCGTCGTTCTTTTGTACGCATGAAAGATATAATCCGAAAAAAAACGTTTTCATTTCATTTAGTACAGATTGTTTCTAATTGTTATTTATATATAGGTAACCTTGTGTATAATTTCGTTACATAAAAAGTAAAAGATGCAACTTCTAGTTAAAAAAGTATATGCCATCTCTAAATATTTATTGTTAACGAAGCACGCAAAAGGTCTAATCATACACCAACTCCAGAATTACCCGAACCCAGTTCTGAAACTTTCCACACGTTAAATTATTAAATCGTAAACACGAAAACTTTTACTCTGATCTGAATAAGTTCTTTACAAGCCAAAATCCGTGTATACAGGCATGAACACATCAAGTATTTAATCATAAGGGTGAAGCTACACTTAAAAAATACTTAAAAATTAAAGCAGCGGGATGTGTGGAGTGGGACGAGTGGGACCCCGTAGGACTGCGAAGTTAAAGGTCTCGGGTTCGAACCTACGGCACGCACCTCTGTCAATAAATCGTTGAGATTCGTCTTTTCGAAGTGTGAATTTGTCATATAAATTATCCCTCACTAACAGTGAAGGAAAACATCGTGAGGAAACCTGCATGCCTGAGAGTGCATAAAACGTGCTCAAGGGTGTGTGAAGTCTAGCAATCCGCACTTAGCTAGTGTGGTGAACTAAGGCCTAGCCCATTTTTACCAAGAGAAGACGGCCGAGCCTAGCAGTGGGACATGTATAAGATACAGGGCTGCTATTAATAACTAGTGGTGATAGAACTTTTTGTAAATTCGGGTCAACACGAATTTTGAGTCTGCGTTCTGTACCTCTGATTTTGATTACTTATGCCTAACTAATTAAAGAAAAAATATTTTTATCTATTAAAGTTTGCTTTTGTAGTTACTACAACGAAATTTATTTTTTATGAAAGAGCTCTATTTTTTAATTTCAATTATTACATGTAAAAGGAAAACAGTTTTGAATTCACATTTTTTTATTGACTTTAATTATACAAGACGGCATATATAAACCCACAAATACAAAAAATAATACAAATAAGACTTTAAAAATGAACAGACTTGGTATTTCTTCTGTGTAAGTTGGAACTTTTTCGTATGACATAATGTAGTCACCCATCATGTTTTCATTATATTGTCCTTGATAACGCTTTTCAAAGTTCATTGATTACATCTTGGTGGAAACGTTCCCCTTGCTCTTCCGAATATGCACCTAAGTTGTCTTTAAAGTTATCCAAATGAGCATGTATCATGTGGACTTTCAATGACATTCTGCAACCCATAACTTTGAAGTTGTGAAGCATATCAGTATTTTTTTTCTCTTTTTTTTTCTCCACGGTACCAGGCTGAAAAAAAATTGACATTATTTAATAACGAATGACACATTCAATGTGTGTCAGAATAGGTATAGTTATATATATAAATTTTAATGAAAAGTATGATGTATTTTCTTTCCCTCTAAAGTATTTTTGCAGTTACTACATGAGAAATGAGGTGCCCATACTTTATCTTGACTTCGCACGGGTAAATTAAAATAAGCTTCATAGGCTTCACAAAGTCTTGTATTTGACGACAAACAAATTTTTTTGGCTCTCACTTTAATGAATTCGCCGCAAATATAACAAAAAGAGTCCACGGGATTTTTGCACTTTTTGGAAGACATTTTAGGCCTCCCGACACATAAAATACGATATTCCTTTGCAAAGCGCACGCGCACACTGCCGTTGACAGTTTGTCACTCCTGCTACACACTTACAGCCCCCCTGCCCCTCTCCTGTATCTTCTATGCAACGGCTCCCAAAAAAAACTGCAAAAACACTATAATATTCGTTTTACATTGTGTAAAGGTACAAAAGCAAACTTTATTTATTATAAATAGAGTTTCTGCTTCTTTTTCGATGTATACAATCAGAAAATATTCACTAAATAACAGACTCAAAGAAAAATTTTTTTTTTGTTGACTTGGAGAAAGATCACTCCAGCAACTTGCGTAACCTTGCAAATAAATAGTGTGCTACTGTGTGCGTTAATTTGTACTTCAATCAATCAGTTTAATACCAATACCACCACCTTAATACCAGTTTGTGAATATCCACTATCCAAACGACATTACCTACTTATGTGGCCACAGCCTTAGTACATCGTTGAGGTACTTGAGGTATACATTTACGAGGTTGGGTTAACGTAAAGAGCCAGAACGGAAAGCCTTTAGCCTTTAACCGTAAATCATATTGTTATGTCATACTTCGCAAACGCATGCAATGAGACCTTTGATATTATTATTCTTGTTAATGAAATAAAGTTTGATGCGAGGATTTTGTGTATGTTTTCGTTAATGATGAAAATAATGCCCTATTTATAGAAGACTAGGTATTTTTTTTCTCAACTCTTTATCATACTCATAGGTATATATATACCTATGACGCTGGCACAAAGAGTTGAGAAAAGTCTAGCAGCAAACGAATCCATATCTGAATTGGCAAAGCACTTGGGGCGTATACCCAGGGGGTGCAGGTTCGAGTCCTGCTGGATTCTTAATTTTTCAACTTTAATATTATATAAAATACAAAAAGGCATAGCAAAGCTAAAATTTGCTTCAAAATATTACAAGACTAGGTATAATAAATTAAAAATTGAGTGCACGTTTGGCGTAGCGGTTAAAGCGGTCGCCTCGCCGCTTTTAACTACGCTGGTGTTGTGGGTTCGATCCCCACTTGGACAAATCTCTGTGTATTTGCAAACATTTGTTCTAACTCTGGGTGTGCTTGGTGTGTGTGTGAAATGTATGTTTGTACCCTCGCGACACAGGAGTTATTTCTCGTGCGGGAGTCGTTTAAAAAAAAACAAAACGACAAAAGTAATGTAAAATCAACCCAGCATTCAGATTATTACAAACTATCTTCCGTTCATGGCTCCATCCGCGTGTTATGTCAATAATAAGTAACCTATATTATTCTTGTGGTGAACAATGTCGCCAGTGTAATACAACAGTATGCTGAAGCTCATGAACGACGACTTCTTCAACACGTGTGAATGTCGAAGCCATCCAGCTCCTTGACACCACAGACATAGTTAGAAGATTTAAAAGGACGAAACCTTTTGAGCTAGTTCAGTGAAATGAGTGATTCAAGTATCTTAAAAGAACACAAGAAAAAAGTGTCATTTTCGATAATAGAGACCTTCTTCTTCTTCGTCGTGTCGATGGCTGAGTCAAATTTTATTGGTCCAATAAGTGGCCACTGTTATGACGCTCTCGTCGGTGTTCATGAGCGCCTCTCTTGTGCAGGTGGTAGGGCATTTTGGACAGTCAGTAAGGTGGTCAAGGTTTTGACTTGCCATCGTGGTGAAAGGATTAGCCAATTCGCTTTTAAGAACTCGCGAATTGCCCAGGGTGCGCCGGACGTAGGGAATTGTTGTGTACGTCACTCGGGGAGGCTCCTTTCATGCACCCCAATAGAGACCAATAAGATAGGTGTTAATGGACATATTCTCAGCATAAATTAATTTAGTAGCTTAGGCCAAAATTAAATTACTCATTAGTCTCTAATGTTATATCTAGACAAGATTGTAATCTTTATGACGTATCTAATTGCTTAGAAACATCATTAATAAAAAAAAATAAAAAAAAATATTCTTGAGTTCTTGAACTATTTCCACCACCTGCTGCTCATTCCACCAACGGTTCTGCAGCTGACTTTGATCTAAAATTCATCATCACAAATAACATCATCATTCACAAAGAATCGCTTGATACGAAATAATTGACCAAAAAATAACCTAGCCCAGGATCTATTATAACTATAATAACCTAGCAGTCAGAAAACTACACGTTTTATTGATCGACCAAAACTTTGAATATATAATTTACGTCAGTGGAATAGCTTTTGACCGAATGCGAAGGTCGGGTGATGACGTCACGCTATAGCTCGTGAACCGAAGTGCCATGTAAAGTATAATAGCAGCACAACTACTGAATTATTATGGCTGTTATAATGGAAGAATGTAACATACGGTTAAATGGAGTATTGTATTGTAATATGGTTCGTGAAATAATGCTCCAAAATAAATATAAACAATTCACCCACCCATTCAAACACAAACATAACAAAACAAACAAATCACCCACCAAATATAATTAACCAAACATTTTGTAAACACGTCCCAAACACAAACAAAAATTAACTTAAATTCACTACAATACAAACGTACAAATAAAGGCCTCTAAACTTTAAACATAAACGCGAATACATTATTTAATAATAAATAAAGTCAAGGGTACTCACAAATATTCAAAATGTACGTATGTACTCAAGAATTTATGAGTATGTTACATGAAAAGTTACAACGTCTATTCAGTTACAGAATTTTCGTGGCAATTCGTTTTTGTGTATCTTTTGCGGTATTTAATGTTTGGACGCGCAGGATTACGATATGAGAAGTGAAAGGTAATCTATGCTATGGGCCACCTGAAGTTAAATAATTGCTGTAATGTACACCGTATGATATAGCAGCGATAGCCGACTGCGAAGTCAAAGGTCTCGGATTCGAACCCACGGCATACACCTCTTTCAATAAATCGTTAAGATTCGTGTTTTCGAAGATATGTGTGTATTTATCATATAAATTGTCGCTTGTTAACGGTGAAGGTAATCATCGTGAGAAAACCTGCATGTCTAAGAGTGTCTAAAAAGTCCTCGAGGTCGTGTGAAGTCTACAAATTCGCACTGGCTGGCGTGGTGGACTATGGCCTAACCCTTTTCATCATAAGAAAGACCCGAGAAAATCAGTGTGACATGTATTAGATACAGGGTTGCTATTATTTATTTATATCTTATTATAACTAGCAATGTATTATTAACTCGATTGCGATGGTTAATTAATCGTAGAATCATTATTATTACTAAGTTATATATTTTAGTATAGCTTAAGTGCTATGAATTTATTAACTTGCGTAGCCATAAGCATAATCGTAGCAGAAAGCTGCTACGAAAGTAATTATACGTAGCGGTACCAGAAGTATAAGTTCGTTTGTGTTAAGAATGCAAGTGAGTCATCACTGTCCACCGGCATAGCCCCGCCCCCTAATCAATCAAGTCTTCAAATCACAAGGTCAAGTTCAAATTTAAATTTAAACTTATTTATAGTGACATTGGTGGTTAACTTAAACAACTCTAGTGAGGCTAAGTTATAATTTACGGATGTACAGCTTTCCATGCAAACTAAACGGCAATATTTAAAGTAATAAAATCTGTACCAAGCTTCCAAAGGCTATCATACTCTAACCACACATTCATAACATCCAATATCAAAGTTTCGCTAACAGAACTGTGTCGCAGTTAACAACAGTTCGGTACGCGTGCACCGGAGGCGACCTTTCAGGGCCACTAGGTTACAAGGTCTGAGTTATCTTAAGCACTTATCGATGGCTTTAGTCTCAAGTTCGATCTAATATGAGCTTCTGACCTTGATAGCCTTGACCCAATATTTTCCGCTCAATAAGCTATTTTATTACACGATAGCATGATCGATAAATAAAAACTAATCTTTCCTCTTAATAAAATCAGTTTTCAGAAATATGAGAGAATAATAAATATTTCTTCTAGTCTAGAATGTAGTGTACTATTTTAAGACCTTTCTTTCTTACAAAAAAATGGTTATATTACCTTATTTTATAATCAATCGATTTGATTGCAAGATGAGGTTTACTAACTGTTGTTCTGCTATTGATAAGAATTACACATAAACTCTCTTTTCTCATCCTAGAATGGAATTTAATTTACATAGTACATTACACACACACACACACACATAACAAGCATGCACAGTGCACATTGACTTGCATCAAAAGGAAATTCCTATAACATTCCGCTACACGTGCATGCAGTCGACTGGTATCTTCACAAAACAATGTAAATTGTAGATGCGAGTGAAATTTCAGAAATCTTATGCAAAGCCGGCATCCAACGGCCACAAACTATTCGCTCTGAGACATACTAGACTTAGATTCTAAAGATTTCAGGCCAAGTCTAACTACATTTATGCCTTTGTCTAATCATTTCAACGATTTTTATCGGGTTTTATACGACGCGACGTACGAATATATATAAAGAACAAGCTAGTAGTCCATTTGATGGTCAATGGCAGCTAAAACTCATAAACATATTTTTTTAACCAATGGTGGCCATTGTTGGGCGAAGTTCCCCCATTTTCTGCCACTTTTACATACTTGTGGCCTTCACAGTCATCGCGCCAGCGTTTTCATGGCCGGCCTCGGCGCCGTCGCCGGTTTTCCGGAGTACATTCTGAAGCGATTCTTGCCTACCTTTCTGGACAACACGAACATCAACAATGAGTGCACGGATGGCGTAGTGGGTTAATTGGTCGCCTCGCCGTTCTCCACTGCTCTGGTGTTGCAGGTTCAATCATTACACAGGACAAATCTTTGTGTTATCCGCAAAGATTTGTTCTGACTCTGGTCGTGCTTTGTGCGTGTAATGTATGATTGTGAAAACTCCTGCAATACAGGAATTATTCTAGTGTCGCGTCGATTTTCTTAAAAAATTATGAAGATAATCTTACTACCAAATTATGATAAGATGGTGGTGGTTTCTACCATCAATAAAATCACAAAACCTCTACCACCAATAAATAAGTTACGTGAAAATGATACAAAAGAGGAATGACGAGGCACAAAGAGAAGCCCGCGAAGTAAATTAAGGATCAAATATGTCACGTCAAAATCCGTCGAGCAGACCATTAATTTCTTGTTGGATCTTTATGAGGCAACCCCAATGATTCGTATGATTTATTAAAGAATCTTGCGAACGTAATAAATGTGATACACTTTCTTTCCTTTTGGAGAATTGGGCCAGAGGTTTAAAGTGAATTTTCGCGAATCAGACCAGGGCCAAATAAAATCATTTTTAGCCGATTTGAAAATAAAGGAGAAGGTGCTCAATTCGATTGTTTTATTTTATTTTTTTGTTACTTAAAGATGCCTGGACCGATTTGAGAAATAATTTTCTGTCTGAAAGAGTATACTTGTCATGTAGCCCTATTTTTATCAGGTCACGATTTGTGATGGGATCCTAGAGCAATCGAGGGTAACCCTCAAATTTTAAAGGCTTCTTTATTATCTGTCGTATATTACCTAAAGCTACTCGGAAATTTGCATCTAGCAGTCAACATTTCATGTTGTTGAGTTGATGCTGATAGACAACTCCTTAATGGTCAGAAGAACGAGGATAATTCTTTAAATATAGGCTCCTTAGGACCGTTTTTTTTTAAGCAATACACAGATGAGGCAAAACGTTGAGTTAAATTTAAGTCGGTTTATTATATTTTTTTACAAACGTGATTTAAAAATGGATAGTTATTTTTCAAAATACTGAATCTGACAAACAAAAGCAGTCAAACGTCAAAATACAGCTTCAAAAATTTAAAAACTTTCAATAAATTATCCTTAAGACTTTTATAACCGTAGTCTACAATCATTTGACATGAGCATAAAATCTGAGAACATACTAGCCATTATATATAAATAAAAATATATTTGATATTAAATAGAAATAGCGCACTTTAAAGTGTAAAAACACGTCGTAATATATTAAGTGTTAGGTGTTGGAAGTTCCCTGTGAATCACAGTTCTTAAAAAAACGTGATCGATTTGGTTTCCAACGAATATTTTAAGGAAAAGAACATGTCTATTTTATCTTTTCTTGATAGAAACAACGATCGATGTATTATCAAGTATATATATTATTATATAGTTCTTATATTTATTTATTCACCGAGGCTTAACCTATCTTTACAGGAACTTAAACCTAATGCAATAGATAAGAATATATAAATGAATATAATAAATTTAAATTATTATATATTAATATGTATACTGTTTGTTGTGTTGTATGCAGGCAGGATATTGTACTTTTTAATCGATTAAATACTTCCTAGATATCGGTCCTCAATAGATAAATATCGTTGCAATTCGATAAAAAAATTGAGTAAATTAGGATAGGTAGCAAAGCAATAGAATTATCTTGACGATAATTTTTCATCAATACACCTGTTATTTTAGATGATACAGACTTAAAATAATAAAAACAAACATAGCAAAACAGACACTAAAATCGCAACTATACATGAATACGGTTAAGCATTCACAAGTCACGACAGAACAAGATATGACGTTGAATTCACCCGGATATTGCCTGATGCAGCATCGACAATTCGATTTAAAATAGCTGTGAAATGTAAAAATGTATTGCAGATAGGTTATTTCATTTTGCGTCAATCTCAACCTAAAGATACTTTATTTAGACAATGTTACTCATAAAGACAACTTTTTATTTTGCCGTTTTTTACGAACGTGTTATTAAATTGAAGTTACGCTAAGTTACAGCTTTCGATCTGTCTGTCCCGTACAAACATTGAACAAGAGAAAAGAGAGAGATGCAAATTCTTTTAATAAAAAAGTTTGGTCAGCCAAAACAGCACGACGTATTCGTGATCGCCGTGCAAGATTCGGTACAGGTACAGGAACAACAGATATATTATGTGCATTACGTTCACGCTGTGATGCATTAGCTTGTGCGTGTATTAAGTATACTTAGTGACAACTTAAATTAAAATCTATTTTACTTAGTCGACGCTTTCCAGTTCATGGTAGACTTACAGATAAACGTGACTAAACAATCGTTAAAGGTTTTTAATTAAAATGCTTGGGTAAGCAATTCAAGCCATTGGAGGTTTCTTTAGTATTTCATCAAAGTGATTTCTTGATGTTTTATTGTAGTTACGGCAATCTCACCGCTGCGCATTTTGAAAGAAAATAGTTATACAATATACGGGGTGGATGCGACATAGCGACATTTATTGAAACCACAGCTTCTATACATGGTAAGTATCAATTTCCACCGGATAAAAATTCTCTGGCGAAAAAAAAAAATCACGTTCTCCGAACAATTTGAACATTGCGATCGTGCAATTTGTTCGGAAGACGTGGATTTTTTTTTTCACCAGAGAATTTTTTATCCGGTGGAAATGCATACTGGCCATGTATAGAAGCTGTGGTTTCAATAAATGTCGCTATGTCGCATCCACCCTGTATATAGAAACACCCAGACTAAGACAAACCCCCATGTTCATGCACACAAAGATTTGTCTTAAGTGGGAATCGAACCCACGACCTTGGTGTCGCAGCCAGGTACACTACCCACTCCGCCATCCGGTCGTCAAATTTTTCCGTTGTATATTGTAGATAACACGTGATTAGGATACAGTTTATTTAATTATATACCATTCTAGATTGTAAGTAGTTTAAGCGGTCGTGGCGCAATGGATAAGACAATGTCTTACGATCGAGAGGTCGTGGGTTTGAATTCTGGCCATTACACCACGGACTTGAACAAGCGAATTAAGCTCAGCTGGAGGGGGTTAAGAAGAATATGAGTAATTTGATTCTGCAAATGACAAGTAAGCTTTTAAAAAAATAAAAAAATTACATGTCATTCCATACTTTCTGGTGTTTTGCTTTGTACAAAACCAAACACAAGTAGTAAATTTTAATTTTTTTAGATATAATATTTTAGCAATAAAAGTGTCTTAATACTCTACGTTTTTACTTAAAATTAGTGATGTTAACAATTTTTGTAATAAAAAGACTTCATTTCGAGTGCCTTTGTGTGTGCTTTGTAGCGCAATGCAGTTATAGAATGAGCCTAAACTGAGTATTTTCAAGCACATATAAATTTAAAAGTACCTTGTATTTACCCGGTTTTTGAAGGTAGCCCTCCCTAATTGGTTCTACGTACCTAATTTTCGGTTTTGAGTCTTATTTAGCCGATTGTTTTCAGATGAGAAGCATAGTATGTTACACCTTAGTTTGGCGTGAATCTTAAATAATTGAAACAACCAAACAAACAGCATTTTTTTTCTGAAAAAGCTACTATTATGATATGAATCCACTTTTGTAGGTGTTGTCATTCATGTTATTAGCAAGATAAATGCAACTAACTACCTATTTTTTTTTAAATACTTACTAGCAATTTGCAAATACAAATTACTAGTATTCTTGTTAACCCCCTCCAGCTAAGCTTTATTCGCTTGTGTTAGGAGGAAGTTTACGTCCGTGGTGTAATGGCCAGGATTCGAACCCACGACCTCTCGATCGTAAGACCAATGCCTTATCCATTTCGCCACGGCCGCTTAAATTATTTGAATCAATAGATACATATTTTAGTGTTTTCTATTTAGTCCAAACTTAATAAAATTAAGGTATTTATGGGTAACGCGACACCGCAATATTGACTGTCGCAAACATTGCCCACGCAGGAAAAGCCGGGAGCCAATCGATAAGCATTTGAATTTATACCCCTTCTTAGGACGTAGACACATAAACAGTTATCGTCATGAAATTGAAAACTTATTTAAAAGAGACGTGGGACCAAAAGATGTTACAAGTTCAATATATTGCCTACTGTCAAACTAAACATCACGCCTATACTACCCTGTAGGGGAAGTCATAGGTGTATGACACCCAATTTTCGCTTGTCTAGGTCCCATGCGATAGGCGGGGAGCCTTGTCGCCATCCACCAGGTCACAAATCCAACTCCGGGCTGCTATTGTGATTTTTTTCTGATGGATATACCCAAATATAGGGAAGAATATAGGGAATACGCTAATCACTAGACCAAAAGTAGACAAATAATTACTATATTAGTATAATCTATAGACTGGTACCATTAAAGCTTTAATCGCTACTGTGTCGTGGGATTTTAATTGATTTATCTAGCATTTAGCTATGCTTATCAATCCAATACTAAGAACAGTTGAATTTTTTTTTAAAGGGCTTTAAGGGGGTTTGGACATATTAGTTTGTAGCAATTGTATGTAGGTATCACCAAACACAAGTACACACTGCCCCGTAAAAAACTGACTTTTCAGCAAAACCAAGCCGCTTCGGTTCAAAGTGACCGTCTAGAAGTTTCAAAATCTCTTCGAAACCAGTTTCTTCTATTTTCTTAGGCAGCGCCAGGTCCCTTGCTAGCATGTATGTAGGTCCAGTAAGAGCACTTAAAAGTATTGCCCTTCGTTTGCCTCAGGCGTGGCGAAGGACATATTCCGTTCAGATCCATCATCCTCTCCTTCCTCAATGGCCGGTGAACTGCTGACACAAGAAGATAATGTGATTTCCTCTGGAGGTGTAGTGCCAATGACGACTACATCCAAGTCGTCGCTGTGGTTCGTTTCCGCAACATCATTTTGAACATCTGGAATGACGTCAGAATCCCAGCTGCCGTCACGAGTAGACATATTTTTGTCACCTTTTGGTCTGATCTGATCTATGTGCCGCTTGACTAAACGATCAATCCCCGGGACATATACTTGATAAATAACACTCCCGATTTTCTTTGTAATGATGCCTTCAATCCACGCGAATTTTTTTATGTTAATGTTTTTCGTTATCCAAACCAATTGATTTTCCTTAAACTCCTTTCGAATTCTCCCTTTAAAATATTTACCCTGTAAGCACTGATTCCGTTCGACCGTTTCAGTTAGGCCAATGGATGAAGAGGTGGGCGCTGGCGTCGGTGCTGGAGTTAGCATATCGAGCCGTGAACGCATTGGCCGCCCGAACACGAGTTCGGCGGGTGACTGTTCAGTGGTACTGTTTCTGGAGTTCCGATAGTCAAATAAAAACTTAGAAATTTGCTCCTTCAAGGGTTTTTTATTTGAATTGCATAATATAATATTTTTAAGACCTTTTTTAACAATTTTCACAAAACTTTCGGCCTGCCCGTTGCTGGACGGATGAAACGCCGGTGAAAGTTTATGAATAATGCCATTTCGAGAACAAAACATTTTAAATTCTTGTGAAACGAATGAAGTACCATTATCAGTTACTAAAGTATGAGGAATACCGAAACGGGACATTAATTCTATTAATTTCTCAATGACTGATTTCGAACCATACGATGACGTCATAACAAAAACTTCAACCCACTTACTATAGGCATCAACAGCAATTAAAAACATTTGGTTGTTGAATGGTCCAAGAAAATCTAAATGAATCCTATAAAAGGCATGAGGGGGGTGAGGCCAGGGTGCGAGCGGTGCATGGGGTGGAGCTGGCCGTAGCGAATTACATACAGCACAAGTACCGGCCAATTTTTCCAATGCAGCATCCACTTTTGGGAACCACACCCTTTTTCTTGCTTCTGCCTTCATTTTTACTACCCCAAAATGTGAACTGTGAAGTTCATTCAAAATTTTATCTCGCAACGACTCTGGTATGGTAACTTTGTGGCCTCGCATTAAACACCCGTTTTCAGTCGACAATTGATTACGACAATAAAAATATGGTTTCAATCGATCATCATATACCTTCCGAGGCCAACCCATATTAACATAATCTTTCACTTTACGTAAGGTATTATCTAATTCTGTTTCGCGCTGTAAATCTACTAACGTTATAGGCAGGCTATTGTCAATAACGAAGTTTACATAAGTTGCGCGATCGTCAGCTGTGTGAGGTTGATCACACGGATCACACCCCGCCCCTAAGGTCGGCCCGCCGCTACCTGACAACGTGAACGATGACTCATGAATACTTTTATTCTGTAGCGGCGCGCGCGATAGATAATCGGCGCTGTTATTTTTACTACAAACATACTCGATTACATAATTGTATGCCGATAAAAATATTGCATACCGTTGTAGGCGGTTTGCTGAAACTTCCGGTATACCTCTGTGTGGACCAAAAATGGTTAATAAGGGTTTATGATCGGTTCTCAAAACGAAAGGCACCGTTCTTGCATATAAATATTGATGAAAACGTTTCACCCCGAATACTATCGCCGTAGCCTCCTTCTGAATTTGAGCATATTTCTTTTCGGCCGCCGCCGTTAAGGTTCTAGAAGCAAAACAAATTGGACGTTCGGATCCATCGTTCCCTGTCTGAGACAATACGGCACCCAGCCCGTATGGCGACGCGTCAACTGACAAAAATGTCTTCGCCGCAGGGTCAAAATGTGCTAACACTGTATCCGATGCCAACTGCTGTTTTATTATTTGAAATGCATTTTCATGTACTTCTAACCATTCCCACTTGGTTTTTTTTTGTAGTAAGTTATATAGCGGGGTCAGTATAGTGGAAGCTTGAGGTACAAAATTACGATAGTAATTAGTAAAACCTAAGAAAGATTGCAATTGCGAAACGTTCTGAGGCCTAGGTGCTAGTGAAAGTGCTGTGACTTTTTCTGGTGATTTTTTTATTCCATTCTTGTCGATTATATGGCCGAGATATTTAACTTCGTCTTTGAAAAATTCACACTTGCTTTGTTGAATTGTTAAACCGGCATCGGCCAACCTATCTAAAACTGTGACTAGGGTCCGCATGTGTTGGGTTTTTTGGACCCCCGTTATTAAAATATCGTCCAATAGTGCTACTACACCATCCAAACCAGACAGTAAACATTCCATAGCACGTTGGAAAATTGCTGGTGCGCTCGATAACCCGAATACAAGTCTTGTATATTTAAATAAACCGCGGTGAGTATTAATAGTAATATTCTGGGACTGTTCTTTTAGGCAAAATTGAGTGTAGGCCATTGATAGGTCTAGCTTGCTGAACTGGACCCCACCATGTAATTTTGCAAACAAATCATTCACCGTTGGCAACGGGTAGGTATCGACAATTAACTGTTTGTTGATAGTGACAGAAAAATCCGCACAAATTCTTAAACCTCCGTCTTTCTTTAAAACGGGAACAATAGGTGATGCGTAATCCGAATATTTAACCGGTTGCAGAACTCCTAAGTCCACAAGTCGATCCAATTCTCTATCAATTTTGTCTTTCAAGGCATAAGGTACTGGCCGGCTCTTAAAAAATATCGGTTTTGAGTTTGGTTTTAAGTGTAATTCCACTTCGTATTTATTGAATTTACCTAAGTTACTGGAAAACACAGTAGGGAATCTTGAAACTAATCTATCCACTAACGAGTTGCTATCTAAACCGCGTATAGATTTAATTGTTGGTGCGAGTTCTAATCCAAAATTCCAAATAAAATCGCGACCTAATAAGGGAGGGCCACCGTTACGAACCACGAATAAATCGAGCTTTCGCGTTATTTTAGAATATTCAATCTCTAAAGTTATTATTCCAATCGTATCTAAACGGTCTCCTGTATAACTAAATAATTTTTTCCCAGTAACTGATAACGGAACATTATTAAAATGCAGGTTGTAGGTATTCTCAGAAATTATACTAACTGCGGAACCGCTATCGATTTCGAACTCCAGAACCAGTCCACCGATATTGACACTCGCCAAAATCGGTCGGCCTTTTTCACACCGAATATTAAAGCACAACTTACCATCGTCACCCTCATCATCCACTGTACTCTTTTCGACATGCTTTACTTTCGCGTCATACGAACACATTTTTTTAAGATGCCCTTTTTGATTGCATTTTTTACACTTATAATTTTTAAAACGACACTGATTTGTTTTATGATTGTTATAGCCGCACACACCGCATTTCTCTTTGATCGCAAACACTGAGCCGTCATTACCACCGCTGAAGGTGACCGCGCTCGAGCCGCCCGGCCCGGGAGCGGCTAGCGCGGCGCGCCTTGCACACCGCACACTTTCTGCCAACTCCACCGCTTTAGCCAAGGTTAAATTTGCCTGATCCTGGGCAAAAAGCTTGTCTCGCTCGTGTCCTGGCGTCAATCCCATGATGAATTTATCCAGCAGAGCTTCCTCCAAGTTTTTGAACCCGCAGTGTGCTGCCAAACCTCGAATTCTGGCTGCCCATTGAGTGTGACTTTCATCCTGTCTTTGCACTGCCCCGTAAAAAACTGACTTTTCAGCAAAACCAAGCCGCTTCGGTTCAAAGTGACCGTCTAGAAGTTTCAAAATCTCTTCGAAACCAGTTTCTTCTATTTTCTTAGGCAGCGCCAGGTCCCTTGCTAGCATGTATGTAGGTCCAGTAAGAGCACTTAAAAGTATTGCCCTTCGTTTGACCTTAAACTTGTCCGACTCGTCCGTTATATCGTTCGCGATATACCATTGTTGTAGCCGAGATTTGTAACTGCTCCAATCTTGAGACAAATAATCAAAATTCGTCAACAACCCGAACGAAATCCCAAAAGATGACATATTTTTGCACTCGTAAATTCGAACCGACTCGTCGCCACTGTTAGATATGTAGGTAGGGAAGGACGACCATTAAACACGCTAGTCAATGACACACTGCTTTATTCCACTAAACAGGTTATTGTACCGGGTCACAGCCACGGTATGCATACTTATGTATAGTTACATATATAACAGTATGATAAAGACGCGAGGCGTCATACAGTCAAAAGATTTGTGGATTGAGAGCAGGGCTTGGAAGGCTCAATGAAATCCTATAGTTTATAATAAAAAAAGACTGATCTTAGTATTGTGTAAGGGTTGTCTAATATTCGTTTTACCGAAGCGGTTTTTAACGTTCAAAACATTTTTAATTTAAAAAAAGGTTTCCTTTTACCTCATCAGCGTTACCTTCAGAACCTATTACTGACTATTGAATACCTTATATAGCTTGATAAGATACCACTCTCTAATATTACGAATACTTTCAGAATAAGATTAAGTACGTGCATCATAACGTAACATACTTTCCTCGCTAAGTGTTTCTACCGTGCAGGCAACCTCTTTGCCGTGCACTCAAGAAACCAGGGCGAACAATATGTTCTAAATAGTTTTAGAACCTTACTGTAACGTACACGGAGTGCACGGTTGGTGTATAGTTAAAGCGATCGCCTCGCTTTTAACTGTGTTGGTGCTGTGGGTTCGATCCCCACACGGGACAAATCTTTGTGAGATCCGCAAATATTTGTTCTGACTCTGGGTGTGCTTTGTGTGAGTGAAATGTATGTTTGTGCACACCCCCGCGACACAGGAGTTAATCCGAGTGTGGGTGCCGTTGAAAAAAATCTCAAATTTTGGTAGATAAATATTATAATAGGTATATATGGTGTATTGTATGGTTTTAGGATTAGACTTTTCTCTTTTATTTAAAACATTTTTACTGCACCAACCTTTGTTATCTCTGCACCACCTTACGGTTGACTGGTAGAGAATGCCTATGGCATTAAGTCCGCCATTGTACACTTATTATGTGCATTAAGTTTTAAAATAAAATAAAATAAATAAATAAATATATATAATATTCACGTTAGATAGAGAAAACGAACACTAGCCTTAATTTGTTAAAAAACGCACATGTAATTGAATTGTATGACACTAGCTCACTCAAGCCAGCTTTCAAATTTTATTATTTTTCATTATAAATAACTTAAAATAGTTCAATAAACGTTTTTCAGGAACACATTGTGATACTCACAGCAAAATATATATACAAAATGTTGTATAGTCTGCACCCATTATTTCGCGTGCGAGTGTGCGTGATAAATGGCAAAAGATGGCAAGCGAAAAGAATTTATGGCCACATGAAAACGAAATATGATTGAACACTTACAAAGGAAATATTTTAGGTAATAATAAAAACCAATGAAATGTATTGTATAAAAGAAAATTTCTTAAACACATGTCATGTATGGAAATTTACAGGAAAATAACTAAAAATAAATAATGACTAATAATAAAACTATATAACACACACAATCAATAAATTAATAAAATGAAATAAAATAATAAATTACATTATGCGTCATAAAATTCCTCCGCATCGCTGTCCACAGCGGATACCGTGGCCAGAAGGCTGGCAGCTTTGCCACGTTGAATGGCAATGCTTATTCGCTGAGCGAAGTAAAAACCAGCCCTCTGGTCGCGAGAAGCGTCGATTAGGTGTTTTGATATGTCTTTATTTAAAGCCCGAGCACTCGGACCCCACGGTCCTAAAGTTTCAACCCCAAACGGCTCAAATATATAACCACTGACGAGATTAATTATACAACAGATATTATTCGATACAACGAATTCCACGCATACTATAAATGCAGTTGTAGCTAATATCACCATAATAGTATATTCATGTTTTAACCGACTTCAACAGGAGGCAATTTACAATCCTACGGATAATTCTGTCATTATAATAATTACAAAATCATGAATATGTTTATTATGTAGGTTGTTTTAGTTTTTAGTTTACAAACTTAGTAGTAAGTAAAATTAGTTTCATTATTTTTTTCTTATACATATTTATTCTTTTTTTGTACTAAATGTGTTTTTATTTTAAGTCAAAGTTCAGTTAAGAAACTAAAGAAATATCTACCTATATATACATAAAATGAAAAACTTAGTATTTATTCTTTGATTGTTACCCTGTACACCGCTTTATAAGAATAAATATGTTTCTTTCTTTATTATTATTTGAATATTCGCTACATCAAAATTTCAGTAAGTTGTAGAACAACATTTGTGAAGAATAGAGAGTAAAAAATCCTCATAAGAGGTTATTATTAAATTACCTTTTATAGGTTAGTTTACAAAGTAGACGCTCATAAACGTATTGTTTAGTTTTTGCGCAATGCAAATTAAAATTACTTTTAAATTATTTCTGCCTAGTAACTATTATATAATTATAAATTATTTATCCGAATAATTTTACTGAACAAATAATTTGGTTAACAGGGCGTAGAATTGTGTAATGAGTGTAATGATGAATATTACTATGTACCCATTAATTCGACGCAAAAACGACATATCTGATTACGTTATTACTTATTATTTACACAAGTCTTAATAATTAAATATCACATTACTCTACAACTTTGATCGAGTTGCAACGATCGTGGTTGCTTATTGATTAATGGTTTTTCAATGTTAATGAATTTAAATGTTTCATGTTGAATAACTTAATGAATAAATTATTATTTATTAATAACGCCAGAATGTAGTATATCGATAAAATGTGGTCATCAACAAATTTCATACTGAATCGACAATCGACTTTAAAAATGAAGTTTTTATTTATTTAATTACATATTTTATTTATAGCAACCCGTGATATAATGACTTAATTTGGTCAAAATGATAAGTTCTCTGCATAAAATTATGATTGACAATAAAACGAAATATTTATTATCTCACTAGAGTTTGATTAGAATGTCGACCGCGTCTGATTACCAATATATTTTATGCAAAATCAATTGCTCACGACCTCACCTAATGTATATTATCACCTACTTAATATCGGCTTCCAATGAAACAGATGCGCCTAAATATTTAATATAAAATAAAAAATAATCAATATTTATACAATGCCATGATCCTTAAAACTAATAATAAACGAATGTTTTTGAACGTGATTATGTCTGAAGTTACTGCATAAAAGAAAAGTTGGGTTTTAAAAAGTACGTTACCTGGTTGGCAGACACAGTAAGCGGCAGGCTGTGATCCTCGACTCCACTCCTGGAGCTCCTGCTTCCTCGGTCAGAGCTTTCTTCTTCGGAGTCCGAAGCATGGAACGACAAGCTTCCAGACCCCGGACTGGGGTCACTAAGACGAAGTTTTAGACAATCGCGACGCATTTTGGATTAGTTTAGCACTGGTTCTGACATGTCTTTGGTTGTTCTTTGGGAATGTTATGTTTGCTTTGGTATTCTTTGGTTTTTGGTCTGTAAAGGGATTTCGTTTTTTGAAGATAGGATTTTTGGTTCGGTTTACGTGTGCAGATAAGATTGGCAGTCACATCAATTGAAATATTAAATAATAACTTTTGAACTGTCGCGTTGTATATTTATTGATATGATTTTAACGGGAATTAACGCCATTAATATTTATTTACCTTTCGGTGCTTGACGTTTCAACAAGGTTGCACTTTGTCATGGTCGCAAGCAGACTGATTCAGCAGCGCCCCGGCTCCGTTCGTGAGGTTGATGATTTTTTTTAAACTACCCTCACTTTTGATGGTTTTTAATTTTTCAATGTACCTCCGCCACACACTTCACTAATCGAGTTAGGTTTTTGAGAATTCGTTGATTGCAGATTGATGTAACGTCAAGCAACGAAAGGTAAATAAAAATATGGCGTTAATTCTCCTTAAAATAATATTGATTGAATTATTAGTTTATTTTAATACAAGTACGTTTCTTATGTAAATAATTTTTCTAGGTTTTCCCGAGAATGATCACTACTTACAAGTGATTTGGTTTTCTATGCCTTAAAATTAAAATGAAAATAAATATTACGTACTAATATAACGTATTATGACGAAATTAAATCTACGTTTAAATTAATTTATTTTAAACTCAAATGACGTTATCTTTCGTACCTTTCATCGACCTAAGCTTAAGCATTTTCATATTCCTAAATTATTTTAATGGCAATATCGGAAAGCAAAGTTTATTTTCATAACAAACCGTTATAATGCGAAGGATCACCTGTTCCAAATATCTCACAATAATAAATGTGTCCCTTCGACCGTGTGTCCTTTGCCCTACTCACGTAACTCGACACCTGGCCAAGTCAAGGCTCAGCGTAGAACGATCAATTAGATTACGTATAAATCGCGAAAGGTAAAGGAGAAAGGCGAAACAAGATAGAGATAGCCAGTACACCATACAGCTCGACAAAATAGTCTTATGTCTGCTGGCAACATAATGACCAGTTGTCAAAATTATACCGTTTCAAGTATTTCGCGACATTGCATATTTTTTTAATTGGTTTGTACTGATAGGTTGATTTGTAATTGGGATGCCATATGAAGAGCACAGTGGCGATCCTATTAATTTTTACTATTTATTGTCAAGCTGTATTTAACATACACATGACCGAATTGCCTGTAATTTATGGGTGAATTAAATGTAATTTAAATGCCTGATCGTAGTATTGAAAATTCTAAAATTTACTTAATTAACTGAGTCTGTCTAATATCTTAGGATCTTGCTATGACGTATCATAACCATTTTAAATTAGATTTTATTAAACAGTTTTAAAAATTGCAATGAAAAAAGATTAAATTTTTAATAACCATTGAGAGCCACAAAAGTAAATGGAACGGGCTCAGTGCAAAAATAACTGAATCCCGACCCTCTGTTTCTAAATCTGTCAATAAATAAATGTCCATTCCTAAGTGTGTCCCTTTCCTTACTCACATCGTTACCTGACACTTTTGCACGTAAGGGCTTTACGAATGATCTATTTGATGACACACGCGAAAGGTTCTGATAGAGACGGCCATTATACAATACGCATAACAAGCCAAAATGCCCGATCATTGGATTAACATAACATAACATCACGCCTATATTAACAAGAAGGGTGTGGCAGAGGTGTATAACACCCACATTTCACTAGCCTATCGCCAACCACCAGGCACAAATCTAACTCCGTGCTGCTACTAACAATTTTCTGATGAAAATAACCCGAATAATATTTTTGCCCGACACGGACCTGAACCCGAAACCTCGCGGCAAGAGGCGCATACGCTAGCCACTAGACAAACGAGACGGTAGGATTAAAAATGCCAAAAATTGCATTATTAACAGTCTGCACTAAAAAAAAAATTACTTTTCTATATCTTTGGAGCTTGCCATGGCGTCTTATTTAAATTCAAGTTTCGAATTTCTAAAACAGTTTTGAAATTTCACTGCACATTTAAGAAAGATTCAGATTCAATAACAACAGAGCGATACAAAAGATAATGGAGCAAGCTTATATCAAAAAGATCCGAATCTCATCCTCAGTTTCCAAATCAAAATAAATGTCCTTTCCCAAGTGTGTCCCTTTCTTTACTCACGTTGTAACCTGACACCTGGCCACGTAAGGGCTCTGTGACTTCCATTGTAGTACTTGTGTAACCGGCTTTATTGCGACGGACAAACACATTTTCTAGTTAAGCATTGTGTGTAGAATTGAGGATTTTGGCGAAGGTTGTTTTATAATATGTATTTCAGTACAGAAAACATGAACAATTACACAATTCAAGCGATTTGATACGTTGTTGGAGGACTTTAAAATGGTGTACAGAATCAACATAAAAAGACTGAAATTTATAAAAAAAAATATTTATTTACTGAAATATGGTTGTAAAAGGTTTCTAAACATAAAATTGCAATTAAGCAGACGGCCTAAAGTCAAAGCCAATTTATTTTAATAAAGGCATTATAAATTGTTGAAAAAGACTAGAATGGAAGGAAAATGAGAAAATAGGAGACAGCGAATCCAAATAGAGCAGAGTAACTCAAACACTGGCTAACATGCTCTGAAAATCAGGACCCATTTTCTAGACCTACATGTACCCAGTTCGTAGTCCTCAGATGAGAACTGTCTACTAATATATACGGTCAACGCCCCAACTACTAAATATCTTTAAAATGTTCATCTTCAAATAATTGCAAACAATGTTTATCTAAAAATTAAATACAAAAACGTAACTGTTACATTCAGAAATTTATCTGCTTGAATTAATGAAATGTAAATTATTGCCTTTAATTATTTTTCTAATATTTATTCCAATTTAGTTAAAGAGAATTAACTGAATTACAGATTGAAAGAGGATTAACGGAATCCACATAATTTACAGTAACTAATTGAATTAATAATGTATGCCTTGATTATGGGAAATTCCGGCTTACAATTTGCTTTGTGGTTAGTTAAATCCACAATAATGTTCGCGCTCAAATTATTATATCTATCGTCTGCTCTAGACTACCGAAAATGTATACATGTTACGTATATTTGAGTCATCATTCTCATCTCAGCCTAACGACGTCCACTGTTGGACATAGGCCTCACCTAATATCCGCAGTTTTGGGCCGCCTGAAGCCAACGGCTCCCCGCTATCTTAGCTGGGGGGCAACCCACGCTTCGGCTGCCGGTTCGTGGCCGCCACTCAAGAACTTTTCTGCCCAACGGACATCTGTTCTGCGAGTTATGTGCCCTGCCCAAGCCATGTATATTTGGGTAGTGTTTGTATATTGTGTGTTTGTTTTATTGTGGAATAATTTCATATGTAGTGCTGTTCTCATTGCTATGTTCACCTAACCGACATTTTATAAAACAAATTTAAACGAAGCAATTTTAGATAATGCACATAAAAATATTATTATTGCTACTGTGCTGAGCCATTGAATAGGGAAGATAATACAGAATCACTGTAATTTTATGTCCTTGTCTAATTTTCGAAAAAAAAAAATATCTAAGTTTTTGTTTTCACTAAAATCGTTGTCATGGTTCCTAAGATCAGGTTTGCGTTGTCTTATAATTACAGACTTCCCCATACTGACTGATATAAATTAGCCACCCTGTCTATTTTACTATTCTTATTATATACCAATACAGCAAACCTTTACGACCATTCCAAAGTAAGTCAGTATGAGTAATCACTAAAGCTACTAACTCGCGAGCTCGTTAAATCAACCCGGTTATTATGCAAAAGTTTTACGGCATTACCAGGAATGACTGGGCGTTTCAACAATTGACCAAAACAATGTCATTACAGCTAACGATATTTGCCACACTCCAGGGAAAAGGAAATGTTTTCATTTTGCCGGTTTACCTTTTTCCAAAATGCCTATACATGGATTTCAATTTAGGAGTCAGGGCGACATGCTGTTTGCAGTAAAATTAAGCATAGGTACGTACTGGCTCTGTCAGCGACAGCAAGATAAATGTCCAGTATCAGCGCAATTTAGTCACTATATAAGAATAGTCGAAACCGTCTAGATTTTCCCCCTATAGCGCTGTAGTAGCTCTATATTACTATATCTGTAGCAGAATATCGACGTACAATTTTGTCATTAACACGCTTATATTAGCTTCACCTGTATGTATGTATGTATGTATGTATGTATGTACGTATGTATGTAACCGACTCCTTTGGACTCGTATTTGATCCACTTTAAGCGGACAGAATTTTGCACACCTGTCAAAGATCGATGACAATGCAATAATTCGAAAAAAAATTAATAATAATAATAATAAAAAAGCTCTTATAAATAAACCAAACTAAAAAATAGAAAATAAATAATAGTTTAAAAAAAGCGTGGGGCGCTCTGTGCCATATTTCTCGTTTATTGAGCAACCCACGCTTTTTCACAATAATACTAGTATTTTTTGTTCATTACCATTTTCAGCTTATATTAGGAATTATTTTTTACTTTTTAGTTAGAAGTACTTTAAAAGCGTGTTTTTTTGTTTTTTTAAACTATTATTTATTTTATTGAGACGGATATATTAATTACTGAGGAGCTGGTAGCTAAGTAGAATCCGCGTGGATCGATCGATCTTGCAGGTTAGCAATGCTAACCACAGTCGGCCGAGGATAGGTTCCAACCACCAACCATCTTTAACATAACGAGTTTACCTCCGTGCCTCGGAGAGCACGTGAAGCAGTCGGTCCAGGTTGCCATTTAAACATACGAGTATATGGCAGTCGTTACGCGTAGTCAAGAGGCCAGAAAGTGCCACAATTAATCTAATAAAGAGTATCGTATTACCTCGTACTAAACCTGAAGTACCGTACGTGAAGTACTGATATTCAGGTCAGAGTTAGACAAGAAGCCGACCCCAATGTAATCGGGCAAAAGGCTCGGCAGATGATGAGATATATTAATTAGTTTCTCAGTAATTTCGCGGGACTACCTTGATAGCGTCAGCTCCAATCATAGTTGACATAATAGCAACCAAACACGTGAGATCGTCAGCCCGGTCCGGTTAATATGCAAAAGTTTTTTGGCATTACCGAGAATGGCTGGGCATTTCGTCCCTTGGCCGCAACACAGTTAAACTTTAGATTACTGGAAAGATAATTGGACGCAAAGGATACTCCGTGGGGAAAATGAAATGAATTTTCAGTTTGCAAAGTACGAGTTGTCAGCTTTAATGTCAACATTATTATCCAACTAATCCTTCATTATAAATGCGCGGATGCATAAATGACAGGACGTGTGTTACTTTTGGATATTTTTTGGGCAATTTCGCTCACATAGCCAAGATAATTAAATAAGTAATATTTTATCAGAAAAGGGACCACATACACAAGTAAAGCTAGGAGTTTCATAATTAAGTTGACTTACTCAAAAATTTATGGCAGTAAAAGAACTCACTGCTTCGTAATCAGGGTTGGCAATACGTTGCCGCGTTGTTTAAAACACCATTAAAATCAATTTGTTTTTAATATAAAAAAAAATAACAAAAAAAAAACCGATCGTGTTCATCGATACAGCATTTGTATTGATTGGAACTTCAATTATGGTGGTTGCTACCTACTAATATGTAAGTACAATAGATGACGCGAGGCGTCCGGAAAGACGACACATACACTCAAAAGATTCGTGGATTTGCAGCGGAGCTTGAATGGCGGAGAGGTAAAGCGATAGGCTGGCATCCTATAGTCGCGGGTTTAAATCCAGCTATAAGTATAAATATTTTTTTGAGTATTATTAATATTTGATTAAATGCTATATATAAATCAATTAGTTTTTAAGAAGTTAAAGGTCTCGGGTTCGAACCCACGGCACACACCTCTCGTCTTTTCGAAGATATGTGTGTATTTATCATATAAATTATCGCTCGCTAACGGTGAAGGAAAACATCGTGAGAAAACCTACATGCCTGAGAGTGCCTAATAAGTGCTCGAGGGTGTGTTAAGTCTACCAATCCGCACTTGGCCAGCGTGGTGGACTATGGCCTAACCCTTCTGATCATGAGAAGAGGCCCGAGCCCAGCAGTGGGACATGTATTAAATACAGGGCTGCTATTATTATGTTTTAAAACACACATAAAAACATTTTGGAATACCTGTTTAAGAAAGGTCATTTAATAAAAACGCTCGTGTCAATGTGGTGGAAATCACTAGGTAATAAACTGGATCTATTGGTGCTTGACATCACATGTCAGTTAATTACAGCGTCTACGTCTTCCAAGGGAATTGAAAGGTTATTCTGGACATTCGGACTAATAGGTATTCTTTGTTTTGCTTTGTTTTTTTTTTAAAAAAAACGACACCCGCACTAGCTGTAACTCACTCTATCGACTCACAGTCGCGGGGGTGTTTACAAACATATATTTCACACACACAGAGCACGACCAAATCTTTGCAGAAATTCAAAATTGAAATCAGGATTCGGGATATAAAAAAGCAGTTTTAAATCAATACAGCTCGTTTAAGAAATTTAAGATTGTGCAAGTTTAATTTGAGAGGAAGAAAGTTGATTGCATCTTATCTGTAAACCACCGTTTTAAAAAAAAAATAAAAAATATATTTTTCTGTTTTTTTATACCTATGAGCTTGTTTTGAAACATGTTTAAAACACGTGTAATAAAAATAAATACAAAATATATTTTTCTATTTTTTATATACCTATGAGCTTGTTTTAAAACATGTTTAAAACACGTTTAAAAAAATAATCAAGAATGAAAAAAAGTTTTTTTTTGCTTTCATACTACTCCCACAGCAAACGGACATGTAGTCAACCTGATGGTAAGTGGAGTACAGCCCATGGACATCAATAATCCACAAAAGCAGATCATAGATGCGTCGCTGCAGCTGAGGACTACGTTAAGTTGCACTTGCTCTTTAAATAAAACATAAAAAAAAACAATGTTCGTAATTATACACAAAGTAGTTAAAAAACTATATAAAATGCGTCTTTCACAATTGTAGCTTGACCTAAAACTGTAATGAAGCGCCACATGCGTCATTGTTCTCCAATCATTGAATGCAGTAATTGCGTAGCTATGTGCAGTAATATAATGGCAGACTGATAGACAATGACAGCAGAAACAAGAGACATTCAGGTCAAAAAATATATAGAGTAGACTGAAACTTTCTTTAGCTCTATTTGAAATTTACAAACTTATAGTGTCAACGAATTAGCTAAAAATATATATATGTTTACAATGCAGAAAAATTAAAAATGCAGAAAATGTAAATCTGACGTTTACGCAGTAAAAGATTAATACTTCTTATTGATTATTTTTATAGCATTTAGCTATGCTTAGCAAATTATACTAAGAAACAGTTAAAATACCTTATATCCTACATAAGATCCTATCCTATATTATCCTACTTAAGATAGGAACAAATGGATGAACGTGACGTCACGAAATGACGAATCATACAGTTGAGAAATTTAGGGTTCTGGTAAGAGGCGACCGTAGCTGGATGGCTAAAGCGGCTGCCCGGTGTGCAGTAAGGTCGCAGGTTCAAATCCTGCCGGTCCCATATCTTTTTCAACTGTTTCTTAGTAAGATTAATACTGTCTAAATGTAAAAATCACAATAGTATCTAGTAAATACGCTTGAATCACAAGTGATCGCGGAATTTCGTTTGTATGATTCAAGATTCAAGATTCAAATCATTTATTTTCATAAGCCCGAGGGGGCGCTTGAACACGTCAAAACATTACATATTACTTCGAACAACAAATAACACTTGTATTGAAACCATTGGAAAAGTTAACTCTCATATGACTCCACAGACAAACATGCCGATTTCCATACGTTTTAGCTTATCACCTGAGCGACACTAGTTGCTAAGTTTAATTCTCGACTAACCAGAACAGCCCATTGCAACTCATCATCGACATCTGG
This sequence comes from Hypena proboscidalis, assembly GCA_905147285.1. Taxonomy (NCBI): domain Eukaryota; kingdom Metazoa; phylum Arthropoda; class Insecta; order Lepidoptera; family Erebidae; genus Hypena; species Hypena proboscidalis. Next base: position 4,839,209 of record LR990147.1, read on the forward strand.
TGGATAAGCTTTTAGCAATCTCCATGTCTCCGCTGAAATTCACGATAACTAACGACATAAATAAACTGCACGCATTTTTACTCAAAAAACTAGGTATAAAATCAATAAATAAGAAGTTCTAGGAAAGAAAGTTCCATAAATGTTCAAATGATAGCGGTCTTTGTCCCCGAGGGAAATTTTCAGTTTGACTGTCCTCAATAACTGTCATGGAACTCTTAACAAGCGAGTCCGGCCGTTCGGCTTAACGGTATCTGGACCCTAAGGGAATATTGGTGTAAAGGAACTCGACCGAAGCCAAATTGTCCTGTTCCCAAGACCCTTCTAAGGGTTTACCATGGAAATAAGACCACAAAGGATTAAGGATGTTTATGTAGACGACGTATGCAGCGATCAAAATATAGGTGATAGAGATATGCCATGCCAACAATATTATACCTCAAGTGCCAAGGTCTAATGTCAACAGCAAACCGAAACAGAACGTGTTCCATTTTTTTTAAATATAACCTCCTAACTTGCCCTTGTTTATATATATTTGAAATTGCAGTTTTTGTAAAGTCGAACTTACATATTATGTTTCAAACATTGAAGTCTCTAAGACATAATAAAGTATACCAGAATGTATACGGGACAAAGAAAATATAATTGATTTTAAATTTTTTATGTAAAAAACCGTATGTATAATACAGTGAATGAATATTTAACTGATAAATAGCTATCTATTGTACATTTAAGTTTTAATATTGTTATACTACCTCCTACTACTACTATGTTCTTACTATATAATTATATTATATTTGTACGCCAATGATGGCAAGACAGCGATCAATATGTTTTAATTATTTAAGAGAACATCTGTATTATACCTTTGATCTACAATTAATAAATGATTTTTGAATATAACAAACAACTATCCATACATCCTCACAAACTTTTACATTTATTATTATTAGGATCAAAACAAATCAAACCATTGAAATAGAATCTGGTTTCCTTGAGAATAGCACAATAGATCAAGACACAGGTGTTCCGCAAAAATATTATTGTTTTGTGAATTTTGCGAGGGCCAACCAAAGTAGCAAGAGGGGATTTGAGAACCGCGCAAATCGATCGGGAGACCACTTTTAAAAGTTTCCATGGTCAAGCTAAAGACAACTTTTATGAAATATCATATACCGATTGTATGAGAAATAGCGAAATTTATTCAATTCCCAGATTCAAGACGTAGTAAAAGTTAATTTCAAGTTACATATTTTTACGAAATAAATTTTTATGATTTTTTTTTTTATGGTGGATAGGCACGCGGTGCGGTCTACGGTGGAGCACACTTATAATACATATTAAATCTTGCTCTTGTTTTCCGAAACAAATCAGAACTGTGGTTTCAAATGTCGCACTTACCTTTTAAGAAAAGATTTGAAAAGGTAAAGTTTAGCCTGTAAAAAACACTTACCACGTATGTTTCGCATAATTTTGTATTATTTTTAATATTATGTGTGACTCTTTGTGAATTATTTGAAATGGAAATCGCAAAGAAGGAGATACAATACATAAACTAATAAATGTTTGAATCTACATGCATCGCTACAAAACAATATTTGCATGATTGATGTTTATTACCATTTCACACAATATTCCTTAGCTGACTTTGATGCAAGTTGATACACAAGTAGTTTATAATCTTAGAAATTCTTAGACTAATCTCAGATTTACCTACATCTTTTTTTTATTGACATAGCAAGCAGAGTTACGGGCAGAAGCAAGTCTGGTATATGTAAATGTACCCGTATCATGTGAATAAAATAAAATAGTACCGCATAAGGATAGTTGAGGAAAATTGAAAAAGGAAATTCTCTCGGCTTCAATGAAATAGCTGCTCGCTTTTCATATTCAAATGTCTTTACTGATTAAATCCTGAATGCATTCTCCAAGTTGCTTTTACATATTGTCGTATTCACTTTATTTTAACTGAAACCTAAAAGCTTTGTGAAAACATTTCAAAACTAGTTATATGGTGAAAGAGCGTCACCGTCTTACCTTTAACCTGTCAGCGCATAGCAGTGTGCTACTGTGCTTGTAGGCCGCTGCCTGATAACTCTATGCGGGACATTGTGCTGTAATATTCCCAAAGAAATACCAGACGCACCGAAACATATATTTCTATGAGAATATTATACGATCCCGCGCTCGCACCAAGTAATCAGGAACCCGGCTTAGAGCCTAAAGTTCATTGTAGTTGCTATTATCGTTACTCCTTTAAGATGTAGTAACGTATTCGCAATCTTTTGAATTGTTGAGGTTCAAGAGTTGTACTTGCCACTACCATATACGTCGTAACATAAGTAAATATAAAAAAAGAATGCTTGATATTAATAAGCATTTACAAATTACTAGTAGTCTTGTTAACCCCCTCCAGCTAAGCTTGATTCGCTTGTGTTAGAAGGAAGTTCACGTTCGTGGTGTTAAAGACTAGGATTCGAACCCACGACCTCTCAATCGTAAGACCTATGCCTTATCCATTGCGCCGCGCGTGTGTGGTGTCACGATTAATTTAAATTTGCTGACGTTGTTATTAGATCCTAATACGATAAACGACTTAGTAAAACAAGGCAAAAGCTTATTTCTCATGTCCCGCAATTTCATTTATAATTAAAATGAAGTTTAATTAGAACGCCATTTTAACCTCGACGGTTCATTTGCCGGGTATTTCCCCAAAGTAAATTGTAATGCAGCCATTACTGGCCTGGCGTCCCCACCTGGCTACTAATCTAATCTAGCCATTGATATAAATAGCAGCCCTGTATTTTCTACATGTCCCACTGCTGGGCTCAGGCCTCTTCTCATGATGAGAAGGGTTAGGCCATAGTCCACCACGCTGGCCAAGTGCGGATGGGTAGACTTCACACACCCTCTAGCAATTTTTTGGCACCCTCAGGCATGCAGGTTTTCTCACGATGTTTTCCTTCACCGTTAACGAGCGATAATTTATATGATAAATACACACATATCTTTGAAAAGACGAATCTTAACGATATATTGACAGAGGTGTGTGCCGTGGGTTCGAACCTGAGATCTTTGACTTCGCAGTCCTACGGTCTCCCACTCGGCTATCGCTGCTCGCCATTTTAACCTCGACGGTTAATTTTCCGTGTGTTTCCCCAAGGTAAATTGTAATGCAGCCATTACTGGCCTGGCGTCCCCACCTGGCTGCCAATCTAATCTGGCCAGTGATATATTGCTCAGTAATTCACCAAGACCACTTGATGAGCGTGTTCCATCTCAGTAACACGCTACAATATAATAAATATCTCACAACTGACACACAACGTCATCTAGTCCCAGACTAAGCGGAGCTTGTACCATGGGTACTAGAATAACTGATACTAATACATATGATATACTTTTCTTTTGTAAATACATACTTATTATACATAGATACACCCAGGCTAAGACAAACCCCCATGTTCATGCACACAAAGACTTTACACCGTTTTACATTCAAAATAAAAGTTCGGAATCTCCTCAGTGATAAGTTGTCGGAATCGTCACATCATTTAGGTTACCACGCTGTGTATGATTTTATATTTATCATACAATATTTCTATTATATATGTAGGTATATATGTTATATGTATTTATATATGTATATAATTATAATAGTTAAGTATGTTAATATATTATTTGATTTATACTGTAGAAAGTATAATATTATCATTTTATATTATATATTTTTATTTTTAAGTTTTGTAAGTTATTTTTTTTAGTTTTTTACTATCTTTACAAGTGTACCTACCATGTTAAAGCTCTGCCCCACTCTAGGTTGACTGATAGAGAATGCCTTTGAAGTTTTAAATAAATAAATTTAGTGGGAATTGAACCCGCGACCTTGGCGTGCAGGCAGGTACACTACCACTCCGCCTTCGGTCGTCATAGTTTTACGATAAAACTATTATATTTAGAAAGTCCTTGGTAGCATCATTGTTGTAGTAAACTATCTTTTCTGTTTTAATGTTGGCTTCCTTTATGACATTAGTCGGCATTCCGGCGATTTAATCATGAGATTTATGGCATTCCTCGCTATCTTAGTCATCACTGTTATGGCCAGGTGGTATTTAAACAAAGATAATAGATATCAAAATGAAACATGAAGAAAATTGACGGTTATACTTTCGCAACAATTGTCTGTCAAATTACATGGAAAATTTTCCCCGGGCCGGGGAAAAGCTGTCAAAATAAACACTTATAAATTTTGACGTGAATTTTATCTGGAACGCGAAGCTCTGCTTGCGTAGTGGGAATAATGTAATTTAAAAGCAATAGTTGTCTCTAGTTAAATGCATGCATTATAGAAAAATAAAAGCAAAAATTTTTGACCAAAAATTAAAAAAAAAAATGCTAAAGATGAACCCTTATCACTTAGGGGTATGAAAAATAGATAGAAGCCGATTTTCAGACCTAGAATATGCACATAAAATTTGGTAAAAATTAGTAAATCCGTTTCGGAGGAGTAAGATAACTAACATCGTGACACGAGAATTTTATATATAAGATAAAACTACGCCTCTACGTTTTCGGTTTGTTTATACCAGCTGTTCAATACGTCATCTTGCAGATTTTCATGACTTGTTTACTTTTAACAAGCAAGTATTCTTTATGAAAACATTATCAGCTATTTATCTCATTTAGAGAAACTACTTCTAGAATTTATGTCGCAATGGAAAGATCTATGATTGTTTAAATCACCAACAATGTATGTTTAAATTGTACATCCCTTTATGAGAGAAATAAATAAAAGTTAAAAAAAAGTAATGGGTTTATTGTAATAAATATAAAATTGTGTAGGCTGTTAGTGGTGAGCGAGGGTTCGAGACTTAAAGGCGAAAACTTCGGTAATTTTAATTATTTAATCACTTTTCAGAAAATTGCAATTTGACACATAAAAGTCGGACTCAGAACAAAAACATAAATGTGACATAAAAAAACTATCAAAAATATTAAAAAACTAAGACCTATAAAAAGGAGGCCCGTGTCGCTAACAATGGCCATACCTTTCTCATCATGAGAAGAGGCTAGTGCCCAGCAATGAGACATGTTTTAAACAGAGCGACGATTATAACAATTATTATGAATTATATGTGGACTATATGCAGGACATTAGATCGTTATTAGCATATCAGCCTATAAATTCTCCACTAACAAGACCCATTTAAATAGTATAACAATGACTACACTTACTACACTATTATATCTATTTAGTCGACCGCGGTTTCACCTATACTTTTAGGCATCTTCAAGAGAGAGAGAACAACATTTCGTGAGTAACACCCGTATTTCATAATTTGAAAAATGTTACAAACTCACTTCAGTTTTAATAAAAACTGCACTCATAGAGCAATTTTACCATAATTTTATAAACTGCCGCACACAAAAATGTTATCAGAACACTAAAAAACATTACTATTAAATAATACTGGTATTGGGAAATGCCAGAAGGGGCAATCAAAATCAAAGCAACGTGCTGGCGGCAATGAAGGTACGATTGGAAAAAGATTGTACTAAAAAAAGCTGATTGGATTTAGGGATCGCTTGCCGATGAACTGTCCTTTTTTATCTCGGTACATGTTATACGGGTTAGAAACACGCAGATAATTGAGTTGTGTAAAACACTACAACTGTTGATATAATTATAACTCAGTCTACAACTTCTGAGTATGGAAAATATGTGAAGACGATAATAATGTTGAACCTAAAATGCATATATGTATGATGTCTTTGGCCTACTCGAGACGTTAAATAACAAAACCAATATCAATTACGTCAAAGAAAACCTTTTTTCTCGGCAGTTCTTTTACCTGTTTTCCTCCGAAAGCAAAAAGTTTAAGCTCCATCCATAAATATTCCTCGGAAAAAGGTAAAGCTCCAACATTGCATTCGAGAAAGTTAGCCCAAGAATCGCTGTTCCATGTAATCCAGTTTTAATATTTAGCTTCCAATTATACAACAAGGTATACAAAGTAGGAATTTTTCTTTGAAGCTGAAAATTATCCTTTTGTACTTATTTAGATAATATTTGAAGCAGTAACCTTTGACATTACGCCGTGGCTCGGTATTCGGTTTACCACCCACATATTTGGTTTCGCAGTTACTTGATGAAAAGCAAATATTTCGAATGGAGTGAAAAGAGCAAAGGTAGCCGATGGATTCAGCCAGTTATTTTTTTTTAAGAAGGTCTGGGCATTAGGGTTGGGATTATTTTTCTAGTTGTAGAGCTACAAGTGAAGTTAGTTTTTCTTTTTTCGATATTGACTTACGTTGATTATAAAATAATCAAATTCACTAAATGCGAAATTTAGTAAATGAAGGTGGTTTCAAATCTACATTTTCCAAAAACGCGGACACACAAATTAAAAAGATTTTGTAAATAAAATATCTATTAAGTCTATTGGTATCAAATACTAGCATGAACTTTTAGCAGTATTGTTAGTAGCAATATTTGAATGGTAAATTTAAGAAATACTTAAGAAGTCTTTGTGATGATAATAATCGTTCACATTGATAATATTATTCTTATATAAAAATTATTTATGTTATGATAAATGCTGCCGGTACTCAAAGCACAATCAAACAAAATTAAAAAGATATCGATACCGTAATTAATTACACCAACAGACACAAATCCAATAATGTTTACATCTAGAACCGAACGGGAGTTAATTACGAATCAAATTAGGTTAATTTCTCCTCCCTGACAATCAATTATGGAAATATTCCTCGGGAAAACCAAAAAACACGCATTACGCACTTTGTCTGCTGTAGCGAAATAATCGGTGTACCTATTCGGTGAGAATACGCGCAATATTTAGTACGCGACCGCCATGCCGATCTGCACCGTAAAACGCGTATAAACACTATTTTTGTATCGTTATTTTGTAAACGATAATCGATTACAGCGCTTACGAACAACAATCACCGCTTTGAAAACACTAGTCGTTCCTTTTGATTGGAATTCAATTTTTCAACACGAGCGTTCTTTTTTTTATTTTATTCGGTGAGTGAAAATAAAAGCGCGGATTTGTGTTGGGAGAGCGTAGCGACGCCCACCTTCGACAGTGGCGCCACGCGCGGCACTGGCTTGAAATCAACTGGCTCCGGGCAACAGGAACGTTCCATTTGACCAACACAACTACATTTTCAGTTTACAGCGACCTTAATATCATACAAATAGGGTTGGAATTTGGTAAAATTGTTGATGAGAATGAAAATATGTGTATCTATATAGGCATCAGGATGTCCCTTTTGTTCAAAGCGCTCTTGTTCCGCTCGTTGAGTGTATTCCGTTTCATTTAGGCAGTATATAATCGTTACATTAATTTACTCGGTATTGTCTCCACATTATATTATTTACAGTATCAATTTAATAATTTACATTTACTTTCTTCATCTTATAAATAAATATGGCCAATATTGTAAACATGTTTGTTTATATAAAAAGTTGACGTGTAATTAAAAATTATGCAAGATACAATATTTTTCATGAATTAGGTAAACAGTGTTGCTGAAAAATTATATTTAAAAGTTGTTTTTAATAAATGTGGTGACGCCTAATTTGAATGAACGTAAATATATTACCGCTAACTCCTCACCTATAACCTGCTGCCTACTACGTACTAGTTTGAGTTAAGACAATTAGAACAAATATAGAGTAAACTATAGGCTGACCGTTTAACTGAGTCCTCGCCTGCGCGGTACAGGGGCGCGGGGGTATGACGATAAAGGGGACTGAGACAGGTGCGGGCGGTGGGGGCACTTAATGAAATATACAGGAGATGAAATACACCAAGATATTTCCTAAGATATGTGACATCATAGGAAAATGAATGTAATTACAATTACAGGCGAGGACTCAGTTAAACGGTCAGCATATATTATAGTCTATAGATTTACCTGATGGATAGTGGGAACCATAGACTGAAAACATAAGGATAGCAGATATGTCTCTGTATCTTCAATGTTCTTCATACAGGGACTCATATTTGTATCTTTATACAAAGACGCATCTGCTTTCATACTAAAAGATAAGATTTAGTTGATGCCCGGGTCGGGCAATGTGTTATTTGTGAACTTTCCGTCAGAAAATCCACAATACGCAGCACGGAGTTGGAATTGTGCCCGGTGGATGGCGATAGACTCACCCCCTATCACATGGGACCTAAACATAACAAGTGAAGTGTGGGTGTTGTACACCTCTGCCACACCCTTCTGGGTTATGTTATTTTTATAATATGCGTCTCCGTATAAAGATACAGAGACATATTTAAACTCTTATCTTGTATGAGTTGTAGTATTTTTAGTATTCCTACTTTTCATTAGACGTGCGGCTAGCTTATTCTAAAAAAAATTTTTTTCAACTATATAAATATGAAAAATATTTTCAAGTTTTAATACAAATTGATCATTCCAAATAGTCCACGCAAGGAAAATGAGTTTTCCTTGCGGCGCGAGCCGGGGTACTGATTGCACCGAGCGTACTGCACTCACAGCCCTGATGAAAATATTTCCTTATTGAAATATAGAAATCGGTCGGCAATATCTCGATAGTAATACGTGAGTAACCCGTTTATTCTCTAGTAGAAAATGAGTTTTCTTTTCGTATTTTGCCATTAAAACCAGGGAAATGGATTTGTTTACTGATTCCAAATAAAGAGTTTTCACGTTTTGGTAATGTAATTACCAAAATTTTAAGTTATGGGTAGACTGAGCAAGAATGTTTCTCGAATGAGGAGACGATGGTTACTTGAGACGGAAAACTTATTTAAGGTGCCTATATTAAAAGAATTATCCCCGTACTCCTAACCGTTGAGGAGTTGTACCTTCCAGCATCAGTTCAGCAACATAATATGCTGACTACTAGATACAAATATCCGAGTAGCTTTAGATAATATAGAAAAAACAATATAGAAGCCTTTTAAATTTGAGGGTTGCCCTCGATTTCTCTAGGATCCCATCATCAGAACGTAACTTGAAGAAAATGGGACCACATGACAAGTATATTCTTTCAAACAAAAAAAGAATTTCTCAAATCGGTCCAGGCATCTTCGAGTAATCGGCGAACAAACATAAACAAAAATATACAACCGAATTGAGAACCTGCTCTTTTTTTTGAAGTCGGTTAAAAATAAGGATTTATATCGACGGCTAGGTAAAAATAATACGTAACTGTTGTCAGTCATTGATTGTCGAGTATCGTGTGTCCTGTCGTAATCCAATTATTGTACGCAGTGACTGTAATTAATTGATCGCATAGCACTGTACTGTTTTGTATTTTTGTCGACGCGACGTATGACGTATATATGTAAGAGTCTGCGCCGCCATTTATTACCGACGGCTATAGTCGAAACTACACGTAAATGACTAATGGGATGAGGAATAGACATCATTTTCGTCCGTTTTTTCGTTAAATACGACAATTGCCATAAGCAATGAGTGGCGGCGTTGACTCTAAATACATACTTGCTAAGAAATTACATCTGACATGTACGATCACATCTATACAACGCCGCTATTGTTAGCATTAAATAATAGCAGCCCTGTATCTAATACATGTCCCACTACTGGGCTCGGGCCTCTTCTCATGATGAGAAGGGTTAAGCCATAGTCCACCACGCTGGTCAAGTGCAGATTGGTAGACTTCACACACCCTCAAGTATTTTTTAGGCACACTCAAGCATGTAGGTTTCCTCACGATGTTTTCCTTTACTGATAGCGAGCGATAACTCATATGATAAATACACACATATCTTCGAAAAGTCGTATCTTAACAATTTATTGACAGAGGTGTGTGTCGTGAGTTCGAACTTGAGACCTTTGACTTCGCAGTCCTACGGTGTCCCACTCGGCTATCCCTACTTCCTTATTTTTTATTATCATTTTTCGTTAGCCAATAATTGGCGACAAAATATTTAATTATCGTAGCTAGTTATTAAAATGTTGCTAGAAGTTTAATTGAGAAGTTGTAAGTAGCAAACAATTTAATTAGAATAAATTCGCACGAGGTATTTTGTTTACCTAATAGAAAACATTTATTTTGAAAATTATAAAGTAAGTTTTTCACGATATACAAATAATATTAGCAGTCATTCATTGGCGAGTATCGTGTGACCTGTCGTAATCCAATTACTGTACGCAGTGACTGTAATTAATTGATCGCACTGTACTGTTTCGGGTTTTCATATATAAATAAATAAATATTTCACAACTTACACACAACGCCATCGCCCAAACTAAGCAGAGCTTGTAATATGGGTTACTAGATTAACTGATACTAATACATTAATACTTTTCTTTTGTAAATACATACTTATTATACATAGAAACACCCAGACTAAGACAAACCCCCATGTTCATGCACACAAAGATTTGTCTTAAGTGGGAATCGAACCCACGACCTCGGCGTCGCAAGCAGGTGCACTACCCACTCCGCCATCCGGTCGTCAATAATTACATTTTATCGACATAGCATGCGGACAAGGCAAACCTTCTTTTACATAATTGTTTGTACACAAACGTATCTAATATTGATTTCCCGTATTTTACAACACGCGGGAACGCGCACAGATGACACGTGGCACTTGAGGTTTATTTATATTGCAGTATTTCAAGCAATTTATCGATATTACTAGGAAATATTACTGGACTAAGTGGTTGCTGCATTGGTTTCAAGGATGGTATATTATAAATTAGATGTATGTTGGGAATTGGGTACTAATACTGTATGTTTTTGTATTTGAGTTATAGAAAAAAAGTTTTAAATTTATTATTTTATATTTGTATTCGTGATAAATTGATAATTATTAATAAATTTCATTAATTTAATAACATTTATCGGTAATAACTGAAAATTTTACCACTGTACCGATAAATGTTATACATTTTCAAAAATACTGTAAACATAGGCGTGATTTTATGTTATATTAATATTTATTGCAGGGAGGTGCGTGCCTGCGAAATTAAAGAAGATAATTTTTACTTGAGATCTGGTCATTAATATTTCTAATATCAAGTTAAGCCACAAATTCGTAACAGATCAACTCCCGCCATCTGTCAGCAACGACTAATTAAAGCTACAGCGTAGAATCCCACAATTCCCTGTTTCACAAGGCACTCTATTCAGGAGCATTTCTGCAACGGGCAAAGATTGGGTAAAATATACAAGTATATTAAAAAAGGTAGGTATAATACTTATTGGTCGTGTATTTAACATTTCCTATTTTTAGGCTCATTTTTTTTTATACTACTTACCTATGATAAAAAAAAACAAACAAAGGTGTTTTGTGAAGATTGCAAATCGAGTGTGTCGTCTAGTGGTTGTTGGTCAGCCCCAAAGTATATTCAAAAAATCCCCTGTTTAATCAAATTTTTACTACTGAACAATTTTAAGCACAAGCACTCAAATTTCAGCTCAAAATACTTTTCGGTTCCAGTTTTGTTCTGAAGTTAACAATGTTACGATGCCTCAATATAATATATTTAAAAAAATCTTAAGCTTTTTGCAAGAAACAATTCGTTCAGTAACTGGACAAGCATAATTTGAACTTGTCTTATTCCTTCTTTTTATTAGAACTCCTCCTAATCTTGTTTATAGTCCAATGTTGATGTGGAAATGGTTCAAGACCCTAGGAATAACATAGGTTACTTTTAATCGATGTACCAAATGGTGGAGCAGCAGACGAAAGCTATTTAAACATAAAACAGTTCACACATTGACAAGACTAACATAACACAAGACGACAACAAGAGTTAATAGGTATCTCATAGGTAAGCGTGCTCCACCGTAGACCGCATCATCACTTACCATCAGGTGAGATCTTGGTCAAACGCGTGCCTATCCACATTCAAAAAAAAATACATAAATCTGCCTTGTCTAGATTGTTCGCCTAATAATTATATGCTTAGACATTAAATTTATCTTGCCTATAGGTCACAGTTGACCGTACTCTCAGCACTCTTAGCAATAAATATTCTATTTATATCCGACCCAGTTAGTTCCACCTGTCATATCGCGTTATTAATCTATCGATTGCTCAGAATATTCATTATAAAACGTTCATATTGTTTAGTTGTTTACACTGGATCTGACGCTAATGCGTTTGGAAATACTGGGCGGAGTAGGATTGCCAGTAAATGTGATTATTGCAGACAAGTTTAGAAGGGTAGATCGCTAAGGGGTCAACAAAAACATAGGTGGAACGCCACATTTTAAGTTCCATTGCAGCATATATATTTGTCAACAGCCACGTAACCGAGATGGACGCTGCAATGAAGCATAAAATGTGCTGGCCCTGCCGCTGTGTAGAGACCTACCAAACGAATTGACAAAAACGTCAGAAAGCAAAAGTCGTTTGACGCCGTCTCAGTGTAAACATTCAGTCGATTGACATTTCTGTCGGCATCTGATTTTTAACTGAAAGCCGTAGAGGCCATGAGAATACAATGTGTCCCACGAGTGTTGTTCAAATATTGTATCATGAACTAATTTAATCTTAGACACACCTACTATATTTTCCAATCAACGCTGAGTAAACAAAAATACCTATTCTGAATCTCCGAAATCGGTTTTATCTCACTTTTAACAGCACTTTCAGACTCCGAACTCGTTTGAAAGATTTCTTAACTAAAAGAAATAGTCATAATTATTATTATTTTTTTTACGTTTCTCATCATTTCTGTTATGAAGATCGTGTTTTCAAATGTAAATAATTAATATCTCTCTATTGTTTCAATAGTCCCATCTTTTCAACGGTGTATATGGTAACACTAATGTCAATTTATCGCGTTATAAATACTACACAACACAGCGATGTTTTATGGGAATATTTCCGAGGAAGTGGGAGGCACAGTGAGTTAGTCTATACACTATAAATCTATGGTTATTGGCAACGTTGCCGTATAATAAACAGCTCTGACTCTGTGAGAGTGAGTAGTGTTTATGGGCTGCATTGCGTTTTGGGAGTCATGCTGTCTCTCTAACACTCTATGTCATATCTATTTCGATTTCGTTGTCTTGATTTTACTGTACGAACTTTTTGGTGGATAGAAAGGTGTCTTGAAACTATTTGTTTGTCCTCTTCTCATTAAAGATAGGATGATTTAAACTTTTCTGCAGAAGCAAGTGTTTTATGATAAGTAAATTTGAATAAAGGTACGAGTATGATGACAAATACACTAAGTACCAAAGAAGATAGATACTAGAGCACGGGTTTTTCATCAGCATGATATAGATATCTACATAGTTTTTGTCATTATGCACCAATTTCTCAAATGTTCTTTACGAGTAAAAGATTTCTGTTACAATTTTATTAATACCGGTTTTGCACATTGTTGTAAATTCGAACAGAATTTTAAACAAGTTCTCACGCCACAATCAATTCACGTTCAGAGATAAATTCTCAAAACGAATTGCAACGTCCAGACTTCCTGTCTTCGAGTCTTGTATTGAATTTTCAATTTACCGTCGTCGTATTAAAAAAGGTAAGTACTTAGGTACTTATTTTTCATTATCTTTAAACGTACCTATGCCATTAGTTTTCATGAAAATGTACACCGTAAGCATTTAGAAGAGACTCCCGTAAAAAAAAAAAAAAAAAATTACGGGAGTCGCCTCTCATGCATTATTTTTTCAAATTTCTTATTTTCTTAGAATAAAATTGCAGAATCCTATACACCAAGACATTATTTAACAAAAAAAATACATGATGTACCGGTTTTGACTTTGAAATACTAAAATATCAGTCAAATATAATTCTTGGCTGGACAAAAAATACTATGAATCGCTTTACAAAAATGTTGAAAACATAATCCAGAATATTAAAGTACAAGTATAAATATAAATATATAAATATTTCACAACTCACACACAACGCCATCTAGTCCCAAACTAAGCAGAGCTTGTACTATGGGTTCTAGAATAACTGATACTAATACATATATACTTTTCTTTCGTAAATACATACTTATTATACATAGAAACACCCAGACTAAGACAAACCCTCATGTTCATGCACACAAAGATTTGTCTTTAGTAGGAATCGAACCTACGACCTCGGCGTCGCAGGTACACTACCCACTCCGCCATCCGGTCGTCAAATTAAGTAAAGTAAAAGTAATTTTCCATGAAACAAGTTAATCGTCCTATAAATTATAAATCGACTAGCAATCCCCTGTAATCCAGAGGGTATAACTAATTGAAGTATATAAAGCTAATGAAAAGTCCACACGATACAATTAAGACTTTAAAATTCAACACACGAATTACAATAATAATGGCGTTAGTGGTTAATAAGTCTTCTGATCCTAATAAGCAGTTGAAAACAATATGGGCCCAGTTGAATTTGAACCGGCGACCTCTGTTTTTTAGTATAATTAGCTAAGTATTACTAAATGCTATAAAATAATCAATAAGAGAAGTTGAAATAAGGTACGCATTCTTTTTTTAACAACATTGGTACTGAATGTTACTTCGCCATGTTGGTTTGTATTCTACTTAAGAAAGATGCAAATGGATGAACGTGACGTAACATACAGTTAAGAAACTTAGGGGCCTGGCAAGAGGCGACTGTAGCTTAGTGGTTAAAGCAGCGGCCTGGATTGCAGAGGTCGCAGGTTTAAATTCTTGCCGTTCCGATGATTTTTCAAGTGATTTTTAGTATAATTTGCTAAGCATAACTAAATGCTACAAAAATAATCAATAAGAAGTCTTCTGATATTCTATTAATGTGATGGCTGGCTTTGACCTTATTAATGTAATGTGATTATTGTGCCTAATTAATCATTAAGTCAGCACTTAGGTGCCAAAACGTATAAGATCTCAAAACTCGCGCGTCGCGGCACACCTCTTTGATTTGTACGGCCCATAGTATAGAATGCATGGCCTAATATCACCATTAAACCGGAACACAGTAATGCAAGCACTACTATTTGGCGGCAAGTTAAAGGTGAGACGGTGGTGCTGCCACCCTCGAGCTCATTCACGAGAGCTCTACCACCAGTAAAAAAGTTCTATCTAGTTTAATATAATGCTCTTTGGTTAATGGTAATATAAAAAATAAGTATTTGAAAAAAAAAACAAATTATACTAAGAAACAGTTGATAATTTTACAGTTGGAGTCAGGGGGCATAAAATCATTGTCCTCTGATCTAAAATATTTTGTCGATATTCATGAACTGAAGCTACCACTTACCATTAGGTACCAACTCATTCGCTACATAAATAGCAAGAAAAATCAGTACTTCTTGAATACAAATTACTCATCAGTTGCTCGACAAAGATAAGAAGCCCGTGAGCTTACTAATCTTAAGTAGAGGATTATTAATTAAAATACAGTTGATTCAATTACAATAATCTAAATAGCTATTACTTTATCTATATATAGTATCCGTGATCGGAATGTGTTAGACGCTGATTTGTATTTACTCAATACGTAATTCTTTATTGCATTCCACAATGTTTTGTTAGGTGGTAAACATATTACATAGTATCAATTATGGACCCTGTCGGGCACAGCAAAAGTGTAGGAGAGAGGATGAAGGGCGCCCATTTTATTTTCAAATCTAATAAATTAAAATAAACTTGTTCAAACCAAAATGGGTGGCAACATTTTTATACTTTCAAAAACTTACTTGATTGTGTAGGTGTGATGTGTTATGTTAATTGTGTTATTATAATATTTATGTGTATATACTGGTCTCTTGAAACTAGAATTAATAGGATAGCAGAATAATAATTAAATGTGATTTTGAGTTAAATATTATATATTATATTAATTTATCATTGAAATATTCGTTTATATTGTAATAGGATTTGCTTATTAATAATTGTTTTAATTTATTATAGAATATATTTGGTTTGTTTTCATTTTTAAGAGTCTCTGGTAGTTTATTGTAAATTTTTATTGACATGACCAAGGTACTGGAAGAGTGTACTGTAAGTCGTGAAGTTGGTAGGTTAAGTCTGTTTTTATGCCTTAATGTTATTTTTGTTTGGATTTCTTCCCTCTTTGTGTATAATTCTGGATGTTCGCGTACAAATTTACACATTTCTAATATATATAGACTAGGAAATGTCATAATTTTAAGTTCCTGAAAGTGGGGCTTACAGCTTTCTTCTTGTTTTATATTTGTTAATATTCTTATTAATTTCTTTTGTAGAATAAGTAATGTAGGTGCGTCAGTGGTATTACCCCATAATATTATCGGGGGTAACTAATTAGCAACTTTGTATTGAACAAGTTTATTTATATTAAAGAATATTCTTCACGAAACATATACTAGGAAGTAATTTTGTGAATAATCTCGGGTAGTATTAACTTTCAAACTTACGCGTCGTAAAATGTAACGGGTGTTGACGCGATCATGCATTATTTACCTTTTAGGTTTGACGTTTCGGCAGACAGATTACACTGGTCGTGGTCGCAAGCAGACTGGTTCTAGCGGCGCGCCGTATCCGTTCGTGAGGGCGATGATTCTCCGTCTACCCTCAATTTTTAACTTTTTGCATTATAAAGCCCAGTACACACTACTCTGACCGTGTCCGGATTCGCGGATTTCGCCGACTGCGAATCAAAGCAAGGTAAATAATGCATAATCGTGTTAATTACCGTTAGAATTTACTTGACCTCGGGTAGTAGATACTTTGTCTTAAAAGAGTGAGTTGCACCTGATGGTGAGTAGTAATTACAGTCTCCTGGGACACGGCATCTGAGAGCTACAATATAATGCCTTTTCACCAAATTTAAACACCATAGTGATGATCATGATGGTGTTTCCACCGTCAATCTTGCTTACAAGAGCTTTACCACCATTAAAATATACAGTTGATTCAATTACTTTATCTATCGTATGTATCCGTAATCGGAATGTGTTAGATGCTGGTTCATATTAGCCGGGTAACTTGTTAGCAACTTTGTATTGGAGACAGGCTGGTATTTTATGTTGGAGAATATTTTGTTCATACTTTTGTCAGGTAAAAAAGGGCGTCTTTAAAAACAAATCAAATGTAACGTTCTCAACGACTTTTATACATAAAAATAAAAAATCTCAAGAACTTTAAAAACGAATGAATTTTGTAAAAATGAGTATTTAAGTAAGTAATATAAAATTAAACTACAGTTACAAAACTATGTAACTTAAATACAAAAACCGGCCAAGTGCGTGTCGGGCCACGCGCAGTAGGCTTCCGTAGCTAGTCGTAACAACATAATAATATTTCGACTTAAAAGGGATTTACTATCTGTATTAAACAAGTAACATCTTCATACAAGTCATTACTTTCAAAGGTTTTTGTAATTTGCACGAATTATTCTAAGTAACTGCATTTTACACTTTGGACCCCAATTACTCTAGAACTAATTAAGATAAAGTAACCAGATAAATAGCGTCCTTCCGATAGGAAATGTTTGTAGTACACGAAACCAGCTAGCACGTATGACGAGATGTATGAATGTTAAGGAAGCGAAAGAAGTATGTAAGGAGCGAAGCACATGGCGTTCCATCGTCTCTGCCTACCCCCGTGGGATAAAGGCGTGATTTTATATTATGTATTATGTATGTTTATTTATGTTTCAAGAATTTTGAACGAAATATTCTGAGTAACTGCATCTGACATTTCGGACCCCTATTCCTCTTGAACTAATGAAGTGAACTTATCCGCTATAGTTTTCCTTTAAAGTTCATTACATGTACTACCGACACAATTTTTTTCAGATTTTAGGATCCAGTAGTTTAGCTTTTAGAGGGGGGGGGACGCCCTACTCGAACAAAAATTTGCTCTTTAAAGTTAATTATCTCGCAAACGGATCCCTAAATCAAAAAACTGTCTTAGCAACCCCCAACGTTTTTAAAAGTCCTATCTAACAATACCCCACACTATGGGGTAGGCGACAAAAAAAAAACATCCCTACTTTACATGTAGGGGAGCTACCTGAAAAAAAAATATTTTTCCAAATTTTACTCTACGACTTTCTTTGTTTAGTTAACATACATGTTTTTGCAAAATTTCAGTTTTCTAGCACCAACGGTTTCGTCACTATGCCGTGGACAGACAGACGGACATGGCGAAACTATAAGGGTTCCTTGTAGGTACTACGGAACCCTAAAATAAAAGAGATGTTATACCTAAGATAATAATATAATGTTTTTACTTGAAATGTAGTAAGCTCTGAACCATACTTATCTACCTGTTCATATAATAATACATTTGTAAGTAGCTTCTGCGACTGCTATACTAGATTGCAGATAAAATTGCGCTGCAAGCTAACCTCTGTGGTTTTTTAATTAACGCATTATAATGTTATTTTTTTTAAGATTGCTTTTGTAAATGTTAATAAAAAAATAAAAAAAATAAAAAATTACCATGGCCTTTTTATCCGTATTCATTCTTCGTTTAATTTGGTCAAGACCTCTTCGTCTTTAAATCAATCGGTTCATTCGTATTCAAGGTAATAATTGACTCTTACTTCAACCAGTTAAAGCTGAATCATAAAATGGTATATTTTGACGGTAATCACAAATCATATCTGTTGTAAACACCATAAAATACACAATGCACTCAATAATTTATCACTTCACAACTTACTACCCCTTGGAAGGACGTTAACGTCTTAAGTTTTGACATAAACAAATCATGTTTATAATTAAGAACAACTCAAAATGAACTTAGGTCAATTAGTCATTACTTTTGAGGGTACCATATAACTATGGTAGGGTGTTTAGAAGTGAAGTTTCGACCTGTCTAAGAGAATATTGCTATGAGCCAAATTATGACGCTGACTGGTACAAAAGAAGTGTAAAAAAAATCTCGGTAGATGTAAGTAAAGAAAAGCGTTCATTTAACTTTTTTTGGCCATTTTTATGCATGTTTTGACGTTCTTTGTACGGTACATTTTTTAAACAACTACTGACAATTAAAACGTTAAGTTTGAGAAATAGTAATTAGTTTGGTCCATTCAATAAATATTTATTTAAAAAAGACTCAATAAAAATCAAAACGAACTATATTTTCGTTATAATTTCAATACGATATGGAAAACATTAATTCGTGGCTTTGTATTTATTTGTATAGCTATTAAAATAACATTTAAAGAGTTATTAATCTTTTTAATAGAACTTTAGGCGCCAGTCGTATGCAATAAAATCATTTAGAAAAAAAATAGCAGTAATTGTCATGTCTTGACATTTTTATGACAGTAAACAATATTTATAATTTGGACCGGAAATCCAATTTGTCCTGTAGTAATAAATATCTCTGTAATAATGTTTATGATAATGCATTTGAATCAAAAATCTAGTTTTTAAGAAACATTTGTTTTGAATTTAACTGATGCAGAAAAATAGCTTATTTTATATTAAGATGCTATGTTCAACATTAGGTAAGAAACTCTTATGGTAGGGTACAAAATGGTGTTAAGATATTAATGAATAAAATGCCAATTAATTAATTGACACACAAAATTAACAAAAACTTGAGAAATAAATAAGTTATGGACATTAAAGAGCACAGTTTGACAATTGATACAAGCTTAAATCCATCTTTACTCACTACTAATACCAATGAATTAAAAAGTAACTATGTCCGTCGGTCTGTTACGCCTTCACGGCTACACCAACACACCGATTTTAATAAAAAAAATGGTTGTAAATAGTGCCAGCCCCCATGAAGAACATGTGATAGATAATTACCGTAACGTTGAAATTGTGGATTTTCAACAATATATTCGAAGACTTACAATTCACTCTTACTTACCTGAAACCAATGATATTATATAAAAACAAAAGCAGATATGTTATAAGCGCTCGCGCTGTGAATACTCAAATACGTCCCAATTGGGACGTCTTGTGTTTAGTTTGCGTGTGGCCTGCGTCGAGCGCAGTCACGTGCCAGACGCCATGCGCCATGTTCAAGTTAAGAAAGAGAAAGCGATATTGTTTTGACGTTAGAGCGATAAGGATGCGTGCGCTGCGGACATTTGTCAATGTGTGCAATTTGGAATAGCTCGGAACGGATTTAAATCGTAATTTCTATGAACGTAACATATCTATAGTTCTATAATATCATTGCCTGAAACAAAAAGATTAAAACATATAAGATTTGTTTTTACCATAAAAAAGTTTTCAAGCACGAATGCTTGCAAGAAAAATTACAATATGTAGGTACAAATTACATAATTAATGTAATTTTGCGGTAACCTTAGAATATTCTTAATAAATCTTTGTGTGCATGAACATGAAGGTTTGTCTTGGTCTGGGTGTTCTATGTATAATAAGTATTTATTTACAAAAGAAAAATATGTATATATTAGTATCAGTTATTCTGGTACTCTTAGTACAAGCTCTGCTTAGTTTGGGACTAGATAGCGTTGTGTGTATGTGGTGTAATAAAAAAGTTATGTTCAAATCGAGGCTGCATCTGAAATGCATGCAGTCTAATTGTAGATTGAAAATTGAAAACTCCCTGCCGTTAGGGCACAAACTATCTTTACATTTGACAGGATATTGATCGAGTTATATTTAAACTACGGTGAAAATGTTTCATGGAAAATGTAGTTCCGATAACTCAGAATTACAGCTATAAACTAATCAATATCTTCATCGCGGAGGGTGGCTTGGGCAAGCCAATGTTATAACTGTGCATAGTCAATGACTGCCTCGATGTTCTCATGGTTAG
Organism: Hypena proboscidalis; assembly: GCA_905147285.1. Taxonomy (NCBI): domain Eukaryota; kingdom Metazoa; phylum Arthropoda; class Insecta; order Lepidoptera; family Erebidae; genus Hypena; species Hypena proboscidalis. The sequence goes on from LR990147.1 coordinate 4,859,922, forward strand.
CGTATGGGCCTTAACTTTCCTTCAGGACATTCATAATAGCAGCACAGGGATTGAACTGTGCCCGGTGGATGGCGATAGGCTCACACCCTATCTCATGGGACCTAAACATAACAGGTGCAATGTGGGTGTTGTACACCTCTGTCACATCCTTCTGCGTAATATAGACATGATGTTATGTTACTCGATCTGATGCTAATGACTATTTGAAACTTTTACATACAACATACATATAGTCTATTCATATAGACTTGGCAAAAAAGATAAACAATAATGGCTGACGAAAAAAAATAGTGATGTGAATCATTTAATGAACTGTTGTGAACTACTCAAAATGGCGCTTCAACATTTATTCAGTGAATGATATTAATTAATTAAAAGTCGCAAGTCGGTTAAAAATGGACTTTGATTTAGTTATGTGTCGTTCGCGATTGAACGAATCTAAAGAACCGAGTCGCGCGAACCGCACAGTCGAATGGGTCACTTTAGTTGTAGAAAAGGATAATTCGTTACGATTTGTTATTCACGATAAATAAATTAAATAAAATTTAATTTAATATAAGTACAGCTTTCAATAAATTTAAGAATGTTTTGAACAATTTTAATTCATCATCACTGACAAAAACGTAAATCAATCCCAATCGTTCTTTCGTTCACTTGTTCCCATCCCTAAATCAAATGTCAAACTTCCATGTCGTAAATATAATCTGTGGTTTGAAGTCTCCTTGGAATAACGAAATTTGCAACAAGAATACATTTGTACAGTGAATTTACAATGAATATATGTGAATATTAGTGTGTTGGTGTGTGAACTAGTTGATACAACTCAATGTGGTAACGTACAGTGTGTTATTCTTTCGCAATATCGTAATTTGTAATTGGGGGGGGTTTGTTTACTGTTTTTGCCCAGTCTATATGAATCGACTATACATAAAATCACGTCTTTATCCCACGGGGGACGGCAGAGTAGATTGTACGCCATGTGTTATGCTCCTTACATACTTCTTTCGTTTCCTCAATATTCATACATCTCGTCTAACATGCTCGCCAGTCTCGTGTACTACGGACTTGTCCAGTCCGAAGGACGCCATTTATTTGATCCCTTTGTCTTCCAAGGACGATCTCTTTCAGTACTTCCAGCCACATTTGCGTTGTATATCTCTTTCACTAATATACTTTGACTATTTCGATCATTTACTTCTTCATAATTGATTATTTTTATAGCAGTTAGCTTTGCATACCAAAAACACAGTGGAAAAAATATGGTACCGGCAGAACTGCGACCTCGGAATACCGTTTACCAACTAAGCTACAGTCTCCACCCTTAATTTCTCAACTCTTCTAAAATTCTAGATACACAATTTATTCGTGTTTACTTATTTATGTATTACTGCTAATACAAAAGTAACGTGGGATTGGCTATGACGTGTGCCTATTGTCGTCATCACCTACGGTTTTTTGTTGTAAATGTAACGAACGCAAAGATAGAAAATATTTTCATCGTTTGGGCAGAAAAGCGTGGGGTGCATGGGTCAATAGTTATAAATATTTCATTGACAGACATGAGAAGAAGGACCTTTTTTGAAGAAGAATCATTTCGATAATATCTTATAAAGCACCCCACGCTTTTTTAAAATATTTTTTTTTCTTATTTTATTATTCATTTACAAGAATTTTTTACACTATTCTTAATTCAAAATTTTTAGTTTGGTTTTCTATATAAAGCGTGTTTTTAAGTTTTTTAAACTATATTTTTTTAAATTTTGGAGTACCTCATACATAAGGCCCTGAAGCTTTAAAAATACGTATTATCTGTGTGCCGTATTCTTAGTTCAGATATAAAAATTTATCAATATTTTAATATCCGTAAGTCGCAGGTCTCGGTTCAACCAATGGGACACACTTCTGTTAATAAATCGTTAAAATTCGTCTATTCGAAGCTATGTGTGTATTTAACGGGTACACTACATAAATACGAAAAACTTTATTCCGAAAGTCACCATCACGAATTTCAAAATACCGATATTCATAATTCCGAATGGTTCAAAATTCCGAATATAAGAACTCCGACTTATCATTACTCCTATTTTTATAAATACTACATTTTAATATTCCTAACGTTTATAATTACTATTAGTGAAATACCGAATTTCAATAGATCGAATAATAAAAAGTCCGACTTAATGATAATTCGAAACATCAAAAATACGAATACCGATTATTTAAAATACAGATTAATGCAATTACGAAATAAAAACGCCTTGTAAAACTAAATAGCAAGACAAATAAACGGTTACGTATTATAATATCTAAAAGTATTCTAACTATTATTGAAATGACTACGGTTGATTTATATATGTTTATAACACATATTGGTGAACTCAAGTACTGTTTTATTTACTTAATGTCGATTAAACTAAAATTAATCTCACTAACGAACGATTAACCTAATGATTTTTTAAAATATTGGATATTTCCACTACACATGAAATATCTAATGGACGACTCGCCTACTAAAATTAAGGCTTCTCCAATAACTAAGACTTGTCAATTAATTCAACATCATTTGGCATCTACTAGTGCTGACATTTCAATTAATTTACCATCAAAAGACGCCCTGAGACAAATAGTTAATCGTGAAAAAAAGAAAGCTATGTTGACTATTAAAGAACCAACAAAATTTGATTTTGTAGTTAACGAAGAAGCAGTTACAACTGGAGACGGGGAATTATTTTTAATTAAAAGCAAAGTTTTCGGAAATAAAAGAGTAATGCTGTTTAGCACTAAAGCCTTAATGACCTACTTAGCAAAAAGTGAATATTGGATCATGGACGGGACATTCAAAATTGTTCCTAAATGATGTTATGGCATTTGATAGTTACAGCTTACAATGATTAGACAGGCACTTCGCCGGCCGCTGCCGCGGCACGCTCGCTTCGCTCGCTCGGCTCGTGCGTTGTCTTTCATGTTTCTAACCTAACCTACCTATTAATTTTTATAATTATTTTAAACTTTCTTACAAGCAATTTTGGTGGGAAATGATGTTATGGCATATGGTAGTTACGGCTTACAATGATTTTACTGGCACTTCGCCGGCCGCTGCCGCGGCACGCTCGCTTCGCTCGCTCGGCTCGTGCGTTGTCTTTCATGTTTCTAACCTAACCTACCTAATAATTTTTATAATTATTTGAACCTATTTTACAAACAAGAAAAGGAAATCCAAGAATGAGCATAAGTTACAAAAAATTGAAGGTATTCTAAAAGAAATCCCGGAATACTCACATGTGGAATTATTGCAAGCTATTGCTTCAAATCTTTAAATTTGTTCGTTAAATTACACTCTAGGGTAGGGCAGACAAGACTGCGTGAAGTCGGTTTTGCAGCGATTCGTTTCTGTTACAAAATTTTTTGGCACAACATGTTGACGGTTTAGTTTATTCGAAGTATTGAAAATCGGAATGTAGTTTTTCGGACCGAGAACCTTCCGAGAATTTGATTCTTCGAACGTATGAAAATCGGAAAACTAACAAATCGCAATATCGACTTTCGGTAAAATAAAATTCGTGATTTTTAATAATAGACATTATGATTCTTAGGTGTTATGAAATTCGGACATTTGAAAATCGGAACATCAAAATTCGGAATTAAATATTTCGGAGTATTTGGGTGTTCCCGTATTTAACATATAGCATATAGCATATTTAGCATATAGATATTAGCTATTATTAATATCCATTTTAAAGGAAATATTGCTGCTTAAAATGGTTGTTTAATTTAGCAGTTGTAAGATCCTCTAGAGGAGAATCCGGCTATAGTTATAGAGGAATTCAAATTAAATTCAAAGATCATATTTATTTTTCTGTACATAGTTATTATGTTTGTGCCTTTTGCCTTTTGGTGTGGAGACTTTACTGAAAGATATTTGGTTGAGGCTTCGACTAAAAAATTGGTCGAAGGATTTAAGCGACACGTTCCAAGCGCTAATATATTTTTGGTCAAGCGAAGCGAATGTCGCAGTCGACAATGCTGCCAGCATTTCGGTAATGTTGCCCAATGTTTACGTACTTTCTTTCTTTAGTTTTCTATTTTCTAGGTTACGTTTATTGGAATTAATCAGAGATTTTATTTTATTCGCCGCAGAGCAGAGCTTTTAAACTCCTCCACAACCATGAATATATTGACATAGGGCGTTGCACAAAAACAGTTGGTATGAATAACAAACAGTTAATCTTCCATCACCTTCAGACGAATCCCGTCTCGGTATCGTTAAACGTTTAGTTATACTTAACCGAACCGCGATCATGACCCAAAAATGTTGGCAGTCGCTCAAACTCCCCGCTGTATAAACATACTGTTGATATCGAACGGAAAATACCGCTTAGTACAGAAGGATTGGGTGCACGGTTGGCGTAGTGGAAGCACTCACCTCGCCGTCTTTAATTGCGCTGGTTGTGAGTTAGATCCACACCCGGGACAGACCTTTGTGTGCTCCGCAAATATTTGTTCTGACTCTGGGTGTGCTCTGTGTGTGAAATGTATGTTTGTGAAAATCCCTGCAACTTAAAAGTTATTCCTGGTGTGGGCGTCGTTTTTTTTTTAAATATTACCCATAATATATTGATTTTTTTGTATTTATTTGGTATAAAAAATATATATAAATACAGTGATTCTAAAGTGAACAGTGTCACTGAACCCCACACAAGGATACCCCATGTTGTGGGTTTCTAATTTGATATATTAAACTTGCTTTTAAATCTATACTCTCTCTTTAGTCTTAATACTAAACTAATATTAGAAAACTGAAGTGTTTGTTTGTTTTTCTTATAGTGATGAAGAATCTACAGAACAAACAAAACGATTAAATGTATGGCAGTGGTCTAAGTTAACATTTTGGATATGTAATTAATAATTATATATAAACTAAACTAAAAATTCTTTATTGACACAAATAATACAGCTAGGTTCACAAGATTAGTTAAAGTTAAGGCACATGTAAATGTATTTGTACATTAGATACTGATACTGTCTCCCAAACTAAGCGAAAGCTTGTATTTTGGGTGACAGTGGATAGTCGTGTTTTGTGACACAATATAACAGTTTACAGTTATATATAGTAAGTTATGTTTTCAAAACTTAGATAGATAACATACTTTTGATAAAGTTTAAAATGTATCGATATCTTTATAATAGCTACGGAAAAACTCCAGAATAAACCTAACAATATAAATTAAATGTAGGCATGGAATGAAAGTGATTATAGTAAAAACTTTGGTTAAGACTGGTTTTATTTCGGAAAAAGTTATTGATGCAAATGTATTGATAAGGTACTCTTTAGATCAGTATGTTTTTCGATATCTTTAAATGTTACGGCATAATCGACTGGATACTCTTAACATTAATTACTTACTTATCGGCAAATATTTGTCATTTGTCACTTTCGTTTACAGATAAATTTCTTTATTCACGCTTCGCATAATAATAATTCAGGACATTATAAGTGAGCCTTCTTTGTTAAAGCGTATTATTACAGAATTTTCGTTCATGCGTTGATGGGATATGGAATAATTACGTAGTATGGTAGATTTCATTACAGTGCTTTCCTTAATGTGTTTGTATTGGGGATATAACTGAATGGCATTGCTTTTGGCACTCATTTGCGAATCAGTTTGACGAATCCACTTCTGAATATTACTTTTGGACATAAAATATAATAGCAGCCCTGTATTTCATACATGTCCCACGGCTGTGCTCTTTTCATGATGAGAAGGCCATAGTCTACCACGCTGGCCAAGTGCGGATTGGTAGACTTCACACGACCTCGAGTACTTTTTAGGCACTCTCAGGCATGCAGGTTTCCTCACGATGTTTTCCTTCAGCGTTAGCGAGCGATAATTTATATGATATAGGTATATTCGAACCTGAGAACTTTGACTTTGCAATCTTACGGTCTCTCACTCAGCTATCGCCGCTATGACTCAGCTATTTCTGTTATGACTAAAACAATGTATCAGGATCGAACTGGAAAAGCTATGAAAAATTAAATGTAGGACACGGCACATTAAAGCCCAGTTCTACAAGTGACAGATAAATATAAGTGGGATAGACAGAAATAATTATAGTACACACAATCTAAAGTGACAGCTGTTTCCAAGTGTAATGGCACTTTTATAATCAGTCAAGTTATATTTTAAATTGCGTTTGCGACTCAAATAACAACAGATTTCTCGGCCATTTTAAATGTGTTCCATTCTCCTGAATATGAACGAAATTTTCGATCACATTCCTGTTGCATGCTAAAAATTTTGTTCACAATAGAGCGTATGACACACATTAAAAGGGTCGAGAAATCTGTTCGTCTAATTCGCATAGTATAAAGCTACATCAGGAGCTGGTGAACCTGGCCTAAAAAAATATATTTGGTTATTTCGCGCTAAAAAGATCTAAGCTATAATGTCAAACAACTTACATTTTCAAGAAATAACTCCGTAAAAATCTCATTTTTCACATATTGGTTATTATATTATTTCCTACACTGAAATAAATCAACACCCAAGCATTGAAAACAACTAAATATGTAATAAAGAACCGGGATCACTATCTTTGTTGTTACGTAAACTAAATGTACAAAACTTACGAGAACGTATCAACGTAGACGTATTGAAAAACATTTTTCCCGCCTTTTAACCATTCAGAAGTGTTGCGCAATAGTCGAATACCTTGGCAATGGCATTCGTGTAAAATGCCAAAATAGAAGGTGCATTACGCAGATATCGGAGTGAATTTATGAAGAAATTACAAAATTTGAAAAAAGAATCGTTACAATTTGTAGATTTTCTATAATACTTTCCATAAGAATGCAAAAGACCGTGATATTTGAAAAAAGAATAATGGTTATATTTTTAAAACAATATAGAATCGATTAAAAAATATTTCATTATGAAACCGTTTCTCGATTACTAAGAAACAGTCAAAAATATTGGACTTGATGAAACGGAGTTTGAACCCGTGACTATCGCTCTCCCAATTTGTTTCGAATGTTGCTAAGTATGACATTGCTAAGCATGGCTAATCAATTAGAATATATTATGTATGTATAATGTATGTATGACTGTGGTTATTCTTATAAAGGTTTATGATTGTTTAGTCTGTGATAATACTACGTTAAGATTTGAGAAAATTTTGTCTACTTCTAATTGCCTAATTATTATGAAACACAAAACAAGATGTTGAAAACGTTGCAGTATAAATAAATTATTCAAATCTATCCAACGTCAACAGCATTCGCTCAGCGACGTCAACATTTCTTTCTTGCAGTTGGTATGGGCAATATTTTCTGATAGATTATAATATTATGTCATCTCGTAGACACACTCACCATAAGAACCATAAAGTAGAGAAAATCTTCACAAGCGTCGGCAGTTAACCTCTCAAATAAAAAACATGAACTCGCATTTTAGTTTCACGCATAGATCTATTCAACTCATTATAAATAGAAGCCAGAAATAAATAGATACCGCTGCCATACAATCTATTTCTGGTATCCGGTATATTTTTGACGTAAATCCACAGACAACATATCGCCGTCAGCTGATTTTGACAATTCGTTGACAAGTAGACAAATCTAGTGGCCGTAGATAAAAGGAAGTATTTTAAATGAACCAAATCGTAGATGTTTGATATAAAAATGAAAAAGAAATAATAAATATTAAGTAAATGTTTTATGGAGATTGGTCAAAAAATGTTATCGTGATTATTTATGGGTATTGCGAACTGTTAGTTACCTATACGATGGTTAGTTTTATATAAATTGGAAAAGGAATTTTAATGTGACTGATATACAGTATTAATAAACAAAATGCTTTGGCTTACAAATGTACAAAGATTAATTGGTTTGGCTACAGATTTAGGCAATAAATGGCACCTTGAGAACTGACAGTAGGTAGCTAGTAATATCAGTAGCAATATTTGTAAGCTTTCGCGATTTGAGAACATATTTCAAAATTAGACAACGGTTCTAAATCGCGTAATTATTATAAAAGTAAATAAATAGTAGCATCTCTAGAAACTTAACTGGCCAACATATTGTTTATCCGCAAACATTATATCATGCCACTCAAGGAGCTTATATTTCTGCCAGGCGTTGTTATGAAATAGGTTTTAGGTATAAAGTTATCAGGTAGATACCCTTAAAAATATATCTTTATATATCCCAAATCTGTCTATTCATTTAATTTTTAAATGCTTACACTAGAAAATTAAATCACGCAATATTGACCTTTTAAACAGACAATAAATGTTTGTTCATGTTGAAACATTTAAAATATCATGAATTTTATAATAACTTTTATATTCTTTATTTTTAAGCTCAATTTAACCATGTTAAAAAACGACACCTGTTAAAAGCGCCATTGAAACAGATCATTTGAAACGTCTTTATTGCAATAAAAACCAAAAAGGTTGCAATTTTAACGTCTTATAACACTACAGAATAAAGAAAAATATATTTAAAAAACTTGATTAAAAAACCGTGACCCAAATATCCATTTATGAATGAATAAAAAAACCTTAAATTGACCCCTCGCTGACATTTCACTAAATAAAATATGAGATTTTACGATGGCTAAAATGCTGATGGCGATTTTATAATCGATTTAAAATATCATATCGGTTATTACGCCACTTAAATTTGTGCTGAAAACTGGTTTTAATTATCTTCGAAATAAATTTACATGATCATTTTGTATATCACTCGATAAAATAGTTGCTTTATATGTCACAATATTTATTACATTAACTTGATGCCTCTGATTTTGAGTGTCAGGCGTGTAGTTCAAAATACATCTCAATAAAAAAAGAAAAGAAGAAAAAAGAAAAGAAAGATAATTATACTAAATCAAAACGAAAAAACAATTATTAATAATCGATTTCAGTTTTTAGTCGACGTCAACCTCTCTAGTATGACAAAATGTTGTAAGTTTATTCCAAATTCAAACAAGTTTATATTAAAAAAAAAACAAGCATTGCGGCGAATACAACTAAAGCGCGGCATCATACATAGTGTAGACCGTACTTTTTCGTACCACTTGCTCAAAAAAGTGACATTCTATGCCACAAAAAGCGAACATAACAATAGGCATTTTTAATCTGTTATAAACAGGGTAAGAAAATTGTACTGAATTTCATTCATCCTCTAGGGGGAGAATGTGATTTAAATTTGGAATACTTAGCGAAATTTATACTGAACTACATCTGTGTTTACACCATTGAGTTTATATAAATATACTAGCGACCCGCCCCGGCTTCGCACGGGTACAATGCTGATACTAAATACACTACAGAAAAACTGTGAACGTTGTATATAAACACAGCGGCCCGCTCCGGATTCGCACGGGTATATAATAATAATATATTATAGCCTATGTCACTCACTGAAAAAATGAATAAAATCGATCCAGTAGTTTTGATTTATTCATTACTACCCGTGGCCCGCACGCGTTAAATTAGGAGTAAAACAATTCCCCTTTCCCTATACCATGAAGATTTCCTGCTATCTTTGGAATATTCATACACAACATTTTTACTTATTTACTTTTTACATTTCTCAGCTCTATTTTTATCCCGAAGCTGACTGAGTCGAGCCTGACGCTCTATTGACGATTCTCTGTCCCTCTGAACAGGCTCGCTCCCGCGCCGCCCCGACCGGCCGATACCGCCGCAAACTCTACGTCCCGCAATTTTTAAATCTGTAATATCTTCGAAAATATTCATTTAAATCACATGCTGTAAAGGGCAATTTTGATCTACATGAAATGCACAACGTATCTAATGTATTTAATTGGATAAGTAATGATACTGTATCGTTTTTAAAATAGCTTGGTAAATAAACCATATTTTTTTTGTAATATGTAAAAGATAAAAATGGTTACTGTGGGTTATCTTTAGGAGATAAACATATGCTGTCGCGGACTTTTCTATTCATCTTTTTAAGATATACAATTACGTAGTACATAAATTTGATCTATCTCGTAAGGTTTAGCCAGCGTTTGCAATGTAAGCGCAGAAAAATATGTTTGTTACGACATCACATTACAAATCTTTAAATTTCTCGGCTTTTCTCTACTATAATATGCATGTATTATACATAAAAACCTTCCTCTTGAATCACTCTATTCATAAAAAAAACCACATCAAAATCCGTTGCGTAGTTTTAAAGATTTAAGCGCACATAGGGATATAGGGACAGAAAAGGCGACTTTGTTTTATACTATGTAGTGATACATAAAAACCTTCCTCTTGAATCACTCTATTCATTAAAAAAAACCGCATCAAAATCCGTTGCGTAGTTTTAAAGATTTAAGCGCACATAGGGACAGAAAAGGCGACTTTGTTTTGTACTATGTAGTGATGATAAAGCATTATACATCTTTTTGAAAGAGGAATACGCATTTATTATGCAGTTATGAAATTAAATTACGAAAACCGACGAAGCCGTATGAGCTTGATGCCTTTGCTTTTCCGACAAAAAAATATTAGTCTAGGAAGTTGCCGCGTTTTTGTTTTCTTCAAATACGTAAACGTTAAGTTTATTTTAAATACTTAAACTTATGAACTTATTATAGGTATTATGCTCATTTTCAGCATAAATTTATTGTATTTATTTATTTACGTCATTTCGTGAACAATCTCGAGTAGAAAAAGTACCACCTTTTATTTACACTACGATTAGCCGCACAATGCGCAATTGTTAATCAGGTTGTGTGGACTCTAAAATTTCAGGCACATGGTAATCCTTGGATGTTATTTCTCTCCAAACCATCTTAAACCATTGAGTTTTAGTTGTAATAACTTACACAAAGAATTATTGTAAAAAACACAAATATTGTATGAATTGGAAAAGATGATGCACATGAATTTCTCACCAGCTTGAATAAGTCAATTTAAGCTCCGGTGTCAAATCATTTTATTGCAATAAGTAAAATAATTTAATTCATTAAGTTTAATTTAAATTTAATTTTTTTTCATTTTGATGTTCGTTTTGACGTGTTCAAGCGCCCCTTGGAGATCATGAAAATAAAGACTTGATTTCTGATTTCTAATTTCTAGTTATACAAGCTCTACCGCCTCCATTTCTAGGGTACTAATTACAGTAAGTAGCATAGCAATGTTACTGACACATAACTGCGTAGTTGTCAGTCACGTGGTTGCTGTCCATACCACCCGCTGGTAGAGCCGCTAAAATGACACTGCATGTTTGTAAAGACTTATAAATTAATTCAGGTAAACATTTATGCGCTTTATTACCTAAACATAACCGATACTTACACAACAATAAATAGTTATTATTCAATTGAAAATGAGTAAGTTGAGTAACAAACAATCAGAATGATACATTTATTTCTACCATTTTTAATTTCATTGCATGCAATTCATAAACACCAATTTATGTTGATTTTGCGTGATTTATTTATGAAAACACATTACCTATCACTTTAATCTATTTCCTACTTATAATACAGTTTGTACTGGCACTTTTTCATGCAAACAAAAATACTGAAATGGACCACATCGCAATCAAAAGCTGAATAACCTTGAAACAAACTTTGATGTTAAAGAATGCAATGTATCACATTATTTAGCCAAGATACCGACATAAACATCTTAGATCTAAGATGTTTTTGAATCACACGAAAGTTTATTTAATATATTTATGAAAACTTGAAATTTTCGCGCTGTCGTTGATGTTTGTTTGGAATATTATTGTATTTGTTTACCAAAAAGATAAAAGAAACGATTTGGATTTATGTAAGTCATTTAAATGTTTGTATAAATTATGTTTTAACTAAAAATCAAACGACACATACGGGTATTTTGCATTCCTAGCCGAGCGTAATTGGTAAAAACAAATTCTAAAACAAAAGCAAAAATAAATACTTGTCAGCAAGCCAGGTAGCTACTGAACAATATACGACCCTTTTCGGGCCTGTGCGCCCGCGCCGGCCAGCCACAAACTAGTCGGAACTTGATCGTTGTCGCATGCGCTCGCGTCAGTTACTGGCTACATTAAAAACGTACCGTATTTGAGACCTCAGTGATTTTTTATTGTGAGTTATTTAACTAAAACTACTATGGATTATCAAAATACAGGTAAGAACAGTTTTATTTATAACCATTCACTAATGTTTACATGTATTTATAAGGTTCGAAATCAATTTACAATTGTCTAGATTTTTTTAGGAAGTTTTATCTCAATTGTATATTTCAAAGTGATTATAGTTATCCTTCTGAGTGCTTCTGAGTAACGATTTCTTTTGTAACGCATGACAAAAACTGTCATGTGATAGGTATTTCACGAATTGACTGCTACTTTATGCTACTTTCTACAAAATTTACGTGTTAGTGTTGGTGTTAGCTAAAAAATATTAACAGTTATTTTTAAGCAAAATTTGAAATGTTTTTCTTTTTATTGTTCCAGGGTTATCAGGGAGGTCTAACTACAAAGTAGTAACTAGAGAATACCTGTTCAATAAAATGCAACAACAAGAATTACACACGTTTGATGAAAAGGTCGATTATTTGAAAAGTTACCTTTCATCGTCTGATAACTTTAATGAAGAACAATTAAAGGTTTTGAAACAAAAATTTTCATTTTTCAAAAGTGATTTTAAAAAAAGATGGCTGAAGGCAAATAGAATACTTCATAAGTTTATCACTGCCAATGCTACGTGGCTTCAAGGAACGTTCGAGATACCTATTGTTTCGCTACCACAAAAGCGTGCCGGTCGCCTATCAAAACCTTTTGATGAACTCTCTGACAGGAACAAGCGTAAGAAAACCAGTGAACTACGGTCAACTGTAAGTCAAGAAGTGTTAGTACATGCAGCCAAAACTAGTCTGGAGACATCTGGCCATAGAAATGTGTCCCGTTTACTGTCAGACGAGCAAAAAAATACAAACAAGCTTATTCAAAATGTTTGCAAGCTAGTGACACACAATTATCTCCTTTTAAAGCACTATCAATGTTTGTTGAAGCAGATCTTTCAAGGAAACAATATGAGATCGTTAGAAATTCCAATAAGAAATATTATCCTTGTTATAGCTTAATACAGAAAGAAAAGCTAAAGTGCTACCCATCAAAGTCCTCAATTACTGTGTCTGAAACAATTGCAGAGGTTAATTTGCAAGACCTATTAAATCACACGGTTACCAGGCTGCTTACTTATTTAAAAGAAAATTTAAGTAATTTAACTGAAGAAGAAGGACTTACTACACTGGAGCTTATTTATAAGTGGGGCTGTGACGGTTCGCAGCAGTCCCAATTTAAACAGAAAATGCAAAATGAAGTCTCCACTGACTCCAACATTTTCCAAAGCTGTTTAGTACCTTTGCAGTTAAAATGTGGAAAAAAAATTGTATGGCAAAATCCGACTCCCTCCTCGCCACGTTATTGTCGACCAATAAGAATAAGTTTGCTAAAGAAACTACTGACTTGACAAACGAAGAAATTGAATACATATCGTCAAAAATACAAAAACTAGAAAACTGTCAATTCATAAATAATGGCTTGTCTGCTAATGTAAAGCATACTTTGACATTAACCATGGTGGACGCTAAAGTGTGCAATGCTGCTACGCAAACGAGCTCCACAATGAGATGTTACATTTGCGGTGCTACTTCTAAGCAGTTCAATAATTTAAACATCAAAATGCCTGTTGATATAGAAGCCTTGGACTTTGGCTTATCTATTCTTCACGCCAGGATTCGCTTGTTTGAAAGTGTTTTGCACCTTTCTTACAAACTTCCGATAAAAAAATGGCAAGTGAGGTCAGATTCGGACAAAGATACAGTTAAAGAAAGAAAAGCCATCATACAACGAAGATTTAAGAACGAAACTGGATTAATTGTTGATGTGCCGAAAGCTGGATTCGGCAATACCAATGATGGTAATACTAGCAGGCGATTTTTTGGTGACCCACAGAAGGCTGCTGAAATTACCGGTATCGATTACAACCTGATATTCAGATTAAAAATAATTCTAGAGGTAATTTCAAGCGGCCATAAAGTTGACTTGAAACAATTTGCTAATTATTGTTGGGACACAGCAAAAATCTACGTCTCGCTCTATGACTGGCATCCGATGAGTCCGACTATGCACAAAATTTTGATGCATGGTGCTACAGTCATGGAAAAGGCATTATTGCCTATTGGACTATTATCTGAAGAGGCTGCCGAAGCAAGAAATAAACATTTTAGAATGTATAGATATAATTTTGCGAGGAAGTTTTCGAGAGTAGATTGCAATGCAGATATATTTAATCGCCTTCTACTATCCTCGGATCCACTGGTCACAAGTCTGCGGCCAAAACCAAAAAGAAGAATGCATTTTTATTCAAAAGAAGCGATAGCTATGTTGTTGCCACCTTTTCCAGAATCTGAAGATGATTCAGATACGGAATCTGAAACAAAAGAGGTAGGAGAAAGTGACGCTGAACCGTGGCATTCTTCTTCATCAAATTAGATTTTATATAAATGTTTATGTGATTAGCTGATCAATAAAACCTATTCCAAATCATAAATACTCTTTTATTTTATTATCATCATATCAGCCCATGACGCTCATTGTTGGATAAAGACCTCCCCAATGATATTCTGTACATTTTAGTAGATCTCTACTTTACAGCAGAAACAACCGCATAAATAATTACGCCCGGCTAGGAATACAAAATACCCCTATGTGCGACATCTAATAGTAATCGTAGTCAGTCATTACCTAATTATTAGAACAATAATTTCTTAATGTGAAAGCTTTTTTATTTTTTAATAAATCTTTGCGGATCACACAAAGATTTGTCCCGTGTGAGGATCGAACCCACAACACAAGCGCAATTGAAATCGGCGAGGCGACCGCTTTAACTACTGCTCCAACTCAAGGTTGTTATTAGCAATAGCTACTACTATTGTTTTTTATTAATATCACCTCGTATTTTCTGCAAGTTTAAAAAATATACACAAAAGATGACACTGATGATGGCTGATAGGTACTTACTACGTATTGATTAATTCGTTCGTTTTATGAATGACTAAACTAGTTAATTAAAAATAATATCCACAGATTTTATAATTATTATATAGTTCAGATATAAATTTGGCTTGTAGAATAAGCAATAATATAATTATTTTCATAAAATTCTCGTATATATATATAGTTGATGTTAAATATTATAAACATGGATAGGATTGTCATAAATATGTTTTTAAACTTTCGCGATTTGAGAACATTTTTCAAAAGTTAGACAACGGGTCTGAATCGCGTAATTATTCGGCTCGTGACCAAGAATGATGCAAGTCATTCGAAACGTCGAGCATAGGTATTTATTTACCTTTATAATAATTACGCGATTCAGACCCGTTGTCTAACTTTTGAAAAAGGATTGTCATAACTTGTGACCAAGTATGTAATAATTAAGATTTGTTCTTCTCAGAGATATTAAATAGACAGTGACATTTTGTCTGCATATTTGTTTAGCAGTAACCGTAACCCGAGAGTCGTAATATTTTCATCCACAAGCAGCATTTTATCGCCCCTGTAACAATGCCTAACGGAACGTAACCAATGAATTGATAATAATTTATACAACCATGTTTTAACTTACAATTATTACTAACTAATCATCTTAGTCATTGTTTAAATACAACGTTGAAAACTAATGATCTTTTGTTGTGTGAGAGTGATAAATTCTATTAGGTGTAGACCATGGACCTGACAACGTTATTTTTAACTCACGAAAAATAACGGAGGAGGTTCTCAAATCAAAATAAATATCTCACAACTTACACACAACGCCATCTAGTCTCAAACTAAGCAGAGCTTGTACTATGGGTACTAGAATAACTGATACTAATACATATATACTTTTCTTTTGTAAATACATACTTAATATACATAGAAACACCCAGACTAAGACAAACCCCCATGTTCATGCACACAAAGATTTGTCTTAAGTGGGAATCGAACCCATGAACTCGGCGTCGCAGGCAGATACACTACCCACTCCGCTATCCGGTCGTCAATAGAAGGAGACTTAACGTGTTATTCATTTAATTATTTGGCGCCGACTCAAACTTATTAAAATATAATATTTTATGTAACTAAGTATTTGTACGTAGTTACCAAAAGTAAAAATATTCACTTGTTTTACTTTTTCGTCGGTAAAATATTTTGTTGAAAATATTTTTATTACTTTAACAAAAATCAGAACACCGTACGTACAGAATCAATAACCGAATCCATTTCACTAGTTTTTACGTAAAAATTCGAAAAATAAATCAAGTATTAGTAATAAATAAGTAGTGAAATGTATTCTTACGAAATATGTAAGATATCACAGGATATTTACCAGTTGTAGCGAGTTATTTCCAGTTTTATCGTGAACAAAGAGATTGCAACATCTCTTAGATATCGAAATAACTCGATACAACGAATATACATGGTAAGTCGTCAGAAAATAACCATGTTTAGTCTTAAAATAACCATGTTTAGTCTTAAAGGAATGTATTCTGTTACTGAATCTGTACAAATTATTATTTCAATGTAGCTAAAGTAAAAAAAACGGCACTCAGGCACCGCTTCACGGTAGATATTCCACTTATACGCACTAAGCGTTTCGCCTCTACATTTCTTATGCGTACTGCTAAAGAATGGAACACCTTGCCCGAGTCTGTGTTTCCGCATGAGTACAATCTGGATGTCTTCAAAGCAAGCGTTAATAGGTATCTTATAGGTAAGCGTGCTCCACCGTAGATCGCATCATCACTTACCATCAGATGAGATCGTGGTCAAACGCGTGCCTATCCACCATAAAAAAAAACCTTAAATAGACAGATACGGTGACTGTACGTACTTTGCGTACAATGGTTGGCTCAAGCACCAACTTACTCAGTATTAAACGGAGAGGAATGGGTGTGATGTTCCTCCACCACAAAGGGAGGATTCTCCGACCAGGCTCGGTAGTATAGCCTAGCAAACAGCTGTTTGTTCGAAGTAGTAAATATGTACACTTGCTGTGAACACTTCGTTATCGCGATTCAGCTCACTTTGACACTTGTGACAAGTATGTCACTTATTGACGTTGTCAATGTCATACGTTAATTATGTGCTGGTACCGCCACACTAGAATGTTCGCATGACGCCGTACTTAGGTACCAATATGTTCGCATGAGGTCATAATAATTCATTTGTACGGTAGTAAAAATGACACGTTTAGTTTTTACACAGTTAGAAGGACTTCTCCTGGTGATCTGAACCCCAGTTCTATCCTAAATCAGACACCAGTCTCTATTTGTACAACATGCAATGTATTTTCTTTAACAATTTGTGAAAGAGAAAATAAATATTTTTATTATTTTATTATTATTTATCCTATCTATCAGTATACTTAGTCTGTGCGGTGTACTTTTCTTCATGATAATGGAAATTGGTGTGAAGGAATACAGTTATATTTATTACATTCTTTAAATTGTCAAAGTTAAGGTAACAGTAATTAAATAATGAGTGGTTTGACTAAGTATAGTATGAGATTGTAATTAGTCAATGTTTATGTTAAAAAGTCGGAAGGCGAGAGCAAAGAATTAATATTTTTAGTGGGTAGTGTGCCTTCCTGCGAGGATGAGGTCGCGGGTTCGATTCCCGCTCAAGACAAATCTTTGATTACATGATCATGGAGGTTTTCTTGGTCTGGGTGTGTCTATGTATAATAAGAATGTATTAACAAAATAAAAATATAAATGTATTAGTATCAGTTATTCCAGTACCCATAGTACAAGCTCTGCATAGTTTATGACTAGATGACATTGTGTGTATTTCTGTGATATTTATTTATTTATACCTAATGTAAAAATAATGCACTACTTTAATTTAGCAACTATCTTTATCCGCTCTCGCGACGAACATTGCTAATAGGGATTTTTTGTCAGGCAATGATCAGTAGCATAACAGAGTCTGGAATTGTGCACAGTAGATGTCGATAGGCTCACACCCTCATAACTGGTAAAATTTGGGTGTTTAATAAACCTCTGTTATACCCTTTCTTATGGTATGTAGTAAACTTACAACTGTGAAGAATACAAACTCAATATCAGAGTAAATAAATCCCGTAGCAATAAAAACTTCGAAACAAAACGGATATTTATCGCAACAATATTGCGCAATGGTAACATTGTAACAAACTACTGTTTTGTTACTGGTTCTGGTGATAAAAGTAAAATAGCGTCGAGAATGTCAAGAAATGTGTCGTGAGACTAGTTTGTGCTAATGAGTTTGGCTAGATGACCTAGTGGGTAAATTTAATTGCTGAAACTGAGGTCTGGGTTTTAAGAAGAATATTTTTTTAACTCGGCAGTTCGAAAAGTCGTTCTTTGTTGTATGAAAACAGTGAGCAAAACTAAGTTTAAGTTTTGAACATTGCCGGCCTTTTTTTATGTCACACAACTTTCACACTTCTTTATCTACTACCAATTTAAGCAGAACTTGTACTATGGGTACTATTTCGAGTTGCTGAGATGAAAAGTTGTATGTGCAACACGAATTTAGTTGACGTGCTTTTAAGTCCCTCACTACGCTCAAGATTTTAACTTAGGATCACTCGCTACGTTCGTGATTCTACTATAAAATCTTTGGATTATTCGGGACTCGAAATATTTTGACGCATAACCTTTTCAGTTAATGAAGGTTTGTAACGGGACTGCAAATAAAAAATAACTATCGCAACAGCAGCTCATCTTGCAAATAACTATAGTAACAAACTGCACGTCACGTCCTTACGTCACATTGACGCAAGTCCATCGTCAACGTACTAATTACCGTAAACTTTTACTTTACATTCATAAAGGTAATTTTCAGTTAAAGGTCTGGTAAAGTGACCTATTTAGTTCTGTAATATTTGTTATTGGAAACCGTAGTAGTATTTAATGGTAGACGTTCATTGGGGTGAGCACGTGTCCTTGTGTCAGAAGGAGTCAAACAAATGACTTCTGAATTTGAATTTGATTTCATTACTGAAACTGACTAAGCTGTGGACAAGGCGGAAAATATATTTTTTTTTTTTGTTAAAACCTATACGTACTTACAGTAGGTTTTTTTTTTGCTGCAATGGTTAACTATGCTTCGTCCAAAATTTTAAAAAAATATATAAAATGTATCATAATTAAAATTTCAACCCAAACTATCACGTCATAAGTTAAAATGTATTGCAATGGAAGGAAAGTAGCTTCATTTGATGTCTATTAAAGCTTCTTATAGCAAAATTATAAATATTTTTTATCTTGTACCCAGTATAAAATTATTAACAGTAACTGTAGTTGTTGAACATTCAGAAAAGTTGTTATAATGACTACATCATACGTCAAAAACTATATGCCTGCTTACGTAAGAATATCCTTATATAAAAATTAAGGACATCCATCCATCAGTAAAAACCTGAAAAGACGAGGCAGATTGCATAACATTAAAGTAATAGAGATAAATGAGGGAATAACCATATCAAGTAACTAACCACGCACAATGATTGATTACATAGTGATTGATCAGTCGTTACACCCTGTTGTGGACCAACCTTTATTCTCATGACGTCACTATGACGTAAGCAACGTAAGTATGTCGCTGGTTCGAACTTTTTGAATGTCGAATGTCAATCGGCCATTTTCGATATTCGAATATGGAATGACATTGAAATGTTCGTTAGTTCTTTCAGTCTGGGTGTATTGCTTTTGATCGTATTTTGGGTGACGACAGGTTTAAGAAAATTGTTGAAGTGACTTCGTTTCGTAATTTGGTATAAATTACGAAGTAATCATACAATGATAGCCCCGTTGGCCTAATAGTAAGCACCTCTCACCGTGAGGTTTTGAGTTCGATTACCGGGTCAGGCAGGAGTGTATTTTTGATTTTTTTGGTCAGGATACTGGTCTAGGTCCCAATAGTGTCTTGGAGTTATAATTTTGCCCGGTGGATGGCGATACGCTCGCCTAATAAAGCATGATCTTATGTTATGATGGAAGTCGTGTCATCTAAGCAAATGAGAGAAATGTAAAGGAATTGATAGGTCCATCATAGGACCGAAACCCGTAACTCCATTTGCAAAACAGCTACTCGTCCCCTTTAAAATCAGATGTTAAATCTTAACAATTTTTTATAGATTAAAAGCTGCCTCATATACCCCAATTTTGCCCCATTTTACCCTATACATACAACCATGATATACCAATAAACATATAAACAGATCTGTCTTAAGCCATTAATATCAAAATCAAGTCATAATCGATTTAACACAACTGTCATACAAATGATTCAACAGGTGCAATATGTATGTCATATAAGATATTATTAAATTATGAGTTGATCAGTATGTTCGCAAACGAATTTCCTACCAGTATAACCATGTATATTCCACAAGTATCTCATGGCTGGAAAAGTAGCTCTTGGTTTAGTCGAAGCCGCGTAGACGGATCGATCTTGCAGGTTAAGCAATGCTTACCGGGGTCGGCCGTTTGATGGATGATCATCTTAATATAACGAGCCGTCAGACTCCATTGTGGTTTGAACATTTATGACTGTCGTTACGGGTGGTCTGACAACTAGTCTAACAATAAATAATAGTTTAAAAAAACTAAAAAACACGCTTTTAAAGTACTTCTAACTAAAAAGTAAAAAATAATTCCTAATATAAGCTGAATAAAGCGTGGGTTGCTCGATAGACGAAAAATATGGCACAGAGCGCCCAGAAGTACTTTAAAAGCGTGTTTTTTAGTTTATTTGAACTATTATTTAGATATTTTCTACTTTTTAGTTTGGTTTATTTATAAGAGCGTTTTTTTATATATTTTTTAAATTTTTTTATCGAATTATTGCATTGTCATCGATCTTTGACAGGTGTGCAAAATTTGAATGAAATCTGTCCGTTTAAAGTGGGTCAAAATCGAGTCCAAAGGAGTCGGTTACATACATACATACACATACATACATACAGGTGAAGCTAATATAAGCGTGTTAAAAAAGAGTATTGTTTCGTACAGGATTATGGAGGTTTGATGGCAGTTGCTCTTCTTAAAATACAGAAATTTATTCACCTAAATACGTTAGTCTAAAAGCCGACTCCAATATAATTGCGAAAAGGTTTTGAAAAATGATGATAAATACACAGGTAATACAAAAGTTTTATATTATGTAACGTATAAATAGATCAACCGTAAGCTACGAATATCCGAATCAAATCATAACTCATAATCGAGCTAACACCGCAACTTACAAATGAATCAACAGGTGCATCTGTATTTATAAGATAAAAGATAGGAGGTATTTGTCATGTCTGTTCATACGTCACTTTCTTCGTCTTACATAGAAGATATTCATGATTATTAGCCCTGATCTACAGTGGCCAATATGGAAATGTCTTAACCGCCTCCGGTCACAAGTTAGCCGCTGCAGGGAAGACCTGGTTAAGTGGGGATTCACACCAACAAATAACATCAATTTTGAGTGTGAGTTTCCTACACAAAATATGGCTCAATTGCTATCATGCACGTTGTCTCCTACCACAGGCAACTAAAAAAGGAGTGGACGTTGCTGCTTTTAGGGCGAAAACTGTGTAACATAAAAAGCCATTGACACGTTGCACGATCCAGTTGTCCAGCGATTTGTTCGTAATTTTTGTACTTACGAAATGATCCCATAGCCACCAAGTCAGGATCGAATAAAATATTTTTTTTTTTCGCATAAATAAATAAACCGACTTCGAAATACACTGAAAAGCATTAATTAACACAAAAAGTCGGTTAAATAGATCTTGAAATCGGTGCTCATAGATTTCAATTGGAAGAAAATAATTAGCATAGACATCCAGAACTATTAAAACCGACTAATTGCGTTATTTAATGCTTTTCATGGTATTTAAAAGACGGTTTATTTATTTATTTCGCTAACACTTAAGAAACTCGTTCCAGAATTTCATTTGACAAACAGCGTAAATAACTAAATATCATAAGCTACTTTTTATGGTCGTGCCATGTGGGTGAAACCGCTGGCGGATGCTAGTGTTTGTACAAAGATGAGGCGAAATGCTGTGAGATTCCGCATTTGGAGAGTTGCCAAGACGTCTTCCGTTGAAGAATATGCGATAGTTTGAATGTACACACCAAGCTATACATTTCCAGTATAAGGAGAATGGAGACCGCGACTCGGCAGCCGTAAGGAAGGACGCCCCCCTGCCAGGTGGACTGACGACCTGAAGAAGGTCGCTAGAGGGGACTGGATGCGGAGGGCGCAGGACCGGTGTTGTGGCGCAAATTGGGAGAGGCTATGTCCAGCAGTGGACTACAAGCGGCTGAATGATGATGATGATGATGATAAGGAGTATAATGAAAGAACATTTGATACTGGAAATGTATAGCTCGATGTGTAACCGTGTGTACGACTAACTCAGCTTGGTATCTTTTTCTTTGAATGTTATTTATTGAATATTAAAATCTTTAAATGAGTTTAATATGGTCCAAGAGCCTAAACTTACCAAACATCTTAAGAAAAAAAAATGGACTGACTGCCAAAACTCAAAAGTATATAAATAAAGCCAAAAATAGTTTTGAAGTCGCTGCTCCTAGATTACAAATGGGGAAAATCGAATAGCATCGATTTAAATGCTTTTAAGTTTTAGAAGTCCGTCCATTTTTTTTCCTACCTAACCAATTCCTCTGTTTCCCACTTTTATAGTACTTTACGACAGCAACTTAACAAGCCGCAGATGACAACAGAACTTTCCAACTGCAATATGTGCTGAAGTAAAGCTGAAGTGATATTAAACTTAGTGTCTTTGACAATAACCGATATTGCGCAAAAGACGCCCAAGGCAGTTTATAGTTAGACTGGAAGTTAAATCTGCTCACTCTAGAATTCTCGATCGAAGTTCATAAGTTCTGAAAAGTTCAGTCTGAAGCAGGAGATAGGATATTGAATTTGAAACTACTTAGGAAAGTTTCCGTCAGGAAATTTCGTTATTTTATTTTTTATTATTATTAATATTTTTTTTAATCAAACAATATATAAAGACATGCGTCTTCGAATATTTAGGTTCAGAATAATAATCGAGATAAAGAATGATAGTTTATTTTTCCAAGCAACACCAAGCCACTAAAGTAATAAAATGTATTATAGCGAAGGTTTGACCTATAGAAGCTATTACTTTAATCCCCAGGTACTGAAATTCCAACGTTTAATCTGTCAATCTGTCTTTTAATTACATAAAAGCTGTCAGCACACAAGACGAATTACTGAATACAATCTTGTCAGTACAGCGACGTTGGACAAAATTATATTACAGGTGGCGCCACTAGTAAAGAATCTTACTTATTGTAGTAATATGTAGAAGGTATAAATGCTATTAACTCAGTACTACAATACTATATACTCACATAAGCAAGGAAGCTGACCAGTTGAGAATGTCAGAAAATGAGCGGACGTGTGCTGTGTTATTTCAGTTATTTGTCTATGTAACACATACATATCGCCTATATTACCCAGAAGGGTGGGCAGTGGTGTACAGCACTCATATTTCACAATTCCAACTCCGACCAGGGAAGCGAATCGGAGATCTCGCGGTGAGAGGCGCATACGCTAACCACTAGACCATCGATGATGTAGTAGACGTAAAGTCATAATTATGTTCGAAATAGCCTTAATTTTTTTTAAATAAACCCTGACTGCAGTAGTTATTTGTCTACCAAAAGAAACCTCTCATTATTTGTATTGACGACTTTAATTTTAAATTGTGATTGATTGATTGCTGTATCGTTCATTTGCCAAATGGAATACCTATGAAAACCTGTCAAAAACCTCATATCTGGCAAAAGGTCCTGAAATTATGCTAAAGCGCCAGCCAACCAAGGTGGTGTGACAAAAATAAGTAGGTAAACATTATAAGTAGAAAAGTAAGCTCTTTCGTAATTTTATTCATTTTCTTGTGTTGTTATTATTTACCACCAACGAAGTAAGTCTCAATAGCAGCACGGAGTTGGAATTGTGCCCGGTGGATGCCGATAGGCTCACCCGCTATCCCATGGAACCTAAACATAACAGGTGAAATGGGTACGTGAAATATAGGCGTGATGTTTTGATATGTTATAAACCAAGTTAACAAATCAAAAAAATAACAAAAACTTCTACGATTTTATTTCTTCTCATATCTAAAAAACTGTCATTCCTCAAGTCCAGCCAAATCCTGACAATTACCAAAAAACCCTGACATGACAAATCCTGTCATATGGCAGCCCAAGTTTTCGGCATCTTTTTCATTACCATAAGCTTCTTTTCCTCCCGCACGCACGAATAACGTTGCACGATAAAGTACAGTTGTAATTCCATCACGCAACCGTTTCAGATTTTTGCAACAATGTTACAGTGTTACATAGTAACAAATGAGTTTTGCAGTTCTTAGCAACATAAATAAATCATTGCTGTATCAGCATATTGGTCACGACCGCAAACGGTGCTGGTGGTACCTAGCGGATTGAGCTAATCTATGATGTACCTAGAATTTATAGAAATTTGTTTTCATAACATTCCTTTGAACAACTGCTGGTAAGTAATAACTATATTCTTGTTTTTAAAAAACGACGCCCGCATTAGGAATAACTCTTTTTTAGCGGGGGTGTTCACAAACATACATTTCACACACACAAAGATTTGTCTCGTGTGGCGATCGAACCCACAACACCAGCGTAGTTGAAAGCGGCGAGGCGACCGCTTTCAACTACTACGCCGACCGTGCACTCAATTCATTTGCTTGTAATATAACGTAATAAATTCAAATATTCCACTGGAGTGGGAGGCGAACAAAGCTTTACAGCGCCCAATATATAGTAATGCATAATTTACAATTTCAATCGACACTCCTGATAGCCCATGAACATCTACAATCCACAAAAGCAGATTGTAGATGCGTCGCTCCATCTGAGGACTAAAGTGTTACTCCTCAGATAATTCCAGTCGAGAGAAGGACATCGTGGTGGTTTAAGTCGGTAGGCTGGCTTTGCCGAAAAGTCCGACACATCCCCTTCAGTGCCCGCTAAACAGTATGCATAAAGCATTTTCTCCACGTTTAAAAAAAAAATAGAAATACTTTTTCAAATAAAACCGACTTTAATTACAATAATTTTAGACTTATATGGTTTTCTTATGGGTGCCATTGTCAGAACTGGACCAAATTGAAATGGGACCACACGGGAAGCAGCTTCAAGATAAAAAAGAATCATTAAAATCGCTTCGCCCAGTCGAAAGTAACAAGGTAACAAAAAAAATACAAACGAATTGAGAACCTCCTCCTTATTTAAAGTCGGTTAAAAATGGCCCGATTCCACTAACAAATCGGAACACATTATTGCAAGCACTGCTAGTTGTCTAAAATCTTCACTAGCTATTTGTCAGCATTATAATATACCTCTTACCATCGAATAGACCTGTAACTTGTATTTAATTTTCACCTGTGGTAAACAATAAATGAATTTGTACTTAATACGTATTACTATAGAGTGCAAGTTTATTTGCTACATGCGCTGTACAAAAATAATGTCAAAACTGTGCATTGCGGTAATAACCTCTGCACCTCGAAAGACCTTCACGAATTAAAGAGCTATTTATTTATAGGCCATCTTATTATAAACATACGCGCGCAAATCTAATGCAATATAAAATAAAGATTCTTAGATATTATCACATAACATCACGCCTACATTTCCCAGAAGGGGGTGGCAGAGGTGTAAAGCACCAACACTTCACTTCTTATGTCACGAACGGATTGCGGAGTGCATAGTGTTAAGCACTCCGCAATCCGTTCGTTAAGACAAATCTTTGTTCAAATTATATTATTTTATATATTATATTAGAGAGTGCGACCTATCGCACTCTCTTGATAATGCCTAGACGTATAGGCGAAACCGCGGTCGACTAAATAGACCAAAATTACGTGAGTAACACCCGTATTTCATAATTTGAATAATGTTACAAACTCACGTCATTTTTAATAAAAACAAATCTTTGTGTGCATGAACATAGGGGTTTGTTTTAGTCTGGGTGTTTCTTTATATAATAAGTATGTCTTTACAAAAGAAAAATATATATATGTTTTAGTATCAGTTATTCTAGTACCCATAGTACAAGCTCTGATTAGTTAGGGACTAGATGGCGTTGTGTGTATGTAGTGAGATATTTATTTATTTATGTTTCAGGTCCCTTTTGATCGGGGGAGAGACTTATTAACCAGCCACAATAATTGCAACTCCGTGCTGCTATTGATAATTTCCTGACGAAAAAGCCCAAATAACACTCGGAGAGAAGCCCGGCTCGGGGATCGAAATCGAGACCTCGCGGTGGGAAGCGCATACGCTAACCACTAGACCAACGATGCATCGAGGTAACATAACATACTTATAAATAATAATAACACGAAATTAAAAAAACTAAAACTAAGAAGTTAAAAATAATTAAAAGCGTGTTTTTTAGTTTTTAAACTATTATTTATTTTTTACTTTTTAGTTTGGTTTATTTATAAGAGCGTTTTTTATTTTTATTTTTATTTTTTATTTTTTTTTAATTTTTTTTTTTTTTTTTTATTTTTTTTTTTTTTATCGAATTATTGCATTGTCATCGATCTTTGACAGGTGTGCGAAATTTTAATGAAATCTGTCCGTTTAAAGTGGGTCAAAATCGAGTCCAAAGGAGTCGGTTACATACATACATACATACATACAGGTGAAGCTAATATAAACGTATTAAAAAAACTAAATCTATTTAGGTATGTCCTCATTTCGAATTACGAAAGTAAAGTGCGGAGTATATTACGCGGTTAATAAAATATGTCAAATGATATTAAAATATGTTTACAATTTCTATGTTAGCTTTGAATATATTTTTTTGTAGTAAATAGTAGCGTCAGAAAACTGTCTAAGAAGAGTTTTTTTTATATATATAAACTCGCCAAACTGTAACGTTTGATGGCGAGAAACGCTCATTTTATAATTTATATATCACTTAACGACTTACACTGACTAACAATAGTTTAATATTTAAATCTACACAACTAATTAAACAAAATTGTACACACACATTGATATTTGGTGAATTGATTCTCAATGGTAGGCAACATTATCTACCTGTCACTGAGAAACCATTCTTTAAAACTTAGAAATGGTTGTACACTTGAACCTCTCATTTTAGAAGTGGTACATAACATAACATCACGCCTATATTACCCAGAAGGGCGTGGCAGAGGTGTACGACAACCACACTTCACCTATTATGTTTAGGTCTCATAGGATAGGGGGTAAGCTTATCGACTTCCACCGGCCACAATTTCAACTCCATGCTGCTATTGTGAATTTCCTGACGGAAAGTTCACAAATAACACTTTGCCTGACCCGGAAATCGAACCCAAGACCTCACGGTGAGAGGCGCATACGCTACCACTAGACCATTGACGAGATAATAAGCGAAGTATTTATAAGCGTTATTAACAAGAACATTTTTCATTATTTTATTAACATTATCATTTTTCAACAAATTGCAAGCTACTAAATAAACACGGGTAACCCACATGAGAATTACATTGATTGACGTTAGTGTATATAATAACCGATTTTTCTTAGATTAATATGTACTCCTCACACGTGTTGATAACTGCACCTACTATTTACATCTCTGCATCACCCGAAGGTTGACTGGTAGAGAATACTTTTAGCATTAATTCCGCCTTTGAGATAGATAGATAGATATTTAAAGTAATCTTTATTGTACACCAATATTAACAAAGAAAATATGTTGTAATCAATTGCACTTAAAAATTATGTTGCACAATGGGCGGCCTTATCGCTATAAGCAATTTCTTACAGGCAACCTTAGGATGGACAAGTAAGTAAATGAGCAAAGTTATGAGCAGTTGTTGGTGCGTTAATTAAAGAAAAAATAAAAGTATACAATGAAAAGTCATGATAATGACAGTTGCAATTATAAAATATAAAGAATACAGAAATAAACTATGTATAGTGTCTTAACCTTAAATTAGATATAATTTAATAAAATATTATAAATATGTACATACCTAATTAGATATACCTATTATATTATATATATTATTCCCTTATATTTACCTAAATATATAAATTATATTCTATATACATACATACAATATAATAATATTAATATTATCTAATAGTCAGGACACAATATTAACTATTATCACAATATTACTAAGAATGAGAAAGAATTGCCTAAAATGACATGAAATGCTCTTTGTACATTTAAGTGCATAAAGTTTAAATAAATAAATATCCAACTTCAACCAAAGCTTCATCCTCTACCTGTTATTGATGAAACAACTCTTTAGACACAATTTCCGTGTCGAACGAAAACTAGAATGACCAATTTCCTGTAATTCTCTCACAAATTGCTTCCTCGCAAATATGGAAGCTGCTACAATCAATATTCACTGTTTTTCCATTCATTTAGACTGGCCTTAACGTCGATTATCGTGTATCGTTTTTATTAAGCTAGTTGCTGTATGTGGTAATTTGTTTATTAATTACATAACTTCGGGTTCGATTCGGTTATTTGTGAACTTGTCAGGAAATTCATAATAGCAGCACGAAGTTAGAATTGTGCCCTGTTGATGGCGATAGGTCCCCTATCCCATGGGACCTAAACATAACAGGTAAAATGTGGGTGTTGTACACCTCTGCCACACCCTTCTGGGTATAATGTAGGCGTGATGTTATGTGTTACAAAACTTTATCGAAGATTACAATACATATTGTAGTCACGCTGTATCAGACGTATTTTTTTATAGTGCAATTAAATATGCGTAAATTGCCAGGCATAAATGCAGATGAACCAAGAAAACTGATTTTTTCGATATGTTGTAATGAAAACTTAAAAGAGCATTACCCTTAAATGTTCGACTTCGAAATACAGTTATGGTTTTTATCAATTCATCCTGGTTTGCCGTCTTTTAAAAAAATACATATGGATGAACGATTTATGTTGTATTTAAAGTGATATAATTAAATACCAAAAATTGTTTCACTTGTGATATCAAAAAAAAGGAAAATAAACAAAATGTTATGTTTTTAATTTTTGTAACTGTTTTGTGCTAACTAGTTAGTGTTTCGTATTCACATAATTATGGTAAAAATTGCAAGAATGCAGAAATAGAGATCAGGCCCTGACAATACTGGCACATGAGGCATAGCACGCATCTTCAATCTGTTTTTATGAATTTATGATGTCAATGGGCTGTGGTTAACAACGAGCCTGCTCGCTACATACGGGGTGGATGCGACATAGCGACATTTATTGAAACCACAGCTTCTATACATGGTAAGTATCAATTTCCACCGGATAAAAATTCTCTGGCGAAAAAAAAAAAATCACGTTCTCCGAACAATTTGAACATTGCGATCGTGCAATTTGTTCGGAAGACGTGGATTTTTTTTTCGCCAGAGAATTTTTTATCCGGTGGAAATGCATACTGGCCATGTATAGAAGCTGTGGTTTCAATAAATGTCGCTATGTCGCATCCACCCTGTATAAAGAAAAACTCACATAATATAATCATTGGATGGATTGTGCACCTTGTGATCACACAGAATTAAAAAGTATTTATCACAACACTTACTAGGAATAATATTAAAACATATTTAGCAAACAAATTCCCTCTAACATTATGCAATTCCCGCTGGCTCCTAGCCGAAACATTTTCCGCTTTCGACATGCCTAATTATTTTAAAACGGCGCCTAGACTAAAATAAAAATCTTGTAAAATGTCGACTTATCTGTAACGAGATCAAATCGAGATCACTCCTCACGAAAATAAACTGTGATTGCGCTAAAGTATTTCAGATTGTTGTGGTTGCGCAAGAGTTGAATCACATACGTATAATGTGTATAAGAGTTTGTGATTTGTTTGTTTTTGACTAGCTTTTTCTTTTGGCTCCTGTTTTAAGTCGCTATAAAAAGTAATTATATTTAATTTTATAAATAGACTAGCTGACCCGGCGAACTTCGTACCGCCTAACAGTCAATGAATGTCGTGTTACCTTTTAGCTGAACTAATTTAGGCTTTGATGAACGTAATACAATGATACAAAATAATATTAATATAGATAGAAACATAAATGTATCTTATTATGATGAATGATGATGAAAACATACAGAATGAGAATAAAAATTAAAAAAATAGTTATAATTAAGTACTTCAAACTCATGTCAGAAAAAAATGATTGAAAACTATGTTGTGCAGATTGGCATACACTCGGATTAATTCATTAATGGGAAGGATTAATTCAAGCACCTTGTGGTAAACGACATTCTTTGTTTTTTGGTCAGGCGCAAGAACAAATAGAGCGGATGGTTTGACGACACGTGAGCATGCCACGTACAATTGACCATGAAAAAAACATGCGTTTTCTAGATTGAGGCCACAAATAGTCAAGGATTGGCCCTGTGATTTGTTGATCGTCATGGCGAAGGCAAGACGAAACGGGAATTAAATTCGTTTAAACTCAAAAGGCATATCCGTTAGGATCATCGGAAACTAAACGCGTTCCATTGCACAGTTTTGGTTGGTTTAAATTTCTAAGCATGATGACTACCGAGCCAACCTTAAGTTTTAAATTGTGCGGTGGTAAACCAGGCACATCCAAGGAGTTTTAAAATTCACTTGGATAATTAGTGGCATCTTCTTCGTTTGTTACACAGTCGATAGATTTGAATGAATACAGAGTACCTACGATTTGATTTTGTACTATAAAATTGAGGTCATCTACATCTTTATTTTTAGCGGCCAAAATTGCTCGCTCACTTAACCATTTAGTATTTTTGTGGTTAGCAATGATATCCGGGAATACTTTGTTGATAAGCTCGTCTTTTGATGATACAAAATTGAAAACATTTGGAGAAAAGGAAATCAAACCGCTCGATTTGTCAACAGGAACACGGCCATTACCGATAGAGAAATCATAAGCAGATAGAACGTTCAACAATGCAACTCTCATATTTACAGACAGTTGAAGTTTCTTTACATATCGCCACAGATTTGATGCTTTGAGGCAAGCGTTTTTTTCGTCGGCAGCAGTAGATCTTGCAATGACTGGTAGTGTTTGTCGGAAATCACCAGATAATAAAATCATTGCACCACCAAAACATCTCGAGGTCTAGTGCTTCCAATGCGCGTTTGTGTGTCATTGTGCGCCATTGTCCATTCGTCCCATATGATGATTTTTGATGCTACTAAAACTTTGGCCCTTGCGGAGTGTTTCGAAATGCTACATGTCAGTTGTTCAGTAGTTTGAAGGTTTAATGGCAATTTTAACGCTCAGTGAGCCGTACGGCATCGGTCTAACAATGTGGCCGCTATTGCAGAAGAAGCAATTGCTACCGCAATTTCGGATCTCGCACGTACAGTGGCCAAAATCAATGACATGAGGAATGTCTGCCCAGTTCCACCGGGGGCATCAAAAAAAAATAAGTCGCCATAATGGCAATTTCACTTTACCACTAAGGCAGCACAAACCAGGCGTTTCACCAGCAAACTTCAATGCTCCACAGTGCTGGCAAACAACGTCCATTGGACCAATGCAAACTAAACGATGCAAGCTGTAGTCGATGGTGCAATCATATAGAAACGCTGCTCGATTCAAATCAATACTGGAACCATTTCTTCTTGCACTTCGAAGATTATTCCTCTGTTCATCTGTACGATAAGCTCGACGATTTCTCGTTTCTAACCTAGCTGTTTCACGGGCTGCCTCTCTTTGCTCTTGTGTTTGAAAAGCACGAATTAATTTACCGCATTGCATCATTGGTCCAATATCAAAATTTTCATCATCACTGTAGTTCGCAGTGGGATCATATTGGAATGCCAAGCGATTGTATGATGCCAATGATCTTCGTGTGCTCACGCGTTGTCTCAATCGGGTTTCCAATTGTAATCTTAGGAAACGAATAACTTATTTTTTTTACTTTTTTTTTCACAATTTCACAGTAAACACAATACCGGTTTGTCACATGAATTTAACTGAGCAGAAAACAATGAGTGGCTGTCAAACAATGTATCACGCACCGGCGCCATCTACTTATAATATTGGTTTGTAGCACAGACATAGATCAACATAGATAACGCAAGTACGTTTCACGATTTGTATTGAAACCAAGCGTGCCGACTTTTTAATACCTTTTGTGACGTCACAGCCGAAATTTAGTGACGGGAAATCCAAACCGATTCAAAGACACCGATGCCGCCGATGCCAATTCGCCCAGTACGTTCAACTGGAGCCGTCCGCTATGATTTTCTCTGACAAAAGACGTGCGTGGACTGAAGTTAGAGGCGACCAACCTCGACGCTTGGTCGGGGTTGAGACACGCGAAGTACATGCATCTGCGTTATCTATGTAGATCTATATCTGTGGTTTGTAGTGCATGCTATGTATCAGAGATGGCGCTGTACGTAAAAAAAGATTTACCCGCTTTTCTGTTGAAATTTTTATTGTTTTCCTAAATTTTCTTTGCTATAAACCTCACGGAGCCCGAGACCTTTCCAACGAATGCAAAACCGTGGAAATCGGTTCGTGCGTTCTGGAGTTATAGCGTCAGGAAGGAAAACCCGACTTATTTTTATATAGTAGATTGAAGATTGATAGAGAAAACTTAAAATTTGTAACAAACATACAAAGAAATAGGTACCTACTTAAAACTATAACGTACAAAGGGCGGCCTTACCACTAGACGCAATTTCTTCCAGGCAACCTTAAGATGGATATTTGCGGTTGTTTATTGTATTGTTTTGTTTAAGGCTTGTCAAGATTAAAGACTAAATAAATAAATAATTTAAATTTAAATATAAATAATAAAGAACAATTTTCCTTTTGCAGGTTGCCAAGTTGGTTTAGAACCGATTCGATCATTCACAGAAGAAAAGATTCTCTACTCTGAGGTTGGGATTACTGTGGCTTTCCCACGTGACTCTACGTCACTGTGTTAGTCTGGTGCTCTACACGATTCTACGTATAGTAAAGTCAACATGATCGAATGTAACAGTCGCAAAAATCCAAATCAATCCAGTAGTTTAAATAAACAGTCGAAATAGTGCTTCCGCTAAACTCAGTAGCAAACGCCACTTAGCATCAGATGGACATTAAACAAATATAATTCATGTGTAATAAAAACTAAAATGCGGCTACTAGCACATCGCGAAGTGATCTCATTTGATTAATAGTTGATGTAATGAGAACTGTTATGAAAAGTACTTTAAAACACCTCATTTCTGGTTACGACTTTGCGGAATAGAATTTAGGAAATAGGTTGATTCAGTTTGTCTAAATTAGTGGGTTATTAGACTTCTGGAAGGGGGTTATATGGAGTAATATTTAGCTCCAATTTCACCTTATTGGCAGTATAACACACATAAATGGAAGTTCTAATTGATTATTTTTATAGCATTTAGCTATGCTTAGCAAATTATACAAAGAAACAGTTGAAAAAGATATGGGACCGGCAGGATTTGAACCTGCGACCTTACTATATCCTACTTAAGATAGGAACAAATGGATGAACGTGACGTAACGAAATGACGTATCATACAGTTGAGAAATTTAGGGTTCTGGTAAGAGGCGACCGTAGCTGGATGGCTAAAGCGGCTGCCCGGTGTGCAGTAATGTCGCAGGTTCAAATCCTCCCGGTCCCATATCCTTTTCAACTGTTTCTTAGTATAAATGAAAGTGACAGCAGTGTTATTTTTTCAAATGTAACTAGCGTCACAGGTTGGCCGCTGCAGACAAAATCTGGAAAAATGGGGTATTATTGGACCAAAACACACACAGTGCGATTGCGGTGCACCTCAGCAAACAATGACTCACTTACTTGAGTGCCCCAATTGCCCTGATAACTGTTCGTTGGATGACTTAAACAAGGCTACAGAGAACGCTATTACCGTGGCTACGTACTGGGCGGGGGTTATATGTATAAAACTTTGACCATTGAAACGAAAAGAAGAAGAAAGCGTCACTTTTAAATTCGTTCAGGTTATATTTTATGGGTCGAATAAGATCTCTCCGGAACCTCAGAAACTGACCGGTAGTTTAAAAGCAAGTATGTTAAGTAACGGCCTATCTGTTTTATGAATATTCGATGTATCAATACGTTATTGTCAGCGTTGTATTCATTTTATTTGGCGCGAATGAGAGAGAGAGAGAGACGCAAATATGGGTTTAATAAACCGTGGATAAAGAAGTTTGGTAAAATCTTAGTACGAGTAGTCCCGGTCTTTGCGGTAATCGTGTTTATAATTACTGGCGGTCACGCGCCACGATAGTTTTTAGAATTCGGAAATAGAGTAAATTTTTGAGCAGTTTTTTTGGTATTTTTGCGAGTTTTCTTAGTCATGGAAGAAATATTTTGTGCATTGAATACGGGAATTGCAACAAACTAACTAAAAAAATACGCTTTACAGTAATTGAGTTGGTCGAATTCATCATCCACCTGGGGATTAGCGCAATATACCTTAGGCGTCCCTGCATTAGGCGTGCGCGACTATTGGGCGTGTGGGCGAGCTGACTGCACACACGTCACACGGCGTCGCATGTTGCTGACGTGTGTGGAGCCAGCGCGCCCGCACGCGGGTCTGCTGTATCCTTCCATACCTTTCCATTAAAAGTAATCGCAGCACTTACACCTTTTCCTGCCATGTCATCTTTCACACAATAGATCTTTTTTTTGGTCTTCCTTTCCCCATAAAGCCTACACATTCATAGCACAAGCACAAGTAACAAATACCGCCTCACCCTCAAATACTTCAGTATCTTGAATCTGACCGAA
The DNA here is from genome assembly GCA_905147285.1 of Hypena proboscidalis. NCBI lineage: Eukaryota > Metazoa > Arthropoda > Insecta > Lepidoptera > Erebidae > Hypena > Hypena proboscidalis. The sequence goes on from LR990147.1 coordinate 4,894,819, forward strand.
ATCCTTCAAATCTCAGGATTACTTGTGGAGCAGTTTCGGTCAAATTTATACAATACGAGGTTTTCGATATCTCTGGCTTTATCATAAAGCGATTTCTGAGCATTCGTCATGATGATACGTTTTGGGCTTTCTTATTCATGTGTAGTTTGTCTACTTTTATGCTTAAGTAAAATGTTGTGTCCTTCGATTTTCTGATATTTTCGTTTGATTTCACTTCTTGAGTTTGCAGAGAGTAATGGTTTTTCCAAAAAGAAACCGACTCCAATTACCTACAAAAAAATGCACTAAAAAGTAAGAAATACTTAAGTAATATTCAAAGTCGCGCCTGATTTGTGTACAGCTTGAAAGAATACAGTAAACAGCCCTAGGGCCTATATTTAAAGAATTATTCCCGTACTCCTAACCGTTGAGGAGTTGTACCTTCCGGCAATAGCTCAGCAACATGAAATGCTGACTGCTACATTCAAATATCCGAGTAACTGCAGGCAATTTACGAAAAACAGTATAGCAGACTTTAAAGTTTGAGGTTTGCCCTCGATTTATCTAGGATTTCATCATCAGATCATGACCTTATAAACATGGCACTACATGATAAGTATACTCTTTTAGATAAAATATTTTTTCGTTCAAGGCGTCAACGAGAAATCAGCAATCAAGATAAAAAAAAATACAGTGTAATTGAGAAACTCTTCCTTTTTTTTGAAGTCACAGGTTAGAGAAGGAACTAGGAAATTTCAGAGTTGCACAACATATCTCAGTTCAGCTAAACAAACACACTTTAAATCCGATTAACCTAAGCCCTTCAGAGTGCACTGACATTTACACAAATCAAATCTATACGCTTCTAGGAATGCATCGAATCTAACTTGTTACAAACGAACACATAACATCTTGTATGTTGTATACAAAGTAAATAGAACCAGCAGTAGATTCACTTCGTACCAAATACTAAGCTTTTTTACCTCAAACAAGATTTCTTTTCGTAAACGATGCTCGAATTAGGAATAACTCCTATGTCGCGGGGGTGTTCACAAACATACACTTCACACGCACAAAGACGGGACAAATATTTGCAGATCACACAAAGATTTGTCCCATCTTTTTAGTCTATATAATATGTAATATATTTGAGCCGACCACTTTAACCACTACGCCGACCGTGCACTCAATTAATTTGCTTGTAATGGTAACGTAATAGATTTTAATATTACACCTGTGTGGAAGGCGTACCGAGCATTACAGTCCCCAATATGTAGTTATACAAATCGTAATTTATAATTTCATTCGAAATGCCGAATGATGATAAGTGCCTCGATAATCTAGTGGTTAGCGTATGCGCTTCTCGCCGCTAGCTCTCGGGTTTGATTCCCGAGTTGGACAAAGTGTTATTTGTGAACATTCCGTCTGGCTTGGTGTGACGTGACTTAGGCACGCCCCTATCGCATGGGACGCTAAACAGGTGAAATGTGGGTGTTGTACACCGCTGCCACACCGTTCTGGATAATATAGGCGTGATGTTATGTTATGTTATGTTACAGACGAATGATCGCGGTTTGTGAGCATCTTTAATGAATATACACATTTATGTTCCAGTGTACGTCTGTACCTATAACTAATAGACGACCGGATGGCGGAGTGGGTAGTGTACCTGCCTGCGACGCCGAGGTCGTGGGTTCGATTCCCTATTAAGACAAATCTTTGTGTGCATGAACATGGATGGCGGTTTGTCTTAGTCTGGGTGTTTCTATGTATAATAAGTATGTATTTACAAAAGAAAAGTATTTATGTATTAGTATCAGTTATTCTAGTACCCCTAGTACAAGCTCTGCCTAGTTTGGGACTAGATGGCGTTGTGTGTAAGTTGTGGAATATTAAAAAAAAAAAAAGTAGCACATTAAATGCCGATTGATTATGAGTATGACATTCTCATACCAAGTTATGTTCCTTTTGTCGTAATCTATCCGAAGCACAGTGTCATAATAACCGAGAACATACCCGAAAGATTATTCTGTACACATAATTTATTGTGTACACAGACATGCACACAGAAGTACACCGCCACTGACCTATTTCACCAGTGATTCATGCGTAAAGGTGCTGCCATGTTAAAGTGGCAAGCGTTCTTCCACTCAATGATTCAAACAGTTCAGTTGTTTCAGAAAGAAGGAAAGTCTTTTCATGGTGGTAGAGCTCTTGTGAACGAGCTCGAGGGCGACAGCACCACCGTCTCATCTTAACCTGCCGTCAAATAGTAGTGCTTGCATTACTGTGTCCTGATTAGGCCCTGAAATTACTGGCATATAAGGCATAGCACGGTAGTTTTCAGCTGCAGCGACGCATCTGCAATCTGCTTCTGTGGATTGTTGATGTCCATGGGCTGTACTTCACTCACCATTAGGTGGACTAACCGTTCGTGGTGGAACGAAGTTCCTTTGGATTAATTAGTGAAAAATTTTAATATTCTTTATATAATATATTAACATATATGATGTAATATAAACTTAATCAGTAGGCTTAATTTTAGTAATATAACTGGCTAGCTTTCTATGAGAGAGAGAGAGAGACAGACAGAGAAACACGCGCACCCCGCACGGCACGGTCGTTACAACTTTTGGTCTTAATTTTTTCCGTCTAGCCCGCTTTCGCAACGCGCGATAAGTCACTTCGTTCCAAAAACTGTGAAATGAAATTTTCTTTCTTTCTTAACGAGTCTTTTATACTGGAAGCAAGAGCAATACATCTCTGCCAATCCTTTCGAAGTGATAAATTGAGTACCTACACAGTAAATAAATAAATATTTCACAACTCACACACAACGCCATCTAGTCCCAAACTCAGCAAAGCTTGTACTATGGGTACTAGAATAACTGTTACTAATACATATATACTTTTCTTTTGTAAATACATAATTATACATAGAAACACTCAGACTAAGACAAACCCCCATGTTCATGCACACAAAGAAGCGGGAATCGAACCCGCGACCTCGGCGTCGCAGGCAGGAACACTACCCACTCCGCCATCCGGTCGTCATACTGTATAACAACATAGTTTATCATCAATCATTGTATAGACATTGGTTCAGTATACATACGCGAGCCTAACCTAATTTCAGCATCTGACTTTTACAACTCACTCACAGACAACTAGACATTGTATTTTATTAGTGTTTGGATTTCAACCGGCTAATATTAATTGATGTCCGAGAAACGTGTTCAAATGTTCAACATAAACAAATATAACTAAAGTGTGCTGCGGCAGTCTGTCTAGTGAAACTGTTACAAAGTTCTTTTTTTATGGTTTTGATGTTTTAAATTAGATAGAAACCAGAAGCAATTACACTATCCAATGGTTCCAATGACAAGACCAAATATACACATTCACTCACTCAAGCACACCCAGTTTTACAACAAATCATTGCGAATCATTTAAAGATTTGTCCCATGTGAGGATCGAACCCACAACACCAATGTAGTGGAGAGCAGCGAGGTGACCGCTTAAACCACTACACCACGCGTGCAGACATGATGTTCCTATACAATTAGATACTTACAATTAGATACTTTATAAAGATTACAATTTAGTCTAGATATAAAATATGAGATAAATAAGTAATTTGATTAGGTCAAAATCACATTACTTAGTCGCAAAGATGAATATTTTTTGGAATAGACAAGTCTATTTATGAAATAAATTGTCTACTTGTCTAGCCAAGGCCCCATCCACTTACACATCCTACTTAAGTAAAACAGTAAAAGCTGCTACCAACACAAAAATAAAATTACTACGAGTAAAATATCTTAGAAATATTCATATGAAAATATCCGTTGAGGGCGGCAAATTTCAAGATTCCTTGTAAGGAAAACTACAGACAGATATAATGTACATACTACAACATTCATTTATTATTTGTAGTATTTTTTCCTTTTTAAATACATATATTATATGAGTAAAAATACATAGTAGTACATATAGTTCTTGGTAGACGAAACCGGCAAGCATTTATGACGAGATGTATGAATGTTAAGGAAGCGAAAGAAGTACGGTATGTAAGGAGTGAAGCACATGACATAACATCGTCTCTGCCAACCCCCGTGAGATAAAGGCGTGATTTTATGTGTGTACGAAAGTATGTAAAAATATATTTAAAGATATAAACAATAGAATCCCACCGACATTAGATGCAATGACCAAGCTGCTGGCTACATCATGTTATTATTATTATCATTTAAAATATATTATCAAAATAACAACTTAGATGTAGGTACAATAGGTATTTACAATGTTTCAGAATCAATCACCTTTCAACACAGCTAAAACTACTTTTAACAAGTTCGAGAACCCATAATGAAGAATTGCCCAAGTACTTAGAACATGTAAACAAATATACAGGGTGTATTTTTGAAACGGGGCAGTAAGGGCAAGTACCTTAACCGTTGCAGTTACAGCAAAACGTTCTTAAAAGACCTTCCCTAACTTTTTGGGAAATTTTGAACTGCATTCACAGATTTTGTAAAAAACTTACAGTTAGCAAAAAAAATGCACAAAGTTCAAAAATATTTTATTTATGCCAATCGATTCTATTTCATGTGGGGATCAAAAAACTCTATGGGACCATTTTAGCTTTCAGTACTAGAAAAGACAGAAATCGCCAAAAACGTTTCCCATACATTTCGGCAACAGAAACGAATTTCTACGATGGTCTAACTTTTTGTTATGGCCTGGAAGTGGGTAGAATTGACTGTAAAGTAAATAAAAAGAATTTTTACCCTCAAATTTCGAATTTGATTCGAAAATCTGTGTGTTATACTTAGTTTCAGCTGAGAAACTTCGTATAAGTTATTAATTAAGGATTTTCGCTAAAATGTCTTCTAATCGTGAAAAAATTTACTTATTAGAAGCGTATTTTGAAAGAACCTTGCAATTCCAGGTTTTTCAAAAGATTTGTAATAACCTTTCTTGTTGGCACATGCCGCAACGGATACTTATTGCGGTACCACACTAATGCAGCTCCCGCATTTCGATTATTGACAAAATACGCTTCTAATAAGTCAATTTTTTCACGATTAGAAGACATTTTAGCGAAAATCCTTAATAAATAACTCATACGAAGTTTCTCAGCTGAAACTAAGTATAACACACAGATTTTCGAATCAAATTCGAAATTTGAGGGTAAAAATTCTTTTTATTTACTTTACAGTCAATTCTACCCACTTCCAGGCCATAACAAAAAGTTAGACCATCGTAGAAATTCGTTTCTGTTGCCGAAATGTATGGGAAACGTTTTTGGCGATTTCTGTCTTTTCTAGTACTGAAAGCTAAAATGGTCCCATAGAGTTTTTTGATCCCCACATGAAATAGAATCGATTGGCATAAAAAAAAAAAATTTGAACTTTTTGCATTTTTTTTGCTAACTGTAAGTTTTTTACAAAATCTGTGAATGCAGTTCAAAATGTCCCAAAAAGTTAGGGAAGGTCTTTTAAGAACGTTTTGCTGTAACTGCAACGGTTAAGGTACTTGCCCTTACTGCCCCGTTTCAAAAATACACCCTGTATACAATACTAATAACCGCCATTTGCATTATTTATACGCGTCTGTCGCAATGCTAAAAGCTCGCGCTACCAAATGTATGACAGGGCTCAGAGACATGTATGCTGTGGATGGAGTTGTTATTTATTTTTATTGTGTTTTCTATAAGTGTTTGAGGTAGAACAATTAGTTGACTGTTTTCCATACAAAAGTAATATGGGTTTAACTTTAATATTATAAACTTTTCATCTATTTTTATAGACAAAGCATATCTAAATCTAAATATCTAAAAAAAAATTTTTTTTTTTTAAATACTAAAATGCATGTTTGTTGGCACACATTTTTCAAAATTATTATTAACATTTTTTAGTTTGTTTGTAACCTAATTAATGGAAAATTGTATTTTATTTATATATTTTGTTATGTTTTTGTTTATCCATAAGTCATGAGTTTGATATGTCTTTTTCTGTACACTATTTATTCAGTACCTAAAAGTTTAGCAAGATTACGATTATTCGATATTCGATTCGAGAATTAGATTATAATAATAACATTATTACTTACGGACGCATAACATAATATGTATATACCTAGATTCTAAACAGATTCTCAATTCTACTAACTCAATTTCAAACTAAAACAGCATTACGGTTAAAATGTATTGACAGGGTTCTCAGAACTCACACTATCGGGAATCCCAGGCAATCTTTCTATTTCGGTCAATAATAAAAAACATGTTAGCACTTAATGCTAAAGCTATTTTTGTAATATTCTCTTTGAATTAACCCAGGAATTTAAAGCTCTGATATAACTGACTTTAGTTCATAATTAATTATTGTCCATGATCTGTAGTAATGAAGTCACTTACTTATCTATCCTTGCCTTGTGAGCATATCATAATATCACGCCTATATTACCCAGAAGGTTGAGGGAGAGTTATACAACACCCACACTTCCCCTGTTATGTTTAGGTCCCATGGGATAGGGTAGTCTATCGCCATCCGTCGGCCTCAATTCCAACTCCGTGCTGCTAATTTGCATTTCCTGACGAATTCGAAATTCTGGTGCACCTAAATTAACTTAAAATTGATTGCATTAACGGAATACGCAAGCCAATTGCCATAGACCAATTGCTAAAGTATTAAACCTGCCGAAGTTCTAAGAAAGATGCTAAGTCAAAAACATCAGTATTTTAATGTAATCAACAGGATCTCGCAACGTCATCTTCAAATCGAATTACGGGTAACAAAAGCTTACGCAAAAAGTTGTAATGGCGAACAATATTATAATTAAAGTACCACTAGTTAATTAACTAATCAATAGTTAGTTATATTGATAAAATCTTAGAATAGCGGTGTTCTATTAAGAGTTTAAGAGGCACTACATAGTATGTTGAACTAATCAATCAGCTATGCGATCATCGTATAAAAAAATAGTTAGGATGGTGATCAAATGTTTTCCTCTGTTGAGTTTAGGTTGTTTCTGTATCAGCCGTGTTAAATTACGATCAATGAAGTGTATTGATAGATGGGTAACCATTTATTGATTGCTTGCTTGATGCACCCCAGGGTCTCACTCGAAGTCTGACTTAACCGTCAGCCCATGACGTCTCCGACGTTCTCGGCCGTCTGCAAAGACGCGCATTGATGCCTGCTATTAATTAGCATTCTCGTTGATTCGTTATTATAAAGACTTCTCCGAGCCTTGATGGTCACGACACTATTGACGGCTTGCCTACAATCCGTTGTAACAACCGGAACCCAGGATACTGAAATTTATATCGGTTTTTATGCTGATTCTTTTTTCAGTGTGAACAACGTACCCGTTTGCTCGCCGCGAAATGTCATGCCAGATTAAAAAGTCGAAACAGAAGAATGGTTACCGTAATCCACTCCATCTTGTCATGTCGTGCCACCAGTTCGTCTTAAAAACCGCAAAAGCCTGTTGGTCCTAAATTTTATAACTATTTTTTAGTTAAAATACGGTACAGAGATCAAAATGTCAAAACGAATGTTACATTCAGCAATTTTATAGAATGTATCTTTATCTAAAGTTATTTTCACGGTAAAAACATTCCATCTCTCAGACATAATAGCCGGTAAATTCTTTTCTCCGGTTAAAAATGAAAACATTTACCTATCGAGTGACGTCACACAATAAATTCTCATTTTTATCACCTGCGTACTCTAATGACGTCATAGACCATAGTAAATAGAAACACCACGGAACGTAGAATGCTCTAGTTTTCTATCTTTTATACTTAACTGGTAATTCGGGAAAATGTTTTGTGTAGAAGGAAAATAGAAAATTGTTTTCGCAGCTTTGGTGCGGTTTCCTAAACTAGGATGAAGTTCTCATAAATTTTTATGGAGAGGTTGAAAAACTAAGGCACACAATCATAATGGTGGCACTTTTTATGTCGATATTGACTTTACAGAATTTTGACTTAAACTTGCCTGACTTGAAACAACGCCATATTTAATATATAAGTTTACACGATGAAGAAGAAGAAGTATTATTATAACGAATCTGTTTAATTGTACTTGCATATAATATTTAGGCAGAAACAAAGGAACCCCACTGAAATGATGACTATGTGGTACAATTTTTACACTATCTCTTTTGCAAGAAGTATGTGCTCGCAGTTTCTTTGGATAAAATTCGCATTGAGTTCATCCGACTAAGAACTAAAGAAACCGACATAGCTCGCAAAATGAGTATGCCGAAGTGGCAAAGCGCTGGCCACATTTGCCGAACCGACAGCTGTTGGAGCAAACGAGTCCTGTAATGGAGACCGCAACTCGCCCTCCCGCCAGTGATCTGACGACCTAAAGAAGGTCGCTGGAGGAAACTGGATGTAAATAGCCGAGGACCGGGTGTAATGTTGAACATTAGGGAAGACCTAAGTCCAGCAAAGAACTAAGATTGGCTAAATGATTTAAGGGGTGTTTAAATTGTCTTTGCTCTATTTTCTTTTTTATATCATACACCTATTTCTTGCATCTAAAATAAGTATTACCTACCAATTCGCGAATTGCTCTAGCAATCACAGAACCATAAATAGGCTATTACAAACACGCAGGTTTCTCGATTTCAATATGAATGTATTCCATATTTATAGATAGGTACTGTGAGTAAGTTTCTGAGAAACACTTCTGTGACATACAAAACAAATGGAAGGAATAATGACTGATTGTTTATTCTCCAACGTTTATATTTTAAAAATAACATAATTCTTGACGACCGGATGGCGAGGTGGGTTGTGTACCTGCCTGCGACACCGAGGTCGCAGGTTCGATTCCCGCTCAAGACAAATCTCTGTGTGTGTTTCTATGTATAATAAGTATGTATTTACAGAAGAAAAATATACATGTATTAATATCAGTTATTCTAGTACCCATACTACAAGCTTTGTTAAGTTTGGGACAATTTATGTTGCCACTTTCTTGACATTAACATACATATCCATGCAAGCTTTCTAGCTCTTACAGTTTCGACGCTATGCCTCGGACAGAAGGACAGACGGGCACGGCGAAACTATAAAAGGTGCTAAGGGTTATCAAGAATCTAGAAACTAGCCCTGTTTTAACACTAGAATGTTTTATCGTCATTAATGCAGAATCCCATCTTAAAAAGTTTGGTTTTACTAGTGCAATTTATGATCAGCATGTTATATGTAGGTAACACCCACTATTTACATCCAACGTATGCATTCTTCAATAAACTAGTTATCTATAATGGTCAATTTACATTGATCCATTAACTGGATCCAGTACAAAGAATATAAAACTATAGTATCAGGCCCTGCCCCTTTTGGCACTGGATCGAAATAGAAAAAAATAAATGTCATAATATCTTATGCTATAGATTCAGCGCCAAGTTCCGCAATACTGGAACCAACTAGTGGATCAATGTAGTTCAGCCTTAACACTGATGCATCGATATATTCAAGAAACCTTGCATTAATCAACACCTCGATGTAAGGAATGTGAAAACAAAACATTTTGGCGTGTTTTAGTGATTCATCTATCAAAATATTATATTGTTGCAATGCTTGCATTACGTATTGGCGTGTTTAAAGGTGGTTTGTACGCGTCGATCGCATCCAATGACCGAACGGATCTAGAATTCTCAAGAATAATCGTGTAAACTACAAAACAGGATTTACATGAGACCAGATCATATTCTATTAAGCCAAGGACTGTGATGGAAAAATATTACGCAAACACATACATCTTGACATGCCGGAACCGTTTAGCGGTACTTTCATTTCAACCCCTTCACAACTCGAAATGTTTTCGTCCTACATACTTAAAGTTTGAAATTTGACATCATTATAAATTAAAGTCCATTAGCTTACCTGAATGCAAAACCTCATAAATGTAGCTCAAACAATTATCGAAATATTACCGTTCAAAAACTTGTTCAAATTGTTCTGTAGGCGTATCATATAACTTGGCTCTCATTTCATATTTATGTTTTTAATGTGATTCTTATATGCAGAGGGCTGTGCTTTGGAGACGAAGATACGACGCTGGTTGTAATGCGGTGCTGTCACTATCGACTACTTGTGCTTTGTTTGCAATATTGATTAGCTATACGGAAATTACATTTTTTTTTTTTTAAAGGAAAATATTATTTTGGTATGTTAGCTCAATGTGGAGACTTGGACGTGCACTCAGATAACTTAAATGAAGGCTTTGGTTGTAGGCTAAGAACTGACAACGCGGTTCTCTCCCGCGCCTGCAACTGCTGCGGGCACATATGCATGGAAAACCGCGGGCGTGAACCACGTCGTGAAAAATGCTTTTGTTTTTTACATTAATATCTGCATTCTACGAAGCCTGTGGGATCGTAACCGTACGCGGGCTTAGGAATAAACCGCGTTGTGAGCTCTTAGCTTTACGGTTCCTAATTGTTCTAGTTATCTGTAACATGTGCTGTGTATTAAATAATTCGCAGCTTATTATATAATCAATAGCAGTATTGAATGTGTTATATCGATACCCTGTAAGTGCTCGATACGTGTAACAACACATACAATAAGTATGATGAAAAAAAAATTCACGTGATGAGATTTTTTCATAAGAGCTAAAAACGAATGACAAGGCAAGTTTTCATGAATAAGCTTTCAAGATAATATTAAGCCTATAAATACCTTTTTATATTACCCGGTAATTTTAATTTTAATTTCACTTCCAAAACGATTAAAACCCAAAAATACATAATCCTCTTTCTTTCTTAAATTGGATCCGCCCAATATTCACACCACACAAATATTTGTGCATCATCGTCCTTTACGATTAATCACGAGTTTAGTGACAGTGATTTAAAATAAACACGATTGCCCTTAAGATTTTTAATGCCCCTGGAACAGCTGTTTCGTGATTCACTCGACATTGGCCCCAGAAACGACAGGGAACTCGACTTATATATTTAAATACATCGCACGGCCCTGAATATGATCGCAGATTAACAAAAACCGCCACAAACTGTATATTTTGCTAGCTTTCGTGAGCAACTGACAAAAATCTTAGTGAATAAACTCAAATAAACTTTGGCAATAACACAAGATCGTTTGTTCTTAAGCTATTTTCTGCTGAAATAAACATCATAACACAATTTGCAATGTTTTACTTTGTTGCTCTTCTCGCGGATGTAATCGGGGTCAATAGCAAACTACCACTACAAAGGATGTTTTAATGTACTCACATTGTGCTGATGCAGAGTCAGGACCACGTTGTCGAAGGTAGAAGAGTTTGAGAGAGCTTCGGAACTGCCGCGGAGCAACTCGGCCAGCAAGTCCGCTCCAGGTTTCACTCCCACCAACTTTGAAGGCGATGATGTCGCCCTGACGTGTGTGGGCCCCCGACTCGTTCGTGTAGTTGACATTGCACCAACACTCGTTTTACGACTAGGCACTGTTGCGTCAGATAAACTCCTTCTGCCGACCTCTACCGAGCGACTCGTGGGTGCTTCCAAGTTTTTGCCAAAAGGCCCTCTGCTGGTAACCTGCTGACGTCTCGCTTCCACATCCGAATTATCCGATGGGCTGAATGGAGAAGGTGATGCGGTCCTGTCTCTAGAGCACGTGTCGCTGTCAGCTTCAGAAGGCGAGTCGCCATATTTCCGTCTCGCTCGGTATGAGTCATCGTCTCTTTCATCGGAGCTTTGTTGATAAAACCTTGCGCGTCTCGCCTTCAACTCTTCGGATCTCGGCCACATTGGTACAGGGACTTCTGAAGGACTTGGTGGTCCATTTGTGCAGGAGTCGTCTGATTTATCACCGAGTAGTGAGGAGGTTCGTGTTTCAGCTGATAGACGCATATCTTGCAAAGATGCTTCACTACTATCTCGTTTGCAACCATTTACTGACGGTGTGCTTTCTTCTTCGCCTCCATCATCACTCGGTGTTGTAATATATATTCCCTTCCGTCTTTTCGTTTTGTCCAGTGGTTTACGCCTTTCTCTAGCACCAATAGGGGCCGGACCAGCCGGACCTGTACATGGGTTTTGCACTGCAGCTAGTAAGCTGGCAACTTGCTCGCTAGTTATCGTCTCATCTTCTTTATCACGATCCAATGATCCATCAGAAGTAGCATCTGATCGTTGAGGCTCTTCCGGTGGTAACTCCTTTGACCACTGTTTCACTATACACTCATATACCGGCACAGGAATAAAATTTTCAATTTCATTTCCTTCCTCAATTGTACTAGGGAAATTCGAGCACTCACAGTCCACATTAACACACGCGTTCGTAGGGGGAGCAGGGAGAGGTGGAAACGCAAAAGGTTGAGGTTCGAGTGGCGAAGTGCCTTCACTATGAGCTTGCGCACTATCGGCTTGCGAGCCGTCACTTTCTTCACGAAGTTCGTGTAAGACACGCGGTGTCATCAAAGCTGGCAGACTACCTCCAGCTTCAGCCGGTCCCTCCTCCCGCACTGGAGGGATTCTTCGCGGCAGCGGGTGCGTCAGCGAGCGAGCACCAAGCTGCTTGTGTGGAGTATCGGGCGGTGGCGACCGAGGTGCTGGTGACGAGTGGGCGAGTAGCCCCTCATCAGAGCCTACCGCAGAGTCCACTGATGCAACGGATCCGCCTTCAGTCGTATTGCCATCAGTTGCGATACTTACGGTATCAGCATCGCGACGTTTAACACTCGCGGATTCAACACTTGATTTAGCCGGCCGTTTTCCAAAATCGAATATCGATTGCTGTCGAGGCCCACGGAAATATTTATCCTGCGCGAAATCGCCCTGGGAGAACGACGCACTGCGATACGGAATAGTCTTTTGCGCGTAAGAGCCTACGATTGAGCGTGGTTCTACGCGAACTAGGAGGATTTTATCGGCGTCGAAGTCATCATAGCGATCTACTGAGACGCCCCGGGGAGGGCTGTGTCTATGGCGAGACCGGGGTGGTGGCACCGGCGGCAGCACAGGTGCCGAATGTGGCGGGGGCGGTGGTGGCGGTGGAGGCGGCGGCGTTGCGGTGTGGGAACGCGGCAAAAGGCGCTCGGTGAGGGCCTGCAGGCGCTGCTGGCGCGACGGGGGCCGCTCGTCGCGCGCGCCGCGGCCCAGCCGGCGTTGGATACGATCCAGCGTGCGTCGATCGGGCTTGGCGCGGCCGAGGCACGCCGCCACCGCCTCCTCGGTGCAGCAGCGGCAGGGGCAGGCCCGCGGCGGCGGTGCGCGGCGGACGGCGTACCGCACTGCGCCCAGCGTCACGTACGGGGACCTGCGCACACGACGGCGATATAATTAGAAGCGTGAACGAGCGCGCGCGCGGCTCGCCGAAAAGCTTGGCGGCAAGTGCGACGGATTTAGAGCGCGCGAGCTTCCCCCGCGACTCACCGCTGAATTCCGGGAGGATTCCCCGCGACCCACTCCGCTACGGTTCACCAGTTATATCGGACCAGATGACTCGAGTCAGAAGCCATCTTCTACTCGGAACAGCGTTATAATTGACAGTGGCTGGCTAAAATAATGTCATACGAACGTTATAGTGGAAAAATTAGTAAGCGTCTGGGTGAGAGCAGGTGTCGGACAGACAGACGGAAGACGCGTCGTCTATAAATAGTGCATCGTTGGCGATTTGGCGACAAGACGACCTCGCACCAATGTTTACAATTTTCGAACTTGGTTGCGGATGGATGCTGGGGGATATTTTGATATCTAGCTGTAGCATTGCATTCCAGACTCATTCAGGCTTCATCTGAAGATAAATAAAGGAAATATTCAAGAGGGAAATGTACTTAAGCACTGGACCTGGAGTAGTCTCGCCTCCTTCTCGCGCCATCTTGCGGCGAGCGCGGGCGCGCGTCGGACGCCATCGGCAGGTCACGTGACTCCGCGCATGCTGCGCCCGCGACGCCTACTCGCACTGCAACAATAACAATACATAACAATAACAATATAATACAGTTAATGAAGCTTTGGACTTTGGCACTGATAAAAAGGCTGGCTAGCCTTATACGGTGGAATGGCGACGCAACTTAATCTAATTATAATTTAGTTTATTTGAGGACTTTGAGCTTTTAACATAGAGTTTTTATAGCAGTACACGTAATACGTTATACTTGTTGGTTGGCAGGCGTGATCCAAAACAATGCTATTATACTGTAGACGAGTTTAGGAATAGAAAGTGACATAGGTAATTATTGTGTTATAAATTGTGTCATTTGGATGGGATCAATTAATTAAATGACATGGGTAATTATAATTAACATAATTATATTTGACATGTAAGCATTGACATTATTTTATATTATTATTCTAATGTGAGGTTTAAAAACTTTTGAATTGTTCTTTTTATTTTTTTTATTTTTATTAACATGCTTTGACTGACTGTTAACAAATTTATATTACAATTTAATTCATTTATGTGTGGAGCTTAAATTATTCAATGATGTTCGCATTTAGTTTAGTAAATTATATTTGCATGTCAATACATTTGACTGAAGTTGCATGAGCTATCTGTAGTATGTAAGATCTACATTGTACCAACTTTTAGGCAAATAAATGATTATTATTATTATTATTAAAAAAAACAGCTACAAGCTAAACTTCTCAAGTCTTGGTGTAGTTACGGGTATGAGTTGGACTACCATTCAGTTCGCCACATACCCCACATACGACGTATTACAGAATGAAAATAGGAAATTTTAATCCTAACATTTTGCGAATAGTGCGAATATTATAAATGTATGCAAAATTTGTTAAGATGCGTGCATATTAGTTACTCTTTTTAACCTCCGACGCATACAGAGTGGTGTTCTGTGTTATAAGTTTGACGTCAATGTCTGGCTGTCTGTGTGTGTATCTCTCTGTGGCATCGTAGCTCTCAACCAGATGTACCAATTTGGATGCTGTTTTACTTCTTTCGAAAATCAGTTTCCTTGCGGTAGTTCATAGCTATGTTTCGTTTAAACAGGTTTAGGAGTTTACAAACAAATTAAATTAAAATAAAAGTACCCCTTTGGCAAAAAATCCAAAGCAAATATTTAAAAGTAAATAAATAATACCTGCCTCTCAATAAGACATCAAATTAGATCGAGTAACAAGCAGCGATAGCCGAATGGGAGACCGTAGGACTGCGAAGTCAAAGGTCTCGAACCTTCGATTCGAACCCACGGCACACACCTCTGTCAATAAATCGTTAAGATTCGTCTTTTCGAAGATATGTGTGTATTTATCATATAAATTATCGCTCGCTAAAGGTGAAGGAAAAACATTTATTTATTTATTTATTTTTTGCACACAAAATGGTACACAGGTGGACTTAATGCCTAGTGGCATTCTCTAACAGTCAACCTAGGGTGGTGCAGAGAAACAAAAACATCGTGAGGAAACCTACATGCCTGAGAGTGCATATAACGTGCACGAGGGTAGTGTGAAGTCTACCAATCCGCACTTGGCCAGCGTAGTGGACTATGGCCTAACCCTTCTCATCATGAGAAGAGGTCCGAGCCTAACAGTGGGACATGTATTAGATACTTCTTCAATTATATTATTTATTTATTTATTTAAGATATATGGAAGACTTACAGCTAAATTTACAGTATTGTATGTAGTAGTAAAGGAATCTGGCAGCCAATTACAAGTCTTCACTTATATAAAGTTATAAGATTATTTTATTATAAGAGCCAACATGTATATTTTCCGTAAATAAATATTAAAATTGTCCAGCTTATATTGTGGTTTAACATATAGGCTACATTTTATGGACGAATTGCGCGGGCGGAGCGGCGGTAGTTAGCTTGAGATGATGGGAGTAATAGTGAAGTGATTCTGTCATTTTGATGGTGGAAGAGCTCCTGAGAACGAGTTCGAGGTCGACAGCAACGTCTCACCTTTAAACAGCTGCCAAATAGTGATACTTAAATAATAATAAATAAATAAATATCTCGCAACTTACACACAACGCCATCTAGTCCCAAACTAAGCAGAGCTTATACTATGGGTACTAGAATAACTAATACTAATACGTATATACTTTTTTTTTGTAAATACATACTTATTATACATAGAAACACCCAGACTAAGACAAACCCCCATGTTCATGCACACAAAGATTTGTCTTAAGCGGGGATCGAACCCGCGACCTCGGCGTCGCAGGCAGGTACCCTACCCACTCCGCATTCTGGTCGTCATTACTTGAATTACTATGTGCCGGTTCAGTTGTGAAATACTGGCACTTGAGGCATAAAACCGTAGTTCAAATAGAGCGACGCATCTACATTTCTACAATCAACTTTATTGGATTGTTAATTTGGGCTTACACTTACCATCAGGTGGACTACATGTCTGTGCGCTTCATACGTCCAAAAAGAGAGTAGGTATTGTTAATGCAGGGGCGTAGCGTGCCTTGGCGGAGTACGGGGCCCCGCATAAAACATAGTTGGGGGTCCCTATGAAGGGTAATGATTTCTCAAAAAAGAAATATGTTTGCATAAAGTTAAAAGAAATATTGATTCATCATTATTATCTATCTTTCACTTTAACCATATTTTTTACAAAACAATTCTAATTAAATATACACTCTTCTTGCCTTTTTTTCGGCAAACTGATTAATTAAATCATTTATTCAGTTTTTCTAAAGTTTCTGTCTTTATGGACAATACTGAGAGGTCTGAGAGGCGTTCATGTCCCATCGAAGTTCTTTGGTATTTTTTTTACTTTGTTTCTTACGCACTTTATGGTATACCGGGGGCCCCGTATAATTGATACGGCAGATACTCCCCTGTGTAGATGTACAATTTTAGTTCATCTACAACCATTCCGAGGCATGATAAGGTTAGATATATTATAATATTGGTCTAACTCTGATACATTACAATTTCAACATTTCGCAAATATATAAAAACAGACATATTAGCAGCCCTGTATCTAATACATGTCCCACTGCTGCGCACGGGCCTCTTCTCATGATAAGAAGAGTTAGACCATAGTTCGTAACGCTGGCCAAATGCGGATCAATTGGTAGACTTCACACGACTCGAGTACTTTTTAGGCACTCTTAGGCAAGCAGGTTTCCTCACAATGTTTTCCTTCACCGTTAGCAAACGTGACACAAACAAACATATTAGATGTACATTAAAATCCACAAGAATCTCTTTAGAAACATACGTTTATGTGGCAAGTGGTCAAAATAATTTAGATCATTTTAATACTGCTAGCGACATCTAGTGGGCGCTATCGGAACTATGTGATAGGGCGGGCGGTGAGCGATGTTCTTCACGTTTATTTCATGGTTTTCGTTGGTGGGCGGTTTTAATTTGTAGTTCATCTAAGAGAGGGCTCTGAATGCAGTATTTTATTTTTACTGTTGTTAAATAAAAGCACAAATTTTTTGTTGGTTTACTATTTAATAGCTCGAATAACTTCCAACGACTTTACTGCAAAATAAAGCATTGGATGATAGCTCTGATTTCAATTACTTTAAATAAATACTTTAAACTACTGGCAAGAACATAGATCTATTATTATTATAAAAAAAATATTCATTGCAAAATTTTGAAAGAAAAAAATCAAATCTAACCAGTAGTTCTACATACATAACATCACGCCTATATTACCCAGAAGGGTGTGGCAGCGGAGTACAACACCCACACTTCATCTGTTATGTTTAGGTCCCATGGGATAGCGGGTGAGCCTATCGCCATCTACCGGGCATAACTCCGTGTTGCTATTGTGAATTTATTTTGCCCTACCCGAGAATCGGACCCCGGGTCTTGTCGCGAGAGGCACATTCGCTAACCACTAGACCATCGAGAATTATTAGTTATTTAGTAATATTTGATATCAGAATAGATCTGTAAATTCAAAATTATTCAGATATAAAGTGATAGAAAATATTATACCCACACTTTGTATGGAGCATATGGCAATAAAGTCAATATTTGCATCGTTGCATCGTTCGTACGCCCTTGACGACAATTGGCATCAATGAATCCATAATTCCATACCATGTCATTGATGCTTTTTATATCCCTATCAATTATCAGGAAGTCGTGGCAATGTATTTATAGTACAGTATAGAATATCTATCGATAAATATAATATAAGTATGGTCTGCACGTGTGGTGTAGCGGTTTAAGCGGTCGCCTCGCCGCTCTCCACTGCACTGGTGTTGTGGGTTCGATTCCCACATGGGATAATTCTTTGTGTGATTTGCAATGATTTGTTCTGAGACTGGGTGTGCTTGTGTGAGTGAATGTGTGTATTTGGCCTTGTTATTGGGACCATTAGATAATGTAATTCCTTCTGGCGTTCTATCTAATGTAAATAGTAGATTATTAACCAAGGGGATAAAGCAGTGTCTTCTTTCGCGGGTGACGATTTAAATCGCGAGCGTAACGAAGGACTCGAGGTTTACTCCCGAGCGTAGAGAGGGTGTAAAAACTTAAATCACGAGCGAAGCGAGGGATTTAAGACGAGTCCTGAGTGTAGCGAGAGATTTAAGTTCACCCAAGACAGCTTTATCACCGAGGAAAATACTATACTTTTCGTACCATTTGCGAAAAAATTATCAAGAGGATTGATAGATTAGATTATTGGATATTAGGTATCATTCTTAACGATAAACATCTTAATTAACTTAAACAATAGGGATGATGACGCCCCCGTAAGTAATAAAATGAATACCTTATCAAAATATAGGTAAACAAACACCAAAATTCCTAGACAAATATTTTTTAGTCGGAAAAGCAAAGGCATCAAGCTCATACGGCCCCTACACCCCCTAGAGGATAAATGTAATTCAGTACAATTCTTTCCCTGTTTTTAACAGATTAAAAATGACTATTGTTATGTTCGCTTTTTGTGGCATAAAATACATTTTTTCGTAAGCAACGCGTGGACAAAAGAAATAGATCCTGGATTTGCAACATTAGGCCCGGTCCAATGGAAGGTAATTTTACAAGTATGTCTGGTGTTTTGTGAGAGAATGTATGAGAGGCAAAGTACGGTAGTATATTAATGTTTGTTTTAATTATGAATTTTAATAATTGTTCTTTGTTTAATTTGTTTCGATTTGTTACTTTTATGCGATATTTATTTATATTTTTTGATAACATGTCCTATATGTTCCTGATTAAGTTAATTATTGTAATTGGTTCTAAGCCGTTTTAATTAACTATAAAAAAAAAAACTACTCAATTTATTCCACAAATAACTTACTATAAAAGCGAAATTAATTTAAAAGATCGCACAATCATACAAAATAAGACAGTAAGGTCACGGTAAGGAAGACATAATTTAACTTGTATATGGAAATTTTATGAATCTCATATCCTTGTATTTTATTAAGTTTTAAAGGCAATATATTCATTAAAGTGTTTACAACTACTTAGGAAGTCTCTTTGGCGTAATGCTTGAATTTATGGACAAGATAAAACTGCCAGGTTTATTTGCTTTAAGTAAACTTTATTAATATTATTAATGTTTATTCACTTATAGTTTATTTTATTGCAGAAAGGATGCGTCATACGAAGTTTATTTAGTGCAACAAAACATATTTATCATAACATCACGCCTATATTACACAGAAGGGTGTGGTAAAGGTGTACAACACCCACATTTCACGTGTTATGTTTAGGTCACGGGATAGGGGGTGAGCCTATCGCCATTTACCGGACACAATTCCAACTCCGTACTGCTATTGTGACTTCGCATATAAAACGTTGTTCCACATTAGACTGTCTAGATTATAGATTCTAATTACCTGACCTATAGACTCCCTTAGATCTTAAAATTTTCAATGGCTTCATACAGCTTTTACTAAGCAACGAGTTATTATGGGATGCAAAACCAACATAATATGCCTATCGCCATCCACCGGGTATTATTCCAACTCCATGCAGCTATTGAGAATCGCCTGATGGAAAAAACGAGACCAGGTAGCTTATACACCTTACCTTATATAGGTACATTTAGTTTTTTTTTTTTTTTTTTTTTTTCGCAACCTATAATGACGCCCAATGTTGAGCAAAGGTCTCCTCCAGACTTTTCCACACCTGACGGTCTTGGGCTACAATCATCCATTTTGTCCCGGCTGTCTTGACTAGGTCGTCGGTCCATCTGGTAGGAGGCCGGCCCACACTGCGTCTTCCAGTTCGCGGTCGCCACTCGAGAACCTTTCTTCCCCATCGGTTGTCAGTTCTACGAGCGATATGGCCTGCCCATTGCCACTTCCGCTTGCTTATGGTCTGAGCTATGTCAGTGACCCGGGTTCTTCTGCGGATTTCTTCGTTCCGAATCCTATCGCGCAGAGAGATACCTAACATAGCTCGTTCCATAGCTCGCTGTGCGACTTTGAGCTTCTTTACGAGGCCATCTGTGAGCGACCATGTCTCAGATCCGTATGCAATCAATGGCAATACGCACTGGTTGAAGACTTTCGTCTTCATTCTTTGCGAGATTTTCGACGACATTTAGTTTAGTTCGACATTTAGTTTAGTTAGTTTAGAAAGTTCTTTATTAGCATAAAATAAATACATGACAATAATATAACAATACATTGCACAAAATATAAAATTAATTGATTTTGATAGACAATAGTCTTTATAATACCTACATTTAAACATATAGGTAACATAATTTTACATGATATAGCAATTTGATTTAAATATAAACAATCATTAAAATAATCTATTCAGCTTGTTTTTACGCCAACATAGATAAATCATGCAGAAATTATTATCTATAATAATACAGTCTTGATACTTATTCGTAAGAACGAGTAGTAAAAGACAAATTAAAAAGTTATTTAAACATTAAAATGGTTGAGCAATTGGATTCATAAAAATAATGTAGGTAATTTTAAAATTACATTATGTCAGTCTGTTACTGTAATAAGATAACACTGTACATTGAACTGTCAGCCTTGCGCTGCGGCTGAGTGAACGCTATACCGCAGCCAAAGGACTTACACCAGGGGCCTTTCCCTCCACGCTATTGGGTTTAAATTCGAGATTGGGATTGAAATGTTGAGTGTCAAAGTAAAGTGAATCGAGTTAGTTCGATTTCATTTAGGTCTAAAAATAGCATCCAACAATTTTGATAAAATTGTGCGTTAGTGTCGCGTGACAAATGTAAAAATTTCAATCCCAATCTCTAATACGAACCCAATAGTTTGGAGAGTAGGGCCCCAGGTTTAGAAAACCTAGTTTTTCTAGAAAATAACAAAACATTGTTTTATCAGAGTGCTGCATGCATTTAATTAGAGTGAACTAAAAGTTTTAAATTACATTATTCTCACTGCGCATTTTAGATAAAATTCATGTCAACGTTTAGAAATGTATGCTGCCGTCATTAGAAAGAAGGCCGTAACTACGTCAATGCTGATTCCGAGATAATTGAAGTTTTATCTAAAATGAAGGCCCGCGGGCTACTGAATGGTTTTAGTAAGTAGTTATTGTTTTATAAAACGTCAATAAATACAGGCTTTATTATTAACCTGAATTTATTTAAATTAATACACGCGTATTAATTTAATTCAATGTTTTCCCTTTTGTTTTAGCCAAAAAAAAAAAAAATTGTGAAATACTTATCTGAAAGGGCGTAATTGCAAATAATGTAATTACGGCTTTTCATATAAAGAACTTGATCCTCTTTAGATTATTATAACATCGACCCGCTCTATTTGAAAGACCCTTTATAATTTTAAAACATCAGCTTATATCGTTTCAGGAACCTCGCGTGGCCTCCTGGCTAGCAACTGAGCCACGCGGGTTCATTCAAATACTCTCCCCGCGCCAACTCCTGGGCGCTTGTCCCTTCAAAATACTTATAAGCAAAGCCCTTATTGCAAAGTTAGGGCTTTTTTTTGTAGTAAATTTAAAAAGCTTTGCTTAGTTAACAAGCTCTTATTGGTAATTGCGGCCTTCCTGACTAGCAATACGAAAATAATAACAAAAAAAGCCGTTATTTCGTAATTACGGCTTTTCAGATTCAAAAATCAGATTTTGTGTCGTAGTTACGGCTAAAATCCTTATGATATCTCTGGTCTAATACGAGTTACAGCTTTGTGTGTAAGACCATAAGATAGCATTTTCTTTGCTGATCCCGAATCTGTTTATAACTCATTTTTGACAAAAATGTCAGTTACGGCCTTCTTTATTATGACGGCAGTATGGGTGGTTTTGCCAGCTTTTATTTTTATACTACTCCCACAGCAAACGAACGTGTTGTCCACCTGATGGTAAGTGGAGTACAGCCCATGGACATCAACAATCCACAAAAGCAGATTATAGATGCGTCGCTACAGCTGAGGACTACGGTGGTATGCCTCATGTGCCAGTAATTTCAGGGCCTGATCTCACCACCAAACCGGAACACAGTAATGGAAGCACTATACTATCTGGCGACAGGACGGTGATGCTGCCGCCCTCGAGCTCATTCACAAGAGGTCTACCACTAGTAAACCTACCCTCCCTAGTAAGTTTTTACACGGCCAATGCTATAAAAATGAAATCATTAACAAGTTTTGAACGCTAGCCACAGAACAGGTGATATCTTAATACCTGCTTATCCTTTTTACCCGGCTATAAAAATAATATCAATAAGAAATTAGCCGGAGTACAGGTGATATATTTATACTTTCTTGCCTTTATGAACTTATAAAACAACGTAAGGACGATAACAGTTATGATTACACGGTTGATTGTATCACACAAAATATTGACTCTTTGTTTAAGAATAAGAATAAGAATAGTCTTTATTACAGTCCACAAGTACATAAAAAGATATAACAGTAATAACCACACTAGGCAAAGCCTGTATCGTGGTTATTAATAACGGCTATACAGAAATTGGACTTACAAATTTAAACTAAAGTAACAATATATTTATAAACTAGAAATAAAACTCGTAAAGTTATTATTTAAAACATATAGTAAAACATTTGCGTTGTTTGTGAGTATGCGTGTCTGTGTGTTTGCGTGTGTGTGTGCGTGTGTGTGTTCGTGCGTGTGTGCGTGCGTTGTATGGATATGTGTGTGTGTGTGTGTAGTTTAGCTTCAGTATTCTAGCCAAACTCGATGTTTATTATTTAGTTAGACCATAAACGTCTAGATCTAAACCATGACTGATTTTTAACAACTCTAGAAAGATTGAAAAAAAATTTGAACCTTGAACTCACAAATGTTATACTCGACCCAGCTAGGCATTTAGATAATGTCTGTCTGACTGCACGTGTGGTGTAGTGGTACTAGTGGTTGCCCCGCCGCTCTCCACTGCACTGATGTTGTGTGTTCGATCCCCACATGGGACTAATCTATGTGTGGTTCGCAAAGATTTTTTCTGAGACTGGGTGTGCTTGTGTATTTGACCTTGTCATTGGGACCATTGGATAGTGTAATTGCTTGTGGCGATCTATCTCAATGTAAAAAAATGTAAAAAAAATACAGTTTTGTCGGTTGGAACAGATATTACTGCCACAAGTTCACTATTATTATCAAAAACCCATGACATTATAAGTTAAATTTAATACAATATACCCAGATGCGACACTAAAAAGCATAAAACGGAATCGATTAACTCTAAAAAGTCCAAATCTCGTGCGAGAATCACTTCCACCTATTTCAAACATTTCTTCCATAATAAATTGTTATGCAGAACCATTAAGACGCTCTCGCGTTGCATCAGTTATAGGGTTGTCTGAGAAGCAAACTGGATTTGAAATATTGATTTTGTGATTGTTATTAGATACAGTTTTTATCATCAGAACTACAAAACCCATTGCAGAGCAGTTTTGTAACAAAAAATTACAGGTTTTAATTTTTTCCTTATTATTATTTTATGCACTACTTGCGCATAAAAAAGCTTAATTTAGTGACAAATAAATATAAAAGTGAATACAAAATTTGGCATTTGGACGTTTAGGAGTGCTACACAAGGGTTCAGCTAGTCGTATAATCTCGACAGATCTCAAATAAAGTTCAATCAAAATAAATTACTGAGCAACAATCAAAATAGTTTTAGCTATATAAGAAAACATAACATAACATCACGCCTATATTACCCAGAAGTGTGTGGCAGAGGTGTACAACAACCACATTTCACCTCTTACGTTTAGGTTCCATGGGATAGAGGGTGAGCCTAGCGCCATTCATCGGGCACGTTTCCAACACCGTGCTGCTATTGTAAATTTCCTGATAGAAAGTTCACAAATAACACTTTGCCCGACCCGGGAATCAAACTCGAGACCTCGCGGTCGCATACGATAACCACTAGACCATCGAGACAGTGGATTTTTCTTATTTGTAATTTATGTTTCCATAATTTGGGACTATGGATTCCCGGTATTATGGTATTTTTATTTTATTTTAAAATTAAAATTAAAGAATCTGATGAGTGGCAACCCTATTATAATTTAAAGTGGAGTTCCGAAATAGTTGATAGCTTTCAGCTTCGATTTCAAAGGGCTTGTTGATAATGGCTCGAACGTTAAGACTGATTTACAAGATTTGATTACTGATGCGAGGAAAGATTATATTGAATTAGTGTGTTTTTGAATTAAATTATTTTAGTGTACGTTTTTATGTTATGTTAATACTTTAAGAATTAGATCTGAGGCAAGTCTGCTAATTCGATAGGGTTCTAATGGTCGATTAATGACACCATAATTGTAAATTAGGACAGTATAAAGCGACGGAACTAAAAAATGACAAAATTAAGGGGGCACATTCGGTTGGCTGTTTTCCATACAAAAGTAATATGGGATTAACTTAAAATTATTAAGTTTTTATCTATTTTTGTGAACAAATCATTTCTGCAACACTAAAACGCATGTTTTAACCGCTCATTTTAAAAAATATATTATATTTTTTTTTTTTTCAGTTTGTATGTAACTCAAATAGTGATTAGTGGCTACGAACAAACATACGTTCTAGTGTTTCATAAAAATAGATAAAAAACCCTTGTTGGAAAGCTTACAGCACGTTTATAAAACTTTTCAACTGTTCAAGTAGTTACTACTAATCGCTACCTAGAACAACTAAATGAATCTGCTTACCAAGAACGCTTTGTTTACTATTACAAGAATTGTAACATAAACCTACAGATCAGCACTTACATGTATCATATTACACGCTTCTGTTTAGTTATCGTAGGTCAAATGTTTCTACTACGCTTGAGTAGTAAGAACTATTGTCGACAATCCAATGCATATATAAAATAAAAAAAAAAAAAACCGGCCAAGTGCGTGTCAGGCCACGCGCTGTAGGGTTCCGTAGCTAGTCGTAACAACATATTTCGACTTAAAAGGGATTTACTATCTGTATTAAACAAGTAACATCTTCATACAAGTCATTACTTTCAAAGGTTTTTGTAATTTGCACGAATTATTCTAAGTAACTGCATTTTACACTTTGGACCCCTATTCCTCTTGAACTAATGAAGTGAACTTATCCGCTATAGTTTTCCTTTAAAGTTCATTACATTTACTACCGACACAATTTTTTTCAGATTTTGGGATCCAGTAGTTTAGCTTTTAGAGGGGGGGGGGGGGGACGCTCTACTCGAACAAAAATTTGCTCTTTTAAGTTAATTATCTCGCAAACGGATCTCTAAATCAATCACTATGGGGTAGGCGACAAAAAAAAACATCCCTACTTTACATGTAGGGGAGCTACCCAAAAAAAAATATTTTTCCAAATTTTATTCTACGACTTTCTTTGTATAGTTAACATACATGTTTATGCAAAATTTCAGTTTTCTAGCACCAACGGTTTCGTCGCTATGCCTTGGACAGACGGGCGGACAGACGGACATGGCGAAACTATAAGGGTTCCTTGTAGGTACTACGGAACCCTAAAAAGACGCGCGCAGACGTGACGACACAACACGTTTGCATCTTTTTTATTTAAAAATATGTTAACATACGTCTAGCGTTGACGCTAACGCTTGCTTCCAACTGCAAGCTTTAACAAAAACTGCCTCGTTGGTGCAGTGTGAGCGTACCTATTATAAGTATTGAAATTTAACTGGTGGTAGAGCTCCTGTCAACGAGCTCAAGGGTGGCAGCAACACTGTCTCACCTTTAACTTGTCGCCAAATAGTATTCCATTACTGTGTTCCGGTTTGGTGGTGAGATCAGGACCTGAAATTACTGGCATATAAAGCATAACACCTTAGTCCTCAGCCGCAGTGACGCATCTTGTTTCAAACATTTACAGTACCGATGAGGAAAATTACAGTTAGTCCTATAATAAGCATATGAAAAGTTAAGCTTAAATTTAAAGTAAATAATAAGTTTTAGTGCACCCCAAAAGTCGACAGAAAAGTCGCTGTTTTTTTTTGTCACTAAATAGATTTTTTGTCGCTAGGGCATAGCAAAAAGTTGCCACATCTGTGGACAAAGTCACTAAATTTGTAACAGAATCTACTTTTGTATATTGTTGATATCCATGAGCTGTACTCCACTAACCATCAGGTGGACTACAAGTTCGTTCAAGCTGGCGTAGTATAAAAAAAGCATACAGAAATTCTTTCAAAGCCATCATCACTTTCAAAACCTCTACTCTGAATCACTACTCCACGAATAGTGTACTCCTATTTTTGTACTATCTATTTGAGTAGCATCTAACAGTTCACAAACTCATAACGATCAAGTTCAAACAACCATTGGATGCTCAGATACACTGACAGATGATGGGTAAATAATATGGAGAGCGATGAGTGGTGATGACGATGATCTATCTTGGCTAGTTACTTTTATGATCAGCTAAGTTTCGGTTTCAGTGGTGGTATTTAATTAAAGAATTGCAAAAAGTAAACTAAGTATATAATTTTACAAAAAACGACATCAATTACATGTCCTACTGCTGGGCTCGGGCCTCTTCTCATGATAAGAAGGGTTAGGACATAGTCTACCTCGCTATCCAAGTGCGGATTGGAACTTTACACACCCTCAAGCACGTTTGAGGCACTCTCAGGCATGTAGGTTGCCTCACGATCGTTAGCTAGAGATAATTTATATTATAAATACACACATATCTTCGAACCTAGACCTTTGACTTCGCAGTCCTATGATCTCCCACTCGGCTATCGCTGCTTTTTCATTAAATATATAATAAAAAATGAGTTATTATTATTAGAAGGCAAAAGTTCAATGCCTGTTAAAATCCAAGGCATTGACATTAAATACTTCACAGCATTTTAACAAAAGTATTGCAATATGTCTTGAGCTAAACTTTAGAACGGAACTCTTGCGCAAGTGTTATTAACATTTTAGAATGGTTAGTTATTGTTGCGTGAGGCTAAGATAATTAGTTTTGAAGCTTAAAATATGTGAATTCAAAAATCTTTATCTGACTAGCTAAAACATAGCGGTTTAAAAAATATGCGTAATTTTGTTAAGTCTTAGCGAAGCAGTACAAATCTTTTTTTTTTTTTTTTCTAAAACGACGCCCGCGTTAGGAATAACTCAGGAGTTATTCCTAATGCGGGCGCTTGTCAACAAATCTTTGACATCAAATGACAACATAATTTCATTTTATGGCGAATAGTGTAAATAGTAGAATTCAATTGTTTTGTTACAACAATAATCAAAATTGAAAGAGCTGCTTCGATGGTCTAGTGGTTAGCGTATGCGCCTCTTACCACGAGGTCTCGGGCTCGATTCCCGGGTCGGGCAAAGTGTTATTTGTGAACTTTCCGTCAATTCTCAATAGTAGCACGGACTTGGAATTGAGCCCGGTGGATGGCGATAGACTCACCCTCTATCCCATGGGACCTAAACATGACGGGTGAAATGTGGGTGTTGTACACCTCTGCTTCACCCTTTTAGGTAATATAGGCGCGATGTTATGTTCTGTGAAGTACTATCTGAAAGTACCTATCTTCAGTTTTATATATAAATGACATATTTTCCAAATCAATCTTTGAATGTATATACTTGTAGTATGTACGTATACCTACTACAAAATTGTCAATATTATTTCTATGGGTATTTGAGTAACATATAAATTTATTTATTCATGTAATCAATTTCAAAATTATGCGATATCTATTTTTATAACTGGACGTATCTCATGCCGATAAGATCTAGCCAACAAATGGCGCCTATCAAGAAATACTTCAATATTTAACTCCAAGAAAATATGCACTAGGCTAATAAAATGCGTCTTTCGCGGTAAGTCTTGGCTAAAAGCCATGAGATGACATAGTAAAGAGAAATTTATATAGCCAGCAGGTAAAGCTTCCGACAAGTGAGCTATTGGCTACAGGAATGGAATCTGTTAAGAGGTTCCCAGAAATAATACACTAATTTCGGGCCAAAGTAAAGCAAATCGTGATACATCATGCAGTGTGCATAAACTCAGGATCACTCTTTATTGACTCTCATCTTTATTTAAATAAACATGGGGTTTGTCTTAGTCTGGGTGTTTCTATGTATAATAAGTATGTATTTACAAAAGAAAAGTATATATGTGTTAGTATCATTCATGTTAGTACCCATAGTACAAGCTCTGCTTAGTTTGGGACTAGATGGCGTTGTGTATGAGTTGTGAGATATTTATTTTTTTATTTATTATCATGGAACTCAATCGGAGAGAGATCGGTCTCGTGATCATTTTTTAGAATGGCAGAAGAGACGCAAATTGTTCTCATGCAAAATTAGACTAAGGCAGGGTGTTAACTCCTTAGCAATTCGCAAAAGGAATGTTGAATCGAAACATTTCGTGCGTATTTGTGGAGTAGCAAACATCCTAAGAAGCGATAGCCGAGTGGGAGACTGCAAAGTCAATGGTCTTGGGTTCGAACCTACGGCACACACCTATATCAATAAATCGTTAAGATTCGTCTTTTCGAAGATATGTGTGTATTTATCATATAAATTGTCGCTTGCTAACGGTGAAGGAAAACATCGTGAGGAAACCTACATGCCTGAGAGTGCCTAAACAGTACTCGAGATCGTGTGAAGTCTACCTATCCGCACTTGGCCAGCGTGGTGGACTATGGCCTAACCCTTCTCTTCATGAGAAGAGGCCCGAGCCAAGTAGTGGGACATCTATTAGATACAGGGCTGCTATTATAACATCCTAACATGAAATCGTGCCGGAGTGCATATTTTCGTGCTTGTCCAGGATGTAACACTATCAAAAACCTCCGGCCAGCCTAACTTGGATTGGTCCACCAACGGAAGCGAAACGAGTAAAAAATAATTTGAGTTGATTAAGTGTGACACGAACCTATTAATTGACACGTCACCCGCATTTGACATTGATGCGGAAGTATTTTTTGACGCATAACTTCTACATTTTTATTTCTATTTCTATTTCAGCTGTACACAGTTAGGTATGATTTCGTTTTAGTATTATTTAATATTTAAGGTTGTACATTTTAATTTTAGATTGCCGTAACAAAATAAATAGGAATATTTAATTTATCATTGGCGTCTGAACTCCTTACCTATATGTAAATCACTTCATTTAAAATAAACATAAGGGATCAGAGCAATCAAAGAGACCACTATTTTTACGATTTGCCATTAAAAGTCACCAGTTAATCCTACATTCTGACAAGGATTATAATATTTATAATCTACTACAGATTCCATATAAAGAAACTCAATCTATTCAAAGGATTATGATAATGTTATAAGTTAACAATTTATTTTCATCATAAATAAAAATATCTGCCATAATTCGGTTTAAATCTGTATTTTATGGATAGGCAAATTAGACATAAATTAGGTAGTGCTAGTGCGAAAAACATAAAATGGTACATTCAAATTCTTTTACGTTAACTTTTTACCGAGAAACTAAGAACTGAAAACAAAAGCTTTTGTGGTCTAGCATCAGGGAGGAAGTACCAACGCCTGACCTAAAAGGCGCGACCTAAAGAAGCGTTGCCAGGCGTCCCAATAAAGCCGGATACAGTTAAGCTTTTTGATTGCGTGTCCGGCCAAAATAAACGTTTTCCAACTTATGTTACGCTTTTGGTCAAGATTGCTTTTTAGAATTCCTAATGATTTGTTATTATTACTTTACGGTCCCAGGACATAACGCTAATGTTAAATGAGTTTTTGTCTTGATAGGTCAGTGTGGCGGTACCCGCACAGAATAAATGACGGATGACATTAAAAACGTCAAGAAGTGACGCATGACACATGACAGAAATGACACACTCGTCACCAATGTCCTGTTTAAAGTCAGCAATGGTTTTAAGAACGCGACAGATTATATGTTGACAGACATTTTACATGTGGATGTCAAAAAAACCTCAATAATGTAGGCTGTCCGGCTTTTCTACCCAAATGTCCGGCCGAACTGGTTGGTCTAGCCGGCTATTTGGTTTGGCAACCTGGCAACCCTACCAACAATCCATCGCCAAGCGTGTTGAGGTT
This sequence comes from Hypena proboscidalis, assembly GCA_905147285.1. NCBI lineage: Eukaryota > Metazoa > Arthropoda > Insecta > Lepidoptera > Erebidae > Hypena > Hypena proboscidalis. The sequence continues at coordinate 4,925,198 of LR990147.1, forward strand.
GGACATTACTAATGATTACTAGCAAGACAGAGAGAAGGCTTCCTAGCTCTTGCGCGGCTCTGTATGTCGATAAAAGTAGTCTTTGTCTATCCTCAGATCCTAAACTACCTCTTTACAATTTTCATCAAGCTCTGTTTAGTTGTTTAGAGACAGATTACTTTCTCATTTATAATATTAGTTAGGATAATGTTTATGGGTTGTAGCTCACAGTTGCTATTCATAAAAAAACAGTCGTAAAAAGATCTCGTATACCACTTCCAATAACTGGCAGGTTGTTTTAAGTATTTCGGTACCTACAAAAAAGCCGATTAATTAAGTTAACGACATATATTTTATTGATATTGGCTTTCTGGGTTTTAATTAGCTTCTAAATCTTTCATATTCGATAAATGAAAAGGTATAATTACACGGACGTGTGAAATCTAACACGTTTATATTTTTACAATACAATTATATGAACAACATTTGTATCAATTAGATTAACAATTTACAACCGCTAGTTAAATGAAAAAAAGTACCTTCTCTACCTGACGTAAAATTAGCGAACGTTTTTTTATCAACGTGCCCAAGTAACACAAAAGCAAGATAAAGTACTCATTTAGAACATTATACAGTTCCAAGATGAATATCGTTTGTATAGGAGCTTTGGGAAAAGCCAAATGCTGAATCGGGTTGTGTTTGGACCCTTAAAATTCTTAATAAACTTTGAATAAATTAATAAATAGTGGCACACAGTAGGGTACTGCAATTTGGCGGCAGATCAATATTGAGCTACTTTCCTGCTCATTCACAAAATCTCTACCACTATCCCCAGTGCATACTTCGTGAAAGTGAACGTAAAATCACACACAGTGTGTCATAATCAACAAATATCTGGACAAAAAAAGTGATGACAAGTACCAAAAATGGCGCGCTCAGTGATATTTTTCACTAACACTTTGTTGCGTTATTTTTGTACGTAGTACTCTGCTCACGGGCTAATATTGGACTCGTAAGGTGTGGGCGAACGATGCATTGCTTTTCTTTAAAGCACGATTATAAAAAGAAATTGTAGTTCTCATACTTACAAACAATATTAGACCTTCTCCCAAAGAAATAGGGATGAAAACATGTTCTACATAATTCGAAAATCCGTTCGCGACCCACAAAATTTGTGGGATACATTTGAGAAAATTTTGTGGGTATTAAATATACTAAAATAAACGGCACAGCAGAAATATCGTTTACACCTGATTTGAATTTTAAATAAATTGTCTCATAATGAGTTTATTAATACGTAAATAATATTCATACAATATTTTTGACAGTTCTTTAGTGATGTTTAAGACATAATAAAACAGCAGGCAACTAAATTATAATGGAAAATAGTTAAAAATACAAGTTACCTACGAGTTTCACAACAATAGGACTACTGAAATTAAATGCTTACGTTGAAAGATACAATATTTTTGACAGTTCTTTAGTGATGTTTAAGACATAATAAAACAGCAGGCAACTAAATTATAATGGAAAATAGTTAAAAATACAAGTTACCTACGAGTTTCACAACAATAGGACTACTGAAATTAAATGCTTACGTTGAAAGAATTACTTTGCAAATAAAATGTTTATGTAAACTCAATAGCGATAGGTGAATCATAATTGAGAGTCTTCGGATAAATGTATATTCGATAATTTTAGCTTTTACCTACTGCCAGAGAACTATTGTTTAATTTTAAATCTACCACACGCACTGAGTCGGAAATACCTGGCGGGGCTTTGTTTCCGATTAAATCACAATATTAAACAATAATAGTATTTCTGTTCAGTTCTATTTGAATCAAAATTAATGATCAGAGTATCTGTCTCTTTAATTTTTTGAAACTAAAGATGTCGTGTTAAATTAAGTCTTGACATATTTTACCTACCTACTTTTATTTTTGTTCACTTCGTGTCTGTTTAGAGGGGAATCAAATTATTATTTTTTGAAGAATAACATTTCGATGTCGGACATAAAATTAAGCAGTTATAATAACTTGATTACTGGTTAGAACCTACTTATATTGTTATATTGTCAGGTAATTTTCCTTCTTTGCGTGTCAGTAGAAAAACAACTATTTTAACGTTCTTCGTTTCGACATAAGCGATCGTCTTTGGTGCGGGTGGTCGGACATAGGGCGCATGAAAGAAAGTGAGCCATTAGGGGCTGGCCCGCATCCGTCGATGGCATGTTCGGTGTAGCCCCATCTCTTTAGGTTATCCTGGCAACGGCTAACTTGACTGCGGTAGTAATCAAACATCTTATAATTTTGTTTTATAAAATACATTTTTTAAGTGGACGCAAAGAAAAAATCGATAATATCGATTTCGAACTCTATTCTTATTGCAATATAACAGTTTTTCACAATATTATTATCATTAGCACGGACCGTGTAATTGTGATCTATTTTAGGGCTCGCATGTCAAGAACAGACTATCTAATGAGTTATTACTGGACGACTAGACAGAGTGGCAACATATCGACGCCGCGGCCATTGCCGTCCCGTCTGTTTTTACTCAGGTTTTTATTACTAGCAGCTTTATTTTCCTCTTATATTCTAGGCCTGTTAGACATCTATCGACGGTATAAATACTAGCTAGTGGAAATCTAAACTATTATTATATTAAAAGAGGGGCTTTATTTAAAGACCTAGCAAAACGCCTAATCGACGCTTCTCGCGACCAGAGGGCTGGTTTTTACTTCGCTCAGCGAATAAGCATTGCCATTCAACGTGGCAATGCTGCCAGCCTTCTGGCCACGGTATCCGCTGTGGACAGCGATGCGGAGGAATTGTATGACGCATAATTTGATTTATTATTTTATTTCATTTTATTAATTTATTGATTGTATTATATACATTTGTTTGTGTTATATAGTTTTATTATTAGTCATTATTTATTTTTAGTCAGATATTTTTTCTGTAAATTCCTATAATTTATGAAATAAAGTTTTTATATACATTATTATAAAAAGGAAAGATTCGATTTTTTGTTTGCTGCGATTTTACTCAAAAACTACTGAAAGATTTCATAATTTTCTTCATTAGAATGCTAGATTATTTTTGAGTAACATATGCTGTATTTTATAGAGAAGCACGCGAGTAGGGCATGCTATCCGGATATCCGGCTATCCGAATTACCAAATTTGTATCTTAGTGTTTGCCGGCTTTACTTCAATGCTGTTAGTAGCGTACAAAAAAGTATTTCGGCATAAAAGTCGAGCTTCTAGTGGTATATGTCAATGAAGTGGGTGACGAACTCTTGGATTGCTTTTTCCACACCACTACTGAGTTCTCTACGAACGATTACTGGAGCTATACCTGCTAAGGGGTAAGCTTTGTTAAGGGGCATTGGTTTCAGGCATTTATATATTATGCGACACGGGTCAATGTTAACTTGGCCAGCCTGAGCAGATCGGTGCCAAACTGAGCATGCGAATTAATAACAACTAACTATTAACAGTTCAGAAACATATTAAAGATTATATAAAAAATGTAGTCCCCCTTTTTTTTTTTTTTTTATAGGTGGTGAAATGTACCTGACCGCATACCGCACCGTTCGGGGGTACGGTGCGGTTATGTGGGGCCCTCACCCACTAAAACACCACCGTGCGCCTACTCTTGCCATATGAACGGGTAAATGTAGTCCCCCTACAATAATATCATAGCAATTGTTATTCGCACCCGTATAACACTTCGGTATGGCAAAGCAATTAAAATTTGGTCTATAGGCTCATTAGAAACATGAGCTATATCCGTTAATTAAAATATCAAACTACAGAATATTACGTCATAAAATAATTATGGAGCGTTACTAATATTTATAGAATATAACTATCACCCAATTACCTTATAAAATAACTGTATCTGCCCACATATACACAATGACCGTTTTATTGTTTTACGATAGTTGTGATTAATGATATTTTGTTCAGACATCCTACAGTCCGCCCACTGTGCGTCAAGACGATGTAAAATTGTGAATTATTTAGTCAAACCACGATAAAACAGCGATGGATCGAGATTAATCGATTCTTATAAATGTGTGTGGTACAAGTTCTCGATTAACAATAGGTTTGGTGGCGGCCATCATAATTCATGTTTAATCGGAATAAGTTATACCTGAGTTTTAGTTTTTTTTTTCACCACTGCTTTACATCTGTTTAGAAGACTCATAAAATAAAATAACGCTATAAAATGTCCTTAAAGTATCGCCAGTCGCAAGTAGTAGATCAATAACCACTTTAAGACACCAAGCAAGACACGTCATGTCATGGTTACTTTGGCAACTACAGAAAAAATAAAACTCAGGACATCTTGCATCCAGTTTAACTTCTGGGATGTAGTTCATTTTTAATCTTTTTCAAAAAAACTACACCAACAACTTGAGAAAACCTAGTTAACCAGCGGCTAGAGGTCTCAACGGAAATATGGAAAGTAACCATAGAAAAAAATATAATTGAGCTTTTTGACCAGGATAAAAACAATCCATCCCACTCAGCGGGTGTTCTTTCCGCCAACCGTGCACTCGTATTTTTTACGAACATACTGACAAATTTAAGGTGTAAAACTGTAAATACATTTAATGTTACTGGTATAAACAGTTATTGCTAACAGACAAATATCAATGATCCCATAAGTTCTAACAAAATTAAAATAAATAAACTTGTTTACCTAGCGTCTGGTCTAGATAATTCTGCGATTTGCCTTTGGTCTAAAAGTGAGAAATAATCACTACACTCCCACGGACTTGCTGATTTAAAATAGTATCCGGTAATTATAAGAAATGAGATCATTTTTGGTTTATTACATTTAATTTTATTTAACGGAAACCACGGATTATGATGCGTGTTATCGTGAATTTGCACAAATTATTTTTTTAATAACAGTATAACTTTTATAAGCTGCTTTTCTAGTATTGGATGTGTTTTAAAACGTCACTATAGTCGATCAATAGTAACGTTTTAAACCGACTTCCAAAGATGGAGAAGTTTCTCAATTCGATAGCTTTTTTATTAATGGTCATTTGGTTACAATCTGATGATAGGATCCTAGAGGAATCGATGGTAACCCTCAAATTGTATAGGCTTTTATGTTGTTTTTCGTATATTACCTTAGCAGCCATCATTTCATGTTGCTAAACTAATGTTGGAAGGTACAACTAGTAGCGGCGTTAGGGTAGGGCGCGGTTGGGCGGATATAAAGGGGCGCCTGCGGTGCCCCTTTCGCTCATTAAGCGAGGCCTACTTACTCGTAAATTCCCTAAATTTAGCGGAAAAATTGTTATGTTGGCAACACTAGAATGGAACGCAGTCTTCAAATCGGAGCAATGCACTGCATGCTTTTAATTTTACCGGGAATTCCCGACCATCAAATCAAATCAAATCATTTATTTCCATGGGCCCCAAGGGGCGCTTGAAAAGTTAAAATAAAACTTAGCTAATTAAATTATAATACTTATTGCAATAAAATGATTTGACACCGGAGCTTAGATTGACTTTAATTCAACTTAGAAATTTGATTTAAAATCAATCCAAGTACCAGCTCCGATGGGTTACATCATGAGAAGAGCTGGTAAAAAAACTCGAGAACATCGAGAAAAACATTATCTATCTCTTTTTAGGGTTCCGTAGCCAAATGACAAAAAACGGAACCCTTATGGATTCGTCATGTCTGTCCGTCTGTCCGTCCGTATGTCACAGCCACTTTTTTCCGTAACTATAAGAGCTATACTGTGGAAACTTGGTAAGTACATGTATTCGGTGAACCGTATTAAGATTTTCATACAGAAATAGAAAAAAAACAATAAATTTTTGGGGTTCCCCATACTTAGAACTGAAACACATTTTTTTTTCGTCAAACCCATACGTGTGGGATCTATGGATAGGTATTTAAAAATGATATTGAGGTTTTTAATATATTTTTTTTCTAAACTGAATAGTTTGCGCGAGAGACGCTTCCAAAGTGGAAAAATGTGTCCCTCCCCCTCCCCGTAACTTCTAAAATAAGGGGATGATAAATGTAAAAATAACATATGATGTACACTACCATGCAAACGTCCACCGAAAATTGGTTTGAACGAGATCTAATAATAGTTTTTTTTTAATACGTTATAAATCGTAAACCGCATTTTACCTTTCATTCAATCAACTTAAATATAATAAAGAATAAAGAAAAACATTTATTTAGAATGATGTATAGTGGTACGGACGGAACCGTACGTGCGCGAGTCCGACTCGCACTTGGCCGGTTTTTTACGTTTAAATTAGAGAGAGTTGATGATATTTTTGACGAAGCGGCACACACTCAGCTCATTCTAGTTTGCATCAGCTCATTCTAGTTTTCATCAGCTCATTCTAGTGGAGAGAGGCGTTTTTCTAAGCTTAAGCTGATAGAAACCTATCTGCGATCGACAATATTGTAATCCCGATTGACAAACTTGGCAACTTTGTCAATCAAGATCGAGAATGAAATTGCTGAAAACCTAGATTTTGATAAAATAATAAAAGAGTTCGCCGACAGAAAGGCTAGAATAATAAAATTTTATTAGTTTTTTTTTAATATACGGTAATTTCATTATAATAATATCTTTTTCCTTTTTCATATGGGTTTGAATTGCAGTTAGGGGGCGCCGTATAAATCTCGCCCAGGGCGCTGGTAGTGTTAAAACCGGCACTGGGTACAACTCCTCAACCGAACGGTTAGGAGTTGGTACGACGATAATTCTTTACATATTAGCACCTTAAGACTGTTTCCTGTATTATTTAAAGCTAAACACAATTGAGGCGAGACGTTAAATATTACTTATGGCCTATACTGACAAATCGAGCATTGTTAGATAGATAGATAGATAGATAAAACTTTATTTGCATACCATTCCATTACAAACTAAAGATAACTATTGAAAGATAATAACAATATGCAAAGGGCGGCCTTATCGCTTGACGCAATTTCTGCCTGGCAACCTTTGGATGGACAGATTGAAAAGAGAAAGCGTGGTAGTTTCAGGGTGTGTGGAACTTAAAAACATTTTAAATTTTTCCATTTGCTTAAAATATAGATAGATAAAGAAAATACAAAAGTTCAAAGCATCTTGGAAAGGAAGCCAAATAGGCGATTCCGTTGTTATCATATATTATGCTCAATAAATTGGGCCAAAATAGTGAATCATGACGAAATTATGATTAACTATAGTGCCTACATTCTAAAAACTAAAAAACTCATGTTATCATAGTGTTCAATCAAATTTCTACACCTACACTCATCAATAAATCCATACATTAACCATCAAAGTACACATAATAAACAAGAACCTGTTTCACTAATACCAAATATTTTGTCAATAATTTGCATTAACATAAAATATTGACCATTTTCGTGGACCAAATACATCCATTTTGTCATGTTTATCGGACATAACTTTGGATAAATGACCCTAAATGGGGTCGAAGACTGATGTTTTTAAACTTTTTCTTGTTATAAATCGATACTCAATTGTCCAATCGATTTTGCTTGCGAACACAATAGTGTGTCAGTATGTAATGATTTTGTTTTGTATGTAAATTGTAGCTTATCATAATTTTATCTTTCCTGTGGGTGGCGAGGCGAGAAAGGCGAGTGGGTCAAAAGTGGGTTAGTAAGATGGTCAGAACTTCTGATAGCTGCCGTAAATGCTGATAGATTGGTATTCCTGGATTAATCCATCACGATAAACTGCCTCGACGGTCTGTTGGTTAGCGTATGCGCCTTTCACTGGAAGGTCTCGGATTCAATTCCTGGGTCGGGCAAAGTGTCATTTGGGAACTTTCCGTCAGGATATTCACATTTGCAGCACGGAGTTGGAATTGAGCCCGGTGGTTGGCGATAGGCGTATCCCGTGGAAACATAACAGGTGAAATGTGGGTGTTGTACACCTCTGGTACACCCTTCTGGGTAATATAGGCGTGATGCTATGTGATAAACTGTGTTTGACTAAACTGTGATAAAATGGTCATGGCTTTCGGATAGGTATCTGTTTCGCCTTCAATAGCTTTAGAAATTATCTTAGTGATTTATTTGTTAAGAATCCGTGTCATTGCCAGGAATGCCTGTTTTATATTGTTGAACTCAATATTCAATATTTTTACGTATATTCTTGGGAAATGTTGGAAAAAGGCCAAATAATTATAACTATTGACAAAATGTAAAAAAAGTGTGGATATATGGATGACAAATTTATTAAGCCGGTTCCACACTTGCAATGAAGGTAAACATACCTTACCGGGAGCCAATTAATGCGTTACACGGGTAACGCATTAATTGGCTCCCGGTAATCAATCAATACGTTAAGCCAATCAATACGTTACGTGCGTGTACGGACACGCACGTAACGTATTGATTGGCTCCCAGAATTTTTATTAAAAATGATACAACAGGATAATTATTAGCTAATTCTTCGTTTTAAGCGTGAAAAATATTTAGTTCTTATTCTCTAGTTTCCGAATTAAGTTATAAATGTTATAATGATAACAAACAAACACTAATACGTGGTGGTTATGTGATTTTAACAGACAACCTGTTTTACCAAGTGCAAAAATAAATAAATTAAATAAATATTTCACAACTTACATACAACGCCATCTAGTCCCAAACTAAGCAGAGCTTGTACTATGGGTACTAGAATAACTGATACTAATACATATATACTTTTCTTTTGTAAATACATACATATTATACATAGAAACACCCAGACTAAGACAAACCCCCATGTTCATGCACACAAACATTTGTCTTAAGTGGTAATCGAACCCACGACCTCGGCGTCGCAGGCAGGTACACTACCCACTCCGCCATCCGGTCGTCAAAATACAATATTTGTGTACCGATCAACCTTAACACTTCCAGTATAAGCTGGCCTCGTATTGCACGGAAAGCCTATACAACGCGAGACTGGAAATGTATAGGTTGACGTTTAGCCGTTTGTACATAGGCTTGATTTTCTTCTTCTTCGTCGTGTCGATGGCTGAGTTAAATTTTATTCATCCAATAAGCGGCCACTGTTATGGCGCTCTCGTCGGCGTTCATGAGCGCCTCTCTTGTGCAGGTGGTAGGGCATTTTGGACAGTCAGTAAGGAGGTCAAGGTTTTGACTTGCCATCGTGGTGAAAGGATTAGCCGATTCGCTTTTAAGAACTCGCGAATTGCCCTGGGTGCGCCGGACGTAGGGAATTGTTGTGTACGTCACTCGGGGAGGCTCCTTTCATGCACCCCAGACAGCAGGCTTGATTTTAAGATAGGATAGATTATATAGCCTTACCACAGAGTAGCCTTACTCTACATACTATTTAGTGATCCATCTTGTAATAAAATGTTTCACAGGATAGTCCATTAATAAGAATGTGTAAAGTATAATTAAGTATGCTCTTAAACAGATATTTTTCAGGACGTACTCAATCAATTTAAATCATCATTGTGTAATATAGAATCTTCATAGTTATAAACAAATTTACTTTAATTTAAATTTTATCTTATAATTTAGTTCTTAAATTCCTTTTGTTCTATGTTTAACGTACTACCTTTCTTGTTGAAGCTATTTAATTGAAGTGCCGTGTACAGATATATTTGTACATTTTTTTCATGTAAAACATAATAATGTAAGAAGTGTTTAATCTGTCATCTGTTTCTGTACCTTCTAAATAAAATTAAATAAATACAAGCCAAATTACAACAGAACTCCACAGTAAAAATATCTTCTTTTTTCTTTTAACCGGGGCCTGCACTAGGAATGACTTCTGTGTCGCGGGGGTGTTCAAAAACATGCATTTCACACACACAATGCACACCCAGAGTCAGAACAAATCTTTGCGGATCACACAAAGATTTGTTCAATGTGGGAATCGAATCGATTTAATCAATGTAACTGGTCCTGTACTGTTTTGATTAATAATACAAAATCGAACCCACAACACCAGCGCAATTGAAAGCTGCCAGGCGACCGCGTTAACCACTACGCCAACCGTGCACTAGTCATGTAATGTTACATAAATCTTTTAGCACATGTATGTTACCGGTCTTATTTAACGAAAAAGCAATTTTTAACATTTCTTTGATAAGTAAAGCATTTTAACACAACAATAAATAAACAGTTACGGAAATATCGCACCAACACATACAATTTCTTTCTTTCTCTCTTTTAATCAATAGGTTTCTCTTTTTGTTTTCTTGTAATTCAGTAGACTGACACAGTCCACTTACGAAATGTTATACATAATAAATTGTAATCCTCGACTGTAAACTACCTCTTATAATACAGGTATACCCTAGCTTAAGAGGTAGAAATCATCTCTTGTACAGAATCTGAAACATAAACTGTGTATGTTTACTCTAATCTTAATCTTAGCAAACTCTGTATGTTTTTTTTTTTAGTAATTTTCGAGAAATGACGATGAATTTATAATTATTTTATTTGAGTGAGTGTTTTTGTTGTTTGTTTTTAATATTTTTCTTATTGATTATTTTTGTAGCATTTAGCTATGCTTAACAAATTATACTAAGAAACAGTTGGAAAATGACGTAACATACAGTTAAGAAGTTTAGGGTCCAGGCAAGAGGCGACCGTAGCTGGCTGGTTAAAGCGGCTGCCCGGTGTGCAGAAGGTAGCACGTTTAAATCTTGCCAGTCCCATTGTATTCTTCTTAATCAGAGGCTCGGTCAGAAAAAAATCGATAGGTAATTTGATGATTTCAACTACAATGGCGACCGGATGGCGGAGTGGGTAGTGGACGCCGAGATCTCTTAAGACAAATCCTTGTGTGCATGGACTTGGGAGTTTGTCTTAGTCTGGCTGTTTTTGTATAATAAGTAGGTAATTACAAAAGAAAAGTATATATGTATTAGTATCAGTTATACTAGTACCCATAGTACAAGCTCTGCTTAGTTTGGGACAAGATGACGTTGTGTGTAAGTTGTGAGGTATTTATTTATTTTATTTACAATACAGTAGATAGTCGGTAATAACTACGAGACGCGAGACGCAATGAGACTGGTAATAGAAGCAATCGTAAACGAGTTAAAATTAAACAGTAATAAGTTGTGCAGTGCATGAGATTGTGCACAGCTCGTTAAAATCGTTTTAGTGTTACATTCAAGATAATAATAGGACATCGCAAACATTCAACACGGAACTTATGGATAGCAGAGGGACCATCAAGGCAAAGTTGGTTGAAAGCGCTTATCTCAGGTACTGGTGTATTGAAAAATATTTTGTTCATTTATTGAGGAAGACTAAAGGTAGAGTAATAACTATCACAGGAGTGGAACAGTAAACGCAGGTAAAACCGCGAGAAATAGCTAGTTAGGCTATCAAAGTGTTACATAAACCCTCAGAAGAACAAATAAATACACACACCAGCACACACGTACGCACAAACACACAGACACACACTGCATTGTCTGCACGTGTGGTCTAGTGGTTTAAGCGGTCGCCTCGCCGCTCTCCACTGCACTGGTGTTGTGGGTTCGATCCCCACATGGGACAAATCTTTGTGTGGTTCGCAAAGATTTGTTCTGAGACTGGTTGTGCTTTGTGTGTGAAATGAATGTTTGTGAACACCCCGCGACACAGGAGTTATTCCTAGTGCGGGCGTCGTTTTTTTTAAAGAAAACATAAAACACACGCACACAGACATTCACTACTAATATAAGTATGGATGTATATTTACAATGTAAATGCAAGAACTTACTATCTAATTTTACTTGCTGTGGCCTGACACCCATAACACAAGTTAGATCTTACCATGAGTATCAGTGTTCATAACCTTTTTGTGCGTTTAGTTCTGTATAAATGTCGCCGTTTGTCCATTAGCTGTAACACTTGGGCAAAATACATCATTATATTAATAACGAAACGGTGTTCTTTAAAATAAAAAACAATTCATCTCGAATCTACATAGAATCAAAACTGTCAAAAACATCGAATCCAATACACCCACTTAATCACAAAATTAATAACTAGGGCAATCAGAGGAATGATCGCTTAATATCAACACAAAAAGCCCAAGGCATAACCATAGATTATGATTGTTTATTTCTTTAACAAATTAACTCACTTCCGTCTACAAATATTTGAAAAATATGCCCCAAGGCAAAATGGCACTTAGACTTGTGCCGCTCGCCCTGCGGATATATATTTTTCCTTCTACAATAATTCTTAAAAGGTGCCAAAAAGCCTTATATCTTTTACCGCTAAACAAAAAAGTAAATTTACGAGTTTTACGACATTCTGATTTATTGGTGTGAAAAATTATCGAAAATCGTTTATTCGAAATCATAGCGAACATTCAATTTGCAATCGATTAACGTCATTTAACATATTAATATCGATATTATGTAAAATTTCTCTTGATGAGATGTAAACTCGATTAATATATGGGAGGTCGAACTAATTGATTTAATTTTACAAGTTTTCTATTTATTTGTTAGCTATATTTTCTTAATTTATTAAAAACTTCCTTCCTTTTATTAATTTGGAATATGGAATCTTGACCCAGTCGAAATATATGGGTTAAATTTTGTGACGAAATTTATCTCTTGCTGTTGTTATACTTTAATTTGATAAGCCCACCGTAAACCCGTGTCAAAGGAAAGGGGTAAGACAACTGAAAAACTAAACCTTAGATATACCAACTTACCACTAGATTAAGTAAAAACAAAGATAGCATAGCAAATGCTACAAAATAATTAATAAGTAGTTGAAATAACGTACGTGTTCATTCTTTACAACATTTGTGCTGAATATAACATCGCTATGTTGGTTTGTAAGCTACTTAAGATGGGATCAAATGGATGAACGTGACGTCACGAAATGACGTTACATACAGTTGAGAAATTTAGGGTCCTGGCAAGAGGCGACCGTAGATGATTTGTTAAAGCGGCTGCCCGGTGTGCAGAAGGTCGCAGGATCAAATCCTGCCAATCGCATAATTATTCAACTGTTTCTTAGTAGGTATAATTTGCTAAGCATAGCAAAATGCTACAAAAATAAATCAATAAGAAGTTAAAAACAAAGATTGCAAGAAATCCCGCTATATAAATAAATACCCAATGAAGTTATCAATTAAAATCAGTACGCCTCTACTATTTTACAAGGCACAGCAGTGGTTATATTCCATCCATGATCGTTATTCAATCAGCTGGGGTTATTTAAAATCCGGTATTTATTCGATAAGGCTTGATAGGATCGAAGTAAACTTGTCTATGCATCAACTGGTAACTCGGTCCTTGTAAACTGTGATTTGCTTTCATATTTTACCAAGATTTTATAAAAAAAAATATAATTTAAAGACATTGCAAAACGCCTAATTGACGCTTCTCGCGACCAGAAGGCTGGTTTTTACTTCGCCGAGCGAATAAGCATTGCCATTCAACGTGGCAATGCTTTGGCCACGGTAATTTAATGACGCATAATTTAGTTATTTTATTTATTTAATGTGTATGTTATATAGTGTTATTATTAGTCATTAGTTATTTTGAGAATATATATTATTTTTCTGTAAATTCTTTGTAATTTTATTAGATTTTATTTGATTTACCTATAACTAAATATTTAATGATGTAGCTAATTTTATCAACTCGGCCCAATCTCGGTATTTAGATATTCTTGTAGCCGTCGACTAGTTCGCTTTTTGACTAATTGACCTCGCCGACTAGACACGCCGAATAGTCGGCCACTTTTGTAGTCACCGACTAGGCGGCCGTCTCTAATGCATACCTAATATAAAATGTTATTTTACACTTTTTACAGCAAAAATTAACTTTTTTTGACTTTTTGTTAAAAAGTTTCAAGAAACCCAGTAGCCATACAAAACATTATCGACCGCGATCAAAACAAAATGATTTATTAACTTTTTCTAGCACCTATTTTACACAGTAATATAATTAATGCTCGAATAATCTTTTCTATCTACCTTTATTACGATTGTCATAAGGTTCACAATCGTAAAAGAATGTCATCATAAAAAAATATAGACAAAGTTATGATTACAGTTGAGAAAAGTTATTATGAATCTAAATACATTGTGATTAGGAGTATAATTGTTTGTTTCTTTGTTTCAGGGTTAGTAAGACTTTTTTGTAATCGTTTAAAAGCAAAGCCACGAGTCGGCCTCAAGAGTTAAATGAACTTAGGATGACCTTTGAATTTGCTCAATGTATGAAGTAGTGATGCGATGAATTGCAATACAATTACTAATACGAATTGGATAAACACGTGTTTTTGCAATGGAAACTGGGCGTTTCTACCCAAAATACATCACGAATCCATTTCATCCTCAACCTTAACGAAAGAGGGATTATAAACTAGACACGGTGTAAAGTCAGTACGATCTCCTTGCCATTTATAAACAAGAATTTTATTAGTAGTAGTAGTTATTTGGGTCCACCAATCACAATGTAACTTTGTTTTTTATTTTTAAAAAGAACTGTTTTTAGAAATAGTTGTAACTGTACGAATTTCATTTCGATATTCGTAACTAAAATTCGTTGATTACGAATATGCTCATTTGTTACATCACTAGTAAGTATGAAGGACAATTTGTTCTTACTTATTTGCAGTCGTGACGATGAATGTAAGCGAATTTTAGCGGTTTGCGAACGAGTCACGCCTAGTATTATTCACAAATAAATCTTATAGTCGTAGGTGAGAATTTGCATTTGTAATTAGTGATTAATATGAGAGTGATTGTGAGCGACAGATGAAATGACTGATTGATGACTTGTTTTTAGTAAGGAGAAGAAAGGTGAGAGTTAGAACTACTTTTTATAAGCCTACCAGTCGGGCTAGCATAACAAACGGAAGATAGATTATGTCACTTTTTCTCATGCAAAAATTTGTCAATAATGCAATAAAATCAATCTTACGCTCATATGCTAGCCCTTAAAAAGTGGGTGTTATAAGTTTATGAGTATTGTCGTGCCTTAATATCTTTGCAAAAATGGAAAGAAAGATATAAAATTATATGTTTGTTGAATAAAACAGAATTTGTGGTCAATTGTGGATGGAGATATAAACGGTAGGCGATAAGTGTCATAAAACTCACGCCATATTTGTATTATAAAAGTAGTATGACATTAACGTCATAAACGAACATTAAGGTAATAAAAAATTTGAATATGACATTTTTGACCGAGATTTAATTAAACAAAGGTCTGCGAAAGAATAACGTTACAATCCCAACAACCTAAATAACTACCGGAAAACGACCATAAAATCGATTTGAATTCAAATTATCATAACGATAACACTAATAATATGCTAATAACGTCATTAAACCACTAATAGTACAATAAAATAATTTATATGAAAAACTTATTTCTCTATTAGAAAGAGTGCGGGTCGAAATCTAACAGGTTTTCGAATCGAATAAATTTGCATCGATACATCGAATGATTAATCGATTTATCAAGTCGGTCGTTGACGAGTGTGGTTTTATGGATTTGAGATGATTAATTTATTGCTTTTAGCGTTTTTTATCTTTGAATTAAAACCAATTTGTAAAGGAAAAGTCAAGTGTCTGTCTTATCTCAACACTTAAAAACTACTTACGTATACAGTCAGATAGGGTCAGGTGGAATTAATCTTATTTTTGTAGCATTTGTAGTGAAACTACGACATTCAATTCATTAGTCAGCTTGTTCTACCCTATTTATAACTTAAGCTTAGGATGTTTCGAGTCTTCGATGGAAGTTAACGTTAACTATCGTTTGAAATCCCTTTTCCCAAAAATGAATTACTGAACAGTGTATTTCCTTCACAAATTCACAGCTTGCACTCGACAAGAGTGGTATATCATTAGGAGCTTTCACGAGTTAGCCCCAGGATGATATGAATGCAGCTCTTCTAGTGGTATTTTTAAACAAAAATATATAATTATTTTTAGACCCTTATTTTTTTTATTGTGGATTGCCACTCGTTTAACCACTATCTCACCTGAACTTCGCGAACAATGGTAGAGATGTATCGATACTGTTATCTATGGATGTATGCTTGTATAAGCTGAAGCTTGGGGTCTATCCCCATTTGCCACATCAAGTAATCTTTATGTTTTTGTTATTTAATTTGTTATTTATTATGATATATATTTTCTTTATATTCTTTTCCCAGTATTTAGTTGATCATTTTCAGATACCTAGAGCCGATTTTGAAACTATTCAATAATTGCCCAGCATAGGTACATTAACCTCTTTGTCTATCAGCTTAACCTCAAAAGGCTACTTTATAAGATGGATTACTTCAAATCGAAGAAAAACGCAACATTAAGCTTTTATGTAAAACATGACCGTTCTACAGCCGGTTATTTAGACGAGGTGATAAATGAGCACCGATATCGGTGATTTAGAACTTAATCGAATTACACGTATTGAAATATGATATTTGTTCAAGCGATTAGTTTGAAATGAGAATGAATGGGTTCATTCATTTTTGTGTGGTCTCGGTTGTTTATGGACAATACCGTTAATGTTATCAATAATTTCACGATTTTTCTTTACTTTTATAATTAAATTAAGAAAAATAAATAAAAAAATGGTTTTCCCTTGACTTAATGTCTAAAATATTTTTTGTTTTTAGCAAAAAATATTTATTGGCTGTAGAACGTTCATGTTTTATATTTTTGCATTGTGTCAAGGGATAACCATTTTTTTATTCGTTTCTACTAAGCATTTACGATGGATGCGTAAGGCACAGGACCGTGAACTCTGGCGCACCTTGGGAAAGGCCTATGTCCAGCAGTGGACTGCTACAGGCTGATGATGATGATGATGATGATGATGAAGCATTTACGAAAGAAAAAGAAACATATCAAATAGAATAATAAAGTAATAAATTAAGTCTTAAAACAGAACGTTGGTAGAATTTACTTCTATTTTCAGTAAAAACTAAGATTATTTGTTGTCAAAAGTTTGTTTATTTGTATTACCTCGATATCTTAAATTTCAAGATCACTCGAGATTAAATATCGCTATCTAAAGATGTGAATAACCGATATACCTACAATGAAATCATCCTTGATCTTTCCGATTCAGAAATAACTGTGATAACGAGTCCATCAATGTACTCGACTGCCCAATAGATAGTGTACATAAGCAGCTTAGCAAATAACAGTACATAGAAAATAATAGAAGCAATACTGTGCCGTTCGTGAGGCAAAAACAAAAAATTAATAATACTTAAAACTTTGATAATATTGCGTGTAAAAAAATAGTTTCTGTTTCTAGACTATATTGTCAAGGTACCTATGGAAAATATGAATGCAAAACTACATCTTAATATTTATCTTCAAAATCTATCGATGTTTTTTGGATGATTAATTGATCGTTTGAAAACAACATCCGCCTCGTCCAACGAGATCAAATATTTACTAAAAACCTAAACATTAAATATTTGCTCCATTTTATATTCAAATACAACTTCAAATTTTATTCATATATGCAACATAAAAAATCTTAATGAGCACTAAATAATAGAAAACAAAGAAAAACGACCAACACATAAAATTAATCATTAAAACAAATGTATCCTCGCGTTTGTTTTAAATTAATATACAAACTAATAGAGTTTGATTCAATAAATATGTCTATAAATATTCTAATTTAAATCATTTAGAAAGCAGAGTACATTAAAATAGACAATTTATTGGAAAACGCATTGATTTACATATGACGTTAATATATTTGAGTCGATAAATTTATTTTGAGTTGTATAATTTATGATGCTTTGGACGCGGGTGTTAAGATGTGCGACAATGCGAAGTGTTGGAATGTGGTGATAACATTAAACTAACACGAAATTTAATGAAGGCTTTTAGGACAATAAAAGCGGTCAATTAGACTCGTTTTGTTAGAACGAAAAGTGGATCAAAAGATCTTTTTTCTTCATAAGACTTTTGTATTTTCTTAGGCTGTGGTGAAAATAAAAAAAATAGAAAAATATATTTTATTTTTATTTTTTGCATCAAAAAAAGGAACATAGAAAAGATAGACGTGAAAGACATGAGTTAAAGAATCATAATATGCACAATACTTTGTTGACTACTGGAACCCAAAGTAAGTTTAAACATGTTTTATGGTTACTAGGCCTCACGAACTTTACAATTGATTTACTATGATTAGTATGTATAAGAGAAAGAAAGAAAGAAAGAAAAAGCATTTAATTAGACTCATAAAAGGAGTACAATGATAAAAATAAGGCATGCAAAAGTAAATTTAAACAAAATAGAACAATAAAATTAAGAATAAGCACATATAGGCATGGTAAACAAGTGGAACACTCCTGTATGAGACCAAAAAGGAGACTATCTCAGCAATTGCTGCAGTTTAAAATACTACAGCGCAGATTTTCAGATAGCACCTATGTAATGACACTATGGTCTAATCTATTAAGATTTATATATCATTTATAGGATAATATAATACTAGATATTAAAATATATATTTATATAAGAGAATTATAGAAAATATATTAATACCTTAGTAGGATTATAGAATCTAATGAGTTACTCTCACTGTCAAAATGCTCGCAGCAAAATTAGAAGAACAAAGTACTGAATAATAGTTTTAGTGGACAATACTATAAAGAAAGAAAAGCCGACCATATTTTTTTGCTTTCTGTTATTCGTGGCAATAATTTCTATAAACCTTTTTTATAGCGCCAAAATATTTGTTATAATAATAAATGTTGTAAAACAGTACAATCAAGTGGAATCTCAATACAATTTATCACTTCCTACACATAAGGGCACCCCATGGGGATATTAACCATAACAATTAGCATGCATAATTAATTAATAACAAAAATACTAAAAACCATTTTATTTTTCAACCATTATTATCTCCGCATATATTAGCTAGGTAAACTAGTTTGATCGTAATAATTTATACGCATTTAAGAATATAATTAATTGAGACTTTTGTATTTTATGATCTACAAATAACGCAGTTTGTTATACAAACGAGATTTTAGTATATTTTTTATTATCAGATAATTTAATGACAAGCGGATGTGATGATTGCCAGTCGTAAAGTAAGCTGTTAAAAAGTTCGTAGTTTTTTGTCATTCAAACTTAAATTACAATTCAATTTGGCCAAGAAAGTTTTGTAAAAAAGAAATGTATGTGACACGGTGGCCTGTCCCGAACCCGATTCCGCTCATAAAATACCTTCCACTGCAAATATATTCATAATATGGATTTAAATCGATACATTGCTTATGATTTATTTATGTACATGATATTGCAACCTTATACTATAGACTAATTTATTAATAAGTATCAATTTAATTTCACAGTTAAGTAATATTTAAGTTATTTTTCTCTTCATAACCATCTTTAGCCATTGTGTTTTAGTTTCTATAACTTACACATAGAATTATTGATAAAAAACAAACAAATATTGTATGAATTATTAGAAACTAGCGACCCGCCCCGGCTTCGCACGGGTACAATGCTGATACTAAATACACTACAGAAAAACTGTGAACGTTGTATATAAAAACACAGCGGCCCGCTCCGGATTCGCACGGGTATGGGTGATTCCTGAGAAGCTTGATTTTGACGGTCACATCGTAATATTATCTAAAATAATAGACATACATAACTTAATTAGCACTCATACGATTCCTTGACTATTATAGTAATGAGGCCTATTGATTAAAATAACAATGTAAAACTGAAAATTGGTTTAAAATCCATTTGAAACTGAAAAACGGGGTGATTTAGCTTGAATTTTACGTGTCACACGCGTAACCTGTACTTTGTAATGACGATTTATTTTGTCTACGCTTATAGCTTTATATTAATTCATATATTTTTGAATACCTAGAAAGTGCTGCTATCCTATTATAATCAAACTGTTATAAAAAAATTAAACTTATAGTAGCTATAGTCATTCAAAAACATGTCACGCGGCGGGCGTCGTTTCAACCGTGCGACGTAAAATAGCAACCAAATTCGGTTCGAACGTGGTAGGCATCTCGCGATTGGTTCGACACATCGCCAGTTTACTGGCAGTGCTTAGACGTAAAGGTGGTGTCGCTCAGTTTCGCACAAAATAAGTTAGGTGAGTTCTTTGACTACTACACGTTTTGGTCCTACAGGGTTGATACATTCCATAGCTTGTTTTACTACGTAGTTGAAAATACTTTCACCTTAATGCTTTAAGATCATGAATACTTATATCCTTGAGTAAACTTTCAAGTAAAAATATGTATAATATTATTAATAGATTCATTGTTATATCCTAAAATGTAAATTGTCGTGAGATCCGTGGGCGCAGATCCGTGGGTTTTAAGCCACGGATCTTTGTTTTCGGCCATGAATCTGTGTCCTGTACACTGGCGAGTTCTGCCAAAGGTACTACCTTGTAGACTGACACTGTTCTTGCTATTTATCTATTTACTAATGATGTCAATTAATGAAAGTGTTTTTTAGAGTTCCGTATTATCTACTAGAAAGCCATATAGTTTCACTATGTTTGTCTGTCCGGGCCCTAGCATCTAGACTGTTAGTGCCGGTAAGCTGAAATTTTGTAAACATATGTATGATAACTATGGCTACAAAGTGATAAAATTAAATCTTGAAGAAAAAAACAATGGGGTAGGTACTTTTGCTAAGAGTAAAGGGGTTTTTTTTTCTTTCACGTACCTCTTAATGTAGAGTATCATTAAATAGGTCTTTTAAAAGCATTAAGGGTATGCAAAGGTAATTTTTTACTCTGAGATCTGCTAAAAATATTTTAACCATGGATAGTATTTTTTTGTTTAAATAGCCCTCCCCCTCTAAAAGCTAAACAATTGGCTCAAGAAATACAGAATAATTCGTTACTGTGGTATTACTGAATACGGTACAGAAGACATGCTACATACGTTGCGCGCTCTATGTTTGCGTTGCTCGGGCATCGCTCACAGACACAATTTCTAAGACTACTTTCGTTCGCACGCGTACGGCCCCTGGACCCCCGCGTGCCCGCCGAGTGTAGGTATAGCAACTTAGGTATATGCATGAGCTAGTTTTCTGTAGCCAACGATTTTGTGGTAGTATTATAATATAATGAAGGAAAAGTGTCACGGCTAAGTCCGAATTGAAAAATGCAATTACTTGAAATAATTCGTATAAAATCCATAACCTTTGTTAATAATGAATTGTTTGAAGTTGTTACTTATTTAATAAAATTAATTAATACAAGTATATTTAATACAAGTAGGTCAAGCAGTGAGCCCCTCTTAAATCTGTATTACTAGGTATGTTCTAACGGTTGATTATGGAACCCTACACTGCATTTGGCCCAACAAGCACTTGGCCGGTTTATAATTATGCTTTTCCATGCACTGGGAAAAAAAAACGGTAGTCCAGCATTATTAGAGTCCTCAATTGTCTAGTTTTTATATTTACTTTATACGATGTATGTAGCGAACGAGCATGTAGTTCACCTGATGTTATATGTAGCTGTAGCCCATGAATATATCTACAATCCACAAAGCAGATTGTAGATGCGTCGCTTCATCTGAGGGCTACGGTGCTTTGCTTCATGTACCTGTAATTTCAGGACCTGATTTCACCACCGAACTGGATCACAGTAGTGAAAGCATTCGTATTTGGTGGTAGTTTAAGGTAGGATGGCGGCTTTACCACCCCTTGAGCTCCTCTACCACCATCCCTGACTTACCTTTATTATTTGTTAAAATTAAACACGTTTTTATAATTATTCTAACTTTTGTTGATTTTGTTTTTGCTGATTAAGTGAATAAAAATATTATTACTAGACAAATGATGTTTTATTTACAATTTCGTTTAATATTCTTTAAAATAAACGACTTTTAAGCTATTCCGCCTCGTATTTCATATGCTACCTAAGATCCATGGTTTTTTACGTGAGATCCGTGGCGACCCAAAACAAACATATTTTTATTTCCGAAACTATTATGTTTACGTGAGTGCCTTATGGACAGAAAAGTTTGTTTTTAAGCTCTCTTTTGCTACATATTTTTTGTTTTCACAAAACTTGAAAAAAAAAAAATGCCATGGATCTTACGCCAGGAACGCTTCTCTCAGGAATCACCCGTATATAATATATAGCCTATGTCACTCACTGAAAAAATGATTAAAATCGATCCAGTAGTTTGATTTATTCATTACTGCCCGTGGCCCGCACGCGTTAAATTTGGAGTAAAACAATTCCCCCTTTCTATGCATGTATTATACATAAAAACCTTCCTCTTGAATTACTCTATCTATTGGAAAAAAACCGCATCAAAATCCGTTGCGTAGTTTTAAAGATTTAAGCGCCAGCTCTTCTCATGATGGAATACCCATCGGAGCTAAGCTCAGCTAAAGTAATATTCCGCACAACGCTCGTCAATTCCGGGAGCTTGGTGATCTGTCACAAGGGGCTTTCCCTAGTACAGACTTCAGTCTCTCATAAAGGAACAGAACATTAATGTCACTAGCATTTTCTTATCTCTTAAGTAAATACCTTGTTTAAGACCTTTGTGATGAAATAAATAAAATTAATTATTTTATGACGTATTTTTTGACACCTGAACTTTTTATTAGATGCATTTTATTTAATAAGTTTGTATTATAGTTTTTTTTTTTCATGTATATCTAATTGGGCATATATTTAGTTTTCACTTCCTAATAATATAGTGTAATTTTAAATGTTAATAAAATTATTTTCTGATAGTTAAAAAATAAAATGTTAAACAACAATTATTTTATTATTTAGATTAATATTGAAATTTTTATTGGCACAGGAGGCAAATTTTTGACTCCATGAGGTTGCAGACTAATCGTACGTAATCGTAGTCGTACAGTGGTACAAGCTTAACTACCTATTTGATGGCATATGAAATATATTGCTTATTTCTCGAGCTTGTTCACAAAATATATATCGCAATTGAAACTATAAAACATCTCAGAAGAAAATGTTCGTTTGTGGTGTTGCATGACTCCAGCTTTTCTATAATTATCCGATAATATTGCAGAGACTGGAATGCACTTGATTGCCAAGAGACTGTTCTGTCGCCTTGCTAATGTCTTGACAAAGTATTGCATTTTATTGATAGGAAGATGCTGCCAAATAGTTTAATGAATGAGATGGTGTAAATTATTTCAAATTATTGATTGTAACTGTCAGATACGTGTGAGTTATGTCACAGTATAAATATGTACAAACAGTACGGAAACTGCCTACAAACGTGCGAAACGGCACGCACACATAAACATGCACACCGACGAGACCCCTAAGCGATTGTCGCGGTGCTCTCAGTAGCGAGTGCCGCTTAGGTGTCTCGTCGGTGTGCATGTTTATGTGTGCGTGCCGTTTCGCACGTTTGTAGGCAGTTTCCGTACTGTTTGTACATATTTATACTGTGGTTATGTGACTCAGCGATAGCCGAGTTGGAGACTCTAGGACTGCAACGTCAAATGTCTCGGTCAAACCACGGCACACACATCTGACAATAAATCGTCAAGATTCGTCTTTTGGAAGATATGTGCATTTATCATATAAATTATCGCTTGCTAACGGTGAAGGAAAACATTGTGACGAAACCTGCATGCCTGCGAGTGCCTAAAAAGTACTCGAGGTTTTGTGAAGTCTACTAATCCGCACTTGGCCAGCGTGGTGGACTATGACCTTATTCTTCTCATCATGAGAAGAGGCCCGAGCCCAGTAGTGGGACATGTATTAGATACAGAGCTGCTATTATTATATGAGTCATGTTTTGATTTAGGCACAAAAACATTATATACAGCTACACAGAAATCTCACCGCCACCTTATTTGGTGGTGAGTTTAACCTGGAGTCTACTGTAATTAAGGTGAAGTTATATATGCTGCGGTCGGTCCTTGGATGGGGGGCAATTTCGTGCCACAAATAGGCTCACCCCCCACCAATGGGACCTAAACTTAACAGGTAAAATGTGGGATTTGAACACCTCTGCCACCCTCTTTTGGGTCATATAGGCGTGATGCTATATGTTCAACAACAACTTTACAAAGAGTACCTACCTATAGATATACTTTGATTCTATAACAACATATAATTCAAGAAATTGTTATTGGTTATTGTAAGCATTTCTATTAGGCAATTATTAACGACACGTAAAAAGAGAGAGCACGCAGAAACTCGACTCTTACGCACGTAAACATACAAAAAAGCTTCCCACTCCTACAAAATACTTCAAATCCAATAGAACCTACTTTCTCACATTAAGTTCAATTGCACTAATGGCTATGTCATATTATATTCATACAAAAGGCATATAATTAAGCCACAGTGAATGCGCACGCGCCGAATGATAGAGAGGTGATGTAATACTCGCGTATTTTTTTCGAATACCCCTATTCGTATTCATTGACGCCGGTCTATAATACTACAGTGTTCGAATACTTGTGGCTTGCTTGTCTTAGATGAAATACTCGATTCATGTTCCAGAAATTGAGATACGGGAGACGTATCTATTACCAGATACTTGCACTATTGCTTTACTTCAGTGATAATGAAGCCCACAGAGCATATTATACTTATTTACATTATACTAAGTGCGAACACTATGGAAAACTTGATGCTCTGGGGTATAATTACATAGTGTCAAAAATCAGAATGGTCGATCATTGACACCGTTATTGTAAATTTTGACAGCGTTGGTAATCTGCTAAACGAACGGCGCGCGGCGGAAACATGACCGTCAAATTAACAATAAAACTATGGTGTCAATGATCGAACACTATGGAAACAACAGATTTAAGGCCATGGACTATTACCTCGGTTATTTAATTACATACGAGTAAGTAGTTATTTCGACCGAAAATAGTATTTACTAGAGCGAGCGAATACTTAAATATTCGAATACGTACTAATAAGAACCGCTGACTTGGCACACCTCTTCAACGCTGACTGCGCAAATGCGCGCATAATAATAATTAATTAGAGGCAACATTCATACACGTCGCTTTGTGTCTATTATATCTTTGATAAAGATAAATATCTATTATTGTGGAGATGACTGGAGATATATTATTCAGGTCATTTTAAAGATTTTTTTGCTTAGATTGTTTTGACATTTTTTGTGATTTGTTTTGATGATACAGTCCTAGGTTTACAAAGAACTATCTTCATACCAATTTTCAACAAAATCGTTTACGACTTGGTGCAGTAAAGGGGCTTCTAGTCCACCTGATGGTATGTGATAATTGCTAATTAGGACTCTCGGACATCCACAAAAGATTGCAGACACGTCGCTTGTTGCTACTTTTCGGTGTGATGCCTCCCGTACCTACAAATTGTACGAGTAATTTCTAACAGGACCTAATCTCTTCACCCAACTCGAAACACAAGTAATGCAGACATCTATATGCTGGCAGGTTAAAGGTGAGACCGTCACCACCTTCCTTTAAAGCACATTCATATCCCAGTAAAATAAGTGTGAGAGAAAATAATAAGTTTTTTGGTATTTTATTTTAGCGTTCTTAATCCCGTAGATTATCCCATCCCTCATAAAAAAAACTAATCCTTTGGTACAAAATATTGCTAACATGTTGAAGCAGTTGATCATAGTTCAGCCTAACTCACAAGATTTGAGATGAGAAGTATCTATTTTTAGTTATGTATTTACAACTCGTAAATCAATGCTAAGTGGCTTACCAAAAATTGTTACAGTCAACAAACTGTCTAGTTTGAACCAGAATATAAAGTCTTAAAGCTGTTCGTACAGAATTAGCTGCTGAATCCATTTTAAAAATCTTCAGCAGAGTTTAAATCTAAATAAAATCGGTCGCCGAATTCATTAATTATTAGTTTTAAATTTAATATTGCTTTAAACCTATGTGATTAGCTCATGTGCGATAACCGGTGACCGATAATAGGGTCTGGTCAACTTTTAATACTATTTTCGACCGATTTTTAGCCTACAACAGGCGCCATTTTTATAACAGAGTTGTTTTCCAAAAACAATGGTTAGAGTTCAAATGTTGCTAGCGTAAAATTACTTTTTATAAACATGCCGAAGTATCACTACGTGCCGAATTATTACCAAAATACATAAAATTGATGATAAATCCATACAATTCAATATTACAAGCATGAAAACAAGTTAAATACATGACACGACCATTTTACGAAGACGGCAAATTTACGATATGGTCACGACATACATTTCCAATCGTTCTATTTTTCTCCTATAAAAAATCTAACATCATCCTAAAATATCTCAAAAACTTACGTACCCATACAACACAAACTGCAGGACACACTTTCAAGTTAATTCACATTCAAATCACCTTTTCAAATGTAAACACACCGCGTCAAGTTGTCAAAACATGTGTTCATAAACCACGTTTCACCAAATTTGTGTAACTCAAAGGACATACACAAACTACATACATAAGGTACACATGCAAGAATGCGGCTAAACAAAGAAAGGTATGATTTAACACTAAAGAATTCAGACATTTCATTGTCAGATACACGAGCTGATATGAGCTTGTAAATATTTACCCTTATCATATTCGCGCAATGAGTAGGTATTATATCTGTTTTGTGATGCGTTCTCTGGGCTACACCCTACACTATCTATCTAGTTGAACATTTCACATTGTACGTCATTGATTTCAATTATTTGAAATCAGAAAGAGGGGTTAACCGTGGCAGATTCTGAAATTTAGCAGTGTGGAACGCTAACTCCGCAATTGCTTGTCAGTTAGATTTGTTAATTTTAGAAAAGAAAACAGAAATCAATTCATTAATTTCATGAGCCCCAAAGGGCGCTTGAACACGTCAAAACAAACACCAAAATACAAAATATGTAATATTAAAATAAAACTTAACTAATCTTCTTCTTCTTCGTCGTGTCGATGGCTGAGTCAAATTTTATTTTGACTTGCCATCGTGGTGAAAGGATTAGCCAATTCGCTTTGGACAACTTGCGAATTGCCCAGGGTGCGCCGGACGTAGGGAATTGTTGTGTACGTCACTCGGGAAGGCTCCTTTCATGCACCCCACTTAACTAATTAAATTATAATACTAATTGCATTAAAATAATTTTAATCACTGGAGCTTATATTGACTTTAATTCCACTTTGAAATTTGAATTTAAATCAATTCAAGTATCAGCAGTATTAATAAGTATGTAAAGATTTGTTTTGTTTACTGTGTGTATGGGAATAAAAAAAAATTGTTTTCTTAGTTCACTAACTAAGTTTCGATAACCTATTTAAATTGGTAGAAACAAATACAGGTTAAAGTTTAATTAAAAACAAATTTTCACAGTCACGAGAAGAACCTAAATCAATTCGGATATTGATTGATTGATGACAGTTTCAATTAAACCAACTTTCAACACTTTCATAATCTCAAAAGCACGATCTAACACGAAATTAGATGTCAAATATGTCCGGTTAAGCCTAAGCTTGCTTTTAACACGTCAAAAAGTCCACTTAAGGGACAATCAGACTAATCAAGACCCATTTGACAAAGATTTCGTTTTAATAAGGTTTCGTTCATTCTTTACAACATTTGTGCTGAATGTAACTTCGCCATGTTGGTTTGTATCCTAGGTAAGATAGGAACAAATGGATGAACGTGACGTCACGAAATGACGTTTCATACACTTGAGAAATTTAGGGTTCTGGTAAAAGGCGACCGTAGCTGGATGGCTAAAGCGGCTGCCCGGTGTGCAGTAAGGTCGCAGGTTCAAATCCTGCCGGTCCCATATCTTTTTCAACTGTTTCTTAGTATAAGGTATAGCTATTGGTTTTAAACATTAAAATGTTTGAAAGAGATTTTGGAAATTGTTGTCATTGCATGAGAAGCAAATTTATGTGACACATCACATTTGATGTTTTATACCTATTCACGTTTTGAAACTAGCGGCATAAAATGAATGCCAGAATTATAAAAAAATTTAATGCTTACACGGTTAAATGGTTTATGGAATTATTGTCGTGACAATTTCAATTAAACAGATTGAATATACAAGTTAGTATTCAGTTGGATCCTGAATCTATTAGTCTGATAGTTATTCCGATTGACGCCAGTTTTTTTAGCAAATTTGCTCATAATATGGAAACGTGTTAACTAAAAATAGCTAAGCCAATTACAATCCGTTTACATTGGGTCTAACACGAACATATTGGTTAAATAAGTGAGGTACAGCGGCCAGTTATCGGCCATTATATCGAAAAACAATTTATTGGTTAATTAAAACCGACAATTAAGTGGTTTTCGGAGCTAAATTTATGGTAATTGGTAAACGGTGACTGGAAAAAGTAGCGCGTTTTTTTTCACAGTCTAATTAAAACTTTGCGATATAAATTAATATTGTGAGCCTTTATGATGTTTTAATTGAAGATAAAAGTCCTTGGCGCCTTGGGTTTTTACTGTTGGAAAGCCTTTTTGTCTGTCACGTTCATATTTTAAAAGAACTATCAAATAGCACCACTCAGTTAAAAGTTATACGTGGTATAACATAAAAAAGTATACACGTTGACTTAAGAACCTCCTTTTTTTCGTCGGTTAATAAGATGTTAAATATAATAATATAGATTATTACAACTTCCTCCAAAGCACACTTTGCCACTCTTGTCATTTCAATTCATTTATGACATAATAATCAAAATAAGACGCCAAAAGACAATATAAATTGACGTTTCTAAAATGACAACTACGTCATAGTCGGAGTGAAATGTCAAGTAGCAAGCCGTGCTAAGGGCGCTGATAAGACTTCCAACCGATATTAATAAAATTAAGGTAGTAGGAACAAAATTATTGGGACTTCAGGGTTCATTTACACGGTAAAAGTTTTGCAAGGCGATTCTTTTGCCATTTCTTGCTTTGAATTGCGACAATTCTATTGTTTACTTTGTTTATCTCGATTTTACATATAGCAGCACGTTGTTGGCATTGTGCCTGGTGAATGGCGATGGGCTCACCCCCTATCAAACATAACACGTAAAATGTGGGTGTTTAATACCTCTACCGCACACTTCTGGGTTATAGACTTGATATACTGTTATGTTAACATTTTAGAGTTCTGTCAACTCGAAAACAATTAGTACCTGTTTTATATTAGGTATACCCCACCGATAATCACCTTCTTTACCTTGCAACACCTTAGTCTACATCAGGCAGTGTGAAATACCGCGAAATCCATACAACTCAAACGAGCCAAAGCAAATGTTTGTGATTGCAAAGTTCGCAAACCATCGCGTGGGCGCCTGAAAGGTTGACTAATAATGTCACGTCTCTTTGTCAAGGCGAGATAAATAATGCAACGAGGGTATTTTGATTTATCAAATTATAAGCTTGTGTGGCTCACTGTGCGCAATAGGAAACTGTAAGCGCAGTGAGCAGCTGAGTGTAAAAGAAATGAATAAGCAACTGCTAATCGCGAAGGTAAATTCGTTGCGGGTTCCAAGACAATTTTAACTCTCCCTGGGATTGCCCGTGTGTCATGCACGGTGCCTTTCAGTTGGTTACCGCTGTAGATCCTGGCGTCACAGGAGTCACAGTGGTGGGCGTGTGGGTGGGATTATAATCGCGAAGGTTTTGGAAGGGTAAGATGTTGGTCAAGTTGGTGTTACCTCAGCAGTACCTCTCCCAAAGATATTGTATGATTCTTTTGATTCCGGCTGATTGAATTTATCAAAGGTTAGTAGAAATCAATATGGTGAACCTAGTCCTAGAAATGGCCTACCTACGCTAAATCCGTCATTCACTTCAATCCACTGCCCACTTAGCGGGGCTTCCAACTCTTGAAATTTAGATTCGACACTCCACTGTCGAATCTATAAGTAGTTTCACAATTGATAAGTTATCAACATAGAAACATCAAAACACAAAAACGGCAAGGGTATTCCCTAAATGCGTTTAAGAAATTTGAATAAATGTCAATCAAATATCGACCGTATTCAATGGTGATAAGGATGCATAAAATTTTCTAGACCGACAATTTCCTTTACAGAATCACACCACGGTTCTATGTTGATACCTACGTCATAGTCAAATCTAAATAACAAGAGAATGGCGCCGTGCTAAGCGACCTGGGTAAATATATAATCGTATTTTGGAGTCTTATCTTTTTTTGGTAGTTTTTTTTAGTTTCAGTGCAAGGCTGCGACTCAGGCGCGACGTGTTGCACTCTCTTGAAAATGCCTAAAATTATAAGTGAAACCGCGGTGGACTAAATAGACCAACATTACGTGAGTAACACCCGTATTTCATAATTTGAATAGTGTCTTATCTCTTTAACATTATAGTGTCAATATCTCTAAATTACACAGAAAAAAATAACTAACAATATCATTAAAATGCGATAATTTTAATCCGATAATATTATGCAAATTTTCTAGATTCTAGAGAAGAAATATAATAAAGAAATTTGAAAGGGTAGACTCCGTGTTTTCATACTAACGTAATAAGGGTTTAACTTTGATATTATTAAGATTTTATTAATTTTTACTGACAAATCATATCTAAAACACTTAATCGCATGTTTATTAACGCCCATTTCGACAAAATTATTTTAATCATATTTACTTAGTTCTATACAAACTGAAAAATTAAAATAATACGTTAGAAAAACAGACGCCAACAAACATGCGTTTTAGTGTCTTTGATATAAGCTGCCTATAAAAATAGATAAAAACTTAATAATATTAAGTTAACCCATATTACGTTAGTATGCAAACACGGCGCTCAGGAGTCTAACCCTTTCAAATTTATTTATTATATTTCTTGTCTATTAGCATATTATTATCATAATAAAATTATCACGTTTAAATTAAGTTGTTGGTTCTTCCTTCTGTGTATACTTAATAATATTCAAGATAAACCCATATTAAAAATAAAATAAATAAAATAAAATTCATTTATTTCGAGCAGCAAGACCCATAGGAAGCAACATCAAAAACATATTAAGCTAGGTTCATATTGGTGTGTCGGGGCCAGGACGCAATCGCTTTCGTTCATTCACTATGACTAGATTCACATTAGTAACACAACACAACTTACTAATGTGAATCTAGTCATATTGAATGAACGAAAGCGATTGCGTCCTGGCGCGCCCCAACACAGCAATATGAACTTAGCTTTACTTTTGAATGGAAAACAGCCAAGCAATTGTTCCTCCTTTAAACTAAAACTACAGACTGCTACCTACATTTAGAGTAATATCTCTATACTTCTTGCAGGTGTGGTCCTACAATAGGCGGATGGAAGAACTGGGGTTAAGTTCTTTCATCCGCGTCTTCCGCGACGAGAGTGACGTTCTTTGGTCGCGCCGGGACGTCACCCTAATACAGAGACGGTGCCCCCACGGCAAACGCTGAACGGGTCACTGATGTATGTCATAGTTCCGGTGACCCGTTCATAAGGCAAGTGTAGGCGCACGGTGGTGTTTTAGTGGGTGAGGGCCCCACATAACCGCACCGTTCCCCCGAACGGTGCGGTCTGGTATGCGGTCAGGTACATTTCACCACCTATAAAAAAAAAAAAAAAAAAAAAAAAAAAAAGGTGTGGTCCTACAAAAAAAAGAAATATAATCTGGAAGACTTATAAAGCCATATTATTAACTTTAAGTATACTCTCCATCTACATTTTATAAATATTTGACTTAGAGTGATTGTCTGTTTTTTCAACATAATCAATATGCAAGATGTTTATCTTAAATGATAGTAATAGCTTATAATTTATTCTGTGTACAGTTAGCAAAAAAGTGCCCGCTTTACGATAGGAACGAGTGTTGGAGATGGATAGTTTTTTGCTGACCGTACTAATGATATGAAGTATGCTTTGATTTACATATTTTTTGAGCAGTAGAGTTCTGATTCTAGTGGAAAAGACATTTATAAATATAATTATCGACGACCGGATGGCGGAGTGGGTAATGTACCTGCCTGCGACGCCGAGGTCATGGGTTCGATTCACACTTAAGACAAATCTTTGTATGCATGAACATGGGGTTTGTCTTAGTCTGGGTGTTTCTATGTTTAATAAGTATATATTTACAAAAGAAAAGTATATATGTCTTAGTATCAGTTATTCTAGTACCTATAGTACAAGCTCTGCTTAGTTTGGGACTAGATGGCGTTGTGTGTGAGTTGTGAAATATGTATTATTTATTAATTATTTATTAATTTAGAGGTCTGCAATGTTCTACAGTTCTACGTATACTTAGCAATAATATAAAAACAAAATGGAGCATTGACTGATTACAATGGCGATTAGATTGACCTTATCAATAACACTGTCTTCGATAAATTGCACGTCTGTATAATACATAGATAGGTAGCTACGTAATCACAATCATAATAATGTAATCACTTTCTGCGATATCTGTTGCTTCGCTTGTGTTTATATTTTCGTATATATATTTTTGTTTTTAAACTTTTTTGTACAATGAAACAATTTATAAAACAATTCATAACACAAAATACAATAAAGGCGAGCTTAAATCAAATTTGAGTTCTCTTCCAGCAAACCTTACAGTAATAGAGGAGAGGAGGATGCAAAAAGAGGGCAAAATCAAGTGTACAACTCAAAGGAAAAACGGAGTTACCATTATTATGGTAAAAAAAAAATAATAAATTAATAAAAAGTATTTTTGTACAGTTTTTGTGAGGCATAATAATATGCTTTAACAAATCTAAAACTAGTAAATCGCGGCTAACTTCAAGAAAGTGTAAACAATCTAAAATAAGACGACAATGACCTAAATATAAGTGTAAGGGCATACTAACGAGATCGCTGAACAATACCTTCTTAATCATTGTACCTACTGTTCCTTTCTTCTTTTTTTTTTTTTTTTTTTTTTTTTTTTTTTTTTTTTTTTTTTTTTTTTTTAACCTATATTGTCCCATTGTTGGGCAAAGGTCTCCCCCAAAGACTTCCATTCTTCCCTCTCTTCAGCTTTATCCTGCCAATCTTCCAGAAAGGTGTCCAAGTCATCGCGCCAGCGTTTTCTCGGTCGGCCTCGGCGACGACACCGGTTCTCCGGCATCCATTGTGTCGCGATTCTTGACCACCTTTCTGGATGCATTCTGCAAACGTGCCCCGCCCAATCCCACTTTAGCTTTGCGGCTTTGTTGCCTGCGTCTGCGATTCCGGTTTTGGAGCGGATTTCGGTGTTTCGGACTCGGTCTTTGAGCTTTATGCCCAACACACTCCTTTCTATAGCTCGTTGGCAAACCTTGAGTTTGGACTTTTGCGATTCGGTCAGCGACCAGGTTTGGGCACCGTAAGTCAAGACGGGCAATATGCACATGTCAATGAGTCTGCGTTTATGTGTCATAGGAAGGTTGCTCTTCAATAACTCTTTTAGGGACCAGTAGCTCCTCCAGGCTTTATCGATGCGGCGATCAATTTCTTTATCCTGCCTGTTTTTGAAAGAAACTAGCTGGCCCAGGTAGATATACTCATCGACATGGTGTATTTCTTGTTCATCTATTCTTAACTTACGTTTAGTACTGTTGGTCATTACTTTTGTTTTTAACCTATTCATCGTCAGTCCAACCTCAAGGCTTGCAGTGCTCAGGTCTTGGAGCATCTCTTGTAGTTCAGTAGCGGAATGAGCGAACAGAACTATGTCATCCGCGAATCGCAGGTTGGTGATTTTCTTTGTGCCAATAGCAACTCCTTTTGACACCCACAAGTCCGTCAAATTTTTAAACACCTCCTCCAAAATGCTTGTAAAAAGCTTTGGAGAGAGCGGGTCACCTTGCTTAACTCCTTTCTCGATCTTGAAAGTTGGTCCTGTCCGGTCAAGCTTGATATTAGCTGTGCTATTGTTGTAAATGTTTTTTAGAACTGTTATGTATTGTTGATTTATGTTTTGATTTGACAGGGCGTTAAATATTGCGTTGTGTGTTACGTTGTCAAATGCTTTGGCATAATCTATGAATGCTAGGTACAAAGGCATGTTAAATTCGTTATGTCTTTCAATAAGTTGGTTAACGGCTTGTAGGTGGTCAACCGTGGAAAAACCCGGGCGAAAGCCAGCTTGTTCAGGCGGTTGGTGTGAGTCTAGTTGCCCATCGATTCGGTTATAGATGATCTTAATAAAAGCTTTGTATAGATGGGACACTAAACTTATTGGCCTGTAGTTGTTAATGTCAGCCTTGTCTCCCTTTTTTCTACTCGTTAAAAAAAGTAGTAGGTATTGTCCATAGCGCCAAGGGTATATATTTTTTTTTGGTTGATTAAACTGACTATAACCAAAGAATAAAGAGGAAAAGAAGGATTACTTAGCAAAAGTATTTAAAGAAAAAACGACTTTATAACGTAAGCAATATGGTGCAATTTAGCTCACCTCAAAGTAAAGCTTACTTTTCTTTAGTTGCCTACAAAATTCATTGCAAGCAAATTACAACTTTATTTGTTTGTATTACGATTCAAAATACTCTAAACCTATGCAGCTCACGATGCAGCTCTGAATTGGTAGGGTTGACGGCCATTAGAAACTACTATCACCAGCGGCACGTAGCGTAGACTCGGTCGTGTTAAATTTTATTAATAAGAAATTATTTTCTTAAAAAAATACAAATTATAAATATTTCTATATTTAATTTTTAGCACACAATCTTGTGCTTCAGTTGAGTAGGTATTGGCCGTATTGCGTCATTAGACGAAACATTTCGGACATAACTTTTCTTCTCAATATTGCCCAGGGTATGATTGACTGTCCTGAGCTTCTCTCAAAGATTAAGTTGCGAATACCACAAAGAAATTTACGCAAAAATCTCTTGTTATACAGACCTCCGAGCCGCTCAAACTTTAGAATAAATAGCTTTATGCCTAGAGTGTCTTGTGAATTTAACAAATTGAATGTTGACAGTCATTTTGATCTCTTTACTACTAGTAAACATTCTGCTAGAACCCATCTAACGAATTACTTTGTTAAAAATGTATAGATTTGTAATTACTAAATTTAATTTTAGATACTGTTGTGTGTATTTTTTTTGTAGGCATGTGAAACCTTTTTTTCATTGTTTTTAATATTAAGTTTTAAGGTGTCAGTTGGGTACTCTTTTCTTTTAACAACTATATAGTGATTTAATTTAAAATTTTGTAATGTTACCATTATGTTGCTGACTGTATGTGGAAGCTTGTAATTGGCGTTTGCTGACCTATTTTGTTCAATTATTTGTGTGTGGCTGTTAGCTCCCCTAATAAAATAAAATAAAATAAAAAATTAAGAAATAAAAATTCAATTCAGTTTTTATAATCAAATATTTATTATAAGGAAAAACACAATATTATGCAACCCATAAATGCCTAACCTTGACATATTTCTTAATTTCTTTCTTAGAAGCTTTAAATTTACGGTTATTAAATTTACGTAGTTTCTTTTTAATAAATAGCCGGACAAATAATTTTATAAGATATTCAACTGGAATTTCGAAGCGTAAGTATTTAATTGCGCGGGAAACGTGCGGTGCGAGCGCTCAGCCGCTCAGGCGGGCGTGCGATAGCCCTCTGTCGTTTGTATCGTCGACTATACACCAAGCGGTAGGCATTTAGCGCGTAACCTTGAGCGAGTGACACAGGCCTGCTATAACACAGGATTCAAATTAACAATTAATTGTGATAAAACTTAACACTTAGTGTATGACCTTCTCAAAGTGAATAAAGCATGCTATTGACGTAGTACCTACTACAAGAATATTTCCAATCTATTTGGTTTAACGTTAGTCGTCTTGATTCTGCTATAACTTGGAAACAACAACCATAAGGCTTAATAGGCAGAGAATAACAAAACACTATAGAATATTTTAAAATTCAAATCTCACAATATGACATAGATATAGACCAGTGTCGATAATTTTTAAAACCAAAATTCTCCTCCTTTTCTAATGAGTTTCATCCTTCTATTAATTTTTTCACTTTTAATAATTTTTAAAGGCTTCTACCCTGGTCTAATAATATAATAATATAAAGTGGATGTTCATGGCTGCAAATAAAAAAAAAAAATTGGTTGGCAAGATAAAAATGAATAAACAAGGACTCTGTCGAACTGCGAAACCAAATTGAGCATAAAATAGTCAGGTAATATGTTTGAAGACTTACGGACTAATTCTTAAGTAAAAAAATCGGATTTAACAACGGAGACGCAACTAAAACATGATTCATACCAGACTCCGGATGTCGTCAATCAATCATCGAAGCTGCCAATAAATCAACTATTAGTTGTCCCATACCGTACAATTAACATGGCTACGATTTATGAATAACTAGAGCTGTGCCAATAAAATACTAATATGGTATGTGCAGTATGTGGTACTATGGTATGGGCGTATCATAAGCATAGCTGTCAAGCAAAACATTACAGTATTTCAGAAGCAGGACATTCTAGAAGAGTTGTGCAGCGTTCAGTGGATGGTAAGTGGAGTTCTTTACCGATAGCTAAAGAAACTTAAATGTTTCTTAATTCTCAAAGTCGTAATAGTTTCGATTTGTATGGAAGTTTAATAATATTTAAATGTTCAGAAACTTTTGTTGCTGACTGTACCTGTATAATCTGTGAGTCCTGTAACGTTGATATTTTATTTTTAAAAAAATTCAATAGTCAGCTATTACCATATTGTTTATTGTTGACTTGTTTAGAAGTGTGTAGGTAACGAAGTAAAAATAAATGTTATGTCTGCATGCAATAGCCATAGTCTTGATACAATGCGCTTGGAATTGCAATGAACTTAACCAACCTTCACTTACGCGTGCTTCAGCTTTTTGATGGTATACCAATATGACTACCAGTAAGCCAATGGATAGTACATTGTACACCAAGAGATGAAAGTAGTCGATTTCATTGAGGGTGTAGTTTGTTTTAATACACCCGAAAGATATCGATCTTTCTACCTAGTGATACATAGTGCTTTATACTACACCTACAAAGAAACAAAATCTACCAAAAACAACAAAATCTACCAAAAAATACAGAAACTACCAATATTTACCAAAACAACAAATAAACAAAATAAATCACAAAATGAGAGAAAAGGACTTGGCCTTCATATCAGAGGAAGTTTTCCTACTCTTTATCCCACTGTGCTCTGCAGCGGGCGGAAAAAGTAGGAATAGTCCCGCTGATCAGAACTCGCAAACTTTCTTTGATAGATATTCTCCGTACGACATACTGCAATGAGGTACTTTCTACGTAGGTGTATTATAAAATAATATATTATGTGAATCAAACTCAGCCCTTAGGCTAAAAATTATGTACAGATTAACTCATAAGGAGTCTCAGAAAATTGTACGTTTACAGCGGCTTATGATAAAACGTCAAAATACCTATATACGTTCTAATGTCCCCAATAAACTTCTTTGTGTCCAGTATCCTGCTAAATCTAAGCTACTAACTTAGATTATAATCAGAAACTGGTTCGCAACAAAGCTTTTCTGTTACCTACCACCGTTTTACTGTTAGCTGTAATAACTCATTTACTTTTTTATTGTGACGTCATTTATTGTGGCCTATCTGATCTAGATTGGTTTTAAATTTAATAATATCTCATAGTGTGGTATTTTGATTACGGGGCATAATGTGCACGATATAGATTTTGTACAGTTTCTTAGTCGAATAGCATCACATAGTAGAGAATGACGGTATTTTCTGATGTAAATACAAAGGGCATTTTCGCACTGTATCCGATTCTTCTTCCGTTAAATGTGACCATACGATTCGGATAGTATCCGATCAGTGTTTCGATTGTGTCAGAATCAATTGACATAAGGTTTTGACGGATAAGAATGTAGTGCGAAAGTTCCCTTCGACATTCTATCTATTTTCTTTAACTCTGATTTATTACGGTCATAGACAAAGCATCACTCGCTCATTACGGTGACGTAAGGACAAAATATAAAACTTTTCTTTCTTTTTTAAACGACGCCCGCACTAGTAACAACTGGAGTCGCGGGGTGTTCACAAACATACATTTTACACACACAAAGCACACCCAGAGTCAGAACAAATCTTTGTTCACACAAAGATTTGTCCCATGTGAAGATCGAACCCACAACCGCAGCGCAGTTGAAAGCGAAGAGGCGACCGATTTAACCACTACGCCAACCATTCACTGAACTACACCTACTGCTCCAAGAACTTGGTTAATATAGCGACTAACTTGCGTTTGTTTTTTTATGTAAATAATTACTAGAACGGAACGGTATTTGTTTTGATTGAATCTTAGGTGGTCCAAAACGAGTTCGAAAGTCGATAATTAAGGCGGCAAATATTGAGTTAATATGAACATTAATTATAAGTATGGAATTAAGATATCATTAGTTTCATTTCTTGAGAAGTTAAGTTACGTAAAATGTAGTTTCTGATTTATCGATTTTCTTTTGACTCCTACACTACTCACGTCGGTAGTTATTAGATATGGTGTGGATGGCTGTAGACTGAAAAAAACTTAAACACACCGCTACACATCAAGCTATACATTTCCAGCTCCCTTAGCACAGCTTTCCGCTCTTGAAATTAAGCACTGGTGGTAGAGCTCTTGCACTGGTGGTAGAGCTCTTGTGAATGAGCTCGAGGGCGGCAGCACCACCGTCTCACCTTTAACCTGCCGCCAAATAGTAGTGCTTCCATTACTGTGTAATAGGCACATGAGGCATAACACCGCAGTCCTCATCTGCAGCGACGCATCTATAATCTGCTTTTGTGGATTGTTGATGTCCATGGGCTGTACTCCACTTACCATCAGGTGGACTACACGTTTGTTCGCTGTGGGCGTAGTATAAAAAAAAAAAAAAGCTTCGACTGTGACGTATGGCAAAAATCAAAAGAAATTGTCGTTTCTATGTTGATAACTACATCATAGTGGAATCTAAATGTACTAAAACGGCAATATTAGCTGGTCTCATTGCACGGGAAGCCTAAACAATGCAAGACCACCTCATACTGGAAATGTATGGGGTGCATGACAGGAGCCTCCCCGAGTGACGTACACAACGGTTCCCTACGTCCGGCGCTCCCTGGGCAATTCGCGAGTTCTCCAAAACGAATTGGCGAATTCTTTTACCCGATGGCAACTCAAATAGAATTTGATTCAGCCATCGACACGACGAAGAAGAAGAAGAAGACTGGAAATGTATAGCTTGAAGCTATTACAGTATGAATGAGTTCATAAATGACAAAGGGTAGACACCACAGATATAGATCTACATAGATAACGCAAATGCATGTACTTCCCGTGTCCGAACCCCGACCAAGCGTCAAGGTTGGTCACCGCTAACTTCAGTCCACGCGCGTCTTTTGTTAGAGAAAATCATAGCGGACGGCCGTTTGAATCGTACTGGGCGGATGGGCATCGGCGGCATCGGTGTCTTTGAATCGGTTTGGATTTCCTGTCACTTAATTTCGGCTGTGACGTCACAATAGGTATTAAAAAGTCGGCACGCTTGGTTTCAATACAAATCGTGATACTTGCGTTATCTATGTAGATCTATATCTGTGGTAGACACAAAAATCTAATGAATTTATTTTAATTTTAAAATTTTTGTTTAATGTATTTATTGTTCTATCTTCCTTTTTCATTTTGATTAGCGTATGTAATTTATTGACATTTAATTATTTGACATTGTTATAATGTTACGGTCATCCAATGTGTTTTTATTTTATATTTATATTCTTTGATGTGCCAATTTTCAACACAATGTATTTTGTTAAGAAATCAATGACTTATGATCTTATGAATTATGAAGTGTAGCCATGTGCACAATAGTAAATTCAGCTGGATTAACAAGTCGTCTTTTGACTAGCTAAGCTACCTCTACATTTATGAATATTTTCTTCTCTACACACTGTCTTTCAGATTTATTCAGTACGTAGAGTACTTAATAAATAATAATACGTACGTTAGTTCAGTACATAGAGTTCATAGTAGGTATGAACTCTACGCACTAGACACCGTATCAGGTAGGCCCTGGAATTGCCGACGTACTTATATATCACAGTACATAATAACAAAATTGTTTGTCGATATTCTGAGACAAATAAAGTACTTTATACCGACTATAGCTCTAAAGGAAGACAGCATAGACTACGTTGGTTATATGCTTTTTTGGAAGAGTTCGTCTACAGTTCTACCCGTCGCGTCGTTTACGTCTTTTCGAAATGCAATCGATAGATTAAACTTGGAACTCGTCAAAGACAATCGTTTTCCTCCTAACTTCTTAGAACTTTACGCGTGAATTAAAACTTTCTTTTTTTATTACCTACGCTTATTTTGTTTCAGACATTAATCTCTGGCATGGATATTTTGACTTTGAGTACGATACTGGGCGAGAATCTCGCTGAATACTTGAAGATTTTATAAAGGTTTGTAATAACTGCTCAGCTCAAAAGTCCTATTCCGTCCAATACTTATGACTCGCATAAATTTGTTATAAGATAGGTCGGTACAAACGGGTATACATCAAGCAATACATTTCCAATATGAGATGGTCTCGCATCATAAAAGCTTCCCTAACAATATGAGACCATCTTATATTGGAAATGTATAGCCATATACTTACTAAGAAACAGTTAAAAAAATTATGGGACCGGTAGGATATGAACCTGCGACCTTCTGCACACCGTGCAGCCGCTTTAAACAACCAGCTACGGTCGCCTCTTGCCTGGAACCTATATTTCTCAACTGTATGTTACGTCCTTTCGAGACGTTACGTTCATCCATTTGTTCCTATCTTAAATAGTATACAAACCAAAATGACAAAGTTACATTCAGCACAATGTTGTAAAGAATTCCTGGCAAGAACCGACCGTAGCTAGTTGGTTAAAGCGACTGCCCGGTATGCCGAAGGTCGCAGGTTCAAAGGCCGGTCCCATAATTTTTGAACTGTCTCTAAGTATAATTTGCTAAGCATAGCTAAATGCTATAAAAATAATCGACACGAAGATGTAGAGAAATAGCTTGATGTCTGTATGTAAGTTTCATGACCGCATGAATTGTATCACACAACAAACAAATCAGGCAGATGATCTCAAGAACTAAACCTTTAATCTGCCCGTGTTTATAATACACTCAGAGATTATCTAGGCCTCTCCTCAGGTCCCTGAACCCTGTGTCAATGAAATATCTTGCTATACGTTTTTTGTTCAGCTGTTTTTACAGCTATGGAAAGGAGAGATAGGTATAGATTGGTTATATATTATTTCTTTAGCTTGTATTGATGATATAGATGCTGTTGTACATACGGACCACTTTACAGATACCAATTTTAAGGGTTCTTCGGGTGTAGAAGCAGTCTTCTCTCGCCGTTTCGCCATAGTTACTATGAGAATATAATAAAAAGAATTCACCTGAAAATAAACGAAATTTTCGATTTCATGCCAGTTGCTTTTGTAAAGTTTTGTTCAAAATAGGGCGAATGGAACTCATTATACAAACGGCCGAAACTTCTGTTTGTATATGATTCGCTTTCCTACTCCTAATTCCCAATCGATTTCTTCTGAAGTACTTATTTCAAGTAGCTGGCGATGGGAAATTTGCAAGTTCTTGGTCTTTGTACCAATTAATAAATGCAACTATTTTAATTATTGTTCAAATAATGTAAAGGTAAGGTATATTTAAAACCCCTGCTACTGAGATTTCCTAAGCAGAAAATCGAGTCTTCAACTTGATAATAGAAGCACTCATCAAACATTACATTGAAAGTTTGTTTACGCAATAAATCTCTTAACAAATGAATTCGATAAGTTCTTAAATCAAAAACAAACACTTACATAATCAAAGTTTACACAACCGTAGCCCATAAACCCATTGCCCTTTTCACCATAGACAAAATAAAAGATTAAGCATAACGAGTTCGCTCTCGATTAAAAACAAAATAAATAACTCTATGGCTAAAAATAGCGGGCCTTTTGTGCATCACGTTTTGGAATAGCTGTCTAAAGCAGGCAGCTTAAACATTTCTTCTTTAATGTTATATATATAATGGTGAAGTTTATTTTCCATAGTTTTAATTACCATACGTTTCGACTCATCTGAACGCTATGGTAGCTAAGTTTTCAGTTATCTACCTAATACTCGATTTCGTCCATGTTAAAGGTCACTGCTCTGCTCTTGTAGGGATTAGTGTGATGTTAAATAACTTATAGCCTTTCCGTAAAATGTGGCTATTAAATGTAAATAGAGTTATGTAACTCCGACCATCCGATACAGATATTAGCGGGTTCAAACAAACGACTTTATTAAATTTGCATATAACGTGATTGTCATAAGGAGCACATAGATATAACTACTACACTCTTCGCCTCTTCTTGTCGCTTTTGCCACGGCGCCGGCGATTCGACTATGACGAAATTATCATAGGAACGTCAAAAGCAAGTCAAAAGACAAAATAATTTGATGTTTCCATGTTAATAATTACGTCATATTCAAATCCTTATGTCCAGAGTGGTATGCCATGCCAAGAAGGTTGGTGGTAGAGCATTTGTAAACAAGCTCGAGAGAGGCTGAACCTTTAAACTAGGTGCTGGCAAAAAAAAATGTTATTGGGAGTATTCTGTATGTATTCTTAGTATAATTTGCTAATCATAATGCTATAGAAGCAGAATGCAGCTATATGCTTTAAAAATAATCAACCAGATCAGTAATATTAGGGCATCACCTCACCACCGAACAAGAATACATTATTGATTATTTAGCCTATCGCATTCCACCGGACACAAATCCAATTATTATGCTCTTATTGAGAATTTCCTGACGGAAAAATCGCCTTTAACACTTTTACCCAACCCGGGAATCAAACCCGAGATCTCGAGGTAAGAGGCGTATATATATAATGATCATTTATCTTGTGAATTTGTGTCCGGTGGATGGCGATAGGCCTTATCACATGGGAGTCATGGGACACAATTAAAAACAAAAACAGAAAAACAATCAAGACGAAAAAATAAAGTTGAGTGATGTTATGTTATCCTGAGAAGTAGCAACACATCTGCATTTATAACCGACTTCCAAAAAGGAGGAGTTTCTCAATTCGATTGTAGTTAGTTACCATCACTACTTTTAACATCTAAAGTCTAACTTTACATGGACTACAGCAAAACGCTCCATACAAAAACCTCATAAACTTTTTAAATACAATACTGCCTATCTAACACGTTGATGCATACGTTGACCTCTGCTCGTCCCATAAAAGTGAGTCGTGATAATAACTGCTTAGCAACAGTTTAGTTAGTTAGCTGTTAGTTGTCTAGCCTAGAGCGTTTAGAGCACGTTCGTAGAATAAATGCGGTTAAACATGCAACCATTTTTATTGCAAAGCACTGTTTTACGAAATGGTGGACTGACGACAATAAATGTATAATAGTCAGATTTTTATTCGCCGAGCCTTAACCTAATCATATTGTGGTCAACTTCTAGTCTAACGGATTCAGCTGAATATTAGTATTTTATTTAATTTTCAGACAAAACATTAATAATAATATACAATGATAATAAACTTAGGATCTATAATATTGTACAAAACTACTAGATACATACCTATATATAATTTAGAATGATATTCTAAATGTAATGGCAGTCGGCAGTCTATTTAATAGTGTGATAATATTATAATTATATATTCAATCTAAATGTTAAATAGATTCAATATTATGTAAAATTTAATTATTTATTAATTGATGTTATGTATTATTGT
Organism: Hypena proboscidalis; assembly: GCA_905147285.1. NCBI lineage: Eukaryota > Metazoa > Arthropoda > Insecta > Lepidoptera > Erebidae > Hypena > Hypena proboscidalis. The sequence continues at coordinate 4,968,888 of LR990147.1, forward strand.
TATTTTATTTTTAAACCAACATTCAACTACATAATATCACAGAATAGTTGTAAATGTTTTTAAGTAGTAGAATAAATGGCTTTTTTATTTTATTTTATTTTATTTTATTTTTATGTAGAGCGAATGCCATCAGACCTTCACCAGTACGAAGTAATAGGTACGATACTTATTGATACGCTGACGTTTCATACAAATGGATAGGTTAACTGTCAAATGTTTTTATAGACAAACATGCTCTTTTTTATTTGGCTCATCATGGGCATTCTGGTGACCACGATTGCTTCTCGACCAATCAGAGCCGCCCATTTCGACTCATCATCTGAGGGCCGTCATTTTTCAGTAATCTTCCTCAATATACAACATAACATACCCGTTCTATATTCTTCTTTTATTTGATACTTAAGTTGCTTATAGGGTATAGATAGCAAGGCCTTTAGTCCCTTGAAGAGTTACCACAGTTACCATTTACCACCACACATACAAATTTAGACACCTACCTATAAAGCCGGGTCCATACCTAACGATCGAAGGCGCACGAGCCGATTCGTTGGTCCTATTTTAGATGGCTTAGCGAGCGCTAACGAAATCTTTGATCCTTCACCTTTCGGATTACCGACGTTCGCTAAGCCTTCCTAAACCTAATTACGATTGCTGTTGTTTGTGATTGAATCAGATTCATGTGTCAACATTTGTACCAAAAATTTACATATAAAATTCATCAATCGTAATAATGGGGTAGGAATCAAAGGACGCGTCTGTGGGCCTTCGTTCGTTAGGCGTGGACCCGGCTTAACACCTAAGTACAACTCAAAACATTGCAAAGTTCAATCTCATATTTTGCAGTTAGTTTATGTGCGTAGTGTAATGACCCCCGTTAGCTCTGATGTCATAATCATAATGCACACGTAAATAACCATGTTGTGAACGTTTGATTTACGGTTACTTTATAAACTTACTATTTACTAACTTCTGCCTGCGTCTTTGCCCGGGTGATAAGAATTAGCATTTGTCTTTATCCAGGCCTTCAACTATCTCTATAGCAATTTTTATTAGAATCGGACTAGTGGTTTAATTATGACAGCGCAACAGACAGGTGGACAGATAGAGTTACTTTAATAAGTGCGTAAGAGAATACATAATATTAAATAATATTATATAGATAGAGACGTTTCTAACATGCAAATTATGAAATCTATTTTACATTGTTAGCGTTTGACTGCTATCATTGATGTCTCAGATTCGATTCCTCTGGCTCGAGGAAATTTTCTGGGCGCACGGTATATGGGGCCATAGGCTCACTCTATAAATCGTGGGACGTAAACAGATAATTTATGTGTACATCTCAGCTTAACCCTCGTAGGAAACAGGTGTGATGTTATGCATTTCTTATCATGGCGATATTAGTGATGTAGATTTGGCTAGGTAGAGATAGAGACGTTGATTATGCTTTGAATTTGGATACTATCACCTTTAAAACGAGTTGTGCAAATATGCTGGTAGAGTCCATTAGGTAGTTCTTACAGTCAACAATAACTCTTGTAGGTAAACCACTGAGCCAGAGTTACACAATGCTAAAAGGACATCTGTCTTGAAAATAAAACTCTAAATTACAAGACTATATACTACAATGAGTTCAACGAGAAATTATTAACTCATTTCACTGCAGTGAAATTACTTTATACTTCTACCAGAAAAAAGGTAAAGCACTCCACAGCTCCACATAACCAGCGCAAAACTTATTCAACTTCCAATAAGAAAGTAAGGCGATCTTATTCAAACTGAGAAACGTAAAGCTACAATGAGTTTATTAAAAAGGCCTTTAGATACTTCTATAGGTTGTCCGTATGCATAACAGAGACACGCCAGGACTTACAAACTTACAATAAAGAAAGCTTGGATAACCACTCACCACTTTTTGTCGAGACAAATCTTATTCAACCACAAATACACAGCACAGAACTAGCAAATATCACAAAAACACGCACTGTAATTTAAATATAAACACAGACACGATATTGTATTGTTTTTGGTTTTAAAATTGGTGTATAATCAAGCGTGGGGGAGATGGCGGCGTGCGCGCGCGCCGTGCGAGTCAAGCTAAAACTGACCGAACTCACCGACTCGCCGGACCGGTCCATAGCCGTCGCGAACTCGCGCGCCGGGTGAGCGCCTGGTGATTCGTGACCGGCCGCGATTGGGACCGAATGCATGCTTACTTCACTTGGTACCGAGTTTTTGTTACCATATTGTTATTTCATCTTAATACTTGAAATTGTTTTTGTTAAGCAGATTCTTAGAGCCTGGATCGATGATTTAACTTGTGGTTCCAGTAATTCAAATTACAACGACGCTCCTCTACAAAATATTGTAAACTACGTATTAATAATACTCTTAAACAACAATATCGATGAGGTAAGACCATACTCTTTGTGAGACCAGTAAAGTTGTCAGACTTACTCTGCCTCTCCCGGTAACGACAAAATACCGATTGAAAAATATATGAAAACGCAGTTGAACCAATTCGCTCTAGCTAGCCTACCTATTAAAATGGCTGCAAGACTGAAAATGTTATTATTTTTATAGTTGGTACCAAAATATTCACTAAGGGATGAAAGAGAATTTAGCAATGTAACTTATTTCGAATATAATTCACTACAAATGTTTTGCTCTTCCAAAGTCCAAACGCAAGGTCCAACACCTCAAAAACCCAGTTTCAATTCCTTTTAAATTAAAAGATACATTTTAGTATCACATCGTAGTCATTCGGATTATTTTATCCGAGCACAAGTAAGCACCTGGCCCGATATCGTGTTAGAACAAAAAGATAAGACAATCTTTCTTGGAATTGGGGCTATTACTTTAATTATATAATGGCCTAACTCACTGTTTTATTCCTTTATTTGTTTGTAAGTGGTGTTAAGTGTGTGTATTTATTTACATATACACACGTATGTTACCCAAAAATAACCGTCGCTGTTTGGATGATTTTATCTTTGGTAAGCTTTAGAGGAAACACGGAAGATTTTGAGAAGAAAATTTTGAGGTCAAACGCTACGATATGCGTCTGTGTCACATGTACTTGTGGTAGTGGTAGGGCCTTTGTGAACTAGCCCTAGGGTGGAAGCACCATCGTCTCTCCTAAGGTTGTCAGTTAGCCAATCCTAATAGCCGGATAGACCAGTCAGTTTGGCCGGACATTTGTGTAAAAAAGCCGGACAACGCTTCATTATTGAGGATTTTGTGTCGTCCTTATTTGTCAAATGTTTTAAATTAAATTCAACGTCTGTCAACACATAACCTGTTACATTGCTGACCTAATTCTGTAAAGCAATCTTGATCAAAAACCTAACAAAATCCGGAGAATGTTGATTTTGGCCGGACAAGGAGACAAAAGTCCGGCTTTTTCCGGACGTCTGGCAACGCTAATCTTACCTTTAGCACCCTATAGCATGTCGACATAAAAATAGTATTGCCTAAAATAGTTTGTTCCGATTTGATGGGCAGATTTATGATTACACAGTGAAATAAATAGCACGTTAGACATTATATTTGTAGTCTTTAGATGTAACAACGCATTGATCTACAATATTTTTAGGTCACATTAGGTTTTTTTAGATCCCACTTATCCCCGATAAACTATGAGCTCTACATCCATAATTAAAAGTATTAAAACCGAACAAAAACTACCTCTCAATAGGTACATAAAAATATGTATGCGGTCTCCACGCTGAAATATTATTATAATAGTAGGTAATTTATCTCTATTTAGCAGATGATATTTAAGTCGTTATACTGAAGAGTCTCATCTAGCACAGTTATCTTTATAATTGGAGGCGTGGTAGTTACATATTTCATGGATAATTTGGCTTCAGAACTTTTTATAATCCTACTCGATATGTCTATGTAGCTGGTAGTCTAATGGTAACGTGCCAGCTACAAGTTACAGACTCATGAATCCTTACTAATATTATAAATTCGAAAGTCTTATGTCTGTCTGTTACATCTCCATGCCTTTATGGCTAAAAACTGAACTGATATTAATAAAAATTAGCACGGAGATAGTTTAAGAACCTAGAAAGTAGAATCCTTTACAAGAGTTCTTCGAATCGCTATTTCTAGTCTTGAGACCGTCAAGTTCGGCAAACTTCTACAGACAGCAGCAGTGAGCAGGGCTCACCCTTTTAGAGGTCTCTTCTTAAAAGATAATTTTACTTATAAATAAAGTGCAGCTGCCTATTATAATATCAATTATACCATAAATGCAAATCAATTACATAGATTGATAAAACATTGAAAATATCACACCTCGTGGAAATAGTCACGTCCGAGGCTGCGTGTGCGCAATTGGATTGCGTTGTTGCAATTTATAAGGTAGGTATGTACTATAATAATAGTAATAGCTGTGCCACATATATACGCAGAATACAGATATTATCTTAAAAACTATGTTTTTCTATTCGTTTTTCAGCTGTAGGCTTTTGAGTCCATGCAATTTAAAAAACTCAGTTTTAAAATATCACTTTCCCTGAGTACCGATGTATTATTCCTCATGTTATTATATGTGAAGTAACACCTATGAGTCCGTTGAGTATCGCTACAGGAGACTAGGAAGCCACTTCCCGTGCCCCAGGGATTCTATTCTGTGATATAACAATTCATTTTCTTTGTTAAATACCAGTTCATTAAGTTATAAACCTATCACGCTTGTCACGTCTGAGCTGACCTACTCGGCCTAAATACTCAAAGTTCGTCTCAAGCCCTTGAATCAGATATCAGATTGCCAACCTGCTCATATTCAACACGAAAACCACAAGAAATTGACGCTATATCGATCATAGACAACCTGACCGATAACTTTAGTCAATACATAGACTATAGATATCTCGATACAATCGCATTCGTTGCGATAACCAAACCTACTCGATTAGTGCAAAAACACCGATGCAATGTCAACATCGAATCGTAATAAAATAATTGTGTCGTAGTTTATTTAATTATCTAATCAGTTTTAGATAATTCAGTGGCGTTAAGGTAGACTGCCGACTAGTTTATTTGAGATACGAGTAAGTAGCCGAAATGACATACAAACATACATAAGTGTAGGTAAGTGTAGTAGCGATAGCCTGGTGAAAAATATTTTATTGGCAATTTGAATATATTATAAGAGTATACAATTAAGGTCGGTGTGTAGTCCGTTTATGATTACCATTATCAGATCCTCCTTTTCTTAGGATAAATCTTTCATCTTGTTTTACTACATATTCCTCCACTCTAGTTTAAGTTGATCATAGAACGAACATGCACTGCACAATTTGCGCCAACAAATCACGCCATGGCACTGATCAACGCCTTGATTGCTCAGCATCCAGATGTTGATATTTTTGAAATTAAATTGGCAAATTTTTTAAATATTTGTGTCACATTCTTATTTAACTGTAAGTAATTTAGTCTTTAGTACCTAATTATTGTATACCTAACTTATTGTACGCATTGGTAGTAACTGTTAGTACAATGAGTATTTGAATAATAAATAAATAAATAAATAAATAGAGAACTTACCTGCAAAAGTCGCACTGCCGTCTATCAGTAGGTAAGCGACGACAGTGATACGTGATGCAGCTAAATTACTGAACAGAATTTCATATATAAAAAAAGAAAAAACCTAAGGGAAGGACTTCGATTATATTTATTACAAACAATACGATCGAAACCATAGATAAAAACTAACAGTAGCAAGATCAGTTAAAGAAATATGCGTATAGAAAAACAAATTGACTGCCTTTACAGTTCAAACAAAGTTAATCTGGATACCCAAAAAAATACAATCCAAACACATCGTTTTCTAATTTGTTATTTCACGTGTAACTACCTATATTCTTCAGATTAAAGAAATTGGGTTACCACCAAATGGGTTAATGCTGTATTTGATGGCGGAAACAGCCGAAAATAGCCGAGAATGGCCGAAGTTTCCTCATCAAAGTTAATTGGGAGTCCATGATTAGATTTTTAAATTATGAGGTGAAAGAGTGGAGAAAGATGGCTTGGTTAAGAGCGTTTACGCGCCGGAGGTTTTCATACAAACTTACAAGTCGCAATTCATGGAATAGTTAGTTGAAAATATTTTCGAAATATACTTTGAGCGAGCAGTTAGACGTGTTTTTAAGTTTGTTAGGAATCTTTAAATTGTCTCTCTCTGTCTCTCTAAACTCTTATTTGAAATTGTTTTCAACTAACTATTTAGACCTTGATGTATTCCGTATGGGCATCAAGTTTCATTAAAATAGGTTTACTCGTTTCCATGAATTGCGACTTCTAAGATTGTATGAAAACCGCCGGCGCGTAAACGCTCTTAACGGTAAGTACTTTGGCAAGGCTATAAATAATCTGTAGCTTTCATAATTTATCGTGTTACAGAATTAAATTGTACTCATCGTTTACCAGAATACCGCACTAAGCTGTCAAAATGTCGCGGTACCCTATGTTCGCAAGATCTCGAGCTAGATTCTTAGGTCGAGCCAAAATTGGAGTTGATTTTTTCATCTCCTGTTGTCCTGTACCTTACCATATTTATGTGTATTAAATGCTTTCAGCTTGACTGTTACATTGCATTGTTAGGGGAGAGTGTGGATGAAAGGACCTGTTATTTATTCAGTATAAAAAGAACTTACTAAAAACGTGAACGTCAAGATGGCGGGACCCCGCCAGATTTTGTGAATATCATGCGATAAGGATTTAGTACACTTTTCCTACTATTTCATACTTTCATAGTAAAATTCTACACCCATAAAATTACTAAATATCCTACAAAGAAAGTGGTCCCGCTATTTTGACGTCATAATGGCGGGACCACTATTAAATTAAAGAAAAAACATGGCGTGATCTTAAACTAACCACACCAAATTTTAATACGATTTAGTACATCTTTTTTTATGCAAATATGCACTATTATAAATGCATTCTAGAATAACCCTTCCAAAATATAACCGTCACTAACATAACGCCTGTACAAATTGTAAGTACATAAAATAATACTTACCTATGTTAATTATTGTCTTTGATACTTTTTCTTCAGGCGCTTTTCTAATGTAAACATAATAAACGTCTTTCTATATATAATAAAATTCTTATTGAAATTGCAGTTTTATAAGTATAACAATGATTCAATTGTAGTTGTACTAAATCGTATTAAAATTTGGTGTGGTTAGTTTAAGATCACGCCATGTTTTTTCTTTAATTTAATAGTGGTCCCGCCATTATGACGTCAAAATAGCGGAACCACTTTCTTTGTAGGATATTTAGTAATTTTATGGGTGTAGAATTTTACTATGAAAGTATGAAATAGTAGGAAAAGTGTACTAAATCCTTATCGCATGATATTCACAAAATCTGGCGGGGTCCCGCCATCTTGACGTTCACCTAAAAACTAATGGTTTTTAATGTACTAACCTCAGAGTACAATATATAATCAAAGGTACTAACTACTTCATTATTGTATGTAGTTTATCTGTATTGTAGTTGAATAACACTACTAATTATATAATATTTATTAACAGGCTCAAACCTAAATTTCCTTAATGAAGCACTGTTAATTATGTAGAGTAAATCACATTGATTTAAAACTTAAATTTTTCAATAAAACTCTGAATAAAACGCTTTATTAATCTAAAATAATATCCTTAGAAAATCTGCATCAAACCAAACTTTTAAGTAATATTATCATTTAAGTTTGTTAGCATTGTATAATGCAACAATATTCTTAAATTCGCTAGGAATAAAACACAATTTGAAAAAAAAGAAATACGAGAAATAAAACTTTTTAGTGTCTCAAAATTTTGATACAGTCCTACGACTTCATATGTTTTCGTAAAACTATAATTTTTTTGTGGGTGACACAATAGAGTAGACTAGAATAAGACTTTGGTAGAATGTCGCTAAGTGGAAAAAACACGCATCGGCTCTTTCAAAACCAAGCACTTTCGTCCAGTGTAGCTACTTACTCTTCGTACCGTACTTTCAACAAGGAAAACTGCAATTTTAGCTTACAAAACCGGCTGGTACCGAGCACGATAACTCACATCACACGTGGTGGCTGACAGGAACCGCTACGAGAAAATTAGGGGACATCCATCTTGTTGATGAAAGGGAGGCAACTTGATTGTTTTTGGTATTTTTTTTTTAATTTAATTAACTTTGTTCCGTGTTCCGATGGTCCAGAGTGTCCCGACTCATAACAGTTAATTTATATAAGATCCTAGGTTGATCCTGTATTCTTACCTGAAACTGAACATCATGATTGGATTAGCCAGAAAGAAGGTTGTTGGTATTGGTGGTTAATCTAACAAATATCGTTTTTTTTTTTATTATAACTGACGTGAGTTTGTAACATTATTCAAATTATGAAATACGGGTGTTATTCACGTTATATTGGTCTATTTAGTCAACCGCCGCTTCGCCTATACGTCTAGGCATTTTCCGCGGTCGACTCAATAGACCAACAAACATTACACCCGTAACACCCGTATTTCATAATTTGAATAATATCGAATTTGTTATTCCATAACATAACATCACGCTATAATACCCAGTAGGGTGTGTCAGGGGTGTACAACCACCACACTTTACCTGTTTAGGTCCCATATGACAGGAGGTAATCCTATCGCCATTCACCAGCCACAAATCCAACTCCGTGCTGCTATTGAGAATTTTCTGACGGAAATATCCCAAATAAAACATTTTTTCGACCATAAATTCGAACCTGAGAGTCGCATAAGTGGTAAATTTAATGATATAGGACAAGAGTCAACAGAAGATAAAATCTCTGACTTAGCTCAAATATATTATTCTTATTCCTATTTAACTTGGCGGCGGCCGTCCATCTCAGATCTCCAGCAATATCTTTGGTATCGATAGTAATATGAAATGGAATATATTTACGGCACTTATACGCACAAACAAAATGAAATATGAAGTAGGAATCTCGATCGCATACATGTTCTTATGTGTGGTCTTACTGCGAGCGATATTGAATTATTGATTCTTTGTTTGATCAAAAATAACAGAGGACAAAATAATTGATACAAAGTCAAAGGTAATAAATTTTATTTGCTCTTAATAGGATTTATGTCATCATCATCAATAAATTGAACTTTTTAAAATCATATTTCAGTGTCAGAATATTTTTTTTTTGTAATTTTGGGTGTGTAATACAAGAGTTTATAATTCAACTGATAAAAAACACGATAATTCACAAAGCATTTAAACAGATTACAATTGCTCTGGGTAAAATATAATTCTTCTATCTTAGATAGCAGCAAGAAGCCAATATAACTGATAAAGATAAAATAACTTTCAAAAGTCCACAGTTCTGCGGTATCCACACATAATAAATGACACAATGACATGACATTGACAACGTCAAGAAGTGACACACTCGTCACAAATGTCAAAGTGCGCTGCATCGCTATAATGAAATGTTTACAGCAATTGTACATATATAAAATACTACTTCCAAGACGCTATCGTTGAATAGCTGTCTGCCAGGCTATCCTCCCTTCACTCCCCGTGCCTCTACAAATATCTATATTTAACCATAACATAGATAATTAAATGAGTACCTACGATCAATTTATAACATAATTTATTTATTTATCTTCCATCCCGCCGGCACTAGCACCCCACCTTTACCAGAACAAGTAACGGGCCTTATTTCTCGGAAAGGCGAGATGTGCGTGGTCATTGTTTTTATGTTTTGTTTCATTTTATTGTACAGATTACACTGGACAGGACCGAATACTGATTTATTTGATGAATATAAAGCATGATGGAAAGGGTTTCGGTTTGGTTATAAATGATCGTGGTATTGATTGATTCAATGTGTGATAACAGATTTAGTTAGTTATTACCGGTATTCGGCAGCATGGTTCTGCCGTGATTTGATGGTGAAGTTATTTTTTTTTTTTAAAAAAAACGAAGCCCGCACTAGGAATAACTCTTGTGTCGCGGGGGTGTTCACAAACATAAATTTCACACACACAAAGCACACCCAGAGTCAGAACAAATCTTTGCGAATCACACAAAGATTTGTCCCATGTGGGGATGGAACCCACAACACCAGCGTAGTTGAAAGCGGCGAGGCAACACATTTAAATATACGTAGTTATTTTTAATTGTAATATTACATAGCATATTCTCCTCGCGTCGTATTCCGCATTGCTGAGGGTCGTGATTCCCCCGCTGGTGTCACTTACCACTTATTACTGTTTTTGACAATGCTCTTCCATACGTTCCTGTTCTTGGCTTCGTGTAGTGCCTCGTGCAGGTTTAAATTGAGACCAGAGCAGATTTGGTGCGACCATCTAGTATGGCTGCGACCTTTAGGACGTTTGCCGTTGACTTAGCCAGTAACTATCAGTTGTTCGAGATTGTGACCATCTTGCCGGGCGATGTGCCTAAAAAACTCTAGTATTCTACGTAAACATGTGGTGGAGAGCCTGAATTTGATGTTAAGTTTACGTATAATAGAGTTGTTGGTCCGGAATGCGGTCCAGCATCTTCCTTCCAGCATTATCTCGGTCTCCGTCGGCCTCTTTAAGTGTCCATGTCTCCACACCATAACTAAATATGGAAAACACCAGAGCAGGGTTGACCATAGCATATACGTGCGCACTAAGTGGTCTCGTGTTCGATGCCTAGAAACACTAAGACAGTTCATAATATTATGCTCTGTACCTAACCTTTAACGCAGGAGAAACCGCATGAACCAGCTATTATCAAAATTCATATAGGACCATATTATCATTATTATATGCTTATCAATATCCAATATAACTTTCTAATAATGTCTATGCCCTGTGAAGTCACGATTAGGCCTCATTGAATGCAAATTGATACATTGATATTACATTAATAAAAAAAAAGAAGATTCTCCTATGAATGTGTCTAGTCATTTGACCTTTGATTATTGTAGAATTGAATATTATTAACCCTTACCTTCTATTTCTCTTGGTCTTTTAAAATACAGATCTTGTCTTCAGGTATACCCTGTTGTGGCTGATTTTTCGGCGTTTAAGAGAAACAATTGTCATTAAAATTACCTAAACTTACAATGACACAGTTTTTTTACAAACACTTGTAAAATATGTTTTTATACCTTCGGAAAATGAAAACACTTTTTAAAAATTAGAAGCCAGTGAGCACGAATTATGCAAATGATTTCGAAACGTCGAGAATTGGTATTTATTTACCTTTATAATAATTAAGCGATTTAGGCCCGTAGTCTATTTTTTTAAAAAGTACTTGTTTAATAGTCAAATTAATGTAATTAAAATGTGCAGAGTTTTTTAACTCATAAAAGTTTCATAATAAATTTTGACTTTCCCGCGCAATATGGTAATTATATTTTTTTATCTGCGGCAAGATCACGTTCCTGTTCTTACTACACTGGTGTCCGTAACTTTGACATCGGTAACGCCGCAACTGTTGAGACAACAATATTCAATATGGTTGCGCGACAGAAAGAGATAGAAACTAAAACTTACTATTGTTGTATATTGTGGTTGGAACGTTTCTAGCGTCAACGCGTTGCAGTGTTGCAAAAGCCAGAAAAGTATTGGGCGTATGCTTTTTTAGTGCATGTGTGCCACTATTGCCGTGCTTTTAATTAATTACTTTAATGTTATTTTTGCATGAAGTGGATTTCTCGCGAGCCTTTATTCTGATAGCAATGTAGTCTTACATGAATATAACCAAATTGTTGTGACTTCTGTAATTTTTTTAAATAAAAAACCATTATTGTATTATCTACACTATGTTAAATTGTATTGTATAGTGTATATTATTAGTTTTTACGCATAAACAAACAGTAAATGTTTAAAGAAAACACAGAAGATTGTGTTTTTTTTTATTCCAACGTGTTTTGTTTTCTCTCAACACATTCTGCACCTTTGTGGACCACCACCATGTATCTTTAACTATTGTCCCTTTCCCTGTTGTCTGTCTCAGAACATCTTTCGCTACACTTTTTATACACTGAGCTATTTCAATCCAACATTCATTTGCATTTCGACCATTCATGTCTCCAATTACTATCATTTATTTATTACTTTCTGTCGCATAGTCGCATAGGCTTCTCTAACATAATTATGTAGGATGCAGTAAGTCACTCTTTGTTTTTACTGGGCATTGCCTTGATCACTGCTTTCATAACCAGGAGTCTATGCGGCGACACCAAGTCTTATCCTGGTATAACTTTGCGATCTTTGATGTTTTTAAATTATTTTGTATGACGAGGAAAAATCTATTTGGGTGGAATGATTGCCACTTTGATACGTAAGCCGGTGTTTGTTGTTTTTATGAAACCAGATGTTGGCTACCGCTACGTCAAATGCCGTAGTGGTTTGCAATATTGATTCTCCCACAGTGTTCCGCTTGCCATAACCGCATCCCCCATGGACTCTTCCATATCGTTCATTGATTTTGTCCACCTGTCCATTAAAATCTCGCTTTAAGTATACTCTCCTAAGCGGGTTCTAAAGCTGCGTAGAATCACCGCCATTCATCTGGTAAGCTATAAAGGTGCTCAGCTCAGCGCGGCTCCTATATCTTGGCAAATAAGAGAAGAATATAATGAGGGCGCCAATGTGGCGTTTGTTTGGCAACAAAACTACAAATCAACCAATCAGCCTGAACCACATTACAAATCACAAACCAAACATGAACCTTTTTTTAAGATGAAATATCATATTTGTAAAAAAGTTGTCAGCAAATAAAAAATAGTTTCTACTTTACAATTATTGTCTTTATTAATAAAAAAAACAGAATAATTCCTACTGATTTAAAAGAAAAGCCTACTGATATTTATAAACTCCAATAGCAACACTGTCACGGCCATCTGTCAAACTGTCAACGGCCGTAAAGGCGTCAACAAAGCTTTAAATTGAACGTTTACTTCAATAAATTCAATGAAACTAGTAAAATAAACAACATATCAAGAATAACCTGTATTGTGAAACTTTAACAGCATCAATCTATTGTGTTTATTGGCTTCCAGAACCAAAAAGTATTCACTAACTAACCAGCAACTTTCTAACTGTATTTGGGTGTGGTTATTCTTATTATATTCTAACTAAAACTGGTTATAAGTGATTTAAACTAAAACCATGGCGCCGGTGTTAGAATCCTGTTGGTCACCATGCATCTGGTCTTCAAATACGAAGACTGGGAGCCGCGCTGTGGCGGTATACACAGCCGCTATGAGCGTGATTCTGATCACCTTTATAGCTTACCAGATGAATGGCGGCGATTCCACGCAGCTTTGGAACCCGCTGTTTGAAGCTGATGTTAGATTTTGTAAGTATTTATAATTACACTTGATTTGTAAAAAACATAACAATGATCTTAGCCTAATAACCTGTTGTTTTTGATCATATAAATGCTAACTCTGTATTTTATCTGTGATAATTGACTCTATGCTAGTTCTGCATATGGTTGCACTGGTATACCAGTTATGTGATGTATTCTTTAAGCTCTTGGACCTCATTGGAAAAATTCCTTCCATTATTTTCTGAATCCTATCAGATTCCATTACTTCTACCAAGAGTTTTGAATAACCCCATACCCAAAGTGAGATTTTTTTTTACATGGGCCTCAAAGTGCACCTGAACACGTAATAGTAAACTAAAAATAAAAATTAAGGTTGTGAAAAGTGATTTTAATATAATTTTTTTTTTTATTTTTAAATTTTTGATTTCAGCTCTGCAGGTGTTTGGTGCCATATTCATTGTCATTTTCATCTTGCTGATTGCCTTCTCTATTCTAATGGTAAGTGCAACTTCTTTGTAGCTTTACTCTTTTTCTTTATTTTTTTTTTTAAAACAAAGCTCGCACTCAGAATATCTCCTGTTTTAGTGAATATACTCTCACACATCTATTATTTTAAACAACGGTTGTGACTGCGTTGAAAGGGTGGAAAGTGCTCTGTGCCAAGGGCAGCTGTAAATACCTTGAAAAAGCATATGATTATTGATTGGTTGCTTTCCTTGTTAAGGGCTAGGTAAGCCTTCCCCTGTCTACTGAGCCTATTTTCCAACTCCACTCGACTATTGAAAAGTGCCTTATTAATAAATATGAAATAAGACCAGTTTTTCAAGTCATGCTGACAGCTTATTACGTAATTTGTCAGCCATGACTGCTACCGCAGGTTGTTTTTGTTTTGTCTGCTGATACTATAGTTTTTCTGTCAGCACTGCCAACTATGTGTTAGTCTTAAGAGAATGGTCAGTGTTACTATATTCCCAGCCTATGACTTTCATAATCTAGAAATCAAACTAACACCTCATACTGAGCAGCTCTGTACATTAAAGACTAAAGCAACAGTAATTAAGAGAATCTGTTTTTAATTTGCTTCTGTACTAAATTCCAGGTGGTCGGCATCAACATTTGGATGAGAGGCTTCATCCTGCCTTGGCTGTTCCTGATGGGCCTAATTATTGTGTTCCAATTGCTTTTCGGACTCTGGTTGTTAGGAGGATACTATATCTATGTGAGTTCCAAGTTAATTAATTTTACATATCATAACATCAGAAAGTTTTGCAGAGGTGTATAACAACCCACATTTCACCCCCATTTTAATGTTTTCAACTCCGTGTTGCTATTAAGAATTTCCTGACTTAAACCCCAAATAACACTTGTGTTTGACCCATTACTTAAACTTGAGACCTCACGGTGAGAGGTGCATACACTATCCACTAGACTAACGAGGCAGTTAATTATTTATATAATAGCAGCTCTGTATACATATACATGTCCCAAGACGGGCACAGGCCTTTTCTCATGAGGAGGGTTACGTAAAGGGCTTTGGTCAGGTTGGCCAAGTGCAGATTGGCAGACTTCCCACACCCTTGAGTACTTTAAGCACTCAGTTATGCAGGTTTCACCATTAGCTATAATAATTAACTGACTTCCCAAAAAGGAGGAGGTTCTCAATTCGGCCGGTATGTTTTTTTTCTATGTATGTTTTTATTGTTTTAACTAATTTTTTTTTGTATTAACCTATGAGCTAATTTATTAACTCACTATGGGTTCTGTTCACTGTTAACTGTTCTTGAAATCATCCTTTTTTTCTTTGCAACAAGCTAATAACTTGTCTCATCCAGGTCAAATGGAATATTATAATTATGATATACTGTTTGTTTGTATTTTCCAGTTGGATGCTACACTTGCAGCTCTGATAGACTTCTTATGGATGGCTTACAATGTAAGTTAACTGATGATTTTATTTTTAATCTGTCGTGGCTAAGTCTAAGCCGCGGGGACAGGTCGATCTTGCAGGTTAAGCAATGCTAACCGTGGTCGGCCGTGGATGGTTGACCATCTTTAAAGTAACGAGTTTTCCTCCGTGTCTCGGCGAGTTGCCATTTGAACATCTATGGCAGTCGTTACGGGTAGTCAGAGGCAAGAAAGTCTTACAATGAGTGTAACAAAGAGTATAGTATTATCTCATACTGGGTTGTGGAAGTCTGATGCCAGTCGCTCCACGTAAAATACTGATATTCAGCTTAATCCGTTAGAGTAGAAGCAACACCAATGTAATTGGGAGAAGGCTCTGAAGATTGATTGATTTAAGATCTGTCCACCAAATTCTGTTAATTGTTGAAAAATATGACCATAAATTTTCTTCATGTTGCATCGTGACTGGCCCGCCACTGATCTTGACATCTATTATCTCTGGTATGGACATACGCGTATATTTGTCGATGGCCCCATTTGACACTGAAATTCTCTATTATAAACTCAAAATGTATCAAGTACTAATGACTTTTCCATTACATTACAGATTCACTGCTGGCTGTGCGTCTTCTCCCAGTACCAGATCATATTGGACATGCAGTCGCCCAACATAGAAATGCTAATGGAATATTGATATTAACATCCACACTAGTTTGTAAGAGACTTATGAAGTAAAGGGCCGGTTTCACAATCGCCAAGTCAGATTTATTCACCAGATAAATTATAAGTTAACCGTTTATTTATAATTTTTCCATCAGATATTTTTAAGTCACTGCACAAAATTGGATTTTTGCCTGATGGATGGCGCTAGGCTCACACTCTATCACATGGGAGCTAAAGATAAGAGTTGAAGTGTGGGTGATATTATTATCACTTCTGCTATACCATCTGGGTATATTATCCAGAAGGTATGATGTTATGTTATAAAAGAGGTAGAATGTAATGTGTTTTTCTTGAACTGTTACTTCAATTTGTTTGTTATAGGCAGTGATAGCCGAGTGGGAGACCGTAGGACTGCGAAGTTAAAGGTCTCGGGTTCAAACCCATGGCACTCACCTCTGTCAATAAATCGTTAAGATTCGTCTTTTCGAAGATAAGTGTGTATTTATCATATAAAATATCGCTTGCTAACAGTGAAGGAAAACCTACATGCCTGTGAGTGCCTAAAAAGGGGGAGTGTGAAGTCTACCAATCCGCACTTGGCCAGTGTGGTGGACTATGGCCTAACCGTTCTCATCATGAGAAGAGGCCCGAGCCCAGCAGTGGGACATGTATTAGATACAGGCTGCTGATGATGATAATGAACGTTACTTATTGATTGTGGAACAGACCATTAGTCTTAAGAATATTGATCTGTCAGGTAACCAAACAGTATCTTAGTTTTAGTTAAGAATATACAGGGTGGATGCGACATAGCGACCTTTATTGAAACCACAGCTTCTATACATGGCCAGTATGCATTTCCACCGGATAAAAATTCTCTAGCGAAAAAAAAAATCCACGTCTTCCGAACAAATTGCACGATCGCAATGTTCAAATTGTTCGGAGAACGTGATTTTTTTTTTTTCGCCAGAGAATTTTTATCCGGTGGAAATTGATACTTACCATGTATAGAAGCTGTGGTTTCAATAAATGTCGCTATGTCGCATCCACCCCGTATACAACTTGACTCTTCTAAAGTATTCTGCAAATAGCTTGTTAGCTTTAACTTGGAATTGTTCTGAAATAAAATTTACGATCACGAGTTTGGAGTTCAAATCCTGTCCATTCTACCACCAATGTGGATCTTCAACACAAGATTACTAGTAAATTGTATTTGCTAATTACTAATAATAAAGTAATTTTAGGGTAAACTTACGATTTCTTTTGTAGTTAAGTTTCAATGATAATTCTTTAAATAATTTTGTATCAATCTTTGCAGTTAAATTAGCATTATCTTTTTTAGCAATGAAAACATTTGTAATCTTCTATAAGTTGCATTTCAAGTGTAAGGTTGGTTGTGTATGAATTTTATTTTAAAAGGAAAATGTTTAGAAGATGGAGTGGCCTTATTATTGAGAATACGGGCTACTCACGTTATTTTAGCCGGGATATGCCGACTAGTTTCGAATCTATTACGTAGATTCATTAACTGGGTGATTAGTATTATGTAGTGGCCATAATATTAATATTGCCCATAATATTCTTACTAACTTCTGTTGCTGACTGTACCATGACCTAATCGGTGAGGTTAAAAAAAAAGTATGTAGTACTCCAAACTGGCAGCATGCATGACAAAACGTATAAAAATATTCATATATTTCAGTGTATTGACAAACAGAATATGCAAGTTGATAAGGTTTCAATTTTACTTAAGTGCCTTTTAGAATAGATTAAGGGCCAGTTTCTGAGGTTACGAATAAATCTTATTTGACCCATAAAATATAACCTGACCAAATTAAAAGTAATACAATTTAAACTTAAAAATAGAACACAGCTGTCACTTTCATGTATGTGTATTATAATGCTTATCCTGCCAATAAGGTTTATTTATAACCTGTGAAATTGGGCCTTAGTATTATTATTAAGAATACTTCTTATCAGTAACTAAGACTCCGTCCGGATATTCGTCCAATTTTTTATTATTTGTATTTATACATGTTTACTACAGAAAAGGTAAACTAAAAAATTATAATATTGATGTGCAAAATAAAAATCTATTAATGACAATTATTATATCAGAAAATATTCACAAATTAAATATGAAATGTTACAAAATAATTTATATGATATTATTATTATATTTTATTGTATTTAGATAATGTTTAAAAAGGTTTTTTTTAATGCGAAAGTGTAATAGGTGTAACTTTAAAACTGAAAAGACATTATGTTATATTTTCTTTACATTATATTATTTTAAAGCTGTTTTTACACGGCAAAATGTAAAAATGTATATTTTTATCTTGATTCTCGACATTTCATTACATCTATCCATAAAAATGACAGGTGACAACCGACAGCAGCCATCATGTATATTTTTTCATCTTCGTATCTTGAGATACATTGATATATACTATGGCTACCGTGTGTGAAATGCTATATGAAATGATTCACTAGGGGTCGGAGTAGATAGATTGATTTGGAGTCAATGAACTGGCACGTATATAATTAATATGGAGCCTTCGGGATTTTCACGTAATGTACTGTTATGACTACGAAGGGGTTCCATTTATATAAAAAAAATACCGTTTCAAGTATGCATGATTATCTGATTATGATTATTTTTTGTATATTTGTGTATTATATCGCTTCGTAACAGCCGTCCGTCCAAGGATGGTAGTTTTTTTTGTATTGTTATTATTTTGTACACACAATTTATTATAAATAACTTTTATTTGTAGTAATTATATTAAAACAGAACTAGACCGAATCTCAAATACATTACAGTTTATCAATTTTGTGTTTTATTTCTACAAAATGGCCTGTTAAATATCTTTTAGCAATGTGTGTGACTTTATAGAATGTAAACATTAGCTTTTTAGTTTGATTCAGCATCTTTTAGAACCAAGATTGATTAAATGTATACTCAATCATTCTTACAGTTCATTTTTACCTTTTGGGGAACTCCTTAACTTTTGTCAAGCGAAAACTAGTCTCAGCCTAGCTTTTATGAATGTATTAGGTACTATTGAACACGTGCAGATCATAAAAACAAAATAGAATGTCGCATAAAACATCTATTTCGCATCAGCTATTCAAAAGGTAAGATTTATTTATCGCACAAAATATTAAGCTTTTCATTTCCACATAAAAACCTTTGAATGAATGTTCTTTTAATATATTATGTTTCATTTAAAAGATGGCGCTAGGAGCGTGGAAAGTTGCATTGTGGTGTGAGACTACCGATGTTTTTAGTACAAGCTTTTATTGACAGAGGGCGCTACCAGTATTATTAGGCACTTATTCCAGCGTTACTAGAATAAATAAAGATATGAGTAATGTTGTTATCGTAAACGAATATTAGAAAATCCAAAATATAATTATTATTTTTTTTAAAACGTCGACGGCGCCCGCTCTAGGAATAACTCCTGTGTCGCGGGGATGTTGACAAACATACATTTCACACACAAAGCAAACCCAGAGTAAGAACATCTATGCGGATCACACAAAGATTTGTCCCATGTGGGGATCGAACCCTCAACACGAGCGCAGTTGAAAGCGGCGAGGCGACCGCTATAACCACCACGCCAACCGTGCACTCAACATATACCGTACAGGATAAGTCTATTTTACAAAATATCCGTGATAACCATTTTTTAATCAGTTGTATCTTGAAACAGAGCGCTTTCGCGCAAAATTAAGGAAAATATAATGCGTAATCAATTTTTTTTCCCAATTTTCAATAAAAGACTCGGCTAATGGCCCTAAACAAACGGCTACATAAGCGTGACGTCATATTTATGTATTTTGTATGTACATAATAATATGTGTTGTTATGAATTTAAGTTTTATATTTTTTTGATAGCTATACGAAATATTGTGTTTATGAAAATTGTTTTATTACAAAAGTGCTATAAATTATACATTTTATAGCATAATCGGGTAATTTCAAGATATTTTTTTTTAATAATTTCGTACCTTTAAAATGCACTCGCCCATGAAACTTTGAATGATCATAGAATGAGTTAGATTTATAGGTAGTATGTAACTAAAACTTCTTGCATTTGGTTTATGTTTACCTATATTTTGATTCTCTGAAACTCCTCTTGACTTTCGCCAGTTTTCCGATTATCGTTAAGATTTGGGACACCTGTAATATATGCCCTGATATTCTAGAGGGACTTAATTGTACCTTTATTTAATGCGAGTACGCTGCCGAAATAATATTAATTAGAAAATAAAGCTATTATAATGTCAGATCTTTTCAACACTTTCCACTTCATTATATGCCTATATACTGTGACTGGATGGTTTTATATTGCAGGAGGTAAGGTAAGGTAATTCAATAAACATGATAGAAAATTCTTAAATATTTATTCGGACAAAATGAAACTTCATTTATCTTTCATGATATAAAGAAAATATACACGAAGTTAATGTACTGAATTTCCACAAAAAATATAAAAAAACATAACAGATAATTGCGTGTCAAGCCTATCCCAATTTTTATTATAGGTAATAATTACAACTTTATTACAATTTTAATATGTATTACCTAATATTACGATACATTAACGAAGCCTTATAAAAATCGAAATGAACAACGTTTTCCACTTGTATTGCACATTAAAAATAGCATAAATATTACCAATTATTATATTGTAATAACACCTAATCGAATTAATATAAAAATTACAATTTTCTACATAAAAAATAATAATTGTATTTGGCTTGATTAAAAACTGGAATGTTTGAGTATTTTGGATACAATAAATTATTTTGTCATTACCATTACGATGATGAGATGACCAACTTCCAATAGAAACAAGTGATTAAAATTAAAATGGCGCGAATTCAACTGTCAAAATAAAAAAGAATAATCGATAATTGTATTTATCGATATTTTAAATTCGATTTAAATCTAATAGTTTAGATGACAAGTATTATGTACAATGAAATCTTATACTGATTAATAAAAATAATATACAATGCTTAAATACTACAATTTACAATGTTAAATGATTATACTATCGCCTAAATACAGTCATGTCAATAATCTATGGTACAATAATTTACAAAAGCTTAACTATAAATGATATGCAACAAGCTATCGATGTAGCTTATGATTTACTGGATTATTAAATAAACATCTAATAATACAATTTAAATTACGATTTTAAGTACAGAGCATTGAAAAGTCGATAAATTCACAGATTTATCGATAATTTGGCCAATTTAATCGATACCTCTTAACTATGGAAATATTTTATAATGGCGCTGGTATTTTTCTATAATATAAAATCATTTGCATCTGTGTTTTTTATCATTATATAAAATACAAATACTGTTTTTAACTTCACTGTCGCTCATTGAGCAATGGTTGTCAATTAAATTACATTACAGTCTGACAAAATATTCGCTAGAGGCCATATTCAGTAAATTGTATTAGCAAAATAACGCGGTAACTGAGGTTATTGACCCTACAAACATGTCTTTCTTTACACCAATTTTAGGCAAATTAATCGACTGCTTTTACCACGTTATTTGGCATGATCTTTATTGTTACAAATGCTTCTGTTATTTTGTCTTGTCCACAATTTTTCTTTCCGACTTTGAAGAAAGATGACCACTATACAAATAAACAAATTATACTTCTCTCACAATCATTAATTCTGTCATAAATGCAAGGTAGTGCCTTCGCACATTTTTGGCACATTCCCTAAGAGTATTAAAATATGAACTCCGAAAAACTCGAGAATACTTTTTACCAGACATGTTGAGTATTTTAGTTTTGAAGTCTTGTCAACCGTATACATTTTCCGATAATGCATCAGGGATATTCCTAATCTAATTGAGCCCCGAACAATTAACAAAAGAGTGAAAACTTAACAAGAAATTCAACGTAAGCTTGCAAATGTAAAAGACTACGGCTACAGTATATACGGCTATGAGCTCGTCGAATACCAGTTGGTGTTTGGTGGTGCGGATTTATCTACTGGTTGGTGCGAGTGAGACGGATGCGCCGAATGAGCTTGAGGGTGGTACAAGTGGAATGTGGAAGGAGGATGGAAGAACTGCGACTGGTCTAGCGATGAAGCATACTCTAAACCAGGAACGGCTGAATATGCTTGAGGCTTTAACGGTAATGGTGCTTCACCTAAATAAGAGTGCCTTAACGCTTCGGAATAAGCACTGTTGTCGTATGGCAAAGCATACTGCTGCTTGTCCCTCGGAGACACTGAACCTGGTGGGGTCATCGCTGAATGGTAGTCTGCGTAACCACCGTATGCTAAAGAACCTATATCAGTACCTTTATGTCCTAACTGCTCGCTATAACCTGACCCCTCACTACCGGGAGGAGTGGGCAAAGGTCCTGTTTGGCCGTCACTGGAGTAATAACCTCCTGTCCTACCATCGCCTAAAATATTGCTACGAATTACGCTTTCTCTATTTGCATACAGTTGTCTTAACAAGGCTGAAGCGGGCGTCGTAGTATGGTTGCCTTGGATTTGTCTATTCAGGTGGTTGAAGTGATGGTTTTGGGTTCCTATCCACTGAATCGTGGACTTCTGTTGCTGTTGTTTTAGAAGAGCATCGGTCGAGAAGTCAGTTGGTCGATGAGAGATTTCTTTTCCATCTAACGCAACTGACGGTAGATGTTTCGACATGGCATTTTCTAGATCTCTAACAGATGTGGCGTCGGATCCTCCTTCAGGTATTGTCAAGTTTGTCTTGGAGATATCACGATCTGCAGGGGATATAGCGGCACCAGGGTTCGAGGCAGCTTTTCGTCTATCTTCGTCTCTGTCAGCATCATCTTCGCAGTCAGTCGTGTGCTTCCGTTTCTTTAATCTTCTGGCTGGCATTGGGGACGTTCTTTCTGTATTTGTGTGTATGGGTATGGGTTGTGTATCGCTGAGTCTGGTTAAATGAGTGACGTCAGAGGTGGGTGGAGCTGTGGACGCTGAGTCAGTGTTTGATGGGGGTTCGGTCCGTTCCGTGGGATGGCGTGGTTGGGGCGGTGGCGCTCCAGAATTGTCTGTATCTGGTGGTCCATTTTCGGGGTCTCCCACTGCTTCCTCTCTTTTGACTCCTTGTACGCTTTCTTCTAATTGGCAACAGTCCATCACCGTGTTGGGGTATTCGCGTCCACTGGAAATGAAATATGACCAAATTAATAAATTGTTTCACGTTTCTGTACCTTTGACTGATAAATATTTATATTTTTTTTAAATCTTATGTGTAGCTAGTTTTGTCTGCATTAGGTTTATATAAGAAACTTACCTAATAACATAGTTTACGCAGATGATATTCTGCTCCTCAGCGTTCTTGGAGGAGCATACGACGGTGGCGCAGGTCTGCATCCAGGTGTAACCGCCCAGCTTATTCATTATCCTATAGTAGTGCGTCAGGACCTGGCCTTTGTTAATTACTGGAACAAAAAATACAACCGTTAAGATGTTGCAATTTTAAATGAATTTAGGTTTTGACGATGATCGTGTCGTGTGAACTTAAAAGTCGGGAGAATAATATGACAGTGGGATCGTGATCTTAAAATGATACTAACGAATCTGGGAACACCCAAAACTTGTGCTAAATAGCGGATAGATAATTTCCGAGTAATTTTAGCTCGACTGATTAAAAATAACTAAGTAATCTAAAAAGTTTTGTTGCGAACAATTTTAAACAACATTTTTTGCTGCAATGCAGATAAATAGAACAAAATAAAATAAAGAGTGCCGTTGGTATTATCTCATTACTTGCCGCTTCATTGAACAAGAATGTTTTAAACAAAAAGTATTCGTTGCTAAACTGTAGATAAATCTAGGAAATTGCGATCTTAGAAGAAAGGTTTGGGTTAAACGTACTGAATACAAAATGAAAAGTTTCAAGAAGAATTATTTTGAATTATACTTCTCAAAATTATTGCACAAATTAATATGGACGTCAGTGAAATTAAAACTACAAAGTGGTGATAAACATTTAGGAAAATGTAAATCAATGTGATTGCGCGGCAAACGTTTGAAGGACAATAAGAACTATACACACGTACGCTTTAAAATAACGAAAACAAACGTAGAGAAACTAAATAAAAACCTGAACAACGACTGAAGTGAATCATTTAGAAACGAATAAGACACCAAACCAAAAATCATGAGTAACACGAAAACCTTTACAAAGACTTGGATCAAGCTAATTCGACCTTCATCTTGAACATTATCAGAACAATAGGTTACCGATACAAACAGAAATCGTATGTATTAGTGGCATTATAATCAATTGATGCTACATTTGCTACACAAAGGACTGATAGACACGTGTAGTAAGTACGTGAGTCATTAGACACAACAGTTTTTGGCATTGTTGATGTATTGTCAACCATTGGCAACGGCTTTTTCAATTATTATGCACTGGAAATTGGAGGAGTGCCAGCACATGAAACTGATCCCATAGTTGTTATTGTAAAAATAAAAGAAACCTATATACTTCAAAGAGATCATCAGAGTCTATAAATAAGTTTAAAAAGACCAAGAGGTACCTAAAATAATGACGAAATATACCTAGAAATCTTGGCGGTTAACGATATAAGGTAATAGTAAAGCTTAATATGATGCACTTTTTATGGGTACTTATAAGGAAAAAACAAATTTTATTGTCAGACGAATCTTCGATGAAGTAAAATACGCTGAAATCGGTACAGTAGATGTTGCGGCGTTATTATGTCTATACGTCGCACGCCGGATGATGATCCCTATGACAGTTCGTTAGCGCTTATCGTTGTACTGACGTCCTGTCACATCAAATCCTTTAGAGGTCCATTAAAAAGTCGAAAAAATCATAATTGTGTACATTTGTAAATTATAAAAATGAATATTAAGAAATTATTACGTAATGTTCGGCAATAATGGAAAAAAACTCAATGCAAATGTACATGGTACGTGCTGCAAAATTTACGTCGTCAAGCTGTTATCGACTAAGAAGGGACACATCGATAAACAAAATATCGATAATTTGTTGGAAAAATTAAACAAATGCTTTGAGTTTGTATTTTATTTATATCAGTCTGAATCTGATACAGGGTCAAGCGGATCTTCAAAATCTGAGTCTGAACTGCAGCTATCTGTGACGTTTATTATTAACAGTTGGTCAATGATATTGTCGTCGTGTACATCTCGATCCCAGTCTTGTAAGCAAATTTTCTTCGTTCTTTCGACCACTTTTCGTCAGCTGTCACTTGAGCGCAAGCTTCTTCTAATAAAACCATCATTTCATTTTAAATTATGCAATTTGAATAAAAATTTAAGTATAGTAAAATAAAATATAATAAGGCTGTTACTTTTTTATCTAGTGCTTTATGTCCATCAATGCGCGTAATCTTTTTTTCAAAATAAATAAATATTGCTTATTATGTTGAATGACCTGGCTGAATGACATGACATTTGCCTAAAAAACAGTATTTTATCCATAGAAATATATACTATAGAAATGGCTTGTCCGAACACATTGCCCTTCAAATTTGACATTATGAATAGCAGGATCAGTAACGCCATCTGCATTGAACTACCATGTAAATGACTTTGCATTCACGCGATGTGAACCTTGTAAGGGCGTGATGAAATTTCGTAAGCATTTTTTTTGCCGAAGGTACAATAAAATTGTGATTCTTTCAATAGTGTAAAATATTTATTATTACAAAATTAAAAATACTCCTAGTTATATTATTAAAAGAACAGTACATCACGGGAATTCTAAAAGTAGGTCATATTTTGTTTAAGGAATAAAATAAAATGTTTGTTTTGAGAAATATTTTTTTACTAGCTTCTGGTCGTAGCTCCGCCCACGTGGTATGTTTATAAATGATTTAAGTACAAACTACTAAATGTAATTTGTACTTAAATCATTTGGTGAACATTTTCCATAATCCGTGAAAGGCCAAAAGATCATTGAACTTTTGTTACAAGCTTTTATTTAGTTTTTTCAATTCATCAACTTTAACAAAATTATAGACTATTCTTGACTATTAAAATTAGGTACTTACTTAAAAAAAATTAGTGTTTAGCTACTTTTGTTGCTGACTGTACATATATTATCTCTAGCGTTATAACAAGTTTACGTAGTAACAGTACATTGCACAATGATATGACAATTCATAAAAAATACTTTTTTAAATTACCAAAAATATTCTCTTGAACGTCCGCGGCATAGTTCAACTAAGCGCAGTTGCGCAGATCCAAAGTCATGTCACGCGGATATTCACGATTAAGGAATATGGCGTCGGAACGAAAAATTTTAGCAAATAAAATTGATAAAATAATGTAAAGAGGTGGATATAATATGATATATGTGCCTTACGGGTGATATGTAATACCATAATATTTTTTGTTGTGTTTAATTTGGTAGTTCGTACAACTTTTCAGTGCACAACTAGGCATTTTGTCGTGTTTGACCGTTCACGGAGGCAGCCAACCACAGTCAATTTCACTACGCGCTTTTTGTAGTCAGATTGACACCAAAAAGGTTGAGTCCATTTATCGCGCGTTAGCCGTGTCCTTACTTTATACGTCAATGATTTTATCGAAATTGTTTCGCATAACTAATACAACTGTCAGTTGAAACGTCATCATCATTCGGCGTGCGAACTAAGCAATTGATTGGATTGAATTGCGGGTTCTTTTAATAAATAAACTAAAACATTTAATACGTGTCGTCACCTACTATTTTATCGATATTAGTATAAATTTATGCAACCTCCTCCTTCCAAAAATAAGAATGATAATCAACAAACATTTTATCGTCGTATTTTATTTATAATATATTATTCGTCGACAAAGTCTTTATGGTTAAATGACTACTATGTTTTATTCTTAATGGCGAACAATAAGATATAAATCAGCTTGTTTTTCAGCAGGTATCCACTAACAAAATTCCAAGACGTCAATCTTGTCGGAAGTTCCAAACATAATCATTTAATTTTATTGGACGTATGCACAAAATTTGAATATCATACGCTTCGCGATCGTCAATAAAGTCATCTGGTAATCAAACCGCGTATACAGTTGTAACCAAATTACCCGCTTTCTAACAAACACCCGGACTTTTATGCTAATATGTACAATTGTTATTCAGGTCCAGGAATGTCCACATTTGACCGGCATCTACATAGATGTACATTTTAAATTCAAATTGATGGTCTCGTAAAGCTATCAAATCGTAAGGTGCTAGAACCACATGACGTTAATTCTACACCGTGATTGGCATTCAAAATGTCGGCCATCTTGTTATGTTCGAGGATTGGTTTAATGATTACGTCAGGATTATGGGTCCTTCCATTCATGTCATCTTTGTTCTTGAAGTGTATTTTTGTGGTGGAGCAATCGATAGATCCGTGATTGAGTTCAGGTGACTAAGTTCATTTGGAAGGTCGTCACGAATTTTCCTTGTGGCTGATTAACATAGACAACCAAACAATGAACAATATTCTGTCAGAAAATAGGTATACGACGGCAAAGAAAAATCACTACTACAAAATAAACTCAACCGCAAATTACTTAAACCATAGAAAATTATGACAAAGCAGTTGAATAAGGAAATTGATACATCAAAAGCAGTAAGATAATAATAACTACGGAAGTTGAAAGCAACAAAAACGATGAATCACACTATAAGTAGATATAACCATAAAGCAGAAAAAGTCATCTCAACGGACATTAAGACATGACGTTTCCCACGAAGACGTAAAGGGAGAGGAAACCAAAATGGTGGTATAAAAATTATATATTCAAATCACAACTCTTAGAGACGGACCGCTGTGGCGCTAGGTCTAAATTGTATTCCTGTGACGGATGTACACGAAAGATATAATATCGTATATGAAAAGATAACATTTGAATACAACATTTTTCGGTATGGCGTTCTTATAAGATTCGCGAGATGGGATGTCAGAAATGTTATTAACTTTCAGCGGTAGACGTGGATTGTATAAATATATATTTATATCTTTATAAGAAATTTGTTTATTTCTCTTTAAAAGAAAAGGCGCTTTTTATTGTGTACCACGATCTCACCTGATGGTAAGTTATGATGCGGTCTACGGTGGAGCAGGCTAACATATGAGATACCTATTTACTTGCTTTGAAGATACCCTGATTGTTCTCATTCGGCAACACAGACTCGGGCAAGACAATAAAGCGATGCCGGAGTGCCGTTTGTTTGGAAGTCCGATGGTGAAATAGAGAAGGAGGAACAAGATTGTGTTATTTCTCGGCACACGTTCCGAAATGTATCCTATAAAAGACCGATAGGCTGGAAACCCTGTGACGATGCTCCAGAATTTAAAGTCAAGCGTTTGTCAGCTCGTCGTTGTTCTCTTGGCCTTAATCTCGACTCGAGCGCCTTGAGCTGGTATTTTGCTGTACCATCCCACAGATGTGAACAATATTCCACACACTTGTGCTTGGTCAAGA
The DNA here is from genome assembly GCA_905147285.1 of Hypena proboscidalis. Lineage (NCBI taxonomy): Eukaryota > Metazoa > Arthropoda > Insecta > Lepidoptera > Erebidae > Hypena > Hypena proboscidalis. The sequence goes on from LR990147.1 coordinate 4,997,276, forward strand.
TTGAGCAGCTGTCTAGCTGTAAAATATTGCTTCACCTTGTTGAGGATGCCCAGCGTTTATGTGGCTAGCTGAGCTTTCAACTCAATGTGTGCCGAAATTGAATAAGAGTCGAATTAATTATGTGTACTATATCTACTATCTTGTAAACCTTTAAACACAATAGACCACTAATCTATGTATCTCTCTATATCTTGTATTTCGTTGTATTTGTACATACATAAATACATTTTGGTTAAATGTTTTTCCTTATAGATAAACCATTCAAACAAAGTAAATTCCCGAGAGACATAAATCGAAAAATCTATAAAGAAAAGTTCCCACAAAATGGTCTAATAAATTTTCCTTGTAACGTTACGCCTTGAGCTGCCAGTCTACTTGACATGGATTTCTATAGACCACTGACTGAATACAAATCGAAGTTACGACATTAACCTACGAAGGATTTCACCACATATATTGGGTCATGGATGGACATCGGTGTTTATAGACGATCATCATTGCAAGGATAATTAAGCCACGATCCGTGTTAATGTGACAATTATCGTTACCTAACTAGATTTGATTTGTTTCTTTGAAAGTTTGGAGAGAAATGTGGTTTAATGATAGGAAGTAGGTGTCTCGGAAGGTGATGGTGATGGTAATTGATTTATGGAAGATAGAGAACAGATTGACATAGTAGGAATATTAATGAACAGAACAGAGAATATTAATTCAATATTGATGTACTGACAATACTATGGATTTATTTATAAGTATTAATTTAATTCCGTTGCTATATTTAAGTTTTTTTTCTCTCCCTAACCATATTTAGCCATAATGTTGTTTTGGTTGCTATAACTTACACATAGATTATTGTCAAAAAAACAAAAACAAATATTGTATGAATTATTTGAAAAAATGGTGCACATGAGTTTCTCACCAGCTCTTCTCATGATCTACCCATCGGAGCTGGTACTTGGATAGATTTTAATTCATATCTCTAAGTTGAATTAAAGTCAATCTAAGCTCCGGTGTCAAATCATTTTATTACAATAAGTACATATTATAATTTAGTTAGCTAAGTTTTATTTTAATTTAATATTTTTTGCGTGATGGTAATTGATTTATGGAAGATAGAGAACAGATTGACATAGTAGGAATATTAATGAACAGAACAGTGAATATTAATTCAATATTGATGTACTGACAATACTATGGATTTATTTATAAGTATTAATTTAATTCCGTTGCTATATTTAAGTTTATTTTCTCTCCCTAACCATTTTTAGCCATAATGTTGTTTTGGTTGCTATAACTTACACATAGATTATTGTCAAAAAAACAAAAACAAATATTGTATGAATTATTTGAAAAAATGGTGCACATGAGTTTCTCACCAGCTGTTCTCATGATCTACCCATCGGAGCTGGTACTTAGATTGATTTTAATTCATATCTCTAAGTTGAATTAAAGTCAATCTAAGCTCCGGTGTCAAATAATTTTATTACAATAAGTATTATAATTTAGTTAGCTGAGTTTTATTTTCATTTAATATATTTTTGTATTTAGATGTTTGTTTTGACGTGTTCAAGCGCCCCTTGGGGCCCATGGAAATAAATGATTTGATTTGATGGATATCGTAATTCCTAAAATGGAAATGAAAATTACAGTTACTAGGTGTAAGTTTGATGCTGTAAGACTGTATTTAATGATAAATATAGACTCGAGGCACCTCTAGTCTTCAATCCTACACTAATGATATCTTTGTATCTAAAATTATTCAGTAGTGATTGCACAAGGAAAAAGATACATAGTTTGATAAGATCTTATCAAATCTTATGCTGGTTGCAATAGATACTTACAATCTACATGACATTTTCTAAGTTTATTTGCGTCTTCTCCATGGCATAGTGCGTAGAGATTCTTCCCCGTTAGTTCTTCTGCCGTGTAGCCCAGGAGCTCTGATACCCTGCTGGGATAAAAAATAGATGTATCAAGTTATATAACTAGTGATTAGGTCGGTCTTATTCGCTTGATAAGTGTTCTTGTGAATGAACTTGTCATAGGAAGTTTCCGTTTCATATTTGACTTACCGCCAAATAATAGTGTTTTCATTACGTGTTTTAGTCTGGTAGTGAGATTAGGAGTATTAGGACTTGCAATTACATAAAACGTATTTTTTTTTTCCAAATTATATATAAAGAATGCTTCAACTTGAACTATTATTAGTAGTTGAAATCATGTAATACCTGGGCTCGCAATGCGCTATTCGGAAGTCGAAGTTGATTCTAGTGACAAACATGTCTGATTCGAGTCGGATCTCGTGGACTGATGGTGGAGGTAGAGCTATGGCCAGGGCCACCATGCCTAGGAGTACTGTGGGCGACTTCCGACTGTGTGAGAACGAGTATTGAGGTCGCAGGCGACACAGCATTAGGACCACCTGGAAAGATTGAAAGAGCGTTCAAGAAAAAGAAATATAAAGTAACTTTATAATATTTATATGCTGAAATGACACAAGAGTTTAATTTTATTATTTGGTGTAAAAGGAAAATAAATAATTCTGAAATAAATATGAAGAGAATTCTTATCTGGAACAATAATTTTGACGACATCATAAATTCTTGACGAGGTGAGACGTACCAAACAAAACAAGAAGAGAAATAAAAAAAATCTTATTAAAAGTTTACCTTTACGTAAAATAGAAAACACAGAACGTGCCTCATATAAGAACATTAAAGTTTTAAACATAACCAAGAACTGAAAAGCTATTTGTTACTCAGCAAAATGTTCCGGAAGCACGTACAATACATATTACCAGGTAATCGAATCTGGAGATCAAATGTAAGGAGGATAAACTAATTTGCAATTTTCCCAATAAAACCGTAGCCTTTGGCGTTAAGCATACTCGGTACCGCTTTGGTATTAATTGCTCTATTGATACCAGAAGCTATGCCAGCCATTTAGATGAAGATAATACGAATTATGGTTATAACTTGCATTTTAGTACGTAACAACCCTTTTAACTGGGTATTAAGGAGCAATTGACAGACCATAAAGAAATGAACGACTCCCTAAATATAAAAGGAAGTGTCCAAGAAACTGCTTATAAAATAAAAGGAGAATTTACACCCCGAAAACAATCTAGCAGCAATTTCACCCGCTATTGCGGTATTCGCAAGTCGCTTGATATAATCACGTTTTATGACCTAGCACCGAGTTAAGGCAAAAATTATGGGGCCGTATAAAGCGCCTTGAGGCACCCCACGTTAACAATAATTCTAACCAATAATATTTGTGATCTTAGATGGATAAAGAGGTCGTTCGAATCCATTTGTTCCCAGCAAAGGAGATATGAAGATATGAGGTTACATTTAGAGAAGATATATATCAAGAAGGAGATGATTTATGGAGTCTAACGCTTTTGGTGATACGTTTTTATCTTAGAATTTTTCCTTATTTGATTTCTGGTTTCACAGAAGTTGTTATAAATAAGTCATTATGAATCCATTAGCGCTTTTCACAGTAATTTTTCATTGCTACAAGATACCTACCCGCCAGTTACCAGTGTTACCACTCTCTGCGTATCTTGATGAATCACCCTCCTGGCTTCTGCCAACCTAGATTGAAAATGAAAATTCAGCGTCCATTTTACTTTTCTCACTCTAATAAAATAAGAAAAATGACCACATATTTTCAAGTCCGGTTTTTGAATTATTTTAGAAATTAATAATGTGAACTCTGATAGTAAAGCTTTCAGATTTGCATTATTTATTTGTATAATAATTTCATTGGAAAATACAAGTTGTGTGAAGATCTTGATATTTTTTTGTACAAACCGTAGACTGTGTAGAATAATGTTGCTGTTTTGCATTTGTCAATATAGCTCTTGTTATTTTACCATATTATTATTTGGATTAGTATCTAGTTCTTTTTAAGGAAGTTAATCTCAAAAGTGTCGTTGTCAGTTTTGGTTCAACAAATCTATACAGCGATCTATCTACTAAATCTTCAATTTATAGAAGTCTTAAGTAGCTTCCTTACCCGGTATCCTGAAGACTTGAAGTGGCATCCTCTTTTGGTCAAGGTACTCTTCATTCTGATGCAGAACGCCCTGTCCATTCCTCGGTATAACGCTCCGCTTTGTGCTAGGCTCATTATTGCTGATACTGTTGAAAAAATAAAATGTTTTCAAGATTTACGAAGAAGTTTTCAGAGCATTTGTTATAATTATAATTTTAAGTTTCCATTTTATTGCAATAAATACAGATCAAATTATTTACTGAGCATCACTAACACGCATAAAAAATAATTTTCTTATAGTTGGCGTATCTTTTAACTTTTCCATCCTTTTAATCAACGTTTTCTTTCTTCTTAGTCTTTCTTTCCATAACGACCACATCCCAATAAAAAGCGAAAAATGGTTCAAATTTTACAACAAATAGAGCCAATTTTAGATTTAAAAGTAAATCAATCACCGAGTTTGATTGATTGGCTGGACGTATAACTAATTTGTAAGATCTGAGGTGAATGAGACGAGGTGATCGACACTACGGTATAATTGATTTCACTGGGCTCACTAAACTATTTGATGACGGTTCTAAAAGTTTTTAAATTGTAAAAAAGCTTGGTTTCTTTCTACGTAAGTTTTTGAAGGTATTGATGGTTAAAATAAATCTCTTTTCAATCATATTTCTTATAAATAGTTACTTAGAGACTTTATGGAAAATAAAAGCTTTCGGATCTTTGGAAAAAGTGTTAGAAGTTTTAAGTCTGACAACTAATGGACTGAGTAGGTACGTGCCTCGGTTACGTGTACCTAAAGATTAGGTGCCTACGATTCCTCATGAGATATGAATATTCAACACAGTTTCCACGACTTAATACTGCAAGCAAGTTAACAAAATCGGTTAGTAAAATAGCTAGCGATGAGTTTACTCGTGGCGAAAATGTTTGTGCCTTTTTGGTCATAACCGGCATGTCCTATTGATCTAAAACTTTCTTTCTCCGTGACACTTTATAAAAATCGAAATGTAGCATCATAACCTAGGTTAACATCAAAAGAAAAAAAGGATACCTATTTTTTGTCACATCATATGCTAGCACTAAGCGTCTCACTTCTCAATCGAATTTCAACACTCGTTTTTGCCGTGTTTTTTCTTAGTTTCTATTTTAGAATGAATTTGTTTTTGCTTGCATTAGTCACCAAATGGACCTAAATATCTTATGGCTTATGTAAAAAGTTATCTGTTGCTAAGTGACATTTGCTTGTTGAGATTTCCTATTAATTTTCGTTCTAAGTTAACGAAGCACGTTCATCATTAATTGGTATATTTCTGTCACCGGCAATAGACAGGCCCAGTTGGTTATGGCTTGGTAATTTATCTATTTTTTGCTGATGACGTGTTTTTATTTACGAAATGTATAATTTTAAGTACCTTTTCGTGGTAATTGCAGTTCAAGTACAAGACAAACTAATGAAGATACCAACGGGAATATTATGCCTTCGTTATAATTATAATTATTTTAAGTTTGTACCTCGTTGGAAGAAGCCAATAGTAAAATGATGGGGAAAGTTACATTAACACAACCCTTTGATGTGCAGATGCACTGATGATTGTAGTCCTATAATCTGCATTAATATTCTATGTCACTAATCTTACTACATTCATGCTTTGTAATTCGCGACGTCTATCCAAAAATCTAATAAAAAAAAAACACAACTCACACACAACGCTATCTAGTCCCAAACTAAGCAGAGATTGTACTATGGGCACTAAAATAACTGATACTAATAAATATATACTTTTTCTTATGTAAATACATACATATTATACATAGAAACACCCAGACTTAGACAAACCCCCATGTTCATGCACACAAAGTTTTGTCTTAAGTGGGAATCGAACCCACGACCTCGGCGTCGCAGGTAGGTACACTACCCACTCCGCCATCCGGTCGTCAAATACATTTTGTTACGTACGTCTTTACGAAACAGCCTGACATTTTTTTCATCAAAACCGAAAAATTGTTTCCAACTTCATATCTACACGTAAGTTGACAAACAAGTTAACAATAACCCAGTCACATAAAAATAACTGTCTAAGAATTGAAATTCAAAGGCATGCAACGTCTGTTGCAATAATCTTTGGCAATTGGCACAATCTATTGACACAATAGGTATGTCAATCTGAATCATGTCTGCATTAAATACGTAACTATTGACTCATTGGACTAATATTTGTTTATCCTTGGTATATGAATCTGATTGCGTTAGTTTTTCTGCAGGTCTTTACTTTTTTTTTTTTAGTTTATTATTGAAAAAAACTATTGACGACCGGATGGTGGAGTGGGTAGTGTACCTGCCTGCGACGCCGAGGTCGTGGGTTCGATTCCCACTTAAGACAAATCTTTGTGTGCATGAACATGGGGGTTTGACATAGTCTGGGTGTTTCTATGTACAATATGTATGTATTTACAAAAAAAAAAAGTAAATATGTATTAGTATCAGTTATTCTAGTACCCATAGTACAAGCTCTGCTTAGTTTGGGACTAGATGGCGTTGTGTGTGAGTTGTGAAATATTTATATTTATTATTTATTGATTTAACGTGTTCCACTTTTCAGAAAATCACTATAATCATAAATGTTGGTATGTTTTGAAAAACCTGTAGATTTAAAGTTGAATGATTTGGTTATATTATTATATTAAATATGTACAGTATTACCAGAATGTCGTAAGTCGCATAATTCAATTTCGTGCAGTAGAGTGAGGATAGTCAGTTAAAAGTTAAGTCTTTAGTTTTTGTTAGTTCTCCAAATATTCTCTTTTTATTAAGAGTTTTTATCACAATAAGCCGCTGAATGTTATAAAATCATTTGTTCCATCTGAGGTAAAAAAAACAATCGGCCCTAGGTTTAGTTACGAAAACATCTGAATTTATTCAAAACTAATATTGCCTTAAAAACCGTGTCAAAGTTTCAGCCATTCAAATATGATATACTTGTGAAACTAAACGTGTTCGAAAAGCTTGCTGAACAATAAAAAAATCAAATGTATTTGTTCGTTTTGTTGCGATATATTCCGAAACTGCAAAACTGATTGAGATTCGGATTTCACTGTCAATTGACGTTTTCAGGTTATATTGAATGTGTCGACGTGCTCATTGTAAGAAATATAATAAGATTGTTTAGCAAAGGGTTACAAAAAATTGTGAAAAATTGGCATAAATGCATGAGAGACTTTTAATGCAATATCAAACAGGTTACAGGTTAAATGTTAACCAATTGATTGTCACTGTAACGCACGTGAAGTTAAAGGACATTTTTAATATATCATTTCGATTGTTGTACAAAAAAACGTTTGAATATTTGTCTTAATATTTAGTCAAAATACTTTGTGAGCAACAAAATATAACAAATAGATCTTTATGCTTGCCTAATAATTATTCTCCAGTCTCATGGTATAAAACTGACGAATCTATAATATTTTATTTAAAATTGGTTTCATCTTGGTTTCATCGTAATATCTTTAACCTAAATTTTATCTTTGCTTTATTACTTTCTTGATGGCTGGGCATGTTATTCATGTTTGGAAAAATTTGATAGATCTTGGTTTTGCCCCACTTTTGGAATCGCTGACTCCCGTCATCTCAACATCCCATGGTTATCAGGATGACAATGTGGTGATTTCACCATGGGTTTCTGTACTGTGACCAGTTTTACCACGCCCTTCACCAAACAATGCCCACTGTCAAACCATCTCGATCCTGATTGATTTTTTATCGACTTTCTTTAGCATCGAAGTGTAAATTGAAATCGATTCTAGCCCTTCGTTGTAACGTGTGAAATTAATGATGTAAAAACTTAATCAGTGTGTTCATTTTTTTAATTTGTAGAATTTTACTGTTGCCAACACTTTTTGATGGCATCATCAGTAGTGGCTTCACTAAATTTTACTATTTCATTAGATTGATAATCTTATGTATAGATTCTCTTGATTTTTTATTCAATCTGATTATTAATTTTAAAGTACGTACTTAGTTGTATTTGTTTTATTATTATTAAGACTCCAAACCTCTCTATACCTTATTACTTATCTACATAAAATAAATTACACTTTGGAAGAAAAAAGTTTTTAAGTTTTTGTCATTTATTGAGGCATAACTGAATAGAAGTTTGTGGTCAACATTTACGCCGTTCTGTTCGATTTTTTCGATGGCATTCCAAAAAATTACACAAAACAATAATAAGAAAATATCGAATTTAAATTGCGTACATTTAAACAAAGTTTTTCACCGGTCGCAGCCACAACAATAATAAAAACGTCGAATGCAGTCAACCGAACACCATTGACTGTGAAAATTATTCCTCGACCAACTTTTTGCCTATCTCCATCTTTAATTGAACTCAGCACCCACATCTCTTTGGGAAATTAAACAGAAACGCCATAGCCCAAGTACCTACCATGGTCATAGAAGATATGATTAGACTCGCAGTTGCCAGCATTGCCAATGGCAATGGGAAATGAAATATTAATTTGTGGAATAAAGCAAGGTACTGACACCCCATTGACCGTTTCATAGGCTCCCAACGCGCCGTGAACACTCCATAATCTAATTTCAATTTGATCCAAACTTATTAGAGACAGCATTCGTCGATTCGACATACCAGGTGAAATTTTTACATCGGTATTGTCGCTGATTGTTGATGGAGCAACGCCCTCAGAAATAAGTCCACTTTAATTGAATTTTTTTGTTGGAAAAGAAGATTCGATAATTCTTACTTTTCGTTTTCTATGTGACACCTGTTTAGAGAGAATAACGGTAAAAAGTCGCTTTACTGTTTTCAGTAAGGTTTTTTCTCGCTTTTTACCATATCAGCTCGAATTAAATAAAGTTAAACGGTATTACAAGTATCCAATCCTCATTGAAATAGTCGGTTGAATAGATAATTAGGAAATGAGTCGAAAAAATTGATTGAAACATTGAAAATTATCTCTGAGCCTGCCTGATTTATTTTTAAGGTAAAATTTAGTGGCGTTGTATTTAAGTAAGCTTGTTTTTGTCTGGTGAACTTGAAATGAGATATCTCTTCGGATGCGAGATTACAATCGTCACCTTTCATAAAAAATTGTCTTTCTTTCTACGGACCTATATTTCTGTCGAGGCTTTGAGCTCTTGTTTCATTTTATTATCCTTTTTGTTGGAATTGTTTGTTTATTTTACATTGTCATTACTATGTTCAATAGCTACTTGTACAACTAACGTTTTAGTGCTATTTGTGATTAAGAAATTGGTAAATGCAGACTTTATTTGATTGCGTGTTAATGTTATATTGCTTTTTTATTTTTGATCGTCTTTCTGTTCTTTTTTTTGTGTTATATTTTTAGCTAGCTTTTTTGATGTTGTACTTTAATTCTTATAATATGTTTACAAACTCACCATCAGGGTTATTAGTTCCATGTTGGCTGCCTTCCTCACTTCCAGACGCTGGGCTGTTCAGTCCTGTTTGTCCAGGTCTTCCAGTGAGGGACAGGCCAAGCTGTTCAGCTATTTCTGCGTGGTCAGCTTGATGGACGTAGTCAAATATACTGCTGCCCGTCATTTCTACCTGGTGACAATAGTAAGGGATGAGATTTGTGAACATCTGAATTAATGATGGCTGTGGTAGATCAATTTGTCATCATAAATGTAATAATATTAGAAGGTAATCAACTTAATCCACAACACGTGTACTTAAAAGTAAAAAAGTACATACAAAAATGTATTTTTGCTTAGCCTATGCACGTAGTTGATAGCCTAAGTTTAGCATCTTGCTGTTTTTGTGTTTCCTTTTTCTATTCCAGCATAAAGCTTAATGTTTATTTAAAATAGTTGCTGAGATCAAAACATTTGCCAGTTCAAAACATTTTAGCGTATTCATTCAAAACAAACAATTATTAGCCAATAAAAAACCAGTCTTGAACCAAGGAGTCGTTCGGTGGCGTCGGTGGCTGCCCAACCGTCACGTACAACGTTATGAATGAAAGAGTTGTTATCACGCATCGCATAGCAGGTGGCTTTATAGAAACAGCTAACGAGAATACACACAACGAGATTGAAGACAAAGGTGAAGACATCGCGATTATAGAAGCTACTGATACAGTAAAAGCTATAAACCTAGGTGATAAAGATTTTAAGGACGGAGATACAACAGGCGTGGTGGATGAGGAAGTCACGTACGATGCGACGTTAAGTATGATTTATTGCGTAGGTATGTAAATTATGGAAAAGGTTTGTCTGCTTCAATTGTAAAAAGTTTCCATCGTGTGTTTTAAAAAATCCAGTAGTGAAAATTGCCCTCTTATTTATTGAGGAGAGTAAGTTAGTAAAAGACATTTTCAAGAAAAAAATCTTTATTTACGTACTGGCAAGTGAATAGAAAAAGTTAAAGTTGTTATTTACAGTGTAAAACATAAATAACTGACACACATTTCTTATAAGGAAAACTTTAGAAGAAATATCAAAATCCCTAACCACAAAATCAAACTCAAACGGCTGCCAACGAAACTTTCCCGATGACCCTTTCACAGCTTATTCAAATGCATCTTTAAATAAATTTATCAAATATAATTGTGGGACCCTATTACATATTCAGAAAACGTGTATCCGCAGTCAGGCTGTGAATGTAAATACTATAAAACAATGGTGACGTTATGGTGGTCGGTTCTCAGAATGATGGTAAGGATTTTATGGTGTTTACCGATTCGCCGATTGACGACACAAAAATTTTTAGTAGCAAGCTTGGTGGAAATATTTAGGATTGATAGAGTGTATGACGCAAGATGGCGACGTGATACGAATTTGATTAGCAATGGTGGTAATCAAAATGGTAATGCTGACGATAAACAAGGTTTCGGTACTAATTCGGTTTGATGGTGGTACAGGTCGAGGGAGAAAGCACCACCGTCTCAACTTTCACCTGCCGTCTGTGTTCTGGTTTGGTGCTTGAAGGGCCCTGAAATTACTGAAACATGTGGCGTAGCAACATAGTTGTAAGATTTAGTGACGAATCTACAATTTGCTTTTGGGGATGCCGGATGTTTACAGCGTTTGAAAAAAAGAAATATATTTCAAAATTAACAACGACTAATAAAGTTGGGATTTGAAGAAACCAAGATGAAGTTGAAAATAATCAACAAGCAGATTTGAAAACGTCTGCATAAACAGCTAATGAACAAAACTTGGTAAAGAGAAATATGATTTCCCATAGCCATTGCTTGCCTTTGGAGGCAAAGGAAGACTGAATTTAATATAGCCGAAACGTCTACGAGCTTCACTTATAAGAAAGTTGTATCTACTCTTATTTACCAGGAAGTTTATGTATTTTATGTCGCACACACACGCGTGTACGCGTATGTGATAGGTGTTTCGATGTTTTTGGATATATGTGTGCGTGTATTCGGGGGTGTGTGAGTTGAGCATTAGAATGAAGAGCACGCGCGCGCCTGGCCCGCGACGTGACTCGCATAGCGTATCGTCCCTTTCCCCCCATCTTGCTTCTCTCTCACACCACCCCCCGCAGCCATTTTGGAAACGAATTTCCCAGTTTTCGGCTCTTTTCGTACAGCCTTTTAATTTTGTAATGTTATTTAATTTGCTTTATGTTTTTATTTTGGCTTCTGTTATTTGTTTTGTTAGATATGAAGCGTGTATTTGTTTTTTTTATTTGCGCAGTAACTTACCTACCTTAGGTGGAAAACTTGCATCATTTTTGCGCAGTGGCTGAGGTGGCAATACTGAGTTTACTGTCGCGCCACATTGCATGACTACCGTTCTTATTAAAGTTGGTTCTAGAGAATAACACATTTCTTGAAGAAAGCATACCGCAATTCCAATACCTGAATGTATACTCCACACTTGACTCTGGCAGTTTTAGCTACCACAAGAAGACTTAGTTGCTATAAACAAAAAAGAAGAAGTAGAACACATTTCTTTTGTTTTTCTTTTACAAATATCTTATTCGATAAACAGCATTTTGATATCAAAGAAGGTACTGTTGTATCAACACACCTTTTTCATTTAAACTGAATATTTGATACGACAATCTTGACTCAATTTTTCAAGGCTTCTTAGCCTTAAACCATAACGACTTTAAAAGCAACCCTTTACTCTTTAGAGATGCTCCGAAACCAGATAAGTTTAATAAAAAACTTCATTTATTGTCCCAACACGTGTCATATGTATTGTATGTATGTGTATGCATGTATGTGTATGTATAGAGTTATCTACATCTTGTGTTTGTAGCGGCGCCGAATCCACTGATTAGATCGCACTATTTGTATCTGTCTACGTGTGAATGAGTTTTGTATTTATGTTTGTTTGTGTATGTGTATGTATGATGGCGCTTCTTTGAGGTACGTGGGTTGAGGAGAATTTTTAAATGGATTATCTAAGTACTTACTATTTAAGAATGAAGTTGATGGAAACTTTTATAGCATAAAGGTGGAAATTTTTAATTTTATTTTATTACTAGTGGGATTCAATATTATGAAGGCTTTTCAGTATTTTTTCACAAGATTTAGGCTTTTTCCTGTAAAGATAGTTGTAGTGACTAAAGTAAATATAAATATTTATGTAAAAACGAAGTATGTAAATCGATTTAGAGTAGTAAGAGAGAGCTATATGCGTGAGTGAGGTCTCATTCAGACATGAAAGACTTTGGTATATCATGGCTACGTAGTCAAAGAAATTACACTTTTGTAACACCCGGGATCGAATCTGAGACAGCATATAATATTATGTTTGTAGTTATTCAGAATTTGCCGTCAGAAAATTTACAATAGTAGCAAGGAGTTGGAATTGTGCCTGGTGGATGGCGATAGGCTCACCCCCTATCCCATGGAATCTAAACATAACAGGTGAAGTGTTGGTGTTGTACACCTCTGCCACACCCTTCTGGTTAATATAGGCGTGATGTTATTATTATTATGGATTCCTTAAGGTACTTACTTGTGATAATCCTAAATATATAGAAACAGTTTCAGATATGTACAGGAATCTGCCATCTGCCGCCACGGAAAGCGCGAACCCATCCAGGGACTGTGGACAAAAAAAACACAATATATTTTATTTGTTCTAATTCTATCAAAAAACCATAATTTGAGTAAGATATATCAATGCCTTTATTGTTCCTAAATTAATGTTAAGGAGGAATGAAATCAGCAAGCTATGAATGTCTATGTCATTAGACATTTCACTGCCGGATAAGGCTGCATTAAAATTTCAAAATCAACCGTTTCCTTTTCAGAATTGCACCACAAGGCTTAGCTGAGGGAGCATGACAAATAGCTTGTGTCATTTCCTATGAATCTAGACTAGAAATTTAAAAATATACCTATAGGTAAATTACAAAATCCTAACTCAGGTAAAACTTAGCAATAAATTAACAGTGAAAGACGTATTGAAATATCAGTTAATTTAAATAAAATAATAAATAATGTGTACATTGAAAACCATGTTTCATTATATCTAAATAATAGTTTTGTATTAAAATTGTTACGGTTTGTGCGCAAGCGCATTGGTGTGAAACTTAGGTACGGTCAGCAAATGCAACGCAATGACAGAATGTGACTGTACCATTCCTAATTAAACAGTGAATGATCCAGTTCATAATTGTTATTGGTGACAAAATTTCACATTATTTCATAAATTTAATTATGTGGCGAGTAAGGTTTTATCGTTTCACCTGTAACTTCCCACCAAAATATCTGCTGTAGTGGAAAGTGGATATAATCATATAACATATAATCGATATAAAGTTCTTTTGAAATAAAATCAATTATTATTACAAATCGAATCGGTAACGATTGGCGGCGGCGTCACTAATTGTAAAATGTCAAAAGAAATAAACGGTTGCACAACGTATAAACAATTATTTGAACTATTCCTGTAGGTAAGTAATTATTTTAATTTAAATAGAAAAACCCAGATTGATTTAAATTTTTTGTGCACCTTACTCCTAGAAGTATTTTAGTGCTACTGGTTCTACATCCGATTCAATTCTGTGACGGTCAGCAAAAAAAGTAAACAAACAGTGGTCTGATGAAAAGCGACCACGAACCAAATTACTTAAGCAACTAAAGTATTACTGGAAGTGATCAAGGTATTTGTTTCAACCGTATTAAAGATAGAAAACTAAGCATAAGTAGTAATATGTAAATTTGATGAGATAATGAACGGCTTGTGAATTAATAGATTACACAATTTTTTTTTTGTACCTGTACCTGTATGTAACCGACTCCTTTGGACTCGATTTTGACCCACTTTTAACGAACAGATTTCATTCAAATTTTGCACACCTGTCAAAGATTGATGACAATGCAATAATACGAAAAAAAAAAAAAATAAAAAAAAAAAAAAACAAAACGCTCTTATAAATAAACCAAACTAAAAAGTAGAAAATAAATAATAGTTAAAAAAAACTAAAAAACACGCTTTTAAAGTACTTCTAACTAAAAAGTGAAAAATAATTCCTAATATAAGCTGAAAATGGTAATGAACAAAAAATACTAGCATTATTGTGCAAAAGCGTGGGGCGCTCTGTGCCATATTTTTAGTCTATCGAGCAACCCATGCTTTTTCACAATAATACTAGTATTTTTTGTTCATTACCATTTTCAGCTTTAGTTTTTTTAAATTATTATTTATTTAAGGAGACACTGCCAGTTGATATATTTTCATACATTTGTAATTATTTTTTATATGTCTTTATTAGTTGTTATATAGTACATATCATATCTAAAACCCAAAAATGCATGAATGTTCATGTCCATTTTGTCAAAATTATTATTTTAATTTAAACAAATCGATTTGCAAATCAATCGATTATTAAAAAATTACAAAATTTCAATAAAAATTTAAACACTGTGTGGTGAAACAAATTCATATTTTGTATTATATATTACTATAAACAATGAAAAGGCTGATCACTAGTTCTAATATAAATTTCTTATTCTAAAAGTCGAAATAGTACTTCCAGTAATTAAACATCTTGACTATGAGATAATAATGAGATGCACGGTTAACAAAATGGTTTTCGGTAGATATTCCTTGTAATCTGCGTTTAGACGGTACTCGATGACAAAAACCATGGATTATACTCTTAATAGACCATTGTGTGCACAAGTTTCATTAAAAACCTTTTTGAACTTGGCTCTAGTTATCAAAGCGCAGGTTTAATCAAGTTTTTAAACAGTTTTTTCTGCTTTTAGTTAAGATCTTGGTTTAGAATATAAAGTGAACTTTAAAATATAAAGTGATATTTGTGAACGTAAGGAAATTCTCAATAGCTGCACGGAGTTGGAATTGTGCCCGGTGGGTTATGATAGGCTCACCCCCTATCCCATGGGACCTAAACATAACAGTTGAAGTGTGGGTGTTATACACCTCTGCCGCACCCTTCTGGGTAATGTAGGCGTGATGTTCTGTTATGTTATAAGTGAAGATTTTCTTTGGTCCAATTTGACTTGTAAGAGTTTTCTTAGTCGCTAAGATTTTGGATTGCAATTTCAGATTTTAATTTGTAGGGCATTTTATTAAAAATAAAGATAGCAAGATACAGATAAAAGTAAGTAAGTATATTAACTTTATTAACTGGCAGAAATACACAACAATAAAAGTAATCCAAAGAGTTAAACGTTCAAAAAACATGATCAAACGCTGTGTCCAAGTCAACAAACTGCAAAAACTAAATGCACATGTCAAAGTTAACTAGAGCACAAACTGACAAAGGCTTGACCTTGTCCAAAGCACTTACATAAGTCATCAAACATCTATTAAATTTATGTTGTCGAGACATACTATTTTGTTTACTTTCGTCATAGCAGAAAAAATCTATCAAAGTGTACTGAACACATTTGATTTCTTGTCATTGAGCAACCGCTTTTTTGCTAACCGTACACACAATGAAATTAACACAATGGACAGTGGACAGTGCAACATACATACCGTCAGAAAAAAACGCAATTTAATATTTCACAGATTTCTCAAAATTTCATAACGAATTTAATTGAGAATGGACATATACTTTGACAGTGATAGGGTTAAGCAAAAAATACGGCCAAGTTTACAAAAGATTATGTGATTGCATTGGGTTCTGTATATTTAAGAAAGGAAGTCAATGACGCAATTGGTTATTTTAATTATCTATGTGAAATTTCGGTTATCTAGTATTTTATCTGACATCATATTTCAGATTCATTATGATACATAAGAAGCTTTCAAGCACTGGCACATAGAGCGACCTATCTATAATCTGCATTTGTAGATTGTTGATGTTCATCACGTGGACTATACGTCCGTTTGCATACAAAAATGTGACGTCAACGTCGACATACGTCGTACAAAAAAAAAACACTTTAGAGTTAAGTACGTTTTTGTCTAAATTAATCGAAATGTAAATAGAGCTAGTAAATGCTTTTATTATTTAGCCAGCTATACAATGCATATAATAAGTGACATTGTATACATTAAGTAAGGGTTAGAAACACTTATTGAATAGGCATTACATGAAGTTTCAGCAGCTAATGCAAATGCAATCATGTTGTAACTAAAGTAATTCTTACCGATCTCTAAAAAATCCATTATACTCATTCGATCACGTAAATTATCATTTTGCAATCGATTCTCAATCATTATAATATTGTGGGTGCTGTGGTTTCTATTCTGCACTGAAAATGGCCAAGTACGTGATGGCTTTGCATTGTTTTTTATACAAATCAACTGTTTTGCGGGACTCGGTGTACGTTTTTCTAAAAAAAATAAGATCAGACTCAGAATGAGTACAACATGTTTAGTTGCAACATCGTGTACTGGTATCACTAATCAGAATCGTGATTGTCACAGCTGAATTCGAAGATCTGACGAAAACGTGGAAGGTTAAAGTTTGGGCCAAACTTTTTCGGTTGGTTTAGAGGTTTTTTTTGGATTTGAACTTGGCTCTACACTGTTTACTACACTACATAGATATACCATGATGTGTGTCTTTTGTGACTAGTAATTTCAGTGCCTAATTACAATAAAAAAAATTGTTACATATAGTTTTTTGCTATACACAAATTAATTTTCTAACAGTGTATTATTAATTAATATTTTAATTAATTTATTTTTTGTACGAGTTAACAACAGAAGGGCAGAAAAACATACTTCAATGAAAAACACAAGGTTTTCCACCGTCGATATGCATGACTTGCCTTATTTATACTTAACGTATTCCACGATAAGCTACTGATACAGCGTTCCACTTTAACTGATAGATAAAACCTTTAACATTCCATACAGTGAAATCCTTAGTGTTTTACGCCGTACAACGTGAAGTACAATGCTAGTTGTGATCTATACTGATTTAATTATGAAGTGAGATGCTTTTGTTTTATTGACTTTTATTAGATGAAGCTGAAATACATTTTTTCTCTCCTTTACTGATATTTTTTTCTGATGACCAGCAAACCAGCGTCAGACTTAAATCTGACATAATTCTAAATCAGGCCCTATTTGGTGCAACTGCGGGCATAATGTTAAAATAAATATTCTTTAGTTCCATTTTATTTGTATATTGTTTTGTGCCGCGCTTGTTGTAACAATTTTTTTTCTTTCTTTTTCTTTCTTGCAGATTTTTATTTACAGAGGAAATTAGAAGTAGATAGAACGGCTTAGTTGTCTATTTTATTTGAAACGTCAGCGTGTCTCCACCACACATATAAATACAGAAATTATGTATTTATTTTTGATTTTCATTGGTGCATTTTTGACATTATTAGGTGAATTTTGACATTCATAGGTGCAAAAATTTGACTACGCTTTCTTGATATTTTTTGCCTCTCTAGTTGTAAAAGAGTTAATTACATCCTCTTTGATCAGAACCCTTTAATTTATTCTTTCTGTCTTCTCATTATGTTTTCTTCACAACTTTTTTTTTTTACCATCCCATTTCGCAGCTTGTCTCATGCCCCGATATTATCTCTTCTCATAATGAGAAGGGTTTGGTCATCACCTCGAACCCATTGTGTATGCGCTCGCAGATTATGCAGGTTTCCATTAACGTTAGTGAATGATAAGGTATACATACCTGTAATATATGTGTTCCCTGGTGCTGCTCGAACAGGTCCATGGCTAATCCAGCGGCCGTCCGTCTGCTTTGAGCACCTGCAACAATTCAAATGGTTGGTTAGAATCTTTGTCAGTGTTTCTGCTTCAGGGTTTAATTATTCCTGTCATATTAAGTAAAGTTTTATTCGGAAACGTCTGGCAATTGACAATAGCAGCACGGAGTTGAAATTATGCCTGGTGGATGGTGATAGGCTTACCCCTTATATATGTGTTATATATGGTGTTGTATACCTCTGCAAACATGATGGATGCCTATGAATAGTGGCTACGAAATGTAAATGTTTCAACTATTCCTTTTTTTGCGGAATTCTAACCAAGTGGTTCCAATTTAACTCAAGTAGATAATTGATTATCATAATAGTCAGAATATGGACTTCCAATGTTTAAAATTTTTAGTGCTAAGTATCATAAAGAGTACGAATCTCACACTTAAGTACAATATTCCAAATCTATCATTTTTTTTTTATTTAGGAAACTTTTCATTCAGGGGAGTTTTAACAAACATACATTTCACACACACAAAAATTTATTCTGACTCTGGGTGAGATCGTTATCGACAAATCGTTACGGATCACACAAATATTTTATTGTCTCGTGTGGGGTGCGAACCCACAGTTTTCCGACAGTCGACATTATACTCACATTGTTTTTAAAGATGGTTTGCGAAAAGTGTTAAAATCCACTCTAAATTAAATATAGCGTCACAAACAGCTAGAGTATATTTTCCTACCATCTGCCATTCTCCAGTTCCTACCGTACAGCAGTAAGTTAGCTACCGTCTGTTCGATCCGTCATGCGATGGTATCGCGGTGTCGGGTTGCGGACTGCTTTACGGCGACGCGTGATCGCTTTATTGGACTGTGTGCGTGTGCAACTGGATGAAAGGTTCTCTTTTTAAATTATGAGGGTTTTGTTTTTTAATTTGGTGGTGACAGCAAGGAGGATGAGTTCTATTTTTTTTTCTCTTTTGAAGTCTAGAAGATTCTTTTGTTTTTAATTCGGTGATGTTTGTGATAGCTAAGAAGGGTTATTGTAAATTTGCCACATTGTCGATTTGTCACCCAAAAAAGAATGTGTAAATTCGTCACACTCACTTTTTATATAGGGACAGCAGGAAAATTATTAATTACTTACGACACCATGTTCTATTTTTGTTGCGTTTTAAAGTTATGGTGCATTATATCTATATTTATAAAAATGAAACCCGTTTTCCGTTGTTACGACATAGCATGAAAACGGCTTGACTGATTTGGCTGATTTTTTTTTAGTTTGGTAATACTCTGTACAAAGTTCTTACGGAAAAAAATATTAAGAAAATCTGTCAGAAAGATTGAAAATATCAATTAAATTTGCATCAGGGAAATAGGTATTCATTTTTATATGGAGGATATTATAGATTCCAGTTCAAATTGAATAGGTACGCATACATAAGATAGGTCAGCTATACAAAATAAAGTAGTGCATCAAATTAACGCTAAGGCGGTACGAAGTTCGCCGGGTCAGCTAGTTTATTCATAAATTTAGTGGTGTACAGCAAAAAATCTATATATTTTATTTTATTGTCTACTGTCATATCAGATAACTTTTTTTGACGCTATTTCTGGAATTTTTCCAAATATCTCAGAACCATTTAGACTGGCAAGAATTCGTGACGTCTTCCACACCATCTAACAACGAAAGTGGTCATGTCTTCGGCGTCCGCGCAAGGACACGCGTGTCGTCGTGACCACTCGGCAATTGTCGGCAATGCTCGTGACGTCGGCGGACACACAGTCAGACACGATTTGTTAGGGATTGTCACAAAATATAAGCGGCAGTGGCTCAGTGGATAAGGTGCCAGAAATGTTGTCGTGGGTTTGATTCCTAACAGCAGCGACGTGAAACTTTCAATAGTAAATTGAATGTGGATACAGACGGTTGTCGATATTATATTGCCTGACCAAGATTTTTGTGGATTGTTAAAAGTAATACAATGGGTGAACTAGCGGCCGTGGCGCAATGGATAAAGCATCGATCAAACGATCGAGAGGTCGTCGGTTCGAATGCTGGCCATAACACCACAGACGTGAACTTCCTCCCAACACAAGCGAATTAAGCTTAGCTGGAGGGGGTTAACAAGAATACTAGTAATTTGTATTTGCAACTTTTAAATTAGAACTTTTTTGATTTAGTAAGATGCAGAAGTGTCTTTATGTTACAGTAATTTCTAAACATTTTAAGACTGCTTTAAACTTATAAAGCTTTTCAAATACCGTTCAGCAGTTCTGTTTTTTCAAGGATATAATTTTAACAGTCGGAAGTCACATCTTGCTGAGCATAGATTATAAATCAAAATATCGTTTCTCGTTACTTTTCAATGTCATTTTTATGATATCGATATATAGAAAACCTAAGTTTATGTTAACATCAAATCGTCACGTGTTATGTTTAGGTCCCATGAGGGGGTGAGCCTATCGCCATCTACCGGGCACAATTCCAACTCCGTGCTGCTATTGAGAATTTTGTGACATCAAGTTCACAAAAAAACACTTTGCTCGACGCGGGAATCGAACCCGAGACCACGGTGAGAGGGGCACACGCTAACCACTAGACCATCGAAGCAGTAAGGTATATATTTCTTAGAATATATGAAAAAAGTCGTGATAAATCAATAAAGAGCTTGCTCCATCGCCAATTGTCTCTGGTCGTGTAAAATCTACAAAACAACATCTCTACCGGAAGTCTAAGCGTTGTATCGTGACGGGCGGTTATATTAAAAGCTCCTTTTACACATTCGCTATACATTTCCAGTGTAAGATGGTCCCACACTTCACTGGAAGGCTATTATGCGAGACCATACTTATATTAGTAATCTATAACTTGATCTGTGGCAGTGTGAGCTATACAAAATATTAGTATTATAATTTTATTTACATTGTATTAAGTACAAATAAGTAGCAAAAAAGTAGGTTTGTGGTGTAAGTGGAAAATGAAAAAATACCGACTCATCACATAATTGGTAATTCAATAATCACTTACGGCAAATCGCTCATGAATATGACTATTAATCTATTTATTAAGATAAATATATCCCGCTAAATCTATACTCGAAATAGACCTATCCGAAAACAGACAAACACACAGCAATTCCTAGTTCATTTATAAAACATTGTAAAGGTACACAATAGTACAAAATAATACAGTTGTCATATCATGCGATCGTAACTTACTTTTGAAAACAAAAATAAACGTTTCTGCTACAACTTTATTCTGGAGTATAGTGGTCATGATTCAAGTCTTACAGTGGACTGTCCTGGATTCGGTTACCAACGCTACCGTTTAAATTTGGTCCAATTCTGACCATGGCACCCATGTCTAAAAATTAAGTCTAAAATATTGTTGTCTATTTTGTGTTACAGAGGTTTTGAACGAGCTTCTAGTCCACCTGGTTTGTAAGTGATAGCTACAGCTCATAAAGATATTATAAAGAATAAGTATTGTAGATGCATTGCTACATTGGATCAGTGGTCATTCGTGATCATTCGCAATTGTCTTAACATGTTTGGATAAGTTAAAACTTAATAAGTACGTATTTTTTACTAGCAGTTAGATTATGATAGGTGGTAACTACAATCTACGTATATCCACAAAAGATTGCACAAGTTTGAAATTTACTTTGTCATTATTAACTCTTCTATCTACATATAGGCACCTGGCCAAAGTCACGACAATTTATCACTATAATTGACTTATTCTTCATCAGAATATCAGCGTTTCAGGGCTTAAAAGCACTGTAACATATGGCTGAGATAGAGTCCATTTCGGGTAAAACAATAAACTTACTTTTTATTTTTATATATATTTATTCATTAACTGTTACCTACACGTTGTATTAAGTAAACTTTATTTTTTACTAGAATAATTACGTCTTACGTTTCTTTCTTTATTTATTCTTTGCAAAAATGACATCTACACCGGTTAAGATATTTTTGTAGTCGCACTTTACTGGTCACGTGTCCAAAAATAATTGTGTAGCAAAGAAATTGCTTCAAACTTTCTTCACTTTAGCCTAAAACTTAGTCACCCTACGTTCTACGATCATGCAAGTCGGCATATCAAAGCGGCTGGAGTCAGTTTTGTTGAATTAAATCGTAATAAAGTACAGAGAGGCTATCTCTGCATCTGAGGTTAAATATGACTTGGTACCTACTATGTGAATATAGTTGTGAGAATTAAACTTAGGTTCAAGGGAGCATAGATTTTGTGAAGTGGGAGACCGTAGGACTGCAAAGTCAAAGACCTTGGGTTCAAATCCACGGCATACATCTCTGATTCGTCTTTTCGATGTGTATGTATTTATCAAGTAAATTGAGAGAGTACCTAAAAAAGTGCTCGAGGATGAGTGAAGTCTACCAACCCGCACTTGGCCAGCGTGGTGGACTATGGTCTAACTCTTCTCATTATGAGAAGAGGCCCGAGCCCAGGAGTGGGACATGTATTAGATACAGGGCTGCTATTATTATATAAGTTTTTTTTGATAAAGCAAATCGGAGAGTTTGATTTAAGTTCTACAATGTAGCAACAAGGATTGTCAAAGCAATGCTAAGTAGTGGATCATTGTGGTGTTAGCTTCGTATATAAGTACGTAAAAGTAATTATTAATCTTAATACCTATTTTTTGGTATATCTAGTTTTAAACACCACTAATTAAATAAATACATATTATTATAATAGAAGATATTATTATGATATACCAATTCGAGGAAAGCCAAACAAAAGGCTCCGTGTAAAGCTTTTAAAAAATGGATGAATGGATGGCTACACATACATTTTGCTAAAGGTTAAAAAAATACATGGAAAGGAGTTTATTGTGCCATAGAAATACCACAGGGTCGTCTACATATAAATGCAATTTGACACTTAAGCTTACAATCGACGCCATTTATTTTGCTCGATCAACCCTCCAGTGCGGTACAAATTTTTATTAACGTTGCTAAGTCTTGGTATAATTTTCTCATTACCGTCGCGCCCTTAGATATTGTCATCACGACGGTAATTTGTCGGGCATTACCAGTGTTAATAAAGTCGCCAGTTATGATGGCTTTGGTTTTTTTTAATGATGTGCTATAATGTGAGTTTTGAAGACATTAGAAGTTATCCTGGTCCTATGAATATCATTTATTATTCTCCACGACTTTTTCCAATTTATTTGATGTGGGTTTCTGATAATGAATACCAGCGCTGTAGTGCTGATGTGCTGCAGTAGTATGCTGAGGTGTGTACCTTTTTTGGCACATCAATTTAATTTTTATTATAAGTAGTTTTAGAAGTGTTAGTAAGCTTAAGATTTGCCAAAATAAACGTTTCTTTCTTTTATTAATATTTTATAAATTACAAAAAGGCATAGCAAAGCTAAAATTTGCTTTAAAATATTACAAGTATTTGATAAAAATGCGTCATCTCTTGACTGTAACAGTGTTGATCTTAATTCAAACTTACAGTATGTGAATAGTGACTTATTACATCACATAGATGGCGCTAAAACCAAATAAGGTTCGTCTAGCTAAAAGCTGGCACAAAAAGAGTTGAGAAATTTCGAGTCCTGCAGCATACGAATCCATAGCTGAATTGGCAAAGCACTTGGGGCGTATACCCAGGGGGTGCAGGTTCGAGTCCTGCTGGATTCTTAATTTTTCAACTTTAATATTTTATAAGTTTCTTTCTTTCTTTCTTTCTTTCTATATATCGGTTGAATTTCAGTATTTTACATAGAAGGACCTGCTATCAAATTTCCACAATACCGTACTTAATCTATACTTTATGGTTTCATATTTTAAATATACAAATAATAAAGCAAAAGAAGTAGCGATAGCCGAGAGGGAGACCGTAGGACTGCGAAGTCAAAGGCCTCGGGTTCCAACCCCCGGCACACACCTCTGTTAATAAATCGTTAAGATTAGTTTTTTCGAAGATATGTGTGTATTTATCATATAAATTATCGCTCGCTAACTGTAAAGGAAAACATCTTCAGGATACCTGCAAGCCTGGGAGTGCCTAAAAAACGCTCTAGGGTGTGTGAAAGACCAATCAGCAGCAGGCCAGCGTGGTGGACTATGGTCTAACCCTTCTCACCATGAGAAGAGGCCCGAACCCAGCAGTGGGTCATGTGTTAGATACAGGGCTGTTTTTATTTAATGTTATATACAAAGAGTCTTAATTATGTTAATTAAAGTGTAAGTGAAATGTTGTTCTAATCCGAGTGCAATGTATTTCCACAGACAAACCGATCATTCGGTTTTGTGGAACCTATTTAAAAATGTTTGTTTTTATTTATGAATAAAGCATTTTATCTATCTATCTATCTATTAAAGCGATAAAAAAATGCCTGATTTAAATAAAAACTCTTTCAACTACACTCTGTTGAGTCACCATCTTATTCATCAAAAAATTTCTTATCCTTAAAATAACATCTTACTCACATAAAAACAAACATATTTCTCCCCTAGTGAATAAAACGCATAGTCCAGTGTGTGGTAAATTTAATAAGGCCCCTAAAGATGGTCAACACTTACCACTGGCGATCGATTTGATGGTAAATGAGGGCGTTATCACACCGAAGTGTAAGATAAATGAAGACGTATTTGCACCGAAGTGTGGCTGTATTATTAAAAAAATCAAACTTCCAAGCCTTTTCCCAATTACATTGGGGTCGGCTTTAGTCTAACAGATTTATCTGAATATCAGTATTTTACGTGGAGCGATGAGAAGAAAAACTCTTGAAGAAAAAGGAATAAGATTTTGCATGTTGGCGTTTTATAAAGGTGCATGATTCATCTATTTATAATTTTGCTTAAATCATGTAGGTATTGTCAGAAGTGAAAAGAAATAGGTAAGTCAAGGCAGGGTCTGAGTTCGTGATGTTTTTTATAAGGTATTTTAAAATTACGCAGAAAAAAAATTACAACCTTTTTTTTTCAGCAACTATTTTAAAAAATGTATTTTATTTTCAATAAACATCTTTAATAAATAAATCCAAAATCTCAGTCTGTCAGTGCATCATCAAACAAAATCTTAACCTCAGCCTTCATCAAAGCGCATGGCAATATTTATCACCGTCCAATAATTTGGTGGTATTTGCCGATCGGACATGTGCCCACCGCCAACATTTGCACTCGGTGTTGGCTCAAGGCGAAATTAAATAAAACTCACCACTAATATAAGGGGCGAGCAGACAGATAAATGACCGTTTGTATTTTTTGTATTTTTATTTAGGTAGTTATTGTGTCCTTCTTAGATAAAACTTCATGTGATGTTTTGATTGTCACTAAATGTTACCCATACTTCACCTGCTGTGTTTATGTCCCATGTGATAGGGGGTGAGCCTATCGTCATCCACAGAGCATACTACCAAGTTCGTGCTGCTATATATTGACAATTTCCTGACAGAAAAATTCTTGGCATTAAACATGAGACTTCGCGGAGAAGTCGCCTTACCACTAGGTCAAGGTTGTCAATTAAAATACACTTCTTGTCAATACCAAGTAATTTTTACTCAGAACCAAACTAGTATTGAAATTCTTGAGTTAAAATATATATTTGAATGATAAATGAATTTTAGCTTTGCTCTATTTGATCCTATAACACCTCAAAGAATACTACAACTTTTCTTTAGCGACTTTCACCCCCTCAAAAATAACACAAGTTAGAAGTGTTGATTGCCAACCCCTGGGGGCGCCACTTGACCGGAACTCTCCATCCGTAATAGAGAATTACTGCCCTTTGTGGTTTCACTCTCTATTTGAACATTGACAGTATTTTTAAGAAGGTTTTAGTGAAAATAAGCTAGAATAATTACCGGTTCTTTTGATTAAAAAAAAATAAAAAGATATATATTTATGTTAGTATTAGATTCATAATAGTATTATAACAAAAGATTTCTATCTATATATGTATTATATCTCATATTATAATGCCTATAAAAAAGGTTTGTTTGTTTTTGTTTTTAAACTTTTTATTGTACAATGAAACAATTTATAAAACAATTCATGACACAAAATACAATAAAGGCGAGCTTAACTCAAATTTGAGTTCTCTTCCAGCAAACCTTACAGTAATAGAGGAGAAGAGGATGCGAAAAGAGGGCAAAAACAAGTGTACAACTCAAAGGAATAACGGAGTTACCATTATTATGGTAAAAAAATAATAATAAAGGTAATATTTTTGCGCCTCATTTTCAAAGTGTGTAGAATAACTATATGTAGAGAGAGGATACCCTGTTTCAAATGAGATAAAAAATGGAAATAAAACGATTCCACAGACCAACTGTCCACCCTCACAGAAACTATCCAAAAAATCACAATCCGAAACAATAATGAATTGTAACTAGCCAATTACACGGCCGGCCAACCCTTCAGCCGTCGCGGGGTCCGAAAGTCCCGGTTCGATCGATACCGAATAAAAATAGCTGCAAAATCCGGAAAGTATTCCGGGATTCGGGACACGTACCGTCAATATAGAACAGGGTGATGATTGTGATGCACCGGCTGAGGGAACAAAAATGGCGGCTATAGATTGAAAGCACTCGTTTAGTGTTTTTGTTGTGAATGAGATTTTATTGTTTTTTAAACGTAAATATTACATGACAAGACTTTTTGAGAGATTCAAATATTACTATCAAGTTTATAGAATCATTAAAAGGAGTTAAAACTCGATTCAAACATGTCACTTTAGCAGGCAGATGCAAAAAGTTAAAAAAGTGATTCAATAAAGTAATTCAAAAAGTAAAATTCACTCGTAAAGTAGCTACAATGTTAAAAGGCATGAAATTTCAAATCATGATTAGCAGGTTTACGGTTCACGCGTACTTAGATTTCATGGTTAGTTTATTTTAGGTCTAGTTTATGTTTCTTGCTACAATTTGTTTCAAAAGTCATTTTTTTTTCTTTATCCAGAGTATGTAGTTAACGGACGTGCAGTCCACTTGATGCTAAGTGGTAACCTGTAGTTACCATTGCTATTATAGACATCAATAATTTACAAAAGCAGATTGTAGATGCGTCGTTTCATCTGAGTGAAACGGTTTTTTCCCGTGTGTTTTTTTATACTGCGTACAAACATGCAGGCCACCTGATGATAAGTGGAGTACAACCCATGGACATAAACAATCCACAAAAGCAGATTGTAGATGCGTCGCTTCAGCTAAGAACTACGGTGTTTTGCCTCAAATGCCAGTAATTTCAGAGCCTGTTCTCATCATCAAACCAGTACACAGTAATGCAGTACCATTATTTGGCGATAGTTTATACGTGAGACGTTCGTGCTTCCACCCTCGAGCTCGTTCACAAAAGTTCAACCACCGTCAAATTAAATTATAGTTACAGAAATCATACCCATAAGTTAAGAACCATACTAACTAAATACTTAATCGTAATAAGCAAAGCTCGCTCCTACTTTTTCATTCACACGAATGAGTCCTCCATCGCATCAAGCATTCAACACACACTCCTTTCCATATAATAAGACGGTTCCCGGTATTTAATTATATCCGGGTGTTCGTACAGTTCATTATAGCCCGGTTTAGCGGAAGGGTTAGCTTATTGAGCTGCCGACTGTCCCGAAAAGGGTATTGGGGAAGAAGGTATGTCTTAAGTAGGAGTTTTGTTATTTGCTTAACTTGGCAAGGTGTTATTTGGAGCTGAGTTTATTTAGATGGTGTCGATGTAGACTTGTTTTTGGGATTTCTAATGCGATTTTATGTGTGAAATGTGGGTGTTGTACACCTCTGCCACACCCTTCTAGACAATATAGATTATGTATAATTAATAAAAAGGTCTTATGAATTTTAAGAACTAAACATTACAATAGCGTGTAACACTACTGAAATCTATGATATTATCCATATGCCAGAAATTGTACACATCTCAGCACAATATACTATTAAACAAAACACAACATACATGTCGTGTTATAATTTTTGCCTAATATTTTTCTCAGCAATAAAGACTATAAAACAAAACACAAGAGACATTATGTCATGATATACATTTTGCCTAGTATTTTTTTCAATTCTGAATTGCCTGTTTAGAAAAATCATCACATGATAGATAAATTAATGAGCTTTGTACAAAAATAACTCCTTTTATTTTATTCAAAACTTAATATAGCGCCAAAGTCGTATATATTTGTGTTACTATTTGAGACCTAAAGAGTTACACAAGAATTTTCCCAGAGCAAATTTTACAGCAAAATATGTTTCTATATTTGTAATTTGAAGCTACATTTTCCGAAACGTACATTTTTCTCGTGGCGTGTGTCGCGGGCACTATTTCCCTTTATTTATTGTTATTTTTCTATTTTGCCGGCAGATGTGCCACGCGATGATTTACGAACGTCCTGTATTAAGGCACGGACGTGAATTATAACACAGCGCCACCTACCGGCTGGACAGGGAAGCTTGTTTCTTTATTTTATAGAAATCTTTGTTCTAGCTTCGGATATGATTTGGGTTAATTTTGTTATTCTTGTGTAAATTTGATAATTTGGTCGCGAGTTCTTCAAAGCGAATTGGCCAATCCTTTCACCACGATGGCAAGTCAAAATAAAATTTGACTCAGCCGACACGACGAAGAAGAAGAAGAACAAATGATGTAGCTTAAAATTGTTAAAAGTACCTATAATACTTATAGATTTAAGTATGATCTGTATTGCACGCCTTAGGGTTAAATATGGTGGTCTTTACTATTTTGTAACATCAATGTATACCTCCCCATATTTGCAATAAAAATATTAAAATTTGAAGGTTGTATAATTTATTATTTTAGTGATGTTCCTTGTTTGATTTGAAACCGCTTTGAAAAGAAATTGGGTTGAATGGTTATTTGGGTAACTAAATTCAGCCAGAACACTTAAATTGATAACTGAGTTTCTAACTAGACTATACTAATAGAATATACTAATTAGAAGGCGCCACAGTTTTACTTAGACCTATTGCTAAATAAAGAAATAATAAATCTGTTCAGTAGGGTAATAAAGATAAAGATAAAGATAAATTCGGATTTTTTACATTAGATAGAACGCCAGAAGCAATTACACTATCCAATGGTCCCAATGACAAGGCCAAATACACACATTCACTCACTCAAGCACACCCAGTCTCAAAACAAATATTTGCGAATTACACAAAGATTTGTCCCATGTGGGGATCGAACCCACAACACCAGTGCAGTGGAGAGCGGCGAGGCGACCGCTTAAACCACTACACCACACGTGCAGACAAAAGAAGATTAACTAACTTTATGAATACTAATACTAATATATTTAGCTAAATCCAACGTAGACTAGAAGCCGACCGAAGATTGACTTTATGAAGTCAGTAGGTATTAATTACCTAATAAATATAATCCAAAAACTTAAATTTCATGAAAATTATTATTGGAAATGGAACTTGGTCAAACATAATCCGGCATCAACGATAGACAATAATTTTGTACTATATTTATTATTGTGTTATCTATTGGCACTGCCGCACCGCAATGGGTTAAGTCCAATAAAAAATTAACCATCAAATGATATCATTGTCAAATCATCAATTATTACCAGAAGCAATATCACCTCATAAAACGTTAACATCAGCCAACCAGTTAAAGCGACACGTCTGCCCGCCACGAGATTCGGCGCCCTACTGCAATAAATCAACCGTGCTGCCACCATACGGCAATATGGGGAAACAACATGTGTTTACACAGAAGTTAATTTGTCGAATTTATCTGCCTTGTCTTGTACGTATTGAGAAATATTGCTTTCGCTGGCTTCGATTAGATGTATGATGTATGGGAGGAGATTGTACGGGATGGCAGGTTTTTCAAAGGTCGGTCTTTTGTACCCGCAGTTGAATTTACAGGTTAAAGGTGGAAATTGTAACGTGTGGTGTGGTATATATAATATTGATAGTTATCTGGAAAATAGAAAATGTTAAATTATGACGTGGGATTTCAATATTAAATCAAATTCAATCTTGAATTGTTTTAGATAGATATCGATATGCTGAGTGTCTTTGAAATAAAGATCTAGAATTTTTTGTTAATTTTCACGTTATCCCCATGCAAAAATCTTTCATTGCAGTTCAGTAAAATTGTGTTAAAAAAAGTGTATATTTTATAATATATTCGTATCGCCGCTTTCTTGAAAGACAATTTGCTAACAAACGTGACAATCGAATAGTTTTTCAGTAAACAATTTGTGCATAAGATGTATGGATCTTGATAGCTGAAACCGATTTGATACTCATCTAGGTAACGCACACTTTGATATAAGACTAATATTTCTCCTAGAACGCATTCCAAAAGAAAATTGGTTTAATTAATACCCGAGTACATTATTATACACATTGACTCTATAATTACACAAATAAATCTCGTTTAAACAACCTTACTATCCAGTTTTAAATACCTATCACTCAATTATAGATCGTTAGTTTAAATAACTGCTGTCAAATTGACGTAGTTGACATTTTGTGTCAAGTACTGTCGAGTCGATGAATAAGAATGTTGTGGGATATGATATCAAGTTTGACTCTGGCAGTATTAGCCACCACAAGGAGGTCTAGTTGCCATAAACAAAAAAAAGAAGATTTCAAGTTTAAGTCGAATCGCTACTTAAGCTCTGCAATTTTTTTGGAATTCTTCTTCTTCTTACGAGTCAATAATCAAAGTTTTTATACCACCTCAGCCATTTTTTTTTATATATTTTTTTTTAATCGCCCCTGTGGTCGACTATAATACAGGATCTGTATCCTGTTCTGCTCCCGTGGGTTGTAGTGAGATATTAATTAGTCTTTAGTTTTATTATAATAAGCAGAAATAATTATTATTAATTTTCCAAATCTGATCAGTGGTTACAAAGATCACCCGGTTCTATTAACTAACCAAACAAACAATGAATCTATTTTTTTATTATTTTCGATCAAATTCCTGTTCCTTTCAATAAATATAGTTTATATCAGTGCCTGTAGGGCAAACGGAATACACTTAAATGACGGCAAAATCTATTCTAACTAATAACTTGGACCATCTCATATCTCACTGACGTAACTAAAGTAAGATAAATTTGGCCAAAAATAAATTACATCTCACATAACATAACATCACGCCTATCGTACCCAGAAGGGTATGACCATAGAAATCTTAATAATAAGGCAATAGAAATGTCAAAGACGCGTGACCTTGTCGCCGCGCATCTGTCTAGTCAAACACAATGCGAGTTGAGGAATTGTCGTCTTAATGTCATCGCAAAAAGAATAATTTTGTTTGCAGGAATACAAGCGCATGAGTCTAATCGAACACAAGTGCGAGTTGAGGAATTGTCGTCTTAATGTCATCGCCAAAAAGAATAATTTTGTTTGCAGGAATACAAAAAGTGGTATTTGAAAAACGGCGACATGCGTCCCAGTGTTAAAAGATAGTCGATAGCATTTCTATTGACTAGTTATTAAGATTTCTATGGGTATGACAGAGGTGTACATCACCCAAACTTCACCTGTATGTTTAGGGTTCATGGGATGAGCCTATCGCCATCCACCGGGCACAATTCCAACTCCGTGCTGCTATTGTGGATTTCCTTCAAGTTCACAAATAACACTTTGCCGGACCTCGCGGTGACATACGCTAACCACTATACCATCGAGGCAGAAATTACATCTTGAATCTCAAAACTTAGATCCAAAGCAGATAAACATTGAAGAGACACAAACATACATACGTAGTAGCGGGTGGCAGCGGCCTTAGTTAAATCAGATTAGTTTAGTTTATGTACGACTAGAATATACCTAAGTTAGAACAATTTACATGTACAGTGGGCCAAGCAATTAGGTATGCAGGGCGAAAACTGACTGCAATAGATATGCATGTGTGAACTACATATTTAAAAAGTGTAGTATACCTACTATTTAGATATGTAACTCACTTATCCATGACTGGTGTAGTAAGTCTAGTTAGTCTAGTCTAGTTTCAACCTACCAGATGTCATCAAGAATATTAATAATATAAATAGTTTTAAATATAAGCTTAAGCAATATTTACTGGAAAATACTAATTATTCTATAAATGAGTTCCTAAATAAAAAATAACGATTATTTTATATTATAAATTGTAATTAGTATTTAAGTTGACATTTATCACTCTTAATAATAAATAATTGAAATGTAATAATTTTGGTATAATGATTATGTTTACATTTTATTAGTTTTAACAAAAAATAAATATTGTACGCCTAATGGGTATACTGCAGCAGTACTAACTGAATTGTGTAACATCTTTATTTTCACCTGTGGTAAACAATAAATGAATTTGATTTGATTTGATTTGAAGTCTTTACTGTGACTTAGAAGTTTTGGCCCTGCATACCTAACTCATTGGCCCACTGTACTCACAGCTACATATCAACCTACCTTTCCAAACTGGTCTCGTATTGCACAGGAATTCTATACAATGATAGACCATCTAATACTGGGTGGCGCAAAAGTACTGGCACTAAAGAAAATACTTTTTTTTTTTTTATATGACATTTTCTGTCATTCTGTTGTTGAAAATTGTGTAGTGAACAAATGTAAAATACACTGAAAATAAACATGGACCGTTTTACTCCCCAAGAACGTGGAATAATTGTGTCAATGTTCTTACGGAATAATTCATCAGTGATAAGAACACAACGTGAATTTCGTCGACGATTTCCCCACCGTCCGGCACCGATTGGTCGCACAATTCGACGCTTTGCCACACGCCTTGAAGCAACTGGCTCAACATTGGATAGACCTAAGTCTGGGAGACCAAGAACAGGCCGTTCAGCTGAAAATATCGATGCTGTGCGCGAAGATGTGGAAGAGTGTCCAGAAACATCAACGAGGCGACGTGCCACGCAATTGGGCATTTCCAGACGGACCCTGCAGCGTATTTTGGTGAAAGACTTAAAGATGTTCCCGTATAAAACTCAAATGACTCATCAGCTGCTGCCTGCTGACCACCGAGCTCGTCTAGATTACTGCCAGCGCGTCATAAACCTCAACCTTGAAGAGGATGATTTTCCTTCAAAATTGGTTATGAGTGACGAAGCGCATTTCCATCTCTCAGGGCATGTCAATAAGCAGAATACTCGGTTCTGGGGCACTGATAATCCGCGCATTATTCAAGAAACACCTCTACACCCACTAAAAGTTACTGTATGGTGTGGCATCTGTGTTGACAGAGTGATCGGACCCTATTTTTTCGAAGACGCTGGAGGCAATGCGATAACTGTCACTGGAGAACGCTACAGAACCATGTTACGTGAGTTTTTGATACCCAGTTTGGACGAATTGAGGCTGGAGCACATCTGGTTTCAACAAGACGGCGCTACGGCACACACAGCGCGCGACACTATGGACTTAGTGAGGGACGCTTTTCCAGACCGAGTTATCTCTCGTTTTGGCGATTTGCCTTGGCCTGCAAGATCACCCGATCTGACCAGTCCAGACTTCTTTCTTTGGGGTTTTTTGAAATCTCGGGTGTATGTGAACAAGCCACAGACTCTCGCAGCTCTAAAAGAAAACATTCGTCAAGAAATAACGAACATATCGCAGGAAGTGTTACGGCAAGTTATGCAAAATGTCATAAATAGGGCTCAAATGTGTATCAACTCTGGAGGTCACCATTTAAAAGACATCATCTTTAAATCCTAATGGTACGAAATTTAATGGCACAAATATACATTTAAAAAAATCTAAATCTAGTTTTCTAATTTAGAAAAAATGTTATAGCTGAACCAAATAGGGTCTTTACTTTTGCGCCACCCAGTACTAGAAATGAATAGCTTGATGTGAAGCTCAGTGTACGAGACTTAGCTAAATCTAGGTCCTAGTGTTTGCTCTGAGCACTAATGAGATGCCGCTGCTCTCGACTAATGGAATATTTTAGTTTCAATCTAAATTTTGAGTAGATAAGTTAACTAAAATTGTGTTTTCTTGGTTCTTGTATAATTAAAGAAGTTATGAAAAGAGTTTTAATGCATATTTTATGAAGTTATGTTTGAAATTTTGACTAATTTCAGTTAATTTCGTGTTATAATTACTATTTAAAATTCTTATTTTCAAAATAAGAATTTTAAAACACATTCTAAATCTAATTAAGAACTTCTTCTTTCTGTCTTTAAAAAGAAAAAAGTTTTAATGCATGCTTTCTGGTCAAACTTCATTAGTTCTTATTTTACTTCAAACTTTTTTTACATTTCCATTTTCAAACTTTTTTTAATAGTACTTCAATCTTTTTTCAACAGTTCCATTTTCGAACCATCCAAAAACTGACAGCTCGCAATCGCAAGACGCACACTGGTTACACCAATTAACCGAGCCAGACAAAATCGTCAACGAACCCCACATTTAAATAACTAAATACCCGAGTCACGTTCACCAAATACCCAGTACTAACAAGCGGTATATCGCTTGCACTGATTGTTAATTGATTAGATTAAAAATTTTGTACCAATTCACGGCGTATTGTTACACGGAATAAAGGGGAGGGCCCTAACGAATTAATTAGATATTTTTAAGGTGTATTTTACAATTTGGATGTTGACAGATGGATTATTTGATAATCTTGTTGAGGTCTTGTTACTTGATCTTATTAGTTACTACTTGGGGTAAAATGATTTAATTAAATAAACGTAAAAAATGCTTTGGACAATTATGTTGCTTTTAGAAGTAGTAAATATTTTCAATGCCGTCTCGGGCTCGATGGTCTAGTAGTTAGCGTTGGATTTGCGGCTCGGACAAAGTGTTATTTGTGAACTTTCTGTCAGGAAATTCACAATATCAGCACGGAGTTTGAATTGTGCCCGGTGGATGGCGATAGGCACACCTATCCCATGGGACCTAAACATAACAGGTAAAATGTGGGTGTTGTACACCTCTGACACACCCTTCTGGGTAATATAGGCGTGATGTTATGTTTTGTTTAAGTTACAATTTTATCTTTTAAACTGTAACCGGTAAAGTTAAACGATTTCTCTCATTTTAAACTATGAAAAATCAATTCGACTTCCTTAGTAATCTAAGGATACTTTGCTCCATTTGAATTTAGATACGAATTTATAAATATCGACGCATTTATACTTAAAATATTTATAAAAAGTATAATACCTACGCGCAGATAAGGCGTGGCGACATTATTCACTAGGTAGGTACGAGCCGCCTAATTATGCATGTAGGTGTATAAAGTGGCACTATAGGCGTCTTAGAACCTGATACCTACTGATTCTAAATTAATTAATCAGATTGTTACATTGTATTATGTTAAACAATTATTTATTATAATTGTACCTATCAACATATTGTTTATGATCTAATCAGTACACAATAAAGTTTTTTTATACTTTCTGTCTACTCTGTTAAGACAGTTGATTTAAACACTTATACAATGTGATGTTAGTTACATTCTCAGTCACTAAGATTCTAAAACAATATTAGAAGAGAAACTAACGACTTAAATAAACTAATATATCTTCTCTAATAGCCACAACCAATACACTTCATGTACTCCAAGATATTGATCCCTAGGGAAACACGTAAGTGATGTATGAACCTAATAAATTGTCACAATTTCGATGCACCACATGAGGCAAACCAAATAAAAAGCAGACGCACAAAATTTTACGACATCGAGTATATTCTACTAAATTCCCTTACAAATCTTTATTGCATACACGAGTGTATTTGAACTACAAAATTTATCCACACAATAACATTTTGTAAGACAATTTTGACACCCCTAAACGCTCCTGTTTTATTGTCTTGAATATTTTTATTTGAATACGTTGTCGTACCTTCAAAATTGAGTTAAAATGACAGTGGCATGCGTAGATTCGCCCCGTGGTCGCATTAAGCGCATTAGGGGCCAAAATTGGATTTGTCGTGGGGCGTTTTATTGGTACACTTGTTACGAATTTAGGAGCACTATGCGTTAAAAAAGCTCTTTGTCAAGGTGACAGTATGTGAATGCTTGTTATTGGAAAATTTGGATTTTTTAGTTTCCTCCCCTACGCTTCTTAAGTGCCTGTTTAGAATGTACGGTTGTACGAAAGCACAAGCAATTTAGAATTCGATGTGCATTACCATAAAACCATAAAACTAAAATACTGGATATTTAGTGAAGAAGCTCAAAGAAAGTTTCTTTACTCACAATAGTAATATAACGCTACTAATTTGGATGGATCATTCTGACCTTGAATTATCATCAGACCAAAAATATTCACACACAGAGTTGGTTTTGCTAAAGACAAAAAAACACGTTCGTTCACTTGTTCGATACCAAGATTTCTTTTTTGATTACCCACAAGAAGATTGTATCTGCTTGTAGATAATGGCGATAAACAGTAGTATTCATGACACGTAAATACATCAGGCTCATGTCTAAGAATGCGATGTGACGAGCTCGATGACATAATATGTCTTCAGTGTATGAATTAAAACGACCCTATCAATTACAAATACATAGACATTTACATTTTCATGTGTAATTTAAACAAACACACCGTATATGAGACTATTTCAAAGCTGAAAAACACATGTTTGTTAAAAAAAATATCAGAAAAAAAAACATTTGGATTACTGCGTGTGCTTTTGTATAGAAAAGCGAAGAATAATTTGCGCATTTAATTAAAATAAAATCGTCTATGTAGGAATCGTAAAATTGTGGCATCTAATTTGAATATTAGTTATTTATAATTATTACAATACCTGGGGGACCTAGGGGTACTTTAGGGATTTACTTGCGATGTGCTATTTGTTGCAGTTGTTCAGTACAATATTAGTTCTCATAAAGGAATTACCAACTTGTTTAAATATATCTAGTTAAGAAAATAAGTTAAAAGTTTCAGCATTAACTACAGATTCAAAAAGTAAAGTTTTTAGTACCTTTAACAAAGAAAGCTTTTACACAACTACTTTATTTATTCCTAGATTTAATAAAAATACCACAAGCCCGCAATCAATCACTGCCTGTTGACTCAGTAAAACAAACGCAATCGAACGCATAGGTAGTGTTATTTTATTTGACGCAGTGCGCTGAATCACAATCCCTAGACGCATTTATTTGTGGACACGCTTCAATGCACTGTTGTGATTTAGACACAATGGTGCGTTTTTTTGCCGGAATAGTTTGGTTTTAGGTTCACTGTGCGCTGCTTTTATAGTCTAATATTTTGAAGATGTCATTTGAATATTATGAAGGTAACTAATAAATAGCTTTCTTATATTCCTTATATTGATGATGGCGCAGTG
Organism: Hypena proboscidalis; assembly: GCA_905147285.1. Lineage (NCBI taxonomy): Eukaryota > Metazoa > Arthropoda > Insecta > Lepidoptera > Erebidae > Hypena > Hypena proboscidalis. The sequence continues at coordinate 5,034,685 of LR990147.1, forward strand.
GATAGTGCACCTACCTGCTATGCTGAGATCGCGGGTTCGATTCCCGCTCAAGACAAATCTTTGAGTGCATAAACATTGGGCTTTTTCTTGGTCTGGGTGTTTCTATGTATAATAAGTATGTATTTATAAAAGAAAAGTATATATGTATTAGTATAAGTTATTCAAGTACCCACAGTACTAGCTCTGCTTAGTTTGGGACTAGATGACATTGTGTGTAAGTTGTGCGATTTTTTTTTATTCAACTTAAACAAGCTTTAAATTGCATTATCTTACAATATTCCCACAATGCTAAGAATATCTTCATTAACCGTTAACAAAACCACAATCTGCCAATAATTGAGAGCTGTCTATTTTGCTGTCAGTACGAGGGTGCGGTAACGCGGTTACAGCACAATGACTTGACGAACAAATCTGATTTGCTAACCCTCCAGTGTTATTTTAAAGCTAGTCAGTCATTTTGCATAGTGGTGCGGGGGATGGAGTTTGTAGACAAAATTGAGAATGTGCGGTGCAAGTTTAAACGGATAATTTTGTATTGTGCATTTAAATATGCTTACGCTTTGAAGTTTATTACATGAATCAAGTAATATAGGTTTATTTGTGTTATATTGTGGTGTAAGTTCATTTCTATTCCAAATAGATTATAATGGATTTAGAGTTTTTTAAATTCAATCTATTAATTTTCCATTCGATCCTACTTTTTGTTTAAGTTAGTTAAATCTGATGTCAGAATTTCAAACTTCTGACTTATCCTAATCAGAAAAATGGATGCCCACCCAGCCAAAAACCAACTGCGTTAAACTGAACTTAACTCGAAGGTAAACGATTTAAATAGTATCAATTTAGCCAGAACTGCCTAGTAATGCTCGTGTGTTTGTTTAATCATGCTAATCTCTGAAACTACTAGAAAGATTTAGATATTATTTTGTATGATAGCCAAATGTTCGAAAAACGTTCTACATTATTAATTAACATACTACAATTAGTAAGAGCTGACTAGTAGCTGAATATATTACAACTACGCTGATGGGTTCGATTCCCACATGGGACAAATCTTTGTGTGATCCGCAAAGATTTGTTCTGACTCTGGGTGTACTTTGTGTGTGTGAAATGTATGTTTGTGAACACCCCCGCGACACAGGAGTTATTCCTAGTGCGGGCGTCGTTAGTAAAATAATAACTTATACATAGAATTATTGTCAAAAACAAACAAATATTGTATGAATTATTTGAAAATATGGTGCACATGAGTTTCCCACCAGCTCTTCTCATGATGCAATACCCATCGGAGCTGGTACTTGGATTGATTTTAATTCAAATATCTAAGTTGAATTAAAGTCAATCTAAGCTCCGGTGTCAAATCATTTTATTATAATAAGTATTATAATTTAGTTAGCTAAGTTTTATTTTAATTATATATTTTTTGTGTTTTGATGTTTGTTTTGACGCGTTCAATCGCCCCTTGGGGCCCATGGAAATAAATTATTTGATTTGATTTAATAATAATAATAATTAAGTGTAACGAACCTTTCAACGCTTTACAACCGGGCGGCGGATCCCTACTCCACGGAGGGTCCCCGTGTCCGGAAAAGTCCCGCAGTTTCAGGTAGCTGATCGTGAGCCTGATGATGGACGCCTTGTCCAGCTGGCTGGTGATGGCGGCTGGTAGAGGCAGCATTTTGGCCAGCTCGTAGAACTCGTAGTTTTCTTTACCCCGGCGAGATCTGGCTGCGTCTCGGCTTTTTTCTTTCCGGAGTTCCAGGATGCTGTAAAGAGATGGGGGTGTTAGATGGAGATGTTCATGCGTACCTACTGCTTGGGCATATGTTTCATCCAAATGGGTAAGATATAGGAAGGCTATTGACTTTTTGATTAATTATGATAGGTAGAAAAGTAGCATTTATTTTTGGTCCTGAAATGTTATAACAACCACACCGTTTGGGAAGATGATGTGGTTATGTGGGGCACGCACCCACTAAACTACCACTGTGCACTTACTTTAGCATTTTGGACGGGCCACTGGAACTTAGCATACATTAAGTCAAGACAGGAGTTAGTTCCGTTCATAATATATTATGTTATATTATATTCTTATTTAATGGTAAGATAAAAATATGTATTGCTCAAGTTAATATATAACTTTTATGTTCATGGCCTGCAAACATCAAACGAATACCATAGGATTTCAAATAAGGTTGGTACATTCGTAAAAATCGTGGAGACACTTAGAGTTGAAAAATTACTCCCAGATGCCAATTTACGAATATTTCTTCTACACATTTTTACAAAATATTTTATACAATATATTCCTAAAAATCAAGCATATTATATCAGGTAAGCCGCCCAATTCCCGTCCTCTGGTGGGTGTGTTCCGACCACACCCCTCCCCGCCCCGGGGCGGTGCTAATGGCTCACCCACCTTTTAAAACAAAAACATTTAAATGAGTGCTTAATGTTAGGGTTTTAGAATAATTTGAATTTGAGTTTTGTTTTTAATTGAAGTTTTAAGTTTGGAGTCGGTAAATAGGTTTTATGTAGAGTTTGATAGCTGTAGAAATTGAAAAAATCGTTATTGTTATAAGTTTTGTGTATGAAATTAATAAGTGTTTATAGCCTTTTATGTTTATTACATTCTAATACATAATAACAGCTCGTCTGATGATAGTTCACTGAGTTTATCTGATCTAAGAAAGCAAAAAGATTAAAGATAAAAAACATAAAAATTTACAACTATCTAAAATTGACCTTACAAGAGGTACCTACTGTTTTAATAGATTTGTTGTTTTAAGATTGAAAACATATTTAAATTTAATGAGTAATAACTACATCAAAACAATTCTTTGCATAGGTTTAAGTTGGGAGACGCTGCTTCCAAACTAAGTCTAAGTTCACTCTTCTTCTTCATCATTTGGGGTGCATGAAAGGAGCCTCCCCGAGTTACGTACACAACGATTCCCTACGTCCGGCGCACCCTGGGCAATTCGCGAGTTCTCCAAAGCGAATTGGCTAATCCTTTCACCACGATGGCAAGTCAAAATAAAATTTGACTCAGCCATCGACACGACGAAGAAAGAAGAATTTGAGTCGACGGCAAAATAAAATTTTGTTAGTACAGTATGTGGCTACTTAAACAGCGCTTTTATCCACGTTCATTACCGCGTAATTCGTGCAAGAAGAAGTGCACGCAGGACAGTTTAGAATATGTCCCTACATTCTTTGCAAAACTCCTCTTTATCATGTTGTCTTTGCTTTGGCAGAAATGAGCTCGAAGCTTGTTAAGGGACTTCCAACTCGGCCTAGGCAGTTCATGGCCAGGTGGAGGTTATTCTCGATTGTGATAAAGCAGGTAGGCAGCGTGACATCACCAGATAGAGGTCCAACGAAGTGGAGGAAGTCTTTAGGACTCTTTAACCGCTCTGATCTCGGTCTTACCTTTAGTTAGACGTAAGTACACACTATACTCTCCTAGGTATTCTCAAAATACCTTTTATTTCTTAATCTTCTTTACAAAATCGCATTAAGGCGCTCACCTATCAGCACAAAACCGTAAAACCGTAAGGTGCGAAGTAAGCGTTCCGGTTTACGACGTCACCGAGTCCGGCGCCGGACGTCCCTAGGGACACTTTATTGACACCTGAGTAAGACCATTTCAAAATTGGAACGTTTTACGGTTTTTTTAAAGCTTTCTTTGTGAAAGGAGTTCGGTTTTGAAAGTTTGTTTATGGTAGATGGAGGTTTTTGAAAAAAAATGCCAGACAAACTTCTTTTACATATTATTATTTTGTTTCGTCAAGTTAGTATAAGCAGCGATAGCCGAGTGGGAGACCGTGACTGCGAAGTCAAAGGTATCGGGTTCGTACCCACGGCACACACCGGTCAATAAATCGTTATCATTCGTCTTTTTGAAGATATGTGTGTATTTATCATATAAATTATCGCTCGCTAACGGTGAAGGAAAACATCGTAAGAAAACCTGCATGCCTGAGAGTGCATAAAAAGTACTCGAGGTCGTGTGAAGTCTACCAATCCGCACTTGGCCAGCGTGGTGGACTATGGCCTAACTCTTCTCATCATAAGAAGAGGCCCGAGCCCAGCAGTGGGACATGTATAAGATACACGGCTGCTATTATAAAATAGTATGTTTTATCATGACACCACGCCTTTATTAAGATTGCGATAGGCTCTATACAGTGCAATTGCTAACTGCGTTCTGCTTCTGAGAATTTCCTGACGGCAAATCTACAGCCTTAAAACCTTAGTCATACTTTGCTAGTCAATTTTAAATGGCTATCAAACGTTTCTTTTAATATTTTTTTTTTTTTTTTTAATATATTTTTACAAACACACACAACGCCATCTAGTCCCAAACTAAGCAGAGCTTGTACTATGGGTACTAGAATAACTGATATTAATAATTATATACTTTTCTTTTGTAAATACATACTTATTATTATATACATAGAAACACCCAGACTAAGACAAACCCCCATGTTCATGCACACAAAGATTTGTCTTAAGTGGGAATCGAACCCACGACCTCGGTGTCGCAGGCAGGTACACTACCCACTCCGCCATCCGGTCGTCAGAATTATTATATTTCTTCTAGTAGGTAATTAATTTTATGATCTAAGCTCCACCGTTACTTGTAATTAAAGAAACAGTTTCAGATTTTCAACAAAAACCTAAAATCTAATATCTAAAGTTAAACCATGAAATTTAAAATCTGACTAAGATAGCATTGTTTTGTTTTTTAGTTAAAGTTTTGTTTCATACGATACAGTAAAAAATGTCACCGTTATATTACTTTTAAAAGATGGAATTTATTTTAAGAGAAGTTTGGTCTATGGTCAGTTACTTACATTACATACTTAAATTAAAAAAAGAAAATTCAAACGCTCATAGCAACTCCATTTCTAACGGTTTTAAGTGCTTGCTGAAGGTTCATTCTGAGAGATTTTTGCTAATGAAAACTTGGCAGAAGAAAATCTTGTATAATGACCGCCTCTTATTTCAACATAACATGACACCAATATTAACCTAAGACCTCGGGGTATGGCAGTGGTGTACAGTGGGCCAAGCAATTAGGTATGCAGGGCAAAAACTTCTATGCTATAGTGAAAACTGATTGCAATAGATATGCATGTGTGAATTACATATTTAATAAGTGTAATATACCCACTATTTAGATATGTAGCTTACTTATCCATAATTGGTGTAGTAAGTCTTTACTATGACTTAGAAGTTTTTGCCCTGCATAGCTAACTTATTGGCCCACTGTACAACACCCACACTTCACCTGTTATGTTTAGGGCCCATTGGATAGGGAATGAGCATATTGGCATCCACGGGGCACAATTTCAACGCCGTGCATATTGTGAATTGCCTAAAGGTAAGTTTACAAATAACACATTGCCGACCCGGGAAACGGACCTAAGACCTCGGGGTAAGAGGCACATACGCTTACCACTCTCTTATTTTAGTTGGTCAATAATAAATATTTGGGTTTGTCTTATCATAAAATACTCTACTGTTTACCTAATTGGTATAAAATAAGTCTTACTGTAAAATACACTGTCCCAATTGTTATAATATAAATGCCCAAATTAAATTTCTATTATTTAAAAAGTCAATAAATAAAATAAGCAATTACATTTTGTAATCGCAATTACAATCGCAACTCAACCGACAAAGGAGCCTTTAGAATGTAATCGTACTTTACGAAACTACATTTTAAAAGGAAAAGTTACTTTATCTGTAAACAAGTACACCTAAGGGACTAATACCGTTTAAAATATAAAGAAATGGCTACTAACCCTTCCTAAATCAGATTTACCGATAAACGTACATGGTTAGAAAAAGGGTGGGCTTACATGGCACCGGTAAATTTTAGAGGCCTTTCAAGAATATGACAAAAACCGCGTCAAAATCTTTCTTGCGCTCGTTATGCATGTCTCTCTGGGAAGCAAGCATACGAGCGCGAGACGATTTATGTGGAGAAACATGACAAATACGCGACAAAGTATATCTCGCGCTTGTTAAGCAATCTTAAGGACGTATTTTTCATGAGAAAGTGAGATGAATCTATTTATAGAATTTATGACGTAATAATATTCACAATTTTTACACGTGAATATGGAATTGAAATATTTTTAAATTGGTATCAAGTTTTTAATAATTAAAGAAAAGAAAGAAAGAAAAGAAAGAAAGAAAGAAAGAAAATACATTTATTTCACGGACACACTCCGGACAACACAGTTAAAAACAAAACAAAAACAAGCAAACAATCAAAGAAAAAAAAAAAATAACATAACAAAAAATAGTAGTAACTAAACCATTGATTAAACCTTTAGCAAATTTAAATTATCAAAGACAAAAAAACAAAAATTAGAAAAATAAAAAAAAAAATAAGCAGATTTTTCTCTTTGGCGATTGCCTGTCACATCAGTCAGCTGTCCCGAGTGTCACCGCGAAAACAGGATGTCGCTCAGCGTTGTGCTGTAAAGCGCTTACATTGCTGCAAGACGCAATTACTCAAAAACAAAACAACAATTCAATTAGTCGGACTTAACATAAAAAGATTATGAACAAAGTAAGTTTTGTAGATTTTTCAAGGTCTAGAAAATACATCGCAGTGAACGAATTTCTTATTCGATTTCTCAGGCACAAACATGTTTTACTGTTACTATTAGTTTTGTTTGCCATTCTTGACTTTTGGTTTATGTAGTGTTACATTCATTGTATGTCGAGACAAAACATCACAAACAAAATTAACACTTGTTTAAATACAATTTATTACAGTTTCACATGGTCTTAATAATTACTAGTCAAATATATTCCATATTTGCTTACCAAAGATTCTACATAAATTCTATTTTCGTTACATTGAATACATTTTGCTATCTACTAATCACATTTTTATGTCCAGACAATTCGCCATTGTATGAAAAGTTACATACAAACAATATTATATGCAAATGCAATCGCAAATTCATACAATTGACACGCATTTCTGTCAGATGATTAAGCAAAGGATTATATTATAGGGTAGCTAGGATATATCGATAAACTGATAGTATCGATACATCGATATTATTATCGATTAATAGATACTGTTGGTTTAGTTTACTATTGGTTAATGGACAATGGGTCACAAAATATAATATAGACTTGTAAAGCCTCGCATTGCTACTAAAAAACTGAAATAATAGATTTTATTTAATATAGATGAAAGATTAATGTTGCATTTATTTATTTATTATTTATTTATGTTTACACATTTATTTATTTTTTATGGTTTCTGTAAATAAAGATCTGTTAGACGTTTTATAAAATATCGTTATTATTTGCCTTTTAGAAATATTGTGTAAAGTATATTTTAAATTCTCTAATATCGATTCGGAACCTTTCTATTTTCTTTGATAGTTATATATCGATATTTGCAGCTCTCCATATTGTAGTAGGTATGAAGGTATTATTGGCCCATGAGTCAAGTACTTAGTTTATGAGGTCAGTGTGTAAAAACGTACACATGGAAAACAAGAGGTTGTACATATATTAGTGATGCATAATTAATGTGTGGCGCAGTTACATTTCCATTGTTTATTGGAAGGTTTTATGCATTCCTGGCTTGTATAGAGGTGAAAACATGTGATGACGTTAGTATGTTTTTGATCCTAAATTACTTAACATTAGTAATTGGATAATGATAATAAAATAAATTAATATAGATATTAAAATAATTATATTTATGATTCAGTTTACTTTAAGTAAAAACTCATAATCTATTCTGCTTTAATGTATTTTTAGCGACGAAACCGTTGGTGCTAGAAAACTGAAATTTTGCATGAACATGTATGTTAACTAAACAAAGAAAGTCGTAGAATAAAATTTGGAAAAAAAAAAATTTTCAGGTAGCTCCCCTACATGTAAAGTAGGGATGTTTTTCTTTTTTTGTCGCCTACCCCATAGTGTGGGGTATTGTTAGATAGGCCTTTTAAAAACGTTTAGGGGTTGCTAAGACAGTTTTTTGATTTAGAGATTTGTTTGCGAGATAATTAACTTTAAAGAGCAAATTTTTGTTCGAGTAGGGCTTCCCCCCCCCTCTAAAAGCTAAACTACTGGATCCCAAAATCTGAAAAAAATTGTGTCGGTAGTACATGTAATGAACTTTAAAGGAAAACTATAGCGGATAAGTTCACTTAATTAGTTCAAGAGGAATAGGGGTCCGAAATGTCAGATGCAGTTACTCAGAATATTTCGTTCAAAATTCTTGAAACATAAATAAACATACATAATACATATATAAAATCACGTCTTTATCCCACGGGGGTAGGCAGAGACGATGGAACGCCATGTGCTTCGCTCCTTACATACTTTTTTCGCTTCCTCAACATTCATACATCTCGTCATACGTGCTAGCTGGTTTCGTGTACTACAAACATTTCCTTTCTGAAGGACGCCATTTAGTTAAAAAGTAAAATTAAAAATATTTTTCTACGGAACCCTACTGCGCGTGGCCCGACACGCACTTGGCCGGTTTTTTTTTATGAGATACTTTTACGACAAGAAGGAACTTTAAACATCAAAGCTCCACCATGTAAACCCACCCTAAATACTTAAAACTAAGGGTAGCTGGTCAGTTTGCAGGGGTATCACATTGTTTAAAATAACTGTACATTGCCGCAGGGGTGGCAACCCTAACGTCTTGACCGGGCACAGATTACGTGAATTATAGATTTTAAAAAGATTTTCTTTTGTGATATAATTGATTAAGCTATTAAGTTCGTTTAAGGTTCAATTATTTTTAGTTAAGGCTTTTGAATAGTTTGAGGGAGGAAGCTTATGCTGATCCAATGACTTGTTGCTAAATGATTGAACATCACGCCTATGTTACCCAGAAGGGTGTGGCAGAGGTGTACAACACCTACATTTCACCTATTATATTTCGGTCCCATGGGATAGAGGGTCAGCCTATCGCTATCCACGGGGCTTAATTCCAACTCCGTGCAGCCATTGTGAATGTCCTGACTGAAAGTTCACAAATAACACTTTGCCTGACCCGGGCCGAACCCGAGACCTAGCGATGAAAGCGCATACAGGCAGTTTTATAGATATTAATTAGTTATTAATTTACTCTCAAAAGAACTATAAGCTTACGTGTTACTTATGATATAATGCAATACGAATTGACGCTTGACGACCGAATGGCGGAGTGGGTAGTGTACCTGCCTGCGACGCCGAGGTCGTGGGTTCGATTCCTACTTAAGACAAATCTTTGTGTGCATGAACATGGGGGTTTGTCTTAGTCTGGGTGTTTCTATGTGTAATAAGTATGTATTTACAAAAGAAAAGTATATATGTATTAGTATCAGTTATTCTCGTACCCATAGTACAAGCTCTGCTTAGTTTGGGACTAGATGGCGTTGTGTGTGAGTTGTGGAATATTTATTTATTTATAATACAAGTCTCTGGCAGACCTGTAATACTTTATATCATGCCCTCAGACTCTATAACCAACTTCATATCACTTCATTTTAGTTCCGCATAGGTATATGTTCATAGATGTCTAATCTTCCTATTTAATTTATTTTAGGTTCAGAATACTAAACTTAACCTAACACTTAACTCACTAAGCATTTTCCGTTTCTGTACGGTTGCCAAGACCAACACTACTTATCCATTTAGCTATAAGAGTCGCGAAGGTGTCATAAAAACTATTACGCTTGGTCTGCACAAGAAAAAGAGAAACTCGAGCTTCCTATTTTAAAAATAGAATTTTATCTTTTGTTTTTAAAAACAGAATTTGATGTTTTGTTCTTTTGTGAATTTGTTCTAAATGTTTGTTTGTTTAAATAAAGAATGTGTTCTTGTTTTTGAATGTTTAATTTGTTTTAATTTTTGTTATTATTGAAAGTTGGTTATTCTATAAAGGCTATTGTTTATAGTGTAGTAGACAGATGTGTCGGCTTTTTTAAGTCTAGTTTTATTTCGTATTGTTCGTTGACCCACCTTATGCATTATAATACAAAACGTCACAGGCTATCCGACGACCGGATGGCGGAGTGGGTAGTGTACCTGCCTGCGACGCCGAGTTCGTATGTTCGATTCCCACTTAAGACAAATCTTTGTGTGCATGAACATGGGGGTTTGTCTTAGTCTGGGTGTTTCTATGTATAATATGTATGTATTTACAAAAGAAAAGTATATAATGTATTAGTATCAGTTATTCTAGTAGGTACCCATATTACAAGCTCTACTTAGTTTGGGACTAGATGGCGTTGTGTGTGAGTTGTGAAATATTTATTTATTTTATTTATCTCTAATTATTGACGTTTAAAGTAACGCCGACTATTCGCAGTAATTGTCCGACAAGTCAGCACCTCTCTAGTTCATAATACAAAACATTCACGCTATTCATCAAGTAATTTATATTTTCTTACGTGAAATTCGTAGTTCAGTAAGTACATAAATAAAACTTTGCCGACATATTTTTATTGTAACATTGATCTTTTTTTCGTACGTGATAATGATTTGAATGGATTTGTTTTTGCGCCTTTGTTTTTAACCAACTTTGTTTTAGAAAGTGCGTGTGGAGTAAGTACGATAATAAAAGTTTTAAATACACTTTCTCCAGCTAGATAGTAATGTTCTTGCAACACCGATTATACTTGCAAAAAGCAATAGGTACACACAGCTACCACTCAACCTATACATTGCCAGTATAAGCTGATCTGGGATTGCACGAGTAGCTTACGTCGCGTATCTTCGTGGACCCCCTCCTTGCGGAGAAGAGGCACGGCAATTTGCCCGTGCCTGAACCACTCTCAAATGGCGTCATACTCCTCCTCGTGAAAAGAGAAGTGGCTTGGGCTTCGGACTCAGGGTCCTCGTAGATGTCTCGGGGCTTTCAGAGGGGATGCAGGTTTTTCACGCCGTACCGGCGGTCACGAGGAGCTTAAACAACCCAAACCATCTTATACTGGTAATGTATAGGTTGGTAGCCGTGTGTACACGCTCTGCATTTCCAGAATAAGCTGGTCTGGCATTGGAAGAGAATGCTATACAATACGACACCATCATATACTGGATATGCATAGGTTGATACTTTGCCAGTAATGTTCCATGTCCAGAATAAGCTGGTCTCGCATTGGAAGAGAAGGCTATACAATACGACACCATCATATACTGGATATGCATAGGTTGATACTTTGCCAGTAATGTCCCATATCCAGTATGAGCTGGTCTGGCATTGGAAGAGAATGCTATACAATACGACACCATCATATACTGGATATGCATAGGTTGATACTTTGCCAGTAATGTTCCATGTCCAGAATAAGCTGGTCTCGCATTGGAAGAGAAGGCTATACAATACGACACCATCATATACTGGATATGCATAGGTTGATACTTTGCCAGTAATGTCCCATATCCAGTATGAGCTGGTCTGGCATTGGAAGAGAATGCTATACAATACGACACCATCATATACTGGATATGCATAAGTTGATACTTTGCCAGTAATGTCCCATATCCAGTATGAGCTGGTCTGGCATTGGAAGAGAAGGCTATACAATACGACACCATCATATACTGGATATGCATAGGTTGATACTTTGCCAGTAATGTCCCATATCCAGTATGAGCTGGTCTGGCATTGGAAGAGAAGGCTATACAATACGACACCATCATATACTGGATATGCATAAGTAGATACTTTGCCAGTAATGTCCCATATCCAGTATGAGCTGGTCTGGCATTGGAAGAGAATGCTATACAATACGACACCATCAATACTGGATATGCATAGGTTGATACTTTGCCAGTAATGTTCCATGTCCAGTATATGCTAGTCTGGCATTGGAAGAGAAGGCTATACAATACGACACCATCATATACTGGATGCATAGGTTGATACTTTGCCAGTAATGTCCCATATCCAGTATGAGCTGGTCTGGCATTGGAAGAGAAGGCTATACAATACGACACCATCATATACTGGATATGCATAGGTTGATACTTTGCCAGTAATGTCCCATATCCAGTATGAGCTGGTCTGGCATTGGAAGAGAAGGCTATACAATACGACACCATCATATACTGGATATGCATAAGTAGATACTTTGCCAGTAATGTCCCATATCCAGTATGAGCTGGTCTGGCATTGGAAGAGAAGGCTATACAATACGAGACCATCATATACTGGATATGCATAGGTTGATACTTTGCCAGTAATGTCCCATATCCAGTATGAGCTGGTCTGGCATTGGAAGAGAAGGCTATACAATACGACACCATCATATACTGGATATGCATAGGTTGATACTTTGCCAGTAATGTCCCATATCCAGTATGAGCTGGTCTGGCATTGGAAGAGAATGCTATACAATACGACACCATCATATACTGGATATGCATAGGTTGATACTTTGCCAGTAATGTCCCATATCCAGTATGAGCTGGTCTGGCATTGGAAGAGAATGCTATACAATACGACACCATCATATACTGGATATGCATAGGTTGATACTTTGCCAGTAATGTTCCATGTCCAGTATATGCTGATCTTGCATTGTACGGGAATCCTGTTCAACGCGAAACCATCTTATGCTGGACATTTGTAGGTTGATGTGACTGTTCAACTGATTGTGAATATTTTGTGGGCAATCTATTGATTAATTCTTACGAAGGGAGAGAAACTTACGAAATTACGATTCTAAAGAGAGCGCGAGTTTGTGCAAGTTTCTTAGGTTGACCATTGATTAAGAGAATTGAGGGTAGAAATATGCCTGTATCCTTTAGAAATACATACTATTATTAATTGTATATTAACGTATAAGTAACTTAGAAACATTCTATAATATTTTTCCTGCATTGCATTACGTAGTAATAAGCTCAAAAAGATTAATAAATAAAATAAAAAAAATCCTAACTATTGTTTTACTAATACAGAGCATAATAACTGTATTCAATATGTCGTCTGGTAAAAATAGCTTTCATAAACGTATACAAAATATGTACTTAATTTCAGGAATAATCACGTGAATTTTTTTTAAAAGAAAACATAAATTTTTAAGCAAAATTTACCCTTAACTGTCTTTTATGCTTTTTTTTTGTCATAAGGAACTATCACAATAAAATAAATAACTCCATAGATACCCAAAAATAAACAAACAGAAGACCACTCCAAACCTTTTTGTTCCGTCCAATTTTTATGACGAAGCTCCCTCATCTCGAAGTGGCCGTCTTTAAGTGTCCACGTACGTGTCCCGACACCCTGCTCACCTGGGAATGGAACCCACAATACGCAACGCATTGACCCCCCGAATACACCACCAAACATCACAAGCGAAAATCAACCTTGAAAGTATACGATAAAGTTGAAAGTCGAAAAACGTTGTTGCACGTTCCATTGGTCAGTGATGATTAGTATGATATTCCAGAAAGGATATAAGTCACAACCCCGTCACACCAATTTCGACCTTATTCTGTACGTACAAAGACGAGATTCGACAGTTTCGTCACAATAAAAAGAATTTCTTTGCAAATTGAAATGGCTCAAGCCGTCGCAAAAAGTCCGGGTTTCGATACCGGGATCGTAAAAAGTAGTACGCAACCGTGTCGCAGTAGTTTCGGTTAATGTGTCCCGGACAAATTGAGTTGGCCGGGTAGGAAAATTAGCTGTCCCGGGGGATCCCGGCCCGTATTACTGTGGATATGACAGGACTGTTTATGATGCAACTTGCTTCTAGAGATAGTATTGTCTTGGTAGAGTAATGGGCGAACAGGTTTGCTTTTATCTTGAAGAAATTCATAATTATTTCTTCGCTAGCATGAGTTGAAAAGAAAATGCGGGGGTTCGATTTAGTTTTGAGAAAAGTAAAATGCCTTAAATAATTGGTAGATAACTTTTCATTACACAAATAGGCAAATCTTAACTTCGTGTTACCTGTAAAGGTGCTCCCAGAACGAGTATTAACTTGTAATGTAACAATTTTGAGCGTGTAGAACAGTTACAAACTGCCTTCCTGTCTGTCGAGTCCCCAATGTCTGTTATTCGCCTGTAATATATCATTATTTCGCATAAAATTTCACTCAAGTGCTGCAATATTCTCTAAATTAAATCACATAAAATAAGAATTTCTATCTACCTAATATTTATTTCGAAATAAATATGCACTAAATTTCGAAACAGACAGTTTCCCTTACAGAATCACGCCACGAGTGCGGAGTAATACCTATTCAAATCTGTAACGTAAAAAAATACACCCAAATACATTTACAACCAAACCCACCAAATATTGCTTTAAATAAAAACTTTCGCATCAACTTTTTCTCAACCATTATCTCTAAAAGCCCCGTTCCTTAACCACCGCGGTAGAAACCACAACAATACTAATGTTTAGACTTTTAACCATTCAAGGAGAAAATACTTATAAATTCCCATGCTCAAAATACGGCTATATTTGGGGTATTAAATACCTTTTATAGGGTTAATCTCAAAGGTGTCAACCCTAAGGTGACGGGTGACAATTTAACGAGCGCGATTCTATTGAAATTCTGTTGTTGGAATAATCTTTGAATGAATTGACGGTAGCTGCCGCAGGGTTGTCGATTATTGTTGAGATGTTATGTCCCAATTAAAAAGACGTATTGATGGGGTATTGGTAATTCTCTAGATGCGTTGCTTTGTACGAGGATTAGGATGGAACGCTTCTAGTGTTGGTATATTTGGGTTCAGTTAGCATCAATTCGCTAAACAACTGGTTGAAAGTGTTCCGTGGTTGACGATATGAAATACGTACTTGGTTGCTTTTATAAATACGTTTATATACGTACAAGATCATAACCCGCTACTGTAACTATATTTTTATCAAGCTTAGCTTACCCAGAAGGGTGTGGCGGAGGCGTATTACCCACACTTCACCTGTTATAGTAAGTCCCATGTGAGGTTAAGCAATCAGTTATTTATATTAAGTTATCAGTTAAGTTACCCACTTTTACAAATAATGAATAATAATTTATCAATGCACTAATTTATTCATATTTATTTCAATTATTAATTAAATCTCAATGTTTTTGTGATTATCAATGTTACTAGGTAAGTCATAATGCTATTGATCTTCCTATGAAAATAATATTCACGCGTCAATATCATAAATTGACGACGTAAATTTCCACTAATCAATAAGTTGTGTACGTGAGTTTTTGTCAAAAAGCTGCGTAATAATTGTTTATTTATCTAATTTATGTATAAAATATAATTTAAATAGTTTTATAATGTGATGATTAATGTTCAAAGAGGTGCTAACAACCTAAGTAAACGATTATTAATTATGATTATACGGTGTACTATTAGAATAAGATCTAATTGTATCAAATCTGAGTTTCAAAGTGAATAAAGACCTTTTAAAACTAACTAAACTAATCAGTTATTTGAGGCAATCGCCATCCACCAAGCTCAATTCCAACTCCGTACTACTCTTCAGAAGTTCCTGAAGATTTTTGACTTTTTCTTGAATTTCCTGGACCGATCCGGGCATCAAGCCTGAGACCTCCCGGAGAGAGGTTGCATACGCTGACCACTGGACCAACGAATTAGAGGCAGGCATGGCAATGAATTCATTAATATACAAGTTTTAATATCACTGAAACATCTTAAACGGTAGCTAACCGTTCCCATACACACCAAACTCAACAATCCAAAGAAACTTATTCAAGTGGCTAAACGGCCAAACAACATAATAACCTTTTATATTTCAATAAATATGACACACTATTATATCTCAAGTAGTTTTGTCACCTTACCACTAACCACTTCATATTTCTATGGTTGACAATATCGTTTTTAATTTTACATTGTGCAATAGGGTTGTAAGTATCTATTGAGTTGAGCTTGGGAAGTGACAACCCTTGAAAATGGCGACTTAATCTTCAGGTGATGCAGTTACGAAGATAAAGACTGATATGGGGAATGAGAGTTTAGCAAAAATGGGATCCCTTTTCTTCGCATTTATGCGGGCAATTATGCGTGATAATTGATATGCGTAAAGTATTTATGCTAAAAGATATAATGTCAAATTAATTTTATGGGTAACTTTTATTATGCCAAATTAAATTATGCCAAAAATGTATGCGAAAAGATAGAGAACCAGCAGAAATGAGTATTTCTGCTGGTTCTCTATCTTTTTTTTGGTAAAAATTGGTACACCTCTTAAAGCCAATTTCCCCAGTTCTAGTCAAGTCGAGTGACTTGACTAGAACTGGGGAAATTGGCTTTAAGAGGTATACCAATTTTTGAATGCATTCCCTTATTTATTTTGATTCTATTTATTAATGTTTATTTTATAAAATTGCAATTATTTTTTTTAATTAAAGACATAATTAATTACACCTACTTTTATATTATGCACCTACCAATTATCTCTGCACCACCCTAAGGGTCGACTGGTAGAAAATGCCTTCGGCATTAAGTCCGCCTTTATCACAAATTTTGTGCAAGAAGTTTTTAAATAAATAAATAAATAAATAAATAATTGGCAAGTGATTGAATACTAAAACAACGAAATAAATAATAACATAAACATACATAACATAACAGAACGCCTTTATTACCCAAAAGGGTGTGGCAGAGGTGTACAACACCCACACTTCACCTGTTTTTTTTTGTTTTCTTTGTTTTTTTTTTTTTTTTCTTAAGTTCTAGGTCCCATGGGACTCTTTGTCCGAGCCGGGAATCTCACCCAATACCTCGCCGTGATTCAACATAATCTCGCACCTATAAATAATTTCAACTGTCCATCTTCAAACACATAATACTCCGATATTCAACGTTAACACTTCACCTACCACATTAGGTCTTATTCACACCAGTCAATTTATTCCATGGGGCTCCGTGGCCCATGGGACGAACGCTTGACTACACCAAGGGTTGATGTCCATGCTTTTAAAGAAAAGTAGCCAACCCTTGGCGAGGGTGGACCTTTGAAAAGTTGCCGAAGGTATGCCGAATTTCGATAGATTAGAGACTTAAGAAGTGACAAGACTTTTTTTGATTGAATTCTTATCTGGATGATAGTTGCCTTTTTGATGTAATTTTAGCCCAGAAATGAATTAAATATATATAAAATAAATAATAGTTTAAAAAAACTGAAAAACACGCTTTTAAAGTACTTCTAACTTAAAAGTGAATTTGAGAATTGTTATTCCTAATATAAGCTGAAAATGGTAATGAACAAAAAATTTTTATCATTATTTTTTTTATGGAATTATTGCATTGTCATCGATCTTTGACAGGTGTGCAAAATTTTAATGAAATCTGTCCGTTTAAAGTGGGTTAAAATCGAGTCCAAAGGAGTCGGTTACATAGGTACATACATACATACAGGTGAAGCTAATATAAGCGTGTTAATAATATCAATATTATTTACAGGCTTATTGCGTTCAAATCTCTCTGTCGTTTTACAACATCAATTATGTGTTTTATGTAAGTTTTATTGAGGCATATATTTGGCAGAGGAGTACAACACCCACACTTCACCAGTTATGTTTAGGTTCAATAGGATAGGGGGTAAGCCTATCGCCATCCACCGGGCACAATGCCAACTCCGTGCTGCTATTGTGAATTTCCTGACGGAAAGTTCACAAATAACGATTTGCCCGACCCGGGAATCGAACCTGAGACCTTGCGGTGAGAGGCGCGTACGTTCACCACCAGACCATCGAAGCAGTTAATTTTATTGAAGCATTTTGAAAAATAGTTAGTGTAATCACAACTTTCACCAATTCTCTTTCTGTATAAGTTTACTTCAGGGTTTTGACATAAAAGTGGTGTTTTTGCTGAAAATAATAAAATCTAGGCTCCTCTTTACATTCAGATAAATTTAAGATCAAACTTGTATATATACACACACATACACACACAAAGCCCTTTTCTTTTGCTTGTAATAACTTCAAAAATAGTAGCCTCATCTAGCTTTGACACGACTGTCTTAATATATTAACTAATTACGACAATTATGACTGAACACTGTCCCTTAAGATACAGGTCTTTTACCAAGTTTAAGAAGCAGGGTACCAATTGTTTGTGTAAATGAACTTTAATCTGTACTTTTTGGCAATAAAGTTAAAATAAAGACAAGAAGGCAATAAAGATATTTTATTATTACAATGCAAGGCAATGGGTTATGAAATTAACATCGAAAAATATTCTGTATTCATAGGAGTTAACACAGAAATCTCCCTTTATATCCTTTGCTGTTATAATATATATCCTAAATGGGATTACACTATTTCATAATCAACTAATATCTGCTATCATAGCAATATCAATAATCCACGATAATCTACGACATTTTCATTTCCGATGTCAAATATTTCTCACCCTCCATTTTGCTCGTATAAATAAGATGTACAGAAAAAACAACTTATCTTTACCCTCGTTGAAGGCGCTATAAGCTATAACCTCAAATAGTAACGTCGGAAAAATCCTTAGATTTTCACGTGTTGCCAAATTGTGTCAACTGCAAATATAAGTTTGTGGTCAGCATCATTAC
This sequence comes from Hypena proboscidalis, assembly GCA_905147285.1. NCBI lineage: Eukaryota > Metazoa > Arthropoda > Insecta > Lepidoptera > Erebidae > Hypena > Hypena proboscidalis. Next base: position 5,053,239 of record LR990147.1, read on the forward strand.
GCCCTGTGTCTGCTTTTATGACTTTCGTGTATTGTCTGTATTGTAGGGTGTTAAATATAATATTTATTAATGAATGTAGATTATTGTAGTTATATTGGTAGTTTCAGAAAATTACTATTCCGGTATTTTTGTTAATTATAATAGATTAACAACGCTGGAGAGATGAATTTTAAAGTGTCCACAGCCTATGGAAACTGCTAACCATCAGGCGAGCTGCATGCTTGCTTGACAGGTCAGAATAATAAAAAAAAACGACGACCGCTCTAGGTATAACTCCTGTGTCGCGGGGGTGTTCACAAACATACATTTCACACGCAAAGCACACCCAGAGTCAGAACAAATCTTTGCGGATCACACAAAGATTTGTCCCGTGTGGTGATCAAGCCCTCAACACCAGCGTAGCTGAAACTGCGAGGCGATCGCTTTAAATACGCCAACCGTGCCCTCATCTTAATTTATGGTACTCTTTTGGGACTAGTTCTAGAAATAAGTTGTATCCAAGTAGACAGCCTTATTTAAATAATACAGTATTATTATACGAACAATTCCAGTAACCAAATGCAAGTCTAGACTAATAACTTAGAAGTCATTAATATACACATAGTAATTAGGTGACAAACTAAGTGGAGTGAGAACCTCTACCTTATTATAACACTGCGTAGATTGACGAGTGGAAATGGCAGCGGCTCCGTTTAAAATACTGATTTTCAGCTGCAAATAACAGCCTAGAAACTGTATATAATATGATTCGTAAAAGTTTCTAGTGAGATTTTTTAATGAAAATCAAGATAAACTGCATCTTCAATAATTAACATTATTTGGTAGTCCACCTCATAGTAAGAATTAATTTTCATTAAAACAGAAAGTTGAATATTGGCTGAATTTTTTGTGGTTTTGGAGATTTACAAAAAAATATAAAAATATTCGTTTCAATTTTTAAATTTTAACTAAGACAATTAAAATGAAATAAATTTTGTATATTGAGTATGTATTCCTATTCGTAAACCTTAACCTTAATTGTAAAACTGGAAGGTATTGGTACTTATAGCACAGGATTTCCTTTTTTAAGTACCAGCAGAACATTATATTTTATTTCTTTTGTTTCATATTAAGTAGGTATCCTACTTTTTTTTTGGTGTGCCAAATAAAGAATTTTTTTTTTGGTTTGTTTCAAAAGGTAAGGTTAAGTTTTCGTTTTTTTTCGTTACAACTTGTGGAATGGATTTTATTACTGATTCTGATCAAACTGCTTAAGTTTATTTATTTAATTATACACACACACACAAAATACATCTATCATTACATATTTCTAAACCTAATGCGACAGAGAACTTAACATTAAAATAATTTAGGAACATAATAATTAAATTAATTATCCAAAAAAAACTGACTTCAATTAATAAATTTATATGGTTTTCTAATGGATGCCATTGTCAAAACTGGACCAAATGGAAATGGGACTACACGGAAAGCACCAGCTTTTAAATAAAAAATGAATAATTAAAATTATCTCTATTAGATACGGCATTGAGCGAGCGTTTTTTTTTAATTGTTTCCAAATTCTCTGCAATTTTGGCGTATATAAGGGCCTATATACTATCCTGAGACGCAATTTTCTCACCTCAATAGATGATCGGCAAGCACCCAAGAGATTGCCGTCGAATGGTTGAATAGCCAAGCACATAGCTGAGTCACTACTTTCGACTATGGTAATGTCCTGGCTGATAGAAATTAACACGTGAGAAAGGACTTTTAAGTCTGCGCCACACTGACGAGATTGAACAATGAAGAAACGAAGGAGTAATAGGTGATGCAGGCGATGCAATACAGATTCGCTGTTGTAGTATGACCTTTAATTAAAAAAAATGGGGGTGCATGAAAGGAGCCTCCCCGAGTGACGTACACAAAGATTCCCTACGTCCGGCGCACCCTGGGCAATTCGCGAGTTCTTAAAAGGGAATTGGCTAGTCCTTTCACCACGATGGCAAGTCAAAAAAAAATTTGACTCAGCAATCGACACGACGAAGAAGATTAAAAAAATGTGAATAGTGTATTGGTGACGGGAAAAGTGTTATTTGTGATCTTCAACAGGAAAATCAGAATAGCAGCTAGTTGGAATTGTGCCCGGTGGATGTCAATAGGCTCACCCCCAATCCTATAATGCTAACATATATGCTATATCTTACATGGTAACAGGTGGAGTGTGGGTATTGTATACTTTAACTACACCCTTCTAGATAATTTAGGTGTTATGTTATGTTTATAAGCAAGTGTCAACATCGCAAAAGTCAATATATTTGAGATTTAAATTTACAAGAATCAATTACATACAATTTTTCTTATTACTCTTATTATTGTCTATATTTACTGGTGGTAGAGCTCTTGTGAATGAGCTCGTTCATCACCACCGTCTCACTTTTAACCTGCCGCCCAATAGTAGTGCTTCCATTACTGTGTTCCGGTTTGGTGGTGAGATCAGGCCCTGAAATTACTAGCACATGAGGCATAACACCGTAGTCCTCAGCTGCAGCGACGCATCTATAATCTGCTTTTGTGGATTGTTGATGTCCTTGGGCTGTTACTCCACATACCATCAGGTGGACTACACGTTCGTTCGCTGTGGGCGTAGTATAAAGTATAAAAAAATATATAAATAACACTTATTTTCTTAATAAGTGTTATTTATGAACTTTCCGTCAGGAAAATCAGAATAGCGTAGATGGAATCATGCCCGTTGGATGGCGATAGGCTCAGCCCCCATCCTTTAGGACCTAAACATAACAGGTGAAAAGTGTGTGTTAAACACTTCTGCTACACTCTTTTGGTTAATATAAGCATGATGATATGTTATGTTATATTATGTAAGTAAAAAAAATTGTAGCCACTGCAATTTTTTCTAAAGGCCTGACATAATATTTTCTTCTTTCTAGCCACAAGGATTCAAGGCGCTTTCTCCGACTTCCACCGTCTACCGTCAGTCTACCTGCGACCTAATGTCCAACAATCTCTCATTCATGTACTAACGTAAGTACTAAGACTGAGGCAACGCAATCAGATGAATGGTGTTAGCCCCATTACCAGAAAGTATTTGCATCAAAAAACAATTGCAACATTGCTTAGAGAACGAATAGAATATGGTGATTCTTTGTTTGGATCGCTCTTCTCCACTGGTTTGGGAAACTATCAATTAAAACACTGTAATTTTTGCATCTTTATGCATCCTGCTTAAAATATTGCATAATATGTGGATTATGGCTGTGGATAAAAATCTGAATCAAGGATAAAAATCTGCAAGCTTCGCATTTCGCATGGTATAAATGTTAACGGGTTAATATAAACATAACATCACACCTATATTACCCAAAAGGGTGTGGCAGAGGTGTACAACACCCACACTTCACCTTAATGTTTAGGTCTACTTGGTACTAGTCGATCTGTCGATCATACCGTTATGTACGGACCAACTCCCACTAAGTATAATTTCATACCCATAGAGTTAGGAGAGTCACGGGAAAGGGAGAATACTCCGACCAGGCTCGGTGGTATTGCCTGGCGGACAGCTGTCCCACGGTATCGTTTTGGAAGTAGTAGGTATATGTATACTTGTTGTGAACACTTAGCTATCGCGATTTAGCGCTCTTTGACATATCTGACTTATTGTGTCATGCGTCACTTCTTGACGTTGTCGATGTCAGCCGTCATATACTTATATATTATGTGCGGAGACCGCCACAGAGTTTATAAAACCCCATGCTTGCCATAATAAGGTCCGTTAACCACAGATTAAAATCTATCTAACTGTAGTCTCCCTGCGAAAGTCTATGATGACATTTAAATTACTATTACTACAAAGTAATTGACTATTAATTAGCCACCTAAATGCTTAGAATAACTCGATGACAAATCCTCGTCTGTTAAATGTCTTGCGACGGTGTTTAGACTCACAGATTCGTTTACAAAGTGCGCCGCAAGATGGCGGTTTTACATACATACATAGTCTATGGTGTCTTTGGTCACTTTCCTGTCTTCCCGGAGGTCTTAAAAATAGTAGATGATTGTGGTTTTGGTATTTTTAGTATTTACTTCCTTTGCTAATAATTTGATGGTGGTAGAGCGCTAACAAGTTTGAAGGTATATTACCATATGTGGCAGAAGTGTACAACACCCACGCTTCACCTGTTATGTTTAGGTCCCATGGGATAGGGGGTCAGCCTATCACCATCTATCGGGCACAAATCCAATTCCGAAAGTTCACAAATTACACTTTGCCCGACCTGGGAATCGAACCCGGGACCTTACGCTGAGAGGCGCATACGCTAACCACTAGACCATCGAGATACTAGGTTATACGCTAACCATACCTAGTGTCTCGATGGTTTAGTGGTTAGTAACCACTAAACCATCGAGACACTAGGTATATTCCATTATAATCTTGACGACCGGATGGCGGAGCAGGTAGGTACACTACCGGACCGCCGTCGCAGGCAGGTAGGTACACTACCTGCCTGCGACGTCGTGGGTTCGATTCCCACTTAAGACAAATCTTTGTGTGCATGAACATGGGGGTTTGTCTTAGTCTGGGTGTTTCTATGTATAATATGTATGTATTTACAAAAGAAAAGTATATATGTATTAATATCAGTTATTCTAGTACCCATAGTACCTACAAGCTCTGCTTAGTTTGGGACTAGATGGCGTTGTGTGTGAGTTGTGAAATATTTATTTATATTTAATCTTTGCCTTATATCGTAGTAACTTTGAAAATATTCTTTTACAGTATTAAAAAAGTTATTAATACTCAGGTAAGCAATGTATGTGCTGTTTCTCTAATAAAAAAAATACCTACATCAAACCGAACGTCTATGGCACATGTTTTTACCACACTTTTTTCCGATGGCAAAAACGTGGTCAAGTCGTGTTCCACGATTGTTGTCACTTCGTACGGCCGTGTCAAAGTTTAGGTCACGTATTCCAATGAATGACTGTAGTGATAAAAATTGATAGTTGAATTGAATGACAATTTGATAAGGCAAAAAATTATAATACATAGTGCCTTTTTTTGGCACAAAAGTTGAAAAACTACATTTTTTTGTGAGCAATATTGCAAAAAAAATATTATGCTTTTTTTATGACAAGTTTCAGGACTGCCGCGTTGGTTTATTCTAGTTTTTAGCGTAAGCGGCCTTTCACCACAAGGGCTTGGATTCGATTCCCGACTAAACAAATCTCAATTAAATTAAATTAAAAAAGAATATTTAATAATATAGTGTTATTTTAAATCTTTAATTGTATCATGTCGGAGCATTTATTTTCTCACCATAATATTTATACGGGGTGGATGCGACATAGCGACATTTATTGAAACAAAAATTCTCTGGCGAAAAAAAAAATCCACGTCTGCCGAACAAATTGCACGATCGCAATATTCGCAATGTTCAAATTGTTCGGAGAACGTGATTTTTTTTTTTCGCCAGAGAATTTTTTATCCGGTGGAAATGCATACTGGCCATGTATAGAAGCTGTGGTTTCAATAAATGTCGCTATGTCGCATCCACCCTGTATGATCAAAGTGAATAACAGCACGGAGTTTGAGTTGTGCCCGGTATATCACATGGTTAGGCCCCATGTGAAATACCGGGCACAACTCAAACTCCGTGCTGCTATTTACTTTGACATAACAGGTGAAATGTGGTTGATATACACATCAGCCACCTCCACCACCCTACAGTCCCTTATGACTGTAACTTTACAATCTTTCCGTAACCGAAATTTCATGACAACGAGGGCAAGAAATGAAATAATTTACACCAGCACATGAAGTAGTCACACAATATTTTTTTAATCTTTATTTCAAGGAACTTTTTACTTAGGGGCATAACAGTTCTTTTAGAGCAACACACTCAAAATTAAAAAAAAAACTTCTTAAATCACTCGTCATTGACCCTAACATCTTCCTTCTTCCAAAAGCATCAAGATCATTCGGCCCTCGCATCGTTCGGAAATAATGACGGAGGCCGTTCGGGAACGTTTACATCGCACCCCCGTGATGAGGTTAATATGACTCGGCGATTTCCGAACGTTCGACAATCAAACGACACACGGCTATTGGTAGCTATTTTGAAATTATAGTTTTGAAATTCGAAACCCGTTTTCGAATTGCATACGGGTTGGTTATTTAAATGTGGAATAGTAGTGGAGCTTTTGCTGTAGGACATTTTTTTCTGTTATCCACATTTTGTCTTCCACCACCATTTCCGAACGTTCATACCATATAATGAATTTTTGTGGTGAAATCATAGAAATATATACTATAGAAATGGCTTGTCCGAACACATTATCCTTCAAAATTGACATTACTAATAGCAAAGGAATATGGCGTCGCAACGAAAAATTTTATCAATTTTATTTGCTACGAAAGGCGTCGCAACGAAAAATTTTATCAATTTTATTTGCTAAAATTTTTCGTTGCGACGCCATATTCCTTAATCGTGAATATCCGCGTGACATGACTTTGGAACTGCGCAACTGCGCTTAGTTGAACTATGCCGCGGGCGTTCAAGAGAATATTTTTGGTAATTATTAATAATATTACTAGTAGTATTTTACCGAACGAATTTACATCACGCTCTTACAAGGTTACTCATCGCGTGAATGCAAAGTCATTTACATGGTAGTTCAGAGCAGATGGCGTTACTGATCCTGCTATTAGTAATGTCAATTTTGAAGGATAATGTGTTCGGACAAGCCATTTCTATAGTATATATTTCTATGATTTCACCACAAAAATTCATTATATGGTATGAACGTTCGGAAATGGTGGTGGAAGACAAAATGTGGATAACAGAAAAAAATGTCCTACAGCAAAAGCTCCACTACTATTCCACATTTAAATAACCAACCCGTATGCAATTCGAAAACGGGTTTCGAATTTTAAAACTATAATTTCAAAATAGCTACCAATAGCCGTGTGTCGTTTGATTGTCGAACGTTCGGAAATCGCCGAGTCATATTAACCTCATCACGGGGGTGCGATGTAAACGTTCCCGAACGGCCTCCGTCATTATTTCCGAACGATGCGAGGGCCGAATGATCTTGATGCTTTTGGAAGAAGGAAGATGTTAGGGTCAATGACGAGTGATTTAAGAAGTTTTTTTTTTAATTTTGAGTGTGTTGCTCTAAAAGAACTGTTATGCCCCTAAGTAAAAAGTTCCTTGAAATAAAGATTAAAAAAATATTGTGTGACTACTTCATGTGCTGGTGTAAATTATTTCATTTCTTGCCCTCGTTGTCATGAAATTTCGGTTACGGAAAGATTGTAAAGTTACAGTCATAAGGGACTGTAGGGTGGTGGAGGTGGCTGATGTGTATATCAACCACATTTCACCTGTTATGTCAAAGTAAATAGCAGCACGGAGTTTGAGTTGTGCCCGGTATTTCACATGGGGCCTAACCATGTGATATACCGGGCACAACTCAAACTCCGTGCTGTTATTCACTTTGATCATACAGGGTGGATGCGACATAGCGACATTTATTGAAACCACAGCTTCTATACATGGCCAGTATGCATTTCCACCGGATAAAAAATTCTCTGGCGAAAAAAAAAAATCACGTTCTCCGAACAATTTGAACATTGCGAATATTGCGATCGTGCAATTTGTTCGGCAGACGTGGATTTTTTTTTTCGCCAGAGAATTTTTGTTTCAATAAATGTCGCTATGTCGCATCCACCCCGTATAAATATTATGGTGAGAAAATAAATGCTCCGACATGATACAATTAAAGATTTAAAATAACACTATATTATTAAATATTCTTTTTTAATTTAATTTAATTGAGATTTGTTTAGTCGGGAATCGAATCCAAGCCCTTGTGGTGAAAGGCCGCTTACGCTAAAAACTAGAATAAACCAACGCGGCAGTCCTGAAACTTGTCATAAAAAAAGCATAATATTTTTTTTGCAATATTGCTCACAAAAAAATGTAGTTTTTCAACTTTTGTGCCAAAAAAAGGCACTATGTATTATAATTTTTTGCCTTATCAAATTGTCATTCAATTCAACTATCAATTTTTATCACTACAGTCATTCATTGGAATACGTGACCTAAACTTTGACACGGCCGTACGAAGTGACAACAATCGTGGAACACGACTTGACCACGTTTTTGCCATCGGAAAAAAGTGTGGTAAAAACATGTGCCATAGACGTTCGGTTTGATGTAGGTATTTTTTTTATTAGAGAAATAGCACATACATTTCTTACCTGAGTATTAAAAAAATTAAAAAAACTCCTAGTAATATTATTAATAATTACCAAAAATATTCTCTTGAACGCCCGCGGCATAGTTCAACTAAGCGCAGTTGCGCAGTTCCAAAGTCATGTCACGCGGATATTCACGATTAAGGAATATGGCGTCGCAACGAAAAATTTTAGCAAATAAAATTGATAAAATAATGTAAAGAGGTGGATATAATATGATATTTGTGACTTACCGGTGATATGTAATACCATAATCTTTTTTGTTATGTTTAATTTGGTAGTTCGTACAACTTTTCAGTGCCATTTTGTCGTGTTTGACCGCTCACGGAGGCAGCCAACCACAGACAATTTCACTACGCGCTTTTTGTAGTCAGATTGACACCAAAAAGGTTGAAGCCATTTATCGCGCGTTAGCCGTGTCCATACTTTATACGTCAATGGGTGAAATACAAATTAACGCTGGCAGAGTAGATTTACTTTGAATAATTAGTAAATGAATAAAACTAAAACAACTGAAAATGAGTTACCATTTTTTCTTCTTGCAGATAACGCGTAAGACAAAAGCGTAATAAAACTGAATATCTAATTTATTTTTATGTAACCATATAACTATGAAGAAAAATAAATTTTGGCCCTACACAGTGGTGCATAAATCCAAAATTGTTGGACAAAAATAAAGGCCCCCGTCCTATGCCCAGTGGGACGGGCGATTTGTACGCCGGCCAAATTGCCGCTCTTTAGCTGGACTTTAATAATCACGTCATATCCAATTTTCGTTTGCAACGCTACTCGAATACAGATGGAGGGTGCTGATTGAATATTTCACTTGTTTATTAGTGAATTGACACTGGTAATTAATTGGAGGAGTGTTGCGCTGTATGGAATTAATTTGGTGATTAAAAGAGTAGGTACTGTACTTTGAAACTTTAATACTGCATAGAATTTTCAGTATTTAATACAGCTGTTTAATAATACAAGTTATATTTTGATTAAATGAATTTTGTTACTAGGCTATAGAAATGTGACAAATATTATGTCTCAATAGATGCAGATGGGATATAAAGCATAAACAAAAAATATGAATGATCATAATAACTAAGAATTTAGTTTACTTATAATTTGCCATCTATTTATGTAAAATAGACGTTGTCAAAAACAAATACCAATTTAAAAATTCCACATTATTTTTCTATGTCATACAATAAAACATTATAATGCATAGAGTTATTTAAGAGACGTCCACAAACATAAAATTCAAACGCAAGATCAAAGTGAATTATCACAATGACAAATCTCAAAAATTCTCTTACTTACATAAACATGTAGATAAATTGCATCCCATTTTGACAACGGACGTCGGCGCAATGAAAATATACAATAGATGATATCGTGTGCCCACACACCCCAGTGGGCGAGATCCCGCGTTTTACGGACAAAAAATGACCAATCTGTTCGACGCGTCGATACGGGGATGACTAATGGTAGTAGCCTGCTTAGCAAATTGCCTGCCAAAATGGTAACGAAACTGGAAAATTGTTTCATTCATAAATGCATAGTTGGGATTTGCGTGGATAGCTTTTATATGAATAAAGTGGAGGATTACGAGCCCCATGTGATCGTGGTTTGTTTATTTGATACGTCATATCGACAAATGGTTCCGATAATATTTTTGATTGGTTTTGCCTTTTTCTTGGATAGAATTTCGTCTCGTACGGTTTCTAAGTAAATAAAACTAGCTGGCAGAATTAGCAATACAAAGAGAGGTCGGGGCCGCATTCGCAGCCAATTGAAAGGAGAAGGAAATAATAGTTATTTGCAATAATCGACTGAAGGGACGCCTGATTGCGCCTGGGGCTCGGTTCGGGGCGCGGACGAACAATTTTTCCCGTATTTTTATCTGCCAACTTACCAATTCGTTCTTACTACAAATTTTCCAGTTAATGCGTTTTATTCTTATTGCATCTTTAGTTATGTTACGTTATAAATCTCAGATACAGACATATATTTCAAAGTTAACTTAATCTGAGATATAGCATTAAGGTGTTATTTAATTTCAATAAATTTGTATTTTTGAACTGATTAGAAATTATTTATATGGAATTTAGTTTAATTTTGTTTCGTTTGGAATCATCCATCAACAGCAGCATCAAATATATATTATTATCAAGTAGGTAGTAGAACCCTACAGTACCAGTGCCAATTCAACCCTAAAAGAAGGAATTAAAACAACAGGGGTCAGCACAAAAGTCCATTGATGAGGTAAAGGGGGATATAATAGATCATTTTCGGGACACTTGTCCTTAATCCGGACTGGTCCGGCCACTGATCGATTGCAGTCACCCTACAGCGCTGGAATGTCTATTAAACATGCCATTTTATGTGGTCAGTTTCTAAATTATTTGCAATCCACAGAAGTTAATGTAGTGTAGTTAATGTTTTCTGAAAGTACTTCTCTGTAAGTGGGTGAATAAGTTTTTATGGTGTAAGAACAGGCAATGTAACAGTAATCGAGATAAAACTGTCGCCCGAAATTGAAATTTTAAAATTGAATGCAAAATATTTTTTTATAGAAAATAATTATAACAGCATTCAATATTTGAATAGTTTCGTTTTTAACACGCTTTATAGTTGAATTGAACAATGAGTTTCATATCGAAATCCATTCTTTGGATAAATTACCAAAAAATATTGTCAATAAACCATTCGATACGTATAAGGTGATTGCATTTTTGTTGTACTCAGCTGTAACAGTTGTTTTTAATCTTAAAATTACAAAATTACAAAAACACCTGCATCAAAAAGATTCCAAGTTGAAACCGCAGACATAAATCGATGGTTGTTTTTGAAAATCGTTTTTTTTACTTTTATTCGATTCTCTAATGACAGATAATAGTTGTTATAAATCGATATTGACGTTTTTGGGGCGACCTTATTGTTATTATAGTCGAGTTTTATAGTCAGAAAATATAATGTCTATGCTGGATACCTTTTTTTGCTTCTCTCTAAACACTATGTCACCTATTGATTTTTTTAATGATTTTAAGATTGACTTTGCTTAGATTTAGAACAAAATAACGTTGTATTTTTTTTGTATTGCTAAAGCAGTATTTTAATCTTTTCATGCACAGTTTTTGTTTAGAATGTATCGATTTCAAACAGTGGGCGTTTTGACACAGTTAAAGGTGTATAGGTAGATATTTTATAATGTTATATCGGAGTCTATCTGGTGGTAAAAAGTCAAATGGATAGAGGGCGCGACGAATTGTGGTGAGTCAGCAGTAGTAGGTTGGTTGCCGATTGAGGCTGGCTACTGTGTTGTACAGGATGATTTTGAATAAAGTTAATTTAAACTATGGTATTTTTATAGATCTTTTAGAAATAGAAACCAATCATATCAATTTTAAAGGTGGTAGATAATTTTTCTATGATTTACATTACAATGGACCTTTTGTCACTTGACAAAGTACCGAAATTTATGATGTTTTTCTTAATAAGCAAAGTGCGAAAAATTATGATTCCTGGATGGGTCAAGAAAGATTCATTTTTTCTTGATTAATCAAGAAAAATAATTTAAAAATGATAAAGCTTTAGTAACGGTGAAGGAAAACATCATGAGGAAACCTGCATGCCTGAGAGTGCCTTAAAAGTGCTCGAGGGTTTGTGAAGTCTACCAATCCGCACTTGGCCAGAGCATGGTGGACTATGGCCTAACCCTTTTCAATGAGAAGAGGCCTGAGCCCAGCAGTGGGATATGTACTAGTTACAGGGCTGTTATTATTATTATTAACACTTCAATATAAAACACAACAACCTTTACCAAAACACATATTTAAAAACCAAGACTAACTGTAATAGATCCATACGTTCAAAAGGGCCGCAGAAACAAATGTTTTGATACCATCTAAAAACACAAACATAAACCTTATGTACAATAACAAAAAAGATTAATTTCCAATGGCAAATATGTAAAAAGATAAAAAGATTTAAAATGAGGTAGTGAGTAGATAATACTTTGTAATATTAACGCGGATATTTGATATAAAGTTTTTGTTCGCCATCTTGGACTTATTTATGAGACAATGATAATCGTTTGATGAAATGGAGACAGTTTTTTTGTGTTTGTTGTATGTGAGGTTAATGAACGGGTTTTAAAAAAGAAACATCAATATTTTTAAAGCATTTAGCTATGCTTAGTAAATTATACTTAGAAATATATAGTTGAAAATCTAATGATGTAATAAACAGTTGAGATATTTGGAGTACTGGCAAGATGAGGCCGTAGTTTAGTTAGTAACGCGGGTGGACAGTAACCAGAGTCGCAAGGTCAAGTCCTGCCGGTCCCGATAAACAATCAGCTGTTTCTTAGTATAGTAACATTATTGTCAAGCTATAATTGGTCAAATCGATAGTCAAATGGCCTGAAGACGATTATTTCAATAATCATTTATAATTAAATAATAATTAATAATAATTTATGCACTCAACTCCATCTCGATTGAAACATTAGAGCCTAAAATTAGAGGCACATGCATATGGTATACTACTGTTCAGCTAACGACCGTAGCAATTTTTGTTCTGTTGTCTATATGATTTGTGTTCTGTGTCATCGGTTGATTGATTGACATAAGAGAGACAGAAAACTGACAGTTAATATATTTTTGCCAAAAGAACATGGTCATAACTTTGTGTTGTAATTCTAATCCTATTAGAGTCTGTATATAACATCTATTATTATTTGTAATATTTTAAAGAAAATTTTTAGCTTTGCTATGCCTTTTTGTATTTTCTATAATATTTAAGTTGAAAAATTAAGAATCCAGCAGGACTCGAACCTGCACCCCCTGTTTTATTGAGTATACCCACGCCCCAAGTGCTTTGCCAATTCAGCTATGGATTCGTATGCTGCTAGACTCGAAATTTCTCAACTCTTTTGTGCCAGCGTCATAGATATTCTTAATTTTTCAACTTTAATATTATATAAAATCTATTAATATATTTTTAAACATAGACATATTTCACAAAGTCATCTGGTACACCTTATAATCCTTTGTTCAACTCCGAAAAACGTTTATCGAATAAACTTGTTTCCAATAACTCAAAAACATTTTCAATACACTTATACCGCTTAAAGAATAACGCGTATCAATACCTCTAATTATGTTCCATTATAAAGAAAATACAGAACAACAATATTTTTTCTTTCAATCTCATTTTGTCCCGCTGCGGTTGGACAAATGTACCACTGGTTTTTTGAGTGACTGCTGCATTCGAATCGAATTTTACATGTTTATTTTCTTTTTATTATGCCGTTTATTAAATTTAAGTTAATGATTTAAATTATTTTTCTTTGATTAAGTAAAACACGTTAATTTAATAGGAGGCGGCTTTTCAGCAAAATAACACAGTAACAAATAGTTTATTAAATCCACATAAATATCGTTATTTTTATTTTTATATTTATTTATTTAGGTATGTACACTCAAACAATTTTATTTTAGTGCACTTTGGATTAATTATTAACGGTTATTGTATTTTAGTACATTTCACTGTGACTGCATCGGTGGTCTAGTGGTTAGCGTATACGCCTCTCATCGTGAGGTCTCGGGTTCGATTCCCGGGTCGGGCATAGTTTTATTTGTAAACTCTCCCTATATGGGCTTGCCACGGGACCTAAACATAACAGGTGAAGTGTGGGTGTTGTACACCCCTGCCACACCCTTCTAGGTAGTATAGGCGTGATGTTATGTTACTGTGCCTATTATTCGACTTGTGGTCAAGTCCACACCTGCACATTTGTACCAAAACATACGACTAAACAATCTTGGGATCAAGATTGTTTAGTCGTATGTTTTGGTACAAATGTGTACCACAATTTCTACACGTTACTAACATTCAACGTTACAAGAAAACTTGTGTTACAATATTTAGTTACGCTCTTTATTTTTCAATCAAAATATTTTGTCTACGGATGTGATTTTTTTTTCTTTTGATTCTTTCACTTTTTTGTAATTCTTTAGAATTTTGATGAGGTGTAAAAAGGTTCCTGTCTCGATTGAGTCAAAGAGTTTTTGTTTAAAAAGTTTGTAAAAAATAGTTAAATTCTTAAGATAAAGGGCTTGAAGATTCGGCTTTTAACAGTTTCACAGTTATTGTTGTGGGTAACATGTGGTGGAAAAAAAAATTAGATGACATGAGGAATTAGTCACTAGCTAGAAGTTAGAATTGGTGTAATCTTATGGATTTTGTTATTTTAATATCATGTAATGTATGTATAATAATAATTAGTCAATGGAATGATAGCGAAGAGCCTCGACCAACACCTCTAGAGGAGGCTCGTGTTAGGCAGCTGGGTGAAGAACTTGATGCAGAAGGCGGTCCTTTTGGACACGTCGCGTATAAAAAGCAGGTTCCTCTCTATGGAGCCCTAACTACCAGAAGCTTGCCCCTGCACCCGATGTCAGTGGGACACTGTTTTCTGCCTTATTTTAATTATATATGTTATAAAAAAAAATTATTTTATAACAATAAGTATTATAATTTAGTTAGCTAAGTTTTCTTTTAATTTTATATTTTTTGTGTTTTGATGTTTGTTTTGACGTGTTCAAGCGCCCCTTGGGGCCCATGGAAATAAATGATTTGATTTGATTTAAAGAGAATAGTAAGTAGTAAAATAAATTCATATCCTGTTGTCATATTACTCAATAAAAAAAAAAACGCTAGTGGTACTACCTAGCGCAATTAAGAGTTGTAGTAAAGTATTTATGTTAAAAAATCTAAGTCAGAGTGGCTGTTATTTTTTGCTCTACTGGTTATCGAATATTATTAAGATAAGTTAGTATTTTTTGCGTTTTGGTTTTGTAAATAGTGAAGAATCGAGACAGATTTTATTTGTACACTTTTTGTGCTCTAGTAAAATATTATAATAAAAACGGCAAAAACATGCCTAAACTGTGTATAATAAAGAACTGACAGATATTTAAGCATAATAAAGGGTGGATGCGACAAAGTGATATTAATTGAAACCAAAACTAACGAATTTCCAAACAAATTGAACATTGAGATCATTCGAATTGTTCAAAAAACGTGATAATAACTTTCTGCACCTTTGAGCAAATAATCACTGATCACGTCTAGAAATGTGAATATGTGTTTTAATAAACATCTCTATGATTTATAAGAAAGAGGATTAAGAACTGATTAAATTCCTTATAAAATAACACTCTTTTGGATGATGATATCTTTAGGTGAGGAGTCTGCCACCCTCAAGCTCTCAACCACCAACCAAACAACTTTTGAAAACGAAAACCTAATGAAAAAACAAAACCATTGTTCGGGTGCATTAAAAACGAATAAAAACAATCTTTACAATTTCTGTAATACAATGTTTGTTGGATTCAATTTCACACTATTTAACATCAATCTATTGTGATGTATTCAATTTAAGTAATTATTGAACTCGTATGAGTTGTAAGAAAGGCTTGTATGCTAGTCATTCAAAGATTTAATTAAACCGCCTTGGTAAATTGAAAAAGATTGCCTTTAAATTTATTTCTCTTTCTTTAATCAGAGTGTAAAATTACTCTAACATGTATGCAATGAAAATTAGCTAATCCGTGCCCCGTGTGACCCGAATATGTTGAAATTGAATAATATTTGAATGATATCATTTAATTGTAACAAAAGTGAGCCATAAAAACTAGCTAGTGTAACCCGAATATGTTAAAATTGAATGATATCATTCAATTTTAACGGTAGTGAGCCGAAATCAATCGTTTTGATTGGCTGCAAATATGTTTTGTTCAGGTGTTTAGGTCGCAGCAGACACTGCTTGAGAGTAGCTCTTATATCTGCCATGAACATATAGAAATGGAAGGATAACAATTTAATGGTTTAATCTTTTCGCAAACTAAACCACAGTGGTGCATCTGTGCAAGCACTACATTGGCAGACGTTTAAAAAATTCTTAACATTAACACTTACCTGAAATCAATCTCTCTCATTCAATTTTGAACGAGACAGAGAGATCGTAAACATTCGTTCAGCATTTAACGCTGTCGCCGTCGGGTTTAACAAGTTGGTGAAATTGGTGCTTATAACTCTGTCATAGAAGGCAAAAGTAAGTAAGTAGCTCAACCAGGTTATAACTACAGAACACTTGCATCAACGAAAGTCCTCGTGGTTCATACCGGTTGTTGCGTTGCAAGTTTATGGTTACTCGGCTAATGTTTACCAACCACAGGTTAATGGCAACCGGCGTATTACCAGCGAATTATTTAGTGAGATGAAAACATTTTGATACTTGATTTTGAATTGTGTTATTCCGACGTAAATAATGCTAACTGAAAACTTGCAGTTATGTGAGTTTACGTCGAGATGATTTCAATATTAATTTTGTTTAATTTGAGAAAAGTAAACATTAATTTAGATAAACGATATTGGCATATAAAAATGCATTGTTTTCTTTTTTGAATTTTGTAAGTTAAATCCTTTTTCTAATCACCTAATGGCTTACAAACTACACGCAAAACAAACTTGTATTTTGCATTTCGATCTACAGTTTTACAATTACATTTTGTTCTGATAAAAAGCTTCTTACTTCTTTTTCTTTTGCCAAAGCGGAGACTAGATTCTAGATAAGTAAATAAGATAACAACTAAACAATCTAAGTGCATTTAATCCGGTAGTATAATGAATAGAAAACATACTTATCTTCTCACCGTGAGAATAAGCCAAATTAGGAATGGTAGAACTGTACATCTGCAAACGATACCAATTAACTTTTGACTCAGTACATTTATTTGTATTATTGCTTTATATGAGAGCCTCATTATGACAATACCTTTTCTGGAAAAACGACGAATTATGAAGGTGATCTTGATATAGAGATATACGTCGTAATACTGTTCAAATTGTAGAGTTAGGACTGATTAGATCTATTTGACGGAGTAGATATACGTATTTTCAGTTTTTATAGTCGGAATTGGATAAGTGCTTTCTTGTTGAAGCTATCTTCGTGTATTGGATAATAATTTTTAACTTAAATAGTAATAATATATATATTTTTTTATTTATTTAACTTAAATTATATATAAAATAATCTTGTTGTATATCTTTTTGAATAATTTTCTCATGATTCTTTTAAATTTTAGACGACCTTTGAACTGACGTTTAAAATCTCTATTTTGTTTAATTTTTATTACGTTTATAACCCAAGTGGGTTCAGAAAACCCTTGAATAATAAAACATACAACTTATAATTCAACTATTTTATACATCCTTTGTAAGAACAATATATAAATTGCCTAATTCCTTATGTTGTTAGTCACAAGTTTGTACGGTACGTCATGACATGATAAAATCTTAATTTGTTGGCTGTCCGACAGTTAATGTACTGTTGTCTTACTTGGCGAAGTTTTTTGAAGGCTGAGCTTTTTAATAAAACATTGAACTGGAAAAATGCTACTCCGTAATCAGATTTTGACAGGTAAGGTTGAAGAAATTATACATAATTTGATTATTTAAGATTGCGGGCTATTAGAAAAGTTGAAATTGAATACATCTCATGAATGACTTTAAAAGATTATTTAAATTTATTGAATTTGATTGAATTACAGCTTGAAGTATTTTTTTTTAAACTTACTAATAATTTTAAAATAAAATTTACTTATATTCTTGTTAACCCTCTTCAGCTAAGCTTAATTCGCTTGTGTTAAGAGGAAGTGCACGTCCGTGGAGTAATGATCAGGATTCGAACTCACGACCTCTCAAACGCAAGTCCGATGCCGATGATAAGTAGTAGTTAGATATAGTGACAATTATTATTCGGCGTTTAGTCGAATTTCACCGATCGTGGTCACGAGCTAATTCAATAGAGGTTACATTCACAACAAAGTCTATTTCTTACTTACAGCTGTTTTTTTTACATGCACATGAATTTAATTCGTCCATGAGCTTTACGAGATGTGCTATCCAACTTTAACACTATATAGCCTTTTTAGGTACGCTTCGACACCAAAAAATATGGATTACAGAAATATGAATTAATGACAAACTTTCACGCTTAAATGAACCGATAAAATCAACAGTTTCCCATAATTGAATAGTTTCTTAATTTCATTTGTTTTGGACCATTAATTTGGTGGCGTTTGGTAACATCTTGATTAATTATTGAATTTTAAGAGTAATTATGGTTAA
This sequence comes from Hypena proboscidalis, assembly GCA_905147285.1. Lineage (NCBI taxonomy): Eukaryota > Metazoa > Arthropoda > Insecta > Lepidoptera > Erebidae > Hypena > Hypena proboscidalis. Next base: position 5,071,693 of record LR990147.1, read on the forward strand.
TGGCGCGTTTTGGATGGCACAACTGACCCCGTTTACGGGTTTTAGTGAAGAGAGAACTGTTTTTTTGAGTTACGTAAAATAATTACAAATATTTAAATTTTCTTATTAGAGTGTGCATTCTCGTAAGAATCATATTGTGTCTTGGATAATAATAATTAAGCTAAGGTTTTGAGCTTAAGGCTTATTTAGCTTAAGGCTTTTGTTGTAGTTTTTTTGAAGTTATAACTTTGTCAAAGGTATAAAAACTTTTTTCATCACGTAATAACGATTAAATCAGTTTTAAACAAATCTCTTATATGAATACTCCATTTAAAATGTAAAGACATATTTTATTAATTAGTTTTGGGTATTATTATGATAAATTTACCTACTTTAATATTTTGTTCTGTCAAAACATTTCAACATTTTAAAATAAGGTAGGTAATATTTTTCTTTTTCACAGTACCACATGCCATAAAATACCATAATATGGTCAGTAAATGGTAATATTACTTCCTGTCGTATGACGTAAGGTACTCGTGCTAGAAAACCTGTACAACAATGCCGTGGAGATAACATCACAATATTCGAGACATTTTGCTGGCACATGGACATTTAACATTTTATTATCTCGTTTTATTTCATTACTAAAAGTCATTCTCCGCTATAAAGACACAAGATTACTTTAAAGCATTTTAACTTAGCACAGAATCTGTAGTTTTTTAGTAAAATATGGTAAGCACTTCGACACTTGAAACGAATAATATTGTAATTCGTGGTTGGTTGGGTTATAATTATATTATGCATTTAAAAATTTGTAATAGATTGAAGTAAATAATATTATTCGTGTCAAATGTAAATATAGTTAAACATTTAGAAGCACAAATAAAAAAGCACATAAATAAAGAAAATGCCAAATAATGTAATGCAATAGAACAATAATATCTTTAATAGGTTGTTGACATAGTGATCTACTAAAATAGTGACGTTCCTATTTGACATTCATAATCAATGGAGTGGCAAGAAAAAAGGTGTCTTCTCATTCAGTAACAAATGTCAACAAACCATTAAAATAAAAAGTACAAAACGCTAACTAAAAATAAAAAATATAAAGAAAAATGAAACGTGCCCAGGTTCGAGATGCGATTGGTTGGAGGCTTGTTGCTGCCGACAGATATCCGGGCTTGACTGTACGAACCAGGAATGGGTGAATGCCGGGTTCAGGCCAGGGTTCAGACCCGGCCCTGGGCCGGGCAGGCCCATCACGCCGGGCAAACCGCCGGGTCTCTGGTGGTGGAAACCCGAAGCCACCGCGTAGTCCATAGCCACCGCTTGATATGGCAACATTGTCACAACACTTCTATCAACTTAATAGTCCAAACTTCCACTCGATAGTTCCCGCGCTTTCTCACACATTTTTTATTTATTGACCAATTATCAAAATTGTTTTGTCCAATTCAATCGGTCATTCTAACACTCGCGCGTCCACTTTATTTTTGTAAATTGTTTTTAAAGTCTAAAGTTTTGTATTATTGTTTACAATGTTCTTCACTAAAATATTCACAAGTGAAGCCTTCGTTGTTTCAAGACGTTTCAGTTATCAAACAAACGTTCTGTTTTCGGGTGATCATTTACGGGGCGAGCTATACACAGGGGAAAAGTCACGCACCGCCACCCACTTAATAAATATTCTGGGCATATATCCGTTTTTACGTGGACGTGACTGACGGTGTACTGTCCGATTTTCACGTACGGAACGCGCGGCCGATTATCGAAAACAGTTGCACGCGACCCCCTCCTACGACCTCGGACGTGCAACTGAGACGAGACACGCGCGCCAAACGCAACTCTATCGCATTCAGCTCACCACGATCCCCGATAAACTTCGGCTTATAGAGCGAGACAGCGCGATACCATGGAGAGGTACAGCCATCGATCGGATGTCATCGCCGAGTTAAAAGCCTGCGTCGTTACACGGCTCGTAATAGGCGGTTACGTGATTGGGCGTGGCTTCAGCTATTAAGTTGAATTGTCGCGCGCTGATTGGTTGAAATGGCTAGTAGTAGTGTACGTGATATGTTCAGAAATACGTTTATAGCTGGCGTTCATAGAATATAATAAGTGAGTTGTTGGTTGGAAGGCGGCCAGTCGGCGGCGTTGGGCCCTGTTGCGGTTGCGTTCCCGATTCGCGTAATGCTTTTTAATTACAAGGTGTGGGACAGTTAATACGTGTTTTAGAACATGTGTTAGACGTAGTATGGGGGCGTGGCCGGCTCGTGGTTGATTAATGAGACATAAATTAACGCTAAACACTGGTTTGTTAACAATAGCCATGTTATTAGGGATGAATTGGATGAGAGACAATGTCATAGTCACGCAATCGATATTATTAAGTTAATTCGAGATGTTAGGTAACCGAGATGATTTACAACCAATAGATTAGATGTAGGTATACAGCAAGCACGTAGTGTTAAGCGTCCAAAATAGGAAAACTAGAATGAAACAAAAACTGAATGTTACCATTTTTCAGCTCATTTTAAGCTATGTTGTAAAAAATAAAAAAATAAAAAATATAATCGTTAACATACTGCCTACGTTGTAGTACCTTAAGTAACTACTTACGAGTCCAAACTTAATAGAAAAGCCAAGGCATGATTGTGTTTTTGCAGCAATGACAGTAATCAAAAATTCAAACTGTAGCGCAATAAACCACAGTCATCAACCAATAAAATTTTATAAGTAATACTAGAACAAATATTTTTTTACTACGGAGTTAATCGATAAGCATCGTGGTTCAAGTTCGTTCGTTCACCGTAATTCTGTAAACCACAGCTGACTTTTATCTAACAGATCACGCTTCACTATTTAGATTTAGTATCGTCTGCGGCTTATCTAAAATAGGATAGGTCGATGTATCAATTGTACCTACGAATTTCTCTTAACGTACAGTCGGCCAATGAGTTGGGTATGCAGGGCAAAAACTTCTAAGTCATAGTAAATACTTACAACATCAGTTATGGATAAGTGAGTTAGATATATATCTAAATAGTGGGTATATTACACTTATTAAATATGAAATACAAACTTGCATATCTGTTGCAGTCAGTTTTTACTATGGCGTAGAAGTTTTTAAGACTAATAACGTACGTCAGCTAGTGAGAAACCTGGCTACGTAATGGATTCTGTAGACAACCTATAGGTAAGTCTGTATCTACTTACTTCGATGAAAATACTTTTTTTAATCGAAAGCAAATACAGACTTATTCGTGCGAATCCACAAAACACACGTTTCTTCATTTGATACAAGTATTTTACCTTTTTAGAATTTGTATCTTATTAATCCATAGTGATGAGCTTAAATTTCAAAATCTTAATATTTATTTTTCTGCTTACTTTTGTATTATTATTTTAATAAAAAATAATACTAAACTATAATGTAGGTATATATAGGTATATATAGGTCAAAATAAAATTTGACTAAGCCATCGACAGGACGAAGAAAAAGAAAATAATGTAGGTAACTATATAATAGTAGTGTTTAGCTACTCTACCCTGGTAAGATGGTTCAGTCAGACCCCGCAATTACAGCTATGCCTGCGATGTAGGAACGTAATTATAATACAACACTTCGTATAAAATACCTCAAACGATATTTCTAAAATAAAGCTACACTGAGACAACTTGTGGTTTTGAACTAAACGTAAATAGGTAGTCTGGCTATTTTTAAACTGAAACTGCGTAACTAATCAATATCTCGCTAGGTATTAGAATCCTGTCTGGCTGAAACTGTGTCGATGTTTTTTCAAACTGTCTAGCACTCTATTTAAAATGACAATATAATAAGAATTAGACGGAATTGAAAATGAAACCTAATGGATCTTTCAGTTTTTGTTTTAGTTACATTTCAATGACTCGGCAACCGTAAGGTAGGACGCCCCCCTCCCTGCCAGGTGGACTGACGACCTGAAAAAGGTCGCTGGAGGGAACAGGATGCGGAAGGCGCAGGACCAGGTGTTGTGCGGCAAATTGAGAGAGGCCTATGTCCAGCATACGAGAGGCTAAATGATGATGACATTTCAATTTTTTTAATCTTTTTATTAAAAGTCATACCTAATAGAAATGAAACCAAAAGATGAATAGATTTAATATAGGAAAGGAACACTGACTTTGGTTGCCCAAATAGAGAAGTGAGTTCCACTTTATCGTACCTGATGCAACTGCAAACTTATATACCTAAGTTGAAAATTGCGAGCGTGATCTGCACGCTATTGATCGCACCATTGTGTTCCAATCAAGGATTTTTTTATAAATAAGGCAATATCCTTAGCATATTGTATCTGCTTCCCTTAGCGTCGAAAAGCTTATACAAACCGATAAATTACACTATCAATATAAACATTCTAAACCACTGATTCACAATACCAAACATTAGCCAATTCTAGTTTGAGCCGCCTAAACATAGCCTACTGTCCAGTTAGGCGTACCGGAAATGGATTGTTGCGGCTTCCGGCCAGCGGCCATTTATGTGCTAATATCCATGGATGGCCATGCCGCTTCCGTCATGTGTTGGAGTTATTTGGTCGATTAGATACGTTTTCGTGGTATTTAGGAGGAATTAGGTGGTATTGTTTACTGCAGTAAATAAGTATTGTTAGGTTATTTGAGTAATTTAAAATATTTTTTGAATAAATCAAGTCTAAGTCAAGTTTTTATCTATAGGTACCAAAGTTTAAATTAATAGTTGATTCCTAATTGGTTTTAACTAATTTATAAATACATTTATCCATGTATTTACTACTTACGTGAAAATCAACTGGTAATTTGCCATAGAATCAGCATTATTTTAGGTTTAAATTCAATGCACAGTAATATAAGTGTTAGCGACACGGGCCTCCTTTTGATAGGTTTTAGTTTAAATATTTTTGATAGTTTTTTATGTCACTTATGTCACCTTGTCGTTTGTTCTGAGTCCGACTTTTGATGTGTCAATTGTAATTTTCTTAAAAATTATTAACTAATTAAAATTACACAAGATTTTGCCTTTCGGACTCACCGATAACAATAAGCAAAGATAAAATGCTCAGAATACTGAGTTACCTTGAACAATAATAGAGTTGTCTCAATAAGCTTTTTGTGACCCAATACCATCTTATTCGTTAAACTTTTTATGTTGAACTCGAATCAATATCTCAGTCATTAACTCATAATATAACCATCATCGTATAAACACGTATCTGCTTACAACAATGTGTTTTGGCATCCCGGAACCAGACTGGTCGATGTCGTAAAAAGTTTCTAGGTAGCTATCTAAATAATCAAATGTCTACTATGCTGGTCGCGTTTGGTAAATGAAATCTAGCGACGTACTTACCTATCTACTTAGTATACATATAGTAGCGTAAAATACGTCTGCAAGTATAAAATATAAGCTAAGTTATGGCTGCTTTAGTGGCGCCACTTGGAGTGATTTCTTTTTATAAGTTTCGGCCATAGAGTTTTTTATTCATATGATATATTATGATATTTTATAAAAATCTGCGAAAGACTTTATTTACTACCTAATTAGTATACTGTAGGAACAGTTTCGCATATCTATAGGATAACAGGCAATAAATACGACGAAAATAGAGCCCGATCACAAAAATGCTAAAACCAAAAATCTAAATGATATTCTAATATAATGATTTAAGTTTCAAACAAGAAAAATTTCGCACCACACAAGAGAAAAAAATATTTTTATTTTGTACCTTTTATTTATGTGAATTATTTTAAAAATACTCTTTTTTTAATATAATATCTCCCAACTTACACACAACGCCATCTAGTCCCAAACTAAGCAGAGCTTGTACTATGGGTACTAGAATAACTGATACTAATACATAATAATATATACTTTTCTTGTGTAAATACATACTTATTATACGTAGAAACGCCCAGACTAAGTAGCATTTTAATATCAATCATAAAGCTAGATGTTTTTGATGTTGAATTTTTTCATACTCGCATCACCAATATTATAAGTACCTATATAGTAAATGATTTAAGAAGTGAGGCTAATTCATCATTGATTGCTCACATCTACAGTAATTAATATTTTACTAACACTAAATACAACCAAACTATCAAAATAATATTTTACCACAAAAAAAAAACAATTTCACTTTTCAAGTCTATTTAACACGAAAAAACACTTAAAACAGTCCGACGTAAAACATTGTAACTCACGTTTTCAACTAGATCACTAGGTTTATTATTTTTTTAATATCCATTGTTGATAAAGTATTTTATAAAGAAATAAGGCTGTGTGCATTGTGAGGCGTTGTTTAAGCGTATTACGGTAAAGTGCTGGACGTAATCAATAAGCTAGCTCTTGACACGGTCACGCAGGCGAGCGGACGCGGAGGTACGCAGGGTGAGGGCACGGTGATAGGAGGTAGCAGTAGCGGGTGATGAAGCGGAGCAAATTAATATTTTTAGAGATGAGAAGAACTTTTGGTAACTTTGTACGGAAAAAAGGAATTGTGCAGAAATTATAATATCATCCATCTATATTACCAAAAAGATAGATTCGTGGAGATGCTGGGATTTGAACCCAGGACTTTCAGCATGCGAAGCAGACACTCTACCACTGAGTTACATCCCCGATGAAATATATGGACCAAGATTGGTATCATATACGGTCTTAAATGTTTATCACAGTGAGTTTTACAAGTTTATTCAGTAAATTAAATTAATTAAACGGCAAAAGATTTGAATAACAGAGCGATATAATATTATTATTATGTTGGTCAGAGGCATATAAGTGTTGGTAGGGTACCGCGGCAAGTATAGAATGTTCGGGAATGCCAACTTTGCCAATCTCAAAATTACTCAAAGAAAATCGAAATATAATATATATAGATAATTATGTTAGCTATTTACGTTTTTTTTCTGAAATCGCTACCGCGTTTCAGCCTATACCCACCGAAGCTACGCTCAAAAGCAGTCAGAAAACTCAGCACTTTCTTATTGGATAATTCGTGATTTTAATTTTTTTCCAACAGGTGCTTTAACTTGTTCTCTTGACATTGGAGCCCAATCACCAATGGCGTGGCAGTTCAACGCACTCGATTATTCACTCGATAGTACAGTTATTTGGTAATCGATTAGGCCCAACCGAATCATCGCCAGTTGTATCTCTATTTCGGGAATTCGCCAGAAAATCTCGTGAAATCGATTTGTTCTGAGATTATTTTTTCAATTTCGCATCCTTAATGTTTTTGTTTTGAATTGGATGATGGCTTTATTTTTAAATTGATTTAGTTGCTCGATGGTCTAGTGGTAAAACATGCTACAAAGTTTTCTGTCAAGAAATAATTTAAATTACCCGAATTTCTGTCAGTCGTAGTTTGTAGCATGTAGGGTGCCGTAGACTCTTTCTACAGATTTGTGTATGTACATCCCGAGATACTTTTTAAATCAGTAAACCTGTAGGTTATAATACATTATAGGTATAAATGTAAAGTATAAATATTTCACATAAATATTTCACAACTCACACACAACGCCATCTAGTCCCAAAATAAGCAGAGCTTGTACTATGGGTACTAGAATAACTGATACTAATACATATATACTTTTCTTTTGTAAATACATACATATTATACATAGAAACACCCAGACTAAGACAAACCCCCATGTTCATGCACACAAAGGTTTGTCTTAAGTGGGAATCGAACCCACGACCTCGGCGTCGCAGGCAGGTACACTACCCATTAGCCTTTATGGGCTAGATTGTAATAAAATAAGATATTTGTGATATCTTACAATACAAAAAAAAGAAAAAAAGGTACACTACCCACTCCGCCATCCGGTCGTCACCACCAGTATGCAGGTATATGGTAATAAATAGTAATAATGTACTGCTGTCTGAAATGTTTTTTAAGTTATTTTTTTTATTGTTTTATTTACCCGACACACAGGACACCACCATTTTTCAAAAAAGCCCTTAAATATGATTGCGTTTTCATCAGAATTATATTATAAATTCAAAAGATGACGCGCAAATCCTAAAAATTACGTGAATTTTTATACACATGAAAAATCAATTCAAACATTTTTATACATGAAAAATCAGCTCAAATGAAATCTAATCAACACCCAAAAAAATATGTCGTGACAAATTAAAATGATAGACATTTTTTATTACGATTATAGTCGTTTTATTTATACTCTAACTTCTGCCGCATTTCAGATCCAACTATTTTCAATCAAGTGATCAAAGAATTAGAGTTTTTGCAGGCGATAACGAGCAACGATTTGACTTATACCACCTTTTCTATTTAAGCTGTAAATTGGCTTGTTGTTGAATTGCACGCTAAAAGTTTTTTGTATGACTAATCGTGAATAGTATTTAAGCTACAAAATTGTGAAATTCGATAAAAAATCCAACCAATAGCGAAAATACTTATATTTAAGGATAACTATCCAATCAACACGCGTTTTGAAACTGATTTAAATTTGTAAATTACTATTGTACTTTTGTTATAATCAAACGATTGCTAAGTCATCCGGGCAAAGGCTGCTATTGTGAATTTCACTTTGCCCGACCCGGGAATCAAACCCGAAACCTCGCGATGAGCTTACCTATGCTACGCTAACCACTATAGACCATGGGACCTAAACATAACAGGTGGAAAGTGGATGTTGTACACATCTGCCACACCCTTCTGGGTAATATAGGCGTGATGTTTATTTTATTTTATTTATTTAACTTTTTGCACAAATAAATAGTACATAGGCGGACTTAATGCCTTATGGCATTCTCTTACAGACAACCTAGGGTGGTGCAGAGATAAGCATAGGTAGGTGCAGATAAGACAAAGGAATAATTATTGATATGTAAATAGACGAAGTACATATTATATAAAATACGTAATAAATATACATAATACTGAAAAAAATAAAAAATATATATTAATTTATAACATATTAAATACATACATTTATAAATAAAATAATAATAATAGATATATACATAATTATACAGGTTAGCCTTACAGGAGAAGTTGATAATTATATAAGATAAATAAGAAATATTATGATGATTCTGCCAATCGCTCAGTCAAGAGTTTACGCACATTAATCTTAAAACTGTAACGAGTTGTTGCCATCCTGATTTCCAGAGGTAGCGCATTCCACAGAAGAACGGATTGAACGAAGAAAGAAGAATGGACAAAGCCAGTAGTGTGTGAAGGACATAAAAGCAGTCTGTTTTTAGATGACCGTAGATCTCTAGCATGATTAGAGCTCAAATACTAGTTATGTTAAACGTGCACTACGTTTAACATAACATAACATCACGCATCAGAGTATCAGTACATATTGACATGTCATTCACAATCATGTTCACTGTAGAAGTAGCTGAGATAATGCTATGCTAACATTAAAGACATGTCCCAATACATAAATATCTAATCAAATCTACTTCTAAGGTCAAACCGTTCCCAGAATCTTTACCCAATCGATATCTACCATATGACTAAAGATTTATTCGCCGTACGTTGTTCGAAGATGGGTCACCTCACGTATAGGCCTCCCTAGCCCCCCTTAAATGTGGGGCACGATCGATACCGCTTAAAATTCGGCCAGCGATCCAGAGGTGCCTCAGCCGACTTAAGTATTTAGTATGATGGAAGTTTTAAAGAATTTTCTTAGAGAACAATTTTTTAAAGGCGAGGATTTTAAAAGGTGCAGAGGTGTGTCTTTTATTTTCTTGCCCCATTCTCTTCTGCCTCCACTAATACGATTTTTTTTGTAATAAAGCTCTCTAGTAATTAGAAAATGTTGTGTTGATTGAAACGTGGTTGGTTGAAACGTAGAAAAAGAAATACAATACTTTATTAAGATAATAAGATACACTAAAACCAAATAATACAACAAAACAGGTCAGAAACATAAAGAAAAATGACAAGGAACTTATAAAAACAGAAAAAAAAAATCTTTAAAAACTCTATATTAAAATATACATAAAAACATACAAGGCGCCCGATTTGGACAAATTACTAGTATTCATGTTAACTAACCCCTTCAGCTAAGCTTAATTAGGTAGTGTTACGAGAATGTTTACGACTGTGGTGTGAGATCGATGCCTTATCCATTGTGCCACGAATTCAAGCTTCTCCCGCTGGTTCCCTTCGATTACAAAGAGAATTTTCTAAATCTTAACTTGCATATTCGTAATAATTAGTACAGACAAATTTTCTTATGCCACCAGGAAAAGTAATCACAACTCGAAGTCTAAATGGCCAAATTGATGATAAAATACTCCTTATTACTTGGGGTCGGCAGATAATACCGGTAATGAGTTTGTAATACACCTTGTGATGAGACTATGCCTGGCAGAAGGGTCAGGCAAATGTGTATACTAAAGCCAACGCAACAAGATAAATTTATGTTATTACAAATCACACGAATATAAATTCTATTGCTTTGTTCTTTAAGTTGATTTTCAAATAATAAAAACTGTTAAAATAGTCCTAAACAATCTCAATTGCAATAGAAATTAAACTTTATGGCCTGTGAATTGGGTTTATAATTGTAAATCATGAAAATTATCTCGTTTCGTTGACTGAACTATAGTTATGTTATTTTAGTTACCTCATACTAATTTTACTTTTTTTTGATACTACGCCCACAGCGAACGAACATGTAGTCCACCTGATGGTAAGTGGAGTACAGCCCATGGAGATCAACAATCCACAAAAGCAGATTATAGATGCGTCGCTGCAGCTGAGGACTACGGTGTCATGCCATGTGCCAGTAATTTCAGGGCCTGATCTCACCACCAAACCGGAACACAGTAGTGCAAGTACTACTATTTGGCGGCAGGTTAAAGGTGAGATGTCATAAAGATCAATTAAAGTCCATTAAATTCGAAGAATCTGTTTTGATACTCGCCAACAAACAAGCTTTTGAACATAATGTCACTTTTAAAACAAAAACAAGAGACGTATAAAACTCTCTAATTCAATTTAATATTGATTTCCAAAAATATTAAAAAGATTTTATCAATACCTATCTAAATTTAGTAGTTTAGGTCAAAATTTAATTACTCATTAGTCTCTAATGTTATATCTAGACTAGATTGTAATCTTGATGACGTATCTAATTATTTAGAAACATCATTAAAAAAATTAATACCTATCTATGTAACTGGATCTTTTAAGATTCATTCAGCAATAAGACCAGCTCGTTGAGGAGAGCTCTACCAATAATCTAATAAATATTATTAAGTTAACCGACGACAAACTAAGCTATAAGAGCATATAACTTATGGTACCCGTTTTGTTTAAAAGTTAAAAATAAACTCTGCACAACAAAATCAATACCCTATCTGGGTCAGACTCCTACATATTCATTCCCGAGATTGCATCTACATTACCATACCGACATACATTATAACAAAACATTCACTTAAGCCATATAAACATGTCCAAGTTCCCCAGTTTATCTCCACTTACCCCCGAATTAGGGTAACACACATTAAGATGGCAACCCAGATACTTCGATATGAATTAAGATATTCTAATTTTAATTGCTCGCTGGTTAGACGCTTGGTGTTGCTAGCGTTCTCTTGTTTTCGTGGTATTTTGTTGGAGTTATTCAACTAACTTATTTGACGTTGTCCTGGTTGAATTTCGCAACTTCATGCAAAAAACCATAGATCAAAAAACACAGAAATTGGCTAAAAGTTTTTTTTTCAGTAAAGACTAATAAACAGCCTAAATCTGTAAAAACCCATTTTAACTTGATTGTAAATTGAAATATGATTTGAAATAAAGATGGTTTGGTTGCTCAACAAAAAAGCCTTTAACTCTTTCAGTCAAACTTTTGAATAGATAATATTATGCTGAAAATAATTGCATATTTAGTTCTAGAGTTAAAAAAATAATAACACAACTCACCGTGATAACCAATTCTTCAATAAAATACCTTTAAATATTACGTCTTTAGAGGGGGTCAATATCTCTAACCGCTAAAACTGAAATAGTTAAATGGTAAAAAACTTTCATATTTAACTGCACCATTACAGTCTGATAATTAAATAACACTTTACTCGAATAAGAAATTAGTTAAGGATGATTTAAATTTAGGATTAGCCAAATTAGATAAGCCTTTCTCAAATAATTGGCTAACCAATTAAACTCTAATCAATCACCATCACTTAATTCGCGTAAAATCACCATTTTCTATCAACAATTCGCAACAAACACCGCAACAGAAACAGAAAACTGGTGGTAGAGCTCTTGTGAATGAGCTCGAGGGCGGCAGCACCACCGTCTCACCTTTAACCTGCCGCCAAATAGTAGTGCTTCCATTACTGTGTTCCGGTTTGGTGGTGAGATCAGGCCCTGAAATTACTGACACATGAGGCATAACACTGTAGTCCTCAGCTGCAGCGACGCATCTATAATCTGCTTTTGTGGATTGTTAATGTCCATGTGCTGTACTCTACTTACCATCTGGTGGACTACACGATCGTTCGCTGTGGGCGTGGTATAAAAAAAAAAAGAAAATTGCCAGCAAACATTTAAAAAAAGCGATAGCCGAGTGGGAGACCGTAGGACTGCGAAGTCAAAAGTCTCGGGTTCGAACCCTCTCACCTCTGTCGATAATTCGTTAAGATTCGTCTTTTCGAATATAAATTGTCGCTTCCTAACGGTGAAAGGAAACATCGTGACAAAACCTGCATACCTGAGAGTGCCTATAAGTGCTCGAGGGTGTGTGAAGTCTACCAATCCGCACTTGGCCAGGGTGGTGGACTATGGCCTAACCCTTCTCATCATGAGAAGAGGCCCGAGCCCCGCAGTGGGACATGTATTAGATACAGGGCTGCTATTATTTCATAACTTCCTTAAGACTACCCTAAAATGTATTAAACTGTGATAAAATCAAAACGGCGACATTAAACTTTGCATATGGGTACAATTACAACCCAAAATGCATAATGGGTTATTACCCACACGTGTAAATAAATTAATAAAAGCACCCTCAGGCGGAGGGTTAAGATTAAAACAGATATAATCTTTAACCCTTCATGTTATGTTTGTTATGATTTTATTGTTCTTGTTTTGAGTGAGGAGGACTAAATAATATCTCCGTTTTGGATTAACCTTAGAAGAATTAAAAAACAGTTGAAAAAATTATGGTACCGGCAGGGTTTGAACCTGTGACCTTCCCCCTGCGTATCCAAGAGACCGTAGCTGGTTGGTTAAAGCGGCTGCCCGGTGTGCAGGTTCAAGTCCTGGCGAGCCCATAATTTTAATCGTACGGTTGCACTTAATTTCCTTGCAAATGACTTCTCTAGTTAGATTTTCTCATTATGCAGGCTATTTTCTTTATTTTTTTTTTATTAGAAGAATATCATATTTTATGGCACTTTTATGGACGGATCCTTTGTTAGGCATAACTAAAGATTACGAAGGTAACAATACTGTCCTATCACAGAAAATCGGCAATCAATATAATAACTACTAATTTGGCTGTAGTTTGTAGGAACAGTGCTGTTTTTTGCTTGCAGTACAACTCTTCTTACCATCTTTTCTTCAGAAAATAATGTTTTCATTCTAATATTATTATAACCGGACGTGAGGTGAAGACATTATTATTGAGAATACGGAATCATCGGCATATCGCCGGCTATTATGTATGTATAAGTAGTTATCTTTTGTATTTTCTACTTAAGTTGTACACTTATCTTGCCCTCTATGGCTTCATCGTCTCCTCTATTGCTCTAGGTTTGCTGGAAGAGAACTCAAGCACTCCTTTCTCAAGCTTGAATTCGCCTTTTGTATACTCTTACTGTAATATGTTTATTTTTCTGTAATCTTTTGTGTACAATAAAGTTTTAAATAAATAAATAAATAAAATAACGTAAGTAACCCGTATTCTCAATAATGCTTTCTTTATATTATTAAAGGCGACCCCTATATTATATTACACCTTCAAAACATCAGTCTTAACAACACCTACAAAACACAATTACCACATTAAAGCCTCCCTAGTCAGGTAAAAATAACTTTGTATTGCGGATATGAGCGTCGAACTTGGTTCATCAGAATTCAGCACGCATCCTGCCTACCCTCTTCGAGTTATAGCGTGAATATATAGCTTTATATGTGTATAGGGGCTGCTTAGTCGGCAGAAGTATCAATATATTGTACTGCGACGATATTGTAGATGTTATTGTACGAAAAATGTGAAAATCTGTAACTGATATTCTACAAGAGATTTCAGATGCTTAGCTCCAATATATAAAGGGGTATGACCAATCGACTATGGGATTGTTTATCGCTGCTGTGCTATCTACTCCGTGGCTTTGTCAAGATAAAAACTGCTGTATTGTATGTAGAATAATATGAAAGTTTAATTTTAAACCGGCTATTTTCATAGTAAGCTGGGATGTCATGAAAAAAGTTAGTAAACAAGTGCAAAAAAACGTGATAATTATATCATATCGCTGTTATTCAAATCATTGTAATTAGTATAAATAATAATAAATAAATATCTCACTACTTACAAACAACGCCATCTAGTTCCAAACTAAGCAGAGCTTGTACTATTGGTACTAGAATAACTGATACTAATACATTATATACTTTTCTTTTGTAAATACATACTTATTATACATAGAAACACCCAGACTAAGACAAACCCCCATGTTCATGCACACAAAGATTTGTCTTAAGTGGGAATCGATAGTATCATTTAGTTTTACTTATAATAAATTTATTTTTATATTATTATTTGTAATGTCTGTATATAAAAGTGATATGCCTAATAAATCCTTCATATTGATTTTTTTACAGCATTAAGCTATCCTTAGCAATTTACACTAAGAAACAGTTGAAAGAATTATGGGACGGGCAGAGTTTGAACCTGTGACCTTCAGCGCACCGTGCAGCCGCTTTAACCAACCAGCTACGGTCGCCTCTTGCCTAAAAAGCCTCCTGCCTTGCCTTCACCCTAAATTTTTCAACTGTTTGTTATGTCATTTCGTGATGTCACGTTCATCCATTTGTTCCTATCTTAAGTAGGATGGTTGGTTCAAACATAGACAAAGCATCACTCGCTCCGCTCTATGTTCTCTGGGTTCAAACTGGTTTAAGCGGCTGCCCGGTGTGCAATAGGTCGCAGGTTCAAATCCTGCCGGGCCCATTTTTTTTTTAATTATGATTCCTGTTGACTAATCATTAGGGATTTTCCTTTATAGATTACTATCGGAAAAAATCAATAATTGTACTACGATACACATTTCGTAATTTTATACAGGTACTAGCTTTTGCCCGCGGCTTTGCTCGCGTTTAAAAGTTGTCATAAGTTGAGTTATCATAATAAATAAATACCCATTTAAAGTATTTCTTTGTAAACAATATTTAATTTTGAAGTCTTCCCTTCAGGTGCCAACAAAACCAGATCTCGAGGCGAACTTACTCTCTCTCTACTAAAACTTTGGTCGAGCATAAAAATGCGTCGGTCAATTCCAAAACAATCAGACATCCTTAGGGTCGGACCACACGGCACATTATAAATATTATGAAAATCTTAAAAAAAATACATAAAAACGTGAAATTTAATGTAAAAAAAAATAGTTTAACATAATAAAACACATGCATAAAGAAACAAAAATGTCCAACTAAAAAAAAATTGTAAAAAATTTTTTTTTTCATAATTTGGAACGTAGTATTAACTTTTTAAATATCTTACATCGGGCCGAATGACTACCAAAAAGTTTATACTCACACAATAAATAAGATGACATGACTGTGACGTTCTCCTTTTTAGAATGATTAAAATAATATTTAATAATTTAATAATAATTGAAGTAATTCACATGAGATTCGGACAGAGTTCGGTCGAAGATGTCATTAAAGTTTATCCGAATCTCATGTCAATTGTCTTGACGGATATAAAATGGATATAATGCGTCTTGCAGCATGGCGCTTATTTGTGATGGGGTCTTCATCTTTTACTAATGAATAATTATGGTTTAAGCCGCCGCCGGACTCCCTGCCTCTGCGATCTCATTGACTGACCATTTTGGTATGTGAGTGAACGCACGTTCTGTCGGAATTATATAATGTTAACGCTGACCGCCACACCGCCGCGCCGCCGCGCCGGCAGTGAGGCTGGGGCGGCGCCTTTTTTGTTGCCCAAGAAACGCATCTTATTATGTTAAAACTGCACTATTTTAATGGAGAATACCGATGATTCAGGCCTAGTAATTGTAGATTATATTTAATATTAATTAGTCCATCCGTCAAAAGTGTATGTTGTATAATTTGCGCAGTTGATGCCCTAACTTACCATCAGCTAAACCTTGGGCATGTTTGCCACCTGACTAAAGTACATCAAAATTATAGTTTTAACCCTATTTAAATATTTTTTTTATAATTTACATCACACATCTTCCATTACATTAAAGTTGGTTTCTACTAATCAAAACAATTACTTTTTAGATATCTAAAGAGGCCGAAATGAAAATTAAAAAGTTTACACTGACATAAAATCCTTTTTTTATGAAACTTCATGTCAACATCTCATTGTCACACGATTGCTCAACACAGTTCCATTTTTGAAATTGATCGAGCCTCATAATTACTACAAACGCTTTTCCATACAAACTTTCGTCCCACTTTTCACCCTGTTAGAGGCCGAATTTTCAAAAATCCTTTCTTATTGCACGATAAAATCTTGTAAAGAATACACCCTCCAAATTTCAAGTCGCTACGACCTATGGTTTAGGCTGTGCGTTGATACTAAGTCAGTCAGGACAAAGCCTTTTATATAAATATATAGATATAGATTTCATGGCGTAGGCGTTTGTTTGACGTCAATGCAAGTATAACAACAATTGTGTTATACACAGTGTAAATTATATACATATACAGGGTGATTGGTACATCGTTTGCTAAACTGTAGCAGTACTTAACTATAGTTAAATGTAGAAAAATTATGTCAAGTAAAGTTAGACATTGGTATTGAGAAATGTCTTCGCTAAATTAGTATTAACTGAAACTGACTTCTAGACAAGCCTTAAGCAAAATAAAAAAAAAAACAACAAATCCAATGCAATAAATTACCGCAAATATCCATTCTATTATGTCCATCCTAAGGTTGCCTGGAAGAAACCGCGTCAAGCGATAAGGCCGCCCTTTGTACGTTATAGTTTTAAATACCTATTTCTTTGTATGTTTGTTACAAATTTGGTGCGCAAATAAAGTTTTCTATACTATCCATCTATTTATTACGTAACATCACGTCTATATTACCCTCAAGGGTGTTGCAGAGGTGTACAACACCCACACTTCACTTGTTATGTTTATGTCCCATGGGATATAGGGTGAGCCTATCGCCATCCACCGGACAGAAATCCGTGCCTAACCTGGGACAAATTTCATATTTCATGAAATTTGTTGTCAAACGAATGAAAAAATGTCTTTGCTCATAAATCTATAGGTCTGATAGTACAAACACAAAAACAATACAATCCACAAATTCCGTGTGATGGAAAGTTACTTCTGCCAAGCCCGTTTGGTATTCAGCGAGGCAACTCCACGGCAGATCGTAATCGGTTCATAGAATTCACCTATCCTCCAAGCTTGTCGTTAACTCATTGTTTTAGAAAAACATTGAAAATTACCACTAGAAGCTAGTTAGTCGACCGCGGTTTCACCTGCACTTTTAGGCATTTTTAAGAGAGTGCGACACGTTGCGTATTTCAATTCACCTATCCTCCAAGCTTGTCGTGAGCTTATTGTTTTAGAAAAACATTGAAAATTACCACTAGAAGCTAGTTAGTCGACCGCGGTTTCGCCTATACTTTTAGGCATTTTCAAGAGAGTGCGACATGTCGCGTATTTCATAATTTGAATAATGTTACAAACTCACGTCAGTTTTAATAAAAATACTAGAATCTAGATTTTTTATTACAAGAAGTTTGGTTTTTAAAGCTCCATGTATTGTTTTAATTTATCTTCTTAAGTACTGTCTCGATGATCTAGCTAGTGGTTAGCGTATGCGGTTCTCACGAGTTCTCGGGTTCGATTCCCGGGTCAAGCAAAGTATTATTTGCAGCAGAACGGAGCTGCAAATGTGCCCGGTGGATGGCGATAGGTTCACTCCCTTTCCCATAGGACCTAAACATAGGTGATGTTTGGGTGTTGTACACCTCTGTTACACCCTTCTGGGTAATATAGGCATGGTGTTATGTTATGTAAGCTGAACTGTTATTTGTCACTCTTCCCAGTATAGATACAAATGACTTGACTTCATTTTAAAAAAGCATTATTGCTATAACAGTCCCCTGGTATTTCGTCTTACTTTGCGTCAAGGGTGGGTTGCAAACCTAATAACGCGGGGTCATTTTTCAATTGGTCGTGTTAACGCTTTTTTTAAAGTTACCTTGTAAGGATGATGTATTGTTAACTACAACCAAACTTTTTTTACATAAGGTGCATAATCTGTTTTTTTAAACTGTAAAAGTATAAAGTGAGATTGCTTTCCAACCCCCCGACAATATAAAAATAAATGACATGAGACCTCTGTAAGGTCTCATGTATTAATTTTAATAAAGTTTTACAAACGAGTTATTAAGTTGTAATTATTGCATGCTTTTGTATTTTCTAATTTCTATTTTTTTATACCTAACAGCGATAGCCGAGTGGGAGACCATAGCACACCTCTGTCAATAAATCCTTAAGATTTGTCTTTTCGAACATATAAAGTGTATATTCATATAATTATCGCTCGATAATAGTAAAGGAAAACATCGTTAGGAAACCTGCTCGTGTGGAAGTACTCGTGACCAATCCGCGCAAGTCAGCAGATGGACATGTATTAGATACAGGGCTGCTATTATATATATATACCTAATAACCATTCATGGATTATCCATTCAAATCTATATTTTAAAACCTACACTGTGATTGACGAAAACTTAAGTAAAGTAATTAGTGGCAACACGCAATATTGTTATTGCTATATATTTTGACGATAAATAAAATTCAAGTGTTTATTTTATTTATTTATGAACCAATAATAATCGCCTCAACCAATCGGGTTTTAACAGGCAAAACGAACTGAAGTCGATTAGCACGATCGTGCATAACACCGTCCACTTGTTCTGCAATTTGCATACAATTTTTTCTCCCGTGCATATTGTTCCTCCGTCTGTTAACTTTTACAAAACGCCTTTTGTTCTTTCTTTTATCTTTTTTCTTTTCTTTTGTGCCAGTGCCAAAGATCGAACGTATTCCTTTTTCAAATGCTTATCGAGTTCTGTTCGTGTTTTTAATTTGATTGTCACGCTAATTTACTTTTTTAGAAATCTTGCGGGGTTTTGGCGGTAAATGGCATGATTAACCTCATTATGAACCAACTTTTTATTTTTATATTGTATAAATTTTAATTACTATTTAGTATACCTAGGTATTCTATTGAATACTATAGAACTTATTTTTAACCAGATTCATTTTGATAGCAGGCTTGAAATAAAAAGGTTTATTATGATTAGGAAAAATATATACGGTAAGGTACAGAATAGTACAATAGTCTTTTTAAGAATATGAATTCAAAAAAAGAACTGTTGGGTTGGTACTATGGTTGCGATGACATCTTGCGTTCGGAGTTTAAAAACTGCATGGCTGTGACGTGTTGACAGGCAGAAATGTTACAGACCCACAATTGCACGCATCGATGAGTCGCGCTGTAGTAGAGCTAAAAAGGGGTAGAGTGGTCGACTAACAGTAAAGGAGCAGGGGTTAAATATTAGGGGATGGTGATGGTTCGGTAAGTTAACTTTTGCAACTCGATGTTCTAAAATTAAGCTTTTAAAATCTAAACTTTTTTTCAGAATACTTATGTTTGGGGGTGTAAAAATTTGTCAATATCAATTAGTTTAAGTTATAGTTATATTAAATACTTTACGATTATAAAGTAATCTAGCGAAATCAAGAATACAGAAGATAAATATAGTATTTCTTCGTAAGATATTTATTATGCAAACTTCAGCGTCAAATCAAATTTTATTTTCATGTACCCCAAGGGTCGCTTGAACACGTCAACAAACATTATAGTTACAGAGCAAATAAATATACTCTAACGAATTATATAAATTAAAATTGTAGGTACTAATTAAAATAATATGAATTGAATATAGATGGCAACTAAAATCGTCCGAAAAGCTTAATATTTTTAATTAATTATCTAAAGTTAGAGTATGCATTATTAATCAAATTTAGAAAATAGCCATTTTTTTTATTTTATTAAGATTTGTTTATTTGGTTATTTGTAAAAATATCTGCCCTATCTAAACAAGCATAACTCTCTAGAGTCCACCCCTCAGCCTTAACAAGGGCAATCTTGTGGGTGACTTGTAAATGAAATAGAAAAAAATAAAGTAAAAAAAATGGCCGCTTTTAAAACACGACTTTTGCATTACTCCCGACACGGACTCTCAATTGAACAATAATGGAATTGCTCGATTGTTAAATGTTATTATTTTTCGGAAAATAAAAATATTATTTTGGATTTGTATTTTTGATTTGTAAAATTGTTTTTATCATTTTCATGTATAAGTCAAAAACTTTGTCCACTTTACCTGTTGATGTATGTAATGATGAATGATGAATGTAATTGATATAAATTTATTTTACGTCTAACTTTTTAAAGTCCTATACAAATTGAACTTTGCGATCATCTAATTTGTTCGGGAAACGAATTTGGTGTGGTAGTAACAATGAATGTTGCTTGTCGCATCCACCCCGAAAACATTTACTTAAACTTACTAGTAATTTTCAAATACAAATCACTAATATTCTTGTTAACCCTTCCAGCTAAGTTTAATTCGCTTGTGTTAGGAAGTCCGTGGTGTAATGACCAGGATTCGAACTCACGACCTCTCGATCGCAAGTCAGACGCCTTATCCATAAGGATCAGAACTTACTTCTATATCGTCACCTCAGTGGTTAATCAAATGGTCAACTGATTATTTTGAAAAATATGGTTGATCTTTTTATAACAAACTTAAAAATTAAAATTGTAGAACGTTGGACTTTTTCTATCTTTTTTAATAGGTAATGTTAATAGATACTTACAATACTTTCCAAAACAATCACCTTTCACAATTTTTCCTATAACTCGCATGCGTGACATTAATCATGCTTGAATACTTAAAATATAATTAAAAAGTGCTTAGTCAAAGAAGTGCCACCGACCTACAAAGTACTAATACAAAATATCATTAGCTATAATCTAATAATTACTATCACTTCTTTTGCGTATTTCTTTTTTTTGGGTAGCAGGATGAGGTTTTGTGAATAAGCCGCCCTGCATCATCATCATCAGCCTAGAGACGTCCACTGCAGGACATAGGGCTCACTAATAGATTTCCGCAGCACGTGGTTTTTTCACGACTCCCCGCGATCTTGACAATATCGTCCGTCCATCTATCGGGAAGCCGTCCTACGCTGCGTTTGCCAGTTTATGGCCGCTACTCAATGTTTGAAAAAGTAATTGATTAACAAACAAATTCAAAATTTTGTCAAAATGAGACATTTTTAAATAATATGATGTCTATAAAAATACCTAATAAAATATGGCGGTTATTTGTGCCCTCTTAAAGTTCTCCCAAGTCACAAAATTCGTCAGTGATGTAACATTACAGATTCGAATTATAATTCGAAAAAAACAAGCATTACAGACATTACAGTGCGTAACTTGTTCGAAATTTGATTTAAAAAAAATGTTACATTACATTTTCGTTAGCCATCATCAGTTTGAAATGTAATACTGATTAATTTATTGTATGTCATGTCATAATTTGAATAAGTTGTGTATTTTTATGTGAATCTCAATATTTACATCGCTTGTTCCGTGTACATAACCGAGTTTCATAACCAGCAATGTAGAAAGAAAACAAAATCTTCCTATACTACCCGGTTTTGAACGAAGAATTTTTTTTCTTCAGTACCTGGTTGTGTGTGAAGAAATATAAGTTTGGAATAATAATTTCTTTATATATAGCAGGTAATGTAGAAAGAATATTTTTTTCTGCCACATAACTAACAATATTATTAGTAATGTATCAAGAACAAATATGTTTTCGTACATAACCAGTATAAATGAAGAAAATTTTCTTTTTTTAATCATTTAAAAAAAAATATTTTATTCCATTCTATTTGTTTTTCAAAATCGAATCTGCAACGTTACATTGCAGGTAAGACCAGACTACAAACCAATTTCAATTCAGTTGAAAGAAAACTGATTGAATCAAATCAGCTTTCTACAGAAGTAGAAGCTTCAAAAGTAACAATGGAAGTCATAATTTTCTCAATAAAATTATTACTCAATGGGCCGAGATCAAAATATCTCATTGCGTCATACTATACCGCTATAAACAATGAATGAATAGCGAGCAACGCCGGGGGCACACAGTAGTCGCTTGCTTGCGCTTCTTCGCTACTGCGATGGAATGGATTTGATACTTTTTAAGCCTTAACTAGTAACGATAGCAGCGATAGTCGAGTGGGAGACCGTAGGACTGCTAAGTCGAAGGTCTCGGGTTCGAACCCACAGCACACACCTCTGTCAATAAATCGTTAAGATTTGTCTTTTCGAAGATATATGTGTGTATTTATCATATGAATTTTCGCTCGCTAACGGTGAAGGAAAACATCGTGGGGAAACCTGCATGCCTGAGAGTGCCTAAAAGTACTCGAGGGTGTGTGAAGTCTACCAATCCGCACTTTGCCAGCGTGGTGGACTATGGCCTAACCCTTCTCATCATGAGAAGAGGCCCGAGCCCAGCAGTGGGACATGTATTAGATACAGGGCTGCTATTATTAAGCCGAAACTGTTTGACATTTCGGGGGGCATTTTATATTATTTATCCTCTGCATTCTGATAAATTAAGATAAAGTAAACTAAGAAACCCGTGCTGCTATTGAGAATTACCTAATGGAAAGTTCACAAATAATACTTTGCCCGACCCAAGAATCGAACTCAAGATCTCGCGGTGAGAGGCGCATACGCTAACCACTTAACCAACGAAGCAGCAGTATAACGAACATAAATCCAAAAATCCACAAATTTTTCCGACCAATTTTAAGTTTTTTTTCCGTAAAAATCAAATTGGAACAGTCATAATAAAAAAAATACATAATACAAATTCTATATTTAAAATCAATCCACACATCAAACATCAAAACCACTACATCCCTCCACTCTTCAGTCACGTAGCACCGCGGCCGGAGCATCACGTACACCAATCATCAGAATCGAACCCGTGACCATACACCCATCTCCTTCACACCCACCGAAATACAAGCACATCCTATCTCGCTCTCCCCCGGGAAATCTGAATACTATGAAACAAAATTAGGTGCTTTGACATTATAAGGAGTTGATAGATTTTCTTTGACTTTCGTACAGTGGGACCTGTAACTTTTATAGGAATCGTGATGTTTTTTTAAAGTCAATATTTATATACTCGTGTCCACGTCCTAAAAAGTATGTGGACAAAAAGTTTTGTATACATCTTTACGGGTATAGAGTATGTAGAATTGGGTACTTAACTTTTTACAGGCATTATTAACTTTTTTTCGTTGGTAAATCTATGTGAAGAGTGCCTACTAATCTTACAAATTTATTTTGTACTATAGTCCATTGCAATTAAAACTCTATGCCTTAGTTAGATTATAGAATATTGATCTTTTTAAGATACATTTCAGAGAGTGCGCTGTGGAACTGCACAACCTTATTTTGGACGGCTAACTTACGTCATTGTATATTAGCGTCTTAACATAGACAAGAAGGATCACTGAATATGGAATTAGGATTGCTATGGCTTTGGGAATTATTGGCAGGCAATGGTGATGGGAGACTTCTACTATCACCAGAAACAAAATATCCTTAAATTTCTCTTTGTACTATGACGAACAACTGTTCCATTACGGCTATGCTGGCTGACTCAATTTAGCATAATATTCATAAATATCAGTTTTACAATGCAAACTACATTTCCTCAACCATCATGAATCACTATTGACTCAAGCCGACCATTAATAGTTAATTTCAAAGGATATGAAGGAATTAAGTCGTGTATGCGATGATTATCATGCGTCTGCGCATGTTAGTGAATAGATTAATTTATTGTAAGCATGTGAACAGGTGATCGACGAAACATGGATGGAATATTGTAATTTATATGATTAGATAAATTACTTTCGTCGAAAAAAAATTGATGAAGTAAATCAAATTCTTACTAAATATATATATCACGGGTTATTTACTATGTATATTAGTTATAGCGAGTTATTCTCAGCGAGTCTGATATTTAGCATATATTTTTGTTGTAGCGAGTTATTTCGATATATCAGAGATGTTGCAATCTCTTTGTTCACGAAAAATTGAATTTTAACGTTGATGAGTATCGTTAATGAGTGAACTACATATTTGATAAGTTTTATAGTTCTAGCAGCCACCATTTCAATGTGTAACTAATATAACATAACATCTCGCTTATATTACCCATAAAGGTGTAGCAGAGGTACAACACCCCACACTTAACCTGTTAAGTTTAGGTTCCATGGGATAGGAGGAAAGCCTATCGCCACCCACCGGGCACAATTCTAACTCCGTGCTGCTATTGTAAATTTCCTGACGGAAATTTCACAAATAACACCTTGCTTGACCCGGGAGTCGAACCGGAGTCCTAACGGTGAGAAGTGCATACGCTAACCACTAGACCATCGAGGCAGTTATAATGAGTTTAGTTTTATCTTTTCACATTATCATTCTTTTCATGGTTCATACATACTTACTAATTAGGATGCTTTATTCTTCAATTTTTTTAGTCTATTTGTATTAAAATTTAATTAAAAAAAATAAAAAAACATTCTTCAACTTTTAATTTTTTTAAATTTAATTAAAAAATCATTTTTTTTGACGACAATATTTTAAGAACACAAAACTTCATTCCACAACCGCTGCCCCATAGCCAACTGTAACAGCTTTCCCTCGGAAAAACCGCTACATCAAAACATCCAAAGCATCTCAAGGGCCTCGAACCCACGTCCATTGCATTCACTACCATCGCTCAACGCACGAGTGCTTCTTCACAAGCAACTGTGCCCATCTCTTCTTGGCGTATACAGAATTGGTAAGTGTGAGTGAGGGGTCCGATTTTAGAAATATTTGAAACGGCTTGTTTTCGGCATTTCAGTTTATTGGATTATATTTTTTGTTGATGTTTGTTGATGATGTTGTAATACAAATTGATGAGGAATGGTGGGAAGGTGACGGAGATTATGTTTGTATTGATTGTTATGGAAGAAATAATGAAAAATATGACACTTTTATTAATTAGAAGGGTGTGGCAAAGGAGTATTACACTCACACTTCACCTGTTATAATTGGGATTATAGCCCATGTGCTAGTGGCCGAGACTATCCTTAGCCGAGAATAGCCATCTTCTGGGCCATTGCAATTCCGTGCCGCTAATGAGAATTCTCTGAGAGAAATATCCCAAATAGCACAGTTACCCACCTAACTACTGACCCAGGAATCGAACCACCAACATTAGCTTAGCAGAATGATGAAGATAATTATGTTAATTAACCAGTAATTAGTCGGCCTGGCTACCACTGGGAATTTGCTAATTATCTAGTGGGATAACCTAATTTTGCAATTAACATACGACAGAAATGGATGAATTAAATTACAATTAGCAGTGTATTTTATTTCAGTTATCATTATTATGTATAACAAATTCCATAACCACGAGATCTCGGGTTTGATTTCCGGGTTGGGCGATCACAATCACATTGGACCTTAACATAACAGGTGAAATGTAGGTGTTATACAACTCTGTCACACTCTTCTAGATAAAATAGGTGTTTTTTACCCAAATTCACTATATATGTGTTTGCATACAATAATCTTATTACATCAAAGTTTGTGATCATAATTTATTAGACGTTTTTTCACTAGTGGAGAAAAGAAAAACATATTTTCATATTTTTATGTTTTCTTACCGGTAAATTCGCTTTCCCGTCACCTTGCCGTCTAGTGGAAAACGCCCATTGCCTTTTCGTTAAATGAATATGTCCTACAAAATTTCCTTTTTACTGAATTTACCTAATAAAAGAAATAATTCAACCATTCAGACATGCAATGAGAAGTCCAAAATTACGACAACATTAAACATTGTATGTTAAACATACACATAAACCTTCTCTTTTATGTATATGCTATTACTATTTATGTCTACGTAATCTAGAAAACTGCTCAATCGATTCTGAATAAATGATCGCTACAGTTGACGAGAATTGCCGGCATATTTTGTTGGATATAGCAAATAACTTTAGATTTTATTGGGTCTGCTATAATGTTGATAAAGCACATATCCTAGACTAGCTTCAGCTTACGACTTTACCCGCGTGGTACAAAAAAAAGAACAACTTATCTCTTAAAATATCTCTATATATTTTTTTATCAAGATTGGTTCAGTATTTTAGACTTAAAGGGTACCAACAGATAGATACTTACGAATTTAAAATATTAGGATCTAAGGATTCTGTTTGTTAATTTAGTAACCTGACAATTTACAACGAGGTGGTTTTATGTAAGCTGTTTAAAAATAAAAAAAATATTACGTAATACTCGTATAACATATTATTATCATGGGATATTTACCATCTACATATGGTAAATATCCCGTGATATCTAATATTTCCTAAAAAAATGTTCATGTTTAGGCTCAGACCCTATATTTTCCTTTTTGTTTTCTAGACTGGATATTTAGCTGCATTAAGATCTCATCGGTATTATCTGTATACTAATTACTGATACTAAGTGGTAAGCCGCTAATATTTATTAAAAAAATATTTTAACTAGAGAAAATCGATTTTTTATATCTCGACTTGATTTAATATCAAAGTATCAAAAATATAATTCGCAGTGCCTATAAAACGACTCCAACTTTGAATCCGAATTATTCTTCAAAGTCTATTCGAATGAATGCTATCCAAAACGCTTTGCCAAGAAAAATGGTGTCCAGTTCCACCCTCTGACATTTTATACCAAAGAGGCCACGTAGTCCGATTTTTCTGGTCAAATGCGCGCGAAACGCAAGTCCGAACATCACCGATCTATCACGACACTCGCGTTCGGAATGCGAAATGCGATCGAAATCGCCAATCGCGGACGTCCATTATTTTCAAACGGTCCTAAGTGAACGCGCGAAAATTGAAATTCGAACGAGTCTCTTTTGTTTTACGGATCTGAATCGAGTTTTCTAATTTTGTTTTTGATTTGTCGACTGCATTTTCTATATTGAACTCAATTCTGTACATCATAAAATATATAGTCGGTTGTATTTTCGGCCATGATACATGGACAGTTTAAAGCAATTGTTTTAAGAATATAAACTATTTCCTGCTAAGTGTCTCTTTCGTCCATTGTTGTTGACGAATGTGATGATGTCATGTCATGCTTTCAAGGGAATCGGTATAATGGTTTATATAAAGCTTTTATAATTAGTAGCGACATTTTAGTGAGTCATAGGAACATGGTCACTAAATATATTTATTTGTCATTTCCGTGTAGGTTCTAAAGTACTAATAATAGTTTTTAAAGTAGCGTATGTTGCCTTGACAGGAGCTACCTATATATTAATAATGGCGACATACCTACATACCTTATAACGAAAAAGCTAAATGTTAAAAGTTATTACTGTATAAGGAAACATCTTTATTTACAGAAAAATATAAATATTGGATTTTAAATAAAAATAGTCCAATAACTTAATCTAAACTTAATGAGTCTTTGTCAGAAGGCCACGTTCCCAAATTGCTGGCAGTATTGCCGCGTTGTATTGCGATACAAAGTCGCTGGCCGAAATATAAGTCAGTTACTACTGTTGATTTTTAATGACCCAAATAAAAATCAACATTCAATTGGTACAGATAACCTATAAACCCTTGAAGTTAGAACATCAATAATAAAATTATCATCCCAGACAGGGTGCTCCTATAGCTTTAAGCACAATGTTACAAGATTTAAAGCTGATAGTAAGATGTTATTTATTACAGTTTTAATTTATAACAAACCTACTTGCAATCTTTTAAAAAAAAACAAACTCAAAATCCCATCAAGCATTCTGCATTCGAAATTTAAAACCATAAATTGTCTTAACAACCCTTCACTGCAGGTGGGATAAAAATAATTTATTCGAATAAATCTCGAGAATTTTCGCAACACGCGGGTCTAGGAGGCCCTCGGGCGTCGTTTGCGATTCTTTTAACTGCGAGGTTTGACTTTTTGTCGCTTTTAATGAAAATGCTAATAAATGCCGGCGATGATGGCTTTAAGGAGCTGGTGTTTTTTTTGGAAATTAGCTGTGAATGCTGTATTACGACACGACGTTACGTTACATTTTGGATTTTTGTTTGTACTTTTTAGATTTCAGATGTTTAAGGCAGTTTTTAGTGTTAAATTACACTCTACTCACATTACTCTATTTTAAAACGTTAATTTATTTCATCCCAAGTTAATTCAAAATGTCATCAATATTGTAGGATAATGCTTTTAATGTCTTTTAAAGTGCAGTTAATTATTTTTAACAAAATAAGAAATAAAATTCGAAATTTTACTCAAGAACCTTTGAACAGTTTGCTTCAAAAATGACTACTACAAAATACTTAATTGAAACACCAATCCAAATAGAAAACGAAACCTCGTTAAGCAATATTCTCAAAAATATAATCAACATGGCGGAAGTGGAGTACGCAAGCCGTAAATAAAAACGTGAGATAAAAAATTACATTATCGCACTTATTTTAATTTCATTCCGCATTAATCATCGCGCTGATGTCGCCCCCATTTATAACTTGTGTATCGTACTTGCGACAGTGGCCCCCGTTTATATCGCGGGTACTTTTTAATTTTATGCAGCGTCCTAAGGGTTGAGTTGGAGATTTTCGGCGACAGGTTAGTTTAAAAGGTAATTTTTTATTTTTTGGTTTGTCATAGATTGACAAGTTGGTTGTGAATACTTTTTGGTAATCTTACTATTTTTTGCATAAGAGATGCTAAAATGTTATCCTAAAGTTCTTTTAGCGTGAAGGTATGAGTAAATTGCAATTCTGCATTATCTTCCTATTTTACCGTTTTGCTCCTAAAAAGACCTGACTTTCAATAAGCATAGTGAAATATTTTCAATAAAGGACGGAGGTTTTAGTTTCAAGGGACACATGTCCAAACAAATTGCGTGCGTGCGACCCTTGTGCATCGAGGCATAATTGAGTAAGACAGGAATAACTGATTTCGGAACGAACAAAAAAAGCTGAAGGCTTTTTTTTGACGGACAACATTAATGATAAAAATTCTTACTAAGATGGATTTCAAAATTCCCTAGAGGTCTTGTCCCGAAAAAATCATTATTAAGCCTTCGTATATTTATGTTATTTTCATCTGACCAGTATTTTTGTTTTTTTTTTCATTTAAAGTAATTGTATTGCCTCATAAAAACGGCATAATAGCACATTCGTATAATTTCATGTTCACATTCACAAAATTAATTAAAAATTGTTATCAAGTAAACACTATTGCAATTTTTTTTAACTTATCCAGTTTTCCCACCCGAGCACCGTAAGGGTTGGATGAAAAACGACACAGTAGAAATTAAGTCTCGCGCCGTGAAAAATGGTCCGCGTCGTGGACACCGTTTAAGGGACCTTTTGCAGTAAAGGGTCCCCTGGCTATTATGCGAGTAAACATAGTTTGGGACAGCGTGATGCGACATAAATGATACAAATCGTTCAAACGATATATTATGTTTTTAAACTTTCGCGATTTAAGAACACTTTTCAAAATTTAGACAACGGGTCTAAATCGCGTAATTATTATAAAGGTACATAGATCGTGACCACGAATGATGCAAGTCATTTCATCATTCGAAACGTCGAGCATAGGTATTTATTTACCTTTATAATAATTACGCGATTTAGACCCGTTGTCTATTTATTGAATAATCGTTCAAACAAATCAGAATGTTATGAATAAAATACGAAAGTAATTGTTAGATTATATTGTTTACTTTAGTTACGTTGAACTTCAGAGGCTGATGATATAAATATAATTATGAAACATAGTTAGGTATGATTTTGTTTTGTGTTATTTAATATTTAAGATTGTAAATTAATAAAAATAATATGAAACTAACTAGGAGTCTGGGGCAGATCAAAGCTACTTTTGATTTTCAAAATACTCGGGTGGACCCACGGTTAGAAGCTAGTTATGAATAAACCAAGGAGCGCCGCCGGTAAGTTTAATTTAACCAAACTATTTTAATTACAAGTTTCCTTCATCCCTAGAATATTTATTCAGAAACAAACCAACTCAGCATTTTACTGAGAATATTATATTTTCACGGCACACACCTCTGTCAATAAATCGTTAAGATTCGTCTTTTTCGAATAATATAATATCAATTATCGTTAGCTAACGGTGAAGAAAAACATCGTGAGGCAATCTGCATGTCTGAAAGTGCCTAAAAAGTACTCGAGGTCGTGTGAAGTCCACCAATCCGCACTTGGCCAGCGTGGTGGACTATGGCCTAACCCTTCTCATCATGAGAAGAGGCTCGAGCCTAGCGGTGGGACCTGTATTAGATACATGCCTGCTATTATTATAATATTTTTATTTAAAAGTTAATATTTCTGTTACCAAAACCCACAGGCGTATATCATTAATATTTCACCCGTATACTTTTGCACGAAAATAATGGATCTACGCGCCATAAAATCTATTCGGCAAAAAACAACCCAAAAATATTTTATAGTTGACAATATTTTAGGCGTATACCTTGATTGTATCAGTGGCAATTTGTGGTAATATATGACTTAATCTGAAGCGAACAAACGCACGGATAGACGATTATAGCTATATAAAAAATATGATAAATCATAGATCTAATGCCGTTAATTTTCTAGTCAATTTGTTTCACTTGTGCCTTTTTGATTAATTTTGTTATGGTGTTGTGAAAGTAAAAAAAATAATGCGTGTTATGGGGTTAAGTTCTTGTTTTCTTTTATATATAATTATTTATTAAGCAAAAAACCTTGAGGCTTTTTATTTTTTATATTCATGCTGTTTTTATAGTATTAAATTAATAGTTTAAAAACAGACTTTTAATTAAGATAGATCATGTTAAAAGATTTTTGTGACCAAAAATTTGTAATAAAATATCTATAAAACTACCCCTCTAAATATTTAGGCCAAAATTCCAGTTTAATTAACCAAAATATTTAGGCTGTAAAATTTTATCATTGATCTTTACATTTGTTTCTTCCAGATTGTTCCTAAAACATCATTTTTTTAATAAAAACTGAGCGTTATTAAAATAAATTAAAAACAACGCGATTAAGCAATAAAATGGCTACCGTTTTTTGACACTATTCCCTTCCCAGAACGCATAAAATCTGGCTACGATTTGTTTACATCACATTAACAAGAAGGTTTTTTAATAAAGTAATAAAAATCCGAGAAAGGACGTCTAAGGGTATAATTTCGCTATTAATATTCAATTTTACCCCCAAAACTTTGTACCACTTCAAAGAAAAATCTAAGATTTGATCTAAAGCGGAGTATCTACTTACGTAATTTCCGAGTAGGCGTTTGAAGGGTTAGTCGAAAATCTGTAGTAGTGTGTGTAAGGTGGGCGTGTGTGCGTGTGTAATTACATGAATGTTAGCACTTAAGCGCACGTGTGCCGCGTGTATGTTTTACAAGGGCCGTTTATGAATAAAAAGTTTTCTGGTTTTGAATTCAGAAGCCCTTTTTAACGGCGCGAGTTGAAATGAGGTTGTAAACTTTAAAAACAAAACAACAAAATTGCAATTTACACTTTTTATTATTATATATGAGATTAACTTTTAAACTGTCGCGTTGCATGATTATTATTATAATTTTGACGGGAATTCTATAGCGTTATAGAAAACGGCCGGTGTAACCCGTTGCCGAAACGTATAGCCAAAAGGTAAATAATATGCATGTTTCGCGTTAATTCCCGTCAAAATTATAATATAAATATGAGATTAATGAGACTTCTGTAAATTAAATGCCAACTTAACTACATAAGTATTTGTTTTTATTAAAACAATTAAAAAAAAAATACGATATACAAAAAATAATACTGTGTACCGGAATTTGATATTCACTTTGCTTAGAAAAAATAAGTCAATACTTTTGAAATTCATCACCGGCATGCATCATT
The DNA here is from genome assembly GCA_905147285.1 of Hypena proboscidalis. NCBI lineage: Eukaryota > Metazoa > Arthropoda > Insecta > Lepidoptera > Erebidae > Hypena > Hypena proboscidalis. Next base: position 5,103,989 of record LR990147.1, read on the forward strand.
TTGTGTAAAGAGAATAAAAATTGTTTCTTGTTAATATTTATTACTCATGCTAAAAATATGTTTATGGGAGTAAAGATAACCGAATTATTATCGTCTGTAGGTGTCTGTGTAGGTTTTAAGAGTTAAGATGTAGGGATGATAATATTGTTTGATGGAACGAGAGCAGTGTGGGAAGGCTTTATGTGGTTAGTGTATTGTGCGTAGGTACGGAATGGGTTATTAAAAAAATGTGTGTAGATAAAGATAAATTACACTAGGTACACAATGGTCCCAATGACAAGGCCAAATACTCACATTTACTCACCCAGTCTCAGAACAAATCTTTTCGAATCACACAGAGATTTGTCCCGGCTATCGAACCCACAACACCGGCGTACTGGAGGGTGGCGAGGCGACCGCTCAAACCACTACACCACTCGTGCAGACAAGAAAAACAAACAAGCAAACGTGTAGATGTGTTAGCAAAGGAATCGGCGGCTTTAAAATGATTTGATTTTTGATTTTGATTTACCTAAGTTTGAAAGTTGATTAAAAGTTGCCCTGTGTGTGCCTGTTAGAGGCAAAGACCTGTTATGCTTTGTACAGTCACTTTTTCAGCAACCGCAAATTATAACTTTGTTATTGATACAAATTCCATAAAACACTATGAAAAACAAAGTTATTTTTGCTGGCGAAAAATGTTGGTATTTTGGCTATAATAACCAAATATTGAATATGGATCCCGGCAAAAAAATAAAAATAAGTTGTGTCTTAGTACTAGGTATATATTATATACGATATTTTTTTTTATACGTGTAGTTAATCGGAGCTACCATTTAAAATAATTTTTAATTAAACTTTTATTAAAAATCTAGCCCTTAGCAAGAATTAATCAATACAAGAGTATCTTGATTCATAATATTGTTATCAATGAAAAAACACTCAAAAGAAAGTCTTTCCCGATCTGTTCATAAACCACACACTATTATATTCACTAACCACAATTCCTAAGAACAAGCTAAGATAACTTTTTTTTCTTTATCTTCAACAGAAAAAAGGCTGCAGGTACACCTGAGAGTTTTGACAGTTGACTATCGAGCGATCATAATGCGCGTGCTCAGATTTATGACGTCATAAAACGCGGCGCTTACGTCACAATGGGCTGTTGACAAAACGGGATAGCGCCCTTAAGTTAGACCCTTAAACGTTGGGATAGGATGGACACGATTTTATAAAAACAGTTTTTTTTATTTCACAACTTAGATACAACGCCGTCTAGTCCCAAACTAAGCAGAGCTTGTACTATGGGTACTAGAATAAATTATACTAATACATATATGTCTACTATCTTTTGTAAATACATACTTATTATACATAGAAACACCCAGACAAAGAGATGTTCATGCACACAAAGATTTGTCTTTAGCGGGAATCGAATTGAAAATAAAGAGTGCTTCGTTTAGGACAAAGGGCAATTTGGAAAAGGTGAGGCAGAGTTGCTATTGAGAACTCATTCATTCTGTTTGAAATGCTCAATATAATTAATAAATTTAATGCATTTATTAACTCTAACGGACACGGAATTACGTTATCTGTTAAATTAATTACTATAATACCAGTGGGGTATCGCAGAATACCAGCGCTTTGCGGTGTCTTGCAGCAATGCAAGCGCTGTAAAGCATAACTCTGACTTTATCATTTATATTATTGTTTATTTAATTTTTTTTATTCTACGTTTAATTTCCTATTGAATTAAATTTATTTTGTCAGTTGGACCCAAAACAAACCAAACCTTCAATAGGGCTATAGTTTCATTTTAAGATCTGTGCTGGAATTCAAATTCTTTTCTTTCTTTCTTCTTTTTCTATTAATATAATCATAGTATTTTTGTATAAGCCGCTAATTAAATCCCTGGCTCGACAAACCAATGCTACAAAAGTAAAAAAAAAAAAAGCACAAGTATTTAAAAAAACTAAGGTTTGTTTTGGACCTTTCACATATTCCACTGTCATCAAAATAAACTGGCCCTTAGATTATTCCTCATCAGTCGCATCCACACTACACTTACAAACAACCAACCATAGAGTTATGACACTAGTATAGAACATTCGTTAGTTCATAACCAAACCGCAGAAAAAACGCCATATTGAAAACCTCCCATAACTTTGACACTTTATGGGATTTAGTAGTATGAGAACGGTAGCCCGAGGCCATAATGACCCATGATCAAATATAGAAGATTTGTTTTAGATTTTTAATAGAAGCCCGTTTGTGGAATTAAGTAATAAAAATGAAATATTGAAGTTTTTGTTATGGGATTAAAATAGGCGCTTATTTTAAGCTAAAGAAAAAAGCTAAATATTTAAAAGTAATTAAATCCTATCGATATTGAAATAAAAATGTGCCTTAACATTTTTTTATTCCAAATGAATGCTAAGTAAAATATTAAAAGCTAGTCAATAATAAAAATGTGGTAAGTAAAAAAAATAATTATCAAACTATCAAACTCAGTAATATTATAATAATAAGTTATGCGTGGTTTAACTTAAAAAAAATAAAAAAATATATACACGTTGACTTGAGAAACTCCTTAATTTTTTTTTGTTGGTTAAAAAAATATGTTTTCTTTACATTGACGTATAAAGTAAGGACACGGCTAACGCGCGATAAATGAACTGAACCATTTTGGAGTCAATCAGACTACAAAAAGCGCGTAGTGAAATTGTCTGTGGTTGGCTGCCTCCGTGAGCGGTCAAACACGACAAAATGCCTAATTGTGCACTGAAAAGTTGTACGAACTACCAAATTAAACATAACAAAAAAGATTATGGTATTACATATCACCGGTAAGTCACAAATATCTTATTATATCCACCTCTTTACATTATTTTATCAATTTTATGCTAAAATTTTTCGTTCCGACGCCATATTCCTTAATCGTGAATATCCGCGTGACATGACTTACTGCGCTTAGTTGAACTGTGCCGCAGGCGTTCAAGAGAATATTTTTGGTAATTTAAAAAAGTATTTGTTATGAATTGTCACATGGTAGTTCAATGCAGATGGCGTTACTGATCCTGCTATTCATAATGTCAAATTTGAAGGGCAATTTGTTCGGACAAGCCATTTCTATAGTATATATTTCTATGTTTCTTTACTTATTTTTACTTCATACATTTTTTTATTGTCTGATTTACCCGACACATAGGTAGAACACCATAAGTACATATTACAATCTAACCTAAGAGGGCTAAGAAGTAATTTAATTAGAACTTACACTGCTATTATTAGAAAACTAGTAATGTGTTTATTTATTAACTAGCTGACCCGTGCCCACTTCGTTGGGCATAATGTTCAAAAATATATATCTTTCATAGTTAAGGCAGCGTTCCTAAATTAATATCTACACAAAACAAACTTAATACCTTCCTATAACCTAAATTAATATCTACATGAAACTAACTTAATACCTATAACCTAATTTAATATCTAGGTACATGAAACAAACTTAATGCCTATCTATAACCTAAATTAAATGAAAACTATATAAACATAAAAGATTTTTTTTTTAATGTACCGAAAATAAAATTAATGAATGTCGAAAGTGTGTTACGAAAAATTCAATTTTGGGGACGTCCGCTGCGTAAAGAGCCGACCGCGCAAATGAGCCGCACGGAGTCTCAGATGTAAAAGGAAGGTCACGCCTCCTTCTTCCGAAGTGAGCACGAACGCGAACCGAAATAAGCCGAAACCATCGCGCGCCGCTGCCGCGCTGCTGTGGCCTTCACGTATAACGATGAGTTTTTCTCCGATTCTCTTTACAAAACGGACTACCACGTAAAAACCTTTTAATTTTTCGGTTTTTTATATAGCCTATGACACTCAGCGATAATGTGGCTTTCTATTAGTGAAAGAATTTTTAAAATCGGTGCAGTAGATTCCGAGATTACCCCTGACAATTTAACAAACACACAAACTTTACCTCTTTATAATATTAGTATAGATTTGTTATCAGAATGCTGGTATTTATTTCGGCCAGAAGTTGAGCATTGCCATACAACGTGGCAATGCTGCCAGCATTTTGGGAACGTTAGCAGCGCAGCAGTCTTTTAGATTAAGTTTGTAAATAGTTATTTACTTTAGCTTTAAGTCATTTATTTGTAGGTTAGTAGTAATTTTGTGTTTTATTGCTACAAATAAAATAATATTTTATTACGAAAAAAAAAAGTGTTGTATAAAAGTTTCATACATAAATTACAATCCCATAATAATATGAACATACTAAAAACCAAAAGGCGTGAAACTATATAAGCGACTATTACCATGGACAGTTGACAATTGCCCTCATTACCATCCCAAATACCCTGCCCTGGCTTTGTGCCATAGGGAAAAAATATTTGTCCAATGGAGCCGCTTAGTCTATGTTTTTTTGCAGTAGGTAAATTGTAAGAAGAGGCCAGGAAAAGTCACATTATGTTCAGGTAATATTATGTGAAATGTATGTGGAGAGTTTATATTAAAGCAGAACTATTTTTTTTTTTCATATTAAGTATTATACATAGGTTTAACATAAATATAATCACAACATATTTTTGTAAATTCAGGGTATCCCACGGACATGCTACGTGGAGGGAAAGTATCTTAAATTAAAAGTTTAATTTGTTTTAAAAATAAATCTAGCCTAAGGGATTAAAGAGTAATTTAATTAGAACTTTCACTGATATTATTAGAAAACTAAGAATATGTTGTAGACAGTTTACATTCATAAATTACAATCCCACATTAACAAACTATTTAAAGACCAAAACGCGTGAAAGTATATCAGCGACTATTACCATCGACAGTTGAAAATTGCCCTCATTACCATGTAAAATAGCCCTGGCTTTTTGCCATGGGGAAAAAATATTGGTCCAATGGAGCCGCTTAGTCTACCATGTTTTTTTTGCAGAAGGTAAATTTTATAAATTTTAAGAAGAGGACAGGAAAAGTCACATCATGTAAAATGTATGTGAATGGTTTATTGTATTTAAGCAGAACATTTTATTTATGCATAGGTTTAGCATAAATATAATCAAAACATATTTTTGTAATCAGGGTGTCCCATGGACATACCACATGGAGGGAAAGTATCTTAAATATTGTAGATACAAGATTTTATATAAATAAGGATTGATTTTTTTTTAACCAGTTAAACTGCTGTCAAAGATTTTGGGAAAATTTGCTTGTGTCGCCCCGGCGAAACAATCAAGATCAAAGCGGAAAAATTGCATTCTGTAATTTTATGGCCACAATAGGTAGCGTCAATGATACGAGTATTTTTAGGATACCTACTTACCCTCCATGTGGCATGTCTATAAGACACTATGTAAAGTGATAATTTTGCCAATAAAAGAAATAGTGTACTACACATAATATTGATTTTCTTTATATAAGTATCTATTTATAATACTTATTAACTTAAGTACAAACCATCACTTTCCATAAGTAGTAAACAAAGAACCGGACATCTCTAGATAGAATTGTTACACTTCCAATAAATAAGTCGTAACAGTTACTCCACGCCTTTCTTGTTAGCCCGATGGACGTACTGCAATTATTGGACTATATCATCATAATTATATTAGGACACTAGCTACATGGGTTAAATGATATATAGATAATAAATAGTTCTCCATAAGGAAAATTCGCAATTCTCCTTAGCTTTATAATGCCTCTGCGCAAAGTTACCATTAGCAGAAGCATTACCACCATCTATACAAAAACAAGATAAAAAATATTGGTCTATGGTGTTCTCCATGAGCTAACGTTACCATTTAACATCAAGGAAACTGTATATTTGGTACGTAAGGTGTATAAAGAACAACACGAGTACTATGAAAACTCCATGGTGCAATCTACATCGATTGCCACGCCATCTAGGAAGGACTTTAACGGAAATATTTAACAGGTCCAGGCCACATACAAAACTGAATCAAAAGCTCCCATTTAAATAAATTTAAAAAGAGAAACGATGCAAATTTCAAATTCCGCGATCCTATTGGTCGGTTGTCGGCCAAATTTCTCCGAACGTCAAAATTCGAATCGTAACGCGATCACGCACTGAGGACCGTTACTGCACATTTCAAAAATAGAACACGCCGGCCATACTGAGTAGGTGGACAGTTGACAGTAGCGAATCATGCTTCGCTTATTAATCAGACTATTTATTTTATATTGCATATAAAGTATGCAGAGGGCGAAGTCAGGGCGCATACATTCCACTATAAAATGACTATAAAAAACTAATGCTGCACTTGGTCGTTTATTGCCGTTCTTGGTATCTTAATGTCGTATTTGGTAATTTTCTATCACACGAACACCATTCAAATGTTTGAAATATACAAGACGAATAATTTGGTATACATGACACCAAATTATTCGTGGAATAATTTGGTAATAATAATACAAATCGACCAGTAAAAACACAATTTCATAGACAAATCTGACGCGTCATACTGCAAAATTACTTTGTTGTTTATTATTTTGAACAATAAATAATAATATATTGTCGCAATATAAATGCAAAATGCGCCCTGTTCTCAATATACAGTGAATGAATATGAATTAAAACCCAAAACAGATTCGAATTATACAAAGTAGTGCCCATTGTCCTGTAAATCGGTTTATTTGTAGGTGTTGCGTTATATTTAGTTTTTTCTCGGAAAAGTTTTTTGTTCAGGCTTAAGGCATTCGTCATCGCGGTTAACAGTTACGTATTGCCCTAAAAAAAAAAGTGTGTTAAAAAAGATTCATGATTTGGAATATTATTGGAGTAAAAAGAAAGAATATTAATCTTTTCAATATATTCAAAAAACTACTCTAAATATTTTATTTGACGTTAAGCGCCGCGAATTCAGAGTTGTTTTTACATTCATTATTTAATGTTTGTATGACGATTCTAAATGCTTTTTGAAGTCTAAGGAATAAAGATATTTTCATTTTATTTTGCATTACCTTCAGATTTTGGTTGAATATCATCTTTTTTTTAAATATACCGAAGTAGTAAGTATAAAAAGTGGATTAGTTATTTTTCAGGTTTTTCTCAAGAATATCAATCTCTATGCAAATCTCTTTTACAAAGACATTAAAGATTATATTATCACAATGAAAATCAAATGTATAATAAAAAAAAATGTAATATTTGGATCGAGTACTAAACTCGCACGTTTATCAGCCTCCCTTGTTTTAAGACGGAAATAAAACGACCACTTAACCCTGAGCTACGGCACCATCCCTTACCCCTTAAATATCACCTATTATCTTGGCATAAAGGGGGAAGGGTGGGTCTCGGTTATCTGGTCGTAGGATAGAGGAATCATTTGTCATGTCAGATGACGGTGATACGCCGTCAGGCGCCTGATGGACAAAGATTTGTGTAATACCGACTATGAATATTTTTATGACTTATGTTATGCGGCGGGATTTGGTGACAACCCTGGAGATTTGAGTTCCTTTTTTGAAAGTAAACTTTTTAAAAATAGTTTGGAGATAACCGCAATGAAATTAAGTAGAGGGAGTGCAAAATAATAGAGCAATTTCAAAATATAATGACGTTTGTGGACCCAGACAAAAAATAACTAAAAAATGTATTTTTGCAAGATTTTGAGTGATCGTAAATTATAGGCTCGATGTTTTTTTTGTATGTAATTGAAACAACTCTTAATATTAGACGCGTCATTAAAATAATTAATTTGATATCAGATAATACAATTTTAAATTTACATTAATAATAGACTACACTCCAAATAAACGGCTACATAGACGTAAGTCATGATTTTGTAGCTTGTATGCGAAGTTATGAATTCTGTTTGATAGCTATATGAAATATTTTGTTTATAAAAATGATTTCATTAGGAAAGTTGCTAAAAATGTGTGAGTTATTAAGTGTTTTTTTTTTTCTAATTCTTTACTTTAAAAATGGAATTCCCCATGAAACTTTGAATGATCATAAGATGAGTTTGAATTAAAGTTGGTATGTAACATTTTTTTTTTATTTGGTTTCTGTTTACCTATATTTTGATAAGGTATTCATTCTATTACTTTCGCGGGCTCAGTCATTATCCCTATTGATAATTTGGGCACTCATATCATTTACTCACTTTGATAAGAAAGTATATAGTTTATATTCAATTTCAGCCTTGTTTAAATTCTCAAATATGACATACCAAACAAATAATATCTGTATTTACAGAAAAATATACATATTGGGTCTTAAATTAAAATAGTCTAATAACTTAATCTAAACTTAATAAGTCACTGTCTGAAGGCCTCGTTCCCAAAATGATAAAAACTGACTTAAAACTAAAATAAATAAATAAATAATACTAAATACCAATCTGATATCCGTTTACCATGTCTAATTAATAATCTCACATTTTTGAACAATAAACAAGCAAAAATCCACTGCTTCAAAGAGCAATAATTGACACCAAAAATATTAAGAATAACAAAAAAATATGGCTTCAACTCCCAAAAGTAACATAAACGAATTTTACACTCAAAATCTGCACAAAACAAATTCTCGAATGAAATATGTAAATTTTATTCTAAGAAAAAGTCAAAAATCTCTATGGAGTAAGGTGCGAAGTGGTTTGCAAAAAAATCCCAGTTGAAATGAATATTTTAGGGTAAAAAACAACCACAAAGGGATGGTGGTTGTTTTTTTAATGTTTATTTATGTCCAATGGGGTTGATATGAGTTTAATATTAATGATCTTGTAAGGGGATGTTTAAGATTTTTTCGATATGGAGACTATCGGAAGAACATTTGTTTTTGTTAATTTTGACAGTTTAATGTTGTTTTGAAATTGAAGGGGTGAAAATACATTAGTGTTGTGTTGCTAGCAATTTTCTTTAGTGTTGTAATAGTTGAGAGGGAGTGACAGATTTGTAGTGTGTATATAATAAAACTTTTGAAAATGGACATTGTTATTTACTTATTTGACATTACTATTGTACCTACTTGTCAGTTTACTGGCAAGCTTTTACTTGACGTCAAAATTTGCCCGATATTAGAGGATTTTAGAGGTTCTAAATTAAATTTTATTTCGAGTCTAGAACCTGTAAAACCAATAAATCGATTCACATATTCATCACCACATTGTTCATACGACCTCAATAAAAATATACTTAATCGCAATGTGAAGGGTATTTTTTAAAATACTAATAACAGAAATAACCTTTTATGAGCATCTGTAAAGAACATTTAGCTGTAGATCTTTTTAAAATTTTTAATATTATTTTGTCTGTAATATTAAGAATTTAAGAAGTATGTGTTTATTATAGTAAATGTTAGGTCAAGTGAAAAAAAGGAGAGGGTGTTGCTGCTTTTCGGGCGAAAACTGTATAAGATAAAACGCCATTGACAAGAAAGAAGAAAAAGAAGTAAATGCTCTTAGATTTATGCTGTTAAGTCAGGATTCCCCTGTTACATTTGGCCTTCGTAATCGTAAAATTACCTAATTAGCAAAAAGAAATGATTTTAAGACCTTCATTCGAAATGTTAATTTTTGATGGAAAATTCAATATTTGCATTCGCAAAGCCGTATATCATAAGTTTTTCAGAATGACATGTACAGCCATATATGTAAAACGTTAAAAGAATAATCTTAGCAAAAAAAAAAGCAAGTTGTTAATGGTATGGGATGGAACCTTGTCAAACTTCTTTGTCATACAATACAAGTGATTCGAGATAATTTAAACTTTACAAATTGGTAATAGGTATACATTTAAATACATATACAATAATAAATATACATTTTCGGGTATAATATTATTAAAATGGCCCTGCAGTACACAGTACATAGCAACAGTAATACCATTCCCGACTGACAGGAAGCGGTAGTGTGGACCATGAGCTGAATATATTATGTGATGAGTGTCAGCCCGTCATCGTACATTGATTTAAAATATGGACGTAATTGTAAACCCCTTATTAGGGAGTACGTCCACTAATATTTAAGTCTTGATAGACTAAAAAGAACCGAGTTCAATTAAAATAATTTTAGACTTATATGTTTTTTTCATGGATGCCATTGTCAGAACTGGACCAAATTGAGAGAACACGGGAAGCACCAGCTTCAAATAAAAAATAATCATTAAAATCGGTTCGCCCAGTCAAAAGCTATGAGGTAAAAAACATAAAAAAACAAACAGACAACTCTACTAAATAACAAACTATAGCTTTGCTATGCCTTTTGTATTTTATACAATATTTTTTTTTATTTATTTATTATTAACATTTACAAAAGCCATCTTAAAAAAATTAACATCTTAATGTGTTGCTAAAAAAACCACAGGATTGCCTGCAGCACAATAATTAAGCTTGAAAAGTTAAGAATCCAACAGGATTCGAACCGTATGATACTAGATTTGAAATTTCTCAACCCTTTTTGTGCAAATAATAATTTACTTAAACATCTTTCTATTTTAATTAATAGAATGTAAATAAAGCAAAGTCTCGTTACAGAAAATCAATGATAGTAGATACCAATTTTATTAATAAAACATTTTAATAATTCTTTCGCATATATTTACTATATATTTTTTTGTATAGTAGGCAAGCTCCTTAAGTTTAAGCTAAATATATCTTTGGGCGTAAGTTTAAGTGGAAATTCAATTGCGAGTCCAACTCCGTAGGTATTTAAATTCGGGATTTTCCAATGTGAGTGATTAGTGCCTGTAGCTGATTAAATACTTATTTAATATGCAGGATAAGGAGTAATGTGATGAAAGTTGTACACTTTGTGAGTGGTAATATCAGGCGCCAGTCTAGGTATTTAGTTATCTTTATTTCATACAAACACCCGTGATAACTACCTACCCAGAAAATTGTATATTGTGTATATCGTCCACAGATCTCCTGTTATTAAAATATATCTAGTAGTTTGAACGTGAAGCAGTAACAAACACGCAAATTGACAAACTTTCAAGATGTCATGCTATTTACATTGTTATTTACCAAGAAAACAAGAAAATGCAACACTAGTATTTGGTGCCTGGTAAGGCAATAGTACCCACTTTTCGTCTTAAGTTCACTCACAATAATGATTCTTCCTGAGATATGAACAAAGACAATGAAAAATGTAAATGTTGTAAGCCTCAAAAAATCCAAAATAGGTAGGTACTATTTTTATATTATTTTTATCGGAAAACATACTGCGTCGATTGGTCAGCGTTTCATTGTTCTACGATGAAAGAAAAGTCAGTGACGCCGTACGCATTTTGAAAAACCCTAACGAAAACCTGTGTTTAAGAGGCTACCGTGGCTTACGGCATTTTTGCAGTCATCAAAAATTATCAAAAAATATGTTACTTAGCATTTTGAGGTATAAACTTATTAAAAAAGTTTGTTGCCATAGAAAAATGCTGGCCACAAAGCTCTAGAAGAAAAACTTTAAACCAAATAAATAAAATTAAAAATATTAATAAATTGTTTTTAGAATCATGTTTCTACGATGTTTAAATTTCGAGTTATGTTTTTTTTTTAAATTTCAGTAGAGTTTTTTGGCTGTGCTGAACATTTCGTCACCGTTCCGTCGTCACTGTTTTCATTTTTCATATAATCATAGGAACAGACTACACAAACTCTATGAAGAGAGAGAGACAGATAGTTAGCTCATCGTATTTCGTCTCAACCGTCTACATGTTGTTTTCCCACAGCCTACTTTTACGGAATTCAACACAAACTTGATTAGAATTACAATGCCAATAAGTAGGATATCAGAATCTTCTTGTTATTTGTTTTGTTACAAAGAAATTATGCAGTCTTACATTTTGAAACGTACCAGCAGTAAGAAAGGCTAAATGATCACGATATTTTTTAAATTTTCATTATACAGGGTGTCCCATATTTAATGGATAATCCTTTACCTGCAGATTAGGGGCATCACACCTGATAGGAAAATGCAAAATATGTAGAAAAAAAGTATCACTGATTTTTAAATATCGAACATTTTCGATTTTTTCACAAATAAGCCACTTTCGTCCACTCTTCTTGATGCCATGTTCGTAAATCTTAGATTTTTTCAAGTCTGTTTTTGGAATTCAATTCTTGAATAGATGAACTATCAAATTTACTATCTCATTATTGTACAATTATTTCATTTAAAAAACTACAAAGATTAATAAAAAAAAAATTACATGACATTTCTTTTTACAAAAAGTTTGAACCCTTATGGTGTAAAAAAAATGTATGGAGACCTGTGTGCCCATCACGGCAAAAATATGCCAGTTTCATTGTGATTCTAAAATGGTATAAAATATTTAAATTTTCTTTTTATTTAAAAAAATAATGTGAGAAATTATGACCAGGGTCCGATTTTTTTAAAATTACTTTCTACCAAAATGATATCCTAGTTGATAATATAGTTACTTAAGCGTATTAAACTAAATTAAATAATTACGAACAAGCATATCTTTTACAAAAAAAAAACAGTTTTTGGAACGATTGACAGCGATTATAAATCTTATAATACCTATCTATGAAAGTATCGATTAAGATCAAAATACTGAAAGTAATTAAACACATTTTTTTTTAATTTAGCTCATCACTTCTCTCTGGTTACGAAAAAAAAAAACGCTGACACTCAAATGTGTTGTGTAAAAAAAGCGTGCAAAATTTCGAAATTTGCGGATGTGAAATTTTCAGTTTTCTCTAAAGGATTTTATGATATTGTGCTGTGACTTCAGACTTATCAACATCGGCAAATTAACAAAAAACGTTCGAAAACCTTTCTCGGTAGATTTCTGCCGCACGAGTGGCGTAGCCGCCACACAGGCCATAAATAAAATGCATTTGTGTATACTCTCCTGGTGTATACAGATATTGCGGCATTTTACAAAAGAAGATAACAAGTCTCAATTCTCGTAGCAAAAACAAATCCAAAGTCACAGCACAATATCGTTTGCTAATTTGCCGATGTTGATAAGTTTGAATTTGGACTTATCAACATCGGCAAATTAGCAAACGATATAGAGTAGCAAAAAACAAGTCTGATGTCACAGCACAATATCATACAGCACAATATCATAAAATCTTTTAGAGAAAACTGAAAAGTTCATAGATAGGTATTATAAGATTTATAATCGCTGTCAATCGTTCCAAAAACTGTTTTTTTTTGTAAAAGATATGCTTGTTCGTAATTATTTAATTTAGTTTAATACGCTTAAGTAACTATATTATCAACTAGGATATCATTTTGGTAGAAAGTAATTTTAAAAAAATCGGACCCTGGTCATAATTTCTCACATTATTTTTTTAAATAAAAAGAAAATTAAAATATTTTATACCATTTTAGAATCACAATGAAACTGGCATATTTTTGCCGTGATGGGCACACAGGTCTCTATACATTTTTTTTACACCATAAGGGTTCAAACTTTTTGTAAAAAGAAATGTCATGTAATTTTTTTTTATTAATCTTTGTAGTTTTTTAAATGAAATAGTTGTACAATAATGAGATAGTAAATTTGATAGTTCATCTATTCAAGAATTGAATTCCAAAAACAGACTTGAAAAAATCTAAGATTTACGAACATGGCATCAAGAAGAGTGGACGAAAGTGGCTATTTTGTGAAAAAATCGAAAATGTTCGATATTTAAAAATCCGTGATACTTTTTTTCTACAAATTTTGCATTTTCCTATCAGGTGTGATGCCCCTAATCTGCAGGTAAAGGATTATCCATTAAATATGGGACACCCTGTATATAGTGATAACATAAACGATACTGCCTCAATGGTCTAGTGGTTAACATATGCGCCTCTCACCGCGAGGAACGATCAGGAAATTCGCAATAGCGCGGAGTTGGAATTGTGTCCGGTGGATGGCGATAGGCTCACCCCCTAAAATCGTGATCCTGACTTCCTTCCTGGACTACCTCGGTGGTCTAGTGGTTAGCGTTAGTCTCGGGATCGATTCTCGGGTCGGGCAATGTTTGAATTGTGCCCGGTGGATGGCGATAGGCTCACCCCCTATCCCATCCCCTAGACATAACAGGTGAAATGTGGGTGTTGTACAATTCTACCACATCCTTCTGGATAATATAGGCGTGTTATGCCATGTAAAAATTAGATAACACTTTTTACTATTCACTCCAAAATGTTACCTTGTGTAAACTGTTAACTACATACCTACATACCTTAAAGATGCTATGAAAAAAGAATATCATCTTCAAAAACATCAATTGATAAACTCAAAAAACATTTGTAAAACAAAACCGTAACATCCAACCCTTACGGAAAGAAAAAGTTACAGCACTTAAGGGCCCCTTTAAACCCCACAGACTATAAAAACTCTTGTCTATGCCTGAGACAATAAGGGACAACCATAAAGCAACCAACCAGGGTAAGGTGAACTGCGAAATTCAAATTTAGAGTTAAAAATAATGAAGTAAAGTAAGTCTTTGGTAAAATAAAAAAAAAAAAATGTAAGAAATAATAATTAACGTAATAAAAGGCAACCGAACCGGAACACAATGCAAATTGCAAACACTAATATATATGGCGGCAGATTTCAAGTGAGACGTTGTTGCTTCCTTGAGTTTTGCAAAATATTAGATATCACGGGATATTTACCATGAATATTTTTGTAGCAGTTAGTTTTATCATGAACCAGCGGCTTGCAACAGCTGCAAAGTATCGGAAACTGAGAACAACAATATATGGTAGGTAAATATCCCGTGATATCTAATATTCCAAAGGAAAACGACCATGTTTAATAACAAAAAAAACCTCCTTGTGTTTGTTTAAAATCTACACTTTAAAAGATACTGATTAATCAAATCTTTATTAAGTTAAGATTAAGTTATAAGACTAATTTAATATAAGGTCCTATATGTATATTTTTCTGTAAATAAAGATATTGACACAATGAAATAAAACATTTATATATATTTTTGTATAGTATTAGGCATATTACAAACAAACAAATGATTTGATACAGGAGCTTCGATTGACTTTTATTCAACTGGACGAATTAAAATCAATCCAAGTACCAGTTCCGATGGGTATTACATCATGAGAAGAGCTGGTGAGAAACTCATGTCAGAGATCAAGTTACCCTGGCAGCCATAAGACAAGTCAAATGGCTCAGAACGAAGGGAGTTTAAAATTGTCATTACGGGGCTTAAGCTTTTTATATCGTTTGTTGATGCTTAACATATTTCTTGTGTTTTGAGGGGATTGTACTCTTTGTACAGGATGTTAGGAAGAAAGAATAGAAAAATAAAACTTTGAAAATCATTTGAATGGTTTAAATTAATGAATGTTATGTTTTATGTACCTTTTGTTAACTACTAACAAAAGTGAGTGGCCCGGTGGCGTAGTGGTTGAAGCGGTCGCCTCGCCGCTTTCAACTTTGCTGGTGGTGTGGGCTCGATCCGCACATGGGACAAATCTTTGTGTGATCCGTAAAGATTTGTTCTGATTTTGGGTGTGCTTTGTTTGTGTGAAATGAATGTTTGTAAACAGCCCCGCGACACTGGAGTTATTCCATTAAAAATAAAAATATAATATAATACTTTCTTCAATATCTTCATAAGATAACCTAGTCGCACTTTTGATATTAAATTGAAGAGAATTTGTCTGCAAAATTTCATCAATCATTAAGTTTTTAAAAATGAATGCAATAAGCTTCAAATTAATAAACTACATTAAAAAGAAGTTTGTGTTCTAATTTTAAAATGTACACAAACATATTTTTTTTAAATTTATTAATTTGTTTTCAAAGATGCGGGGCTAATCATTTGAATGTGTTTAAATTTATTCTATAATATTTTTTTTTAATCTTAAACGATAATTCAAATTTCGAACACCCACCATACCAACATTACCCCATCAGCCAAACAGATTGGCAACCTAATAAAAATAATAAAGTAAGCAATCCTTTTTTCTTAACGTTGCTAAGGGCGGGTACACACAGTCCCCCGAGTACACCTGCGTGTACTCGTCTTTATTTATGGCGATCGTTCTCTATGGTTCAATGGATTAAATTGACAATTTTAAATCCGTTTTATTTAGTTTAAATTGGAAAGCAGGGGGCTGAAATTGCTGCAATATGTCAGGAGAAAATAAAATTGTATCTTGTAGAAAATTGCACTCGGATATTATATAAAAACTATAAAATCTTTGCCAAAAACTTACTATATTTATGAAGATTTTTTTTTCTTTTCGTATATTTTTCCAAAATATAAATTTTTCAAGACAAATATTAATTTATTTATACGTAGGTAAATATAAATTGTGAATACAATTTGGTTCATAACACATCATACAAATCACTTTTTTTATCCTGCTATTAGCTTAGTAGTATTTTTTTAACCAGCTTGTCGTAGAAAATTTCAAACTTATGGGCTTTCCCCCTCTTGCAATAACCCATAAATCGGTGATAAATATGGACTTATTAAGTCTCCATCAGTTGCGGTGAGAGTTTTTGAGGGTCACATATTTTTCTTTAATAGTATCAATTAAATTTTGAACAAGATTTTATTTCAAATGTTACAATTTAAAAAACTTAACCAAATAAAAAAAAACTATTTGCAAAAGCCCTATTCTACAACATGAAGATTATAAGTTGCCTCGATGGCCTAGTGGTTAGCGTACCACGAGGCTTATGATTCGATTCCCGGGTCGGGCAATGTGTTTTTTGTTAACTATCTGTCAGGATATTGACAATAGTAGCAAAGAGTTGGCATTGTGCACGGTGGATGGCGATAGGCTGACCCCCTATCTCAGGGGACCTAAACATAACAGGTGAAATGTGGGTGATTTACACCTCTGCCACACCCTTCTGGTTAATATAGGCGTGATGTTATTTATGTATTTATGAAGATCATAAAATCAAATATTTTATACAGTGTATGAATTATATTTCATTTTTGTGTTGTGTTACTGCTGTAACACAACACAAAAATGAAATATAAAAATATAAAATATATAAAATATAAAATACAACGTTTAAATAAAACAATAATAATATAATAAACAATCAAAAATAAGAGTTTTAAAAAAAAAAATGATAAACGCGTCGTATTACTAGAAAATTATGGCGGTAATACGACAAAGTTCAAACCTATTTCTCTACACACGGCAAATTAGACCAAAATATTCCCAACATAATAAAACCGACATCTTCTAGTCTAAATCTACAAGATACGAGTATTCTCAAATATTTTGTCTCTCTTTATCTCGATCTTGCAAACAAACATGGTGTTAAAATTCACACGGCGCGCGACAGCCCTCGCTCACTTTGAAGTTTCGCCGCGCCGAGGTAATCCATCTACGACGAGTGGATTAGGGTTGGCTCTATATGTATACACGCTGACTTTTAGATTATCGAGTACACGAGTTAGGAAGTGAAGATGCTCAGAATTTTGGCTTGAGGAGACTTGGAAATTTATGTAAACCTACCATGAGGTGTTTGTTAAGTTATGGAGGTAGGTACGTAATATTATTGTTCAAGTAAGTCAAAGAGTTTGCAGATATGTATTTTATGTAACTTCTGCAATATTTACATTGGGATTTAATATAAATAAAACATAATAGGCTGGCGGTTCATCTCTTGTATGATTTTTACAACCAATATCCATTGAAACCGCCAAAAAATTGGATTTATTTGTTTCGTTGACGGAACAAAATAATTAAGTTTCGTGTGCTTGGCTATGCCAGTTATTTCAGGGTCTTATATCACCACCAAATTGACGTCGACACCATTTTTTTATTCTCAAAATTATTATTAATATTTTCAGTTTGATTCATTATTTCAAAATTGTTTTAAAACAATATTAAAAAAATGGCCACGAACTAGCATGTATTTTAGTGCTTTAGATATGATTTGTCTCTAAAAACTGATAAAAAAATAACAATATAAAAGTTAAACCCATATTACGTGAGTATGAAAACACGGCGTTCGGGAGTTCTCCCCTTAAGAGTAGAGCTCTCTCTCTCGATCTCGTTTACAAGAGCTCTACCTCTTATCTATAGTTCTCCAATGCCGCATTAAATCCAATTCCACACACATATCCCTCTCATGTCCCCTAAAGCCAGTACCTAATTTTCTCAAAGAAAACATGCAAGAAAAACAAATAAGAAAGTATTATCAATAATGTGAGACACAGACAAATCGACATCCAGCCTTATCTCGTCTATAAATCAACGCGTCCGTCTGTCTGTCTATACTACTCTTTATATTAGTGATGCGACGGTACGAATAGCATTTACGAATACGAATACCAAATAGCCATATGTAGTTTTCGGTGAATACTAATATTTACTTTGCAAATGGTTGACAAAACCAGTAGATACTGTCGAGTTTATTCACATTTTGGCAGTTTTTTAACCTTTGAGGTGATTCTAAACTGCCAAAATACTAATGAACTAAACTGTACCTATTTCTGTATGGATAAAAACACGTTTTTTATGATTAACAAGGGTTTAATTACGCAAATTGATAAACAAAACTACCAAAATCTCTCTCGTTCGAGTCAAACTTACGAAGACAACTCCAATAAGTTAGTTCTATTGTTATTAAGATTAAAAGTGTACTCGATTAAAAAAAACAATAACCATGACTGCAGAGATTTTGAAGCATAATTATAATTTGAGTTCACTAATATCAGTTTTTAACTATTCAAAGGTCTGTGTTATTTCTTCGTACGATTACCGTCTTCCGGCGAATACGAATATTCGTAGATTTGCTGATATTCGATTATCAACGTATTTGTAACATCACTACTCTACATGAGCTAGAGGGAGCTAGGCGTAAGGGTGTTTCGAATTAGACTAACAAATCAGCCGCAAATAGGGTGAACTATGAACTCGGGCAATTTGGCGTATTGATGAATGGGACTTATATTGAGTGAATGGTAGATAATAACAGCAAAATGAAGGCTGTGAAATATTGGTACGATCCATCATTTTTTTGGGAAATATCAGTATTTTTTTTTCTTGCCGTTTTTACTTTTTTATTAATACCCTATCACGTAGATACGTTCTTAATCATGGAATTTAGGAAAATCGTAAAATATTTTTCTTTTTCTTAGCTGGAACTCTTCCATCAATATATTTACCATCGTTTTTCAAAGCAAGTCAACTAGGTGCGAAAGTAGGCAAGCTGCGAAACCTATGTCTGGTCTAAAGTATCTTATATCTAAAGTTTTGTAATAAAAGGATATAGGTTTTACTTATTTTAACTTACCTATTTATTTAAAATAAAAAAAAAACAAATTGCTTTCAACTCGTCTACTAATGTAAATTAAAAGAAAAGAAGATTCCATTTTTAAAAAAGGAACGTTGTCGTCATTTACTTACCTGTAACCCTAAAACAACAAATACAAAACGAACAATAAAAAACATTACACGGTCAATTTGGATCCGTTCTAACATAAAATGTTTAACCCCCAGATACCTACGAATTGCACTTTTAATTCTTTAACGTGGCATCATTAGAAACGGAAGGGTTAACGCCAAACGATCCCTGAAATAAAAGTAAAACTCCTTTGCCCGCCTTTAAGACGATAAAAGAAATTAGGTTTTGTCTATGCTTCGAAGCAATTATAGCGGGAATAATGAAGAGGATGTATTGTTTTATTTTGATTTTCGAATTTATTTTCTTCTTAATTTAAATGTCTCTCGAAAATTCAGCTAATCTTATTCATATTAAGCCGTAGACTTTTAAGCGAAATTTGTACGTTTATTGGAACGAAGTTCCTTATTGCGCGTTGCGAAAGGGGGCTAGGCGGGAAAAAAAGGAACAAAAAGTTGTAACGACACTTTTCGTAGCAATTCTCGTAGCACCGTAGTAATTACATGCTAGGTTACAGCTACGGTGCTACATCATCAGACAAAACAATTTTTCTGTGTCCGTCTCTCTTTCTCGCTTATAGAAAAAAAGAGATAAATTAAATTTAAAAAAAAAAAACTATAAAGAAAAAAATTACTAGAATTGAGTTACTAAAAAAAAAAAATGCGCATTTTTTTCTGTGTCCGTCGCTCCATCTCGCTTATAGGAAAAAAAATAAATTTAAAAACTAATAAGAAAAAAAATTACTAGAGTTGAGTTTCTGCAAAAATAGGGGCGCTGGCGAAATATCTGCGAAGGCGTACACGATCGCTGTTCTAGTCAGATACCAGGGAATAAATAGCTCGATATCGTGAACATTACTCCTCACTTGGATCTGCAGAACATACTTAAACTCTAAATCGGTGGACCTTATATACAGGACCTTGTAACGAAACCATAGCGCGATCTAATTCGATCCCAACGCCATCTATCGCGCGACTTCGGAACTAATTGGTGCTACAGAAATATGCTGCGCATAGAGAAAGCAAGCGAAATATTTTCATTTTGTCTCTCTATGAATAATAAAGTAACTAAAAAAATATATTATCATAACTTAAAAAAAAAATACAATTCCCGCCTTTTGTTGAGTGTATACAGGTGTTTTGTACATAATAAATTATTAAAAATAGTTACAATAATGAATCCTGACAGTGTTTCTGCACAAGTTCTGGATATTGCTGATGGATTTAGGTAAGTAGAGATTTTATACACACGATAATAAATGCTTTTGTATTTTAGCAAGTACACATTATAACCTTTCTTTACTATTGTGCTAACCAAGTCATACGCGTTATAATCTCTTCATTATTGTGTGTTTAGCAAGTGTACGCGTCATAACTATATTAAATTCAAAAGCAAATTATTTTTTAATATTACCACAGAATGTTTACTAATTTTGTTATGTTCATTTCATGGAATATACGATTAGAACACATCTAATTATGTCATTGGGATTGGTGATGAGATTATTGATAATGAGATCTGATATTATTATATCGCGAGTAAACTTGCGAATACAATTTATAAGAAAGCAAGATAATCGCAGAAACATAATGTTAAAGATAAGGTTTGTGTGGTCATAGAACTATTACTCCTAGAAACCGAGTACACGCATGAAATGTAAAGCCACTTTAATTGTGCCGTTTCAGTTCAGTGTAACTCTCTGGTATTTATCAGATTTTCGTTTAGTTTGTCTGTCCGCCAAGCTGTGCATTATAATTTTCAATCAATCTGTTTTTAGCCTTACTTATACTTAAATTCATACAATCAGTTTATTTATCTAGGCATTATAAGTCTATGCGTGTGTTTGAATGAACCTCGCTTTTGATATTTTGAAATTCGAATAGCGCGAAAGTTTGAAGATAAGAATATTATTTTAAAATTAAGTGTGTAAGGCACAGGAAATATTGTTATGTAGCCATTCAGCCTATAGGAGTATTGTGATAATATCTCCACAATGATTTTAAAAGTATCATTCGATTATTTTAAGAGAATGATTAAAGTGATTCTGAATGATCTTGTGTACGCTTGCTACGCTTGATAATTTAATTGTCTTAATGTTTGTTTTTATTTTAATTTGGTTTAAATTTTTGTTACCGTATTTAGTTTATAAATAGACTGTTTTATTTGTTTAGTGGTTAAGGTCGCATACCTTTTACTGCAATCTCGGGTGCGAATCCTGATTTGTTGTTATTTGGAATTACCGAACTTCGTTCCATCCGGGTGTCCCTTGACACCTCAGTAGTTTTTTAATTTAAATACTGCAAAAAATAATCGGTATTGGGTAAATAAGTTCAGGTGCTTACTTGAATAAGTTAGAATAAACAGGCAGTTATGGACTATATTACTATCGATATTTTAATAGGCAAGGTAGGTAATGTAATAATTAATATTTTTTTGAAATTTATTTTTTACATTTTGTTTATTTAATATCTAAGGTTTAAACGAAACCTTACTAGTTAGCTCTCTGTCTGTCTGTATTTACCACAAAATGATAAAAAATTACGATATTTCTATTTATATTATTTTACGTAGGGCGACTGCCGTGAAGCATTGAATGAATTATAAAAGAAATAAAAATACATCCTAATATCCAAAATGAAACGATGTGTTTTATCGATAAATATCGATAAATATCTACGCCCCTGAATTTTCTGCACAATAACTGACGTCACAATCGCTTTACTCGATAACTATCGATAAAATGGAATTGCATGACCTAGTCATGCGATACTGACATCTGTCATAGGACTCTTCCTATGATGAACAAGATATAAATAAATAAATAAATATACTGACTGATACAGGTTATAGCAAAAATATAATAAAAGATTACTTTACCAGTTCTCTTGAGCATAGTATCTGAAACAAGTTATTAAAATCATTAGTATACTGTTACATGCTTTACGTAATATAAATAATTGAATTAAAAAGACGAAGACTCGAAAAAGACAAGATCGTAAATCTAACGACCAACGCCATCTGTACAGCATGTGTGGAACTACTTGGACAGTATGTGTAGTTAATCACCTCATGTATAGATGGCGTAAGTTTGTATTGCGACAAAGTATTTTAAAGAAAACTTTGCCAAAGTGGTTGATTTTCGAAGCTTTTATGACATAGTTTTTATATTTCTGTTAATTTTCGTGTTGCAAAAGCGTAATTTTGGCAAAATCTTTCGGATTAGGATGAAATTTTTTACACTTTCGTCAAAATAATTAGAATGGTAAAGCAGCATAAATGAGTCGAAGAAAAAGTAATTGAAAAGAAAATTTGTAAAGAGAGCTCGTGTGAAAAATCTAGCTGCTACTAAAAAAAATAATTTAGGTACAGTTCAGGTACCGGTAAAAGTTACTTTTTGGGATGAAATATGAAAAATGCGAGTTTTTTTGTGGACTTTCTGTCAGGCAATTCTCAATAGCTGCACGGAGCTGGAATTGTGCCCGGTGGATGGTGATAGGCTCACCCCCTATCCCATGACCAGACCTAAACATAACAGGTGATATGTGGGTGTCGTACACCTCTGCCCCACCCTTCTGGATAATATAGGCGTGAGGTTATACATAACATAACCTACATAAGACGTAATGTATTAAATTATATATATAAATATAAAGAATACAGAAATAATACACATATGACCTTAGTTATGATTTTAGTAAAAATATATATTATTATTTGATATGTATGATATTATTTTGTATTGTATTATTATATATTTATGTATGTAGTTATTAATTATTGAATTATATATTATTAGATAAGTTAAAAATTATATTTATTAAGGGTATTAGGTATTTTCTTTACCTATCTTTACTTTAAGCAAATGGAAAAATTAAAAATGTTTCTAAGCTCCATACACCCTTTCTTACTTCTCTCCTCCTTTTCTTTTAAATCTGTCCATCCAAAGGTTGCCTGGCAGAAATTGCGTCAAGCGATAAGGCCGCCCTTTGCATATTGTTATTATCTTTCAATAGTTATCTTTAGTTTGTAATGGAATGGTATGCAAATAAAGTTTTATCTATCTATCTAAATCTAACAACACACGAAGACCCCCACACATATGACCAACTTTCCGTCAATACGTATCTACTATTACCTACGAATAGCAACAATCATCCTCTCATCTCACGCCTCGTCTGATCTCCGACCTTCACAGTCACGTCTGTTGCCAAATGATGCAGTATTATGTTGATACTAATGTACTAATACTTGTGAAATTATATACTAACACATATGTGTGAAATACCGGTACTTAAACGTATATATGCTTATGTAAGAAAATAGTTTGTGAATGAGTCATTTTTGCTAAGACATTTCAGCACTTCTCTAGCATTGTATAGATGGCCGACATTGGTGACATCCGACATTCCTATTATCCTTCATACTGACTACTACATAATAAAAACATTATTTTATTTATGATTTTTCTAAAAGGTAGGCAAATGCCTTTATTTTACTTAGTAACGTAGTGTGTCTTGGCGGGGCCCTGTATAAAAAAATATAAGGACCCTTATGAAGGGTAAAAATTAATTACAAAAAAAAGGTTTGCATAAAATTATATTTATTCATTATTATTATCTTTATTTTTAAACTTACTGACTGCCATTTTTATCATAATTTTTCAAACAATTCTAATGAAAATCAATTCTACACTCTTCTTACCTTTCTTTCGGCAAACTGATTTATTAAATAATTTATAGCTGACTATTACTTTAGTTTTTCTAAAGTTTCTGCCTCTATGGACAATACTGAGAGGTCTGACAGGCGTTCATGTCCCATCGGCCCGGGCCTCGGGCCCCGTATAATTGATACGGCGGTAGCTACGCCCCTGATTTTTCTGCGGAATCACTGACGTCACAATCGCTTCAGTTTATAAAGTTATCATTACCTACTATGTTTCTTATATGTTCCTAATATCCTAATATGTGAGCTGGGTACATAGTGTTGAGTTTGATTCCTGGGTCAGATTTAAACAATAGAAAAATTTTGTTGACTTTCTAGATCGAACCGTTTAATTAATTTAACATTGATACAAGTTAGGAGGGTCACTACTTATAGAAAAATAATTATTATTTTTTATACTAACTCATAATTCTCTCATTCCTAATGTAAAAATAATCCCCAGTTTTTACAAACTTCCCGTAAAAAACCCCAAAATCACACTCGCCCGCCCTAAAAACTAATTTCCCGAATCATTTCCCAATCACGCGAAAAAACAAGATCCCCAAATCAAACAAACATTAAGAAATAATAAAGCGACACCTTAATCTTATTACATTATAATAATTCGGAATATCTTACTGATGTTTTCTTAATCGAATAGTCAGGGCCCCAATTTTTCAAGCAAAATTACATTATCGAAAATTTGCATTGCCGCTGGCGCCATCTATGTTCCAGGGCCGATACTAACACCACTTAAACATACGTTCGCGGCTTAGAATTTTAATTAGTTTACGTTCTTATTTTTTGGGCGATAAGGTTGGAGTTGGAATGTTCGGTGGCTAAGTTAAATGAAGTAGGGATTTTGTAAAACAAGGAGTGAGATTAGGGGTTCGATGCTGTGGAAACCCTCTGCAAAAACAGTATGAATAATAATATGATTTGCATTATATCGGGTGCTCATCTAACAAGCTTGTTTACTTTAAGTAAGAGTAATAGTTGATTGGTTTTGGATTTTGAACCAATTTTGTAATCAGAGAGCGGATTATTTAAAGAAAATATGCCTAAAAGCCGTAGTACATGATCGTGTCGTAGTACATAATCTTGAAGCTTGCATTAAGTAATTTTCCAAAAAGAAACATAACAATAATTTTGGACTTAAATGGTTTTCTCATGGGTGTCATTGTCAGAACTGGACGAAATGAAACCACACGGGAAGCACCAGCTTTAAAAAAGAATCATTAAAATCGCTTCGCCTGGTCGAAAGTTAGGTAAGAGGTTACGAACATAAAAAAAAATACAGATGAATTGATAACCTCCGTTTTTGGAGTCTGATAAAAATCACCAGCTTTTCATTTCACAGTTATATAATTATTTTGTGCCTAAACAATAACAACAACAATAACGGTGAAGGAAAACATCGTGAGGAAACCTGCATTCCTGAGAGTGCCTAAAAAATTCTCGAGGGAGTGTGAAGTCCACCAATCCGCACTTGGCCAGCGTGGTGGACTATTACCCTTCCCATCATGAGAAAAGGCCCGAGCCCAGCAGTGGGACATGTATTAAATACTGGGCTGCTATTTTTATTATTACTATTATAAACAATAAATAGTTATTTGTGCAATAAGAGAGCAAAGTACGTTTTACTTCGAGTGCTAATTTTGAGTGAGAAAAAAGCAACAGATTCTACTATAGTATGTAGTCTAATAAATTAAAATCCGGCGTTTTTCTATCAGTCATGCTTTTTCTATTAATTCGGTTTGTAGGTTACAATTACATGCTACTTATTTATTTATAGTTTTTATTTTTATCATCAACTGAAAAGCGAACCAGCTTTACTATCACAATGATTTGTTATCAAAATAGCACCTGGGGCGTTTACCCAAGGAGTGCAGGTTCGAGTCCTGTTGGATTCTTAATTTTTCAACTTTAATATAATAATCCATACTCATTGATTAGAGTGCACGGTTGGCGCAGTGCGCTGCGCTGCGCTAATGTGTGGGTTCGATTCCCACATGGGACAAATCTTAGTGTGATCCGCAAATATTTGTTCTGACTGAGTGTGCTTTGTCTGTGTGAAATGTATGTTTGTGAACACCCCCGCGACACAGAAGATTTTTATACAAAACAAAACGAAAACTAATTCATAGAAAGCTATCAAACAAGATTACCATACAAGTACAGTAATACAGACAGATCAGGGGTGTGCAACTGTGTAAATAAATAATTGTAATTCTTAATAAAACTCCCCCTGGACGGTAACGGTGGCCAGTGGTTGTAAATTGCACGCGGTGGATGCTGCTACTACTTGTAGTTTTGACAGGATCGAGAAATCTTGATCCTCAAAGTTGTTAGTTATTTGGGAATAAAATAGCAATGCTTGAATTAATGCCTTAGTAGGGCCTTACATTGTGTTAATTAATATAAATTTTATTCGTGCTGCTGTTGTGAATTTTCTGACGGAAAGTTCCCAAATAACACTTTGCCCAAACCAGAAATCGAACCTAAGAACACGCGGTGAGAGGCGCAAACGTTAACCACTAGACCATCGAGGCATAATCTTGTTTCAGAACGATATAATCTGAAATCTGAATCTATACAATTAACATCTGTTCTGTAATACCTCATAGAGTGTGCTCATGTAAGCTCTCATCAATTCAGAGTAAATATTAGAAATTAACGCGTATCTACATACTTAATCATATAGACATATACACACATACTTTCCAACTCCAACTATATACTTCTGATTAAATTCGTTGCGGGTTCCAAGACAATTTTAACTCTCCCTGGGATTGCCCGTGTGTCATGCACGGTGCCTTTCAGTTGGTTACCGCTGTAGATCCTGGCGTCACAGGAGTCACAGTGGTGGGCGTGTTGGTGGGATTATATCCCGTAAAAATACTTAATCATACTTTAAATTCATGTAAAAATATTATTATCATCCAATACATTTTAATAGATAGGAAACAATATTTTTTTAATCTTTCGCGATTTCAAAACATATTTCAAATTTTTTTTAGAAAAAGGAAAGAATATTTTTTGTCAACATTATTTATTTACGATATTCGTATTTAAATGATATATTAACTCTTTGTTTCTTTCACGATTGTTGCGTTTATGCATGGAAAAGTATGCTTTTTAAGAAAACAACGATATACCGAAAGTCAATAGGTACAGTTCTTATTATTTTAATTTTCCTTTGTATTTTGTATGATTGTCGTAAAAGTAAGTTATTATTTTAGAATATAATTCCTTCATTAAACATAACCATCTTAGAAAAAGGAACGTAAACAAAGATGGCCGAATTCGACGGTGTCCTTTCTCACAAGTATCAAAATTCCTCGTCCCGTACAAAACAGATAGAGCCGTCAGTGGGTCGCGTAATGACCGGACACTTTACATAATTTGTCGATCGACTCACCCGCACCGCAGTCGGTCGACTGACCCGCGCCAGTCGATCGACTATCCCCACCGTAACGTGATGGTTTGACCCTACGCAATATGGACAAAGTTATTGAATGAAGCACCTTGCACTGACCATTTTGAATTTATTTATTTTGTTATATTGGATTATGTTAGATTACAGTGGATAGTTAGTTTAGGCGAAAAATATTGTGTGACCGAAAATTTACGATATTTATAGTATATTCGATTTAAGTGCTGAGAATCTGATTAAAGTTTGCAGGTAGGGCGTGCGCATCTTTTTTCTTTGAATTATGTAAACATACGCCGGACGTTGACGCTGACGCTTCCTTCCAACTGCAAGCTTGAGTGACAGCCAAAGTCTCGGAACGATGAGCATCAAAAGTTGTCAATAATTCGTAGTTTTACCGTAAACGCTTTTAGCTTGGTGACGACGTTTGAATTCAGTTATTGCATACTTTGGTTGCGGGAGGCAGCAACTTCCTAACAGTAATGCTTTTATGCTGCTATGCTATGGTCTTTCTTAGTCATAATACTAAATGCCACCTCTGCCCAGCTCTGTTTTGTCTGTCATTACTGCCTCATGGCGATCTGTTTCAGTTTAATAAGCCACCGTGTTAGTCGACTTCTGGTCAATTAAAATAATTCATCAGAGATTCCTAGCTGCCCATTTCCACAGCCACATACATGACCGTGAACTGAGTAGTCTTTTGCCAACATCGAACCAATAAAAACTCATTTTCCACTTGTGAAACACCTAGACAACACACACCGTAAAAAAAACATTCGCAAACATTCCAACCCGATCACACATCCATTTTTGACACCATCACAAAAACCCTCGCCATACCTACCAGGTGGGCCTCCCATATAGTAGGGGGGATAAAAATATAATGAAATGCTAAATCGTTCGCTAAATAGGTAAAAAGTGTGGGTCCGAGGGACAGCACAGCGGGATCTGTCAATCAATGTCGTCTCGTGTATTGAAATTACAGTTTTTGCAAGTACCCGCAGTAAGGCCGATGATATAGTAATGGTAGAAGCGCGGTTGATAGTTGATGTCTATTAATTGAGATGTTGATTGATATTGTAGGAACAAAAAGATTTGGTTTTGTGTGATGGCCTCCGTTTTAGGACTTCTGAGTCGTGGGAGTCCTGTGATCAAGTCGTTACTCTGACGACATGTACCTACGTGACGTCTTTTTCTATTAGAATTATACAGGTTTGTTTTAATGATGGCACAGGCCGATGCAGAAAAAAAACTATCATTATTAAATGCTAATTACAGCTCAGAAACCTACGAAAAAATATTGCAGATACACTGAAATTACTAAGAAATGTACTGAGTGCACGGTTGGTTTAGTGGTTAAAGCGTCGCCGCTTTCAATTGCGCTGGTGTTGTGGGTTCGATAAACGGAACAAATCTTTATGTAACCCGCAAAAAATTGTTCTGACTCTTGGTGAGCTTTGCGTGTGCGAAATGTATGTTTGTGAACACCCCCGCGAGACAGGAGCTATTCCTAGTGTGGGCGTGGTTTTCAAATATTAAATAAAATATGTCACCTTTGTTAATTAGGTCTTTTGATCTCACGCATCTTGTACTCATCTAAGATAGTGCTTTCGGTACGGACCAAGGCAAAAAGGATAG
The DNA here is from genome assembly GCA_905147285.1 of Hypena proboscidalis. Lineage (NCBI taxonomy): Eukaryota > Metazoa > Arthropoda > Insecta > Lepidoptera > Erebidae > Hypena > Hypena proboscidalis. Next base: position 5,133,081 of record LR990147.1, read on the forward strand.
TCATCAGTCGGTTAGTTCTTGCAAAGCAGATATATGTATTACTTTTAATTACACACATACACACACACATACACACACACGCACACACGCACACGCATGCGTGCGCGTATTATTCCACGAAATATTTACCTTACAAAACGTATATTGTAACTAGTTTGGATAAAATTGATTACAATCTGATGTATGGGGGGCTGGTGCTCTATACAGGCTTCGGCTTAGTTTGGACACCAGATCACCCTCAAATTACATATATGTCACACCAAACTGTTATCGAAATAAGAATCTGTAAATCTTGTAATTTGTTGAGATGAATAAAATACATTCTTATCTTATCTTATCTTATCTTAATTGTACGTATATTATTTTGACTGATTTAGCTAACTGCTCTCGCTCTCGCTCCGCTCATCACAAAAACCTCAACCTATCACATACGTATTATAACGTATTATCAAACGGCCATCGACTCCGTGACAAAAACCTGACCAATATACAATTGCACAGGGAATTCGACAATTGTAGGTTTTTGTTTAATTTCCACCGAAGTAAATGTATCGAGGACCTCCCTGGTACGAGCCATCTCATTTTGAAAAAAAAAAAGTATTTTGTATTGGAACTCGTAAATAATGGTAATGGAAGTAAATTGAAGCCTTACCTTACATAGTAATTACTTATGGTGAATATCGACGGACAAGAATCAAAATGGAATTTTGGAGCAAATTATATTTTTTTTTTAAGGTGTATAGGCCATCGCCACGCGTTTGACTACATGATTTGATCTCACCTGATGGTAAGTTATTTTTTATCTATACTAAATACCTATACAAATTGTTCATGAACATTATTGCATGTAGTTCTTCTTCGTCGTGTCGATGGCTGAGTCAAATTTTATTTTGATTTGCCATCGTGGTGAAGAAGAAGACGAAGAATTGCATATAGTAACACTAGGAAAAACCACGAAAAATGTTCAAAATATATACTTATATATTATGTCACCACAATTTTCATGTTGAACATGATCAGGTTGATTTTCATTTTAAACTATTTGAGCCTGGCCGATTGAGCTATGATAACTGTTTTTCTTTCCAAATTAGTTCGCTTTGATTCTAATCAAAACAATTCGTATAATATTAACTTTTAAACTTACGCGTTGCATGATTAAATAAAATATAACGGGAATTAACGCGATCATGCAGTTATTTACCTTAACCGAAACGTAAAGCCTAAAAGGTAAATAACTGCATGATCGCGTTAATTCCCGTTATATTTTATTTAATTCGTATAATGCCGAGGATAATTTCATTGTGACCTGTGTCCGTAGTTTCAGATTCCAATATTACACTTCAATATTAGCATCATACATAAATATCACACAACATACACACAATGCCATCTAGTTCAAACAGAACTTGTACTATGGGTATTAGAATAGCAGATACTAATACAAATATACTTTTCTTTTATAAATACATACTTTTTATACATAGAAACACCCAGACCAAGACAAAGCTCCATGTTCGTGCACACATAGACCAAGACAAACCACTCGATTTGTCTTGAGCGGGAATCGAACCCGCAATCTCAGCGTCGCAGGCAGGTATACTACCCACTCCGCCATCCGGTCGTCATCAAATAAATAAGGATATAACATAAAAATGCCCTTAAACACACACACACACACACACACACACACAAATTTTTTTACCATTTTCAAACTATCATCTTTTTTATCTCTAAAACACTTCAAGACCCACTAACTCCACATACGGCCTGCAAATCCGAAAACAAACCATCAAAGTAATCCACCAACTTCCGGCTATAATCGGCCAACAATCGAAGGCCATTTCCATGGCCGTTGTATTACCATTTAATAGCCGGTGGCTATGGCATCGGGTATTGGAATGGCAAAGGACAGTTTATGAGACATAACTGCGGTTGTGGCTATCTGATGCATTTTTAGATGGCAGTTTTGGGTTAAGACAATCGGATGGCAGATGGTGCAAGGGAAAAGATGACGCGAGCGCAGTTTGATCGTTTTAGGAACGGTAACAAAGTATTAAATTAATCAAATCTTATACTTATGCTTGGTTATGTAAAAAACTGTTAACTTACATCAAGGATAAAGGTGCACCTCGAAACGTTATGGAAATAAAATATGTAAGGTTTCGACCATATTTCTAAGTTAATTTTTTTTGCTATGTTATAGAGCAATCTCCAAAAAATTCTAATGCCTACGCCTGTTCTAAAATATCTGGCAAGCTAAATTTAGTTAAGACTAAAACTTTAGATGATCAATGGAAAATATAATTCTCTTTACCCAAATTAAGTATCATAATATTGCTGTGGCAATAGATAAGGCATCGGTCTAACGATCGAGAGGTCGTGGGTTCGAATCCTGGCCATTTCACCACGAACGTGAACTACCTCTAACACAAGCAAATTAAGCTTAGCTGGATGGGAATTAAAAGAATGACTAACAAAATTAAAAATTAAAGATATCGTTATAAGTTATAATATTATATTATTTAAGTTTAGTTTTAATTTTTAATCTTTACCTTGCATGATAAATGACTATGAATTGTATTTACTGTCATTTATATTTTAACATTTTTTTTTATACTTATTTAATTTTTATGTAATTTTTTTCAAATGAGTTAAATTACTGTACCTTTTATCACTATAATAATTTGTATGAAACTGTAATGTTTTTTGCTGTTGCTTTATATGGGTCTTGTTACTCGAAATAAATGAATTTTAATTTAATTTAATAGGTTATAGATAAGTTTTAGTTACTTAAAAGTTCTGCAAATTCATTATTCTATTAATATTCATCTATAATTCCATCTCACTCCTAATTTTGTCATTGAAATAAGCTCTGAAGCTAAAGTGTCTCCCTTGCACCACTCCTACAAAAGCAATTGACTAGGAATTTACTGTTTTGAGGATCAAGTGGGCCTGCTCTCTGAAGGGTCATCAATGGTACTGCTCTGTTTCAATTCAATTCATGAAATTATATAGCTAGGCAGAAGGTTGAGATAAGGATTGAAAGGTAAGGGATGAAACCTTTTGAAAATTGTTACAAGTATAGTTTTGGTGTGGTGTGCTTTGTGTGTGTGAAATGAATGTTTGTGAACACCCTCGCGACACAGGAGTTGTTTCTAGAGCGAGCGTCGTTTTTTAAAAAACAAAAATCCAAAAAAAAGAAACCATTGTATTCCGTGATGTCCGTGAGTATTTGCACAAAATTTATTTAATCAGTCAATCTTACGAAAGGCAATAGGAGCCAGGAAGAATCGCTGCTCTCACTTTTTAAAAAGATAATAAGAAAAGTTTGTACTCAATATGATGCTATAAAACAAAAAAAAATGTGCAAGAAAAAGCAACTTAAAAAAACCTAGAAAAATATATTTTCTAAGTTTTCTTATTTTTTTTATTTCTGAATTCTTTTCGTTTAAGACAACTTGATACTTTAACTTATCCTATATAGATTATTTTTTTACTCTTAACTTCTTAAGGAAATAAAGTAATATTCAAGTAGTTTAGAAGAAAAATAATCTTTATTTAACGTTTGATCGATATTTGCTCACAAGTAATAGCTAAGAATAATAAATAGAATGAAGTTATTACTACCCCAATATAGAGCTGTAACCATCCCTGCCTAGCCCACACACTACAAGGATGGACCAGACCCATAACTCGCCATAACGTGACGGACATCGTAAACTGACCCTCCACTCCACCATAGACTTCATGAAGTATCTTATTTAATAATTTATTTATACCATTGATAAATAAATAATACGATAGCTTTGCCTTTCTTTATGATCGAAGGATAGAAGTTACGGTATTTTTGCCTTGTTGGTATAGTAGTTAGCAAATGCGCCTCTCATTGCAAGGTCTCGGGTTCGATTCCCGGGCTGAAAAAAAGTGTAACTTGGGATTGTTCCGTCAGGAAATTTTTTATTAACTAATAGCTGCTTCCACGGTTTGACCCGCGCTAAACGTTACTGCTCCGCTCCAGTGGGCTTTCGCGTAATGTTAAATATATTGAAACCTTTTTTCTCTTAAAAAATATTATTAAAATCTGACCAATAGTTCCTGAGATTAGTACAATCAAATATACAAACAAATTTTCTCCCGCGGTTTCATCTGCGTGGTAGGTACCAGTGGGCCAAGCACTGCATGCAGGGCAAAAACTTCTACGCCATAGTAACAACTGACTACAATAGATATGCATGTGTGTATTAGATATTTAATAAGTGTAATATACCCACTATTTAGATATGTAACTCACTTATCCATAACTGGTGTAGTAAGTCTTTACTATGACTTAAAAGTTTTTGACCGGCATACCTAACTCGTTGGCCCACTGTACATAAATAAAAAGTAGCCTATGCTACGCGCCTTTTAGTCAATTACATAATTCAAAATTCGAAAAAAATCTTTGTCATGTTAAGTTTAAAAACAGACATTTCAATTTTATTTTTTTGTACTGATACGAAAACACTATAATTTGTTATTTTGAAATTATTTACTTTTATTATTATTATTATATTATATTATATAAAACAATTTAAGTTCGGTTAGTTTGAAAAAAAAATACTTGGAGGCAATCAAAGCTTGCGATACACATTGTCTACACTAAAATATCCGCAATCATCCAGTTTCCAATACAAGAAAATATCCTAGTTATTTCATAAAAGGTAAAAGATTGCACATATAAAATAAGATAAGATCGTTTTCTAAATTCCCTTTAAGAAATATAAGCTTTTATCGAACAAAAATCGCTTCTATCTCACTGAAATAAAGTTCATTTTCCAGTTTTCCTTCATACAAAACCAGGTTCCCAGGAACCGTAGTCATATATTTCAGCGATAAACAAGTGTACGTCATAACTTCATACCCAAGTGTCGATTTAATGTTTAAAAAGTATTAAAGTGTCGATTTATTCTTCAACAGGCCATATACAGAGTGGTATGAAACAAAAATGATTAAAGCACCCTGTATAATGCGTTAAGTTTTCAACTAATGATCTGTGGTAGCATGTAGGGCTGGCAAATAAAATGTATCGTTGTGATTTTGAATTTAATTGGTGAATAAAACGGAAAGTGAACTTTCCGTTTTTAAGTGAAAATATATCATATATATATTAGCAGCCCTGTATCTAATACAAGTCCCACTACTAGGCTCGGGCCTCGTCTCATGTTGACAAGGGTTAGGCCATAGTCCACCACGCTGGCCAATTGCGGATTGGTAGACTTCACACACCCTCGAGCACTTTTTAGGTACTCTCAGGCATGCAAGTGAAAAGGAGATGATTTATTAACAATGATTGATTGTAATCATTGTTAATATTTTTTTTTACGGAAAGTTCACAAATAACACTCGACCCAGGAATCGAATCCAAGACCTTGCGATGAGTACGCTAACAACTAGCCTCTTATAATTTATCATATTATTATGTAATTTCTGACTACATTTAAGATAATACATTCATATTGTATGTCATGTTTTCAATATCCAGATGTCAATTATGATATTGCATAGTTTATGTCAATTTTAATTATTATATTATTATATCTAAATGAAAGTTAAATAACAAGTCCGAGAATATTGTCAAGTGTGATCACTATTATAAAATTAACATCCGGTCATTTCGCAAAACACCGTTTTCCGCGCCCGATCAAACGAAAGGACACAATAGTCCCTTCCACTTTCCCATCAATACTAAATTCCTTTGTCACAGCCCTACCCGCCGTCACCGATGCAAAAATCCGTCTCGACATCTCGATTCTCGATTCCACAATCGATCAATTAAATCGCACTTCTTACTCGATACTTACGCGAAATTTTTTCGCACGGAATCGCGCGAACAATCGCTCCGGAGCATAATATTGGATAATACGATCTTTTTGCTATATTTCCTTTTCTATACGAATGCACACTTTGCTAAACAACATCGACACTGACTTTTGAAGGCATTCCTTTCCCGTCACATGAAAACCTACCTTATATATCAACAATTAAAGTTGATATTCCATTGAAGTGTTTCTGAGTCAAACTTGATTGAACCTATGAGCTTTATTGAAAGGAGTTAAAGGTCATAATTGAGTGATATAATCGCTAGCTATCTCATAATAGGGAATCAGTTCTTCATAATAGGACGGTACCATTGTCATGAAGGTATTGGACGGATAGGAAAATGTCATGAAAATACTTTTCTATTATTTTGTCGTGTCTTTGTACTTATTGAATGTTTTTCTCAATAAAATGGAATGAGTGAGATTGTTGTCATGTTTATTGCGATTTCTTTGAGAGGGTGTTGAGATATGTAGAGTTCAATAGACTTATGCACGTCTTTTTTTATGAGTATTGAGTGTGTGATCGTATATTTAAATACGTTTGATTTTGAGATCAAAAATACGGCCTAAATTTGTGATATTTGAACTGAAAAGAATATCGATTTGCTATCTCCACTAATAATAAAGAGAAGAGATTTGTTTGTTTATTTATTAGTTATTTCTTTTCTTTGTTTTTTCGTTTGTTTGCTTAAGCTCCGGTCTGAACCGATTTAAACCATTTGTGCACCAATGGAAAGCTGAAATCGTGAATTAGTATAAGCTTTATATCATTTCGCTACAATGAATAGGAGCGGAGCATGTTTGAAAAACGGAGAAAATAATATTTTGATAGATGTTGCTGCGTGTACTACAGAAACAGTTGAGTTACGTAAAGATAATGTATAACAAAATTATTTCTCATAAAAACGTCTATAAAGAAGTCTATATCAGCACATGTCTATCTTGTAAATGTAGCTAAAGAATAGCAATCAACAACTGCAAACTACTGATGGCAATAAACAAAATATTGTAGGTTCCTTTCTTCGTCGATTACCACCGGTATAGTCCAAGAACTAATTTAACAATCACATCATATTACAAAAAATTACAATGGTACAAATCATTTACGATTTTATTTGAATTTTCTTTCTACCGGATATCCAAATTTTTTTTTCATTTAAAAATTATTGTATTGCAATCAATCTTATATCCGCCGTTTACAATCAGTGTAAAAGTGTAAGATAATAAACAATACAGAAATGACTATATACATGTTTTCTGAAATGTATTACATGTTTTCTGAAATGCATTATATTAAGTTAACTTACTTATAGTCTAGCTACATATATACCTATGACGCTGGCACAAAAAGACTTGAAAAATTCGAGTTTAGCAGCATACGAATCCATGGCTGAATTGGCAAAGCACTTGGAGCGTTTACCCAAGGGGTACAGATTGAAGTCCTGCTGAATTCTTAATTTTTCAACTGTAATATTATAAAAAATACATAAAGGCATTGCAAAGCTATAATTTGCTTTAAAATAATACAAGTTTACTTAAAATATGTATGTTTAGTACTGTATATTCACACTTCTTTATCTGCCGACAATCGGCGAGTGACCGTATCTTACGATTTTCCCACTAAAAGTTGTCGCACGTACGAATCTGAGTTTTATGCTAGACAAAAATTCATTGATAAAAATATTCTCACGACTCAAAGGTTATGTAAAAAGCTGCATTCTTTTTAAATTACGGTTTATGATAACTTGAAGAAATTTGATTAATATTTACCGAGAAATTTGTTGTACAAACACATTATACATACACATACATACACATATTACTTGAGTATCGAATTGATAACCTCATTTCTTCTTTGACTAGCTTTAGTGACCTCATAAACACCACACTGACTACCGACTAGGGGACTCACTTGCTTTTCTTTAAAGGACAGTCGTATGGAATGATTAGATTTTTAATATTTTCTTCCAGCTTAAAAAACTACTGAACTGATTTAAATAAAAAAAAAAACGCTGTCTTTCTATTCGAAACGAAATATGAGGCAATAAAAAAATAAGGATTACAATCCGATAGAAAGTTTTTGAGCTATTCATTGTCATACTTGAGAAAATCATAGTCAAATACATACATTCAGCTCTAAAAATGCTTAGGAGCCTTATTAACGAACTACTAACATTATTATGCGCACAAAAGCTTATTATACAGTGAATAAATATCTAACTGATAAATAGCTAGCAATTGTAAATTATACTAATATTGCTGTACTACCTTCTACTACTATTATATTCTAACTATATATTATGTTATATTTGTACGCCAATGATGGCAAGACATAGCGATCAATAAGTTATAATTATTTAAGAGAATATCTGTATATCTATGATTTACAAATAAAGGATTTTGAATTTGAATTTGAACTTATCATATGTATACGGGGTGGATGCGACATAGCGACATTTATTGAAACCACAGCTTCTATACATGGTAATATCAATTTCCACCGGATAAAAATTCTCTGGCGAAAAAAAATAATCACGTTTTCCGAACAATTTGAACATTGCGATCGTGCAATTTGTTCGGAAGACGTGGATTTTATTTTTCGCCAGAGAATTTTTTATCCGGTGGAAATGCATACTGGCCATGTATAGAAGCTGTGGTTTCAATAAATGTCGCTATGTCGCATCCACCCTGTATATATCCTATTACATACGTGCATATTGAATCGATAACCTCCTTCTTTCTTCAAAGTCGGTCATACATAACTTTAGCTGACTACAAAAACACCACTTGAACTAGAATTAGTGACCTCATAAACACCACTCACTGACTACTGACTAAGGGACTTCCTCGCATTACTTGAGAGGACCGTCGTAAAGGAAAATTGGATTTTTTGGGGCGCCCTCTGCCGGCGGATTTAATTATTGTTTTATTGGGTGACGAGGGTCGTATGGTAATGACAAGAGAATAGGCATGATGACTAATTTTTATTTTTGTATGTAATTGAAACACCTCTTGATATAAGAAACATCATTACAAGAATTACTTTGATATCACATAAACTTCCTGAGATAATACAATTTCAAATTCACATTTATAATAGACTCGCCCAAACGCTCCAAACAAAAGGCTACTCAAGCGTGACGTCACGCTTGAGTATTTTGTATGTGAAGTTATGAATTTTGTTTGATAGCTATACGAAATATTGCGTTTATAAAAAGGGTTTTATTACAAATATTGCTAGGTATAAATTGTGTGGGTAATTTAATGATAAAAAAAAATTCGAATAATTTCGTATTTTAAAAATGAACTCGTCCATGAAACTTTGAATGATCTTAAAATGAGTTAGATTTATAGTATGTAACAAAAAATTATTTCAATTTGTTTATGTTTACCCATAGTTTGATAAGGTATCCTATATTTTACTATCTATAGATCAGTCACCATGCCTATTGTGGATGTTCTTAAATGTGTTAAGAATGAGCATTCAATGAAAGGTTTAGTAAGAAACTTATGATTATCTTTTACTAAATACTGTGCTGCGGCGGTGTATGCGCGGAGTAACTTAGATAAGTATGCGAAATGGGAAGATAGCCATAACTACCAAACTCGCAACAGACACAAGCTAGTGGTGGCAAAGTGTAATCTCACAAAAAGCCAAAAGCTTATACATGTAATGGGGCCAAAAGCTTACAACAAAATTCCCGAAATCGTACGCTTAGCGAAAACAGAAAGAATATTTCAATATAAATTAAAGGCATGGCTCATCGAGCAACGACCATATGATTATAAAGAATGGGTGTAAATAATTATTCGTATTATTTTATTGAATTCAGATATTTTTAATTATATTTTGTAATGTAAATGTGTTATAATACTGTAATATTGACTTGTAACAAAAAAATTACCAATAAATATGTCTATGTCTATGTCTATGTCTAATAAAAAAAAACCGTAAAATATAACGTGGGTTTTTTCAAATATATATTAGCATAGAGAAGAAAAGAACCCTAGAAGAAAATCTAAAGTCCAAAAATTCTATGTGAATAAATGAATTGAATTGAGCTTAAATGTATAGGCATTAGACATGAGCTCACCATTAAAATGAATATGGTTACTTAATTCTACAATTTTACCGATTAAAGATTAAGTCTTTAGAAAATCACATGGGTTGATCACGCCATAGAATATACTGTTATTTGTAACCTGACCTTTATTACACCACGGACTTAAACTTCCTCTTAACACAAGCGATTTTTTACAAATTAGTAGTAGGTAAGCTTTTAAAGAATAGCAGCCCTGTATCTTCTTCTTCTATACATGTCCTGCTAAGCTCGGGCCTCTTCTCATAATGAGAAAGGTAAGGCCATAGCTTATCACGCTGGCAAAGTGCGGATTGGTAGACTCCTCACGACCTAAAATGCTTTTTAGGCACTGTCAGGCATGCAGGTTTCCTCACGATGTTTTCCTTCACCGTTAGCGAGACATCATTTATATGATAAATACACATATATCTTCAAAAAGAAGAATATTAACGATTTATTGACAAAGGTGTGTGCCGTTTGTTTGAACCCAAGACTTTTGACTTTGCAGTCGCACGGTCTCCTACTTGACTATCGCTGCTTGCTTGTAACAAATAAATTATTATTATTATAAATTAAATTATTTTGAGACTATTAAAGTAGTCAACACCAATTTTAAATAATATAATTTGCCATACAAAAACAGCAAGGCCTCTCAATATGACCTTGAACTTTCCATACAATGGCACGCCACGGGACCACGATCCATTGTGACTCATGGTATTCGGATGAACTTTGCCATCAATAACACCATCATTATATTTGAATGTAACTGAATGTGACCCTCGAGTTATGAGGGCATTCACTGAGATTCTAATGATAATCTTGTGGATTTGAAGATGTATTTTTCGCAAAATAGGTCGTATTAGGACGACCGGATGGCGGAGTGGGTAGATTATATATGTAATAGTATCAGTTATTCTAGTACCCATAGAACAAGCTCTGCTTAATTTGGGACTAGATGGCGTTGTGTGTAAGTTGTAAAATATTTATATTTATTTATTTTAGTATCATCCCCAAATGTTAAAGAGTGAAGTCCAAAGTCCCTTAACGTGCTTAAAACAAGTCCAAATCTGTGAAGAAAGTGGCAAGTGTAACAAAGGCTCATTTTCCTCATTAGCCGCCATTAAAGCTCAAAGCTCCGTCATTAAGTTTCTCGTAAAGGCTTTAGGGGTTACGAAGGCACCCACTTGGGGATTTTTGCCAGTTCCTTCAAGACTCAAGTTTGTATTAGTTATTTTGGCGGTGAGTGTACTTGGTTATGACTTTTTGAGTTAAAGTGCGGTGAGATTTATTAAGTTTATAATCACGGGTTAATTCTAGAGGTAAGGCAAAACGTAGGGTTGAAATTTTACTATGAACTTGGTGCCGGATTTGAGATTATAGAGCGATGACTAGTACTGTTGTTGTCTGTAAGAGATTGCCTTTGCAGCGATAAGACCGCCATTTGTACTTTTGTTATCTACATATTCTTCTGTATTATTTTTCCTTGGTGTGCAATAAAGTTTATTATTATTATTATTATTATTATACTGCAAATTCCTAAACTTTAAGGTTCAATTATTAAATATATTATTTTATTGTATAAAAGGGTGGGAGAACGTTAGTTTGATAGTGCTTATATTTTTGTATTTGATAGTCTGAGTCCTGAGGAAGGTTAAAATATATTTAACATTACGCTGAAGTATACGGGAGCGGATCAGTAACGTTTAAAAATAAACAAGTGCGTGTCGGGCCACGCGCAGTAGGGTTCCGTAGAAAAATATTTTTAATTTTACTTATTAACTAAATGGCGTCCATCAGAAAGGAAATGTTTGTAGTACACGAAACCAGCTAGCACGTATGACGAGATGTATGAATGTTGAGGAAGCTAAAGAAGTATGTAAGGAGCGAAGCACATGGCGTTCCATCGTCTCTGCCTACCCCCGTGGGATAAAGACGTGATTTTATATATGTATTATTTATGTTTATTTATGTTTCAAGAATTTTGATCGAAATATTCTGAGTAACTGCATCTGACATTTCGGACCCCTATTCCTCTTGAACTAATGAAGTGAACTTATCCGCTATAGTTTTCCTTTAAAGTTCATTACATGTACTACCGACACAATTTTTTTCAGATTTTGGGATCCAGTAGTTTAGCTTTTAGAGGACGCCCTACTCGAACAAAAATTTGCTCTTTAAAGTTAATTATCTCGCAAACAAATCTCTAAATCAAAAAACTGTCTTTGCAACCCCTAAACGTTTTTAAAAGTCCTATCTAACAATACCCCACACTATGGGGTAGGCGACAAAAAAAAAACATCCCTACTTTACATGTAGGGGAGCTACCTGAAAAAAAAATATTTTTCCAAATTTTACTCTACGACTTTCTTTGTTTAGTTAACATACATGTTTATGCAAAATTTCAGTTTTCTAGCACCAACGGTTTCGTCGCTATGCCGTGGACAGACAGACGGACATGGCGAAACTATAAGGGTTCCTTGTAGGTACTACGGAACCCTAAAAAGGAAGTAGTTAATACAAAGAATGCCACGCGGACGAAGTTGCGGGCAAAAGGAAGTTTATAAATATACAGAAAGACTTGAATTCGAACTTAGCTACCTTTAGTAAATAAGTGCTCCAGGAAAAAGTTGATTAGTCCCATGTAATGCCTCAATTTAAGCAATACTAACCAAGATTCGCAGCCAGATTATAAATGCCTATAAAATTGTTCAACCGGATGGCGGAGTGGGTAGACCTGCCTGCGACGCCGAGGTCGCGGATTCCATTCCCGCTTAAGACAAATCTTTGTGTGTATGAACATGGGGGTTTGTCTTTGTCAGGGTATTTCTATGTATAATAAGTATGTATTTACAAAACCTATGCGCTGGACTGACCAAATTAAATCTGCAGTAGGAAACCACATATCTGACTGCACCAGAAAGACTGCCAACAGGGAGAGATGGCGAAAAATCGTGCGGAAAGCTGTGTCCACTACTGCCTCCGATGTGGACGCCTCAAAGTGACCACGACCGCTCTGCCAAGAGCGAAACGACAGAGAAGAAGATTTACAAAAAAATAAAGTATATACGTATTAGTATTAGTTATTCTAGTACCCATAGTACAAACTCTGCTTAGTTTGGGACTATATTGCGTTGTGTGTGAGTTGTGGGATATTTATTTATTTATATATTTAACCATTTATCGCGCTGACTGTACCAACTACAGCTGTTCAATAGCGTACGCATGAACTCTGACACACATAGTATCAGTATAGATCCCAGTGCTCGCTCACATGCTGACCTTACAACGTATTAAGGGGAAGGAACAAAGAGGTTGTAAATAACTCTTTTACAACTAGAGGGACAAATATATCAAGAAAGAATAGTCAAATTGACACCTATGAATTTCAAAATTCATCTATTAATGTCAAAAATACACCTATTAATGCTAAAAATGCACATATGCAAGTCTAAAATGCATACATAATATCTGTATTTATATGTATGAGATCCTGGCCATTACACCACGGACGTGAACTTCCTCCTAACACAAGCGAATTGTAATTAATGTAAAAAGTAATTAGTATTTGCAAATTGCTAGAAAACTTAAAAAAAAGACACGCTGACGTTTCATATAAAATAGACAACTACTAAGCCTTTCTATCTAACTAAACTTCTACTTTTCTCAGTATCGGATATCTTCCAAGTGACGTGTTCTGTAACTACCACTCACTTGGATAAGATATTTGAGGTGGCCGAAATCTTGCGTCAGACTGTATCGTCGGAACAACGTAATTTTGGTATTCAGAACCTCGAAAATGCGGCAGCTAAACCACTGGTGCCTGGTGAGTTCTCATTTAATATAATAATATATAATATTTCTTTCTTATAAGGTATCACTAGCTTTTCCCCCGCGAAGCGAAGTTTCATTCAGTTTACTAGCATTCTGACCGGAATTTCGACCGTTCTCTATTACGTCACGTGGTGTGGATATTGGAAAAATCAATAAAAAAAAACTGCCTTACCTATGATCAGACCCAGTGCACGCCACTGTTTCTCAGGGTAGGATTTATGAATGTTTAAATGTGCCAGTTACCAATGTGCTGTTTTTGGTTAATTATTTACCATTTTCATGTCTATTTACACGTTATTATTACTCATCATAGGTGCTAAACATAGGAACGAAATAATATAAGATTGTATGTCTCTTTAATTTATGTTTCTAGCTCCTCCTTAAGAGTATCCCATGAATCACACAAATGCCTATAGCCCTACACTGGCTGGCTATATCTCGCTGCCTCTATGAATTAATGTCGTAACCCCAACGCCATTACTTGAATTCACCCGCCAAGATGCTATCTGCTGTGGGATTACTGTATTATACCATAACATTATTATTTTATTTCGTCTTTATAATTAGTTAGCTAATTATACAATATTTTATGGTTTTTGGAGAACAATCATATGGTATGATTGTTGCAATTTTATTTTGGTCGAAAGGTCCTTTGACAGAATTTTCCTTTTTTTTTCTTTAATTATATAATCGACTCTCACACTAGCAGTTACTTCTGTCGCGTAGGTGTTTACAAAAATACATTTCTCACAAACCCAGACTCAGAAATCTTTGTCTCTCAAAGATTTGTCCCGCGTGGTGATCGAACGAGCAACACCAGCGCAGTTAAAAACGGCGAGGCGACCGCATTAACCACAATGCCAACTGTGCACTAATTTATTTATAAATTTTTATTGACTACCTAATTTTGTATAGGCAAAATTATTACCTACATTACCGATGTTTTTAAAGAAATATCGTTAAGACATCATTGCAAAGCCTTAATCCTGCCAATGTATAAAATATAATATATGCTTATATTTCTTATCACTCACTTTTATAACTTGTAAAAAAAGTATACTTACGTATTTTTTGTTCTTTTTCGTACTATATTTATATTATCTTCCAAACTAATTGCCATCCCATTATATTTTTTTATTGGCATCACTTCTCACCGGTTTTTTTTAATAATTTTATTAATAAACTACTTCAAAGTAAAGTGTTATAATACCTTGCAATACCATCAATCATTATATATACTTGCATTATTTAAAGGTAAGAAAATTAATTGCAAAATTGTTGCAAATAGAAAAGTGGGTATATTTTTATTTTACACCATACAAATTACCATGAAATGCTACGGTTATATCTATGGTGTTAATACACCAATTAGCAACCGGTGTTTATTCCCATTATTTTTTATGGCGCGTACAGCCAAGTTCGTTTTTATGCTAATAATATATTACAATACTTAGCTGTTAAGAAATTGTAGTCTATTAGGAAAAGCTGACTTGTAAAATACTTATTTAATGTATGCCTTTGGATTAATTGCCCCTTTTAATTATTTGATGGATGAATACACATGTTTGTAATAAATAAATTAATATTTATACATGCATAACATACTACGCTTAATAGAATGTAAATATTTTTATAGACAAACGGCTGGAATTTTTCTTTCAATTACATACATATAATATTAAGTACTGTTCATTTATTATAATCCCTATTTACCTGTTTGTTTAGGAAGGCTTATGTTTTGATTCAGGTTAATAGATACAATCAATTAATATAGATCTAGATAGCTAGAAATGACAACCGGGTGGCGGAGTGGGTAGTGTACCTGCCTGCGACGCCGTGGTCGCGGTTTCGTCTCCCGCTTAAGACACGTCTTTGTGAGCATGAACATGAGGGTTTGTCTTAGTATAGGTGTTTCTATGTATAATAAGTATGTATTTACAAAGAAAGTATACTTATTATGTATTAGTAGATATCAGTTGTTCTAGTACCCATAGTACAAGCTCTGCTTAGTTTGGGACTAGATCTCGTTGTGTGTAAGTTGTGAGATATTTATTATTTATAGCTAGATTTTATAAAGATTATATTGTACAAGTTATACCAATGTTTTACTTAAAGTCAATCCTATAAAGCTAACATTAAAAGACCTTTTTGCAAAAAAAACCTCATAACTTAAAGTACCCAATTTCACTTACTTTACTACTCATATAACTTAATGTGCAATAATTCAGGACAAGTTACAAGTTAATGTGACGGAATAAGTTACGACTAAGCTATGCAGATCTCGACTTGGCTCTGATTAAAACTGCGACGTAAGTAATGGTCTGTACTGAACGCCCCGTTAAGTTTTAGTTAGCTTAAGTTATGATATATCGTTGGGTTTTTGTTTTATTGGAGCTGTATTGTCGGGCAATTAACTGGTAAGTACGTTTTTAAAGATTTGTAATTTACATTTTTTTAGCTTAAAAATTTGATGCTACTTGGGTAACATTTTTTTTTTAAAGCTTACTAGCAAATTACAATTATTCTTGTTAACCCCCTCCAGCTAAGCTTAATTCGCTTGTGTTAGGAGGCGTTTACGTCCGTAGTGTAATGGCCAGGATTCGATCCCACGACCTCTCGATCGTAAGACCGATGCATTATCCATTGCGCCACGGCCGCTTAAGTTGGCTGCTATTATTTGTACTTTAATATGCATGTTATTATTTATAGTATTCACCACTGATCCAATGATTTCAAGGCCTGATTCAATGAAAAAATTAATATGCCGTATACCTACTTAACTCTTATTTATTTATATTAGAGATGAGCCTATGGGTTAGATTAGTCGGCGGTCAAAGGCCGACCAGTCGGTAACTGCAAAAGTGGCCGACTAATACCAACAACCACGACAACTTTAAACACAAACGACATAAAATTACATATAAAAGTTACAAGCCATATAATAGTTGCCGCTGCTATCCAAGACGATATATTTTAACCAACTTGAAAAAAAAGAAGGTTCTCAATACTATTGTATTTTTTCCCAAGTCCATTCACAAAACTTTACTACAAAAAAAGTAAAAAAAAAAACAATAAATAGTATTCAGTAGCAGAGTGTAAGGCACTTGTCTCACCGGCAACGATTAAGGAGTAACGAGTAGAGCTAGAACTAGAAACGAGTTAGCGAGACACGGGGAGCGAGTGCGTAGTTCCGATATTTGTGTAGCTCGGCTATAAGCAAGTGTGCGAGTGAGGCGGATACAAATACGCACTGTAGAGAAATGACTACTGGTTGCTCTCTCGGCGTGAGTTCTAATCGCTTGGCGAGTATCGTCGAGCGAGTGTTATCCCTCATAGCTCTTGTCGCTCAGCGACAAACTAGTGAAGCGAGTGCTCGCCGGCAGTGTGAACAGTCAGCGATCAACTGTTTGTATATGCATCTCTTTTGTTCACACGGAAAGTATATCTTTTGTACGTTTCTCGTCGTTGGTGGGACAACTGCCTTATAAGTACATTCTCCAAGAGGGTGCAGAATTTAGCATACACCGGAAATGAACAGGAAAAGGCAGTGACGATCATTTGTTTGTGTTACTCATTCTTGCTAATGTAACATTACGCCTTTGTACGCTTCAAGTGGTAGGCAGGCAGATGTTATACGTATATTAGATATGTGTATGATTTGTAAGCTACGATTTGACAGGTATAATTTGGCTTTTTTACATTAGATATAACGCCAGAAGCAATTACACTATCCAATGGTCCTAATGGCAAGGCCAAATACACACATTCACTCACACAAGCAGTCTCAGAACAAATCTTTGGGAATCACACAAAGTAATTTTTTTAATTTGTATTTTTTTTGTATCCTATTTTTTTTCCTCTTTATTTATTTTTAGGGACTTTTATACAGAAGTACATACCAGTCCCATCGGACCATACACTAATAATAACTTAACTAAATCGCAAGTCCTATTTAAGAGAGGAACAAATGAATGAACGTGACGTCACGAAATTACGTAACGTACAGTAAAAAAATTAGGGTCCTGGCAAGAGACGACCGTAGCTGGTTGGTTAAAGCGACTGCCCGGTGTGCAGAAGATCGCAGGTTCAAATCCTGTCGGTCCCATATTTTTTTCAACTGTTTCTTAGTATAATTTGCTAAGCATAGCTAAATGCTATAAACATAATCAATAAGAAGTTTTTATGATGATATTGTATTTATATTTTGTCAATTAAACGTAAAGTAAACTTACTATTTTAGTCTTTAAAAGATGGTACATGAGTTTCTTACCAGCTCTTCTCATAATGTAATACCTATTGGAGCTGGTACTTAGATTGATTTTAATCTGAATCTAAACAGTTGGATTAAAATTAATCTAAGCGCCGGTTATTCAAATCATTGTAATTAGTATAATTTAGTTTTAGTTATAATTTATTTGTGCATCATTGTTTGTTTTAGTTATAATTTATTTTGACATGTTTAAGCGCCTATAAAAATAAATAATTTTAATTTGAATTAAAAAAAATGGTGAATGTGACGCCTAAAGAAAAGAAAACATCTTTATATTGGTACACGTTCGTGACAAATAAGTTTAATAAAATAGCGAAGTATGTGCGCGACTCACTTTATCAAACGCGGTGACATATTGCCTGGCTCCATGTTGCGAGGCGCTAAGACTGGCTTCTTTTATACAGAACAGCTTGTTTGTATATACAGGGTGTAAATTACGTGATGGCAATGACCAATGATTCAATATATGATTCTAAAACCCTGAGTGATTTTTCGGCATAATGATAATTACGCATTTTAATTTGGCATAATTTTTATCGCATATTTTTTTAGTTTATATACTTAACGTCTTTGGGGGAGACCTTTGCGCAACAATAGGACAATATAGGTTAAAAAAAAAAACTTAACGTATAATAATATTATTAAAACCGACGTGAGGTGAAGACGTACTAGATTCGAAACGGATTCAGAAGTCGGCATATCCCGGCTAAAATAACTTGAGTAACCCGTATTCTCAATATTAACGTATAATAGTAGGTAGTAATTGTAAGGTATAATATTTTTTGGTATAATCGTCATTGGGCATTTAAATGATATTCTAATTCAACAAAATACTTTTCGTATGTAAAATAAACAAGTGGCGGCTACAGGGCCACTCCTGCCGCACCGTAACCTATTTTTACACTATGATATCCATTTTACATTTCTTTTGCTCTTATTAGGCGAAAAACCATAATGCGAAATTATAGTTATACCAAGTAAAGTAGTATTCCAAAAGACTATTAGACCGAAAAAATAATAATTCAATTAGATCCTATATACTAAATAAAAATAAATAAATATCTCACAACTTACACACAACGCCATCTAGTCCCAAACTAAGCAAAGCTTGTATTTTGGGTACTAGAATAACTGATATTAATACCTATATACTTTTCTTTGGTAAATACTAAATACATACTTATTACACATAGGAACACCCAAACTAAGACAAACCTCAATGTTCATGCACACAAAGATTTGTCTTAAGCGGGAATCGAACCGACTCCGCCATCCGGTCGTAAAATTAATACTATAGTCCGGTAGTCAATACTAAATTAGATAATTAGATTAGGATCCCATTTTTCAGATCACAGTCGCGAAAAACATATGAGAAATACAGGTCCGCATTCAGAAATAATTCAAATAAAACAAATTCCATACCAAACGCGAGAAACTCCCACATATCTTTGCCCCGTACTCGATAAGGCTTCCCCTCACTAAATAATTTGGTAGTATTAGCATACGTCGATTTATCTGCGAAGGGCTACAATTATTATTTATGACCTTGCGAGACCCCTCGCACTGCATATGTTAGATCAAGCCAAGAAGATGCAAGATTTGGTCACAGATGAGAAAATGTAGATGCGACTATTTGCTGATGTAGGTTACAATTTTTTTGTCGATCATAATTAGACTGTATTTGCCAAAATATGATTGTTAATAATAAAATATGTATTTGGTGACTTATTTTTAAACCGACTTCAAAAAAGGAGGAGGTTTTCGATTCGCCTGTATTTTCTTTTATGTTTGTTACCTCATAACTTTCGATTGGGCGAAGCGATTTTAATGATTCTTTTTTATTTGAAAGCTTGTGGCCCCATTTCAATTTGGTCCAGTTCTGACAATGGCACCCATGAGAAAACCATATAAGTCTAAAATTATTGTAATTGAAGACAGTTTTTTTTAAATTATTATGCGACAACGTACTTACTTTTCCGTATTTAACCATCTACATTAATTTTATAAAAATCCACGATTTTCGACAGTTATTTATTATTAGTTTTACTGTAAAAGTGTGTACATTTTGCCAAATCTTTTATGATCTCTCATCTCATTTTATTATGCAAAACATCTTTACAATTCAGATATTTCATAGTTCAAGTGTGATGTGTCAAGGTAATCAAAGAATTATTGACCACTTTTCGTCCCTTAGCTAACAACACCGCATAAGTCATTTTTAACAACTTTACAGGTGACGAAAAACGGACTATTTTAAAAAAAATGTGGATTTTTCTGTTGTTATTTAATGGAATTGTATTACGGCATTTAATTGGTTGTAACCTACATCATGTGACCAATGGTGAGACGCGGAATGAGCAGCTCTATTTAATAGAATTAAAATGTGACACCCGCTAATTTTCGACTTGAGCGGTGTTGTAAGCTGAGAGACGTTTTCTAAAATTCATAGTAAATAGAGTTTTTTTAAAAAAACCAAAGATAATGACCGATACGATAATGTAGGCAACACAATAACCATCACCTCTACAAATATGCCGCTCTACTCTTTGCCTGCCGGTAAGCATTTCCTTACCCGTCGATGAGCGCATCGGGGCTTCGCTTTGATTATCCAAGTTTGATGTCTTCCTCCAATCTATAGCATTAGCATTTTCCAATTTCAGGATTTGAATAACAGACGGCTTATTATAACTATGTTTTGTATATATTTAAGATTCATATGGATGCCGAAATGTAAACAAAAATAAGAAGAGCAACATGCAATTTTGACAGGTGTATGTTTGTGGTGTTTGACGACGGGGTTATGCAATGAGAGACGTTAACCGAGGAGTTAAACACAATAAACAACTTAAAAATCGGTTAATTAATAGATTTTTAAGTTCGCCAGTTATTACCTATGCACATTTTTTTATTTTTTCAAAGACGGTGCATGAAAGGAGCCTCCCCGAGTGACGAACACAACGATTCCCGACGCGACGTTCGGCGCACCCTGGGCAATTCGCGAGTTCTCCAAAGCGAATTGGATAATCCTTTCACAACGATGGTAAGTCAAAATAAAATTTGACTCAGCTGTCGATATGACGAAGAAGATTAAAGGACGACTAGGAATAACTCCTGCGTCGCGGGGGTGTTCATAAACGTACATTTCACACCCAGAGTCAGAACATATCTTTGCGGATCTAATCTAGATAAAAAAAACATGAAATGTGTAGCTCTACGTTTTTTAACAAAACTAAGTACAAAATATACTAGCAAAATATCGAAACTTAAATACACAAACTTCAATCAACAAAAATGTATACCTTCACCCATAATTAATCAAATTATTCATAACAAGGTGTGAATAAGGGGTGCTCCACACTTAAGACAAAGCGATTGCGATTACCGTTGACGCGCGACACGACAGCTACAACCAGCCGATTAATAAACCGTATCAACGAACATAATTAAAATCAAACATTTTACCCCCTTTTAGAGTGGGCTCACACAGACAGAAATTCTTATTCTTAATTCACAATTTGAATTCTGGTGTCGGTGTGTGTGTTTTTTGTATAGAATGTGTATAAAAACACGAGCAAAAGTCAAAGTCAAAGTTGCTCTTGAACATGCTAAAAAACAGATGTATTAATAGATAAGTACCGCATATTCTGTCAGTTCTGACGTTCAAATAACATAATATCTATATATTTTAATAATTATAGATACAACACAGAATAATTAAAAATATGAAAAAATAAAAATCTAAAATAAAACCAAGCTTACTAAATATCACAAAATACGATTAAATATAATTATAAATATCCATGCTAGAACTAATATCATATTGTACCATTTAAAAATTCTTCAACACTTTAGTAACTTTTATTGCACATATCTTTTATCAACTTACTTCTGAATTCGTATAAGCATCTTTTGTAGGAACTTGGAATATTATTATATAATGTAAAATACTCATAATCTGAAATAAACAGAACTTGTAAGAAGAAAGACATTATTTTTACGGAATTTAATGTATTGCCGGAATATAACCCATAATCTGAAATAAACAGAATTTGTAAGAAGAAAGACATTATTTTTACGGAATTTAATGTACTTTCGGATAAAGAATCTGAATTTCCGTCTGTGTGAGTCCGCTTCTACAGGGGTGAAACTTTTATTTGTTTGATTAATATCATTTGTATAACGAGATTTGCTAATGAATTTGATGTTTTGTTTAATCGTGCACAGATCATTTGAATAAAGTCATTTGTTTGTTTAAAGAATGAAAATTAAACTGTCGAGATAATGATCGTCATTTGTGAGCTATTAACAGAACATAGTTTAAATAAATAAATTAAAAAAAATAATGTTCAGAAGTCGTAATGTTATAAAATTAATGAGATTGTTTATTCCATGTAGTTTTTAATACCTCAGTGCATAACAACAAGTTTCTCGCGGTTAATTATTAAAACTGATGCATAGTCTAATTTAAATTCTAATTAAAAAGCAGCGATAGCGCGTCAAATGTCTCAGGTTTGAACTTAAGGCACGCACAAGTCAATAAATTGCTAAGATTCATCTTTTCGAAGTTGTGTGTTTTTTTCATATAAATTATTGCTCGCTGATGGTGAAGGGAACATCTTGAGGAAACCTGAGAGTGCCTAAAAAGTACTCGAGGGTGTGTGCAATCTACTATGGCCTTACCCTTCTCATCATGAGAAGAGGCCCAATAGAGGTATTATATACCGGCCTGTGATTATTATTATAGTCTTATTTATCAAGATTATCTGCTATAGTATTCACACGTCTGGTGTTTGGCAGAGAAAAGTGTGTCTAATCTTGAAGACTTCATAAAATCTATTTAAATCTTTTTATTCAACAAATTCACTACTACTTAGCAGAGATAGCCGCGTTGACCTAGTGGTTAGCGTATGCGCCTTTCACTGCAAGGTCTCGGGATCGATGCCCGGGTCGGGCCAAGTGTTATCAGTGATATATGAGGAAATTATTAATAGCAGCACGGAGTTAAAATTGTGTGCGGTGATAGCGATAGCCTCTCCTATCCCATGGGACCTACACATAGCAGGTGAAGTGTGGGTGTTGTACACCTCTGCCACACCCTTCTGGGTAATATAGGCGTGATGTTGTGTTAAGTTATAAGTATTCTAGCATAATAAACGTAAAACTAAATAGCCCAAATTTGTCAATACATCCTGAACCCACCTGTAGCCTATTCAATACGACACATTTTTTATACCCTAAAAAGCAACAGTAGCGTCACTCAACACGTTGAGGGGTAAAAATTCAAAAGATCTTTAGTTTCGACGGCTATTTATCAATGGGGGTAGACACTTAATCAAAGTATCAGTGTATACGGCGTATTGTAAATGTCATGAATATTAATAAGTGAATTAGACGCGGTCGCGGCGACAAGTCGCTTGATTGGAGACGGTCTGGAGCCTGCCTTATTTGACGGGAGCTTAGATGTTGGATGTTTTCTGTTTGTTTATTTTTTTGGTTTGACCACACGGAGATATTTTGTATTAGAAGAATTTAGTAATAAGTAACTAAAGTAAATTTTTACGAGGTATAATTTGTCGCATATTTTTTAAGTGTCGCTTACTGCTGTTTTATAGATGAAGATAAAGAAAAAATTGGATTTTTTCATTAGATAGAACGCCAGAAGCAATTACACTATCCAATGGTCCCAATGAGAACGCCAAATACACACATTCACTCACACAAGCACACCCATTCTCAGAACAAATAATTGCGAATCACTTAAAGATTTGTCCCATGTGGGGATCGAACCCACAACACCAGTGCAGTGGAGAGCGGCGAAGCGACCACTTAAACCTTAAACACCACAAATGCAGACAAGTGACACGTTATAAGTTGATTAAATATTTCAGTTGAAGACATTACGATCTATAATTATATTAGAATCAAAACCCGTTTGTTTCTATCTCTATAAGGAAGGCAAATTAATTTATATTTGGCCAAACAAATTTTAAGGACGCGTTTTACTCTAAACCGTTTACATTTCTATACCTTCTGCGTTCATGAATTCTGCGGCAGTAATTTATAAAATATTATTTAAATTTATTTATTTATTTATAGGATCTCCAACAAGAAATACACAACACATTATTAATAATAACATTCACAATATTCAAATTACGTGTTTCCCCAATTAGAAGAGACCACAGCGTCTACATTTATAAGAACAGAAATAAAATTTGAAATAAATAAATACTAAAATGCATGCAAAAACAGACAAACTTAAAATCTACACAACATGTCATAAGAATATTATTGGATTTAGACATACACATGCTAAGCATATGCCTTTTTAGATAAACCATTAACAGGTATCGATTCCTACTTTAGCCATAGGTCAGATAGCACTACCTACATTATACAGAGGTGTATTCTAGCATCTAGAATATTAATAACATTTTGTAGCTTTGTTTCTAAATAAATACTTATACAACTTACCAAAATAATTTGCAAAAAGCGATTCTATAAAATAAAAAACAACTGAGTTCGATCATTCGTAAACAATACACACTATTCGCATCACCAATCGCTTCAAATCTAACAACAAAATTCAAATCAAACCACAATCCAATTCCGCATTCAATTTCAAAAATCTAAACAGCGCGGATCTGTTTGAAAAACCACACAAAACAAATAATACAAAATATGTATTGTCCGGCCAAATCCGGATTTAATGTGGCGTTGGTCATCTGAGCCTGGATCATGTCACTAATCCCCGAACTAATAGCCTCCGGACAACCCTGACTCACGTTTAGAATCAACGCGAATCATAACAACCTATTCTAATTCTTCGCACGTACGAAATAGAGTTTAAATTTCAACACCCGAAAAGCTGTTTAGCAAAACAATTTTTAGGGGTGCCCAAACTTCTGTCGACGGAATGTGAAAGCATTTCTG
Source organism: Hypena proboscidalis (assembly GCA_905147285.1). Classification (NCBI taxonomy): domain Eukaryota; kingdom Metazoa; phylum Arthropoda; class Insecta; order Lepidoptera; family Erebidae; genus Hypena; species Hypena proboscidalis. The sequence goes on from LR990147.1 coordinate 5,158,058, forward strand.
TGTAAGATTATGATATTAGGGAATGTCGTAAGTACAGAGACATAATATTTTATAGTTTTGCGCGATTTATTAAAAAATCCCCTCAATTTAGACTCCCTAGTTTTTAGTTATTGATGGAGATTGCTCTTTATAATGGTCGAGTTCATAAATTGAAAATTATGAAAGAGAAATGCTCTTTCATAATTTTCAATTGCAGTTTTAGTTAAAAGAACCATACATTGTTCTTGATATAAGCTTGTTGTCACTTTTTTATGTCCAATAAGTATATATTTACAACAACAACAAAAAGTATGTATGCTCAGTTTGGAACTATATGGCGTTGTGTGTATGTGGTGATATATTTAAATATTTGATTATTTATTTGAAAAAAATATAATAGGTAAGTATAGATTTTGAGCCATCTCGGCCAATACATAAAACTAAAAAACACTATTTAAGCAAACAAAGAAATTATAATAATTACGTGATCTAGACACGTACCTAGTCTAATTTTTAGAAAACCTACATTGAAGAACTTAGTCTGAACAAAAAATTATCATAAATAAAGACACTATCCAGATTCCTTTTCTTCTGTCATTGACTGCCAAAGCCCTTGATTTTTTTAATAACGACTAATAAATTACTACCGCCTACTAATTGGATATTTAAAACATTTTTTTACAAAGAATTTATGCAAAACACTCAGTGAGGACAAATTAAAAGTACTGAAGAAAAAGTATAAATTAATGCACCCGGCCCGCATCTGTTTAATTATGTGACGAACGTTATAATATTGTGGATAAGACTTGCTAAAAATTTGAATGCACGTTTTTTGTGATGCTACCCGTTTCCGACATTGCGCATATTTCTTATGATCTTTTTTAGTCTACAAAAATACTTACTTTAATGTAATTTCGGCAATCAACTGTATAAAATAAATAAATAAATATTTCACAACTCACACACAACGCCATCTAGTTCCAAACTAAGCAGAGCTTGTAATATGGGTACTAGAATAACTGATACTAATACATAAATACTTTTTCTTTTGTAAATACATACATATTATACATAGAAACACCCATACTAAGACAAACCACCATGTTCATGCACACAAAGATTTGTCTTAAGTGGGAATCGAACCCACGACCTCGGCGTCGCAGGCAGGTACACTACCCACTCCGCCATCCGGTCGTCCAAAATTATAATTTAAAATTACAAAATTGTAATAATAAATTGTACCTATTTACTAATACTTGAAACCTGAAAGCATAATTAACATAACATCACGCCTATATTACCCAGAAGGGTGTTGCAGAGGTGTACAACACCCACATTTCACCTGTTATGTTTAGGTCCCATGGGATGGGGGGTCAGCCTACCACCATCCCATGGGACCTAAACATACGTGCGGCTATTGTGAATTTCCTGATGGAAAGTTTACATTTAACTCTTTGCTCGACCCGGGAATCAGACGCGGGACCTCGCGGTGAGAGCTGCATACGCTAAACACTAGACCATCTAAATATGAAAGGTTTCCTAATATGTACAAAACCATTGATTGCAATAGTTATTACAAGGCGAAACATAAAAAATTAAGCTTAAATGATCTAAGTTTAGCATCAGCAAGTAGCTAAGTTAAAGCTGTTGGTCTTACCTTTAACGACAATTTTTTTCCGCACTAGGAATAACTCCTGTGTCGCGGGGGTGTTCACAAACATACATTTCACTCACACAAAGCACACCCGGAGTCAGAACAAATCTTTGCGAATCACACAAAGATTTGTCCCATGTGAGGATCGAACCCACAACACCAGCGTAGTTGAAAGCGGCGAGGCGACCGCTTTAACCGCTACGCCAACCGTGCACTCACTATTTATCTTATCTTTTAATTGTAATTTAATTTTATATCCATATGTTAGACGCCACGTCAGCTTTGGCGGCCACTGAAAATCGGCGTTGTTTGTGGCTATCAGCAATGTTAGTACCACAGCATTGTCGCCGAGTGGTCACCATTATTTCCACACTGATACTAAAATTAATATTTAAATTAAGAGTATTTCTTTTTGTTATGATAGATAGATATACAGGGTGGATGCGACATAGCGACATTTATTGAAACCACAGCTTCTATACATGGTAAGTATCAATTTCCACCGGATAAAAATTCTCTGGCGAAAAAAAAAATATCACGTTCTCCGAACAATTTGAACATTGCGATCGTGCAATTTGTTCGGAAGACGTAGATTTTTTTTTTCGCCAGAGAATTTTTTATCCGGTGGAAATGCATACTGGCCATGTATAGAAGCTGTGGTTTCAATAAATGTCGCTATGTCGCATCCACCCTGTATAGAGGATTATTTATTGTACACAAAGAAAAGTAGATAATTGTGATACACAGTGTAAGTGAAACATGCACAACAGGCGGGTTATATTTGATGAACTATATATATGTATGTATGTATCTGAATGCGAAATAAAAATAGTTAGTTGTCTTGCATCTTTTTTTTATATTTCACCAATCTCAAACTGCCTACTTCTGATTATTTCTTTATCATTGCAAAATTGCGAAAAAATACATGATCCACTCTATTCTTTCGCCGCCGACGTCTTACAATTAAAAGTGTCGGCCGGAGGGTCAAAAGGCGCTATAATCAACGCGATAAATCTAAACTTTCACTAATTGAAGCAAACGCATCGATATTTATGCTAATTCACACAATTACAGGCGGAATGGGGTGTAAACATTAGTGTATTCACGCCTCACTTTGTTTCAAAAAGCAGCGATAGCCGAGTGGGAGACCGTAGGACTGCGAAGTCAAAGGTCTCGGGTTCGAACCCACGGCACACACCTCTGTCAATAATTCGTCTTCTCGAAGATAAGTGTGTATTAATCAATATATTACCGCTCGCTAACGGTGAAGGCAAACATCCTGAGGAAACCTGCCTAAGAGTGCCTAATACGTGCTCGAGGGAGTGTGAAGTCTACCAATCCGCACCTGGCCAGCGTGCTGAGAGTGCCTAATACGTGCTCGAGGGAGTGTGAAGTCTACCAATCTGCACTTGGCCAGCGTGGTGGACTATGGCCTTACCCTTCTCATCATGATAAGAGGCCCGAGCCCAGCAGACATGTATTAGATACAGGGCTGCTATTATTTTTTTTTATTATTTGTTTTTTAGTCAAATCGTTACGTGTTTATCCTTATCCTAACTATAACATACATAACATAACATCACGCCTATATTACCCAGAAGGGTGTGGCACAGGTGTAACAACACCCACACTTCACCTGTTATGTTTAGGTCCCATGGTGAGCCGTTCACCATCCACAGGGCACAATTCCAACTCAGGGCTGCTAAAGTAAATTTCCTGACGGAAAGTTTAAAACAACACTTTGCCCGACCCGGGAATCGAACCCGCGACCTCGCGGTGAGATGTGCATACCCTGACCACTAGACTATCGCAGCTATTTGCCTTTAAATAAGTTCTTCTTCTTCTTCGTCGTGTCATTGGCTGAGTCAAATTTTATTTTGACTTGCCATCGTGGTAATTCGCTTTGAAGAACTCGCGAATTGCCCAGGGTGCGCCAGACGTATGGAATCGTTGTGTACGTCACTCGGGGAGGCTCCTTTCATGCACCACACACTTTAAATAAGTTAATAGCAGGCTAATGATAATTTGACAAAATCTAACTTAACTTCCTCGATGGTCCAGTGGTTAGCATATGCGCCTCTCACCGCGAGGTCTCGGGTTCGATGCCCGGGTCGGGCAAAGTGTGCACGGGGTTGGAATTGTCCCCGGTTAATGGCGATATTCTCAAGTTTAGATAGATAACCTTCTTATTTATAAGTTTGGTAGATGCTGAGTTATGCAGTTAATATTTTTCGGTCAGATTTTTGTATAAGTAACGATTCTGATGTCCAAATTTATTTACGGGGACCACAATGGTCTATGGAATTGTGCCCGATGGATGGCGATAGGCTTACCCTCTATCACATGGGACCTAAACCTAACAGGTGAAGTGTGGGTGATTAACACCTCTGCCACACCCTTCTGGGTAATATAGGCGAGATGTTATGTTATTAACGTTTATTAAAAATCTCAACCAAACAATACCTACTCACTCTATCGGCTCGCATTCATCCCTCAACAGCACAATACGTCTATACACCGTCCAAAAATCCCACTTTTAAATCAAAATGTCTATGAAAAGGTTGAAAAATACCTCTACTCCCCATTTTGGGTACATTTACATACGAATAGTCTCTCTTTTGTCATTCCCAACGTATATTTCACTTTCGTTTCTTGTATTGTGATGCTGGGACTAAATATTATTTGATGTGTTGCGTCGGGCGTGACGAAGCAGCTATTCTGTTTTAGCGTGATAGATTTCTAGCCTTAAGTGGAAACAATAGCTTGGCTGGTCTCCATTGAAAAGTAATATGGGTTTAACGTTGATATTATTAAGTTTTTATCTATTACTAGCTGACCCGGCGAACTTCGTACCGCCTTAGCGTAAATTTGATGCACTTCTTTATTTTGTATAGCTGACCTATCTTATGTATGCGTACCTATTCAATTTGAACTGGAATCTATAATATCCTCCATATAAAAATGAATACCTATTTCCCTGGTCTCGTCATACCTGAGAAGGACTTTACTAATTTTATTAAATAAAAAACAAAATATATATTTTCTTAATAGTGTTTATTCCGTAAGGTTCAATAATTTCACTTATATTTTTACAGAAAATTTATTAATATGTATTTTTAAATATATAGATTATAGACAAATCATACCTAAAACAATAAAATGCGTACAAAGAAACCGATGAAAAAAATATAGGACCGGCAAAGTAAAAAGGTCAATCAAGTAGCATTACTTACTGCATATCATGGTTTAGTGGCATCAATCCTGCGATATGGAATCATCTTCTGGGGCAACTCAACTAATAGAGATATAGTTTTCAAAGCCCAGAAGAGATGCATACCTGCTATGTGCGGTTTGAAATCGGGGGACAGTTGCGTTCCATACTTTATATCATTAAAAATATTAACAGTTCCAGCACTTTACATATTTGAAGTATGTGTATTTGTTAAAACAAACTCGTCACTATTTGAAACAAATACATCCAAACGGGGTGTTCCCTTACGTTCTCAATACAAAAATTTACTAAGCAGGCAAAGATGTAACACAGCATTATTAAGTAAGAGCATTCTGGGAATGGCACCGCGCATATATAATAGACTCCCAGAAGCCATAAAGTGTCTCAATGTTCCACAATTTAAGAAAAGTTTAAAATTGTTTTTAATTAATACGTGTTTTTATAGAGTAGAAGATTTTTTATACGATTGATGTTATTTCTGTTTTATTATATGTGTATAAAAATGTTTATTATCTCTTAAAAGTGTATTCAAATAATATTAGCCTAAAAAATTGCATGCTGTAATTTACAGTGAAACATGTTGGACAATTTACCATGTAAGATCAGTATGTAACCATGTTTTCGCAAATAAATATATTGATTGATTGATTGATTGATTGATTGAGGATTTGAACCTGCGTCCTCTGCATTCCGGGCAGACGCTTTAACCGCTAAGGTCATAGAGGTCGTAGTTCCAAATCCTGCCGGTCCCATATTTTTTTCAACTGTTTCTTAGTAAAGTTTGCTAAGCACAGCCAAATGTTATAATAATCAATAAGAAACTAAAATGCATATTTGGTAGCTCCCATATTTTCAAAATCATTATTTTAATTTTCAGTTGGTGTGTAATCCAATAATTACAGGTGTACAACACCCACATTTCACCTGTTACGTTAAGGTCCCATGGGATAAGGAGTGAGCCTATCGCCATCCACCGGACACAGTTCCATAAACCATTGGAGTCCGCGTTAATCCACCATCCGTAAACCATTGTGGTCCCCGTTAATAAATTTGGACATCAAAACCGTTACTTATACAAAAATCTGACCGAAAAATATTAACTTCATAACTCAGCATCTACCAAACTTATAAATAAGAAGGTTATCCATCTAAACTTGACGGGAGAAATATCTCACACTTTCATCGCTTTTTTCCCCACCATGGGGTACATCTAGCATCTCTTTCGCACGTCTGACACGTGACCAGCGTACTAGTGGCGTGAGATTTTCTCCCTTAAGCAATTTCCGTGAAAAATCACCTGGTTAGATACTATGGCGGTCCAAATTAGTTTCCTAGTTGTGAAATTATTTTGGATATATTTTGGTGTTAAATCAAAATAAAAATAATAACCTAGACATCAGTAGCTCTTTCAGAGAATTTAAAAAGGTTTTATATAGTCTTGACACTGAAACCCATTCGTGATAAACGTATGGTTATTATAATAATATTAATATTAATAACTGACATTTTTTTGTACCTATATCTAATGATATAGCAGTTATTCAATAATAATAAAATCTAGATTTAGTTATTTAATTCTATTGTAAAACTAAAATTCTATTTGTATTGTGAAACTTATTTAAATGTGCTTGCTGTGGCCTTCTGTAGGTGAAGGTACACATACAACAATGTTTAAATCTAGATTAATACTACAAACTGTATGACATCTGTGTATATATGTTGCTGGTCCTAAATAAAATAAATAAATAAAATCTTAATGGTTAGGAGAGTATTTGTGAATGAGTTCGTTTGAGGTAGATTTTTTTAAAACGACTCCCGTATTAGAAATAACTCCTGAGTAGCGGGCGTGTTCACAAACATACATTTCACATACACAAAGCACACACATAATCAGAACAAATCTTTGCGGATCACACAAATTTGTCCCGTGTGGGGATCGAACCCACAACACCAGCGCAGTTGAAAGTGGCGAGGCCACCGCTTCAACCACTACGCTAACCGTGCACTGAATCACCGCCTTATCCGTAATCCGACGAGAGCCTGTATCCAAATTGAAATGTTAGTATTCAAACTTGATTTGCGATTTGGGATAATAGTTACAATCAATTAGCTACAATCTTAAGTAGGATATTTAAGGGCTGTAGGATATAAACGGAGTCAATAGATAACTTAAGATTATATTTAATTTTGACCACTTTTATCGATGACACACAGTCGAGTTAAAATTTTATTTTCGTACTGAAAAATTCCGTAATTATCTAATGCGTAATTTTAAATCTAGCTATTATGCCTAGTGCTTAATTTTCAACAGAAAAAAACATGCAATAAAGCGGCAATAATTTATTTATTTATTTATTTAATTATCTCCAACATGAGCTATACACATTATAGACATAATATATAACAAACACATTAAGACATTTTAGTGTATTCCCTCAATTAAAGGAGACCACAGCTTACAAATATTACATAAAAAGATCAATAATGATAATAGCAAGAAAGTACCGCTAGCAAAACAGCAATAAACTAGAAATGAAAAGCATATTTTATAACTCGCTCAAACAAACAAACCCTCATAACAATATGCAAATACAAATTGATTAAAACAATAACAATAAACCAGGGATCGAATAAGGCATCGAGATGAATCGATTCGATTCGATCTTAACGATTATTGTTCCCTACTAGGTATGGCGTAATTACTCGTACTATTGTCCGAATCGATTTATCGATGTCGGTGAAACGATTTATAAATTGTTTTAATTGACGATAGAATTAATGATGGATATTATGAGAGTGAAGAATTAGCTACTGGTGTAATTCTTGATTTAGAGAGGCATAGCTAGTCGGGAAAACTGATTGTAAAATCGAAAAGATATACAATTTCATATTTAAAATATGTTGCAAATTGATGGTATGCCACAGTTTGATAACAGTGATTACATTGAAGGTTTCCGTGTCTCCCGTATCAGACATTTTAGAGCCAAATCATACCACCAAACTACAACACAATATCTATTGGTGGGTAAATATTCAAAAACATAGTAACACATGAATAATAAACGTATTAAATTAAGGAAGTCAGTTAGATTAAAGCAATTAAGTTACAATAGTAGTTAAATAAAATTTAAATTCATGCCGTTAAGATTTCTTTGCTGTCGTTACTTCTATCCTGACTTGAGTTTTATAGTTTGCTGGTAAAATCTGTATTTATGCCGCAATTTACGGATTTAAAATGAAATTAAACCTTGCCAATAGAACTGGAACACGGCATTTCTTGTTGACAAAATTTTAATAATAGCAGCCCTGTATCTAATACATGTCCCATCTCTGGGCTTGGGCCTCTTCTCATGATAAGAAGGTTAGGTCAGAGTGCCCACGCTGGCCAAGTGTGGATTAGTAGACTGCATACACCCTCGAGCACTTTTTAGGCACTTTCAGGCATGTAGGTTTCCTCACGATGTTTTCCTTCACTTATAGCGAGCGATAATTTATATGATAAATACACATATCTTCGAAAAGACGAATCTTAAAGATTTATTAAGATAAGTGCGTGCCGTGAGTTCAAAGCCGAGACATTTGACTTCGCTGTCCTACGGTCTCCCACTCTGCTATCGCTGCTTGGGACAAAGCTGTACCTACTATTAAATACATTCCCATTTAGCTTTAAACTGGTTAATCCGATCGCAAATACCGCTGAATAATCAGGCAAAAAATGGCTTCAAAATCAGATGCAGTACCAATATGGCGGCGTAAAGGTAAAGATATGGCTATCAAGTATGCGGCACATCGTTAATAATAAGTTTATCTTTTATTATAATTATTATCTTTAACCTTACTCGGTTATACCGGTAATAGTAAGGCTCATTATCATGGGACTATGTACTGACCACCAACCTATACATTGCCAGAATAAGATGGTCTGGCGTTGTATTGGATTTTCGTGCAATGCGAGATCAGCTTATTCTGGACATGGAACATTACTGGCAAAGTATCAACCTATGCATATGCAGTATAAGATGGTCTTGCGTTGTCAGTGGTGATCTGTGTCTTGTGGTCAGCCTTCCAGTCTTACCATCTTCCAAAGTATATAATGCAGTTCCAGACAAAATTAAAACTTTAACCAACCAACGTTTTTCACAAGAACTTCGCAAATGGCTTCTAAAAATGAACCTTTATTCTGTGGCTGATCTTTCTACCTCTAAATATAAATAATAATATAATAATGTATCGGTATTTTAAGAGTTGTATTGTGTTGTTTGTGTAGTTATAATTATAATGTCATTAACTTTATTTTAATTTATGTACTTAATTAATATTAGAACACGAATTTTATAATGTTATGAAGCCATTTAATGTAATTATGATTTGTAATTGTAATTTTAATCATTAATGAAATAACACTAACATTTAATTTTTATTTTTATTTTTTGTTTTGTCATGTCATTTAATATGATAAAGTGTTTATGGCTCTTGAAATAACTAATTTAAGAACTTAATGTACCTCGCTTTAAGACAATAAATATTCTATTCTATTCTATTCTATTCTTATTCTATTATATTGTATTCTATTCTATTCTATTCAGTGCAATGCGAGACCAGCTTATATTGGACATGGACTTACATTATGGCTTACATTGGCATTACTGGCAAAGTATCAACCTATGCATCCAGTATATGATGGTGTCGTATTGTATAGCCTTCTCTTCCAATGCCAGACCAGCTTATTCTGGAAATGCAGAGCGTGTACACACGGCTACCAACCTATACATTACCAGTGTAAGATGGTTTGGGTTTTTAAGCGTCTCGTGACCGCCGGTACAGCGTGAAAAAATTGTATCTCCTCTGAAAGCCCCGAGACATCTACGAGGACCCTGAGTCCGAAGCCCAAGCCACTTCTCGTTTTCACGAGGAGGAGTATGACCCCATTTGAGAGTGGTTCAGCCACGGGCAAATGCCGTGCCTCTTCTCCGCAAGGAGGGGGTCCACGAAGATACGCGATGACGTAAGCTTCTCGTGCAATCCTAGATCAGCTTATACTGGAAATGTATAGGTAGATCGGTAGCTGGACTTGGCGACAGGTTTAGCTTCTTGTTGGGGAATGTAATTTACGCTTTTTATATAGTATTGTGCACGAGTTTCATTGATGTCATATTCAATGTACTATTGAGCGATTTCATTTTTGACGTCTCTGCAGTAAAAATCGATAACTTTTGTTTTCATATAGCTATAAATAATAATATATAATAAAATGATTAATAGCCGTTGTTTCTGACACCCATAATTATAAATGTTATGTACATCGGAAATTGAGTTTCTAATTATAATTTGTTTGGTGATGTTTGATGTATGTGATGTGGCTGTACTTTATAAAAAAATAAATCATTTATATATATTAATTATTAATGTTTACTTCGTTATTTATATATATATATATATATATATATATATATATATATCTCATTTAAACATAGATATTTTAGATTCGAGCAATAAATAACTACAAAATGCTACTGCACTACAAAATTATTTATTTTTAAACACATTCGACTATTTATTTGTGTGGTGAACAATTTTTTTTATCTCAGCAGTTCGGAAATTCGTTCTTTATTGTGTGAAAATAGAAAGTATAACTCGATTTTACTTCGTTTTGCTCACAGCTTTTGAGCAACTGAGGTGAAAAGTCGCATGTACAACACGAGATCAAAGTTATTAATATCTCATAATTGAATTGATTCTACTACATAATCTTTCGCTAAATCGGGACATAAAAATGAACACTCTAAGAAAATACTAACTTTGCTCTCTTGCTGCACAAATACCTATTGTGTAACTACATGCCGAACAAAGCACAAAAACAGTACCAACAAAGCTTCTCCAACGTGGTGGTCTAAACCAAAACAAACAAAAAAACAATATAGAAAAAAAAAAACAGAAAATCAAAAGGCTTCAGTAAATAAAGGAAGGTATTTAGTATTCACACCGCATCGTCAGCGTGGCTTAAGACACTGGAAATAAATGAAATAATGAAAAACCGGCTCTCGGACTAATCCCGGACAAATTAGATCCGGCGGTGTTGTTACAAATTGAAGCGGGTAGTAGGGTTATAGTCAAGTAGTTCATGGCAGAAAGCACCACCCTATGTAGCACACGGGCGTGTAGTCCACCTCATGGTAAGTGGTAATAACAGTCGATGAACATGTACAGTGGGCCAAGCAATAAGTATGCAGGGAAACATTTCTACGCATAGGGTAAACTGACTGCAATAGGTATACATGTATGAGCTACATATTTAATAAGTGTAATATATACACTATTTAGGTATGTAACTCTCTTATCCATAGCTGTAGTAAGTCTTTACTATGACTTAGAAGTTTTTATCCTGCATACCTAACTCGTTGGCCCACTGTACAATGAAAATCATTGTCAATCATTCATTATTCAAAGACTACCTTTCCAATAGAACGCAATGCGTTAAAATCGGCAACTTAATTAGTTCAGAGGAAACCATAAACTATGGTGTACCACAGGGTAGCATCTTGGGGCCTACACTGTTCATTATATACATAAACGAGCTATGTGATCTTCAACTACCCCAGTGCAACATCATAACCTATGCAGACGATACTGCATTATTTGTCCATGGCCCATCTTGGGACGAAGTGAAATCGCACACTGAAAACGCTTTGGCTTTAATCACATCTTGGTTATCAATAAATTGTCTAACACTCAATATGAATAAAACTAACTTTATCACATTCGGTCATAATACATCCCTGATTCCACCTGCAATAACTATTTTTCCACATAATCCTGCTGACCACATGGACATTTGCAATTGCCCACCGATCGCCAGAGTCACCCAAACGAAATATCTCGGTATATATATAGACCAATGTCTAAATTGGAAACAGCATATCGACGCCCCCACCGAATAAAATGGTAACCGAAAATCGCTAACTTTACAGGAAAAATAAAAAACGTTATTTTCTCAATACTTGGCGTATTAAAAAAACAATGGTATTGTGTTACATATCAAATGGAAGGTATTTTTTTATTCTCTCTTGCTGGTTATTTATATGTTTAAATATATTAAACTTAAAAGAGTTATTTACAAAAATGTACATTGCCGATAGTGGTCCTGCGTGCAGTTTACCATAAAACGCTTTTACCGTTTTATTCGTGTGATTATTTTTCTTATATATGATATTGCAATAGAAGTATACACTAATATTCGCTGATACTTTTACTAACGGATAGTAATCGCACTATCATGATAAACTCAAACTCAAACTCAAATCGTTTATTGCTTACTAAGTGTTACATTTTGGTCTTAATAATAATTACATAGGTCCTTAATACTTAGCGGCCTTTTGCAGGCGTTGCAATATTTTATTATACATAGCAAAATTTCCATATCAACTAAACTAGACTCAAAGCACTAATGACAATACCAATGTTTAAAAATCTCTTATTCCTTATTATTTTTACATCATTGCACACATTATACATTGATTGTTTTATACAATATTATTCATTTATATAGTAGGAGGAAATTCTAGAACAATATAATATAAATATGACATATTATCACATAATTTTATGTACATATATTATAATAATGAAAAAATATATTTATGCGTGTAGTCATATATATGTATGTATGTATATCCATTTTCATTGGGTTTTATTGCTTAATTTCCATTAATTTAATGAATTATTATCTAAATATTCTTTAACTGAATAGTAGCAGTTTTGGATAAGGTGATGTTTAAGTTTCCTTTGAAAGGACAATAAAGTTTCTTGGTTCTTTATGTCATTTGGCAGTTTATTAAATATTTTTATTGCCATATAATATGGGCTTTGGTTAAGCATTTTTATACGGGATGGTGGCAAGTATAACCTTTTTTTGTGGCGTGTATTTATGCTATGGGTATCTTCAACTTTAAGAAAGGTATTAATATATTTGTAAACGAATGTGCAAATGTCCAGTATATTATATTGATGGCAGTGTTAATAGCTTAAGTTGAATAAAATATGGTCTGCAGCTTTCAGTGCTGTCTATATGGGTGAGGATTCTTATACATTTTTTCTGCATTATGAATAGTTCATTACTGTTCACACTGTTTCCCCACAGCATGACACCATATCGCAGCCACGAGTATGCGTATGCGTAGTATGCTGACAAAGCTGTTTGAGTATTTGTGCTTTGTTTTATTTGGAAAAGGGCATAGGTGAATTTCGATAATTTAGATTTTATACTTTCAATATGACTTTTCCAATTAATATGAGTATCTATTTTTAATCCAAGCAGACATGATGAATTCACTTCCTCCAGGGGAGTGTTTTGGAATACTATGTTTATGTCAAGGGGTGGTTTATTGTATGATCTAAACTGCATAATTTTCGTTTTATTTGAATTTATTTCTAGATTATGGATTTGAAGCCAATTGGTTACGGTAGAGAGGGTATTTTGAACTAAAGAATTCGAATCATTAGGGTTATCACATTTAATTAGTATTGAGATATCGTCTGCAAACAATATGGGTAAATTATTTTCTTTATTCAGTATCTTAGGTAAATCATTGATGTATATTAGGAATAATATACATCCAAGTACACTGCCCTGAGGAATTGCGCACGTTAATTTTATTTCGTTTTTTATTTGTTTATGTTTTTTATCCCTATCGTAGTGTTCCACCTGAACTATTTGTATACCATTTTGTTCGTGTAACCTTTCACATATTTTGTTGTCAAATATCGAATGTATAATCTTTTAATGATATTTTTCACATTTATGAAAGTAAGAAACTTAAATTGTTACATTAAAATGTTATCGTATGAATGTAAATAATTATAATATTGATAGTAATAATTACTATAATAAAATTATTATAAAATGATTAAGAGTAACTATAGGGTTTAATGTTGGGAGAGGTCTATGTCCTACGGTGGACTGCGATAGGCTAATTAATTGGTAGGGTTTTATTGATAATAAATATATTATAATATATTATATTATATAATAAAATAATATTATACAATAAAAACACATTTTGGTCGTCAACTAGTGTTACTGGGGACTTTAATGCCCACTACCAGGAGTAACTGTTCCCGTACGAGCACACTCACCATGCTGGAAAAGAGATGCGCAAACTGGCTTTCAACCTCACTTAGCTGGTCTAAGGGTTCCAGATGTTGACAGCCAAATAGCCAATTACCTGTAGTTTCTGCTGACTACCGACCCGGATCACTATGCAGTGTCAGTGTCGGCACCTTTAGGCAGCTCTGACCACTGTCTAGTGAAATCTGTGTCGGTATATTCTCCACCTAACCTTAGCCCGAAATGCACAATGCGGATATGGCGATATAAGTCAGCAGACTGGGATGGGATGCGCTCATTCTTTGCATCCTATTCGTGGTTGCCCATTTGCTTTTCTTCGGGTGATCCTTCACCATGCGCAGACGCTATAACAGATGTGCTGCGCCAAGGTATGGAATATTTTATTCCTTTTTCCGTTGCAAACACATATAGCAAAGCACAGCCTTGGTTTGGAGCTGAGCGTGGACGTGCTGAAGCACGGAAACACGAGATTTTTTTTGCCTGGGCTGATGCTTGAAACCGTAAAGCTAGCGACATACCGGATAAGAAGAAAGCTTATAACAGGGCAACCAAATCCAGCAAAAACGCTCTACGGAAGGCTCGATTTGACCATATTCGCTGCATTGTATCAAACTCGCTACACACCGAGAAATCAGTCGAATGAAACTTCTGCTGCCCTTCACCATCTCCACTGCTGAATCTTAATGGGTCACTTAACTACACTGCTGAAGAGGAAGCGAACTTATTCGCTTCTATATTAGCAGAATCTTCGTGGCTAGATATTACTGGCGCTTTACCCCCTCGTCCAGTAGTTTGCGTGACTTCTATATCGGACGTACGCATACGTCAGACAGGCTCTTCTTAGCAAGCTACTGTCTCGAAGGACAATCCTATGAGGAGCACACAAAACGGCTGAAATTAAGGTGATAAATAGGAAGCCCTTTAGATACCCGACCGACCAACTACATCGTAATTACAAAGTCCTGACAGTTCGTCAACTTTTTATGCTTAAAGCAATTTTCCATACTCATACAAGTCTTGAGTATGATCCTATCGCCTACACCTTAGCCAGTAGAAAGCACGCGATATGCGAGCCGGATACGCATAGAACTTCGTTCGCGGCTTGCCAGTGTTACGTTCTGGGTCCAAGACTTTACAATAGAGCTAATAGAAGCATAAGCCTCTACACTAAATCTAGATATGAATGCAAAAAAATGCTTACAAATTGGTTGCAGCATCTGAATTACGATGAAACAGAGTATTTGCTCGAGGTTCTAATTTAACTCCTACGACCTAATCAATAAAATAGTAGTTTATCCATAATGTAGTTTGTAGTTTGTTTCTTTTAAGTATATAACAAATAGTAATAATGTACTCGTTCCTACTCATGTTTATTGCTTGCGTGGGTTTCCTGGTGACCTATAAATACAGATACAAACTGTTGTGTCTAGTTTAGGCACCAGTCTCACAATTACAGTTTTTTGTTTGTATAGGCCCTAAGATACACTAGAAATAAGTTTTATTGTTGATATTATTTATATTTGTATTTTAATTGTTTGGGAGAATAAATATATTTTTATTTATTATCCCTCCATCCCCGTTTTACCATCGGACTACTAGATAAACGGCACTCAGGCACCGCTTCACAGTAGATATTCCACTAATACGCACAGAGCCTAATACATTTTTTATGCGAACTGCCAAAAATGGAACGCCTTGCCCGAGTTTGTGTTTCCGTATGAGTACAACTTGGATCTCTTTAAAGCAAGATTTAATAGGTATCTCATAGGTAAGCGTGCTCCTCATCATCACTTACCATTAGGTGAGATCGTGGTCAAACACGTGCCAATTCACCATACAAAAAAAAATCAAATATAGCAACAGTGGAATTACTAATATCGAAATTTTCTTTCTTTATAATGTATATGTTTCTGATAACTTTCTTCTAAAGAACGCTTACGATATTAAAAACTGAAATTGAAATATTGTGTGCCGTTTTACAACATAAATCAAATAAAAATTACCCGCGAATAAAATGGTAAAGCGCTGTTGCCGAATTCATTACGTAGTATATTTACTAGAATATTATTGTTATCGCATATTACCGGATAGTAAAGGTAGTCGCTAATTGGTAATGAGGTATAATATGTTTATTCGTGTACATAAATTGTGTGTGCCTGCCGCCGAATAAAACATATTTTCTTAATAACTTTGCTATAAACAACGCAAAAATTATGAAAAAAATCTATCAGATGTAACTAAGTCTGTAGTATTCGAATATGCAATAACATTTTTTTACAGTAAAGTGACTTTGCCATAGTATTCGGTGGGGGCGTCGATATCCTTAAGTTAACGGATCGGGTGCGAAAACTTATTTATATCTTTAAACTTCTACGTAACGCAGCTGATTTAACCACCCTTAAGATGACCTACTACTCATTAGGACAATCAACAATTTCTTATTGCATCACCTCCTGGGGTGGTGCAGCCAAAACTAATCTTCTACCCTTGGAAAGAGCACAAAGAGCTGTTCTTAAAGTCATGTCTAAAAAACCTTATCGTTATCCTACTTTCAGACTCTATACAGAACTATCGGTATTATCAGCGAGACAGCTCTTTGTGCAACAAGCAATTCTTAAAACATGTCACAATACCTTACGATCCCAGTTTAAATACCCGAAAACGTAGATCTGACAAGGTGTGCTCTCCAATACGACATAGGACTGTACTGGCCAAACGCCACTATAAAGTCATAAGTGGTTTTTTTATATAATAAACTAAATAAAATACTAAATATATATCCACTTAGCAGAGAACAATGCAAAAATAAATTAAAAACATGGCTTGTCAGTCAAAATTACCTAGAAACAAAGTCCCTACTAGATACCTTAAAATAAATAAATTTGCTTCCTATTTTCTGCATATCTCGTTATAGCACTACAGTATATAAGTATATCCCTCTCTTTACATCCACAACACTCCCTACTCACACGCTTCAAACACATTTACTCGGTATCGCATAAGTAGATACATCACACGCATTTCATTCGTTTTCACACTGACTCTGACACACACACTCACACATGCAGTCAGTTTTTTATTTAATTTTTTTTTTTTTTTTTTTTTTTTTTTTTTGTTTACTTTAAATAAACTTATGTCGTTTTTACCATTAAGATCTATATCTAAGGCGTACGATTGTTTACCTAGTTTCCTGAATAAACAGGCTTGCCTATTTCAGGAACTAAATGTGCCCACTATACTTTTCACATGAAATGAAATGTACCAATTATATAAATCGCTTGTGGCTGCTTGTGGCGTCTCTTTTGCTCCTGTAACACAGGTTAAGTCCTAGCATAGAAGCGAAGGATTCGTTTTGAACACCACAAGCGACCGAACGTACCAACACTACATTTTATGTAATTTGGTTGTCTGTTGTTTGCCCGAAGAATATATGCCATAATATTCATATGCCCGAATTTCATTTACCCGAATTTCATTTGCCCGAATGTTTTGTTTACCATAAAAGACATGTGACATACTGTTATTTGCCCGAACATTAGATTTCATAATGATTCGAATGCCATACGTATTGTTTTCCATACTTTCAATTGCAATAATATTATTTGCCCGAACATTAGATTACATAATGATTCGAATGCCATACGTATTAATCCATACATTTAATTGCAATAATATTATGCAACAGAATTTTCAAACGCCATACTAAATTAATTTCCAATCTATCTAAGGTATGTATTTGCTCATGAAATTTTAACAGGCGCTCTAAAATTATTTAAAAACTTAAGTAATTACAAATTAGTGGGTAGGAAAAATATTTGTAGGCGATATTTATTGACAAGAGTATAACTGGATATAAATAAAGTATGATTATAGTATTAAAATTGATTTATTTCTAATACCTACTTATCACTCTATTCAGTCCAAGTCGCTTCCGTACAAATTTAACCTAACGCCTTTGTCCTAATATTTAAGGGATTGTCTTTCATGTTTCTAACCTAACCTAACCTATTATTTTTTATAATTATTTTAACCTATTTTACAAGGAATTTTGGTAGGAAATGATGTTATGGCATATGATAGTTACGGCTTACAATGATTATTCTGGCACTTCGCCGGCCGCTGCCGCGGCACGCTCGCTTCGCTCGCTCGGCTCGTGCGTTGTCTTTCATGTTTCTAACCTAACCTACCTATTAATTTTTATAATTATTTTAACCTATTTTACAAGCAATTTTGGTGGGAATATGATAATTACGGCTTACAATGATTATAACAAATGATGTTATGGAAATTGATTTTATGGGAAACAATGATTATAACAAATGATGTTATGGCAATTAACTTTATGGGAAACAAAGTTTCGAGCACGTGACTAATGAATATGACAAATAAAATTGTCAACATGTTATGGCATATGATAGTTACGGCTTACAATGATTATACTGGCACTTCGCCGGCCGCTGCCGCGGCACGCTCGCTTCGCTCGCTCGGCTCGTGCGTTGTCTTTCATGTTTCTAACCTAACCTACCTATTATTTTTTATAATTATTTTAACCTATTTTACAAGCAATTTTGGTGAGAAATGATGTTATGGCATATGATAATTACGGCTTACAATGATTATACTGGCACTTCGCCGGCCGCTGCCGCGGCACGCTCGCTTCGCTCGCTCGGCTCGTGCGTTGTCTTTCATGTTTCTAACCTAACCTACCTATTATTTTTTATAATTATTTTAACCTATTTTACAAGCAATTTTGGTGGGAATATGATAATTACGGCTTACAATGATTATAACAAATGATGTTATGGAAATTGATTTTATGGGAAACAATGATTATAACAAATGATGTTATGGCAATTAACTTTATGGGAAACAAAGTTTCGAGCACGTGACTAATGAATATGACAAATAAAATTATGAGAAACAATAATATGTCAGGTGAGTATTATAGCCATAGAAATCTTAATAACTAGTCAATAGAAATGCTATCGACTATCTTTTAACACTGGGACGCATGTCGCCGGTTTTCAAATACCACTTTTTGTATTCCTACAAACAAAATTATTCTTTTTGGCGATGACATTAAGACGACAATTCCTCAACTCGCACTTATGTTCGATTAGACAAATGCGCTTGTATTCCTGCAAACAAAATTATTCTTTTTGCGATGACATTAAGACGACAATTCCTCAACTCGCACTTGTGTTTGACTTGACAGATGCGCGGCGACAAGGTCACGCGTCTTTGACATTTCTATTGCCTTATTATTAAGATTTCTATGATTATAGCAAATAAAATTCGGGCAAATGAAATTCTGGCAAACGGCGGTACACCATGTAATTTAGTTAAGTGGCTTTGTATCTGCATTTATTACTAAATAAAGATTATTATTATTATTATTCCTCTTTATTTATCTTTAAACTTATCTTATATATTTTTAAATATGATTTATAAAAAATACAAAAAAAACATTTAAAAATATTAAATATTTTATTATTATTATTATTAATTAACAGCTATACGTTGGCACAGCTGAGGACTGCCGACAATGTTAAGTTTCATGTGCCTGTAATTTCAGGGCTTATCTAACCAACAACTCGGCACATAATACTAGTATTATTTAGGCAGTTTAAAGGGAAGACCGGTGAGACATAGTGCTTAAGGGAAGACTCCCGAGCGCCGTGTTTTCGTTTTCATAGTAACGTAATATGGGTTTGACTTTAATATTATTAAGTTTTTATTTAAAGACAAATCTTTTGTAGTTTTTAGTATTCACACCGCATCGTCAGCGTGGCTTAAGACACTGGAAATAAAATGAAATAATGAAAAACCGGCTCTCGGACTAATCCCGGACAAATTAGATCCGGCGGTGTTGATACGAATGGAAGCTGGTAGTAGGGTTATAGTCAAGTAGATCATGGGAGAAAGGACCACCCTATGTAGCACACGGGCGTGTAGTCCACCTCATGGTTAGTGGTAATTACAGTTGACGAACAAATGCAGTAATGCTGCCAGCATTTTGGGTACGAAGCCTTCTAACAGTGACTTATTAAATTCATATTAAGTTATTAGACTAGATTATTAGATAGATAAAATTTTATTTGCAAACCTTTCCATTACAAACTAAAGTTAACTATTGAAAGATAATAACAATATGCAAAGGGCGGTCTTATCGCTTGACACAATATCTGCCAGGCAACCTTTATACATAACAAATAAAAAAATACTTTATAGATTAATTAATTTAACATTATTTCTACATTAATTAATTTTTTTTTTTTTCGGATTATAACTAATATGACTGTGAAATTTATAACCTTTTATTTAATTTATAAATTTAAATTATTTTTGAACATAGATTGAGATAATTTGTATCATGTATTCAACACAATATAATATTGTTTAAGACTACATGAAATAAATGAAATGAAATAACATATTTAACAACAGAACTCTACCAAAAATAGACAGAAAAAAACTTTTACTAGCATATCAATTCACACAACTTTACTAAACCATTTATATCGACTAAAAGGGTTTAATCGATAAAACTATAGGCCAAATAGTCAATATCAGTGACCAAAAAGCCGGTTGTCTTACAAAGCGTGTAAGTGGCAGTGAGCCAGGACTCGCCAACTCTAAATTACATGGTAGGGCAGTAATTGTGATTGGATTTCGTCGCTTTTTACCAGTTTTTAGGGATCAACGTAACCTTTTACTAAATCGTAACATAACATCACTCCTATATTACCTAGAAGGGTGTGGCAGAGGTGTTTATAACCCACACTTCACCTGTTATGGCTAGGTCTCATGGGGGGTGGGGGGTGAGCCTATCGCCGTCCACCTATTGCAAATCACCATTAATATTATCATTTATCAATTAAATAAACCACTTCGCCCGACCCAGAAATCGAACCCTTGACCTCGCTACGCTGATCACTAGACTATCGAGGCAGTCTATTAAATCTAATACTAATGTTAATAAAATATTGGATATCTGGACACAATTTAATTTTATTTATTTAATTTATCTAAATAATTTTGTAAGTATGTTAATTCTATAGATATACATAATAATTTCAGAAAATATTAATTGTGCCTCATTTAGTGTGAGTCTGTACTCTAATAAATATGAATACTAATTTAATGTTACCGTACTTTAACTCAAAATTAATACGATATTATTGCGTCTTAATCGTCGTTTAATTTTACATAAACCATTTCCATAAACATCACATACGGAACCATCGTTCTGACATCTGATTCGCCCCCGCCAATTATTATTTACCTGTCTTTTTTCACATCTAAGCCTTTGTTTCGTCCGTGAGAACACTCGATCGAAAATTACCATTTTTAGATATTGGATTATCGACATCCAGATTTGAGCTTATTTTGGTCGGCAGAATCGATTTGGTTTGTTAGGAATAATCGATTCAGAATATCGAGTAACACGGTTTGGGCGGTGTCGTGCGGCACTCGACATGATTTTGTTGTGTTTGAATAATTTTGAATCTGGAATTTTGGAACACTTACCGACTGTTGACTGATGCCGCGTTCGATACGCCATCTACTGCTGGTTTTCTGCAACAATGAGAGTTTGTTAGAAACATGAACAGAATGGCCGTTAAAATAATTTACGTTGATATGCATAATAATACTAATCGAACCCAAAGGCCTCTTTTATCTCTTGTTACTCGAAATAAATTAATTTTAATTTAAAAAAATAATTAATTTATTCATCAATCTATCACTTGCATAGACCAGCTGTCTTAAAATTTACCTTTAAAATTTAGGTAATTATGGTACTCGCAAAGTTTTGTTCTGACTTTGTGTGTGTGAAATGTATGTTTGTGAACACCCTCGCAACACAGGAGTAATTCTTAGTGCAGGCGACCTTTAAAAAAAATGCGATTCAGCCTTGTTTTGGGATAAGATTAATCTTAAAAGACTTTGGAAAATAGTTAGTTATTACTAACTAATATAACATTCTTATCTCTCCTCTTTTTTTTATTTTTCGTTAATGGACCAACTTATCGAAATATTATGGACACACCAGGAACTGACGAGTCCTAGACACAGGGAAATTGATTTTATGAATTACTAATACAACATGTTAAACCAGAGATTTATTTTATTGTCTTGTAAATAAAACCATTTTCATTGTTGGGTGACTTACCTCCAGTACGGTTCAGAGAGGCTGCTGGAAGCTCCATAATGAGGAGCCAAGTAAGGACTATGGTAGTTTACCATAGGCACTGCGTACATTGTTCTATTAACTTAGGAACGTTTTCATTTAATAACCGACGAAGAAATGGAGAAACTTCTCAATTCGAATGTTCTTTATTCAAATGTATTTTATTTGGCAGTTCTTTATTCAAACTTTTTTATTCGACCGTTCTTTATTCAACTGTTCTTTATTCGACCGTTCTATAATTAACTGTTCTTTATTCGACCGATTTGAAAATGAGATAAGTATTTAGCAGTTTTGAATAGCAGCTATAAACAAAAGAATTTGAATTTTGGTTTATGTGCCGATTTGACCAACGTGTGACGACTGATTCGATCACTCTCTGTCATTCAATGTTTGAAAGGGACGGAGAGATTTAAAATCGTAGGTCAGACTTAACAGTGGGTTAAGAAGTTTGGTGGAATCGGGGTAAATGCAATGTAAAGCTTTTTGACGTACCAGAAGTCGATTTGGTATTTTATTGGTTTCAAAATCTTGTCGTGGTGAGCTAGTTAATGAAAATATTTGTTTGGTCATGAAGTAAATACTAATTTGATTTGTTAAACATAAATGCTATTTGAGGGTGAGATATAAGAGAATTAAAAAAAAATACATAACATAACATCACGCCTATATAACCCAAACCGGTGTGGCAGATGTGTACAACACCCACATTTCACCAGTTATCTTTAGGCACCATGGGATAGGGGGTCATAGTCATAGTCATTTATTCATGAACAATTTAAATTGTGTTTGAAACATTACATAATTAAAAGGGTAGACCTATCGCCATCCACCGAGCATAATTCCCGACGGAAAGTTCACAAATAACACTTTTTCCGACCGGGAGTCAAACCCAGTCTCTCGCGGTGAAAGGCGCATACACCACTAGACCATCGACGCAGTAAGCAAAAATTCTTCGTAACATCGCTTGAATCTAGCATCTCTATGGTATGCCTCAATATCGTCTCAAAGTAAATGAAGCAATACATCTTCGAGAACTAGACCCTTAACAATCTAGGGAATCACCGAACCCAAAGTCATAAACCATAAACTAAACGTGTAAAAATCTGTCATGTAGTTTACAAGAACAAAGTGCTTGTACTGCCACTCTACGGTAAACTCTTACGTGTATTACACAACTCTTATGTAAATAGGCGTAATAGTCAACAATCTCCAGTTTGACGACAAAAACCTTCGCATTCCGCCTTTTGACGAATGCCGCAACCGTCACTAAATACACTCTAGTTGACAGAAAGCCGACGGAACCCGAACGGTCCCGATCTCAACCGAATCTAATCGAACAATGAGTTCCACTTAGCGGCCCACAGATGTCGTTAGCGCCTGCTGCGTCTGCGCCACGCAACACGCAGAGATGAGAAATTGGTATTCGAATTTTCGAATGAACAGTTACGTTTGAAAATGGAATGTTTATTTTTTGCGAACGCTCGTACTCTTTATTTACTTTTTAAATTTATTTTATTTTTTTGTCAAAAGAGTTCTATTTATGTTTTGATTGGACTTTTTTTTATTTATAAAAAAAAGTTGTCACGTTAATTGGTTCAACAATACAATAAATTTTCTTTTTGTCAACCTGCAGATATGACAAAAATAAATCGTAGAATAGAAGTATTTCTAAAAAAAAAAATTAAAGACCCGTTTCAATGTTTCATGATTATAAAAAGCCACATTGTTAAAAAAAAACGCGCATGAGCAATCAACTAGGTATTATCCTGTAATTGCTTGCCATCACGAGAAATTATGGGTGGTCCGATTTCAGCCGGACATCGCGAGCAACCCTTGAATACCTGCAGACTGAGAAGCCTCAATACCAAAAACATTGTAGTTAGGAACTAAAACATAAATGTGGCTATTCTTTAATTAAATATCCCACTATTTTTTAATATATATATTATAACTTAAGAAATATTAGTATTTAATTATTTTATATTTAAAACCGAATAGCGTTATTGCGTTACCTATTTAAAACACTATTTTAAAAGACAAATTCGTTTGGAAAAGGGTTTTATCGTTAACAAGCGGCTTGCAACAGCTGCGAAATATAGAAAAAATCACTACAAAAAAATACATGGTGATATCAAATATTTCGTATGAAAAATGTTAAGTCTCAAATCTAATTATGTACTTAATTATACTAGGTCTACAGTCTACAAAAAAAAGTTGCTGAACACACATAATAATTTTTAAATTTCCTCACAATACGAAATTTGACGACCGGATGGCGGAGTGGGTAGTGTACCTGCCTGCAACGCCGCGGTCACGGGTTCGATTCCCGCTTAAGACAAATCTTTGTGTGCATGAACATGGGGGTTTGTCTTAGTCTGGGTGTTTCTATGTAAAATAAGTATGTATTTACAAAAGCAAAGTATATATGTATTAGTATCAGTTATTCTAGTACCAATAGTACAAGCTCTGCTTAGTTTGGGACTAGATGGCGTTGTGCGTAAGTTGTGAGATATTTATTTATTGTTTAAAGCAATATTAATTGCATTACTTTTGATTATGAAGTATTTAAGTAGTAGTAACTATAACTATAACCAGGTACTTGTGTTCTGATAGTAAACCTTCGGGGGGTAAGCACGGTTAGTAAAAAGTTCTCAAGTAGGAAATGAATAGAATAGAGTGTTTTTCCTTCGGCTATTTAACTTGATTATTTACGCGTCCAAGTCTGCTGTTTGACTGTGCTTTCTATGGTGACTTAGGGTTTTGATACTTTATGAAGATAAAAATCAATACAAAAAATAAAATTGAAATCTCTATTTTTAATGTCAATATAACAATAATTTTTTAAGCTAGTATAGTTGTTTGCACGATACCTTTGTCGGTCTGTCTGTCTCTCAGTTTGTATTGGCTTATCTCCTAAACGGCTGGACTGATTTTAATATTTTTTTAACGCGACATAGGCTACTCTTGTATCGATGTACCTACCACGCGGACGAATCCGCGGGCGGAAGTTAGTTTGTTTGTTTGATAGCGCTAATCTCGAGAACTACTGGTCCAAATTTGAACATTATTTTTATATTCTTACTCTCAATAAAGGTCTTGAGATATTTAACATTACGTTAAACGCCACGAGAGTAGAGCAGTAATGTTGAAGGCGGGTCAAAGAAACTACCACTACTAGAAACAACGAATTCCATGCGGACGAAATCGCGTGCAAAAGCTAGTGTATAATAAAATATTGTTTTTTATTAAACATCTCAAACGGTTAACTTAAGAATGGTAATATGACTTGTAGCATGTTGGTTAGTACAATGAGGGCTTACCTCGTGATTTTAAGATAATTTCACTTCAGGCATTAAAAATTTAAACTACATACAATTTAGGGAGCTATTAATTTTGCAACTAATTAATAGTCAGTCTATGTAAATAAGATTAATATGCCTACACTATCTAAGTTAAAGTGTCTATTTTATTTATTAAACTAATTAATACGGATTGAACTCATTTATTATTTTAAAACAGTTAAAAAAATATGGGACCGGCAGGATTTAAACCTGAAACCTTCTGCACACGGGGCAGTTGCTATAACCAATCAGTTACAGTCGCCTACCCTCAATGTTTGCAACTGTTCCTTAATATAAAATGCTATAAAAATAATCAATAAGATATATAGTTACCGATACAATTTTGATACATTTTATATCTTACGTAGATGTTGTCATTAATGTAATCAAATAAAAAATAAAATAAAAATGATAGTATCAAGACCGTTCCATCCACAAATTGATCAATCACACCCGATCACAAATCGATCTTGGTAATCGGATCGATTTACTTTTACACGATTCGATTCCGGCGGTTCTCGATTGTTTCCGATGGCGGACAAGTTCAAACGAACGCGAGTCGATCATTCGTCATGGAAATCGGTAAACGGAATTAAAGGCGTTTTTGTTACACCTATTTAAAATACTATTTTGGGAGACAAATTGGTTTGGAAAAGAGTTCGGGTCATTATTTAAATACGAACGACTGCGGCTGAGGTGATAATAATTAGATACTTTAGTAAAATATAAAAAAAAGTTATGTTGGCTATATCTACTTAATAATGTGCTTACTCAAATCGTACAATTCGTAATGGTATTGAAGATTTTTTAATTTGAAACAAACACTTTCCATCTATCATTTTTATCTGCAATTTTTATTTTGCCGTCCTCCACATTTTCACTAGAACAAGATTCTACATTTTGTATCAAAGTACAACATTATTTTTAGGGACTAAAAATTATACTTAAATCGCTGTATCAAAACAGCAATAAGAAAACTTTCAGACTACCGTAAAAAGAGAAATCATTTAAACAAAAGCATTCAGCTTGGCATTACCATCAATTCAATCCTAATTAGGTAAACATGAATATATCACTTAACGAAAAATATGCATAAGTTCCTAAAACATATTTACTCATTCAACACGTCAATACAAATGTCTTCATTAACGTAGAAACAAAAACTCGAATAAAAACAAACAGAACTCCCACATCGACAGTTTCCGAGAAAACTTCCCGAAAACGTCAAATTCCACCGCTAATCGAATAAGGACACGACAATCGAATCGAACACCGGTACGTCACTTTACATTTTTAAATAAAAAAAAAACAATCGCTTAATATTCGAATAGAGTAAAATTAAAATAAATAAAATTCAAATTTGTAAATGCACACGCACTGGCTGCTCTATTTCAAAAAAAGATTTTGTTTAAAAAAGTTGGCAACGAAGAAAGTTTTTGAATTTAGAACGCATAGGCTTGCGTTCATCGCGGCGCGTCACGTGTTAGTGCGGTGACATGCACCCGGGACCCGGAAAATTCGCAAGTCCCCCTTTTGGAACATTACACGCCCCCAATGTGTGTGGCTGTGTGCCCCTAAATCGAATAACAATCGTAATCGGGACCGCTATTAATGAATCATTAATTTCGTGTTGAGAAATGTTGGGACGACTTTTGACTTGTGGTTTGGAAGTTTGTTATTCTAATTCGAAGGCGTTATGGTGGAAGGAATTAATTGGGTTATGAATAATGAATTAGGAATGATACATTTAGACCTTTTTCTGTCGTTTTTATTTGTATGACGCAGTTTAAGTACACCAATATTGAGTTTTTATTTTCATCGGCTATCATGACGGCTTTTATTAGCTGCCCAATGTACTATATGGTCTGTATGACTAAATATTGCAGATATATAAGCCAAAGGAAAAAGTACCATATTATGGACTCTTATGCTAGATAGCACATTTAGGACTTTACCAAAGTATTTTGAGCACAACTATTTATTTGTGCTATTTCCTAAAGCAGTTTAACAATACTGTTAATATGAATGAAACAAGTTTCTAAAAAAACACTTGAAAATATCAACCCGTTTTTATTTTCTTTGCCTCAATCAAAATTCAACCCACACGCACCGATAACATTCAATAAATTCTCAAACAAATCCGAACTGAAGAAACAAAACGGCAAAACTAAATCAAAGTAAATAACCACGAAATTTTTACACAATATTCTTGCTATGACAGTCACGAACCCACTAACTTCCAGTTACACAAACATAGTGCCTAAACAACCGGGATTTTCCTCACAGCCCGGGAATAATTTTCCAATATGGGCATAATATGACACAACACTACGTGAATAATACATATTAGGCTGGGGACACACGCGTTCCATCAATTATTTACGCGCAAATTATGTAAGTAACATGCGTAGTTTTCTGAAGAAAAACAAAAGAAATTTCTTGAGGAAAAGAAGGGAAATCGACAGTGTAGGTAGTATTGTAAAAAAATCATAACCTCACGCCTACATTACCCAGAAGGGTGTGGCAGAGGTGTACAACACCCACACTACACCTGCTATGTTTGCCATTCACCGGGCCATTCCAACTCTGTGCTGCTATTTTGAATTTCCTAACGGAAAGTTCACAAATATTTCGTATTTGTTATTGTCAGGAATTAAAGGTTCTTATGAAAGAAAAAAAAGGCAATTTACGGCAAATTAGAAAATTTAAGAATATTAAACCACCATATTTTTTTTTTTTATAATTTAGGCGCTTTTGACAGTATAAACTGTTTTAATGTAACCTTTTTTTTAATGTAACATAACATTGACAGAATGCGTGCTGCAAACATCGTCAAAGAGGATGTATTCATAGTTAAGACAGGACAAGGTCTGTCGGGTCAGCTAGTATCAAATAAAAATGCATCAAAGAAATAAAATATATATTATATTAGCTTTCACCCTTGCCTCCATCCAAGTAGTACCTTGATAAAAAGTTTCTTATATTATATGTCAGTAAAGGCGTAATTAGCTACCCGTTTGGCAAATTTTATCAAAATCCATAAAGTAGTTTTTGCGTGTAAGAGTAATAAACATCCAAAATGCGTAGCTTTTAGTTAATCACCTTATTAACCGGTTAGAATGCAAATTGATATGCTGTCGATGAGGTTTGATGTTTCGCCATTAAGTAATACATTTATCAGGGCAAACATCTTTTGTGCCGCAGGCTACGAGTGATATACATTGATATTGCTCTTTTCTAGTGTTAGGGCCAGTTTCTAACTGACAAATCCCTGATAGGCTAATCGGCACTTACTTGACAGGTGAAGTGAAGAATTTGTATGTATTGAAATTTATTAAAATCGCTGGTAACTAACATACCTAGTCTCTTTCAAACTGATTAAACCGGCACATATAGACGATGCGATAAGTGTCGTTATAAAGAACACATGAGCAAAGTGACTTCCCCTTAACAAAAACTAAGTAAAGTGTTAATGGACACATTCTTAGATTATATTATTACGTAGCAATTTAGGTGACCATAATATTACTTATTAGTCTTGATTGTAATGTAAATAAGATATCATAATTTTAACAAATGATTTCTTATAAATAAAAAAAATAAAAAATATATATATAGACATGAATTCATACAATCAAATCACAAAGGGCCTCAAAGGGCGCTTGAACATGTCACAACAAACATCAAAATACAAAAATATAAAATTTAAATAAAACTTAAGTAATTAAATCATAATGCTTACTGCAATAAAATGATTTGACACAGCTTAGATTAACTTTATTCAATTTGAAAAAAGAAATGTTAAGTATCTATTTATTTTGCATGAAGCATAGTGTCTACAACATTTTGCTTTTAACAGCTATTATTTACCACTTCCACATGAGAGCCAAAAAAATAAATAAATCACTGCGAAGAGTGAACTTTTACTTCGAATTAGAGACACGAAGATGTAAAAATATACATACCTGATGATCTATGGAAACATGTAATTAAATGTACCGAGATGAAAAACATATCTTAACATTAAAGCTGCCGTGTGTGAACTACTTAACAAACCAGTCTAAGCTGCGGTACCTCATAAGGTTATTACAACATCATTGGTACCCATAATGCAATGCGTACGCTCAACGATGCTAGATAGAGGCAGGCATGAAATGATAGTGGGTTCGAATACTGAAACTTTAATAAACGACTTTATAAGTACTGTTAATATTGATTAAATAATTATTTGTGCTTTTCCTTATATATAACATAACATAACAACAATTAACAACATGCAGAGGTGTATGTATGACACCCACATTTCAATTTGTAGGTTTAGGAGTCATGTGTTAGGAGGTGAGCTTATCGCCATCCACCAGGCACAATTCCAACTCCATATTGCTATTTGAGAATGAAAAATCCCTAATTACACTTTTGTCCGACCCGGGTATCGAACCCGAGACCTCGAGTTGAGAAGCGCATACGTTAGCCACTAGACCTACGGAGAGTTAGTTATGGGGTTATGGTGTAGTTATATAATTACTGTTAAAAGAGACTTGATTGACAGGTGCAGCAAAATGGAACTCACTTCGCATTAGATTATGATATTTAGCTGTAACTGATATGCCAAAATCTTCTTGAATAAAGATAGTAACTGAAAAGGAAAAGCTAAAGAAAAATATATTATAGGCTGTCAAGAAAGAGTAGATTTGGAACTATTTTTTTGTCTGTTAGCAACATTGTCAAAATAATGACAGATGTCAATAAATAATGTAAACAGAGTTTACGCGTTGGTAAATTTTATTTATAAGAGTATAAAACGGCAATTAAAACAGGAAAAAAGTAATAAACAATGAATAAAACTATCCGAAGGTCTGGCAGAGAAATAATTTACAATGTTTATAAGATGTTTAATGGAATATAAGGCAAAAAAAAATCTTTCGGATATCGGCATTGTTTGTCAAAGAACCGCTGATATGACCGGTATGTGAGAGTTTAACATGTTGTTTTTAGTCAAATCAAGTATAGGTAATGGATAAAACCAAAGCTGTTTTGAATTTGTTGCTGAAATAAGCGAATTATTCAATAATTAAAACTAGCACATTCGTTTAGTTGACGTTTGTTGTACTCAGTGTTGCGGTATAGCGCGACTAAGTTAATGTTGATACTTGAGTATAGTTTAAGTAAATAACATAAAATAATATCACGCATGGGCTTAGCCAGGGGGTTCAACCCTCCCCTCACTCCGAAATGGCTCGGACTGCTTTATCTTTTCTGCTATATCTATGATTTTTACTTAATTCAGGTAAATCAGTAAGTACTGTTCAAAGAATTGCACTAGGAGGGGCACAAAATAGAGGCGTATTTCTTACACCAGGAATAAACCGAAAAGGTCGTCCGAAGAAAGTGTTAGATAACTTTGATTTGTGTGCTATTAGACAAAAAGTTATTTTTTTTTAACGCTAACCACTAGACCAACGAGACAGTTTAATAATATGTATAGAAAGAAAAGATTTATTCAAATACTTAAAATAAAATATTTTAAAAATATATTTTTCCTTTATTTTCTGGTAATTGATAAAAACAGGGGACAGTAAAACCACAAATCAGCTTGGCAAAATAGTCTGGAAACGGAAACTAATTTATGACTGCTGGCTGTACAAATTAATTACATTATTTTTACTATTACTTAGTGCCGATTTCATCGTGTTAAACCGACGTTTAACGCTTAGCTACAGCTTTCGATATAATGGGTAATAATAGATTTTTTTTTTAATTTTATATACAGCTAAGTATCAAGTCCTGGGAAGTGAACTATATGGGTTGCCATACGAACAGTAGAACAGCACTCTAGCGCCCCTATTAATTTCAACACTTTCTTGACAGCCTATACCTCTTATTAGAAGAGGATTTATGTTTACCTGTTCGAAAACAAACAGTACAGTCACTTAAAAAAACAAAAAAAAAAGAATTACGACCAAATATTGAAATAAGAACGTTTCGCCAGATCAACGACAATACTCATCCTTCATTTAGAGCACGAATAATTTAAATAAAGAACAAAGAGAACGCACCAATCACTTTGGCGGGTACATCATGACGTCAAAGAAGTCAGGGGTAATGCAATAGTAATATCTGCGGCGCTTTACTGGCGTCCCGGGGACTCGTAAAGTGAGGGGGCTAATCACGATTTACGGGACGGGACGTATTCCCGGGGTGAAAGACTTTGGCATCTTAGTGCAATATTGCATACATTGCGGGATTTTATTAAAAACGTACCAAGTATAAAACGTTTGGTTAGTTATATAAAGAAAAATATACTTTTTCATGAATGAAAATAATATAAGTATTTACCAGACTTACTTCTTCTTTATCAGCTGATTAAAATATAAGAATTTATTACTCGATAAATTGTCATTTTTATTTTCATTAATAAACTGTTTGCCAAATTAACCATGAGACATTAATTTACCTTATTATACCTTTAAAGGTCTGTGCCATGAGATGAAATTTTAGACAAAGCTTTTTATGTAACAAATGTTCGAATCCCGGTTTTCCAAATAGCAATAATTGTCTACAACTGTGTACGAAAATTACGAAATATGTAATAATTACACTGAATGTAATCAAGATCCTTTTAGCTATTTATAGCATAGCTAAAAGGATCTTGATTAAATTGTTATAGAACGGAGATGTAAGATCGAAAAGGGCATAATTTTTTGTAGTTATACGGGCAAAGCCATAGGCGGCAACTAGTATAAATTAGATATACAAATTGCCTGGATTTTTTTAACGACGTACTAGTTATAAATCCTGTGTCGCGGGGATGTTGGAAAACATACTTTTTACACACAACGAGCACACCCAGAGTCAGAACAAAACTATGCGGGTCACATAAAAAATTGTCCCGTGTGGGGATCGAACCCACAACACCAGCGCAGACCGATTCACCAATACGCCTCAGCTATAACTAGATAGCACCATTGTTCGTTGTATTAAGTCACCTTATGCAAAGCAACAAAACAAACTTATATTTAAGTCGCGAAAATTTTAAAATAAAACCATGCATAACCTTAACATCTTTCCATAATAACACAACACAAATTGCTAGATGCAAAGTTATTAAAAAATGGTACACATGTGTTAATCATATATAATCTGCGACGAATTAAACAGGTGTATCGGATATAATTAGCCAGCAAATTATAAGGGACAGTATAGTGAGCGGCGAACTGACCGCTGGAACAACAAGACCTACAGTGGTCTTTAATATAATTAGCGGATTCTTTTATTAATATCTATTGTGGAATATTAAAGTTTCTTAAAAATAGCTACACATTATAAGCTTTAAATTTTAGTTAACTTACGGTCAACTCGGGTAATTTTAAATCGCTGTCTAACTTTGAACGAAATTGTGAAATATTTTTACTTATTTATTTGACGAAACCTATTAATATACCACTATCATAATTCAGAACTATATAAACTAAAAGTAAAAGTTATGTATATTACTAGTTTTTAAGTAGTTTATTTTAGGTTAGTTTATTTAGTTTTTTTGTTTTGTTTTCTTTGATTGTAAATAAATTATTTTATATTAAAAAAAAAAAAAGTAAAAAAAACATCATCTTCTAAGTCTTTTTGGCCACGGGATCATTTTGGAAATATATTCACTTAAACAAAAGATATTTTCTAAAATCGGTTTACAAATCGCTGAACAAACATAGAAGACAAATATACGTGCGAACATAGAACCTCCTTTGGGAATTCAGTTAAAAAAAACCCTTTTTAATCAATAAAATAAAGAGGTTTTGTAAACTATAACATCGTAATATGAAAAATACTGTCGACAACGTTCAAAGTTGCTTGACTGTATTGTGATACGTAAAATACCTACTGCTTGCCTGTAATGACAGTACCTACCCTTAACCACTTCGCCAACCGTGCACTCAAAGTATAGAAACACTGTTGGTAATCTAATTTGCTGCGTTGTTTAAATACAAATCGACCGTTAATTCCAACATTACAACTATATAAAATAATATTTTCAGCAAAATATCCCAAAGGTTGACCCGCCCTGACATGTCACATATAACAGTAGAAGTCCTCGGTACTACATGTTTTATTTTTTACCTTCACGCTTTTATTACGAGGGTGAGTAATGCACTCTTTCACACCGGCAGGAAAATCTACAAGGTTTTCAAGAAAAGGTAAACAATAGTATTGTTTTATTTGAAAAGTGTTTTTGAAATTGGTCAATGAGTAATTTTAAAAACAATATATGTTTTGTGTTTAAAAAAATAAAAGGTTTCGAAAATTTTCTTGTTCTGTCTAAATAACTGATTCTCTAATGATCCGGTAAATTTACGGCGATAACTAATATAGAAGGTACATAAATTTCCATAGAGCTGAAAATTGGTATGAATCGGAACGCCATCACTACATAGTATAAAACAAAGTCGCTTTCTCTGTCCCTATATCCCTATGTCCCTATGTATGCTTTGATCTTTAAAACTACGCCACGGATTTTGATGCGGCTTTTAAATGAATAGAGTGATTCAAGAGATTGGTTATTATGTATAATACATGCATATTATAGTAGAGAAAAGCCGAGAAATTTAAAGATTTGTAATGTGATGTCGTAACAAACATATTTTTCTGCGCTTATATTGCATACACTGGCTAAACCTTACGAGATAGATTAAATTTATGTACTACGGAATTGTATATCTTAAAAAGATAAATAAAAAGGCCGCGACAGCATATGTTTATCTCCTAAGGATAATCCACAGTAACCATTATTATCTTTTACATACATTTGGTAATTTGGACTATGTGATAGTGTAATTGTTTCTGGTGTTTTGTCTAATGTAAAAAATCCAAATACTTAAAAAAGACACGTGTGTACAATATATAAACCTTTACATCACTTTAACCCATGACAAAACCTCATCACAATTACCTTAATCCTCGTTCGCTCCCATAACACTCAAGGTTTCCCCTAAAAATGCTCTTAAACCTTGTAATATCTTCTTGAATCTTTGAGCACCATAAGTGGGTTTAATGGTATGTAAATGTACTGTACACAAAATACAGATAAATATAACTTTTGTCGTTATAATAATAATAATAATAACTTTCTTTATTCAGACAAATTAGTCCACACCTTACAATTTTTAA
Organism: Hypena proboscidalis; assembly: GCA_905147285.1. Classification (NCBI taxonomy): domain Eukaryota; kingdom Metazoa; phylum Arthropoda; class Insecta; order Lepidoptera; family Erebidae; genus Hypena; species Hypena proboscidalis. The sequence goes on from LR990147.1 coordinate 5,192,738, forward strand.
AAAGGAGCAGTTAAAATTAATTACATAATTGACACATAAATTATTAAAATATATTAAATTAAATTAAAAGATGTCAAATTGAATAATAATAAAATAAAATAAAATAAAACAACAATAAAATTTGAATAAAAACATTAGGTTTAAGTCAATCATGAATTTAATTTATTTATTTTTTAGTTATGCGTGACTTATTATCTGAAGTGTATAAGGTTTTTATAAAACATACCAAAAACCTCTCCCTCTTGCTGCCTCGATGGTCTAGTGGTTGGCCTATGCGCCACTCACCGCGAGGTCTCGGGTTCGATTCCCGGGTTGGGCAAAGTGTTATTTGTGAACTTTCCGTCAGGAATTTAACAAGCGGCACGGAGTTGGAATAGTAGCCGGTGTATGGCGATAGGCTTATCCCCTAGCCCATGGGACCTAAACTTAACAGGTGAAGTGTGGGTGTCGTACACCTCTCTCACTCACTTTTGACGTAACATTCAGTTGACAAATTTAGGATCCTGACAAGAGGCGACCGTAGCTTAGTGGTTAAAATTGCAGCGGAGTGCAGAGGTCACGGATCGAATCCTGCCGGTCCCATATTTATGTCAACTGTTTCTTAGTATAATTTGCTAAGCATAGCTAAATGCTATAAAAATAATCTATAAAAAATTGATACCCAACCTAATCCAATAAAATCCACTTTGTAATTTGAATTCCATCAGTCATTTATAAACTATTATTGTTTCTTCACTCAATAGATAACGAATCATGATGAGTGATAAATTTGGATTTTTAGATAAATTTCTTTTTACATTAGATAGAACGCCAAAAGCAATTACACTATCCAATGGTCCTGATGAAAAGGCCAAATACACACATTAACTCACACAAGCACACCCAGTCTCAGAACAAATCTTTGCGAATCACACAAAGATTTATCGCATGTGGGGATCGAACCCACAACACCAGTGCAGTGGAGAGCGGCGAGGCGACCGCTTAAACCACTACACCACACTTGTAGTCAATGATGATGAGTTGATGAGAATGACATTAGGGCCAAAAATAAAACTGAACTCAACTTTTTTATTTATTGTAATTCTATTCCATAAGCCTTATTAGAAAAGAAAGCAGATAGTCTTTGACGATTTACCAGTACTTATAGCAACTGGTCTGCACGTAATTAGAGCAGATAGCAAATATTAGAATATAATAGAATAGATTCATTTGAGAAGTCATCAGTCAGGTGTTATTGACGATTATATTAGCCTCTTATTGATTTGGAATCGATGAGTCATGACTTAATCATTTATTTATCCCTTTTTTATTCTGGTCCGTAAGTTTAATGTTTTATTTATTTTAGTATTGTAAGCTTGTAGACTAATCTCGTGGTGAATCCATCCTAAATGAGGACTCACGGGTGTGTAATAATGTTTAAAAAAATACGTATGATATCTAACAAAGACTCCTACTATTTTGCCATTAAAAAACAAAGGACCACCAGAGTCACCTGGCAATGCCAACTGTTGCTTAGAACATTTTGATGCCAGACAAATGCCAGATAACGGGTGATTCAATTGTCTTAAATGTGCTACAAATCTTCTTTCATCACATAACTTCGCCACACCACGTAAAATTTGTAATGGACGATAATTATCGAAGTTCGCGATTTCTTCTTTGAGCGGCACCCTTTTAGCCGCAATATAGGTTGTGCCAAAACCAGCGTACTCCATCTCAAGTCCCACCAATGTCCTGAAATCGATTGCTGATATTTTTCCATATTCAGACATAGCTACAGGCTTCACTAGCAACAAGGCGATATCGTTAACGTCGTTAACATTTATGTAATTAGGATGTGGGATCATTTTAAGCACCAAACTCTTAGAGCTCGTTTCGTGTAGTTTCCTAGACATGTTTCCATATTGTATGTATTCAACTTGTATTTTAAAACAATGGGCAGCAGTCAACACCCAATCAGAAGCTATGAGAGTGCCGGTGCACGATCTGAAGTATGACTGGTATTCCTCGTATGCCATTAAGCACACCACGTAGGGGTATTGTGACGGAGCGGCGTCGACGCCTTGGTATACACGCAGTGTGTCTTCGGGTTTGCTCAGTACACCTTCGAGTAACATCATCAGAGTCAAAAAATGTTGATTCTTGTAGTACATAGTTGCTACTTTGATTTTGTCGAACCACTTCTGTACTTATAAATTTACGTGTGAAGTTAATCTTTTTGTTTAGGGCTTTTTGAGTAAAAATATAATATTGAATTGAGTTATGACGACCAATATGCTATAAAAACTTAAGATCAATTTGTGCTTGTTAGTGTGTTTTTTCTTAACGACTTAAATGCATTTTATTGGAGATTAAAGGGTTATCCCGCCACTATCCGGTATCCAGCGACTAACACACTATCCGGTCGGATAGATAGCTAGCGACTATCTGGCCGGATACCGAATAGCTGGTGAATTGACCCGCTTGGCCTTTAGACCGCTAGTTACAAGACATTAGGCAGCTGATATTAAAAAAAAAAAACATAATACAGAAGCGAGAAATACGATTTAGAAGCACCAGTTGCTGCCCATAGAGACTAGAAGGAACAAGAAAAATGAACAAGACATTCTAACAGTTGATGAAAAGTGTGATGTTTCTTAGGATGAATATTCATTAGTACACTAGAATGCCGATATTCATTTTTACAATATTCATATTCATATTCATTTAATTTCATAAAGTCAATTTACTTGTGATGTTTTCAATATCCAGATGTTAATTACATTATTGCATACATTATGTCAATTGTAATTATATACATCCTTGAATTTAAAATAACAAGTCCGAGAGTATTGTCAAGTATAACACAATGTCAATAAATATAATCAAAAATAAAAATACAATTAAGTTCTAGTCAAAAAAATAATAATAATTGTACACTTACTAATAACAATGTCAATATTAATTAGATGACAATTTACTAGCAAATTAAATAGTTTTGTCAAATATTAGTTACGTACTTTAAAATTGAAAAATTCATTATAGTCATAAAATGTTTGCTCGACAAGCCAGCGTTTTAGTCGGGACTTGAAACAGGACGCAAGAGTCACAGTCAGACAATACACGCAATAGTCACAGATTGGTGGCTCCTATCATCGCTTGCATAATAGTTAACATTTCGTTTGCAGGAATTATTGATAAAGTGGGCGTTTTTATTATTTTATTTACTTAAAGTAAGGCAATAATCATGACAAAAAACACGTTTTCTGAACAAAGGACCATTGACTATGCGATTCTTTGTCGGTAATATGCAATATTGGTATCGTAATTTTAATAGTTTATAAAAAAAAATTGTAAACAAATGTAAAAAGGTGGTTCATTTTATAATAACAATGTTCAGATACAAGATGAATCTGAAAAAAAAACTGTAAAAAATTTAGAAGTCATCAGTTATTATTGACGATTCTATTAGCCTCTTATTGATTTGGAATCGATGAGTCATGACTTAACTCATTTATTTACCCCTTTTTTAGTCTGGTTCGTAAGTTTAATGTTTTATTTATTTTAGTATTGTAATCTTGTAGACTAATCTCGTGGTGAATCCATCCTAAATGAGGACTCACGGGTGTGTAATAATGTTTAAAAAAATCCGTATGATATCTAACAAAGACTCCTACTATTTTGCCATTTAAAAACAAAGGACCACCAGAGTCACCTGGCAATGCCAACTGTTGCTTAGAACATTTTGATGCCAGACAAATGCCAGATAATGGGTGATGCAATTGTTGTAAATGTGCTACAAATCTTCTTTCATCACATAATTTCGCCACACCACGTAAAATTTGTAATGGACGATAATTATCGAGGTTCGCGATTTCTTCTTTGAGCGGCACCCTTTTAGCCGCAATATAGGTTGTGCCAAAACCTGCGAACTCCATCTCAAGTCCCACCAATGTCCTGAAATCGATTGCTGATATTTTTCCATATTCAGACATAGCTACAGGCTTCACTAGCATCAAGGCGATATCGTTAACGTCGTTAACATTTATGTAATTAGGATGTGGGATCATTTTAAGCACCAAACTCTTAGAGCTCGTTTCGTGTAGTTTTTTAGACATGTTTCCATATTGTATGTATTCAACTTGTATTTCAAAACAATGGGCAGCAGTCAACACCCATTCAGAAGCAATGAGAGTGCCAGTGCACCGTCTGAAGTATGACTGGTATTCCTTGTATGCCATTAAGCACACCACGAAGGGGTATTGTGACGGAGCGGCGTCGACGCCCTGGTATACACGCAGTTTTGCTTTGCTCAGTACACCTTCGAGTAACATCATCAGATTCAAAAAAGCGTTCCTGACGTCAATTAACTTCATCAAATCTTGATATTTGTAGTAATACTTGCTACTTTCACTCTGTCAAAAAACCACAGTTATTAAACTGTACTTACAGGTATTTTATTAAGTAAAACACAAATATTCTGAGACTTCAAGTTATTGTATTTTTACAAATTTAATTTAGAATGATGTAATAAAAGAATAAAGTATTTTACATAAAAATAACTGTGCAATATAACTGAATTCATTTTATTAGATTCGTAAAACACTTTATTTTCATCGTAATTCAATTTATTTTTATAGGGAGATTCCGTAAAAAAACACATTAACGGCACCAGATAGAGTGTAATCATGACTAGATGCGGATAGACAAAATCAAGTGGCAAGTATGTCCTACAAGTATAAGAATTCTATGAAGTCTTTTGACGTCAGGTACACTTTTTTGACCCTGATGACGATATCCGTAGTAAGCAAACCCAAACACACACTGCGTGTATAAAAGGAGCCTCCCCGAGTGACGTACACAACAACTCCCTTCGTCCGGCGCACCCTGGGCAATTCGCGAGCTCTCCAAAGCGAATTGGCTAATCCACCACGATGGCAATTCAAAACCTTGACCACCTTACTGACTGTCCAAAATTCCCTACCACCTGCACAAGAGAGGCGCTCATGAACGCCGACGAGAGCGCCATAACAAATTTGACTCAACCATCGACACGACGAAGAAGAAGAACCGCGTGTATACAAACTTTGTATACACGCAGTGGGTCTTTGGGTATACATACGTAGTGCGCTTAGTATTACATTATCTTTAGTGCGCTTAGAGCCAACGATACCTTGTCCAACAGTTTTTTTTTTATACTACGCCCACAGCGAACGAACGTGTAGTCTACCTGATGGTAAGTGGAGTACAGCCCATGGACATCAACAATCCACAAAAGCAGATTATAGATGCGTCGCTGCAGCTGAGGACTACGGTGTTATGCCTCATGTGCCAGTAATATCGTCTATTTCCTTTTTGACATTTCACAAATAGTTAAATTCGATTTGAAACAATAATCGGTTTTATTTAAGAACTTTAGATCGATTTAAATACACTGAAATATTTTTAGTTTATTATGATAAGTTCAAAGTTTATATAACAAGAGTTCGATGAATAATTGTAATGAATAATATTCAGTAATAATTTGACTTATTTCGTTTAAAATTACAATATTTCGACTTAATTTCTCGCAAATAATTAATTACGGAGTCATGATAGCTACATCCATTTGCTCCTATATTAAGTAGGATACAAAATAACTTGGTTTTAAACATTACAAATTTGGAGTCCTGGCAAGAGGCGACCGTAGCAGGTTAGTTACCGGTGTACAGAAGGTCGCAGGTTCATATCCATGCCAGTCCATCATTTTTAGGGTTCCGTAGCCGAATGGCTAAAAACGGAACCCTTATAAATTCGTCATGTCTGTCTGTCTGTCTGTCCGTCCGTCCGTATGTCACAGCCACTTTATTCCGAAACTATTAAGACTACACAATTGAAACTAAACTACTAGATGTATTCTGTTAACCGCTTTACGATTTTTACACAAAGAAATAATAATATTAATATTAGAGGGGGGCTCCCCATACATTGAACTGAAACAATTTTATTTTTTTTCCTTCCACCTATACGTGTGGTCTATAGATAGGTCTTTAAAAAATACATTGAGGTTTCTAGAACCATTTTTTTTCAATGTCAATCGTTCCAAAGATAGACGCTTTCAAAGTGCTAAAATGAGTGGCCCCCCCCCCCCCTCTAACTTTTAAACCACTGGAGTGAAAAATCTAAAAAAAATATATAATAGATCTTAATAAAAACTTTCAACCAAAATTGTTTTGAATGAGATACAGTCGGCAGTTTTTGAGATATAGCACTTTTTCAGCAAATTATAACTTTGTTATTGGTACAAATTGCATAAAACACTATGAAAAACAAAGTTATTTTTGCTGGCGAAAAAATGTTGGTATTTTGGCTATTTGTCGGTAATCGGTACGTTTAATGTTGTTACGACTAGCTACGGAACCCTATTGCGCGTGGCACGACACGCACTTTGCCGGTTTTTGAACTATTTCGTAGAATAATTTGCTAAGCAGAGCTAAATATTATAAAAATAATCTTTAAGATGATCCTCCTTTTCACATATTTCAGGACTAAAGTGAATTAACTATCAGGAAATAGGACGAACCACTTCTAGGCAATCCTAGGCAGTCCTAGCTCGGCCTAGGCCATTAGTCATCGAGGCCCTTAACCTAGAGCACGCCTGTAACGGGTACATCTGTCACAATTTAAACAAAATACGCATCGGGACGATTTGATCCGACTACAGCTTCGTTACCTTCGAGGTAGCGTCAGCAGAATAAGCGTTTGATGAAATCATTTAATATTTATTTATTTTATTAAGATTAAGATATTGATAATTTAACTATAGCAAGAGATAATTTTGCGAATGTTTGTAAAAGGATACTAATGTTATATAGATTTTATTCTACACCTACGTAGAAAGTAACTCATTTCAGTATCATATTTGGAGAATATCTATCAAACAAAGTTATTGTTTTTGGACGAGTCCTGAACAGCGGGACTTATTTTACTTTTTTTATTTTATTTTACTGTCAAAGTCGAAAACGTCTTCTGCTACGAAGATTATGATTTATTTTGTTTATTTGTTATTTTTGGTAAATTATGGTTAGATTTGGTCATTTTTGCAATATTTGATAGTTTTGGTAAAATTTGGTAATTTCTGTAAATTTTGGTAGACATTTGGTAGATTTTGTTGTTTTAGTTGTTTTATTTCTTTGTAGGTGTAGTATAAAGCAATATGTATCACTCGGGAGGAAGTTCTATTTCTTTCGGGTGTAAAAGAACTCAAACTACTCCGTTGATAAAATGGACTACTTTCTCCCCTTGGTGTACAATGTACTTTTTGCCCCAATTTGCTATTTTTATGGGAAATACAGTATTTAAATATAAGGCTTTAAAATTTCAAAATACGGGCTATAAAACACATCTAAAAATTTAATATTCAGGATTTAAACAACGTATGTGATGAACGGGTGTGTTGTCTACCTGATGGGAAGTATCCACAATGCACAAAATATTTTATATACATCGCGACACGACAACGGTGTTATGCCTGATGTGCCAGTAATTTTAGGGTATCAGTGAACCATTAAAATAATCCATCTAAATAATAATTTTGCCACTATCATAATTAGCAGTGATAGCCGAGTGGGAGACCGTAGGACTGCAAAATCAAAGGTCACGGGTTTGAACCCGAAGATATGTGTGTATTTATTATATAAATTATCGCTCGCTAACGGTGAAGGAACACATCGTGAGGAAACCTGCATGCCTGAGAGTGCCTAAAAAGTGCCCGAGGGAGTGTGAAGTCTACCAATCCGCACTTGGCCAGCGTGGTGGACTATGACCTAACCGTTCTCATCATGAGAAGAGGCCCGAGCCCAGCAGTGGGACATGTATTAGATACAGGGCTGCTATTATTATTATTATAAAATTAAAGCTCTTGAAAACTTTTGCTGACTATCTTTGGAGTATAGAGGTAATAAGTCGGTAAAAATGTGCATACAATGGATGAATTTGAAATGCAAAGCGCGCGCATTCAGAGGTCGAGCCTGCCGTCACTCACGATATATAGCACGCGCTATATATCCACTTATATATCTTCAATTACCATATATTACTGCAAGGACACTTTTTGGGTATAGTACCCTTGAAAAAATACTGTCATTATTTTTGTTTGTCCTATTTATTAATTCAAATCAAGATACTATCTGTATATATAAAAATGTTTTTTTTTTTATACTACGCCCACAGTGAACGAACGTGTAGTCCACCTGATGGTAAGTGGAGTACAGCCCGTGGATATCAACAATCCACAAAAGGAGATTATAGTCACTGCAGCTGAGGACTAAGGTGTTATGCCTCATGTGCCAGTAATTTCAGGGCCTGATCTCACCACCAAACCGGAACACAGTAAAGGAAGCACTACTATTTGGCGACAGGTTAAAGGTTAGACGGTGGTGCTGCCGCCCTCGAGCTCGATCACAAGAGCTCTACCACCAGTAAAAATGAATTTCTATTTCACGGCATCACGCGTGAAGGGTTGAATTGATTTCGCTGATTCTTTTTTTGTTGTGTTTGTCATATTCAGGAGATGGTTTTTAGGATAAAAAAAACTAGGCAACTTGCGTAGAAAAAGATAAAATTAAAGGATACTTAAGCACTATATTAAATTTTCTAGTGATTTTCTAACGTAACCTTAGCGCTTTTGACAATATGAACTTTTTTAATGTACCTTTATGGGATTTGACATAACATTGACATATTGCGTGCTGCAAATATCGTCACAGAGAATGTATGCATAGTTAAGACAGGACAAGGACTGTTGGGTCAGCTAGTTTATTATAAAAAGAACGTATATTTTTTTATATTATGATTAGATTTACCATACAACAAGCATCCTCAATTCTAGGTGTTTTCCAAGAAAAATTACAAATATCTAAAATTTTATTCATATTCTATGTGTACATTAAGTGTGTATAAGTATTTCATTTACTTTGATATAGGTGCTGTATAAAACTAGAGTCCGTCATCTTCTTCAAGGTGAAACGACAGCAAAGTTATTAAAAGCTTAATATATCCTGTGTAAATATTATAAATATATTATTTTAATGTATGTATTAGTATATTTGTTACCATATTTATGTGTATACAAATTGTTGATATAAAGCACATTATTTTTTTACTTTTTAATTTATTTATGCACGTACCTTAGTTCTCTCTGCATCACCTAAAGATTGACTGGTAAGAAATGTCTATGGCATTAAGTCCGCCGTTGTACTCTATTTTAAGGGCAAGAAGTTTTTAAATAAATAAATAAATAATATTTCACAAGTTAAACACAACGCCATCTAGTCCTGAACTAAGCAGAGCTTGTACTGGATACTAGAATAACTGATACTAATACATATATACTTTTCTTGTTGTTGTCACATACTTATTATACATAGAAACACCCAGACTAAGATAAACCCCCATGTTCATGCACACAAAGATTTATCTTAAGCGGGAATCGAACCCGCGACCTCGGCGTCACAGGCAGGTACACTACCCACTCCGCCATCTTGTCGTCTATATATATAATAAAAATATTCTTAAAGTCTGATATTGAACTCATACTGTTATCCCTTACATATCCTCATATGAGTGCACGGTAGGCGTAGCGGTTAAAGCAGTCGCCTCACCGCTTTCAACTACGCTGGTGTTGTGGGTTCGATCCCCGCATGGGACAAATCTTTGTGTGATTCACAAAGATTTGTTCTGACTCTGGCCGTGTTTTGTGTGTGTGAAATGTATGTTTGTGAACACCCCCGCGACACAGGAGTTATTCCTAGTGCGGGCGTCGTTTTTTTTTAAAATAATAATAATAATAATAATATCCTCACGGAAGTACTCATCTCTCATACATATTCATCCAAAACCGTCTAACCAAAACACGAGAAAATAAAGGAGAAAAAATATTAATAACACTTTGGTTGTCGGACAGTTTGAAAGTATGAACGTGGTCATCTACATGAGAAGGGGCCCATAATGGCGATTTGCATTTGTACAGAAGGTTCTTTGTGCGACTGAGTCAGAACTGGAGCCTCGGTCGACGGCCTAAACAAATGGTACTCGCGGTTAGGTGGGAGGTTTGGATGCTTTTCGATGTTTGATGTTGTGCACTTGAGGATTCAGAGAGAGAGAGAGAGAGTCTAAAATGTGTACAAGTGTCAATGTGTCTGACTCTGGTGTGTGTGAAATGTATGGTTGGAAACACTCGAGCGACGCTGGAGTTATTCCTAGAGCGATAATTCCTAGATAGAATGTATATAAGTATATTTGAAAACTATTAAGAGCAAGCTGTATGTTTTCTTAATAAACAAATATCACACAACTTCTCACACAATGTCATCTAGTCTCAAACAAAGCAGAGCTGGTACTATGTATGTATGTATATATAACTAGAATAACTGAAATACATATATACGTTATCTTTTGTAAATACATGTTTATTATACATAGACACACACACAAGACAAATCTCCATGTACATGCACACAAAGATTTGTCTTGAGCGGGAACCGAACCCGCGAACTCTGCGTAGCAGTGACACATTTTATCTGGCGGGTTGTGTTTGGTCTTAGATATATTATAAGCGTTGTAAAAAGTCATAGTGCCTGTATAGCGACATAATTATGATTTGTAATTTTTAAAAGTTGCAGTAAGTGTCGATGTCTCTCTCTTTCTAATATGATATTATCTACCCCTACAATGCAAAACTGTTAGAAGTATATAAAAAATATATACAATTTTATTGTTATATAACTGCCTCGATGGTCTAGTGGTATGCGTATGCGTCTATCACCGCGAGGTCTCAGGTTAGATTCCATCAGTAAATTCACAAAAGCAGCACAGAGTTGGAATTGTGCCCGGTTGATGGCGATAGGCTCACCCTCTATCCCATGGGACCTAAACATAGCAGGTGAAGTGTGAGTGTTGTACACCTTTGCCACACCCTTCTAAGAAATATAGGCGTGATGTTATGTTATGATATAACGAGCAAAAGACGTATAGTTTCAGATCCCGGATATTTATTTTCCCCAGCATCTAACGCACCGTCCTTACCGCGAGGCATGCCGCGGAACTAAAACACTTGTTTCATCTTATGACCAACAGACAGTCATTACGACACTATGACTAATAAACATTGCGAGACTGCATGCTCTCCAAAAGTGACAACACATTTACAAACGATGAAAAGTGGGTGAAAATCGGAGGACGAACTAAAACTGCCGCGTAGTTCTATTAGCGTATGCGGCCTTTCACCGCAGTTCTCAGGTTTGATTCTTCTCTTTGCGGTCGGTCCCTCATGGCTGAGGATCGTGGTCATCAGTGGACGTGGATGACCTGCCTGCACCTGATTTCATAAAAGGAGCATGAAAGGAGCCTCCCTGAGTGACGTACACAACAATTCCCTACGTCCGGCGCACCCTGGGCAATTCGCGAGATCTTAGAAGCGAATTGGCTAATCCTTTCACCACGATGGGAAGTCAAAACCTTGACCACCTTACTGACTGTCCAAAATGCCCTACCACCTGCACAAGAGAGGCGCTCATGAACGCCGATGAGAGCGCCATAACAGTGGCCACTTATTGGACCAATAAAATTTGACTCAGCCATCGACACGACGAAGAAGAAGACCTGATTTCAATAATCTGCCTTCACCGGCGTCTGTTCGTCGCGTCACTGACGACCGAGCTAAACTTAGCTGTTGATGGGCCTCGCACTATAGTTCGAAGCAAAAGAGTTATTTGGGATTTTGTCGTCAGGCAATTCTCAATAGCATCTCAGAGTTTGACTTGTGTTCGGTGGATGGCGATAGTGGTAACCCCCTTTCATATGAAACCTAAACATTCGTTTCATGTTCAGAATGCAGAGTACAGAAAGCTGTCGACCAATGTTCATTAAACATAAAATTCTTACACTTCCGTCACTATACATCTTTAAAGTAGCGTTGTTTGTTAAAACCAATCTCCATCTGTTTCCTCGGCTGTCTGATCACGTGTCTCGCAACCGATGTCATAACAATGATAAACTTTGTTTACATCCAGCCAAGACTACATTGGTATGTACTTACATAAAAGTATAGTGTGCATGGGTCCAAAAATATTTAACAAAATACCTGAGCAAATTAAGCATCTCAACACACAATTGTTCAAGGTTCATTTTAAGAGAAAGTTAATTGATAAAGCATATTATAACATAAACGTTTTCTATAACAATAAATTTTAAAATGTAAACTATGCATGTACAGTGGGCCAAGGAATTAGGTATGTAGGTCAAAAACTTCTACGCCATAGTAAAAACTGACTGCAATAGATATGCAAGTGTGAATTTCATATTTAATAAGTTTAATATACCCACTTATAAGATATGTAACTCACTTATCCATAACTGGTGTAGTAAGTCTTTACTATGACTTAGAAGTTTTTGTCCTGCATACCTAACTTGTTGGCCCACTGTACCTACTCTTTTTAATATTTAATTTGTAATTTAATTTTTTTTTTTTTAAATTTGTACACCCTTGAGGGTAAAACGTAGTGAAACTTTTTTGTTCTGTAAACAAGATCCAATTATATACCTATGTTTATACAAATAAATGTTTCTGATTTCTGAAACAATATAGGCTATATGTGGGTGATATAATGTTATGTTATGTGTTCCTGCTTTTAGTTAGATAAACAAGGAGCTGGTGGCTTAGTTAAAGTCACGTGGACCGATCGATCGTTTAAATTAAGGAATGCTTACCACGGTCGGCCGTGAATGGGTAAACATCTTAACTTAAGCATTGCCCGCCGCGCCTCGGCGAGTACGTATTTAAAGATCTATATCAGGCGTAACGTGTAGTCAGATACCATAAGTTTGCTTACTTGCCGAAGAAAGAGTATCGTATCACCTCGTACTGAGTTGGGCAGATCCAATAGCAATCACGTAAAATACTGATATTCAGTTAAATTTATCAGACTAGAAGCCGACTCCAGTATCATTGGGGCTCGTCAGACGATGAAAACGAGACATTCAGGACATTATTATCTCTGCTAACCTGTATCTGTGTGAACGCCTGTCATAAGTACGCATATTAGAATTATTTTGTTTGTAAATGTTTTGTTCCAATTGTATAAATATATTTACTGTTGGTGTACCTTAATTAATAAATAAAATAAATAAACAATAACCTTTTTTACTAATAACGCCATTATCAATAAGTGACGTAGGTATGTGAACCAATAATACTGCAGTATTTTTTCAAGAAAATCAATAACAAATCCAAATATTTTCTTACGGAAATGACACCATCTTAACACGACCATAAAATACTTTTATTTACACATTTTTATTAAACTGTTACATGTAGTAAGAAAAATATTATTGACAAAGAAGTACTTGCATTTCATGTGTCAGCTCTTGGAATTTAACTTTAGCTGCAAATATCGTCACAGAGTATGCATAGTTAAGACAGGACAACGTCTGTCGGGTCAGCTTGTTATAATATTTTTGTTTGTTTTTGTACCCAATAAGGGCCGAATCTACAGGACTGATCGTGATGAATATTGGTGTGGACTACTTTTTATAGACATAACACGCGGGTGGAGCCGCGGTCGGAGTATTTGATATGATAGGGACATGAATGCACGGTTGGCGTAGTGGTTAAAACGGTCGCCTCACCGCTTTCAATTGCGCTGGTGAGAAAAGATTTGTTCCATGGGACAAATCTTTGTATAATTAGCAAAGATTTGTTCTTACTCTGGGTGTGCTTTGCGTGTGTAAAATGTATGTTTGTGAACACCCTGCGACACAGTAGTAATTCCTAGTGCAGGCGTCGTTTAAAAAGACTTAGGCAGGAAGACTTGAAGAAGTAGAAGGCAAGATGGCATTTCTTTCAATCCCCGAATTCGTTCACAGAAATACCGTATTATCTCACTAGGAGCTCGCGACATATTTATAGAAGCACCTGCTCAAAGCCACGAGTAGATTTATTATTTGTTGTACAATATAAATTAGAGTTGGTATTCATATAAAGTGACGCACAGACGTCCGTCAGTCTGAAGACATTGTCTATCTCAACGGACGATATTTTAACAAACTAAGCGATCTTTTCAATAAATTATATTGGAAGCGCACGAGGAGCTCTGTGTGGGTGTCGTATAGAGTTGCGAATACCTTTCTAAACTATTATTCTAACTTTTATTCTAACTATTATTCTAACTATTATTAAATTAGCCAATGCCGCCAGCCTTCTGGGCAGGTTACCCGCGGTCAACATCGATGCGGACGTATTTTTTGACACCTAAACTTTTTAGTAGATATATTTTATTCAATAAGTTTGTATTATTTTTTATTTGATGTATATATAGTTTGGTTTATATTTAGTTTTTACGTATTAAATAATATAGTGTAATTTTAAATCTTTAATTGTATCATATATTAAAAATTAATATAATTAAATTAGACATATTTTTATTGGTAAATGAAAATGTTTTTCTTGATCTTTTTAAAATTACATTAATATAATACTAAAACCTCGTTACATCGCTATTATAATACATGTCTTTACTACGTTATTAAATACTACTATTAAAAATTGCACGTAATTATAGTTCTATATTGTCTTTACGTTACGAATTTATGTGGACATATTATCTTTTCATTATTTTCATTATTCACAAGATGTTTGCGATTATAATCATTTATTAAATTATAAAAGCCATCCATAGCAAGTAATTACTATAATTTTAAATATATACGATGGAAAAGGTCGTCTAGAAAAGATATACAGGGTACCATATAAGTGGCGTCCTTCAGAAAGGACAAGTACATAACGAAACCAGCGAGCATGTATGACGAGATGTACGCATGTTGAGGAAGCGAAAGAAGTATGTAAGTAGCATTTATTTATTATAATATTTATTTAATTATTTACTTAAACATATATACAACATTACAGTTCTAGACCAAGACGTTATACATAGAAGAAAAAAAAAATTAATAAAACATAAAAAAATATTTGACAATAATTTGGTAGAAGAAAGTACAAACAAAAACAATACTACACAAGACACAAACAATACAATTAATAACAAAAATGGCTAAACTTTATCCAAGGTTTCACAAAAAGACAAAATTTCACTGTACATCTATCCAAGACGAAACAAATAGATTATGACGTTCCGTCGCCTCTGCCTACCCCCATTAGATAGAGGTTTAATTTTATGTTTATGATGGAAAATTAGTACTCAGTGAAAACGCATACAAAGTACTCATTTGACCCATATCAAAACCTAGTAAGTTTTTTTTAATTACAAATTTTCACATTTCGGACTGTCATACAATTTCGAATTGTGAAGACCATCTTTAAAATCTTGCAAAATGAAGACTAGTAAGTGCACTATATTTATAGAAGATAATACAAGCAAAACGATAGGTATTAATCTCGAAAAACCAGATAAAAAACCTAGTAACTCGCCTTTACCACTTGAGAAACATAGCATGCCATATGCAGTTACTGGGTTTTGTTATAGTAATTGCAGCATTTGACGTTTTTGAGAGCGACACTCTATCTTGGTGCCAAATTTCTGTTAGTATGTATGGCATTTTAAAGTAGGTTTTTTTTTCGAAGTACATACAAAACAATACGTTTTTCACTCTCCTGTATTTTTTTTTGCACTGTGGGCAAATTTCTTAATAATAATTACAACCATCCCTTTGTGGGTTATCAAAACATACTGTAGATCCGTTGTTGCACTTAATAAATACTTACATACTTTCCATGTCAATAAAATTAAGTGTTAGTCAGAATGATAAATAATTCTTAGTATCTTATAGATAACATTTCTTTTTTTTTTTAATACGCCGCACTAGAAAGAACTCCTGTGTTCACAAACATACATTTCACACACACAAAGCACACCCAGAGTCAGAACCAATTTTTGCGGATCACACAAAGATTTGTCCCATCTGGAGATCGAACCCGCAACATCAGCGCAGGTTAAAGCGGCGAGGCGACCGCTTCAACCATGCCAACCATGCATTCGAATTGCTTAATATGTAAGATCAATAGGCGCGCCTTGGACTAAGCCATACTTTATTTAATACTATTGTATCACCTCTTTTTTTTACTGGATATAATCCCACCCACACGCCCACCACTGTGACTCCTGTGACGCCAGGATCCACAGCGGTAACCAACTGAAAGGCACCGTGCATGACACACGGGCAATCCCAGGGAGAGTTAAAATTGTCTTAGAACCTGCAATGAATTTAATCAGAAGTATATAGTTGGAGTTGGATTGTATCACCTCTATATAAATCCACCTGTCTCGCCCGGTCAATCTGCTGTCGATGCAAATGCACAGTGCATTGTTACCGATCGCTAACGACGATGTCCGAGTGCACGGACGCACTCATTACGAGTGACGGACGCCACCGAGTATGCGCTTACGCAATAATGAAGTTAACGGGTGGAATAGTGTAGTTGCACTTTATTGAGTAAAGTAACTTTGAGGAGCACCAACAACTTAATAAACTGCCAAATAATATCTATCAAAACTTATATAGATTTATTTCAACAAAAAATTCAAAATACAACCTTACAGTTTTACAACCAAATCGCTTATATAGACAATATATAGACAATAGACAATAGACAAATATTTATTTTTCTCACCACAATAATAATTAAATTACAACAGTCCTTAAATTCAATTATACATATATATCATTATTAGAAAAATCATTGTGGGAGACTGGTGCCTAAGCTAGGCGGAAGCCTGTATTTCAGGTCACCAGTTCACCCGCCCGGACTACAATTGATACATTGGATACATATGATGTCGCTTAATAAAAACGTTCTTGTAGTGGAAGCGTCTGGATTAGTATAGGCGTTGTGTGTGTGTGTGTGTGTGTGTGTGTGTGTGTGTGTGTGTGTGTGTGTGTGTGGTTGTGTGTATATAGTAGCTACAATACAATGTCAAAACAAAAAACTATATTAAATTATCATACAACTAATACACGTTTAACAATTTAAATAAATAGTATTCAATAATTCTAATAACATTAAGATGCATTTAGGTACAACCTAATATCATGACATACGTTCCCAACTCTGTCATAATATAAATCAGTATCGGGGCTATACCTTATTAGTTTATTTAGAGAGTTGATAGCCTTGGCAGTAGGACTATTATTAACCCGAGAGATGGACCATGATGGCTCCAAGATGTACTACTATTTACTAAAATTATATGTCAGTCATATAGATGTGCTAAAACAATAATTCAATACGATATTAAGGTAAAAAATAAGGTAAGAATCCAGCAGGATTTGAACCAGCACCCCCCGGGTAAACGGCCCAGGTGCTATGCCAATTCAGTCATTCTTCTTTCGTGTTCGATGGCTGCAGTCATATTCTCATGGTGTTGACTTGCCATCGTGGTGAAAGGATTCGCCAGTCTCCTTGGTAGAAATTTGCGGACTGCCCAGGGTGCGCCGGACGTAGGGGTTGATTGTGTACGTCGCTCGGGGATGCTCAAATTCGGTCATGAGTTTGTATGATGCTAAATTTGAAATTTCCCAACCCTTTTTTAGTGCTAAACAAACCTGTTAATAAAACCTAGTAAGGTTTGTCTAACAGATATATTTCCCTAATAAGTTAGCACTAAAAAGGGTTGAACAATTTTAAATCTAGCATCATACGAATCCATGGCTTAATTGGCATAGCACCTGGGCTGTTTACCCGGAGGGTGCAGCATCAAATCCTGCTGGATTCTTACTTTTTCAACGTTTAATATTGTATAAAATACAAAAAGGCATCGCAATACTATAATTTGCTTTAAAATATTACATGTAAAACAATAATGTTATAATTTAACGTTAAGGGCTGATTTCACTAAGCTTCTTAGGGCCAGTTTCTGAGGTGCCCGATATATCTCATCCGACCCATAAAATATAACCAGACCGAGTTTAAAAGTAGCACAAGCTATGCTTGAAGCACACACAGCTGTCACTTTCATTTATGTGTATATTATAGGCTTATTCTGCCAATAAGGTTTATTTAACGCCTTTGAAATTGGGTCTTAATCTACGATTTTATTTAATTCGGTGAAGTATAATGTTAGCAGATTGCTTTTGCTTTTTATTCCCTGCATACTTAATTGATAGACTACTGTACTTACCTCTACACAAAAAAAATATATAAAATAATAGCAGCCCTGTATCTAATACATGTCTCACTGCGGGGCTCGGGCCTCTTCCCATGATGAGAAGGGTTAGGCCATAGTCCACCACGCTGGCCGAATGCGGATTGGTAGACTTCAAACACCCTTGAGCGCCTTTTAGGCACTCTCAGGCATGCTGGCAAATAAATGTATACTACTATGCTATTACTATATCCAGAATCTAAGGAAATGGCACCTGTTTACTTTGGTCTGCAGATGTATTACATGTGTTTTGTGCGAGGTGGCGAAATAAATACATATTCAGTACTTCCAAGGAAGTAATTGAAAAGACAAGACAATACAATGTGAATGTATTGCTACATTATTTTTATAAACTGTTGGAAGTATCATGTATAAATAAGGAGTCGAGCCTAGTTGATGCTAAGTGGTAATTGCAATACATGCACACGAATTATAATAATTGGAACGCTCGATATTATCGTCGAGTCCAAACAGGTAAGATGATCACTTAAAATCTTTGCCACAAAATAATAAGTATCAAGGCTTACTGTCAATTCTAGGTGTTATTTAAAGAAAAATATTTTAAGTTATTCTGTCATATCTGTTATAAACACTGACCAACTAAAAATTATCAAATTAAAAAATAACTAGATGACTTCAACGGAACAAATAAGAAGATGCTCAACTTTATTTATGTGTACGTAACGATGGGTCACCGTCGGATATACAATACAAATTAATTAATTTACCTAAAACAAGCAACTATCACACAAAACAACATTAAAAACACACACCATAAATCCATGGAAGCCCGCACGTGGTCTGTATATGGAGATACACATTCATAACAAAATTCCGCCATGTTAACACCACGCTATGCATAATGAGGCATCGAATCAATGCTAAAGAAAGATTCATCCTAAGCCGGCTTACAGCAAAATTACTTCCACAAATAAACGCTAAATTAAAACTGCCGCTAAAAGTGTTATTTGTGAAATTTCCGTCAGGAAATTTTCCAATACCCTTCTGGGTAAAAAGAGTGAATTTTATGATATGTTAAAGCTCTATATTGATACAATGACTGTAGAAGATACTAAAACAAATACAGAAACTTGAAATTCAGAATAAACTCATGTCAATAAGAAGTTGGATTCAATTAATATTTAATGCATACTCTGGATTCAATTAATTTACGCAAAACACAAAAGCAGAAGAAAGAACCCATAAATAAATCCATGGCAGTTCACACGTGGTCTGTATATGGAATTGCAATGTCATAACATCGGCATACCATGTCCCACCACGATCAACACCATCCAAGTATGCATAATGAAGACTCGAATCGAAATACAAGAAAGAAAATAAGCTCTCTTTTAGTCATCAGCTCGATAATTTGGCGAATGAAGAAATCCAAACCAATTTGGCAAATGGGTTTGACATATTTGCCCTTTTAAAATCAGAGCAACGTTTTACGAAGCAAAAAACGAAAATGATCTCAATATCATACTTATTCTATCCTACTAATAATATATTGCGAAAATTTGTGAGATAATGGATTGATGGTGTATGTTACTCTTTCAAAAGCTGTCAGATTTATTTGGCCAACTTCTTATTTATAATGCCATTTCGATGGCCTTTTGCATGAGCTCTTTCTTCTCTATGCATAATTAATCTGAATTTCGACGATGTCTGGTTTACCTACTGGATTACCAATCAGATAGTATAATTTTAACGATTCTGCGATTAAACTCTTGTTGAGTGACGAAATCATTTTGACATAATTCTAACTCTTAATAACACCTTTTTAAATTCTCTCAAAAATAACTAACTTCAAAAACATAGAATCGATTGAAACAGCTGACAGTCCCCAAAAACCATTCTAGTAAAATCCAATTCATTCTTAAGCTATCGGCAGCCGCTGGCAAAAACTCTACAGCGTCCTCGGAAGGCTAAAGCATTTCAATACTGTGAAGAATCTGAGGACGGCCAAAAACTGAGAATGTAACAATGGAGGGATACTATCTGGTCAGTTAGTTATTCGTATGTTAAGACAGTGTTAGTGAGGAAAAAGCTTTAATTGTCCAGTGGGTTAAGTGTCCGATCGGAACATGTGACTCACCTCGATGCAGGGTTGCCATTATGGTGACCAATAACATCCTGACAAAAGGCTGATAGCTGGTTAAAAAAACCTGACATTATGCCAAACCACGGGCCACAGTGGTGGTGTGACAAAAACAATAGGTATTTTTTAGATGAAATCTTATGTAGAAAAAGTAAGATTTAATTTAACATTTTATTGTGTCTAGACATGTCAGGACAATCTTGTCATATGGCAACCCTGCCTCGATGTATTGGCGGGCATTTGGAGACTTTGTAACTGCTGCCAATACTTTTTCAAAGCGGAGAAACTCATTGACATTGAGGTGGCTAATGGGCAAGCTAATAGCTGAATACTATTAGAGATCACAACCAGCTATTGCATTTTTCTTACCATATATTTTATAGAATCCTGAAATAGGCTGCGGCGTAATTTTGCATATTCTTCTAACTAATTATACAAATTAAATATTAGGGTAGGTAATAATGTTCCACAGTATCTTGTGCGTTTAAGTCCCAATTTCACAGTTGTTAGATAAAAACATATAATAAGTATGTATTTACAAAAAATAAGTAAATATGTATTAGTATCAGTTATTCTAGTACCCATAGTACAAGCTCTGCTTAGTTTGGGACTATATGGTGTTGTGTAAGTTGTGAGATATTTATTCATATTTATTTATTTTATTCAAACCTTATTGGCAGGATAAGCAAATAACACATAAATGAAAGTGACAGCTGTGTTTTTTTTTCAAGTGTAACTTGAGTCACTTTAAAATTTGGTCAGGATATATTTTATGAGTGGGATAAGAACTATCCGTAACTTTATAAACAGACCCTAAATGTGTCAGATTAATAAACTGCATGTTATATGAAAATTATACGTTTTATATAGATATTAGTGTTTTGATAATTGTATTTTTGGTTACCAAATTACCAATAAATAAATATTCATTACAAAATAAAAAGAGCAAACAAAATGTCAAACTTCTTTATTTCTTTGCGATAATTTTACTCTGATTTTGCGATATTCCTTGTATAGTGTAGCAACAACAGCTTATAAGTGATAATTCCCATTTTCTGAAGCCCATGATTATGTATCAAGATCACATTTTTTCTCCTGGCAATCATTATCTTGGACGTATCTACAACTGTTTATGGGCAATTCCTATATAAGAAATATTCTTTCCCATCGGCTCGTGATACCAGGTATTCCTGGTACATTTTATTTAACACAGTAGGAATATGATTACAAGAACGGCATTTAAAAAAAATATAAATTAAATTAAATTAAATATTCATTTATTTCAGTTAATACCATAGATTTCATTACACTTCATTACACATTAATTACAAAAATAAAAATAATATAAAATCGGCATGTCAATAAATTATAAAATCAAATAAATAAATATCACAATTAATTAAAAATATAAAATCATTATCATTACAACTTAAAAAAACCAGTAGTGTCGAAATCGGAACAATGCTTGATATCCCATGAAGTTAAACTACAACATATTAGGACTTCGACGGATAATTTTTTTATTTTTTTAAGGAACGTTTCAACGATTGACAATTGTTATTATCGAATTTATTAAGGAATTTCTATACATTTTTGTCATACAAAGTAGTTAAAAGATTTCCAAGTGATATTGAAGTATTTTAGTTGTTGAATAATTAAGAATCCAGCAGGACTCAAACCTGTACCCTCTGGCACAAAAGAGTTGAGAAATTTTGAGTCTAGCAGCATACGAATCCATAGTTAAATTGGCAAAGCACCTGGGGCGTATGCCTAGGGGTGCAGGTTCGAGTCCTGCTGGATTCTTAATTTTTCAACTTTAATATTATATAAAATACAAAAAGGCTAAAATTTGCTTTAAAATATTACAGATATTAAAGTATTTTAAAGAAATAGGTTCGACAAAAAATTTTGTACACCCAGGGTCTTTTTCTGAACATATTTCCAAGTATAATTGCTTAAAAAAACTATACGTAGAAACCAATCAATTCGACCACAGCGGAATAAGGCCTTATTATTTTTCTTTTCTATAATAAGTACTGTCATGTAGGAGAGAATTAGCTGTACCAAGATTAATTAAATTTCAACTTAATTGTGATGATTTTAAGGTTGATTTTTGAATGGTTTAGGATGGATGAGTTTGTATTACAGTTGCCTTAAAGCATTTTATCGGATAATTATCCGCGGGATTATTCCTTCGGCTACGGTGACAATTTTCTTCGATTGTTGGTACCGGTTAGTTATTATTAGTTGATTTATTGGAACAAATGATTGCTGGTGAGATCATAATTTCCGTTTATTAAATATGAATATGTCTCGGTAGCTGTAGATGGCGTTTTAACTGATTTTCTGTAGTAATTAGTCCGTCCAGTTTGTCAGTAAATAATAATAACATCACGCCTATATTACCCAGAGGGATGTGGCAGAGGTGTACAACACCCACATTTCACCTGTTATATTAAAGGGAGGAGGAGGCGAGCCTATCACCATCCACTCGGCACAATTCCAACTCCGTGCTGCTATTGTGAATTTCCTGACGGAAAGTTCACAAATAACATTTTGCCTGACCCGGGCATCGTTCCCGAGACCTCGACGAGACATCGAGGCAGTCAGTTACTGGTTGATTAAAATTTAAAACAAATATCACTTGTTATTGGTTTGCAATTTATTTATCCTTGCTGTGTTGTGTGCACGAGTTTGTAGTTTTGACGACATAAGTTCCTTGTGTTTTATAAAATTATTTCATGAAATTACGACTTTTGAGCGGCATAATATTGGTGTTCCTTGTAAGAATGCCGGTTAGTTACTATCTTTATCGACATTGTCCTTTCAGACACTTACAAAGTTATATATTTAATACTTTTAACAAGTAATTCATCGGTGTATCCAATTGTAAGTATCAAACATAACACCCTATTTCCTTTCCTGAGGACGGTTATGAACTTAAAACAATACTCGCAACATACAATCAACTCATAATAAGCATTCCTTCAGAAATTAATATAATTATTAGTCTTTATGTCCATGAGATCGATGGACAAGAGAAAAAGACGAAAAATACTATCCAAAAGAGTGAGCAAGACGGTAATATCAACGTGTTATTACGTCCGGCAAATTGGCAAGTTTATGTAAAATTGTCTGCTTCCCATCTGCTCGATATTGCGAAAATTATTGTTTTATTAAATTAAGTTTTATGTCATATTTTGCAGCAGTTTTAAAGAAGGTGTGGTAAAGTAATTTATTAAGCGTTTTCTGAAGAATGTTGAAATTAATAACATCTGCCCTGACTATGGTGTTCGGAATCCAGTGGGCATCAGCATTGCCGTTGATAATAAAATCACCTTCTAAGAAATATAACATTCATAAGATAAAAATGGATTGGATAATTGTCGTATAAAATCCACACTACGAAGCTACGTATCTATCTGCGCCAGACAGTCTACCATTTCTTTAATTCTTTATTGTACAAATAAAAAAACAATACAATAATATAAAATACAATTTTAAATTTATGTACAAAGGCGAGCTTAACCACTAAAATGGGTTTTCTTCCAGCAAACCTTAGAGTGCTAGAGGAAAAAGATAATTATGAGGGTAAATGGAAATGTACAATAAATCAAGGAAAGATGGCGAAAAATCGTACGGAGAAATGTATCCACCACTACCACAGATGTGGACGTCTCAACGTGACCACGACCACTCTAGCAAGAGCAACACGATAGAGAAGCAGAAGAATATAGTCAGCATTTATCAGTTCTTTCAGCAACACATCTTAATTTAGACTTTTCAATACCTTACCTTGACAATGAATATGATCAAAATGAAGTGGAGTATTCTAAGGCTCAAATTAGATCTTTTTCTGGTGATTTTTACACCACTTTTGTTTTTTTTATTGCCATGAGACATAAATAAGAATGAAGTAGTTCTGTCTTTTGAACGTATAGGCAACATCTGATTTTATTTTGACGAATATATAAAAGTTCTATAACCTAATCGGTCGACTTCATGTGCCGTATATAAATACGATACCTTCAGTCTAAAATTATACAGCGCCTTAAACAAAAGCGTCGAAGAACCCTTGGAACCAGTCCTTTGATAATTATGAGTACTGATAAAAGATCATAATATTTAACGATCAAATATAATGGGGGCACCATGGATCCCGCTATTATGTGGTGCATGGTTCTCTTTTTCTATTAAAATTGAGTCATTGTTCGGTTTATATTATGCTAAGTGACTTTTCGAACTAAATTCTCCTTTCTGAAAAGCATTTCTTTGTGAAGTTGAAAATATTGAATCCTTGCTTTTCTCTCTCTTCCTGGCCATTATTAATCCCATCTTGTGGTGGGTCAGCCTTACTAGTTGTCTCAGCCTGCCTAGTTTTCTAAGCCTTGCTTTTCTGAACGATTAAATTCGAAGGTAGCAGTTTCATTTTTAACCTGCCGCCAAATAGCAGTACTTGCATTATTGTGTACCAGTTGGGTGGTGAGATTAGGTTGAGTAATTTTGGCATATAAGGACATTGCAGACCTTTGATGTAGCAGCGCACTTACAGGAGAGGTTTTTTTAATCTTTGACTTTATTTTGACTCATTACCTATCAGTCTTTAAGGATTTGCTTGATTAGGTCTTTGGTCTGTCTTTCTTTTTCTGACTGCTCTTGATACTCAGTAAATGTCACCCAATAGGCTGTGATTGTGAAAACTTGATATAATAAACGTTCGGAAATGACTGCTATCAATAATTATTTATTTGGCTTGCATAATATGCCAACCATAAATTCATCACATAAATAAACTTACATACATACCCACATTTTACACAAAACGTCATAACCATAAACCAAAATCATAAATAACATTTTTAAATAATTCCACAAGAAGCGCTTGCGCATCAAAAACGTCCGTCTTGTAAGACGGATGGCGTCACCTGTGCAGATATTACGGTAAATCAAAATGGCGGGTGTTCTGTCACTCTTTAACAGCAGCGGTGGGATTATGTGCGTCCCTTTCGCACAATTGATTATACCACGATCGGATGCGGCTGAGATTATAAGTGCTACCCGCATTAATGTGTTTTGATATATGTTTGTGTTACAAATGGAAGTCATTTTGATAGGCAATTTTTCTCCGAGAGCCTTTCTTTGTGGCTTCAGGCCGATTGTTTTATGGTTTCAATTTAAGTCATTTTGCCGGGATTACATTAGGTTAGACTATTTGTCTACTATCGCAATAGCGTAAGCGTGAATTGGAATTTAAAAATTACTACTTATCATCAAAATTTTCTTGGTTTATCTCTTAAATTGACACTCGTCCTTGATCTTGCATGGTAGTCACACATATACTTTTTTTAATAATATACTGATTAATATTTTATATAATAATATACTGATTCGTATTATAGCAATTATTTTATCATATTTCATTTTGGTTTTATCCTATCTACCACCTACGCCGGACATTGGTCCTTCAAGCCGGATGCTACAATTTTTTGTCGGGTAATCTCATTAAATTTTCTAATTAGACACTAAGTCTATATTTGTACCTGTAGTCACTCAAACAATAAAGCACCTACCAACATGAAAATAGACTGCAAACTCGTTTGTTCAAAATGCATACAGGGACAAGGTCATTCTCAAAGTCAATAATAAACTAAGGACCAGCATTTAATGATTTGCTATCTTCAGATCACCATTTCACTAGAATGTACGTAAATAGTACTTTAATCCATAACATTATGCGGAAACGTATCTCAATACAAATATATACGTATGCGCACACCTGATATCTTATGCGACCACTACTTTTTACCACTACCGAGTAGTACCATTACCATTCCTAACTAAATTTGTATTTAAAAACGATTGCAGTGAACATAGAATGACATTACAAGACGTTATTACATATTGTAATTTAACCATTGTAATGTGTAACTCCGTGTGAGGGTAGTTGAAAAAACAAATTATAAATTCAAATGTTGTAAAGTTATTCAAAATTTTCAGATTAACACTGCAATTAAACATGAACAATTGAAGTGTAGACTTCGAAAAAAACTGGATTCTGATGCTAGGCGCCACCTGCCAATAACCAGCTTATCAAAACCCCTATTTCTTTGAAAATACTTAACACACGTTGGTCAAGTTACCATGGTGACACGAACGTCATTTATGTCTACGTAATCCATTTAAAATTGACCTCTGTTTATAAAGAAATTATTCACCTACAAGGTTCAATTATAAATTGTGATACTGACAATCAAAAAACATCGTTACACGTCGATTACCAGATATCGATACTTGAATCAATTAATTCGCTAAAGGTTACGATGCAAAAAGAATCGATTCTCGTGTAATTAATTATTAAATGTGCATTAAAGGTAATTAATGTAAAGATGATAAATAGACATTTTACGCAGAAGCGAAAAACTTTGACACATTTACATGGTCAGTTAATAATTAAAGGCTCTTTTTTTAAACAAGTTTTATCTATTTTATATTCTCATTAGACTATATCAACTCCAGTGACCAAGAAGTGGCACCCGATGGAAGGTGGACAAAGCTTTGGTCGTCTAAAAGCACGATAGGCCAATGATAGGTATTACAAAAATCGCGAGTCGTACCTACCGTTTTAGATTACGTGGGTAAGACCCGCGATTTTTAATGGCATCGGCTCGTGTAATGGCATCTATCCAAAAACAAGGCCGATTTTCATTCATTTTGTACTTTAGACGGCCTCCATGGTCGTATGGTTAGCGTATAGGACTTGTCTAGACTTGTTTTGGGTTAAATCCCCGCGTCGAGCAAAAATATTATATTGGCTATCAAAAAATCCGGAGCAGTACGGTGTTAGGAAATATACCCGGCATTTAGAGAAGGTCTGATGGCAGTCGCTCCACGTAAAGTACTGATATTCAGTTAAATCCGTGAGACTAGAAGCCGACCCCAATTTAATTGGGAAAAGGCTCGAAATATTGATTGATGTACATTTTTTTTTATATTTTGTTCTTCCACCACAAAGGGAGGATCCTCCGACAGCTGTCGGTGTATACTATTCTATTCTAGCTGTCCAACGGTAGCTTGTTGGAAGTGGTATATATGTATACTCTCTGTGAACACTTCGTTATCGCGATTCAGGACTCGTCGACATATGTCACGTGATTATTTGCGGATACCGCCACAAAGGTACTTATTTACAGTTGCAGTTGAGTCATCCAATTGCATGCGATGGAAGTAAAATGTGAGTGTATACACCTCTTCAATACCCTCTAAGCAGGCGTGATGTTATAATACACTACGAAATTCTGTTGCAATTCTTTATAATAACAGGCGTGTATCAGTGGTCCAGGCGGGTATGGCCGCCGGTCGCGGTCGGCTAATTTCTTACCATCTGATAACAGCTCGCGATCTCCACGTAATAAGATATTGATGAAGACTCAACAATCTACAGAAGCGAGCAGAATTTCTCGAGTGTGTGAAATTATGGGTAGGTAGTATTGTAGACTGATGAATAGTAACTTCTTTTTGATTTTTTATAGCATTTAGCTATGCTTAACAAATTATACTAACAGTTTATTGAAAAATTAGACCGGCAGGGTTTGAACGTGTGACATCACGAAATGACGTAACATACAATTAAAATATTTAGGGTTCTGGCAAGAGGCGACCGTAGCTGGTTGGTTAAAGCGACTGCCCGGTGTGCAGAAGGTCGCAGGTTGAAATCCTGCCAGTCCTATAATTTTTTCAACAGTTTCTTAGTATGTGATTTTTTTTAATGTTGAATAATTTTGATATTAGACAGTATAAATGAAAAAGTATAATAACGGTAAAATATTCTAATAATTACGTTACGATTACGATATTTTTGTGTAAAGGTGACTTCTTTTTGTGAACAATAGATTCTCTATAATATTAAATGATTTTTCATATAGCTTTTTTTTTAAGTTTACATACTTTTATTACTCACCGTTTAGCATTGAGTCTGCTTATAAGATTTTAGACAAAATTCCATATATCTATTCTGAGTGCATTATTAGCTATTTGCCAGTTATTGACGGACATTTTTATTATAAAATGCAATATTTATTTGCATTAGATATTACAAAATATATAAATAGGTAAATTGTTTATTACAAACCACCATAAATTACAAATAGTATCGGAAGATGCGACACATTACAAAAAGACATTCCAGCAAAACCGCAAAGGCTTGGAGACATAGCCAAGAATACTAAATAAGGAATAATCGTAGTAAAAAGTAGTACCTAACCGAATCCAAGCTTATTAGTTTCAACACAAAAACTTATAGCTAAGGACTTTCGCGATCTTCTGAACATGGCTTTTGATGTAAGATACAATATTGGAAAGGTGGTAATAATTTATACTTTGCTTTTCTTGTTTCTAAAAAACCTTTAAGTGTCTTCTTCTTGTTCTTCTTCTTTCTGCCTTTATCCCCTTATTATTTGAGGCCGGCGCCAAAGGTCTTTTCCATTCTCCTCTATCAGCCGTCTCGCTTTCATTCGCCTTCTCTTTCATATCTTCTTTTACGGAATCCATCCATCTTTCAAAAAACCTATAAGTGCGATCCATTTAAAATATTTACAAACTCTTTTCAATTTAACAAACTTTATGTTTAACCTTTTCCTTCAGTGATTATGGACTGCTAATACCTAAATTTGGTAGTCAGTAGTTTGGAGTGGCCATTCTGATGTAATATTCTGGCTCCGTATCTCATTGAACATTGTCATAACAGTTTTGAGATCACCATTTAGTTGTGTTGTAAGTGTGCTATTTTTTTCGAACAAAAAGTTATAAATTTAAATCGAGCTGAGTGACATAAAAGGATGCACCAATTGCAATTTAATTGAACCATATTAATCTTCAGTCAAAACAAATTATAAAAGCATACATCAAGTCCAAGATCTAATTACCGTCTCCAGATAAAATTCAACTGACGTTATTCACAACTCAAATTCAAAACGGTATATAACTGCACCACAATTATATTAATAAGGTACCTAGTCAACATTACAGGATGATTTCACATGCAAATTGTTGATTAAAAAGACTGGCCATCGATCAACACTTGAAAAGCCTTCTTTAATAGATTATTAAGTCTGTGAACGAGTAATGAAAAAATAATTTAAAATGATTTATAGCTTACTCAAAGAGCGGCAAATTGCAGCCAGTTTGGGACATTTAAGTTAAGTGTAGTGTGCGCACACTGGATGTTAATTTTGCAAAATAAAAAAAATATGTGGTAAAAATATTTGTGAGCAAAATCGTACGGTTTTGTAAGATAATGATTGATTTTAATCAATATAGGGCGGTTGGCGCCAACGCGATGAATGCTAAGTTGAAAGTGTAATTTATTTTTCAAGTTACTTCGTATTGATTGTTTATTGGTAGTGACATAAGTGGATGCAAGCGCATTTTGTCAAAGTTTCAAGTTTTGCATCCATCAAGCAAAGTATCAGGCTCAAACGGTTTTCTGACCCGGTGGAGTTGCCAAATTTTGTACGAAAAGTGTAAATTTTTCTAATGAATTTTTGTCACTGACACTGGGCTAGAGGACCGTGTGCACATAGTGTGATTATATAATATATTGTAAAGCGAAGAAAAAAAAAATTATTAGTAATCAAAAGTTTACTGTCATAAAATAAAAAAGTAAATGAATATTATACTCTGTTTTGATAACTATACTGATACCATTCGTAAAATTTGGTAAATAAAGCTCTTATGAAAAATACAATTCAAAAAAAGTTAGGGAAGTACCAAACTTCAACGGTAATTTAAAAATTACAGCAATAATGCACGCTTCATTCATATTCACACCTTTAAAGTGCATTTTTGCATTGAGTTTTGGTACAATCTTTAATCTATCCTTAAAAGCCATACTTGGCAGTACTTAAACACCTTACCATAAACATTTTAGGGTTCTGTTTTCAAGGTTCAAAAACTATATAATCTATATAAATAAAAATGAATTGTTGTTCGTTAGTCTGATTAAAACTCGAGAACGGCTGGGCCGATTGAGCTGATTTTGGTTTTAAAATGTTTGTCGTAGTCCAGGGTAGGTCTAAACGGTGAGCAAATAAGAAAAAATTGCGAGTAAGATAGAGTAAGACGACAATTCCATTTTCCCATATAATGAAATTTCCGTTGTCACGACTTGGCATGAAAACAGCTTGACCGATTCGGCTGATATTTTTTTTGTAGTTTTAGTCTAATACTCTGTACAAGGATGTTACGGCAAAAAAAATTAAAAAAAAAAAAAAAAAAAAGTATTCATTTTTATATGAATATTTTATAATTTATATTATAGATTCCAGTTCAAATTGAATAGGTACGCATACATAAGATAGGTCAGCTATACAAAATAAAGTAGTGCATCAAATTTACGCTAAGGCGGTACGAAGTTCGCCGGGTCAGCTAGTTATTATATAAAAAAAAGTTTTCTTACCTATAATCGATGTCTCTTGATCGATTCCCTATGTTTTATTATGATCTATAACTCGAAAATTTGTTAAACTGGAATCCGTAAGTTTATGTAACTTGGACCCAACTTGAATAATTACGTCCTAAAATGTACAACTGACGTTTTTAACTTAGTTTAAGGACCAAGATCGAACTTATCATCATTTCATGATTGACTTCAACTCGAGTATGATCACAGCAGCTCAAAATTAATTTTATATTATTTTTATGGAATTTTGTGTTTAGCTATTGTCCAAACGCTACTGAACCCTGGTACAAAAATACGTATCGCACATTATCTCAACAGGCACATAACTTACGGTAAATAATTAATATATAACACTTTATAAAGACTTTATGAATGATTCAAAGTTAGTTATAAAATTATATCACTCTATAAAACTTTGAATAACTTAATGTTTACATATTTTAGATATTAGCGCCTTTTATAAGATAACTTAATTTTCTTTGCGACTTTGTTTGCAAGATAGATCGATGTTAGGTACTTCTCCAGGCCTACAACTTTTACTGGTGGTAGAGCTCTTGTGAATGAGCTCGAGGGCGGCAGCACCACCGTCTCACCTTTAACCTGCCGCCAAATAGTAGTGCTTCCATTACTGTTTTCCGGTTTGGTAGTGAGATCAGGCCCTGAAATTACTGGCACATGAGGCATTACATAGTAGTCCTCAGCTGCAGCGACGCATCTATAATCTGCTTTTGTGGATTGTTGATGTCCATGAGCTGTACTCCACTTACCATCAGATGGACTACACGTTCGTTCGCTGTGGGCGTAGTATAATAAAAAATAAAAAATAAACTATCTCCATAGTCTCGTACCAATTTTATCAATATCGCTACAGTGATTTGTTTGTAATTTTTGCAGTTGATTTGTAGTTGTAAAATCGTAAGAGGCAGTCAGATACTGTATTTATACTGTACTTGCACCGACCAAATAATATAGTAGGTAAAAAAACCTGTATCTAAATCTAAACAGGAAACTTATTTTATTATTTTTTTGAATTAAGGTTTGGCAAAAAAGACTTCGTCGAGAATGATAATGGAAATGCTGATAAGTGATAATGCGTTGTTCTTGAGAAAAGTCTTATGTTTAAAAAAGATTCATACAAACCATTAATGTTACAGAAGCCTTACTTACATTAAAAAAACTGCACCAATAAAAATACCACATCTCTTTAAGTAATCCATACCATACTTTACGAGGTATTTAATTGTCATTTGATTGTTCTCAATAAGCTCAATTACGTATGACATTTGTACCTGTCAGTTTGACAGCTGTAGTTGCCATCGCAAATTGCCCTGATGGTAATTTTAATCCAATAATCAGCGCAATTATAAACTTATTTAATTTAATGTCTTATAATAAGCTGTTATTACGTATGCAAAATAAAAAAATGTAGATATATATTGTATGCGGTAGACAGTTTTTTGTTTGTTTTAGTAATTTTTCAAACTTGTTCTTTTGATATTATTAAAATTATAAGGATAGACATTTCACTAGTAAGTCGAATGGATAACAATCTTATTGTACTTGACTCTTATCAGATAATGAATGTAATATAATATATGTAACCTAGCTATTTGATGGTTA
Source organism: Hypena proboscidalis (assembly GCA_905147285.1). Classification (NCBI taxonomy): domain Eukaryota; kingdom Metazoa; phylum Arthropoda; class Insecta; order Lepidoptera; family Erebidae; genus Hypena; species Hypena proboscidalis. The sequence continues at coordinate 5,225,088 of LR990147.1, forward strand.
GGGTCACTTTATGATTAAGAAATACAGTATAGCAGCATTTAGCTATGCTATTTTAAGAAGCAGATAGAAAAAATATTGGACCGGCAGGATTTGAACCTGCGACCTTCTGACACCGAGCAGCCGCTTTAACCAACCAGCTACGGCCTCTTGCCAAGACCCGAAATATCTTAACTGTATTCTTCTTCTTCTTCTTCGTCGTGGCGATGGCTGAGTCAAATTTTATTGGTCCAATAAGTGGCCACTATTATGGCGCTCTCGTCGGCATTCATAAGCGCCTATCTTGTGCAGGTGGTAGGGCATTTTGGACAGTCATTAAGGTGGTCAAAGTTTTGACTTGCCATCGTGGTGAAAGGATTAGCCAATTCGCTTTTAAGAACTCGCGAATTGCCCAGGGTGCGCCGGACGTAGGAAATTGTTGTATACGTCACTCGAGGAGGCTCCTTTCATGCACCTCAACTGCATGCACATCATCTTAACTGTATGTTACGTCATTTCGCAACGTCAAGTTCATCCATTTGTTGACCAGCAGGATTTGAACTTGCGACCTTTTGCATATCGAGCAGCCGACCAGCTACGGTCGCATCTTACCTGGACCCTAAATATCGCAACTGTATGTTACGTCGTGACGTCACGTTCATCCATTTGTTACTTAAATAGGATACTATAATTATGCTTCCGTACCAGTAATTCTAAGCCCTAAATTCATAATTATATTATATTAGCATAATAAGATTCTTATTAAAACCTGACCGATATATCGATCATAATTTCTCATCTCATATCCTTAACCTCTCAAAACAATATGACCACGAAACTTACCATACCATAATGGCACAATAACAGTAGAATGGCGGATGGTCATTGTTTACAACTAGCCCGCAGCGGTGGCAGCGGTCACCAGTTCCCGTAACTTTCAACCCTAAAGTGTTCCAACCCTCTTTAACCGGACACGATAACCGTTTTGACCGCTTGTATTTAGGGTTGTCATTCGTCAATAATATAGTTTGATAAAATAAGAAGAATAAGAATAATACTATTGAAACTAACGTGAGAAGACATCATTACTAGAGAAACACACGGGTAAAAAATAATCAATCGATCGATCGAAAATACTTCCTTAATGAAGAATAGAAACCGGTCGGCAGAATACCGACTTAAAATCCGTGAGTAACCCGTGTGTTTCTCTAGTAAAGAATAAGAATAATGTACATTGACATAACTTTGTTACAATGGTTTTGAATTCCCTAACCCAGAACTAGTGTAAACTGTATTTCGGGGATCAGTGTCTTCGCCTTATAATTAGGTACAAATTATTATGTCTCACATTATATATTAACATCATGTGTGTTGTTATATTTACTGTGATTGTGTGCCTGCGTGTGTGTGTGTGCGTTTGTAAAAGGAGCAGGTGCGTGTGTGTGTGTGTGCGTTTGCGTGTGTGCGTGTGAGTGTTTATGTATGCGCGTGCGCGTGTGTGTAAAATGAAATACAATAGATTGCAAATCAATTTTGGTTCACAGTTTTTAAGGATTAAGAGTGTTTTGTGCTTCGGAATGGTATAATTTTCCGAATAAATAAAATATTCGATAGAAAAACTCTTAGTTCCAATATAGTGTGCTGTATCATTGGTGCGCATGTAATTTACACCCTGTATGTATGTTAAGACGGCAACCGATCAGCTTATACATTTCTAGCTTCTAGTATAAGCTTTCCATTGCACGGTAAACCTTTAGAACACCATCTTATACTGGCAATGTAATATCCATCAACTCATACTTAAAAAAATAAATGTCTTCCTATATATAATGTCTTTATTTCTGTTTCAGCGTACACTTAAGTAATTTGACGATATACTTGCCTTCAAAGTCTGGACTATCGTCGTAAGCTTGCCAGCCTCTTAAACATTTCGGAGAGTGTGCCGAAAAAATGCACAAACTTATACCTCCGTCCCCATTTCACCATCGGACTACCAAACAAACGACACTCCGGCATCGGTTCATGGTAGATATTTCACAAATTCCTTATGCAAACTGGCAAGGAATGGAGCGCCCTGCCTGAGTCTGTGTTTCCGCATGAGTACAATCTGGGGGTCTTCAAAGCGAGAGTTAATAGGTATCTCATAGGTAAGCGTGCTCCACCGTAGACCGCATCATCACTTACCATTAGGTGTGAATGTGGTCAAAGGCGTGCATATCCACTATTTTTTTTACAAAATCACACTTATCATGCGTGTCAACCCTATCAAAGATGCCCTTTGTTATCTATGCCACAAAATAAGCCATCCTGACCGAGGGCTGTCCACCACCAATTGAATTTGGATCACCATTACTATAATTTATTATATCAGTTTTTTTTTATGCTGGATTCGGTATGGAAAAATGGAAGTAGATATCTTTGGATTCATCCCTCGGAGATCAGAGTTTGGTCCTCGGGTTGGCTAAGTAGAACTGGATATTTTGCCTTAAGAAAATTCTCAGTAGCAGCCGATAGCTGCTGGTTTCTTATTTTTTCAGCTTTAATATTATATAAAAGACTTTTATACAATTTTCAACATGTCAGTCAGACTAAGTCTAACTATAATATTAGTAACATTATTAAACTTCAACAAAGATACTGAACAACATAACTGCTTCTTCACTGCTAGGATTAGAAATAATATTATAGCGCCTTTTTAAGATGTGTTTACATTAAATAGTTTAAAAAACTCAACCCTATCATTCTGAAACCGAACACATTTCATCAAAAGATGCTGTACGTCGTCTACTACCCCACAAACTTCACAATTTGGGGACGCATTTTTTCCATGTAAGTATTTTTATAATTACCTTCAAGGAAAAACTTTTTAGTAACATTTTTAATTTTCCTAATGTGTCACGTGTACCTATTTTGTTTCTGTTTTAAAATTTAAACCCCAATACATACCCTCTCTGACCTAAATCAAAAACAAACAATACTTGGATTAATAAACAAGCTGACCATTAATATTATAATGTTTTAATCTAACATCAAATGCAAATATTTGCCCCTAATCTTACTAATCCCTTAAGTGTGGCTGACCACTTAGTTTTAAGTTGGGTTTAAGATATTGCGGCAAATTGTGTCATGTAATGTTTGATTTAAATTAAAAGTTTATAGATTTTTATTCACCCAAAAACATTATTATATTTACATTATTAACCTAACTACAATTTAAGCGCAAAAATTAAAGAAATACCGAACTACTTATATATACATCAAATAAAAGAATAATATACAATTATGAATTAAAATAAATCTCGTAAATAGTTCCGGTGTCAAAAAATACGTCCGCATCGATGTCCACCGCGGATAACGTGTCCAGAAGGCTGGAGGCATTGTTGTATGACAATGCTGATCTTTTGTCCAAAGTAGATGCCAGCCTTCTGGTCACGTGAAGAGTCAACTAAACTTTTTGTTATTCCTTTAAAAAGAGAACCCAACGGTAACAATAGATTTCATAGGTTTAATGAACAAACTAAAACTCTACTATGATTGGTAGAGATTTTACCAAGTACATTTTAGGACTTTTAGGACATAAAATTTGTGGCCATAGTAGAACGCGTGCCTATTTACTATAAAAAAATACATTAATAATTATGTACCTGTCCGACCAGCACAGAGCTTCATCTCGATACCTGTAAACAAAACAAACCACTTAAAAAAAAGACAAACCTGGAATCTATTAGTTCGAGAGGTAATAAAATAAATTTTAATATACTACATAATTTACTTAGCTGCAATGGCTATCAAGATGACAACTATAAAAATTAACATATTACCTCATCAACTAACAAACAGATGAGCACAAAAAGCTAGAAACCTATAAATCGCTTGATAAAATCAGGTTTTATCCATAAAACTATGGTTCAAGAGAGTTGGTAAAAAGTACTATGGCATAGCTATGGTAAACTTAATGTTCTCATTGCAGTATGGTAGTAGCCATTATTGATAAGCACAATACTTAGATATTTATTTTTTACGGCGCATAGCTCAAAAGGCCTCTTTACTTTTGCCTTGATGATTATATTCTTAACCATTCAAAAAAAAAATGTGCAAATGAAAAGGTGCACGGTTGGTTAAAGCGGTTTCCTTGCCGCTTTCAACTGCGTGTGTGTTGTGGGTTCGATCCCCACAAGGGACAAATCTTTGTCGCAAAGATTTGTTCTGACTCTGGCTGTACTCTGTTGTGTGAAATGTATGTTTTTAAACACCCCCGTGACACAGGAGTTATTCCTAGTTCGGGCCGGGTTAAGAAAAAAATCAGTCGCGACCTCCCGGACTATAAATAAATAATTCAACGGCTTGCCGCTACATAATGTTAGATTTCTGTAGCGCAGGCAACTGCAGCTCACTGCTGGTGTCATGTACCCTAGCTTACCACGTTATTTTTCTTCCATCAGATCCTGTTATTTGCAGATCTATGCTATGACAGTCGTTACGTCCAACACCAGAAATATTTACAACTAGTGTAACTAAGAGTATTGGATTGTTACAGATAATCTGCGTAAAATACTAATATTCAGCTAAAGCCGTAAGACCAGAAGCCTACTCTTTGTAATTTAAAAAGTAGAGATCATGCACAAAACTCCTTCCTCTTCTTCATCAATCATTACTAGGAAGAATTCTGCCATACCGACCTCCCGGACTATAAAAGAATAATTCAGGAGCCAGCTGCTACATAAGCTACATTATTAATAATGTTTGCTACGTCTTTTGAGATCCTGTCAAACTAAACTGGTTGATAGTACTATAGGCTACATGGTGGCCATTTTTTCGTGAATTTAGTATATTTTAATAAATATTAGTCATTAAATTGGTGACAATTTGCCTCGATGGTCTAGTGGTTAGCGTATGTGCCTCTCACCGCGAGGTTTCGGGTTCGATTCTCGGTTCGGGAAAAGTGTTATTTGTGAACTTTCCGTCAGGAAATTAACAATAGCAGCACGAAGCTGGAATTATGCCCGGTGGTTTGCGATATGCTATTGTGAATGGTGACGTCAGAAGCATAACTCAAAATGTATACTAGCCTACGAAACAAGATAAATTTATGTTTTTACAAATCACACGATTATAAATTCTATTGCTTTGTTTTTAAGGTGATTTTCGCATAATAAAAACTGTTAAAAATGTCCTAAACAATCTCAATTGCAATAGAAATTAAACTCTATGTCCTGTTAATTGGGTTTATAATTGTAAATCATGAAAATTATCTCGTTTCGTTGTCTGAAGTATAGTCATTATAGTTTTTGACATAATTTAAGAGTAGAGATGAAGACTTTGGTAGATACTAACTTTTGTATAACGCCGACTATTCGGCATTACTATAAATGTCAATAATCCAGTATTAGAAGTGGTTCATAACTTGTGCCGCTTGTAATATACTGCATGTGGTAGTGCAATGAACAATACGAAATAAAACATGGTTTAGTCCGCACCCATAAGCCCATCTCTATTAAAGATTTCAATTGAATGTCCAATAAAGGTAAATTCAGATATCTGGACGATTTGAAGTTAGTCGCAAATGTAATATCACGAGTACGGTGCTTGTCGCGTCAAGCAGCCACCTGCAGCTAACTTCATAGCTGTCAAGATCCCTGCTTTAACTCATACTCAATTTCATATATACGGAACGCACAAAGACATGTGCAAGTGAAATGGAAATATAGATAGATAGATAGATAGAAAATTCTTTACTGTACACAAAGAAGAAGTACATAATTGTAATACACAGTCTAATTGAAACATGCACAATTGGCGGCCTTATCACTTAAAGTGATCTCTTCCAGGCAATATTTATATATAATTATGTATTTTTAGGTTAAGGTATTTATCTATGGGCCTATGTAGCCTAAAATAAATGATTTATTATTATATATATCGAACAAATATCCCACAGCTACAATATTAAAACAGACTTGACAATGCTTTCACCGACATTCAACACTACAAATAATAATGACAACAAAATATACTAGGAGAAATCGCTTGTTCTAAATAAACTAACATAATGACCAGCATAGTATTGAGTGACCACACTACAGTCATTCTGCTGACCACATTATGGTCATTTTGCTGACCACAATATAGTCAATAGAATATTTTGTATGGCACATTAGCGTATGGAAATTGTCAATGCAGTTACAAAATATTTAGAGCGGTAATTTAGTTAGACTTGTAGATTTGTGCTAATTTGTTGTTTTCCTAGGTCGGAGAAATGAGGGTTATGACTTATTAGATCCGTGTTCTAACCATTTGGCATTAAAGTGATACATATCTACATTTTTTTTATTAAATTTTCCTTTGGTACGAGTATGACTGTAAAAATAATAAGTAAACAAACGAGTGGTTGACAAAATATGCTTCAGGTTTAACGTTTCTTGTCTGTCTGTCTGTTTCTGTCTACGGAACTGGCACTTAAATTCACTTTCACATTCAAGATATTGATATTGTGATGATTGATGTAGAGTAGAATTATTTTTGTATGATGATTTTAAGTGCTTGGTAAACATAAAAATATTTTCAATTCATTTAATTTAATAGAGGAACATTTTTCTTATATTTTCTGAGAATTACTCATAATAGAAATAAAAGCAAAAAGGCTTTTAACAAGTCCCATCTTATTAAAATCGTGTTTTTCCTTAGCCAATATTCTTAAAAAAACTTTTGCAGAAATTTCATAATACATATCAGTATTGCCAATATGAGCACGTAGTTTACGCGCCAAGCTTTTTAATAAAACACACGAGGGACTACGGCGTAAAATATTATCCTTGTACGCACGATGTAATATATCTCGTAATAATCCAGGAACATACAATATCTTAGTAATCAGGATACGTGATTCAAAAAGCTAACTTAACCATAGAGTATAAATTTGTGTGAAACTAAACTCTTTATGTGTAGATAAAAGCTTTTAAAAACAAATGAGTTTTGAAAAAGGAATAGTTCGTTTGTTTGTTAAGATCGATTGCCTTTTTGGCCTTGCTTACATTGGATGCGTTTTTCGTACGAATTTCACTCGTGCGATTATATACGAACACGCACGAACGATTCCAACCTTCCTAGTTCTATGAGCGTGCACATTGGGTGCGAATTGGTCGTACGTATACGTACGTATAGTTCCGTCGCGACGTGTAAAATTAATCCGAACATGGAATTTTGTAACGTATTTATACGAACAACACATAGGAAAATGGAATTAGAAAAGTTTATTAGCTTGGTTTACGAACATAAATGTCTGTAGGACCAGAGTGATTCATGTTATAATATGATTGACATATTTCATGCATCAATTCGGTTCTACGATATCGACGATGCCGTCGCAGTCTGAACATCCCATAACATTGCGCCTATATTAACCAGAAGTGATTGGCAGATACGTAGGTACAACACCTACATTTCACCTGTTATGTTTAGGTCCCACGTGACGTGATAGGGATGTTACACTTTTGAAAAATAAATTTAAACTATACTCTGTATCAAAATCAAAAAGACAAAAATCGAGTCCCAAAATGTCTAATTCAGAAATAATTATTTGTAAATTTCATTTTGGTGCATTTTTGTAGTTTTAACAAAAGTTGGCAGGAGCATAATATTATTTAATAATATTATAAACTCAACAAAACTCAACGTTATGGTTTAAAACTTGGAATTGAAATACGTAAAGTATTTTTCAGCTATGAAATCACCAGCCAGCAGGCATAATCTCTCAAGTTGGCAGACGTTGATGTTCATTCGATCCTTTCTTCAGTAAATCACATCAGCGTAGTAATAAAACGGCAAATACGTACTTTGAAAACGGTGCAAATCGAATTTAGAACACGGCATTATTCTTAAAAAGTTTGAAATAGCATTCAAACTCACAAGGTGTTAGACAACGTGTTCCTAACACGAACGCACATAAAAAGTAATAGAATTCAGTTTAGGAACGCCGTGTTCTGCCAGGGCTGTCAGTTAGGCGATTATAAGCGCATTTTTCTGCAAAAAAACTTGTCTGACTCATAGACAATAGTAAGCGAACTACAAATTGGAAATTACTTCTATCTTGTATCCATAATACAGTAAAAGAAGACAATATTATATTTTTAAATTCCATATAATAATTTCCTACATATTGGTTTGTCTGAATTATTTTTGGACTATCTTTACAAATGGTACAAATAACACAACACTTTTATTATTGTTATTGGTTTATTTAGTATAAAACTATGTTGTCTAGATCTCAACACGACACGTCAATAAAAAAGTAAAATTTTCAAAAGCATTCTCATTTCAAAGTTCGATTTTTAAAAATAGAACCACCCAAGATGGCGTCCCTAGTCGTAAGTGTTGCAATTGTCAACAGCCGCGACAGCCCGCTTTGCATTTTATAACTCGCTCCTGAACGTTTCACATTGTAATGTTGGTCATCAATTTTTACTGAGCCCTATCAATTCGCGTTCAACAACGCTTAAGCTATGGATTTTGAAGAATTTTAGCACTTGTCGGGTTATTTTCTTGCTGTTGATGGCGGGTATAAATCTTCGCTGGAAAATTTTACTTGCAGAATAATTTTAGGATTTGAGACAGTCACGTGAAATTTTTATTTAATAAATTATTTAGATTTCGATGAATTTGAAAAAAAAAACAATCTCTTGTCGTTGAATGAAACTAACTCAGCAATCTGTACGAATCAACAAGTGTACTGTATCTGTACAAGATCGTGCCATAAAAGTTAAAAAAATATTTATACTTCGTTTCTAACAATTTTTCTACTTTAACAAAAACTTGAAAATCCTAGAAATGTTGTTCAAGTAAAAAAACTGTTATTAACAAAGTATAAATATTTTTTTAACTTTTATGGCAGGATCTTGTTAAATATGTATGTAAAAAAGGCTCTACGAAGCGAAATTTTCTTACGACCATTATTTAATCATTTTTTTTCACTTACAATTAAGACAGTAATTCGAGAAAATTTCGTTAGTTAATAATTGTTTAACTTGTTGAAAAATTTACTTTAAGTAGAATTTCCAACGGGAATAAATTATTTATAGTATTCGAAACATACCATATTTTTTTCAAATTAAAAGAAATATATTCAATACCTTAGATAAATTAATTTATGTGCCGTACTCGCTTTTGACGCCACGCGTGCAACCTAAAAATGTCGCGCGCAGACCTATTTTCAGCGTCAAATTAAAATTATAAATAATGGAGATAGAGTTCCGAAAATTAAGATTTTTTTGTTGGATATTTCCTCTTCTTTGAGAATCTTATTTTGAAATTTCTTAAATATTAATCGTTAATGAAATATTGGCAAAAACAAAATGCCATTTTTTTTTTCATCTTTAATTGTTTATAACTTTTGCAATTTTTTATGTGCTAATACATTCTTTTGGCACATTTTTCTAGGCGTCATTCCGAATCCAATGAGGTATCGCACATAATTTTAAGACCAGTATCTCTATTTTGTACCATTTTCAACTTATCGAGTAGACTAAGATAGGATTCTCGTTATTTTTAATTTGTTCCATTCGCCATATTGTGAACGAAAATTTTCGAATGAAACAGGATAGCGATCGGCAATTTCGTTCATATTCAAGCGAATGGAAAAAAATAAAAAAAAAGGAAACTGTTCTCAATATGATTCACATAATTACACTCTTACTAACTTAACGCAGCTGAATAGATTGATCAGTATTTAAGCGACTACTACTTGTTTTACTTAATATAATAAAATTTATCTTATTTATCTTAGACTGTCTCGATGGTCTTGTGATTAGCATATACGCCTCTCATCGCGAGGTCTCGGGTTTGATTCCCGGGTCGCGCAAAATGTTATTTTTGATCTTTCGTCAAGAAATTCACAATAGCAGCACGAAGTTGGAATTGTTTGCGGTGTATAGCGATAGGCTCAGCTCCTATCCCATGGAACCTAAACATAACAGGTGAAGTGTGGATGTTGTACACCTCTGCCATACCCTTGTGGTAGTTTAGGCGTAATGTTATGTAATGTTATGTTAGTTATCATATCAACAAAATATTCTAATACTTCCATCAAAACAATTAATTCGCCGGTAAACCGCCATAGCCACATTAAATTGGTTAATTACCATTAACCCTTGACCTGAACGTTGCCGAACCGTCCCGAAATGTCCCGAACAACAAACTTATGGCTATTCCATACACGTGTCGTGATACGCATAAAATGGATTGCGGATGAATTATATAATTATTGTTGTTTAAACTTAATAACATTAATAACATTGAAGAATTATGACAGATATGGATATAATTTATTATATGAGGTTTTTTTTTTAAATTTGGCTATACTCAATACTCACCATAGTCGATCTTTAGATAAATATGGTGGCGATTTAAAATGCTTTAAATACTGTTATTCCCAAACCGAAATCTCTGATATCTGTTCTGAAATCCTCTATATTTGCCCAAATCAGGCTTGCCAACTTTCAAATATTTACATGAACATATCAAAGCACCTATAATAAATGTAGGTTAGGTAACAATGAAGAAACTGGATACAAACAACAAGCATGAAATTTCAAATTTCGAATGAACTTGTTAGGTTTTCCACCGACGTCATATTGTCGTCATTGTTCTAAATTTAAACTTACAAATTCGGAACACGTTTGTCTCGTTGGCGACACTCGCGCTTTATTGCATAAAATTACAATATCAGACGACAGAGAGCGACACTGGCGACGCAGCCATTATTGCACGTCATTTTAATAATAATATTATGTGTTTAATTGATATTTTGGCGTGTATGTGGTAAAATGAAGGGATCAAAGGTTGCCAGGATTAATTAGAAAGTTTCATTCCATCGTTCTTATAAGAACTACCAAATTTGTCGAATTGCTGAAATTACTAAAAACTTAACCACCAGATGTCGCTTAGATGATGAGCTAAATTTTACGGCAATGACCATATTTTTTTTTGATTACACACTTACACTTTGTGTATGTCCATATGCACCTAAACCACCAGGTGGGCTTCAAGACCGTTCGTTTTTTTAATGATGTTTGCAATACATCGTTTAGAAGTCAAAACGACATCCATAAAAACCAGCAAACATACCAACCACAGTCAAACATGTAAACTGACACATAACAATATGGCGGTAAGCAAACGAACTACGCACCACTCCTGTAGCTTTACACAGTGTGACAACGAAATGCAATTAGCCGCCAATTACCGCGCACAGATAAGACAAAGATAAATATTCTAAAAGATACCTGACACCTCCTTACTGAGGACTATTTATTGAGTTTGGGTGTGCAACCTTTATGGTTACCTAGTATGGTTAGGTTGGACACACTGTCTGAGACTGTAAGTGCTCGTGCAGTTGGTATGACTTTCGAACTCATTTCAATTACTGCTGAGGGCATTAGTCAATATTGGTACGCATTACTATACGTCGCACGCCGAATTATGATCCCTATGACAGTTCGTTAGCGCTTAACATTGTACTGACGTCCTGTCACATCAAATCCTTTAGAGGTCCATTAAAAAGTTGAAAAAATCATAATTGTGTAGATTTGTAAATTATAAAAATGTATATTAAGAAATTATTACGTAATGTTCGGAAATAATGGAAAAAAACTCAATGCAAATGTACATGGTACGTGCTGCAAAAGTTACGTCGTCAAGCTGTTATCAAAAAGAAGGGACACATCGATAAACAAAATATCGATAATTTGTTGGCAAAATTAAAAAAAGCTTTGAATTTGAATAAAAATTAAAGTATAGTAAAATAAAATATAATAAGGCTGTTACTTTTATATCTAGTGTTTTATTTCCATCAATGCGCGTAATCTTTTTTCAAAATAAATAAATATTGCTTATTATGTTGAATGACCTGGCTGAATGACATGAAATTTGCCTAAAAAAACAGTATTTTATAGAAATTGTTTCGCATAACTAATACAACTTTCAGTTGAAACGTCATAGGGATCATCATTCGGCGTGCGAACTATAGTTACTTAGTTTGCGTATTCCATTTTTTCAATTTTAAAATAGGTACGAAATTACGTATTACTTATTATTTAAAAAATAGCGAGTCGCTAAGCTGAAGTGGCAATGGGCCGGACACATAGCTCGAAGGACAGATGGCCGTTGGGGCAAAAAAGTCCTTGAGTGGCGGCCACGAACTGGCAAACGCAGCGTGGGACGGCCCCCCGCGAGATGGACGGACGATCTTGTCAAGATCGCGGGGAGTCGTTGGTTTCGGTCGGCACAGAACCGCACGCTGTGGAAATCGTATGGTGAGGCCTATGTCCTGCAGTGGACGTCTATAGGCTGATAATGATGATGATGATGAAAAAATTGTAACCAGTTAAATCTGAATTTATTTTAACGATGGAACATGAAAGTGCAAGTGGTCCTTAATTGTTAATAAATTAATCCATGTATTTTTATATTTAGGTAAGTACTAATTTTTTATAAAATATCGATGTGTTTTAAAGTATAATTACATCACATTTGATACAATTTATAAATAGCGATAATTATTATTGCGTTATATTATAATTAATTCACTGCAAGTGTAACAACGTCAACACACTCAACACATATATAAGTACAATCAAACGAAAAAGTCTTTAAAACATTTTTTTTTATATTTTATTTAATTATGTGTATTCAACTATAGATGCTTTAACCATAACGCTGAGCGATATCCCGATTCCTGCACAAATACTCGTGACAGCTGTAACTTTTGATTTTTTATTAGTTTTAATTTATTTTGTTCCTTTTATTTTTTTTTCTATGCGTTTAGTTTCAGGATCTGTGCTGGCATTAAAATTTTCTTCTAATCTCTTTTTAAGTACCTATCTAAAAGCATGATCTAATGTACAATATTTTGATACTCTACAAGTTTGATACAGAAAATAAAGACAGTAAATTTTAATCACCGTACAATACAGGCGTAGGTACCATAATTACAAGCTACAAACCGACACCTGCCAATATTTTTTTTCACGAAACATCAACACAAAGACAATTCAATCATAGACATCAAGTCATGGATAACCAATCATAAATCGTTTCTCACATCCGCCCATCATCACAACCATGTTTATTGCTGATTAGTGTTGCCATACTCATTTTGAAACTAAGGAATTTAAGCAAGTTCAGATTTTTTTTATTCTTTTAAATTATACTTAATTACTTACTTATGTTGTCATTTTAAAAGCTGATTACTAATGACATACTGTGTTTTGAATTGGTACATTGAAAATTACTTAATTTAAAAAAATAAAATAAATAAATTTCCTGATGCAAACATTTACTTAAACTAGAAATCAAACCTAAGACATTCAAACCGACGCTGGCGACGTCGGCGTGACCAAATATATCGGACTATACCTTCAAAACTGCTACACCTGGCAACACCAGTAGGTACAACTGACATAATTCAACTCGTATCAACTCGTATTATCGCTTGCGTTGTGACTGACCGTGTGCGCTGCGAACGCACAATCAATAATTTTCTATCAATGACTACACCACTTATTAGTTGTGTAAAAAACAATAACTGTACGTATGATTATACGGTTCGATATGGTTGGATTATTGTGGATAATACCGAGATTGTGTTTCTGGGAAATTATGGACTGGACTGTTTTATTATAACGTCTAAGAATTGTTGAATGATTTGAATTGTTCATTCTTGTTTTGACGCCTAATTGAATGCTATCATCGTTTTGATGATGTGGGTCATCTGTCTGGATTCATGTCAAGTGTTGTACATGATTCAAACGAAAAAAAACAAATCAGCCGTGACGCAATGGATGAGGCATTGGTCTTACGATCGAGAGGTCGTGGGTTCGGATCCTAACTATTACACCACGGACGTGAACTTCGTCTTAACACAGACGAATTAAGCTTAGCTGGAAAGGGTTAACTAGAATACTAGTAATTTGTATTTGCAATTTGCTAGAAAGCTTTTTAAAAAATATATTTTCATTGCCAATTATTAAACAATTCAAGGTTTAGAATTCTCTTAGAATAAACGTATTAAAGTTATTTTAATATTTTGCTAAGCAATATTCATACTATAGGGTATAATATTTGTTAGTTTTATAATTAATTGAAATTACTTGACAAGTAATTTTTATTTAATTATTTTACACCCTAATAATAAAACGTGCCTCATAAAGAACACCATTAAAAATTCCTGAAGCACTTCAGAGTCATAAGGTCACAATTTAATATATTTATTAATAGCTGCCAGACAAGAAATTAAAAAAACCAGCCAAATGCAAGTTGAACTCGCACATGAAGAGTTCCGTACTATTACGAATAAAAACAGCAAAAAAATTAAGTCTGTTGTATGAGAGCCCTCTTAATTCTTTTTTATTTTGATTATCTAATTATTTATTTTTAAATCAAAGAAATAACTAGGTATATGCATTAAAGACTAATTTGACAGCAAGAAGAATGCTGAGCTGTCATTAATTTATTGTTCAAGCTGTCATATTTTGTGTACTATAAATAATGCTGTGCATATTTCAAACGTCTATTTATTACCGTTATCACTATCGAGCAAAAAGAAGCAAAAAAACACGTTTGTTGTTTTGGGGAGGATTCTACTATTTGTTGTTATAGCAGCAACAGTTATACCATCTGTAAAAAATCAACTGTCTAACTATCACGGTTCATGAGGTGCAGACTGGTGACAGGCGGACAGACAGGCAAAATGATGGACAGCGTATTTAGTAATAGGGTTCCATTTTTACCCTTTGAGTACGGAACCCTAAAAAAACTATTAATAATACTAGTTTCATTGGCTATTAGCATTAATAGCTCTTAAAGGGCCCCTCTTAAGGCTGCATGGTGTTCCTATGGGGTTATTAATGTCTCATGGCTATTTATACCCGATCGGATGTCCTGTGAGTAAAAGTATTAACACTGGAGAGAACTGTTATTTTGCTCACTTGTCAATAGACTAAAATTGATAAAACTATTGTCCAGGGTTATTTGATTGAAGGTAATTTAATAGTACTAAGTATTTTGTTAGGTTGTAGTATTTATTTCCTTTTTTTTATAAAAGCGTTAAATGCTTTGTGTTAAAAAATTCAGTGCCATAAGTATGTATTAATTCTTTTTGGTCGTTGCAGCAGTTAATTATTTAAACTCTATCACTCTACGAAAGAAATACTACCTATAAAAAAATTGAAAGCCAATCGAACTTTAAGACTCTTAATCGATCTACATTCTCACCTTTCCACTTAAGATGGACCAACCTTGGAGGTATTTAACATATTTTTCGTCCATAAGCTCATTAATATTATTTCACAATTCACATTAAAAAATAAACTTTTATATGAAAATTAAAATGAAAATAATGTCCACATTATGACTACCTTTACCCATTCGCATTCTAAAATCACAGCCGATATAATTCTCATAATCCAGCATTGAGCATAACCTTTCACACCTCGGTCGTGCGCGAGCGCCATTGTGCGCGACTGTACCTACGTAATGTGAGCACTCGTGTACACGATTGTACTATGAAATTATCGTGTGAGAACTGTGTGTGATTGTACCGATTATGGAATTTGTTGAAGTGTTATAATAACATGGATAAATTTATGGTCGAATTTTTGTGACGTGATTGGTAAGCTTAAAAAAATGTTGGTAATATTTTTTGGAAGACCTCAAAGGTTAGGTAAGGTCAGAGAGCATGCATTTAATTAGCGAGAACTATCAGTTTTAAATGGAGGAGAGCCACCAGTGATAGAGCTCATTGGAGAGAGTTAGAGGAGGCCTTTGCCAAGAGGCACACTGAGATAAGAGACTCTATATAGTTTAATTAGTTAAAGTGTAGTTATACAGGGTGGCCCGTTTATAGTAGTCCAAAGAATTTTCACAGATGTAGGGCCGGCCAATGATTGATTTAAACGCAACATATGTTCCGCGAAAATCAATAGTTTAAAAGTTATGATTTTTTAAAGTTTTTTCGTAAAATCGCCACTTTGAGTCATGTAAACTTCTCTAAAGTGAAAATGATTGGATAAAATCGAATCAAATTTGGTGTGTATATAGCTAAAACATGTAGCTAGCAGGAAATAAGCTATTTTTAAGATTATTCTAAAATGGTAATATAGTTTTATACCTTTTTAAAAGCAGTTTGTAATTTTCATATGTTAAAGTATGATTTTCAAAAAAATCTAGTAAATTAAAAATGTTCTACACGAAATTTTCTAATCGTGGTAAAAACTACGTTAAGATGTGAGGATAGCGTTAATAAAAAAAAAGTATCATGACTATCGAAAGTTCTTCAGAATTGAACATTGTATGGACTAAGTAGTTAAAAAACTATGGGTGTGTATTTTTACCTTATACGTCATTTGAACAAATTAAAGTTTAAAACGAAAAGAAAAACACTATAGTAGGTTAAAAATAAAGAATTTAATCAAAAAAAAACAAAAAAAATTCAACATGGCGCAAAAAAGTTTGTTGGTCCTTTTGAACTACCAGCTCGCCTGAATGCTGGAGTTTACTTAAATTTTCTTCAAATTGAGTTGCCCGGCCTTCTAGGCGAAATTTTCCCCCATGTACGAGAGGGGATGTGGCTGCAACACGATGGCGCAACTTGTCACTTTGCGGTAAGAGTTAGGGAGCACCAAAACGAAGCATATCCGGAAAGATGGATTGGTCGTGGTGGTACAATTGTTTGGCCCCACGATCACCCGACTTAAACCCCATAGACTTCTTCATATGGGGATATTTTAAGGAGATCGTTTATAGTCGGGAAAGTAGGTCTGAGCCAGAGTTACGACAAAAAATAGAAGTTGCAGTAAGAAAAATAAATGCAAGTGCACAGCCTTTCAATAGGCTTTAATAGAATTTTTTTGCGAAGGTGCCGTTTTATGCATTGAAAGAGAGGGCAGACAATTTGAAAATTTTTTGTAATGTTTTTTTTTTATTTTTTATGTTTTTTTATTAAATTCTCTTTCTTTATCCTACTTTAGTGTTTTCTTTTGATTATTAAGTTTAATTTGTTCAAATTACGTATAAGGCAAAAATACACACCTTTAGTTTTTTAACTACTTAGTGCATACAATGTTCAATTCTGAAGAACTTTCGATAGTCATGATACTTTTTATTTTTATTAACGCTATCCTCACATCTTAAGGTAGTTTTTACCACGATTAGAAAATTTCGTGTAGAACATTTTTAATTTACTAGATTTTTTTGATAATAATACTTTAACATATGAAAATTACAAACAGCTTTTAAAAAGGTATAAAACCATATTACCATTTAAGAATAATCTTAAAAACAGCTTATTTCCTGCTAGCTACATGTCTTAGCTACTAACACCCCAAATTTGATTCGATTTTATCCAATCATTTTCACTTTAGAGAGGTTTACATGACTCAAAGTGGCGATTTTACAAAAAAAACTTTAAAAAATCATAACTTTTAAACTATTGATTTTCGCGGAACATATGTTGCGTTTAAATCAATCATTAGCCGGCCCTACATCTGTGAAAATTCTTTGGACTACTATAAACGGGCCACCCTGTATAAGTTTTAGTGTGAAGAAAAGTTTAAATCGTTTTATAATTATGTTTTCTTTTTTCAGTAAATAAAGGCTATTTTATTTTATTTATTATATTTCATTTTATTTTATTTTGTCAGTTTTAAATGACACTATTCCCACTGCGCGATTTAGATAAAAGCTCATCCCCTATCCCATCCCATGGGTCCTAAACATAACAGGTGAAATGTGAGAGATTTAAACCTCTGCCACACCCTTCTGGGTAATATTTGTTATGTTATGTTAAACTAAATTTGTACGATTTGTGTAGAAATGTATAGGCTGACCGTTTAATTGAGTCCTCGCCTGCGCGGTACAGGGGCGCGGGAGTATGACGACAAAGGGGACTGAAACAGGTGCGGGCGGTGGTGGCACTTAATGAAATATACAGAAGATGAAATGCACCAAGATATTGCCTAAGATATGTAACATCATAGGAAAAAAGAAATAGTGATTTATCAAATGAAAAATAGTTAAGAAGATACAAAATTTTAATGAACTTATGTACGTAAATAAAATAATTGAGAATAAACTATTATACTATTTGTTATCTAAACATATAATTCTTGTGACATTACAATGCACCACAGTGGACGGGCGCCTTAGCTTAAATGTCAGGAATTCTCACTAAAAATCAGACTTCTTGTCAGAATTTTGTAGGAATACCATATGGCAACCCTACGTACGTATAGTACGTATAAAATGACTAACAGCTGGACAATAAACCTCAAAAAGTTATAATTAAGTTAACTATGACCTTTCTCATAAAAACTTACTAAGAAAAACACAGTGTCATGTGAATTAGATATTTACCGTTGTCTGTATATGAGTCAGCTAAACTGCATGTCATGGCTTGTCGACAAAATTACATAAGTAGGCAATAACTGTCATGTCGGCAAATCGTCAAAAGGAGGGCAAAGCTACTTTTTACAACTACATATATCTACTCTTTATTCGCTTGGAGTAAGAAATAATGTTTATAGTAGAGGAACGGGGTGATATTCCTCCACCACAAAGGGAGGATCCTCCGACTAAGCTCGGTGGTATTGCCTGGCGGACAGCTGTCCAACGGTAGCGTCTTGGAAGTGGTATATATGAATATATATATGTACGAGTTAGGTATGGTATGCAGGGCAAAAACTGCAAAGTCATCGTAAATACTTACTACACTAGTTATGGATAAGTGAGTTACATATCTAAATAGTGGGTATATTATTCTTATTAAATAAGTAATTCACACATGCATATCTATTGCAGTCAGTTTTCACTATGGCGTAGAAGTTTTTGCCCTGCATACCTAATTGCTTGGCCCACTGTACAATTGCTGTGAACATTTCGCTATCACGGTTCAGCGCTCTTTGACATTTCTGACAATCAATGTCATCCGTAATTTAATGTGTATTATACCGGCACATTTATTCCTTCGCAACATGTATATTATTTTCCTTTATATAAAGATTTGGTGTAGCAATAACTTTTACTGTAATTACACTTACAGGTACACATGAGTTTCTCACCAGCTCTTCTCAATGATGCAATACCCATCGGAGCTGGTACGTAGATTGATTTTAATTTGATCTAAATAGTTAGATTAAAATTGGTCTAAGCTTCAGTAATTCAAATCATATTATTTTAATTAGTAAACTTTAATTAAAATTAGTAGGACTATTTTTATTTGCTCTGTAACTATAATGTTTGTTCACGTATTCAAGCGCCTCTTAGTGTTTATGAAAATAGATGATTTGTCTTTGACTTTGAGCAACCTCTCTGATCTACTTTTTTGTCTAAAACCCTGACAGAAGGACATTACGTCTAATCAGTGTGACAGAGGTCTGGTATGTTTAGTATCAACAGCTGTAGTAAAAAATGCTGTTAAAAGTCAATAAAAATAATAAAATCAACCCAACTTCTCGACTTCTTTCATTTAAAAAGAAACAAAATCAAAAATTAAAAAAGAATGCATTCCATTTTTAACAAACATAATTAGTGATGCGCAATAACCATTGTCGATATCGATTCTGGCATAAAGGTGCTTACACGCTGTCGGTATTTTTAGCCGCGCACAAAACGGCTATAACGCGGCGAGCCGGCCATAAAATAATATTCCTTAATACATTATAATAGTGCTATCCCTGGGTAATGTTCCTAAGTATTGGAATTACAGGGCGGCTTGTATCTGGCCACATATTGAGGGGAGTGTGGTGCAAACTTGAGGTGGGAGCGACAGAGGTGTTTAAATGAATGTCTTAATTTGCTTAGACTGAACCAAAAACTTAAAAGAGTAAGCTTAGAGACTCGGCATACAAATCAAAGAATGCCCTTTACTGTTTGTTAAAATTGTTAGTCAAATTTTAAGTATAGAAATGAGTTAAGCTTAGTTCTAAACACAAGTATCAAAGTATTTGAAAACAAAAATAAAACTGCATATAATTTGTACTTTCAAGGATGAGATATTTGTGATATTTGATTTAAACCAAAATATGATGTTGAAATTGTTACAATAACCACTACATTACGGATTTAGTTTAAATATCATGAAGATTGCATTGGAGTGAAATTCAAGCAACACGAAAATAGATGGGTTGTGGTAGCGACTACAGACAATAGCTAAAACTCATTTTTTTATTACAAAACATCATAGAATTTCTTGTTGCTCAACACGTAAAGAAAAAAAAATTGTTTCACTACATTTACACACACTGCTGCCACTTTTACTCTACACCACACCCTAACATCGGATCTCATCGGTGCGTCTGATTGGCTGCGTGTGGCGAAATCGTTCGATTATGATTCGATTCCTGCGATGACAGATTACGACTGAAATTATCTTTACTAATACACACCTCTACTACGTTTGGTTGTACAGCGTGTTTCATCATAATATAACATCAGCCTGTATTATTCTGAAAAGTATGACTGTATACCGGGTTCCATGTTTTTTTGGAGTTGGGAAAAAGTACCGAATCCGAGATTTTACGAAAACATCAATATCAGATCGACAGCTACCAGTGTTATCATATAGCTATATATAAATGGTTCTCAGGTTATATTATAGAAATAGTTCTAATTAGAACAAAGTAGTCATTTGCTATGCTTAGCAAATTATACTAAGTAACAGTTGAAAAATTATGAGAGCGGGCGGATTCGAACCTGCGACCTCTGCACTCCAGAACCGCTAAGCTACGGTCGCCTCATGCTATTACCCTAAATTTTCAACTGTATGTTACGTCGAACGTGTCAAAAATAACTAACAATAAAAATGCGTTTAAACTTTTAACATTTTTTATATCTATTTACTCACTGAACTCTCTGAACGGAATATCGGTATAGCCTTTTCTTTTTTAACACTACAGTATTAAATAATACATATTATTTTAATTTCTACAGCATTTAAATTTATTTATTTTTCTCTCGTAAGCTTTCTCTCTCTCGTAAGTTTAATTATTTTAATGCGCTCTTTAAAATGCTTAATCCAAATGCAAAATAAGGCAAATTTATGTATGTGGTTGTGGTATGACTACCAACTATCGATTAACATGAACACTTTTCGTATAACTCCGAACATTTGTAAGACAAGTAGCGCCACTGCAAATCGCGCAATTAAATTTGCCTGACAGTTCATATTATGTTTAAGTATCCATAAAAACAATTATGCTTATTACTAGCCCCATGTAATAGCATATCATTAAATGACTATAAAAGGAATGTACAAATGAATTCAACCATGGTAATGATACTAATGATTAGAAAATTTCATTTTAACACCTTTCTGTAGCTGTTTTTATAACGTGTGAGACTCATGGCAACATAGGTTTATTTATTCATTATAATATATTGTATAATAATTCTTTTTAAATATAAAATGCAAACAATTTCTAATAATCTAAGCAAAAACTACCGCTTTATTTTCTCTTTCCAAAATGTCCATCCTAAGGTTGCCTGGAAAAAATCGCTTTAAGCCTTTGTACATTTTTCTGTTTTATTTATTTTTGTTATCTCTTGAGTTTTCATGTGAAATTATGTACAAATAAAGTATTTTCTATGTATCTATCTATATATAGGTTATTATTCTTATAAAACTGTACTTTTCATTAAGTAAAAGACTTAGGCTGAGTAAAAAAATATCCAACGCATTATTTTCAGTAAAAAAATGTAATGGGTGCAAGAAAGGAGCCTTCCCAAGTGACGTACACAACTATTCCCTACGTCCGGCGCACCCTGGGCAATTCGCGAGTTCTCCAAAGCGAATTGGCTAATCCTTTCACCACGATGGCAAGTCAAAATAAAATTTAACTCAGCCATCGACATGACGAAGAAGAAGAAGTAAAAAAATCCAATGATAAGGCTGGCTGTATAAGTTTCCATAGATATGTATAATTTTATATTCAAGCGTTGAAAAAACAAAACCGAGCGACTGCGCGAAGACGCTCAAAATTGTTTATGGGACAAAAAACAAAACAAAGTATCAAATTAATCTCTTTTCTCAGTCCTAAATATTCACAACCGAAGTAAATATTAATTTATCTAATCTGAGACAAATCGGAAAGAACGCCACTTACGCGGCGGCGGCCGCTAAGGACTTATTACCATATTTATCTAGAACGCATAAACTTAAGATTGTTCTAATTAAGAGTATCACGATATACATTTATCCGAAAGATGCTGAGATATAAATAAAGCGAAATCTGATACCTTTTTGTTGGTAATTAGCACTTAGCTTTTTGGTTGAATAATGTGCTGAGGGTGTTAACACATTGGTTACGTTTTGCCATTTGGTGGACAGACTTTTTACACTTATAATTAATTTGTAGTGTTAGGATTTGCCCAGTGCCCTTAGCAAGATTTGGTACTCTTGACATTTAGATTTGACTATGACGTGAGTGAGAGAAAGAAAAAAGAAATTGACCTTACGTTACTATGCTGTAAGCTAGTAGAATCTATGCTATTATTATGTCAAGAGTGGCAAGCAGTTATAATGGGCAAATGGTATGTGACAAGACAAGTGTCGGCCGTTTTTTTTTTCAACTAAGTTTCATTTTTTATTTAAATAATAACCTAGGTCAGGAACTCTGAATTCATTTTATCAAAACTAATTTTAACGGTTGCAAGAAGTTTGCAGTTACTTAAACCGCTAACTTCTTGCATTTTTTAATAAAAGTGTTTTGTTTTTTTTGGAGGACAAAATAAAAACCTCTTAGTTAAAGTTACTGCTAATAAATTGAAAAAAAACCATCAAATTTAATTCCATTGGTCATAAGGTCTTGGGACAACAAAATAAAATATGATTGGTAATACTTATATAAGACCATAAAATCTATAAACCATACAAAAATTTATTACAGACATCAAAGTAATAAATTCTCCCACAAGTATTATTGTTATAGATTACTTTAAAATTAATTTTCACCCATAGAAATCCACTTAAATTGAAACATACACCTCTCACTAAAAGAGACATCAAAATAATTATGAACAAATAAAGCAGAGACAAGGATAAACAAATAAAGAACTTCGCGGCGTCTCAGCGTGAACCCGAACATAATCTATGCACCTCGTTTTCTGCCGGCGGGCGGCGCGCGCTTATATCTCAAACTTTTGACACATAACCTCAAAATTAACATCCACTATCAATATCAACCCAATGATTTAAGCACTAAAGCATAATTTCCAATGAGTAAAATACAGAATTAAATACTTTTTAAATCTAGAACACATTTCACACTTACAAGCATTGCTACAAAATTTATTTACGAATGACAATTTTAATTCCATATTTAAATAAAATATACTAGTGATACCACAAGGTCGTGTTTCGCTACGACATATTTTTTCTCACTGGTAACTTTATATTTGTAAAATACGAAGGAGCTCGAAAAGCAATGGCGTCGATTAATCAAAGGCTCAGTTTTGTTTTTCGAATAATTTTGAATAATTTGTGAATGGAAGCGCTATCTGGCGTACAAGGCGAAAGTAATTTATAACTTGTGTATTCTGTTAATTAATGACTTCGATTGTTTTATTTGTATTATTTAATATTCCTTAGTTTAAGGTACCGCATCGTGGAATGTTGTTGCCGCCTTACAAGTTATGGCGTCTGAAAGTTGTATTGACAAGAATGATTTTGGAGGCGACAAAAAGTATTGTATGAAGTCAAATGTGACGGCATTGTTGTCGCCATTTAATCACACGACATTTCATTGTTGTTGGATGTATGGTATTTTTTTTCTTTTGGTGCTGCAGATATTAAAACAGCACCACCAAGGGTGTTATTATACCAGTCGACCGATGGTGGATGGAATGGTCGAAGTCGATCGAGTTTCAATAGTACGTTACTTGTCAGAAATGGCATCAATAACCAATGTTTATCGCCTAGCAATCATCGATTATTTTAAGTTAGCACCAATTATCGTTAATCGATGATCAATCGATCGATCGATGTAATACCACCCTAAAATAGACAAATATGAATGATTATATTTATGTGTAGAAAGAGCTTGACGGTGGAAGCACCACTTTCTCACTTTCAATCTGCCGCCAAGCCAAATATGAGTGCTTCAATCTACCGTATTCCGGTGCGGTAGTGAGATCAGGGCCTACAATTACTGGCCCATGAGGGATCACTCGAAGCTACGTATCTACAATCTGCTGTCAACCTAAAACGAGCGTAGGCGTACATTTATCGCTGCATTAATCATTGTATATGCAAATAACAATAATTAAGTACACATTAATTAATAAAATATACGGAACCAACACGTGTTCCCTTTAATCACCACCCTATGGCAATAAATACACAAAACATGCAGTATTGTAGTATTTATGTAGCATTTATGGTAATGCAAATGGTGGCCTATCTCTGCTATAAGGTATGTAGTTGATAACTAAAAGATGCTAATTAAATATAGCAGTCGTTAATCGTGAGATTAGTTAGTTTTGGAAAGAGTTGGACAATCTCTTAATTAGTATTTAACAATAAACTGTTGACTATCTGGACTCTTAATTAATTAGTAGATTATTAACCAAGGGGATAAAGCAGTGTCTTCTTTCGCGGGTGTCGATTTAAATCGCGAACGAAGGACTCGATTTTTAATCCCGAGCGTTTGTAGAAGTCAGTACTAGCCGATTGCGAAATAATGAACACAATAATAATTATTATGATGGCAAATTCCTAGACTAATATTAAATTGTCGGAAAAGCAAAGGCATCAAGCTTATACGGCCTCGTCGGTTTTCGTAATTTAATGTCTTATGCATAATAAATGCGTATTCCTTTTTCAAAAAGATGTATTTATAATACTTTTTAATATACAAACTCAATGGTGTAAACACAGAATGTAGTTCTGAACACACAAACACTTAGCCACGAGTTCCTAAATAACAGTCTGAAAAAAATCTTTATATATATATAAATAAAGATAATTTCAAAAATCAAGTCTAATTTATAAAAGGCGTCTTTTGCTTAAAATTTAATTTATTTTAGACTGAGTATGAAAATTAGACAAAATAAGAGTACGATAAAGTTATCCAAAGATGTAAAATTTTCTACCGAAAATTCAAAATAGCATGACAAAAATGAAGATTCCAAAAATGTTGGCCTTGAATAACATTTAATATACTTTAAATCATCTGAAAAGTGGCAAATTTCAATCATAATCTATGAATGGCGATTAACGAATAGCTTTAACACCAAATCGTGCCATGGGCGATGTTAAGTGCATTCAATGGTGTACTTTGCTATTGATGTGAAAGTGTAGCCATGGGCGGATTGTAGAATATTTATTTAGTTTAACTACCTGAGTACGGAACCAATATACTAAGAATATTATAAAAAAAATAATGAACTTCTTATTGATTATTTATATCATTTAGCTATGCTTAGCAAAATTATACATTCCTCATGTGCCAGTTATTTTAGGGCAAACGCTACTATTCAGCGACATTTTAAATGTGAGAAGATGGTGCTGATAGCCATGAGCCCGTTCACAAAAGGTCTACTATCAGGGTATTATTGACGACCGGATAGCGGAGTGGGTAGTGTACCTGCCTTCGGGTTCGATTCCCACTTAAGACAAATCTTTGTGTGCATGAACATGGGGGTTTGTCTTAGTCTGGGTGTTTCTATTTATAATAAGTACGTATTTACAAAAGAAAAGTATAATATGTATTAGTATCAGTTATTCTAGTACCCATAGTACAAGCTCTGCTTAGTTTGGGACTAGATGGCGTTGTGTGTGAGTTGTGAAATATATATTAATTTTATTTATAATTATGAAGCAAAAGGTAATCGATTTCTCTTCGATGATAACTCGTTAACAATATCTCTACCTCCAAGGCCATATTTCACCCACCAGACCAATATTGAAGCAGCACACACGCCCACATTAAACGTTAACTCTAGAGCACACAATTAATTATTTATTCAAAGAACAAATAGACTTTATTAAAGTGCGACTTCTCACGTACACTTGTAACTCCTAATGGCGGTCATATGTTATGGTTTACACGCATCAGGCTATACATAACCAGTATAAGCTGGTCTTACATTCCAAAGAAAACCTATACAATGCAAGACCATCTTATTCTGGAAAAGTATCTTAGCTTGATGCGAAGCCGTATGTACATAGAAATTAAGGGATTTAAGGCCTTATAGTGTAAGAATTAAGGTACATTTTCGAAAGGTTGTGATGAATTTTAGTAGTTAATCAAGTTAGTAGGATTTTAGATCTTGGGTTGTGGATGGTAAGGTGTAGTTTCAGTTTGCTGTGGTGAAGTTACGTAAGTTGAAGAATTTGATCGCTTTTTGAACGATTTTGAAGACTTTAGTTTATGACTTCGACATAATGTAGCGGACGGGCGTAAAGTCCACCTGATGGTAAGTGTGACTAAGGCCAAGGACATCCGCAATTCACATGGGAAGATTGTAGATCTATCGCTACATCTAATGCTGACTCTAGACGCCGCCTTGCGTGCGCGTAAGCTAAAATCGTGTGGAGATATTGCAAACTGAAAACTGAAGATAACCGACACCGAGCCAGAACACTGGCGGACACGGACTCATACAGGCAAACCAACAATCACCCGTCCACTTGTTGTTGTTAGTTGTTTGCCATAGTTCGCCCAGCGTCTGGAGTCGGCTTAAGGACTACGATATAAAACCTCATGTGCTAGCAATGAGATGTGATGAGATGAGAGCCTTGAAAAGCCTAATAGCCCAGAGTCATTAAAAGCTTAACATCTTCTGTGT
This sequence comes from Hypena proboscidalis, assembly GCA_905147285.1. Classification (NCBI taxonomy): domain Eukaryota; kingdom Metazoa; phylum Arthropoda; class Insecta; order Lepidoptera; family Erebidae; genus Hypena; species Hypena proboscidalis. The sequence goes on from LR990147.1 coordinate 5,251,896, forward strand.
AAATATTATAATATATATTGTTTTAATGTATGTATTAGTATATTAGTTACCATATTTATGTATTTGAATTGTTAATATAACATTATTCTATGTATGTATTCACATTTTCAGCACATTATTTTAATTTATTTATGCTCCTACCTTTGTTCGCTCTGCCTGGTAGAAAATGCCTATGGCATTAGGTAAGTCCGCCGTTGTACTAATTTTTAAGTGCAAAAAGTTGTAAAATAAAATAAATAAAAGCTGATCGTGGTGGGGAGTACGGAGGGTAAAAGAGCCCAGGGACGATCCCCAACCAGATGGAACGACCATCAACAGCTAAGTTTAGCTCGGTCATCAGAGACGCGACGAACAGACTGCCGGAGAAGGCAGATTATTCAATTCAAATCATTTATTTCCATGGGCCCCAAGGGGCGCTTGAACACGTCAAAACAAACATCAAAATACAAAAAATATAAAATTAAAATAAAACTTATCTAACTAAATTATAATACTTATTGTAATATAAAATGATTTGACACCGGAGCTTAGATTGACTTTAATTCAACTTAGAGATATTAATTAAAATCAATCCAAGTATTTATGTATGAGACTGAAGCCCACCATCCAACCGAAACACAATATTGCAAGCACCACTTTAAGCATCAGGTAGCTGAGACAGTAGTGTTGGTAATGATTCCTAACTAGAGCTCGTTCTTACAGGCTCTACCAATTTTTTTTTTAATTCGCTTTCTGGCAATTTTCTAGTATCCTTGTGGCGCTACAATCACGTGACATAATAATATGTCGACGAGTGCTGAATCGCGATAACGAAGTGTTCACAGAGAGTATACAATATACCACTTCCAATATGCTACCTTTGGACAGCTGTCCGCCAGGCACCACCGAGCCTGGTCGGAACATCCTACCTTTGTGGTGGAGAAACATCACACCCTGTTCCTCTCTACATCCTTGTTAATTTCAAATAACCTTATTTCGCTTTTGTAAGGAAGAAGTTTACGTTCGTGGTATTATGGCCAGGATATCGAGCCCACGACCTCTCGACTCACGGCTGCTTTATATATACGACTATATCATCTTCCAATACTGACGTCTACAAGCATTTCTATATTTATTTCTTTATTTCTTGCAAGCAGTTACAACTCCATAAAAGTCGTCATATCTCTTCGTATCATTCAATTCAAATCAGCACATAATTATCAACACCTTGCTATGGATACCATATTTCATTTTACTGCACCTTTTTATTTTTTGTCGAGCTGATTTATTCTTTGAACGTAAAAATAAAATATGTAGATATGTAATAGATGTCGATATCTACGATTCTCCCTGGTGAAACGTGATTGTAAAATAATAAATGTTATAAAAATAATTATTTGAATTTTTTACATTAGATAGAACGCCAGAAGCAATTACACTATCTAATGGTCCCAATGACAAGGCCAAATACACACATTCACTCACACAAGCACACCCAGTCTCAGAACAAATCTTTGCGAATCACACAAAGATTTGTTCCATGTGGGGATCGAATCCACAACACCAGTGCAGTGGAGACCGGCGAGCAGACCGCCTAAACCACTACACCACACGTGCAGACAATGCCACTCTAGTGCTAAAGCCCACATCCAGGCACCAAAATCACGGGTTAATCAAAGTGAGATTAAAAAATATATTACCCAGAAGGGTGTGGCAGAAGTGTACAACACCCACACTTCATCTTTTATGTTTAGGTCCCATGGGATAGGGGGTGAGCCTATCGCCATCCACCGAGCACAATTCCAACTCCATGCTGCTATTGTGAATTTAACGGAAAGTCACAAATTACACTGCCTGACCCGAGAATCGAAACCGAGACCTCGCGGGAAGAGGCGCATACGCTAACCACTAGACCATCGAAGCAGTCAATTAATAAAATACAGTATTAAAAATTTAATACCTACTGAGTTGATAAAACAAGAAAACAGTTTATAACTATATTTAAAAAATGGCAACACTGTTCATATTTTAAAAAAGTGCAGGGGTGACGTTTAACAAAATTTGCCTAATTCGACATTTAAAAAGCGAATATAATCTGCGCAGTGAGCTAATAACGGCGTGAACAGACGGGGCTCCGAAACTCACTGAGTACCTTTTAATTCTTACACCCCATTTGCTTGGCCATTGCAGTCTGTGCAAATAGGAATAAAAGGAAGTGAAGACGACTTGGGGTGACATTTTAATGTGATAAAAGTAGTGTGTTTAATTGAATAAGACAAATTGTGTACTCAGAGTCACGGTACTTATAAATCAATGTGAAAGGCATTTAAGTACATACTTAAAAATTTAAAAAAAATTAAAATAATATCAGCCGAACTGATAATATAGACATTGTAAATAATTAAATAAAAAAGTGATCTTTAATTAAGTAATAGATACCATTTAAATTTATCGTACTCTTCCAAAAACAAAATATAATTCAAAGCAAGACTGTATAAGTAGGTACGTGAAAACCGCAAAACTTTACTAATCAATTTTAGCACGAGATTTAAGAAATAAGGTAGTAACAGAAGGGTGAGGCAGAGGTAAATACTTCACCCCCACTTCACCTATTAGGTCCTAGGGACAGGGGGTGAGCTTATCGCCATTCGCCGGGCACAATTCGAACTCCGTGGTGCTATTGTGAATTTCCCGACGGAAAGTTCACATAAAACATTTTTTCGACCCGGGCATCGAACCGGAGACCTCTCGATGAGAGGCACATATGCTAACCACTAGACCATCGAGTTAATATTATAAAATTAGTTGCATTTATAACTACTCCACAGCTTTACTAGTCCCAATGTTTTCCTAATTCTGTGCTCAGTCCGGCGCCCTTTCATTTGTACTCAATTGCCCTGCATCCCTTTGGCACATTTCTTTTATTCGCACTTTTTCTCCCCTTAAGAATGTCGCAGTTACCTTCTGTCCTTAACTAATTATCGCCGGTGAAATTTATTTTTTAAATTGCAAAAGGGTGGCTACTAATTTTGTTTTCTTTTAAGGCACCGTAAAGATAGCAATCGGTTTGAAATTGTATTGTCTTGGTAAACGACACTTAGCCGACATTTTGTCTTACATTTCTTGTTACAAATAATTATTATAGGTCCATATTAGGTGGACCATAAGTGGGACATATTATTACAGGTATTAATTACGGCAGTTACCACTAGGTAAAGGGCTTTGCCGCTAGTGTGAATTTAACTATTCTTAGAATATCAAACAACTATCAAATGTCATGTTTGAGTGAGTTTTTGTTCGGGGAATGGCATCAGACTCTCTACACCCTCATTGGGACTAGAAAGATTCCTGGACTGTAATGTAATTTTCCCATGGCAAAATCACAACCATGTCGGCCCAATTACCAAATTAATATAACTAATACATAAATACAAAATAATTTTACCATAGATTCCAATCTATTCAATTTCGACTGTTATATACGTTTTAGACGACCGGATGGCGGAGTGGGTAGTGTAACTGCCTGCGACGCTGAGGTCGTGGGTTCGATTCCCACTTAAGACAAATCTTTGTGTGCATGAACATGGGGGTTTGTCTGGGTGTTTCTATGTATAATAAGAATGTATTGACAAAAGAAAAGTATATATGTATTAGTATCAGATATTTTAGTACCCATAGTACAAATTCTGCTTAGTTTGGGACTAGATGGCGTTGTGTGTGAGTTGTGACATATTTATTTATTTATTTAATATTTCAGCAGCAAATCTCATTTTTAACCGATGAAATAAACGGAGGGAGTTCTCAACAGTCAACGTGTTTATTATTAGACCAAGCTTAACTTTTGTCTTAACTGAGTTGTCCGATTCTGACTTTTTTTTTTTACTTTAGGATGGTCCCATGGCCCATATATACATATATACACGTTGACTTGTGAACCTCCTTTGTTTTTTTCGTCGGTTAAAACTGATTACCATGTTTTTCTTCTCCATTTTTACGTAGTTGCAAAAAATTTTACGGTAAATTAGTTAATTGTTTGGCGCCGACTCAAAAATAGTAAAATATAATATTTATAGTTTATCTAACTAAGTTCAATTTTTTAATTATTTTAACTTTTGCAAGGAAAAAAAGACATCTCGCTAGGTATAAACGATCCAACTAAGTAATCAGATGCCAAGAGTAATTTCTCTAATTACAGAAAATAATCTCTCCGCTAATAATTTTAAATGAACAACCAGACTTTCCCTTGCTATAATCACAGTTAACTAGGAAACTAAATTCTAGACAACCACAATGTCAACATTCATCCAACCATTAGCAAAACTGTAGAAAACCAAATAACTATCATTTTTGCGGTCGGTGAAGTAATGTTTTGCAAAACTTTCTTGTTTTCCGTAAACATTGTTAGTTTGCTGTTTGTTTAAGGCGTCTGCTTTGTTTATGAATACGGAATACTTATTTTTCTTTTCTTGTTAATTACATGGTTTTACTTACAAATATGGCGATGCATTTTTGGCTGTGATCTGTGAAAGTTGTGAACGTGTTGTCTAGACAATCGGGACACTGTAAATGAAATGAAGTATTATGGTTAGCACTCATAATATTGATATTGGAAGTTGGTACGATACCAAATTTACATTTTATGGAAATAACAAAGAGATAATTAATAAATAATTTTAGTCTTTAATCTTGACAAGCCTTGAGCAAAATTAAAAAGAAGAAATGTAACAACAAATCCAATGCAATAAACTACCGCAAATATCCATTCTATTATGTCCATCCTAAGGTTGCCTGGAAGAGATCGCGTCAAGAGTTATCTCAATGTACAAAGGGCGACCTTATGGTCGCCCTTTGTACATTATAGTTTTAAGTACCTATTTCTTTGTATGTTTTTTTTTACAAATTTGATGTGCAAATAAAGTTTTCTCTATCTATCTATCTAAGCATTTTTTTTTTGACATCGTGTTAACTTACATATTATATCATAGATTATTGTGGAGAGACTGGTGCCCAAGCGAGATAAATTCTGTATTTCAGGTCACCAGGCCTCCACCCCGGTGCAAGGTTTGATTATTTCTCAATGTTTTACAAAAATTTGTAATAGTGGTAATGTCAGGGTTAGTACTTGTGTGGGTGTTTGTGTATGTGTGTGTGTGTGTGTGTGTGTTTGGCGTGGGTGTTTGTGAATGTGAAAAGCGTGTGTTGGTGTAACGATTGCACGGTTTTGTGTGTTTGTAAAATAGTGAAACAGAGTGTGAATTCATGTATAACCAATGAGAAGATGATGTTTGTTAATAGGATAGGAAAGAATTAATTCCTTATACAGAGACAGGGCTGACCCCACCACCAGATGGGATTAAAAATGGCCAGGGAGAGTAAGAGGAAAAGTAAACTGTGAAAACTCAACTAAATTTTACGGACGGCTCTAATTGTCTATTTTAATAACCGAAGTTAAGATGACTGACTTAATTCTAAAATTAGAGTCTTACAGTACCCCAAATATTAAAAAGCTACCGGTACAGTTTATACCAAGACCAGAAACCTATCACCACCTGCATTTAAGATCAGATTACTATTATCACCAACAAACAATATGCCAAATCTCATTCTGCGATCATAATTTCACCTCAACAAGTCCAGATAAAATAACTTCGAAAGTCCAGTCAAGTAAATTAAACACCGCCAAAATAAATAGCCAATATCGCCATAATCAGAACAGTCTGGAACCTTCCGTTAGGCTATGAATGGCTTATTATCAGTATCTTAACACTAATCGCGCCATTCTCCGACAATCTCAACGACAGGCCCGCGATATAATACAATTAATTTCTATAGGGCAATTAAGCTGTGGCTCTTTAGTGGAACCGTGTGGACCTGGCTTTATGTCGTCATTGACTCAAATGAGGTTGGTAAGCGAGAGTTGCCAGAGTAAAAAATTAATGTGGCATTTTTATTTGATGGCTAATCGATATCGGTTTGAATGATAATAGTGGCAACATCTTAGTTATTGCTCGATGAGACTTTGTTCTGGTTTGGTTACTTTGTAAACTGATAATCGTTTTTCTTTTCTACAGAAGTTTTATTTAATGAGTATGTGATTGATCTGGTGATAAATTACATCTACAGCCATCAAAACTCTTTATATGAATTTTAAGACTTTTATTTGCTAGAAGAAGCTTTTTTCGGATAACCTATATTGTCCTATTGTTAGGCAAAGGTCTCCCCAATTCACTTCCATTCTTCTCTTCCCGTGAAGATCTCGGTCTTCCAGAAAGAATTAGTATTTATGACGACCGGATGGCGGAGTGGGCAGTGTTCCTGCCTGCGACGCCGTGGTCGCTGGTTTGATTCCCGCTTAAGACAAATCTTTGTGTGCATGAACATGAGGGTTTGTCTTAGTCTGGGTGTTTCTATGTATAATAAGTATGTATTTACAAAAGAAAAGTATAAATGTATTAGTTTCAGTTATTCTAGTACCCATAGTACAAACTCTGCTTAGTTTGGGACTAGATGGCATTGTGTGTTAGTTTTGAGATATTTATTAGTTTTATTAATTTAAACTTGCCTACTTTGACCATTTTAAAAACATAATTTTCTTTTTTTTTCTTTTTAAAAAAACTACGCCCGCACTAGGAATAACTCCGTGACGCGGGGGTGTTCACAAACATACATTTCACACACACACAAAGTACACCCAGAGTCAGAACAAATCTTGGCGGATCACACAAAGATTTGTCCCGTGTGGGGATCGAACCCACAACACCATCGCTGTTGAAAGCGGCGAGGCGACCGCTTTTACCACTACACCAACCGTGCACTCGTTATAATTATTATTATATTTTTAATAACAATTAAGGTTAATTGTTAAAAGAGTCTATAATCTCTATCTCTACCTCTTATACAGTCTTTACTTTTTAATAAACCACCTGTACACCATGCTAATCATAAACATAGCAACAACATGTCACCTACAGTGTATTTTTAGCGTGTCGTTCTACAAAAACTAACATTGCACATGTAGTACACACGGCTACAGAACAACCTATACATTTCCAGTAAGCTGGTCTCGCATTGCACGGGAAGTCTAAACAACGCGAGATCATGTTATACTGGCAATGTATAGGTTGATTGTTAGCCAAGTGTACCTATAATATCGTTATCAAACTAGCACCATTAAATGTAAATGCAACGACGTTTTGCACCCGAAGAACACATAAACCCCTTTTTCAGAAAATGGGTTACCTATTTTTTATGTAAATAAACTGTATAGTAATTGAGAAATTAAATAAGACGTGTACAAACATGAGGACATTACCATAATTGTTATGGTTTAAACTCTGGTAAACTAAATGTGATCACTTATGTAATTAAATATCCAGGCTTCGTTTCGTATTAAGCTTTCCTGGGAGTATAATTTTGTCAATGTGTTTGTTTAAAAACAATCTACTTAGATACGTTGGACCAAATAATTAGGTATACAGGGCAAAAACTTCTTGGTCATGGCGTAGACTGACTACACCAGTTATGGATATGTGAGTGACATACTGAATAGTGAGTATTAGCCCATTCTCTTTTTAAAGAGATATCAAAACGACTGATCGACACTTCACGTGATCAGAAGGCTAGTTTTTACTTTGCTCAAAGGTTGAGCATTGCAATTCAACGCGGCAATGCCGCCAGCCTTCTGGGCACGTCACCTGCATTTGACATTAATGCGGAAGTATTTTTTGACGCATAACTTTTTAATTATTTTTTTTTAGTTATATTTCTCTTCCAGCTGTAAATAGATAGGTATGATTTTGTTTTTTTATTAGTTATAATTGTTAAAAAATAATTGTAAGTTAACCTTAATAATAATGTATTTTACATGTTAATAAATGGTAAGTATAATATATCACTTTTTAAACAATTGATTCACTCCAGTGTTGTCAGTCTTCACTGTTGGTTTTCACCACGATGGCAAGTCAAAACCTTGACCACCTTACTGACTGTCCAAAATGCCCTACCACCTGCACAAGAGAGGCGCTCATTAACGCCGACGAGAGCGCTATAACAGTGACCCCTTATTGGACCAATCAAATTTGACTCAGCCATTGACACGATGAAGAAAGACTGATGGTTTCAATTGCAACATGTCGTGTGACACGTGGATCTTTCTGAAGAAGTCATTGGTCTGCCCCATACCCAAGGATGCAGTAAGCGAATCCAGCTAGAGTCGCCATTGTTTCTCTGTCTTTGACGATTTTAAACTTTATGCTAAGTCAGTGCTGATGGCATTCCAGGAACATCTGGAGGTTTATTTATACCATGGTTAGACAGCCGGCACAGCTTAGTATTTCATTTCACATTATAATTGTTGAACCAACAATGAGTAATTATTTCCCAAGAGCCAATCTTCAGACTGCCTGAGATTGTTAATGTTGTATTAATAAATTGTCATGTCTCTTTTAGTATTCTTTGTTTAGACTAAGATCTAATGTGCTGGCTAATACGGGTCATGTGTTTTAATATTATAAAACAGTAAATACATAATTATGTTTAATAAACATTGTGCTAAACTCTTAAGTTCTTTTATTTACTGTTAATGCATAGAAATCTTAATAATAAGGCAATAGAAATGTCAAAGACGCGTGACCTTGTCGCCGCGCATCTGTCTAGTCAAACACAAGTGCGAGTTGAGGAATTGTCGTCTTAATGTCATCGCAAAAAGAATAATTTTGTTTGCAGGAATACAAGCGCATGAGTCTAATCGAACACAAGTGCGAGTTGAGGAATTGTCGTCTTAATGTCATCGCCAAAAAGAATAATTTTGTTTGCAGGAATACAAAAAGTGGTATTTGAAAAACGGCGACATGCGTCCCAGTGTTAAAAGATAGTCGATAGCATTTCTATTGACTAGTTATTAAGATTTCTATGTGTTAATGTAAGGTCCGGCTGATACAAACTGTTCTATCTAGTTTAGGCACCAGTCTCACAATTACAGTTTTTTGTATAGCCCCTAAGATACACTAGAAATAAGTTTTATTGTTGCTGTTATTTATATTTGTATTTTAATTGTTTGGGAGAATAAAATATTTTTATTTTATTTTATTTTTTTATTCAACTACCACCTACGATCTTACATCGTGGAAGTAACACGGATCAAACCGTTTATAACGAATTCCATGCAACCAGAGTCGCGGGCAACAGCAAGTTAAGACATAAATTACGATTATTTACTTCAGGACCTTAAAATCTTGTAGTAACATAATGATCACCGATACCCAGGGCCTTAAGCTGATATCTTCCTTCCAGTACGCAATTGAGTGGTTACAAAGTTGCAAATTGTACGCCATGTAAGGCCTTGCACCGTATCACATACGATCAAAGTAAGTATTTGGAAGTAATTTAATACCATGTTAATACCTGACTTGTATCCGAGAATTTCGTATTTATAAACAAACATCTTGTAGGTGCTTTTCTAGCGATTTGCCATTTGTAATAATTATGAACTCAGTACATTTTTTTGGAATTATTAACTATTTTCTGACTTTACATGTAGTTGCGTATTTTTTATGGTGGAATGTGTTTTTGTTCCAAATTACATAAAACGAGAACAATTTTGTAAAAACATTGTGTCGTCGAAATATTAATAATTTTTAGTGGTTACTATTTTTACATAAATTAATATAGCATTATAGTTTTATTTTCAGTACCGGTGGTTTTAACAACTAGGAAATTAAAAACCTTTTGCGACTAGGGTTTCAACTAATCTATTTAATTAAAGATTAACAATAAATAAAATAAAAAATACCCACGGTAGTATATTAACGTAACGATAAATCTATCTAAGGTACTATATACGTACATTTTTATTGAAATGGAAGTATTTAAATATGGGGCCGTTATATACAGCCAATCAATAACGTTGACCAATTAAGCACAGACATTAAAATTTAAATGAAAACCAAAGCTGTCTATAGCCTGTGCCGTGTTCTATTTTTTACCATTCCTCATTACAAAATATCCTTACCAATAATTAGGCTCCACGCAATCAACTCCATCGGCAAAATTGCATTTTAAAAAAGCAAAAATCAACACCGCTCCACCTTTATCTACACGTATAAACCCTCATTTGGAAACGAAATCGGTCCATATATTAGACTTGAATACTTTTTTTACGAATAAACCTTTTTTATATGAATAAAGCAAGTCTTTAGCTGACTAATTGTGACGTATTTTACGATCAATGCACACAGTAAGAGAAATTAAAGAGGCAATTGAAGATAGTACAGTTTTTCGTATTGGCCTTCGATTTATGACACTTGTGACTCTTTGAAGCCCTTTTATGGTGAATGTCAGCCGTCCTTATGAAGTTAAGTGCTTGGCGGATTGCCGCAAATGCGTGGTTACCGAGTAAAAAGTAAAACTGACGATTTTCGCCGTCATGGGAATGTCATTGTTAGCCGAAGATAATTCTCTAGTATTTAAACGGCGTTTTTATGTCAACATTCTTCTTTAAAAGACCGTTAAGTATTATCGATTAAAACTTTTTTCACAAGCTTATTGTTTAAACTGATCAACGATATAGGATGCCGGCTCATTTCAATTTAAAACCGCTAATTAAACAGACAAGTTTTTCCACAATCTCAAATGATCTGAAAAATTTGTTCAAATCTACATTAAAACACAAGAATTTGGTACGATTTACACAAGAAGGTTTTACCATTAATATTGATGACCGGGGGAAAGGGATGGCAACACTTTGGCCGACCAATCGACACCAAGTACTAATGAAGTAGTTGCAAGCGAACCACACCAAATACGGTCATTTTGCGTAAAAACTCTTTTTGAAATTATAATTTAAACATTAGATAGCTACATAAAAGGGCAATTATTAGTAAGTAATGCGATATTACCATACTAGAGACATTTTTTAGACTAGTTGCCTAACTTTGAGCTTAAATTAAGTCTAATAAAGTTGTAAAATAAGTTGCGTGTTATTGACACGGTACATAACTTTTTAGAAAATGTATGCAGAGATAATAAGACGTATTTAATGCTGCATAATATTGATTTTCATCGACGATTATTTACTTAGAGAACGGCCTGGAGCGATCGTTTATAAATGTAACAGGTTGTGCGCGATACTTTATAAAATAGCCGAGATAAGACATCTTTTTGATCTTTCATATTTGTATACTTAAATCCTGACTCCTATATTCCCTGTATTATCATAATATATGTATGAGTTTTACGATAAAATTTGGTTAAAGTAATAAATAAGTATTCAGTATATGCACACCCATTCTTTAAAATTCTAATAATAATTTGAAGTTTTTGATAATCTAAAATACGGCGGCACGGCTTTGCCATTTTATTCATAATTTATGAAATTAGCATTGATACGATTCTTTAAGTACTTGTAAGATCCAAAACCATACATCGAATTTGATTTTCTTTCTCAGATATAGACAATAAAAAACTATTACGATTTGTACAAAATTGGTAGATACAGTCAGTCCGCAATTACTAACCTAAAATAGAACTAAAAACAACCGCAAAACGAGCACTTATTCCATAAAAACTCGCTTCTACCAATCGGAGCCACGATCGATTCCCACCAAAAATCAATATTCATCTCGATTGTAAATCGAGAATTTCCTCCATCGGAGATCGATCGATTGAGTTTGGTCACTTTTTCTGCGCAGCGGCACTGGAACCAAGTCGATTAAGTCAACGAATTACTTTGGAAGATGCTCCTTTGGACCTGTTAACGTTTAGACCTTTTATTCTTTAGTTCTTACGATACGTCTTTATACAGCTGTTTGCTAATTTGTGCAATGTTTCAATTCTAGATGTATTTTTGATTCTCAAAGTAAACTCGTAAATATTTACGTCAATGGTGTACTTATACACATTTATATCTAATTGTTTGTGAATATAGTTTATTAGAGACCTTTCCTGCAAGAATACCAACAAACATTCTTGCTCAAAAATCTTTAAATTCTATCCAAGCTTATCTAAATAAATTCCAAAGCATAAGCAGTCCAAAATGGTTTATTGAAATATTTGGTTTAAAGTTAATTATATGTATGCGTTCCCTGACATTTTGATTTGACTATGACATAGTTATTAACATATTGACTTTAAAAACAAAAGAAAAAGGAATCGAAATGACAAGAGTGACAAGTCGTACTGAAGGGCCTTTGGTTTGCTAGGTATAGTGAAATGAGGTAAAGCAATTAAAATAATGCCGAAAGTAATCCTTTTATGTCGCAAAGCTTATTTTTTTTCATGTTTAGGTAACATGCCCGTATGCTACATAAAGAACGTCAAAATAGCACAGAAAGAGATCAGCAAAAGGACCTTGACCTTGAAAAACCCACACTTATTATGATTAGCTTGAATCACAACTCCAAATCTGCGATATCCTATGACACAGAAACCCTTTTTTATCTTGAATCAATCCCAAAAAGGAACAAAGGAAGTAATTCCAATATATCGGAAACCGCACTTTACTATATCCTAACTGTATAATTAACGTTTCTGAACGGACCCGGCGCGCCAAATGACACTAATGACAGCCGGCATCGACGCCATATTGAAAGTAATTTCGGCATGCGTACGCACAGATTATAGTGCGAATGGACATTAGCGGCGACGAACGACACGTGATCACTGTCATTTGATTCGTATTCGATTCTGAATCGATATTAAAATGTAATCGATTTCTTGTGTAGAGTTCGGCGGGTATAGATGTGGATTTTTTTTCTTCTCATAGTTGATGCGGTCAAGCGATTCGATTTCGAGGTTCAAATAATTTTATTGGCCTTTGAATTAAGGTTAAAACACGATGAGGTAAGCAGAGATGCATTTGTAGCCTTACTTTTGGCTAGTTATTTTTAAATTGAAACAGGTACTGCAAAAGATCTGAGCTTTATTGAATAAACTCTAGTAATGAAAAACCATCTTCAACCTAATTACTGGCAACCATACTCCATGGTCTCCCCTGTATGAACTACAATAGCTGGTATACGTTTGAACATCAATTATTCTGGCATTTGCAAAAGTATCAATTACACCTGGGCAGAATAGAAATCCCACTGATATCATTCTCTAAACTTATTCAACATATTTTTATTAAAATTATGAAATACGGGTGTTACTCACGTAATGTTGGTCTATTTAGTCGACTGCGGTTTCGCCTATACGTCTAGGCATTATCAAGGGAGTGCGATACGTCGCGCCTGAGTCGCAGCCAGTCTTGCACTCACAACATCTAGAAATTCGGTATTTCAAATGAAAACAACATTGTAGTTTTTTGTAATCTTGTCTAATTGTTAATAAGTCTGTCCTCATCCGGGCGGACGGACTTTATCCTGTCTTTTTGCAAAGGATATAATCTACTGTGCAATTTTTACCTGTTGTCTGTTATAATCTAAGATCGGACGGAAATATACATAAAGTATTTGTTTATGGGTTCTTTGTTTAAAATGTATAACTGGTGGTAGAGCTTTATAGAGCTTGAGGGAAAAAACAGCATCGCGTCCACGGCGTCCTATAGCCAAACTATTTATATAAATAATAGTGTAAGCAGTTATTTTGAACAAGCCCGAAGACCACTTTGCGGGTTAGACCTGGATTCTAACCAAACGAAGAGGAGAGGAGATTTGTTTGAATAACCTATTAGGCTCCCAACTGTGATATTTGTCACGTTAAGGAGGATGTTCACCACATTTTGACAGAGTGTGGCCGGAACGTAGTAGCAAGAAGAATACGGTTTCAATCATGTAACTACGTCCAACCGCAAGATGTAGGAATGAATAATAATATCTTAACCAATACGAGTAAATATGACCTTTAAATATGGTAATTGTAGCTTTTAAGTCTAGATCTAGTGATCAATTTTAAGTTTTAGTAATAATTTGTTAATTTTATAAATATTTTAAACTGTATCCTCCTATGGGGTGACATGATCGCTTCTGATCAAACCCCTTTGTTTTTTAAAATCTTTGATAAAAAGATTTAAAAAAAACAATTAAGTTGCGTTACCGATGCCAAGAAGAGAGTGTGGAAATAATAGAATAGAATAGAATAGAATATCATTTATTTCTGAGTATATGGTATTACAGGTTTTACAATTAATACAAATATGTAGTTCACATATACTACCGTAGCCGGTGTAGAAATATTACAATTTTTACCTTATAAACTATTTATATATACTATTTTACATTTTATTTAGAAAAAAAGAAGCATTTAAATAATATAATAGTAACCTAAATAATAGAAACCTGATTGGTCATTCAAACATAATATATCCTCTCCTCTCCGCTTTGGTGGAATCCGGGCCTGAGTCAGAAAGACTAGAAAAAAACATATATGATAACACTAGACGGTGATTAACACAGTTTTGACACAATAGCACCAGCTGGTATGACGTCATCGTCCGCCATTTATCTGAAGGCCAGACTAAATTCTGCATTACACACAACAGACTATATTTTGAAAACAAATGAATGACTGGATTATAAGACTAGATTTCGCTATATAGATTTTTGTTCAGGAGTATTTCGCTGTTTCTGCACTTTACAGATATTTTGGGGCATGTATAGGATTATGGAGGCCCCTGAGGATAGGGCACAAAATAAACTTGCTTTCTGACTCCTCGGCATCCCTCTTTGCTGCCAACATTTCGATGCTTGAGTTGTGCACTCTGCAGTACGAAGTCATATCGTGATCTATAGTGGCCCTGATGGTGAACACTAGCGTACGGCCCTCTCTTTTTTTTAAAAAATATCAGTTGTCTTGATCTAGGTCCAAAGGTTTAAGATAGGTGAAAATGAGTCAAGCAGTCAGAACGTCTTTTTTTTTTATAGAAACAATAAGCCAGAAGCCTTAACACCACTGAATAACTCAGAAAATATCGCACAGAATAAAAATATCCTGTATAACGATCGCATTTTAAAAAACAATTGAACAAAAAGCGGTCTTTTACCAGCTGATAAATTGAAGAGATAGCTCACTAACTTATACACTACATAAACGGCACTAAATATAGAAAATAGCAATCCTTAATCCTAAAAAACTTCAAGTATAACATCAAAGTTACAAAAGAGACTTTTCCGTGCGCTATGCGACGTAACATATGCGAGACTCCGCAAAAACGTCTGCGCGCTGGCAACCGGCATCTCGCCCTAATAACTAACCATATCTGACTTGCCACTTTTTACCACCAGACATTTTTAAACGATTTTCAACCTTATTGACATGTAAATTCGCTATGCTGATTGGATAGTGTTATAATTGTTAATTAAGGCTTAATTGCTTTGTGCGTCAAAAAACACCAATCAGTGATGAGTTTCACCTCGTTAAGGGAAGAATGTGGGTGTGGATAGGCTTTTTTGCATAGCTCTAGATAATCCTAGGTAGCTGGTGTATGATAGAAATGTGAGAATTACGTACCTAATGAGGTTGAGCATTTTTACGTGACGTATTTAGCGCACCTGATGTTAAGTGACAACTACATACCATGGACATTTACAAAATTATGCATACATATCTGCAAGGACTATGAGATTAGGATCTGAAATTGATGGTAAGGCTGTTTACTTTTACTGTAACACATTTTAAAGACTTAAACAGATTGGACTGAATATCAGTATTTTACGTGAGCGCCCTGATGATAAACCAATCTTCAAAAACAAAATTGAAATTTACCTCGAGTCTTATATAATAAACACTATATCACTCACCGATAATAAGGAAAAGCTTGTGGCACATGCAGATCCCTAATCTCACCATTATTCCGAAAATGAAATTTAATTTTAAGTTTTTGACTAGCAACTATCGACCGTATTTATATGGGGGTAAGGATGCACTAAAATATCGAAATCGACCGTTTCATTTTCAGAATCGCTGGTGGTTAGAAATGTTGACCACCTCCCTACCATAAAACCTTTTTTAACTTGTTTTATTGATAAATTGCTTTAAAATTTGATATAAATCAAAGTGTACCTCGCCTCCGCAAACTAGCATCAACTTTTACAAAAAAAAATGTTTTTGGTAAAAAAACATTATTTTTTTTTAAATATCGAATTTTTTAAAATCTAGAACCCTTAATTGAACGGAATAAGATTTTTTAATAAGATCTATTCAAAAGTGTGACATAAAGAGTAGGATACTAAAGTCCTTCAAACCTCGAGTTGCTCGTTCATAAGAGCTCTACCAACTTACTGTTTAGCTGTTTCTTGATAAAAAGCCTATTCCTGCATTTTGTTAAAATAAGTAAGAAACTTACTGGCATAGCAGGCATAGTGCATTTGCTCCGCTGGTTTGCCTCGTACATTACCAACAGAACTCAGAAAGTTGTGATTAAGGGATTCCATTCTGCTACTGTAACTGTTACGTCGGGCGTGCCCCAGGGCTCGATAATAGGACCTCTGTTGTTTATTATATTCATAAATGACATTGGAACCTGTTTTAAATATTCAAAATTTTTATTATACGCAGACGATTTAAAATTTTACAGAGCTATCAAAACTCCAATAGACTGCCGTTTACTTCAAGAAGATTGAGACAGACTCGCCAAATACTGCATAGATAATAAAATTAATTTAAATATTTCTAAGTGTGTCAGTATCTCATTCACAAAGAACAGAAATGTAATTTCAAATAGATATCATATTAATAATGTAGTTCTATCAAAATCGTCTACCGTACGTGACCTAGGAGTTTTGCTCGACGATAAGCTTCATCTAGATCAGCACATTGACCATTATAAAGAAAGCTTATCGTATGTATGGGTTCGTGATGAGGTCTACACTTGAATTTAGGAACGCACATACATATATCCATTTGTATAAATCTTTGGTCAGATCACAACTGGAATATGCCGTGGCGGTGTGGAACCCTCTTTATAACATATACGTTGACAATCTGGAGATGGTTCAACGTAAATTCCTGAAATCAATGCACTTTAGATGTACTAAAAGTAACGCAACTTATGAGGACCTACTTAAAAACTATAATGTCATGTGCTTAAAGTCCAGACGTTTGTTCCTAGAAATGATGCTTCTTTATGATATTTGTGGTAATAGGTATAACTGCACTGAGTTAACTAGTAGTTTAAGCTACATTGTTCCTAGAACTGTTATAAGGCGACAAGTGCGCACACGTCCATTGTTTGCTGTACCACCCTGCAGAACTAATGCTGGAGTTCGAGCACCCTTGCGACGCTTGTGTCAAAATTATAATGATAATTTTACTGATTTAGATATATTTGCCATGCGCGCTAACGTATTTAGAACTACATTAATAGAAAATATCAAGCAAATTAAGGAATAACTGGAGGTGTTCGCATTCTTGGCCTATTGTTTGCATTTCTTTTCTTCTTATTATTTAATTTTAAGTTGCAAAAATGTCACCAATTTTTCACTTATATTTTGTGGATAGCGTTGTGAGTGCACATTTAATCACTGTTTAATTTGTTAAATTTTTGAATTTACTCTTAATGTTGTAACTGTTTGTTTATCCCTAATAAATAAAATAAAATAAAAAAATAAAAAATAGTGCAGTCTTTCTTTGTAATGTAAGGCTATCTACAATCTTAAACTTTTGTAGTTATTTATGTCTTGTATATTGATGACCATAAGATGGATACTCATATTACGCTTGTAAGTGTCATAAAATTCCACCTGGCCTCACTCTTTCTTGAAGAAGAGGCCTTTGAATAATGAATTACTGACATATATGAATTACAATCTTTATGAACGTAGAGCTTTTGTGAAACGCTTTTGTCTCAACTTTAATTTCGACCAAATAGTAATAGTACATAGTAATAACTTCTTATTGATTATTTTTATAACATTTAGCTATGCTTAGCAAATTATACTAAGAAACAGTTTTTTTACATTCAGTTCATCCGGTTCTTGAACCAGCGACCTTCTGCACGCCGGGCAGTCGCATTACCAACCAGCTACGGTCGCCTCTAGCCAGGACCCTTAGTTACGGAATTTTATGTTACGTCATTTTGTGACGTCACGTTTATCCATTTGTATCTTAAGTAGGATACAAATAATATTTTTTTTATCTGTTTTTAAGTATACATAGTAATAGTGTACCTACATGCACAACTGCGTTACAGTTGAATGGAAAATCAAAAACTTCTTAAATAAACATTAAAGACTTATCGCTATACATATTCTTGCATACTTCAGACGTTTTATAGGCATAAAAAATATAATAACAATATCATCTTCATCTGCCAAACCTTTTCTCAAATACATTAGGGTCTTCTAGTCTAACGGATTTAACTGAATATCAGTATTTTACGTGAGCGCCCTGATGATAAACCAATCTTCGAAAACAAAATTGAAATTTACCTCTAGCCTTATAATAATATAATAAACATAATAAACACAACATTACTCACCGGTAATAAGGAAAAGCTTGCGGCACATGCAGGTCCATTGGCATCGATGCATGCGCATGAGCATGGGAGTATTCATGCTGCATCATGCCATGCATGCCGTGCCCCAACATGGCGGCCCACGGTGAAGACGTGAAACCACCTGGATGTTCCATTTTTAAACACTATAGTTCCATTTTTTTAAACCGATTTTCACTAGATCCTTATTCAAAATCATCTTTTCACTTTAAAGTTCTTTATTTAAAATAAAATTTACACTTTTGATCTGTATTTAAAATCATCTCTTTCACTTTACTATTCTTTAGAAATAAATAATGAATACAATTATCTGTATTTTCAATATTTCAATGGACTTATGCTTCTATTATTTTGACTTGGATATTGCTGAAAAATATAAGAAAGTCAAGTTATAGTCGCCTTTTTGGAATATGTCAAGTTTCATCGTCTCGACAAATCAAGAAAGTGCTTAATTTACATTCGAAAAAACAAAACACTTTTTTGTAATTATTTTGTACTTGTTCTATTTTTAGGGTCTCAGAATAAAAAAAGAACAAGTTATTCAAACCAAATCTTTAAACGGGACTTGTTAGAAAGTTCAGAAGAAAATTTAAACCACCGCAAAAAACCTAAAAAGTACGAAATAATGCAAAAAGTCAGTAAAATAGCTTATTAAGTCGGTGCTAGACAATTTTTTAATTTGTTATTTATGAGCACTGGCTTAAAGAAGTACTTAACCGACTTTTTGCGTTATTTAGTGATTTTTTTTTAGTAAGTTTTTTTTATTAAAAATATTTATATATATATCTTTTTAATGAAGTTACTTTTACCATTATTCGTTCTCATTTTAAACTACTCGCCAAGCAGTTTATAGAACAGTTAAAAACACCTTTAGGATAAGATATTTTTCAACTCCAAACTCCTCGTTTCATGTTATTCATTTTCAACGTACGCTTTATCTGAATATAACTTGAAAACATATAGCTAATGGTATAAACATGCAATCATTTAAATAATTATCCTTGTACTACTAATCATTGAGAAGATGTACCTGCCAGCATCAGCAGCAACATGAGATGCTGACTGCTAGGTGCGTATATAGGTAAATAATTTCAGAAAATACACAAAAATTTGAGGATTGCTTTCGGTTTCAATGGGATTCCATCATCAGATTCTGACTGGGTGACCAGTGGACCATTTCGGCATTACATAATAGAATTAAAAAATATTTTTTTTTAATTTGGAAGTGTTTTTCTTATAATATTTTAAAGCAAATTTTTAGCTTTCAATTTTTAAATTTCTCAACTCTTTTTGTGCCAGCTTTTAGCTAGACGAACCTTATTTGGTTTTAGCGCCATCTATGTGATGTGATAAGTCACTATTCACATACTGTAAGTTTGAATTAAGATCAACACTGTTACTGTCAAGATATGACGCATTTTTATCTAATACTTGTAATATTTTAAAGCAAATTTTTAGCTTTGCTATGCCTAAAGCTGGCACAAAAAGAGTTGAGAAATTTCGAGTCCGGCAGCATACGAATCCATAGCTGAATTGGCAAAGCACTTGGGGCGTATACCCAGGGGGTGCAGGTTCGAGTCCTGCTGGATTCTTAATTTTTCAACTTTAATGTTTTTCTTATGTTATCTGTATTTAGTTGACTAAGAAAACAGGTAGATTAAGACAATACTTGTGACAGATATATCTATAAAATTATTATAATTTCTCCGTTGAGAGGAAATACAATTGAAATTTAAATAATATAAGTCTATTGTCTGCTACAAAAGACAACGTGCGTCAGAATAGCGTTCAAATAATGAGTGTTTTAGTCGAAATTTTGCTAAAATTAATAAATTAAGCTTTACGCATGTTATGAAACATTTGCTGAAATAGGTAATCACAAAAAGCATAATTTATCTTTAGTAGCTTAGTGTTCGATCCCAAAGAAGTTTTTCTGTACGTGCTTATCTTAAGATCTACTGATTCGAATTGAAAAATTGTTTATGTATTGGATTGAGCAATACGTAAGGTTATATGTAACATCACGTTTCGACCAAAAGGAGAGGCGTAGCGAAAACAGGGAAAATGCCACTGGAATGAAAGAGAAGAGAAGTATTGTATAACACGGATAAAACACATTCCCAAACGGATGAAATCGCAGCCAACAACTAGTGAATTTATAAAGGTAAAAAATAAAAATCGTGGCTCTCTGCCATTTCTGCCTCGTGATAGTAATATTGTAGCCCAATGGCTTTTTTTTAAACTTACTAGCCATTCTAATGTAACCTTTCGCATGCTTATTGGTAAAATTTGGTGGAACTAATATTCTATATGTAACATCATACTGTACACCCATATTTGCGAAATAAAGTATCTTTTTCTTTATCTTTATCATTTGCAGATACAAATTACTAGTATTCTTGTTAACCCTCTTCAGCTACGCTTAATTCGCTTGTGTTAGGAGGGAGTTTACGTCCGTGGTGTAATAGCCAGAATTCGAACCCACGACCTTTCGATCGTAAGAGCGATGCCTTATCCAGTGCGCCACGGTCATTTTTCATAGAGTTTTTCGAGGTTGACTACCGCGTTGATCTAACAGTAGTGCAATATTTCGTCGTGAGGCTGCGAGTCTGATTCCTGTCATGGAAAAGAGTGTCATTTAGGATTTTGCCGTCGTGAATGAAATTTTTTCGTCACAGAAGCGATACCAACTATCACATGGACTTAAAAATCTTTATACCTAACAGGTGAATGTGGGATTATATATCTTTGAGACGCTCTTCTCGGTCACTTATAAAAATGTGACAGAGGTATTTTTATAGTTTTTTCAATTATTTATAATTATAATTTTCAATCATTTATTTCAATAAAATACATGGAGCAATACAAAGCAAGTACATATTCGCGAGTCGCAGCCAGTCTTGCAAGACTGGCTGCGACTCAGGCGCGACGTATCGCACTCTCTTGATAATGCCTAGACGTATAGGCGAAACCGCGGTCGACTAAATAGACCAACATTACGTGAGTAACACCCGTATTTCATAATTTGAATAATGTTACAAACTTACGTCGGTTTTAATAAAAATAAGTACATATTACATTAATCCAAATATTACAAAAGGTTGTAACGTTGGCACCTTCCATTTCTATCAACAAGATAATGAACGGTGTACTGTATTAGTTAGATATATTTGCCTTTTACTGCCCCGTTGGTCTGGTAAGCGTCTGTGCCTCTCACCGTGGGGTCTCGAGTTCGATTGGCGGGTCGGGCAAAGTGTTAAGTTTCCTTCAAGAAATTTTGAATAACAGCATGGAGTTAGAATTGTGCCCGTTGGATGGCGATAGACTCACACCCTATCCCATGGGACCTAAACATAATAGGAAACGTGGGTGTACACCTCTGCCACATTCTTCTGGGTAATATGGGCGTGATGTTATGTTATATGTTATGTTATATGTTATGTTATATGTTATGTTATATGTTATGTTATATGTTATGTTATATGTTATGTTATATGTTATGTTATATGTTATGTTATATGTTATGTTATATGTTATGTTATATGTTATGTTATATGTTATATTATGTTATATTCTTTATAATTACTGCAGGCGTGATATTAGGTAAATGTCGTTTTATGTTTTATTACGTTAAAAGTTAATAAAATAATATAATAATAGCAGCCCTGTATCTAATACATGTCCCACTGCTGGGCTCGGGCCTCTTCTCATGATGAGAACGGTTAGGTCATAGTCCACCACGCTGGCCAAGTGCGGATTGGTAGACTTCACACACCCTGAAGCACTTATTAGGCACTCTCAGACATGCAGGTTTCCTCACGATGTTTCCTTCATCGTTAGCGAGCGATAATTTATATGATAAAAGTTAATAGATAACAAATAATAATAAATATCACACAACGTACACATAACGCCATCTAGTCCCAAAATAAGCAGAGCTTGTACTATGGGTACTAGTAATTGATACTAATACATACCTACTTTTCTTTTGTTAATACATAGAAACACCCAGACCGAGACAAACCTCCATGTTCATGCACACAAAAATTTGTCTTGAGCGGGAATCGAACCCGCGGCCTCTGCGTCGCAGGCAGCTAACTACCCACTCAGCAATCAGGTCGTCTAGACTAATGATGCCTCAACTGAAGCCATCATTACAAATTTTGTCTATCCACACAAGGTTTAAAACAACACAGACCATCTCTCGTATTGTTTGACCACACAGCCCGTTTCCCTCTACCTACACCAATTACTCAATTCGTATAAATCAATATCTAAAGTAAATGCGATTAATATAATAATAAATATTGTTATAGCGGGCACTGTTTGTTCTGTCAAGCGTTTGCCGGATCGAGCCGAGAGATGTTCGGGAAACATCGGAAATTATTGCGATGGCAAGTCAACGTGATGAGCGTCAGTCAGTATTTACAATTATTGAATAGCACAAACTTGAACAAATACTCTAGCAGTTTTTAACCTAAATGTGTATTTTTAAACGACTTCAAAGAAAAAGAGGAGGTTCTCAATTCTATTGCATTTTTCTTTATTTTTATGTTTATTACCCAATTACTCGAAGACACCAGGACTGATTTGAAAAAATATTTTCTTGTCTGAAAGAGTATACTTGTCATGTGGTGTCATTTTGATCAAGTCTCGATCTGATGATGGGATCTTAGAAAAACGAGGGTAACCATCAAATTTTAAAGGCTTCTATATTGTTTTTCGTACATTACCTATAACTTCGAGTACTTGGATATTTGCATCTAGGAGTCAGCATTTCATGTTGCTGAGCTGATGCTGGAGGGTTTAACTTCTCAACGGTTAGGAGTACGAGGATAATTCTTTAAATATAGGCACTTTAAACTTGTATACTGATTTTTTTCAAGTTATACACGGATCAGGCGATACGTTGAATATTACTTACGTATTACATGAGAATTTTATATATAAGATATGCATAGAGTTAATTCCACTTTACTCTATGAGCAACGATTTACAACTATCGGCATCTTTATAATGAACTAATGAAACTATCCCACAGATTTTTCTCGCTTGTTGATTTTATTCCTACGGCTGTATTAATAATTTAATCTTATTTATATGACAGACTAGCTTTCGTTAGCGCCTCCACTCGCGTGGTAGATCGATAAAAAGTAGCCTTTATTATTAAATATTAAATTGGTGTAGGGATAGTTCAACTAACCCTACACCAATTTTCATTAAGACCAGTTGGGTTGAATCGAAGATTTTTGGGTACAAAGAAACTAACAAAAAATATTTTCTGTTTATAATTAATAGAGATAAATAGCCCACAGGCCATTTTACAAGATTGTAGTTCCCAGTAAATTAATAAATTATGTATATTCAAGTATTAGGTACCTACCGTATTTGAAATTTGGTACAAAAGTTAGTACAAAAAAATCTGTTAGTTCAAACTATACCCGAGTTTAACATTTGTAGAATCAGCAACAATAGACCTATTGAAAAAGAATTTTCAATATATCTATTGTTACTGAATCTACTATCAAAATTCTTAATAACAGCATGGAGTTGGAATTGTGCCCTGTGGATGGCAATAGGCTCACCCACTATCCCATGGGACCTAAACATAACAGAAAAAATGGGTGTACACTTCTGCCACACTCTTCTGGGTAATATGGGCGAGCTGTTATGTTATATTTTTGATATAAATAAATAAATATAATTAATATTTCACAACTCACATACAACGCCATCTGGTCCCAAACTAAGCAAAGCTTGTACTATGGGTACTAGAATAACTGATACAAATATATATATATACTTTTCTTTTGTAAATACATACATATTATACATAGAACAACAGACTAAGACAAACCCCCATGTTCATGCACACAAAGATTTGTGTTAAGTGGGACTCGAACCCACGACCTCTGCGTCGCAGGCAGGTACACTACCCACTCCGCCATCCGGTCGTCTAATGATATTAGGTATGTTGTATTATGATTTGTTATGATGAAGGTTAATTGATATATGGCTAGACTAATGATGCTACAAGTGAAGTCATCATTACAAATTAAAAACAACACACAGACCATCTCTCGCATTGTTTTAGTAAGAATACTATGGTAAGAATTTCTTGAAATATGTAAGGAACATGACAAATGATTATATTTGTATCATAGCGTGCACCTACTGCATTTCATCATCAACAATGCAGTGATATAAAATCATACAGAGATACACGGATTTCATTCTGTCTTTAGTATGATAAAGATAAGAACACAATGAAATGTTTTTAAAGAAATTTTGCCTGAGATAGGTACTTTTGTAACGCTTATAGAACAGTGCAGTACATACATAGCGAATATGCTACCATTTGGAAGCATATTTAGAAATAGTGATGCTTTTTTTTTTTTATATACTACGCCCACAGCGAACGAACGTGTAGTCCACCTGATGGTAAGTGGAGTACAGCCCATGGACTTCAACAATCCACAAAAGCAGATTATAGATGCGTCGCTGCAGCTGAGGACTACGGTGTTATGCCTCATGTGCCAGTAATTTCAGGGCCTGATCTCACCACCAAACCGGAACACAGTAATGTAGGCACTACTATTTACAATGCTTCATCGCCTAAGCTCATTTTGAAGAAATCTACCAGTCAAAACTATGCTTTTAGCAGCAAACACAACATAACATAACATCACGCCTAAATTACCCAGAAGGGTGTGTCAGAAGTGTACAACACCCACATTTCACCTGTTATGTTTAGGTCTCATGGGATAGGGGGTGAGCCTATCGCCATCCACCCGACACAATTCCAACTCCAGGCTGCTATTGTAAATTCCTGATGGAAAGTTTAAAAACTATCGAGGCAGTTTTTAGGAGATACTTAAGTTATAATTAACTTTAGCGTTCCAAATTGTAAATTTTGCCCCTGTGGCTATAGATATAGTTACTGAGACCATTATGCAAGATACCAACTGCTAGTCACGGAATTGGGGTACTTTCATCCAAAGATATTGGAGACCTGTAACTTCTTTTAGAGTAAATGAAAATTTAATTGAAAATAA
Organism: Hypena proboscidalis; assembly: GCA_905147285.1. NCBI lineage: Eukaryota > Metazoa > Arthropoda > Insecta > Lepidoptera > Erebidae > Hypena > Hypena proboscidalis. Next base: position 5,277,357 of record LR990147.1, read on the forward strand.
TATAAGAAAAACCAACAAAATCTGAGTCACACTAGCTGTTGCTCGAATTTAAAATTAGTAGAGAGATATCGGTATGTACATTATGCTTTTCAATAAATTTCAACCAAATTCTTACAACGTGGCAAGAATTCTTGATATAATATATTTATGTACCATAACAAATGACTCTATTTGTATCACAGCGTGTACTGAATTTCATACATAGTAATAAACAATCATGTAGGTCTATAAAATCATACAGATATTCACGGATTTTAAATTATCCTTATCTTTAGTATACTATGTTTTTTTTTAAAGTAAATTATAGCTTTGCTATGCCTTTTTGTATTTTACACTGGCACAAAAAGAGTTAAGAAATTTCGAGTCTAGCAGCATACGAATCCATGGCTTTATTGGCAAAGCACTTGGGGCGTATACCTTTCATTCTATACTATCTTTAGCATAATATGTTATGTTATAATTAGCTTTAGGGTTAGTTTCTCAATTATTATAGGCTATATATAGGCATTATAGCCCACTGAGGTCCTTATGCAAGATATCAGCTAACTATTGCCCCCAGTCCTTTTTATTTTTTACTCTAATATTAAGTTGCAGATATAGGATTTCTAAAGATGCTCGCAGACCGCGAGCATTCGTTTTTAAGAGGAAACAATTGCGTAGCTGTTTTCTATTCAAAAGTATAAATATAGACAAATCGTATCTAAAACACTAAAATGCATGTTGGTTGGCGTCCATTTTTTTGAAAATAATGAAAGTTCAAAGTAACGCTCAAAATGGAATCAGCAACGTTACATTACGGGTGATCTGCGAGGACCTTTAAGGAAAAAGAATGAAATGAAAATTAATTTCATTTTATTTAATTACGTTACAGGTTTCGCATTGTAATGCTCTCTTCAACACTCATATTGGTGTAATATTTGAATCTGAAAGATGACATTAAAAACGAACGCTCGCGGTCTGGGCGCATATTTAGAAATCCGGTACCTACAACTAAATATTAGAATAAACAATATTAAATTACTGGTACCAGTGGTTGCTTTTAACTTGATTTTCAATCAAATTCTTTAAGAATCCCCAGTAAAATTATCTAAATACGATAACAAATGACTCTATTTGTATCATAGCGTGAACTGAATTCCACACATAGTAATAATCAACAATGTATCTCTATAAAATCATACAGAGATTTATGAGCATTGTTTTAACAAACCTTGTTACTATTATCACATTTTTCTTACATAACATCACGCCTGTATTATTCAGAAGGGTGTGGCAGAGGCGTATAACACCTACACTTATTTTATTTTATTTTATTTTATTGGAAGTCCAACAGCAGGTTATATCATTTTATGATACTTAATAATATTTAACATATAGCTAATTACAGGTCTTCGCTGATAAACAATTGAATACAATAATAAATATGTGTGGCTATAAACTTATACATGAATAAAATTACAATCTTAATGTTTTAAAATTGATACAACATTAGAAAATTTTGAGAAAAAATCCAGACTGAGCACCCGTCTCACTGATTCAACTTTAGACACAAAGATCATAATCTAACCTATTAGCCTGTGTGTTTAAACACCTACTCGCTCTCCACAGAAACGCATTTTGGCGATAGTTTGATTGGGGTATAATGCCTCGCTGATTTGGTTGGCACATTAAATGCTATTTTAGAAAGAAGGTCAGGACTGTCCAGTTAATACATTCAGGAAATAAGTAATGTCCGCTATTTCACGGCGCACATAAAGTGGAAGTATATGAAATTGAAGTGAACTTATCGCCAACCATCGGGCACCATTTCAATGCTTTTGAGAATTTTATGGAAAAGTCCCAAATAATGCAAGTGGGAGCGGTGTGGTAGCACCCTTAGTCTGAATTAACATGTAGAAAACAATTTTGATTATGTGCATTTCAGCTTTTCTCTGCACTCTAATAGGTGTAATAACTAATTTTTATTTTTGTATGTAATTGAAACACCTCTCAATATTAGAAACATCATTAAAAAAATTATTTTGATATCACATAAACTTCCTGAGATAATACATTAATAATAGACTTGCCCAAATGCTCCAAACAAACGACTACCTAGACGTGACGTCATTGTTTTGTAGCTTGTATGGGAAATTATTCATTATATTTGATAGCTTTAAGAATTTATGAAAATGGTTTTTAATTTTAAAATATATTTTAATAATATCATACTTCAAAAATGGACTCACTCATATAATTTTGAATGATCATAAAATGAGTTAGATTTATAGTATGTAACAAAAATTCTTGCATTAGTAATTATTATTTTTTTATTATACATAATTAGCAAATTATACTAAGAAACAGTTGGTTGGTATAGCGACTGCCCGGTGTGCAGAAGGTCTCAGGTTCAAATCCTGCCAGTCCCAATTTTTTTTCAACTCTTTCTTAGTATTCTTGCATTTGCTTTATATTTACCTATATTTTGATAAGGTATCCTAGATTTTACTATCTATCGATCAGTCACCATACCTATTAGTTGGTCAAATTAGTTTAAAAATACCTAATCCATCTGCAGCCAGCAGTAATAGGTGCTTCTAAATAGAGCCTTTATTTATAAGGTAAAAATACGGCCGTTTTCGTATTTGAAATACATAAAGACTAGATGACTCTCCTTAAAGGCTTTGCGGCTTTTTCTAAGAAAACCAAATAACCTAAAACATACCCAAACGCAATACCAATAGGTACAACCGGATGGCGGAGTGGGTAGTGTACCTGCCTGCGACGCCGAGGTCGTGGATTCGATGCCCACTTAAGACAAATCTTTGTGTGCATGAACATGGGGGTTTGTCTTAGTCTGGGTGTTTCTATGTATAATAAGTATGTATTTACAAAAGAAAAGTATATATGTATTAGTATCAGATATTCTAGTACCCATAGTACAAGCTCTGCTTAGTTTGGGACTAGATGGCGTTGTGTGTGAGTAGTGGAATATTTAATATTTATTAATAAGATTTAAACTAATTATCATGTCAGTGTCAGATAAATTTTGGAATTAACTGATTATAGCATCAGGCCTAAATAATTGCCCAGACGGTGTGAAATAGGCGTTTATCACTCACACTTCACCTATCATGTTTAAATCACATGTGATGATGTGAGCTTATTAGTGTCTCTAAAAAAACACTCCTCAACCAAATAACCAACTATAAAATTTCCTACATTACGTACACAGACTACGTATATTGACTCAAATGCGTACGCGCTTCATGTCTCCGCCCGTCAAATCGGCACCTATTTAGTGACAGCGGTACTTAAAAGTGTCATCGGTACCTATTAGTACCTTATTTGAACAATCTAAGTATTACGTAGCTGTTGTTTTAACCTCAAGGGATTTAAGAATTAACAGGTTTTTATTTGTCAAGTAACGACATTTGTTTGTATTAGACATATGCGCAAGAGATCGCGCTGTGTGGTATTTAGAATTGTTTATTTTGATCGAGTTTGTATATTCGTTCTTAATTTGAAACTTCAAATATTTCGACATAAAACGTAAATGTGACATAAAAAGTATTGTTAATTTTGATATTCTGAGACCCTGGTATAGCTTAGACATAACGCCATACAGCCTATTATTTTTTTAACGATGAATAACTTGACTGAAAAATAAATTACCTACTTTTAAACATCCAAATATCAAAATAAGCACACAGCACTTTATAAGAAAACAAGCACGAAGTATCACATAGAGTATATTTTCATCCACTTTTTCACTTTTCAGTACTATCACAGTCACAGCGGCCTACCGCAGCCACACACGCGTTAGAAAAAAATAAAAGGGCAAAGCGCGCGAATGTCAAGTGGCAAATCCGCCGAACTTTTCCCGCGCGCGGCACACCACGCTCGGATACACACACGAGTGCATGCGTCACTATTTACATGCATTTTGGTAGTCGGAGGTAAAAACTTAAAACACGTGTGCCGGGGCTGTCGGTCCAGCGGTCATTGAGGATCTGGTATCAAAACTATACGGCGTGCGGGTGGATGTGTGCGCCGAACCGGCCCGGCCATACGGCGGGCATACGAAACAAGCCTGAGTAGGGCTGCACGCCGCGGAGCGCCGTGCGTCGTGCTGTCGAATATCTCAGTCACGTCGATGTAATTGGGTTAGGTTTACGTGACACGCCACCGTGTCACGTCCTAGCACGGCCCTGTTATGGGGTGTGCCCTAATTACGTTCGCCAAAATGTTTTTTTTTTTTACACGACAAAGGATATCCCAGGTATTTGAATTACCATAGCTAACACAGTCATACAATAAGTAAATCTTATTATAATTATACTCCATAATTCGTAATTCAAAAGTTGGAAAGAAAAATTAATTTTGAAGCACAACCCATGTTACTTTTTAATTTTAAGTTTCGAACGAAGTCATTAGAAATTCAAATTGGGCTAATTCTGCAAATTTTTGTCGACTAAAATGTTTTAAGCGTAATAAAAATTAACAAGTGTCTTATGACGAAGCGTAGTTATTTAAATTACCTATCTTGTTGGCAGGTACGGCGAAAATATGACATTACGAGTACCGTTAGCAGAATAATAAAAATAAAATATTCTCACGCTTTACATTCTAACCTGTGACCTAGCCTTAAAACGTTTTGACGTTTCTAACTGTCGTAGCAATAAGATACCGACCATTGTACTTTGGCCTTCCCTGCCCCTTTTGAGTCGAAGAATATTAAAGTATAAAGGGGAATTTGAAGAGTACTTAGAGGTCAATGTTTGTTGGTTATGTAGATAATAATTGCAGACACAAATGGCGAGGTGTGAGTAAGACATAACGGTGTTTTGACTTTGTTTCAATGTTGCTTATAATTGAGATGTTCTTATACTGTTCAATGGTTGTTTTTTCATAATTGGAATTTGTTGAGTAAAATTATGAAGGAACATAAACACGCACATCTTTGAAATTGATGAAAAATACTTGTAAAATTGGTTTAAATATGGGTTTGAGTAACTCGATATCCATATATCATGATATCTTAAAGGTTAGGAATAAATATAGTGATTATTAGAGACCGGATAATATGCAACTTAAAAAGCTTGAAATATGCATGCAAATATGCATGAAAAATGCCTAAAATATGCACGAAAACTGACAGAATATGCAACATTAAATGAGTTTTTTTTGTTTTGTAAATATTATTCCTTAAGATTTAAGTATTTTGTTAGTAAATACTTGTCTTATTTATGTTTTACTTTATTATGTATGTATCTTTTTAATTTATTGTTATTTGATAAAATAAAAAAACTATTAAGTTTTATATTTTTTATTAAAAAATCAGTATACATTTATAGAAAACTATCCATTGATAGATGTTAATCGATACAGTAGACATTATTTAATATTTTTGTAAACATTAACAATCAAGTATTGTTCCAAATGTTCAGTGGTAAGATTATGTCTTCGATCATTCAAAATATTTTTATAGGTCGAAAATGATCGCTCCACATATCTACTGAGGTAACTGGGCAGAATTTGAACTTGGGTGCTATGTTAGTGTTTATATTTTCTGGCAAAACTTCCGTCGGTCCATTAATAAAGCTATCAATTTGACACAGATGTTCAAAGCCGATCATTTGTCTCTTTCATTTTTTGAGTACCTACCAAAACAAAATACGCGCGGCTGCCGAGTGCGCTACGCTCGAAAAATACCTACCTACTGTAAATTATAGCAATAATATGCATCATCACTAGATATTAGTAAAAATATGCTATTAGCCTTGAAAATCGCTTAAATATGCAAATGCATATGCAAATATGCAAATGCATATTATCCGGTCTCTAGTGATTATCAAACGCTTCAATGATTAATAATTTCTCTACTCGTACCCACAAATAATTGGGGCAAGGAATATTGCTAGTATAAACGACAATGTGCGTGTGCCTATTCATTTTATTTACAAACTAACTGAAATATCCAGTGTGAGTTGATTTTTCGAAAAATGTTACAATAAATGAAATGAAGTTTTGACTATTTTCACGGGTTTTTTGTTGTAAAACCTATACCTTTATACTATGTCATGCTAATAAAAGGCTAAACAATAAAATACCTTATACTGCATTTTGTCAAATAAAAATTCGAGTAGGTATTGGCGACAAAATAAAAAAAAATACGCGACGTGTTTTTTATTGATACTGATACTATTATACACATAGCGTAAAAAACAAAGAATAGAATATTTTCCTATTTTCAATTTCATAAAACTATGCATTGCTTCATTTCGTGAATATTTTTCTCATTTACATACCATCGCCGAAATCAACCAACGACAAAAACAACTTAAGTCCACACCCCTTTCATCCCTGACGATGCATACATTCGACTACTTACCACTACTTTTTATAAAATTCATATTCAAGAGTAGGGTTATGCCACCAGTTATGCAAGGCCTCTCATCTTCAAACATTCTTAGTAAAAATGTTCGAAGAGCAAGGGTCTTGGTTTTCTGGTTACTTAATAGTGATGTCCACCTAAAAAGGATGTAATGCTGATTTAGTACTTAAAGACGTATTCTAGTGACACACCCCTTGAGTGACTTTTGGTAATACTATGACATACTACTCAAAGCTATGGCAAATTAAGGCTATAAATAAAGAGGATGTTAGGGAAGACAACCGATAGGATATTAATTTAAAAATATGCAATGAAAAAATTACCCTTGAATAGTCGAATGAAGACTTTTTGATTGCCACAGATAAGAGCAATTGGTTTAATTTTTTATTATTGCATAAATTCCATTTAAAAAAACATAAAATTTGATGTCTCTAATGCTATATTCGTCTTTAGATCGAATAGTCCTTAATTGAAATCCATTACAAATTTATGAAATATTATCAAAAAATGTATCTATCCATCTCTGTACCAATAATTCGAGATTCCGTACAAACCTCGAAGTGCGAACGGACAGCGTGCGACAGAAACAGCTATACATCGACAGCGACGTTTTAAATTTCGAACGTCTACGAACGGCGACATCTGATTGGTGTTGACGGAGGCTCGCGAGGCGTGGGGCGCGGCGATTGGCAGATAGGCGTGGTTGGCATTCTGGGTCACTGATAGTAATAAATTAGTTTTGCGAGTTATAGAATATGCCTGCTTTATGAGCGTAGTGGTTCTACGACCGTAGAGCGTCTACGGTGTTCGTAGACGTCTACGATAGATTATGTTTATGAGCATATTAATAAAGTTGGTAGACTTGTCTATGTCTAGTCGAGACCAAAGAGAGATATTAAAAAGTTATATTATAATATTCAGCATTATTAAGGTAGATGATAATAATTAATATCTTAAATTAAAGCATTTAAATTCATTTTACTTTACAAAGACATCAACGCGTTCACTTTAAAATGTTGATTTTAACACTTAACATAACATCACGCCCATTTTACCCAGAAGGGTATGGTATGGGTGTATATCACCCACATTTCACCTGTTATGTTAAGTCCTATGTGATAGGAAGTAAGTCTATCGCCAAACACCGGGCACATTTCTAACTTCATGCTGTTATTGAGAATAACACTTTTACCCGAAAATTGAACCCAGGGATAGGTCGCCAACACTAATTACTAAACCAACGAGACAGTGATTTTAATCTAATTTAAATTTAACAACGAGGTGGTTTAATTTGATGGTATGGGGTGCATGAAAGGAGCCTCCCCGAGTGACGTACACAACATTTCCCTACGTCCTGCGCACCCTGGGCAATTCGCGAGTTCTCCAAAGCGAATTGGCTAATCCTTTCAACACGATGGCAAGTTAAAACCTTGACCACCTTACTGACTGTCCAAAATGTCCTACCACCTGCACAAGAGAAGCGCTCATGAACGCCGACGAGAGCGCCATAACAGTGGCCACTTATTGGACCAATAAAATTTGACTCAGCCATCAACACGACAAAGAAGATTTGATGGTATGGACAGGTTCTAGACAGATTATATCTGCTCCAGAGTGGCGATGCATCTACTAACTTTTATACATACTAGCAACCCGTCATGGTTTTGTTTCGAATATTATGTGGTACTCTAATATGCAAGTTGATTTTTTTTTTATACTACGCCTACAGCGAACGAACGTATGTAGTCCACCTGATGGTAAGTGGAGTACAGCCCATGGACATCAACAATCCACAAAAGCAGATTATAGATGCGTCGCTGCAGCTGAGGACTACGGTGTTATGCCTTATGTGCCAGTAATTTCAGGGCCTGATCTCACCACCAAACCGGAACACAGTAATGCAAGCACTACTATTTGGCGGCAGGTTAAAGGTGAGACAGTGATGCTGCCCCCCTTGAGCTCATTCACAAGAGCTCTATCACCAGTTGAATACATAAAAATCTTCGTTATGAATCATTCTATCTTAAAGAAACAACCGAATCATAATCTGTTGCGTAGTTTTATAGATCTAAGCATACATAGGGACAAACAAATAGCGGGCAGCAACTTATGTTATACAATGTACTGATTTTTCTAGTCTGCATAACCGTGAAAAAAAATAGTAAGGTTGTTAGCATTTGTAAAGACATAGGATCACGTACATTATAATCCAGTAAGATTTGGCAGAGGCAAGCATTATTTGGTTGTTATGTGCTCAAAAATCTTGAAAAAAATACGTAATGATATAGCTGGTGGTAGAGCTCTTGTGAATGAGCTCGACGGCGGCAGCACCACCGTCTCACCTTTAACCTGCCGCCAAATAGTGCTTCCATTACTGTGTTCCGGTTTGGTGATGAGATCAGGCCCTGAAATTACTGGCACATGAGGCATAACACCGTAGTCCTCAGCTGCAGCGACGCATCTATAATCTGCTTTTGTGGATTGTTGATGTCCATGGGCTGTACTCCACTTACCATCAGGTGGACCATATGTATGTTTTAGACAAAAAATTCCGTGTTAGCAAAATTATTATAATTTTAACGAAAAAAAAGCTGCGTCCTTGAAGTTCCTGAAGGTTTAATTGCAGAACCTTTACACCCCTTCATTCCAAAATGAACCATAGTCGTATAAACATAAGGTACATATTCAAAGCCCCGTGCTCATCAGGCAGTATTATTAGATATTCTTGTAGCGTAAGCCTGCGATCGATAGTACGAGGAAACGGAGGCTGTTCCTGCTATGTTAGGCTGTATTTTTGCTGAAATATACAAGGAACTGTATTTTACCAAAATATAGCATATTTGCGATACTGAGACTGAAATATACAGGATCTATATTTGAAAAGAAATTGAATTAAAATAACAAAAAATACTTGTATTATTGTGAAAAAGCGTGGGCGCTCTGTGCCATATTTTTCGTCTATCGAGCAACCCATGCTTTTTCACAATAATACTAGTATTTTTTTGTTATTTTAATTCAATTTCTTTTTTGGTTATTACCATTTTCAGCTTATATTAGGAATTATTTTTCACTTTTTAGTTAGAAGTACTTTAAAAGCGTGTTTTTTAGTTTTTTTAAACTATGATTTATTTTCTACTTTTTAGTTTGGTTTATTTATAAAAGCGTAGGTATTTTTTTTTTTATTTTCTTTGACAGGTGTGCAAATTTAAATGAAATCTGTCCGTTTACAGTGGGTCAAAATCGAGTCCAAAGGAGTCGGTTACATACATACATACATACAGGTGAAGCTAATATAAGCGTGTTAATAAAAGTGGTACCTCGCTGGTGTTATGGTTATCGTATGCGGTTTTCACCGCAAGGTTTCGGGTTCGATTCTCGGGTCGGACAAAGTGTTATTTGTATACGGAGTTGGAATTGTGTTCGGTAGATGGCAAAAGGCTCACCCCCTATCCCGTGAGACCTAAACATAACAGGTGAAAATAGCATGATAAAAAGTTTTACAAGAAAACCCAGATACAACAGTTTTCAATCTGGCTAGACATTTCATTTTGTAATACGCAAATAAAAATGTTGTTTATTTATTCAGTTGGTTATAGTTAGTCACGGTATTCACAGTTGATTTAGAACTATCATTTATATTATCGAATCACAAGGGGATGTAGCTCAGTGGTAGAGCGTTCGCTTTGCATGTGAAAGGCCCTGGGTTCGATCCCCAGCATCTCCAATTTTTTTACAAAAGTCACAAGGATTCTCGTTACTATTTATACCTTATTATTAATATTTAAAAAAATATATATTTAAAAGAATCAGCATTGCCATTCTGCCTTCTGAACACGTTCCCTGCAGTTGAGGTCGATGCGGAGGAATTCTATGACACCTTACTACCTGTAAATTAGTAAATAGTTATTTGTCATTTTTTTATTTTTAGTAACTTAGATATAATTAATTAATTTAATATTAATTAGAAAATTTATTTTAATGTAAATAATTGTAAAATTGTAATTGAATTATATTTTAGTTGTTAATACAATATCAATTATATTTTTTAAGTATCAATTTTCTATTCAAATTATTTTGTTAAGAAATAAATGACAGATGTCAGTATCGCATGACTAGGTGCAATTCTATTTTATCGATAAAAAGCGTAGACAGATATCCTTCATCCAAGATAAAAAGACATCATTTTGTTTTGGATAGTAGGATGTATTTTTTTTATAATTTTATTTTATTAAGTTTCATGTCAACAAGGTAAAATAATAGAAATAGAAAATTCATAATTTTGTAACATTTTGTGGTGAATACCGTACGTTAGGTTCTGTTTTAAGCTTTCCAATACAGAAATATCTTAAATAATAAAAACATTCTATGTCTAACGGGTATTGACGCGATGATGCATTATTTACCTTTTAGCCTTGACGTTTCGGCAGCCAGATTACTCTAGCCGTGGTCGCAAGCAAACTGTACTTTGAAACGTGGTCGCAAGCCAATTGTACTGATTGTATTTTGAAAAAAAAATGGTATTTTGCCGTAAAGAAAATTCTCATTACCAGCACAGGGCTGGCATTTTGCCCGGTGGATTATTATAGGCTCACATCCTACTATCAAATGGGATCTAAGCATGGTGAAGAGTGGGTGCTGTTGACCTCCGCCGCACCATTCTGGGGTAATTAATATAGGCGTGATGATATTCTATGTTCTGTCAAGTTATGAACGTGGACAGAGCCGGGGGTAAGAGCTAGTCTTTGTACAAAAACTTCGGTACCAGGCTAACAGAAAACACAGGAATTACAATATTATGTATAAAGCCTTCGCTATTAGCACTCGAGTCACGCGTTCCTATCGATCGTACTACGTGGAGGACTCGCAGAGATGCTGCAAAACGTGGGATGGAGGATGAAATTCTTGAGATTGTGGACCAAACATTCATGGTTTAGCCTTCACCGATTTTTAAGGGTATATGACGTTATTAATCTGATGATAATGAAATGAGAGAGAACCTTTGTAAAGTAGCTTATAATAATATGTTAATCCGGCGTTTAAGCAACATTTGTGCAAAATTTATAATAATTTATTGACTTATAATTTGTAGTTTTTGCATGACAGTGTGTTAAACATCCATGCATCCATATTTACAACCATATGTGTTTATAATATTAAGTAAGAATTTATTCGACAAGAGTGACATCGATGAACATAATGCTAATAGCTCTGACTCTAAGTAATGTAATTTGAATAATTTATTGGTATTACATGTTATATTATAAAATTGCACGTGATTAATGAAGTATGTTTGTTTATTGATAAGATTTGCATGCCATATAATGACAAAATATGAATGGACTTGTATGATAAAGTGATAACAACTTTTGTACCATATTTAATGTAAATAAAATGATTTGATTTGATTTGAAAAAAATAAACTAATTATAACTCTGACTTTAAAAAAGGTCTGTTATAAAAAAATGGAGATGCTGGGGATCGAACCCAGGGCCTTTCACATGCAAAGCGAACGCTCTACCACTGAGTTACATCCCCTGGTTTTTATACTGTATAAATATTACTTAGAAACCAACTATGTGTAACTGGAACCAATTGAATAAATAATTAAAACCCTACAAGAACGTATTTGCGTATTACGTAATAAAAAGTAATCATTTCATTGCTCTTTGATTTTCCAATATGGTAGTTACACCTTGTCCAACTGTTTATGTTCTTTTTGATATTTCAACATTAGTCATACACGTTACCGATTTAATTTGAAATAATAATCGATTTCATTTAAGAAGAACTTTATATCGATTAAAATGCACAAATATATTTATAGTTTAGTATTAATTATTCGTTTTTTAGCTTTTTTTAAATGAGAATCTGATTACTGTCATTTGAAATTCCAAGATTTCGACTTAATTTCTCGCAAATAATTAATTATGAAGTTATAATAATATTCTTAACATAAATAAAGTCAAATTATTATTTTTCTAAATAATATAATCGTTTTATCTCCTCTTCAATTGTCAACGGTAAAACATTTAAGGGCCTAGATTATTGTATTTAGGCGCTTTTATATTAACCTAAAAAGAAAACGTCAAATTAAAAATAACCCTGTACATTTAAGTGTGGTTCATAAGCCACTTACCATCAGGTAGACTACACGCTCGTTTGTTACTTACTCGTTAATTAAGAATAATAAGATTAAGAATAAGAATACGTTTATTTGTCTTTAAAATACATAACGATTTTCAGTTGAATCCTTATACAATAGGGTAACCTAACTTAAATTACTCAAGTGATAATCGATGAGATAGTATAAACAGATGAGATAGTTGTAGTACATATATGTCAGTAGTAGGTACACATTGCAACAAAGAGAACAACTACCAACAATCATATTGATAGTAGTTCTCTTATCTCCTCCATAATGATAAAAAAAGAAAAGAAAAGATTGACCTAAACAATATTACTAGAAAGTTCATATTTAAATAACAGCCACGATTCAAAGCGTCGCTTATTCGCAACCTATGTTAATAAGAAGTAATCATTGTTCCATTTCTGTTATGGTTTTTTTTATAGCAATATAAGAATTATTTTATTACAAAGAAATGTTTTCATATTAGTTTATTATCTTATAGTTTTTTTATTAGTGAAATTTGGAGTTAAAAAATCGGTATATTCAGCAAACAGAAATATTTCGAAACACTCGCGTGTTTTACCAAGCCAATCAGTAATATTCTTCAAAATACAGAATTAAATCAAATTAACTGACACATCTAAAGTTGAATCAATGAATTATTTGCCGGCTAATTAAGCTTAAATAATAATCTAAAATTGGAGATGCTGGGGATCGAACCCAGGGCCTTTCACATGCAAAGCGAACGCTCTACCACTGAGCTACATCCCCTGTGATATAAATTACAAAATAATCAATAGAAATAGTACAATCCATACAAAGCCGAGTTTACACACTACACAGCTGAATACACAAATGAACAAAAGTTAAAAAACATTAGACAGTTATTAATCCACTATGGCTCTATTTTCATTAGTAAAATAATTCTATTTTTTAGATAGATAAATCAAATGCTTTATTCATAAATAAGTACATACATTTTCAAACAGGCTCCACAAAAATAGATGAACGGTTTGTCTGTGGAAGTACATTGCACTCGGATTACATTCACCTAAACATTAATTAGCGATATAAACTACAACCTTTCAGTGTAAACAGTTACTTACTTTAATATTAAATTTTAATACTCTTTGTAATCTTCACTATCAAAATTAATGCTATTTATTTACCAAACTGCATATAGCCCGGTAAATGCTAAATATAAAATGATTACGACTGGCCTAAATTTTTAGTGACAATAATTGGTACAAACTTTTGAAAAATCAAACACTTAAAAAAATTGTCCTTGTGAAACACTTGTGCTAAACAACGATAAGTGCTCGTTACAGTCCAAAATAAAACTAAAATTGGAGATGCTGGGGATCGAACCCAGGGCCTTTCACATGCAAAGCGAACGCTCTACCACTGAGCTACATCCCCGATAACAACTTTAAGTAATCTGACCTACAAGTCATAGAATACGAATTTAATTAAGAATAATGCATACACCGCATCAATCAATTTTGTATGCATATTACAGAATAAATATTATGCTATACCGTAAAGCATATTACTTGCTTTCCTTCAGTGTAATATTTAGTTTTATGGGTTTACTGACTTGGCTACAAATCAAGCTATATACATTTCCAATATAATATGATGGTCTCGCATTGAGCAGCATGATTCTGGTTTTCTCTGGAATATACACGTCCACATCCATCTTGTCACATAAAATGGTGGGTGACCTACAACACAGGTTTTCCTAGCGTAGGCATAGGCAGCAACATACAATTGTAATGTGTTCAGTTCCGATACAGTAGCAAGTCGTTATGAGGCCATAGGTTTTTATCAGAAACATTATTCCAGCTAATTACATTTATTTAAATCGTAAAAAACTGGAGATGCTGGGGATCGAACCCAGGGCCTTTCACATGCAAAGCGAACGCTCTACCACTGAGCTACATCCCCTTGTGATGGGATTAAACTACAGAAATAGTACAATCCGTACAACCATACAGCTGAATACACAAATGAACCAAATGTCAGTAACTGTAAAACAATACAATAGCTTGTGAATAACGGATTGAGAATTTATTGAAACATGTAAAATATTTACTTACTTTGAAACAATAATTGTTTAAACACTTTAAAGACTTTGTAATAGTTTTTTTTTTGAAGCGCGTCAAAGACTAAATAAATCTTTAAGTATTTTTATTAAAACTGACGTGAGTTTGTAACATTATTAAAATTATGAAAATACGGGTGTTACTCACGTAATGTTGGTCTATTTAGTCGACCGCGGTTTCGCCTATATGTCTAGGCATTATCAAGAGAATGCGATACGTCGCGCCTGAGTCGCAGCAAGACTGGCTGCGACTCAGGCGCGACGTATCGCACTCTCTTGGGCAAAAATACAAGATATTTAGGCCCTGCGTTGATCCATTAGTCAGTCAAGCCAACAATTTTATTATATAAGTATAAATAAATACGTTTCTACATTTCGAAAGCGAATCCTATTAATTGATGCCTTTACGGAAAAATAGTTTAATAAGATAAGCGCCATAACTTTTAATATAACCATACTAAACTAGTACCTATCATACCTACACAAATACACAAACAGATTATAATAAACCATAATTATCTAGAAGAATTGCAGTAAATCATTTGGCGTCAAAGGGGAGGCAGACGGTGGTGCTAGTGCATTCTTGCTCCACCATAAAAATATCTACACGTCCCAATGAGGGATTCAACCCGAAGAGTATGGCTTTATGGAAATTATATTAAGTGCTGTCTGCATATTTAGTGGAGCGAGAGTTTTTCTGATAGAGCAATTATTATTTTATAATAGACACATTGATTTGTAAGTATCTGCTAGCAGTCATTCGTCGCTTTCCATAAGGTCTCACAACTCATTAGGGGTCATAATTATGTAGATTTTTTGGGATAGTTAACTACATTGAAATGAAATGAAATGAAAATATATTTATTCCTTAAACTTCACAAATCGTCATACAAAAATAATTCTGCTCTAAATTCGCGGTGAATATAATACTAAATAAATAATTTATTGACATAAAAAAAAATACAACAATGGGTATGATTCTGTGACGAAAGGTCAGAGGACATATACAATTTTTTTTTTTACTAGTGCTAATCGTATTTCAGAAGCTAGCGTTTTCGTCCGTAGCTATTGATACATTATTATGTCAACTAGGTTAACTCATTGTAAAAATCATTTACAATCAACAAAAGTGAATTAAAATGCATTATATTATTAAGTTGTATTAGTAATTCTTGTTGATGCATTATAACTATTTATACATTTGGATAGGTTGGTAAAGGACAGTGCTTAAATTCTAATGTCCATTTCATCTTAAATTATATTTTACTTTTAGAAGACATGTATGATTAGGAACAAGAATTAAAAGTTAGTGCAATATATTTAGGCTAATTACAATTCAACATTAAAATTTGGAGATGCTGGGGATCGAACCCAGGGCCTTTCACATGCAAAGCGAACGCTCTACCACTGAGCTACATCCCCTTGCAATAAATGAATCTAATTTGATCTAACCTTATAAATGGTGATCATTTACTTCTTTGAAGCAATTGTTTAAACATTTACAACCTTCAATAAGGCTGATAAATAAATTGAGTTCGATTGTTGTAAGAATGACACAGCGCCATACATATTTACAATGTAATTATATATTGTAGTCACGGGTCTTAATTGCGTAAATATTTTTAAAGGCATAAATATCTTTTTTATTCGACAGTTTCGATTTGTCGAGCAAAAAGGTATTTATGCCTTAAAGATATTTTTCATCAATTAATGATCAAAACAATTTTGACAAAATGGCCACCAACAAACATGCATTAAGTGTTCTAGATATGATTCGTCCATAAAAATAGATGCAAACTTAACAATATTAAAGTTATATTAAAGTCTTGTCTTAATAGTACAGTTACAGTCCAATATACGACTGATTGATTTTAAAAAAGAAGTCTTGTCTAAAAATTGTGATAAACAACATTTCCCCAAGCTATTATTCTCCCTATCTCATTTTATCATTACCAAACATCCTTCGCTCTAAATCTCCCTGTCTACCTATAGGTATACAGTCGGTAATTCGGCTCGCGCCGCTCACGTACGCGCGCGTGACCGGCATAGCGCCTTGCGTTCCTCGCTGTTCGCTGTACTGCTGAAGGAAAATTGAACGGAAACGGTGGAAAGTTTGCTAGATTATTAATGTTTGAGATAAATATGCGATGCTATATTAATCCTTTACTCTATTTATATGTTTATTCGCGTTAACTGGTAGTTATAGTAAGAATCTTAGATCATTTTGCTTAACAAAAAATTATGACATTTCAGAGGATGTTCAATTTCCACTTGACCCTTAATTTTATTCTGCGAAGTATACTGGACATTAGGTTTGAAAAATCTGTTAACAAAATAGTACTTACATAGCGTAACATACAAAGCATCACGGCTATATTAAACGGAAGAGTGTGGCAGAGGTGTTCTGTTTAGATCCCATGGGATGGGGGTGAAACTATCGACATCCACTATCCACTAGGCACAATTCCAATTCCGAGCTGCTAATTCCTGACGGAGAGTTCACAAATTACACTTTGTCCGACCCGAGCATCGAACCCGAGACTTCGCGGCGAGAGGCATATACGCTAACCACTAGACCATCGAAACAGTCTACCACTTACAAATCAGAAATAAAAAAGTTAATTAAAGAATTGAAAAGTGGCAAACTACCGTAAAACCATAGTCGAAAAAAGGCAGCAGGATTCGTAAATATAACAAAAAAATATGTTGAAGTTAACTTAGAGATAATAGCATGAATAAACCTTACAATTTACATTGTTATTCTAAAATTACTTTAATAACATCAACGTACGCGTACCTCACACCCACACACATCAGTACGTACGTACGTGTCAGCAAGTTAGGGGTGATGAGCAATGAAAAACTTTGTAATGATGGAACTCCAGCTAACTGCGTAACAGAGCTTAATATCTCATTTGCTGAGCTATGGGATAAAAGTGTTTGAATTTGTAATGTCACTTGCTGTGGCTTTTAAAGGTTTTGTAAGTCGTTGTTGAAATTAAATGAAAATATCTTTATTCCTTACACTTTTAATATCGCCATACACAAAAAAAAATACTCTGTGTTTAATTTGAGGAGAGCTTCTTTACAAAAAATTCAGATTATGCTATAGATAGATCATAGATAATATCTATCAGATAATATATAATAGCTTTCACACGCACGCACACACACACAAACACGCACACACGCATACCTACTCACACACAACGCAAATGATTTACTATAAGTTTTAAATGATAGCTTTATGACTTTTGTGCCTAGTTTATAAATATATTGTTACTTAAGTTTAAATTCATAAGTCCAATTTCTGTATAGACGCTATTAATAACCACGATACAGGCCTTGCCTAGAGTGGTTATTACTGTTATATCTTTTTATGTACTTGTGAACTGTAATAAAGATTATTCTTATTCTTATTCTTATTCTAATTAACCCTTACTATTTCTCACTAATAATATTATTATAAACCCAAAAGTTACTCTCTCTGCCTGTCTGTACGTCTAAACGGGTGGACCGATTTTGATGAAATTTGTTATGGCGGCAGATGCAGGACATGGGCTATTCTTTTAAGCGGGTTAAACCGGAGCACAGCAGTGTGTTGGTGGTGCCCAAGTTCACGAAAACTCTGCCATCATCAATCTATCACCTTTTTACCCGATTACGGCCAAGCCAAAAGCAAGGTTACGGTTAATTTGAAAGAAATCATAACACCACTCTTATATTACCCAGAAGGGTGTAGCAGAGGTGTACAACACCCACATTTCACCTTTTATGTTTAGGTCTGATGAGATAGGGGATGAGCCTATCGCCATCCACACAATACCAACGTGCTGCTATTGTGAATTTCCTGACGGAAAGTTCACAAATAACACTTTGTTCGACCCGGGAATCGAACCCGAGACGCGGTGAGAGGCGCATACGTTAACCACTAGACCATCACCATCAATATTTACAATTCATTTCTAAATTTTCAAGTCCAATATACCATAACATATGCATAAAACGAATACAACAACTGCTATTGATTACCTCCAACATACAATCCTATACCTACCTCTACGATGTGCCTCTCTTCTCTTGCCAAGCCTCTCACGTCCGCCGACTCCGTCACGTGCCGGCGCCGGATCGATGCCGGCGCGTGCCGGACGGACGGTTTACGGCATTTTAACTGCCGCGTAAACTCCATAAAGGTTGTAATGCCACTGTCGCGTTGTTTATTGGCAAGTTTATGCTCTATGGTTTGAGTTTCATGGGTTTTTGGCAGGTCTAGGATAGAGGAAACTTACAACCATCTGCACAAGTTAGCCAAAATTACAGGATATCTTTAAATGCCGAGATAAAAAATAACGTGTTTTTAGGTACTCCGTGACCAGCGAGTATACTTCTGTAATATATTTTTCTTTTAAATCTTTCTTATAATTTGGAAATACAAATTACTAGTATTCTTGTTAGCCCTCTCCAGCTTAGCTTTATTCGCTTAAGAGAAAGTTCACGTCCGTGGTGTAATGGACAGGATTCTAACCCACGACCTCTCGATCGTAAGACCGATGCCTTATCCATTGCGCCACGCCACCCTTCGTTGCAGATCCGATGTTGAACATTACATTATTAATTTTTCTTCCACACTGACTAGCATTAGCATGTAACCTTTGGAATTCGGTTTTGACAAGTTATTACAAGTTCTAACAACACATTGTTTCAGTATAGGTTCGTCTGGCCGCTTTCAAATACGCTGGTGTTGTGAATTCGATACCTACAAGGGATAAATCTTTTCGTCATCTTCAAATATTTGTTCTGTGCTTTGTTTGTGTGAAATGATATATGTGAACATCCCTTCGACACAAGAGTTATTCCTAGTGCTGGCGTCATTTTTTTTATTAAAAAAATAACAGAAAAACAATGCTCAGTTTGTCTCACACTGGCGTAATATTCGAATCTGTAATGTTACATGTTGTTATGATATAGATCCATTTACAATAAGTTTGTCTGCGGCAAGAAGACGGTTGAGTCTCGAATTCTTTAAATGAGCAGAGTATCATATATTTTTTTTATAATATGTTATGTTTTTATTTTATTGTTTTTCATTTAAATCGCGCTCTAATTATAAGGTTATGAGCAAGCGATGTTTGCATTAGTTTTGTTCGCACCAAATTGATATACAATCACTAGAAGCGAAAACTTGTTATTGGCTTTATGGTTCATAAACTATTGTTATTTAAGTTATACTAGCTGTAAGTTTTCCATACGATAAATAAATAAATAAATACATTAACTATTACATAAACATTTAACTTAATCATAGTTTCCTTAACATTAATAATCGTAAAATTGGCTGTTGGATAACAAAAGTAATACCTTAAATGCAACCCCAGCATGTTTTGTTAATGTCACCACTTACCGAAAAGTCTAAAACTCCTGAAAACAGCACATTTAAAAGTCGTCAGCCCCATGTACCGTAATACAGGAGTTACTATGCAAGCCACGCGCCCAGGTAACGGGGGCCGAGGGTGGCAGGGCCTATTTTTTATTTCATTACCACCTACCACCTACCACCCGGGTTAAGTAGGTGATAGTGCACGGTATGGGAGGTGGTATTAGAATGGCTCGTGTTTTTGTGAAGTGTTTTTCAGGTGGTAGAGATGATAATCAAATCAAATCAAATCATTTTTATTTTTGGCATCAAGGCCATATACATAAATACCGTAGACTAACATATATATTATCTTATAAGTAATAGCCCTGGATATAGACGATTATAACAATGTGGCGAACAGTCCGCCATTCATATGTGATGCACCTGAAAATTGAAAATGTATTGAGATAGTCTAGGGCCTTGGGTATCAGAATCATGTACTGAATCACTGGTCTTTGTCACGATGTTATTTACACGCTGTATTTAGGGCCATAACATGTTTTCAGAATTTCTACAGACAAGGTCGCATGATCATGAACCTATGGTTGTTCTTTATGCGTCTTAGGCCGTTTCTGGATATTTCTATGAGAATATTTTACTACACCGCTTTGCTCTCGATAATCAGGAAAGAGCCATACCTACCTAAGGGCTCTCACCAACGATCGATAATCGGTGATCGATTTTTTATAGGAGAAAAATAGAACCTTCGAAAATGTTCGCACACGTCTAACAAAAAAGTATGAAAGTGACAGTGGGCCCGATTATTATCGGTCCTTAAAAACTCGGTCGTGGATGAGAGCTCTAAAGATCTGTTGTTTTTATTTAAATCCAGCTGGAGTTGAATTCCAAATCTTCGGTATACAGTTCCTACACCTAAAAGATTTATTTTATTTTATTTTATTTTATTTAGTACAAAAGGAACAGCAAACAGCTACAATATAAAACTTAAAAATGCGATACAAACTTATAAAGAGAATTAACAATATTGCAGCCCACGACGCTATTCACATATTAACTATAGGATATTAATAATGAGAAACCAAGCACTAGGCTTTAAAAGAAAATAAACTTATTCTAAGAATACTCCAACCAGCCCATAAAATACTTAGTAAAGAGCAAAAGTTACAAAAAAAATCTAATGTTACAAAAAAAAATCTAATTAATTTGTCACATGACATACCTACAAAAGTTAGTTTGATAGTACCGTAAGAACTAGACTCTTAAACTTATGAGGAGAACAGTTGAATACATCGATGTGTTCAAACCTGTCATTGTATGCATCCACCATTCTACGAATAGGAGCGCGTAGGCCAGAATTGGACTGGCACAATCCCACTGCAAATAGTCTGCCTGCCCTGACTTGTCTCTTGTGAACGGTTCTCGGTACTGCATAACATATCATGTTTGACACATCGATGCAGTCAAATTTATTATTCACAATATTATAAAGAGTCACAGCCTCCAGATAAATTCGCCGATTTTCTAGAGTTGTGAGCTTGTATTTGCCGAGTAATTCGCTATAAGATAAATAATAACCGTGACATCTATAATGCACGGTACGCAGAAATTTATATTGGACCGACTCAATCATCTCGATGTATTTTTTATAAAATGGATTCCAAACGCACACAGAATATTCCAGTTGAGATCTGACGAGAGACTTAAACAGATAAATATAAGATGATGGCTTTTTAAAGTCTATTGTCGATCTCATAACAAATCCATATAACTGGTAAGCTTTATTAACAATCTTATCAATATGTTGGTCGAGGCAGAGTTTAGCGTCAAGAACAATGCCGAGGTCACGGATTGAACTTACTTTAGTCAACGGGGCATGGCACAGTGTATATGTATAATTATGGACATTTTTATTTTTAGTAAATGTAATAGCGTTACACTTGGGTAAACTGAGTTGTAACTTATTTGTTTGGCAATACTTAGACAGTCTGTCAAGGTCCTCCTGAAATAAGAGGCAATCGTTCAAATCTGAGATAGTGCGATACACTTTTAGGTCGTCGGCATAAAGTAGAAATTTTGTATTGTAAAAGCATTGGTTTATGTCATTTATGTATAAATTGAACAAAAGCGGGCCGAGAATCGATCCCTGAGGCACCCCAGATGTTACAAATGCAATATTTTGAACGAAAGCCGTTTACAACAACCCTTTGGCTGCGGTTAGTAATGTAAGAAACGAACCATCTAAGTAGATTGCCTCGGATGCCGTTATACGCAATTTTGTTTAATAGAATTTCGTGGTCTACCTTGTCGAAAGCCTTGCAGAAATCCGTGTACACTGCATCCACTTGAGTGCGGGTATCAACACTATTAAATAAATAACTAGAAAACAACAATAGATTAGTGTTTGTTGACCGCCGCTTAACAAAGCCATGTTGTTGTTGTAAAATTATGTTATGGAGTACAGGGTAGACTTCGTTGTGTACGAGACGTTCAAAAAGTTTCGACAAAGCAGACAAGATCGAAATCGGTCGATAATGCTCCACGCTGCGCTTGGAACCACTTTTGTGAATGGGCACAATATACGCATGTTTCCATAATTTGGGGAAGACACCCTCGATGAGGCATTTATTATAAATTATGTGTAGTGGCTTGCAAATAGAGGTCGCAGTGTTTTTGAGAAAATAAGCAGAGATTCCATCTGGCCCAGGACCTTTAGAAGCATCCAAATTTTTTAGCTGTGTCATTATTTTATCTTCGCTTAAACTTATGGTGGAAATAGAGACATCATGCATAGTCTTGTCTACCGGTGGCTTCCATTGTGGCAAGGTAGGAGCTAAGGGTTCATATACGGACATGAAAAAATCTGAGAACATGTCACATATAATTTCTGGATCATTAGACTTCGTGTTATTGAATTCTAACTCAGCTGGTATTCCAGGTTTGTCCCTCCGATTAGAAATGTAGGTCCAAAAGTGCTTAATATTAGTGCTCAGGCCATCCTCCACCGAGTCAATGTATTTGTTGAAACACTTTGTGCATGATTCCTGGAATTTTTTTCTAAGGTTAGAAAACTTTTCGTAATCCGAAATGTTGTTGTATTTTTTCCATTTAACCCAGGCTTTTTGTTTTTTTTTAGAAAGAGATATTACGTTACGAGAAAACCAAGCAGGGTAGCCAGCTGACTTAGGGCGGGCTAATGGGGTATTTTGGCCAATTATGTAATCTAACTCACGGTAAAATGAAGTCAAAGCTTCCTCAGAGCACATAGGACCAATCGCATCCGACCAGTTCAGCTGGTTAATATTATTGTTAATATTTTCATAGTTCGCTTTATAAAAATTATATTTATGTAAAGGCAACCTAGCCATATTAGCGATTTTAACATTCAAGCGGGTGAAGAAGAAAGATGAAGAAAATTCCATAGTATTGAATCAAAAGAAGCACTTCTTTCCACACAATATAACAAAAAGCGATGCGACCGCGTGACTAAGGGAGCACAAATTGTTTTTGTCCAAAAGTGGGTAGTTTTTGTGCTTTTATTAAAAAAGCGATGTGTAAGTGCTATTCGATTGGAGTGCGGTGACATGTGCGTGGACATTGCGAGGGGCCATCAAATGAGCGATTTCTGCATCCATGACTTCTTAGTGCCGCCACTCCAATATTTCTTAGTTTGGACAGTTCGCCATACAAAACGTTACCGGTTGAGTTGTCAAAGTTTTGGTAATAGTGCGCCATGTAAAACCAATTTCGGAAACACTGTGAATATTTGATGCAGGTCTCGCTTTGTCGCTTGTACTACTTAATAAGTAGTCTAGTGAAAGAATAAAGAGGGTCTAGTGCAGTTTCGCAGAGAGGGATAATTTATTTAAATTTAAATGATATTTTGACTAAAATGTTACTCATTGACTAAAAGCTTCCCATTTATTAAATATAAATTACCTCATATAACTTTTACTAGTTTTTGAGCCTATTCACCCGCTGTATCATTTCAGTTTAGATTTTTAAATATTACATTCGGTTATTTTATTTTTCGAATTGCCATACCTACATTGTTTGCCTCATGATGATTCTGGATGATAAATTAAAACATCATACATTTTCATGCAATCCGCTAATCTCCTAGCCCCAAGTAATGTCCACTACGGCAGGGAGGTAGCTGCACCGCATTCGGCCTTACGACTTACAGCAATGTAGTGCCATCGTAAATCATAACTAATCCGCGGGCCGATGATTAATGCATCTACCCTATTGATTGGGAGCCAGGGCTACGAACCATTAGTGAAAACTTATGTCTTGTTATGTTGTGAATTGATGACTTTATAAGGTATGTGATTATTACAAGTTTTATTTTTGCAGTGCGTATTTTTTTGGGATAAAAAGCCTTTTTTATTTATTAAGTAAAAGTAATAATATATTTTTGTGAAAACGTATCTACAGTATAAAAATTGCTAAGACGTATGACTTAGATCCCATTTCCCTTTAAAGAGGCCTGCATGGAAGGTTTTTTAAAACAGAAAATTAAGTAGTGACCCATTTACATGCACTTACTTATCTTTAGACCAAAATTATTTGGAACCTGAGACGAAGAAACTAATAAAGAATCAAGATATCAAATTCATCAATCAAAAATAATGAAGCCTTCGAATCCGTTATTTCAGATAATCCAAATCCCGCAAAAACCAAAATTCCGTAAACCTTCCAAAATCCGACGCCTTGGAGCCTTTGGGGCTATAAATAAAAGTGGCGACAATAAGAACGTTCGACAATTGGCATGTTCGTCAAAGACGCTTAATAAGTTTCTGCTTACTTGTCCATCATCACTAGAGTTTTTACAACTTAGACAGCTCATGCACTCAAAGAAAAACCTACCTTATTTCCTTTGCAGTAAAGCAAGCAATCCATTAAAACTGTCTTGCGAAAATTTCGAAAACCTCTCATTGAATTTTCAGACTTACAGGGACGAATTTAAGGTTTATATCAGGGCGTATAAATGTGAGATCAAAGGATTACGTGGAGCGGTGGAGCGACTTCTTACGAGTAGTTCGACTCACTTATTTTGTCCATACTAAGACAATGTATGCGGCGAATTCGCGGTTCGGCGATAAAAAGTAACGCTGATCAGGGTTGCCACGAGAGTGAGTCGATGTGAAATGATTAATGAACTGACAGCTAATTGATAATAAATAATAAATAAATATCTCACAATTACATTCAACGCCATCTAGTCCCAAACTAAGCAGAGCTTGTAATATGGGTACTAGAATAACTGATACTAATACACATATACTTTTCTTTTTGTAAATACATACTTATTACACATAGAAACACCCAGACTAAGGCAAACCCCCATGTTCATGCACACAAAGATTTGTCTTAAGCGAGTATCGAACCACTTCGCCATCCGGTCGTCAAATCTTTATCTTCAGAAAAATATACATGATAGATCTTAAAGAAAACTAGTCAAATAACTTATTCTAAACTTAATAAGCCACTGTCAGAAGGCCTCGTACCCAAAATGCTGGTAGCATTACCGCGTCGTATTGCGATACTAAGTCGCTGGTCGAAATATAAGCCAGCATTTCGAGAACGATTTGCGTCAGATTTGTACAGACTAGAAGTGTTACGGCACCGGTTAAATAGTTATTCAAAATTCAATTCAAACATAATTTAAGTACTTTTGTTGAGTCTTGAATAAGCAAAAGAATCTTGAGCAAAGTGAGGGGACTCAATAGCCCGAAATGAAAATCACTTGAATCTTGTATCGCACATACAACTTTACAACTAAGAAATTATAAATAAGTACAGTAAGCAAAACTCAACTTTGCTTCGAGCGTGAAAAAAACTCGAAGCAAAATCCGGTTTTGCTCAGTAAAAGGACTTGACGCAAAATCGAAGTTGCTTACAGTTTTTCACTACAAAAACACTTCATTAATAATATGAGTAGAACTATTGGATTTGTTTATCTTCTCTGCGACAGCCCTATCGCTAATACCGATACGACATGAACAGTGCGAGTGAAATAAACGTATTATGTAGGATACATACCTTCTAAGTACTTGTAATTATAACTATTTGTCGCCGTATGTCGTGCGTAATCTATCCATACTAATATCATTAAATAACAAGATTCTTTTGTTTGTTTGTAGCAAATAGGTTCCTAATGTACCGGACCGATTTTGATAGGCATAACCTAAGCTACTTTTTAACGACAAACCACGCGGACGGAGTCAAATAAATGGCAATAGATCCGCTCTCATCTGTTATAGCGATCAGATGTATGGTAGGTATGCAGGGCAAAAACTTCTACGCCATAGTAAAAACTGACTGCAATAGATATGCAAGTTTGTATTTCATATTTAATAAGTGTATTATACCCACTATTTAGATATATAACTCACTTATCCATAACTGGTGTCGTAAGTCTTTACAAAGACTTAGAAGTGTTTGCCCTGCATACCTATCTCGTTGGCCCACTGTACCTTATTATTACAAAGGATAGACCGATACATCATTGTGTGCACGTGTGGTGTAGTAGTTTAAGCGATTGCCTCCCCGCTCTCCACTGCACTGGTGTTGTGGGTTCGATCCCCACATGGGACAAATCTATGTGTCATTCGCTTGTGTGTGTGAATGAGTGTATTTAGCCTTGTCATTGGGACCATTGGATAGTGTAATTGCTTCTGGCGTTCTATCTAATGTAAAAAAATGATTATGTTTGTCTGCATTACAGACAAAACGTGTATGTGTTACGGTAAATGTGATAAATTGAAAAAATATTAGTAATTACCAGTGACTATTAATGATTTGCTAAATATGATTAAAATATTAAAATTTTCACTTATACCGGTAGTTTTTATTGTCAATCAAGCTTTTGGCAAGCATTTCGATTCGGGAACAATCAAATCTTATTTAAATAAAATAATTACTGGTGGTAGAGCACTTGTAAATGAGCTCGAGGGCGGCAGCACCACCGTCTCACCTTTAACGTGCCGCCAAACAGTAGTGCTTCCATTACTGTGTTCCGGTTTGGTGGTGAGATCAGGCAATGAAATTACTGGCACATGAGGCATAACACCTTAGTCCTCAGCTGCAGCGACGCATCTATAATCTGCTTTTGCGGATTGTTGATGTCCATGGGCTGTACTCCACTTACCATCAGGTGGACTACACGAACGTTCGCTGTGGGCGTAGTATAAAAAAAAACCTAACCTAACCTACTTCTCCTCTATTGCTCGATTGATCAGAAAGACGCTTAGCTTGCGTTACTTTTGAAAATGCATTACATTAGTCGATACTGTGATTATTTTTTTATAATCACCTATAAAGACACGATAGATGTGATTAATTTATTACTTTTACCTCGCTATTTGGTAATTATTAATAATCACTGGTAATAATAATACATTCCTCGTAACATATCTAACATTCCAGCCTAACTATAAAAGAGCGTTCTAAGGTACATACCTGGCAAATACCTTCTCATTATCCTATTATAATTATCGACGTATTAGTTTATAATTATATGCCATAATTTACTATAATTCCTAATTAAAAGACGACAAATATCTGATGCGCCGGCATGCAAAGCGGCATATCTATCTTAATATTAAAAATGTTAATTGATCTTACACTTTTTATATATTTTCACGGTGTAACACCTTATAAGGGATGAATATGGTATAAGACGGAAACTTGTTATAAAAAACGTATAGTTGATGGTTTGGAAAACTTTATGAAGGCAAAAAGGATAGTTTATGGATTTTTGAATGTCAGTGGAATGGTTGTGACCATAATAATGTTATTATGGGCAGGGAAGATGAACGATATGTATGTCTTAAGAAGGGAGAGCTTTATTAAACGAGCTAAAATGAGATAATATTAATGAAGATGGCTACGGCACAGTAAATATTCCACAAATATTCCACAATATTCCACAACTCATACACAACGCCATCTAGTCCCAAACTAAGCAGAGCTTGTACTATGGGTACTAGAATAAAAGAAACTAATACATATATATATACTTTTTCTTTTGTAAATGCATACTTATTATACATAGAAACACCCAGACTAAAACAAACCCCCGTGTTCATGCACACAAAGATTTGTCTTAAGTGGGAATCGAACCCACGACCTTGGCATCGCAGGCAGGTACACTACCCACTCTGCCATCCGGTCATCAAACAAGGTAGAGCTTATTAAATAGCCCGTAAACTTATCTACAATCTGCCTGCAAATGGCAGTGTCTTCTCTACAGTGTGTTGGTGTGGTGGTAATGATGATTAGACCTTATATTAATTACTTATAGATACATATTCGTTATGCTGTAATAATTATCTAAGACAAGCAGTTTAGAATATTTTGGAGCTGTTTGAGGACATTTGGATCACAGATTATCTATATATATATAAAATGGTAAACTGACTGACTGACTGGGTGATATATCAACGCACAGCCTAAACCGCTGGTCCTAGAGAAATGAAATTTGGAGGGTGTGTTCTTTGTAAAGAGTAGGTATCCACTAAGAAAGGGTTTTTCGAAATTCCACCCCTAAGGGGGTAAAATAGGGGATTAAAGTTTGTATGAAAAATCTTATTCCTTGGGTTAATAAACTTGAAACTTGGCAAGAATATTTATCTAAGTAAATTATAAAGATTGTCATTTTTAGTTTTCCTAAACTACCCCCTAAGGAGGGGTTGGGGGGTGTCAAAGTTTGTATGGAGAAATAGCGCGCAGTCCGATTAACTCGGAATTCAGTATTTATACTTGAGACCAAAAATGAAGAATAATGTGTATAAGGGTTTTTTGAAAATCTACCCCTATTAGGGGGTGAAAAGGCTTACTGAATTCCGAGTTAATCGGACTGCGCGCTAAAATTTCTCCATACAAACTTTGACACCCCCAACCCCTCCTTAGGGGGTAGAATATCGAACAGAATGCGATACTGCTCATCCCTTATAGCAAATAGCGTGATAATTTGTACCTTACAGGCTGAACACACAAGGGGAATATCTATTGCATTATTTTGAACAAAATCTATCCAATAGTTTTTGGTCATATTATTTACTTTCAGAGCAACAGACAGAAAGAAAGTTACCCGGGAGCTCGATAGATGGCGTTAGTGGAAAAAATAGAAGTCGCTATGGTTTCGTTACCGCGCGTTGTATAAGTACCCCAGTGATCCGTACCTTCGGTACGATTTTATTTTCCGGATAAGATACGAAGGAGATAAAATAGTAAGGTAGCTAGGTTAGGTTTAGAAAGTCGGAGCAGAATTTTATGTGTTAAATATCAAGATTTGTTTTTATAAATTAGGATTAGGATAGGATTTTTTCTTTTAGGTAGGTAGCTGTTGTAACATTGATGTCTTTTTTTTCTTTATGTATAGGTTTTAAAGTATATTATTTTTAGATATTTTTTTTATGATTTGTTTATTTTTCACTTTTATTTAGACTAAGGAAATTGATTGTAAATATGGTTGTTGAAATTATAAATATTGATGGGCAGATGGTACAACAGTTTGTCGTACCAATCGTAGGGGACGGAGCTTGCCTTTTTAGGTCTCTTTCTTTTTTGATGCACGGAAATGAAGAAATGGCATTCGAAGTACGTCAACAAATTGTCGATCACGTAAAGCAAAACTGGGATGAGTTTTCCGGTTTTTCTGAAAATGGACGTGGTGATAACTACAATACATCAGACGAATACTATGCCGATATGATTCTGTCTTCAACTTATGGCACATTATGTGAGTTGACCGCGGCAGGCAGAATATATAATTTTGTTTTTGAGGTTTACCGCAATTGCAAGTTATATGTAAAGGTTGGTGCTGAAGGTTGTCCGGTTAAGCGCCTTCGCTTTTCAGGCGATCTATGTAGTGGTCATTTTGAAGCTTATGTTTCAGATGAGGAACAATTATCTGAAGTAGAAATAAATTCTACACTCAATCCAATCTCTGTAAAGGCTAAAAAAATTACTTCCAGACGTGTTGAAGTAGTTGATTATATACCTGTGTCATCAACTGATTCAGATTTTTCTTTGGATTTTTCTTCCAAACCGCCAGTTAATGTATCTATTTCTCAGTCGACTTGCTCGATAGCTCAAAAGAAAAATAAGAAGCGTAGAGCTAGATACACAGCAGCAACGAGAAAAAGTCAACTAAAACAGGCTCAAAAAAAGTATTCAAAAAGTAACCGTACACCTTATCGGAAAGCGGCATCTAAATATAAAAAAAAAAACTCAGAAATGCACAGGCAAGATGCTGCTAATTATCAGCAGGCTCATCCTGAAGTACACAGGCGAGCTGCTGCTAATTACCAGCAGGCACATCCTGAAGTGCACAGGCGAGCTGCTGCTAATTACCAGCTGGCAAATCCTGAAGTGCATAGAGCGGCTCAGTCACGATACAACACGCAGGCAACTGCAAGTCCATGGATTACAAAGTACCTTTCAGGTATGTCTTACAATCCAGGAATGGCTTACGAAAACGATTGTATGGTGTGTATAGGCAATATGAATAATAAGTGTCAGTGGTGCAACGCACTCAAATGGAAGGATGAGACTCTTGGAATGTGTTGTGGTAGTGGAAAGGTGCAACTCGAAGCATTACATAGTCTTCCTGATCCTCTATACAGTTTGGTAATGGATCTGCACCCAGACCATAAGCATTTTATGAGTAATATTCGTAAATACAACAGTTGTTTTCAGATGACATCTTTTGGCGCAAAGCAGGTGGTGCAGGTACTCTGAGGTACCCGCATATTACACATGGAATAAGAGTAATTTCGTAAGACGAAAAAGAGGAGTAACAGTTGATGGTTGGCCAGGTGTGATGAAAGAACGCGCCTTAGGTAGAGTATATACAGTTCACCCGAACAATACGGAGTGCTATCATCTGCGTTTACTGCTACATGAAGTGCGGGGCCCAACTTCATTTGAAGCACTAAAAACTGTGAATGGTGTGTTGCAGCCTACTTTCCAAGCTGCTTGCAAAATGTTAGGTTTGCTTGAAGATGATCTACACTGGCATGCGACGTTGGAGGAGGCAGCGCTTTGTCAGTCACCAGCAAAAATGCGAGAGCTGTTCACAATTATGTTAGTCTTTTGTCAAATATCAGACCCAATAGCTCTTTGGGAAGACTTCAAAGACTATTTGTCTGAAGATTTTAAGCACAGGCTGCAAAAAGAAATCGGAGACAATGTAGACAATTTCAAAGACCAAATTTTAAATGAATGTCTATCTGATATTGAAGAAGCAGTGCTGACGTTAGGTGGAAAATCAATAGATATGTACGGTTTGCCAAAACCAACCAAACCACAAGTTGCCGGTAATAGAGAGTACATGAGAGAAACTAATTTTGATACAGTAGCTTTGGAAAGTTTTGTAAATAATAGTACGGAATCGTTGACCGCCGAGCAAAAGTCTGTATATGACCAAGTCATGAAAAGCGTAGAAGTAAGCGAAGGACAAATTTTCTTTCTGGACGCCCCTGGTGGCACAGGTAAGACTTATCTTATAAACTTGCTCTTGGCAAAAGTAAGAAGCACTCGAGACATAGCTTTAGCTGTAGCATCGTCTGGGATTGCTGCTACATTATTAGAAGGAGGTCGAACTGCACACGCTGCCTTAAAACTACCTCTAAACCTTACAAATGTAGAGACACCCTTATGCAATATACCAAAGCAAAGCAATCTTGCCGAAGTGCTTAAAAATACTAAACTAATAGTATGGGACGAAATAACGATGGCACACAAAAGAGGAGTCGAAGCCTTGAATAGGAGTCTGCAGGACATACGAAATAATAAAAACATAATGGGTGGCATGACGGTGTTGCTAGCAGGAGATTTTCGCCAGACTTTACCGGTAGTGCCCAAAGGAACGCGCGCAGATGAGATCAAAGCATGCATCAAAAGATCTTTCTTATGGCCTTCGATTAAAGTGTTAAAACTCACTCAAAACATGAGAGTACATCTCAGAGGTGAAGTTTCTGGAGGTAGATTTTCAGATCTTCTTCTTCAAATCGGAAACGGAAACTTTCCACAAATAGATGGGTTGATACAAATACCAAATGAATTATGTACTGTGGTATCAACAGTTGAGGGACTTATAGATAAAATTTATCCTGATGTTAAAAATATTAAAGACAAACCGATGGAGTGGTTATGCGAGAGAGCCATTTTGACTCCCAAAAACGACCAAGCCGCTGCGATCAACGAAATGTTGATAAATACATTCGGAGGTGAAGAAATGATTTATAAGTCTGTTGACACCATGGTCGATATGGACGAGTCGGTCAATTATCCTGTAGAATTTTTAAACTCTCTTAATCCGCCGGGTCTTCCGTGTCACAGACTTATGTTGCGTGTAGGTGCTCCTGTCATGTTGCTTCGAAATATACGGCCTCCAAAATTGTGCAATGGAACTAGACTCCAAGTAACAGCTCTCCGCCGCAATGTTATTGAGGCCAAAATACTAACTGGATCTGCCAGAGGAGAAACTGTCTTCGTGCCGCGTATACCATTGATACCAAATGACCTTCCTTTTGAATTTAAAAGATTGCAGTTCCCAATCAAGGTTTGTTTCGCGATGACTATCAATAAATCACAGGGACAAACTCTGAAATTTGCAGGAGTTGATTTGCGGCAAGACTGTTTCTCCCACGGCCAGTTTTATGTGGCTTGCTCACGTGTAAGCTCTCCAACTAGCCTGGTTGTTTTAGTGCCCCCTTCCGAATTAGTGAAAAACATTGTGTATAAAGAAATACTATGAAAGACGGTATTTAGGTAGATACCGGTCCTTTACAGTAGGTATTTCTTTTTTTTTTCAAATATCACACGTAGTGGAGGACAATTAGCCGTGAACAAAACTCTATATTCTTATTGTTATAAAAAAGTACGAAACTCACGCGGACGAAGTCGCGGGCAGAAGCTAGTTATTTATATATTATATTTATTGTCTGCACGTGTGGCGTAGTGGTTTAAGCGGTCGCCTCACCGTTCTCCACTGCACTGGTGTTGTGGGTTCGATCCCCACACGGGACAAATCTTTGTGTGATTCGCAAAGATTTGTTCTGAGACTGTGTGGCCTTGCCATTGGGACCATAGTGTAATTGCTTCTGGCGTTCTATCTAATGTAAAAATCCAAATAATAATAATTATTAATATTATTTAGTTCAAAATATAAATTATGAATGTGTGTGTAGGTATTACTTGTAGAAGATCCATTTAATAAATAAATTAAAATCTTTGGGCTCTCGGCATTTTACGATCTAATGTACTATCGACATAAAATATTGATACTATTTTTGAAAAGACATTTCGAAACACTAAAGTCTAAATTCTCTTGTTATTTCAACAAATGTCAGCCTTATTGACTTTGACAATTTTAAATGAAATATTTGTCAAATGGGTCATGAAACAAATTTGCTGATAGTACCTACTATGAAACTATTAATAATTAAAAACCTCTACACCAACTTCATATTAAATAATAATACTTAGTTATAGAGATGTAGAGCTCCAAGACAAAATCTCTACTGCATTCCGCATCTGAAAAATAAATCAAAATATAGAGATTCGAGAAAATTTCCTCGATTTCTTCAATTTAAAACTCGCCAATACTAATAAATCTGCGTCTAAAAAATCTCTACAAATATTTCTGCAAACACCATAGAGTCCATAGACTAACTAAAGCTAGAAGCGGCATGATTAATAGAAACAATACCTCTCCTTAGTGAGAACATAATTCAATTGATATAAAAACTCGGGTACACCTCAGATTTATCGTCTTACTATGTGCAAATATATAATCATTGCCATCCATTTCTCTTTAGAAGTGCTCGCGACGTAAATCTTCGGTTTATTTTTGTACAGTTTGCTATTTGATCGTAAATTCCTTGCCTAGATAATTGAGCTGAATTTTACTAGTAATAAATATTTCCTGAAGAAATAAATTGATTAACTTAACTCTTGTTAAGTAGGAAGAGCAGCTCGTGGCTGAGTGGAAGCCGCGTGGACCGATCTATCTTGCAGGTTAAGCAATGCTTACCGTGGTCGGCCGTGGATGGGTTACCTTCTTAAACATAACGAGTTGTCTTTCTGCCATACCTATTATAGCAATCAAATTTAGGCCCCATAGTTTTGTCACTGTCCGTGGTGTCTATACTCTTTCCATATATACACTTTATCTATATCTGGCATTACTCAGTCACCCGCTTTGCTTTGGAGGGAAGTAAAGATACATACTTTCCAACTCCAACTATATACTTCTGATTAAATTCGTTGCGGGCTCCAAGACAATTTTAACTCTCCCTGGGATTGCCCGTGTGTCATGCACGGTGCCTTTCAGTTGGTTACCGCTGTAGATCCTGGCGTCACAGGAGTCACAGTGGTGGGCGTGTGGGTGGGATTATATCCCATTTAAAAAAATAATAACGAGTTGTCTTCCGTACCGCGGAGAGCACGTTAAGCCGTCGGTCCCGGTTGCCTTTTTGAACATCTATGGCAGTCGTTACGGGTAGTCAGAGGTCAGAAAGTCTGACAGCTAGTCTAACAAAGAGTATCGTATTATCTCGTACTAAATTGTGGAGATCCGATAGCAGTCGCTCCACGTAAAATACTGATATTTAACCAAATCCGTTGAGACTAAAAGAAAGGCTCGGAAGATTGATTGAACTCTTGTCTAAAGTAACACATTATTATGAGTAATAATTTTTTTTTTAATGCATATTCTAGCTTTGCTATGCATTTTTGTATTTTATATAACATTAAAGTTGAAAAATTAAGAATCCAGCAGGACTCGAACCTGCACCCCCTGGGTATACGCCCCAAGTGCTTTGCCAATTCAGCTATGGATTTGTATGCTGCTAGACTCGATTTCTCAACTCTTTTGTGCCAGCGTCATAGGTATATATATATATACCTTAGCTAGACGAACCTTACTTGGTTTTAGCGCCACCTATGCGATGAGTGATAAGAAATTATTATGTTTTAAAACATTCAACGCAACCCGTCTTAATATTTTTAGGTGAAATATTTTTCATCTCGTTGCGACGCACGATTAACAGTTTGAAATATTTACAAGACCTAGAGTACCATCTCTCATCAACCATTACCTCGAATGCTTAGTTCTTTCAAGACGCGACGCATCGGATCATATTCAATCGCTAGACACGGACACGATCTATAAAAAACCGGCCAAGTGCGTGTCGGGCCACGCGCAGTAGGGTTCCGTAGCTAGTCGTAACAACATATTTCGACTTAAAAGGGATTTACTATCTGTATTAAACAAGCCACATCTTCATACAAGTCATTACTTTCAAAGGTTTTTGTAATTTGCACGAATTATTCTAAGTAACTGCATTTTACACTTTGGACCCCAATTACTCTAGAACTAATTAAGTTAAAGTAACCGCTATAGTTTTCCTTTAAAGTTCATTACATGTACTACCGACACAATTTTTTTCAGATTTTGGGATCCCGTAGTTTAGCTTTTAGAGGGGGGGGGGGAAGCTCTACTCGAACAAAAATTTGCTCTTTAAAGTTAATTATTTCGCAAACGGATCTCTAAATCAAAAAACTGTCTTAGCAACCCCTAAACATTTTTAAAAGTCCTATCTAACAATACCCCACACTATGGGGTAGGCGACAAAAAAAAAACATCCCTACTTTACATGTAGGGGAGCTACCCGAAAAAAAAATATTTTTCCAAATTTTATTCTACGACTTTTGTTGTATTGTTAACATACATGTTTATGCAAAATTTCCGTTTTCTAGCACCAACGGTTTCGTCGCTATGCCTCGGACAGAAGGACGGACAGACGGACATGGCGAAACTATAAGGGTTCCTTGTAGATACTACGGAACCCTAAAAATAGCAATAAAATTTAATATAATACTTAGCATTTAAGTATAAATTAAAAGGTACCTTATCAATCTGATCTGGCAGTTCATTCATACATAATACGCACTTAATTAGCAAGGAGGCGCATTAAACTTTATGCCGGCCATTTGCAAAGTGCTTGTGATAAATCGGGCGCAGAAACACGAGTTTTTGCGTTACTTCGGCTCGTTTGCAGGGCGTATATGGTGACAATGCTTCGCTTCGAGGATCAGATCAAAAGATTTGTACTAGCAGCGGGCTACTGGTTTATAGATTTTGTGATAAACACATGCTTTTTTATTCCTACAATGTAATGGTTCACAAGAAGGACAAATTGGAGTCGTTGAAACAGCGATGTTTCTAGTTACGTTTGGTTTTTCTACCGATTTATCATTTAAAAATGCCGCGATGGTCTAGTGGATAGCGTATGCGCCACTCGCTACGAAGTCTCGGGTTCAATTGCCGGGTAGGGCAAAGTATAAAAAGTAGCACGGAGTTGGAATTGTGTTCGGTGGATGGCAATAATCCCTTATCCCATGGGACCTAAACATAACAGGTGAAGATAGGTGTTGTACACCTCTGCCACACCCTTCTGGGTAATATAGGCGTGTTGTTATGTTATCATTTGAGTATTTTGAGGATCTCTGGTGATCCTGATGCTCTTGAACTTCTTACCTGCCTGCACCTTTTAATATTAAGTTATACATACATATTGATTTGAAATGGCTTTTAGGGACTGTGGACTGAATCAAGCATGATTTTTGATTAAATTAATGTCGTCACATTAACAATGCGTACATTTTTATCATGCAACTAGTTTTATACGGCACTGTTAGGCATTATTTACGTAACTGATTCAGTAAACAAGTCACAAATGAGTTATCTTGTTTATACCTATATACTGTACCTAGATTTTTCCATCGAGCGACACCTGCGAACTGGTAATTAGATAAGCTGCTTTGTAAATTCGGCAACTTAAATAAACTCTATCTCGTTCATCGTCTTTTATAAAGTAATTGCGTTACCTTTAAAATTTAAAGTGACAAATAAATTACCATAAATTTTGCACCTGTTGTATATTATTACCAATATTCCCACGTTACACTCAAACAAAATGGCTATTTCCAAACATATTTGACACCTTACCGTCGTCGGGCGTACAACACAGTCGGCATTTTCTCTCATTGTTCTACTTTTTGTGACCGGCCGTACCGATGAATCGGATCGACTGGCATCCACCACATCGATTCTATATCGATCCCGAGGAATGAAAACACATTGTCATATACATTGTAATTGTATATAATTGGTATTTCTTAAGAACAATGACTCCAAATTACTGTTTGGCTGAAATAATTGCGTTCTCCGCTTTGAAGAGAGCCGAATGTTTTGTCAAGTTGAATCGATTATTTTGTATCGATGTTGTATGAAATGTCAGTGCACATTGCGGTGGTTTATGGGTTAAAAAGTGTTGAATTGTTTATGGGTGCGATGAGGCGATTAATTCTGAAGAGTTTCTCAAGCGAGCCATTAAATTTTATAAAATAGAATCGAAATATAAATCGCTGTAACAAAAACTACCCACGTTGACGTTACAATTGCTTCTACTCGTCATATATCTATTTTTGGAATAATTAACCAATAAAACTTCTTCAAACCACGCATTTAGTTTACACACATTTAGTTGACAATGCTGATTAGTATAGGTTCCTTCTGTAGGAACACTGGAAGGTTTTATTCTCGAATCCATAGAAATATATACTCGAATCTGAATAATTCGCTCGATTTATTCTTTTTCTCTAAATTATCTTTTTGACAAAACATAGATTTAAGGTTAAATAATAATTAGGTAAACGTCTAATTTCTTTGTTTACATTTCATAATTTAGAATAGTGTGAAAATGATCAATTTAAATGTCGATATAATAACAGGGAGAGGTAGACTGAAGAAAAGATGGATGGATTGCGTATAAAATAAAAGAGATGGGAGTTTATGAAAGCGAGACGACTGACAAAGGAGAATTGAGGAAATACACGTTTTGCACCGACCCAAAATAAAATAGGATAAGGGCAGGCAGAAGAAGCAAGAAGTCCAAAATGACAACTTGACTTCATATTAATGACCTTTAAATCTAATACTAAGTCCCGATCTCACCAAACCTCCTAATCTACGGATTTATTAAACTCATATTTGCATCACTCTCTCTCATTCAATATTGCAAGGGACAGAGAGATCGAAATCTGAAGTTTAGCCTTAAACAAGAGTTTAAACATGATGGTGAAATCGGCCTTTAGTAGGTCCACAAAAGCATAAAATCTATTTTAAAATAAAACTTTCCAGCCAGTCTATTAGATCTACTACCCTTGTTATCTAACATCTCCATTTATCCAACTTTAAATCAACACTTTTTCTATTTTAACTTGGGAGTTTGGAATCCGAGTTTTTGCGACCGACGGTTTATGTCAGCCCCCCATTCTACTGAGCCTTTTCCAGTTTATTTGAAGTATTAATGAATAAGAATAAGGAGAAAAACTGGCGAGTTGATTTAAGCGCGCCCTTATCGCGAGATCGCAGATATGCGCGCGCGCAATGCAAGCGCACTGCTTTATCATTTGTTATTTTATTGATCATTGTGAACGGTATTGATCTGCGCGAGGAGATCCGTGGGTGATTAATTTAAAGAGTTTTGACCTATTTTAAGTTAGTAATAATATATGATTGTATGAATATTGTATTTGGCCTTGTCATTGGGACCATTGGATAGTGTAATTGCTTCTGGCGTTCTATCTAATGTAAAAAATCCAAATTTATCTTTATCTTTATCTTTATGATAAATAAGGCTAGGCTAATTTGCGATTTTGTTAAGTTTTTTAATAAAAAATGATGATATTGTTAGCAGGTGTCATAACTAGCAGTAAGTCATTTCATTTCAAAGTCCTTTATTTCATAAATTTACAGGAAACATATAATACATAGCAATTTAAATACCGTAATTATGTTTTACATGATTTACACTAACTATTTCAGGCTCAGTGCCTATACAAGTTTTATTAATAAATATGCTTAAAGCTGCTTAGTGATAGATAATAATTTCAAGTTAATCACCATAATATTTTCAGAGCGTGGGTAAGTAAGTAAGACAGTTATTTTGCATAGAGGAGGAGGCTCAAGCAACTGTGCACTGTAATTCTCAACTAGATCCTGACGTCATCCATCACGACACGCCAGTGTACCTAATGGCGGCGTTCATCCTGTGCACAGCTCTAAACTGTTAACATTTTACGGGATAGTCGCTTAAAACTGAAATAAGAATAAAATGGTGATTATCTTGTAAAGAGGTAGGTGTAGGGTCGACAACACATTTCAAAGACCAAGTCTGAACAAAGTTAATTGAGCTAAACTTAAGTATCTTAACCTTAGGTATCTACAATTAGGTGTCTATCGACAAATCTGTAGAATTTCTGGTAAGGTCTTTGCTCATCGCTCCAGTCCACGTGGTAATAAACGAGGCAAAAAAAGAACAAAGGATTTTAACTTTGATCTAATTTATTTATTTATTTACTTATACATATGTACAACATTACAGTTTTACACCAAGACGTTATACATAGAAGAGAAAAAAAAACACACATAAAATAATATTTGACAATAATCAAAAAGAAGAAAATACAAACAATAAAAACAATTACACACGGCACAAACTATACAAATAATAACAACAATGGCTAAACTTTATCCAAGGTTTCGCAAAAAGACAATATTTCACTACGTACATCTATCCAAGACGAAGCAAATAGATCACACTCCGATTTTGATGTCATAAGGTTATTGAACAGTGTCAAGGAACGTTTGAGCGGAGAGTTGGCATGAGCCACGGTGCGTGCATCAGGTATGGCAAAAAGTGGATGTTTACTAATGGAAACGCATATTTTTTCCAGCACAGGAATTGAATCCAAAATCTCCAGTACGGCACGCTAATGGTGACTGGAGCGTCGAAATTCATCATGACAAACTAACATTGTATACAGGTTCATCATGCAGTAGGTATTCACGCATAATGGACTATCCTTACAGTCAAGAACACACATGTTTTCATGTACCTACCCACGGCTACATATCATGCTATACATTTCCAGTAAAAGATGATCTTGCATTATATAGGCGTCCCGTGCAATGCTAGGTCAACTTATTCTGGAAATGTTTAGCTTCATGTGTAGCCGTGTGTACTCAGTACAGAGGAATTTCCCCCCCACAGGCGATCAGGTTGTAGAATGCGCTCCCCACCGAGGTTTCCCCAGAGACTACAGCATGGGGTTCTTCAAAAAAGGTGTTAATAGGTCTTTAAGGGGTCGGCAACACGACAATAATACTTTTGGTGTTGTTCAGGGGCTATCTACCTAATTGGTTATCAGACAGGCCGCATGCTTGCTTGCAATTTATTTTTACAGAGCACATTGGCAAAAAATCTTTTACGTTTTGTACCTTGCTTCGCGGTACTGTAATATAATATGTCTTACAATAAATATGTAATAGGTGATGCGTGTGTACAAATAATAATTTGCTTAAAATTGTGTTTTTTTTGACAAAATTGTCCTAGTCTTCCGATTTCCATAAAAAAGGAGGGGAAGGGAGAAAGTATTCAAAATATTAAAATATTATCAATATCCTTATAGTCATTCTCAATTTATAAATGCGTTTTAGAAATAATTAGAATTTATTATGTATTATTTTTATTATAAATTTATATATTATTTATATTAGAATTTTAACAAGTAAACTCGAATTTGAATAGTGTCTAACTATCTCTTAACTAATTATATCGAGATTGGTTTAGTAGTTTATTCAACGCGTAACGAACTAACATTTGAATTCATTCAATAGTATCTACCGCCATTTTTTCAGCTATACATCTTTCCATCAGCCGAAGCTTATAGCTTATCTATGAAGACCGGCTTGTAATTACAGCTTTAATTGGCACATTAATAACTCCCGGTACTTATCTGATGGGTCTAATTAACCTGTACATTAATTACATTATAATTACAGGCGGACAATGACGCCACCTGTCCTCGGAATGCTGAACTAACGACGGTGTATCGATCTTATTGATCGGTCGGATGCATCGGCATTGGAGCCAGAGAATTATGTGTTTTGGCTTAGAGTCTTTTGTTGAAACAACAATGTTAGGTGAGAGATTAATGGCCGTAGTAACAGTCCAAGTTTTAAAAGAAACCGTCTTTTTTCGTCTTTGATTCCGAGTTCGACTAAAGTGCTTGGCAAAATCTGTTACATTCATCGGCTATTCAAAACTGTAAAGAAATCTGGCACGCCAGTTTATGGAATCTTTATGACACCAGAATTGTTAACTATATCAGCAAAAACCTATTGAATCTGAATTCGATCTTCTAAAATTAACACTCCAATCGATCAGTGCAATATACCAACTTGAAGCAGTAGAATATAAATGAAAATCACCTTTATTGTTAAGAGGGTAAGAACCAAAACAAAAGCAAACTGATTTTAGTAATAAGAAAAGCCAAATCCAATGAATATTGATTCTTATTTGGTTTAAAATAAGGTTGTAAACAGCAGCAAATAAGCTGGTGTAAAGAGTTAAAATATTGTGGTAGCGGTTGCTTGTGCGCACAATAGTGGTGAACAACGCCATCTGTTGAGGTGCGGGGAAGCGGCGATCAGTGCGCGACGAAAAAATCGCGTCGACGAGCTCTATTGATACGACATTGACGGATTCGGGGGATCTCGCTCAGGGTTGGCACGGACTTCCGATAATATTGAAAGATTTTATTTGTTTTGTTTTGTAAGATGACTACTGCTTATTGTAAAAGCGGTAATATAATATTTTATTCAATGACTATTTCAAAATGAGACCTCTCAAAGACTATTGCAAAATCATCATTCTTCGAGCCTTTAGCCCGATTTTATTACATTATGCATCTAATCAAACGGATTCAAATGAATATCAGTATGTAGACTGCCATTGAATCTCCACAACCGAGTACGAAGCGATACATTACTTGGATAGGCCCGGCATTACTTGTACTTATTATTCTGTGCCGGCATATCTCCTAAAAGTGATTATTTTTATGTTGTTTTGACAATTAACCTCTGTATGTCTCACTGGATTTGTACTAAATAAACATTTAATCTTCAAAATGTTAGTGAAAATGTTGTATGTCGTACAGCGTAGAAGAGGAATAGGGGAATTTGGTTAATTAAATTCGAATATAAACAATATGAGCCGTCCATAGAAATCTTAATAATTAAGATTTCTATGGAGCCGTCATAAGAAAAGCCGATCGAACAGAAGACTTCACCCGATAGACAACAGTCAAAAATCAGCGTATCAAATGAATCCTTCTCCGTGGCAACCCTACCATAATATACATGGCAGAGACGCCGCCATGACATGTTTACGGGCCAATTATTTGTATGGATTCCGCCGCAATAATGATTTCTTGCGTCCGCCTCTGTCCGTCCGTCCGTCCGTCCGCGCGGGCGCTTCATATATTCCAAGCTTTTTACATCACCATTTTGAATTTTGATTTTACGCGTTTGCGCCAAAGATTTATTGAGGTTTTACGTAAATTGTATCGGTTTGAGCATTTTGAGGTTAGTTTAATGTAAAAAATGCAACGCACTAAATATAGAGCGGTGTTGAATAAGTGCTGGCTTTATTTTGTAGTTGCCGCGGCTTTGCTTGTCGATTTATATGTTAAATGAACTGGGATTATAAATGAGACATGGCATGTACAAATTTGGGGAAAGGTTGGTTGTTCGTACACTGCAGTTCACTGTTTGCACATTTTTCTGGAAATACAAGACGTAAATCATATTATGTAATATTATAGCAGTTGACCCAATTGGCGTTGCCCTGTACTACCAGCATAGTGTTCAGTAGTTTAGTAGTTCATTTTATTTTGAAAATAACGGCTAAAACGCCATAGAAAACCGACGAAGTGCGAGTCGGGCTTGCGCACTAAGGGTTCCATATCATTATCTCTAAAAACGGCAAAACGTCACGTCACGTCTATTGTATGGGAACGTCCTTGAATACTTATTTTATTCGTTTTTTTGTTGTTATAGCGGCAACAGTTGTACATCGTCTGTGAAAATTTTAAGTGTCCAGATAACACGGTTCATGAGATACAGCCTATGACAGACGGACAACGTATTCTTCATAATAGGGTTCCCTTTGTTACCCTTTGGGTACAAAACCCTAAAAAAGAATTACTGAAATCGTTCGAGCCGTTCACTTAATAGTACTTCACTTATACTTAGTAGTATTATCTAACATTATGCCCAATGGACACAGATATTGATTCAGCTGCAAACTACCAGTATAAATAAATCAGCAAAATGGTTACAATTCTATAGTAAATGTCACAAGGGGATGTAGCTCAGTGGTAGAGCGTTCGCTTTGCATGTGAAAGGCCCTGGGTTCGATCCCCAGCATCTCCAATTTTTATATAAGAGTTTAATGATATAATTAGCCGTATACTGAGAGAGAACTTTGTAGACCAATGCATTACACGTTACGTTATTTAAAAAAGTAAAAATGAAAGTAATATTTGCATTTAAATAATATATTGTTTATTAAAATAATTAATGACTTAAATATTTACATTTTGAATTAAAAATAATATTTATTTACAATAATATACATAGAAAATATAAAAAGATATTTAAAAATCTTTATACAGCATCAAAAAATTCCTCCGCATCGATGTCAAATGCCGACATATAAAGTATATTATTATTAAGTTATAGATAACGTCATTTTGTCTATTTTAATACTAAACAAAATAGGGTATGTTATATATTACATTATAGCTCAATATTAATGAAAGTCTGAAACTCTAAGAAGATACATGGGAACTAAATAAAAACTTAACGAAGTACACAGTTTTCTTTGTGTACTTTAATGGTTGCTGTATAAGTATAATATACTAGTTTCTGTTTGTGGCTCCGCCCGCGTGGTAGGTCGATAAAAAGTAGGGTACAAACAAACGCAATAATC
This sequence comes from Hypena proboscidalis, assembly GCA_905147285.1. NCBI lineage: Eukaryota > Metazoa > Arthropoda > Insecta > Lepidoptera > Erebidae > Hypena > Hypena proboscidalis. The sequence goes on from LR990147.1 coordinate 5,321,256, forward strand.
TTTCCTCTTTATAATTAGTATCTAGTTTATTATATAAAAATATAAGTATATGTAGCTGTTAAAGTGAATACGGTTGTGAGTTCATAATATTAATTTAACAAATTAGTTACTCATCCTGCTCATCACACTATTTTGTGGAGATAAAATTAAATATCTAGATGTCAAACATTGCACGTGTCACGTCTCTAGAATAGAATAGAATAGAATAGAAATCATTTATTTGTTTAACATAGGTTTTTTTTACATATAGGTCTTATAATTTAGATAAGTGCACTATGTTATGTCTTAAAGACGTACAAATATTATTATCATTTTATATTTTCTACAATAATATCTTAAAGCATGCAAGTTAAATTAAATTATTATTAGTTTATTATTTAGATTCATAAATTAAAATTCATTATCAAGCAACACTGGTTAATATGTCAATACAATAAAAAAATACAATTAGTCAATTAAATAAAGAATTATCATTCAGGAACGCATCAACTGTGTAGTAACATTTTTCAATTAATAAATTATTAAGCGATCTTTTAAACTTAAACAGTGTCATATTTTTAATTTCAAGTGGTATTTTATTATAAATACGAGGGGCAGTACCCAAAAAGCTTTTTTGCATGAGCGTGGTCTTACATTCCACGGTACATAATTTATTTGTGTATTGACGGCGTATTGGAGCCCTCCTGACTTCAGACAACTTCTGAAAAAGATGTGGATTCATCTTCACAAACATAGCTGTTTCAAGTATGTACAATGATGGTAGCGTTAAGATTTTTAAGGACTTAAAATAAGGTACACAGCTATCGGTTGTATTTAGACCACACATTGACCTTACACATTGTTTTTGCATCCTAAATACAGTTTCCCTATTAGCAGACTGTCCCCAGAAAATAACGCCATATCGAAGAACAGAAGCAACTAGTCCATGATATGCCGTTAATAAAGCCTGGTTGTTGACTTGTCTTGAAATTTGGAATAGCGCATAAGCAGATTTACTGAGTCGCTTACAAAGTTGTTCAACATGTGGCTTCCAAGTGAGTTGATCATCGATCTCAATACCTAGGAACTTGGTATTGTTAATTGACTCTATAGTACTGTTTTCATGAGTAATACTAGTGTTTGGTTTTTTACAGCGTTGATGGAAGTGCATTACTTTAGTTTTTTTTAAATTGATGACTAAATTATTATTTTTCAGCCAGTTTATAATATCATCCAAACATTTGTTAATCTCGCTTTCATAGGTCGTTGGATTAGTACACTTAATTACAGCTGTACTATCATCTGCAAAAAGTACCATTTTATGTGTTGTTGTTTTGGGGAGATCATTTATATATATGAGAAAAAGCAGCGGCCCCAATACGCTGCCCTGCGGGACACCATATTTTATGGTCCTTGGTTCTGATAGGTAAGTTGTTACGGCGCTTGCTCTTATTGGGCAAGCTCGAGTGCAGTGTCCGTCGATTGGTCAATGAAGTGCAGCAAAGCCATTTGCAGCCAACTTCACTACCTCCTAGATATTTGATTTTATCTACTAGCATACTTAACGTCGAATGGAAGTAGAACCATAGATGTAGTTAAGAAAATAAATTGTGTATTGTTTTACCGTAACTAACGTTTTGTTCGTGTAGGAAATAGTATACAGCTGTTAAAACATTAAAATTTGTATAAGTTCTGCTATTTCTATTGTTAAATTTTATAGTTTCTAACACAAGGGGATGTAGCTCAGTGGTAGAGCGTTCGCTTTGCATGTGAAAGGCCCTGGGTTCGATCCACAGCATCTCCAATTTTGCATTGTTTTGACACCCACCATTTTATGATGTTTGATAATCCTGGAAATCCCTGTGAATTCTGGGTCCTGTTGTTTTTCTATCCTAGGTGTATTCCGTTTATCACGAACTTTGTGGAATTTAATTTGTTTGTCATAAGACCTGCCTATATTATTTTTTCTAATATACATTGAACTCATATGCTTTATTTGAACAAGTGTAAAAATATGATAAAAATCACTCTAGAATTGTATTGTTTCTTGCTTGCAATCACACGGGGATGTAGCTCAGTGGTAGAGCGTTCGCTTTGCATGTGAAAGGCCCTGGGTTCGATCCCCAGCATCTCCAATTTTACTGATTCAGTATTAAATAATTAGCTAGATAAAAGTATGACAAAATAAATACGTTGACCAAAACTCTTGGCAAAAAAAAGAGTTTGCAGCTCAAAAGTTCATAGTGAACGATAACGTTAGGTAATTAATTGAAATGGACCGACTAGTCGGTCGGGTCAAACATGATGTTGAAGTAAATAAAAATGCATTTAAAGACTGTTTAATTTCGTATTGTTCGTTGCACTACCACATGCAGTATATTTCATCGCAGCACAAGTAATGTAGTTCTTTTAATACTAGATTATTTATATTATTGGTTTGAAAGATGATATAGTGACTAGGATTTTGTGGGTTATGTGGGAAGGGTTAATGCTTAAGTGGTTTGGTCACGTTGAAAGAATGGATGAAAGTAGATTAGTCAAAGAGATATATTATACAACGCAGATTTGGCTGGAAGTACTGGAAGAGATCGTCCACGAAAGACATATAGGGACCTGATAAATGGTGTCCTTCAGAAAGGATATGTATGTAGTACACGAAACCGGCGAGCATGTATAACGAGATATAAGAATGTTGAGGAAGCAAAAGAATTATGTAAAAAGCCAAGCACATGGTGTTCCATCGGCTCTGCCTACCCTCGTGGGATTAAAGCGTGATGTTATGTATGTATGTATAATATTATTGGCATTTATAGTAAGGATGACTAGTCGGGGACGGCTACCAAAGTGGCTGACTATTCGGCTTACCGACTAGCACATCTCTAGTAATTAATACAAAAGGTTTTGTATTGGCACAATGTAAGTTGGGCTATAGTGTATTCACGGAGACGAGTAAGTATAGCGCCTTCTCTATCGCACATTATCATACAAATGACAAAGACAAAAAAGAACTTTTTTAGGATCAGCGGGCAAAAATTGTGTGAGTGAGATAACGCTCTACTAACTCGTCTCCGTGAATACACTATAATTGTAGGTAGGTACATGACGTAAAGGTTGCCTGGAAGAAATCGCGTTAAGCGATAACGCCGCCCTTTGTGCATGTATTGTTATTTAAACTTTTGGTACAAAATGTATATACAATCCTATGTTGTATGCACAAATAAAGTTTATCTATCTAACTATCTATCTACAATTTTAATTGCACTTTTTTGCGTGATCTATTTCTAATATTATATAGAAATAAGATTTTATGTTTGTTGGTACTGAATAGACCTGTACGAAATGGCTGATCTTAAAAAAAGTTGATGTGCAGATAGTTTCAGGACCCCTGGAAAATAATAAGCTACTTTTTATCGACGTACTACGTAGATAAAGTCGCGAACGGAACCTAGTATACTAACAACATAAATGCAAAAAAAATATAATTTAAAAGTAAAGTAATCAACATTAAATTAATTATTTACGGTATGTTTGGCTATGCACAAACTGTAAAGGCAGTTAAAGTTATTCTATGAGTATTGTAGGGCAAATTACATGCTGATATCGTTGGGGATGTAGCTCAGTGGTAGAGCGTTCGCTTTGCATGTGAAAGGCCCCGGGTTCGATCCCCGGCATCTCCAAATTTTGCTTTTTGTAACTGTTTTTATGATATCCCTTATCTTAAAGGGAATAGAAAGTACAGTTTTACATGATCATTCTAATCGATTCCGATAAAAAGATTGATCGTATCGATCTAACGACGAAAATAGGAATACTGCTTATAGTAATGTAAATTTTAATGCTTTATGGGTGCCATAGTTTATTATTATTCTAATAGTAATGAAAGATAAGATAAAAATTGAAACTAACTGATAAAAAAAGCAAATAGGTAGGTTACTTACTTAGTTTAGTCACGTTAAATAATAATTATGTATTTAGAACACAGTGGTAGGTATGACATCATAGCATAGCACACACATCACTCATCCGTATAGACACTTTATCTATATTTGGCATTATTCAGTCTCTCTTCTTGGAGGGAAGTAAAGAAAGATGCATTACAACTCCAACACAATATACTTGTGATTAATTTCGTTGCGGGTTCCAAGACAATTTTATGTCTTCCTGGGATTGCCCGTGTGTCATGCACGGTGTCTTACTGTTCGTTACCGCTGCTGATCCTGGCGACACGGGAGTCACAGTGGAAGGCGAGTGGGTGGGATTCTATCCCATTAAAAAATCACATATCTGTTTCAATCATTGTGATTTCTATACTATCCACAATTTAATGCGCATAATCCGTAAATTACCTAAGACGGCTAATGTGATAACACACTATTTCTAATAAAACTTAAAACTTGAAAAAAACTTAGGTTAGTTAGGTAAGAAAACTCATTTTTTTAATAAACATTGGTGCACACAAATCTCATTATATCAGTACATATTTCAAGAGGATCCTGGGCTAAAACATTTCTAACGAAAATGAAGATACCTAATTACCTAAATATGACATAAAATTTTCATCTACCGACAGTTAAATCTAGGCACAAAGTCTGCCACAATGCCAAGAATAACAATCTTATTGATGATAAATAAACAATGATTTTGTTTATTTATTATCAAAAAGATTCATGGAGCTTGAAGGATACTGTGTCTTTGTGTTTGGAACATCAAATATCCGTATCTTATTCATTCTCACTCATGGTCTCTTTACTTTGGAGAGAATGAGAAAAACATTTTTATTTCGATATAAATGCAAATGTTAGTGTACATAGATCGATTCAATGAATCAGATCATTTTGACAAGGCAAAAGTCCTCGTTTTGCGAACAATTTGACAGTTTTATGTGGTATATAGATACCTTAAAGAACCTTATAAAAACCTTGGCTTAAAGCATCTATAGGCTTTAAGCCTCAGAGTAAGTATTAGGTAGAGATGACATGAGCATTTAAGTTGCGTACACCCGTAAAGGACGGCAATAAAGTACAGACATTTCATGGGGTTACCAGTGGTACCCAATTTTCCCCGAAATAATATTGTTATGCTAGACCTTTTCCATTTGTCAATGTACTAGGCAAAGAAGTTATATTTTGCAGTACTAAAGCGGCTAAAATTACTGGCACATGAGGCATAACACCGTAGTCCTCAGCTGCAGCGTCGCAACTATAATCTGCTTTTGTGGATTGTTGATGTTCATGGGCTGTACTCCACTTACCATCAGTTGGACTACACGTTCGTTCGCTGTGTTTTTGTTCGCTTTCTCAACATTCATACATAAATAAAAAATAAGGTACTTGCAAAAGAACAAATATAATAAAAAATATATTAAATAAGACCAATAGACGTTGGAACCAGCGTTTAATTGTGAAGTCAAATGATGAAGAAGTGGGTTAAATAAAACTCAAAATTAAATATGATTTGTATTACTATCCCTTAAACAAAATCAACTTAGTATAAAAATTTCTAATTTTTACTTGCTTGTCTTGGATTTTTTTTGTCCAATAATGAATGCGTACATTCAGATACTTTTTATAAGGGTAGTATTTAAACGCAAATCATAAAATATCCTTTTTCTATGCAATTAAATACCGAATTCCCATCAAAATTACTGATTGCACAACAAAATATTAAACTCAAAATATCACTAAACACACTACAATTTATTTTCACAGCGCACAGCAATTTTACCTAAAGCAAAAGCTTTTTTATCAATGCACAACTAATAATCTTAATGCACATTATACATGTTAACTCTTTTTCTTTTAAATATAGCTTCTATTTTTATAATATTTACAGCAATTTTTCTCAAATCAAACAACATTTTATTAGTCACAGTCATCTTATTATTTATTAATTATCACATAATGAGATCAGCAAAAAAATATAAAATTAGATACAAAATTGTAATTTATTGAATTATTAAAGCGGGTCTTGCTTTCGCGGGGCGTCCACGCTTCCCTTTTTTGTCCAATAGGCACATTTTTAGCTTCTGCAGGTGGCGCCACGTACTGTCGTCTGTTACGATCTATGATAATAAGAAATTGGTAGGTAGTATAATATTATTTTATTTAGTGGGTGGATTCAAAAAGGGGTCGGAGTATCACACAGATTGATTCTAGCACTCGCCGACCGCTGCCGCGGCACGCTCGCTTCGCTCGCTCGGCTCGCGCTACGTTATGGTCGCAGTTCTAACCTAACCTAACCTACTACTTACCCATAATTGACCTATGCCTTAACTATAGCTTTTATTTTTATATTATTTACTCCAGTGACAAAAAACGCGCGAAGTTTTTCAGTTATGTTGTTCTGCTTTTAGAAATAATGCAATGTAAAAGGATTTTTTTGTTATAATAATCATTAAATTTGCCGAGCATGGCTTCTTGAAAATTAAGACAAATATGATGAACAGATTTTGTTGTACTTACTGGTTAATATGCGACTGTGATAGTTATTTTGCTATGAAATATGATAAATTTGATGTGCAGTCAGTATTTATGCTATGCATGTAGTATTTTTGTACAAAAATAAATTTAACTGTATTGCATTATGAGGAAAAAAGGAATGTCATATTGATGTGTAATTTCGAATTATCTGCAGTTTGAGTTTTGTTAAACATTTAGTTTATCTATAGTGAAGTAAGTTATTTGATGTAAAAAAGAATATAAATGATGAGTATGTATTGATAGGCGATTATTTATTTGATATGCAATATAAAATATCCCTTTTTATAATATCAATGATAAATTATCACTTCGAACTCTGATCTACACATCATTTTCTACTTTAAGTTAAAACATTGAAACTGACAAGATTAATAAGCTTATTAATATGTCCTACTGAGTATATTATATTGACAAGAAATGCGAGTATATCTTGACGATGTAATATTTTTACTAATACTTACATTGAATGATCGGCAACTATTTCCAGCAGAAGGAAGAACAGGTGTAACATTTACTTCAGTATTCAGAACCTAAGATTTTTTTTATGATCAATTAAACAGTAAATATCCACCGTCCCTACTGCAATTCCCGACTTGGGTTAGTAATACAAGTAGTCAAAGCTTCATCAGCCATTGGACAGATTTGCACAATAGATAAGAAACTAAAACAAATTATACAGTAAAAATACATAATTAATTTGTATGCAATTTGTTTGTATCGACACATACATTATGTGTGATAGTATACCTACTGATGCAGAAGGTATATCTATTGTTGGTGGGTTCTGTAAATTATAATGCGCTACTTAAGTAAATCTAACACGAAATAAATACGCACGACTAGTAAGAAGCATACTTACATTACATATGTAAAGTGTCGATACTGAAAATTCATAAAGATAGGTCATTCGTTGGGTCTTTCTAAAACATCTATTTTCAAAATGTCTTGAACATATTTTAGAGTGCTTAGTTGGTTCTCAATCTTGTCGTCCTGTAGATATTATCCACATAATTATGTCGTACGTGGGCTTCTTTGGGAAATCTAAAAAAATATTTACAATAAATTATAAAAACTATATAAAAATTAAGTTATTTAATTATTCTAGTCTATATTGATATCTTGAATATTATTATTTATCACAATTAAAAAAATTATACACGAATTAAACTTTCTACCCATTCCCAAATTCCAGGGAAAGTTTCCACTTTTGGGCAGGTATCCCTAGAGAATATATAACCCAGCCAAACAGACAAGTAACTATACCAATGGCAAATTCACATGTTTTTATGATAACAATAAGTTTATGGTAAATATTTCACAGTTTTATCGAATTCTTTGGTGTGAAGTTGTATGTTGACAGTAAAAATGGAGCAAATAATACGACATTATTCTAACGATAAAATTTTTTAACTGTAACAACGGCATACTACATTTGGTAGTGTTATACAACAAAACGTGATTTTTTAGAAAACATATTACATACTGAAATTAACTGTTTATTTGTATTGATTTGAGAGTTGTCGGGCAACCAGATTCTAAGGGGATGCATTACTAACTGAAAACAAGCTATCCTAGGGTTTGAAGTGATACTTACTTGTGAAAAGTTATATTTTCCTGTTTACGCTCACTGCGGCTTTTGCAGCCAATTATTCAACACTGCACCATGTTTATTGTTCACTACAGTCACTACGGTATGTTTAGGGCACGGAATATGGCTATGTAACTAGTTTAAACGAGGAAAAAAACGACTTCTTTTCACTACCGACACGATATAGGTTAGGCAAATTCAAATTGGGCAAACAATAAAAAGCTGTACGGTGACAGAGACAAAAAAATAATATTGCTTTCTCTGTCGTTTCTACTGATATTGTATATGGCCATCTCTTTTTAAAGTACTATGGTTACTATGGTTACGAGCCATGCCAAATCCAGTACTATCCTTCATCCAAGCTTTAAGCCAATTTTCTTGGGGTTTCTATACTCTATGTCAAACTTTGTCAAGACTTTACAATACGCAGCCATAGAGTACATAAAAAAAGCAGGAGAGAATGTCACTTATAAAATGATGGAATCACCAAAATGGCGGCGGTCTGTTTATGTGTGCGTGTGTTAGGGGTTACCAGCCATGAGAAATATTACCCACATTTTTACAATAATTTAAATAAATATTTGAGAGGTTCAGTTCTTACATTTTTTTATTTGCTGCTTTTTACCATCAAACATGATATAAGTAGTTTTATACTACCATGGCCAAAAACCAAACAATATAAAACAACTTTATGTTTGAATTTCGAAACAAAGTTGATTTTATATTTCTAGCAGTCGATGCGGGCCTGCAGGTGGAAGTTGTTTGTTTTTATTAAGGGAATATGTACAAAATTCGTTGCTCTGTGCACTCCTGACGCAAGGCAGCGAAGATGCTTTAGTGCAGCTACCCAGTTTTTGGAAAATATTTTAAAATTAAGACTCCTACGGCGCTTCCTGATTCTTAGATGGTGAAGATGCTTTAGTGATATACAGGGTGTCCCAGTTTAGGACCTGGAACCTAAATCGGATAGTAGGATAAGTTATTGCAGTTAGCAAAAAAATAAAAAACAATTCAAAATCAAAAATTCTTTATTACATAAACTATCAGAAAGTGCTTGAAAACGTCAACAAAATGTACAAACCAAATAAAATATCTAAGTTAAATAAACAAACAATTGCGGAGCTTATATTCACTTACATGCATTTTTCAATATTTAAAGAAATATTGGCAATTAAAATAATCGAGAAAGTTTACACCCTGTGACGGACTTCCGCTTCATTACACCTAAATTCTTTTATCGTTTCGTTTTAACATGGCTGCCACGAAATCTCAAACTCGTATGACATTCTGCGGGCCCTTGATTTGAAGGTCAACTTTCGTATTCGCGAATGTGAGAAATCGTACATTTGTTACATCACATCGTACATGTGTTTTACACAATAATCAACGAAATATTCATTTTTATTAACACTTTTATTTGACTATTTAAAAATAAAAATCTTTAATGACATAAACTAGCATCCTTAACTTGTGAATCCCCTAACGCCTGCACAAGTAATAACTGGGTTGCAGGAGATAGCGTCTTCCCCGTACAGCAGACACTATTACATTTAATCTTATGAATAGGACAATTTAAATCAAATTTGACAAAAAAAAATTCTTCGTAAAATTATTTTTTTATAAATTAACTTCTTTTGTAATTATTACTAACATTTATTTTTAATTTTATTGTGCAAATGTTCAAGCAATAATTGCTTTAACATTAGCACAGTAAAATTAATTGTGTCGTTCCATTTTTTTTACAGTAAATAACAATGTTCAGTGGTGTGCTTTTCAATTACTTACAATCCCTTAGGCTGATTTAATTTTACCAACTGTTATAATTTCTGCAGTTTCTAATTATTTCTACCCAAAAATTTTTCCATGCGTCGTTTGCAGCAGGAAATCTATTCATATTCATATTCATATTCTATAAAATATAGAATAATAATTTATACTAAATTTATTATACTACTAAAAAAATATTTACCCAAATTCAGGGTAAATGAAAATATTTTTGACTGTCAACACTGATAGTTTTGGTATATTTTTTTACGAAAACAATATAATTTCGGCAATAAGCTGAATATATTACTTGCTTACCTATGAAAAGTGATCTCCTGGTTTTTTTTGTCGAGGCGCTATGGTTTCGGCAGCTTTACACAACACAAGACGGCATTTTTAATTATTTTTCTTGAAGATCTGAGCATCAGCACAGTCTAAAGCGTAATGGCGGGCGATTGACTTACTATTGTGTCAATGTGTGTGTTCTGTGTGTACGTGTGACTTACTATGGGTGCTTCAGTAAGTGTTTCAAGAGACTATGTCCTGCTTTTTTTTATGTAGTCTATGTACGCAGCTATGTAAATCAAATCAGCCAACCAAGCAATAACAAATCTCATTTCATTCAAAATTAGAATCTCATTTTTATGATCACTCAAAATAAAAAGTATAAAGGCCTAATCAAACTCCTGGCAACACCGTAAACAGTTGTTTGCCCGTAAAACAACACTCGACTTCATTTGCGGGTAGATTGACAATGTGTTGGGTTGTAAAAGTAACGAATTAGTGCCCGGCAGCTAGATTAGCTATAAAAACTTTTTTACAATCGACTTAGGAGGGCCCGTGGCCATAGGGTTGGGCAAGGAGTTTGATGTCGATATAATGTGTATAATCTTCGCGCCAGCACTCATTCCCGACGGCCCTGATAGCCGTAACTAAATGTAAATAGATGGAGGTATTGATAAAATATTCATATTGATTTTTAGTTCAGGCTATTTATTGGATGAGTACTGGCGCGGAGCCTGTCAATATTATTATAGCTGTCATTTTATTAATCCACGCAAATAAACTGCTTTAATTTATAATCTATTTACTTATCTTTTTACTTTAATTTACTTGAGGATTAAAAAAAAAATAGTTTATTTTCATGATTAACCAATTAAGCAAATATTTCACCGACAGGGGTGCTTGTGTAACGTGGGGTTTTCGAAATATCAAATGTCACTATTTACGAGTTTGCTATGCGGTCAATGAGTTTGTAAGTGCCCATAGAGTCCTTTAGGGAGTTCTGAAGACAAACTTTTTACAAACTACAGTGAACATACTTGTGCACAAGACACATAAGAGAGCAAGAGAGAACGTTAGAGAGAAGAGAGACGGGCGAACGTTACTAAAAAGCCGTATTATTACTTAATGATTTCTGTTCTAAATTTTTTGTCTTCAAATCGTTCTAAAGAACTGTGCCTTTATAAAAACGTATAAACTGAAAAATGGTTGTGATAAATCAATGACTGACAATAAACTTTGACAGACTTTACTCTACAGTGGGAAGGCAAAAAACGATAGCTCACATTACTTACGGCATTATTATTATTCCGGACACATTTGTATAAAGATTTACCTACCTAGGTACTTAGATTTTTTTATTTATTTATTTATTCAGGAAATTCAACAGCTATAATAAATGTTACATGCGTTTAAGATGCAAACAGCCTCAGCTAGTTACATTTACAATAAGTGACTTAAGCCAATTAGAAAGTCCCACGGCAGTGCACGGGAATGCGGTATTTAATTTAATAACAAGATCAGGGTAATATCGAATACACATGGAAATTTAAATCCCTATCTAACCCTTGTAGTCTGAATACAAAACCCCTACCGTTATCGACAAAAAGACTATCCCCTCACTAGAGCGCCGTAACTCTTGGCCGCACCTAATTTGCATTTCTTTATTGGATCGCGACGGAATTGAGAAAAATTCTCCCGCGCTCTTTTAATTACAAAGTGTATTATTTACATTTAATTTACAACGCCCTCGCAAATTGTAATTTTAGGCATTCCTTAGATTTACAGTGTTTTTAATTTGGAAAAACAAAGATTTACAACGCTGTACCTATTACACTAATAAAAACGAACTGTTTTGAATACCTAAAATAAAATGGAAGATTTTCACATAACATAACATCACGCCTAGGTATATAAACCACAAGGGTGTAGCGGAGTTGTATAACACCTGTGCTGTTTAGGTCCTGTGATAGGGGATAAGCCTATCGCCATCCACCGCGCATAATACCAACTATACTGAGTACAGTATAGTTAAAATCCCAAATAAATCTTTTACCAGACCCGGGCATCAATCAAGGCCAATACTTCGTGGCAACCTCATACGCTAACCACCAAGACTACAGGCAGTTGTAAAATTTTCATGACGGATTAATTAAAATCTTTTTCACATATTTAAAGCTGCGTAGATTATATTTTTTCTGATGTAATAATGTTATCATTCCAGATATAATTTCGACTTGTCTCACCTAATGGTCTCACTCAACTCGCAATCCATGCCGGAATGTTATCATGTTACCGAAACAGTTATTATCACGTATCTCCTAAATATGCACTAAAACCAAACCAATACAACAAACGAAACCACCATTAATATTAATGTACCCACCATAAAATGTATCACGTGGTACATTTAAGCACCTTTGGCTGGCAATAGTGGCAATTGCCAGCAATCGCGTGATTGGCCGATAGATCAGGTGCAGCGCGCCATACATCGCGGTAAGAGCGCCATGCCTCTGCAAGCACATTACTCTGAATGTTTTATACTAACGCCAAGGATAAAGCTTCCAGAACGATCTATCGCACCCAATCGGTTGAAGAATTGAGGCGGGTTTCCAAGAGCGTTTTTTGCTGATTCATATTTGCAAGAAAATAATTCACGAGACCGATGGTTGTCTGAAGCGTGCTAAATATAAAAAAGTAACTGAAATAGGAAACCCTTTATTGAAACTGTTAAGTTAACCTTTCGTCCTAAAAGTCATAAAACTTATTTTTCAAAATATTTGCAAGTTATCAAAGCTAGACATCTTGAATGGCCAAAACGCATGTTCAATAAAATATTATATTTAATTTTATTAAGTACAAAATGCATCTTTTCCTGCAGAAAGCAAAATTGTTGAATTTAGAATTAATCATTATTTTTCACGATACATTCAAACTATTTGGAATCTATTCGAAACAAAACTTTTTTGAAAATCACAGGTCCGCGCATGTCAAAGAACAATATTAATTTATCTAATTTTAGATTATTGTTTAAATTATCGATATACATAATGTGCTAAAATTCACCAATACAATGTGCATAATTTAATAGCTGTTCATTTTAATCATAAATGGTTGAAAACTTTGTGTGAACACCAATTTTATCTTCATTTCAATCCGTTTCAAACAGAAGATCCTGACTGTCTAAATCCAATGCGTAAGTATTTTCAATTACATGTTTTAATTTACTTCACTTATAATTTTGCTTTTGCAAACTTTACACATTGTCATTATTGGTAGTGACAATACTATGATATTATTTCAAACAATTTTAAATACCGCACGAACCGCACGCAAGAATCTAACCATTTTTCGTTATTATTTGACCATATATCTACACACAAGTCACATGAATAAGAAATGGCTGTAAATAACCAGCAATATGTCACACCACCAAAACTAAAAACCCGAAAGCTGTAACATTTTTCAAAGAACAATATTTATGGGCGCACAATTGAATTTCACACTTGATTTGATTTCCAAGGCATTTGAAAAATCCTTACGGGCCACCTACGGAAAGGAACGCATCTGTCAAATAATGGCGGGAAAACAGACCGTGGTTCCTGAACGAAGGGTCGCCATAGTTGCCATGTGTCAAACGGGAAATAGTTATTTATGGCAACCATTCACAAATTGCATTTCGAGGCCGTATTGATATATTGGAATGTTTTATATGTAAATGTGAACGCAAGACGAATGGCTTGCCCTATAAACGGATATACATGATTTAGATGTAAACTGCGGCTAATGCGGTCTTAACAGATTTATCTCGCGGATAAAACCTAGCCCTTTTGAACAAGCGAGTATATTGTGCACATTTGTAGCAGAGGCATCGTAAACTCGCAAACCAAGGAAACACTACGCGCCAGCTAAGGAAAACCTATATTGAAAATGAAAAAGTTTATGTCAGTCTACCCTCTGTCCCAAAATTTTTATTCTATGTACCTAAAAAATCCAAAGCAATTATGTATATTCTTCTTTATACGCCGCATGAAACAAACGGCCACGTATTCACGTAGTCTTCCTGATATTTAGTGGTAACTTTAACCCATGGACTTTAACAATTTAACAAAAGCAGATTGCAGATGCGTCGCTTCATCTGAGTAGGTACTACGATATCATGCCTCATGTGCCAGTATTTCCAGGGCCTGATCTCACCACTAAACCGGCACATGGTTAAGAAAGTTACTATTTGCCGCCAGGATTGTGTGACGGCGACCCTCCAGCTTGTTCACAAGAGCTCTACCACCAATGAATATAATAATATGAGTCTTAAAATGTTCACCGAAGATTAAACTGGTATTTCTGTCTAGTCTACCCAATACACCGTAAGGACCTCCTAGTAGGATCGAACGGCATCTAATCTAGGCTCAAAGACAGTATTGATACATAAATTCACTTGTCATTATCGTGAATAACGGATTGGCTCGTGTGCTCGCTCGCCACGAGCTGACCCCGGTTGACACAATGATTTACTGAAACTAAACCATCGTTCGGAAACGTGACCAAGGCAATGCAAATATTATATTGCTTTTAATGTTGTCCTGCATGGAGTTATTTGGAGCAGAGAATTGCTCTTCAATTTAATAAGGCGGTAAAATTTCATAATGAAATATATTTTGACATATTATTGTCTAAAACTATACGTTATATTAGAAAACATAGAAAAAGTTTATAATTGTTATTGATTGTGTTAATTTTAACAAAAGATGTTCGGAATTCGAATTTGGCGATCACAAAGTTTATTTTGCAAGTACCTAAACATCGTTTTGGTTTTGTTTTTATGAGTGTATTTTATAAAATATTACAAAAGAGGCCGTGGAGCAATGCATAAGGCATCGGTCTTACAATCGAGAGGTCGTGGGTTCGAATCCTGGCAAATTACACCACGGACGTGAACCTCCTCCTTACACAAGGAAATTAAACTTAGCTGAAGGGGGTTAGCAAAAAATAGTAATTTGTATTTGCAAATTACTTGTAAGCTTTTTAAAGGAGAAAAAGAAAAAAAAACAAGGCAGATAATGTAGGTAGGTGTAGGTATTTGATATGTGTATTTCTACAGTGACAATAAATGAAAAACAGGTATAGCTAAAATCAAGTTTTTAGGCGGCTCTAAAGTATACTCGACTCGGCTCGACTCCTCTGCTACCTACAATAGAAACGCAGGAAACACTCACATCACAGATATAAAATTAGTACCTACTTACTACCGTAGGTAAACACTTGTGACACCGACAAGCACTTATCAGTGATAATATAATGGCACTTATTGTTCCGATCAGAATATTTCCATTTTTTATTTAGGCACACAGCTTACTGTCTTTTGCCGGTAGGTGTTGCAATCAGAATATTTATCTACGCTCTTTCTGTTTTGTTCTCGTTGCTAATTATACCATGCTCAGCTTATCGAAGTCACTCATATACGAAACATGAATCATTTGCTATATCAATATCCTTAATAATCCTTACTAAGTAATATAATATTAGAAACCAACATCACACATAATCGGTTCAGTGGTTTGGCCGTGACCGATAACAGATAAAACCCTTGTTCAAAACTCATGAAGAATATAGCATACTTTTTATCGTTGCACCACGCTGGCCCAACCTGTAGCATAAGTGTTTTATGGAGTACTGTTTGGACCATTCGAAGTTAATCCATCATTCAAATAAGTAAATCAATGAAAACAAAAAAAAATAAACAATTTTTTTTTTTGTAAACATAAACGTTACAAGTTGATAATCAACGTCTCGCTAGCTAGTCAAATTTGGTGAGGAAGGATAAATTTTACGCTACTGGTCTATTTTTACATACACTTGAATCACGTGCTGTTGCCGCGTTAATCAAATTTTGTTGACCTTGTCTGGGCTGCCAACTAAAAAAACTATACTATTTAGTAAATTTATTAAATTTACTACAGCAGTGTGAAAATGTTTCAAACGCTTCCAGGCATCGTCATGTAATCTTGACTAAACATAGAACAACCGTCAAGACGCTGTCGAACCGCAGTGCCAGCCATAATATGTGAAAAACAGAATGGGGACTTTGCTGGGGTCTAATATTTAATTATAGTAGCAAATACACTTCGAGGCTATTTTTTTAATCATAGATTTGATTTCTACTAAACTTGTTAGATTATAATACTCTAACTACAGCTTTAGCTTGCATTCATTTCTACCATTAGAAACTTAATTATTGGTTGTATCTTATCTCTAGCAGGTGGCAACATTGAGCTGTCAGTTTAGTAGTTTGCGCAGACGTGTTCGACGTTCGCCAGCCGTGACCTTGAGTTAACAAACACAAAATAATCCAAACAAGCCACTATGGATTTTAACGATAAAGTTGTGTTAATAACTGGTGCAAGTTCAGGCCTCGGTGCAGCTACTGCAATCTACATGGCAAAGTTATCTGCAAAACTCGCTCTGGTGGGCCGCAAGGATCCTAATCTTAAAAGAATCGCCCTCTATTGTGAGAAATCAAAAGGTGTTAGAGCTCTCGCAATAACAGCTGACGTTAACGAAGATGTGGACGCTGAGAGAATAATCAATGAAACAGTGGAACACTACGGAAGATTGGACGTCTTAGTGAACAATGCTGGCGTTATTGGAATGGGCGGGATCAAAAACTCGTCGATGGAAATTTACGACAAAGTTATGTCGACAAACATGAGAGCTGTGTACCACTTAACAATGCTTGCTGTTCCGCATTTGTCACAGTCGAAAGGCTGTATTGTTAACGTTTCATGTATTGCTAGTACAAAACCGAGTACGATGGCATTGGCATACAATGTCTCGAAGGCCGCGTTGGATCACTTCACGAAGTGTATTGCTCTCGAGTTGGCGCCAGATGGCATTAGAGTAAATTCTGTAAACCCGGGATTTGTGAAAACTAACTTGTTGAAAGACATTGGTTTAAATGAGGAGCAGCTGGCCATGTTTGTGGCCAATGTCGTTGGTAACATGCCTTTGAAGAAAGCCGTGGAAGCCGACGAGGTAGCTGCGTTGATAGCATTCCTGGGTAGTGATAAAGCTAAAAGTATTACTGGGTCGAACTATATTATAGATGGCGGTAGCATTTTGCGCTAAGTACTTATTGATTTGTGCCTGTGATGATAGTATAGATTAAATCGAATGATCTTAATGTACTATGCAAATTAAATAAGAAAAGATTTTTCGGCCATTTTAAATGTGTTCCATTGTACACAAATATTTTAAAAAAGGAACAGGCATCGAAATTTCGTTCATATTCTAGCGAATGGAACACGTCATTCAATATGGCCAAAAAATATTTTCTTATTTGATTCGCATAGTAGTTAGGTAAACTTATGTACTTAGCAATATACCCTTAATAACTTTCAATTAAGATAATTAATGATAAACATCAAAATCGATCAAATAAAGGGGTGCCTACGTAAAATTGAATTTAAATAATGTTAAATGGTGTGTATTAGACTGTATTTATTAATTTAAGGTTTAAAAATATTGTAATATAAAATTTACTATATTTAAGTGTCATCTTATCCTGTTATCAATCCTTAAATGTTGTATTTTAAAAACTTATTTATTATTTACTAAAACCTAGTCAAAAGCTTCGCTGTTCAAACGCCATAATCAATATTTTATTACAAATATATGTACCTATTAGAATTATTTTTAGAAATCAATATAAGAAAAGAAAATCTTATCAAATTTTTATTTATACAACAACAAAATTGTATAAGTTGAAAATAAAAATTAAATAAATAAAACCTTTTTACTATCAGGAATACCTATATCGTCAATACAGAAGTTTTTCTAACCATGAAATATTCAATAGGACGTAAGACTTGTACGATTTTCTCGTCAATACGATCCGCCAGTGAGATTAAGTGGCTAGACCAAAATGGCACGTGCTATTACCTAGATGAAACCTAGAACTTAGGTCTCGAAGATTTAAGATACGGGTCTATAGAGCTACTGCAAAAACGTTTTGACGAGCCCGCTACTATTTGTTATCGAAACAAAACCGATTCGAGATAATGTTGGAGCGGTATAATAAAATCCTAATCAATATGATAACATATATATACGATAAGAAACAATAAAAGTTCGATTATAATGATGCTAATAGCCCTGCACAGATTTTATTGTCTTGTTCGACTAAAACAATATCACGAATTCACGAGATATTACGGTGTAATTAAAGTTATTTTTTAAAATGAATACACGAGACCATCTAATCGATAATAATCTAAAAACTATACTTTCTACATTGACCCTAATTGTTTTAATACTCAATAACTTTATTACATTCCACAATTTATTACAGATATTATGATAATAATCATTAATAATGTAAGTACAGATCATCGTCGACCCTGTCCGGCAAATTAGTAGAGAGAGGCAGATTACGAGCACAACAATATCTCAGTAAACAAATGCGTTTCTTTTTTCTGGACGATACTTTTCACACGCAATAACACCTACATTTTGTCACTCAACCCAGGTGACGTATACTCACTACAAATAAAACGCCTACAAGTGAAAACAGAACGAGAACCAGTAGTAGCTCGCATACAAAACTCAACAGAACCAGTTTCTGAAAACACCAAATATGGTGGATTCTTTTTCCTATTAAACAATGTCTATCTTGATTGCGTAACGAGTACAACCCGTAGCATATTTGCAAGAAGTTGTATAAAACAGTGCTTAGTAAGTCAATACTGCACGTAAGTGGACAAGCTTGTTGGAATTTACAACCGCATTTGTTAGGTGTATCTGCAAGTTTGATTTTGATGTCATGTAATGTATGTATGGTGAGTGTACTTATTTACAACTAGTTTATATTAACAAAAAATAATGAAAAGTATAAGAACGTTTCGAATAAACCGTTCAAGTTAGGACTTTAGAATACTTACCTATGTCGCGAGCATAGACAGGATTTTATTTAGGGGATGGTTTTGCTTCTTGCGAGGAGGAGGAATGCGCATGAAACTGTTACTCACTTGCAAAGCAGTCTGAGATATTTGTGGTGTGAACCCCCAAACCACCCTCCTGGCTACGCCCATGACCTATGTATTACTGAAAAAGAGATACCGGTCGGTAACACAAATGAAATACTGATAATTAAAAATCACCCAATCACATAAAAGTATAAGAAATCAAAAAAATTACCAGCATAAAAATGTGTGCCCTAATGACGACTATTTATTTGACAGCTCAGACTAAAAAAACAATATGGACACGCCATAAACACAAATATATATATATATATATATATGCAAGAGCTCGTCAAATCATAGGATTAGACAAATAGTTTTGTATGTCGTGCAAGAGCTATGCTCTTCCACTTTTGAGAGCGGGGGGCCCTGACAATGACACCTCCGGTTGGTTTATTGCTCTGTGTTTGGCAGTATTGATTCGTCTATAAAATCTTCGTTTAATAAAGAGTTAAACTTGAAACCCGACAGTACCCTGAAAATTAACATCGAAACAAGCCTTACTTGGCAGTTGGGTAAAAATTGCCTTCATACAAAAAATATTTCAACTTATGTATTCACTTTACATACTGACCAACCTTGGTACTTGTAATGCGTAAAAAGTTCATCGCCGATTGCAGCGTCAACAAATTCGAAACAGGCACGTGCTATAGAACCTTAATCGGTTTTTAATCAACTTATTCAAGTGGGGATGTAGCTCAGTGGTAGAGCGTTCGCTTTGCATGTGAAAGGCCCCGGGTTCGATCCCCGGCATCTCCAAATTTTGGACTTTTTAACATTGAACTGGTGACAACAGAACATGTGACCGAATCTATGTCTAAACAAATAACATTGTCAAAATTTCACTTTGCTTTTCGATTTAGTTTTTGTATTAAACTTCAATAATTATTTCATTTTCACCCTACTTATTTTTTTTATTTTGAGGATAATACGACGTAAAACAAAAACCGAATAAAAACCATGTCACAAGCGCTTGTATTTATCTGAAAAGTACAAATTAAAGTTAAAAAAAAATATATACAATTAAAAAAAAAAAACCGACTTCGTCGTGTAGGGTAAAATTATAAAAAAAATACACAATCACCCAAAGGAATCACAATCAAAACTAAATCATGTGTGTACTGATTTATTTGTTACACTCAAAATAATTTAATAAGGTTACTGTAATTTGAAATAAATTGTGAACATTATAATTTAAATATTGACTGTAAAATTAAAATTCTCAATGTTAGCGAAGGAATGGATTACATCATGTCCATACCTTACATAATGAATCGATATTATACATTTACGATTATATACATCAATTTCTGTCGATTCATTAACAATATTTGAACACGACTCGAAGAAGACACGACGAGCTTATACGAACATGCTAATCTAGCAAACTCTAGGGTATACAATGAACACATTGTAATTTGGGAATAACCTAATTATAATGTTTAAGGCTCGATTCACATCTGCAGATTACTGATATCTAGTACATACCTTGTATACAGGCTGGAGTAGACACTTAGGCGGACACACAAAGTTATCGGGGGAATCCATTGTAGACGATTAGTCGTCAAGACGTCAGACGAAAAATCAGCCATTATCATACAGATATAACACATACACAGGCTATCTAGACTCTAAATAACCAATGTTATGGAAGTTGATGTATTTAGAGCTTGGTAATATATGTAGATAATTAATGAATGAGATGATTAAATTTTGTACTTTTTTCGAAGAAAAATAACAATTTATTTATTTCACTTCACATATAAAGTACAAAAATTTATTTCGCCCATAACACCGAATTGTGTAATTTTTTCATGTTTGTTTTTATTTGTTTTCGTTACTTTTATTTTCTACCGTGTATAATTTAGCTAGAAAGAATAGATATTCTTACATATATATGTAGGTAGATAAATGCGTGTCTAGACTAGACCCTGATAACCACTATCATGTTTTTTTTATAAATGTGCCTGTGTGGTAAGTCTGTAAGTATCTGTAGATGTAAATCGACCAGAAACGTTTAGAATCTCGAGCTTTTTGTAGCTTAAGAGAAACGAAATTACAATAAATCTATTATAAACTATATACACGCAGGTAAGCTCGCATCGCTAACAAGCCATAGCCAATTCATATTTTTTACTTTTTAAACAATATTTCAATTTTTATAAATTTAAACAAGTTTACCTGTGCGTACACAACTTAAAGACTGATAGAACGTACACATTACTCGTTACAACAAAATTAAAATATTAATAAACACTAAGATTTCTATCAGTCTCGGAATACTGACTAAAATATCATTTCTGAAGGCTTTGGTTACATTTAATTTTATTTCAGATCATGTAAGGGTGTAAAATACCTTCCAATATTTATAAAAGTATGTGCATAATTAAATTATGTTTTGGAGTATTGACGGCACACGTTACACACATTGCGGACCTCTCAGAAAACTTATTTTAATCATCCTAAAACAAATAGGAGATAACTCGATAAGGCTACACTTTCTTAGATATATTTTTAATTTTCACATTCAATATTACTTTACAGACATCTCAGTCAGCTACGCTCATAGATCTATCCTAAATAAATTACGTAAACACGGGCCAACTAAACGTCTACATAGCTCGAATTCAAATTTGAACACCAATACCGTATCACTCTTATCTAAATTTTACATACATTTTGCTGTGTTTATTTTTCATCTAACTTACAATTTTTACACTAGTTTTAAGAGTCGAAGAGGTCGCGAGCAGGAATGTGATCAGAAGAATTTAGAGTTTAGAACGTTGGTACAGAGACGGAAGAAAATTTAAAGATGGCGACGATAACTGCGACCTTAGAGTACTGCTCTGGTGAACGCCCGGCGCTGACGTCACAGACGTAGCAGCAGCGTCACTCGGGGGCAGCGGCAGCGGCAGCAGCAGGCGCGGGCGGGCAGCAGTTCTCGTTGAGGTCGGTGGGCTTGCGCGGCGGCGGGGTGCTATGCGCGGGGCGGGGGCGCGGCCAGCGGCAGCGGGAGGGCGCAGGCCGGGCGCGAGGGGCTGGCGCGGCCGCAGGACTCCAGCGGCGCGATGGACACCACTGAGGGCCGCTCCGACGGCGCCACGGTCGGCGCATCCACATCATTCTGGAACCATCCAAGGCGCTCAGCACACCTGCCGCCGGCTACAACACCAGGACGAGCGGGACGGGACGGGAGGGAGGGGGGGCACCGTTACTCACGAGCATTCCGTGACGTCACATACGCCGGTCGACTGTTGGTCGTCATCGCTGATTCGCCCTTAGCTTTTTTATGGGCATTGTAAACAATCAATTGATCGTATCGATGTCCTATCGTACAAGGCAGCTGAACCTTAACGTAAAGTTAAGATGTCGGTATGTGGTCGTCAATTTATAAATCGGCTGGATAATTGACCTTCTGACTATGACATTAAAAAGATGCTGGATGACAACGAAAAGGGAATGCGCGGCGAGCAGGCAGCATCGAACTGACCTAAGTCAAACTTGCACCTGCCACCTGCGCCCAGCGTTATTCGTCCAGTCGTCGTTTCCCCTCACCCTTATAGCGTCACATTGCAAACTAGTACTATCTGGTCGAGTTATAGGTTGATCGACTATAAAGTGGCTCTAGATGGTAGATAAATATTTTTTTGGATCAATAACGGGGTATTGCTAAATTAGAGAACTTTGTCATTAATGCTATCATTATATATGCATCATTATAATATAGTTAATACATAAATCAGTCGACGAACGTCTGTAACGGTCACTCTGTGCTGCTGATGGTACTGAACTACCGTGATACTATGGAAACAAGAATTCATGGAAAAAGTATATATTTGGACTGAACGCTTTACATTTTATCCATTGACTAGAATAACTTAAAATATGATGTTTTGGAAGCTTGTGTAGGTTAATGCCTGATTTTGAATAGCAAGGTTTTAAAATGGATATAAGCATTGAAGCTGTTATGATATTAATATTTTAAATCCATATGCCTATTGATGTGTTTTCAGCCAATCCCGGTGTTGTGCTATTTTATCTAAAATCCGGTTCGAAGGACCAGCAAATATTAAATGTTAATGTTACCCAGGACATAGATTAAGATAATAGTTCTTGAGTACACTTAGAAGATCATTTTCATCTCGAAAAAATAAATGAAAATAGTTATTAACGCATTATTTTGTTATATTATGCTCTCAACTGTTTGTACGCAAAAATTGTGGGCAACGTATAGCGTAGATTGGGCCTCCTTTCTGGCTAAGACTAAGCAAATAGTCTCAATCGTATTAAGAAGTAAATTATTGTATTATTGTCTTAATGCA
The DNA here is from genome assembly GCA_905147285.1 of Hypena proboscidalis. Lineage (NCBI taxonomy): Eukaryota > Metazoa > Arthropoda > Insecta > Lepidoptera > Erebidae > Hypena > Hypena proboscidalis. The sequence continues at coordinate 5,344,687 of LR990147.1, forward strand.
TTTGAAACTTACAAAAAAATATGGATTTAAAATATAGCAGCACTTTGGTGAGGTGGTGCTTGAATTCAATGCCTAGAAAACAAATGAAATAGCGTGCTATATAACTTGATTTCAATGGCGCCCAATCGTCGCATGACTCCGCACTGTTTAGACAGACGGACTGCGTTTTAACTGCAATTTATTTGCATTATGAATTGCATTAAAACAGACAAATTGTACTGTGAATACAATCTGACTGAAGCCTATCTCGCTCGCACTATTCAACATAACTTTACGGTATGAAAATAACGAAAAAAGTTTAGCTATCAATGAAAAATGTTCAACTGTGCGATCTAGATAGCAAACTGTAAAGCAAGAAGATATTATTAAATCTACACCAAAACGTAATGTCATGCTGACCTGCTTTTTCTAAGTACTTAAATAGAACCTGGAATCATAAGTCTATAGGGTACACTTATGTAAAAGTCCTACTAAGGATGGAAGAATACTTTTTTATAGAAATGTAAAACTGTAACTCACCAATACTTTAGCAGTCAGAGTATAGAAGCTTAAGGCCGGAGAGACAGACGAATCTGAGTTATAAGGTTCTATTTTGCTTGAATCCTAAAAAGGCAGCATGACATTAAGTTTAAAAAGTTTGAAAGAACTTTTAACAGTTCTATAATCGATGGTATGGGGAAAAATATACTAAGGCCACATGGTTGTATCTAGGGGATAGGGTATTTGAAATTTAGTATTACATTTTACGAACCCATCCTTTGATTTGGGACAAAAATAATATTTAAAAACTACAGGCTGAATTTATCAAGTAGGTTTCATGCCGATTTTGCCAACTAAAGACCCATTTAGACAATTCAAGTTTCATAAAACAATTCTCTTGCCATCTCTGTCTTTATAATCGCAATAAACAAAGCTAGCATTAGAATCACTTTGTGAACTTCACGCCTCCAATAATTCTGCACTGTAGATAGATACCGATACAATGGTCAAAGGTAGCAAAGAATAATGAGTGCAAAAAGCAAAATGTATTATAGAAGATAGAATGGAAAATAGCTGTTATAACACCATGCAAGTGTGCTGTGTGAAATTGTAATCTTATTAAAAAAATAACAAGAAATATATACATATATAAAACTAAATACAATAGGAATAAATGTATAAATAGATACATTTAAATCTAAATATGTATTATAATTATTCTATCTAAAGGTATAATTATAAAGTATTGGGTTTCTATGTATATTTTTTATATATAGCGGCGTTCTTGAATTACAATTAATGATTTTGGAACGGTCTACAAACACTTAGGTGATATAAATTTTAAATGAATACAAATATAAGGCGTAGATATGTCAACTAACTTTTCAATATAGACATTATGAACATAGAAATGAAGTAAAATTCTACTATGAATAGTCACTACGATTCGAGCGTTTTGATGATACAGTTGATTTGATATTCGTTTCGTGCCATGTCAATACGAGTTACTTTAGAATAACTTAAGTATGCTCCGATTTATTCAAGTAACAATTTTGGGCAAATCTTATAGAAAAATACTTAATAGATGCCGTGTTTTTTTTTTCAATCTTACTGGTAATTTGCAAATACAAATTACTAGTATTCGGGTTAACCCCCTCCAGCTATGCTTAAGTCGCTTGTGTTTGGAGGAAGTTCACGTCCGTGGTGTAATGACCAGGATACAAGACCATCTCTCGATCGTATGACCGATCCATTGCACCACGGTCGCTTCAATTAAACTATAAAATTTAAAAAAGAAACCATATTAAGCTACACGAAACGAAGGATGCTCGCACCTAACTTTAATGAACAAAAAACCGAAATGATTTTTACAATGATAATATATATTACATTTTTGTACTAAAAACCGACTAATTTCAATAAGAGCCTACATCATTATTCTAGATAACAATACGTAAACTATAAAATACATAACAATATAAACTTGAGATTTTATCTCACTTATACCTGCATGTCGCGTCATGGAACCTAAATAAAATTATTGTCAATTAAACTAGAATCTCTTAAACGTCACACCAAATACATTGAACATTCTACCTACTTACAATTAGTTTAACAATACAATTATCCATACCTATACTTCAAGACACCAACATTTTTATAAAATTGTTTCTCTAATTATAAGAAATCTATTTGATCGGCTTCATGCGATTTTGACATTTTGACATTTCACGTTTATTATTGCTACGCTAATAAAATTTTAAAAGTACCTAAAAATTCAACATCCATTCTATAAACAGTTCTTCTTCTTAAAATTATAACAAAATCTAGCTCTATATCCATAGCAAGTACGTCATAAAACCTTCTAGCTCGGACTTAATAAAAAGAACAACACTATGTGTCTATATTGTCTATAGCTTGTTCCCAACGAGGTTACATCACTATCGGGGTGGTTTCCGGTAGCCATACTATTTCGGTACATTTGTTTATTTCCTTTGTCTACGAACTTACTGTGAGCCACGGTCTTACATGCCAAGTACGCTCGCCTGAGCGCTATGGTCACTTTGCCCTGACAACCAGTTACAACGCGAAGCTTTAATATTACACACGACTCATATAAAAAATGCTTGAGAACAATCTGAGGTAAAAAAACGCCTAGAATAAGTTTCTGATTGAAATAATTAGATATTATAAATAGAAGCACTCAAATAAATATTATTGTAAAGGAAATGTGAGATATTTTTTGTTTAAAATGATTTGTGATACCTACTATAGACAAACATTCAGTTAGCTTATTCGAGGAAATTTATTGTAGGTGGAAATTTAATATTGTCATTAATTACATTAAGCAAGTTTAAATGGATTTTCAATCATCATATTTTATGTGCTGTCTTCCTAGTTCTCTAATCAATCTTTCCAATATTAAGCTTGCACTTGCACGAACAAATTACAACACAAATATATTAACTTTTTGTTTCAACAAAGTAGGCTAAAAGAGCTGTAGTTTGTAAAAAAAACCATAAGACACGGTAAAAATAGCACGCACGATTATTTCAGACCATCAGTAATTAATATTATTTTTAATTTACCATCAGATCGCTTGATATATCCTAGCTTACTGCAAACATAGTCTTTAGTAGGTACACAACAAAAATTTCGAATGAAATCCAATTCGAAATGATATAATTCTTACTGACTAGAATATAAAAGTCATGCTTATTGAAAATATTCTCACCACGCTAACTCCAGGCTTTGCCTGCAATTCACAACACGATTTGACACTAACCTTCTATAATATCCTATTCTAAGGCAGTGTTTTTCACTTATATTTAACTTATGATTAATGGATACATATAATATAAGGATGTATAATTGTACATAAATGTATACATATATGAATACAAACACAAAAATATATATACAAAGGTATATAATGGATTGCAGCGTTCATTATACAGATGATATTGAGTTTGATTGAAGACTCAAAGAGGCTAAAAGAGAACAATAAGGACTCTACATAATAAATGTAGCCAAAATAGTTTACTTAAGTAATCTGAATAAAAAACTAGCACCATATCAGCTTTTTTGGTTTATTTTGTATGCAATTTTAGTAAATTTAACCAAATATGAGTATAATCTCTATAATGAACACCACCATCCACAAAAACGAAATAATCCAATAACCAGTGAAAAATAATAAACGTAAAAGATGTGAGAGAACAAAATGCAGCATTTTAACCTTGACATTGGCAAGGTTAAGGTCAAAGATATCATCAATTCCACCCATAGTCACATTGAAATGACACCAAAATCAATGAAGTAAGAATTAGTGAGATAAAAATCTAGTATTGCAAATCGACTTTTAATCACTCCAGTGGTTAGGCCACTATCAGACAATTGTATTGGTACTATGACCTTGATAACTGCTAATTAATTACTTCCACAAGGTTTTAGTCTTTCATCTATAGCTTGAAGCTATAGCAATCACTCACCACACAGTAAATAGAGTAAGAATGAGTGATGTGCTCGTATCACGTGTTAGACTTTGACCTTGACTTTTTCAAACAACTTAAACGCCATAGGGAGGTACTGTTACTGACGATCACAAGAGAGCAAATTGAGTTCAAAGAGACTTAGACCTCTCGAAATAATTATCTCTAAATGGTCTTACGATTGTAACTATTCTTTGAATAGAGAGATTAGAGAAAGAATGGTTGATAAAGAAAGCTAGTATTATTTGTAACACTTTGACCTTGACCTTTCCAAATAAATTACCTCCAAATGGCTAGTCTCTCGACTGTAGCCATAGAGTAATCACCAAAGAGTAAATAGTGTAAAAATGAGTGATATGAAAGCGAGTATCATGTGTAAGGCTTTGGATTTGACCTTGGCCAGAGCGGCCACGACTCTTGCAGTGACAGTTACCTTTAAGGGCACGGGGGGCACTTCGAGGTGGTATCCGATCTCGCACAGGTTGCGGAGGAGCTCGAGACCTGGAAAGTAAGTGGAACGAATGATGGCTACATTATTATGTCATATCATGTTACATTTTAACGCCTTTTGACACAAATGGGCGTCTGCATTTGATTGTATTGTCTGTTGAGACAAGTGATAAGTTAAGCTTTAGATCAAGTGTTAGGGTTTTTATTACACCACCAGATCGACGTCCATCGACACCGTTGGTGTAATGACACACAAAGACTGTGACTAGTGTCGCATCGTGAGAAACGTCTATATCCAGCAGTATGCTGCAACAGAGTGCTGATGATGTAAATATATAACATAGCCCAACCAAACAGCTCTATGACAATCAGACTTCGAAAATTCTTACTCACCAGGATCTCTATTAAGTCCGTATCTAGTCTCCCAGGCATCGAACAGCCTGTTGTAGTACCGCGGCCCCGCGAGAAATCCCAGGTACTTGTGCGTGTCCCTCGAGGGGAATATCCTCTCCATGTCCGAGCCTGTCTGCGTCAGCTCGTCCTCTGCTTGGATGAGGTGGCGGACGTCGTCCGGGGTCAGGGTTGAGAGGATGTCACGGAGATACTGTGGACAAAATGTTGAGATTGATGGCACTTTATTCGTAAGCAAAAAGGTAAAAAGAAACTAGTGACCTTGTTCTTCGTCTTCTTTCGTGTCAATGGCTTTTATTTTATACAGTTTTCGCAACAACGTCCACTCCTTTTTTAGTTGTCTGTATTAGATCTTGACGTGTTCACGTTGCAGGAAACAACGGGCATGATATCATGTGAGCCATATTTTGTGTAGGGAAGCCACGCCACGCTCACAATTAATGTTATTTATTGGTGTGATTCCCTACTTGTCCTATACGGTAAGGTCCCTTGTTTCTTCAATTCTAAAATTCAATTTCAAAGTAATTATTATTGACCAACGGGTTTGTTTCCTATTTACATAATGGTTATTAACGCTAGGAAAGATATTGCTTTTTTTGACCTATCAAACTAAAGTTATTTGGTCGCCAACTTATCTCCAACTCTTAAGAAATGTTTTCGTTGGATAGTTTTAAGGCATAATTATAAATAATATGCTGTTCAATTTGTACACTAAAAGTATAACTACATATAATTATTATGAAAATAAAGCTCACCATTTCACGCTCTTCCATATTAGTGTAAATAATGTGTTTATCTCTTTCTTCTTTTGACAGGTACACTGTGTACAACCGGTTGTCGTAGGGCAACCCAGCCTGAAATAAGAAAAAAGAAACAATTAAAAATATTTAGATGCATGTTTTTAAATATTTTGGTTATTATGAAGCCTTAATAAGCCCTTATAACATATTTATTTATCGTATCAGATCGTCGGCACTGCACGCTGCGTAGGTAATGAGTTGTGTTGTGGGTATGTCTGAGCTGTACCTAAAAATTTCACTGGTCACGATCTTCTTCTTCTTCTTTCGTGTCAATGGCTTTATGTTATATAGTTTTTGCCCAAAAAGTAGCCTTTTTCTGTAGCTTGCATAAGATCTTGACGCGTACACGTGGCAGGAGACAACGGGCATGACAGCAAGTGAGCCATATTTTGTGTAGGGAACCCGCACTCACAATTGATGGTATTTGTTTGTGTAAATCCCCACTTAACCAGGTTCTCCCTGCAGCAGCCAACTTGTGTCCCAAACCCACAACCTCGACTCAATCGCAAGTCCGACTACTTCCTTATAGAACGCACTACAATCATGGCGCAGAGGGCAGCACTAGCACAGTTAACAAACCGCCTCGCGCCAAAGCCATTGTGTACTACTTCGTATACTAGTTATACTTGCCATCATGCTTTGAAGAACAAGTTAGACGTAAGTTTAATATTCACCAGTTTATGCGGCTTGTCCTTGGACAGCATTTCTAAGTTAGTTTTGACAGGCACTTGGAATTGCGCGATGTTGAGCACCGTCGTCACCAAGGGCCCCTTCACGTGGATGTCGAGGGGAGACGCGCTGTGCAAACTCGGAGATATGTTCACCTGAAATAATTAACATGAGTTGAGTTTTTCTATATATACACTTTATGAATCACATAAAAATACCTTTTGGTTGAAGTTATATTCATATACAGATTCAAAATATGGCATAAGCATTCACATAATATATTGTATTAATAATTAAGTAAGTATTAACATAATATAATATTAATGTATTTTAAATAGCTATTAATTTATTACCTAAGTGTCTTCACACGTGTTTAAAACTGCACCTACTATCTACATCTCTGCATCACCCAAAGGTTGACTGGTAGAGAATACTTTTAGTATTAAGTCCGCCTTAGTACATTTTAGTGCATAAAGTATGAATAAATAAAAAAATAAATAATAAGTGCAAGGTTGGCGTTGTGGTGTTTTGTTGTGTCACATGGGACAAATCTTTGTGTGACCCGCAAAGATTTGTTTGCACTCTGGGTGTGCTTAGTGTGTTTGTAAACACCCCGCGACACAGGAGTTATTCCTAATGCGGACGTCGTTTAATAAAACAGTTAAAATAATAATAATAATAAAAATTCACTTTAAAACAAATAATATCTTGGTATTTTTTTGTAATTTTAGGCTTTGGTCCGAATAAGTGTTTACAGCACTAACAATCATTATCCCTCGGTCCAAAATAGGAAGTTAATTCGGCACTGGTTTTTAGCCTGTACTTAAAGTCAATTTCGGTCCTAAGCCTTCAAACAAGTAGAAAAGTGTCACTATACCTCCAAGAGCCAAGGTTTGAGATCCTCATCGAGCAGTACATCAATGCCGAAGAGTTCGTAGCAGTTGTAGCGCGATGTGATGTTGGCCTTCGTCAGAGAGCTGATGCTGGCTTCTCCTGACAGTATCGTCTTGATTACCAAGTCCTTCATAGATTCCCACAGGCGGTCTGTGTCTACCTTCTTTTCGGTTCTTAAGAAGTTGAATAAGGTTTGCAGTGTCCTGAAAAATAATTAATAATAAGTGTACTAGGCGTGTGAGTTTTATACAGTTATAGTTGATATGGAAAATATAAAGTCGAGCTAACAATTTTAATTTTGTTAGAATTTCGATGGCCAGACGATCATTACTCAAGCTGTTTTATTAATACCTATTGTTTGTATTATTTAGGACATGTTACTTGTTCTTTAGGGTACAGTCGTATTCACTGAAGTTCTGATTTTTAACTAAAAACCCAAAAACACTTTTGCGCTTTATTCTTATTTCCAACATTGTTAAAAAAAGTTGAATATACAGGGTTATTGGGTAAGTCGACCTAGATCCGTTAAGAGGTGGTAGTTCCCATCATTTCTGACTGATCTGACTATGAAACACCCCACCCTAAACCTAACCGTTTTCGAGATATTGGACTTAGAAGGTTTTTTTAAAAAATATCCCGATTTCTTAACTATAGCCTATTTTTTTTGTATCCTATGCCTTTTATTTTTTTTTAATTCTGATTTTTGTGTGCCAGATAAGTTTGTTTATAATTCTCAACCCAAAAAGTGCAAGTATCTGAACCAATGGGATCGTAGTAGACGATTGATACCGTAAAAAAGTAATTAATTTGAAAAAAAAAAATTGTTTCTTTTAGTAATATTTAAAAAAAAATCTATGGCGTTAGTTCTGCAGATGTTTTAAATAATATCTACGTTCCATTAGCTATCCAACAAGGTATCACAAGCTAGGGTCTTATCACAATTCATAGAAAAAAAATCGATAAAAGGCTCTCAGGTAGCAGTACAAATTTGGGTTCTTTGGTCCTATTGTTCTTCCACGGAGCTGTGGTGCGTGCGAGCGGGACAAACTGACCAGGTGCAAGCGAGATAAAATAATCCCGGCCAATTTGTTGTTATTGTTTCGTTTTAGTCTGCTTCCGTGATTCGTCCGTAGTAGATGCGATATTTAGTGCTCTTCATTTCTTACCCGACTTGGCTTGTATTTCTGGACTGTTTCCTACAAATTGTGACTGTGCTTGTTACCTGGACTTTGAATTGTGCTTCTGAATTGGAACTGTTGAAGATGGCAACCTTCACGAACGAGGAATACGCGGATATTCTACTTTGTTATGGGTACTGCAATGGTGTTTCTGCACGAGCTCGTGACGAATACATTGCACGTTATCCCGGCCGCCGAATACCGGATGTCACTGTCTTTGACGGCGCTTACCGGCGACTCAGAGAGACTGGCTCTGTTTTAAGGCGTCGAGCAGACCTAGGCCGACCACGGATCATTGTTGATGATGAAGATGAAGATAATCAAATAGTTCAACGGTTTAGAGCGGATCCAACTACTTCAACTAATGCTGTTGCCCGAGAACTTGGACTCTCGCAGTGGAAAGTGTGGTTTACAGTGAATACTGCAGGCCTCTACCCCTATCACTACACGCCAGTACATGTTATCGAAGAGGGAGATCCAGTGAGGAGGTTAGACTTTTGTAGATTTATGCTTCATGGAGATTTAGAAGACCCAGCATTTTTAAAACAAATCTTGTGGACAGATGAATCAAAATTTGATAAAGATGGAATTACAAATTACCACAACGCTCATTATTGGGCCCCAAAAGCGCAAAAAAATCCTAACCAGAAGAGGACAAAAGCCGCACAAAGAAGATTTAGTTTAAATGTCTGGATGGGAATCATAGCAAACAAATTAATTGGGCCCTTCTTTCTACCTGATAATTTAAACGGAGAATTTTACGAACATTTTCTAAGAGAAGAGTTACCAAATTTATTAGAGGATTTACCCCTAAATCTGATTAGAAACATGAAGTTCCAACACGACGGTTGCCCTGCACATTACAGAAGAGGGGTCAGGGAATGGCTAGACAACGAGTATCCTAATAGGTGGATCGGAAGAGGTGGACCCATACCGTGGCCAGCAAGAAGTCCTGACCTGACTCCCATGGATTTTTATGTGTGGGGACACATGAAGACATTAGTCTACAATGAGAATAATCCAATTGAAACTATTGACATATTAAGACAGAAGATTATTGAGGCTGCTGACGAAATTCGAAGAGACTTAACGACTGTAGTAGTTAAAAGCGGACTAAGACACCGAATGAGAGTGTGTGTGCGAAACAGAGGCGGCCATGTAGAACAAGATTTATAAATTTAAATAAATGTTGTTTAATAATTATTTGTATTGTTTTATTTCGTTTCCTGGCCCAAAAGAGAAGTTTAATCTTAAGTACCATTGTTTTTTTTTACTACCTGGGAGCCTTTTATCGATTTTTTTTCTATGAATTGTGATAAGACCCTAGCTTGTGATACCTTGTTGGATAGCTAATGGAACGTAGATATTATTTAAAACATCTGCAGAACTAACGCCATAGATTTTTTTTTAAATATTACTAAAAGAAACAATTTTTTTTTTTCAAATTAATTACTTTTTTACGGTATCAATCGTCTACTACGATCCCATTGGTTCAGATACTTGCACTTTTTGGGTTGAGAATTATAAACAAACTTATCTGGCACACAAAAATCAGAATTAAAAAAAAATAAAAGGCATAGGATACAAAAAAAATAGGCTATAGTTAAGAAATCGGGATATTTTTTAAAAAAACCTTCTAAGTCCAATATCTCGAAAACGGTTAGGTTTAGGGTGGGGTGTTTCATAGTCAGATCAGTCAGAAATGATGGGAACTACCACCTCTTAACGGATCTAGGTCGACTTACCCAATAACCCTGTATAAATAAATAAATTTGGATTTTTTACATTAGCTAGAACGCCAGAAGCAATTACACTATCCAATGGTCCCAATGACAAGGCCAAATACTCACATTCACACGCACAAGCACACCTAGTCTCAGAACAAATCTTTGCGAATCACACAAAGATTTGTCCCATGTGGGGATCGAACCCACAACACCAGTGCAGTGGAGAGCGGCGGAGTGACCGCCTAATACACTACAGCACACGTGCAGACATTGAACTAAAAGTATTTGATGATAATTTCTTCCCTGCCCCTCCCCCCCTCGGCCTCTTCTAGCTTCTAAAAAGTGCTCTCTGTAAAAAGGTAACCGACTGTGGTATACTATCTGAAAATCATACATACAATCCAGGCATATTTTATGTATAGTATAAAAAATAAAGATTTGTTTTACGTACCACTTATGGCCTTCACACGCGGCGAAGTCTTCATTAGGCGTGTAGTTCTTGGATAATCTATTGATGGAGTAGTTTGTGAGATGCATATACCTATCGTTTAGAGACGCTAGCTCGTCGTTGTACTTAACTGTAAAAAATATCAAATTAATGATTATTAGGCTCTGAACTGTAACTGGAAAAAAAGGGTAACACTGGATAATCAATTTTACTTCATTATTCCGATATAAACTCACGTATGAATGGATGGAAATCGTGTCTAACAGTGCCTGGCAAGTACTAAAAGAAAAGGTACGTTTTATTTGCACACGCTGCGTAGGAAATGATTTGTATGCTGTACCTAAAAATTTATGGACGGAAATATGCAACACATATTAGCGATAATACCCATACATTTAGCGTACCGCTGCATCACCCCGGGCGGCATCTTTGGGACTACGCATATATAACTAATAAATAAATAAATAAATATCACACAACATACATACAACGCCATCTAGTACTATGGGTACTAGAATAACTGATACTAATACATATATTTTTTTGTTTTGTAAATACATACTTATTATACATAGAAACACCCAGACCAAGACAAACCTCCATATGCACACAAAGATTTGTCTTAAGCGTAACTCAGCGTCGCAGGCAGGTCACTACCCACTCCGCCATCCGGCCGTCATAATATGGCGCAAACGTTTGGAATGGGACTAATCACTACACCAACTTGGGCTTTATTTAAATGTGTATGAAATAGAATAATCACCTGAAGCAAACCTCGCCAACCCATCCTTATGGAGATATATCCTTAGTGGGTGAACTGACGTAACAAGAACATACAGCCGGAGATCAAACTTGTTGCCTTTGATGAGGTAGGGCTTCGACACGTAGCGTTGCACCACCACGGGTCGCTTCTTGGGGATCTGCGCCCATTTGGAGACTACTTTGATGCCTGTGCCGCGGGCTGAGGCAGGCTGGAAATTAGAAAAAAATTAATGAAAGTATTTTTAACAGATGGATAAGGTTTCGCTAACGTGGTTGACCGATAGAAATAAACCTGTCCTTCTCCAGGCTTGAACTATGATCAAGATTCAAGATTTAAGACTCAAACGATTCATTTTCATGGCCCTTGAACACGTCAAATACGTCAAATTATAATATAAAATAAATATAGTTTAAAAAAACTAAAAAAACACGCTTTTAAAGCACATCAAACTAAAAAGTGAAAAATAATTCTTATTATAACCTGAAAATAATAATAAACGAAAAATACTAGTACTATTGTGAAAAAAAGCGTGGGTCGCTCGATAGACGAAAAATATGGCACAGAGCGCCCCACGCTTTTTTTCACAATAGTACTAGTATTTTTCGTTTATTATTATTTTCAGGTTATAATAAGAATTATTTTTCACTTTTTAGTTTGATGTGATTTAAAAGCGTGTTTTTTTAGTTTTTTTAAACTATATTTATTTTTCACTTTTTAGTTTTAGTTTTTTTTTAATCCTGGCGATCCTAATCAGGATAATGAGATAAATTTATGAAATTATTATATTGTCGCTGATTCTTTACAAGTGTAGAAAGTTTGAATTAAATCTGTCCGTTTAAAGTGGGTCAAAATCGAGTCCAAAGGAGTCGGTTACATACAAACAAACAAACAAACAAACAAACATACAGGTGAAGCTAATATAAGCGTGTTAATAAATAATAAATAAAACTAATTACAATGGTAAGAATAACCGAAGCTCAGATTATTTTTTTTAATCCAACAGTTAAGAATCAGATTAAAATCAATCTTAGTGTTGTCCAATGGGTATTGCATCTATCTTTGAGCACAATATTTTCAAAAGATAAATATAACAATTAGTATTATGCATATTAAGAGCCACATAAGAAGAGCAATTAATTTCCAAATTTCAAACTATAATCATTTTTGTAGTCTGAAATACAGTAGTAAGCTTTTTGACATAATCTGATGGTAATATATTTCTTAAATTTACCTATCGATAATTCTACCGTCAATACGCGTCTAATGGAAGTTTATTGTAGAAGCGTATACATTGACCTTGGCACGAGTTAGAGATTTTATGGAATAGATTGGTTAAGTGGTTCTCACCAATAATAACATAATAATATATCATAACTAAATCGTAGAGGACATTACTTGTTTGAAGTTGGCGATTACGCTTTCAGATCACTGGCACAGAAGGCATGAAGTAATCCTTCTTTTTATCGACTTAATTTGGAGTGCACGGTTAGCGTAGTGGTTAAAGCGGTCGCCTCGCCGCTTTTAACTACGCTGGTGTTGTGGGTTCGATCCCCACACGGGACAAATCTTTGTGTGATCCGCAAAGATTTGTTCTGACTCTGGGTGTGCTTTGTGTAAAATGTATGTTTGTGAACACCCCCGCGACACAGGCGTAATTCCTAGTGCGGGCGTAGTTTTGTTAATAGAGAAAATAAAATTAAAAAAATTCAATTACAAGAACTGTAAAAATTCTGTATAATTAAAATAAAATAACACACAGATAGACCGAATCAACAAGCGTTAATATAATGCATGAATAAATCTTGACATTGAATTTGAAGAACTTTATGGCGAAAAAAAATACAAAATATCTATTTTTATTGTTTCTCTTTCGTTCTGTATGGTATGCCATGGCTATAAATTATGTCCTATATTTTTTGTCCATTTAGGTTGTCTGGAAGAGATTGCTTTTAGCGATAAGACCGCCGATTGTGCAACATTGTCTTTGTATTTTCATAACTGTATTTTTTTAGTGGTGTACAATAAAGAATATTTATTATTATTATTATTAAAATGTTGAATGAAATATTGTCATGCGATTTACTTGTCATGATGATATTTATTCACCCCTTGTTGATACTAATCAGTCTAGACGAAGGTAAATAAAAATAAGATACTCTTATACTAAAAAACAGTTGAAAAAGATATGGGACCGGCAGGATTTGAACCTGCGACCTTACTGCACACCGGGCAGCCGCTTTAGTCATCCAGCATCCTACTTAAGATAGGAACAGTCCCATATCTTTTTCAACTGTTTCTTAGTATAATTTGCTAAGCATAGCTAAATGCAATAAAGTTAATCAATTAGAAATTGTACTCTCTTGTCGTTAAAACAATATCCTATTATTTCTTCACAAACTGATAAACCGTGTTTTTGTTATGTCCGTCGTAGGTATTTTTAAAGTAGGTTTTTTTTTTTACCACAACTAGGCAAGCCCAAAAAGAAATTACGGGATAACTTATATGCATTTTAGAACGACTGCTAAGAGATAAGCCAAGCATAAGGGACACACAATATATTATATTATATTAATATTGGTTTGCTACACAGAGAGGACCGCCAGTGTATGACCGGATTTAAACTATAAATTATAACTTAAACAAAATTACAAGTATATTGTTATATTTGTAATGGGCTTGCTAAGACCTTTCATTTAATACCAATTATTATCTTTTATGATAAAATCTGACGTTTAAATTCCGTTATTTCATACAAATCTAATAACACCTTTCATTAAAATCCGTTTAGAAGTTTAGACGCTACGGTGGAACATACAAACATACATATGTAGAGGAACAGGGTGTGATGTTCCTCCACCACAAAGGGAGGATCTTCCGACCAGGCTCGGAGGTATTGCCTGGCGGACAGCTGTCCAACGGTAACGTATTGGAAGTGGTATATATATTTACTTGCTGTGAACATTTCGTTATCGCGATTCAGCACTCGTTGACATAATTATGTCACGTAATTATGTGCGGATACCGCCACACATATATATAGATTGCCAAATTCAGTCAATTCTCCTTCCTTTTGGCTCGCCGTAGTCGGGTAAAAAGCACTAATTAACTTACCGGTTTGATAATCCACTTCTCATTATTAGCCGCGTATTTGTCCCAGTCATGTTTCAGCAGTTTCAAATCGTGCGGCAGCACATAGGTCCTGGGCATGATGCCGAACTCGTTCAGTCCGTACTTCGACACGAGCTTCTGAAGGTTCCGCCACAGCCGGTCCTTGCGTCCGATCTGGAATGTCCCCGGGAAATGGTTCATTTTCTGTCCGTCCTTTATCGCTCGGAACATTATCGACTTCATGTGCTTGCCCCAGATACCTATCCATTCTATAGTTTCTGTAACAAAATATTATTATGTTTTATAAATAAATATCTCCCAACTTACACACAACGCCATCTAGTCCCAAACTAAGCAGAGCTTGTACTATGGGTACTAGAATAACTGATACTAATACATATATACTTTTCTTTTGTAAATACATACTTATTATACATAGAAACACCCAGACTAAGACAAAACCCCATGTTCGTGCACACAAAGATTTGTCTTAAGCGGGAATCGAACCCGCGACCTCGGCGTCGCAGGCAGGTACACGACCCTTCCGCCATCCGGTCGTCGATATATATATTATATTATATTTTATTAGAGTAAACCTTGCTTATCATAATTATTATTATTTATTGCGAATTATTGCTGTAACTAGCCTTTTATACACCAGTTGAGAGTTTCTCTATTTGAGCCACAAACATGTCTCAAAAAGAAGTAGTACTGAAACGCCCTTACCTCTACGAGTCAGGGAGTGCTGACGGCGACAACATTATTTAATATATTTCTTTAAAAAAAATTGTGGCGCTAATGCTATTATGTCGCCTAGTCTATTAATACATAACATAACACCACGCCTATAATACCCAGAAGGGTGTGGCAGAGATGAGTACAACACCCACATTACACCTGTTATATTTAGTTCCTGTAGGATAGAGGGTGAGCACAATTCCAACTGCGTGCTGCTATTGTGAATTCCCTGACGGAAAGTTCACAAATAACACTTCACCTGACCCGGGCATCAAACCCGAGACCTAGCGGTGAGAGGCGCATACGCTAACCACTACACCATCGAGGCAGTCTATTAATACAGTCTACCAATATAGCAGTATACTACCGGCCCTTTGCAGTTAAGAGTCAGGGGTAGTAAAGTCCTTTACTAATCAATTTACTGGTGGTAGAGCTCTTGTGAATGAGCTCGAGACCGGCAGCACCATTGCTCACCTTTAACCTGCCGCCAAATAGTAGTGCTTCCATTACTGTGTTCCGGTTTGGTAGTGAGATCAGGCCCTGAAATTACTGGCACATGAGGCATAGCACCATAGTCTTTAGCTGCAGCGACGCATCTATAATCTGCTTTTGTGGATTATTGATGTCCATGGGCTGTACTCCACTTACCATCAGGCGGGCTACACGTTTGTTCGCTGTGGGCGTAGTATAAAAAAAAAAAAAACAAATTAAATACCAAAAATTACTTGCCTTCCTGCGGACATTCAGCAGTATCACACTCACTCTTGACCAATCTAAACCCTGAGTTCGTGAGCGTCTTCTTCACAACAATAGGCGTTATGGACGTGAGTTTCCACTTCATGTGCTTCTGTATTGGCGCGGGGATCTTCACGACTGGGGGGTCTTCGTGACTCACGAATTTGAGGTATGGTGGCACGCGGGGGAATAGAGATTGGCGGAGACAGCTGGTTACTGCGTCAGGAAGGCACATTGGAGACTCTGGAATTTATTAAATTATTCGTTTAGTAAGATAAGGTAAAAAAATAAGCTAAGTACAAAAAAAGGTAAAATGCAAGGTAAGTGCAGCTATAATATGTAAAATTACGATGATGAAGAGATATTGAATATAAATCGTTACAATAAAATATATTAGAAATGAGATGAATAATTCAATAGCTAGTTTGTGAAACTACAGATTAAGGAAATTACATGATGAAAATTATACAGTTGGGTACTAGGTTTGCTGGATATTATGATGGCGTAATGATGGTAGTACGAAGTTAAGTGCGTGAAAAGTAATTTTATAGAGGAGGATAATCGAACGAGAGATTACAATCAATATGTAAAAAAAAACGTACAGGCTAGCCGCACACATACAATAATATTGATAATATTTGTAATATTTAAAAGCAAATTATAGCTTTGCTATGCCTTTTGTAATTTATATTAATATAAAATAATTAATATTAAAGATAAAAAGTTTTGAATCCAGCAGGACTCGAATCTGCACCCCATGAGTAAACGCCTCAGGTGCTTTGCCAATTCAGGCATGGATTTGTATGCTGCTAGACTCGAAATTTCTTAACTCTTTTTGTGCCAACGTCATTGGTATATATATATATATATAATACATGGCTGAATTGGCAAAGCACCTGGGGCGTTAAACCAGGGGGTGTATATTCGAGTCCTGCGGATTCTTAATTTTTCAACTTTAATATTATATAAAATAGATAATCGAACAAATATAAATTAATTATCGGCATCGACTAGAAAAAAGAAAACCAGTCAATACGTGAAATATTATCATTAATATATCAGTTGTGCCGCTAGCTATACAATAGCTAAATAATTATGAAGGGCTACTTCAGCTAATTATCACGTTCACGTCATTGCAAAATGCAATATCAAGCTACGCACAGAAAACTTTAAAAATCGACTAAACTACTGAGCCACAGATAACGCAGGAAAATAACAAAGTACCAACTGAAAATGAGTTAACAAAAACGCAAACATCACATTAATAAAATTCGCGATACAACAGGTTAAAGTTACGTTAAGTTAATTCAAGTTATTACGGAATAGCGTGTTTGCGTTTCGAGTTTGAATAAGTTTGTAAAACACCGATGGACATGATAATTGAGGAATTATATTGTGACCCGTTTGTACGTGCTAGTAGCTGGCGCAAGTTACTGGTGAATCTACGTAGTGTTTCATTTATGAAGGTATACTATCCAAGATTTAGTAGAGGCTGTGAGTCAATTCGGTACTGTCTAGTTAGACACAGAGGCGAAGTATTTATTTACTTAGACCAATGGATATTCATAAAACAATGAATCAATAAATTGTACATTAGATCGTCTGCCCTGACAACATTAAGAATATAAAAACCAGTTATTTGGCAATAATAAATTAAACCAATAAAGCGTTGGCTTTAGTCGCTCATCTCGTACAGCTTAATACAATCTTTAGAAGTAACCAAATTTCTAGGTGGCTCTGGAGTTGGTCAACATAACGCGGAGTTTCACTCACTCGTTTAGGATTTACGCTTTATGTACATAAAGCGTAAATCCTAAACGAGTGAGTGCAGCAACTACAGTGGGCCAAGCAATTAGGTATGCAAGGCAAAACTTCTACGTTATAGTGAAAACTGACTGCAATAGATATGCACGGGTGAATTACATTAATTAGTGTAATATTTACACTATTTAGATATGTAACTCACTTATCCATAACTAGTGTAGTAAGTCTTTACTATGACTTAGAAGTTTTTGCCCTGCATACCTAACTCGTTGGCTGTACGTGTCGCTCTCGCGGACTGACTCAAGAGCCTGCTAGATATTAGCGTCAACTATATTGGCAGCCACCTACTGGCAGCCACCTACTGGCAGCCAGCTACTGGCACAACCAAACGGGTCTTAAAGCGGGTGAGTTAACCTTTGCGTGTGGGCGGCAGTGTCTTGAACGGATTGGTAGTGTGCAAAGCTGTCATAAACATATCTGCAAACAATGTTCAACCATTTTGTAATGATTCGTGATGAGATAGTTCATTGTTCAAATCGTCGAGTTGTTATGCTCAAAGTTTGCTGACAACATTTTTTGCTAATGTAATTTGATTTGTCATCGCAAAGTATAGTAACCGTCTGTCACTTCCATATAAATCAACGTGTATAGTCGATTCATTTAGACTTGGCAAAAACAGTAAACAAACCCCCCCCCCCCCCCCAATTACAAATTACGATATTGCGAAAGAATAACACACTGTACGTTACCACATTGAGTTGTATAAACTAGTTCACACACCAACACACTAATATTCACATATATTCATTGTAAATTCACTGTGCAAATGTATTCTTTTTGCAAATTTCGTTAGTCCAAGGAGACTTCAAACCACAGATTAAAAAAACGACATGGAAGTTTGACATTTGATTTAGGGATGGGAACAAGTGAACGAAAGAACGATTGGGATTGATTTACGTTTTTGTCAGTGATGATGAATTAAATTGTTTAAAACATTCTTAAATTTATTGAAAGCTGTACTTATATTAAATTAAATCTATTTATCGTGAATAACAAATCGTAACGAATTAATCCTTTTCTACAGCTAAAGTGGCCCATTCGACTTTGCGGTTCGCGGGACTCGGTTCTTTAGATTCGTTCAATCGCGAACGACACATAACTAAATCAAAGTCCATTTTTAACCGACTTTAGCGACTTTTAATTAATTAATATCATTCACTGAATGAATGTTGAAGCGCCATTTTGAGTAGTTCACAACAGTTCATTAAATGATTCACATCACTATTTTTTTTCGTCAGCTATTATTGTTTATCTTTTTTGCCAAGTCTATATGAATAGACTATAAGTTGACTTTGTAATTAGTCTCTCGTAAACTTAAATGTATGAGACTTTTAAGATGAAATAACATTTAGTTACTGATAGTAACAATAAACACAAGCAAGAGCATATTACTAATATCTGATACTCAATTCAGATAAGTGGAGAGGGCTTTTGTATCCGACACGGCATCACTTGTTGACTTGAAGTCTAGGGTGCTGGAGTTATCAAAGCACAATAATATATTTTTAATATAAAAATAAATCAATAATTAATCTGATCTTAACTTTTTCATCTTATTTATATGTTTATATTTTTGATTCTTCATGATATTTTTCATAAGTTTAAGTCTTTTATTTGTAACGATTTTACATAACATTGTAAAAAATATAGATAATAGTAAAATTGATCGCACTTCACAAATCGCGCTTCAGGAGCGATATCTTTCAGTCCAAAGGGGATATGTCATAAAGTCATTTATGTTTTATTTTCCTTGTCAAAAACTTAAAATCATAAACTTAAAAATCATAATGTTTACCTTTAGTTTCTTTCTTTGGCGTCACGACCGTCCCATTGAGCTTGGTGGACAGTACAGTGACTGAGGTCTGTTCCATTAGTTTCTCTTCTTTCCTTTCTATATCTAATTCTTTATCCTGTTCTCTCTTAACGCGTGGATTCTTCCTCTCCATCTTCTCAATCTCTGCTATCACTTCGTCTGTGTCCATCTGCCATTCTAACCGGTCAAGGTTGTCTGGTGTCTCAGATCTGCTGCGGCCACTGGAAACAAGAAAGGACTATTAAAGACTTGGATACCAGGAAAACGTGGAATGTAGCTTGATCTGGCTTCACTCTGACAAAACCCTGGCCATTTTATATCAAATCACGCTGCATTGAATTGCGTTAAATGTTGAGACGGCTAGTTTCGCGCCTGATCACACGTGTCATGTAACATTAAGCTCTGGTTAACGCCCCATCTTACTTGCACAAACAGTTTGTGCCGTGCGCTTAGCGTCTGAAAAGTCAGTTCGTTGTCAAAGTCAACCAAGTTCGTAGTCCAGTCGAATTCGCGTCTAAGCTAACTTTTCGCTTGGTTACTAATGAAATGTAGTAAGAATGAGCAAATACATCTCTGCCTTAGTCTGCTGGCAGATACAAACGTAAAGTTTAGTTAGTGGAGAATAACCCAGAAACTTTCGTACGCAATATGCTCGAGAGGTTGTAAAGTTTACTAACGAACTTGGTCAGAGCGTGGTAGACTATGGCCTAACACTTCTCACCATAAAAAGTACCTAGCAGTGGGACATGTATAATTGTACAATTTTAAAACCCAGAAACATTTAAAACACAATAAGAAGAAACTACTACTCAATTTCCTTAGTTGTTGTAGGGACACAGTGCAACCGGCGCATTTATGTATTTAAGTGGATGCTTAAGTTTGGCCGCCCTGTTCGCCAGTCGCCTTCCCGTATCGCTAGAGATAGGTCGTAGTTAAGTTAGAATAATGTAATTTAGTTAATCACTACATAGTATAAAACAAAGTCGCCTTTTCTGTCTCTATGTGCGCTTAAATCTTTAAAACTACGCAACGGATTTTGATGCGGTTTTTTTTAATGAATAGAGTGATTCAAGAGGAAGGTTTTTATGTATCACTACATAGTATAAAACAAAGTCGCCTTTTCTGTCCCTATATCCCTGTGTGCGCTTAAATCTTTAAAACTACGCAACGGATTTTGATGCGGTTTTTTTTAATGAATAGAGTGATTCAAGAGGAATCATCACTACATAGTATAAAACAAAGTCGCCTTTTCTGTCCCTATGTGCGCTTAAATCTTTAAAACTACGCAACGGATTTTGATGCGATTTTTTTTAATGAATAGAGTGATTCAAGAGGAAGGTTTTTATGTATAATACATGCATATCATAGTAGAGAAAAGCCGAGAAATTTAAAGATTTGTAATGTGATGTCGTAACAAACATATTTTTCTGCGCTTACATTGCAAACGCTGGCTAAACCTTACGAGATAGATCAAATTTATGTACTACGTAATTGTATATCTTGAAAAGATGAATAAAAAAGTCCGCTACAGCATAATATATGTTTATCTCCTAAAGATAACCCACAGTAACCATTTTTATCTTTTACATATTACAAAAAAAATAAAGCTGAGAAATGTAAAAAGTAAATAAGTAAAAATGTTGTGTATGAATATTCCAAAGATAGCAGGAAATCTTAATGGTATAGGGAAAGGGGAATTGTTATACTCCTAATTTAACGCGTGCGGGCCACGGGTAGTAATGAATAAATCAAAACTACTGGATCGATTTTAATAATTTTTTCAGTGAGTGACATAGGCTATAATATATTATTATTATATACCCGTGCGAATCCGGAGCGGGCCGCTGTGTTTATATACAACGTTCACAGTTTTTCTGTAGTGTATTTAGTATCAGCATTGTACCCGTGCGAAGCCGGGGCGGGTCGCTAGTATGATATATATATATCTGGTACCAGAAAATATAAGTATTTAGTATACCTATTTCATATCTCTTCAACAACGAAAGAGACCCATACAACAATGATCTGCCCCCACAGTTGTGATGTCGCCTACGAGTTGAACAAGTCGCATTACATTGTCACAAAGCAATTAGCTAGCTGTCAATCATCATCGTCATCAGTGTGCGATATACATTATCTTCAGATCATTCACCTCACATGACGAATAACTGACACACATTTTATAAGACCTGTACAATGCCCCGAGATTTTGGATAAAAATGTGCAATGTTGTTTTAACCACGTGGTTCATGAAAGATTACTTTTTATTTTTATAAAAAGTTTTTTATTAAAAAAAAAAAAACAATTCCGCACTGAAATTAGATTCCTGTAGGTATTGCAATGGTTTCACCAACATAAATTACGCAAGGCACATAAATTACGCAAGGCACACAAATTGAGTCAAAACAAATCTTATGTGTTTTGAAGTTTTTATGTGTTACTTATGTTCTTTGTTTCTCAGATCCACTCCCCTGTAATAAACTCACCCGAAATAAAATCCTGCCTACCTGAACACCAACCAGCAGTTGTATTCAGGGTTCCTCCGACGGCCGATCACGCGGCGTGATATACATTTTAAGGGATCCATTTCATCACTTAAATTATAATGAAGTATACTCACTCCTCTCCTAAAACGCTGCATTTACTAATAGCCTTCATCTTGTTAACCTTCGTTTTAGAGGAACGATGGTCACCGAACAGACCGACGATAGCGCAATCGCTGAACACGTGGGCGCTACTGTCTTGCCAATATAAGGATATAGGCTACTTTTATACATATACTACGCGCAGGTGGCTGAAGTCGCTGACGGAACTCATACTAATATTATTTGTGACTTACTTCTTCACGTACAGCGGGCCAATGAGTTAGGTATGCAGGGCAAAAACTTCTAAGTCATAGTGAAAACTAACTATAATAGGTGCATAGGTGTGAATTACATATTTAATAAGTGTAATAGGGGTATATTAAGATATGTAAATCACTTATCCATAACTGGTGTAGTAAATCTTTACTATGACTTAGAATTTTTTTTGCCCTGCATACCTAACTCGTTGGCCCACTGTACGATAGGATGGACGATTTTGATGAAACTGGACAAAGATGTAGCTGATGGCATTGTGTATCATTAAGGCTACTATTTGACGACGTACCACAGGGGTGGAACAGCGGTCGGAAGCTAGTATAATATAGTGAATACTCACTCCTCGCCCAAAACACTGCTTTTACTACTGGATTTCATCTTGTTAACCTTCGTCTTCGATTTGACCTTTTTCTTGTGCTTTTTCTTCACGACCGTGACCGTAGGAATGGTGGTCACAGAACTGACCGGCAGCGCCGGGCTTACCGCCGGGCATGTGGGCGCGAGACTGTCTTGACCGGCCTGAGGAAAAAAACGAGACTGAGAATACTGTCATTGTGTCGTAGTTAGTGGAAGATTTGGTGTCAATGACCCGGGCTGCTAATCATAGCAGACAGACAAGACATTGTAAAAATGCAGGCGCCTTGCTTTAACATTATTTGTTATATTTTTATTATTTTCCAATTTCGCTATGGAACAGACGATACTTAAATATGGCTACATAAACATTAACTTCAGTGTCAAGTGAGAAAAATCACAAAACACATAATGCCTTCGTCGCTCGTAGCGAGTAACCGGTACACGCAAATAATGCTTATCATGTAAGACATCGTATTATTGCTGGGAATTTAAAATAGGTGTAAAGTTAATAAATACAGAGCATATGCAGCTAATAACTTCCTTAGTTTTACCCGAAATAAATATGTGATAAATGTCCATCGTAACATAGGCCTAGAAAACTGACCTAAGTTAAATGATCAGCCAAAAAAAAAAAACATATTATTATATAAAGTTTATTCTGATGACTGAAGAGGTATTTTCCACGAGTTTGTGACGTATGAAAGCTCTTGAGTGGTGATTAATTAGGTTATATCTGGAATACTTGACGTAGCATCCAAGTGTATTACAAATGAGTGACGCAGCTACGCTCAGAAAGGTGTGAATCATGATATTTAATTAAAATATGCAGCTTTACTATGAATTTTACACTTTGGACCATACCATTATTTTTGTTGCTTAATAAATTAAACGATACTTGTTTCTGGATCGTTGAAAACCCTACACACACCAATTTTATAACGAGTATTCAAAGTCTTATCAATTTATTTAATGGCAAAAGAGATTTAGGCCCGAATTTACCAAACTTCTTAATTTACGTTTATAAAAAAATAAATTTGCATCTCTCTCTATCTCGTACAATGTTTGTACGACAGAGAGAGAGATCGAAAGCTGCAGCTTAGCGTTTCACTGAAGTTTAACACGTTGGTGAAATCGACACCAAACCGAGGTATTCGTTTGTGTAGGTACCTAAAACATTGCATGTGACTTGACAAGCAGATTTGATCGAAAAACCGAACTTTCACCAACCTTCTTGTTCTTCAACCAATATAACCAACTGCAACCGGACAATCCACGATTCATAGTAGTTGATCACAAATATACATCACTAACACCACACACACGAAAGCTGACAAAGCTGAAGGAGTGTATCCTGCGTGTAACGACCGATATTTGAACGATTATCATTTAATTTTAAGGGAAGTTAGCCGAAATTGAGCATTTTGATTGGCTGTTCAAATGTTTTGTTCAGCAAAACACCTCGCAGAAGACACGGCCTAACTATAACAAGTTAAAGGTGGTCGCACATCTGTCGGCATCGTACGCGCGGAATGAATCGAATAACTTCAGAATTTTGTTCGGAAAAGTGTGCGAGGTTTTATAAAAATAATGAAACATTTTTGCACCCGTCTAGAGTCCGAGAATCATGAGCTGAATCACTGGGAAACAGCTGCGATATGATGTCATTAGCTCACTGAATTTTCTTACAATAAATTCTAAAATTCGATTCATTCAGTGTGCTTGATTCCAACAGCTGAGCAATCACCTTTAAAAAGAACTATAATATTTATTTAACTCTTCAACCAGGGGCGACGTAAACATGACTGGAGTTGGTAGGCAGCAGGTGGAATCGAACCTTGACCTTGTATCATGTGAATACGATTAAAGTAGGGCACAGTGACAGATGTGGAACGCCTCGTAAAGGGCTAATCCACGGCCTGAAGCCATTCATATGGTGGATAATTATCTATAGGTAGGTGTCGATAGAAATGGTAGAGCTAGGAAATATTGCTCTTCGGTTAATCTATTGGACTTTTCACCAAATTTTTCGCCCAAAAGCAAAAAGCATGTTGGAAAGGGTGATAATGTAATATGTATTGCTGTTAATGTGATGATTCAGAATAACGAATTCGCAGCGGAACCACAGATTACTCTGTGGCGGAACTATCAGCCCAAAGATTGAGTGCATGGTTGGGTTGGTTCTCTCCGCTGCGCTGGTGTTGTGGGTTCGTCCCCACACATGACAAATCTTTGTGTGATCCGCAATGATTTGTTACGACTTTGGGTGTGCTTTGTGTGAGTGGAATGTATGTTTCTGAATACCACCGTGATACTGGAATTATTAGAAAGAGGGCCCAAAAAAAAGAAATAAAAGTGATTGCTTTGGAGTATATAACATAACAAATAATCTTACGTTCCACTTGATGGCAAGCGGGAACTGAAGTCCTTGTACAAATAACATTTGTCCGATTTCACGTCGGGCAATCCCCAATATTTTCCTTTCCATTCAGTGCCTGTAAAAGCTGGATTCCTTCAAGGCACGAAAGTTTTCTTCCACAACGTGGTTTTCAACATCAGCACTAAGCACCACAACTAAACACATAGTCTTCATCAACAAAAAATGATTAACTAAGCCACGAACTACCACAATTATTTGACATTTTGGAGCTCGAATTTTGTCTCTCTGATCTTAGCACAGTACACTAACACATTCGCGTACTTTTCTGAATGAAACCGCCGGTATACTGAAGAAGTCTATCCAAAAACAACAAAATACCAACCCAAGGTCTTCCAAATGACATTGAACTATTAAGTGGGGGTCATAAAGGACCAGAATCTATGCATCATAAGTTGTATCAGTTATCCGTGACTGAATGCATTACATGCTTCCCGGCTAGATATGTATATTTATGTTGATCAACTGCATAAGATACGAAGCACGATACATCA
Source organism: Hypena proboscidalis (assembly GCA_905147285.1). Lineage (NCBI taxonomy): Eukaryota > Metazoa > Arthropoda > Insecta > Lepidoptera > Erebidae > Hypena > Hypena proboscidalis. The sequence goes on from LR990147.1 coordinate 5,370,362, forward strand.
AAATTTACCTATTTATGCTTACAATCCAAGATAGTTTAACTTGCGATAAAGTCGATTTTTTCGACCATAGTTTGACTGATATGAAGGTTTTTGCGGATTGTAGTTGGTTAACAGTTAATCTAGATGGCAAAGTTATCTGGTCCTGTCACTGTCAACTAAAAATGTTTACAATGTGAGGGTTATCAATAGATATATATAATTAGATATACTTATCTTCTTAATAATAAGATACCTATTGATTCAATTTAATGTCATAGATATAGTATATAGATAGATATAATCATAATGTTTAACAAAATCTATCTTACCCATTGTACGTGTATTTTCCGCAATGTTAACCTTTGGTGGTTGTTATGCATAATTACAAATTATAAACGACTTGTCTTCATTCTTTCATAACATATTTTATTTTAAATATTTACTGCATACAATTTATATTTGCCAGACATATTTTGGGTAAGATACTTGAAAATTTTGCTGTAGCTTTTGGTTTTCCAATGTATTTTGGCTGGACAGATAATAAAATAACAGATAACAAAATAAAAACTCAGCGCAAGGAAAATGTAATTTAAGTAATTTACAGGTAACAAGTGTCATTTAAATATTGGATTAAAATATAGAGATTTGTAACACGATACAAAGAAGCTTAGATTAATTCAAGTGACAGAATTATTATCACGAATCATGTATGTTTTTTATTAAAAACGGAAACTTTAACAGATAGGTCTAAACGTGTTAATCGGACATAGAATTATTAGTTGAAACAATAATAAAGTAGTTAGACAAATAAATTCAGGAATATTTTCAGGCAAATAGGTCGACAGAAATAATAAGGAATTTAGAGATTTACCGGCGGACTCCAGTACTTTCACAAATCGTTTTGGCAACCATCACTGGTGAACAGATCTTTAAAATCGCACTTATTGTAATTTCTTCGACGAAAGACCGAGCAGACCGTTTTCAAATATAACCGCACAAAACATGTCAAGGTCCTGAACAGTCAATACTGTCAATACAAAGGTCATTTTAGACTCAAATCAATCTATCACCACTCCATAATTATTTGACGATTAATGCCGTTGAATATGAATTAAATGATTGAATTAACAAATTGATAGCAAATAGAAACGGCACGATATAGCGGTAGTAACAGCGATAATGCATCGTATTGACATTTTGTACATTTTGGCGCGGTGCCCGCACTTGTGAACCGATGCCACAATAAAATCTAAAGTGTACAGAATTAAACAGACAATAAAACAAGGATGGACGAGATGTAACCAGTAATAATAAGGTCCACCTACGCGTGCTACAATTTACTTTTTTGACGTTTATAAAACCAATAAACCCAGATCACTGTCGAACAATACAAAAGAATTGTGACAATGTTCCATCCCATTTTGGTAATGGGATGGAACATTGTCACAATTCTTCTCGCGGGGACTATAAACAATCATTAAAAATAATACTCCATATTATGGTTTGTATCTGTTATCGCATGTTGACCGAGTTCTATTGCATATTTTGATTGTATTATCAACAAACGATTTTTTTTTAGTAAATTTGTGACTTGGATAATCGTCATATCAATTAGTATCAAGCGTCAATGGTGTCAAGTAATTGCTACTGTGTTGATTCAGTAGGTAATAAACTAAAATTTTCATCAAAGAGGCTACATTGGCTTCGCCAAGTTTGTGAGGAAAATCGCGCCAATACAAGTCAGACATTTAGTCGCCGGATGAAAAATTCAATAAGAACGTTTTTTTACGTTTCTTGTATCGAATTTTAAGCATGTTGTGAATAGAATTATAAATGCTTAAAATATCCATTTATAGAGTCGGTGATGTGATGTTTTTGTCAAATATTTTGATGAGGACAAATGGTCAAATAAATTGCGTAGATTTGAGAGACACAAATATTCCTAAAACTTACACTGTGAGATAGTTTCCTCCAAACTTTTCCAAAGAATCCCATGTTTTAACAAGACCGACGCGTGCCTAGACCGAAAATACCCCACTCACTAGCCGAATACGTCCCGATCCAAAGCTACTTGAATGCATGACACGCTGCCTCGCTCTTGCATAACGCCGAACACTATTGTTCACGTCACATTATTTCAAAAATCTTCGTTAAGAACAAAATCTTTTGAAAATATTCCACAATTTCCGCGAGCGTATAATGTAAACAATACTTTGACTTGTCACTGGTTGTAAAAATGTTTTATAGCAACGATTATGATATTTGATTTTTATTTAATGTTTAACACGACAATATGATAAAGACTGACATAGTTTTGATATTTATTACACTCAGCTAATATTGTATTTAGTTTATGATAATTTAGAAGCTTTGTTACTATCTAAAGTGATTATCTATTAAGCCGGCGTACACAAAATGATACTCCGCAGATGGTTACACCAACTTATTTGGAATATTATTGACACACGTGTTTCTTAGCGTGGCGTTATGATAACATTACTCACAGCTTAAAATAATACCGAGGCAGAGAATGGTGAATAAAACCTTCCTGGACAACACTTCACGAACGACTTGGTATAACAAAAGCTACTTTGCGTGTACTGAAAACGCTTTGACACATTTCCAAGGTAATTCTAGTTTTAACACGTGGGTTTTAAAACACGTGGTTTTAGAATACAAGCTATTATTTATATTATCGCCGTGGTATTTCGTATTCCATGAGTCATGGTGGAGAAATAAACAATCTGTCAGACATGTTTGTTCGGACACGTATGAATGGCTGGATAAAAGAATCATCAAAATGTTACGCACTTATTTCTGTGCGTCACTGGTACGGAAGCTGGAGATAATAATATAGTGATCATAATAATATGCATTAACAAATATATATAGGGGTGCATGAAAGGAGCCTCCTCGAGTGACGTACACAACGATTCCCTACGTCCGGCGCACCCTGGGCAATTCGCGAGTTCTCCAAAGCGATTTGGCTAATCCTTTCACAACGATGGCAAGTCAAAACCTTGACCACCTTACTGACTGTCTAAAATGCTAAATGTTCATGAGCGCCTTTCTTGTGCAGGTGGTAGGCACCTGCACAAGAAAGGCGCTCATGAACGCCGACGAGAGCGCCATAACAGTGGCCCCTTATTGGACCAATAAAATTTGACTCAGCCATCGACACGACGAAGAAGAAGAACAAATATATAGCAGCTTTAAGGCTTTATGGGTGCATGAAAGGAGCCCGAGTGACGTACACAACGATTTCCTACGTCCGGCGCACCCTGGGCGATTCGCGAGTTCTCCAAAGTGAATTGGCTTATCCTATCTCCCCAAGATGGTAAGTCAAAATAAAATTTGACTCGACGAAGAAGAAGGCTTTATAAGCAACAGTCATGCGTAACGTAGAGGCTACGTATACATTCTTTCATTTCCTCTGTACTTGATGAGTGTCTGGAAGAGATCGCCACATTTTGTCTAAACATGAGGTACATATTTGCAAACTTTGTGTGCCTAATACAAAAAGTTTGCTATATTATACAGCGTGTCCCTAAACTTTTTAAATAAATCTGGCAACAAGAGACTTGTTAGAAGGAATCCCGTTGAAACAATATCAGCGTAATTTTCAAAGACCTGTATAAGGTCCGTCAGTTGCTGAAGATAAGTCTAAAATAACTTTCTTCAGGGTAAGGTAGTGTATTTATATATGTCATCTTCTTTCTTATAGGTCTTATAAGTAGGTCTCTCTTCTGTAATCATCAAGGTCTGAGACAACTGTTTAAAACACTCAGTGCGCTTCGCGGTAGCACCCTTTCTCCTATGGGCTATGGGCAAACAGTTATTTTTGGATTTATAATATTAGTTAGGCAGGTAGGATTTATTTAAATAATCTCACAATTTGAGTAACATGTTAAGAACTGGTAAACTGATCAAACGAGAAAGGACGACTTAGGTGACAGCTCATCCGCAAAATATTTCATCCTCGGATGAATTGACACCTTTTTCAAATTGTTAGGCGTCGATTCATCCGCAAGTGGTGTCGCTATCGGATGAGTTGTTACATACAAAATATGGATGTGGTCATTTCAGCCAAATTGACAAACAAAGCCAAAATTAATACAATTTCGCGGCAGAATAATTCGTTATTCTTAGTAAATATAATATCAAACAAACTAAAGCACATACTTAAGAATATAAACAAAAAACTAAGTTTTGAATTAATGGTTTTTTATTTAGTTTTAAGGTGAACTTCTTCTTTTTCCAAGTATTTTTGAGTAATTTTTGAACTGAGTAGTTTTATAATTTTTTTTACACATTTTATAAAAAATCAAAATTTTGAGGGTACTTACGAAACGATTGAGACAACTTGCTTTGCCGTATATTTGTTTAGTTGGCCAGTGAACAAAGTCTGCGTTAATCCTGTTGTGTGCTACATGCAATAACATAATTTTATAAAGTTTTCTATTACATGCATTGTGATTTAGCTAAGTTTTTATGTTCCAATTTGGGTGATTGAACTACATTAAGGTTAGATATCAGACATTTATAATTTTATTATTACTTTTCAGTTACACAAATACAAATAACACATCATAACTTATTTCTATTTTAGAATTGCAATTATGGACAAGGAAACTTCTCAATTTAAAATGATTAAATCACAACGAGGAGGAAAACTTCTTATGCACGGAAACTATCGTTATTATAAAAAACGCCAAAATAAAAACGGACACATAGTTTGGCATTGTGCGTTACAAAATTGTAAATCTAATTTGGTTACTAACTCTAATTGTGACCTTGCACTAAAAGAGAACACCCACACTTGTCAGTCTAGTAGTTTAAATAATGAATTGTTGGCGAAAATTGACGATTGCCTAGAAAGAGCAAAAACTGAGAGTACTCCTATGCCTACAATTTATAAAGAGGTGGTAGAAAATTTTGAGTCTACAGGGCTAGATTTAGTAATAAAGTTACCAAAATATAATAATATTAAGAAAAGAATGTATAGGTTACGTAATAAAGAACTGCAAACTAAAACTGTCCGGTTTTCAAAATTAAAAGATGTTATCGTTCCTGGCGTATACGAAAATTTTTTGCTTGCTGATTACACGGGAAAAAAGGAAAGAATATTATTATTTGTTACTGAACAATCCAAAGAAATTCTCAGAAAAGCAAAGCACGTATTTTGCGATGGGACATTTAAGGCCGCTGTCCCTCCTTTTAAGCAGTTGTACACGTTACATGTTGACTTGGGCAGCAATTATACCGATACGAATATTATACCAGTAGTATATGCGTTATTACCGAATAAAAAACAATCTAGCTACGAAGTTTTCTTTCAACTTATAAAAAGTCAAATTCCAGAATTTGAGCCCGAGTCAATAACTACTGATTTCGAAATTAGCGCAATGTCAGCATCTGAAGCGGTATTTGAAGAAGTTACAACTAGAGGTTGTATTTTTCATTTTAAAAAAGCCGTTCAGAAAAAAGCGAAATTGATAGGAATAACAAAAAAATCGAACATATCAAGAGCTCACGTGCGGCGTTGTATGGCGTTAGCGTATCTCCCGAAAACAGAGGTCTCAGATGGTTGGCTATATGTTTTAGGTGAGTGTATGCAAAGAGACAGTAAAACAGTTGAGTTCAACAATTATTTTAAAAATACATGGATAGAAAAGAAATCCTCCCTATCTGATAAATGGTGTTTCTATAACATTCGACACAAAACCAATAATGCTATAGAATGGTGGAATTCGCGACTAAACAGGACGTTAAAGAACAAACCGAATATAGCAGTTTTACTAAGAACTCTTATAAGAGATGCTAAATATTATTCTAACTTGTGGAGAAATCAAGCCTATATTTCAAAGAGATCGGAAGAAAGCATACTTAAGGAAAATATAATCAATAGCAGTTTGAGACAATTTATTGATAACGAAATAAGCCTTGGACATTGTATAGAGAAGTTGTCATACTAGTGATGTAGTTCAAATCGTGTGTTGATTGTTATTTTTAATAACTAAATTAAAAGATAATATGCATTAGTTGTTATCCATAGGTTAACTAACCACATTTAGTCAAAAATCGGTTATGTACGAAGTTGGTTTTCATTTTCATTTACATTAAGCTATTATTTCGATTTATGTTATTATTTTATATACTGTTATTACGTTTTTTAAAATAAATAAAAAACCATTAATTCAAAACTTAGTTTTTTTGTTTGTATTCTTAAGTATGTGCTTTAGTTTGTTTGATATTATATTTACTAAGAATAACGAATTATTCTGCCGCGAAATTGTATTAATTTTGGCTTTGTTTGTCAATTTGGCTGAAATGACCACATCCATATTTTGTATGTAACAACTCATCCGATAGCGACACCACTTGCGGATGAATCGACGCCTAACAATTTGAAAAAGGTGTCAATTCATCCGAGGATGAAATATTTTGCGGATGAGCTGTCACCTAAGTCGAAAGGACACGTTTTCTCATCCTCGATTATATTTATAAAAAAACATAAACTCAAATTCAAATTCAAATCATTTATTTTAATAGGTCCCAGGAGGCACTTGAACACGTCAAAATATTACAAACAAATGATATAAAAATAAATTATAAGTAAAACTTAATTATACTAGTTACAATGATTTGAATTACGGGGGGTTAGATTAATTTTAATCCAACTGTTTAGAATCAGATTAAAATCATTTAAATAGTGCTATATTACAGACATTAAAAATTAAATAATAAAAAAACAAAATCATACCTACATGTACAACCGAAAGAGAAATAAAACTAAAAAAATTTTTAAAGTTATGCGTCAAAAAATACTTCCGCATCAATGTCAAATGCGGGTGACATCCCCAGAAGGCTGGCATAAAAAATTAAAATTATAAATGTGTAATTTGGGATTTTTCACTAGGAAATTCTCAGTTGAAGCATGGAGTTGGAATTGTGCCCGGTGGATGGCGAATCACCCCCTGTTATGTGAGACCTAAGCCATATCAGTATCACATGGGACCAGGTGAAGGGTGGGTGTAATACACCTCTGCCACACTCTTCCGGGTAAAAAGGCGTGATATTTAAGAGATATAGAAACTACTATTAATAGGATTTGATAGCTCATCCTGTCTCTAATAATGATAATATTAACTATCATAAATTATTATCTGGCACGACTGGCACCTTATAATATACCTTCAATCAAGAAAGGTACTTAACTAGATAGCATTATCTATGTAAGCCACTGAATATTAATAAAGTAATTATATTATTATAAGATACTACCAAAAACCACTATATAATGTTGTGAATAGAATTGTAAATGCGTAAAATATCCATTTATAGAGTCGGTGATGTGATGTTTTTGTCAAATATTTTGATGAAAACAAGTGGTCATATGAATAACGTTCATTTGAGAAAAACAAATATTCTTAAAACTTACACTGTGAGGTATAATTAAATTATTTTTAATATTCTAGACCAGTGGTTCCCAATTAGTTTTTTCTACGTACCCCTTTAAGAAAGACCTCCAACTTGCGTACCCCTTTATAGACCAGGCTCGATAATTTAATAACCAAAAAAAATAATAGTAGGATGAAACCCATTAGAAAAGAGAGAGGAGAGGAGAATATTATAAAAATGAAAGGAAAAATAATTTACGAGCGATCTGAGGTCGGGAAAGGGGTGGGGGGGATTTTAAGGGTATAAAACGGTTCTTTTCGATTTCCGGCAAAACTAAAAGTCATATGGAAAAAAGTCGAATGGCAAAGTTGTTGGTAAAAAAAAGATCTAAAACTTTTGTATTTACACTTTTTTCATATAACCTCTAAATTTCGGCGGCAGCGGTAGCGGCCGCGTCGCCCGATCGCGGCCGCTACCGCTGCCGCCTATTTGCTCGTCATTGTTAATCATTCAGTTCAGCTTATGTCGCGTGAGCGTGTCGCTGTGCTTGTGTGGTCGGTTTTAAGGGTAAAAAACGGTTCTTTTCGATTTCCAGCAAAACTAAAAGTCCTATGGAAAAAAGTCGAATGACAAAGTTGTTGGTTTGAGATTTCAACGAACAGAAAACATACCAACTTATTAATAAGCTGATATTTTGACGGGTGAATTATTTTCGATCGAAAATTAGGGTGCTTTTTCGATATTAATTCAAAATAAGGTGAAAAAATATTTTTTCTAATCAAATAAATAACAGCGTATTTGGGACATAAAAAGGTAAGTTTTCACCAAATTTTGTAAAAAATAAAAATTGATTGTAAAAGATAAAAATAAAAAACCAAAAACTTGGTTTTTTGAATTTTTACATACATTTTGAGGTTATTTGAAAAAAGTGATTATACAAAAGTTTTAGATCTTTTTTTTACCAACAACTTTGCCATTCGACTTTTTTCCATAGGACTTTTAGTTTTGCCGGAAATCGAAAAGAACAGTTTTTACCCTTAAAATCCCCCCCACCCCTTTCCCGACCTCAGATCGCCCGTAAATTATTTTTCCTTTCATTTTTATTATATTCTCCTTCTTTTCTAATGGGTTTCATCCTACTATTATTTTTTTTGGTTTTAAAAATTATCGAGCCTGGTCTATAAAGGGGTACGCAAGTTGGAGGTCTTTCTTAAAGGGGTATGTAGAAAAAAGTGTAAATACAAAAGTTTTAGATCTTTTTATTACCAACAACTTTGTCATTCGACTTTTTTCCATAGGACTTTTAGTTTTGCTGGAAATCGAAAAGAACCGTTTTTTACCCTTAAAACCGACAACAAGCACAGCGACACGCTCACGCGACATAAGCCGAACTGAATGATTAACAATGACGAGCAAATAGGCGGCAGCGGTAGAGGCCGCGATCGGGCGACGCGAGGCGCGGGAGTCGCGGGAAACACGGGTCAAATAAAATAAAATATTTTTTTGGAATTTATAGAAATAATAATAGAGATTCTTTATTTGTCAATGTAGGTATATTGAATTATTGTTTTTTAAGAATTTTTTAGTTTAGAGATTGCTGCGCGTACCCCCTGATGCAATCTCGCGTACCCCTGGGGGTACGCGTACCACTAATTGGGAACCACTGTTCTAGACTGACAATCTCATACAAAAAAAAATTATCGCCGGAAAAGCTGCAAACTAAATGGCGCTATTGGCGCAAGGCGAAATAGACTTTTTTTTTTTTATACTGGGAAATGCCTGACGCATACCACTGATCCGGACAAAGTCAGTGGTTATGTCCGAGTTGCACGGACTAAAACCAGCCGTAGTTATCTTCGAACAAAGGTACATCGCGCCGTTTGTATGTACGCGTAGCGCTTGCCACGCCCCGGGTTCATATACGTACGCACGCACACTACGCCGCTAGGCCACTCACTCGGTGACCGGTAGTGCGGGCCGTGCCATTACTGTGAGCGGTCGGTGTTTGTTTAGAAAATTAGGTACGGTTACGCGCTGCACTGCAAAATGTCTTCGCGAGTCAAAAGATATTATTGTGCAGTTTATGGTTGTTCAAACGACATTATTTCAAACCCAGAATTAACGTTCTTTAAGGTACCCTCTGAACACAAAAGGTGAACTTTAATAAAATACGTATTTGATAATAACTACTAAATACTTAATAATAATGTAGGTATGTTTTTTAAACGCCGCCGTGCCGTTGCCTCTTTGGTTTATTTATTTCACAAAATGGATGTTACATTATGAATATGATGCGCAATTTTGTGATGTGTTATTAAATTATTTTTATTTTAACCGATATTAAAAAGGAAGTTCTCATAGTCTGTATGTATGTTGGTCTGCGATTATCTCTCATTTGGCTGGTTTTAATGTAGTTTTCAGAAGAGAACCTATATGTTAACCTGTATGTACTTATAAGATATTAAGTTAGAGTTTTTGTTTTATTTGTACTGTGTTAATCTATTTAATAGTAATAATAATAATAAAAATATTTTTCTGTCACAAATTTGTAATTTTTTTTATGCTTGTTTTCATTAGTAGCATAAATAATTATCATTTAATTTTACAGTTTAGATTTTTTTTCATTTTTCTATGTCTGTTCTAGTACCAGTATGTATGCACACATTGTTTTTACTCCTTTTCCTTTCTGCTTTAAGTGTAAGAGATTGCAACCTTATATACTACGGATAATTTTATTAATATAATATTGGTCTATTTGACAAAGAATTTAATTTCATAGTATTATTCTCTCCATAACCATTTCTAGTCATTGTATTTTGGTTGGTATAACTTACACATAACAATTATTGTCAATAAACAAACAAAATTGTATGAATTATTTGAAAAGATGGTGATCATGAGTTTCTCACCAGCTTTTCTCATGATGCAATACCCATCGGAGCTGGTACTTGGATTGATTTTAATTCAAACCTCAAAGTTTAATTGAAATCAATCTAAGCTCCGGTGATTCAAATCATTTTGTTGCAATTAATATTATAATTTAATTAGCTTAAGTTTTATTTAAATTTTATTTATTTGAACGTTGATGTTTGTTTTGACGTGTTCAAGCACCTTTTAGGGCCCATGGAAATAAATGATTTGACTTTGACTTGACATAAATAAATGCTTTGTTTTGTAAAAAAAACGTTTTTTATAATTAAAAAAATTATTTCTGTACAGGTAATTTAAAATATCAATCTGACAAGTGCCAACCCTACGCCTCGAGCAAGTTTAGGTATCGTGCGCTCCTAAACGCCGGGAGTTGGCGTACTTATTTATTTTTACTATGCTAAAACCCAGTGTGTTCCGACTACAAGACTTTTGCCGGGGTGCCAGGTAGCGCTCGCGCATAGACGCTGACAAAAGCGAAATAGCAACTTTTTTTGTGCCCCTGAAAACGCCATTTCCTACTCAAACGTTCATAAAAAAAGATCCATTTTTTTTTTCAATAAAGCTTACTGGTAATTTCCAAACACAAATTACTAGTATTCTTGTTAACCCCCTCCAGCTAAGCTTAATTCGCTTATGTAAGGAGCAAGTTTACGTCCGTGGGCCAGGATTCGAAACCATGGCCTCTCGATCGTAAGACGACACGGCCGCTTGTATTATCTTTAAGTAGGTTTGATTAGTTATGAGGTTATTCGCCAGTACGTACGTCATCTAGTTATTGAGGGTTTTTAAGCTTTTTCCGGCGCACACATATTTGTATGCGATTGTCAGTCTAGTATATTTTAATAGTCATTGATACTACCTAACTAGCGTCTTCTCTTACATGCATAACGATAAAATATATCCTTTGTTATAGGGTTGTAACGGAACTTCGCCTCCGCCTCCGTTACTGCGGAAGTTCCGCAAGAAATCGTACCTTCGCCTCCGCTTCCGCCTCCGCACAATTTTTGCGTAGTTGTAACGGAGTTTTATTTACGTAATCATATAGCAATACCGCGCGAGCGACGCTCGCCTCCAACAGCCGTGCGCTCGCGTCGTGGTCGCGATTTAACGAGTGCGCGGCGGGAACACGGTTGGGGTGGAATGATACACGACTGGAATGAACCTGTCGTTGTCGAATTGTTTGATGCGTTAGACGTTACAAAAGTTCATCAATGTAAAAAATACTTAATTCTAATTAAACCGCGATTGTTTTAAGTAATTTAGTGCAAAATAATTGTTGTGTTTAATTAAGTCACATAATGAAGCCGAAAACAAGTGAGATTTGGCAGTTTTTTGTAGAAATAGATAATAATTTTGCGAAATGTAAAACAAGTTCAGTGCCAAGTGAACAATTATTTAGTTCAGCTGGATTAATTTATGAATCCCTTAGAAATCGTTTGGAAGGTGATAAAGCCGCAAAACTATTGTTTGTCAAATTTAATTTACCTCTCTGTTAGGTTTTAAGATAATTTAACTCGATATTGAAATATTTTGTCGATTCATTGATTTATTTTAATAGCCACACTGGCGACAATGATGTTTTTGGTGGGAACGATAAAATAACGGTTAAAAATATGGTAGGAGATTGGACACTTTTTGGATAGCCAGCAACGAGTGCGGACGTCTCTTAAAATACTTGTAAAAGATATAGTTTAGAAATTATTTAAGCTTAGATATAAATACTGTGTGAAAAGGAGATTGTTAAGGAATACACCGACGCTACAGTGAATAACGTGAGTCTTATTTTAAATATTATAAAAGTGTACATAAGCGAATATTAAAGGGTGTTAAAAGACATACTACGTGTTTTATTATATTTCAGAAGTGGGATAAGCCCTGCTTATTGTGTTTTTCTATTTAAACAGTTAATTGAGTGTTAAAAGTGCTTCTGCGTTTCATTAGCCGTTAATGGTAGATATTAACTTGCAAAAGTGCATTATAGTAAATACTAGTCGATTCTCAAGATGAATCCCTCGCGAACGTGGGATTTCAGAGAACTACAATGAAATTAGTTTAGCCAACTAACCTCGTTTCAAAGATTTAATTGTCAAAGTACATTATATTATCATTATTGTTCAATTTCATTGAGTAGTATTTATTTGAAGCTATGTTATGTATATATTAATGTGAATAACATTATATTAGCTTACAGTAATTGGAAACCATTAAAATAATGGTGTTTTTCTTCGGTAAATTGAGTAGTTACAGCGTTTTTTTACAAGTTTCAGAGAATGCAACGTACAAGTGCATCTTCTACTGGGCGGCGTTTGAGGACGCCTTCCCGCATGGAAGTTGATCGGAATAGTGACTCGGGCAGAAGGAGTCGCAGTCGCTCGCGTCGAGAAGGTAGCGGCTATTGCAGTCGCACTCGCCGCAGTCACACGCACCTAGACGATAGCGACTGTCGCAGACACAGTCATGAGCGTGCTCCGAACCAGGAGCAAGAACGTAATAGTGTACGTAAATTAGAGCATGCATTGGAACATCAGCGTAAGAGTTTACGTGCTCTAGAAAGCGAGCTGAGTAGGGAACGTAGCCTAAGGCGACAGGCTTCAACCCGGTCTAGCGGTGAACGGATTACTCATCGCGAGTCAAGGGGCATCGAACGCGAACCACTGCATGTTCGAGATAGAAGTTCACATAGAGAGCGCAGCCCTTTGGAGAGAAGACCCCGAGATGTTCGTGATGCGGTTGACGGCACATCAACAACGTCGCGGCAAAAAAGGTCAGACAGTCCATGTTTTACTTCCAAGGATGTAATGAACTTTATAAATGCTTTTAATAACACTAAGGATCGATCTCAGCCGTTATTAGTGCCATCTCCAATGCAAAATATTAGCAACAATAATAATATTAACCACAAAAATATTTTACCCGATTTTGACCCTTCTTCAAAGAGTCAGCGCATTGATATTTGGCTCAAAAAGGTCAATGAATGTGCCACTGTATACGGCTGGGATGAAAAAACTATAATACATTTTTCTATGCAGAAACTGCAGGGATTGGCCAAAACGTGGTATGAGAGTCTGAACTCTATACTATTTAGTTGGAGTGAGTGGCAAGATAAGTTGTTGAGAGCTTTTCCTTTTGAACAAAATTATGGCCAATCTCTGGAGGATATGCTTATAAGAAAGAGTAGGTTTAACGAACCTATAGAAGTATATTACTATGAAAAATTGGCTCTCTTGAATCGTTGTGACATCGAAGGCAAGCGAGCAGTGGAATGTATAATTCATGGCTTAAGCGACAAAACGATGAGGTCTAGTGCTAATGCAATGCGTTGTGTTCAACCCGATCAATTACTTCAGTTCCTTATGAGCAACAAGGAGGTTGCACAACTATCCGATCGTAGTAGTTTTAAAGGTCGACCTCCCTCCGCGTCTAAGTCAAGTAATAATGATAACACATCGAATTCAAAGACCAATAATAATAATCGCGCTGAATTAATTTGCTTTAACTGTAAGGAAAAGGGGCACCCTTTCCATAAGTGTCCTAAGCCCTTAGTTAAATGCGATAAATGTAATCGGTACGGTCATAAAGCTGAAAATTGCGCATCTAATGGGTCAAATAGTGACAATGAGGAAGATAAAGATATGTGAATGCAATTATTATTATATATTAAGGATTATTTTGTTTCTAATTTTATTTAATAGCATTTTACTATCGTCATTATCATCGTACTGAATAACAGAACAATTATATTATTGATGCAATATTTACATGTGACCTATAGAATTAAAAACTGCAGAAACTTAATGGTATTTATTAGCAGATAAATTGAATCTGTTGATTTATGTAATCATATGATTTTAAGATAAATATAATTTAAACATGATTATACCCTGTATGGAATCAACATTATTACTATTGAAAATGTTTTTTTTTATTTTTTTTAACTTTAAATAATGTCCACGATAAATACCTATTTGTTCGAAGTGATTATTTTAATTTTGTATGCATATGGAAATATAAAATTGTAAGTTTCGGAAACTTCTGATTTTCATCATTATGTTGAGAAAGAAAGTTTATATGTTAAGTAGCAATCACCTCGGTATGTGAACCAGAATCACTGCCACCATGACTGACACCCCGGTATGTGAGAGAGAATCACTGCCACCATGACTAACACCCCGGTATGTGAGAGAGAATCTCTGCCACCATGACTGACACCTCGGTATGTGAGAGAGAATCACTGCCACCGTGACTGACATCTCGGTATGTGAGAGAGAATCACTGCCACTATGACTGACACCTCGGTATGTGAGAGAGAATCACTGCCACCGTGACTGACATCTCGGTATGTGAGAGAGAATCACTACCACTATGACTGATACCTCGGTATGTGAGAGAGAATCACTGCCACCGTGACTGACATCTCGGTATGTGAGAGAGAATCACTACCACTATGACTGATACCTCGGTATGTGAAAGGGAATCAGTGCCATCATGACTGACACCTCGGTATGTGAATGAGAATCACTGCCGCTGTGGTTTTAGAATGATAATTTTATGTCTACCGTGTATTTTATTTGTTAAACTTAATAATTATGATTTTCTCACATTTTTATTTTACATGTTTTGGTATTTGTTTTAAAAGAATTATTCATTCAGTATAATAATAAATTGGGAACCCGCAATCGATGCTGTCTTTTACGCTTGCCGAGTGTTAGGTAGGTAATACTCAGAAACACATTTGCGTGCATGAGGACATGCACGACGTCAGGATGGTCGAGTGTTAGGTTTTAAGATAATTTAACTCGATATTGAAATATTTTGTCGATTCATTGATTTATTTTAATAGCCACACTGGCGACAATGATGTTTTTGGTGGGAACGATAAAATAACGGTTAAAAATATGGTAGGAGATTGGACACTTTTTGGATAGCCAGCAACGAGTGCGGACGTCTCTTAAAATACTTGTAAAAGATATAGTTTAGAAATTATTTAAGCTTAGATATAAATACTGTGTGAAAAGGAGATTGTTAAGGAATACACCGACGCTACAGTGAATAACGTGAGTCTTATTTTAAATATTATAAAAGTGTACATAAGCGAATATCTTAATTTTGATTACTAATTTTGTTTACAAAAAAGTTAACTTAAAATTTTTACTTTATGTTTCGAATGTTTACTTAAGTGTTAAGTATTTAATATAAAAACTTTTGAACCTTAAATTACCATTTTATTTACATCCACTTTCACCTTCGCCTCCGCCTCCGTTAACCTTCGCATCCGCGGAAGTGAAACTCATCGCCTTCGCATCCGCCTCCGCCTCCGTTAAGAAGGCCTCCGTTACAACCCTACTTTGTTATTTCCACAGACAGACGTTACGAGTGAATATTTTAGACCTATGCATTTTTTTGGCATTTGACCTATTTAACTAACTGACTTCAAAAGGAGAAGGTATGCGATTCGTAGACGATATTTTCAGCATGTTGGTCATACGCAGTAGGCAGGAGATTAAACCCTGCATATTATTGCGAGAGATGTACCTCTGGAGGTACCAACTGGTAAGCCACGAGGAGTTGTTCGGTATGCAGAGGTCGCTGGTTCAAATTCTGACCGGTCTTGACTTTTTTTAACTGTTTCTTAGTATAAATTGCTAAGCATAGCTAAATGCTACAAAAATAATCAATTAGAAGTTGAAATAATGTATGCGTTCAGTCTTAACAACATTTTTGCTGTAACTTTGACATGTTGGTTTGTATAATACTTAAGATAGGTACAAATGGATGAACGTGGCGTCACGTAATGATGTAACACAGTTGAAAAGTTTAAGGTCCTGGCAAGAGGCGTTAAAGCGGCTGCCCGGTATGCAGAGGTTGCAGGTTCAAATCCTGCTAGTCCCAAAAATAAAGCTTTTTCTTACTATAATTTTCTAGCTAAATGCTATAAAAATAATCTATAGGAAGATAAAACACAGGGCTTAAAATAACAATTTTGAAAGAATTATGGACGAAAGCAAATCGATATTCAAACAATGAACGACCATCCTTATAAAGCTGCCAATATCAACTGTAATACAGAATTTCTAAACAAAAACATTTCGATTTAACTACAAATTGGTTTAATTTAAATTGGAATTAGTTCAAAAGCTTTGCCTTTGGTATCACGCAAACTGAATCGCTTGCGGAAGGTAAGTTCAATATTCTGAAATTAGCACAGCACAGGACCACGAGTAGATGCGAATCGCGTGTAAATTACAGAGCTGGAAACATCATTTAGTAATAACGAGTTTTGTTAACTGCACTAGTTTGTTACTAAACGTGAATTGTATTGCTTTATAATAGATATGGGACCAACACGGGCACAAACATCAAACATAACATATAATGGCAGCCCTGTATTTAATACATGTCCAACTGCTGGGCTCGGACCTCTTCTCATGATGAGAAGGGTTCCGACCACCACTCTGGCTAAATGCGGATTGGTAGACTTCACACATCCTCGAGCACTATTAAGGCACTCTTAGACACGCAGGTTTCCTCACGATGTTTTCCGCGCGTGCGATAATTTATTGACAAAGGTGGGTTCGAACCCGAGGCCTTTAACTTCGCAGTCTTACGGTCTCCCACTCGGCTACCGATGCTTAGCGATAACATATTCAGGCGAAAACGTACTCCCTTCCTTCTTTTGGAAATCGGTAAAAAAACTATTACTAAACTATTTGCGGTTCTGTGTATACTAATAATGATAGTTTGGATAGTAATGGATACTATTTTACGCGTTAATAACACTCAATAAACAACAGCTTTACAGAAGCGCTTAGCAGATAATATAATTTACACAGTTTACATAGTTATTGCCAAATAAAAAAATTATAATAATATATGTAGCAAAAAAGACTAACGAGTAATGGTTTGAAAATCAACTAAGAACTTAACAATACTGGCTGAAAAAGTTAAATGATTAAATCTATGTGCGGTTATTGCAACGAAGTTCCTCCTGCGAGCTTATGACAACCGGGGAGTTTGGCAACAAACAAACTATGCAAGGAAATAGCGTTACCTGCATTTTAATTTTAAATTCTTTTTCACAAAAACACAAGCGGAGGGTAAGCTCAACATTCTGAAATTAGCACAGCACAGGACTTCGGATTACTGCGAATCGCGTGCGAATTACAAAATTGCAAAGATTTATAATGATAATGAGTTCTGTTAACTTCACCGTTTAGACTAGTTGCGGTGCTATTTGGAATAATGTCTTTGTATAACGCGATAATAGCATGCAATAATGTACGGATTTACAGTACTATCGGTAATTAATTTCTATGGTAGAAAACTAGAAATTCAACTTATAAAGCCTTCTGCAGCTAATTAGTAATGCATCATGGTAGGATTACTTTGGAGTTTATGTGTGCCAGTTTGATGATGACACAAAACCCTCGTATGACAGGCACAGGCAACATAAATAGCAGTCAGCCCAAGTCAAATTGTAAGATGAAAACACCGGTAGACTATGGTCAAAGCAGAAGTGCCAAGTCTTTGCCTCCGGCCATTTTGACTTCTTGGATGTTTACAGGTCCAAGGTCACCTTTTTTTTTCGGAAATATTTATTTGGCGTCCAGCAATAAAGATAGCGTAATTTCTTAAAAAATAACACTAAAATGCTTTTGGTGATAAAAGCCAGGGAGCGCCGCAGGCTTGCTGTTAACAATTAAAAAGCTTCACCTAACGTCTTTGCTGTCTAGAGACAGGCTGCGACCAGTGCCAATTTTTTTAAAAATATTTTCTTGAAAAATTATAAGTTCTACAGTGCCTTCAACGCCAAGACTTAGAGAGCGACTTTAGAGAAGATAAAATAGCTTTAAAGCGCGGGGTCCGGCCACGCGTGTTACTTGGCCATAATGGCAATGTTTTAGAAGGTACAGTTAGCTGCAGAGAAATATCACCCCCCCTTAATTACTTTTTTGCACTTCAAAGGGGTGTTTACTCCGCAGCTGACTGAACATCTCTTCGTTCACAAATCTCTTAAAGGCTTAAATTCTAAAAAGCCATCAATTTATAGCAGCATTCTTAAAATTATTAAAGACCATTCGTTCAAATAGAATTGTAGATACTAAGTACAAATGACGCATTATGTCGAAGTAGTTTTTACGTCTTTAGATAAACATCAACTATCATACTTTGATTTGTTCGTATCTACTCTTATCTCAGTTATTATTGAGGCGAAAATGTTTTTGCTTCACATAGCAAAGTAAAAAATTGTTAATCGTAGTAAAAAATACACCGAGAACTGTAAGACCGCGGGGAAATTTAGTGATAAAAATCAAGTGATTCAGGGTCGGACTCAGGGCTTGAAGGGCGCGAATGGCATCCCACAAATGACCCAGGACGCAGTGCTGTCGAAGTAAAGGGTTTTTTTTTCCCGCAAACTCCCGCAAACCAGGTCCGAGGGGTTCCTTCTCCCCTCCCCACATTGGGAGCCCGTCTGACGATCCCTACCCTCAATGTACAGCCAGTTAAACCCTGAGTGATGGATTGAATCTTTTAAAGTTGTTATGCACATAGAAACACAGAATCTTTCATTTGGGTCTTTTTGGAATGGCTCACTATACGGTTGCAAATCGAGAGGTCGATGGTTCGAACAACGGGTTGGGCAAGCTTTATTGTTGTAGTTATCTACAACAATAAAGCTTGCTCGTCCCGTTATTCGAGTAAGTAATGACGCTTTCCAAGTCGAGATCCTTACATATTTCTCGACTTAGAAAACCTCATTAGCGACACAATCAAATTACTAACATTACAAGCTGAAGTGTGTGTGTAATATACCTCGGGCGACACGTTAATGCAATTTCACTTTCCCACTGAACAATACAACTGTTCTCTACTGATGACTAAGGGCACATTCATGATCACGCGAGGAGTCAGGCACCGAGAACAAGGCTCGAAAAACAAACATACGGCAATGTTCTGAGCATTCATGGCGAAGCAGAAAGCGCAAACCAGCTTCTCCATGAACGCTCTGAACAATTCTGCGATCACAGTTGTCATCACTGTTAACTATTGTAAATCCTCCTGAATATGTTCTTTTATTTGATTAGAGCACTCTTCTTGCAGGTTCATAGTGAAGTTGTACCATTCCAATAGATTTGATAGACCCATTAGACAAATGTTGTCACTTTCGATAACTTGACCTTGACCATTATTTTTTAATGAAATTCAAAATTTGCGAAAGCTTATTTAGACGAACGCTTTGGAATGTCTTCGCAAAATTAATATGTATTAAGATCTATCTTTTAGTATTTTAGTACAATGATTAATTAATAAACTTACCACATCAAACAGTGGCTCCATATTAACAGTATCACTGTTGATCGCCGAAGTCCTCAACAGGTGGAGATCGTCATCCTTCACCACTATCACTTGGTCCTTGCAGTTACATCTCGACTTCGATTGGCTAGAGGGACTTCGAGCTGGTGTCTTGGCGGTCGTAGCGGAGCTTAAAGAAGCGATCGCTGAACCGTATGAGTACCCGATTCCGGAGTTGTCTTTCGCTCGCTTCATGTTACTTGGTATGCGACTAAAAAGATTGAAAATTAATAAATTACAGGGTATAGAGGTCAGGTTCTTCTACATGGAATAAGTCTAAGGGCTACAATTACAGGAAACCAGTTACATAAATTATATTAGTGACTAGAACAATCCTTTCGACATAATGCCCGCTTCTATATTTGGCATTACTCAGTCTCCCGCTTTGCTTTGGAGGGAAGTAAAGATACATACTTTCCAACTCCAACTATATACTTCTGATTAAATTCGTTGCGGGTTCCAAGACAATTTTAACTCTCCATGGGATTGCCCGTGTGTCATGCACGGTGCCTTTCAGTTGGTTACCGCTGTAGACCCTGGCGTCACAGGAGTCACAGTGGTGGGCGTATGGGTGGGATTATATCCCGTAAAAAAAAAAATAATGCCCGCGCGTGAGCTTAGAGGGACGCGGGTTTTGGAAAAAGGGGAATTATTAATCAGCTATGATGAAGATAGTATTTATATGTATCTGGGGTATACACGGCTACCGATCAACCAATACATTTCCAGTACAAGCTGGTCTCGCATTGTAAGGGCATCTTGTACAGCGCGAGATCATCTTATACTAGCAATGTATAGGTTGATCGTTGATTACTACATGCGAGCTTCCACACGGAATAAACTTAAAGCGACAGGATTTGAACAGAACTGCCCAGCACATAGAAATCTTAATAACTAGTCAATAGAAATGCTATCGACTATCTTTTAACACTGGGACGCATGTCGCCGGTTTTCAAATACCACTTTTTGTATTCCTGCAAACAAAATTATTCTTTTTGGCGTTGACATTAAGACGACAATTCCTCAACTCGCACTTGTGTTTGACTAGACAGATGCGCGGCGACAAGGTCACGCGTCTTTGACATTTCTATTGCCTTATTATTAAGATTTCTATGGCCCAGCAAGAAGGTTTCTGATTTTCTAGTTAGTCTATGATTAACAAAATCGAAAAAAGAAAGTGACAATGATGACCCGTTGCGTTTTTACCTGACATGTGTGACATTTATGGTTCATTTCACTTATTATTCGCTTGGCTAACTGGTGTATAATTACACCCTGTATATAAGTGATTTGACCTATATGAGAGAGTTAAAGGATAATAATAGAACTACCCCTGTATGACGTAAATGTTATTATTAACGCTGATCAAAGAAAAGGGTAAAGGAATTCAGGTGTTAGCGTTTTAGGCTATTATTAGATATCTGACTACTTTGATTGCCTCATTGGTCTAGTTCTGCTTCGTTAGCCTATTAGTTAGCAAATGCGCCTTCTACCGTGAGGCCTGGGGTTCTATTCCCGGGTCGGGCGAAAGTATCATATCAATAGTAGCACAGAGTTGGATTTGTGCCCAGTGGATGGCGATAGGCTCACCCCCTCTCACAGACCCTAAGCACAACAGGTGAAGTGAGGGTGTTATACTCCTTTGTAGATGAAATATGTCGCAAATTTTGCGTTCTATAATTTCGTAATACATAGATGTTAACACCGGCCGTCGGAGTAATAGGAACGGAGCTAATCGCAAAAAACAGATTTTTGGTAGCTTTGACCTTGAATAAGTTACGATATTTTATGTGATTTTTGAGACAACAATAAGATAGCTTCAATGAAGATCAATAACAAAATCTAACTTATTATTTCTTATTCCTAGGTGAAATTTTTACTTTAGCTTTTATGACATTTATTTTTAGGTTAGTAGAAATTTTGATTATTTTTATTTTTTTTATGAATAATATTTTATTTTCTTTCAAGCAATAAAAAATTAGCAATAAAAAAAAAGAAACTTAAAGCCTGACCTTTGTTACATAAATCAAGTAATATTAAAACAAATATAGCACAGTTCTTGTTTTAGCTTGTTACTATCAGATGGATTACTGTCAGCATTATTGTATAACATTGTAAAATTAAAATAATAATAGACAAGTAATTCAAGTAAACACAAATTAACAGAACTATTATTACAAGTAGTTAACAATATATTATTATGTCTGCATGTGATCAGTTTTTTTTATTTCTCTTAAATTTTTACATTTTGTAAATCTTGGTTGTTAAATTTAATAGTATTTTTTCTAGTTTCAACCTACCAGATGTCATCAAGAATATTAATAATATAAATAGTTTTAAATATAAGCTTAAGCAATATTTACTGGAAAATACTAATTATTCTATAAATGAGTTCCTAAATAAAAAATAACGATTATTTTATATTATAAATTGTAATTAGTATGTAAGTTGACATTTATAACTCTTAATAATAAATAATTGACATGTAATAATTTTGGTATAATGATTGTTTACATTTTATTAGTTTTAACAAAAAATAAATATTGTACGCCTAATGGGTATACTGCAGCAGTACTAACTGAATTGTGTAACATCTTTATTTTCACCTGTGGTAAACAATAAATGAATTTGATTTCATTTGATTTGAAAAATAATAACAACAAAAATATGTAATTCACTAATTACTTTATCATTCTAAACAAGTCACTTTGCATTTTTTGGTATCTGGCAGGATTGTTTTCATCAAATTATCTTTTGTCTTTTTTTTATGACAGAAAATTTAATAAATAATTTCAAACAATTACTCAAGAAAATTTGTTAAAACCGTCTTAAAAATTAAGTAAATAAACATTGTCTTAGAAGATAAGACATTATAAAAAAAAAAACTTTATCATCTCCACAAAATATGCATTTGAATAAAGATAAATTAAACATGTACATATTGTGTTTCAATATTGTTCTAGTAGTGAGAGCATGTGTATAACCTATAAAATTTTTAATAACAGTCTGCCAAAACTTGTTTTACTTCCTCATAACAAACTTTATCTGTTACTCATACTTTATTGGATAAAAAAATACACTATGATAACTGGCTTGTGCAATGTGTGCAATGCCCTCACAATGAGATTGTGGCCATCCAGATATTTATAGCATTTTAACAAGCACAATTTATGTACATCAGTACCATTCTAGATCAAACTAGATAAAATTTAAATTTAAAATTTTATTCATACAAAATGACGTCTCCATTATTTCAAGCAATAGCTGTCTGTAGATTTAAGACCTTGTGTTAAAACGTACAAATAGATAGACTTACCTATCATATCCTTGCATCCCGGATGATAAATTATAACTACTAAACAAGTTATCTGATTCACTTGATGCTCTTTGTCTTCTGCGACCTTCTAAATTAGCTCTAGGATCTTGAAACCTATTCTTAGGCTTCTTTAATATTGAGTGGAGTGGTGAACTTGGCAAAGGATTGTTGAGTATTGATTTCAATGGTTGTTTTACCATCTGAACATCTAACATCTCTTGGTCAACCTTCTCGAGTAATTCTTCTACTTTTGGCAATCGGCTCTCATCTATTTTAGTATTGGATAATGTTGTTACTAGTAATGGTCTAATTGGACTTGTTCGGAACATTTTTGACCGACCTGGTCGGTAACTGAAACAAATGCACATTATTAAATATTATCACACAAATATACTACAAAAATGTATATGAAAATTACAGTCAAATCACTTACGTCTGTGCAAAGTAGTGTAAACAACATTTTTTCAAGTTACATCACAACAAGAGTGAAAACATAACAGTTATAGGTTAGATAACCCAGAGTACTAGTAAAGCACTAATACAAATGTGTGAAGAGGTTATGTTTATGCTCACCCAAGGTAGTTATCAGCGTCGTGCGACATGGCGTAGTCACCGTTCTCGGCGGCGGGGAGCAAGCACTCGTGGTGGAACCGGTCGTAGGACGGCTCGCGCTCGCTGTTTAGCGTAAAGTGGCTCTTGTTCGCCTGTTGTCGGTGATAGCGAAGGCTCGCCTCCCGACTCGCATCCTCGTACGGTGAACGATCCACCCCTTCGCTGCGGCAGCGGCGCCGCAGTATGCGCGCTGGCTCACGACCAGACCACTCCAACACTGATCCCAGTGGATCACAAACGTCGAACCCGGCTTCGTAGCTTGGACACGCTCGTCTACTATCCATATCCGATGCACCTAATCGCGACGCATCGTCAAATGTCCACATGGATTGGGCACCAGGAATTTCACTATTATACTGCTAATTTTTCACAAGAAACCACTGAAATGTGAACGAAAGTCGGTTTCGACGAGGCCAGAACCAGGAGGCGACAGGTGACGGATAGTCATTCATTCGACAACTACGATACAACGTGCCAGAGCTCCCGCCAAAATTGAAAGAAAACCAATTTCGTTTTATAAATAAATTAGCAAACCGTGTCGAAGAGACACTCCTGAATTAGATACGCAGTAGCACCATCTCACGACACACACCTTGCACCGTTAATTTAATAACAACCGTAGTAATGGCGATCGCAATACACCCGATACAACAAAACATGTATTTTTTTAGCTATTGTTTACCAATTTTCGTATTAAAAATGATGTTTGCAAATATGTAGATGGTTTGTCGGCTACAGTGTTGCGAAATGACCTCGGGTTATTGATTAGTTTGAAAGGGATATTGAAAAATTTAAAATAAATTCAATTCATTTCTTTCACTAGCTAGCTCGACTTGTAAATATCGTATCGTTTGTCTTGTCGTTTCGTTTGCCTATTTTTTTGTCCTTGTCAAGTTTCATGTTTCTACCATAAGCAAGAGCGAGAGGTTTGAATAGTTCGCGGACAAGCCACTAGGTTGGTATATTTTATTTGTTTGGTTGGTAAACCTATGTTTATCATGTAAGATTTCATTGAAGATTTTGAAAATGGCATAAAACATTGATAAAATATAAATTTCATCCACTGAAAAGGCATTTGGGATTTTGATGAAATAAAAATAGCTTTTTCTAGATATTAATAATTATTATCCAGAAAGAGTGATTTTTAATAATTATTCTCTTTGGTTTGACCTGACTGACTGATCAATTTTCTTTTCTGACAATATTTGGTCAATATCGACTAGAGATGGGTCGTACTCGTTAAAACACGTACCGTACTGAGTCTTACGAGTACGAGTACGTGTAAATACTTGTTCCAAAGACTAGCTCCACGAGTATTTATAAGTACGCGTTCGTTGTCACCAAATAAAAACTTGTTCCACTGGTTACTACCGAGTTTTCATTAGAATTATCACTATTTAGGTATTGATTTAATCGAAATGGTTAATATTAAAGTAACTAGGTATTTTATATTTTTTGAAAAGTTCCCTTCATACTTTTACAGGCTTAGGACTGTCAGCTTTTAAATCAGAGAATAATGATATTAGTATTTACCGATATTTTAGCAAAGAAAAAACGTGTTATTAAATTAAATATAATATAAAATATTGTAACACAAAAACAAAAAACTAAGCTAAACTGTTCACAAATATTTCCACAACCTTCAGAACAAAGTTATTATTCTTGAAATTTAAGGGTCGACAAACACCAAAAGAGCGGCGAAGGGCAGCGAAGCGCAGCGACCCGCTCGGTAGAGAAGGCGCGCGGATTTCCGCGACTGCTCGAGAAGTCGCTGGAATGCTCGAGAAGTCGCGGGACTCCGCGCGCCTTCTTGGGCCTGCCCGCGATGAATTCACGGGTCGCTCTCCTATGCGCAGTTCACTTTCAACAAAACTCGAGTAAACTTGTGTATAAGCAGTGAAAATGGGTATTTTGGATTTAATTATTATTGCACATAATTATAATTAAAGAAGAAGAGGAAACGGCCGAAGAGATAAAGAGGAAAAGATTTATTTTTTTCATCCATTTCCATCACTTCTGTATTCGTTGCACTGCAAGGAGTGAATACGAATGCTCACGCGCAACAGACGCGCACGGGGAGCGGGGCGAGGGGCCGGATATTGCCAGCGGCCGCTTGCGACTGCTCGAGCATTCTCGGGACTTCCCGCGACTTCTCGCGCAGTCGCACGGCTCCGTTTATGGAATTCGCCGGAATTCCCGCGGCGCCGCGGGCTTCCGCGCGACTCGTTTGAGTTTCTCATGCGATAATAAGTATTATAGTTATGAAAATAAAGTTAAAATTCATATGACACTGAAACTGCGCTTCGCTTCGACGCGCTTTTGGTGTGTGTCGACCCTAACACACAACTATAGTTAATAGAAATCAGCTATTATTTTTATTATAGTAGTAAGTTATGACACAAATTATCATAACAATTCGCGCGCTTGTCAAACTTGGTCAAGCAATTTGAATCAGAAAGAAATTCATATCCAAGCCGTAAATTGAACTTATTTTGGCATGAAAGTTAATCCATCCCGTTTTAATCAATAGAATTTATGACTGTCTATCCCTTTCTAACCGATAATGTCTTAAATTCCATTAATTCCCAGTTGCGATAAAAAGTAAACAAATCTTTGAGTATTTTACTATCGAAAACTTAAAATAAAAAATATAAATTGCTGTCATATTAACGTGTTTCATAAATATAATTATAACGTAAATATGTTTTTTAGATATTATCTATCCTAACATTTTTTTAAGATGAATAAAGTTTTAAAAGTCAATAAAAGTTTTTTCCATCTTGTACCTAACGACAGAGAAAGAAAAATGCCGAAATAAGCAACAAAAGCGTGGTGGAGTATGTATTATGATAAAGCAAGGCCTTTTTTTTAAAGTATTGAGTAATATTAACGAAATGTCCATTGACAAGCACTTCGAATGTTGCGCTATTGAATTGACTGATCAAAATCTGATAGTAATTTGTTTATACAGGACGCCAAACTCTGACATAACTATATTTTTTAAGAAACTTGACATCATATTAAATAAATTTGTATATAATTCTCATAAAAAAATTGTACTCACTGGTGACTTAAATATAAATACAATGCAAATAAATAAACAATCCACAGAGCTACTGGATATGGTCAAAAACTACAATTTAAAACTTCATATTAACCAGCCAACGCGACGAAAATCCTGTATTGATCATTTTATTAGTAACATCAAGTCAGCCAAAGGAGAAATTCTAAATCTGGGAATATCCGATCACGAGACAGCTCAATTGCTCACTATTCCTGCCATTAATAAGAAAATTTTACGCAGTAGTTACACGATGTATAGTCGAGATTTTGCTGTTGAAAATGTGCTTAAATTTAGAGAATGTGTAGGTGGTCTTTCTTTTTGTGATGTTTTTAACGAATTAGAGGTAGACATAGCATTTTCCAACTTTCACAAACTGCTCAAACTATTTTTTAATCTGTGTTTTCCTATTTTTAAACGACGTATCTCTCATAAGACCAAACAAGTAGCTTGGATAACAAAGGGTCTTAGAATAAGTTGCAAAACTAAACGTCTACTACATTTTACAAACAAAAGTCTGAAAAACAAAGAGCTAAATTCAAGTCATACTCCAAGTTATTACGCAAATGTATTTTTAACTCTATGAAAAACTACAATCACACTAAGCTCAGCAAATGTAATAATATATGTAGAGCATCATGGCAATTAATAAAAAAGGAATCTGAAGGGAAACAAACAACAGATTTCATATGTGAAATAAACAAAAATGGCTCTCTTCTTACCGACCCATTAGTAATAGCGGACGCTTTTAATGATCATTTAATAGATTCCTACAAAATACAAAACAACATGTGTAATCAGGTCTCGAATTACATAAACATATCTGGTATATCTAACAGTATATACCTTAAACCGTGTGATTGTCTGGAAGTCTTCAGAATAATACAATCGCTGAATAATACAAACTCAGTGGGGTATGATGAGTTCAGCACTAAGATTTTAAAGGATTGTGCGATTGAACTGACTCCTGTATTAACATACCTGATAAATCTTTCATTCAGCGAGGGTCAGTTTCCTAGCCTTCTAAAAAAGTCAATAGTAAAACCACTATACAAAAAAGGTGACAAATCTATTCTAGGTAACTACAGACCTATAACACTAATTCCCATTATTTCAAAAGTCTTTGAAGTAGCTATGCATAAGCGTATTTATGAATTTGTCACAAAACATGAAATATTGAGAAATGAACAATACGGGTTTCAAAAGGGCAAATCAACAACTCTAGCTTGCTTCAACCTAATTACTAGAATATCTGAATCTCTCGATAGTAATAAGCAAACGACTTGTATATTCTTTGATATGAAAAGTGCATTTGATTTAGTTGCCCACAATTTACTTTTGAATAAAATAGAAAAGTATGGCATTCGAGGTCCTGCCCACAAATGGTTGGAATCGTACTTGAAAAACAGAGAACAATGCGTAGAAATCATGAATATGAATGCAGAAAGAGAAATAAAGGCACACAGGTCTTCATATAGGGTAAATCATTCTGGGGTGCCTCAAGGTAGCATTCTTGGGCCCCTTTTATTCTTGATTTATATCAACGATCTGCCAAGTGTAACCAACCACCCTTGTATTTTATTCGCTGATGACATTTCTCTTACTGTAATTTCTAATTATTCTGACATTAATTATACAAATGACATCAATAATTCAATTAATTCAATAATGAAATGGCTCAATAATAATAACTTGCAAGTAAATTTGACTAAAACGCAATATATACAATTTGGTAATTATGGTCGCAAGCTTCAAAATCTGGACATTAAATATTTGAATGATAATTTAACAGAAGTAAACACAACACAATTTTTGGGCATAGTTATCGACAAAAACTTAAACTGGAAGGCACATGTGGAAAAGGTATGCAATAAACTTAATAAATTTGTATATGTCTTGGCAAAATTAAAGAAGACATCATCCACTGAAACAGTCATGATGGCATATCACGGGTACGTCGCATCTGTATTGAACTACGGCTTAATACTATGGGGTAACTCTACAAATGCATATAGAGCTTTTATTGCTCAAAAAAAAACTGTCAGAGCTATGTGTGGTGCAGCACCATGGCATTCGTGTAAACCCCTCTTTAAGAAACTGAACATGTTAACGCTTCCTTGCATGTATATATATGAGGTTGCAAAATTTGTAAAACAGCATCCAGATTTTTTCACGAAAGCTAAGGAGAGATATCCGAGAAACACTCGAAATCCGGATAGAATCGTCTTACCGCGAGTTCCAAAAACAACTCTTTACCAGAAGAACTGTTTTGTGATGTGTGGTCGTATTTTTAATGCTATTCCACATGATCTGAAGCAACTCCCAATTTATATTTTTCTCAGAAAGCTGAAGGTTTGGTTGATAGACAAATGCTTTTATACTGTTGAGGATTTTTACAAATTTAATAATGATAAATAGTATTAAATAAAATGAATAATTTAATTAATTCACCGATTACCTGCGTTAATGATAACACAATAGAGTATAATAATTATATTGTATAAGTAAAATTAAAATTTCTTATGAATAATACATGAAAACCTTAATGTATAGTTTGTAACCGATGTATAATAATTATATTGTATAAGTAAAATTAAAATTTATGATGAATAATAAATGAAAACCTTAATGTAGGTATAGTTTGTGACCGATGCTATAATCGACTTAGTTTTAAGAATTATTGTATTACTATTTGCATGTCAATATTATAAGACAAAGATGTGTTGATCGTTAATCATATTTGTAATATCTTATGTACCTACCACATTTTACTGCAAATAAAGACTATTCTATTCTATTCTATTCTAATGGAATGTAATTGCTTAAGATAAGGCTTATTATCATTTGGCATTGAATATACGCGTTCGGCATTCATTTGTATGAGTGAAATGATTTCACTCACACAAATGCACGACGAGCGCGTCTCGAACGCGTCTTGGACGGTTGCGAATATTTCGAATAAAAAGTGTCTTATTACGTACAGCATAAAGCTGATTTTCATTTGGCATTTGTAAGCATGTCACTCACACACGAACGCGTACTCGTCTAATCGATGTACTTCTCTTCGGTGCCTACGCGTATGGCAAGACTGCGAAAGGCGATGCGCTGCGATCGCGGCCATTTGGCACTTTGTTTGGTACTTCTAAATATTCGAAACGCGTTCGTACGTTGAAGACATACTAGGTCCTCATACTTCTTTGATAAAACCTGGTTTTAAAACCTGTTCCAGTATTTACGCCTCACCTCTAATATCGACATGTCTGGTTTGTCTATGGCAAAGGGAAAAGGCTGCGCTTACATCTGAGATGTGCGGGCGCACTTCTTAATTTGCCTAGCCTTGCTGATTCATTCATAATATATTTTTAACCGACTTCAAAAAAAGGAGGAGGTTCTCAATTCGGTTGTATTTTTTTTTATGTTTGTTCGCCGATTACTCGAAGACGCCTGGACCGATTCGAGAAACATTCTTGCTCGGTCTACCCATCACCTAAAATAGTAAAATAAAATATTTTTTAACATAAAAAAAACCGACTTCAAAAAGTAGGTAAACTAAAAAGCAAAAAATAAATTAACTTCGCACAAAATAATACGTTTTTTCATTTAGTTAAATAGAAATTATTAAACATTGACTACATAAATATGTAGTCTATGTTATTAAATAATTATTTTATAATTCTGAAGTCGGTGCCAAGTAAACAAGTAAACAATATCTCTGTATAGATAATATCAATCTTTCTAACAACTATTTTCTGACTGAATATTAGTTCTTAATTATCCGATTTACTTGGCACCGACTTCAGAATTATTAAATAATTATTTAATAATTTCTATTTAACTAAATGAAAAAACGTATTATTTCGTGCGAAGTTAATTTATTTTTTGCTTTTTAGTTTACCTACTTTTTGAAGTCGGTTTTTTTTTTCGTTAAATAGGTCAGGTATAAAGAGGTAGAATTTTTGTGAATGAACTCAATGGAAGCAGTTCAGGCGGCCACCACTACCAGTACCAAGTAATGCATGCTCGGACTGGGTTTTAAGGGTCCGATTGACATCCACAACGGGCCCGGGACCTCGTTTGAGTACATTGATTTATGTGTTGCGTATTGAATTCTTTGCCTAGGACTCTCAAAGATAATATAAATGGGACTCTGTGCTAGCTGACTAGTATTGTTGCTATCATGCAATCTCTCTCCTATGGTGGACGGAGATACTACTGTATTTTCTTTCCATTTGAAAACTAGCTAAAGCCCAAAGCTGGGGCTTTTCTCGAAGTGGTTCGGGCCATTTATATATAACTAGATAGATTTTCAAAGCGAGGGAAAATTTAACATGTATAAATTTACTTTACTTAAAGAACACATCACTTTAATTTTAAAATGAAATAAACTGCATTCGAAAATTTGAAAAATAGCCTTGCTTCACCGGAGATTCGAACCAGTAAAAAAACAGCCCTGTATTTGAATGCACTCAAATAAAGAGTCAATTGTCAGGGTTAAATCTCTTGAACAAACATGGTAGTGGTCCAAGAAACTGAATTAACGACTTGGTTTATAGAGTTGTATTATAGATTTTACAACTTTTTACGGATACTTAGGGACTTAGCGAGACTGGGCCGCTTTGGCACATTGTAAATGTTTTTGATGGGATTGACCCGACCGTATACCACAGGGCTTGGGGTTAAGAGTGAGTTATGTCCGGTTATTCGCAGCTTTCCGATCGGCATTTAGATTGGTCGGCAAGCTGGGAATGACTGCTCCGCTGCAATGGAAACGCAGTCCTTATACCACAACTTTACGAACAAAATTTATGAAACCATTTCAACACATTTGTCCGAACCGAATCAAACGAGTCCCTTTGTTCCCGTTGTGTCACACCATTTTGTGTAACACTGTTACCCATTGGTAAAAAAATTACCGATTAGTAACACTGTTACTCAATGCCTCATATTTTTTTCACTTTGAGTGACAGTGTTACTCAACAGAACGCTGTGTTCCCGTTTAGTAACACCTTTTTGTGTAAAATCATTGTTCGTGACTTAATACGCGGTGGGACCACAACAATCTAGACTCAATAATTTTAGCCTGTTGTCTGCAACCTATTACGTAAATAATAGGGGTTATTTATCGAAAACAAAATGCGCCAAGGAGTTTATTGTTCAATAATGAGTCAATAAAACCATAGAAATTAAAAATATATTTTTTGATAAGTACAACCATTAAGAGTATTTTTAATGTCACTGTCACACTAATTCGAAAACAGATACTGATTTAGTTAATGTGATTTAGTTAATGCGTGTCCGGTCATCTGCCATGTCGGGAATTGCTAGTAGTAGTTCATGTAGTGATCATTAGTTTGTGTTTTATTTTATTTTTATTTTATTTTATTTATTAGGGATAAACAAACAGTTACAACATTAAGAGTAAATTCAAAAATTTAACAAATTGAACAGTGATTAAATGTGCACTCACAACGTTATCCACAAAATATAAGTGAAAAATTGGTGACATTTTTGCAACTTAAAATTAAATAATAAGAAGAAAAGAAATGCAAACAATAGGCCAAGAATGCGAACACCTCCAGTTATTCCTTAATTTGCTTGATATTTTCTATTAATGTAGTCCTAAATACGTTAGCGCGCATGGCAAATATATCTAAATCTGTAAAATTATCATTATAATTTTGACACAAGCGTCGCAAGGGTGCTCGAACTCCAGCATTAGTTCTGCAGGGTGGTACAGCAAACAATGGACGTGTGCGCACTTGTCGCCTTATAACAGTTCTAGGAACAATGTAGCTTAAACTACTAGTTAACTCAGTGCAGTTATACCTATTACCACAAATATCATAAAGAAGCATCATTTCTAGGAACAATCGTCTGGACTTTAAGCACATGACATTATAGTTTTTAAGTAGGTCCTCATAAGTTGCGTTACTTTTAGTACATCTAAAGTGCATTGATTTGAGGAATTTACGTTGAACCATCTCCAGATTGTCAACGTATATGTTATAAAGAGGGTTCCACACCGCCACGGCATATTCCAGTTGTGATCTGACCAAAGATTTATACAAATGGATATATGTATGTGCGTTCCTAAATTCAAGTGTAGACCTCATCACGAACCCATACATACGATAAGCTTTCTTTATAATGGTCTCAAATTGCTGATCTAGATGAAGCTTATCGTCGAGCAAAACTCCTAGGTCACGTACGGTAGACGATTTTGATAGAACTACATTATTAATATGATATCTATTTGAAATTACATTACTGTTCTTTGTGAATGAGATACTGACACACTTAGAAATACTTAAATTAATTTTATTATCTATGCAGTATTTGGCGAGTCTGTCTAAATCTTCTTGAAGTAAACGGCAGTCTATTGGAGTTTTGATAGCTCTGTAAAATTTTAAATCGTCTGCGTATAATAAAAATTTTGAATATATAAAACAGGTTCCAATGTCATTTATGAAAATAATAAACAACAGAGGTCCTATTATCGAGCCCTGGGGCACGCCCGACGTAACAGTTACAGTAGCAGAATGGAATCCTTTAATCACAACTTTCTGAGTTCTGTTTGTAATGTACGAGGCAAACCAGCGGAGCAAAGTTCCCCTTATTCCGTTGTACGCGATTTTGTGTAAAAGTAATTCATGATCCACCCTGTCGAACGCCTTCCGAAAGTCTGTATACACGGTATCTATTTGTGTCTGCTGATCCATATTTTTAAATAGATCTACAAAATGTAAGTAAATTAGTTGTGGTAGATTTACTTTTAACAAAACCATGTTGTTGATCGATAATTATTTTATAAATAGTCGAGTGTATAGCATCATGTACAAGTCTCTCAAAAAGCTTCGACAAGGTGGACAGAATAGAAATAGGGCGGTAATTTTCTACGTCTTGTGTTGAGCCAGATTTATGAACAGGCGTCACATGGGCAGTTTGCCATAATTCAGGAAAGATGCCTTGGGAGATGCATTTATTGTAAATAATATTTAATGGAATACAAATGCTATCAGCCGTCCGCTTTATGAAATAGGGAGGCAAACCGTCAGGCCCAGAACCTTTGGAAGTATCGAGAGCTCTCAAAGACCTTAGGACCTGAGCCGGAGTAAAAGAAATGTTGCTAATAAGAGTGCATTTGTCTGAGATTTCTTCTGTCGACGACCATTGACGGCTATTAAGTGTGGAAGGTTCATATACTGATTGGAAAAAATCCATGAACATATTGCATATTTGAACTGGATTACTAGACTTCTGATTGTTGTAAGTCATGGTCGATGGCACGCCTGTGTTACCTTTCCGATTAGAAATATATCTAAACAAGTGTTTTGTATTCTTTTTGATGTTATCCTCTACGGAAATTATGTAACGTGCGTAAGTAGCTTTACACTCCATGGAAAATCTACGTCGCAGGAAAGAAAACTGCTCGTAGTCTGAAATGTTATTTTAAGTTTTCCACTTTATCCAGGCTTTATTTTTATTTTTAAAAATACGGATAAGTGAATTAGAAAACCACACGGGAAATTTCGATGTTTTTTGTTTACATTTAGGAGTGTACATTTTAATATAATTAAATAAAGTGTCGTAAAAGGCCGTTACGCATTCATTAGCAGATAATTCAGAAAAAATGACATCCCAGTTAACCCTGCTCAGGTCCTCGTTTATAAGCTCATAGTTAGCTTTATAATAATTATATTTGATCACATAAGCATGTTTAATAGTTTTAACTACGCACTTGTATTGAATAATGGCATAAAAAGGTGGATGCATTTGGTCAATAGGTACTAAAGGATTTGGTGGTACATGAATTGAGCAGCCTGTATTACTTATAATTAAATCCAAAATACGGTTACATGAATTTTTAATGAAATTGAATTGAGAAGCGCCAAGCAAAGACATAAAATTGTTCAAATTTCTATGAGTACTCGTCGAAGCTTGAAATGTCAGAGCATTGGGGAAGTTACCAATAGTTGAAAGCCAGTCTGTGTTAGGTAAATTGAAACGAAAGATATGCAAAGGGCTTATGAGAATAAAAGTAAGTACCTACCTACTTATCAAGTAATTTAAACGAGACATTGCTTTGTTCAGAAATAAAATAATAAAGTATGACGACCTATTTGGTTTAGTAGTATTAGACTATTAATTTAAAGTATATATTATTAATTGAATTACATTTAATGGTTGTACTTATCAAAAAATATATTTTTGATTTCTATGGTTTTATTGACTCATTATTGAACAATAAACTCCTTGGCGCATTTTGTTTTTGATAAATAACCTCTATTATTTACGTAATAGGTTGCAGACAACAGGCTAAAATTATTGAGTCTAGATTGTTGTGGTCCCACCGCGTATTATTAAGTCACGATGTATATGAACAATGAATTTACACAAAAAGGTGTTACTAAACGGGAACACAGCGTTCTGTTGAGTAACACTGTCACTCAAAGGGAAAAAAAATGTGGCTTTGAGTAACAGTGTTACTAATCGGTAATTTTTTTACCAATGGGTAACAGTGTTACACAAAATGGTGTGACACAACGGGAACAAAGGAACGAGTCGCGCGGATGCCCGCGGCGCCGCGGGAATTCCGGCGAATTCCATAGTAGTAGTAGTAGCGTAGTTTCTCATGCGATAATAAGTATGATAATAATGAAAATAAAGTTAAAATTCATATGACACTGAAACTGCGCTGCGCTTCGACGCGCTTTTGGTGTGTGTCGACCCTAAACAATACACTTTCTTCCACAAGCTTTCGTCAGGGAGCGAACCAAATGCCTCAATGGTAAGGTAAAAATAAAACAACGGTTTAGAGAATCAGTATTCCATTTTATACACAGGGTTAAACCTAACCTTAAAACTGATGCCATTATACTTAAAATATAATACGAATCTGACTCTTTCACTAAACTATATTATTTTCAATAAAAAATTCTATCTGAGATATTATAGCGTTCTCCCAATTTATAAAATGAATACTACTATAACACAAAATGAGTTTGACCTAAAAAACTTGGAATTTTTTAACTTACATCTAATTATTTAATATTATTCAAATATTACATGTGTTATTATACTCTTTCATCCTGGCACCAAGGAACGTAAAACCTATCGCCGATAACTATATGAGAATGTATCACACATTTAACAAATTAAAATTGATTCTTGCATCGCTTCGCGTATTTACAAATTTAAAATGATTCTATTAGAACAATATTGTGTCGCCCAAAATAAGATCTGTTTCAGGCAAAAATGTAGAATAAATGATAAATAAAACAATGAATTAAAGGTACAACTAGTACCACTATCTGTACAAAACAGTCCAGCACATAAACTTACATACTAAAACATTGCAACATTATAAAAAAGTAATCTAATATAATAAACTATTTATTTTAAAGTAATGTTCGACCGTCGATTGTCCATACGCAGGATATACAAAGTAGAAAAAATATACATGTCACCATTGCTCGTGCCTACTAGAGTTTGAATTCTGTTAGCGACGGCATCGCGGAATTCGCGGCGATCACGGACGCGCGGCCGCATTGTTGCAGCACTGTCAAAGCCGATAATACTTCGGGGGTAAAATCTGAAACAAATTATAACTGTTTACATTTTGACGGCTAAACGAAGACGTTTGTGCCTAGAAATGATGCTTCTTTATGATATTAATTGTGGTAATAGGTATAACTGCACTGAGTTAACTAGTAGTTTAAGCTACATTGTTCCTAGAACTGTTATAAGGCGACAAGTGCGCACACGTCCATTGTTTGCTGTACCACCCTGCAGAACTAATGCCGGAGTTCGAGCACCCTTGCGACGCTTGTGTCAAAATTATAACGATAATTTTACAGATTTAGATATATTTGCCATGCGCGCTAACGTATTTAGAACTACATTAATACAAAATATCAAGCAAATTAAGGAATAACTGGAGGTGTTCGCATTCTTTGCCTATTGTTTGCATTTCTTTTCTTCTTATTATTTAATTTTAAGTTGCAAAAATGTCACCAATTATTTTGTGGATAACGTTGTGAGTGCACATTTAATCACTGTTTAATTTGTCAAAATTTTTGAATTTACTCTTAATGTTGTAACTGTTTGTTTATCCCTAATAAATAAAATAAAATAAAAAATAAAAATAATACTTCGGGGGTAAAATCTGAAACAAATTATAACTGTTTACATTTTGACGGCTAAGCGTACGACTCTTTGGTCCTAATGATTTTTTTACCGACACGTCAACAACCCTCGGGCTGGAGGCAAAACGCGTAGACAATAGCTTACTTTAGCTAGTGAGTAGTGCAATATTGATCTCCTTGACCATCTTGACGCGATGCAGCATCTTGGCGAGCGCGGTTCTGCTGAGCGCTTGCGTGGAGTACCACACGGGGGAGTCCGGCACGCACGAGCGCTCGGGCTGGAGGTAGAACACGTCGTTGCGCGTGCGCACTGACTCGGGGCTGACGGGAAAACAAATCAAAGTTAGTAACAACTTATAAACACGTTTTAACCGAAGGATGCAATTTTATCGTGCTCAATTTGTCAATAATTGGCGCATGGGCCGTGGCCTCGTAGCAATATCTCATTATTCTGTGAGTCTATTTTGGATAGGGCGTGGGTCTACGCTTCATCACTTAACGAGCATTTTACTGCCTGTATTTTCAATACAACTCGAACCGACAAGGTACCGAAATTTCAATGAGACTGTCGGACCAAACTTGAATTAAAATTGAGATAAAATTACATAAAATGTGACTTACCATTTAGATATATAAAATTCATATAATTTAACAGGACACCGTAGGGGATTCTCTTCATTTTCTTGTTGCTCATAAACCTTCTTCTTTCTCGAATTAGCTTCTGTAAAGGTTAAAGAATATTATTAACACTGCAAGCAGTACAGAACATTTATAAAATATAAAAAAACGTAGTAACCCTGATATTTGGATATGCAACTGTAAACCTTTAATGATAATACAATTTAATTAAAATAACAACAACCAAGTTTATTTGTGTAATCTGTCTATCATCACTTTATTTATTTTCAGTCTATAAACCAGAATCAATTATAAATCGATACATCAAAAAAGTAATTGGAATCGGTTTGGTGTGGACAACGGTAAGTTGCCATCTCTAAAATGGTCTTATGACATCATCTTGTTCATTTGTTTGTGGTAAAAATATGGCACGCTTGGTTTCCGTACATATTGACAGACTGATGTATTGAAGTCATATAGGTCTGATGTTTAACCTGCCTGACATAAATTTTGTGCAATCGCTGCTATCATTTTGCAGGCGGCAGATTGTATTGAAAAGACAATTTTTCAAGGAAAATCTTTGCTTTTAAGATCAACTTGGATAAAGCAATGTGTACAAACCTAAAGCTGACTGTGGTGGGTAGAACCTTAACAACACGTTCCGAGATCCAGGTATTTTGGCCTGTCCCGGCTGGTTGGGGTTCCGTTTCCAATGCTTCATTATGTGCGAAAACGATAGCTGCATGTGTTCGTCTACTGTCTGAAATTTAACAAAATTTAGAACATTTAGAAGAAGAAGAAGAAGAAGAAGAAGATAATATGCCAGTTATTTCAGGCCCTGATCTCACCACCAAACGGCGTATTTGGCGGCAGATTAAAGGTAAGTCGATGGTGCTGCCACCCTCGAGCTTGTTCGCAAGAACTCTGCCACCAGTAAACATAACAGGTGAAATGTGGGGGTTGTACATCTGTATCACACCCTTCTGTCCACCCTCACACGCTTATATTACAAGCGTGAATTCATGTTATGTTATTAAACGAGAAAATAAACATATACTTACAACTAAATTAAAATGCTTGGTATTGAAGAACATAAGCGTAGATAGGAGCACGTGTGGAGAGTGTGCGCCTAACTGTTTGCTTTCCCATAAATGCTCTTCTTCTACTCGCGTTACGATATATTCTGTAGACAAAACATAATTGTAAATAACTTACATTTGCAAAAAACTATGGATGTATTACATTATTGAATAAGTCTCAGTTCACTTGAGCTCTTTTCCGATTACTTGGTGCGAGAGCAGTGCGGTACGGTGAATAGTACGCTCATAGAGTCTCGTATTCAGAAAATATCAATACCGGCACGTACCGAACAATAAGGAAAGGGCCTATTAGTGAGAAAATGAAAAGAAACTGCTATGATCAGAAACGCCAACACTAATAACCTCATTGGTATATATGCATCTCATTTAGAGAGAGCAGATCAGCAGGTGCTGAGCATTGACATTACCTACGAAAGCTAAAAAGACTATCAAAATTGATCCGTATTTATAAGTAAAGGTGTACTGTTTTGCTAGGTATAAAACTATATGACGGCTGCTATTATAAGTACTTACGTGAATCATTGTATAAAACAGAGAACTTCCTGGCGACTTCGTCCAAGCAGTCCGTAAATTTCTCGTAATAGGGATCCGTGAATATATTGTCTATTCTACCGTTCTCGAATAGGTATTGTTGTATTCCTGTAAAACAATAGACATAGTTAAAAATTTAACTGACACACAATATAGTGACTACACTTTCGTGATTACCTAAAAGTTGACTACTTAAGTGCTGGCGTCTTTACGAATGGATGATGGAAATTTAACTTCCAAGTTTTTGTGATATAAATCTAAAGACTTTCACACGATTTACAGGTTTCTGCACTACTCCATTGGGGAGTCTAGCGTGATGTTAAATAGCCTACCCCAGGCATCATATAATCAATTGCAAAACGAATAATCTAAATCCAACCAGTAGCTTTATTTAACTGTAATAAAAAATAAAAAAACGAAATTTCTACTAACTTAAAAAAAAATGACTAAAAGCTAAGTCTATGTACAAACCTAATCTAAAATATCGCTACCAATGGGCAACGTTCCCAAAATGTTGGCAGCATTGCCAGGTTATATGGCAATGTTCAACTTCTAGCCAAAATAAATACTAAGCTTTTTAATGATTATGGACTTAAAACTTATTATAAAACATAAAGTGTGACTTACCTAAAACCAAATAATAAATAGTATCGGGCGCGTATTCACTGCCATTAGGTTTCCGCACTTCTTTGACGAATAAGCACAGGGAATAATTAAGTTCATCGGCGGTTAGCTGCAATATTTCCGATTTGAAGGGTTTCCGTCGTATCGATGATTTCTCTATTTCTGCGTTTTTCGTCATTACCCACTGCTTCCACGCGTTCACACCGAATGTATACTGGAGTAGAGAACGATATATTTTTTAAATAAGAAAGAATGAAAGTAAACTAATTTATTTAGTTGCAACAAGTAAGACACAGATAAATAACAATACATATAGACAATAGAGAACATTTACATCATGCCACACAGTCGCATCAAATAGCGTAGTAGATAATTCCTTTGGCACAGTCCGCCTTCGACACATGTATCTGTGTGAGAACATAAATAAAAAAAAATAGTGACTGATTCAGCATAATGTAGCAGCAGACTAAAGACTAACGCTGGTTTTCAATCAAGCCTAACACGAAATTAGGAATAATAGCAGGCAAGCAGTATAGTATGTAAAAAAAAAATACATTACCTGCTGCAATACATCTTCCTATACAAATTGACAGGTATCTAACAAACACGGCAGGTATAATGTATATTTTTAGATCTTCGTAATTTGACATACATTAATATACACTAATGTATATTATAGCTGCCTTTTGTAAACCCCATTAGACGTGACGAGGCATCAACGACAAGCGAAAAACTCAAATACACGATAAAACAAAAACAATAACTGATTGCGTCAAAATCCACCAATCCGTTATTCGCGATTTCCTCCGAACCTAGGGAAGTGATTCATGTCGGGCATCACCCTCAACAATATTAGAATAGATGTGTTCGAACGTTGAATTACCTTGAGACACATGTTAGCATCGGGTTTCTCGGCGGGCTCCCGCGGCGGCTCGGGCTGCGGCGGCGGCGCGGGGTCGGCGCGGCGGCGCTTGGGCGCGCGGGCGGGGCGCGCGGCGGGCGCGGGCGGCGCGCGGCTCTTGCGGGGCGCCGCCGACGCGCGCAGGGCCGCCACGGCGCGCTGCTGCTCCAGCACCATCATGTGGTGGTGGTGCATGCTCTCGCCCTCCAGGCCTGCGGTATATACACTGATAGTAAATCGCGAGTTCTAAAGTTATTCTATTACGGTATGAAATGAGTCATCAACTAGAGATTTGCATTTACCCACAGATAAGATTGTAAACTCACCAGGCATACCGGGATGAGAGCTAGGCGTGATAGTGTTAGCTGTCATGGCAGATTCGAGGTCTACAGGCTGGTCCTCGTACTCCGTGGCCATCTTCAGCGCCATCTGGAGCATGTCCTCACCGAACGCGTTGTTGCCGTCTATTGCGGCCACTGGACTGAACGTGTCTGGCTCTGGAAGTATTAAATAGTGTTATAGAAATACTGTTCTTCATCACAAACCTCGTAATACTTTCAAGTCTTTTAAAAACAGCGAAAAGG
The DNA here is from genome assembly GCA_905147285.1 of Hypena proboscidalis. Classification (NCBI taxonomy): domain Eukaryota; kingdom Metazoa; phylum Arthropoda; class Insecta; order Lepidoptera; family Erebidae; genus Hypena; species Hypena proboscidalis. Next base: position 5,411,516 of record LR990147.1, read on the forward strand.
GGAATCACAATATTTTGTACATGGGTGCCAAATATTATTATGAACATTTATACATATTCCTAATATTCATTGTCGTAATCCTTCTTTTTAAAATTCCTAAAATACTAATAGCATTGCCACGTTGGAATTACTATCCTACGTGGCAATACACAATACTGCACAAACATATAGCCAAGCCACTGTTGAGGAAACTATATTTGCTCCTTATATTTAATCTTAACAGAATAAACAGCTAAAATAACTTACCATTATCATCATCGGTATCCGAATCACTCTGATCTTTTTTCTTGTCCCCGGCCACCATTTCCGCCATCATCAGCAGTTCCGCTTCGAACGGATCCGTGGGCATCTTGTCGTGGATCTTATTTATCTCCTTCATGATACCCTTTGCCGAGTTCCTCGTCGTAGGAATAAATACCGGAGTAGGTATCGGTATAGGAATTGGAACTGGTACGGGGAATGGTAACGACCACATCGCGCACGGAACAGGGACGTATATAGGTACTGGAACTGGTATTAATACACGTCGTTCTAGACTGGGGTCTGTTTGACATTCCTTCGTACAAGGGTGTGGTCGGCAAGAGACGCCTTTCGATACCATCATGGGTTTGGACATGGTTGATTTGTTAGCCACTTCTTTAGGGGGTAACGTTTTGACAATGACGTGGTTGTATATTTTGGGTGGCGGTGGCGGGGGTGGCGTTAGTGGTTTGGGTGGGGGCGGGGGTGTTTTGGGAGCTTGGGGTGGCTCGGGTTCGGGGGGCGGAGGTGGTTGTTGGTTGCGTTTGGACTTTTGGCGCGTGACGGAGGGGAGAAGAGGGGGAGGCGCAGCGAGGGATTGTACGTTCGATATGACGGGCATGCCGACGCCGGCCGATGCACGTTGCTGATTCTTTGCTGAAACTGTTGATAAATATAAAGTTAGTAAGTTTCCTTGATTATCTCTAGACAGGAAATTCTCAGAGAGATATATTTAACTTAACGCTTTGTAAAGGGTGTCCCAAAACTCAACGATAATACCGAAACTGGACAAAGGCCCAATAATAAGAAGGTCATTGGACTTTTCGGTTCGGAGTACTCTTTGAGATGTATGGATAAGTTACTATTTAGGTAATTATTATTTAATAATAAAAAAACTAAAAAAACACGCTTTTAAAGCACATCAAACTAAAAAGTGAAAAATAATTCTTATTATAACCTGAAAATAATAATAAACGAAAAATACTAGTACTATTGTGAAAAAAAGCGTGGGTCGCTCGATAGACGAAAAATATGGCACAGAGCGCCCCACGCTTTTTTTCACAATAGTACTAGTATTTTTCGTTTATTATTATTTTCAGGTTATAATAAGAATTATTTTTCACTTTTTAGTTTGATGTGCTTTAAAAGCGTGTTTTTTTAGTTTTTTTAAACTATATTTATTTTTCACTTTTTAGTTTGATGTTATTTAAAAGCGTGTTTTTTAGTTTTTTTTTAATCCTGGCGATCCTAATCAGGATAATGAGATAAATTTATGAAATTATTATATTGTCGCTGATTCTTTACAAGTGTAGAAAGTTTGAATTAAATCTGTCCGTTTAAAGTGGGTCAAAATCGAGTCCAAAGGAGTCGGTTACATACAAACAAACAAACAAACAAACAAACAAACAAACAAACAAACATACAGGTGAAGCTAATATAAGCGTGTTAAAATTGGTCACATCTTTGTTTACATTTTTTTTTATTATTTAAAAGTCACAGACTATAAATGTCTAGAATGCCACTCGATTTTTGCATTACTCATAAAAAAAAAATAAAAGAAGAAATTACCATTATTTTTGTTAGGATATGTCCGCCTGGGAGCGCCCGTGGGCACGGCTGTCTGCTGGTCGATGGACTCGCCCGGCATCAGCGGAGGAGTGTGCTTGGAGTACTGACCCTGAGTGATTCAATAATGGATTATATGATTATTTAGCTCAGAATTGGCTCTAAGAGTGTTTCTTCACCGCCGCCTCCCTTGTATTTACTTAAGATAAGTAAGTCCAGGTAAATAAAGCTGTTCTATAGTTCTTTTACAAACACATCCCATGCTACACATTCTTCCTCATGTCTGGTGCAAACGCAGCCAAAGCCTAAGTCTCTTGCGACCGAAAATCATCTAATTTTGAACGCTTTAAGTAAAATCTAATGGCATCTTATTAATTATTTTTATAGTATTTAACTATGCTTAGTAGTTAAAGTGGCTGCCTGGTATGCAGAGGTTGCAGGTTTAAATCCTGCCGGTCCCATAAATTTTTCAACAGCAGGCATCAAGCGAGTTGATTGGTTTCAAATATGTTTTTTTAATGTTGCCTTGTTTTTGAATTGCAGGAGACAAATATAACGTGTATGATTATATATTGAACATAACATGGGTAACAAGTACCTGGAAGGTCATGACGCACTGGTAAGTACAGAAGTTCCTGACGGTGGCATCCGACATCGTGAGGTGATATTGTGCTAATGACACCCGCTTGCATCTGTCGCACTTCGTTCTGAAACATACGTTACATTTTACTATACGGTATTTACGAATAATTTGTAAGGTTTAGAAATTGTGTGATTAGAAAGTATTGCCATAATTTAGCCTTAAGACAGTGGAGTCACACAAGGCGCCTTGAACTATAATTTTTCATAGGAAATGCCAAAACCCTCGGTGCTAACACCAGCCAGAGCAATTAGGTCTAAAACTGTGTGTTGTGGCAGTAAGTCAGGTTCCGATTCATGTTTAAGAATAACTAATTGAGTTATTCTATAACATATATATAACATTCTCGCCTTTATTACCCAGAAGGGTGTGGCAGAGGTGTGCAACACCCACATTTTGTGTTATGTTTTTAAGTACCATGAGATAGGGGGTGAGCCTATCGCCATCCACTGGGCACAATTGTGAAGTTCACAAATAAAACTTTGCGGGACGGGGAAATCGAACCCCGATACGCTAAACATATAGAGACAGTCAATAATGGCATGGTTAACGACCGGTAAATATAATAAAATTAAGATTGATAAAAAGATAAATTTGGATTTTTTACATTAGATAGAACGCCAGAAGCAATTACACTATCCAATGGTCCCAATGACAAGGCCACATACACAACACTCACACAAGCACACCCAGTCTCAGAACAAATCATTGCAAATCACACAAAGATTTGTCCCATGTGGGGATCGAACCCACAACACCAGTGCAGTGGAGAGCGGCGAGGTGACCACTGTTAAACCACTACACCACACGTGCAGACAAATCATAATATAATATAATAATTATAAATGAGGGCTAATGAAAAACAAATATAAAAATAAATACTAACCTTCTTGACGAAACAGCATTAACAGACACTTGATACAGATTCAAACAGTTGAGGGAGCACATCATAATAACTTGTCCATTCGCCTGCGTTCTCCTGATCATATCAAAGTTGTACTTCTTCACTTTGCACCAGTTGCAAGGGACAATATGGCGGGAATTGCTGATGTAAACGTTCATACAGGACTTGGAACAGAAGCAGAAAGGACTGCCGCCGTCGTAGATCGTGAAACATTTGGATTGTTTGCGCTCGAAGTATTTTTTGCACCATCGGCATTGATCTGCAAGATGTCATTAAAATAGCTATTATAATTGATTTCCAAAAATGTATACTTAACTTAGGACAGAAGAACTTAGGGCCAAAACTACAACACAATGGGTCACAAACAAAAAGAAACGACAACATGGCAGACCCAGAAGATAGCAGGATGAATTAGATTCCTACCAAAATGACTGGGCACTACAAACCATAGACAGAGCCAAGTGGAAAAAGTGTTGGGAGGCCATTGCCCTGCCCTTAGTAGGACACTATAGGATCGTAATAATATTATTAACTGCTTTAATTAATTGAGTAAGATAACTAGTTATGTTAAGAATAGCACAGTGCTTTAAAGTAGTCAATATTCAGATTATTTTTCCGGTGGATGAGTGTTTCACAAAGTTACATAAATAAATTTGAAAGAGCCATACCTGGAAAAACATTGTTGACGAACTTGAAAGCAGCAAAGCAGGGATCCGAGCACAACCTCTGTGATATATCCTCACCGACTTCCACTTCAATCGCCGTGGCCTTCTCCAACGAGCACACCGCGCACTTCGCCCAAACCGGCTGGGGTACTGGGTTCTTACTCATCTGGTCAAACTTCGCCATACAAACTTGCGAACAAAAGTCCTTAAACTGCCCTTTATCGCCAACTGGTGCGAGAAAACCTTGATGCCCCACAGAAATATCTCTTTGACAGTAGCAACATATTTTCAAGCCCTTCTTGAACTCTTCCAGGCAGCCAGAGTTGCAAAACTGTCGAATATCATAGCCGAATCTCACGCAGTATTTCCCTAAGCTTGTGTGTTGTACTGTATTCTTGCAATTTGCGCATCTGGCGCCAATTTTATTCTGATACCTTCCTAAACAAATTTCGTTGCAGAAATCCATTGTCTCCCAAGTTAGAACTTTGTCGTCTATCATGATCGGAACAGAACATTGATTACAACAGCGCGTGAACGTGCGTTCCCTTTCATCTCGAGCCGCTTGCACCATAGCGGGCGTCTTCGTCTGTATTTTATAAGCTTCGTCTAAATACTTGTCAGTGGCATTGCTAATAACTTTCAATTTAAGTAACGGAGGGTTAGCTGGCGTAGATGGTGCGGGTTTTTCTGTTTTCCTAGGTTGGCGGCTCTTTTTGATCATATACCTGCCATTTTCTTTAATATTTAAAGATTTGAGACAAGGGTGTTCACAAATAAAATGGTCCTCGCCGTACCTGTTCATAGAGAATATGCATTTTTGGTTTTTATTGCAGACATAGCACTCGGCATCCTTGGCCACGCTCTCAGTTACGATTATTCTTCTTCGTTTGTACATGTATTTGTCTTTTTCGTCACCCATCATACTTTCGAGGCAGGTCGTTGAGCAATAGTTGGTGTCTTCGCCGTCATAATCGTAGTAGAAATAGCAGTCTTTGATTTCCTCGCATTCTGAGCATGTCATAAGTTTGGGTAGTCTTTCTACTATGAGATATTTCTTATGAGTGATGGTGTATTGTCCCGAGTGTTCGGCTTGGAAGGCTTTGACGCAGGTTTCAGTGCATAAGTACTGAGTTTCGTTATCGCTGATGGTGAGTCGGAAGGTGCAGGGGAGTTCAGTCTTGCATTGCAAGCACGTGACGTCGAAGGAACTGATCTCTTGAATAACATTTGGAGTAAGATTTTCTTCTATTTCAGTTGCATCTTCCTGTTCATTTTCATTCTCTTTGTCTGAAATGTAAAACAATGAATTATAGTTTTGAAATGTAATACTGATCAATACCTTTTTAGGGTTCCGTAGCCGAATGGCAAAAAACGGAACCCTTATGGATTCGTCATGTCTGTCCGTCCGTATGTCACAGCCACTTTTTACCGTAACAATAAGAGCTATACTGTGGAAACTTAGTTAGAAAAAACAATAAATTTTTGGGGTTCCCCATACTTAGAATTGAAACTCAATTTTTTTTTTTCATCAATCCCATACTTGTGGGGATATCCATATATGGATATGTCTCTCATACCATCTATGGATAGGTCTTCAAAAATTATATTGAGGTTTCTAATATATATTTTTTTCCAAAGTGGCAAAATGTGTGTCCGCCCCCATAACTTCTAAAATAAGGGAATGATAAATGTAAAAATAATATATGATGCACCTTCCACCGAAAATTGGTTTGAACGAGATCTAATATTTTTTTTTCTAATAATATGTTATAAATCGTAAACCACATTTTACCTTTAATTCGATCAACTCCAATATAATAAAGAATAAAGAAAAACATTTATATAGATGTATGTATAGTGGCCGGGTTTTTTTTACATAAAAATCACATTGGTACTTGTCAGAACACAGACCAGGTTGACAGCTTGTCTATTGGTTAAGCAAAACCTTCACATAATTGGTAATATCAATTCGTAAAGAGCTTATAGAATAATAACAATCAATGCTACAATTGCCACTTACATCAGGCTGACAGCAGGCTCGGTTACGTACATTGAATTCACGTAGGATCGGAAAGAATAGCATTGCCTCACCTCCACCATTCTCCTGTGAAGCATCTTCCGCAGCAGCATCAGCGTCAGCTTCCGTTGGTTCAGCGGCCTCACTGTTCACTGGGTCCAGTCTGCTTTGCTCTGCTTCCATGCCCTTCTCGACTTTCGGTACAGTGGACGCGGTGGCTGCTGAAACGGCTGTCAATTGACATAACATTACATAATATGATGAGTGGTGTGTAAAATACACATCGGCTGTTATATTTAGACACAAATAAAGGGTGAGCTTATTGCAAATTTCTGGAGTCTGGCATCGCACGAAGTGCTCCTACTCAGTATTTTTTACTATGAATGAATGAATGAATATATATTTATTTCAGATAATTTAAAATCCATATACATTATTTAAACACATAACACTACATTTAAATAGAATTAGACATCACATAACATTGAGACACAAATACAAATACATTGAGACACAAATACAATACAGCACATCCACATTTAAATCAAAAATCCAGCTACTTTAGGTAACAGCCCCAATTACCCTTTTTGCTAGATGGCGGTTTATAGGTGAGGTATAATCCTCACTTATTATCTTTAGGATGCTGTTGCTACTAGCACGCGTTCGATTTATTAGCGACTATGATTTGCATGTCAAACAAACTTTGGGCCATATAAGCACCTAATAGACAACCCTGCAGTATACCTAAAGGGAGAAAATTGCCTATATTTCGTCCGAAATATGAAACAAATTTATAAATATGCCTTAAGTACTAATTTCAACCTTAGCATCATCAGGAAGTTCATTTTTCAATGCAAAATATTTAAAATGTCTTAATTCAATTAAGGTTTCTTTCTTTTTTATCGCGAAACATTATAATCCCTTTCTTATTTTGGACGAAGCATAGACATGTTCCAAAGAGACTGGACCACTCAAGTAATGGTCCGATAGAAGTCGAATGATTGGGAGCCCTGCAGTGAAGTGTCAAAGTCTTAAATAATACGAAAATAATTCGATAATTTAAATACCTTCTTCCTCTGCCTGTTTCCTCTTTTCTGCCAGGACCTTCTCAGCTTCAGCTTTGTCTGCCTCAGATATTTCTCTCTCCGTGTCAGGCAGGAGACATAACTCTTCATCACCACCAGGTTCATCAGCCAATTCTGTCACTGATCAAGTGATCAAACATAAATCATGTTAATAAAATTACAAGCATGGCTTTAATTAATCAAAATATTAAATAAAATAATAAACTGATTTAATCAAATTAAATAAAAACGATCAATATTTTTTTAAACCAATTAAAATGAAACTGAACAAATATTCTTTATCATAGTTAAAAAGTTGAAGGTTGTGCCAACAAGAATTCAACAAATTGTGTTTCGAAGATAACAATATTTATTGTAGGCTCTATCAAAAAAAGGATTAAAAAAGAATAAATATGACTTCTTAAATGATATAATCTATAAATATTGAACACAAACTAAATATCCAGGCGGGTGTTAACTTGAACGCAATAGAGTGCCGCGATGATCTAATTTTTTTTTTTTTTTTTTTCACAACACAACGCCATCTAGTCCCAAACTAAGCAGAGCTTGTAATATGGGTACTAGAATAACTGATATAATACATACATACTTTTCTTTTGTAAATACATACTTATTATACATAGAAATACCCAGACTAAGACAAACCCCCATGTTCATGCACACAAAGATTTGTCTTAAGTGGGAATCGAACCCACGACCTCGGCGTTGCAGGCAGATACACTACCCACTCCGCCATCCGGTCGTCAAATTCAAACCACACGCGGTAGAGCGTGGTTCCCGTCACTTGGTAGATTTAGTGCAACCGTTATTTGCACCTAACTTAACACCAACCTAGAAATTTGGCGTGAGGTATACCTGGATTAGCGTCATCCTCGTCCTCGTGAGGAACGTCATCATGTGGCACATCATCATGCGTAACATCGGCATCAGCGTGTGAGTCGTCAGCGTTGTGATCATCATCGTCGTCATCAATGTTTAGTGCCGCCGAGATGTTCGGCTTATCCGATGATTCACCGGCTTGACTGTCCCCTGTGTCTTTTAGCAGAGCGTCGAATGGGTCTAGTGCCTGAAATGGTACGCAAGGGTGCAATTTACGCGTAAGTTGAATAATTTCTGATAGCTTCACACTTAACACGCGAATTGCACGACACGCCGCGAACACGAAGTGTATTGGAGGCGCGAAAAAATGCGTCATTCGCGTGATAAATGTGGATCAGGGTTTCGAAGGATACATAAACAGTGTCCGTGCTCTCTTATTTGACGAATTTAAGGAATCATCTCATCATTGTTAGTATTATATGTTTTTTTTTTATTATTCTACGCCCACAGTTAACGAACGTGTAGTCCACCTGATGGTAAGTGGAGTACAGCCCATGGACATCAACAATCCACAAAAGCAGATTATAGATGCGTCGCTGCAGCTGAGGACTACGATGTTATGCCTCAAGTGCCAGTAATTTCAGGGCCTGATCTCACTACCAAACCGGAACACAGTAATGAAAGCACTACTATTTGGCGGCAGGTTAAAGGTGAGACGGTGGTGCTGCCGCCCTCGAGCTCATTCACAAGAGCTCTACCACCAGTGAAATATATAAGTACATTATATAATAATATGTATATTGTTTATGTATCATTTATATTTTTATATATTGTATATTTGGTTATTTGTGTAATTATATCTATATGTATGTGTTAAGTACCTATGTGTACTCATAATTATTTTATTATTTTACTCTTCTTTTAATTAAAACTTCCACTTTTGCACCTACTACCCTACTCTCAGCATCACCCAAAGGTTGACTGGTAGAGAATGCCTATGGCATTAAGTCCGCCTATGTGCGAAATTGTACATTAAGTTTTAAAATAAAATAAACAAAAATGCCAACAAAATAAGCAAGTTTTTGAAATTTTCCTTTTTTAGTGAAGGTCAACTAAGGTCTGTGTTGATTAGCTGACCTCACTTGTGCCGTAAATGTTGCCGTATTCAGTTCGTCGGGTGGGATACAACATTTTGATTAAATAAGTAAGTCTAAAATTATCCTCTTCCCTTCCCATCTTTTCATAGACAAAATAGAAAAACAGCACATTTTGGTTTCAGCTTAAAAAAATCCATCGGAGTTAATAAATCACTAAATTACCTGTGTGTGATCTTCATCCTGTGACTCATCAACAGACATATTAGGGGCCGATTCAAACTCAGGTTTGCCAACATCTTCAGCTTCTTTCTCTTTCTTATCATCATCATCCTCAACTATTTCAACTTTTTCTTCCACATCATCGTCAACTGCAGTACTTGTGCTAGCTTCTTCTGTCTTCTGACTAAGGGTCTCCTGGCTGTTGTTTTGGCTTGTCTCCTCACTAGCAATCTGACTGGTTTCTTCGCTGACAACTTGACTGGTTGAATCTTGGCTCAAGACGTCTTGACTTTCTGGGGCTGGGGATGCTGTGCTGTCTTGTGATTCTTCTATTTTATCATCATCTTTGCCTGCTGAAATTAGATCACTTTTATACAAAGTTTTTTTGTAAAGTGTTATATTAAGAGGACTGCCAGGCCATCATTATCGGGAATTCGGCAATCTTAAGATTCAAGCATATTTACTAAATACAACTGCATTATTCACATTAAGTCAATATTAATCTTAGTCTCTGTTAAAAGAAACATTTGGGAATGGTCTACATAAATTGAAGATTTTTACAGTGTAAATCTCAGATTTTATTTGTGCTGTTTTAAAAACATATATGTATCTGTTATGTTATATAAAAAAAAAACAGGTTTATATTGTCTAGTTTGGGATTTACATAAAGAAATGGGATAAATATTCAAAATTTCACTTATATAGTTCAATGACGCATTCTACAACTTCGTCTGATTTCTGCACTTGCCTCGAATAGTAAAAATTAGGAGCGGCCGCTGTCCACTTAAGATCTATATTTTAAATGATGTATGACTAGTCGCCACCCACATGGTGCCTGTGTTTGATAAGCTTATAAACATTTACATTTACCAACCAAAATTTTTACAGCCTTTAAATATCTCACACAATAATAACTTCTTGTATCACAACATAATTACCAGGTTACCAGGGCTCGGAATTAGGTAGAGTTTTTCTGTACTTACACTGACTTCATACAGCGAAAGAATAAAATGGATATGCCTCAAATCCCGAGATTAATTTTAAAAAAATCCCATGACTTTTTAAATAAAAAGTTATTAACTTTTTTACACAATTTAAACTACTGCACGCGCAACTAAATATTTTAATTCTCACAAAATGTATACAGTAATGTCGGAAGCGAACACTTCAAATCTTACTGGTAATAAATCGGACAAGGAAAATGATTCTGATGGGCCGTATGAATAAGCAAAACCTCACGAGTCTAGGCTAGAAGCTAAGTATGCGTATGAGAATTTACTACAGACTTTCAACAATTTGTATTGTGAATTAATGTAAACTAATAAAAAAAATATGTTAATTAACTTTGTTTTATTAGTCTATCTCTGAGGTTTTTATTATTATTTATTCGTAATAAATTGGCCACACGGGGTTGTCCATTAGAAATCCCAGGAAGGTCCACCCACATTAATATCAACATTTTGATGCGAGTACATAAAAAACTCTACCTAATTCGGAGCCCTGATAATTACTAATCATCACAATCTAAATTAACTAACTAGCTCAATGCAGAAGTACCCAAAATTTGGCCAAACACTCATGTTTCAAGTTATAATGTATGTTGTATAACTTAAATAATATTTTTTGCAAGATGTAAAAAATAATTGAACCTTTTTAGTTAAGAAATAGTGTTCAATTTTAATTGTGTTACTTTTGTATTTGTTTAAGTAATCACTTATCTGATAGTTATCTATTACTTGACGATTTTGTAACAAGTACATATGCACATATTTATATTTAATTAACCATATATATATATATATGTTTAATTAAATATAGATATGTGCAATTCCAAGTTACCAGAGTTGACCATACTTATTTTTAACAATTTATCATTATTGATAGAGTAATGTGACTCAAAGTAAGTAATAAGGTATTAATAACAACAAAAATAATAAATCTAAAATTGATAAAGGTTAATAAACATACATTGCCGAACTTGGCAAAAAACAAAAAACAGAGAAGAGTGGCACTCTCAGGAGGAGGCCTTCACCCGATCAGGGATCCAGTTGGCAAGCATATCCGACAAATAACAATATTACTGTGATATCAAAATTGTAACTGTCAATTGGAAAATAAAGGCTTTTTTATTTTATTTTTTATTTATTATTATTTATAATAAACATACCTGCTTCCTCCTCCTCTTTATCTTCATCTTGTTTGACACCACCTGTATCACTTTTGACACTACTGCTGTCCTCTACACTGGCTTCATGTTCTACATGATTTTGTAACTCACTGTCAACTTCATCTATCTTAGCTTCTATGGGGGATTCACTAGACTCGGCACAAGAGTCAACGGGCTCACCAGCCTCCGTGGCGGCAGCAACCTCAGACTCATCATCCACCGGTTTGCCGGCAGTAACTTCGTCGCCGGAGGCCTGACCCAACTCTTCACTCGGTTTATCAGGCAAACTCTCTTTCTCATCCATCTTTCCAGTAGTTCACAAAGATTGTCAAATTAACAGGTAACATACATCTGAAAGCGTACAAGACGAAAGATTAGGGCATTATGGACAAAATCTCTGTCACAATAACGCCGCACCCGGCAGAATCGTTTTTAGGTTAGAATGCTAAGGGATAAGCATCGATTGAAATAAAATAAATAAAGTGATGATTTCTACTAAATAATACATCCAATGTATACCTCCTAGCTGAAATTAATGATACAAGGTAAACGTTAACGTTAACAACTGTAATTCATCACATAAGATGCCAATCAAAGAACAAGCCACACATCCCGCGCTTATTTCTTGTTTGATTTGTCCAAAAAGTGATATTGAAATTTTATGTTGTTACAAGACAGAAATATCATTATAGAATATTTTTATCCAAATGTACGACCGCAGTTCGTGTTAAAAACGAGAAAACTGAAATTACTGTAACAAGGCTGTCTGGCGAGTTCCTTTGTAAAGTAATGAAAAAAAGAAAGGTCACTTTGATGTCAGTTCGGCGAGACATCCCTTATTATATTTTTCAATTGAAACTAATGGATGTTTTTGATAATCAAGCAATAGAAATAATGTTGAAAACTGACTTGAATTTAAATTCTTCACAATTCACATATAAGCACAACAAACGACCACCATTTTGGAATTAACTTGCCTCTGCCAATTTTCTACGGAAATGCATTCATCTGTCAAATAAATTTCGATTGAAATCTAATGTTCTAGGTACAATAATTTTCTTAATGCATAAATTAGAAAACATAACAGTTATTTGTTCTATTTATTCCATTGTCAATTTTTTTAGATGTAGAGGCAAATATAGTTAATTAAATAAATAAGTAAGTTATTTCATTCCGATTTTTGTGCTTATGTTGGTAGCAAGTGACGCTTAAAACTTTCTATAGTGATGCGTGTATACTTATTTATTGGAAATTGACGGTTATTTTTGTACCATGTTATTCGTCAAATTATGTAATACCTTATACCAGTGTGGTTTAAGGTATTCACACAGAAACACATTCCTGCCTTTCAAGGCAGCTGGGCTGGACGGCAATTTCCCAGGACTTCTAAAATGGAGCGGGAACGTAATCATCGATTACCTTATCAAGGTTTTCCAGGCCTGCCTAGCGCATCGTTACATCCCTCTAAAATGGCGGGAAGTTAAAATCATATACATCCCCAAACCAGGCAGAGGCGACTACACGCAGCCAAAGTCCTTTAGACCAATTAGTCTCACATCGTGCCTACTAAAGGTGATGGAAAGACTATGCGATAGAAAGATCAGAGGCCAACTGACAGTCTACAAGCCCCTGCATCCCAATCAACATGCCTATAGTGAGGGCAAATCTACTGAATCAGCACTCCATTGCGTGGTAACTCGTATTGGCAATTCTTTAAAGTCAAAACAGCCAACCCTGGGTGCCTTCATTGACATTGAGGGAGCTTTTGACAAGACGAACTTCACCAGTATTAACCGAGCCCTAACCGCACACGGAGTGGCACCAACGCTCGTGCAATGGATACACAACATGCTAAAACAACGCGCTATTCAGTTCACCGTAAATACTACCACTCGAGGCATCGTAGGAAGAGGATGTCCGCAGGGGGGTGTGTTATCACCTCTGCTATGGAACATGGTAGTCAATGAACTCATCACAGAGCTCAATGATCACAACCTCTACACGGTAGGTTATGCGGACGACATAGCAATATTAATATCAGGCCAATTTGAGGGCATCCTCTGCGATTTGATGAGAAAAGCCTTCAAATTAATCGAAAGATGGTGCTCGGTACATGAACTCTCGGTTAATCCAACTAAAACAGAACTCATCCTTTTCACTAACAGAAGAATACCTGGTCCACACAGGCTACCGAGACTCTTCAATACCGAACTTAAGCTCAAAGAGGAAGTCAAGTATTTGGGAGTAATACTAGACTGCAAATTACTCTGGAATAAGCACCTCGAGCACAAAATAAACAAAAGCACGATTGCTTTTTACCAATGCAAGAAAATGATAGGCATAAACTGGGGACCATCGCCAAAAATTACGTTATGGCTGTACACAGCCGTAATAAGACCGATGCTGACCTACGGTGCTATAGTATGGTGGCCTAGGACAATCCTAGCAACCACTATATCAAAACTAAGAAGCTTCCAAAGGCTAGCATGTGCATCCATCTGCGGCTGTATGAAAACAACCCCAACGACAGCGATCGAGATGGCCCTACAAATATTACCCCTAGACCTCTACATACAGCAAGAAGCAGCAATAGCTGCTGTTCGGCTCATGCACCTAGGTCTATGGGGAAAAAACCACACGAGTCCACACACGAACATCCTGAACCAGGCAATCGAGATACAACCACTCATTGCTGCTCCATGTGATAGGACTCTTCCTGTATACAACTTCAACAAAAACTACAACATAGAATTAATTGAGGAGGCAAAGGATCAATCAGGAGCCGACGAAGTACGCGTATACACAGATGGTTCCAAAACGGATAGTGGTTCAGGTGCTGGCGTACACTCCTTTGACCTCAATATAAACATCCACATTCCGCTGGGTAATCACAGCTCAATATTTCAATGTGAATGTGTTGCACTAACACTCGCTGCAAAAGCCATTCACAAACGGCAAGTAGAGGGAATAGGCATCAGACTCATTTCTGATAGCGCAGCAGTTCTCAAAGCTCTTCTTAACAGTAAAACCAACAACAAACTAATCATAGAATGTCACGATGCCCTAGAAAAAATTTGCTCCAGGAATCGGGTCACCCTGCAATGGATCAAAGGGCACAGGGGATCTCTTGGTAACGACATTGCAGACGAACTAGCGAGAAGGGGATCAGATACGACAGTACAAGGCCCGCAACCTCTTCTTCCAATCCCCTTCACGCAATACCGGACCTGGATCCGCCAAAGATCGATAGAGACCCAAAACCAACGATGGTCAGAGATCGCTGAGTGTCGGCAAGCCAAACTTGCAATACCGCAAGCGAATCATCGACTCACTAAAAACCTCCTAAGACTAAACAGAACAAATCTAAAAATAATGATAGGGTCAATAACGGGTCACTGTCCCTTGAACAAACACCTATACACCATAAAAATCACTGACAGTCCTCTCTGTCGAGGATGTCTTGACGCCGAAGAAACGGTCTCCCACGTAGTCCTGGAATGTAGGGCCGTTGCTTCTCAACGGGAACAAATCCTCGGAACAATGAGGTCACTCCGCGAAGCCTGTGAAGTCCCCAGGAAACTTCTGTGCTTCTGGGCGGAGTTAGGCTGGCTATGTTAGCCAGGACTCTCCACGCACAATGGACCAAATGAGAGTCTAAGTGCGGAAAAATGAGTCCACTTTCCATTCCATTCCATTCCACCAGTGTGGTTTATTATTATTTACATACATAACCCATAAAACATAACATAACATCACGTCTATATTACCCAGAAGAGTGTGGCAGAGGTGTACCACTCCCACGCTTCACTTGTAATGTTACTTTTTATTTGTAGTTAAAATGAATAAAGCATTTTAAATAAAAATATAAATAAAACAGATAACCACTGGAAATGGATACATAGCAAAGTTACCGATAGCTAGGACTTAAGACTCCGGAGTAAGGAATCACCTCTCGATACGCACCTTGTCGAATAGTACTAGTACACTACCTTCTGCTTCACCTATTTTAATTCAGCTACCAACATGAACTTTTTTGTTATTCCGTGAGGCTCTTAGTAATTAATCCATTGACTAAAACAACAATCGGCACAATTATTTCCGAAACATTACCACAATTTCATGCACTGAGTCCATATATTTGACTTCCATGTCTTTTAGCTTTTAGGAGATTTTTGTCTTGCAGGTCAGGTGATGTCGGCAATCACTGCGAGACACTGATTGATCTATCACCACAAATATCTTTATCATAATTATTTTCATTATCATAAAGTATTAATGATTTTGATAATTAATATTTTAAAAAAGTAACATTCCTTTATTTAAAACTAAACATACAAAGCTAGGTCCAAATATTTCGTTGATTTGTTTAACAGGAACATCGTTATTATGATAATAAAATTTACAACTATTCATATTGGATAAAAAAAAATATTCATATAGAATAATAATTATATACACACACGTACAAAAATAAACAATATAATATTTATAAAACTTAACTTTAATACAGCATTAAACAAACTTCTCCGTATCGATGGCAAAAGGAAACTAAGTAATAATAGATTTAAAATAAAACATTTTAAGTATTATTTTGAATGTAAATTAAATTATATTTATACATATTACTAATACTAAATAAATTATTATTAATGTAATTAAATCAAAACTACGAGCAGTACGTTCATAAAATAAATATTACGAATATCTATATTAAAAAACGAGTGCACGGTTCGCGTAGTGGTTAAAGTGGTCGCCTCACCACTTTCAACTGCGCTGGTGTTGTGGGTTCGATCCCCACTTTGTTTGGTTCACAAAGATTTATTTGTTCTGACTCTGGGTGTGCATTGTGTGTGTATAATGTATGTATGTGAACACCCCCGCGACACACGAGTAATTACTATGGCGGTCGTTGTTTTATTTAAAGAAATAAAATGCTATTCAAACTTATAGGACAGTTATAGTATAAGGCTGAGGTAAAAGAATGAGCACAGTTATATGCAGCGGATGCGGAAACGGTTAGTGATCTGTTTCATATTTTAATATGATAAAACCGAAAAATAATTTGTTACGGTTGTTGCAAGTATAAGCTTGCTGCTTTTATTTGTTTTCTTTTAATCATAATCTTAAAGATTTCACGGCAGATGCAACAGCTCAATGCTTAAAGGGATGGACATCCCTTTCAGCATTGAGATGTTGCATCTTTTTCGTTTTTAATATAATGCAGATTGAACGTGTGACCCGGATGAAACTTTATATTTGATTTAATTTTCTTACATTTGTTTGTACTTTGTCCTGAACGCATTATTTATGACAGCTAACTTTGTTCTCGCTTACAAATTCTGATTTACAAAAAAATATTATTTTTTATTGGTGAATGATGTTTGTGTATTATTTTCTATTGGTTAATCACTTGTCAATTATTTCTTCGACCAATAGTTCGTCGAAATTCTACTGCCGTGGGTTGTTCAACTTCCTCAATTATGGCGGGTTCGTGTTTTTTCAAGCTCAAATACGAAATGAGTAGTTATTTGCGCCGCTCGGGCGGCGACATTGACAGCGATTTGTCGAATATTCTTGTGCGCCATTTTGTGATTGCTATGGAATGTTGTGTTAAGTAATCAACGCGAGGAAATCAAAATTCGTGTAAGTACAACTTGGCGCGAAGTGTCCTCGGTGTTAATATTGATATCCGAAGTATTCGCGATTCGTGTATGATAGTCTCCGTGTAGTTGCGATTATCGTTTATTCGTTGGTGTTTTGTTTCTTTTCACAGTGCAAAAATGTGATTTGGTCATATTTGTACAGGCTTACTCATCGACCGACCTGGCACTTTGTAATCGGTGCTTTATTTTCAGGATCTGATACAATGTCTGAGAAGTTGGTTGGCAAAACGGTACTAAAACGACATGAGGTTGCTAGGCCTGTACATTTACAGAGGCTGGAAGCCGCCCTAGACGTTCGTCCGTTTGTGAGCCAAGTGGAGAGGATATTGAACTCTGATGTGGAATCAGAAAGCGACGATGACTCTGACGCTAAATCCATCACCAATGAGATGTCAAAAGGAGACAAGATGTTGCATGGAGTTGTCACCACCAAACAGGGTATATTTCAATGTTATTCACTATACAGAATCCACTTAGATTATGCTTTGGCATATACCTTTCTTGTAGACAAACATTTCCTAGTAACTATAAATGTAAATAATAAACTATCTACTAGATAACCTTTGTGCAAGTAGAATTAATTTATTATACACGTGTTTTTATTATTGTTGTTGTCATTACACATATTTACTTCTATTCTGATAGCAAACCAGCTAAATGACCTTCCATATAGAATACCTTACTGTACTTGAGTACACATGAATAAAACTGGAAAGAGATGCAAATTATGCAATAAAAGTGCATCATCCTATTTTTCAATATGTTTAGTTCTCACTATTGCCGTTAGTAATGAGTGCTGGCTGCCATTCTAGTTAACAAATATCTACACAGAAAGATAATTTTAATATTATAATCAAAATGTCAAGAGCAGAAAGCCATGTTAAGAATGCTGTAATAAATATCTCCAAAATTACTAAGGTTTTATTTGTAGAGCGGCAAAGTGACCGGCTCAGACTATACAACTTCAGTTCAGTGGGTGAAGAGAGAGAATGGTTGAGAGATGTCCTGCTGTCATCGGGATCAGATACATCTAGTGATGAAGAGTCTCCCATCGGCAAAGAAATGAGGGTACAGCGGATGCTGAAAGAGAGGAGGCATCATAATAGATATGCTAAGAAGTACTACAAAGATCCTGGGGTGAGTTCATTGTGAATAATAATAATAATAATAATTTATTTAGACATGTAGATCTTACATACTACAGATAGTTCATGCAACTTCAGTCAACTGTATTGACATGCAAGTATAATTTACTTAAATAACATGTGAAGGTATACATGCAAACATCATTAAAACAACTTGGTAAATGTATTGTCATGTTTGGATAATTTAAGTTCCAGAGAAATGAATTAAATTGTAATATAATATTTTAATGTCAGTTACAATATCATTAAAGAGTGTCAATAAAAATAAAAAAATAAAAAAGGACAATTCAAAAGTTTTTTAATGTCACATTAGAATAATTTCATTTCATTTATTTCATTAACAATATAACATTGTGTTGAAAATAAGATACAAATTATCTTAATCTATGTCTAAAATTAAATTAAATTAAAACATTAAATAAAATATTATAAATTGTACAGTCATATATTATTACAAATAATACAAAAAAAAAAATTACTAATCTATTTAAAATACTAATCTATTTAGAATAATAATATAAAATGCTGTCAATGCTTACATGTCAAATACAATTATGTTAATTATAATTACCCATGTCATTTAATTAATTGATCCCATCCAAATGACACAATTTATAACACATTAATTACCTATGTCAGAAGTATGAAGAGTATCTCCTATCTATGTTAGGTAGCCAGTGAAGAGGGCGTTCATAATACAATAGATAGAGATAAGATAGAATTATATCTGCCTTGTAAAACTGGATTGTCAGTGTGAAACAAATTGTTTTGTTTGAAATAGTCACTGGTAACTTAGTTTACTGTACAAGTTAGTTATCAGTAGTAATTAACCTATTAATTATTATAACTATCAGGATGTAACCATATCAATAAACTGTTGAAAATGTCTATGCATTGCATAGACATTTTCAACAGTTTATTGATATGGTTACATCCTGATAGTTATAATAATTAATAGGTTAATTATAATATTATATTCTTTAATATTGAACTTGCTCATTTAGATCTGGTAAACAGTTGCCAATAGCAATCTCTTATCTTCATTAGAAAGTTTATAAATCTCACAGTTTTGTAAGCACAAACTTCTACAAAGATCACAACACAACTCGCACCACCCGCACCCTCCTTGTTAACATTCTATTAGAATTTACAATAAAATTCCATTCAAAACCTCAAAAAATTACAAAACATTCAGAATAGGCATATTAAAAACATAATTGCAAGAATAACTTTGATAACATGTAAACTTCCTGAGATAATACAATTATAATTGACATAATGGCTTACTGACGAAATGGCTACATAAGTATGTGAAGTTATAAATTTTGTTTGATAGCTATTCAAAATATTTTGTTTATGGAAATAATTTTAATACAAAAGTTTCTATAAATAGTGGGTAATTAAATGATACAATATTTTTTTATAATTTCTTGCTTTAAAAAGGACTCTCCCATGAGACTTTGAATCTACGAATAATAAAACTTTTATTATTCGTAGCTTTGAATGATCATTAGGTAATGTGACTATCCTCCGCAATCAGTCACATTATAATATTGCCAACACCAGTTATTAAGAAATGTTCGGGAGGTGTTGTGATTTGGTATATCTTCGCTAAATTAGTAATATGGTGGATCATGAATTTATTAGTCTAATAGTACATGCCCACAGCTGTCTTAAAAAACTTACGCCATTTTTACAGAATTCTCGCTACATGTACTATGGGGCTGGATTACTATCAACTGTTGACCGCTACCCAGAGCGACGTATCAGTCGGCCAGTACCGCCGCCCCCGTCCACTAGAGGGCGTCGCGGTAGACCGTCGGAAAGGGGCGCCAATAGAGGAATGCAAAAAGCTAAGCGAGGGAGGGGTAGAGACTCGAGGGCCATTGAGGGCAGTGATTTGGTAAGTTGTAAAATGATTAAATTTTTACCATTTTTAGGGCCAATTTCAGGGATTCCAGATAGATTTTATCTGCCCCATACAATATATAATCTGACCAAATATAAAAGGGACACAATTTTCAATTAAAAAAAGAACACACCTTCATTTATTTGTGATATGATATTATCCTGCCAATAAGGTTTATCAAACACATCTGTAACTGTGGCTTAGTGTTTGCATTATTGCCTTGTGATTAAGATTGTCTGAAGAAGAAAGATAAATTTACTATAAAACTCATAGGTGCATATACGTCTGACACTCCAAATAGTGTGTATACTTCCCATGTAGCTACTTAATATTCGACAGAATTTCTAACATCTCTTTAGACTTTCTTATGTTACCTATTCTATGAACATTAACTAACTCTTTTTCTTTAGCCTGATGGTGTTGACTGGGAAGAGCAGCTACGTCATTTGAAGGAAGAGAACGATAATGACGATTATAGCATATCAAATGAAAAACCAGGAGTTAGGTATGGATATTTTAAAAATTAAATTAATATTAATTGGTTCCAGACAAAATGTTTGTCAAGCCCCATCCAAACTTTCCCATAATGGATGGAAGTCAATGGAGGAAAAAATGTGGTATTATACATTTTGATGAAATTTTAGGAATAGCTAAAAAATCTAACCACCTACATGTTTTTAAACTTTCGCGATTTGAGAACATTTTTCAAAAATTAGACAACGGGTCTGAATCGCGTAATTATTATAAAGGTGCTTATAAAGGAGCTTCACCAGTCGGCTCGTGACCAAGAATGATGCAAGTCATTCGAAACGTCGAGCATAGGTATTTATCTAACCACCTACTTCAAAGTCTTAATTGATCCAATATAATAATGGTTATTGTTTTTAACAATATCTCATTTTGTGTTGAACCTAGAACTTCGAGAAGGGGTGCCAACTACCCCTAAGATAAAAGCATACTTTGGCATAGTGTTTCCTTTGCTCTTTGAGTTATTCCCTGTCTACTGGCAAAATTTAAAGTATGATGATATTAATGTGTGAGGATTGAATTTGGAGTCAAATACCCGCATTGACTGGACTAATTATGTTAGCTATACAGATATTTGTGGCAAAAATACTATACTCAAAAAGGAATATACTTAATATTGCCGCAAAGCATACAGAGTATTTATCCAACTTTAAATTCCTAGGGGTCGTAAAAAGCTATCAACCCTCAAGAGCCCTGAAGCTCTGACCGCCCGCAGACGTCGGCACTGGTTACTGCTGGTTAAGAAAGAGCTGGGCAAGGTGCAAAGAGCCAGGACGGCCACCCATCGGGAAGTGATGCTGCAGAGGAAACGACTCGCTACGCTGTGTTGTAAACATTGGAGGCATATTGCTATGCAGGTAATAGTATAAGCTTATTTAATTCCCATAATAAGTTTAGGCAAGTCAAAATGTAATTTGACTCAGCCATCGAAACGAAGAAGAAGAATAAAGCTTATCATCATCACTACATAGTATAAAACAAAGTCGCCTTTTCTGTCCCTATGTGCGCTTAAATCTTTAAAACTACGCAACGGATTTTGATGCGGTTTTTTCCAATAGATAGAGTGATTCAAGAGGAAGGTTTTTATGTATAATACATGCATAGAAAGGGGGAATTGTTTTACTCCAAATTTAACGCGTGCGGGCCACGGGCAGTAATGAATAAATCAAACTACTGGATCGATTTTAATCATTTTTTCAGTGAGTGACATAGGCTATATATTATATACCCGTGCGAATCCGGAGCGGGCCGCTGTGTTTTTATATACAACGTTCACAGTTTTTCTGTAGTGTATTTAGTATCAGCATTGTACCCGTGCGAAGCCGGGGCGGGTCGCTAGTTTAATATAAGCCAAATATTTTAACTATATTATGTGACGACCGGATGGCGGAGCGGGTAGTGTACCTGCCTGCTATGACGAGGCCGCGGGTTCGATTCCCGCTTAAGACAAATCTTTGTGTGCATGAACATGGGGGTTTGTCTTAGTCTGGGTGTTTCTATGTATAATAAGTATGTATTTACATAAGAAAAGTATATATATATTAGTATCAGTTAAGAATAACACAAGTACTATAGAAATAGTACCCATAGTACAAGCTCTGTTTAGTTTAGGACTAGATGGCGTTGTGTGTAAGTTGGGAGATATTTATTTATTTATTATTTTACCGCTATGCAGCATCATACCTAGAAACAAACATAGACTACTAAAAATCATAACTGTGTCTTTTAACTTCGCTATAGTGAAGCCTTGTATTTTAAGATATCTTCTATAACTGCCTAGATGGTCTAGTGGTTAGCGTATGCGTCTCTCAGAGAGAGGTCTTGGGTTCAATTCCCGGTTTAGGCAAAGTGTTATTTGTGAACTTTCCGTCAGGAAAATCACAATAGCAGCACGGAGTTGGAATTATGCATGGTGGATGGCAATAGGTTCACCCCCTATCCATTGGTTTTCCATCCAAGTTAATGCTTTTTATTTTGTGGACAGTCCCAAAAGAATATGAAAGAAACAGTGTGGCGTTGCAAGCGGCTCAGTCGTGAGATGCAAGCCTACTGGAGGAGGTACGACCGAGCCGAGAGAGAGACCAGGCGAAGGATGGAAAGAGAGGCTGAAGAACAGAGAAAGGTATAGTTATTTTTAAATGGCCATATTCGTTTCATTGTTTTCAAAACGCCCTTTAAAATTTTGCTTCTATTTTTAAACGGCGCAGTTCTTTAAGGTGTTTCGAATACATAGAAAACGTATAAACTGAATGGTTGGGATAATAGACTCCGAACTCCAAAACAGATTCCGGACGCAAGTCGGGCGAAGCAAGGAGAACCTTGTCAAATAGGGATATCTGGTTGACACTAACATAAATTGCGAATGTGGAACTATACAATCAAAGGCCCACCTTACTGACTGTCCAAAATGTCCTACCACCTGCACAAGTGAGGCGCTCATGAACGCCGACGAGAGCGCCATAACAGTGGCCACTTATTGGCCCAATAAAATTTAACTCAGCCATCGACACGACAAAGAAGTAAATCGTTGGGATAAATAAAAAAAAAATAACTGACCTTAATTTACAGTGGCGCCACCTGGTGAGACAACAAATGATTAGACTATAATTACAAATCAACTAATTGATTCGGGTCGATGCCCGCCTAAGACTTTTGAGTTTGTTAAAACTAAACTATACTTTGTCCATTCCTTTATTTTCTTTTTGACAGATCACGCCTATGAATTACCGTTTCTTTTTGTCAGATTAATGTACTACAATAATAATGTACTTTATTGACAAGCGGCACTTTTTAGGAAAGTTCACTGTTTGTAACAAACAACCACAGACTATAAATCAAATCGTGAAATGAAATAAATCGATCATTATGAAAAAGAATAATTTGATTTTTTTTGTGTATTGTCTGTATTTATATAAAAAAAAGAATATAATAATAGTATCATGATTCCATGAATAATTATCTGCAAGAAACTAAGTCGAAATCTTGTAATTAAAAATGAAAATGTAAACAAAGGTAACTAGGAAACCGTCATAGACTAAGTATGTGATATTATTATTATATTATTATTTTGTATATTTATTTCATCTAATAAAAACTACTAATAAACGAATAATTAATAATGAACTAAAACCATTTTGATGTAATTAATCGATTGAAAGTTCTTCTTAGACAACATGATTATAATTTCAAATCGAATAAGTAACGTGTAAAGGCATCCCTAAATGTAATCTGTCAAAAAGCAAATAAAGAAATGGACAGAGTATATGTCAAAAAGCTTACTATAGTATTTCAGACTACATAAATGATAATAGTATTTGGAAATGAATTGCTCTTCTTATGTGATTTTTTTTATGTACTTTTATATTGTTATATTTTTCATTTTAAAAGATGGTGCACATGAGTTTCTCACCAGCTCTTCTCATAATGCAATACCCATCGGAGCTGGTACTTAGATTGATTTTAATTCGATTCTAAACAGTTTGATTAAAATTAATCTGAGCCTCGGTTATTCAAATCATTGTAATTAGTATAATTTAGTATTATTTATTATTTACTTTTATATCATTTTTTGTAATGTTTTGACGTGTTCAAGCGCCTCCTGGGGCCTATGAAAATAAATGATTTGAATTTGAATTTGAATAGACAAATCTTTGTGTGCATGAACATGGGGGTTTGCCTTAGTCTGGGTGTTTCTCTGTATAATAAGTATTTGTTTACAAAAGAAAAGTATATATGTATCAGTTATTCTAGTACCCAAAAAACAAGTTCTGCTTAGTTTGGGACTAGATAGCGTTGTGAGTAATATGTGAGATATTTATTTTACTCAATTTAAATAACGCGAAATGATCAATCGATAAATCGCGAACTATTATTTCATTAAATGTCATTGCTTTGACAACGTTGTTATTATGTTGCCAGCAGACATAAATTAGTTTCCGTTTCTAAAATATTATAACTGTAAATCACATGTTTAATATCAACAGATGGATGTAGAACTAATGGAAGCCAAACGCCAGCGCCGTAAATTAAACTTCCTTATCACCCAAACGGAGTTGTACGCACATTTTATGCAACGCAAACTGGATTCCGCTGATGACGTTGACTACGGAGCTGATCGGATCCTCGGGCAGCTTGATGAGGACCGGGATCCCAGGCTTGCTGCCATTGACCATTATGATAGGTAGGTAATATTGAATAATCGATTCACTTATGTCTTCTAAAGGGTTTTATTTGTTTTTTTTTTCACATTAGATAGAACGCCAGAAGCAATTACTCTATCCAATAGGTGCAGAAGAGTGTTGCAGAGGTGTACAACACCCACATTTCACCTGTTATGTTTAGGCCCATGTCCCATGGCGTATGGAGTAAGCCTATAGCCATCCACCGGGCACAATTCCAACTCGGAAACGAAAAGATGGAAAGATCACAAATAACACTTTTCCCGACCTGGGAATCGAATTCGAAACCTCACGGTGAGAGGCGCATACGCTAAACACTAGACTATCGAGCGGTTATATTTTAAATTATATATTTTTTATTACAGTGAATCCATGAAAGCTCGAGCATCTCGCAATGCCCGCGAAGCTTTCCGAGCCGAGCGAGCTCGTACACAATTCTTTGATTCAGCGGCCGGCGCTGGTGAAATGTCGGACCAAGATGGCGGCCCTGACAACATCGATGAACAGCGAAGGAACGGCGATTATGATCAACCGGACATATTCAGAGGAACGCTCAAGGGCTACCAGCTGAAGGGAATGAATTGGCTGGCTAATTTGTATGATCAGGTAAGTTTTATTTATCTGAGTGACTGCTTTCTCTTTTGAGCGTCTAAGGTGCGTAATAGACTAGAGACAAAGCCTTTGATAATCGTAAAAAGTGAAAAAAAATATAGTAGGATAAATGCCATTAGAGCAGCCATTTATTTTAATTGCCGGCAATACTACAAATCCTATGAAAAAAAGTTCAATAGCAAAGTGGCAGGTATTAACAAGTTCGATAAATTCTGAATTTACCCTTTTTAGGGTTCCGTAGTACCTACAAGGAACCCTTATAGTTTCGCCTTGTCCGTCTGTCCGTCCGTCTGTCCAAGGCATAGCGACGAAACCATTGGTGCTAGAAAACTGAAATTTTGCATAAACATGTATGTTAATTATACAAAGAAAGTCGTAGAATAAAATTTGGAAAAATATTTTTTTTTCGGGTAGCTCCCCTACATGTAAAGTAAGGATGTTTTTTTTTTGTCGCCTACCCCATAGTGTGGGGTATTGTTAGATAGGACTTTTAAAAACGTTTAGGGGTTGCTAAGACAGTTTTTTGATTTAGAGATCTGTTTGCGAGATAATTAACTTTAAAGAGCAAATTTTTGTTCGAGTAGAGCGTCCCCCCCCCTCTAAAAGCTAAACTACTGAATCCCAAAATCTGAAAAAAATTGTGTCGGTAGTACATATAATGAACTTTAAAGGAAAACTATAGCGGATAAGTTCACTTCATTAGTTCAAGAGTAATTGGGGTCCAAAGTGTAAAATGCAGTCACTTAGAATAATTCGTGCAAATTACAAAAACCTTTGAAAGTAATGACTTGTATGAAGATGTTACTTGTTTAATACAGATAGTAAATCCCTTCTAAGCCGAAATATGTTGTTACGACTAGCTACGGAACCCTACTGCGCGTGGCCCGACACGCACTTGGCCGGTTTTTTCACAATAACCTCATCATTTTGTGAGAAACTCAATTAACTGAAGTTTATAAAGTCTGAGGTCTGTAGGTACAAACTTTTATCTTCAGACAGAATAAAGGTAGATGGCGTATACCGAATACGAAAACTGAAACCACCAAAGCAAATACAAAATCCATGACACAAGCAAACCTAGCCTGCTCATTGCGCAATCCGGCATAACGGCACACCAAAAATATTGCACAAGCGTTGAGCTGGATCAGGTTTTTTATTATATTATGAATTTATTTATTTATTTATGGCCACTCCAACGACTATTCACATGTACATTTTAGTTAGATAATCTTATGCATTCATATGCTAGGTGAACTTGTCACTTAAAGGTGTGCACAGCACTTACAGTTTATTCTGCGATAACATTATAATTATATTAACTGTTTTAACTAACTAACATGCAATTGAATTTAATCAAAGTTAATAATAATAAAATGTGTTACATTTGAAAAGGTACATGATTTAAAAAAAGCAAAATTACATAAAACATTGATACTTGAACGAATGTTGCAATTTGTTCACATGTCAAATGTAACATATTTTATTATTCGCACCTTCGGTGCAACAAAGCCATAACTAGTCACTTAGCAATTTTACAGGAGAAGACTTTTAAGTTTTTTTTCATACTGTTTTCCTCGTTTCTAGATGACTATCTGCGCTATCCTAATTTTTTTTATAAAATCATATCGCTCATTCTTTTAGCTACAGTTTCAGGTAAAAACTTATTTTTATTTATCAAAAATAAAGGAAATAATCGCTAAAAACGTAAAAAGCTCCCAACTTGTGACTTTGTTGTACCAGAATAAAATATAAATTAATTATTTGTGCCTTATCTACAATTAAGATTTATGATAAATTTATAAATAAAAATAATGGTATTTAATTTTTATTTTGTTTATTTTGTACTAATAAAACTAACTGCAAACCAAAAGTAAAATAATCAGTAAAACAAAAAAGATACCACCATGTGACTTTGTTGTACCAGAGAAAGATATAATTTAATTATTTGTGCTTACGTAAAATTTAGATTTATGATGAAGTTATAAATTAAACAAAAAGTATTACATATTTAGTTTGTTTATTTTGTTCTAATAAAATCAACTGCGAACTAAAAGTAATCAAAAACAAAGTATCTCAAAACAAAAAAACTAAAAAATTACCTTATTAAAATATAACATTATTTTTGTATGGCTAGTTTTCATCACATTCTAGGTAATGCACAGCATTCTTCCATGTAAAATCAACTTCTAAAGTTTTCAAGTCGCATATTTAGTATTCTTAATTATTTGTTTTCCTTATTTTAAGTAATAAAATCAATCACTAAATAACAAATAAAAGTATCTCAAAACAATATTATCTAGTTAACAACTTTCTAAATATTAGCATCACTTTTCTTCTTCTTAGTATTAATTACATTATAAATAGTGCACATTTTACACTCAGTCTTATGAAGTTTTTTTAACAATAGCATCTCGTTAACAATTTTCAAAATATTAGCAACATTTTAATCTTAGTTTTAATAACAATATAAATAGTGCAGACTTTACACTCAGTCTTATAAAGTTTTTAACTTCTAACAATCTTAAGTAATAATAAAAAAACTAAATATCAACCTCGAAATTGAATTGATAATTGCAGCAAACAACTAACTGAAACTTAAATCAGTTTCTTGTTTATACAAGTTTCTTATTTAAAATGAAATAGAGACCTCTAAAAAAAAGTAGCTTTCAAAAATAAAAAAGAGTAAGATAAAAACCGAGTAGAGACCTTTTAAATTTCAATCCTTGATAATGAATACTGAACAGTCTTAAGTTTCTGTAAATAATTATTGAAATAAACTGTTGTATACATTTTCGTAGTATTTAGGAACAATATTGTCTTTTATTAATTGACTAATATCTTGTCGCTTATTGGACCAACAAAAACCTTTTACTACGAATGACTTTGTTGTTCCAAATGTCTTAACTAATAACAAAAAAATATTGAAGTCTTAAAAACGTATGCGTCTTTGTAGTTTCAAAAGATGATAAAAAAATGGCCATAAATACCTAGTGGTTGTAGTTCCAGGACACAACGAACTCACGGGAAGCGCGGGGCACTACTGACCAATCAGACTTCGTCGTCCCAAAAGTCAAAGAAAAAGTGGTAAGAACCACAAAGGCACTAACGCCATCTAGTAAAATATTCAAATACTTGCGCGGCTGTCTTTGTTTCCCCAAACGTAGGTACGACTTGTAGACAATTCTGCATACTTATTTCATTTTTGCAATTTTGCCGAGTTGAGGCTTTGTTGCACCGAAGGTGCGTATTATTAACTTTAATTAAATTCAATTGCATGTTAGTTAGTTAAAACTAATGCTTAAAATACATAATAAAAGCATTCTTAAAACGAATGAATGCTTTTATCAATATCCCTTTTTCCCAGGGCATCAGTGGCATCCTAGCTGACGAGATGGGTCTTGGCAAGACAGTTCAGTGCATAGCATTTCTATGTCACGTGGCCGAGAGACTAGGAGTGTGGGGCCCCTTCCTCGTCGTGTCTCCGGCGTCGACGCTGCATAACTGGCAGCAGGAGATGCAGAGATTTGTGCCGGATTTCAAAGTTGTAAGTTACTTATTTTGATACATAATCATACATAATAAAATATTTGATAATATGAAATTGGGGTGACTCCGAATGTCGCGCTGCAGCAGCGTCGCTTCAGCGTTAGCCCGTGTAATCTGTTAATAATTAAATTGGGAATATTAATGTTTTTATTTTAAATCGCTTTTATTAGCAAAATATGAAAAATCCGTAGTAAAGATGACGAAAAGTGAAATTCATATAAGCATTTTCAACTATTAAGTTCGCACCGATTAGAAATAGACATCAGTTGTATTTTAAAATCCGTTTTTGTGGCAAAAAAAAAATCTTCAACAGCTTTTAACTTTTTTTAATTTCATAGTTATTCGAGAATAGTTCTATCAAAGTGATTATTACATGAATGAGTATGACTTTTTTAAATAAAAAAGAAATAATGAATATTGCACATTAGCCTTTAGAAATCGACTACTGGAAATGGGCCTCTCCTATTCGCATCTCAAAACTTGGTCCCCATTTTTTGCATTTAGACCATCCTACAATCATCTTTAGTAGGAGAGAGACCTGGTGGGAGATGTCTTATCTTTCCTGTCAGTGTATGTTTAACCGCATACTAATTTCTAGGTGCCATACTGGGGCAGTCCCTCCGAGCGCAAGATCCTCCGTCAGTTCTGGGAGCGCAAGGACCTCCACACCCGCCAGGCTGCCTTCCACGTGGTGGTGACGTCATACCAGATCGTGGTGTCGGACCTCAAGTACCTGAACCGTGTTTCGTGGCAGTACATGATCCTGGATGAGGCTCAGGCCATCAAGAGTTCGGCTAGTATGAGGTGGAAACTGCTGCTGGGGTTCAGTTGTAGGAACCGATTGTTACTGTCTGGTGAGTTGAATATGGCAAATGAAAGTACGAAAAGGAAAGATTTTAGAACTAAAAATACTCCTAACCTTAATATAGTCCAGCACGGCACCTACTTCATGTCAGTAAACATCTTTAATAAACTTCCCATCGATATAAAATTAACTCTATACAAATCAGATTTCAAAACTAAATTGAAGCGTTACTTACTGGAAGGCTGTTATCACTTTAGAATACTTTAGAATTTAGATTAATAATTGCATGTTTATTTTTTATATTTTGGATTGTTTACTGAACTTGACATATGAATATTATTAATTTTATTTGGCTGTTTTTAGTTGTTGAATTGGATTTTATCTGTTTCTATCAAATTTTTCCTTTTTTATTTTCACATTTGACATAATATAATGTTATAATTTTACTATTGTAATTGAATTGAATTTATTTTATATCATAATATAGTAGATTTTATTGATTGTTTTTAATTAAGTTGCATGATATTATATTCTTAAATGTTTTAAATATTCCACACAATGTAAAAATTGTTATGAATAAATAAATAAATAATAATAATAATAATGAGAAGTAATATCTTAGTAATATCTTGGTTAGGTGATAGAGGAAATCTATATGTATGATAAGACATCACGTCATCGGTCGCTTTGCTCTGCCTTGTTGATCACTGATGACGTATTCACGGGTTCAGCGGCCACCACCACTATTAGGTCTAGGAATTTTACAGACAAAATAAGAAGTTTAAATAAAAATAAAACCTGAAGTACTAGGAGAGTTTTTAATGAAATTTTGTAACTTTTTTTATGTATTAGCTGTAGGGGGTTTACAAAAATACTATAGGCTGACCGCTTAACTGAGACTTCGCCTACGGGGTACAGGGGCGCGGGGGTATGGCGACAACGGGGACTGAAACAGCTGCGGGCGGTGGGGGCACTTAATGAAACATACAGGAGATGAAATGTACCAAGATATTTCCTAAGATATGTGACATCATAGGAAAAAAGAAATAGTGATTTATCAAATGAAAAATAGTTAAGAAGATACAAAATTTTAATAAACTTATGTACGTAAATAAAATAATTGAGAATAAACTATTATACTATTTTTTATTTAAACATATAATTAAATCGTAAGAAAGTCAAAACTTTTTTTGGGTCCAGTTTCTTTTTTCTAAAATTTATGTATACGTTAAAAGCCATTTGCTTGCACTGACTGTTTACTTTATGTCTGAAGATTTTTCGATTCATCTTGAGATTATCATTACATGTGTACCTCTCACAAGGTGTCTGCAACAGTTAACACATGCGATCGCTACCCATGTAGCGAACGTAATGAACAATCACAAAAATTTGCCCACCGCCCGCAGCTGTTTCATTCCCCTTTGTCGCCATACCCCCGCGCCCCTGTACCCCGCAGGCGAAGTCTCAGTTAAGCGGTCAACCTATAGTAATTTGTATTTGCAAATGACTAGTATTCTTGTTAATCTCCTCTAGCTAAGCTTAGTTAGCTTGTGATAGGAGGAAGTTCACGTCCGTGGTGCAATGGCCAGGATTCGAACCCACGACCTCTCGATCGTAAGACCCATGCCTTATCCACTGCGGCCACTTAACATATTATCAACTTTTTATTGACATACCACGCGGACGGTCACTAATAATAATATATTTTCCTTGTCGGCAGGTACTCCGATCCAGAACAGCATGGCGGAGCTGTGGGCACTGCTGCACTTCATCATGCCGACGCTGTTCGACTCGCACGACGAGTTCAACGAGTGGTTCTCCAAGGACATCGAGAGTCACGCCGAGAACAAGAGCACTATTGATGAGAGTGAGTGGTTTTTTATTTATTTAATGTGTTAACAGTTTGTTTGAGTTTTTGCGAAAGAGATGGATGAATTCTCTGTTTCTTATATTATTGTGTTCCATTTTATTTTTTTAAATATTTTTTTTTAAATGATGATTTCTTTGTATTCTCTGTGTGGTTAATTTTACTGTGTTAATTAAGTATACAACTTAACTTACAAGTAATCTTAAATTATAGTAATTGGTGTAATCACCGTTATGATTTAAGTAAATAAATAAATAAATTAATAAATTTAAGGTCCAAAGTCCTTTAAGAAGATGTTACTGCCCACTTAAGAGCAAGATCCTCTATCTAGCTGACCGGGTACCTGTCCCTATCGATAAGCGTTGGCGAAATGTATTTTATTCTTTCATAACTTCCTATCAGACATCATCTCAGGGCTTCACCCTTTCCAGCCATGTCATCTTTCACACAGTCGATCCATCTTTATTTGGTCTTACACTCCCCTCATAGCCTCTAACTAGCTAAACAGTATAAAATAAAACAATAAATACTTATCGCTATCCTTTCATTCGCTGACTCGATGGTCTAGCGCTTAGCGTATACAACTCTCACCGGGAGGTCACGGGTTCGGGTGCCCGGTTGGGCAAAGTGTTATTTGAGAAGTTTCCGTCAGAAAATTCACAATAGAAGTGAAGTTGGAATTGTGCCCGTTGAATGGCGATAGGCTAACCCTCTATCCCATGGGTCCTAAACATAACAGGTAAATGTGTGTGTTGTACACCTCTGCCACACCCTTCTGGGTAATACAGGCGTGATGTTATGTTAAATTACAATGTTAAACTGTTTTATCCAAATTTGAATATTTTCTCTTTCAGAACACCTATCCCGTCTACACATGATCTTAAAACCATTCATGTTACGAAGAATAAAGAAAGACGTGGAAAACGAGCTCTCAGATAAGATAGAAATCATGGTCCACTGCCCCCTGACTATAAGACAGAAGTTATTATACATAGCGCTGAAGAAAAAGATAAAGATTGAGGAGTTGCTGCATTTCTCTGTTGGATCGGAAACTGGGCATAATGTGGACAAGAACTTCACGTCCAATCTTATGAATTTGGTTATGCAGTTTAGAAAGGTAAGCTTTTACTGCAATAGTATAAGAGTCAATCAAGATTTTAAGTTTTTTTCTACACATAATAATTATGTTGTAGACACACTCAGTTACGATCGAATCACACCGATCGTGGTCAGTCGTCTCGTGACTACGATCAATATGATTCGATCGAAACGGTCGAGCAAAAAAGGTTTTTATGCCTTCAAAAATATTTACGCGATTAAGACCCGTCTACGATATAATAATATAATTAATAGCTACAATATATAAAATTACCTGAATATGAATGATTCAGGTAATTCTTATTATACTGTGAATAAATATCTAACGGATAAATAGCCATCAATTGTAAATTATTCTAATATTGCTGTACTACCTTTTACTACTATTAAAATTTACTCTATATATTATTATGTTATATTTGTACGCCAATGATGGCAAGACATAGCGATCAATGTGTTATAGTTATTTAAGAGAATATCTGTATACCTATGATCTACAAATAAAGGATTTTGAATTTGAATTCAATGAATTACATGAATAATACGATGGCCAGTCAGAAGATAAAACTTTCAATTTGTGCATGGAATTTTTCACCCTCAAAGGAAACTCAACAGATGATATCTCTACACAAATATCAAAAATAAAGAACATCTGGAGCAACCTAAATCGTGAATTTGAAAAGTCAGATGCCAATTGCAAGGTTCCTGAGCTGGTGCTAATCTGCAAAATCTTGGAAACTCTAGATGAAAGATTTTTTGCATTCAAATCAAGTTGGTTGCTTTTAAACAAGACTGAGAGGACAATTGACAATCTGACAGCTCAATTATGTTCTTACGAGAAAGCCCTCGAGAACAAAGGAACTACTAGCAGAGAAACTAGTAATTCAAAAAGACCAAGAGTCGAATAAAAAGGTAGATAAAATCAAGTGCAACTATTGCTCAAGAATGGGGCATAGAGTAAGGAATTGCAAGAAATGGATAAAGGATGGTCGACCACCAAAGCCAAGCAATTCAGCACAGAACAATTTGTCAAATCAAGTACAAAGTATATGTTTACAGGCAGTTAATGCATGTTCGAGTCCAATAGATCAAGATAAAATTAACTGGTTTGTTGATAATGGAGCGACGACGCATATTGCCATTAAGAAAGATTTGTTTCAAAAATTTGAGCCCTTTGATACTGAGAACCAATCTGTGAAGACGGCAGATGGAACGATGATCCCAGCTTTAGGGAAAGGCATTGTCCAGGTGGAATCAAGAGTCGGCAATAAAATTGAAACTATCAATCTAATAAATGTTTGGCTTGTACCTTCGTTGACAAAAAAAACTTTTTTCGACTCTGGCAGCTCAAGACAATATGCGGAATAGCGTGTTCACTTCTACCGCAGAATGTTGTCAATTAGATGTTGATGGAGTTACAAAAGTTGTTGGAAAAAGACAACCAAATGGAGGACTGTACAAATTGCAGTTTAAGACAATTCCATCAAAACAGGCGTCTTGTAACGCTATTGAAGTGAACGCAATTACGGGCACCAATATGCTGCAAGTATACCATGAACGTTTCGCTCATCAAGACAAAAGGCATGTGAAAGCTCTAGTCAAGCGAGAGTTTGGTATTGACTTACCTGAAGATAAAGTCAGTTGCGAAGCATGCATATTTGGTAAAGCTCACAGATTACCGTTTCGTAAAAGGGAAAGAGCAAGCAGTCCTGCGGAAATAATACACGCGGACGTTTGCGGACCATTTGAACATCCAAGTGAAAGGAAATATCGCTATTTCGTTCTTTTCAAGGACGATTATTCTTCGTATCGCCTGGTATACTTCATTCGACAAAAATCTGAAGTCAAGGATAAGCTACTATTGATGCTAAATGAAGTGAAGACCGCCGGCCATACAGTAAAATGCCTCTTAAGTGATAATGGAGGAGAATTTGATAACGGAGAAGTTAGGATAATACTGAATAAGCTTGGGATTCAACAGCGTCTTACAATGCCGTACACACCAGAGCAAAATGGGTGTAGCGAGCGAGAAAATAGGACTCTTGTTGAAGCCGCAAGAACTTGGTTGCATGCTAGAAGTGAATTACCACAGAAACTCTGGGCGGAATTAATTAACACAGCAGCATATGTTCTCAATAGAACAGGTCCAACGAGAGAAAAAGATAAAGTTCCTTACGAGCTATGGTTTGGAAAGAAACCTAAGATTTCTCATTTACGAGTAATTGGTAGTGAGTGCTTTGCACATATTCCTAAGCAAAAGAGGAAGAAGCTCAGCAAGAAGGCCCAAAAAGGTATCCTTATCGGATATGAAGAAAATGACGGCTATCGCGTCTGGAATGGCACTAATGATGTAGTCCGTTCAAGAGACATCACCTTTAAGAGTGAAGTTGAATTCAGAATCTCTTTAGATAAAGGTGAGCCGAGTCAGACCCCTGTACAAGCAGAGGGAGAACATTTCTATGATGCTGAAGAACAAGGCAACATAGTGTCAATGCCAAGACATAGTGAATCTGTCGAATTAGAGGGAGATGTTGCTGTTGAAGAGCTACAGAATAACGTTGTTATTGAAGAGCTACAGAATGACCTTGATGAAATTGTTATAGAAGACCATAATGATTCTGTGGATAATAGTGAAGAAGCAGATCTGCAGAATGATCTTGATAATCTTCTAGAAACTTTTGAACAATCTGAGACAGATACAGAAGCCGTGAGTTCTCACTCTTATAACTTACGCGACAGGTCACAACTTCAACACCCAGCAAAATTCGATGATTATGTCATGGCAGTATTAAATAATGGTATCCTGGAGCCTACGACTTATAAAGAGGCCATGCTCAGGTCAGATAAGGACCAATGGTACAAAGCGATGAAAAACGAAATATCGTCGCTCCATGAGCATGAAACATGGACATTGCAGGAATTACCTAAAAACCGAAAAGCCATACCGTGCAAGTGGGTTTACAAATTGAAACTAAACCCAGACGGTTCAATCGAGCGTTATAAAGCCCGACTTGTAGTTAAAGGTTTCCGACAAAAGAAAGGAACAGACTACGAGGAAACGTTTAGTCCTGTTGCTCGAATGGCTACAATAAGAGCATTGATAAGCGTAGCTGCAAGTGAACGGATGCACCTCGTTCAATTTGACGTGACTACTGCATTCCTTCATGGTAACCTGAAAGAGGAGATTTACATGAAACAGCCCGAAGGTTTCGAAGATGGCACTATACGAGTTTGTCGTCTTAACCGCAGCCTTTACGGTTTAAAACAGGCTCCCAGATGTTGGAATCATCGCTTTCATGAAATCCTTAAGGACTTACAATTTGAACAAAGCACTGCGGATCCGTGCTTATACACAAAGAAGTATGGCGATAAGAAAATACTTCTAACACTATTTGTCGACGATGGACTAGTGGCAGCTACAGATGAAAGGCTTGCAAATGAGTTTCTTAGCAACTTGCGAGAAAAGCTAAAGATAACTACAAAGCCTGCCAATTTCTATTTGGGTATGGAGATAAAGCAATGCAAAGGGTCAATCATGCTGAAACAAGAAGCTTATACTCGGAAGCTACTAGAAAGATTTGGAATGATTGATTGCAACCCTATTTCAACGCCCATTGACAAAGAAGCTTTCGAATCAGGGAAAGTTGAGTCCAATCATGAAGAAGAAATTAATGTTCAGCGTATAGCATCCAGTGACCAAGTTGCAGACATAATGACGAAGAGTCTGCCAAAGTCAACATACTCTATATTACGAGAGACACTAGGCTTAGTCGCCACCAAGACCTAGCGAGGGAAAGTGTTAGAGTTAAAGACTCTGTTTTTAGACTCTTTTGACTGTTGTTTATTTTTATATGTCAACTTGTCACTGATATTTAAATTTAGTTTGTAAAATATTGTCTAATCAGAAATACACGAATATTTATTTTACATAATTATTCTTTATTATTTATCTGAAAAAGTCTTCAAGAAGTCTACCCATCTTCTTCAGTACTCCCACTACACGCGCACTCTGCCTAGGAACTTTAACATGCTCATGGAGGAATTACCTAAAAACCGAAAAGCCATACCGTGCAAGTGGGTTTACAAATTGAACAAAGCACTGCGGATCCGTGCTTATACACAAAGAAGTATGGCGATAAGAAAATACTTCTAACACTATTTGTCGACGATGGACTAGTGGCAGCTACAGATGAAAGGCTTGCAAATGAGTTTCTTAGCAACTTGCGAGAAAAGCTAAAGATAACTACGAAGCCTGCCAATTTCTATTTGGGTATGGAGATAAAGCAATGCAAAGGGTCAATCATACTGAAACAAGAAGCTTATACTCGGAAGCTACTAGAAAGATTTGGAATGATTGATTGCAACCCTATTTCAACGCCCATTGACAAAGAAGCTTTCGAATCAGGGAAAGTTGAGTCCAATCATGAAGAAGATAAGACTTCATTTCCATATCGAGAAGCTGTAGGCGCCCTTGCGTATTTAATGGTAGCGACTCGACCAGACATAGCATACGCAGTAGGAGTTGCATCGCGCAAACTAGAAGCACCAACCAAAGGTGACTGGCTAAGAGTCAAGAGGATAATGCGTTATCTGAAAGGCACACTATCGTACGGTCTGAGATATAAACTCGGACATCTAGCTGGGATAATGGAAGGATTCAGTGATGCTGACCATGGTGGTGACATAACTAGTGGACGCTCCACAACTGGTGTTGTCTGCCGATACTCAGGTGGTGCCATTGCCTGGCTCAGTCAGCGCCAAACCTCAGTAGCTATCTCAACGACAGAGGCTGAGTTAGTAGCGGCCAGTGAGGCAGCCAGAGAACTATTTTGGCTGAAACGAATATTGCAAGACCTCACAACATTGAAATGTATTCCAACGCTGAGCGTTGACAACGAAGCAGCTGTTCGTTTAGCTCACAATCCAGAATTCCATAAGCGCACTAAGCATATAAGGATTAGACATTTCTATGTCAGAGAACTTGTAGCTGAAGAAGAAATTATTGTTCAGCGTATAGCATCCAGTGATCAAGTTGCAGACATAATGACGAAGAGTCTGCCAAAGTCAACATACTCTATATTACGAGAGACACTAGGCTTAGTCGCCACCAAGACCTAGCGAGGGAAAGTGTTAGAGTTAAAGACTCTTTATGTTTTTAGACTCTTTTGACTGTTGTTTATTTTTATATGTCAACTTGTCACTGATATTTAAATTTAGTTTGTAAAAGATTGTCAAGTCATAAATACACGAATATTTATTTTACATAATTATTCTTTATTATTTTATCTGAAAAAGTCTTCAAGAAGTCTACCCATCTTCTTCAGTACTCCCACTACACGCGCACTCTGCCTAATATTCAGGTAATTTATTATATTTCAAATTATTTTGTGGAAGAAATGTTTGACATTTACGCTTTTAAACACTGTCGCGGGCCTAATTCATGCGATTGTGAAACTTAAGGGGCTTGTATAACGAGCTCAAGAAAGTTTTCTCGTGTTTTTGTCATATTTTAATATCACAAAACGTGACGAAATCTATCCCCTTTATTCGCATACAACTTATTTATTTTTAAATGGTGTAAAAAATTGGTTAGGGTGAGGCGAGGTTGGCCCAGAGGTCTTCTTCTTCTGCAGTCATATTCTCATAGTGTTGACTTGCCATCGTGGTGAAAGGATTCGCCAGTCTGCCTGATGGAATTTGCAGACTGCCCAGGGTACGCCGGACGTAGGGGTTGATTGTGTACTCGGGGAGGCTCCTTTCATGCACCCCAGAGCCATGGCCCAGAGGTCACCTCTAAGGCATGGTCATATGGCCACATGTTTCATTTACATACGAAAAGTATTTTGTTGAATTAGGAAATTATTAAAATAGTATACCAATAGTCAATTATGCCCATTGACTATTATGCCAAAGAAACATTGCGTTAAGTATTTATGCTTAAAGAAAAAGCAAAAAAAGTTATGCCATATTAATGTTATGAATAACTGCAAAATGCAAAGTTAAATTATACCAAAATAAAATCATGCGAAACAATAGAGATCCATGTAAAGTTTCATAGTGCCCTATGATTTCAGGTATGCAACCACCCCGAGCTATTTGAACGTCGCGACGTCAAATCTCCGTTTGCGATGCAAGTTGATGACTATCATATACCGAAACTATTAGCCGAGGACGGCATTCTCCTGCGTTGCATACCATCCAAGCGACACTTATTGTACAATAGACTTTCTATACTATCTCCCGAGTATATACAAAGAAGCATTGATGGCGAGACGGGTGACAATGAAGAAGTTTTGGACTATGGTTGCTTCACTTTTATGAGGTTTATTGACCTGTCGCCTATGGAGCTGTATAAGATTATGCTATGTGGCTGGTTGTATGTGTAAGTACATTTTAAACTGTCTAGAGGTTATTTTATCAGAAGGCTGGTTTTTACTTTGCTCAAAGGTTGAGCATTGCAATTCAACGCGGCAATGCCGCCAGCCGCATTTGACATTGATGGGGAAGTATTTTTTGACGCATAACTTTTAAAATTTTATAGAGTTCTCTTTCAGCTGTACATAGATAGATAGATAGATAGATAGAATAAGCTTTATTGCACACCAAAAAATAAGACACAAAATAGAACATAATTAAACATTAAGACATGTTTCATATTAGGTATGATTTTGCTTTTTTATTATTAAATAATAAATATAGGAATAAATAAATATTTCACAACTCACACACAACGCCATCTAGTCCCAAACTATAGTCGATTCATTTAGACTTGGCAAAAACAGTAAACAAACCCCCCCCAATTACAAATTACGATATTGCGAAAGAATAACACACTGTACGTTACCACATTGAGTTGTATAAACTAGTTCACACACCAACACACTAATATTCACATTATATTCATTGTAAATTCACTGTGCAAATGTATTATTTTTGCAAATTTCGTTATTCCAAGGAGACTTCAAACCACAGATTAAACAACGACATGGAAGTTTGACATTTGATTTAGGGATGGGAACAAGTGAACGAAAGAACGATTGGGATTGATTTACGTTTTTGTCAGTGATGATGAATTAAAATTGTTCAAAACATTCTTAAATTTATTGAAAGCTGTACTTATATTAAATTAAATTTTATTTAAGTTATTTATCGTGAATAACAAATCGTAACGAATTAATCCTTTTCTACAACTAAAGTGACCCATTTGACTGTGCGGTTCGCGCGACTCGGTTCTTTAGATTCCTTCAATCGCGAACGACACATAACTAAATCAAAGTCCATTTTAACCGACTTTAGCGACTTTTAATTAATTAATATCATTCACTGAATGAATGTTGAAGCGCCATTTTGAGTAGTTCACATCAGTTCATTAAATGATTCACATCACTATTTTTTTTCGTCAGCCATTATTGTTTATCTTTTTTGCCAAGTCTATATGAATAGACTATAAGCAGAGCTTGTACTATGGGTACTAGAATAACTGATACTAATACATGTATACTTTTCTTTTGTAAATACATACATATTATACATAGAAACACCCAGACTAAGACAAACCCCTATGTTCATGCACACAAAGATTTGTCTTAAGTGGGAATCGACCTCGAACCCACGACCTCGGCGTCGCAGGCAGGTACACTACCCACTCCGCCATCCGGTCGTCAAACTTTTAATGTCTGTAAAATAAATTTTCTTGTTAGAAGTTGTTTGTTGATGTTTACAAAGTGTTCGTAACTTTCCAAATCCTCCCAATTACATTGGGTCGGATACTAGCTTCAACGTATTTAGCTGAATATCAGTATTTTACGTGAAATAACGGCCATCAGACCTCCAAAACCCAGTACGAGGTAATACGATACTCTTTGTTTGGCCAGTTGTCAAAATTGTTTACAATGGACTATCGTAACGACTGCCGTAGATATTTAAATGTTAACCGCGACCAACGGTTTAACGTGCTCTTCGAGGCAAGGAGGAAAACTTGTTATGTAAAGATAGTCACCCATCCTCCTCCTCCTACCCCTTCAAGCTCCTTCAAAGTGTTCGTATCGTAACTCTATTCTTTTTAAATTGGTATCATTTTTATTTTCCACTAACAATTTTACAGTGAGTTTTTAGTGCCTTAGGATATAACATTCTGACTAAACAAACCGTTACTGGACTTGTATGTGTATAGTAGGGTTGGTAACCGTCCCTTTATTTACCTTTTTTTTTATAAGACTATCACATTGCTACAAAAAAAAAATGATTAGCTCATTTCTTGTGTTTTATGAAATCCAAGTGGTAACCCTATTGAACCGTGGCACAATACTGTAACGATGAAAGTCTCACCACCGTTAAACTGATCCATAAGGTCCGAATAAACCTAGTATGTAGCCTTTTGTTTACATCTCTAAAAAATGCAGAAAACTTTTTTTTTTTAACTAATTCCATCTATTGAACTTCCAGTATTAAACACATAAAACAATGTCTTTACAAATACGAACGACTGCGACACCGGCACTATTGGTGGCACGCCTCCCAAGTCAGTGACGTCAAACAGGAACAGACAGAGACGGATATATACGACGAACGCTGCGATGGAGCGGGATGCAAAAATATGCTGCTCGTGTGCCCTGATGGGGATGTGTTCGCGAAAAGGAAAGAGGACAGCTTGATGTGGAGCGAGATGCTGTTCACTGATGCTTCTTGGGTTCAAGGTGAGAATAACATGTTTTATACATGTTAAATTAAATATTTCACAACTTACACACAACGCCATCTAGTCCCAAACTAAACAGACCTTGTACTATGGGTACTAGACTAGGCATTTTGGACTATGGACAGAGTGGTGAATTTAACCTCAAATGCACGATCCACATAATTTACACAGTTCAACTTACGACCTTAAAAACAAATGCCTGCTGTTGAAATTGAATAAACATTTGCACAATACACGTGATTGATTTGATGGTTTCCAATTGAAATATTAGGAAACGAATAACTAATTTTTTACTTTTTTTTTCACAATTTCACAGTGAACACAATACCGGTTTGTCACATGAAATTAACTGAGCAGAGAAACTCAGAGAACAATAAGTAGCTTAGCTGTCAAACAATGTATCACGCACCGGCGCCATCTACTTAAAATATTGGTTTGTAGTCCATGCTATGTATCAGAGATGGCGCTGTATGTGAAAAAAGATTTTCTCACTTTTCTGTTGAAATTTTTCCTGTTTTCCTGAATTTTCTTTGCTATAAACCTCACGGAGCTCGAAACCTTTCCAACGAATGCAAAACCGTGGAAATCGGTTCGTGCGTTCTGGAGTTATAGCGTCAGGAAGGAAAACCCGACTTATTTTTATATAGTAGATTAAAGTTGAAAAATTAAGAATCCAGCAGGACTCGAAAATACAAAAAGGCATAGCAAAGCTAAAATTTGCTTTAAAATATTACAAGTATTTGATAAAAATGCGTCATCTCTTGACAGTAACAGTGTTGATCTTAATTCAAACTTACTGTATGTGAATAGTGACTTATCACATCACATAGATGGCGCTAAAACCAAATAAGGTTCGTCTAGCTAAGGCTGGCACAAAAGAGTTGAGAAATTTCGAGTCCGGCAGCACACGAATCCAAAGCTGAATTGGCAAAGCACTTGGGGCGTGCAGGTTCGAGTCCTGCTGGATTCTTAATTTTTCAACTTTAATATTTTATAAAATATTCAATATCAGTCAATTTTGACGAAAGTTAGCACCACTCAATAAACGGTTTGTTGTCAATAAAATGTCAGATATACATACATTTGTTTTTGTTAGTGAAATTATTGGATCACATGAGGTACCACTCAAACTGATTATGTTTTTTGTTAATGAAATTATTGGATCACAGGAGATACCACTCAAACTGATTTCGTTTTTGTTAATGAAATTATAGGATCACAGGAGATACCACTCAAACTGATTATGTTTTTGTTAATGAAATTATTGGATCACAGGAGATACCACTCAAACTGATTATGTTTTTGTTAATGAAATTATTGGATCACAGGAGATACCACTCGAACTGATTATGTTTTTGTTAATGAAGTTATTGGATCACAGGGTATACCACTCAAACTGATTATGATTTTGGTTGTGCTATAATTTCATTGTTTCTTTCTATAATAGGTGGTCCTTTCTACACGCACACTGAACACACGATAAATTATATGCCAGAAACTATCGAACACAAGGCAATGCGGAGCAGGAACCAAAGGGAAAGAGATGGACAGGTAAAAAAACGATATATTTTGTAATAAAAAAAAAAAAAAAAAAAAAAAAAATAAAAAAAAATAGATATTTTTTCTGTTATAAATTGTACGTATATTTTTTCTATACCATAACATTACGCCTATATTACCCAGATGAGTGTGGCAGGGGTGTACAACACCCACACTTCACCTGTTATGTTTAGGTACCATGGGGGTGAGCCTATCGCCATCTACCGGGCACAATTCCAACTTCAAGTTTCTTGTTTTTTAAGTTATTTTTTTTTATATTTTTTGCAAATAAAAAAAACTAAATTTTTAAAGATTCATTATGTTGCCAAAATAAATCTTTTAAGACTGAACAGCAATAGATTATTCCTCTTTACCTTTGTGGTAGTGATCTTGTGAATTTGGGGAGGAGGCAGCACCTTATCCTTTTTTTTAATCTGCCGCCAAATAGTAGTGATTTCACTACTGTGGTCTGATTTGGTGGTGAGTTTAGGCCCTAAAATTGTAGGTGGATGTAGTTTCTACTTATCACCAGGAAGACTACACTACCGTTCGTTGCATAATTAACTGACTTCAAAAAAAGAGGAGGTTCTCAATTCGGTTGTATTTTTATGTTTGCCGATTACTCGAAGACGCCTGGACCGATTTGATAAATTATTTTTTTGTTTGAAAGGATATACTTATCATGTGGTCCCAATTTCTTCAAGTCACGTTCTGGTGATGGGATCCTAGAGAAATCGAGGGCAACCCTCAAATTTAAAAGGCTTCTATAATGTTTTTTGTATATTATCTAATATACTATCGAATGAAAATAACTTGTGTTCTTTATCTTGCAGACCGAAATGCTAAGCGAGATTAAAACGGAAGAAGGCGGCGTGATCCCCGTACAGCCCATGGAAGTACCAGACGTACCGTACGTGGAGCGAACGCCCGTGGTGTACCCCGGTATGCCCACCACATTGCCTGTCTTCCTGTGTAATGCACAACAGAAGGTCAGTTTATTTAATAGATATGTTGAATAAAAACAATGGTTCTAATATGCAAAACCATTCAAAAATTTGGTAGATAAATAACAAAATAAATATCTCACAACTTACACACAACGCCATCTAGACCCAAACTAAGCAGAGCTTGTATTATGGGTACTAGAATAACTGAAACTAATACTTGTATACGTTTCTTTTGTAAATATTATTATACTTATTATATATACAAACACCCAGCCTAAGACAAACCCCCATATTCATGCACACAAAGATTTATTTTAAGCGAGAATCAAACCCGCGACCTCGGCGTCACAGGCGTGTATTTATATAATTTAAAATAATAAAAACGTATCGTTTGTAGTTATTTAATAAAATTGATGTCAATGTTTATTACTAACCTACATGGTGGCTACTTGGTTTTTTTTTCAGCGCCTATTCATTGGAAGGATTTTGTGTTTCGAAATTTGAATCACTTTGCCTCACTAGTGAGTAAAAACGGTTTTTACTCACATCAATTCTGGCAAACAAACGATCTTTTTGTGCTGGTGTGGTGAAAATAACTATTATTGTGTAATTCCAGGTGTGCACGGCCACTCGTTCGTCGTTCGCGTCGTCCCGCAGCCACGCCTACCACGAGACGCGGCAC
Source organism: Hypena proboscidalis (assembly GCA_905147285.1). Lineage (NCBI taxonomy): Eukaryota > Metazoa > Arthropoda > Insecta > Lepidoptera > Erebidae > Hypena > Hypena proboscidalis. The sequence goes on from LR990147.1 coordinate 5,456,152, forward strand.
CGCCACTGCGACAGCGCCGAGGGCAGCCGCCGAGTGGCCGCGCTGGCCGGACGCAACCGGCCGCCGTGGGGCTGGGCCTCGCTGCAAGTGCCGGGTAAGCAAACACTACATAAGCGAACCTATGTTAAATAGACATAATAATATACTGACTGATTCATCAACGCAGAGCTTGTTTATGCTGGGGCTAGAAACTGTAATTTTGCATGAAGGTTCCTTACTAGTGTAGGAGGGCGCGAAGAAGGGTCGACGGGATAGCGGAGTTAGTAGTGCGGGTATCGCGGGCTTGATGATCGCTCAAGATGAACACTTTGTGTGCATAACATGCAAACATGTATGTATGTATGAATGTACGTACGTAAGTATGTATTTACAAAGAAAAAGTAAATATGTATTAGTATCAGATATTTTTATACCCATAGTTCTTAGTTTGGGATTAGATGACGTTATGTGAAAGTTGTGTGATATTAATTACTTATTTTTGGAAATTCCACTCCAAAGGGGGTAAATAAAGTTTGAAAGTTGATAAATTGTCTAACAAAAAGTACAGTATCCTCCATACTAATGTTAAATATTTATATTCAATAAGACACAAATGATAAGCCTGACCAAAAAAGACAAAAAAAAATTCAAGTTCCATATTTCGGCTCTTGATGAGATTTGCTGAAACCACTAGTTATATCTTCTTTCGATAATGTCATGCCACAGGTCAATAGACTAGTATACATAACTTTTCTTAACAAAATGTCATTTTTGTAGACAAGAACCAACTAGTAAGCGATGCAGGCAAGCTGACGGCGTTGGATTCGTTACTGAAAAGGTTAAAAGAACGCGGCCATAGGGTGCTTATCTACAGCCAGATGACCAAGATGATCGATTTGTTAGAGGTATATTTTTGAAGATATTATTAGATTAAGGCTCAACTCACACCGGAAAGGCAAATCTTTGCGAATCACACAAAGATTTGTCCCGTGTGGCGATCGTACCCACAACACCAGCGTAGTTGAAAGCGGTGAGGCAACCGCTTTAACCACTACGCAAACCGTGCACTCAAATGTTGCAGAAACCTAGAAGTTTAATTTTTAGACGTTTTCATAAGTGTTATGCGATCGCTTGCCCCAGATGCATTATTTTGCAGAGTTTTGCTGTTGCATACATCAAACGGCCTAAGAATAGTGCTTATGTTCTTTTTATGGAAGTGAAAGTTTTATGAGGACCGGATGGCGCAGTAGTTAGTGTACCTGCCTGCGACGCTGAGATTGCGGGTTCAATTCCTGCTCAAGACAAATCTTTGTGTGCATGAACATGGAGGCTTGTCTTGGCCTGGGTCTTTCTATGTATAATTCGTATGTATTTACAATAAAAGAAAAGTATTTTATGTATTAGTATCAGTTGTTCTAGTAACCATAGTACAAGCTCTACTTAGTTTAGACTAGATGGTGTTGTGTGTATGTTGTGTGATTTATCATCTTACAATAGTTATAATAGTGTAATTAATAAATATTTGTGTTTGCAGGAATACATGTGGCACCGCAAACACAAATACATGCGGCTAGACGGCTCCAGCAAGATATCAGCTAGGAGAGACATGGTGGCAGATTTTCAAGTGTGTATTTTATCGCTTTTCTCTTATCTTTCGGCTTAGTTAGTTTATAAAAGTTCATAACTTATGCGCCTCACGCCGCGAGGTCTAGGGTTCGATTCCCGGGTCGGGCAAAGTGTTATTGAACTTTCCGTAAGAAAATTCACAATAGCGATGGATGGCGATAGGCTCACCCCCTATCCCATGGTACCTAAACATAACAAGTGAAATGTGGGTGCAGTACACCTCTGCCACACCCTTCTGGGCAATATAGGCGTGATGGTATGTTATGATGTTAGAAAAGTTTATACATACGCGAATGATCCCAGAGATTGTGATAAATACGGGAAACTATGTAAGGAAACAACGGCTTGCTATTACGTACTGACGTTTATTGCCTGACACTTAGTGGTCCATAGACATATACCTAACGCATTCATACTCCATACACATACTCAACAGATTGCAAATCTATAAAGTGGTGAAGTTAGTAGTTAAGCTGGCGCCTACTGCGCTCCACCAAATCTTGGCTATCAAACTGCTACTGTTTTATGAGTTTGTAGGAAGTTTGCCGAAAGCTTATGTTTTAATTTAACACTTTATGTCACAGGCTAGAGCAGACATCTTCGTATTCCTGCTATCGACTCGCGCGGGGGGGCTGGGCATCAACCTCACCGCAGCCGACACGGTGATCTTCTACGACTCGGACTGGAACCCCACCGTGGACCAGCAAGCCATGGACCGAGCGCATCGCCTGGGGCAGACCAAGCAAGTCACGGTGTACCGACTCATCTGCAAGGGTACCATTGAAGAGAGGATCATGCAGCGGGCACGGGAGAAGAGTGAGGTACGAACGAACGTGTAGTCCACCTGATGGTAAGCGGAGTACAGCCCGTGGACATCAACAATCCACAAAAGCAGATTATAGCTGCGTCGCTGCAGCTGAGGACTACGATGATATGCCTCATGTGCCAGTAATTTCAGGGCCTGATCTCACCACCAAACTGGAACACAGTAATGGAAGCACTACTATCTGGCGGCAGGTTAAAGGTGAGACGGTGGTGCTACCGTCCTCGAGCTCATTCACAAGAGCTCTACCACCAGTAACTTATGTAGTTAACGAATGTTAAATGTTGTAATGACCATTTGGGTAGACAGAATAAATAAAAGGGATCAACTATAGCACAACTACTATATATAATTATACTGAAAATAGAGATCTGCACGTGTGGTGTAATGGTTTAAGCGGTCGCCTCGCCGATTTCCACTGCACTGGTGTTGTGGGTTCGATCCCCACATGGGACAAATCTTTGTGTGATTCGCAAATATTTGTTCTGAGATTGGGTGTGCTTGTGTGAGTGAATGTGTGTATTTGGCCTTGTCATTAAGACCATTGGATAGTGATATTGCTTCTAGCATTCTATCTAAATGTTGTTTTGGTTGCTATAACTTACACATATATTGTATGAATCATATGAAAAGATGGTGCACATGAGTTTCTCAACAGCTCTTCTCATGATGCAATACCCATCGGAGCTGGTACTTGGATTGATTCTAATTCAAATCTCTAAGTTGAATTAAAGTCAATCTAAGCTCCGGTGTCAAATCATTTTATAACAATAAGTATTCTAATTTAGGTAGCTAAGTTTTATTTTAATTTTACGTTTTTTGTATTTTGATGTTTGTTTTGACGTGTTCAAGCGCCCCTTGGGGCACATGGAAATAAATGATTTGATTTACTGTAAAAAAATAGAGATAGGTCCTGCTATAAAAAGGACGATAGAAACCCTGGAATACAAGCATGAGATAAACTTTGTCGCGTTTTATCATGTTACCCCATATAAAAATACTATGTAAAATATCTAAAAACTCATTTTGTTACAGATTCAAAGGATGGTGATAAGCGGCGGTAACTTTAAACCGGATACCTTAAAGCCAAAGGAAGTGGTCTCTCTTCTTTTAGACGATGAAGAAATTGAACTCAAATGTAAGTCCAACAGATGTATAGTATTGCGTCCTGAGGGGCGTTAAAGTTATGCCAAATTAATATTATGCGTAACTCTCATTATACCAAATGAAGGTATGCAAAGTTAAATAATGCAAAACAATAGAGAACCGCGTTGAATAGATTTTGTCGTTTTTACCCTTACAAAAATATTACAAAAAAGCGACTAAACCCGTCTCGCGCTCGTTATTCTATTCTAAAATGGAATAATTAATTTCTATACATATTTAACAGACCGCCAGAAGTCTGAGGAGAAGAAAATCGAGGAAAGGAAAAGGAAGATGGGATTGCTGCCTCCTGTTGTGAGTACTGATAATATATATTTTTTTTCAAACCCATGTTGTCCCACTACTGAGCAAAGGTCTCCCCCATACACGACCACAATTATCTGTTTTGGGCTCCGTCTGTCTAATCCACCAACACGCACCGGACCAGCGCGGTGGGTTACGGTCCAAACCCCCCATAATAAAAAATGCAAAACTTTTATACTAATAGTATTAAAAACTACGCCTGCAACGAACGAACGTGTAGTCTACCTGAGACTGAGGCGAAGTCAGCCCATGGACATCAACATTCCACAAAAACAGATGAGAAATGCGGTGTTATAGCTCATATGCCAGTAATTTGACGACCGGATGGCGGAGTGGGTAGTGTACCTGCCTGCGACACCGAGGTCGTGGGTTCGATTTCCACTTAAGACAAATCTTTGTGTGCATGAACATGGGGGTTTGTCTTAGTTTGGGTGTTTCTATGTATAATAAGTATGTATTTACAAAAGAAAAGTATATATGTATTAGTATCAGGTATTCTAGCACCCATAGTACAAGCTCTGCTTAGTTTGGGACTAGATAGCGTTGTGTGTGCGTCGTGGTTTTTTATTTATTTATTTGAAGGCCTTATCTCACTAACACAGTAATGCAAGCAATGCTATTTGGCGGACTTGTGTAATCATATATATATTATTATATATTGTGTCAAGAATATATGACAGCGACGTCACATTGTCATAGAACCTATCATAAATATGGTGGTTTTTGTCAGTCTTGAGCATACCTCAGATCTTTGTATTATGGTAGTAACCAGAATATTGTCGTGTTCCAGCAACAACCTGTGGCGGGCATCGAACCAAAGCGAGCGCGTGACTCCGCGTCGGAGCCCGGCAGTCCCCTGCAGGTGGATGATGATAACGATAACTTGGTCGTGGACGTGTCTCCGCCCGCGCCCAGTAATATGCGTAAGTATTGTCAAATTGTTTTCCAGAATTAACCGAAGTTAATTTTACTATTAATCTTATTCAGCCCATACTTGTCTAATAATTTAAAAATTGTTGCGTAATTTATATTGCTCACAATATCGATACCGGATTACAATAAATACACGCATATCTAGTAATTTATTGTTTTTATATTCGTGATTAATGATTAATCACTAAAATAACTAAAAATTAGGTACTAAATATTAGACTTTATACATAAATGTTAAGTAACGAATTTCCGAAAGCATTTTAAAAAAAGAAAAGTGTGTGTCAGTCATTATAAATTTTTTATAGTTTATTTTTTATTGTTGACTCAAGTCAACAATAAAAAATAAACTATAAAAAATTTTTATAAAAAAATTAGTGAATCCAGTGATGAAGAAGAGTTTTGTGGAAGTTTGGAAGAGTTAGACAACTTGCTTCTGATACAGAAGTTTGCTTTTACCAGAAAAGCTTTTAAATTCTTAGCTTGCGAAGTAGTCTTTATTAGATTATTACAATTCAAGATTACTTTGCAAGCTTAAGATTTAAAATCAGCATTCACAACAGAAATATATTTTTTTTCTCAGTTGTACCATAAATAACTATTGCTGCTTTTTTTTTAATATCCATACCAATGTAAGTTTGTACAGTTTATCGGCGATATGTGTGTAGGAACATTTAGTGAATGGTGCATGTTCCGTTGCAGCGTTCCCGCCGCCGCGGCCGCCGGCGTGGGGCGTGTCGCGCGGCGCGCGCGGCGGGCGGCGCGGCCGGCCCCGCGGATCGCGCCACGCGCTGTGCCGCCGACCCGAGCCTGCGCCCAGTGAAAACGCCAGTAATGTTGCTGCCGGTATGGGTTTACTTCCTCGTTGCTCTAATAATTCACAAGTCATTTATTCGGTACAAAATACATTTGTGTAGAATATTAAATTATTATCTATACTTACATACTAAATTACACTTTATATAAATATATTTAAAAAATATATTACATTAATTGAAATATAATAAAACAAAAAGTCAAAATTCCATGCATTACTAAACATGTCAGACCAATAAATCAGACAAAAAAAAAATACAATAAATATTATGAGAGCAAAAAAATAAATAGCAATTTACACACAAAATACTGATTTCGCACCAATAAAAATACCACATAGAACAAAATGTTCCTACATTAGACTTATCGTCTTCGAACTCTTCGAAGCTACAATACCCTTCTTTTTTTTTTTTTAAATTATTTAGGTATTGCTTTAAATCTATTTAACGGTTAGGTTGTATACGCCTCTCACTGCAAGGTATCAGGTTCGATTTCCGTGTCAGCCTAAAGCGTTATTTGAATATTTACGTCACGAAATTCTCAATAGAAGTATGGAATAGGATTTGTGCCTATTGGATGGTGATTGGCTCACCCTGCAAATACCTGGATTCTGAACATGATAGGTGAAGTGTGGGTGCTTTACTACACCTCTGCTACATCCTTTTAAGTAATATAGCAAGTTATTATGTTATGTTTATGTTAAAAAAAATGAAATGTACCAATGTCATGAATTCCTCCATAACATATTTATCTATAACAGGTGCGGCTCTCCTGGAATCGGACGCTCCGCTAGAAATCATCGAATCGAGCACCGCGGACGTGAGCGGACGTGGCCGCCGGGGCCCGGGCCGGCCGCGCCTGCGCGCCGCAGGGACTCCGAGGAGCAGCGGGCGAAGGCCCAGGCGTGCGCGAGAGCCGCTACTGGTGCCGCTGGCGCCGCCGCCCTAGCGCTTGCTGCTTCAGCACGAACCTTACTCGCGCTGATGAAACTTGCACTGATACTAAATGGTAATCATATTTAACCTTATTTATTACTTCCTAGTCCTACGATGCCTGATTTGTTAAATAGTAAGCATATACAATTGCTGACCGGGAGGTATCAGCTTTGACCCCCGTTTCGGGGCAAAACTGTCAATAAATATTTTCCGTCAGAAAATTCTCAATACCAGCAAGCTACGATATGCTCATCACCAACACATAAAACACACTTAAAAAACCGGTGAAAAGTGGTTATTATAAAACTCTGCCACACTGTTCTTAGTAATATAAACATTTTTATTTTTTATATTTTTTATTTATAAGAAATCAATTATTAAAATTATGATATCTTATTTACATTACAATCTAGCCTATCAAGACTAATAAGTAATATTCTGTTAACCTAAATTGCTACGTAGATAGTAATATAGACATGATGTTATATTTAAATTGTAATGTTTTTGTTTCAGAAGCCATATATTGCGTCGTTCGCGCACCGTTCACAATAAACTACCCACCTCTAGTGCAATTATTGTAATTAGTCGCCAAACGTATTAGTTAAGAAAATTATTAATGAAATCGTTAATTCAGAATACATTTACCTAAAACATACTTAAAAGAAATTCCGTCAAAAAACATAACCAATTTTTTTTTTTTATTATACAAACCGAAGGCAATTAACTATCCCTAAATCAAAGAATCTCTATTTTTTTTTCAAGCTTTAGAATTGTATAGAGTAAGACTAATAACTCACTACGCGATTTTCCCGCAGCTTCTGAAGAATGCAGATATTAATACAAAAAACAAAATCAATTTTCACAAGGCGCTTTACGCCCGCACGGTTTACATACATATCTGGGAGGTTACCGCGTCTTGAGTTAATTTGCCTTTTTTTTCGAGTTATAGTGAACGCACATAGCACTGCAAAAGGCACGGAGCAAAAGAGTCGGACGTATCCCCAGTGGGTCCACCCACTTGGAACCGGAAAAATAAATCCTTTATGGACTGTTGCAGGGATGTTATGTATATGAAATTTCGGATACGGATTGGATACGGATATAAGATTGATTATTATGATGTGGATATTAAATTATTTCGGATTATCGGATTTATTCGGATAATTTCGGTTACGGATGTTAGATTTCTAAGAATTTTCAAAAGTGAAATACATATACATAATAACTACGGCCAGCCAATTAAAACAACTTGTAATAACGTATTTCAATTAGGCTCCGCCCCTATCCAATATTATGCGGAACTGGGATATTTTTTTATATCGGGTATCCGATAGTTTCGGTTACGGTTACGTAGCCCCCTAACATCCCTGTACTGTTGTCCAATATTTTATTATGTTGTCTTTACTCGCGTTATGTAAAAAAAACACATTATTTTCTTTCCTAATGATAGATATGATAATATACAGAGAAATGGATAGGGCCAATAGACTTTCTTTGTCATTTGCATCTTATACACCCCTTGACAATGTATTTTATTAGTTTGTATTGATTGGTATTGATATGTTTCTGAATTAGCAATTTCACACGCAGCCAGTTGTACAAAACGCTTTTAGCCAAGTATTATGTGTTATGTATTTATGTCTCAAAGTGTGACTTTGATAACTTATTTATGTAAAAACATTGTATATAGCGAGGATTTTAATTAATTAATGGTTTTAACCTGATTTGTTTAAATATTGTACAGTTAAAGGATGGATGTTAGTATTAAAATTGTTCAAGTAGGTAGTAAAATAACGAATATTATTTCTTTAAAGGAAAGTGTACGAATAGAGAAATAAGTAATACATCTACAGATAATGTATATATAGCTTGATGGATTAAGTCGTTTTATACGGGATATAATCCCACCCACACGCCCACCACTGGGACTCCTGTGACGCCAGGATCTACAGCGGTAACCAACTGAAAGGCAACGAGCATGACACAAGGGCAATCCCAGGGAGAGTTAAAATTGTCTTGGAACCCGCAACGAATTTAATCAGAAGTATATAGTTGGAGTTGGAAAGTATGTATCTTCACTTCCCTCCAAAGCAAAGCGGGAGACTGAGTAATGCCAAATATAGACTAAGTGTCTATATGGAAAGAGTGTAGACACCACGGACAGTGACAAAACTATGGGGCCTAAATTTGATTGCTATAATAGGTATGGCAGAAACGACTAAATGCACGGCAATTTATTTTGTTCGATACGAGATCCTCATAGTATACCACTCCAGATGTCAATTGTAAGCTATTTAACATAACATTACGTTCATTGTGCCAAAGACTACACTCCCAGATGATATGGTGGGCGGTTTGTTCGTGCTCAGATGTAGAACATGCACAGAATGGAGAATCGACTAGCTTAAACGAAAATAGTGTACTACAGATAATGTATATAGAGCTTGATGGATTAAGTCCGTCCAATGTATAATATATTCTTGGCTTATCCTGTCAATAAGTTTTATCTAACATCTTTAAAATTGGGACTTAGAGTAATGTTTAATTAATAGAAAGAAAGAAAGAAAAATCATTTATTCTGGCATATAAAAATAAAATACATAATAAAACGTCTAAAACTAAATAATTTAAAAAATCATTCTTAATGCCAGAAATGGTACGCGTCTCAGCACAATACTGCAGCGCCAAAAAGCACCGCAGCGCTGATAATTCTGATGTTTTTGATTAATAATCGTGATGTTTTTGGTGGAGCTTAAACAATTAATAACTCTACTACACTTTCCTTTAAGAATACGGACGAAAGCTGTTAAATGTTATTGGTTGCCAAATAATTAAACTGCCGGTGCAATTGTAGATGAGGCCTGGACAAGGCCTCGAATGTGAATGTATGTAATTTACTAAATAAATGAATTTAACATATTTTATCTGTTTTATTTTAAAGTAATGTAGCATTATTCCTTGAAATTAACGATCGCCGATAAATGATCGGTATTTTAAGTAATAGGTATGTGATGCATGGAGATGCTCGATAGTCTAGTGGTTAGCGTAGAAAGATCTCGGGTTCGATTCCCGGGTCGGGCAGTGTTATTTGTGAACATTCTGTCAGGAAATTCACAATAGCATCACGTAGTTGGAATTGTGCCTGGTAGATGGCGATAAGCTCATCCCCTATCCCATGGGACTAAACCATAACAGGTGAAGTGTGAGTGTTGTACACCTCTGCCACACCCTTTTGGGTAATATAGGCGTGTTGTTATGTTATGTATGTGATTCACGTTGTGCCAGTTATTTGCGCAAGTAAAATGAGGCGTGTAGCTGGTCTCAAATTCAGATCGGTGTTTTGTTCTACTTGAATCGTGAATTTATTAGAAAAAGGTCTACACCCGAGATCGACACAGACACATTATAAAAAGTTTGATTCAATACAATGGTCGTCAGCGACCGTCCTCGACCTCTTCACCGTTGAAACAATGATATAATATGGACGTGTAAAGTGAATTGATCGTGAGAAGGTATGAATTACAGCCGTGAGCAGCAAGGGTATGCGATTGTGGTATGCATTAACCTCTACTACAACGCTATTGTTTTATTTTTAACCTTTAATCTAGTTGAAAAAGGAATATAGACACTTTGTCTATATTTGGCATTACTCAGTCGCCCGCTTTGCTTTGGAGGGAAGTAAAGATACATACTTTCCAACTCCAACTATATACTTCTGATTAAATTCGTTGCGGATTCCAAGACAATTTTAACTCTCCCTGGGATTGCCCGTGTGTCATGCACGGTGCCTTTCAGTTGGTTACCGCTGTAGATCCTGGCGTCACAGGAGTCACATTGGTGGGCGTGTGGGTGGGATTATATCCCGTAAGTTGAAAAAGGGATAGCCGAGTGCATGGAGAATGCAAAATGGTATTGATGGGACACCGTCGGACAGCAGAATCAACATCAGATCCGGACTCCACCACCATCTAGACTAGGAACAAATCTGCGGATTGTACAACTAGTTTTGCGCTCGTTTTTTTTACGAACGTGTAGTCCACCTGATGGTAAGTGAAGTACAGCCACCAGTCAACAATCCACAAAAGCAGATTGCAGATGCGTCGCTGCAGCTGAGGACTACGGTGATATACCTCATGTACCAGTAATTTCAGGGCCTGATCTCACCACCAAACCGGAACACAGTAATGGAAGCACTACTATTTGGCGGCAGGTTAAAGATGAGACGGTGGTGCTGCCGCCCTCGAGCTCGTTCACAAGAGCTCTACCACCAGTAGAGCTCTACCACCACTTCGTGCTGCTATTGTGAATTGGCTGACAAAAGGTTCACAAATAACACTTTGCGTGACCCGAAAATAGTACCCGAGACCTAGCGGTGAGAGCTGCTGCTAACCACTAAACAAGTGAGTTATTTGGCGGAATCTTTTCAGTAGTGTCCATAAAAATCATAATAACTAGTCAAGATTTCTATGGTAGTGTCCAATGTTATTATGTTATGTATGTATGTTATTTTACGTTTAATATTATATGTTATGTAATGTAAGTTATTGTATTTGTGTATTATATAGTATTCGAGTATTAGTATAGTATGTGTATTATTTAGATTTATTATACAATAAAGTAATTACTTCTACTTTTATATTATGCACCTACGAATTATCTCTGCTAAGGGTCGACTGGTAGAAAATGCCTTTGGCATTAAGTCCGCCTTTGTCACAAATTATTTGCAAGAAGTTTTGAAAAAAATAAAAATAAATAAATAAACCATTAAGGCAGTTTGCTTAACCACAAAAAAAATGCAAAACAATAAAAAAATGCTTACCGTGTCATGACTCTTATATTATTGCTTGCACTTATAATATTGAATTCATATAAACTATTGAATTTCTGATTAGCCATGTCACCCATGGAATACTTGGCACTGGATCGCACATCGTACGGCGAACGCGGCCACCGGTAATACCGACGTGTCTCACATAGCACGTATATTTTCTCTAGTTCCCACGATATTATGATGTATTAGACTTTCTCCATATCTTGAGTCTAACACTTATATAAATAAATCGCTGTAAGTAAGTCCCGCAAAAATTAGGGAACGACTACGATTTTAATTATTTACGCGTCAATCATGCTAGCTTCTACCCGCGGTGTGGCGTGGTACGTCGATATGAAGTAACCATTACAACATAGTTGTGTTCGTTACGTAAAATAACCGGCAAATTAAAAAAAAAAATGGGATTTGCCGTTCTATCAATCAATGACATGACAATAAACGGTTTCACGAGGTATATTTAGATTCCTCTAGCGTATAGCACTTAAGCGAATTTATGAAAAGTCGTACGTTACTTTTTGAAAGTATGACTTGAAAGTTAAAGTGTATCTTAAGTAGTTCATTAATAATGATAGTATTGAAAATTGGTTATTTTTACTTTGGATACTAATTAGTTTACTAACTAAGCCAAGGGTATTATGCAAAATAAAATTCTGCTATCTGAATAGTATACCTACCATTGTAAATTTGCGCACCCTGCTCTAAATGTGTACTGTATACGTTCTGACTCTTACGTGTTACTTGGGATGATTGTACCGCGTTTACTTTTACGATTGCAATATCCTAGAATTTAGAATGAAGTTGATATGAGACTATTTTGAACTATTTTCCTTCAGTTGAAGGAAACACTAGCGTGGAAGTGGATACCTAACATTCAAATTCTGGATCCACCAATGCCTAGTTTGTAAAAACTTACCAGATTTAGTTTCAAACGCCGCCACATCTAAATGAATGCCAAGTTACTCAAATGACATAATGAACAGGTCACAAGCTGGGCTCACTAATTAGTAGTGTTTAGCGTGGATCCGTGACCGAAGGGGGGAGGGACCGACCTCCCAGTAGGTATGGTATGCTATGCCTTGGGACGCGACTCAGTGCAAATGCCGAACAAAAATGCGGTAAATTGGGAAAAGGAATACCACATTTGGTGTTCTAATTTAAGTAGTTAAAAAGCGTCTGAATTTTTAACCGATTTAAAAAAGAACGATGATATTTATTCTTTAAGATAATAAATAGTAATAACATTTAACCTACAATCCGAAAAGCCTTAAGCAAGTACAATTCATAAGCAAATATAGGAAGAATGAGAGAAGACATAATCAAATCAAATCAAATCATTTATTTCCATGGGCCCCAAGGGGCGCTTGAACACGTCAAAACAAAACAAAACAAAGCATAAGGTTTTATATAACAGTCCTTAGCTATGGAGCTAATCTTCATCATTTACAAATCACATCACACGTGCTGACCAAGACCTAAATAGATATCTACAACACAAACGCCTAGCAGTATACTGCCCCAGAATCGGTGCTTGAAAATCGTCACGAACATAACCGATTAGCATTTCACCCACCTACGATTGGAGTCAGTGAGTCATCGTGTGAATTGTAACTTTTCCTCAAACATGAATATAAGAGAACGTGGAACAATTTGTTCGCGGCACAGAATAAGATTTATTAAAGGATAGTATTCGCATAAAGCTTTTCGTAATTTCGGAGTGCTTTTATATTGGTCTTTTGCAACGGTTGCAATTAAACGCTAAATTGTAGAAAAAATTTAATACCCATAGTGATTTTTGTCGGTATATCAAAAGAAGCTGTTTATTTTATTAAAACTATGTTCAAGCAGTCATACTTACACCATTTGTTCGTTGCAATTCCGGTTCGATTCGTCACTTTATGTCTTCACTGCTGTGGCGCCATTGGCATCAGTTTTCATACAAATATTACGCTACTTCCATTTTGTTCGTTATTCTGTGGTGTGAGTGTCTTGGTGTGGGATAATAAATGACTATGATATGAGTATGTGACACACATCGAGACTTCATAATCTTGACCTTCTTCCAATGTGGTGTACGGTACATAATCAATGGGTAGTATCATATCGCCCAGTATCGGGTTGTGCAAGTTTGATGGCTATTGCTTTGGGTAAAATTTATATTCAGCTGAATCCGTTTGACTTGAAGCAGACCCCAATGTTAACACCATACATTTTTGGTATGATATACAGGGTGGATGCGACATAGCGACATTTATTGAAACCACAGCTTCTATACATGGCCAGAATGCATTTCCACCGGATAAAAAAAACTATGGCGAAAAAAAAATCCACGTCTTCCGAACAAATTGCACGATCGCAATGTTCAAATTGTTCGGAGAACGTTATTTTTTTTTTGCCAGAGAATTTTTATCCGGTGGAAATTGATACTTACCATGTATAGAAGCTGTGGTTTCAATAAATGTCGCTATGTCGCATCCACCCCATATATGGATAATAAATTAATAAAAATAGCCTTCACTTCTAAGACTTTTACAATATATTTTTTTACATTAAATTTAGTTTTTTACTCAAACATCGGTAAGCCAGGTTGTCCCTTGACTTAGGGGCCTAATAGGCCTCCTCCAGATTATCCATTCTTCCCAGTCTCGCCCTGGATAGGCAACTTAGACAACTTAAAAACTTATTGTTTTTTCTCCGCAGACTTTAATAAAAAAATAAATGTTATTTTATCACAATATGCAGTTAGTTTCAGGCTGTATGTGACGTGTAAGATTCAGTGGACTGAAAGGTTATGTGAAGCGAGCGCGCTAATGTGGTGACCCCGATATTCGTTAGCGAATGATTGCTCATGGCAGGCTCATGTTTAACTACTAAATAAATTAAAATATCACTTTTCTACATTAAAATAGTCATCTTATACTAAAAATACTTTGACGCCATTCGATACTGGTACTCAAAAGCTTCGTCGCTTAAAAATAGTTGGTGAAATCAAATATATAGGTATAGAGGATACAGAAACCTTAGACCAAGCAGAAGTTATATTACGTGTCAAAACAATGCAAAATTGGAGATGCTGGGGATCGAACCCAGGGCCTTTCACATGCAAAGCGAACGCTCTACCACTGAGCTACATCCCCTTGTGCTGGTATAAAATGTTAACTAGAATAGTGCCATCCTTTTGTCATGTATTGTATTGTACAGATTTTCAGCTGATCAAATAATTTCTTAATATTGTGTCTATAACTTATCAGTCTGGCCGCACACGACAACATTTCGCGTATATACCTACTAGTTTTGAAAGAAAGAAATATATTTATTCTTACAAAAGAGCAAAAAAAACCTTAAAATTATAGAGAAAAATATACTAAACAATATAATTTGTCACAAATGGTCACCATCTCAGCCACAAGCTGCAGTGCAACAAAGCCCTGCAGTGTTTCCATGCAGCTTTACGTATTGCGTGTGTGCGGCTTGCCTTAAGTAAAACTGCCTTTGAAAAACTTTTAACCCTAATTACACAGAAAAGTCTTGCAATTGCTCCATCAAAATACGTACTTTTTGAGATAAAGAAGAACATTTTAAAGTTAAAATTGTGTACCTCACTATTTGTTTTTTTTTATTGCTGGACATTGTTTGAATTTGTTGTTTTATTTGTTCAAGTGCAAAATTATGACGAAATTCTTTGTATGATTGTTTTATTTTACACGAAGATTCACAAGGGGATGTAGCTCAGTGGTAGAGCGTTCGCTTTGCATGTGAAAGGCCCTGGGTTCGATCCCCAGCATCTCCAATTTTAGTTTGTTGCAACATGTTAATTAGCTTGTTAGCATATATAATATCTCAAGTGAGTTTTAATTATAAATCGCAGCAAATATAGCTCAACCTAAAAATACTCTTGCCATTTCGGTGTACCTACTATTTAAATCTGAGGCGTAAAAAAGAAAAAAATAACCAATTTGAAACAATTTATAAAATTGCATACAAACAATATTTACTTCTTTATAACATTGTACATATAAATTACTTACCCCAAGAATATGAAAATATAATTATTTTAAGCCGAATTCTCGAACTCTTCCAACGCCTTACTAATCACCTACACGCCTAAAGAATTTCAGAAATTGTTCGCAAAAACTATCCGGAAGTCATTCCACAGTAAGAAGGCGGTCTGTGATGATGTATGGTGGCAAAAACAACTAGATGACGATGGTAACTGTCGTTACATGATGGATGGCAGACGGGGTTGAAGTGGAAAATCACGTCGTTTGATTTATTTTAATGTGGTACGAAATACGTCTCATTAGCAACAGCTAATAGGTTGGTATGATGTGGCGTTATGTCTGGCTGAACCTTCTGAAGGGTGGATGTGATATAGCAGCATTTTTCACTGGTTAAAAATCTTACGAAAATTTCAATCACGTTTGCCGAACTAATTGAATCTTGTGTAGTTTAGTATTAGATACGTGGTTTCAATATATGCCTCATACAATATGTATTCATGTGTGTTAATAAATAGTCAAAGTCAAATTATTTATTTTCATAAACCCAAAGGGCAACACATCAACAAACATTATAGTTACATAGCAAATAAAAATTATCAAACGTATTAAATAAACGAAATTTTTACTAATTAAAATAATATGATTTGAATTACCGAAGCATAGATCAATTTTAATCAAACTGTTTAGGTTTAAATTAAAATAAATTTTTAAGTCAGCGCCTCCGCATAAGACACACAATCATATACCTTCAATCGACTGGTGGTTATGATGAGTCTGTAACTGCAAAGCGCCCACACAGATTACTGACCCATCTTAAACTTATGAAGGCTATCGGGTAGACAATCAAACTATTTTTTTCAACACAAATAGATGTTATACTAAGATACAGTTAAAAAGATATGGGACTGGCAGGATTTGAACTTGCGACCTTACTGCACACCGGGAAGCCGCTTGAGCCATCCAGCTACGGTCGCCTCTTATCAGAACTCTAAATTTCTCAACTGTATGATACGTCATTTCGTGACTTATCATACAGTATAATTTGCTAAGCATAGCTAAATGCTATAAATATAATCAATTAGAAGTTACAAAAAGATCCATATTTATTCAAACCTACTTATAAAGAATCAGACTAACTTATAGAACGATCGACAGGGTCTCTTAAATGCAAAAAAAAAATACATAAAGCCTTAAATGTTAAAGAATTAATTTGTTTAACCAGCTGCAAACCAGTCAAACAATAATTTTGAGAACTATCCGATTGGCGATTTATATCACAAGGGGATGTAGCTCAGTGGTAGAGCGTTCGCTTTGCATGTGAAAGGCCCTGGGTTCGATCCCCAGCATCTCCAATTTTGCATTGTTTTGACACCCACCATTTTATGATGTTTTATAAACCTGGAATACCCTGTGAACCGTTGAATACAATCCTTTTGTTTTATATTCTGAGAGTATTATCACGAACTTTGCGACGTTTAATTTGTTTGTTAACATTATACCTGCCTATATTATTGTTTTCTAAAATATATTGATTTCGTTCGCTTTATTTGTACAAGTGTAAAAATATGATGAAAATCACTCTAGAATTATATTATTTCTTGCTTGCAATCACAAGGGGATGTAGCTCAGTGGTAGAGCGTTCGCTTTGCATGTGAAAGGCCCTGGGTTCGATCCCCAGCATCTCCAGTTTTAGTTTATTATGGATGGTTAATTAGCTTACTATTTGATCTTCTGATTTTATCGCATAAATTTACGGCAAGTCTAGAAACTACATTATTTGATCGACCCTATTGCATCAATATATTTTATATTATTATTTAAGAATACTGAGAATTAAATACAAAATCAAAATATATAATACACGTGCCTTTGAGTATAATTATAGAAAACATTCTCCATTTAAAACCCTCATGCTCATATGTTTTAAAATCCATAAAAACATTAAAATCTTCATCGGAAATGGCACATTACACCCCAATAAGCATCGTCCAGCATAATTAAACTCACTAATATGTAATTTCCTCGCCGCGTATGTATGTTCGTTCGCAATAAACTCAAAAACCACTTTACAGATTATCATACAAATTTCATTAGTATATAGAATAATTTATAAAAAAGGTTTTAATATAAAATTTGTCACAGTTATCGATTTACCACGCTGGTAGAGCTGCAGTCGGAAGCACGTCGGCTAAACAAATTGTGGGAAAGGTAAGCGTCTAGTTGCGCTGGTTGGCTATAAGTAGCGAGCTGAAATCCAAGGGTGAGCAAATCGCAGGGTGTGGAATGACGGATGTCTTTACAAGGTGAAGGACTTGTCAGGAGGGATCAGCAGGCGAAGATGTCCAAAGTTAAGAGGATTTAGGACTGAAGTGACTTATAGATGTCAACTGCCGGCTTACTTAATTGTCACCTTTTGGTAGACGATAGCCACGTTGTCATAAGTCCCTTTTCCCTTTAATGACATGTATTGTTTAGTGATGACACTATTTATCTAAAGAGTGGCAATCAATACACATACAAAATTATCATTATTTATATCTTTCTAAGTTAAGAGATATTACAGTTCTTCAACTAACTAGCAGCGTTGGTTGAATGCAGTTATGAATACTAACAACAAAATCAATTTTGACGCCGCGGTTACAGGTGCAGAAGAAAACTGCGTCGTGAGTTGTAAGCCTTCATCTGTGCCAGAGAGTACCCAAGTTTAGGATCTAAAATTATGATATCATTTGCTGAAAAAAGTTAATTGCCTAAGTAGTGATATAGGAGACATCAAGTCTGCTATTAAAGGTCTACAACAGAATTATCATTTATGCTACTTTTAAAAACACTAGCCATATTCGTCGTTTGTTTTTTAACCTCTGAAGTATTTTTAATACTTAACTGAAACTTTGAGCATCCGTCTGGTAAGCGATAACATATCGTAGGTAAGAAAGATAAGTGTATCCATCCCCCATTTTTACTTTTTTTGTGAAATTAAAACGCGAGGGTGCCAAAGTGTCGGGTATCAGAGCCACGTGCTTTAAAAAACAAACTTAAACATTTCGTGACGATTTTGTTATGACGAACATTATTTATGGATAGAGGGACGTTTTTTGCATGTGGATATAGTTTCACGCGGTTTTGGGTTGGATTGGTTTATTTTTGACTAAGTTTTTTAAAGAGATGAATGCTTTTTCCGATGTATGGTTTGGTACTAAATTGGCCATCAGTATGTATATTTTAGGTTCTCAGTACGTTTCAGGTGAAATAGTTTATTTTGAACATTTTAATAAATAAATAAAATAAATATCTCACAACTTACACACAACGTCATCTAGTCCCAAACTAAGCAGAGCTTGTACTATTATTAGAATAAATGATACTAATACATTTATACATTTATTTTATCCTTATGCAAATACATACTTATTTTACATAGAAACACCCAGACTAAGATGCAAGACATGCACACAAAGATTTGTCTTAAGCTGGAATTGAACCCGCGACCTCGGCAGCGCAGGCAGGTACACTACCCACACCCACTCCGCCATCAGACCGACAGACTAGGTATGTTCATTGGCCACATTATTTGACAGTACCATGCATATTATATTATATTGTTTTGATAGTTCACTGTACGTAAACTGGCAAATGTTAAATGGAATTATTAATTTAAAACCATAGAAATCTTAATAATAAGGCAATAGAAATGTCAAAGACGCGTGACCTTGTCGCCGCGCATCTGTCTAGTCAAACACAAGTGCGAGTTGAGGAATTGTCGTCTTAATGTCATCGCAAAAAGAATAATTTTGTTTGCAGGAATACAAGCGCATGAGTCTAATCGAATACAAGTGCGAGTTGAGGAATTGTCGTCTTAATGTCATCGCCAAAAAGAATAATTTTGTTTGCAGGAATACAAAAAGTGGTATTTGAAAAACGGCGACATGCGTCCCAGTGTTAAAAGATAGTCGATAGCATTTCTATTGACTAGTTATTAAGATTTCTATGTTCAAAACAGTCCCTGTAGGTACTTTAAAGTAAACAAAATTGGTGGAAGACTGTAATGGTAGTTTTACGTGCGTACTATCAATCAAAATGCATGTGACTTGGCTTCAGCAATCAAGTCAGGAAGTCTTTCAAGTTAGACTGTCTGCCCCATTTCTAAGAAAGTGGGACATTATTTTTTACTCTATTTATAGATGTAGATTAATTAATAAAGCAAAAAGAAAAATAAACTATTTCTACTTACTTAATTATTATGTGACAAATTGAATCGTAATTTAAGATCTAAATAGAATATTTTAATAGAAAGTCATCTAATATTTTATATTATATTATTAAGATTTTATTTGCATGTACCGTCGACGAATTGGTGTACGGAAAAACCTAAACTGGTTTATGTTACACTATGTTGTTGTAATTTTTGTAAGACTATATTGTAAGTGATTTTAATAAATAAATAAATAAATAACACACATAACATCACGCCTATATTACCCAGAAGAGTGAGGCACGGGTACAACACCCACCTTCCACCTGCTATGTTTAGGTCTCATTGGATAGGATCGCCTATCGCCTCCACCAGGCACAATTCCAACTCCGTGCTGCTATTGAGAATTTCACTTGCACTTTTGGACGACCCAAAATCAAACCCGAGACGTCGCTGTGAGCATACACACAAATTAAACCGCTGGACCAACGAGGCATTCATCTAAAATCTATCATAAATTACTAGTATTAACGTAACTATTATTTGTCATTAACACCATAAAAGCTCCACTTAGTAAGTAGACTTCAAACTTCAAACTTCATTTATTGATTGCAAATATGGGTAAGGTACATTGGTGGTATAATAACATTAATATCAAAGTTAAACTCCACATTTTGCTCTTAAGCATGCAACATTAACACACATTATTAAAAAATTATAAAAAAAAAATATATATACTAGAAAAATACTATTTAACAACCAAGATTTATAAAATTTAAAAATTTAAGAGAAATAAAAAAAACAGATCACATGCAGACATAATAATAATTATATTTTAATATTAAATTTATAGAAATGTCAAAATTTTATCAAAATCATTAAACGATGTCAAATTATTTAATTACAATTTGTCATTTAAATATTCATTGACACTATAATAAGCCTTTTCCAACAGTAACTTTTTAAGTGCAAGCCGAAACCTTTGGTAACTTTCTAGTTCCAACATATCCTTTGGAAGGTGGTTATAAATACGTGGCCCTATACAGAATACACTGTTATTGAACATTGAAGTTTTATGCAATGAGCAACATATTTTATGCTTATGTCGTTTACTGGTATACTGTTCAAACATGCTTGTGTTGTTTCTCACAAAACTTATAACCTCATAGATATAAATTGATGGCATTGTTAGTAGACTCAATCGTTTAAAATGGGGTCTACAGGAATCAGTTGGCTGTATCTTACATATATTTATTTATTTATTTATTTATTTATTAAGGCACACAAAACAGAATACAGTCAATTCATAGTTAGGTGTAAAATAGTTACAGTATTGCTTTAGACGATATTCCTAAACATGTGTACACAACTTGACTTAATTTTTCAAAGTAAACAGGATAATAAGACTAAGAAAGTAATAAACATATTAAGTTACACCACAAACATGCATGATGCAAAATAATTAACAACTAAACAAAACAAGAAATATATCAAATTGTTTTAAGTTTATGACACAATTTGCCTAATTTTGTTTTTAAATTTTAATAGACCACAATTAAACACATCCAACTTATCATTGTACCGAGGCAAAAGCTCATTATAGAGGCGACACATTCTAACTAATTAAATGGATTATAGTAAGACTTATTATTTTTATGAACATTCAGTATAAAGGTTTTAAGATGGGGTTGACGGGTCCGGAATTTTATGTTGAAATTAATTAGAGATAGTAAATCAGAGGAGTCAATAATAGAATGGACAATCTTGCATATAGCTACATATAGCTACATATAGCTCTAACACATTTTTTTTGAGCTATAAATACCCTTTCGTTTTCTGTGGAATACCCCCAAAACATAATCCCGTATCTAATTATGGATCCTATGTAACCATGATAGGCGGTAAGCACAGCAGTCTCACTTACTTTTTTCGAAAGCATGTACATAGAGTCATCTATAGTCTACTTTGACCGACGAAGGAATATAGGAAATAATCAGCATGGATATAGAACCATAACTCACGGCTGTTACGCGAACAAAATTCCAACTCCGTGCTAAATTGCACTTTTGTTCGACCCAAAATCGAACCCTCGCTGTAAGCGATACACAAATTATACCGTTAGACAAACAAGGCAGTTATCTAAAATGTACTATAAATTTCTAGTATTAAAGTTAGTATTATTTGTCATTAACACCTTAATAAAAGCTTTACTCATTAAAGTATTCTCTATCTATAGTCTACTTTAACCGACGAAGGAATATAGGAAATAATCGGCATGGATATAGAGCCATAACTCACGTCTACGCGAACTGGCCAGTAATTAATTCGTATGAAATCGTATGGCGTATTAATTAAAGTCGGATGGCAGGCTATTGTTACTGAAATATGGTTTGAACTGGTACAGTTTAAAGGAGAAGTTATTTTTGATATTTTAGCAAAGATTTTTAAACGGAGCGTATCGTCCACCGTAAATAACAAGCATCGATACTCGATGAACATCCAAAAACATCCCAAAAACAAAAATGTATTTCTTAATTTTATTCTATTTAAGTTTCATATCGCATAATATCAAAATAAGTACTATTCGTATCTTGGACAAAGTGTGCAAAGCTCTACTTGCCGGAGAAATTAAATAAATAACGTCTGTGTTCTCACTCATCCTCTTGGCATCCGAACAACATCCGGACAAACTTTGTATTCATTGAGTGTTTTAATCTGATAGTCTTTAAATAAATACCTTTAAAAGTTATCATAAATCGTGGATCTGACTCAAAAAAAAGTACTGTTATTTTTCTTTTATATAATATTTATCATATGAGTGTTTTGTTTCGCCAGTTCTTTAACAATTGTTAATTTAATAATTCGAAGTAACAGCAAGGATTAAAAAAAAAAAAACTTAAAACGACTCCCATATTCGGAATAACTCCTGTGTCGCGGGGATGTTCACGAATATATATTTCACACACACACAGAGCACATCCAGAGTCACAAAAAATCTTTGTTCTTGTAATTCTAATAAATATCTAATCTCTAGGACCTATTCATCTCAAAAAACTTTCATCATGTATACATTGGCAGTTTGGAAGCAGGCACTCCGATGAAATCAATTGCTGCACAAAAACCTTACAGAACTTCCCAGTCAACACAAAATGTTTTAATAATGAAATCAGCTTGTGGCAGCGACACTACCAAAGCCATTAGCGCCAGACTCCTGCTATTGATCTGGCTAAATTTACACTGTGCCACTTGCCATTGCGATGCTCTCGCGTAATGGGAAATTCATACGCCATACTGCATGCACCATTGGATAAAGATACAACACATACTACGGCAAATATGCTGCGGAAATTCGGCGGGGTTTTAATCCTACAGGAATGTAACATTTGAACGTAACTTTTGCCTTCTCGGTACGATTAAAGAATCACTTTTGATTAAAATTGGATAGTTGTTAGTCTCAGAAACGACTTTCGGCTACCTATTTAACGAAATGTAAGTAGCATCGTCAACTTAAAAAAAATAAAATAAAGTGCCGTTGTCAGAAAAGGAGACTATCAGGCAGTTCCCTACTTTCTTTCATATGAAATTGCCAGTGATATCCATATAATAAATAAATTAAATAAAACTTTAGTATCCATATAATCTTTAGATACTAGCTGCAAATAATGTCTTGCCCAATATGGCAATGAAATTGAATACATTATCGGATAAATATAAGGCACTTAAAATCAAACTATTGCCCACTAGCTGAACTTTCGTCGCGTATTTTCAACAGACGTGTCAGCGCTCTTAGCTACCATACTTGTTCGGCATATTGCCTGTAACGTGTGGTTATTTCTCACTTAATTATTATTGAGGCATAGCGAATCAGTCTGAATTATTGGTCCGGAAATGCGAGGATAAGTAATTGTTCCTTTTAATCAAATAAGTTGGAGTTCGTAAAGAATTTGGTTTCGTCGAATCAATTTAATTCTAATATTTGATGGTATGATAATAATTTTTAGATCATTTTAGATCTGTCTTAGCATTTAATGGTTTATTGCACGTATGTAAAAATAGTTGTATAAATAATAAATAAATAAATATTTTTCTTTTATTTAATGCCATTCCGTTGCATGTGTAAGATGCCGTTTAGCTTTCATGAAGGGCAAAATCGGAAACCATCGGAAACCCACGACACGTCTTCCTATTTTTTTCTGATTCTTTTAAAAATAGGTCATCATTAAACAAAAAAGTTTCTATCGTCATGGAGTAATTTATCAACGACGTATTTTTCGCACCCCATTTACGTTAATAATAATACTTACAGGATATATCTGTCAGCTTAAACCAAATTAGGCATTGCAAGGGGGCAATTAAATTTGTAGAAAAGTCTGTCCACACTTTCTCCTCACCTATAATTAAAAAATCCTCTCTGTTCTTTATTGTCTACCTCAGAGAAAATAGAAGAAGATAATATAACGGCTTAGATGTCTATTTCATATGAAACGTCAGCGTTTCTCCACTCATACATAATACGGAAATTATGTAGGTATGCATTATTGACTTTCATAGGTACATTTTTGACCATAATAAGAGAATTTTGACATTCGTAAGTGCAAAAATTTTAATTCTTGATAATGCCTCTCTAGTTTTAAAAGAGTTATTTACCACCTCTTTGGTATACCTCATGACATTATGTTTAATTTTCACATGCCAATTTCTTTCTGCCCTCCAATATTTTAGTATTTTTCAAGCACCTATAAATAAGTACCAATTTTCAGTCGGTTTCATACTGTCATACACTTTTAAACTGAAGTAGATTTCGTCGCATGTTGGCAGCGGGAGTTATGAGCCAATATTTCAGAGCTAAACGGCAAGCATCGAACGTAAAATTCATGACAAAAACTTCTTCAGTACTGTCAACGATTCTCTCACATAACTTTGAAATGTGGGCCAATCGGATCGAGGATCAATATTATGGAACTGATGTAAGATTTTGTATACAGCTTAGTTGAGCTTGTTTTTTTATGGTAGCTTAGAAATAGAATATAGTACATTGTACACCAAGGGATGAAATTAGTCGATTTCATTTAGGGTGTGGATTGAGACCTTTGTATCTTAGACCATTATAAAGCCGAAAGAAATCGAACTTTCTCTCGCGTGGTACATAGTGCTTTAAACTACACCTACAAAAAAACAAAATCTTTGAAATATTTATTAAAAATTACAGAAACAACCAACATTTAATACCAAATATTACAAAAATTACCAAAGACAACTATAGTTTACTAAAATCTACCAAAAACAACAAGTAATACTTTCTAAAAAAATGCAGTGCTTACAACTGCAATAAAAAAATTAGTTAAATGACTTGCAGTTCTTTCTGATACCTAATAAATGCTTGATTTGCACTGCTGATTGCATTTAATTTTATGATAGTATGTGATCGACCAACAGGTGTGTTTACGAAGTGTCCTAAATAAATATCAGAACATTTTGGAATAACCTCATACAATTTAAATCGGTAATGTCACGACCGCTAAATAGCGTGGGTGAACGATCCAATCGTCGATCAGATCTGCATTTTCCCTCCATAAAGCAGTTTTCTGACGCAGAAAGCAATTTTAATCGATGTAAAGTTCATAGGTTCGTGATATAGTAGGTTCAGTGCCCGGTTTATTGGTTCGAGAAGTTTCGTGAGTCCCCGCTTGAGTTATGTCTGTTTTATTCACATTTCGAATAAATTGGTTCGGTTTTTAGCAAAAGAATTGCAGAAAGTTTTTTGTACTCTGTAAATCTGTTGGTTTGTTTCGATATCTTATTGATTTTAAGGGTTCGTGCGACAGTAGATACTAAAATATTTAGAATTCTCGCGTATTTTCAAAGTGATGGATATAGACGAGGAGATAGGCATATTTGCTTTGATCAAATAACATCAGAAGTTATTTTTTACACCCTGAAACATTGTTCAGCATACCTATGTATTTATACCTATATTTATGCCTATAGGTAGGCCAAAATTATGCAGGATGTAAATAACATCGTGACGTAGCCGCTTACCAGTGATTCAGTACATGATTCTGAGATATATATTATATCTTGACTTTCCCACAATTTTCATTTTCCTAAATTCTTTTCTATGTGGGACGGTAAGACAACCATGATTAATTTATTCAGGTTTAAAGGATGGATGTTTGTTTTAATCATCCATCCTCCATTAAACCTTAATAAATTCACCGCAAGCAAATTTTCTTGTTGAAAAGTCATCTAAAGTTTTATTTGTTCAAGTCTCAATTTAATTCTTTGTCGTCAACTATTAACTATCAGACTACAGCCACGGGGCATATCTACAGTCACGGGGACGCAGTCACGCGATACCCATCGTCTGAAAACTTTCCTATTATTTATTTGGTAGTTTGTTCCGAACTGATGGTTTTGCTAGTTTTCTGTGATGAAGTTGTTTAAATATGCGATTGTTTTAATATGTTTAAGAATATTATCTTCTAGTAATGTTCAGTACTCATATACGGTTTTACTCGATACTTGGCGAGTAGATTGCGAGGCTCAATGAAAAACTAATGAAAATTCCTTCGCACTGTATGTGTGGTCGATCCCAACGCTGTATTTTGATTCAGTATAATCTGCATAAGATATTCGTAATTACAGCATTGCACAAGTATGTAATCACATCGAGATTGCAACAGTTTACAATATTGTAATAGGTGAAGGCAAATTGTTCCAATTTGTGCATGCGCGGGCGTCTACAATGCTTTCATTTCATAATGTTTAGTAAATCGATATAGCATGGGATATGGTCAGATTCATCTGTCCAATCCAAAAACAATGAAAAGAGATATTATAAAATTCGTGTTTTCGAAGATATTTGTATTTGACACACATATCTCAGAAAAAAAATGTATGTATTAGACTGTGGGTTTGGCCGACTACTCGGCGAGGCCGATCATTAAATCCAATTACATTAAAAAAAATCCATTCAGGACTTACTTATATTATGTACCTATTGTTCGTCGCACTACCACATGCAGTATATTACAAAGCGGCACAAATTACGTAGCAATTCTAATACTAGATTATTAGTATTTATAAATATAGTAAAGCCGACCAGTGGACGTATTTGGACGACACGACTGCTTAAAGAGCTGCTATTAATTAAAAAATTTAGAGCTAAAAGATCCGTACAAGAGCCACCTAAATAGAATCGGATGAGGATACGGATCAGGATATCCGGCACATTACTAATTACAGTCCAATCTACAAACAGCTTATATTATTATTTTAAGGTGGCATGCTAGCTCTGCAGTAACGAATAGTAGATAGGACCTACTTGATGCAGAGAAAGTGCAGTTAGTGCAGTGTAGGAGGATGGACGAATGCCGATCGTGTGAAGGCTCGTTAGTTATGGGAAATGTAATTGGGTCAGGTATTCGCTGATGTTGTATGAAATCATAGAGGAGAAAGTGTCTGTCTGTGCGATATCGTTTCGCTTAGACGAGCGATTGAAGATTTTTATCTCTGTACCTTTGTAGTAATCGGATGTGTAATTCTTCTGATGGTAATTGGTAATTACCAGAGATAAGAGAAAGATGACGACATATAAAAGATCTATCTCAAAATTCTTGGGTAATTTTCGATCAACGTCCACAAAATTTAAAAAAAAAACTTTAATTTGAATATTTGGCATATTGCAGAAAAATGTACACTGATAGTTTTTTTTTTTTTTTTAAAAAGCTTACTAGCAATTTGCAAATACAAATTACTAGTATTCTTGTTAACCTCCTCCAGCTAAGCTTAATTTGCTTGTGTTAGGAGGAAGTTCACGTCCGTGGTGTAATGGCCAGGATTCGAACCCACGACCTCTCGATCGTAAGACCGATGCCTTATCCATTGCACCACGGCCGCTTTTCAGTTTCAATTGAACATGCAAAAATTTTACAAACAAGAAACGTAAGAAATACTTAAGTAATATTCAACGTCTCACATAATCTGTGTATAACTAGAAAGAAAACAGTAAACGGCCTGAAGGTACTCTTATCCGTTGAGTAGTTTTACCTTCCAGCATCAGCGTAGCAACATGAAATGCTGACTGCTAAAAAATCTCACATCGGTCCAGGCATCTTGGCGTAATTACCGAACAAACATAAAAAACCCTTTTTTTTTTGAAGTCGGTTAACAAAGTTGTTGCTAATCAACGGATAAACTAACATAATTATTACATAAATCAATTACAAATTGTAATAAGTGATTCATCTATCGGAGTGTTCCGTCTTTGCATATCGGAACGTTCAATTGTTAGGGTTGTCTCATGTAATAAGTTTGTAGTAGGTATATTTAAAATATTGTATATTGTCTGTTTTTTAAAAGCTTTCCTCTTGTTGGTAAAGCTGGTCCGTGACAAAGCCTTAATGGTGCTCCCACACTGCCGTTAGAAAATGTTTGTAAACATTTTCTAACATAAAAACATTTACTCACAAATGTTGTCAATTGTTACATTTTGTTAGAAACTGTTAGATGTTATAAGTGCTCCTACACTAAAAGAAAATGATTACTAATGTTTACTAACATTTGATGACATTTAAATCTGGTATTGGCTCGCAGTTTGGTTTGCGTTCTGAGAGCGTCTACACGAAAATGGGAGAGGATTTGCTCATTAGAATAGCTTTCATTTTTTGTTTAAAAAAGAAGAAAAAAAATGGATGCGCCAAATGCTAAAAGAAAACACATGTTTTATTTTGTTATAATTTGTTAACTTAACGTTACTAAACATTTTCTAACATGAAAACATTTTTTAACATCTGTGATTAAATGTTTGCTAACAAATATTTACTAACGTTACTAAACATTTTCTAACGGCAATGTGGGAGCACCATAAGGAAGGTTTGTGGGAAAAAGCTTCGGTGTGTTTAAAGAAAGAGTGCTATTACCAAGCGGTCAATTGTGTCGATCGATCTTATGATCAATAGTAGAATGGATTAGTCGACGTCGTGGAATTGTTTTGATAACTCATATGTGTAAACAGGTAGAGTTAATTACACGCTTAATCTTACTTGTGCAAATAATATTTTCATACATTTTCATGAACTGTGTTGGCACAAACTGTTTCTGCAAGTTGGAGCGTGAAGCCGATAACATAGACAGTCTAGGTACCCAGTTATTCGGCACCGTGGCTTATCTCTGAGTGCCAACCCTAGCAGTGGCCAGTGACGTAACTTGGTAAGTTACGTTTAGTGTAACAGCATGCAGATATTTGTAAATATTATGAAAAGACAAGTTAGAGATGAGACGGCTACGTAAAACTTAAGCTCTGTCACAAAAGCTGTGCTTATAATCTTCACGGGAGGCAGCCCTAGCTGTGACGTAACTTACCAGTCTAGATGCACCGCTAACGCAAATTGCTGCCTTTTGCTTATGATTTACGCCTAGCAACAGTGTAACAGCATGCAGATATTTATGATGTATAGTCAAGTTAAAGATGAGACGGTAGATACTTTTATCTCAAGCTCTTTAACGAAAGCTGTGGTAATAAACTTCACGGGAGACAACTCTAGAATTGACGTAACTTACCAATCTAGATGCATTGCATACGCAAGCATCATTTTGCTTATGATTTACGCCTATCAACAATGTAACAGCATGCAGATATTTGTACATATTAATTATAGACAAGTTATAGATGACACGGTGGATACTTGTCTCAAACTCTTTTACAAAAGCTAGATATTGCTAGAATTGGCGTAACTTACCAGTCTAGATGCATTGCATACGCAAGCATCATTTTGCTTATGATTTACGACTATCAACAATGTAACAGCATGCAGATATTTGTACATATTAATTATAGACAAGTTATAGATGACACGGTGGATACTTGTCTCAAACTCTTTTACAAAAGCTAGATATTGCTAGAATTGGCGTAACTTACCAGTCTAGATGCATTGCATACGCAAGCATCATTTTGCTTATGATTTACGCCTATCAACAATGAAACAGCATGCAGATATTTGTACATAATAATATTATGTATAGACAAGTTATAGATGACACGGTGGATACTTGTCTCAAACTCTTTTACAAAGCTGCTCTTATAATCTTCACGAGAGGCAACCCTAGCAGTGACGTAACTTACCAGTCTAGATGCACCGCTTACGCAAGCATTGCTGCATTTTGCCTATGATTTACGCCTAGCAACAGTGTAACAGCATGCAGATATTTTGTACATATTATGTATAGACAAGTTATAGATGACACGGTGGATACTTGTCTCAAACTCTTTTACAAAAGCTGTTTTTATAATCTTCACGAGAGGCAACCCTAGCAGTGACGTAAGTTACCAGTCTAGATGCACCGCTTACGCAAGCATTGCTGCATTTTGCCTATGATTTACGCCTAGCAACAGTGTAACAGCATGCAGATATTTTGTACATATTATGTATAGACAAGTTATAGATGACACGGTGGATACTTGTCTCAAACTCTTTTACAAAAGCTGTTTTTATAATCTTCACGAGAGGCAACCCTAGCAGTGACGTAAGGTACCAGTCTAGATGCACCGCTTACGCAAGCATTGCTGCATTTTGCTCATGATTTACGCCTAGCAACAGTGTAATAGCATGCAGATTGTTGATAGCGAAAGGAGAGCCCGCGAAGTGGTTGCGCAACTTTAGACTAATACACATTCCAGCAGACCTAGAGAGATAGATATAGTTAAATAGAACAATAGATTGTGTGGATCTTTACGGCCACATGAATAATGCGTGATTTTATAAATATATTTTTATACAACGAACGAATAATATAGAAAAATGGCCTTTTCTAGTAGTTAAACAAAAAAAACAAGTTACACGAAGCGGCCGGGGTGCAATGGATAAGGCATCAGTCTTATGATCGAGAGGTCGTGGGTTGGAATCCTGGCCATTACACCACGGACGTGAACTTCCTCCTACAAAGCGAATTATGCTTAGCTGGAGAGGGTTAACTAGAATAATAGTAAGCTTTTTTTTGAAAAAAACAATTACAATACACCACTATACATAACAACTCTACAAAAAACTAAAAGTTTAAAGGATTCAGGGTCCAATCTCATCATGCAAACACTGGTTTGTTGGTTAAAGATGAGTCGATGGTGCTGCCTCCGTCGAACTTAAATAATCACACTCACAGTTCAAATTAATTTAGGGATTCATTTATATTTATTTCTTCACTGTCGTACAAAATCTACTAAAATTATATACATAAGCGATTTAGTATCTACTTATTTTAGCTACCACATAAATTAGAAAAGTACTTAATGAAGAATTTAAGGTTTTAATTCAAAAATTATCTACAAGTTATCAGTATAATAAATTAATTGTAAGACATAATTTAAGAGCAATTCGTTGTGCATTCAATAAATATTGATTCTGATTGACTTTCTCTCAATCGTTGTCATATTTTTCGTATATCTATCTAATCATGTCGTGTCGAAATATCTAGTATTAAAAAGTATTTACTGATTCGTAATTTTTGTTAAATGTATATTTCCAACAGTCTTAAAAAGATCTAGGGCCAATTTCAGAGGTGCCGGATAGCTCTTATCTGTCCCATAAAATATAATTTAACCGAATCTTCTTCTTCGTCGTGTCGATGGCCGAGTCAAATTTTATTTCAACTTGCCATCATGGTGAAAGGATTAGCCAATTCGCTTTGGATAACTCGTGAATTGCCCAGGGTGCGCCGGACGTAGGGAAACTAAATAAAAAGGTAAATTTAACCGAATATAAAAGTGACACAAATAACACTCGAATAAAGAACACAGCTATCATTTTCATTTATACGTGTTCTTGGCTTATCCTGTCAATAAGGTTTATCTATCACCTGTGAAATTAGGACATAGTCTAAGAATATCTTTTTTAACGCTTGCAACACATCTTCTTATCCATCCAGAGGTTGCCTGTAAGAAATTGCTCTTTAGCGATAAGGCCCGCCTTTTAAAATAATTTAAGTTTCTGTCTATATTGTCAAACTGTACATTTGGTGTACCATAAAGAATATTCTATTCTATTCTATTCTATCTTTCAGAGCAAAGAATAGTTGTTCTTACCATAGATATGTAGATATTGCGTACCACTCACCACCTAACACTAGAAAATTAATATCACTGAGGATTACTCCAATGGAAACTTAATTAATACGTCATTTCAGTAACCTATATCTATTTTACCCTTTTAATACGACCTGAGCGAAGACCATACAACCCAAAGCGATAAACATCGTAACATCAGCACCTACATTTCACCTGTTATGTTTAGATCCTATAGGGGTTGAACCTAGCGCCATCAACCGAGCATAATTCCAACTCTGTGCTGCTATTGCCTGACGGAATGTTCACTAGTAACACTTTGTCTGACCTGGGAATCGAACCCTAAAGGAGGAGACTAACGAGGCATTAATAATTGTTTATCAAAAATTTAACTTAATTCGATTTAAGGCAAATCTTTCTCTCTAGCAGGTTCAGTCTAATGTAAACTGTAGATGGTCACATCCAGGATAGTGAAGCAATTATCGAGCAATATTTACCTGTTGTAAATATAATGTACCTATTATATCCATCCAAAGGTTGCCTGTAACTTACAGGCTGTCTTACAGGCTGTAAGACATTGCTTTTAAGCGATAAGGCCATGCCACCTGGTAGCGGGCTACAGTGGCCAATTTGGAAGTCTCTTAACCGCCTCCGGACACAAGTTGGCCGCTGCAGGGAGAACCTGGTTAAGTGGGGATTTACACAAACTAATACCATCAATTGTGAGTGCGGGTTCCCTACACAAAATATGGCTCACCTGCTATCATGCCCGTTGTCTCCTGCCACGTGTACGCGTCAAGATCTTATGCAAGCTACAAAGAAAGGAGTGGACGTTGCTGCTTTTTGGGCAAAAA
Source organism: Hypena proboscidalis (assembly GCA_905147285.1). Lineage (NCBI taxonomy): Eukaryota > Metazoa > Arthropoda > Insecta > Lepidoptera > Erebidae > Hypena > Hypena proboscidalis. Next base: position 5,488,658 of record LR990147.1, read on the forward strand.
CTATTTAACATATTATTATAACATAAAGCCATTGACACGAAAGAAGAAGAAGAAGCGATAAGACCGCCCATTGTACATGTCTTTATGCTTAATAATGTTTGAATTAAAACTGACGTGAGTTTGTAACATTATTTAAATTATGAAATACGGGTGTTACTCACGTAATGTTGGTCTATTTAGTCGACCGCGGTTTCACCTATACTTTTAGGCATTTTCAAGAGAGTGCGATACGTCGCCCCTGAGTCGCAGCCAGTCTTGCACACAAAATTAATAATGTTCTTTTTGTATTTATTTTGTTGTGTATTATAGATTATTCTAACTATTCTATCTATCTATCTTTATTTACGAATGACATGATCTCCAGGAATATGAAGTTCGTGCGGCTAATTCTATATTTTTAAACTTTCACGATTTGAGAACATTTTTCAAAAAATTAGACAACGGGTCTAAATCGCGTAATTATTATAAAGGTAAATAATTACCTATGGCTTGAATAATTCTATTTGCATAATTTGCTCTTTTGGATTGTACGGTCTTCAACTCATAAGTAACTACACATATACTATTCTTTCTCAAAGAATTCGTCGTCCAGCGGTATATACGATATCTGGTCGTAGCTGTAGGTGTCGAAGAACTTCTGCGTGACGTTCATCATGTAGTCTATGGCGTAGTCTAGGATTGGACCGCCGAAGTCTTTGGCCAGGACTTGTGAGTCCGCGTTTAGGACGTTTAGGACTTGAGCACCTGAAAAAAAGCATAAAATGTATGAAAATATTTCGGTACGGCAAAATAAATGATATTTTTAGGAGGATGTCCAGAATTTAAGGTTGTTGGTTTAAGTGAAGAGAAAAATATCGATGTTCTTAGAATCACGGCATACGAGGAGGGATTTTAACCATCAAAAATAATACTTAACTATTACTTATATTCATGTTACTTCACATGCAGCGATAGCCGAGTAGGAAACCGTAGGACTGCGAAGTCAAAAGTCTCAGGTTCGAACCCAAGACCTCTGTTAATAAATTGTTAAGATTCGTCAAAGATACAAGTATGTGTGTATTTATCATATAAATGATCGCTTGCTAATGGTGAAAGAAAGCATCGTGAGGAAACCAGCATGCCTTAGAGAGTCTAAAAAGCACTCGAGGTTGTGTGAAGTCTACCAATCCGCACTTGGCCAGCGTGGCGGACCTTTTTTTTTTTTTTTTTTTTTTTTACGTGGGGAAATGCATTTACGCATACCACCCCACCCCGGGGAAGGGCAGAGTGGTTATGTGGGACTCGCCCGTGCCTGAAGATGGTAAACGGCACGGGAATACCCACTAAAACCCCACGGTGCTCCCGCACTCGCCTTGATGGGGGGGTCATGGGAATCTGGCACAGCCTTTACATCCTCAACCCCCCCGGCGATGCCCGCCGAAGCAGGCCCCTCATGGCCCCCAAAATGTGGGGGGACCGGCGCCGAGGACCGCGTGCAAAGCCATCGGACATTCCCCATGTCCGACGGCCTGGTCCTCTCGCGGCGAGACAGGTGGTCGGTCCCGCCGCCCACCACGCCGCAGTTCAACGGCTGCGGCCCCGCCGGGACCGCGGAAGGTAGGGAAAGTGGCAACGAAGCACCAACAGTCCTCTCCCGCCGCGGCCCCGTAAACCACCGGGCCACAGTGCCAGCTTGCGCCGACACCGCAGCCCGGCTCTCGCCCGCCTAGGCAGGCCCCTCATGGCCCCCAAAAATGTGGGGGGACCGGCACCGAGGACCGCGTGCAAAGCCGCCAGACACTTTCGTATCTGACGGCCTGGCCCTCCGCGGTGAGACAGATGTTCGTCCCACCGCCCACCGCGCCGCAGTACTAACGGCTGCGGCCCCGTCGGGACCGCGGAAGGTAGGGAAAGCGGCAACGAAACACCGACAGTCCTCTCCCGCCGCGGCCCCGCAACTCCTCGGCCGCAGTGCCGACTACCTCACGCCAGCACTGCAGGCCCACCTGTTGCAGAGCCCTTCCATAAGGGCCCTGCAACATGGGCTGCTCCCACATGGGCTTCACTCCAAAAGCCCGAAGAGCAGCCCCCCTCTGGGGTCCACTTGGCTTCGCCGTGGCCGACAACGCGGGACCCGTTGGTGGGGGCGTGGCGGACCTTTTTTTTTTTTTTTTTTTTTTTTTTTTTTACGTGGGGAAATGCATTTACGCATACCACCCCACCCCGGGGAAGGGCAGAGTGGTTATGTGGGACTCGCCCGTGCCTACGATGTTAAACGGCACGGGAATACCCACTAAAACCCCACGGTGCTCCCGCACTCGCCTTGATGGGAGAGTCATGGGAAACCGGCGCAGCCTTTACGTCCACGACCCTCCCGGCGATGCCCGCCGAAGCAGGCCCCTCATGGCCCCCAAAGAAGGGGCTGGCGCGAGCCAGCGACCAGCGCGAGGACCGCGTGCAAAGCCATCAGATATCCCCATATCTGACGGCCTGGTCCTATCGTGGCGAGACAGGTGGTCGGTCCCGCCGCCCACCACGCCGCAGTTCCAACGGCTGCGGCCCCGCCAGGACCGCGGAAGGCAGGGAATGCGGGGCATCGATAAACGACGCGCGCACCGACACTCCTACCCGCCGCGGCCCCGTAACCACCCGGCCGCGGTGTCAGCTTGCGCCAACACCGCAGCCCGGCCTGTTGGGCCACTCCTCCATGGGCCAACCCAACCAGTCAGCCCGAGGAGCAGCCCCGCGTCGAGTTATTAGCCAACGCAAAAAGAAATCCCCCGAAGGAGAAGTTTTTTTGCGAAGTTACCAGGGTGCACCAAACCCAAAGACTATTGTTCCCCCCTAATCCTCGCGGATTAATAAGGGACCAATAGCCCCGGATCGTCTAGGAGGTTACTCGACATAGCACCCCAGGTTACTCGACATAGCACCCCGGGCGTGGCGGACCTTTTTTTTTTTTTTTTTTTTTTTTTACGTGGGGAAATGCATTTACGCATACCACCCCACCCCGGGGAAGGGCAGAGTGGTTATGTGGGACTCGCCCGTGCCTAAAGATGGTAAACGGCACGGGAATACCCACTAAAACCCCACGGTGCTCCCGCACTCGCCTTGATGGGGGGGTCATGGGAATCTGGCACAGCCTTTACGTCCACAACCCCCCGGCGATGCCCGCCGAAGCAGGCCCCTCATGGCCCCCAAAATGTGGGGGGACCGGCGCCGAGGACCGCGTGCAAAGCCATCGGACATTCCCCATGTCCGACGGCCTGGTCCTCTCGCGGCGAGACAGGTGGTCGGTCCCGCCGCCCACCACGCCGCAGTTCAACGGCTGCGGCCCCGCCGGGACCGCGGAAGGTAGGGAAAGTGGCAACGAAACACCAACAGTCCTCTCCCGCCGCGGCCCCGTAAACCATCGGGCCACAGTGCCAGCTTGCGCCGACACCGCAGCCCGGCTCTCGCCCGCCTAGGCAGGCCCCTCATGGCCCCCAAAATGTGGGGGGACCGGCACCGAGGACCGCGTGCAAAGCCGTCAGACACTTTCGTATCTGACGGCCTGGCCCTCCACGGTGAGACAGATGTTCGTCCCACCGCCCACCACGCCGCAGTACTAACGGCTGCGGCCCCGCCGGGACCGCGGAAGGTAGGGAAAGCGGCAACGACACACCGACAGTCCTCTCCCGCCGCGGCCCCGCAACTCCTCGACCGCAGTGCCGACTAACCTCACGCCAGCACCGCAGGCCCTCCTGTTGCAGAGCCCCCCCATAAGGGCCCTGCAACATGGGCTGCTCCACAAGGGCTTCACCGCCCAAAGCCCGAAGAGCAGCCCCCCTCTGGGGTCCACTTGGCTTCGCCGTGGCTCGGGGGCGCCACGGGTACTAAGCCCCACCGCGACGACAACGCGGGACACCCGTTGGTGGGGGGGCGTGGCGGACCTAACCTTTTTTTTTTTTTTTTTTTTACGTGGGGAAATGCATTTACGCATACCACCCCACCCCGGGGAAGGGCAGAGTGGTTATGTGGGACTCGCCCGTGCCAAAGATGGTAAACGGCACGGGAATACCCACTAAAACCCCACGGTGCTCCCGCACTCGCCTTGATGGGAGGGTCATGGGAATCTGGCGCAGCCTTTACGTCCACGACCCTCCCGGCGATGCCCGCCGAAGCGGGCCCCTCATGGCCCCCAAAGAGGGGGCTGGCGCAAGCCACCGACCAGCGCGAGGACCGCGTGCAAAGCCATCGGACATTCCCCATGTCCGACGGCCTGGTCCTCTCGCGGCGAGACAGGTGGTCGGTCCCGCCGCCCACCACGCCGCAGTTCAACGGCTGCGGCCCCGCCGGGACCGCGGAAGGCAGGGAAAGTGGCAACGACACACCAACAGTCCTCTCCCGCCGCGGCCCCGTAAACCACCGGGCCACAGTGCCAGCTTGGGCCAACACCGCAGCCCGGCCTTGCCCGCCGAGGCAGGCCCCTCATGGCCCCCAAAATGTGGGGGGACCGGCACCGAGAGCCGCGTGCAAAGCCGTCAGACACTTTCGTATCTGACGGCCTGGCCCTCCGCGGTGAGACAGATGTTCGTCCCACCGCCCACCACGCCGCAGTACTGACGGCTGCGGCCCCGCCGGGACCGCGGAAGGTAGGGAAAGCGGCAACGAAACACCTACAGTCCTCTCCCGCCGCGGCCCCGCAACTCCTCGGCCGCAGTGCCGACTCACGCCGACACCGCAGGCCCTCCTGTTGCAGAGCCCCCCCATAAGGGCCCTGCAACATGGGCCGCTCCACAAGGGCTTCACTCCCAAAACCCGAGGAGCAGCCCCCCTCTGGGGTCCACTTGGCTTCGCCGTGGCATGGAGGGCGCCACGGGTACTAAGCCCCACCGCGACGACAACGCGGGACCCGTTGGTGGGGTGGCGGACCTAACCTTTTTTTTTTTTTTTTTCTTACGCGAGGAAATGCATTTACGCATACCACCCCACCCCTGGGGAAGGGCAGAGTGGTTATGTGGGACTCGCACGTGCCTAAAGATGGTAAACGGCACGAGAATACCCACTAAAACCCCGCGGTGCTCCCGCACTCGCCTTGATGGGAGGGTCATGGGAAACCGGCGCAGCCTTAACAACCACGACCCTCCCGGCGATGCCCGCCGAAGCAGGCCCCTCATGGCCCCCAAAGAAGGGGCTGGCGCATGCCAGCGACCAGCGCGAGGACCGCGTGCAAAGCCATCAGACATCCCCATATCTGACGGCCTGGTCCTCTCGCGGCGAAACAGATGGTCGGTCCCGCCGCCCACCACGCCACAGTTCTAACGGCTGCGGCCCCGCCGGGACCGCGGAAGGCAGGGAATGCGGGGCATCGAATTAACGACGCGCGCACCGACACTCCTCCCCGCCGCGGCCCCGTAACCACCCGGCCACGGTGTCAGCTTGCGCCAACACCGCAGCCCGGCCTGTTGGGCCACTCCTCCATGGGCCAACCCAACCAGTCAGCCCGAGGAGCAGCCCCGTGTCGAGTTATTGGCCAACGCAAAAAGAAATCCCCCGTAGGAGAAGTTTTTTTGCGAAGTTTCCAGGGTGCACCAAACCCAAAGACTATTGTTCCTCCCTAATCATCGCGGATTAATAAAGGACCAATAGCCCCGGATCGTCTAGGAGGTTACTCGACATAGCACCCCTGGCGGACCTTTTTTTTTTTTTTTTTTTTTTACGTGGGGAAATGCATTTACGCATACCACCCCACCCCGGGGAAGGGCAGAGTGGTTATGTGGGACTCGCCCGTGCCAAAGATGGTAAACGGCACGGGAATACCCACTAAAACCCCACGGTGCTCCCGCACTCGCCTTGATGGGAGGGTCATGGGAATCTGGCGCAGCCTTTACGTCCACGACCCTCCCGGCGATGCCCGCCGAAGCGGGCCCCTCATGGCCCCCAAAGAGGGGGCTGGCGCAAGCCACCGACCAGCGCGAGGACCGCGTGCAAAGCCATCGGACATTCCCCATGTCCGACGGCCTGGTCCTCTCGCAGCGAGACAGGTGGTCGGTCCCGCCGCCCACCACGCCGCAGTTCAACGGCTGCGGCCCCGCCGGGACCGCGGAAGGCAGGGAAAGTGGCAACGACACACCAACAGTCCTCTCCCGCCGCGGCCCCGTAAACCACCGGGCCACAGTGCCAGCTTGGGCCAACACCGCAGCCCGGCCTTGCCCGCCGAGGCAGGCCCCTCATGGCCCCCAAAATGTGGGGGGACCGGCACCGAGAGCCGCGTGCAAAGCCGTCAGACACTTTCGTATCTGACGGCCTGGCCCTCCGCGGTGAGACAGATGTTCGTCCCACCGCCCACCACGCCGCAGTACTGACGGCTGCGGCCCCGCCGGGACCGCGGAAGGTAGGGAAAGCGGCAACGAAACACCTACAGTCCTCTCCCGCCGCGGCCCCGCAACTCCTCGGCCGCAGTGCCGACTCACGCCGACACCGCAGGCCCTCCTGTTGCAGAGCCCCCCCATAAGGGCCCTGCAACATGGGCCGCTCCACAAGGGCTTCACTCCCAAAACCCGAGGAGCAGCCCCCCTCTGGGGTCCACTTGGCTTCGCCGTGGCGTGGAGGGCGCCACGGGTACTAAGCCCCACCGCGACGACAACGCGGGACCCGTTGGTGGGGTGGCGGACCTAACCTTTTTTTTTTTTTTTTTCTTACGCGAGGAAATGCATTTACGCATACCACCCCACCCCTGGGGAAGGGCAGAGTGGTTATGTGGGACTCGCACGTGCCTAAAGATGGTAAACGGCACGAGAATACCCACTAAAACCCCGCGGTGCTCCCGCACTCGCCTTGATGGGAGGGTCATGGGAAACCGGCGCAGCCTTAACAACCACGACCCTCCCGGCGATGCCCGCCGAAGCAGGCCCCTCATGGCCCCCAAAGAAGGGGCTGGCGCATGCCAGCGACCAGCGCGAGGACCGCGTGCAAAGCCATCAGACATCCCCATATCTGACGGCCTGGTCCTCTCGCGGCGAAACAGATGGTCGGTCCCGCCGCCCACCACGCCACAGTTCTAACGGCTGCGGCCCCGCCGGGACCGCGGAAGGCAGGGAATGCGGGGCATCGAATTAACGACGCGCGCACCGACACTCCTCCCCGCCGCGGCCCCGTAACCACCCGGCCACGGTGTCAGCTTGCGCCAACACCGCAGCCCGGCCTGTTGGGCCACTCCTCCATGGGCCAACCCAACCAGTCAGCCCGAGGAGCAGCCCCGTGTCGAGTTATTGGCCAACGCAAAAAGAAATCCCCCGTAGGAGAAGTTTTTTTGCGAAGTTTCCAGGGTGCACCAAACCCAAAGACTATTGTTCCTCCCTAATCATCGCGGATTAATAAAGGACCAATAGCCCCGGATCGTCTAGGAGGTTACTCGACATAGCACCCCTGGCGGACCTAACCTTTTTTTTTTTTTTTTTTTTTTTTTTTTTTCTTACGCGAGGAAATGCATTTACGCATACCACCCCACCCCTGGGGAAGGGCAGAGTGGTTATGTGGGACTCGCACGTGCCTAAAGATGGTAAACGGCACGAGAATACCCACTAAAACCCCGCGGTGCTCCCGCACTCGCCTTGATGGGAGGGTCATGGGAAACCGGCGCAGCCTTAACAACCACGACCCTCCCGGCGATGCCCGCCGAAGCAGGCCCCTCATGGCCCCCAAAAAAGGGGCTGGCGCAAGCCAGCGACCAGCGCGAGGACCGCGTGCAAAGCCATCAGACATCCCCATATCCGACGGCCTGGTCCTCTCGCGGCGAGACAGGTGGTCGGTCCCGCCGCCCACCACGCCGCAGTTCTAACGGCTGCGGCCCCGCCGGGACCGCGAAAGGCAGGGAATGCGGGGCATCGATAAACGACGCACGCACCGACACTCCTCCCCGCCGCGGCCCCGTAACCACCCGGCCGCGGTGTCAGCTTGCGCCAACACCGCAGCCCGGCCTGTTGGGCCACTCCTCCATGGGCCAACCCAACCAGTCAGCCCGAGGAGCAGCCCCGTGTCGAGTTATTAGCCAACGCAAAAAGAAATCCCCCGAAGGAGAAGTTTTTTTGCGAAGTTACCAGGGTGCACCAAACCCAAAGACTATTGTTCCCCCCTAATCCTCGCGGATTAATAAGGGACCAATAGCCCCGGATCGTCTAGGAGGTTACTCGACATAGCACCCTGGCGGACCTAACCTAACCTAACCTTTTTTTTTTTTTTTTTGTACGTGGGGAAATGCATTTACGCATACCACCCCACCCCAAGGGGGCGGGCAGGGTGGTTATGTGGGACTCGCCCGTGTCTACGATGTTAAACGGCACGGGAATACCCACTAAAACCCCACGGCGTCCACTCGTCCTCATGTGGCGGGGCCACGGGAATCGCTCTCGCATGCATCCGCGACCCCGCCGGAGGTTCGGCCCGTCGAAAGACGGGCCCCGTCACAGTTCGGGGGACCTTTACGTCCCCCTCCTCTTTGGAAGGCGTACGCGTGGACCGCTTACGCCGCCTTCTCGGGCCTGCGTCTGGTCAGGCGACGAGCAGCCCCGAGCTCGTCGCCCGCAGGCTACACTTCACGGTGGTTGGAGGTCGTCGCGCGCACCTCTACGCCGGATTCTCCGGTTTGGGAGGGGTCGGTGTTGTTCCCTCTCCCGTTCCGCTGCCTCCTTGACAGACATTACGTCGTCACAGAAGGAGACAGCGGCTTCCCAACACCTCTCGCTCTGGAGCATGGACAGAACCATGGTCGAGAGCGAGAGGGCGGCCGGATCGACGGCCGCGACCAAGTCTCGGCGCTGCACGGCCCACGCAGGGCACTCCACTAATGTGTGCAGCGCCGTGTCCTCCACGGGTCCGCGGCCGTCACCACAATGGTGGCACCCGGACGTTTCCTCCCGGCCTAAGCGACACAGGTATCGACCGAAACAACCGTGTCCGGTGAGTACCTGCGTCAGCCGGTAGGTGAGGGCGCCATGACGACGCTCCAACCACTCCTCCAAAACTGGACTTACCGCCACTATTGTGGCGTGCCCCGCACTTGGGTGCGCAAGTCGCATCCCCCACTCGGCCACTAGGTCCTCGCGGAGTTCCGACCGCCGCGCTTGAACTTCGCGCGGCGCCGGTCTCTCGCCCCTGGCCAGAGCGTCCTGGCGCCATAAATAAAGCGCGCGCAGGAGCCCGGCCTCGAGGTCCCAGGGCATGGATCCGGCTAGGAGGCTCGCCGCCTCGAAGGAGATCGTGCGATACCCCCTTATCGCCCTGACGGCCATGGCGCGCTGTGGGCCACGAAGCGCCGCAACGTTACGGGCCGTCAGGGAGCTCGCCCACACAGGGGCCCCGTAAAGGGCCATCGATCGCACGACCCCCTCAAAGAGCCTCCGGCAGGAGGCGTTTGGCCCCCCAACGTTGGGCAGCAGGCGCGCGAGCGCACCCGCAGCTCCCAATAGTTTGGGGGCCAGACGTCGGAAGTGCTCCACGAAGTCCCATCGGCTGTCCAACAGGAGCCCCAGATATTTCAAATGGGGCTCTATGCCGATGCGGACCCCTCCCACCATGATATGGGCGTCAGGAGGCGGACGCTTCCGAGGCCCATGAAAACTGATGGCCTCGGACTTAGTGAGCGCCACCTCCAGTCCCAATCGCCGGATCCTCCCTACGACTTGCGCAGCCCCTGCGGTCGCCCGCATTGCCGCCTCTCGGTGCGACTTACCCCTCGCGGTAACCAGCGTGTCGTCGGCGTAACAAACGACGCCGACGCCGCTCAGGAGCACACCTCGCAGCACCCAGTCGTACCCGATGTTCCACAGGAGCGGCCCGAGGACCGAACCCTGTGGAACACCGCACGACATCTCTCGCCGACTCCACCCGACGTGACTCGGGTACACAATCGCCCTATCAGACAAATATGCCCCGACGATGCGGCGGAGGTAGGGAGGCACCTCGTGAAACGCAAGGGCCCCCCTGATTACGCTCCAGGGCAAGGTGTTGAAGGCGTTGGCGATGTCTAAAGACACCGCCAAGACCACCTCACCCCGGGCGACCGCTTCCTCCACTTGACTCCTCACGCGTAGCACGGCATCGATGGTCGACCGTCCCCGGCGAAATCCATACTGGCAGTCCGCCAGATCCGGACCCACGGAGGATAGGTGCTGGACGAGGCGCTCCGCAATGATGTATTCAAGCATCTTTGCGACCTCGTCCAGCAACACGATGGGCCGGTAGGCAGACGGGGATTCCGCCGGGCGTCCAGCCTTCCGAATCAAGACCAGCTTCCCCGTCTTCCAGAGACGAGGAAACCGGCCCTCGCGCATGCACGCAGTGAGGAGCCCCGCCAGTCGGGGCCCGAGCTCATCAATGACCAGGACCCACGCTCGGCCTGGAATGCCATCGGGTCCTGGGGCGGTGTTCTTCCGTCTCATCCTATCCACCGCCGCTCGGATGTCTTCCCGAGTCACATCGGGGACCGCGTCGTCGTCCGCTTCGTCCGCGCCGGGAGCCACGGCAGGCAGAGCCATAGGCGGAGGAGGGTGCTCCGCTCGGGCAGGGAACAGGGCAGCCACCACGTCTTGGACGAGTTGTGGCTCGAGACTCTGGGTCAGAGGAGGCGCCCATGGGCGAAGTTTGCCCCTGACCATCAGGTATGGGCGCCCCCATGGATTCGCGTCCAGAGTCGCGAGCATCTCCTGCCGAGCCTCGTCTTTGGCTCGGCTTATTGCCGCCTGTAGGGCCTTTTTGGCCACCCTGTATGCCTCGTATAGCTCCGCCTGCGCGACCTCGAAATCGGGATCGGGAGGGCGGCGACGCCTCCGGCAAAGCCGAGCGTACTCGCGTCGGGCCGCCACGCAAGAGATGCGTAGCTGCGCAATCGACTGCGACCACCAGTACACTCGGCGCCTAGCCGTGTAAGGAGCGACTCTAGGCATCGCCGCGTCGCAGATGTTCGTCATCGCCTCCCGGAACCACTCGGCTTCCATCTCGATGTCGACAGGCTCGTCCGGTGCTGGCACCCAAGCCTGTACGATGGAAGCCTCCAGGAGGGCCTCCCGATCCAGTTTGCGCAACGCCCAGCGCGGACTGTCCCCAACCAAGGGCCTACGGGCCGGCGCGTCACCGGCCGGGGCAGAGAGGTCGAACCGGATGTAAAGGTGGTCCGACAGCGTCTCCACCCCCCCAACGACACGCCAGTCCTGAACACGGCGTGCTAGAGCGGGGCTTGCGAACGAAATGTCCACGACAGATCCACCCCGCTGACGCACGCACGTGTGTGCCGTACCCTGATTGAGGACTAGCAGGCCGTTTTCCACGGCCCACTCCTCCAGCAGCTCACCCCGCGCATCCGCGGCCGCAGAACCCCATGCGATGGATTTCGCATTGAGGTCCCCGGCGAAGAGCACGGTTCGGGGGCGGCTGCGAGCGACGACGACGCTCAGGTCGAGCAAGAAGTCCTCGAAGTCGGCGAGGGCGCGATTAGGCGAGAAGTACGCCGCAACCACGACCATCTCGCCACATCGGGCCGCGACGTAACCCCGCCCACGGACTGTCACGTTGTGAATTTTCTTTGTTTAGATTAGTCATTAGATTAATAATTACGCGGTATTCTTAGTCTTAAGAAATATAAATATTAGTACGGAACTGTCGATACGTGTTGTTGCTGAGTAAACCATTCGCCTAAGCATCTCTAAACCATTGGCCACGCCTCCTAACGGTAAATCTTTCATTTGCGTTCTGCGCACCGGCAGTCACACTCAAGGCGTCTAGCGCGACGGCTGTGCTCAACTAAATTATCTTAAAATCCCGCTGGGGTAAGTTTCTATATGTTTCTATAAGCTTCTATCGTTTTTACAACCTAAGTTAATTTTGTAAGGTGTTCCTTTAATAACTGTTAAAGTCTTAGCGTTGTAAACTGTCTTCATTCTTGATAACGGTACATTGACCTCCGTCATGCCGCCTGCAAAGTTAGTTCGCTTATGCTTACACGGCCTTATCTGGACTTCCAGGATTACCTTTCTGCTTATCCTTCTGCTCGAAGACTGCATCTGCTCTGTGCTGCAACGGGCTTAAAACTTCACGACCTACTCCGGCTCCACGAGGCACCTACGTGGTTCGGTTGAAGTCGACACCTACGCGTGACCCTCCATGACCTCTGCGGAAGAGAAGCAACCGCGTGGCGACTTTGCACACTTCAAAATTAGACGGATCCTAAGGCCAGTGTACCATTCTAGACTCATAGAAACTCGGTGACCAAATCCACAAGAAAAGGCAATAAATAATATTAAGTAGATACTATTTACTGTATTATTTATAACCCGACCTACCTACCTACCTGTGAGCCACCCCTAAACAACGGTGAGTGCCGCAGTGGCGCCTTTTAACGTGGTTCTTGTGGATTTGGCATCGAGTTTTACTAAAAGACAGCAGGTTCTGCCGCCGACATTTTGATTGTGAGCGTGAAGGTGCATTGCAGCGGTCAGCGAACTGGTACGTACTTGTTTTTCTAAATTGTATTAGATTCATTGTGCTCATTTATTTTTGTGTAATTTTTGTGTAATATTTCTGTGTGATTTCTGTGTATATTGCAAACTGTATTATAAACGACTAAACTTTGAAAATTTAAAAATTATTGTACCTACCTACAATATTTGAAAAAAAATATAATTTTAAAGAAAATTTTACCGTTGTAATACGTAGCAGTTCGCACTAATTGATTTATTTTCTTGCATATTTGAATTTTTTTTATGCTATCAAACTAGTAGTTCCCCTTGCTTTGCTTCAATTATCACCTAAGCGTAGATAGTTTTATTATTGCATTTTTGTAAGGAACACCAATTGTAGTACTGTATTTTCTGTAATCATCGTAAATAGGTAGTTACTTTAGTTGCCGCTACTGAACATGGAAGCTTACCCTATTAAATTTTTCTTGCTTAACAAGAATGAACTAACTTATGAAGTGCTTATTCGCGGTGGAGAGCCAGCAACAACCGTTCTCGAACTTCGTAAACAGTTAAATAAACTGGTACCTTTAATACCTTCTTCTGATATTTGTGAATCGGGTATCGAACCTGACGTCGATATTTCCGGTGTAGGTATTTCGTTATCTGAGTTTGCCTCTCGAGTAAAAACGTTGGAAGATAAATATGATTCAAATCTTTTTGAACGTACTAGGTCTTTAGGTAATCATTTGTTTCATCGCATAGGGAGAATTGATACTTCAGGTTCCAAGCATGATACAGAAGTAAAACGATTAACTAAAACTTTGACATCTTTGCTAAATAATTTAAATAATATTAAAAATCCTTCTAAGATTTCCGATAACTGTGAGCCTGTAGCAAGTGTTCAAACAACTTCGTGTGATGTACCTAAAGTATCGATGCAGTGTGATCGTACCCACATTGGAGACTTACAAAAACTTAAATTTAACGGCAAGTCTTGTGTCCATGCTTTTATTCAGAGAGTGAATGAGTTTAGTACTGTTCGTAATATTTCGTCTAATAAATTATTAACTTACGCTACGGAATTATTCACAGGCGATGCATTGACTTGGTATCGTAGTGTCTTGGGTTCAGTGAATGCTTGGGCGGACTTGGTCATTTTACTAAAAGATGAATTTTCTCATGCTGATCATGATTATCGCTTAATTGCTGAAATACGTAATAGGACTCAGGGTGATTCTGAAAATATTACTATTTACTTTGCTAAAATGAACGAATTATTTTCTAGATTAAATAAAAAAATATCTGAACAAGATAAATTAGAAATTTTACTGCATAATATTCGACCTTGTTATGCTAACGTATTGCTGTGTAACTCTTCGTCTGTTAATGATATTAATGAATTGCGTTTACTTTGTAAGAACTTTGAAAAAATACAGTCATTCAACTCGCAATTTAAGGAACCTCCTAGAGTTTCTGCAGACACATTAGCTCCTGATTTAGCATATTCTAGACCTTCTGAACAGAGTTCTAATAATAAATATAACAAACATAATAATAACTTTTATAAAAATTCAAACTACTATAAGAATCAACATTCTAATAATAATAGTTCTAATAATCAAACTAAAACTAATGTTGCTGCAATCAATACGAAAAGCCCTATACCTAAAAAGTCGTATTGCCCTCGCTGTCGTAATAATGAACATTCGTTATCTCAATGTAAGGCGGACAGATTTCCTATTTGTTTTAAATGTGGTACTAAAAATGTTAAATACCCTGAATGTCCTAAATGCCAGTCTAATAATAATAATGCTAAACCAAAAAACTAATTGCTGAAGATTGTTGTGATAAAGTTGGTATTAATTATAAAAATAACATTAGTACTATTACTTCTAACAAATCTAAAAATTTTGATGAAAATGATTGGAAGTCTTGGCTTTCAAAACTAAAAATTTTCTTCTCTAGTTATTATATTACAGCAATCTTCAATAAAAAACCTAAAAATGATGTTCGGCCTTACCTTAATATTAAAGTACGTGAAGTGGAACTTTGTGGTTTACTGGATTCTGGTTCTTCAGTGACTATATTGGGTAATAATTGTCATCTTAATTTAATGTCATTAGGTCTCGAACTTCAGGATGATACTACTAAGTCATTTACTGCTGCTGGTGGTCAATCATTACGAGCTATCGGTTATATAAATCTACCAGTATCTTTTGAAAGTCAATTTCATATTATAAAAGCTTATGTTGTACCTTCTGTTGTATCGAATTTAATTCTAGGCATTGACTTTTGGACTAAATTTAAACTATTTCCAAAATTTATAAACTCGATTTCTCTCATTCGTTCTTCAAACGAAATACTCGTAGCTGAAGTTAGTAATAAACCTATTAATGTATTACATTCTTACGACGAATTAACTGAAGCTCAGCGGATTACTGCTGACAATATAATAGATCAATTCAAAGATATTTCTACCGAGAAGCGTGGTCTAGGCAGAACAAACTTAATAACTCACCATATCGATACCGGTGATACTCAACCTATCAGACAAAGATATTACCGAATTTCTCCTGAAAAACAACGTATACTCTCTGAACAATTAGACGAGATGTTAACGTTGGGTGTAGTTGAAGAGTGTGAGAGTCCGTGGTCTTCACCTGTCCTATTGACGCCTAAAAAGGATGGTTCACTTAGATTTTGCTTAGATAGTCGTAAATTAAACTCTGTAACTAAAAAAGATGCTTATAAATTGCCTTATATTTCTGAGATCTTAGATAACCTAAAGAATGCAAAATACCTAAGTAGCATTGACCTGTCGAAAGCATTTTGGCAGACTGAAATTGCTGAAACTGATAGAAATAAGACTGCTTTTTATATTCCTCATCGCGGAACCTTCAGATTCGTGACAATGCCTTTCGGGTTAACCAATGCTCCTGCTACTCAACAGAGACTGGTTGATACATTGTTCTATGGTCCAGAATTTGAGAATTCAGTCTTCTGTTATATCGACGATATAATAATAGTAAATTCCAGCTATGATACTTACATTTCCTTACTCTTAAAAGTACTTCAAAAACTGAAAATGGCTAACCTAACTATAAATTTTGAAAAATCTGTATTTTTTCGTAATAAACTTAAATACTTGGGTTACGTCGTTGATTCTAATGGTCTTCACGTCGATCCAGATAAAATAAATACAATTTTAAATTACCCTATCCCTACCAATAAAAAGGAAGTAAAAAGATTTCTAGGTATTGCTTCCTGGTATCGTAAATTTGTACCTAATTTTAGTACTATTGCTGGTCCTTTAAATAAACTTACTTCGACTAACAAAAAGTCTAATCCGTTCGTTTGGTCTGCTGAGGCTGACGAATCTTTTATTAAACTAAAAGAACTTTTAGTTTCTGCTCCAATACTCACTTGTCCAAACTTTGACCTACCGTTTGAAGTCCATACGGACGCTAGTAATTATGGAGTAGGTGGCTTATTGACTCAAACTATAGATGGTATTGAACATCCTATAGCCTATACTAGTCGAACATTAACTGGTCCTGAGAGAAACTACAGCATTACCGAAAGGGAAGCCTTAGCTGTTCTGGTGGCTTTGGAACATTGGAGATGCTATCTCGATAATGGTAAAAAGTTCACAGTTTATACTGATCATTCAGCCCTTAAATGGTTCATAAATCTTAATAACCCTACAGGACGTCTAGCGCGCTGGGGTATCCGTCTATCCGGATTTAACTTTGAAGTCAAGCATCGACGCGGTGTAGATAATATTATTCCTGACGCATTATCCCGCACTTGCCCAGTCTCAGCTATTGACACTTCTATAGATCCTACTAAAACAACTAAAGATCTGTGGTATTTAAATTTATATAATGGTTGTCAAAATTCCCCTATGTCTTTTCCAAATTATATTGTGAAAAATAATATTTTATATAGATTTATGAAAGCTAAATTATCCTTGAACAAAGAATTCGAATGGAAAGAGGTAGTTTCAGCTGAATCTCGACTTAAAATAATCCTTGAAAATCATTCGGAACCAATAGCTGGTCACTTTGGTATTTTTAAAACTTTTAAACGCCTAAGTCTAAAGTATTATTGGCCTGGTATACACGCTGACGTAGTAAAGGCAATATCTAATTGCGATATTTGTATTGCCCATAAACATCAAAACCATGCAACTTTAGGTGAAATGGGTAGACCTAAGCAATGTTCTAGACCTTTTCAAGTAATTAGCGTAGACCTGGTTGGACCTCTAACCCCAACTAGAAAACTAAATTGTTACATTTTAGTAGTCACTTGTTGTTTTAGTAAATACTGTTTACTATTTCCAATCAAGAGGGCTACTGCTGAAATTGTCACTAAAATCCTAGAGGAACACGTATTCTTAATACATGGTATACCTTCTACAATCCTAATGGATAATGGTAAACAATTTGTAAGTGCTACGTTAAAACAAATGCTTGAAAAATATAAAGTACCTAAACTTCATTTTACTGCTAAATATTCTCCTCATGTAAACACGGTTGAGCGTTACAATAAAACTATTATGACTGCTATTTCAACTTTTATAAATAATGATCAACGTGTTTGGGATCAACTGGTACCTAAAATTCAGTTCGCTGTGAATAATTCTGTAAACGAGGTAACAGGCTACACTCCTTCATTTCTAGTATACGGCCGCGAAACCGTAACCTGTGGTTCACACTATATCAATACTAAAGACGATGATGAGCTTATTTTTCAACCTCGTGATTCCTACGCGGAAAATCTAGGTGTACTTAGTAGTATATTTGACAAAGTACAATCTTTATTGTTACAAGCTCACAGTAGGAATTGTAAACAATATAATTTACGTAAAAAACCAGCTGAGTTTAATATAGGCGATGTAGTGTGGAAAAGAACATTTTATCAGAGCGACAAGGATAAATACTTTAATAAAAAACTAGCTCCTAAATTTATCAAGTGTAAAATCATTGGTAAAAAATCACCTTTAGTATATGACTTAACTGATATGTCTGGGAAATCGCTGGGTTCTTGGCATATCAAAGATATAAAACTAAATAATTATAAAACTTAAACTACTTAAATCTTATAAATAAATTAGTGACATACCTAAAAGCTACAAGTTTATTTAACATCTACATTACTTAACCTAATATATTGCATTGTCTTATCATTTCAATAGATTTTAAACTTGCTAATGAGTATCTAATTAATCTTAATAATTATACTCTGTTGTTAGTGTCTCAAGTCGTATCGTAAAGACTTGACGATAATATTGTAATTTGAATGTATGCGAGAAGTATGAAAGTAAGTCTGAACGTATAGCTAAGTTTAACGGTTAGTAGTGTTAGGAGGATTTTGCTGTCTAGCACGCAAAATCCTGCGTTTCTGGCGGGGTACTGTCACGTTGTGAATTTTCTTTGTTTAGATTAGTCATTAGATTAATAATTACGCGGTATTCTTAGTCTTAAGAAATATAAATATTAGTACGGAACTGTCGATACGTGTTGTTGCTGAGTAAACCATTCGCCTAAGCATCTCTAAACCATTGGCCACGCCTCCTAACGGTAAATCTTTCATTTGCGTTCTGCGCACCGGCAGTCACACTCAAGGCGTCTAGCGCGACGGCTGTGCTCAACTAAATTATCTTAAAATCCCGCTGGGGTAAGTTTCTATATGTTTCTATAAGCTTCTATCGTTTTTACAACCTAAGTTAATTTTGTAAGGTGTTCCTTTAATAACTGTTAAAGTCTTAGCGTTGTAAACTGTCTTCATTCTTGATAACGGTACATTGACCTCCGTCATGCCGCCTGCAAAGTTAGTTCGCTTATGCTTACACGGCCTTATCTGGACTTCCAGGATTACCTTTCTGCTTATCCTTCTGCTCGAAGACTGCATCTGCTCTGTGCTGCAACGGGCTTAAAACTTCACGACCTACTCCGGCTCCACGAGGCACCTACGTGGTTCGGTTGAAGTCGACACCTACGCGTGACCCTCCATGACCTCTGCGGAAGAGAAGCAACCGCGTGGCGACTTTGCACACTTCAAAATTAGACGGATCCTAAGGCCAGTGTACCATTCTAGACTCATAGAAACTCGGTGACCAAATCCACAAGAAAAGGCAATAAATAATATTAAGTAGATACTATTTACTGTATTATTTATAACCCGACCTACCTACCTACCTGTGAGCCACCCCTAAACAACGGTGAGTGCCGCAGGACAACGATCTCTATGGTCGGCGCACCGGCAGCGGCCGACGAAATTATTGTCACCGAGCCCAGCAGGTCACCCACCCAGTCGTCTCTGGTAGGGACAAAGTAGGGCTCGGCGACGATAGCCACGCTGATGGACCACTGCGCCATTGTCTGCAGGAGAAGATCCTGAGCTCTGGCGCAGTGGTTCAGATTCGTTTGGAGGATGCGGAGGCGGTGTGGGTCCATTACTGGGTGTCCATAATTTCCTCCGCACCCTCCGCCACAGAAGCGGTGGTCTCTTTATTGTTGCCGGCCGGGCGGCCTGACTGGGCAGGTTTCTTTGCCCTGGGCGCGGCGCAGTTCTTCGACCCGGCCATGTGAGTGGCCGGCTTGCCCGCCGCAGCACAAATAATGCAGTGCGGCGTGGCTTTGCAAGTACCGGCCACATGACCGGGCTCGCCACAACGGTAGCAGCGGCCGCTGCAGTCGACCTGGGAGGTGCAATTGACGCCGACGTGGCCTCTGGAGAGGCAGCGGAAACACCTCGCAGGTCTAGGCTCCAGGAGTTTTACCTGCGCCGACACCCAGCCTACCAACAGTCTTCGACCGTCGGCCAGCTTTTTCGCAGCCGCCACGGGGCAAGAGGCTATTAAAGTCCCCGTGCCGCCGCGGCCCATAGCGATCGTGCCGCATCGGATCTGTGTCGATACACAGTCTACCGCCTTGGAGATGGCACCGACCACATCCTCTACCGTGACCGACTCGTCCAGGCCCGTCACTCGGACATCGGCGCTCATGTGGGGCCTGGACACCACCACCTGGTCCTTCGGCAGCAAGCCCTGAAGGGCTGCCGCCAGACGATCGGCCTTCTCACCACTAGAGGCACCGGGGACCTCCATGAGTCGAGCCCCGGTTTGGGTCGTTCTGAATTTCAGACCCTCCGTCAAGCCCAACTCATTGAGGTCGATATTCGCCTTGGCCGTCTTGAGAAGGTCCGCATAACTGTCACCTCGCTCAGCAGCCGCTGGCTGCAGTTTAAGGACCACAGCGGTGGAGCGAGGAATGCGAAGCTTCCTGTCTGCCCTCTTTTTGGCCTTCTTCGCCTTCTTGGTCGCTTTGGCGGCCTTCTTTTTTGCCCCTACAGTCTCCCATGCCTTTTCGTTTGTAGAAGGCTGGGCTTGGGGGGCATCGACGGCGGGCGCGGGTTTGGCCGGTCCAGCGGCCTTTGCCTTGGTCTTCTTTTGGCGCTTATTGTTGTTGGCCAGGGCTGTAGCCGTCGCCGGCGCCGCAGCTTTAGCAGCATAGGATGCCGCTCCGGCCGGTTGCGCTGGCGGCGATGGCGGCGGTGGCGGCGGCGGCGGCGGCTGAGACCTCCGACTATCTGCCGCTAGCGGCGGTCGAAGAAGGCGACCCTCCATGGCCGAGAAGCCCGACCGAAGCTCCGCCAGCTCCTTTCGGATTAGAGCCAGCTCCGGACTCTCAACCGCGCGCTTATTGGCATTGCCCTTTTGCTGCAGCTCAGCGCGCAGCTCCTCATGCTGCCGGCGGAGTTCCGCTACCTCTGTGGATAGGCGTTCGTTCTGCGCCTGCAGCCGTCGTGTCTCCTCAGAAGCCGTCCGATTGAGAAGCGCCTCGGAAAGCTCCGAAATCAGCTTGACGGACTCCTTGAGGGACTTTTGGCAAGTGCCCTTGAGCCCCTTGGACACTTGGCTCACGGCCCGGACTGCCTCGAGCGCGCTATCCAACTGCGCTCGGATCTCCGAAGAGGTCAGGTCTTCCGGATCCTTGTTATTGGCCAAAGAGTGGCGGCTATCCCGTGCAGTCGCTACCTTGCGGCTTGCGGCCTCCACAGCTCGCTCCTCCTCAGCCAACCGGTCCTCCCAGTCCTCCCTTTTCTTCGCGGCCTGTTGGTCGGCCCTGGCCTTTCCGATGCCCACGTATTTGCCGTGGGTCGGTGGACGGCCTCTTCCTTTGCGGCTCGATGTATCGCTCGAGGGCGACTTCGACCTCGACCTCGACCTCGAGCGCGCCTCCCCAGAATGGGACCGCTTGCGCGGATTGCGCGAGTGTGAGGAACTCACGCTCATTGAACTGTCGGACTCCGACAGGTCAACGACGCAGTCCCTCATCCACTGCTCCTGCAGATTTTTCTGCGCCTCCATCACGTGCTTCTGCACCACCTCGTCCGCGTGCTCTCGCACCTTAACTTTCTCCACGTGCTTACGCACCTTAACTTCGTCTTTGGTCTTTTGTTTTAAATACTTCGAGATATCCATCGCACTTTAGGTCCCCGGTCTGCCACTCCGTTACGGTGGTCAGACACGGTTCTCTATTATCACACTCAAAACACTCAAACACTCAAAAAACCATGTAATCGCAGCTATTTCGCATTGGTCGCTACGAGTCACAGCGCACTTTAGCCGCCGGTCTGCCACTCCGTTACGGTGGTCAGACACGGCGTTGCCCGGGGGATACTACGAGGAAGTATGCGCTGTGGGGGATCCCCCAACCTAACCTAACCTAACCTAACCGTTCTCATCATGAGAAAAGGCCCGAGCCCAGCAGTGGGACATGTACTAGATACGGGGCTGCTATTATTATTATTTTTATTATATTCATAATCATTAGAACACAATTTCTATCCTTAATTATTATTTTATGTATAATAAGTATGTATTTACAAAAGAAAAGTATATATGTAGTAGTATCAGTTATTCTAGTACCCATAGTACAAGCTCTGCTTAGTTTGGGACTAGATGGCGTTGTGTGTAAGTTCTGAGATATTTATTTATTTATTTAATTTCTAGGTTAATTATCTAGAACATTTTCTGCAGACAAATTAATTCAAGAGTCATCAGTAAAGGTATGCGGCAAGCAGCCTTGTTTAAAAAACACTGCTCTAGCATTGACATTGGCATCAACGGTCAATATTTAGACAATCGATGAGCCACCCCTACCATGGTCGCCATTGGGTCAAGGCTCTACGCTAGTGATGTGCTGAGGTGTGATATTCGATATTTATATGTCATTTGGATACGCTATAAATATAAAGGGTCAGAGCTCACGTACTTCGCGTGCAGACTTGAGAGTTTTCGAGTACTTTTTCATAATTAGAATTTATTCATGTTCTAGGTAATTCATCGCAACTATTACCTCTTCCCAGGCTTGATTTAAATATATTCGATGTTTGCTAGCTTCATATATTTATTTAAGCTCTGGTACATATATAATATTGTAGTGGACTCAAAGCTGAAGAAAACCATATCTTAGTTGAAAGTTTAACTTGTTGCTGAGTTGTCACATTTGATTTAAAATTTAAAATATTAAATAATAGAAAAATAATACTTGTTGTTTAGTCTTAGTATTAAAAAAAAAATTATGGTGACTATTTTAATTTTACCCTTTATTAATATAGGTCTGGAGGATCCGTTACTTTCTCGAATCATGTATAGGAATACTAAAAATCCAAATATTCGGTTTGCAAATAAAACATTACGGTATTCATTTCTCTAGAATACCTCGGCACATCTCTATCATGGTGTACCAGTTTTCCTTCAAGGCCTCTTTAAATAATTGAGTGATTGGTACGTTGTGTACGTGCTAGGTTTTCGCGCTACGACGGGTAATTGACGGCTAAAGAAACGATTGGAATAAATAAGGTTGCCTTTGATTTTGTCGACATTTTGTAGCAACGCACTAGATAACAATTAAGTTTTTATAGTAACACCAATCAAGCCATTGAAACGTACAAAAACATGATAATAATAATAATGATTTTGCTGCTTTGCATGAATAAACACAGAATCCATAACACACATTTTACAGGGTAGCTATTTGAAAATTAAACAAAATATTTACTAATACTATTCAAACTTACGTGAGATGACATTACTTCTAGAGAATAAACGGGTTACTTTATATTTGGTTTAAATTTGGTTTTGAGCTGAGCTGATTACCTTAATTTACCAGTATTTTCGAAATTTTGGTTTGTGCGGGTATTCATGCAAAGCAGCGATTTGTTTTCTACTTTGGTTGTCTAAATGTCATATTTGATGCTATCATATTAAGCTTTCTATTAAAGTATATAATTATAATTATGTATTTTAGGTTAAGGTATTTATCTATGGGTCTATGCAGCCTGAAATTAATGATTTATTATTATTAAAGGAAACTCAATAAATGTTTTCAGCGTGTTGTATTGTGGGTAATAAAACCTAAATGCATTATTATTTATAGCGTAGATTCAATACTATAATCACTATCACTACTATACTATATAAGACAACGCTATCGCTTCTATTTATATGAACCCAGGTATTTTTTTATATGAAACATGCTTACTACATAGTTCCTTTAGGTTATATATCTATATAGGTTCAAATCCTGGCCATTACACCACGGACGTGAACTACCTCCTAACACAAGCGAATTAAGGTGTAGAGGAACAGGGTGTGATGTTCCTCCACCACAAAAGGAGGATCCTCCGATCAGGCTCGGTGGTATTGCTTGGCGGACAGCTGTCCAATGGTAGCGTATTGGAAGTGGTATATATAGTCACTTGCTGTGAACATTTCGATATCGCGATTCAGCACTCGCTGTCACGTGACATTTATTATGTGCGGATACCGCCACATCACTCCCCTCCAAGACCGGAGGTCGATGAGAGTTCCAGTGAGTCGGAACTGAATGCCGCTGAGTCTACAGTGAGTCGAGACTGTGTGCCGCTAATGCCTCAGTGAGTCGAGGTGCGCGGTGGAGCGGTGAGATTCCCTAGTGAGTGGGGTGATGCTGCGTGTTCAGATCACGTCGGGGTCACCAATGTAGAGGAACAGGGTGTGATGTTCCTCCACCACAAAGGGAGGATCCTCCGATCAGGCTCGGTGGTATTGCCTGGCGGACAGCTGTCCAATGGTAGCGTATTGGAAGTGGTATATATAGTCACTTGCTGTGAACATTTCGATATCGCGATTCAGCACTCGCTGTCACGTGACATTTATTATGTGCGGATACCGCCACAAAGGTTAGCTGGAAGGGTTAACAAAAATATTAGTAATTTGTATTCGCAAATTACTAGTGAGCTCTAAAAAAAATGTACCCGGAATATAATAGAATAGAATAGAATATCATCTATTTCTAAGTATATAGTATTTCAGGTTTTACAATTAAAATACAAATGGTTCACATATACTACCGTACCCGGTGTAGAAATATTACAATTCTTACCATATAATCTATTTATACTATTTTACATTTTATAGCGAGCGGAGCGAAGCCATAGCGGGTCGCTACTTGATCTATTAAGAGTACTTTCATGTAATCAACTGTTCTTCTTTGACGCGAACAAAGCTACATGTCGCAATAACATTAACATTGAACGATTGTGCAAATGTATCACTTATATCATTGTCACGTATTATTATAGGCGATGACTGAAAGGTCCTTCGATCATTGCGGATGATCCGCTAGGGAAATTACCACTCATGATGAGAATATTTATTTGCTGAAGAGGCTATGAAGGCCGTTACTATCGTCAATAAACTTGACTGGTATAGCTATTACGAATATGTATTAGGGTAGGATAAAGAAACATATGACGACCGGATGGCGGAGTGGGTAGTATCCTGCGATAGTATCATCCGATCCGAGGTCCCGCTTAAGACAAATCTTTGAGTGCATGAACATGAGAGTTTGTCTTAGTCTGGCTATTTCTATGTATAATAAGTATGTATTTACAAATAAAAAAGTATCAGTTATTCTAGAACCCATAATACAAGCTCTGCTTAGTTTAGGAATAGATGGCGTTGTGCGTAAGTTGTGAATTATTTATTATATCTTGGCCTTATTTTACAATTAATAGAAGGTGAGACGGTGGTGCTTTTATTCAAGTCGCCATTAGATTATAGATTAGTTAAAAACGATCCCGCCAGTGTTAATTTCATAAAGCTTGCAGTTCTTTGTACTAATTGGCTAAATGAGTTCGTCAGACTAACCGAAAGGGAAGCGTATATATATCTCGGATGTTATGAAAAGGTATGAAAGACATGTGGCTAGGAGAGTGATAAGAGAGATTAAATAATTATCGATGGATGACAGGCGGATACAGACAGAAGAAAAGATGGATGGATTGTGTGAAAAAGATATAAAAGAGAAGGTAGTGAGTGATAGCGAGATGGCTGATAGAGGACAACCAAGGACAATTGCGGACCCAAAATATAATGGAATAAGGGCAGGAAGAAAGAAAGGGAAGACTAAATGAGTCATTTATAACTTACTGATGAGTGGGTTCCCTCTGATGAGATTGGTGAGGTTGAGCTTCAGGTCAGTGCCGTAGTCAGCTTTGTATTTGTAGGAGTTGATCTTGTAGTGGCCCTCGCTCTTGTTGTTCAGCACCACTCTCTCAACCACTTCTAGGCGGATACGTTGGTTGTCTGGAATAATAACAACCTGATGAGAGATTTTGTTAGAACTTAATTTATTATTAGTATTCAAATTCTAAGGGCAGCGATAGCCGAGTGGGAGACCATAGGACTGCGAAGTCAATGGTTTTGGGTTCGAACCCACTTCTGTTGAAAAAACGTTAAGATTCGTCCTTTCGACGATATGTGTGTTTTGTCATATAAATTATCGCTCGCTAACGGTGAAGGAAAACATAGTGAGGAAACCTGCATGCTTGAGAGTGCGTGGTGGACTATGGCCCAACCCTTCACATCATGAGAAGAGGCCCGAGCCCAGCCATGGGACATGTAATAAATACAGGGCTGCTATTATTATTATATATTATTTTATTGTTTTTAGCAATTTACATAAAGTATTTGTCGAAAAAGTGATCGATTAAACAGTGTATCTACTCCTTGTGAAAAAAAAATTATAATGTTGCTATAAGCAGATAAAAAGGAAATACATAAAAATCTTGTTCTTGGCATATTCGTGTAGGTATTAAGACCGATGATCATTGAAGCCTACACTTGTGAAGCCTACATTGAAGCCTAAAGCCTGAATTACACTATAAAACTAGTTGCATGAAAGTAAATTTGGCCGTGTCGCAATGGATAAGGCATCAGTCTTACGATCGAGAGGTCGTGGGTTCGAATCCTGGCCATTACACCACGAACGAACGAACTTCCTCCTAACAAGAGCAAATTAAGCTTAGCTGGAGGAACTTTTTAACTGTTTCTTAGTATAATTTGCTAAGCATAGCTAAATGCCATAAAAATAATCAATAAAAAGTTGAAATAACGTGTGCGTTCATTCTTAACAGCATTTGTGCTGAATGTAACTTCGCCATGTTGGTTTGTATCCTACTTAAGATAGGTGCAAATGGATGAACGTGACGTCACGAAATGACGTAACATACAGTTGAGAAATTTAGGACCCTGGCAAGAGGTGACCGTAGCTGGTTGGTTAAACCAGCTGCCCGCGGTTTGCAGAAGGCGCGGTTCAAATCCTACCGGTCCCATAACTTTTTGAACTGTTTTTTAGTTAGTTAACAAGAAGTTAACAATAATACCAGTGTTGTTTCTAAAAAATAAAAATAAAAAGGGACCACTAACAAATCTTGATCTTGGCAAATCCATCAGTGTCAAGATTGAAGAGCAGGAGACGACCGTTGAGGCTGTAATGTCCTCGGATGGTGAAGTTGCAGTGCATGTCGAATACGAAGGTTCGTTTCTCACGGCGGGATCTGAAAATGGCCAATTCTCATATTTAAATTCATGATGATGGAATTTAAAGAACGAAGGTAAGAAATCGGTTCTAGGTGCACGAAAAAAATACTTCTTGTTCTTACTAATATATTGAATGTAAAATAAATTAACTGCTTTGATGGTCTAGTGAACTCTAGTGGTTAACATATGCGCCTCTCAATGCGAGGTCTTAGGTTCGATGCCCGGGTCGGCAAAGTGTTATTCTTGATTATTTGTCAGGCGATTCACAATAGCAGCACGGACTTGCAATTGTGCCCAGTGGATGGCGATAGGCTCAAAGAAAATAGAACCTAATCATAACAGGTGAAGTACGGGTGATGTACACCTCTGCCATACCGTTCTGGAAAATATAGGCGTGATGTTATGTTATGTGTTATGTTAGAAAATTAATTCTGTCTGTATGTCAGTCACGCTTTCAAGGCTCAACAACAGAACCGATCCTGATGAAAATTGAAATGGAGTTACTTCAAGACCTGAGGCAAACTACAAACAGGAGAAACTGATACAAATAAATACTATTACTGCTTCGATGGTCTGGCTGGTGGTGAGGTTGGATTTAAGCCCAGTGTATGGCGATAGGCTCACCTTCTATCCCATTGGATCTATCCAAGTGGATGGCGGAGTGGGTAGTGTACCTGCCTGCGACGCCGAGGTCGCGGGTTCGATTCCCGCTTAAGACAAATCTTTGTGTGCATGAACATGAGGGTTTGTCTTAGTCTGGGTGTTTCTATGTATAATAAGTATTTATTTACAAAAGAAAAGTATATATGTATTAGTATCAGTTATTCTAGTACCCATAGCACAAGCTCAGCTTAGTTTGGGACTAGATAGCGTTGTGTGTAAGTTGTGAAATATTTAAAAATAACAGGTGAAGTGTGGGTGTTGTACACCTCTGCCCAACCCTTCTGGGTAATATAGGCGTAAAGGCGTTATGTTATGTTATATTAAATATTATCCAAAACAATAACGCCTCTAAAATGTAGCACGTAACTATTTGACTATATTATAACCGGTAAAGCCTGTGGATGAAATTTAATACACTAGTTTCGTAATCTTAGTGGGACATTTCAAATTACTAGGTCAATACCTGGCATTAAGACCAATAAAGTACGTCAGCCAGCTCATTAAGAGGAAACAATTGCTTGGCTGTTTCTCATACAAATGTAATATCGGTTTAACATTCATATTATTAAGTTTGTATCTATTTTTATAGACAAATCATATTTGCAACATTACGACAAAACTAAAAAACATGTTTGTTGTCGCTCATTTTTTCAACAATTATTATTTAATTTTTAAGTTTGTATGTAAACTAATTAATTATTAAAACAATTTTGACAAAATAGCCACAAACAACCATGCATTTTAGGGTTTAAGATGTGTATGTACTTTTAAATATATCATTTTAATAAAATTACACCAGATGTTATCATCAACATTGCATGCCTTCCGGTTAAATATGGTAGACCGTTTTGCTCTGTAACATCAATGTATAAATATCATAAAACCCATATTTGCAATAAATTATTTGAGTTTTGAATTTGAAAAGACTTAATAATATTAAAGTTAAACATGTATTACGTTAGAATAAAAACACAGCGCTTGGGAGTCTACCACGAACGTTCACTAATAGACGAATAGACCTTCAAGCTTTTGTTAATCGCTCATAATTCTATCAATCGTGTAAAGTATTGGTTTTCAAATGTCATTGTTTTGGTAGTCATGGCATTTAGATTACCTTATTATTGGAAAAGGCGTGATGATTACGGATGTACCCGACCCGATCTTACACATATATTGTGAACAGGACAGATTTGTTTTTTTTGTTTGTTTGTTATGAAAGAAAAAAAGAAAACTTATTTATTCTGACAAAAATAAATAACAAAATAAAACAATAAAACTTACAATACTAAACAATTTCTTTGCCAGAAGTGGACATCTTCTCAGCCATATTTTTTTTTTTATACTACGCCCACAGCGAACGAACGTGTAGTCCACCTGATGGTTAGTGGAGTACAGCCCATGGACATCAACAATCCACAAAAGCAGATTATAGATGCGTCGCTGCAGCTGAGGACTACGGTGCTTCAGGGCCTGATCTCACCACCAAACCGGAACACAGTAATGGAAGCACTACTATTTGGCGGCAGGTTAAAGGTGAGACGGTGGTGCTGCCGCCTTCGAGCTCATTGAAAATCAGCGCTGCAGAGCAACAAAGCCCTGCAGCGCTGATTTTCAGATGGCGCCAGAGAGAGGACGTGTTATGATTTAAGTGCACGGTTGGCGTAGTGGTTAAAGCGCCTCATCACTTCCAACTGATGTTGTGGGTTCGATCCTCTCACGGGACAAATCATTGTGATCCGCAAAAAATTGTTCTGACTCTGGGTGTGCCCTGTGTGTGTGAAATGTATGCTTGTGAACACCCCTGCGACACAGGAGTTATTCCTAGTGCGGGCGTCGTTTTAAAAAAAAAAAAACAAAAACTACTATACCGATTACATCACCTTTAGAATGCTAGATTATTGCTAATAACTTAGGCTACATTTTATCTAGGTAAAACGCAGATTAAGCTGTTTTAAAATAACGTGTTATTTTTCGATAAGGTGAAAATTACTACCTAGACATATTAAATCATTCTGTAATTAGTTGAGTGTTTTATTGACCTTTTTCCTTGATTTATTGACTTGATATTGGAATGACGATCGATAGACCATTAGTCTTTTGCTGCAATATTAAATGCAATCACCCCTTTAACCTCTACAAAGGCAATTTGAAGGCATTTTTTAGTCAGTCACCTAGTATTTTTACCGGCTATTATTAACAAAAACGTTAGGTACTTTGATTTATTTAATAATTACACATTCTTAGTACCTAGGTTTTAGTTAAGATTGCCCGCAGAATGACCGTTCAGGTTAATAACTTAGTAGGTGACTTTGAAAACGAACAAGCAAAAACTGATTAAGATTATATACAAAAATAGATTTCGTAAAACATAAATCACTCATGTGCATGTATCACTAATTAGAGTAGCATCTTTTCAAAGCTGGTAGTTAAATTACTTGTCGAATATTGTAATCTACCAGAAACTCCTTAACAAAGTGTTATCGGAATCGTTGTGCCTGAGAAATTAAAATGTTTATAAGCAATTAAATAACAAATTCAAGGCTGCAGCTGAAAATCAGTGTTAGGTGACTGTAGTTCATTGCAGTCACTTAACATTATGCTGAACTGCTGGCCTTTTGGTACAGACTGTATAATTGTATTTGACTGTATTTCCTGTATTGTTTATTTTATGTTTTGTGCCAATAAAAATTTTCTTTCTTTCTTTCTTTTTATTTCAATTGCCGATGTTTGAAATATTGTGGACAATATTCTGTACACTGTAACACGAATTAATGATGTTTATATTTATTCTAACAACATTCAAGCATTTTAGTACATATTGACCTCGATGGTCCAGTGGTTAGCGTATGCGCCTCTAATCGCGAGGTCTCGGGTTTGATGCCCTGGTCGGCCAAAAGTGTTTAAGTCTGATTTTTTTCGTCAGTAAATACTCAATAGAAGCACGGAGTTGGAATTGTGCCCGGTGGATTTCGAAAGGCTCATCCTCTATCCCATGGGACCTAAACATAACAGGTGAAATGTGGATGTTGTACACCTCTGCCACACCCTTCTGGGTAATATAGGCGTGATGTTATGTTATGTTATCACCCAATGATAGGTAATTAGAAAACCATTATGACAAAAAATACTTGTTATACATATTTAGACCTATAACTCCCATACCCTGATCTGTGCCTGATTAAGGCTAGATTATGTTAAAGATAAAGATAAAGATAAATTTGGATTTTTTACATTAAATAGAACGCCAGAAGCAATTACAATATCCAATGGCCCCAATGACAAGGCCAAATACACACATTCACTCACACAAGCACACCCAGTCTCAGAACAAATCATCGCGAATCACACAAAGATTTGTCCCATGTGGGGATCGAACCCACAACACTAGTGCAGTGGAGAGAGACCGCTTAAACCACTACACCATACGTGCAGACATATGTGACTTATATTATATTATCTGCGTCTGCCAATACTTCCAGAACGTATTTACGTGAACGATATAAACGTGGAGTGGTTAACTCAGCGTTTCGCAAGAGGTGAAGAAACTCTAGGCTAGGCTTTGCGTACGTACAAGTACGCTTGCGAAATGCTTGCGGATGGCAGGATTGCGTAGTCGTGAAGGTAAATTCGTTTGAGGACAATTTTATTTTCCTTGGGTTATTTTTTAAAGGTTTTTAAAGTATCAACAAGGCTATTGAGTCTAGATATATGCGTTTTTATACGTTACTCACACTATTGAAGATTTATAGTATATCAAATTTTCTGGATTACATAATAGCAACTATATAAAAGGCTGTATAAAAATTGGTGACATACCATAGACACAAAAAGAAAAAGATAAAAATTCTTAATTTGGTTTTTAAAATATGGAACATTTCTTATTGACATGTAGAGACTACTGTGTCTCTACAAACTTCAAATAAAAAGCCACTCCAGAGTGATTTTTATTTATTTTTCTAATAAATTATCATCTGCTATACGTAAATCCATCCATCCATATATATATATATACCAAAGATTGCGTAAGGCTGGACACAACCCAATTTCTCATAACATGATGTCTACTCCTTGATAAAAATTCGATTTTATACAATATATGCTTTGTCAAGGTCAAAACGTTATGTATGCATGAGCACGAATAATATTAATGAGTATTTGCATATTTCTCGTAATCATCCGTAGTATGTAACAATAAGGATACAGATAATTTGTCTGTTACCGCTTAAGAAGTTCGATAACTATCCTGCCCCTTTATTACGATTGATGTTGATTGTAAGTGAATCACATTCATATTATTATGTCAATTTATGGTACAAATTTTATTTTGACACATGAATCCGTTTCAATCACAATCAACATGAAACATAGTAAGGGAGCCGATCGATATTACCGCCACCGATCTGAGATGGTATCGAAAATTTCGGAGATAAAGATAAAGAAAAAGAGTAGGTAAACTCGACACAATCAGGGTAGGCCCGCGAAATTGCCGCCGTATAGGTAAAGTCAAAAATCTGGGCGGGTAGTTAAATGCACTGTCTCAGCCACTCGTCTAGGGTTCACACTTTACGTATATCTCGCGAGCCGCCAAGAAGTTTGACGTTTGGTATACTCATATATATCTATCATACAATAGTGAGGAAAATTGTTTGCCGATATACCGAGAATGATTTAGAACCATACAGCGACTACAACAAGGAGGACAGACAGACTGTTTCGACTCTAAAATATTTTTTTAAAATAAGCATGTCTGAAATGAAAAATTTACTGGGTCAATCACAAGTAATTTTATGATGAGAGCAAAATACTATGGCAATGGTAATCATTGAATTTCGAAACAAATATTAAATGATTATAAAGAAAAGAAGATTTTGCACAATTCTTTTATTTATTAGAATCACATTTTAAAAACATGAGAGTCAGAAGGTTAATAAATGTATAGCAATTAAACCATAGTGTTGTAATGGTCTCTGTCCGTGACATTATGTCAAAGAGTTCTTTGTTTTTCATAATGAATTCATGAGGACTTAACGATGTTGGTAAGTGACTATAAAAGGTGTAAACCAATAGAACTGCAGCTTCCTGATTGCCATTGTATTGTTACGGTTGAAGACTGCTAATAGAAGATACCTTATAGAAGCTTCTTTTCCATGCCTGTCTTTAAAATAATAATTTAAAATAGTAATTATATTCAAGTCAAATGCTTCTGAAAACAGGCCGTAATTTCTAGCATACAATGTTCAACAAAATATTTTATCACTACTTTATTTTAAATCACTTAACTAATAGCTGGACTGAGCTCGATTGAATCCAACAGGTTTATTTTTTTTGAGGAACAAGAACGAGGGCAAGTCCGAGAGTAATGGTTTTCAAAACCAAAAATAAAAAGATATACTACGAACTGCATAACCTTCTTCTTTCTGAAGTCGGTTCAAGGGTTAAGAAGGATACCTAAAGATAATAAAATATTGATGACTGGACCTTGGATTGGGATAAGCCTCTTTAATTCATATAATGTAACTGGGTGGTTGACTGCCTTGTCCTAAATGGTTTATCCGAAATTCATATTACAAGGATATTTTACGCCCATTCCTTATATAACCTAGTACTAATAAATTTAACCATCTATGTCATCGAACAATGGTCGGAAAATAATATGTTTTATGTGAATTTGCAAAACTGGAAATCAAAAAATAATATTCGTAAGGTGTCTGTGTCGTTCACATTTTTTTGTGTGCACTAATCTAACCTATCCTAACAATATTTTTTTGCGTCTGTAGAAAAAGCAGTTAATAAGGACCATTAGCTAGGCTTTATGGAAGGTCACTTTCAGGTTGCTCTGTAGAGTCATGCTAATGTTTTTATTGAGGAGAAGAGGATCCAAGGGTGGTAAGTATACCAGCGTTTTTGATGCCTATAGCGATGTCATTGAAACATTACATATTTGGGTGGTGACTTGAGCGTAGTCGCTAGTCTTGTGGGTTTTAAAGATTAAAAGATTATTTATTTTGTTCCAACATGTGTAGGTTTTTGGTGTTACATTGTGTTTCATTCGAATTGAATCTTTACAGCTATTAGTAAAGTTTTTAGTCTAGGTGTGGTTTGTTCTAAGCAAGTCTGTGCCTTGGTAAACCCGACATATGAATAAATTCTAGTGCGGGTAGTTATAAAAATATCAATTGAGGTTTGTACTTACGAAACTTTATCCGGGATGCAAGTGCTTAGTCCAATCAGCTTGGCATTATGGAAAGTCATCTTTAGATTCCCTGGTAAGGTCATGCTGATATTCCTGTCTAGGAGTAGAGGATCCAGGGGTGGTATGCCAGCGTCTGGGATGCCCTGGACTATGCCCGGGATGGCATCCATTGTGGCTTTTGTAAAACATTCGTCGCTCAGCTCTGAACATGGGTGAATGTAGTCAGCTGGAATAAAAATATGGTAATTTAAAAAAAGCGTTTTATAAATGGGTCCAAAGGAAAATCTCCTTAACTTGACATGTTTATTTGTGGCTATTGACGAACTCTTCTTTTAACCGACTAGATCCGCAGCTTTATAAAACCAAATTAATGTATTGTCATACTGATGACATTGATTATATATTTGTAAAGTATCAAAATCAAAAGATAACACAACTCGTTTTACGTAGTTAAAGATAAAGCTAAAAAACATAATATATGAAAAACTGAAGTTGCTGTTTCAGTACCTGACGACAGCAAGTTTGTCTCTACGAGTTTAAAATGATGATTGCATAGTTGGCGTGATGGTTAAAGCGGTTTGTGTGATCCGCAAAGATTTGTTCTGACTCTGGGTGTGCTTTGTGTGTTTGAAATGTATGTTTGTAAACACCCCCGCGACACAGGAGTTATTCCTATTGCGGGAGTAGTTTAAAAAGAAAAAACTAGAATTTGATTTTGCATATGGCAAATCAGAACAATAATAGAGGATTGGACAATGGAAGTGCAAAATATTAGGATTATTTACTAAAACAAGAGATCTATGTAGTACACAAGTGTGTAGTATGTAGTAACATTGTAGTACACAAGTATACTTAGTAAAGAAATCATCTACTAACAACTTATTGAAAATGGGCACAGTCTACCTATACATTTTTCACGGCGTTTATAAATTTAATTGGTAGTTGCGAGGGTTTCTCAATTACAAGTTATTTTAATAACAGTTTATGCTCAGTAACCATTCGTGCCTTCGGTGACAATATGGTTGCTAGTTTTTTACTGTGATTATCTCCGATTGACCTTATGTAAATTACCAACTATACGTATATTGTCAATCAATTATTTTTTTAGTCAATACCTAGACTTTTTGTTTATGTTTGTACATAGTTGGAATATTAACTGTACCGGTTTTTGTTATTTATTGGTAAATCATAGTTTGAGGTCCTTTAGCTTCATGAATACATTAATCTTCTAAGGGTGTCATACAAAATGTCACAAAAGCAGATTGAACTTAGATGCGTCGTTTCATCTGAGAACTAGGGTGTTATGCCTCATGTGCCGGTAATTGGGCTTTATCTCATCAGCAAACCGGAATACTATGCGATTTTTTTAATGTGTTTCGTTTTTTTTATGTGTTCCATTTGCTTGAAGATGAATGAAATTTTCGATCACATAGCTGTCTCTTACGAAAAATTTCGCT
Source organism: Hypena proboscidalis (assembly GCA_905147285.1). Taxonomy (NCBI): domain Eukaryota; kingdom Metazoa; phylum Arthropoda; class Insecta; order Lepidoptera; family Erebidae; genus Hypena; species Hypena proboscidalis. The sequence continues at coordinate 5,523,260 of LR990147.1, forward strand.
CATAATACACAAATAGAACAAATTCAAATTGGCCTAAAATCTGTTCTCATTTGTTTCGCATACTACAGTAAAGTAAGCATTACTATTAATTTGGCGGCAGCTTAATAGGTGAGACGGTGGCAGAGCTCGTTCACAAGAGCTCTATCAACATTGAAATATAGTCAATCAAACTGAACTGTTGGGCACAGCCAACTGGCTAATATTTCATTGGTGGAATATTATGATATAGCTGACCCAGTTCTCAGCACTGCAACTAATCTCAACAGAAACTGTTTACTCAAACAGGTGTTATTTTCCCTCCCATTGAGACAGAGAGGGGTTAGGCTAGTCAACGCTAGACTCAAGAGTTTTTTGTGGAGTTGCAAAACCGCCAATTTACGCTGGACAGTAAAATATTGGTTTAATGATTGTAAAACTTACTCATTGTTGTGGGTAGGTATTACTAGCGATTCAAACTCTCACCATCTGCAGTCGAATAATTTCTCCTTTACATCACTATTCCTATAGTTTTACAGCCGCGAATACAAATTGAAAATATAAACTTTATTTTAAACTTTGTCTTAAAAATTACGTAACCAATAAATTAGTAAAATGGCGGCACTAATGAAAATTAAAAATAAAATAAAACAATAGAAAAGCGAAATGTATCTCAGCGCCAATATTCAAAATTGGAACACACCTATTAGAAAAAGAACTTACGCAAAGGCACGAGCTGGAAACTGCCATAGACAAAAACGCACAACACCACAGCCACATAATGTCCGTAGTTCGACATTTCAAATCACTTGCACTTTTCTTTTTTTCACAACTTTTTAAATTAACATAAATTCTTTTTGCACTATTTGTTTTTTGCAACTGTATGCAGTAGCGTTGCATGCGAGGCCTGTTCCACGAATGTTCGCGACTGCTTGACTATGTGATCTTTAATTTCGTGATTAAACACCTCAAGGATTTAAGGTGCGATTTCTTGGCGACGACGACGTTGCGGGTGTTTTATACAAATAGCGGTGTAGATCTCTGTATCATGGCCAAACTCACTGTGCATCAAACCCAATTGGCACTTAAAAAAGTTATGTAAAATAGCATTAAGATAAAAAAAAATTGCAAGATGGACGTTTCGGCGTATTATTTTAAGTACAGGTGTAATTTATATTGTAGTTAAAAGGAGTTCTAAACTCCTATTTGACAAAAGAGTTGTTGTTTTATAATTAAAAGAACCCGTTTGCTAGTTTGTTAATATTTTGCAATGTACTGTAGACGGCGGTCAACCATGAATTAAAAAGGCAAGGAATACGCCCTTTCAAATACTTGCATGATTGAAATACAAATGTAAGTCCTTGACATCACTTCAAGGATTGACACATTCGAAAATAAATAATGAAAAATAATGTGTTTTTCGGAAATGAACGCGTTGATGCCTTTTAAAGGATCATTATATGATGGTTAACATCAAACAAACTGCCTCGTTGACTAGAGGTCTCGCGTTCGATTGCCAGGTCGCGCCATAGTGTTATTTTCTAGCAGGAAATTTCTCAATAGCAGCACGGAGTTTGATTTGTGCCCGGTGGTTAGCGATAGCGTAGTGGGACTGCAAAGTCTCAGGTTTGAACCCACGGCACTCACTTCTATCAATAAATCGATGATATTAGTCTTTTTGAAGATAATTATGTGTGTATTTATCATGAAAAATGATCGCTGGCTAACGGTAAAGGAAAAATATGTTAGGATTGTCCTAAAAGCGTTCGATATAATTTGATTTATAGTCTGCCAATTCGCACTTGATCAGCGTGGCGGACTATGGCCGAACCCTTCTCATCACGAGAAGAGGCCCGAGCCCAGCAGTGGGACATGTATTAAATACAGAGGTTCTATTATTATTATGCATCGAGTTTAATGGTCGGCGGAAGCAACATTATAAGTACAATATGACAATAGAAAACCAAGCATTTATTCTTAGCTCGTTGTCCTACGTCAATTTGAACGCAATCACCGGGTAATCACCACTACTTAGTATTGGAATCATTAGTTATTTACCCATTCGTAAGCTGCTCATGATGTAAAGGTCGCACTGCAGATGAGTGCAGTTTTATACTGATTTTTTTAAACTACACAATATATTAACGGTAGTATATGCGACCTAAGGATATCTGATATCTGTTATGTAATAATAATAAATATTCTATATTGTACACCAAAATACAAAAGAAAGATACATAAAATAAGCACTTAAAACTAGTTGTACAAGCGGCGGTGTTATTGCTTAAAGCAATTTCCAGGATAACAATATAGCTTCTACGGTACACGTAAAAAAAATAAGATAGGATAATATTCTTAAGTCTATGTACCACTTGGTACGATTATATACATATAAATAAATATATACCTAATAAATACATATAAATATATATACGGGGTGGATGCGACATAGCGACATTTATTGAAACCACAGCTTCTATACATGGTAAGTATCAATTTCCACCGGATAAAAATTCTCTGGCGAAAAAAAAAAATCACGTTCTCCGAACAAATTGCACGATCGCAATGTTCAAATTGTTCGGAGAACGTGATTTTTTTTTTTCGCCAGAGAATTTTTAAAGAAGAAGAAATACAGAGATGATTAGAAAATGAAGGCCAATTGAAAATTTTCACAGATAATATAGTAGGAATACATAAAGAAATTAGACATTTTCATATAGGTATAACAAATAATAAACGAAAAAGCAAGAATAAGACACAAGTAGGATTTTTGAGTTAAGAGAGAAAGAAAGAGTTACAAGGTTTTTTTGAGCAAACAAATCTAAATTTAAATCTTTATCAACACTCCGGCGTGCCGCATTGAACGTACGGCTAGCTCGAACCAAGAATGCGTTTTGCCTGTAAATTGTATTGCCTGTTGGTGTGTGAAGCAAGTGTGGTCTACGTAAAAATGCAGATGGCACACGCAGCTCTATGTTGCTTACTAGCTCACTCACGTCCACCGACCCCCTCGCCACATTTGACAGTAATGTCAGATCCGCAATTTTCCTTCTTTCTTCTAACGGTAGAAGATGATTTTTTTTGCACCTGCTATAATAATTGGTCAGATATGTATGCTATGTATATATGATGTTATGTATCTTAGGGGTCAGAAATATCCAAGTAGCAGCAATAGCAGTAAGGAATTTTGAATTGTGCCGGCTCAAACCCAATCGTATGAGACCTAAAAAAACAGGTGAATGAAATGTAGGTGTTATTTACCTCTGCAACTCCTTTCTGGGTTATATAACCTAACATAACATAACATCACGCCTATATTTCACCTGTTATGTTCAGGTCCCATGGTATAGGGGGTGAGCCTATCGCCATCCACCGTGCACAATTCCAACTCCGTGCTGCTATTGTGATTTTTCTGACGGCAATTTCTCAAATAACACATTGCTTAGCCCGGGAATCGAACCCGAGACATCGCGGTGAGAGGCGCATACGCCAACCACTAGTCCAACGAGTTAGTTGGGTTACATATTGGCTTGGTATTATGTTTATATTGTGTAGATAAGCAATACACAATATATTGAAGACTATATCATATCGAGACAGGTGAAGGCGTGACAATTTGAAGAATTTCAATTTCTAGTACATCTAAATTATTTTTGGCATTGCCGTCCAATAGTTAGTTTGTTTATTTGTATGACGCAGTAACAGAGATATTAACCTGTTACCCTTAAATTTAATCAGCATTGAACTCTCTAAGTCCCTGAACTATCGGTTTACGTAAGAAATTGCATTTACTTTTCTCTTTTTACTACCAATTATGCATTTCTTAATTATTATGACACAATTTATGACAAGGGCAACCTATAACCGCTTTATTTTCTCTTTCCAAAATGTCCATCCTGAGGTTGCCTGGAATAAATCGATTTAAGCGATAAGGCCGCCCTTTGTACACTTTTACTGTTATTTTTCTTTTCGTTGTCAGCTCTTAAGTTATTCATGTTATAAAAATTATGTACAAATAAAGTATTTTCTACCTATCTATCTACAAATACTACGACAGTTCTTTATGTCATTTTCAATACGGTGTTTTTCACCACCAGTCAATTGACATACTCTTTATACTACATATACATAGGAAGTACCTCTTTGCAGTATGTATTACTAGGTCTAGGGAAGTAAGTGATAGCGGAATAAAAGTGGGCAGCGGGATGAAAATCAGCAGCGGGAGGAAAAGTAGAAAATGCTCCCACTGCTATGAAGGAGAAGTCGTTGTTTCTCATTTTATGATTGATTTTTTTGTTTGTTGTTTTGGTACTTTCTTCTAGTTGATTATTTTTATAGCATTTAGCTATGCTTAACAAATTATACTAAGAGGTAAATCAAGGGTAAGAGGCGACCGTAGCTGGATGGCTAAAGCGGCTGCCCGGTGTGAAGTAAGGTCGCAGGTTCAAATCCTGCCGGTTCCTTATCTTTTTCAATTGGTACTTTCTGTTGTTATTAGTAGATTTTGAAATATTTGGTAATTTTTGGTAAATTTTGGTAGTTTCCGTTTTTTGGTAGCTTTTGGTAGATATTGCTGATTTTGGTAGATTTTATATAAATATAGCACTATGTATCTCTCGGGAGAAATGTTTTTTTAGGGTATATTATACAAACTACACCCTCGATGAAATCGACTACTTTCACCCCATGGTGTTACAATGTACTAATAATTCTGTGAACATTTTTTTTATGCATACATTTTGTAAGGCGATCAAACAAAATGACCGCATACCGTCTTGTACAAAGCTGACGAACTATTTATGGTTTGAAAAGCAAAAAAATCGAATTTGACTATATAAATAAAGTAAAATTATGAATTCATAATGTATGTACAGTGGGCCAAGCAATTAGGTATGCAGGGCAAAAACTTCTACGCCATACTGAAAACTAACTGCAATAGATATACATGTGTGAATTACATATTTAATAACTGTAATATACCCACTATTTAGATAAATAACTCACTTATCCATAACTGATGTAGTAAGTCCTTACTATGACATAGAAGTTTTTGCCCTGCATAGCTAACTCGTTGGCCCACTGTACATCTGTTGTGAAGTGTTGATTTAAATAAGTTGTGCCTTGGAGTTATTTGTTCATGATGAAAATACTCTAATATATCAAACAACCAAGTGACCATAACCAGATATATGAATCTATTTTTATTAACTCTGACCGTAACGCTTTCGTGTTGACATAAAATATATCGGGGCCACAGTAAATAGTAGGAGGACATACATACATAGGAATATAGGATACCTACAAAGGGAGATAGAATTTTATATATAAAAAAAAAAACGTTTATTCTTAACATCACGCCTATATTCCCCAGAAGGGTGTGACAAAAGTGTAACACCCACACTTCGCCTGTTATGTTAAGGTCTCATGTGATAAGATGTGAGCCTATCGCCATCCACGGGGCTTCATTCCCACTCCGCACTGCTAATTAGAATTTTCTGACGAAAAAATCCCGAATAACTCTTTAGCCTGACCCAGGAAAACCCGATACCTTACAGTGAGTGGCGCATACGCAACGGGGCAGAAAAGTAAAGATAGGGTTAAGATAACTTAATAGAATTTACTTTGTTTTATTTAATTTCGCCGGTCATTTGAGAGTGTCCTACTAACTCATAAACCCTGTTTTAACGGCAAATGCGGAATACGAAAAATTTAAAGTGACTTTGTAAAATGACGTAAGAAAAACCTAGATGGGTCATACTCAGAAAAAGTGTACATTTTAAATTTGCAACTAAACTGATAAGTAACGAAACTGAGAATTTCGTCACGAAACTGATGTCATAAGGTTTGGTGCACATGGATTGGACAAATAAAACACGTGATTATATTTGGCTTATAATCAGTCTAATTCTCAAAACTAATAATAATTTGCATAAAATTAAATAGCTATCAGCTGCCTGCGGCTTCGCTCTACCTATCCTACTTACCCTACCTACAGTACCTACAAAAAACAAAAACACCTTGTCTGGACATTTACACTCAAAATAAAACAGTAATCACACAAATCGATCAAGTCGTTCTCAAGTTATGCGCGTAAACATTTCGGGGATTCATTTAAAGAAAAATATTGTTTGCTGGAGCTAATATTCAATTCCTTTTGCAAATAAAAATAATACATGCATATTTCCTATAGTAACGGTCTTTTTGACTGTGTGAACTAAGCATAAAAAATTTCAGATTCGTAACGTAACGCAATTTACTGAGAAATTATAACATCTTAAAATATTTTTACGTAAACCACGTGTTTATCTCGCAAGCACTAGGCGTATTCGTTAAGCTAATACAAAAAATATGTCATGATCAACATGAAGTAAACAAAAATATTGTAAACTTACCACAATAATAGCTGTTTATCACCCTGATGTATTTTTTGTAAATATTTACTTGATACTCGTCTCGACTTGACGACTGCGGCGAAAACATAATGGCTACCGTGACAGTGATTTTGACGTGAGTATTAATGATGGCAGAATAGGAAAAACAAAATATACCACTTTAATTAATTGCGTTTCAAACTTTAATACGTGTTACTAACCCTGAGTAACGAAATATCATAATTTTGGGACCAAATTAGTTTAATTAAAATATTTTTTTTATAAATGATTTAGTAATAAAATTGGTCCTAATTGGTTACCTGATTCATGAAGAATAATATAGCCACAATCAATGTTAACTAAAGCAATAAATACTCGTAACAATTTATCTCTGAAAATGTGTAATGGTCATTGGGACACTCAAAGAATGTATGATGATATTTTATAACAATGTTTTGACGTTCAAAAAATATACTCTTATAACAAAAAAATATATTTAAATACCAGAAAAATCATCATATTAATAGATTAACATAACAAAAAGAGAGGGGAAAAAGAAAAATATCATAATATTAGATATTGACTTCAATATAAAGTAGCGGGCGGGACAAGAAAAGATACCAAATGTACACTTTTTCTGAGTATGACCCAGATAGATCTAAATTCTGTATTTACATCAATCAAAATGTATCATTAATTTCCATCGTAATGAGTAAGTAGTTTTACAAACTATTAAATCTAAAATGACTTGTTTCCGATAACATAATCGCCTATGAAATTAACTTTTAAATAGGTTTTGATCACTTATTCCTTATACTTATTGGTTACTACATTGTAAGTTAAATGATTTCAGTGGAGATATTAATAGAATTATTTAAAATTAAAGTTCTGCCCCCGTGGACAGTTATCATTAAATAAATTAATAAATCAAAATTACTACATACACACAACGCCATCTAGTCCCAACCTATACAGAGCTTGTACTATGGGCACTAGAATAACTGATACTTATACATAATTCTTTTCTTTTGTAAATAAATACTTATTATACATAGAAACACCCAGACAAAGACAAACCTCCATATTCAAGCAAACAAATCACCATCTGCCTAAAAATTTCAAAAATGTTTAGTTCAAATCATTAGCCAAATCAAATAGTTCAGTTTTTTGTTTTTTAGTTGCCTTACCTTGCGCTTACAGACTCACCCACTTGATATAGCCGTAGAAACGTCAATTTCTTTTGTCTTTTGACGTTTCTATATTTCTTGTTTTTTTATTAATATTTTTTGTCATTAAAAAAAAAAAAAAAAAAAAAAAATTGTCATGGCTACAAAGGCCTTTTTGACATTTCTTATTTTTTTTAATCGTTCCAATGGTGTTTTTAATATATGTATAGAGCGGCATATTAAATTCTTTATTTTGTAGTATAACATTTAGGCGGCGGGATTCTTCCTTTGACAGGTCAATTAATTCGCTGGCAAGGATTAACCGATGTAATCTGTGCACGGTGCAGTCAAATATTATGTGTTCTATTGTTCCTGTGGCTTCATTGCAGTTTTTGCACATGTTATTCTTTCTTCACAATACCAAGTCTATGTTCTATATAATTATATTATCGTATATTTGACGAACGGATGGCGGAGTGGATAGAGTAGAGATAGTTCGATTTCCACTTAAGACAAATCTTTGTGTGCATGAACATGGGGGTTTGTCTTAGTCTGGGGGTTTCTATGTATAATAAGTATGTATTTACAAAAGAAAAGTATATATGTATTAGTATCAATAATTCTAGTACCCATAGTACAAGCTCTGCTTAGTTTGGGTCTAGATGACGTTGTGTGTGAGTTGTGAAATATTTGTGACATATATATATTTCTAACTACATCATAGACGAATCTAAATGTCAAGAATGGCCAGCTAAGGAGGCTGATCGACACTCACTATTTCAAAATAAGATTATGATGGCAACTACGACTGCATCCTGCACCGACAAGCGTCCAAAGTGCACATGCACCGACGCACCCGATGTACGATAACACGTTAGTTGCATGTGTATTACCTAACTGCTAAGCTACCAACGTACTGTCCGCACTAATAACCCGCTTACAAAAACATACACAAACTGCACTGCAGTGGTGAAACCTGGTAGAAATTTCCACTGACTGTGTGGAAAATGCGTTTCATCTTCTAATAATATATTTGTTTTAGATGTGCCGACTATTCGGCTTTACTATAAATGCCAATAATCTAGAATAAGAAGTGCTACATTACTTGTGGCGCTTTAAAATATGCTGCATGAGGTTGTGTAATAATAATAATAGCAGCCCTGTATCTATTGTACATGTCCCATTGCTGCGTTCGGGCCTCTTCTCATAATGAGCAGGGTTAGGCCATAGTCCACCTCGCTGGCCATTTGCGGATTAGAAGACTTCATACGACTTCGGCACTTTCAGGCATGCAGGCTGGATAGGGGGTTGTGCATTGAACAATACAATATATAACGGTTTTAAATGCATTAAAATTAAACCGAATGCTATGATCGGTAACATTTGCCCTTGCTGACTAGTCTAACCATTTCTAATATTTAATTTACTTCACTTTAGTTATTAAGCGGTGCTGGAGGAAAATGCTGTAGACCCTGAAATTACTAGTACAGGCCAAATAATGTCGTAGTCCACTAGTCCACTTGCCATTTACTATCGCGTGGACTCGCCTGGTTGATACATCTGTACTTATAATAATTATGACTATTTTTTTTTATTGGTTCTGTAACCTTAATATGTGGGCATAATAATGCAATAAGTCAAACCTTAACACAGTATCTAAAATAATAGTTTAATCATGCAAGTTGTTGAAACAAACAAACTTGCAACTTATTAAAAAAAAACACTAAATAATTCTAGAATCCTTGACTAATAAAAGAAACCTAAAATCAGTTGTTTTTAACACTGCATTACTTTTTATGCTGCATTTTTAACATCATCATATTTTATTTGCAATAAAAAATGAACCTTGACATCCATATTAAACTTAAAATGTTAGTGAATTTCGCAACAGAAGTATGAGAATTCCCCAGTGTAGAATTTTATGTTTTGTTACTAAGTGCATACAAATCATATCGACATGTCCGATGCAACGATGCAGAATTCAGATGCAGATTTGCATAACTGTGAGGCAACCTGAATGCGAACTGAGAATAATCCGTAAAATTGATAAATGTGTGTGGAATCTGTTGCAAGTTTATATAGTAAAGACACTTCTATTTAATGCTGTAGCTCTTGCAAAATAGAGTAAGAATTTAAAAAAAATACTTTGTTAATATTTTATTAGTACCGCTTTTAATTTAGATCCATTTTAAATTTTTAGTGTTTGTCAATATTTTTAATATCGTTAAATTATCACCAATTAACCCGCTAAAACCGATTTTCTGGACCCGGCCGAACATCTGCCACCTAGAATCGATTTGCAGAGGCCGATCTGGAAGTCTCTAAACCGTCTTCGGACCGAAGTTGGTCGCTACAAAGACAAACTGGCCAAGTGGAGATTCACAAACACATCCAACACTAGTTGCGAATGTGGATCGCCCACCCAAAAAATATGGCCTATCTATTGTCCTGCCCATTATCCCACCCTTTGTACCATAAAAGACCTTATGCAGGTCAACCAAAAAGGCGTCTTAGTCGCATCCTATTGGTCTAAAACCATATCGATACAAGACACATATTTTTATTATAGTCATTGACATGACTAGAAGAAGAACCCGTTAAAATATCAATATTTACAAGTATAAATACACCCTTCCATACAGGACAAATGAACATGATTTAACTTTCACCAATTCCAATTAGAGATTCGCAAATAATCAACATAGTTAATTGTCTGTTTAAGTACATGAACATGATTGCTGCACAGTGGGCAGTGGGCGAGACAACCCATCACACAAGTAATGGAGCGTGAAACTGTTCTCTCACGCGGGCGCATTTTGTCCACGTGAAAAGCTATTATGCAACTGTGCAGTGCTGAATTTTGTGACTCATTTTGCATGTTGTGGACGGCACTTGATTACTTTATTTATTTATGTTCATTTTATTTTCGTGGAATGTGATGGAAAAGGACATGTTGTAGGTAGAATTAAAAAAACCAAGGTTTTTAAGGTAGAAACGAGCCGAAAAAGATCTTTTAATTGATATTGTAATAGATTTATTTATTTCATTAGGCTGTAACAATCTATCCTTTAGGTCTAAGAATATAAAATTACTCTAATAAACATTTTTGTAAATAACTGCATGAAGCATGTTCCATAGCTGGGATCAGGTTCAGGGTTAAGCCAAAGTAGCAGGTCAATCAACGTACATCAGTAACTACTGAACCAACAAATCATTAACCAAATACACACAAACCTCATTTATCAGACCACTGGGCACTCACAAAATGCATTGAGTCATTCACAAAACGAGTTAATTCGCCAACACTGGCACAAAAGGTTTTATTTACTTTTGTCCGGCTTTTTCGCTTGTTGGCCACCGTGCGAAAAACTTTTCATTCAGTGTTGTGAAAGGACATCCCATTATTTGAATGAATTTCATTGCATTTAATGGCCTGGGAAATTATTGTTGCCAGTATGTGAAATTAAGTAAATAATTCCAGTAGCCGTGTCACATGATTGTAAATAAATGATCTTAGAAGAATTTCGAAATATGTTTCATGTAGAATAATAATAAAGAAATATTGTTCTCCAATATAAATAATCGTTATATTGATACTGTGATGGTAAAGTTAGGTTAGCATTGTTTTTAACACCGCATACATTAGGTTTTTTGTTTTTTCTCTCTACGATAAATGATTTTGCACGTTTAGTAAGTAATTTCATTGATTGCATACATACCTAGTAAAACCTGCTGTCAATATTTAATTTGAATTGTGAACTTTCCTCACTTTGCTCACCTCCTATCCCATGGGACCTAAACATAACAGGTGAAGTACGGGTGTATTACACCTCTGCCACACACTTTTGGGTAACATAGGCGTGATGTTATGTTATATCTTCGAAATGACGAATTCTAGCGTTTTATTGAGTGATGCGTGGTTTCGAACCCTTGACTTTCGACTTGCAGTCCTACGATAACCCATTCGGCTATCGCTGCTTTTGTATTGTTGTATAGTGGCATGTAAATAGGTATTGAGTGACCACAACAATGGTCAGTGTTACCACAATGCGACATATCATTACTAACGATACTCCGTGTGAACTGTGTCTCGTGTGGTGGCCATGCGTCAAGTCAGGACAGTCTCTAACCGACTTCCAAAAGGAGAAGGTTATTTATACTTATTCTATTCAATTCTTTATTGCTTTTTACAAAGTATTCTAAGGTGGTAAGGTTTAAAATAAATATGAGTCATTGTGGTTACTGTCGTGCATAGCCAAATAGGAGAGAGGGTGGTAATTTTTTATTTGTAAGATTGGAATAGCCATTTAACATTATTGTGATTACCTGTGACTACTAAAGATTAGGTTTTTTTAGTTTTGTTTTATCATTCATATATTCGTTAAGAGCAGTTCGTGTAGGTAATAGCATTTTTCTACTAAAAAAATTGAGTTGATTGAGTCTTGAACATAATTAACAAGACTATTAAAAAGAAAGAGGGTATTTCTCTTTAATTGTAATATAGTTTTCGAGGACGAAATTCAGGCAGTAAGTACCACCGACTGAACTTTAACCTGTAAGTTGTAGTGTATCCTCCTCGTTGGTTTAGTGGTTAGCGTATACGGTCTCTCACCACGTGGACTCGGGGATCATCTTCTTTTTTCGTGTGTTATATAGTTTTTGCCCAAAAAGCAGCAACGTCCACTCCTTTCTTTGTAGCTTGCATAAGATCTTGACGCGTACACGTGGCAGGAGACAACGGGCATGATAGCAGGTGAGCCATATTTTGTGTAGGGAACCCGCACTCACAATTGATGGTATTTGTTTGTGTAAATCCCCACTTAACCAGGTTGTCCCTACAGCGGCCAACTTTTGTTGGCTTAGCTGTCGTTTTCTTAGCTAGGCTTTTCAGCACAGCAAGATGGATCGGATTCGGGGATGGATGAACGTGACATCACGTAATGACGTAATATACAGTTGAGAAATATAGGGTCCTGGCAAGAGGCAACCGTAGTGGTTTAAAGCGGCTGCCCGGTATGCAGAAGTCGCAGGTTACAAGGTGGCTCATAAGTGTTTCAACTGTTCTTAGTATATTTTTTAAGCATAGCTAAATGCAATCAAAATTATCAATTGCAAATCCTAATAAGGTTACTTTTTTATATGTTGTGGCTTTCTGCTCATTTCCTGCAAAAGTATAAGACAATCCGGCATGAATACTTAACAAACTTGGCTACCCTGCTCATGGGTTGGCCCAGTCTGTCGGTATGTCTGTCACAAAAATGACTCAATTGATCCATTGTGAATTTTATTGTGATATGCTCAATTTGTTCCCAAACTTATTAACAGTGAACAATTCGACTACACTTGAATTCATATTCATTCAGTCTCATGTCATATCTCTTATTAGGGATCATTATGTCATTTGTAATTTTGTATAAAATATTAGCTTCGTTGCGGTTTCACTCGCATTAAACAAAACTGCTCTGCTCCCGTAAAGTGTAGCGTGATTTTATATATCATTTAGCCTTCCTTGATAAATGGGCTATTTACCATTTATATATTTTCTAATTCGGCTCTGTAGTTTCAAAGATTAGCGCGTTCAACCAAACAAGTTCTTTAGCTTTATAATATTAGTATAGATTAGGGACAATTATGTGTAATTTAGTACAACATACGATAAATTGTGATGAAATCTTGAAATAGCTATGAAACATTGTCCGTAGAGTAGGCCAGGGATTCTATTGTAATAAAACGTAAATTGCTGCGTCTGTATTTTTGTAATTTATGTCGTTTAAAGTTGTGACTATGTATTAAAATACTTTGCAATTATGTCTGTGTGTACCGGCCGGGATATGTGAGGTACGGTACGGTAGACAAACAGTGCGGTAAATGGTCCAACAGACCGTCACATAAGGAAGCGGCCGTGGTGCAATGGAAAAGGTGTCGGACTTGCGTTCGACAGGTCATGGGTTCGAATCCTGGCAACACGGACGTGAAACTCCCTCCTTACAGCAAATAAAAAGTGAATTAAGCCTAGCTGGAGGGAGTTAACAAGAATACTAGCTATTTGTATCTGCATATTACTAGTATATAAGCATTGAAAAAAAAATCTCTTCGAATAAATTCACATTACTTTAGTTTTTAACCTCAGACGAAAAACGAGAGGTGTGATAAGTTTCAATCAGTTTTTTACGACCTATAGCAAACGTATGTGTAGTGTAGTCCACCAAAAGGTCAGTGATAACTACCTAGAGCCCATGGACATCAACAATCCACAAAAGCAGATTGTAGGTGCGTCGCTTTAGCTGAGGACTACGGTGGTATACCTCATGTGCTAGTAAAAAAATTGTTACAACATGTGAATAACAATATTTAATAAGGTGCCACTTGACCTCCAGACGCTGCCTATATCTTCATTCAGAAGGAAATTGAAATTGTTATTTTAGAGAAAATGATTAATTCGGTAAAGGACTGGATTTAAATATAACGATTACTGACAATCATATTACTATTATTATTATTATTTTTTGGTGTTTTACTTTCTCTTTCTAACTGACAGTCCAATCTTAATTTATTTTTATATTAATTTATTATATTAACAATTGGTTGGTAAACAATTTGTATTGTATGAATATTTAACATGATTTTATTTGAACATAATTTAATAATGACGAATGTCTTTGACACCTACTATGTACATATATATACAATTAATCAAATAAAATTCTTAATTATGTAAAAAATGTAATCAATGTCTATTATGACTCAATGTGTTAAATATAAATATTATTATAGAATTTATATGAATATATTAGATCCTTAAATGAAATGTTAATGATTATTTTGTGCTTATGTATAATTTCACATGCCAATAATGGTCGATATGTGTACCATTTATATTTTATAAGACCTTGTTAACCCATATTGATAGCGAATAAATGATTTGATTTGATTTGATTTAGTAATTTTATGGCCTGATTTTTACCAAACCGAAACACTGATGTGCAAGCACTACTATTGGCGGTAAGTTAAAGGGAAGACAGTGGTTATGCCGCCCTCGAGCATGTTCACAAGAACTCTACCACCATTTTTATACAAAAGGACCACAAGGATTGCGGAGTGTACCTGCCTGCGACGTCGAGGTCGCGGGTTCGATACCCGTTTAAGACGAATCTTTGTGTGCATGAACATGGGGTTTTGTCTTAGTCTAGGTGTTTCTATGTATAATAAATATGTATTTACAAAAGAAAAATATATATGTAAGTTGTGAGATATGTATTTTTCTAAAACTAAGGTTACCTACTGAGGTATTTAGCAATGCTATAATTCATGGCGTCATGTCGCCAGAGTAGCATATACTATGGACCGTCGTCGCTTGGTCGGAGATGCAGCCATCATAACAGTAAATCTGCTCGTGCGCCCGCGCAGGGTCCTCTCCGGCATACTAATGCAGGTGCAGGGCTTCCATTTCTGAACACGATACGATATATTATGTCGCCGGAGCCAGCACCGTTATATCTTGGTTACACTGAAATTTGGGGTGCATGAAAGGAGCCTCCCCGAGTGACGTACACAACGATTACCTACGTCCGGCGCACCCTGGGCAATTCGCGAGTTTGGCTAATCCTTTAACCACGATGGCTAAGTCAAAATAAATTTTGACTCGGCCATCGACACGACGAAGAAGAAGACTGAAATAACATACTAGACCAACAAAGGACGAATTTATTAAATGCTTTTGTTTAGAAAATCGTTTAAATTAATGTATTTATAAGAATAATGCATAGGGGTGATTCCTGAGAGAAGCGTTCCTGGCGTAAGATCCATGGCACTTTTTTTTTTTCAAGTTTTGTGAAAACAAAAAAATATGTAGCAAAAGAGAGCTTAAAAACAAACTTTTCTGTTCATAAGGCACTCACGTAAACATAATAGTTTCGGAAATAAAAATATGTTTGTTTTGGGTCGCCACGGATCTCACGTAAAAAACCATGGATCTTAGGTAGCATATGAAATACGAGGCGGCATAGCTTAAAAGTCGTTTATTTTAAAGAATATTAAACGCAATTGTAAATAAAACATCTTTTGTCTCGTAATAATATTTTTATTCACTTAATCAGCAAAAACAAAATCAACAAAAGTTAGAATAATTATAAAAACGTGTTTAATTTTAACAAATAATAATGGTGGTAGAGGAGCTCAAGGCATGGTAAAGCCGCCATCCTACCTTAAACTACCACCAAATACGAATGCTTTCACTACTGTGATCCAGTTCGGTGGTGAAATCAGGTCCTGAAATTACAGGTACATGAAGCAAAGCACCGTAGCCCTCAGATGAAGCGACGCATCTACAATCTGCTTTGTGGATTGTAGATATATTCATGGGCTACAGCCACATATAACATCAGGTGAACTACATGCTCGTTCGCTACATACGTCGTATAAAGTAAATATAAAAACTAGACAATTGAGGACTCTAATAATGCTGGACTACCGTTTTTTTTTTTGAAGTGCATGGAAAAGCATAATTATAAACCGGCCAAGTGCTTGTTGGGCCAAATGCAGTGTAGGGTTCCATAATCAACCGTTAGAACATACCTAGTAATACAGATTTAAGAGGGGCTCACTGCTTGACCTACTTGTATTAAATATACTTGTATTAATTTTATTAAATAAGTAACAACTTCAAACAATTCATTATTAACAAAGGTTATGGATTTTGTGCGAATTATTTCAAGTAATTGCATTTTTCAATTCGGACTTAGCCGTGACACTTTTCCTTCATTATAATTATAATACTACCACAAAATCGTTGGCTACAGAAAACTAGCTCATGCATATACCTAAGTTGCTATACCTACACTCGACGGGCACGCGGGGGTCCAGGGGCCGTACGCGTGCGAACGAAAGTAGTCTTAGAAATTGTGTCTGTGAGCGATGCCCGAGCAACGCAAACATAGAGCGCGCAACGTATGTAGCATGTCTTCTGTACCGTATTCAGTAATACCACAGTAACGAATTATTCCGTATTTCTTGAGCCAATTGTTTAGCTTTTAGAGGGGGAGGGCTATTTAAACAAAAAAATACTATCCATGGTTAAAAATATTTTTAGCAGATCTCAGAGTAAAAAATTACCTTTGCATACCCTTAATGCTTTTAAAAGACCTATTTAATGATACTCTACATTAAGAGGTATGTAAAAGAAAAAAAAACCCCTTTACTCTTAGCAAAAGTACCTACCCCAATTTTTTTTTCTTCAAGATTTAATTTTATCACTTTGTAGCCATAGTTATCATACATATGTTTACAAAATTTCAGCTTACCGGCACTAACAGTCTAGATGCTAGGGCCCGGACAGACAAACATAGTGAAACTATATGGCTTTCTAGTAGATAATACGGAACTCTAAAAAACACTTTCATTAATTGACATCATTAGTAAATAGATAAATAGCAAGAACAGTGTCATTCTACAAGGTAGTACCTTTGGCAGAACTCGCCAGCGTACAGGACAAAGATTCATGGCCGAAAACAAAGATCCGTGGCTTAAAACCCACGGATCTGCGCCCACGGATCTCACGACAATTTACATTTTAGGATATAACAATGAATCTATTAATAATATTATACATATTTTTACTTGAAAGTTTACTCAAGGATATAAGTATTCATGATCTTAAAGCATTAAGGCGAAAGTATTTTCAACTACGTAGTAAAACAAGCTATGGAATGTATCAACCCTGTAGGACCAAAACGTGTAGTAGTCAAAGAACTCACCTAACTTATTTTGCGCGAAACTGAGCGACACCACCTTTACGTCTGAGCACTGCCAGTAAACTGGGGATGTGTCGAACCATTCGCGAGAAGCCTACCACGTTCGAACCGAATTTGGTTGCTATTTTACGTCGCACGGTTGAAACGACGCCCGCCGCGTGACATGTTTTTGAATGACTATAGCTACTATAAGTTTAATTTTTTTATAACAGTTTGATTATAATAGGATAGCAGCACTTTCTAGGTATTCAAAAATATATGAATTAATATAAAGCTATAAGCGTAGACAAAATAAATCGTCATTACAAAGTACAGGTTACGCGTGTGACACGTAAAATTCAAGCTAAATCACCCCGTTTTTCAGTTTCAAATGGATTTTAAACCAATTTTCAGTTTTACATTGTTATTTTAATCAATAGGCCTCATTACTATAATATTCAAGGAATCGTATGAGTGCTAATTAAGTTATGTATGTCTATTATTTTAGATAATATTACGATGTGACCGTCAAAATCAAGCTTCCCAGGAATCACCCATAGAATAGTTAAGTATCAAATCAAATTAGATTGAGATGTGTTGCATCATCGCCTACCACCATTGATCGTAGTGTTTTCACTTCATATTGTATATCGCCAAAAGAATGGTATACTTACTATGGTACTCAGCCAGTAAAATGAAATTATATATAAATATTCACTTCTGAGTGTAACCCTCTTATTGCTCTAGTCAGTTCATAAGGCGCAGCATATATCACAGCTCTCTTGTTAGCTAGAAATAGAAATAGAAATATTCTTTATTTGTAAATATAGGTATTATTTTACAAAAGATCTTATAATAAATTCAGTTCGCTACATTTTACCAAAAAGGTATACAAATCATGTTTGACATACAAAACAATATCTTATAACTTATACAAAAGCATTTAAGTTCTTATTATATACAGGCTGGCTTACACATATAAATTTATGATCTTATAATTAATTTCTTATCTATCACTATACAATTTACACGTTTTTAACCTACTTAATTTCTACCAACATTTTAAAAACTAAACTAAATACATAATTATATATAGTAACAAACTAATATTTAACATTTATGAATCAGATAAATCAGCTTCCAAAAATTCAGCTGTGGAGTAAAAACATTTTTTTATTAACAATTGTTTTAGTTTTTTTTTAAACATTACTATGTTTAATTTGCATATTATTGTATATTTAACATAACTTCACGCATATATATTACTCAGTAAAGCATTGATTACATTTAGGTCATACTTAAAACGATACCTATTCAATGCTCAGCGAGAGATGGGCATGTCAAATATAAATTTATCTTATATCTAACGCATATGCGCAACTGCTATGATTTTATTTTACGTTTTATTTTATGTTGTACATACACGCCATAATTGTATTTATGTTTTATCATTGTTTTCTTTTATTTTGTTTGTTTAATTTATTTATTATTTAAGTAACAGATTGTCATCCGTATAGTCACTGGGGGATTGGTTGAAAACTAGCGCCAAGCTTTATTTTGGCATATGCTGAACCAATTCCCATTTTGGGCAATTTTTGCTTTGGGGCATACAGCCTTTTAAATTACTGTATTTATTTGTTTTTTCCTTCTTTACTGAATGTATGTGTGTCTCATTGTTTTCTTTGGATCTATATATATATTTTAATTTTTATTTTCATTTTCATTTTCAAGTGTGTGGCAGAGGTGTATAGCGCCCTGTTATGTTTAGGTCCTACGTGATAGAGGGTGAGCCTATCGCCTTCCACCGGGCACAATTCTATTTCAACTCTCGTGCTACTATTACGTTATATCTATAAAAATCCAAAACTAACTTTTCAAGTTTATCACGTCTTAAGCCAGTGCAATGAAAACGCACACACCTCTAGAAGAACTTAGGACATGGTAATATGTATTAATAAAAATGATGGCAGAAAGCTGTTATAAAATACACTGAGAAGCAAAACTTGCATTCTTGCATGATGGAGTGAAGCTGCGATTTTGTACGAGATGCGAAGTGAATCATACTTTTTTGTTTTTTTAACCAACTTATATATGCGGAATTTTTAGAAGCTTTGGCTGTGAAGCCTATTTTAGTTTGGCAGCAAGATGGCTGGTTGGGCAGAAGGATGATAAGTTTACAATAAAATTATTTTAGAAGAAAATATGCTTTGCTAAACGACGACGATGCTGGTAAAAATGGACGACGATGGTGGTATGATAAAAAAATGTTTAAAGGTAATTTAGAGAAAATTACCTTTAAACATTTTTTTATCATATTTAAATTAAAATTAAAAATATAATATTTATTTGCAAAAATATGGGTAACAAAGTTGGTTGTATATAGGTAAATACTACATTATAGTTTTAAATCCATATCCTGCCAATTAAAAGCATGCAAAATTTTCGTGAAATTTTAAACGTCAAGTGGATATAATGCTCTATTATTGTATTTATGTATTTACATGTATATTAGTATGTATTTTATAATATATTATAGTACCTATGCTTAGGTACACAAATATTTATTTACTAGAAGTTCTTAACTCTTGTATTTAGTTCCTCTTCATTCAAACTTAATGCTAGTACACCTTTAACTTCCCTTTCGTGTCTCTTTCTTACTTTTTCATTCAATGGTTGTCTGTAAGAGATTGCCTTTGCAGCGATAAGACCACCATTTGTACTGTTCTCATTTATATATTCTACTGTATTATTTTTCCTTGGTGTGCAATAAAGTTTATTATTATTATAATAGAAGTACAAAGACTTGGTTAAAAGTTTAATACCACGATACTAATTTTAACCCAGTTACACCCACTATTAAATTGGTGGTAACATCTATATGTTACCGTCATGACTGTATGCATAATTGCATCGCATATGCATCTCTTCATCTGCACAAGTGCACGTTTGTTGCGTCATAGGCATCAGAATTTGAATGAATTTCATTAAATCTATTTTGGGATTTGGTATTCGGAAACGATTCATGTGTTTTAGAGATGGGCCGACTATGGGTTCGGCCGGCTGGTCGGCTAGCCGAATGTCGGTTGGAAGGCCTAGACTAGTTAGCGAAGCCGATCCCATAAGATTCGGTTAAATTTGAAATTGGAAATGCATTTAAACCTAGTTGTATTTCGTATAGTTCGTTGACCTACCACATGCAGTATATATAACAGAGCGGTTCATGTTAGAGTGCTACAATTCAAATCCTTAATAATTGACATTTATTGTAACGTCGACTAAACTGCAGCTCCACAAGTGGCCGACTAGTCGGCACATCTCTAATGTATTTATGAGATGCTTGATCCTTCTTGTCAAATAAGGTGTTTTATAATGTAGTTAGTGTAGAATTATGTGTGCTTCATAATCGTTTGCTAACAGAATAGGGAAATTAAAATATATATGTTTGCTATTTGATTTGTTTTTTTTTGTAGGTACATCATGTGACACTTAAATTAATCTTATTTGGATTGAATCTGATTAAGAAATACCTACCTATTACACAACCGTAATAAGTGGTAACTGTTTCGTTTTGTCCAAAATTATATGATTTATTTGTCCTTATTATTAACAGTTACTAACTGCATGATTAATAAATTTGTGTATTCAATTTACTATTTATAAAAAGGACATATCATAACATCACGCCTATATTACCCAGAAGGGTGTGGCAGAGGTGTACAGCACCCACATTACACTAGCCTATCGCTATGTACCGGCCATAATTACAACTCCATACTGCTATTATGAATTTCCTGACAGAAAGTTCACAAATAACACATTTTCTGATTCGGGAATCAAACCCCAGACACATGACCATCGAAGCAGTAGAAAATAAATATCTCGAATATTCCTCATTTACCTATCCGTACAAAACAAAACAGGATACAAAAACAAAAAAGCGCGTAACAATCCTGCGGCGCCATACTGCACGGTACAGCTATTAACGAAGACGAGCGCTGAAGCGCCTGGGCTATTTTAGAATAGCGCGCAAGCTCCTGCACTATTTATAGGTTAAGTGATTGTGGATCATGCGATTCAAATTGGATTTGAATTATCTTAAACGGTATTCATGTGAATGTCGATTATATTATGGACTATAAGGAGATATTATTTTACTGTTGTATTTTTATATTAAAAGTTCATAAGAAAGTTGTTAAAAATACAAGGCAAAATAATTTAAGACAGTAATACGGCTATAAGTATTGGATGATATAAAGACTATAATATTATAACTCTAGAAAATGCCTAAATGTAAAAATACAAAATAAATTAGCTCGTTATAAACAAAGCATAAAAATAGTATCGACAAATTCTACAATATTTAATATAGTTTTGAAAAACTTCACGTTTATAACATATTGTATATGTAATATTTTTATTCAATATTTAATCTAAATAAGATTCTAAAATATTTAATTTGTCATTATAACATTATTATCAGTTTATCACTTAGTTAACAGAATTTTAGTTCGTCTACCTGATACGAGATGGCGCTACTTACACCATTCCGCCCAGAGAGCATGCATTTAACTAGAGGAAGCTGTAAGTTTTAAATTACATTATTCCCACTACGGATTTTCAGATAAAATTCACGTCAACGTTCAGAAATGTATATGTTTTGACAGCTTTTCCCCGGTCCGGGGAAAATTTTCTATGAAATTTGACAGTCTAATTGTTATATTAAAATAACGTACACGTTCATTCGTTAGAATTTTTGAGCTGAATGTAAATTCGCCATGTTGGTTTGTATCCTACATATGCTGGGTCCACACCTGACCAACGAAGGCCAACGAACGGCTAAGGATGTTACAAAATTATTCGCTTGACATATATCGATTAGTGTTTATTCGATTATTAATAACTTACATAAGTTAATAATCAAGTGGCAATTACTTATTTTTAACTATTGATGCCATTTCGAGTGGATTATTCGCGAGTCCCGTCAGTCTTCATCGTTTACTTGGTCCAATACACATTCAAACATAAGCTACACACAAATTCAAATCGAATGAAACGTAATGTATATAGGTGATGCGAATAACTTTATCACATCCCTAGCCTTCGTTGGTCGTTCGTTGGCTCGGTGTGGACCCAGCATTAGGATAGGAACAAATGGATGAACGTGACGTCACGAAATGACGTGTCATACAGTTGAGTCTAATTGTTGCTTAAGTATAACCGTCAATTATCTTGACATCTATTATCTCTGATTCCGCCAATATTACCAAGTTCCGCATGTTGTTCTTCTAAGCTTAGCAATACAACAGAATAATAATATCATCTGCTCAGTAACAATATCGTACAATATTGTGGCAAGGATTCACTCAAACATAATCCTACTAAATGAAGAAGTTCCTAGTAGTACAAAGATATTCTAGGAGTTTAATCTCTTCCTTATTTTATTGGTTTAGCCTGTATTAATACTAGTCATATTTTGCAGGGTTATTTTAATAATACTTAAATACTCTTGGCGCAGCTTCGATACACCATCCTGAACTACTTTATTTCTACTATTTTTAAAGATCACGAAATAAATTGGTCTAAAATCCATAATACTTACCATGTACAGGCGCGGATTGATTTTAAAATTTTCTGTATAGGCTTGAAAAGACTTACAGTTGCAAAAAAAAGGACAAAATATTAGCATAATACCTATTGAATATTTTCGTAACTCGTAGGATAAATAAATTGTTGAGTTTGATTAGGAAAGCTGAAGTAATGAGGTTACTTGTATCTTCAAAGCTTAATTTAAATTACGAAACAAGTTGCATAAAATATAAAAGTGGATGATATAGTAGTGCTTGCACTACTGTGTTCCGGTTTGGTAATGATATCAGGCACTGAAATTTCTAGCACATGAGGCATAACACCATAGTCCTCAGATGGAGCGACGCATCTACAATCTGCTTTCGTGGATTGTTGATGTTCATGGGCTATAGTTACTATATACCATCAGGTGGACTATACATCCGTTCGCTACAAACGTCGTAAAAACTTTTCATTTAATTTTTATTGTAAATTATGTTTAAAATGACCCTGCAGATTGAGCTGGATGTGGGCTAAACGTTGAATGGTTAGATTTATTAGTAGTACTATTAGTACGTCTGCTTCCTGCATCGAGTAACGAGAATCTGAATTGTAATCGAGCGGAGAGAAATTGTTTCGCTGTTGGATTAGCTTTTCTTTATCTCATTATTATTATTATCTTGTAATTTAAAGTAACTGCCTCGATAGTCTAGTAATAAGTGTATGCGCCACTCACCGCGAAGTCTTGGGTTCAATACCCGGGTCCGGTAAAGTGTTATTTATGAACTTTCCGTCAGGAAACTCATAATAGCAGCACGGAGTTGGAATTGTGCATGGTGGATGGCGAAAGACTCGCCCTCTGTCACATGGGACCTAAACATAAGAGGAGAAATGTGGGTTTTGTACACCTCTGCCAAACTCTTCTGTGTAATATAGGCGTGATGTTATGTTATGTTTAAAGTAAAATCGATTCAGGTTAATATTTTGTGCAAGTTATGGTTAAAGTGTCTTACGCATTTATTGC
Organism: Hypena proboscidalis; assembly: GCA_905147285.1. NCBI lineage: Eukaryota > Metazoa > Arthropoda > Insecta > Lepidoptera > Erebidae > Hypena > Hypena proboscidalis. The sequence goes on from LR990147.1 coordinate 5,547,090, forward strand.
CACTATTTTTTTAAATAAACAGCTGTTAAGAGGACGGATATAGACATACAGATCACATGTTCTGCTTCTATAAAGTATCAGCAAGTAGCTTAATTCTTCTTCTTTTTCGACGTGTCGATGGCTGAGTTAAATTTTATTGGTCCAATAAGTGGCCACTGTTATGGCGCTCTCATCGGCGTTCATGAGCGCCTCTCTTGTGCAAATGGTAGGGCATTTTGGACAGTCAGTACGGTGGTCAAGGTTCAATAAGTAGCTTAATAAGGACCGAAGATGAAAACTACATAAATATGTACTTTAAGTTCTTAAAATTATAGTATTGAATCCTGTCTGCCCTATTTAATGAAGATGTCAATTTTGACAAATATGTCTAAGGATCCGTCAAACAGTCAGCAATTCATATATGAATTCTTAATTAAGAAATGGACACATTGTTGTCTTTATTAGGACCTGTGTCCTATTTAAAAAAGCTGACAATCGTGATAATACGACAATTTTGTTACTTTTTAAATAGTCATAGATTTTGAAATTTTACAAAATTTTAACAAAAATCTTTATTAAATTAAACCCTGGTCAAAACAATTTCGTTTACAAGAAATGATTCAAAACAGAACACAGGAGAGCATGCACTAAAACAAAAACAAAAACATCCCATAATTACGATTCTAATAAAGCAATTAACCTACAAAACCAGTATTGTTTTGCCAAAATCAGCGGTGGTAGGATGGTAAAAAATGGCAATGTCGCGAGTGGCGCCCCCCCGCGGCCGTGGGAACCCGCCCACGTGCGACCAGCAGACCACCACCGCGCTCCTGACACAAGTCTCTACACGTCCAATGCCACAATCTGCTCCAGATATAATATCCAGGGCTGGTAAACATTAATATTTATTATTATTGCGTAATAGGATAATAAAAAATCCTTAATAATCATTTTTTATTAGAATTGCCTAATAAGATCATTTAATTTTATCATAGTTGTGTCATAATTTCATAAGTTTTAAACAGAAAAAGTTTTATGCATTGTAAGGTTTACGTCAGGTTATAATGTCACTAGAATATTTTTAAAATTTAATTTTTTCTTATGTATGTATTAATTTTATTTACGTCTTTAATCTATTACTAGCTGACCCGGCGAACTTCGTACCGCCTTAGCGTAAATTTGATGCACTACTTTATTTTGTATAGCTGACCTTTCTTATGTATGCGTACCTATTTAATTTGAACTGGAATCTATAATATCCTCCATATAAAAATGAATACTTTTTTTTTGTAAGATCCTTGTAGGTACAGAGTATTAGAAAACTACAAAAAAAGAATCAGCCAAATCGGTCAAGCCGTTTTCATGCTATGTCGTGACAACGAAAAACGGGTTTCATTTTTATATAGGTATATAGTTTAAATAAAGCAATGATTGTTAGGTTAATTACATTTATTTACAGCACCAACGTAAATAGTTTCAATTTTTTTTCACTTACCAATGCAACCTGTTTATTAACATTTTATCATTATTCTCAGATTAAGGTAGAATAAATTTAAAATTTTAAAAATCTGTTCCTAAAACTTCTTGTCTATGATTTCACAGCCCTACCACAGACGTCCCGGTTAGGAATAACATGTTTTTTGTTTTGGCCGGTTCGGGAGTGATTGACCTGATATTGTTCATAACTAACAACTCTGCAATCTTTGTTTATTCTGGACTTATTTATTAACTGATGAGGAGTTTAGGTGCAACTTGCGTTTTTAACACGCTTATATTAGCTTCACCTGTATGTATGTATGTATGTATGTAATATAAGCTGAAAATGGTAATGAACAAAAAATACTAGTATTATTGTGAAAAAGCGTGGGTTGCTCGATAGACGAAAACAACTTGAAACAACTTTTTTACAATAATACTAGTATTTTTTGTTCATTACCATTTTCAGAGAATTATTTTTCACTTTTTAGTTAGAAATACTTTAAAAGCGTGTTTTTTAGTTTTTTTAAACTATTATTTATTTCTTATTTGCCACAAAAATGTTTGTCTGTCTTCTGTGCTAATCAGTTTTTGGGCTAAACCTCATAATTAATACACCAGACTTACAGTTGTCTAATCTAACCTTAGATAATTGACAGCTTACTATAAGGTAACAATCTAAATGCCTTACTCCCTGTCTGTCTGTCTGTTACGCTTAACTACTGAACCGATTTTGATAAAAAAAAGAATGAATAACCTAAGAAAGAACATTAGCTACTTTTTATCGAAATATCACGCTGACATATATTACTCAGAAGGGTGTGACAGAGGTGTACAACGCCCACATTTCACCTGTTATGTTTAGGTCCCATCTGATATCCTATCGCCATCCACCGAGCACAATTCCAGCTCCATGCTGCTCTTGTGAATTTCCTGACGTAAAGTTGACAAATGACACTTTGCCCAAAAATCGAACCCAAAACCTCGCGGTAAGAGACGCATAAGCTAACCACTAGACCATCGAGGCAGTTTCAAAAAGTTGCTGCATTAACTGCAAACAAATAAAATCTAAACACCTTTTGATCTAGAATCTAGATGATATTCATCCATCTCAAGCACAATTCAGTGAATACAAACGGAAATCTGTAATCAACAATGCAAGCCGCAAGTGCGGTTGGCGCCGGCAGCATTGCCATAGTTGATGCTATCTACGTTGATAAGCTGTGCTGCAACTGTTGGATTATACGTATTGATGGATTAATCAGCTTACTCTGCATTCAGTTTGAATTTAACCATAACTTAAACTAGGAATTTATTCAATACAATAAAAAATAAATTAAACTAGATTCCATTTTGTTTTCTCATCTACCGAATCACGAAACAATTTCACAAATTGCCAAACTTTTATTATTCTACAAAAATAAATTGAATCAAAATTTAAAATTCGCTATTTTATTTGACAGTTAAGTTTTCTGAAATCTCTCCAGGTTATATTAAGGTCTTGTTTACAAAACAAAACTAAACAACGATGTTATTTGTAAAGTTTAATGAAAATTGTCTGTGGTATTGTCTATTGTCTACTAGACAATCAAATTATTTTGATCACGCCATAATCTAGAATGAAGCGTTGAATGGAACGGAATATTCAAAAACAACGGTTTACGAACTAAAATAAATGAAATGCCAGTAACGTTTATAATTATATTGAAATTCACAAATATAGTTTTATAATATTTTTTAAAACGGCATCATCGTTGTCTTGGAGAAGTTTACGTTTAAATGGTTCCATAGACAGACATGCTTTAAGTGCACAGTTGGCATAGTGGTTAAAGCGGTCACCTCGCCGCTTTCAACTGCGGGTTCGATTCCCACACGGGATATTTATATAAAGCTTTATTTTTGACTCGGTGTGCTTTGTGTGTGTGAAATGTACGTTTGTGAGCACTTCCGCGACACAAAAGATATTCATAGTGCGGGTGTTTATTTAAAGAGAAAAAAAAGCTCTTTTCCATATATTTTGCCTAAGTCTAAGCGTCATTTGGTGGCTAAGTTTTCTCGTCGATTAACATGCGAATCTACCGAGACTCAGAGCTTTTAAGCAGCCTTCAGAATATGTAATCAAGGTATATAATTTGAGATCGTATCCTACCGACTAACAGACGAAAACCCACAACAGAAAATTTTACAACTATGGACCTCCTTAGTTGTTAAATTTTCGGTCCTTCGAATTCGCTGTAAAGATACCTTGTTTTGAAATTCTTATTTCTATACCTCCCAAAATGTTTGTCGTAACCTAGACCAAGTCACAATTTTTCTGCTAAAAGCTTTTGCTAGCCTTTTCATAAGAAGTCAACAATCGACAGTAAAGACTGAATAATCGGTTATTGAACTACCTTGCTCTATAATTTTACTAAATTTCATAAAGGTGCCGCCCTAAAATACTTTCTATTAGCAGTCACGAACACCACACATAAACTAGACTTAACTGGAATTAGTTACAATTTAATCAATTAATTAAAACAGTAGTAATTGCTGTTCAACATAGTTTGTTCAAATTGCTACATTTGAGGAAAAGTGTCTGTATTACATTCAAATTTTGAAAATGAATAGTTTGTTTAAATAATCTGCCGCCAAATAATGCTTGCACTAATTGTTTGGTGGTAAGATAGGGACTCTGAAAATCCTGATTTTGTCTCTCGATGTTTATAAGTAAGAACCTAAGTATACAAAGAGATTTCTACTAATTTTATTAATGTTTTCACAGCTAGATAGTAACACAGACCTGTGCCCTATTTTATAATATGACAATCGTGATAATCAGTCACTTTTTGGCCGTCAAACAATCTATAGAGACAATACTTCAGGTTTGCCCGCGGAATTTCTGAAAATATTTTAAGACACATATTATTATATAAAAAAAGAGTGACTACAGCACTATAGGACGACACACTAAAGTCTTTTGACTCCATAAAAAAGGACGACAATCCGACAATTTTGCCAAATTTCGAATTAAGAATATGAATTGGCGACTGTTTGACGGCCACCCTTTAGACATATTAGTCAAATAGTGACTAATATGTCGGCTTTTCATCTTTATTTAATAGCTGATACAATTTAACATTTTCTCTTTATTTCATTAGATTAATACAGTATTCCGTAGCACTGTCAAATTGTACAGAGTGAGCATCCACGTAATCCAGGCTATAAATAGATGGGTGAGCGTCTGCCTGTGAATGCCATTGCCACACGAGAGACAATTAAAGGACTGGATTGGATGAGGAACTTTTAATTGCTAAATCTTTAGTGGTTCTAAGATTAGTTTATTATATCTTTGTACATCAGTAAGTATTCCAATATGCATGTATAATTTTTTTTGTAAGCTCTTGTTACAACAGATCTTGTCCGCAACCAGTCTTCTTAGCGTGACATGCCTCTACTGACATTAAGATTCGACTATGAAGAATCTTAATTTTGGTTTTTCTTTTACTATGTTAATAAATACTTTTACCTTGTCCATTCGTTTATTATCATTTTGACAGCTCACGCCTTCAAATTACGGGTTTTTAAAAATAATATTCTCCAGTTATGGCGTACTTTATTGACGAGCAACATTACCGTGTGTCATAACAAAAAACCACAGACTATAAATCAGGTCTTGATATAAGAGAAATCGATCAAATTTAAAAAAAAAATGGACTTGATTAATGAATTGCGTCTGTAAATTGAATAAAAAAAGAAAATCAACACAGTATCATGACTCCATTATTGTTAATATGCAAGAAATTAAGTCGTAATCTTGGAGTTTAAAATGAAACAAGTTAAATTATAGGTAATATTATTCACCACAATCATCATCAGACTCTTTTTAAAAAAATCTTATTAAAGAATAATTAATATTAAACTAAAAATATTTCTTTGCATTTTAATCGATATAAAGTTCTTAAATTAAATCGATTTTTATTTCAAATCAAATCGGTAACGTGTCAATGCATCACTAATGTTGAAATGTCAGAAAGAAAAACAAAACAGAAACAACGGTTGGACAAGGGCTGCGGTTTAAATTGTACGATCCTTTACAAACGTGCCAACGCTACAAACTGGCTGTTTAAATTGAATGTTTACCATCGGTACACATATTACACATTTCAATTTAAACCAGTCAATAGCCCTGTAATGTCACTTCTGTCAAAAATTATAACCTCTACTGACGTGTTGTGGTGCCTCTACCTACTACAATTACATTATCTTTACCTAAATTTCCAACCAACATTAAAATAGTAGGAATTTAGTACACTTCCAAATTTACAAAAACTTTACCTATACAGGCTCTTTCATGATCCTCTGCCGTTAGCATGAGAGTCAGGGTTCTGTCACTATCCTCACAATATACTTTCGTTGGTATAAGCGACATTTTTCATTGAATATTATCTAAAAGGTGCAACAACAAAATAAAAACAAGTATTGTTTTGCTAGTCACTTGTCAAATTCGAATTTGACGTCTCCGCACACACTGCACTACCAAATTTTTGTGAGCACCGTTGGTAGCGATCGATGACGTCACTCATGACGTCACACTACTCACGAGAGCTCACGTTTGTACAAAATAAACCGATTTTTTGCACGAACACAGTACCAATAGCGCACATCGTACAATTTAAACCGCAACCAAGGTATAATAGCCGAATCGACATGTCAAGTGGCAGCCTGTGCTAAGAATTGCTGGTAAACAGAAAAGTGGCAGGTTATAAGTGAGAAAGAGATACGGCCACAAGTTCATATACGATAACTTAACCACCATTTAAATCTTCGGCGCCTTTTTTCCAATTACATTGAGATCAGTTTCTAGTCTAACGGATTTACTTGAATATTAGTATTTTACGTCGAGTGACTGCCATCAAACACCCATAACCCAATATAAGGTGATACGATATTCTTTGTTAATACTAGTTGTCAACCATTCTGGTCTCTGACTACCCGTTACGGCTGGACTAGATTTTCAAATGGCTACCGAGACCAATGGCTTAAGGAGGAACAATTGCTTAGCTGTTTTCCATACAAAAGTAATATGGGATTAACTTTAATATTACGTTACTTTTATACTCGTTAAGGATAGACTCCCGAGCGCCGAGTTTTTCAACTACCGTCATATGGGTTTAAATATTAAGTTTTATCTAATACTAGCTGACCCGGCGAACTTCGTACCGCCTGCGCCTTAGCGTAAATTTGATGCACTACTTTATTTTGTATAGCTGACCTATCTTATGTATGCGTACCTATTCAATTTGAACTGGAATCTATAATAATATATAAAAATGTTTTTTTTTTTTTTTTTTTATTTTTTTTTGCCGTAACAACCTTGTGCAAAGTATTAGAAAACTACAAAAAAAAATATCAGCCAAATCGGTCAAGCCGTTTTCATGCCAAGTCGTGACAACGGAAAACGGGTTTCATCTATATATATAAAAGGCTTTGTCCTGACTGACTTAGTATCAACGCACAGCCTAAAGCATAGGTCGTAGCGACTAGAAATTTGGAGGGTGTATTCTTTACAAGATTTTATCGTGCAATAAGAAAGGATTTTTGAAAATTAGGCCTCTAACAGGGTGAAAAGTGGGACGAAAGTTTGTATGGAAAAGCGTTTGTAGTAATCATGAGGCTCGATCGATTTCAAAAATGGAACTTTGTTGAGCAACCGTGTGACAATGAGGTGTTGACATGAAGTTTCATAAAAAAAGGATTTTATGTCAGTGTAAACTTTTTAATTGTCATTTCGGCCTCTTTAGATATCTAAGAAGTAATTGTTTTGTTTAGTAGAAACCAACTTTAATGTAATGGAAGATAGTGTGATGTAAATTATAAAAGGTCATATATAAAAAAAATAGAATAAATTCAAATCCTTGGTATAAGGGCTTTTCTACACGAGTAACTTTTTGGCACGATCAATTCCAAAACATTTAGACATTCTTACCGACATTCCATTTTTAACCCCCTACATAAAAACGACTAGGTGTTATTAGTTAGACGTGTCTGTATGTGTATGTGAGTCTGTCTGTGGCATCGTAACTCGCGAATGGATGAACCGTCGTGATATTTTTACTTAGAATTTATTCCTTCAGTGATAGATGTTATTGTATTTATTACATTTTTAATGTTCGCTTTAATTTTTAGCAAAAGGTTTTTTTTTTTATTTTTTTATTATATGTACTTTTATGATATTAATGATTTACGTTTTGCATTATTTGATCTTTTTCTGATATTATTTATGTTCTAAATTTTTACGATTTTTATTAGTAGGACATTTTTGTTTTTTTATGCATGTGTTTTATTATGTTAAACATGTTTTTGATTTTATACAGTAACTTTGTTTTAAATTTAATGTTAAATTCAATTTCACGTTTTCATGTATTTTTTTGAAGATTTTTATAATATTTATAATGTGCCGTGTGGTCCGACCCTAAGCATGCCTGATTGTTTTGGACTACCGGCGCATTTTTCTGCTCGACCAAAGTTTTAGTAGAAAGTCGAGCGGTAAAAAGGTGAACTAAACACTTTTTGGTAAGAACATGCTTGGCGGAGGACTTTTTATCTATGTAAAGATAGTCTGTCATCTGCTTCAGCGCCATCTTGACAGTTCGCAAAACTGTGGTCACGGTGTACAGAATAATTATTTGTTGCCAAGTGGCCAATTATTAATTCGAAATTCAAGTTTTAATATTTAAATGAAAAAAAAAACTTCGAATATTCTAGACCATTCTCTCATTCTCTCTCTCTAGCGATTGCTCGGTTTGGATATTGTGTAATTTGTTCGGCGATCACTGTTGTTCATTGTTGTTATTTTAATTTCTGTTTGATTTTCTTCCGTGTTGTTTGTGTATATGATTTCTTTCGTTGCTTAGGTTGTATTTTGTTATTGAAAAATAGTAAATAAATAAATAATAATAATTGTAAATATTTTTTGAACAATAATAATATTTATATTATTAGTTTTTTTTTGTTTTATTATAATTTCCTCAGAGCAATTACTCAATAATTTCTTTAGTTGGTTAAATTGTTTCGTTTTTGGGCTGAATTTATTTATAGAAATAATTTAATATTGTTCCTAAATTGTAAATATTTTATGGATAATATTATTTCATTTCTGTTTGTTTTTTTGTTGATTGTGTTATAATTTGTTACGTTTAAGTTGTTTAGTTTCTTGGTTGCATTTATTTAAGTATAGAAAAAATAATATTGTTAACAAATTGTTAATATTTTATGAACAATATTATTTGTTTTCTAATTGATTTGTTTTTTATTGATTGTTTTTGTTTTTTGTGTTCATATCTCAACATGACAACAGAAAATATTAGCATGAACGGAATAGACATGAGTCTTACTATTGTTCCTATAGTAGGCGATGGCGCATGTCTTTTTCGTTCGCTGTCTTATTTGTTGTATGGTATACAAGAAAGGTCTATGGAAATTCGTATAGACATTGTAGATCTACAGAATTGGGATGAGTTTGCTGTTATGTCCCATGCCAGCAACGGTGACAATTATTTGACGAAGGAAGAGTATGCTTTAGATATGGTAGATCCACAGAAATCGTCAATAATAGAGAATATCTTAAAGAAATTTATTATGACACAGAAGCTTTAAGGCAAATGGTTTCGCAAAGTGAGAAGTTACTCACAGATGAACAGCTTTGCATTTATAAACAGATCATTGGGAGTATTGAGAAGGCAGAAAGGCATTTTATTTTTCTGGACGCTCCTGGTGGCACAGGAAAAACCTTCCTCATTAATTTTTTATTGGCATAAACAAGGAAAAACTTCAGGAATTGCAGCAGCATTGTTGGAGGGCGGCAAAACAGCTCACGCTGCCTTAGCTCCCGTTAAATCTCCTCCACGTTGAAACTCCTATGTGCAACATCACAAAACAGAATAATGTAGCTCAAGTACTCCGCGATTGCAAATTGATTGTTTGGGATGAGAGCACAAAAAGGAGGTTTTGAAGCTCTAAACCGAACCCTCAAAGATATCAGGGGCAACAATAACACGATGGGTGGAGTTACCGTCCTTTTAGCTGGAGACTTTCGTCAGACTCTGCCCTTGGTTCCGCGAGGAACTCTAAGGTGTCTTTTGCAATGACTACAAATAAAGCTCAGGGTCAGTCACTGAAAACAGCAGGATCGCAACATCGATCTGAGGGGGAACTGCTTCTCACACGGCCAGTTTTATGTCGCCTGCTCAAGAGTAAGTTCGCCTCGAGATCTGGTTTTGTTGACACCTGAAGGGAAGACTTCGAATATTGTTTACAAAGAAATACTTTAATTGGGTATTTATTTATAATGATAACTCAACTTACGACAACTTTTAATCGCGAGCAAAGCCGCGGGCAAAAGCTAGTTTTTATATATAAGATTATACACAAATAATATCTAAAAGACTAAAATACATGTTTGTTGCCTACTTTTTTAAATTAATATTTTTATTTATCAGTTTGTATGCAACTTAATTAATGAATATAACAATTTTGAGACAGTGGCCACGAAAAAAATGTATTTGAGTGTTTGAGATATTATTTGTCTATAAAAACTTAATAATATTTAAACCCATATGACGGTAGTTTGTAAACACGACGCTCAGGAGTCTATCCCTAACGTGCTCGCCTAGGTACGGAGAAAATCTCGTTATACTAAGATGGTTAGCCATCCAACGGCCAACCGCGGTTAGCATTGCCTATCCCATAAGATCGAGTGGTCTGCCCAGCTTCGACTTATCCACGAGCTCCTCCGATTACTCTACCAGTATTAAATATAGCAGCCCTGTATCTAGTACTTGTGCCACTGCTGGGCTCGGGCCTCTTCTCATGATTAGAAGGGTTAGGCCATAGTCCACCACGCTGGCCCAAGTGCGGATTGGTAGACTTCACACACCCTCGAGCACTTTTTTAGGCACTTTTATGCAGGTTTCCTCACGATGTTTTCCTTCACCGTTAGCGAGCGATAAATTATATGATAAATACACACATATCTTTTAAAAGATGAATCTTAATCTTATTGACAGAGGTGTGTGCCGTGGGTTCGAACCCGAGACCTTTGACTTCGCAGTCCTACGGTCTCCCACTCGGCTATCGCTGCTTCTCTACCAGTATTATCCTTGCAAAATTGTTAGCATATAATTGACGGCTCGCTATACGGGGCATTTAGGGGTCAAGGCTGGCTATTTCAGTAGGGTTATTGCCCGTGGCGGCGGCGTGGCGTACCGTCAATGTGTCGAAGTCACGCGACAACATGTGCGGCGGCGCTTTTGAAATGTGTTAGTTAGGTAATTAATAGAGCAGTTTTATGCCAGTTAGATGGTAAGTGGTAAGGTTTTATGGTAGAGCTGTTGTGAACGCGCTCAAAAGAAGTACCACAGTTTTTTGAGGACGTGTGCGTTTGTGAATACATTATATAAAACGTTCTATTTTTTATTTACAAAAAATCGGTCACCGAATTATCGGACCTGGGCCCTTTAATGGTTACTTATTTTACAGGTAAGCCGTTTATCTATTATTGCTAGAGTTTGAACAAAAATCTCAAGGGTGAGAGCACAACTCTGTGCCAACAGTGCAATTTTATAACCTGCTGCAAAGTGTTCTACGCGCTACTGTGTGTAGGTTTGCTGGTGAGATAGGTCGTGAAATTATGTACGACGTATCTACAATCCTATGTAAAAGTTCATACGGCTTAGTAATTAAATAAGTAAACTAGTTCCACATTAACTGGGCTCAAAGCCTATTTGCTGCGTACGTTTGATGGTTTATTATTTTTAGTAATCTGCTAATGTATTATTATGTTTATTAAATAAGGGTAAATTGAAATACCTAATAAGGGTGTGTTATGAAGATATGACATTCAGTGATACACGCAACTGTCAAATAAAAAAGTATAATTCATGGCTCTTAATTTGAAAAAAGATAGACATCGTTATTTTTTCGTTCATACACTATTTGATTCTCGATCCTTTTTATCATTCATCACATCAAAAAACAAAGACAAATCCGTGCACATTTCCATACTGTAATCCCATAATCAGACTGGGTTATAAATCTTTATTTTGTGATGGTTAAGCAGGAACCATCACAAAAAAGGATTTATAACCCATCTAAAACAAAATCAAGTACTTTATAAGCCAATACGTCTTCCCCATACATATTCCCGATCCCTTAAATCAATTTACCGTATAAGCTACGAATCGGAATGTTGTGAATTAAACAAGTTTTTATCAGACTATAAAATAGTCTGAGTTGCGTGCGATTGAACAATATTAATAAAATATTGGAATACAAGTGCCTGTTCTACTTTATATCGACCAAATAGTGTACTATTTATGAATGTGTTAATGGAATACCGTAGTTTATACGGTGGAAGAACTTGTGAACGAAACTTTGATTTATTTTCTTTCAAAATAGTGTCCCGTTTAGTATAGAGATTAGAACCAGAAATTAATCATCATATTCCTCCAAAGATTCTAAGTGCATGGCGATTCTGAAAATGTTTTATATATTTCTAATTGATTATTTTTATAGCATTTAGCTATGCTTAGCCAATTATTCTAAGAAACATTTGAAAACATTATGAGACCTACTTATGATAGGAAAATGGATGAACGTGACGTAACGAAATGACGTAACATACAATTGAGCTATTTAGGGTCCGGGCAAGAGGCGACCGTAGCTGGTTGGTTAAAGCGGCTGCCCGGTGTGCAGAAGGTCGCAGGTTCAAATCCTGCCGGTCCTATAGTTTTCTCAACTGTTTCTTAGTATAATTTTCTATATTAGTATAAAAAACACCTATTGTGCTAATTATTTCATGGACAACTTTACACAACACTGAAGATGTTCTACTTGGCTTTCTCTTACAAATAAGGACATATTAGTAACTGTTACTAAGTGTTTTTATGGCACAACGATGCGTCATATATCTTTAGATTTCCAAATTTCTGTCACGTAATTTAATGTAAAATGTACACAAACCAAGTAACCATTTTTACTCATCTCTGTATGTCTAGATGGTTCTTTACTCACTTAGAATATAAATATGCTTATTACCCTAAAAATAGATGTGAAATATGGTATGGTATGTCAGCTTTCCTTTTTTTATACGCCTTATGTAGCAACCGAGACATTCACAAAAAAATGTGCATGCATTCAGTGTAGCCAATGCCAGCCAGTGAAGCCACCGCGCTCAGCAGTAATACCCAGGAATCTTGGTTATAACAACATTAAAATTACTGAAACGACACACATTAAATTTCTGGGTATAATCATTGATAAGCATTGTGACTGGAAAAATCACATAGACGGCGTGTGTAAAAAAGTCAACAGTTTTGTCTACGTCTTAAATAGACTACGAGCAACATCAACCATACAGACAGCACTATTGGCTTATCATGGTTATGTAAGCTCCATACTACGTTATGGTCTTATTCTGTGGGGTAACTCAACTGATATCCAAAGGGCATTTTTGTCTCAAAAGAAATGCATCAGAGCTATAGTCGGTATACGTCCGTATGAGTCTTGTCAACCACACTTTAGTAAATTAAGCATATTGCCTCTACCGGGTTTGTACATTTTTGAAATATGTGTTTTTGTAAAAACCAATCCAGAACTGTTCATAAAAGCTAAAGATATATTTCTTCGGAATACTAGACGGGGTGAACGCCTAGTATTAGATGTAACTCCAAGAACCACAATATTCCAAAGAAATTGTTATAATATGTGTATTAAAATATTTAATAAAGTACCATCTGACATACAGGCGCTACCCATACCATTATTTAAAAGAAAATTAAAATCATTAATACTGGCGAAAATGATTTATTCAATAAAGGATTGGTTTTAGGTTAAGAACTGTAACACTAAATAGATTTTTTTTTTGACATCTAAGGGTTTATTTTATTTGTCTATTTTGTTTAACTGACATCCAAATCAGAAGTCTTACATTATACTCGATTGTAATAATTCTTGTTAAATTGTTTTGACCTTGTATGTAATAATAATTTAGTTTTGGTATATTTTAATCTATAGTATAGTAGTATGACATTAATCTGAAATTTGACATCACATTGATTGGAATTCTTACGTTTGTTGCTCTGACTCTAAGTAATGTAATTTGAATAATTTATTGGTATTACATGTTATATTATAAAATTGCACGTGATTAATGAAATATGTTTGTTTATTGAAAAGATTTGCATGCCATATATAATGACAAAATATGAATGGACTTGTATGATAAAGTGATAACAACTTTTGTACCATATTTAATGCAAATAAAATGATTTGATTTGATTTGATTTGATTTGAACAATTTTCAAGTCCCTAGATTCCGGACCAAAAGTCACCTGATAAGATGCAATTTTTTTGTCACTGAAACTTTTTTTATAGATAATAGTGGAGGATGGTCTCTACCATCTCAAAAGCCAACTTATCCAAAAAGTACGCTTTATAGAGTAACGTGCCTTTTTTATAATTTTATTTTAATATCACCCAAAGCCAACTAGATCTCAATGCCAATATCGCTTTTATCTCTATTAGAGGCATAAACCGGCAAACTTTCAGCTTTAATTTTGAGAACACGGGTAACTCACATTACTTTAGCCGGAATATGCTGACTAGTTTCGAATCTATTACGTAGATTCATCAACATAATAACGTGAGTAACTCGTTTTCTCAATAATAATGTCTTCACCTCACGTCGGTTTTAATAAGCTTTCAGCTTTTATAAAATTACGTAAGTCGGGTGGCCTCTAGCTTCGAGGGTTCTATTCGTTTCTATTTGCATTTATTAAACAGTATGCGTTTGCGATACTCTAACATCTGTCATTTGGTACGTGCAATATGCCTAAGCTTGCAAAGTAATAAAATCAAAACCTAAGGATTTAACAATTTGGCTATTAGAATGTGGCCATATTGTGCAAACAGTTAAGACTGAGCATGCTTTTATTCATCACGTACGAATATGATGGCTCTATTAACGAATTGACACAGTGAGGGCGATTGCGAATGGCTTTATGTCACCGCGATGGAAATTAAAATCTGTTGGGCTTTAGATCGATATAAAGATGTAAATCCACTTCAAAAGTAACTTTTTTTGCAGATTTTTAAAAGAGCTTTTTATAACCGTTTGAGTCTTATCCTGCTATTATCATTTTTTTTTCATTAATTATGTTGTATCTCCTTCTGGACTTTAGTCTCTCATCTGATACATCTGGAGCGGTTCATCTGCCTCCACAGGTTTCTGTATTTCGATGTTTAGAGTTTCACAAAGGTTTTAAAAAATCGTAGTTTTTCGGAAAGTCTACGCCAGCGTAGTTAATACATATCATTAAGGATATCAACATAACCATAACAAAAATTGCACAAATAACACTTTCCCGACCCCCGAGTCGAACCCCAAATTTCCTTATAAACTTTCCCAAATTGCACTTGCCTGTTATTTAGACTAAAACTAAATGAGCCTCTTGTATGTAAATATTTCTCGTATAAAATGTTACCTCTGCTGTCGACATTCAACTGCCTCCTTTTACAAACATTTGAAGAACTCTCTCTCTTTGCTTTGCAGAAGCTATTACTTTTTAACACAAATCTTGTCTTTGATAAGCCACATTTTCTTGTATGTACGATGTTGATGTTCATTCACATAATACATTATTGTGTTTATTTGGTTTCAGCTTAAGTTTTATACATAACTGGTGAAGGAACGTGGTCTGATGTTCCTCCACCACAAAGGGAGGATCCTCCAACCAGGCTTGGTGGTATTGCTTGGCAGACAGCTGTCCAACGATTACATGGAATTATGATGGAAATAGTATTTATATAGAAAGAAAGAAGAAGAAAGATAAATCATTTATTCTGGCATATAAAAAACAAAGAAAAAAAAAATACATAAAAAACGTCTTAAACTAAATAATTTCAAAAATCATTCTTAATGCCAGAAATGGTACGCATCTCAGCACAATACTGCGGCGCCAAAAAGCACCGCACCACTTGCTGTAAACATTTCGTTATCGCGATTCAGTGCTCTTTGACATTTCTGACTTATAGTCTCATGCGTCACTTCTTGACGTTGTCACTGTCATCCGTCATTTTATTATGTGCGCGTACCACCACAACTATTAAATTGATGCAATTAAATGTCAAGGCAAAAGTACTTTTCAAAAGTGTCACATTAGAAAAATAATGGTACTAATAACTGCTTGTATAATTTATTTATAGCTACATTGTTATTCCCAAGAATGCATAAATATCTAAATCGTATCTGTCACCGAGTGGCGCGTACGCAATCCGCCACGTTAATCCGTACATTTTTCTATACGTCACGATCTCGGCGCCCCCTAGCGACATATAGAAGAGATTTTATTGATAGTAAAATCATTTTTATGTGACATTTTATGCAATTGTGTGTAAGTAATAATAGACGGTCTTTGTATTTGACGTGATTCGGGATAAGTGTGAATGGGATACTTTAATGCTTCTTTTGTACAGATTTAATTTGCGTATTTAGAGATTATCTAATTGTTTTACAGTATTACATTGATGATAGCATTTGATAACTTTTAAAGAGGATATTCTAATTCTAAACTTATATTTTAAAGAGCAAAATCGGGTTCCGATTTATTTAAAAAAATACTAGACCGCTTTCAAACATCTTTCATCTAATAGAATGCTATAATATTTTTGAATAACATAAGCTATAACTTTCAAGGTACAGCGGAAAGCGGGGGAATTCGCGCGCAGATGCTAGTATTATTATAATAATCAATAAGAACAAGACGTCATTTCGATAAAGTGCAATCACAACTAATTCACGGCAGACTTAATATAAAACGATGATATTTCCTCCCACAAGAGCTACACCACGTTCAAACGATAAAGTAAATGATATATTATGCCAATATTTTAGCTTTTATGAGCATACAGGAATTAGACATAAACTATTTAAAACTTTGTAATTTTGTTAACTACGCTATATGCCAATGAAGTATTTAATTACTTACCCATATATTCCCAAATGAGCGACAAAATGTAATTATGTCATTACAACATGCCATGGTTTTCTTTACAAGTTATGCGTTAAAACAAATATGTTAATGATATTTACCAAAGATTAAGCTATTATATCTATCAAATAACTTTTTCAATTAACCAGGGGTAACTATGTTTAATTATGGAGCGATATGATTAATGATATCATTTGTATTTTAATAGATAATATTTTAATAAATATGGAAATACGGGCAATGTCGTCT
This sequence comes from Hypena proboscidalis, assembly GCA_905147285.1. Classification (NCBI taxonomy): domain Eukaryota; kingdom Metazoa; phylum Arthropoda; class Insecta; order Lepidoptera; family Erebidae; genus Hypena; species Hypena proboscidalis. The sequence goes on from LR990147.1 coordinate 5,563,823, forward strand.
TGGGACGCCATGTTGGTTTTCAAGTCAACTTTTTTTTTAATGCAAAGATGTTTCATCTATACAGCCAGCGTAAATCGATTGATTGATTAATAGTTTTATGAAATAAATGCATAGGTATACTTTTTGTGTTTCTGTTTGTTGGGGATAAAAACATAATATAAATTTTAAATGAACAATGTTGTATTTATTAGTTATTTCAACATTTAGTTTAAGTGAAGCAAATATTCTGTCTTACTTTTGTTGTACCATCTGCTATTGATAAAAACTTTTACTTTTTGAAGATATACCGGGTGCTTCAAAAAAATGTATACACACTTTGAACTTCCATAGAAAATTTATTTACCGTTCTACAAAGTTAAATTTCAGGAAAATAGAAAGCTGAAAGTCCAATGTAAATGAAACATAAATAACAAATGTTAATACTGTTTTTATTTTCAACAAGATGGTGCTCCGCCGCACTATCACAGGGACGTACGAGCTTACCTGGATCAAAATTTGTCGGGCCAGTGGATAGGACGCAGGGGGCCAATCGAGTTTCCAGCACGCTCTCCAGACCTTACACCACTGGATTTCTTCTTGTGGGGCACAGTAAAAGATGAGGTGTACAAACGTAAACCACGTAACCTAGACATTCTTTGGAATGAGATTCAAGCAGTGTGTAGAGAAATCTCATTGGACGTTTTGATACGATGTACAGAATCTGTGGTGACTCGTACTCAGAATTGTATTGATGCTGCAGGTCACCAATTTGAACAGTATTAACATTTGTTATTTATGTTTCATTTACATTGGACTTTCAGCTTTCTATTTTCCTGAAATTTAACTTTGTAGAACGGTAAATAAATTTTCTATGGAAGTTCAAAGTGTGTATACATTTTTTTGAAGCACCCGGTATTTATAAAAGTAATAAAATTATTTTTCAAATAGCGGTAAATAAATTAGCAGTTAAGTACTATTGCAAAATAATGCAGTGTCATAAAGTTCTCAGTTCAGCTGCTACTGTACAAACTACAGGAAGCTGTTTTATACACATTTTAGTACTTCCACTAAAATTACAACTTGTGCAGGTGTTTGACATTAACAATGAAATCGATTATATTATGTATGATGTTAAATTTAAAGCAACATCCAATACTTGAGCAGAGTTGAGCATAATATAGTGTCCGTAAGAGGTTTTTCAAGTTCCACAAATAGCAACCTCGGACGATAAAAGTAACTTAAAATCATCTTCCGAGCCTTTTTCTAATAACATTGGTGTCGGCTTCTAGAATAACGGATTTAGCTGAATATCAGTATGTTTCTTGGAGCGACTGCCATCAGAAACCAGTTCGAGGTAATAAGATACTCTTTGTTAGACTAGTTGTCAGACTTTCTGTCCTCTAACTACCCGTAAAGACTGCCATAGATGTTTAAATGGCAACCGGGACCGACGAATGGCTTGGGATAACTTGCCTAATACTAGCAGCCCTGTATCTAATACATGTCCCACTGCTGGGCTCGGGCCTCTTCTAATGATGAGAAGGGTTACCATACCACCATGCTGGACAAGTGCGGATTGGTAGACTTCACACGACCTCGAGTACTTTTTAGGCACCGTTAGCGAGCGATAATTTATATGATAAATACACTCATAGCTTAGAAAAGAAAAATCTTAAGGATTTATTAACAGAGGTAGGTGCCGAGGGTTCGGACCAGAGACCTATTGAGCTCACCCATTCAGCTATCGCTGGATTAGGTATAGATTATAAATTGTTAATTCATTTGTCATCTGTTGCGTTTTCAATATCGCGGCATACTCCTCTTTATTTATTAAATGTTTATTTATTATGCATTACACAAATGCTGGATAGCAAACCATAAATAATGATGGCAACACCGACACTCTAATACCTTGTCTATGGTGTTTATTTATCGTGCATAGACAATTATTAATGTTTTGTTGGTGCACGCTGCGATAGCGAATGAGATGCTTTTTGTAATTATTTTTCGATGATAAATGAGGAATTAGGAATGAGGAATACTTCTGTACATTCTAGGAATACCAGTGTCTGAATCATCATTCATTTATTAATGAGATTAAAGTGCCTAGAATAACATCGTGTCCATAACACACAAACATATTTTAATTACTTAATAAAAATCTCATGGTAGCTGTGGTCTGGGCTCCTTCAAGTCTAATCATAGACATTTTTCTCATTAAAAAGTGTTCCCTTATACAAAATTTACTCTATGAACGGAGTTTGAAAAAATTTAACTTCTCACGTTAAAATAATAATAATTAACAATCTGTACAAACATTGTAGAATGATGTTACTTAACAAACCGCAAAACTATTTCTACTGTCATGACAATTTTACAGTAAAGAAATAAAATGGTACAGTTAGCAACAAAAGCTTTAGACGGTGGTACACGCGAGTGTACAGCCAGTCGCTGTCGATGCTATCTCTACCGAAGGGATTCTACTGCAATAGCGTCGAAGAGAATTGGCAAACGATATTAATAGTACCGTAAATGAAAACATATCACAGAAAGATACAACTTCGTTTTTGATAAAAAAAATTTTTGGTTTTGTTTTGTTATATACTTCATTATTAGAAACATTATGGAGCGGGGAACAGATTATTTAAAGTTAAGGAGTTGTAGACGATTGATCACAATATAACAATAGTTTTATAAGCTAAAATATCGTATCGGTGAATCTGAGAAAAATGAAACCATTATTTTTACGACGCCCGCACTAATATAATCTCCTGGATCACACTCAAAGCACATACAGAACAAATCTTTGCGCATCAAACAAAGATTTGTCCCGTGTGGGGATCGAACCCACAACACTAGCACAGTTAAAAGCGACGAGGCAACCGCTGTAACCTCAACGCCAACCGTGCACTCAATTTGGACCACTCTTACCGTAAGTACACTCTAAAAAATCGAGGCCAACTAAGAGAGATTTTCTCTTAGTTGACGTTAAATTGAATAAAACAACCATGATATTATGCAACTCAACGATAGCTGATTAATTAAAGCAACAAGTTCATTTTTATTGAACGAACACTGTACATATGTTCATTAATTCTAACACGTAAATACGTTGTTTGTATCATTATTCACTTCTTTGTATAACTTAATCATTTTTATTTAGTTAACATAAACAAATACGTCAGTTAAATCAATTTAGAATAAACTAATAAAAGCAATCAAAATCAAATGATAGTTTTGATCATTTTTATTTATAAAATTAACAATTTGTCTTGTTTGATTTAACTAAGATCTGATAATAACGTCAACTAAAATTTAATGTTACATTCCACTATAACTAAAACGTTGAATCGACTTTCATATTAGTTGAATTAATCATTCGATTGATAGATTTGATCAAGAGATCGACCCCTCCCTATGCCTCCCTCTACCCGCCCGCATCTATCTTTGGCGCCAGGTGACTGAGGGATGTAAGCAAATCAAGTCTAAACCATTTCGTGCCGTGGAGTGGCCTGCTGTGCTTCTTTTCTCTGCTTAAAGTTAGAATCTTGGTGGTCATTTTAGTATCAAGTAATTTAATTCAGTGCGTTTGATATTAAAGGATTAGGTATATAATAAACGTTGATTATAAGTACAAATGCAGTTATCCCGTGTGATCCCGTCTTTTGACTACTGGAAATGGAAGACGTTAGCGAACTGCTCAAGACATGGGATTTAGAGGCTCTAAATACCAGTATTCACCCGTAAGTATCTCAATAGCAAGTTTTTTTTATGGTGGTTATAGAAAATGTAATTGGTACCTACCTGAACCCAAGGGTTTAGGTAAATACCTGGGTTTAGGGCTTAGATAGGTTTTGGTTTTATTTTATAGCCGTTTCGTAAAATAAAAGTAGCGTAAGTTACTCCTTATAATGTCAGCTATCAGCCAATAAAAGTCCCGTTAAAATCGACCTAGCCGTTTCAAAGATTTCTTGGAACAAACAGATAGACAAACATTTTATAAATTGTTTTTTGATGTAGGTACCGTATATACTTTTATATGCATTTAGTGAAAAGCTGACACTTCAAATTTGTTTATGTAGTAAATAGATTCTAATAAAATTTGTTGCTAACATCTAATTATCTTTTTTTTTTTTCAGCATCGAATGAAGATACATCAAATTTAGCCGGATTTTTATCTATACCGTTTTTATTAAACACGGCGGCAGTTAAACAAAAGAAGATACGCGGTTCAGATGCAGGTCAAAGCTGGAAACCAAGTAAAGTTGAAGCACGGGAAGGCTTTATAAAGCACGTAAAATCTAGTGCAGAAATCCCTCAAGCAATAGAACTCCGCCTTTCAACCCTTCTCCAAAAAGCCAAAAAGGAGCGCCATCCCAACCTTATATTATTGTAGTGGGTGAGTCGCTGGACATAATAAATACTTTTCTAATAGTTGCGAATAGATCAGTCATCTATGAGAGAATATCTGTTATACACGCAGTTGATACGTGTTATAAAATAATATCGGCCCTAAATGCAGAGTACGGTATCGACACATACCCTGTGTCGATACCATACTCTGTTTAGGGGTCTTCATGTTGTTGTTATTTTTGTTGGTGAATAGAGATGAGAGAAACTATAGGTCACTATACTAATGATTTAATTAACTGGTACCAGAGTAAATATTACATAATAAACTTATCGACTACATTATTCTATCTTAACTACGACCTATCTCTAGCGATACGGGAAGGCGACTGGCGAACCGGGCGGCTAAACTTAAGTATCCAGTGTATCCACTTAAATACATATGCGCCGGTTGCCCTGTGTCCCTACACCATTTCCCCCTTTACACAAAAATAATTTGAAAAATGATAATCAGAATAAAACTTTGAAACAAAAATTTCATTACGTTTACACAAACAATAATCATTCTACGATTCCAATAAAATAAGGGATACATAACAAGTGGTTCCTAGTACTGATTCCTAAAAAAAAAAAGGGTCACAACCTCAAGTGCTTGGTGAGAGCCAAACAAACTGTTACTCAACAAAAGCGTTGTTCACAAAAAAATTTACACATAAGTTATTGACGTGATTTGAGACCTTGCATCTAAAAATAACCATGGAATTTAAAACTTTAACTTTTTAAAACTAAATGCCGTAATTTATCACAAACACTTGATACGTTTTCTTGACGTTGCTCTTCGTAAGGCGCTTCGTGTGTCGGCGGTACGTACGAAGATGCAAATGCAGATAATTCCGTATGTTTTGCTCCAAGTCTGCTAGCGATGTATTTGCTCCAATTGTAGTCCACGTCTCCGATGGATGACTTAATTGACAATTAATGTCTTCTTGAAGGGATATTTGTCCTCGCCTCCAAATATATTGTTACGATGCCGTATAGTCCGGAAATGCTGTAGCAAGCATTCTCATCCTGGTGCCAACGCAACCGCAGGGTATATAATTCGTTAAATTACGCGACGAATGCACCACGTGCTCGTCGTCCGGAAATCCAAAAGGTCATCACTTAAAATTGTGTGGCCTGCCGTGGTCGCTACTTGATTTCGCTATGCATGGCAGCCACGTGTCTTCACTTACTTGACCACGTCGGAGAAATCGCTTAGCAGTAGATCTTCATTGTAAATTCCGTGCGTTCCGTGTCTTGGTTGTAGTTTGGCTAGGTCGTCGTAGGAGTCCTTCTAGATGTGCACGTCGAGAAGGGCGAGTCGTCTTCCATGATGTCACGTGATTAAGCAGGAACGCCACGGTGTAGAAAGTTGCGTGTTCTTTGTCGAGGGTCACCAATTTGGGGTTCGTTAAGTTGTTGTTGTTGTTGATTTAATTTGTTGATTGAGAGATGAGAGAAACTATAGTCGATGTACTAATGTTTTAATTTACTGGTACCAGGATACATAATTTATATTAAACTTATTGACTACATTATTCTAAGTTAACTACGACCTATCTCTAGCGATACGGGAAGGCGACTGGCGAACCGGGCGACGAAACTTAAGGATCCACTTAAATACATATGCGCCGGTTGCACTGTGTAATGATTTAATTAACTGGTACCAGAGTAAATATTATAAAATAAACTTATCGACTACATTATTCTATCTTAACTACGACCTATCTCTAGCGATACGGGAAGGCGACTGGCGAACCGGGCGGCTAAACTTAAGTATCCAGTGTATCCACTTAAATACATATGCGCCGGTTGCCCTGTGTCCCTACACTCTGCATTACAAAAAGCGTTTTATAAAATGTCATCCGCATTTAATGACTGACAATAATTATTTAACTTTTGTTTATGACATTGTTTATGTTAAAATTTCTCTTTACTATAATTCTTACCTAAGTATTTAGTATTATACATATTTAGGTACATAATAAGCTAATTGTTACAACAAAGTTTAGTTTGTTTTGGTTGTAATAATTTTAGACCACTGTTAATAATATAATAAACAAATGTTATTGTGACTGATGATAATTCATAATTGGTTAAGAAATAAGCTGTGTAAAAATTAATTTCACTGTTAAATATTGTTATTAAAAAAGTTAGAACGCCGATTCCCTGTAATATAAATATTTTAAGCAATGGCAAAAAATATGTTACCCTGCGCTGTACTATCTAAGTAGTCGATGAATATAATATATACCTAACTATTTTTAATTATATTTTTGTTTCATTTTGACCAAATTTATGTACCTTACAGACATATGTACCTACTTAGAAAAATTTTGTTAGACAAAATAGTTACCAATAGATACAGTTTGAATATGTAAATAGTAGGTACATATTTGTTATTTGAGACTAGAGAAAAAACGATGACGTTTTGATATCATACGTCTTGTATTAATACACTAATACACTCAACTCAGATAACATTCTGGGTACGATCTTGAGATGCTTTCTTTTTCTTTCTTCTTTTCTAGAAGAAGAAGAAAGGTGCTATCTTAATTAATTGGGTTAGGACTTCAAATGCATATTTAGGAGCAATTTCGGTATTAAGTGCGATTTTTAAATACAACCCTTTTCAAAGCATTTCAAAAAACCGGAGGTAAGGGTTGTATTTATAAATCGCAATTAATACCGAAATTGCTCCTAAATATGCATTTGAAGTCCTAACCCAATTAATAGATCGGTGTTAGTTAATGAGACAAAGTATCTCAGTACATTCGATTAAGAGTAACTATGTTGATATAATAATGTTTCATATTTAAAATAACCATGGTTTTAGTAGAGTCTACGAAGATGAATTAGTTATAATGACCAAGTTCTCAGTTGAGTCTACGAACATGAATTGGCTATAATGACCACGTTCTTAGTTGAGTCTATGTAGATGAATAGTTACAATGATCAAGTTCTTAGTTGAGTCTACGAAGATGAATTAGTTATAATGACCAAGTTCTCAGTTGAGTCTACGAACATGAATTGGCTATAATGACCACGTTCTTAGTTGAGTCTATGTAGATGAATAGTTACAATGATCAAGTTCTTAGTTGAGTCTACGAAGATGAATTAGTTATAATGATCAAGTTCTTAGTTGAGTCTACGAATATGAATTAGTTATAATGATCAAGTTCTTAGTCAAATTTATTAATGAGAATTAGTTAGAGTAGTCATTTTCATATTTATATTAACCAACACCATAGATGAATATATTATGTTGAATTCGTCATATTAGTCATTTTCTTGTTGACTTTGATTAAGGTTTTAATTGTTCTGTTTAAGAAGCAGATAGTAAAAGTAACAAAAACCACCTTAATTGATTCATATAACGTCTTGTTAGGCTCAAATGGAATCAAGATGCTTGTTTGAAATAATCACAAACTTGTTAGGAGCAACCAATTTTTTTTTAGAGTGTATATTTTCTGTAAATAAATGTTTCACTATGCGTGTAATTAACTACGTTTATACCTATGTTCAATGTATCACGTATATTATAGTGTACAAAAGTATGATTAAGCGTACAAAAAACCTACAAATATTTAAATTAATATTTTTTGTTTGTTTTATATTAGTTACAAGTTTTATATCAATTTTACTGTGTTTACTTATTTTAATTAAAATTATTTGTTAGGAAGTGCCTGTATGATGCAAAATTCATGGAAAAGAGGTTGATGGAGTTGCTAGAAGCGATGGATATCTCATTGTATAGCCTTGCCATACGTGTTAGAGAGCTATTGAATGAAGTATTATAAAAGTAGGCACTAAAAAATAACGATCCAAAAGCGCCAACATTCATCGCACCGACCACACTTTCCTTGAGAATGTAGGATTTATTTCGCGAAATTGTTTATAGGGTTCGCGTCGAGCGTTATAGCGAAACACTTAACATTATTCAGGGCCTGGGCCAACAATGGTGGCGGATAGCTTACCTCTCCCATGGCCGGTCACGCTTAGGTCTTCCTATGAACATCTGCATAATGGGACATGCATAGACTGATTGTAATCCCTGTTAATGTTTTTGCAATTGAAATGTTTGAGTTTAATAAGCTAGTGACTTCTGAGAGTTCGTCGGTAAGTGAACATCATTTTTAAAGATTAACAAATCATTGATTAATATTATGCTAAACATAGCAATGTGAAATAAAAATAATCAATCAGAAGATTGTCTTAAGTGCCGAATATAGTATAAAATAGTATTTTATAGTGGAATGTATTTTGTAACTTTTTTCTTTTCTTTTTTCAATTTTATTGATTTGTTTTGATGAATTGATATACTATTTTGTTACTGATTCTAAACTTAATGCTTAAGTTTCCATAACCACTAAAATTTCAGAGTGTATACTCAGTTGTTTTAACAGGCAGGATAATAACTAGTTCGCAAAAGCTCTGATGGCGTTTCTATTGAACATCTTGGATATGTTGAACATATTAAGACGGTCATAAATGCGTGGTAAACATTAAATGAAATATGAAGATTCACAAATATATTTATAGAATTTGGAATACAAGCGACACTTTTTAAATGTCCAATCAGAGGTAATTAGTTAACGCGTTCGAATTTCAAAAGAAATCTCGGTTACCTATCAGCTTACACGTTCGGATATGTTTACAAATACCACAAATAGAACACTAATATGAATTAATAGCTGTTCGCGGTGATGACGAGTAAAAAATAACAGATTTTGTACGCCCCACATATTTGTTTTTGAAGTGTGAAAAATCGCGTTTTTCGACGGTTTGCGGTGACTTTTTAAGTAATACGAATGTTTTGGCATTACGCGTGAGTAATTTCCCGTCTGTGGCCAAATGCAGCTGTGGTATTTTGTGGCAACGTGCCACACGTGATTTCAGTTTGTAACAATTTAGCTGAACAAATCATAATTTAAAAAAATATTGGATTAAGCAAGCTGGTTTCGGAACTAAACCGTGGATGTCAGTTTTGTCGTTTCGTTCATTTGTTGCCGTTACTCTTTTTGTCCGTAGTTTTTACAATAAAAATATGATAATTTAATATTTCTGTCGTGTTGCCATTTCTATCCTCGCTGTTATGACGATCACGTAATGTGTCGACATATCTCAATAGGGACTACCATAAATATTAATCAGTCGCAGTTGCGGACGCATCTTCAGGCGGCCATCTTGAGCATAGACAACCCCATTGTTCAATTTGAACTTTTGCCTCTAAAGTGTGTCACAGAGTCACAATGTGAAAGCGATTTGCCACAGACGGTATCTGTATACCATATTTTTGCGCGGCAGTTTACCTAATTGCTTCCTGACATAATAAATACGATGTGTGAACTGTTTATTGCTCATAAATATTGTAAATTGGAGAACGGTACGATTTAGTGAGTTGTTTAGAATATTATGTTGCGTCAGATTTATGCAGTGAAGCAGACTTAATTAGAGTTCATCTGTAGCCTTTGTTCTTCTATTTATTTATGGTTGACTAATACAATATAAATCGAATTAGTGTTTGAATTTAGAAATAGTAGATACTAAATTTGGACTAGGTTTGTGTCTAAATTATGGGCCGCACCTGATTTCCATGTTCTTTATAGATTAGATTCACAAATATAGATAGATAGATAGATTGATAAAAACTTTATTTGTGCATAAGACATAGGAAATACATTTGTTACGAAAGTTTCAGATTACAATATATGCAAAAAGGGCGGCCTTATCGCTTAACGCGATTTCTACCAGGCAACCTTTGGATGGACATTAGTGTAAAAGATCTAAAGAAAGGTAAAATATAGTTATAACAAATACGATTCTAGAACTACTTTTTCTGCATTATTCTCATTGACTAGGTACTAATACCGTAGTTCCCCTCATTGAGAGACTGCATCCCATTCAGTGCTGACATCTAACACATGTCGCAGCACCTCTGATTGATGCCACACCTAATTATGTTTGAAATTTTACATCTTTACCCACAAACTTATTCTTTCCATTCACCCAAAATACATCGGACCTTATCTAAAAGTCATAGAGTTAAAATTCGAGTGTTTTCTTTTTGACGTTAGTTTTATTATGTTGGTAGTATTTCGTCACCTTTTCGTACTAGGAAGAAAGATTTATGATGTGTTCCGCATGGGTGGAAGTCGTGGAAGCAGTTTTGTCTGAATTTATGCGGATTAAGTTGACCTAGGAACTTCAGATGTTTCGTCAAAAGCTTGATGACATTCGTATGGTATATGACAGTTGTCTATGTCTTCGTAATGACTTGAAGAGCGGAAATTCAAACTGATGCGGGAAGATATATGAAAAAACGTGCAGACGAAAACCGAGGCTTAAAAATTATTTTTGTTTTTTACGCTTATATCTGCATTCTACGTAAACTGTGGTACTGGGGCCGCATGTGGGCGCAAGCAAAAACAACGTCGTGAATTCTTAGCCTAAATCAAATCCATGTCAATTGTTAATATACTACTGCTTGATGCAACTACTTCTCGATGGTCTAGTTATCTACGCGTCTCATCGTGTGGTCTCGGGTTTGTTTCCTGGGTCGGGCAAAGTGTTATTTGTGAACTTTCCGTCAGGCAATTCACAATAGCAGCTCAGCGGTGGAATTTGTACCCGGTGGATGGCGATAGACTCCTATCCTATGGGCGTTAAACATTACAGGTGAAATGTGGGTGTTGTACACCCTTCTGGGTGATATAGGCGTGATGTTATGTTATGTTATTATAGTGTTTATTTCAAAGTTAACTTTTGAGTTCCTATGATAGTTTTCCTGTGGGTAAAAAGGGTATTGTTACATTTGGCCGAATAGGAATAAGAACCAAAACTTCACCATTTACTAAAAGACCAACGCGGCAGTCCCCAATTTATCCACATTAACAACAAATCACGCGGCACGCGACAAAAACGAAATTTAAAGCTTCAGATCTCACCGTCCTGTCGGCATTCTTTACCAACAATTCCAATAATAACACGCAATATTAAACAAAATCAAACAATGCTACATAAATATAAGAGGCATCACGCACTAAGGGCATCACGATGTAAGGGCACGAGCACACTTGTCGTGTGCGCGCGCCGTGTCGCGTGCTCTACGTCTGTGTTCGTGAGCGTGATCTTACCAACATTACAAATGTTAATGACTTGATTTTAATAAAAAGTGTATTGGTTTTCGTTGGTGGTGGTGTAAGGTTGGTTTATATGTCGTAATAGTCTATTTAAGGGATGCTCTACCACCTATTTTGTACACTTTTTATTTTATATCACTAGTCAATAGACCCGTTGACATGCCTACCTGTAAATTTTATAAGTACTTTACTGAAAATATTTTTTTTTAACAAAAAATAAACCGACTAAAAATAACTAAAAAGTAAAAAATAAGTGAGAATTATAAGTCTTGGGTATTGAGCTTAGTTACATAAACTATTAAATATTATATTTTACTAATTTTGAGTTGGCGGCAAACAATACGCTAATTAACCGACTATTTCTTTGCAACAACGTAGTAATGGAGAAGACTTAACGTGGTATTCATTTTTTTAATTATTCGGCACCGATTCAATATTAAAAAATGTACCTTCCATCATTAGCTCAACAATATAAAATGATGGCTGCCAGACGAAAATATCTAGGTAGATTCATAAAATATATAAAAAACACTCTAATTTCCTATAACATTCGAGAATTTCCCTCAATTTCCCTAGGATTCCATCAACAGACCCTGACATCCTTGACATCACCCTCGAGGGTCTTTGAGGGCCTTTCGAATATAAAAAGAAATATCAAAATCAGATCTCTCAGTAAAAAGTTATGCGTGGTCTAACATAGAAAATAAAAAATAAATTAAATGAAGCTTCTAGAGAATATCTTCCACCTGTCATAAAAACTATTTTCTAACCCTTTGTGAAGTTCAGTGCCCTCACAAAATAAATGGCGCCGAAAAAAATCATTATGCAATAATTTATAGGTCCTAACAAACCGTATATTAAATAATATAGGTATTCAGTGAAAAACCACTTTTCCTTGAACTTCAACCTTGAATACCGCACGCAAGATATGGATAGAAACTTGTTGAACCTAGAACCACCTAGAATTTATGTCATACTGGTTGCGTGAAAATGTAATCTTTACTGCCTACCGATTTCTACCTATATGTTAGGTAGAACTGTTTGTGCGGCGCTCAAAGGTGAAAATTTGTATTTATGTGGACTCTTGGTTAATTATAGTAGGAACGTAAGAGAAAATTCATTTCTATGCTTTATACAGATATAACTTTTTTGATTTAAAGATAACTAGCTTTCACAGGCGGGTTCATCCGCTTTTTTGTAAGAAATTTTGAATTCGGTTCTGTAATTTTTGTGGTACCTAAATCGGAACAAATAAACAAATTTTTTTTTATTGAATTCCTTTAGTTACCTTGAAGTCTAGTTGATAACCTTGTCTATTTGATTACCTTAGTAAACCGTTTTGTAAAACGAAGATTATATCTGATCAGATTTATCACCTTTTGACCTCTATCTCAATAATTACAACTGAATTATATTCTAGATCATTTACATTTCCAAACAACATATAAACTTCACAATTCGCCTACACTTTCCGGTGTTTTAGTTCTAATTTCTCTTAATAAAGTAATAAAAAGTTAGTTATAATGTGACAGTTTTATATTAATTTATCAATGGTTCCATGTGAGCGTGCGCGAAGACATCTACCCACATGGTCTTGCGCACGCGCCGGTGCCTACGCTACGTCATTGGCATGTTAATCACTTATTACTTGATCACGCCTGTTTTTACTACAAATTGGAATAATATATTAATATATTGGCTGTTTTTATTCGAAGACATTGTCATCTTAAATCTTTAAGAACTCTTCAAATCGTAAGGTTTAGATATCGATTTTGGGTCAGCAAGATTAGTTCAGGAGGTTTTGATTATAGCATTTTTTCTCTTTAAAAAAAATCCTTTTTAAATTGTTTTTCATATATTTTTTATTATTATAGCTACTAACCTCATCGCTAGTATCAAGACAACTTGATGTTGACAAGTTGCCCTGAGATGTGATACCATAACCAACAGACCCCGTTACAAGCCTCAGCTAAGAAGTCATAACATCACGCCTATATTACCCAGATGGGTGTGGCAGAGGTGTACAAAATCCACACTTCACCTGTTATGATTAGGTCCCATGGGATAGAGGGTAAGTTTATCGCCATCCAGCGCGCACAATTCCAACTCCGTGCTGCTATTGAGAATTTTCTGACGGAAAGTTCACAAATAACATTTTGCCCAACCCGGGCATCGAACCCACCAAACTATCGAGGCAGCCTAGAACGAAACAAGTAAGTTAAGCACACTTACATTCTTCTTCTTCTTCGTCGTGTCGATGGCTGAGTCAAATTTTATTTTGACTTGCCATCGTGGTGAAAGGATTAGCCAATTCGCTTTGGAGAACTCGCGAATTGCCCAGGGTGCGCCGGACGTAGGAAATCGTTGTGTACGTCACTCGGGGAGGCTCCTTTCATGCACACTTACATTGATGTTGCGACATTAATTTTATTACCTTTTGCTTGCTTGTATGTATTTTATATCACTAGTTTTTAATGTTAATTTGGTTTCAGGCTCAAGGTAAATGTGTGTTTCATGCTACAAATATGTATAGCATTTCGTCAGTGCGTTTTCAATTTTCTTGATAGAAAAAATGTTCGACCGCCCACGAACCTCCAGTGTAGGTAAATAAAGTCATTTAATATCACGATAATCACCACTGATTAAGTTATTCTCAACAAATTATCATGTTCTGCCCTTATTAACTATTCAACGTATTTAATTTACCTTATGCATAGTAAGTTTTCATAGCATAATATGCGTAGAAGATAATTATATAATTATGCGATGTAATTATGGAAAATTAGAACTTATTTTATATGAAAATTAAGTGGTTGTCATGCTTTTTTGATGACATTATTAGCGTGGTATATTGATTTTTATTTTATATTAATGCTGATAATATTATCATGATTTTGTTAAAGTTGACGACCTGATTTTTATGTGAATTTCACGAAAATATTCTTGAATTACTTATTGATTTTACAATAATTGCATTTGAGAAAATCAAATATTTACTGATTTATATAATAATATAAATAGAAAAATTACTGATTTGAAACGTAATGTTGTAAATGATCAGACTCTTGTAGGATTTATCTACAGTTAAAAATCAAATTTGAAATACGACTTAAAATATCGAAGTATAGTTTGTTTTATTAAAGGCTTTTTGGCTATATTAAGCCCTAATTACATAGTTATTAGATACACCTTATTGGCAGGATAAGCATATAACACACAATATTATTAAAACCGAAGTGATGTGAAGACATTATTATTGAATACGTGACGTCGTACGGCGGCGACGACTGGCGATTAATCGCCCAGTTGATGAATCTACTTACTAGATTCGAAACTAGTCGCCATATCCCGGCTAAAATAACGTGAGTATCCTGTATTCTCAATAATAACAAATAACACATATGACAAAAAGTGACAGTTGTTTCTATTTTTCAAGTCAAAGTCGAATCATTTATTTTCGGCAACCCTGGGGAGCGAACTAAATAAACGAACGAATTAAATAAATTAAATTAAAATCTTACTTATCAAAATAAAAAGATTTGAATTATCGAAGTTAGATTCATTTTAATCGAACTATTTAGGTTCTCACTAAAACAAATCTAAGTGTAAATGTATGTGTTAATTGTGTCACTTTTATATTCGGTCAGGTTATATTTAATGGGGCGGATAAGAGCTATCCGAAACCGCTGAAACTGGGCTCGATTTTGATAAAATATCTTAAGTTAACTAACTAAAATAACTATAGCTTTTTCCATCGGCATCACGACAAAGTCAATTCCATCACAAAAACAATGTCGATATCCATACAAATGACAAAATTACTCATTACCGTTTTATTAACATTTACGTTATTTATCATATAAAAACGCATCAACTGCCCATTCTGCTGTCTAACGGCCACATTGACGAGTTTGGTGTATTTGTGTTTAATATTCTCATTATGACTCATATTTATTCATGGATTTTCGTTTGATATATTGTGACGGCGATGGAAATCGCTCGGGTTCAACGCAAGTCCTTGCCTTTAGGGTGGTGCGGTATTGAAAGCTATAAAAAATAATGCTAACGTAGGACAGATGATATAGAAGATATAGCAAGAAGATTTTTAAGCGTGGTACGATTATATTCCATAGATTTTAAATTTCCTTTATCATACTACATACAGAGTGGCAATTACATGACATGTGTCGAAGAAATAATTTCTTAATTATTAGGCCAAAAAAAGATAAAAACTTACTAATTCTACCTTAACTTTGCTTCTCCCGTTACCTATTTTTCAGCTCGAAGTTTGCCTCGAGTCATTTCAGTGAGCAAAACTTGACTTTGCTCCGGGTTTTGCTCTCGCTCGAAGCAAAGTTGAGTTTTGATCACTGCGCTGCATTTTTATTTTTTTTATTTATATTTTTTGGGTGCTTTTTAGCTGCTGAGGTGACAAGTTGTATCGTGCAACACGAGATCAATGTTATTTACCTCTTGTGCTTTTGAATCCCTTACGACGCTCAGGATTCTAACCTACAATTACTCGCTACCTCGAACCTTTCGGTTATTCGGCACTAAAGATTGAAGAGTTTGATATTCACCTCTGCAAAAGCTTAGGTATCAAAAGATTTTAAAAGATTATACATTTAACAATCACAATTTTATTAATATTACTAGTCATTATGTGACCTTAATCTTAAGGACATATTTATAAATACGCGTAATAAATAAAAACCATAAGACTAATAAACTATAAAACTTGGTACTAAAACAGAATGATTTGACCTATGAACTTTTTGTAGTAAAATATTTTATAGCTTACAATGTAATATCACCTCAATAATTAAGATCCGGTAATGAGGTACGCGATTAGACGTTGTGTAGCCGGCCTTATGCTCGTGCTTGTCGTGTGTAATCGCCTTTATAGCACTTTGAATATGAACTATATGGGAAAATATGAAAATTGTAGTATTTTGATTTTAATGTATGGATTTTGTTCGTTAGGGAATGATATGATGTCACGTGATGGTGGAATTATGCGGTCATGATGCGCTTATGTCATATACTTACGTTTTAAATGTATGGATGTTATATAAGCTTTAGTGTTTGTTTGAAATGTTAATTCGTTAAGTTTAGAACTTTTGTGTTTTTGAAATACATTGAATAGAACTTTTCTTTCTTTTTTATGAGCGACTTTCGCACTACGAACAACTCATTTGTTGAACAACAAATGAGTTGTTCAACATACATCATACAACATACAACAAACAAACATACATTTCAAGCACAAAAAGTACACCTAGAGACAGAACTATGCGGATAACATAAAGATTATATTGACGACCAGATGGCGGAGTGGTTAGTGTACCTGCCTGCGATGCCGAGGTCGCGGGTTCGATCCCCGCTTAAGACAAATTTTTGTGTGCACGAATATGAGGGTTTGTCTTAGTTTGGGTGTTTCTATGTATAATAAGTATGTATTTACAAAAGAAAAGTATATAAGTATTAGTATCAGTTATTCTAGTACCCGTAGTACAAGCTTTGCTTAGTTTGGGACTAGATGGCGCTGTGTGTAAGTTGTGAGATATTTATTTATTATATTTATTTGTCTTGTGTAGCGATCAAACCCACAACATTAACGCAGTTGAAAGCGGCGAGGCGACAGCTTTAACCACGACGCCAATCGTGCACAAAAGTACACTTATCAGCACCTTCAAAAGTCTAACTAAAAAGATCCAGAGTGGATGCGGATATAATAAATACTAATAATATAAACACAAGTTCTAGACGCGGTCAGCATCTTTAGCACATTAATAAGAATAAAACATATAGAAAATATTTTAGAACAGAATTTTCAGAAAAAACTGTACCGATCCTGTTGATTTTGTTTGACAAACTTAAATTTAAACTAAAAACTTTATTTAATAAATTATAGGAATTTACAGAAAAATAATCTAACTAAAAATAAAAAAATAACTAATAATAAAACTATATAACACACACACATACAATCAATAAATTAATAAAATGAAATAAAATAATAAATCTCATTATGCGTCATAAAATTCCTCCGCATCGCTGTCCACAGCGGATACCGTGGCCAGAAGGCTGGCAGCTTTGCCACGTTGAATGGCTCAACCCCAAACGGCTCAAATTAAAACTAACTGTTCTAATGTACAATTTGTTAGGAAAAAGTGTAATTTCGTTTTAGGCAGCCACTGGCCACATCTGACAAAGTCTGTTTGTCAGATCCATCCCATATTATAAACTATTTTGACCTCTATGTATCAAACGTATAAGACCAGACAACAAAGATTGAATGAATAACATATTTTATCTTACTATTTCCTACTTACTTTTAACTTCCAATTCTAAGTTGTTGCAACACATTGCTCTCAAACACCTTTACAAGACCATAATTTACATCCATACGGAACCAAAAAAAAGCAGTCATCCATCAATCCTTTCCATTTCCTGATGCATTGTCCAATTCTCATACAAAATTCATACAATTCCACTTATTATGTCACAAAATGTGCGTTTGCGCATTTATTGCGCATCTAACGTCAGTTGCGCACGCGTTGCGCACCTTTTGGCGCCATGACATGCACCGTTGGACAAAAGAAAGATGGCGATGTTCTTTGAAATTTAGAAGTGGTTTGGGATGGTAGAATAGCGAATGTGAAATAGTCAAAAGCCGACTGATTTAAATAAATTATTTCTCGCTAGGGTAGCGTTGTCTACGGAGATATTTTTTGGTTTTTATTTATGATAAAATATCAGTTAAAAAAATACCTTATCTTAAAATTTATAAAATTAACGCAACAACTTACACACAACGCCATCTAGTCCTAAAATTAGCAGAGCTTGTACTATGGCTACTAGAATAACTGATACTAATAAATTTTATTATTTTGTAAATACATACTTATAATACATAGAAACAGCCAGACTAAGACAAAACCCCATATATACAAACAATTTATTGCCATTTTGCCAAGACCAGGTAAAATTTTGCATATTCTGTACCTATCTGTAATTTTTGTTGGTATAGGGTATGAAAAATACAGTTATTTTTTTATTTTTAATATGAATAAAATTGCGACATTAAGAGCTTTATTTTCGCTGACATAAAAAAAAAATGATTATTAAAACCTTCCTTTCACGCCACTCTAATATTTCATTGAAATATCTATAAATCTAAGTGTAGGGACACAGTGCAACTGGCGCATATGTATTTAAGTGGAACCTTAAGTTTAGTCGCCCGGTGCATATAATATAGTGAGTCGAATAACTTCACGTGTTTTACGACCGGTTGACGGAGTGGGTAGTGTACCTGCCTGCGACGCCGAGGTCGTGGGTTCGATTCCCACTTAAAACAAATTTTTGTGTGCATGAACGTGGGGGTTGGTCTTTGTCTGGATGTTTCTATGTATAATATGTATGTATTTACAAAAGAAAAGTATATATGTATTAGTATCAGTTATTCTAGTACCCATAGTACAAGCTCTGCTTAGTTTGGGACTAGATGGCGTTGTGTGTGAGTTGTGGAATATTTATTATTAATTATTATTAATTATTATTATTAAAGAATCATCGAATTACCCTAAATAAGACTCTAAACTAAGTATTCCAATATCTTCGTATAAACATTCGTCCTTTTGCAGTCGCAATCGGAAACGGCCGGCATATGTCGTGGCGGATCATAGATAAAGGGTTGTAACACCTTCGATGCCGTCCCACTGTGCTATTGCTATTGTGTCGTTCAATTTGTGGATAGCCCGCTGTTAGCCCGTTGGCCGGTGTGGAGGACGGATTTGGGAGAATAGATTTAATTTTATTAAAATAAATATTATATGCAATTTTTGATCTGTATAGAAAGTCTTTTTTTTGGCTAGTGTGGCTAGCTACTACTGATGTCGTTATACACTTAATTAGGTAATAAATAGTATTTTTATTACAACTGATGTGAATTTGTAACATTATTCAAATTATGAAATACGGATGTTACTCACGTAATGTTGGTCTGTTAGTCGGCCGCGGTTTCGCCTATACGTCTAGGCATTATCAAGAGAGTGCGATACGTCGCGCCTGAGTCGCAGCCAGTGTTGCACTGTGTTTGAATTATAATAAATAGTGATGGGCCGACTATGGGCTCCGTCGGGATAGTCGGTGGTCGTAATAATGGGCGACTTAGCGCTGCTGACAAGTCGGCGAGGCCGATCATTAGATTCGGATAAATTCAAAATTTTAAATTCAAAGTTATATTTTGTATTGTTCGTCGCACCACCACATGCAGTATATTAAAAGGGGCACAAGTTATGTAACTCTTTTAATCCTAGATTATTGGCACTTATAGTTTGCTGACTAGTCGACAGCTACGAAAGTGACCGAATAGTCGGCACATCTCTATTAAAGGATAGATGAATAATTGTAAAGGGTAAATTTGTTATGGACATAATTTAATAAAAAAATAATAATAACATAATTAAGAAGTTTTTCACTGAAATTTGCAAAAGTTCTTTATGTTATTGAAGTTTAGTACCAGTACAGTAAGGTAAACTGAATTATATAAAAAAAAATATTTTAAATGCATTTATTTATTTGCATAAAATGTGGTAATTACAGGATGTCAATATTATATTTAGCGCAGGACGCATTTTGCCATCTAGCAATGGCATGCAAAAAATAAATATTATATTATTAATTTAATAGAAACAAATAATCATTACATCTATAATTATTAATTGTAAGTGGTAAATTGCCCTCCAAATAATATTAATTCAAAAGCCGACGCCGACTAAGCCCACGATTCGCACTCCCAAATCCGTCCCCTATCAGGCTAGCGCAGCGCGGGTGCACACTTAACATTATTATTTTATAGCCGTCACGCGTATGCTAACGCAGTGCGCACGTGCCCTTACCGACACGTTGCATAAAGTGTTACAAAAACTACCAGAATTGGATAATTCGGTTGTGACGGTTTTCTAAGGGCTGGATTACTGTTGCGGAAAGGGTGGAATTGACACCTTGCGTCTATATATATTTATATTTCACAACTCACACACAACGCCATCTAGTCCCAAACTAAGCAGAGCTTGTACTATGGATACTAGAATAACTGATACTAATACATAATTATACTTTTCTTTTGTAAATACATACTTATTATACATAGAAACACCCAGTCTAAGACAAACCCCCATGTTCATGCACACAAAGATTTGTCTCAAGACCTCGGCGTCGTAGGCGGGTACACTACCCACTCCGCCATCCGATCGTCTGTTGGCAAGATGTTTGATGGTTTTTAACATTACATTGTCAGTATTGTTTAGTTAACTTTGGTGTAATTAAAAAAAATGGCAAACATATATCACGCCTATATTACCCAAAAGGGTGTGGTAGAGGTGAACAACACCCACATTTCACCTGTTATGTTTTGGTCACATGGGATTGAGCCTATCGCCATCCACTGGGGACAATTCCAACTCCGTGCTGCTATTGTCAAATTCCTCACGGAAAGTCCACCTCGCGGTTGCTCCATTAGAGCATGCGGCAACCGTCTGAGCTATTTTGACTTAATCTTCTCTGACGGCAGTGAGCATGATTAGTATGTAATGTCAAAGTTGTTTTTCGCAAGAGATTTTTCTTTTTGGTATTTCCTGCCACCTCTCTTCCGATAGGTAGATAGATAAAATAATCTTTATTGCTCACCAAAATAAATACAAAAAAAAACATTAGTAAGCATAAAGACATGTACAATGGGCAGCCTTATCTAGAAAGCAATGTCTTACAGGCAACCTTTGTATGGATACAAAGATAGTTAGACTGATATGGGGCAGTTTAAGGTGATAAAAATTCGATGAAAATTATATAACTCTAATATTTAAAATAATAATAATAATAGCAGCCCTGTATCTAATACAAGTCCCTCTGCTAGGCTGTCATGATGAGAAGGGTTAGGCCATAGTCTACCACGCTGGCCAAGTGCGGATTGGTAGACTTAACATAACCCTCGAGCACTTTTTTGGCACTCTCAGGAATGCAGGTTTCCTCACGATGCTTTCCTTTAATGCAAGCAAGCGATAATTTATTAGATAAATACACACATATCTTCGAAAAGGCGAATCTTAACGATTTATTGACAGAGGTGTGTGCCGTGGGTTCCAACCCGAGACCTTTTACTTCGCAGTCCTAAGGTCTCCCACTCGGCTATTGCTGGCCTAAATATAATATAATATAAGAAATTATATCTATAGTAGGTAATCATATACCTCATAGGACTGTTGCTTATATTTATATCACCAATAGCACGCGCGCGTTTCACGCATAACCCTACGTCATGACTACAAATACGTTATGCGTGCAATGCTAGCACCCGCATAATCATTGCAGCTCGTGCTACGAACCTGGGACTTCTAGGAAACTTAACGGAAGTGCAGAAAGTTGTGGCTATATGGACAGCGAACGGGCAAGGACGCTTTTTTTTTCATGTGACGTATATAGCAAATTGGCGTTTCTGGTTAAGTCCACCTGAATGTTAGAAGCAACTATAACCAATGAACAGCAAAAACCCAAAAAATAGTTGGCACCACCAGTCATTAGACATACTAAAACATTTTGTATGGCGGTCAAAAGAAAACAAATCATCTACTATGCAGAAAAAACTGTTACAAGGGTTTTTTTAAAAAACGACGCCCGCAATAGGAATAACTCCTGTGTCGC
Organism: Hypena proboscidalis; assembly: GCA_905147285.1. Taxonomy (NCBI): domain Eukaryota; kingdom Metazoa; phylum Arthropoda; class Insecta; order Lepidoptera; family Erebidae; genus Hypena; species Hypena proboscidalis. Next base: position 5,586,037 of record LR990147.1, read on the forward strand.
GGGGGTGTTTACAAACACTGAGCACACCCAGAACAAATCTTTGTGGATCACACAAAGTGGGGATCGAACCCACAACAACAGCGCAGTTTAAAGTGGCGAAGCGACCGCTTTAACCACGATGCCGACCGTGCAAACTATAACGTCATATCGAGCTATACTAAACGAACTTTTTACGCTCTGAAAAGCAAATAAAAGTCAATTTTACTAATAATTAAAAACAAAGAATTAAAGTATATATTTTATAAAACACTAAACAAAAAAGAAATGTACTAAGAAACAGTTGAAAAAGATATGGGACCGGCAGGATTTGAACCTGCGACCTTACTGCACACCGGGCAATCAAAAAAAAAAAAATGTTTTTTTTACATTAGATAAACATTCACTCACACAACACACCTAGACTCAGAACAAATCATCGCGAATCACACAAAGACTTGTCCTATGTGGAGATCGAACCCACAACACTAGTGCAGTGGAGAGCGGCGAGGCGACCGCTTAAACCACTACACCACACGTAAATGGGACCACCTGTCAATAACCCTATTGCGTCGCTACAATCGTGAATATTATGATGACAGAAATTCCAAGGGTTATCTCTTCAGCACCACACCGAACCGGAACATCGTAGTGCAAGCTCTACAATGTGTATTTTGCTTTTAGGCGGCAAATTAAGGTGGCGCTTCCCTTCAAAACCTAAGGTAGAATTATTATACCCAGGAATCAACCAAGTGTAAAAGCAATTAAACATGACAGCTTGTCATGTCATTGTTACTCGAAAAATGCTGGCCTAACGAAAATGGTAGCATTAGATAATGACCAGTGAATTATTTCGTCCGTTACGTGCAATGACAAAAAGAAAAGATTTTGATCAACCTGTTGGACGTAGACGAGAGTTATTCAGAAAGGAACCATCTAGCTTAATGACCGAATATTTATTTCTATAAACAACCAGTTAAGTTTTATCTTATATATAAAATTCTCGTGTCACAATGTTAGTTACCTTACTCCTCCGAAACGGCTTTACTGATTTTTACCAAATTTTATATGCATATTCAGTAGGTATGAGAATCGGCTACTATCTATTTTTCATACCCCAAAGTGATAAGGGGGTTTGTCTTAGTCTGGGTGTTTTTAAGTAGGTATAATAAGTATGTATTTACAAAAGAAAAGTATATTTGTATTAGTATCAGTTATTCTAGTACCAATAGTAGAAGCTCTGCTTAGTTTCGGACTAGATGGCGTTGTGTGTAAATTGTGAGATATTTATTTATTTATATCTATAAAATATTTAGAAAATCATATTGTGTAAGTTTATCAATGTGTGTCGAGTGTTCTTGGGATGATCCATTTGGCATTTGTTTCACCAAATAATTGTCGGTAACAACATTTAAAACAGTGTACAGTAGAAACAACTGACTTAGATAATAAATGATTCTTGTAAACAATAAGACAAGTGTGTATTACCACTCTAGCGAGACCCAATTACATCGTGATGCTACATTATGCTAAGCAGAAATCAGATTGAGTTTATCTAGATTCCTTATAATCATTTAAATTAGATGTAGCACTTGTCTAGATTAAACCTATCCTAAGAAGAGACTTTAAGTAAGTCATGCTAATTAATGGCCTGCAGTCACTTAAAACATTTAAAGATGGCAGTAATGATAATCGCTGCACATTTAAAAATGCAGACACACTTTAAAAGTCTCAAGAAAACTGTAAAAAGGAGATATGACATCAATTAAATTAAATTTCACTCACAGCTTTTCAACTTCTTTTTATTTTTGGACAATTTCTTAAGTTGACTCATAAAAACCATAAAATGGAAGTAGCTTGAATAAAATAAAGTATAAATAGAGTAGAAGTTTGCATTATTATTATTATTTAAAAAAATGTCACGAAAATTTTGCGTGCCTTTAATAGGCAAGATATGGATAGAAACCATCTAGTATTTAGCTATACCTTTGTTACCTATATTTTACAAATAAAGAATTTTAAATATGAATTTAGAATTTTGAAAAAATTCAACATGATTTGCACGTTTTAGACACGAATTTCTCAAGAGGCAGAAAACTCATGAGAAAAACATAAAAAGTCGATATGGCTTTAATAAAATAAACATGACATGCACCATTCAGCATAACATCATCCTACTTTTGGACACGAATTTCTCAAGGGGTAGTAATTTGTGGCTACCCCTTTTGCAGCCGTCCTTTACAGCTTAACGTGGTTATAAACAATTTGTCGTAAAAAAGATAGCCGTTGGAAGCCAGATATGTTTATGATTTTGTTTTTTTTTTAATTTAAGTAGGGGATGGTAAGATAATGGTAGTATAATAAACTTTATGGTGGCAAATCGCAATGCGGTTTGGAATAAATTACTGGAGAAACACAGTTTGTAAAGGGTTATTGAATATTCGAAGTAAAAGTTTTTGAAATATATTTTTAACGTTAAAATTAATATTTATAAATATGTCGTTTTTAAACTTTTGCGATTCGAGAACATTTTTCAAAAATTAGACAATGGGTCTAAATCTCGTTATTAATTTAAGGGTAAATAAACTAATAAAAAGTATAAATAAGGTTCTGGATCAAGGGTCTGATGCAGAAGGCGGTGCTACTCGATACGGCCCGCATTGTGAGGAGGTTCCTCTCTCTGGAGCCCTAACCATCGGTAGTTTGGTCCTTGTATCCGATGCCGGTGGGGTACTATTTTTTATATTTTTAAATATTTTTGAGTGCTTATATTTAAAAATTGTAGAATTTTATAGTTTTATATTTTTAAATGTACTTTACTTTTTAACCGACTTCAAAAAAAGGAGGAGGTTCTCAATTCGGTTGTATTTTTTTTTTTTTTTTTTTTTTTTATGTTTGTTCACCGATTACTCGAAGCCGCCTGGACCGATTTGAGAAATTCTTTTTTTGTTTGATAGGATATACTTGTCATGTGGTTCCATTTTTTTCAAATCACGTTCTGATGATGGGATCCTAGAGAAATCCAGGGCAACCCTCAAATTTAAAAGGCTTCTATATTGTTTTTTGTATATTATCTAAAGCTACTTGGATATTTGCATCTAGTAGCCAGCATTTTATGTTGCTGAGCTGATGCTGGAAGGTACAACTCCTCAACGGTTAGGAGTACGGGGATAATTCTTTAAATATAGGCTCCTTGAGGCCGTTTACTGTATTCTTTCAAGTTATACACAGATGAGGCGAGACGTTGAATATTACTTATGTATATTCATAATATGAGGTCATGATTAAATGATAGGATCCTAGAGAAATCATGGGTCAATCAAGCTTCTATATTGTGTTTCGTATATTACCTAAAACTACTTGGATATTTGCATTTTAAGTTGCAGAGCTGATGCTGGAAGGTACAACTCCTCAACGGTTAGGAGTACGGGGATTATTATTAATAAGTTTTCCGTCTCAAGTAACCGTCGTCTCCTCATTCGAGAAACATTCTTGCTCGGTCTACCCATCACTTAAAATCGTAAAATAAAATAATTTTTAACAAAAAAAAAACCGACTTCAAAAAGTAGGTAAACTAAAAAGCATAAAATAAATTTACTTCGCACAAATAATACGTTTTTTCATTTAGTTAAATAGATATTATTAAATAATTATTTTATAATTCTGAAGTCGGTGCCAAGTAACCAATAACTAGATAATAAGTATAAATCTTTCTAACAACTATTTTCAGACTGAATATTAGTTCTTAATTATCCGATTTACGTGGCACCGACTTCAGAATTATAAAATAATAATTTAATAATTTCTATTTAAATAAATGAAAAAACGTATTATTTGTGCGAAGTAAATTTATTTTATGCTTTTTAGTTTACCTACTTTTTGAAGTCGGTTTTTTTATGATTTATATTTAAACATGTAAAAAATGAGAAAAGGAATAAATGAGTGATCAATGAAGTTAAAATATCGTACGCGTTCATTCTTTACAACATTTGTGCTGAAACTTCGCCATGTTGGTTTGTATCCTACTTAAGATAGGAACAAATGAATGAACATGACGACACGAAATGACGTAACATACAGTTGAGAAATTAAAGGCCCTGGCAAGAGGCGACCGTAGCTGGTTGGTTAAAGCGACTGTCCGGTGTGCAGAAGGTCGCAGGTTCAAATCCTGCCGGTCCCATATCTTTTTCAACTGTTTATTAGTATAATTTGCTAAATGCTATAAAAAATCTAGGCTACTGTTAATATACGAGTATAAATAAATACGCCTTTACGTTCCAAACTTCCAGCTTACAGCTCACCTGGCGTCCAGATTGCGTGCAGGTGCGGAACCGCATGCGATTCAGTAACAAATGCGTGTCAATTGTAACGCAATGGAATTGGACAATTGACGGATTCCCGTAATGTTATAGTGTCCGATTGTGTTTATTGCGTTTTTATGACTTACAGTTTGAGTGAGTTTTGTCGGTACTGAATTGATTATTATGAAGTTTCGGCGTTATTTTAAAGACAGATGTACAATTTATTAACTTCATATGCTAACCCCTAGACTATCGAGGAAACGGCTCTCACCGCGAGGTCTCAGGTTTGATGCCCGGGTCGGACAAAGAGTTATTAAACACACACATTCCAACTCCGTGCTGAATTATCTGTCAAGAAATTCTGAAATTTAAACTGTTTTATTTAGTTATTCTAGTACCCATAGTACAAGCTCTGCTTAGTTTGGGACTAGATGGCGTTGTGTGTAAGATGGGAGATATTTATTTATTTTATTTTATTTATATAATATATCTACAATGTAGAAACGGTTAAGTGTCGGATAACTATACAGAAATATTTTAAAATTCAATGTAAAGGCAGAAAACTAGCAATATCTCATAAAATAAACATAATAAGATCAAATATAAATTATACGTTGATGTTTTATGTAATAATATAGTATTTGACGAAAATTAAAAAAATAGGTTTTAAACCGTTAAAATGCTGAGAACTTTTGCTCTGCTGTAAAGTAGCTGTTTTGAACATAACTCTTTTAACTTTGCACCCGAGGAAATTATGAATTTAAGTAACTAGCTACAAACCAAAGTAAATATTTATAGAAAATTTACATAACCTAAAATAGTAAAGAAAATGTAATAATGTAATAATAAGAATCATCGAAAGTTAAAAGAGTATTTTGAATGAACACTAAAACGTTTAAAGACAAGAACATTTAAACATTCCAAATATAATTGAAATGACTATTAATTATTCATGATGATTATTTTAACAGCATTATATCCATGTTCATTTTTATTTCTTCTTATTCTTATCTTATTTTAACAGCATTATATCCATCCTATAAATCCATGAAACGAGATAAATCGTCGAATCTCTAGCAATCTGTAAATATTCAAGTTGTATCTACTCCCCGCTAGATGGCGTTACACGTCAATAATAAAAGATATATTATTTTGGGAGAACATTATTTTAGTTACTCTTAACTTCTTATGAACGCTTTGATTATCTTAATGCACCGGAATTTATTATTATTGCTCTCTTTTTAAGTAATAATTTATTGGAATATAAAGAGATTGCCTTTAGTTTGATGTTTAGTGATTACATATCGGGTCATATAGCTATCCATCTTTTAATTGCATTTATGTTCCTTACCTACAACCAAAGATAATTAAAATATATATATGGTTTTAATTGTCTTTGCTACCACTAAACATCAGTTGAACTGGAAGCGTTTGTTTCATTTGTCTGATAAAAACACTTTCTAAAAGCATTTTCGCTTAATTTGTATATGACTGTGACAAACGAGTAATTGCTTTAATTGTGTTTAAAAAACTAGAGTAAGTAATACGAAACTCACCAAACTTTTTCTTTTAAATGTAACTAAATACTCTATTGTTTTCAAATGACCTTACTCGAAACTGGTATTTTGTGTATACTCTGTTCCAAAATCAGAATAACTACAACTAGTACAACTACTAAATAAAACAAATAATTGTTCCAGGTAGGAGAATTTACTGAAAGAACACTTTTTTTTTAACTATTTAAACTACGTTCAAATATTTTTTTTGAATATGCTTACTCAATTGGGAATCGCACTATACTCGCTCAATTTTTGTCTCTCTGATTTTGGAACAGAGTATTAGGTATACGGACGTATTTTTTGACACTTAAACTTTTTACTAGATCTATTTTATTTAATAAGTTTGTATTATATTTTTTTTATTTCATGTACCTATATATAGTTAGGTATATATTTAGTTTTCACTTTCTTAATAATATAGTGTAATTTTAAATGTTTAATTGTATAATAAATAAATAATATTGGACTACTTATTTAGTTTTACTTAGAATTTATTTTTATATCATTTGTTTGTAATATTTTGACGTGTTCAAGCGCCTCCTGGAGCCTATGAAAATAAATGATTTGAATTTGAATTTGAATTTCGTATAATTTGTGTTTTTTTTTTAATGACCACGTAGCAGTATTTGGGTCAATTTCTATAAATGCGAAATTTTGTAAGATCAGTAGGATGGCTCGGCAAGGGTCTCGAGTCAGTCAAGAGAAGAGCTAAGAGACTCATCAACGATGATGATTTGAAGAATGTTCGACTTCAAAGTCTGGAGTACCGTCGCCAGGATACAGAACTTATAGGTCTTTTATTGGATGCATTACGAATATGCTTAATATGACCTAGATTGATCATTCGGGTTCGATTACCGGGTCGAACAAAGTGTTATTTAAGAACTTTCCGTCAGGCAAATCACAATAGTTGGAACTGTGCACGGTGGATGGCGATAGGCTCATCTCCTATCCCATGGGACCTAAACATAACAGGGTACTGTACACTTCTGCCACACACTTCTGGGTAATGTAGGCGTGATGATATGTTATGATCTATATTAACGTTTTAGGCTACATTAATTTATCGATGTAGTAAGCAGACCCGTGAAGCTAATCCTTACTAATATTATAAAGGCGAAAGTTTGTATGTATGGATGTATTAATGGATGTTTGTTACTCTTTCACGCCAAAACTACCGGGTCGATTTCGATGAAATTTTGCACACATGTAGCTTATAGTCTGGATTAACATATAGGCTACTTTTAATTGACATACCACGCGGGCGGAGCCGCGGGCGGAAGCTTGTACTACATATTTCCTTATCCACAAGATTACAGACACAAGACGATGTGATTAATGGGATTTCCGAAAACGCATGTGCGTCACCGTCGAATGCCTTGTTACTATATTTATTTATTCCAGGTATTTACTTAAAAATACGGGGCATAGATCCAGGACCAGGAGAGATAATATATATATGTTTGGCTTAGGGAATATAATAATATATAAAATATTGGAACACGTAGATAATATTATGGATTTGATTTAAATATTATAGAATTATTTATTTTAGATATTTGTTGTATAATGCATGCCAGAGCAAGAATAAAATATATAATAGTATAAGGTTATAATAATGTACATCTCATCTAAGTGAACTTCTATGTAGTTCTTTTGAGAATAAATAAATATCTTTAAACACATAAAGAGTGTCCTCTCTCTACCTCACCTGGATTCATTGCCATGCAAGTGCGGGCATTGGTAGTGCCCGGCATGACAATTGGCTCCTAAAACCACCCTCCAAAGCGATCATCATAGATGTAGACATGACAGATCCTGTCTACAACCATAATGTTCTCTTTAAAAAAAGTAAAAAATAAAATATTCGCTAAACTTTGCTTACCTTTATATTAATTTGTTTAAAACAATAAACCCAAATAATTATGTAATACCAATTAATTATATTTTTTTGAAGTCGGCGCCAAATTACAAAATCAAATACCAATTAAAACCGTATTTACCGAAATAATTGTTGAAAAAATCACAAAATCAAATACCGATTAAAACCGTATTTACCGAAATAATTGTTGAATGCATTCGTAAACTTATCAGCAAATATGTGATTTGGCGCCGACTTCAAAAAAATATAATTAATTGGTATTACATAATTATTTGGGTTTATTGTTTTAAACAAATTAATATAAAGGTAAGCAAAGTTTAGCGAATATTTTATTTTTTACTTTTGAGTTTTTGAAGGCGGTTCCTTTTTCTTTGAAAAAAATTAGTACATATTATAATATTTAGAATACCTACGCTCGAGTTAAGAATATTCTTTATTTTTATTAGTTTTTTTTATTATTTTTTTTTAATTAGTTTTTTTATTTTATTTTTTTATTTCAAGCTTTTTAGTGTCTTAGTTTTTTAGATTTAACGATGGGGTTAGGAAGAAATACTAAGGCATCATTACGCATGAAACACAATAGAAACAATCAAAATATAGCACAAAGAATACGACGGCGCCTCCAATACTTAAGAGAAAATGCCCGTACAGTTCATAGACAGATTAATTTGTGTTTCATTTGTAATTTGTAATGCCCGTTTACCTCTAAAGGTGGCCTTCCGAAGGCAGCGTCAGCGAACCTGAGCGTAGCGTCGCAGCATATTTTCATAGAAAAAAAACTGCGCACGCAGAAGTGACATTGCGCGCGCAGCTTTTTGTATGATAATATGCTGCGACGCTACGCTCAGGTTCGCTGACGCTGCCTTCGGAGGGCCACCTTAAAGATCTTTTATCAAATCCTTATATATTATCAAAAAAATATTTCTGAGATCTTCATGATCATAAGTTATCACTACGATAATAACAAATATGCTAAAACGTAAGCCCGTCCAAACCTAAGCAGAGCTTTTGGTACTTTAAGGGTAGGTAAGTAGGCTGTCTCTGCTTACCCTTCAAAGCATACACAGGCATGATGTTATGTTATGTAGTGGTGAAAACAATACATAGATACACGATTGCACAAAACGTGGTTCATTAGCTATTCGTTTTTGAAGAGTTCCGTTGCCTGTCTCCAAAGATCTTCATCAGATTCTGATAAATTATATACTAAAACCTTCCTTGAAACACAAGGATTAAAATACCGAAAACTGCATTCAAATCAGATCAGTAGTTTCCGAGAAAATCGCGAACATAAAAAGGTGACATACATACATACATACATACATACATACATACATACATACATACGGATCGAATACAGAACCTCTTTTTTTTTTGAAGTCGGTTAATAAAAAGGCTACAGTCGGGCATATAAAGCTTCGTACAGCTAGTCTAGATACGCATGGCTATTCTGTAAAGATGACTAATTTCCAGTCGATTTCGAAAGCAATTAATAATTTCGTTTGAAACCGGTTCATCTCGGATTTAGTGCATCCTTATTTCCATACACATACGGTTGATAACTGCTTGGCAAAAAAATTGACAGCTTGCCAGTTACTATCCTCTTGCAGGTTTGACAGCTTTACAGGCAAGTAACGCAATTTCTTATGTCAAAATCGGAAACTGGTCATGGAGCAGTTTCTTAGTAATTTCTTGTACTTTGGCGAGATAAAATAATGATATTTAAAAGGTTTTTTTACTTCAGATTAACGTTATACATCAAAGCAATAACTGTTTAATACTATGTATGTCATAAAATACTAATTAAATACGTAATGCAATAGAATTTAGGTCATATTATTTTTAGTCATATATCTCGAGATTTTTCATACGAAAACTTATAAATACGACAAGTAGTAGCACGAATTATGGCAGTCTGGGATATAAAAAGCACTTAATGAAAATAATGTATCTTCAAAATATTGAAACAATAATATTATGTAGCTTAGTTGTAGGCTTCCTCTTTCTCGCCAAACTAAACAAATTTTAATGAATTCTGGCACACGGGTAAGTGCTTTTTATCGACGTAGTTCAAATCTAGTTACATACTTTAATAAAAAACGAAAAACCTGATTCATTCCATTTCAAGGATGGTGGAGACCTTTGCCCAACAATGGGACAATACAGGTTATGCACCAGATAATGTAACTACTTACATTCTGTATTCACGATTATTATTATTTATTTGGAGTTTACATTTATAATTTCTTATGTACGTAACGTAGTGTCTATGTCTATGATAATTATGTGAGAGAAATAAGAATATATTAAAGAAAAATCAGAAGTTTTGAAAAATTTTATTATTTCACAGAATTTCAGGAACATTTATTTTCTTCTAATGTTCGCTAGGCTTGCACTGATGAAACTTAAGTCTAAAAAATGTTTAGCTCTGAAATCAACCGCCGCCATCATCTTATCATAATACTATTATAATATAGGTGTGCTATATTCGTGTATTGCACCTGAAAGACAAAAAACATTACAACACAAGTGAGAGATATGTGATTTCATCGTGTCACGGAGGACTAAGTAGAAATTATAACGCATACTCACTGTTTCTAGTACATAGCAGTAGCAAAGAGTTAAAATCACATTTATATATCGTTTTTATTATAGTTGTCTTAAAATATTATCTCGATCTTTGATATTTGTTTTGTATTGAGAATAACTTTTTTTTCCATTACATCGCGTTCCATTCTTATTTTATTTAATTTTAAGCACTCGTTTTACACTAAAGAGAAAATCTCTCCGAAAATACCTCTTACCATAATGACTTATATTGTGTTTGTTGTTATAATGTGTTCAGTTTTCTTTTGATATAATCAGTTATATAATTTGAATTTTATTGTTTGAATTTGTTACTTTCTTAATTCAGTTCAAAGCTATTTATATGCTTTTTGTTGTAATGAAACGCTCCAATTTTTTTTGGTAAAAGACATTAGATGCCACAGAGTAAAAATATATTTTAGTAGGTGTCAACAAGAAGGTTTTATCAATACAAATAATACTAATAAAAATAAATAAAACTAACATCATAAGTATATTTGCCACTGAAAGATAAGGTCAACTACGTGATATAAAATTCTAGAATAATGGATAAGTATAATATAATTTCACTAGGGTAAAACATTAAAATGAAATAAAATTGGTACTTACTAATAAAATATGAATAATTGCACAAACAACAAACTGAACTAGCTAATTACACCTAAAGGCACTTTAATTAATATTTAACAATGATTTTTTAATTGTTTTTTGGACCCAAATAAATATTTTTATTTTCAATTTACTAGGTAATGCAGCAAAAAGGAAAACAATTTTCTACGTACTCTAAATGTAAAGAATTGTCCGCCAGTTTTGACGTTCAATTTTTCTTTTGCTCATGCACGCTTTTTTAATATTTTTTTTGTCTCAATTCCAGATAGACAATAAAATAATAGACAAATTTAGTGTTTTTTGTTTTATTTTATTACGTGTGAACGAAGCATACATTTGAGGAGAGTAATTTGATTGCGTTATGTCAAAAATGCGTGTTTTGGCAGTAACTATTACTATTTGACAGTAACTATTACTTAAGAAACCAGAAATTATATCTGTTTGACAGGAATAATTACTTTTTGACAGAAACTATTGCAAAAGAAATCACAGTCATCTTTAGGGAATAAGTCTAACGAAAGCTAATTTATGTTTGCTGGCAACGTAATGACGTTTTATGCAAACAATGTTCACGATTGGTTTCCATTTCGTAGATTCTTAATGTGTTGGGTTGCTTGATTTGTCACTGAGTTGCCATACGAAGACTACGGTCGAAGTCTCATTTATTTCCATTCTTTTACGTCAAGGTGTAATTGAAATAAGCTTGTGTACTATAAGCTGAAGCTATGGCGACGTGTCTAAGTAGGTACATCACCTACACTAAGTAGCTTGATGACGAGGATCAAAAACAACCGGCAAAAAATACTCATACACGTGAAGTCTAAAAGGTCAAGGAGACCTGATGTTCTTAACAAATAAAGATACTATCTTATCAATAGATCGCGTTCGAGTTCCGTGATTGAACAACAAAATTAGCTTTTGTTATGATTTAGTTTTTTGTCGCAAATTGTGAGGATACTTGAGGGTACTTCCTGTTTGCAATGAGGAGTAATCAACTTCAATAATGAGATGAGTCATATATAGTTTCTTTGTTGACAAAGTGGTCAAAATAACAACAGCTATGTAAGACCACCTGCCCACAAAACTTCACATATCACGTCTATCCAAACTTTCTTTAATAAATACACAGATAACGTAAAAAAAACTTGTTATCATTCTCAAAAGATACTTATAATTAAACAGTGGCTAGACCGGAAGTGATAACGCACCGGATATGCCACGCCCTCTATCTGCAGACGAGTCAAACTTAGGGGCCAAGTTTAATTTTTAATTTTGTGAAAGAAGATTATGATCTGCTATACAACCTCTAATTAAACTTGCTTTATGTTAGGTAATTGAGTTTTAAAAGTAAAATCTTGATTGTCTATGTTAAAAGGAACGGTTTTGTTCGCAATTTTTTGCATAATTGCGGTAAAAGGATTATTATTTTATCAAGACGGGATTCTACACGATGAAAGCACTGTAGAATATAAAAAGAAATTAAGTGAAGGCATTTTGTTTATGGTACTTAGATTGATTTTAATTTGAAACTAAACATTTCGATTTAAATTGAACTCAAAGCTTCGGTAATTCAAATCATATTAATTCTATTGATTGCCTCTCAACGCTCAAGATTATAACCTAGAATCATTCGCTTATTCGGGACTCAAAATAAGCACTCGAAGAAAACACGAACTTTCCTCTCCTGTCGTACAAATAACTATTTCTTTATCTACCAACAAGCTTTACACATCTAAAAATCAAAATAAATAAAATACTCCGAAGAATTAAGAATTTCCTTCTGTTTTACAGTAGGTTACAAAATGACGTCAACTTTCGTAAAAAAATAGTTTAATTTTATTATGTAGTATTATGTAATTGTGTAGTTTTATCTTATCTGTATCATGCAAAGTAACGATTTATAGCTAAATTGTATAATAATATGATTTTATCTAAATTATTAGTTTTGACTGGTTCATCAAGGCAAGTTAGATTTTAATTATGTCTTAAATGTTAAGATCTTAAGTTTTACTATTGTATGATTAAAATCTATGAATTAGATAATATCAACCGATCTCGTAAAAGCATTGATTAATAATGCCAAGATATATAAACATTTAAGCGGCCGTGGCCGTGAATAATGTATCGGTCTTACGATCGAGAGGTCGTGGGCTCGAATCCTGACCATTACACCTCGGACGTGAACTTCCTCCTAACACAAGCGAATTAAGCTTAGCTGGATTGGGTTAACAAGAATACTAGTAATTTGTATTTTGCAATACACTAGTGACAGCACTAGTGAAAATAGCTATAGCCAGCAAGACTGCGAAGTCAAAGGTTGCCGAAAAAAAAGCGCTCGAGCGTGTGTGAAGTCTACCAATCCACACTTGGCCAGCGTGGTGGATTATGGCCTAACACTTCTCATTGTGAGAAGAGGCCCGAGCCCAGCTGTAGGACAGATATTAGATACAGGGCTGCTATTATTAACCTTAAATGTTTCAAAATGAACAACCTAAAGAGATAACAGTTTGTATCAAGTTGTGTTCCATTATACTTATAACATTTTAACACCACTCATTTTAACACATCTCCATTGGCTGGTACAGTCGAGTTAATTTACTTGTTGGCAGTTTTTTACCTTATTATCTCTTGCTCGTCTTTGCTATCACAATCATATACATCACGAGATTGAGTCCCGAAATTTGGGATGGGATTTAGTCCACATGCCGTTTCATCGTCTCAGCCTACCCCGGTGGGATAAAGGCGTGATTTTATGTATGTATGTATTTATGTATATCATGTAATTTATCGCCCGCTTCTTCTTCTTCGTCGTGTCGATGGCTAAGTCAAATATTATGGTCCAATAAGTGGCCACTGTTATGGCGCTCTCGTCGACGTTCATGATCGCCTCTCTTGTGCAGGTGGTAAGGCATTTTGGACAGTCAGTAAGGTGGTCAAGGTTTTGACTTGCCATCGTGGTAAAAGGATTTGCCAATTCGCTTTTAAGAACTCGCGAATTGCCCAGGGTGCGCCGGACGTAGGAAATTATTGTGTACGTCACTCGGGGAGGCTCCTTTCATGCACCCCAAACTCGCCCGCTAACGGTGAAGAAAAACTTCGTGAGGAAACCTGCATGCCTGAGAGTGCCTAAAAAGCACTCGAGGTCGTGTCAAGTCTACCAATCCGCACTTGGCCAGCGTGGTGGACTATGGCGTAACCCTTCTCATCATAAGGAGAGGCCCAAGCCCAGCACTGGGACATGTATTTTAAACAGGGCTGCAATTATTATATGTATGTATTTAGTTCCGAAACTTCAAAGTATAACAAACCGATAGCCAGACAAAGTTCCTAATACCGCTAAGCAGGGATTAAGCTATCATTTAAATCCACATTGAAAACTTACAAAGTAGCGCGTACATGGATTACCTTGTACTGCGATAACTTACCGCCGGTTTAACCAACATGTTAACCTCAAGGTTAACAACACTTCTATAGCTTTCGGTCGCTGTCCCGTACACATATTGTATTGAGTGAAAAAGAGGGATGCAACATAACATAAACTTCGCGCCTATATTACTCAGTAGAGTGTGGCAATGGTGTTCAACACACACCTTTTATGTTTCAAGTTCCCATGAGCCTATCGATTTTCAGAGCACATTCCTGCTCTGCTTTAAGCATTTCCTGACAGAAAGTTCAACAATAACACATTGCCAGAACCGGGCATCGAACGCGATACCCCATGTTGAGAGGCGTATACGCTAACCAATAGTCCATCGAGGCAGTTAAGAGTTCGAGAGAGATGCAAATACGCGTTTAATAAAAGCGTAGATCAAGAAGTTTTGTGCGATCGGGGGTAAAACGTCAGGTTGACGAGCATTTTGTGCTATCGAAATAACTATCTATGTGTCGTACAGATAATATATCTGTATTCAAATACGTTTGTTTGCCTACACGCTACCGGTGCGTGTATTGCCGATTTTTTTGTATTCGATATTATTATAAAATATGACGGATTAGTTTTGAGTTGGGCTGGATGCCGACTTGCTTTTGGATTTTGAAGATATTGAATTTATAGCGAAAAGGCATAAAATTAATTATGTATTGTAAAAGTGCCTCTCAACGCGAGGTTTCCGGTTCGATTCCCGACACACTGGGTTTTAGTCTTGGTAACTCGGACATAACCACTGAATCGGTCCGAATCAGTGGTATGCGTCAGGCATTTCCCAGAATAAAAAAAGGGTCTAGCAAAAGTGCCATTTGGAATTTTCTGTCAGGAAACTCAATAGGAGGAGGTAGTTAAAATTGTGCGCGGTGGATGGCGATATGTGTTGGGATCTTAGTGGACTGTAGATTTGAATTAAAGATGGTATTCACAGTAATGGTGTTTATTAATCACTAGCACAGCATCAGGTACACTATACAATAAAAAAATGTTACATAGAGGCTACGTTACTTATATAACCGCCATGACAGAAGTTATAATGGATGTCTTAAAATCTATATTGTCTATACTTAAGGCATAGATAAACAAGACTAAAATATAAACTTGTGTCTATAGTGATGTCATAGACAATAAGCTTATCCCCTATCCCATGGTACCTAAACATAACAGGTGAAGTGTAGCCGTAATGTTATTATGCATTGTAATGGTTGATATTTACACGTGCGAAATTAATTTCGGGACATTGATTTCATCAACAATTTTACTGTGTGTGCATGATTGGCGTAGATGTTAAAGCAGCTCACCGCGCTTTCAACTACGCTGGTGTTGTGGGTTCGATCCCACACGGGACAAATATTTGTGTTATCCGCAAAAATTCGTTCTGACGTGTCCTTTGTGTGTGTGAAATGTATGTTTGTGAGCACCCCGCGACACAGGAGTTATTCCTAGTGCTAAACAAAACGACGCTTGATAAAGATAATTATGTAAGTATTAAATTAATAAATATTAATGCTTTTTATATAGCTAGTAATTTATTATCTTAGATTACTATCTAGTTACTATCTACATCTCTGCATCACCCAAAGGTTGACTGGTAGAGAATACTTTTAGTATTAAGTCCGCCTTTGTACATTTTAGGGCATAAAGTTTAAATAAATAAATAAATAAAGTAACAAAACAATATAAAAATAACTGTGGCAATTTTAAATCTCTTGTTTCTTAATGTAAATTAGGCTTAATTACCATAATAGTGTATCTAAACTAAGTGCCAGAGAGATCATATTCCACACTTTCACTCTATTCACCTTTATACCCTGGGAACCGAAAATGGCGTATAATTCATTGCCGCCTCTCTTCAACCGATGCGATGATGCCAACAACCTTCACAATTACAAGCTTGCGTAATATTATTTAATATAAAATAATTATTTAAATAAACTAGTTGCTTCGATGGTCTAGTGCTTAGCTCTTATCAGTCTTGGGTTCGAATCCCGGGTCGGACAAAGTGGCATTTGTGAACTGTCCGTCAGGAAACTCACAATAACAGAGTTGGAATTGTGCCCGATAGATAGCGATAGGCTCACCCCTATCTCATGGGACCTAAACATAGCAGGTGAAATGTGGGTGTTGTACACCTCTGCCATTCTCTTCTGGGTAATATAGGCGTGATGTTATGTTATGTCATGAGTGCTCTAGGTTTAGTTCTTTGATACATAAGTTGGAAAAAAAACCCTTAGTAAGATGTACATACTCGTGTATGTATATAGAAAACATGCATTAGAAAAATAATAATATTCAAATTGACATCTCAATATTTCCAAACGGACATGCCACAAAACGATTCCATTTTCAATTTCCTTCTAATTGTCCCGCTAGTTCTGCGCCTGCGCACGCGAAGTTAGCGTGGCGATTATCGCGACATCTGCTGGGAACATCGGGATTCACACAAAGCTTGCGCTTGCAATTACAGCGTGCTGCCAAGTGAGCGACGACACGCGAAGTGAAAGAGGTTTTTAATTTTGAATTTATAATGTCGGTATTTGTGCTAATCAGGGGTTTGCGCCGTTAGATGTTGTTTTAACGGAAGGTCCGTCTGTTGTTAGAGGCTACATCCACCTCTAAAGCGCGGTAAGAGGCGCATGGACTAACCACTAGAACATTGAGTGGCTGAAAAGTCTGAATTCAGTCTGAATTCTGTAAATAGGCGTGACGAAATGTTATGCCAATGGTTAAGAATTCAAGATGATTGCCTGAAAACTAAGATCTGTATCTTTATGTTAAACACTTAATATGACGACCGGATGGCGGAGTTGGTAGTGTACCTGCCTGCGACGCCGAGGTCGCGGGTTCGATTCCTGCTTAAGACAAATCTTTGTGTGCATGCCATGTGCAGTTTGTCTTAGTCTGGGTGTTTCTATAAGTAGGTATGTATTTATAAAAGAAAAGTAAATATGTATTAGTATCAGTTTTTCTAGTACCCATAGTACAAGCTCTGCTTAGTTTGGGACTAGATGGTATGTGTGTAAGTTGTAAGATATATAAATTTATTTATTAATGTATTACGTTTTTTTAAATATTCAAGCGCAATTTAGTAAATGCCGTACCCTTGTCACCGCATTGTATTTAAACGTGAATAAATTTATTTACCCAATTTAGCATTGCAAATCTCAAGCGTGTTCTTAATAAGTTTTCGGGTAAACAATTTGTTGCACACTGTTAAGTGTGAAGCGAACCCTAACATCCCACTGCAGTTTTAATTAGTCTTTTCCTTTTAAAATTAACTTTATAGTCGCATTTTCATTATCTTCACATATCTAATGAATTTGTCGACAGACCGAAGAATTCGATGGATTCATGTTTTTTATGGGCTGTAATTAATTTAAATCTTCACTTGTAAATCTGGGGGTTAACGAAGGGTGTAGCTTTTTGTTTGAAGGTTTTATGATACTGAAATGTTAAATTCAATTTGAGGCTAGTCAGTACTATAATCTCATTTAAATATGTCTATTCGAAGGTTGCTTGGCAGAAATTGCTATGTATTTATTTATTTAACACTTTATTGTACACAAAAGATTACAAAAAAAATAAACATATTACAGTAAGAGTATACAAAAGGCGAGCTTAACTCAGTGCTTGAGTTCTCTTCCAGCAAACCTAGAGCAATAGAGGAGACGATGATGCCATAGAGGGCAAAATAAGTGTACAACTTAAGTAGAAAATACAAAATATAAATATAACTACATATACATAACATATACATACATAATATTATTCATGAATAATATATATTATAAATATATATATAATATATAATACATACACACGACTACCTACATATATAATCATTAAATAATAATAATAATAATAATACATGAAGAAATAAAAATAAAAAAAAAACAAATAAAACTATAGATTTATCAGAGAAAGAAAGTGCTCTTTAACTTTTTTCTTAAAAACATTTATTGATGGACTATCGCGTATTCCATGAGGAAGACTATTCCATAACCGCACTGCTTGAATGGAAAAGGATCCGTCATAACAGCTAGAATAGTGTAATGGAGTGCGAAGAAGAAGAGAAGAAGAAGAACGGCAAGGGTTTACCTGGGCACTAAGTACTCAAAGCGTATATGTATATTAGTATATTTGTTACCATATTTATGTATTGTCTTTATTTATAAAAAAAATATATACATTTTGGATATTAATTCAAACTTTCTAATAACTTAATCAAAAAAAACAAAATTGAATACCTAACTATGTACAGCTGTAAGAAAAATAGAACTAAAAAATTTTAAAAGTTATGCGTCAAAAAATACTTCCGCATCAATGTCAAATGCGGGTGACGTGCCCAGAAGGCTGGCGGCATTGCCATTGCATTGCATCTTTATGTATTTGAATTGTTGATATAACATTATTCTATGTATGTATTCACATTTTCAGCACATTATTTTAATTTATTTATGCACCTACTTTTGTTCTCTCTGCATCACCTTAAGGTTGTCTGGTAGAAAAAGCCTATGGCATTAAGTCCGCCGTTGTACTAATTTTAAAGTGCAAAAAGATGTAAATTAAAAAAAAATAAAAATAAATTGCTTCAAGCGATAAGGCCGCCCTTTGCATCTAAAGAGAGGTTTGTAAACATTTATCATCTTTATCAATCGGGTTAGTATAATGGGTGCGAGATAGATTTTGTCGCACTTTACGAATGTATTTTACACGTTAGAGACACAATAGGAGATTTCAACTTTAAAAGTAATTGAGAGTGCACGGTTGACGTAGTGGTTACAGCGGTCGCCTCGCCCCACATGGGACAGATCTTTGTGTGATTCGCAAACATTTGTGCTGACTCTGGCTGTGCTCTGTGTGTGTGAAATGTATGTTTGTGAACACCCCCGCGACACAGGAGTCATTCCTAGTGCTTCTAAACAAAAAAAAAGAAAAAGAGCCTCTTACAAACTTACTCGCAAATTAAAGTTTTACAAAACCCTTGTTTACATATACTTAGTAAACATACAGGATTTGGGTTTGCAACTTAGTCGCAATTTAGTATCGTACCTGTCTTCATGCTATACCTATAGTTTTACCACATAACTGGTGTCCTACCTTCATGCACAAACAGCTGGACAAAACAAAATTATACAGAAATATGTATTGAAAACTGATAATCAATATTCACCTCTTATTACTGTCATAATAATATGCACGTGAACCCGAAGGCGTTTTCTAGTTTAAAACAAAATAAAACAGGGTTTTTGGAGAGCCTCCGGTACATTTTTACGTACGAAATTATATTATAAACTTTATAACATCCCGTTGCAATTACTATGAACGGTGATGGAAGTATATTAAATATTGCTGCAGGGACATCAGTAATATAAAGTGCTTTATATTGTGGAATATTGTTATTTACGTCGATCGACTTAACGGTGAAGAAGTGGTAACTAAAGTCAGTTAAAGTTAAGTTATTTTTAACTAAATTTACGTATGCAACGGTATCGACACATAATAATGGCGAATGAAATTGACAACATCAAGAAGTGACACACTCGTTACAAATGTCAAAGAGCGCTGAATCGCGATAACGAAATATTCACAGCAAGTATTTGTAAATATTACTTCCAAGACGCTACCGTTGTATAGCTGTCCACCAGGCTATACCACTGAGTATGGTCGGAGGATCCTCCTTTTGTGGTGGAGGAACATCACACCGCGTTCTTCTACACGCTGCTTTATCTATGAAGTACAACATATAATTTTTCAAGATATAATCTTACTATACTTCATATCAATCAATCTTCCGAGCCTTTTCCCTATCGGGTCGGCTTCTTGTCTAACGGATGTAGCTGAATATCAGTATTTTACGTGGAGCGACTGCTATCAGTCCTCCACAACCTAGAACGAGGTAACACGATACTCTTTGTTAAGCTAGTTGTTAAACTTAAACTAAACTACCCGTAACAACTGCTAAAGAAAAAACAAAGAAATGTGGTCACCCATCCACGGCCGACCGCGGTTAGCGTTGCTTAACCTGCAAGATCGATCGTTCCACGCGGCTTTGACTTGGCCACGAGCTCGTCTATCCGGAATTAGCGAAAAGATGGTAATTCTAGTGACTTTTTTCTCGAGCTCCTTCACTAGAATCATAAGTATAATTTAGACAACACACGTCGTGTTATTTTATGATTTAAAATGGATTACCTTATCATATTAATTGTACGTTCAATGTAGCCTAGGCAAGTTCTCTCCGTTGTGTGTTGTTTGTAGTCCGAAATAAGCCGAATCTAATTATTTCAGAGCGATAACTACTAAACCTAATTTTACATAATTAACCACCTGATAACTCTATAAAAATTTTACATTTGATCTAATAAAAATTTCGGAATAGGTCTATCAAGGACTTATCATGTACCTGTAAAACTAGTCCCTACTGTCATTCATTGAACTTACAAATACATTATGAATATTTGTACATAATAAACGTTATCATCTGCGTCACTTCCGATATTCGTAAAATTTTGCGCCACAATAAAATTTGGGCCAATAGATTGGCGTCGCGGTTATCAAATGTTTGAACAAAGATTGGATAACTGTATTAAAAAGTAATTGAATGAATTATCCGTTATCGTTCAGACCTGAGGGGGTACTAGAGGGGCGTTTAAAGGTATTTATGGTCACATGAGTAGAAACATGCCGCTGGGACATGATGATCTTTGTTGATATTAAGAAATAATAGTTATTTGCAACAAAAGCAAGGTTCGTATTTTCTTTGGGTGCTAATTTTGAGTCTCGAAAGATTCTATAGATTCTAGGTTAGAATCTTGAGTGTAGTTAGGGACTTAAAGAAGTTATCTCGAATATAACGTTGTGCCTTGTCGGTGCCGGACCAGTACACGCGACTGCGTTTGCGGCGCCTGTTGGCGGTACCTACAGTACGAACTGTACTGCCAAATTTGCACCTACTAATCAGGCAATTTCGCTCCTGAATGGTCTGACCGGTCATCACTCAGAAATAGACTTGTTCTGTACCAAATTTAGCCAATTTGTATGTTTATGTTTGTTATTTTTAAGAGATAACCTAATATAATCTATGTACCTTATCTGTGTGTAATTTTTCATCTACTTGTGTGGCTCACTGTGCGCATAAGGCAACTGTAAGCACAGTGAGCAGTTGAGTGTAAAATAAATAAATAAATAATCGAACCTAAGACCTCACGGTAAGTGCATACGCTAATTACAAGGCCAATGAAGCAATCAGAACACAGCACAAGATGAGGCGAGACGTTCAATATTACTTATATATTCTTCTTCTTACTTTTTAGTGCATATTTTATCCGACTACGGCGAATAATGTAATGATTTTGGCAGTCTATGTATGTTTGTACATTCCACCGTAGCGTCTAAACTACTAAACGGATTTTAATTAATGAGGTGTCACTAGATTCGTACAAATAGGCCGGGTGACTTAGGCTATATAAATTGTATTGTTATTGAAGTCGGTTTAATTTTAGATAAAAAAAAAAGGATATAATCCCACCCACACGCCCAGGCCCACCACTGTGACTCCTGTGACGCCAGGATCTACAGCGGTAACCAACTGAAAGGCACCGTGCATGACAAACGGGCAATACCAGGGAGAGTTTAAATTGTCTTAGGACCCGCAATGAATTTAATCAGAAGTATATAGTTGGAGTTGGAAAGTATGTAATTATATAATTAATTTTAGATAATTATGATTTATCTAAAACGCATATATTGTAATATGTTTTTTTACCCACGTTTTCAATACGGTGTCAACCACGCAATAACAATTTAAACCTGTCACTACATTAAGATATCAACCATATTTGGTCAGGTGCGAGTTGCGCCTTCCGGCAAGAACAATGCCGGTTCATCAGGCATTATTTACTGAACAAATAATACAGGCTGTATGCGATATAGCGACATTTATTATGTAGAGGAACATGGTGTGATGTTCCTCCACCACAAAGGGAGGATCCTCCGACCAGGCTCCGTGGTATTGCCTTGCGGACAGCTCTCCAGTGGTAGCGTCTTGGAAGTGGTATATATGTATACTCATTGTGAACACTTCGCTATCGCGATTCAGCGCTATTTGACATTTGTGACGTACGTGTCACTTCTTGACGTTGTAAATGTCATCCGTCATTTGTCATGTGCGGATATCGCCACAATTGAACCACAAGTTCCATGCATGAATGTCAGTAGGTAATAATTTTAATTAGTTTTTCATTTCATTTGACATTTAAAATTAATTGTATAGACAATATTGTAGGAAATGGTGTGGACACTCTAACAATATATATCTCTAAATCAAATCAGTTACTTAAATTAAATGTTTTAATTCATGTATATCTTGAGGGTTGAATGAAATTGTTGTGATTATTATGTTCCATTTTATTATATTTGCATTTTCATTTTTGTAATATTCAAAGACAATGTAAAATTTGTTTTATGAATAAATAAATTGAATTAAATTACAAGCAAAACACTTACCCCAAACAAATAGCACGATTGCAATGTTCAATTAGATCGGGAAAAAGTGAAAATATATTTCGTAAAAAATAAATTACCGTTGGAAATTTATACTGACAATGTATGGCTTCAAAAAATGTCGCGTTCACCCTGTATGTAATGTCTTTATTAAAATTTGGGGAAGTGGGCCGTTTTCGGCTTTTATTTGGATTGTGTAATTGTGGGTGAAATGTGGTAATGTTATATTTTTAATGTGTACTTAAGTAAAAGTAAGGAGTGGTAGAATTTAACGGATATGACAACCTGATTTATATTGAGGATAGGGATGGGTTATTGACAATTTGGTCATAATATTAACTTATTATGTAAGTGTTTCAAGTGAGCTTGAATTGTGTTGATGGTATGGACAGCGTAATAATAACATAACAACACGCCTATGTTACCCAGACGGGTGAGGCAGAGGTTTACTACACCAACACTTCACTTGCTATGTTTAGGTCCCATGGGATAGGGGTGAGCCTATCTGCTCGGGCCGAGGGTTCTGTCCCCATGCCCGAGCAGCTGCGTGCGTGGCGGCCCACCGGACGCTGATGGTCCGGTGGGGGAATCGGCTGGGGGCTCCACGGGCTGGTTTTCGCACCGTGGAGGCGCTCCGGCCGATTCTCGAGGAGTGGGCAGGGCGGCAGCATGGGACTCTCTCCTTCAGGCTGGTGCAGGTGCTGACCGGGCATGGTTGCTTCGGGAAGTACCTGCACAGGCTGAAGAGGGAGGCGAGCCCCATGTGCCACCACTGCGACTGCGGTGAGGACTCGGCGCAGCACACTCTCGAGCAGTGTCCTGCTTGGGAGGTGCAGCGCCGGGAACTCACCGCGGTCATTGGGAGCGACCTCTCGCTGCCGGCCGTGGTTGCGGCCATGGGCAGCGCGAGGTCGTGGGATGCGGTCGCATCCTTCTGTGAGGACGTCATCTCGCAGAAGGAGGCGGCGGAGCGGATCAGGGAGGACTCAGTCCTGGCTGATCCGCTTCGCCGCCGGCGAGCTGGGCGGCGAAGGCGCGCGTACGCCGCCCTGAGCGAGGCCGCGGGCGGTGGAGGGGGATTTCTGCCGCCCGCGAACGCCTTCCGCGACGGAGTGACGCCCTGGGTGTGCCCGGGGGGTCGCTACGGGAGTAGGACCAAGTAGGGTCGGGTGCCCGGTCAATGGTCGGACTGGGCACGGTCGCCGGGGCGAGCCCCGTGGATGTAAGATCGATCCGGGGCTCGCCGACCCACCATCTTTCGGCGACGAGGGCACACCGCGGGGTTTTAGTGGGTATTCTGTGCCGTTTAACATCGTAGGCACGGGAGTCCCACATAGCCACTCTGCCCGTCCCCCCACGGGTGGGGTGGTATGCGTAAATGCATTTCCCCGCGAAAAAAAAAAAAAAAAAAAAAAAAAGGGGTGAGCCTATTGCCATCCACCGGGCTCAACCACTTTGTCCGACCCGGGAATCGAACCCGAGACCTCGCAGAGAAACGCGCATACGCTAACCACTAGACTATCGAGGCAATAATAGATATATAGTGTCATTAGGCTGTTGAGACAATTTTGTAAAACCAAATTTTTTATTAATCATGATATTTTCATACAATAATTTCGTAGACAATTTTTGTATGAAAATCATGTCGATTTATACAAAGATTGTCTTTAAAAACTGTTTCAACAACTTTGTCGCACTAGACAATTTTTTTAAAAGGTTTTTGTGTAAAAATAATCTTTATACTGATTTAAATTTCGGCCAGCGACTTAGTATCGCAATACAACGCGGTAATGCTGCCAGCATTTTGGGTACGAGGCCTTCTGACATGACTTAATAAGTTTAGATTAAGTTATTAGACCAGTTTAATTTCAGTTGACATAAATAAATTTAATCAAATATTATAATAAAAAGTACTTCTTACTTAAAGTATCAAAAATAACTCTTGTTCAATATAAAAAGCTAATCAATAGATACCTATGCTATGTAATTTTCTTAACATTTGATTTATTACTAACCACGTGCCAAAGTTATTGAGTTCTTGTAATATAAATAGATATAGATCCTTAACCTTTCCTTATCATTCCTAGATCTAATAATATGTCTAGCAAAAACAGAACTAGCTAGCATTCTGTCAACACAGGTTACTAACTATAATACTAGTGATGTAGCGAATGTGAATTGTTGATTTTGATATTCGGTATCTACGAATACCTACAAATATGGTTAGATAAAATACTTTTTTTAAAGGTGCTTTTAGGTTGCGAGCATTCAAAGTAATGTTTAGCACCTTATTGATATAATTCGAAATTTGAAAAATTATTCTAAAAATATTACATTAGAGGTGAATTGCTAGTGATCTGGGAATACCTCTACATTAGTTTACGTGGATAAAATTGCAATTTTTTTTGTTGAAACAATGATACACAAAACTCCCTACTAACAAGAGATAATTAGAAAACCCATTTTAGTGGTTAAACTCGCCTTTGTACATAAATTTAAAATTGTATTTTATATTATTGTATTGTTTTTCATTTGTACAATAAAGAATTAAAGAATTAAAAATATTGTGATTGTTGCAAATTTTATTCACAAGTATGTGTTGAAGTTAAGATAAACAACATTATATAAAGTATGTGATGCTCCTATCTCATGATAATTATTTTTATGGAAGACGATATGACAAACGTATTTTTTTAAATCTTTGTTTGTTTTTTTTAATTCTTTATTGCAGATATAAACTCTGTCAAGGGACGAGAAGTAAGGAGCAAAGGGAAATCAAAAATACGCTTAATACTCGAAGGAGACATTGTGCAATATAGAATATCAAATATTTACAATGCTGCGAATACCAGTATTGATATAATAGTAAGTGACATCTCTAATAACCATAATACTTTACATTTGGATGCACGTCTCGCGCTTCCTCTACGCCTTACATATTAAACGATCAGAATAATATTCACACACGTAAATTAAAATATGCAACGCATTCAATAAAAAATTGTATCGAATGTCACACCGTGTAACGATACGGTCAGGAGTGAGTCGGTATTCAATAGTTTATTTTTGTCCAACTGCAGTATAGAAGGCAACTGCAAATGCATAAATATGTTTAATTGACGCATTATTATTTTTATTCGCAAATTTAATATATTTTTATTTTAGTAGCCCGAAAAATCGTTCTTTGCTGTATGAAAACAGTGAGCAAAACTCGATTTTGCCCTCGCTTAAAGCAAAATTGAGTTTTAATCACTACACGCCATTATTTTTTATGTCTCACAATTTTCACACCTCATCGTCTAGTCTCAAACGAAGCAGAACTTGTACTATGGGTACTATTTTGAGCTACTGAGGTGAAAAGTTGTATGTGCAACACGTTGTATGTGCAACACATCAAAGTTATTTACTTCACGTGCTTTTACGCTCAAGATTCTAACCTAAAATGTTTCGCTTATTCTGGACTTAAAATACACTAAAATAAATACGAACTTTGCTCTCTATAATCGCTTAATAAAGGGTCAGAAAAAATGGTCCAATAATGATCAAGATGTTTCCCATTTAAATTCCTAGGTTAAGAACGAGCTATCAGATTTATCCATCAGAAAACTTCGTTGGGTTAGGTTGAATCCACGGATGGGCCCTGTGGATGTAAGATCGATCCAGGGCTCGCCGACCCACCATCTTTCGGCGACAATGGCACACCGCGGTGTTTAAGTGGGTCCATGCCGTTTACCATTCGTAGGCACGGGGAGTCCCACATAACCACCCTGCCCGACCCCCACGGGCGGGGTGGTATGCGTAATGCATTTCCCCGCGAAAAGAAAATAAAAAAAAGATTGAATCCACGGATTGGAAATCAGTGTTATTGTGTGTTATTTTTGTCACAAAATTTTTAGTATGGAATCTGTAATGGCGCCTGGTAGTTAATAATCTAAGGCTAACTCTCTAGAACCTAAACATAACAGGTGAAATGTTGGCATTACATTTCAATTTCAAGACTTTATTTTGTTTTATAACATTAGCAGAAGAAGGCTCACCCTTTTCAAAACAATTACCTCTAGCCCTAACTGTCCGTTAACCTTGAACTTCCTCAGTACCTGTACCGTAGAACAGTAGCGAATATAACAGTACGAGCTATTATCTCATTCATCTAGTGAAATTGCGCCCTTGGCATTATGTACAAGAAATTATAAGTACGTAACTGGTACCAGTATAAAGACTTTTTAATACTTGTGCCTATAGGCTTTAACTATAAATATGATCAACTATATTTTGCCCACTATTTGTCCGCGTGGCATTCGTTGTATTAAGTAGTAGATGCTCCCGCGCTTGACACGGGTTTAACCGTACTGCTTCGCTTCCAAAGAGTTAAGCGTAATGTTAAATATCTAAAAACCTTTATTGAGAGTTAGACTATCAAACACACAAATAATTATCAAAATTCAACCAGTAGTTCTCGAGATTAGCGTTATCAAACAAACAAACAAACTTTTACCCGCGGTTTCGTCTGCGTAATAGGTACATCGATAAAAAGTAGTCTATGTAACGCGTCTTGTAGTCCGTTACCTGCATCTAATATTTATTGAAATCAGTCATTTGTATTAAGTATTGATAAATAAGTACAGTTTATGGTTTATCATGTGACATCCAAAACTAAACCAGCATACAATAGTGTAACTACTATTCTGCGGTAAGTTAAAGGTCAGACGGCGTTGCTTCCATCCTGGAACTCGCTCACAAGAGCTTTACCACTATCACCATCACCGCACCTTTTACCTGTATACAATATAGCCAATAAGCCCAATATACAAAAACATACTATACTACCTATATGCTAGGAACTATATATATGCCTACCAACGGGCACAAATTCTACAGTCTCCAACATCGCTCCCAGAAGCCTGCAGCAGCCCTCGGAGGCTGCTTTCCTTCTGGACCGATATAGGCTGGCTGGAGTAAACGGGAAACCACTCACGTACAACGGTCCCATAGGAGGACTAAGTGCGGACACCGCCCAGGAAAACTAAACTAAACTATGCTAGGAACTATAGTGACCCAATAATATTATTAAAACCGACGTGAGGCAAAGACATTATTATTGAGAATACGGGTTACTAACTTTATTATTTTAGCCGGGATATACCGACTAGTTTCGAATCTTTACGTAGATTCATCAATTGGGCGATTAATCGCTTGTCGTCCCCGTCGCGCGACGTCTCGCACTGTCGGTATATCCCGGCTAAAATAACGTGAGTAACCCGTATTCTCAATAATAATATAGTGACCCATTTCACCTTGTCTGCCCATGGGCACAAACATGAGTAGTATATGAGTAGCCTTTCATGGCTTTCGTCCACAGACGCAATAATTAGGGCACGTCGTGCGGCGTAAAGCATTCGTCAAGTGTTGAGATGTGCGTACCACTAGTGATGTGTCGATAAAAAATATCGATATTACATTATCTCGTTTAATTTTCTTTTTTCGACAACAATAGTACAAACAATTTTTTCTTTCAAAGTGAACTATCCCAAAATTTACTGCTGGGAGTAAATTTAAAGCTTTTTAGATATTAATCTCAATCGATAATCAATTATAACATTACTGGGTAAAGCCAATTCCGCTTAAAATGTGATAAAACTTTTATCACTAATAGAACATAGTCAGTCTTTATTTTTTTATTATTATTATTATTTTTTTTTTTAATAGGTACAGATACAGACAACAATTCTTAAAATAAATAATGCAAAATACAATTTATAAACCTGCAGTCCTATGACATCTATACACAACACATGCAATAATATAGCTTCAAAAGTAATTGAACAGGGTTATGTAATATAATAAATAAGAAACGATTAAGATTAAAAGCCTAATTTAAAACTATAAATTATATAAAGCTTTTTTGAAGCAATTAATTTTGTTGTGAAATATGTCGACATCAGAGCACACAACATTGTATTGCTTGCACATTCTAATGAGTGGATCATTCTGCGATACGTTGTTGTTACACGCAGATATGGAAAACAATTGTGGAGTGCGCACAGATCGCGTAGGTGTTTTAAAAAGTAGTCTGCTTATCAGAATGCTGTCCACGGAGCCGCTAACAATCTTATGTAGAGTGCATAAGTCGCTTATCCATCGCCTTTTCTCTAAACTTAACATTTGAAAATGCTGCAGACGGTCCTCATAATCGGCAAGTTTACGTCTTAAGCCATACTTCATGCACAAAGTCCTAACGAAACGACGTTGAATGGATTCTATACGGTCCCTGTGTATGTTATATACTGGAGCCCATACAGAGGAGCAGTACTCAAGTATGCTTCTCACTAAGGTGTTGTAGAGAGTGATAAAAGTACCAACTTGCATAAAAGGCCTGGCAATACGTATGTATGACAAAGGACAACATGCGATTGGCTCTACTACATATTTGATCGTAGTGTGTTCTAAACGACATAGCAGAATCAAATACCACACCAAGGCATATCAACAACATGAACACAAACATTATACAATTAAAGAACATTACACCCCTGATATAATTTATTTATTTATTTATGTTTAGTTTTCAGCTAAGCTACGCTGTACGTGTAGAATGAAGGAGCGAGCCGAAGCGGCGCGGCAACTTTCTACATACAGTCTATTCCTATTGAAGTGTCCTGTGAGCTGCGTTACCAAATGACAGTGGAGCTGCACTGGGATAAGGTCTCGTTCTAGTGCTCACATCAATTACAAATCCGCAAAATATTGACAGGTAATAATTCTGAAAACATTAATTCTTCTTCTTATTTCGTATCGATGGCTGCAGTCATATTCTCATGGTGTTGACTTGCCATCGTGGTGAAAGGATTCGCCAGTCTGCTTGGTGGAAATTTGCAGATTGCCCAAAACATTAACAGTACATAAATATTATAAACTAAGATTAAGATCAACATGAAACAAGAGCAGGTAATCTAGACTACATCTAGATAAGACTCAGTCTTAGATTATTCCATCAAAATATGTATCGTACCAGCAAAATTCAAGAACAAAGTCTGAATTTGACCAAAAATGTTTTACTAAACACTTAAATTATTTATTTCTTTCTTCTTTCGCTTTCAAATTCCTAGATTTTGTGTAAAACAATGTTCTCATTAGCTAGTAAAAAAGAGTTTAATAATTATGCAAATATGAATTCAAATTGTGTACGGCTACCGATCAACCTTTACATTTCCAGTATAAGTTGATCCCGCTCTACACAAGAAGCCAGACCATCTCATTCTGAATTTTTCGAGTATATTTGAAGCGAATGATTTAAAATAATGTCACGCAGTAGAATTACTCTGTTTACATACGAAATTACTTCCCGGTTTTTTAATACAGTATTTTCTGAAGGACAATCAAAAACTTATGTCTTTTTGCGTGAGGAAGAACACGTTTACGTATAATACATAATAAAACTATGGACTTGAGAATAAGTTGTTTTATTAGTTTATCTAAAAAAATTCTCGTGTCAGTATTATATATATATATATATATATATATATATATTAATTGTTTATTAGGTACACCTTCGTAGATATATGCTCGACAGTGAAATCAAATAATACCAAAAAATAAAACAAAATCTTTTGCAAATACCGTATCGATAAAATATTGTCAAAAAATATCGATATCGTCAGCTTCGCAGCTCTAACCTGCATCTGTGTCAGATGTTCGGCAGGTGGCGCGTGCGCAGGTGGACGCCATACTAGGCGAGCAGCCTTGCAAGCTCCCGCCAAAATCTTGAGTCTCCTCGTCTCCTCACTATTGTTTTCTAGACGTACACATTACTCGCTTGTCCACAATCGACAGATATCTCGATCGCAATTCAACAACCTACTCAATTTAAAAAAAGAAATCTTTAAATTCATATTGTCAATGGCCAAAATTAAAAAAGTAAATTAAAGTAATGAAAATAGGTTTCATGGTGGGTTAATTTTGGAATGTGATAGAAGTAGGTTACAAAAGTTTGTTGCAAAATTATTTGTTTTTAATTAAGTAAGAATAATTACCACGTGGTTCCACGTTTTAACCACGTGTTGATGTTGAGTATTATCACAGCATAAAGAGACGTAGGTATTATTTACGTCTTAATTCAATAGTAAGATTTGAGATAGTTTAGTAAATCTAGGCGCTTCTTCTTTTGGTCATTCATTTAAATGCTGCAAATTATTAAGTATTGAATCATTTGCAGAAAACAATATGGTTTTGAAAGTCATTATATATAGTCTCAACTTAAAGAGTAAATAACATGTAATAATTGTTGTTAATCTAGGTAAAAACTAAAAACTTTAGTCTTATGTCGCAGATAGCTGTTAAGCACCTACGTTATTAGTTAATATGAATTATTTTTTTATATTACTTAGAAGGAATCTAGCTAGGTCCTAATAGTAAAATATTTTTAACACGCTTATATTAGCTTCACCTGTATGTATGTATGTAACCGACTCCTTTGGACTCGATTTTGACCCACTTTAAACGGACAGATTTCATTCAAATTTCGCACACCTGTCAAAGATCGATGACAATGCAATAATTAGATAAAAAAAATTAAATAAAAAAAATTTAAAAAAAAATCGCTCTTATAAATAAACTAAACAAAAAGCGTGGTTTGCTCGATAGACGAAAAATATGGCACAGAGCGCCTCACGCTTTTTCACAATAATACTAGTATTTTTTGTTCATTACCATTTTCAGCTTATATTAGGAATTATTTTTCACTTTTTAGTTAGAAGTACTTTAAAAGCGTGTTTTTTAGTTTTTTAAACTATTATTTATTTAGAATGCATCTGTGGACACAGAGTTCACAAACAATTTCACCTCTTTCAAATAATTGTATAAATGATTAACTATGTCCTATCTAGTCTAGCGGTTAGCGTATGAGCCTCTCACCGCAAGGTCTCTGCTTCGATTCCCGAGTCAAGAAAAAGTGCTATTTTGATTATTTTGGAAATTGTCAATAGTAGCACGGAGTTGGGATTGTGCCCGGTGTTTGCCGATAGACTCATCCCCTTTCCTATGGGACCTAACCATAACAGGTGAAATGTGGGTCTTACACCTCTGCTCCACCTTTCTGGGTAATATAGGCGTGATGTTACATACATAGTACAGTAGAGTAGAGCTTTGACGAATGCCATTGCCCTCTTCCAGACCTTTAACGCGAATGTCAGGTCACGGGAGGATGGGGCGTATCTATTTATATCTAAAACTTGCCTATTCCGACGGTGGACTTTACTAAAATTTTTTATGGAACAGTCATTAGTTACGAGTGATCTTTAAATCTAATGTTTCTGTTAGAACACGTGGGCATAATAATAATTATAGTTTTGTTGTTTTGCAAGTGGATTTAATAATACTTACACTTCACTTGTTATGTTTAGAAAAAAAAAACCGTATATATGTATTAGTATCAGTTATTCTAGTACCTATAGTACAAGCTCTGCTTAGCTTGGGACTAGATAACGTTGTGTGAATTTCGTGTGATATATTTATTTAAATATATGTAGGTCCCATGGCATAGAGGGTGAGCCTATCGCCAACCACCGTGCACAATTTCAACTCCGTGCTGCTATTGTGAATTTCCTGACGGAAAGTTCACATATAACACTTTGCCCGACCCGGTAGTAGAACCCGAGATCTCGCGGTGAGAGGTGCATACGCTAACCACTGGACCATCGAGGCAGTAATGAGATATCAATGATAACATAGATACACATAATATAAAATATCCCATCCAGATTGATAAGCTATGTATTTTAATAATAATAATAGCAGCCCTGTATCTAATACATGTCCCACTGCTGGACTCGGGCCTCTTCTCATGTTGAGAAGGGTTAGGCCATAGTCCACCACGCTGGCCAAGTGCGGATTGGTAGACTTCACACGACCTCGAGTACATTTTAGGCACTCTCAGGCATGCAGGTTTGCTCACGATGTTTTTCCTTCACCGTTAGCGAGCGATAATGTATATGATAAATACACACATATCTTTGAGAAGACGAATCTTAATGATTTATTGACAGAGGTGTGTCCCGTGGGTTCGAACCTCGGGTTCGAACCCACGGGGGAGACCGTAGGACTGCGAAGTTAAAGGTCTCGGGTTCGAACCCACGGCACACACCTCTCGTCTTTTCGAAGATATGTGTGTATTAATCATATAAATTATCGTTCGCTAACGGTGAAGTAAAACATCGTGAGGAAACCTACATGCCTGAGAGTGCCTAATAAGTGCTCGAGGGTGTGTGAAGTCTACCAATCCGCACTTGCCCAGCGTGGTGGACTATAGCCTAACCCTTCTCATCGTGAGAAGAGGCCCGAGCCCAGCAGTGGGACATGTATTAGATTTTATGTACAGGGCTGCTATTATTATTGTATTATTATTATAGTAGAAATACGTTAGGCAACAAACCTGCTAAAAAGTCTAGACTTCATGAGAAAAAACCAAAAATCTGTATTTAAAAGTCAATGCCTTAAGAGGTTAGCCATTACATTATCGCTTATTTATCTGTTTAGCGTGTATAAAACCACATCAACTTATATTACGTCCTGTCATCATTAGCTTTGGGCATCAAGTCGTAAAAAAAAGGAAATGAGTGTATCTTTCAACTTCCTAACGAATATGCCATGAAATAATAATATTTAGTTTAATTAGTGGGTTTTCTTACTAATTCGTCGGTTAGCTCGTTGGGATGCAATCACAGATTTAATAAAAGTTAGATCGATCGATAAGATTATGTTTAGTTGATAGAAGTGGCGGATAGATGGCGCTACTATACTCACCTTAAGTTATTCTTATGTAAGATAAGTTAAAGATCTTTTAAGGTGTTTTTTTACAAACTAAAGACCTTGAAGTGTTAGTAAAAATTAGACTTGGTGTTAAAGCCACTAAGTAGTCATCACCTATGCCTGGCCTATAATTAGATAAAAAATTGCAAGTTCCCACAAGAGATTGAGTTTATACGAATTTAGAAGTAAGTTGACTAAAGATATTATATGTGCAATAAAAGTTACTATAGCGTGAAGAATTTTTGAATGATATAATATGATAGTAGTTCTAGCATGGATATTGATAGTTATATTTGATTGTATTTTGTAATATTTAGTAAGCTTGGTAATTTTATATTTTACTTTTCTTATTTTAAATTGTTCTGTGTTGTATCTATAATTATTAATATAAAATGTATATATAGGTAGATATTATGTTAATTTTAACGTCAGAACTGACAGAATATGCTGTACTTATCTCATATTAATACATCTGATTTTAACCATGTTCAACAAATAAAGCAACTTTGGCTTTGTACCAAATAAGTAAGTTTCTCTGTACGAGGTAAGTAAGCAAACCTAAATATAATCCTTATTATTATGTCGTGAGTGTAACAGTGCGTAATGCTAACTGTTTATTGTCCTAGAGTTCCTAGACCATTAAAATCTGTAATTCTGTATGGAAGTAACAGCCGTGGATGATTCTTGGCTGGTCGCCAATATTGGTCACTGTGTGACTTTATTGTTAGCGCGTTTTATGCCAAATACGGTGCTTGAATTAGTTTTATGACCTGTTTAGTAAGTGTTAAGTTTATTTTTAAATTGCGATGGGAAAATACCTTTTTTTTGGGTTTTTTAAATAATGTTGTGAAGTTTGTGTTAATATTATGTGCGGGTTACATTAGGGTTATTTCTAGAGGAGCTCGTGGCTAAGTAGAAGCAGCGCGGTCCGATCGATTTTGCAGGTTAAGTAATGCTTACCGCGGTCGACCGTGAATGGGTGACCACATAGAAATCTTAATAATAAGGCAATAGAAATGTCAAAGACGCGTGACCTTGTCGCCGCGCATCTGTCTAGTCAAACACAAGTGCGAGTTGAGGAATTGTCGTCTTAATGTCATCGCAAAAAGAATAATTTTGTTTGCAGGCATACAAGCGCATGAGTCTAATCGAACACAAGTGCGAGTTGAGGAATTGTCGTCTTAATGTCATCGCCAAAAAGAATAATTTTGTTTGCAGGAATACAAAAAGTGGTATTTGAAAAACGGCGACATGCGTCCCAGTGTTAAAAGATAGTCGATAGCATTTCTATTGACTAGTTATTAAGATTTTTTATGGGTGACCATCTTCAACATGACAAGTTTTTGCTTTTAAGCTGTCGTGATTTCCCTTTGAACATGATCTATGGCAGTCGTTACGGGTAGTCAGAGACCAGAAAGTCTGACAACTAGTCTAACAAAGAGCTCCGCGTAAACTACGATATATTCAGCTAAACCCGTTGGACTAGAAGCCGACCGAACTAGAATGTAATTGGGATAGGGCTCGGCAGATACATTAGCGTTTTTTCTAATTACATTATTTGATTATTATATTATATTTATAGAACTATTAACATTATTATGCACAAAAGCTTATTATACAGTGAATAAATATCTAACTGATAAATAGCTATCAATTGTAAATTATACTAATATTGCTGTACTACCTTCTGCTACTAATATATTTTAACTATATCTTATGTTATATTTGTACGCCAATGATGGCAAGACATAGCGATCAATGTGTTATAATTATTTAAGAGAATATTTGTATACTTATGATCTACAAATAAAGGAGTTTGAATTTTGAATTTTGAATTTTGATTAACTGCCTGGTTAGCGTAAGCGCCTCTCAGCGAGCCCACAAAACTTATCTGAACTTTTTTGACATTTTACCCGTCTAAAAAGTTCGGTTAAAGCTTATCAAGGACTTATCAGTAACCTGTGAAACTGTCCTTATTGTCAGTGTTATTCCGATGATGGTAATTAAAAGCTAAAACACTATCATCGCAATAATACCAACATCTTCTACATAATAATATAGTGTGTAACCGTTCAAGTCTGGGCTGAGAATGTAAGCGAGTTGAGTTTTGGCTGGGCGCCAATGTTTGTCACTTAGATTGCTTAGAGGACGGTGCTTATGCCAAATGTGGTGCTTGAGCTGTTTTATGATCTGTGAGGAATGTGATATTGTATGGGCTGGAAGGAAACTTATTTGTACTATGTTGCTTAGTGCGACTCAACTTAATGGTCAACTCACATGCTATATTTATAAGAGGTAATTTATATGTGACTTTTTTACTAACAATTTTAAATCTATTTCGACGTAGATCAGGATCTTTTCAGAAACATGTCACAGTTGATCCTGAATCAGAATCAAAGAACATCGGTTCAATGATTTCGTAGATAAGTCCACGACAATAACGATCTTTGGTTTTCTCTATCAGTAATTTAAGTTCAAATTTTCTCATGAATCCTGAACTTAGTAGTCTAAATTCTTCCATTTAATTCCTTCAATCTTCACAATAGTTCTACCACAACAATAAACACTTCCTAACTAAAAGTAAAATAACATAATATTTCTTCTAATCTTCATATCCATTAACATCTTTTAATTTCCGCACGTGCAGAGAAACGTCAATAAAAAAGTAAAAATAAAAAAGAAGTGTATCGATCACCATGTTTTCACTTAGCGCCGCACGCGTCCCTGAGAAAGTAACGGGAATAGCCAGCAGATGTCGCCACAAGCACAGTACTTACACTGTAAAAAGCTAGTAAAAATATTATAAAGCCACAATTTTAAGACCTTTATGGAGCTCCAAGGTATGTAGATTTTAATAAGAGACTTATGGTATACCATAGTACTTTTCATACTATAGTATGATAAGTTTTTTATGCTAATGTGTCGTGTAGGTTCGGAGTACCTAATAATAGGGCTTGCTTGTTAAGTGCTTACTGTTATAGGTACTACTTAGCACTATAAAGTCATTTCAGTTTCCGTAAATTAGTAAACTGTGTATAGCTACAAGAAATGAAGAAAAACAGGTTGAGATTAGACACCTGCGTAACGTAGATTTAGATAAATGAAAAAAATATACACTGAAAAACGTTCTTATGAAGAGAAGAGTTTTCATACTGTCGTGTTGCCTGACAATTATTCTAATTTCAAAATAGTTTTCCTTTCGCTAGACGTTTCCGGTTGTCGTTACTTATTAGAGTGAAGGATCAAGCCATATTCCACGCAACTGTAAATGAAACAAAAATGGTCACAAAATTATAAATAGAAAAAAACTATCTATCACAAGTGAAATGGTAATGGTAGTCAATAATTGCACAAAAGTGATCTAGGCTACATAACGGTGCCCCGCGATACCGCACCGGCCCGGGTCGTTTTTATGCCGTCAAATGTCACGGCCCACGGCTTGTCATGTTCAAGATGTTGCTGTCGCCTGACGTAATATGGATGCTTTCACACCGAAGTGTAAGGTCGCGTGTAAAACAAGGTCCGAAACCTCCATCCATTTTTTTGGAAGAATTTACTTGCAAACGGGCCTGTAGTCAAACTTAATGGTTAGAGTCAACCACAGCTATGAACATCCAGTGTCCACAAAAGATCGTAGATGTGCCAATAACTTCAGAACCTAACCTAGCCATCAAACTGGCACCCAGTAGTGTAGGTACGTGAAACATTTGGGTGACAGACCTAGGACAGTCTGTCGACTGAAAAGAAGCAGGCCCGAGAAGGTGGCGTGATGTGTTCCGCGCGCGCCTCTCACGAAGGAGGAGGGATGTGTCCTCCAAAATGACAGGCTACCATCTTGCGCAGCGGTTATGACTTATGACTTGTAGGTGTCTGCGTCTATGCGCGAGCGATACCTGGCACCCCAGCAAAGTCCAGTTGACGAAAACACACTGGGGTTTAGTCCGTGCAATTCGGACATAGCTACTGATACTGCCCGGGTCAGTGGAATGCGTCAGACATTTCCCAGTATAAAAAAAATATACGTGAAACAGTAGTGCTCTCTTTCTAGATTTCGATAACAAAATATCTACCACATTACAAATAAGCACACTATTAGCTCCTATGTATGCACCTAGGAAACATTTATGCACAGGTCTGCAATTTTATGCCGTCTTCTCAAGGAAGATTGAGGACGAAAATAAATTAAAACAGTTCACACAACATTTTCCGGTAATAAAGGCATAACAGTCTTTAATTATCAGGAAATTGCATCGAATTTAAATCATTAAAAGCTTTATTGTTACAGCATTCAAAATATTTTATTAAGAAAAACGATAACAAGGCCTGTCTTAATATGTGTAACAAATGACTTAAATGGGATGTTTTATATCTTTATTATTATACTGTAAATAGCTTATTTCAAGACATACATTTTGATTTCATGATTTATATATGAAACAATTCTTCTGATACAATTAAGATGATTAAATTCGATAGTTGATATTTACTGTGTTTGCTGTGCCATTTAAAATCGACATAGACAAAATTAAATGTCTCATTGCACCGCTTTGGAATATTTCAATTCTTTTATTTTCACATTCACTTGTTTTTTTCTACATATACTCCTATTTCAAATCTCCAAAGGTTCAAATTATTATTCATTCCATCCCTTCTCACTTTCCACTTCGGAACAATTGTAAGAGTTTTAAAATGTAAGGTATGAATACTTACGCGTCGGTGTGACAAGCACTTTCTTCTCTCACCACACGAATTCGCACTGGAATGTAAACAACAACTTTTTAACAGTTGTATGCGCAAATGACATTTTTATTCCTCAATATTTGTTTAGCGGCACAAAACGAGGGATGTGGACAGTTTGCAGTCAATTTTATGACCCAATTTGCTGAATTATAAGTGCGTAAGTTGGAGAGCCTCATTGGGGACCAACACACTCATTGGGGCACACCAACAATATTATTGTCAATATTTCGCACTTCGACTAGTTATTGTGGTGCGTTTTTAGTCAAAACGGATAATATTGACAATAATATTGCCAGTGTGTGGGCACCAATTATCGTAATATAATGTCACCCTCACACTTGTTTTATTTTTTAAAAGCGTAGACAAGGGCATCATAATATTATTAACTAACTATTAAGGATACAAAGTTTCTGATCTATTAACATCAAACTAGACACCTCCGGGCTCAAGTTGTTACTGGAAAAAAAACATTTAAAACTTGTACAAACAGTGAGGCAATTTCTTTGGTAACTTTGATCCACCTGACTATTTTCGCTTGATTAAAATTAAAAATCCAAAGCTCATCTGTAATAACTAATGAAACAAAATCATAAGTTTTGGTTCTAGCACGTATGTAGGTACCATATCTACCATTACCATACCATTTTTCAGATGCATTTAAAAATTAAAAAACATAAACATACACTTTTTTAGTCTTTTGTTTCCATCGCCAGATATCCTTGTTTCCGTACGCAAATGAGAGATTGACACTACATAAATAGTTACTGCACTATAAAATCGACTATTCTAGTCGGCAAGAAGTAACTCGTAACGTAACATCGTTTAGCAATTTTAGATGTAAAAGATAAGAACATTTAGTACAGTTTTATTACAATCGCAGTTAAAGTACGATATTTGCGATAGTTATTTCAGTGGGATACCAAACAGGTACTAATTAAAGTTTGATATCGATTATTTTGAATTTTATGAAATGTTATTATCAAAAAAAAATCTGCCGCACCTATGAAGTCTGCGCAGTAGTGCAAATACTATTTATTTGTTGATAAGATATTATAACTTTGCACTGTCTACTCCTAACGTTTGCCAGGATAAAGCCGGAAATAGTCAGGCTTATTGACTGTGTCCGGCCAACGATTGCCTACTTTTGTCAGACTTTTTTAATTCAAATACAATATATCCATATCTACACCTAAATTAAGATTACGAGAACGAGATTAAAGTTCTAGAAAATACACATTTATATCTGTAATAGCTAGTTAAAGTTTAATTAAGAACTGACCTTGTTGTTTGAATTATAAAGATGCTTTTAATTTTAATTAATCGATAACCTTCAATTGCCTTCACTATTACATTATTATTTTTTTCAGCATGATGCACATCACAATTCGACTTTTTAAATACTACGTTCGAAATTCAAAATATCGATAGGGGCGTGGGAAAAAGGCCTTCTGTTCGAAACTCTTTTTTCAAATCCCTATTGTGGATTACACCTGCTGGCCGTTCACAGCTTTCGATAAAAAAATCACTGCGTTCTTTTTTAGAACGGACCTATCGTTCGCTCCGATATTCTTATGAGAAGGGTCTGAGGACCATTTGATGGCCAAACAGAAGGCTTATGATTTATGTTAGTAGACAAGTGGTGTCGTAAATCATTGAAAGTGAAATGTGTGTCAATATTCAAAACCGCAACTGTAAAAAACAGATATCAATACTTTTTAATAATTTAATTCATTGAAGATGTTAATTTTTGGGGCTCAAGTAGCGCCTACACCTTGAGGCAACCATTAAATTCTAATGATGCCTCATAACTGGTAGTTTCACCCTATATTTTTTTATTTTTAAAGTAGTCGTGAGATACCGTGTATACTACGATTATTAAGTGGTAGAATCACGATGTAGTCATTTGTTTTTTTTTCAATCCGTTGCATCACGATCGATGAAGGGTTATTGATCATTATAGACATCATATAACGTGCTGCTCCATTTTTTCAACAAAGAATCTTATTACATGTATTCCTCAAATTAAATTCTGACGTGTAATTTTTATCCTATAGCCTAGAGACTTTAAATTCCAAACAGAAAAACAACCTACTGCGTGCATAAAATCTTATAATGTTTATAAAAACCCGATCGCACAGAACACAGATAAAAAATCACACTACGTAATTGAGTCAAATTAACCTTAACGCTGTCACGTACTATGCGATTGAGTACAATGTGAAAAAAGTTCAAAAGACCTGTTATTTTGAATATCAACGTGGTTGGTAATCGTCATAGTCGATTTTGTCGCTTTTAGATTTAGTCGAGTAATGGCTGACCACCGATGAATCCGTTCTACGTGTAACTTGATTTAAGAAAAAAACAATCACCTGCATTTCCGTCGGTGCTTTTTCAAATCGGCCGCGATGACGGCGATTTAAATATTTAATTTTGGAACGATATTTATAAAGTGAGGATGTCACGATTGTTTTTGTCCAAAACAGTTTTTCGTTTGTATTGTTTAGCTTATTTTTTTTATTTTATGATGTTGGCCGAAATTTAAGAGGTTGACATTAGTTGTTTCCGACGGTTTTGTTTGAAGTGGGTAATAAATTAACATAATATCATAATCGTCACGTTCAAAAGCGATAAAACGATGTTATTATGTCTCCGACTTTCCTTTTTGAGTTTCAGAGAAACCACGAAGAACTTACTCAACTTGTAGTAAAAGCAATGGCGCGATGAAGAAGCAGTGTACACTAAAGGATAGTTTTCCTTTTTCTGGATAAATCTGCTATCATTATTCAGCTACATATTGGCGCTATATTAATGAAAAAGAAAGCTCTTCCACCTCGTGTCACGTATTATAATGAAAACAATTCTACCTGCTCTAGTTCTGTATGTTTTTGATCTCAAGGAAGTCTTATTCTATTTTGCATACCTATACGTGCAAACCACATTCCAGATGCTGATGAAACCTGTACAGTAAACGGTGGATCAAAATAAATATTTCGTGGCACTTCATTGAATTGATACAGCTGAAAAATAAACCTCTTTAATCCTATACAATAAAAGATTTTAGTCCTTCGACACTGGCAGCTGACAACATGCAAATTAGAACATTAACAAACTTTTTTTTTGATTCGATATCGATCGGTGCAGCTATAAAGACGGCTCCCCACTCCGTTTAATTTGGATGCTAAGAATTAGGTGTCGAATATTTACGACGAGCGCCGGCCTTATACGGTGTGCGCGTACGCACCCGCCGTCATTACCGACATAAAATTTTTCAGAGATCCTTAAGTATAGATACACTCTTAAAATATTATTTTCGGTAGTATCTGTTAATTCCTAAGTTTTCTTCCTTCATTTTCTTCCTTTTTCCTTAGTTTTCTCTTTGATTTTAGCATTGATAATGATGCAAGGAAGAAACCATGATGACATTGATTCTAGTTTTTCAATAAGATACGCCGCAACAACGGATGCTGTGAAAGATCCCAAATTTTACAAAAAATAAGAGAAAATGACGATAAAATATGTAAAACAAGAAGTTTTAAGTTTATTCAAAGTCCTTAAAATTTATTGCAGTCCACCTGATGGTTAATGGTAACAGTAGATACATAAACAGCAACGACAAAAAGATAATTTGTTTTAAATGAGCATTTGCTCATTTGTGTTTTGGACTAGTTTACTGCGAACATTTTTACAAATCCCTAAAAGAATGCCAATAAATTCTGCAACCAATTTGGATGTCCGCCATTTTGCTGACGACAAACGAGACGATGGATGGCTTTCTGCTTAAGTCAAACATCACAGTTTAAATTTGGACAAATTCCTCTGAAGGAATCGAATCCCTGACCCCTGCACATACCACATACGTTGGTCCGTTGATCGTATATCTGATGTTATCTGCTTATCTCCCTGTCCGCACTAGGAGCGTGTAATTTGAGTATGAAGGTATTCGCATATTTCTTATGTCCAAGACTCTACGTTTCTGTTTATGTGTTGTTTACTTTATTATTCTTTTTTATAAAGATAATAATAAAATTACTTTAAGAGAAATTTTAAGCGATAAGATATTATTATATGAAGAAACAGTCTCTTTAAGTTAGATCCTGTCTTAAAATTCGTAACTTAAGCTTTGTGTATGTATTTGCTAAGGTTAATAGAAAAATATTGATAATCATCGGTGATTATTAATAAATACAGATAATTTACTAAATTAGATTATTAAATAGATATTTTCACTTTAAGTGGTAGTTTATTTTGTTAATCTGGTCCATGGCAAGCATTTCGTTTTTGGTCACATACTCAATACTCAATACTCAATACTCAATTCTTTATTGCATTCCACAATGTTTTGTTAGGTGGTAAACATATTACATAGTATCAATTATGGACCCTGTCGGGCACAGCAAAAGTGTAGGAGAGAGGATGAAGGGCGCCCATTTAATTTTCAAATCTAATAAATTAAAATAAACTTGTTCAAACCAAAATGGGTGGCAACATTTTTATACTTTCAAAAACTTACTTGATTGTGTAGGTGTGATGTGTTATGTTAATTGTGTTATTATAATATTTATGTGTATATACTGGTCTCTTGAAACTAGAATTAATAGGATAGCAGAATAATAATTAAATGTGATTTTGAGTTAAAAATTATATATTATATTAATTTATCATTGAAATATTCGTTTATATTGTACACTTACCTACACCATACTTTCCTATCTTTACTTACACTCTGCCATGCCAGCCATTACATCATTACATAATCGAACTATCTAAATGAAGACAAGTATATCTATTTACAAAACATTAAGGATGTTCAAAAGGAAGATATCGTCCGAACTTGCTTTCCGAAAAATGGGTTAATTAATTAACTGTCTGACATTATCAAAATCATGACTTTATTAAAAATCTTGTAGGCAGAACCTTCAACATAACTCCTATACAAGTTCTTATCTCATTTATAAAATTGCAAATTAAAATAAACGACGTAGTTTTTAGTTGTGGCGACATAGACGTCCATTTATATAACTAGGTAATGTATTTGACATTTTGTTTGTAATGTTGGTAGTTGGTACTACTGAATGTTTCATATTTAGTGATGTGCACAGCGGGATGTTTGTTTCTAATTAAACGATATTAATTGTTGGTTTTATACGTAATTTTGCAATGCTCTTATCGATATAATGACTCTTTTATTTTCATGGAATCACCTCCTGGGGTTTTACGGCTTTGGCTAGCACTTATTTATTGGTTTCGTGAACTTTGTATTTGTTTAGTATTTCATACATTATGTATTTGTTTAGATTAAGCCTCGTTAGCTCTGATTTCCAGTAAGTAAAGGTTTTTGTGTTTAGTCGTGTAATTAGGATTT
This sequence comes from Hypena proboscidalis, assembly GCA_905147285.1. Taxonomy (NCBI): domain Eukaryota; kingdom Metazoa; phylum Arthropoda; class Insecta; order Lepidoptera; family Erebidae; genus Hypena; species Hypena proboscidalis. Next base: position 5,629,784 of record LR990147.1, read on the forward strand.
GATGTACCTTCTTATCATAATTAACAGGGGAAATAAAAGAAGTAATAATTTAAATTTAAAATGTAACGTAGTAAAAGTTATAAAAGAAACTGTTAGCTGTATATTATGTTTAAACGCCTTTTGTAACTGCATTTACAGTTACATCACCAATTCAGAAAACTTCTGCAAAACATAATGTAACTCTAAATGTCCTCTTAAATTTATTTCGAAACACATTACCACATCACCTGCATTCGACATACACACGTGCCTAAATAATATAAAACATAATAACTTATGTTATGGCTACAGTTAGACATTCGCCTGTAATAATTCCTTTTATCACCTGAGTTTACAGTTATATTGTCATTTCAATAAACTTATATATTACGTATTGAGACATCTTGCAAACATTACTTACATTACCATTTAAATTACGCTTGAAAAACGTTCCCCAAAATATTTGCTAACACCTGCATTGACACAAGTAACCATAAATGAAAAGTAAATAATTAATTTGAATTGGTAACTTTGACACAGTGGTCATTTTCCGCCATTTTTTACAGTTACCGATTATATAATTATTTCAATATGTGCTTTGTCAAATTGTATTATAAGCGATTATTATTAAAATTACTCCCGAAAACGTTTCTTAAAACACTTTACCACCTGCATTCACACAAGTACTAACCATAAACAAAGAGTATAACCTGCGCGCCTTTTTGCGCTTCCTGGCGCTCGCAGGCGGTTCCGTATCCGGCGGAAGCGAGCAGATGAGATTCGGCGGGTTTTTGCGCAATGCTTTTGTACCACTTCCGGTTCGTTCAGGTAGGTTGGTAGGCCTGAAGGTGCATTATGACCTTGGTCTCGAATTTCGTAAGAGGGATGCTCTGGTTTCCGTTGTGTAGTGTAGGTCTTTCCGGTTAGATTTGGAACAGCTACGTTTGAATGTCATATTAATTGATGACATTATACAATATATTTATTACAGATATGAGTTTACAGAAAATAAGTTAGATACTGTAATTCAAAGCTTAAGATTTCGAGGGAGTCAAGATGTTTTCTGTTCAAGGCATTATAGAAATATGTATATTAGAAGTATGACCACTGATTTAAAATAAAAAATAAACATCTCCGAAGTTAAGGGCAAAGAACGCGTCATGTCCAGCAAGACATCAACAGGTCACCGTTTAGAAGAATGGTGACTGTAGACCATGTGCCCTGAGTGACATTGGCTTCCTTCAATGTCATAAGAAGTGGCAGTTAGTCTACAATAGACTACATAATTATTATGTTTCTCTTCAATTGTATACTTAACTCAATTGAAAGTAAGAATATAGCAAATTAAAATTAACTACATTTAAGACTTGCAAATGATCCATTTAAAAATAAAAAGGAAGTAGTAATTAAAGCTTGTCATCTCATCGCAGAAACGTTGAGTGATCCGTGTCATGCTGTACCCAATGTAATGTAATTTATCATTAATTATAAGTTACTGCATCGGGACATGTTCACAGTTGTTTAACAAAAACTAGTGAATGTAAATGTCAATAGTTTTTTGAAGGACAGGAATAAAAGCCTTGACATTGTCAGATGGGTGAAAAACATGTTTTATTTCGATAATATTATTATGTGTAATGAATAACGTTGAAGTGTGAGAATATATGCCGTTGCAACATTAAAAAAAATCAAAAATTTTGTACCTACGATAGTCCGTAAAGGCTGATTATATCATTTTTAAATTGCCTAATTTATAAATTTATAAAATTACGTGTCTTATCTAAAATAGGTAAAAGGTTTTTTTTATTACAGCTTTATCTAGCTGTATTTAGTTTTATCATTATAGTTTTAAGACCTTATGCAGGACAACCAAAAAGGCGTCACAATCGCATCCTATTGGTCTAAAACCATGTAGATAGAAGAATAACATTTTTATTATAGTCATTGACACGACAAGAAGAAGTACAGACATGTAAAAAAATCATGTCTGCTGGTAACATAATTATAACAAAGTAATGACATTTTATGAAATCGAAGCTCACAATGGGTTGACCATTTCGCGCCAAATAAAATTAGGTTGTGCTCATTGGGTTGCCATTACTTAGGTATTATACGAAGAGCATAGTGGCGGTCCTATTAATTACTACTCTTTTTTGACAAACTATACCTATTATTGAAGGAGTTAGAGTGTATACCTAAGCCTTAAATGATATTTGAGTCCATTGTACCTACGTAAGAAAATAATCCAACTTTGACAAATCTCGAGCACACAATCACGTACTAAGATTACAGAAGTTTTTTAAATGTCAAAAAGACGGCTGCACTAAGTACAATGCTGTACTTTTTGTTACTTGTTGAACAATTGCAAATCAAAGCACTAACATCTCTTTACCTGTCACAGATCTGATCTGTTTATTCGTACCTTCTAAAAAGCAATGTTTATCACGTCCACAATAAGGTGCAAGCAGATGGCAAACAACAAAGCACTTGCCGTACGATTTATTTTTTCAAACACCATGTGCGAAGGAATTAAATCCCAAGTTTTTTCCAGAAACGTCATATTTGCATCCCACGACACATGCCCGTGGAAAATCACAAAAAATCCCAAGATTAAGAAAAAAATGGTCGAAGAAACGACAGATGTACGGAAAGAAACATAGAAGCACGTGCCATCTGCCAAATCTAAGAAACCCTCACACAAAGAGATAATGCGTGTGTGTACACAAAAAAAAACACGCACACTAACTTAAAAGTGCGCGCGATCGATCAAAGATCGGCGCGTGCGCCGCGCAGCAGATGGTCCGCTGTGATTGGTCGATGGCGTTTGAATTCTAAACTTCCTCATAATAGTGATAAGGAATATGACTTACTGCCTGTCCGATTCAAGAATCGATTTATTTTCTCGAAGTAGCCATCCGCAATTGTTGTCGCTTTGAATGACAACAATCGGACCGTTTAGAACAATTTCTTTTGTTGTTGAATGATGATCGGACATAGAAAGTGTCTTCGATCCATCTCCGATGATTTCTACTTTCTCGATATCAATCATTTATCGTAATTTCGATTCCTTTATACATGTTTCCCATGCTCTAATTTATCCGACAATAATTGAGATCATTTAAATAATTAATTATTTTAATTTATGGCGCCTGTCCAAGAGAATCGTCAGCTTATTAATTTGGTTGGTCTAATTCAATTTGATTGCCCAAATTGTAAGTATGGCGTCGATATTTTTTCTTTTGGACTTTTATTACTGTAGTTCGTCTTGTGGTCACTTGTTACAAAAATTTGTCTCGCATCATTTAGGCCAAATTACGGCTGAGATTTCTTTATTGTTTACGCGATGGCGCGAAATCATTTATTTCTGGATGTTCTCTTAGTGACAACAGCTGCAGTATACTTAGACTTGCTTTATGCATTTTGGATTAAGAATCAAAATTATACAAAAATACAAAATAAAAAGATATTTATTGGAAACAAAAGACACGTTTCAAAGTGTTACATTACATAGATATACGAAGATAGCCGCTAAAGTTAGCTATCAATGCCCATCTCCATAATTTTCAAATCCTTAATCACTGATTCAATCAATAATTCCAGTATCAGGTGTCAAAGAATAATGCTGAAGTCCGACAGTATCCGGATCAATACGCAGCTTTGAGGACAAGACGTTAAATAAGTCTCACATAGATAGAAATGCCTTTGTCGATTAGCTCAGAGTTCATAAAATGGACTACAGTATTCCTGTTAATAGTAAAGAACTGGTCTTGCCTTCTCTAGGCCTTGTACCTCCATTATCATCAGCATATCATCACCACTTAAGTCCTACGCAGTAGCAGTCATGTAGAGACCCTGAAAAGTGCGTTTAGCTTGATCCTTTTACCACCAGTAGGTATTAAATAACATTTTAAGCAAACTGATTTAAAAACAGGCATGGATTATTTGAGTTGTCAGCACATTTTTGCCATATTTAACCGTTTAAAAACCAGCGTGTTCGTCCTTCTTTCATAAATCATCCCAGACATAGAATAAACACGAACACAATGCTTCTTTCAACGAACATCTAAGATTTACAACAATCAGTCTTTTTCTACCTTCTTATCTAGACAAGGATAACAATAAAACTCATAAGGAGGTGAAAAGAGACAGAGATAGGATCGATTTAAGTGATGCAGCTGCTGTATTTGCCAGGTAGCTTCTTCAAGAAAAGATCTAAGCCTATTTGGTTTTTGAACAGTTTTTTGGAGGCATTAATATTGAAATTCGGAATACTTATGATAATATTGGGAAAGGGTAGGCAAGAAGAACAGAACAAGACAGCTGGGTGCGTTGAAACCATTAAGAAATAAGATCTTTTAGATGTGGTTAGAGCTGTAATGATTGGAACGGTAGAAAAAGGAACCATCGTTTTGATCATGGCACCTTAAAAGATGAGAGTTTAAAAAATAAATAAATTAAATAAAATAAGATAAGATTTTTTATTTGTTCCGTAGGTACAGTAAAGTTCATTTTAAGTCGCCGTACATTCTGCCTTGCGACAAACAAGTTGTGCATGCATCATGCATCTGTTAAATGAAACAATAAACATACGCATTTTAAAATTGAAATTATGACAAGAATTCACAAAATAAAAATTCTAAAATAAAATTAAGTATAACATAAAAATTTTAAATATAAAAAAATATAATCTAAAGTTCAATAATAAATGACATCTCAATTAAATACAAATTATGAATGTCACAATTATGTGGGTATTTCTCATTTTCACGATTCTCATCGTCACTTTTGTGGGAAATTTTAAAAATGCATTTTTGAACTATATTTGTAATGCAACATAAAGCGATTAAAAAGATGAATTAAATTATGTATAAATCAATCTAATCTGAGGTCTCGTTCGGCAGGTATAATGTTTTGAAATTTAAGATTCCACGAAAATGACGCGATAGTCCACGAAAATGACGCAGTAACTTTACATTTAATAATTTATTAAATTCTCTATTATTATAATATAAAATATTCTTGTAATCATAATTTCAGCTTATTTTCATCATTAATAATTAAAAGAGACAATTACAAATTATTATTCAGTCGAAAATAATAAAATCATGACAATGATGTAATGAATACTTATAGTAGGTTAGGATGTAAGTAACTTTGACAATCTTTAATAAATAAAATAAAATAAATAAATCATCCTTCGAATAAGATTATAATTATAATTATGTTCATAAAAACTGCACAATTCTAATCAAAAGTTTTGTTAAGAAAACATAATCATACAACATTAAAAACAACTTTTATGTGATTTTTAATCGTAATAATTAAGTACCTATAGTTAGATCAAACTACAACTATGTATTAAGTATAATAATTGTGTGTATTTTAGGTTCTTGAATAGTAATATTACAAGTTATTGTTTTACAAACAATCAACCTTTGGTGATGCAAAGTAAATAAAAATACATAGGCCCAGTTCTAATTAAGAGCCCATTGCACACTTTTACAATTAATATAGATATTTTTTAAATTGAGACTTTATCAAGAACTGGTGAAAATGGGCCTAAGTATCTATAAATATACATAAACACGGTGTTATGACATAGCGACATTTATTGAAACTACAGATTTTTGACTTGGTTAATGTTAATTTCTAGCAGTTATTTCTTTTACAAAAAAAAGGTCGTGTTTTCCAAACCAATTGAGTAATCTCAATATGCAAATTGTTTGGTAAATTCTAATTATGTTTTTAGAACAAAAATAACTAGTGGAAATGAACACTGACTTTGTTAAAACTGTAGTTTCAATTTATTGTACATATTGGTGGTCTATTTCTTATAATAATATAACATTTTTTTTGTAATTTAGTATGTACTTTAATTCTAGTACACTACTTATAATAATACCGCAAGTTATTTTTAAATACAAAAATAAACAGACTTCAATAACTATAATTGTGTAATTAAGATATTTTAATTGTAATATCACATTTTTTTTTAAATTTACAAAAACCAGGCTTTGGTATAAAAAAAGAATCAAAAAATTAGCCTAACTAATTTGAGCTAAAGTTGCAACTTTTTAAGTCTTAGTCTTTCAAAAGTTTAAAACGTAATGTTTGAAGCGTTGATTGACAAAATAACAAACCTTTTAAATCTGTATATGTGAAATATATTGTTGATAACATCATGATATATTTTGTGATAATAATATCAAATTAAAACATGCGAAGGTTTTTCGTAAATAAAGAAGAATGCCTGATTAAAAACCTTTTGGTATATTAATCCCAATCGTCAGCAGACCAGAAGCTACGTTGCTTTTTCTGCTTTGAATTAGAAATGTGTTTGTCTAATGCAGGACAGGACGACATTAGACACAGAGGGTCTCTGGTATTCACTGCTTATAGGAGAGAGATGGATTCAAAAACTGTCATCTGGTGGTAAATTCAATTCTTCATCAATATTGTCAATTTAGTTTTTAAGGTCTTTTGTATTTACGGCATCAGATTCTTGCATAAAACATTTGTTTTTGAATTTTATGGATGGTTTTTTGTCGTTTTTTTAGTGGCATATGGCGCCTTAATAATTTCGTTGGACAATATGGTTATAGAAGATTTTGATGCCTGATTAGTTTTGTTATCATTGGGGCTCGGATTATAAAAGCCAATGATGATGATGAATGATTCCCGTGTTGACATTTGATTGAAGAAAGAGCGCAATCGTTAACTCCGCAGCCCAGTTTCCGCATGGCTAATAAATTAGGTCTTTATGATCCCAAATCACTTGATGTACTTTCATCGTCCCTTTGAAATCAGGCAGATTCGACTGTATTATCATTTTTTTTGGATCCTTTACTTACTTCTTCAATGAGACTATGCTTGTCATAAAACGGGATATAATCCCACCCACACGCCCACCACTGTGACTCCTGTGACGCCAGGATCTACAGCGGTAACCAACTGAAAGGCACCGTGCATGACACACGGGCAATCCCAGGGAGAGTTAAAATTGTCTTGGAACCCGCAACGAATTTAATCAGAAGTATATAGTTGGAGTTGGAAAGTATGTATATCTTTACTTCCCTCCAGAGCAAAGCGGGAGACTGAGCAATGCCAAATATAGACAAAGTGTCTATATGGAAAGAGTGTAGACACCACGGATAGTGACAAAATTATGGGGCCTAAATTTGATTGCTGTAATAGGTATGGCAGAAACGGCTAAATGCACGGAAATTTATTCTGTTCGATACAAGATCCTCATAGTATACCACTCCAGATGTCAATTGTAAGCTATTTAACATAACATTACGTTCGTTGTGCCAAAGACTACACTCCCAGATGATATGGTGGGCGGTTTGTTCGTGCTCAGATGTAGAACATGTACAGAATGGAGAATCGATTAGCTTAAACGAAAATAGTTTGCTCTTAAAATTGCCATGACCCGTCAGGAATTGAGCCACACAGTGATTAACCTCTAGCCATGGTTTCGCAAGTCTGTCGCGAATGGATGGAAAGAAATGATAGAGGTGACGGCCCTTAGGTGATGTGTCCCAGCGTTGCTGCCATTCGTCTATGAGGTGGTTATAGACATCCGTTGGATTATTAAATAGTCTTGTGATCTTTGTGCGGTCACGAGGTCCTAGAAAGCTGTTATTGAAATCATCGCGCGTAGAATAATACATTGCCGCGCGTCTCTGGACCTCGAGATCGACCGGAAGTACACCTTTTTTTTTTTTTTTTTTTTTTTTTTTCGCGGGGAAATGCTTTTACGCATACCACCCCACCCGTGGGGGGACGGGCAGAGTGGCTATGTGGGACTCCCGTGCCTACGATGTTAAACGGCACAGAATACCCACTAAAACCCCGCGGTGTGCCCTCGTCGCCGAAAGATGGTGGTCGGCGAGCCCCGGATCGATATTATATCCACAGGGCTCGCCGCGGCGACCGTGCCCAGTTCGACCTCTGACCGGGCACCCGACTCTACTCAGTCCTACTCTCGTAGCGACGCCCCGGGCACACCCAGGGCGTCACTCCGTCGCGGAAGGCATCAGCGGGCGGCGGAAAGCCCCCTCCACCGCCCGCGGCCTCGCTTAGGGCGGCATTAGGCTCGCGGCGTACGCGCGCCTTCGCCGCCCAGCTCGCCGGCGGCGGAGCGGATCAGCCAGGAGTGAGTCCTCCCTGATCCGCTCCGCCGCCTCCTTCTGCGAGATGACGTCCTCACAGAAGGATGCGACCGCATCCCACGACCTCGCGCTGCTCATTGCCGCGACCACAGCCGGCAGCGAGAGGTCGTTCCCAATGACCGCGGTGAGATCCCGGCGCTGCACCTCCCAAGCAGGACACTGCTCGAGAGTGTGCTGCGCCGAGTCCTCACCGCAGTCGCAGTGGTGGCACATGGGGCTCGCCTCCCTCTTCAGCCTGTGCAGGTACTTCCCGAAGCAACCATGCCCGGTCAGCACCTGCACCAGCCTGAAGGAGAGAGTCCCATGTTGCCGCCCTGCCCACTCCTCGAGAATCGGCCGGAGCGCCTCCACGGTGCGAAAACCAGCACGTGGAGCCTCCAGCCGATTCCCCCACCGGACCATCAGCGTCCGGTGGGCCTCCTCCCGCCACGCACGCAGCTGCTCGGGCATGGGGACAGAACCCTCAGCCCGAGCAGCCGCCCTGCGCCTGTACACTTCGGCGAGCACTTCCGCATCCAAATCCCACGGGGGTGTTCCGGCCAACGCACACGCTGCGTCGGTCGACACCGTGCGGTATCCACGAATGGCCTTGACCGCCAGGACGCGCTGCGGTCTCCACAACCGCGCCCTGTTCCCGGCGGACAAGGCCTCCGCCCACACGGGTGCGCCGTACAGTGCCATTGACCGTACCACCCCCGCGTAAAGCCGTCGGCTGGCGACGCTGGCGCCACCCACGTTCGGCAAAAGCCGACCGAGAGCGGCAGCCACGCCTTCCAGCTTGGGCACCAAAATGCGGAAGTGCTCGTCGAAGCTCCACCGCCTGTCTATCACTAGGCCCAGATATTTAAACTGGGCCTCGATCCGTACGAGGACCGAGCCGACGGTAATCGAGGCGCCAGCAGGTGGCCCGCGACGAGGCCCGTGAAACATCACGGCCTCAGTCTTGGCAGGGGCCACCCTAAGTCCCAGCGCCTCGATGCGCCCGACCACTTGGGACACACCCACTGTGGCCAGGCGTGCCGCCTCCTCGGAGTTCCGACCCCGGGCCGTGACGAGCGTGTCATCCGCATAGCAGATGACGTCTAGGCCCGGGGGGAAAGCCCCACGCAGCACCCAGTCGTAACCGATGTTCCACAGGAGCGGCCCTAGGACCGATCCTTGTGGGACACCGCACGACATGGGCCTGCGGAGCATTGCTCCGTCTCTGTCCTCGTACAGAACCCCCCTGCCTTCGAGATAGTCGGCCACCAGCCGCATCAGGTAAACCGGCACTCCATGGTACCGGAGTGCCTCGCTGACGCAGCTGAATGGCAGAGTCCCGAAGGCGTTGGCGATATCTAACGATACCGCCAACAACACCCCTCCGACCGGAAGTACACCTGCCAGTACCGGTAAAGCCTCGGTGCTAACTGTCCTATAAGCCTTGCACAAGAATATCAATGCGAGACGTTGACTTTGAAGCATTTTGCGGCGTACAGCACCGACAGTGGCCCTGTCAGCCCATACGGGCGCACCATAACACGTAGAACCAAGATAAGTAGCACTGTAAATGATTCTTAAGGTTTTAAAAGAAAGTCCCCATGTCGCAGTCGATATCCTTGTCAAGGCGTAAAAACTATTCTTAGACTTTTCCCCTACAGCTCTAATATGTTCTACAAACGAAAAGTTTCTTTCAAGAACTATGCATAAGTAACAAACAGAATCTTTATTTTTAATAGTTACGTTATCAAATTTAATACGAGGAGGTGTTTTTAGATTACCTTTTAAAAGTAGTTGAACTATGCTTGTCATGTTAAAATTTGAATATTTAAAATAATTGAACAATAACAATATATTTACTGTCATAGTCCATCCAGCCGTTTCGAAGAGATGAAGTAAGAAAGAAATTTACAAACTTACGTACTACATACAACCTACATTAAATATAAGTGCGAAAAACATAACCACTCCTTGATAGTGGTTGATAAAAATCATATTCGTGGACTAAAATCACATTCGTGGACAAATCGCCACGAAAATGACGCCACAAAAGTGACGAAAATGTTCCTCTTTCTATATTTCTCCAAAGCTAAGGTGTAACGTTTAAAATCAAATACCTCATGCATATACCCATCATTTTAAGGTTCTAATAAGCTAAATTTAATTCTGATTGCTCAAATACAATGCATACAAATCTTGTCCACGAATATGATCGCTAATCTTATGAGGAAATTAAAACTAGCCAATATTTTCTTCATTCGTAACACTAGCCACACGTCTACCTGCAGTGACGATAGAGCACGACTAGCACTCGACCATACCGAGCTCTGTGATTGGTTAGTACTGTCGTGTTTCACAGAAAGCCATTTTTACAACACAAATCTCAAGTAACTAAAATCGTGTGACCGACGTATATTGTGGTTTTACTTGAAAATAACGCCAAACACATTTTTTTTAGACTATTGTGCGTAAATTGTAATCAATTACGATGGGTTTAGTATTATGTTACAAACAAATGTACTGAAATTTGGAGAAGCCATAACAAAATATTTAACTGCAGCGGGAAGTGTGACACGATGAGAATGCTGAAAATGGCCCCGTTTTAGACAGTCTATGTCGATTTTTTATACGTATTTATACTTTAGTTATGACAAGCGTTATTTATTTAGTAGCTTATTAAATGTTTTATCCTCTAATATACATTTTATTTTTCTAACTTATACCGTTTAGAAAATAAACCCGTGTGACCATCATATTCGGGCGCCGATGAGAAATACCCATGTCAATTAAATAAATTCTACTATTAGTAAAATTACAATTTTAAGTTGGTCTGTTAAATACACTAAACACTGTCAATTATTTCATTTGATTATTATCTACAATGTATATGTTAGGAATTCGGTGATGGAATAGTAGCACTATTGCAGTAATAAAGCCTCTATTTGTTTTTAAATTAATTATATTCTCTGTTCCTTGATTCGACCCGAGAAAAAAAAAGACGAAAGTTACTTCTATAGTTTTAAGTAAACTTTTGTAAGGACTAAGTCTTGTGTCATATTTCAGTCTAATATCTTAAAAGCACAAACAAACATAAAGAACATTACCACTAATACCCTCTAAAGTCCTAACTTCTAGTTTCAGGACTATATTTCTTCATTATCCAAGCCAGGTTCAACATTAAACCAGGTAAAAAGTACTAAGTAGGAAGTTTGGAAGTTCGCTAACTAAAAGTACCGTTTATTACTTAGTCACTTTAGACACTTCTGGTGCTTTGAGCTTTAAAAGTAACTTTAAGTTATTAAACTGTTTTAGTTAGAAAAGTTTTTAGTTTCTCAATAATCTAGTACTGCCGCAAGGGTCGGGCAAAGTGTTATATGTGAACTTTCCGTCAGAAAATTCGCAATAGAAGCACGGAGTTGGAATTGTGCCCGGTGGATGGCGATAGGCTTACCCTATCCCATGGGACCTAAACATGTTGATGGTGTACACTTCTGCCAATACCTTTTGGTGTGGCGTGATGTTATGATGTAATGTTAAGTTAAGTTAAGGGTCTTTAAAGAAAGTAAATTTTGTGATTTTCTCTCTTGATTGTGCAAATATTAATTGGCTCGTTGGAAGGAGTTCTTTAAGGCTCTTTGTTAAACTGTTGGCAATTAGATTTTGTTATATTTTAATTTTGTTTTTATTGTATTTGTAGATACGTTCTGCTGTTCATGAAATATTTGGCTCCAATCTGGTGATAGTCAGGGATTCAAGTTTTGCGGTTAGATAGCCATTAAATATCAATAAGGCGGGAAGGCTCCAGCCAGATACCAATCCATATGATTTGTGTACAATCGGCAATGATAGACATGGCAAAGATAACTTCTGTGTATCTATATTATAATCATGGATGTAGACATAATTTCCGTTGCAAGTAATACGAAATAAAAACAAGGATTTTTTAGGTTGCAACGGCTGACTAAGATTTTGCAAAAAAAGCTTTTGAAAAGTAGGGCGATATCGTTTTTTTTTTCTTATAATATTTGCCTATTTCGTAATGTATTTGCACGTGCATTCTGCATACAGCTTATCATAATCGAAAGTAAGAAAATATTTCACGTGACAATATTTACCCACCAAATTCCTTCAACAAAATTCGAACTTTATATACTCAAATTTAAGGTGTATTCTGGTTTGAATTGTGAATTGGATAAAATCAGCTGATTCCCAAGGTCTCACACGTGTTCAGGTTCGTATTTGCAATTTTTTCTTGAGGATTATCTAAAAAAATCTTTTCTGCGCTTGCGCAAAGACCGTGGGAGCGAAATCTTCGAACACGTGCCTCATACTTAAACTTACCTGAGTTACGCAAAAAATGAAAGGTAACAAAAGATTGCGAATGGGCTAGATTTTAAAAAGGAAATTACCGAATATACTCTTGACAGTACTATAGAGCAAAATAACTTTTTCTGAACTATACAGGGTTACTTATTTTTGACATTTCTGTGTGGGTATGACTGGCACCCAACAGCGAAAATGTCTCGGTTTATGATTTCTTTGATATTAAAGTATAGTAATAATTTTATTCACTATTGTATACATGAATTGCCTTTTGAAATGAAATAAGAAGTGATTGTGTAAAAGGTGAATTGAAAAGGTCAAAATAGTGGACAATTGAATATGTGAATTCTTACAAAGTTTTTCTTAATACTAAAGTGGCTATATTAGATACGGAAGATGGAAGCAATAATATAAAAATATATTGGATTGATTGTTTTACTAAGCTATCGTTTACTACTTTTAGTCATATAGTTGTTTACTTCCTCCTTTAGTTGGTAGTAAATTATATACCGAACTAAAATAAAATGGTAATTGATGCTGCTAAAATACATATTTTACTCTAAATCATATCATTATACATAATTTGACGACTGGCACATGAGGCATAACACCGTAGTCCTCAGCTGCAGCGACGCATCTATAATCTGCTTTTGTGGATTGTTGATGTCCATGGGCTGTACTCCACTTACCATAAGGTGGACTACACGTTCGTTCGCTGTGGGCGTTTTATAAAAAAAAAGAATTCACGAAAGCCTTGCTCAGAGCTATGCAGCGAAACAACGAAGCCGCCATCATGCTACGCCATTACCTTAATTACTTTTAGCATTTGACACCAATTATAACATTTTATATGCATTGTATCACGTTATAAAATGTTTTAAATGATGTTGCAATATCTACTGCAATTGTTATAAATATAAATAACGTTACAAGTTATATGTCCGTTAATAAAATTGGTAAAAACTGTATCAATTTGTGTGACCAATTTGCTATAAAGAGCACGCGACAAGAGTGGGTTTGCTATGGTTTACAGGGTTCCGTGGAAATTATATTCTCAATTGACATGATCTTTAATCAAAATAATTAAAAAAAAAACCCGACATCGATTACAAAAAATGCACTAAAAAGTAATAAAAACTTAAGTAATATTCAACGTCTTACCTCATCTGTGTATAACTTGAAAGAATACAGTAAAACGGCCTCAAGGTATTGATTATCCCCGTACTCCTAAACGTTGAAGACTTGTACCTGCCAGCATCAGCTCAGCAACATGAAATGGTGACTGTTAGATACAAATATCCGAGTAGCTTTAGGTAATATACGAAAAACAATATATAGCAAAAAAAAAATTCTCAAATCGGTCCTGGCGTCTTCGAGTAATCAGCGAACAAACATTTTAAAAAATACTATCGAATTGAAAACCTTCTCCTTTCTTTTGATGTCGGTTAAATATACATGGACTTATTATTTATTATTATTATTGATTATTATTTCCTGTCGTAAAGTTCTCAAATAAAACTTTACCGACCCGGGAATCGAACCCGAGACCTTGCGGTAAGAGGCGCATACCTAACCACTAGACTATTGAAGCAGTAACGTAAAATAATTCATCAACTATTATGTTTCCACCCAGAGATGTTATTGTGCTTATTTAAATATCAGTTAATTATGTAAAGACGTTAAGTAATATCCTGTTTGCGCCAAATCCTTTAGATCGTGAGAAGCACATTCTTTCGCCATTTTATTAAGTAATTGTTTGAAATTCAGTAATTAAATAACTCTTCAGAGGCTTATTTAATATGACTCAGCCTCATTTACATTATTAATTAGACAGAATATATAAAAATAACACATAATATCATCTCTTTTATAATAAAATTAATCCCATTCATAAATTCGTTTTACGATTAACTTAATTTGATATTAATTTGAAGTTTATGTAGATTTTCCGAAAGAAATAAACCTACATACATTCATTTAGACGTATAATAAAGCTTGTCAAAATATTTTAAATGCCAATTTTTTTTTTTACATTAGATAGAACGTCAGAAGCAATAACACTATCCAATGGTCCCAATGACAAGGTAATAACACACATTCACTCACGCAAGTACACCCAGTCTCAAAACAATTTTTTGCGATGGCAAAAAGATTTGTCCCATGTGGGAATTGAACCCAAAACACCACACAGTGGAGAGCGGCTACACCACACGTGCAGACATAATAATGTTTTAGTCGATGAACTTATCTATACTGTCGACTTAGGTAAGTAGGTATAGGTAGTCTATAGTCCGGGATCTACGCGTATTTCTCAAAAAAACGTATTTAAACAAGTACAAGTATTGTCCTTAGTGTTTCTAGAGTCCAGCCGGGCTAGCATAACAATTGTAAAATAGATTTGTCGCGTTTTCCCATATAACTTTATAGCAAAATTATTTATCGCTCGTTATGCTAGTACCCCGGGTTTGTTTGTTTGCACTATAATATAAAACACTTATGTATTTCCGAATGATCCCCAAAAATGTGTTGAAACATCGTCGCGTGCTCCATTATTAAACGCTATGGTTTGTGTGTAACATTGTTAAATAGATAAATAGCGTATAGCGTTAGCTTTTAATACAAAATCACTGTAAAAAAATGCTTCGTATCACGATATGATAAAACAGATGTTTAAACGATTGTGGACTTTATTTACTGAGCGATAGAGGTGATATAGGAAGTGATTGTATACTAAGAAACAGTCGAAAAAGATATGGGACCGGCAGGATTTGAACCTAAGACCTTACTGCGCACCGGGCAGCCGCTTTAGCTAACCAGCTACGGTCGAATCGCCTCTTACCAGAACCCTAAATTTCTCAACTGTCACGTTCGTCACAAATTAATAAAAAACAGTGATTGTATAAATGATGCGCTGGATCATTGATCAAAATTTGGCTCTTAAATTAGCGTGTTTCCAGAAAAGGCTTCTAAATTATTGTTATTTTTGGGATTTCACACCCTAAAGGTGCCTACACACAGTGCAGGCGGCAGGGCCGCCGGTCAAGCCGCCGTGCACCCGGCGGCATACAAAACCGCCGGCTTTGCCACACAAAGGAGCCGCCGGCATGGCCGCCGGGTTGAGCCGGCGGGTTACGCGGCTTGCCGGCGTCAGTTCGTTCCTGTACAAAATGTGCACTTCACTAGCGTTCTATCTGACTGTCTCAACCGGAATGATGCGTCGCGGCTTTTCGCGGCTTGTGCCGGCGGGTTGTATTGCCGGCGGCAAAGCCGCTCGGCATAAGGCCGGCGGTATTGCCGCCGGCACTGTGTGTAGTAGTCTTAAACATCGCACTGTGACTCTTGTCTTGCCAGAAACAACAGCGGTTGGGAAGGACTAGTCGTATTCCATCTTCTGTGCCTATAGTCTGCTCAGGATATCCCTCGCTACCTTTCCATGTAACATGTAACATGATTTTTAGGTTCATTATTAAAAAAAAAGAAGAGTAAAGTTATTTAGTTTATGAACAGGCAATAGCAGTTCAATTCTAGCGCTTTTATACTTACAATTGCCTTCACCTATTTAGACGCCTTACTCAAGTTTAAAAAAATATAATTTTACGAAATTATCAACTGATTGACAAAATGAAAAGCTCATCAAATTAAAGAAATACTTTCTAAAAACGATATAAATCTACATTTAATCATATCTAATTATACTCCATTTAATTTTAATAGATTAGACGAATGTATATGTCAAACTGTGACATGTATTTTTATTATATTGTTATTTATTACTAGGAATGTGGCGTGTGTTAAAATTATGATAATATTGGTATCTCCAAAGTATTGTTTATTAAAATATTTGTGTTAAGAGACTGACTAACTAATATTTGAAATATCTTCATATAAAATATACATTTGGTAGCATTTTTATTGAAGATTTTATTACTTTTATTATAATACTACTGATTAGAAGTCACCAATCGAAACAGTGGGCTCTTGAGTTTGAATAAAAGTATGGGACTTATTAACTAAAACAAATCAGTGGTTATTGGGTGAGTTAGAAACTGTCATTATTATTATATATTAATATACTAATGTTAGCCTCTGATAAGTGACACATAATATTAGAACTTCATTTCTAATAATCAACTTTATGAAACACTTACTAGCGTACTTGTATCTCTACCGTCTTTCTATTTAGAATGAAATCTTCACGCCAATATTACCCAGAAGGGTGTGGCAGAGGTATACAACACCCACACTTCACCTGTTATGTTTAAATCCCATAGAGATGAGCATATCGTTGTACACCGGGCACAATTCCAACTTCGTACTGCTATTGTGAATTTCCTGACAGAATGTTTTTGCGGAACCCGAGACCTCGCGGTGAGAGGCGCATACGCTAACCACTAGACTATCGAGGCAGTTATATATTTACAATCATTGTAGTTTAAATCATATTAATGTCTATTCAGTATGAAATAAATTTTCAATACAACATTTCCTGCCAAACCAAGACCAATCTTGAGGTTTATGAGCACAAAGCGATCACAAATCTTTCTTAACCACATCAAAACCACTAAAAGGAGAAAAACGGTATCACCTGGCGGGACAATATATCAAAAACTTCAAGGAACGACAAACAACTGAGAAATAGAACGCAATCTTTTGTCCGACACACAATAGGACAATGCAAGGACGATTTTCGTTCACTCTATTAAAACGCTATTACCTTAAGAGACAACCCTGATTTTGCTGCCCACTTCTGACTGCAATCTCGTAAGTTCTTTGCATAAGGTTCAATTTTGTTTAACATTTCGTTACTAAATTGCAGGGGTGTGATTGTAAGGTATTGTGAGAGTATTCAATAGTGTGTATTTATTAAAATTATACCGATAACGGATTTTTTTTGCATTATTCTTTAAAACACTTTTACAATTGTTTTATGTCCGTGTCTTTAATGAGGATAAGACAATATGTAAGAAAAAAAACATTGGTTTAGCTTTAGTCTAAAGGTTAAGCTGTATCTGTATGTAATCAGTATTTTACGTGGAGTGACTGCCATTAGACCTTCATAATTCAGTACGAAGAGATCGATAGTCTCTATTGGACAATTGGCAGATTTTCTGGTGACTACCCATAGATCTTGGATTGGTAACCGGGACTGATGACGCCTTAACGTGCTCTCCGAGTCATGGACAGTAACTCGTTATGTTAAGATGGTCACCGATCCACAGCCGACCGCGGCGAGAATTGCTTAACTCGCAAGATGGATCGGTCTTCGACTTAGCTACGAGCAAAAAATAAACAGCTGTTTCAACTTTTGTTCATGAAAACCAAAACTTAATGTTTTTATTAATAAATATAATAATATGTTATTCTATAAACTTACGTTATGAGGCATAACACCGTAGTCCTCAGCTGCAGCGACGCATCTATAATCTGCTTTTGTGAATTGTTGATGTCCATGGGCTGTACTCCACTTACCATCAGGTGGACTACACGTTCGTTCGCTGTGGGCGTAGTATAAAAAAAAATACTAATATTATGTATTTAACGTAGCTTCTAGGATGTCCGTATGCGTGACTTTTACACATTAAATTAAAGTTTATAACTTAGAATATAACTTACATACATGTGATGAGACATATTTATCACAAATATAGTCCAATATTTTTTTTTTTTGTTTAAAAAACGAAATATATCTAATCAAAAGATAACAAAAAATAATAGTTTTATTTATTTAAGTGTTCCTAGTTCATTATGAAGTGTAATAATTGTCACAGTAGATTAAAATGGCGATCCTTTTTTAGAAGCTTGCTTAATTAAAACATACAAACATGTCGCCATTTAATTCTTGTGTACTAAATAAAAAGTCCATTGCAAACACTTACAAGTCACATAAATACAGGGATAACTATTTTTAAAACGTACCTAGCTCAATAGACATACAGAATACTGGATGTCCACTTTTAACTCGATGTTTTAAGCCCAAAAGTTCTAACATTATAAGAAAACTGTGGAACACACACCAATGATCTAACTTAAAATTATACCGCCAAAATTTACGATTGTAAATGAAACTAATTGATTTTTTCTTCAAGAATTTATTACTTTTAAATTAGTTACTGTCTTGACAAATCTGAGTGTAGCTGTCTGGTATAAGTTTGTTTTTTACCTGATTAGATGTGGCTACATGCTCTTATCTGATCTAACTTGCAAATTACAAAAGCATGCAATATATTTTAACCTTATAAATAAAGTGTCTAACCGAAATAAATCATAGTTCAAAAAAACTAAAAAAACACGCTTTTAAAGTACACTTTTATTTATAACAGCGTTTTTTTTTTTTTTTTTTTTTTTTTTTTTTTTTATCGAATTATTGCATTGTCATAGTTCTTTGACAGGTGTGCAATTTTAATGAAATCTGTCCGTTTAAAGTGGGTCAAAATCGAGTCCAAAGGAGTCGGTTACATACATACCTACATAATATTTATATACAGCTGAAGCTAATATAAGCGTGTTAAAGGCTAGCACGAGCTGTTAGCACAATCAGCGCAAGCGAGACCTTTAGCTATCCCTCCTACTATTTCAGGCGTTAGAATCACCTCTTTCTAGAATCACTAGTTCTTTTTCTTTAGGCTAACAGTCATGACCATCGTCTACTTCATTTTTTACATACCTAGTTAGTTATGTATAATTAGTATCTATTTACAAAAGAAAAAGAATATATGTATTAGTATCAGTTATTCTAGTACCTATAGTACAAGCTCTGCTTAGTTTGGGCCAAGATGTCGTTGTGTGAATGTTATGTGATATTCATTTATTGAGTAATTGAACCAAACAATCGCGGAATTACCCTAAAGTTTTTTGTCAAAAATTTGGAATAGCCACTTACCGTCACTCTGAAATTACAATTATAGAAAAGCTTAATATATTACATACATCGAATAAATTCAAAACCACAATAAGCCGGTTTCTCTTACACCCCTGTCTAAACACAAAAAGGACTAACAAAGAATTTCTTCCTTTTGATGTCCTCTATCAATCTGCGCGTGATTTTTATTTGAAAGGACTTTAATATCATCATTAGAAATGCCCAACTACCAGTGTTGGCGAAGTATCGATATTTCCATCTAAAACGATCATATAATCGATTGTGCTGATTGTATCAATAATATCGATTGCATCGATTGTAATTGCAATAGTCAGCAGCAATACTATCAATATTCCTTCTTATTGATTATTTATATAGCATTAAGCTATACTTAATTGTCTGCACGTTTGGTGTAGTGGTTTAAGCGGTCGCCTCGCCGCTCTCTACTGCACTGGTGTTGTGGGTTCGATCCCCACATGGGACAAATGTTTGTGTGATTCGCAATGATTTGTTTTGAGACTGGGTGTGCTTGAGTGAGTGAATGTGTGTATTTGGCCTTGTCATTGGGGGTATTGGGACCATTGGATAGTGTAATTGCTTCTGGCGTTCTATTTAATGTAAAAAATCCAAAAACTATATTTTTTTTAGCTAATTATACTAAGAAGCAGCTGAAAAATTATGGGACTGGCAGGAGTCAAACCTGCAACCTCTGCACACCGGGTAGCCGCTTTAGCCACAAAGCTACGGTCTCCTCTTGTCAGGAGCCTAAATTTCTTTACTTGCTATTACGTCACATTAATCCATTTGTACCTATCTTGAATAGGATACGATAGTATTGCTGTCAATACATTCGATAGGCTATCGATTCTATCGATTTTTCGTATGCTATCGATAGTCGACAATCGATCAGCAACACTACCGACTACTACATAACTTATCAATACATAAAATCGACTACCAAACCGTTATACCATACAATTTTTTATACATCCAGGATGACAATGGTTCATAAAGGTCTGAAGATATGATCTTAGGTCAACAATCCAATGTTGTGGACTCTTTGTCCCGGTATCGATAAAAAGAATCGATTCACAGAACGATCGAGTTATTGAATATTCGATTGTAATGCCATATTAGATTAGTTTTTACCATCTTTGGAACATAATGGTGGGATAGAAGCTGGTATTTATGTTTTAAGAATTAACACTACTGGCACCTAAATGATTGTAAGTATAGGTGATTGTGACAAACGGATTCGAAAGCAAGTAGGTTTATTGTTTTATATAATGTTTGTGCCTAGTAATCAAAACTTATATTATTAGTTGGCCAGATTTGATTATTTTTCTTTCGTTAACTAATCTTTTTAAACTCAAAAAATAAACAACATTTTTTAAAAAATTCTTGCGCGATTATAGTATAGCTCCATCTTTACTGCGAAACATAAGTTATATTTAGGTACCACACGGGTAAAACCACGCGAAGAGTCTATTAGCTTATAATTAAACTAATAACTATTTAATTAAATTAATTAAAATATAAATAAAAACAAACGTACATTAATAATAATAATAATAACTGGAGCCCTAACCATCGACAGCTTGGTCCCTCCACCTGATGTCAGTGGGACACTGTTTTTTATATTTTTAAATGTTTTTTTGTATTTTTTATAAATCATATTTAAAAATATATAAAATAAGTTTAAAAATAAATAAAGAGAAATAATAATAATAAGTATTTATTTATCACCACAATAATTATTTTCGTACATGAGTTATCTACTATGATTATCATCAGCGTGTCAGTGACGGAATCCAGGATTTTTAGATATCAATAAATTCTACAGAATAAGAGTATTTCACATCTTAAATGAATAACCTGTTTGTAGTTATTTGAGCTTTGTAAAACAAGCTTTTGAGTACCCTGGCCCACATCCAAGCTCGCGAAATGAACGATACAATACGGAAATTGCCGACGGAAATACGTGTCTTAAGAAAGGCAAATTTCTGGACGGCTGCAAAACATTCCATTACTGTTCTATTTTAGGTGCACCAAAAAGCACCAGATGCGTGGCAGGTACAAGAAACAGCATCATGTTGCAAATTAGTGAACGCGACCAAATATAAAAGTTGTTACTCAAAAACAAAATGCAAGGTAAACGTGTATTTTTAACTTTATCGGGTTATACCCAAAACCACAGCTTGCCGCGACAGATGTAAGGCACCAGCACAAGGAAGCCGTACAAAAAATGGGCACGTGCTCCGTTGAAAAAAAATCGCATGCGCGCACAAGTAGACATATGACACCTTTTTGGCAAAAAATCTTAGGAACCGCACGTGATTTCTCAGAATTCCGCGTGAAATGAATATTTTTGATGATGGCAACCCTGGCAGCTGGTTCGAGATTTAAAATTCTACGATTGTTAGTAAAAATAGGTTTGTTTTTTAAGGTCTTCGTTTTTTAAATTTTCTGGCCTTGGCAGATGGTACAAGCATTTTTAGTGAGAAACTTCTTCATTAATCTTGGAGTCCCGACTGTCTAAATGTTTTAAGTTCCATTCGTCTAATTTATTAATTACTGTGACCTTTGTATACGTTTTAGTGAAATTATTACCTTTTAATTAGTTATAAACTATGAGTATTTATTATTCGGGTTATAATTTACAGGCAGTTTAATATTTATTTTTACGAGTTTTTGTGTACTAAACATTACTACAGAGGACTGCGATATTTTGCCTCAAGCTCCACAAAGCACACAATTTTTTTACACTTTGCTCTTTATTTATAGCACATCTTTTTTTATAATTATGTATTAGTTATTGAAAACACCGTTTCCAACAAAAAGGTAATAATTAAGAATCATATTTTTTTTCATATTAATAATAAATAGTTCTTATTATTAAGACCTTGTAGGCGCTGGCGGGAGGACCTAGATGCCTACAACCACAACTGGTGGGAAACTGCTGGAGATAGAGAGGACTTAAAACGTTTGGAGGAGGCCTTTGCCCAGCAGTGCGACAATGCAGGCTAAAGAAAAATAATCTATAATTAGCCACGGTGAAAATTAAATAAACAAATTATAAGACACTTTCGCCCTATTTTATATAACATACACACAAACAACCCATCCTTCTCCACTCCTGATAACCTTATCACTTCGTACCTTCAAGCCGGAAGTCAGGGGTTGCATGCACGTGTAGACCACCCATGGTGATGATATACTTTACTTTAGCTTCTATAGTTACTATAGCATGTTTGACGACAATGAACTAATACAATACGGGTGATAAACTTGAGTGGATCCTGTTTTGTGAAGTTTGGAGTTTGGATTTTAAAAAGCATTGTTCTATTTTTGACAAGGATCAGTGTTAAAATATTATTGAGTAAACCCATACGTGCTTACGAAGGTCGGAAACGAGCATCATAGATAAGTACCAAGTCTGTACCATGTGTCCCTACTGTGGGTCCTCTGGTAGTTGCAGTTTAATCCGCAGTCTTTGCCTTCATCATGAGAATCTCTTTGTATGTGATTTTGGATAGACATTTAGTCAATACCTATAGCTATCATGTCATTCAAAAACTCATTACTCACCACACCGCAAAAGATTGCAAAAATGTCTGCTACGTGTGGAGACTGATGCCTCGAGCGCCAGTATTCATTTCAATGTAATGCAGTATGAGCGAGCCAAACGCACGGAAATTCAGATTAATAATTATACCGATAGCAGGGAATTGCATAAAAGTTTGCCATTTTCCTCACAATATGAATTTTACAGATCGACCTCAAATATCCTTTAGCACGCTCGTGTTTTTATATATTTATATGAGCAAATACACATTGGCATTCACATATTGAAATATGAATTTGAATTTTTACGTCGATG
This sequence comes from Hypena proboscidalis, assembly GCA_905147285.1. Classification (NCBI taxonomy): domain Eukaryota; kingdom Metazoa; phylum Arthropoda; class Insecta; order Lepidoptera; family Erebidae; genus Hypena; species Hypena proboscidalis. Next base: position 5,652,978 of record LR990147.1, read on the forward strand.
TGAGCCCTTTTTAAAGTAAGCACTTCTATTTGGCAGCATGAAAGAAAACAAAAATTAGAAATCAAATCATTTATAACCATGGGCCATTGGACATCATCAAATTAAAAAATATAAAATTAAATTAAAACTTAATTAATTAAACTATAATACTTATTGCAATAAAATGCTAGATTGACGTTAAATCAACTTAGAAATTTGCATTAAAATCAATCCAAGTACCAGCGCCGATGGGTAGAGCTATGAGAAACTCATGTGCACCATCTTTTTGCAATAATTCATATAATATTTGTTTGTTTTTTGACAATAATGCTATTTGTAAGTTATAGCAAAAAACACAATGGCTAAAGATAGTCATAGAGAGAAAAATAAATTTAAATATTGCTATTCTTTTTCTTCTTTCGTGGCGATGGTCAAGAAGTTATATTCTATGAGCCCAGTGCGTGGCCTTCATGAGCTTTTATCGGCTTTCATGAGCGCCTCCCATGTGCAGGTAGGGGAGTTAGTGGGACAGGTCATGAGGTGGGCCAAGTCTGTACAGCATATAATATTGCTATGGCATTTAATTAATACTTATAAGAGAGATCAGTGAGTGGTATTTCGTTCCGCCAAGCTAATTCACAAGTTTCACCACTAGTACTAATAAAACAGACATGAAAGCCTCAAACAAACAAGCCAATAACTTCAAAACAGAATAACTATCTATTAATTACAATGCTATATATTGCATCATCCCCCATATACGGTATAGGGTAAGCAGATGTCTTGTAATGAATACGGGACACTCGCAATTATTGCAAGAAGCTGTTTTCATTTATAATGTATTGTTTGGTATAATATGTTATAAATAGGTTTTGGCCTATCTTGGAATAGTGACCCATTTATATTGTTTTTGAAGTCTGTCTGTGATACCTGTCGCAATGACAAAGGCATAGAAATATGCGCATGAAAAGTGATGCCACTTTTTTCAGCCGTTTTGGTTTAATACGACTCGTAAGTACACATTAGATTTATGTTTGGATGCGTGACGGCCAAGCGGCGAGGCGCGGAATATTTTCCGTGTGTGCGTAATTGGTTTTCGGCTTCACTTTAGATTTTAGATTAAGTGCTTGAATCTAGACTATCTATCTATGTGACTTGAATCTATAGGTAAAGACAGTATGTGCAAGGTAAGCTTAGCAGTATCAAAACTCTGGCGAACCGAATGCGACTGAATTTCATTGACTGATTGTTGTACGTTCGAAGAAAACGTAATGTATTTTTAGCTCATAGTGTGTTGTTTCCAAGGAACTTGAATATTATAATGTGTATTTATCTGCTTCTAAAGTCTTATTTACATTACTAAATAACTAGTTCTATGAAATTAATGGGTGTATTGTAAAAGTTTTTGTTTACGTGGCGAAATTGAAGATGAAATTAAAATCACGACATAGAGAGGAATAAATATCAAGAAAGCGTAGTATATTTTTTGCACCTATGAATGACAAAACTTACTTATTAATGTCAAAAATGCACATATGAAAGTAAAACATGCATACTTTATATCTGTATTTATATGTGTGGGTGGAGACAAGTATTTTATTGTATTTATATAAAATAGACAACTAAGCCTTTCTATCTACTTCTACTTTTCTCTGGACTGGACTATGAAACTATGTGATTTAAAACACAAATCTATTTATAAATCAAATGTTTTACTATGTTGAGCCAAGTAACTTCTGTAAACCGGTAGAGTAGTAGCAAACATAATGAACAAACTTGTTGCTTAAAAACAAAACAAATATATCCATTTAGTAGAACTGCAATCAAAGATGAAGCACTTTTATCTCTGAAGAGACGTACAGCTGTTGTGTTCAAGCAGGTTCTTTATAAATATATGACATACATTTTAGAATTGTATTTTAATTAATCTTAGTTCAAAATCCACGATGTTTGCAAGCTAATGGCTTGCAAACACCGTGGTTAACCAACTGTGAAAAGGTTAGAATAAAATATATAATATATAGCTTAATGTAATAAATATAACACTATAATTTTACGACAGTAATGTCAGGAGCAGGCCACTGTCTCTTACCAAAAAATACAATAAAAAACTAATAAGAAATTAAAAATGAGTTCCTAAGTTATACAGTTTTGAAATTACGTTAGCTTTTGAAAATATTATACCTGACTTTGAACTTCTAATAGACGCCTTTTTTAGTTTATCAATACTTGTCAATCTTCTCGTTCTTCATTAATTATAGTTTAAAAAAAATATAGTTTAAAAAAACTAAAAAAACACGCATTTAAAGCACATCAAACTAAAAAGTGAAAAATAATTCTTATTATAACCTGAAAATAATAATAAACGAAAAATACTAGTACTATTGTGAAAAAAAGCGTGGGTCGCTCGATAGACGAAAAATATGGCACAGAGCGCCCCGCCCCACGCTTTTTTTCACAATAGTACTAGTATTTTTCGTTTATTATTATTTTCAGGTTATAATAAGAATTATTTTTCACTTTTTAGTTTGATGTGCTTTAAAAGCGTGTTTTTTTAGTTTTTTTAAACTATATTTATTTTTCACTTTTTAGTTTAGTTTTTTTTTAATCCTGGCGATCCTAATCAGGATAATGAGATAAATTTATGAAATTATTATATTGTCGCTGATTCTTTACAAGTGTAGAAAGTTTGAATTAAATCTGTCCGTTTAAAGTGGGTCAAAATCGAGTCCAAAGGAGTCGGTTACATACAAACAAACAAACAAACAAACAAACATACAGGTGAAGCTAATATAAGCGTGTTAATAAATCTCGTTCAGCACAGCAATATAATTTATTTCTTGCCACCTTTCAGCGAGCGTCATTCCAAACTTGTACAAACTTTGACAGCCGTCCCTCCATTACTCCACAATAAATAAAAAAAAAACAACTAAAAAGTCCTTATCACAAATTTTATTTAAAACCCTTACCGTATCACTTTGTTTCTGATTAATTAATGAGGAATGTGTTTTTTTAAGTTTAATTGCTACCGAAGTCCCGTTACATTCCTTTAAGATGTACACACAGCACACACTACCTGTACATTTCCAGTATAAAATGGACTTACGTTATATAGTCTTCCCGTGCGATGCGAGACCAGCTTAAACTGGATGTATAGCTTATTGTGTAACCGTGTGTACAGGTGTTCTGCGCACGGGTATGCACGAAATATTGCATGCAACTAGTTCTGCAACTATGTATGTGCTCTTATCGATATTATCGATTCAAAAATGACAATATTTACACGGATGGCATAGCATTGACAGTTTGATTTGTAGATATTGTACATACAACATGAAGCCTGCCACTGACTTTCAATTACTTTGTAAATATTATGACGACCGGAAGGCGGAGTGGGTAGTGTACCTGCCTGCTACGCCGAGGTCGCGGGTTCGATTCCCGCTTAAGACAAATCTTTGAGTGCATGAACATGGGGGTTTGTCTTAGTCTGGGTGTTTCTATGTATAATAAGTATGTATTTACAAAAGAAAAGTATATATGTATTAGTATCAGTTATTCTAGTACCCATAGTACAAGCTCTGTTTAGTTTGGGACTAGATGGCGTTGTGTGTAAGTTGTGAGATATTTATTTATTTATTTTTTAATAAAACATATAATAGACCATAACTTGTTTTTAAAAAAGTTAACGTGCTCTCACCACGAGGTATTGGATTCGATTCCCGGGTCGGAATCAAATGATTTTTGGGATTGGGGAACATTCTCAATATTAGCAGGGTGTTAGAATTATGCCCGGTGGATGGCGATAGGCTCATCCCCTATCACATAGGACCCAAATAAAACTGTTGAAGTGTGGGTATTTTTCACCTGGATAATTAAGGCGGGATAATGGTAATATGTTGTAAATTTAATTATTTCTTTTAATTTCTAAAACTTTATATGCAACAGTGTGGTGGTGGACTTAATGGCTAAGGCATTCTCTACAGTCTTACTTGGAGTGGTGCAGAGATAACAAAGTAGCCGACGTCAAGTACTCGATAGTGCAAAGAGAGTAAAACAATTAATTAAATTAAAAACATAAATACATGTAATGATTATTCATTTTCTACTTTTTAGTTTTACTTTTCTTTTGTAAATAACATTTATTTTTTATAAATAAAAAAAAAAACAAAATTCCTATTAACCTAAAAATTAATGACTACGTCTAAAAATATGTACAAACCTAGTCTAATAGACCGCTACCAGTGGGTAAAGTTCCCAAAATGCTGGCAGCATTGCCACGTTGTATTGCAATGCTCAACTTCTGGCCAAAATAAATACCAGCATTTTGAGAACGTGTGGCCTCAAACAGGCGAGCTGAAATCTGTTTGTACAGATTGAGCGCTTCCGGCCCCCACGGCCCTATTGTCTCTACCCCAAAAGGCACAAACATATATCCACTATCAGGAAGACCATATTTGCGCCTTTTGAGGCATTCTGCAGATTCTGCCGCCGCACCAGCCTTTACCTGAGTCCTAGGAAGATGTGACGGCGCCAGTGTAATGTATAATATACGTCATGTCAATTCTTTCACAGACAATTAACGACATATCGATATATTTATCGATTGAAATAGCATTACATCTTACATCCCTATCTGATATGCGCATGCGCGACCTTACATACAATTATAGAGGCTTTGACACCGCATATATTTTGTTATAAATATTGTGCTGATGGTTTATTGAAGGCTTTTTAATTTGGATAACAAAACAACATCAGGACTTCTTCTTCTTCTCTTGGGGTGCATGAAAGGAGCCTCCCCGAGTGATGTACACTACGATTGCCTACGTCCGGCGCACCCTGGGCAATTCGCGAGTTCTTCAAAGCGAATTGGCTAATCCTTTCACCACGATGGCAAGTCAAAATAAAATTTGACTCAGCCATCGACACGACGAAGAATGCACCCACACTTCACGTGTTATATTTGGGTCCCAATATTTGATAGGGGATGAGCTTATTGCCACTAACCGGGCAAATTTCAACTGCGTGCTGCGCTGTTGAATATTTTCTAAAGGAATAATCCCAAATAAAAGTTTTGGATGACCCGGGATTCGTCCCAGAGAGCTCGCGGTGAAAGTTCGTGTACGCTAATCACTAGACCAACGCAGCAGTTTATTATTTTTAAATATTTGCCATGAAATTACTGGCCAATATTTAATTATAGAGGCATAACACCGTAGTCCTCAGCTGTAGCGACGCATCTATAATCTGCTTTTGTGGATTGTTGATGTCCATGGGCTGTACTCCACTTACCATCAGGTGGACTACACGTTCGTTCGCCGTGGGCGTAGAATAAAAAAAATAAAAATAAATAATAAATAAATAAATAGAAACCTGGGTTAAGACGTGAAATCTCAAATTAAATAATTGACAATGTTTTATTCTATAATTTCGTTTATTTTCATTTATTTTACAACGATTCTAACTTTATTTAACAATTATTATTTACAATAAAATAAATTTTCTAACTAATATTAAATTATATTACCTTCTGAACACGTTCCCTGCAGTCGAGGTCGATGCGGAGGAATACTATGACATGACGCTTAACTTAATGTCAATATTTGCCTTTTTATTTTACCTATGTATTTATTTTCAATTTTTTTTCCTAATCTTTAATGTAATATTATAATATTTCTTTAGTGTTTTTAAAATAAATAAATAAATTATTTTACCTATATCTTAGTTAATAAAAATAAAAAAATAACAAATAACTATTTACAAATTCACAGGTAAGGTGTCATAGAATTCCTCCGCATCGACCTCGACTGCAGGGAACGCGTTCAGAAGGCTGACAGCATTGCTACGTTGAATGGCAATGCTAATTCTTTGAGCCAAGTAAAAGCCAGCCTTCCGATCACGTGAAGCATCGATTAACCGCTTAGAAATATATTTAAATAATAAGCGGGCACTCGGACCCCATTAAATTAACTTATTCTATTGTTATCCATATTATTAATATTAATATGTACGACTGTAAAAATATAACATTTTATGATACGGTTATCATAAAATGTTATGTTCTTACACTAGTGTAGCCGGATAATATCAGAATAATGAAAAAGATAATTACCTCAATATTTAGGTTCATGGACGTTTACAATAAAATTATACTTTGTTATTTTGCATCGACATACTTAGTAAATTTTATTTGTAGTTTTTTCTAGAAGCTAGCATGAGAAATGTTAAGCAATTTTATGATGAAGGTGTATAATAAAACAAAATGCATATAAAATAGTTAAATCTTTGCAAATTTTATAACATTTAAAATCTTCGATGTTTGAGTTAGTAAGGCAATAGACTTCTCAAATATGAATGGCACATAAGGGGTAAATCCATTTACCTAGTTACTAGAGTGCCGTGGATGAAAACTTACAATCATGTTGACTTCAAGCTCATTTGTGTAAGTTTAAGCAAAAATGTAAACGTATAATATAATTGTCAATTTTTAAGGAAAATACATGAAATTTTGCACATTCTGTACATGACGTAAATGAACTGTAAGGAGCAAGGGGGGGAGGGTATTATAAAAAAAGGTAAATTGCACAGAATTGTATATAGGTTCCCTTTACAACATTAATAACAATAAGATAGATTTTTGAAAATTACACTATCCGGAGGAGTAAATTTGGCGTTCTTCTTCTTCGTCGTGTCGATGGCTGAGTTCAATTTTATTGGTTCAATAAGTGGCCACTCTTATGGCGCTCTCGTCAGCGTCAGCGTTCATGAGCGCCTCTCTTGTGCAGGTGGTAGGTCGTTTTGGACAGTCAGTGGGGTGGTCAAAGTTTTGACTTGCCGTCTTGGTGTAAGGATTAGCCAATTCGCTTTTAAGAACTCGCGAATTGCCCAGGGTGCGCCGGACGTAGGGAATTGTAGCAATTGTAGTGTACGTCACTCGGGGAGGCTCCTTTCATGCACCCCAAATTTGAAGAAAATAGCTTAGAAATATCGACAACAGCACTAGCAACAGCTATTGTATAATAGAGATTAATAATCCTGTCCTTTTGTTCCTAGCAACAAAGTACAATAAAATTACTATATTTTTATCCATGATCCCATGCGTTCATCTAGTACTGCTATAAATGGTAACATTTGATTTACCGTAGATATAAGTCAACAAGATAATCATCGAGAAGCCAGCAAGTACTGCCGCATGCCAATAATATCGATAATCATAACATTAGTCTTTTATATGGATTGCTGTTTGTTTGCTTTTTCCTTATTTGAGATAATTTCTTGAGTATATGTATTTATTGTGATGAATTGTAAAATGTATGTGAGCAAAAACGTGATCTGATTATCGAAATGGATTGTCGTACTTCAGGTTACTAGGGTGGCGTCTAGCCTATCTAGATGCAGCTTAATATTAGTATTTAGTACGAAGTTTTGTTATCTGTTGTTTTGGTTTTATACTATAAAAATAGTAGTGTTTAAATAAATCTCCAATAAAGTCTCCGTGTAAGTTTTTTCAAGAGCCTACAGCATTACTACATTGCTTATCACAAGGCGGACTGTATGCTTATTTGCCATCTTATTCATTGAATTTACTAAAAAATATTTTTTCTAAGTAAAATCATTTCCTATTCTAGTTAATTAATTCAATAAAAATTGTCACTGTCTGCTCGTTTGAAGTATGTAACCGTGTCGCCGGCGCACATTAATTGTATAATATTTCAATGATTATGTGGGAAATATAGAAAAACATAGCAATAATTAATTTTAGAATAATTGCGAGCCGTGCGAAAAAATGCTATAATGATGTAAGTACCTACTTATATTAATCTTTTATTTCACGCTAAGTTTAACTTTGAGTCTATAAAAACAGACTATGAAAAGTACACAGATTTAAAATTTAAAGATAAAATATATAAAAGTCAGGGACCAGATAGCTTAATCAATAGAAGAGTGAAAACACTGCAGGAATCCTTTGCTTAATACTGGAACAGTACAGGCTAAAAAATAATAGTTTAAAAAAACTATTATTATTTATTTTCTACTTTTTAGTTTGGTGTTTTTTTTTTTTTCGAATTATTGCATTGTCATCGATCTTTGACAGGTGTGCAAAATTTGAATGAAATCTGTTCGTTTAAAGTGGGTCAAAATTGAATCCAAAGGAGTCGGTTAGGTACATACATACATACATACATACATACATACAGGTGAAGCTAATATAAGCGTGTTAAAAACTGCCGAGCCCCAATTACATTGAGGTCGGCTTCAAGTCTACCGGAGTTGGCTGAATATCAGTATTTTAGTTGGAGCGACTACCATCAAACTTTCACTACCCAGTACGAGATAATACGATACTCTTTGTTAGACTACATGTCAGATTTTCTAGCCTCTACTATAAAATAATATAACAATCTGCGGGCTCAGCTTTTTCAATAATAATAAAATTTATTTTTATTTTTATTTCTTCATTTAAAAATTAAGGTACACCAACAGTTAACATATTTATACACTCTGAACAAAAACAATTACAAACAAAATAACATTCTAATATGCGTATCTATGACAGGCGTACACAACATTTGTTAAGAATACAATTATAAAAATAGAATAATATTTATTGACGATTGATCAAAATATTTTTGTCCTACATATTTCGTCGACAATAGCAACATTTTTAAACTCTTTCGACTACACAATCTTTTAAAAAGTACACAATGTGTAAGAAGGTTTCACCAACTTAAGTCGTCTTTAAATCAACAAAGTAATATTCACATGACAAAACCTACGTGCTTATTAAAAAAGAAACAGTATTAACCAATTGTGATTGTCACAAAGAAACCCGTTTACTTACCTATATTTCGTACAGTAGCTAAATCATTATCCTACCATCTGCCTCCTTACATCTGCTCAACCCTTTAAAAAAGGCTTGAAGTTTTTATGTAACGATTTCTGAAGACGTTCTGGGATTACTGAAGATATCCCTTTGATGTTAAGGGAGTGTGAAATTTGTCCGTTTGTTTAGTGTGTTTGGGCTCTTACAGTTCGGTGCTACCGGTTCTTGGATGGCTAGCTATAAAAGGCAGCGTCACTAGCTTGGCTGAAGATAAAAAGTGATCAATTAAAAAGTACATTATATCGACGAATTTTATCATAAAACTTTAAAAATCATAAAACAGGACTTAGGGGGTAAGTAATTTTTTTAATTATGTCGTACTCTGAGATTTTTATCCATCTGATGTTAATTCCTAGCCTTAAGATCAACATTAATTAGTAATTTAAAAAAAGTGCGTCTATATACCCACTGACGACTATTCAGTTAACTCCTTCAGGGTTACCAACCAGCGTTTTTCGGATGAACTTCTATAAAAGTTCTCTGGTGTGTGAAATTCCTCTGTTTATTTTGTTAAGAATGTTTAATGAGACCTTTAAATTTACACTTCAGTGGAGGTATTTTTCATTGAAATGCACCCAACTGTAAAATACCTTTTAAAGTCTTAAGTTTACATTGAACTTAAACTTTGTGAGAAAAGGGTTAGACGATACTTGAACTTGTATTAAAACAACAACCATAATACGCAAAGGATTGTAGAAAAGCGTTGCTAAATCTGAGGACTAGGATTTTTTTTTCTTTTATACTACGCCCGCAGCGAATGAACGTGTAGACAATCCACAAAAGCAGATTACAGATGCGTCGTTGCAGCTGAGGACTACGGTGTTATGCCTCAAGTGCTAGTAATTTCAGGGCCTGATCTTACCACCGAACCGGAACACAGTAATGAAAGCACTACTATTTGGCGGCAGGTTAAAGGTGAGACGGTGGTGCTGCCACCCTCGAGCTCTTTCACAAGAGCCCTACCACCACAGGCTTACTTATACATAAAGCTAACATATATTTATACTATATGCTTTAGTACCAGTAGATTCAGTAATCTTAGTAGAATATATAAAAGGTAGAAAATACTCACCAGACAGACAGTCTTCATGCTTCCTCTTTCGAGCTCTTTTACCACAAAACGTCTACCACCAGCAATGTTATACTGACCAGAATATATCAAATAAAATACCACCTTCATTCTACCCTCATGCAGCGATATAACATAGGCCTAGGCATGATCTATTAAGAGTGGTCTACTCAAAATAAGTATTTTGTGCCAGAAATGTATGAGAATGACGTCACATTTTCATAGAAGCTGGCACAAATATGGCGGCACCTGTCAGGGTCAAGCATACCGCAATTCTTAGTAACATGGAGAACTAAGCACGTTACTCATTAACTAGGTCATTAATTATTTTGTTACTTCTCATTTAACAGGCAATACAGAACTCCTATATAAACGATCTTTGCAACAAAGTATTAAACCCCACTTTATTTACCAAGGTGTACAATTTACCAATTAAGTACTTACGATCCTCGTTTGTCATAATAAATTTAAAAAAAAACTTGATAGACACGATTAATCACACTAACTAGAAAAACGATTAATCATAAACTGTTAGTTTTATTTTTAAATTCAGTTCGGAAATGCCGGACGAAAATATTTGGCGCGATAACACTTTTAGAAACTTCTTGGATAATCTGTGAATTTTTAAGAAATGATTGCTATTGATAGTATGAGGAAAATGGTGCTCTGAAAATGATACGTGATTCATTTAGTTTTAACTGTAAATATATTGGATATGATTAACCTGAGGTTAAGCATTTCACATTTAAAATATAGATAGCTTTAGATATATCCTCGGACTTGTCTATTAGAAGCAGCACCTAGTTGTTGTTAAATAAGCATTATTTATTTTTCTGTCGCTTTCGTTCTGTAAATTAGGCTACACTAAATTAAGCCCCTTCGCTAAAATTAATCAATATTGTTATTCAAATCATTGTAATTAATATAATTTATTTTTACTTATAATTTATTTTTATATCATTTGTTTGTAATATTTTGACGTGTTCAAACGCCTCCTGGGCCTATGAAAATAAATAATTTGAATTTATGGCAAAGAGTAAAGCAATAGGGACGGTCTAGAAGCTTTTTGGACGTATTGGAGCATTAGCTACCATAATATCATATCGTAAGATCAGCAGATATTCTGATGCATCATTGCTAAGTTAGCATAATATATCATTTAAGTTAAACTACGTAGTTTTATAAAAAGAAGTCTCATCTTGAACTTTTTATAGCTGTTTTTTGTGGTTAATAGTATTGGCATTGACAGGTGAATGACCAATATCTATTGACAAAAAAATACAGATGAAGCATGACGGATTATGGAAAAATCAATGTTTTGCACCTATTTTTATGTCTAATTTATTATTAGGCATACTACAAAACCGTTCTTTTCGATTTTTACGATGTATGCAGCGAATGTTGTAAAATAAAAATAAATCATTGGATTAAAAAAGTTGGACATTTTCCTGACAGAAATTCGTCAACTTAACCATAAATTTAACAAGTCATGCCATTTTTAAACTTAGAAATCTATTTATTTCTCGTTAAACGAAGAATGTCGCTTAATAAAAATACGTCATTTCTTTAGTCGAACTATAAAAATATCATACGGAATACGCATACCATGATTCCGTGATCTATGGGTATTCTTGGCAAATAAAATGTATGAAAAATGTCGGTTTTCCATGAACGTATCCATAAGTACTTGGTTCGGAGTGCGTTCACTTTACTGTTACGAATAAAAAAGTAGTAAATCTAATCTATGGCTTTTTCTTTAGTTTATAGTTCGTTTAATGGATGATTGATTTCGTTATTTTGATGGTTGTCTGTCTGTTTGGGTTTAGTATTCATTTGTATAGTGGTACCTACTTACCTCTTATGATTTTGGTTACGATGTTTTGATATCAAGTCATTACTTTATTTACTTGACCTTTGATTATGAATTTCGAATATAAATCAAAATATGTCAGTAGGTGGTAAAAAATCGGGTATGAATGAAGAGAGAGGCTATACCCAGATGTGATATAAGGCAGATTACGGATAAATAGGGTGATGTTAAATAGTAAGAATGATCATATTAAATGTCGATGGCTGGACAGAAAAGGCAGACCGAAGAAAAGAAGGATGGATTGCGTGAAAGAGGATAATAAAAGAGAAGAGAGTGAGTGATAGCGAGACGGCTGATAGAAGAGAATAGAGAAAAAAGACGTTTCGGTAAGACGACATTGATAAGACGTTGATATGAAAAAAGCCATCTTATTTTGCTTTAATTGATGAAGATTAGATTAGATTTGACGACCGGATGGTGGAGTGGGTAGTGTACCTGTTGCGACGCCGAGGTCGTGGGTTCGATTCCCACTTAAGACAAATCTTTGTGTACATGAGCATGGGGGTTTGTCTTAGTCTGGGTGTTTCTATGTATAATAAGTATGTATTTACAAAAGAAAAGTATGTATGTATTAGTATCAGTTATTCTAGTACCCATAGTACAAGCTCTGCTTAGTTTGGGACTAGATGGCGTTGTGTGTGAGTTGTGAAATATTTATTTATTTATTTCTATTTATTAGTTTCTTGTAGTTAGTAGAGCTATCAATAAATTATCGAGTTAGAGTTATAGCCTTAAAAAGCTTTACTTGCTTGTTACAGGGTGATTTACTGCAAAATATAGGATAGATTAATTAAATAAAAAGGGAAGGGGTTACTGAACACTGACAACTTAAAAATACGCAATTACAATGTCGTATTTTAAAAAAAAACCCCTCCACTACTTTGTTCATGTTTTTTTTTATGATCGTAAAAAAACGCACAAGCGATTTTTTTTTAGCAGATGTGATCATCACAAACAGTTCAGTGATGATAACAACAGGTGATGAGATCTTATCTTATCTAATATTGATTACATCTTCATTCATATTTTGTTTTCTATGTCGCGTGTGCGGCAGCTGCAATAACAAATACTTCTAATCTGGGAGGTTATTCATCAAAGGTCATGCCAGACATACCTACCTAATGAATAAAATAATTTAAGATGCAGATTTCTGAGGTTATATTTAGGAATTTTATATAATATAGATGCATAGAATTAAATCTAGAGACCGAGTACACCCATGAAAAGTGAAGTCTTTTATCGTGCCGTTTTGGTCACATCAGATTACCTATAGTTTGTGTGCGTGTCGGCAGAGGAGCGGCGTAATTTTAACTATCTGTTTTGGCTTCCCTTTAGATGTTTATACGAAGCACTTGAATGATGACTAGCGATCTAGGCGTTATTAATCTATGGATAGATGTCATCAGTTTTTAGAAAAAGAAGAAGAATTAAACTCAGAACCAGAGAGCAAGGTGTAAACAGTAAAACAGCATTACATAATCCTTTAAGACCAATCAGAGTAAACGAGTATTTTTAATCGTGTTCATAACACAGGTCCGCCTGTAATTCTGTAGTTATTAAACACACACCTGTCTTTTGCGTTAGCCACATTTTTTGTATGCAAGGTGTATTCCATTCGATTCAGAATCGGAACATTAGATTTTTGACATTGCCACCCCCAGTTCAAAAATTAATTAACGTTCTATTTTTAATTAAAGTTTTATGTTAAATTGTGCGTTTAGAAATGCAATGCTTATTTTAATTAAGATTCTTGTCTCATGGTTAATCTAATTTATTTTTAAAGTGCTTTTGTAAGTATTGATTATATTATATTTGTACGATAATATAATCGTCTGTGTTTCCGCATGATTACAATCTGATTGTTGTCAAACCAAGTGTAAATAGGTATCTCATAGGTAAGCATGCTTCACCGTAGACCGCATCTTCACTTACCATCGGTTAAATAATAAATAATTATAAATATTTCACAACTCACACACAACGCCATCTAGTCTCAAACTAAGCAGAGCTTGTACTATGAGTACTAGAATAACTGATACTAATAAACTATGAACTAAATAAATAACTGATAAACATATATACTTTTCTTTTGTAAATATATACTTATTATACATAGATCGTGGTTAAACGTGTGCATTCTTGTATGCTGTACAAAGAACTAGGCAACTCATTTGTATCTTAAATATTATTCATTATGTAACTTAAATATTACTAGTAATTTGTGTTTAAAAAGGTAAAGATTAAAAAAAATAACAGAAATTAGCAAACACTATTTTGTATTGACCATAATAATTTAATGTTACACATGAGTTAGAACGACAACTACTTAGTAGTGCTCTTCTAGCGAATGTAGTTTAAGTCCCGTTTAGAAGTCTATAGACTGTATCTACAACTCATCATAACATGGAGTGTAAGCTAGTTAAGTGATTATATATATAAAATAAGTTATATGAACCCATCAATATAACTTTACTAACAACAAAAAAGTATAGTTGACGTATTCAAAGTTAACTCAAATTAAAAACAAAACGGGTCCCAAAAACCGATTCGCACTGGCCACGAAACGGCATTCTAAAAACAAAAAAGTGGCGATCAATAAATGTCATAAAGTGAACTTTAAAATGAAATTGTCGAAATTTTTATGAATACAAAAAGGTTGGTAGGATATACAATATGGCGCCGAAGCAGGTGATCAGGCCGCAGCTGCAGGCATCAAGGTTAGGTACCCCTCTCCGGTTGTTTACTTGAACCCCTCGGACATCGATAAGTGATAGTGATGTGCCTGGTTTGTCTACTGCTTTGTTTTTTTTTAAGAACTTAGTGTTCTTTTTTTGAATCGTGGAATTGATTATAAAGTGCTGTGAGTAGTAAAGTCGTATAGTGTAGTTTGATTAGAAAATGAGGACCTAATTATTGTTTTATTAGAGTTATATTTAGGATTATGTTCAATAATATTATTAGGTATCTATGGGAAGACAATCAGTATATTGGAACGTTTGCAACGAGTTGAAATTCATTCGCATCATTCTTTTTTTGACTTTTACTATTAGATAATTTTATTATGATATTTCAACGGCCAAAAAACTTTTTTGTTCAGTGAACTTATTACACAGTGAACAGGCATTTGATTGGTGCTGATTTTATCGCATTGCATCAAAAATGCTATCATTAACCATGAAATAGATTTTAAAGAGTTCGCACCTAAAGTTAAATGACACAATCATAATATTATACTTTTCAATCAATTCACATTTTCCCCTCAACTCTTTCAAAATTGACTTAAAATGCTTTTCGCATCACTAGCAGCAGTGGCGTGGTGTGGTGGCGTGTCCACGTGTTGCGCACGCGCCGGTTCGCGCCTCGTGCGAGATAACACGAGTTCTGCCGAGGTCATCCGACTGTTCCCGAATGTAGCATAAAAAATTAAGAAAACAACCGCAAACTGATGGCAGTAAAGACCATGGATCAGGTACATTGTCTCGTGCCACTTGTGGTTATGTTTTACCCTTTTTATTTGGAAAGGTTATTGATAGCTCCGCAAGCCTTTTCTTGGTGGTAAAGAAAGGGTAATACATGTTTTACCGCTAGATAAGTTTACATCAATACCATATTAAGTCATCAGATTAATAAAGAACCATTAAGTTAAACATGGAAAATACAACAATCAAACAAATATATTTAAATCAATTAGTTTTTAAAATAAATTAAGCGCCCTTCATGCTCTCTCCTACACTTTTGCTGTTCCCGACAGGTCCATTATTGATGCTACGTAATATGTTTACCACCAAACAAAACATTGTGGAATGCAATAAAGTATTGAGTATTGAAATATCTTCATCGCACAAGATCATTGTAAGAGGATGAGGCCTAACAGACCGAGACAGGATACCTCACCACTCTTCGTAAGAAATGGCTGAAATGAATCACTGAATACTAGTGAATAGTCATGTTTTCTAACGATACGTGATACTGAATGAATATATACTTGATTAGCGAAGAAGCTAAAGCATTAATGTCTCCAAAGTGAATGTTAGTTACCTCAAGAAAGCCTTCTGGTACATACAGCGAGTCTTGATTGCATGTTATTGGGAGTGGATCCCTAAATGACAGTTAGTGAGCAGCCAGTACCGGTCTTCGGAGTCCATTGATGATACGTAAACCTGTTTTATTCTGTGCCAATACACACGCCAATACATACATCAATACATACTTGGTTAACGTGGCTCTGGGTGTAGCTGACTTTCTAGTTATAATCAGCAGCTTATGCCATAAATATTCGTAAAATATTCCATAACAGCAGTATTTTTTTGAAAGATTTGAATTTGACAGAAACAATAATTTTTATGGCTCTCCAACTGAATGCACTCCTTAAATCTTATTCTTGTAATATACAATACCAAATTACTTATTGTATGCTTTCTAAAATAGTGAGCACAGCATGCACATATAAATTTTAGTAGTGGCGGTCTAGACCAAGCTTATATAAAAAAAATAACAATAAAAGGAAAAGAGTACTAAATTTTTACAATATTACCTAAAAAAAAATTCTTATGAACGTGAAGAAGGTGTATATTATAATAATTTACTGATTACTTAAATATAAGCTGTAGGTATCCGTATATCTATAGCTCGTATTGAGTAATGAGTAATTAACCGCTAAACTGTTTATAATATAGCATAACATCACGCTGATATTACCCGAATGGTGTGGCAGAGGTGCACAACACCCACACTTCACCTGTTATGTTTAGGTGCACTGGACAGTGTGTGACGGAAAGTTCACAAATACCAACCCAACCCGGGAATCGATCTCGAGAACTCACTAACAAATAACACTCTGCCCGACCCGGTAACCGAACCCTAGACCACGCGGTGAGTGACACATACGCTAACCACTAGTCCATCGAGGCAGTGAAGCATACAATGTATGTACCCTTTAAATTACCATAATTAATAAATTAATAGTGTCTCGCCATCATGGTTGATGGATCAAGTACTACAATGCCTGGCCATAAGTGAGCAGGAGAATTGTCCGGCAAATGTACCCACATTCCTCCACACGACTGCGATGAGAATGGTCTAAAAATAATCTAAAATTTAATTATAGACTACGCAAGTATCTCTTTGTTGAATAAGTTGTATTTCGTTAAATTACTGTATTAAGAGAGAAATATAGTTTTTTTTATACTACGCCCACAGCGAACGAACGTGTAGTCCACCTGGTAAGTGGCCCATGGACATCAACAATCCACAAAAGCAGATTATAGATGCGTCGCTGCATCTGAGGACTACGGTGTTATGCCTCATGTGCCAGTAATTTAGGGCCCAATCTCACTACCAAACCAGAACACAGTAATGGAAGCACTACTATTTGGCGGCAGGTTAAAGGTGAGACGGTGGTGCTGCCGCCCTCGAGCTCATTCACAAGAGCTCTACCACCAGTAATACGTCGGTTAAAAGTAACTTATGTTATTCCTGGGGTCTTAAACTATCTCCACACCAGTATTCATCAAGATCGGATTAGTAGTTTCAGAGCTTATTCAGTACAAACAAACATCAAATTTTTTCTCTTATAATTAGTATAGAAGTGTAGATGTAGGAAACTTCATCTTTTGCACCTACTACCCTACTCTCAGCATCACCCAAAGGTTGACTGGTAGAGAATGCCTATGGCATTAAGTGTGCCTATGTGCAATATTGTACATTAAGTTTAAAAAAAAAAAAAAAAAAAAATTAGAACATCATTATTATAGTACCTAAGCTTAGGTAAGTTAGATTTGCCCACCCAACCACACTTGCCCAAAGCTTTATAGGGCAAGAGTGGTTGGGTGGGCAAATCTGTGTAGTATTTCACTGCCACGTGGACCTTGAAACTGTGTCATAGTGGTTATAAATCGCAAAGGACAAATATTCAAAGCTTCTAGTACGGCGGCCCGCCTTCAATTTATTTTGTCATTGACGACCGGATGGCGGAGTGAGTAGTGTACCTGCCTGCGACGCCGAGGTCGTGGGTTCGATTCCCACTTAAGACAAATCTTTGTGTGCTTGAACATGGGGTTTGTCTTAGTCTGGGTGTTTCTATGTATAATAAGTATGTATTTACAAAAGAAAAGTAGGTATATATGTATTAGTATCAGTTATTCTAGTACCCAAAGCTCTGCTTAGTTTGGGACTAGATGGCGTTGTGTGTGAGTTATGAGATATTTAT
Organism: Hypena proboscidalis; assembly: GCA_905147285.1. Taxonomy (NCBI): domain Eukaryota; kingdom Metazoa; phylum Arthropoda; class Insecta; order Lepidoptera; family Erebidae; genus Hypena; species Hypena proboscidalis. Next base: position 5,670,988 of record LR990147.1, read on the forward strand.
TTATTTATTTATTATTATTTATTGCTCTTGCCTAAAAGGTTGCCGACTGCTGCTTTGGAACCTTTAAAGCTGAGACAAGCACAGGACGAAAAAACAGAAACGTTTTGTACCTATAAGCCGATTGAATGAAATAAAAGAATTGTTCCTGTGAATTACATCTGATGACGTCAAGAGACAGTGACCAGTATTGTCTATGGCCACATCGAGTTTCTTGGAGCGTGCATCAAGAGAGGCGCCGGCCGTGACCGGTTGGACGCAGGAGTGGAGCGGACAATAAAGTCACCTTGCTGGTCATTTTTCTGTGGAAGTTTTTAAATGTTGAACTTATTCTATGATCAGACGAATAAAAAAGAAAAGTATATATATATGTATTAGTATCAGTTATTCTAGTACCTATAGTACAAGCTCTGCTTAGTTTGGGACTAGATGGCGTTGTGTGTAAGTTAGGAGATATTTATTATTTATTTTATTTATTATTTATTATTATTATACAGTAATAATAAGTACCACAATATTTTAAGGTAAATATAATTTTGCCGTGGACAAGCCACCGGGGACGGTGGGAATAATAACTAATAATTTAACAGTGTTTTTAGTTAATCTTAATTAAATCCAAAAAATAAGAAAAAAATAAAAAATCTTACAAATAAAAACACTAGAAGATAAGATCTGCAACGATTTTTTCGATCAATTAACAGATTTCAATCTGTTATGTCTCGCTATCATTCTCTCATCTCATTGTCTGTCATGTATTATTATTATGCATTATTATCATGTAGCATTATCATATATCATTATCATTATCATTATCATGTATAATTTAGAAAATTTTTGTGCATTCTGCATGTTTTGCTGCAAAATTATTAATTTATTATAAATACAAACCTAGCGCTTGTAGTTTTTCTGATGGTAGGTCGTGACTGCTGACCACGAGGACCCTATGAATTATTTCACCACCAGACAAAAACACAGTAGTGCATGGAAAGAGATGGATGAATTTTTTAATAAGTATTTTTTCTGTGGGTATATTATTTTTAAATTATATTTCTTGTATGCTCTGTATGGTTAATTTACTGTGTCAAATAAGTATACAACTATCTACAATTATAGTAATTGGTGTAAGAACCGTAATAATTAAAATAAATAAAATATATAAATAAAAACTACTTCTATTTGGCTACAGGTTAAAGACGATGAAGAAGTGATTGGTCATTTTATGGCCTGAAGATTGTTCACAGCAGCTTTACCTGGCCACAAGAGTTTTATTATAAAAATATTGTAATCTGATATTTGAGGTGATTCTCATAGTAAATTGCTAATATTTTTATGAAACGGCTCTGGTCACATTACAGTAACACGCGCATTGTCCGTTTTCCTCGCCAGCACTAGTCCTGACTAAGCGCTGACTTCCTACATCGCGTTCTGGCGGCTGGACGCGCTAACGACGTGCTTTATGGGAACACCCCCCTACCGCCCTCCCCTCGATGCACCAAGGAATCAACCTGCTCATTTTACTAACTACGGCTAGAATACCGTTAGATGGTTAAACTGTTTTCTGATTGTATAATAATAACATAATCAACATTACCTAGAAGGGTCTGACAAAGGTTTAAGTCGGAACCCATGTGATGAGCCTATTACCATCCACTGGGCACAATTCCAACTCCGTACTGTTATTGAGAATTTCCTGACGAAAAAATCCCAAATAACACTTTTACTGACAGATAAACATATTATCCAATTCGGACAAGTAGTTGAGAGATGAGATTAGTGCAAATAACTAAACAAACAAACAAGTCAGCTTTATGAAATTACTATACCTAGTTAATTACTGTTGAAATATTTTCATTCAAAGAAATTTTTACCTGTACAAAAATATTATAATAACTTGAGTGAAATGTTAAATTAAACATGTTTCACTTCGTAATACCAAAATTCATTGCATGTATTAGAGACACCCTAATTAATAAATCTAATTAAATTGTTTATTATTTCTGTTATAAATTTCTAAATTTTGATGTAATCTGAGGAAACTGTTTTATTTATTTATTTTTACAATGTATCTGTTTGTTTCACAAATAAAATAAAATCAAAATATAGTTAAATCCTTTCTAGTAAAGCCATCAAAGAACAGAACGAATACGACATATAATAACTTAATCATGTTGTATGTAACAGGAATCAATCAGCATACGGCAGTTACATCCAATGCAATAAGATGATGCTATTTATGTAATTATTTGTAATCAGTAAAGTAATAAGTAATGGCAGCGATCAGATTTGATCACGACTTCAACATACCTAATACATAAAGTCTTCATTCAACTTGATCTACTGAAGTTGAATAGTGGTAGGTAGAGTTTTTGTCAACATGATCAAATGGAACGGATGGAAGCACCACCGTCTCACCTATAACCTGTCGGCTGCTTACACTATGTTCCGGTTTGGTGATGAGATCAGGCCCTGAAATTACTGGCTCATGAGACATAACATCGTAGTATTTAGATGAAGCGACGCATATATAATCTGTTTTCGTGGTTTGTTGATGTCCATGGGCTGTAGTTAGCAATTAACATCAGGTGGATTGTAAGTCCGTTCGCGATATACGTCGTATAAAAAACATAATCTTTAAAAAGCATCTAGTAAATATTGTCAGTTAGTCACTATGTTTGATCTGCAGGTCACAAACCTGAGGGTCGAGATAACGAGTGCGAGATATATTTTGTCGCGATTTTGTCCAATTTTTGAATGGGACAATATGAGTCTGGCACATTACTTAGCTAATGGCTCGCTAGCATTGCCAAATGTAAGCATTCGTCTTTTAAAACAGTTTATTATTAAATGAAGAGTAAATTTTGTAAGAAAAATTGCTAATAGTCTTTCAAGAAATTATACCTAAAAATATTTTAGGATCCTTGTCAAGACACCATAGTTTGGACAAAGCAAATCTTAGAAATCATCGACTTTTTTATCCTTATTTTTATAAATAAATAATGAGCCATAGACAACTGAGACGTAACGAAGATTTATTTCCTCTGCAATTATTTCAGGAGGTTATTGACCTGAATTGCAGAAACTATATTTTTGGCACTGATGAAAATTACATACCATCTGTTGAGAATTCTTTGTCTATTTGTTTTAGATTTATTAGACGCCTCAATTTCAGCTGTTAATTGATTAATAGAAATTTGGTGTCTCTATGCAGTTACGAGTAATACGTACAATTTAATAATGTTTTGGGAAAGTTGTTTAAGTTCAAACAATATCAGAATATTTAGAACCTTAATGCCTGGTTGGTCTAGTAATAGTCTTGGGTTTGATTCCTGGGTCGGGCAGGCAAAAGTGCAAAATATTAAACAAGGTAACTCGTTATTATTGAGAAAACGGGTTACTCACGTTACTTTAGCCAGGATATGCCAACTAGTTTCGAATCTAGTACGTAGATTCATCAATGGGCTATTAATCGCGTGTCGTCGCCTCCGCGCGACGTCTCGCACACGTGAGTAACAACGTCTCAATAATAATGTCTTCACCTCACGTCGGTTTTGATAATATTAAGGTAACTCATGTCTTAAGAAAGCTGCCATAGTTTATATAGAGAGTCGGAACAAATCTTTGTGTGATACGATTGTGGGGATCGAACCCTCAACACCAGTGCAGTAGAGAGCGGTGAGGCGCCCACTTAAACCACTACGCCAACCGTGCACTAATAATGTCATATTTTGTATTTTCTTACATTTTCAAAGGTTACCTTCTGTATTAAAAAATAATCGCACCATTAATATGTCCACTACACTATAATATTTCACGGCTAGTTTTTATAATTATTCCGTCAATCAATAGATTGTATCGATATTTCGATACTCGATTCATCCATCATTCGATATTTTAACAGCTTCATTAATGAAAGGCTTTCAAAAATAATGTAATAACGTGCAGAGTGCAGATGTATCGACATTTGCAAATCATGCATGCAAAAAAAGAAGTCTGTATTAAAACATATAGCTTTGGCTTGCGTCGTATCTCGATACAAAGTCATTTTAATCCAGGGAGTCAACTATCTCCATAACAAGTTTCTTAAAAATCATCCCATCATCCGTTTGAACGTAAAGTAGTAACAAACATACACACACACAAACAATCTTTCAACTTTCGTGTGAGAATGGTTGAAACATGCAATAAAATAATTTTTAATAAAAAAAAAAACCGACTTCAAAAAGTAGATAAACTAAAATGCAAAAAATAAATTTACTTCGCACAAAATAATACGTTTTTTCATTTAGTAAAATAGAAATTATTAAATAATTGTTTTATAATTCTGAAGTCGGTGCCAAGTAAATCGGATAATTAAGAACTAATATTCAGTCAGAAAATAGTTGTTAGAAAGATTAGTCTATACAGAGTTATTGTTTACTTTGCACCGACTTCAGAATTATAAAATAATTATTTAATAATTTCTATTTTACTAAATGAAAAAACGTATTATTTTGTGCGAAGTAAATTTATTTTTTGCATTTTAGTTTATCTACTTTTTGAAGTCGGTTTTTTTTTTTATTAAAAATTATTTTATTTTACGATTTTAAGTGATGGGTAGACCAGAATGTTTCTCAAATGAGGAGACGACGGTTACTTGAGACGGAAAACTTATTAATAATAATCCCCATACTCCTAACCGTTGAGGAGTTGTACCTTCCAGCATCAGCTCAGCAACTTAAAATGCAAATATCCAAGAAGTTTTAGGTAACATACGAAAAACAATATAGAAGCCTTTGAAATTTGAGGGTTACCCATGATTTCTCTAGGATCCCATCATCAAATCATGACCTCATATTATGAATGTACATAAATAATATTCAACGTCTCGCTTCATCTGTGTATAACTTGAAAGAATACAGTAAACGGCCTCAAGGAGCCTATATTTAAAGAATTATCCCCGTACTCCTAACCGTTGAGGAGTTGTACCTTCCAGCATCAGCTCAGCAACATAAAATGCTGACTACTAGATGCAGATATTCGAGTAGCTTTAGATAATATATAAAAAACAATATAGAAGCCTTTTAAATTTGAGGGTAGCCCTCGATTTCTCTAGGATCCCATCATCAGAACGTGACTTGAAAAAAATGGGACCACATGACAAGTATATCCTATCAAACAAAAAAAGAATTTCTCAAATCGGTCCAGGCGTCTTCGAGTAATCGGCGAACAAACATAAAAAAAAAAAAAAAAACATACAACCGAATTGAGAACCTCCTCCTTTTTTTGAAGTCGGTTAAAAAGAAAACACTTGAACTTATGAGTTGAAACTATGGGGTCCAAGTAAATTAAGTAGAAAACTAATTACTGTAGCGTATAGAATTAGAACCGGTCATATTCCATCAAATAAATTTGCCTACCTTATGGGAAAAAATGCGTCCCCAAATTGTGAAGTTTGTGGGGTTGTTGACGACGTAAAGCATCTTTTGATGGAATGTGTTCGGTTTCAGAAGGATAGGGATGAGTTTTTTAAACTATTTAATGTAAACACATCTCAAATAGGCGCTATAAATAATATTATTTCCAATCCTAGCAGTGAAGAAGCGGTTATGTTTTTCAGTATTTTTGTTGAAGTTATGTAATGTTACTATTAGTATAGTTAGATTTAATCGGACTGACATGTACATAAATCTATAAAAGTCCTTAAAAATAAAGATTAAAGAAAAAAAAAATTATGCGTACCCTCATTCTCAATACCTACTTCTTTCTTAGTCCTTCAACAAGAGAAGCATCAGCAATTTACGAGTATATTTACTACCTCTTACTCTGAATTTAAAAACCGTAGCCAACATCTAAATTTAAACCCCAATATTGACCAAATGTGTAAGATAACATCGACACAAATAAGTTTATCAGTTAGCAGCTGTTTGTCATAATATTATAGCAAAGGTGTTTCAGACAACATGGCTCGTATCTCTGAATCTTTTTGTGTAGAACTTAGTTTTGTGGCTGCTGATACTTAACTTAATTCTTTGGCTTTGTTTGAATGACGGGTGTTGAAGGGATTATAGTAATGTTATAATAAGTGATTAATTAGAGACTTTTTGATTGAGGTGTTTGGCCGTTTGATAGATATGTTATGATAGGATTGTACATCGATAGAATTTATCACCATAAACGTTAAATGTGTCAAAATTTAGTAGTTCTGTACGCCATACGGTATCTTTTTATCTTTTTTTGTGTATATAAAATGGGATTATGATAGGGTCGTCCATCAATGAAATTTACCTCTATATACGTTAAATGTGCCAAAAGTGCTGTGTCTTGTTTTCTACGCCATGCGGTAGCTTTTTATCTTTTTGTGTAAAACGTAGTTTTGAGGCTTTGTTTAGTGCCGAGTGTTGAAGAAATTTTTATGTTGTTATAGTAGATTTAATGGTGGGTAAATCTTAAATTTCTAAACGACGGATTTAAAACTTAATTTTATATAAATTCATTGTTTTCAAGTAAGTGACTTATGTTTTTATTGAGAATAAAGATTTTTAAACCTAACCTAATAAGCATACATCTAACATTAACAGAAGGCTGTTAATGGGTCCAGACCCTAAACATTGTTGCCGAAAACATCATGATGTTTTAATGTATCCACTAAAGATAGACAATCCGGCCATAATGAGCTCGCCCTTCTAACCTTTTCTGTAATTATAGGCTCTTGGAGTTTCATTACAATTCAGAAACTGACTATTTAGAAATCTCCTTCCCGAAAGTCAGATCAGAAGTATGTTATGTAATTAAAGAATTATGATATTGACTACGTTATTAAACGAAGACGTTTGTCTGCACGTGTGGTGTAGTGGTTTAAGCGGTCGCCTCGCCGCTCTCCACTGCACTGGTGTTGTAGGTTCGATCTCCACATGGGACAAATCTTTGTGTGATTAGCAAAGATTTGTTCTGAGACTGGGTGTGCTTGTGTGAGTGAATATGTGTATTTGGCCTTGTCATTGGGACCATTGGATAGTGTAATTGCTTCTGGCGTTCTATCTTATGTAAAAAATCCAAATTATTATTATTTAATTATTATTTTTGTTAAATAAAACTCAGGTTCGTGATAAGCGCATTCTTTAAATCGAAATGATTTACCACTTTATATCATTGTGCTCATTTAACACACGACAGCCATTAAATTAAATAAAGAAGAAGACATTTAAACTCATCTGAAACGCATACATTACGCACATATTTTACACTGTCATGGAACCATTTCATGTTAATTTCATTACTAACCGAAAACAGATACATCACCCAACTCAAAAATACCAAAACATGTTTTTTAACAAACATTAGTCACAGTTTTTGATAATGAATCAATTCCATGTCATTTTTTGTGTCTAAACATACATTTATCTTTCAGCTGGGCGCGCGACGGTTTCAAAATATGCATGCGTACGAAGAAGGTGACGTAAGCTGTGACGTCATGGCGGCCATGTTGGATTGCAGTGTTTAGTAAACAAATAGAAACAATGGCATTCGGATGCGGACAAACAAGTGGGGAAATATGTGGACGTCATCGCATACTAGGGCATTATATTGAAATGTTTTAAGATATGAGTGAGGACAGCAATGTCCCAATATTCACTTGCAGACCTAATTATGGTAACTTTGACGGGAATTAACGCGAATCATGCATTATTATTTAATTATTTAAATAAGCCGAAACATTGCTAAAAGGTAAACCTATCATATTTAACGGATTTAAAACAACATTATACCAAAATGTTTTAGTTTTCCCAAAAATAACAAACAATTCTAGTTTTACCAAATCCGAGAATCGATCATTCACATTATGTAAATGTACATCGATCATTTTAAATAGCCTTAATGATCGCCGACCTCCACTAGGAGATGGCATTTGAAGAAGAAGAACATGGCAAAAGATACATCAGCCTCTGTCAATCTTTTCCAACTAGAAGCCGACTCTAATATTGTCGTCTATAAGAGTCAGCTTCTAGTTTTAAGTCGCCCATATCTTGCAATTGAATACCAATAAATAGTCAGCCGTTTAGCCAGATGTATGTATGTATGTATGAACAGGTAAGGAAATCACGATCCTCCTTATTTATAGTATCGTGGATCTGATAACGATATACTAAGTGCCGATGTTCAGCAAAAACGCGCTTTGTTATGTCCTTGATTGGAAAAAAAGTTAGGTGTGTCTATGGGTCTTGTTCAAGGAGGTTTTCGTTTTTGTTGTATTGTGTAATAGACAAGGTTAATCATATTAAAACCTCAAAGAGTGAAACGTTTTTCAATATAAAGAAAATAGCTTTATCTGATATACCTATACATTAAGTTATTTTTATTTTTATTCTTTTTATTGTTAATTAGATCTCAAAATGTAAAGCTCAGCTCAGCTCAGAAGCCTTTTTTAAATTATTGTTTTATGTTACTTGCTTCAGTCTATTTATATCTTTTGGTTTGTTTTTTGTTGTTTATTTTTCTGCCCACTATTCTATGTATCTACTGGTTTATGTATCTGCTGTATATTTTGTTTGTTTGATGTATTTTATTATTAAGAGCATATTGATATCCGTGTTGTCACTTAGGCCTGATTGAAAATCAGCGTCAGACCTGAGTCTGACAATATGCTCAATCAGGACCTATTTAGTGCAACCATGGGACATAATTCAAAATGTTGTGTATGTATATAATCTGTATATTGTTTACTTTCTGTGTCCCATTTGTTGGAACTAAATAAATTTATTTTATTTTATTTTTTATTATTTAAAATGGTGTATTGAAATAAATACGGCATCCTAGCATTTCTTTGTCTTTGAGCTTCAGATTCCATTTTTCGTCATATTGCATCATGTGTTGTGTGCCTAAATTCAACTGATAGTAAGTCATAACATAACAGAACATTACGCTTATATTGCTCAAAAGGGTGTGGCAGAGGTATACAAAACCCACATTTCACCTGTTATGTTTAGGTCCCATGGGATAGGGGGTGAGCTAATCGCCATCAACCGGGCACATACCAACTTCGTGCTGCTATTGTGAATTTCCTTACGGAAAGTCCACAGACAACACTCGGGCATCAAACCCGAGACCGGTGAGAGGCACATACGCTAACCTCTAGATCACCGAGGCGGTACATTATTAAACCTTATTTAACATTATTTTGTAGGGCAAAGGATTAAGTATGAGGAACCATAAAACTGGAATACCGTAGTGCAAATTGCTTGCATAACACACTCACTATTCTGGTTAACGATAAAACAGTGAATGCGATCTCAAAAGCTCTACCATTTGTTAACACATAATACACTTCTTCGAGAACATTACAATAAAATTGATGTGACTTGAGGAAAATAAATGAGGAAATTTGTACCAATTATGCACGCATAACTATCTGCGCAATTATGATTATAATCTCAAGATTGCGTTAAATAGACTTATAATTATATAAAGTATTTAATTTAATTTAAAATGACCATTTATTGTTGCCACCTTTTTAATTAAGGACGTTTTGCAAGTTGATGGCTTGTAACTTTTAATTTAGAAACCATATGGATTGCAGTAATTAGATCAGCTTAAAAAAACCCAAGCATACTAGTTATGACTCAGTGTGTTTTTTTTATATACTACGCTCACAGCGAATGAACGTGTAGTCCACCTGATGGTAAGTGGAGTACAGCCCATGGACATCAACAATCCACAAAAGCAGATTATAGATGCGTTGCTGCAGCTGAGGACTACGGTGTTATGCCTCATGTGCCAGTAATTTCAGGGCCTGATCTCACCACCAAACCGGAACACAGTAATGGAAGCACTACTGTTTGGCGGCAGGTTAAAGGTGAGACGGTGGTGCTGCCGCCCTCGAGCTCATTCACAAGAGCTCTACCACCAGTATTTAGAAAAAAAGTAAACAGAGCAATGTAAAATTACTATAAATGTTTTTTTTTGTTTGCGGGTTTTCCGTGGACTGCTGAGACCCCTTCGTATCAGAAGGACACGTAAACAAAACTTCCGACTTCAGTGCTCTATGTAACAAAGTTGACAAGCGTGACAAACTGATAATTTTGTCACTTCTGATTGTCAAACAAGTCAAATTCATTATTCTTTTTTCAAATTTGACAGAATTGCTGAATTGTCACCTTTATTAATTAAGGAGAATAAAGGAATAAAGACCCTTTCGCCCTTAATTTGTAGAGTGCCTCCTCTTTTCAGTAGACTTTTTTACAAATTCGATTTTCGAAACACGATTCTATCCAAATACTCGATGACATCATATTGCATTAGGTATACTTAATCATATCTCAAAATGTCATTCCTTAAATGCATATAATTATATGTTACGAATCAAATGTTCTGTGGTTTCAAAACTTGCCATATATTATGTCGAAAATGTACCGAGACAGATGTGTGCAATAAAACATGCTTGGTGCCAAATATGTTTGTTTGTCTGGTATTGTATTTAACAACTGCAGAAAATATTTACTGCATTATGTAAACAGATATGAAAAATTTAAAGTTTATATTGCTCACTTCAAAGCACTGACTGTTCCAGCTCGCGTATTTTTGTTAAATAGGCTGTAGAATTTCTCAACAATTAGACTTTTAAATGAAATATCCAAATCTGAGCAGTTAGCGCCCAAGTTCCAGAGATTAAATTCAAATTCAAATTCAAATTATTCATTTTCATAGAACCCAGGGGGCGCTTGAACACGTCAAAACATTAAAAACAATAATATAAAAATAAAATATAAGTAAAACTAAGTTATACTAATGATGTTTTTTTTTCAGTTATATTATTATTCTATAATTTGACACCGTCATTCAAAACTCAATAACCTCCAACTAAGCAGTACTGGTACAGTACATTATTATAATTTCAATTGCATCATTGCTGTCATTGCAATTGCAATGATTTGTATAACCGGGGCTTAGATTAATTTTAATCCAACTGTTTAGAATCAGATTAAAATCAATCCAAGTACCAGCTCTGATGGGTATTGCATCATGAGAAGAGCATTCAAAGTCTTCGTCCTCAGTTAATAATAAAGGTAATACAATAGAACTGAAGAACACATGTCATATAGATTTAAATCTCTTTTTAAATCTAAACAAAACACTAGTATCATAACAAAAAGCTAATTCAACGTAACTCAAGCAAATATCATCAAGCTACTAAAATATTGATATTAAATCCGCAATTCCACAGATTTAATTAAAGTAACACGGGCATTCCACCCAAACAGATCTTAGATCGGAATCATTTAATAAGGTTTTGTTTTTTGCCAAATTAATCTGTCACTGCGCTCTGTAATTATATGCTCGGCCGTCTAGCCGAGGATCGTATGGTACACTGTACCAATGACTCGTGTAGGTCAGGGCCAGGGCTGCCAAACTAGACAGCTGAATAATCACAGACATACAGCTTGCTCAGACATGTTCATTTGACAAGGATGAAATAAGGATTTCAGCTCTATAGCACGAAAAGGGTGAAATTTAGAGTGCGAAATATGATTTTACGCTGTAGTGAGGCGGCAGAGTGATTCAAATTGTGATGTGAATTTTTATGGTTTAAAACCGACAGTCATACGAAATATCAATCTTCCTCACTGGCACCTATACCTTCTATAAAGCTGCAGCTATTTTGCATAAAAAAATCACAGTAGTTTTTTTCATTTTTTTTCATTAGAGACAAGGCCATATTTACTAACCACATTCACTCACACAAGCACACCCAGTCTCAGAACAAATATTTGGGAATCTCACAAAGTTTAGTCCCATGTGGGGATCGAACCCACAACACCAGTGCATTGGAAAGCGGTAAGGCGACCGCTTAAACCACTAGACCACACGTGCAGACAAACATGACAAATGCACTAGTTGACATTCCTTTTACTGTGGAAATCTTAAAGAATCTATTTACTTAAAGACTTGTCTACATAATTTAAAAGTAAAAGTACAAACGGTGATCTGTTGAAAGTGAAAATATTCAAATCGCTTGTTTTGATAAGTGCCGTGTAAAATTGGACAAATCGTGTAACTGTCATATGTATATTTGTATATCTATAGGATAACATACCAACAAATTGCGTTGTCTTATAAATAAAATTATCACCACCACTTTATGTATATATTTATTTATTTATTAAACTTGTGTGCCTATATTTTATATATAAACATATTTTTATTTATTTGTATTAGGTAAAATGTTACCTATCAACTTTTTAATTTATGCACTATTTTACAATGAATAACAAAAAAGAATAATAATTAAAAAAAACCGGCCAAGTGCGAGTCAGACTCGCGCACCGAGGGTTCCGTACAAACCTGTAGGTATATAAGTAAAAGTTATGGTATTTTAACGTTTGCTGGGTCAGCTAGTAAGTTTATGATTATTAAAAAAAATATACTATGTGATGTAACTAAAAATTTAAGATTTTCGGAATTTTTCCTATATGTGTACTTTATAACGTTGCTTCATGCCAAATTTTAAGATTCCAGGTCGTCTGGAAGTATCCTTTAGGTTTTGATTCCCTTGCGAGTAGTTGCGAGTTTCAAAATATGCGGCTTTAATTGCTGTATCTTTTGATTGCGTTGACGTAGAAGTTTGATTTTGTTACAGCTTAAAGATATTATAGACTTAAGTATTTGTTAAGAATTTCAATATAATACCACTACGCGTTCATGAGTAAAGGGGTAATAAGTTTAAAATTATTAAAAATATTTTTATTATATGATGTAACTAAAAATTTATACTTTTCGCAATTTTTCCTTTATCTGTGTTATAAGACGTTGCTTCGTACCAAATTTCAAGATTCTGAGTTCACGGGAAGTACCCTGTAGGTTTTGATTCCCTTGCGAGTGTCGAAAATTTGCGGCATAAACGGGAGTATCTTTTGATCGCGTTGACTTAGAAGTTTGATTTTTTCACAGCTCCAAGAGACCATAGACTTGAGTATTTGATATGAATTTCAGCTTGATACCTCCACGCGTTCCTGAGAAAAAAGGTCTTGACAGACAGACAGACAGACGGACAACAAAGTGATCCTATAAGGGTTCCGTTTTTACCTTTTGAGGTACGGAACCCTAAAAATGATTTTATTTTAGATTATTAAAATAACACACTTTCTATTTTCTATCTATCCATCCAAAGGTTGCCTGGAAGAGATCACTTTAAGCGATAAGGCCGCCCATTTCATATTGTTGTTGTCTTTATTGTGTTGTCTTTGTATTGTTGTGAAAATGGATGTATGCTTAAAAATTAAAAGTTTTTCTATTCTATTCTATTCTACCACTTCAAGCACATGACAGCCCTGACGATGCAATACACAGACGATATTTAATATTAGTTTTTATGTATAACAAAGATTTAGGAGCAATAAAGTTATTATAATATTTATGTCTTAAAACAAGAGCATTAAAAGTTTATGGTATTTATTGTTATTATAGTGAATTTTAATCGAAAACATGTGTTATTTTTTTCACTATCACATATAATATTTTTTTATTTTTAAACTTAAAGCTTACTAGTAAATTTATTTTTTTATTTTATTTTTTTTATTTGGAATAACAAACAATTACACAATAAGTAGTACAAGTTTTCAAAGCAAACTAAACTAAAATAATAAAAAACAAAATACAATTGCGTAATCGACGACGTTATCCACAAAATACATATTTAAACATAATTTTAAAGCCGTACATAAGCTATTTTTATTTAAATAAATCTTTGTAATTAACCATACTATAAATATATAATATATGTCTAAAGAAAAAAAAAAACAATAAAATAAGAAAAAAAAAAACAATAAATTGCAAATGTAAACGACCAGAATTTTTGTTACCCCCTCCAGCTAAGCTTAATTATCTTGTGTTAGGAAGAAGATCACGTCTGTGATGTAATGGCCAGGATTCGAACCCACGACGTCTCGATCGTTAGACCGATGCCTTATCCATTGCACCACGGCCGCTTAATTAACTGCTTCTGTCGGTTACAACCGTATTAAACGTTACTGCGCCACTATCTTGGGTTCTTCTTCTTCGTCGTGTCGATGGCAGAGTCAAATTTTATTTTGACTTGCCATCGTGGTGAAAGGATTAGCCAATTCGCTTTGGAGAACTAGCGAATTGCCCAGGGTGCGCCGGACGTACGGAATCGTTGTGTACGTCACTCGGGGAGGCTCCTTCCATGCACCCCACTATCTTGGGTTGTAGTGGGGTGCATGGAAGGAGCCTCTCTTGGGTTAAATAAATTGTTAAATAGCTTGTAGTACATATATTACCGTAGCTGGTTCGTTAAAGCGACTGCCTGGTGTGCAGAAGGTCGCAGGTTCAATTACTGCCGGTCCCATATCTTTTCAACTGTTTCTTAGTAAGGTCTATTTATTTCGGAGCAATATTTATTCAAAATCAATATTCATAATTAGAACTCCGACATCCATAGCCTAGCCACAACTGACAGCTATCATTAAACAGTTACTCAAACAAGCCACAATAATAGCCCGCATCTGTCCGGCATCGAACCCGCACCCCAAGCGTTCCCCTATCAACTGCTCAATGCTCACCTGTCGCGATTGCGTTTTGATTTGTTCGATTTGCGTACTGATAGTCGATTTTATAGTGAAAGGGATGCATCTGGTGGTCTGACGGTATCTTGTTAAGATCTTTTTTAAATGCTTTATGTATTTTCACTGGGTGGGCTTTTGTAATTAAGATTGAAGTCTGAAAGAGCTAAGATATTCGGTCGGTAAGATGGTCGCTCTTTTTTCATTATTTGCCCCATTATTATAATATCGACTAACCTTTTACTTGCATAATAGCCTAAACACACCATAAAATAATCTCCCTACCGTATTGAATACCATTTTCCTGCATACACGCAATAACCATAACCCTTCCCTCTGCGGATACACAACTAGCTATGATAAATTCAAATTCAAATTCAAATAATTTATTTGCATAAAACAGGTTTACATGGTTGGTACACATATTAATAAAATAAGTACACTGATTTATTACCCAAGCAGGCGCAGGCGTGCAAATTTCAATTCAATATATTAACAAAAAAAAAAAAAATATTGACGTTACATGCAGGATTGTAGCAAATTATAATGAGATAATACATAATCATATTTTATAAAATGTCACAAATTTAAAGAAAGTAAAATGTCAAAGTCTAATAATAAAATAAAATAAGAATTATAACACAATATCATTCAGCAAAAATATTAAAGTAAAAAAAAAAAAATCAAATGTCCAAAAATTAAAATAAATTAAGAAAAGGTAATTTTTTTCTGTGTCTTAAAAATAATTTCTTTATCTACGGAGTTCCCCCAAAAAATTACTCCATACTTTTAATTTACCACCCCATGATTCGGGAATGACAATACCAATAAAAGAGCTAAGATATTAGAAAAGTATTGTTTTCCGAAGTTGATTTGAGAATGAATAGATCTATAAGTGTCTGAAAAACAAATATTATTCCTGGGCATAGGGCCTAGAATCCGAGTGGGGATCGAACCCACAACACCAGCGCAGTTAAAAGCGGCGAGGCGATTGCTTTAACCATTACGCCAACCGTGCACACACTGGATTGTTTGAGTTTTGCTTAGAAACTATTCAAACTTACAAATGAGTGGAAAAAGTTTGTATTTATAACAGTTTAATTATATGTATAGATAACAATACGGTTTTGTGAATGAGCTCGAGAGCGGCAGCACCACCGTCTCACCTTTAACCTGCCGCCAAATAGTAGTGCTTCCATTACTGTGTTCCGGTATGGTGGTGAGATCAGGCCCTGAAATTACTGGCACATGAGGCATAACACCGTAGTCCTCAGCTGCAGCGACGCATCTATAATCTGCTTTTGTGGATTGTTGATGTCCATGGGCTGTACTCCACTTACCATCAGGTGGACTACACGTTCGTTCGCTGTGGGCGTAGCATAAAAAATAAATAATAATAAGATACTACTTGTTAGACTCAAAGACTGCAGCTACTTTCCGTAACAATGTTTACTAAAATCTAGTCAAGAATCGATGTAGGACACAACCTTTGCTCTTGACATCGCACTCGAGACCTTCAAGATTTCCCAGCGTGATATATTCCGTTTTTGATGCAGGTAGCTCCTTAAATGAGTGTATATAATAATGAATAATAATGAGTGTATATATTATTATAAGGTAATAATTAATAATAAAATTAATATTAGGTATATTAATCTCGGTTCTATGCTACAGATTGTACCAAATTTCTTCAAAATCAGTTCAGTGGTTTTTATTTTTGTGAATCAGTAACTTTCTTTCTTTTCTTAAAAAAACGACGCCCGAATTAGGAATAACTCCTGTGTCGTGGGGGTGTTCACAAACATACATTTCACACACACAAAGCACACCCAGAGTCAGAACATATCTTTGCGAATCACACAAAGATTTGTCCCTTCTGGGGATCGAACCCATAACAGCAGCGTAGTTGAAAGCGGCGAGGCGACCGCTTTAACCGCTACGCCAACCGTGCACTCACACACAACTAACTTGTACACATACAAATACATGTGTCAATGGATCCTATACTATAAATATATTATTATATATACTCTGCCTATACTTTACTAACTGTTTCTTAAACATAACATAACAGCACGCTTATATTACCCAGAAGGGTGTGGCAGAGGTGTACAACACCCACACTTCACCTGTTATGTTAAGGTCCCATGGGATACGGGGTCAGCTTATCGCCGTCCACCGGGCACAATTGCAACTCCATACTGCTATTTCCTAACTGTACGTTCACAAATAGCACTTTGCAAGAGAGAGGAATCGATCCTGATACCTTGCTGTAAGAGGCGCATACGCTAACCACAAGACCATCAAGGTAGTTAACTGTTTCCACTGTAAGAAAAAACATTATCTTATTATTTATTTTCATCGCAGACATTAGATATCCATTACAACATTGTCATGTATTTCAATACATTCAAGAGATTAAATTCCCCTCTGATTCTTGACATTTAATCATTTCTTTCTTTAAATAGATATAAAGAACTATCCTAAATACGGAGCTACCGTGCAAAATATGAGTTTAACCGAAAATCTATATATAAATTGGTGACTTAAAACCCTATTTGTGAGTACATAAAGTTCAATATAGAGTGGCAAGGAAGCGGTAGTCTGGTATCAGATTTCCATTGTGAATTTCACAATAAGACATTAAGTTCTAAGAAATGAATAAAATATTATTTAAGTAGCTGGGGTGAGCAATGAACTATTTAAATAAAGGTAGGGTGAAAATTATAAATATAAGAATCGGTTTAAGAAATTCAAAGGTGTTTTAGGGGAGCTTAATAAAACACCTAAATCACCATAATAATAATAATCATAGTCCAGAATAATCTGTTTGTGTCCCATTTTACATTTAGATTAAAATGCCTCTGCGCTGTTGGCTTCGGTTCCACGCATGCCTTCCAAAGGACCGGGACTCCATAGTCCCGTGTTATGGGAACATAAACAACATAATAATAATATAGCAGCCTGTCTAATACGTCATGTAAATACCAATAATTGTAAAAATGTAATTACCACGAAGAAGTACCTACCTGACTCCTATAACACAAGCAATACTTAGTTTAGGTGTCAGTTGCTTTTGTAATATATAACAATTATGTACAAATTGTATTAACTATTGTAAAATGTATACTTAGTGATCATTGTACTTATAAGTTTCAATGAATTATTATTATTATATCCCACTGCTGGGCTCGGGCCTCTTCTCATGATGAGAAGGGTTAGGCCATAGTCCACCACGCTGGCCAAGTGCGGATTGGTAGACTTCACACACCCTCGAGCACTTATTAGGCATGCAGGTTTTCTCACGATGTTTACCTTCACCGTTAGCGAGCGATAATTTATATGATAAATACACACATATCTACCATAACTAATAAAATTCAAACGGCTGTGGCGCAATGGATAAGGCATCGGTCTTACGGTCGTGAGTTCAAATCCTGGCCATTACACCACGGACGAGTACTTCCTCCTCACACAAGCGAATTAAGCTTAGCTAGAGAGGGTTAGCAAGAATACAAGTAATTTGTATTATATCATCACTCCTATATTACCTAGAAGGGTGTGGCAGAGGTGTACAACACCCACATTTCACCCGTTATGTTTAAGTTCCAGGGTGTGAGCCTTTCCCCATCCATCGGGCGCAATTCCAACACTGTGCTGCAATTGAGAATTGTCTGACGAAAAATTCACAACTAACACTTTTGTACCACCCGGGAAACGAACCCGAGAGAGGCACATGCGCTAACCACTAGACCAACGAGGCAAAGGCTCTTTTACATGCATAATAGCAAAAACACACCATAAAATAATTTCCCAACCGTATTGAATAACATTTTCCTGCATACACGCAATAACCCTTCCGTCTGTTGGTACACAACAAGCTACCATAACTTTTCATTTACCACCCCATGATTCGGGAATAGCAATATCGTCGACGTCTATACGTCGATACGTCGATGGTCGTGCCAACAATGGGAGCATATTTATTGCTGGCTGGTATGGTGCGGTTGGATGATATCGATAGTCTTAATATGGATATTACGTTAAAAGATTTTTTTAACAATAAATTATTATAGAATATACGGTTGAACAGGGCAGCGATAGCTGAGTGGGAGACCGTAGAACTGCAAAGCCATTGTCTTTGCAGTCTCGGGTTCGAACCCACTGCACACACCTCTGTTAATAATTCGTTAAGATTCGTCCTTTCGAAGATATGTGTGTATTCGTCATATAAATTATCGCTTGCTAACGGTGAAGGAAACATCTTGAGGAAACCTGCACTGCAAGCCTGAGAGTGCCTAAAAAGTGCTCAAGGGTGTGTGAAGTCTACCAATCCGCACTTGGTCAGAGTGAGGTGGACTATGAAAAATATTTTGTTGCTGTTAGGTAGATTAAGAGATGGTTATTTAAATATATTTAAGTATATTAAATCAAAACATTTATTTCCATGGGCCCCAAAAGGCGGTTGAACACGTCAAAACAAACATAAAAATACAAAATACATATATTACAAATTTAATAAAACTTAACTAATTAAATAATAATACTCATTTCTTTAAAATAACTTGAATCACTGCAGCTTAGATTCAACTTAGAAATTTAAATTAAAATCAATCCAAGTACCAGCTCCGATGCGTGTTGCATCATGAGAAGAGCTGGAGAGAAACTCATCTGAACAATCTTTTGCAATAATGTGAGAAATGTATGTCTGTGAAAACCCCCGCGATTCAGAAGTTATTACTAGTGCGGGCGTTGTTATAAAAAAAACAGAATTACAGAGTTTTTAAAATTGGGACTTGAAAAATAGACGTATCCTCATATTTCTTTCCATCCTGAAAGTTGAGCAGCGTCCCGCAATTCACAACAGCGCATGGCAAGTTCATCGTACCACAGTCTGCTCTACTACTTAGTAGCTATACTATAGTCATACTGACTACTGAATCCCGGTATTGTTGTTTGCATAATGGGAATAATGTCGTTTGAGGTTGTATTGATAGTTGTGGGATAACTTTAATGTGGTTTTAATATTTACTGTTGTTTTGTGGCTAGAAGTTGTTCAATGTTGTTGGTTTTATAGTGAGACTAAAGGTTTGCATTTATTATTCATTTATTTAAACTGCATACATACATATAGTGTGTCTGCACGTGTGGTGTAGTGCTTTAAGCGGTCGCCTCGCTACTCTCCACTGCACTGGTGTTGTGGGTTCGATCCCCACATGGGACAAATCTTTGTGTAATTCGCAAATATTTGTTCTGAAATTGGGTGTGCTTGAGTGAGTGAATGTGTGTATTTGGGCTTGTCATTGGGACCATTGGATAGTGTAATTGCTTCTGGCGTTCTATCTAATGTAAAAAATCCAAATTTATTTTTATTTTATATAGGCGGACTTAATGCCTGAGGCATTTTCTACCAGTCTGGTGGTACTTGGATTGATTTTAATTTAAATTTCTAAGTTGAATTAAAGTCAATCTTAGCTTGGGTAAGAAATCATTTTATTGCAATAAGTAATATAATTTAATTAGTTAATTTTTATTTTTATTTGTTTGTTTGTATTTTGATGTTTGTTTTAACGTGTTCAAGCGCCTCTTGGGGCCCATGGACATTTTCTTTCTGAGTCTACCTTAGGGTGAAGCAAATAAGATTTGAACGTTTAGGCGCAGAATGTCCAATTCGCAAAATGTCAAGCGGTCGCAAAATGTCCAATTCGCAAAATGTCCAATTCGCAAAACGTCCAATTCGCAGAATGTCCAATTCGCAGAATGTCCAATTCGCAAAATGTCCAATTCGCAGAATGTCCAATATTCATCATAACGTTGTGTGATTCATCATAATTAATGGTGACCATTAATTGGTGGAGGTTTTTAAGTATGAATAAATCAATAAGTAGCCAAGTTACTAGGAAATCACATTTATTTTAATTTAACGTAAATTATAGAATAAATATAAAAAATACTGTGGTCTAGTGATTGTAAAATTTGTAAATCATACCCATCTATTTACTGTTGGGATTAACAAAAACTTATTTCACATTGCGTATTTCATGTACAGCGACATCTAGTCTTTATAGGGAGTACTAACAAGCGAACCAACTGCGACCGCAAATCATTACAATGACAGGTCTATTTTTTATTTATGAATATTATTTCCTTAAACGTAATATTTCTATTGTAACGCATATATTTTATTTAGATGGAATTCCCTGTACCTCATTATATTTTAAAATTAAACAACTTATTCGTCAATTGGAACGTAAACATTTTTTGGCATTATAAGAGGGTAGTTTCATAATTATTGATAAAACGTCTAAGTAAATAATACTCGTTATTGTGGTATATTAAGTGATTATTTGCAGTGTTTATAACGGTATTCTTTTAATAATTTCTATAATGAATGAACCGTTTGAGTTCATAAACAATCAAAAAAATAAACGAACACTAAGTCGTAACGGATATTATTATACAAAAAATGTATCTAACAAAAATGGGAGTACGCAATGGAGATGTGTCAATAGGAAAGTGTGTAGTGCATCAGTTACCATTAATGAAACCAGAAAGATTATTGTAAGGGATTCTACAAAACATACGTGTCAAAAAGATCAGGAAAATAGCACACTTAATGAATGGAAGCAGTCATTAAAACAAGTTGTATGTGAAAATTTAGGTCCCATACAAAAGATCTATGAAAGAAAAGTTCAAGAGACGGGTTCCGATGTACCTGGGTTTAATACTATTAAAGATACGTTGTACAGAGCGCGAAAAAAATTTCTGAATACAACTTTTTTAAATCATAAAACTACTGAAAATATACACATACCCGAAGTACTATCAAAACATTTTTTAAGATATGAGGATGGGACCGATAAAAAGATTCTGATTTTTGCTACCGACGTTGCCTACAAAATGTTAAGAAAACGTCGAACTTTCTTTGCAGATGGAACATTCAAAGCGGCTCCGAAGCCGTTTTACCAATTGTATGTTCTACATTTTGACTTATATTCAAATAAAAAATATACAAACATTGTGCCTGCTATTTACGTCCTGTTACCTGATAAATCAGAACATACATATACCCGCCTGTTTTCACTACTGAAAGAAAACTTAGGCATTAATATAGAATATTTCAAAAGTGACTATGAAAAAGCGCAAATGAATGCAGTTGCGACAGTTTTTCCTGGTGCAAAAATAAGTGGCTGTTTTCACCACTTTAATGCTGCGATTTGGAAATATTCCAAGAAAATCAAATTAAATACCACAAAAGAAGGCCGAAATGTCACTAGAATGTGCGCGTTAATTCCATTACTGCCAGCCAACCTCATACCAGGTAATTTATATAAATAACAGTTATAACACAGTCCCCCATGCTCTATATTACTTACAGTTTTATTATGTATAAATGTGATAAAAATATATAAATGTGATTTCCTAGTAACTTGGCTACTTATTGATTTATTCATACTTAAAAACCACCACCAATTAATGGTCACCATTAATTATGATGAATCACACAACGTTATGATGAATATTGGACATTCTGCGAATTGGACATTTTGCGAATTGGACATTTTGCGAATTGGACATTCTGCGAATTTGACGTTTTGCGAATTAGACATTTTGCGAATTGGACATTTTGCGACCGCTTGACATTTTGCGAATTGGACATTCTGCGCCTAAACGGATTTGAAGTAGGTAATTTAACATTAATGACTGAAGCATGGCATATTAAAGAGGCCGAATAATTTTGAAAGACACACAAGAATACTTGAATCAATCAATCATCATTTATTTGCTTGTAATATGCCACAAAGATAGTTTTTACAATGTATAAGAAAGTTCAAGATATATTTTCACCTATTGTACAAGTATGCCAATGTTAATAACATTATACAACGTATTTTAAATGTAGGCTAGCAATTATGACTTATTTTTGGTAGGTACATTACAACTATTACTAGTATCTGTGTATATGTTTTTATAGTATATATGTTGTTTATAGTGTATATAACTATTGTAAGATATGTGTAAATATTGGCATTAGGATATCTCTGTTTTTGTAAATATTAGCTATAAGACTTCTTTAGATTTTTATTTTTAGTAATACACCAACTGCCCTATATTGCTTGCAACACAAACCATCTTCTTATCCATCCAAAGGTAAGTAAGAAATTGCTCTTTAGCGATAAGGCCGCCCATTGTGCATTTAAAAATAATTTAGGTTATATTTTTTGTCAAACTGTAAATTTGGTGTACCTACAATAAAAAATACTCTACTCTAATACAAAAATAACTAATGTTATACATGAAGGCATTCTAAGTTCAAATTATACGATTTGTTCATATTTTTTTTCCTTAAAAAAGTCTTTAATGGAATAAAAACTTTCTTTTACCAGCCAGTTCTTCACTACACTTAGACCAAGAAAAGCCTTCGTATTAGTTTCACCACTGTTTGCCGATTGAATCATTTTCTACCTGAATTTATTTTCATAGGATCAATACCACTTAATACTGTGACCGTCGCCTGCATGGACGGTGACATACCTCTGCTTTGTTGTGACTCTATGGCATGCTTGCATGACCTATTCGAAATATAGTGAAGTCCAGGTTTCTACAATACAGAAAGAATCATAAAAATCCAAATGTTTTATTATAATTGTATTTTAACTTTCACTCATTACTATGTATATAATGCAATGGTATTTAGACCGTTATAAAAAAAATAATATTCTGCAACTTTCAAAGATTATAAATAATTATATTACTATGTTTAATTCATTGTCATACTTAATAAGGGTTAAGTGTTACCACGTTCCTGATAATGGTATGAGTTCGCCTATAATATCTTTAAGGGTTTGGCAGATGTGTACAACACCCTCATTTCACCTACTATGTTTAGGTCCCATATATATATATATATATAGGATAGCGGGTGAGCCCATCGCTACCCACCATTTTACCTCATGTTGTAAAGTTAGTAAACCTGAGGCAATCCTTTTTCTTCTTTCTCTCAATGAACTCAAGAGAAAGTATGGCGGCAACAGGAAATACCTCATTTTTGTTAAAACTGACGTGAGTGTGTAACATTATTCAAATTATGAAATACGGGTGTTACCGTGGTTTCGCCTATACGTCTAGGCATTATCAAGAGAGTGCGATACGTCGCGCCTGAGTCGCAGCCAGTCTTGCACTTCTTCTTCTTCGTCGTGTCGATGGCTGTGTCAAATTTTATTTGTCCAATAAGTGGCCACTGTTATAGCGCTCACGTCGGCGTTCATGAGTGTCTCTCTTGTGCAGGTGGTAAGGCATTTTGGACAGTCAGTAAGGTGGTCAAGGTTTTGACTTGCCATAGTGGTGAAAGGATTAGCCAATTCGCTTTTAAGAACTCGCGAATTGCCCAGGGTGCGCCGAACGTAGAGAATTGTTGTGTACGTCACTCGGGGAGGCTCCTTTCATGCACCCTAAGTCTTGCACTGACTAAATACATTACGACAACATTACGTGAGTAACACCCGTATTTCATAATTTAAATAAGGAAATACCTCGATGATAAACACACTTCAATTTTCACACTATCTCAAAATATTGGCGCCATTCTATCAATACATTTTTACAACTTCAACCTCCTACTTTTCACGGAAATTTACCCACTTTTTAGTGATTAATATTTATTACAGATATACCAATTTACTATAGTTTTTATAACGAATTGTATTTGGCACAGAAAGTTTGAACACAACTTTTTAGTTTAATGTTGTATTGTTTAAGATTTCTCTCGTTTTAATTTGTGGCGCTTTCCCTATTATTTTTAATGGTGTACTGTAAATATTAATCTGTGTGACAAATTTAACAGTCAGATAGCAGTTTTACTTGGTTGTGAACTTTGACATGCGGATAAATTTAAGAGGCTGGTAAACTTTTGTGGGTGCAGTGAAATATATCATGGCGTGAATGAAAGTTTTCTTAAATAGATCATGTCAACTTTCTCTTTTACTTTTAAAATAAGAAAGATTTTAATAAAGTTTTTAAAATATATCTATCTAATTAATGTGGTCGTTGAATATGTCCAAATCTTCTTTCCTAACATATTCGTTTGTTTTTTTAACTACTTACACGTGGAAAGTACGAATTAGACCGGTAGTTTGTGTCAGCTGCTGAGATTGCTGGACAAGGCGGACTTTTTGTGCGTCTAATCGGAACATATATTTCAATACGGCTAAGAGGTGCCGAAGAATCCAATATACATCAGCTACTGTTCTGCGTAAATGCAATGGTACCCGAAATACAGTTTACACTAGTTCGGGCGTCAGGGAATTCAAAACCATTGTAACAAATTTATGTCAATAAACATTATTATTATTATTATTTGTGGTTTATGTTACCATATCTCGGGACTACAGAGTCCCGGAACTTTGGTAGGCATGTGTGGGGCCGAAGCCAACAGCACAGAGGCCCGATAAACACTTTACTCTAAATATAATGAAGCTAAAACCGGCGATTATCCCTGTTCACATTATAAAAATGCACCCAAGGACAATATTATTAATGGAAAAATGTGATATCTCCTACAGCGAGTCTCATAATCAAAGTCTTGTAAAGTAATTAAAAAAATCGCTTATATTTCCGAACCCGCGAAAACACAAACCGGACTCAATATATTCGTTTCCATACATACATACACACACGTGCTTCAATTATTTAGCAATCAGCACTGACCTAATAAGTTGTGTGACACAAATGCAAAATTAACTCAAAATGGTGGCCACGCGGTGAATAATCGTGTGAAAAAATCCCGCTACTAAAAATGTCACACACAAATCTGTAATGCTTGCAGGAATGTCTTGTGTGTAGCAACCTTTATTGTGTGGTGGTAAGGACTGTTTTGGTTCGTGTGTGCGTTATTATATGGTGGTGACCAACATAAAATATAGGTAAAGTAGGACAGTTTATTTTGGATATTGTTATAATTTTTTATCTATTATTCATGGTAACTGTAAATACTTGTGAAGTAGAAAATTGACGAAGAAAAAAACCTATTTTTAATGAAATGTAATGAAATATTTATTTGCCAAGAATATGGTAAATTGAGATGGTATAATAACTCTAGTATATTCAGCCATTTAACAACATGCAAATAAGCATGTTAAAGTAAGAAAAAGTTACAAACTGTAATCTTCTTATTGTTAACAATAACTAAAATCTAAAACACATTAAAATATCAACACAAATATTTATAAAATCAACTACCTACTGAACTAATCTGAATAAACCTACACAGCAATACCTGCTCTATTTTGTAAGAAACTCATATAGGATGGCGGCATTACAAATCATCGGTGGCGTGATTCTATAAGAGTCGTCCGAAGAAACTGTCGGTTAAAAAAAAAATTGCATCCTTATCTCCAAATAAAAAACAAATAATTTAATAAATAATATATGTTTTTTTTTATAATTTGATTTTTAAATATGGTTGATATTTGATTAACAAAAAATCAAATTTAGTCGTCCATTTATACGCATGCGGATAATCGAAACATACATCCTCACCATTGAATATCTTATTATCTTTAGCATTATTTTGATATTCATTGGATAAGTAGGATAAACAAGATACAGCATTTCCAGTAAACATTTTGCAATACATAGTCACCCTACCCCAGACTAGTGACGGATTGCAGATTTAATATGCTCCGTCATTATCGATAAGTTACGCGCTAATTTACTTGTCTTCGCTCCAACATTCCTAGTGATGTGATCACTCGATAAATTGCTGTGACCTTTCGCTAAATCCGATTTTGGATGGCACAAGGATGATCTATCTATTGTAATTGTGATTTGTAATTGCAATACTTAGTCGATAATTTTATGGGTATTATGGAGGATTTATTGAGATAGGTTAAAGGGCAGCACGGTTTGATGCGCCGTTATTGAATTTAAAGTTGCGTTTGAGAGTATGTTTGTACATCGTGTATCTAATTAAAGCATGTTCTATTAAATTACATTATAATTTCGGTATTTACACTACTTTTTTAATTAAAGATTTATAGCATTATCTTTGGAATATATTAACACCGTAATTACCGTTCTTTTTTTAAAATATAAATATGAAAATGCATGCAAAGCATGTTATTAAAAAGGTTTTGTGTATTGTGAATCAATAAAGAAAATATAGCACACCATCTTACTTGTTTACATACTGACAATAATTTTGTGTAACTTTAATGAAACTATATTAAAATACAAACCTGCAGTGGTTTTGAAGCCAAGACCTTTAACCCAATATTCTTCCATCTTTACCGCCCAATATATAAAAATACGGTGAAGGAAAACATCGTGAGGAAACCTGCATGCCTGAGAGAGTCTAAAAAGCGCTCATGGGCGTGTGAAGTCTACCAATACGCACTTGGCCAGCGTGGTGGACTATTGCCTAACCCTTCTCATCTTGAGAAGAGGCCCGTGCCCAGCAGTGGGACATGTATTAGATACAGGGCTGCTATTATTATATAAAAATAGATTTTTATATCATCTAATTTAAATCATAACGTACCTACTTCATCTCTTCACTCACAATAAATGACTGTCATTATCAATGAAAAGAGACTCACTATTACATTTAAAAGCATCATAATAATAATATCATCATCACAATACTCAACAAAATGGCGCCTCATTACCTCTTCACTGACAGTTGCCACTTCATTAAAGGTATGATTGTTTTATAATGTGCATTTTTATTACATTACATTAAATTACATTGTAATCACATGGACAGCACTAGCCCGCCCGCGGGCGTGCAAGATGTCTTTTATAATGTGTCGGAAAGTTAATAATAAAAAGGTAGCAGTAATATTTTATTATATTTACGACATCATTTTCAATTGAAATGGATGAAAAGTTTGAAAAAGTTTTTGGTCACCTGAAAATAATTAAAGGGCACGAAAATCCCTCATAATTTTTTGTGCAATTTAATTAGATGGTATTATGTAAAGCTGAGGGTTTTTCAGTATTATTACATAACATAGCATCACGCCTATATTACCCAGAAGGGTGTGGCAGAGGTGTACAACACCCACACTTCACCTAGATAGCCTATTGCCATCCACCGGGCACAATTCCAACTCCGTGCTAATTTTGTGAATATCCTGACGGGCAGGTCACAAAAACACTCTGCCCGACCCGGGAATCGAACCCGGACCTCGGGAGAGGCGCATACGCTAACCACTAAACCATCGAGGCATTCATTATTATAATATTGTTTTATCCCTTTATTTTGTAGATTAGAAAGGATTCAATTCCTTAAAAAACAGTCACGCTTGAAATTCACTTACCTACTTCACTTCTTTATACCAAAGTCAAACAAAATGTACTTTTTACTAAGATTACTATATACTGTACATATTTAATATCATCTTTATTCCAGCGTTTTTAACCAAATTATTTTATTATTTCCTAGTAAAGTTGTGCAATTTGTTAGTATTCACAAATAACCTCGTTTTAAAAAAAATACAGTCATCTCAGGTACTTCTTTGAACCATCTTATTTTATGTAACTTAATGTTTCCTCCGACCTCATCGATTTCCTGTCAAAAACATTAATGTTTGGACATTAACGCGATAATGACTTGATTTATACTTGCCATTGTCCTCCAAAGCTGTCAAATTGGCCAATTTAATGGCCAAATTGCCCAATTTCTGGCCAAATGGTCATCTAGCTGAGCATGTAATTTTAAATAGATGAAATGAGCTTCGTCTTGTGGAGGTAAAGGTCAGCTTAGAACAGAAAATGTATTGGGTATTGAATCTTTTTGCTTAGATAATTGACTAATAGTCCATTTGAATTAGAATGTATGAGATAGAAAAGCCTATTAGGCTCATTTGCATGCATTGATTGATTCAATTGTAAGTGTTTAAGTAATAAATTGTTCTTTTATTTGACCGGGTTAGGCGTCACGTCAACTTGTCCGCACTGAAACGGAGATCAGGGACCAACATTCTTTTAAAAAAAATAGATATTTGTAACCTCGGCCCACATCTTATTGCTTCCAATTACCTCTATAAAATGTCAGCATACAGAAAGATAAAGATGCGGCGTACTAATATATATTGATTTGAATTGAAATTAAACAATGTCAATTTATCATTAAAAATGTTAATTTTTTAACTACTATACTATTTTAAGTTATAAGTAAAAAAAGAGGGAGGGATGGCACTTATTTAATTTCGATCAAAAATACTTAATCATTTTTAAATCGCACTATATTTCACGGAACACTAAAAGCTAATTCCAAGCTTGTGATTTATGGCGCTTTTGCACAAAAATGTGCAAACGTACAACGTGGACAGTTTGGCACATATGCCCGTTTTAATTAAATCGTCGTTGCAATTATTTTCAAATCTACTGACAGTGAGACAGCCCGATTTTTTAAAATAATAAATGCCGTCGGCAACGGCAGATGCGACATGATTTATAGATCCACTTTTTAATGGATTTTCGAAAATATTTCAAAGATTTCATAAAAAAATCAAAACATGTGGGATTCCGACGTACTGTCACTGTCACGCTCAGTACTCGGACTAACGATTTTGATGCTTTTTCTGTAATTATTAGTTTTTTATTAAAAAACAGAAGTTAAATATCATATTCGATACATCAGTATCGAGTTTTACACACCGTGTATGTAAAATTGAATACTGAAAAAATAGTAATGTAACAAAAGACTAACGATATTTCAGGCTAGTCGTCAAAAGTGAATAGAACTAAACAGACTATATTGAAACAGTGTAGGGTTAACATACGTCGGCCGTGCGACGCTGACGCTTGCTTTCAACCGCAAGCTTTAGGAAAAGAATAATATTAGTTCATTATTATATCTTCTTAGGCTGACCCCACATTAAGGCGTGCGCGATTGTCGGGCGTGTGGGCGCACTGGCTGCACACACGACACACGGTAGCAACACGCGTCTACAGGTCTGGCCTGGCCTTAGATTTACGCGAATGTTGCACATTAAGTTATAATTGACGATGCGCTTGATATCTTCTAATGTTTTTTATGTGAAAGAATTAATTATATATTAACCGAGTGGATGCCAATACCATGCAGTCTTTTTTGCAATGTTAATGTAAAAAATACACGTAATTTTATTAGAAACAAACCAATCTGTGTTTATTCAGATTGGTTTGATTCTAATAAAATTACCTGCATTTTTTCAATAAGCTTATTTTTTTTACCCAAAGTATCAAGAACACTCAATCCAGCTTCGCTCACCTCAGGCAGACGAGAGATACCGGCCCATATGTTCTGTTTTTTGGCGACGCGATAGGTTTTCACTCGCTTTTTTACAAAAAAAAATATCTTGTTTTATTTATTGCGAAAAATGGACACAGAACCCGCATAAATGTGTTACGTGATTTGAACAATATTGAAATATTCGGATTGTACTGTCA
Source organism: Hypena proboscidalis (assembly GCA_905147285.1). NCBI lineage: Eukaryota > Metazoa > Arthropoda > Insecta > Lepidoptera > Erebidae > Hypena > Hypena proboscidalis. The sequence continues at coordinate 5,700,972 of LR990147.1, forward strand.
AATAAAAATTATAACACAGGGTGGTCCGTTCATTTTCTATTATTTATTTGTTAGTTGTTATGTTTTTATTTAATACCTTTTATAACCTAAGCCTAACATTACTAACTATTGCACGCGCCTTCGCCCGCTCGTTATGTCGACCTTTAGTTATTGGTATGAAAAATAGCCCAGGATCTATTTTAAAATTATACACAAAAAATCATTAAATCGAGAAAACTTTTATTTAGCTTCAGATCAGATCACCAAATTTACGAGATATCCCTCTAATGCCGGGTACACACATGGCAAACGAAGGACAACGAATGCGTTCGTTCGTTGGTTTGGACGGCTAAGCTGGACGTCGTATTTTTCAAAAGAAGAAAAAAAGAAACATCTTTCGATCAAATGATTCGTTAGGGTTCACTAAGTCATCCAAAATAGTTCACAAATCTGTTCGTTGGCCTTCGTTCGTAAGGTGTGTACCCAGGTTATGCTGAAGATAAATTATCTACGGCTTATAACGAAACCTAATAGACAAAAAAATGGATTAATTTGAGATATATGTATAGATTCTCATTCAACAAAACTATGATTTAATATTTTTTACAATTATCTGTATTGTTTTTGTTCTTATATAAATCTCTACATTTGTCTTTGGAACTTTTAGTACCAACATAACATATCAGATGAACCATAAACCACAGAAATAGAAGCAAAACCTTGGATGAAGGATAGTACTGGATAAGGGAATGGCGTGGTCAACAGCGAGACAGAGAATCTCGGCACAGTGTGGCGACAGTGCAAATTAAATTACCCTAGTTTTTGGATAAATTTGCCAAAATATTAAGATATATTATTTACTAATTCCAAAATGAAAAATGTATTTATTTTATGAAAATAAAACAGATATAAAGAACAATTGTTCGGTTTATTGAACATATTGCGTGATGTACTGTTATGTTAATACTGCATAGGTAATGACTGAATTTAAGTCAATCAACCAATATGTTGGAAGTTTCACATCTGGCGTTTCAGCTGCGTGTTTTTGAACAGTCACTGCTGGCATCATAGTATTGAGTTTAGTAGACACATACTCTTGGCTACTCGTTGACGGCATTACTATGCTAGCTCATCCACTGCTTCTTTTGCCTGAAACTGTAAAATTTTTAATAGTAACTTTACGCAAAAGTTTAAATAGATGGCGTTTAACATACTTTCTAACTCACGCACGGGGACGCTTAGTTACGGCTGCCACAGGTAAAAACGTGAGGATCAACGAATCCCACAGAGCAAAAGTCACAGACTATAGCTAGTTTTATTAAAACGAAATCAAATATTCAAGTCTATATTGCACGTAAAATCCTTAGGACCGTAAAAAACGTAGATTTTCTTTCAGTGTTGCGCATCAATTCAAAGTATCTCAACTTGACTATATCCAAATATTGTAATATATGTATATAAATAAATAGCCCCCTATAATACTCAACTGAAAATACTCAAATAATAATTAATATTATATATACACGCTGTACAGGTTAAATATTAATTTACTGTGTGGCACAGCATTCATTAACAAAAGAGTTACTCTCTTTTTTTAATAATTCATGTCGTCCAAAATGTCTGCTACAAACTTAAGAGAATTTACTCGGAGCCCAATTTGTTCGTCCTGTAGCTTCAATCCACTTCGGATTTAAATCAATATTTTCCGGGAAACTGTTATGCAATTAAGATATTGAAACTGACTAAAATACTACATTATATATTTATCATAAGAAATGCAACATAAAATTTTACCCACAATTTTGGGGAAAAAAATATGGAAGTCTTGACAACATCTAACAATATTCTATAGTAGGTTAAGAATACTAAAATTTCATATTTTAGATGATTTTGTCGATCAAATTATAAACAAACATAGTTCACACAAGATAAAATCATTGAAAATACAACCTGGCATATGATTCAAAGGCCAAAATGTGTTATACTTACGAGTGGAACGATAATTCAGGCAGTTTTCTTCTACTATCACTTTTTCATCCTAAAACACTACACCGCACCATATTTCCTACAATAATACTTAATAAAGACACTATTGTTAAAAAATTGCTAATATTTTTCAGGTTTCACGTAACTTTTATAGCTTTAAACTAACTAAAATTTAAAAATACCAAATTATTTTGCCAGCGTTGTCAAATATGTCAAGTTTGATTGATAAAGTTTTGAGCTAACCTCAAGGTTTGCTCAAAAACCCGACACGCATGGCGAAACAAAAAATCTTATCACCTGTCTTGTTTTTTTACACAAAATTGGCGTAAGCTTATCTTTGTCTTGTGTGAGGGAGATCGAAGCTATCAGTCGTCTATACTATTCTCTGTCTACGAGCAAAACCGTGGATATATCGTTGTTTATGACTGCTACTCGATGCTACAGCATAATATCTCAGATTGTTATCGAGTAATTTGTGCGAATGAATTAGTTAATTTATTGTAGAAACTGTCGTCGAAGCCTGTGGTCACAAGGTCGTGGTAACGAGTTCGATTCCCGGCATACCTTGGTAAAAAGTTTTTTATGATGCGTTCTCAACAATTAAAATTATTAGAAACTTATTAAATGCTCGGTTTTTTTTATATACTAGAAACTTATAAAATCGATTCTTTTTTTTTAATACTTGCAAGTTTAATAGTCACCAGTTTTTTTCAGGGGTGCATGAAAGGAGCCTCCCCGAGTGACGTACACAACGATTTCCTACGTCCGGCGCACCCTAGGCAATTCGCGAGTTCTCCAAAGCGAATTGGCTAATCCTTTCACCACGATGGCAAGCCAAAATAAAATTTGACTTAGCCATCGACACGACGAAGAAGTAGACCAGTTTTTTTATTAAAAATCAAACATGTGAACGTAAAAACGTTTCTAAAGGCTCTCGTCCACGACCGATAATCGGTTTCTTGTAGGAGGAAAAAACGTTCGGAAATGTATGCACACGTCCTACAAAAAAATCGTTTAGAAATTATATGAAATGACAGCGAGCCCGATTATTGGTTCTACAAAAACTTGTCGTTGCCATTGGAAATTGGCAAATTTATTAGATTTGGTCAAAAATACTAGATTTTCTGTTTTGCACCGGAAACCAAGGTAACGAGATAACAGTCTTTTGATAGGCAACCAATGGTCCTTGAGCGCCTGTAAGTGGTAACTGCTTTTTCCCCTGAGGATAATGTTATTGTTTTTGAAATGCCAGTAATTTCGCTGTCTAACATAACATCACGCCTATATTACCCAGAAGGGTGGGGCAAAAGTGTACAACACCCACATTTCACCTGCTATGTTTAGATAAAGCCTATCGCCATCCACCGGGCACAATTCCAACTCCGTGCTAATTTTGTGAGTATCCTGACGGGCAGTTCACAAAAACACTTTGCCCGACCCGGGAATTGAACCCGCGACCTCGGGAGTGGCGCATACCAGTAGACTATCAAGGCAGTAGTAACCTAACAATAATAGTAAAATATTAAAGTGCAAGAGATACCTTCCACGGTTATAGATTTGAACCCAAAAAAACCACCACCTCCAAGAACTTTATGTTCTCCTACAAAAACCTACTGACACACTTTCCTATCGATTTCTGATAAACTATAAAAAGAATGCCGTGTGTTAATATCAACACTAGTAAATTTGATAAAACCTTCACCCTATCCAGTCACGCAACTAAAAAGGGAACGGACATAAATAAATAGCCTATATCGTAAATATATAGGCCCAATAATATAATTATCCTGTCAAAGTTATTTGTATGTTTGATCGCGCTAATCGTAGACACTATTTGTTGGATTTGGATAATACTTTTTACATTTGATAGTCGAACTTTCAAAAAAGGTTATAAAATATTTAAAATTACGCTACAACTAAGCAGAGATAAGCAGTAACGTTCAATGGGGAGTAGCTAATCATTACTAAATACCCGCCATATTTTACAATCTTCTGCAGTAAATAAGCGTCTCAGGCAGCCATATTGACTTCGTTATGACATATTTCAAATTAATTATTGAATCGACACGAATATCTGCTGACGTCTGTGCGAGAATCTAAGGTTTCGCACAGATTATTATTGATTTATTTTATAGTAGTTCAGTTAGATAAATGTAGTAAGTAATAATATAGTTAAAAGCAGAATTTCATCAGTCTCTGATAAGATTTCGAATTGTTAAGTGTTGGTTCATTCAACAAACTTTGATACAAATTAGAATTTCTCCTCGATGGTCTAGTGGTTAGTGTATGCGCCTCTCATCGCAAGGTCTCGGGTCCGGTTCCCGGGTCGAACAAAGTGTTATTTGAGATCTTTCCGTTAGGAAATTCTCAACAATAGCACGGAGTTAGAATAGTGCCCAGTGGATGGCTATAGGGTCACCCTCTATCCCATGCCATGGGACTTTAAAATAACAGCGGCAGTGTGGGTGTTGTAAACCTCTGCCACACCGTTCGGAGTAATATAGGCGTGATTTTATGATATGTTATGATTTATGAAAGAACTATACTCTAAAGATAAATGTAAAATAAACCTATTACATATTAATTTCACTTAATAAGGTCGTTTACTTGACATAAAAAAACTGCTAATAAACATTTTTATACTACTTTAGTATTATAATTACTTAGTTAATCATCAAAACATATCGTTAGAATATTAATATTACTAATTAAGGGCAAACTAGTACAAATTAAGTAACTTAAATACAACTACAATAAAATAAAGTTAAAGGGTTCGTATGTTTGAATGCACTACTATCAAGAACTAGAAGTCGGATTTAGATCATTATTTTTGCATTTAACAGCGTATTTTTAGGAAACTTATTGGTTAATTAATTTTGCAACTAACAGGGCAGTAGGGTTCGGGTGAACTTGATAAACCAGCTTTTATACTTTACCTGTAGAGGAACAGGGTGTAATGTTCCTCCACCACAAAGCGAGGATCCTCCGACCAGGCTCGGTGGTATTGCCTGGCTGACAGCTGTCCAACGGTAGCGTATTGGAAGTTGTATTTATATACACTTGCTGTGATCATTTCGCTATCGCGTTTCAGCGCTCTTTGACAGTTATGACGTGTGTGTCACTTCTTGACGTTGTTAATGTCATACGTCATTTATTATGTGCGGAGCTGCCACATATACCTATAATAAAAGTAATAACGAAACCTTGAAAAAGGTTCTCATGGCATAGCTTAACTCGATTATTCCAGTAGTTTGTGAGATTTTGTAAATTAGATAATTGGACAAGAAGTGAGCCACAAGCAAGGGCTTATTGCATAATAACTGGTATGGTAAATGGCTATTCAGAAAAAACTAATAACTGGTATGGTAAATGGCTATTCAGAAATTGGACACACTTGCAATCGCTAATTGCGGTTGCTATTGTTGAAGCTGATGTCCAATCAAACTTGGGAGTTTTAGTATCTATTAAGACCCTTTAGTCTGAATTCAGAATCAGAATCAGAATCAGAATATGTTATTTGTCAAACATAGTACACACAATAATGGTCTTAACAATTTTTAGAGCGCTATGCTTTGTCATCACGACATACAAAGGTAGATATAAGATAGTGATAATTCATTATATAAGATTATAGAGTAATGAAATAATTGATTTTACATTGAGCAAGTATTAAAATTAAAAAAATATAAAATTAATTAAAAATATAAAAATTGAAATGTAGAATAAATTCATAAATAAAAATTTCAACAGCAAAATTATGTTCTACAAGGTATGTCAGGTAGAATTTATATTGAGACTAGCTTCCGTTAGCGGCTCCGCCCGCGTGATAGGTCGATAAAAAGTAGCCTATATTATTTCTCATGGCCTTGAACTATTCCCACACCAATTTTCATAAAGATCGATCTAGTAAATTCGAAGATTTTGGGTACAAACAAAAATAACAAAAAACAGGCAAACAAAAATTAGTAATGATTAGTTTAGAAGCAATACAGAGAGATTAACAGTTACGAGATGTGCGTTTATTTTAGGACAAAACTAGGTATTTTATTGTATGCATAGATTTTACCAGTACCAATATATTTTTTTATTTGTTAGTAAATTATAAAGCTAACGAGTTTTTTTATGAAATCATTGATTGATTTATCTATCCGTTTGATTGAACGCACTAATGTCAAGTCCGAATTAAAAATATTTTCGTGGTAGCCTGGTTATTAAGAAAGGCTAGAAGTTATATATAGCATCACGCTGTGAGTGACGGGAGCGGAATAGTAAAATTCAACGCAGATTAACCGCAGGGATCAGCTTGTAGGTTATAATACCTTTAATAACATAACATAACATAAGGGTGTGGCAGAGGTGTACAAAACCCACACTTCCCCTGTTATCTTTAGGTCCCATGGGATAGAAGTTGAGTCTATCGCCATCCACCGGGCACAATTCTAGCTCCGTGCTGCTATTTTAAACTGCCTGATGGATAGTTCACAATAAATAAAATGTTAAGATGGTTAGAATACCTATAGTTATTTTTTTATAATATAAATAAGGACACCTTTATGTGCCTAAACCAGGTTGTGTATTTCAACTTCTATTGATATTTTTATATCATCTAAATTTATTTATTTATTCATTTATTCACACATTAGCTTACAGTTAAAAACCAAGTCGCTTACATGCAAGTCATACAGTACAAGAAATAATAAAGCCATATAAAACTAATCACATAAATTGAAGATACAATTAACACATCATAAAAAAGTAATCTAACATAAGAACGTCATCAATTTATTACATTAAAATAATTAAATAAAAATAGATTACAATAGATTAGGATTAGAAAAATAAATAAAAAATTATAGCAATAAATGTCAGACACAGTATAAATCATGAATTACAATTAAAATTAATATTATTAAAACCGACGTGAGGTGAAGACATTATTATTGAAAATACGGGTTACTCACGTTACTTTAGCCGGGATATGCCGACTAGTTTCGAATCTAATACGTCTAGCACTGACTGACAGTGCTAGACGTCGCGCGGAGGTGACGACACGCGAATAACAGCCCAGTTGATGAATCTACGTATTAGATTCGAAACTAGTCGGCATATCCCGGCTAAAGTAACGTGAGTAACCCGTATTTTCAATAATAACAATTAAAATTATTTAAATAAAGCGCGACAGCTCCAGCTACATTGCCAATTTGATCAAAGAAAATGTCAGTATTTGGTGTGTTTTGTAAAAAGTTATTAATTGATTCAATTGCTCTACCTGTAGGGCTACTACTGGCGCGGAGTGACCGCCATGATACTGGGTAGGCGAGTAGCTGGTGTCGTCGTCTACCTGTAGCTCTAAGGTATTGATCAGGTACATATAAACTAATGCATTCCCGTACAGATGGGTTATCCACTTGATCATTAAGTAAAAGATAATAATGCATTATATTTGTAAATTGCCGCCTGAATTCTAAAGTATTTAGATCGACCATCCCAGAAACGAACATTGAGGGATACATATATGGATAATATCCATACTGTCTTTTGTACAAATATCTAGCAAATTTACGTTGTATTCTTTCAATCATAAGCGAGTAAAGCTTTTCTTGTGGATTCCACACGATTGCATTGTACTCTAAGCGACTACGTACATACGCATTGTATAGGACTATTATTACACGAACATTATTAAATTGTGACGAAGTTCTGATAATGAAGCCAAGTGCTTTATTAGCATCCTTACAAAGTTGGATCATATGCTCGTGAAAGTTGAGTTTGCTATCGAGAGTCAGACCTAGGTCACGGATGTTGGAGACCCGATCCAACGGTGCACCAGCTAACTCATAAGTAGTCGTAATTCGGTATGTTAAGTAAAAGTCAACCTATGCCAATTCCAAAACCATTTCGAGATTTCAGGTTCCCGAGTCGTATTTTCGTAATTTTAGCTCCTAAAATTGTAAGATTGCGTTTATTTTAACAAAAATATGTAAAATCAGATGACTTTCATTTGACCTCTAAATGACGTCACAAAGTAGGCTGAATTGACGAATTGTCAGTGCATTACAAAAAATATTCAACTGACAGTGAACTGTTAACTGTCAATGATTGTTATGTTCGTAGCTTTTCTGGTTTGTTTTTCGTTGCTCTAATCGTGCTTGTTCCTTGTGCTTTTCTCTTGACCAACCCTGCTATCTTTTGGACTTTGATATCGCCTACTACAGTTTCCACTGCTCGATTGAAGGAACTGCTTGCCCACCGTTTAGATTTTGTTTGAAATATGGACCAGTTTGTACGCGCCAACTCTACCAACTTGCCCAAATTGGACAATGTTATGATTCTGGAGTTCATGAATAATAATGATAACTATAACATTGCTGAAATCCGCGGGGCCCAGGCTTTGATGTAAGTAATAATATTGATACACAAATTATCGTAATCAAGTTTCAAATTGCTTATATCACCATTAAAGCGATAATAACCGACTTCTTAAAATTATTGTTACAGGTCATTTTGTGAATCTTACGTTGACACCGCTGTCGAGTATGTGTATGTGGAGGTTAAAAGAAACCAAGTCGAATGCATTGTAAGAGCTAAAGTTGTACCAGAGCATCGAGTGTCGGCTAAACCGTAACAATCAATGAAAAAGACGATGTATTACTACATACAACTTGTGATAGCTGATGGAGTTGCAGAAGATTTTATTATAGAAGTTAAATGCTCTGCTTCAAATAAAACATGATGTAGCTATGTTAATAATGGTATTGTGCATGACAGATAAATGTTGCTCAAATGCATGCTGCAAATAAAAGTAAAGCTGTATTTTGCATTGCTGATCCTAAATTTGAAGAAAATAAACAGATAACCTTGCATTGGTTAAATTATGATGCTCAAATACACCAGGGATTTAATAAAATAAGCAGATTTTTTTTGAAAACTTATATTTACAGAAAAATTATTTATAGTGCAAAAACATTAAATATAAAAAATATTTAAACCACACTTGTTTATTATTTATTTACATTTATACATTTGCTGTCTCGTTGGTCGAGTGGTCGGAAAAGTGTGATTGCAAAAAAGGGATTCTGGTTTCGATTACTGGGTTTACATGATCTTCACAACAATACAAACGCCGCCCAGGCACGTATTCCACATTCACTTCCTCGCACCACTTCTTTTTCAGAGTTTCTTTTACCAACACAAAAACTTAGTGCCGGCTATTAGTAGTAGTGTTTTTACAAGACAGGATGAAGCATTTCGCACTAAGAGTCTTTGCTCGATTCATTATAAATGGTTATTATCTTTTTATATCACTTTTAACAGCGAAAATCACGGCAAAACAAGTAATTAGCCAAAGTCAAAGCAAGAATGAAGAAAAAATAGTGAGCTTGAGCATCATTCATCCGAGTCATATGTCAAGTGTCACTGTCAAATTTGAAGTCCCGGTGAAGTTCCTTATTTTTTTTAAATATACTTAAAATGTGTCAAGGATCTAAATTATTCAGGCTACTTTGTGACGTCATCAGATCAAAAACTTTAAAAAATCATAAAAAAATAACCAATGCATAAAAAAATAAAATATTCAAATTAGTTGTTTAAAATAACTGTCTCTACAAATTAAAAATAAAAAAAAAATCACAAAAAAAAACTTAACATACCGAATTGGAGAGCGGGATCGAGTAAATGTAATTGTTTTGCATTTTGCCGTATTAAATGATAATTTGTTTTTTATACTCCAATCGACCACTGCGTCTATGTCACGCTGGAGTGCAGCACAGTCATTGGTGTCGGTTATCGAAAGGTATAATTTTAAATCATCCGCGAACATCAAACATTCTGCTCTATGTAGAACACTTGGTAAATCATTTATCATAATAAGAAATTGTGTGGGCCCCAATGTACTACCTTGACTTATGCCAGAACGAGTGTAATACTCTTGCGAAGAGAAATTGTTCATTGTGACGTACTGCTTACGATCCCGAAGATAGTCCGCCATGAATGTTATTAACTGTGTAGAGAATCCGATCGAGTAAAACTTAGACAAAAGAACATCATTATCAACGAGATCGAACGCCTTCGAAAAATCAAAATAAGCAGCGTCAGTTTGACAGCCCGACGTCATTCTAGTTGAAACATAATCAACAAAATTGAGATGATTCGTGAGAGTGGAACGCGCAGGCCGAAATCCATGTTGGGTATCACTTAAAGATGCTCTAATCTGTTTAAAGATGCAGTTGTTGATGATTGACTCAAACAATTTTCCAAATACTGATAGTACTGCGATAGGTCTGAAATTAGTAATTGCAGTTGGTGATCCGGTCTTAGGTACTGGCGTGACCCTTGAAACCTTCCATTTGCTTGGGTACGAGCAATTTTGTACCGAGAGATTGTATAGGTACAGGAGAGGTTCCTCTAAAACTGAAAAACAATCCTTAACCAAAAAAGCGGGTATTTTATCAGGCCCTCCAGCAGACGATGCCTTTAAGCGGCGTACTGCCAAAGTAAACTCTTTGTGTTTAATGTGTCCTATGCTTATATTGGACATGCAGTCTATAGAAGCTATACTAGCTGCGTCCTGCACAGCTTTCACTGGATCGAGGGTTGGAGTATTTTTATGAAATACTGAGTTAAAGTATTGCGCAAACGCATCAACAGCCTGCTGTCCATGCACTATTTTATCTTGGAAGATGAATTCCCTATTTTGCTGTCTGTTCATCCGTTTACTCTTGACATATTTCCAAAAGGCTGATGGATCGGATGAAATATTATTTTCAACCTTTGTCATGTAATTTTTGAAAGCTGTACACACTAATTCTTTCACTTTTTTGCGATAATATCTAAAAAGCACACTATTAATCTCTTGGCCGTACATTTTAAACATTTTTAGATTGTAGTATTTCATTTTTATAAAACCTATTATGTCAGGAGTGTACCATATTGGATACAAATATTTACGGTGTGAAAGAACGCTTTTTTTACGGACGTGAACACTTATAACATTATTTAGTTTATCATAGAGCATATCTACAGCTCTATTAACATCCTGCTGCGACAAAAGGTCGGTCCAGTCAATATTCGCTATGTCAGAATACAATCCGTTAAAGTCCGCCTTACGGAAATTCCATTCTGTATACTCAATAACTTCTGGTTTAGATCTTGGGATTTCAATTACTGCGTCGTTACTAGACATATCAATTAAAATTTCCAAGGGAGGATGGTAGGCGTCCATCGGCACTAGATGCTCAGAATTACTTGTAACACTGATATTATTAAATTCAAGAGTCGTCAAAACCAAATCCAACATGGATCCATGTTTGTTAGATATATTGTTACATTGTTGGAGTTTGCAGTAATCCAAAAATAATTCAAATTGAGCTTTTACAGACTTGGTACACGACTTTAAATTGAAATCACCAACAATTACAAACTGATATTCACTATAAGTGTTTATTATATTTTCGATACAAGTTAAAACGTCTAGGTATTGTTTATTATTGTAGTTAGGTGGTAAATATACAACACCCAAAATTAACCTGATATTTTTTCTAGTGACTATTGCAAACAGTAATTCTTTGTCGTCTGTCAAATCATCTATGTTTTGGATTCTTTTTACTGTATAACAGTCTTTAACGGCCAACAGTACTCCTCCCCATCCAACATCGCCAAGACGATCTCTACGTAACACCACGTATCCAGAAGGGAACAATTCAGCATCATAAACAGAACTATTAAGGAAAGTCTCAGTGAGAGCAATGAAATCACAGGTAAAAGAAGAGACATTGTTTAAAAACGCTGCTGTTTTTGACCTGACTCCTCTGGTATTTTGATAGTACATACAATATTTTTTAAATTGGTAACGCTTTTTAAATCTTAAAATCTATAAACTATAAAATCTTAAATACTATAAACTCGCTAACTATGCTAAGCAAATTATATACTTAAAATTATGGCTTAGTGGTTAAAGCGACTGCCCGGTAGCAGGTTCAAATCCTGCCGGTCCCATATTTTTTAATCTGTTTCTTAGCACAGGTTGTGTACGCTAATGGTAATCGCCACAGTTATAACGTACTGACAGACGCACACACAAAGCTAACTTAAGTTATTTAAAATATTACCACAATATTGCTACTGTTATGTCTGTACTATCTGTATCAATAACAATTTCACATAATAATTACTATACAATGGGTTTGTCTCAACACAGGCGACGAAGTAAAATTATAAACAGTTTAGCACGAGTGTTTGTTATTCTACTCCCTCAAAATTATCTTAGCATTTCATTTAAATTTGTTATCTTACACGACTCACATAACTACAGCCCATGGACATTAACAGTTAAAAGCATATATATTAACAATAAAAGCATATTGGTGTTGTATTGATTTAACTGCGGACTACGGTGCTATGCCTCTTGTGCCAGTAATCTCACCACCAAACCGGAACACAGTAAAGCCTACACTACCATTTGGCTACAAGTTAAAGGTAAGATGGTTAAAATCTTGAGCTCTTTCACAAAAGCTTCACAATCATTATTTGTTTCTTTTGCTGGCTACTATTTTCGAACAGTCCAATTTATTCGATAAAATCAAAATAAACCTTCATAGAGCACTTTAAGTCACTTAATTGCCTATAAATATTTGTCAATAGCTCGCGATAAAATCTAGAAATGTGGAATAAAATAAACAAGTTGTTTGACTAGTTTTGGTTCTAGTTAAAACAGTAGGACTGGTAATCCATTAATATTATCTCTCATTTGTTGTTTCAATAGTGTTTGACAGAATAACCAGGGTAATACCTATTTATGGCAAATAAATATGAAGGAAATATGCCATCTAGCAGCGATAGCCGAGTGCGAGACCGTAGGACTGCTAAGTCAAGGTCTCGGGTTCGAACCCACGGCACACACCTCTATCAATAAATCGTTAAGATTCGTCTTTTCGAAGATAAGTGTGTATTTATCATATAAAATATCGCTTGCTAACGGTGAAGGAAAACATCGTGAGGAAACCTACATGCCTGAGAGTGCCTAAAAAAGTGCTTGATGGTGTGTGAAGTCTACCAATCTGCACTTGGTTAACGTGGTGGACTATGGCCTAACCCTTCTCATCATGAGAAGAGGCCCGCGCTCAGCAATAGGACAAGTATTAGATACAGGGCTGCTATTATTATGCCATCTAGTGGGCGCAAGAGCGAGGCTGCCAGTATTCTAAGAGACTTAGATACTAACGTAGTTCGGTTAGAGCTCCCAGAAGACATCTTCTCTCTGCTTAGCTTCGGCAGTGAATCTTGATTGGTTATTCAAACACATCTCCTCTCGTCTCCACTTTAATGGTTGCAGGGCAATGGGCATACGTCTCGCGAATGGATCTCTTTATCAGAATATCAACTTAGTTACCCTTCAAAGACCTATTCTGCGATCAGGCATCTGTATCAAGTAAGTATTACTGATAAATATAACACATCTTGTCGGTATAACAGTAACACTATTTATTATATCTGCTACCGTTTTGAAGCAACATCTTTGTACAATGTTTGTACATGCATAAGCACTTCTTTTTTAGTCGTCTGTTTGTACAAGCTTACAAGCCAATACATCTTTAGTCCCCCTTTAGACCTTGACATCAAACACACCTTTGCAATGGTACTTTACAGGATTCTTTGTAAGTTTGATCATTGAGAATTGCAGATTTGTCGCTATATCTGAGGGCTAAGATATTTTAGATGCCTACTGTACGAGTTATTTGGGCTAGTCTAATAAAGTAACTAGTCAAACAAAAAGAGTTTCGTGTCGTCCCGTGGCGTGATTCTGTAAGGGTATCAGCCGGTTTAGAAAATTTAGTGCATCCTTATTTCCATACAAATACGGTCGATATTTGATTGATAGAAATTAAAATGTCGTGTAAATCCATTATGAATACGCATGCCGTACCCCGTACTGGGTTGTGGATACTACTTTTAATAGTTACCCTAAGGTTGTAAAAGCCTGTATATTATCAAAGCTAATGTCTATGTCACTCTGACGGGCGTAACTTTAAGCAATATAATATGTACCTACTTGTATTCAGCCGAATTTGTGAAGCCGACCTCTATGTAATTTGAAAAATGCTCGAAAAATTATGAGGACCTGTAATTTTATTTTTTTTTTATACTACACCCACAGCGAACGAACGTGTATGGTGAGTGGAGTACAGCCCAGGGACATCAACTTTCAACAAAAGCAGATTAGATGCGTCGCTGCAGGTGAGGGCATCAGAGGGGTTTCAGGGCCTGATCTCACCACTAAACTGGAACACAGTAATGGAAGCACTACTATTTGGCGGCAGGTTCAAGGTGAAACGGTGTGGCTGCCGCCCTCGAGCTCATTCACAAGAGCTCTGCCACCAATTTGGGCCTAATTTCACCGCAAACCCGAAGCCAAAATAGATACCCCGAACTTCTTTACAAAATCTCTACCAGTATTGAAATTCAAATATCACTCAATAAAACTCCAAAATCATTAACCAGCGTCATACATCCGAATTCCATACACATGCGCGTGCGCACATATCAAATATACAGTTACCTAGATTAATGTTTGATCTGACCCCTGGCTCTTGGTCTCTGGATGTATCTACCATCTGTCAATGGTAGTTACTGTTGTGATTAATTGTGTGCGGTTGGTTTTAAATTGTTGCTAGAGAGGTGTTTTGCTGAACAAAGTTAGAGTGTAAATGGTAAGTGATAACGTGAAATCGTCGCAAAGTCTTATTCATGTTCCATTGTGTGCATAATAGGCTCCCGTAAGTTTTTAAGGGGATCACTACATAATATATACTATTGGTTGAAAGTCATCAAAGGTACAACTTATAATCAGAGAAAAGTAGAAGTTGATAGAACGGTTTAGTTTCATTTTATATGAAACGTCAGCGTGTCTCCACTCAGGGGCCGTTCAAATATTACGTAAGCAGATTTATTACAATTATTTACCCCCCCATCCCCCTTGTCAGCAAAAGTAAGCAAAGCTTTTACCCCCTCCCCCCATGCTTACGTAAACATTTTTGAGATAAAAATGTATTTTTTATATATTATAATTATAATGGTATAATTTAAAAATTAGAAAGTAGATTTAGGATAGAGATTAGATTTTACTGATGCAGTATTCAACATAGAGAGAGAGAGTAAGGGACAAAAATATTATAATCTTACGAACATAACAAACTTATTTTAAATTTTCGGTAATTTTGTACTTTCGTACTTGTATGAGATTTTTTAAAACTTTCATACAATTTTTGGTATAACTTGTATTTGTCTATTTGAAACGACATCTTATTTAATTAAACGTTAAACTTTGGCTAATGGAATCAACGGTAACACAAATGTTAAGTTGCTTTGCTATGCTTACAACACGTACGTCTACTCGCTATAGTATCCAAACAAAACAATACACTGACGAGAAGAAATTTAGACAAGTGAACAGCGCGTGGTAATTCCCCGAATCGGTTCTTAAGCGAGTGCCTAAACGTATGCGTGCGGGAATCCCAAAAAATGCGTTTCGTTTTCAAGCATAGACAATGTGAGGGATGCCATTCGTGTAAAAAAGTAAATAACTACCAATGACGTAATCATCATCTAGACTCCCCTTCCCCCCATGTCATCCAAAATAAGCAAAACAAAGACCCCCCCACCCCCCATAGTGCTTACGTAATACTTGAACGGCCCCTCACACATGTAAATACAGAAACATATGCATTTCTGACTTGCATAGGTGAATTTAGTCATTAATAGGTGCAAACATTTTACTACGCTTACTTGATATTAATTAAACACCTTTGTTTATGACAGTTATAATAATTGTAATTGTATTTAAAAACCAATTCATCCTGATTTATCTGACTTGTGTTATTTCCAAAAATAGACAGTAGAGTCACAGTATAAATATGTACAACTGTGGTAGAGTGGAAGTCATAATCGTTCGATACTTTTGGTGTAGATAAAACTGTCGATCGACGTCAACTAATCTATTCTACCATCGACCGATGGCATCGATCGATCAATTGGTGTAGTCATCATCATCATCTTGACTCATCATCTACAGCCTTCTTTATCCCACTATCAGGTATAGACATATATTTTACAGTGTGGTTACCCTTAAATTCACCTTCAAAATAGTTGTCACCGCCCTTAAATCTCAAATATAAAAACCTTCATAATTATAGCGTAGTCTTTAAAGACAGATCTAATAACTTGATACCGAGTGAAACCGGAAGTTTTTACATTCACAACTTCATTCATAAAATAATGCAAAAACCAATATAAAAAGACCTATGTCCTTCCTTACATTCAAAGTTTACTCCCACAATTCTATTTGATAGCGAATCTAAGACAGGTCTGTATAAAGTGGATCTATGTACTTGTGTAGGCGTATTTTTTTAATATAACGATGTAGGGCTTCCGATTCTTCCTTTCGATTGAAAAAAGTCCCTTTTTAATGCACATGTGTTTTAGAACACGTGCTGTCGAATTGTGCTTTTTTCTAACTTTTGATTTGATTATGTGATTTGTTTGTTGGTTTAGTATGGACATGAATTTATTAAGATATTATTTTTTTGAATAAAAAACAACGCGCGCTACAGAGTTATTGCGATTTAACTGCGATTTATTTCTTTGTTTTTAACCGACTTGAAAAAAAGAAGGATGATCTCAATTCAATTGTATTATTTTTGTATTATGTTTGTTCACCGATTACTCGTCACAGATGCACACGATGCTTATCAGGTCACGATTTGATTTAAAATTGTTTTTCCTATATTAAACCTCCTCGCATATTAGCATCTAGCAGTCAGCATCTCATGTTGCTGAGCTGATGCTGGAAGGTACTACTCCTTAACGGTTAATTAACGCAGATAATTCTTTAAACATAGGCACCTTCGGGCTTATTTACTGTATTTTTTTCAGTTAATTATACACAGATGAGGCAATATGTTGCATATTACTTAGGTATTCCTTAATTTTTAATTGCATTTTTTGTAATTCAGTGTCACTATTATAGTGGAAGAACTATTGTGAATAAACTCGAGGAAACAGCACCGTCTCACCCTTATCCAGCCACCAAATAATACTTGAACATGAGCCATAAAATCTAAAGATGCTATGCTTCATGTGCAAATGCTGTGCAGCTGTAGTTATCACTTATCATGATGAAAACTACAAACTCGGTCGTCGTATAATGAATAATGCGTTTTAAACTCAGGTTCTACCCACCTAGTATACTGGTGGTAGAGCTCTTGTGAATGAGCTCGAGGGCGGCAGCACCACCGTCTCACCTTTAACCTGCCGCCAAATAGTAGTGCTTCCATTACTGTGTTCCGGTTTGGTGGTGAGATCAGGCCATGAAATTACTGGCACATGAGGTATAATACCGTAGTCCTAAGCTGCAGCGACGCATCTATAATCTGCTTTTGTGGATTGTTGATGTCCATGGGCTGTACTCCACTTACCATCAGGTGGACTACACGTTCGTTCGCTGTGGGCGTAGAATAAAAAAAAAAACCTAGGCAGGTCCACATTATGCTCCACGAAACCAAAACCCAACTTGTTCTATCGTGCACTTGGTGAACAAAAACTATGACAAAATGTCGGAGACTGCACTTCCTCGTTTTTATGGCGTCGCAGCTGCCGAAGCACGTGCTGCATACGGGCAAGACCACACAGAGGAGCTTTGATAACTGTGCTACGGGATTGATAAGGTTTTTAGAATATGGGATACCTATAGCCCTGTGGAGACATTTGGCGCAGAGGGTTTTTAAGGTTATGGGTAGGTAAACTTCAGATAGTGGTAGCAATGAAGATAGATTTAATGAATGAGCTTGATTTTATTGCTGTCCTTAACAAGCATATCATATCATTACGCATGTATTACCGAGAAGGCAGGAAAGAGGTGAATAACACCCATATTTTACCTGTTTTGTTTAGATCCATCGACATTAGCCGGACTCAATTCCAACTCCGTGCTGCTAACTATAATAGGCATGGTGACTGATCTATTAGATAGTAAAATATAGAATACCTTATCAAACTATAGGTAAACATAAACCAATTGAAATATTTTTGTTACATACTATAAATCTAACTCATTTTATGATCATCCAAAGTTTCATGGACGAGTTCATTTTTAAAATACGAAATTATTCGATTTTTTTTTTATCATTAAATTACATACACAATTTATAGCAATATTTGTAATAAAACCATTTTTATAAACGCAATATTTCGTATATCTATCAAACAAAATTCATAATTTCACATACAAAATACTCTAGCGTGACGTCACGCTTGAGTAGCCTTTTGTTTGGAGCGTTTGGGCGAGTCTATTATTAATGTGAATTTGAAATTGTATTATCTCAGGAAGTTTATGTTAGGTCAAAGTAATTATTGTAATGATGTTTCTTATATCAAGAGGTGTTTCAATTACATACAAAAATAAAAATTAGTCATCATGCCTATTATATCTAGTTAGCAAACTTGCATGGGCTGTGTTTACTCCTTATTATTATCTTGATTAACTTCTTGTTGATTATTTTTATAGCTTCTTCTTCGTCGTGTCGATGGCTGAGTCAAATTTTATTGGTCCAATAAGTGGCCACTGTTATGGCGCTCTCGTCGGCGTTCATGAGCGCCTCTCTTGTGCAGGTGGTACGGCATTTTGGACATTCAGTAAGGTGGTCAAGGTTTTGACTTGCCATCGTGGTGAGAGGATTAGCCAATTCGCTTTTAAGAACTCGCAAATTGCCCAGGGTGCGCCAGACGTAAGGAATTGTCGTGTACGTCACTCGGGGAGGCTCCTTTCATGCACCCCATTTTTATAGCATTTAGCTATGCTTAGCAAATGATACTAAGAAACAGTTGAAGGAATTATGGGACCGCCAGGAACCTGTGACCTTCTTTAGAGTCCTGGCAACAGGCGACCGTAAATAGTTGGTTAAAGCGGCTGCCCGGTGTGCAGAAGGTCGCAATTCAAATCCTGTCCTGTCGTAACCATAACTTTTCAACTGTTTCTTAGTATTAGGTTAATTGTTATATCTTTTGTTATATAGAAAGCAAGAAAGAAAGCATTTATTCCGATCACAAGCACAGGACAACAAAAAATAAAAAACAGAGAGAGAAGTACACAATGCTAGAATACTTATTAAGCGACGTACAAGATAGATACTTAAAGCTAATAAATGTAGCATGCTGCCTCTATGCTGGAATCGGAAAGGTCCCCAACTCAGTTTTAGCTGAAATGGTGCAACACCACACAGCACTGATTTTCAGTTAATAATATCAATCACATACAATAATAATGTTAACAATAGGTAACTTTCACAACTACATACATTCAACATATAACCCAAAAATAAAATTCATCTCACATAAAATTTAATTCTTTTCATTCTTCACATCCAACAATAACAATACAAATATTTAAATGATTTAGGTAAAGGGGTCACAGCTTTATTAAAATAATAAAGCTGTCTGTTTGTTTGAGCTTGCTAATATCTGAAACTACTAGTCCGATTTTAATATTTTATTTTGTATATTATAGTCCAATTTCCAAACAAAGTTATTCAGTATTTAATATCACGCTTTCATCTACGAGAGCAGAGCAGTAATCTTAAACATGAATAAAACCGCGCACACATAAAATTTGCATCACCAATATCTCTTGTATAGGTATGTATGTTTATGATTTATATAAAAACAATTGTTTCGGTCCGCGGTTGATATATTTTCATTTGATATGTGTTTAGAGATTAGTTATAGTAGTTGTTTGAAGTTGTTAGATTGTAGTATAACATCAATTGTAATTGTTATGATTAATTCAAATTGTAAAGAGATTTGCTTGGATAGTTTAATGGTTATGTATGATTATTTTAAATTGCTGATTGATTGATCTTGTTTTGAAAAACTTTAATTAATTTTAAAACTATCGTGTTGCATGATTATTATAGTAATTTTGAACAGTATGCTATAGAAAACGGCCGGTGTAAACGTTGCTAAAAGGCAAATAATATGCATGATTTGCCTTAATTCCTGTTCAAAATTACTATAATAGAAAAACTTAGTTTAGATTTCTGATATTTTATAGTTTATTGCATAAAGCGATTTTGAAAATTTGTTTGACTGACTGTACCAATATATTCTTTATGAAAAAGCAATGAATGATTTGAATGAAGCATTTACCATGCAATGAAATTAAAGTACAGTAATATACGTACGTGAAGAACTCTAAACGAATTTGATTGATTTTGGTCGAGTAGAATGTTATTATAATAGTGTGTATAACTGCGCTTTTAGCGGCCAATGGAGCCGCTAATTCATGCTGTGCAGATATAGACCTATTCTGGTAGATTTTTGAAGTATCGAAACGATATTGAATCGAGATAGCTTCTGTTTAGGCTCAGTAATAATAATAATAATGTTTATTTTAGAAAAAAAACATGGTTAAACAATAGAAGCGACAAAAACATTTTAGAAAGATAGAATTATAATATATGTATAACTTATACAGAAGGAGCGGTGACGTTAGTAGGTACCTGTACTAATGCGAACATTGAATCTCAGGCACCAGCGCCTTTCATTTTTGTAATTATTGTATAAAAGTATTATCGATCTACTATGTTGTGGAACAAACATTATAAACAATTATATTTAAACATTATAAATGAAAAATGTAGAAAATTACTTTATTTTCGAGTAAATGAGTGTGCTCATCACTTTGTGTGTTTGTGTGTGTCAGTTGCTTTTTTAGACTTGGATTTGATTGTTTGTAATACCGTGCTTTGTGTATTTCTTTTAAATAATATTACCTTCACACTCTAGAAATAATATTTATCAAAATTTACTCGTTTCTAGTAGTAACATAGATCTCATAGGAAAAAACCTTCAAAGCTTTTTGCTTAGTAATATCATATCACGATATCATGCAGCTACTAAAAAAATCTGCTTTGAACAACCCAATAGGTATGATCGTTTTGAATAAGAGCTGAATGGAGTCAAATCGAAAAGCAAAAGTAAATATGAAACTAAACTTCAATCCATCGCGTTTCGTAGCGCGCTGTAATAGTGCCCAATTATTGAGCCTATTAAATTTAATAATATATTATGCTATCGACAAAAGAAACGTATTTTAGTTAGAGACGTAACAGTGGTCGCTAGACTCGCTAGCAGTCTTCTAATGAAATAAACAATAAAAACGACACTGTACTTTAATTCCTGAACCAAAACAAGGTTCCTATAAACAGCCTTGAGCTCGATCAAGTTCAAAATAATAGCAGTTATCGAAATAAAATCTACCAGAATAACCCTATTCCAGTAGGTCAGGTCGTAGTGCAGAGCCATCACTTTCTCCACTTCTCCATTAGACACCAGCCCATCTGTCTCAGTCAAATTACACACGAGTCACATTTTTTACCACTTCACACTGTGATTCGATGGTAAATGTTTTGGTAAAACATTCGACAAAAACTTTGAAGTTAAAACTAACACTTGAAAAAAACGTGGTTTGGTGTTAAGCCATATGATTTTTCAATGAATGGCTTCATATTGAAAATTAACAATTATTTTCTTTATTCATTACTTAAATTATAAAATAATGAAAAGTCATAAAAAAGTGGAGTTTGGTGACAATGAAATATTTTTTTTTGCTAACATCATATTTATTTACATGCGTAGTTTCCTTTTTATCACAAAAAAGGAGAAGGTCATAAAAATATTGAAATTAAGCTATGTTTAATATTCTCTTATGAATAAGATGTTATTTTTACGCGATAAGATTTTTTTTTGACATTTTTGTTCGCCTAACAAAAGTCTAGAAACTAAAAATGACTATCAAATAACTTATGAAAGTGTTTATAAAAAAGCTTTGTTGAATGTTTTAGAAAAGGTTTTTAGAAACACTAAATGCATTTAAAATCTAGGATGTTTAGTTTGCTTTTACCAAACTTTTTTAGATGAAATCTCTCTTAAGAAATGCATTTACAAAAGTAAGTAGGCACTTTACATCAAGTATTTATATAGTTTATTAGCTGTTAAAAGCTTAGTCATGATTTATAATTGAATTGTAATTATACGGTATATTAATACTGATTAACTTTTTTGTTCGATTACACTTTATACTACTATATAACAGGAAAAGATCGCAGTATAAGTAACAAATACCGAATTGAAGATAAAAGGTATTTTTTTAATGCCACCTAAAACGGTAATTCTTATTATACATATTTGTATGTTTATTAAAGGGGTAATTTGCTGTTAAATATAATTGGTTGGTCTAAGATCCAAAAAAAAATACAAAATTTTAAGTTCTTCTTCTTCTTCGTCGTGTCGATGGCTGAGTCAAATTTTATTTTGACTAGCCATCGTGGTGAAAGGATTAGCCAATTCGCTTTGGAGAACTTGCGAATTGCCCAGGGTGCGCCGGACGTAAGGAATCGTTGTGTACGTCACTCGGGGAGGCTCCTTTCGTGTACCCCAAAAAAACATAGCTCTTCCTTGGCAATCGGGTACAAAATCCTTCGAAATATATAAAACCACATCGCCATACTCAAACGAAACTAAGTTGATGACACACAAAAACTGAAGTACACTCAATCACGAAATGCAAAAACGAACCCTTTACCAAATAACCCAAAAATAACCACGTGACATCACCGTCTGTCCCGAATGGCTTCGCACATGCTAAACCGAAAATAACCAACCAAACATATGCACCCAAAAAAGTAACAAACATAAGAATCATGCAATTCTACGATAACCGTCCAAGTGTTAACTTTGAATATAGAACAACTGTTTGAAACGCAACGGAGCAAATAATTAAAAAGCTATGCGTGAGCCCCGGTGTTGCCTGTAAATTTGACGTTTTATTTTGTGGTTGCAACACTTCAAACTTGAAAAAGGTCATAAATGTCGTAAAAATTTATGGTTTCAGCCCGATGAGAGACTATTGGATTTTCACGTCGAAGGTATTAAAGGGATTATGTTTTTTTTAAATAAAGTGGTGCTCAGGCATTTGATTTTTCGATTCGAAAGTTTCGATTCAGCATTACGTTTGTGCGATAAATTAGCAAATCGTAATTATGGTCCAAAAACTTTACATAAACAGTCGATTTTACATATGACGCAGACATAAAAAGTATGATCATGTATCTGCTTATCGCTCTGAGCTCAAATGGCTACCTATTCGCCCACGCCGTAGTTTGCGTGCCCTCACCACTCTTTTCTCCTTCCTTAACTCCCCAACTCCACCCTTCTATTTAATACCTTACCTCCAGTATTTGAGCTCTAATCATGCTAGAGATCTACGGTCATCTAATAACAGACTGCTTTTATGTCCTTCACACACTACTGGCTTTGTCCATTCTTCTTTCTTCGTTCAATCCGTTCTTCTGTGGAATGCGCTACCTCTGGAAATCAGGATGGCAACAACTCGTTACAGTTTTAAGATTAATGTGCGTAGATAAACTCTTGACTGAGCGATTGGCAGAATCATCATAATATTTCTTATTTATCATAAATAATTATCAACTTCTCCTGAACCTGTATAATTATGTATATATTATTATTATTTTATTTATAAATGTATGTATTTAATATGTTTTAAATTATTATATTTTTTTTATTTTTTTTTCAGTACTATGTATATTTATTACGTATTTTATATAATATGTACTTCGTCTATTTACATATCAATAATTATTCATTTGTCTTATCTGCACCTACCTATGTTTATCTCTGCACCACCCTAGGTTTACTGTAAGAGAATGCCATAAGGCATTAAGTCCGCCTATGTACTATTTATTTGTGCAAAAGTTAAATAAATAAATAAATAAATAAAACAACTCCCAGATTCAATAAATTTGATAAAAATTAGTAAATAAATAATTTAAAAAAAGCCTTTTATTTCCTTTGCAGTAATAATATAGCAAAAAGCTTACATTCTAAACTTATTTCTTAACAAAAATTTATTAAATCTAATCTTATTCTTTATGTGTTTTTTATATTAAGTTTCATTTATTTATTTACCATGCTATTCTCTACTTATTTTAAAACTAAATTATTTATATTTTTGTACTTATTTTTTTAAACAAACAAACAAAACAAAATCAATAAAACAATTTTAAAATCTACGCACAAAACGCGGACAAACAAACCACTTCTATATATAACCCCAACAGATATCAAAGAAAGGGTATACAGATTCTTCCCTTGGATTGAAAGGGCCTTTTTTTACAAAAAGATAGGGTCTTTCGGCCAGGTGCCGTCTTTACCGGAAATCTGTAGCGCAACCCGTTCGCAACGGAAACAGCGCATCCCTTAGAACTTAAAAAACAACCCCCTTTCGGTTATTTTATTACCTTTCTTTAAGAGGTGCCTAAAATATGTTTATTTTTATACCTTGATAGACAAAGGGTTATTTTTAATTAGTGAAAGAAGCTGAAAACGCATAAAAACTGTGTATTTTTAGAATAGAGGACAACATGCTCGTAATCTTATGCCTAAATCAGCTAGAATAATATATATATATTACTTTTCATTGTAGGGAGTACACTTAATTTTAAAACAAACAATACGAAAAAGGTTTTATTTATCTTACTTTTAGCTATTCGCCGTAGTTTTTCAATATTTACCAAGACAAAGAAGTGACCAGAGCTCACAAATAATCAACGTCTTTAATTATCATGATAAATAAATATAAATATCTCACAACTTACAAACTACGCCATCTAGTCCCAAACTAAGCAGAGCTACTAGAATAAATCATACTAATACATATATACTTGTGTAAATACATACTTATGATACATAGAAACACCCAGACTAAGACAAACTCCCATGTTTATGCACACAAAGATTTGTCTTAAGCGGGAATCGAACCCGCTATCCGGTCGTACACGACACTTTGATGAAAACATTACAATTATGTAATGGTTGGCAGTATCTTTGAGAACAATCTACAACCTTCAAACTGGACAGTCCTATCTCAATATACAACGCCAATATTATCATACTAAACATATTCGCAAATAAAATGGTCACTCTCCCCATACGGAATGGGGTCTTAAAATCACTTACAACAGGTGGTTGGCGAAAGAGGGGAGAATTCAATATGTTATTCACATGATATACAAACAGAACACTTGTAAGCTTTATTTTGTGAGATACTAGCTGTTTAGTGCGGGTTTGCTTGGCAATATTATTTTAGAAATATTTTATCGCAAAATTTGATATCAGGCTAAATCACTGAACAACTCTTGACATAATCAGGCATGGAAGTAGCTTTAGCATTTCAGAGAATGTTTAAAGTAATTTAATGAAAATGAAAGGTTTTATTGTTTGTATGTTTGTAGCGCTTTAACTAAAAGACTACTCGATCGATTTAAAAAATTCTTTTACAATTAGAAAGCTTCATGCTCACCAAGTAACATAGCTTATATTTCATCAAAGTAGCACGAATGGGAATCTAGTATTAAATAAAGTTAAAATTGTTGCAATGATTGCCTCTTTGGTCTAGTGGTTAGCGTATGCGTCTCTCACCGCGAGGTCTCGGGTTCAATTCCCGGGTCGAGCAAAGTGTTATTTGTGAACTCTCCGTCAAGAAATTCACAATAGAAGCCCGATGGCAATGGTGATAGGCTCACCCCCATCCCATAAGACCTAAACATAACAGGTGAAGTGTGGGTGTTGCACACCTCTGCCACATCCTTCTGGGTAATTTAGGCGTGATGTTATGTTGCAATTTAAATCTTTATAGACAAAATTATTGACGACCGGATGGCGGAGTGGGTAGTGTACCTGCCTGCGACGACGAGTTCGTGGGTTCGATTCCCGCTTAAGACAAATCTTTGTGTGCATGAACATGGGGGTTTGTCTTAGTCTGGGTGTTTCTATGTATAATAAGTATGTATTTACAAAAAAAAAGTATAGGTATATAATAGCTCTGCTTAGTTTGGGACTAGATGGCGTTGTGTGTGAGTTGTGAAATATTTATTTATTTATATTTATTTAAAATCAAAACATTTTCTCCGAATTACCGCGCTATTTAAAGCTCAGCTCGAGACAACACATTTGTAAGAAACAAAGAATAAAAAAACATTAATTAACTTTATTAATACCATATGATAACTTCTTGAAATAACTTGACGCCAAGGTAACCCCTTTGAATGTAAATCAAAAGGGTTGAGCACATATTTAGGTATGATTTATTCATAACGAAATGTTGTTGTGTTATTCATAACGAAATGTAGAATATTAGTTATATTTGAGACTTGTTAGCAGCTGTGGTTATGGAGATTTTTTAAGAGATTCTACCCTCTTTGTATCGTCTGTCAGCGTCTCCGGAATCTTGGCCACATATGGTTAGTTTTTTATGATTATCATCCTAAAGATGGTGAGAATATATTAGAAACAAATAACTTTTTATGTACTGTACAAAAGTTGAAATTTGGAAAGCTTTTAATTTAAGGGTCTAATTGAAACATCATTAGTCGACGGATTGTCGGTCGACTAAATAGACCAACATTACGTTAGTAACACCCGTATTTCATAATTTGAATAGTGAGTATTATCCTTCCTGAAAGAAAGAAAATTCACAAATAACACTTTTTTCCGACCCGGGAATCGAACCCGAGATCTCACGGTGAAAGGCGCATATGCTAAACACTGGACCATCTGGGCAGTTTGAATAAATATCTATCTTTTTTTAAGACGCTCTACCTAAAGCTCATTCCAAAAACCTCTACCACCCAACTTCCTGCCGTTTAATCTAAAAATTCCTTGGTTCATCTTATATATCTATCATATCACAATGGCTCGTTTACGATCAGTCGCGGGTTCGACGCCCGGCTGGTGATCTATCACGATAGCGACAAACCTTGTTGTTTACTTGCCTCGTCGCGTCGCTCCCACGGGACTAAGATTTGGTAAAATTGATGATGTTTCTGTATGATGAAGCTTGTGTACATGTGAAAGACCGACGTAGTTATTCGCAATCTCATACAGAACTGAAATTTTACTTGAGGGATGACTCGAGCGACGTGTTGTCATACTAACGTAATATATGTTTTACTATAATATTATTAAGATTTTATAGACAAATCATATGCATGTTTGTTTGTGGTCATTTAGTAAAAATATGATTTGCCTATAAAAATATATAAAACATAAAAATATTCAATTTAAACCCATTTTACTTTTGTATATGGAACCCTTGGACTTAAAGAACCCTTGTTTCTGGCATGGATATCTGAAATCAGATATTTCTCATTATTTATTTTCAGAGCAGTTAGCTATGCTTAGCAAATTATACTAAGGAACAGTTGAAAAAACTATGAGACCGGCAGGATCTGAACCTACGACATCTTGAGCAGCCGCTTTAAACCACTAAGCTACGATCGCTTCTTGCCAGGACCCTCAATTTCTCAACGGCTTGTGCCGTCATTACGTGACGCAAGGGCGGATCCAGCTTTGGCGCCAGGAGGGGGTCACATAGTCGTGGTCAAGTCAAGATCTTATAATTTTATTTTGATAACAAAGATAGATACAAGTCAAGGTAGGTATTTTATTAATGTACGTACTGTACTTAAAAATATTTATTCTTCATTGTACATTTGAAAAACTTAACACTTATCACATACTTGACTTGTAGACTTGTACATATTGCCATCTTCTCTTGAAGAACATCCAGATAAGCACTATCACGCATGGAATGAGGCAGCCTATTTATATTCCATAACCGTGGTGAGTGATTTGTCATAACAGACAGCTAGAGATAGATAGATAGATAGATAGATAACAACTTTATTTGCACACCATTCAATTACAAACTAAAGATAACTATTTAAAGATAATAACAATATGCAAAGGGCGGCCTTATCGCTTGACGCAATTTCTGCCAGGCAACCTTTGGATGGACAGATTTAAAAGAAAAGGCGTTGTAGTTTCAGAGTGTATGGAGCTTAGAAACATTTTTATTTTTTTCATTTGCTTAAAGTAAAGATAGGTAAAGAAAATACCTAATACCTAAATAAATATAATTTTTAACTTATCTAATAATATATAATTCAATAATTAATAACTACATACAAAAATATATAATAATACAATACAAAATAATATCATACATATCAAATAATAATATATATTTTTACTTAAGTGATAGATAATACTCGTTTAACATTTTTTTAAAAGTGGTTAAGGATTTGGCTTGTCTTATTTCTATAGGCAATACATTCCATAAAGAGGTATGTCGAGGGGTATGACACAAAACTCCGTAAAAGTGAAGAGGTGGTACGACAAGGATTTTAAACAAACAAAATAGAAACAGACAAAATACATATATTTAAGAAACACAGAACAACATTTGCACAGAAACAGGCAACTTCTCAACTTTATTCGAAATTTCAGTTTTATTTACAGGGCTATTTTTAATATTATTATTTACAGCTCTTACATATGTGGCGGTATCCGCACATAATAAATGTAACGTGACGGCGAGTGCTGAATCGCGATATCGAAATGTTCACAGCAAGTGACTATATTATACCACTTCCAATACGCTACCGTTGGACAGCTGTCCGCCAGGCAATACCACCGTCGGAGGTCGGAGGATCCTCCCTTTGTGGTGGAGGAACATCACACCCTGTTCCTCTACATTGGAGACAGAGACACAGATCTACTCTACACATATTTGTTTGTAGTTTCTCTAAGATTTTTTTAATTTTGACATGACTTTGAAACTGCCACGTGAGATCCACCGCAGTTCGCACAACATAGTTGATCAGGTTTATCACATTCAGTATATAAATGGTCCCCAGCTCAGCAACTGCAGCGTTGCTTGCCATTGCACACTTTAGCGGAATGGTTAAATTTAAAACAGCGATAGCACTGTTGCAGAGGTTGGTTATATTCAAACACTCTATATGAGAACAAGTCATATTGTACATTGTCAGGTAAATAATTAGTTAAAAATGTTAGGCTGACTGTTTGTAGTGAGACTCTTTCCTGTCCTACTTTCTTCGTGAAACGTCTCACCGCAATTATTTCCCTAATAGATGAAAGCTTGGAATATAATTATTTACATGAAATGTTGTTAGGAACAAACCTTATGACCCCAATTCTTTCTATTTGAGCCGCTAGTATGTAGGCTCTTAAATGATATTTTTTAAGAAAAGCCGTGTTTGATAGAAAATTATTAGCCGTATTGGCTAATTTGAAAACGACAACTATTTTGTTGGCGTTCACTCTTTGAACTGCTGCTACACCCTTGATCTCCGTGGAGAAAATATTATGGTTCAAGTATATAGGACTTTTATTGCCTATTCTGTCTGTTTAATTGTCAGAGAATACGCATACTTTATATTCTGTTATATTAGTATTTTCAGGATATAGCCTGATATGGTTGGGTTTAATGTAAGAGAGGGCTTGGTTACTTTCCTGAACCGCTGCCGCCGGGTCCCTTTCGCCGTCTATGAATTGTCTTTTAGCCACTTTTTTTGGCCCGCCTGGCGCCTAGTCTTCGTCTCCATCCATTTCACAGCATTTAATATTCAAATATTTTGTACTATCGATACTATTATTTACAATATATCTACAATAATTAATAATTTTCTAGAGAAAATTTTTTAAACTCCCGCCAAAAAGTCCGTGTTTATGTTTGCATGTGTAAGGGGTTACCAGACATGAGAAATATTACCCACATTTTTACAATAATTTAAATAAATATTTTAGAGGTTTAATTCTTATATTTTGTTATTTGCTGCTTTTTACCATAATGCTTGATTATAGGTATTTAAGGTAGTTTCATCAGGGGGGAGTCATGACCCCCATGACCCCCCCCCTGGATCCGCCGTTGACGTGACGTCACGTTCACCGTTTGTGCCTATCTTAAATAGGTTCAAATCCTAGGTCACAGGAGGTCACATAATTTTTCAACTGTTTCTTAGAACAATATCTATTAAAAAAACAGCTCAGACCATACACAACGGGACATAAAGGCTTGAAAAGCTCTAGAACATCCATAAGGTTCGCAGCAAGTTTATTATAACGCCAGCTTCACAACGGAAGGCAGGCAGATGCCAATAGTTTTTCATACCCTTCCGGAATGCGTGGGAAAGATCCGGCAGGTTATACACCGACCATTACCCAAGGTAATGTAAGTAGTTTTAAAAATGATGCCAGTCATAATAGTGTAGCGTTATCACCTGCTTATAGTTCACATTGGATTTAGATGACTCTCCACTGGTGTTGTGGGTTCGATCCCCACATGGGACAAATCTTTGTGTGATTCGCAAAGATTTGTTCTGAGACTGGGTGTGCTTGTGTTAGTGAATGTGTTTGGCCTTGTCATTGGGATTGGATACCATTGGATAGTGTAATTGCTTCTGGCGTTCTATCTAATGTAAAAAATCCAAATTTATCTTTATTTATTTTTATGTGTAAGAAAATAATTCCACTCAAGTTGCTTCAGGTTTCTTTGCGACAGCTCGTCCAAACCAGGACACTTTTTTACTATAATACAATACAATGAATCGCCCAAGCAGTTCTTAGACTTCCAAACCGCATACCCTTTAACTTAACAAATTACTCAAACCAGCTGACTCTAAGTTTTTATACAATTCTGCCAATTTATAACATTTGTACAAATTGCTAAAATAATCCCAAGAGTACCATATGAGAGTCAGTTGCAAAGCAGGTGGGATACGGCCACAATCTGTGCTCGAAAAACCTAAACGATCCTACAAAAAAATGTAGGAAGACGAAGAGAGAGACAGGTATAGCTCAGAGCAGGATAGCAAGCTTTCTTGTCTTTCCGTTTCCGTTTTGTTGTAAAAAAAATGAAAAAATATAGACCATCTGCTTTTGACGGATTTGTTGTGTGGGAACGAGTGAGTAGGCGAAATTTTGATTGTGAGAAGGTATATTTGAAGTTTTATGATGTTTTTGAGGCATCTGTCTTGATAGGCATGTAAATATGAATAAGGGTTATAATAATGAAATATAATTATGAGAAGACGTATTTAGTTTTCGCTTAGGATCTTTTTTTCTTGCCTTATCCCTGATATTTATAAAGGACTCTCTTTTAATTGTCTAACGTACATTTTATCAGTAATGACGGTAAAATTAATCTTTTGGAAACAGTCCTGCAAAAGTACAAAAGGCTTTTTTTTGTTGTTTTTAGCAAGGCTTACAGTCCAATAACAAAATGTGAATATAACAATACATAATTTTTGACGACCGGATGACGGAGTGGGTAGTGTACCTGCCTGCGACGCCGAGGTCGTTGGTTCGATTCCCACTTAAGACAAATCTTTGTGTGCATGAACATGGGGGTTTGTCTTAGTCTGGGTGTTTCTATATATAATATGTATCTATGTATTTACAAAAATAAAAGTATATAAATATGTATTAGTATCAGTTATTCTAGTACCCATATTACAAGCTCTGCTTAGTTTGGGACTAGATGGCGTTGTGTGTGAGTTGTGAAATATTTATTTATTTATTTATTAGTAACGACGATAAAATTGATCATTAGGAAACAGTCCTGCAAAAGTACAAAAGGCCTTTTTTTTTTGTTTTTAGGAAGGCTTACAGTCCAATAACAAAATGTGAATATAACAATACATAAATTTAAGAAAAGATTGTTTTTCATTTAATAATTTATATTGACGGATTAAACAGGAGCAAATTTACAAAGCAGCGATAGCCGAGTGGGAGGCCGCAAGACTGCGAAGTTAAAGGTCTCGGGTTCGAACCCACGGCACACACCTCTCGTCTTTTCGAAGATATGTGTGTATTTATTATATAAATTATCGTTCGCTAACGGTGAAGGAAAACCTCGTGAGGAAACCTACATGCCTGAGAGTGCCTAATAATTGCTCGACGGTGTGTGAAGTCTACCAATCCGCACTTGGCCAGCGTGGTGGACTATGGCCTAACCCTTCTCATCATGAGAAGAGGCCCGAGCCCAGCAGTGGGACATGTATTAGATACAGGGCTGCTATTATTATTATTATTATAAATTTACAATTCCATATTCATCATCTTTTGAGCTTTTGCTTAATTATATTGGAGTCGGCTTCTAGCCTGAAGGGTTCAGCTGAAAACCTATCAGTTTTTTACTTGGAGTGACCGCCACCAGACCTCCACAATCCAGTAATAAGTGATGTGGTATCTACCTACCCGTTACGACTTCGATTGATCCATATTTCGGCGGAATTCCAGAGAGTGACACTACACATTTTGTCAACATTTTAACATCATTGTCAAATTAAAATTAGCCTGTAAAGACAATTGTATGTTGTGTTAATAATAAATAAATAAATAAATACTCTCCTTCAAAAAAAAACTATTTTAACAGAGCATAATAAACCGTAATTCATAGTACACAGTAGCATCCAACTTCCGCTCCAAACAATTAAAAAGCATATTTATTACAAAACAATTACTTAAAGAATGCTTAAGTACTTGAATGACAGGAATAGCCTGGAGCACACATTGTATTAATAAATCATGAACGTACCTTCGATTCGAGACGACTCTAATAAAATGAGTGGGTTAAGTATAAACATAAAGGAACGAGATAGAAACGAGATTGAGTCGATATTGAGTTGACTCTGAAATGGTGGAGTTTTTTATTAAAACAACAACGCATAAGTTATAATCTGCCACCAAAACCAGCGGTTTTATACTAACAAATAAAGGATTAAGATAAGAGAAATATGTTCCAATTCATAATTACTTATAGTCAAATCAAACCTATAAGTTTAGTCAGTAGGTAATCAGTGTCTCATATTGCAGTAGTCGGTTTACAAATTATAAAGTTAAGATGAATTTAAGTTAAGTTTAAGTTATTTTAGCTTTAAGTTAACAATTTAAATATTAAATTATCTATTTAGGACTAGGATTATGATGACAAGTCAAATAATACAAACAAACTACTCTTTGCACCAAAACCTACCAACTCCATCCAATATAACTCTCCTTTTAGGCAATTTTATAAAACCCGTAACATACACGAGTATGTTACGGGTACGGTAATTTAAAAATTACATTATATTACTAATATAATGTTATTTTAAATTAAATAAATATGTAATTTACATCCACTTGAAATTTAAATCGTGTATCTATCGAAGCATCTCGAACCAATATCGCTTCTCAAAATAACACCTCCTCGTTTATTTTAAGTAACCCTTTTATACGGGAATTATGTTCATTAAGATGTTTTTTTCGTGTCTATTTCCATATCGGCAGGCATATGGCACCACCTCATTGTTACCCTTTCAGGAAGTCAACAAAAACTAAGTCATGTATCTTCAGTTCCTGCTTAGGAAGGGTTTTTTATGAACTCGTTATAGGTGGTTGAGTTCTTGTGAATGAGCTCTAGAGGAGGAGCTTTCACTTGTAATCCATGAAACAGCAGTGACAGCCGAGTGGGACACCGTACTGCGTAGGGTCGAACTCACGGCACACACGTAAGTCAATAAATCGTTAAGATATGTGTGTATTTATCATATAAATTGTCGCTTGCTAACGGTGAAGAAAATCATCGTGAGCAAACCTGCATGCCTGAGAGTGCCTAAAAAGTGCTCGAGGGAGTGTGAACCTAACCCTTCTCATCATTAAAAATGGCCCGAGCCCGAGCTATTATTTATTCATAAAACAACTTTAAATTAGTAGTAAAAAAACAACATCGTTTCGTTATATATCGATGTAGTGACGTATTTAAAACTTTTGGCTAACCATAGGCTGTAGTTACCAACTGCCATCAGGCAAAATACAAGACAGCTACATGTTTATAAATGTCGTATATAAAAAATCACCATCGAAATCTTTAATGTTGCATGCATTCAGTCAATCTATATGCCGAGCCTTTCGCCAATTACATTGGTGGCAGCTTCTAGTCCAACGAGTTTAGCTGAATATCAGTATTTTACGTGGACGACTGCCATCAGACCTCCACAACTCAGTACAAGGTAATACCATAGTCTTTGTTAGACTAGATGTCAGACTTTCTGGCCTCTGACTACCCGTAACAACTGCCATTGATGTTTGTACAAGCAAACCCGTACAACGCAATAGTTTTAGTTTTATGCTGACATCAACACGCAGCGAAGTGAACAAAATACATACATTCGACACAATAATCAGTAGTTGCAATAAATCGGTTCGGGCAACAGCAAACGTTCCTTTCGCCGCGTGTCGATCAATTAGCATTAGTTTTAAGTGTTTTTCTATTTGACTTAAAATACATTTCTTTTAACTTTTATCTTATGACTTTTCATTTAGATGTACCTTCCCCGTACAATATTCAAATAGCAACCGGGACCGACGGCTTAACGTGCTCTCTGAGGCACGAAGAAAACTCGTTAAGTTAAAGATGGTCACCCATCCATGGCCGACCGCGGTTAGCATTGCTTAACCTGCAAGATAGGTCGATCCGCATGGCTTCAACTAATCTATACAGATTTGAGGTATGCAAATAAATGTAATGCTTAACTAAAACTTGCATGAAATATGTATAATGTTCTCACAATATTTTATAATGTATGTTATGTTTGTGTTTAAAAGTTCGGAAAAAAGCGCACTAGCTTTGTGTAATGTTATCTACTTTATAATTTGTTAACTTCTAGGATTAATTTACACTGGATTTGTTACGTTTTATGTTTATTTTTATGCAATAAAGATTTTTAAAAACTGAACTTAAATCTATACAGATACAGACAATATCTTTAAAGTAGGCAGGTTTCAATATCTCGAAAGGAAATTACACCAAGAAATTGTCCCACCTACTTTCATCTACATAACAATAATAATACATTGACACTACTTTCACACCCACCGAATAATAAGTAACTTGAAACTTTAAAGTAAACTAAGTGAATATCCACCATCACTATGAACATCCGCGGATCTTGTTTCCGCCCTAGTATCCGGCATATTCGGATATTCTGATCCATATCCGCACAGGTATCTGACAATTGTACAAATATCGTAACACATCCCTTTTGGATAAGGTTACACTTTCTTCTGATATCTGATATTTATTAAAGAATCTGCAGGCTATATCCTAATAAGAGGTAGACCATTTTTTGTGAAAGAGCTCAACAGAGATATTTTGCTTCACTTTCTAACGGATAATAGTGCCTGCAGAACTGCTTCTTTGGTCTAGTGGTTAACGTAAGAAAGAAACGTTTATTTGCCTGAAACATGGTGACAAAAAGATGGTACAATTCAATAATAATACACATGTTTCACCGGATAATCGGTATGCAAAATATACAATGTTATATCTAAGTACTTATATTATATTAAAGTTATAGTAAACACTAACTTAATTAAAAAAAAAAGAAAAATAAATGTATATGTTAAAATATTGAATACTAACAAATAGTTTCACTCTTTACATTATTCATTAGAATCGAATGTCATAAATTCGGCTATTGTGTAAAAGCAATGTTCGATTAACCATTTTTTTAACTGTGCTATATATTTATGAAAGGGCAATTCTCTTATATATTTTGGTATCTTGTTATATATTTGTACACACATACAGCTACTGTTTCTTTTATACAGGGTAGTAGACATAGTATTTAACTTTAATAAACGTATACGAACTCTTACCGCAAGGTCCTAGGTTCCCGCGTCGGACAAAAGGTATTTTGGGATTTTTCTGTCAGGGATTTCGCCCCGTGGATGGCGAGAGGCTTTCACCCCCTACCACATGGGAATTAAACATAACAGATCTTCTTCATCGTGTCGATGGTTGAGTCAAATTTAATTTTGACTTGCCATCGTGGTGAAAGGATTAGTTAATTCGCTTTGGAGAACTCGCGAATTGCCCAGGGTGCGCCGGACGTAGGGAATCGTTGTGAACGTCACTCGGGGAGGCTCCTTTCATGCACCCCAACAACATAACAGATGAATTGTGGGTATGGTACACCTCTGCAACAACATTCTGAGTAATTACGCGTGATGTTATATTATGTTATGTTCAGTAAATCTCATTTTAATAAAGTGTACCTTTATTGTTCATAGTTTTACAAAATGGTTATTCAAAAATATGAAGTAAAGCGGTTCCTAAAAAGTCAATTTATTACAATTACCTACATATATTTTATTTATATTATATATATTATTAATTAATGTATAGTTATTGCCAAATTAAATAGAGCATTTACTTTTTCAATATTATTCCGCTGTACCTACCTACTTAAAAATTTCATTAATTTTAATTTAATTATTAACTACTAATTTTTCTCGTAATCTTCATTATATTATAATTATAAATAATGTTGTACATAGAGTTAGTTATAACACTAGTAGTAGGTTTGCTTAAAAGTCTATGATCTTTATCTGCTGCTAAATTAAATGAAATCAAATTAAATGTAGATTAGACTTAAATTAAACCAATTGAAATCTACTTTTACTGTTAAAATGAACTATTTCGTAGTTTTGAGTTACCGCGACTCATCTGCAATTTATTGTATTAATCATCAAATGGATTTCAAGCTCGTTCGCTACAAATAGCATGTAAAAAACTCTCAATAAAACTTTGACGAGATGACCAAAATTGTTTTGTTCCTTTTTCTTACGACTCCCGCATTGCAAATAACTCCTGTGGCGCGGGAGTGTTCACAAACATACATTTCACTCACACAGCACACTCAGTACAAATCTTTGCGGATTTCACAAAGATTTGTCCCATGTGAATCGAACCCACAACACCAGCGCAGTTAAACAGCACCGAGGCGACCGCGCTAACAACTATGCCAACCGTCCCCTCAACCATTGACTATAATCAATACAAACAGGTACACATAGCTACGCATAAAGCTGTACATCTCCAGTATAACTTAGTCTCGCATTGCACGGAAAGACTCTCCAACGGGAGACCATCTTAAACTGGCACTGTATACCTTGATAAAAAAAAAAATGTTTTCTTTTCATTAGATAGAACGCCAGAAGCAATTACACTATCTAATGGTCCCAATGACAAGGCCAAATACACACATTCTCTTACACAAGCACACCTAGTCTCAGAACAAATCTTTGCGAATCACACAAAGATTTGTCCCATGTGGGAATCGAACCCACAACACCAGTGCAGTGGAGAGCGGCGAGGTTACCGCTTAAACCACTACACCACACGTGCAGCCATTCGCATCTCCATTATAACTTGGTCTAGTATTGCATGGGAAGCCTCTCCAACAGAGGACCATCTTATACAGGCTCTGTTTACCTTGATGTGCAGCCATTCATACATGCCTAAGCATGCGATTGCATGGTCCATCTTCCCATAGTAATGCTCAGGGTCAACGTTCATATAATTAGTAACAATTAGTTCAACGAGGGCATACGAAATATAACGAACTCGCGCCCAAACTTTAACTCGCTAAGTCAACAATAACTTGAATGGAATTTATTGCTTCAGAGGGAACTATTGCTTGGCTGTTTGCTATACAAACGTAATATGGGTTTAACTTTGATATTGTTAGGTTTTTATCTATTTAAATTGACAAATATCTCTAAAACATTCTATCATACTAACGTATTGTGAGTTTTAATTTAATATTATTACGTTTTTTATCTATTTTTGTAGACAAATCTTATCTAAAACACTAAAATGCATGTTTGTTGACTGCATAACGCTGACTTTTCGGCCACTTTTACGACATAGACATATCGGCCACTCAAACGCCGACTAATAGGCTAGCCGATTAGTCGGCCAAACCCATAGTTAACCCATCTCTAATGTATAATATGTAACACAATAGACCCACGGAGGTCGACGTGAACACCCAAAGCCTCGTCCCAACAATAATAATCACTAATGTTAAGTAAAGTCTTAAAAGCATAGCAGCATAGCAGGAAGATGGCCTAACATTAGGAACAACCACAATTCTTATGGTGGTAGAGCTCTTGTGAACGGGCTCATGGGATTCACTTCTGTGCTCCAATTTGGTGATGAGATTACTCTGCAATTACAGGCAGATGAGATAATGACACTCTAATATCGTAGTCCTAAGATGTAACAAAGTTTTCTATACGCCTGTAATCTTTTGTGGAATGTAAAAGTTAATGGGCAATTTTTTTTTTCATTATAAAAATACAAAAACTAAATAATTTATATCTCATTGCAGATATAAAAAAATAATAATTTCGTCTGAATAACTTATGAAACCGAAAAGCCTAAAAAGTGCTCGAGGGTGTGTGAAGTCTACCAATCCGCACTTGGCCAGCGTGGTGGAGAAGAGAAGAGAGCTGAGCCCAGCAGTGGGACATGTATTAGATACAGGCCTTCTATTAAAACTTATGAAACTCTTTTTAATACCTTTTTGTCGATATTCGACCTTATTGCTTCGAACATTCAAAAGACAAATTCATCCAAAAATACATTATTTTTCCAACATTTGCTTAAAATGACGTTAATATGACAGGAACATGTAGAAATAAAAACAAAGTAAGTTACGTTACCTACGACTGGATTCTAAAATATTCTTTAGTCCCAAGATACAGGTTATGGGTCAAATAAACTTAGCATAAGATAAAAAGTTACTTATCTAAGTGAAGAATTTACTATAGAATGTTTCCATTCATTCAGAATGTATTCGCTATAACAATTTACGCCGCAATGTATGACGTGTTTATGTTAAAATGTTTAATCTTTACTTTTTAGACGAATCTTCGTTTATTAACATATTTAGTATACGTTACGTAATGATACAAAGTTTGTATGATACAAATTTGTTGTATGATGACTATTTTTGATTATTGTATGAAATTCATGTTGTAATTAGATGACTTTGTTAAAATAATCAGTGTTGTAGGCTAGCACCTACTAATTTTAGTATTACATAACGTAACATCACGCTTATAATACACAGAATGGTGTAGCAGAGGTGTACAACACCCACACTTCACCTGTTATATTTAGGTCCCATGGGAGTGAGCCTATCGCCATCCACCGGGCACAATTCCAACTCCGTGCAATTGTGAATTTTCTGACGGAAAGTTCACAAATAACACTTCCCGACCCAGTAATCGAACCCGATATCTCGTGGTAAGAGGCGCATAAGCTGACCACTAGACCATCGAGGCTGTTTTAGTATTATTATTTTGTTTAAAAATATTAAAGATGCTTTTAAAATCATAGTTTAAATAGATGAGTGAAGTAATCTTACTTTACTAAGGAATCTTCCTAAACCGAAAGAGGAGCTATCAGTCTGACTATATATATACATATTAATCTATTTACAATTAAATTAAAAATAAATTAAAGTAACACTAAATTACAAAAAAGAAAAAGAATATGTAAAAAATGATAATAAAACAACCAATAGTTAGTGCTCAAGGGTGTGTGAAGTCTACCAATCCGCAGTTGGCCAGCGTGGTGGACTATGGCCTAACCCTTCTCATCATAAAAGAGGCCCGAGCCCAGCAGTAGGACATGTATAAGATACTATGCTATTATTATTATTATAACTGTGCCCAATCGCACCTTTTTGTATATTTTTTGTACATATTTAGATAGTTATAAGAATTTGCTTTTATGTTTTTGACAATTAAGTTTCTAGTTGGTCTTTTGGTTTTATCATTCTAGGTTCAGTGTTTTTCTTTAGTTTATTTTCCTAATATAATTATTCTCTTTAAGCCTGGTTTCTTTGTCTTAACCCAATCCACAACAATAATCAAAGCCAGCTCTTTTGTATATATTTTTGTTCTAAAACTACAGTCTAATGTAGACACGGCTGACACACTGGGCAATATTATTTAAAGATAACTTGTATTCGTGTAACATAAGCTAAGTATTACAAGTAACAGTGCTAAGTGATTGCTTATTGCTGCACCTCGGATTGTAAGTCACGGAAGCAATGGATTTCCTCTGCTAATCATGTTAACTATTCGATAGCTTAGGTTACTTAAGTAATCTGTTTGTACAACGATTTGATACGGATTTTAGATTTTTGTATTAATTGATTTTAATTAGAATGAATGCGTACGGTCTAGTGGTCAGCGTAGTGCCTCTCAATGAGGTCTCGGGTTCGATTCCCGGGTCGGACAAAGTGTTATTAGTAAACTTTCCGTCAGGCAATTCAAAATTTAAAAAAAAAGGATTTTACATACAAAAAATGCACTAAATAGTAAAAAATACTTAAGTAATATTCAACGTCTCACCTCGTCTTTATATAACTACTAATACTTTAAGAATTATCCTCGTACTCCTAACCGTTGAGGAGTTGTACCTTCATCATCATCAGCTCAGCAACATGAAATACTGACTGCTGAATGCAAATTTCCGAGTAACTTTTGATAATATACAAAAAAACACCAGTGACTAATCACTTATCGCATAGGTGGCGCTAAAACCAAGTAAGGTTCGTCTAGCTAAGGTATATATATATATATATATATATATATATATATACCTATGACGCTGGCACAAAAAGAGTTGAGAAATTACGAGTCTAGCAGCATACGAATCCATAGCTAAATTTGCAAAGCACTTGGGGCGTATACCCAGGGGGTGCAGGTTCGTACAAATTTTTCAACTTTAATATTATATAAAATACAAAAAAGGCATAGCAAAGCTAAAATTTTCTCTAGAATATTACATATTACAAGCCTTTGAAATTTGAGGGTTGCCCTCGAACCCCAGGATCCCATCATCAGGGTGAAAATGGGACCACATGACAAATATAGCCTTTCGAACAAAAAGAAGAAGAAAATATAATTTCTCCAATTGGTTCAGGCGTCTTCGAGTAATTGCGGGCAAACATAAAAAAAGAATACAATCGAATTGAGAAGTCCTTTTTTCGAACTCGATTAAAAACTAGTTACTACAAACATCAATAAATTTGACCTTCCTTTATAAATATTTTAAAGCCTTGTTAGAATTGCAACATTCTGACCCCCAGACTATTTCTAGCTGATTTCTACCCGATAACATACTAAAAGATAAGATTTAATATCAATTACTTGTTTTTTTATGTAAATCTCTTACAATCTTATGTATCAGTTGGATATAATCAAAGATTTATCATAGATACGACGTGGCTCCGATTATATTAGTGTATATCACAATTTAAAATTGCCAATTTATGCATTATTTATAGTTTTCGCGGCAATGATACATAAGCAATACTTTGTTATCTATCAAGGATAGTACTGACGTAAATCTTTGATTACACAATATTATGAAATTCCAATTTGACTAATTACTATCATACAATCATGTTTACAAGAGTTTAAAAGCTAGGATATAAAAACTAAAAACTGAAAACTGAAATGACAAAAATTAAAAGTACTTTTTTCATTTTTTATTTTAAATAAACTAGAGTGTGCAACGGTTAGTAGTACCTATGTATAAATCGGGGCAAACATCTTGAGCAAACGACCTTGAATGCGCAGAAACGAATTTTGGGTCTCTTTGGTTACGAGGCTGAGGCGCAGGGGGCGTACCTGCGCGTGATTGGTTGATCAGTCAACCCTTGCCCCGCGCACCGCGTCTTCGTTCCGCTCTCTCCCGAATACACGTGCGTGCAGTGAAGTGCTCACTTTTGTGCTCTGTTATAAATCGTTAGTTGTTGTTGTTATTTGTTGAGTTAAAAGCGGATTTTATCACTGAATATTGTCGGCGATTTTGCCAATATTAAAAACTGAGTTAACTATTGTTTTAAATCGTAAGAAGTTCAACAAAACATGGCGACAAGCATTGTTTTCGATTTAACTATTGTTTAAGTTATGAGAAATTTGACAAAACAATGCACGACATAATGACGACATACAAAATGTTGCACATGTCGGCTATTGTTTATATTTTGGCTATTGCCTGCCACTGCACTCACACAAATACAATTGTCTATACATAATACAATATCCCAAAATAAACAGTAATTGTAATAAATAAAATAGGTAATTCTAAAAACTCGACGTAACTAATCATATTTATAGCAATATTTTGCTCGTAAGTGTACGATGCGCAAACTTTCCCCTACCACGTCACCTAATGCTCAAGAAGTTTGCCCATAATTGTACTTATATGTGTACGTGTGTACGTGTGTGTTTGTTTTCGTTGTTGTATAGTTAAAATATATGTGAGAGTGTGTTTTTTTGTGTGTGAGCCGAAATTGCAGTACGGAGAGATGGTTCTCTGTCTGGTCGTATTTAATTTGTTTCAGCCAATCAATATCATCCGTATCTTATACATGTCCCACTGCTGGGCTCGGGCCTGGTCTCGTGATGAATGGGTTAGGCCATAGTCCACCACGCTGGTCTAATGCGGATTGGTACTTCACATGACCTCGAGTATTTTTTAGGCACTCTGAGTTGGTGATAAAACCTTTAAATAAATAAATAAATAATAAATATCTCACAACTTACACACAACGCCATCTAGTCCCAAACTAAGCAGATTGTATTTTGGGTACTAGATTAACTGATATTAATACATACATACTTTTCTTTGGTAAATACATACTTATTACACATAGAAACACCTAGACTAAGACAAACCCTCCATGTTCATGCACACAAAGATTTGTCTTAAGCGGGAATCGAACCCGTGACCTCGGCGTCGCAGGCAGGTACTCTACCCACTCTGCCATCCGGTCGTCAAGTAATAGCTTGGTGGTAGGTAAATAGGGTACGGTGTTGCTTCCTCTCTCAAGTTCATTCACAACCCCTCCCCCGGCTTCATCAAACAGCAGGTGAAGTGTGGGTGTTATACGCCGCTACCTGACCCTTCGGGGTAATACAGGCGTGATCTTACGTCACGCTATGTAATTCACCAAACCGAATTCCAATTCCAACATTGGCCAATCTTTCAATTAAACCTACGTTACATAAACAGTGCTTACCCAAGCACTGGACTAAGCACTAAGGATGAGGTAAGTCACCTGCCAAGCACCTAACCCGGAGAAAGTCGATATGATAATTGGCTGGGCAACGATGTGCGACCGGACCGGCTAAGAGAGGTGCGGTGGATTAGCGAGGATGAGACGGTAGATTTTTTTTCTTTTTTATACTTTGTCTGTAGTGAACGAACGTGTCCACCCGATGGTAAGTGGAGTAAAACCCATGGACATCAACAATCCATAATAGCAGATTGTAGATGCGTCGCAGCAGCGGAGGATTACGGTGTTATACCTCATATGCCAGTAATTCCGGGGCCTGATCTCTCCAACAAACCGCTAAACAGTAATGCTAGTTTTACTATTTGGCAGGTAAGAGGTGAACAAAATCTAAATAGAAATTATCGTTCGATTTATTTGATCGGTAAGTTATGATCAATATGATCATTCATAAAGTTTACAACAAATTTATGGATAAAAATAATGCAGCACTAAGATTAAGAAACTTTTATTTCATGAGAATAAAATAAAATGGAACTAACTCAATTTATTATGGTAGTTTACTTAAAGAAATAAAAATAGCAATTAACGATTAATAAATCGGTCAAATAATGTCATAAACTAGTATTCTACCGAGAAATTTATTGCAGACTGATCAATCATGTCAAATGAATTTCATTTTATAACATGTTGACATTTTCCTAACCAATTCATTACTGACTTACTTATTTTTTATCGTAAAAGTACAAGTATTTACTTAACCGTATTAATATTTATTGTTTTTAAATAAACTTTTGTATCAAGATAAGTAAACGAGATCTATTGTGCGTATAATTTTAAACATGGCGATCTGAGTGATTCTTTGTCTTATAGATATAATCTTTCAAATGGTAATGCGATTCACTTTCATCTGCTCTTACTTGACAACGGTAAATAAAAACGCTTCACTGTATTTATATAAATGCTCATCTCATTATATTTATTATTTTTATTGCGCGATTCTGTAATTTAGCCATGTTTTTTACTAAGACCAGACCAGAGTGTTTCTGTTGACAGAATCGTCGACTAATCTTATGTTCTATCAGTTGCAAGTTTTTTCCCAAGTCTAGGGACAAAAAAAAGTCTTAAAGAACTTTTCAAGCACAATTCATGGAATGACAGGCTGTATTCTTTCTCATTGCCAGTAAAATAACTGACTGACTTGAAAAACTAAAAGAAACAGTAAATCTATCGATATTAAGTATTAGCGATCGAGCACTTGAAAGTCTTATAAACATAAGTGGGGCAATTCTAACTCCGTGCTGCTAAATTTTAAATTGCCAAACTGAAAGTTCACAAATAACACATTGCCCGACCCGGAAATCAAACCCGAAACCTCGCAGTGAGAGCCGCATATGCTAACCACTCGACCATCAAGGCAGATATTCCTAAGTGTAATCCACCGTGAGCAGCTAGAGTCGTATCCCCTCAAATCGTTCGTAG
The DNA here is from genome assembly GCA_905147285.1 of Hypena proboscidalis. Lineage (NCBI taxonomy): Eukaryota > Metazoa > Arthropoda > Insecta > Lepidoptera > Erebidae > Hypena > Hypena proboscidalis. The sequence goes on from LR990147.1 coordinate 5,745,278, forward strand.
TCATCCGCGACGCTGACGCTCACCTCCGCATCATCAATCACGTATTGCTACGAGGTGCCCAGCGACTGTTTTATGCAACGATTACTTGTTAACATTATACTAAATATTATTAGTGTATCTGATAGCTTGACGGAAGTTTGAACAAAGCTGTTTGACCACTACATGTTGGATGGATGCGGTATAGCGAGCGACAATTATTGGAACCATAGTAAATAGGCATAGTCAGTGTTCATTTCAAAAGCCTATTAAAAAAAAATTGCATGACCTCAATGTTAAATTTGTTAACGTGTTTTTTTTATTTTTTTATTTTTGGAAATGAATAGATACTAACCCTGTCTAGTAATAACTGTGGAATATAATACAGTGCCAAATATAACAAAATCATGTAATATGTGACCGACAAATGTAAAACTTAACATATTTTATAATTCAACGATTTTGTTGTAGTCTTCAGTAAGAAGTTCTTATTGAATATTTTTATCGAATTTAGCTATGCTTAGCAAATTATACTAAACAACATTTGTAAAAATTATTTGACCGGCAGGATTTGAACTTGCGACCTCTGCATACCGGGCATACGCTTTAAACCACTAAGCTACAGTCGCCTCTTGCCAGGACCCTAAATTTTTTAACTGTTACTTCATTACCCTTTTTTATTCATTTATCAACTTAAGTAATATGCATACATACATAACATCACGCCTATATTACTCAGAAGGGTGTGGCAGAGGTGTACAACACCCACATTTCACCTGTTATGTTAAGGTCCCATGGGATAGGAGGTGAGCCTATCGCCATCCACCGGGCACAACTCCGTGCTGCTATTGTGAATTTCCTGACGGAAAGTTCACAAATAACACTTTGCCTGACCCAGGAATCAAAACCTCACGGTGAGAGGCGAATACGCTAACCACAAGACCACCTTAGTCTCGCAAGTCCGACATTTGAACCATTGGACAGTAATAACCATAGAAATCTTAATAACTAGTCAATAGAAATGCTATCGACTATCTTTTAACACTGGGACGCATGTCGCCGGTTGTCAAATACCACTTTTTGTATTCCTACAAACAAAATTATTCTTTTTGGCGATGACATTAAGACGACAATTCCTCAACTCGCACTTATGTTCGATTAGACAAATGCGCTTGTATTCCTGCAAACAAAATTATTCTTTTTGCGATGACGTTAAGACGACAATTCCTCAACTCGCACTTGTGTTTGACTTGACAGATGCGCGGCGACAAAGTCACGCGTCTTTGACATTTCTATTGCCTTATTATTAAGATTTCTATGGTAATAACTCTTCATATATTACAGTCATTTAAATTCAAGTCATTGAAATGTTCTGACAGTTCGTCTAACCTTAGGTCATTGGAGTTTCTATTAGTTGACGGTCGAGTCAGTCAAAGGTTTCCATACTCTACATAATTATATTGAAGCGTTGTGCCCGAAACGCAGTGCTCAGGGCTCGCATTGGTACACATAATATTGATCTATCTGATCCATTTTCAGAAAACATACACCATGTAATTAGTATGGTTAAATTCGCCCTTAAAGATAGATCAATTACATAATATTAATTTAAGCTAGATTTATGATTTTTGTAACAGTGTCATATTCGCATTAGCGAAAAAGCTCTTTAAATAAAGATTAAAAAAAAAAAAATGTTTTCTATACTCACCAAGCTATACATTTCCAGTATAGATGGTCTCGCATTGTATAAGTCAGGAACCCGTAGGCGCCTGACCTACGTTGCTTCGGGATCGATTCACGGGTCGTGCAAAGCTATTTATACTTTCCTGATGGAAATTCTCAATAGCAGCATGGAATCGCTCATCCCATGGGACCTAAACATAACAGGTGAAATGTGTGTTTTGTACACCTCTGCCACACCATTCTGGGTAATATAGGCGTGATGTTATATTATGTTATGTATTATAGGCTTTCCGTGAAATGCGGTATCAGCTTATTTTACTGGTTTTGCTCGATGCTTAGCCGTGTGTATTCGTTTAATGATATTTATAGACAAAGTATTCACTTGAATACATTAAATCAAATGCGGTATCCTCAGGTCGGATGTAGCGACGTATCTGCATTTCAGTAAAGTTAGATGTTCGTAAGTTGTAGTTGCCACTTACCATCAAGTGGAAAACACGCTCGTTTACTTTTTGCGTTTAATAAAAAAGTGTTCAAGGAAAATTAGTATGGCAATTTAATTTTCGTACTTTAATTCATTCATATGTACATAACATAACATAACATAACGGCTATATTACCCGTAAGGGTGTGGCAGAGGTGTACAACATCCACATTTCACCTGTTATGTTTAAGTCTTATGGGAAAGGAGGTGAGCCTATCGCTGCCCACTGGACACAATTCTAACTCCGTGCTACTTTTAAGAATTTCCTGACGGAAAGTTCGCAAATAACACCATGCCCGACCCGGGCATCGAACCCGAGACCTCGCGGTGAGAGGCGCATACGTTAACCTCTAGCTAGATCATCTAGTTGAGACGATTCTTACGTATGGTTTAATATTGCACCAAATGAAAATCAGTCTTTATATTTGTTTTTAGATTGCTTGCCAATAAAATACATTAAAAGAGATTTATAATCATCTTCCGATTCGCAATCTATTAATTAATAATGTACATTCACACGATTATTGATTTCCGTCAGCTTAATTAATAGATTATATTAAATCAATATTGGATCTAAAAAACATAGATCTACATATAAGATGCTACTCCGTGGGTCGCGTCAGTAACATATTCGGGGCGATTGCGCGCGCATTTTTTTAACCAAACTTCAAAAAAAGAGGTTCTGTTTTCGATCCGTATGTGTAAGTATGTATGTATCTCATGTAGCTATGTTCAATTCAATTCAATTCATTTATTTCGTAAAGCATAGGTTACAAGGATGTTAGTGTTACAAAAAGATCTTCTATGATTCGCCGAATGGCATACGAAAATTTAAACAATAATAATTTACATTCACAGGCATTCACATCAGTTTAAGCTACGAGTAACAATGTTATATTTTAAAAAGAGCTTAACAAATAAATTAATTGTATTAGATGCATATATTATGTCAAATAAGTCATAAAATGTCGATGATAAAATGTCAGTGATTACAATAATAAAATTAATTAATACAATAATAAAAAATTAAAAAATCTACTGATAAATTAGGACGTCACAACAATGTTAATTATCAATGTCGTCTAAAAATTCATTTATGGAGTAGTATACCTTATCCGCCAAATAATTAAAAAGTTTGTGTTTGTATTCACTGGTATTTTTACACTTCCTAATTTCTTTAGGTAACTTATTATAAACTTTCGGAGCCATTGCATATATACTTTTATGTAGAAACGTTGTGTTCGATTTTAACAAGTGAAGTGTGTTAGAGCGACGTTGACTTTCCACTTTTTCAAATAGGTGCATATTCGATTTTACGAACATGCTTACTTCAAAGATATATAAACATGGTAATGTTAGTATTCTTAACTTGTTAAAGTAGGGTTTGCATGTATCCGTACGTTGTAATTTATAAATTGATCTAATGCATTTCTTTTGCGCTATAAAGACATCTTGCATATCTGTGGCATTGCCCCAGAATATTAAACCGAACCGTAACGTTGAGGTGACATAGCCATGGTATGCTGTGAGCAGTGCGTTTTCATTGGCAATTTTTCCTAGCCTGTATAAAGCATACGAATATTGGTTCACTTTATTGCGTACGTAGCCTATGTGGGTTTTCCATGACATGTTATTGTCAATGTGTAATCCTAAAAATTTTGTCACCTTTGCTTCAGTTATGTCAGTCTCATTATATTTTATGTCTAATTTTGATGTCCATTTAACCATTAATTGAAAATTCATAAAAATTGTTTTCGTCAGATTTACCTGTAAATTGTTTGCATTTAACCAGTCAATAATGTTCATAAGCGTATAGTTTACATTGATTTCAATTTCACGTAGATTGCCCTTATCAAAAATTATTGTACTATCGTCCGCAAATAGAGACATCTGATTTGTTGTGCTGTTAGGAAGGTCATTTATGTAGCACAGGAAAAGCAATGGACCAAGAACGCTACCCTGTGGCACTCCATAAGCCATATCTCTAGCAGTTGATGAATATGTTGTTTCTATTTTTGTTCTAGTGTTTATACGGCTTATTTGAGTAATTTGTTGCCTTTTAGTTAAGTACGATTTTAGCAAATCGTGAATATTACCTCTTATGCCATAAACTGATAATTTTTTTAAAAGAATTTCATGGTCCACGTAGTCGAACGCCTTTGTAAGGTCCATAAATAAAGACACTGCTGGCTGACGACTGTCCATGTTTATGTGTATGCGTTGTAGAGCATTATATAAGGCCATGTTAATGTTTTTATTTTTTCTAAAACCCATTTGTTCTTTGCATATAAGGTGGTTTTGTTCTAAGTAATTATTTAGTCTATTGTATATTAACTTTTCAAAAACCTTTGCGAATACTGGTAGTAGAGCTATAGGCCTATAGTTATTAAGTTCTTTCTTATCGCCTTTTTTATGCAATGGAATAATAATAGACATTTTTAACTTTTCCGGGAATGTTCCACAATGCAAACATTGGTTATAAACATCGCAGAGTATGGGAGCGATTATAGGTGCCACTGATTTTATTATAGTTGTGTGAATATTGTCATAGCCTGTACTACTGGTATTTTTCAAGTTATTTATTACGGTGACTATGTCATTTGGTATGATAGGTTCCATAAACATTGATCGACATAGAAGGAGATTATCCATGTGTGGAGACTTACCATGCATATTTGGACAAACCTGATCGGCATAATAATCATTAAACTTTTGAGCAATTTGTTTGGGATTTGTGATGGATTGTCCATTGACATTAATTTCACGAATAGTTTCCTTCGGTATATTGGGTTTCATGGAATTTATAATTGCCCAGGTTGCCTTGGATTTATTCTTACTTGTAGCAATGAAATAGCTGTTCTGAGCTTTTTGAGTAAGTTTTATAACTTTTTTATACCTGTAATTGTATGATTTAAGGTTGCTAAGGATATCTTTATTTTTGGTTAGTCTATAGCGCCAGAGCAAGTCTCGCCTCCTTTTACTACACAATTTAAGGCCAGGTGTGATCCATTTCGGTCTGCCAGCTGTCCTAACTTTGATTTTGACAGTCGGGAAACATAGGTCATAAAATAATTTAAACGTAGTGAAAAACAAATCAAAACACTCGTTGGCATCTATAGTTTCATATACCTCATGAAACTTCAGTTGTTTTATGGTTTTCTTAAATAGCTCTATATTTTCTGTATTGTAGTCGCGCTTGTACGTATACCAATGTTTCAGAATACATGTCTTTTTCACTGGATATTTCATCAGTTGTGCCGTATGATCTGAAACGCCGATATCAAGTATTTCACTTTTACTGTATGTTCGCGATTTTCTCAGAACCCACTGATCCGATTTGAATGTGGTTTTCGGTATTTAAATCCTTGTGTTCAGGGATGGTTTAAGTATACTATTTGTCAGGATTTGATGAAGATTTTTGCAGTCAGGCAATGGAACTCTTAAAAAAACAAACAGTTATTGAACCCCGTTTTGTGCAATCATTTGTCTGTATTAGTATTCTGCAGTCTGCAGTGTTCAGTATTACAAACTAACAAAAAGACAAAATAAAATTATAACAAAAATCGACTTTAATTTTTAAAGTCGGTTTTTTTTTTATTGAAATATGTAACTAACGTGTATATTATAATTATAATACAGCCTTCCTCGATAAATATGCTATCCAACATTCAAATAATTATTCAACTTATAATAGTTTCCAAGATTTGCGTGTTTAACCAAGCAAATTCTGTAAATAATATAAGTACATATCGTGAGAATTAGGTCTAAATATATGAATATTAGTCTAACTTCATCATAAAATTAATAAACAGTCAATAAATAATGCGATAAGGTTGCATCCTCAGTATTATCTAACAGAGTTTCGCACCGTGGGAACCTTATCAAATTATATAAAAATGCATTCGGCAATTATGTTAGCAAACTTATATTTGCGACGCTACCGGCATTAGAAATTGAGTACGAATATATCTGTTTTATAAAATGTTAAATGTCATGGATGCGACTATGCAATGTATCCAATACTAAAATTAATAGAACGCAAATTAATATGTGACCAATTTCTATAAACATAACAAACAAACTTATTTACCTACGTTAAATATCGCATAGCACATTATACAAAGGGCATTGTGACTGATCCATAGTAAAATATAGGATACCCTATCAAAATACAGTACAATTTAAGAATTTTTTTTAAATTACGTTAGATCATTCAAAGTTTTATGAGCGAATCCATTTTTAAAGTACGAAATTTTCATGAACGAGATATTTCGTATAGTTTTAGAAAAAAAATTATAATTTCATATAAACAAATAATTTTAACAAAAAACAAACCGACTTCAAAAAGTAGGTAAACTAAAAAGCAAAAAATTAATTTACTTCGCACAAAATAATACGTTTTTCATTTAGTTAAATAGAAATTATTATATAATTATTTTATAATTCTGAAGTCGGTGCCAAGTAAAAGCTACAACAACCTTTCGACAATATCAAATTACAGTACACACAATAAAGGGAGGCGTAGTTGTGCTAGTGCGCGGTCGCCCAGTATTGGTACTTACCACAGAAATATAACTAATATTCAGTCAGAAAATAGTTGTTAGAAAGATTGATATTATCTATACAGAGTTATTGTTTAAGAAGCTTACATTATTCCTGGAGTTTTAAACTATCACCACACATTTTTTATTAAGATTGGTTCAGTAGATCCGAAGATTATTGGGTACAAACAAACAAACAAAATCTTTACCCTTTATTAAGCATAAGTATAGAATAAGGATTCGTTTGTTGGCTTTACTTACCACTAGATTGACTTCCAGTTCATCAAATACCATCAAATTATTCATAAAAAAAAACTTACAAAATCCAGCCTTTCTTTTTTTACCGTACGCAAACATAACTTTGCCGTATGGACTGATTAATATAGTGTTGATATTCGCGTTGGAAGTGATTGTAAATAACACCGTTAGAAATATAAGATTTGTGTGTTTGTCCCACTGTGGGTTCTAATTGATTATGTGGGGCATATCGAGTTACTTTTGATCTGATGTTGATAAAATAGACTTATTTTATAGTGACGATAAATATTATTAGTCCAGTTCGAGTAGCTAACACAATATAGTGAGAGCCCGTGGGCAGCTGACTTATATCATTTTATAGAACTGAAAGTTTCTCCGTGTAATCCTGTAACCTGTCTGCACGTGTGGTATAGTGGTTTAAGCGGTCACCTCGCCGCTCTCCACTAGACTGGTATTGTGGGTTCGATCCCCACATGAGACAAATCTTTGTGTGATTCGCAAAGATTTGTTCTGAGACTGGGTGTGCTTGTGTGAGTAAATGTGTGTATTTGGCCTTGTCATTGGGACCATTGGAAAGTGTAATTACTTCTGGCGTTCTATCTTATGTAAAAAAAAATCTAAATAGGTAAAGAAGAAATGAAAAACACCACCAAATGTCGGTGCCATTGAGAAATATAAAAAAAACTCACGGAATAAAACTAAATTTTTGTATTACATTATGTATACTAAGAAACAGTTGAAAGACATATGGGCCTTTTTGGGTTCTGCTTACGGGGCAGTCGCTTTAACCAACCAGCTTCGGTCGCCTCTTGCCAGGACCCTTAATTTCTTAACTATTACGACTTTTCGTGACGTCAACTGTTTCAATTTTTTTTAGAAGCTACATTGCACTTCATCAATTGGAAGTTACATTGTTTAGGCTGATGGTAGAAATTACACCACTCTAGTAAGACAACCAGTCGCAAATTAAGTAGTAGATTAACGGTCAGTATCAGTTTATGCGACGACTTGACATTTGTCCAGCTTTCTTACAACCCAAAATCGACTTACATTGGAACTGATGGCTGGTCATGTCCCAGTGACGGAGGGCATATTTAACTGTTATTAGGTAAATAATATAGAATAATAGATTCTGAAGCACAAACACTATCAAATTAATCATCATTTATCATATAAATTATCGCTCGCTAACGGTGAAGGAAAACATCTTGAGGAAACCTGCATGCCTGATGGTACCAAAAAAGTACTCGAGGTCGTGTGAAGTCTACCAATCCGCGCATGGCTTGCGTGGTAGACTATGGCCTAACCCTTCTCATCGTGAGAAGAGACCCGAACCCAGTAGTGGGACATGATTGTATTCGATAGGGCTACTAATATTAAACACTATCACACACACAGGCACAGAATAAATCTTTGCAAATCACACAAAGACATATAATTATGACTGTTGGCCACTTTAGTAAAAAAAACGTATGGAAAGAGGTGAGTGACATTTGTACTTAGTAATATTTTGTTTTAGCCTAAGTATCTAAACTATCTTTCATACCAGTTTGAGAAATATTAAAAATTAAAGAAACAATTTTATTCGGCTTTATTACAGCGCAAGAAACGTCAAAATGGACATTAAAATTCCAAAATTATATTCGCAGTTTCAAACTACTTGCACTGTAACATAAGGGAGAGTTTACATGAGTTGAGTACTTTTCGCTTAGTATGTCAATTAAATATATATATAACTATAAAATATAAATAAAATATTTAAATAAAAAACATCGTGAGGAAACCTGCATGCCTGAGAGTGCCTAAAAAGTACTCGAGGTCGTGTGAAGTCTACCAATCCGCACTTGGCCAGCGTGGTGGACTATGGCCTAACCCTTCTCATCATGAGAAGAGGCCCGAGTCCAGCAGTGGGACATGTATTAGATACAGGGCTGCTATTATTATGTGTCAATTATATTTAACATTCTTAACCGACTTTAAAAGGAAGAGGTTCACGATTTTTGTAATCAAAGTCAAAGTATTTCATTTGTAAACATAGGTTAATAAATAATAAAGACTCATGCAAAGCATATTGAGTGACTTTTATTTGACATTTATTTGATTATATTATCATCTCCGTATCGCATAGTAAAAACTTATATAGCCTTACGAAATTATTTGACGCTTAGTAAAAAGAACCTAATAACAGCTCTGTATGCATATACATGCTCCACTGCTGGACACGGTCTTTTTCTCATGAGAAAAAGGTTTAGGCCTTATTTTACCATGCTGGCCAAGTGCTAAATGGTAGACTACACACACCATCGAGTACTTTTTAGTCACTCTCAGGTACTTCGGTTTATCCTCGATTTTTTTTTCACCGTTTGTTTCACATATTCGTACAGTGTTACTAAGCGACAAGTATCTAAAAATCTCGTGTAAACCAGGCCTAATGTACAAAATTCTTGTACTCGTAAAAAATAGCAGGTAATAATTTCAAGTTGAATAATTAAAGCGAAATATACACGTATGCGAGTCAATTAATTTATCTACTTTAGCAATTTAATTTTATTACATAATTTATGTATATAACTGTAGTAGTTCATTAAGGCTCGAGCCAGACTGACTACTTTTTGTGGTCAGTTACGCGATGCAATGAACGATATTAGATCTTTAGTTGACTAATAAATACAACAGATTTTATGGTATTTTAATACGAAAATGTTAGGATCATGATGGATTCAATATTTAATCATAATTAAGAAGTGTGATATAATAAGTGTTATTTAGTAATTTACAACAGATATATATGCATTTCAGAACGATTGGCCAGAGATAGCAAATAGCCGAAAGACTTGTAAGTCATGGGGAGAGGCTTTGCCAAGCAGTGGGACACATCCGTAGGCTAGAAAAAAAATGCATAATTTTCGATAAATGGGTTTTGTATGACCCTATCCTACAAAGTACAAAATAAATTATATTTTTCTCTATGACTCTGTAACGATTCTTGTCGCATAATTGGATCCCTTGTAAAAGTCACTCCCGATTTAATTGTTTGTCAAGATTTCTCAAAAAAGGTCAATCCATTTCCCCCCTAATTTGTTCCTAAAGATGTGCACACACCATCATCCAACAGCAATCGACAAGTCGTTTGTCGGTTCGTTCGACCACTTTTATTTATGAGTACATGTTTATAATGCACGTCACAGAATACTTTATGACTATGAACTAATTTCGAAGCCTTATTTCGATAATTAGAATTATGTTTAGGAATATTTCTAGAACATAACCGGATATCCACGAATTGTTTAAAACTTTTATGGTTCCGTAATCAATTAAAAAAATTGCACAAATATTGCTGATAAACAGCATCCGATTAAAGATTAATAGCATTTTTTAGCGCAAAATTATCATTAGCAGTTAGTAATAGCAAAAAACTTCCAGTGATTAATATGTCTAAACTAAAATGGTGAAGGATTTTAATTAACTACTAGCCTAATTTCATAAGAAATTGTTGATACAAATTAAGCTTCAAATTATATTTATATACGTGGCATAAATTAACCAAATTTTTATTGCAGGCTTGACTTTTTTTTTTTAAACTACAAAACTCATTCTCTTAAAAAAAAAACAACAGATGACATAAAGTGAAGCTACATGATGGTTGTCTATGAGGTATATAATCTTAATTAAGAAGGTTATTATTATTTATGATTATTTATTTATAAGAGCACAATTACTCTTGTCAGTGAAGCAACTTTCATTCTTCTCGTCTTTTAAGACAAATCTTTGCATGAACATGAGGGTTTGTTTTTGTCTGGTTCATTCTATCTATAATAAGTGTGTATTTACAAAAGAAAGATATTTACGGGATATAATCCCACCCACACGCCCACCACTGTGACTCCTGTGACGCCAGGATCTACAGCGGTAACCAAAAAAGGTATATATGTATTTAGTAACAGATATTCTATTACTCATAGTACAAGCTCTGCTTAGTTTGAGACTAGACGGCGTTGTGTGTAAATTGTGGGATATTTATTATTTATTTATTTATCTATTTCTACTTTTTTATCATTCATTTGCAATTTATACGTAATCCTTGGACCTGATCTGTCCCTTTCCTTCTTTTGTGAAGAACAATAGAAAATAGAAACGGAAAGTTGATCGGCCATTTAATAACACGAAAAATTCTTCTATGATCTACGGATCTCTAACAATGAGAAGTGGTCATTCTGGTCAGAAAATAGCCGGTGTTTATGATTGGATAATTGATTGTATTGGACAGTGCCGAAATGATGGACTTGTTACATACCTCGTTGTGATCCAATTGACGACAGAAGGCTTTGATCAGGTAGACATTGTAAAAAAAATGCCTTTAGTGGTCTGTTTTATACTTATTACTTTCTGATGACTGATACAACCTTTGTAATCTTTAGTAGATTGAGTGTCTTCATCTAGCGAAATAGCGACATTTCACTGCGATTCTTAGGTGCAATACCCGGTTGGGAAAAAAAGAGAAATAAATGGCTTTTACGGGAAGTAAAATTCTGAGTATTGGTGGTGAGTCACACGAAAGAAGTAACACGGAGTCTGAAATTGTGGTCGGTATACGGCAATAGTCTCACCACCTCGCACATTAGACTCAACACACAACAGCGCGTTCAAACAAACAAACAGACAAACTTTCAGCTTCATAATATTAGTATAGATGGAGTGTTCTTAAAAAAAAATACACTAATTCACACATCATTTTAAGACATTACCATATATAATTAGACATATTTCTATAAATATTCAATGCGCAAAACCAATATCCAATTCCAATAATCACGATCTATATTATATTTAACTAGCGACCCGCCCCGGCTTCGCACGGGTACAATGCTGATACTAAATACACTACAGAAAAACTGTGAACGTTGTATATAAAAACACAGCGGCCCGCTCCGGATTCGCACGGGTATATAATATATTATAGCCTATGTCACTCACTGAAAAAATGATTAAAATCGATCCAGTAGTTTGATTTATTCATTACTGCCCGTGGCCCGTAAATTTGGAGTAAAACAATTCCCCCTTTCTCTATACCATGAAGATTTCCTGCTATCTTTGGAATATACACAACATTTTTACTTATTTACTTTTTACATTTCTCAGCTCTATATCTATCCCGAAGCTGACTGAGTCGAGCCTAACGCACTACTGACGATTCTCATGTCCCTCTGAACAGGCTCGCTCCCGCCGCCGCGCCGCCCCGACCGGCTGATACCGCCGCAAACGCTACGTCCCGCAATTTTTAAATCTGTAATATCTTCGAAAATATTCATTTAAATAACATGCTGTAAAGGATAATTTTGATCTACATGAAATGCACAACGTATCTAATGTGTTTAATTGGATAAGGAATGATACTGTATCGTTTAAAATAGCTTGGTAAATAACCCATATTTTTTTTGTAATATGTAAAAGATAAAAATGGTTACTATGGGTTATCCTTAGAAGATAAACATATGCTGTTGCGGATTTTTTTATTTATCTTTTTAAGATATACAATTCCGTAGTACATAAATTTGATCTATCTCGTAAGGTTAAGCCAGCGTTTGCAATGTAAGCGCAGAAAAATATGTTTGTTACGACATCACATTGCAAATCTTTAAATTTCTCGGCTTTTCTCTACTATAATAATTATGCATGTATTATACATAAAAACCTTCCTCTTGAATCACTCTATATATTGGAAAAAACCGCATCAAAATCCGTTGCGTAGTTTTAAAGATTTAAGCGCACATAGGGACAGAAAAGGCGACTTTGTTTTATACTATGTAGTGATGATGATGATGATTTTATATCCAAACACCGACAAATTCTTGCTAATTATATTTTTTTTTACGTCACGTCCGAGTTTATTGACACATAAAAAAATAACGGTTGGCACCGGAAACTGTTTTTTGAAGCCTATTTAGAGCCTCCTTAAGAAATATATGGGCTCTCGGAACGATATCATTATTTACGCAACATTGGGTTTGTAAGAACTAGCTTTATGATAATGAGTGCAGTTTTAATGAGTCCCTTCTGATATTAGGTTGGTGCAAGGAATAAGCGATTCAAATTCAAATGCATATTAATTTAATTCGTAAACTATTATAACATAGTATTTGAAATTGTCAATCAAAATGTACAGTGGGCCAAGCAATTAGGTATGAAGGGCAAAAACTTCTACGCCATAGTGAAAACTGAATGCAATAAATATACATGTGTGAATTACATATTTAAGAAGTGTAATATACCCACTATTTAGATATGTAAATCATTTATCTATAACTGGCGTATTAAGTATTTACGATTACCTACTTTAAAGTTTTTGCCCTGCATACCTAACTCGTTGGCCCACTGTACAAACTTAACAAAATACATGAAACCGAGAAACGGTAATCTAATCCCAGGCATTATTATCGTCCATATAGTCTTTAATGGAATAATAGCCCTTCGAAGACAGTTTTCGTCTCATTATAGACTTTATTTTATTGAAATTTTTAGTTTCTTGAATTTTGCTTGGGATTTTATTATAAAATCGCACACATTGACCTCTAAAAGCCGCCTCTCAAATTTGTATGATTACAAAAAAAAACATAAGAAACTAACTGTTCTTGGCGAATTCCTTGTTTGTAGAACTCGATTTAGCCTATTCTATTACACGGTAATAATGTTGCTTGCCAATTAACTAAATTTTGACTTTAGCTCTTTATTAATTAAGGTAACATAACATCACGCCTATATTACGCAGACGGGTGTGGCGGAGGTGAATAACACCCACACTTCACCTGTTATGTTTAGGTCCCGTGCGATAGGGGGTAAGCCTATCGCCATCCATCGGGCACAATTCCAACTCCGTGCTGCTATTGTAAATTTCCTGACGGAAAGTTCACAAATAACACTATGCCCGACCCGGAAATCGAACCCGAGATGGTGAGAGGCGCATACGCTAACCACTAGATCATCGAGGCAGTTAATTAATTACAAACAAACATAAATATGCACAAAAAAAAACTTTTTTTAAATTAAAATGACGAAATACGTTTCAAAGTATTTATGACTTGAACCAATGGCTAAAATCATAAATGCTTAATAAAACTAAAACTAGATCTTACGATGCGTCACCGTCGGCATAGGTTTATAAAATTTTATTTTTATTCAAGGAAGTGGTCAATTAAAATATATCCTGTAGATAGAAATGTTAATTAGCCGAAATTATCGCGTGATCGCACAGAATAATGTAAATATTGCCTCCTTGTTCATATCACAATTTTCTTACCAATAAACTTCGTAAAAATCTTTTATAAGTTTCTAACAAAAATAAACTAACTCACATTTTTGATGACGTCCTTAAATACTCGCGACTATATTAACCAAACTTTTTAAAGGACCAGTAAAGAAAAATATTTTGACTTTTATTGAGAAATTACATCGATTTCTCAATACTTTATCTAGTTAAAAAATACAAGAGATTCGTACCACTCCCCGCTATCTTTTTTAGTTTAAACCATCCCCTACAACAAAAGGGTTACTATGTTCATTTGAATATGCCGCGTGGCAGCCACGCATGGCTACCACGGATGGCAGACGCAGGAAGTGGCAATCCTTTATGGTAATGTGGCGGTCAAGGTTTTACAAGAACTTTATGGGGTTGCGAAGCGGAAAGTGAGATTGTATTGCAATTGAGTGAATAAAAACGGGTAAAGATTGTTTTCAGATAAATAATAAATAATCTTAGATATTTGCTAACTATCCTAGATGTCGCATAGGACGTTAATCTGATCAATCATGTTTAAGTTATCAGTTTTAGTAACATACTAATGAAAATTTGTTTAACACTGCATTTTAACCCTAGCTTCAAAAATAATTACGTGGGCGTTGAATTTTTTTTTTCTTAAGATCATCTATTTTGTTTTATATACCAACAGTTATTTTAAAATACGATGAGTTGATGGTTTGTTATTTTCTATCTATTATTACATATATTATGTATATATTTGTCACCTCCATGGCAAACTTACGAATCTGTAGTTTTAGAGAAATCGATGTTGCGATGAAAAACTGTACATAATGTGAAAACTCTGTTGCAAATTTACTTATATCTAATTCTAAAGTTTATAGTATTGAGATTGTCCGTATCTGCATTTTATATTCTTACACCCACAGGAATCTTATCAAATTGATATCAGAACTTCCAGAAAAAGAGATTCATGTTTTGCAGATTCGTTAGATTGCCGTGGAAGTGAACATATTTAGTTACGTTTTTGTCATATTTTTGTATGGAAAAACATGACAAAAATGCGTCATAATAAATCTCGCACTCGTATGCTTGCCCGGCAGGACCAACACTTGACACACTTTTAAAAGCGGACCACTAAAACAGTGGCATAGTCTTAAATACCCATATAACATTAATTAACGGTCAAACAGCCCTACTTTTTTTAATCAACCCTTAAACGGCAACACAGTCATCCAACGTCTCCAAAAACAAAATCAACCCTTCAATTGCTTCCTTTTCTCGAAGTTTTTTGTTTTTTAAACGAATTTTAACATGAACCATCAGACCAGAAACACGGGCTAACCCTGTCAAACGTCGAACCCGTAAAATTACTAATGGGGGTATAAATTACCCCTTGAGCACCACACGCCGAATCGACACCTGCCACCGAATAATACAATAATTAGAAGAAGGGTCCTATTCTTGTGTGATAGAAATAATCTCACTACATTATGTTTACAGTATTTTTTGGATAAATCGAGATAATTATTTTTCGAATATATTTGTAGTAAGACATTATTATTGAGAATACGGGTTACTCACGTTATTTTAGCCGAGATGACGACGATTAGTTTCGAATCTATTACGTAGATTAATCAACTGGGTGATTAATCGCGTATTCTCAATAATAATGTCTTCACCTCACGTCGGTTTTAATAATATTTTTGTAATAAGAGTTATTGAAATATGTTCGACATTGTTGAAGAAGGATTTTTTATTGGTCTATTAAATTACTTACCAATGTTTGGAATTGTTGTCTAATATAGGCTATGATTTTTTGCACCTGACGGTACAAAAAATAATCAGTCTTAACAGCCCGCATAGAATACTAATGATTGGAAATATTTTTCAATAAAATTATCCATTGAGCGATTAATGTTTATTTATTTCGATTGATGCAAGACTTTATTCTAACAGATAGCATTACGATTGCGACATTATCTCTACTACCATGAATCACCCCCTCGTCTTACTTAATGTTTCCATTATTTTAGAACAATAAATTTTTATTTTTTATATTCCGGAACTGGGGCGAATGGCATTTGTTTTATTGCATAATATGCCGTAGTAATTATTATTTTTTAACTTAATTTTACACATGGCTTCTTATGACTTAAAATTAGGGTCTCAATTTAAATATTATATAACTTTCATGTTGGATATTTACTATAGCATATGCATATAAATAACAATTAAACTAATATAAATTATTGAAACCAGAAGAGAGCCTGAAAATCCTGTAAAATATTTTGTTGCTTTCTAATAACTATTAATAAACTTTTTTAAATCGATTATTTTATTATATGTGTTGATATTTATCACCTCCTCTATTTATCACCATCTGCAGTGCAATATGGAAATAAAAAACTGTACCTTATTAACCGACTTAATTCGATAACTACACATTGCGGTAAATTATCCTATGTACCCTCTTTTTTCGATACCTAGTTCTGATGTTTAAAGTATTGAATACTTTGATTGATTGTCGAAATCCGCATTTTATATATTTACATCGATGGTAAACTTGTCTTACCAAATCGGATATTTTAGCATAGTTCTTGCATTTTTTGCAGATTCGTATGATTGCCGTAAATGCGACATGTTTTCACGACAAATACTAAATTAAACTCTACCAAAATAAAACTACAACATTCGTTTATATTTCACTGGTCCTGCAATAATCACGTGCGACAACAATAATTTAATCAAAGTCAACCTTTATATAGATTATATTTAACAAAATTGTGTTTGTCCAATTGTCATTCTCATCACGGATAATTCAATGTTTTGCAATCCTTATTACGTATACGATTTAAATTTATTAACATGTTAGGAGGGTAACGAAAGAATTTTATATCTAACGATGTCACGATACGATGCGATGTCGGTTCTATGTAAATTAATCGGTGAGTCTAACTAACCACGTAATATCATCGTCAATATTTATATTATTATTATTTTTTTCTCCAATTTTATTTTTCATCAAATTTTAATCATAATTTTAATCTTGTTTTAATTGTAATGTAATATGGTTATAATTTTATTTATTTAATCTCTAATTGAATTTAATTATTATTTCAATGTTTTAATGAAACTGTATTTTCTTTTATATGACTAGCATTTTTTTGAATAGCTTTATGTAATTGTCTGATTACTTTTATTATAGTGCATGTTGTGCTCTTCTTTTAGTAGTAGTGAGACGCTCAAACTTAAGTCACAATGTATTTAATTAATGTAACCTTTAGTGTATTAATTGTTTAAGTGCCAAATAAATAAATAAAATAAAATATTTCGTGGATGGGACTGATGGGTTGAGGTGAGGCTTTTATTTATTGTGGTACACTTCCAATAAATGCTGATAATATTTTAAATATTTGATTGTGTGTGTGAGTAGCTTAAGGTTTTTTACTGACTCTTTTAAAATAATCTAGAAGCTACTTAAGAATAAAAATGTATTTAAAAATATTTGCATGACTCAATAGTTCAAAGTAATACAACTTTGTGTCAATTTATTTTATAATTGTCAAATAAGAGAAAAGTTTGAAAAGTTGTTAAAGATGGTATTTGTGCGCTTTTTGGCCAACTAGTCCTCGTTGTGTTTATTTTATCAACATTTTATCAACGTCACACTTTTTCTTTTGGGATCACTATTTGGCGATCATTTAAATTCAATTATTGTTTACCGATACGATCAGGGGTCGTGTGCTTTAAAAAATCCTTTTCCCATTAACTTGGCACATGTAATGTATTCTAACCGTGTGTAATGGGACAGGCACGTTGCCGGTGGCGCCACCTATCAGCTTGCCATGAACTGTTCACATACGCATGCTTTCGAACTTGTGAATGACAATGGTAGTAGCTTTAATTAGGTCAGGAATTACTTAGGTATGTTGGTGTAATGTAGACTGCTAAAAGTTTATTAAAGGTTGTTCTTCTTCTTCGTCGTGTCGATGGCTGATTTAAATTTTATTTTGACTTGCCAGCGTGGTGAAAGGATTAGCCAATTCGCTTTGGAGAACTCGCGAATTGCCCAGGGTAAGAAATCGTTGTGTACGTCACTCGGGGAGGCTCCTTTCAAGGTAGATGGTGGAAAACACAGATTCTATACGTTGTCAGTGTTTATTTACCCCCGTTTTTTTGTAGTTTGCCGAACTAATTGACTGATCTCAATTAAAATTAAAAAAAATAAAGTAGAGACTTTATTTACAGAAATATACACATTGGTTCTTAAATTAAACTAGTCTAATAACTTAATCTAAACTTAATAAGTTACTGTCAAAATGCTGGCAGACCGCGTTGTATTGCGATATTAAGTCACTGGCCGAAATAAAAGCCAGCATTTCGAGAACATGACAAAAAAAAAATCTCTTTTTCAGTTTGTTTGAAAATCATGACTTCTTATTTTGTAGTGTTTGACTAACATATAAGTAACGTATACTTACATTTTAATTACACACTACCGAATTGAAACTCTTGTCATATAATGTTTGATTTTAAGAAAATCTTAAAAAAAAAACATTAGAACTTTTATTCAATTTTAAAAAATAGTGTGTATTATATACATGCGAATGATACTGACTTAGACAGAATTTAAGTCTTATTTGTTTTATTAAGGAGGAGGCTACAATCTTACGTAGCAACTTAAAACTCTTCCTAAAAGCTAACCAAACACATCTCACCAGATGTTAGAAAGGAATTCTGACAATACTCCTTTCTAATTCACACTTGGTAAATTAAATTAAGGCAGGAATCGGACGCAGGTCGCTGTTTACTAACTTATTACTGCTGACACAGAACCATGAACAGGGTAGAGGGTACATTCAGAAATTTAATATAGAACGGCTGCGAACAGCACGGGGGCTCTAGTTTCTTTACTTTGTAACTTCATTCACGCACGAGTCAATGCATGAAAATTATTTTTAATTATTAACACTATTATTTGTTGTTTTTTTATACTATTACAAAGTTTTTAATTTAGATTTATTTTAAAGCAAAATAATTATAGCTTTAATAATAAAATAATAATAAATCTTTTATTTCAGGTAAATAACCCATATAAAATACATTTACATTAAAATAATACACAATCAATAAAAGAAATTAAAATAGATATAAAATTGATGACAAAAAATTAAATTAAATAAATTTCACAAAATAGAAACAAAATCCAAATTAATAATTACTTTTTACATATTGATTGACTGATAACAATAAAAATTGAGGTAAAGTTAAAATTACAATAACTTTGCTCCGCCTTTTTGTATTTTAGCATTTAGCAGCAAAGCACCTGGGGCGTATACCCAGGGGTTCAGGTTCGAGTCTTAAATTTTTCAACATTAATAAATTCATGATCATGTTGAATTTTAAAGAGAGATTTCTTTGATCATAATAATAAAGGACAGAATAGCTACATTTATGCATGAATAGTGTTTTTAACACGATATTAACTAATAGTTGTAAATTTTGGTAAATCTGATTTTTTTTAAGTTTAAAGCATACGTGCGAGACAGCCACGCTTCGTAGGACTTAATTTGCGATTTCTACCGTATTATACGTTCTGTGACTGCTATGCAAGCGCAGCGGCGCAAGCGCAGCGGAACGATAGGGTAGTCTAGCCCCTTATTATACTAACCATTGACCACCACCATAGGAATTGCAACCTTATATCTGCATGAATAAGGTAAGGTTTTAATTGTGTGTGAATCGAGGTTTTGTATCAAGAAGTTAACCATGGTAACAATTCGAGATATAGTTAGAATATTTTGTAGTTTGTAACTTGTTTGTTTGAGATGGTACTTAGATTGGGTAATTGGGTGTTTGTGATGGTTGATCATAGCAAGAGAAAGTGGGAGAGTCTTTAGTTAATGATAAGGTATAATATTATTACCTACAATTAGTTCAAAGTATGATATAAATATAAATAAAGAAATAAATATTTCAGAACTCACACACAACGCTATCTAGTCCCAAACTAAGCAGAGCTTGTACTATGGGCACTAGAATAACTGATACTAATACGTATATACTTCTCTTTTGTAAATACATACTTATTATACAAAGAAACACCCAGACTAAGACAAACCCCCATGTTCATGCACACAAAGATTTGTCTTGTGTGGGAATCGAACCCACGACCTCGGCGTCGCAGGCAGGCACACTACCCACTCGACCATCCGGTCGTCAAAAAATAAAAATCATATAATCTATATCATAAAACAAAATACATCTCTTTCTTTGTGACATGCCCATGCGAGTACATTGTTGTATTTTATATGTATACATACTGAACATGTAGAAATATCCTTTAAATTATGTACATATAAAGTTTTTAGCTATCTATCCATACTATAATGCGGTTATTATTCCCTATGACGCCATTCTTCTCCTGCTCTAAAACATAGTGAAATTGAAGCTATCTAAATTCAAATTCATTCAATTCATCCGTTACCGATACAGTCATATTAAAATTGCATAATTTGAACTCGAACATAAAACACTTGCATCGGAAAGACACGTTTCCTATAAGACCCTTCTTCAATTAACTCTCTCTTCAAAAATCTACCTTCTGAGGTCAACGTTACAGTTCATTTTACATTATCAAAGTCTATAGGTTAAGTTCTGCTTGGATAATCCCAGTTTCTAAGGCCTGACCACAACCATTGTTTCATTTTTTTTCTACTATCTTAAGTAAAGAGCACTTTATCGATATGGAGAGGAAATTAAAGCAAATATCTATGCAAATGTGCCGTCAACCGTGGTGGTTGCTAAAAACCAGCGCTGTGGAAGTTTTGCAGAAAAGCAAGACTCCACAGCATTAAAGCTTAGCAACCGCCACTGTGATCTTATATAATTATTACTTTTTTACCCGACTGCGTCAGAAGGAGGGTTATGTTTTTCGAGCGTATGTATGTATGTATGTATGTATGTATGTATGTCTATTTCTTTGGCACGCCCTACAGCCCAAACGGCTAGACGGATTTTGATAAATGAGGTGTCGTTGAATTCGTCGAAACAGTGATAGTGACATAGGCTATATAAATTTTCAAAATGGCGCCGGCAAATGAAAAAACAGGGGGGGAGGTATGGATTTTCTTTTCATCATAGTAATATGGGTATCAAATAAAAGGCCATAAAAAGACCATTTCAAAAATATATACTTCTTATCACATTTCTATTACTGATTAAACACAATTTACCAATTTATATATCGGCACGCTCGCGCGCCCGAAGTGGGTGGAAGTTAGTTTGTATGTTCGCTCACGCTAATCTTGGAAACTGCCGGTCGAATTTGAATAATTGTTTTTGGATTTGATAGTTTAACTCACGATTAAGGCTCATTGATCTCAAAGAGATTTGATTTCTACAAATTAATAGATATAAAAAAACATGTCGGTTAAAAGAACTAAAAAGAGTGAAATAAAAAATAATTATTAAAAAAACAAAAAACCCGACTGCTTAAAAAAATGAACTGAAAAGATAAAAACAAGTATAGCATTATCTACATTAAATTCATTAACAACAAATGAAATATGTCAAACTAAATTCTTTATGATGTTGCAGGCGGTGACAAACGAAGTTATATAGTAGTAAGAAAGACAAGTATTGTTTGTCCCCGCCTGCAACATCATAAAGAATTTAGTTTGACATATTTCATTTGTTGTTAATGAATTTAATGTAGATAATGCTATACTTGTTTTTATCCTTTCAGTTCATTTTTTTA
The DNA here is from genome assembly GCA_905147285.1 of Hypena proboscidalis. Classification (NCBI taxonomy): domain Eukaryota; kingdom Metazoa; phylum Arthropoda; class Insecta; order Lepidoptera; family Erebidae; genus Hypena; species Hypena proboscidalis. Next base: position 5,767,234 of record LR990147.1, read on the forward strand.
AGCAGTCGGGTTTTTTTTATAATACCTGTTTTTGCATGTGCTTGTTATGTAAGAAAATAAAAATAATTTTCTTTCTTTCTTTCTTTCAAATAAGTCTGCCAAAACTCACTTGGGAGTGGGAGGGTAAATTGTTCCGTGCATCTATGCTTTGACTACTAGTTTTATGTAACGGGCAAGAGAGGCGCTCTTATAAATTAGGCAGCGGGGTACGCCTGACAATGACAAGTCCATTTGGTTCAATTGTCTAAGATCTTAAGGGTATTCCGGGAGGAAGTGATGTGTCGTTGGTTTTATTATGCTTAAGGAAGGATATTTGATACCAATTTATTGTATGGGGTCATACAGAGTTGGGGTCTACAGTTACGGTCAATAAAACACGCTACAAAATACTGTTTTATTTTGGGGGTAAGAAATGGTACAAAGTTTTTTTTTCTAACCTATGATGTCCCACTGCTGAGCAAAGGTGTCCCAAAGTTTAATGCAAATTAATATTTCATCGTTTTACTATTGCTTCAGATCGGCATTAAATGCACAACACTCGTAAAAATCAGGACAAATATGTGTCAAACTATCTATTTTAATACAAAATATATGGTTGAAAATTAAAAAGTTACTAAACCTGACTTAGATTCAAAGGTCAATTCAGCCCATTGTACCCTTCTAATTACAAGGATTCTTTCGACTTTTATAAATCTTTTAAATTCAATCGCCTTACAATATAAAGCAGATATTTTATTAAATTTTCATTATTGTAAATAATTTTAATAAATGCACAATTCGTCACAATGCTTTTTCTATCTAATCCTCCTCTACCAAAAAGCAGAATTTCCAAACATCATCACTTTTATATGCACATAGAAATTAAAGTACCCAATTAAAATCAATTCTCATGCGGTTTGTAAAAAAATACGTCTTTAGCTATCCATAATCACCGAAATTTCATGCATACATTGGCATCGCTCCAATAACTATTTAGTCCGTATATTTAATATCCCAAAAACATGCATTTTGCGTAAAAAACACGCAATGGGATATAATTTCTTGGTTCTAACAGTTGCGTAAGATAGATCACGATTTGTGAAGTATATGCCCGAATTACGATATAGTGCCGATGGCCTACTCAATACTAATATAAACTATTTGTAACTGTTATGATTTTAACGGGAATTAACGCGACTATTCGCTTTTTATGCTTGACCTTTCGACAAGGCTGCACTTTGTCATGGTCGCAAGCAGACTGATGCACAAAAGCTCGCCTGTTCCTCCAATCAACGAAATCTCATAAACTGGACTCGACTAGTGTAGTGTGTGGCGGAGGTACATTGAAAAATTAAAAACCAACAAAAGGGTGGGTGGTTTTAAAAAAATCATCAATCTTACGAACGGAGCCGGGGCGCTGCTGAATCAATATGCTGGAGACCATGACAAAGCGCAAGCTTGTCGAAACGTCAAGCACCGAAAGGTAAATAAAAATTAATCGCGTTAATTCTAGTTTAACAGATATGAATAAATCTGCAACGCAAAACTATTATTTCTATTAGTATTATTTCTAACTGGACTGTGATTTCCAGTGATTTGTTTTAAGTCAAGGTGTTCTTTATGTGAATGGATAATATGTGTGTGACAACCAAAAAGACTGTTACATAACTTGTTATTTATCGTTCTCAAAAAGATAAAACGCGTTGATGTCTTTTTGAGGCAACCTGAATATTATATTTGTTACAGTGAATGTAAAAAAATAAAAACCGCGTCGGCAAGTGTCACAATCCAAACGCTTGCCAAAGACTCGAATTGACAAAATAAATTATCAGCTAAAGTGAAAATCATGTGGTATTTATTTATTATCACCGGTAATAATCAATAATTTTTAAATTTATCAGATTCACCGTAACAAATAAACAAAGTTGTAGAGGATGTGGGCAGTCTACCAATCCACACTTGGCTACCGTGGTAGACTTTGGCCTAAACCATTTTCTTATTATCATCAGCAGAGGCCCCTACCCAGCAGTGGGACGTGTATTACATTCACACAATAGGCCATATCAAAAGTAAGGCTTAGTGAGGCGTCTGTTCTCCCATATTTCGTACAATATGAGTTGCATATGATATGCAATAACATACTTGAATGTATTTTTAATTGCGTATTAGTGTGCAATAGTACGTAGCGGTTCATAGCAAAAAATATGTGGACCGATAAATATTACGTCTGGCTGCGAATTATTGCAAAGTACTGAGAAAAACGTGATTTACTGATAAGTGCTTTATTTAATGATGAGAAACATTTAGTTATAGACATATATATAGTTATATATAGTAAAGTTCCTTGTATTAATAATATACAAGTTGCCATCTGTGGTTCTGTTCGGTTGGTATCTACTTGAGAAAATAAGTAGCTTTTTTAATTTCTGAAATCAACAACCATCTTCATACCAATTTTTATCAAGATCGAGTATAGGAATTACTTGGCGGCTGTTTGCCATACAAAAGTTATATGGGTTTAAAATAACATAACATCTTGCCTATATTACCCAGAAGGGCGTGGCAGAGGTGTACAACACTAACATTTCATCTGTTATGTCCCATGGGATATTAGGTGAGCCTATCACAATTCCAACAGGCAATACCACTGAGCCTGGTCGGAGGATCCCGTTCCCCGTTCCTCTAGACATCTATAAAAAAGTAGTTGTTTATTTATTTTTTATTATACCCTTTATTGTACACCTTGAGTTTACAATTAGAACTTATATCCAGTGATTACAGTTCAATGGGCGGCCTTATCACTAATAGTGATTTGTGTCAGGCAACCTTAGGATGGAAATAAATTTAGTAGAGTTGTTTGTGTACAATAACAACATAATAAGAACATAAAAAAAATATAGTGGCTATAAAAAATATAAATGTATATTAACTAAGTACATGTATAAAATAAATAAATACGTGGTATAATAATATACTTCACCTATTACAAAATAATAATATTATCATGACATTTATAACAATTTTAAGAAATTGGCATAGTGTCTAATAATGTAAGGAATAAGAGTAAAAACGACGACTAAGTAAGGCTACGTATGTGCCAAATTTCATTAAAATCCATCCAATTGTTTTTGCGCGAAAGTAACAAACAATCATACATACTAAGAAACAGTCGAAAAATTACGGGCAGGATTTGAATCTGCGATCTTCAGCACTCCGGGCAGTCGCTTTAACCAACCAGCTAGCTCTTGCCAGGACCCTAAATTTCACAACTTAATGCTGTAAAAATATTCAATAAGAAACAATCAAACATACATCTTCATAATCTATTGCATGTATTATGTACAACAATCAGTAGTATTTATTATGTACAGAACCAATACAATTAACAACACGTGTACATAAAAAGTAATATCATTACAAACTCGACTCATCTCGGCCCAGTTTGTTTTGCTTTCTAAACCAAACGAACAAACAGACAGCCATTTACATATTAATAAGTTCATAAATAACTCATCGGACTATGCAGGGTCATTTCAAAAATACTAACAACCTCTAAGGCTCTGACTATGCACTACTTTTAATTTGTGCCAACTGTTTGTGCAAATTTTAAGTAAAGGCAATTTCAGTTTGTGCAAGTAATATGATAAATGCACGCAAATTTCAGTTTATGCAGGTTAGATTGAGCGTTTAGCTGGACTATGTCTCACACAAGTATGATGAAGCGTATGGCCAGAGCTTAAGAGACAATTTCGAGATACAATTGTGAACAACTGTTGATGTACTTTTTTTAAATATAGTCAATACTTTAACGAGAATTAATGATAAATTTTGCATTTTTAATCATATTATTATGCTATTTTGAGCACGTGGTAGAGTACCCAAATTTCCTTTGATGTTTTTTTGTTATATAAATTATGAACAATTGAATTTAAAAAAACTGTCAAATAAAAGTTGTTCAGTATTAAAGTTTTCCTCTCCGAGATGACAAATATTTTGAAAATGACCCTATATATTACTTAAGTAGTAAGTGAACGCTTTTAGTTACATAACTTAACATTTGCTCATCTTCTTTTTAAGTTGGTATCATGTTGACTACTTTCATTTTGAATGTTGATGTGCAAATTTGTGACTATAAATAAAATCTATGTTAATATTATTAAAACCGACCCGAGGTAAAGACATTATTATTGAGAAAACGGGTTACTCACGTTACTTTAGTCGGGATATGTCGACTAGTTTCGAATCTAGTACGTAGATTCATCAACTGGGCTATTAATCGAGTGTCGTCGCCTCCGCGCTACGTCTCGGCATATCCCGGCTAAAGTAACGTGAGTAACCCGTTTTCTCAATAATAAAATCTATGTTACTATTAATTTAGAATAGAATTGAAATACCTCTGTATATTTAACTATTTTGATGACTACCTGTTGGTAAATTATAACTACTGACAACAATTTATTGACACAAACATAAATTGCGAATGTGGTGCAATACAATCAATGGCCCACCTTACTGACTGTCCAAAATGCCCTACCACCTGCACAAGAGAGGCGCTCATGAACGCCGATGAGAGCGCCATAACAGTGGCCACTTATTGGGCCAATAAAATTTGACTCAGCCATCGACACGACGAAGAAGAAGAAGACTACTGACAACACTTAGGCAATAGATCTTAACCCTGTTAAATTCGTCGCAATTTAAGAAATACTCTTTAGCAGTGGTTTAGCATTAAAAAAACTGCGAAACAATGCTTGGCAACCTTTAATTAAAGACTTCATATAAATAATGATAAATAGATTGACTATCCAACAATAAAATATATTGCCAATTGATTATATTATAGCATTTAGCTATGCTTAGCAAATTATACTAAGGAACATTTGAAAAAATATGGGACTGGCAGGATTTGAACTACGCTCGTCTACTTAAGATAGGAACAAATTAATGAACGTGACGTCACGAAATGAAGTAACATATAGTTGAGAAATTAAAGTTTCAGACAAGAGGTGACCGAAGCTGGTTGGTTAAAGCGACTGCCTGGTGTGCTGTTTCTTAGAATAAAATATATTTTCATTATCAAGTGTTTCAAACCAACTCTTCAGGTTTACAACATAAGTGAAGGTAATAAAACTAATTTCTTGGATTCCCCTATTTCTCAATTATCCCCAAGATCTAACCTTTGAGACCCTAAATCAATTAACTTAACCCCAGGCCCAGCAGTGGACCGTTCATATCAGATCAAGCATCGGTAACTTAACGAACGTCAATTAAGTATGAATATTCATTTAAGTTACTCCCTTCTACGTATTATTTCATATATTCGTTTGACGTATCCGTAAGTTGGAAGCTTGTGTTATAACTTTGTAATTTTAAACGACTTCGAAAAAGGATGAGCTACTGTATTTGACAGAAAATACTGAAAAGAGATTGTATACATCTAAATCACTTAATTATTATAAAGGTAAATAAATAACTATGCTCGACGTTTCGAAATGACTTGCATCATTCATGGCCACGAGCCGACTGGTTAAGCTTAGCTTAATTTACGCGATTTAGACCCAATGTCTAATTTAAAAAAAAAATAACAGCGCAAGTTTAAAAACATAGAATACAAAATTGAATGAAACATCAAAAAAGAACAAAGAATCATGTGTTTTGTGTAATACAATAATTATGTAATTTGCTAAAATGTTAGCTGTTGAACCAAGAATAAATGCGAGTGGCATGACAAGATTCACGACGCAACAATTAATTTTTAAAAATAAGTATAATGACCACATTTTCATTGTGGAACCGTCTTCGGATCCAAGTTGGTCGCTGCAAAGACAACCTGGCCACGAGGGATTCACTAATACATCCAACATTTAGTCCACCCAAAATATGGTCCATTTGTTGTCCTGCCCACATCTTCCCACCCTTTGTAACACAAAAGACCTTATGCAGGCCAACCAAAAAGGCGTCACAGCCGCATCCTATTGGTCTAAAACCATATAGATCGAAAAATAACATTTTTACTATAGTCATTGACACGAAAAGAAGAAGAAGAATTGTGAAAACTAGAAAAAAAATATGCTACTAATAATATTATAACTATCATGTAATACAAATACACTTCCTAACAACGAATTACCCACGGGTCTTGCACAAAAGCGATAAAGATATATTGTTAAAAGTCATTTTCCGTGAAGCCTGGTTGTTTAATTAATTCCAAAACTTGATTATTAAAAGTTAACGCAGCTATAAAAGATTTTAGTCTGTAGCCAAAGGCCCTTTTATTAGCTATCAGAATAAAATAATTGAACCTTAAACGATTCTCAAAAATAACTAAGAGCCTCTTGTCATTATGGATGGATTGAACAATACTATGAATATGACATTATGTTAAAAAGTGCCATAATGTCTTCGAGAACATTACCGGATTTTTTAGGGCCCGTATACGAGTGGACTATAGATTGCCCCATATCTGTCATTGCTAAGTTACCTGCAATAAATATATAAAGATTTTCTTCCCTACGTTATGTGGCTCGATTTATTCACAAAACCTTATCGTTCACGGTTAACCATTTTGGTCCGATTTCCAAACCTGTCTAAGCCCGAAACAACTGCTAAGATCACAGCCGTGTCTATTAACATCACCTATCTAAGCAATTCGCGAGTTCTTAAAAGGGAATTGGCTAATCCTTTTACCACGATGGCAATTCAAAACCTTCACTACCTTACTGACTCTCCATGCCCTTCCACCTGCACAAGAGAGGCGCTCATGAACGCCGACGAGAGCGCCATAACAGTGGCCACTTATTAGGCCAATAAAATTTGACTCAGCCATCGACACGACGAAGAAGAAGAAGACCTATGCTATAGTTCAGAAGTCAGAAGGTATCCCATCCATTTACTGGCCCCGATTGCCGGGGAAATAATAGTGTAATATACATAATCTATATCAATTACTTCCAAATTGAACAACCTCCAGACTAAAACAATACCTCCGCTCTTGACCCTAGGTCAAGATCACTGACAAACAAATCGCTATTAGTTGTAACTCCTCTTTTTTGCTTGATTACGTACGCCATTTATATGTTTGACAGACACTTTGCTCGTGTTGTGTCGGTTTAAATGGTCTGGTATAGTTCAAGGGGGTAATTAGGAGGGCAATCATAGCTTTTCGTGTTTAACTAATTTTGTAGTTTATTTTTTATGGATTGTTCCACGCCTATGTAATACGATATTTTTGACAAATTATCTCTAGACGAAACAAATTTTATTATATTGTACACTTCTTACATCTAAGCCTAACTGTATATAATTCTGATTAAATTGTTTAAATCACCTGTGTATTGAGCTTTCATCAGCACTATTAATTATACTGTGAAATCAATGTTTGCTAACTAAGAATAATAATTTTCCACCAGGAATTACTCATTAGCTGCTTGGAGTAGAGATTGGTAGCTAGTAGATACCGATAGACTAACCTCCCATCAAATGGGCTATAACCATAGCAGGTGAAGTGTGGATACTATTTTACTAATCCTTCTGGATAAAATAGGAGTACGTTATGTAAGTTATGCTTTGTTCTCCAAACCTATTTTTTTTTTAATAGGACTCTACAAGTGTTGCAAAGAGGTTTATCAGGTTAGGTGTAATATGATTTAAAGAAGGTTTGAGCATTCTTCCCAGAAGAAGCTCACTTATTCAACTTTCTTATGAATGAGGTGATATCCTCCTTTCTAGAACTCCTTGGAACACCCCACAATTCAAATAATATGTTCGAAACACATTTGACAGTTGAACCGGCGAGCATTTCTCCGGCCGGGGCGGAGGAAGGCACGCTCCGGAACGGCGCGCCCGTCACGCTACCATACACCACGCCCGGCGCGTGCGCATCACACACGGTAGGGCTATCACCCGTGACTTAAAAAAGCAAAAAATAAAAAAACGGGTTGTTGATTGCTGGAGTAATTGTTTGAGATAAGGATGCCTTGTTAATTCGGTTGCCTGATATGTCAAAATAGATGTCTACTTCTAACTAGCAATTAATCTGATATGACTTTATAGAATTTCGTAAATAAAATTACGAAAACGATATTTTTAAACCAAAAATACCAAGCCCCAATCCAATACTACAGTAACCTTTATATCAGACAAGATTTAATTTAATTTAAGACCTATAAATGATGCTAAATATCATAAAAACTTTGCCTAACAACAAATAATTACCATAACGAGGCAGCCCTACAACTCCCACAGATAGAGACCTTTCATAATCATGTGTGTTTGTATGTGTGTGTGTTATAACTGTCTTTAATTGCTTTGGGGACGACGTACCTGCTTATTATTAGTAATTTCTGGTGGTAAAGCCTAATCAGCTTTCTTGAAAGTATTTAAAGGTTAGTACTATAGGTTTTTTTAATTAGAAAGATGAACTTGATACGCGTTCTGCTATCTAGATCTAGAAAGACAGTGTCAAAGGCTTCTTTATAATAAAAAGGATAGTAGAGCTGCCAATTAAGATAAGAGCTGCTGAATTACGTAGATCTCCGGATAGACGACCGGATGGCGGAGTGGGTAGTGTACCTGCCTGCGACGCCGAGGTCGCTGGTTCGATTCCCGCTTAAGACAAATCTTTGTGTGCATGAACATGGGGGTATGTCTTAGTCTGAGTGTTTCTATGTATAATAAGTATGTATTTACAAAAGAAAAGTATATATTTTTTATTTATTTTATTTATTGTGGTACAAGATATATGTATGTATTAGTATCAGTTATTCTAGTATCCACAGTACAAGCTCTGCTTAGTTTGGGACTAGATGGCGCTGTGTGTAAGATGTGAAATATTAATATAATTATTATATTAAATCTTGTCCGACTCAAAAAATATAACTTGACCGAATTTAGAAGTGACGTAAGTTACACTTGAAAAAAGAACACAGCTGTCACTTGCATTTATATTTATGTGCTTATCCTGCCAATAAGGTTTATTCAACACATGTGACATTGGCGCTAAATCTATTTGATAGGTTCTAAGCGGTAATCGATATCCAACCTACTATTGGTATTTTTAAAGTAATTTAAAAGAGCTAAAGGTAAGATCCGTGATATTTATTTAAACTTATTATATTTATTAGTCATTTCATAGTCTTCTTCTTCGTCGTGTCGGTGGCTGAGTCAAATTTTATTTTGACTTGCCATCGTGGTGAAAGGATTAGCCAATTTGCTTAAGAGAACTCGCGAATTGCCCAGGGCGCGTCGGACGTAAGGAATCGTTGTGTACGTCACTCGGGGAGACTCCTTTCATTCACCCCAATCATAGTATTTTTTATATTGACGATATTAAATACACACGCTCATCTTAGACATGCCTGATGTCTTATATTTATTACTCAATTAAGACCAACACCAATATTTAATTTAGATTCTGGCATTTAAAAATAACATAACTAAATACTTATCTACCTAGATGAGACTAGAATTTTATTTGATACCTCAAGACTTTCATATAAATTTTCTTTCTATTAAAACGAAAGATCCTCATATTTTAATTAAAATTATATTCCAGAATTGTATCCATCACTATAGTTTTTACCTTCTCAAGAATTTTTCATTCCCACCTACCACACCCATTTCTCCCTCAGTTAGGACCTTCTAAATTACCTTATTGTATCCTATAATACACATATCCATTCGCCATCAAATTATCCACGAAAACATCACAATCAACCTCCAAAGTCGACAACAAATGAGCTTTTTTGTTATACAACCTTTTTAGAGTTCCGTACCTCAACAAACCGATTACTTTGCTGTCTGTCTAATTTTGAAATAGTTAACTTTACATAACAAACATAAACATAACATCACGCCTATATTACCCAGAAGGGTGTGGCAGAGGTGTACAACACCCACATTTCACCTGTTATGTTTAGGTTCCAAGAGACAGGGGTGAGCCTATCGCTTTCCACAGTGCACAATTCCAACTCTGTGCTGCTATTCACAAATAACATTTTGCTCGCGGTGAGAGATACGCTAACCACTAGACCATCGAGGCAGTTAGGGTTAACTTGAATCTACAAACAAAGACTTTACCAGGGTGCAATATATTTATCAGGTAACCTATCGATGCAGGATGGTAATTTTTAACTGCAAATTATGTTCATTACGTTTAATGTTAGCCCAAAACTATTTTTTGCGGTTCAGTGCTCCAGAAGTGCCTGGTCAGACACACACTTGACAAATACTTGTAACACAGGGTGGCCAACAATAAAAATAAAAAGATATTATAATTAAATAAGTTCACGTGTTTGTCCAGTGATCCTGTTTCGCAATGATAAATCATCTTGGACTTGCAAAGGTTTTTTCGGTTTATTTAGGTTTTTATATTGATTTTGTTATAACAAAGGAAATGTGTATTAAGCTTGTAAGATGTTAATTGGTTTTAAAATACAAAATACATAAAATATTTTTTTTTGATTATCAGACAGTCTTTATTAGTTTCAAGCAAAAATGCCGACCACCACCGCACCGGTGGTATATTACGATTCTGCCCATGGACAATGTAAACCTTTAGACACTTACAAATAATCTTGTACTATATTTTTCTTTCAAATTCATGATTAATGAAGTTTTTCTAATTTACTTGTTAATAATCAAAAACCCGGCTTAAAGAAAAGCTACAATAACTAATTACTTAAGAACATTCGTAACAAAGACAGTAACAACTGTTTATCACTTCATAATCTTTTACATTACAAAACTCATAACCAAAATAAAATACTGCAACTACCATAAAGAATTAAAAAAATGTGTGTCCCCCTCAGTCCAACCCTTTGGTAGAATTGGTGAAGGGCGCACCCCTAATACAGTTCGAAATAATTGTTATTCAACAACTGTATTGTAACTTTAACAATAATAAGCTTTGTAATTATTAGTAAAACTATGTAGAAAACGATTTACAAAGGACATAAAAGCAATGTTTTCTGGTTCTTGTACTACACCACCGACAAATATGTCTATCTACTCATTCCTGTCCATCCAAAGGTTGTCTGGAATAGATCACTTAATAGTGATAAGGCCGCCCATTGTGTAATTTTATAAATTGTATTTAATCTGTGTGTACAATAAAGAATTTTGTATTAAGATTATCATAATAGTGATAATATTAAGATAGATAATTAAGAAAATCTAGGATATTTCTTCACCGGCCACGGTAGTATATGTGAACCTTTGTATTAGTTGTAAAATGTAATACTATATACTCAGAAATAAATGATATTCTATTCTATTCTATCTATCTATCTATCTTGTTTACGAGCTTGAGGGCAACATAATATTGCTAACACTTTTGTTGCGACTACTGTGTTAAGCCTAATTTACATTACGAAAGTAAGTAAAAGATTTACCGTGTTAGGGAAAATGTAATAAATTGAAAAATTATTCGTAATAACCGGTGATTATCAATAATTACCAAAAGCCGTGTAAATCGTGCATGTATCGGTGATTATTAAACAATTAACTACAGTACCAATAAATGTTATACATTTTTTAAAAATATCGTATGTTAAGCGTCTACCTGATCAATCGAGCAATAGAAGAAAGGTAGAGGATTTTAGGTTTTGGTCCTATAAGTAGGTTAGGTAAGGTTTGTTTGTGACCAGAATCGAAATGCTTGCCAAGGACTAGATTGACAAAATAAACAACCGGCAAAAGTGAAAATTTCAACGCTATTATCAGATTGAGCAAATCATGTGGTAATTATTAATAATCACAAGTCATTATTAATATTTTTCAATTTATCACATTCTCCGCAACTGAAACATTAACTACAACTACAAGGTTTCGTAATGTGAATAAGCCTTTCTGGTTAGATAACGCGATTAGGCCCTAAAATTACGCATGGAATAATAGATTGCGATTGCGATGCACGTATTTTCATAAAAGTCCATTAACTGTCCATAAATTTTATTAGCCAGCCAGCTACATGCGTAATTTTTAAAGTCGACATATTATTATAATGGCATATTCCCACAAATTTTAAATAACATAGACATATGACCTAAACCTGACTGGTCATACCAATACAATTGATTAATTACTACTGAAATACCTACACATCTGTTTGGGGAATTGGGAACATGACATACTTCTTATTAATTAACTTTTAGTCATTCCATACAGGCAATACACAATCAAATGTCAGCCAAATGTCATACAACTAATTCTCTAAAAAACAAACGTTAGGTCTAATTTTCTAACATGTACAGTGGGCCAACGAGTTAGGTATGCAGGGCAAAAACTTCTTAGTCATAGTAGAAACTAACTTTACCAGTTATGGATAAGTGAGTTACGTACCTAAATAGTGGGTATATTACACTTATTAAATATGTAATTCAAACATGCATATCTATAGCAGTCAGTTTTCACAATGGCTTAGAAGTGTTTGCCCTGCATACCTAATTGCTTGGCCCACTGTACACTACCGATCACCCTTTAATTACCAGAGCTGATCTCGCAATGCACGGGCAGCCTATATTTATTTATTATTTATTTATTTATTTATTTATACAACTGTTTAATGCACTCACAGTTTCCCAACACGTGCAATAAACTAATTCAAATAGAAGACTTAATACTACTTACAAGTACTTAAGAAAGAGATACATGATTTTAGTAATTGTTCATATTTGGAGTAAAATATATCAATATCTGGATACTGAGCAATAAGGGCGTTGATCAGAGTCAAAGCCTGATTTGTTGGAGCAAATTGGGCAGTACACGTTCGTACAGCTGGCGTCGCTAGAAGGCGACGCGAGCGCAGCCGCGTGTACTGATTTGGTGCCGATAACGAACAACGTGATAACGTAATCGGATCATCAATTTTATTATTTAGCAGTAAATAATAATGCATCATAATCGCACATTTGCGACGCAAACTCAATGTGTCTATGCCCACCATCCCCGACACGAATAGGGACGGGTACAAATAAGGATAATATCCGTACAACTTCTTGAATAAAAAACGTGCGAATTTCTTTTGGACACGCTCTAACATTGCACTGTACTTCACCTCATGCGGGTCCCAGATCATAGAATTAAATTCTAGACTGCTCCGCACAAAGGCAAAGTACAGTGCAACTATAGCACTCCTGTCCTGAAAACGAGCAGACTGCCTCATCACAAATCCCAGGGACTTGAACCCTTTGCTGCAAATAGCACTAATATGTGTATTAAATGTCAAAGCTGAGTCTAAGACAACACCTAAATCACGTATTTGTGTGACGCGCTCCATCGAGTCACCAGCCAACTTATAATCGTGAACATGTGGAGTACGAGAGCGAGTGAATGAAATTGTCTTACATTTGGATGAATTAAACTGTAAATGGTTTTGTGCACCCCATGCAGTCACATTGTCGATGTCTCGCTGGAGCGCCTCACCATCATCAGGACATCCAATGCCCAAAAATAACTTGAGATCATCAGCAAACAAAAGACATCGAGCAGCTCTGACAACATTCGGCAGGTCATTGACCATAATAAGAAATTGCGTTGGGCCCAATATACTACCTTGACTCACACCAGAGCGAGTGTCATATGGGTCAGATCGATAATTTCCGAACTGTACATATTGTAAACGATTGCTAAAATAACTGGCGAACAGTTTAAGCAAATTAAAAGAGAATCCTGCAGCCGCAAATTTATGTAATAAGACATCGTTATGGACGCGGTCAAATGCTTTTTTGAAGTCAAAATATGCCGCGTCCACTTGTCTATTCCTATCCATCTCGGCCACAGTATAATCCACCAGATTTACAAGATTCGTGGCAGTCGACCGCCCGGTTCTGAACCCATGCTGACACTCACTCAGTTGTGGCCTAACTTGCATCGTAATCTGATTATTTAAAATATATTCAAATACCTTACCGAATGCTGACAGCACCGCTATGGGTCTATAGTTGGTGACTTCAGACCTGGAGCCATCCTTGGGAATTGGTGTGACGCGTGAGATTTTCCAGGTAGCGGGGTAAGTGCCCGTCTTAATCGAAAGATTTAAAATATGTAGTAGTGGCTGTTTAAGGATTGAGAAGCAATCCTTAACAATAAAAGACGGTACCCCATCCGGTCCAACAGCTGATTGAGCCTTGAGGTTTTTTACCGCTTTTAATAGGTCAGATGGAGTAACGCAGTCAATACTAATTCTAAACGAACTCAGTGAACTTTTTACTTCACTTTCGCTAATATCCCATTGTAAAGTAGGCTGATCAGGAAGAAAAACGCTTTGGAAATATGCAGCGAAAGAATTTGCAGCATCTTGCCCTGACACAATGTTACCTTCGTACTCGAATTCAGTACAGGAGAGCAATGAAGAACGTTGATCTCTCACAAAATTCCAAAAAAGGCGTGGATCCTTTTTTATACCCGTCTCGGTTCGATGTATGTAATTGGCATAAGCATTTTTTATTAATTGTTTAGCCTGTTGCCTATAATACTTAAAAAGCTCATTATTAAATTCCAAATGTAGCATTCTGTACTTTTTTAAGTGGAAGTGCTTATTTTTTAGTGTGCGAATGATTTCCGCTGTGTACCATGTCGGATAAACGTATTTATTTGAATGATTATTCACCTTTTTTGTTGGAATACTACCATCGAAACTTGAGTACAATTTATCATACAAATTGTTTAGAGCATCGTCGACATTGGTACATGTTAACACATCGGACCAGCTAGACGATGCGATCGATTCATACAGTGCATGAAAATTCGCCTTTTTAAAATTCCACTGATGAGGAGCATTTTCTGGTGGTATTGGTGGATGCAGGCGCTGAGCGCGCGCAGCCACTGGCCTTGGAATGCTCAGTTGAATGCTGAGCGGCGGGTGATGCGCGTCCGCCGGTACCAGCGGTTCGACACCGTCAGTAACACATACATAATCATCGCCCAGATTGCTCAATACCAGATCTAGCTTATTGCCATAGCTGTTACATATTGTATTGTACTGCTTGAGTTTGCAAAAAGATAACAAATACGTGAAATGGAGGTTAACATTTTGACTACATGAGTTCAAATTAAAGTCACCTAAAATAAGTATGTCAAACTTTTGGTATTTTAAAACGACATTCTCTAACACTAAAAATATATTCAGATATTTATCATCTGTCGACGATGGTGGTATGTAAAGAACACACATTATTATTTGTTTATTTTTTAACCTAATTGAATTAATAATTAATTCCATATCGCGCGTATAGCCATCGACGTCGAATATTTGCCGAACAGAGTATTGCGATCGGACTGCCAATAGTACCCCTCCCCATCCAGAATCATTGGCTCGGTCACGGCGCACCACAGTATACCCATCAGGAAACATTTCTCCGTCACTGACACTACTAAGCAAGAACGTTTCAGTAAGCGCAAAGAAATCCGCAGATTCGGTTAAGATTGATAATTTACACTCATCTAATCGCGACCTTACACCTCTAATATTTTGATAAAACACAGAATAACACTTAGGGCGCGGTAACTTGTAAACTTTGCCTACGAAATCCATTACGCCACATCTTTACGTGAATATCTTCGGGCCAGCTTTCCGATGCCAAAAACTTATCCACATATTTTGCTGGAATACATAATTTAAATGAGGAATAATCACCACGTGATTTTAATTCCTCAGCCGCACAGATCGCATCGGCACAAATACTGCGTAGATGATTTAAAACCTGTTCGACGGTCGTTCCGATTTTAACGTAGTACAAATGTAGGTAACATTTGCGCTCGGATGCAGCCAGTGAGGTGGGAGTCGGTGCAGCCGTACCGCGGCAACTACGGGTCGCGTTCTCGCTCGCACGCTTGGCAGGCCGTCGTCGCTTCACCTCAATCCAGTTTTCCTCAGTGCCACTCACGGAACTCGCCTGAGCCGCCACTGTCGTCAGTGAAGCAGAGGCGCCGGCGGGAGTGGACGTCGTCGTGCAGATGTCACCTGTTAGCGGTTGAGTCACCGAAGCGATGTCCCTAGTAGGGGACACACTCGATGCCTGCTCCACAGGAGTCGTAGTCGGCTTGCCAGTTTTCCGAGCGCGTGCGATGATTGCCGATGTAGCACGAGCTCGGGCTTCTCGTATTGGTCGCGCGTTCGATTCCGCGGTTGGAACACCCTCACTTTCAACTATGTTAATTTTTGTAGGCACTGAGTCAGCCCCAACAAATTTCTTAATAAGCTGATTTTGCTCTAACAGAAGCTTTTCAAGCACGGACACTTTGTTCTGGAGCCATATCACGGACGTATTTAAGTCCTGGATCGTAATTTCCGCACTTTTGGAACACATTACTAATTTTAAATCTAATAAATGTACGTAAGCAAATGCAATGTATGTTCACTGTAGGAGTGAGCGAGACACCTCCTATACAATTCGACTAGCTTATACTGGCAATGTAAAGGTTGATATGTGGTCTGTACACTGGCCAGTGCATATTAAATTCTAATATATTGTTTAGAAATAAAAAATACAAATACAGTATGTTTCAGGAGATTACATATTTGAGCCGTTTGGGATCGAGACGCTGGGTCCGTGGGGTCCGAGTGCGCGCTTATTATATTATAAAGATCTTTCCAAACGATTAATCGACGCTTCCCGTGACCAAAAGGCTGGCTTTTACTTAGCACAAAGAATTAGCATTGCCATACAACGTGGCAATGCTGTCAGCCTTCTGAACACGGTCCCCACAACCGGGATCGATGCGGAGGAATATTATGACGTCTAACTTAATGTAAATATTAGCCTTTTTATTATTATATTTTCAATTTATTTTCCTAATCTTTAATGTAACTTTATAATATTTCTTTAGTGTTTTTAAAATAAATAAATAAACATCATTGATTAGAATGTACTAAGTATAACAGATGGTTGACCGTTCACATCTAACGAGTACAATGCCCGAGAGTAAACATATGACGCGGTGTTAAATCCCTCTATGTTATTCAGTGACCGATTTGTGTAGTGAATCAGCTACGTGGCACCCCTCCCCTCATAGTGACCCATATTTCTTTATTTATTGTACCTTTCGTATTACGATAAAACAGTGTAGTAATATTACAGTCGAAATATTAGCCAGAGAATGAGGCAATTTTATTGGTTTAATAAATTTTGTAATCCTATTTTTTTAATTTTTATTTAAAAGCAGCGATAGCCGAGTAGGAGACCGTAGGGCTGCTAAGTCAAATGTCTCGGGTTCGAACCCACGGCACGCACCTATGTCAATAAATTTAAATGTGGATGTTATAAACCTTCTTAGTAATATAGACGTGATGTAACGTTATATTATGTATTCTATTGTGACATTATAACACCTAGAAACACAAATAAACTCGGTAAAAAGATTCAATCTCACTGTTATTTTATATTTTTTTAACCATCCAGCTATAATTACAAACGGTAGAGAACAATCTTTTATTGTTCCTTATCCGTAGGTCAAGCAATACAAAAAGAGGCTCATATATCGTGCCTCCCCACCGGAACGGGCAAACCACGGTCACCACACCTAGCTTACATTACCTCACACCAAACAACATAAGATGACCCCTCTATTAGAGCAAACTGTTAAAGATAACAGCTCTGGTATAATTGGCTCTGTCTAGCTTAGATTACTTCACAGTCCAGTATAACTTGATCTATCAGTTGGAAGTAGTTTTTAAGTGTTTGTTTGGAAGTTGGAGGTCGAGTTAATTGGTGATGTAGGCAGGTGAATTTGTTAAAGATACTTAAAGGATGTTACGTGGTAGGCCATGCTTCGCTTCGGAGGTTTGGTTACTTATGAAATGTATTAAACTTGTTTGTTTATTTTTGGAATGAGGAAGGATGAGTGATATTAGGTAACAGTTGAGTTTTAGACTAGAAAAGCATTTCCTGATTCATTTTATAACTAATGCTTAGCAAATGTAAATAAGTAACAGTTAAAAAAATTATGGACCGGCAAGATTTGAACCTGCGACCTTCTAGAAACCGGACCGGGCAGTCGGTTTAACCAACAAGTTATGGTCGCCTCTTGACAGGACTCTAAATTTTTCAACTGTATGTTACATCATTTCGTGACGTCACGCAAATAAGGTACGCGTTCAGTCTTTACAACAATTGTGCTGTATGCAACTTCGCCAAGTTGGTTTGTATCCTACTTAAGATAATATAGATACAAATGGATGAAGATATAGATAAGATAGAGGTACAAATGGATGAACGTGACGTCATGTAATGACATAACAAAAATTTAAGGTCCTGGCAAGAGACGGCCTGAAGAGCTGCCTGATATGCAGAGGTTGCCGGTTAAAATCCGACCGGGCCACTATTTCTTAGTAACATAATGATTTCTATATAATTCGAGAGCGTACATTTTAGTATCTTGTTTTATAAGACTTATATTCCAGCTCATTGTCCATCGGATGGAAAGTGGTATAGCCCAAGAACATCAACAATTGTTCATTGTCTGAGTGTGAATATGTCTCATTCCGTAGTACTTTCATAGCCAATTTTACAAACAAAACAGAACACAGTAATGCAAGCACTACTATTTGGTGGTAGGTTAAGAGACGGTGGTGTTGCCGTCCTCGAGCACGTTCACAAGAGCTCTACCTGTCTTTTTATCATGCGATACGAATTTGGCAATTTTTTATTCGAATATTTTAATTTTTATTCTAAATAACGAATTGTGAGGTCAAAACTTATATGATAAAAATGTTGATTAATACCTGAATTAACATTTAATTTATGCAATAATTGAAATAGCAATAATAGTTAATTATTTAATACAGTGCAAAGGAAGTCGTAAATAATTTTAATTAAATATTATAGTTACTGTTGTGGTATGGCGGGAAAGAAGACGTTTTAGAGCAAAAACACCTATTAAAATGCCAAAAAATATAATTAAATTATGAATTTATAAAATATGTTTGCATAAATAAAAAACTCAGGCTGTCTTGATAATGGGGTATCTAGGTGACTGGATTATTTCGATTCGGTTTTCAGTTTGGAACATATTACATACCCAACTTGCGATAATATTTTGACTTCTACAGCCTTAACAATCTTACACATCTTATCCTTTTCTTTTTTACTAACTGAAAGATTTACCCAAGAAAGATATTTTATAATTAGCTGCCGAATCAAAGATATCATTGCATATAAGCTTTTTCAACTATTTAAATACACTAATGTAGGTTATTGATCAAACAACTAAAATAATATCCCTTGAACACATCCACTTCCTCGTTGGTCTGGTGGTTAACGTATGCGCCTCTCACCGCGAGGTCTGCAGTTTGATTCCCGGGTCGGGCAAAGTGTTATCCTTGAACTTACTGTCAAGAAATTCTCAATAGTAGCACAGAGTTGGAATTGTGCCCGGTGGATGTCGATAACCTCGCACCCTATCCCATGGGACATAAAAATAATAGGTGAAATGTGGGTGTTGTACACCTCTGAAACCTTTCAAATTCAAATTCAAATTCAAATCATTTATTTTCATAGGCCCCAGGAGGCGCTTGAACACGTCAAAATATTACAAACAAATGATATAAAAATAAATTATAAGTAAAACTAAATTATACTAATTACAATGATTTGAATAACCGGGGCTTAGATTAATTTTAATCCAACTGTTTAAAATCAAACTAAGTACCAGCTCCGATGGGTATTGCATTATGAGAAGAGCTTTCTGGGTAATATAGGCGTGATGTTATGTTATGTTATGTTAGTATCCACCCTTCACGTGGGAATGCCTACATTACATACACAGCTTGGTATGTATAAAAGTGATACCCAAAGAATTCAATCACAAAATCGCCTCCAATTACCTTGTCTGAATAAACAAACAATCTATAAATACCCGCTGCAGTCGATATCCTCATTCACTTGAGATCAAAAGGCCAGTGGATCATTCACTAAATGCTATCACTTCAGATCCGTGACTAAGGAATGGAATACATTAGGCAAACTGTTTGTGGATCATTGTATACAGTTACTTATACAATGTATGTGTGAAGAAGGCTGAAGTACACCTTATGGGCATTGACAAATTAGGCCCATAAACTGGATCACAATAACTAAAGTAAAGTTTTGTTAACATATATATTATGTAAAATATTTTCAACTGTTGTAGTATAATTTGCTAAGCATAAATAAATGCTATAAACAAATAACAGTAAGAAGTTGAAATAAGGTACGCGTTCATTCTTTACAACATTTGTGCAGAATGTAACTTTGCCATGTTGGTTTGTATCCTATTTAAGATAGGTACAAATGGAGAACGTGACGTCACTTAATATCGTAACACCTACACTTAATATCGACGACCGTAGCTTAGTGGTTAAAGCTGCTGCCCGGTATGCAAAGGGAAAATGATGGGACTGGCATGATTTGAGCCTACGACAGGCTCAAATCCTGCCAGTCCCATCATTTTCTCAACTGTTTCTTAGTATAATATACTAAGCATAGTTAAATGATATACAATAAGTATATAATAATCTATAAGAAATGTATTTGAGTGCGTCAGTAAAACCTTTATGCTATCATGAATTCCAAAAGCAACTACGAGGTAGCAAAGCATTTTTACTGAATAGCAAAACGAGACTTGTCTTGTAATAAGCGTCCGTGGCGCAATGGATAAGGCATCTTACGATCGAGAGGTCGTGGATTCGAATCCTGGCCATTACACCACCGACGTAAACTTCCTCCTAACACAAGCGAATTAAGCTTAGCTGGAGGAGGTTAACAAGAATACTAGTAATTTGTATTTGCAAATTGCTAGTTAGCTTTTAAAAAAAAAAAATACAAATCGGATAAATAATATAAAACTCTGAATTACTGCTGTACAATAATAATTTCTGTAAACCATTGTAATATAATAGTGTATTTACATAAATTACATACAAAATGCTGTTTATTATGTTGTTTAAATAGAGCAATTTGTAACAGAGAAAACTTAGCAGCAAACTATTAGCTTAATGCCAATATAACCTTAAGTTTGGTACTAATAAGACATATCTGCACCTTTGTAGTTATAATGTCAGAACTCAGAACACAATTTGTCATATTGTATGGATTTGTATAGACCCGTTATATTGTTCCAATTCGGGCGAGAATTATATATAATATACTATGTAGTTAGAGCATTTCTACAAACATTACATAAGTATCTAGCGGGGTCTAAGTCGCCACTTTACCCACGTGGAAAGTCTTCTTCAGGCCTTCACCTATCTCGTCCGGTCAGGCCTCTTCTCATAATGAAAAGGATTAGGCCATAATGCACCACGTTGGTGCGGATTGGTAGACTTCACACACCCTCGAGCACTTTTTAGGTACTTCTCAGGCATGTAGGTTTCCTCACGATGTTTTTTCAGTTAGTTTTCAGTACAGTTTGACAATTTGTAACAAACATTAATAATTTCAAAGGCACAATGGGCGCCCTATAGCTAAAGAGCAATTTCTTATAGGCAACCTTTGGATGTATAAGAAGATGGTTTGTGTTGCAGGCAATATAGGCAATATAATATAAAAAGGCGTAGCAAAGCTAAAATTTGCTTTAAAATATTACAAGTATTTGATAAAAATGCGTCATCTCTTGACAGTAATAGTGTTTATCTTAATTCAAACTTACTGTATGTGAATAGTGACTTATAATATCACATCACATAGATGGCGCTAAAACCAAATAAGGTTCGTCTAGCTAAGGCTGGCACAAAAGAGTTGAGAAATTTCGAGTCCGGCAGCATACGAATCCATAGCTGAATTGGCAAAGCACTTGGGGAGCAAAGCTAAAATTTGCTTTAAAATATTACAAATATAAATACTGTATTGCTCCTTTCACACTATAATATTCGAATATATAACGTTACATTCCAAGCGAATCCCCGTGGTCTGCGAGAACAATTACCTGCTAAAAAATAACGAGGGATCACAATGTTGATATTAGCAAACCAATAATTAGCTATAAAATGTTTAACCTTTTGTATATCTAAGAATCTTACTACTCCTGTAACCTTTGAATTTCACTTCGAGTAGTTTCATTTACTAAAAACTTCACGATTAAATCTTACTTACTATCGTAAATAAGTGTTAGAGGAGTGGAAAACAAAATAATATTACAGCCCGATACATTTTCAAAAATTTAAGCTTTTTATTTAGAGTTAGACCATTTGCTTCTCTACG
Source organism: Hypena proboscidalis (assembly GCA_905147285.1). Lineage (NCBI taxonomy): Eukaryota > Metazoa > Arthropoda > Insecta > Lepidoptera > Erebidae > Hypena > Hypena proboscidalis. The sequence goes on from LR990147.1 coordinate 5,789,388, forward strand.
TTTTTATTCGAGTTAAATGTAACTGCTCCATTCTTTTGACTTTTAGGATAGTTTTAACTAATGTATAACCTGTTTCAATAATAAGATGCCAACATGAACGCCCTGCCCGAGTCTGTGTTTCCGCATGAGTACAATCTGGATCTCTTCAAAGCAAGAGTTAATAGGTATCTTATAGGTAAGCGTGCTCCACCGTAGACCGCATCTTCACTTACCATCAGGTGAGATCGTGGTCAAACGCGTGCCTATCCACCATAAAAAAAAAAAAAAAAAAAAAAACATCTCAGGACTACGTGACTAGGCTCCAGTACCAGAAATCTAAGTTGAAGAGAAGTTTGCAGCTAAAATCAACGTTACCAAATTTTCTGTCAATATTATGTTGAGCTGTGACCTTTTAGGCACCATCATAGCATAGCAAGTCTGAGACATGGACTCAGTTGCAACTTGCAAATCTGTAAAGTAAATGTATTGTTTCAATTATTATTCTTTATTAAACTTTTTTTTCTTTTTTCGATTTTATTTTTATTTATTTTTTTTTTTTTTTTTACAACTGATAATATCTTATTTTTATACTACTCGGATTTGATGGTGTCTAATAAATATTTTTACTTTTCTTTACTTAGATACTTTTTATTACCAAACTGAAACACAGCTATGTAGGGCAAGCATAACAATTTAAATATCAAGTTAAAAGTGAGACGGTAGTGTTGCCTCCTTCAATTTATTCAACACAAAAGCTCTATATACCATATTCCTATCTATGTTTAACCGTTCATACAAGTATCTACCACATCTATAAAATCACGTTTATGCTCAACTGCCCAACTATACGGACTCTTACACAGCACCTAACAATTTTCTACCCAATTTGATCGCGCTGATTGCGAGAACGGTTGACAATTGTAGTAACTGTCTTACAGTTATTAGAGTTCCGCATTGGTGCGATAAAACGGAAAGGTAATTTTCCTTAGAAATGAAAAGAATTATAACGAAGCATAGAGAAAATGGCTTCCGATTCGAATGGCGAATGAACGATGTAGTGTCTTCTTTTGTAATGTGCTTGACAGCAATTTTAATCTGATATGAGGAGTCGAAGGCCTTTGTCGTTGCAATCTTATTGTAGTAAGGTTAATGACCATTCTAATTAAAGAAATATTTGGTTCTTAATAAAGCTTTTATGAACAAGCTAAAGAGAGGAAGCTTGAGCACCACCGTCTCACCTATAACCTGTCACCAACTAGAACCTAACTTTATTCAGGTATGGTGGTGAGATTAGACCTTAAAATTGACCTGAGGTATAGTATCGTATGTTCTCTGACGTAGCAACATTTCTACAATATTTTGCAGACACATACATTGTGTGTTCTACTATCATTCGCGTCTGTGTGCGTGTCCACTAGCGTCTCTGTCACGAACGGAGCGAAACCGGTTTACACCGGCTCGGCTAGTGGACGAGCGCAGGGTTTGCAGCATGCGTCGTGTTTTATTTGTTTTAAAATAAAGTATAGGTAAGTCGTGTTCTAAGTTCACTATGATATTATTATTGTAAATAAAATTAGTAAAGTAAATAATAAAACACACCCTATATTTTTTTTAATAATTCCAAAGATTATATTATGACGTAATTGTAATTTAGAATTCCGGGCCAACCCTACCAATACAGGCAAACATTTTGTTCGATTTTTAGAAGCTAAGCATCTGTACGTTATTAAATCATCTGGTATTACTGTATTCGTCCACCAAATGTCAATTGATCCATCCTTAATCCGTCAAATATTGAGTCAAAGCTTCCTAAAAACATTGTGTGTGTGCGACTAGCCTACAACCTTAGATTTTTCCATCAAATCTATATCCTTGCTTCTATTACATAACATACTTTCACCCGTATTTCTGCCTGCCCCCTAACGGCGTCGTCGCGGTCTGCTTGCCACTTTCGTAAGCCGATCCTGAAGATAACAACTGCATTCACACCACAGACAAGTGTTGCACTTTTTTATGCGGTAGCTTAGTTAGTGGGGTTTTAACCTGGTTTGAATGCATGTCATAGTTATGACTATGCTAAATGTTATTATGTCGTATGCTAATAGCAAAACTAATATCAATAAGACGATATATATACGTATATACGTACGAATGTAGGTCTAGTAGAGATGACCCAGTCAAAGTAGGTCCGCGGAATTGCCGAGGGGTTAATAAAATCTGAATCTGAAAAATAAATCTAAATCTCAAAATAATGGCGAAATTGTATGTCGATATTCTGCGACTGCAGCGCTAGGGGAGGAAAACCCAGACTGTGTGACTCTATTAAGTAAAGTTGGCGTTCGAATTGCCGTCTAATTACCGACTAGTTGATAAAACCGATCATTCGATGCGGTGAAATTCAAAATTTTAAATGTATTCAAAACTCAGTTATATTTTGTATTGTTCGTCGCACCACCACATGCAGTATATTACAAAGCGGCAAGTTATGTAGCACTTCTAATACTAGATAATTGGCATTTATACTCTCTTCTAACTATTCATTGACTTCAATCTCAATATCATCAAATTCTTGTCATCAAAACTATCAATGAAATATGAATTAATTAATTAACTATTTAGCCAATAATAAGAATATTTAACAAAATAACGGGCACATGAAATATTTAAGAAGAGAAATTATGTATTTAATCAAACAAACGCTTTCAAGATTATCTTCATAAAGAAAGCAACTTTCAGTTTATGAAACAAAACGAAAATTATTCAGTAACGTCTTTATAACCTCGTTTCAAATGAAATAGAAAGGAGGTTAAGTTCCAAAGTTAGACGAATTAAATTAAAAAGTTAACACGCCAGAGACAACAGTTACGTAGTAAAGAGTTTATTATTAAAGAAGTTATAGCGCATCAGTTCTTCGGACTATAATAACGGTGGACAATAAGATAAAAATCTATGCTCGGTACAGAAAGAAAACAATAACAGTTCCGGAAGTTTTATTGGATGTACAGTTTCTAGTTAAAACTGAGATTTATTATAGGTGTGATGTGAATATACGTTGGTAGAGGATAGGTAAATTTATAAATTTGGTAGTCAGCAGATTACAAAATAATCTAAAATAATATCTAACTAGCTTCCGCCCGCGGCTCCGCCCGCGTGGTATGTCAATTAAAAGTAGCCTATATGTTAATCCAGACTATAAGCTACATGTGTGCAAAATTTCATCGAAATCGACCCGGTAGTTTTGGCGTGAAAGAGTAACAAACATCCATACATCCATACATCCATACTTACAAACTTTCGCATTAGTAAGGATCTATTATTTATTTATTTTTTTTATTATTCTACGCCCACAGCGAACGAACGTGTAGTCCACCTGATGGTAAGTGGAGTACAGCCCATGGACATCATCAATCCACAAAAGCAGATTATAGATGCGTCGCTGCAGCTGAGGACTACGGTGTTATGCCTCATGTGCCAGTAATTTCAGACCTGATCTGACCACCAAACCGGAACACAGTAATGGAAGCACTACTATTTGGCGGCAGGTTAAAGGAGAGACGGTGGTGCTGCCGCCTTCGGGCTCATTCAAAAGAGCTCTACCACTAATAATATACAGGGTGTATTTTTGAAACGGGGCAGTAAGGGCAAGTACCTTAACCGTTGCAGTTACAGCAAAACGTTCTTAAAAGACCTTCCCTAACTTTTTGGGACATTTTGAACTGCATTCACAGATTTTGTAAAAAACTTACAGTTAGCAAAAAAAATGCAAAAAGTTCAAAAAATTTTTTTTATGCCAATCGATTCTATTTCATGTGGGGATCAAAAAACTTTATGGGACCATTTTAGCTTTCAGTACTAGAAAAGACAGAAATCGCCAAAAACGTTTCCCATACATTTCGGCAACAGAAACGAATTTCTACGATGGTCTAACTTTTTGTTATGGCCTGGAAGTGGGTAGAATTGACTGTAAAGTAAATAAAAAGAATTTTTACCCTCAAATTTCGAATTTGATTCGAAAATCTGTGTGTTATACTTAGTTTCAGCTGAGAAACTTCGTATGAGTTATTAATTAAGGATTTTCGCTAAAATGTCTTCTAATCGTGAAAAAATTGACTTATTAGAAGCGTATTTTGAAAGAACCCTGCAATTCCAGGTTTTTCAAAAGATTTGTAATAACCTTTCTTGTTGGCACATGCCGCAACGGATACTTATTGCGGTACCACACTAATGCAGCTCCCGCATTTCGATTATTGACAAAATACGCAACAATAAAAATATTCAATTCACTTTTAAATTAAATACAGTTGTCAAGAAATCTATATAATATCTTTAAGTAAATATTTTTAATGACAAGCACCCATAAGTTCGTGATGCTTATAATTTACTCATTACTACCGTATAGCAACATGGAAACATTTCAAAACAAATACGTAAGTATTTCTGCATAATAGACCTGGGCAGTAAAATCCTTGATAAAGAATGCTCAAAGCAGGTATTTTCCTGTGGCAATAACTCAGAAATCATAGTTACATCAGTTCACACGCATGCGCGCACATCAACTGTACAAAGCATTAAAAATACAGATATCTCACTTAGTTCTATCATAAGTACATATAATTATATAATAATAGCAGGCCTGTATATAGAAAGAAAGAAAGAAAGAAAGAAAGAAAGAAAAATCATTTATTCTGGCAAAATAAAATACATAATAGGGCGTCTAATACTAAACAATTTAAAATATAATTCATAATGCCAGAAATGGTACGCATCTCAGCACAATACTGCAGCGCTAAAAAGCACCGCAGCGCTGATAATTCTGATGCGCCCAGAGAATAAGTAGAAAGCAGTGTGACAGAAAATAAATAAATAAATAATATTTAATAATTACATTCACAATTTTTGTGTCACAATATAACAATATATTTATGAATTAAAAACTAAATTATATTAATATAAAACAACTACAACTAAACCTATACAATAATAAAGCATTACATTAACAAAACACATTTTCAAAATTAACAAATACTATTTCGTATTGATGACTAATATATTATTAAATTAAATGTGAAACCCGGAACGCACCCATACGCTTTTGACAACCATAAATAATAATTGTCAACAATATAATACACATGTATTAGATACATGTCCCACTGCTGGGCTCGGATCTCTTCTCACGATGAGAAGGGTTAGGCTATAGTCCACCACGCTCGCCAAGTGCAGATTGGTAGACTTCACACACCCTCGAGCACTTTTTAGGCAATCTCAGGCATGCAGGTTTCCTCACGATTTTTTTTTACTTCACCGTAAGCAAGCGACAATTTATAATTATGATAAATACACACATATATCCGATCTTAAATCTTAACGATTTATAGACCAGAGGTGTGTGCCGTAGGTTCGAACCCGAGACCTTTGACTTCGCAAGCCTACGGTCTGCTACTCGGCCATTGCTGCTTCATAATTATATACTCGTAAATTCAGGATATTCTCAATAGCCGCACGGAGTTGGTCTGTGCCCGGTGGATGGCGATATGCCTTACCCTTATCACCTAAACGTAATAGGTGAAGTTTGAGTGTTATACTCCTCAGCCATGACTCTCTGGGTATTAAAGCGTGATATTATGTGAGAATCAACAGGCAAGGCGACGATATGCATTTACATTTATGTCAATTAATGTCAAATAATCATTGACTTCATCCAAAGTGTACTGTTGAATGATGTGCACAACGACAATCCCCTGCCCATTTTTGGACAAGTGGCAGACCATCCTTTAAAATAAATATGACTATTAATGAGTTTGCGATATTTTTATATGTGATATTGGAATACATACAATTTTATCATACAATCATGTCCTTGTGTAAGTAAAAATAGGTAACTATGGTTTCCTATTACTAGTTAGTTCCATCCTAACTATTAAGCATACAGATCAATTCACAATTCAGAAGTGCACCATCTGTTCTCTTAATAATTCACAGTCCACACAAATATACATGCGCTTGCGCATACACCAACACAAGCAAACATAACGTATTAATTAACCAAGAATGTGATTAACAATAGTAGACAATTAGCGGATTCCATTTCGCAAAAGTTGATGAAAATATGCGGTTTTAGCGATGGCATAGCTTAGATAATGAAGTACGTAACTTTATATTTAATAACTGTGATTAAACTGGCTTTCTGACCTTAATAAAAAAATAAAAATATATTTGTCCAGTCTGATTATATGTACTTGCAGATCAATAGATTCATGATCTACCTCAATGCTGATTTTGTGAAAACGTTCAAAAACATTTAAGTCTTAATTCGCTTGACAACTCATTTTAAATTTTATTTAAAACAGTGACAAGTGTCAAGTTTTGAACAAACTAATCACTAGCTTATCGACTGTGACACCATTTTGTCAAATGGGTTACGAATCTATTGGTTTGATGGTACATCACTTGATTATTTTAGGTTACAACAGATTTTAAATAAGAGTTATTAAAGAAATGAATGTTATTTGAGGATATATAAATATATATATAAATAAGGTTCGTCTAGCTAAAAGCTGGCACAAAAAGAGTTGAGAAATTTCGAGTCCGGCAGCATACGAATCCATAGCTGAATTGGCAAAGCACTTGGGGCGTATACCCAAGAGGTGCAGGTTCGAGTCCTGCTGGATTCTTAATTTTTCAACTTTAATATTACATAAAATAAATGCATAGCAAAGCTAAAATTTGCTTTAAAAATATTACAAGTATTTGATAAAAATGCGTCATCTCTTGACTGTAACAGTATTGATCTTAATTCAAACTTACAGTATGTGAATAGTACTTATTACATCACATAGATGGCGCTAAAACCAAATAAGGTTCGTCTAGCTAAAAGCTGGCACAAAAAGAGTTGAGAAATTTCGAGTCCGGCAGCATACGAATCCATAGCTGAATTGGCAAAGCACTTGGCGCGTATACCCAAGAGGTGCAGGTTCGAGTCCTGCTGGATTCTTAATTTTTCAACTTTAATATTACATAAAATAAATGCATAGCAAAGCTAAAATTTGCTTTAAAAATATTACAAGTATTTGATAAAAATGCGTCATCTCTTGACTGTAACAGTATTGATCTTAATTCAAACTTACAGTATGTGAATAGTACTTATTACATCACATAGATGGCGCTAAAACCAAATAAGGTTCGTCTAGCTAAAAGCTGGCACAAAAAGAGTTGAGAAATTTCGAGTCCGGCAGCATACGAATCCATAGCTGAATTGGCAAAGCACTTGGGGCGTATACCCAAGAGGTGCAGGTTCGAGTCCTGCTGGATTCTTAATTTTTCAACTTTAATATTACATAAAATAAATGCATAGCAAAGCTAAAATTTGCTTTAAAAATATTACAAGTATTTGATAAAAATGCGTCATCTCTTGACTGTAACAGTATTGATCTTAATTCAAACTTACAGTATGTGAATAGTACTTATTACATCACATAGATGGCGCTAAAACCAAATAAGGTTTGTCTAGCTAAAAGCTGGCACAAAAAGAGTTGAGAAATTTCGAGTCCGGCAGCATACGAATCCATAGCTGAATTGGCAAAGCACTTGGGGCGTATACCCAAGAGGTGCAGGTTCGAGTCCTGCTGGATTCTTAATTTTTCAACTTTAATATTACATAAAATAAATGCATAGCAAAGCTAAAATTTTCTTTAAAAATATTACAATTATTTGAGGATCCCTTTTTTCGCAGAATATTAATTTGTATAATTTAGTTTATCATAACATGTTATGCATTTACGCGTAAAAAAATATGAGAAAAAAATGTCAAATAACTATTGTCATTTCTTTTTCATTTATCTATAATTTCGCATATTTTTTTTGGGATAAGGAGTGTTTTAACATAATGTTTTTTCGCATAATACTTATTAGGCATAATGGTTTTACCATATTAAAGATCAAAATAATTTTAAAATGGGTATCATAGTGTAAAAATAGGTTTGAGCACTTGTTTATTTTACATACGAAAAGTATTTTGTTGAATTAGGATACTATTAAAATAGCTAAAATACTGTTATGCAAAAAAAAACATTATGCCTAACAATGATTATGCTTAAATTATTTATGCTAAAAACAATATGTGAAACAATACAGAACCTGTTATTTATATCATCACCATCGTTTTCTATGAAAGTGATAGCATAATTTTGCAAAGAATTGATAAATAAATGACAAATGACTCGATGCTAAATCAATTGAAACCTTATTTGCGAAATTTCATTGTTACACGCCTCTGCTCAGCCGTCCGAAGATAAGCGTAATGATAAAAATATCTACGTCTATGACATGATTTATTGATTCCAACCGACTGCCCTTGGTTCTTGAATTCAAGCCTTTTATGTAGAACGTATGACATTACGTAATATTTCTCGGAAAGCTATGTCGATATCGATCATCATGTTTTATTTGCGGTCTGTTAGTTATTTAATGGTTATACTTGGTATACTTTGTGGCAATAATATAACGTGCCACTCACCATTACAAACTTTCCAACTCCAACTATATACTTCTCATTAAATTCGTTGCGGGTTCCAAGACAATTTTAAATCTCCCTGGGATTGCCCGTGTGTCATGCACGGTGCCTTTTAGTTGGTTACCGCTGTAGATCCTGGCGTCACAGGAGTCACAGTGGTGGGCGTGTGGGTGGGATTATATCTCCACTACACTGGTGTTGTGGGTTCGATCCCCACATGGGACAAATCTTTGTGTGATACGCAAAAATTTGTTCTGAGACTGGGTGTGCTTGTGCGAGTGTTTTTTTTTTTATACTACGCCCACAGCGAACGGACATGTAGTCCACCTGATGGTAAGTGGAGTACAGCCCATGGACATCAACAATCCACAAAAGCAGATTATAGATGCGACGCTGCAGCTAAGGACTACGGTGTTATGCCTCATGTGCCAGTAATGTCAGGGCCTGATCTCACCACCAAACCGGAACACAGTAATGGAAGCACTACTATTTGGCGGCAGGTTAAAGGTGGTGCTGCCGCCCTCGAGCTCATTCACAAGAGCTCTACCACCAGTGTGTGTATTTGGCCTTGTCATTGGGACCTTTGGATAGTGTTATTGCTGCCGGCGTTCTGTCTAATGTAAAAAAAAACATCACGCCTATATTATTCAGAAGTATGTGGCAAAGGTAGGTTTAAGTGTCCCATAGTGTGTCTGTCGCCATCCACCGGGCACCATTCAAATCCGTGCTGCTATTTTTTGTTCACAAATAACACTTTGTCTGACCCGGGAATCGAAGCCAAGACCTCGTGGTAAGTGGTAGGCTGACCACTAGACCATCAAGGTAGATAAAAATAAATCGATCAATAATGCTCAATATTGCTCAAAAACCAATTGAAGATTGAAAAATAAACAAATAACTTCTGCATTGTCTGTGGAACACATAACATTTGGCGTCCCACAGGGCAGTGTGCTCGGTCCGTCCCTTTTTATTGCATACATAAATGACATGTGTAACATAAATTTAGAAAATGGTACCATTACGACATACGCTGATGACACAGTTCTATTATTTAAAGGTAAAACCTGGGATGACGTGTATACGAGCGCTAATAAAGGTCTAAATACAGTTGCTAAATGGCTTGATAATAATCTTCTTTCACTTAATTTATCGAAGACGAATTATATTAACTTTAGTATTAAAAATGATGGTCAACCTCCGAAAAACAAATACAGTATTAAAGCACACTATTGCAACGGGTATAATGAGCACGCAGTGGGTAACACGTGCAATTGTCCGACAATTAATCCAGTCACATCAATAAAATATTTAGGAATACAACTAGACAGTCATCTTAATTTTAAAAGTCATATTACAAACTTAACTTCAAGAATTAGAAAATTCATCTTCGTATTTAAAACACTGCGTTATATCTGTAATCCAAAACAACTAAAATCGATTTACATTGCGCTCTGCGAGTCTATCCTTTCTTACTGCATTACTGGTTGGGGTGGCTGTTGTAAGGCCACTATATTAGTACTGGAGAGAGCTCAACGCGCCGTATTAAAAGTTATGCATTTTAAGCCTTTTCAATTCCCTACATCACAACTATATGAACTATCAGTGGTTCTAACAACAAGGCAATTGTTCATTCTACAAACAGCATTAGCCCAACACAAAAATGCCTTCTCTATTGCATCCCTAAGTAGTAAACGGCGAAAAGACAAAATATTTATAGCTCCATTATGTAGAACTACTTTTGCACAACGTTTTTCGCTTTTTCTCGGACCTTTTCTATATAATAGACTTGCTAAAATTATACCTAACCTGCCTAACTTATCTAAAATAAATTGTAAACAAGCTATATTTAAATATTTAAAAACTTTAAAGTATGATGCTACTGAGTCCTTTCTTGATACCTCAAAAATCATTTGTGTTTAGATCTAATTTTATTTTAATTTTATTTTATTTTTATTTGTTTCTGTATTCTAAAAAGATTGCTCAAACGTTTCCTAATATCAATATATTTCTTACCATCTCCACATATTTTTGTAAGATAAAATATTATTATAACTGATGAACAGTTACCTTCTGAGATACAGTCAACAGTCAACAGAACAAAATAGTTATAACAACCTTAGTTTTAAGTAAATAAGTATGTACTCGTAAATTTCATGCACTCTGTATTTAATTTTAAGGTTACTTTGGTAAATAAAGAATTTGAATTTGAATTTGAATTGTATATTTAATATTTATCACAAATAACAACAAATATAAGCACTCAAGCATTTGTACAAATTAACACAATTATTAAGCAGCTGTTAGAATGAAACAAAAAGATCCAATTAATGAACAAAAGAATGAACGAGTGAGTGAATGAATGATTGAACGATTCTGAAAATCATACATCTGCTATGAACCCTTTCTATAGGGTTAAGCACGGTCGATAATGACCCAATTAAAGATGGGTAACAGGAACAATACGATGCATTTACTTTTTTAAGTTATTAGTTGCCATTGAATTTGGTACACTGGATGTGGCAATCTTTATTTGAAATGTGATTTATGAAATTAGACTATAAAGTATATTGTCTGCACGTGTGGTGTAGTGGTTTAAGCGGTCGCCTCGCCGCTCTCCACTGCACTGGTATTGTGGGTTCGACATGTGACAAATCTTTGTGTGTTTCACAAAAAAAAATCTGAGACTGGGTGTGCTTGCGTGAGTGAATGTGTGTATTTGGCCTTGTCATTGTGACCATTGGATAGTGTAATTGCTTCTGGCGTTCTATCTAATGTAAAAAACCTATTTATTTATAAAAGAAACAAAATAATCTTCGGACCATTTTCCCAATTACATTGGTGACGCCTTCTAGTCTAACGGATTTAGCTGAATATCTGTATTTTACGTGGAGCAACTGTCATCAGATCTACACAACTAAGACTAGTTGTCAGATTGTCTGGCCTCGAACTACCCGTAACGACTGCCATGATGTTAACATGGCAACCGTGACCGATTAACGTGCTCTCTGAGGCACGGAGGAAAACTCGTAGGGTCAAAGATGGTCACCCATCGACGGCCGACCGCGGTTAACATTGCTTAACCTGAAAGATCCATCGGTTAAGACTTAAATCAACCAGGATAAGAATTTAATAAGAAATACAACCTCTTCATGTTCAATTCGGGTTATTAAAAAAAATTAAATATTACTGCTTTTATTAAGAAACAGTTGAACAAAATATGTGATCGCTTTAACCACTAAGCTACGGTCGCCTTTTGCCAGGACTCTAAATTCCTCAACTGTTATGTAATTACGTGACGTTAGTATAATTTGCTAAGCATAGCTAAATGCTATAATAAAATAATCAATACGAAATTGCTACTTCTTTTTGGCATATTTTTAAAAGCTCTACCATTTCTAACTAGGAAAAAACAAGTTTTTTTTAAGTATTTAATAAATTATTCATGTAAAGTTAAAAATTAGATGCTGAATAAGAGTGCGATATTTTTAACACGCTTATATTAGCTTCACCTGTATGTATGTAACCGACTCCTTTGGACTCGATTTTGACCCACTTTAAACGGACAGATTTCATTAAAATTTGTTAAAGATCGATGACAATGCAATAATTCGATAAAAAAAATAAAAAAAAAATAAAAAAGAATTAAATTAAAAAAATATTAAAAAAAACGCTCTTATAAATAAACCAAACTAAAAAGTAGAAAATAAATAATAATTAAAAAAAACACGCTTTTAAAGTACTTCTGACTTAAAAGTGAAAAAGAACTGAAAAGTTAAAAACAAGTATAGCATTATCTACATTAAATTCATTAACAACAAATGAAATATGTCAAACTAAATTCTTTATGATGTTGCAGGCGGTGACAAACGAAGTTATATAGTAGTAACAAAGTATTGTTTGTCCCCGCCTGCAACATCATTAAGAATTTAGTTTGACATATTTCATTTGTTGTTAATGAATTTAATGTAGATAATGCTATACTTGTTTTTAACTTTTCAGTTCTTTTTTTTAAGCAGTTGGGTTTTTTGTTTTTTTAATAATTATTTTTTATTTCACTCTTTTTAGTTCTTTTAAACGACATGTTTTTTTATATCTATTAATTTGTAGAAATCAAATCTCTTTGAGATCAATGAGATGCAAAAACAATTATTCAAATTCGACCGGCAGTTTCCAAGATTAGCGTGAGCGAACATACAAACTAATTTCCACCCACTTCGGGCGCGCGAGCGTGCCGATATATAAATTGGTAAATTGTGTTTAATCAGTAATATAAATGTGATAAGAAGTATATATTTTTGAAATGGTCTTTTCATGGCCTTTTATTTGATACCCATATTACTATGATGAAAAGAAAATCCATTCCTCCCCCCCTTTTTTTTCATTTGCCGGCGCTATTTTGAAAATTTATATAGCCTATGTCACTATCACTGTTTCGACAAATTCAACGATACCTCATTTGTCAAAATCCGTCTAGCCGTTTGGGCTGTAGGGCGTGCCAAAGAAATAGACATACATACATACATACATACATACATACATACATACATATATACATACATACATACATACATACGCTCGAAAAACATAACCCTCCTTCTGACGCAGTCGGGTAATAATTCCTAATATAAGCTGAAAATGGTAATGAACAAAAAATACTAGTTATAATGTGAAAAAGCGTGGGGCGCTCTGTGCCATATTTTTCGTCTATCGAGCAACCCACGCTTTTTTCATTTACTCATTCGGCTCTATATAACAGCAAGACATATTAGCCTACAACTATCAAGTTCAAGATCAAAAACATTTAAAACACTCACAAAACCAGACATGAGAAACACCACACAACTCAAAACGACTCAGAAGTATTACATCTAAGTAATTATCATCTAAACGGTGTTTAGTCGTAAGCAGCAACTGTATATTTGAATTAAACCTGATGTATTCATAACGACTTCCTCCGAATTATTAACCTCGTTACTTTTAAGCAAATAAAATTTTTGGAATATACTAGATATAGTTTTGAATGATGATGAGTTGGCGGGCTTTGGCATGTGACTTTGGCTGCGATAGGTCGATATAAAGTAGTCTGTGCCCAGTCTTTAATTTTCATCAAGATCAATTCAGTATTTGTAACATTTTTAAGCAAATTGTAGCTTTGCTGCCATTTTGTATTTTATATGATATTAAAGTTGAAAAATTAAGAATCCAGCAGGATTCAAAGCTGCCCCCCCCTGGGTAAACGTCCCAAGGTAAGGTATATATACGAGTACGTATGACGCTGGCACAAAAAGGGTTGTGAAATTTCGAATCTAGCAGTATACGAATCCATGGCTGCATTGGTTATGCACCTGGAGCGTTTACCCAGGGGGTGCAGGCTTGAATCCTGCTGGATACTTAATTTTTCAACTTTAATGTTATATAATCAATTCAGAAGTTTAGCTCAAAAAGGGTTACAGACAAATAAGCAGATTTACTTTCACATATATATATGTATATAGTCTAAGAAAATTAATTATCTATAACGGATTAAAAATGGGTAGCTAGGACTGAATAGTGCGCCTTATTTGCCAGTAATTTCATTCCAAATACCTCTAAGGTATTTTCATAAAATATAAATCGATCAATTTAAAACTGTCTTACTTCACAAAACAGTAACTAAACAACCTAGATTGAGTGTAACAGCCTTACATGACGCAACAGATCGACATCTTCATTCGTAAAAATGTCGTGCTGTTGCGAAACGAAGCCTTCAAGATGACATTGTGCAATCATCAAAGTAAATAAGGTCCTATTTGAGTAGTTGTGGATTTCCTGTGAGAAACAATAGCCTGGTAGGTTGTTTGTGAGACAAACGTGTGCAGTAATCTCATTATGAAATGCAGGATCTGATTTACCTGCCAAGGTTGGTCAAAGTGTTAGTGGTTGGTAGATAGTACCTAGACAACACAAACAGTCAAACTGTCGAAAAGACAACGGTAAAAAAACAATACTGCCTTTTTCAGCCGACTTCCAAAAATACTTTTTTTTTTCATGTTCATGCGATTTCTTCGTCGTTTGGGACTCGATTTTTAAAATTTGTAAATGAAAAGAAGGAAAATGACAAATGTATTGAGAAAGTATACATATTTTTGCAAGATAAAATATTATTATAACTGATGAACAGAACAGTTACCTTCTGAGATACAGTCTCAACTAGTTCAGAGGGTACGGAACAAAATAGTTATAACAACCTTAGTTTTAAGTAAATAAGTATGTGTAAATTTTATGCACTCAGTATTTATTTTAAGATTACTTTGGTAAATAAAGAATTTGAATTTGAATAGTCTCGAGTAACGTTGCTCTACCATAATCAGTCGGCAGAATCTAAAAAACCAATTTTCCTTTGAAACGTCATGAATTTTCCGAAGAAAATGTTTGCAACCCGGGTCCCAGAATCATGTACTGAATTACTGGTAAACGGCTTTGCCACTTTGTCATTTACAGTTTGTAAATGACAATGAGTATAAAATATGATATGAATATCGTCCTACCCAAAGCCTTATTATCTCAAGTGTCTTTGAAAAGTATATTTAGGATTTAACCGTACAAAGCCATCCCAAAACCGCCTTAACAATAAATTACCTATTAATTTCCAAATTGCCGTGCCACTTCCAGTTACCTATAATGAATCGATTGACAAAAGCTGGGTAGGAAGTGCTGTCGGAAATCGGAACTAACGAGAGCGCACGTGCACGATGCGTGCGCGCACAAACTGGCGAACGGGGTAATTGTGAGGGGTGGTGTGGGAAGGGTTGGGTGTCGGATAAAGTTGGGGCAGAAGGTTTGGTTCGATCAAACGCAATAGTAGGTCGTTGCTGATATTAGACACGAATTTAGGAAAAATAAATAGGTTGAAGATCCTTTATAATAATATCTAAGGAAACTGCAAGGGATCTGTTATAATAAGGGCTGATGTACTGAAATACATATATTGACTCCTCAAGTCAGCCAAAACATGCCAAAAAATTCCAATTAATAAAAAAATCTATTTATTTTGTTGAAACGCCAAAAAAAAATCGTTAAATAAACCTTTTTCGTGTACTGTTTGTTATATTTATTTTATAATACCATTATTCTGACTGTACTTTGAATGTATCTGCAATAAGAAGTGAATGGATACTGTTCTTATTTCAAGGAGTGAAAAGGCACTTATTTCTTATCAGGGGAGAATCTGAAGGGGCGAATAGGCTCGTAGCCCATTTTTGTTGTGATGTGTGTAGTATTGTTGGTGAACACTTTCTATTTCGTTTTGTTAGAAGGACTATAACCTCTTATGTTTGTAGTCAAGCATGTTATTAAAGTCATATTGAATAGAAAGAGAACTCTGAATTATAAGAGGGTTGTTTCATCTATGTTTTTTCTATACAATTAATATTTATATACACTATTTAGTTTTTTATAGATAGAAGAATAAGTAGTGATTCAAAAATGAATACCTTGCTGTAGCAGGTATAGGTAATCTTGCAAGCTAATTTCACAAAATATTTTATCCTCGACTTGACTGCGCCGATGATCTGGTGTTTAGCCTCTCACCGCGAGGTCTCGGGTTTGATTCCCGGGTCGGGAAAAGTTTTATTTGTTAACTTTTTGTCAGGAAATTCAACACGCAATTGCAGTACGGAGTTGGAATTGTGTCTGGTGGATGGCGATAGGCTCACCCTTTATCCGATGAAACCTAAACATAACAGGTGAAGTGTGGGTGTTGTACAACTCTGCCACACCCTTCTGGGCAATATAAGCCTGATGTTTTGTAATGTTATGTTATGTTACTTAACGCCTCCATCCCCTTGTTTTCTGAGATTTTTAAATAATTATAAATTAACTAAACTGATGACAATCCTACACAAAAAAAAACACTTTACTCACGTAGTCATCACATAGACAGAACATGAAATAAACAACCATTCATAAAATATTACAAGCTCCAATTTCATAACCAAATAAGTACATCCTATCAAAAACTTCAACAATCCCGAAAGCAGTTAGAAACACATTTTACCCATAAACTGCCGTATCTCCATCAACCCAAAGATAGCATCGGAGCGTCAAAATGTTTTGTACCAACCATTATCTGAAATCTCCTGCATACTTACTTAATAGAGGAAATCGCCAATTGCATAAAACAATGCTGTGTGGTCTACCCCGTTCATATTTGATCCAACATTGAACCAAACAAAACTTCTCACTCCCACCTACCAACATTTCCAATAGTGTGATAAGAATAGACAATAAGAGTTGGTGATCCAATGTTGGGTGCTGGTTAAACTTAAAGATTGTTGTCTTTGATGTCCATCTAGTATTTTGTCGTTATTTAATGAATGTAAAACATTGTAGCAGTAAAGAAATTGCTTCTACGTACAAAGAAATTATGCTAAACGTTTAAAAAGTAGATAAGTGGTAGGAAATTGCGTGGTGATGAATTGCAGATAGTGACAATTATAAAACCACTGTTTAGTATTTATAGTTTATTGTAGCCTGTAGTAATGGGTATCTAGTGCGATGGGTTAAGTTGCGCATACCGAGATCGGTCTATGGATGGGTTACTCATTTATAGAGGTCTCCCCGTATCGCAAAATTTTGTGTTTTGATGTAATTTTCTATGGGCACGGATATTAAAAGCCTAAAAATCTACACAAGTTATAATTTACCTGCATTTTTTACATACTTAAATCAACCACAGTCGGGGTGCATGAAAGGAGCCTCCCCGAGTGACGTACACAACGATTCCCTACGTCCGGCGCACCCTGGGCAATTCGCGAGTTCACCAAAGCGAATTGGCAAATCCTTTCACCACAATGGCAAGTCAAAATAAAATTTGACTCAGCCATCGACACGACGAAGAAGAAGAAGTTGAACAAGAAGGTCAGTCAGGGAGTATATTTTTAAAAACTGAGTGGTTCCAGAAATTACTGTTTCTACATACTAAATAATTCAAGGTCATATTAATCTTTATATGAATAAGTAAGGTCAGTCTTCTAAGACAAGAAGAGACATGTCCAACTCACAGACTTAAGAGATTACCCAACACGGATCTATTATCAACCATAGACGCATACAATCATATAAGAGCTAAGAATGACGAAACACTACAAATATATAAGTAACCATGGATTAACCAACGTTGAGCCGTACAAAGTAGGTAACCATCCGAAATTACCATTACCATATTTAGCCATACAGAGGATGGTCAGTAATTATTTGGTATCGACAGTTGCAAAAGTAAGCATTGACATGAAGATGCCATATGGCGGCTCAATGACGGAAAAATTAGATATTCAATAAGATAAATAACAATGATGCTTGTGTAGGGTTGGTACATTACTTTGTTGCATGAAAAATGTTTGAATAAATAATTTAAGGCTACAGAAGTCGATGTCACCATATGCGATGTTAAAGAAAAAAATAATAAATAGAGCAAAACTGGGTAGTAATTTATTTTGACGCGAAATCTCTGTACAGTGAAAAACTTGAGCATTCAGCTATGCTTAGCAATCTAATACTAAGACAGTCAAAAAAACTTTCAGACACGGTTAACATTTTTTTTCGACTGTTAGCTTTTACACCAGTAGCAAATTATTTCGTTTGAGCAAGTGTAAAATCAACTGACCAACTGCATTTTTATATATTAGAAAGTAAATAAAGTGAAAGATTGATTGACAGTTGAAAATGGAAGTCCAATTGACATCAGTCAAGAAAAAGAGGCAGAAAAGGATTTGCACATGCAGTAATAGGGGCGGCATTACTGCATGGTGGCATTATAAGTAGATTCGGACGGTATCTTTGCTATGCTTACTTTAGAAGAAATGCGGTGTGGAAAGAATGGCTGCCAAGCGGAAGGGATTTTTTAAATTAAGACTCTTCTAGTCTTCATTTAAAAATATCTGCACGGTCCCATAGCCAAATTTGATAATCAATGGCAATAGCTGGGTATTGATATATTTTTCTGTATTAACCATGCAAGAACTCATACATAACATACATTTAGGCAAATAGATAAATATCTACTGACTGAAATAAAACCTTCGCAGTTGGCAACCCTAACAACTTTACGAACACCATGTAAGCACAAGTACTATAAATATAGCCATCTAATCGTCTTCTCATTGACTTAATAATGTGCAATTATTGTATTACTTCAAACGATCGCGCGTGTACCCAATAATAGCCGACACGTAGGAATTTGTGTCAAACAGTTGAAGTTCACCATAACATACTAAAATAGAATCTATAGTTTTTATTAATACATTGTATAATTCAATGTTTCTTAGGAACAAACATAAATATAAGTCAGCAAATAATCATTGCTATTTGTAATGGCTACGATATTGTTATGATAGGTCATGTGCTAGATTTAAAATATTAATTTTCAAAATATTTCTCTTCACCTCAGTGTTTAACCTGCGAAAAGATACAAAATAATTAATAAATTCTAAAATAGCAACTCTGGCTAACCAAGAAAAAGGAAAGCCTAGTTTGGTAGCCGCTGTCTAAATATAATGTACTAATGTAGCTCTTGGAAAAACTTTTATTTTATTTATTTAAAACAAAAATAAAAATTAAGACGGTACCGCTCTAGCACCATTTTATGAAAATTAGTTGGTTTTACACTTCATTTGTTTTTCACGTGAATTTAAATTTTGATGTAAAATCTATTAAATAATTTGACAGGTTAAATATAGGATTAGTGACAGATTTGCCAGATTAGCTCAGAGGCTTGTCTCTCTAAGTCAAAATCGATCTTGCAGGTCAAGTAACGCTTACCGCGGTCGGCCGTTGGCTGGTTGACCATCTTAACAAAACGTGAATGCCTCCGTTCCTCGAAGAACACGTTTAGCCCTCGGTTCCTGTTGCCATATGAAGATCTATGATACTCGTTACGGGTATTCAGAGCCCAGAAAGTCTGACAACTAGTCTATTACAGGGTATTATATCTCGGTAGTGTTGATTTGATAGCATTCTCTTCACGTAAAATATAAATATTCAGCCAAATCCATTAGAAGCGAACTTCAAAAACATTTTTTTTTAAAGCTTACTAGTAATTTGCAAATAAAAATTACTAGTATTCTTGTTAACCCCCTCCAGCTAAGCTTAATTCGCTTGTGTTAGGAGGAAGTTCACGTCCGTGGTGTAATGGCCAGGATTCGAACCCACGACCTCTCGATCGTAAGACCGATGCCTTATCCATTGCGCCACGGCCGCTTAATATTGTTAAATCAGTTCAGTGATTTACAAATTCTGATTTATATTATTAGAGAATGCATATACCGTTCAATGCCTCTTCAGATTCAACAATGAATAAACAAACACATCATTAGCATCGAGTGACGTCACCAAACAATCGCTCAAGTGTTCGTGTAAACAAAACAGAAAATATTGATGTTATGTGACAACTCATGATAGATGAGTATTATTGAGATATCAATTATGTTTAAATGCATTGTTTTTAGTATTTAAAGTAGTTATTTATATTACAAATAACTAATATACACAAAATGACACTATCTTCTAAATAAACATAATTCTATGATGTAAAAAATACATGACTGAACTTCAGCGACATAGTAATAAAAGTATTTATTACAAATAAATGATACTTTAAAAGCAGCGATAGCTGAGTGGGCGACCGCAGCACTGCGAAGTCAAAGGTCTCGGGTTCGAACCTACGGCACACACCTCTGTCAATAAATCGTTAAGATTCGTCTTTTCGAAGGTATGTGAGTATTTATCATATATATTGTCGCGAACGGTGAAGGATAACATCGTGAGGAAACCTGCACGTCTGAGATTGCCTTAAAAGAGCTCGAGGGCGTGTGAAGTCTACCAATCTGCACTTGGCCAGCGTGGTAGAGTATGGCCTAACTCTTCTCCTCACGAGAACAGACAGAGTCATTTATAGATACATGGCTGCTATTATTTTATTATTAAATGCCAACTCGGTATGATTTATGTGGAAACTAAAACCGCGGGTAAAAGACAAAGGTGATGATCGTCTAGGCTATGCTGAAGATATGGTAAGTCAATTCTTCACAGGGAAGATGTATCTTTTGTATTGTATTTTACTGGTGGTAGATCTCTTGTGAGCGAGCTCGAGGACAGCAACACCACCGTCTTACCTTTAACCTGCTACCAAATAGTAGTGCTTGTATTACTGTGTTTCGGTTTGGTGGTGAGATCAGGCCCGTAGTTCTCAACTGCAGCGAGGCATCTACATACTGTTTTAGTGGATTGTTGGTGTCCATGGGCTGTACTTTACTTACCATCAGGGCTACACGTTCGTTCGCTGCAGGTGAAGTATAAAAAAAGAATGAAAATCTTGTTTAATCCTGGGTGGTCATAATGCTCCTCCCAGGAGCACAGCAGCCATAGTTCCTCTTATCAAGTTACATAACACGTCACAACCAGCGCAGCAGAAACGAACCTTCATGACTTTCACATCCAAGTCTAAATAGTTCCCATAAGTCCCCAACTTCCGCACTTGCAAATTCTACCAACCACCTTCCATACATAATTAGGTACCAACATACATATACATAGTGATGACGTCATCATTCGATCGTGGGACCGCTGTCAGACGTGACTGCGCGTACGCAGACAACCTTGTCAATATGTAGGTGATCGTTTTGGAGTACGGTTTGGAGAATTTTGGAATGGTGAGAACAAATTGAGGCCTTATTGTTCAGTAAAGAGAATAATATGCAAGTTTTATCAGATTTTGCTCATCATCACGTTAAATCAAAAACTTTAGTTCCTGGACATAGGCCACAAAATGTCTTGTCGACTTCTTATTATTCTCTTAGAGAAAAGTCCGACTATTAAGCCCTTGGAATGCAAATTGTAGGACTCATGTTAATGCTAAATTAATAGTTAAAACCTTTGCACTAAGAGCTTGCTAACTTCGAAACAAAGTATAAATCGAGCAATCCGAAAATAAATGAGTGACAGAATAGAAATTATCGTCTCTAACACGTGTCATTTTAGCGAAAACATGTGCAAGACTTGAGTTGACAACTCATTACAGGACCCCTAAATACCTTACGTGCTTGCCTAAAGAGTCCTTATCCCCCACCTGCAAAATCTTTATAGCACGGGGCACTTCTAATCAGGTAGTCTGAGCACGGGCCGTTTGAAATGTCCCGTGCTATTCAAGTTGCAGGTGGAGCTATAAGGACTCTTTTAGATAAATGGAACCCTCTCGGTAATCTAGCAAACCCTAAAGTACCCTCACATTTAGGGTTCTTCAAACCAGACAAAATCTAAGCACTAACTCATCTAAAACGGTCGTCGACAACCCTAAACATTTCATTGACTAGATTCCCTACTCGTTAAATCCTTACTGCTTTCAGAGCCCTACAATTTAGCTAAGGGTTGTCAAAAATATTTCAGAAGTGCTGTTGAATATTTTCAATGACAGTGTATACGTGTTAGAGTGCAGATAACGCTAGTGGTGCTTGACTGTTTGTATGTTCGTTTTGTTAGGTGAAACCTCGAAAACTGCTGTTTGGCACGTGCGCTGGGGTCAGAAGGGGGACTTCCGATTGCCGATTATATTGTTGGTAAATGTTTTTTTGATTCTTTAGCTAGATAGAGATTTGACTTTTATGATATGATCTAGGGTAATTGCACTTTCTCGCATTATTAAGCTTGACAATAGCATACCTAAGGACAGCGATAGCCAAGGCCAGAACTACAAAGTGGCAGGTCACGAGTTTGAACTGACGTTACGGCACACACCTCTGTTAAATCATAAAGATTTGTCTTTTCGAAGATATGTACTGGTGGTAGAGCTCTTGTGAATGAGCTCGAGGGCGGCAGCACCACCGTCTCACCTTTAACCTGCCGCCAAATAGTAGTGCTTCCATTACTGTGTTCCGGTTTGGTGGTGAGATCAAATTACTGGCACATGAGGCATAACACCGTAGTCCTCAGCTGCAGCGACGCATCTATAATTTGCTTTTGTGGATTGTTGATGTCCATGGGCTGTACTCCACTTACCATCAGGTGGACTACACGTTCGTTCGCTCTGGGCGTAGAATAAAAAAAAAATGTGTATTTATCATGAAAATTACCGGTCGGTAAAACATAGTGAACAAACCTGCATACCTGAACGTGCCTTAGAGTGCTCCAGGTTGTTCGAATACTCAAGGTTGTGTCCACCAATCCATGCTTGATGGAAGTGATGATACGGTCTACGAAGGAGCACGCTAACCAATGACATAACTATAAACTCTTGCTCTGAAGAGACCCAATTTGTACTCATGCAGCAACACAGACTCGGGCAGGCAGAACATTTAATTCTAAAGTTCGTAAACATTAATAAACTGAAGTTGCCAATTATCATCAAACGGACTGCAATCTCGTACATTTTATTAATATAAAAGACAATTGAACAAAGAAACAAGTCCAAGGGGATTTGCAAATGTCTGTATTCATTCTTTAACCGTATCGTTATTTCAATGACGTTCCCACAATTTTTGTAACTGTGATATTATTATTTTTTGTCTATCATTTACTTACTTTGTTATTTTGTTAAGTACTCAACTTTAATACTTTTATATCTAGTGACTAAGTTCTTAAGCTGGTATTTTTTTGGTATTTGTAGTCGCTTGCCGTTATAATGAGCTATTACATATTACATTAGACTAAAGTAAACTGTACTTAGTATGGTGAGTCATAATTCCAGCTCCACAAATACAGCTTATTACACTTAAGTATCCTTCTACATACGGGGTGTAAATCACATCGTGACGCAGCCGCTAACCTGTGATTTTCAGTACATGATTGAGTATGAGTACTGAGATGCAAAAATATTTTAAAATAGATATACAGGGTGGATGCGACATAGCGACATTTATTGAAACCACAGCTTCTATACATGGCCAGTATGCATTTCCACCGGATAAAAAATTCTCTGGCGAAAAAAAAAATCCACGTCTTCCGAACAAATTGCATGATCGCAATGTTCAAATTGTTCGGAGAACGTGATTTTTTTTTTTCGCCATAGAATTTTTATCCGGTGGAAATTGATACTTACCATGTATAGAAGCTGTGGTTTCAATAAAATGTCGCTATGTCGCATCCACCCTGTATAATTCCAATTCCAATGCAATAAACTACCGCAAATATCCATTCTATTATGTCCATCCTAAGGTTGCCTGATAGAGATCGCGTCAAGCGATAAGGCCGCCCTTTGTACGTTATAGTTTTAAGTACCTATTTCCTTGTATGTTTGTTACAAATTTGTTGTGCAAATAAAGTTTTCTCTATCTATCTATGTATCTATAATCTATAATAAATAGTTTAATATAATATAAATTAATAAATATAATAATATATTATTTTTAAATTAATTTAGTAGCTTAGGTAAAAAATTTAATTACTCATTAGTCTCTAATGTTATATCTAGACTAGATTGTAATCTTTATGACGTACCTAATTATTTAGAAACATCATCAAAAAAAATCTAAAGAAAATTTTAGTCTACCGCGATTTTTTTTCGATTTAAAATGGAAGAGTTAAAAATAGACATATGACATTATTTTCTAGTCTGTCTAAAATACTGGGAAATTGTGTCTACATCTACTAAAAGATTGACTTAATATAAATTGAGGTGTTAAGTTTAATTGTGTATTTAAGTATGACGCACGGTTTAACACTTGTTTTATTATAAACACCGTTAGATTGAGCTGTTAGCTACGTCTAGAATGTCTAGATGGCTTAAATAAATAGGCTTTTTCTAAGGCCATATCAATTTTAGAGTCTACCTATTGGTAATCGCAAAAATATGAAAAATACAAAACTTTGCTCATATGATAGGCGAATTCTTAAAGGGGGTCTTGAATACAAGAACGGATTAATAACGTTTTAATTCAAAACAAATCGCGTGGTAACCCTTGTTGTTACTAAAATTGAACCAAGGTCAAACAACATTGAATAAAATTATGACGTCATCCTTATCTTTTTATACTAGTCGATAAATTTAGCATCACGTACGTCAACGTCCATACCATGTTGAACACACCGGTTCTCGTCCGATCACCGAAATTAAGCAACATCGGGCGCGGTTAGTACTTGGATGGGTGACCGCCTGGGAATACCGCGTGCCGTTGGCCTTTTACTTTTTTGAATTAATTTCTTTCAAATTATTATCTCAATTTATTTAGCTTTTTATAATTTTTGTGTTATAATTGTTGCCAAATAATAAATATCAATGATTTCCTGTAACAAAAGTCAACGTCTTATAAGGTTTTGTATTTAATAATTATAATTATTATGTGTATGAACAGACAATTAACCATCAGATTCTAGTTCATGAATGAATTAACTTAAGTCCTTTACCTGCCACGTTATTGTTTCTAACTCACCAATCCTACATCTTAATGATAATTGCGATTCACATCACTTGATTTAAACCAAGGTCCTAGTTCTAGGGCTGGGCCTTTGATGCTGGAATCTTGTTGAACGTACAACTTTTTGTGACGTGTCTCGATAAATCTTACTTCAGGTGTTCCCAGACCGGCTAGCCTTCAGAGCTGAATCCTTCTTCACAAATCACTTTATCTATTGGTGAAAACCATCAAATCAGTGGCGTCGTTTAAAAGCGGCTTAATTTTATAATATGTAAATATATATTATAAACCCCCTATCCCATGGAACCTACACATAACAGGTGAAATGTGGGTGTTGTACACCTCTGTCACACCCTTCTAAGTAATATTCTAGGCGTGATGTTAAGTTATTTTTAATATAATTATATTAATAATAAGATTGTTGTTTTATTAATAAGAATGATGATGGGGTGCATGAAAGGAGCCTCCCCGAGTGAGTACACAACGATTACCTACGTCCGTCGCACCCTGGGCAATTCGCGTGTTATCCAAAGCAAATTGGCTAATCCTTTCACCACGATGGCAAGTCAAAATAAAATTTGACTCACCCATCGATACGACGAAGAAGAAGAATAAGAATGATAACTGTAATAAGACTCATAAGATAACACATATAATTATCGACAGGTAAAAGAAGTGGGTCAATTTTTATCTGCCCCCGTTCTCAATGAAAAATCTCTTCAAATAAACCTGCCTCGAACAAATAGGCCACCAAGATGTCCCATAGCCTGAGGCTATAACCTGTCACTTCATAACCAAATGCTTTAACTCAACACGTTACGTTGCGTGAGGGCCTGGTTTAAGGCTTCGACGCTAACGCCTACACGGTAACACTTCGTAATACTGGCGAAATGAATTTAGGTATTCGTTAAATATCACCAACGAATATTACATTTGTTCGTGTAAATATCAGAAATATATTCGTACAAGTTGGAGCCGCACTGTTAAAACCATTTCACTGACTATTTTATTTATTGTTTATCTAGGCATAATTTTAGTGCACAGTTCGCGTAGTGGTTAAAGCGGTCGCTGGTGTTGTGGGTTCGATCTCCACACGAGACGATCCGACGTTTGTGGTCCGCAAATATTAGTTCTGACTCTGGGTGTGATTTGTGTGTGTGAAATGTATGTTTCTGAGCAGCCCCGCGACCTAATAGTTATTTCAAGTTCAGGCATCGTTTTAAACAAAAAAATGTATTTACAAGTTATGTAGTCTAAAAAAACTTTGCAATGTTGTGATTCAGATTTTCCAGCAAAAAACTAGACTAAAATAATATTTTGTTCATAATAAGTTTTAGCATTTTAGCGTTAATTTTATTAAATAAATAAATAAATTTGATTAATTAAATATTCATTTTATTCGTATTCGCTGAATATCAGATCCCATCGTATGTATTCGCTCCTAATACTTTTGTTTGTTGCAGCACTACCTTGTAGACATTATAAATTGGAGAAAACTATTGTGGTTTCACTTATTGTTATTATACAATAAAACAAACATTGCAATAACTGTCATCACCCACGGGTGTTGAGCGTGGTGATGAGTGATTAGTGCCCAGAGGCATTTAAAAACAGTGATAAATTTGATTGACTAAAATAACCCTCTACGTATCTCTTTTTGCAAGTTATCGATTGATATCTTAAAGCTCATTAATAGGCATTGAAATTAGCCTTTCCCGTAGTCAATTCTACTTGATTCTTGAGTAGGAGTAGTCTTTTTAACCGACTACGGCATAGCCAACAGGAAGGGCAGTCTACAAGTATGTTTTTTTTAAATCTTCATCTTAACAAATTAATTACAAAGAGAATTTTTTTTTGTTTGTTTGTACCCAAAATTCTTCGAATCTACTGTACCCATCTTAATTAAAATTGGCGTGGAGATAGATCAAGAACCCAGGATTAATAAAGGCTACTTTTTATCTACGTCCCACGCGGGTGAAGCTAGAAAAATATAAAGTAGTAAAATTACATAGAATTAGATGATCTTTTGGAATTCGCTTCAGGAAGGGAGCCCTACCACCTCATCCGCCGCTAAATAGTAGTTTGCACTACCGTGTTCCTGTACGATGCTAAACTTAGATTATATACCCTACAATTATAAGAATAGATTTTCTATACATATCACAAAATAATGTCCCCAAAAGCTGTCGGTCTGTGTGTGATCGATTTTCTTAAAATCTAAGCAACCGATTGTTGTACCGTTTTTACTTTAAGATAAAAATTACTTCTTCGTTACCACGCGAGCCTCTGTGGTAAGAAGAAGTTATTTTTTATTTTTTTATTTTAAGAAGTACTACTAGTACTTTGGAATTACTAATATTCTTGTTAACCCCCTCAAGTTAAAAAAGCTTAATTCGCATACGTTAGGAGGAAGTTTACGTACGTGGTAATAGTCAGGATTCGAATCCACAACCTCTCGATCGTAAGACCGATGCCTTATCCATTGCGCCAGGGCCACTTTTTTTAAGGACAGTTTTAAGAAGGAGTTAAATGAAAGTACCACTGTCCTACTTTCCACCTTCACGTACCCACTGCTGTGATCTGGTTTAGTGGTAAGACCTAACCTAAAATTACTCTTTTTTTATTTTTTATTTATTCATAAAAATATTACTAAGACATTAAAAAACTACAGCGAATGCAACATAAATCTGAGGGATTTTGCCGCACATTCGGGATGCTGATAGTCTTTGATGAATCAACAAATCTACAACATTATGTATGCTATATTTCTGTATTATTTATACTTTATAATATCCATTGTCATTATCATGACGTTTCATTTTACTTTATTTTTCTTTTTTTCTTTAATTAACGCACCAACAACTGCTCATATGTTTGCTAATTACTTACTTGTCCATCCTAAGGTAAGAAATTGCTTGTAGCGATAAGGCCGCCCATTGTGCAACATAATTTTTAAGTGAATTTGTTAAGAAAATAAACTTCTTTGTTAATATTGGTGTACAATAAAGATAACTCTATCTCTATCTATCTATCTATGCTTCCACCCTGTATAAGATGTGCATAGACTGAACAGTAATTGCCACTTATATCATAAGTCGATGTTTAAAAATAATATAAACCAATCCACAAACTGCATTTACTACTTCCCGTGAGTTAGTTATCACATCCGTGGAATAAATAATTTCTATCATATAGAAAACTTTAGAAACCAGTTTTCTCAGGATGAGAACTTTGCATAAAGTAGATAAGTGATAAATTAAGTTAATTATGATTCACACCATAAACGATGGTGTTCCATCGATTATACAGGGTCATTTTTAATATGTATGGACATGTAGGTGTATATATCACCTCTTAAAATGCTTCAATAGTCTAGTGGTTAGCGGTATAGGCATCTCACCGCGAGGTCTCGGGTCTCGGGCGAAGGTGAACTTTGCGTCAGACAGCATAAAGTTGGAATTGTGGCCGGTGGATGGCGATAGGCTCTGTTATTTACCTACTCCTTGGGACCTAAACTTAACTGGTGAAGTATGGGTGTTGTACACCTCTGCCACACCCTTCTGGATAATTTAGGCGTGATGTTATGTTTAAGTGTTTCCAAACCGGTGAACATTCGCCTATAATGCATTGCAGATTCGGTGTTGAGCATAAGGTTGTAAATTAACTACGAGACTGCATTCAACTGTAATGTTGGAGTGCATGGTTGGCGTGGTGATTAAAGCGGTCGCCTCACCGCTTCAAACAGCGCTGGTGTTGTGGGTTCGATCCCCACACGGGAGAAATCTTTGTGTGATCCACAAAGATTGTTTTAACTATGGGTGTGCTTCGTGTGTGTGAAATGTATGTTTATGAACACCCCCGCGACACAGGAGAAATTCCTAGTGCGAGCGTCGTTTAAAAAAAAATAAAAAATAAAGAGTACCTAATGATAGAACAATACTTCATGTTACAAGTTGTATCAACATATATATCACATTATATCATTTCCTATAACGCTACATTACAAACGAATTCTGCAAACAATGGGCAAATTTTGTTCACAATAAAGCTATCTATCTACTTATTAGAATACTAAAAAATACCCTGTCTGTAGACTCGTTAATAGTATAACAACTTTGTATCCCCAAAGGCTATTATTTGTGACATCCCTGTTGTACAATAACCAGGTATAAACAGATAAGTCTTTATTGTGCGTAAATGGTCAATTTGCATACATAATGCACCATGAGATGAGGCTGAGAATACCATGTTACTTCTTAGCTCGCTGACGTGATCAGCTAATTATTGCATCATTCTGCTCTGGTTCACTAGGATAAAGTTTATATAGTGCCTCAATAAAATATAATGTTTTACTCATGTCCTTAGATATTATAACACAAACTATCTTCTTATCCATCCAAAGGTTGCCTGGAAGAAATTGCTCTTTTGCGATAAGGCCGCCCATTGTGCATTTCAAATAATTTAAGTTAGTTTCTATAATGTTGTCAAACTGTAAATTTGGTGTACAATAAAGTATATTATTATTCTATTCTATTATATTGCTATTTTGATCTTTGTAGATATGAGTGATGCTATTGCGTTTTATAACTAATATAAGCAACGTTTTAGACGTGAATATTCGATCACCAATTTCTTTTATGCAATTAAATAAGAAAAAATTATCTGTAAGCTGCACTGACGGGTAAAGACAATTACACTGTATTTCAGATTTACAGTTAACGTGAAAAGGTCGTTGAAAGGCTAAGCTCTATAATAACACTGTAACTCGAGATACAGTGTATAGGTTTAACAAGTCATTGAGGCTGTGCCAATAATTTTCAGTCAAAGTGTAATTTTAATATGAAAACTAAAAAAATTTTTTTTTTTTTTGATTACAAACATACATTTGAAGCGGCCGTGGCGCAATTGATAAGGCATCGGTCTTACGATCGAGAGGTGTGGGTTCGAATCCTGGCCATTACACCACGGACGTGAACATCCTCCTAACACAAGCGAATTAAGCTTAGCTGGAGGGGGTTAACAAGAATACTAGTAATTTGTATTTGCAAATTACTAGTACGCTTTTAAAAAAAAAAAAAAATCACACACGCAAAGCACACCCAGAGTTAGAACATTAGATTTGTCCCGTGTGGGGATCGAACCCACAACACCAGCATAGTTAAAAGCGCCGAGGCGACCACTACGCCAACCGTACATTCACATTAAGTAAATCAGTATTAAAGATACACAACCTAAGACCTGTCGACATCTTATAACAAACAAGATATTTTTTTTCTAACAACTCCATGACAACAATGAATCATAACATTAAACGCAATAAAATACCACACTAGTCCAACATCAACAAAAACCTAAAATCCAGTTCTGAATAAAAACGTAGACTCGAAAAAAAGTTTTAATCCAAAACATTTGTAAGAACTAAATATTTTATTTTTTTCATCTCGCCTCGCGCGAACTGCGTCGAATCGGCATCGCTATATCTAATTTTAAATAGGTATGCTATATCTTTGGACTATGGGCTTCATACCACGATTTCCAAAGGCCTCGGTACTGCTAATATGTTATGGTTTTGTTTCTTAGGTCGATTGGCAAAGAATTTTAGCGCTTCTTTCGCGCTAACATTTAAGCACATTTGGATGAATAAGTAATGATTTATTTTTAGGTAATGTTACTAATGATTGACTTACACATTATCATATTCTAAAATACATATAGTATTAATAAAGCTGTAGCTATGAATATGCGCCTTGCACTGCGGGTACGATGCCCGGGTAGGTCAAAGTATTATTTGTGAACTTTCCGTCAAGAAAGTCATAATAGCAGCGCGGAGTTGAAATTTTGCCTGGTGGATGGCGATAGGTTCACCCAGATTTCAGGTGAAATGTGGGTGGTGTACACCCCTGCCACACCCTTCTGGGTAAAATAGGCGTGATTTTATGTTATGAAATGAATCAACAAATCTTCCAAAAGAAGGTTCCTAAAGAAACCCGACTAAGTATAGAAAGATACATAAAACAAAAAAGAACCAAATAAAACATACAAAAATTCAATAAGTTAACGATCGAAGCAAATACCTCTTTGAACCTAATTTCAAAACTAATCATCTGCATGACCTTCTATTTATCCATCCTATACTTAATATTATTATAATAAATATAAAGATGCAGCAAGTACATAAACACAAAGCAAATAACAAGTAGAATCGTGATCAATACGTAATTGCTATTGCAAAACATCAATCACTTGAACATACCTACAGAAACCAAGAAATCTTAGACATATAACTACAAAACTTAATTATAATGCCTACACAGAGATAAATTCTAAAATTATTATAGTGGCTTCTAGAATAGTTAATTAATAGAATAATTCTAAGATTCATTATTCTTCTAGCTACCGGGCAAATAAACTGGAGGACAACAACTAGGATCAATTTTATTTATAACTCTTATAACCATGAGTAGACGACCGGATGGCGGAGTGGGTAGTGTACCTGCCTGCGACGCTGAGGTCGCGGGTTCGATTCCCGCTCTAGACAAATCTTTGTATGCGTGAACATGGAGGTTTGTCTTGGCCTGGGTGTTTCTATGTATAATAAGTATGTCTTTACAAAAGAAAAGTATATATATATATGTATTAGTATCAGTAATTCTAGTACCCATAGTACAAGCTCTGCTTAGTTTGGGACTAGATGGCGTTTTGTGTATGTTGTGTGATATTTATTATATTTATATATTATTATAGACTAGTATAGATGGAGAATTACTACATTTTTATCTGATCACATTAACATTTTTACCAATGGGATTTCTGACTCCTGTAGTTTCGGAAATTGGTCATGACGTAGTCATGTTATAATTTGAGTCCAGCAATAATTCATGTGTAATGACAAGACAGCAATAACATTACTTAAAAAAGAGTATAAAATGTCTCATAGTTCGCCAAACAATATAAAATGAGGTATATAGAGTTAAGATGACTTCAATCCTTGTCATTACAATGACTCATTAGCTGTATAGATAAAACGATGTGTATAGAGAAAAGAACAGAAACACAGACCATTTGGTAAAAAACATTGGTGACTCAATAAAAGCAAAAGTTTGATAATCTCCAGGAAATGACCAAACCAACTTAATCACACCATTATACCTCACAATGTCAAAATAAAGTACCAGCAATTAGCCAAACGCGTTTAAACACACATTCTAATACCGCACGACCCCAACACGTTTACCCCAAATTTATATGCTGACGGTGTCTGCAATTACCATGCGTAACTATCATAGATCGAGGCGAAAACGCCACTAGAGTAGGGCTGACTAACTTGAAATAATGGATCATTCTAGAAGACATCATAATTGGGCATACTGCCTATTTATGGAATAAAAAATATGGTATAAATAGGCAGTATGCCTAATTATGATGTCTTATCTAAAATTTCTTACAGGTAAGCTGAATGGACGGAGAGAAGAAGATAAAATTATGCATTGAGATATATTATATTACCAGATATTTTAGCTTTTAGCCAGCATTAAATATCAGTCCTCTTGAAATCATCGTCCCAGAAAAATATCATAATATCGTAAAAGAAACTGCAACATATACTGACCAAACCCGGTTTATCAAATGACAAGCAGGGGTTACTGGTCAAGAAAAACATTCAAGTGCGAACCCTAACGCCGAGTATATTTTAGGCTAAATACATGAGAATTGCTATTTCCTTCTTCATGTCACGTATCTGTAAGGTTGAAGAACGCAGAATAGGTGGTACAACGATTCTCAGAAGTCGAATGGAATAATTTCCAAAAAATTATGCATGCCGACCATTTGTACTTACCGTTTTACAGAATGTCGGATTTTGTAATGAATTTCCTTAGCAAGTGGTGATTGTCTGGAAAGAGCAAAACGAGGTACAAGGGGTACGCAGAGACGATGTAACACTATGTGCTTTGATTTTTACAAACCTCTTTATCATCTAGTTGAACTAAATTAATTAGTCAATATATTAGGTTTGTTTGGTAGACCTAGATGAAAACGTGGACCGTTTAGATAGATGAAATATTAGACTGTCTGTTAGAACTAGATAAATAAGTAGTCGAGACAACAATTAAAATGACATCAAAATAAATGCTTTAACGTTTATCAATATTATGTCTAGAACGTTTCCGGCTTTCACTACAGTCAAGTAATAAACAAAAAGATCTGAATTTGAGAACGCATACCTGTCTAGAATTTTAGGTACAAATCAAACCAACGCCGTAGCAGTCCAAACCTTAATACGAATGCAAAATTCAAGGTCCGAAATTTGTATCACCTTTAGCATTTCAGTCAAAATCACGGAAAACAATCCATCACTCCACATACATTAAGTATGCCCTATCAATTGACAAACACCACTTCCCATTGCTTAACCTTATCTATCATTGCCCACCATTAAATATCATAAACACTTCTACTTTATTCACTTGACCAAATTTTTCATTCGAAATCCGCATAGATATAACTAATGGAAAATGACATCAACCAAAATGTCACTGCAACCATGAATCAGGCCTAAAGGTTAATTTTATAAGTAACTAATGATAATTAATCTATGACTACTATCATTATTTACAATCTTCAAATCAAAAATCATTGATCCGGTCATAAAATTGGAAAAATGTTTCAATAAAAACATTGCATAATGCGATATCAATTTACACTAATCTTAGATCAAGGTCTGATGACGTCAAACGTACATATATATAGAAAGAATAAAGCCGAACACGTGAAAAAAGAGTACCTATGTATAAATAAATATGAGAATCAAGTGTAATTGTTTATGTTTCACCAAGAACCAAGAACCGCTGACTCATCCGGTTTAACAATGTCAACGCCTCGATTATTGACAATAAGCACAATCATAAAAGGAGGAGAGAGCTTATATCAACAATACTCAACAAGAAAACGACACTCAACAAGTTATAAACAAAATAATTGATACAAACGCTGATCCCCCAAACGTATCTAAAGAGGATACCATTTATTTTAAACACAGTTATCATCTAGTATACTTCATTCAACACAAACCTACCTACAGGTACGTACCTGGCACAATTAATATGTTCACTGCTTATATCTCCACTATAAAACAAAATTTTACCGCTACTTAACTTAAACAACTCTTAAACAACAGAGAGAGGACTTAAAATCCTTCACCGACGACTCCAAATACGAATTTCAAATTGTTCTCTTGTGGCCAGCTTCTTAAGTGACTAAAGCAAGCCATTCTATGCTTTATGTCTCAAGACACTGAACTTGTTTTACTTTAGCTCATGATCAATGTAGATCTTGGTAAGGTTATTCTAAAATCGACTGTAACTGGCCATGTAAAGGTTGAAAATGCCTTGGATAATGGAGTAGGTTTTAATAATAACCCGTTTGTAGCCGCCGTGGGAACGAAGTCGGATATGCGATGTATAATCGTCTGTCGGAACAGAGTGGATGCAATAGTCCAATTTTGCAGCCTTTTACTTAGATTACGTTTGCGGCGGGTTTGAAAATAAAAACCCGTTTATGGATCGAATATGTAGAGATTTTCTCCATTTTTTAGTCAATGTGACATTGCCAAGGGAAATGGGTGTTGCTAGTTTCAAGACATGCAAGAGAAACTATGATTTATTCAGAAAGTAGAGGATATATTCTACTGACCTATACTTTCTTCGAACGGCACTGTTTCATTTGAAATTGTGTTCACCCCGAAATCGAAAAAGCGTGACGCTATCCATAATTGAGTTTATAACTTAGGAAAAGTGAAGAATGTAACATTTCTGTTATATTGCCATCATCAATTTGTTCTTTGGCTACACGTATTAAAATTCCACTAGGCTTTGTTGGTGCAATCTGTCATGAGTAATTTAAAATCAACATTACGTTTATCCTTGGATACAATCGTATAGTCGCTATTAATCATAGGCTAGTTTTACTCGCCTTTGCAAAGATGGTTTGATGCGTTAAAAGCTTTTGTACATTGTTATATATTCATACTTTTAATCTATTACGGATATTATTTGAAGACTTCAAAATTCTAATAATAAATGCTAAATTTGCGAGGATGTATGGATATTTGTTATTTTTTTTAGTAGATATTTGTAATAACTAGTGAGGGTTTTTAGTGAAATTTGGGACACATGTAGTTTGCAATCTAGATAAACATATAGGCTATGTTTTATCATCGTAGATTGGTATATCATACGGTAATCTACTCTATTAATTATATCACTTTAGTAATTGGTTTTGCTAATTCAATTAAACTTTCGTTTTCTTTAAATGTTTACTTTTGTTTAGGTTCTTGAACTTATGTCTGCTAAGAACGAGTTGCTTCGGTATTTGACCTTATTGACTCAGCGATACACTGGAGAAACATCCATGCTTTTAAGTACTCCAACATGGTCTTGTAAAAGATTTTGATCACCATTTCAATCTGGATCGTTTGGCCTTGAATAGGTTTGATGTCAAGTAATTCTCTATAATTTGTTAAAAGGTATAAATTTTTCAAAAATATTTTGGATAATCATATAAGTCTCTTAAAATACTTTTAAAAACTGCAGTGGCAGTCCTTACTGATCCATGGATAAGTAAAACCACTCTATAAATAACTTCATTTGTTTATTTCACTCATGTAATTAGTATTTCTAATTAAATTTAACCATTCTCAACTTTCGTTTTCTTTACCTCTTTACTTTTGTTTAGGTTCTTGAACTGAGGTCTGTTGGAACGGGTTGGTTCGGTATTTGACCCTATTGACTCAGCGCGAGACTGGAGAAACATCCACGGGTTTGTTTCTATCTACTAATGGTGTGTCGTTACTACCTTATAAAAGGGATATTATACCACTTATATTATAAATGGCATGTTTTTGAGGATGTGTGGATGTGTGCAACGTTTTCTCGCAAAATTACTTGATGGATTTGGAGTAAATTTGGCTTACAACCATTCTATTTATTAATATAAGGTACTTTTATCTATGTTCCTGTACCTACCACAGAG
This sequence comes from Hypena proboscidalis, assembly GCA_905147285.1. Lineage (NCBI taxonomy): Eukaryota > Metazoa > Arthropoda > Insecta > Lepidoptera > Erebidae > Hypena > Hypena proboscidalis. Next base: position 5,825,289 of record LR990147.1, read on the forward strand.
TGAAAACTAGTAGTAAAATACAAATAAATATAGTCCCAATTTAAATAACTGTTTATGTACCCAGGTCGCCAAAAATAAAGACATGATCTAGGTCTACGTGGCTGTTGTTCAAACCCTAGAATAAAAGACGTTACTTCTTTCAATTTTTGTTGATATACCCAAAGTGCTAGGTTAAAGATGAGACTGTGGAATGTGGACAGCCTATCAAAGTTTAGTCCCAATATCTCTTCCACCACCAATCTAAATCAAATCCTAAAACAATTGCCTTGAATATCAATTCTATCTTCCTTTAAATAAATAAAATAAATAAATTAGGATTTTTTACATTAGATAGAACGCCAGGAGCAATTGAACTATCCAATGGTCCCAATGACAAGGCCAAATGCACACATTCACTCACACAAGCACACCCAGTCTCAGAACCTCTGAGCCTCAGTTTAGGGCCTCTGCTTTTTCTTCTCTATATAAATGACTTTCCTTCCATAACTGAATATGAATGCATCCTGTATGCTGACGATATTTCTATATCCGTCCCGTATAATCCGAAGACTAACTATAATGATGTACTCAATGGAACAATAAATGATGTAGTAAATTGGTTAAATTATAATAATCTGAGTGTAAACATTAATAAAACTAAATATGTGCAATTTTGTAATAGAGGAGGAAAAAAGCTAGAGCTACATTTAAAATATAAAGAACACTCACTATCAGAAACAAACGAGATTTCTTTCTTAGGTATAATTTTAGATGACAAATGCAATTGGAAGGCTCATGTTGATAAAATATGCAAGAAAATCAACCGCTTTGCCTATGCCTTATGGCGGCTAACTAAAATTGCCAACAAAAAAACAGCACTAAAAGCATACCACGGTTTTGTTGCATCCAGTTTAAGATATGGAATTATCCTCTGGGGCAATTCAGTCCATATAAAAAGAGCATTCATAGCCCAAAAACAATGTGTGCGATCAATTTGTAATGTGTCTCCGTGGACAAGCTGTAAGCCATTGTTCTGTAAATTGTCATTGTTAACTGTGCCATGTATTTATATTTTTGAAATGTGTATTTTTGTAAAAACTAATTCTAATTTGTTTTTAACCAAGAAACATACGTGTACATTCAATACCCGTTATCCTGATAAACTTGTCATACCTACAATCAGGACTGAGCTATGTAGACGTAACGCTTATGTGATGGCTATTAAAATATTTAACCATCTACCCCGTGATGTACGAAACTTACCTACAAATAAATTTAGAAGCCAGTTATTTAGGTTTCTACGTGACAAATGTTTCTATTCTGTGGATGAGTTTTTAAAATATAAGATATAATTAGAATGTAAGTAATGTTAATATATTGTAAAGTGAATATTTCTAGTTTGTAAGTTTATGTTTGTATGCCATAATATTACATGGCAAATGTGTAGAACTAAATTATTACCATAACACCTGTAAAAACCACATTTTGACAAATAAAGTATTTGTATTTGTATTTGAACAAATCTTTGTGAATCACACAAAGATTTGTCCCATGTGGGGATCGAACCCACAACACCAGTGCAATGGAGAGCGGCGAGGCGACCGCTTAAACCACTACATCACACGTACAAATCCTTTATTTCGCCGTATCTCTTTACGGTCGCTCAAGGTTTGCCTTTGCTTTGTCACAATTGAAATCTGAGAATGCTTATATCTCACCGTCCGATTGTATCAAAGGACCAAGATTTGGTTACCAAATGTTATTAAACCCACCTACACAGAGCTACTGCGATCCTAGATAATGATTTGATTTGTAATTTGAGGGAGTTAAACTCTGTACACCAATTATAATTGTGTTGACAGGTTTAGGCAATTATGGGTAGCTTTTCAAGTGATGTAATCTAAATATACCTTGGCAATTAAACATATAAATAAGTATTTTATTAAAAGTGCACTGCAATTCAATGCAAGACTGGCTGCTACTCAGGCGCGACGTGTCGCACTCTCTTGAAAATGCCTAAAAGTATTAGCGAAACCGCGGTCGACTAATTAGACCAACATTACATGACCAGTATTTCATAATTTAAATATAAATAAGTAGAAAAACAGCAAAAATAAACACTTAGTGTCCTTCTTATCAAGTATAATAAGTCTTATCCAATCTAGGAAAGAGTTCTATATTGATATCTCATACAAAGTTAGCAAACATGTAGCTGATCATGACGAAATTTCATACATCGTAAATCGAAACATAAAAACCAAACTTACAACCGATTCAATGATCATACATGAAATATAGGGATGCATGAAAGGAGCCTCCCCGAGCGACGTACACAACGATTCCCTACGTCCGGCGCACCCTGGGCAATTCGCGAGTTCTCCAAAGCGAATTGGCTAATTCTTTCACCACGATGGAAAGTCAAAATAAAATTTGACTCGACACGACGAAGAAGAAGAATGATCATACAGACTACAAGCAAAAAATACAGAATCCAGAATTAGATCGCGTCGGACAACTCCATAAACTATATGAAGATATAAAGTTCAAACGAAAACATTATCACGCCTGTATCAATTGGAAAGGTGTGGCGTAGGTCTATAGAATCCACACTTCACCTGTTATGTTTAGGTCCCATATGCCTATCGCCATTGTGTTGCTATTGCGAAATTCTTGACGGAATAACCCCAAAAAACATTTGCCTAACCCGGGATTCGAAACCAAGACGTCGCTGTGAGAGATCAAATACGCTAACCACTAGACCAAGGAGACAGTTCCAATCCAACGGGACAGTACTGGTGGTAGAGCTCTTGTGAATGAGCTCGAGGGCAGCAGCACTAGCGTCTCACCTATAACCTGCCGCCAAATAGTAGTGCTTCCATTGCTGTGTTCCGGTTTGGTGGTGGGATCAGGCCCTGAAATTACTGGCACATGAGGCATAACACCGTAGTCCTCAGCTGCAGCGACGCATCTATAATCTGCTCTTTGGATTGTTGATGTCCATGGGCTGTACTCCACTTACCATCAGGTGGACTACACGTTCGTTCGCTGTGAGGTAGAATAAAAAAAAAAAAGTTTAAACTAAAAACAAAGAATATATTAGGTTCAAACAAAAAGTCCCTCGTAAACCAACATATTCTTATGCACAAAGTGTTTAAGTCGGACAAAAAAGGCCACGTAGACGTCTCTATTAAATCTCACACATAACAGCCGGGTAACACCACATTCGTATGTAAACAGGTGCTTAACTGCTCTAAGTTTACTGACATCCGTAATAATACCAATAAACTTAAAAAAAACTAAACCTTTATCGTTTTAACATCCATTACCCTTTTACTTCTTAAACATCTCCTCCAATCCTTAACAAAACTGGCAATGTAAGTCAATTCGTTTGAAATAGTCGTTGCATACTAAATCTAAGTTAGTGTGAATACCGTAGGCTTCGTTTTGCGTCCGTGTGTCTGTGTGTGTGCGTTGCGCAAGCGCAGAGACGAGACGAAGCTGACTCACCGAAGCGTTCATTAGGGCCGAGATACACTTGACGCCAGCTAGTGCTTAACGGAACACTTTTGATTGTTCCAAATTCAAAATAAATTATTATGGGATTGTTCTTGTTAACAATGCTTGTTGCTTAGCCCTTTTAGGTAGCTTTATTACGAAATTTTGTGCGGGAACATTATAAAGCGTTGTGTTTGTTATATATTTAGTGGTTAACTGAGGGCTTAGCTAGACACCTTATTATACGAATTAGCAAAATGAATCCATCCTAGGCATATTATATTTAATATTTAATTATTAAAAATACTTTTAATTCTGTATTGACAGTACCTAATTATAATACCTCTTTCTGACTAGAAATACCTATAACTCTGTCCATTCCTTTATTTTCTTTTTTACAGATTACATTCAGGGATGCCTTCACACGTTACTGATTCGATTTGAAATCATAATCGATGTTTTCTAAGAAGAACTTTCAATCGATTAATTACATCGAAATGGTTTTAGTTCATTATTAATTATTCGTTTATTAGTAGTTTTTATTAGATAAAATAAATATACAAAATAATAATATAATAATAATGTCACATACTTAGTCTATGACGGTTTCCTAGTTACCTTTGTTTACATTTTGATATGTCATTCCAAGATTTCGACTTAATTTCTTGCAAATAATTATTCATGGAATCATGATACTATTTTTATATTCTTTTTTTATAAAAAATACAGACAATACACAAAAAAAAGTCAAATTATTCTTTTTCATAATGATCGATTTATTTCATTTCACGATTTGATTTATAGTCTGTGGTTGTTTGTTACAAACAGTGAACTTCCCTAAAAAGTGTCACTTGTCAATAAAGTACATTATTATTGTAGTACATTTATCTGACAAAAAAAAACGGTAATTCTTAGGCGTGATCTGTCAAAAAGAAAATAAAGGAATGGACAGAGTATAGATTTATTACTTAGCTAGTGACCTAATGCTTAAAACATAACATTACATAACATCACGCCTGTATTACCCAAAAGGGTGTCGCAGAGGTGTACAACACCCACACTTTTCCTGCTATATTTAGGTCCCATAGGTTAGGGGGTCTATCGCTATCCACCGGGCACAATTCCAACTCCGTGCGGCTATTGTGGATTTCCTCAGGAAAGTTCACAAATAATACTTTGCCTGACACTGTGCCAGTGCCTAGTGGATGGCTATAGGCTCTCTCCCTTCACCCTCTATCCCAGGGGACCTAAACATAACAGGTGAAATGAGGGTGTACAACCTCTACTACACCTTTCTGATTTTATGTTTATGATCCAAGTATCAACATAAAACTAGAACTAAAAAGAATATATTATTCATACTCAATAATATTGTACACATACAGACATACATTTGATTAACCTAAAGCTTAAACATTATTAAAAATTATGGTAAAATATCATGTTTCTGCACACATTTGGTGTAATAAACAACTGTATAAGTTAAAATGTCCATTAGGTGCGATCATATATGGCAAAACATATATTATAGTGAGTAAGTTGTCATAATATATTAAAATAGTGGGTAGACGAATGCAAATTAATATAATAATATTATGATTGGGTCTCGTTTGTATAACATACTATTTTTAGTAAAATATATACTTGTGTTAAAAATATCGACGCCTTTTTTGGGTCAAAAGAGTTCTTTATGTGAGAATTCTTGTCTTTCATTTTTGATAGGATGGTTTAAAACTTTATAATTTAAGTAAAAAAAAGCTAACAAACTAATTTATAAAAAAATCTTCATTAATCGAAAAAAAAATGGGATATTGAAAAAAAATTGACACAATTTTTTATTAAGTGAGGGTAGTGGTCAATATCCGCGCTTCACAGAGACGATGCTGAGTTTCACCATTCGGCTCATGACCACGAATGACGCAAGTCATTTAAAAACGTCGAGGATAGGTATTTATTTACCTTTATAATAATTACGCAATTTAGTCCCATTGTCAAAATTTTGTTTATTTTCTGAAATCGCGAAAGTTTAAAACTTTAAACTTCATTACATTTAAATAATGTGCGTTATATATCTCATTCTGCACGTGTGGTGTACTGGTTTAAGCGGTCGCCTCGCCGCTCTCCACTTCACTGGTGTTGTGGGTTCAATTCCTACATGGGACAAATCTTAGTGTGATTCGCAATGATTTGTTCTGAGACTGGGTGTGCTTGAGTGAGTGCATGTGTGTATTTGGCCTTGTCATTGGACCATTGGATAGTGTAATTACTTCTGGCGTTCTATCTAATTTAAAAACTCCAAATTTATTTATCTTTATCTCACCAAGGCTTTTCTGTTACAATTAATATCTTATTCGAACTATCCAACCATGAAAACATATTTTGCCGCATTATTATCATCTGCCAAGGCTTTTCCCAATTAAACTGAGTACCTCCCTTCCTCTCTTTAAAATCAATTAAAGGCAATAAACCACAGGATCCCAGTGTCGCCAAGCCCTAACGCAGGCAATGCTAGTTCCACTGAACTCGGCACGACCTCCAAATACCGAAAAAACAAACATTACTCCTTTGAACTTTAAGTTTTTGCGACTTCCAAATTAAATTACGTCTTTGTTCATTTAAAATAATTTAAATCAAGCTAGTAAAGTAGACAAATTAGCTTCATTTGTTACTCATTAGTACATTTAGTTAACTAATCTAGGTGTATTGTTAGGTGTAAGTGGCGTCTATAAAAAGTATACTCCTTCGAAATTGATTTTGGTAGTTTATTTTTAATTTTAACTTGTCATTTAGTAGATAGGTAGGGAGGTGTTATACATACTTTTTATTAGTTCAGTTTCAATGTATAATACAGGACCTGAAACAAGATAGTCTGAAAAATAAACGCATATAGTTTTTGTTGGAATCATAAGGCTTAGGACCAATTTTACTGTTCTGAATAGGTTCCTCGTAGTTCATTTCGGAACTTCTTTAACAGATAAAATGTCAAAATAGAATTAACTGGTAATGGTGAAAGTGGCCTTAAGAATCATAGATATTAAGAGATGGTTAGGTACTCATTATATTAACTTTTTTTGTGTTTACAAAATATAAAATAATGAAACATGATAAAACATTATTTTCATAGTTAAACTCTACCAATCATTTCTATATCACAAATGTAGTATTTATCAAGGAAAATTGTAGAACATATTCGTAAAAACAGACAAATGGTTTTCCCACCCACATTGCTTTATAACTAGGTAAGTCGAGACATAAATCAAAGTCTAGAAATCAGAACGAACTTGTAAAAAACTCTTTTTGAGTCAAGTTTTCAGAATGTTGTATACTTATTTTATAAAAAGTAAGTAGGTACATCAGTACTATACAGCCCTATGTATTTTTTACTTTATCAGAACTCAGGAAGTTGATTGTTTAGAATACACTAGTCTTGACGTAAAAAAGCTCGAATAAAACGGTTTCAGAACAAATTTAAAACTCAAAGAACAGTTTGTATGGAATACGTGAAATATTTTTTTTTTATAATAATATACGACGGTAACTTATTGAAGATTGATTAATGGTTAAACTCTTAAGTTATCTTAAATAACTTACACAAATATGCGCACCGTACTTTCATAGCGGAAATTATCCCAAATTTTTGGCTGATGATACATGCAGGTTATATAAAACAATCATTATCTTCCAAGCCTTTTCCAATCAGGGTTGACTTCTAGTCTTACGGATTTAACTGAATAATGTTATGTCAAAAAACACAAGCGTATATCATCAATACAAATAAATAAAAATGAAGTGTCTGTTTTTAATGTCAAAATAACAATATTTTTCAAGTTGATATAGTTATTTGAACAATACCAATGGCAAAATACAGTTTTTAAAAATTTTGTCTGTATGTCTGTCTGTCTGTCTGTTTGTCTATATATCTGTCTATCTGTATATCTGTTTGTATCAGCTAATCTTCTAAACGGCTAGACCAATTTTATTCAAATTTTATACGCAGGTAATTAACTACAAGGTGCGTAACATAGGCTACTTTTTATTGATGTACTTACTACCTACCACCCAGACGAAACCATGGCAGAAAGTTAGTTTGTATGTTTGTTATCGCTAAACTCGGCCACTAATGATCAAATTTTAATAAATCTTGTTGTGTGTAATAGTCTATTTATCCATTAAAATTCTTTGGTATTTAACATTACGCTAAACTCCATGGAAGGGGGACAGTAACGTTAAACGCGGATCAAAGCGCGAGAGCAGTTACTACCTAATATAACGAATTCCACGACGAAGTCACGGGCAAATGCTAGTAGTAGTAGTTTAGAAACTAAAACTAAAATAAAATCTAGACCAAAAGTGCATATCAAACGTACCGCAACGATAGCTATCTGTCAATACCATGAAAGAATATGATATTACAGCAAATGAAACATTACACTTCAGAAAGACAGACGGAGCGTTGTAGATATCCTATTTCAGACAATATTTGGCACAGACATTGAAAGAAATATGCTTGATCTAATATTTGCTAATCAGATATTGATCCTTAATTAGTTTATTTAGTACTAGCGACCCGCCCCGGCTTCGCACGGGTACAATGCTGATACTAAATACACTACAGAAAAACTGTGAACGTTGTATATAAAAACACAGCGGCCCGCTCCGGATTCGCACGGGTATATAATATAAATATAGCCTATGTCACTCACTGAAAAAATGATTAAAATCGATCCAGTAGTTTGATTTATTCATTACTGCCCGTGGCCCGCACGCGTTAAATTTGGAGTAAAACAATTCCCCCTTTCTATGCATGTATTATACATAAAAACCTTCCTCTTGAATCACTCTATCTATTGGAAAAAACCGCATCAAAATCCGTTGCGTAGTTTTAAAGATTTAAGCGCACATGGGGACAGAAAAGGCGACTTTGTTTTATACTATGTAGTGATTGTAATCGTCTTTTTATAGTGAACATTAAAAACGATGTGTTTCGTCAGACAACATGACCTGATTGATTTTAATATCGATGGTATGACGGTTCATTTTTCATCGGATGTAAATTGCATTAAAATTAACATAAAAAATAAAAAAATACAACAATACGCCTATAGTATCCAGAAGGGTGTTTCAGAGGTGTATAACATATGGGATAGGGGGTGAGCCTATCGCCATCCACCGGGCATAATTCCAACTTCGTGCTACTACTGTAAATTTCTTGCCGTAAAGTTCACATATAACACTTTGCCTGACACGGGAATCGAACCGGAGACCTAGGGTGAGAGGCGCATACGCTAACCACTGAACTATCGAGACATTAAATTTAAATACGAAGAAATCTACCAAAAAATCTGCTTCTGACAGCTTTTAATGATGCAGATGTTTTTCTTTCCTTTATATAAATTTTACTACACTTAATATCAAATTATAAAGTATCGTTATTTACTTTGATGAACATTAAATAAAAATTGACGATATTGTCTCTACCCATACGTGGTATAAGACAGATCACACAACAAACGCCGAACTAACCAAAACTAAATCCTGGTTTCCCATGCAAACAATATTTTTTTCATATTGTTGACATAGTTAACACAGCCACCATATTTGCAAACCGCACCAGGAATCACAAAAAATAGAAGCGGAAGAACTAAGAAAGCTCCAAGACATCTGCTTGACCTTTGCTACCGACTGGTAACCCAAGATGGAGAGGAGACAGACGCTAATAAAGATCCCGGATGTAATTATAGCAACGACTAGTAGTATTCAGTTTTGCAAATTCCTGACATCCAGAACTTTTTCTAGTGATATATACAATTATGTTACGGTACATGTAATAAATTTAATCATTATTTATAATTACCACATGATTTGCTAAAACGAACGAAACCTTTTGAGTTAGTGTAGTATAATAGCAGCCCTGTATTTAATACACCCCCACTGCTGGGCTCAGGCCTCTTCTCATGATGAGAAGGGTTAGGCCATAGTCCACCACGCTGGCCAAGTGCGGAATGGTAGACTTCACACGACCTCGAGTACTTTTAGGCACCCTCAGGCATGCAGGTTTCCTTACGATGTTTTCCTTTACCGTTAGCGAGCGATAATTTATATGATAAACATTATACAGCATAATACTCGCTAAATAAAAATAAAATAAAATGCTCGCTGGTTTAATTATGAGCTACTGCGCTTGTATAAAATCAATAAGCTGTCATTTTTCACAAGTGGTAAGTACACATTTGAAAATGTCACAACCCACTCATAATACAATTAATTTGAGAAAAACAACTTCCTTGATTTGATAAAACGATGTTGATTGATGATTTGTTTTGTGCCCATGGGAAAATGACATTTAAATTTTTTAACCATCTGGAAAAACCTGCTTGAATTGTCCTTGGTCTAAAATGATAATCAAAAACTATATTGGGCATGTGTATGTTCAATTGGGTATATAGCAGTAACCAAATAATTTGACCCCCCAAATTATGCGATGTGTGATGCACTGTCTCAGTCACTCGTGTAGGATTCACGCTTTAAGTATTTCTCGCTCTCGCTATCGCGAGGCGCCTAGATGTTTGACGTGTGGTATAATAACAATCGATTGTTTCCTTTTCAAGCTCATGTTGTCTACGAGCTTGCAGTCCCCCTGGTGGAAAATAATGTATAGTATATGTATTTGAAGAACTAGACCTAATTGAATTAAACCATTCCACCTTTTATTTCTACTCTATTAAAATGGGGAAGATTACAAAAAAAAGCCGTAAAAGTAAGTCAAGAAGACTACAAATGTCAAACTCAGCCGCAAGATGTTTTTAAGGGTCAAAATATATGAAATGAGCATTGTTCAACAGTAATTGTCTCCATTATTATTCTGGCGTTGCAACTGGCTATGCACACTTACCTAATACACTTGACTATGGAGTTGAAAGTGCAACACAAGAAAAAATACAGTACTCATACCACCATCAAAGAATCGGAACAGAAATGAAATCACTGCAGTCTATAGGTTCCGAAGCTATTATTACTTGGTCAAAGTTCAAGATAGCACCATTTTTATGCATCACGTTAAACTTAAGTTCAGTCACTGGTCTATTTGCCATCCGGGATCAATAGCTTTTTAGCGTTTTACATTCAAAATAAAAGTTCGGAATCTCCTCCGTGATAAGTTGTCGGAATCGTCACATCATTAGGTTACCACGCTGTGTATGATTTTATATTTATCATCCAATATTTCTATTATATATTATGTATATATGTTATATGTATTTATATATGTAGGTATATATAATAGTTAAGTATGTTTATATAGTAATTGTGTTTATTACCATGTTAAAGCTCTGCACCACCCTTGGTTGACTGGTAGAGAATGCCTTTGGCGTTAAGTCCGCCTCTGTACAAATTGTGCATAAAGTTTTAAATAAATAAATAAATAAATAGCTCACAAGTCTAGAAGCCTAAATCGAAAATCTATGTAAAACGTCTACTCCGCGTCAATTTTGCCGAAGTGACAGCGTCCCGACAAAAAACGGTTAAAGACGATCTTACACACATACTAATTCATTTATCTAAGGAGATATTCTACATTAATGTACTTAGTATTCTGCACAGGAAACTAGAAATAATCTGTGGGAAATTCTATCTAGTACACTTAGAGATAGATAAAATCGATCCGTGTGGATGTATTTATGTATGGCTTCCTCTCACGTACGGTCTGGTTGGTGAATGAGCTTCATTAAGAAATATTTGCTAATAAATATGGTATGGAACTTGACAAAATAAACTGTCTCGATGGTCAAGTGGTCTTGGGTTCGATTACCAGGTCAAGCAAAATGTATTTGTGATCCTTCCGTCAGAAAATTAACAATAGCAGCGCGGAGTTGGAATTGTGCACGGTGGATTGCGTTAGGCTCACCCCCTATATCATGGGGTCTAACATGGTGAAATGTGGGTGTTGTACACCTCTGTCACACCCTTCTGGGTAATATAAGCTGGATGTTATGCAAAAGGATTTCCAATTTTCGTAACGCTAAAATATTTTTTGATATTAATGCCTTACGGCAGCTTTTTGACTTGTTTAGTAACAAAATGGGTCAAAAATGGGTCCTAATGCAAAGTGTAAAATTACAATTTGAGATAGACCGCTTTAGGGCCAATTCTACCAGCCTTGGTTTAACGCTGAACCCGGTCCATCTTTATCTCTTATCCGTTTGTACCAGCTGCACGCTCCATGTTACTTGTGCAAATTGGAATTCACACATTTGAAATTTGCACAAACCGTCACAAATTGTTCCTGCAAGTAAGATGGAACTACGGCTAGTAAGACTCCATATAGCCGGTAACTTTGACCAGAATGTATACTTGTATTACTAAAACTAGTATTTTTTTAAGCCCCAAATAAAATAACTATACAAAAGTAAAATTATAAAAAATAGGAAAACTTCTAGAAATCCCTACCTGGAATCACTCTAACCATACAGCAAGAGAGTGATAAGAATGGATAACGTGTAAGTCCAAAGGAAATCCGAAATGTCAGCCCTGCTCCTGATCGTCTGACTAATTCATCAAGAATTAATTCCATGTCATTGTATTGTGTGTATAGTGTGTATAACTCTTGTTAGAGATCCAAATTATAAATAAATAAATAAATAAATAAGAATATAAAAAAAAACGACAAATAAAGGAAATTGCAAGCTACTTATATTAAACGGTTATTAAGTCCATGTCAACTTAACAAAATAACCCGTACAAGAAATACTAAAACTTATATTCTGATAAATTGAACATTAACAAATATTATTTATTGGTGATTAAGAACCAATTAATTTCTGGACATAAAACAAGTTTAGATGTTATCGGTATACATTTATTTTTTTGATATTTCCTGAATATGCGAATCTGAGAGTTCGTTGTCGCTACAAAAAAATGTTACTTGTATTTGATATATTTTGTGTTTCTATAAATGATACATAGAGTTCAATAACTTGTATGCATAGACGGCGATAGCTACAAAAAAATTGGCAAATCTGTCAGCCGGTTCTAGATTGAGAATTTCAAGTTATACTGTACTTACACCTTACTTAAATACGACTTTAAAGAAAAGAAAGAATTAGGCAAAAGCTAAACTGTGTTTAGAGCAGCGATAGCCGAGTGGGAGACCGTAGGACTGCGAAGTTAAAAGTCTCGGGTTCGAACCCACGGCACACACCGCTCGTCTTTTCGAAGATGTGTGTATTTATCATATAAATTATCGCTCGCTAACGGTGAAGGAAAACATCGTGAGGAAACCTACATGCCAGATAGTGCCTAATAAGTGCTCGAGGGTGTGTGAAGTCTACCAATCCGCACTTGGACAGCGTGGTGCCCAGCAGTGGGACAAGTATTAAATACAGGGCTGCTATTATATTATATTATTAAACTGTGTTTTATTTGGTTAGTTTCGGATAGGTTACATCTTTACATCGAACCCTCTTACTTTTTTTATAGTTAATTGACTTGACTGCACTGTCGGATTGACATTTGACACTGGTCTTTTTTGCAAATACAAATTACTAATATTCTTGTTAACCCCAGCTTAGCTTAATTCGCTTGTGTTAGGAGGAAGTTCACCCAACGGGTGTCCCGCGTTGTCGTCGCGGTGGGGCTTAGTACCCGTGGCGCCCCCGAGCCACGGCGAAGCCAAGTGGACCCCAGAGGGGGGCTGCTCTTCGGGCTTTGGCTGGAAGTCCATGTGGGAGCAGCCCATGTTGCAGGGCCCTTATGGGGGGGCTCTGCAACAGGAGGGCCTGCGGTGTCGGCGTGAGTCGGCACTGCGGCCGAGGAGTTGCGGGGCCGCGGCGGGAGAGGACTGTCGGTGTTCCGTTGCCGCTTTCCCTGCCTTCCGCGGTCCCGGCGGGGCCGCAGCCGTCAGTACTGCGGCGTGGTGGGCGGTGGGACGAACATCTGTCTCACCGCGGAGGGCCAGGCCGTCAGATACGAAAGTGTCTGACGGCTTTGCACGCGGCCCTCGGTGCCGGTCCCCCCACATTTTGGCCATGAGGGGCCTGCCTCGGCGGGCAAGGCCGGGCTGCGGTGTTGGCGCAAGCTGGCACTGTGGCCCGGTGGTTTACGGGGCCGCGGCGGGTAGGAGTGTCGGTGCGCGCGTCGTTTTCGATGCCCCGCATTCCCTGCCTTCCGCGGTCCCGGCGGGGCCGCAGCCGTTGAACTGCGGCGTGGTGGGCGGCGGGACCGACCACCTGTCTCGCCGCGAGAGGACCAGGCCGTCGGACATGGGGAATCTCCGATGGCTTTGCACGCGGTCCTCGCGCTGGTCGGTGGCTTGCGCCAGCCCCCTCTTTGGGGGCCATGAGGGGCCCGCTTCGGCGGGCATCGCCGGGAGGGTCGTGGACGTAAAGGCTGCGCCAGATTCCCATGACCCTCCCATCAAGGCGAGTGCGGGAGCACCGTGGGGTTTTAGTGGGTATTCCCGTGCCGTTTACCATCTTTGGCACGGGCGAGTCCCACATAACCACTCTGCCCTTCCCCGGGGTGGGGTGGTATGCGTAAATGCATTTCCCCACGTAAAAAAAAAAAAAAAAAAAGGAGGAAGTTCACGTCCGTCCGTTTCACTACGCACTAAGCCAAAAACAACGATAATCATCAACAAAAATATGGTATGGTATGGTGTATGGTCACTTTAGCTCACGCAGAGTAAATTACGTTTCTACTTCGATGAAAAATACTGATGATTGATACATAGAGTTCAATGGAGTCTTAATGTCAATCCGATTTTAATGTCAATTATAGCTTATTACCTCTAAATGTTCTCATAGTTAATTCAAAAATCTAGAAAATCCTATTGCGATAAAAACTGAAGGCAATAAAAGTAATTAGATCATAAGTTAGATATCCTCACGACTCCGCACCGGGTACTGGCATACCTGTGGCATTATTATTTAATTAGTGGATTAAGAGATTTATTCACTGGGGAACGATGCACTTCCTTAGAAAAAACATATTTATGTATTGATACATAAATTTTATTTTTCTATGGCAGTTTGAAGAAGACCAAATGGTTAGATATTTACTGAAATTATATATTGACATACACATTTCATAAAATAATGTCCATTTGTTTAGTCAATAATCACACTTTATACTTTTTCTTAATGACATTTCATAAAAGTGCATTCTCTTAAGTGAATTTTCGGATGTTTTTAATTAAAGTAAAAAAACAGATGGATTGTATTATTTAGAAACGTTCCTAAATAATACAAGCCATCTGTTTTTTTACCTTACTTTTAAAAATCCCTACTACCCTATCCCTTCGTACGTATTCCTATTATTTGTTTATGGGCATAATATCTATCGATAAAAAAGGTTTCTAAACATAAAAATATTATTGTCCACAGATAAGACATAAGCACTGAAACAATTTTGAGGCAGCATCAGACAAGTCCGGTGCAGTATCTAATCCGGAGTTTCACCATCAGTGAATACTCTCCTTAACTTAATACCGGTTATATTTTATTTTAGCTCCAAATCTTAAAGATTTACTTTATGATTGAATCTTAAAAACATCATCCGGTGATTAGCTAAGTAAGCCATGTAATTTTACGAAGAATTCGTAATTTTTATAAGTTATGATACTTCTGAAATGGTGTCATGACAAATTATTTTAAAAATTCTAATTAATTTGTTGCGTCTCGTGTGAAAATGTGAGTGAGTTATTATTTTGTATATGATCTGTTTTTAAATATGTCTAGGTGTTTATTTTAATGTGAATCGGTTGGAATGTAATTTATTAGAATATTTAACATAATTATAATATTATAAATGTCGTACCTTTCAAACCACACCGTAACAGTGTTTTTAATAAAAGATAAGAAAGATTCATAAATTAATTATTAAATTAAATTTAACGTACAATGAAATAGACACGCTTTTAAATTGTTATTTTTGTCCTCCTTTAATACTTAGTAGAAGGCTAAAATACTAATATTGTTGAGATAACTAATTGAAATACTGACAAAAAGCTTATTTATGATATCTCTACTAGGGATGATTGAAATGAATGAATATTCGTATTCGTTTTCGTGAATATTTGCCATTTCTTGATATTCGTATTTGCAAAATATATGCCGAATATCCGAATATGTACATCGGAATCTTATTTTCATATAACATTGTGATGAAATAATTCTGGATAAATAAATCTAAGAAATGTCACTTGTATACAATTTGTCTTTTTATATTTCATAAAATATTCCAATCAGGGACGTAGCTACCAGTGTATCAGCCGTATAAATGATATGGAATCCCACCACTTAAGAGCCCCGTAACGAATTTTCCCCAACATTATTATCCCATGTTATTTTTTATTTTTAAAAATTAATTTAATGACTCTAGACTCTGATGGTTGAATGCACTTCATACTCAAATTGAAGTAGATTTTTTTTATAATTAAACAGGTTTATTTGTCGTATCAGTTTGGCAAAACCTGGAATGAGATTCACGTCAAGTCAACTGTCAAAATATAGCCATAGACAATTAGGATCAAATTTGAAATTGAATATTCGTATTCCCGGATATCAGCGGCAGATATTCGTATACGTATTCGTATTCGCAAACGCTTATAAATTGATATTCGTTACATGACAAATCTCTACAATATAAATCTTCTTATTAAAAGCATAAAGATTTAACAAAGATGAACACGGATATGCAAATGGGATTCTCTATTATAATCGCATAATAATGAATCTTTAGATAACGTAAAATGGAGTTTCCTGTTATGCAAAATGTTATCTTTATGTATAATAATGGACATCAAAAAACATGTAAACATGATTATTAGGCAAATATGCTGAATGTATTTGTTTAATTATAATAATAGATGACTAATATTTATTTTAAACCTTAAATATAACAAAAAAATGTAGATCTTTTTCTAGTTTTTATTAGCAGAAACAGAATCTTATCATACCATAATAACACCTAAAGTATTTAGAATTTAGTCAGTTCAAATATTACCGGGACATTCACCGAATTGTCTCCAATAAAAAGTGACCCTCTTATTTTTTTTAAATGACTTAAATAGAGTCCCAAAAGCGTGCCATGGAGCAGGTGAACCCATTTAATATCGGAACGGGGCAATATCGAATATCGTCAGAGTAACAAGTCCACATCAAAGGGTGTATCAAAACCTTGGTCAATGAACATAAAGGTTTTTCCAAACCGTGAAATTATTCAATAGGAACTTAACAAAAATCGCCTTTTCATTGTGAACAAAACATGCACCTTTACTCATTTTGGGTACAAAGTCAGGTGCCAAATGTTTCTTAAAACTTTCTTACAAATATACACTTTACACCACCAATCAAAAAGTCACTCGATTTTCAATTCTATGTCTCAACCATAAGGTAGTCCTATCTTTAAATGAGCCGTAAATATATCTTTGTAAGTACACAAAACAATTATAGTGAAAGAAGACTTACTTTAATACAAAAAGGTCTCACTTGGGACCTTTTTCAAGTAAAGTCAGTGTGGGCATCTGCCTGAAGGAACGAAATTCGCGAAATGATCTTACCTCGCAGCTGCCAGTAACATTTGGTACGTGTCACGCCAAAAAAATGTTTTAAGTTTAGCGACCGGGTGTAATTAAAAAAAATAGGTTAAATGAGTAAGAAAATGGGATGAATTTGGGTGTTGCGTTTCCTCATCTTAAATAATTATGTCGTTTTGTTTATCGTGTTATTTGCGGTTGTAACACCGCAAACTTATAGCATTAACCTGATGGTGAATGGCCACTGCTACTCATAAACAGCTAATAATGCGCCGCAACATGGAAAGACAAAGATTCTAGAGTATAAGACTTAGAGTTTCAGAATAGTTACGGAGGGACACAAAATAACTAAGATATAAATTATAATATATATAGATATAAATTAAAATATATGTTTAGCATAATTATATTATAAATGTGGTACCTTTCAAACCACACCGTAACAGTGTTTTTAATAAAAGATAAGAAAGATTCATAAATTAATTATTAAATTAAATTTAACGTACAATGAAATAGACACGCTTTTAAATTGTTATTTTTGTCCTCCTTTGATACTTAGTAGAAGGCCAAAATACTAATATTGTTGAGATAACTAATTGAAATACTGACAAAAAAGCATATTTATGATATCTCTACTAGTGATAAAATTAATATTCGTATTCGTGAATATTTGTCATTTCATGATATTCGTATTCGCAAAATATATGCTAAATAAATATAATAAATTATAATATATATAGCTATAAATTAAAATATATATTGTGGTTAAAGAGCTCGTTGCTTTCAACTGCGCTGGTGTTGTGGGTTCGATCCCCACATGGGACAAATCTTTGTGTGATCCACAAAGATTTGTGAACACACCCGTGACACAAGAATTATTCCTAGAGCGGGCGTCGTTTTTTTTTAAATAAAATAACAATGTATGATTCCTAAATGAAGAGACAAAATAATTCATTTCGACCCATCATCTGAGTGACTATAGTGACTGAGTTCTCTGTAATCTTCCATATTTCAAAGATCCCTTCAAACCAAACCCCACATAATATATGGCAATAGATTATTTTTTTATAGGCAAGGATATAGTTTTAGTTGCTCCCTCGGGCTAGTTCGCAAAACCTAGCGAATAAGTCTTTTATTTTGCCAGTATATGAGCAAAGGGCTGGAGGCCTCTTACAAAACTAATTAAATTAGACATTTTACAAAATTACGCACTTTTCTTACATTCTTCTGACCAATATTTATAATTTATGAACAATATTGGTATTGTCTTGTGCAATTTTATGATTATTTAGAAACGTAACTGCCAGGAATTATTTACAAAATTATAATTCGTTTTCTGAGAAGCCCTATAATAATTGTTTGTAATGTTTTCTCTATTAAACATGTGCAAAATATGAAAAAGATTTCATTTTAAAATAGTATTTTCTTGTGCAAGGAACCTGAAACTAAAATATCTACGATGTACTTAGCGAGCGGACTTACAGTCCACCAGATGGTAAGTGGTAGTTTGAATTATGAATATCCATAGAATATTGCAGAAGCGTTGCAACATCTGAAGATGTTGGTGTGATGTGGCTAAATAATCACTAAATTGTCGCTTATTCTTAAATTAGGCGAATTTGATCCACAAAATGATTGGCACTGGATTATTTCGTGTCCCAAATTTAATATTTTTTTATGTTTGATAGGCACGCGTTTGGCCACGATCTCACCTGATTATATCAGTAAGCCTAATTTAAGCAGTTGATGATGTTGGCGCTTCTTAAAAACTAGAGATGTGTCGACTTATACTTATCGCTCAAACCCATAGTTAGCCCATCTCTACTCAAAAGCGATACAATCGATAAAATATACAACAATATTTTTAACAGGGAGTCCAACTTTTAACAATGGCAATATGTTTATTATTTATTTGGCCACATAATTGGATCACTGGCAATAAAAGTAATCTTAAAGTAATTACTTTAAATTTAAATTGCACGTGAGTGTATATTAAATGCGTGACAAGAAAAGGGTAGGCCTTTGTCATCATTTTATATAGGTACCGGTCTACATCTCAATCAAGATAAGTCTTGAACTAATCAATTTAATTAAGACAGGGGCTTCCAAACTTTGCGCCTGACACCGTGTTCCAGTGCACCGTAGTTATGAATTAGTTTACAGGTAAAGATTATTATTATTATTTATTATTTATTTATTCATAACAATTTTTACATTGTGTGGAATATTTAGAACATTAAAACATTTAAGAATATAATATCATGCAACTTAATTAAAAACAATCAATAAAATCTCTACTATTATGATATAAAATAAATTCAATTCAATTACAATAATAAAATTATAACATTATATTATGTCAAATGTGAAAAAAAAAATAAAAAGGAAAAATTTGATAGAAACAGATAAAATTCAATTTAACAACTAGAAACAGCCAAATAAAATTAATAATATTCATGTGTCAAATTTAGTAAACAATCCAAAATATAAAAAAATAGAACATGCACCTATAAATAAAAGCAATTATTAATCTAAAGTGTATTACATTTAAATGTCATCAATTGAATAGTAACAGCCTTCCAGTAAGTAACGCTTTAATTTAGTTTTAAAATCAGATTTGTATAGAGTTAATTTTATATCGATGGGAAGTTTATTAAAGATTTTTACCGACATGAAGTAGGTGCCGTGCTGGACTATATTTAGGTTAGGAGTATTTATAGTTTTAAAATCTTTCCTTCTCGTACTCTCTCTAAGTTTTCTTTCATCTTCAGTCTCATATTCATGTACATACTTCCGAAAGTGTGTTAAGAGGACTAATATGTATAGGGAAGGTACAGTAAGTATATTTAAATCTGCAAAGTGACTCTTACAAGATTCCTGCTGACGAATGCAAACCATGGTACGAGTTTAGTTTAATTTAGTTTTATTACTAGAAACTTTATTGGTGACAGTGTTAATTTATGTATGTTTTGGTAATTGTTCTTGATTATAATACTGTTTGTTTCTTGTACCACAATAAATAAATAAAAAGTAACTATTTACTGATAACTATTTTATGTAGACAATATTAGTCCTAAAACTACTTGAATACTGTAAGTTTAAGAAATGTTACTACAAACAATAGATGCACTATTGTTTGTAGTAACAATAGTGCATCTATTGTTACTACAACTCATACTGATTTTCCAATATAACTACAGTACCTACCGACACTTTATATATCCTATTGTATAAATAATCATAATTAATTTATTGGGCCTAATTGAAACATTCAACATACATTTATAGTAATTAGCATAACATAATGTTATTCTTATTGTAAAATTACAACTAATAAAAAAACTCAACCTTAGTGCCCCGTTGAAGACTAAGAGCCTGCGAAGCGAGATTATTTACCTATAAACCTAGAGGTGCCCATATATTTTTGTACCCAAGTGCGCTTTGACAACAAAAATTATCGCACCAAGAAGCGCCCGTGACTAAGTATCTGAACAAAAGTGTGTCGCAAACGAAAAATATTTGGGAACCTCTGAATTAATCCATTATATACCAATATAGCACATTCAGGCTAAAAAATTGCTATTATTATATTTGCTTTTAATAAAATAATTAAATGCATAAGCTACCTACCCTATAAAATTATTAACAACCTTTAAAAATATGTTTTTAATTGAAATGAATTAAGTTGATTTATAGTTGTATTTTTATAGTAGTAAATGTATTGAGTATAACTGTGTTCTTATTGTTAATTATATTTAGTATAAAAATTATTATCGAAAAAAAATATGTACCTTTAAAATTTAAAGCTGTTAAAAAAACTCAGCTCATCATTACTTACTTGAGAATGATGAACCATGATTTAAAAAATATCCTTTAATAAACAATCCATACGTTGGACATAGACATAAATCAAATCAGTCTAAAATCTAAGTTATACGCATAGATATCCAATAAAATAAGTACAGTGGGCCAACGAGTTAGCTATGCAGGGCAAAAACTTCTAAGTCTAAGTAAAGACTTACTACACCAATTATGGATATAAGTGAGTTACATATCTAAATAGTGGGTATATTACATTTATTAAATATGTAATTCGCACATGCATATCTATTGCAGTCAGTTTTCACTATGGCGTAGAAGTTATTGCCCTGCATACCTAATTGCTTGGCCCACTACATTACAGATTTTTTAATTTATACGATGCCCAGATTGTTCTGGACCGGGAAATAAAAAAAATATGTATATTTTAACTCAAGTGGCTTTGCCCGGAAGACTCTAGGACTGACCCGTACCGTAAGACATCTGCCAAACCTTACCTGGACATCTTCAAAGCATATGCCTCAAAAAAAATCACATAATGATACAAAAGTTACAACGAAACTGAAACATCTGCTCTACACCTTAAGGCCTTTGTTTATGCACAAACGAATTTTAACTTTAGTTTTATCGAATAAGGTTGAATTTACAATGTGTGGGTATCGGTTTTGGCAATGTCTTCGGGAGTTTTCGGCAATGGTCGTGTTTCTTCGGGCGCGTGGCTATAACAAGACCATTAATTGTTTTCGTACAGATGGTTCACTCAAAACCAAGCGGTTTAATTGGTTTTAAGCATGGCATCACGCATCGGCAGTCTAGTTGCCTTGTTTGAAATTGAAATCTCATAAGGATACGCCCGAAATTAGGGCCGATTAAACTTCAAAAGGCGAAAGTTAACCTTTACTCACTTTAAAAAGTATTCTCGTGAAGCGTATCTGTACAACAAGGGTCATTCATAATACACCGCGCTGAGAGAGTGTGTAGAGCGCTAGTGTACGATTTTTCCCATCGCGGCTACTTAAATGAAGATCTGTCTTTAAAACGCGTATCTCTACATTTCAGGCCTTAATAATTATATTTAAAATCAATACAATAATTAAGCCAAATTTAAAAAAAAAAAGTCAAAGGAAAAAGTCGCAATTGAACCATCTGTACCTCATAATCTTAAGCCAAAAATGCCTTAGGGAAATGGTCAATTGGAAACTTAATTCAAACCCGTTATTCATTTAAAAAGGTGTGTTTGGTCTTCAATGATTGTCATTGATGCTGCAGACCCAACTTGGATACGATTAAACGTGGTAGAGCCCTTTTGAACGAGCTCCATGGAGCTCGAGAATTCACGGTGTCACTTTTAACCTTCCGCCAAATAAGAACTAATCAAAGTAAATGTTGCTCAAAAGGCCTTATACCGTAGTCTTCAGGTCTAGCAAACCAGAAATCAAAAGTATGCAAATAATAGAGCTTAAACGAGAGTGACAAAAGTATTAGAGTTCAATAAGTGTTTATACTGCTTACCATTTTCCAGCTCGGTTGTACCTTCTTCGGTGGAGAGATAAGACCCTGAAATCATCTAAAAAACTACCTATTTACAATTTCTTAAGCTCTCTTGACCATCCAAAGGTTGCCTGTAAGAAATTGCTTTATAGCGATAAGGCCGCCCATTGTACTATCTAAATGATGTGCTTTTTTTTCTTTTTTTTATACTACGCCCACAGCGAACGAACGTGTAGTCCACCTGATGGTAAGTGGAGTACAGCCCATGGACATCAACAATCCACAAAAGCAGATTATAGATGCGTCGCTGCAGCTGAGGACTACGGTGGTATGCCTCATGTGCCAGTAATTTCAGGGCCTGATCTCACCACCAAACCGGAACACAGTAATGGAAGCACTACTATTTGGCGGCAGGTTAAAGGTGAGACGGTGGTGCTGCCGCCCTCGAGCTCATTCACAAGAGCTCTACCACCAGTAAAAATTTTATGAAGCTTTCTTTCTAATTTGTGTACAATAAAGAGTTATCTAACATCAGCAAAGGGGGGCAAATATCTTAAGTCTCCTATGGGTAAACGCATCTGCAGTTTTTCTTGCAAGTTCAAAAAAAATGGACGTAACTATAGTCCATTTTTTTGAGTGAGTGAGTGGCACTTATGTGAGTGGACTAAAGAAAACAGCATGGGGCTCTTCAAAAATTGCGTTTATAGGTTTTTAAAAGATCGGCGACGCACGAGCGATGCTTTTAGCGTTGCAAAGACATCAGGCGGGTCGCATACTTGTTTACAGTCACATAAATGTCGGTAAAAAAATTGTCATTGACACTGCAGACGGTAGTCGGAGGCGATTAAGTCGGTTTAATGCGAGTTTCCGGCGAAACCTCGTTATTAACAGTTTAATAAATTAATTTTGTTTATGATTCCGATCTTAAAGATTATGTTGTGGGAAAAACGAATACCAATGAAGTTTGATGCTCTATGGATCTGTTTGAACCTTTTTGTGCAAGAATTAAAAAAATATAGGAAGAGAAACGGCACGAATCTTAAATCTTCAATACTTTGGACTTTACTTCGATATCAGAGCTCAGAACACATGGTATATTAAGCTAGTTGAATAAAATTTTACTAAGAGAAGCCTAAATTTTTTGCTGTTTCATTGCCGACATTCATAACACTAAATTAAGATAGGAACAAATGGATGAACGTGACGTCACGAAATTACGTAACATACAGTTAAGAAATGTATGGTCTTGGCAAGAGGCGACCGTAGCTGCCCGGTGTGCATAAGGTCGCAGGTTCAAATCCTGC
Source organism: Hypena proboscidalis (assembly GCA_905147285.1). Classification (NCBI taxonomy): domain Eukaryota; kingdom Metazoa; phylum Arthropoda; class Insecta; order Lepidoptera; family Erebidae; genus Hypena; species Hypena proboscidalis. The sequence continues at coordinate 5,848,908 of LR990147.1, forward strand.
CGGTCCCATATATTTTCCAACTGTTTATTAGTATTCATAAGACTAAGTTCAATACTTTAGATATGCCAGAATGAATCGATCTCTTTAACATTTTCTAGGATTTGCAAAGTTTCATGACGATGTATTTAGGTATTAATAAATTATAAAAGCAACTAGCAGCGTGTTGAAAAGTTCGAATCAATATCGTTTAAATACCTATCAATATACATAGTCCTTATAAGCATGATTTCAAACGCAATATAAACTTTTTCAACGGCCAGTTATTTAATTAGCGCCTTCGAAACTCAAAAGAGTTTGCAAGTCATTATGTTTTTAAATACTTCGTAATCTAAGTACTTATGTATTTAAAAAAGATTCAAACCTCTTTGGTATCAAGAGGATCTTTAAAAAAAACGCTTGATGGCCTCAAAGCAAAAGGTGTTTATTTTTTTTCGGCAAACATCTTCAAGGTCTTGTACATCTGCCTTTTCGGAAGCATATTTTTAAAAAGCATCTGCATAATGAATTGATAGCAAAAAGTTGACCTACTAACTAAAAAGCTTGACTTTTTCGTCATTTTGATGCTTAGAAACATATTTATTCTAATCTATACCTAAAACGAGCAATAATCGACCTTATTGCTTTGTTTTAAGCGTATAGTATTAAAAAGCTTGTGGTTTTGTCAATTTACGAGTTGTAGAAAATTACCTCCTCGACTTTACACACGTGCCAATCAAAAATGAACTTTATAGACTTGTGATAAGTGTAGTCAATTGATTTGTAAGTGTATTATAAGTGGGTGGATGTAAAAAGGTGGCAATTTCCGTTGTTCATACACATCCGTTCTTAAAAATCGTTCGCTCAGTGATTAGTGTCGCTCACACGTGGTATTGTTTTTTGCAATTTTTAACTGTTTTAAGTTTGAGGACAATTTATCAAATTACATCGACAAGCAGCTGAGTTCGTCATATTGTTTACATATTTTACGAGATTCCACGTTTTTAAGATTTTGTAAAAAATACATGCTGCAAAAACGGAAGTACTAACTGGTCGCGGCTGTTGCGTTTTTAGTTTTTTGCGGATACAGTCTGAAGATCTGGATGAGGTGTCACATGCGCCGAAAACGTTCAGCTATACAATAGGTTTCCACTTACTAGTTTGCTTGTCATTGGCTTACTACGCGTTCGTTGCAATTTGGGCAAATCGAACCGAACGCGTAGTAAAATTCAACAACCCTAAATGGGTAGTGTGTAACCGCTTTAAGTAATCAGCAAAACTTAAATTTCGAATCTTTTAAACATCTCTAATCTTCATTGGCCAATCTCTACAAATATTTAATCTACCTAATCAATAATTCACCGACAATCAATTCAAATTTAAATTACGGTATCAATATAACATCAGATCCTAAACACCTTTTTATCTCATCTAGAATTACTTTTTATAAGCTAAATTAAACGAGGTTTTAATCCAGCGTGAGATAGACACACTTTTTCTTTTTTAAAAGTAACAGTACTCTTTGGTATCCCGGAAGTGGTGTACAACCTGCATGGTATACGTTTCCGCGTATTTATTAAGTGCTTTATGAAGTAAAATTTCCCACAGAATCAAAGCAAGGTTTGTACCTTTCTATAAACACAACTTGTTAAAGCACCTTGCTCCTGCGCAGTTCTGATGTCCTTTTGCGTGTGGTCCAAGTGTAAAAACAGGTCATGTTTTAATAAGTAAATTAATGACTTTGATTTATTTGGGATATTGTAGAATATTCAACTGTTAGCAATTATAAATATGACCAATGGGGATTCGTAACGTGATTTAGAATTTATTCACGAATATTTACTTTCACTTAAAATCATGTCTTTGTTATACATACACGATGGTTCTTTGGTTTGTTTTGATGTGCTTTGAAATGTTTTAAAATACTTACATGAAAAGAATTGCCGCTTTGATTACGCCATATTAAATAATGCATGGCCTCCTCCCCTTTGCCTCTGCTGGGTCTAGGAAAATAGTAGATATTTTTTTTAATTTTTCACGAAATATTGCTAGAATTTGTTCATGTGACTCGAAGCTCAAAATCTAGGGTACTAAATAAAATGCCTTCAGCCCGCTTTCTCTTGTCCCTTGTCGCACAAAAACATCTCAAATCAGCAGATGTGTTGTAACCCGTTAGGTTTTGTGATAGCCTCCATTCGATCGGCGCAGGCGCAGTACCGACGCATAAGCATCTGTTCTTTACTTCTTAAACAACTGTCTATGGTCTTTTGTACAGCTTCGGTGTAGAAAAAAGGCTTTATGCTGGCGTGTACCTGTACGTTATTAAATGCCGTTATCAAAAAATATGTGTATATTTTTCGGGCAATCTGTTTTATTACCTGCTATAACTAGATATTTTGAAATATAATATGTTAAGTTAACATTCAATTTGTAGGACAGTTTTTCCACTTCCTATGCAAGATCAATTTTAACAACGAAACAAAAGTGTATTTTTTAATTAGACGAATATCTATGGTCCAATTTTTTTAAATCCATTAAAGGCCATTAAAAAGTAACCCACAAACATTATAGATAACAATTCGACAGACAACGTTGCTCATTATTTTTTTTATTATTTTGTTTTTAATTCCTAATAGCGTCCATTTCGAAATTTGAAAGTCCACACTGCTCATCTCTTACGTATAATATTCTAAATTCAAATACTGCTTATCACGACCACAGACAATCTTACCTAAGACCTACGTTCAAAAACCTATTGCAAAACATTTACGTCATTTTCAGTTTTACAACGCATATTTTTTACTAGTAAAAGTAGGTAAATAGGTTGGTAATAAAAACACTAACTACAGATCTAATTAGCTTTTTACGATGCTCTGATTGGTTATATTGTACTACAAACAGCTGTTTAGATGTTTCGACAATGGTGGAATAGTGTGGACTTCTTTTTTATAGATTTACTAATTAAATATGCATGAAAAGGATTCTAATGAAATTTAAGAAGTTTCGAGACTTGTAATTGGACATAGAGATTTTATTTATGTAATAATTAATTTCATTTGGGCTTATCATCTGCCGAGCCTTTACCAAATACATTGGGGTCGGCTACCAGTCTAACGGATTTAACTGAATATCAGTATTTTACGTGGAGCAACTGCCATCAGATTTCCACAAACCAATACGAGATAATACGATATACTCTTTGTTAGACGAGTTGACTCAGAACGACTGCCATAGATGTTTAGATAGAAACCGGGGCCAAGGGCTAAACGAGCTCTCTAATGCACGAAATAATTTTTTAATTGGGTTATGGCCTTTTATTTTTTAAAGTTCAATACTAGGAAGGAATTGAATTGTTTAGAATACTCTACATAGTCTACATCATTTACTACTCTCTGGTTCTACGCTCGTAAATTCAATTACATTGCTTAGGTGTGTTTGGAGCAACGTTTCGAGGCCCCATATCTCGTTTATGTGAAATTAAATTTAAGAAACCAGATAAAATTGCCATAACACCTCTTTTACATTATAAAAAACATTGACACTACGTCTGAATTGACACTCTGTCGATTGCCAGGTGATGTCAATTTATAGCCTGAAAACTTCGTAGAATTCGTATCCACGCTATGCTAACATCGTAACATAGTACCAGCTCGGTTCAGGCCATGTGTATTGCAACATAAAACGTTGTTTTTTACTATTTCCACAGATAAATTATTTTCAGACGTATCCTTGTACATCTGTCGATGCAAGTCTTTTATCTTTGCAAAAAGATTGGTTCCTTTAAAACAAAACCTACCCTCTTGATTTATAAATGCTGGCAACATTCAAGGTGCAACATTGTGCTTTATTAATCTATATGCCAACATCATCTGTTGGTTAAAATGTAAGGATCAGCTGGATCTCATCCTGTGTATGTTAGGACTTTATTTTTGTGATACGGTTTATGAGATGACCATGCACATACATACAGAATGATCATTCCGTGTCCCCTTGATTCACGGATTTCTTACCCAAAGGTTCACTTTCCAGGCCCTCGAAAGCCGTCCAAATTCAAATTCAAATCATTTCTTTTCATAGGAGGCGCTTGAACACATCAAAACATTGCAAACAATGATATAAAAAAAAAAATCAAAAGTAAAACTAAATTATACTAATTACAATGATTTGATTTGAACCGGGGCTAAGACTAATTTTAATCAAACTGTTTAGAATCAGATTAAAATCAATCTAAGTACTTGCTCCGATGGATATTGCATTATGAGTCCCGCAATCAAATTGCACGTAATATTTTACCATTGATTTGAAAAAAAACAAATACACAACATCTTTTAGTAATTAATGTAAATAAACTTTTAAAACCATGCAATTCAATTCTTTTTTGAAATAAAGAAAGATAATTATTACTGTCTCCACGAACAAAAGTACAAAACTATCTCAAAGTACATGTTCCGAATAATTGCAATTTGTTTATTTCAAGATTATCATCTTAATACTATACAAAATATAAGCGAACACGCTCAAGAACACTTTATATTTAATTAAATATAGAATTGGTATGATATAGGGATGGCACTTATTGAAAAAGACGCACGCACTGGCTGCTGTGAACATTATTGTTTATTGATGACCGAATGGCGGAGTGGGTAGTGTACCTGCCTGCAACGCCGAGGTCGAGGGTTCGGTTCCCGCTTAAGACAAATCTTTGTGTGCATGAACATAGGGGTTTGTTAGTCTGGGTGCTATGTAAAATAAGTATGTATTTACAAAAGAAAAGTATATATGTATTAGTATCAGTTATTCTAGTACCCGTAGTACAAGCTCTGCTTAGTTTGGGACTAGATGACGTTTTGTGTAAGTTGTGTGATATTTATATTTATTAAAAAAAAAATGGTATATCAATACAAATCAATACAATTGAAGTGTCTGTTTTTATTGTCAAAATAACAATGATTTTTCTAGTTGATATAGGTATTTGCACGATACCTATGCCTAAAATACAGATTTAAAAATGTCTGTCTGTCTGTTTGTATCGGTTAATCTTCTAAATGGCTTGACCGATTTTGATAAAATTTTATATGCAGATAACCGACTTCAAGGCGCGACATAGGCTACTTTGTATTGACAGACGAAACCGCGGACGAAAGTATGTTTGTTTGTTTATTAGTTATTATTTAATCTCGGGCACTACTGATTCAATTTAAATAATTATTTTTGTGTATTATTATGTATTGCGTACGCGTAATATTACTCTTTCTCATAACATTAAAACTTTTAAAAAGTTTAATTTGAAGTAACAATTACATTAAAATATCGCAGCACCAATTGAAATGAAACAAATAGTGGCAGCCCTATCGCGAGTAACACCAGTAGCAATAAGCCTAGTGAATATGAAAGTTTAACTTATGTTTCTTCACGTCAGTACAATCTTTGCCATTTAAAAACAATTAAATATTTCTCCATTACCATTTCTGAAGTATTTTACTTTTATTTTGAAAGATATAATAACAAAAACAATATTTTTAGATTAAACCACTTTTTTTTAACGACATCAGAAACCTTTTATGGTTTCTATATAGCCTATATTATCCAGAAGGGTGTGGTAGGGGTGTACAACACCCACACTTCACCTGTTATGTTTAGGTCCCATGGCGGTCACCATCCACCGGGCCCAATTCCTACTCCGTGCTGCTATGGTGAATTTCCTGACGTTCACAAATAACACTTTGCACGATCCGGGAATTATACCCGAGACCTCGGTTAGAGGTGCGCTAACCGTTAGACCATTGAGGCAGAAAATCATAACTATCTTTTTTTTTTATACTACGCCTTTGAAACTTTCGTACAAAATGTATTTCCTATGTCTTATGCACAAATAAAGTTTTTATCTATCTATCTATCTACGCCCACAGCGAACGAACGTGTAGTCCACCTGATGGTAAGTGGAGTACAGCCCATGGACATCAATAGTCCACAAAAGCAGATTATAGATGCGTCGCTGCAGCTGAGGACTACGGTGGTATGCCTCATGTGCCAGTAGGGCCTGATCTCACCACTAAACCAGAACACAGTAATGGAAGCACTACTATTTAATCAAACGAATATATGAATATCTTTTATCGGTATTCTTAATTTAAATAAAACAAAGATCTTCTAATTGATTATTAATTTTTATAGCATTTAGCTATGCTTAGCAAATTATACTAAGAAACAGTTGAAGTTAAGATAAGAACAAATGGATGAACGTGACGTGACGAAATGACGTATCATACAGTTGAGAAATTTAGGGTTCTGGTAAGAGGCGACCGTAGCTGGATGGCTAAAGCGGCTGCCCGGTGTGCAGTAAGGTCGCAGGTTCAAATGTTGCCGGGTTGCCTTTTTCAACTGTTTCTTAGTAAAAAACGATCGATGCAACTTCTTAAATGTGCTTTTATGCAAGTAATAAATTACACTTTCTTAGCAATATTAGTCTTATTTGCAACCAGCCAGCTATCTAAATGTTTTCTTATTCAAAAAATTAAAGCAAACCAAAAAGGGCTCAAAATTTAGGGCCCTGTCAATCTACACCTTTAAATCGGCAGGTGATATTCGGCCATTTTATTTTTTAGTTTTTTTAAGTTTTTTTTTAATTAAGGCCATCAACGCGTCATATGTCCCGCGGTCGCTGCCGTAATATAGATGCGCTAAGATAAGGGACACTGTTTGTAATTTAATGTGCGATTATAAAGATGTTTACTTTGTTATTTGATTATGTAAATTGTGGTTTGATGACTTTATTGTTTTATAAGATTGTCGTTAAAATTGGCGTTTGCTGGATTCTTTAGGAGCTTTTTTCAGCTACGAGCCTTAGCATAGTTTGTAAGTCTTTACTTTTATATTCGACTATAATGTACAACTCTGTCAAAAAATTGTTAATTTGTCTTTTCGAAGATATATGTGTATTAATCAAATAAATTATAGCTTGCTAACGGTGAAGGAAAACATCGTGAGGAAACCTGCATGCCTGAGAGTGCCTTTTTTTTATAGGTGATGTTCCTGCTTAAAATGTACTCATTCTGTTTATAGGCAAATTAACAGCACGTAACAATGAGAGTAACTTACGGTAATTAGTGACAATATTAAATCTTCACGAATAGACTTTTGAGTATTAATACAAAACACATTGTGAAAATCAGAACAAAAATAAACACTCAATTACATTAAAAACTGGATAAAGCACAACAAGCGCTTTAAATATTTAGAAAAAAAGTACAGACTGAGTCCGTCTAGCCGGTCCATTTTTTGTATTAATTATAGATTATTATCACTTCACATTTCATTATCCTCCTTTTCATCTTATCTACCCTCTGTTATCCTTATCCATATTTTCAACGCACACTTTTCCATCGAACAACTCATCCAAGATGACTCGATGACATAAAAGTGGCACAGAGTGCAAAGATGAAACATCAAACGTGTACCACAGCATATGCGACGGCACGCGCGCTGCTTTGCATATGCTGCAAATATGCAGCTTTTTGCTGCATAGCTGTTAATTGGCGGTTTTTTGACTGTCAGATGGAGAATGTGACGTATTTTTTTTGTTTTTGAAGTGACAGGTTCAAGATGTTGCGCACATGAGGTATGTATCACCATGTTAAGATCAATTTATCTTTTAAATACTGGATTTTTTGGGTTTGTGCCTATTTTTTCATTTCACTATGAACCTATTACATATATATGTAACGCTAAATTCTTTTTCATTTCTGTCTAAAACTACCATTCTGTAAATCTTTTACACTAATGTCCATCCAAATGTTGCCAGGAAGAAATCGCGTTAGGCGATAAAGCCGCTCTTTGTGCATATATTGTTTTTTAAACTGTCGTGCAATGTATATCCTATGATGTATGCACAAATAAAGTTTTATCAATCTATATTTCTATCCAGTCTATAAAAATATAATCTTAAAAAAATATATATATAAGTACGAAAAAAATCATGGATATGCAAAGTTACATAAATATCTACAAATTATAGTCGGTAATAAACTGTGGGTGTATCTTCAAAATCCAGATATTTGTGTACATAATTTAATTTTTAATTAAGTAATACGGGAAGAAATATAAATTACCACAAAAACAACCAAAAACAAGACGCATAGATAATTATAATGCGCGTGCTTAAGCCTAATCATAGAAATTGACTTGCATCTGGCGGCAGTTGCGATCAATGATAAATATCGCCTATTTGTTTATCTAACTAAAAATAACTTATTCTAATTAAAACTCTTTGAGTTATGTCCAGCTAATTTATCTTGCAACAGTTTATTTTTTTATGCTGGCAACTCCGAACTTTTAAAATGGAATAAAAATTCTCAGAGCATGCATTTAATATCTATTATCTTTGAAAATACATTTAAAGCAGGTTTTATGAAAAAAAACACAACTGATAATCGCTCAGAAAACTTTTGTAGGGTGAACTGTCAAAACTTAATACGTATGAGAGGAATACTTACTCTGAGATGAGAGGCAATAAAACTTCATGGTACGGCTTTGGATTTCAAATCAAATTCGAAAAAAAAAGAATTACACTCATCGCTATTAAAAGAGGTCCATTATCCACAGACACTTAAACTCCGTGTTTGAATTAAAAGTCATAGAATATTCTCACATGATCAAGTGTCCATTAATAACAAGTATTAATAGTAATGATACGGCACACGCAATTGATAAGCAATAATACGACCTTTAATGGCGGCTTATTTACATAAAAATGCTTGTTGACATTATAAACGAACTTACAAACAGACAAATGCCTTGGGTAAAGCTGGTATCTGACTTGTTTGTTTTTATACACGGTCGGCAAGTCGGCAAATAAATGCTATTAGTTTTGATTCTAATTTAAAACTCAAGGTACCAAACTCGGTAATTTTATTATCCGATTGTTTTTGGATGGTATGTCAAAATAAACAAAATCTAAAAAATAAAATATTTTTTACGGAATATACACCTCTAAAATAGAGAGGAAGAGATTATTTGTCTTTGAGTCTTGTCTAGTATGAAGTCTTTAAGTTATAAGACTTTGGAGGTTGAACAAGTTAATTCTGCTGAAATATAGTTTACCCAATTGTAACGAAGATCAGATAATCATGACTTGTTGAGTTCATTGTTTTAAAAAGTAATTATAAACTCTAAGCCAAAATAAAATACCAAACATACCAAACACGTGTTTTCAACTTCAACAAATTAACAAGTCTGGCACCGCCTTTACATCCAGAAATGTAAAGGGCACGTATAAACGGCTTATTGGACGATAATTGAAATATTTAAGTGGCTCGTATTATTTTAGATTTTCTACGTTCTGGCGACACCTGCTTGATCTTGAATTAAAAACTTATGAATTTAAAGTGTGGTCCAGTCCAGTACAGAAATAACAAACTTTTATTTTGCTGTTTTAAAATTAGACTGAACAGAACACCTGGTTTGTATTTTGTATTATTTTATTTCAATAAGTTAATAACTTGTTTCAATCGTTAAAACATGTTACCTAGTATCCAAGTAAATATTTAGTAAATATTATTAAGTATGGAAGTACAAAAGATTACAGCTGTTAGAGAAGAAAATCAAAGACAAACTTTTAATACTCTTATTTTAAGTGATGGCCAAATTATTTTGAAAAACTGCATTTAAATTTAGAACCAATATTTGTGTCAAACTCTCCTCTACAATAAAATGAAAAAACAAAGCTGTCGAAAATTCAAAAAAGGAACACCTTAATTACGACGCCAGTAAATTGAATTAACATTTTTCGAAGCCCCGCAGCAACGGTAGGCAAAGGCGAGCGCTATTCAGCCAGGTAACTGGCCAGATGTCAGAATATTATAAATCTCTCACCCTATTGTCTATGGCTCCATCTTTTTTTAGCCATCACTGGACACATGGCCGTGGTAATAAGCAGATGGCCGTGAAATATGTTATTCTGACCACCTTTTAGGTTTCTAAGATGTTTGGTACAATTGTTTGAATGTTAAGATACGGGTTTGTAATGTTTGAGACTGTTTGTTAATGTTTCAATGTGGGTATTATCTTAAACTATGTGATATGCATATATTTGTGTTACTTATGTTCAATTTTATGGGTTTTAATTTCAACCTGGAATACTATTATGACTCATTGTGTTAATTATATTATTATATAATTTCTATGAATATTTTAGATCTTACAATGAAATGTTAATGATTATTTTGTGCTTATGTAAAATTTTGCACGTCAATAATGGTCGGTGGTAATATGTGTATCAATTAGATTATATAAGACCTTGATGATTTAATTTCATTGATCTAATTTATAGAAATATAAAATACATGTGTCCTAACTGGACGGCAATTTTGTCCTTTTTTAACCGACTTCAAAAAAAAAAAGAGGTTCTGTATTCGATCCGTATGTATGTATGTATGTCACCTTTTTATGTTCGCGATTTTCTCGGAAACTACTAATCCGATTTGAATGCAGTTTTCGGTATTTTAATCCTTGTGTTTCAAGGAAGGTTTTAGTATATAATTTATCAGAATCTGATGAAGATCTTTGGAGACAGGCAACGGAACTCTTCAAAAACGAATAGCTAATGAACCACGTTTTGTGCAATCGTGTATCTATGTATTGTTTTCACCACTACATAACATAACATCATGCCTGTGTATGCTTTGAAGGGTAAGCAGAGACACCCTACTTACCTACCCTTAAAGTACCGAAAGCTCTTAGGTTTGGACGGGGCTTACGTTTCAGCATATTTGTTATTATCGTAGTAATAACTTATGATCATGAAGATCTCAGAAAGATTTTTTTGATAATATATAAGGATTTGATAATAAAAAAAATAAATAAAAAAAACTAATTAAAAAAAAAGAATATTCTTAACTCGAGCGTATTCTAAATATTATAATATGTACTATTTTTTTCAAAGAAAAAGGAACCGCCTTCAATAACTCAAAAGTAAAAAAAACTAAGACACTAAAAAGCTTGAAATAAAAAAATAAAATAAAAAAAAACTAATTAAAAAAAACTAATAAAAAAAAAGAATATTCTTAACTCGAGCGTATTCTAAATATTATAATATTTTATGTACTAATTTTTTTCAAAGAAAAAGGAACCGCCTTCAAAAACTCAAAAGTAAAAAATAAAATATTCGCTAAACTTTGCTTACCTTTATATTAATTTGTTTAAAACAATAAATCCAAATAATTATGTTATACCAATTATTTATATTTTTTTGAAGTCGGCGCCAAATTACAAACTCAAATACCAATTAAAACCGTATTTACCGAAATAATTGTTGAAAAAATCACAAAATCAAATACCAATTAAAACCGTATCAGCAATTATGTGATTTGGCGCCGACTTCAAAAAAATATAAATAATTGGTATAACATAATTATTTGGATTTATTGTTTTAAACAAATTAATATAAAGGTAAGCAAAGTTTAGCGAATATTTTATTTTTTACTTTTGAGTTTTTGAAGGCGGTTCCTTTTTCTTTGAAAAAAATTAGTACATAAAATATTATAATATTTAGAATACGCTCGAGTTAAGAATATTCTTTTTTTTATTAGTTTTTTTAATTAGTTTTTTTTTTATTTTATTTTTTCCGCTACATTTTTTTTTATTGCGTCGTACTTTTATGATAATATATATAATAACTTTATTTCCAAAAAGTACAGATTAATAGTTATTTATGGTACAAGTGAGAAAAAGTTTATATTTCTGTTGTGAGTGCCAATTTTAAATCTTGAGCTTGCGAAGTAGTCTTACATTGAATCACGAGCGTAGCGAGTGATTCTAATAAAGACTACTTCGCAGGCGAAAGATTTAAGAGGTCACGAACTGGAAATTAAATTTTTCTCACGTGTTACAATACAAAACTTTTCACCTCTTCTAGTGAGAAAATATTAAGGTTTAAATAAACTCGTACTCGATTGCCTAACTTTTTCAGTGCTTATTCATTGAAAGGATTTTGTGTTTCGAAATTTGAATCACTTTGCCTCACTAGTGAGTAAAAACGGTTTTTACTTACTGAATTCTGGCACGCAATCGATCTTAAACTAGGTAAAAAACCTATATCTTAAGAGACAGTGTTCAACTATAATTGTCATAATTAATTAATATACTATGACAGTCGTGTCAAAACTAGGAACGGGCTACTATTTTTAAAGTTATTACAAGCAAAAGAAAAGGGGCATTGTGTGTGTGTGTGTGTGTGTGTGTGTGTGTGTGTGTGTGTGTGTGTGTCGATGAATAATAGGTAGGCTCGCCCGTATTAAATGGTACATTTATCCAGATTAATGTAGGAGTATTACAGTACTACTAAATCCGTTTAAGAGTCATAATGTTATCTAAATCCCTATAATCTTATTACCTAATCTTGACGTCATCAAACCCACATTACGGAACTAGAATGTACTCACCACTAGGCATCGAGCTATATATTTCCAATATAAGGAGGACTCGCATTGTATAAGTTCTCCGTGTAATATAAGATCAGCTTATAATGGCCATGTATAGCGTGATGAACGGGTGTGCATACAGTGAATCACCGAACATCCTACATCTATAATCTGCCAACACGATTGATGCAAATATTTGCTGATCTGCATCACGACTGTAGTATTTTATTAAACACTAGTTGTTGCCCGCCATTTTGTCCGCGTGGAATCCGTTCTACCTTACTGGTTTGCCCCCGTGGGGTTCTTTGCATTTTCGCGACATATGTCATGGCTGTTTCTCTTTTATTGGCCGTATGCTATAAATAAATAAATATTTTACAACTCACACACAACGCCATCTAGTCACAAACTACTATGGGTACTAGGATAACTGATACTAATACATATATACTTTTCTTTTGTAAAAACATACACACTTATTGTACATAAAAACACCCAGACTAAGACAAACCCCCATGTTCAAGCATACAAAGATTTGTCTTATGTGGGAATCGAACCCACAACCTCAATATAGACTACGTCAATAAAACAACTTAAAAAAAAACAATCAATCCGCACCAGAAGTACCTGAGAGTAGTGCGTTCAACCAAACAAACATACGTACTCTTCAGCTATATAATATAATTATAGTAGGTATAGATTAGGAACATGTTAAGACCTACACTTCCTCCCGTAATTGTAAGATTTATAGATTGATTAAAATTGTCTATGAGTCTTAAATCCTTGTTAGTTTATTTGTGTTGTTTAGTAATAGAGTATAAAGCACATAATATTTTATTGGTACGACATTTAAAAAAAAAAAAATAGGAATTAGAGAAAATAAAATATTTTCAGAAATACTGGTTTGATTTGCCGACTTGGCCGTGTATAAAAAACCACCAGCTTTATCCAAGGCATTTTTGTCTGTTTGTAAGTTCGTTTATAATGTCAACAAGCATTTTTATGTCCATAAACTTGGGAGGGATTACCCAAATAATCAGAATATTGCCATATAAAAAATCTGTCTATTATATTATCGCCTTAAAAATTTGCATTATTTTGCACATGATATTTAAAATAATATCTATCCATTGGTATTTTAATTGAATGAATCTCTATAAAAAGCAAGCACTCAAAAACGGTACGTAAACTAGTTAAAAATAAATCCCGATAAATCTTCGTACCCATCAATTATTCGAGAGCTAAAGTATTCGATGTTCAACTCGGAACGAGATATCGATTTTTTAATTAACAATTAGTCAGAACACTAATCTTCATAAAATCTCAAAGGTCTTCACTAGTAATCAAAGCTTGTACACATGTATTACAAATCAAACTGAGCGATAAAGATAAAAGACTTAATAAACGGTATTCGATTAAACAATCTTTTATCTAAAAATCGAATGATTCCTAAATCTGAATCGATTACGTTAAAACATGGATGCAATCACATAAAGTAAAGGTGACCCTCCCACGTGCCATCTCTACGAATATACAGCGGGTTTTTCATTTGATGATAAGTTACGAAAGTGTATGCAGAAAACAGTTCTGATATTTTGAAGTAAAATGTGTTTTTATATGAAATGGATAAAGATAAAGATAAAGATCAATTATTTTAAAACATAATATAATATTTTTAAACATACACACGCACACATTCCCTCACACACACACACGACACAATGGTCCTTATAAATATAAATATAAGTATAAATATAAAATATATAAAAATAAAAATTATAAAATCATTTAACCTTTTGTATTAGCTGCAGTGACAACGTTCACTATAGATTTATTGTAAATTGTAATATCGTGTCACAAAACACGACTGTCCACTGTCACCCAAAATACAAGCTTTCGCTTAGTTTGGGAGACAGTAGCAGTACCGCAAGTACAAATACATTTACATTTGTCTTAAATTTGACTTATTTGTGAACCTATATGTATTATTTGTGTTAACAAAGACTTTTTATTTATCTTTATTTATTTATTTATTGTCACAACATGCGTACATTAAGTTGGTAAATATAAAAAGGTACAATAAGGCCTCAGCATGCTCTGTCCAGTAGACATACACATTTTCAATAGCATAAATTTTCACATAAAAAATATTGATTACCATGTTATCATGCAACAGTAGTACAGTATATCCAAATAATAAAAATCAACAATCTATCTAAGTGCAATGTCATAAAAACAAATAATGTTTTTCTCAAAATTTATTCGGACAGAAGAATGACGTTATTTCAAATAGTAAAATACTTATAAGCACTGCTCCCTATATGACTGCGATATCGTGTCTCTGTGCTTGTCATCGTAACGATAAAATGGCAATAGATAAGACATAAACACGAGCGCTTATCAAGGCTTTTATTTCAAAAAACTTTAATAAACAGATGAAGTTTAAAAAACATATACAACATGATCGTAAAAAGCTTACTTAATATTTATTTATATAATATGTAAAAGAAAGTAGTGTTAGTTACACTATTTTTTACTCAAGAACGGATAAACCGATTTGGCTAAAAATTTGTGGCTAGGTTGCTTAGAACTAGGAGACGCTGATAGGATTTTATCCCGTTCCCGTGACATGATGGGACGTGACATAAAACTAGTAATAGCAGCCCTGTATCTAATACATGTCCCACTGCTGGGCTCAGGCCTCTTCTCATGATGAGAAGGGTTAGGCCATAGTCCTTCACGCTGGCTTCACACTGAGATTGGTAGACTTCACACTCCCTCAAGCACTTTTTAGGCACTCTCAGGCATGCAGGTTTCCTCATGATGTTTTCCTACACCGTTAGCGAGCTATAATTTATATGATAAATACACACATATCTTCGAAAAGACGAATCTTAACGATTTATTAACAGAGGTGTGTGCCGTGGGTTAGAACCCGAGACCTTTGACTGAGCAGTCCTACGGTCTCCCACTCGGCTATCGCTGCTTTTACGTAGATTAAGTAATATAAGAACACGCATACAGAAAGAATCCCCCTATATGTAGTGTTAGCATTTGATAGAAAGGCCGAAAGCCCGGCACACAAGATAATCTTGGTAAGAATATGTTAATTACATTCCTAAGTTATAAACAGACTACGGTTTGTAAAACTTGTTGCTATTTTCGACATCGTTTGTCTGCAATCCTGTTAGTTCAAGAGCTTATAGCTATAAACACTCACGTTCTAGTGTCAAGCTACGACTGTGTGCTTACTTTCCCTGACTAAGAAATTCTGGTTGGGTGTCACTAATAATATAACAGGTAGGTGGAATCGGCTATTATTGTACCGATAGTTGTTTCCGTAAATGGACTGATAGCAAAGAGTCTTGATAAACATATTAAGAGACTCGCGTTGGGCGGCTGGATCAAGGGTCTGATGTAGAAGTCCAATCGACATGACACGAATTCTGAGGAGGTTCTTCTCTCTGGAGCCCTAACCACCGGCAGCTTGGTCCCTGCACCTGATGCCGGTGAGATGCTATTTTTATATTTTTGTTTTATTATTTAAACATTTTAAGTTTTATAGTTTATATAATGCACTTTACTTTTATAGTATGTATTTAGGATGTAAAACTATATAAATGAATGAAACAAACATAGGTATATTATTATTATCCTATCCTAAATCCTAATAATCAATAAAACAATTAAATGTAAAATTTTCTAAAATAAATAAATAAATAATTCACCTGATGATGCTGACTTAGTAATTTAAAAGTCAAAGTATATTTTCAGATGCGAATAATGCAATTAAAACCAGTTGCTTTAATTAGTTAGCACCCATTAATTAATAGTTACTTCACCCACAAGCAAGTATAATGTATCTGAAACACGAACAAAACATCTGTCGTTGTCTCCTACACTATAAACGTACGATCTAGTTTCGACCACCGGACTAAGTTGGCGTCTTTTCGACTAGGGAGTAGCTAAACAGTACACAAACACTACTACAATTTATGTAGCACTACTTTAGTAGTACTGTTTATTCTGTTTACTAAACAATCGAGCTTTAATTGGTGCTACTATTAGCTTCGAACAGGTTGCAATGTAAATTCGCTACTATTAAGGCCATCCGATATTTCTTGTAAATGTCGCAAGTAGGGCTTCCAATGGTTGATCGGAGAGGTATCCGGGATATATGAATTAATAGAGGACATCGTAGTAAAAGTGATGACAACCTTGAAGATTATGTACTATTACTTCATAGAGCGAGATCATGCTAGTGCTGGTTGCCTGGAAGAAATCGCGTTATGTGATAAGGCCGCTCTTTTGTCATTTTGTCTGATTCCTTCTTTAGTAGTAGTTATTATGTGTGTACATGATATATCTTTCTTCTCTTATCTATTTATTCACCTGTTGATGCTGACTTAGTAATTTAGAAGTCACAGTATATTTTTAGAGGCGAATAATGCATTTAAATTTACATAAAGATACACATTCCAAATAGTAACGTTACCATAGTATTGTACGTCTACTTATGCTTATATGACACCACCTAAGACCGTGCAGAATGGGCTAAGATCAGTTTTTCAAAATACGAAATTTGGTTACCTGATCCATCATCACAGTTCGAATCCCCATCATCATTCACCTGTCCTTATCACAATTACTTCCATACCTTCTTATCGGACGATCTTTGATTCGATTTTAGTATTGTTTGGGATTTTGACGTTAGTGCAATTCTCAATAGCAGCACAGAGTTGGATTAGTACCTGGTGGATGGTGATAGGCTCACCCCACATGGAACCTTAACATAACAGGTGAAGTGTGGTTTGTGTCATCTCTCCGAGGTAAAAAGGAAGCGATGGCAAGAAATGGATGGTGTAAGTTTTGTTAGTACAAAAGATATCAACGCGTTGCTCGGCAGGAGTATGGAAGTGCACACGTTGTTGTCTTTAATGTTTCTCAAATAAAGCTACATTATTTTTCCTCATTATCTGTTGATTCGTTTTAGATTCTATTGGTTTTGGACCCTATCAACTAGATATATATATAGCTACGGATCAAATGGCAAGAGTTTAATTCAACGACACGCACAAAATGATAACCTAAATATCATTCACATCTGATTAATATCACATGTAGCATATATTTTAACTCATTCGAAAAAAGTGCTAAGAAAAACAAGCTTTTTTTGTTTCATCTGCAAAATGTATGCCTTCTAAGCTAGGTACCATGGTTACACTGCGGAGTTAATGACTCAAAGGGCCATGCCTTTTATTTTTTAATTGAACTGCGCTTTCAATAAACACTAAAAAGTCTCACGTCCTGCAAACCTCAAAGACTAGACTGAACGGCGAGCACAAAATAAATCCCATTGGAATTAGTTACAATTCCTCTCACCTTGGACACGACAGACCAAACGCTGAGCGCTCATTACCGACCTTCCAATTCTATCTGACACTGTACTTACGGTGGCCAGGCTTTGGATTGATTTGGGATATTATATATTATATACAAAGAAAGGCAATCAATACTTAAATTATACTTATTTCGAGCGAGGCCAAATCTCCATTTTCACTGGACTTGCAGTAAATTGTAATGCAGAACAAAGATGACAGACAAATAAGATAAAGAAAAAGATAATTTTATTTTGCAAAATAATGGTACAATAAGGTCTTAATATTAAATACATGTTCAGCAATGTTTTGCCATAATTATGACATGCAAAAATTTTATGCATTTATGATATAATAGTCTCCGTTTTTACATATTTTACTTTAAAATAAATATATTTCCTTGAATGATTGATTGACAATGATCTATATAAATAACAGTGAAATAGATATTTATTTATACAACATATAGTTAAATGTCTATAATTCATATTAACACGTCATAATTTGTAATAAAAATAAATCCATCAATAATAACAATTCATACAATTTTATCATAAAAAAAATAGACTTTAGTTTAGTACCTTCATCAGAATCTTGTTATTTTAGTAATGAAATGTCCAGCAAATATAACTAAAAGACAGATGATATTTACATCTCATTTATTTACACTGTCTTTTTAAAAAGATAGTACGATATTATTGTTTTAGGCAATACATCAAGGGAACTCTCTTTTTAAATTAGCCAGACTATCAGAATAGTGGATATTTAACCATCCGGTTCCTGACCAGCTCGTTATGATCTAGTTATCTTTAAGATAATATAATTGCAAGTCTTAAAAACTACATGGTTTAATACAGGTATTTATTTATCAGGTTTTTGTGCGAATACCTACAAGAATAACCTGAATAATATTTCGAGTACAGGACACTACTCATTATATTTATTTATTTAGTCAAATATGGAGATAATTATATCTGACGCCAAATTTCTAGCCGGCTCGGAGTAGTACGTGAGAGCGAGAGGGAGACGTACGTAAAGCGAGAATTCTAAACGAATGACTGAGATAGCGTATTTTCGCAGCTACCTTCAGGACCGCCGAAAAGTTAGGTTAGGTACTACATTTAAAACGATAGTTTAATCATTAGCATTATTCAAATAGGATGTAATATGCAATTGAGTTTGTAGTCAAGGATGTAAAAACCTGTTTTAATTTACTTATGACTAGGCGTGGCCTATTATTTTTCCGAAAGCGATTAATTTAATATTCATAAAATTTGTGCAATGAACTACCTTTGAATTAGATGTTTTTATTTGTAGCAGTAAGTTGAAAACTATAGTTTTTTGCCAAGTTCATTTATTGGGTTAAAATCTTCGACAACCTCTTGCCAATATATTGTCAATCCAACATAATAATTTGGTAATTATCTAATTGTTGTTGTTTCATGCAGGAAAACAGATCAAATTAACTTGCAAATTGTCTATATTATCAAATATACATACATACCTACTTAATTCTCGGCTTTTAAAAGTGTTTGAAGTCCACCTACTATTATTTTTCAATTTTAAGTGTATAACATTCAATAGTGCCCTACGATAAATAGAATTTCTAGACTACTAAAGTAGCGCAATGGATAAGGCGTCGATCATTCTTACGATCGAGAGGTCGTGGCTTCGAATCCTAGTCATTACACCATGGACGTGAACTTCCTCCTAACACAAGCGCCGAAGCTTAGCTGGAGAGGGTTAACAAGAACACTAGTAATTTGTATTCGCAAATGACTAGAAAGGTTTAAAAAAAAGAAGTTATATTAATGTTGTATTACGAAGGCTTACATTTTTTTTTAACGTGAAGTAATTCTGCCTAAAAATGTTGCCAAAATAAAAACAATTAGGTATATCAATAGTATTGCGAGACAACTCACAAATCGCATTGTTTTTGGATATCCTAACAGGTTCTGTTTACTAAAACGACACATAAATAAACCAAAAGCCAAAGCTAGGTCAGGTGAAGGTAGTTCTTGCGGAATTCAGGCCTTCCCCCCTCCTCTCCAACCCCCCCGCTAAAACTAGTGATGCGAAATACCACTTTTCGGAATACGAATTGTAGATTTTTATATTCAGCTAATACTAATATTTATACGCAAAGTTGGACATATTATTATACATACATACATAGCATTACGCCTATATTACCCAGAAGAGTGTACCAGAGGTGTACAACACCCACATTTAACCTGTTTTGTTAAGGCCCCATGGGGTACGGAGTAAGAAGTTCACAAATAACACTTTGCCCGACCCAAAAATCGAACCCGAAATCTCGCGGTCAATGGCGCATACGCTAACCACTAGACCACCGAGGCAGTCATATTATGAAATTTGTATATAAATAAAAATACATTTGATTTTTATTCGACGTATATAATGAACAGCCCTGAACTCCACCTGAGACAGTGTCAAATCAACTACAGCCTCTGAACATCTACATGAAGATTACATTGTTATTGCTTCATGTGCCAGATGTTGCATGACCTTATCTCACCACCAAGCCGGAACACAAGCAAGCACCAATAGTTGGTGACGGTGCTTACACCATCGAGTTGTTCACAGAAGCTTAAACTTAACCCGGATACGATCATAATTAGAAACTCGGGTTCAGCGCTGGTGAAAATGGCCCTAAGTATCTTCGTCGTTATCTTCATTGCTGATGGTCGTGTCTGGCTAGAAGTGTTGATCACTCGATGCATTCTGGTTCTCTCTTCTCTCAACGGTTTTTATAGCCTTGGTTATTGATAAGCCAGTGAGAATTTTATTAGGTCTTACCAGCAGCGGGTAGGTGAGCGACGGCATGCTCTACTACCATCAGCTTCTCAAGGCTGTCAGGGTTTATACGAGCGATGTGTCCAAAGTATTTAAAGATGAGCTGGAAACAGATAACAGACAACCTTGTGGTGATGCCGAGCTTCTTAAAAAGTGCATGGAATTCTCAAACGAACGAATATATTCGTATTCAATTCCTTACATCACTAGCGAACCATTCACCCCCACTAGCTTGCGGTGAGATGATCCTTTTGAAAGTAAATATCGTTGCGAAGAGAAAGGATGAGTGACCTTTAACTCGCCATATTACTGTACTATTAATTGATATGTGTACAATAAAGTAGTTAATTAGAAAGTGTATGCTAATTCAATGGTAAATGTGAACAAAGTAAGTTCTCAAGGATGCGTAAGTTAGTAATGCTAATTGTGTAGGCTAAAGCCCAGTTTCTACAGTACCTGATAAAGTTTTAAGATAGTGAATTCCATAAATAAGATACACATCGAAAATTGTATCTTTCAAATAAGTCTTCTCTTCTTCTTCGTCGTGTCGATGGCTGAGTCAAATTTTATTTTGACTTGCCATCGTGGTGAAAGGATTAGCCAATTCGCTTTGGAGAACTCGCGAATTGCCCAGGGTGCGCCGGACGTAGGGAATCGTTATGTACGTCACTCGGGGAGGCTCCTTTCATGCACCCCACCAAATAAGTGTCGAATAGGCAATCTGGGAATTATAAGTATATCATGAATGGATTTTATTTATATTAAGTTAACCTAGTTGACATAATATTGTATTAATAGCTACGGACGAAGACGCTGGTCCCTGAAATACAGTTAGCAATAGTTAAGGGGTAAAAAAAAGAAAAAATATAACGAACGGGTAAAACTGAAGTTTCAAATATGTTGAATATTTTCTGCCTTTTGTATACAATTACTGTAATATGTTCATTTTTTTGTAATCTTTTGTGTACAATAAAGTGTTAAATAAAAATAAATTAATTTATGACGTACTGTAACGTGGACTTTCAACGGCCTGCGTAATATCTGAATCTCTCTCTCTTTTTACTGTAGATAAAAAGTAGGCAACGTAAGCTACCTTTTTACAAAATATCATCGAAATTACTTCAGTAGTTTTGACGTGAAAAAGTAAATGCGGCTCCATATGGCATCTCATAAAGAATGAGATTTTTAATTGGTTGTCGTTGTCACCTGCCATTAGGTGTCCTACCCGCTGATTTGCTACGTACTGCAATTGAATTACAGTGAAATACAATTACATTTATTTGTTTAAAATACAATTACAGAATGTTAGGCAATACACAAACATTTTCTAAACCGGTGGAGCGCCGAACGGGAGTGCCGCCGCGACTGAGAGGACCGACCGGCCTTAAAGGTCGCACTCGATAGGAATTCTATGCATTGACTAAGCGATGTATCTACCAAGAGATAATAGCTAGATTTGCTATGTTGGTTTGTATCCTACTTAAGACAGGAACAAATGGATAAACGTGACGTATCATACAGTTGAGAAATTTTGGGTTCTGGTAAGAGGCGACCGTAGCTGGATGGCTAAAGCGGCTGCCCGGTGTGCAATAAGGTCGCAGGTTCAACTCCTGCCGGTCCCATATCTTTTTCAACTGTTTCTTAGGTGAATTGGAAATAATATATTTTATTCTTTAAACGACTTATGTAGCTAACAGACCCGATGGAAAGTGTAACTACAGCCCATGGATATCAATAATCTACAACAACAGATTATATTTGATTAATGTGTTTTAATAACAATGACTTTATGCACTAATTGAGACAATATTTTTAGCAAAATCTTTGCGCTTTACGTGCTTACTTTATACACGAAGGGAATGCTTTCGACAGAGCTGAGGCATACTAGGTAAGTATGGAGACCTCTTTTTTCAATAGCTAATTTTGTGAATATGTGCAGGCTAGGCGGTTAGGAAGGATGGTCCGCATTCTTCAAAGGGTGTTGCAATTGTGCAGATATTTGATGAAACATTGCCGCTAATAAAGGTTTATTATATAACTGACGAAAACAGATAAACACATAGCCGAGGTCGCGGGTTCGATTCCCGCTTAAGACAAACCTTTGTGTGCATGAACATGGGGGTTTGTCTTAGGCGTCCCCCACATATGGCGTGCGCGATCCTCGGGCGTGCGAGCTGCACGTACATAAAAGAGAGTCGCGAGCGCGCCGCGCGCACGCTGCGCCCTTGCAGCTCGCACGCCCGAGGATCGCGCACGCCAAATGTGGGGGGGGCCTTAGGCTGGGTGTTTCTATGTGTAATAAGTATTTATTTACAAATGAAAAGTATATATGTATTAGTATCAGTTATTCTAGTACCCATTGTACAAGCTCTGCTTAGTTTGGGACTAGATGGCGTTGTGTGTGAGTTGTGAAATATTTAAATTTATTTATTTATTTATTATTTAAATTTATTTATTTATTGTGGTACAAGAAACAAACAGTATTATAATTAAGAACAATTACCAACACATACATAATTAACACTGTCACCAACAAAGTTTCTAATAATAAAAACACTGTAAATAATAAAAACACTGTAATAAGACAGTGATGCTGCGCATTGTGTTATTATCCTAACTGATAAGTTAAATCCGATAGTAACACTGCCTGTTTGTTTTTCTTTCATGCCTAAATATCAAGACTGATTTAAATGAAATTTGGTATGAAGGTAGATGGGATCTTAGAGCAGGACAATGGCTACTTTTATTCGGAAGCTGGTATAACATAAATTAAAAAAAATACACAGTGCAAGTATTAAACAACTGTAATGTAACTAATACATGTTCCACTGCTGGGCTCGGGCCTCTTCTCATGACGAGAAGAGTTAAGCCAAAGTCCACCACGCTGCCCAAGTGCGGTTTGGTAGACTTCACACTAACCTCGACCACTTTTTAGACATTCTCAGGCATGCAGGTTTCCTCACGATGATTCCTTCATCGTTATTGAGCAATAATTTACATGACAAAGACGAATCTTAACGATTTATTGACATCAGCGTGTGCCGTGGGTTCGAACATGAGACCTTTGACTTAACAGTCCTACGGTCGCCCACTCGGCTGTCGATGCTGTACCAAACGATTACTTAATATAAATGTATATATTTTTTTTACTAATTACAAGGTTCAAGCAATTAATAGAGAATTTATAACATTGATCCAGTAGTCAGAATTAATTGATTAGTTTCGTAATAATTTTGATAAATCAAAGCAAATAACCGCAATAAATACGATTACACGTCAAGTAGCTAGTTATAAGTTAAAGTTACAAATTACAACATAATTAGATATTCAATAAAGTTACTTCGTGACCAATATCATAAAATATGAGAATATGTTTGTTTATTACATAATTATAATCAATCTATATATAGTTTGGTACGTAACATTGAAATATAGGTTAATAAAAGTTACGAAAACCACGAATATTTTGAGAACTTTGTTGTTGAAAAGCTTTCGGGTAAAGCCGAAAATGGTCATTTTCCTGTAGATTGAAATCGGCTTAAGGATTTTCGCCACTACTTGTAGTCTTGTATTAAATCATATACCGCCCATGGCATATTGTTCAGTGTTCAGCAATATTTAGTCTCATGATAAAAAGCATTGGTAAGCTCACCATATTGACTAAGTTCGTGCGGATTGACCTAACCCGCAGTTGAAGCAAGCTGCTCACCGCAATTTCACTCACCTTTATTCAGAAAGAAAAGATAGTGCTGGTGATGAGTTTCTCACCAGCTCTTCTCATAATGCAATACCCATCGGAGCTGGTACTTAGTTAGATTTTAATCTGATTCTAAACAGTTGGATTAAAGTTAATCTAAGTCCCGGTTATTCAAATCATTGTAATTAGTATAATTTAGTTTTACTTATAATTTATTTTTATATCATTTGTTTGTAATATTTTGACGTGTTCAAGCGCCTCTTGGGGCCTATGAAAATAAATGATTTGAATTTGAAATTTGAAATTTATAAATCTTATGTTTGGTTTAAGGATAACTCCATAAAATAGGATAATAAATGCCACGAAGATCGACGAAATGTGGTATGTCACGGGATCTTCCGTTACTCGACGGAAACGCCTCGTGCCCACGACTCACAGTTCCTACTCGTTACTATTCGGAGATAGCGGGTTCTTCCACGCCCGTGACCTTTACGTCATCTGATCATACCAACCGATGTTTGACTACTGTTTGTTTTTATCCGACTTACAACGAATAGTTTTCAATTTATTCAACAAAAAATACAATACAAGCTTACAGTTTAATGGTGGTAGAGCTCTTGTGAATGAGCTCGAGGGCGGCAGCACCACCGTCTCACCATTAATCTGCCGCCAAATAGTAGTGTTTGCACTGGTGAGATCAGGTCCTGAAATTACTGGCACATGAGGCATAACACCGTCCTTAGCTGCAGTGACGCATCTATAATCTGCTTTTGTGGATTGTTGATGTCCATGGGCTGTACTCCACTTACCATCAGGTGGACTACACGTGCGTTCGCTGTAGGCGTAGTATAAAAAAAAAACAGTTTTACAACCAAATCGCTTATATGGTAATGGTAGGTACAATACAATGTCAAAACAAAAAAGTATTTTAAATTATCATACAACTAATACACGTTTAACAAGTACCTAATAGTTATGGATTTGTATTGATAAAAGGCAAAACATGTGTTTTCAAAATAATTTTAATTGTCATTTATAGTTCCTAAATGTAAACTTGTAAACGTCCTATTTGATTAAATAGTCTCCGCAATGCATTTAAATTTCAACGATAAATTAATTGGAAAAAAATATTCCAGTTCTTATTTGTTTTATAAAAAAATATAGGCCTCCTTTCAATGATTTTAAGAGCCTTCACATTAAAAGATCTACTAATTTTTGTTTTGCTAGTACTTAATTAGATTGCCCCCCAATATTTACCATTTTTAATTAATAAAAGGTAAAGCAACTGGAAAAGCTTGATTCTTATCTTTTACATTCGATCGACGATGGTGTTATTCTAATTTATTAATCTGAATAATTAATTGATAATTATAAATATCGATTGACGTTTATTATTGCCGTATTGCGTGATTGGTTTTATGGAATCTTTGAAAAATATCTATTGATACAGATGCAAAAGCCATTTCAATGAATTTGCGAGTAACTGTAAAAATAATGAAAAAAAATATATTAAAAAAAAACCGTTGCAAAATTACATTTTATGCTGACTAAAAAGTTAGATAAGCTTACGTTATTTTTGAAATGTAGATATTATTTATCTGTACTGAGTTATACCGATAAATTTGATTATTATTTACAAGAAGTAAATTGGCCTTGCCTCTTGGTAGTTATTAATAATTTTAAATTATCATATTCTCCGTAGAATACCTATCTACTACGTAAACTGGTAACTAAATACTTCTTTATCGCATTAAATATCTTCTGGGGAATTCCATAGCGCCAAAGAAAACGCTAATTACCGATATCCATTTCAAGGAATAGCCAAAACCCCTTAATCACTTCCATGTGTTCAACTTTTATCAGTATACAAAATATTCAACGTCAATTGAAATCAACAGTTAAACTTTGAAACAATAATACATCTGCGAAAGTTTTAAGACGCGTGCTTTTTATTTCAGGTTTTTAAATTAGGCAGGTAATGCACGTGCACAACTAACCATTATTTTAGAACAATAGAAGAAATTAGGCCCCATCTGGACTGGTTTGAGGTACGAACATCTGTGGACATTGTTTTGACCAGATAGAACAAGTATGAGAGTGGTGTTTGGAGTTTGTTTGTCATTATCTGTAAATTCAAAATTCAAATCATTTATTTTCATAGGCCTCAGGAGGCGCTTGAACACGTCAAAACATTACAAAAAATGATATAAAAATAAATCATAAATAATACTAAATTATACTAATTACAATGATTTGAATAACCGGGGCTTAGATTAATTTTAATCAAACTGTTTAGAATCGAATCTCTCTCAATATGTAGTAGACAATATTGAGAGATGGTTAAATATTTTGCAACTTCTCAATGAAGTTGATTATGAATTGAGAGAGAAGCGAGTCGCGGATCTTTTTGCTGATAATTTTCTCAAATTTAAAAAAAAAATATTTGGTACCGCGAGGTCCCAGGTTCAATGCCTGGGTCGGGCAAAGTGTGATTTGTGTACTTTCCGTCAGGAAATTCACAATAGCAGCACGGAGTTGTAATTTAGCCCGGGGGAAGGCGATAAGCCCACTTCTTATCCCATGTGACCTAAACATAACAGGTGAAATGTGGGTGTTGTACACCTCTGCGACACCCTTCTGGGTAATATAGGCGTGATATGTATGTAAGTATAAATTTAACATTACTGAGATTCTTTACCGTCCTGATAAAAACAATGCATAACAAAGACTCAACGCACGGAATGATTTCAATAGATATTTTTCCGAGAAATAGCAAATAAACTTCAAATCTAAAATAACATTTAGTTAACAACTAAGAACCTCTCCAAATTGGTTACTAAGGACAAGGATAATGCCAAAAATACCAAACAAACTTCAAAAGTCAAACATTTCTTTTTAACTAATATTTTTAAATACTTGTCCTGTCTTCAACTATCTTGTGTAGACAAACAATCAACAGATCCACAGATGTTTAAATTTCAATCCAGTCCAGATGTGGACTTATTTCTTGTATTGTTCTTCAATAATGGTCAGTTTTGCACGTGCGTTACCTGACTAATTTTTAAAAGCTGGCGCTTTTGAGAAAACAAATGTTTTATAAAATACCCATCTGGGATTTACGTGGCCTTCAAAAATTTGCTATTATGTTGTAATAAAGATTTATTTTCGTCAAAAATCATAACGGGTAGTCAAAATTCGATATTTTTACTACTATTCTAACCAGAGTAATATAGTTTGGCAGAATCAGATCATATTAACTCATGATAATTTACGCTTAACTTAGGTTTATGTGAGAACCAGGATCAGCACTTTTAGTACTATCTTACGAAACGCACCTACCTTTGTTTTTGTGCAATATCCTACGTTGACTGTTCGAGAATTCCACAAGGCATTAAGTCTGCCTATGTACCGTGTTGTGTGCAAATAGTTAAATAATTAAATAAACAAAAATATACCTAATTAGCCTTCGTATTTAGGTTTATACTATACCGAAATCTAGACAGGTACAAAATAATCTAATTACAATCCGACACCATAAAGCAGGTCACCATGAGAACAGAATCTGAGTCACGGCATGTCTATGGTTCCCATGACACCATAAACAAGATGACTCATCAACGACAACTCGTCTCGCGAACGTAAATGAACGTGTTTTAGATTATACGTATTATACTAGTTTATCTGTGGATTGGAGAATGATCATTTTCGCAGTAATTTAAATTGGAGAACTTAGCGTTACTTAGAAGCTTCGTTCGGGCGACGTGAATATACAGTGATTTGAACATTTATATCAAACGGTGCGGTGGAGCTTTTCTGACCAAGTTTAAGAGAGGTTTCCCTTATACCGTTAGACCTTTATTGATAAAATCAAACATCTTGGCGGTTTTTAAGTTGGCCGCAGGGTTGTTTGACCAATCAGCGGGTCGCACACTCAAGCCATGGCCAATACCGACCCTTGACATTTCATTTGCGGCTAGCTTAGATTTTGTCTATAATTTGTCACCGAATATTTTTTTGTTTTTCTGGTGTTATTAGGACCTCAAATGCCTGCCTCATCGGTCTTACCACTAAGCTATAGGGTTTGGTCTCCGAGACCATAGTGTTTGAGTGGGTAAATGACCCAAGTGCTTTGCTAATTCAGCCATGGATTCGTATGCTGCTAGACTCGAAACTTCTCAACTCTTTTTGTGCCAGCGTCGAGCATTAGTTGAGAAGTTTCGAGTCTAGCAGCATACGAATCCATGACTGAATTGGCAAAGCACTTGTGGCGTTTATCCAGGGAGTGCAGGTTCGAATCCTCCTGGATTCTTAATTTTCAACATTAAAATTATATAAAATACAAAAAGGCATAGCAAAACTATAATTTGCTTTAAAATATTACATAATTATTATGTTATGCCATATCTGCATGACACAGGCTAACCGTTCAGTAGTTGACTCTATCAACCGTGTTGACATTCGCTCGATGGTTGATATTTAAAAGGTTGCCAACTGGTCCAACCACTGCCAAGGAATTTGTCAAGAGGATTAACTTTTACATATTACGTTTTAATATATACTTGATCCTGTTAAAGCGTGAAGATAAGAGATAACTAGTTGCCAAATTGCAACATAATTGGATAGATTACGTCGCATTAAAAAAATACAGAATCATTCTCTTGCGGATTTGGGAAGCAAGGACTTTGTCCAAAATAATAAAAAAATATTAACGTTTTGCAATAAGAGTCTTTATTTGAAATTAAGTAAAAAATACTTTCCATTACAATTAATTTTGATTAAAGATATGTTTTATTGTCTTTGTAATAAGTCAAATATGGAAATAGTTGAAATGATTTATTATGGAAAGAAGTGAAGAGCTTCGGAAAATATACATTAATGAGAGATTTGAAAGAGACAGAATCCTGTGTTATTTTTATTGTTTGCTATATCCATACTTAATATCCAAGATTTAATTTGATATCTGAACAGACTGTACAACCAAGTTACTCATATATAAACAGAAAAACCTAACCACATAATTATAGACAAATAATTCTGATTAGAAAAACCACTGACATTTGCAATAGAATATCATTACTTATGAAGTAATGATTCATCATCATCTCATGGGAAGTCAATGAGTCATGATTTCAGACATAACTTTTAAAGATATTGAAGAGCAATGATTGGTAATCGTTGTGAAACTTACAGGGTTGCCAAAAGCAGTCAGCTTCCAAGGCTGACTAATATTGCTAAAACCTTAAATGTGACCATCTTTATAGGTTACAAAATATTAGATATCACGGGATATTTACCATTTATTTTGTTGTAGCGAGTTTTCTGATACTTTGCAGCTGTTTGCAACAGCTTGCAGTTGCTTTTAAGCTGCAAGCTTGTAGCTTGTTTTCGATAAAGTCAAAATACATGGTAAATAGCCCGTGATATCTGGTATTTCGTAAGAAAATTACCACGTTTAGTCTCAAATCTTATATCTTTATAGGTTTAAAAAATAATCTGTTGCTTAAGTCGATAGATCGTAGCAGTTCAGATATTTTTACTTGAGGGTGATGTGAGTGGTGACTTACACTTACACATTGACACACACAATATATATTATATATTACACATACATTAATAACCGAATAGATTAAGAAACCAATAATGTACCAATAATTTTGTAAACCCTGCATCAATTGTAGCTTGTATTAAAATACTTTGTATCAAATAGCAGAGCACAATAAACTGCTCCCTCTGGATAACTGGTTTTACCCTCGGGGAGACAATATAAAAAAAAATAATTCTGTGATTGAATACTTATAATAGACACTTTTTCGGTTTCTTATAGTAACTGAACTTCTTGTTTCGCAGAAAAAAACCTCCACATCTTTAATAATAATTTAAGAATCTTATCAATAAACATTTAACAGTAGAATTTACTTTTGAGGTTTTCCCTTTATGTCATATTGCAATAATAAAAAATACTGAAGACGCAAAAGGAAAAGTTTTCAAGTTATTTATACAATTGCCGAGGTTCAATGTTACGTATGTCGTTGAAAAATTCTCACAGCAATCATGATTCATGAATAAAATCTTTGAGTTGTGATTCATTGGGCTGTGATAACTTTTTTATACCATTTGACCCACGGGTCATAGTACGGAGACAGGTATGCCCGGCAGACATCAGACAGAATCGTCATTTATACCTAGATTATAAATACATATATGAAAATTGTAAATAATTATGTCTTCTAGTCAATCAGATAAAAATTGAAATCACATACTTATTTAATAGTAGAGCTTTTTAATACAAGGTCGAGGAAGCAAATACCTGCCAAAGCTTATGTATGACTATATTTTCTCATCGGAAAACATTTAGTTTTACATAACATTTAGTTAGGTATTTAATTTATCAATTACTTACTACTTGGTTCCCATTTGCATCCGATATTAAATGAGTTTATAGTCCATATATAAAATATTTTAAAGAGAGTATAATAAGTATAGTAAATTGTTACTATGATAAAATACCTCCCACCAATAAAGTAAATATGTAGTTTATTCTCATTTGACTCCAAAAGAACATTTTAAACTAAAAACTTAATCAAAGTAACCCAAACCAAGTTTACGACTTTGTTTCTTACGCATCGATATTAAAAACCAATTAATAAACATCTAAACAAGCACTCAATAACAATAAATCGAATAGATCTTATCGAATACATTAAAATGGAAACCAACAATCTCAAATCGATACCAATCACATCTTCATTCATAAATTTTAAAAAATAACGCCGAGATCTATGGGCGAGATAATCTGTGGTCCAGCAAGGCAGTAGCAGTAGTAGCTGAACATCGATACTTATTTCATAATATAACATCACGCCTAATTTGTTTAGAAGGGTCTTGCAGAGATGTATAACACCACACCTCACCAGTTATGATTAGATTTCATTTGATAGGGGGTGACGACAGATAGATGAACCTATCACCATCCACTGAGCACAATTCCAGCTCCTGACGACAAAAAGCCTAGTAACATTTTGTTACCCATTATAATTCATCTATTTAGAAATTTCCTAATTTGTAATTTTATAAATGCATATTTTCTTATTTCTGTATGACGCTGGCTTTATTAGCACATACATTTACCTTACAGAAATATATTCAGATATAGGTATCATTCTTCCCTCTATATCCCTATTTTATAAAGCCAAAACATAGTAAATTGGAACCAAAAATGTAAATAGTATTTTATTTATAAATGCCAGTAAAAACATTACATAATTACTAAAGAAAATGTATTTTTTCTCCAACACCGATTCTCGATTCAGTACGCGAAGCGGCGCCGCGAAAAGGATTGTCTCATGTCTAATTATCCCGTTTAATAAAGGTACTTAAAAGTGAATCATTACAATACATGCAATGATTAAATTCATGATCACGATGACGCACAGTGATGCAATCTGAATCACCTAATCACTTATTTAAAGTTATTTACAGTATTTTACAGCGATTAACTATTAGTCGTGGTAATTATCCGCGTTATACGTTACTGTTCCACTCCCTTGAGTTTAAGCGTAATGTTAAATAATCTATAGCCTTTCTTGATAAATGAACAATTTAACACTGTAATTTTTTTTTCATTTGAATCAGTAATTTCTGAGATTAGCGCGTTCGAACCAACAAACTCTTATAATATTAAAGCTTTATACTTTAGATTTACATTGATTAAGCAGTTAGTGAATGCAAATTGTTATTTTATCACAAAAGGATGTATTTTACGATTTAAAATTAAGAGGTTTGATTTCCAATCCTTTTAATAAAGGTAATTAAAGAGCATTAGCATTTGTAACGGATTCATTATTGGCATTATTGCAAAATATCCTGGCAAGGGGTTAGATACCGATAGTGCTAGTGCTTTATATATATTAACATAAGAAAATATCACGCCTATATTACCAAACAGGGTATAGTAGAGGTTTATTTCAGCCACACTTAACCTGGTATGTTTAGATTTTATGCGATAAGAGGGGCTAATCCTATTTAGCTATTTTTTGAAGAAGAAGAGAAGAAAGAGCGGCCGTGGCGCAATGGATAAGGCATCAGTCTTACGATCGAGAGGTCGTGGGTTGGAATCCTGGCCATTACACCACGGACGTGACCTTCCTCCTAACACAAGCGAATTAAGCTGAGCTGGAGGGAGTTAACAAGAATACTAGTAATTTGTATTTGCAAATAGCTCGTAAGCTTAAAAAAAAAAAAAAACCTGATTTACGAATACCTTATTAGACTTTTGTCCGACCCGGGAATCAAACCTGAGACCACGGTGAGAGATCACATAGGTTATATTGCAGTCCCAAACGAGCGGTAAGCCTTTATCTTTTACATAAACGTATTTTGTAATAATCTCGACAAAAAGTTCATTATACACATATATATTTAGACGACCGGATGGCGGAGTGGGTAGAGCACCTGTCGGCGGGTTCGATTCCCGCTTAAGAAAAATCTTTGTGTGCATGAACATGGAGGTTTGTCTTAGTCTGGGTGTTTCTATCTATAATAAGTATGTATTTACCAAAGAAAAGTATATTTGTATTCATATCAGTTATTCTAGTACCCAAAATACAAGCTCTGCTTAGTTTGGGACTAGATGGTGTTGTGCGTAAGTTGTGAGATATTTATTTTTTTATTTTATTAATTAACATAACATAACGTAATATCACACCTATAATACCAAACAGGGTGTGGCAGAGGTTTATTGCAGCAACACTTCACCTGGTATGTTTAAGTTTTATGCTATAAGAGGGGCTAATCCTATTTAACTATTAAGAATTTTCTGATTGAAAAGTCCCTAATTAGACTTATGCCTGACCCGAGAATCGAACCCGAGACGTCGTGGTAAAATATCATATACGCTAGACGCAGCCCCAAACGAGTGTTTTTTTTTTTTTTTTACTACGTCCACAGCGAACGAACGTGTAGTCCTGATGGTAAGTGGAGTACAGCCCATGGACATCAACAATCCACAAATGCAGATTATAGATGCGTCGCTGCAGCTGAGCACTACGGTGTTATGCCTCATGTGCCTGTAATTTCAGGGCCTGATCTCACCACCAAACCGGAACACAGTAATGGAAGCACTACTATTTGGCGGCAGGTTAATGGTGAGACGGTGGTGCTGCCGCCCTCGAGCTCATTCACAAGAGCTCTACCACCAGTAAGCTTGAGATTGATATCAATTTATAATACAATAATTTAATACTCGCTTAACCTGATGGTTAACCGAGTATTAAATTATTATATTATAATTTAACCTATGCAGTTTCTTTTCTCTCACAATTTAGATCCAGTCTAACTCAGCATTGCTTCGGTCATCGGCCCGTGTATATGCCCTCCATATAGATATGCTGCAAGCTATAACTCAATTCGATATCATGACGATAAACTGAAACAATAAACATGAAACGTGTACTAAGATTGACCCTCGGACATCAAAGAAAGTTAATAATAAAAGCTTTTACTATGTGCATTGCTTTTATAAATCTGTTTTATACATACAGGGTTGATTCCATATAGAAGCATTATTTAGTTGAAAACACAGATTTTAGACATGGTGCTTATGGGTAGACACCCGTTTGCCGTGTTTTCATACTAACGTAATATGGGTTAATCTTTAATATTTTTAATGATATTATTTAATTTTATAGACAAATCATATCTTCAATACTAAAAATTCATGTTTGTTTGAGACCATTTTGTCAAAATTGTTTTAATTGTTAATTGAGTTACATACATAATGCAAAATTAAAAGAATATGTTTAAATTAGTGGGCGCCAACAAACATGCATTTTCGCGTTTTAGTTATGATTTGTCTATAATCATCATAGATAAAATCTTAATAATATTAAAGTCAAACCCATATTACTTTTGGATGGGAAACAGCCAATCAAATGTTTCCCCTTAAAATTGTGGTTAAAACACGATTTCCGAACAAATTAAATCGGAAAACCTGTTTTTAACATAACATAACATCACGCCTATATTATCCAGAAGGGTGTGGTAGAGGTGTACAACACCCACATTTCACCTGTTATGTTTAGGTCCTATGGGATAGGGGGTGAGCCTATCGCCGTCCACCGGGCACAATTCCAACTCCGTGCTGCTATTGTGAATTGCCTGAGGGAAAGTTCACTAATAACACTTCGCCGAATCGAACCCTAGACCTCTCGGTGAGAAGCGCATACGCCAACCACTGGACCATCGAGGCAATCTAATCCACAATTTCTAATACAAAAATAACCTTTAATAATAATCGAAATACTTTTGCAAGAATTCGATTAACAATCGCTTCACGCTTTTGAACCTGCTAGTCCATTATATTATTCTATTATATTATATTCAGATTAACGGAGACCGGCATTTTATCGCCCAAATCTGGCATTTTATGACCTATCCGATTATACTATTATCGGTAATCCTAATACTAGTATAAAGTCATATTAATTCATGTTTTCGTCGAATATATTATATGTGACGTCTACATTTGGCACAATACACCTGTTTTGAGAGCTTAGCATGTGATTATGGTGTTAGGGTTACCACTACAAACTTTAGGATGAGTAGAAATAATGAGGTGATTTGTTTGATGGGCAAAAAATGTATATAACAAACAGTACACGAAAAGTAGAAAACAAAATGATAAGATTTTTTTTATTAAGTGGAATTTTTTAGCATGTTTTGTCTAACGGTACCTTTTCATTAGTAAATAATATAGATCAAATAATATAGATTATACGTAAGGAGTGTATGCGCTCGTCAAAAAATATTAAACAAATTTTTTTTATAAGTTTCATATACACACTATATAGATATGTAGCTCACTTATCCATAACTGGTGAAGTAAGTCTTTACTATGACTTAGAAGTGTGTGCCCTGCATTGCATACCTTACTCGTTGGCCCACTGTATAGTCAGCTACAGAAAAACTTAACACCTTTTAACTTCTATATAACTCACATATTTTGCATTCAAAATAGCTCCTTTATAACATTTTTTTTTTATTCGAGAAATAATTTTGATTTTATAATATACGAATATCCACAAGTGCTAAAAAGGCTTTTAGGCAACTTATACCCTTGAACAAGTCAGCTTTTACTATAACGTCTTTTATAATTATCTCGACAAGAAGTTCATTCACATAACATAATAAAAAAAAAAAATAATAATAATATAATATCACAGCTATAACCCAAAAGAGTGAGACAGAAATGTATAATACCCAAATTAAATAAATAAATAAATATTTCACAACTTACACACAACGCCATCTAGTCCCAAACTAAGCAGAGCTTGTACTGTAGGTACTAGAATAACTGATACTAATACATATATACTTTTCTTTTGTAAATACATACTTATTATACATAGAAACACACAGACTAAGACAAACCCCCATGTTCATGCACACAAAGATTTGTCTTAAGCGGGCATCGAACACGCGACCTCGGCGTCGCAGGCAGCTACTCCGCCATCCGGTCGTGAAATTATTATTAATTAATTATAATTTTCCATTGCCTGCGAACCCTATACATTCACAGCACATCTTGAGCACACTTTCGAATAGACGACCATGCTTTCTTAGCACATTCCATTACAGGCACATTCGGCACGCGTTTACGAGATACGAAGATACTAATGAAACACACAATTGCTTTGTTCCGGGCCTTATGGAAATTGAGCAGCTTTAACAGTATTAGATGAGCAAAGGTCGCGGCTGAAATTCCAATTGCATAATGAGACATTCTTGCATAGCTTACAACTTAATATTTGGATGGAGTCCCGACTTTACCAAACTTTTTTGTTACCGGGTTATATTAAAACCGAATTTGGATCTCTTTTTAACTGTCTTAAAAAAAAGGAGGCGGTTCTTAATGCAAATGTTTTTTTTCTGTTTGCCGATAATTTAAAGACGCCTGGACTGATTTGAATATTTATTTTTTTGAGTTCAAACTTCTGTATTGTTTTTCGTTATTACCTAAAGTTATACAGATATTTCGCCATCTAGCAGTCAGCATTATTTTCATGTTGCGGAGCTGCTGCTGGAAGATACAACTCCTCAACGGTTAGAAGAACGGGGATAATTCAATAATTAAACCGGAGATATTTTTTTTTTTAAAAAAAACGACGCCCGCACTAGGAATAACTCCTGTGTCGCGGGGGTATTCACAAACATACATTTCACACACACAAAGCACAACCAGAGTCAGAACAAATCTTTGCGAATCACACAAAGATTTGTCCCATGTGAGGATCGAACCCACAACACCAGCGTAGTTGAAAGCGGCAAGGCGACCGCTTTAACCGCTACGCCAACCGTGCACTCTTAATCCTTAAGTCTGTACTCTGTCTCTTTAGTAGCAGTAGGACGGTAACCCCATACTATTACATAACATGTAGTGGTTTAAGTGGTCGCCTACACTGGTGTTGTGGGTTCGATCCCCACATAGGACAATTTTTTGGTTGATTCGCAAAGATTAGTTCTGAGGTGTGCTTGTGTGAGAGAATGTGGTGAATTGCCTTGTCATTTGGTCCAAATTTATAGTGTTATTGCTTCTGGCGTTCTGTACAACGTAAAATATATATATATGTTGACTAAAAAACGGAAGTTTTCCCTCAAGCTAATTGTCGAAAATTCTACCAAAAACAAAGAAAATTAGTCTAAAATCTCTTGAAAAACCGAGGGGTTGTTAACATTCAGCGATGTAATCTTTCCCGTCACGAAACTACGCTTGTTCAGTATTATTTATAGTTGATATTACGTAAAATGAAATGAGTAATAGAAAAGTTGTCCGAGCGAAAAATTGTTTATGAGATATTGTACTGAAGGCCTTGCCCTCTGTGGTCTCGACTGCCACTTACATAAAGTATTGTTTCAACTTATTTAATTGCTGATTTATATTATAGGGTGATTGGTCGACCGGATGGCGGAGTGGGTAGTGTATCTGCCTGCGATGCCGAGGTCGTGGGTTCGATTCCCAATTAAGACAAATCTTTGTGTGCATGAACATTGGGGTTTGTCTTAGTCTGGGTGTTTCTATGTATAATAAGTATATATTTACAAAAGAAAAGTATATGTATTAGTATCAGTTATTCCAGTACCCATAGTACAAGCTCTGCTTAGTTTGGGACTAGATGGCGTTGTGTGTGAGTTGTGGAATATTTATTTATTGGTGTTTCAGGGGTATAATGAAAGGAGCCTCCCCGAGTGACGTACACAACGATTCGCTACGTCCGGCGCACCCTGGGCAATTCGCGAGTTCTCAAATCGCGAATTGGCTAATCCTTTGACCACGATGGCAAGTAAAAATGAAATTTGACTCAGCCATCAATACGACGAAGAAGAAGAAGAAGGAGAATAGTAGTATACTACAGTAGGGTATATAGTAGTAGTATTCTTACTACGGTGAGCTTTTGTTAATAAATTCAAGAGAGAAGTCACATTCCACCAAAAGGTATCTATGTTTTTTATTCTGGCTACTTTGTACGTCTTGTTTCGGTCTTGAAGTAAAAGCCATAAAAGGCATTATATGCATAGGTATTTATTTACCTTTATAATAATTACGCGATTTAAACCCGTTGTCTAATTTTTGAAAAATGTTCTCAAATCGCGAAAGTTTAAAAAGGCATTAATAGTTATTTATGCAACTGTTCTATAATGAGGGGTATTAAAACACGAGTGTGGGTTTATCACACGAGGCGAAGCCGAGTGTGATAATAGTATCACATGAGTGTTTTAATACCTAATTATAACAGTTGCATACAAGACTTTATCTACACCCATGATATGAATCCTCTTAAATGTTCTGAAACCATAGGGTATTAGGGTACAGTGTTGTAAGAACTCTATGTAAATTCATGGAAAGTTTAATTAGTGAGTATCTAATACAAAAAACTATGTATAGGTAATAATATAATTATTTATTGTAATAATTATTTACATTTTGGATCGTACAATTATTAAAAAGTATTTTTTCAATACTATTATTGAACAAAAATGGCGGGTTACGACGTCAATTCAAAAATTCGAATAAGTTTTTATTTAAATGACGGCGCTGTGGTAGTGAAACGCGCGTGCATGATATGTTCTTTTTTTGAAATTCATAAAGATGCCATGAGAATGTGGCTGTTCGATGAGTAAAAAAGGAGTTGCATAATGAATTTCAGTACAACATTATAACACCCGTTTGGGTGTTATAATGGTTAT
Organism: Hypena proboscidalis; assembly: GCA_905147285.1. Taxonomy (NCBI): domain Eukaryota; kingdom Metazoa; phylum Arthropoda; class Insecta; order Lepidoptera; family Erebidae; genus Hypena; species Hypena proboscidalis. The sequence goes on from LR990147.1 coordinate 5,887,433, forward strand.
TATGACACTGGCTGTTTTAATGTTGGCAATTAGCTAAACTGTTTCAAGAACGTTTATAGAGGATTTATAGCATGGGTGTAGATAAAAGCATATTTGTCTTTCTATTAAACTCTTTTGAGGATTTTCATGACCTTTCACTACCATTAATATGTCAGCTATATCAATAAACATTATTCTATTATATTCTATTCTATTTATCATCAAATAATCACCTTAAGTCCATTCTCTACATACGGCGTATAAAAATCTGCACATGTACTATAGATTTCATTTCTCATTATTCACCTCGAAACATCATCACTTCAGTCCAAAGCTTATCACTGTTGGACATAGCATAGGCTTCACCTTATATTCACCACAACTCGCAATTTGAAGCTGCCTAAAGCCAATGGTTCCCTACGATCCTAATCAAATCACGCCACCCTCATACCTGAGAGTGCCTAAAAAGTGATCGAGGGTGTGTGAAGTCTACCAATCCGCCCTTGGTCAGCGTGGTGGACTATGGCCTAACCCTTTTCATCATGAGAAATCACAAATATTTAACAAAAATTTTAAATCAATTATATTAAACCATGAACACATTTTAATACCACATCCATACCATTGTACTTCGCATCGACCCGCCCGCAGGCACTGTGTCGAGTCAAAGGTCGTACAGACAGACAAACAGGATGTGTACTGCCACTTTTTATTGCTAAACTATTGAATATTAAGTTATTAACTCATTTTGTTATTGCTCATGATAATATGAGTGCACGGTTGGCATAGATTGCCCTGGTGTTGTGGGTTCGATCCCCATACGGGACAAATATTTGTGTGATTCGCAAATATTTGTGCCGACTCTGGGTGTCATTTTGTGTGTAGAATGTATAAAATATATGCTAAGCCTCCTTTTAAGCTGAAAAAGCCTATGGTAGAAGACGCCGCTCATTCGTGGCTATCGATCATTTAGTGCTTTTATTAGCTTTTTAAACGTCAAATATTGATCGATTTCGATTTCATTGACACCACGAGACCAACCACGCTCGATCGAGCAAAATAATTAAGTATGAAAAGCAACGTCTATAATTTCTTTATTATAGGTAGATACTATGTGTATACAATCGATCCACCCGCAGGCACTGTGTCGAGTTAAAGGTCGGACAGACAGACAAACACGATGTTACTTTTTCTAAACTATGAATTCATCATAATCGATCGAGCTCTTTTCCGGGCCTTGGTTGAGAGTAAAAGTATATACAAGTAGGTATTAAAATCAAATCAAATCTAATCAAATCATTTATTTCCACGGGCCCCAAGAGGCGCTTGAACACGTCAAAACAAACATCAAAATACAAAAAATATAAAATTAAAATAAAACTGAGCTAACTAAATTATAATACTTATTATAATAAAAAGATTTGACACCGGAGCTTAGATTGACTTTAATTCAACTTAGAGATTTGAATTAAAATCAATACAAGTACCAGCTCCGATGGGTATTGCATCATGAGAAGAGGTGGTGAGAAACTCATGTGCCATCCAACCATCTTTTCAAATAATTCATACAATATTTGTTTTTTTTTTGACAATAATTCAATGTGAAAGTTATAGCAACCAAAACTACATTATAGCTTAAGATGGTAATAAAGAGAAAATAAACTTAAATATAGCAATGGAATTAAATAAATACTTATAAATAAATCCATAGTATATAAGGTTGCAATATCTTACACTTCAAGCAGAAAATAAAGGAGTGTGTGTATATGTAACTATGTAATCAATATTGTTGTTAATGGGTATAGACAGAGATGAGATTCATTGAGTTAAATTTTGCTTTAGTATCTTTATATACATAGTTATACTACAATGTAATCATTGTAGGTACGTATATTAATACGTACCTATTTATAACATTACATAACAATAACATCAGGCCTATGTTACCCAGAAGGGTGTAGCAGAGGTGAACAACCCACACTTCACCTGTTATGACTAGGTTCCATGGGATAGAGGGTGAGCTTATCGCTATCCACCGGGCACAATTCCAACTTCGTGCTGCTATTGTGAAGTTACTCACAGAAAGTTCACAAATAACACATTTCCCTACCCGGGAATGGTTTTTTTTTTTTTTTCTTTCACTCACTCAAGCACACCCAGAGACAGAACAAATCTTTGCGAATCACACAAGGATTTGTCCTATGCGGGGATCGAACCCACAACACCAGCGCTGTTGAAAGCGGCGAGGCGACCGCTTAAACCACCACGCCAACGGTGCACTCCAAAATCGAACCAGAGACCTCGCGGTGAGAAGCGCATACGCTAACCACTAGACCAGCGAGGCAGTCAGAGCATTAATTAGTAGTTTCCTGGAATTATGAAAACACATCACACTAATACTTCTATCAGGAAAATGATATCTCAACTGTATGACACGTCATTTCGTGACGTCACGTTCATCCATTTGTTCCTATCTTAAGTAGGATACAAACCAACATGGCGAAGTTACATTCAGCACAAATGTTGTAAAGAATGAACGTGTACGTTATTTTAACTTCTGATTATTTTTATAGCATTTAGCTATGCTTAGCAAATTATACTAAGAAACAGTTGAAAAAGATATGGGACCGGCAGGATTTTGCCGGTCTCATATCTTATCAAGTTCAGGAAAATGATATCATCATACTTCAAATATATGATATCATATTGCAATGAATAGTATCTCATTACCGTATCGAGCGTCACACGCGGATTAAGAGCTAGACCGTTAAGGTCCCAGGTTCAGACTCAAAAATACAGTTAGTGAACTAAGTGTGCTACTTTCTGGGCGCTTCTTCCTCACTGACTAACTGAAAACCAAACAACTATTTTGTTCCTAAATCACCAATTATATTGGTTGTTTCGTGGGGAAGGAATCGGATTAACTAGTATTTTCCTAACGGAACAATTATTTCGTTGTAAAATTAGGAAGTAATTTGCATGAGCCTTTTGTTCCGAACAGAACAACTTTAGTTTAAGCAAAGACATTGTAAAGGGTCTTTTTTCATAATATAACATAACATTAAGCTACAGCGTGACTCATCATTGCTTCGGCAGCAAGTGGTGAAGTGTGGGTGTTGTACACATCAGCCACACCCTTCTAGGTTATATAGGCGTGATGTTATGTATGTAAGTTTTATTTTATCGCATAAAGAAAAAAAAAACATCATGCGGCAATCTCATTCACATTTGCTGTACAAGAGCTCTACCTTATTGATTATTATTATAGCATTATACTAAGAAAGCTTGCTTAGCAAATTATACTAAGAAACAGAGACCGGGATTTTCAAACCTCTGCATACCGGGCAGCTCTAACCATAAGCTACGGTCGCCTCTTGCCAGGACCCTAAATTTCTTAACTGTATGTTACGTCATTACGGGACGTCAAAACGAATTCAAAAGCTCTACCATCAAAATGATAAAATTAATTATTTATTAAGGATTTCGAACATTCTTGATGTGCCATTTAGATTAGCAATTCAAACGCAGAATGCACAAATACTTTAGTACTGTCACATTCAATTACCTAAAGCCTAGACTGCCTACTACCTAGGCAAGGCCATACCATACAAACATTCTGAAATTCCAATCACTGTTATATTACATACTCTTTACATAGGTAAATATATTATACCATCTGTCAATATAAATCAAGCGATTATCAGTCTTATGTAGAAGCTACAAGGTGCTAATTGATTTAAATGGCGATTGTTTTACATAGCGCAATATGTCGAGCGCCGATTTGGATCCTGTAGCTAATGTATTAGCGGTCACAAAATCACCTGTTGCCAGCACACACCTGTTTAATACAATCACATCTGACTCCATTTTGCAAACAAATATCAACTCTAAATTAAAGGAATAAAGGTTGTAATCAAAATTGAGGTTTGGTTTTTTTTCCTCGTTGATATCTGGCCGAAATTACGAAAAAAGTTTCGTTGAAAAACATCTTGGACAGTTTGGAGATTGATAAAATTTGTTTCTGATCGCGTTTAAGAAATTCGAAATTCAAAAATATCAGCGCTCCGCATTGACACTGCCAGATTGCAGGCTTGCCGTAAAAAATGCTGTCGAGTTTGTGACAAGTATTTTTTCGGAAATTTGATAAGAGTTAAGTAATACATTTTGTAAAACATTCCGTGCAGGTTACAATTTAAACGAGTTCATAAACAAAATAAATAAATGCTGTATCAATTTATCTTGAAAGTCCCGTAAAAGCCTCATTAAAAAATAACACGGAAAAAAAATTAACGCTTATCAAAAAAAGTTCCAAATTCAAACTTCATCTAAAAAGGTTCTTACCAACATTACAGGCACAAAGACAAGACAAACATTTATTCGAATTCCATTTTCAAAAGGAAACAGAAGAAATAAATAATAAGCCATGCATTCACTGTCTCGTTATCTAAAAGCAACGATAATTATACTTTTCCCGCGTGTCGGTTGCATGCTCATCCTTATTTCTATGCACCCATATAGACATGGCTTTCACTTTGGCTAGCTATTTGAATCTCGCTGCAATTTCTATTTTCGAACGTATCTACATGTACGTAACTTGTTATAACATGGATTAGAAAATAAAATGTCAAAGGGAAGAGAGAATCGTTAGATAAATATACTGTGACATTGCACAGCTGGTTTTTGCTGTTGGATATGTATGGGATTTCATTCAATCAACGCATATCAACGACATTTGATGAGACTAGTTGAGTAAGTTTGCACGTTAAGTAAAGGCCGTAGACAACATGATCTAAAGTTATTTTTTTAATAAAATAATAGTAGCCCAGTATCTAATACATGTCCCACTGCTAGGCTCGGGCCTCTTCTCATGATGAGAAGGGTTAGGCCATAGTCCACCACGCTGGCCAAGTGCGGATTGATAGACTTCACACGACCTCGAGCTCGACTTTTGGGCACTCTCAGGCATCCAGGTTTCCTCACGATGTTTTCCTTTACCGTAAGCGAGCGATAATGTATAATATGATAAATACACACATATTATTATCTTCTAAAAGACGAATCTTAACGATATATTGACAGAGGCCTGTGCCGTGGGTTCGAACCCGAAACCTTTGACTTCGCAGTCCTACGGTCTCCCACTCAACTTTTGCATTTTTTTCATTTTTTAACACTAGATACTAATTTTACAGTAAGAACAATAGATTAATGACAGCTGGGCACTGCTCTTGCTGTTTGTCTTTGGGATTAAAAAAATATATCGGTATCAATTAAACACAGGGCTACAATAAATGTCCCTTGTGATATTGAAATAAGAACGCCAGGTTTCTGGTATTCGAAAATAGTTTTACTGTATTTTTTTCTTCGTGTCATTTGGTTTATAACATCTTAAACATGCTTGAGGTATTTTTTGACGCTTAAATTTGTTAAATTTTCTATTCTTTTTTGCTCATAGTTAGGTATTTCTTTAATTAGGTTTAAGAAGTGATAATTTAATTTATTTATTTAATTGTAAAAAGATCAATATATTTGTTTTGACATACTATTTTTTTTTGTTATTGAATTCGTATTTGAATTAATTCTTAAAAGGTACTTATAACTTATTAGTTAAATTATAATTATGTATAGTTTGAGGCTCCTTTGTTAGGCAAAGTTCACGTACAACTATTTAACTTAAAATATTTGAAGGTTGACATGAATATAACAAATTTATTCACGCCCATCGCATTATTTGAATAAGAATTGAATAATTCCCGTCCATACTTGTTTTGCTTCTTTGAGCTGTAGTTATTATATGTGTGAAGTAAATAAGTTAATAAGTAACTTGAATAACTATATATTACTGTAAAGTAAATAAATAGTATTTACTTTGCAAAGAAAATTTTAATGTCATGTCTTAATAATTTAATTATTTTATAAATTATAATTATTTATTTATAAATGTATTATGTATATACATATAATGGCGACTCTAGTAGTCGAAAACGACGAAGTCTAAAATTATAAATGCATAAAAATATTTACGATAATTATATCATAATTTTACGAAAAAAAATCGCCTTATAGACATCCACTCGAATAAAACAGAGAATTAAAAAAACCTGAACCCAACATAAAAGATTGCATACCCTGAATACTAATTGCAATTAATTAATAAAAAAATAATTAATACAGATCACATCTTAAATCCATCCGTCTGTATAATTTGGTGCGATCATTTATCTATAATATCGTAAGCTAATTAATTCTTTACCCACGTAACGCACGATTTCGCTTGATACAATTATCGGTGTGTCACAATATTAGAAAAAATATGTGAATCTTCTCAAACGCCTTTGTGTTAAACGCGCGAACAAAAATGGCGACTTAAAAAAAATGTGTCCAATTAATTAAACATAAGCTTTTTTACTAGTGATTAGCGCCAGCCGCGCGAAAGTGTTAAAAACCAACTTGCTGTAGTGAACTGTAGTAGATTCAAATCCATTAAAGGGCAATGAGTTTTTTTCCTAACTTCTTTTTTAACCTATAGAAATGCTGTGAACTGGCTTTTCCCCTTTCTATCCAGTACATAAGAAAACAATTTTATGGGACCAGTCAGCAAAAAAATCTTACTAATTACCTTCTAATTACTTTAAAGTTTCAATTACTGTGACTTCTTTTAGATGTCTGATAGTCAACGTATTTTAAATAAGCCGCTTCTGGCCAAGAGATAAGTTTAAAATATTTGATGCAATCAGTTCATACTATTAATTACACGAAAGATCGTATGAAAAATCATTTAAATAAAATTCTTCATGGGTTTCATTAATCTTTTAATCTCTAGAAGTATTTTAAGATTTTAATTAATTAAATTTAAGTTATTTATTTATTCGAATAGTATTATTTTACATTTTATGTTTTAAAATTTATTATGTAGTGTATTTAACTTAAAAAATGACATAACACAATATTATTTTATTTTTAACAATGCTAATACAATAATACAATCGTAGAACTTATTGACACCAAGATAGACAGTAGGCTACATAGATTACCATAATAATACAATTAATAGATTATCTAAATATTGAATAAGTAGGACTCAATTTCCATAAAACAACACACCTTTATGACCTTGAATCAAACAAGGCGTGCAAAGCGGTACACAAGCTAAAATATTCATATTCAAATTGCGCCAATATTCGTGTTGCGCACTCTACTGCGTTCGCGAAGATGCCGCGATGGCGGCTAGAACAAAGCTACGCCTAATTAGTAACAGATATTTGTTACACATAAATCATATACACGCAATACTCTTAAATGCCTGATAAATATTCAATATGGCTAGAATCTAGACCACAGGTCAGCGGCTATTCGTCTTACTGCTAATGTTATGTGAAATAAATTAATTGGGATATTGAGATTCATTTTGGGTTGGGTGATGAATCTTTTTTTTTGCGAAACGACTGAAGCGCTAGATGTAAAAGTTATTTGCAAAATTAGAATAAAAAAGAAATGTAATAAAGTGGCCCATTCAAAAAAAGAACATATTTTTCTAAACAACAGGTTATAATATTATGAAAACAATAAACAGCTATTTATATTATTATGTCGCAGGTTTTTGGTAAAATGAGGTTTTTGTCTTGTGTGCCAAAAATGTCGAATTAATTTTATCAAAAACCTAAACGAGATTCTGTACTAATTAAGGTATTTGATCAAAAACCTAAATTTGTTTAGGTTTATGCAAAAATTTACTTGACTCATAAACCACATTATGAGTCAAGTAAATTTTGCTTTTCTTTAAATAATTAAAACATTAAAAGACAATAAACAATTTTCGCGATATATAGACACATAAAGTTTCTAGTTTCACGTAGATATAATAAAACATACAAAAAATTCATCGAAAATTACAAAAAAAAACTTATTTTTTTTATCGGAAGATTTTAGAGTAATTTCCGTATTTAGATGACCGTGTGGGACATTTTTGTAGTAAGAAATTATGAATGAATTCTCACAGATTATTTAAAAGACCACCCATTATTTTTCGTGGGTGGAAGAGGCGTTCAATACTAATATTTAGACCTGCAAATTAATTTATTGCTATCACAAATTCTGACAAATGGATCATCATTCTTTCTAATAGCTTACGTGGGTGAACAATACTTGTTAATTTATTGGAGTTAAAAATTGGTAAATGGATGCAAAAAAAACACTTTTTTACCCTAATCATTAACTGATAATTAATGATTAAGGTAAAAAACAAATTGTTGTAAAGTGTACTCAGTCTATAGCCGTTATTATAGTGTGAATTATTAAAAAAAAAAAAAATATATATATTAGATAAATAAATGCAAATACCTCCCCCTAGTTCTAGCATTAAAGAAAACAAACGATAACAACAAAGGTCTATTTAGATTAAAAACTTTAAGTTTTTTTTAAAACAAAAGTTTAAAAAAAATCGAGTCTGCACCGGCACGTTTCAACATAAAAAAAAAACTACTACATATTTAAAATAATAGTACATCGATTGGAACGAGGTGTGAAATGTGTAATTTGAAAACATATCATTCAAACCTTTAATCTCCAAGAAATAAATCTAAAATTTCTGTACATCCGGACAAATGTATGACGAATCACTCTCTCACTTCACGCGTTCCCAAAATTGTAATAAAAATCTAATATAAACCAAATCATTCGGCCGTAAAGTTAAGAATGCGTAGAATTAAATAAATTAAGTTGTGGTTTAGCCGGTCGTGTCATAAACGCAATAACGAGACAATTATAAACAATCTCGGAAGATGGATGGATGGATGGATGGATGGCCGGCCTAATAAAAATAACAACGGTTATCAATTACATATCAGCCAAGCAATAAATACCTTTTTTGGGATACCGCACGCGGAAACAAAAGCTGCCTTCAAATAGCCAACCACCAACCGTTCCTTATCTATCACGTTTAGTTGTTAAAACGTGATAGAAATAGAGTATTAGTTTGTATTATTATTAGTAGTTTTACTTTTCACCAAGTTTTTGTACATTTAACTTTTAAAAAATGCCACGAAAATTGTGCATGCCTTTAATAGGCAACATATGGATAGAAACCATGTAATATTTACCTATATACTACCTTGTTACCCATATTTTGCAAATAAAGAATTTTGATTTTGATTTGAAGCTTTTTGGTCTTTTCAATATTGATTTTGCTGTGTGCACATACATATGTGTTATGTTACGAATTACGATCCAGATCTGAACTGTATATCATCTATTTTAAATATTACCATGATTGTAATGTGTTTTGTGCGCCTAATAAATAAATAGACCAGGAAAATATTCGTGACCAAAAGTAACAAACTCAAATTTCTTTCATTATAGGTATGTTTATTTATTTGTTTATAGGATAATCTTACATTCACAATGATAAAGTAATGTGTTTCCGCAATTAGAGAAGACCACGGCGTATACATTAAAAAGTACGATAATTATAATTTGAAACATATATAAAATAAAATACATGAAAAACAAACAGACTTAAAACTTACATAACATGTCATATTATAATTAGGAGTAGAAATAGAAATTAAAATGAAATAGTCTAGTCTAGTTTAGTCTCACATTAGCTGTGTGGTCTCAACTAATTTGTAAATTAATTGCCTGCTAATATTATATTAATATTATTATAATTAATATTTTCAAGGCTGGGAAATATTTAAATCAGAAGTAGAATGTGTAATTCGTTTACAAACACTATTGGATAAACATATCTCAACTAGTAACTTTGTAAATCTGTCATGTCATCGCAGCTGTCAATAGGGATAGAGTCCTAACACTCAAGGTTGTCCTCCTCTAACGCTGTAGTCATTCTAACCTTCTAGATGTATATTACCGTGTAGGTTTCTTTTTCTTCTAAACTATTGTGTCTGATACTAGTAAACTCTTCAATTGTAACTATTTTCTGTTAGACAATACTACTATTCGCAACCACGAAGATAATTATATTGTATTTATCACTTAAATTAATTATCGCTCGCTAACGGTGAAGGAAAAAAAAGTACTCGAGGTCGTGTGAAGTCTACCAATCCGCACTTGGCCAGCGTGATGGACTATGGCCTAACCCTTCTCATCATGAGAAGAGGCCCGAGCCCAGCAGTGGGACATGTATTAGATACAGGGCTGCTGTTATAATGAAACTATTTCAATGCATACGGAATCCCAGCCGTTTGGCTACACTCGCGCATCCCTGGACCGGTTCCTCAATGGCACAATAAAATGGTCAGTTACTCCACCATCAGTACGCTACACGTTCCAATTAGACATTTTATTATTAATAGTTAAAATGCGTGTCTTTATGACCGTCTGTGAGGCTGTAGCACGCGAACTAAAGCTTCATATACGGAATTTAGGCGTGACTTGAGTGAAGAACACACGGGGGAGTTTCATCACGATCAGCAAAAAGGTTTGACTGCAATTAAAAGAAAAAGAGTCTCTCTAGTCTTCACAGACCTTCATTCTGTCCATTTAATCCACTGAAAAGATCCATGACAAATGTTTTGCAATTTGATTTATCTATTTATCTTATACCTACATGGAGGTCCAAAAGCATATCATTATGTATATCATATCCATAATACTCTCAAAACGTCTAATAAAAAAAGATCAGATTAAAATCCCGAATAAATTTACTTAGCTCACATTAAATGAAAAAAATACATTGCCTTGGAGATTTGGCAAATAATCAAGAAATACAACTACATTATGTACTTTCCAGTCCTAAATTGCCCTTCGCCTATTTTATTCTGTAATAATATAAAGACTATTCTTTGGATACCAGACAATCTAAATCACGTAGTGTATTCCCCTGTAACCAAAGTCACAGTTGTTACGCCATCAAACCGTGGCGATGGCTATCGACGCGATTCGACACGTCCACTAACATGTATCTCATACAACACTGTTACATTACATTATACTTACAATTTACATACACTCTATTCACAAGTGCAATTTGGAATTTGTCCGTAAGTAAATTGTCATATCACAGAGTTGAAAATGTGCCCGATGGATGATAGGCTCACTCCCTATATAACATGGAACCTATAACTATAGGCCTATTGTTATGTGTCTATTGACATTTCTGCTGCCCAAGATTGTACTATGCGAATCAAAAAAGAACAGATTTCTCCGCAATTTTAAATGTGTTCCATTTTAATCGTAAATTTTCAGAAGGAACAGGAATGTGATCGAACATTTCGTTCATATTCAGGCAAATGGAACACATTCAATATGGCCGAAAAATGAGTTCTTGTTTTATTCGCGTAGTAAATATTATCTTAAATCATTTCGCAGCCGTAAAGCAATACACATTTTAAATTATTATAAACTAGCTGTTACCCGCGACTTCGTCCGCGTGGATGTCGTTTTATGATCAAAAAATGCTAAAGGTAACAATGTCAATATAACAATAGTAGGTACAACTCATGCACTTACTTACCTATCTATTACCAAACCGACCAAAACAAATATACGACAAAAACTCAAGGAAAATAATATTCAAACAAATCAAAACAGACAAATAGGAACAACTCATGTACCTACTTCGAAACTACTTCAAATTTCGAAATAATAGAAATTGCGACACGTGCGTCCGAGACAGCCCGTAGAGTTTAGCGTAATGTTAAATATCAAAATTCAATTCAAACAAACAAACTATCTCCCGCGATTTCATCTGTGTGGTAGGTAGAAAAACTCAATAACAGAAAATAAAATTCTTACCTACCTAAATAAACCTATTTCTGATAATAACTAATCTAAACTCAATAAATAAGCAAAATCCCTATAAACTAATATCTATACGAATGTCTTATCCTACCTAACAGTATTATAAAATAACCTACGGTCACTACGTACAATATCAAATATACTACCTATACCAATACTTTAAAATAAAAATCTATACAGTACGACTTATTAAAAATAATTATTTCGGTTTATCTTTATAAGACGAACCGCAAATATAAGTTTGTCATAGGTCATTTATAACCTACGACAAACTTAACTTTGCGGTTCGGGAGCAAACCGCAAAGTTAAGTTTGCATTTTATTGTATATTATTACCTACTACGACCTATTAGATTAAAAATACCCTATTAGGGAAAAAAGGAAATAAAAGCAAATCGGATTTTTTTAAAGTAAAGGAAACTATCTAACCTACTTTTAACTATAAACTAAAAGAAATATCAAGTATGAACAAAATGAACAAAATTAATTTACAGGACCTAATTAATAAAAAACACTTAAAAAGTTATACGAAACAATAAAATAATTTTACTGGATCGAAAAATGTAATTCTCTATAGCGCAAATTTGTCTAATCGCATGCGTCCGACAACGATGCCTGCCGCAGATGCCGCCACACTTCGGCGAATGTACGCGACTACGACCGACGGCAGCGGTGGCGATGCAGAGCATTCGTTAAAAGGAATTTAAACTTCAAAAGCGAATGATTTCTCATCAACTACTTTAATATAAAGTTTCATGGTTTTATCTTTTAAAATTAATATCCCATACAAACTTTCAACCTCTATTTCAACCCCTTCATCCCTTTTTTTAAAAAAAAAAAAGTAGCCTATGTTCTGTCTCAGGGTCTAAAGATTGTCTGTACCAAATTTTATCAAAATCGGTCGCGAGGTTTAAGCGGGAAAGCGTAACAGACAGACAGACAGACAGACAGACAGACAGACAGACAGAGTTACTTTCGCATTTATAATATTAGTTGGGATTTTAAAAAATCCTGTCGTAACGGCCGCATCAATATTCCATAGATAACAATTTCTAGCCTATATTTGCTTACCAGAGCAATTAATTAAATGGCAACAAATTAATTTACTAATGATTGAGATGTAGCCTTGTTGGTGTTGTGAAAAATTAGCAAAAAATATGATCAAATTAGGTACTTTTATTAATAATTTATTGGATCCACTCATTTATTATCCAATCAACCAATGTCACCGGATGTTGTGGCATATGCTCTTTAAAATAGGAGCAGAATTTACATTATTTTTTCGACTTTATGAAATCCTTATTGCTAATATTAATTGATTGACATTAATAGCTCAGTGACAAATAGGCAATCTGTTAGTTTGACATTTATTTGACAGATCATAAGTGTCAATAGGTTGTTATGTCAAAAAGCAACATTTGATCCACGCTTCCACAAAGACAACTTACAATAATTATAAATCATGAATTTTCATATACTTTGTCCTATAACGAAATGCTGTCATTCCAAATAACCGCCTATTCATCGCAAAGAATTCGTCCCCATTTCCTAAAATATCCCAAACGAGTTCTAGAATCCGTACAAATAACATAATTTAACCTTATGTCAACAATCCAACGATATTCTTACTTTCCCTTGATATTTGCAGTTAAATGAATGCCGGTACGATTAGAAACGTTATATCGAATGTAGTCAACAAGTCTGGCAAACCCAAGAATGCTCGAGCGACTCACCGACTATCAAAATATGTAAATATTAAATACCACACGATACATCAACAATTGCATAATAACAAGAATGTTTATACGAACTATCAAAACCAAATATAAACCTGAGACCGCTACTTCTAAATTATCAGAAAATTCGACGTCACAGCAAATTGGATTTTTAGACATTTATCAGAAAAATCTGTAATAACATCTCTTGATAAATTAACTAATCGAACATTGAACATAATGGCATAACTTAAGAAGCATTCAAATGAATCTAACTTTAAACGTTATGGATATAAAGTTGATTTTAGTCTGGTTCAAATCTTGGTGATACAAGTTGCGGGTACCGCACGCCGCTAGCGTTGCTTGTTCTATCTCACAGATATGTAGAATTATGAAACATTTAGATGTTTTATGATATTTTAATTAAGTAAAATGCGGGAATCTACTATTTTACTAAAAGCCTAATCATTGGTAAGAGGTACGCGCATTAAAGTGATATAAAATTTTACGTATTTATCATACGTTTAATTTTTTTATGTTATGTATTTGAATCTTAAGTGATCATTACTGATGGAAATGGATCTTGTTCTTTGATCTTTATTTTTAGAAAATGACTTGATATTACATAAATTTTGATGAGTTCCCATACACAGTAAAGCAAAGTGTGAATGATTAAAGAATTCAATATTTCATTACTGACTCAATTTAAAAAAAAAACTGACTTAATGCATAATATAATGAGCAACAATGGCCTAACGTCCATACTCTTATGTCTTGTAGAAAATATTTAAAATGTTTTATAGCTTCAACATGTTTGTTGCTTTTAAATTAAACATTATTTAACATTATAAATATTTTATTGAGTGTCAAAAACGTTTGTTCCAATAGTATCTAACAGCTTCTATACCTATCAACCAACCATAAGCTATGTTTAATTTCCAACAAAGACAATTAACAAAAAATAAAAATTGATATCCAATTACACACAAAATTCTACGTGTAAGCGTCGACATTCAGAAAGCTCTTCATCTAATAAACCGAAACTCTATCTTACGAACATATCTAAACAATTTCAATGGCGTACCATCCCGGATAGGATGACCCAGGGTCGAGCTTTCTACGGGCCCTCACCGTCATGCGACGCGTCAACCGGTAATAATTAATGGGTGACGGAACCCTAAGAAAGTGGCCCGGTCAGTCGGTCTGTGGCCGGCCTAAACCTAAATCCGGTCCTGTGCTTTTAATTATGATAATTTGACAGATGTGTTGGTGTTGCCAAGTTAAATATTATGCGACTGCAGCTTGCTTTAATACAGTGGCAATTAATTATGTTTTGTTATGTCACAATGCTGTATGATGATGTATTTATATAAATTATTTTTGTTGCAACATTGTTGTGTCGATGTAAGCACCGCACGCTGTCCGACATGAGTTGTCATTAAATATCAAATAAAACAAACTAGAACACTCATAATACCTTACAAGTAATAGATACACTTAGTAAGCATGGCATTAAAAGTAGTTTTACATTAATTTATGCATACAATTATTTTTACTCTGTAGTCCAATGCAGTCAACTTGAAAAGAAAATAACACATACTTGTAATATTTAAAAGAAAATTTTAGCTTTTCTATGCCTTTTTGTATTTTATATAATATTAAAGTTGAAAATTAAGAATCCAGCAGGACTCGAACCTGCACCCCCTGCGAATCCATAGCTGAATTGGCAAAGCAGGAGCGAAAGTTGGAGCGTATACCCAATTAAGAGTCCTGCTGGATTCTTAATTTTTCAACTTTAATATTATATAAAAATAATACATGTTTGCGCAATACTTCCAGTGCATTATAAACATATCGCCACAACATTTAATTGTTCTATCTCGTGTCGACATGCATTGCCAATTAATTTAACAGTAAATGTTTTTACAATTATCCTTAACTTATCTAAGAAGACAGTTGAAAAATATCGTTCTAGTCCGTTAATCGTTGTCATTAGGCTAAATGCCTAGGCAGAGACATAAAAGACACTTATCTTGTCCATAGATCCCGCGCTCCCGCCATTTTACCGTAGCTGTCAAAATGATTACTTTTTAAAACCACCTGTAACACGATCAGTTTTATCTGCAAGATATCCACTAATGGACGGAAACCTTATTTATTTACTTTTGCAAATAGAATTTTGATGATTGTAATATTAATTAATTAATAGTATAGAATAAAATACAGTCACGCAATACCGTCGTTTAGATGCAGTTTAACTTGTTTTACTTGCTAAGAGTTACATCTTTTAATTTATAGTTGATATTGATACATTAATGCGCACAAGATCAACCACATAAATGAGGAATACTAACCTTGTTTTGAGATATCAATCTACCTTGGGAAAACCTTTTAGAACCTTATCGAAATCGTCGTATTTGACACACAAATGTATACGTGTATAGTACACGTCATTTGTCACATTCTATGATCTACTGCTACAGGTGTATTATTGTCAGTATACATGGTGTAAAAGACATCGTGACGTAGCCGCTTATCAGTGTTTTTGCGTGCAAAAATATATTATATGTGCATCTCTGAAGTTAGGATTATATAGTATCAGAGCGCTGAATGGGGTTGGTAGGTAGGTTCTATGCGAATAAAAAAAACAGAATTTTCAACACATTCAATATGCCCGAAAAATCTGTTATATAGTAAATCAAACTCAGACACTGCTTCAATGAAAGCACTTTCATAGGCTTTTAAAATAATAATTGTATTTCCTATACTCACTTTTTAATTCCACACCAAACATGTACTTTCATAACACCAATAAGGCTTCTAAATGAATACAAGCGGCTGTTAAAAAGATAAACAGTCCGTAAGCCACGTATCTTGGTGATAAACTATATAAGTATACGAGCATCTTAACGAGGTAAACACGGCTACTGATCAACCTATACATTTCCAGTATAAACTGATCACGTATTGCACGGGAAAGCTGTACGAATGCGAGATCATCTTATTCTGGAAATGTATAGCTTGATCTGTACCCGCCTGTACTAATAGCCAGAGATGGTCTGATAATGGCCGCGGCACCCCCGTGTAATTTACTTCCGAAGGTCAGGCACTTGCTCTTGTAATCAGCCCATCAGAAGACAGAAATATTGGGGTCTATCTGAACATCTCCAGGATTTAACCCCTCAAGTTATGAGTTGGGGTTTTGCATATGTTGAGACTGATAACTGAATGCGATAAAACGATACTTTTTACTACAATCATTCGAACATTCCTGAGTCAAAGGAGGGTAGTAAGTTTTTTAGAACTTAAAGGTAGTTTAATGCCGTCTTAAAAAAAAAAAAAAAATATATATGTGGCGATATCCGCACATAACAAATGACAGATGACAGACATTGACAACGTCAAGAAAGTGACACTCACGTCAAAAATGTCAAAAAGCGCTGAATCGCGATTGCGAAATGTTCACAGCAAGTATATTATTATATAAAAACTATTTCTAAACTCTACCGATGGACTGTCCGCCAAGCAATACCACCGAGCCTGGCCGGAGGATCCTTCCTTTGTGGTGGAGGAACATCACACCCCACTACACAGTTTTCTGACCGTAACAGTCATAAGCATTATTATAACATGCCAATTATATAATTATTAATATCAATCAAATTCGTGCGATAATTAGAATAGTTAGTCGTTACAAAAAGTATACTGTTATGGTAATTCATAATTCATAATTCATTTATTCTCATAAGATCATAGGTTGGTAAAAGCATGCATTCTACAGATGTACTTAGGACACTAAGTTCAGCTATGTCTCGCCCTTAAGGCATAATGAGAAATACATTTTATTGACATTAGACAAATAAAGAAATAAAAAAAATATAATAATAATAGAAATATAGATACATAATAGAGCAAAATTTTATTTATACATTTCATTATTAATTTTATTGATCATGAGGTTGTTGCATCATAAATTGTTAAATACATTTTTGGTAGTAGGTAACAACTACACTGTTCACAACATGACTAAAGCAGGTGACTTTTTGTGAGTGATTTATCTTCTAGAAATTGGTATTACTTACTTCTATAGCAGTTGCTGGTATGCATTTCCGACGTTGTTCAATGAATGTGCGTATCAGAAATTCACGATAAACACTCATTACTACGTTGAAGGCAAACATTCTGGTGAAACAATGCAAATGCATGCTTAGAATTCTCTAAGATGCGTCTTCTGTTGGGTATGCGACGTAAACAAGTGCACAGAAAGTAAACAAAATTGCTAAAAGAGTCAATAGGTGCATCTTCGGCATTGACTAGACACATGGATGTTTTTAGTCACCACCTATCAGATTGCAAAGCTAGGCAAACGACCATCAACCACCTGCCCTTATGCCAATGATATTCATTAATTCTGCCATACCATATCAGACTTCATCTTAGCACTCACACTTTTTCTAGCCATGTCATCTTTCATAAAATCGATCTATCAGTATTTTCTTCCTTAATAGCCTTTAACATATTATATTATTTGTACTTTCCTACAGGAAATTCACAATAGCAGCACGGAGTTGGAATTGGCGTGATGTTATGTTATATATTTATATTAGTATTCAAATAAATCTAACTATACTTCAGACAACAAAACGTGATAATTTTTTAAGATTTACAATCATAAACCCAATTAACAGGCCATAAAGTTTAATTTCTATTGAAATTGAGATTGTTTAGGACATTTTTAACAGTTTTTATTATACGAAAATCAACATAAATCTCAAAGCAATAGAATTTATATTCGTGTGATTTGTAATAACATAAATTTATCTTGTTTCGTAGGCTTTAGTATAGTAATTTTTAAACACAAATTACTAGTATTCTTGTTAATCCGCTCTAAACCTTAATTCGCTTGGATTAGTAGTTTACGTCTGTGGTGTAATGACCAGGATTCGAACGACCTCTCGTTCGTAAGACCGATGCCTTACCCGTTGCGCCACGGCCGCTGAAATTTTACTTTCATCCCATGTACTTTCATCTAAAGCTATAAAGAATATCAGTTAATCCACAAGATTAAAATCATCACTGTCCGTAGTGATGATTCCGTAGTAGTAATAGATCCCAATGTGCCAAAAATCACAAAAATTCTGTAGCCATGGGCATTTTAGGATCAATTTCCTTACTTCTAACAACCGGTATCTTGTAACGGTAATCAATAGTACAACATGTAGGATTACATTTACACGAATAGTCGTCCAATTATATACGAATATGAATAACTTAGCACAAAACTATCACTCGAGAGAAAGTAGGTTTTACGGTGACAAAACATTGTCGTGAAAGGCCCAATGCTCAATGAGGAAGCACATAAAATTGTATCCACTTACAGCTTCTATAATTATGAGACAGTCCTAACGAGTATCAATACAAATATTCATATTTACTAAATAGCAAATTGGTTGTTGAATTTTAAAATCATATTGCCATAAAATCCGGACAAAGGGCCGCGACATTGGTTGCGGATACGTTGCATTTTAATTTATTATGATTGTAAGATTGTAAATGTTGTAATACTGACATGAAAGTAAAATATTAAATTAGTCTACAGAAATATTTTTAATTTTTGTTTATTGGGTTAAACTATAAACAGATTTCTGTATACTTACCCTGCTATGCTTATAAGTAGGATACAAAATAAAATATTAAATATTTGCCAGGATATGTTGTTCGCCGAATACATATTTGCAATATAATAAAATTAATGTTATACGCATATTTGCGATGAACTTTGGCCATTATGAAACCGAATGGGATAAAATTAATAAGAACTACGTTTATTGTATCGATAAATTTTGTATAATATTATGTTTATTTCAATTGAGGTAATAAGATGGTACATTAGCTATAAATTAGACACTACTATATAATTGCGTATATGTTATGGTTGAATATTATAAATACGAGAAATAATTATAACTGCCTCAATGGTCTGGAATGCGCCTCTCAAGGTTAGGTCTTGGGTTCGATTCTCGGGTCGACAAAGTGTTATTTGTGATCTATCCGTCAGGAAATTTACAGTAGCAGCACGGAGTTGGAATTATGATTATTGCTGGATGGCGATAGGGACCTAAACCAGCATGTGAAGTGTTAGTGTTGTACACCTCTGCCATACCCTTCTGGGCAATATAGTCGTGATGTTATATTATGTTAATTATATCTGTGTATCCTTCCCAGACTTACATATATAAAAACATTACATCATATGACAACAGCGCCTATACTACCCATAATAGTGTGGTTGAGATGTATAATACCCACACTTCATCTGTTATGTTTAGTTCCGAACTCATTGTAATGTGATAAAGCGTGAGCCATCTATCGGGCAAAATTCAAACGCCGAGCTGCTATTGAGAAATTTCGGCGTATTCTCAAATAGATAACTCTAGACTGGATAGGTATTAAAATCCAAGTCCAACAAACTAATTTGCGTTACTTTTTTAAGAATGTATTTAAACTTTCGCAGTTTGAGAACATTTTTCAAAATTAGAAAACGGGTCTAAATCGCGTAATTATTATAAAGGTATTTAAGTATTATAGTTATTTGTCTAATTTTATTTCAGGTTATTCCAAAAATCTGAAATATCAAAATGTACGTCATATATCTCTTAGATCGCATTGAACGTTCGCACCTTCATATTTCAATTTTGGCCACATATAAAAATTTCCTTTTAAGTCAGTATGAGAAAGAGGTCAAACATGTAACACACTTAAATGATCGCATAACACAGTTCACAAAATTAAGGGCATTGTGACGTAATAATTAGATTTTTATGTAAAATTAACTGTAATATTAGACTGCATGATTCATTGAGTAAAATTTTGCTTAAAATTTTCTTTAAACGTGCCTGAAATGTAACCAACTAAAATGATTTGGCAGCGGGGGACGACTGACAATGCCGCCTTCGGTTGCCTTATTTCTTTGAGATCTAGGTAAACTACGCGTTCGCTTCGTTTTGACCATCTCTTCACTTCTCCATTCCCCATATTATTTATAATCTATTATCCACATTCCCTATATTATTTATAATCTATTATCTCCGTTCCCCATATTATTTATTTAAATTAACAGTATTGTATGTAGTAGTAAAGGAATCTGGCAGCCAATAAAAGTCTTCACTTATATAAAACTGAATAAAAAAAAACAAACGTAAACAGTACAAAATCTGAATCAAAATAAATCTAAAGCTAAATTTGTAAGTACCTATATAAACACTTGCCACACACTAATGTTACCATATACTGACCAAGCACGCCTTGACTGCACCCTTAAAAAAGTAATTTATGATCTATTATTCCCATTCGCCATATTATTTATAGTTTAAGGTATTCAGAAGCGAGTCGGGATAATTTTTGGCTATCTTTAAGCAAACGATTTTAAGATTTTCAATAAAAAAATTCTGCATTTTATACCAATACCTAGGGGTGCATGAAAGGAGCCTCCCCGAGTGACGTACACAACAATTCCCTACGTCCGGCGCACCCTGGGCAATTCGCGAGTTCTTAAAAGCGAATTGGCTAATCCTTTCACCACGATGGCAAGTCAAAGCTTGAACACCTTACTGACTGTCCAAAATGCCTGCACAAGAGAGGCGCTCATGAACGCCTACGAGAGTCCCATAACAGTGGCTACTTATTGGACCAATAAAATTTGACTCAGCCATCGACACGACGAGAGAGAGAGACCAATACCTAGTATGTTCTCATGTACTTTAAATAAGCAGTTTTAATAATGGAGAAACGTTTCTTAAGCAGTTCATTAGTTCCTGTATTACTCGACACACCGGATTTGGGTTTTTAAACGAATAATTTATTAAGTTTTAACATAAATTAATAGCGAAATTGTAAAAGGTTTTTTATGTAGAAGTGCAATGTTTACCTCTTAATTATAGAATGTAAAATAATGTTAAATGCGCTGTAAATATCTTAGTTAATGTGTTAAATCTCATGTTTTTGTATGTTGATGAAAAATCGTGAATCATTTTGGACGTAATGTTTTGGTAACCGTAGGTATTTTAATTGATCTAAATTGGGGAAATGGTTATTACCAAAATGGGAAATGTCCTTCTGGGGGTTAGTAGGTTGATGGTTTATTCTATACATGTATTACGTAATAGGAATTAGTGGCAAATTTTGGACGGCCTACTAAGGCTTATTTTGAGTGCACGGTTTACGGCTCGCTTTCGACTGTGCTGGTGTTGATGGTTCGATCCTTACACGGGACAAATCGATGTGTGATTCGCAGAAGACTTGTTCTGACTCTGGGTGTGCTCTGTGTGTGTGTAAAATGTACACACACAATTTGTGAACACAGGAGTAATTCATAGCGCGGGCGTCGTTTTTTTTTTAAATATAATAATAGGTTTTTGTCATAAGCATTCCTATTTTACACAGTTGATAATATAATTTCGTTTATCTTCTAAAATTATAAATGCTAGCTTTGTGATGTCTGTTGGTGTGTTTATTGCTCGTTCACTCAATTTTTTTTATATCATGTAGTTTTAAGACTAGATCAACCATTCTTAAAGTGTGCTCTGCCACCGAATCCCGGGTTTAAAAAAAAGTTTGAGAGCGCTTGCCCTAGATTAACATTTAGTTAAGCTATTTTGTACCGACATATCACGCGAGCAGAGCCGCAGGCATCAACTAGTAAGATATGAGTAAGGAGACCAGTAAAGCATGACTCAGGCAAGAAACGATCCATTATTGGTTTCTTATGCGATGTTTATCTATTGATTAAACTGTTGGTTAAATCTAATTAGTTTTTTTTTACAAATTAGCCTTTTTTGTAAACCGTAGTTATGTAAAAGGAGCACATGCTTTTAAGGGACGATATATTTAACTCTACAAGCCACATAAAAACACAGATTCACATTTTTTTTTTTCGAATAGGCGTTCGGAACTTTTTAGACAGTTAAAATAATGGCGTACAGTATTAGTATTATATAGCGGTTAACTGTCTAAAACTTTATCAAGGTAAGCGGCTAAGTCAAATACTTCTATAAAAATGCAATACCAGACAAAAATCCAGTTCATCCAAACAATCCACAACTCAAAAGTCCGAAAATTCCAAAATGACATTTCGAAGATCATAAACAAAAGTTGGTTAGTTTTAATTACAGGTTAGCAAGGGCATTCTCACGAACAGCCGCAGATTCCTGCTTTTTTTTTAATTCGCTTACGTCACAAGCTTCGCGGCAATGCATTCGGGAAATGAACCGGAACGGCCAATTCAGTGAATATTGCTTTGGCAAACTTTTATAACTATTTTTATGTCTTTTGGACGATATGTGGTTATACTCGAAGAATTAAGATGAAAAAATAAGGGCTACATTTTTATTATTGTAGTTCAATGTAAAACTTTAAAATATTATGTCGTAACTAAAATAAATATAGTCAACGCCAAATTTAAAGCGTGAATTCTAAATGACTAAGACAGCGAATTTTATACGCTATCTATCTCCAGAACCGTCAAGAATTTCGTTTACTAGATTTTTACTATAGATGGTTAACTGACATTATTCCCAATACACGAACAGAGCTACGCGTTCCAGATAAAATTCACGTTTAAGTTTAGTAATGTATGGATTTTGACAATTTTTACCCGTCCCGGGAAAAATCTTTGATAAATAAATAAATAAAATAAATATTTCACGACTCAGACACAACGCCATCTAGTCCCAAACTAAGCAGAGCTTGTACTATGGGTACTAGAAAAACTGATACTAATACATTTAATTATACTCTTACTACATACATACTTTGTAATTTGACAGTCTAATTGTTGCAAAAATATAACAGTAAATTTTCTTCATGATTCATCTTGACATCTATAATCTCTGGTAAGTACTACTGAATGACATGTTATTGCCATTTGACAGTTCGCGTTACAAAATGGTTCCAATTTTGAATGAAGGTAAAAATATAGTTGATGGTACGGCTTCTAATTCTAGACTATAATGTTTTTAACGCTGTACAATTTACGAGGCAGACGATCACTAATCAACTTTAACCAGTTTTACGGGTGTTACTAGAACGCAATATTTCCCATATTTATTGCAATTATTGCAGTATTCTTGCTGTTTTAAATACTCGTTTACGCTAGAGACCTAGTTTTTTTAGTATTACTGGTTTACTAGAATAGCCTGGGAATATGTTATGAATGTTTGCTTGTAATTTCAGGCATTATCTAACCTGCCTTGGCTGATTTACCCACATTTTTTTGCCACTGTGCAACATAAAATATACTGAAATATGACAGGAGCTGAGTCTCTTGTAATGTTATCTGCCTACAATTTTGGAGACAGAGGCCCGACAATTAAATAGACATTCTCATAGTAACTCGCCAATATTATCAGACTAATATTATTAATGTCGTAAACCATCAAATTCTTGCATTATATTAAGGTAATGAAGAGATTCTGTCTCTCTTAGGGCCAGACTTGCCAGTACTGAATACCAAAAAAGTTTTATATAGTTATCTGTCATTTAACTCTATAAAAAATTGAATTTTTTTGTGTCTCAGATAAGTTTCAAATCGAAGGCTATCCTCGTTAAAATCAATTTCTTTTAATCGATTTTTCAATCTTATATGTGGCCTTGGCATAACGGATAAGGCGATCGAGAAGTCGTGGGTTTGAATCCTGGCCATTACACCACGGTGCGGTGGTGAACTATAGTAGTAATTTAAAAAATAGAAAAAAAATGTATCTTCTAACCTTTCCAGCTAGCCTATCCTACATACACAGTTGACACCATTTCCCAAAAACGAATATAGAATCTAGGTTTCAAATATCGAATCAAGCTATGATGAGTCCATAATAATATTAAAACGATAATCAAATGAGTCTATTACCATACTATTAAATAGTAGCGTTGCAAGTGAAGGCGCATTGCGTAACTTGCATTCTTGAGCCGAATGCGTACTGAAACCGAGCGCGAGGTAATCGGACTTTCGCGGCGAATCGTAATCTCCGATTTCGCGATTATTGTAGCATCGATGTGGTTTTAACGATGCGTAATCGATTTTTTTTAACATTTTGATTTTCTCACGGTTTAATTCAAGGATGAAAGGGTTTAGTGAAGAAAGAGATTATTATTGGTGATAGTTTTATGTCATCACATTTTTTTATAAATGTTTACTGGCTGGATTTTAAGGTCATGTTAACATGCTAGTCTTTTTACTGATTATTATTAATATTTTAGTAAACAAGAGCGGGATTATCACCATAATCTAGTAAAAGCAAAACAATATTTTTGAATTAAAAAATCATTTTATTTCCATACGTGCTATATTACATCAAAAAGTATATGAAGTTATTGTATATTTGGTTCAACATTCCAGTAACCTAAGCGTTAAGAAAAAGTTTATGTAACAACAAAATCTAAGCGAAAATAGTTATATTTCTGCTAAATTGTTAGTCATGGGAACACTTTCCAGTCAAAATACCACAGACAAGTTAAATAATACTGATAATTTAAAATTACTGTTTTCACTTCGAACCCGTCATAAGATCGACTCATCAAGTTCATCGAATCAATTCGGACGTCAGTTGGTACAACTCTATACATCTGAAATTATGTTAAAATCACCCTTATTGCTTGCTAATAAGGTCTATATCAACTTACTTGTTATGTTTGTAAGAATGCTATTAGTGAAGTAAAATAATAAAAAAAATAAAATTCATTTATTAAAATACATTGGTCAAATACATAAGCGATAACAGCATTTAATATTATTGTATTCGCTCTTTCGAGCGATAACAATAATGTTTTACCTGCCCCACCCCATGATGTAATACAATAAGTTAGTATTGATTGACATATAGCAAAATAAGTTATTTTGATTATTTTCGTGTCAGCAATATGACGTAACTTTTTGAATACAAATATTAACTTGCGAACCCTGCTATTTAAAGCTTCTATGTGCTCTTTAAAAGATAGAGTATCATCTATAATTACACCTAAGTATTTTATTTTATTTGTTTTTTTAACTAACGGGCACATGCATTGTTTTTGCGAGGCAGTGGGGTCATTGCAATAGTGAGCGTACAAGCGAGAGTTAGTAATGTTAGATGTATTGCGCATCGAAAAATTCATGTAATTTGTTTTATTTGCATTTAGTGTTAGCAAGTTTTGTTGAAGCCATTTATTAACAGTATTGAAGCCGTGCTGTGCGTGCATGTGGACTTCTGCTTCTGACGCGCCCGTGAAAAGTAGGGCAGTGTCGTCAGCATAAGAAACTATTATTCCGTTTTCTATCTTTAGATTACAAAGGTCATTTATATAGATTAAAAATAGTGTAGATGACAAGACACTTCCTTGGGGAACGCCAAAAGATGTGGTTTTTTGCTCAGCGCTGGTGACATTGCCAATTTTTACGCACTGGGTTCGATCTTTTAAATAACTGCTGAAAAGTTTAAGCTGCGTGCCTCTAACACCTATGCTGTCAAGTTTACGCAGTAGAGTAGGTATAGAAACAGAGTCGAAGGCTTTTGCGAGGTCCAGGAAAATACCCACTGTATGGTTACCTTTATCAAGTTCTTGTACTATATAGTTAGTTAAATGATGTACGGCATCGGCAGTGGATACTTTGGGTCTGAAACCAAACTGAGTCTTTGACAATATTGATTTTTCTTCTAGATATTTAATTAATCTTGAGTTTATGATTTTTTCAAACACTTTAGATAAAGAAGTCAGTAATGAAATAGGTCTGTAATTAGTTACTTCGGTTTTACTCCCGGATTTATATACGGGAACAACAATTGCTTTTTTAAGGCAGTTTGGAAAAATTCCTTTGGATAAACACTTGTTAAAGATGTTTGTTAGTGGTGGTGTTAAGATATTCCTTGCTTTTTTTAAGAAAATGTTCGATATGTTATCCCATCCTACTGCGCAATCATCTTTTAGCCCCATTATTAACCTTTCGACCTCAGTTTCGTCAGTGTCTAATAGTACAAAAGATGATAATATGTGTCTATTTTTTGGAGCAGAATAGTTTGTTGTGAATTGTGTCTGATGCTGTATTTTTTCTGCTAGGGTCTTACCTGCATTTATGAAGAAATTATTCACAATGTTAGCGGATGTGTTTGGCGAACCATGTGCTTGTAATAATCCTGAAGATGACTCAGTTTGTTGTTTCGTAGTGTAGGTTACATTTTTAATACATTTCCATATTTTTTTAGTACTTGACCCAGCCTTTAAAAATTCATTCTTATCATAATTATTTTTAACTTTTCTCACTAGATCGTTGCAAAAGTTACGATATCTTTTGTATGTTATTTGTAGAATGTAGTTATTGGGCTGCGATTTAGATTTTTTGTGCAATTTGTCTCTTTGCCTCATACAGCGTACGAGACCCGGGGTAATCCACGGCTTTATGTTGCGATTTTTATTACTTAATCGAATAGTGTAGGTGTTTTTCTTAGTTGCATTTTGTATCTCTTCTATTAAGTAAGACATACAAAAGTGCGGATCATCAGAATTGTAAACTGGGGCAAAGTCAATGTTGTTTAAGTCATATTCGAGATTATTCACATTTAGTTTAGCAAGTGTGCGAATAATTTCTGCTTTAGGTGGTTTGCAATTTAAGGTTAGTAGGACAGCGTTGTGATCGGTTATTGACGAGTTAATTACAAATGTTTTGGATGGAAATTTTGATTTAAGAATGATATGGTCCAAACATGAACCACTTTGATGTGTGGGAAGTGTGTGCGCTGGTAGCAAGCCATGAAAAGAACATAGATTTAGATACTCTTGAGAATTTGTATCGGTGCTGCCTGGGAGGATATTGATATTTATGTCACCGAGTAAAATTATGTTTTTGAAGTATGATAGGTGTTGGAGGGCGTCATTCAGAGAATCAGTAAAATGTGTAGTATTTCTAAAAGAAGGTGGTCTGTATATTGCTAGTATAGCAAAATCTGATCCAATTTTAATTAACAACCTATTACAGTCGTTTATGTTAGGTTCATCAATTATAACATTAAGGTGATTTTTGGCATACACTATAACCCCATCATTTTAATTATAGTTCTTACTGCTATAGTAAGTGGTATATCCTGACATGGTAGGTAGATTATATTTTTTGGATAGCCAGCATTCGCTTAAGACAATGAGGTCACAGTCTATGTCCAGCCTTTGCAGGAAAACACATAGATTAGTAAAATTCTTATAAATACTGCGGATATTTAATGTTAGTATGGTTAGTGGGCTACTATACGAAGAAATATATTGTTTGCAATTATCAGCATCACAGGCATTTGCTTCTGATACAGAAAAGATATCTATCTCATTAATTATATTATAAATCATATTTAAAAAGAAACTAGTATAAATAAAAATAGGTCAGGTAATACCTTTAATAACGGCGCTCTTAGGCGCCCTCATAATCGATCGAGTTGACGTATCTTTGTTCGGCCATTATTTTCGCCGGGCAATCGGCGGCTCCCGTCGCATGACTGCTAGGTTTCTTGAAGCGCAGACAGGTAGCACATTTAGGCACTTCTGCCTTATGCGTACAGTCATTTATTGAGTGTCCTTGCTCGCCACAATGTCCACATGTGTACGTAGATTCTCGACATGATTTCGCCGCATGACCATACTGCTGACACTTATAGCATCGAGTAACCAACGTGAAATCTCTCACTGGGCAGGACGACCAATTAACGAAAACCCGCTCCTTAGCTATCAGCGCTCTGCGTATGTTCGCTGGTACTTCAATGACATAATTACAAGTCTCGGCGTCTTTTTTACCTGATTTGTGGCTTAGCTTAATTGTGCTCAAAAAGGTATCGAGGTCGGCATCTTGGAGTATATCGGCGACATTTTGGCGGTAAAGGCAGGTAAAGACTTCCTTTTCTGTCATCGTTGAGGGCACTCCTATTACAACTACTCTAGGTTTTCGTTTAAAGGGCTCGTCGACTGTAAGGCCTGATGATGTTAACTGCGCATATTTTTTTAGCTTTTCTACGTCTTCCTTCGTTTCAGTGCTAATTATGACACCACCATTCTTGGTTTTACGAAGTCCTCTTACTTGTAGCTTCATCTCTTCAGGGCAAATTATTTTCTGTACAAGAGTCTTTGTTTCCTCGCTGGATTTCTGTTTATCATTTGGATAAATGGCAACAGAGCTTAGTTTTAGCGGCTGAATAAAATTGTTGGTGCCTTTTTTGACCATATCGGCAAAGGAAGTCCCCGTTGTAGGTTTTGACTTCACTTCTTCAATACTTTGCCTGAGGTTCTCTAGGTGCATCGATAGGTCCACTTTTTCTTGGAGGGTCTTAATGATAGAGTGGGCTTGAACTGCTTTTTGCTTGACAGATTGGTACTGGATCGTCAATTGCGAAGTTCCATGGAGGATTTTCCGACACATACCATTTATTCTTAGTTTCTGGTCAGAGTTTAATTTGCCATCGTTAGCAATAGAGCATATCTCATTTAGCCCTTGATCTATGGTAGCCAACCAGTTTTGTAGTTCAGGCGTTGGAACAACCTCTAACAATTCGTCGGCTTGTAGTCGAGGCGTAGGCGTAGGCGGCGGGGTGCGCGCAGTCCTGCCACTGCGGTTAAAGGGACTGTTATCCATTTCAATGATGATTTGTTTGGTTTTTAGTCACTAAACATGTTGACACACTTAATACAGTACTTAGAACGTTTTCACTTATTTACATTACTACCGGTTATTGAAGCAACTAGGTCACGATTCAGCGATTCGTTATTTAATTTTATTTAATTAATTAGCGAATACGTCTGTACTCTACGGAAAGACAATGTTGGAATGTGACGTTTTGAAATGTCAAATACAATGAAGTAATGAATTTGTCTACGCACGGGCATTCTTTTCATGCTGTCAATATCATGTTGTCTATTGCTCGAGGCAATTAGGTACCTAATTGAATTAAAAGATCCTATTTATACTTAAATAGAAGACCAGATTTTATAGTTAAAAGATTACGACTTATTTCTTTTATTATAAAATAATATATGTGTTTTTAACATTTAAAATTAAGATTCATTTTACCTTTATGAACTTTCAGCTAAGTTAATTCATGACTCATTTGACAAATATTTCGTATGAAATTGTCAAAGTTGACATTTGATGATGAAACAAGCGAATTCAGCCTCAAGTGTTTTGAAATGAAAGGTGGATCATGGTGCTTTGTTAATAGTATTGTACACTTAATATAAAAATATATTTTCGTTTTTTAGATTTTGGCATAGACTAATTTAGGTCACCCAGGTGCTTTTCTTTTATTCCAGTATCTATAACTATTAATTTATTAATCCGAATATAATAATCAAAAACAACTCGTATATTTTCACTTAAGCAACAATCTCTAACATCAACTACGAAATACAGATTCTAGCCATCGAGTCTCCCATTACAACCGAATCAAAATGCAAATCCTACAATCCATACAACCCACAGCTATGACTAATACAAACCCACATTACCAATGATACTGCTCATAAAATATGCAACCAATTAAAGAAAACCTTTATCTAATCAAACGCATATAGGAAGTTGAACATCCTTCAATAACTCGGCAATTAATCAATGAAAAAAATCACGAATGCGCTCTGTATTGTCTTTGATTTTTTTATAAAATAGCTGTACGTTCAGTTACAGCAAATATTATTTAAAAAAAAATGGGGTGCCTAGGCTCTAATTTTAATCAAAAGCTATAACAGTTTGTACAGTAATGTTGTTTTCTTTTTCATGCCAAAAATATTTTGTGGTTCTTATTACATATCTAAAAAAAATAATGTAATTAATAATAATTAATAATGTATACTATTGTATATAAATATTATTATTATTTTTTTAATTCTTAGTGTATAGTTGTAAATATTTAAGTTATATATTTTTCAGTTTGTATGTAACTCAATTAATTGTCAATATAAAGGTTATATTTCTAAAAAAAAAATCCAGTAGGTATATCACTCGACCTGGCTGGACATGACGAGATTTTATTTTTCTGATTACAAAAAAAACAAAGAGCAATAAGGTGGCAGCCCTATTAGTATTTAAAACACTACCGTATGTAGTATTGTAGTCTATGAATTTGCATTGCATTGTTATCAGAACCCTGACCTAGCTTGTTATTTGTTATCAATTAACAATGATTTAACATGCAGATCTTGAAAACATGTGGGTCATTCGTGATAACAAAGGTTTTATTTAGGCTTAAAATAAACTTCAGCAAAAATAACGACGAAGTATCATTTACTTGCTTGTATTTCCTTCAATTTTTATTCTAGCCGTGGGTCCATTTCGAAAGTAGATTCTCTATAATAAAAAAAATTATTTTTCTGGTTGAAGATATCTTTATTTCTCATAAGAATTAAATTCACTTACATGAGAAAAGCAGTAGGTACATGCAAATATTAGTCGAGGCGGCTACAGTCCAACACTTTCAATTAACATTTCACATCAAAACACATAATTACAATATGCCACATTAATTAATTATAAACAATACTACAGGATTCAATCGCTAAATAAAATTAAATCACGAGTACAAATAAATAAATATCACAATTTTGTAAAAACACAATTTGCTTATTTTGTTATTGAGGGTAAATCTTATTCGACGCTTCGCGGCAGTCACTAGTCGGCGCGCTAAACTACACAGAATGAGCGTAGCTAGAAGCGACATGTAAACATGACTGTGTTTTGCACGTATTTGGTAAAAGTAATATTGCTATTGAGCGAAATACTAATTGATAATTGATTTTTTATTTTATTAACTTGCAGTTATGGTTAAAGTATGGTTTCACATTTACATAATATATTTATTATTTAATGATATTGCATATTATGTATTGTAAATATTGTAATTCTATAACTAATTGATAATTTTATTATTGAATTTATTTAATTTATTGTTTATTTATATGAAATAAATTTCTTTGTAAATTAATTTATGTTGTATTCTGAATAGCATTAATTAATATCTAAATAATGTTGCCTTTTTTATTTTTCAAGTGGGATTTTAACAACTTTTTAAATATTGGCATACTTTTGGCTTCTTTTATGCATTTTGGCAGATTGTTAAACAACTGGGCACCCTCATACATAAGACTACGTTTTCCATAATTAGTACGCGGCGAGTAAAGTTTAATATCTTTCGCATTTCGTAGTTTCATTTTATGTTTAGCATATTTTTGAGTAAATCTTATTTGTGTATGAAGGTTTTTGTTTAATATTTTTCGTATCAATACACAACTTGAGTATACATAAGTCTGAGAAACATTCATTATTTTAGTATCGTTATATATCTTTTGTGTTGCAGTGAGGCAATCATAGTGGAATAATCTTTTTATTAATTTATTTTGAGCGACTTGTAATTTAGCTATATTAGTTTTGGCCGAAGTACCCCAGATTTCTATTAAATAATCAATATGTGACTTAACTAGCGAGTTATAGATGGTGTAACGCGTTGGGATTGGTAGACAACGAACTATGCCACGAAGAGCTCCTGTTAATGCTGTTAGTTTAGATTTGACTTTTTCGATATGTGGTTTCCATGTTAGATGACTATCTAATATAAGGCCGAGATATTTTTCGTGATCCACTTTAGTAATGTTTTGATTATTTATCGTTATAGGTGTGTGATGTGGTATTTTTTTATTTTTGGCTGAGAAAATGATATAATTTGTTTTAGAAACATTGACTGTAAGTAGATTATACTGAAACCATGTATTCAATTTATCCAAATCCTTTTGGGCATCAACTAATACGTCACTAATTGTATTGCCAAAGTAAAACAAACAGGTGTCATCGGCGTATAGCGTTAAATCACCAACCAGACCAATTTTATGAACATCATTTATATAAATTAAGAATAACAACGGGCCCAAGATAGAGCCCTGCGGAATGCCGAAGGTTATTGTTTTTGGAGCGCTTTGTACTTGGCCAGTTTTAACAACCTGTTGACGATTTGTTAAATACGATTTTATTAATTCTAAGGTTTTGTTAGTTATTCCTATGTTGTTAAGTTTTTGAATAAGTATTTTATGGCTGATTGTGTCAAAAGCTTTCTGTAAATCAATGAATACTCCAAGTGCAATTTGCTTTTTGTCAATATTCAGCTTAATCTTAGTGACAAGATCTATTGTTGCTGATAATGTATTTGATTTTGGCCTAAACCCATATTGTTTCTCGTAAAGAAAATTGATTGAAGTTAGGTAGTTGTCAAGTCTATTGTAAATTACTCGTTCATAAATTTTTGAAAGCACTGGTAAGACAGAAATTGGACGGTAATTACTTGGCTCCAGTTTACTACCAGATTTAAAAATAGGTGTTACTTTTGCTACCTTCAGGCTATCGGGAAATATTCCCTCTTGTAAATTTTTATTTATACATGAGGTTAATTCGTCCAAAATTATTGGAGCGACGCATTTAAGTGACTTTGTATTTATGCCATCTAGTCCCGAGCTAGTGTTACAATTTAGGTTATTAATTATTTTGGCTATTTCCTCAGATGTTACTGGTATAAATTCAGTTAGTTGATTATTAGTATTATTTGTTACGGTAGCTTCAGTTATACATGTTGAAAAATTATGAAAACGATCAGGAATTTTGTTAGCTAATACGGACCCGATATTTGCGAAGAAATCATTAAAGCATTCACATATGTCTTGCTCGTTTGTTAGAAGTCCCGTCGGCGTTTGTAATTTGTTTGGAGCTACTTCTTTTTTTATTTTATTGTTCGAGATGCTATTAATAAGTTTCCATGTCTTTTTTGGTTTATTTTTACACTTTTTGAATACATTCAGATAATAATTAGATTTAGTATTTTGTATTTTTACAGAAACTTCATTTCTTTTCTTAATAAACTCATCTCTTATAATAGAATTTTTAGGATCCAATTTGTAACAATTCCATAGTACATTTCTTTCATTAATATCTCTTATTATTTCTTTATTGATCCAATCTTGTCTTGGCGGGTTAAGTATTTTTATTTTACTCATCTTACTATTGCAAACACTGGATATTAGTCTTTCTTGTAGTAGTTCAAATATTGAATCTTGGTTTTCATTTACGTTTCCTGATATAGTCGTGAACAATTTGTCGTAGTTTATTGCTTCATATTTAATTTTTGGTCGGTGAGCTTGATTTCTTTTTATTTCCAGGTAGATTTGTTTGTGATCTGACATGGGGGAGTCCACAATAGCAAAATGAAAAGAACTATTTTTTATATCGGTACACACATGATCAATTATAGTTTTAGTTGATGAAGTCTCTCGTGTGCAGTACTTTTCTTCAACTAGGTTCAATAAAGTAAAACCATTTTCCTCTATAATCTCCTTGTAATCTGTTGTCAAACGTTCCGCGCGTAACAAGTTGAGGTTAAAGTCCCCAAATATCAATGCTCTCTTTCTTGCCGCTAGCTGTTGACTATAGATTTCGAGGAAAACATCGGCGTTTGTCAGACTTGGTTTCCTGTACACAGCTCCAATATCGATGTCATAATTATCTAGGTGTACCCATAAGTAGTGATTGCCATGCAAACACTTTTCTTCAATAAGATGGTGTTTTAGGGTATCTAGGGCAAAAATAGATACGCCTCCGCCCCTTTCGTTGTTTCTATGACTGTAATAGTGCGTGAAGCCTGGCATTTGAATTCTATTAGCTTCGTCTGGTGTTTTTATCCAAGTTTCAGTTAAGACAATTACGTGGAGATCTTTTTGGAAGGATTGGATTACACAATTCAATTCATCCAACTTACCAGGCTTGATAATACTGCGAACATTGGCGTATAAAAATTTTATGGACTTTTTACTTGTTTCAATGGTTTTGTAATCGTTAGCAATCTGATACGTTATGTTTTCCTTGCAATAAATATCCTTATTTCCTATTATGCTTTTAGTAATTTCTTTTAGTTTTTTGACGGATCTTCTATTATTTTTGGAATACCTTTAACATATTTTATTATGAGGTTAGGATTTCCAATTTCAATACGGCGTTTAAGTTCTTCTTTAAGTGCTTTCAGATAAGTTTGTTGTTGTGGTGTTTGATCGCAAAATACTTTAATAGTGTCGCTATTTAATTTGGTTTTGTTTTTTAGTATAGTAATGGCTGATTCATAAGATTGCAAACAAATTTTTATTGGGCGTTGCTTGTTAGGATTATATTTCCCTAGACGAATTATTCTATCTGGTTCTGGGCAACTGTTATCAATCAACTTCAGTATTTTGGTTACTTCATTTTTATCTTTAGTCAATCTTTCATCTTTGTGAGACGAAATCGGTTCAGGGATGCCAACAATAATTACATTCTTGCAACGTATTTCCCGTTCTTTGATTTCCGACATTATTGTTTCGTTAGTTTCTGCCGTGTGCAATGGTTGTGGAATGGCTGTAGTTATCTTCAGCTTACTGATTTCAGATTGTAATATTTCGATGTTTTTCTCCAAGACTGAATCATTATTTCTCAAGGTTGTGATATCAGATTTTATAAGGTTTTGTTCTGTAGTTAAAACACCAATGGCGGTCTTAATATCACATACTTGCTCTTTGATATCGGTGATGTCACTAGATACCTTATTCATGAAGTCTTTCTGGTTAGCACTCATAGTATTTATCAGCTTCATCATATGTGACATTTGTTTACTTAACTCACTTAACTCATCACGGATAGAAACCTCTTCTTCAGCTTGCCTTTTCTTTTTACGGTGAGTGACTTGATAAGAATCGATAGGCTCTTGAGATTCATCTTTGTCCGGTAGGTCTGGCTGGGAATCACCACGACGTGTAGATGTGTCGCTTCCAGTAGGTGAGCGGACCACGCTCATTATGATCCGTGTTACGGTTTAACCTTAACTGGTGTAAAACGTCCCAACTGCACTACACAAAACAACTCACTTTTAACTTTAGGAGCAGTTATTTACGGTTGAAATTAGCTTGCGATAAAAAATTATTTTAATTTATAGATTTAGTGACACGTCCGCTCTGTATGCCGCCGCGAATCGGAACTAAAATTGATATACAATAAAATTTACGGAGATATCGCTGGAGAAACAAAAAAAAATATACGCGTCGAACATAATTCCTTTTTGTTAGTCGGTTAAAAATAATATATGACGAAATTAAAAAACAAACATAGATTATGTCGCCTCACATCGTACCTAATTAAATTAAATAACTTTATTTTCGAATAAATACAAAATTAAGCATAAATTACATGCAATAAGTTGATACTTAGTTAACATCCCTATCCTTAAATGACATTATGTAATCGTTCAACAATCTTCACGTTACAAATTATTCGAATTGCATTAAATCAGCCTCACGAAACTTAGCTACTTAGTAAAAAGACCTTAAAGCGATATTTACAGCAATTTGCAAATGTATGTAACTACTTAGCATTCTTAGCAATACTATTAGGAAGGCAAACGATTGCAAAGCCGTAAATTCAGACATTTACAAATAGCAAATAACTCAACTCAATGCTGCGCTCTAAAATTTCGCGCCGTATTTTGACAGTTATTTTTTTTTAGAAGCACTGACGTGAGCCGATTGATTAAATTGTTAACAACATAAATTAAAATACATTGCAGTTATTTTCATTATGTTGGCGTTCTATTTTTAATTCTATTCACATACAACAATAAACTATTAATTGGCAACACTTCCCGCGGGAAATAAGTTTTTAAGCAAAGGCATAATTAGGTTAGCCTTAAAATAATTTTGTAACGATCCTACATAGCTTAAAAACTCTTTTCTATGTCAGGGCCTGAAGCCGAGCGTGTTGGGCGTGGTACGTAGGTGTGGTGCGGTGATTCTTTGTTTAAACACCTTTAATGTTATTGTTCGAGCACACGCTCATATTATTGACAATGCTTATTAAATGAAGGGGTATAGATTTGATTTACTGCTTCAATGAGTACGGCAATAAAACGTGGTTGTGGTTTCGTGAACTAACTGGAGGAAGTTTACACTATCGTTTTACCGGTTTTATCTAGCTCTAACCGCAACATTATCCTCTCAACCTGTTGTTCTATGTTCTTTAGTCGTAGTTTAGTCTGAATTCTGAACATCAGTTTTGCACCGTTCCATTAAACCACCATATCTAACTATTACCTTGTGGTTTATAAGTATTATCAGACCCCGAATTACAGTCAAGTTAAGTATTTTTCTACAAAAAATATTTTAAATGTTAATATCAAGTTCTCTAAATTACCTGTATTCCAATCAAACAAATCTTTGTCCATATGACAAAGCTGTGTTTTTAAGATCAATAATAAAGTAACCAGTTCGTATAAAAAAAATACTTAATACGAAAATTTTTGTTTTCAATGAAGTTGAGTTCTATAAAAAGGGCTTTATAATTTCAGTTTTATTCACAAAATTACGGGCACGCAGTTGTATAATATCGCAGGATTAACCAAGATTTACATACTGCACGCAAGCATTGCCGCGACGCGTTTAAGCGGAAACGGAAATACGATAACTGCTGAAAACACCTCGTTTCAAGTTGATTTGTCTTGTCTGTCTGGGTATTCCTAAGAAAAAGTTAAGTGCTTCTTATAAAAATAAATTAAAGTGCAAGGTCTTACATTTAACATGCATGGTATATTTTTTCTTTAATAATGATTGAAGTTTTTTTATTCTACTATTATTATTCTATTATTTATTCAAATTCCA
Source organism: Hypena proboscidalis (assembly GCA_905147285.1). NCBI lineage: Eukaryota > Metazoa > Arthropoda > Insecta > Lepidoptera > Erebidae > Hypena > Hypena proboscidalis. The sequence continues at coordinate 5,924,583 of LR990147.1, forward strand.
TACCATTCAAATTTGGAACGTTATTGCATTTAACGCGAGCAGAGCTGCGCGTTCCAGATAAAATTTACGGCAAAGTTTAGAAATTAATGGGATTTGACATCCTTTACCCGGCCCGGGGAAAAATCACTTTGAAATTTGACACTCCATTGTTGCAAAAGTATAAGCGTATATTTTCTTCATGTTGTATCTTGACGTCTATTATCTCTGGCGCCGAGCTTCAGTTTTACAGCTGACCAATAGAATGACTTTTATTTTGTCTATTCTTCCTGCTATTGGTAATTTACGCGTTACCTAGCATTTGATGGACAATAAACGTTATGGTACCGCCTCTGTTCTCAATTTGCAGGTAACTAATATTCAGTTTATTTATACAACCTTCATATTGATAATTAGGGTAATGGGTCTAGACATAGTTACAGTAATTGGAATTTTCAATTGTGTAGTTAATACATTTCCCAGGACAATATTTAGTTTTCGATGGAAATTAATTAGGAAAATGAAGTGTAAGCGTATCGATGGTAACAATTTTAATTAAAACAAACTTAATTATACAACAACATTAATTAATCATTTGAATCTAATAGATTAATTACTTTCATATCAAGAACACAACTAAACGGGATAATTTAATAAGAAGTTGAATTATACAATTAAAAGAAACATAATAAACTAACAACTGACTGACTTATATACTAAATGCCTAATCTAAGAGACTCCAGCCAGTGGGCAAGGTTCCCAAAATGCTGGTAGCATTGCCACATTGCATAAAAAAAAACATTTAAAGTATTACACTAAACAAACTTATCATTTCAGTTGTGATCAGAAAATGGTATATAAAAACCGGCCAAGTGCGTGTCGGGCCAAGCGCTTCCGTTAGATGGATAGACGGGCAGACAGACACGGCGAAACAATAAAGGTTTCTTGTAGGTACTACGAAAACCTAAAAAAATAAAATAAAAATATTTCAAAGAAACAAAAGAGTATATCAATAAGTCTACAAATCGTCACATACAAATTAATTATTAGGCTAATTAAATGGTCAAAGATTGTCGAGAAATCTGAATAAACAGCAACTAGCAATTTTCTTAATTTATTATACAAAAATCTTGGTACATGATAATAAGCATTGTATAATTCTTATAAGATTGCTACAATGTTAATGATTTATGATACCTGTAAAAGTCATAACTGAAAACAATGTACCTATCCAATTAGTAGTTTTAGTTAAGTTGCATTTACACTGCAGAAAAAGACGTAACTACGACGTCATACTAAGAGTTTAGATACCAGTTCCATCTAAATTGTAGCCTTCTAAGATGCAGGTGCAAATATTTAAAGAGATGCAGAACTAGTGATATATTCGTAGTAACGATATAATAAATAATGATAATATTTAATATAATGATATATTTAATAGCAATTCTGCCAGCATTTTGGGAACGTTGCCCACTGGTAGCGGTCTTTTAGGTTAGGTTTGTACATAGATTTAGCTTTTAGTCATTTATTTTTAGGTTAGTAGACTTTTTCTTTTTTTTAATAATATAACGAAAAAATAATACGTAGTAACTAGTTAGACTGATTAGTTGATTTGTGTTGCTAAGAGGATAGTGGTGCCCTGTATTTTCTTCTCTTTGTTTGGCAAGCTGTTACATAAAATGAAGCCTTTGGAAACTGGACCAACATCCATCCAACCCAGGTGTAAATTCACTGTAATATACCGTCTAAGTAGTAAAACGCATAAGTTGCATGTAGCCGTGTGATGCCGTGTACAAACACTAATCTTAACGAGATGGCTGGAGTTCTCAGGACCATTGCGAGTAATTAGTATAATTGACTAATGTATGACGAGTAAAACACGCTTAATTGCATAGGTATAATAATATCTTAGTCCTTCAAACGACACGTCTTTTGAACAAATTAGATTCACGCATTACAATACACTTTTTTGGTCTAGTCGCCATTTTTAGGCTTTTGAGACGTCATATTAATATAAAGATGTTATGAATGTCATCTACTATTTTCTGAATGTAATAGCAACTCTGTATCTAATACATGTCCCACTGCTAGGCTCGGGCCTTTTCTCATGATAAGAAGGGTTAGTCCACCACGCTGGCCAAGTGCGGACTGGTAGACTTCACACGGCCTCGAGCACTTTTTAGGCATTCTCAGGCATGCAGGTTTCCTCAGGTTCTTTTGTGCCAATCTTTAATAATATTTTTTGTTTTTGCATGTTCTAAAATGAAAAAGTACAACATAAAACTATTGTAAAACCGATATGCCTACTGTAATAAAATGGGAGCAAATTCTGCCCACAAACTGTGCTGCAGTTTGGCAGAAGATATTGTATGTGTAAACTATGTAGCAAAAACTGAATAAACACTTTTTCATTTTTTCATTTCATTTTTTTCACGATGTTTCCTTCACCGTTAGCGATCGATAATTTATATGACAAATACACACATCCCTTTGAAAAGACGAATCTAAATGATTTATTGTCGGAGGTGTGTGCCGGCCTATGGCCTATTAGTCACCTTAAATTGGACTTACTTACTTACTTAGTACGAAGCGATCTGAAATAAAACCTGTGTAAATGCACTTTAATATCAGTCTAAGTAGTAAAACGTATAGGTGATGCGTGTTGTACTAATCTTAACGAGACGGCCGAGGTTCCCAGGACCATTGAGAATAATTAGTATAATTGACTAATGTATGACTAGTAAAACACTCGTAATTGCTGATTTAATCCATACGGCGAAAATTGGAGCTGGTTCTTATCCGGTCGGAGCATTGCTAATATTAACATGAAATAAACTCCTCTTTGGTCCTATCCTTCTTCATCATTCATAATTTAGCCTATTGTAGTCCACTGCTGGACATAGGCCTCTCTCAATTTTTTATCCTTCTTATCTGTACGCCTAGATTCTTTGATGCAGTTTTTATCAATAGTTAGAGTAATAACAGAAATCTTATTATAATACATATTTACTACTTCTTTGCGTGTCAATAGAAAACACATGGAAATGCATAATTATTAAATTTTATTTCACCAAACATTCGGTGGCGCTCCACAGGTCGTCTATGGTACAGGTGGTGGGACATAAAGGTCATGATGTAAGAAGCACAATCATAATAGATAATACATACATATGATATACATATTATAAGTAAGTATAAATACATACGTGGTACCCAGAGGGAAGTGAAGGTGGGTTGTTAGTATTATAAATGTAAAAGTTTACGTGGATGTCTGGTCTGGATGTTTGATATTTTATAAGGCAAAATCTGCAGGATAGATTTTAGTAAAATTTGGCACAGATATAGCTTATAGCCTGGATTAACATAGAATGTGTCTTATTTTGATAAATATAGGCTGCTTTTAATTGAAGATAGGTAATTAATTACAACGCACGGATTTTGAAATCTTGGATAAAATCGCCAGCTCTTCTTAACATTCGGATAATAATGATTGGACTATGACGTCATCATCATAAAAACGTCAAAATACAAAAGGAATTAACGTCAAGAGTCGCAAGCCGTACTAAGGGGGCAGCCCGGATAATGTTCTTTTTTTAATTAGCGCCCAATGGTGGTATTAGTCGTTCTTCGATTGAGCTCTCTCACAAATACTATGATTTCACGCATCAATGATATCGAGGGTCCAAGGTTAAGTATCTCCCGTACTTTCACTTTCAAATTAGCTTTTTCCTTCATAACAAGGTATCAGCTCAGCACTTTTTGCCCGATTCCCAGCTGATCGGTAATAATTTATACGTAATTGACTACAATAGGTGAGAACTAAGAAAAAAAAATGTCTGATTAAACAACTGGACTCGTTGAGTTAGTCATTTAGTGACTATGCGAGTTAGCGTATGCGATTCTTCACCTTCTCGGGTTTGATTCCTGAGTCGAGCGAACGTCACGTCAGGAAATTTTCAGTTACAGCATATGGTCAGGCTCACCCACCTATTTGCAATCTCTTTCGGCTGCAGGGGCGTAGCTAACGCCGTATCTGCCGTATAAATAAAACGGGGGCCCTGGAACACGGGGCCCCCAACGCAATTGCTGAAAGAAGTTTCAAAATAAAAATTACTGAAGAACTTCGATGGGACATGAACGCCAGTCAGACCTGTCACTATTGTCTGTAGAGGCAGACACTTTAGAAAAACTAAAGTCACATCAGCTATAAATGATTTAATAAATCAGTTTGGCGAAAAAAAGGCAAGGGGAATCGGTTCAAAGAAATTTATTTTCTCAAAAGAACTACATAGGTCACTTAACAGAGAAAAACAAACAATTTTTGAGTAAGAGGTATTCTTAAAAATATTTTAAAAACATGAATGGGAATGTATATTTAATTTGAATTGTTTTTATTTTTTTTGGAAAAAGTGAAATAGATTATAATTTAATTTAAGAATAAATATTTCTATTAATTTTATGCAAAAAAATATTTCTTTTGTGAGAAATCTTAACCCTTCATAAGGGCACCCAAACAATTTTTATACGGGGCCCTGTTGGGCTCACCCCTTTTCACAGCATTTTACTGGTGAAGTGTGAGTACCATACACCTCTTTGAAACAAAGTCGTGTCGTTATAATAAACAGACGGATCTAGGTATAGGCGTGGCCTCAATGACCAATAAAAAGTAGGTTACTCATACGCAGTAGGTATTTGTCGTAATTATGAGTAGGGTTTGCACGAAGTTTTTTTTTTATTGATACCTACATATTTAATGTAATGAATGACTGATGAGGCACGAACGAAATTTAAACTTAAAAATTCAAATTACAATATTTTTAACTCCTACATGATTATTTTTATAGCATTTAGCTATGCTTAGCAAATTATACTAAGAAACGGTTGAAAAAGATATGGGTTCAAATCCTCCCGTTCCATATCTTTTTCAACTGTTTCTTAGTACAATATTTTTATTGTAAATATTGGTATACATTGATGTTACAAAGCAGCAGCGAAGGCCGAGTGGTAGACCGTAGGACTGCGAAGGTAAAGGTCTCGGGTTCGAACCCCCGCCACATACTTTTGTCAATAAGTCGTTAAGATTCGTCTTTTCGAAGATATGTGTGTGTTTTTATCATATAAGTTATCGCTTGCATACGGTGAAGGAAAACATCGTGAGGAAACCTGCATCTCTGATAGTGCCTAAAAAGTGCTCAAGGTTGTGTGAAGTCTACCAATCCGCACTTGGCCAGCGTGGTGGACTATGGCCTAACCCTTCTCATCAAGAGAAGAGGCCCGAGCCCAGCAGTGGGACAAGTATTAGATACAGGGCTGCTATTATTGATGTTACAAAGTAAATTCCACCAAATTTTACCCAAAGGCATGCAATACAGATCATACTTAATCTATAATTATTATAGGTACTTACCCTTTAAGAAAAATTTGTTTGGGAAGTATTTATAACCAAATTAACACTAATTTACACAAGAATAACAATAAATAATAAAGGTCGTAAAACACAAAGTAAGATTAATTACAAATTTAAACATATATTTTTTATTTACTAGTTATATTGCCACAAATATTACATTAGTTAATAGCTATTTCCATGACCCATAGGATATTTCACACCTTTCTATGATTTTATTTCAAGAACTTATAATTGTTTTACATTATATTGATGTTTTGTCATTATAATAATTATTATGTTAATAAATAAACAAGTTAAGTTTATTTTTATTAAAACTGACGTGAGTTTGTAACATTATTAAAATTATGAAAATCAGTGCAAGACTGGCTGCGACTCAGGCGCGACGTATCGCACTCTCTTGATAATGCCTAGACATATAGGCGAAACCGCGGTCGACTTAATAGACCAACATTACGTGAGTAACACCCGTATTTTCATAATTTTAATAAAGTTGAGTTTAAACAAATCTACAGTTAACTCTTGCTCGTAAAAATTTTTGACCGTTAATCATCAATACAAATAAATGAAATTGGAGTGTTTGTTTTTAATGTCAAAATAACAATGTTTTGATCAGTTAATATAGTTATTTGCACAATACCTATGCCTAAAATACATTTTTAGAAATGTTGTCTGTCTGTCAGTTTGTTTTGACTAATATTCTAAACGGCTGGGACCGCTTTTAAAAAAAATTTAACACTACAAGGCGAAAGGCTACTACGTCTTATTAATGTATACAGACGAAACCGCGGCAGAAACAGTTCGATTAAAATTAATCTAAGCCCCGGTTATTCAAATCATTGTAATTATTATATTTTAGTATTATTTATGATTTATTTTTATATCATTTTTTGTTTTGTTCAAGCGCCTCCTTATGAAAATAAATGATTTGAATTTGGATTTTAAAGCTAGTTTTTTTAGTTTAGTGCTAATCTCGGGCACTACTCATCGGATTTTTATAATGTAAAAGAATTATAATAAACCGATAAAAAAACAGTTTAGACTAATATATCCATGTTTTTATTTATTATATTTACATTACGCTAAACTCCACGGTAGTGGAGTAAGGTCTTTAGGTTGAGCGAAGATCAAAGCGCTGGAGCAGCTACTACTTAATATAAGGAATGGGCTCTTTGACAGGTTTTTAAAATAAAGTTTATATTATTTAGTAGCGGTTGAGGAACCCAGTAAAAGTTGTATTTTTTAATTCTAGTACATATTTGCTGAAAAATATAAAATTCAAAATTCAATAAAAAAACAGCGCACCAAAACGGAACTTTGACAATATGGCGGTGCAATGGGATCGGTGACGTCACATGCCTGTAAATTTTGTGATCTATCAGTCTACGGTGGTATTACATTATCTTTGATGTTTACAGGCAGATGACGTCGTCATAAACCCGACCAATCAGGAGCGTTTTGTGTCACGTGACAATCGTTCATAAATATGCATTTTTATATACGGAATTTAAAATATAATAAATAATATTTTCAACTTACGTTAATAAATAACCATTTTTAAACACTATATTTTATCTAATTCTATACTGATTACAGTAATTGATACTTTATTTTTCGGATTGTCAAATAGCCCATTCCATGCGGATGAAGTCGCGGTCATATGCCTAAGTAAAAAGGTTAAGTAAAAACTAACCTCATTCTCAAAAAACTTTTTTTTTATCGGCTACAAAGAACAATCGCGGACTAATTTCAAAGTGCCAGGTTGATTAATGGAACTTTAAGTAAAAAGAAAAAGTTAACACTTTTTATTGCAAGTTTACAGGAATATGAACATGTTTTTTTTGTAACATCTTAATTTATGAACTGTCAGACCTGTCAGTCCAAGTCCAAAGTAATTAGTGACAAATAATTTTATTATTATAGGTAAGACTGTATCACGGTTTTGGTAATAACCTAGTTTTCTCAAAAGACATTCCTACTTTAGATAGGAAAAATGGATGAACGTGACGTCAGAAAATGACGTAACATATAGATGAAAAATTTTTCTGGCTAGAGGCGACCGTAGCTGGTTGGCGACTGCCCGGTGTGCAGAAGGTCGCAGGTTCAAATCCTGCCGGTCCCATAATTCTTCAACTGTTTCTTAGTACATATAACAAATTAATTACTCAAACACAGCTTTATAATAATAACATTTAATTTTAAACGAACGAAATGATTAACTTCCTTTTACGATATCAATCCCTTCCCTCGAAAAGTGTGTACAAAACTTGGCAGACAAATTAGAATAATCACATCAATTCATCATTGCTACCGGCGTTTATTCCTAGAGGGCACGAGTTTTTAATAAATTAGGGTTACCATGTCTTTGGATCTGAACAGCAGCGATCGCCGAGTGGGAAACCGTAGGACTGCGAAGTCAAAGGTCTCGGGTTCTATAACCCACGGCACATACCTCTGTCAATAAATAGTTAAGATTCGTCTTTTCGAAGATATGTGTGTATTTATCATTATAAATTATCGCTCGCTAACGGTGAAGGAATACATCGTGAGGAAACCTGCATGCCTGAGAATGCCTAAAAAGTGCTCGAGGGTGAGTGAAGTCTACCAATCCGCACTTGGCCAGCGTGGTAGACTATGGCCTAACCCTTCTCATCATGAGAAGAGGCCCGAGCCATGTATTAAATACAGAGCCGAGGACATGTATTAAATACAGGGCTGCTATTATTATGTCTCTGTATTCTTGGACGCTTTTCAAGAGTAAATGGGCATTTGATGATTTATTATATTCTATACAGTTATAAATGATGCAATACCCATCGAAGCTGGTACTTGGATTGATTTTAATTCAAATTTCTAAGTTAAATTAATCAATCTAAGCGCCGGTGTCTAATCATTTTATTGCAATATGTATTATATATAATTTATTTAGTTAGGTTTTATTTTAATTTTATATTTTTGTATTTTGATGTTTTGACGTGTTCATGCGCCCGTTAGGGCCCATAGAAATAAATGATTTGATTTCTGATTTCTTGATTTCTGAAATGTTTTTAGATTTTTTTAAGAAATCAGCCTTTTTTTATTTTTTTTATATCTAATAACTGCTGGTAACCCTACAATAAATCATTCATTGGCCTTTAGGCTTAAAGTTGTTCATGAATATGTTTATCATTCGGTTATCGGGAGCGCCAGCTGCCAAATTGTGGAGATTTACAAAAATTTGCATCTGTTAAATGGAACGCTACACGCCACGCACCGGCTTTTTGGTAACATGTTATTTACTTGGATGTTTATATAACCTGTACACAGCTTGCGTATGTAGATCCCGTATTATGTGGCTACTTACTGTATGTGTTTAAGACTTCAAAATATGTTTTTAAAAGTTACGACCAGCTGATTTATTTTAGGTCTAGTATCTGTGACCTTTAAATACCTAAACAGGATAGATGCTCAATAAAATCAAAAATCAATCCTTTATCAATTGAGATCTGCTCTGCACATTTTTTTATTAAGTGCGATGACTATAATAATATATTTGTAGCATTTATTATTTATTTACCTACCTAGGCAGGCTTGACAATAATATCGACTTTATCTTCAGGCCAGCCTCTGTGACTACAGTAGATACTTACTTTTTCAACAGTACTAAGTAGTTACTTGCCGACCTACGTTCCTATCTCGAGATGATACCAAGAAATGCAACTCAGTAGTCACTTACATCAAACCCACATCCAACAACAATAAAAATTGTTTTGATAATTCATATTGTCATCTTGAGAATAATTGAAAAGAAACTGCAGCAATGTATTTCATCTCCGAAGTTTTTACAGAGGGGCACGTGTTCGCCACAGTACGCGGGCTGTTTTCCGTGTATTTTCTGGTCGGCTGGCGCGGAGGAGCGCGGGCGAGGCGCGGGCGGCCAGACGCGCGGGCGGGGGAGTCGCCGGCAGATGCGCCGCGCAGCGCCATCTCTCGGGGCCCGCCGCGCCACCCGCCAGGTGCGCGCTGCCCGCACCGCGGCCGCCGCCCGCCCTCAGTCCGCCGTCACGCGCCGCCGCGACTACACGTTATTAAGGCTCTTGTACGCCACTACACGCGACGCGCGCGTTTCGAACGTAGTGAACGATCTCGCGACCGGTTCGCCGTAGCCCATGAGCGACCAGTGACATCTCGATTCTTGTGCTGTGTGACTTGCAGTGAAACGCTCAGTGCATTTACTTGTGCAAGTGATGGATTACTGCGGATCTAACTTCCAGTGCTGACGACCGGGATTCGGTCCCGACGTATGCCCCGGCGCCGCTAGCCCGGACGCGCCAGCATGCGCGCCCCCGCGGTGCTCATCGCCCTGCTAGGGTTTCTGCCCCAGGTACTGACATCGACACCCGAAACCGCGAATCCCCGTTTGTTTACGTTTCGCATTGGCGTAATCCAATCGAAAACTGGTGGTAGGCATCGCTTCTCATAAACAAGCAGCGATGCAAACCGGCGAGTAGGTGCCCGCTCTGCTACACGACCGTCACTTTCCCACGAGTGTGGTGAGGCGGTCGGTCTAGCAGATCGTCCTGGATAGTCGGGAGCGAGGGTGTAGTGTAGGTTAGGCGAGCTCGGCAGAGTCGTGACCGGGCCCAAGACGCCGGCCGACTCGAAGACGCGCCTGTGTGTGTCCGATACGTTTACCGAGCAAACATAGGTACATAGTTATAAAGAAAGTTCAGGTTTTAATACAACCGGCGCGCGGGGTCAGCTAGGTCGCGAGCCTCTTCGCTTTAAAATTAGATGCATTCCGAGGCTTCGCGGCCGATTCCACTCAGGGAGACGCATTCGCGACGATCTGCATGCACCAACGACAGGAATAACTTCTCCAGACAACTCTCAAGGCGCGAGATATTTCGGGCAGGGTTAGTAGTTCGGTCTAGTTTACACGACGAACCCTTTGCTTGTTTATTGGCCGTCGCTAATCGACGGTAAATAGGCGCCGAAAGCTGTAAAACAAGCCGTAAATATACAATACGCTGTGGATGAAAGCGCTTTGCGAAACGACAGTAGGTGGCAGACTGTAAATCTAGAGTAATAGGAGGTCATCGCCCTATGAACCGGTCAAGGTTACATGTCCTGTGCCAAGGGTTGTACTCGAGGAAAACGCTGACGTGTGAACTTCATGAAACTTTCGTGATTGTTATCGCAACACTTTAACGTTCAATGCTAAGCAGCCGAGTTTATCGATAAACATGAAGTTAAGTTCATTATTTGGCTCATTAACGTTAACAGGAAACATATCAATCATTACGGAGTAGCCCTTCAGTCCACTGGTTATAGATACGTGTTTATTTACGTACGGAACATATCTGAGTAAATGTTAACAAGCGCAAGAAATGCTCGCATGATTCACCCTACCATCGCATCGGTACATGATCGGCTCAATAGTTAATCGATATGTAAATCTTTTACGCCTTGCAATTTCTCAACACAGTTAGTGTGAGTCCTAGGCAACGTAACAAGCTATTTGCAAAGCCACCGAAATTTCAGTACCGTAAGTCCCCGATATAAAAAACAAATCGATACTCCGCTCGGGTGACTTTTTGTTCTCCCGCATCGTTTACCGGTCCCCGGTGGCAATTTACAACAAGGGAACAATTCCCCAATGTATGCGTGTGCGCACTGTGAACGAATAGTTATTAATGTGTTCGCCAGAGTACCGTTGATATCGCAAACACATGCACTTTGTAACAAGCAAATATTAATAAAACTTGTCCAAGCAACCGGTGTGTCGGGAATTGATCCACAATTTCTTACTTATCCGTGTGATTTTTGTGCACTTTTTACCGACAAACTATGTTTTTATTGTTTTTCCCCTGCGCCAGTCAGGTTTAATTAAATAGTGTGCGTCCGCACACATGACCATACACATTGTATCTATCTATTTATTTATAGTCCCGCGCGTGTGTGTGCGTGCGAGTGAGTTTTCAAGGCGCTATAATACATTATGAATGAAGTCGCGTTGTTTCATAAAAAAACGGTATTTTGCGCACCACCGCTCAGGACTGGTTTCGCCCCCGGTCCCGTCTAAGTGACGACGATCGTGCATTGATGTAATTGTCCCACCGATCAGTCAACTCGATTCTTTATACCCGATACATCCGCAGGACTCGATGTCCGGATTTTTCTTTTTTTACCCCACGTGCAAGACGGTAGCTAATTCAGCTGCATTATTCTTTCTTTGATCGTGTTCGACTCGAATCGCGTGATCGCTGCACTGCCTTTTTGATCGGAAGCGGCGTCGGAAACACGTCTGCCCGAAAACCGCAACGTTATAATTTCCAATTTCAAATAAGTAAATAATTCACTGAAGGTTGTTTTGTTCGGCATTTGAACGTTTATCCTCGAGAAATTATTCAGATAGGTTGATTATAAAATGATTATATCCTCCTTTAATCCATTTAAGGGTATTAGCCGGTTAGTTTTTAAATGTAATAGGTACAACATTGTTGCCAGTTACATTCTATAACGTATTCTTGATTACGTTCGGCGTCTACCTGTCGCATATCTAGGACATAGCATGTCATACCTCGCATGGAACGTTACCTGTGCGTGTATGATTGCGTTACGATTTGTGATATAATCAATATATATTTCAAATTTAGGTGTGTTCTGTCCATGTGTATCGGTTGTTACTTGTATGCATTTAGGTCTGTCAGTTTTATAACAAAAAAAATTGTACAATTTTGTTTTATTTTAAAAAAAATCACATGCTAAAATAAATTAACCTTGTATCGTGTAATTATTGTAAAAGGAAGTTTGAATTTAAAAGCTGGCAACCCCGGCAATATAATACTCAAGCAGGTGCATTCATTAATGTGAAGTCTGAAGCACATAACATCTGCTTTTCCACCATCCACTCAGCTCACAAATTCTAATTGAAGCTACGTCATGTTGATTTAAAGTTCATTGAAATTCGTGACTTGGTTATCAGGGTAAAGCGAGCTTTTAATGACCATTTTTATGGTATATATCGTCTTACTAAAGTAGGTTATGTGGCTACTTATAAAGTTAATAATTAACTAGCATAGACTTATAATTTAGTTAGAAAGTAGAATTAACAAATTCCTAAGTATGAACAAATTCATAAAAAAATAAGCTCTAATTCCATTGGCATAGTTCCTTACATTGTTGACTAGCTTAAGGTATTTGATTAAGTCGCGTACCAAGTGCTATGTGTACAAACCATTAACTTAACAAATACCTAATTAAATAGTTTCGCCGCTATTTCCCAACTATTCAGAAAATGGCTTATCAAACCACCTGCTGCTTTAAACTCCCACTTTGGAGAAAATCACACAGCATTTTAACAAAAGCACAATAATAATTAATCGTCATATGTCATGTTAGTAGCTATAACCATGTAAGTATGTGAAACTCCTTAACGGTAGGTTTTAAACCCTGTTATAATTTCGTCCATTGTCCAAAACAGTTTTTGTTCTATGAGAACCGACTCAATTATAAGAGACTTTGTACGAAATCCGTATAATCGCTGGGTTTTTAACAGCTTAACTATGTGAAATTTTAAGTTTTCGTCTCATTGTGATGACTACGTAATGGGCCAATTGTACGACGCGTGCATCTCAATAATATACTTCAGTATTTCAAACTGCGTAGGCGCAAAAGCTTTGACAAAATATCGTTTAATTATGCCATAAGATAATTGGTGGTTGTCGATCATCCTCTCATTATAGCCATATACGGCCATTAAATTTATAAGTTTTTGCATCGAACCGGACCGGACGTCTAATTGATTCCCAGTGTCATTCGGGAAAAAACATGGCTGCCAGGACCATTGATCAGATTACGCAATGTCACCAAACTGGATGCTCGGGGAAGTCAATATTATGTTTTATTTATAAAAGGACGTTTAGTTTTCTTGTGAGAAGTTATCAAAGAATATTGAATGATCATTGATTTGCTTTACGATAAGCGATCGCCATAAATGTATTTGTAAATAATGCAGCCCTAGTTTGGAACGAGTGCGCAACGGCTTGTAAGAAGCTCGTACATTTTCAAATTTCGAAATTTATCGGATGCCGCGTAATTCAGCCAGTAACCTTCTAATTTAAGGTTCCATTGTTTAGTGTTGTCAGTGCAAATTATTAAATTCCGAATTGGGTAAATGTGTCAGCGACGCTAGCATCATGGTGTAGGTTGCACAATGCTTCAGACATAGCGCAGTGATGAGTCGTGGTTTCTATTGCCACGTGGGTTGAAAGTTGAGGCCATAAGTTGACAGATATGAATACTTCTTGTTTTAGAAGCAGCGAATTTATTACTTGCCTTAGTGTGGGTGTCAATTAGGAAAATATTTGACGGGAACACATTCATTTATCATTTCTGTTTTGCGGTATGTAAGAGTAAATAAAAGTGGTGAGCAAACGGAACTGTGGTCGACTGTCTTTACCGTTTCATAACGTTGCTACGAATTACGATGTGCAATGGATGATCGCAGTTACATTGAAAATAACTTCATGCGACCATCAACGCAACATATCACATCCACTATCTAGAATCAAACTGATTACTCAATTTTGTTCGATTGCTATTTGTCTTTATTTTACACAAATGTAAACCTTACTTGATGGATTTGATTCTTAACCAGATTTTTCGGTAATTGATCTAAAAAAGGTTTTACTTCAAAGTATTTATAATAAGTTCCGTATTCAATCTTCACAGTGAGAGGTTCACACGTATAATCCCAATAACAATTCAAGCAAGAAGATCTGGTTTACGATATAAGAGAGTACACGACTCCGATCATAGCGCTCCGTACACCAACGCACGAAATCTCAATTCGCTTGTGCAACACGCTTAAATAACCGCAAAATACCTTATTATGCGCTTTCCATATACGTTCAGGCAATCTACGGGGCCTATTACGCTCCACGCTCATGATTCTCCGTTAATTTCGAATTCCAGACTTAGATCGTAAGTTTCTTTTGTGTCGGTACAGCTGCCAGCAAATCGACACAAAGGAGATCGCAACATTTGTCGCGCGACTAAATATCGGTACGTTTTATAAAAGACGTCGTTTATTTTCCTCCAAAGACGTTCCGTGAAACGGAACGCCCTTTGTGAGCCAACCCGGCACGTCCCCTCGACACAATACCAACATTGAAACTAAGTTCTGTGAAAAGTCAGGTCAGAAAACCAATAAGTAACAGCGTTCATTCATCAGCTGCTAGAGGACAAACTTAATAGTTTTTCTGGTACGATTAATTCGATCCCGTGAGTCGCGTTCTATTTATAAACGCAACATCTTTATGGCATGTGTAGTGTAGCGTACGCTAAAAAACATAAATGGAAAAATAAATCATACTTGATGATTCCAAAATTAAATGTGGAATTGCGAAATGATGCACTGGCCACATCGTCGCGCTATTAAAAGACTCTGTTTGGATGTTTAATTTAACACATTTCGCGTGTGTATAACGGGAGAGATGAAAAACATTCCCCTGTGTTTCATTATTTGTGTTATTTTTAGACTACGTTCAACCTGCTTGAACGAGTGTTTACGCTGCCATACTTACATACAATAGCGTTCACATTATTACTCCTTATTATCTGTACCAATAAGTGACTATAAAATAAGCTCGTCTTACAACCGATCCTAAGTAATCTCATCCGGTTGGTAAGTGTTTAAATAAATCATTTTGACGCAGTAATTCCATTTTCAAATATGTCTAGCTCGTGATTATGCAGCTATTAAAACAAAAAAGTATTAATGTATCTCGATATATTAACTGAAATATTATTGCGAGATAGTCGATTAGGTACGTATTCAAATCAATTTGGACGGATTCGTTGATGCCCGCCGCAATTAATGTTACGTGCCCGTACTTTCCTTTCAATGTGGTAAAAAAAAATATTATGATGTTCACGACTAACGATGCATTAAGTTGCTAGTCGTATGTTAAATAAATTAGACACTCGTATAATTGATTACTAGCATACATTCACGATGAGCTTATATAATAACAGTTGCAGCAAAAGCGAGCCGCTATCGTTTTGTATAAAAAGCATAATTAATGATAAAAGTTTATTCGTTTTATCAATGGTCTTAGATAAATACGGTAAGCGACAAAACGCTTAGCACCTTTTAAAACGCTCGCTTAGAGCATCCATCAGACAGTCATCGCGTCAAATCCCCTGAAGACATAATAAACATAAGTTATTCGGTAGTTCGATAAGTATTATTTAATTGTTAGTTTGTTGGCAGCCCCGGGCTAGACGCCGACCGCCTCGCATCCCGTTCGTTTTTTAAATCACACTTTTTTTTTACCGTAATTCATTTATTGACAAGATTGACTTTAATCGTAAAAGTAGATCATAGATAGTTCTTTTTTTAAACGATTATAAAGAAGGTGAAAACAGTAAGTCACAATTCATCACAATCTCTGCTACTATAACTCGTTTTATAAACAATAGATCAACAAAAAAGGGGATGTTTAGAGTGGTGCGTATCTTTTTTGGTGCATTTTTTTGGTTCCGCTCCTACCTGACAACCACGTGGATGTGTGAAGTGAGGACATTCTATCCTCTTTGTTCCTTAGCTGAAAGAAAGAGAGCATGATGTATTTGCGTGTTCGAAACTTCGAATACACGTAGATAACTTGAACCCCTGTCATACCCGCAGGAAGTTAGTTGAAATCTGGTGTATTTTTTACCGCAGTTTGTTTGAACGGGGGCTGAATTTTGACATCTCGTCTCGATAGACACACCGTCTGTAAGATAAGGCTCAATTTGAATGGATCATTGTTCTGTCTGTTACTTGTAATCTTTTGACAATTTATACTGAAGGTCATTCTTCGTGGGAAACTAATTAGAAAAGCTGGCTGCAGTAGCCATAATCCATTTGTTACATTGATATAACAACTTGTAGACAAATTATCAACACGTCTTGGCTTATAACCATTATCAATTAACAGATTTTATCAAATTATTGATGATTTTATATAAAAACAGTATGGTATAGCTATTTGTAAATAAAAAATAGCTCCAACTCGCTATTAACGATTCTAATCACTACAACTTTTAATGAGAGCCATACTAAACTTTTATGAATGTTATTTATTATTGTAATAGTTGACTAAATAAATAGTCAATCAGATCGAAAGCGCCGGAAATGATGTTTTTTTTATAACAAAGTTAATGTGCGCCTGCGATATAGTATTAAAGTCACCGGTAATGATTTGTCAAGACATGGCCGCCATAATTTAATACCACTTCCTTCCGATGCCATATAAAACAGGACACCTTTGGACGTACTTTAAATAAGAATATGAAATTTCTACTCAGGTACTTTTTATTTTGATTTCGCTACATTTTTTTTTTGATATGTCCAATCAATTAGATACTTCATAAAGATTACTATCTAGTCTAGATATAAAATTAAAGACTAATGAGTAATTGAATTTTGACATAATATACTAAATTCTACAATTTATGACAAAAGAAATTTCAATTTTAATTGTGTACTGTAACTCGAAGCTATGCTATTTTCTACCGCTATACAATTATTCGACATAATTTCAGAGTAAAAAGTTTCCACTCTCCCTAATGCTTATAACTTGTTGACCCGGCGTACACTGCAACCAACTGCATTCTTTCATTAATACTAGGGTTGTGCACCCAGGAGGGCAAAACCAGTTATAATTATTATTAATACAGCAAAAAAACTTACGGAATTCGACGTCGTTTCGTTGACGTCTACACATCTATCATCGCAAACTAAAATATCCAATGTTTTCATCAAAAACTCTAGTCTAAACTATGATCGTTTAAAACAAAGCAGGGGGCATCGATTTTAACAGTTCGATTTAGAAAAAATATTTGTTTCGTCACTAACGTTCGAAATTCGATTCAACTAGGGGTGTGTGTCACAGTTTTCACCCCACACGCGTCGTTGATTGCAACCCCATTTTTGAACGACCTACATAAAGTTTGTCCAGTAAAACCGTTAATGTCTCAACGGGATCGATCGCACGGACAGTTGTGCAAATAGTTTTGTTTGAGGATTACATCTTCGGGGCGTTAAAAGCTGTATTGCCAGTCTGTTTATGTTGTCACTTTGATACTGATATATTGACTTAATCCTTCGTGTAAAACCTTTTACCTCCATTGGACATAAGTAACTACAATGTTTGTTTTCTCTTTTTTCAGGTGCTGACGTCTGGTTCCTTCGAACTTAGGATAAAAAGTTTTACGAACTCGTTGGGTAGGTTAAGTAGTGGGCAGTGCTGTGATGGTTCCTCAAAAAGTGACGCGCCGTGTTTGGCGCCGTGCAGGACTAAATTTAGAGTGTGCCTCAAGATTTATCAAGCTAACATCGACACAACGTCACCGTGTACGTTCGGTGACATCACGACACCTGTGTTGGGTGGCAACTCACTGGATGTGCCCAACCTTCACGTGGAGGGATTTAGCAATCCTATCGTGTTCCCGTTCGACTTTACATGGCCGGTGAGTTCTTGAACATTTCATTCTTTATAGTGTTAATATTGGAGCTAAGGAAACAAAACAACCTCATTAATTTTGTAGGCAACAGTAAAATCAATACATCGTAAAAGAAGCATTAAGTAGCAACCCTACATCAATAAATCAACGCCGTGGATGTAACCGACGTTCAAATTCTCATAATCCACGCGGAGACCAGCATGAGCCATCTCGCTCGCAGTAAATAATAGTAAAAAAGAAATTAAGGGATTCTATATTCAAATTTGATAGAAGCGATGACGATAAGAATACTTGATGGTTTAACGAGCGGCCTCGTGGGAGGATTACAGCGTTCAATGGTTCATTTTTAATTAATTATGAAGTCGCCCTGTACGGCAGTCGTATGCTATTAGTCGTTCTGTAGTTAGCCTACGTCGTGGCTATGTTCTCATCTTCACCGGCGATTAGAGCGCAGAGGCCGGTCGAGATCGTGATTCGATATTGTAATTACATGTTATTTATTTACAGATAGCGCTTAGATCTATCTCGATTCCAAGGATAACGGACGTCTTAATTGGACCTTAGTTACGGTTATTTCGCTGGCGTCAATTGTCTACGGTTTACACAGGCCGCGTGTGGACCTAGAGGTTTCGAGTGCTATTTGTATTTTATTTAGCGGCCCGCTTCAAATGTCGTACCGTCTCGTAATGTTTGAGCAAACAATCGCTCCTAAGCTCGCCGCTTGCACAAGCTCTGGCCATCTGGAGAAAACGTGACATTTGGTTACTAAACGAACTGCAGGTAGTGCCAACTGAATACATTCGAAATTTGAAACTTTTTTCGGATAGTGAATGTGCGTCCGGTAAATGCGGCTATCATTCCAAATGAATTGGCGCTAAATTGAAACTTCCTGTTTAAATTCACATAGAGATCTCTATTGCGAGGCATGTGTTGACATGTGATCAATTGAGCGAAAGCGACCCATGGAACGGTTTAATATATCAAATTTCAAACGTGACAGGTTAAGCTGACTGTTGACGTTTTCGATCTAACACCATATGCAGTTTATCTCACTCTGAACGCAGTCGAAGCGTCATCCATATGCCACTATTCCATATGTCGCTAAATTCTAAAATCCTGCGGATATGCGCCACAGCGCATCGATTCCGCTACAGTTGGATGCACCACATTAGTATAATACAATCTCCTCTAGTATTATCGGTTAGAGTTGACTTGTGTTTTTTCTCACAATGAGGTCATCGTCGGGCAAAGAAGCGCCTGTTTCACGAGGCACATCGCGCGCACGAATAAATATGTACCGCGTAATGTGTTAGTATATGGAACGTTCCGCAGGCTGGCTTCGTGACTTGTGCGGCAGGTGAACGGCTCCGCTCCGAGTCACTAACAGCCGTTCGATTTTCAATTTTGACATTTAATTTACTCATCGCATTGTCGATGGCCAGCATCACAATATTTTGAAACCCGAGTCCCGAGCGCGCGGCCGCTAACGGGCCTTCTCGTAACACAACCCCGAGAGTAATATTAAACGCAACTGCATCCGAACTTTATCTGATCCCTTGTGAAATAAATCGGTGCTAGGCCCGTAAGGAGATTTGACCTGTACGATAGTAGGTCATGAGCATATTAATATTAACTGACAACATCGAACAGTGAAATTACAAGTAAAGCGTTGCGCGTTAACGACGCATGGAACCATTTATCATGCAGCGTTTAGAAAGAGATGGCTCACTCCGAAAAGAAATCTCATTTGTATGCAGACGCTCGCGCGTGAGATTTCATTTATTTCATTCTTAAACAATTTGTGTTTGTAAATCACAAGTTTTATATTGTAATGAAGACTTGGCGGCCCGTTAGACACTCCGGATGTCATAGAGGTGAGACCGGATTATGAGCGAGTCTTCGCACGTATACGAGCCTAATGCAAGCGTTTACATCGGATAGGAGAAAGGTCAACGATACTTGCCCTTAATGCCAGGGGTGTTTACACCCCACGACGCGGTATGAACGGGCTCATTCAACATCGCCGGGACCGTTATCCGCGCCGTTTTAATGCGAAAAAATGCTGCGCTTATGCAATTCGATATTTGAAATGAAAACACCTGCTCTATGGTTAGCGGAGAGAGCGCAAATGTCAAAGTGTACTTCCGTGGAGGCGCGCATGCTCTATGCCCGCTCGGCAAACGCGCGCGCACCTTATTACGCTGACCGTGAACTATACTTTTTATGGATTCTCTAAGATCCGTATTGCGTGTTATTATTACTTATAGACGCTATAGTGTTTATCTTTATCTTAATATTTTGTCCATCATCTATTGTTATATCATTACAACAACAACCAGAGTCAATAGGTAATTTTATTCTCATTGTTGTTTTACAATGCGAAGTGCAGTGTGAAATATTCAGCATTTACCGAAGCGTAATTCAGAAATATTTTGCAAGTCATTTTCCCACAAGGCCTCGAGACCCCCTACCATTGTATCTTGCAAAAACTTAGCGAACTGAAATAACATAAATCATAATTAAGGAAATTCTTCTCGTAGATACTCAACATAATAGAAAATAATACGAACTTTTCAAGCATAATTATGTGCTTTTTAACTTCGACCTCTTTAGTAATACTGGCGACTGACAACTTTATAATAAAAAAGGTTTTTCGCTGTCTATGCCGTCAACAACATAACCCGTATTATAACACCCTTTAGACTATGCGATCCATAATTAAAGCGATATCTGTTCAAGCTGTTAGAACACCTTGAATAAAAATAACTAGCTTTTTTTACTCGCGAGATAAGGCATGTTGGTTAGGCGAAGGAAATAATAAATTAGAATTCTTTTGAATATCGAATGCATATTTTGCACACGTGAATGCTTTTAATTAATTGTATAACAAGCCAATTATTTAAGAAAATTACCTTCATATGGAAACGCTTACTTAATTTATAGTTAGCCGATTTAAAATTTATAGTGACGGGAAATAAGCAGTTAGTAAACATAATAAAGTTATTTTTGACAACGTATCGATAACACGACCATGTGCGTTCCACTCATGTTTCCGGTAACAGTTTCTTTCTCGACTTAAATCTAGCACAATCCAGTTTATTTGTTACCGTGAGACTGTGATTTTGCCTAATTAAGCTTAATTAAAAGCTGTAATGATCATATTAACGTTTTTATACCGAGTATCCTGAAGGCATCGGAGCGAAAAGTTCACTCTGTGGGGGATATTGTTAACGTATGAACTTGTATTGAACTCATTAACTCGAGTAGAATTTACTAAACAAACGTAACGTGTTGTCTCGCATCTCTAAACGTTTAAAGCTAACTCAAACATAAAAGCTCGCTCCGTACTCACCTGATTAATGTATTTGTGTCGTTAAGTGAAGAAACACGCGTCTTTATTGTGGAACAAAGTAGACTAAGCAACGGCGTAACTAATGCTAGAGATTGTTACTTATTTTGCATGTTTCGTAAAATAGTTTCACGCTCCGAATAACAACGCTTAAATGAAAGTATGAAAATTCTTCTGCTAAGTACCAGTATGGTGGTTACAAACGCGTTCTATTTTTTTCAAAATATACAGGTGTATCGTTCGCAGAAATTAACGTTGCTGTGACGTCACGTTCGATTCGAATTTCAAAACAATAGTACGGTAACGCACGAGGCGGATGCCGTTCTTAATCCATTGTCGCGTGTGAAGTCAAACGCTTTTTGCGCTCGATAGCGGGTACGCATTAGAAAGTAATTAACGATCCACATCGCGTCCCGTAAAATCCAACACCTACACCAAACTCGTCTTGTTCATCAAATCGTCGATAATTACGTTAGAATCGTAATCGGTTACGCGCCCCGCATTATTATTCGTCCGACGACCACTACTTATGTAAGTTTCCACTTCGAAAAACGTAAAACCTTCGCACGCATCATCGACTTATTACTTCATAATGTAACGCGATATGAGCCGTCGCTTTATAAAACCATAGTTGGAGTAACTTCCGTCTACGAAGTTTTTTATCACGGAGAGAGCTCTTAATAATTTCCTTTATTTCAATCCGCTCGCGTCGGGATCCTCTTAAAATACTTACCCCTACATCCGCTTCTTTTAATAAAGTCTACCGAAGCTATGGAATGCCTCGTTCGATGTGTTCCCTCTTCGACGTCGTCTTTTATCTCTCTCCTTTCCGACGAGCGGCAATTAAAGTTTAACAAAAAAACATCGCGAAACAAATTCCCCGTAAAAGTAGTCTTGAAGAGCGCGTTACCGGGCAATATGCGAGTCATTACAATACAACTTGTAGCGCGATTTCATAAGTTTCAAATTTAAACAATCGGAGCGTGGATAATTACTCAGGTTGCATTGTTCAGAGCCACTGCACAGGTATTCAGCAACCTATCAATTAACCGGCCTCGGGTTTTCTAGCTGATCCGCCTAAATAAACCAAACAGACAATACCTCTAACGGAAACTATCTATCATTGCTGTTGCAAAAATAACAATGCATCTCGTCGAGATTCGAAAACTTATCGTAAATAATGATTAGTCATACAAGAGATAAAGAAATAAGCTCATCAGAGTGAATAGACAATAAAAGTTAAACGGGCTTGTTATTACAACGCGTCTCGAGGCGGACGCTAAGAAAACACTCCTTTTTCAAATGGATGCTCGTTTACGGTCAAATTCTGACGTTTTAACTGCGTCTCTATCACGTTTACGGCCACTAATAAAATTGTTCAAAGCAGCCGATTTATAGTAGCAGCCAAAAAGTAATTCGCGTCACCTTTTTACTAAACGACAAAATTTGTACGCGGCTCAAATACTTAAGTGAGAGATGTCAATCAAAATTCAAATTAAAAATAGAACTAGTCTCTGGTCGCGTTCTGAAATAAATCTGTGTCCATTTTAGGCGATCGACCGCGTTCCATTCTTATTGGTCGACGTAGCTGCGGAAGCGAGAGTGCGGGTGTGTTCTCACGTATAGTGCAGGGCGCGACGAGCCCTCAAATCTGCCCTGATGAAATTCCTCGCGATCCTGGCTTTATTCATCACACGCGCGCAGTTTCTAGGAATTGTGAGTCGCACTGCGAGCTGCTCACATGCTCCATCGGTATCCGCAACCTCGCGAATAAATCGTCGCCATTATTTAGTATGGGAGGAGCGCCGGTACTTACGTACGTACACATACTTCGACGAATTTATGGACGTGTCAAAGGCCGATCATAGTCTGGGAACCACCGCGAGCGAAACTTGCAAATTAGAGTGACCGAATGTTGTGAATTTGTGTGAAAATTTTGCATCGATAACATCTGCTCCATTAAGTATTCTGTTGCCTAGAAATGTTCTCAGAAACGTCGAACAATTTATAAACGTTCTTGTGGTAAAGAATCAATCACTTTTGGCAGTCGTAATACGTTATTTCCATACGATTACCGTGATTTGAATATAAACACACTAGTTTTCTGTTATTGGTGATGATAATACTCACCAGAGTCTAGTTTTACAAGTTATGTATGCAAATAAATTAGGAAAATGAGATGATATCGATATACGGATCATGTCCAAACTTGTACGAAGAGGCTGTGCCGTCATTCTCGGTAAATCCGGATGAACCGATCAGTAGATGTTTGTTTTTAGTGCGGTTTCGGTTTCATCGCTGTACCCTTCTCAGCGCCTTATCAGATCACCGTAGAGGCCGCGGATGTCTCACAAAATTTGTTAACTCGACTCTTTATTTTTTAATTCTTATGGTTCATTCAAATCGTTCTGTTGTTTATGGGCGACATTTTCATTTTTGGAATTCTTCAGCGGCGGGCCGGGCGGGGCCCGTCCGGCGAATGCCGCCGATGCCATGTGAAAATTAAGGGTACCTTTTTCACTTCGGCTCCGATTCAAAGTCCCAAATTCCTTCTCCGAGTGTCTTTTTTCGCGATGATTGTAATTGAGGGCAATAAATTGTTAATGTCTGACTTATTTCGCGTCTCGTATGGGACCGGTCGTTAGCGGTAAAAAACGTTGTGCGTCGCGTCCGTCTTAATGTTTCCTAGCTGCGGTTCGTAAAATAATCGTCTCAAAAAAATATAACATTTCATTAAATTTAAGACTGGCTTCTCAACATTTTAATGTTTCCCGGTAACGCAGGCTCGGGTAATTAATCCTTTCATAATGTACTCTAAACAGTCTGTTAATTTTTTCATGTGGTCACATTGGTGTTTACTTTCTCGGATTAACTGCGGCAACACTGGAGCTTTATTATACCACAATTTAATGGTTATTATTTATGATCGGCGTGTGAAAATGTTTAACGCTTTTAATTGGTTGAACATTTTATGCCGTACCTGGACGTAAAGATTAGTTAAATTGACGTTTCTCAGATCAAATAAAAATAATCAGATGATGCGTTCCGCAGTTCTCATAATAAACATGATATGTTAGTGCATTCATGCATTCGTATTTATTCCTGTTTTGCATGTTGTTAACATCGAATGTTTAGTAATACAGACACCTGTGCGGTTTCAATAAATACCATGTGTTATTAAAATGTAAAAGTATTAAAGTTCGAAGACATAATTTCAACTGTTAAAACACTAAAATGTTTATGAATTCACACGTTATGTATTAAGTCATAAATCTTGTCATACTTGGAACAGTTCCAGAATTCTTTAATAATAATAACGTATTTATTTTTCTATATTACCATTTCATTTTTTTTAGGGTAACTTATCTGTATTAAATGTCTTGATCTAAGCATTCCATTTCAGAACGCAAACAAAGGATTTCTCTCGTTAAACAATTTAAATTTGGAACTTCGTAGTTCACATGAGCTACGAGGTCGTCAGTTGCTTTGAGAACGTCTCGCTTTTGTCTATATGCGTTAGCGCAGACGTGTTCGTACACTAAGGATTAACCGGCTATGTTCGAAAGTGTGCCTTACAAGCTCAAGAGTACCATAGACCCAACCACTCAAATGCACAGCGCAATAGAGTGGTTCAGTACCTCGCTCAGTTACTTGACTTTAACACGAAACTGCTTAACATTCTAACAGAATGCACGTGTATGTACTCCGTGTCGCCAATAAACTGTCGACCTGAATCTTTTTTAGAGAATTTGTACAGGAAGTCTCCTGTTCTCACGGTTTTATGGCACAACCTCACATGCAGTTATTATAATAAAATACCTCTAATTCGTGTACGAAAATATGATTCATCAGGTCAACGCCCCCGCAATCGACAATGCCAAAATAGAAGGAGATAAAGTTAATTAAAAGCATTAATAAATAAATGCGCTCGAAACGCTTTTAATAATAAAACAAGTTACGCGTTCCATATTTATCGGCCAGACTTAAATTTGCATATCTTTTTTAATTTGACGTATTATACGAGGCAAAGGCAACTCTTCGGCTGTCTACATATCAACAAGACGACAACATTCGATTTACAAAGCGATCGGATGTTCATCGAATACCCAACCTTATTACTGGGCGTTAACAATCGATATTGAGACACTGGCCGTAAGACAACTTTGTCGGGGTATAAGTGAAAAAAAACCTGTCCAAAGCGATGTTACCACACTGGCAAAGTGTGAAATATGAAATCACGACTCTTCCACTTGCCCGGGTGTTTGTGTTCCAAATATTTTCTCGTGTCGAAACGATACTCGAAAGCGAACTACGGTAATGTCTTTTTGTAAAGTTTGATATAAATACTTCCGATGAAGCACTATTGACCGAAACCGATGGTAGTGTGACCTTGTTCCATTTACCTCGGTATCGGTACCAAGCACTGTTTATGATGTTAGTCACTTCCAAAGCCTTTTGTTTATCCCGAAAGCTTATAATAAACTGTTACCAAAACCAACATCTGTTGCCACTTTTCAATGGCTTCTTTTCACTAAACAATAAACTGAACAATAGCGTCCGAAACACGTGGTCCGAGGTCCATTCGCCTGGACACCTGATTATACCTTTTGTTCTTAAAATCCCAAACACATGGCGCTAACAAATAAGACCCACAAAAGTATGACTCCGTTCCCACGTATCCTTCGACTTCATTCCTTAATTAATAACGAAATAACATCGAAACGAGCTCCGATATGGAAGTAGCCTCTTTAGGCACCCCCATAAAACGATTATCAAATAATTCCCCAGCATTCATACCCGTGGTATCAGTCTATCCGTTCTTTCAACTCCGTAATACAATTTAACGCATCGCTCTCCGAGGGATACAATTAATGTATCTCGATACGGTGCGATCTCCGCCCGATATTATGTTTTTAATAATAAAAATAAAAAGAACACTTCGAATTTGGAACGGTAAGGTAATTAACGTCCCTATGGCCATTGTTGCTTCAATATTTCAGAATTGGAACGCGAACTGCATCGAATTGTGACGGACGACTTTAATATTAGCATTTAATAAATAAAGCGAAGTACACATGGCCTAATACGTTTCCTTAATTGCCCACGAAGTCTAGGCTAGTCTCAGCGAGTCGTCGTATAAGTATACGGTATCGCCAGCTCGACACGTTTATAAAGGCTACCTGCACACGTACGCTTACGTCGGCCGCTTTTTATGGGCTGGCTCGAGAGTCACTGTCGTGGGAACCGGCATATACTTACGACCGGCCACAGCTGACCGAAATGCGTTCTCCATACTCGATTAACAAATCAATACGGCGTATACTACGACTTGCCATATTTGATCGGGTGCACGCAACACAAATCATAATAAAGCATTATGACAAGCGTCTTTCGCTCCTTATATTGATACACCGATTACGATAAATCGACTTTTCAAATGCACTGATAATGGTGATTCCGAATCGTTTAAGGCTCGAATTCGTCTAGTAGCGGTGCCGCGGGCCCGGCTGTTTAGTATTCCGAGAGGAGCGATAACACGTCCGCTTGTATTGTCTAACTATTTAACGTAGCTTATTATAAATTCGTCAAAACCCGTCGACGTAACGAAAGTTTAATTGAGATCTCGTCTTTTAAAAAGTGATGGAAAAAGCGTTCGCTTTTTGTAGCGCGTCGCGGTGCGTTGTGAAACCTCGGATTTCTCGTATTGATTTCCATCGACCGACAATAATCATTGTTCGTTATAGAGACGCGAGTATCAGTTCCTATGCAAATACACCATTGTTCGCCATGCAAATTGTGTTTTCATTCATAGAGTTTAATTGAAGACGGGGCGACATCTGTCAAGAAAAACTGAATCACTCGTTAAGAGAAGGAGGTGGTGATCAAATGAGGTATTAGTTAAGCGCTGACCCTTCGTATCCGGCGGGCACAGCTGCGCGCTCGCGACCCGACACACGCTTATTGTAATTATAATGCTTCAGAGATTCCCTCCGTCTGTCTTTAGGCTTAATCACGCGTGCACACAACACTAATTGCGATACAGCAGCGTCTTTATCCATTCCGTTTATCTAACGCTACTCAAACATTAACATCTTAACATACTTTGTAGAGCCTAATCATTCAATTCAAAGCTCAAAAGTATCACTATTCTGGCTGGTTTATTCTACACCGTCCAAGGTGTATAAATTTCGATGTGTGTATGTCATAGAACTGGGTCGCGTTTCCAGTTGACTTCAGTGCTTGAGCGACTTTTATTCTCACCGGTTGTTTTATTGAGTGTTTCTCGTTCAACCGCGTGTTAATCCACACAAATATAATATTTTACTTCGATGCTCTTCCGAATGTTGTCGGACGATAACTCACATCCGTAGCGTAATTAAACAGCGTTTATTGAAGTAAAGGTCGGGAACGCTAGCCGCTTAGCCGCTCGCCGAGTCTGTGGGATCCGTGTTTTATGACCGCCGACCGGTTTGGACCGCGATGAGAGAAATTTCATTTAACCGAGAGTCGTATACATTTTTGCATGAACGGTACATGACAAAAAGTCATTGATAAGTTCCGTCGCAGGCGCCTTAAAGCTGTTGACACGCACTCTTATCTAATTTTAATCGATTTTCGACTGCCGTTTCGCCTCCCTATGTAAACATCGACAAATGTCAATAGCTCGATATCAGATATGTACTGGTTGGTATTTTTTATAAATGCACGTTAACACGATCCCATACGATGTAGACTCGTTAACCGAGCAGCGTCATTGCCTTATTGCGTTCATAAGTATTATTTTTAGCATGATATTGAAACAATTTCGCTGCCATCTGCTCCCGGGTTCACCTGTCTATCATGTTGTTCATTTACACTCGTCGGCTATTAACATTGTCGTAAAGTAAAGGAAATATTTGAAATTCTCAACTGCCGCGCCCATATTTAAAGGTCTCTGTATTTTAAAGATGAGGTGTATGTAGAATGTAGGCATTATTTTGATAGGACGGATAAGAAGATTCTAAATTATGTATATCGCATACCTAAACGCATAGCTAACAACCTGTTGTTGTTTGTTGCTGTATGGAATAAAAACTTTAAAAAGTTAAACGTGAAAGTTTCAAAAAAGGAACTAATTTAAAATAAATGCCTTTCGGAACATGAGTTGGCTAATAGTGCGTTCAATTGGAGTTTCACTTCCTTTATCGATATGTAGATATTTTTGATGCTTATCTTGTATATGTATTTGTGTATGTATAACCTGTGTATTTGGTGTTTCAGGGCACATTCTCGCTTATAGTGGAAGCGTGGCATGACACCAACGAGACGTCAAGATCTGATGGTAAGTCTCATTGTTTATAATACGATTATGATAAAAAGGGTCATGAAAATCTTCGTCAGCTTGTAAAATTCAAATCACGTCGGTCACGACTCACTCACATTCAGGTTTCACTGTAATTCTGGGTGTTTATCGTGCATTTAACGGACAGTATGTATATTTGAATGCTCATATTATCATATCGTGGAAGACAAAAATGTTCCCATGGTGTGGACGATTGGTGTTCAAAGCACGCGGCGCTGCGCGTGCTTCGCTTCGCAATGCGCGCGCTATTCTAATAAACTCAGCCTTCTGTAGGACGAAAATTTAGTAGAAATGTTCTAATGTATTCCGATGGCCGTTGACCGCCACTAGACGCCGCGCTATGAAAATTACTTACGGAATATAGGCAAATTGGTTACCTACTTTATTTTACTTAAGCTTTGTAGTCAAACATTTGCTTTTGACACGCCAACACAACCGCAAAGTCCTATTAAACGGATGTCATGTGCTCGAATATAATTTTAGATCGTTATCATTTATAATAATCGATTGGATAAGTTTTGCTCGTTCCGTTTGATATCACGAGAAGCCTAAACGCCCAATAAAGAATCGACAGTTTATGTCTTACATGCGACGTGGCGTGACCGAAAAAACGATTCCGAATGAATTGTAACCGCCTGACTCGTAAATACATCATCGTGATAATACGCCGCGTGCATCGATACACAACTCCTTGCCACACGAAAAAATAAACCACTCGACTGGCTGGATGTAAACTAAAACGAATACCGATTCCATTTTCAAATTTATTAAAATGGCGGACGCGAAAACTGACTGGTGACGCCCATTTCTTAATTAGATTTTCATACCGCTGCACTCTGACCGACATAATTACTACTCCTGACCGACTAACAAAAAAACGCCGGTGATTTACTTAGGAGATTTAGAGATATGGCGAGGTGTGTCTACGGGCCGGTTTACCGAAAATCATTAGCGTCCGAAGTAGATAGCTCAGAGGACGGGTATATTTTTAATACGACTCGGGAGCGATGGGCGGCGCCGTCTCACTACCGAGAAATGTTACCAACAGAAATCTAATCAAGCATAATAACAGGTTACACGCACGCCGTTTGTGTTCACTCACTATCGACTCACCGGGCTAATGCTTAATTAAATCACATTCGGTTTTTTATCTAATATCCAAATTGAGCAGCTGCAGTGGCTTAGAAAGCGGCCGTTGCACGTAACTAATTGTTTGTCGCGACCCTTGCTTCGGTGCATACAATTCTTACGCACAAGACAGTGAAGAATGGCGACACACGACGCCAGGAATCCAATACATCATAGATAAACGCGCGGCCGCATTGAGATTCGCTCGCTCTCGGCGACGAATAAAGAGATTCTTGTGCTAAACAAATAGTATACAACAATGGTCGCTGGCAATTCTGATGTTGTCGCTCGCTCCTTCACCGAAATCTTTTGTGTAGCGCCCGAGGCGGACGAGGCCGCACCTGGTCGGGGCTAACGGGCCACGCCGGTATTGTTTACTCACTGGATGCTAAAAAATATACCTCGGAGGGAAGTCAGGGAATTTTTTAGTTTACACTTCATCTTTCGTCGTATGGCTTGAACGTGATAAAAAATCACGGAAGACGCTCCGGAAGGCTCGATTTATGATGTAACAGGCGTTGTGGCGCTCTCAGGAAACGTTGTCGACAGATGCTCAGCACATGCTCTCAGATAATAGGTGGGCACACTCCTAATCGTCGTCCTGTGCTTTTGTTTACCTTACAAACGTTCCAGGCCACACTGTTTACGATTATTGCACTAATTAGTTTTACGAGCGCGTACGGGCAAAACCGGGGAAAAAACGCCGTGTGAAAACTATTGATAAGAGATTCGTAGAGGCAATTACTGGTGCGGGCCGGTGCGACGCGAAGTGCCGCCCCGGGCCCGGCTACCGCTCGCCGGCTGACATTACACGACCGAGATGCGATTATCGATACAGTTATGTTGTGACGGCTGCTTATCTTGCTATCCGGCCGTGCATTATTAGACAATTCATTACTCTAGCCGGTGGTACGTCCCGTGCGCGGTTCCCAGGGCTCTCGCGTCGCTTATGATTACCCGCCTCGTTAATTGGCTTTCTCGAAGGCTAGGCACCAGCGCACCACGTCAATGCCTGGAAATGTAACGAGCTCATTGCGCAATCCTTTGCATTCACCGGATCCTTGGCGCGGAACGAAAACCTTAGAGTTCTCTCTCAGAACAATGGGGAATTTAAACGCAAGCCGTCCTTCGTGTCTTACGCGAAATCTCTTTTAATAACATTGAGCAATCTTTAATTTGGCTCCTCGAGACACTCAAGCTTCGAGTGAATGATTTATTTATCGAGTCCAAGAGGCGACGGGCCCGAGATGCTCTTATCCTATAGAAATATTCGTCGAGAGTTAGAAGTGGACAGTTTTTATAAACAAAAGTGGCTCGTCGTTTGTGTAGACGGTCCATTGACGAGATGTAGTTTCCCACAGCGGGCAGCGGCGGCGGGCGACCGCTTCGACCGGCCCGGGCAGGTGTCCGAATCGAGACGAGTGGAAATCGACACATCGCTTAATGATGTGGGCCTCACCTGCGGAAAACGGTCGACGAACCTTTGCGTCAACGCAGATCGACGTCGCGGTTTCGATTTCATTCGTAAACCGCACATCACTAATTAGATCGGCGTGATCCAGCCGGAACGCTAGACGCTGTTAGAGCAGGACTACATTATAACGAGAGGGCAGGCCCGGCTGCATCCGGTGGCTCGATCATCGATCGATGGATCATATCGGCGGAAGCGTCGCGTGATCGCATCCCCAGTGCTTCCCCAAAATCGCGTTTCCAACGTCCAAATCGCTCGCGTCCGCCTCCGATCGCGTAGCCGAGTCAAATTATCGGTTATTTCGCTTTCTTTTGTTTTTGTTTATTGGCGTTTGCCGTTGGGATTTATTCTCGTTTTATTTGTAGTGACCTCTGGGTCCATAATTACACGTTATCTGGCGCACGGCGGCGGCCGAGCACGTACCGGCGCTGCCTCGTCCTTCTTTAAATGTGTTATTTATTTGTGAATTGGAATTACATTAATAGATCCGATAGTGGGGTACACCTTCATTTAATATCGTTACGCCATTGAATTAGGATGATGGCAGTAATTTGTGCGGTTGTTTCTGAAGAATCGGAGATTCGACTTCCAAGTCGGATAGAAGACAAAAACGTTGTAAGACAGCAATTTTCCTACAAATTGCTTACAGTCTCGAATATTGTAGGGCTGGTAAGGAGCCTAATTATGTTCGTTTTAAGTATCCAATTTATTCGAACTCCTGGGATAGCTTTGTTATGGTTTTTTTTTCGGATAGAATATAGTCTTTTTAGTACAGGGCAGGAGATTTATTGGATATGCAGCGCATATTTTTCTTTGGACAGCCCTGGCGCACCTGAGGCTTCAGTGCACGGTTGCCATAATTCTCGTGCGCACATTGGAACTAAATTGCACGCGGCCCGAGCTCAGTTCCCACACATCATTTTTCTAATTCCCTCCGAACTCTGCACTTCGCTTTAATCATTTCTTTGTTCGCTTGTAGTAAAATTAATTTTTCCCTTGCGCTCTTCTGCATAACTTAGAGCGATAAAACTGATGAGTGCTGAGTAGAATAAACTTCATAATATTTAATCGGAATGAAAGCCAGATCGAAATAAATTGATAGCTTTCGTCTGATTGTATTTTCGTTAGGTACACAACCGGCGTAGCATACGCGTTTTATCTTCTAGATTTATTGTACAGATACGATCTTTGTGAGCCTACACGAGACCGGTAAATCGTGTGCACTATGCTTTATTCCACAATGTCGACACAATAACCGTTTACGATATTTGAAAATTGAATTTCGAATTCTTTGCGTCATTTTGTCCAAATGCCGTGACATCGCTGAATGTTTATATTTTTAAGAAGTTTAAATTCGTTTTGTTTACATAATAATTTCAGTAAGCTTAATACTTTGATATGAGTCAGGTTGACAAAATTATCCGAGCGGGATGTGTTCCAATGTCAACACGGTCATTAGAAAATGGGGTGAAAATATTCACAAATAGCTTCTTTGGAACAAGATGTAGAGCGTAGATCGTTGCTCGCTTCGCAGGACTGCGGTCTGTACACAAGGATGTCGGTGAACTATGACCTGTTTTCCACAGACAACTCGAAGTAAATTCAAAAGGCATCTCGTAGATCACAGATTACGATATCTCCTTCATTACGGCCTTCTTAGCACTGACACTCGAAACAAAAGGAACAATATACCATACCGCACGAAATTAGTCGGGATCGAACGTTTTTATATACCTTTTAATTTTGTTTCGCGTCTGGTTTAATTTTATCTGCTGTCGGGATTACCGGCTTAGGAATGTACCCATCGAACCAACAAGAGTAAAAAGTGGGCATACACGACGAGAAATAAATAAAGGTAGAAACTGGTCGACGCTGAGATTTCTTAGCTAGGGCTGTTAACTGTCCAAACTAGGACGGGCCACCGACAAAAAATGTTTTCTCACCGCAGTGACTCGACTAATTCCTTGTATAGAACTTTAATTTAATAGCTCTAAATTGTTTCGGGATTTGTGTTTGAAAGATTTGTATCTCTGTTTTTATTCTGATAAAATTAAATTTGTTTCGGATTTAGTTTTTTTGTATTGCAGTGCAGCCCTATTGCGTTTGCTTTACGCGCTTTGATGAATGGAGTGACAGTTTTTCAAATCAATGCAGTGGGTAGTTTTCACAGACCGCTTTTTGCACGGCACTTATGTAATGGTAGCCTGCCAAGCGCGGCGGGACTCGCTCGCCCGCTTTTTTTATTCAATGTTGCATTTTACTTACGTGCTTTATAAGTATGTGTTACATAAAGATTATGGTTTTTAAACTATTAATCAATCGTACAACGAGTCGGCGACGAATCAAAACAGTGAATCACGCTTGGGAACAATGAAATCTCACGGTCGAATGCGGGCGTCAAACGGTCGACGTTAACAGGTCAATTTACTTCTGTAACCCTTTCCCACGGTGATAAACAAATATTTATCTATTTTACCCATATTTTGATTAATTAAAATTGTCCCGTTAAACGTTTCGAGCGTCAAAAGTCTACGCATTCCGAATTCGAATTCCTGCTAAACGTGTTTACGAAAATATCCTGTTTCAGCCAGCTCGAACATTCGATTCCAAGTTTAAAATTCATAGACAAAACTGACAAGGCGGTAATTCCAAGGAGGTCGTTTTTCAATTATTCATAAAGAGGTCTAATAGGCTAGCCCACCTGATGGCAATGTATTAACGAGCGCGATGGCGAGCACCATGTGCAACGGCTGATTTTTTGCCACTAAGCTATGCCATGACGTCATTAGGCCAGTCGTTAGCCATGTTCGTATAGTTGCATGTAAAATATAAAATACCATGATAGGCATAAGGTCAAATTCACGAAGATTTTCATGTCTTATTTTAAAAAGCAAACCTAAATTCTATATTTAAATGTCTTTGTATTTTTTTAGATACCCTAATCGCGCGCATGACGAAGCAAAGTATAGCGGATGTTGGTGGTCCATGGATAGAGGAAGAACAACGATGGGGAGGCCCAGGGAGTGCTCACTTGAGGCTCTCTTACCGAGTGATATGTGCGGCGCACTACTACGGGTCAGGCTGCGAAGTGTTGTGCAGGCCTAGGGATGACAACTTTGGACATTACACCTGCTCCGCCACTGGGGAAATCGTGTGCAAAGCCGGCTGGACGGGCGATTATTGCTCGAAACGTAAGTCTACATTACTACATCCTGTTATAATAAAAATAAGTCTAGTTTTGTATTACTTGTAAACCAAATGTGATTAAATTTGCGATATCAATAACCAATGCTGCGGACATCTGCCTTTTCTTAAAATCTAATCTCAAGTCGTCTTTTTTTCTTTCTTCAATGTATTATACATTCCACTTTTGTTGTAACGCTTACAATTTCTTTGTTACAAAATCGTTACCTGGCCCAGCGATTGTACTAGATTCTTATATAAACCACCCACTAACACAAAAAATATATCGGCACATGGAACTAAAAATAACGTATCGTACATTGGTAAAAATAGTGCTGAGTATATGGATTACTAGGCTGTATACAAGATAATCTCGCTTCTACCCAATTCAATATTATTTTCTTTGTATAAAGACCTTGGTTTTTGGTCCATTAAAGAATATATTCGCGCGTCACGCTTGTCCTAAATTTCCAATACCACGTTTATTATATAGAGCGCCCCACAATTCACTCTTCCTCATTAAGCAAACGACAATTTTTTAGCTCGACTTCCTCTCATAAACATAATAATTGTGACCACCATAGCCACAATGATGTAATCAAATTTAGACACACCCTATTTTGTAATAAAAAAAAGAAGATGGCCTAGTAATGAATTAAGACGACGAACATTCTAAATTTGAATTTCGTAATTAAAATGACATTAATGACAGATTTATCTATGGTAAAACTGTTTTATAAACGATTGTATACTTTTGATTGTTGTCTTTTGAATACATAATCGAGTTGTACTTACACAATACATACTGGTTGCAATTATCTTAATTAAAAAACAAAAAAGCGGCAAAGGAAATGTAAAATTACATCCTTTAAATATCCTGGGCTCGGCTTAAGAAATCGACTTCTCACAGTTGGTATTCAATACATGTAGTGTTAAGCATTTCAAATAAATATGGCGATCTAGCCATTAACTCTCAATAAGGAAAAATATTATGTTGGCCTTTTCTAATACCGTTTTGACAGCTGTAATAGACCTCCTGTATAGAGTTTTGTTATTTCAAACAGCGAATAGTAATGGCACTAATTATCTCATGGCAGCGAGTCATAAATCGTGGTTTTAATTAGTCCCATATCACTATTAGAGTATTCACGTTATTTATAAGGTTATATCTACTTCCCGTGCCATCGTCCGACCTCCAAGCGAACGACTCATAATTTTAATCATTATTTTTTGTGTTCGGTTTCTAGACGCAATAAAAAAATATTATGAACCATAGATTCATACTCATTACAGTATTCAATGTACAATTTTTATGTGTTTCGTTTCATTGTTGAGATATTTTCTTTGACGCACGACTTTATATTCGTAATGGGACATTAAATTTCATTACTTTAACTTTAATTAGCGTTTTCATATTATTTTTATTAAGTAAGATTATCACATATCGCTAGATCTAAACTAAGTACCCATTCATAGGAAGTCAAGTACCTCGGAGATTTTATTGTTTTTTGTAAATCTATTCCCAGATGAAAAAACTAACATATTAATATCAAAATTATAATTAGACGTCTGTAAGCTTAAAGATTAATTGCTCGTTGTTAATTAACCTGCATATTTTCACGAAAATGATTGCTATTTGTGTAGTAAATGTCAAACAGGTCTGCGTTAACGATGCCATAATTTTCTAATTGATTTAAAAATGACATCATGTTTTATTTGTATAACAAGACTTGTAATATGAGTCTAGAGACGTGTAATAGCATTACAATTTAGGTTTCTGTAGCGTGTGATGGCTCGCCGTGTATGATGTTTGCGTTCCTTCGCGAATCAAGCGTTTGTAAACAAAAGCAACGGACGCAGTTCTCATTGATGACGTCCGTCATGTCCGCTGAATGCTCACGCGTACTTCATAGGTATCGAACATATCTAATAAATAGTGTTGTACGTGATGACGACGTCCTGGCGTATGTTAAGCACATCGTGGTATTGTTTCACAAAGCTGTGCGTCTCGAGATGCATTGTGGCGGGCGGATGTCGCGTCGCAATCTCGGCAGCCCCACCTGCCGCCGCGTTCCCACACTCCGGCGCCGCAAAAAACAAGACAGACTGAGAGCGAACGATCGCCGCTACGTAGCGCGCCCTCTCGCTCGCACGCCAGGGCTGCCCGCCTCGAAGCGGGTGCTCGCAGCCTCCACGCGACAGGATAACCACGAAATCTCAATTTTCTGGAAAAGTAAACAAACGACCCGATTCGATCGATATCCGAAGCATCTTGACAACGCGGACAAAAACTATAAAAGTAATTTCACGTGAACGTGTGAAAGCAGCAATATCGCGTCGTACATAACACGAATGCACTGCAATAAACTGTCGGCAACCCTATCGGCGGAGTTTGTATCGGCGATTACGAAAATGTAAAAGCGAGAGAAGCGGCCATAATGTAATGAAAACAACGCTGTACGCGCACGCACACACGCCGGCAACACAGATGCCACGAACCGGGTCAAAAACACCTTTAAACGAGAGCTGAGCTGAACACCAATCGAAATAAACTCTGTACTTGACCGTGTCACGAAACTCCTCGCGCCTCGCATCTGCCGAACGGTATCTCGCCTTCTGGGAAAGCTTAACAATCCCGAAAACTTATTTGCATGTCCCGACGGCATTATCCACCGGCCAGCTCTCCTGCTTAATGATAGGGTAAACATCGCGAAGGAACTCCTTCGGCCGCTTAATTTCGCCTAATTGTTAACGAGAGTAAGGTTCTCACGAATATTACTTCTGTTTGTATCGCGAATCCCACGCGCACCTAATTTCCGTTTCGTAGGAGCAGATGTCGGGATGGTCCAATATTTGCGGACCACGTGTGGGGCGCGATAGCTCCTCGGATCTTAGTGTTACCTGTCCTCCGCGAAGGCCGGGGCTGCGACGGCGGCCGCGAGCTCTCGAGACCTTGGGCGCAGTGTGGCGCACGTTAGCCTTTCGTTACAAATCGATACTGTTCATGTTCATTGATAATAATTAATGGCCCTGCAGGAACGCCTGAACATCCTCCCCGCGGCGTCTTCGTGCCCACTTATGCCCTAAATTGCTTTTGGAGTGTAATTTTTACTACCGTTTTACCTCAGTTCGAGGGTCAAGATAAGTTCGAGTGGCTCTGGAGTGCATAGAAGCACATACGCACTCGAGCGCCTTTGATCTGCCTGCCGGACCGACAGCGGCGCCCGACAAGCTTTTTCTACTCGTTTATGCTACCCATAAACTTTTATTAATAATTCATTGTAATAGCTTCGCAGAGGTCATGAGAAGCGATTGTTTTAAATAACAATTTATTTTATTTGCGAAAGTGCGAAGCTTTCGTGAAAGCGGATTATGTTCTTTTAAATTTCCCCACAGCAAAAAAACATCCCACCGCGATAATAGGAGTGACCCGCGTGAGTGAGTTCAGCAATTCGCCGAGTGCGCCTTAAGCCGATTTGCGAGCTCTCTGAGCAAGTTTGGGGGCTTTGTGCGCTCGACTGCGCTTAAATCTAATATACTCTAGGGAGCCGGGAAGACTAATCTCCTTTATGAAGCCCCAGCCGACTCTAAGCTCAGAAAATTCCTCGCGAACTGCGCCCTAGAGCCGACGCTTTGCTGATATTACTTCCTCGTTCAATTTAGATCCGGAATAAGCCAGTTCACATTTGCATTCGGATAGGGAACGAAAGTTATGATCAAGATGGCGTCTAGTATTTTTCTAGCGAGTTAGGGGAATAGTAACGGTCGAGCGACGGTTAGGCTCCCCGCGCTATCTGCCCCCTTTGTATTCGCTCCGATAACTTGCCCATGCGCACCCGACCGATACGACTGCGCGCCGCGCTTCTTGTTTCAAAACACCATTTTTCTTAACATCATCATACATTACCGCGTCGCTTTCACAACGCTGCATTCGTAACCTGTACGTGCCGCAATGAGCCTCGACTCCTTGAACGGTCCGCGCCGAGCGCAGCTCCCTTCCCGAGGTCACAGCAGGGTAAGGTTCTGCGTGTATATCACGAAGTTAACGATGCGCACATATAAGCACACTTACCGCTCTAACAACGTTAGATATAATTAGAAATCGCCGAGACACGGCTCGTAACAAGACTGAAACACTCGCTACGAGCGAAATTAAAGTGAAAATTTTAATTTAATGCAGGTTATAAAGTTCAGAGAGGATTTCGTTGTAGCAACGAGTCGGTGCGAGCGAAGATAAATAGTGTGTGCGCGCGACCTCGCCCCCGGCGCGGCCGGGACGCTAACGAACCTCTCTCTTTGTTGCACTCCGTGTCCTTTAGCGAATCGCGGATGCGGCGAGCGCGACTCCAATACCGTCCTCGTGATTAAACGCTCTCGCTTCCTTTACAATTAAAGAAATCCATTAGCGAGCGCTCCATCGCGCATCGCGTATCCTTTGTCTTCAGACGCGCTAACGAATGTATTCTTTTTGTTCCAGCGCGATGCCTGCCCGGCTGCGACGCGGAGCACGGCCACTGCAGCAAGCCCGACGAATGCATGTGAGTACCACTTCACACCTTTGTGCTAAACGCCGTACCTCCCGAGCCGACTAAATCATTCATCCTCCTCATTGTTGCGAGAAACGAGAAACAAGTATTCTTTTTGTCGCTTGTTATCACGTTCTATTCTTTACTAACGAATGTTTTCTTTTATTCCAGTTGTCACTCGGGCTGGGTGGGCGAGCTGTGCGACCTGTGCGAGCGGCACCCGGGCTGCGTGCACGGCACCTGCTCGCGGCCCTGGGACTGCATCTGCAAGGAGGGCTGGGGCGGGCTGTTCTGTAACCAAGACCTCAACTACTGCACCAACCACCGCCCGTGCCGCAACGGAGGCACGTGCCACAACACCGGCCAGGGCAGCTACACCTGTGTGTGCCCGCCCGAGTACACGGGCCCGGACTGCGAGAAGTCCCTGCACTCGTGCGCCGTGCGGCCCTGCCTCAACGGGGGCGCCTGCGTGACCGACGACGCCGGCGAGCTGGCGTGCGCCTGCCCCACGGGCTACGAGGGCGCGCGCTGCGAGACCCGGCGCCTCACGTGCTTCGACCAGCCCTGCCGCAACGGAGGCGTGTGTGAGCCGCGGCCCGCCGGCGGGTACGTGTGTGCGTGCCCCGTGGGGTACGCCGGCACGGACTGCGCGGTGGAGGCCGACCCCTGCGCCGCCAACCCCTGCCGCAACGGCGCCACCTGCATGCGGGCCGGCGACGGCTTCAAGTGCACCTGCAAAGCTGGCTTCAGGGGCAACCGGTGCGAAATCGATATCGACGACTGCGCTGGCATCCAGTGCGAGCACGGCGGCACCTGCGTGGACCTGGTGAACGGTCAGAGATGCCAGTGTGCGCCGGGCTTCCTGGGGCCGCGCTGCGAGACTAGAGTGGACTTATGTCTGGCCAAACCCTGCGCGAACGGCGGCGAGTGCATGATCCTGGACAACGACTACGAGTGCCGGTGCCGGCCGGGCTTCGCGGGGAAAGACTGCAGTATAGACATCGACGAGTGCGCGTCGTCGCCGTGCCGGAACGGAGGCACGTGCAGAGATAGGGTGGACGGGTATCACTGCTCGTGTCCGCCGGGGTGGGGTGGGAAGTCGTGTATGGTGTCTC
Organism: Hypena proboscidalis; assembly: GCA_905147285.1. Lineage (NCBI taxonomy): Eukaryota > Metazoa > Arthropoda > Insecta > Lepidoptera > Erebidae > Hypena > Hypena proboscidalis. The sequence goes on from LR990147.1 coordinate 5,964,575, forward strand.
TGGCCGAGCTAGCGTCAAAACAAGCCGGTGGACATTTGAGAAGAGTGGGTGATGAAATGGGGGAGGAGGACAGTCTATCGGGGCAGCAGGTGGCGTGGATCGCCAGCGTGACGGCGGTGGTGCCGCTGGCGGCGCTGGCGGCCACGCTGGCCATCGTGTGCGTGCGGCGGCGGCGCAAGCGCGCGGCGCTGGCGGCCGACGCGGAGGCGCGCGCGCAGAACGCGGCCAACGCGGGCGGCCACGGCCACGTCATCCGCAACACGTGGGGCAAGTGCGACGCGCCCGCCGCCGAGTGCCAGAACGCGCACAACGCGGCGGCCGAGGAGTGCAAGCGCAAGACGCTCAACACCGAGAGCGCGCGGCTGCTGGCCGCGCTCGACCCGCGGCTGTCGCGGCTCTCCGCCGACTCCGCCTACTGCGCTAATAGGTCAGTATCTACGTCCTGTTTACAACTTTTCAACCAATCAAAACTTATGTAGATGACATTGTTCCATTTATATCACTACAATTTCGTACGAACATAAATTGTACAATAAATAAAGCTAATTAACTTAATCATTAGAATTATTAATAGTCTTTTGAACCATACCTAAAGAGTGTTTTCTATTGTTACAGCGATACGTCGCTAGTGAAGCGAGCGTTAGAAGGCGGGGGGGTGTACGTGTTAGACGACCATTGCTTGCCGCCCACGTATGCGACGCAAGTGTAGTGACGCTACCCCGCGATGAACTACAACTTATTTATTATCCACGGACGCTAGTGCGAAACAGGCTGTGCGCCGAGTGTAAATATAGCGATAAAAGTGTAAAGTGACATGTATAAAACGGCTAGATGTAAGCGTTCCGATGTATTTATTTAAGAGCGATTCGTACGCCCCTGTAAATAGTATTGGCGGGACGGATCGCGTTGTTTCCGCCCCTGATCGGCGAACGTCGCCCGCTTGGCGGCACCGAGTGAGATGATCCTCATTCTTGGTACAGTTTCTACATCTGTCTCCAAAAATCTGTTCATGTCCACCCTATTTAAATTAGCTACTTCAATATCGATAAATCGGTGTTGCCCATCCCTAGCACTCGATCGCGGTATCAAAATTATCTTGATGACTGCATCGCCAGGCATTGCATTTTGGTAACTCTTTTAATTCTATTTTCAAATTTTGTATGTAGTTCTTATTTCGAATTGTGAAGTTCTTTTTTTCTTATCGCCGCGGTTAAGGAGGTATTCAGCCAGTATGTTAGCAGCTATTCTGAATAGGGTTGATGGAGAAATTGTACCAAGAGTTAGGCGTTAGTGCCGTGGGTGAGGACCGCGTGAGCCGAGGGGCCGGTGGACTCTGTCCACGTCGCGATCTCTGTAGGTATCGGGCGACGGCGGCCGCAGACGGTCCCTGCGAGGCGCCACCCGCCGCGCGACTGCGGCGCACTCCATGCCTACCGCTGCCAGGTAGCCCTATGCAAAGAACCCTTGACTTAAAACATTCGACGTAATATTTACGCGATTTTTGACAACTACTTTTGACTTGACAAAATTTTGATGACTACACTTTTTAGGCTAGTACATTTTCCTACCTGGCAACACTGGTATCTGCGCCGCGCTCGCGTCGCGGTATCGCACCACTAACACTATCCCTCTAGACTCGCACCACTACAAGCCAAACCGTGCGTAAAATAAGATTAGACTAATTTATATAAAAAATGATAATAATAACGCGAATGATGCGTTCATCAGTTTTACATTGATTTATATTTTTGTGATTGACTAATTGTTGTCATTTGTTCCTATGATTATGATAGTGAATTTCTCCAAAAAAATCTTGTTCAGGTTTTCTTGAAAATCGACGTAGATTTTTTCTTTCTTACTCTCCGTACTCGGGATGTAGTTCAGTTAGCACGATAATTCAACGTTCCTGAGCTCGCGAGCGGCTCCGCGCCGGCCTGCAGTCCCGTGCGGTTCCGTGCCGCCCGCAAGCCGGCCGGCGCGGTCCCGCTCGCGCCACACAAATGTTCACACGCACGTAATTAGTCCATAGGTTAAAATTAACTTCAGTACTTATAGAAACAAATTGTCGAAACCTAAGTCATTGTGTATAAAAACGTAAGTTTTAGTATTGTAAGAATATTCTCCATTACTTTTGTAAGAGTACTGAGACAATATAAAGGCGTCACTAGGCAACATAAGACAAAACTCTGGTTGTTTTAACTTATTTATTTTAATAGGTACAGTTGTCGAGATACGTTGTGTTTATAACTATGGATTCGTCGCTTGACGCGTCACTCATTCCCGTAATGAGTGGAGCGTCGACCGCGAATCGTCTTTATGAATTAATTTATGTTAAATTACATTTTTATAAAGTCCGTGTAAATATGCGGTAAGTGATAGGTATTTTTACCTCTTATGTTGCCTTTTGACTCGAACGTAGATTAAAAAGGTTAAATCGACAAAATTGTAAAAATATGAATAGACTGATGATCAATAATAACTCTTGTATTTAATTTTTTAAGATGACAGATAAGTTTAAATTATGAGCAATTAAAAACATCCAAATGTACTAAATAGAATCATAATTTTTGTACTTAATTGATCACAGTGAACCTTTCATTTTTCTTTTTGAGAATATCGTGATGATGTCGAAATTATGATTTCCATTCCGAACAATAAAATGACAGTATTTTTAATTTATTTATTACACCGTATCATTATAATTATTGTGAATTTCTTTAATTTTTACAAAATCATTGTTTAATTATTTTTTGAGCTTAAGTTTACAATTGACTGATGTGAAATTGATTATTGATATTTTGGACACATTTTATTAAATCATGAATGTATTTGTGTATGTGAGTATACTGAAAGATAAAATTTCAAATCATTCCATTTCTTAGCTAAGTAGCCTATCTGTAATTCTAATGTTTAATTTCGCTATTTTTCTATGATATTGTTTATTTTGCATGTGAAACCAGTGATTGTCGAATTATCTACATTTCGTCCGAATGGGACAAAGTACAATTTTACTGTTATCTATCTTAGTATATTATGTCGTTGCCTTTTGGTATATTCACATAGAGATTTGTTTCAAAAGAAAAATGAAAGAAATGTTGCTGAAGGGAACTGTAACCGATAATTCCATAATAGGTCGTAACAGAATAAAAGTCATATTGTATTGCTATTGCGGTGATATATTGCCAACGAGTGTTTGTGACGAACGTGTAATTATTGCAGTGGATGCAAACGAGAAATAAAATGTTAATAATAAACAATTGTTTACAAAAAATTATTACGGTCATTTCATTTCATTATAATTTTCACCCATCCTTATCTTAGTGGTAACTTTTAAGTTTCCAAATGTCAAGATTTTAGACACATCTTAAATTTATATTATATTTACGCAATGTAATGTTGAAGAAGTCGCAACATAAAAATTTAAATATTTTTATCTCCATTCCAATTTTTTTTGAGCTACAAGCTACTTTGAAAATTAATGTAGTCAAATTATGGCTAAAAACGGGTTAAATAAACATGAGCGAACACAGTTTGGGGAATTTGAGGATCGATAGGGGGGTGTATTCTGAGCATAAATTCCAATTTGAGGGGCTGTACTGAGGTCAGCTCAAGGTCATTTCGATGGAAACGCGTTTAATTCGATATCTCGAGAATGGTTAGTGTTAGGCAAAAAATAGTAGACCTTTTCTTTTCCAAACAAAATTTCCTAACTTTTTTATCTGAAACTTTTTTTATAACATTACTATTTTTCAACTTATTACTCCCGCAAGGCAAAATTTTTCTTTTTCTTCTATTTTTCGTCGTTTTCTCCCCAACCATTCAATTTTATTAAATTTTACCGATCATCAAAGTGTAGATCTTTTAATTATGAACAATTTTGTTCTCAAACTTTTTTCTGTAATGCCAATACCTTCGTAGTTATATATTACTTTACCGAGCGAAATCCGAAATTCAGTTACGTTTAGGTGGTTTAGGTAACATGTGATAGGGGTTGAGCCGATCGCCTTCCAGAAGGCACAATTCCAGTTTGTTTGTTAGAATACGCTAATCTCGGGTAGTACTGATCGGATTTGCATTTTGTTTTGTTAGATAGTACAATATTATTGACAATTACTCTACCATCAATAGAAACGGAGCAGAAGTATATATGTCGCAAAAACGGGTGACGGAAAGCGAGCAGTAGGTAACTTATAACGCGGGTATTAACGTAAGGAGCATCTAACATAACGCCTAACTATAAGTTTTACAGTGGATAAAAGTTAGATAAGCCGTATGAGAGCAATAGATCAAAGCTCGTAATAGTTGGTTATGGGAGAGAAAGTTGACGCTGTTGCCGACGGCTAGGAAGCAAGCTTTATTATCATGGCACAATAAAAAAGCACTGCATCCATGAACCGTCCTTTAGAGAACAATGTCTGACTACCGAGGATATATACCTACTTACTATTCTTGCGCCTGCGCGAAACACAAGAGCACTCTGAACCTAAGAACTTACGACGGTGTTTTCTCTTACGCGCCTGCGTCCGGTTACGTACCCGTAGAATGCAGATATTAGTGTAAAACATGAAAGGAGCCTCCCCGAGTGACGTACACAACGATTCCCTACGTCCGGCGTACCCTGGGCAATTCGCGAGTTCTCCAAAGTGAATTGGCTAATCCTTTCACCACGATGGCAAGTCAAAATAAAATTTGACTCAGCCATCGACACGACGAAGAAGAAGTGTTAAACATAATAAATTTTCATGACGCGGTTCACGCCTGCACGGTTTTTTTCATTAATATCTGCCAGTGTCCGTTGCGAACGTGGGCGAAAACCGCGTCGTAAGTTCTCAGCCTAGGATTCCGATCAGGCGCAGGCTCAATAGCCTTGCGAGTCTTTCGATGCACGGGCGAGTAAAAAGTACACCTCTAACTTTCCTGACTTCGGGAATAAGCTATTTTTACAGAAAAACCCAGCTCCTCTTTTTGTCACTAGTAGAAAGATCACTACCATCTCGAATGGGCCGTGGTCAGTGGCGTGGCTATCGTAGGGCCCGGTGGTACAGTGCACCAGGGCCCTGGACCTCGGGGGGCCCTTTGTCCATTAACCTAAGCTTTGAAAAGAGCGGGTCAGCCAACTCGCCAGCTCCTGAAGCTAGGAAACCTCGACCCTGCTCACAAGATTTTTTTTTTTAATTTAATCATTTTAGGTGAACGTAACATCAACAATAAGAGAACTCCCGATTTAAGACTTTTAGCACATTCGCCGAACTTCCTCGATGTGTGCTGTTTAATATATAACCAACTACGCACATATTCCATCAGCGATAAGCTCACGTGCTTGACGGTCGTGACATCAATTCGAAAATTTCGCCCGTAAACTATTTATTGAAGTTTATTAGCTATAGCCTAATATCTGCTCACATTTATATTATTCATTGAGATGTTTTGTACTTTCTGGGATGCACTACAATAGTTGACGCTGCGCTAGGTATAATCTGACTGTTGTAATTCTCAATTCTCTACTACTACATTGCGATAGAAAATAAGGTGGCATTAAACTGGATGGTTGATGGTGGATTTGAGTGAAGTTATAGTGAATTCGCACAAATTAAAGCGCGCAAGAGGTTGCGAACTGGACCGCAAAGTCTGTTAAAAATTTTTTTATTTTCATTTATTGATTCCATCTGTGTAATAAATATTTTATACTGTCATGTGCGTCGTTGCTCATTTTATTCCCATTTTCTTTTATCAAACAGCGATTTCACCCGTCAGAGAGATGACCTTTATTTCCTCTGAGGAGATGACGTATGGATTTAGTGTACGTTACGCCAGCAAGAAAGTGTCACCTAGAGTGATATGAGTAGAACGTATAATTAGTGCGCAATCTGCTGTAAATGTGCGCCGCATAAAAAAGTTGTGCGTCTTGTAGTTTTGAAAAAAAAACGTAAAAACGATTCCTGCTGGAGTAACGTTGTTCTAGCAAGAAAATTCTAGACGAATCATCGGAGATATAAAATACATACATGGGCAGAGAGCTTATATTTGTGCAAATTTGTGCGCCATAAATATAATTTGTGCGTCTTCAGGTTTTCGAGATATTGCGTTTCCCGCTGGAGTAACGTTTTGCGAATTCGTGTATCTCAAAGACCATTATATGTGCGCCTGTAGAATGAACATACACGAATAGCTCTTAATTTGTGCATATTTGTGACATAATTAGATGCCAGATAATATTTATAATTTTCAAGTAATCGCGCTTTATTGAAAACTTAAAAAAATATTGTAGCGCCTAAATGAGAAGACTTATAAACTCGCTAAAAACTGTATTCGTTCCATCTTGACGTTTATAATTACCATAAAAAGTTTCAAAACAGAACCAACAAGCGCTAATGAATAATATTACTAAAAGTCAAAACGACGGCATCATAACTTTGACGCCATCAAACTAGAAACTGGCTCAACCTAAGATGTGTAAATGTAAACCAAAAATTAGTGCATTTATCAAATAATATATAGTAAAAATATCCAGCTTCAACTGTTTCGTATTAAGTAAATATTAAGACTAAACCAAAACAGGTATTCGGCGCAGGTTATCCGACCAAATTCGAATGACTACAAAAAAGCGACGGATTCATACGTATCGATGACCTTCTTAACTTTACTCGCTAACTGGTTGAAACGTATTGTGCCCGAGTACAGTGCAGTAGAAATAGTTATTAAAATAAATTCACAATATTTTTTTAAGTTTTCAATAAAGCGCGATTACTTGAAAATTATAAATATTATCTGGCATCTAATTATGTCACAAATATGCACAAATTAAGAGCTATTCGTGTATGTTCATTCTACAGGCGCACATATAATGGTCTTTGAGATACACGAATTCGCAAAACGTTACTCCAGCGGGAAACGCAATATCTCGAAAACCTGAAGACGCACAAATTATATTTATGGCGCACAAATTTGCACAAATATAAGCTCTCTGCCCATGTATGTATTTTATATCTCCGATGATTCGTCTAGAATTTTCTTGCTAGAACAACGTTACTCCAGCAGGAATCGTTTTTACGTTTTTTTTTCAAAACTACAAGACGCACAAATTTTTTATGCGGCGTACATTTACAGCAGATTGCGCACTAATTATACGTTCTACTCATATCACTCTAGGTGACACTTTCTTGCTGGCGTAACGTACACATGGATTTAGGCTACTAATGATAAGTTCAACCTCCTGTATCCCATTATTATTCCTATCTATAATTTTGAAGGGCAATACAATTTCAAGCTACGTGAAAAAGGGGGTGAGTTCTCCAAGAAAATAATAGTAAATTTACCTTAATTGAAATAGCATTTTATTGTTTTCTATAAATAGTCTGAAATATAACACGAAATAAAAGGTTTGATTGATAAATCATTCGATAAAATTAGTAATTTGCGGCAAAATGTCGTAATAAGCTTAGAAATCGAATATAAATATAGTACACAGTGTTTTTATGTCGGGTAAATCCGACTCAGGCGGTTAATGGGTTAACGTGTGGAAATGTATTACACATACTTATTTGTTTATGGGCACTGAAGAGGCTATGTCGTTTCTCCGACAAAGCCGAACTACAGACTAAAATCACCCCGATGCGTCGGCTTCCGCAATAGCAGGTATAGGTATACTAAGGTCAGTAGCGTAGCGTGCCTAGGCGGGCCCCGGTAGAAAAAAAAGTTGGGGGCTCTTATGAAGGGTAAAGATTCTTTTTTCGGCAAACTGCTTTAATAAATAATATACAGGGTGGCCCGTTTATAGTAGTCCAAAGAATTTTTACAGATGTAGGGCCGGCCAATGATTGATTTAAACTAAACATAATTATGTTCCGCGAAAATCAATAGTTAAAAAGTTATGATTTTTTCAAGTTTTTTCGTAAAATCGCCACTTCGAGTCATGTAAACCTCTCTAAAGTGAAAATGATTGGATAGAATCGAATCAAAATTGGTGTGTAAGTAGCTTAGACATGTAGCTAGCAGCTAGCTAGACATAAGCTATTTTTAAGATTATTCTTAAATGGGTATATGGTTTTTTTTTATACCTTTTTAAAAGCTGTTTGTAGTTTTCATATGTTAAGGTAGGATTTTCAAAAAATCTAGTAAGAAAAAAAAGTTCTACACGAAATTTTCTAATCGTGGTAAAAACTACCTTAAGATGTGAGGATAGCGTTAATAAAAAAAAAGTATCATGACTATCGAAAATATTCTTCAGAATTGAACATTGTATGCACTAAGTAGTTAAAAAATTAAAGGGTGTGTTTTTACCTTATACGTCATTTGAACAAATTAAAGTTTAAAACGAAAAGAAAAATATTAGAGTAGGTTAAAGAAAAAGAATTTAATAAAAAAAAAAACAAAAAAATTTCAACATGACGCAAAAAAGTTTGTTGGTCCTTTTGAACTACCAGCTCGCCTGAATGCTGGAGTTTACTTAAATTTTCTTCAAAATGAGTTGCCCGGCCTTCTAGGCGAAATTTTCCCCCATGTACGAGAGGATGTGACTGCAACACAACGGCGCAACTTGTCACTTTGCGCTAAAAACGAAGCGTATCCGGAAAGATGGATTGGTCGTGGTGGTACAATTGTTTGGCCCCAACGATCACCCGACTTAAACCCCATAGACTTCTTCATAATATGGGGATATTTTAAGGAGATCGCTTATAGTCGGGAAAGTAGGTCTGAGCCAGAGTTACGACAAAAAATAGAACTTGCAATAAGAAAAATAAATGCAAGTGCATAGCCTTTCAATCGGCTTAAATGGATTTTTTTGCGAAGGTGCCGTTTATGCATTGAAAGAGAGGGCAGACAATTTGAAAATTTTTTGTAATGTTTTTTTTTTTATTTTTTATGATTTTTTATTAAATTCTCTTTCTTTATCCTACTTTAGTGTTTTCTTTTGATTATTAAGTTTAATTTAACCCTTATAAATTCGTCATGTCTGTCTGTCTGTCTGTCCGACCGTCCGTATGTCACAGCCACTTTATTCCGAAACTATTAGGACTACACAATTGAAACTAAGTAGGGAGATGTATTCTGTTAACCGCTTTACGATTTTTACACAAAAAAATAATAATATTAATATTAGAGGGGGGCCCCCCATACATTGAACTGAAACAATTTTATTTTTTTTCATTCTACCTATACGTGTGGGGTCTATAGATAGGTCTTTAAAAATTACATTGAGGTTTCTAGAACCATTTTTTTTCAATGTCAATCGTTCCAAAGATAGACGCTTTTAAAGTGCTAAAATGAGTGTCCCCCCCCCCCTCTAACTTTTGAACCACAGGAGTGAAAAATCTAAAAAAAATATATATTATACATCTTAATAAAAACTTTCAACCAAAATTGTTTTGAATGAGATACAGTCGGCAGTTTTTATCACTTTTTCAGCAACCGCAAATTATAACTTTGTTATTGATACAAATTGCATAAAACACAATGAAAAACCAAGTTATTTTTGCTGACGAAAGAATGTTGGTATTTTGGCTATTTGTCGGTAATCGGACTAATCGGTACGTTTAATGTTGTTAAGACTAGCTATGGAACCCTATTGCGCGTGGCCCAACACGCACTTGGCCGGTTTTTTTTATAAACGCTATCCTCACATCTTAAGGTAGTTTTTACCACGATTAGAAAATTTCGTGAAATACATTTTTTTTTACTAGATTTTTTTGAAAATCATACTTTAACATAAAAATTACAAACAGCTTTTAAAAACGTACGTTATAAAACCATATTACCATTTAAGAATAATCTTAAAAATAGCTTATTTCCTGTGTATATCAGGTTGACGGGTGTACGTCATTAAACAGTGATTCTATACACATGAAAGCAATGTTCTAGCAATGTGACGAATGTGCGTAAAAATTGAAGCAATGTGCTTTTATAAAACCAGAGTTATTTCCGAAAGTTAGTGAGCCGCCAGCCTGATATCAGAATGACGGGTGAATGTTTAATACGAGCAAATTACTTACTATCTAGAAATAAAAACATTACCATAGCAATGTGCCGGCAATGTGCTCGAACGTACCAAAAACAGAATCAGATGCGGTGAAAGGTTTTTGTTATTTTGAAAATAAAAATTAATATGTTAACGCCTGCCGATTTCATACAGGCAATCCTATATTTTTTTACTTACGCACTTTGGTGGCCCTCGTATGCCGGGGGCCCCGTATAATTGATACGGCATATACGGCGGTAGCTAAGCCCAACTAAGATGTTCCTTTTTTCAACCTGATCGTATACCACAGAGAAGGTACGGTTGTCGTACGTCTTTAGCGATTACCTCAGCTATGCCCATAAGTCGGGCCACCTTCTATTCATGGCACTAAACAACTAGTAACAAGTAACTATAAAATCTGGTAGGGGAAACTATCGGACAAACTACCACATGCTCACTTTTTTAAATATACCTGTAATTTGTGATTTTGTGCAACAAAAACACTACAAACTGCGCATCGAGAACGTTGCTCTGCGATTGTCACCGTAAAATGAGCATGCGGAAGTTTGTCTGATGTTACATACAATAAATAAAACGAAACGGTACAGCCTTATTTATTATTTGGTTATTTATTAGTAGTAACAAATACACTATTTACAGAATACCACTATTAGACTACAAAGTAGAATAATTTTCTAGTTGTTCAATCTAATCTTTTTTTACCATACAATTGGTAAAGAATTTCAAGGATCGTCAATTTATGTTACTTAGTATTGGACAAATAATAAACACATTTAACTTTAAAACTTAAATTAAATGCAAAGACTGACTGACAGTGCAAGAAAGTTGATATTAAAATTAAAGTTTTCAACGAATTCATAATTATAAATTAAATTAAATTACAGTCAAATTTTCCGTAGAATACTTAGATTAAGTATCTATTTGCTCACTAGCCCATGAAGCGATCTATTCATTAACCTACCGACAAAAGGACACCTATCATTAATTCACGTGAGTGATCGCAACATGGTGTGCAATAATAATCTTATATTACAACGTGACTTCTATAAAATTTTAACGAAAGTACAAAGTTACCCATTTAACAAAGAGCGAAATTGTACTTTGGTGTTTTATGTCAAGGTCTGCAATTCGCCCGTCTCATTAAATTCGTATACTCTTTTTATCGTCGACATTAAACCCGCGTGTTGGTAAATTGGTAGAAAACGGTAGTTAATAGCTATCTGGCATTGAACGTTGACCTTACACAAGTGCAAAATGTATGAAAATATGATGAGTAGAGAAGTCACGAATTCGTAAAACCTAGTGTTTAATCCTAAGGAGTAGCTTACGGCTAGGACACGGCGGCTAGTCGCCGCTGCGCGGGGAACGGTCCGTGCTAATGCGGTCTTTGCCGTCGCCGTTCTGCCGGCGCGGGGAGCCGGAGCGCGAACGCGAGTGCGAACGATCGCGCGACGGCGAGCGCGAACCCGAACGCGAACGCGATCTAGACTTGGTCGGACGACGTTCTTCCTCGCGCTTCGGCGACGCCTCCTTGCTGCGGGATCGAGACCTCTCCCTGTCAATTTACAATTACATTGTGGGTTTACTTAAACATTCGTCCTGTTATCATTTTACAGTCTCCTCATTTTTGTCTATATTTAGTTATTTACTGTGACAGTTACTGTATAATGAAAGGAAGAGTGCTTTTACATACAAAACGACATTTGCAGGAAACGCATTTATTTTAAAAGGAAATTATTTATTTTAGCAAAATTTAATTTTAATATTTGAGACTGTAAAATTATAACTGTGGTTCAAGTAAAAAGTTCTATAGATCCAGATTTAATCAAACAATAAGGGAAACACGATTTTGAGACAAAGCGAGAAAGAAATATCTCGATTGGACATCTCAGTGTTTCTTTTACAGGTTGACCAAATTAAGAACTCTATAAAACCTTTAATTACAAGCCTGACAAATACAAACTGTAGCTTATTTCTGTACGAATTTGTTGGTTTATTTATAGCATATATTTTTGCCAGGTTAATGTAGCATAGTTTAATTACAACAAAGCATTTTCTTAAATACATTGTTAGCAGTAAAAAGTGAACAATATTAACTGATTAGTAAATAAGAGTGATGAATGAGGTGAATGTTGCAAAATGGTGTTATTGTATAAAGAATTAAACATAAGAAATTGTTAACTAAAAAGTACAATCTACATCAGACCCACAAATACAATATCATGGATTGTGTGTTAGTAATATAATTATTTTCCACTGATCTCTATTATTTAAAGAGAGTCAAAGCTGCTTTTCTATAAACAAGCTAAAAGTAAACAACTATTTTTTTTCAGAAGTGGTTGATTTTTGTGTCAATTTTAATCACCACATTAAGAATCTTACTAATAATTTTATATATGAACAATTATATTTCAGTATTTTTATAGATTCTTACTATTTACTTTCGACAAGCTACAAGCTTTAAAACGGTGACATGAAGTACAGTGGGCCAACGAGCTAGGTATGCAAGGCAAAAACTTTCAAGTCATAGTAAAGACTTACTACACTAGTTATGGATAAGTGAGTAACATATCTAAATAGTTATATTACACTTATTAAATTTGTTATTCACACATGCATATCTATTGCAGTCAGTTTTCACTATGGCATAGAAGTTTTTGCCCTGCATACATATTTGCTTGGCCCACTGTACTTAGCTATACAAGCATTTAAATAATAGAGATTAGGTAATAAGTTGAATCTAGTGTAAATTCACCAGTGAATGTATTACAAACAGCTACATAAAACAAATGTTAGTCACAAACGCTCACCTTGGGACGACGTCTCTTCGTGTAGCGGGAAAACATGGACTGAGTTAATATGTATTTGAAATGTGCAATCAATATTAAACATCGGGATAAATTTTGTTAATAAGTGTATGCCAATTAGTTTGGACTGTATCTGACAATAATGCTGATTACTTGTGAGGTTATCTTTCTTAGTTATAAATTATATTATTCCTACATGTTGAGATCAGAAACCAGTAAATAACTTGCCTAAAAAAATTACCTTAGCTGCATCATTAGAAAGAATATTTTTAAATTACAGTGACTAAAAACAACCTTAGAAGTCAAAATAAATTGCAAAGGACAATTGTTTTTTTAACACAGTTATAGTATGTCAAATTATTACAAAAGTTTTCAACTTATAAATAGCACCTTTTACATGTGTCTACTGACATATACATAATTTAACATACCATATATATAGGTTTTTACGACTCAACATGTGGAACACACCTTTTTGTATTTTTTTTCCTAGTTAGTTAATTTATATACAAATTAGAGATAACTTGACAGCGTTATTGCAAAACAAGAAACTAATATCCAAGAATTTAATTATATAAATAGGTTTGGCAGATCAATAAATGAAATCTTGCTTACACTCAGTTCTTGTTTTGTAACAAAGCATATCATCGATCAAAGAATCGAGTAGTGACAATGAATGATGTCGTTATATGATCCGCGAGCATAAATGGATAGCGGTGGAAACATGAGCTCACAAATTCGCACAACCGTCAGACTCACGATTGAAAGCACACGAAACTTACTTGGAGACGGGTTTCGGCGATCGAGACTTAGAGCGGGTTGGGGATTTGTCGCCGTTCCTGTCGGCCGAGCCCCGCGGCGACGCCGAGCGCCGCTCCGAGCGACGCGACTTCGAACGACTGCGATCCCTAAGCGATCGCCGCGGAAACGGGTGGAATAGCTGGCTTTAGTTACGTCCACTACTTACGAGCTTGAGGAAAGGCGTCTGTCAAAACAGGCTCCACGTATCTCATATAATAATCCAAGAAAATCATGATAGAGCTCGACTACAGCTTCTACTAGATTGGTGCTTAGTAAATTATACTAAGAAACAGTTGAAAACGTTATGGGACCGGCAGGATATGAACCTATGAACAAATGGATGAACGTAACGTCACGAAATGACGTAACATACAGTTGAGAAATTTAAGATCCTGGCAAGAGCTAGCTGGTTGGTTAAAGCGACTGCCCGGTGTGCCGTAGGTCGCAGGTACAATTCCTGCCGGTCCCATTATTTTTTCAACTGTTTCTTAGTATGGTTTCTATATATCGACAATTCACTGGGCGAGATCGCCTAGCAAGTATATCGATGCCAGAATTCGACGTGCATACATTTGACAGACACCTTTCCTATAACCGATCGTAAACAACGTGAGGCAAATACAACAAGGTATTGGCGTCACATTGCACAACACATAAAACAACTAATTAACATCTATAAATGGAGTACTATACGCTAAGTACTTACAGTTTGATATTTTGCTCAGCGCAAGTAACAACACACCTAGCCAAATGAACACTATGTTAATTTCATACATATTCATGCATCTTCCTTTATATTGTATTGAGGCATTTGCTTTTCAGAGATATTGCATGCAAGCTTGAGATAATTTTAGGGAAACATAAATTGAGTTTAGCAGACTACTTAGAAACCCATTATTGTGCATTTTAAAGACCCATTTAGCGATATACAATAAAGTGTAATTATATTACATCTTTTGTTGCTGTAAGTATGGTATCACAATCATATTTGGCTGGATAGGCAATGTTGAACAAAAAAAAAGGCAAGTTAAAGTTTTGAACTATTGCGGCACTTGGAGGTGAGAAGATCAATGGTTACCGCTGTTACTAGTGAAATAAAAGTCCCTCAAATTTGAGCTGTTTAAATTGTTTTGAAGGGTTCCAAAATTTAAACAAGATAACATATTTCAAAAGGCATATTTGCAACAATGGTTTTGATACTAGCTGGAATGGATCTTATAATATTAAATGTTATCATGAAAAGACAACAATATGTGACATTGCCATCTTAGCTATAACCCGGTTCATAGAAAAAAGGGTTACTGAACATAATTATGTTTACTTAAATATCCCATTTTTGAAGCTAAATAGTCTGCTCCAGGTGGTGATAAGGATATAATGATGAGATCTAATAATTAAGGCCCTTTCCTGAGGGGCTAGCATATCGAGCGCGGTATAAATATTGTCGCGTTTTTGTCATATTTTTATATGAGGAAACATGACAAAATCTATCTCGCGCTAGTTAAGCTAGCTCAGCATATTATGCAGTACAGGATCGTTGCGGTAATTTATATTCTTATACAAAGGGGTATGACCAAATGACTATGGGATTGATTATCCTTGCTGTGCTATCTATTCTGTGGCTATGTCAAAATAAAAACTGCTGAATTTGAAGAATAATATAAAAATTTAAGTTTCATGAAGAAAGTTAGAGAACATCTAAAAAACATGTGATTATTCTATGAAATTTTTTATTCTTTGTTTAAATAGAAAATCACTTTTGTTGATTAAATCCTGCTTAAGTTATGTCTCTTATTACTGGATAATCGTCATACAAAAACTAGAAATTAATTACTAACTTGTTTGTGACACAAGGTTGGTGCTGATACAGTTTTTGGGCATTTCCTTTTGGGCGTTCAAAAACCGAGCGTCTAATGTATTTGAGAATATTTTACCGAAACGATACCCATTGCATAGTCAGGAAGGGCTTGTTCTGATTGGAACTAGACAGCTAGAAGCATATCGCCGTGTATAATATACATGAATTCTAGTCAGTGAATCCTGCTTTGTAAGATATCTGGAGATATTATGATAAACTTCGAATCTGCTTAGTAAGTTGTGGTGTATTTACTATTAGTGGCAACAGTTATTATGCCTAGTCTAACTCATATTCTACATAAAAACAACACAAAATAGTCATTCAAATTCAATGCATTTCATAGAATAACCTATTAAATAAGAGTGAAACAGGCAGAAGATCAATTTGTCATATCCTTCGCAACTTTATATTTTATTTTTTGCAACAATCAATTTGGGCTATGGTCGAGATTTATCCAAAGTCTTCATCAGATTTTAATTTAGCATCACGGTTTTCAGCCCCGAAAGATGGTAAAAATACGATATCATCACAAAAGAGCTTTGGAAAAGGTATCTTACAGTAGCCCAGTGAGTCATGCACAAAACGATCAAAGTAGACATAGTTTTGTGTTATATTGAATTTTAAGCACTTATTATGCAGACTTTGCGGCATTGTCGATTATCCTAGACAGATTGAAAGTGGTTCCAATATTCGTGCTTCATAACTGAGTCAGTTGCCATCTTGTAACATTGATTTCCCCTGGTCTAGCTACCTTTTGACCTAATCCGGTGATGTGTGGGCCGATCAGGGTACAAGTATAGATACGTTACAAAGCAAGATCACTAACGCAGCCACGACTTCTATACTCACTTTGATCGAGACCGGGAGCGAGACTTATTAACAGCGGGGCTCTTGCTCTTCGGGCGAGACTTGGAGCGAGAGCGGCTGCGGGACGAGCGGCGAGAGCGAGACCTGAAACGATTTGGTATGTTGTTAGCGAGTTTTTTTTATCTGTTTTGCGAGATGTGGTGCGTGGAAGCTTCAGTATGAAGTCTATCATCAAGAGCTATCAGCCCCGAAAGATGGTAAATAGTATAGTATCATCATGAATGTAGTTTTTTCTTTCTTTTTAATTACTGTATGCTTATCTCTAGCGCCCGCAATTTGGTACTGGATGCAACCTTTAATTCACTTGTATTGTTAATGTTTCTAAAATCAAAATTAAGTCTTCTTTTATTTTAGTAACATTTTTAATCTACATTTTTCAAGATACTTTCCTTTCACGTGGCATAGCCGTGGGTCTGAGTACAAGTTTAGAATATACGAAATGAAATAAATATCAAAGAAACAGCCGAAACAAATGATTTTAGAGGAAGGACGAGTCACAAAAATAGGAGCCTCGCAAAACAGGACATTATGATTTGGGACAATGTGTAGCCTACAAAAAAAATTACTATTATGTTACTGCCAACGAAATGCCTGGCTTTTTTAACAATTTAGTCTGTTCTCACCTGGATCGGGTACGCCTGCGTTCACGGGAGCGGCTGCGGCTACGGCTAGAAGATGAGCGAGTCCTGCGACGAGATGAGCGGCCTGCCTCTACCAGCTTGATGCGACGTCCGTTCAGCTCAGTGCCGTCCAGCTTCTCGATGGCCGCGCGCATATCCGAATGGGTGGCGAATTCAACCACACTGAATGGAAAATATACTTTCGTTTACTTTGATTTTAGTTGATGATGGAAGGTATATATAGTAGACTAATGTCATCAGTAACAAGATTATCAGCAAGAGCTTTCAGCCCCGAAAGATGGTAAAATGTATAGTTTCATCATAAAATGTTTATTATGGTGAACCCATGATAAACTAGTGCCTTGAATTATAGCCCATGAATCTTGAATATATTTTGTCTGCCATGCTATGATCACTTTTAAATTACAGATTCCTAATATATTAATTTTTAAATTTCTGATGCAACAACAAAAACGTCTTAAGGCTTCCCACCAGGTTTGTTACACTCATGCAAACCTCGATTTATATCAAAATAATGGGGTGCATGAAAGGAGCCTCCCCGAGTGACGTACACAAAGATTCCCTACGTCCAGCGCACCCTGGGCAATTCACCACGATGGCAAGTCAAAATAAATTTTGACTCAGCCATCGACACGACGAAGCAGAAGAATATCAAAATAAAAAAAAAAACGTACCCTTCATTCCTGTGCTGTTTGTGAGCGTCAGCATAGGTGACCTCACCGGCTTGACGCATATAATCCTTCAAGTCCTGCAAATCAACGAAACATGTTAATTTTATCCCAAAACCATATCTGTAAAAACCTTTCCAAAAGTCTTTCTCAGATTTAAATTTATCATCAAGGTTTTCAGCCCCGAAAGATGGTAAATAAAACGATATCATCACGAAAGAATTTTGAAAGAGTCGAACTTAATGTATATATATATATATATATGTTGCCCTAATAAATGAAAAATTCGCAAATATAATACATAATTGAGAGGAATTTCGATAAACAAAAGATGAAACGATATGTGCTAGTCACAGCGTTTTCGTGAGCGGTGTATCATTGGTTATCATTGTTTACTTCGGGAATCGTCTTGCTTATCTTTCTTAAAAATATCTCAAGGATTCGGTCCATGTCTGCAACAGTTGTTAGTATGTGTCACCAGTATCCGAGACCGCTTACATAGTTTCATCAAACTCCATCTCAGGACTTCGTAACTTCACTTATTGTATAGCTCCATTTGCTTACAACTCTAGGTATTGTCTTTTTCGACTAGCACTCATCAAATCTGCTATTACCAGTATTGGAGCCTCCACTCGGGATCCTCAATTGAGTGTATTTGAATCAGTTCATAACTTCAGGATTGCACCTATTGGCTAGGATGCTACTTTCAATCTTTGGTCAACCAGTCACCAGATTTTGCCTCTCTCCATCCTCCAGTTTGCACTGCCACCAGTTCTCTGGTCCTCTCCATCACTCTCGTCAGATTTTATTTATGTATGATATTGTACTGCCGGGGAATTGATTGCCATTGCTCTCCAGTCTATGCCGCTGTGCTATTCCTTCCTCATTGCCACGTCCGAGTCCAGCTGTCAACTCTCCATACGTCCGTCTTCATAGTAAACAATGATACCATACGAATCATCACAAACGAAAAGCTGATCAAGCTAAAAAAAAATAATCGTAGGAACAAAATGAATGATCGTTCACAATAGTGCTTCAGAGGAGACAATATTGTGAACGGAGGATGTTAAAACTTAAAAGTTAACAATGAAATGAATTTAAAGGGAGTTTGCACATAACGAGAATCGGCTCCTGTTGTCTGTGCCCCCTTGCTTGATTACCTTGGCGAGGGACCGCCGCGGCTGTCCGACGAGGCGGGGACGTCGCAAGGCACCTCCGGGACCATCCTAACATCTCCATAGACCACACGCTACATCGAGGACTCAGGCCACGTTACGCCACCTTCTGTTGTTTTTAAAAATTATCTATAAAGCTCGCAGGTAAGTTTGTACAGTATAAATACAATTACTGTTTCAGAATAATGAACAAATGCTAAGATCTGACAGTTATGTGTTAAGCTAAGTTTAAAGTTATGATGGTTATACTATTTGATAATTTGTATTGAATGTTTTTATTAGTAAGCAGATAGAGTGGTGTAGGTCCCGAGGCCGAGGAGGTGGTCCATCAGTACATCCGCAAGTGGTCCGTCCGTTTCCTTGGCTGGTGCATCAGTCTCCATAGTCCGGGCAGTTTTTAGGCATCTCTCGTCTATAAGCACCATTAGGTTTTCAGGTCATCATACATCTCGTCTTCCGTTGTTTCGTTTCTTATATCTCCATAAGCGCCTCCGTAAGAGGTCCTTGGTGCGAGTCCCGTGGTGTCCCATGGTCGTGTAACGTCCCGCTCGTGTTAGGAAAGGTCCCTCCAGGTGGTGGGTCGGGCCAGCCCTCAAAAACCGTGAAGCTCAATCCTGGGTGATAGGTGATGGTATGATGATGGGGCCCAATGCTGATCCCGCAGTATTCTTACCTGCCAGCTAATGCGGCTAGACAGATTTTCGACGATTAGTCGATACTCGGTGCGCGTCGGCGGGCCGTATCTGTAATTGTTGTGGTCACTGTAAAGGAAACACTATATTATTTCCTGTAAAATGGTTGGACAACTACAATATTATGCTTATTAGAGACATAATATAGCAGAATAGCTACCATTTAAATTACAGGAAATATCTAATAGTTTTCCAGTTACCAGAGTACACATAGTTAGCAATAGGGATGATAAATATTGAACTTTTGAGTGCAAATAAATCTTTGTATATAGTTTAAGAACCAGTTGCTGCTCAATTTACGTCTTTTTATAAAAGCTGAAAAGTTTTCCTGTTTGTGCCTCTAATAGAGATTAAAACCATCACCAAATATGAAATTTGGATTGTGATGGCTTTGAGATAATAAAAAAAGTTTAAAAAAAATTTACTTCATAGTATAAAGCGTAATTTTTGGATATGTTGACCTGAGCCATAGCAGAAATCATCACCCACCATTGGCAGACTCTTAACTTATCAGGGACTAAAACAGGGAAACTTTCAGCTTTTATAAAATGACGTAAGTCGGACGGCCATTGGCTCTTGCGCTAATAGACAAACCAGGAAATAAAACACTTGATATAGCGCGCATATTATGACTAGTGTTTTTAGTTCCTTGTTTGGATATTGTATATCGTATTTTTAATGTGGGATTTATTCTTAGAATCTATACATAATGAATGTATAGATGTAATGTATGTATAGATTCTAACAACATTAAGAGGCCTATTTTTATATAAATCGTTTCTAATAGTTTTTGGACAGGGACTTTTCACACAACTTATAATTTAAATCACGAATACTTTAGCCCACTTATTCAAAAGTTTCAGGCCCTGATTCTGGCTTATCCAAAATTAAATGAAATGAAAATTGATGCATATTCCTGCCCTTCAAACTCGTTAGAAACGGACAGATGACAAATTATAGTTTGACTTACATAATGAGGTTGGAAAGGGGGATGCATGAACATTAAATTAAATTTAGTTTGTGGCGATGCAGAATCAGAATCAATGTCTTTTATAAATTTATAGTTCAATACTTACGGAAAATGTCTGCAATATTATACAAAGATTACTAACTTTATAAGCACTATCTATACTGCAGCAATTTAAAACTATACTTATTATGGCACACAAAACATAATTGTTAGGTGTAAAACAATTTCAAATGATTACAGGAGATATATATTATGTTGTGATAAAATCAAGGATTATAAGTCTTTTATGTATACATATATAATTATGTGTAAGTGGAAGGCTACATAGAAATTTTCTACTACGCTATTTGTAACTTGTAAATTTACTACATAAATAAATAAATAAATAAATTTGGATTTTTTACATTAGATAGAACGCCAGAAGCAATTACACTATCCAATGGTCCCAATGACCAGGCCAAATACACACATTCACTCACACAAGCACACCTAGTCTCAGAACAAATCCTTGCGAATTACACAAAGATTTGTCCCATGTGGGGATCGAACCCACAACACCAGTGCAGTGTACATATAAGCTAGTGCACTATTAGTCAGTATAAGACGTGCTAGCATTGGTACAGGATGGCCATGCGTTGCGACACCAGCTTGTACTGGAAAAAAGCCTGATGTGTGTGTGACTTCTACTCAAAACTAAAGAGTTACTTTCTATTGCAGCTAATGTGTTTTATGTAAAGAATATGTGTATAAGATAGTGCCTAGTTTAAAAAATACAAGCATAGCAAACACGTCCACAACAACAAATGCAACACAGTTACGTCAATACAGCGGGCTGTTACGCAAAAACAAGAATAATAAAGAGTATAATTTATGGAAGTAATACCAGAAGTAGGTATTGGAAGTAAAAAGTATATATGAGATAAGCTCGGTTTCCAAACAAAGTGGAAAGGACAGGAAATATGTTCTTCAGTAAGAAAAATTTGTATTTTGAAATATTATTTTTTTACATAAGATAGAACGCCAGAAGCAATTACACCATCCAATGGTCCCAATGACGAGGCCAAATACACACACAAGCACACCTAGTCTCAGAACAAATCTTTGCGAATCACACAAAGATTTGTCCCATGTGGGGATCGAACCCACGACACCAGTGCTGTGGAGAGCGGCGAGGCGACTGCTTAAACAACTACGCCACACATGCATACAAAATCTGATTGGTTACTTAAAATCATCAGAGAAAGGCCTTTGGAGTATTTAGAGGTCTGCTAAAGCATGCAGCGGGCTAACAGACTATTAGTATAAATAGAAAATTGGTATGAGTAACATTCCATTCCCTTGAATTTATTAAGAAGGTTGAATGTAATTTCGGGTTGGTAATATAATTACTGTATCAGAAAGCGCCAACAAATTGATTTATTTGGAAGATTGGATGGAGTATTCACAGCATTATCAAAGAAAGGCATCACAAGTTGGAAATTATCAAGATAACACTATTGTGGCCGTATAGTTAGATGGTATTTTCAATCATTCAGACAACGGGTCCTGATACAATATGAAAACTACAACATTTATGGTTTATAAAAAATACATAATAATATCAATACAAATAAATTAAATTGAATTGTCTGCTTTTAATGTCATAATTTTTCAGCTGGTATAGTTATTTGCACAATACCTAAATAGGTACCTCAGTTAATAAAATTGTTGTCTGTATGTTTGTATCAGCTAATCTTTTAATCGGCTGGCCGGATTTTGATAAAATTTTAAGGGCAGGTAACCAACCGCGTAACATAGGCTCCTTTTTATTGATGTTCCTTCCATGCAAGCGAAACCACGGGAAAAAGTTAGTTCAATTGTAATTAAATTCGTTTAAAAAGTAAATGTTATTTGTAAAAGTTCGGTAATTTATTTGCATTTAACTTATCTTCATGCTCTTTATCAAATTTCTAGTAAAAGTGAAATTTAACTTAATTAAATGTTACATAATTTCTGCAGCTCTGAATACAAAATATTTTTTGTTTTTGGACTCATTTACATATTTCGGCGAGTCCTCATTTTGTAAAAAGACCGTAGTGTATCTTGATAATAATAATGCTGTCAGCAAGCACAAACAACTAGTTTCGGGACAGAGGGCGCCATCGCACCTGGCGAAGAGAGCTACGGGGGTATGTTGTTGCATATCATGCCCTGTGGAATACAGACGTTTGCTTTTGCTTTGGCGGCGGCGGCGGGCGGCGCGGCGGCGGCGGCGCATCGCGGCTGCGCCAGCGGTCGGAGCCCCGCGGCATGCCGCGCGCGCGCTCCACCGACACCCTACAACATAGCGACACTCACTCGTATCGCGACCGGCCGCGGTCGCGCTCGTAGTGGCGGTCGCGGCGGTAGCGGTCGGCGCTGCGGTCGATGCCCCTGGCCGGCTCCACCACCACCCTGAAGCACACCCGTCGCGTTAGCACTGGACGCGGCCGAGCGCTCTCACACTCCATTCCCCCCTTGACCCGGCACTCTTTAGCGGTTAACCCTCTAGCATCCTTCCACACGTTTCCTCTGTCAGGCAATCCGTGACATCAGCAGCACTGAATGCCTAAGATACAGAAGGTGTGTGAAGACGCTTAAAGCTTATGATGTGATGCCAATAAAGAATATAGATGTATCAACTAATGTTTTCTACTCTGTGAGAGGAACTGCTTCATTAACATCATCACCATAGCTACAAAAGTCATTAGCATAGCTAGACTCTTTGGGTATCTTAATTTTTTGATAAATCATTGGACAAGTTGGTACCCAGTTTCATCTGGCTATACCAATGACTGAGCATTGACCGCTACAAAGTACACAGGTTTTACGGCTTACCAATTGATAGAAAATGATAGCCAATTTGTAAAAAAAAATATTGGGATTCGAACCCAGGCCAAAAAGTAGGCAAAATTTTGTTACAATGATATCATTAAGCTAATATTAGAATTTTAAATAAATTTGTTTATAATTGAGACCTGAAAACATAAAATTAACCAAGTTCATTTTTGTTTGGCAATATTCCCAGGCTGGCTAGGAAGTAATTAATGTGTTCAGAAATATATAAATAAGTTGTGATTTCACATACCAATTGGTAAGCAGACTGTGATAGAGCAATATCTACTCCATCAACATTCATTCGCTACCCATTATTCGGCAGTAATAACATACACCAATATTCTTCACATACCAGAAACAATATCCAACTTAATAAGTAAACTATAACGATACGGAAAATTAAAAAAAAAAATTGGTTTATAATGGACCGCATGGATTAACCATGCAGACTAGTTTAGTAATGTAAAGAAACAATTATGATTTAAATTTTAAGGCTACAATTAAGAATGGATTTGTCAGATTTATTACCGGTATATAAAAAATTGTGTACAAGCATCATAACAAACTTCACGCAATACTCTTACACCCTTATCATTCTTTAATGTTATCTCCATGCATTCAAGTATGTGGAGCCGGCTGATAAAAACAAAACATTAACTGACTAAATTAAAACAACATAATACATTTATTTATCTAGCTGGCCTTGATTGTGTAAGATAAAACTATATATTTTCCGCAATATAGAGCGAGGCCTTGGTGGTTTTATAATGGCAAGGCGAGATGTGGATGGGCAGGGTGTGAATTGAAAAGACGCACCGTCGTCCAGCTAGCGATGCAACATCAATAAATACTCAACTAACAAATATTGCAATTCTCACCGCACACATCCACACCATGCACAGATTGGCAGGGCGAGGATGCAATTTTTCCATTCCCGCTCTTTTCCACCTGTTACTACTTTTAAATATCTTACTGATTGTTTTTGTTTAGTAAGCTCTAGATCTTTTCCCAAATTGTAAATAAAATATCAAATAAAGTGTCATCAGACAAACCGCCACATGCTCACCTAAGGTGATAACCACCTAGCATCCACTCTTGTTATGTCTGTAGTGTTCTCTGTTGCTTGCTCTATTCCTCTAAAGATGCACTTTAGAGGAACATTTTAAAAATGCACATGGCAATATGTCTAATGGTACTTGAAAATATTGGTATAAAAGGTAACTACTGACTTTTAAAAATTGAAACCAATGAAGGATTTTTCTGGACATGCAGGTTCTCTATTTTCAATTTTCAACATTGATTGTCCAATCATATAATTAACCTATTTATTCAGTTATCTATGCTGACATATATTGTTATCAATTTCAAAGAAATGCCAGACACTTATAGATCAAAACAGTATTGTTATCTTTAGCCAATGGGGAATTTGTACAGTCGGCCAATGAGTTGGGTATGCAGGGCAAAAACTTCTAAGTCATAGTAAAGACTTACGACACCAGTTATGGATAAGTGAGTTATATATCAAAATAATGGGTATATTACACTTATTGAATATGAAATACAAACTTGCATATCTATTGCAGTCAGTTTTTACTATGGCGTAGAAGTTTTTGCCCTGCATACCCAACTTATTGGCCGACTGTACATCACGGAATTTCCATAACTTCGACAATTTTGACTATTAAATGTTGAAGATAGTGGTTTATACAATCATTGAATCAAATCTACAGAGAATACATTTATACATCTCAGTTCAGTCATATATAATTTTAAGTGCAATTTTAAGATAGTTCTTACCTCTCTCCAAGTAAATCTTTGCCATTTAGTTCATACACAGCATCATCTGCATCTCTGTAGTCCTCAAATTCCTACAAATAAGGGAAAAAATTATTAGTTCAGATTATTAAACAGAAAGATGGCTGATGTGAATTGGAACAGTTATTTTAGCCTATTTAGGTGTGAAGGGCTAAGAGCTAACAAGTCAACTGTTTCTTAGTACTTGATTGTTAAGCATGGGTAAATGCTATATAAAAATCGATTAGAGATAGATTTAGTCACGATTCTGTCATGTTTATATGAGGCAACATGACAAAACACACTAAAATCTATCTTGCGCATCTGTGCTTGCCCAGCTGAGCAGTATAATTGCTGATTGTTGTTCATACATAATATTCTAGCCATGGAACTTTAATTCTTAATACCCAAGTAAAACTACACAGACAGTAGAGAATACAGATCAGGTCTAAATAGGCAAAAAGTGTGGTATTAAAATTATCCTTTAACTGGGTTTATTTGCGTATCCATCAGCTATGGTGTGTGTATGTAATTAAGGCTACATTTAAGTATTTTATATTTTTATAAAACAGCAAACTCTTTGGTTATCAGTTCATTCAAATGGTGTATTTAGTGCTGATACTTCATCAGGCAATAGAAAAAGGACTCAACTATCGTTTCAGACCAGTTGTAGAAACCCACGTCATTATTGTCGTGTTTGATATCAATCTACAAGGGTATTAAAACATAACTCACCACGAATCCATAACCGTTTTTTATGAGTATATCTCTGATTCGGCCGAAGCCTTTAAAGAATTTTTCCAGGTCCCGGTCGCGGACGCCAAAAGGCAGTCCGCCCACGTACACCCGGGACCCTACCATTTTCTGAAAAAGAAAAAAAAATACCTTAACTACCATACACAATACTCATCAACACGGTGAGAAATTGTGATAACACACATTACCAGAGCAGAAACGAAATCTAGAGCAGATATTTGGCAATAACGTCAATGCGTGGCGGTATATTTATAAGCTCCGCGTGGAACCGGAATGTTTGTAACTTATAATGTAAGTATTGATCAAACTTGATGTTTTATGCAAGAATTTACCATAACTACGCTAATTCAAACGAAGCGGCACAATTTCATAGGTTTATTGATTAAACTGTGGCCCGATAACGGGGCATAAAAACAAATCTAGACGCTTACGGATTAAACAAGATCGCAACTATGAGGTACACTTTTACGAACTACTTGAGAAGCAAATAATGTTTATTTTATTACGAATTCCCCGCAATCACACAAATCCATAATAAATAACCACAAAATATTACGTTCTCCCGCGCCGATGATTTGCGAAGCATGCAACAATATGGCTGCCTCTGTCGTTTCATTTAATAATAGCTGAAATGAACTATTTACCTTACTAATTTTGACGGCTTTATTGGAACTGTTTACACAAAAATATTCCTTGCTGTACTTAAAGTACAGACTTACTATTAACTTGAATTGGTATTTATTTTTATCACAGTTTCTGCTACTGCTCACAAACAGACACGTGCACAAGTTCAGCAAAAAGCGGAAATGAAATTGTGGAAAGTAGAGAAGTGAAGTGCGTGAGTGACTGTCAATCACTTCGATAATTTATTAGTACATAATCCATCGATACATCATTCGATTTAATAAAAATGATTATGGAAAGAAAGTATTTACTGTAATTAATCATTACGATTAAAAAAATGATCTACACGGAATATTCATACCGAAAATTAGGTTGGTTTACATTCTCTAAACTTATAAAAAATTCTTCTTTATTCTAGTTTTCATTGCGGGCTCGCATACCTACTTATATTAGTATCATTTTTTTTTTATTTATTTGATCCATCAACATATGTTATACCAATTCTTTAACACTGTTACTTACACTAAACTCTTAAGTTAAGTGCACACTTGATTAAAGATAAACATAACATGCATTAAATCTATATTATAGTGTTGTTACAACCTGACAAGTGGTGTAATATTCTACAAACGACATTTTCTCACATTAGACTAGTTTTTGTGGTGCTTTTCTAGTCAAAGCGGCAAAGTTGACAATAACGTTAGACAATACTCGATAAAAATCGTAAGTATAGAATGCTTACTAACTAACGCTCATCACTACCCGGAAATGGAAAGTGTTGCAAACAGAAAAACGCCTTATGGCTGCGTTCTTGCGTTCATTTTGGATTACTCGGTGTCCTATAAAAACAACAGAAATAGAGATAGACAAAACTTTATTTGCACATCTAATTTGTAACAAACATACAAAGAAATAGGTAGCAATCACAGTATGTATTTTTTCTTATTATATTTATTGTATGTCAGGTTGTATTAAATATTTAGCCGTTTACCAGTTTTAACTGCTAAATCTTATGCTAAAAATAACTTATCAAACCTTTAGGGCAAACGAGCGCGAGATAAACTTGTCAAGTATTTGGCATTGTTCCCCAGACAAAATACGTCAATAAAAGCATAAATAAAATATTTCGCGTTTTCTGAAGCCTGCCTTTTGTCTCCTGCGACCGAAAAACCCATGTGTGTCAAGAGTAACAATCAACGCGACGGTTAGCCTAGTAAGCGCTGACTAGACGGATCACGCTTCGGGTTTCAGCAGTTTAATATATCTTATGACGAAATAGCAAATCGAATTGTGGGGGTCTCTTAGTTATTGTTGTTAGGTTTCATTTGTTGATTGATTGTATTGATTGAAACGATAGGTCACTATACTATTTGTTTATATTTACTGGTACCAGGGACATATTATATAATAAACTTATTGACTACATTATTCTATCTTAACTACGACCTATCTCTAGCGATACGGGAAGGCGACTGGCGAACCGGGCGACTAAACTTAAGTATTCAGTGTATCCACTTAAATACATAGGCGCCGGTTGCCCTGTGTCCCTACACCATTTCCCCCTTTACAAAAATAATTTGCAAAATGATAATCAGAATAAAACTTTGAAACAAAAATTTTATAACGTTAACACAAACAATAATCATTCTACGATTCCAATAAACTAAGGGATACCTACATTACAAGTGGTTCCTAGTACTGATGCTTATAAAAAAAGGGTCACAATCTCAAGTGCTTTGTGAGAGCCAAACAAACTGCTACTCAACGAAAGCGTTGTTCACATAAAAATTAACACATGAGTTATCGACGTGATTTGAGATTTTGCATCTAAAAATAGCCATGGAATTTAAAACTTTAACTTTTTAAAACTAAATGCCGTAATTTATCACACACACTTGATACGTTTTCTTGACGTTGCTCTTCGTAAGGCGCTTCATGAGTCGGCGATACGTACGAAGATGCAAATTCCGTATGTTGCTCCTAGTCTGCTAGCGATGTATTTGCTCCTGTTGTAGTAGTCCACGTCTCTGATTGATGACGTAATTGACAATTAATCTTCTTGAAGCGGTATTTGTACCTACTCGCCTCTAAATATATTGTTACGATGCCGTATAGTCCGGAAATCCTGTAGTAAGCATTCTCATCCTGGTGCCAACGCAACCGCAGGGTATATAATACGTCTAAATATGCGACGAATGTACCACGTTTTAGAATAAACCGTCGTGCTCGTCGTCCGGAAATCCAAAAGGTCATCACCCAAAATTGTGTGGCCTGCCGTGGTCGCTACTTGATTTAGCTATATATGGCAGCCACGTGTCTTCACTTACTTGACCACGTCGGAGAAATCGCTTAGCAGTAGATCTTCCTTTGATTATATATATGATATCTTCATTGTTTTTTCCGTGCGTTTCAGTGTAGTTTGGCTAGGTCGTCGTAGGAGTCCTTCTAGATGCACGCGTCGAGAAGGACGAGTCGTCTCCCATGATGTCACTTGATTAAGCAGGAACGCCACGGTGTAGAAAGTTGCGTGTTCTTTGCGAGGGTCACCAATGTGGGGGTCCATCGGGGTCACCAATGTGGGGGTGCTTCATGGTTGTATATTATGATGTTGAAGAGAGATGAGAGAAACGATAGGTCACTATTCTAAATGTTTTATATTTACTGGTACCAGGAACATATTATATAATAAACTTATCGACTACATTATTCTATCTTAACTACGATCTATCTCTAGCGATACGGGAAGGCGACTGGCGAACCGGGCGACTAAACTTAAGTATTCAGTGTATCCACTTAAATACATAGGCGCCGGTTGCCCTGTGTCCCTACACGAATGAAAGTGGATGACACGAGTATTCCAGAATCTATAACATTCTATGGATGAAAACGATGAAACGAAGACTAATGACGATTGATTAATTATCATATAATTCTCTTCCATTTAAAAAGGATGACCATAATAATAATATATCAACAAACTTGTAAATATGCTTAAAAAATAGAATTTTGAACAATGCTGTGATGAGGCAGAGGTGTATATTGCCTACACTTCACCCGATATGTTTAGGATTTCTCACAGAGCTAATAAAATAATGCGGCCGTGCAAGGGCGTCGCCAGCCGATGGCACAGGGGGGGGGCAAGTTGACTTTACCTACTAGTAAGTAGGTATGAATTGTAGGTATAGTCGATTCATTTAGACTTGGCAAAAACAGTAAACAAACCCCCCCCCAATTACAAATTACGATATTGCGAAAGAATAACACACTGTACGTTACCACATTGAGTTGTATAAACTAGTTCACACACCAACACACTAATATTCACATATATTCAT
The DNA here is from genome assembly GCA_905147285.1 of Hypena proboscidalis. Taxonomy (NCBI): domain Eukaryota; kingdom Metazoa; phylum Arthropoda; class Insecta; order Lepidoptera; family Erebidae; genus Hypena; species Hypena proboscidalis. The sequence goes on from LR990147.1 coordinate 5,994,395, forward strand.
TGTAAATTCATTGTGCAAATGTATTCTTTTTGCAAATTTCGTTATTCCAAGGAGACTTCAAACCACAGATTAAAAAAACGACATGGAAGTTTGACATTTGATTTAGGGATGGGAACAAGTGAACGAAAGAACGATTGGGATTGATTTACGTTTTTGTCAGTCATGATGAATTAAATTGTTCAAAACATTCTTAAATTTATTGAAAGCTGTACTTATATTAAATTAAATTTTATTTAATCTATTTATCGTGAATAACAAATCGTAACGAATTAATCCTTTTCTACAGCTAAAGTGGCCCATTCGACTGTGCGGTTCGCGCGACTCGGTTCTTTAGATTCGTTCAATCGCGAACGACACATAACTAAATCAAAGTCCATTTTTAACCGACTTTAGCGACTTTTAATTAATTAATATCATTCACTGAATGAATGTTGAAGCGCCATTTTGAGTAGTTCACAACAGTTCATTAAATGATTCACATCACTATTTTTTTTCGTCAGCCATTATTGTTTATCTTTTTTGCCAAGTCTATATGAATAGACTATAAAGTCTACAGCGCACATGAAGCTTTTCACTAAACTTGTACTACGAGCCTTACATCTACAGCGATTGTTATAACAACAGTTATAAGATACTGTTACCAGTGTCGATAATTTTAAAAACCAAAAAAAATAATAATATTAGGGTGAAACCCATTAGAAAAGGAGAATATTATAAAAATTAAAGGAAAAATAATTTACGGGCGAAAGGGCGGGAAGGGGAAGAGGGGGGGGGGGTTAAGGGTAAAAAAACTGTTTTCTCGATTTCCGGCAAAATTAAAAGTCCTATGGAAAAAAATCGAATAGCAAAGTTGTTGGTAATAAAAAGATCTTAAACTTTTGTATTTACTTTTTTTTCATATAACCTCAAAATGTATGTAAAAATTCAAAAAAACAAGTTTTTGGTTTTTTATTTTTATCTTTTACAAACAATTATTTTTTTTCACGAAATTTGGTGAAAACTTACCTTTTTATGTCCCAAATACGCTGTAATTTATTTGATTAGAAATATTTATTTTTTTCACCTTATTTTGAATTAATATCGAAAAAGCACCCTAATTTTTGATCGAAATTTCACCCGTCAAAATATCAGCTTTTTTCAAAAAGTTGGTATGTTTTCTGTTCGTTAAAATCTCTACTTTCCGATGGTGAAAAATATATATATGTTACTATAGTAAATCTTCACAGAAAATGCAAAACAAAGATCGAAAAAAACTATTAATATATACAATTTTGAGCTATTTACAAACAAATAAGTAAGTTTAAGTTAAGATACTTCTTATTTATCTTATCTTCACCAGTTTCAATGGTGTTTCGAATGGCGAGTTTGCCTGCTGCTTCCCCACTCCCCCTCTCCCGTTTCAACAATAGAGTAGAGCAGAGCGTAGTTGAGCGTACGGAATATTAGGAGTGGAATTGGTGAACTCATTTGAGTTTCGACGTACGGGAATCAACTCAAAAGACTTTGATTGCATTATATTTAGCAACTTTTTTAGAATCTCTAGGGGGGGGGCAGCTGCCCCTCCCTGCCCCCCCTTGGCGACGCCCTTGCGGCCGTGGCGCAGTGGATAAGGCATCGGTCTTACGAAAACTAAGGCGTGTGTTCGAATTTTGGTCATTACACCACGGACGTAATCCTACTCCTAACACTAAGCAAATTAAGCTTAACTAGAGGGGTTAGCGAGAACTACGAGCTTTTTTTTAGTTCTGGGTTATGGAATATAATAAAATTAAAATGTTTTATCGTCGTAATCATAAAACTATCGTTTCTTTTGATAAATCCGTGGAATATAAACATTATGTAACAGATAAAAATAAATCTTATTTGAACTATGATGGATGTGGAGGAAATTTTGCGGTTTATTTATAAAATAGAATCTCAGGATTGCTTTGCCATAATTTACTTTTGAAGATCTGGATTTCATGAGTACTATTTAGGAAGATCATGACTGCATGCATTTTTTAAAAAAAATATTGTTACAAAATATAAATAAAAGGATATTTTGGGATCATAATATAACACAAAATTATATTTGTATTTAGTTTTTTTTTTGTAGTTAACGGGAAAAAATTAAACACGATTTAAAATTCAATTTTTATTTCCATTCCAAAAGCCAACATACCATTATGCAACCGATTAATATTACGCTCTCAAGTCCTTGCTAAGAAAGAAAAAATTAAATGCAATCTCATAGCATGTCTATTTTCTTTCAATTATCTAGTTAGATACTAAAATATAAAAATTAAAAGAAATATGACACACTACTAGGGGCATTGACTGCCTTATTAGGATATTATAGAATGTTGAAGTACTTTCGCTGTGGTTTTTTAAAATTAAATATTAAAATTTAGTATTCCTACAAACTTTGGTAGGATAATAAAATACTAGAACAAAATTGTTTTCAAAATAAACCACAGTGAGAGTGTACTTTCTTACATGCTAATTATACATTCGTGTATAAGAATGCGCCATTCAAGACAGCCATACTACCAAGGCAATATTTTACAAAAGTCCTATGCGGACATAGCACTTCACACATCAAAAGCAATTATTTTAAAATATATCAGTATCAGTAGGTATATACAACTACTGTTATTATTTTATCTTGTAGTTTAGTTACAGAATTGTTTGATACATCAAAACTTGAAGCAATTGTCTTTTATGAATCCAATAATTTATTTTCTAAAGGTACACTTTGAGCAATAAAGTTGCTAGAAGAGAGACTTTATTGTTTTATTTAATACAATGTAGGCGTTATTGAAGATGCCTCCTCGATGAAAAGTTATCTGAAATATAAATTAAACATTACATAACATTTACTTTCTAATAAAACGTAAAACAGGACTCTATAGAGACATAAATATTTTATAGAGGTATGTTAAGACCTTATTTTATATTAAAATGCATCTAATAAATGGAAATCTAATGTCTATGCGACATGATCGATATTAAAAATAATTCAACAAATAATTGATTGACATAAATACGTACACATACGGTAAAATCAAATACACAGAAATAATTAATTGATAACAATGGATAATATAATTAATCAGGCACATATTAATTCAATGGTATAATTATAATATTTGGATAAGGAAACTGAAGTAGCATAAGAAATTTTATAGTTATGATATAAATTTAAAATGAACATGTAATTTTAACATTATGCCTAATGTAATAGAAAATTGTTACTGGCAACATTAAGCTTAAAACATATTTAGCATACGTTATTGATAGGATGTTACGAATGTAATAATGTATTTTAGAGATTTATTACAATAACTAATAATAGTACATCGTGCACAACACGTAGTCACGTACACACAATATTGGTGGTAAAAAGTAAGCTAAAATATGTTGGGCTTAAGTTGGGTAAAATAGTATACGAATTATGGATATGTTGAAATTCAAAATATGTAATAAAATTTCAATTGAAGCACTAGTAATCAGTCTTAATATATTTTAATCAGGTAAGGCCACAACTGTAAACTCATAAAATGAGATTTTATAGATTTTTGACAGTTTGGGATAAAAAAGATTGTAGAAATTCCTTTCCAGTGCCAACCATTTGTGTATAAGAAATACTGGCTGATATTCTTTTTCTGAAGGCGCATCTATAGATTAATTTAGATAGAATACTAGAATTATACAACGTAAAATATACGCCTTGTATATCATAGTATAATTCGGTATAAAACTAGATTCACAAGATGTACCGTATAGATTGTAGTGCGTGCCTTGATTTCTGAACGGCCATGTAGCTGGCACTGAAATGTTATGTTATAAAATTAGGTATACTGTAGAATATCTGTCACACAGCGCATTCTCACCTATTTTAAGTAACCTATCAAATAATTGTACTAAAATAGGCATGCTTCTACTCTACGTACAAACTTAAGAAATGTTTGTCAAATGTTAGTACATTAATATTAAAATAACTAGTAACTATCTAGTTTGATCCTCATCTGATACAGATGATTCTTTTGGAACACTTTTCTGTTTGAACTTTTTTTTTGCTGTGAGCAATTATGGATGTCTAATAGCAATCGGATTCAACCATATTCTTTAATTCTGCCTTAATCGAGGTTATTCCTACTTGTCACTTCTCATGCGTTTCACATTTAAAAACTATAATGTAAAATTGGTTACTCCTAATTTATACCCACTCAGGTATTTAGGTTAGTAACAACGTCAATTAAAACCTCATCTAATCATCTTGTCTACTCCAAATGTTAGTAAAATAATAAAAATTATTGCTTCACGCAATCCTGGCTAAAAGCCATTGTCTACCGTCTTGTAAAACTCACATCCGTGAAAGAGCACAATAGAGTGCTAATACTAGTAACTCAGTGTTGAGCCATAGCTAAGAGCTAGTTTTTTTCATCACAAGTGAATACTGGATTCACAATAAAAAATCGAACAGGACTGTTCGGGTAGTTATCACCGTTGATTTGAACAGTTTTTGTTCGCGTTCAGACTGGGGGAGGTCCTCGTACGTAGCGTAGTTGAGGGGTCAGGGTCTGGGCGAGGGAGTTCAGGGCGTCGCAGCACCTCGGGCGTTCGACCAGCCAGGCTGCGAGGAGTAAGGCCACCAGGCACAGTTGGATGGGCAGTGATGAGCGAAGGACACGCCACACCCATCCTCCGCGCGGGCTGTAGTCGGGATCGCCGGAGCCAGTTTTGCTACCAGCGATCGAGGTGACGCCTTTCTCCCTTCTGCAAAAAATAAATGAGCAATGGCGTCAGAAAATACGCTTATTTTTTCTTTGTTTTTTTAATAATTAATTTAATTATAAGTGCTTAAACTCACGTTTCCTCCTCAATCTTGAGGTCTGGAATGCTCTGTTCAACCAAAGCACGGCAAGACTCTTGCAGGGTACGTACTTCATTTTCTGTTTGCTCCATACGCTAAAAACAAAAATAAAACATGTTTTACCAAGAAAAAAATAAAATATATAAATTTTGTAGCTTTAACTTGCACTGCGCTAAATTATGACTAGTCAGTGTTGTCATATACTATTCTAAAATCTCCCATTTCATCAATTTACAAATTTGTTACTATTTTCGCTTTTTTAATTGTTCGTGAATAAAAGATAGATTTATTATTTACCTTAGCAATAGCTCTTTGCGCTGGCGAGTTGTGTGCAAGCGCGGCTTGGAGCCTCCTTGCCAGTTCCCTCAGCGCGCTTAGACGCTTGGCTCTCCTGCCCGCGCCGTCGCTGTCACCATCAGATATACCAGAGTCAGACAACGAATCGCAGGTTGAACCACCCTAGAAATAAACAAGAAATGTTAAAGTAATGCAGTTTACTTGCACAAAAAAATAAAAATGTGAAGCAATTTGAATAAAATTACATTTGCATTTAGCATGCGATTTTTGTATAAAGAAATCTGCAAATACAAGGTTCCTCTTACCTTCTTCTTATCGACCAGAGACGCAGCTAGCTGCCTGATCTGAGCAGCCACTTCTGTCTGGTCACCGACAGCGGCCCCACGGTCCCTTAAGGACTCCAAAGTGGCCAGGTCCCCACGCAGAGCACCCTGGAGTTCACGTAGAGCACTTTCCCATTCGGCCCAAGCGCTTACTGCTTTTTCTAGTGAGAGGAGCTCGTTTGAAGTCCTAGAAAGAATAAAAGTTTAGTAAATAATGGAAAACATAACATAACATTACACCAATATTACACAGAGGGGTGTGGCAGGGGTATACAATACCCACACTTGACCTGTTATGTTTAGGTCCCATGGGACAAGGGGTGAACCAATCGCCAAACACCGGGCACAATGCCGAATCCGTGCTGATATTGTGAATTTCCTGAGGGAAAGTTCACGGAAGTAACACTTAGCCGGACCCGAGAATCGAACCCGAGACCTCGCGGTGAGAGACGCATACGCTAACCACTAGACCATCAAGGCATTTTTAATGAAAAATAAAACATAATGAATATTAAAACGATCGATATTTTTATCTTGTTGGCAACTATTAGGCAAGAAGTTGTAAATAGATTACAGAATCTAAGATTCGCTTTAGATTACATATCAACCAGTTCAATAAGTAGTTGCAAAGAGTTTGAATTTCCAATGTATTATCTGCAAATTGAAGATTTTTGAAGTGGTTGCTGCGGTCAAAAGCTAGCCTTTTGACCGTACAGCTAGTATGATTTAACTAAGTTTTGAATTGAATCTACCATCCTTTTGACGGCGCGCGGGTGTAATAATTATCTTGGCATTTATATCCCTAAGATACTTGATAATTCTTACTAGACCAACTTACCGCTGGTGTGCGTCATCCCAAGCAGCCAGCAACGTAGCTAGTTCAGTTGCCAGACCTCCATCATCGGACTCCATGTCTCCGATGGTACGGCGCACTGACACAGTCAGCTTTAGCATCGACACCTTGCATTCTAGCAGGCGGGATAGACGCTCCTGAAATAAGAAGGGTTAGTGTAAGAATTTAGTTTAATGTTGCATAATTTTTCGTTGTTTTACTGCATCAATAAAAAATTTCGTCAAGAACCGGCAAAAGAGATTAGAAGTTCTTACCTTCAGCTCCTCGATCCTTCTATGCAGCTGAACTCTAGTGTGTGGCTGCGGTGCGCAGTCACCAGGCTCACAGATATCATCCAGGGTTTCCCTTAGGGCCGTAATTTCTCTGCGCAGGCGACGCGCTCCACCGCGTCTGGTCGCTGCTGCGCGAAGAGCGGACCATCTTGCTGATACAGCTGTGGAAGAAGAACAAATTAGGATATTGATCTGTTTCAATCAGTACGACATATTAGTAACTTTTTAACAATTTATAGGTCAGATAGGCGAATATTATTTCACAGGGTCTGCTTAAACTATAGAATCTTTTTATTTTCTTAAAAAATAGAAGCATATTAAATCAGTGTCTTCAGCACAGGCAGCGGTTTGTAGACATTCTTACTTAACTAGCTTACGAGAAAATCAATCATGAGAATTGAGAATATTTTAATACAGTCTTTTTTTATTGAAACCGGTCAATACGCTGTAAATTTAATGCTATAGTTACATGTGCCGCGGTGAAAAAACATGTACGGTATCAGCAGGGCTGGGCAGTATTTGAAATACTTGTAATTGAAATACGTAATTAAAATACAAATACGTATTTGGTATTTGTATTTTAAATACTTCCTATAAATGTAATTTGTAATTCGTATTTCAAATACCTGTCAGTGGAGTATTTAGTATTTAGTATTTTAAATACTTATGTTCTCAAAATACATTTTAAGAAATACACCATGATCATAACGTGCTTTTACTGAAAATATCGGTCGAAAGCTTCCGCAGGCAATATGGCGACTGTTAAATAAGGCAATCTTGAGTTGGTAACACTGCGCTTGTACTGTACAGGCGGCTACACATTAACCTATACAATTCCAGTTAAAGATGGTCTCGCGTTGTAAAGGCTTCCCGTGCAATGCGAGACCAACTTCTACTGGCAAAGTATAGGTTGATCGGTAGCCGTGTGAACGTCAAAATTTGACATTTGACATAGATTGGCGGTAAAATCAACGTAAGTACAAGAACAAGAACGTACATGGCTTCATTTGAAAAATGTAATATCATTGTAATACCTACATTCAATGCAATAAAATATATTCTATTCTATTCTATTCAAACGTCAAATTATCAAGATTAATGTCATAAATTATTCACAAAATAAACTTCTGTGATCCAAAGATAATGTAATACTACCGTATTTCCGGTGAAAAATGCACCCAGGGTGTCAGAATCATGTACAGAATCACTAGTCTTCGGCTTCGTCACGATGCCATTTACACCCTGAATAAAATTTGAGGGTTGCCCTCGATTTCTATGGGATTCCATCATTAGATCCTGCTTTAGTGGCCATGGGACCATTTGGAAAGTACACTCTCTCAAATACAAAAAGTTCATAAATGACGGAGATATCGCTGGTTGGAAAAACATTTAAAAATATATATACGCGTCGAACATAGAAACTCCTCCTTTTTGAAAGTCTTATAAAACTTGGGATCATCTAAAGTACTTGTTATGATATGAGAAAGGTTAGGTCATAATCACACTGGCCAAGTGCGGGTTAGTTAGTAGAACTATTTGCATTACCTGTGTGTATTTTGTAATTTGTATTTTGTATTTTAAATAAAAACAGCACATATACTGTATTTTGTATTTCAAATACAGAACGTAAAAGTATTTTGTATTTGGTATTTTAAATACATGCCCGAAAGTATCTTGTAATTTGTATTTCAATTAAAGCAATACATGTATTTTGCCCAGCCCTGGGTATCAGATGTTCTACTTGAAAAAACATGTAGCCAATTAAATTGAGGATCGAGCCGAAAACAGGTTGTTATTAAGGAAAAACTCCAGATCACTTTTCGCCTTTCTTCTTTAAAAGTAGTGTTGTTTATTCAAACTTTAATTTCGTATACGTAGCTGCATTTCGAACAAACAGCACGGGAAGTGCTGTTAAAAATACGATTTGTTTATATCAGGGTTGCCAGGCGAAATTTTTTTACACAAATGGTAATTTCGACATCCGAAATAAACTAATCCTTCTTTGCAACTGAGCAAAGTGACATTCAAGTAGTCAACAATTATAATAATGTCCGATATATAGTAAGGCAATGACATTTGGAAACATTCATGTGTGCGTGTGTATTACTTTTCTTGACTTCTGAAGTGAAAACGGTAAGAAAATATTATGAAGTGACCAGATAGGTATTATCTGGGCTTCAGCATAAAAATTAATTAGTGGGTAATTAATTGTACATAGTTTTAGATGTAGTAATTTTTTTTAGGTTAATAGGAATTTTGATTTCTTTTTTTTTATTAGTGGGTCAGCCTTTCGCTATCCACAGGGCACAATCCCAAATGCGTACTGCTATTGAGAATTTTTCGACGGAAAAATCTCATTGTTTTATTTTTTTGTCTAGCAACCCTAACATACATGTGCAAAGGATGCGTCTGCGCAACTATCATGTTGTAGCATGTAGGTCATTCTAGGTCGGGCTATTCCGTGCTCCAATATCTGTTAGTAGGTTAATGTGTACACACGGCTAACCGATCAACCTTTACATTTCCAGTATAAGCTGGTATCGCATTGCACGGGAAGCGTATACAGTGGACCCCGATAATCCGGCCCCTGGCTTATCCGGCACCCCCTATAATCCGACATGGGTCTATTATTATAACGTTGAACAAAAAAAAAATGTGAATATTTTCATGCGTGTTAAATTGATTGACTCATAATTTTTGATTATTGTTTGTAATTCCTTAAAGTTATTGCTTATTTTTTGTGAGTTATATAGCATTACTAACGTTAATTTTATAATAAAACGTCTCTCTATTGTGTTGTTAAATTTACTAAATGAAGTATGATTTTTACTTCAGAGTACATATATATATATAACATGTAGAATTTTATCATTGGATCTGTCGGATTACAAGGTACTCTTTCGTAAAAAAAGCCCGACTATAGGGGGTCTAAGGCAGTTCTCTATAATCCGACACTGCCCTGCAAACTGTTTGTCGGATTACCGGGCGTCCACTGTAATACGCGAGACCATCTTTATATTGGATATGTATAGGTTGATGTGTAGAGCCGTGTGTTCAGCAACAGTAAGTACCTACTGGGACTACCGGTTGATTGCCAGATGACGTTTTTTTGTTTGTGTATGTTTTAATAATAAACTACCTATTTGTAGTTGACTACTCGGCGAAAATAGATGTCTTTGTTGGAATGTGATTCAAGATTTACTTCCTTGGTTGTTGGTGCTAAAATAAATTTGCGGAAGTTGATGAACCGGATTACTATTGTTTTTTTTATTTATTAGTGTCAACAATCTCAGCTGTCAGATAAGCATAACGTACGCGAGACAGACTTTGTTGCGTTTTTGTAATGTTTTCCCATATATGACAACAACGCGACAAAATTTATATCTTGTTACGTGCTTAATGCTGAAGCACTTTTTGTATATGCTAAGCTCAATCATCCAGGGGTGGGACGGTCGCCTCTATTGACAACAGTATCGGGTACATGTGTTGTTGTTATTATATATCTGTAATTTTGACAGAGTGTATGATTTATGAAATTTATAAGGGCGCCACCAGGGGTCTGAAGGACTCCTGGAATTTACAAAATAAACAATAGTTAAGTTAATACAATTTTAATTAAAGTTTAACCTAACTTCTCACATGGTTTTAAAATAATATTAATTATTATTCTAGGGTTAGCTTAGAATATAGTTACTTAAATTAAATTACAAGGTTTACTTATAATTAATACCTAATTTACTGGAACCATCTTAACTTAACAGAAGCTCAACAACATTGGATCTTCCTGTCTTGGTCCTGGACAGCACTAGCGGAGGATTCACGCTCCGGTTCGTCTCGGTCAAACCGGGATGTGATGCCTTCCTTCAGATCTGTCAGTCTTGAAGATGCTTGTTGATTCCAGTGTGAAATATTACTTGCATTGGCAAGAAGAAATTAAATGAGGTCAGAGACCTTAAAGATTATTGGTAAACATCTTAAGATGATTATGTTAAATTTGGATTAAAATCATAAGCTCAAGATGAGTGAAATATAGTCACATGTGTACACACATGAGAACAAAACATTAACTACACAACATGTTGTCGTGGAAAATGGGCTGAATACTATCTAGATTCAGGACATTAATTTGGAAGATGTTGGAAAATGTTTGAAAATGTTGAAATAGTGGTGGAAAATAGTAGAATATAGTAGAATATTGGAAAAATTGTTATTGGAACTTTGGAAGCCTGAAACCAAAAGAAATTCACACATTGTAGGACCACGTGTTACATGGTGAGAGAAATATTCCTACTCAACAAACTAAACTATCACTTACCAGCATTGCAGTATTAGTATTACAATATTGCTGGCTCCAAAAGATTATCGTGGATCGCCTGCGCGAACACATCGCAACGCCCACGCTCGAATACAATAATGCGTCGTTCCACGTCCATATTGAAGAGCAAAAGAAAACGATTGACAACTCACAGATGTCAAATCTATGAAGGATGTACCAGTATAAATCGATTAACGATCAATACAGGTAATTACGACAACATAAAACTTCCTAAGCAATCGTAAATCATTTACCAAAAATATCTAGAAGAACGTCACTAAACGTCAGCCAGCTGTCAAACGTCATTGTCAATTGAATTGTCACTACTTTATTGATTAGGTTATTGATTCGCAAACGCTTTCAGTTTTATTGTTAAATAAATAAACAAAGAAATGGTATTAAGTCTAATACGATGTTTAGCTATGCTATAGTGTATGTTATGGTTACGTGGAAACATCCTTTTAACCGTAAGTTACGTTACATTGCACAGAAATCAAAAGGTAAGTTCTATGGAGTTGTATGTAAACAAACCATTTTGTTTCCATTGCATAAATTAGCCTTATTTAACATTCTACAGGGCAGAAATATAACAGTTGCAAGATTAACATGCAACAAAGCCCCTTTCAAGAAGCAAAATTGTGGACTATTCACAATTTGGCGCAACCAAACAACAACATTTGACAACTAACTTATAATTGGCACGGAGTTTAACTGAGGCCAGCTACATACCATCAATGATCACAGCCAGTTGTAAAGTAATGAAAATTTTGACTAAATGCAGAACATTAAACCTAACTAACCTAATATTTTGTAAGGTCTAACTAACCTAAGTTTAACTAAACAATTGTGAAGGTGGGGTCCCAATGACCGGGGGATGTTATACCACATACATTCATCACTTTCTTGTCTTACATTCGACCTGACACTCACTTATATTACTTCGTCTTACTAACCGGAGTCATCGTGCAATTGTTCACAATGATCCTTACATTCATACATCCTATCCAATCTTTACTTCTTCATTCTTAACGATTCATACCATACAAACATACACACACACCACAATCACTGACACTCCAAGTGCACAACTGTTTTCATACCACTAATTAATTATACTACTTAACCTAATTCTAGTCCTATTTACTACTATCAGAGTCCTTTACTTCTCCGCTATCATCTTCTTCACTCTCACCTAAATAAACTATGTTTAACATGTGTTAAACCTATTGTCTTACCACTAATAGCACGGAGACTATACACTAATGGACTCACTCTTTCCTCAACCACACATTTAATATTTCTAGGGGCTAGCTTACTAGCAAATTTATAATCAGTGTTGGATAGGATAGAACATGAACCTTTTTCCAAACTACCTGACCTACTTTTAAACATAAGTTTCTATATTATGCTACCTTTATTATACTATTATCAGCGTTGGATAGGATAGGACATAAACCTTTTTCCGAACTAACTGATCTACTTCTAAACAAAGTTTCTTTTACCTTTATTATAATATTTCTTGCCTCTTTCATAGGCGTGAACTAACCTATCTCTAACTTTTAAAAATATATCTTTTAATTCAGGTAATGACTGAACATATATTCTTTCCTCTCAGAGAAACTGAAATTAACTTCTTCAGATTTTCTCATGGGTGTATCTAACTTACTAAAATATTTACCTCTTTTTTTTTTTTATAATATTTCTTTCAAAGTTTTTCTGCTATAAGCAGTGGGTAAAAACTCGAACTTTAATTGTTCTATTAATTGAAACCAATCTACAGTCTTTACCATAAAATCTATACCATACTAAAGCTTCTCCTTCTAGCAGCTCTAGCATACATCTCAATAATTAAGACACTGACACATTCTTTGTTATTCTAATATTCTATTTGGAAACGTTACGGCTGGGATCAATGACGATCTGCAGCTCACCTCTGTTGCAGCCTGGGGACGCAGACTCCGCAGGTTCCTCGGGAGCCACTCCGCAGGTACCTGCCGCATCTGCCTCCTCAGCGCAGCACACACCCGTTTCGTCTGAAATGTTAATGTTGAAACGTTTTAAAGCAATATCACAATCCTTCTTTAAGGTTCCGATCATTTCTAGAGCTTTGGTGTCCTCTGCCACCAGTCTACCCAATCGAAGTTGAATATGAATCAGTCTAGAAATGAACCTATCCATGCGGGTAACATCTTCCCCACAAGATGAAATAGTATGAAGAATATCATTTAATTAATTTTAACACAATTCTAATTCTAGTGTCACATCTAAGTCTGCAGGATCTACAGTGACATCTAGACGTGATGACTTAGACAATGAGGCCAATTTTGCTCTCATGTCAGCCACAGTTTTAATATTAGTATGGCCTCTGATGCGAAGCTCATACTTCAACTCATCACTCAATAGGTGATAGAAATTCATCCTCCTATCTGCCATCTTGGAAGAAAGAAAAATTCACAACCAATCAAAAAAATAAGAAGTAAACGAAAAGAACACTAACCTTTCCAATCAACAAAACAATCAATACCCAAAATTCCTGTTCGCCAAACGTTGGGATCGCCAAATTTGTTACGTGCTTAATGCTGAAGCACTTTTTGTATATGCTAAGCTCAATCATCCAGGGGTGGGACGGTCGCCTCTATTGACAACAGTATCGGGTACATGTGTTGTTGTTATTATATATCTGTAATTTTGACAGAGTGTATGATTTATGAAATTTATAAGGGCGCCACCAGGGGTCTGAAGGACTCCTGGAATTTACAAAATAAACAATAGTTAAGTTAATACAATTTTAATTAAAGTTTAACCTAACTTCTCACATGGTTTTAAAATAATATTAATTATTATTCTAGGGTTAGCTTAGAATATAGTTACTTAAATTAAATTACAAGGTTTACTTATAATTAATACCTAATTTACTGGAACCATCTTAACTTAACAGAAGCTCAACAACATTGGATCTTCCTGTCTTGGTCCTGGACAGCACTAGCGGAGGATTCACGCTCCGGTTCGTCTCGGTCAAACCGGGATGTGATGCCTTCCTTCAGATCTGTCAGTCTTGAAGATGCTTGTTGATTCCAGTGTGAAATATTACTTGCATTGGCAAGAAGAAATTAAATGAGGTCAGAGACCTTAAAGATTATTGGTAAACATCTTAAGATGATTATGTTAAATTTGGATTAAAATCATAAGCTCAAGATGAGTGAAATATAGTCACATGTGTACACACATGAGAACAAAACATTAACTACACAACATGTTGTCGTGGAAAATGGGCTGAATACTATCTAGATTCAGGACATTAATTTGGAAGATGTTGGAAAATGTTTGAAAATGTTGAAATAGTGGTGGAAAATAGTAGAATATAGTAGAATATTGGAAAAATTGTTATTGGAACTTTGGAAGCCTGAAACCAAAAGAAATTCACACATTGTAGGACCACGTGTTACATGGTGAGAGAAATATTCCTACTCAACAAACTAAACTATCACTTACCAGCATTGCAGTATTAGTATTACAATATTGCTGGCTCCAAAAGATTATCGTGGATCGCCTGCGCGAACACATCGCAACGCCCACGCTCGAATACAATAATGCGTCGTTCCACGTCCATATTGAAGAGCAAAAGAAAACGATTGACAACTCACAGATGTCAAATCTATGAAGGATGTACCAGTATAAATCGATTAACGATCAATACAGGTAATTACGACAACATAAAACTTCCTAAGCAATCGTAAATCATTTACCAAAAATATCTAGAAGAACGTCACTAAACGTCAGCCAGCTGTCAAACGTCATTGTCAATTGAATTGTCACTACTTTATTGATTAGGTTATTGATTCGCAAACGCTTTCAGTTTTATTGTTAAATAAATAAACAAAGAAATGGTATTAAGTCTAATACGATGTTTAGCTATGCTATAGTGTATGTTATGGTTACGTGGAAACATCCTTTTAACCGTAAGTTACGTTACATTGCACAGAAATCAAAAGGTAAGTTCTATGGAGTTGTATGTAAACAAACCATTTTGTTTCCATTGCATAAATTAGCCTTATTTAACATTCTACAGGGCAGAAATATAACAGTTGCAAGATTAACATGCAACAATCTCTAACTTGATATGCTTGCCCCTCTGGAAGAAGACTATCTAATGTTGCACTCAACCGTCTCATCTTCAGTAATTCAATATTTTAACTACGTACAGGAACAATTTACTATACAGCTTATGTAATAGGGACTATAATATTTTATACTGCGATATTTGTGTCATAAAATTTATAATTTGTATTTCAAAGATAAAACATTTTATTGTTTCTCTGAATCTGTGTAAAAAGTTCGATACTTGGTTATAGTGCTTTTGTGTAATATTTTAATAACGTTTGATGTTAACATACTCCGGTCATTAAAAATGTATGGCGAAGTATTGCCAGTGTCAAAATCAATCAATTTCATTACATCACAATACACAAAAAAGCTAATCAGAAAATGTGTGTTACATAGTTGTTTAAATTTATCTATATTTCTTCACGAGTGCTAAATAAAGCGACTTCTTTTTAATAGTATTATTCGCCTCTAAAAGTCAGCTGCATCACCTTACTGTGGCTGACTTAAGTCATTTTTAGGGTTCCGTAGCCGAATGGCAAAAAACAGAACCCTTATAGATTCGTCATGTCTGTCCGTCTGTCCGTCCGTATGTCACAGCCACTTTTTTCCGTAACTATAAGAGCTATACTGTAGAAACTTGGTGAGTAGATGTATTCGGTGAACTGCATTAAGATTTTCCTACAAAAATAGAAAAAAACAATACATTTTTGGGGTTTCCCATACTTAGAACTGAAACTCTATTTTTTTTTCATCAAACCCATACGTGTGGTATCTATGGATAGGTCTTCAAAAATGATAATATGGTTTAATATATATATTTTCTGAACTGAATAGTTTGCGCGACAGACGTTTCCAAAATGGAAAATGTGTCCCCCCCCTCCGTCACTTCTAAAATAAGGAAATGATTAATTTAAAAATAATATATGATGTACATTACCATGCAAACTTCAACCGAAAATTGGTTTGAACGATATCTAATAAGTAGTTTCTTTTAATACGTTATAAATCGTAAACCGCATTTTACCTTAAAAAAAGTTAAATAAATCAGCATACGCCCTACACCAAATTAGTAAAAAGGTCAATCAAGTAGCATTACTTACTGCATATCATGGTTTAGTGGCATCAATCCTGCGATATGGAATCATCTTCTGGGGCAACTCAACTAATAGAGATATAGTTTTCAAAGCCCAGAAGAGATGCATACGTGCTATGTGCGGTTTGAAATCGGGGGACAGTTGCGTTCCATACTTTATATCATTAAAAATATTAACAGTTCCAGCACTTTACATATTTGAAGTATGTGTATTTGTTAAAACAAACTCGTCACTATTTAAAACAAATACATCCAAACGGGGTGTTCCCTTACGTTCTCAATACAAAAATTTACTAAGCAGGCAAAGATGTAACACAGCATTATTAAGTAAGAGCATTCTGGGAATGGCACCGCGCATATATAATAGACTCCCAGAAGCCATAAAGTGTCTCAATGTTCCACAATTTAAGAAAAGTTTAAAATTGTTTTTAATTAATACGTGTTTTTATAGAGTAGAAGATTTTTTATACGATTGATGTTATTTCTGTTTTACTATATGTGTATAAAAATGTTTATTATCTCTTAAAAGTGTATTCAAATAATATTAGCCTAAAAAATTGCATGCTGTAATTTACAGTGAAACATGTTGGACAATTTACCATGTAAGATCAGTATGTAACCATGTTTTCGCAAATAAATATATTGATTGATTGATTGATTGATTGACCTTGCATTCAATCAACTCCAATATAATAAAGAAAAACATTTATTTAGATGTATAGTGCTACGGAACCCTACGTACGCGAGTCCGACTCGCACTTGGCCAGTTTTTATTTTGATGTATACATTTTTCAGCTGCACTTATTACTCTCACTTCACTATCTAATTCCGATGAAACAAAACGAAAGAGACAAAAACTACAAGTCATTCATTGTGTAAACTTGGACAAACGCGTCTAATCTATTTAGGGCACTAATATTGGACCGGTTATAAATACCAGCTCGAAAAAAAGAAATCAACAAAGATGTCGCGAGAAAAGGTTTTAAGTTACGAAACAAAATTAATTTATGGTTATGGTTGACTTTGATTAATAAATATATACACAATTAATATGCAGTGTTAAATAATAACGTGTTAAATTAATTTTTCTTCGGTTTTAATTTGATTAACCAGAATGTTACCACAGCAATAAATTTCATAGAGATGAAAATTAGAAAAAAAAAGGTAAGAAAAATACTACGAATACTTCTTAAATCATAGACAGTGTCCAGAAAAAAGAGTTATCCTTATAAGAGGAAATGTTTTTAAATAAAATTGTTGTTTATAAAACGGGGGGATTTGAAAGATCTCTCTTCATATACCATTACGAAAAGCTAGTCTGATAAACATAATATAAATTATTATGTTTATCAGACCTAGACCAAGCATTAGACATGAAAACAAATTAAAAACAATACAAACAGTAATCACTAGAAAGAGAACTAATGAATAGTTGCGAGAATCGATAAAAACATACCTTTCTCTGTGGTATACAAATGGCGGTATAACAACGTAGTAATTATGGTGAATTATGTGCTCGTTTTACTCGTCTTATTGTTTTCGTAAAGCGGAGTTTGCGAGGTAAAACAAATTAATTAAGTAATGTTAAATATAGACGTCGACAAGCCAAATTAATCTTGGGAAAGGCTTCAGCTAAGTAGCTATTAGACAAAAGTTATATAACGAGATTATAAGGTTTGTTTTGGTGTGATTGACGATTTTAATAAGCTAGCTTGAAGCAGTTGACGACTGAGGTCGCGGGTTCGATGCCCGCTAAAGACAAATCTTTATGTGCATGAACATGGAGGTTTATGTATAATAAGTATGTATTTACAAAAGAAAAGTATATATGTATAAGTATCAGTTATTCTAGTACCCATAGTACAAGCTCTGCTTAGTTTGGGACTAGATGGTGTTGTGAGATATTTATTATTTAATCAAATTTAATCTTTTCAAAAGTCTCATGGATAAACATGCCCATGTCCATAAATTTTGACTCATATATTATAATATATCGTAATAATATTGTGAGTGACATCTGGTAGCTGGGTTTGAAATTTCTAGTCGTCTGGACTATTCAAGACCCTCCATTTCGATTCATCACCGGAGCGACATCTGATAGCTCAGTGTTCAATAAATAAATAAATAAATAAAATAAATAAAATTCATTTATTAAAATACATTGGTCAAATACATAAACGATAACGACATTTAATATTATTGTATATACATAAGTGTATATATAAACAATTCGGTGCCTGAACTAGGTAATCCTGTGTTTCAGGCTAATAGACTAGTATTACAAAAATGGTCTTAAAATTAAATAATCTTGTAAAAAGAAAACAAAAGGAAAAGGAAATATATTTTTAGGAGGTAGTCAACAATAAACTGAGAATAAAACAGAGCGTATCAAGAGCATTTCTACTTTATATTTTATCGATTTTAAAAGAGGTTTTTGTTGAAAACTCGTAAGTAAACCAATTTCTTGTTCGATAAGAATTGAATTTTAACGCTGACATCTTTTTGTAACGGTATATTCCTGTTGAATGTCTGACAGTGCACAGAACTTGTAACAGGGGATCGGCAATTACATCATACCTTTATTTATTTAATACCTGATTACGCTCGCGTGGCATGTCGATTTTAAGTAGGCTACTAACCTTCCTTAAGAATTGCACATCTTTTAGTAAACACCATACGAAAATGCGTTCAGTAGATTCTGAGAAAATTTAACACAAACAGCTTTTTATATATTTTTTTTTAAAGCTTACTAGTAATTCAGCCAGTAAGAAGTCAGTGTATAGGCACCCAAATGTATACCTAATTAAATACAAATTTTACTTTAAAAATAAACTTTTCGCCATAAGCCATAGAATATAAAGATTTGAAACAATAATTGCGTAAAATCATTTAATATTTATGATCACAAAAAGACGTTCATCCATTTTTAGCATTGGTATAATTACCTAGACATTATAATTGATTACCTTAGACCATCAACTCGAATACTATTTCCTAAAAATAATTATGTAATTTAATCTAACAGTTAAAAGATTTGCACACCTGCGTCTAACAGAGGATTAATTAAATCTATATAAAATATCGCCTCGTAACTCATAGTATAAATAAATAACAGTTACATAACAGCACTAGAAATAAAAGGAAATATATTAACTGCTAATATTACACAACGTGATCAAAGAAGTCCACTTGCAGAGGAAACATTTATAACGTGATGGCTATCTTAGGTATCTTGAACGCCGGAAATTGGCGATGTAGAGCTCCTTGCAGAATAGACGGCCGACGATAGTTTGCAAGCTATTGCAGGCACTGCAGTGTTGTCGTAAATCGTACCTTAGTAGTCTATGTACCATCTTTTTCATGACTCAAGTCATGAAAAGCGTAGACAGTATATAAAAAAGGCAATAATATCATGATCAGATTCTTCGTAAGTTATTTTTGGAGTAATAGTTTAATAGGCAAGTTAAAACCTCTTTTTCTTATAATAGGTAGGATCTAACAAATGTTACTGTTGGTTTATATTATCTCAATTAACCAAATTACTAAAACCTCAGCCCCCAGCGACATCGCTCAGATATTCAGTCGAAAATCAAATTCAGCCACCATGTCGCTTGGAGGATGAGCCAAAATGTATTAAAATTAGATGTTTGCACCTAAATGGAACCATTTGGCAGTACCTTATTGATTATTTTTAAAGCATTTAGCTATGCTTAGCAAATAATACTAAGAAACAGTTGAAAAATTATCGGACCGACAGGTTTTGACATTTGACAGTTAACTTCTCCATTAGCAATGATACATAAATTTAGTTTTTTTTTGTAATTTAATAATCGCAGCCGTTTTGTGTAATGGTGTGCTAGCTCTCTTATACCAAATTGCTACTAAGTAAAACATGGTAGCAACTAGTAGCAAGTTGTCGGTATGATATTGCTAAACTGGAAATAGCGGCATTATTGGTACCAGAGTGTGGGATAATTAATCGATCAGATTGAACACGCATAACTATGTACTACTCATATCTAGGAATTATATCTTTGTACCATTAAATAGGCGATTATAGCTAAGAATACCTAATAAAGTACCGTAATAATTATAGATTGAAAGGAAAATCTTATGGCAATCATAAAATGAAACTCTTACTTTCATTTTCATAATCTCAGGAAGAGAAATAAAGATTTTAATGATTTTATATTCACTGAAATATTGTCGAAGGAAGTGCGTAAACAACGTTTAGGCTGAATTATCATTTTAATGGGGCATACATACAGGCAATAAATATTGTCAAATTGCGAAATATTGACAACAATAGTGTTGTCATTTTCTGTCATGATTTTTCTGCAAAATTCATCATCACTATATTCTAAAGGTGTTCATAGAATCGAAATGCCTTTCTAAAATTAGCATTATGCTTGTTATGAAGAGTATTATGTTTTTGTAGAAATCATAAAAGTTAGGTACAGTCTAAATATTCGTTTCAAGTTGTTTTATTTATCTTGTCCATCCGCAATCATCTATCCTGTTACAACTTAAGGAAGAAGTAAAACACAAAAGGGATAATTTTATCACTGTATTCGTCGTAAACGTACCATAAATCAGAATAGAAACGACAAAACGCAGCCGCTGCGCCTGCGCCGAAATAGCGAACTAAATGTCACTGGCATCATGAACTTGGACGTCTGCGAATAAATCTCGCCAATTTACTCAAGTCAACGAACTTGGCGCGATATTTTACAAACAACCAGATGTCGGATCTGTTTTTGCTTCATTCAATTCTTATTAATTTCTAGGAAGCTAAGATAGGACATGTCGATGGACTGAGCTGGGGTCTAGAAATTGCCAATGACATTTTTTTTGATGCGACGATTAAGGAAAAGGAAATCCTATTAAAAAGGAGTTAATAGCAACGATAGTTTATCATCATAAGATGCAATCGTACAATGTCAAAGAAATCAGTAATTAGATCTATTTTAAACAAAAATAGTTAAAAGTAACAAAGGCAGTTAGATTGTATTTATTTACACAATTCCCACGACATATTTACCTGTTCTGTACATGTGTAGGTATGTGCATTTTATCGGAACATTGCCAACAAATGCATTCCAAAACTATGTACCAATTTCATTGAAAGTGGGCACAACCAAGAACATTGTCCATTTTCATACAATAGCCTATTTGTAATCGATTTATCATTAGAATATTCGATTATTTGGGCCGAGCGCAATCGAGAACAGCGAAGGGAGATGATGAAATCACGACCGATTCAATTCAAATATGGAACAAACAATTTTGCGTTCCGCCAAGAACGGAAGGCAATTTGCAGCCAGTCAGTCGTCAGTCAAATTCAACGAGCGATTACTGCTTCCCATGCCCGACTGCCGTGGAGCCCTGACGGCGACGATTCAGAACGGACGAACTGAATACAGGCCATATTTGCATTCTATTTTCAAATCGTCGATAATTTTGTGCTTGTGAGCAATGTGGGGGCAATTTAATCAATATGGCAACAGTGAAATGTATCTTTCTTTTTTTATTAATAATAGAACGGTAAGTTAACTCGCTCAAGTCATTTGTAAGAGCCAGGTCTAGTTTGAAGACGATAATGAAGGTTTGCAATTATCGTGGAGTGAAAAGCCGTATCCTTTTCTGCAATCCCGTTATATTTAGGGTTGCTAGAACAAAAAATGCTTTACTTAGAAACTAGAAGATTCTATAAAATAATTATATTTGGTACATATTAGTCATGGTAAATGATTCTGAAACGTCTGCAAATGTGAACGAACTCAATGATTCACCAAAAAATATATTTTGGCAGTTTTAATGCACCTGTATTTGCGTCGATATGCACGAAAGGCGTTCAATATAATTAACAAAAAACGGTTTGTCGCAACCAAAAAGAGGTCGAGTCGTGACAGTGTTATTATTCATTCTGTACTTTAGTATCTTAGTACTTTTGTTACACTTTCTTGAAGAAATGAGAACGACGGCGACTTTTATTAATTATAGTTAGATTTCCTTACTAGGTTCTTTAGTGGGATTGTATTTTCTTGGTTTGCTTTGCTTGTTTCAAGTTAGTTCTTATTTTCTGGTCATTTAGATTCGGTGTTTTTACGTGCCACGAATTTTCTTAAAAGGTGACAAGCTTTCGCTTGTGTAAGAATGTGAACTTTACTGTTGAAAAAAGAAATCTTAAAATAAATTGACATTTATAACATCTTCGTAAGATAACTCGAGACGGTACAAGAAGGCCAAAAGAAAAGCCATTCATCGTTCGTAAACAAATAAGTACTTCAAGTTCTTATAAGGTTTGGTTGCAACACAACTTGACACAGCTACATCCTCGGTGAAAGTCAACAATGGTAAAGTAATCGATTACAATGCAGGCTTATAGAGTGCCCAACGGAATCGTAATCAGTTAACAGGTGCTAAATGCACTATTAACACTTATTCGGTCGATAATTTAGCATATAGACAGCTAATAGAAACTAAATTACGAAAGAAATTGAGTTTCATTATTAATGGTCTAACGGCTGTTTGATTGATCCAATTATTATCATCAAATTCGATAACGATTTAGCAGTGATAAGGGTATCACACGAAACATGAAATGTTCTTCAAAAAATCATACAATTAAAATTTTGAAAGTGACTCTTTCTGCCTTTTACGCTTTCATTGACCAATAAAGTGATATTGATATAATTCAGTATAAATATAATTGAAGGTTTAAAGATGATCAAGTTCTACTTATCAACGATAAACCATACGGATGAGATCACAGGCAAAATCTGTTTTTTTATAAATATAAAATATGATATTAATGGCACATCACACTACCTGGATACTGTACAAAGCAATCCATCACGGATCCGTCAACTCGATCATGCGCCGGAGTCGCAAGGTCGCTGTTGCACTGTGCACTCCGATCGAACTGACACTCGCGACTGACGGCCTGACACCTCAAAACGACTCTATTACGAAGCACTAAGCATGCCTAACCCACAAACACTAACAATCAACTATTTCAGCAAACGCAAACTCAACTTTGTCATTCCAATATCAACTACCTGAATAACACCTATTGTATTGTTGGGTAAGACTGATATTGCAATGCAGATATAGTACACACTCGCAAATAAGGTGTGATTGACGGCAAACTAACGGTAGACGAAACAAAAGTTATAGTTGTTAATAGGTCACAGCAAAAAGGGCCTTCTGGCAAAGATATTCGCGTTTGACTGACTGCATTGACAATCTTGCACAATGTAAGTACACTGTAACGAATGCAAGGTGACCCCGCTGGAGATATTGAGTTTCTTCTCAGATCTTAAGATGTATGTAGATACAGATAGATATAACGCATACAGGTATGTAAATTTTATTGCAAGGTTCTTGAGATTGCACATACTATTAAAGTAAATACGTTTTAATTGCACTTATAACAACTGCTAATAAAACTAGCACAAATTACTTGGCTATCACAAAGTCAAGAAAAAACATCTACGTCTATTAATTACTGAATAATTTAATATTGAGGGTTAAGACGTCGAGCACAAACTGTCAGATACAATTGAGAATGACAAATGAATTAAACCAACCGTAACTAATTCTATATGAGAGGTTATCAACAGCTCTTGACCGAGACTAAATGGACGCAATAGAAGCTGAAACAATACGACCTTGTACGCCGATAAAAGAGTAAACAAGAATTACTGCGATAGCAATAAATAAAAATGCCAACTGCGACTGCAACGACGACCTCCACTTCCATTAGTATTCATAGAATCTATTGAACACAATTCAAAGCTAAATTTCTGACAAAAGAAACAGAAAGAGTCAAGTCTACGCAACAATTTTGGCGTTCATCGCGGAACAGTTAGGTTATTAAGAAACATCCAAATAACAGTAAAAAGATTAATGACCAGCAGACATTTAACAAACAAGAATATCCTAAAAACCAGAAACCGTAACACTAAATTTAGATTTGGATAAAGATATTAACTTTTAGAACGGAGATGAAATGCATTAGTGTTGCAGCAATAAATAAACAAAAGAGGTATTTAGACGAGTCTTTTGTATTGGAGATTGTGGCAACACTCTCTTTAGACTATTGCGATAGTTCCTCACTGTTCTCGTTGTATAGTCTTTATACAGATCGAAATCATAAACAGATGTGGACTGAATGCGGTTGATTGTATTTTACTGCTGTACACTAAAGAGTAAGAAAGACAGATCAACTTTACTATTTAAACTCCTTTACAAAGTACTGCTTAGAGGTAGAAACTGCATATTATATATAATTAGTAGTTTGCAAGCAGTAGTTGACAAGACTTAGTGTAGGCGGTGTGTAGGCAAACGAGTCTTATGTCAGGTCAAGTACACCAGTGTTTCTGCGGTTATTTTGAGATACTCTTGTTTATAACAAGCTGAGCTAAATCTTACTACTAAATCTTTGAAGGATTACCAACTGGGCACGTAGGTAACTTTTAGTACCTACGAATTATATACTGCAAAAAAAAGAGGAAATAACGTAAATATAAAAAAAAGGAAATAAGCTCAACATTGCTTTAAAGAAATGTGTCTAACTTAGCTACAATAGCATAGCGCTGATATATACAAACCAAACTGCTAAAACACAATTTTAATAACGTCGAGGCAAGGGCTTATCATACTGAAGGTAGTTTAGTTTATAATTAAACAGCTTTTCCTCCTACGCTTTGGCAGTAAAATAAAACAACATAATGCGATAAAAATGAAACATGTTTTATACACTTTGAACTTGTAAGGTTCTTTTTTTAAAAACAGTCAGAACAAACGGTACTTTTGAACATGATCATGCAATCAAATTAAGATCTTGCGTGTTCGGATTTTGAATTTTTAATCTGCGTTATTTTTGACTTGATTTTTATTAATCGATGAAACTTAATCTGCTGAAGATTTGCTATTCAAAAATAATTTAAACAGTCTAATACAAATTATAGCTAGTCAGCATACTAAAATCTTTAACAATGAATCCTAGTCGTCAATCAAAAGGTAGTAATATTTAGTAATAAACAAACATGGTTAAAAGTAGAACTGAATGCTCTAAAACTTCTTGGACGTTGTAAACCAGTCAATGAATCGATTAAAAATTTAAATCGATTACTATTTAATGGAAATCAATTGGCTGTTTATGCAATGACTGTCGAAATCGATTAAATGTAGGGCGTCAATAAATTAAATTTTCCTTCAATTCAGGTCACTACTTACTTTATTTAATTAACTTTTATTTATTTGTCATAAATTATAATGTGGACAAGACAACGGAAATACATAGGTACATTATTTATGTTGACAAACATCTCGCGACGCACGTGATGATTTATCAATGGCTAATATTGTATATAATATAATAGTTTGAAACCAAGAAGATAAACTTTATAAGGGGGAGGGATGGGCTGTTCACCCTTTCAACCCCTCCCTTTCGAAGAGAGACTTTCGAAGAAAGATAATTAAAAGCTCAGCAACTAGATGCCGCTCAGATGATGAGACAAAATGAGCGGCTCTGATTGGTTGAGAAGACTCTAAATGTCAAACTCAAATGCAGTGCAATGCAGTTCTTTGTTAATAATGAGACTAGCATTCTAATTTAAAAAATCAGAATGCAAGTACATAGACCACGTAATTCACGTAATCGAACGGTAGCAAATGAAATATGTGTATATAAATAATTTGTTCAACTTACCAACTTCCTCATTGTTAGTTGAAGTACTTGGTGTGACAGATAGATTCATTTTGATATTTTCACTATAAACTTAAGTCACTACTGTCATTAGTGTCACTAGTATCAATCGATCACATCACGGCACTATAGATTTGAGATAGGTGTCACTTGAGCACTAGAATTAAGTTTTGTAAAAGTACTAATTTTATACACTTTGCCAAAGTTTTTTGGGTTTACTTGATTTTATACTCAGAACTGCTGCTGCTGTTAATGATGCAAAGTCTATAATTTATTTAATTTTTAGTGAAAACAATTTCTTTAAAAGATAGTTAGTTTCTTTTTTAATATCTCTAATACGGCCATATTTCATAACGCCTTTTGTGTTTTCTAATTTGTCTATGGTTGTAAGGTTTTGAACTAAGTTTAGATAGAACCCTATTCCGCGTATATAATTCAAAAACATTCCGTTTAAGTCGTGAAATAATTTAAGACTTCGTCTCGATAATCGAGTAATAAGCTTATTTAAAAAAAAAAGATTGACGATAGCTGTAATATCTTATAACTACCGCACCACAACCAATCGATAATTTATCAAAACAAGTTCCTACTTAACACAAGCATATGTTTAAATTAGCATAGTATTAAATTAACGTTAAATATATAATGATATATAAAGACATTTATTTAAAACTGCGCGCATCTATTTACCACAGATTAATTAATCTAACAGACAACAAATAGGTTTCATAGCAATTAAAAAAATAATACAAAAGATTTTTTTAAATTCGAATGGTATGTACCTATTTAAAACAATGATGCAACAAATTGCAGTTGATCATTCTGATTACTATCAATTCATGAAGGCATAATGAAATAATGGCAGTCAAGAGATATTACGAACGGATGCACATGAGTTTTAGTTTTGTTATGATTTATATTACGTCATTTGTGACTTTCGCTTCATAGCCAGTTTCTATGTTTTATGTGGTTGAGTAAAATATTGGTTTTCCACCAAAATTTTCGATTGTCGTCTCGCCTCAGAGTTACAGAGGTTGATAATAGTTTTTTAGTTAACACAAATAAACTGCGCTCACGTGGAGTTTAGCGTAATGTTAAATATGCTTCTCTAGCCTTTACTGAAAATTATAAGACTTTCAAACATGAAATTCGACCAGTAGTTCTCTATATTGGCGCTACCAAACAAACAAATTAAAAACTGGACTTCAGGCAATGGTATCGTGACATTGTATATTTGATTATATATAAAATAAGGTGGTATAAATTAACATTAAGGGCCAGTTTCTTAAGTTCTGGATTGATCCGACCCATAAATAATAACCTGACCGAATTTAAAAGTGATACAAGTTGCATTTAATAAAAGAACACAGCTGTCACTTTTATTTATGTGTGTTATATGTTTATGCTGCCAATAAGGTTTATCATACACCTTTGAAATTTGAGCTAAGAATTTATATTTGTCTCAACTATTGAAATGTTAAACGAGTTTATTATTTAGTTCCTGTTTTAACATTTGATGTTTAATATTATCCTAATTTACATGTTCTATTAAAAAACACGTGTTCCACATATTTCTTATCGTATAAATGTCCAAACAGTAGCGTTCATCATCATTCCTAGTCCTACCATCTTACAGTAAACTGCTTTGTTGTAGCATTTTTATTGTAATCCTTGGAAATTAAAAAACTGCTTCGAAATTATCGTAGTCCTGGACCGATCCCGCTCCAGCCACGACAACGGACGCAGTGGACTATTTTCTCAAGATTCGTCGGGACGGTCTGGCGATAAGAACTGGGCAGCTTACAGAATCTAGAAGGTTCGTCGTCACTTCGTGAAGTTCGAGCAGAGCAGTCTGAACGAATACTGATCACCAAAGAATAGTCTTCATGACGAAACATTTTTCCGGGCAAGACTTGACAGCAGTAGTTGTAAGTAGTACATAAGTCCATAAATTCTTAAGGTTTAAGTTCAGTTGCTTAAATTGTGCTGATATTAAAATTGAATGGAATCTTTTTCCAAGGCGTTCTGATATGCAAATTAAAAATTTTATAAAATACAAAACTATCTTCAAGCATTTTTTAATAAAATTAACATAATATGCAAAGTATTTCAACAGTCTCTATAATGAGAATTGACACGTAAGTGCATTTGTTGTAATTTTGAAAATGAGTCGACAAGAAAGATTTTTAGTTAAAGGTCCAACCCGCCTTGAAGGAGAAGTTTATATCTCTGGGGCAAAAAACGCATCTTTACCAATTCTGTTCGCAGCTTTATTGGCTGAAGAGCCTGTAGAAATTCAGAATGTACCAATAGTTAAGGATATAGATACCACCATAAAATTGCTCAATCTGTTAGGTGCCAAAGTGGAGCGTAATGGTTCTATTTTAGTGGATGCGCGTAACGTAACCGAATATTGTGCTCCTTATGATTTAGTGAAAACCATGAGAGCGTCAATTTGGGCCCTTGCTCCTTTGGTTGCTCGTTTTGGTCATGGTGAAGTTTCTCTACCAGGCGGTTGTGCTATAGGCACACGTCCGGTTGATTTACATATTTCAGGTTTAGAACAACTGGGCGCTAATATTGTATTAGAAGATGGTTATGTTAAAGCAACGGTAGATGGTCGCTTAAAAGGTGCATGTATTGTAATGGATAAAGTCAGCGTAGGTGCGACAATAACAATAATGACAGCTGCTACATTAGCAGAAGGCACCACTATCATTGTAAATGCATCACGCGAGCCTGAAGTTGAAGATACCGCAAATTTCCTCAATACGTTAGGCGCTAAAATTTCTGGTGCTGGCAGTGTCCGTATTGTGATTGAAGGGGTTGAGCATTTAGGTGGTGGTACATACCGCGTATTACCAGACCGTATAGAAACAGGTACCTTCCTTATTGCGGCAGCAGTTTCTCGCGGTAAGGTTATTTGCCGAAATGCACGTCCTGATACACTTGATGCCGTTTTAGCAAAATTGCGTGAAGCTGGTGCTAAAATTGAAATCGGTGAAGATTGGATTAGCCTGAATATGGAAGGTAAGCGTCCAAAGGCAGTTTCACTGCGTACCGCACCGCATCCTGGATTCCCAACAGATATGCAAGCGCAGTTTTGCTTACTAAACTTAGTTGCTGATGGCGCGGGAATGATCACAGAGACTATTTTTGAAAACCGTTTCATGCACATTCCTGAGCTTATCCGTATGGGCGCTCATGCAGAGATTGAAAGTAATACAGTGGTTTGTCATGGCGTTGAAAAAGTCACTAGTGCACAGGTAATGGCAACAGATTTGCGTGCATCGGCAAGTTTAGTTATTGCAGGGTGTATTGCTGAAGGTACCACCACTGTAGACCATATTTATCATATTGACCGCGGCTATGAGCATATTGAAGATAAACTCCGTAGGCTTGGCGCAAACATACAGCGTGTTTGTGTAGAAGACTAATATTTGTACTTAAATTTACATAAGTTATTTATAAGTAACCAATATCTATTAAAATAAGAAAACCTGCATCCATTTACACACAAACTGAAAGAACTATCGTTAAAAAAAAAGCTTTAACATTAAGAGTGTAAATTAATAGTGTTAATTAATTAATGTGTCCGTAAGAATGAATATATATATTTATTAAATAAATAATTATAAAATTATGCTGTGCTTGTCTAATTTGTTTGTCAGGGGGCCAAAAAGATCTACTTTTAAGTAAATACCACGTAAATAACAATATGTAAGCTAGTAATTAAAGGGATATATTATATTGCATATCAAATAAATAATCGCCTATCAATACATACTCATCATTTATATTCTTTTTTGCATCAAATAACTTACTTCACTACAGATAAACTAAATGTTTAACAAAACTCAAACTGCAGATAATTCGAAATTACACATCAATATGACATTCCTTTTTCCCTCATAATGCAATACAGTTAAATTTATTTTTGTACAAAAATACTACATGCATAGCATAAATACTGACTGCACATCAAATTTACCATATTTCATAGCAAAATAACTATCCCAGTCGCATATTAACCAGTAAGTACAACAAAATCTGTTCATCATATTTGTCTTAATTTTCAAGAAGCCATGCTCGGTAAATTTAATGATTATTATAACAAAAAAATCCTTTTACATTGCATTATTTCTAAAAGCAGAACAACTTAACTGAAAAACTTCGCGCGTTTTTTCGTCACTGGAGTAAATAATATAAAAATAAAAGCTATAGTTATGGCATAGGTCAATTATGGGTATAGTAGTAGGTTAGGTTAGGTTAGAACTGCGACCATAACATAGCTAGCTAATCTTTGTGATACTCCGACCCCTTTTTGAATCTACCCACTAAATAAAATAATATTATACTACCTACCAATTTCTTATTATCATAGATCGTAACAGACGACAGTACGTGGCGCCACCTGCATAAGCTAAAAATGTGCTTATTGGGCAAAAAAGGAAGCGTGGACGCCCCGCGAAAGCAAGACCCGCTTTAATAATTCAATAAATTACAATTTTGTATCTAATTTTATATTTTTTTTGCTGATCTCATTATGTGATAGTTAATAAATAATAAGATGACTGTGACTAATAAAATGTTGTTTGATCTAGAAAAACTGCTGTAAATATTATAAAAATAGAAGCTATATTTAAAAGAAAAAGAGTTAACATGTATAATGTGCATTAAGATTATTAGTTGTGCATTGATAAAAAAGCTTTTACTTTAGGAAAAATTGCTGAACGCTGTGAAAATAAATTGTAGTGTGTTTAGTGATATTTTGAGTTGAATATTTTGTTGTGCAATCAGTAATTTTGATGGGAATTCGGTATTTAATTGCATAGAAAAAGGATATTTTATGATTTGCGTTTAAATACTACCCGTAATTAAATCATTTTCAGATACACAACTAGTTTATTTTTGTTTTACCCCACAACTGAGCAAATGTTGCCCTTGCCAGCATATGTTTGTTTTGATAACAATCATTCATTATATTCCCGTGCAAGGCACATAAACACAGCAACATGTAGCAAAGTAATACATCAGAGAATTCAAAGTAGCGGTACTCAAGACGAACTAGAATGTCCGCCCGAGACACCGTTAGTCCAATAATTGACGGATAATCTGTGAGCAACAATAGAATGTCGGCCGACTATCTGTGGTAATTAAAACAATGATTAATCTGCTATTTACTGAATGAGAACATAATTGGAAGAGCGTGGAGCTTGATTGACAGCGGAAAGTTAATTTATGATTGGGTAAGTTTGCGTTCTCGAAATATTTACGAAGAATCACGAACGTTAAAAATAATAATAGAGAAAACTTGAGTTGCGTATATCAAATGTATTGGCACGTTATGTGAGATACGTGTTTACAAGAAGACAACTATATATTCTATGATAGGTAACACCAAAAAAGTATAGCCACACAGATAAATACAATTTCAAAACAATGTAACTTAAAATTGGAATATTAAAAAAAGAGCAAATAAGGCATACAAAAATATAAAAAATAAAAATAAGACGCAATTAGTGATTACCAGTTCCAGTGTGTGGAAGTGAAACTGTCGTATACTCGTCGCATATGACGAAACGAGTCTCGGAACTACTTTCCTAACACGACATATGGATTCCTGTAACTTTTTCTCATTTATCTTTGAATATGGATACTGGTTTTTATACTTTATGTCCAAGATTGATGGGAGCACTTAAAAAGTAATTATTCGATCAATTGCCTGACAGGATAAAATATTCTTGAAATTCATTGGGAAGATATAAAATATAAATAAGTTGCAGGTAATCAAATCATAGATATCATCACAAAAAATCTAGGATGAACCATAAATAATGATAAGATCATAAAATATAACGGATATTGTCGAGTCTGATTAAATTAACAAGGTGGATAGAAATAAACGCCAAAATGTACATATGCGCGGCTTTCAAGAGGCAATTTCTTTTAAAGTAAGACATTGAACTTTAAAAATTTAAGAGCAAAGTTCGAACAAGAATTTTCAAGTAGCAATTACAAAGAAAAACCGGCTGGTTCAATCGCTAACATAAAACCTATACTTAAGTTGTTTTGGCTCTTTGTTTAATGGGCTCATATTAAAATACATAGTTACTGATTTTAAAAATATTGATCGTGCAACTATAATTTTGGCAAAACATTTTAAAATTGTATTACTCTATTAAGATATCGAAGATCGATTTCTATAAGATTTATGAGTCAATCATTATTAACTCATAAATCTTATAGAAATCTTATGAAGCTGATAGCATAATTAGACCAATTGTTACAACAAGGCAATGGATCGTGACTTTAATAGCAGTAGATCAACATTGACATAATGAATAAGCTGCAGGGCGCCATATAAGGCAGCTTCTGTTTAAGTAGTGTCTCTGATCTCATCAGATGACGCTACTAAGACAGGAGTGATGACCTTCCAAAACCTGTTTTTCCAAGGATAGCAAGATAATTTAGGTATATTACAGGGCGTGACCTATCGGTCCAATAGATTGCTTGTAATAGCACTAGTGTTTCATAATAATTTGCAACAAACAAATCATAAAATCATTTTAGTTCTAAAAGATCTTGCAAGGCACAATCTTTGGTCCATGAGCCCATAATTAACATTGCACTCATAAAAGTCACGTTTTACGACTTCTAGAATATAATTTATTTTAACTAGCCGACTGCACGAATGTACTTGAAAATCGAAAAAGACTGTGCATACTAAATAAGTATTTCTTAATATATACAGCAAGATTGCAATTAACTGAAATTATGCAATTTTTTGTGCTAAAATTTATTTTTGACACGATCTTTGAAGTTCGAATGTCTTTGTTTAAAATGTTTGCATATGGAGATTGATTGTGGGTATTATTTGCTCATTTTTTGCTTATGCAAATGCCAGACTTAAGACGTAGCTAAATGCAGACTAAAGAAGATGGTTTTATTTGTGCTAAACACCTCATTTGAATTACCGGGTTTTGTTGGTAAGCATTCAACATACTCGGCTTAAAGTCAGACAACTTAAGCAGTTAAGTGTACAGAATCTTTTAATTCTTGTAGACACAGACGTCAGTTGACAAACAAAGAAGAAAGATAATCCGAACAAGCTACTGTTTAACTGGACTGGATTGAAACAATGTTTTCTCTGCCGCTTGGTCAAGCAATGCATACAGTACGTTCGAGAAACGAGATCATTATCAGATTCTGACTACTCGATACGATCGTCATGGATCTTCAAATGACAACTAGGACCGTCGACGACCGATGGCTTAAATAAAGTACTCTCCAAGGCAATGTCGCGCTATGATGGTAACCCATCCGCGGCCGACCGTGTTCAGCAAAGCTTAACCCGATGGATTTGAGTGGCTTTGAACTAGCTGACTAGCCACAAGCAGCTCAGTAAGCTCGACATCTCAGCGACTGCAGAACTACTGATCGTAGGTTTATAAAGAGAAATCTCTTACACAACAGATAAGCTACAATGACAGAACAAAAATTACCTACAATATAGATGGGCTCAGGCTTGTTATTGAAGTAATTTGTGGTCATGATAATGTGATAGACACAGTTTTGTTGTGCTGACAGATTAAAATTCAATTTAATTTCGTAACATTATTATTGCTGGTTAGGCGAAAGCTGAGAAATTTGAGACATACGAAGGCAATTGAAAATTACTTCATTCGGTTATTTTAGTATTGGGCAATATGAAATGCAGCAGTTTTCAAAATGGCTAAAGCGTTTGATTAGACTAACATTCAAATCAATAAATACACAAAATATACCGAACATTGTTACTTAGTATGGTTGTGTAATAGGGTTGGGTCTGCTCAATAGGAAGTTCCTATTAACTGATAAAGACATGATGTGTCAGCGTAAATAAATGCTGTATCATAGGATTGCGGTGAATAGATCCACCATTTTGGCTATGTCACTCAGGTTTGAAATACTATCTTTTCATATAAGTAATACCATAACGTGTGTATGACTCTGTAAGGTTTCTCAACATCATCATCCATATTTTGCCGATCGAATAGTAGTGTGTCGTGTAGTAAAAAGTAGTGATGTAGTATGTGATGGAAATAACAATGAGAGTTTATTAAACATAGATGCTATTACTCCATGCCATGATATTGTGACACCCACAGGAAACTGAATACAAAAGCATATTCTCAACTGCAAACATAATATGGCATTATTATTAGAATACGCCAGATGCGCTTCTCGTAATAGCATCAAAGCAAATAAGATAAGAAATGGCACTGAAGTACATATATAGCATAACGCTCGTTTTCTAGAAGGGTAAGGATGATGCGTATAATACCCGACTAAAGACGTATGTTGGATAAAAAAAAATAACCTAACAGTAGTCGGAATAAAAACTTTTTACAGACAATCAAACCGCTTGAATCCTGCTAACTGCCGTCGTCAAAATTGACTTATATCTTTTAATGTAAGGTAATTATTGGTCGGAGTAGACCCGAGTATATATTAAGATCTCATCATTATCATGTGATAGGCGGTGGGAGAATTATCATCTACCGAGCACAGTTCCAGACTTTGTGCAGCAGGCTGATGACAATTTCACGACGCAAGTTACACTTTTAATAACACAGTACGCAGTGTAAATACTTTCAAAAACAAAGCATTAAATTAATGTTAATAACTATAAAGGCTTTGTAGTTTATCAGAGAAGGGAACAATAAAATTAAAACTTTGTCCCCATTTTGTCGTAAAGCTTCGTAATGCGTTTGAAAAACAAGTTTAGTGTCAACATGAGTAAAAACAGTGAAAGTGATTATCTAATTCTAAAGTTGCCGGATATACGTAAACATTGGCAGTTTATATAAAAAAAAAGTGTTTGGACTGGTTTTCCATCGTATGTGATATTTAGTGACATAACTGATGATGAAACGAATAACTATTATAAACGTGCTAACCATAAAGTAAATAAACAAAACAAAACCAGAACTCAAACTTTATGGTAACAGAAAACTTAACAAATTTAAAAATAAATCCAAATTCTGCGCTATAGCTATGGTCAGTTAAAACAAATAATGTCAATTTAGGAAAATTAATATATTAGTATACTCTTTGGTCTCACGAGAAGACAATCAGAGAGGACGCTATAACCAAATCTATGTGACCATCCAATCCAGACATCAAAACTTGAAATAGTGAAAAATTTACTAGAAATAACTTAAACAACAATGCATACAGACTTTTCTAATGATAATGCGCTTTAGATAAATAAGATACCGCTATCCATTGATACAAAGACCAAGGCCAAGGTAATAAAGTAATTCTATACAATGTCCAAAACTATTATAAAATTTTATTTCATTTTGATAACGTACATTTTTAAGAATTTAAAGTCAAGCGATTTGATTTATAGAGATATCTTCAAAGATTTAACGCTAGTTTTATTATTAAAACAAATAAGTCAAATGTATGGTAATAAACTCTTTATACCCCGACCTCGATGGCAATGTAGGTAGACATTATCGACAGGAAAGAATCATTTAAATATTAAATTTAATAGCCTGAGAAAGGCAGCATACGTAGTACAAGTCAATAAATAAGAACCTTGACAAAAGGATTGGAATTATAAAGTATCGAATGAATCGAATCGGTATAATAAAAATATATTATTTGAAGTTCTGACTATCGGTGCAGTAACACAGGAAACGTTCTATGAATAATTAAATACTCAACCTACACAATTGAATTGGTGAATTATCTATAATAACTAGCTATAAAGCTAGAAAACCATTTCTGAACGGTATTTACGGCTGGCACAATAAACATCTAGATTCTCGCCAAGGCCGTTTTCCGAGCAATTCGACGTAATAACGTACACACGTAAACCTATAAAATTTTGTACTAGTATAATTTAAACATGAAATAAAATTAGGACATCGTTGCAACCATAAGTCCATAATACACTGACAGAAGCGAAAGTTATATCCACTCGTGCGCATCCAGTTTCACAAATCAAGAAGAGATATCATAAATACACAATAAATTACGTTTTATTTTAAATTGTTTTTTTTTTTTAAGTTATGAGTCAATTTTATTGTCACTGTTTTGAAAGTTGACGTTCGACGTTCGAATGTAAACACGGTCCACGATTGGTCACGGTGCAGCGGCGCAGACGTGCGTCGTCCGACCGACCAGCTGTTACACTGTGTGTTCCACCTTCAAGACCAAAATACCTTCCATTTGCTTAAGCAAGCGATTACCAACTCTATATCAAACGATAGAGCGATAAAACGATGCATTATCCACTTATTATCGAATGATATCACGTTGATATGAGCATCGGATATGAAATTAAAAGAATTATAAGATCGAGCCATTGTTGGCGGCACAAAAGGTGAGGTCATCCGCGTTCCAATTTTGAAACGGAATCGCGATCCACTTAGATTTTATTTAACGGTTGTTTTTTTTTAATTAAAGGTACAATGGCCTGCAGTTTTTTTATACACGCTCAAGGAGAAATCGACGAAATAGGTAATAAAAGTGGAATCAGAGACAATAGGATTTAATTATCCCACGGTGTTTGCGAAACAAATTGCGTCAAAAGCGAAATGTTTTTCATGTGTGCACATACGACTGTGTTATGTGTAGGAACTTCTAAACAAAAGAAAGCAAATGACACTGTTATATCATACCTAATTATATCGCGTCTTGGCTATCTCTTGACTAAAAAGTGGTTTAACTAAAGTAGTATATAACTAAAGTAGAAATAATTTCTGCTTTGGTTTTTTTATGGTCTAGCCAAGAGCCAAGACGATCTAAGCAATAGAGAATTTAAACAAAAGATATCTTAGAAAAGATTTATTGACAGTTAGGTTAATAATTATAAAAGAATTTTTATTTAATTTCTTTGCATTTTATTCTCTTCTACTAAAATAAACGTTTTATTATTACCATTCACTTTTCAAAACCGGTAATGACCGTGAAAACTGTTCGTAATGTAAATCAAACAAAGGTAAATAAAT
This sequence comes from Hypena proboscidalis, assembly GCA_905147285.1. Classification (NCBI taxonomy): domain Eukaryota; kingdom Metazoa; phylum Arthropoda; class Insecta; order Lepidoptera; family Erebidae; genus Hypena; species Hypena proboscidalis. Next base: position 6,031,228 of record LR990147.1, read on the forward strand.
ACGCGACCATATTAATTTCCATATCGCAATTAAACTCAAACAGTTTATTATTTTAGGACTTTCAGGAAAAGCCCACCTACTCACCAAATCTGCAGAACTCTTATGTTTCATATTTAATTTTTACATAAACGAAACCAAACCATGTCTACTGGCCGAAATAAATACCAGCATCCTGAGAACGTATGTATTCCCTCAAACAGGCAAGTCGAAATCAGTTTGTAAAATTTTACTGATACAAATAATAAATTAATGGGTTTATTTATAATAAATTATGAGATTTGATAAACAAATTCATGCATAGTTTGCGTCGCGTGCCAGCATTTCATACAGTTGAATTTATTAGATTGCTTTTAACCAAGGAAATGGAGTCAAATAAAACCGTCAACCACGCAATCGACCGACCAACTCAAAAGGCCCCATAGCGGACTTATTATGTGTCCATCATAGCAATTAGCCCGCCTTTTACGTTGTACCACGGCTGCATTCCAAATCATTATCCCTTGTTTAGTCCGCTATTACAGGACAGGTCGCTAGCCAGTAATTAATCTATGGTATATGTAATTGGTTGTTTAGAGCTTTTTGTTTTTAAAGAATTCTGTACTGTTTGTACTTCAGAAGGAGGTTCGTGGAATGGAGATGGAGTGGGTAAACATGGTTTACACGAATAAAAGTAATTAAGTTAAGTACAGCTTAATGAGAAATGCCATTGAGATAAGTACGACTAATGGTAATGATTGTACATTTATTATGGTTACACACCAATACAGGAAACATGGCTGTTGCTCTGAAGATGAGTCGAAACGGGCGGTTTTGATTGGTCGAACAAATGTCAAACTCACGCACGAAATTCAAGATGTCACTCAAATGTAAGTATAGTTTGTCTATGGAATCATTTAACAGTGAACTTCTTTATTATACTTACAATGGGCACACACGAAAATGATACAAACATAGCCAAATATGAAGTGTACGTAAATATAAACCTCAATGGCAATGTAGATAATTCCTTAATATTTAACATTTTTATCAGTAAAAGACCTTTCTAATGCTTAAAACATTTCAGAACGATAAAACAAATGCCAGAAGCTATTAACCTCCACCTCAGCAACCTGTTATCTCAGCTATGATAACATTTATTTCTTTTTAAGTAGAGCCCACGCGTATCCTGGCCTTGCCTTATTTTAGTCGTGCAAATATCATATCTAGACTGACAATAGTTGGCTTCAATGGCAAAGAATGCACTATCCGCCATCTTGAATTAGTTACGTCATGCGTGTTATCTGGTTCATCTTGTGACGTCATTAGGCATAATTTTAATTGTTTTCTATTATTAGATCCTATGCGGTTAGGTAGGTATGTTATAATAATAATTGCCCATTTTTTGAAACTTGAAAGAAAAATAAAATTAACGACTATTATTGAAAAAAGAGAAAATTAATTATCTATATTATGTACTATGATTATACTTATAGCTTAGACAGTAAAATCATTCCACGCTATTGAAAACCATAATAACTTCACAATACGGCCACGGATTAACCTGTAAGCATATTTATTTATTTATTTATTTATTTATTTATTTATTTATTTATTTATTTATTTATTTATTGGAAGACCAACAGCAGTAACAATTAATATTAATAAAAATATTATGCAACATTCAGCCAATTACAGGTCCTAGTATTAAGCAATTGCTTAGGATATCACGTCTTGGGGGGAACCAGAACAGTGGTGGACTTACGGGGGTCGTAAGAGATGGACCCGGTCCCGGACACACAAACGCTCCATGCTCCTTTGATCAAGTCAAAACAATGTGTTTTAAATGTTTCACGCACTAAGTGGCGCTTCAGTCTTGGCGCTTTGGGCCCTTCTTATTTTATGGTCCCAATCTGGCACTTAATACGGCTCAGAACAAATAAAACACTGCATTTTTATAATAAAAAACGTTTACAGTTACGTAAATGTAATTAACTTGTCGTTTTCCACGTGTCAACATTTCCATAACATGCCGGTGCTAAATGCTTCGGTCATGCTCTAAAAACTCCAAGATCAGAGCCACTGGGACATCAATCTCACCGGACGATTTAACAAACCACTGATCCAAATTGAAAAATAATGACCGTTTAATTATTTTTAAGCAATAAACAACACCACGGTGTAAAAATAAAACGTTTAAAAACCTTACCTTTGCGTTGCGATTGTTTTTTAAGTTCCTGAACGAAAACAAACACTTTTGTAGCGACCATAGTGTATGTTATACTTTTTTTATCACTTAATGTTTCTAAACGACTTGACCGTTTAAACAACAACGGGATACTAACTACCAAGTCTCGGATTCTAAGTAAATTGAGGCTGTTATTTATCGATCATATTTACATGATAATGATGTCATATAAGCATGCTATGTTTACATAGCCTTTTAGCTTTAGGACATAAAAACAGGACCTGAACATTTTTATTGACATTAACAATTTTAATTTTCTACTTGGCAATCAATTTTTCTTGCGAGTAGCGCTGGCAACTTTATTTGCAATATTTTAATGTCTGTTAAGTTTTCCTAGCATCATGATTAATAAATAAATAAGATCTATATGTAAAAAATGTGTTTATTTAAATAGTACTGAATATTTTTTTTTTATAAATAGAGTGTCATATAAAACTTTGCCTTTGCATAGATGAGACAATGCCAATGAATATTAATAGACGACCTACACAGTAACTAGATTTCACAGGAGTCATTACTCAGGCTCTAGATTCTTCTTTGCTAATAATCTAAGATGTTCTACCAATATAATCATAACTAAGTATAACAGTTCGTTCGACCATTGAATGACAAAGAGTTACCACAATTAAGTCAGGGTTGAATGCTGTAACTAATTATTATTTTTATCAATCAATCAATGATTTCTAATTTGATAATATATCGCTTGTCCGGAAGAATACTGTATCATGTCAAAATTTGGCACTAACTGACTTAATAATACAGTTCGACTAAAAAAAGGACGTGCTACCTTTCTAATTAGGTCTAAAATCGCTTACACCTTAAATTAACCAATTACGAAAGTTGCATCTATATCCTTCTTGGTCTTTCTGTTTCGCTAGAAAAAGGAAGAACGACACTTTTAGTGTTACTCTTGGTTTTACGCGTGTTGTTACTTGAAACAGAGTATTATCTTTTAATGATACATAGATTCGGTTTTACCATAAGAAGAAAAGTGTATTATTGTGATTTCTTGCTGTATTTTTCTTTAAGTAAGTATTTAATTTTTCAAATACTATTTAGAACAGAGTTATAACACGAAAATTAACCTGTATTCTTCACTATAACGCACGCTTAGTGTACCCCGCATTAATATGAACAAAGTATTATTTTGAGTTGTGTCTATGATCTATTAAAAGTTTTGTGTATTTTTTTGTTTGCTACTTTGTTCACCCTAAGTTGTATCTTATTCAAGTATTATTACAAAATGTGTCTGTGTTCATTTGAATTTTAGTTGATGTTTATGTATTAAACGTAAAAACTACGGTGTTCTGTTTACAACTATTTACAGTTTGTCTAATTCTGTCTATGATCTTCAGTTTCATATTCTTTATTTCAGAATGATACCACAGAAAATACTAGATTATATTCCAAAATGTATTATATTTATAACACAGGGTAAGACATCGGATATCCCTCAATACAATTTGAACTTATCCGAAAATTTTAATACTAGCTTAGATGAACAAGGCCCTGGCTACATCGATTGTGTAGAAAATGTTAATTTCGCATGCGAATCATTAGATTCGCATGCAAAAAGAAAAAAATACTATTTCTTACCATTTGGATCACCAAATGGTAAGAATAGTATTTTTTTTAATAGGTATTAATAACTTATTACTAGGTTTTGCCATTTTGCTTAATATCGAACACAAGAAGGCGTTGTATTTTATTTGGTTCTATTCAGCCATGCTGACGTTATTGAGTAATACCTAAACATCCTAACTTTCACATTTATAATATTATTAAAATAATCATTATTTTTCTTTTGGTCAAAGTACAAGTAACATGAGGAACCCAAAATATTAGTAGATAATTTAATATTGCAATGATACGTTTTTCTAGTAGTTCCGCTATGCTGCATTTATCAAGTTCTTTTTTTTATTTCGTTCCTTAATACAGATAATGTAAAAAACAATTTGATTGAAAATATAAATGCTCCAGATCGGAGTATTCCAGGATCCAGTGCTATTGAAAATTGTTAGAAAAACTATGCAAATATTACTGATTTTAATGGTGAGAATATATTTGAATGATTTTTTTAATCTGGAGGAAGGTTATTCCTTCATTTAATTATATTTATCTTTTTTTTTTAAATATTTTAGGCATATCTTACACTGAAGATCTAAGTGAAGCCCATAAAAGTGATGGACCCGATTTTGATACAGATGACAGCGTTAAAGATCTGAACTTTAGGAATAGATCAGCGTCAATATCATCACGGGATTCAAGTTCGTCTGCCAGCTCCAGCTCCTCCAATTCCAGTTCATCATGATCAACTTTTAGTACACGGTCACATTCCGCCCACCGCGAAAACATTCCACCTGCATTACACGCGTCTTGCATCAAAATCATTCCACTTGCAGACTCTCAGGTTAAAAACTTAGATTTGAACAAAAAACTCACACGTAAACGACAACGAAATATTATCTGCTGGCAATCGGAAGTCGCGAAATGTTTAAAAACACAGGTCAAAGCAAATAAAAAAAATAAAAATAGTCATTCCAGCCAGAAAAGTATGGGCCACCTTGTGGTGAGAAGTGCCGTCTAAAATGTTCTGTAAATGTGACAGAAGAAGAAAGACAGAACATCTTTCATGAATATTATATTATTTAAGCAACTTAACGATGCATTATAAACAGCACTACTATCATTAATCCGAAATATAAATACACAAATGCGGCAAATCCTAAGCAGAACTACAACGCAATTTATTTTTCGGTTCAAAATAATAAAGTACATGTTTGTATAACGTTCTTTAAATCCACAATTGCCTTAAATTATCGCGTAATAAGGACTACCTTTGGAAAGCGTATACCTACAATGAGTAACGTTGTAGCTGTGGATGGTAGAGGAAAACATGGAAATCATGTTAAAATACCGAATAACGACTTGATGTCACCGAATTCACCAGCAGCTTATTCTGAGAGGCTTAAAAAAGGCTAAGTAAAAAGAAACCGGGGCTTTAGAAATTAGTGGTAAAACATAATTCCTAAATACTTTGAAGATTTTATTTTTATATTTTCTGATTTCATTGAGGTTTTATTTGTTTAATTAGTACTTAATTGTGTTTTTTTTTTCAACTAAGTTGTTGAAAGTTGTTGTTCTTTAAATATTTTCTTCAATATTCTGTACTAAGTTACAATTTGCTTGCAAAGCGTAATGCTCCTATTAAGTTAATGTAAGTAATACTAACTTTTAACATTTTAGAGATTTTTATTTTTGTTATAATAATGATACTGACTAGTTCAATAAGTACTTTGTGATTTTTGTTGTGGTACAAAGACTAGAATTTAGATATAATTAGATTTAGATTGTTTTTCATCATATTTTTATAAGTCAAGATTGATGCTAAGGTCTTTTTGTAATATATAAGTGAGAATTGATTTTTTTTTTTGTTTTTTTCATCACTTTAACCGCATTTAAAAATATATAAATACTATTTTCTTTTTAAAATAAACATCTTGAACTAAGTAAAATTCTAAAGAATACAGTCGCAAGTGGCAAAAAGTGTAAATAACTTAAAAAATAGTTGTAAATAGAGTAATGTCTTTAAAGATAATAATAAAGTACATACTAATACATATAACTAATAAAAAATAATCTCTTTATCTAAAGTATATACCACAATATTTTTATTTTAAACTTTAATCGCTTCTCCTGAAAAAGTAAGTTTTTAGAGTTAATACAGTATTCTTACGGGCAAGCGATATAGCATTTAGCCATGCTTAGCAATCTAATACTAAAAACAGTCGAAAAGACGTCCGGAAAGAAGATGGATACAGTCAAAAGATTCGTGGATTTGCAACGGGGGTTGGATGGCTGCGTGCTAAAGCGATATGCTGGAATCCTATAGTCAAGGGTTCAAATCCAGCACCAAGTCCAAAAATTTATTCGACTGTTCTTAGTAATCAATTATTTGTCTTAAACTAGAACTATTGAACAAAAAAAGAAAATCCAATTGGCTAATCTGAATTGTAAGTGCTGTATTAATAAGGTAATAATTGAACTGACAACATATCACCCACATATCTACAGAGTAAGCAGTGTGTATATAATTTTATTTACTTTAGTATGTCAATAATGTAGGTAGCTACAAATGCAATATCTAGACTTCTTTGTGTGTAACGCAAACAGTTTGCGTACTCGTACATTAAAGTAGAATTGTAGGCCTTATACTTGCGATTTGAATATTTATCTGTGTCTATGGTCTAGTGGTTAGTGTATCTCTCAACGTGAGGTCTCGGGCTCGGTTCCCAGGTCGGGCAAAGTGTTATTTGTGAACGTCTGGAAATTCACAATATCTGCACGGAGTAGAAATTGTGCCCGGTGAAAGGCAATAGGCTGACCCGGTATCCCATGGGACCTATACATAACAGGTGAAGTGTGGGTGTTGTACACCTCTGCCACAGCCTTCTGGGTAATATAAGCGTGATTTTATTGTATGTTATGTTTAACATAAAGTTCAAAATCCTTTGAAACAGTGGGCAAAATTAATATTTTTATTTTAGGACTCACGTAGAAGAAACAAGACTGTAACGGTAATTTGGTATATTTTTAGATAATTTGGTGCTTACACTTTTATAAATTGTTTGCTTAACGTTTATCTATGAATAAACTTTTTAAATAGGGGTTCTAAATGCCTGGTAGTTGTTTTTTAATGTTACTTAAGTGTTTTATTTTAGGAGCCCTTTTTGTGGTGACGATAATGGTTTCTATTCTGGATAGCCATTTTATATTAATATGTATAGAGCAAAGTATTTTAGTTATTCTTCATCTGCTTAAGATTTTAAGAGTTTAACTCTGATATTGCCAGTAAAAAATACCTTTAGAAATAGTTAAGCCTGCGGTGTAAGAACGCATTTGCAATTTTTGTAACACTTAGCCCCAATTTCAGTGTTAGATAAACCTTATTATAGGTACCATATATACATATATACCATATATATTCTGATGGAGTGAGATGTAAAGAAACTGTATTTCTTAAGTGGACTTATAGATGGCGCTGTGTGTCACACTGTGTGTTGACAGATGACAGCCGCCATGTTTTTGCATAACTATTGTTAAAAAACTAAATAAGCTAAAAGTTATAAAAAGGAATTGAGAGTAGACTTTAAATGTCGTTTCTTTGTTTTCAGGTAAGATACCTATTATAAGTTTAATGTGTAATATTAACTTGTCACATTGTATTTCACTCTCGTGTATGATATTATAGAATAAAACTTTGTTTTCAGAGCAACGCTTGTTTATTTCCACTTGCAATTCCTGAAATAATTAGAAAGAGTCATATATATAAATGAAAATGACAGCTCTGTTCTTTTTCAAGTACAACTTGTGTCACTTTTAATTCAGATATGTATTAGCTATGCTTTTAATGTCGGATAAGAACTATCCGTAAACTCAGAAACTGGCTCTTATTATTGTAAAGATTTATTATGAAGCTAACTACGAAGTTTGATGCTTATGTATTTAACTTTTTGTCTATCCAATTCGTCTTACGTCATTCTAAATTACGCACAACAAATTAGCAAGTGCAAAGTCACAACAAAAAAGCGGGTACGATGTCCACACTTTCGGAGTTGCGAGACCGTTCCGCTTTCGTGGGCAAAAATAGATGGAGAAGAACGACTGGGCGTGTGATCGCGCCGCGTGTCGCCGTTTCCGGGATACCAGTAGGGCTGTCACTCTCGGATTCGAACCCACGGCACACATCACTGTCAATAAATCGTTAAGATTCATATTTTCAAAGATATGTGTGTATTTACCATATAAATCATCGCTCGCTAACGGTGAAGGAAAACATCGTGACGAAACCTGTATGCCTAAGAGTGAATACAAAGTGCTCGAGGGAGTGTGAAGTCTACCAATCCGCAGTTAGCCAGCGTGGTGGATTTTAGCCAGCAGTGGGACATGTTTTAGATACAGGGCTGCAATTGTTATTTATAACTTGTAAGTAGACAAGAATATAAGGGTGACTAACAATAAATGAGTAAGCTTTGTGGCTAAGACATGGTTATATTTAGTAGCGTACGGTAATGACCTTAAAGTATTGTCAAGTGTGAAGAATGCTTATCGATTTAAATATTATGTGGGTCTATAGTCGATTCATATAGACTTGGCAAAAACAGTAAACAAACCCCCCCCAATTACAAATTACGATATTGCGAAAGAATAACACACTGTACGTTACCACATTGAGTTGTATAAACTAGTTCACACACCAACACACTAATATTCAGATATATTCATTGTAAATTCACTGTGCAAATGTATTCTTTTTGCAAATTTCGTTATTCCAAGGAGACTTCAAACCACAGATTATATTTACGACATGGAAGTTTGACATTTGATTTAGGGATGGGAACAAGTGAACGAAAGAACGATTGGGACTGATTTACGTTTTTGTCAGTGATGATGAATTAAAATTGTTCAAAACATTCTTAAATTTATTGAAAGCTGTACTTATATTAAATTAAATTTAATTTTATTTATTTATCGTGAATAACAAATCGTAACGAATTAATCCTTTTCTACAACTATAGTGACCCATTCGACTGTACGGTTCGCGCGACTCGGTTCTTTAGATTCGTTCAATCGCGAACGACACATAACTAAATCAAAGTCCATTTTTAACCGACTTTAGCGACTTTTAATTAATTAGTATCATTCACTGAATGAATGTTGAAGCGCCATTTTGAGTAGTTCACAACAGTTCATTAAATGATTCACATCACTATTTTTTTTCGTCAGCCATTATTGTTTATCTTTTTTGCCAAGTCTAAATGAATAGACTATACATTCAAGGCTAACTAACATTTAACTATTTATCCATGTGAAGGTGAACACCTTGTCGTTCTTGGTGATATTGACAGAAATAAATAGGTGTGTGTGTATTACACTTAAGGACTCAATAGCTTTAATAGATTTACTTATGATTTGTATTAATCGTAGTGATACATATTCGATAAGAAGATATTCATAGAAAAAATAAAATAAAATATATTAATATTTACGAAGAGAAAAAGTGAGAAGTGATAACCCTGAATTGATCACTGGCTATAAGAGTAGCAACCCGTACGCGACGTACGAGTATATCGGTGCAGGGCTTCAAAAATAATTTGACATCTAACGATGTAAAATTAACCGCTATTAACGCCAGTCCCGATTTAAATATTGATATGGTGTTCCTACTGTTTATTTTTTGTGATATTTTTATTAATCTAGGCTTGTTTATAAGGTGATGTGTAGATGGCGTTTAATAAAATAAATTTGTAAAAATATAAAAGTAACTGGTAACACCAAAATATTAACTTTTTAACGGTAAGTGACAGTTGCAAATTTTAAACAAAGTATGGGCCATAAACTTGAGATGCCAAATTGCTGAATAATTTCTTAAAAAAACATCTGCAAGTATATTTATTACACACGTTGCTCAATAAGTTCTCGAGAAAGTAGTTACCTATAATATTCCCGTCTTGATTGCATTTACGTAACGTCAGAATCCCTACAAGACGATGCACCAAAAACAACCAATTTGCAAACAAGAAAATCCGCTCCTTGTGTAAATCCAACGTCAGCGCTTTACAAGAATTAAAAAATAAAATAAAAAGCAAAGGCGAACGTCTGAAAGTCCAAATATGGCGGCCAACCTTGATCGCGACCGAGATTGAACAATTACAGCAAGGTTGCCAGATCGGGGCTTTTTTACATTTTGGGGAATCATGATCCTTAAATTTATTTTTCGGGAAATATGTCCAGGTAACTAGACCTATGTCTAGGTACCTCGGGGTAAATCGGGGAAAATAAGAGAATTGTGCCTATTTTGCCAAAAGCAAATCCTTAAGAAAGAGTCTTTAGCAAAGCCAAGGACTGTGAATAAGTAAACAATAAAGTCCTAAAAAGAAGTCATGCTTACACGGTTATTATTTTATATTGGATATATTAGATATTGAATTAATAGGGAGATGCCAAAAGTAGATCTAGCAACCCAATCACGAGAAGTGCGTTTGGAAACCGGTCGAAACATGAGTAACTGCGGTTCCCGACCACCAACCGTCTGTATTTTTGCATGCAACAAGATATTCATGCTCACAATCGTGTACATAATGCAATTGCATTGTCCTGTCGTGTTTTTTGTACGATGAATATTTTCTTTTGTGGTTATCGCTGTCAGCAACAGTTTTCTGTAGGTATTATTATAAGCAATAAAGTAACTGATTGATAATTGTGTGTGATTATGCACGTACTGTCCTTGCTAATAGAGATCGTAAATATAACTTACTTTCAACTGTAGCCTTGTAATTTAATAACATAAGTTTAGTCACTGACCTTTACCACTAAAATCAAAATTTGTTTTCCGATGGATCAATTCCTAAAGGCAAATAGTCACACTGCTGCTAAGCATGGTAAATATGAATGACAGCATGTTGTCAAAGGCATTCACAGTCCTGCATTGTACATCGAACACATCGTAAAGCAGCCAAACAGGTGTGTGAATGTCTTCAAATTTAAATGCCTTTGTATGACTAGGTTTAAGATGTTTACTAACCTCTGATATCTCGTTGCAATGTTGTTGAAAGAATGCCGCCAGCCAAGGCCGCGTCTAATAAGTTGATATTTTCCCGGCATCGAGTCACAATCTCCGTCTGTGTAACGAAAAACACAATGTTGGCCAACAGAAAATATAACTGCTATAATTAATAACACTGCTATCAAAATAACATATTTCTACAATAACCAAAGTTAGATAACAGTTATTCTAAACTCACTTTGTCACGCCAACGAATCTTCTTTTTTGAACACCATTTTTTGTTATTTTACATTTGTGCACGAGTTTAAATTTTAACAAAATACGTTCAGAGCATGCAACATTCTTAAAACAGCAGTTTTTTCGACTTAATGTAATGCGAAATTAATGCCCAAGCTTTCAAGAACTAAATGCCAAACATATATTAGAAAAGCAGAAAAGGTCCATTCCTACGGTAGGAAAAAAGAATTTAGAATTTGCAACACTGCTGTCAGAATCACTATTCGTTATCAATTTAGTAACAGGTCTGTATTGAGAGTAGGGTGTTAATTGACTGAAACTCCATATTATTTTTTTAATTTTGCATTTATTTTCCAACCATTTACACAAAGATCACTTGATTCTTTAACATATTGTAAAAAAATAAGATCAATTAACAACCTATCCCTATTCGACATAATATTAATACATTTACAACTGTGAGACGTTGCGGAGTTCAGTCAAATCACATTTACAAGCAAGATTAATATTATGTGAATTGTAAAGTAACAATAATACAAAGATTACAACAAAAATTAAGTAGAAAATGACAAAATATTAACCATTTCAACGTTAAATTATATAACTCGTTGACAAGACACTACGTTATTTTATAACGAGGTACTTTATAATATAAAAATCATAGAAATAAATATTATGTTGAGCGATTAGAAATGAATGCACCCTATTTCCGAACGGTCTCAAAAATGTCAAATCTGACAGGTGTCAATCTGACAATTTAAGTTATTCAGCCATTATCCCTTGGTTAAATATTTCCAACCCGAAGCTTTCTGTAGCTCAGCACCTAACTTATTATCTAATTAAATGATTTGATTAAAAAGTAACGCATTTACCTAAAATTTTGACTTGGAACTAGCACCATGTTATTACCACCAAAAAGATAAGAATGAATTTAAATAAAAAGAAAAACAAACAGGCAGTTAGTAAAAAAACTACACAAACACATTCACACAACACACAAAGGTTAGTAAAAAGAAAAAAAAACATTTAAATGAAAAAGAAACTCAAATCATGATCGAAATTATGAAAGTTTCACTTGTTAGGGTCATTCAGAATTTGCTCATATGGAATTAACATAATTTATGTAAGAACTAAAAAGCATTGTGAAACGGCCACAATAATTGATGAAATAAATAAATAAGTTAGTATTTAAACCACACGTATACTGCGATAGTCAGACTTTTACGTAAATACTCGCATTTATAGGCAAAATACTATAAATGCTTGTAATTTGTACATAAATATTAACTTTAATTACAACTATTCACACTATAAGTAATCTATACTGGAATGTTAATCAGAGATCGTTGTGTTCCACTATCTATGCACATCTAATACGTATCTTACATTAATTGTAAAATGCTGACAAAACTTAAGCCTTTTTACAAACATCTTATATTTGTCATGAAAGGAGGGACTCGGTCATTATGTTAACGGAAAACAGTAACACCAAGAGTAATACGAATAAGCGATAATGTTTGATACAACTTTATTCGTCACGACCGTCGATATTTCCTTCTCGTTTTAACAAAACACCGCGTCCCTATTAACAGTTGTCTAAATTATGACATCCGAAGAAGGCTAAAATGACTATCAAACAAACCTAACATTCGCTATACCTATTATAAGAAATGTGTTCGTCTATCACTATGTGCACGCACGTCGACGCGTTATCTGACGATCGCAGCGAACTTAATGCGCATACTTACACAAATAAGAATAAATATCACACAAGCCCAAGCCATATGTCACTGGAGATGTATGTAAACTATCACTAGCACGGAGAACGCGGCGACGGCCAGGCAGAGCCGGGCGCGCAAGCATGGCGGCCGGCGGTCGTCGTAGCTACTACTTAAATCATCGAATGTCCTTACGTAGTCGAACGCGCGGAGCAGGTCCGGCGACGCGTCGTGCCGCGCCAGCGCCGCCTCGGCCGCCGCCAGCGCGCCGCTCGAGCGCCGCAGCAGCGCGCGCGCCGACTCGCCGTCCGACTCCGAGCTGCACCGCGACCACGGACCGCGCCCTGCCTTGGGCGATGACGACTCATCTCCAGAATCCCCGCTCTCTGTCGACCGTCTCCTCAATTCGGTTGCAACGACCTTCTGCAGTTCCGTCTCTCCATCTTTCTCCGTCCGTCTTCGTCGATTCAGCGAGTCCAGAATGTCGGGCCGATTGTTGACCTCTGTGTACTCTAGTGAGCTATTGATTTCGTCACTCGTCAAGTTTGAGCTGTGTCGTCTACGGCTTAGAGCCTGGACGTTGAGCAGGTCGAATTCGGGCGATCGCTTGCTATTTTTGCGGTCGCTCTCCGATTGTTTGCGGCGACGGACGCCATCACTGCTTTCGATACTCGTATTGTTTCTAGATCTTTCCAGGCTGTCGAGGAGAGTCTTTTTGCGCTCAGCGCTTGACATGGACTTTTTGGGTTTACGGGATGGCGTTTCTATGGGGGAGTTTCTGGTGGGGCGTTTGTACCGGGGCAGGCTTCGTTCGCGGGACGCGTCGGAAGGAGGGCGACGACGGCGGGTGCCGCTAGGACTCTGGTCGTTCTCGGGCTGAGCGGACAGGCTGGAGCAGCAGTCTGACTGCGAGTCCAGGAAGGCGCGGTAGTCGTCACCGAATTCTAGCAGGCGTCTAGCCGCGTCTGAGTCGGGAGCTTCCGAGTATGGTTCTGAGTTGTATTTTTCCTGTTGACAAGAGTAAAATCTTGTTAAATATCATACACATTAACAACAATTACCTTAATTATGTTTTGTAACTCTGATCATGTTTATTATCAAATTTCACGAACATTAATAAAATAACAATTTTAAATTATTTGTATTATAACCTCACCTGATAGAAATCCCACGCCTGTTCCGAGAACGAGCTATGCTCCTCAGTGCCAGCCGTGACACTCTTATCGATATCCGAGTCCTTATCAATCGAGAGATCCCACATACGATTCGGGTCCCCTAAGCTAAGAGCAATGAAGTTCCTCTCGCGTTCGAGACTTCTTGCTAGACGAGGCCTGACGGGGCCTCCAGCTGGCCCTAGCTTGAAGCTCGGGGCCACAGATTCTAGTTCGTTTTGCTCAGGAATGGCACAGTCGGGTTCCCGTGAAGATATGTGGGTCTTCTCGATGCTTTTTCGAAGGTGTGCGATGGTTGCCAGTTGTTGCTTGATTAGTTCCTCGTCACTGTCGTTGCCTGATGTCGATGTGGTGTCAAACCTAAGTGATAAATGTAAAAGATTGAATAGTTATTTAATAAAGATTTTTTTAGATACACATTGCGGTTTTATAATCTTTAGATGCTTTGGACATAAGGAGAAAAACCATTTAACTATTTACTAAGGTTGCCTATCTTATAATAGTTAGATATATAGTTATATACCTAACTATTATGAGATACATAGGTATTTGCATAAGCATGCAAAAATAAATAAAATTCAAAATCGTTCTTATTCATAACTAGAGGATTATAGAAGGAGGGTTTTACCCGCACCAAACGTTACTCTGTTCTGTTACCGTTTTGTAGCGTGAGTTAAGAAATAAGCACAGCGCCCGCGCCATCTATCGAAATGATTGCGATATCGCACTACTAACTGAAGCCCTTAAATTCTCGCACAATTTCAGAAAAGATCCGATACAGAATACTAAAATGGTCACTAACACTATTGTTAATTGTAATATTATAAAGCAAATTATAGCTTCGCTATGCCTTTTTGTATGTTATGCAATATTAAGGTTGAAAAATTGCCAATTCAGCAATGATTTCGTATGCTGCTAGATTCGAAATTTCTGAACCCTTACTGTGCCAGCGTTATAGGTATATATATACCATAGCTAGACGAATAATTATACATATATGTAAAGATTTTAGACATAATGTAAAGAAAACATTTAATAATATCACCATTTGAATCTTCCACATTAAGAGAGTTACTTGACCAGTCTCTCTCTTTTCTTTTTAATAAAAATTGTTGCTAACCTGCTCTTTCTACTAGTAGCAGGATCGCTAGCCGCACTCCTCTCGTGTTTGTCCTCGATCTCCGGACTCAACCTCCCACAGAAAGAGAGTGACTTGACTAATCTCTCTCTTCTAGCCACCGTGTTGTTTCGTCGTAGCTTCAGGCGCTTGCGTCGCAGCCAGCATTGTTTGTCGTTGGCTTCTACGCAGGACGTGCAGGCTTCCGTCATTGTGTTTGTGCTTGAGACGTGACCCTGGTGGAAAAAGTAGATCTAAAATTAGTGGTATAGCTAGGCATAAGGGAAATGGGCCCACAACTAATGACTTCTAATACTATAACTTTTATCGCCGTCTAACTGTCAGATAAATAATATTTGAGCGAAAGTTAAAGAGACACAATTAAAATTGTCGATGACAATTTGACAACTCAAGTTCAAAATATTGTATGTAATATATATTGTAATATAATAGATTTTCACATCCTACAAACCAAAATACTATTCAAAGTTACCATTGTTACTGTTACTGTAAAAAAAAACCGGCCAAGTGCGTGTCGGGCCACGCGCAGTAGGGTTCCATAGAAAAATATTTTTAATTTTACTTTTTAACTAAATGGCGTCCTTCAGAAAGGAAATGTTTGTAGTACACGAAACCAGCTAGCACGTATGACGAGATGTATGAATGTTGAGGAAGCGAAAGAAGTATGTAAGGAGCGAAGCACATGGCGTTCCATCGTCTCTGCCTACCTCCGTGGGATAAAGGCGTGATTTTATATATGTATTATGTATGTTTATTTATGTTTCAAGAATTTTGAACGAAATATTCTGAGTAACTGCATCTGACATTTCGGACCCCTATTCCTCTTGAACTAATGAAGTGAACTTATCCGCTATAGTTTTCCTTTAAAGTTCGTTACATGTACTACCGACACAATTTTTTCAGATTTTAGGATCCAGTAGTTTAGCTTTTCAGGTCATTAGGCTTGGTAGAAACAACTTCGAGCGAGAAGTCTTCTCTTTGCCTTTACCGCAGTGCCTGAAGACGAAAGTCTACAACCAGTGCGTCCTACCTGTTATGACCTACGGTGCCGAGACGTGGACATTAACGGTTGCACTAGTCCACAAATTTAAAGTCGCGCAGCGGGCTATGGAGCGAGCTATGCTTGGAGTTTCTTTGAAGGATAAAATTCGTAATGAGGTCATCCGACAAAGAACCAAAGTAACCGACATAGCTCGCAAAATAAGCTCGCTGAAGTGGCAGTGGGCTGGTCACGTCTGCCGAAGGACCGACAGCCGCTGGAGCAAACGAGTCCTAGAATGGTGACCGCGACTCGGCAACCGTAAGGTAGGACGCCCCCCTGCCAGGTGGACTGATGACCTGAAAAAGGTCGCTGGAGGGGACTGGATGCGGAAGGCGCAGGACCGGGTGTTGTGGCGCAAATTGAGAGAGGCCTATGTCCAGCAGTGGACTACGAAAGGCTAAATGATGATGATGATGAGGATCCAGTAGTTTAGCTTTTAGAGGGGGGGGGACGCCCTACTCGAACAAAAATTTGCTCTTTAAAGTTAATTATCTCGCAAACGGATCCCTAAATCAAAAAACTGTCTTAGCAACCCCTACACGTTTTTAAAATTCCTATCTAACAATACCCCACACTATGGGGTAGGCGACAAAAAAAAAAAACATCCCTACTTTACATGTAGGGGAGCTACCTGAAAAAAAAATATTTTTACAAATTTTACTCTACGACTTTCTTTGTTTAGTTAACATACATGTTTATGCAAAATTTCAGTTTTCTAGCACCAACAGTTTCGTCGCTATGCCGTGGACAGACGGACGGACAGACGGACATGGCGTAACTATAAGGGTTCCTTGTAGGTACTACGGAACCCTAAAAACGTTCAAAGTTACCCAACTCGGCAGAAGAAGAAGCAAGAATTTGGCAAAAGATTGCATTCTCTCAGTGCCGTAATCTTATAGCGTGAGAGGATTTATTTTAATCTTATTTCATCTCGTCATATCGACTCTTGTCATAATTATCTTGTTCTTTAAACTTGCACGTGGACTTGACGTATATCTTAATCATTCATCCGTGCAGAATATCTGATGCAAGTGTTGTATTACGTTTCGCTTGATAATGGATCAGTCTAAGTCTAGTATACTTTTTGTTGGCGGCACTTTTACTGTCTTAATTAGGTATATTTTTCACTTCAGTAGCTCGAGAAATCGTTCTTTTAACACCACGTCATCTAGTCTTAAACTAAGCAGAATATGTACTATGGGTACTTACTATTTCGAGCTGCTGAGGTGAAAAGTTGTATGTGTGACTCGAGATCAAGGTTATGTACAAAGCGTGCTTTTGAGTCCCTCAAAACGCTCAAGATTCTATCTATGGGCGGTTCTGATTGGTCAAGAATCAATCTCAGCCACCTGATGTCGCTCGAATGATGAGCCAAAATGGATAAGCAAGTTTTTCTATGGTACCATTAACAGAGATAATTACAGACTAAAATTAGTCACAAATGCTTAAAAATAAACAAACCTGAACAGTATTTGAACTTCCTCTCAACTTCGAATTTGAATTCGACGGAGTAACCCTTTGAGGTGAAGCGAGGGTGTTCAAGGCCGATTCCGAGATGGACATGTTGTGCGACATATTTGTGACGTCACCGGCGGTGGGCGTGGCCGCGAGCGACGCGTGCGCACCGCTGAGCTGTGACAGGCACGAGACCGACCACGGACGTGCGGATGTGTTCACACGCTTTTTGCGCAGTTGGACCTGAGTTAGAAGCTGTGGTTATTTACAATGTTATGTTGGGTGTATAGATGGGATGAAGATTGACGTGAAGTTATGAGAATATTAAGTTGGTTAAAACTTTAAAAAAATAATAAGTAATTAAAGATTAAACTACAGATTAGTGCCAATAAAATAATGTCAATAAAGTAATGTGAAATTTACTGTCGCTTAATTTAAGTAATTTATAAGGTCTTTTCGACATAGAATATTAAATTATTTTAATATCATACGCACCAATCAGTATTATATAAAATAATGTTGAAAATTGAAATTTACTGTCGCTTAATTTATTAAGCGACAGTAAATTTCAATTTTCATTTTTTTAAGTAATTTATAAGTTCTTTTCGACATAGAATAATAAATTATTTTAATACCATACGCACCAATCAGTTGGCGAATCGACATCGTATCTCATTATTTCTTTAAATAAGTGCATACATTTTATTATTATACAAATCAAGTGACGTATTAGCCTAATATAGCACAAAAAGCAAACATGAAATATACTTTATCTACAAACAAATAAAGCTGTATTTACCTTGGCATGGTGTGTAGGGGTGACTGTGCAGGTAGAAGTACTCATATCCATTGAGGAGTGCAGGTTCCGTTCCTCGGAGGTCAAAGAGGTATCTACTTCGCTTTCTGTGGTGTATTCGCCTGAGGCATCGTAGTCGCGGTTTTCTGTGCCCTAAAATAAAAAAAAACATTAAATGATACCATAATGCACAAATATACCTTCGCTTATACCCCATAATACCTTTACTCTTGCTTTCATCACTTCAATATTTAAACTACATATATAATATAAACGAGGAACTAAATTCGTCTGCCCCAAATCGCGAACGAACGAGTTTTTATTCAGAATAAATACAAATAAATTAGTGAACTGCACAAAACAATGCTCAGAGCCTTATTTGAAAGCGTCTTGCGAAATTTTCAAGGTTTTAAATAATTATTTTGGACTGATTGTTCAAGATAACAAATTAAGTATTCATATTTGAAGGAAACTTAGTCTGCTACTGGGAAATATAGAAATATTCACATTTTTTTGTTTATTGTTTGAGTTAACTAACCTGATTCGTGTCATTTTTATCGTCAGTACTTTGATTCAACCATTCCTTAATCCTAGATATTTTGTTTCTGCTCGCATTCTTACTCTCTTCTTCAAAAGCCAATGGTTTAAAGCTCCTAGGTCCTTTCTTCTTCGCTAAAGCTTGTTTCTGTACCAATTCTTCTGCCTGATTGACAAGTCTTTCGATATCCTTACATCTAGTGCTTTCGACTTTAAGAAGATCAGGTGTAGAGGAATCAAGTTTCGGTTTAGGCGATAGAGGTTTCATTTCTTCATCTTTCTTATCGTCCAAAGGTAGCTCGCATTGTATTTCGACCGATGACGTCATTAGATCCGTTGAATCTTCGTTCCCAATTTTAGCACCACCTACGTAAGTCCATTCCTCTTCAGATGATTCTTCTTGTGATTTTTCTGTTTCTATCATTTGTCTATCTGAGTCTGTGTCATGATGTCTGAAGTAAAATGTTGCTAGATGTTTTGATTTTCTGTCCGTTTGGTTGAATTTTGACGTGTCCACTGGTTTTTTTCTTTTGATCACTGTTGGAGGTGACTTTACTTTCTCTTCGATTATTATGCTTTGCATCTCGAGGCCTGGAAATAAAATAATATTTTAAGCAATTGCAATAATACGTAAGGAAAAGTCAAAATTGAGTACAAAGAGCAAGCTAATTAAAAGATAATTATGTCTGTATTTTTTAACAGAGATGGCTAGATAATAATTATGTATAGCGGGTAGCCCTTTAATAATTAAACCTGCACACTTCAGTACCTTATTTTAAATGTTCTTTGCAAAAATGTTTTAATGCATTATGCACCAAGCCTAAAACTTTGAAAATTCACACGACAAAAGTACTGAATGGCAATTCTCTCGCCATCTTCGTCTTTTTTATCGCGATAAACAAAGCAAGCATTATAATTTCCTAACAAAACGTGCATCGTGTCTGCCTTTATTATAATACTGTATGACATTAGCCTTTTGTTATATCATGACATCATAATTGTTTGTTTTCAAAACAGCGGCATTTTCAAACAAAGCCATTGTTTTCAAATTCAAATCAGCTAAGTTTTCTTTTATGTGAAAATGGAAAGTGTCTTTTCCACTAGTGTTGTATGCATGGTGTGAGATTCAATTGTTTAAGTAATGGTACGCCGTTTCACATATTTGTGTTTATGCTCATTAAGAATGGTCTGGGTACTAATGAGTTTAAGTTTAAGTTGAGCTGGTCGCGGACGGCAGCCCGTGAATTGTTGACAATTCTTTGTATATCGAGACTTCTCTGTCCCTGTGAAGTTCGCTATACACATAAGCGGGCGGCACGTTCGGGCCGGCTTATTTTATGTTCCATTGCAGCGTCCATCTGAGTCAACTGTCACTTGAATGGGATGGACGCTGCAATGGAACATAATATGTGGCCGCCCAAGTATGTGTATAGCGACCCTGAGGATAGGCTAAGCTGCGGGTCCTTATTATCATTATGGCAGTCATTACAGGTAGTCAGAAACTTAAAATTCTAGCTATCACCATATTAAATTATGGAGATCTTGCCAATATTGACTGGCATTGGTCCAGAAATCCTATTTTGCCCGCCCCAAGCGCACCGAGCAAGTCCTAACCACTAATCTAATAAATCACTTACCATCGATCTGATCTCCATGTACAGGCACAGTCTGGTCGGTGGTCCGGGCTGTGACGTCATTGCCCACGCCGGGCACGCGTCGTTCATCCGCCATGTTTTTTCGTTTGCGATCCTGCTCCGACTCGCAGTCCGACCCGAATCCGCGCCACTGGTATGTTAGCGCATGTTCTTGTTCTTCCTGCAAGTAAATAGTATGACTTTAGACCTATGTTTCAAATTCAGTTACGTTTAGTTATTGAACAACTCTTCTATAGCCAGCACTATTGTGTGGTTTTGATACCTTACAGCAAGGCAAAAAAATAAAAAAAGTGAAAAATAATTCCTAATATAAGCTGAAAAAAGCGTGGGTTGCTCGATAGACGAAAAATATGGCACAGAGCGCCCCACGCTTTTTTCAGCTTATATTAGGAATTATTTTTCACTTTTTAGTTAGAAGTACTTTAAAAGCGTGTTTTTTAGTTTTTTTAAACTATTATTTATTTTCTACTTTTTAGTTTGGTTTATTTATAAGAGCGTATTTTTTTTTTTTTTTTTTTTTTTAATATATTTTTAATTTTTTTTATCGAATTATTGCATTGTCATCGATCTTTGACAGGTGTGCAAAATTTGAATGAAATCTGTCCGTTTAAAGTGGGTCAAAATCGAGTCCAAACGAGTCGGTTACATACAAACAAACAAACAAACAAACAAACAAACAAACATACAGGTGAAGCTAATATAAGCGTGTTAAAAAGCATTTGGACATGAGCTTAATAAAGATTTGTCTTCAAATCTTTCTTATTTATTTTCTTTTTCTTTTGCTAGATTGCTAGATATACTCCTAATATTGATAAGTGAGAGAGTTCTTAGAGAGAAAGTGAGCCACTTTCAGGAATGAGCCCAGGCTCAGCAGTACGTAACTCAGATGTAGGTCAGGTTCTGGTCTGTCTATAGATTCAGGACTGAAATTCTCGTATTTATGTACAATATGCTCACTCATGACGAGTTGACCATGCAGTCTTATTTACAGCGATAGTTTACTATTCTGTGAGAATAATCTACGCCCTGAAGAAGGTCGCTGGAGGGATCTGGATGCGGAAGGCGCAGGATCGGGTGTTGTGGCGCAAATTGGGAGAGGCCTATGTCCAACAGTGGACTACGAGCGGCTGATGGATGAATCTACGCCCAATAATACCTTTAGTAAGTTATATGGAAGTATCTATAATTCTATATCTTACCTCAGAAGCAGACTGTCGACTATCAAGCGAGCTTTCCCTGCGCTTCGGTCTACCATTGACTGGAGTCCTCTGTCTCTTTGGCGAGCCCTTCCTGCTCAGTCGTGGCTGCTTCAGTACTGGCTCGTCGTCACTGTCGCTTGCTGCTTCGGCTGATACACCTCCACCCTGGAAATTTTGAAGGAGATAAAAGTAAGAGCATATTTTTTATACAGATATGAAGTAAGAGTTCGTAGTCTACCAGGACCTTTAAGACAAGTTTTCACATTTAAATGAACCGTTAAATTTTACAGTATACTTTTTATTTCAATACCTATATAAGATAAGCTAAGCTCAGCCTAGATAGGAGCAGGTCCCGTTATGCCAGGGATATGGAAAACTTCAAGTTAAAACGCCGAACTCTTAATAAACAGTTAGATATTGTTCCAACTTGATGACAGTGGCAATTTCTCTTAATATTTTAGTGCAAGAAATTTGATACCTCACCTTACTGATGTTAAATAAATTTAAGAAGCTGAACGAAAGCGATTTAAACTAAATCTGAGGGTATAGCTAGGTCAACGCTATACTTGTTTATCTAAGTAGTAATTATATAAAAATATCAATAATTAATTATTATTTTAATAATAATAGGGTTCACTCTTAGAAATAAATTTGAAATAATATGGTAAGTTAATGGTATGTTGCGAAAAGCCTTAAGGCGATTGAAGATCGATTATGTAAATTAGATGTAGTGTAAAATTGATTATTTTGCCATTATAATATTACGGTTTATACAATAGCGTATAAAATACTATTTAAGCAGGTTTAGAGGACGTGGATAGATTGTCAGATACATTTTAATTTATGTGATGTACCACAGAAAGTTGTTAGTGTTTGACAAATCTTTATGGTACTTTTTTATGAAATCTTGATTGATTCCAAAACCTTATCATCTAATGAAAAATAGGAACGCAGGTACGAGAATGAATGAGACGGCAAATTGCCTAAGTTGGTTTGCCTTAAAACTTTGTCACAAAATCTTTACTACCACTAGAAGCTTTGTAAAAAATACTAGTAAAAACACATTATATTTTCATGTTTTATTAGTCAAGTTACAAGTTAATAAGTGACTAACTCACAGGCAGTTAGTTAAAGCATCAAGCTAAGCAGTTAGATTAAAAGTTTCTTAATTTGATTTAGAATTATAACTAAATAGTTCACAGCAATTTATTTCGTATCTATGAATACCACAATCACACGCCTCATATTCAAACATAATAAAAATCTAATAAAACCCCCAATATTTATGACTTGCATTCACGCCATATTTAACGAAATCCATTTAAAAAATAATTTACGACCAATAAAAGTCATTTAAAGATCCCTAGGTTATTTATAGTTGGTCACAGAATAGTGTAACCCTTGAATAAAAGTATCTAGGCCTAAGTTTTTAAGGGTCAGAAATATCCCAACCACAAATCATAATAGTGTACGAGAATAAACAATTTAATCCATTGGAGATAGGCCACGCGACTCAACCCTTCAATAACACATGGCACAGTGCTTTTGCGTGTCGCACAGTGAGCAAAAAAGTTTGTTAAGTGTCAATATTTTCGTCTAAATTCTTAGTATAAACTTACTGTAAATGATTGTTAAGTCTCGGCAAATTATGCTTTCCAACACGTATCTACAGAATTTGGTGCTGTTCCTAGTTAATTAGCAATAGATTTCAAAACAAAAAGCTTTATGAGGGTTTAACACACCTCTGCTCATACTTTCTAGATACAAGCGTCATGTAATCTTTAATTTCTTGATTTTCTTATTTGAATTGTTATGGTAGCGTTTAAGCTGTTCAAAATAAAACCGGTTGAACTGGTTTTTTGAACATTTTCGCGGCATAGATTTGTAAGAAATAGAAATATATGCTAATAATGCAAATAAAGTCTATTTCACGTAACAGAAAAATCTAGTCTATCTAATCTGCAATTTTTCCTTTAAACATGTATCCCACCGATTCGTTATAAAATTAAGCTTAATAAAAGCTCTCAAGCTCTTAACTTAACCCTAACGTCATTGTCATTGTTTAGCCAGGAAGGCATGAATCAATTTTCACACCACTTGGGGTCGTCATGTTTGCACACAAGAGCAACGGGTGGCTGATTGGCCCATTGTTGTGTGAGAAACTGCGCAAACTGCTGCTAAACTGAAGAATAGTCTTTTAGAAAGGGGCACTTTGCCACTTCGCTGTGTTGTTTGCAAACACGTGTTGCCAATTTATACGATACTAGACGTTATGCACGGATTGTCCGGTTTAATTTGAAGTAGGTATAATGTAGTTTGAGAATAGAAATTTAAGGAAACTACCGCAAAAACGGCTTAAAGTGATTCAACTGCTGTTACTACCGTGATGCCGCCTTGAAAATCAAGTTATTTTACAAATTAGCCGAAATAAAAGACAAAGACAAAAAAAATCTAGTCATATTTTTTAAATATTTGTTGCTTCGTACTCACAAACAGACACTTCACTATATATATACGTTAGTAGTTTGTGCTACAAAAACACCTAAGTACGTGCCAAAGCTTCTTCACATCAAGTTTGAAGCAAATACTTGAATTTAATTGGGTAAATTGGGCAATTGAGCTTTTACTGCGCCGGTTCTCGGTCAAGTGTTTTTTTTGCGCGCAGGTGTTAATTTTGCAAACCCACTGTGCACGGCACGCCAAACTTGTTGTAATTTAAATTTGGAATAGGATGCGTGCAGTAATAGATTTAGCTATTAAGCCTAAATTCGCAGCTGGATAACGGTTTCATGTGTTTTGTACAACATAGATCAATCGAGTTTAACGTGTACTTGATTGTTAGTGACAAGGAGTCCATAAGTATTTACTAAATATATTGGTAGGTACGGCTGGGTTTGATGCCCGAGCTGAGTACAAGTTTTTTTTTTTTTTTTTACTAAATTCGATGTCATGGTTTCTTAGAATAGATATGCGTATGTCTTATAATTATAGACATCGCCATACTGACGGATATAAATGAGCCAGTATAATGAATCCCTACTTCCCTTGGTCACGAGATCACGTGTAAACGGCTGGATCGATTTTGATGGAATTTGGTATGACGGTAGATGAGACCTTAGAGCAGGACATAAGCTGCTTTTTGTCAGCGGGTGAAACCGCGGCTAGCAGCTAGTAAATAAAAAATAATGAGTTGTAAATACCTGGTTCTCAATCCTAGTAAGACAGGCTTCTAGATGGCACTGCCACTCAATGGTCCTTAGGTACAGGAGCTGCCAACGTCTCTCCAAGGCCTTCACAGCATCACCGTTGCTGCACAGCCTCACCACCGAGCTCACGATCCGGCCGTGGCATTCCACATCGCGTTGTAATACCTGGAACAAGATGGAGGGTTATGGTTAAAAAAATGTTCCTTTTTTATTAGAGTCGGTAGGTAAACATTAGACAGCGAGGAGCCGATATTAGAACCCGAAACCTCTTGGTGAGAGGCTGCACACAATAACCACGAGGCAGTTACTTAATGTAAATAGTTTTATTGTTAATAATAACAAAAATGTTATCAGCTCCGATATCACCAACGCGTTAGTTGCCACACAAAACGACAACACAACTTATCGAATGTGCTGATACCATCAAAATAAGAATGCGGATCTCATAACTAACTAGTAAATAAGATCATGCCGATAGGAAAACGTTGTGTAACAACGAGGAGCAAAGGCACCGCCCTTTCTTGTTATGTTATAACAAAAAAACTATCAAAAAAGGTTAGTTTACACAATAAACGACGCCATGCCGCGCAAACGAAGACCAACCAATCAAACTCAACAATACCCGTTGACACAATAAATCAAAGCTTGAAAAAACGAAATTAAAAAAATAAATTTGAAATTAGAAGAAAGGGCAGCACGTGCTTGGTCAGTTGCGCACGCGCGGTTGACTATGACAGGCCATATTTTGTTATTACGGTGCAGGTATCCGACTAGTCTTCAGGAAAATTCATTTTGAAATATATATTTCCTGTTTTGAATTGTTGTGTTCAATGCTTTGTTATTTAAAAAAAAACTTATATTAGTTTTTTAAAAGTCAATGGACCGTGAAATGCATGTAACTAACATGTCTCGCAGTTTGATATTTGTTTTGTAGGACATAGACGATCATGATGTTGTCTATGAATCAGTGGCTTGCAGTCGCAAAAGAGTTGCAGCGGTGTTTCCGGTTCCTTTTTACAGAATCTCCAGTTGTCATCGTCCGCATAGTCTTGAATTTAATGTAACTTTAATTCAAAGCTGAACAACTAAGTATTACTATGATGGTACCAGAGCTTTACAGTGATGGTACGAAAGCCTAGCTAGCACACACGAAATTTTATTGACAATATTTTGCGTTATATGGAGCTTTTGACTAATAATATTGTAAATATTGCTTGTATGCGGCTATCTAAAGGTTAACCATGTTAAGTTTTATCGCGAGACTATCTCGAAGTAAGCTTTTGATGTCGTATCGAATGCTAAACCGGCGCGGCGTTGAGAACTCGTTTAAGATAGCGATTATGTGATTATGAAGTTACTAGGATGTATGTAATGATTCTAGGAAGATATAACTGCTTAATTTATTATAATTATCTCGTAGTGTGTACGTGTTTAAGTATTATATGGTAAATTACCGTTACGTAGGTCAGATTGGTAATATAAGATGTGATAAAAATTCAAGAGTTACAAATAGACTAAGATTATACTAACTTATAAAATTTTAAGTTATAAGAACACGTTTTGAACTAAAACCGGTTTCAATAAAATATTACCGTTAATGTTAATCTAATTTAAATTTTGAACTGTCAACAAACACGTTAGTTTTGTAGAATCTGTCATATTCACAGTCAATTTGGGTACTTTAGTTAAAATTGAATCATACATCATTCAACTTAATAAGATTTTTTCATTATTTATTTTATTTTTTAAAAACGACGCCCGATTTAGGAATTACTCCTGTGTCACGGGGGTGTTCACGAACATACATTTTACACACACAGAGCATGCCCAGAGTATGCTTTGCGAATCACACAAAGATTTGTCCCATGTGGGGATCGAACCCACAACACACTATGCCAACGGTGCACTCATATTGATTAATTGTAAAAACTAAAATCATTACATAATGCGCAACATCAAATATAAATAAATTTTTATTTGAAACGCACAAATCAGTGAATTTATCTGTAAACTTGGTTTCTCTAATAATAACCATATAAATGACACAGAGTTAGCAGTTAGGTGTAGCGATTACATACCAAATTACAAATTTATCGAGATCGTGTCGCAGGTTCGATTCAAATTGCTTGGGAAAACGATTACTACGGGTACGAATAGGATAGTATATAATCAGAAATCATTTGTTGTCAAGCTAATTTATTGATATTCATTTAGTAGAAGACCGAAAAACATTATATTTGGGTCTTGGTAATGAAATGGGAATAAATTCCATTGGGAAATTCTATCCCGTTAAACGTTGAATACGTTTCCTTTAAGTTTATTTTATGAAATGGTTGAGTGAGACTCTATATTCTGGGCATATCACACAGAAAAACAAATCAGTCTAAATTGTTACCCAATTGTCAAAAGTCACAACATCGAGAAAAGGTAATGAAATGGTAAACTATTATTTAATTAATTGTAAATGTCCATAAAATAACAGAAAATGTACCATTAGACAAGTTAATTCCATATTTATGTTCATATCCGTAAATTAAAGTACATAATTATTGGATACTTGGATATTTTCAAAAAATCCATCTAACTCTTCATTTACGTCATGGAAAGAACCTATAAATATGCAGAATATTATGCAATTTCCTATAAAATTGACGAACATCCCATACAAACTTACACCCCTATTTTACCCTCTTTGGGATAAAATATATAGATAAAAAATATACCAGTTTTTAAGCTAGACCGCCGGACCAGACCTATCCAACTGTGAAAACCGCATCCAAATCCACGCAGTAGTTTTTGTGTGATCCGCGTACAAACATAAAAAGAAAAACAAAAATTTTAAAATAATATGTTTAGGCTTCTACTACTGATATAAAGACCCCTCGTATTATTTTTAATGAAATATCTTCAATGTACATTTTACAATTTTATTTAATGTATAGACGTCATTACGTATTATTGCTTACGTTATATCGTGGGAGACCTTTTATCGCTTCATCGTACTTTATATGAAATCTAATATCATTTTAAAACTTTTATAGCATTTTGATAGCAAATAGAAATGGTGTTAAAAGTATTTTTTGTGAACACCTATACCGCCTACGTTTAAATCGGATATTTAGATTACTTTAGAAACATAAACAAATGTTTATTATCACATTTTTATTCACACGTTATTTCAAAGTTAATGAGTAGTAACGCAATGGGAATCTCGGATTTTGTCATCATCTTAATTTGAAAACATTTTTATTCATTGGTGTTGTGATAAGTTTGGAGTTATTTTAATTGCATTTTAAATAAGTCGTAGTTCTCATTGATGTTTAGATATTATAAACTTGTGTAAGAGATTATCGTGTGAACTGTATTTTTTAACCGACTTCAAAAAAAGGAGGAGGTTCTCAATTCGGTTGTATTTTTTTTTTTTTTTTTTATGTTTGTTCACCGATTACTCGAAGACGCCTGGACCGATTTGAGAAATTCTTTTTTTGTTTGATAGGATATACTTGTCATGTGGTCCCATTTTTTTCCAGTCACATTCTGATGATGGGATCCTAGAGAAATCGAGGGCAACCCTCAAATTTAAAAGGCTTCTATATTGTTTTTTGTATATTATCTAAAGCTACTTGGATATTTGCATCTAGTAGCCAGCATTTTATGTTGCTGAGCTGATGCTGGAAGGTACAACTCCTCAACGGTTAGGAGTACGGGGATAATTCTTTAAATATAGGCTCCTTGAGGCCGTTTACTGTATTCTTTCAAGTTATACACAGATGAGGCGAGACGTTAAATATTACTTATATATATTCATAATATGAGGTCATGATTTAATGATGGGATCCTAGAGAAATCATGGGTCAATCAAGCTTCTATATTGTGTTTCGTATACTACCTAAAACTACTTGGATATTTGCATTTTAAGTTGCAGAGTTGATGCTGGCAGGTACAACTCCTCAACGGTTAGGAGTACGGGGATTATTATTAATAAGTTTTCCGTCTCAAGTAACCGTCGTCTCCTCATTCGAGAAACATTCTTGCTCGGTCTAACCATCACTTAAAATCGTAAAATAAAATAATTTTTAACAAAAAAAAAACCGACTTCAAAAAGTAGGTAAACTAAAAAGCATAAAATAAATTTTCTTCGCACAAATAATACGTTTTTTCATTTAGTTAAATAGAAATTATTAAATAATTATTTTATAATTCTGAAGTCGGTGCCAAGTAACCAATAACTAGATAATAAGTATAAATCTTTCTAACAACTATTTTCTGACAGAATATTAGTTCTTAATTATCCGATTTACTTGGCACCGACTTCAGAATTATAAAATAATTATTTAATAATTTCTATAATAACTAAATGAAAAAACGTATTATTTGTGCGAAGTAAATTTATTTTATGCTTTTTAGTTTACCTACTTTTTGAAGTCGGTTTTTTTTTTTGTTAAAATTTATTTTTTTCATTTACTGTTTAAGAGACTTGAAGTCAGTTTTAGCCAATCAACTCTATACTTTAAAATTATATTAGTCAAAAACGTTCCGAATAGTTGATACTGGCAATTATGTTCATAAAACTGACAATTTTTTTAACAGTAGGTAAATATGCTCGATGGAGAAGACAGAAAACGCAGTGATACTTATTCTTTCAGGGTAGTTAATAAGCTTAACCTATAACTTATAACGGACCTTGCAAGCAAAACATAAACATTGCGAATGTACAAAATATGAATGTACGAGCTATCAAGATGTGCCCGTTTCGGCACACTAAATACCATAAGGTCCTCCAGTCAAGGTTGTTACCAAACGATGTCATTCGGCATTAGCGTATATTAACCACGACTGAAGCGTGATAGGCCGTGTGTTCGACTACGGTACGACCGCAGTATAACTCAGTAGTCCCTCTATACATTTGTGCTTTTGGGATTCAGCTTAGGGAGAGGAGCTCTCAGTCTATCCTTTATCTTTTCACTAAAGGGCCGCAATGTCTTTTGAGAGAAGGCAATGTCTTTTATATCCTGAAATTACTGGCACTGGCAGCATTTATCAAAGTCCTGCAATTTAGTGACGTATTTGCAATGTATGTGAGTCCCATGTGAGGCTACGATATAAATACGTTGCACAGTCAAGCGGGATTGGTTTTACAAGTTAAAATTTGCACCGTGAATCATTCAGCTTGTTGCAATAGTCTAGAAATGGAATCTAATTTCTGTCTACTGGCAGCATTATGACAAAGTCATCCAAGTAATGATGTTTTATAAAAGCAAAGTGCAAGATTGGTTGTCCATTTCGTAGATTATTAAATTGGGTTGTTTTAATTGGTTAGTCTTTCTGATTTTTTGTCAATCTGCATATTAGAACGACTATAGCCTATATAATGTACGGTTCTTAGGCACAGTCGAATTACTATCTTATGCTATGGTTCTTACAAATACAACCACTTGCATTGAAACGTCAAAATGATACGTGTTTATGTTCAATACGCGTTGATGATGTTTGATAGTTAATAAATTTGTTTCTAATGTAGCTGCACTTGTATTTATTTGTGAATAGCTTCATTACGATATAAATGTGGGTACTTTGATATAAGGTAATCATTTATTACAGAATATTGGTAATGAAAACTTAGTCTTTGATTGGCATATTATAAGATTTGACCATAAAACAAATAGTATTATTTTCTTATTATTTACATACCTATGGTAAATTAGTAGGTTCTATCAAAAATTAAAACATAGCAAGACTTATTTAAATGTTTTCCTTCTTTTGATAAAAAGGGTCAATGCACGCACAATGAATGGATGCGTTTATTTTTTCAGTAATTTTATACAAAGCGAAGAAAACATTCCAGCCACTTCATTTATCTATTATTCATATCTCAAACCTAAACCCAAGATACCTTCCATCATCTTAAACACAATGAGAATAAGGTTCAAAATTGAAGATTAACAAGAAAGTACATTGTTTTTTACAAGCGATAACAATTTAGTTTGATGTTCATTGACCCATAATGTGATGAAGGCATGGTAAATCAGTTTGCCATGTCGATAAAACAGTTCTATGGGTTACGCAAGGGAAGCTGGCCAAGAGTCACGATTCTCTTTTTAAAATACTTTTTTTTTATGAATTTACGAAACTTTGACTCAAGGGCTACTATATTACGAAATGGCATGATCGTTCATTTTATCTACGAGAAATTTATGTTGTAGTTATTATTATGGGTGTTAAGATAACTTTCAGTACCTATATGTCTAACCAAAAAAATGATTGCTCAACATGATAGAATGGATTTCATGTGGACAGAAAAGAAAAATGTCGCGATTTTAAGGCTATCACAAATTAAAACTACATTATATGTGGTTAATTTATACATTTTTAGTTTTTTTTTTTAGGTGTGATTGAAATAAATGTTTATTTCACTATTAATAATGCAAAATAAAAAACTAAATTTCTACTAACCTAAAAATAAATTACTAAAAGCTAAATCTATGTACAAACCTAATCTAAAAGACCGCTACTATTGGGCAACGTTCCCAAAATGCTACTAGCATTGCCACGTTGTATGGCAATGCTCAACTTCTGGCCAAAATAAATACCAGCATTCTGAGAACGTGTGTCCTTAAACACTTGTGTTTTGAATATAAGATTAACTAATATATGTAACCATGGTTCCAGAGTCCATACCTTATGGCCTTACTTTTCTATTAGCCAAAAAAAATGAAGTGATGGTGTTTTCCGTTTATTCACGAAAGCTTAAACTTCATAAAGAAATAGGAATTTCGTCAATATCAAAACAGCTTTGATGCCCATTGTTTCTTCTTGGATCTGTGCAACGAGAGCAGCATAGAATATGTATGGAGGGCAATACCCTCAGACGTAAGACAAAGACCTTTGGTACCTTAGAAACCCAATTGTAAAGATGTATCGACAGATGGTAGGATTGGTTCAACTAGGGACGATGAACTGGAATATGATGGACGAGATTTGAATATGATGCATTGAAATAAGAACAGCAGTCAGAGATTTTGTCGTGTTTTTAGACATTGTCTGCACGTGTGGTGTAGTGGTTTAAGCGGTCGCCTCGCCGCTCTCCTCTGCACTGGTGTTGTGGGTTCGATCCTCACATGGGACTAATCTTTGTGCGAGTCGCAAAGATTTGTTCTGAGACTGTGCAGTGAATGTGTGTATTTGGCCTTGTCATTGCTTCTAGCGTTCTATCTAATGTAAAAAATCCAAATTTATCTTTATCTTTATATTTTTGAATGAGGCAAATAGAATAAAAAAAACGCGACCATATCTCTCGCACTCGTTTTCCTAGCCAGACTGTTGCCGAATAGCTCATGAAATCTACAAAGACATTATTGATGACTCTAATATCAGGCCTTTCTCTTTCTCTTGCCAACTATGTATCCCACATATGCTCACAAGTTGTTGGAGTCAACCTAACGTATTTTTACAAATTAGATATTAATCCAACTGTGAAAAGTTCAAGGTTGTCCTTACCCTCAGAATACGAAGGATGCTTGTGACTTTCATTCAATACTAAAGAGATTCAAGACACTAACAATTTCATAATCTATCTTTCCCATTCAAATGGAGCTATAATTATCTGCTCAACTTTCAGATATGTATTATTTACGGCCATTCTCTTAATGTTGAAAGGCGCCATATTTATCTCCAAGTTGTCTTTGCAAACACACCATAATTACAGAGCACTATTTAGTTTCAATATTACAGCCTCAAATCCGTTTCCTTCCATTGTGCTGACAATTGTCTTACAATAACAGTGTCGTAATCATGTTTGACCCAAAATTGGACGTGTTTTATCTTTGTAATAGACAGATGCGCAAGCGCTGTGGAGTTGGGACATTATTGTTTTATTGTGAGATAGGGAGTTTGTTTTTCTTTATATCTTTGGTGTTTATAGGTTGATAAGGGGATGGAAGTCGAATTAATGACTTAATAATGATATTGAGCCATTCCTGATTACTGCTCATGATCATCAGCTGATTATCTTTTAATAATAATATATAATAATAATTTATTTTCCAAAAAGTAGATTGTACATGGCATACAGAGTTGTCTTATTATAATTAAAGTTACAAAGAAAACCAGTACAGCTTTAATAAAAGGAATCATAGGAGTCCCTTTCCTAAACTAGGCAGGAAACCTGTCTGTATCTTAGGAAAGAGTATCCATTTTTGATGTCTTAATACGGTTACAACAATATTGGTACGTGCAGTGGGCGAACAATTACTACTTGTATTTTTCTTATTACATATTTTATACTTTAATGGTAAAAATCTGTATCAGTCATCAGATTATTCCTGATTGATATGAACAAATCAGGCATAATTTGATTGATGTAAGATTCTATTCTATTGTTATGCCAGTATCTCATATAGGCATGTATGTATACTGTATGTATGCATGTATGAGGCATATTTTGACACCTAAGTGGTATTTTGCAAGATTCTTCATGAGCAAAGTAAGATACAAAATATCAAAGAGAAAAGTCAAGACAGATTTAATTTCGTATAGGCTCCTTACACTCATTACCATTTTTAAAACATTCCGTTTCTCTACGATATTATTTTCATCCCGTTTATTGGATGCAATAGAAAACTAGATCAATACAGTTACTGTTCTGCATTAAGAGATGAGGTGTCACTTATTCAAGAAACCAACTACATACCATCAATCAGACTCATAACAAATAATTACTATTGTCTGTCAGCAAAGCCTGACAGACAATAGTATGACATGTACAGTGGGCCAACGAGTTAGCTATGCAGGGCAACAACTTCTATGTCATAATAAAGACTTACTGCACATGTTATGGATAAGTGAGTTACATATCTAAATAGTGGGTATATTACTCTTATTAAATATGAACTTCACACATGCATATCTATTGCAGTCAGTTTTCAGTATGGCGTTGAAGTTTTTGCCCTGCATACCTAATTGCTTGGCCCACTGTACAATAGCACATACGTCATGTATGTATGTACACACGGCTACAAATCAAGCTTTACATTGCTAGTATAAACTGGTCTTACATTCTAAAAAGTTCCCGTGTATTGCGAGACCAGCTTATATTGGAAATGTATATCTTGATGTGTTATCGTGTGTACGTATGTATGTTGATAGAAAGGTGTCGATTGTTGCGTGACTGCATGTGCTAGCTACCTCAATCAGCGACCTAAAGAACACGCACTTATGACACAAATTATAATTAGTTATGATTGCTTAAAGAACATGTGTTAAGGAGTTTCCGGCCAGCAGAAATGAATGCTAAAAATTTAAAATTAAAATTGTATTTTTTTTAAGATTTGTTGTTTCAATCGCCGTTGTTTTACCTGGTACTCGTATTTCTTATATGACTTATTATGAAAAAAAATAATGGTTACTGGTAAGAGGCGTCTGTAGC
Organism: Hypena proboscidalis; assembly: GCA_905147285.1. Taxonomy (NCBI): domain Eukaryota; kingdom Metazoa; phylum Arthropoda; class Insecta; order Lepidoptera; family Erebidae; genus Hypena; species Hypena proboscidalis. The sequence goes on from LR990147.1 coordinate 6,065,597, forward strand.
TGGTTGGTTAAAGCTACTGGCCGGTGGTTGAAATGCTGCCGGTCCCTTAATTTTTTCAACTGTTTCTTAGTATAATTTGCTAAGCATACCTAAATGCTATAAAAATAATCAATGAGAAATTTCATGACCTTAACTAACATACGAATAAAATGCTTTTTTAGCTTTATTGAAGCTAAAAAAGGATTTAAGACCATAAAGAGCTCATTTTGTTTATGAAGTTAAGTAAATTATCAGTATCCAAAATTTACTGCCGTCTTTCCTGGCTAACAAAGTATGAATGGCACAAAATCAATTTCAGATTCTATGCGAAAAATATGCTTTCGGGAACCATCGCCTTAAGAGCACGTAGTAAACTCAATTTGTACCAGACAAGATAATTGCAGCCTTTCGTTTTGCTATAACACTTGTAATTATATTCTTTAAATATAAACAAGGCCGCGAATGGCAAAAATGACGGATGTAAAACTAGGAGGATACATACAAAGGCCCATTTCGTAATCTTGTTTCTTTGTATTTGATTTGTAATTAACGTAATTGTAGGTTAAGATACGTGGTTTAGAATTAAAGACGAGGACCAAACCAAACTAAGGTTGGATGTTGTTTGAAAATTAGGCTAGAAATTATAGCTAACCTAATACCTTTCAAACTAACTGGCTGGCAACTGAAAAAAACTGCTATGAATACAAATGAAACAATGCATTAACAAGAAAGAGAGCAGAAAATGTTATTATAATTGTTGTTATTAAAAATGTATTTTCAATTAACCATCTTAAATTAAAAGTACTTGCTTTAAGAGATAACTGTTTAAGAGATCACTACTGATGAAGTGATGACATAAGAATTAATGAAAGACAAATTAAGAGCCATGCTCTAATGAAAAGTGACATAACTGATTGAGAACTAGCTGCGCAAATGACACTATTTGAAAATGGATGAAGAATTCAGAGATACACAATGTTAAAGACTAAACTGACGAACCAGACGCCATTTCAGGAAAGGTAAACCGTTGGTGCAATTAAATAATTTTATTACAGGTGTAAATCATTTCCGAATCGCATATCCCCATGCGGAAATGTTACAACTTAACTTAGACTTACTAATGTATCTTATTTCAAGGTAATAAGATTGGAAATGGCCTGTTCTAAAGGCAGATGTAAAGTTTACGTCAAGGTCTGAACGGCGCATGCCGTTGGAGTCATCGGCCGCCACCGACGGATTTAGCCGAACCGTAGACGGAAATAGCCGAATGTGAAGAAATATGCGCTTGTCCGCGTTTCTGCAAATGTTTAAGGTGAGCCGATGCGCGTGCGCAGAGCGGTCAATGGCGGCGCATCAGGGAGAGCTCCTCTTCCTATTTAAACCAGTTTTACGGTTACTAGAGTGCACGTAATCGCGTTCAATATGAGGTTCACGCGAATTATTTAATCATTCTTGACGGTTTATTCAGAGCTGGTTCTTGACATAGTTGCCAGTCCAGTCCATGTATGTTGTTTTCTTTTTTAGTCCAGCAACAGTTGAATCTTAATGATCTTTAGTGGTAATGACTTATAGCTGACGAGAATTGCAGATTGCTCAACGATATTTCAGTAAAATGTTTTTCTGCTCCAACAAACATTTAAAAACTCTAGTATCATTTTAAGTTGCTATGTTATTTCTTAAAGTTTATTACACGGCTAGTTCTGTAAACGTTTCACTTCCAAGAACGCAACCTCATGAAACGGACATTAGTGTTTTTAACAGACCAATTTAACAGTCACGGTTAAGCACAAATAAAGGAGAATTATTATACTTGTATTCTTATTCTGTGATTATACTCCACATATTCGAGTGTCAAAACCATTTTGTCTGCGTAGGTTAATGGAACAAATGTCAGAACAATGCTTGATATTTGTGACCTATCACGTTTGGATAACTGTTTTAATTTTTGCACTTAAAATCGTTTGATGTTGTTGACGTTTTTTGAGGAATTAATCAGTCTTTGTATCGTTGAAGGCAAATTCATCTCGGATTTATGTTGAACAATGCGAGTTCAGTTGTGTACGTACTGTCAGATCTTCTTGTTCAGCCTGAAGTATGAGACGTCCTGGGGTTTAACTTTATTTAATTTTAGAGTGTAAAGATCACTGTTTGGATAGGCTGATTTTAAAAACGTTAATCAAAGATGGCCGCAACCTCATTTTAAATCAGACAAAAGTATTAGAGGGTTAGCTAAGATTGCGTACAAGAAGGATACATGTCTTTCGATTTAGACTAGACATAAAAAGGACCCTCAGAAGCCTTGATTTTTAATAACCTTGACCATGACAAACAATCGTTACTAGTCTATCACTATACTATTTCTGTAGCATTGCCTTCAATAATAAGTGGATCGTATCATTAGAAGCTTTCTTATTACAATGGTGACCATGGACTTTCTTTATTGATGACTCAACCTTGACTGTAATGTGTAATCGATATTTGTACCACCATTGTTGCTATCACGTACATTTATACTTAGCGGTACTTTAACAAAGGAATTAAGATCAAGGACTTTTATGTTTAATACGTTATTACGTGTGGTTTATCTTTTGTCTTAAAATTCAAACAAATATGAATATTGAAATTAGTATTAGCCACACAATGCTCTCTAAGTTTACAATGTGGAGTCGAAACACATAGAATATTGTTTTGTATACTGTTTCTTTGTTGCCAAATTCAAAAGATACGTTCGCTTTTATTGGCGTGAATGCTTCAAATTATATTTAGCAGTTGACCTGAACCTTTTATAAATAAAGCTCTTGACATGTCACTGTTATATGCATTTTTAACAGCCTGCCATACATTAATGAAAGTAAGCTTTCGATTCTCCATACCAGCGTAACCTTTCAGAAGTAAACTAAGGTTTGCCAGACCGATATCGTCAAGCCTCACAATTACGCTGTCACCGATTAACGTCTGAAGCACCGCAGCTATCTAAATCAATCGCAGAGAAATCAATCTCAAATGCCGTTATAATATAGGTAATGTCATCGCAAAAGGGTGTCGGATGTTGGACCGGATCAGCTATGCATTTTCTTACATGCACACACCGGGATATTTTCAATTTACTGTTATTATGGTTATTAGCGGATTGAAGAAAAGTGAACCCGGAATTTGCTTATATGGATGATGGTTTTATTTTCTTTTATTGTGAAGTAGGTATGTTTTATTCATGGATAAGATTGGTGATGACTGTGGTGAGACTAAAGAATTGTAGATTTATTTTAGTAGTTATATTTAACTGGAATGTGGTTCTATTCAGAAAAACAACAAATTGTCAGCAAAGTAATCTGGTTTATATAACAACAGCACCCCAGTAGGGTTGGAAAACAGGAATGAATTGTCCAAGCCATCGTGTTGACTTTTTTAATGCAAGTGCTTTCAATAAATATTAAGGGGCAATTATTGAAAGGCACCAACTGCACTCGGTCATATTTGTATACAACTGCTTCCCTACTATAATATTCCGAATGACCTAATTAAATTTTTGTAGCTGCAACTTTAAATAAAAAACCGGCCAAGTGTGAGTCGGACTCGCGCACGTAGGGCTCCGTACCACTAACATCTAAATAAATGTTTTTCTTTTTTCTTTATTATATTGGAGTTGATTGAATGAAAGGTAAAATGCGGTTCACGATTTATATCGTATTAAAAAAAAACTAATTATTAGATCTCGTTCAAACCAATTTTCGGTGGAAGTTTGCATGGTAATGTACATCATATAATATTTTTACATTTATCATATTATATATAGCCATAATACTACCCATTTTTGTACCCCACGAAATTTCTTTTAGGTTGTTTAGGTTACAACTCATTGGAAGTCAGACGGGATAGAAACCAACTCATAGTCATGTGCAAAATTCTTAGAGGAATAATTGATGCACCAGACTTGCATGATGAGCTGTGTCGATTCTTCACCCCAGACAACTATCGCCGCAATCGCAAGCATGTGTTGTTCGCTGTGCCAGCGTGTCGCACCGTGGCACGGGCTCAGTCACCAATACCACGCACCCTCTCTGCATTCAACGCTCTCCTGGATTCCAACCCCGACTGTGATTTGTTTGCGGATGGATGGCAAAATGTGTTAACAGTGTGTTTGAGATTTTACGAAAGAGATGAATGAATTCTCATTATGTTTGTTATATTATTGTGTTTAATTTTATTTTTCTTTAAATTCTCTGTATGGTTAATTTAAATATGTTAATTAACATATACAACTATCTTGAATCATAGTAATTGGTGTAATTACCGTTATGATTTAAGTAAATAAATAAATAAATAGCAGTAGAGCTCTTATAGTTGCGGAAAAAAGTGGCTGTGACATACGGACAGACAGACGGACAGACATGACGAATCTATAAGGGTTCCGTTTTTTGCCATTCGGCTACGGAACCTTAAAAAGTACTTGTAATATTTTAAAGCCAATTATAGCTTTGCTATGCCTTTTTGTATTTTATATTATATCAAAGTTGAAAAATTAAGAATCCAGCAGGACTCTATCCTGCACCCATTATGTAAACGACCCAGATGCTTTTGCAATTAGCAAAGTACCTAGAGCTTTTGCAATTGGCAAAGCACCAAGTAGGCAAGCAAAAAGTAGTGGGAAAACAATTTTATAATATTAGCACTTGATTCATAGAAGGTTCAGCCTCTTACATTCACGTGGTTGCCAAGAAATATAACTTTTGACACAATCGTTTCAGTTTCACAGAAGCAGTAACAAAGATGTTACGAAACGCTGAGAAATTCTCTCTAGCCGTTTTTCTTACATTTCAAATTATTTAATGTCCTAAACTTCCTGTTTCATCTGAATGAGGTAACATCATGTCACTTTCACACTATTTTACTACACCTTGTGGTTTGCTTCTTAATATGTTATTTTTGTATCTAATGATGACAGGTTCAGCGGGAAATTCAACTACTTGAATTGAAATAAAGATTTTGTAATTACTTTCATTAACGATACAATAAAGTCTCGATGAAGCACAAATATAAACACTGCACTATTTAAAAAAAAAATTTTAGGCATGGCCCCTAGGATCTATAATAGGATACCAGTTCATACCAGAATTTATAAGAGACAAAGAAAATATAATTGATTTTAAAAACGAAATATTAACATTATTATGCACAAAAGCTTATAATACAGTTAATAAATATCTAACTGATAAATAGCTATCAATTGTAAATTATTCTAATATTGCTGTACTACCTTCCACTACTATTATATTTTAACTATATATTATGTTATATTTGTACGTCAATGATGGCAAGACATAGCGATCAATGTGTAATTATTTAAGAGAATATCTGCATACCTATGATCTACAAATAAAGGATTTTGAATAGCAGAAAGAACATTACAACAATTTTGTTACTCACAAAGACTTAAAAATATATAACTCTCAAGTAGCTAAAATGCATAAGATACAATAAGTCGGTATTTTTTTACCAGACTCTGTACAGACCGTAAAATTACATACATTCGGAGAACCGACTGAACAAAAAGCGGAGTTTAATTGCGCGGAGTCTAAGAACAAAGCCGGATTCAAGGTCAGTACGGCGTCATTGATGTTGAAGTGCCGTTATGTATTGTATCGTTCGCACTGACTAGCTAACTATTTAGGTAGTTCTAGGGTTACCCAAAACGCCATAAAAGACAAAATAAACGAAACCAAAAAAAAATCGCGCATGGTATACAAAATATTGCATAGATTGATTTCAAATAGCTATTCAAGCAAAAAACTGAAATGGTCATCATAGACAACTCGACCTGTGTGAGAATCGCAATGATTCTTATCTTGATAAAAAAAAACACTGACAAAAATAAACCGAGACTGAATAAACTTAATATAAAGACCATTTTCGCTATACAAAAACTACAGAATGTAAAAACGAGGAAGTTGATAACCCTAGAAGCACCCAAGAACTTAGATTGACGAATAGCCCTGTCTTCCCACAGCCCGCCAACGTACGTGCCCATGTAATTGGCGAATTTGCTCTGATTCACATAATGCCACCATTACTGGCAGAATCTTGGCACTGCAATTAAATAAACGGTCTCCAGCAAGGAGATTTAGTTGAATGCACATGAAGATCAATCATAAAGCAATGTCAGAGGATGTGATTATGATTTTAAAGAGAAAATGTTGGATAATAGTTGCAATAAGGTGGCGCCTCTTTACCATGCGATTATGAAAGAAACAATTAATAATTTATTAACCGTTGGATTAAAAAAAAGACAGTCAAGAAATTATTTCCAATTATCATATTTCTAGGCAGAGAGCAGTAGATCAAGACGTTCAAGTCAATTATAGCCTTTAAAGCATTCATTTATGGGACTTTTTAGGCCTCTACAGCCTTACAAAAATTGCCAACGCGGACGGTATTTCACGTCCACACGGCGGGGTATTGGTAAAGTTTTCAACTAGCAATAATCGCACCTCGGATAAACCTCATTGGTTACGATATTGCCTCTGCGCAAAGTTAACTCTACCGGCCGAACGGAGACTATTTATACACGACGCGGTAACGAAACCATATCGCCTTTTAATTTTTCTACTAACGCCATCTATCGAGCGCGAGACGCGCGAGAGAAGCGTGCACGACGCTTGTCTTTTGCTTAATCTATTTATTTTTGGATTGAAAGTTATTTGTTTCGTGGATATTATTGTGAACACTATTTTTATTATTTTTCACTGATATTACAGTCTTAGAAAAGTTAATTGTAATTTAATTCAATACTTCTGCTACTTTAATGAAAAACATTTCGATTATATACACCTGTCAATAAATTATTTAATTAGATGAACAAGTTGCCCAACAAGTACCACAAATTGGGAGCAATTTCATGCAACAGTGGTGCCGTTAAAACAAAACAAAGATAAACTATATCTATGGGAAAGTAGATCCAATAACAATAGAGATCAAAAATTCAAAGCTCACTGAATCTATTATATAACAATCTAGTTGTTGAAGCAATAAATTAAAATGAAACATTGCTTTAAAAAAAAACCTTATGGAACAAGACAAAATAGTTATAAAAAACTAAATTACTTTATCTTCATTTCTATTGATGTCTCATTTGTAGATGATAATAAAAATATAAAATACAAAGCTATGGACAATGGAACAACAATAAACAAAGCCGTATCACAATTAGATTCTAATGATAGAAATGTTGATATTACGAAACCGGACACCATAGCACCTAATGCTTACGTAAAAACGGCAAAGAAAGTTAAAATCATACGCACAGTGAGGTAGACAACCGTTGAAAATTGCAAAACAGTCGTTCCTTGGAACAGCGTGGCGAATCGAAATGGAACAGCCCGGACAGGCATCAACAGGTCATCTGACGTAATGCTATCGATAACAAGTAACAAGTGGAAGGCATTAGGTAAATCAAATGAGCCGTGGCAGCCTGCCGTGAAATTGACTATCTCAGATTGATGTAATGGGGACGCTGATATGAAATAATGTGTTTGTTGTTCTAGTAATGTCGTAGTACAGAATATGGAGCGATGGAGAATTTGATAAGATACAAATACTGCATTACGGAATACTACGGGTTTGAAAACTAGTTTCTTTCTATTATCTTAATCGTAAAGATGTATGTATGGTTATAATCCTTAATTTTGTGATGGATTATATTTTTTGAAGGTGTTACACAAACTAATATATATTCAAATTTAGTATTTTTAATTGATTGCAGGGTCAAAATTTGTGGTAATTTAAACAGAGAAAAGCATCTTAGAATACCCGATAAAACTTATTTCTAGTACCTATCTGAAGATTGCAATACCTATTGTTTGCGAAATCAATTACGAGAATAACTTGCGTAACAGTAATGTTCTGACTAAAGTTTGAAGCCTGGATAACATCTAGTTCCATTTTCACTATCATTGTTCTACAATTGCATTTCGTTTGAAAATTTCAGCACACAGTGATTGAGAAATGAAAAAAATAATAATAACACGTATCTAAACTAATTAAAAGTATTACCATAACGGTGGATTTGCATCGTCAGACACATTTGATGAAAATTGCCAAGAAACCGCAGCTGATGGTGCTTACGAAATTTTAATGACTCATCAGAATAATAGCGTTGCGAAACTGTTGCCCTCGAGGAACATGAAGTAAAAACCACTCGAGAATAAATCGCTGAGATCTTTCAAGTGTCTAATATTACAAACAACATTTGCATATGTTTTCGATGATGGGTGTTTGAATAAACGGAGTTCAATGCATTTCAAATTTCTTTTATAACTTTATCATGTATCTTGGCTACACATATTTATGTGACAAATGTAGCATACAAGCTTTTTTCCAGCTTAAGTGGCAACTACGAACAGTATATATAGGTATAGAATATCTGATATCTATTGAATCTACATCTAAGGATCACGTGTCAGTATTTTAGGATCTTATCATACACTAAACCGGTATACAGTTGAGAAACGAGCATTTAAATTTGGCGGCAGTTTGACGGTGAGACAGTGGGTGCTTCACCCTTTCAGTTCGTTCTCAGTTAGTAATAACCTCGTACAAGAAATTTCTCAAGCCAAGTAATACGGTATCGAATTATTGCTGAGCTAAAGCATTAGCTAAAAACACGGCAACTGCGCTTAATTGGTGGCAAGCCGTTAGCTTGTCTCTCACAGAAGCTAGTCCGTATTCTGCAATTGACTTACTTGCAGGATGATAAATGACTGACATACACTTTTATTCATTAGTTACATACATAGATTCTCTGTGGACTACTGAGGTAAAGTCAGCATTTCAAGGCTTAATTACTGCTTTACAGCTAGTTTGCTATAACTGCATGATATAATCATGCAGTTATAGCAAACTAGCTATTCCACAGTTCGGAACAGGAAAGGCTTTTTGGTCAGCCGGGGTTAAGGAAATTTTGGAATCTAAGCAAGCATGTATAGCCATTGATTTTAACTCTCACTGGAATAGTTGTTTAATTAGACAATAAAAGAGAGAGGCAATAATTTCTGACTTGTTCAAAATTACTAGCCTTAAAACCAGTGGCTGCCCGACTTACGTCGTTTTATAAATACTGAAAGATTTCCTGAAAACGGTCACCAAATATGGAATATGGAATTTGGATCGGGGTGGCTTTGAGATGTTTATGTCATAGTATTAAGCGTAATTTTTGGATATGTTGACCTTGGTGATGGCAGAAATCTTCCCTCACTCATATAGGTATATTTATGTAATATTAAAGTTGAAAAATTAAGAATCCAGCAGGACTCGAACCTGCACCTCTTGGGTATACGCCCCAAGTGCTCTCGACAGTAATGAGTTGATCTTAATTCAAACGTACTGTATGCGATTATGTGAATAAGTAACGCATAGATGGCGCTAAAACCAAGTAATGGTTCGTCTAGCTTCGGCTGGCACAAAAGAGTTGAGAAATTTCGAGTCCGGCAGCATGCGAATCCATAGCTGAATTGGCAAAGCACTTGGGGCGTATACCTAAGAGGTGCAGGTTCGAGTCCTGCTGGATTCTTAATTTTTCAACTTTAATATTACATAAAATAAATGCATAGCAAAGCTAAAATTTGCTTTAAATATTACAGGTATATTTATATTTGCAGATAACTTGCTCAACCATTGTTCCAAAGTTTTGTAAGAATTTTGATACAGAAGTTTATGTAAAAAGTGACCATAGTTTTCGGAAGTTATTCTTCACACGATTTCCCACAGTAAAAATAATTTTATTCTATCTATGCGAGTCAATTTCCTCAACGACAGAGGTGTTTCCTCAAATCACAATTCAATGACCCGATCACCGCCTCCGTAAGTTGTCATACTAGTATTATCTATTAACTTAAGACGGAGATTAGCATATTACGCAACTTCGCCTTTTAAGCTAGTATGAAAATTTACATATTCAAATTGGGTGAGTCAACGGTTGAATGAATGGAAGCATCTTGCAAATCCTTTTGTGGATACGTTTGTAGTTGTAGTATGAATTGTAAACGTAAATCTTGAGCTTTTGATGTTTGATTATGCATTTCATCCGGTGGTTTGTACTCGTATTATTGGTGGATTAAAGAGAACAAAGGGTTTCAAATTGTTTAACACAGTAATACATAATTTTGTTTTATTAAGTACTCGTTTCTTGGGACCAATATTAGTATTCAAAATGATTAATAACCAATTACGATATCTGTACAGCTGTTATTCGACTAAAGCTTTATCACTTGCGGCGCGGGCGTTCATTGCCCAACGCACAGCTGCGCCTGCGCCGATATATCGCGCGTTTCATAATACACCATCAAAATGGTATCCAAATCAACTTCGTTAGCATATAACCGCAGGACACAGTAAAGTATAAAAATATGTGTACTATAAATATTTACAGTTTCGTTGGTTTATAAATATTTAGATTTAGCAGAAGGTATTTATATTGTATAACTAGCTTCTGCCTGTGGCACCGCCCACTTGATGCGTTGGTAGAAAGCAGCCTGTAATAATATTGTTATTATATGTTAATCCAGACTAACATAAGTAAGGTATGCCAAATTACCACAAAAGCCTATACAATTACTTTTGCGTTAAATACTAACAATATGCAGCTGAGAGGTCTGGGGTTCGAACCCACGGCACACACCTCTGTCAATAAATCGTTAAGATTCGTCTTTTCGAAGATATGTGTGTAAATGCCATATAAATTATCGCTCACTAACGGTGAAGGAAACATCGTCATGAAACCTGCAAGCCTGAGAGTGCCTAAAAAGTGCTCAATTGTGTGTGAAGTCTACCTATCCGCATTTGTCCAGCGTGGTGGACTATGACCTAAACCTTCTCATCATAAGAAGAGGCCCGAGCCCAGCAGTGAGACATGTATTAGATACAGGGCTGCTACTATTTAACATTTTGATAATGTTACAAAGTTAGTAGGATGTTAGGAGAATTTATAGGCAGTCTTTTATACCTTAGATAACAGAAAAAGACATTAATAGCAAAGACAGTTATGTGCAGTTAAGAGTAATCATTACACAAAGTACTCGAAATGGAAAACGTTTCCAATTTGTTATTTACCCAGATTCTTGTTACGTACGTCATATTTCACGTCTAACTACAGTAACTACATATCGGCACAACGATTGTGAAACTATAATGGTCAAATCGAAATCTGTGCAGACAGTATCGCGATTTGGTCCATGGTCCATTATAGACTAAGAGCCGGTGACCGCCTGATGTCACTTTACTAAAGTAGATTTCATCATCATCCGTTATATATATAATATATGTATAGATTTGTATGTATTAAGAATATCTGTTATATATTATTGACGTATTTATAATATTGGGTATGTACCATATATGTATATATGTAAGTGTATATGTACTAAATTCGATTACTTTTCAAATCACTGTATGTGTACTTACTAGTACTATCTTACGAAACACACCTTTGTTTCTCTACACCACCCTAGGTTGACAGTTAAAGAATGTCACTAGACATAAGGCCGCCTGTGTACCATGTTGTATGCAAAAAGTTATGTGAACAAAATATCAACCTCCACCATTGCCAGACCCTTAGCATGGTTCAAACCCCAGACTGCCCCTTAACTTTCATACTTTTAGGGTGACAAGCAGGGTGTTGGAACTAAGTTAAGTGTCTGCCAGTGGTGGGGGATGATATCTGCCATCACCAAGGTCCAATATCCAAAAATTACGCTTTATACTATGACGTAACTTATTACAACATTTTTTTTAAATCTCCTTAAGCCAGCACAGTATGGAATAGTTTCCCTGTTTTAACTTCTATTAGAGGCACAAACAGGTTTTTTTTATAGTGTATAGGCACACGTTTGACCACGATCTCACCTAATGGTAAGTGATGATGCGGTCTACAGTGGAGCACGCTTACCTATGAGATACCTATTAACTCTTGCTCAAAAGAGATCCAAGTTGTACTCATGCGGAAACACAGACTCGGAAAAGGCGTTCCATTCTTTGGCAGTTTGCATAAGTATCGCGTTCGCATAGTGGAATATCTACCGTGAAGCTAGAAGATTTGCAGCTTTTATAACATGATGTAAGTTGGGCAGCCACTGGCTCTCAGGCTACATTGCATCGCGCATATGCTATGATCATTACTATGATTTGCGGCCAGATCGGCCGTGGTCCGTGGTCATTGCATTGTGGTCTGATTGCTGACTTTACAAACTTACAATTTCACTTCACATTGCAATATTCACCACTCTCTATTGTAGAGAAAGGCTGAGCAACTTTGTCACCGGAATCATTATTAGTGATGTAAAGACTGATATTTGTATTATCTTAATAGCAAAATGATATTCGTACGATAATTTTCCAGAACAATAGATCATAGAATGAAATAGTGATGTGATGTGAACAGTTATGGTATACAAATTATATTTATTCGTAAGAAAATCAAAACTTGACGTCACGACACTGATTTTTGAGTGAAATTGTCACGCTTTATTACTGAAATATATTTTACTAGTTTCCTACATTCTCCCTCGATAGTCTGGTAATTTGGCTACATGGAAAAACGCATTTGTAATCAAAACATAATTTTATTAATCAACCAAAGAGATTCGCGATAGGTCTTATGCATCTTTACTTTTTTTCTTTGATGCCTTCTTCGTATTCGCCGTACCTATTTATAAAAGTAGTATTCATTGCATCTCTACTAATCATTGTTTTATTTTCAAATAACTGCGATATCACTTTCCTGATGAAATCTTTGTTTTGTTTGAGGCTGTGTAAACTACTGATGTTGGTTTTGTTGAAGTAAAAGTTGGGAAAAGTAAGATTTCAATCGTGGCTGATAGCAAACATGTCACTTAGAGAGTGATAGACGATATTTATCAGATTGTCACTGGGATCTTTCTTATTGACACTTGACGAAATCTCTAAAACCAATAGCTTTACGAATCTTTGTGAAACATTGTGGTTGGTGTTATACTTCGTTTTATCTCTTTACCAAATACTGAATGTAAGATCAAGTAATAAGTCAATTGAGAATACAATAGCAATTAGAAATTGCTTGTCATAAGAGAGATAATAACATAAATTAACCAAAAAAAAATATTTTTTAGTACTAGTGCAGGTACCGAAGTTTTGTGCGTTCAATCAATCAATTATCATTTATTTGCTTGAAATATGGTACAAAGATAGTTCTTACAATGTATTATATAGTTTAGGAAATATTTCAAATATAGTACAGGTATGCAAATGTTTCATTACTTAGTTTATTATTGTGTTTATTTGTAGCTGACATATTATTATGGACTATTGTGAATTTATACTAAGAAACAGTTGAAAAAGATATGGGACCGGCAGGATTTGAGCCTGCGACCTTACTGCACACCGGGCAGCCGCTTTAGCCATCTGGCTACGGTCGCCTCTTACCGGAGCCCTAAATTTCTCAACTGTATGATACGTCATTTCGTGAGGTCACGTTCATCCATTTGTTCCTATCTAAGTAGGATACAAACCAAAAGTTTATAATTTGCTAAGCATAGCTAAATGCTATAAAAATAATCAATTACAAATATTGTCAATTAGTTATACTTCATCAATAATTTGAATTGAATTGCGTCTCATAATAAAACATAAAGAGGAGCCTTTCGCGTTAATTACACACGATTCAAGAATGAACTGAATCGCGTATCGTCGAAGCAAGTGCATTGCACTGGAATAATCTGATATCGTTTATAACTTCACTGGCTTCAGGCATCATAAATTACGCACCGACACTTTTATAAGCCCGTCTTTGTACGTTTATATCAGTAGATATTGGCTTTATGCGGCTTCTTGTTTCTAAGAGAAACTAGATCTACTTTAGCAATAGGATTTATTTATAGGTATTCCACCAGGTTATTGTTTGAACGCACTAATCTCTGGAGATACTAGATCGATTTCGTCGATGACGATTATTTTTACATTTGATAGTCTAAATCTCAAGAAAGGTTATATGCTATTTAAAGTTACGCTATAGCACGATCGCCCACGATACGGGCTAGACCTAGTGTGGGGCTCAAAAGCATGTTTGTGTTGTATAATTATGAAATAAACTTTACTTTGCTACTCAATAGCGGAGCAGTAACGTTTAAGGGTAGAATCCCGTAGTTTTTATCTATTTTTATAGACTAATCATATTTTAAACACTAAAATGCATGTTTGCTTGAGGGTATTATATCAAAATTATTTAAATCATTAATTGAGTTACATACAAATAAAAATTAAAAATAATTTAGTAAAAGTGGGCGCCAACAAACATGCTTTTGAGTGTTTTAGATATGATATTATAATAATAATATTAAAAACTTAATAATATTAAAGTTCAACCCATATTACGTTTCTATAAAAAAACAGCAAGTAAAACCGAGGAGAGCAGCTAATTATAGATATAATACAAATCGGTTGTATCAAAACCACTGAAACCAATTGTTATGTATACATTGCTGCAATAATAATATAAAAAAAAATTATGTAGATATACAAATAAAATAAAAACCGTATTCAATTGGTATTGCTAATTAAACTGTGCAGAATAAAATAAAAATATTGACAAACCACTCACTGATTTTGAATCTTTAGCTTTATGTAACCACCAGTCCAATATTTACCTGTAACAGAAAAGAAGAGAACATTATTATATCGTCAACATAAAAAGAACTAGTAATGTAAATTATGGAACGAATACGAATATTTATAAATAATAAATAAATAAATATTTCATAACTCACACACAACGCCATCTAGTCCCAAACTAAGCAGAGCTTGTACTAGAATAACTGATACTAATACATATACTTTACTTAACTAATACATACTTATTATACATAGAAACACCCAGACTAAGACAATATTATTATTATTTATTTTGTTTGCAAGTATCAGCAATTTCGTAAATATTCGTATTTCAAATAATTAGCAGATCCAAATAAATAAGTTGCATTCGAATGTGTGTATTTGTAGGAGATTTTGATTAAATTATTGTCGAATTTTTTACAGCGACTTTAATAACTCAATTTTTCCCTCATTATTAAGGAAAATGTAGTTTAGTGTGACATGCGGCACAATAAATTTCTTGAGAAAAATAAAGCCCACCAGACGAAAAAGCGCATTTTAGTCAATGTAAATGTTCGTTTTCGTATCAAGTAAAATCTGGACTTTGTACTTGTATTCGGTATGCGTAGCATCACTAGTTTGAACCCCTAGAGTGAAGTTCAAGAGCCTCACAATACATTTCAAGTACATTTGTAATTGAATTATAACCAAAGCCGAGTGTTTTGTTTGACTCGACATTAACGAGTCGTCAACATAAAACATACAGTTGTATTTGGTGAAACGCTTTGTAAGAGTCCGGAATTTCTGGTTCAAACAATAAATCCGTACAGGAATGCGAGCTCCCTAGTACTTGTTGAAGAATGCTGTATTGTTCGTGATTTATAAGCAAACATTAATAATAACCGTTACTGTTTCTTTCTCTGCTTTGTATTGAGTGGTCTCTCAACTTGGGTCATTTATTGAGTAAGTATACATACATACAAAAATATTCATTCCCTCAAGTGCAACTTCAATACATTATTTTTGTTCTACAAGTTTTTAAATACTCGACACATTGAGGATAATATTTTCAAAATTTTCGTGTAGATTGGCTGCAGTGTGTCCTATTTATCATATTAATGTCAAGTAAGCTAATTACACGCCTAGTCGTATCTGAGCGCACATTATATAAAACCTAAAGATATTTAGAAATTGTCAAATTAATCTCCAAACTCGTAGAGTTAAAATTGTTGAAATAATGTGTGGATGTAGAAGTTCCTAGTAGAGAGGTTATAATACAAGTATTTTTATCATTTTATGTATGTTGCGCTTTGCACCCTGTGCTAAATCTCCTTGCCAATATATATCTTCTAACATGGAATTGTTTTAATCTATTTAACGAGATTGTGAACTTTCAAAACGCGGTGTCTTTGTTATGTTTTATTAAATAACATTGTAAGCACTATGAAATTGTAACAAGTACCAGCTTAAGTTACACAAGTTATATTGCCCATCCCTCGCAAGGTTGCGTTTTGCATATTAAACCTCAATTCTTAATCTTTAGAGTTAATTAAACACAAGGCTACAGAACAAAATCCTATTTTACTGTGTCCTTGCTTTCGATAAATTATTGTAATAACCGTTGCTCCAAATTATTGCAAAATGAAAGCCATTCTTTTCCGTATTCATAAAACAAAATTGAATAGACGAGAGATATACGTAATGTTATATCAATCATTATATTTTTATAGTGGTCTTTACTGGTGGTTACTCTTCTGAACAAGATTGAGAGAGTAGATTAGAAGTACAACCGTCTCGTCAATAATCTGCTACCAAATAGTTGTGGATTGTGTACGCTGTTTGCCGACTTGATGTTAAGATCAGGCCATGGCATAAAATGAATAGTATTGCAGTCCTTACATAGCTTCTGCTATATTTTGCGGATTAACGATGATCATGGACTTCTTCTTGGTGGCTTCACTCTTGCCAGAGTGGTGGTAGTCATGCTCCAGGTTGGCCGGCAGACTGGATCCGCCTTAGGATATCTCTGCATGTTGTTGGTGAATAAGGTGCGTGCATTCGGGCACAGGGAAGCCTACTGCTACCTTCACTTGATCTGTACATCGCATTGGGGATCTGCCCTGCGGCCATGTGCTTGGCACTTAATATAAGGTTGAATAGTCGCCCGTTTGCAAAGATTATAAAAAAATGTTACTCCATTTGCAAAATGACAGCCTCGATTCTTTTCAGAGTTCATAAAACCAAATTACTACTTACAGTCGCAGCAATACGTAACGGTTCGATCGATCATCTGTCAAATAGCAAATGATCACATATCATTATATTTGATGAATTGAACGAAAGTATATGAGGTGTTGACGGTGATCGAAGAGTACTGAAATGTAAAATACAGTGATCTAACCGCGGTATTATACAACTGGCAATTATGCGTCGCGGTTGGCAACATCGGTAAATTGCTAGATTGATGGGTGAAAAAATTGTGTGGTGGGTAAGGTCATGGACTTGAAAGAAAAACCACAATAAACAGGCATCAACCAAGTCGTTACGATAAGCATTTTTACACATTTCAAAGCGCTATTTTTTAAGGTTTACTGCTCTACCTAAAGAAGTGAAGCATGATGTTAAATAGCTTTTAGTACTTTTAAAGAATTGTACTATCAAGTGCAAAAAGAATTACCAAATCCGATCAGCAGTTTCATAGATAAGGGCGTTCAAACAAACAACGAAATTGTCGAACAAACTCCGCAGAATTATAATATTAGTACCTACAGACTAGATATTATCAGTTTTTTTTTGCCTTTTTTGCGTAAATGTATTGATAAGAAAGTCTACGACAATTCACATTGATGCAAATTTATTCATACAATATGCACTATAGAGAGAATGCCTCAGCTGAGCGTTTTCTTCCAATGAAACCTTATAGCCTATAGACAACACATTTGAATAGAAACCACTCATGTTATACTCAAGTAAGCACCAGGAAGTACTTGCCCACTTGACCATCTATTACATAAAGAACAACCTTCAGTTGCTCATAACTGAGAGGAAGCAGTAATTTGCGTATTCGACGGACAGACAGACGAACAAAGAAACACTGTAATTGAGATTAACTCTGTATATGAACCAGATAATTTTAGATTTGAGGTCTTTGGACCTTGAGTTGCATAAGGCGTTGTGATTTTCGTATTGTGTTTTGAATGCAGTTGCAAAATTAATAATGCTATTATAGTCGAAGCTTATTCAGTTAAAAGTAAATGTTGCTGCAATGAACGTGAGCAGTAAAAAGTAATTTATAAAATTATAATGGCATTTTAAAACAAGTTTTGTTTAAAATTGCTCACCAAAAATATATATATAATTTGTTATTTAGGTTTTTGCCAAACATTTTGAAGCTGCTTTTGTTAGGCTGGTAAATTAAAATAGAAGATTCAATTCATAAAGAGACAGAACACAGAAAAACATTGAAAAGAGTCGTAGTAAAACACAACGTACAATTTTTATTTGTCATTTGATTTTATCAACGCTAGTTGACCTAAATCTTCTGCCAACAACTCCTACACTACGCGAAATTTAATCAGATTTACTCTAGTCAGGTTATTCAACCTTTGTTGTAAGTAAACGAGTCTCAGTCATCACTACCCACGGAGTATTACTAATGCGTTTACGATTCGTAGTGGGCCCACGTTTAAAGTGTTTACTCATAAACGGGCAATTGAAAATTGAGGTGATGGATCGGATCATAATATATAAAGGTAGTTTTTGCTAATGAATGTCTCAAGAAGACTCGCGATTGGGTATGAGTGTGTGGAATATATGTTTTTGAACACCCCCGCGACACAGCAGTTATTCCTAGTGCAGGCGTTGTTTTTTAAAGATAAGATAAAGATTCATCAAAAAATTGAGATAAGATAAGATTCCAATAAGATTAAATCAAATCCTATTCATATTATAAATGCCAAGGTTAGTGAGGATGAGCGGTGGGGTTATTCGCTTATTGAGATTTTGGTTTCTTAACAAATAGTTTCTGTCAATTAGTAATTCTTTCACTCAAAACATGCATTTTTGACATAACGAAACCACGGATTACTCTCCTGGTTACTTGCCTGATATTAATACTTACGCTTAAAAACTCATTTCAAAATAGCAAAAAATAGAGTGCGTGTTATTACTAATGGCTTACGACAATAGGCAAAACTAAATGGAAATGACCAATTTGTAAATTATTACCTGATATTAAATTATTTCTTATTTAATAGGACGAGGAATATACAAATTTATCCACTTTTATTGTTGTGTTATAGTTTTAATAGAAGTAAACATTATTTAGTTTTACAGTTTTTTACTGAGTTGTGGCGCGCACTCTATTAGTTAATGATGTTTTATCTGTGGTTGAAATGCCTGAGTCGTAATAAAAGGTTTAATGGTTTTATGTGATTATTATCTAATCCATACATATAATAAAATTTGAAATTATAAATGTCTGTTCATTAAAGACATTTAAGAAAAATATTTTTTGGCTTTTTGTCTGTCTGTAAATATGTTCATAATTATGCTCCTTACAAGTAAATAAAATAAATTTTGTAGATGAATTTGGGATAGATTTTTTGGAAATTAAACTCCCAAAGGGGGTAAATTAGGCGTAGCAAGTGTATGAGAAAGGTTTCTCAATTTTGAAGGATATAATAACTCAGAAATATCGAACTTAACGGGGACGAAAACACGGGCAGAAGCTATTTAACACTAAAGTTATACTTTTTAAACTACATTTGAAATTGATGTAAAGAGTGAAATATAACTTCTACATTTTTTAAAATATATTTGCAGTAAAAAGACGCCTTAAAATTGCTGCCTTAGAAAAAAAAAGAAAAATATTTTTAGTATTACCTCAGAGGTAAAATTTGCGGCCGCTTACTGTGAGGTTTCGCCATGTAGCTATAAAGAGTATAAACACAAAGTCATAAATTAAGTTTTTGGGCTTTCAATATTTAACTTGAACATCCTCCATAATATAATTATATATATAACTACTTTGCCCGCCACCTCGTTTGCGTGGAATTCATTATATTAGTAATAGCTACGCCCACGTTTTGACCCGCATTAAACCTTACAGCTCCACTCCCGTGACGTTTAGCGTATTCTCAAATATCAGTTCAATATTCAGTAGTTCGCGAAAATAAAATAATAAAATTAACGAACTGACTTTCGCTCGCGGATTTGTCTGCGTGGTAGCTAAATAAATTAAAACTGATTTTATAAATAAGTATCGTGCAAATAACTATAACATTATACTAAAATATTGTTGTTTTGACATTAAAATAAAAACAGACAATTCAATTTTATTTATTTGTATTGATAAAACCTTCTTGTTGACACCTACTAAAATGCATTTTTACTCTGTGGCAACTAATGTCTTTGGCTGAAGAAAATTTGAACGTTTCATTACAACAAAAAGCATTTAAATAGCTTTAAACTGAATTAGGTAAGCAACAAATTCAAACAATAAAATTAAAATTATTTAACTGATTATATCAAAAGAAAATTGTACACATTATAATAAAAAACACAATATAAGTCATTATGGTAAGAGGTATTTTCGGAGAGATTTTCTCTTTAGTGTAAACGAGTGCATAAAATTATATAAAATAAGAATGGAACGCGATGTGATGGAAAAAAAAGTTGTCGTTAATACAAAACAAATATCTAAGATCAAGACAGTCTTTTAAGACAACTATAAAAACGATATATAAATGTGATTTTCACTCTTTGCTACTGCTATGTACTAGAAACAGTGAGCATGCGTTATAATTTCTACTTAGTCCTCCGTGACACGATGAAATCACATATGAATATCTCTCACTTGTGTTGTAATGTTTTTTGTCTTTCAGGTGCAATACACGAATATAGCACACCTATATTATATTAGTATTATGATAAAGATGATAGCGGCGGGTGATTTCAGAGCTAAACATTTTTTAAGACTTAAGTTTCATCAGTGCAAGCCTAGCGAACATTAGAAGAAAATAAATGTTCCTGAAATTCTGTAAAACAATAAAATTTTCAAAACTTCTGATTTTTATTTAATATATTCTTATTTCTCTCACATAATTTATTATCATAAACATAGACACTACGTTACGTACATAAGAAATTATAAATGTAAACTCCAAATAAATTAATAATCGTGAATACAGAATGTAAGTAGTTACATTATCTGGTGCATTGTCCCATTGTTGGGCAAAGGTCTCCACCATCCATGAAATGGAATGAATCAGGTTTTTCATTTTTTATTAAAGTATGTAACTAGATTTGAACTACGTCGATAAAAAACACTTACCCGTGTGCCAGAATTCATTAAAATTTGTTTAGTTTGGCGAGAAAGAGGAAGCCTACAATCTAGTTACATAATATTATTGTTTCAATATTTTGAAGATACATTATTTTCATTTAGTACTTTTTATATCCCAGACTGGCATAATTCGTGCTACTACTTGTCATATTTATAAGTTTTCGTATGAAAAATCTCGAGATCTATGACTGAAAATAATATGACCTAAATTCTATTGCATTACGTATTTAATTAGTATTGTATGACATACATAATATTAAACAGTTATTGATTTGTTGTATAACGTAAATCTTAAGTAAAAAAACCTTTTAAATATCATTATTTTATCTCGCCAAAGTACAACAAATTACTAAGAAACTGCTTCATGACCAGTTTCCGATTTTGACATAAGAAATTGCGTTACTTGCCTGTAAAGCTGTCAAATCTGCTAGAGGATAGTAACTGGCAAGCTGTCAATTTTTTTGCCAAGCAGTTCTCAACCGTATCTGTATGGGAATAAGGATGCACTAAATCCGAGATGTACCGGTTACTTTCCAAACTATTAGTCGATTTCGAAATCGACTGGAAATTAGTCACATTTACAGAATAGCATAGCGGATGTTGGACTATCAAGCAAAAAATATTATTGAAAGGCTAATTTTCATCTGCATAATGCCGCGGGCGGAAGTTAGTCAAAAATATTTTAGAAGAAATCTACATTAAAAAGTTTTCTCAAACGACAAAAATAGGACGAAAAACTAGATTAAATTTAAGACAAGAAAGATTTGCAAAACAAGTTTTATTTAGATTAATTACAACGATGTAATTTGAACTTCTGATCGTGACTATATAATTAATAATAAATTTATGAAAATTAGGCTAGGTCTTTAGTGATGATAGATCTGTAAGTAAATAAGTAAAAGCTACAGAAATATGACTTATATTTATAACGTTGGAAGCTGAGCTAATAAAATAACTGTTAATAGATAAATTTATAGCTAGTATTACCACGGAAGTTGCTACTACTTGTTTGTCAATAATATCATCATAAACGCTATTAATATTAACATAGTAACTTTAAGTATTCTGAAACTTATTAAGTGCACTTCCTCATAATCCAATTAAGTCTATTCTTTCTTAATGACTGCACAAATGAAGTAATAAATATTAATTGAGGATATTACGTCGCCTGTGGTTTCGGGGTGCGACAAAAATAAACGATAAAACATAAAGTGAGAATATGTCAGTGTGTCTTTTCACATTAGTATCGCAAACTAGCTTGGCGACTGGTTCTTCTGATGAACACAAGAATTCAAATGTAAAAGGTTCGTCTAACTTTATTTATCTTCTATAGGTCCATCAATGTACCTGACATTACATACAGTACACTGGTCCTGAAGGACAACATAATTCTTTTGACAAAAACAGTATAACTTTATTATTAAGAGACTAAACTAACAGACATGCAAAAGGAAGTAATTTAAATACCTACACGGTAAATTTGTTAAAAATGGTAATGAAGCAGAACTTATTCAGTAACAAAAATAAACAAACATTTAAGTTACTACAGAAACGACTAACAAGCTACTTAAAAGTATAATAGATGTCAACCTTCTTTAGAATTTCATTGAAAGCAATTCCAGCCTGTAAAATACTTACAAATTAAATTCAAATGACTTCGTAGACAGTTAAAAATGTTGTTGCAAAGTTTCACAAATTAAGCCCCGTTATTAACAGTAAAACATAGTGAGCGGTGCGAGAGAGCTACTTGGCTTGGCTAAAGGCCCCTGGGCGATTTTTGATGAGGTCAGAACTTGCTAGATAGTTTCGCATTGTCTAACACCAGTTTCTGCTAGGTGGGCTGATCTTAAGACGATAGGAACTAATATTAAAGCTTTAAACGCCAAGAATGGAAGAAAATTACAAGCAATATCTAGTAATGATTCGCAGATACGAGAAATAACACAGGTAATTTTATTTACAATCAGTTTCAGATTAGCTCATGTATTTAGTGACGGAATATTTACTAACACACTTATTTCGATTGCCAATGATGCTTTAAATTTTGTTGGTTGTTTTTTTCTCACGTTATTAGCAAATAAGTTTACGCTAATTTAAAATATGATTCGGAAGGTAATGGTTATTTGTTTAATGTAATTGCAACAGTATATGGTAATGCAATTATAAGTCTTGATAAAAAGTTCATCAAACTTGAAATTTATACTTTGTCAAGGACGCCGACGATTTACGAACAACTGCTCTGCTCTATATTTATCTTTTTACGTATAGGTATAACATGATTCGCTGTTTATCTACAATACTTGCACGTATAATGTTTTGTGCCGACGCGTTTGCGCGTTCAATATTGCTTGCAGTAATAATCGAAAGTGTATATTTTATAAGGACAAAATGAACATCAATACCAATGCATATTCCGAATAAACTTGAATTGATTTATTATGAAGTTGCATGCAATCAAATGTTAGGTGTAGAATAACTAATACAAAGCTATCTATTCATAATCTAGATGCTCACATTTGTGCATCTATTAAACTAGTATTGTATGTCGAAAATGATACGGTATTAGCAATGATAAATTATACAGTAAATATATATAAAATTATAGGTACCATTATTAAAACTACAGCTATAACTATGGCTTATTACATAAATAGGTATTAAAAATGATTTATTTAATTCGAAAAAGTCTCAAATCTACCGCGGTAATGCAACTGCTGTGTTAAAGATTCACCCTGGAATACCTATAATTTGTCGTCTTAGAATTGGCCTAAAGTTTGCAAATACCTATAAATCGTGCCTCGGGTTCTACTTCAACACTAAACCCCATCTAGTAGCACTATTTTACCACATTAACAAGGAAATGAAGGCTATACATAACCGTAAAACGATACTTTACGTCGAACTATAAACCGAAGTCACTGAAGTACATAATTTTCCAAGTAGCCGACTTCGTGAGGAAATTCAACACTCAGCCATTAGGTTAGTCACAGGCACTAATTCTCATGATCTCCTTGTATCCTATCCAGAGATTTACAAGTTCCCTGCACCGGTGGGCGTACCCGAGATTCTAAATCATGAAGCCACTTACAACATAGAAGACAAATTGAGCCATTTTGTCTGTTTCAACATCTACATTTACCGACCAACGCAACATGAGCTGCAGAGATTCGTGATCTGATGCAAAACAATGGATACTCCAGGAAGATGCATGGTTGTATCTAAAGTGGTTGTGCAACGAGACCAGAGGGCACTGTCGATTTACGAAGATGACGCAAAGCAAAGTCGGCAAAAAGTTATGATAGCATTATCTATTACCGCTACAGCCGCAAGATGTTTGTTCAACGACTCGTGTTCGAATGTAAAAGAGATACTTGCACTGGTGTTTAGTTACGGAAGTCTAAAGCCACTTGAGCTTGTGATTTCTACTCAATTGCTTTCGAGAGCAACCGCTGTAGTGACAAAACATGTCGATTGTGGTGTTTGAGAGAATATAAGAGTTGTTGAAATATTGAAATGTAAAGAACCAACATTACAAGTACCTACAAACTTAATGATCTCAGACTCGGCAGCCACAATGGTATGCGAGCGTGTTAAAACGCAATTTGATTCATGCAGGAACCTAAAAAACTTCGACCTTGCAATGTCGACGGTTAATGCTCTTCTAGTTCTGTTTAGCACCTAGTACTTATGTGATCATCATAAAGTTACTAAATAAATATTAAAAACGCGAGCGACTCAAGAATCTTTCAAACTAGAAGAGGAAACGTTAACCATGACAACATAATTAAGTATTAATTTATTACTATATCTATTTGACATACATTTACAAGTACAAATAAATAGGGACAGTGCATTGACGAGGCAGACATAACTGTAGATGAAATACATCTCAAAAGGTAGGACGAATATAATTTACCCGCATTTAGAGACTGTGTTAACAGAATGATATTCTTGTACTAGATAGTATTATGAGGAAGCGTTTTTATTGCTAGTTAGCAGTAAGAACGAGGAATGAGATCATAAGACATGTGAGTCATTTAGTCTATTAATTTACTACCAACATAACTTGGTTGTTGCTCTGAGTGCCATTGACCTATATAGCTATTAATTTGCAAGACAACAGCAGTGTTGAGTTTCACACTGATGGTGTCATTAAAATAGGCTGAATGAATGTTTCTAGGCCTGAAAATGTTGTTTGCCAAAATGTTTCACGCAGTATCGGTAAAACGCAGAATTTGTCATTGCATTAGTCAAATTACCACAGGACAGAGCTTTTATTGCAGAAACGAGGAAATGTAATATAATTTGTTGTATAATCAATTAGCTGGGATTAAAATCAAATTAGCAGAGATAATATTAAAATCTAGGGTAGCTCGTTATCTATAGAAAGGAAATTTTTGTGCAGATTATCCAACCATTGCGGAAACTGGACAAATCGTGCCGACTTTTATCAATAAACATAATTCAATCTACTTAGCTGTAAATTTATATCGAGTATAACACGAATAATTTCAAAAGCTACGATGTAGTAATTGGGAGCAAATCAATGTACGTGCAGACAAATTAACCCACATCTGATGTAGTTTAAGTTGACGCCCGCGGAGTTTGTGATGGTCGTGAAGGCACGGACGAACTGACAGACATAACGGGACACACATGTGCTCCCGATACTGGAAATATTGCATCCGCAAACAATATTGTTTGCCGACCGGTTTTGCCTGCCTTAATTAGCATTTTGCAAAATTGGCTACTTATTTACCAGCAGATTATTAAGCTGAACTAAGCGGTTTTTGTGAGATAAGAAACTCCCTGCAGCAAAATTCTATTACTTTGCATAACTTTATGAAAAAAATTATATTCTTACAATTACAAAAGTAATATATAGATATGTCAAAACATAGTTATTTTATGTGATCGTTATTATTTGACTTTATAATTAAAATAAACAAATATTAAGAATGACAAAAATGATTAGTTACCTACCTTATTACCTATGTATATCTTATTCATATTGCTTAGTTATAATTATGTTGATTATAAATGTTGATTAGTATGATTTATATGTGTTGATTATTTACACTTTTATTATATATCAGAATAATTGTTTTTTAATTGTTTTCCACCAGCCCCCATACATGGGACAATTTGCGAATGGGACGTTTTGAGAATGGGACATTATGCGAATGGGACGTTTTGCTAATAGGACATTTTGCGAAAGGGACGTTTTGCGAATGGGACATTCTGCGAATGGGACATTCTGCGAATGGGAAATTAATTTGCACTAAATTTAAAGCTTGAAAGTAATAAGCATTAAGAAGCATGCGAAAGACTTAGAGCAACGTATACTTAATAGAAATGATTCTGAATGCTGTAACATCATTGTGGGTTAATTCACGATGTCATTTTGCTAGTGTTGATAACTCCAATTTGTACGTACAATGGTACTGTGACTAATCTCAACACAGAAAAATTTGTAGGCCACATTGTTACAGTAATCGAAAACAATTGCGTGACTGAAACTGTGTAATATTATGATTTGACGTGAGATCATGGTGATATTAAATTACCAGCATTAGTTATTGTTAATTAGTAAAATAAAATCAGACTTATCATATCTATCAGGAAGTTGAACATACTAATATATTTAAAGTTCATTTGAAGTTGTATAGAAATCTATTTAATGGATATTAGTTTTGTTGATTGATAGACGTGCGCCGGAAATCAGTTTTCGCAACGTAGTGGATAAGCCTATCAAAACATGCAAATGATGTTATAAATGAACATAACTCTTTCGTACTCAATTTTTCAATCGTGGCCATAATATTGGACAGCAATCAAATAAAACCACGGAGAAAGCAAGAGAGGGAATAAGGCTAGAATATAACGAAGGACGCAATGGGGTACTCGATTATCCTTTCTGAAAGGCGATAAGCTAGCATGATAATGGCGAGCTGTTGCTAAGAGATAAAATATTGATCGGCGATTCAATAAAGAGTCGTTATGAAGTGAGACCTACCGTGGTGTCCGATGTAGAACGTGGCGAATTAAGGGCAAGAATGGCCGCTTGGAAAATGGAATAAAGCCTGGTTGGTATAGCGTTTGTGTAGTATGTTTATATCTGAAGTGGTTTTTGACTATTTAATGATGTGTGTTGATAGCCTCTAGTGTTATCTATTTGTAGTTATCATTTGGAATAAGTAGTCAATTATATTTTTATGCAAATCTATTAAACAATAACAAAACAACAGGCATCTAGGAGCGCATTTCGTTTTTAAAACGTTGTTTTTTTACGGTACTCCAAGTCATAATTAACACCCGAATAACAGGTTTTCAATAAAATGTTTTTTCGTAAGTGAAGCAAATTTTCAGCCAGTTCGTGTGTTGACGCAGCATGGTATATTAAAACTCGTTTTAGCCTTTTTATTAAATCTTAAAGTTACCGTTCAAGTCTTTGTTTTAAACCTGATTTTGATATTCCTTTGTCTTTCTGTACTGACGATTTGATAAAACTAATCCTTTATTAAAATATCTTGACTTTGACATGCAGTTTTGATAATCAGAGAATGCATTTGAGATAGCTTATCAAGTAACATGTTTATTTTTTGATTCATTGTTTCTTTTTGGACATGACGCCTGCTTACAGCATTATCTATAGCTGTTTTATCTATATATATGATAATATGGCATCATACGATTTAGTCTTGGTTTTGACGTTTATTGATATTGTGAAAATTAAAATCCTTAAATGCGAAAGAAACTGTCCCTATGTAAAGCGTATTATTAATATAATGAATTGATCAGAGTCTTCAATAAATTGATAAGGCTTTGATCAATAGTGATACACATGTCTTTTATAATAATAATAATAATAATAATTCTTTATTTCAGATTTACATCCATATTTTGTTAGTAACACTTTATCTTAAAAACTATGTTAGTCGGATATTAAAGCTAAGTAGTTACTTAAATCTAGTGTGAAGGCGCATCCAATGCCATATCAATGGCGGGAATTGCCATTAATATACCCAGGATACTGTTAGGACTGCCGCGCACCCGAGTGAGGAGGGAGGCGCATCGCTTTCTCATGATAGCTGCAAAGCTATCAACCCGCGCTTCCGCAAACATTTTTGAGGCACTGCAACGGCACGGCAGACCCAACAATACCCTAAGTGCATTGTTATATTGGACACGCAAGTCGCTGTATGTCCGCTGAGTGTAGCTATCCCACAAGCTGCACGTGTAGAAAGATTGGTAGTAAGCTCTAAAGAGCGTTAGTTTCACTGGAACCGTACAACGTGCAAACCTGCGGGCCAGCATATTACAGCGAACAGCCAACGACCTACGTTCCCTTTCAATGTCCATATCATCTTTTAAATCATCGGTGACCCAATGACCTAGATATTTAAAACTAGACACTCTTTCCAAGTCAACCCCACAAAGTCTTCTTGTGCAGTTCATTATACTTAGCAACCATTTTCCGTTACCAGTTAACTTGCTTTACTGCGTACACCTCGGTTTCACTCTACCATGACAGTCATCCTACCAATCGCTTGCACCATCATCGATTAAATCTAAATCGATTCTCTTTCAAAGACTTCTACTTTATAAGCCCGTTGATGGCGTACGTCATTCCGATTGCATTATGACCCTAACATTAGCCTCGACATTCAATACTTTCTCACTGTCGATCATTGTTGTTAGTTCCTTGACAACATCAAGAGCTTAGAACACCTCTATTACTATTTTTTTAGGGTTGCCGATCATTAAAATAATCCAAGGAGAAAGCACCACACTATTTAAATTTTAACCTGCTGGAAAAAAACCTGCTTTAGCTTTTTGGTTTGGTGGAAAATTTTGGACCTGCATAATAGAATTAGGCATGATTTTGTAGTTTTCAGATGTAACGATGCCTACAACCAAATACCTACTTCTTGAAATCAAGGCAGTAGTTCTGTCATCATGATTTTTTAATCCAATACACTCAAATTAAATAGCAATAGCACTAAAGAAGCTGATACTTCTGATAAATCTGTTGAAAAATACAAACGTACTTACAAAGAAGCGATGATCGACATTTATAAGTCAAGGTTGTCTATTACAAGATTAAAAGAAGTCGTATACATAACACGTCATGAAATAGTAGTGATTTAAAGTAGAGCTAAATTAGCTACTTTACCTATGAAATTGGTATGATATCGAATAATTGTATATTTTAGAATCTAGAAATCGTAAGTGTAAAAAATCTAGATCGATCTACAAGGTTGACAACCTTAGAAACTGGCGGGCCAAGGCCATTAGTCAATGTTCTATCTCAGAATAAACCTATAGATTAATACCAAATATTAGCATATAAGATTTGTGATAAATGTAGCAAAACTAAGGTAATGACACTGTTCAAAGACGTGATATATAAATCTCTTATTATATTCAAAGAGAAAGCTGTAGATGTATTTGAAATATGTATTTAACGTCTCAATAATGATCCAGGGAAATGAAATAATAATATGGTTATCGATAATGAGGGCGCACGAAAGTGTTGCATAAGGGCAAAATACATTTTGATCTAGTTTGCATAATTAAATAAACACTAGTTGGGTATTTAATCATAGACTATGAGACAGAAAAATAAAGACAGCTATTTGAATAAGTAGATGATAGCAAGATTGCGTAAGAAAAATAGGCAGTTAACAAATTGACACAAGAAATTAGTGGTAATTTTATTCATTAAATGATTGTGTTAAGTGTACGTTCGTGTCTTCAACTAATTAGATGAACGGTAAACTACGACAAAAAGATAAAAGTCATAAATATTGTTCACTAAAATGTATAAGATAATACTATAATTACTA
Source organism: Hypena proboscidalis (assembly GCA_905147285.1). NCBI lineage: Eukaryota > Metazoa > Arthropoda > Insecta > Lepidoptera > Erebidae > Hypena > Hypena proboscidalis. The sequence goes on from LR990147.1 coordinate 6,095,381, forward strand.
TAGAAAATGATATGCGATAAAGTCAAAGTAACGTGTTTTACATAATAAATAAATAGTAAGGTCGTATATTCTTAGAAATAATTACTTGTCAATGAGTAATAAAGAATTGAAAATGAACGGAGAAAGTGTCACCACCAGAAAATCATGATTTGTGAATAGTTACGTAATTCTCATATAATGGAAAATAATTGAGGTATACACACAAAAGAAAGCGAATAATGCTGTAGAATCGAATGAGAATATTTAAAGAGTTCTTAAGTAACAGGATTTAATAATAACATACAATCGCAGCAATTTTAAAGTATAAATTGACAGTTGGTTGTCAAAAGCCAGTAAACCAGTGAAGTTTTAAAGATGAAGCCGAAAAGGGAATTATCCATATTTATCGGATATTATTACTTATAATTTGCAGATTCATAATCATTAAGGAAATTTGCGAAAAAAACGCAATTTTTTTCGCAAATCTCAATTCGCTAATTGAAGCGCTCGGCGCTCGTGCGAAAATTAAGCTGAAGGCATGTCTTCATTACCTTATGCAGTTTTGCCAATAATAACAGTCATTACACTATACCTATGCAGTAATACACGTCAGGTTGATATTTTTATCTCATGTTAACCCTTCATTACTACTTCAGTATGTGTACCTACTTATTATTCATCAGTTTTGACATTATGTACAACCCATAATTAAAGATTACGAAATATTCTTTAAAACGTAAACTTATCAGAAAGATTAAAGGGTCCGGTTTTTTCTTTGCAGACGATTTCTTTTATTATTTTATGAATTATAGCCAGCCCGTTTAATTAGACTCGCTCTCATTATTTTGTAAAATAACTATCTTCCCTATTTTCTTCCTTAACTTTGCCAATTGGTCTCTCACTCTCATTAAATTAGCAGTTAAGTCGTAAACATTAACGAACCAACTTTCTTTTATAATACGTTTATATTGTTTATTATCTCGGTTGTTATACCAAGTCTTGTTTTATTCAATTATGGTCCATCGTGGTGTATGGCTTAGACAAATTCTACGTAAAGCTGCACATTTACTTGATTGACAGTACACCTCGGAGTATCAATTACTTTAACGGTTTGCCCATGTACGGTGCGCGAAAGAGAAAGTGAAATTTACGAGAGTTCGGCTAAATTTTACTGTTCGAGCGGTAATTGAAAAATATATCCTACGGGCCGGTGGATGGACAATTTAAATAAATGCCATTTGAGGGGAATCACGAAATGTTTGTAAGGAACATTAACATTAACATTATTTACGAGAGAGAGAGCCAAGAAGCCAAGAAGAAAGAGCCATGAATGCTAAGGATAGATAGACAATAAGGAAATCAAACTTCACTAAAGCACTATTACAGAGATATTTTATGAATGTCTGCACAATTTTCTGTAACATGTTATTCTAATAAATAAATTCTAATTTAAAGGACTATGATAACTTAATCATAAACTCATAAAATCAAAACATAAATAGACACAGACAATGAATTTGAAAACCTATAAAATAATTCTAAAACACAGACCTCAAAATGTCTTGATAAAGCAGAAAGCGCATATAAACAAGATAATAAATTAGATAAAGCAGCAAAACTTGCAAATAATAACTTGCCAGATATTAAATATGACAATGTGTGAAATAACGGAGACAAAGCGTCATTTGTATCAGGCAGACAACAAACAAAGGCCGACGGACACAACGCAGAGAGAGGCTGCGTTAATGCAACATTGTTTTATGATTTATCACAAGAGACTATCGATAAATCGGATAAATTTTATTGTTTCGTCGATAAATAATTTCTAACTCAGGATTTATTGTCTAAGGCACTTACTACAGGAAGATTTCTATGATAAATCTAGTGGAGATAGGCGAGGATAACGTTTATGACACTGTAATAAAATCTGGATCTTGTGTAAAGAGTTGACAAAATAGAGACATCCCGCCATCTACCATGCACAATATCAGATTTAATACTGATACAGAGAGACTATTAAACATTTGATAAACAGTTTTGATTTAAATTAGAGCAAGACTCCAGAGAAGGTTAATGTTATAAACATGTTAATAAACGGTCTTAACGCTCACAGTAAAGGTTAGGTTTCACACTAAGAAGGTGTCGGACAATGTCTAGATTTTAGCGTAAAACCAAGGTAGTCTATACTAGACAACTAAAAAGTTTACAAATAAGAAGTTTTCACACGCAAATTAGGTTCCAATTTACCGTATTAGCTTGTCTGTTCCCCGATGCTCTTGCTCATAAAACCGCCAACAGTAACTTTAAAGTAAGTCTAGCAAATACAACGTTTGCGTACAATTGCTAGCATTGCCTAACAACCCTATTCACGGCAATCGATTTATGCGTCACGTTGTCCGGAAACAATTACAGCTGACTCTTCAGAGAAATTGTCATGAGCATTGCAAGCACTGGAACGAAGACATTGGCAAATTGTATGCTCCTTGCTTAATCGACGGACTTTCCTTCCGTCACGTTTGACGATGTTGATGTAATTATAATAGAGCTATTGAGATTTGATATTAATACCCTACTATTCAAAGAAAAGATTCTGGTAAAGGCAGATTTACATTGAAATGCTGGTAATACTTTGGATTGCAGGCGAATAACGATGGTTGAACCGAACCATAATGTATAAAGCAATCATTGACGATATGATGGCTCATATGGCTGAAATTAAGCAAGGGTCTAAGCGACCACGGTCTGGGTCACACAACTGATGATTTCAAGTTCTATGGGAATAAGATTCTGACTGAGTTACTAATATTTCGGAAACTTCGAGCTCGTACAATAAAGAAACAAACAAAAATGTTGTTAAATAAGGTAAAATGTTATTGTAACATTTGTTAAGGTAGTAAGCCAAATTTAAACCTGAAAGGTGAACTTAAAAGCTATCGGCTATTGGTCCTCATAAATAAAGGTAAGAAAGAAAGTGTTGTGTTGACAGGAGCATAAGTCATTGTTAAATGAAGCTTAATTGCTCAAACTTGTTTATCAAGCTCCTGATGAAGTTAAGCTTGTTTAAATATGTATCGCTGTTTAAGCTTTATTGGCTGGCTAAGCTAATTAATTATATCTAGTACTTATTAATCAAGCGATACACTAACAGATTTATTTGAGTACTAGGTTTTGCCTGCAATTTCGGTCGAGTGGAATTTGTTGTATTAACTAATTGCTGCGCCCGCTCTTTGAACCGCGTTAATCACTACTGCTACGCTCCCGGAGAGTTTAGCGTAATGATAAATATTATAAAACTTTCCTTGAGATTAGCGCTATCAAACAACCAAAGCTAACCTTCTCCGGCGGTTTTGTCTGTGTGGTAGGTGAATCGATACAAAGTAGGCTATGTTACGCGCTTTGTAGTCCTTGTCCTTCTACCTACCTCTACCTTCAAAACTATAGACAGATGGTTATAATAAATATATGGTTTTGCTGACTGACTATTTTTAATCGTCGGCATTTTTGATAGAAGAAAATTGTAGAAAAATCTGATAATTTTGCCAATTTTTATAAAAAAGCCCATACTTACCGGATAAAACTTCAACAATGAATAAGTATACATTAATTTAGTTAAAATCTTCTCACACTTGAAAGCTACTCGAAAAGGATCACACACTACTCAAATTTGTCAACACATCGTAACCTACCCGTAAACTGAGGAAGCGTGTAAAAAGATCCCGGTCCTTATCTTGTCACTGACATGACATCTAGGAGAACGAAAGAATTTAACGACATCACTAATTAATGTTCTACATCCTTCTTTATCTTTGAGAGGGTAGGTAGCTAAGTTTAAAATCTTACTTACTGAGTGCATGGTTGGCGTGGTGGTTAAAGCGGTCGCCTCGCCACTTTTGTGTGATTCGCAAAGATTTGTTCTGACTCTGGGTGTGGTTTGTGTGTGTGAAATGCATGTTTGTGAACACCCCCGCGACACAGGAGTTATTACTAATGCGGGCGTCGTTAAAAAAAAAAAAAATGTTCTACATCCTTCTATATCTTTGAGAGGGTAGGTAGCTAAGTTTAGTCATCTTACTTAAATTTAAACCCCAAAAACAATTTAGTTTTTGTGGGTACATAATAAACGTTATTTTGATCTTTTCTTATATTACGACCTTTCATAATAATCTTATTTCCATAACCTCGTTGTACAGGTGTTCCCATTTTTTGAGTAATACCTTCACAAGTAATTTTTTTTACAAATCATTGACAGTTGTAGTTGTAACTGACCTCCATCGACCTGTAACCTCAATGAAACAAAAAATAACACATCTTACATAATATTATTTTTAGTAAAACTGACGTGAGTTTGTAACATTATTCAAATTATGACTTAGGCGCGACGTGTTGCACTCTCCTGAAAATGCCTAAAAGTTTAGGTGAAACCGCGGTCGACTAAATAGACCAACATTACGTAACACCCGTATTTCATAACTTGAATAATATTATTTTTACTTGCCCACAGTCTGCCGCTATTCAGCAATTAGCGTGTTTTACTGGACCCATCTTGATAAGGTTCGTAAATTAAAACAAGTTCGTTTGCGACCGGCCCGGCCGGATTCTCCGCACGTTGACAATTTGACATCGATGTAAATCGACGTCTTTCTAATTTAGATAAAAGATTAGATTTACTATCTTTGATATCGTTGAGGACGGTATATGAATATATTAAATTAATTATACTTTGGAGTTTAATCGCTGCCAATCTTGTGACAGAAAAACTTAAATAATATTATTATTAAATAATTTTTTCTTTTATCTTGAGATAGCAACAATCAGTAATTTCGTTGTTTACCTAAGTTGAATTTTATTTTTTTGAATCTACATACATTTATAGAAATTTGGATCAGTACCCAAGAAACCATTTTTTCCACTTTTTCAATTATGTATGTTTTCAAAAAAAGGACGCCCGAACTTGGTGTTACTTCTGTGTCGCGGAGGTGTACATATACTTACATTATAAACTTAAACAGAGTCAGAACAAATCTTTGCGGATCACACAAAGATTTGTCCCGTGTGGGGATCGAACCCACAACACCAGCGCAGCTGAAAGCGGCCGCTACCGCTTTTAATACTACGCCAAACGTGCTCTGAAAATATCATACTCATTTCAAAGAATTAATTCTTTGATAGCACACAACTTCTTACATTACCTAGACAGAGCGTAGAATAAATCAAGCCCAAACACACAGACATACAAATCACGATGAGCTTTGCAAGTTCAAGCTAATAATCATTACTCCTCACCACGGCATCACGAACAAAGCACAAATCTTTTAAACTGGTCAAGCTTCGTGCACACAAACCTTATTGCTATGATTTAACGCGTACAGACACAAAAAATATGGACACAGAAGTTTTAATCTCTGTTAGTGAAATTTTGGTGATCAAAGATGGTTTATAGATTAAAAATTATTTAGAATATCCTGGTAACATGGTGGTCAAATCAGAAATTACTGAAAAATAATCCTTATTCAGATGATAAAATACTAATTTATATGCAGAGTAGAGTACGGTCGCATTTAGATCGAAAATCTACGTTCTGGGGCAGCTGACTCAAGTCCCTAACTTAAAAGTGAAGTAAATGTTCCAACTGATTGCTAAGTTATAGTTTCTTTTTATTTTAAGAGACTAGCGAACTGAAGACTAGCTCGGTCTCGACAAGGCCCTAATTTACATGGGCATATTCAGCCACTTATAAGCATTTAAGTTTTAGTAGACTTTCTGTACTTAAAACACTTTATGTGACAGTCGCGTGCGCAGCCACGTTCGGCATTACTCGGCAATCATCGGCAGGCGTCGGTCTGTCTCGTCAGTCACGAACTTCGTTAGCCATTGGAGGAAGCGGAAACAACACCTTGCCTTGAATTATCTCGAATTGTGAACAAAAAATGTTCTTTTGTTTTTGATGCAGTCAGCGTTGATTTAGAATGGATATTACTTAATATTTTATTAAGGAGGATGATTATGCTTTTTAAAATGTTCAATTAAGAAAAAAAAAACTTTTTTTTTTAAATCTTTTGATGACCGGGTAAGTCGTGTTAGGTTAGCGAGCGCGACAAAGATTTCACAAATCTATATCGCGCTCATAATGCTGGTCCGAATGAACTAAAGAAAAAAAAAACACTATGTATGTATGTATATTTGTTATAACCAAAAAAGTGTTTTTAGCTCATATAAATAAAAATTGCTAATAAAAAGCCAAATGCCTTACTAAAGTGTGAAATGACACGTGTCAATAGTAAAATTACCGCTGACATTGCAACCCTGTAATTTGTTGACAAACAAAATGGCGGCAACACAGATCTTATTAACATTGATTGTGCTTACAAGGTTTCATATATTCAATTACACATACATACTTATAAAAGCGTGGGAATGTAAGGCTGTAGGCACATTAAAGAGGCTTTGTTAAGCGAGATAATTATTTGTTTAACAAAAGTATAAAGATTTATTTTTAGTTATTACGTCAGAGTTTATCTGTTAATTTTTATATGGCGTGATAATTGCAAAAATGTAGCGTAAAATTAATATAATATTGTTTTTAGGCACGTTTTATCCATAATTAAAGACTCAGTATATTTTGAGAAGGACACGCTTCTTTAGTACAATCTGTACAATCTTGTCACTAGCTTCACGAATTCATAAAAAAGCAGTCCGGATCTAATTTTATAGCTTTTTAGCATACACTTCACGACAATATAATTTTCTAGGGAAATCGATATTATTAAATTTGAATCTGGTGACAGAAATTCGCTATCACATTATTATTTTTTTATAGTAACGACTTGATTTTTCACCATAATGATCATATTGGCAATAAGCGATGCTTAATCAATAAAAATAACAAGCCAGAATCAGATAAAAAGTGTGTCGAGTAGTGTTATTATCATTTTGAGATCATTGAAATCAGAACTATTTATTGTTCTATACGTGCCGCCGCAAATCACGATACTTTTTTTGTAAGATTTACTTAAGATCAGCTTAGATAAAGTCTTTCAAAAGTTTTTGTGGCATCCTACACAAATATACACTTTTTATCATATCCGTTTGGTGGATAACTAAATGCTACTGAGTTACAAAAGGATATTTTTTTGATCAATACATAATTATTATTTGTTCAGATTTACCTTATGAAGTTAGAATAAAAACTAAAGGTATGTTAAAATCTGTCGCAGTCTTTTTGGTTTGTAATTGATACAAAGGAAGATTGCCATAATAAATTATATGCTACTTATATGTATGGAACATATAGGTAGCACATAATTTATTATATCCTTTCGTCTTTAAGTCCGAAAAACCTTGTGGAAACACTATTTTCAATAACAATAATCTGTTCCTTTACTTTAATGACTTTTACTAAGAAACAGTTGTAAAAAATATGGGACCGGCATGATTTAAACCGGCGATTTGAATATCCATATTTATACTTAGAAACAAGTAAAACGAAAATCGTTTCCGGTTTGATAAGTGTTTAAAACAATGTTTAATGTTTTTTTTCAATGTATTTTTGTTTTTTTAATTTTTTTGTAGGACTGCTCTAGATTCTGCAGGAACTTGGTACTGTCCTGCTTACGAGTACATTTAAAGGAAAATAAGATATAATTGCAGCTTATTGAAAAAGCTAAGTAGACCAATGGTTAACGCGTCAGACTTTCGAACGTAGAATGTTTTTCTGATATGTATTATTTATATCTTCTATCTTATAATTCTCTTACCATATTAAAATACATTTTTTTATTATACTATTCTATAACAGTTGTTAACAACCTATACTATTAAGCGTTATAAATTGAGAAGACCAAAATTACAACATGCTTATAAGCGCCTACCATTCCTTTCATTACGCACCATCTGTACCCAAAAATAGTCAAGCATCAACACCCGAAACCAGAGCCTAATCAATAAATAAAAAAAAACATAAAGTATACAAAAAAGAGTAATTATGAACGTTAACCCTGCATGCACCGGTTCCCGCCACCCTCTCGAAATAATTGTTTACACAATAAAAAAAAACATGCACTATGGTAGGGTGGGCCAAACTCTGACGGCGGGAAACTCGATATTTATGACAGTATCCATAGAGTATGTAAAGAATCAGAGACTTTAAAATCGGATGTTGTGTAAATCTGATATAACGATTAAGAGATGGGCAATGTTAATGTGGTTTTAATCTTAACGATTAAAGGACTTAAATGCTAACGCTTAAAAATAGACATAAAGTGTGTTTTGATGACATTATCTTTGTTTAAGTAAATGGTCTTTATCAGTATTTGAATTTTGTCACACATTCAGCGCACAATCTTAACATGATAACAAAATATTATCAATAAATTAAGAATTTAAATTATATCTAAGCCAAGAAAATAAGTATTACGTATTATCGTAATCTTAACCTAGATTCTGTGAATCAAAGGTGAAAAATCGAATATTTATTAATAATATAGCGCCGTAATGATAATGATAAATTGATTGTTAATTAGGTATCATTGTCTAATCCGATTACATTGTCTAAGGACTGATAATGTGGATAACTTATATATTTTCAATAATAAGATAGTTTCAAAGAAAATAAATAAGGTGGGCTTTTAATCTATAGACAAGACTAAGCGTATAAGTTCCAAAGCCTACTTAAACAACAAAATATTTTTTAAACGTTAAGATAAATAAATAATTATTTATCTCAACTCCATTTCTTTATTGAAACATGACACTTAAAATTGAATTCTCTGGAATTAAAACTACTCTATCTAAAAATTCAATCACCACAGATAATGGAGACTAGAGATGAGACTGTCGACCCCATGTCTAATCAACATCCGACTAGTCGGGTGTTGAGTGGGCAACCTTATGTTCTCCCAGCCTCATTATTACGCAGTTCCTTTTTATTCATTAAGAAAGTACATTAAAAGTACTTAGAGAGGGTTATTATTAATTTTAAATGGAGATCCACTGTTGTTTTGTGGGATGTAATTGGAATAGATTCGATTAAAAAAGTGCCTGTCATATTAAGTATATAAGTAAGGAGGGATGGTTTTTATGGCTAAAAACATTTTACACGTAAATATAAAAATGACTTTTTTTTTAAACTTATGATCACCATATCTTTTTATTTTAATGTTCTCCTAAATAGCTTTCGGCGTAGTTATCTAATGTGAAGTTTGAAGTATTTTACTGTTAATAAGTGTTTTAATGATGCCACTAATGAAATATGGCATAGTACTTAAGACGCATAATCATTTTTAAAAAAAGTTTAATATTTTTAGTATTAGAAAATTTCATAATATTATATTATATAATTACGTTCAATTCAGAAGCTGAATATATTTTAATTATGACACATACACTAATCAAATAGAAATTCATTGATTGCACGATTGATTTCAAATACAACATCGGCATAATTATGTAAATATCTGATTAATGAGAGGCTCATCAAACATTAATATTGGATGAGAAAATTAATATCAATATCATAAATGCGAAAGTTTGTTTATTAAGCTTTTTAGGCTCACCCTGTAAACCAATCTGTCCCATAGCACGACTTAGCACTCTTGGCATTTAGATTCGAGTGATGTAGTTATCAAAATAGAAACGTCAAAAGACAAAGGAAATTGACGTTTATAACGATATATGATAACTTTGTCATTATCGAATCTAAATGTCAAGAATGACAAGTCGTGCTAAAGGGCTAAATGTAAATTGGTATGAAGATAGTTGTAAACTCGGAGAAGGTTAAAAGCTAAAGGACATCCGCCAAGCTCCATAAATTTTTGGTCCATATTCGAAAGTGCCGGCCAAGAAAAAAATCGATTAGGATCTGATCCCTTTAGATTTTCATATTTTTTTTAGTCTGCATTTTACTATCGACATGCCGCGCGGGTGTAGTCGCGATCAAAAGTTTCAAAATAAAGTTGTCGTTACCCGGCAGTAAAGAATTGGTTGCCAAGTAGTTTAAATATAAATTACGTAGTACAGAAAGCTGCAATAGAATTCAGTGACCTGTTATTTATGAATAAACATGACGAGACCGCATGAATGAATGTGTAAAGCGAGAATTTGGCAATTACTCAAATATTATATTAGCAGCTGAGAATCTCCAAGTATTGCGAAAACAGTTACTATGAAAAAGTGAAATTGGGACAGCAATAAATTTACATGGATGATCTTTAGGTACGTAATAAAATAGGGTAAGAAAATATCGATTTGATAAATCTGCAGATCCAACATTTCAGGTTCCTTTCTGTTATAATACACACGTGATTCTATGGTCTAGGGTTCAGTTAATGTTTAAGTACATAGATCCTTAAGAGACTACCAAAGATTTTAGACAATTTTTTCTTTTTTGTTTAAAAAAAGGATGCCCGCATAGGAATAATTCATGTGTCGCGGGGGTGTTCACAAACATAAATTTTACACACACAGAGCACACTCAAAGATTTGTCCCATGTGGGGGTCGAACCCACAACACCAGCGCAGTTGAAAGCAGCGAGAGAATTCCTCAGTTTAAGGAAGATGTAACAAAATAATTAAGTAAGGAGACTTACTTTCATAATAGTATCATTAAATAGGCATGGAAGTACGGAGTGTGAATACCAAACTACTTAACGTCAAGAGATCTTGATCAACTAAAGAACATAATTATAACAATCTGAGCGTAAATCAGTAAATGTAATCTTAAAAGGATCATTTATTAGGTAATAATGAAACATTACCGGATACCGAGCTGACGATTGATGACGTAACTGTTGAGAAACCAACGAGCCAAATCGAGTAATTAAAATTAAATAACAATATTGCACAACTGAACTTGTCAGTATATTTTAATCTGCAGATTTTTAGTATGGCCTAAATTATTATTGACAATTGTAAACAACACTGTTGATAATCTTGATGACGGAGAATTTGTGGCGTTTTTAGGCCAAGTACGTAGTCAACGAAAGCGGCGAATATGTATACAATGACGGGATGAATATTGAAGAAACAAAAGAGGTATTCATGTAAGCGTATAGCGTAAGCACATAGCGTTTCACCCAATGAGATCATTGCATGATTTTATGTACGTTTGATGCTTTTAGAAATTTTGTAAACGAGCTCTAACTAGAAAGCACCACCGTTTCGTTTTTAACCTGTTGCCAAATAGTAGTGCTTGCTTGTATTGCGCTTTGGTGGTAAGTTTACGCCCTGATTCTGGCTCATATGATGTAATATCGTCTTCCTCAGATGAAGAGACGCATCAGCAATCTTTTGTGAGATTGTGGAGTTGTTGCTGCTCATAAACTTCAGTTATCTCTCATAATCAGATGGAATACAAACCAGGAAACATCATTTAGGAAAAATCTTCGGAAATACCGAAATGAACATATGAATTCAGAATTCATTTGGCATGTAGACGTCATATAAATACCTCTAGATTGTGTTTTTATGAAACAAATTGACACTGTTAAACTGAAGATTGTAGGAGATAAGATAATGCGTGATAAAGTGATCGATGTAAGAAGGGTGACACAAGGATAGGGCCGGATGCGGTTTTATTAAGTACAGGTCATTCAGAGATATCAAGTGACTTGATTCTGAATCTTAAAATAACAAAGAACAAAGAAACATATTTGTTTTAAAGATAAACAATAGAAGTAAGACGTAGGGCGAGTGGTTTAACCGCAAGTCCCTTTTAATGGTGAAACTCTCTTTACCTATTTGTTCTCGAAATGATGCTGTGAGTGGACGAGGGCTAGTCTACCAGATGTATTTTTAAAAAACAATGAACATACCATGAACAAATGTGACATGATTGTTATGCCATTTTAAAATGGCATAACAATCATGTCACATTTGTTCTCAACATGTTTTACGTCGACAAGGGCTATGTCTGCCAATTGTATGCATTTGTACTAAGCAGAGTTACCCTTCAATCAAGTGCCAAATATGGCCCCGTTTCCACACAACATAAAACGAAATACGTAGGACGAATAACACTAAGCTGACTGACTGACAAGGTAAACTTGTCAACGTTCAAACCAAAGAATTAAGCAGAAGAGCAAAGCAAAACACGTGAATAATTTAACCCAAAAATCAAAGACAAGAGTATCGTGTAACAAAACACAGCCTTCAATATAAAGCTTGAATTACATATTGTACCAACACAGCTATTGAAGCCACATCTGTCAAAAGTCGATAATGCAGCCGTAGTGCTCCACACGTTGGCCATAACAATAGCACCAACACTGTGTGTCCAAAGGCAAAGTAAACAGACATTGGCCCAAATATGTACATATATGGCGAGGTATAAGACCATGTTGGTGCCAACGTGTGGAGGCGGGGTAATGGTAATGGTACAACAGATGCAAGTACAAGGGGTCGAAATGACCCATCATAGAACGGAAGTACTTTTGAACTCTAAAATTATAGTAATGAATGCTGTTGAATTATTGATAGGTTTAACCGATCGTTATGGATGACAGATTAAGCGAATTATGGAGGGTAAGTTTAGTTTAATAAATGAACACATTATTTTTAATTTTCATTCTAGGCATAGGTTAAAAGTGTAAGATCGTTTGAACAAAATCAATCAGACAGTCTCTATTGAAAACTATTAATCTCATCAAACAGAATGGACCGTGAAAATAAAGACAATTTGGTATCTAGAGCAAACAGAATTTGCAAATAATCAAACAATTTAAAATAAGAACAATTCGCAAGGTATTTAAGGTATGCAATGAGCAAAATTACCGACAAATATTAAACAATAGTATCCAAGGTTTTTGAGGTTATTACTGAGATCAAGTGACCGAAAAATGCTTTGTAAACAATATCAAGTCGAAAGCGGAACTTGAATCGAAGCACAATTAACATCAAAAGTTAATCGACGAAGTAATAAAACCAGGAAACGATATCGAAACATTTATAAGTAAGTGACAACGATAACTTTATTTATACGTACTTGTCTATATTTTTATACTAATGTCAAAATTTCTCGAGTCATTTTCTAAGTTTGTCAAGATTTCATAGCCAAGTCTTGATGAAATTTATTTGGTAGAAGCCGCGGGTAGAAGTTATTTTTTTATAAAATGCAAGGACTGCATCTTGAGTGAAACCAAAGATGGTGTTATTTTACGAATCATTAGTAAAGTAGAAAGTTCCATTAACATTGGTATCTTTATGAAAAACATTACTTTCATCAACATTAAAACTTAATTATGGATTTTGCAAACCGATACCAAATTTTAATTACAATGTTTTCGCACGAATCAATCTCTTTTCAATGAAAGTGTTATTTTTATTACTTGTAATTTATCATCGATTAAATACTTTTTAATGTTTTCATTTCGACCTTTATATCACTCAATTCAATTCACGAGCTTCCATCAGCAGATACGAGCGCGTGATATGTCGATAAAACTAGCCTTATTGTTAATATAAACTATAATCGGTATGGGCATCTGATTTCATCAAAATAGATCCAGCAGTTTTGTCGTAATATCTTTTAACAACTTTTGCCTTTGTAACATAATTATACCTAGTATATGTATTGCACCACATTCGCAACATAAATTGCGAATGTGGTGCAATACAATCAATGGCCCACCTTACTGACTGTCCAAAATGCCACCTGCACAAGAGAGGCGCTCATGAACGCCGATGAGAGCGCCATAACAGTGGCCACTTATTGGGCCAATAAAATTTGACTCAGCCATCGACACGACGAAGAAGAAGACCTAGTATATTATTATGTAGAATTGCTTCTAGATATATTATATTAAAAAGATATTTCTTCTATATTAGTGACTTGGCTTTAGGAACCTATATTAAAATCATTGTATTCTTTAAATATACGTGCAGTAGCTTGTAATCCAAGCCAAAAGCTAAAACACCGGTATCAATTTACGTATTGTGTCTAGTTTTCAAAGTATTAATTACAATTAACGTCGGTCGGTATGCTAAACAATTTACTGTCGAGTATGCACTCACGCGCAGCTGAACAAACGCTACCAAGGCTGGACAATTCGTGACAGCGTTCTAGTGATGCAATTTATACTATTTCTACTAATACGAATACTGATACAAAAAGCATAGAATGTAATTTTTTATGTTAAGAAGTATTTACAAAATGTGCAAATTTGAAGCACGAAAATTGAAAACACGAAACGAGTATTTTTATTGTCAATTAAAAATAATAAATTTAATTTACTCAAATATCTCAACAACACTGATACGCTCACAAATATAAGCAACAGACTTTTTGAATACACAATACTAGTTTGTTTGTAAGCAATGTGATACAATGTTCCGATTAATTTTCTACGAACATCATTTTGGTATTCAGTGAATAAAAATATTTGTAAACAAATACGAATAATCATATTCGTTGCATCACTAATTGTAGTAAACAATTCATTCGCTATCAGTTTCTAAAATCGTTTTATTTATGTTGTCCTTTAGGCGCAAACCAAGTTTATAGACGGCTGACGGTTGTAATTCAGGCATACTTGGTAACCTAGGTGCCCTAGGTAGGCTATCGCTATTGTCGTGGATATTTTGACACGCGCTTAGGCCTTTTCGATAGCAAAATAGGCTGACTGGAGTGACATTGCCGTTCCCTTGCCCTAAAAAGATAAATGTAGAAAGTGATTTGTACAGCGGCAACTCAATAACACTTTGAATGCTGCCATGGCTGAAGCAAGTGTGCTGGCAATAGGTATACTTTTTAGTCATGAAGTATCAGAAATCAGGATAGAAGTAAATGGTTGGATCCATGAACATTCACGTTACAGATGCGTCGATACATCTAAGAACTACGATGTTAGGCCCCTTGTAAAGGCCTATTTACATAATCCAAGATATGTGACGTCTCAAAATTGCTGTGTTCGTCCTGATGACAAAGACAGAGATGCCAAAAAAATGCCTTACAAAACTTGTATCGTGGCAATTGGTCTTTATTTTGTTTCATGTCCTATTTCTCTTCTTTTAGCAGTCAGCTTAGTAATCCAACCTAGCTTAAACAGTATTACAACATCGCCATCTTCGTAAAAAGGGTAATCCGGTATTGCAGGAGTGAGACGCGAAAAATAAGGGCAATCCTCCATTAGCACACATAAGCCCTTTGTGTAACAGTTTCGTCACGGAAGTATTGTCGGCGTTTTTTAAGTTCACTTTCTTTACCCATTACATTAAATTAATGTGTTTTTTTTAACAAACAAAAATATGATTGCCATATGTCACAAATACTGGACATTTTCTACTCTACTTTTATAAGAAATAAATATAGTTTAATAAAACTAAAAAAACACGCTTTTAAAGCACATCAAACTAAAAAGTGAAAAATAATTCTTATTATAACCTGAAAATAATAATAAACGAAAAATACTAGTACTATTGTGAAAAAAAGCGTGGGGCGCTCTGTGCCATATTTTTCGTCTATCGAGCGACCCACGCTTTTTTTCACAATAGTACTAGTATTTTTCGTTTATTATTATTTTCAGGTTATAATAAGAATTATTTTTCACTTTTTAGTTTGATGTGCTTTAAAAGCGTGTTTTTTTAGTTTTTTTAAACTATATTTATTTTTCACTTTTTAGTTTTAGTTTTTTTTTAATCCTGGCGATCCTAATCAGGATAATGAGATAAATTTATGAAATTATTATATTGTCGCTGATTCTTTACAAGTGTAGAAAGTTTGAATTAAATCTGTCCGTTTAAAGTGGGTCAAAATCGAGTCCAAAGGAGTCGGTTACATACAAACAAACAAACAAACAAACAAACAAACAAACATACAGGTGAAGCTAATATAAGCGTGTTAAAAATAAGACAGTAAATCTAAGCACTAAGAGAACGCATAATATTAGAAGACTAAGGGCCAGTTTCTGATGTTCAGAATAAATCTTATCTGATCCATAAAATATAACCTGACCGAATTTAAAAGTGACACAAGTTACACTTGAAAATATAACACATCTGTTACTTTAATTAATGTGTGTTATAGGCTTATTCTGCCAATAAGGTATATCTAACACCTGTTAAATTGAGGCTAAGTGCAGATACAAATTTAATGCGTAATTCTAAACGTTATATTAAATGTAAACACATAAAATTACGCAGAACCAAAGTAATAGTATAACCAATAAAAATAAACTACCAGTCACAATACATCAATTTATAAAGATTTGCCGATCAATATTTTTAAATACAGGGGGACAGGATGATTAATCATTTGGACATAGAACATATTGTGTACTTGTGCTACGGATCAACCTATTCATGTCCAGTATATGCTGGTCTCGTATAACAAGGGAAGTCTATACAACGCGAGACCTTTTTATGCTGGACATGTAAGGGTTGATGAGTAGCTGTCTGTACTAATGATTAGCAACCTCTCTTTACGATTCACTACTCCGTACAATAAATATAACTATTAAAGTAATCGATGGATATAAATCTCACCAAAATGTTGTTGATCTTTCGCATTTAAAGTTAAAATCCATAATAATAATTTGTGTCATGGTGATAGAAAATTAGTTTCTACACGATTGGTGACGACTTTCAAATCACGATTGTATCGTGTGTGACAAAGATAGGGATAATTAAGTAACATAACATCATGCCTATGTTATGTTATCCAGAAGGATCTACCAGAGGTGTATAAGACCTACATTTCTTCGTTATAATAACGCCCCATATAGTGCTTGTGATTTTTTAATTACTGCATTTTCTTTATTGTTACTTAAATTGTAGTTTTGTTACCTTCAAGAAGAACGGGTGTCTTTTAAATAGATGATGTATTTACCTGTAACAAAAATAAAACGAAATAAGTACAAAATAACAAAAACAAAGATTTCATGGTAACAGCTTGAAGACGAACTAATAAATAAAACAGTGAATCTTAAAACAAGGTAACAGTTCACACAAATCTGTAATGGCGATTTTGACATAACAGTATAAACAACAAGGAATCCAGATTACGTTCCATCAATTTAACATCCACCAAAGGAAAATAAACTCAAGCCTTCAAACATAAGGATAAAATTTAAATAAACCATCAGCTAGTACTGCTACAAAAACGATTTAATAACATAGCCGAAGCAAAATTTGCGAATAGTTTGAAAACTAGTTACTCTTAAAATGTAGTCATCATTGTTCTAAGAAATTAAAAAAAATACGCTCACGGAGGCTATAAAAAAGGTTTCAATCCTGATCTACTTATTAATAGCTGAAGATAAAGATCATGTTATTAAAAGATTGATTAATGTTAGGAAAAAATTGTTGGACGATATTAACTGCTCAGGTGTTCTAAAATATGCAGAGTATGATGTCATAATGAAGGGGAGGTGTGTCTAAAAGGACGAATACTCCAAGCGATCATTCAAAAATATAAATTAAAAAGTAGACAAGAAAAGATAAGGAAGAGAATCGGTTTGGTATACAAGAAATGCACGGATACTTAGAAATATTTTTGTACTTGAGTCAATCCGTTAAAAGTGGGTTTTCAGATGTTTATTTCTATGAAAAATAAATAGTTCATTAAATCTACACGCCACTTCACGGATATGTGATGCGGTGAAGTTGTTAATTTTTGTATGGAACTGACAATTTTTCTGTAGAAAATTTGACAATGACACAAGTTTTGACACGTTTTGTCATATTTTTGTATGGAGACATGTCAAATACGCGACAGATCATATCTCGCGCTCTCTATGCTAGCCCAACAAACTAGATTACTGAGTGGGTCTAGCTTTACCTAACTAATATCCAAGGCAAACTTCCAAGAACCTATAAAGACATCTTATCTTACTAGTATTTAAATCCCTTACGGATGTTGAAATAATTTGAACATATGCAACACTTAATAACATTCTTGGAAAACGTATGCAATATCGTTGGTCACGAAGTACCGACCAACTGGTTAAAACAAATAGCAGCATTCAGCAATATCTAGAAAATTCATTTGGACGAATTGATTACTGACAGAACTAGAACTATAGTAAAAAAGAACCACACGAACTCATTGTTAAGAATTTATTGTTATATGTCTGTTTTTATACTAGCAACACCGGTCATTGACGTGGCCTTGGGTAAGCAAGTAAAAAAATAAAGTGGTCGGGATAAATCGATTACGTCACCTCTTAAGGTCAAGTTTTCATGGTTCATTCGGGCTAGCATAACGAGCGCGACATAGATTTTGTCGCATTTTTGTCATGTTTCTTGATACAAAAATATTACAAAAAACACTTCAGAATATTTCTCGCGCTGATTATGTTAGCCCTTCTGAACTCGAATTTTTGTTGCTTTGTTTTTTGTATTAAAATGGATTGTTTAATACTCTAAGAACATAATATATGCAGACATTGAGTTAGTAAGATTATTATTCGATGATTTGGTTGTAAATAATTATATTAATATTATTATGAGCTGAAGTCATGTTTAAATGTAATGTTGTAATAGATATGGACAACGTATTGCAATGGCAGGAACACTACGCCAAACATTGTTTGAACACAAAGTAATAACAATAATAAATATGATAAATAGTCAAAAATTATACTCACTATAAAACTTACAGTTACTTTATAGAAGGGGCAGATATGCGGGTTGAATAAAGTCGTAAATTTAAATGCCCGCGCCATTTAATGATCTTTTCTAACTTTTATAGGTAATAATATTGAGTGCACGGTTGGCGTAGTGGTTAAAGAGGTCGCCTCGCCGCTTTTAACTGCGCTGGTGTTGTGGGTTCGATCCCCACACGGGACAAATCTTTGTGTGGTCCTCAAATATTTGTTTTGACTCTGGATTTGTAACAACCCGCGACATAGGAGATACTTCTAATTTGGGTATCGTTTTTAAAAAAACACACAAAAACACTAACCATCATCGGGGTTTCAAGAAACTACTTGCGTATTGGTTACACTTAACATCTAAATTATTAAATCAATCTTCAATTAATCGGGAAAATTTGATTAGAGTTTATCTAAGAGTACTTTCTAGTGAACCAAAAAGGTACGACCTTAAAAAAATAAAAAACTACACGAGAGTCAACATAACGCCTTTAGTATAGTTAAGATACCATAATACACGCCGTATTATGTTAATTTGTTATTTGAGGCATTCATAGTTTAAAAAAAAGAATTTCGAATAGTTTCATAACAAAATCACAAAGCAATTGTAATCGATCTACATAAATTACTACAATTACATTTTATGCCCGTGAGGCAATATCATTTGAAACGACAAAGTAACCAAAGTCTAATCAAGGAAATACTTGTTGTTCACTGAGCATCGATCAAATGAGGAACATAATACTAATACACAGGTGTAAGGCACTCATCATTACCCGAAAAAAATCAAGGCAAAGTATAAAAACTTCATGTAAAAAGACGCATGTAATCACACCTAGCCTACCAAGTTTAAAAACCATAATATTTAGTTACATGGCAACACTGAGTGAACTTCTACTGAGGTAGTCGATATTATGTTACCAGATGAAAAAATATATTTTTTGCTACAAGGAAACCCGTTCGGACTTCGGACATACTTTCACGAATGCCTTGAATTCGTGTGGGCATGAAAAAACAGGATTTAAGGTTTATTAACTTAACTAAAAAGTTAAAACAAAGCTTTTTGCCACAGCAGTTCGAAATGTCGTTTCAAGAAAATAGTGAGCAAACCTCGATTTTTCTTCGAGTAATTTCAGTCAGCAAAACTCGGATTTCCTTCGAGTTTTTAGTACAGTATAGAATCTTGAAGAAAATACGTACTTTGCTCTCTTGAAGTAAAAATGTATGTTATATAAAGTATATTTTTCTTTCAATGCTTTGAGCCTCAATCACACACATAAAAAAATCTTAACTTTTGATCAAATTTTAACCTAAAATATTTTCACACAAGCTGATGTCAAAAAGTAAACGAACTGTCATTGACATTTAAAGACCCATGATAAATAAACAGGTAAATATTCAAACTAAAATTAATTAAAAGGAATATTATTATTGGTAACAAAAAAAATTTAATATCAAGTTCGTATTTAAGAAATTAGCAACACCTTCCCAAGAACTCAGGCGATAACTTTCTCCGTAAACGCATTTCCAATCGATTGCCGAGGAATCGATAAAGAACGGTTCATCGATTAACCAAATTTATGTCTTACATAAATGATTTAAGTGTCCATTTGCCAAAATAAACATTAGTGTGAATTATTATGTTTACAATATAACCACTATGCACAGATTGTTTATTTTTTTCAATTCTTATTGGCTTTTACTACTGAGAACGATAATTGAAATTGGCAATTTCATTCATCACACATAATATTAAGAATCTATAAATAATTATTTTTATTAGGCATTCTATGTAATAACTGTTCAGGCATTCTATGTAATAACTGTTCAATCAATTATGTTATTCTACGTATCGCACCGTAAATGTACTGTTATTTAAAAAAATGAGGTTCTGACAAAATTATATTTTTACTTTCATAAAATAGGTACTAAAAGGTTTCAAGTGTAAGATGTATTAATTAAACATTTTAAAAACCAATCATCCATTCAGAAAACATAAAAAAACTTTCACAATATTAAAAAAAAAATACTGTACTGTTTTGTGGGATATTGTATTAATTCTTATGCAATACCTAATTAAATTCAATAAATAAATAATAGCCAATTACCAAAAGTATTCCTAATTTCCTATATCCACATTGCCTATCACAATTTGACTGCGTATCTATTCCATCAATCACGGATCTAGCCAATTTCTTTTTATTTTACAATTAGCCGGTATCGTACGATCCACACCCGTAAATTACGCATTGTGTAACAAAATAAAGTAACACAAATTGCCGAGAGTAACGTGAAAAGCGTTATATAACAATTGCTATGTTAATTGTCAGTCGATAAAGTGATGATAACACTGTAGATTTGGAGAAGGTAAATAAATAAAAAATGCGTTTATTTGCTATTACATTTTAATAGGCATTGTATATTTTAACGGCTTATAGAAAACTGTTGCATAAGATTGCAATAAAAATAACCTTAACTTATATATAGGAATATATAGGAATCCTAGCCGATTTCGGTTACGGCGACTTGTGGGATATTTATTTTACGAGCTTGGATGTTTTGCTCTTAGATGACTAATGTACCCTATTTTTTCGGTAAACACACGTGTACACCGCGGACACGTGAGAGCACCATTGATATAATTAAACGTTATATTCGAAGGTAGTCGTGCTTTCAGTTGGTCTCGTTTAGTATCTAGCTCACACCTCAACTTATGCATGAATCAAATAATAGAAACTATACTAAAAGGCTTCAATATTATGCTATCATATTAACTATTGCCTTACTATCTTTATTATTTTTTATTGCAAACTAGTAATAAGTACATGTATATATCAGTAGCGATAGCCGAGTGGGAGACCGTAGGACTGCGAAGTCAAAGATCTCGCGTTCAAATCCACTGCACAGCTCTGTCAATAAATCGTTTAGATTCGTCTTTTCGAAGATATGTGTTTATTTATTATATACATTTATCGCTCGCTTACGGTGAAGGACAACATCGTGAGGATACCTGCATGCCTGAGAGTGCCTATTAAGTACTCGAGGGTGTGTGAAGTCTACCAATCCGCACTTGACCAGCGTGGTGGACTATAGCGTAACCCTTCTCACCATGAGAAGAGGCCCGAACCTCTCCTGTTAGCCATATATTAGATACATTGTTATGAAATATCATTTCTTTTGTCCTTTGACGTTTCGAAACCAATCAATCAAGAAACCATAGTTAACGAATTATAATTAACAAGCGATCAATTACTTGAGCTCAAATGACTTAAAATAATTATCTTATACTTACTACTTATGTCTGTTTATGTTTGCATGTAACCGTCACAGTTACTGTGGTAGGCGAGGCGTGAAGCGGAGGCATGTCGGTTTCACACTCAACGATCGCTACTGGTGCTTCCAGTATCAAGATTGTGTTATTTTATTGTTCTTCATGGATAAGACGTGTTACTCATTTTGTTTTTATTGTTTTAATAAATATCTAACAACTTATTCACAACGCCATCTAGTCCCAAACTAAGCAGAGCTTGTTTTATGGGTACTAGAATAACTGATACTAATACATATATACTTTTCTTCTGTAAATACATACTTATTATACATAGAAGCACCCAGACAAACCTCCATGTTCATGCACACAAAGATTTGTCTTAAGCGGGAATCGAAACCACTCCGCCATCCGGTCGTCAGATGATTTGACGAACATGGTCTGTGTTTATTAAAGTTTTGTACATTAATATAACTACATTAATATGTAACTTTTTGACCGACTTTATCCAGCATTGTCGAAATATGAATGAGGTTGTCATTTGATTTAGAAGAGCTTCAAGATAATTATATTAAAAAAAGCCGTTCCAGAAAATTGCAAAAGTTAAAAATAAAAGTCGAAAGCAGATACATTTTCTGAAATTTGAGAATTTGTAGTAGTCTGCATAACGAGGATACAAGAGTGTTAATTGCATCAGCTATTCTCAAATTTATAAATAATATTTTTTGTGAATAACTTTTTGTAGCTCGATTTATGTCTCTCTGATTTTGGTACAAAGTATAAAAATTAAGCGAAATACATAATTCATAAAAATGTCAAAAAAAAAATCAATTAATCCTCAATATTTAAAACAAAGGAAAAATCCTTCACAAACGTTTCCACAAAGTTCATGCAAATGTTTGAAATCGATTTATTCATTGCATTTACACGAGCGAAATAAAAACGGCTTTATTTTTTCGTCTTTTAGACTAACCTTCTTGTTATCGAACAAAAGAATCGACGTGCACGATTTTGACTATTCGAGAGGTTTTTTTTTGTTGGACTGGTGTTTTTTTATTTAGCTAGGAAGAGGATATTCAATTCCTTATTCTTCTTAGTGATTCTGTGTCAGTTAATAGACTGTAGTTACCATCGAATGGGTTAAAATGTTGCGTAAATGAAATAAAAAAAAAATTGTCGTAAAACTAAAGCGTTTACAGGCAGATCACCTAAGCACGGCTAGACTATAGAGATATATTCTACTAATACTTACATTTTGTCAGCTTCATAAATTAGGAATTAGTATAGAGGAGAAAATAATTTGACGTTTCTATGTTGATAACTACGTCATAGCCGAATCAAAATGTCAAGAGTGACAAGCCGTGCTAAGGGGCCAGCGCAGGACTAAGAGTCTTAGATGTAAGAAGAAGTAATAACAACAACCAGCTTGATAACTAAGCAAGCTTTTTGTCACCTCAGTACTATCTTAATCCAAAGTATCCAATATGCTAAATCCAAACGAAGCAGACGGAATATAGATACCAGTAAGCTAGGTAATATAAACCAGAAGGAAATACTTAAGAAGAAAGTAATTGAAATCTAAACACTAATATTTCCTTTTACGTCTAAAGTTCTAAACAACATAGCACATTAAAGAAAATTTACCGTAAAATGAATGAGCAACGAAACAAACGAGCTATAAGGGATATGGCCATAGATGCTACGCTCCTAAAACGGGAAGGTGATAGCCGTATCATTATTAGTAAGCATAAATACTGGCTGCACCATGTTATTATAATTGGCCGCCTTTTACGATACGAGCAGTGATATAGTGATGGTTTCCTTCGTAGATACGGAAATCCTCATCATATATTTTATCAGTGGCAGTTTCTTCAAAGAGCTCGGATAAAGCGTCAGTTCTGGATTTTTTTAAGAGCATTTGTCATTTTACATGTGTGGCTGGATCAAACCGTTTCCTTTCCTTATAAAACAACTAAAATCACGCTGTATATGTATCAATTGTAGACCGGGCGGGTAAACTGGTGACCTGAAATACAGGCTTCCTTCTAGCTCAGCCCCAGTCTCCCACAATTATATATTGAATAAAGATATATATTATAATAATCTGTATTTGAATTAAGGACTGTTGTTAGAATATTTTTGGTGTGAGAAAATTAATATATTTGTCTATTTGTCTTGTCTAAAATCAACTAACAAAGCATAGATAATCCTCCCTAATCAAAGGAAACCTAAAAACCTAATCTATAGGAACGAGAGGAGAAAGAAGGATACAAACCAACACAAATTAAGATAGGAACAAATGGATGAACGTGACGTCACGAAATAACGTAACATACAGTTGAGACATTTTAGGTTCTGGCAAGAGGCGATCGTAGCTGGTTGGTTAAAGCGGCTGCCCGTTGTGCAGATGGTCGCAGCTTCAAATCCTGCCAGGCTTTTAACTGTTTCTTAGTATGATTATTATGATGTCAACTATGTCTCAAATTAGGTTAAGAAGCTTGATCATTGTCAAGCTTTGGTTTCTTTCGGATAAGAAAAGAAACTTTGTAAACAGATCTACAAGTATACTGCATACAGATCAAGTCCATGGATAGCTTCACACTTCTAAATCACTTCTCTCTATTTACACGGCTGGATTTCGATACATAATTGTTCTAAGTATTCATACGCATAAGCAAAGCTCACAGCATCAACAAATACCGACTGAATTACCGATAATTATTCCTCAAATCGTTCACTTTCTAAATCAGTACCCGAAGCATACTAAGTACCAATACTAAGTATAGCAATTTCATGTGTGGTATATAATTTGAGTACAAATTGGCTGGATTGTGCAACCGTGGACCGATCGGATGCCTGCAGTCGTTATGTTGATTGATGATCGATGAAAGTGTTTTATCTGTCGATGTTTTGGTCATTTCGATGCGTGAAGAAGGTTGTTTTTTTGACTGGACTGTGTATTAATGTTTATGCATAGTTGTGACGCGTGGAATGGTAAAGAGAGTGGCTGTGTTTACTGGTATGTAAATCAAATCAAATAATTTGTTTCCATGGAGCAAAAATATAAAATGAAAATAAAACAGTCGATTACTATTTGTTTTAATTCAGCCATTCATGAAAAAAGACGATATTTAGAAAGTGAAAAAGTGATTTCAAAAATTTGTTTGTGTGTGCTTATGTTGCCGACTGTACATCTATTTGTTCAATTCGATCAGTCACGACCTAAACACTCATAAATTGTAGACGGTTACTCGACTGGACATCATTTGAAATTCATTACACTTAATATATTCAATTTAAAGTCACGATTAACTCATTAATGTCATTATTCACACAGTACTTCAATAGAATGTATTAAGTAAAAAGGTTTAACAAATCTTTGCTAAGAGAGCCGTCCTTTAGATGAAACTGCAAAACAAAATTTACCAAATAATCTAACAATTTGACGATCAGATTTCATCCTTATCCTAAGGGTGGAAGGTCTTTTCCAGGTGTAAAACTAAATTGGTAACAAGACCGCACATCCGCTTGAGCAGGTGTCTTCCCACCTTGCGCAACTTGCGAAGAAAAAAAGAAAAAACAACGAACAGCTGTTACTTTTGTACCTAGATTCTAAAGGATTTTAAAATATGGCCCTTTTATGGCGCCTTTCTTGTTTCCAAGAAATTAATTACATCGAATCGTTTCGTAAGGAGTTATGGTGGTCTGATTATCTGATGGCAGTTAATCTACGTAAAATACTGATATTCAATCGAATCCGTCAGACTAGAAACAAAGAGCCGAAGAATGAGATGATGTTGATAACGACTCATGAAGATTTGAAGATTTTTTAAAAGTGTAATAGGCAATGCCCAAAATCTGTATCGCCACCAACCTTATGTCACGAATATAAGATAGTAAATAATTTCTAGTTTTGTGTATAACGATTATCTAGTAATAAGCAGGATTTAATGAAGAATAGTGATTTTCGTACTGTGCACTGATTTTTTTTCATAGAATAATCACGTGTTTTTACAGTTGGTAACTAACTTTTTCATTAAACTTTCATACAGCAGATTTTATCTAGACATAACCACATAATAGATAGCACAGCAACGATAAACGATCCCATAGTCAATTGGTCATAATCCTTTGCTATGTTATAATTGAGTTTATTACGATAAAAAAAAACCGACTTCAAAAAGTAGGTAAACTAAAAAGCAAAAAATAAATTTACTTCGCACAAAATAATACGTTTTTTCATTTAGTAAAATAGAAATTATTAAATATTTATTTTATAATTCTGAAGTCGGTGCCAAGTAAAAACAACCTTTCTACAATATCAAATTACAGTTCATACAAAAAGGGAGGCGTAATTGTGCTAGTGCGCGGTCGCCCGGTATTGGTACTTACCACAGAAATATAACTAATATTCAGTCAGAAAAAAGTTGTTAGAACGATTGATATTATCTATACAGAGTTATTAATTGTTTACTTGGCACCGACTTCAGAATTATAAAATAAATATTTAATAATTTCTATTTTACTAAATGAAAAAACGTATTATTTTGTGCGAAGTAAATTTATTTTTTGCTTTTTAGTTTACCTACTTTTTGAAGTCGGTTTTTTTTTTGTTAAAAATTATTTTATTTTACGATTTTAAGTGATGGGTAGACCGAGCAAGAATGTTTCTCGAATGAGGAGACGAAGGTTGCTTGAGACGGAAATCTTATTAATAATAGACAAGAATTAAATCCTTTCGCCTGACTATTGAGGGTCACGACCTTCCGTCATCAGCTCATTTGACACAATACCTAGCAGCAGGAATACGCGTACAGTAGTGAAAGAATTATCCTTTAACTCCTAACTATTGAGGAGTTGACCTTCCATCATCAGCTCAACCACATAAAATTATTGCGACCAAGCGTAAATCCTGGCATCTATTAATAAAATATGAGGGTTGCCCCCGATTTCTCTGGGATCCCATCATCAGGTCATGCCATGCTGACAATGGGACCACCTTTGAAATATCTCCGTTCCAACAGCTCACTTGACATCATAACTAGCAGTCTGAATATGTGTACAGTAGTGAAAGAATTATCCTTTAACTCCTAACCATTGAGGAGTTGACCTTCCATCATCAGCTCATCCACATAAAAATACGTAAATACTGGTGCAGCTTTGAAAAACACACTAAAACCATTACATGTGCCTATAAAATTCGAGGGTTGCCCTCGATTTCTCTGAGATCCCATCATCAGATCACGACATGCTGACGATGGGACCCTTTTGGAATCATCTCCTGTCTAACAAAAAAAGAATCATCAAAATCAGTTCATAAACGACGGAGATATCCGTGAACAAACATAAAAAAAAAAAAAAAACAACATATATACGAATCGAATTGAGAACCTCCTCCTTTTTTAGAAGTCGGTTAAAAATGATAAAGATCGATTTATGCTAATTGCAATTACGCGGTGATGATGTAAGAATGGCGGTGGCTACAAGAGAAGGAGTTTGTAAACAAACGATTAACAAAATAAAATAACTTGGCTATTTCGTTTAAGTTATTAACACGCTTATTTTAGCTTCACCTGTATGTATGTATGTATGTTTGTATGTATGTATGTATGTATGTATGTAACCGACTCCTTTGGACTCGATTTTGACCCACTTTAAACGGACAGATTTCATTAAAATTTTGCACACCTGTCAAAGATCGATGACTGTGTTTTTTAGTTTTTTAAACTATTATTATTTATTTTTATTGTCTAGGCTGCCCGGTGTGGAGAAGGTCGCAGATTCAAATCCTGCCGGTCCCATAATTTTTATTATGTTACCCAAAGTCACAACTGTATGCCTGCTCAAAAGGATATTTCTCGATCCCGACCTTTTTACTGATTTCTTCAATCTAGGCGCTATTTTGAGAGGACAATTCTCTTAATAAACAGCCAGATAACTTTCACAGTTCTTTCAACAAGACAAATCGTTGAGACAATCGATTTGCATTTCTTGGAGTACATTGCAAAGAAATCAGCCTCTCGCTGTGTATGATTTTTCTGTGTAATGTAAAAGTCAATCATCGTAAAAAAACTTAATTCATTAAGAAAATAAAACTGTTTTTGTATAACGATGTTTACATATTAAAATATTTCAGAAAGGCTTTCGTAACAGTAACCTTAACCTGTTACTCAAGAAAGAAAGTATATTTACGACATTCCCTTTCTTTCAACCGATACACAACCGATTTCATTTTTACCTAATGCAAATATAAGATTTAATACCAATAAATCTTGGATTCTCCTCTTACGCAAATATCATATAAATATTAAAAACCGAAAGAGTTTGTTTGTACCCGCTAATCTCTGGAAGTACTAATTGGATTTGAATAATTGTTATTGCATTTCAAAGTCAGACTTTTAGTAAAGGATCAACGCTATTTCACATCACGCTAAAACCCACGGGATCAGAGCAATAAAGGGTAAAGCCGTGGAGAGTAGTAAAGCTAAGTATTATAATAATAAAGCTATAACTGTCGTATAAAGATAATATTTACGGTTCCAATGAATGCGTGGGATTGGAAAGACGTGTTCGCAAGCCTTTGTAGAGACAGAGATTGTAGATATCGATAAATACTTGTAAGTATTGAGTACTATGAGTAGGTACTGTTATTGAATATTTGACGAGAATATTATTGGGATTTATATATTTAATTTAAACCGTTATTTAAGGTATGAAAAGTACTGTGCGATGATATTATTACATAAATATAAATAAAATAGAAAAAAGATTTTAAGAGAAATCGTAGGATTCAAGAAATTTAACTTGAAATAAGTATGGTAATTAGATAGTTCTATAAATACGTTTTAGTTCACGTGACGATTTATTGAAGCTAATAAAAAATCATAAAATTAGTTAATTTTTTTTAGAAAAATATAAAAAAGGCCAAACAATCTTTTAATATGGTCAAGTAAAATCCGTTTGCCATATTTATTGTAATAAAATTAAATCACATGAACAACTTAACCATACACTTACACTTACACCATCTTATCATCCAATAAAAGCATCCAGATTTCGTCACTTGCGCAACAAGCACAGCCAAGGCGTGAGAACGATTCTTTTCAAAATGGCCGTTGAATGTCAATGTCAGGTGACATCGGCCGAGAAAGCATGCATCTTGATTATCTTATTGTTCTTCAAAATATACTTTTCTAAGCGTTTTGTCACTTTCTAATCTTTTGTTGAAGATAATATATTTAAGTTTGACGGGAACAAATGCTTGAATTTGGTTGATTTTTGTTTCATATATCACGGCTATATTTTACATTTTCAGAGTACAGTTAACCAACCAACGAACTTAGTCCAAAATGTCATTAAAAAAACAATATAACCTTATTTTGTTAATATTAGGTATCACTTGGTACCTACCCTAAAAACAATATATATGTAATTCAAGAGCATAATACAAAATTCATTAATCTTCTAAGCAACAATAACATATTATAGTTATTCCAACTTAACCTTCAGAATTGATAGGTATTGTTTAAAAAGAAACAAACGTGTTATAATTGTACATAATAAAGTGCATTCAAATTACATAAATACTACCACTAAACCTACCTATAATTACATCCACTCCTTAATAATTTATCAATTACTCAGATAATTTCCTGATCAATATTTTCTTGAAGTGAACTAATAACAACAGGAATCGATTATGCATTTTCTGTGCTTAAAACTTGCCGCGCTAGAAGGGCTGGGATTAATTTGATTAGTGAAAAATCAACAACAGCGAACTAATACGTTGAATTGCAACATTAGTAGAACCCATAGATTTAAGACACCTAGATAAATAGCATCTTCATACAAGCGCTTCATCTAAAGTCAAAAACCAATCACGCACACAGGGAAAATACCCCGCGCCGCTTAGCCGACACACAAACATAAATCTGATGTGTACGAACGAGTCGTAATTTTCTCAGTTTCTACGTGTACTATTTCTATGCTAGACCAACACACCGAGAGAACACAAAAAATATATTTTTTATTGAATTTTATACTAAAGTGATTCATGCAAACGCAGATAAACTATATTAAGCCAACCAATTTATTCACAAAAACTCTCGTTACATGAAGGCGTGACCATTTAACAATGATCTTTTGTAACAGAAGAAAAAAAACGGCCCTGGTTTTTTGTTTCACCAAGCAGTTTTCTTTTTCATCGGTTTACATGTTGAGGTCAATATAATTTGGCTGACCTTACTTTGCAGTAATGTAATTATGAATGTCGATTATAATGTAGTCTGATTGTATTATAGGTTATGATTATTGTCTGCTACTGGATTAATTAATAACACGTCGTGATAAGGCTAAATAATAATTAGATATTACCTCGAAACATAAATATTATTTACCTTTTGGCTATACATTTTGGCAACGGGTTACATACACCGGTCGTTTTTATATTATAGAAAACGGCCGGTACTAATTCCCGTTCAAAATTACTATAATAATCATGCAACGCGATAGATTTAAACCCAAATAGATATTCCCTTTCAGTAGATAAGAATACAATTTATAAGTTCGGTAAAAACTATTCTCTTAACTAGTAATGGAGAAGTTTACGTCAAATATTTCTATAGATAAACATGCTTATTGCCATACATTTTGGATCAGAGATAATTAAACTGTCAAATTAATATAAATTTTCCCCGGGCCGGGTATAAGCTGTCAAAATTCATACATTTCTAGACTTTGACGTGAATTTTATTTGGAACGCGCACTCTGCTCGCACAGTGGGAATAATGTCATTTCATACTTATAGTTGTCTCTAGTTAAATGCATGCTCTCTGTTCATCATCGTCTGAGCGACATCTAGAGGCTGAATTTGATTCTTGACCAATAAGAGCCATCCATTTTGACACATCATTTTTCTTTTGATTTAGTGAATAAAACATTTTGAAAGGCATTTCGGGTGCAATCCGTCATTAAATGAGCTATTACAATCAGGATGGATCGTTTAACTCAATCAAAAGAGAAAATAACAATCACAAACATAAATAACTCCCGTAAAGGACCAAATTTTAATTAACTTACATTAAAGCTCACAATTAAATGACGTAATCATTAAGAGAAATTAAATAATTGAGCAAAAATAATTGAAATTCAAAAAACCACCCACAACAGATTATTTTGACAGGACATAGCTATTAAAACAAAATATTGTTATTGAAAATCATGTTAACAAGAAATAATATGATTTTAATGGCCATATATGAGTCACAATACTAATAACGCCCCGATTTCACCAATCGTTTTAATCTACGGTTTATAAACCGATATTTGCATTGCACGCATTGCCTCGATGGTCTAGTCGTTAGCATATGCGCCTCTCACCGCGAGGTCTCGGGTTCGATTCCCCGCCCCGGTCGGTTAAAGTGTTATTTGTGAACAGGATGTGTCAGGCAATTCGCAATAGCAGCACGGAGTTGGCAGTACGCCCGTTGGATGGCGATAGGCTCACTCCCTATCCCATGGGACTTAAACATAACAGGTGAATTGTGGGTGTTGTACACCGCTGCCACACCCTTCTGGGTAATATAGGCGTGATGTTATGTTATGTGTATAAATTTGCATTGCATCCCTCTCTTATTCAAGACAGAAATCAAAAACTTTAGTTTTGCGTTAAACTTGACTTTAAATAACACATTGTTTTTTTTTTTTTTTTTTTTGTTACCTCTTAAGATTTTTATGTGAAATTATGTACAAATAAAGTTTTTTCTATCTATCTTTTTCTATCTATTGGTGAAATTGGCCCTCAGGATGCGGATAACTTTTAAAACGGATCTGACGTAACAGTTTAATATTTTTAATTGTTTAGTGACGGATAATGGATATCGAATACACATGAGAAGATCTCTTACAATTATTAATTGAAAGTAATTGGTATTGAAAGTACTATTTCCTGAGTTTAATTAAGTAAAAGCTTTGACCACTAGTTGAGGTACTTCCTTTTTAAATAGAAGTTGTATAATAAGTTAACATAGGTAAACATATACATACATAAATTAATTGATTAATAAGCTTGTTAAACTATTCTAAAAAGAACTTATTCTAAAAAAAACATGAATAAAGGTTGATGACAATAAATCCGTGTAAAAATGAAGATAATACAGAAGCTAATGTAGATTTAAAATGACTAAATTCGAAAAGAGATTCTACCTATCATTTTATAATTTGAAAATAGAACACGACTTTATTCGACACATCGTTAAAATAAATATTCGACTGGAAAAGATACGAATTCTAAAACTTTACGAGAAAAACCTTGGAAACATGAACACTCAGCAATCTGAAGAGATATATAGAGAGTAATAGTCTCCATACTTAATGTCTATACATATAGGTCCTTATTTTATAGGTTCGCTAACAACAGCTAAATTGACAAGGAAAAGGATGTAGTATTAGCTGATTTTATTAGCTGTTTCTGGTATAAATTAAATTGATTAGTCATTCAGCAATCGATTTCATCATTAATACTTATTTGTCTCTGATAATCACGGCATCACGCAAACGGATTGACCGATAGCGCTGATTCTTTTTTTGTTGTGTTTGGTATTGTCAGGAGATGGTAATTATAAAAGAAAATCATATAAACTTGTGCGAAAAATTTGCAAATTTAAAAAATACTTAACGTTTGCTACTTAGCGTTTTTGACAATATATATGCTTTTAAATGTAACTTTATGGGGTTCGACATAAGATTGATAGAATGCGTGTTGCAAATCGACAAATACGATGTTTTTATAGTTAAGACAGGTCAGCGTCTGTTGGGTCAGCTAGTTCAATAAAAAATCACAATTATTTTGGGAGTTTTAAAATGGTTTAAATTACTAGTTTACTATAAACCGTTATGTGGACAACTGTTTATTTATTTAAATCTTCGTTAAATCTAAAAGAAACCTAGTATTTATTCAGGTATTTCATTCCAGTATGTTTTAGAGTAGTCATGTTGTAGACGGTAATAAATTACAGCAACTTTCGTTTCAATATTTGTCATCATAATAAATATTAACAAGTTATCGCGACATTTATGGACCAAGCCTCTTATCTTGATTAGTAAGACAAACATTTCGTTTTGTACTTAATATATAAATTTACTAGCTTTTTCTCGCGGTTTTACCTGCTTTGAGGTTAGTGCTTCGCTCCCGGGGGCTGTACCGTGATATCAAATAACCTTAAATTTCTTAAAAAAATACTGTCAAATACAAAAACAATCACCAAAATCCAACCAGTAGTTACGGTGATTAGCGCGTTCAAACAAACAAATAAAATCTATAGCTTAATTAGACTTATGTTTTTTTTTTAAATAACACATTAGTATACATAAAAACGTCAGAGAATCGATCGCTCAAAATCAGAAGTGACAGTTATTAATTTCCGTTTTTTACCTACACGAATCAATTATGACTCATAAACAAAGGCTAGAAAAGAAAGCGTTAATAAACAAGATCGAGCACGTTTTTGTAGCAAGTGAGAGCATACCAGTTTCATAACATACAAGTCATACGACACATTATAACGAGAGAGGGAATTATGGAAAGTCATAAAATTATGGCACATTTAAATAATAATGGCAAAAAGCATGAAGCACTTTACCTCATTAGTTTTATTATAAAATATTAAACCATTTCATATTTACTTAAATTACGTTACTATTATCAGGTATAATGGAGCCGATTTTATTTTTTGAACAACAGTAACTTCGGTGTAAGATTTTCGTTTCTTTTGTCAAAAAATAAGATAAATTTATATTTGTTAACAAATTATTTGCTTTCAAAATTAATTTTAATGTCTAATGAATAAATTGAAATTTGCAATATTAATTTAAAACCAATTACTTCTGTCTACTATCGCTTTTTTTTTAATTCTATCATAATGATTCTCTAATCACATATCGACAAGGGTTACGCAAGATCTCTGTCAGGAATTCATCATTAAAAACTTTGACACGATGTGATTTATTACCTTAATTCACTTACTCATAAATGATTTAATTAAAATACTAATCTACATGTCAACAGCATTCCTGTTACATGTAGAAATCACTTTCTTCCGATCTGCAGCGATTAACCAACCATTTAATAATTTAAAAAAAAATACAGCAAGAATACCATCCTAATAACAAAGATCAAAGATAAAATAATAAATGTCTAGACTAGTCACATCGTATTGTCGACAATCATTTGTTTTTAAACTTCAGTCCAAATATTAAATTGAAATCGAAGCTTCAGTAGTTTAGCATTTTTCTATTAGATTATGATATTCATATTGGAAGTCGGTATAAAGTGGCTATCCGAATCACATACGTAATTCAATCGATCCGTAAATTTTATAGTTGGTTGAAAGTAGTTGAAACAAATTCTAGATTAATTTACATACAGACAGTAACTTATCGATAGCCATTCCGTATTGCGGTAAGTATACACCGAAAGTACCAAAAGATATTTTAAACACTGACATAAGACAATCAATCTACCATCTACAATCAATCAAAGACATAACAAATAAGTAGAAAGTGATATTAATTTTAATTCAATGTCGAAATCCCTCACTCAAAAATAATGAGGTAGCTTATGATGTTTTAATACGGTATTTAGAATTGAAGCGAGAGTGATATGCAGTTTCTAAAGGTCGATGGAGGTCAAAGGACTACGTAATCTTCGGTAATAATCTTTGGTAAGTTATGAATAGTTATGATATAATAATATTCTGTTTAGTTTTTTGATAGCCGTTTAGTTACGATGTCTGTTGTGACAGTGATTTAAGACTTTATTTGGACTAGGTTTAGAACACTTTCTCCAATGACATGATACTTTCGGTTCAAATAAAAAGCTTCTACATGACATTCCTATTCACGAACGCAACAAGCTAACTTTGCGAAAAAACGAGATAGCTCACGGTCATTTTAATCGATTTTACATAAGAGTACCTACTAATAGACAACGCCTTTATAAAAAAAAAACATTTTGCAATTTTTCCAACAACAACGAAATGGTCGTTAAAAACACAGAAAAGTAATGATTAGTACCAAATATTATTTTCCGTCAAAATCAATCTGATGTTGATACTAAATAAGTCTGTCCAAAGTCTAAAACAGACATTTCACGCAGCATGTAACGATTAATACCTTCGATATATATTTTATCTTTATCTTATCGGAAACAGACGGAATCGATCGGTCGTCTATCAGAATAAACTTATGCCATTTTTTATCGATGTCGATGCATGTCATCTGTTTCGACTGTAGGAAAATTACTATTGATTTTCACGTGTTGCTTACAGCTCTTTTTATTTAGTTCGAAACAGGCTTTGACTGTAAAGCCTATTAAAGTCTAGATGGGCTAGATATTTTTGGAATGTATTTTTTTTAAATCGAGTTATGTTTTCAATTTTGTCAACTTATATTGTATGTTTATTTAAAAAGATTCCGTACTTAGCGTAACCTCTTCGGGTTATATGGTATTTTAGTAACATAAAATTACGCCTATATTACCTAGAAGGGTGTTCCAGAGGCGTACGAACCCACACTTCACCTGTTATGTTTTAGGTCCCATGGGATAGGAGGTTAGCCTATCACCATCCAACGGACACAAATCCAACTCCGTGCTGCTATCGTGAATTTTATAATGGAAAGTTACACAAATAACATTTTGCTCGACCCAGGAATCGAACCCGAGACTTCACGGTGAGAGGTGAGCATACGCTAACCACTAGACCGTCAAGGTATTTTAGTAGTCCGAATGAGTTTGTATATATCCTTTTCTGCCAGTTAACTTGTCGTAAGCGGCTTGGCTGAGAAGCAAAGGCCAATAACAAATGTATTTCTTTCCAAATCTCTTCTTCATTATCATTTAACGCCAATATCAACTAGCCATGTGCCAGCATTACTATAATCAAGCCATGTAATCGCCATTTCCCTTTCGATCACCATGTTGAACAATTTCTTCGACCGTGATCGATCACCGAGCACAAGCAAGTTTCTAACATCATGTTGTGTTGTCGAAGTGTCATTGCATAAGTTAGATAAGACTGCGAAGTCATCAATCATTGTAAACGTTTATTGGAGGTCAAATGGTGTCATTATGGAGAAATTACGATAAGAAAAACTCATGTTACGTGTTTTTTTTTTTTTTTTTTAAAGCTTACTAGCAATTTGCAAATACAAATTACTAGTATTCTTGTTAACCTCCTCCAGCTAAGCTTAATTCGCTTGTGTTAGGAGGAAGTTTACGTCCGTGGTGTAATGGCCAGGATTCGAACCCACGACCTCTCGATCGTAAGACCGATGCCTTATCCATTGCGCCACGGCCGCTTAAAAAGCTGTTTTTATAAAGCCTTGTAACAAGGTTTTGGTGATTTTAAGTATTGTGTAAAGTCGGACTTAAATTAATTTTGGTATCGCTAACGTTTAAATTAAACTACAAACAGAAAAATATTTTCTACTTATTCTTCAATACTTTTCGGCCCAAAATAATGATAAATCATGGATATTTGACTTAAATCGGAAAACAAGTCAATAGTATTGTGTAAAGTTGAACATAAATGAATTTTGGTATCGCTAATGTTTAACTTCAGCAACAAACAGGAAAATATTTTCAACTATCTCAAATATTTTCAGATCCAAAATGATGATAAATTTTGAATAATTAACTTTAAACAAATGTTTTAAAAAATAATGTTCTTTGTGACTTTTTATGAATTATATTCTTCAATATTTTAAGGCCTAAAATTATGATTCAAATTTATTTAATGCAATGAAATTATTAATTAAAAATAAAAAAAAAACAATTTTGTACTAACCTAAAGTAAATGACTTAAAGGTAAAGTAAATATCTATGTACAACCCTAATCCAGTGGGCAACGTTCCCAAAATGCTGGCAGCATTGCCACGTTGCATGGCAATGCTCAACAATACAATACTGAAGTATATTTGTCTTAAATCAAAGACAACCAAAACATAAAATATGTCTTTCGTGACTTTTAATGTATACGCATGATGAAGATAAAACTACAAAAGAGAATATTGCTGGTAGTCACGCTAGTGCATTTAAAAAGATCACAGTTCTCACCCATAAAATGTCGATTAGCGAAGTGAAATTTGACATTACGCACATTTTCGGCGTAACGACTGGAGGCAAAAGTTGGATAGTTGCCGCCAAACTTAGCAATGTTGCCAACATAATAGGGCTATCAAAATCGTATAAGTGTGTACGCACTACTTATGCCAAGAATACCGCTTTGAGAATACGAATCGTGAATAGTGTACTTTTTGGCGAATCCGGAAACATAAAAGATTTTTTTTTGGAAACAAAATCATTTTGTCATGAATGTATGACACAAATACAAATTCAATATGACAAAATTATAATTGTGGGAAAAAGTATATTTTTTTTTATTATTTGGCATTATTACATTATAATTTGTATATGTGTGTGTAAATCGAGATCGATGTTATTATTTAACAGTGCAGTAAATTGTAGCTACTGATATTTTTTTCTATACATTTATCGTTTTGCAAGAAAGCGATGAAAATAATGCGTTAAGTCGATATTAGTCGAATACGAATATTCGTCGTTACAACACTTAATGCCAACATAATAGGGCCATCAAAATCGAATAAGTGTACGCACTTTGTGTTGGTACACCACTGGGGGCGAAATGCTACGCTTTCACCCACTCACCACGGAAATGCGAGATATCCAAGTGAAGCAAGGATGTTCGAATACCAAATTATGTATCCACTTCAGGCGATACTCAGCTGACATAAGCGGGAATTCCGGGTTCTATTTACACAACTTTGTAACATAAATACATAATGGTTACTTGGTCTGCGTCTTATTGTCTTCTATTCCTATTGAAACGTCAGCAGAAATGAAAAAAAAAATGTTTAGGTTAGTAGAAACATTGTTATTTTTTTATTCCTGACGTTCCATATAAAATATTCCTTTTTAAATCATCGAATCAATTCTGAAACTGGTTGATTTATTTTGTTTCTTTTCAATTGAGCTTTGTTTCTGTTTTGTTGTATTTCTCATTCATTTATTGATTCCATATTAAGTTTTTACAACTGTCATTATTAACATGTTTACATCCAATAAAAGCAACTTCAGGTTCTGATTTGATTGCCAGATAGATAAAAGAATCTATTGGGTTTTTCTGACAAGATATAAGTATTGAAACTATCTCAGCAAACAGGATGTTGAAATTAGAGTATCTACTTAGATATTGTAAAAAAGGTATAAAATTTAAATCGCAAGACCGAGGCAGTTATTAGACCGTAAAATTTCTTCACCGTCTCATCCGTTTTAACTCGGCATACTTATCCACTTGTCTAAATCGATCATAAATAAATTAGGCCCTTCAACTCAAGTAGGTAGTACCAACAGCATAACATAAATTTAAAAAAAGAATCTGGACCGCTTCCAGCGACCTTGGGCCAAGAATGCGCGGGCTTTAAATTATAGATTGTGCTACTTAACCATAGACAAAATCACCGATTCGATAGACAGGCGCCATCTTGCATTTCTTGCAGCAATCTATTATATTATTGAAAGATTATGTAATATTGTACGGGGATTTGGTAATATATAATTTTGTAAATCGTGCACCTACGACGATTTTACGTGACGAAGGTAATTGCGTGTCTTATGTCATTTGCGCTTTGAAATGTTGTATCGTAACTCCAAAACTTTTTAAGTGAGTTGAGGAAAGTAAATTACTGTCAAATGTATTTACGTTAATGGATTGGCCGCCATGTTTAAATTTTAAATAAATGTGGCCGTTGGTTGTTCGTTTCTATTAATTCGACGGCATTGACCCATATAAGTGTTACGTATGATGTCATGGTGTGAGGAAAAAATACTCATCACAATCTAGTCCTATAATAATAGACACAAAAAAACAAAATCAAGAAACTAGTGTGTGGTGAACTGATGTTGATGAGTGCCATTTTAGTAGCTCATAAAAACTACGGAACTACATGGTTAATCGATGTTGAAAAATACTTCTACGAATATTATTACTAATGTTTGTTGTCGAACACTGAAGGTAGAACAAAGACATTGCCAACAATTTATACACTGATTGTTAACCTACTTTTAAAGCAATCGTATTTTAAATCGTATCGTTCTTTTTTTAAATAACTAACCACCTAATTGATACTGGCCGGCAAGACTTCTTAATTACTGAAAGCGATAGTGATTGTCTTAGAAAAAGTGAATGTGGCAAGTTGAAAGCCTAAATTCTAGATTAATAGTCAGCACAGTAGTCGGACAACAAAATAAAATAACCCACCCTGTTTTGATTTATCGATTAATCAACATTATAATGAATATATCGATCAATTTGGAAAGCTCGTTACGAATCAGACTAGCTGTAATGTAGGTATTCATCAATTAGAGCAAAGATTTATGTTTGTAATCATATAAAACAGATGTCTTAAAATTTGTTACAACTAGGCCATGAAGCCGTGTGAGAGCAAGTTATAAAAATATATTAGATGATAAGACCACCCAGGCATCACTTATAGATTATATCAATAGGTGCTTTGATTCTAATTTATTTATACTAGTTTTACGGCTTCTGGTCCGGTAGCTAATTTGCTTAGCGATAGAACAAAAACGTCTTAGTTGATACATTGCTTGTTAAGTTAACTGTAGGAATAATAACAAAACTTCTTATTGATTATTTTATAGCATTCAGAATCAGAATCAGAATCAAAATGTTTTATTTGTTAAACATAGGTACAGTGGGCCAAGCAATTAGGTATGCAGGGCAAAAACTTCTATGCCATAGTGCAAACTGACTGCAATAGATATGTATGTGTGTATTACATATGTAATAAGTGTAATATACCCACTATTTAGATATGTAACTCACTTATCTATAACTGGTGTAGTAAGTCATTACTATGACTTAGAAGTTTTTGCCCTGCATAGCTAACTCGTTGGCCCACTGTACATACAATAATGGTCTTAACAAGTTCCAGAGCGCTATGCTATGTCATCACGACATACAAAATGGGTATAAAAGATAGTAATAATTAATTATATAAGATTATAGAGTAATAAAATGAAATAATTGATTTTACATTGAGCAAGTATATTGTAAAATTAAAAAATTATTTAATGAATTGAAAAAATAAAAATTGAAATGTAAAATAAAGTCATTGTCAAAAAATATCATTGCACACAAGTCAAAAAAAATTAAAAAATATTGTTACATAATTTTATCATTTAAATATTCCTCCACGGTATAATAAGCCTTTTGTTATATAAATGATTTGACATTATGTTTAAATTTATGAAAATTCTTAATTTCTAGCAATACTTTCGGTAAATGATTTTAAACCCGATTTAGCTATGCTTAGCAAATAATACTAAGAAACAGTTGAAGAAGGTCGCAGGTTCAGATCCTGCCGGTCCCATATCAATGCTATAAGAATTTGAAATGACGTACGCGTTCATTCTTTACAACATTTATGCTGAATGTAAATTCGCCATGTTGGTTTGTATCCTACTTAAGATAGGAACAAATAGATGAACGTGACGAAATGACGTAAAATACAGTTGGGAAATTTAAGGTCCTGGCAAGAGGCGACCGTAGCTGGTTGGTAACGCGACTGCCCGGTGTGCAGAAGGTCGCAGGTTCAAATCCTACCGGTCTCATATCTTTTTCAACTGTTTCTTATTATAACAACAAAAGTTTATGTATGTGTTAAAAAGGCTTACGATTCAATAGATTGGTCTCCAATTAACAATATGAACTATACATTTACCTGCACTGGCTATTTTGAACCCAAATAAGTCTAATTAGGGAGTCAAACTTACGATCACTGGTCACCTGGTTCAGGTAAAATTGATAAGACATAGTTGCTGACAAATAAAAGCACTGGAAAATCATGTAATGATAGTGGGTGAAGATCACCGGAAGCACTGGGTACTCCATCTAGTCCATTTTTACAACTTGTCGCAGTACTAATTACACTACATAAACATAATAACAGGTACAGTCAGGAAATTGTCCGTAATGATGGACCTGTCCCGTTCTTTGACATAGCCAGTCTCATTAACGTGACAGTCGATCATGCAGCGAATGTCTACTTAGCGGTATTAACAGATTAGTTAGATTATTACTTAACTAGCGACCCGCCCCGGCTTCGCACGGGTACAATGCTGATACTAAATACACTACAGAAAAACTGTGAACGTTGTATATAAAAACACAGCGGCCCGCTCCGGATTCGCACGGGTATATAATATATAGCCTATGTCACTCACTGAAAAAATGATTAAAATCGATCCAGTAGTTTGATTTATTAATTACTGCCCGTGGCCCGCACGCGTTAAATTTGGAGTAAAACAATTCTCCCTTTCTATGCATGTATTATACATAAAAACCTTCCTCTTGAATCACTCTATCTATTGGAAAAAACCGCATCAAAATCCGTTGCGTAGTTTTAAAGATTTAAGCGCACATAGGGACAGAAAAGGCGACTTTGTTTTATACTATGTAGTGAAGAAGCAATTTGAGTTTATGCCTTGTCTGGCAATCTCGTTTTTCCACCGTGTAGTTAAAAAAACAAACGAATATGTTAGGAAGGAAGATTTAGACATATTTTACGACCACAGTCAGTTTCGCAATGTAATAACGAAACAATTTTTAGATCCATAATAATAATAATAATGATAATTATTATCCATATTCCCGAGATACGGAAACGTTAACCACATAATGATAATTTATTTTTATTTACTATTATTCTAATTTATTATATCCTATCGACATATTCATTATAATTATACCATAATATATTGTGAATTATTTAGATTTTAGATCATGTTATTTATTTTAATATGTAAGTTTCGAACTTAGCCATACACATAAGCGGAAACTGTCAATTGGCTTACATTGTTATTTATATAAGTTGATTGTTTTAAAAGCTGTTTGTTTCCCAAAATATATAAATAAATATAAAAGAGGATTTTACATGTATAGTTGAATTAAATGATAGAAAAGTGGGTGAGATTGTCAGGTGCGATAAAATAGCAGGGAATAGAAAAATAGATCTCTCAAAAGTGAAAATACTTATAAATAAAATACTAATACTATATTTATTTACTTATATTAGGTATCTTCTGTACCTATCTTTACTTTAAGGAAGTTGTATAAGCAAAATGAAAAATTTAAAAATGTTTCAAAGAGCCACACATCCTGAAAATACCACGCTTTCTCTTTTTTAAATCTGTCCATCCAATGGTTGCCTGGCAGAAATTGCGTCAAGCGATAAGGCCGCCCTTTGCATATTGTTATTGTCTTTCAATAGCTGTCTTTGGTTTGTAATGAAATGGTATGCATATAAAGTTTTATCTATCTATCTATCTATTACAAAAGAGATATAAAATCTCATTTTTATTTATTTATTATTTATTTATTTATTATCTTAATGGAGGAGGTCCAACAGCTTATTCTAATTTGACTAAAAAATGTTACCAGGTGATAGATAGCCAATTACAGGTCCTCGCGTTTAGTAATACATTAAATACATTTTCCAGAAACAACTAACTAAATACATAAAATTAAATTACACATAAACATCAAAGTACTCAAACAATATACAACCAAAGTACAGTACAGGTATTGCAGCGTTCTAGGCAAAGAACTGTTCACTCATTCGTCGCCTCGCCACCGGAATACTAGTGCAGAATAAATCCAGGTCTAGATCTTTAGCCGTTGAGTTAAAGCTCATGTTTATTATTTCTGCACAATTACATACATCAAGAACGAAAATAAACACAAAACATAACATAACATCAAGCCTGTATTACCCAAAACGGTGTGGCAGAGGTGTACAACACCCACATTTCATCTATTATGTTTAAGTCCCATGGGATAGAGGGTGAGGCTATCGCCATCCAACAGGCACAACTCCAACTCCGCGCTGCTATTGTAAGTTGCCTGATTTAGGAAAGTTCACAAATAACACTTTGTCCCACCCGGGAATCGAAACCGAGACCTCATCGTGAGAGGCACATATGCTAACCACTAGACCACGAGGCAGAACAAAAATTAAACCTCGCACAAGATCATAATAATATTATAAGAGACGTCGAGATGGATACGGCGGGATATGCCAGTTGACCTATAGTATAGCTAAGACCAGTAGTAAAACTAGTAATAACACATGAATTATGTTTTAATTATGATTTATTATCTATTGAATCGAACAATGCAGGTGATAAACAAGGAGCTTAAGCTGTAGGCTTGTTAATCTTTAACGAGG
The DNA here is from genome assembly GCA_905147285.1 of Hypena proboscidalis. Lineage (NCBI taxonomy): Eukaryota > Metazoa > Arthropoda > Insecta > Lepidoptera > Erebidae > Hypena > Hypena proboscidalis. The sequence continues at coordinate 6,138,533 of LR990147.1, forward strand.
GAAACCTCTACAGTAATAATTACCGGCCATTACAATATTATTAATCTGTGAAGGCCACCAATGGGAAAGTAATGGAAGATTGGAAATCGAAATTTGTTTGGATAATATAGAATTCATAGCTTCATTAGGATACTCATAAAAACATACGCCTATAGTACCCAGAAGGTAGAAGAAGGCAGAAGGTAATACAGCTAGGTTCACAAGATTAGTTAAAGTGAAGGCACACGTAAATGTATTAAAGTGCATTAGGTACTGATACTGTCTCCCTGTACTAATATAGGCGGGATATTGTTTTGTAGTTTTAAGTAATGATTTTTATAGCTAGTGGACTAAGCAGTGGCATTTGATATTTAAATGAGATATATTTAGGTATTTATTTAATTAATTTAAAATATTAAATTATAGTATGTACATTTAAATATTCTAATAACTTAATAAAAAAAAAATCAAAATTTAATACCTAACTATTTACAGCTGTAAGAAAAATAAAACTAAAAATTTTTAAAAGTTATGCGTCAAAAAATACTTCCGCATCAATGTCATGAAAATTAAATGAAATGAGATTAGCATATATTATAAAAAAACTCTGTCTAGACAACAAATGCACCACGAATTTCATCAATTTCCTAAATTGACATGATTAGATCAGCTAGGACATAATGTCGATGCAAATAACCAGTAAACATGTACTCATCTACATATTACGCAGACCAAATACCTTAATTTTTTTTTTTTTTTTTTTTTTAAAAAACGACGCCCGCACTAGGAATAACTCCTGTGTCGCGGGGGTGTTCACAAACATACATTTCACACACAAAGCACACCCAGAGTCAGAACAAATCTTTGCGAATCACACAAAGATTTGTCCCATGTGGGGATCGAACCCACAACACCAGCGTAGTTGAAAGCGGCGAGGCGACCGCTTTAACCGCTACGCCAACCGTGCACTCAATTAATTCCTTAATTCCTTTATTTTACTCACTTAATTACTCACTTAATTCCTTATAAGTAGAATAGGCATGAAAATGACTAGGTTCCCACACGTAAATGAAATGCCAGGCCTCAAGAATAGCAAGAAATCAGCCAACAGGGAACGTTTACGCGGTTTTCTCGTAAAATGTCGCATAAATCCGCGCGGCTCTTTTTACATGATTACTGAGAAGTTCTCTTTATTATGTACTTTTGTGGGATTAACTAACGGACTATTAAAAGAGAATTATACTTCTTCAGCCAGCACTTATTCATGTATAAGGAGTACCGTCTAATTAGAACAATATACCTCAGGTCTACTAAGCAGGCTATTTTAGAGATTTTTTTTTAAATATAATTCTTTTATAAAAAAAATATTACCAAACATATAGCAAAACACTAAAATCAACTGTTAAAACATCGAAAAAATTAGACTATATTCGACGAATGCATAAGTCAGATAATAAGATAAAAACAATGTGGAATATAATTAACACAAAAACAGGGAAAACAAAACAACTTAAGTATGAAAACATAATTTTAAAAACTAGTCAGGACGAAATTACAAGCCCGTATGAAATATCTAACAAATTTAACAATTTCTTTGCGACAGTTGGCCAAAATAAAACACCTAGCACTAGCACTAGTGACCCCACTGGACTACCCGTTACCAGTCCAGCGGTTTGTTCGATGTACTTGCGTCCTGTAAATCAAAAAGAAATTACACAAATTATAAAATCAATTAAAAATAAACATAGCTGCGGTATAGACGACATCCCACCAATTTTACTAAAACAATGTGCAAAAGAGATTTCTTATCCGGTGACACTATTAATAAATCAGAGTTTTGATGAAGGCCAATTTCCAGATGATTTGAAGATTTCCTTAGTAAAACCAGTACATAAAAAGGGAGACACATCAAATCCTAACAATTATAGACCAATAGCCTTATTACCAACTTTTTCAAAAATATTCGAAAAGGCCATGTGTAACAGACTTTATATCTTTTTAGAAAAATATAATGTTCTTGACGACTGTCAAAATGGGTTCAGAAAGTCAAGATCTACCACTTTAGCAGTGTATAAATACATCCAGATGGCTCTTCACCACATAAATGATAAGAAGCATGTAATAGGACTGCTACTAGATATGACCAAGGCATATGATAAGGTTTTGTACAACATATTACTTACCAAATTATATGGCTGCGGGATCAGGGGACCTGCATATGCTTGGTTTAAATCATATTTAAATAATAGAACACAAATAGTTCAGGTGGAACACTACGATAGGGATAAAAAACAAATCACATCAGTAAGATCAGACGAAATAAAATTAACGTGCGCAATTCCTCAGGGCAGTGTACTTGGATGTATATTATTCCTAATATACATCAATGATTTACCTAAGATACTGAATAAAGAAAATAATTTACCCATATTGTTTGCAGACGATATCTCAATACTAATTAAATGTGATAACCCTAATGATTCGAATTCTTTAGTTCAAAATACCCTCTCTACCGTAACCAATTGGCTTCAAATCCATAATCTAGAAATAAATTCAAATAAAACGAAAATTATGCAGTTTAGATCATACAATAAACCACCCCTTGACATAAACGTAGTATTCCAAAACACTCCCCTGGAGGAAGTGAATTCATCATGTCTGCTTGGATTAAAAATAGATACTCATATTAATTGGAAAAGTCATATTGAAAGTATAAAATCTAAATTATCGAAATTCACCTATGCCCTTTTCCAAATAAAACAAAGCACAAATACTCAAACAGCTTTGTCAGCATACTACGCATACGCATACTCGTGGCTGCGATATGGTGTCATGCTGTGGGGAAACAGTGTGAACAGTAATGAACTATTCATAATGCAGAAAAAATGTATAAGAATCCTCACCCATATAGACAGCACTGAAAGCTGCAGACCATATTTTATTCAACTTAAGCTATTAACACTGCCATCAATATATATACTGGACATTTGCACATTCGTTTACAAATATATTAATACCTTTCTTAAAGTTGAAGATACCCATAGCATAAATACACGCCACAAAAAAAGGTTATACTTGCCACCATCCCGTATAAAAATGCTTAACCAAAGCCCATATTATATGGCAATAAAAATATTTAATAAACTGCCAAATGACATAAAGAACCAAGAAACTTTATTGTCCTTTCAAAGGAAACTTAAACATCACCTTATCCAAAACTGCTACTATTCAGTTAAAGAATATTTAGATAATAATTCATTAAATTAATGTAAATTAAGCAATAAAACCCAATGAAAATGGATATACATACATATATATGACTACACGCATAAATATATATTTTCATTATTATAATATACATAAAATTATGTGATAATATGTCATATTTATATTATATTGTTCTAGAATTTCCTCCTACTATATAAATGAATAATATTGTATAAAACAATCAATGTATAATGTGTGCAATGATGTAAAAATAATAAGGAATAAGAGATTTTTAAACATTGGTATTGTCATTAGTGCTTTGAGTCTAGTTTAGTTGATATGGAAATTTTGCTATGTATAATAAAATATTGCAACGCCTGCAAAAGGCCGCTAAGTATTAAGGACCTATGTAATTATTATTAAGACCAAAATGTAACACTTAGTAAGCAATAAACGATTTGAGTTTGAGTTTGAGTCATATTATTTGCTCTAAATATGGTACAAAGAGGTGTTATCACATAAAACATGTTTATTAGTAAATATATATATAATTTATATGATTATAAATGAGATTGAAGCTATGATAAAATATCAATATAATATGTATGTGTATGTATGTATTAAAAATATTTGAGGGTCAGGCGGACTATGATTTTTCCATACAAACGGAATGCTTTAATCACGACCTTATCACCAAATTATCATTTAGGAATATCATATCATATTATTAAGTTGATAGTTATTAAACAGACTTCTCAATCTTCCATGAAACAGTAGGGCCTCAAGATTAATTACCACCAACAAAATTTATAATCGGACCACCGTCAGCCCAAATTTGTATCCCGCCTACATTTCGACCACCTGGCTTACGTGGTACCAACTTCGGTACAAAGTATGATGGTCCATAAATCATTTGAAACCAGGAGAGTTCCCACCGGCGCCAGGCGATCACTTTGAAGAGATTGATAGCGTTGGATAGCACTATTCATCACGAGCCGGCCCACGAAGTACGGCTGGAGTGCTACTGATGGCTGTAAGCGTGGAGTTAATATTTAACAAGCTTGTATGGAGCTGTTGCACGATCAGGTCACCAAGACACGGACTTGCCCAGTTTGTGGGCCAACATCTTTGCACAAAAACTGTTTTTTTTTTGGTTTAAAGCTTAGTTTTACCGAAAATTTACCTAGGGTCGGTTTTACCAGCAATTTAATTCAAACGTTTTATAATTCAGTCTCTCTAGCTCAGGTCAAATTAAGAACATTTTTTTTTTAATTTACACTGTGTCTAGATTCTGCACTACGGGATATAATCCCACCCACACGCCCACCACTGTGACTCCTGAGACGCCAGGATCTACAGCGGTAACCAACTGAAAGGCACCGTGCATGACACACGGGCAATCCCAGGGAGAGTTAAAATTATCTTGGAACCCGCAACGAATTTAATCAGAAGTATATAGTTGGAGTTGGAAAGTATAATTACTAGATTCTGCACTATGAGATATTAGTTTCGGTTTCCGCTAATCGCTATCACTTCGACCTAGCTCATCCAAAATACGTAATGGCTGGCAATCTACGTTAAACAGATCTATTGTGTGGGCCGAAGCCCTAAAGTGGATCAAGTACAGGTAATTTTGTAAGAGATCCTCACTTAAAAGACTGTGAAACTGTTGGTCAAGACTGCCGTGATAATGTACTGTTTTAAAATGTTTAGCAATTTATAAAAACAAAATGGTTGCCTTAATTATTCGTAAGAATTAGTTATAACTGTTTTCGTAAGAATGGGTTCAAAAAATTAGTTAATGCTGTTGTAATATAGATATTAACACGGTGACGCAAAAAGAGCTTTAGATGTTATTGTCATTCTCATGCTGATTATAACAATGTATAGATAGATAGATAGAAAAAACTTTATATGCACATCAAATTTGTGACAAACATACAAAGAAATAGGTACTTACTTAAAACTATAACGTACAAAGGGCGGCCTTATCGCTTGACGCGATCTCTTCCAGGCAACCCTAGGATGGACATAATAGAGTCGATATTTGCGGTAGTTTATAAAATAAATAAATAAATAAATATTTCACAACTCACACACAACGCCATCCTGTCCCAAACTAAGCAGAGCTTGTACTATGGGTACTAGAATAACTGATACTAATACATATATACTTTTCTTTTGTAAATACATACTTATTATACATAGAAACACCATATGTATCTGCTTTTTTAATAGGATAGCATAATAGCATAACATAGCATCATGCCTATATTACTCAGACAAGTGTGGCAGAAGTGTATATCACCCACCTTTCACCTGTTATGTTTAGGTCCCGTGTGATAGCTATCTAGGTGTTTCTATGTATAATAAGTACCTATATATTTACAAAAAGAAAAAGTATATATGTATTACTATCAGCTATTTAAGTACCCATAGTACGAGCTCTGCTTAGTTTGGGACTAGATGCCGTTGTATGCAATTTGTGAAACATTTATTGTAATTTGCCTGACGAAATATCCCGTATTTATGAATTTGGTAAGTACATTTCTTACATAATTATTAAGAATTAAATATTCAGCAATGTCTTTGATTTCAGCAATAAGTGTAAGATTTTATGCATTGCAAGCTAAATTCAAAGAATCGGATAGCAACCATCGCACCATTCGATACTTATTACGAATCGATTGCAAGTCAATCAAAATGATTAACATCTTGAAAAGGTATTGTATAATTGTTATGTGTATTGGACAATAGTGATTTAATTGAAAAGTAATATAACCTTAGTAACCTAGCCTACTTAGTGCTCATGATTAACAGTATTTAATATTAAGTAAGTATTTTGCATATTAATTAGTATAAAAAAAACGTTAGGAAGAAATTTAGGCACTCGGCAGTGTGTCAAGCCAAGTCAGCATAACAAAAAGACAATTCTCGCTATTTTTTATTTAATTTATTGTGAAAATCTCATCCTGAGATTCACTAGCTTACGACAGTCACTTTAGTAAGATGTACAAAGAATTAACAACTGATAATGTCATTCACACTAACACCCAAATTAACTCCATAGACACACCATTATCAAGACGACAATCAAAAGCACTTCCCAAGTAGCACAGAAGTGCTGAATAGTAGCTGAATCACTGTTCACAATGGAATCTTCAGCTGAATTAACCTGCTGAATAAGAGCGTTAGAGGCGCCTACTCAGCTGATATAACTCTGATTTGGGCACAAATTAATCAGCTATTAGCTGAATAATGTAGATGGTTGCACTATATCAGCGTTATATGAGCATTAATAAAGGTAACAGTCGCCCCAACAGTTGAATAAGGACTGATTAACAGGGTATGTGTTACCTTTTATACGCCACAAGGGCTGAATAATAGAGTACTTTTTACCTATTTTTCAGCACAAAATACACTCCAGGATAGTAGTAACTTTATTATGGAACTGACAATTCACAAGTGGTATTATTGTGAATAATTTTCACCCTATTACTTATTAATATTTTGTGTGAACCATTTTGTAAAGTGTTTGTGGGAAATATTAGGCTAATGTATGTTATCGATAAATAAAACTTTGTTTTTCCTCCATATCCATGAAATTCGAATGGGAAAGATAGTTTATTGTCAAATACTATATAATTATAGGCGAAAATTTTCACGCGCTCTCAAAATATCACTGTTTACTCGAAAATTATAGTTTAAAATAGGTTGATGATATAATTATAAAAAAAATAAGTCTTTTTTTTCCTTTGTAATTTGACAATGAGCTGTTTACGTATACAATCATTACATTTTCTATTCAAATTCTGTTGTTATCTTCGTTGACTAAACAAAAACAAATTGTAAATTATATTGTTTACATAGGTTATTATCTAAAAAATGGCAGACAAGCAATGTGTATTAACCACAATCAAACGGCATGAGCTGTTTAAGTGTCCACTCGTGGTACATAAATCAGTAACGAGCTGTTACGAGTGGTTCTTGTGTTACACAAGTCAGCTACAGCTTCATGTAAAGCTTGATAGTGGGTAACATGTATGCAAATAACTGTAGGTAATCATCAGTGAACTTTGAAGTAATTTTAGGGATCCGCGGATGAAAAATAAAACAAGGATTAAATTGAATTTTTATTTATTCTTCAACCGTTTTTTACAATATTTAAAACACATTTTTTGATACTACGAATTGTCTTTAAAGTAAATTTATTGATAGTTTTTGACAGATCCTTTAAAGCTGTGTGTGCAATATTTTTTCAATGGCCCATTTTCTTATATTTTCTCGAATTTTTTCTTTTTTATCATTTTTATCACGACATACAATGTCACTGTCTGAACTTGCAGAATAGTTAGATCTATCTGCCCATCTATATTCATTGTCATTACTGCACAATACGTTATCACTATATACTATACGCTGTATACTTGAAGAGTATTGTCCATCTAAATTTGCACGTGCTTTTACACCAACATTTTCGGATACGGAACCCTCCCGTTCTAAACAATATTTTATTAAACGATGCGATTAGTATAGTACGTACTACCTACGAAGCGCTGAATAAAGAAGTCTTCAAGGTCTTATTTAACGGCACTAGTAGAGTAATTGTCAACGATAGTACAAGTATTCAGCTCAAAGGAGGTTATGGGTAATATGTAAGCTAATATAGAGCAGATTGCTTTAACATAGCATATAATAATGTTCACCCATAGTGACCATGTGGGCTTTATAAGAGCTTTTATACGATTGCTTGTAACAAGCTGATTAACATTACACAAAATCCACTTTGTGCAACAAAAGGCATTATATCTTTGTTATTTGAAGCCACAGAATAACTGATTACATTATAGTAGCTCACGTGTTCTTTCTTAAAATGCAAGTGATCTAAGGGTACACTTGTGGTCTTCAAGTCAGAATATAGCTTAGTTAAAGTCCACAAAAATCCTTTAAACTGCTAAAGCTGTATAATGCTGTTGATGTTACCTATATTAACGCTGCAAGCGTTACAGTGTGGTCTCCGTGACGCATAATAACGTTCTTATTCAGGTGAAAGCTCACTTTTCACCTATTGCAGGTCGAGTGTACTGTAATAACTCTTCATAAGTGCTAAAGTTAACGATGTTACCTCTTGTGACATCTTATAATGCTTGGGTTAAAACTCTGTATCTAAAGGGTTATCTAACATTAAGATAGTATCCCTCCCTATAATCTGCTGATTAATAAAAGTGCCTAAAGCAAAACAAAGGTTGGTCTTGGCTGCGTGTCCGCGTAACCTAGTGAGTGTAGAATAGTTAAGATGAACCTTAAGATAAAACGGATTTCTTCCGCTCTCATTTAAGTGCTGATATCCCAAGTAATTACACTACATTCTCTGTAACAATGATGTATAATGGAACGCCACTTACGGATAATTATTTTGTAATTAATACCACGGATAATTATTTCGTCCGGGCAGAGATAAGACATGTTTCTATGCGAACATTTTGATTAGTTTTGGACTGCGTTTGGCTATGTCGAGTTACGTATTCTGTCATCAAGCTAAAGAGAATTATAATTGTTATTCTTTATTATTCATTGTCTCACGCATTGCTAACCACCTCCGCCTCCCTTTTCATCTATCTTTGTGGCTTTCAACATCTTAATTTGGGATGACTCATTCGCATCAACTTTCGTTTCTGATTTACAATTTTCAGTATTTCATATTCAATTTTTGATGCAGTTTTTGGAGTTGCCAAATCAACCGTTATTATTGCAAAAGAGCTTCCAGATTTCGCAGTGCCTTTATTATCTCGATAAGCAATCATTAGCAACTGTTTAACTTTTGCTATATTACGCCTTTTTGGTTTATTTATGTGTAAGTAATGTGGGTCACACTAAGTCAAAACTGGTATAAAACTATTAAAAAAATTATAAGCATGACAGTGACGTTTTACCCTTGAGTTCAGTTACCTACACGTCGACATAGACATCGCGTGTTCCGACAAAACGCATGTCTATCAAAATTTAATTACATTTTTTTTATGACGCCTTAAAACACATATCAGAACCAGTCCAACTGCTTGTCACAAATCAACTTAATAATCAGATGTAACTTTCTCTTGTATTCAATTATGGCTATTATTTTAATAACATAATCGTAAATCGTTAGAATAAGATCACCGTATGTTAATGTTACAAAATTGAGATGCCTTTTCCTCCAAGTAATGATAATTTATCTGAAGTGCTTTCAATTTCGTTGGTTAATCGAGTTTACAAGAAGCTATTACAATTAACCTGTAATTTTTGTAGTTCATTCTATGGTATTTACCCATTCAATTATAAATCGTTCGGTAAATTGAACAGGCGTGCTCGGCATATCTTCTCAGGGCAATTTAATGTTACATAGCATCACGCCAGTATTAATTTAAGTTAAAAAGATTAGTTGAAATTATACACGGAATATTACGTAGGTATTTCAAGAGTAAACGTAAGAATAATAACGACATTATGCCACATGTGCTTAATTTCAGGACGTGAACTTGGCTGTAACACTATTAATGGTTGCTGATTAGAATAATGTCACCTTAAAATCTTTTAAGTCAACAATGAGAGTTGAGAGATAAAGAGTTATCAATATAGAAACGACAAAAGAAATTGACGTTTCTATGTTAACAACTATGTCAAATTTCAAATAATCTTTATTCATATAGACACAATTTAGAGTTCTTAAATTATGTTCTTATGATGCGTCCATATTTTTTTTTTGTCAAAGTTGAATCTAAATGTCTATAGTTCTAAGGTGGCAGCTCCACACAGTGAGTCCAGTGACCCTGTCAACGATGACAGAATTATAAAGATGCGCAGATAGGACGCTTTGAAGACAAACTTATACATATCGCGTTCCACCTAGTGTGAACTTTATAAAGGTCAATTTTAAGACCGACAGAGACCGCACGTGTCCTTAGTGAATTACTACATACGAGAGCAAGAGAGACAGACGGATACCGCGTTCCACTACCACGAAATTAAGAAAGATGACATTTAAAAGTGCCACAGGGACGCACGTGTCCCCAGCGAATTAGAACCTATAGCAAAAGAGACGGACGAAAAACTAATAGTGAAGACATGCCCCCACTGAAATCGGAACAAAATGCTCTCAGGGACTACACTCTTCTACTTATAACTCTCATTCTACAACTAACACTCCTGGTTGCCTGGAAAAGATCACTTTATCATAATTATATACTTCTTCTTTGAGTGCAATAAAGAATTCTCTATCTATCTATCTATGTACACTCTTAGCCTGTAGCGCTACGAAAAATTAAAAGTGACAAGAATGCTATTAGGAAAGCTACTTATAATAGGTATGTCAACTTGTAGACTTTCTTCATTGGTTAAAGATCGAACAATGTGCCGTCTCACGATTACCTTCAACTGACTAGGTCAATCTTTAAAGTTTGTTGTTACTTTGATCGCTATTTACGATACTACGGACAAGACATATGTCATAAACAATTACAAACAACATTCATTTCCGTTCATCAAGCTCTTGAAGTTAATGCGAATGGACATCAGTTAATTGTGGATGATGATTAGCTAAAGGGATCACACAAGACGATGCATAACTATAAAATTAATGATGCTGAACCAATTTATAGTCTGAGAACTGAGAACTTAACATTGTAAAACGAGTACAAATTGTTGATAAATAAACCTAGAAAGTAAAGTAGAAGGGTTTAGTGGTTTTAAATCGATTAATTTGTTAGTGTGCACGCCAGGTATTTAAAAAATGAATAAAGCGGACGTAAAATTAAGTGCACTCTATAATAAAAATAATACTCCACAATTTGGAAATTAAAGGGATAGAATATTGAGATCATGTTCTAATAGCTTATATTTCCGCCAGTGACTTATCGCAATACAACGCGGTAATGCTGCCAGCATTTTGGGTACGAGGCCTTCTGACAGTGACTTTAAGTTTAGAATAGTTAGACGTGTTTAATTTAAGATGCAACATGTACATTTTTCTGTAAATAAAGAACCTATAACTAAAATTTTGAGACTGATCTTCATATTTGGAGTTGTCTTTAACCCAAGCGGTATATTACCGGTTTTCATGATTTTCATAGCAGTTCCTGGTCCAATGCAACATATTTTACGAGCTTGTGCATTACAAGCTTACCTAAACTTACCGCCAGGGGGCGATCTGATAACCCCAGCTTTAAAATACACCCGTCACCCGGTGTTAGTAGAGATTTATACGCTGAGTGGGTGTCACACCGAACTTCTCGCCCCCACGAAGATTTATTTACTACGTGTTAATTGACTGACAACGCGTAATCGATTCGAACCATTACAGATAAAATCGATCGTCAGTGATGGTGGTAATTTGTATTTGAAATCGATTTTGTAAGAAATAATGCGAGTGAATTAACAGAGGGAGTAATTTCGACAGCAAATAGCCTTTTGGGGAACAGTATAGAACAAATTAATAATAGTGATTTAAGCCTTAAAATCCAAAATAATATATTTTATATATATAATATAAAAATAACACAGTAAAATGAAGTTTGGAAACGGAAAATCCGTTCGATATATTCATAAATATTAAAGCGGCAATAAAATAAAAGCCAATAAATATAAATTTGCCATCACAAACACCTCGTGTTACACGCAAGCCGAGTAAATATAATTAAATTACAGTACTGTGTGACAGTAGGACTATTCCAACATTGCTGACTACCAACGATTCATTATTATTGTAATTGGACACGAGACACTGGGATAAATAGCTCAGCTTCTGGTTAACATCACACCTAGAAAACACACTAAACGAAAACAAACTTAAAAGATATAGGAGTAAGTTTCAATTTGGATAACTCAGATAAGGTGAAAACACTCGATCAATCTATCTCAACACTTTCAAGAGATAGATTTATTTTGAACTGGATTGAGACAAATTTCTTGAATTGATGTTTATTTGCCTATAATTAGTGTATTTTTGCCTGAAGCTAGCAATAAATATAACACACTAACCTGTTTAGACGTACCTGATCTCATTCTAGATCCAGATCAAGTTTGTTACAAAGTTTAAGTGGAATCTTACCTGAAACAAACGAATAATAATGAATAACACATACAAATAAGTATACAACTTAAAAGTCATAGAATTCGTGAAGGCAATAATCGTGATAAAACTTAGAAACATTTAACGAATCTAAATGTGTTTGTATAATATCGCCGATGGCTAGTGACATCACCTTTCACGTCGATACTAGAGAACTAAGTTCTTGCTAAACGACATTGTTCACCAATAATGTAAGAACAGAACTGTTAGGTCATAACGATAGAAATCTCACGATAATCTTTAACATACAAGAATATTCAACGAAGTCAATAAAATAAACCTCGTTGAGGTTACACGCAATGTAGGCAATAATTCGAAACAAAAGTAACCTTACATATATCTGAAACCACATCATAGACAAGTGCTAGTAAAATTCGAAGTTCCTGAATCAAAACATACCGTTACTCAAGTCCATAGAGTAATAATAGCGAATGTGCCAGATGTAGTACCTCCCACGGCTCATTGTGAGTTTGTGGACGTTCATCAAGATCAAAACGATTCTACGTCACACAATTCAATTTTAAATGTGTAACGGTCGCTTGTATAGGCTGCCTTCTTCATGTCCTACGCTATTAAAACTGTAATGTCTTTAAATAGCAGCAATTCCTATAGCACTCAAGACATTTTAGGTGTTATTAAGCTTTTCACTTATACTGTTTACGGTAAAACTTGTCTAGTTTCGAACACTAAGTGTATTTACCATCGCTTAAGGCTGCTTTTCAATGATTTTAATGGTCGTAAGTATATACCGTATATTATAATATTGTTCTCTCTCATACGATAGTTTCCTAAGATATACGACATGTTTTCTCTGTCCAGCTACTATGTTCATCGAGCCGTCGGATTTGGATCATAAACCGATTGACCATTAACAAGTAAATACTAATAAAACGATCGATTCCTGGGCGAAAGTAGTTGTAAAAGACGATAAATAATATGAGTTATTTTAGGTGAAATTATGCAGAAAGCAGGTCGATGTTTTTATTACGATATCGAGGTTGAGTGCTGATATGAAACACGCAGATAATGCAGTACACACGTGTACACATAAAGTTGTACATTTCCAGTATAAAATGGACTCGCATTGCAAAGGCTTCCTGTGCAATGCGAGACCAGCTAATACTGCAAATATAGCTTGATCTGTAGCCGTCTGTCCATAAATGAGGGATTTAGGTAGGCATCCATGTTGGAAATATTGATTATAGGTGATGTGTGAAACATGAACGCAGTTGTTATTGATACTGATCAACATGATAACGACTTTGAAACAATCGATAAGCTATTGTGAAGTTATTCAAGTAATATAGAAGAGCACTGAGTATTCGTGTGGTACAGAATAAAATTACGAACAAGAATTAATGAATCAACGTACTAAAGAGATCCGATACATAAAAAGAGATGTATCGTGCAAATTCAACCTGAGGCCATAAGATTAGCAATCAAGATAGGATCCAATGTAGAGATGCCGTCATTATTTCTACATAATTCACGCCTTTAACAATTACTTAATACTTTAAAAAATGCCTAAAGCCATAGAGTATTTTATAAAGCTGAATCTAATTGACCTTACGCTGAAGGCACTTGTCCAAATCTGCAAATAATGTTGGCTCATTGGAGAGGGTGTATTTAGGTTTACTCTACGTAATTTCTTAATCACATAAAAAGTGTGGGCTTTCTGCCCAAAGGCAATTCATAACTTAATTATGTAAGGTAATTAATGTGTTAAATTCACGGATGAAATTTAACATGAATGAATGTCGCCTGGAGGTAATATTTCACTTTCCGAAAAGTGACAGATCTGTGAATAATTTGAGAGCGACAGGATGTTGTTGAAACAATAGGAGAAAACGAAGTTAAACTTGAATTGACCGAAAAAAAGCAAACACAATGCGAAGATTTATTAGACCGACCTTTCAAGTTTTTAGAACAACATCAATAGACAAAGAGTTTGACGCTCAAACAATGAGATGTCTAAATATTGTCTCAAAATCAAATTGGAAGTTGAAGCTATTAAAATTCGCAATGGTTTAACGTATGAGAATAATCATCAATCAGACTAAGATGCAACTGGCTAAAAAGACAACATAGTAATTAACCAAACACAAAGAACAAATACATTTTTTAATACATTTGAAGGTGTAATACGTCATAAATCCACAACACCTGAAGTAATAATTGCATGGCCTGAGTCACGTAAGCCTCGGATACAACGAAGCTATGTAAATCACTGATATGACTAATTTGTTAGCAATATTTACGACACGATATTATACAATGCTGTAATTGAATAATCTTGTACAGTATTATGTGAGGCGTAGGCTCGGAGTAGTTAAATCAGGAAATATTTTGATCAGAGGTACAATTATTGCTAATGAAACTAATAATCATGTTGATCTTGAAGGGTTTATTTAGGTATATAATATACTCCAAATCAATATTAAAAATATTAGATAACACAACAAGACAATTTAAAAATAACCATTTAAGAATAAATAACAAGGATAAATAAACTTCTTGAACAAAGGTTATTAACCGGATTTAATTATGTTATAGTACCAACTGCGTGCAAAAATTTTAATAAAATATTTAACAATTGTGAGAAAATTATCATAAAATTATACGCTTAGAGGTTTGCTTTGGATCTTGTAAATTAACATCATAACAGGCATGCTAAATTGTAATATACCCGGACGTCGAACTTTATTTGGCATTTAATTAGATAATATCAAAACACCAGAAGGACATACTGTTAAAGTAAAAAAAAAAATTGATTGGAAAGAAAAGCTATACAGAATGCTAAAGAACTGGATTTGATACGAAGGTAGATAGATTGTCAGAAAGGACAATATAATCTAAATGTTTCAGTAATCTGAACGCTTTCGACACTATAACCGTTTAATTCTACGGTATATTTTAACAACGAACTGGTACAATTACCATTGTCTGAAGACAAATAAGCGGTAGAGGACCACTGCTGCACTTAAGAAGAGCTACTAACTTGGCTAACCGTAAGATCAGATTTAAAGATTTGCTTTAAAGAAAGGAAGAACCAAATGAAGCGTGTAGCAGTACGATAGCGAATAACAATGAGTAAGAAACACTTAAAATAGACGCTGCAGCCATCCTGTGCTAACAGAGGAAACAGGTCAGGTTATTATTAACAGTACAATTAAGCGTTGCTTCGTTTAACATGGCGTATTACAGGTAAAGCAGAAGTACAGATTTTTGCGAGAGATATGATAAAAGAAGCATTGATTTCCTGAAAAATCTTTAACAACTTCATAATAATTTGCTGTCTACGTGTGAGCTAAGCTGGGTTTTCCTAAAATCACAATAAAAAAATCTGCAAATAGTCTTAAGAGCCGAGGACCCCGAAATAAAGATTTTGCCAAAATGCTGCCATAATTAAGTTGTAGAACATTTCATTTAAGGATATAATTCAATTCTTATGAGCCAAGTCCTTTACATATTATCCTTCTGACCATAACTTTTATGGTAATTACTTGTGTCGACAAACCAAACACATGCACACAATATGGTGCACATGTAACGATACGCATACATGTGAACCTTTTATTGTTATTAGAAAACACACGATAACCTCTTTCTTGAGAACTAAATTGCTATGGTTTATTTATTTATGCTCTGTCAACAGTCCAACGGTCATGCGACTGGTAACTTTATTTCTCACGGCACGGGTATCAATGCTGTACTGATTTTGCTCACTTATTTGTAGTAAGTCCAAAAATCTATATTCAAGGTCAAGTTTCCTCAAATCTAACATAGATTTGGAAATACTTAGTGAAACCTTTTTGGAAACGGACACGCAAAATATATGGCTTCGGTTTTTTATTTCTTTGAGATAAGAATTGTGAATAGACCGACTTGTAGACCGCAACAACATGTGTTAAGAAAAGATGAAAGAAATAAAAATAGAGATCAAAGTATGAATGCGTAAAGTTATAAATTTATGTGTAGAGAACAAGATGGCATGGCTAGATAGGCTATGGGTCCAGAGAAAGAAAAAAAAGGACACACATAGATGACAAGAATATAATCCATATTAATATATATTATAATCCATATTAATATAATAAATGTGTCTAGAATGAAGGTAAAAGAAAGCTACAAAAAGGCTAGCAAATGAGTTCAAGGCATAACTACCCATCCAAAATCAAGCATCTAAGTAAATATAAAGAAGAAATAAAATCCGATTTCGTTTGTAATCAATATAAATACGTTCCGCCACACATCAGAGAGTTGGGGCTAAATTTACGTTTCCGCATAATGAAATTTGAGTGATGTGTTGACTATACCGAGAGGAAGCACTAATGGAAGGACAGTTTCCTTTCTCAGAAAGCTCTATGGTGGGGTATTTTGGGCTATGGGGTTTGGTGCACGTGCTAATGGTATTGTAATGATGGCTGGGATATTTAGTCGATACTATGGTCAGTCGATTCACAGTCAAACTTTTAAAGGCAAGTTTTGAGTTATCAAAACCATATCGATATGAAAGTGCACAGAAGATGGGTTGATATTTATATATTTTTAGTTCATTATTCCTCTCTCAGTCAGAGGTTGAGGATAGGGATGAGATTATAAGCAAAATTGCAACTTTTCGTTACAATATCCGATTTATATAAAAGTATTCTATGATTGACGTATGATATTTCGAGGCCAATCGTTTTGTGAATAGTACCCTAAGCATTAACGTTCGTTATAACAATTAAAAGCTCATTAATACCCGCTTATATTTCAGCTATTAGCACTTTAATACATCACCCGGCCGCGTGTGCGTCCAATTTTATAATCTACTGTTTTTATCGCACAGAAATGCGGTGGCCTTATCGCGTTTATCAGCTTTTTCTATTTGTATTGATTGGTTGTATACAATAATACAACCCCTCATTTCACAGTTTGTATAATCAATAGTTATAGCTTTATGTTCCATAACACATTTCACGTTTGAAGGATAAAATGTAATGTATTGATTCTGGATCTATTAGAAATTGTGATATTCAGTTTGTATACGTCGACGTAGCATTCACAAATGGCCTGAAAATTCACATTCTTATAATATAAGTGGGAACAAGAGTCCATAATTATACAAACATCAACCAAACAATACACATGTGTTGTAACTTGTTACACTTACTACATCAAAGGATAACGATATTTAAATAGGACAAATCATCAGCTAATACTTTCTGACTTCTAGCATCAGAAAACCGGAGAATAATAAAGTATTTCTGATAACAGGTTCTAGATATAATGAATATGCATACCCAGAGCTGATTCATAAAAGCTCCACCACATAAACATAGCATAACATCACGCTTATATTACCGAGAAGGGTGAGGCAGAGGTGTACAACACCCACACTTCACATGTTATGTTTTTGAGTTTTTAAAGATCTTTATTGCATAAAAATAAACATCAAACGTAACAAATCCAGTGTAAATTAATCCTAGAAGTTAGTTACACTAAGCTAGTGCGTTTTTTTCCGAAATTTTAGACATAAACATAACACATTACATACATTATAAAATATTGTGAGAACATTATACATATTTTATGCAAGCTTTAGTAAAGCATTACATTTATTTTATTTTATAGCAAATAAACAAATAAAATAAATGTAATTATGTTTTTAGGTCCCATGCCTATCGCCATCCACCGGGCACAATTCCAAGTCCGTGTTGCTAGTGTGAATTTTCTGAGGGATAGTTCACAAATAACACTGCCCGACCCGGCAATCGAACCACTAGAACGTCGTGGCAGTTTCACTACATAGCCGTACAATATACTATGCACAGTATTGCATAGCACAGAAACTTTATGGATTCGTATGGCTGCTACACTGGGGGTAGAGCTCTTGTGAATGAGCTCGAGGGCGGCAGCACCACCGTCTCACCTTTAACCTACCGCCAATTACTGGCACATGAGGCATAACACCGTAGTCCTCAGCTGCAGCGACGCATCTATAATCTGCTTTTGTGGATTGTTGATGTCCATGGGCTGTACTCCACTTACCATCAGGTGAACTACACGTTCGTTCGCTGCGGGCGTAGTATAAAAAAAAATATATAATATATATAAGGCCATTTATTTCTCGAAGGGCATAAAGTGCTCGACGAAGTTATTTCACGCATGAACTATTTTATCATAACCACTGCCCTTTGCGTTTCGTCATCACCCTTTTATCAGATCCTTATTGTCATAGACGTAAGAGTTAGTTTTGGTCAGCAAGGCTTATTAAAAAAGGCTATAAATCTAAATTAGTAGCTGTTGCAAGCAATTAGAAAGTCCACGGTTTCTTTGTTTTAATAGATACCTACCGAGGTGACTATTTGTCATTTCAGATCATTATCTTTGACAAATTTATTTGGTTATGATTGTTGAGGTAAGGTGGCCTGGTTTGTCTGAAATAGTATTAATGTGTCTGAAGAAGTGAGATCTCAGAACTCTAGAAGATTGAATGCGTCTTTTTGTAAGTAAATCAGCATCTGTATCCGAATGTTGTTTTAGTTCAATATAGTGTTTGTATATTTATTTGACAATGTCAAGTTAACTCTAATATCTATTATGGTCTAATAAAGAGAAGGAAGGCAGAAAGCAGTTTTTCAGGGCCAATATCCTTACTAATATTATAAAGGCGAAAGTTTGTAAGTATGGATGTATGGATGTATGGATGTTTGTTACTCTTTCACGCCAAAACTACCGGGTCGATTTCGATGAAATTTTGCACACATGTAGCTTATAGTCTGGATTAACATATATAGGCTACTTTTAATTGACATACCACGCGGGCGGAGCCGCGGGCGGAAGCTTGTTTTATAATATTACGAAAAAAAAAACCGTTAAGGAGTGCCATCAGGGCTCAGCAACATGAAATGCTGCCTATTAGAAGAAATATTTGAGAAGTTTTAGGTAACATGCGAAAAACAATATAAGACCTTTAAAATTCGAGGGGCCTTCGATTTCTCTAGGATCCTATTATAGGATAGATAGAAATGGGACCACAGGACAAGTATATTCTTACAGATAAAAACAGAATTTCTAAAATCACTCCAGGCGTCTAAAAAAATATGTACTCGCAAAATTATTTGTAAACAATATTCTTGTTGGTTTGTATCCTACTTAAGATAGGAACAAACGGATGAACGTGACGTCACGTAATGACGTATCAGACAGTTGAGAAATTTAGGGTCCTGGTAAGATGCGACCGTAGCTGGATGGCTAAAGCGGCTGCCCGGTGTGCAGTAAGGTCGCAGGTTCAAATCCTGCCGGTCCCATATCTTTTTCAACTGTTTCTTAGTATAATATTCTATAACCTTCACATACTTTATATCCATACTTGAGCCGTAACCACACTTAAGTTCGTTATTCCACCGAGCTTACACGCTCAAGCCGGGAATTACGTCGAGTGATTAAACCATTAACTGGTTCATTGACAGTCGTTTCTCGGTAGTTTCAGTCGCAGGGTTAAAAGGTCACCTCCGGGGGGCAAGCCTACGCGGTGTTGGTGTTGTATGCTACGCCGACGACACGCTGGTCACTGCCCAGGGACTCGACTACAAGGATGCTGCGATACTGGCCACGGCTGGAGTTGCGACTGTCGTGGCTAGGATCCGGATGCTGGGACTGGAGGTGGCGCTTCACAAATCTGAGGCCATATGCTTTCATAGTCGCCGGCGGGCGCCGCCTGCAGGCTCTACTATTGTTGTGGGTGGAGCCTCCATCCCCGTCGGGACGACACTGAAATATCTCGGTGTTGTCCTCGACGGCAGATGGAAGTTTAAGGCGCACATGCGGCAGCTGTCCCCCAGAATCATGGGAACAGCTGGCGCACTTAGCCGCCTGCTCCCGAATATCGGGGGCTGTGAAGGGAGCTGTCGCCGCCTATATACGGCGGTGGTTAGCTCGATGGCCTTGTACGGCGCCCCGATATGGGCAGGAGATCTTGATCGGCAGACCACTGCTCTGCTGATTGCAGCCCAACGGGTGATGGCGGTGAGAGTGTGCAGGGGATACCGCACACTCTCTCACGAGGTGGCATGCGTGCTCGCCGGATCGCTCCCGTGGGACCTTGAGGCTGAAGTACTGGCCTCGGTCTACTGGCGCAGAGCGCAGGCACGGGAGCGAGACGAGCGACCAGCGCCGCAGGAGGTTGCGCATTGGCGTGACCGGGCCAAGGCGTCAGCCATCATTAGATGGGGGGAACGACTCCTCACTGGCAATGTGCAGAGAGGGCAAGGCGCAATACGACTCCTCGAGGCGATTAAACCGGTACTCGGGGAGTGGTACCGCAGGAGGCATGGGGGTCTTTCCTTCCGACTGACGCAGGTTCTTACGGGACATGGCTGTTTCGGGAGGTACCTGCACCGAGTGGCCCGGAGGGAGGACTCCCCGGCTTGTCACCAATGCGGACACGTGGAGGACACGGCCCAGCATGCGCTGGAGGCCTGCCCGGGAGGAGCTAGACCGCGGCAATCATTAGTCGCGGTCGTGGGGACTGATCTCTCTCTATCGGCCGTCATTTATAAGATGGTCGAAGAGCAGAGGTCATGGGAGGCGATGGCCTCCTTTTGCGAGGCGATCATCTCGCAGAGGGAGGAAGAGGAGCGGGAGAGGGAGAGAGATCCCCTCGCTTTACCGCTCCGGAGGGCGCGGCCACGGGGACGGGCAAATCGAGCCCGCACCCCGTCTCCGCTCCGAGGACCTAGGGTGTCGGGTGCGGGGGCACCCGGCAGCTCCTAACAATGGGTCCTCGAGAGGTGAAGATGCCCCTTCTGTGTTCCGGGGCATCACACGTGGTAGGGAGGCCATGTGAAGGCCTCCCATGAGATGAGCCAGCCGCAAGGCGGGCAGCGACACCGATGGGGGCTGCGGAGTATGCGCAAGTGGTCCCGTGCCCCCCGTCTTTAGTTGGTGATGAGGAACACTCTGGGTTTTTAGTGGGTAGGCCGCCCTTCGGCGGAGAGCCCCACATAACCACCGCTCCCCCCGGACCGGTGGTATCCATAAGGTCGGATTTTTCCCAGATTAAAAAAAAAAAAAAAAAAAAAAAAAAAAAGGGTTAAAAGGTCAGAGCGAATGAACCAACCTTTTTCGACGCTTTCTCTATGGCCAGCACGCGAGGTTGAAGTCGAAGTCTATAAGATACGGATAGAGGAAGACGGTGTTGGGTTTCGCGTAAGTCGGAGTAAGGTTTAGTACTTATAGAAATAGAAATATAGATAGAAATAGAAAGCATTTATTCCGATCACAAGCACAGGACAACAAATATATAATCAAAAAATTCTTTCTGAGATCTTCATGATCATAAGTAATCACTACGATAATAACAAATGTGCTGAAACGTAAGCCCCGTCCAAACCTAAGCAGAGCTTTCGGTACTTTAAGGGTAGGTAAGTAGGCTGTCTCTGCTTACCCTTCAAAGCATACACAGGCATGATGTTATGTTATGTAGTGGTGAAAACAATACATAGATACACGATTGCACAAAACGTGGTTCATTAGCTATTCGTTTTTGAAGAGTTCCGTTGCCTGTCTCCAAAGATCTTCATCAGATTCTGATAAATTATATACTAAAACCTTCCTTGAAACACAAGGATTAAAATACCGAAAACCGCATTCAAATCGGATCAGTAGTTTCCGAGAAAATCGCGAACATAAAAAGGTGACATACATACATACATACGGATCGAATACAGAACCTCTTTTTTTTTTTGAAGTCGGTTAAAAAACAGAGAAGTACACTATACTACTTGTTAACAGATTATCGAGTGTTGAAGTTTAAACTTAGATATGTTACACCAATATTTGTCCGTATTTCGATGGTGTTAACAACTGAATTTTTAACTGATAATACTTTTTAGTAAAAAAAAATATTTTTACAAATGTGAGTTAAAACAAAGTCAGTGTCCAGTGGGCCAAAGAGTTAGGTATGCAGGGCAAAAACTTCTAAGTCTTTGTAAATACTACACAAGTTATGGATAACTGAGTTACATATCTAAATAGTGTGTATATTACACTTATTAAATATGTAATTTACACATGCATATCTATTGCAGTCAGTTTTCACTATGGCGTAGAAGTTTTTGCCTTGCATACCTAATTGCTCGGCCCACTAAGTTTACCCGCAATTTTTTTATGTATGGAAACTGGAACAGGGATCTGAATATTAAAATATTGCTTGTTTAGTTAATATATGTATAAAGTTAACTAAACTATTTACCATGTAAACATGATTTCACAGGGAGAGATTTGAATTTAAACTTATTTATTTAATTTATATAAGGGATCTGGCAAGAGGCGACTGTAGTTTAACGGTTAAAACGGCTTCCCGGAATGCAGAGGTCGCAGGTTCCAATCCTGCCGCTCCCATAATTTTTGTTTCTTAGTATTATTTCATATTGTTTAATTTGAAAAAAATGAAGGGCTTTTTAATTGGCCAGTTATTAAAATCGCGTAAGTAAGGTTAATATAACTCGCAATTATCTATCAATACAGTGGAGTAATTTACTCAATCAAGTGATAACATGATTGGTCCGCGCCTAGTTTTAATTACAGATCAGCTATTATTGCAATTAGTCGCTTATTTAGACGCCGGCAAAAACAAGAGTGTGGATATAACCTTTAAGGCGAAGAAAAAGTTTATCTAAAGTTTATAATTATGTGGTGATTACTGGTGATTAAGTATTATGTGTTATTACGGCACGGTACTGCCTCGATAGTCTATTAATTTAAACAACACACAGTATGCATATTAAATACATCCCGACTTCTGACCACAGAATATAAATAAAACAACTAATAAAACCTACATAATAATTCTTTCAATAATACGTACCGTAACAAACATACATAACATAACATCACGCCAAATTACCCAGAAGGGTGTGGTTGAGGAGTACAACACTCACATTTCACCTGTTATGTTTAGGGATATGGGATGAACCTATCGCCATACACCGGGCACAATTCCAACTCCGTGCCGCTATTGAGTATTTTCTGACGGATAGTTCACACATAAAACTTTGCCCGACCCGGGCTTCCAACCTGAGGCCCCGCGGTGAGAGGCGCATGTAACGCTAACCACTAGACCAACGAGGCTTTTCAAAAATGTAACACCGGTAAAATAAAATGGATGGAGTGTTACGTGTGTTTTCGTGTACATGTATTATGTTATCAGATGAACTCATTTGTGACAGATACGATCACGAGATTACAGGTTTGATACCGCCTTGTTAATTACTATGTTAGAAAGGGTGAACGTGTCTATTTCACGTGCTGGTTTTGGGTTGTTAGTTTTTTAAAGCTTTTTATGTTAATATGGCGAAGAATAGTCAACTGTAGTTACATTTAAATCAAGCTGTGGACCTTTAATATGAACCCAAAGTAAACCATATTTGATTTGTTCCCAGAAATTAAATAAAAAAAATCAGTACAAATGCATAGGAATTAAATCGTGTGTTAAACGCCTTTATATACTTGTACTAGTAACAAAAAGGAAATCGCTTTTGATTGAGCATAGTCTACAGCCTAAAGCTTGCCATTTTTGACATTTTAATTCCACTATGACGTACCTAGTTATCAACATATAAACATCGAAAGACATTCGACGTTATTATGTTTATAACTAGGTCATAGAGGCATCGAATCTTCACTGGCAAACCGTGCTAAGGGATTGTTATTTAACTTTTGCTTGTAAAAGAACTTCGATAAAATATTTCTCATAGATCAGTCCAAAATTTTCGTCATCATTTATGAATATGTTTATACCACTGGTCCCACCCAGCAAATCACGTATATCGTACGCATATAATTCCGGAAAGTCGTGGACTGGATACGTGACGGTCTTTGCGTGTAAGTACGAAATTATCGCAGAGGTATATCAAACGTAATGTCCCCACAAATCATTACCAGGTTAGAAGTGAACGACCTCATTGGTTCGTTCTTTTTTTAAAAAGAAGATATTCTTTTTATCATTAGAATTTTAAGGCTTTGTCTATATCATAAATTTTATTCGTGTTGTTTGTAGGATGCTTGTTTGAGGTTTGATACCTACTTTGAATTCTTATTTTGTTTTTAGAATATAATGAATCAAGGAGAGAATGCTATGATTTTTAAAAATCGAAATTAGTGATTCTGTAATTCTGTGCAGTTATGGGCTATGATTGATTCCATTGTGACGTTTCTATTTTTTTTTACACAGCGCTCTATATAATCCTCTTCTACCCTACGAACCGCCATGGTAACGCATACAAGTACCTACTTAGTCATGTGAATCCACATTTATGGCAACCATATGTAAGTACCTGTAGGGTGGCGCGTTCGAGGGTGGACCCGCCCTTGTCGGCGTAAGTCATTGTACTTACATGAATATTGTATATTTGTTACGAACGGTAATGTTGCTATGGGCTTACCTACTATGTTATCTACATAGCCCTTACAAATATTATAAATGCTAATGTTCGTGGTATGTTACTTTTTCATGCAAGAACTACCGGGTCGATTTTAATGAAATTTTGCACAAATGCTTTTAGCTTGGATTAACATATAGGCTACTTTTATCGGCATTTCAAGCGAGAAAAACCATATGCGGAAGCTATTACATAACATTTTACGTCAAGAAAGAGCATGTAGAGATAGATGACTGACTATACTTCTGTTTTCACCGTGACAGTGACATCGTGTCCATATTACCCTCAAGAGTGCAGAAGAGGTGTATAGCAAGCAATATTTCTGGTCTAGGTCTCATACCGAAGACAAGACTCAGATTTCAGACGCCACACGGCGTGCTGCTTCTCAGAATTGCCAGAAGAAAAATCCTTGAAACCCGGGGAGAGATCGCCAGACCTCAAGGTTAGCGGACAAACGAGGCAGTATGTTGCCATATTAATATTCAACGTATTTTTTTTTTTTATTTATTTATTTAATGGTAAGTTACATTTACACAGTTTGATGGGTTTTCTCGCCAAACACAGATGTTTATAGGCGAGATGCACTCTTTAAGTATTATAATATAATAATCTACCTATCTTTAAAAATTTAAATATTAACAATATTTTATATTTCAC
This sequence comes from Hypena proboscidalis, assembly GCA_905147285.1. Taxonomy (NCBI): domain Eukaryota; kingdom Metazoa; phylum Arthropoda; class Insecta; order Lepidoptera; family Erebidae; genus Hypena; species Hypena proboscidalis. The sequence continues at coordinate 6,163,910 of LR990147.1, forward strand.
ATAGTATATAAACTAATAACTAACAAACTAATAATTAATAAATGAACTAAATTAAGCTAGGTTTCTTGTCGTCAAGCAACAACTCTTTAAGACCTTTCTTTAGTTTACCCATACTAACTTTAGGGTTAGCTCTTAACATGTCTATGCTATTGAGTACTTTTGGAACAAGGAACTTGGTTGTCCGTTCCCCATAGTAATTTATGACCTTAGGTTTAACCAGCTTTTTCTCTCTTACTCTTCTGATTATCTAGCTTCAGGTGAGCTTTTATAAACGGAACGTTTTCTCTTCTTCTACCATGAAACTGTAATTATAGATCTGGTTACAAAATAAACCCATTTACAAATCGCTTGAGGCTGCACCTGACAAAAACTAGGTCTTGCAGGAAAGGCCGGCTAATAAACAATACTAAGTAGCCAGTACCAGATTACCATCAACACGTACTACCAAGACGGGGTACAAAGTACCAAGTACCAGTATTGTTTTATAATAAATCTATCGCCCAAGTAAAAGTTGTGCGTGTGATTTGAGATTTTCTCAGGAAAAGGGCGTGGGCTACAATGTAGGACCGCTTTTACTTCATCAGTTTAGCCGGCAAAGGTATACAATTTAAAAGCTATATTCCATAACATGACGTCTACCATGTTTATTACGGTGACCGCCGATTGAGCGTGTCAACGCGGAATTTATTTTCTTGAACGCATTTGGATATCACGTCTAAAGATAAATTTCAGCCCCGACTTTATGGTTGCTATAATATGCCGATTAATTCATAAATAATGAAGTAATCAATAAAATTTAACTACAGGGGACTTTAAGGAAAACTTATTACACCTAGGAACAATATTTTTGAAGTTTTTAGCAGTTTTTAAATATTTAACACATGTCATGACAATGTGTTACAATGTCTTGGCCTCTTTTATTTAATTTTGATTGCTGATTTCTTATTGGCTGATTTCTAAATAAGTGAGATTTTATTGGATATCTAAAAGTTTCACCAAGACCGACCACAAAGGCCTGAAAGGTTAAGAAATAATGACAGCCTTATACGTTACTATACTTCTGCCTTATAATATCATCGGTTTTGGCTAAAAACCTTCACTCAAACTTTGCTGCAGATGTAATTCAAATATTGGTATATCTTGTCAGTTACTTAACCAAAAATGTTACATGTAAAAAAAAGGCATTAAACAAAGCATGAAAAAAATTACGAATAGACATCAAGAACTAATAAAAACTGTACAACAGGTCCTTTGAAAACAAATCTTCAAAGCATGTTTTTAAACTTTCACGATTTGAGAACATTTTCAATAATTTGACAACGGGTCTAAATCGCATAATTTATCATAAAGGTTAATAAATACCTATGCTCGACGTTTCGAAATGATTTGCATCATTCGTGGTCACGAGCCGACTATAAAATGTATTTATTTACCTTATAATAATAACGCGATTTAGAACCGTTGTCTAATTTTTGAAAAATCTCCGAGCTATCGACTTAAAAAATAAGATTTTATTTTCTGAGATAAGATTTTGTGTTCCTCCAACTGCGAAAACATTCTCAAAACGTATTAAAATTGTATTCATTTGTATCCCACGGGAACAAGCGTGTCCTTGAAATTGTTTTGACAACATTATGCTCAGGCAACAGTCACGTTGTCAACTTGTACGTTCGTATAATCTTTTTTTACAATACATTATGCATACTAAAAGCATCCGCTCAGACTTGTTCACACTTTTGAAGGTGATAAGTGTGCATGCGATGGAAAATGTTAAGATTTAGATAAAGATAACTTGTGTGTCATTTTATTTATTTATTTATTTCATACTGGCAGTTCACAGCTTACAGACAGTAGCTAAATAATTTTCATTGGAGCAGTACGCCTATTACGAAGTCCACAATAATACATAAACTATGTTATCCGAGAGTGAAAATATTCGCATGCAAATCTATCTAATACAAAAAAATATGAATATTCAAAGATGAATATAGTGAACATGCTTTTATTTTTAAATTCACATTTCTTTCGCAGGTATAAGAATTTATTTGTATTGTTGTTGCTAAACGCATTATATCTAGATACGAATATTGTTTGGATCAATTTAAGCCCTGTACTTCCAAAAATCATAGGCTTCTTTCAAGGTAACTATAGGATTAAAATAAAGGCTTCATTGACCTTTTCTTTTTAATTTTAATCCTACAATTCATTAGGGATTGAGAGGGTAGTTTACAAATGATTTCCTCTATTATTAGGTCTATTCCACACAATTGCGTACCTCTGAAATACTAACATAACGTAAGTTTCAAGTGTAGAGGAACAGGGTGTAATGTTCCTCCACCACAAAGGGAGGATCCTCCGACCAGGCTCGGTGGTATTGCCTGGCGGTCAGCTGTCCAACGGTAGCGTATTGGAAGTTGTATATATTATATATGTACACTCTCTGTAAATACTTCGTTATCACGATTCAGCGCTCTTTGACATATATGACGTGTTTGTCACTACTTGACGTTGTCAATGTCATTCGTCATTTGTTATGTGCGGATACTGCCACACAGGCTTTACGAAACTCAAAGTAAATACTAATTTAAGACCAGAAGGATATTTTTTATATATAGCAATTTCTTTAATGCTTATATCTAATGGTTGTGCGTGTACAGCGAATGGGCAAAATGTTAAGATATTATAAATAATGGAGCGTAATTTTACGCTGTCTTCAGTATTTGATTGTATCTTCTATCAGTATTTTCGCCGCTACAATTAAATTACGGACAAGGGAGTGAGACAAACAATACCTATAGGTAAAGAATAGTTCGCCTTTAGTGATGTAAGGAATACAAATATTCATATTCGTCGAATAGCAAAATGATATTTGCTAAAATAGGTAATTAGTTTATTTAAAAATTAGTGTACAATTATTTATTTGCGAAAGTGGGTACAATACAACAATAGTAGATGTTACAAATAAATATTTAAATGTTTCTCCAGATTCCACCATACAGGCATGCAAATATTAACAGTACACAAATAATAACAAATTATAATAAAAAGTAACAAATCCAATCTTATGCTAAATTAAAATTGAGTTGCCATGTTAAATATAATTAAATTAAAATAAATTCACACAAAATAAAAGTTAACAACATTGCATCTGAATTAAATCTAAAATTGAGTCACAAAATAAAATGTCATTACATTGAATTACATAATATGATATAATATGTGCAATGAGATTTTGCCTAGTTTATCGCAACGTGATCACACTGACTTATGTTTAAGTTTGATTGATTTTTTTCATTCTCGATATTAACTTAGCACGTGGTAACTTATTTTTTTTATATTGATAGTTATTAATAAATTAATACATATGAATAATTAGTGATTAATAGTTGTGACACACAACTATTACCTCACTCATAACTTGTGAATGATATTATCTGTTTAGTGCCATTATACTGAGTACATTTACGAAAAAATATATTTTTATCTATACAATAGTATGTTTAAATATTAATATTAGTATTCGTATTCCCTAAATAGTAGATACCACTATACATATTCGTAGTGGTTTTCATTTTCATCACTACTGAACGCGTAAAGAAATACTCCGTTTCTTTGACAAATAGAAAAGCAATTTAAGGGACAATTATCGCGCCTTGATTTGAAGTACTGAGGGGTGGTAGGGCCTGTCATGTATATGGGACAGGGCGTAGCGGTCATTGAACCCCACTTGACTAATGGAGTCTCTAATTATGACCTATTTTGTCGAACTTGTAAACACTTCGCGAGGTTTTATTGCTTGAGGTGAATGAAACCATTGTTTGTAGTTTATGATTGTTTGTGTTACTTCCGTATGTTTGAGGTACTTGACATGAACTGTAATTATAAGTGTGTTTCAACTGTAATTATTATGAATTTAAAAGGGTTTGACCGTTCGTATTGATTATTTTCATAGCATTTAGCTATGCTTAGCAAATTAAACTAAGAAATAGTTGAAAAAAATATGGGACAAGCAAGCTTTGAACCTGCGATCTTCTGCACACCGGGCAGTCGCTTTAACCAACCAGCAACGGTCGCCTCTTGCCAGAACTCTAAATTTCTCAATTGTATGTTACGTCATTTCGCGACGTCACGTTCATCCATTTGTTCCTAACTTAGTTAGGATACATTACTTAGTTTGACCCTTGTCTTAATTATTTTGATTGTGGACGGAATGTATAATAAAAACTATACCCGTAAAATCTTATTTTACCAGTACACGGGCGCATAACAGTGCATGCATTAGTATTTAGCGACAATGTTATGGTTCTTGTTTATTCAGGTTTCATTCAAAAGCCAATATATTTAGATAGGTACTTAGCACCTTTAAGCTAGATAACTAGAACGACATAATTTTATAACTAACTGTTAAAAAAAGCGAAGGATTAAAAGTTGCACAAAAAGAAAACATCTAAAGCTCACAATCTAAACTAAACATTTATCGATACAAATTGCAGTACATTAATAGTACCATGACATAAAACCGAATCAATGGCACATTCATCTAGCGACGGCCGCTGGCGGTACAAATAATCTTATTACTACAGCTTGGAATATTATACCTAGAAATTATGTCGAGCTCTAGAATGTTGTATTTGAATATCTTATTCCGAAAGCCCTCATTACTATAGAAGAATTCATAAAGAATTATTGTGACCCACGTAAAAAAATTGAGAGAATTTTAACTTACCAGCGTAAACTTAAATCTGTGTCTTCTGCGGACTTTGAGATGCAATGTTAAATTATAATTCAACATTTGGCAACCAATCAGATCGCTTGATCCGTATGTAATGTATGTAAGGTTACTTTTGGTCGCAGCAGACCCGGCTGTAGACTGCTTAGGTCGCGTCATTATAATAGAAACCCATTCGGTGACTTACCTGTAAATAAAGAAATTCAAATTAATACTAGTGATTGAGAGTAATAAAGAATACTTATAATCTATGTCATCATTCTCAACTATGGCGTAAATCCAAGACATATAAAATAACAATAGGCACTCGAACTATATTTCTTGGCATTGAAAAACCAACTTATCCGTATTAGTTTCACGCCAAACTTTATTGCCCTACAATACTGCTAACAGTTATTAATTGGCAACTATACGCGAAGTACTCCTAATTAGTCCAAGTGCACCGCGCCTTAAAATTACGCTTGCGTAAATACATTAGCGTAAACCATAGAGTATAGCGAGGCCGCACCTTTAAATGCCTTTATGGCCGCTTATCCTCTTGTAAATCTAATGGTCATTTGAATTGTTGAATTGTTAATCATTTCGGTATTTGATACCCTGGAGCATATAAGCCAAATTTGAAACTATGGTAGGTTGCGGGACATAGTTTAATACATAGCTATGTATAGATAGATAGAAATAACTTTATTTGCATACCATTTTCGTTACAAACTAGGGACATTGAAAGAACAACAATATGCAAAAAGTGGCCTTATCGCTTGATGCAATTTTTGCCAGACATCCTTTGGATGGACAGATTTAAAAGAGAAAGCGTGGTAGTTTCAGCGTGTCTGGAACTTTGAAACAGTTTTAAAGTGTTTAGTTGACTAGAACAATATACTTCAAGTATAGAAAGGTACAGAATATACTATATAGGTAAATAAATATAATTGGTAAAGTGTATAGATACTGCAAAATTGTTGGTAAGTTTGCATTTAGCATATTTAGGTTCCTACTGAGTCAAACATTCAGGAAATAATACAAGAAAGTCTAGGAAGTACATAGTTAAAGGCGTGCAACTTGAAGCCGAGGTGACGCACAGTATATTTTCAGGAGTAATTTTAAATGGATTTTTTTTCACTTGAACACGAGTATTTAAGTGACTACTATAATACTCAGGATTATACAACCGCACCGGTTGCGATTAAAATTTTTTTTAAATAAAACTTACTAAAAATTTGCGAATACAAATGAAATGAAAGGGGGTGAAGTGTGTGTGTTGAACACCTCTGCCACACTCTTTTGGGTAGTATGACGTGTGATGTTGTGTTATGTATGTGTCGTCAAACTGCCGAGTCCTTACAAAAAGAATTGCATTCACCGATATTTGCACCCACAATACCATTTTCACGGCAATCATCACTTTAGTACTTCTGCTATAAGAGTTATTACAGCTTGCACCTCTCAACCGCATCGTACTACGTGATACAATCGTAATTTGTCGTCAGTTGTGAGCTAAATGACTACCAAAGGCCTACCACAAGGCCGTGAATTGAAAATGGCTCATAAATCTTTACTATTCGTCTCCCGCGGTAGTTAGTTAAGGTCACTGACCGGAATACAAAATGGCTGACGGTAAATTGCGGTTTTTGAAAATGGAATTTATCGACAATATAGCGAACGGAGACCACTACGGCCATCATTTTACGGCGTTGAATGAATTGTTTTGAATTTGGAATGAAAAAATAAACTTATTCATATTATAATGGTGGTGCTGTTTTATTTGGTCAGGTGACTTCAGCCAGAAATTAGGCATTTTCCAGTATAGCAATGTGGCCAAGCTCCTGCAAATGATATGATTGAATGGAAAAGTTTATTCGCTCGTTGCTACTTGTCTTAACATTTTTTTTTATATCACTGTATAACTCACGTAATTAACCCGAGTTTTACGACTAGTTTCGAATCAATTAAGTAGATTCATCAACTGGGCGTTCGTCGCGCATTGTCGCCGGCGCGAGAGTATACCGCCTGACAGTGATAACAATGATTTTATCTCACGTCAGTTTTTTTTTCCAAAAATAGTTCAACTTATTCTATTGTTGCCACGACCTTGTATTGTTGCTAGGTCCGGATTTAACAAGATTGTCCATTTGTCCAATCTGTAAACCGACACCGCGTAGCCAATTGGAGGGCGACCTTCGATTAGGCCTGTGGGGCTGTGACGAATCCCCTTGTGTAACTAAATAATTGTATAGGTATTTTATAGTTTACTTATCATGGAACGAATATGAATTTGAGCTGTCTTACTCACTCGGCAAAGTTAGCAAGATTTTATGAATGAGCTACAAGGAAGAGCAATATATACCTTGAACCTGCTGCCAAATTACATCTACATATGCTGGCGTAAATATGGGGCCAATCCAGATTTACTGACGCCGATTCCGGGATAAACCCAAGGAACGGAGGCCACTGAAGGTCAAGTGAAATATAGACAAGACGCAGGCAGCCTGCCAGGCTTCGTAGGCGTAAAAATTTAAGATTTTCGGCTTTCGTGCACACGTGACAAGACGCTAAATGCCAGCACAACCCCGGATCCCACCTATCTGGTAAACCTAGGCCAAATGTATGTGCTTGTATTACTGTTTCACTTTGGGTATCGTGCCCGCAGTCACTAATACAGCAGGCATAACTGAAAATAACATTGTAGTCCTTAATTGTGGCAACCCTACCGATATTCTTTGAAAGATTTTGGGCATAAACTTACTACAAAATGACTTTGCGTTGCACTATTAGTAATTTTAGGATATCTGTGGTAAAGGTTAGGTCCATCGGTTGTAAAGTACGTCATTTATAATGATATAAGTGCATATATAAATAGCTTTAAATAAGGAAAAGCTGTATTATACATGTAAATGAAATGAACGAGTTTGATTTTCCTTGCAAAATAATTGGCAATTATACGATTTACGTAGTTTCACAAATTATGTAATTATTGTATTAACGGCTTTAGTCGTTTTACTGTTTCCAGACTACCTATTATAAGTTGAACAAAATAATCATAAACTAAATACAGGTATTTGTTGTTTATAAGCAGGCGTTCACCCTTCGGTACAAAAATTGTAAGAAAGAAAGACATGGTGGAGGCCGATTTTCGCGAGCTAAAAGCAGAAGCGAAATTACTAATTACCAAAAATGGCAAGATCTCGTGTCGGAGACAAGGATCCATTTCACGATGCTGAGCCAATAAAGTGAGTCACACATTTAGCGATCGTAGCTATCATTCGGAAGGGATTTCAGGAACCAGTTTTACCATCAAACTTTTTGACATAAACTTTTTAAAGCGACGCCCGCAATAGGTATATCTCCTGTGTCGCGAGGTGGTTTACAAACATACATTGCACACACAGAGCACACCCAGAGTCAAAACAAATATTTGCAAATCACACAAAGCTTTGTCCCATGTGGGGATCGAACCCACAACACCAGCGCAGTTGAAAGCGGCGAGGCGACCGCTTTAACCACTACGCTAACCGTGCACTCAAACTGGCACTAGGTATACAAGAACTACGTTATATCAGCAGGTTATAAAGCCAGGCACAAATTGGTACCATTCAATCGCAACAAAGCGTATGTTTACAAGATTAACATTTCTGACTGAATACTAGGTCACTCGGCAAACAACAAAAACTGTGTCAACCGTAAGGAATATCGGCATATAGGTTAAACGTAACCAATAAATTAAAACGACAATCGTGAGGCAAGCAATTTATGATAGTCTACGTATTTGTGGCTTTTCATTTATTGGGCAAATTCGTGACGTGGAAACTCGTGGAAAGCTAAAGTTTGGCGTAAAATTATTGGTGGATAACGTGCCGTGAGTTTGGCATGAATGGACTTGAATGAATGAAAATATAGGTCACGAAATGACAATTTGTAAACATGAAATATCTACCGCATATCAAGAAATATTGCTTGGTTAAATAGTGATTTTTTTTAAACTTGTAAAGGATTTCTGATTGTATATTTTTATAGCATTTAGTTATGCTTACCGAGTTATACTAAGAAACAGTTGAAATAAATTTGGGACCGGCTCGATTCCAACCCGCGACCTTTGCACACTCGGCAGCCGCTTTTAACGCTAAGCTTTAACACTAAGTCCCATATTTTTTCAACTGTTTCTTAGCTTAATATTCTCTTAATATGACACTAAAGTTTATCTCGACCATTCTATGTACATACTTCATACAAAATAAATGAAAACGTAATAAATATGTACTAATATTACTAAACAAATAAATAGTACCAAATAGTTAAAGATATGCAGAGTGGGCCAACGAGTTAGGTATGCAGAGTAAAAACTTCAAAGTCATAGTAAAGACTTACTACACCAGTTATGGTTTTTTGGTTACATGTGTTAATAGTGGTGATATTATCCTTATTAAATATGTTATTCATACATGCATATCTATTGCAGTCAGTTTTTAATATGGCGTAAACATTTTTGCTTTGCATACCTGATTGATTGGCCCACTGTACCTCTTTACTTCCTATTAAATAAATCACTCAATATTTCACCAATACTCTGACATAATGGTTTACGATCACATTACCGACTTGTCCCTGACGAATTGATGAGCCTTAACAAATGGCCGACTATATCATGACAATACGCGATTTACTCATTTATTATTGCTTTGTTTATTTGTACACTTGTTTGTGTGTTTTGTAAACATTTATAAAAAAAACATTGATCAATCAGATAGCTATTTCGTTAAGACATACCGCTTGAATACTTCAATCAACGATATTTTCAAAACAGATGAATCTTTAAGGGCAACTATTGGTTGGCTGTTTTTCAAGGCTACGAGCAAACAAGAAGTTTAGTGTTTAAGCTATGATTTGTCTTTAAAAATAGATATTAACAATTTTAAAATTAAACCCATATTACGTTAGTATAAAAACACGGCGCTCGGGAGTCTACCTTTGAGATTTTCGTTATAATAACAGTTAAGGCTGCGATTCCACCAGAGATGTGCAAGGAAGCGTACCTAAGAATGTAGTTGTTAAAAATTAAAACCAAGACGATTATTTCATTAAACTTGCTTCGCTCAGCGCAATTTGAAACGAAGCATTTCTATTCCTTATTTTTAGAAATGCTTTCATAGTAACGTACTATCATAGCACATTTCAGTTCAAACCGCAACCTTACGTTGACGTTTTCTTGTCCTTGCCTTAGCTAAAACCAAAAAAAAAAGTTATGGACTAGCAGAGCATAGCATTGCAAATCTACGGTGTCGATGACGTAGGTACATCTCGTATTTGAGAAAGACCGAAAGTGGCTTTCCTGTGTGAACTACTATTTATCTATTGTTCACATAAATAATAGATCGCCTCGATGGTCTAGTGGTTAGAGTAGGTATGCACCTCTCACCGCGAGGTCTTCGGTTCGATTCCCGTGTCGGGCAAAGTGTTATTTGTGAACCTTCTGTCAGAATTAAATTCATTCACAATAGCAGCAGGGAGTTGGAATTGTGCCCGGTGGATAGCGATAGGCTTATCGCCCTATCCCATAGGACCTAAACATAACAGGTGAAATGTGGGGGTTTTACACATCAGCCACACCCTTCTGGGTAATATAGGCGTGATGTTATGAAAATAATAGATTTAAAAAATAAGCTGAGTCTTACAAAGTTCCTTAATGCAATTTATCCCAAACATTAATATTAAAATATGCACAAGCGTACCCATAGCGAGCCCATAAACATTACATAACCAGATGTAATGGGGTATTACGTGCATTCACCACTGTTTATTAATTTTTACAGAGGAAATCGTCCATTACGCGTTTCCGCATTAATATATGGAGAGCATATGTTTTAGAAACTGACCCGAAATTGATAATCAATAGTTATTAATTTGATTAATTTTTGAAATTATGATCACTTGTGAGATTTATAAGTTGCTTTCGATTCCCAGGATGATATAATCTAATTATATCAAAGTTAAAACGTGTAAAAATTTATTAAATTGGCTAGAAGATGATATGAGCGATTAAATCTCTTTTTCATTTCATAATTTCCTTTTATGTATTCTAGTAACATTATCAGAATCTTGATTCAGGGCAATTGTAAAAAAAAAACAAACAACAGTTGATATTTCTATAATATTATAAGTTGATATTCCTTTTTTAAACAGTGCTTATTATCGATAAAAATACACGATAAAAGGCATAATAACCTTTCATACTCTTTCTCCGAAAATTCATAACCATGACAGAAAATGAAAGTTATATGTATATTTATTCCTTGACAGGCTTGTTACACTTATGAATTATATCCGGAATCTGACAACATTTACTTCATTAAATCATTTAATTTTATTTAATTTTGAACCTTTTACTAGTCACTAAATAAGTGCGTGTCATGTGCTTGCACTAGAATATTGTAAAATTCTTTTCCATTTGCGTATTATCTTATATTATTCAAATGATGAAATAAAAAAATTTAATAAAAATAATATCGCAGACAGTCTTGCCCAGTGCAATTCTGGCTGCGAGTCAGGCGCGACGTATCGCACTCTCTTGATAATGCCTAGACGTATAGGCGAAACCGCGGTCGACTAATTAGACCAACATTACGTGAGTAACACCCGTATTTCATAATTTGAATAATGTTACAAACTTACGTCAGTTTTAATAAAACTAATTATCTTATACCATAGCCCTCAGATGTAGCGAAGCATTTTCAATTTGTTTCTCTCTTTAGGGTCGCGCTCGCTACTCGACATACTCGGACCAGCACGATTGAGACGGCACATTTATAAACCATTGCAGCGTTCATGTGAGTCAACTGTCACTTGACTGAGATGGACAGTGCAATGGAACATAAAATGTGTCGGTTCACATGTGTGTAGCGATCCTTTACCATTAGGATAGTAAGGGTCGCATATTGCAGGCCCGTTCGTTACATACGACATAGAAAAGAAAATCAGACTAACTAAGTGAACTTTTTATTATTTTTATGCTACGCGGTACTGCAAATTTCGCTGAAGGTTGGTAAAACAAAGCCAGTTGGTTCAAGTTTATTTATAAAATCCATCACTTCTGACTACAAAGTAGTAATCCTATTACTACTTCCAAGTGGGCAACAACCGGAGCATTTCTTAAAGCATCAGAGCGTAAACACACGACGGAAGTGCACGACACGTGTACGATTCCGTCCCTCCCCTTCCGTCCGTGATCATTAACGACTTCTAATAAACTAAACTTCTATCGAATGTCTTTTGTGGAGAATGTTACCAGTGAGAACTAAGCTTTAGTATACATTTTGTACTTTATTTGGCTTTGTGAATTCTTTATCAGGTTGACCTAAACTCATCACATTCCATCTACATAAACCTTGACAAAAATGTCTAGAAACGGCAACTTGGAAGGAAAGTTTTCTCTGCCGACAACATTGTCACAGTAATGGAGTTTTATGTAAACAAAGCGCCACGATCAATTCAAGTACTCGAAGATTTTTAATTAGTTTAGGCTGGTTGGTTGATCTGTAATTTTGTTGCCATACGAGCGACACAGTGACGCTCTCCTTATTTTTAGATTGATGTGCATCTATTGCATACTACAAAGTTCTTATGTCTTCTTATTGAGGACACATTTCCACAAAGGCACTAAGCGAACAAAGTCACCAAGTCCTCGTCAAGTGCTAAGTTAGAAAACCTTATATCAAGTTCTTTAACTTTTTTTTATACACTATCAAGTGGAATACTATCATCACATTCTACATTCCAACTAGAACAAATTACGGGATACTATGTCAAAGAATAAATAAGTAATAGCATTGTTCTAAACTTGTTTCATCGGAATACCTCGGGTGATTTATTGTATAGACAGGTTGTAGTGTAGTGTGGGTAAAGACAAGACTTGTTGAATGTGCCTTCTATTTGATACTTTGTTGAGGTTTCACTTTTTGTTCGTGGGTATTATCAGATGCATAAAAAGGCGTTTTGTAGTCGTAGCCACTTGGTTGCGGAAATTATCAACGTTTTCAAGGAATGGTTCTGCAACTGACAGCTGTCAAAATTTTATATTAAAAGTTGTTACTTGCCGCAAATTAGTTGCTACGTTTGTGAAGCGCCTTAATGGAATTACAATGACGTAGGTGAAGCGAACTCAAATACTGACATTTTGATGTTTATATTTTGAATAAGTTAGCTATTCGAAACTTGATTTGGAGACTGGCTTTTTACATGAAAAAAGTGTTCTTGTTCGTCTGGACCCTTTTTAAGTACCTATACTGATCATATCAACTAGTTTTAGCGTTTGATTCATGAAAATTACATAAGAGTAAAAATGTTTACACCTATCTGAGAAAGCGGCCTTTTCAGTGAGTGAAGGTTGTAACTTTGTGCGTTAATAACAGTCGTGGAACTTTATTATCCTGTCTATCACATTACCAAGGACCAATGTGCATCTTCTCATCATATGATTATCCAAAAAAAAAAACCGACTTCAATTCAATAATTTTAGACTTATATGGTTTTCTCGTGGGTGCCATTGTCAGAACTGGACCAAATTGAAATGAAACTACACGGGAAGCACCAACTTTCAAATAAAATAAGAATCAATAAAATCGCTTCACCCAGTCGAAAGTTATGAGGTAACAAACATAAACAAAAAAAAAATACAGTCGAATTAAGAACCTACTCCTTTTTTAAAGTCCGTTAAAACTAGCTTCTGCGCGCGACTACACCCGCATAGTATGTCGATAACAAGTAACCTATGCCCTTTCTCATGTCTTAAACTACCTCCATACCAATTTTTATAAAGAACAGTAGTTAGTCGTAAAACCGTAACTGACACACATAATTACTTTCGCATGTATAATATTAGTTAGGAATTATTAATTACTGTAAGAGCCTTCTGCATCAAATAGTTTTTTCTCGCTAGCCTTCTTATTGTAGCTATTTAAACTATAACAACGATGGATGATATTTTTATACGTATTTAGCCCCTCTTTTCTACAACTACAAAACACAGCTGAAGCTTTCTCTTTGTTCCCAATTGAAAAATTGCCACAAAAAAACACTTTCCCAATACAGCTATCTCTTGAAATAGTTTGATAGGACTTTTTAATTACATGACGAGGCCGTTCTATACAAACAATCATCAGGAGATCTCGTTCCTCGTTCCCACGCCCCGTGGGATGCGGTGGGATGATGTAGGGGCACCATCACGACTGTTTATGGCACGATTCTGTATTTTATCTAGTTCGAAATTCTCAGATAGTTTCCTATTGATTATGTTTATAGCATTTAGCTATGCTTAGCAAATTATACTAAGAAACAATAAAAAGTATTATGGGACCGGCAGAACCTGCGTCCTCTGCTTACTGGGCAGCCGCTTTAAACCACTAAGCTACGATCGTCTTTTGCTAGGACCCTAAATTTCGCAACTGTATGTGACGTCACGTTCATCCATCTGTACCTATTTTAGTTAGTAGGGTACAAACCAACATGGCGTTGTTACATTCAGCACAAATAAATGTTGTAAAGAATGAACGCGAACCTTATTTCAACTTGTCATTGATTATTTTTATATATGCTATGCTTAGTAAATTATACTAAGAAACAGTTGCAGAAACAGATAGTTGTTTGATGTGACATAAATGAAATGTGTTAAATTGTTACGATGAATTTTAGAATACGGTAGAAATCGATTGTAATATTTTTTTAAACAGCACAAATTTTTAACAGATAATTTTTTTTTTGGAAACAGTGCTGGGTAATTTATGATAAAATTTATGATAAAATGAATAGATCACGTACACTTATAATCTTAAAATTATTACTAAAGCGTATCTACCAATTGCTGTCACAACAAAATCGTCTCGGGCATATTTTAAAATATTATAAAAATGTCTAGTGCTGTGCCTCTAATTTGCATCGTTAACAACGTTTTTTTTAGGATACGAAATAATGGGATTCCTATTCAAATTTATTCTAGCTGGCTCAATTCTATATAAAAAAGGTGCAGCCAGAAAATGGGACATGTACTCCTATTCCCGCCAAATGCAAGGATACCCTACTATAGTCTTCGTAGTACACACATAACTGTTACAATATTGATGTAAGTGCTGTACAACGACGTCTATTTACGTCTGTAAAAGGACGTGCTATTTATAAGACCTGTAAATAGATATAGCCTGTTTCTTCTAACGTGGAAAGATATCTAGTATTTCGAATAGGTTTATAGATTGATGGAATAGTATAGGTTTATAAACTGAATCATAGCAATTTATGAATACTGTTTTGCGCTATTAGCCTATCTTTGCCAAAACTAAGAAACAAAACGGTTTTTCTCACGTTTTTTTTGTAAACTCTCAAGAACACATACGTTTTAAAACTTGAAACGCCATTAATCACACACTATTTTATGGCTATTTACACGATTCAATCAATGCTTTCCATTCCACAGTATAAACAGTGGCAACCTCTTTTTAACAACACATAATTTGTTCCATTGTAATGTACCTTCACACCTGTCAATTATAACAAAATAGACCATGTTCCACTTATTCTGCTTTATTCCCAAAACCATTATACTACTACAGATCTAGATATTCATCTCCAGTGTAAGATGGTCTGGTGTTGTATAGACTTCCCGTGCGAATCCGGGACCAGCTTATACTGGTGGTGTCTAGCTTGATGAGTCTGTGTGTACCTACAATGGATTACTATTTATCTATTCTATGCCACTGATGTTAGTGACAGATTATGCTGAATGTGGAAATGGTTTGTAGACCGGAAAATTTGTTTTATAACAAATTGGAGGCATATAAATGGAATATTAGCTGCGATTTGCTGAGCGTGAAACTCCTATACCTACGTAGGTACAAAAACAATAAATATATTATTTTCAAAGCAAAAGTTTTTGCAAATGAAATGTTCTAGAAAAGTTCGAATTTGATCTACTTACATTATTGAATGTTCACAGGTTTTAGCGACTGGATAAACTTACCTGAAAAAAAAGAAACAATACATTAATTTAAACATATCACTAAAAAGTTTATAATCAATGGTCATACCTTATGTAACCTATACAGAAAATAAAAAAAAAATAAAAAAAAAAACAAATATCACTCTTTCGAATGCCCGTATCTTAATTTAAAAATAGAACGTTAACAATTACCCAATCTGCCGTCCCATTAACTATGAATAAAAACCTCTATATTAATCAGTAAATTCAGAGTGACGTGTTTATTCTAATCACTTGGCTAAGCGAGAAAAATAAACATAGCTATTATTAGTATAAGAATTAAAGTAACCTTTGCTTTGTTAATTATCTGTAGCGACTTGAGGTCGAATTACAAAAGAACTATTTGACTGACGGTTAAATGAAGGAATACACGCGTTTTGTTACAATTTTGTGGAACAAGGCATAAGCGAAATCGACTTTCATATTCTTCAGAATTTCGTATGATCTCATAATATTTGTCATTTAATAATATAATGACAAAGCCAATAATAACCTAAAAAGGCAATAGTCCAGATAATTTAATGAAAACATATCCTTATACATAATTATTAATATTCATTTTTTCAATCAGTACCTACGTTAAAGAGGAATAAACATGTAATCACTACAAAGAGAAGTGACATTCGGTGATTTACTTTATTATATTTTTACCCATAAACGTAGTTATATTTATAGTATTGTATTGACAATTAAACAATAAATAATATATAACTATTTAATAAATAACTGCAAACAATAAAACTGTAACCTATACTGTGCCATGGCTTTTAGGATCATACCTAGGAACAAA
Organism: Hypena proboscidalis; assembly: GCA_905147285.1. Taxonomy (NCBI): domain Eukaryota; kingdom Metazoa; phylum Arthropoda; class Insecta; order Lepidoptera; family Erebidae; genus Hypena; species Hypena proboscidalis. The sequence goes on from LR990147.1 coordinate 6,180,443, forward strand.
ATTGTGCCTTTTTGGTGGTCCTCACATCCTTTAGCTCGTTTTGAAGCTTGCTCACCTTAAAAATTGTACCTCGAAGCGAAAACTGTACTTATCGCTCTATTCTTCACAATTAAGCCACACTTGAAATGTCACAGGCGTCTGCGTTGAAGCATAGCAAATGTCTTACCATACAAAGTACAAACTTGAGATATAGGTCAATGACCTGTCATATCTGTTACCTCATTGACACTTCCTAACAATATATTATAGTTGTGATAAAAGAAGATAGACGTGGCATAGATACTTGATGAGAAAATTGTCGATTTCATTCAGACATCTTTTAACTGGTTGGTTAAATTCGGTTCCGTCGAGAAATTAATGTGGATACCAAACTTTTAAGTTTATATTTCCGAAAGAGAGAATAATAGACTTCACGAAATGACGTAATATACAGTTGAGAAATTTAGGGTCCTGCAAGAGGCGATCGTAGCTGGTTGGTTAAAGCGACTGCCCGGTGTGCAGAAGGTCGCAGGTTCAAAGCCGGTCCCACAACTTTTTAAACTGTTTCAAAAGAATAGACTTTTCAATTAATTAAGGTCTATTGTACAATATAGTTTAAGACTGACAGCCTGACCTCTTTAGATATAATAATTATGTAGGTGATAGCTATTGTAATGTAGCATCGGTTATAATTCGCTGGTCTGGCTTTAGATAAATATGCAATATGATTGGTTGGAGTGGATATTGTAATAAAATATAATAAGCAGCGATCCACTTATAGTTCAGCGCATCTGCGAGTATCAGTAGATATTTTATTTTATACATCATTATAATATGATTAAGGCAAATATGATAATTTGGCTATGTCTGCTTATTTTGCTTCTCTGCCATAATTTCTTTAAAACATAACCTGATCAGCCCGACCTTGGTTTGCCGACAATCCGATAGAGTTTAATGTTGATTTACATTAAAAGTCATCTATTTATTGTTGAATTGTGCCCGACAGATGCCAATAGGCTCACCCTCTATATAAATACACTTTTAAAACTACTTATAATAATAATTATATTGATGTGCCAGAAAAGGTACACACCTCAGCATAATACTGCAGCACATTTAGCACTACAGCGCTGGTATTCTGTTGCGCCCTGATTGTGAGTAAGATAGTGTGACATCCATCTTAATGATGATAATTCCACTGTCACAATAATTAGGCATTTTTTAACAGAAAATACAATATCAGTTATAGAACCAAACAATACACAGGTTTATATTAAAATACTAAATAAAAAAAAAACTCGATAACAACATCAAATGACACTACTAAAATAAGATAAAACTTCAAAAACCAAAAAATAAAATGTGAGTGTTGTTCACATCTGCCGACCCTTCTGGGTAAAATAGGCGTGATGTTATGTCATCCATTTACGTCACGTCAGCTATAAACATCACTTGACTTTTTCGTAGTATTGAAACAAAATTCCACGAAACCCTGACACATACAATAATAAAAATTTTTACTCAGTACTGAAGTGACGATCATACGATTATACCTTTAATTGGCTGATAAGCATACTTGCTAGAGATAACAATACGCATAGACAAACAATAATTATAAACTTAAAACAACAATTAAAAATGTCTATGATAATGCTGTCATTTGTTTTGACATAAAACGGCGGCTTTTGTCACAGATATTAGATTTGTAGTTCATTTTTAAAACAACCGGATCCTGGACGGAACTATTTATAAATATCAATAGAAAACCATGCGGTTTTGAGGCGAGATTTAGATATGTTTAGAGTAATTTAAATATAGCAAAAATACTAGTTTGCTAAGAGAATTCAATCCGTAGCTGGTCAACGTTACTAACGTTACTAAATTGCAATAAAAGCATGTAAACTTTATCTAATTCAATGTGAGGTGACGCATAATAGACACGGAATTGTTCATGCAAACCCGTGCTAACGAATCATTACAATATTTCTCATTGAAAATCACATACCTAGAACAGATACACATACAAATCAACATAACTCCAAGGAACAAAAAAATATTCGATAATATTCCTTCAATACTGATTATTACAGACTACAATCGTATAAGCCTATCTGCCCAACATCGTCATCCGAATAAAACGATCAAACCTCACTATCCGATACCTAATAACTAATAAATAACAAATAACATTAGTACTTCAAACGCACCGAAAGGAAATCTAATCTGTGCGCAGCAAGCCATCATTTGAAAGCAAACATGGCGTCGCTTTCCAACGCCAGGCGATTAATTAGTTAGCCTTTATACACAATTACAGGTGTAAAGGACAAATGAGAGACGACCCTGGGTTTAAAAGGGAAATTTGAGATACCCAAGTAATTAATGAGATAACCCGGCGTGTGCGAATGTGGTATGGAGTAAAGACGTTGTGAATACGACTTTGAATATCGTCGTTGTCAAACCAAAATCTGCTATGTGCACTTTTGTAAGATTTCTACTTTAAACCTCTGCATATAGTTCGCTGCTATATCCTACCATATAAAAAACTGTCATGTGCTCATGACCATTATATGACGATCTACGACCTCTTATTGACGACCTCTTACCTACAATCCCTTGAATGCAGGAGACCTTTTTTTGTCAATTTCTCAAAACTATGATTTCTGCACATAGCAGATTTTGGTTTGACAACGACGATATGTCAAAACAACGACTTATAAATACAGATGGATAAAAATACAGATGGATATGGGTAAAAACCCATTTAAATTTAATTCATTTTGCTAGTTTGACTTGTTGTAATGGTTTAATATTAATCATGGAAAGAAAATAAACACTTGAATTTTCACCTAGCAGAAATCGACTTTGAGTCAAATGAAAAAGACATGTTTTTTTGAGAATTGTCTAAACATAAGAGAAATAGCGCCTATGTAGCGTAGTTTTCAGTATAACTTTTTTCCATTTTTTTGTAGTTAAAAAAAGCGTTCACCCCCTCGCCCCTTGTTTCTCTCTTGTGTCATATTTTTTTTCATTATATAACTATATGCCTAGTAAGTAAGTAGGTTAAGTAAAATATATTGATTGAGTGCACGGTTAGCGTAGTCGTTAAAGAGATCGCCTCGCCGTTTTCAACTGCGCTGGTGTTGTGGTTTCGATTACGGGACAAATCTTTGTGTGATCCACAAAGATTTGGTCTGAGTCTGGGTGTACTTTGTATGAGTCAAATGTATGTTTGTGAACACCCCCGCGACACAGGCGTTATTCCTAGTGTGGGCTTCGTTAAATAATAATAAAATAATATTATAAACATATGTACCTACATACACAGTCTTTGTAAGGAGTTTCAACGATGTATATTAACAATGCAATACAGCGAGTACCTAATGACTAGGTACACCTATAACTTAAGTCTACCATGGTCTTGGATTTGAATTCAAGACACGCACATACTTTTGTAAACTTTTACCTTAAAGAAGGTATATGAAGGAATAAATAATGTCCTTTAGCTAACGGCGAAGAATAACTTTGGCAGAGAAGCCAGTAAAACCTTTTTGTTTGGAAATAAAAATAAAGATGTCAGCTTATTTTAAAAAAATCGTCTTATGTTGATATTTTTTTTTTAATGGTGGATAGGCACGCGTTTGACTACGATCTCACCTGCTTACCACGCTTACCTATGAGATACCTATTAACTCTTTCAAGTCGGATTTTTTATGAGCATATGACGCTTGTGAACCTAAATGAAACAAAGAAAATTTTTTGCGGATAATCTTCAAAATGTTCCTGAATGAATTACGTAAGGAATGACTTGTGTAAACATCAATTAAAACCTGTTGTGAACGTGAATGAAACTTAATTAACAAATACATAATTATCGAAACCGGATTATATGTTTTTACAACATCCTCTGAGGTGTTTGCAATGTTAAATACTGTCAGAATACTCAGAATGTAAATGCACATTTTAAACGAATAAATTAAGAAACAATAGTTTTTTAAGACAAAAGAATATAACTGCCAATACTGATTCTGAGATAAAAGGTATTGACCTTACCGTCGATAAATGTTATGTTATTAGTAATTATTACCTGCAGTCTGCTTGCGACCACGGCCAGTGTAATCTGTGTGCCGAAACGTCAAGCCTAAAAGGTAAATAATGCATGATCGCGTTTACTCCCGTTAGATTATACTTAATCATGCAACGCGTATGTTTAAAAGATAATAATTATTACATATCTCAATTACTAAGTTTATAGACCTATATAACATTTAAAAATGTATCTATACTATACTAAACACCAAATTCACGGGTGTTAAATAAACCTTAATGAATGAAGATGACAGCTGTGATCTTTATTCGAGTGTTACTTGTGTCACTTTTATATTTGGTCAGTTATATTTCATGACCGGAATGGAATGGAATGGAAAGTGGGCTCATTTTTCCGCACTTAGACTCTCATTTGGTCCATTGTGCGTGGAGAGTCCTGGCTAACATAGCCAGACTAACTCCGCCCAGAAGCTCAGAAGTTATTTCATGACCGGATAAGAGCTATCCGGAATCTCTGAAATAGCCCTTAAGAGTTTCTTTTTTTGTAGCTTGAAATTGTTTAAATTATATTATTGATTAGCGAATTCAAATAAGAAAATCTTCAGATTAAAATTACACCTTATATTTGATTAATTGATATGTAAACTTTTCTTATTATGTAAATGTTATGTATTTCTTTATATGGTAAAAGTAAATTCATTAATTTATTCTCACATTTCGTATTCATGAACTCATCATTACGTGTTTAATGAATCTTCTAATACATAGATACTAATAAAATTGATGATTTAAATTTACACATCAAATCGTAATGAGACGATTAAGCTACTTCAAATTGCTATTAAGTTACGATGTTTTCATTTATTTATGTTATAATTTTAACAACTAATTGATAGAATAATTAAGAGAAAAGATTTAAACAACTATGTCAATAAACTGACCAATTTTGGCACATGACTTTTAATATAAGGTTTAATAGATATAACATAAACATAAATAACAACATAAACGCCTATATTATCCGGAAGGGTATGGTAGATGTGTACAACACCCACATTTCACCTGTTATGTTTAAGTCTCATGGGATAGGGGGTGAGCCTATTGCCATCCACCGAACACACTAATGCAAACTCCGAACTGCTATTGAGTATTTCTGAACGGAGAGTTCTCAAATAACACTTTGCCCGATCCGAGAAACGAACCCGAGACCTCGCGGTAAGAGGTGCATGCGCTAACCACTAGACCAACGAAGCAGTTAACTACTAGAGTAATGAGGTAGTCTAATCGATTTGGATATTTATTTTAGCTGAATATGTTAAACATGAAGTTTTCGAAATTTCAATGCTTGTGTTTGGTGGGGGGTAGAAGTAAATGCCTCAAGAATGAGGTAGGCCTTAACGGTAGACACACGTTTAACTTTTAAATTATATATATTTATCTTTGTTATTAGACAAATGATATCTAAAACACAAAAATGCATTTTAAGTATATTTCGAAGTCAAAAATTGTTTTAATTATAAATTGGTGTGCGCTAACAAACTTGCATTGTAGTGTTTTAGACATGATTTGTCTATAATAATAGATAAAAACCCAATGTTATTTAAGTTAAACCCTTATTACTTTAGTATTGAAAACAGCCAAGAAATTGTTTTCCCTTAAATTTAAATGATTTTGTTTGAGACAAACTAATTGTGCTAATGCATGTCTATATTATTGAACCTAACTCAAGTCAATGTTAATGACCTATCCATCCAAATCATCGTCCTAAATCTCATACAATTCGCACAAAGGCCATCCATCCCACGCAACCATTGAAGCTTCTAATTAGTACCTTCAATAGCCAATGTATGAAATGTATGAGAGTGTATGAGAGCCATTCAGTACCCGATAACATTGAAGTGAAGAAACTCTGAGAGCTTGTCAGAAGACTAATTAAAATTAACAATAAAGGGAATTTCTCTCAATTATGTAATGTAGATGAGATCTGTCGTTTGTTGTTAATTGATGTGCAAAGCTTTGGCAGGGTAATTTCAATTTGATTTAATTAAGTAATGGGAAATTTCTTTCGCTAAAGACAATGCAAAAATCTTGAAGAAAAAGTTTGATATACCAACTGTTGAGGACCGCCATCTTTCGTTGTCGAAGCTACGTTGATAGAATGAAAAATAATAAAGGGTTTTAAAAGCACCAGAAATCAACACTTTAGGTCATACTAAGAAACAGTTAAAACATTATGGATCCGGCAGGATTTGAACCTGCGACCTCAGCGTACCAGGCAGCCGCTTTAAACCACTAAGCTTCTACTTTTGGTCAGTTTTGATAAATGTAAATTTTAATAATTGATTTAAATAAAGAAATTAGGCCCAATTTTACCAGTTCCTGATAAGGTACCGTATAATTAAGTGCTACTTAATTCTATACATTTCTATACAAATTGGCCATTAATTTCATCCTTAAAAAAATTCCGAATAGAATCCAGAACTGGTGAATCTGTGTTGGATTCATGTTAATCAGTGCCGTAAATATAGTTCTAAAAACATAAAAACGCCCAGAAGAGTTCACAAAACATCACTGATATTCATGTAATCGAATCCCACATGCACTGCGTTAAAACATTAACCTACATAATCGATAATTAAACAAACGTAATCGATCCATTGACATTTCCGACAATCACTATGCATTAACCACATTTATGATGAAGTCGAGGACTACAAAATTTTATTACCAATATAATAAATTTTATTATTAAAAAGTAATATTCACAATGCTTTTTTAATTCATCACAGCCGGCTGCCGCCTTTGGGTCTGTCGATTTGAGATTTGGTTTTATCGTTTTAACAAATTAGAAGTACATTACTATTAAGATTTATTTTTAAATTATTTCAACGGCATCGTAAAATCGTGGCATTTAATTCATTTTTATTGATATCCTGAAGCTCTTATTCCTGAATATTCTTATTTAAGTCAAAATTAATCAAAATGGTATCGGGAAATTCAATTATTCGGACACATTATAGCAGTTAAAGTGGTGAGCCTAATATAAATAAATTATATGGAATATATAATAAGAACTGTCATGCCCATGGGTAAAAAGGTGCCTAAAATAAAGAAAAATAAAACCCAGATCCTTTTAGCTTTGGTGGCAACCGGGCTTTAAATTAGCACGTACAGTAAATAATGTTCTGGTTTAAGAATACACTAAGAAATCTCCTTAAAGGCCTAGTGGTATTGCCTTGATGGTCTCGGGCACCGCTCACCGCAAGATCGCGGGTTCGATTCCCGGGTCGGAAATTATCCCTCAGGAAATTCACAATAGCAGCACGGAGTTAGAATTGTGCCCGGTGGATGACGATAGGCTCACCCCCTATCCCATGAGACCTTAAACATAACAGGTGAAATGTGGGTGATGTACACCTCTGCCACATCCTTCTGGGTAATATAGGCGATAAGATCATTCTAACATTACATTGCAAGAACTTTACGCAACAAACGTATAATTGTTCCCCGCAATCAACATTAAATCCTACACTAGGCTTTCAAAACCACGAGTCTGTGCAACACTCCATATTGGGTATTAAACACCATAAATCAAAGGAATACATACCATCGCCATGAATGGATGGTAAGTGGCAATAGTCAGATAATTGTGGTAACATTACGATGGTATATTTTCATGGTGAACGCTGCAATCGGTGAGATGAAAGGGAAATCAACCGGTTGTACATAAATTATACCAAGATATGAAATTTATGAGTGAATTTGACACCTACTGGCCAATTCGTGACCTCTTATTCCCAAATTTTCTATTATGTAATGGAATAAATGGTCAGTGCATTTCGAATTTATGCTATTTTTAAAGTTACTTGACCAGTTACCGCAAAGCTGTTTTAAATACTATACTATACACTTCTGATTAAATTCGTTGCGGGTTCCAAGACCATTTTAACTCCCTGGGATTGCTCGTGTGTCATGCACGGTGCCTTTCAGTTGGTTACCGTTGTAGATCCTGGCGTCACAGGAGTCACAGTGGTGGGCGTGTGGATAGGATTATATACCGTTAAAAAGCTGTTTTAAATATCAGTCATTCCAAAAAAAAATATTTTAAACTGACAGTTTACTAAAAATACTTTCAATTTATTTATTTTTTATTTCAAATCATATAATTCATCACATATTAAGGTCAAGTTTCTGAAGTTCCGGATAGCTCTTATCCAACTCCAAAATATAACCTGCCAAATTTAAAAGTGACACAAGTAACCACTGTCACTTTCATTTATGTGTGTATTATATGCTTATCCTGATAATAAGGTTCTAACACCTATCTAATACCTGTAAAATTGAGGCTAAATATAATATTTAACATAAGTAGTTTAAAGTCGAACCCAAATAAAATAGAAATGGAACTTGAAAAGTATATGTATGTGACTTTTAGTAGAACCAGCTGTTTTTAAGAGCCTTTTTTTTATACTACGTCCACAGCGAACGAACCTGTAGTCCACCTGATGGTAAGTGGAGTAGAGCCCATGGACATCAACAATCCACAAAAGCAGATTATAGATGCGTCGCTGCAGCTGAGGACTACGGTGTTATGCCTCATGTGCCAGTAATTTCAGGGCCTGATCTCACCACCAAACCGAAACACAGTAATGTAAGCACTACTATTTGGCGGCAGGTTAAAGGTGAGACGGTGGTGCTGCCGCCCTCGAGCTCATTCACAAGACCTCTACCACCAATTTCTATTTTCAATTTCTATTTTATTTGGGTTGGCTAGGGATACAAAATCATTGATACTACCCGCAGAAAAACCCTTAAATACTCAACATTAAAATGCATAAGGCATTGCATAACAAAAACGGCTCGCAGAAACAGTAGTATAACTACGAACCGCCCTCGAAACATTACACAGTTATCAAGCTCGATTATCTGTAATCATTGCAAATGGACCTTAATAGTCAAGACGATTTGTCTGCAGTATTGTATCCAACGTAAGGGCTACCATGTCCTGTTAATGGATTTAGCAACGCTTGTAAGGAAATTGTACGCGTAAGAGCAGTTAGACCTTCCTGTGGTGGCGAAAGTGAAAATATAATTCTAGTGGCCGATTTTCCAGTAGTTGCTATATATTATTAATGGGTTTACGATGTCGACGCAAACGTAATGGTTATGGTTTTAGTCACTGACAATGACAAAATATTGTTTTTCTCATTTAAATCTTGGCAACTTAGTATCTTATCAAACATTATACTAAGAAACAGTTGAAAATTATGGGACCGGCAGGATTCGAACTTGCGAACTCTGAACACCGGGCATCAGCTTTAAACACTTAGCTATCGCCTCTTGTCAGGACCCTAAATTATTCAACTGTATGTTACGTCATTTCGTTCACATTCATTAGCTTATTCGTTAAAGTGGCTACATTGTATGATTTATAATTTATAATTTGGATTTTTTTTACATTAGATAGAACGCCAGAAGCAAATACACTATCCAATGACTAGGCCAAATACACACATTCACTCACTCAAGCACACCCAGTCTCAGAACAAATCTTTGCGAATCACACAAAGATTTGTCCCATGTGGGGATCGAACCCACAACACCAGTGGAGTTGAGAGCAGCGAGGCGACCGCTTAAACCACTATACCACTCGTGCAGACATGATGAGGTATCGAGTTCGAATCCTGCCGGTGCCATACTGTTTCAACTGCTTTTTAGTATAATAGGCTAAGCATAGCTTAATGCTATTAAAATAATCGAAGTTATCAAACATTGTTCAGAAATATTGAACTAATAGAAGTCGGTATGTTATCTGGATAGTAATCAGAATTAAAATGTTGCAAACTAAGCGGATTAAAATACCGCAGCAGTTATAATAGATAAGGTACACAATAATGACGAAGAAAGATTACTCGAAAGTCATTTCAAGTAAGGAAACATAAACAACGTAAGCTACTCATAATCTAAACAGCCACTGACTAATGCTTTGAAGTCCGTCATACAGACATATCAGAAAATTAAATCACAATTACTGTCAGATTCCGAGAATCAAGCGAGAAAATACAAGTTATTGACCAGAGGGTGCATGTAAACGATGAAAATTGATAAGTGCAGTAAGTGCGTGCAACCTAACTATCTATCCGGCTGTTCATAAATCTATAACTGGCAATTTCATCGGAAATTTCCAAGTGTTTTCACTGAAATCGCTAACAAAATAATGACTGGGCAAGCGCTGGTTCCTAACACTTTACCGTAGCTCTCTCTGGCTGGCTTTTATTAAATCTGGAGTTATTGTGTAGCGCTCTCGGCGACGCGGAATGATCCAAGTCGATACGGACGCTGATTGCAGGGACCCGGTGACAGAGAACGATGAAGGACGCAACCATTAACCATACAATTTGCTAGAAAATGTTAGTTTAAGGCAATCTGTTCGAGAATCGACATATTTATAACAATTTTACAATTGCCTTTGTTGTTGACTATACAGAACAGAACCAACATTTACACTGACGCTAAGAGTCCGGCGGAAGGACCGCGTTTTTACCATTCTAAGCAGCTGCAAAAATCAGATGGAATAGTGCTATCTCTGTTTGGAGCACGTTCGCTTCATTCATCCCCGTTAATTCACATTTATCCCCGGGAAACAGCACTACATGTCATTGAAAATGTAAAGGCGAATAAAATCAATTTTTGCTTCCAAAATATATTTTGGAAGCAAAAATTGATTTTATTTTGAATGAAAATTGGATATTTTTCCTATTTTTTTGAATCCCAAACAAAAAACATTACAGGTTTAAATATTACAATACAGTACATATATGAGGAAAATATGACGTTTACGCTGTAAAAAATGTTTGCGGAATCACGTTAGTATGGGAAATCATATTCCGCCTGACCCTTAACATTTTCAAGAATTCATTTGGTAGATATGCATTATTAACAAAGCAAACATTTTAAAACGTTTCTATGTACTAGGAGCAGTTTTTACTATCATTTATGCTTACATATCCACCAACTTATCGTTTAAGTATCTCCAGACGAATTTTATTCAAGTTTGAAATTATTAATAAAACTCTTTCATTGATAAAACAAAATGCTCCGTATTCAGGAAGCAAACAGGGTGGCTTAATAACAGAGGAAACTATTAACTTGTCGCTGCTTGAACTATTAGCTTCGACGCCGATAGAGAGATTTATGTGAGCGGACGAAGACAGACTAAAAATAGATGGAACTACGTCGGATGTTCCGAGTATTTAGAGATTGGAGACGCCATGGTAATTGACGATGATAAAATGGTTTGGACATCAAATTTGGAAGCTAAAGACGTAGTAATTAATTAGATTAGAATGAGATTGAAAACATATTTATTTATTAAAGTTAGTTATTATCTGCCTATCTATATAATTCAGAAATAATGGTAGAGCTCTTGTGAATGAGCTCGAGGGCGGCAGCACCACCGTCTCATCTTTAACCTGCCGCCAAATAGTAGTGCTTCCATTACTGTGTGCCGGTTTGGTGGTGAGATCAGGCCCTGAAATTACTGGCACATGAGGCATTACACCGTAGTCCTCAGCTGCAGTGACGCATCTATAATCTGCGTTTGTAGATTATTGATGTCCATGGGCTGTACTCCACTTACCATCAGGTGGACTACACGTTCTTTCGCTGTGGTCGTAGTATAAAGAAAAAAAAAAAAAGCTTCGAAGGCGGCAGCCAATATTTATTATACTGAATTAACAATACTAAAGTAATATAAAGCAATTGCATCACTAAAAAGAAATGACCACGAAAGCCAATCAAGAAAAGATGACCAACTTTGCTTTGAAAATGAAATAAATTCACCATTCAAGTGAATTAATTCAATTACATTGGAAGTGGGCTCACGAAAAAGGGCACTTAGACGAAGGGAAAGGCTGATGTGATGAGATGATACGTGATGGCTTCAACACGAAATAAAGTACTCCTACGCACGGTTGCTACATTCTATTATCTTTCTACCATTCTTTGAAACAATGCGTTCGTTTAAGATCAACGTCGATATTGACGTTATGTATAAAACTTATTTTATCCTCATCAACGGTAACACCCAGATAGAGTTACATAATTTAAATTATGTTAATAAAGGATGAGGTATCTTTGATAAATAAAATAAGCATGACAATAGTATATAAAAGTCTATACAGTGGACCTGTATATATATATATATCTCTGCCCGTCAAATACGAGGCAAAGTACTTGCAACAAGTAATACTTCCAGTATCAGATTATAAAAGATAAGTCTGATAAGATAGTCCAATCAACGGTCGACCAATTTCTCATGACAGCAAAAATACTTCATACTTTTCCAGCCATTTCAATTGTTTAAACAATCATTTCAATAAACATAATCAACCTTATGTAGGGTGAGAATAAAATGACCTAAATAACGACGATTTGACGTGATCTGTACATATTTACTCATCAAATAAGAATGTTTACAATCTTTACCGTTGAGAACACACGCATGCACCGGACATTGCATCGTGTAATCATGATGAATTCTTGTAGGCTGTTAATTACTTTTAACTTTTAGTTATGGCAAGAAAATGTGATGAAATCTTCTTATCTCTTTCTGAAATATGAATGCTGACAGCGTATAGTGGAGACATAGTTACCAGGAAAGTACTAAACAGTACTACTAGTTATATGTTTTTAAATTTTTGCGATTTGAGATGTGTCAAGTGAGGGTAGTGGACAATATCCGCGCTTTGCGGAGACGATGCTTTACCAGTCGGCTAGTAACCACGAAGGATAGTCAATTCGAAACGTAGGTATTTATTTACCTAAATAATAATAATGCGATTAAGAGCCGTTGTCTAATTTTTGAAATAAGTACTTCTAGTTATTTGCCACTCAACTAGATCGATACCTAGTATTTTGCCGTAAAATCAACTCAATATAATCTGAAACAAAACTGCGCCTTTATCAATATAAAGGCATTGAAGGATGCCTTAGTCGTAGATACTCCAACAACAACACAATGCTGAGTTTAATTTCGTTCTTAATTTTTAGCAACTGTATATCCAACTGAAGGACGGGAAGATATTTAAACAGGGAGTTGAATCCGTGTAGATCAACTTATCAAGTACACCATTCAAATAGTTTACTCTTTGCATTCCACGAATAATCGTGCCCCTGCACTTTGTAGCAGTCTCGTTGCTCCAAAAGCCTTAATTAACGTTAACCGACTTTATAGTCACGCAATCTTAGCCAAGGTAAAAATAGAAGGTTGTGTGAACACTGTTATTTGTTTCAATCTCTTGTGCTGGATCACGAATTACGGTGGTACTATCGGCTGAAATATATTCTCTCTTTTGTTTCGCCTCTGTTTCGAGGACAGCGACTCCTTAGATTGCTTACCTATGCACATAAAAACCATAGAAAAGCTGTACCACCAAATGTTTGGTTTGAATGTTTGTCCGTCTGTCACATATCGAGAACGCGACGTGTTTGCATATGATAAGGCTTGTGTGAGTCGTTTCTGCCACTTAAACAAACCACTGGCAGTTTGTTTATCACTATCGTAATAAATATCGAAAAAGTAGTCGAATATAGGGCTACCAAATTTGATATACCAAGATACCACTGATATAAAAGGCGTATTTCCTAAGCTATTTAATACAAAGTAGGCATAAGTGAATTCGGAGGTTAGCTAAATGGACACAGTTTGATTAGCTGGTCAAAACTTTATATCTTATGTATAGATATACATCTAGATGTTTTCTCATGATCAATCTAATTTGCTGCTAAATGACCAATCCCTCGTTATAACAGAATTACCTGATACTACGGATATTCAATTCAGTATTCTGTTTGGACAACAAACCTAACATTACAAATATCCTACCAGAAAGTATAACATAACATAATATAACATCACGCCTTTATTACCCAGAAGGGTGTGGCAGAAGTGTACAAAACCCACATTTCACCTGTTATGTTTAGGTCTCATGGGATAGGGGCCGAGCTTATCGCTATCCACCGGGCACAATTCCGAAAAGTAGGTTCAGGTAATCTGGATATGACATAATAATATAACAAACAAAGATATTGGCTTCAACCTTGAGATGTAGATCTATTGAAGACTAGCAAATGCCAAGATTTAATTCAGTTTGAGGATTGGAAGCCCTAGCATGGCGTGATGACGGAACAGTGTGTGAAAAGAAGTGTCAACAGCAAACAGTGAAAGTAGGATTATAGTACAGTGGAACTAGGTAAATATTATTCCAACTATGAGGAATTTTCCGAAGTGATATGGCTACCTTGGTATTGATAACCTTTCTGTTGAGATAGAGAAAAATATAACAAGAATAAAGAACAAATGTTTGTATAATTGTAGTTATTTATACACACACAATAAATATATATATCTATCAGTGAACATGAAACTGTCTTTAAACTGAAAATATTTTTTAATAATCTTCTAAAAACTATTGATGTCAATGTGACGAGAATCGTTCTTGTCGATTAAAAAGAAATCTTCAAAATTATTGATTTGGTATTTTAGTTCATAATTTTCTTCAATAATCTTATGCATGATAAAAAGCAGATGCTCATTGGAGAAAGGAAATAAAACTAACTTTGTAAGTAGTGGGGTAAGACAACATTAAATCTGAATGGATGAGAAGTAGATTCGAGCGATTTTAGATCTATAGTTATCACAACGCTTTTGATGTTTATTTGTGTACGCTTTAAGGCTTTAAATATTAAACACAGAAATAGAGGCCTTGAAGCTTTTATAGCAACAAAACGTGCAAAACGACAAGGTTTTTCAAAGTTGGACAATTCGACCGCCAGATGCACATCCGTTAGCACAGAACGATACATCGTGCAAAAAACTGGCCTAGTCCCACTAGATCTACCGTGTTATGTTCAAAAGAAAAGTCATTATCGTCGCTCTGGACATTACTGCTACCACGCGAAAGCTACAATTCTTGTCATTGTATATTAGAGGCTCTTCAGCATAAAATTTCTAATTTCTAATTCTAAATTTGGAAACAGCAAAGGCCTTTGACACCGTCACTACAAATTTCGCCCATAAAAGCTTACGAGTCTATAGGCTTCATCAAGGTTCGACAATTCGTCCGCCAGATGTACATTTGTCCGGAGTGGCACATTGTGCACAAAAAGTGACCTGGTCCGGATAACAACTGACTGCAACATAGCGGTACATTCAGATTACATTTAGACTGCTTTTGGAGAGTATTGTTGAACCGCTTTTAGTTCGTAGATGACTCAATTGGTTTTACAAAATTGATAAAACTTCAATCGTTTTGATAGAATACTCACTTTATCAAATATATTAAATTTTATATGAAATTAAAAATATGTAGGATAGCCATTGTGTCATCACAATTTTAGAATAGCTAGGGAAAGGTCAGGCCTTGTCATGAAGACTGTTTCATGTCTAATTAATGCCATGGCTATTGGCATCAGTAATCTTTTAGCGCATGTGTAAGTTGCGAGAGGTTAGAGAATTGCTCGTAGATGCATATGCTATGTGACGTTCAAAATATTGTAGAATCAGACATAAAATTCGTCTATAATTCTTGTCATCTTTTTCAATCTTCTTATTTCACAAACTATTGAGTGTTTTAACAATTCTGTATCAATCTATTTCTTTCTTGTCCTTCGAGTTAATTACATCACTTTGCTATAGGGTTGGTGAACTCTAAATGCCGCAACGATTGACAACGTGAAGAAGCAATTAAGTTCAAGTAGATAGACGCTTGTTAAGATACTCGCAATGGACTTGAATTGCGGTAACAACAAAGTTGAATGGAGAAATTTATTAATATAAGGCTTAGTTAAACATTCAGGTACAACATATCGAAGTTTATGAGGCCAATTTACATAAGACCCTTATAACACCTATCAACAAATCAACAGTAATAATAACGCAATACAAAAAGCTAAAACAGTTATATCACAAACATTTAATTCGAAAGTAACTTCTATCGTAATAACTCATAACCGATCACTTAACCATTAAGTGATCAATGAATTAAAAAGTAAAAAAAGTAATATGGCATTTATAGAAGCTAAACAAACGGTGACGGAGTGCGCGCCGGGAATTGGTGCGTGAAGAGAACGTTGCGATAGCCGGATTCGAGCCGAAACGTGCGCATACAGTACGATAAATGCAATATATGTAGCTGTCAGATGGCAAAACACATCTGTCAAATTAAATTGAGCAGAAGATTATGAAAATAATATTCGTCGTTCAAGTATAACTGGAATGAGCAATTAGAACGACTAAATAAAGAAATGGGAAACAAGTGAAGAATTCTCTGCAACATATCGTCACCCAGCGGCAGTTTTAAATAAGTAAAATGAAATAAAAATAACTATACGAACTATGTAGAGTATGGTGAACCTAATTTAATGTGATCAATTTAGACTAACAATTTATAATTAGAATAAATAGTAACTGGCAGTAAAAAAATACATTGTTCAGCTATATAAGGAAAAGTATGCGATAAAATGTTCTATGTCATATTATTACACACGGTAAACGGAAATCTTTGCTCCTGTAATACTAGACAGTGTTATATTTATTCAACACTGTACAAGCTATTAATTTTTCAGAATTTAAATGAATAGTAGCAATAACTTTGACGACCAAATGGCGGAGTGGGTAGTGTATCTGCCTGTTCGATGCCCGCTTAAGACAAATCTTTGTGTACATGAACATAGGGGTTTGTATCAGTATAATAAGTATGTATGTACAAAAGTATATATTTTATTAGTATCAGTAATACTAGTACCCATAGTACAGTAATTTTGTATTACCTACTCTATTAAATAATTATATCTGTAATGACGTGTAATCCAATTACCAATAAATGAGTTTTATGAGTTTTTTACAAGCTCTGCTTAGTCTGGGATTAGATGGCTTTGTGTGTCAGTTGTGAGATATTTAATTATTTAGATATTTACTTAATAAATTATTATAATTATTACTGTTGTTGTAATAATTATTACCTTGTGTTAGTATTACAGTTGTGGTTGACTCAGCTACCGATTTGACCAATAGGTGTGGTCGGGCGATAATATTAAGTGCTGCCCTCTTGAACTGTTGTGGTGAAACCAATCTTGGTAAGTAACAGTGCCTTTAAAGTGTTAAGTTTTACATTTGATTGTCTAACTTGAGAAAGCTATTAAGATATCTACTTTACTGATCGTATAACCGTAAGTGATAATGAATGCTAAGTTTTACGCAATTTTACACACATTTTTTGTAACTAACTTAAGTTTTTATTGATATTTTACAATTAATTAAATAACACATTTCTTAATTTAAATTAGATAAATACGTTAATACAAAAAAGAAAAGAAAAATGTAAAAATAATAATTATAAATTAGGCGTTAAAAAATACCTCGGCATCTATGTCAGCCGCGGGTAAATTGCCCAGAAGGCTGGCAGCATTGCCATTACGGAGAAAAAAGGTTATAAAGTACTCCTATTTTCAGCTTCTTCAGCGTGCAGGGCCTTAAATCGCAATGCTGATCCTTTGACCAAGGTAGAAGAGTAAGTAGAAGTATATAGGACTTCAAATAAAATTCTATAACAGTCAGCGTAAAATCTGTAATGTGCGAACCAACCATGGACTCGAAGATAAATCTCTTTGCTTAGGACCTACCAATGACGTAAGGGACGTAAAATAGATCTCAGTGTAACTTAACTTTTACAAAATATTTTAAAAATGGAATTGTTATGTAAAAAAGTTCGAGTGTATAAAATGCACGAGATTTGATTCGCGGCCAAGTTCAGCCTGAATCATGCTAATGAATGCGCCAGTCTGAAAGTTAATTATGCCCAAATACATGCGGGTAAATGGAAGTTTATTTTTATATTAAAGTTTCACTTTCATAAGAGAAAACAGAAATATTTGGTTTTTATAAAATAATACTTAAATTTAATATGGTTTTATTTCGGTATGTGCAGGTATAGCAAGATTGTCTAGAATTTTGTAAGTCATTGGCGCAACAGAAAATATCATCATAAAATATAAATATTTTCACATCTGGCAACCTTGAAAATTTACTTATTAAACTTTTAACACTAACAGCAAAATTGATCTGCACGTAACATAAAAAACATATTTTGAATCATTTCCAAACGTTATCTTTTTAAATAATAAATTAACGGTTTGTATCAACATATTATTATATGGATTTGTATTGTATCGATAAATCACAATATTTCAATTAACGACGATAAATCAAAATAAGCAAGGCAGGTCGGGTCAGTGAGTCAACTATCTAAATCGAGAATCGAATACGAATCGAATAGCAAACTATTCGACACACCATGCAGTTTATATTTAGTGATGTACTCAAATATGCTATTAAGAGTTAAAAGGGCGATTTGAGATATCGTTCAAATTTATAACGTTATCGTTTTCTGTTTTAAATTGTTTAATGGTAGCATTGCCCTTAATAACTATATTCGGTTGCGTCGATATTAAATATTATTATTTTTATTGTATCGATTGGCATTTAATCGAAAGAAAGTAGAGTGTGTTATTCTTAAAAACTGCTTTGATGGTCCTAAAGTATTTTAATAGTGGCAATATACCTCTTTTTTACTACCAAGCAAAATTTTCACAGGTGTTCTGTCGGGCAAGCAATGATCGCGTATAAATTCGCCGCTAGGGGCGCTTGTGATGTGTAAGGTCTCCGAAATGTCAAATGTCACTATTTGCCAGTTGACTATGCGATCATTAAGTTTATATGTGTCTATAGAGGCCAGTGAGCATGCACTTAACTAGAGGGAGTTATTAAGTTATATATGACATTATATTACCACTGCGCGAGCAGAGTTGCGCGTTCCAGATAAAATTCACGTTAAAGTTTAGAAATGTATGCGTTTTAACAGCTTTGGACCGGCTCGGGTAAATTTTCAAGTACTTAAGTAAGTTCAGAAGGGCGTTCTCAAGACATACTTTTTTTGTACTTCTTATTAATTTTGGATCCAAAATGTTTGTCTATAAGAACTGTGCCTCTATATAAACGGATAAACTCAATGATTGGGATAAATCAATGGCTATCATCAAACTTCGACAGACCTTACTCAACAGTGGCGCCACGTGGTGAGACAAAACCCAATAGCCCCCTTTGCAACAAGTATGTAAACATTTTATAAACCATAATCTAAAATTAAGCCAACGTAATCAAGTGAAATAAAACCAGCGATTATTTTGAGAGAACATTCTAGTTCACTGTAACAAAAATAAGATTATAATTTTAATCCCAAATGATTCATTTCTGGGCATAACACAGCCTGCCACAACACAGAAAAAGTCGATTGGTATAAATTAATATAACTTATTCTTATTCCTATTTCATACAAAAATTACTGCTGAATAATTCTAGACTACCAAATAACAGATGTCTTGGTGTATTGGTAGATTAATTTTGACAATAATCCACCCAAAATATAAGTTACCAAATTATGGGTACACGCAACCTAAGAAAATAAATAACAGCACCTAATTAGAGGAGCAAACACGATTTCCAATATGGAAATTCAATGTTATACCAATAATGATCTGCATCATAAATCACGTGTCATTTTCTCTTTACCAAAAATTTCACACTCTAAAACGATCGTGAAAAATCTCTTTGGAAAGCTGTACACACGGCTACCGATCAAACTATACATTTCCAGTATAAGCTGATCTCGCATTACACGGGAAGCTTCTTCTCTTCGTCGTGTCGATGGCTGAGTCAAATTTAATTGGCCCAATAAAGATAAAGATAAATTTGGATTTTTACATTAGATATAACGCCAGAAGCAATTACACTATCCAATGGTCCCAATGACAAGGCCAAATACACACATTCACTCACACAAGCACACCCAGTCTCAGAACAAATAATTGCGAATCACACAAAGATTTGTCCCATGTGGGGATCGAACCCACAACACCAGAGCAGCGCTTAAACCACTACACTTTCTTCTTCTCTGTCGTTTCGCTCTTGGCAGAGCGGTCGTGGTCACTTTGAGGCGACCACTACACCACACGTGCAGTAAGTGGTCACTGTTATGGCGCTCTCATCGGCGTTCATGAGAGCCTTGGTCAAGGTTTTGACTTGCCATCGTGGTGAAAGGATTAGCCAATTCGCTTTGAAGAATTCGCGAACTGCCCATGGTGCGCCGGACGTATGGAATCGTTGTATCCATCGCGAGACTATTTTATACTGGCAATGTATAGCTACATGTGTAGCCGTCTGTACAAGAAGATTAACATTGGCTGTCAATCATGCTAGCTATCGTTAACAGATGGACACCGTTTTAGGGCAATCATTTCACAAGGCGTGTCGAAGAAAGTACTATAAAAGACATGCACATGTTGAATATATTACACGCATTCTCATATAATGTAGCAGAACTGTTGAATATAAATAAAATGATAGTACAAGCTTTGGTAGAAATTTGGCTTTATGATCATGCAAACGATTAACTTGATGGTTCTAAATAAAATTGCTAATGTTCTTTAAACACTGTATTCTGAACGGTAAAAAATGTATAGTAAAATCCATTCCAAGGACATATTTACAATTTATGTTACAATTACCAGAACGGTTTTCAATCCCTTACAAATTGAATAACTGTCAAACAAACCTATCTTAGTGGTTCGATTGCATTATCAGATATAGAAACACTTACCTAATAGTTTGTATCATCTCACTAAACGCAAAATACAGCTTCCGATATTGTGGTCCCGATGGTGAAGGCAAGAATCCAAGGTAAATTCATACGTAGAAAGATATGTACTTCAAAAATATTTTGTACTTTGATGATAAGAGCACTTGTTGTAGGTCACTTTTTATTCGATTGTTCGTCTAAAATAGAATTTCGGAAATGTCCTTTTGGTATAGCAACTAGTTATAAACATGCAGGCATATACATTTTATTAGTTTGGAAAGTATTATGAGAATTCAAACATTCCAAAACCATAAAACATTTTATCGAAACTACATAACATTAACAGGCTTCGTCCTTAAGCAGTCAATATCAAAAATGAAAAAAAAAAAAAAAACAAATATGCGGGCATCTCTTTTTAGTTTACAGTAAATTGAACTTTGTAAGTATAATAATAAAGCACAAGTCATATGGTTCGGTTATGAAACCCAAAAGTGACAGTACAGTTATTTTATAGGCAATGTTTTAATGGAGTTAATTTATTAACAATAGCATTTTTAGATGCCAGTATACGATGCCACAGCAGCATAAACAAAATAATAAGGAGTGATTATTTTGAAGATAAAGCAACGCGAGAGGAAAAAGAAAATAAGGAGAAACGCATAAAATCGAGACTGCGAACGAAAAACTTCGCAAACAGCTCATAAAGAGTAGACGTCTACTGTACGACCCACATATTTTAAAGCTCTAAGTCATAAAAAGGCAATTAAGCCTAGAAATGATAGTAGAATAATGTATTTAACATTAATGATAAACGACTCTAAGCGAATAACTGGCTGTCATAACAGTCGAAAGCCAATGATTGGACAATAACAGAAAACATGAAACTTTAGCTTTCAATTCAAGATTAATCATCAACAGCACTTGACTGCTTAATAACAAATTATTCAATTCCATTTATTGTTAGGAGGCGATAGACCGTTTCAGACACTCCTAATTATAATCATAGACTTTCGGTCAGCAAGAATAAATTAGTTTCAGACAAACTGTCTGTGAGTTCAGTGATCTTCGATTTTCGCTTTCTTTCATGGAAGTAATAAATTTTCGCGTGACAACTTGGAGACTTGCCATTTTTCAGTTACGCAACCGATGGTACTCAACTAATCATAGCTTCGATACATACGCCATGAGTCAGAGGAAGCGTCAGATTAGTACCGGTGGCAATTGTAATCGAAAATAGACAAAAACTGCTAAAGGTGAATTGGGCAATTTGAAACTAGATTGCGAGTTAGATAAGAGAATTCGCTGACAAGACGTAAAAAATGTGGCCAATGAAGTCACGTATACAGATGAAGCCGAGCGTAAAGGAAGTAAGAAAATAACAAAGATGGAAGTGCTCGCTACTGCTACAGCGAAACGTGATATATACGAAGATTTATTGAAGACAGACCGTTGAAATGATGATAATATTAAAACTTAAGTTGCAATTAGTAATGTTTGTAGTAAATTATCGGCGCCAGTTGTACTGCCCACTCAGTGACAACATGCTCACATTAGTTATATGCAGTTAACTACGATTAAGTGGTGCTTGTAAATGGAGATCGTAATTTACTGTTAGCTTTGGACTTGAAGGAAAGGTTGATGCAAATAAAACAAATAGAGAACCTATTAAGAAGCTTGCTAAAAGTTGAAATTGTGTAGATGAAAACAAGATTGGTAATGCTTAAACTCTAAGTTTATTAATAGTTAATTAATATAACGTATATATTACATACAACATATTAATAATAACCAAAGCATGTTAGTCACCAAACAGTCTAGTCTGAAATGCCAGTAAGATTGACTAGATAATATGTTAATTACTGCACTAAGAACTTTACAAGGTGCGTTCAGGATTCAAGTAGCCTCGAAACAGAAAGTATGCATCGTGCTAAACGGTCAAGGTGAATCGGTTTAGTGATTTGATAGATTAATACAATATGCAAGACTCAAATGATATCAATACTACACAAACTGATATGATAAACAAAATCACCTTGATTAAATAGCTAGATAACAATCATTATAATGACATCACAATTGCAAGGAAAAATTATAAAGATGGAAATAAATTTGCTGCAGTCTTTAAAATAATACCTAAAGATGCTTCGAAATTCGTTCACAAGCAAGACGCCCGCATATAAGTCAGGATACCACAGCCGAACCGCACTCACAAACTGGTTTTGTGCACTATTATTATTAAAGGCTCGTGCCAATATACAGGCAGAAACGTGCTTCAACACAAAACAGTTAACAAAGAAATACAAGAAACTAAAATTCATAAAGTAATTATTGCAAATTGTTATACCAAAAGGACACAACACTCGAAATATATCAGAATATCCACACGCTGTTATTATTCATTTGCTTCAAGTCCTTCAAATATATTTTCATGCATTCACTATCACATCCATTAATAAGGCACTTGTTTAAACGTTAGGTTATAAAAACAGTTCAAAAAGTATGTTAAAATAAATTCTCCGAGTTGAGCGCAACGAACTGCCTGCGTCTGTCGGCCGTGCGCAGAGCCGGCGACTCGCAAACTGTTCCGTCCCGTTTCAAACTAAACATCAACGGCCACGCGGAGTGCGCCCTCCCTCGCTGTCTCCCTCACCAGCCGAGAATCCATCGCGCGAGAGCGAGACAGCCTCGAGGCAAACGCAGCTCGAGTCTTATCGCAGGATAAACTTTACAGCGACGTGAATAGTTTCCGAGCATTAGCCAGAGAGGAATGGAGCGATTACTTTTTTTGTGTATTTGGCAGGACTTTTTTCTTGTCGAATGCTGGATCGGTTTGAACTTCTATTTTTGTTATCTGGGCGCGTTTGAGCGGAACGTGAGGCACGAGACACGAACTTTGTTATGAACGGAAGCGAGCCTAAGAAACGATGCAGTGAGTATGAGTGGCCAAGGATTCTCGGAAGTTTGATTAAAATTAACATGTTCACAATGATAGATGCAATTCGTTTCATCCGGCTCAAGGCCGCTTAAGAAGTTGTGTCTGCAACCGAAAAGGCTGCATTATATAAACAGTTAGAATCATACGATTCAAGATTTGTAAAATCTCGCACCACTCACGATTTACTGTAAGTGGCTGCATGAAGGTATGTTCACGGTGACCTCAATTCGTATCTGCTATCTAAAGAGATCTCCTTTAGTTATCGATCTAACAACACGTCATAATCTAAATGGAACTAAATTGGATCAGGCCAGCAAAAATAATTTGATCATGGATATTGATATTGACAGCAAAGAGTGCACTGACAGTAGTAACTAAAATTAAGAGAAATATTTAAGTCTAAATAACCCAGAGAATAGTTATGAAACAGCAGTAATAACAATTCAAAGAGATAAATGTGAACATAGAAAAAGCATTTCGGACGATTGTCTGCTAAATTGTGTTATGTAAGACCAGAAGCGATCAATATTTATCTGGCATTAGTTTCAATAGTTCTCGAGAAGACAAACGTAGCCTAAATAACGTAAGAGGTAAATAGCATTTTTGTCCTTATTTTGGTAACGTAAAAAGTAGCTGTTGCATTTGCGAATGCCGACGCAAAACAAAAACTGTGATAGGAAATGGATGCAATCATGCAATTGAAATGTATCGAAATTAGATTTGTTACAGTCGCTCTAAATGTTCAAGATAAATTGCCACAAATAACCAATTCAAATGAAATATTGGATTCAATATTTTAGTAATGCAGACATCATAAGTCAACTAGAATTCTTTTCTTTGTCATTAATTACCTCTTTCCTCAAAGGAAAATATAACAAATACTTTATATAGCAGGCTATTTTATATGAATCATATCGTTAAAACACAAACAAGATCCTGGTACTAGCTTATAATTTCAGAACATAACAGATACTGATCCAAAACGGGTACAATCATACGATCTCGTACTCAATTATTATGAAAATTGCTTCGAAATGTCGCGTGGAATATTGTCAGAGAGAAAATTGTAATTGGCGAGATAGTCACTTTCTACAACGCGTTACATATCGAGAAGATGCCGGAAATATCAAGCAGAGGATGACTATCAACATCTCAATCATAAGAACCATTTCAATTGAATAATACTGATTAGTTATTGTCAAATTTAGAAGACACAATTGCAAAGCTAATAAGATAAGAATGTAAGTCATTATAAGAAATTATTTTTGAATATTTAATCAATTGTTGCCTGTTTTCAAACCTAAAACATAATTGTATAATCGACAGATAAACAATTGTGCAATTATAGATTGATTATGCAACAACAATTTGTCTTTATTGAATTTGTATTCTGATTACAAAGTGTAACTTCATAAAATAAAAATGTTAATGTTATATGTTTTTAAGTTATCGAACACAGCTTTGCTTTTATTTTTATGGCTGCAATAAAATCCTATCGAAATGTAACTCAATAATGCAAGTCGTTCACGACTAAACATTCACCTACATTAAATTTCATCGTTTTTTAATTACTGTGAACTAAATAAATACTCGAAACTTTGTATAGAATAGTCAAACAGAAGGAATTAGCATGACTTTCATTAAAACATTGGAAAATTCACGAATTTTGAGATAAATATTTGCTATAAAACTATGCAAAAAAGCTGACAGGGACAAAATTATCGTGAAGTAAATGAAATTCAAAAGTATAGTGACAGAATAGCAGTGAACAGAGTACTTTCTAACAAAGAGAGCAAAACTCGAACGCAAAAGATTGATGCTTCAACAGCTCTTCACAAATCGGGATCGAGGCACAATGGGCCGATTGCCGAAAGAACCAAACTTTCTCTTGGCCCTTCTGCATCGAGAACTACTCCAAAAGTTTTTATATGATCTGTTCTAGATTCATTAAAAGTAAGTGTAACTGACGGCGAAACTCGGCGAGTAGATGCATATCTTGAGAAGCAATGGCATGTAAAATGAGTATGAAATTTAATTTAACAGCTGACAGTTCCATCAAAATTTGTCATGTTCTGGCGGTTCCAAATGGTTTTCGACTATAGAAAATCTCAAAATCTTATTAGATGTTTGTCAAATATTAACTAAAATACAAACACTTTCGGTTGAATTAGATTCCACAGAACTATCAAGCAGTAGTCATGATACAATAGAATCGGTGAGATAATAATGATATCATATAGATCACGAAACGTAACACGCCTTAGATGCAGACAATATTACATTCAGTTATGTAATATAGTACGCGTCAACAATTGATAATAATAATATGATATGCCTTAGAATAAATTTAATAATCAAGATAAAGCACATCGAATATGACGAAATACATCACAAAACTGAAAGTCAATAAAATACGTAAGATTGTAAATTCTCAAGTGCTGATATCACTGAGCCAATTGCCAAGTAAAAATTTATATTGAATCGAAATAAGTGTACCAAAACAATCAATGTACTTAAAAATGTTGCAGGCAAAGCAGTTAAAAATAATGCTTTACAATGCAAAATGACTAAGATAACTCTGAAATTAGCTAACGTCAAGCTCAAATGAAATCAGCACTGAGTCGAAGTTTCACACATTTCCAAATTTGGAGTTGGTAATTTTGAAGCGTGGGGTTCTGCTTCGGAATCTTCTCAAAGGCATAAACAATATTCATAAGCGTGTCTTAACAAAAGAAGTACATACAACAATGAACAAGAAACGAAGAGCCCTTTCTTTGTAAAACGTGCGCGTGCGTTTCAAAAGATGTAATTGATTTTTAATGCGGGTTATCCCAGCCCTTACGTAATATTCCATGAACCTGGTACAAGAGAAATTGATGTTGTAAATGAGAGATTAATAAATAATTAACCCTTGTTACCTCTCACATATAATCCTATGTACGGACTTCCTTGATTAACCAGGAAGTGTCCAAGATTGTTGAGATCCCTTTTACTTTACACGCACTTAATTAGAAAATCATTCTACAAACACGGCCTTTACGAATTCAGAAAATTGGATAAATATTCTTATTGGATTTACTTTGCCTATCCCCAAGCTCTTCTTAACATAAAGGGCAAAAAAAATGCTTCAGGCGGTGTAACAGACTGGGAACATCCAAGTGGTAATAGAAACGAAGTTCGACAAGGAACAGTCGTAAGAATGGATGGCGACGGCGCCCAATATCTGGGTCACTCATCTTTCAAATAAAGGTTTACTCACAAGCCTAGAAAGTTATCCTACATGCGTATGTCAGGATAACTATAAAAGCATTGCCTTTCAAAACGCAACAATACTACACACAAGCGTTTAACAAACCGTTTTCAGAGCAGACTCGCTTTCATTGCGTGCAACTTTTTAACGTCTATTCAAAGCTCACTTTCTCATTAACATGAAACACCTGTGTATTGTAGCAATATATCAAAGCTGGCTCCAGCTTCCTTAACCTAGGGTTGCCAACAATTGATCCCAAATCCTAAGAAGTGCAGGACATAGTTAGAATAGCTCTCTCCAAGAGCATTAACTTATTTTTAAGTTCCCGAAAGCAATAATTTCAATTGAAATCGCATAGGGGACGCTCTTGGTGCACTTTTTTTGTTTAAGGTCCCGTTATCAACATTATGATTGGCTCTTAATGAACCTTCATTAGGATTCTTTAAAAAACAATGCTGGATTAAACTATCCAGGACATATCCTGCGCTAGCAACCCTAGTTTAACCAGTGGTAATGGACGTTATCTTTTCATTTATATCGAGTTACAATTATTAGGCCCAGCTTCCTTGTGTTGTAATACAGTTCCTGGTTCTTCAAACAGATAAACATAAGATGTGTAAGGATGGATATATGGAAATGCCGCTTTCTAAACAATTTTATGCAAATTGTTGATTGTTGGGAGAATTTACGGCCCGCGGTTGTTTAGTGATGAAACAAATATTGTGGAGTCAATAAGTGGTGTTGCAGAAGATTTGTTTACTACAATAGAATCTGTTTTGATGCATATCTCAAGCCATATAATAGTAGGTCAGACCAGTGGATATGACTGACTTTACTTTTTACATTGATATTTTGTTTAGAAAAAGTTTATATTAACCGGCAACAATCTTATAACTGTCTCCAACGAACAAGAAAATCAGAGACTGGAATATCATCTTTAAGGCTAAATCATTTTGCAAACGGTCAAACCTACACTGGACGCGATGGTTTAAGTAGTCACGTGTAGGCTTTTCGCCAATTCCATAGGAAAAGGAAAACCGGTTAACGAAATATATAAGTTAAATAATATTTGGCAAGAGTAACACGACATTATCTACGAGGCTCGTAGAGGTGTAAAATGAATGGATACTTTATAACATACTAGCTGCCCCGCGCGGCTTCGCCCTCGATAAAATTTTGCCCTCGAAAATATTTTAAAAGTATCCTATGTCCTTCTCCCGGTTCTAAGCTACCAAATCGGTTCAGCCGTTCTTGAGTTATAAATGGTGTAACTAACACGACTTTCTTATATATACAGGGTGTATTTTTGAAACGGGGCAGTAAGGGCAAGTACCTTAACCGTTGCAGTTACAGCAAAACGTTCTTAAAAGACCTTCCCTAACTTTTTGGGACATTTTGAACTGCATTCACAGATTTTGTAAAAAACTTACAGTTAGCAAAAAAAAATGCAAAAAGTTCAAAAAAATTTTTTTTATTCCAATCGATTCTATTTCATGTGGGGATCAAAAAACTCTATGGGACCATTTTAGCTTTCAGTACTAGAAAAGACAGAAATCGACAAAAACGTTTCCCATACATTTCGGCAACAGAAACGAATTTCTACGATGGTCTAACTTTTTGTTATGGCCTGGAAGTGGGTAGAATTGACTGTAAAGTAAATAAAAAGAATTTTTACCCTCAAATTTCGAATTTGATTCGAAAATCTGTGTGTTATACTTAGTTTCGGCTGAGAAACTTCGTATGAGTTATTAATTAAGGATTTTCGCTAAAATGTCTTCTAATCGTGAAAAAATTGACTTATTAGAAGCGTATTTTGAAAGAACCCTGCAATTCCAGGTTTTTCAAAAGATTTGTAATAACCTTTCTTGTTGGCACATGCCGCAACGGATACTTATTGCGGTACCACACTAATGCAGCTCCCGCATTTCGATTATTGACAAAATACGCTTCTAATAAGTCAATTTTTTCACGATTAGAAGACATTTTAGCGAAAATCCTTAATTAATAACTCATACGAAGTTTCTCAGCTGAAACTAAGTATAACACACAGATTTTCGAATCAAATTCGAAATTTGAGGGTAAAAATTCTTTTTATTTACTTTACAGTCAATTCTACCCACTTCCAGGCCATAACAAAAAGTTAGACCATCGTAGAAATTCGTTTCTGTTGCCGAAATGTATGGGAAACGTTTTTGGCGATTTCTGTCTTTTCTAGTACTGAAAGCTAAAATGGTCCCATAGAGTTTTTTGATCCCCACATGAAATAGAATCGATTGGCATAAAAAAAAAAATTGAACTTTTTGCATTTTTTTTGCTAACTGTAAGTTTTTTACAAAATCTGTGAATGCAGTTCAAAATGTCCCAAAAAGTTAGGGAAGGTCTTTTAAGAACGTTTTGCTGTAACTGCAACGGTTAAGGTACTTGCCCTTACTGCCCCGTTTCAAAAATACACCCTGTATAGATAGACTAAAGAATAGATTACTGGGCAGTTTCCACTCAATCCAGCCCAAATTATATTATCTTTGGGCAGTCGCCAATGGTTCGAGACTTCGAAACCACCAAAGGAAATCGGTCATCGTTAAAAAAGATTCTTGTTATTTATTTCTGTAGGTAGACTTTTTATACTCATATCCGTACATTAATTCTAATTCTGATAGTCGATTCGACCTTAGCTAAAACTGGAATTGAAAAACTAGATCTTCATAGTATAAATTCGGTTGTGCAATATCTACTAAAGATTAAAGATCTGTTTGTTTATAATGAACAGGCTCAGATACAACTGAAAATATTAGCACGTTTTATTTTTAATTTAATGGATGTTTAAGGCGAGCAAAACCGCGGTTTAAAGCTATTTTTATATCAATTAAATATCGTGATCTAATAAAAAGAATATTCTCCTTATTTGGAATTCTTAAATTTTTCGAGAAAGTATAAAGATGTTTGACTAGTGCTCATGTAATTTCCGGTCCACTGACCGTTTTGGGTGCTAAATGACTTCACTGACAACATAATGCTACATGACTGTATCATTCGGAAAGGATTTAAATATACACTCTAACTCGATATTATATTGATTCAAGATTAAAATTATTTAATTTCATAGGCCCCAGGGGGCGCTTGAACAAGTCAAAATATAACAAATAATAATACAAAAAATAAATAATAAATAAAAACGAAATTATACTGCTTACAATGATTTGAATATCCGAAAATTGGAAGTAGCTAATGAGTATGTATTTTAACCCACTTATATAAATTAAAAAGAATCCGTGTTTACACAGATGCATATAAATGAATAAGATTGTCATTAAAAATCTAGGTCAATGCAAAGAAAGAAATTATATTAAAATTTTTATTAGTCATAGTAATTTATTTGAGATGTTTTCTTCTTTTGCATTTTCTACGACGAATTTAACAGAATTTTAAAAGTAGACCATTATATTATGATCAGTTTTGATCGGGTTTGAGTTTCAACTTTTATTACTGATTGACATAAATCAAAGAATTGGTAATCTACGTTTTTACACAATAATATAGAGAACACGTCACCTCACCTCGAGTCGGTTTTAATAATATAGAAATTTAATAAGAAATAGTATACGAAGATAGAAGACGCACCTCACAGCGCAGAGAGATCTTAACCACTTAGCTAAAACAAGGCATGCAAATTTAATCACCTTTAAACTTAGGCCATGCCTCTTCCAAATAGCATCATAACTCAGTTTGCCTTATTTCCGTGAGTTGTGCACATCTGCAACTCTGTTGCAACAAATATAATGGAGCAGAAAGACCACTAATATTAAAACGTGCTTTTATAATACACCGTGAAAGCTTCACGACCCTCGAGCTTTGGGAGAAACTCGCAATGGTTAGAACAGTCGGGTATTAAGGATTGTTTTCTTTCTTTCATTTTGTGTTTCTCTCAGTCTGAGTCAGATTTTCTGCTGAAGGAAGAATTTCTTAGACCTAGGTATTTTTCCTTATTCGATATCCATATCCACCATATTTTTTTTTGACTTGAGAGTATTGTACCTTGAGTCTGTCCTAAGATCTTATGGCTAATATACGCCACTTGAGTTTCAATTTCCATCTTACTAGACTACGCAAGATATTGTACAAAGATTTGGTCGACAAAATCGCGACAGGTATTGCCTGGCATTTGCTACTGAAATTCTAACATTAGTTGGCCAAATATATTTGTTTTTTGTCACACTGTATGACGGATGACTTCCTCTCCAAGTTCTTCTCTGGCAGACCTTGCCAGCGTCGTTGTGTTATATAAATGTGAGTCACTGGCTCACTGTTTCAAAAAAGTTTATTTTGAAATTGGATGCAAGTAGTCCTTCTGCACCTGTACTTCCATTGGTAACTCTGATTTCCGTGAGTACTGCACATCTGCAACAATGTTGCGAACGCCCACACATGCCTACGCGTCTAACGATTGCAACCATTTAAAGGTTATGCTACATTCACACTAGTTGTCGGTGTTGCGATACATGTAGATTAATCATTGCAGATCATTGCAGATAGAACAAAACGGGTGCGGTTACTTATAGATTGTTCTCTGGAGTATACGGAATGACTATATTGAAAAAAAATTATGTATTTTAGGTTTAAGTAATAAAGCTTCCGTTGAAAATAGCTTTGTTCAAACTTGGCACAATTTATGGACTATCGAGGAATATTCTAAACTCCGTCAGTAACAAAGTTTTGCTTGACCAAAAACTCCATAAAAGTTGTTTAGAATATACACCAAAGACCAATCAACTGAAGATCTAAGACTAAAGATGCCAGAGCATTCAACAAGTTTCTTTGATAAATCTTTCCCTGTTAAAGCTGTGCGCTTGTGAAATGATCTTCTGGTGGATATCAGGCGGTCACAGACATTTGCTGTATTTTAGAATCGAGTTAAGGAACATTATCATAATAAAGTCACATTCAACATCTTTTTTTGACCTATATTTGCAATAAATGATTTGAATATTAAAAAAAAAAACTCCTAAAATTAATCAATTCTGAATTATGGTTATGTATATATTTATGAACTTCTTTTTGTACAATAAGGAATTATCTATCTATCTATCTATCAAAGACCTTGAAATGGAATCCGAGATCACATTGTCTTAATCAGCAATCGCATG
The DNA here is from genome assembly GCA_905147285.1 of Hypena proboscidalis. NCBI lineage: Eukaryota > Metazoa > Arthropoda > Insecta > Lepidoptera > Erebidae > Hypena > Hypena proboscidalis. The sequence continues at coordinate 6,212,486 of LR990147.1, forward strand.
CTATAAAGACTAAACAAATGCATCAATACAAATAATTCCCTACTAAATAGAGTCTTTTTTAAAACAGACGACATCTATGAGAATGTGGTTTCCAAATCATTAACCAGACTATCCGCATATTTGTTCTTTACACAATTTTCTATTACCTAATACAAGGAAACTAAAATCACATGGAATCATTCCTATCATGGAATGCGGGAAAATCTAAGTATTTCCTATTTTCCAATAGATTCCACTCGCGATGATAACAATTGGTTGGATAACATAGCCTGGAGACGTTTCATGTTTGATAATATTACTACGAAATCTTTTTTGCGAACGTTTGCGACTGTAGTAAATACATCAGTATTGTAGATTGATAAAAAAAGATTCTTTGAGGGTATTCGTGTAACAATAAGAGTTAATAATTATGTTTCTAGTGAATTATACGTTTTCAACTACGCTGGTGTTGTGGGTTCGAACCGCACTCAGGACAAATCTTTGTGTAATCCGCAAAGATTTGACTGAATCTGACTCTGCGTGTGTTTAGTGTGTTTGATTTGCTCAGGAGTTATTGCTAGTGCAGACACAGTATAAATATGTACAAACAGTACGGCAATTGCCTACAGACGTTCGAAATGGCACGCACACATAAAAATGCACACCGACGAGACCCCTAAGCGATTGTCGCGGTGCCCTCAGTAGCGAGTGCCGCGTGGAAGCGAGTGGTCACGTTTAAAATTTCGCCGACCACCAGATGATTTTGTTCAATATATCGAGAAAATTGATGAAATTTTTCGTTATTGCTTTAAAAAACAACACATAAACTGCAAAGTAGCTGAATTCATTTACAAAGAATTAGACAAAATCACTTTTATAGTACCCTGTCCTTGTTTATTTAAAAAAGCTGTTTATAAGAATGAGAATTTTTTACACAATTAAATTTAATAATAAAGAATTTCGTACCTAACTTAATTAAGTAAATAATTTGTAACTTTTACCCTTTAAGCCCTCTCTTTTATTTTAATTTGTATTGTTATGTTAAATTACATTTTGTACGCCGCGTGCTGTAATATTTAGATAAATATCTACAAAACAAAAACAAAGATCTACAAGTTGTTATGTGTCAATATTAAACTGTGTATCGTATTTTGTTGAGATTAACCGATGCTCTGAGATAACCTATTTAAATTGTATTTGTTAACTAGTTATTCCAATACGATTGAATAATCACTAAAAAAACATTTTTTTTTTTCATAAAAAGTCAATATCAAAAAGTTTGAAAGTGTCAACCCTATAGCTTCAATAGAGCGTAGGTAATTATTTTATTAAATAGGCTTAGTTTCCATACTGTTTACATATTTACCAATATTTTGAATGATGTTTTATAGACTAGCTCAACTTTGCACTTTAATAACTGTCTCAGGATTAACTTAATAGTAAAGATCATCGTCAATTGCCATTAGACAATGTAACTACTGCTTCATCTAAGAATAATATTTCGTTTTAGTCCAATATCATCTTAGTTTGGGCTTCTCATTTCTCGACTGTATAGTTTACTATTTAGACTACAGTAAAATGCCGATGGTAAGGCACCGATCGCAAACAACCTTCGGCGTTGTCTCTTTGTGTGAAATGACCCGTGCAGTAAGGTGGGTGTTACACTGCAGATTTAGCAACCTGTAGCAAGTTGCTAAATGATACGGTTAAATGCTCGCCAAATGCTAGATAGAGATGTTGTACGTAATTAGTTTGAACCTATCAATATTATTGGTAAAGTCCATTTTGTGACATCATCAGCTGTCAGTTTTGTGATTTATTACTACGATTAGTAGGAAAAAATATAGTTTACCTAATAGTAAAGACAGCTGTAATGTGTTTTCTTGTTTTTAAAGCCGCGCGTTTTGGTAACACATTTCTCTTTGGCTAAGGTAATATTCTTATATTGGCTTAGATTCCTATCGATGAACTCCAAAACCAATAACAATGCAATTATCTGATCATTAATCTCATTATAGTAAAAGTATCCCACAATTAAGCTACCGAATTATCAAATTCAATAGAGTAATATAACATCCACAAAAGGCAAACAGCATATAATAAGCCAGATGGGACCAATATAGAAAAAGAACAGTTAGTTAAACAATCTGTGGGTGTTTCACGACCAAATAAACTGAACTAAAACATAGATATAAATGTTGCAAGTTCAACCAAGTAATAAAACTAAACGCAATAATAAATAACCATTTACGGGTCAGTACTCAGTATCAAATAATGTTATGCTAAACGTTCACGATTATGTATAAGGCAGAGTACAGACATGTGAGGATGCTACTCTTGCAACTTCTCGTAGCTATTCAAGTGCTGTAAAAAAGTGTTTGGCAAAGGGTTGTAAAAAGATAATACACTTTTTCTAACTGACTAAAACTCTAAAATATCTGTACACACTTTTGAACTCGTAAGTGTCTTCTTTTTTTAATGTGCCATATTAAGGCTACAAAAAATTCTGCGTTTGCGCAAGCCTAAACTATGTTTTAGATTTGTTCTTTTTTTTTATTGGTCATGAAAAAAGAACTAACGTAAGAACAATAGTTTTCAATATCTCTTGCATTTTTATTGGTACTAATCACAGAGATATGTATTGACAATATTAACTATGGCCATCACCAAGCCGGCAACACTGCTGTCATATGTATATTTTACATTGTACTGTATTATATATTACATTGTATTTGATATGGGCCCCGATGCCTGATTTAAATAAATAAATAAAATATAAAATAAATATGGTGCCGTAGATGGAGTGGTGGTGCTGTTTGCTACCGTTGTTTGTTGCTACATCTCTATCAAAAAGATAACAATAGCAACTGCTTTTAGATTGCTGCATGTTTCAGCTATTCTGTACTCGCCCTTGTACTCAAACACCCACAGATTTCTAGGGTCAATTTAACGGTTTTCGATGGAATTAGGGAGACAAAGCCACGGTGGTAGCTATCGCGCAATCGCGCGGTGTAGCGGGGGCGACACGCTACAACACGCGCTGATCACTCGTGACGAGCGGGGTACAAGTTTTATGCTGAAGCGATTTGATATTACAATAATATGGTTAAATTTAGGATACATGGACTGGATTGTTAATCGATCTCCAGGAGTTTGCTCTATAATCTCATATCTGTCTATCGAGTTCGATGACTCATAGCCGCCGCTTATTTCTACGGTTCGCGTCGTTTAGAACTATGTTTGTTTTTTTTTGCTTTAATGTGCACGAAGCTTAGCAAAGAGAATAAGGATGGTATATAAATGAGTATACAGCAAATCTTTCATAATATTCAATTTTAATAACCACAAAGTCGAAATCACACATATGAAGCGTTTCCTACTAGTATTATTGTTAATGTAGTGTTAGTTAATGTCCATATTCGAAACTTGAAAGCTTTGAGGCTAGAAAAGTCTTTATTATTCACAACTTATTTATTTGTTTTATAATATTCATTGGTCATTTGGTCATCGATTCCTATGTTACACGTCACATCAGCTTTGACTACCACTGAGAATCAGCGCTGTTGTTTACTATCAGTAATGTTAGTACCGCAGCAGTGTACGAGTGATCACCATTTTTTCCTGGTAATACCAACATTTATTTTAAGTTTAAAGTTTACTTTGTGTCATGCATGAAGTTATTTATGTATCTGAGTCATTCATGAATAATAAAAACACTTTTTTTTGGGACGATTGACTATAGCAGCTTGTGCTAATTAAAACCTACATAAGCCCTAACCTTTTCCCTTTATAAAGCATCCCTTTCAACGCTTATCACTTACACCAAATAATTACACACGTCGGGCGTGCGTCCGGCATCGGCAATACACCGCGTAAACACAAGTTCGGTTCCCGGCCAGTACCGGTCAGCTGTTTACTATTCTCACCTCATTTAGACTAGGAACTTATTATTATTGCATAAGTTCCTTCAGTTTGACGTTCCGGTACAGCCCTGTTTTAGTTTTAGAGATAACGTGATTACCAGTTAGTTGCACCTAACGAGATAACAGTCAAGAAATTATGTTTAGTTTATGATTTAATTATATCTGATTAAAACATTATGAAAGGAAATAATTGTTTATCAGTATTGGTCAAAAATATTACAGAGCTAATGAAACTGACATGAGTTTGAGATTTCATAAAAATGATTAGGAATAAGTGTGCAATTTTCTGTGATTATAAAACAAATCTAAAACTTCTAGTGGGTAATACGGTTGCCCTTTATTATAGAATCAATATTGAATTAATGGAGTGCCCAAGGAAACGCAAAATGCCTTTATTATAAATAATAAAATTAGTCAACTTATCCCGTGCGCTGAGTTGACCAAAGGCTCAATTTAAGATGTGTGTACTAGGACAAAACAAATAAACAAAATGCGATAGCCGGCATTGAAATAATTTAATATTTATCATGCCAATTGTGATTGGTAACAAATGCCTTTATTTATTGTTTCCAATACACAATTGACAATAGTAACCTTTGCAGCCCAATTCTATAAAAGTCCTTCACGATACAACGAATCAACGAATCCCTTCACTAAAATAATTTCAACTAATATCAGATGTTTATCCATCAATCTATATAGCGTTTGTTTGAATGCGCTAATCTGAGGCACTTCTTGTTTGATTTAAAAAAACCTTTTAGTGTTTGATAGCCTCTTTATTCAGGAAGGTTATTGGCTATATAAAATCACGCTACAACTCACAAGAGCGGAGCAGTAAAGAACACGGCTGAAACCGCGAGAGCAACTAGTCTACCATAATTAGATGCTTATCAAACAATACAAACATACATAACAGATATCGTGCCCTACAAATTAAGAGCAGTAATCTATGTAGTACGATCGAGACGCTATCTACACGCGGTATCGTAAACATTAACTATACTCGCTGTAGTACGCTTTGTGTGCCTGTCATTGTCAGTTGGTTTCACTTTATTTTCAAATTATGGGTTAGACAACGGAGTTGGTATATTTGCCAATACGGGGTAACGAACGAGCGTGTTATCTACCTGCTGTTACGTGGTAGCAACCAGTGCTATATACGAGTATATCTAGAGATAACAGACACGTACTTATCAAAGGATCAAGACAGGCCACTAAGTAAAGTGTCTATTATCAACAAAGTGAAAAATGGAGTCCTTATTCTAAAATCCTAAATGTTGGACCAGGTACAACAGGTTAAGCTGGAGCTTTAGGAATTGTCAATAGCAGCAAAGTACCGGTATTAAAAATATTCACGTAAAGATTGTATAAAGAACTAAAAGTTCCTAAGACATCCATAAAATAAGTGATGTACAGATTTTTAGACCACCATTGACGGTGTCATCTTCTTCTTTGCGTGTCAATGGAAAACACATGGAAATGTATAATTATTAAATTTTATTTGACCAAAAATTTGCCAAAAGAACGGCTTTATCGGTAGCGCTTCTCATGTCGTCTATGGTGCAGGTGGCGGGACATAAAAGGCATGAAAGTAGATGAGCCATCGTTTGGGGACTGGTAGCGCATTCACAATTGACAAAGTCTGCGTAACCCGTGTCATAATATCTACTAACACAAGTTCCTTTGAGAACAAACATCGAACACCGGAATTATCGGACTTACAAAACCGGAACTGAGGATTAGACCGCATCCATTGGACGCAGACCATAGCGGATGTCTCGAACATTACAGAGAAAGGTTTGGTTCCACTGGTAGTAGTGTAACATCCGTAGGAAAGTGACTACTAGAGTTGAGTAATACAAATTGTTTGTTTGTTGGAAACAATGGCGCATTTTTGTTTGCCAGGAAATTCCAAGCGTTAACTTGAATATAAGAAAGCAGATGGTAATGATGAAACATATAAAACCTGTTTGCATTTCTTTAAAGAGATTATCATGACAGAAGTATACCTTACATAAGAACGAAGTTATTTCTTATTTTATAAATTATATAGTTATTTATTATTATAAATGAACTGCTCCTTTTATGTGACTTTCAATATGTATAATAATTCTTATATTTCATTTGAAAAGATGGTGCATATGAGTTTCTCACCAGCTCTTCTCATAATGCAATACCCATCGGAGCTGGTTCTTGGTTTGATTTTAATCTGATTCTAAACAGTTGGATTAATTGTAATTAGTATAATTTAGTTTTACTTATAATTTATTTTTATATCATTTGTATGTAATATTATGACGTGTTCAAGCGCCTCCTGGGGCCTATGAAAATAAATGATTTGAATTTGAATTTATTAACTTTTAATAAGACCAACAAAAAGTTATGATGATCCGTGATTATGAGAAATTAGAAAAGCAAAAATGTAAGAACATTTCAAGCACAAGAGACTGACCGGTTGTCCGAAGTGAGCGACCAACGCGATAGTGGCTATGGAAACAAAGGCGTTGGTATGGAGACTATGGAGTCACGTCAAACATGTCGCTCATCTAGGCCTGTACTCATCGCGTAGAAATGCATCTATAGTAAGAAATGCATATATAGGGCTTTGTGTGTGTGAAATATATGTTTGTAAAACTCCCGCGACACTGTAGTTATTCCTAAAAAAGAAATAAAGCTTTTCTAGATATAATACAGTTTTCACTATCAAGAAACCTAGGTGCATGTTTGCTGCATCATATCTATATGTTCTTAGCTTGGAGCCGTCCATTTACCAAATCACATACTCACCCCCACCGCACAAGATTCATTGCACAACGCGATACATACCTGAAACAATGCATGCAATTATTATTATTGAGAGATAGCATCTTTTACCACGCGGCGCTTGCGCAACACGTGGGCGAACAAACGAACGGTCAAACTTAATAAACATTTTATTAGATATTAAAGCACTTTTAGAGTGTATAATCAGTAAGTGGTATTGAATTTCCAATGGGAATTTCGTGTGGACGAGTCAATGTGCCCATAATTTTGGTTAGTTAGCGTCAATTTGGAAGTCGTTTATTTCTTAAAAGGTATTGTTACTTAGTTATTTACGAGTTTTGTTTGAGCAAATGAAGTTGGAAGCTATTTGGTAGAATGTGGTAAGTGTAACCAATGTGCTTTAACAATAGATGATGTCCAAATAATATAAGTTATTTGCGTCTAGAACTAAAAGTTAAGTAAAGCTGTAAATCACCCACATTTCACCACACATCTTAGAGACCCACGTGTTATGCGGTGAGCTTATCGCCATCCACCGGGCACAAAATAGACTCCATGCTGCTACTGAGATTGTCCTGACGGAAAATTACTAAAAATCACTATTTCCCTACCTATTATCCAACCTAAGAGGGTGAGAACTTTACTTGGTATTATAAGACTCGCTGCACCTTACTAAGTCTATAACATAGTCAAATTTAAGCACCATAGTGAAATATATAAAATTTAGACTCCATTTATTCATTTACTTTCTGCAAATACAGGTACAAAAGGTGACAAATTTATTATTATGACCTTAGACTGTATTTCGCCGGCAAGCATGCAAATTATAGTAGATGTGTACATGAAAAATTTATACAAATACAATAAATTAAGAATTACATAATTAATATTTAAAATAGTAAAATTCAAATACATTAAGACTATAAACTAAAGAAACACAGTAACAAACATACTTTTTACACTTTTATTTATTTGGTTTCAGAGATGAAAAACAAATCGGACCTAGGAAGTATCACTTATAATCATTACAATGTTTTTATCCGTAACTAGCTGCCCCGCGCGGCTTCGCCTTCGATAAAATTTTGCCCTCGAAAATATTTTAGAAGTATCCTAATGTCCTTCTCCCGGTTCTAAGCTACCTCCCCACCAATTTCCAGCCAAATCGGTTCAGCCGTTCTTGAGTTATAAATGGTGTAACTAACACGACTTTCTTTTATATATATAGATATAGTCGTCTATCGAGTAGTATGCTTTACTAGTCAACATAGCCATAAGATTTTTTTTTAAATGTGTATATTTGCCATTTTTACTTGAGTGTACAATAGCTATGTGGCGGTATCCTCACATAATAAATGACGGATGGCACACACGTGACATATGTCGACGAGTGCTGAATCGCGATAACGAAATGTTCATAGCAAGTGACTATATATACCATTTCCAATATGCTAACGTTGGACAGCTGTCCGCCAGGCTATACCACCGAGCCTGGTCAGATGATTCTCCCTTTGTGGTGGAGGGACATCACGCCCTGTTCCTCTACAGCTATCCCTTCGGAAATAGGACAAATCACATGCCATATATGCTGGAGAAATAACATGTCCAACTGAAAGCGATAGTAGTGTTTCAATAGATGCATAATAAGTGTTACGTAATGATAGAATATACAATGATACAATCGACGCTTGAACTGTGAAGCCGAGGCGACCGCCGCTATCCATCATCTGTAGGGTTACCAATCGAAGTGATTGATGCAAAGAAAATAAGTCTTATATTACATTATTGTTGGATACGTCGATTCCCGTCAAAAACATTGAATCTACCTACCAAACAGGAGAGTGCTATGAGGCAACCAGGTCTCTAAGTCTGCTATTTCAATAGAGTTCCAATGGTCGGTCATTAACACCATAATGAAATCATAATTGTTAATTTTGACAGATGTTTTCTGATCTAGCAGATTACCAAAACTGACAAATTTGACAAATTATGGAGTCAATCAATATGGAGGGTGAGTGAAGTCTACCAATCTCCACTTGGCCAGCGTGGTAGACTAAGCTTGACCCTTCTCATCATGAGAAGAGGCCCGTGCCCAAAAGTAGGACATGTATCTGTATAAAGGGCTGATTTTATTATTATGTAGTCAACAACTATTAAAACACTATTGAAATAGCAGACTTGGGGCCAAGGTGTTTAGCAATAGCTTGCTGTGACCGCTAGGTAGAAACCTTAGAGAACTGGCTGATACAGTAGACATACCAATACTTACTTCATCCTCGAGCTATCGACGCATTGTAACAAAAAGCAAAGCAAAGTTTAAACAAAAATCGATCATACAATTTGACAAACCCACAATTTCCATAATCAATTTCACTTTACAGGACACCCCGTAATCACAGCGACAATGAATTATGACCGCACACGTTATTTATCGAGTGCCGGGTTCGATTCCGCGTTTAGGTTTCTCTTGTCATATTGTCCGACGGATGGATGGGCCCCGCCTTAGGGCGTTTGACAGCCACAATATATGTATTAATTTCTATGGTGTCGATTAGGATGTAAAGACGGTATTTATTTGATTGGAAAGTAACTTCAGTTTTATGGGGACGTAAATATGTTAGATGGTAGCTTCAGGTGGTGAAGTAGTAATCGATTCCGGCAGCAATACTTTGCCTGTAGATATGTTTATGGCAATCGATTTTGTGGATGTAGAATCGATATAACATACAAGATTTTCGCATTGAAGTATACGACGACGCGACACAACATAATTGCTGAAAGTTTGTGATATGAAGAGAACAAAAAAACTTCATGAAGTAGAACAATGTTTTTCTTCAAATATGAAACTCTTTTATAGTTTCTTTTGTTAGCTGAATCAGAAAGTGGCAATGACATCTGCTGAACTTTCAGGATAATTAACGTCTTGGAAACAATGGCTTCTCATAGCAATACCTACTTTAGAAGTGACCCACTAGGTCAAAAAAATAAATCAAGGCTGTAAGGAGCAGATGAATATGTGTAGATTTAGACATGATACAAGAAAACAGAATTATGCTCAAGGCAGATGGCGCCATATTTGTGCCAGGTTCTATGAAAATGTGACGTCACTCTCATACGTTCCTGGCACAAAATATTCAACTGTCACCGTAAAGAACAGACCAGGTTTTAACTAATAAAACTTCTAATATAAGATTACTTTATTAAATTAATGTATAATGTACTGAAACTCAAAAGAAATAACAGTAGCACACAACAAAAAATACAAAACAACCGTTAGCTAACGTTTTTTCATGACTAAATTACGGGCGAATATTCTTCACTCACTAAGTATTTTATAATGGAGATCAACAATTCAATTCTTTGGTGCCCGATTCTTTTATTCAAGAAACGGACCGTTATACTTACGAGTGGTAGACATTTCTCCCAGACTAAGATTTATAGAGTTAGCTTAGTCTAAGCTTTATCAAAGCATTGAACTTTTCTCTTTTTGTCACAAAGGCAGGTTTAAACTAAGACTAAAATAAATCTAAGTATGCTTATTGATTTTTAGAACACTCAAACACCTAAATAATCTGCGATGTTTTCTTGTATATTTATTTAATATATTATATTATTTTTATTTTTATAACTTTGATTACCGATCAAATTTCATAACTTGAGAGCGGGGTCTCCTAACAAAGGTATTCTTTATTTAAAAGGAGACCTCATAAATGTAATGTGAAACATGCTACATATGAGAAAAATAAATAAACATTTTTTTTTAATTGGCACCACGCAAAAGTATCTATCCTTTTTTAATTTGTACGGAAATTGGGATGAATGACGAATTGATTTACTCTTTTATGACGTAGCTACTGCCAATGAGGTCATTAAGGATGCATTTGTGAATTAGCATTCCTATGTTATGGACATATGCAAATACAATTAGCACTAAATATTAGCGTCTAGATTTTATGTAACACTTTACTTGGTTATGATCACATGTACGAGTAACAAGTTGATTAAATAATTACCGTCGTAGATTCTTAAATGGCAACATTTAGAAACGATCAATAACGATTATGAGAGTTTTACTAAGAATAAGATGGTTTATTATTTCAACCTTAATTACAAAAGCTAATTCAAAAGAATCCATAATATAATACCAGTTTTTCACGCGATACAAGCACACACAGTCCGAAGATTACCAATCTCTTTGATCCTTATGTTAACCTAGACATTAAGGCTTATATTTTTAACGCAATTACGTATATTACCGACGTATAATAAGCTAATCACATCACGTGCCCAATAATAATCTCATCACCTCGTTACCAATACGTATTAGTATGGTGTCAGGTAGTACTAGGTATCATATTAGGTACCGTATTTCGCGAGGCTCTCCGCGTGATGTCAGGAGGTCATTCGCGATAATTCAAAGCCTCATAACCTGAAGTCGTGATATGTACGATAATGTGCTGGTTGTATAAGATCTAAGTGAAAAAGGTGATAATGCGGGGTATATATTGTATGAAGATGTACAAGCCAATCACGACCGCTGCGAGAATTTATTTACAGCTACATACTTTGTAAAGTATTGTGATTTCTCGTAATAAAATTTTGTCATTCGATGTATGTAGTCTTGTTACTGTTAAAAGAGACTACAATATTGAGCTTTTTATAGCTTCCGGCAAGGGCAAAAGCTGCTAGTTTCGTCGTATGCGTTGACTGTAAAAATTCGTATTGACTCAGTTGAGAGAGAGGTTTGCGTTTGTTTGTGGCTAAGTAGTTTTTTAACTTTCGTCAAAGGGATGAACTGATATTAATTCAGTTGTTTTTTATATATTACGCCTGCAGTGAACAAACGTGTAGTGCACCTGATGGTAAGTGCTATGCACGTTACTAATAAAAAAAAACCGGCCAAGTGCGAGTCAGACTCGCGCACCGAGGGTTCCGTACAAACCTGTAGGTATATAAGTAAAAGTTATGGTATTTTTATTGCTAACTAAAAATTTATGCTTTTCGCAATTTTTCCTTTATCTGTGTTATAAGACGTTGCTTCGTACCAAATTTCAAGATTCTGAGTTCACGGGAAGTACCCTGTAGGTTTTGATTCCCTTGCGAGTGTCGAAAATTTGCGGCATAAACGGGAGTATCTTTTGATCGCGTTGACTTAGAAGTTTGATTTTTTCACAGCTCCAAGAGACCATAGACTTGAGTATTTGATATTAATTTCAGCTTGATACCTCCACGCGTTCCTGAGAAAAAAGGTCTTGACAGACAGACAGACAGACAGACAGACAGACAGACAGACGGACAACAAAGTGATCCTATAAGGGTTCCGTTTTTACCTTTTGAGGTACGGAACCCTAAAAATGATTGTAACTATCGGCACGTAAGAAAAGTTTTAGCTGAATGACAATTAATTTAAATGTTGTTACTAAATAAGGGGAACCGATGCTTGCTAAGCCTTATAAAAATAAATTATCACATTTCAAAATAGTACACAACAAGTAGTAGCTTTATAGTCTCGTGCCCAAATACCTAATCCTTATACATATCTCAATACAGTACAAATTGGTCTTAAGTTAGTACGAATGCAAATGTTCCTGAGACACGAATTAAATATCGTTTTGTTGCACTTCCTAGATATGGAATTACAATTGTCTATTGTTTTGATTTCATAGCAGTTCTTGTGCAATAACAAGTTGTGGGCAAACATAAAGCGACGGACCAGAGAAATGCGATTTAGGGCTGACAAAAAGCGATTCTACGAGTACAAAACGTGTACAGAAGATGCTCGTCCCAAAATTCATAACTATCATCCCCTACCCTTGAGATTCAATGTGGATTTTTTTTTTAAGCGACGCCCGCAATAGGAATAACTCCTGTGTCGCGGGGATGATCACAAACATACATTTCACACACACAATTTAAAGGGTTTCATAAATTTATAACCAAATTTCAGCACCTACTCGTAAATGGCACCTGTGTCTTTCATAAAATATTTCATAAATTTTTCTTTAAAAGTTCTACATACCTATCTACTTCGAAATACTGATATTTTATGTTGCTCAATCTTCTTAATATAATTTAAAGGTATATCTGCCCCATATCGCTATTACTATACCCAAAAAAATAGGTGACAGTCAAAAATATTGGTGATAACTCTTTTTTCATCTTTCCTTTCTATCCTATTTAATAAAGATGACAATTTTGACACTTTTTGGTTGACAATCAATCGCCAATACGTATTCTTAATTCTAAATTTTGAAAAACTTTGGCGGTGGCGGCGTGGGTGAGTGTACGTTGACAGCGCGTGTTCGCCTGAGCCGCCATCGTCAGAGTCCGAGTATATCGCACGCCATTTTGGACGCTTAGAATAACTATAATTATATTTCACACTTGACACTGGCAGAAATGGTCACCGCAAGGAGACCCAGTTGCCATTAAATAAAAGAAGAAGAAGAATTCTAAATTTGTCATAATGCCGCCATCTGCCGTGGGCCCAAAGCCCTATTAAATGAAGTTGTCAATTTTGTGAAAAGTTTTATTTGATCTTTAGAGGCATTATTGAGAAAAGATAAAGAAATATTGTCAGTTGACTTCAAAATATAAGCTTTGGAGTTCTATAGAACTAGTTTCTAACTGCTCGTGCTTACAAAACCATATTATTAACTTGTTTATTCCAAGACAGCCCTGTGAACATTGCGAAGTTGCCATCAGCGACACTCAAGGTGCAAGGTAATGCGAGAGGGCAACACTTTCGCGGCTCGACATGCATTGTTACTTATACCTCTTACTTACAAACCTATATCCGCGTCTAGACTTTAGATCTATACGACTACATAGTACTAAATTGGAACAGTCGGTTTACTAGAAAGAAAAAGGCTGTCTTTTGCAGAAAACAGTTATTTAACAATTCATAGTAATATATCATGACATATATAGAGTACCACTTAATAATATCAGCACTGTATCTAATACATGTCCCACTGCTGGGCTCGGGCCTCTTCTCATGATGAGAAGGGTTAGGCCATAGTCCACCACGCTGGCCAAGTGCGGATTGGTTGACTTCACACACCCTTGAGCACTTTTTTAGTCACTCTTAGGCATGTAGGTTTCCTCACGATGTTTTCCTACATCGTTAGCGAGCGATAATTTATATGATAAATACACACATATCTTCGAAAAGACGAATCTTAACGATTTATTGACAGAAGTTTGTTTAAACCTGAGATTTTTGACTTTGCAGTCCTTCGGTATCCACCTCAGCTATCGCTGATGTTTACCACATATAAGTGAAGTAGAAGGCTGATACCAGAATTCAGGACGTTTTTTATCCCTTTCTATCTAATCACTTACCCTATCTCGCTATCAATTTTACTATAAATATAATCCAATTGCCACTTGTTTATATGCTGATAGTAGACCTACGTAGTTTTACTAGACAAGGTGTGCCTTAAAGTCTTTAGCCAAATTCACGTAAGATAAAGTAAGTATTAGATTAAGTTGGCTGATGAAATCATTGGAAAGTTTTAAATCCGCGTGATAAGATAAATCCAGACACGAATGGATATTGCTTTAAAAAATAGGCAGAAATGTATAGGACATATTTTTTTATCTACATTCTCTACACGGTAAAAGAGCCTTAACAACAACCGTTTTATGTGTTAGCTGCAGCTTTAAAAGGATTATTATAAGCATAAGCATGTCTACGCTCTTGTTACAAGATCTAAAATATATAGTAAGTAGTAGATAGATAGAAAATCCTTTATTTGTACATAATTTCACATGAAAATCTTAAGAGGTATCAAAAAAAGAGAGTAACAGAAAAATGTACAAAGGGCGGCCTTATCGCTTAAAGCGATATCTTCCAGGCAACCTTAGGATGGACATTTCGGGACGAGAAAATAAAGCGGTAGTTTTTGTTAAGATAATTAGAAATTATTTGCAGTTCATATTTAACAATCATTGTTATATAATATATTATATCAATAAATTAGATATTATAGAATATATATAAGATATATAAATATGTCATAATATATAATATAGTAGTAAGTTGACAAAAGCTGGCTCTATTAAGGAATTAGAATGTCTCGACAACAATTTTCCCCAGACCACGGATGCATTATGGACTTAATGTACGGATGTCGGATTCCGTATATTGGCTGCCTCTGACCTTTGCACATTATCTGAGAGGATATGAAACCTTCCAACTTTTACATTTACCTGACACCTTGTTTCCACGGGAACAACCAATCCGCTCAAACAAGTCTTTGAGCCTAAGTAATAAATCTTACACATAATTGTAATTTGCCGACTGCCTTGTTAGTCTAGTGATTAGCATATGGGCCTCTCACCGCGAAGTCTCGGGTTCGATTCCCAGGTCGGGCAAGCTTTCCTTCAGGAATTTCACAATAGCAGCACGGAGTTGTAATTGTACCCGGTGGATGGCGATAGGCTCACCCCTTATCCCATAGGACCTAAACATAACATTTGTAATATTATGTTATTTATTTATGTATTGTCATAATATTGTATATCTGCTTATTGGGTTACCGTTAGCGTAATCAGTATCTCATTTATTAAATAAATAAATAACAGGTGAAATGTGGGTGTTGTACACCTCTGCCACATCCTTCTGGGTAATACAGGCGTGATGTTATGTTATGTTTAATTTCTTCAACATAACTTATTTGAGATGGCATCATGAATTTTAGTTGTTATTAAACTACAGTTACAAACGTTTTTGTGTGGTATTGTAAGGTTAATAAATCTTTTGATACTGTATTGAGCTAATTTCTAACTTGTTGTTCTATATTGGACAATATCATGATAGTACAAATAAGCTAGCTTTTATCATGGACACTCAGTAATCTTAAAACAGCTGCAGCGGAATCAAATATCAACAGTTTCATAACACAAATGAACAAAGTACCTCAAGAAAAAACAGGATTATCCGATGTTAATAAAGATATCACTTCACATAACGTCATCTTTTAAAAATAAAGAAAGCACTGATGATATCGGGAATGTACACACTGCTACACATCAACCTATACATTGCCAGCATAAGCTGGTCTCTGAATTACTTATACTTTACTGGTAGTAGAGCTCTTGTGAATGATCTCGAGGGCGGCAGCACCACCGTCTCACCTTTAACCTGCCGCCAAATAGTAGTGCTTGCATTACTGTGTTCCGGTTTGGTGGTGAGATCAGGCCCTGAAATTACTGGCACATGAGGCATAACACCGTAGTCCTCAGCTGCAGCGACGCATCTATAATCTGCTTTTGTGGATTGTTGATGTCCATGGGCTGTACTCCACTTAACATCAGGTGGACTACACGTTCGTTCGCTGAGGGCGTAGTATAAAAAAAAATGCAAAGCGAGACCTTAAAATGGAAACGTATAGCTTCATGTGTAGCCGTGTGTACATTACATATTTTACATAAACGTGAAGGAAATAATAATTATATAATTATTTTAAGTGAAGTATAAATGTCGTGTGTGTTTTATCATGGTTTTTACTGCAGTTTTTATGGTTTAAAAACTTGTTTTGACAACGCAATATGAATGTTAAGGTAATTTCGCATTTCTGTATATGTCGAAACTGGAGTTTCTCTGGCATAATGTATGAGGGTATACTGCTTAGGATTATTTAATAAGGCACATGAATTATTTATTTTTAAGATAACCGTAAATTTTAATGGTTTTAATAGTAGTTGAGATCTTGTGAATGAGCTAAAGGGTAAAGCACCAGTCTTACCTTAACGTGCCGCCAGATATCCAGTAGTGGGCTTACGCCCTCAAATTCTTGACACTCGAGGCATAATTTCCTAGCTTTTGCGTGTAGACGGGTTGTCTACACGCTTAGTTTTAACTGCGTAGTTCAGACTCAATCCAGGCCTGTACAGTCGACGGAACATTCCGGAACTGCGTAACCTCCAGTTTACCGGAGCCACGAACAGTTTTAACTGCGGAAGCCTAGTTTGTGCAGGTTTGCGCAGGTAAAGCAGTACGTGATGCCGGTCTATTAGATGTATCTATAATCTTTAGCAGATCTTTTCATTTAACATCTTTAAAGATACCTCACAGCTTCACCTATAAAGATGTCAGAGAGAAACAAGACAAGGAAGTAAACCCATCGTATAAACACCGATACGTTGAACAGTTTAATTCATTTGCATATCGTGTTCAGGAGACAGAGAAAAGCCAACGTTGTTGCACCTCTCGTTAAGACAAATCGACTTGGATTAAAACATTGAATCGAACTTAGGACTTGCCAATTAGTTGTAGGATGTGTTGTTTGGTTTCAGAGTCAGAAAATGCTAAACAGCCTGCTGACTCTGCTGAGTATCCCCTGCCACTGCCCGAGTAGATTTTTACTTTAGCTAAAAAATATTATCGACTGTGAGGACCATATAATTCCTGATAAATTGCTGCGGTTCAGATCAGCTAATCGGTATTTATTTCAGAAACACAGCGCCTGATATTTCTTCGAGAATATTTTACCGGACTGCAACTGCGCCGGATAATCAGGAAACGGCCAAAAACTGCATGTATAGTTTTGAGACTACACAGGTATTTTCTTACTAAATTCAACATCTTTATTAACAGAAAAATATACATGTTGCATCATAAATTAAACTAGTCTATTTATATCTAGGTATTTTAAATTTACAATTTAATTTTCTTTGATTGTTTGACTAACTGAACTTGTAAAACAAAACTTTAGTAGGTACATAATGTAAAAAGGTTCCAAAGTCAGCGGCTACAATTTTGTTTGTAGCCTTTTCTCCCATTGAAGAGTGATCAGATCCTCGGATAGATAGCGTTGCTTTATGTACCCTCTTTTATGGAAAGCTGGTTAGGTCCAGTCACTGTTTGCCAATGATGGCATTAGGTCCCTTTTTAGCGCAGGGCATGTCATGGGGATCGATGGGGCTTGGTGTAATCTATGGGACTATAAGTGGTGTTTTATTGGTAGAAAACGTCTGACACTGGTTGGACAATCGTGTTATGGCCCTGGCTATTGATGTTAGAAGCGCTAGTGGGCTAAAAGTTCATGGAATCGACTGCAATAAGGTACGTCATGAGCATTTATATACAAGAATCAAGAACTTTATTTGCATAAAACACGGTTGCAATATGTTGTTATAATTCGGTAGGTACAGCATGTTTTGCCCTTTTACGAGAGCGTGCAAATATTTTATACATTAAATACATTAAGTTACATTTACAATCATTATTTATATATTCTTAAAACAATTAAAATGAAACAAAAAAATATAATAAATTATAGTACACATAAATAACAATAAATAACGCCCGTCTCCATCCGTGGAGAGACTTCTGTTTTTAAGGAATCCCCCAAAAGATGTATGTTACTGCAATCCTTGTAGAAACTTATAAGTGGTATAGTAGCAGACAAGATTAGAAATAGATATCTTAAATAATAAAAAAAAATGTTAATAGATTGAATTAAAGTTAAAAAAGAAGGCTAATAAAAAGCCTGGTGTATTGCTTGCTCTATTATGTTACGGTTTGGTATTGACAGCAGGCCCTGAAATGATTGGCACCTGAGGTATAACAACGCGAAGTCCTCAGCTGCAGCGACGCATCTACAATCTACTTTTGTGGATAGTAGATGTCCATGGCCTGTAGTTACCACTTACCATCAGGTGGACTACACGTCTGTTCGACACATTAGAGTAGCAAAAAGTAGCGTGTTCCAGCAATTGGTTAGATCTAGAAAGGCGGGTGTCGCAACGATGGCGACGCAGATAAGCTGCTAAGGACGTCGTCACGACTAACACGAACAGACAGACTATAAGTACTATTGTATATACGTTGACTCCGTGTTGAGAGGATGATATTCTATGAAATATGACCAACAATCTGTTAGGTTGCGAATTGCGTTTTAGTTTACGACCTTAGTGAAGTAACGAATTTTATATACATATCATACATACATAGTAGTCACTCCCAACTTTCCCAATCGCCCAAATACACACACAAATACACTGACACACACACATTCAAATCACACTCGCTTACAACATTCAGGCAACACAGACAAGACACCACATTTTAGACTTGAGAGTTTTACCAAATACACTTTTATTCTTTAATTTAAAATTTCGTATAATGAGTAGGCATTCCTATTTATACCTAACTTATTTGTGAAACTGGAAGGTGCTGGTACTTATAGCACAGGATTTCCTATTTTAAGTACCAGCAGATTATATTTTGATTTCTTTTGTACCTATATTAAGTGTCCTACTATGTACCTACTGCATTATTTTGTGTGCCAATAAATAAATTATTAAATAATGCTTTTACTTGTCTGTGTAGTCACATGACAACGAAATAGTACGTAAGAGTTTTATAACACCAATCTGATGTGAACGACGTCATTCGATAGTTTTGGTGTAGAAAAACTATCATCTAATATATTCTATTCCACAACCGTTCGATTTTGGCGTAATACTTAGGAGTAAACTATTGCTTGGTTGTTTTCCATACGAAATTAATATGGGTTTAACTTTAATATTATTAAGTTTTTATCTATTCTTATAGACCAATTAATTCTCAAACATTAAAATGCATGTTTGTTGCCGATCATTTTATTAAATATATTATAAAAAAAATTTGTTCGTATGAAACTCAATTAAAGATTTAAACAATTTTAACAAAATGAGTTCGAACAAACATGCGTTTTAGTTTTTTAGATATGATTTGTCTATAAATAAAGATACAAACTAAATAATATAAAGGTTAAATCCATATTACGTTAGTATAAAAACACAGCGCTCGGGAGTCTACCCTTAAGTGCACATTGAAATTTTGATTTGGAAAATATCTAATGTCATACATCAGGATCATTTAATATAAAAAGTCACTGCAGCTGTGATTCTGATTGAATATAGCAACGACTGCACCCTGCCCAATAAGTTATTCGAACCAGAAGAACGCCCATGAGATAGCACGATTTCCTCCAGATATAATCGCAATAATTACCCATTGAAATAATTAGAAAACAAGGAACAGATGATATCTTTAAAGTGAGATATTCATTACAGCAAAAACTAATTTAACTATAACAGTGGGTGGACACAATCAGATTACTTGGATAGAATATTACTAACTGAATAAAAGGGAAACCAATTTAATCTGCGGTATCATAAGATTTACCTCAGTCGTGATTAAATTAATTTATTTCGTAATAATTGGATATGTCCATGATAGTGGCATATACGAGTACATAAGAAATTGTACGTCTTTCAGACCATGAGATAATCATATTAATCATACGGTCTTCTAAATTCATCTAAGCTTTATTAAGCTACGATTTATAATGTGTTATCGTTTCATATTTTCATGAACTCAATATAGAAGAATTAAATAAAGAAAAAGAGTTATCAGACAAATAAACAAAGTATCTGTCTTGAAGAATTAAGATAAAACCAGGTATAATGCAGCAAACAAGAACTTGTAAATTAAAAACAATGATTCTGACCTCACGACGGGTTAGAGGTTTCGCAGAAATTTACATAAACACTAAAGAACTAATAAGAGCTTAGGATTGTCAAGACCTAAAGAAGATAGTTACGTTTACACGAAAAGGCTAGAGTGTTTGTTTGAACGTACTAATCTCCAGAACTACTGGTTAAATTTCGAAAATTCTTTCAACATCTGATGGTCTATTTTTCCAGGTTTGTCTTAAGGCTATTTAAAATCACGCTAGTTCCTACGGGGACCAGGCAGTAACGTTTAACGCGGGTAGAACCGAGGCGAGCAGTTAGTATAAACGTGAAAGTTAATGCATAAGACTTAATCTTATCGTTACCTAAGATATACAGCTAATTTAAAATTCTATGTGTCGTTTAACATCATAATAGAATTATGATAAGTAGAATAGAAAACTTTATTTGCTTGTCATGCACAATATGGCGTAAGGAAGCTGGCATAAAAAGATGATATAATAGGTACAACTTGACGTGAAAAACAATTTAAAAAAAAGTCTTTTTATTATTTTTACATTCATAGGAGCTTAGATTTGTTACTAATACATTAGACCAATATTCTAGTCCTTTGATACAGGTAGTTTGCGCATGAAAAATGTTGTGGATTTTTCACTTACATGGACTCATCTCATCATTCCATCTTGTAGTTAACGTGGTAGAATCTATCTACCACGTTAACTACAAGTTAGATGTTATTTTTGGAGGATTTAAAGTTAGTAGTCATTTAATAGATGGCGTTGAGCATATTGTGGGAACGAGCAGTAACATTTTCCGCGCGAACCCCATGCGGACAAAGACGCGGGCAACACATAGTAGATAATAATATAGCATACATAGTAGTAACCAGATTTCCAAGTATTGAAACAACATGTCGTGGTCCTGCCAGCCCTAATCATTTCAGTGATAACTGGATTCATAATCAAGCAGACAACGGTTAAGATAAGGGAGAAAGTAAAGATGGCGGGTCATAGGCTAATGTGCAGAAAGTAAAGCGGCTATTATAGAAGCCTGCAATGAGATGCTCCGAGGAAGTGATTACTTAAATATTTTTTTTTTATACTATGTCCACAGCGAACGAACGTGTAGTCCACCTGATGGTAAGTTGAATACAGCCCATAGACCTCAACAATCCACAAAAGCAGATTATAGATGCGTCGCTGCAGCTGAGGTATATGGTATTTAGAAACAAAGTTAGTGCCTCGATGATCAAGTGGTTACCGCGACGTCTCGGGTTCAATTCCCGGGTAAGGATAAGTGTTGTTTGGGAAATGCACAATAGCAGCACGGAGTTGTAACTGTGCCCGATATATGGCGAGAAGCTCACTCCCTATCTCATGGGACGAAAACAAAACAGTTGAAATGCGGGTGTTGTACACCTCTGCTACACTCTTCTAGGTAAAATAGCCGTGATGTTATAGACATATGTATAATTTATAACATTTAATAACATTATTTTATATTGCATTAGGCACGGCATCTCTACAGTGGATATTATAACAGAGGAACTTGACGACAACTGTACAAATAGCACTCCACAATCAGATAGCCAGACTGCATGCAAATATACTCTGTTGTTCACTGTTGACATTTAACAGCTTAAATAATACATTGAATGTATTGTCCTATCTATAAAGTTTATCAGTAAGAGCGAATTTGTTATCTAGATACTTTTACACGAAAAACTAAGGCCCCAATACATTGCCTTGGGGTACTCCTAAAGCCAAGTGTCAATTGGCAAAAAATCTTGCAGAGGTTTGCTCTATGGCAAGCAGTGGCGGCTGTACCTTAAGTGCGCTCGTGCGCTGAACCACCAGTTTCAAAGATTTAAAAATTAGGTACATTATAATTCTTCATCTTTTGTTTAAAATTACCATTTTAATATTTTTTCTTAAACATACATACCTACTATAACATAATATAACAAAAGAAAAAATCCGATTATAACGATTGACGAAAAGATAAAAGCGCCTTGCTTATCTATTAAGACTTCTTTTACCTGCTCGTGCGCTACGGCGAGCGCACGAGGACTGCTAATACAACTTGTATGAACTGTGAGCTAATACGCGCGACGCGTGAAATAAAAGATAGTTCATAGAAAAGTACCGAGTAATAAGTCGGTTTTCGAGCGCCGCACGAGCGAACCGAAGATTGCCGAGAGCCCCCGAGGATCGCCGAAAACCGTCGGCCGGCCGCGCGGTCGGCCTCGTCCGTTCGGCGGGAAACGACAGTGACATTTGATTTGACACTCTCGTTATCATTACTTTCTCTGTATCTGTGACGCGGCAATTGTTTTTTGTTTTTGTTCTATTCTGTACAGTGAATACAGTGTGTGTTGTGATTGAAAATGAGTTTAAACATTGATTATATTAACAAAACTTTTCAAAATAAAGTCGACATAAAGTTACAAGAGTGCAAATCGAAAAATAAAGCATTTACGCGTAGTTTTAAAAGTGAAATGTATAATAGAAAGAAATGGCTGTGTGGATGTGAGCGTCCTAATGCATTCTTTTGTTTTCCTTGCATTACTTTTGGCGGTGAATCGATTTGGACAGAAACTGCAATTAAGGATTTGACGCATTTGAGTGAAAAAATAAAAAAACATGATTCTTCGCAAGTATACCTACAAAATGTGATGAGTTCGTCTGTGTTAGGCACGGTCAACATTCGTAATCAGCTAGATTCTGATTATAGAAGCAATATCCAAAGCATTCCCTAATCCTAATACTTAGTGAGCAAGTAAAGTGAACCACCAGTTCGATTACCTACCAGCCGCCACTGATGGCAAGTCACTTTCATAGTTAAAGCAATTGTAGCAAGACTGCCTGTTGCAATAGGTTTTAAATGTATGCTGATATGACTGCAGGACAAAATTGATAAATTGGGTTCTTTGAATTTATACGCATAGGTGTGTAATTAATAATAGAAAAGGCACAGTTTTTGCACATTCGATTGATTTAAAATAGCTATAGAGATAACAACGTAGGTGTCATAGGTACGTAATGCCTAAGGTACCTACAGGTAATATCAAGTGCTACAGACCTATGTCCAGCAATGCATGCAGTTTATCATAAGACAATAAAGATTTAACATAGTATACCTAACATAACATTACGCCTATATTACCCAGAAGGGGGTGGCACACGTGTACAACACCCACATTTTATCTGCTATAATTAGGTCCCATTTGTGAGCCTGTCGCCATCCACCGCGCACAATTCCAACTCCGTGCTGCTATTGTGAATTTCCTGACGGAAAGTTCACAAATAACACTTTTCCCAACCCGAAATCTCGCGGTGAGGACGCTAACTAATAGACAATCGACGCAGTCAATAATAATAATAATTATAAAGATATATTATATTAAAATGGACTTCGAGATGTTCTGTTGCTATTGTACATTTCGATAAACACTGGTAAAACCAACCATTTCACAGTATAGAACAAAACATAAATGAAACAGTGGGTGGTCAAATTGACACAATGATTAAAAATTCTTTTGATTCCTACACAATTTGGAAACGCCTACATTTGTTTGATAGAGGTTACAATAGGGCCAAATGACAGATATTAATAACCATTTTCCATCGAAACTTTAGTTTACTTTTACTTTCCACGTGATTATAATTTACTTTCGATACATTTGCCTACAATTACAGAAACTTAAATTTAAATACCAAAGACAAAGACATGCAATTACCATTAGTTAAGGCGAGGATTCTGTGTAAATAAATGGCAAAAAGGTTAAACACATAATAGATGCTAGTCAAGCGTTTATATAAAAAATTCTGATTTAAATAGCTTTTTTATATTGTGCTTAGTCTTATGTTCGAGAGCTTAATTCGTTCAGTACAGTACACACTATCACAAGTTCACTTCTGACTTTTATAGTCTAGCTTGACATAATATCAATCTATTTTTGACGCCATGTGTAATAAAATGTTTATAAAATATGTTTCGGTATCCCTGCCTTAACAAAAAATCAAAACAAACAAAGGAAAACCAAATTGATGATTCCTCAATCTGCTACAATCATAGAAATTTCGCGTCATATCTCGGCTAGAGCAATTATAACGGGTACCATGATTGGCCAGCACCGAACCATGTCGCCATGTCGCTGTGTCATATGCGCTTGCGCATATTGTACTCCTACTATAAATAACGGAAAATTGTCGTATGAATAGTGAAATCCCTGAATATGGTCATGGACTAGCGGGTATTGGTGTCAGTAGGGACAATTAGTCGGCAACTTAATGACATGATATGTCACATGCTGTTAAAATAGTCAGCCTATAATTATATAAATAAAAGACACATATTTAACAAAACACTTATTGAAACAAAGACTCAAAGAAGTGTTAATGAAATTAATGATAACTCCTTCATAGATATATCGCATGATAATCCGCTCCCACAAACGTCAAAAGCAAACAAAACAAACAAGCACATAAAAAGAAACAAAACACAAATGAAGCCGGTGCATGCGACATTTATTAATTTAACGTGCTCTTGTCATCGCATAAGTAATAAGTCGTAAAAGAGAATTAGTGCAGGCGGGACAGGAAACGCACACAATTGAAGCACCGGATGTTCAAAAAGGGTCCCGACCTTGTAAATATCGACAAAACTAAGGTCACATAAGTAGGAGCGATCAATGAGAAGTCAATAAACCATAATAATGATAAATCAACAAAGGATGGACAATCGGATGACGAGGTTGAGTACGATGATGCGGATCATGTTTACGATGGCAAAAAATAAACAATAAACATGTGACACAGTGGCTGGGATGAAGATATTTGTGTTATTTGATATTTTTAGGTATTAAAAACAACAAACAAGGTACAATAATGACGCTGAATAAAAAAATATACGTTTCCATCTTGACTTGCATTACACTTTTTTCAAAACACATTACTCTATTTATTTTTCATTTTCCTTTTTTACATACACATGAGAGTCAAATTTGAGTGAAAAAAAAATCAAGAGATGGATGGGTAAACAAAAATAAATAATAACTTAATTGTCTCAATTTGGCATAAAAGGGTCAAAATTGCCAAATCAAAACGTCGATCGTAATAACTAATAACAAAACATTCGTGCAAAGCAAAACTCACAAAATTATGGCAATTTCCAAACAGCCGTAATTCCGCTTGAAAATGAAAATAAACTGAGAGCTTATGGCTCAGATGGAAAGGAACTAAGATGAATAATTGTTGCTCTCAAGTAATTGAAGGTTTCGCTTCGGGATTATAAAGAAGCGGCTGCGGAGATGGAAGCTTTTGCTGATACTGCAATTATTTAAGAACGAATTCACTTGAACTACCTAAATGCAAGCTTTTCGAATAACGTTTTGAATTCTCTAACGACGATGATATTATAAATATGATCGACACGATAAGTTCTTGAAAATCAGTCTTTTCAATATAACGAATCCCTAATTGATTTATCAATTCAACTAAAATACAGTTTATTCAATTTAGTGTACAAACCGGGGCCTGAACAGCCCGTAACAGATCGTTTCCTGAACGGTGTACAACACAATTATATATCAATTAAACTTCAGCCAGTTATTACAAGAACTTTCCTAGGTTGTGTAACTTAGAATTATGGTCCCGCTAATAGTGATCAAGATAACACGAAAGCAAACCAAGGAGTGCTGAATAGTGCTGGAAAATTTATGGCCCCAAGCGATAATGTGGCAGAACAAACATTAATGGCAAAATAAGTCATTGGAAAGGCAGAAGCGGTAGCGAAAGTAAATTATGTTTTATTGTGGAAAGAATTAATGCAGACAAGAACATGGTTCAAGTTGTAAATATGAGCAGCTATTGCGTTTTGCTCGATAATATTTCGGAGAGATAAATAGAATGTAAGAATCATTTATCGGGCTAGTTCGAGTTCGAGCTCTTGAGAGTAGAAGAATTACTTGTAATCGTTGCACCATAAGGTTTCGCTTTAATCATTACATTTGACGCTGAAACTACAGGTCCGAAGTCTTCAGTGTTATAAGCCAGCGAAATGTATAACTTATTCAGTTTTTTGCAGCCAATCAAAAGCTAAACTAGGTTACCATCGAAAAAACAAACTTATTCACTTTTTATACGAGCCAACGAGATAACGAACTCGTTTCATAATTACAAGATTAATGAAGTTGTCTAATCAATCAATTTAATAACAAATACAATATGATAGGGTTAAGTGGCAGATTTCAGTTATCGCTAAATAATTTGACTTTTCTTTCAGAGCTTACGTGGAAGCTTTAGTCTGGTAATATACTATTTGTATTATAGTCTTAGTTGAGTTTTAGAAGTATTGAGTCAAAACTCAAAAAGCCATGGAGCCTTACTATGAGAAAATGATATCGAAAAAAGAAGTTTCGCTTTACCTGTATCTAAGCCAAAAAGTATAAGTGTGAGCTAGGTACGCGTTCTGCCGAAGGAAAAATGTGTAGGTACCAATAAATTTGGATAAGCTGCTGACGTAATAGGAAATGGACTTATAATTCATCCGGCAGGCGATTCGCGCCGACAATTTGATTATGGTAGTATATTTCAAGTGGAGTTTTGTTTAGCCTAGCGTGAATTCAATTACAATTCCTAACGATACCCGCCACTTGATTTAACTGTTGACTGTGTTTGTAAATATAACGTAATATGCCGCGCTATGTAGTTAAAGTTTGTGAGAAACACGGCGGCTCTTAATCATCAAAAGTTTCTACGATCGAGTTAAAACTAATAACTAATATTTAGGTATTGTTTAGTAAGTGTATAATTATTTGTTTTGCCCACTATTGTACATATAAAACCAGTGATGCAATTTAGTGACTTATGGGTTGCTGAATTCAGAGACTTGACAACAAACAACAAAACCTGAGGCAAATTTAACATAAAAGCCGCCCAATTTGACGGCAGATTACAAGTTTGATTAAGTTCAAGTCGTGTATCCTACAAGCTCGTTAACAAGAGCTTGACTACCTACAAAAAATGTTTATAAGATGGAAGCCAATCAATATTCTAAATCCTCAGATTGAAGCAATTATGCCAATCTTTACAACCATACAAACATTCTTGCGAAACGAACCGAATCGGATAGATTTAATCAAAACATCGTATCAGCCAATTTATAGACTCATTACACCACTTAGTACATACGCTTCAAGCCTACTTGGAAGTGCAGATCGCAAATGTTATAATACAAGATACAGCGATAAGATCAAAGCATCCGACGCTAATTTATGCAATTACAGCCCGTATAACAACTTCGTAAGGGTGGAAATAGCATGTACAATTTTGACAAATGGAATAATTGCTTCAAGTCTATGTACCGTACATGTGCTTCGTTCGTAGAGCCTGCTGAATAATTCAAATCACGCATAATCGATATGCAAGACGATACGAAGTGTATCGATTGCCTTTTTAGCAAAATACGAATACTATTCAGTGGGAAATAGCATTCTGAATTCACCGAGTGAAACGTGGAAGATAAAGATAATATCTATGATTGTAGCTGGTATTTAACTTTCGAGCAAATAAAAACATCAACTGCGTACCGAGAGAAGGGAAAGAACATAATGAAATAGAACAAACACAATAAATTATTTTAAACGTAATAGAGCAAGGCGTAAACGGCGTGAAAGTTAAATTAATTAATTAAACTAAACTATTAAACGAGTTGCCGACAGTTAACAAAGATAACACAAAATACGTTCATGTTTATAATATAGAACTGTACTCTATATTTACAAAATTACTTTTGCTATTATCGCTGCTGAGTCTTATAAAGGAATTGGACATAATAAGGGTGAATAAGATTGAATTTTAAATAGCAGAATTGGTACAAAAAGCAAGTAAGAAGGTGCGAAATTAACAAACCTCTTGGCTGTTAATTTTGAGAAAATACGTGCTGCCTAAGAACGCAAGAAGGTAAACTTTCACAGATTTCTGATAAGAGCAGTTAAAGTCGTAGTGAAAAGCGTAGACGTCTCTGTTAGTGAAGTTGTCTTGGAATAACATGCTGACGAAACAAAAGGGAATGGCGGATTTTAAGTTAATCAAGGCATTAGAGGTATTTACGATAGGAATAGGTTGGTTAATGAGCCTTTTCACTTTTAACTAAGAAGGCCATAAAGCTTAGTAATGGGCACACCTATGGCCTCTGCGTTGTTTATAGTTAAAGGTTAGAAGGAATTCTAGATAGTATATTCGCAAACGAGAAATTGGAAAGAAACTAAGCTTGATTTTATTAGAACACATTTAAAACTAATTTAACTGCGTCGATGGTCCAGTGGCTAGCGTATGGGCCTCTCACCGCGGAGTCTAGCGTTCGATACCCAGGTCAAGTATATTTGTGAACATTCCGTCAGGAAATTCACAATAGCAGCACGGAGTTGGAATTGTGTCCGGTGGATGGCGATAGGCGTACTACTATCCCTTGGGACCTATACATAACTGATGAAGTGTGGGTGTTGTACACCAGAAAGGAAGGAAAAAAGTTGTGTCCTAAAGATACGTTGTCCGGAATATAACTTCACAATTTATTTCATTTAAGTCCTGGATATAAAATGATGGATTATTGTTTTTTACTTTGGCATAATAAACAGAAAATATCTCTCAATCAAGTTGATATTCCAGAAACATGGAGATATCGTGAAAGTAGAAATGGGAAGCGACAATTTCCTACTATTTGAAGAGAGCGTACGCGTGACGGGTAGCTTCACTGCATCATATGAAGTGGCTGACCCTTCAACCCGGCTGGCATGCGATAAAGACGCCACCACACCCAACGATTATACTTTCAATAAACAAAGAGGAATAAATTGAATAATTAATAGGACATTTTGCAATAACCACGATGTTACAAAAGAAAATAAAACAGAATTGCAAATTTAGCTTCAAAATTTACCGCAACATTAACCAAATGATTTTGTAAACGGAAAGGTAAATGAAAAAGCATTATTTTGAAGAGTTTTTTAGCTGTCTATTTCACATATAAAAGTACATAGGCGTACTTAATGCCTATAGGCATTCTTAAAGTCAACCTAGGGCGGTGCAGAGAAAAGCAAAGGTAGGTGCAATCCAAGAAAAGGAACTGAATTATTAACAGTGGATATTTGGCAGAAACAAATACAAATTAATACATAAACTATGTATTGATGTACTCAATACATGTGACCTGTCTTACCTATTGTTTGTACCTATTTTATGTATGTTTTTTACATGGTATTGTGATAGTTGCAATCAATAAAAAAGCTTAACAATTGCTTGTTCCACAAGATAAGTTCTTTATTTTTGATGCTTATCTTCAAGAATGACTTCTCATGATATCAAAGCACGTGTGGACCGATCAAAGGATCACTATAGCAATATGTAGATATTTTTATTTCAAACATTTTACGAAATAAATATTTATTTTTCTTGAATTCTAAACACGATACAAACCACATATTCTTACATCAAGATATTTAGGGACTACACGGTATAATATGAATTCGGGTACCTGCCTATCAAACATAACCTCATTATGGCTTAATGTTTCATCACAATCTAGCATTAAGCTTATGCCGGAGGCTGTTACTAGCAAGCTCATTGGGCTTTTGCCACAATATGTTATCAACGTTGCGTACAGAGTACTGGCCACTTTCTGAGCTTTGAGCTTTCTAAATCCCTTGAAGATTAGCACGCGAGTACTGGCGTGCACACGGAAGCTTTAAGCTGTCTGAGAGATCATATCGTGGACGTGGAAGAGTGAGATATTCACACTCAAGTTCACTAGACGTTACATTTTGATTGTTTGTTCGTTTGAAAGATGGGAAGTGTACCTCATATTGTTCTTGTTTAACAGAACTGTAGATGTTGCAAATTTCTTTTTGTCAGATTTATTATCTTTTATCAATTTCTGAAGTGTTTGTATCTTCTCTCACGATTTTTTATTATTTTCGATCCAGATTCAACCATAATAAGGCACGTTTTTATCCAGATAGGTGATGATAGACCTAGATATTGTTATATAACAGTTACCCAAATCTAATTTTTAATTATTATTCTTAGTTTATAAGTTTATTTTATATTTTATATTTGTATGCTATACAAGTAAGATTGCAAATGTGCAGTGCAAAGTTTAATGTTAACCTAACACCTGTGAAAACCACATTTTAACAAATGAAAGATTTTGATTTTTTTATTTTGATAATTATACTTGTTGTTATCCATAAAAATATGTTATAATGTATATGATATTGATTCACGTATTTGTACAATGACATCATTTCAGAAAATACATAACTTTTATTACTTATTTTTTCAGAATGTCCAATGCGTAAAATGCACTGATAAATTGATATCTAATCGCCCTTAATCTGACTGCGCATAATATGATAAAATTGATTGGTTGGTGCTCTAGTTTGTTCTTGTATGTTTAGTGACAAATAGACTTTGATTCGACCATACCCTACATCTGTTTGTCTTGACTAACGCACGAAAGGAGAATGCTACAATCAGAATCAATTGATATACCTAGAATAATTGAACTCATAGTAATTGTATCGTAGATAGCTGTCTAAAAAGAGCAAATTAGCTATCATACATGTAAAATTAAAGGCCAAGTCCGTACTAGCTTAAGATTGATTTTTTAAGTCAATCTAAGCTCTGGTGTCAAATGATTTTAATTTAATATTTTTTGTATTTTGATGTTTATTTTGACGTGTTCAAGCGCACATGGAAATAAATAATTATATTTTTGATTTCCGATTTCTAAAAAAATATGCGAGAATTGGGATTTTTACAGGTTTGATAATATTTTCTGCAGCAATTTGGGTCATTTTTCATCATAACCTAACTAATTTGTTTCTAAACTCTTTCATAACCCCTCAACACAAGTCACGCTAACAAAACCTCCATATAATGCTGGGTCCACACCGAGCCAACGAACGACCAACGAAGGCTAGGGATGTGATAAAGTTATTCGCATCACCTATATACATTACGTTTCATTCGATTTGAATTTGTGTGTAGCTTATGTTTGAATGTGTATTAGACCAAGTAAACGATGAAGACTGACGGGACTCGCGAATAATCCACTCGAAATGGCATCAATAGTTAAAAATAAGTAATTGCCACTTGATTATTAACTTATGTAAGTTATTAATAATCGAATAAACACTAATCGATATATGTCAAGCGAATAATTTTGTAACATCCTTAGCCGTTCGTTGGCCTTCGTTGGTCAGGTGTGGACCCAGCATAAGTCAACATAGCATAAATCGTGCAAACTAAATCAAATGTCAACGATCTGTCCTACTGAGCTCCTTAAAATGCTGTAAATCTTATCGACAGCATTATATTACTGAAACGCTACTCGCCACGTAGTACTATCTACCAACACTAGAGGGCGATACTATCGCGCGTTGACACCCAGGGTGAAATATGGCGCCTGCGCATGCTCACATCTGGGTGCACGCTGTACCACGATACAGTTACATAAAACGTTAATGGATATGCTTTGAATTCCATTGCTTGTCAAAAATAATATATGAATCAGGTGGTTGGGTAGAATACGATGTGGATGACGTATTTTCAGGGCTTTGTAAGTCTCACAGTGCGGTACAAACGTGCCTTATAACAAGTCGCAACATGAGAAATTATTCCTTTGTAAGGTGTAGACATAACAAATTTACTCAGAAACAATATTTTACTTCGCATGACATTGATTGGTTCAAACTATTTGGGTTTCTTTACGTTGTTCCCGAAAGGAATGCATTACTAACGCTTGAACGAAACGGATTTTTACGCAATGTAGAAGTATGTTAATTGTAATTTAGAAGTAAAATATAATTTTGTAACTTCACTAGTCAAGTTACAAATCTCAATATCAGTGAACAAAATATAACTGATAAGTGATGTTGATAAATATATTGCATGTTTGACAAATTATCACTTAATTTAACCGTCGCGACAGAAAGTAAATAAACAGAATATCCTTATATTATGTAATGCAAAGAAGACATGAATGCCTTTAAGACCTAGTGTATTGGGGTATTCCTTTAAGAAGTAAAAGGACCTAAGAAGAGTTTGATTAGGCTTAAACTAAAGGAATTCAAGAAAGACATTTCAAGCGGCAAAAACAACAAGCTTAAAGAAATCATGCTTCAATTAAATCTAAGAGGAAGTAAGGATTAAAATATCTGTCAAAATCAAAAGTTGTTTCATTAAGGCATCAGCCAAATTACAAACATAGGCGAAATAGATGAGATAGTAGACAGCTGCAATTAAAATATAACCGCAACTTTCGTGAACGGAACAGCAATATAAAGGCAGGACAATTAATTCTTCAAAATAGTAATTCCAATAGCCGCCAAGAATGCCTTCGTCTCAATAAATCAAATGCGTACGCGCATCGTCATTAAAACAAACTCGCCAATTCGCCTGAGGGAGCGAAAGTCGCTACTGAACCCGATTTTGCCCGAAGGCGCCCGAAGTGGCCCGATCTAAAGCGTGATAAATTCATTAATCACTTACACTGCCGGTCAAGCATGGTTGCTAGATTTGAGCTTTGTTCCCATTTTGAGAAAACATACGTTCTTAAAGAATGTTTGGGGCAACAAGATTGTGCCGATGACTAATTTATAAAGATTGAATTAGATAATACCAGTCATCCATCGGCAAGTAATTTTTAAAATTTAATTTCCATATCCTCAACAAGGTTTCAGTTCATCGCACCGCAGGCCCAAGTAGCACGTAAGTGTCGTCAGCATCAATAATACAGCCAATATAGAACTTAAAGTGTTATAAGAGCGGTATAAGAGAGTCAGGAAAGGTTATAAGCGTTATAAGAGTGTTACAATCCGCTATTATACAGCTCAGCTGTATATAGGCTTTATAATGGTATCTGCGTACACTTAAGGTGTTATATCGGAATATTACAACTCTACTATACAGCTTTAATAATTGTGTAACACTCCAAGCGTATTTCTACGGCTAAAGCTGTATAAAGGCTGTATTATAGTACTATTCACTCGCTTATTACAGCTTTAAGCTGTATTATAGTGTTACTTGACACTTGTTGCTGTACAAAGGCATATGCTAACTCCATTATAACACTAGTTTTTATGGTGTAATTTAACACTCTTATAAGTATTAAAGCTGTATTAGTTACTTCTAAGAGAGTATTATAGAACTAAAAAGATAAATGGCAGCTATAGTACAGCTTTAGTCTGTATTATTGACGGAGACGTCAAATCAATGTCGCAGTCAGGAGATGGATTGAGAAGGAATATTTGAATATAAGGAATTACAACTTAAATAACAGTAATGATAGTGAACCAATATTGACTGAAAGAAAAAACCATTCAACCACACCGACAATCCATAGCTCCAATGAGGAGATGAATATGAATGTTTAATTGTTGAGGAACGGGACACTCTCAAAAATTTAGTTGATAAGTTTGATCGCTGCAGTGATGAGTACGAGCAGGCCCTTGCAAGGATCTCCACCTTGGAGCAGGAGCTCCGGGAGGCACACCTACACATCTCACAACTGCAAGAGGATGCCCACAACATCACCGTGCAGGAAAACATAAGTTTGTTTAGTGAGTTAGTAGAGAGTGCTCCGCAGTTGGTTTCTTCTACAATAACACACACTGACACTTTCAGTTATCCTATTGTAGATTTAAGTAATGAAACTCTAAAACAAAATCAGTCAGTGTGTCTGTTAAATTGTGGCAGGAATAAACTGAAAAAATATGTAAGAATTAACAGGTATATTAGAAAAACACAGAAATTGATTAAAAATCAAAAATTAGTATCCAAATGTGCCAAATTTAGCAAAGAAAAGGTAGAATTATTTGATGATTTAGAATTAAGTACATTAAGATTAGAAAATAGCAGGATTAAGTATGATGCTGACACACAGGCCTTACAATTGAGAATTGATAATTTAACAGAATCATTGAAGTCAACTCAAAATAAATATGATTTATCACTTAAAGAGATTAATGAGTATTCAAAGGCCATGGATGATCTCTTGAAATTAAGTAATGACAACACAGAGCGCTTTAATTCACTTGTTAACAACCATTCATGTCAGTGCGCTCGCTCTAGTTCACCACAGCCAGTGAGTGCTCCCTTAGTTTGCTGTGACAATAGTAAGAACTTGTGTGATGGCTCTCATACTAGTGTTAGGACTCAGCAGTCATTAGGTGCATCAATTGATGTAACATGTTGTACACCAAGTGATGCACAACGTACTATTATGTTTAGTGATGGTATTGGAAAACATATGGGCTCAAAACTGAATTCTCTTGTTAAGGGACAATCAGTTGTTAACCATTGCTTACCATCTGCAACATATGATTTTATTATGAAAAGAATTTTAAGTTATAACTTCAGTAATTATAGAAATCTGATTATTTTAGTGGAAAATAGGGGTAATGTTACCAAAAAGGATTTAGTCAATTATTTTGATAATTTATTATCTCTAGGCTTAAGTAGTATAATTTTGTTCACATTCCCCTACTGTAGGAGCCTGTCAGATGCGGAAAATAATCTTAGATATAAGTTGAACAATGTACTACACACTATAAGTACATATAATGATAGTATTCATTTGATTGATACTAACAGTTTTGTTAGCAGCAAATTATATTTGACTAAAGGTAACTATTACCTTTCTGCTAGTTTTAAGCGACAGATAGCAATTTCGCTATCCTATTTTATTGACATTTCAGCCAAGAACTTGGCTACTAACAGATCTGCTTCTATTGAGCAGACTAATGACATGCAATTATCTAATGATTATTTGAATCATGACATGAATTATAACTTAGCCTCTATTGAGGGTACTTCTGACATTCTTAATATTAATGATATTGACATTTCTAATTCTCATATTAATTCTGAAATCTGCAATCATTTAAATTAGTTCATGAGACAACAGAGGTAGCAACCTCTAGCTCTAATTTATTACATGTACAATTGATCAATTTAGCTGCAGAATCAAATAGTAATTATATGTCAATACACCCACAAAAATGTACTAATTACAATACAAACGAAAATATAAACCTGGTGCATCAAAATATATGTTGTTTAAATCTGGGTAAGCAACTAGAACTGGAATTATTCATGAAATCTGAAAATATTAGTATAATGTGTGTTACTGAGCATTGGCTTAAGGGGCATCAGCTCATGTTTAATTTCAGCAACCACCAGGTTGGTAGTTCATTCTGCAGGGTCAACACAATACATGGGGGGTCCCTAATTTTACTTAATAAGAAACTTAAATTTAAAGAACGTAAAGATATTGTGTCCCTCTCTGTAGAATGTTCCATAGAACTCGCCTGTGTACAATTAGAGCAGTTCATTATTATATGCGTATATAAACCTCCCTCCGCAGACCTTAATTTATTTTTAGAAATCATGGATGAAGCCCTATGCAGAATAAATAATTTGGGTAAAACAATTTTAGTCTGTGGAGATTTTAATATTAATATTCTAGTTAATACAACTGCATCATGTCAAATCTTGAGTCTTTTTAAATCCCATAATTTAATAAACTTATTTATGGAGCCTACTAGAATAAGTGCCACCACGGCTACATGCTTAGACAATATTTATACAGATATTAGTCCAACTCACAGAAGTATTATTAATAAACTAGATTCTGATCATTCTGGGCAAATGATAAGTTTTAAAATAAAAAGTAAAAGTGTAGTTAGGAAAAAAATTACTTCTGTACCAGTAACAGCTAGTCGCTTTGAACGTATGAGAGTTAACCTAGCTAATAACTTACCTTTCTTAGATAATGACATAGAGCCTAATGTAATGTATAATTCGTTTTTTGATTCATTTCTTCGCGATTTTAACTCAATATTTACTTCCAAGGAGATTACTGTTACTAGTAGTCCTGTCTTTGGTGACTGGGCAACCGCAGGTATCCATAAGAGTAGGCAAACATTGTACATTTTATACTATGAAAGACAATTTAATAGCAGTGAAGAGTTTAAAGAACATGTCAAATCATACTCGAAGATTTTTAAACGCGTTTGTAAAATTGCCAAATCTACATTTATTAAATCTAAAATCAAAAACAGTAGTAATAAAATTAAAGCCACATGGAAGGTTATTAATGAAGAGACTGGGAAGGTTAGATCAAAAAATTCAGACTTTAAGTTAAGTATCAATGGTCAAGTAACCAAGTCAGATTTAGAAGTTGCCAGTGCTTTTGAAGGATTTTTTACTGCTTTTCCTGTCTCTCTAACTAGTGCTTTAGGCTCTTCCTCCTCCGTTGCCGAGTCGTTACTTAAAGATAATGTGCCTGAGTTTTACAATAATTTCGATTTTCACCATGTTAATTTGTCTGATTTTAAAGCCGCGTTTAAATCAATTAATATTAAGAAAACGGCTGATCTATGGGGCATTTCTGTACATATTATAAATTCGTTGATTGACATTATTGCACCTGATTTAATCGTGATATTTAATAGATGTATTGATTGTGGTGTGTTTCCTGACTTAATGAAATTAAGTAAAGTCATTCCATTGTTTAAATCAGGTAGTACATTAGACCCCACAAACTTCAGACCAATATCGGTGCTACCTACGTTTAGTAAAATTTTTGAAAAATTAATTCTCGCGCAGTTACTTAAATATTTTAATGAAAACAATCTGTTGCACACTAAACAATTCGGTTTCACTCGCGGACGGTCAACATGTGATGCTGGGGTAAAATTACTGGAATGCATATTTGAGGCTTGGGAAGAGTCGCGGGATGCCTATGGGGTGTTTTGTGACTTATCTAAGGCTTTTGATTGTGTGCAGCATGAAACTCTAGTCAAGAAGTTACACCACTACGGTATAAGAGGCATCGCTCTGGATCTTCTTACTTCATATCTAAGCGATAGGATTCAGAGAGTAGATGTCAATGGAAAGCGTTCGCATGGATCAGCTGTAGCAATGGGGGTGCCACAAGGCTCTATTTTAGGGCCTTTCCTGTTTCTCTTGTATATTAATGATTTACCTCATCTTGTTAAGGATAATCATGAGATAGTATTGTTTGCGGATGACACTTCTTTAGTTTTTAAGGTAAAAAGACAACAATCAGTAATTGACGATGTAAACAATGCTTTATCAAAGATAGTGAACTGGTTTAGTGCTAATAACTTGCTTTTAAATGGTAGTAAAACAAAATATATTAGATTTTTTACAAAAAATGTTAAGCAAGTCAAAACTAGTGTGGTGATGGACAATGAGGAATTGGAAATGGTCAATAAGGTTGTCTTTCTTGGTATAACATTAGACTCTAAATTACAATGGGGCCCACATATAGAAACGTTGTCTGGTAGACTCAGCTCAGCAGCTTACGCCGTAAAAACAATTCGTCAACTGACCGATGTTGACACTGCGCGTTTAGTTTATTTTAGCTATTTTCACAGTATAATGTCATATGGTTTATTGCTTTGGGGTAGTGCCGCGGATATAGATTCAATATTTGTGCTCCAGAAACGAGCTATTCGAGCTATCTATATGATGAGTCCCAAGGAGACACTAAGAAATAAATTTAAAGAGATACATATTATGACGTTACATTCTCAATACATTTACGAAAATTTAATGTACGTTCACAAAAACCAAACGAAATTTAAGAAAAATAGTGATCTCCATAAATTAAATCTAAGGAACAAAAACAAACTCGCTGTGCCCACTACTAGGCTCCATAAAATCTCTAACTCGTTTCCAGGTCAATGTATACGCTTTTACAATAAACTTCCTTTAGACGCAATAGAATTATCAATAGGTAAATTTAAAAAATATGTTAAAACTAAATTATGTCAAAAAGCTTACTATAGTATTTCAGACTACATAAATGATAATAGTATTTGGAAATGAATTGCTCTTCTTATGTGATTTTTTTTATGTTATTGTTATATTTTTCATTTTAAAAGATGGTGCACATGAGTTTCTCACCAGCTCTTCTCATAATGCAATACCCATCGGAGCTGGTACTTGGATTGATTTTAATTCGATTCTAAACAGTTTGATTAAAATTAATCTGAGCCCCGGTTATTCAAATCATTGTAATTAGTATAATTTAGTATTATTTATTATTTACTTTTATATCATTTTTTGTAATGTTTTGACGTGTTCAAGCGCCTCCTGGGGCCTATGAAAATAAATGATTTGAATTTGAATTTTGAATTTGAATGAATTTGAATTTGAATTTGAGGGTTCCGTACGAAAAAAAAAAAGAGAAAAAAAAAAGGAGATAAAAATAACATTATTAATTGCTTCCTTCGCCATCATAACACCCCTTTTGATTCCCAGGAACTTGGCACTATGCAAAGTTTTTTTGACATTTTTCTTCAGTTTCTATTATCTTGAAAGACATATTATTCTGAAAAATAAAGAAAATACCTTAATAAATAATCGTTAAAATGGTTTTAAAGATTTTAATTCTTTATACGTATCTCTAAAGAGGTTATTAGTTATTATCTAAATGAAGAGCATAATACAGCCTATTGAATAAAAATATTCTAAAATTACTCTAATTAGAAGTTAAAAGCTGTACAATACACTTCATTTATTCCATAGTACAGCTACTGGCGCTATATTGCTCTTCAAATAGTGTTAGGGCTGTTTAAAATTGACGCCATTTTCTAATAAACAAAAACATATTAGATGATTCTAAAAACAATAAGAATTGACATTATTTTGCATTATCTTTAGCCGTATCATGTTTACTAGCTTAAATAACGTTAACTTGGCCTTTTCCTTATTACTTGAAATTAAAATGTTGTTATTCTAACCTTAAAATACAAAAACTTACTTACCGATATTCAGTATTTCTTTTGTTTTTCTTGATTTTTATGCTGGCGCGCGAATATTTTACCGAAAACCATATACAGGTTTACAATAAATATTGGTTTGCACGTTATTTTCACCAAACCAATAAGTTCAAGATCATTTATATGTTTTTCTTAGCAAGTAATTTGCCATTATAATAATTTGCATAATGTAGATAAAAAATATGATGTACATTAAAATATCTATACTTTTGTAATTCTTTTATAACACTATTGTAGAACTTTAACTCTTACAAGATACGTTTAGGATACCATCTGGAGAGTTAAAGTTCTACAATAGTGTTATAAGAGAGTTACAAAAGTATTGTAGTTTCTTTTGACACCAAATAACAGCTCTAATACAGCCTTTATACAGCTACTATACAGCTCTTATAACACCAAACGCTGTATAACTTGTGCCCATTTTACACTTATAAGGGCTGTATAAGCGCTTATGCAGCCTTTATACAGCTACTATACAGCTTTAAGTATAAAATTACGCTCTAGTACAGCTTTTATACAGCTTGTAATGCTACTTGGGGGGTCCACTACGAAATTTTCCCTAGCTTTGCTGGTTCAGCCCCCAGATTACTATTGAAGATAATTATAATTGAATCAGATTCATGTGTCTAAATTTGAACCAAAAAACGACATTTGAATCCGATTCAATCACAATCATTATCAATCGTAATCAGGGGACAGACAGTGCTTAAAACGGTCATGCGCAACATTCATCACAAATATTGGGCAAAGACGAGGCAAAATACTAGCAACCCTGCAGCCTACTGAACTGTTTCCTAGGTTAGGCCGTCAGATTAACTGTTATTGCTTTCCTATAGCTACTAATAATGAGAAATTAGCAGTGTTTGTACTGACTATTTATCTTTGTTCAGTGGCGTAATATGATTAAGAAACATTGTATTAGTTGGATTGCCAAACAATTTATGCGTAACAGCAGTGTCTACTGATTAGACAGATTTAGGTAGGAAAATATGCTGAAGAAACTTTCAAGCCCTATGATTTCGTTGATTAGTGCAATAGTGACCTTCTTTTACCGAGAAATTGCTTTGGCTAGTCATTGCAATTTGCCTCTTCTGCCTTATGGAACTTAATCTATTTGCCAATAAAAAGCTACAAAATAACCAGTTTATCATGGAAAATTTCGAAATAAACGAAATTCTCGTCGAAGTCGTTTGTATTTCTAGATTAATAACGTTGAATACAGGTTTCGGTAACTTTAAGCAGTGGTTAATTATTAGCAATTCTAGATTAGACATATGATTATTCTCTAAACTCGTTTTCGTGAAGGATAAATCTACAAACGAAATAAAATTGCTTAAATCGAACCCCTTTCCAAAACAGCGAACTTACGACAGCAAAGACAAAATTATCGCTCGGCAATATCTCAGAGTTGTAACAAAGCTCCTTAATTCTAGTTAAACATCAATAAAACAGGGAACGATAAGAAAACATGACCCACTGGAGAACAAGCTATCATTAGTCAGCCCTTACACCCTTTATTTAATGCCGTGGATGATTGATGGATCGCCAACAAAGCACGCCTGGACCATTTCTACTCTTTTGTTGTGAACTCACACTTTCATATGCGATATAGGGTTATAACACGGACCCAGAGAAAAGAAAAACTATTATATTATTTATTATTTTATATTTTTTTATTTTATGTATCTCTATTACGTATTTTATATAATATGTACTTCGTCTATTTACATATCTATAATAATTCGTCTTTCTGAACTGCACCTACCTATGCTTATCTCTGCACCACCCTAGGTTGACTGTAAGAGAATGCCATCAGGCATTAAGTCCGCCTTTGTACTATTTTGTTTGTGCAAAAAGTTTAATAAATAAAATAAATTAAAAAAGAGGTACCTTCAACATCTTTGACTTCACTACACACTCTACCTACTACAATTTTATAACTCTCTACAGAATCAAATATCAGCGGAACAGGGTGCTAAGGCAGATTTAAAATCTTGAATATCCTAACCGTACGTTTTATAGCGACTATTTTAAATCTAAATAAATATCTCACAACTTACACACATCGTTATCTATTCCCAAACTAAGCAGAGCTTGTACTATGGGTACTAGAATAACTGATACTAATTAATACATACTTTTATTTTGTAAATACATACTTATTATATATAGAAAACACCCAGACTAAGACAAACCTTCATTTTCATGCACACAAAGATTT
This sequence comes from Hypena proboscidalis, assembly GCA_905147285.1. Taxonomy (NCBI): domain Eukaryota; kingdom Metazoa; phylum Arthropoda; class Insecta; order Lepidoptera; family Erebidae; genus Hypena; species Hypena proboscidalis. The sequence goes on from LR990147.1 coordinate 6,253,716, forward strand.
ATCTTAAGCGTGAATCGAAACCGCGCCCTCGGCGTCGCAGGCAGGAACACTACCCACTCCGCCATCCGGTCATCAAATGCTATTGAAAGTATTGAAACAAGGCAAGACATACGATGCAATGAAATGTTTGAATAAGACAATTAAAGCATACTTAATACGTTCCCTCGAAAAGGCTGAAGTTGATTTTGACTTTTAGTTTCTCGGCGGGAATTAGTTGAAATACCATAAAATCCAGCAAACCATGATGTAAAGGCTGAAGAAAATTTTGCATTCTTGAAGACCCTACATACTAATAAAAGAACACTCCTATGCAAGTCCACATAACTTACATTACGGGTAAACTCGTTAACAAAAGGAAATAAATTACGCTTTTACCGTTGGCAATTTCCTACGCACTGCAGTAATCTCAAGCAGTTTTAAACCTGGTCTTACTTACAATCAGTTCTCAGCAATCGACAAACTTAAGTCTGGACTGAGATCCTTTTAAACAGCTATTCTACAAGGTTTTTTGCATCTGGTCACACCAAAGAGCCTTTTATCTCTCCATCACCCTAGGTTACTGGTATGCCGATGGTATTAAATTTGCCTTTGTTCTAAATTAAGTAAAAAACAGCCTTGTTCTCTCTCAAGTACGTAATGTTAAAAAAGTAATGGATAAATTAATCTTGCGTCCAGCGTAGCTCCCTTATTTTCTTTACCTTTTTTGCAGTTTTATTCAAAATTGGAATAGTTATGTTTGTAAGTTATTCAAACCATTTATAGACCAATATATGTACCTGTATGTATAAACTTCACTGTCATTCATATTTGATTGTAACTTGTAGACAGGTGAGAATTTAATGCTCGTTCTATCCAGTACAGTTTTACAATTTAAATACAAATTTATTAGACTAATTTAATAGTTTATTGCTGCAAATTATAAGCTATCACTTCATATCTCAAGATAGCAGATCGTTAAATTATACGTCAGCAAATAGCCATCATAGACCAGTCTTCATTTACCTAGTCGCTAATATTTCCGTTTTCCTTCGTTTATTAACCTACATTCTGCCAATTGCGGATGCTCTGGACTCAATGTTCATAAAGCACTGCATAATTTAATCTGAGGTAGACTCCGTCTTCATTACCTTTTATAACCCTTTGGACCTACCGCGAAGTATGCTAATGGATTTGAAATTGTCTTTTTATAGGACACGCGGGGCCTATTGCGTTCGCCTCCGTTCATAATGCGTGAAATTAATAACATGCTTGTTCAAGTAATAAGTATGGAATTTTCAACATTATTTAGCAATATTTTAATCTGAGTATTTGGAGTTTATTGTAACTTGATTAAGGACGCTGCAATGAAAATTTATTTATTTATTTATTTATTCAACTTTTCGCACAGATACATGTGTCGAAGGCGGACTTAATGCCAAAGGCATTTTCTACCAGTCAACCTTAAGGTGGTGCATAAGTATCGAAAATTAAATGATTTTTAAATAAAACTTATACAAAACTACACTGCTAATACTATTTAAATGATGCTATTAATAGATTGTCGGTAAATATGATGATAAAATAAATAAATGTATATTACAATATATACATACAATATATATTAATATCCATATATTATATGCATAAAGATACAAAACATATATATATATATATATATATATATACAGGGTGTATTTTTGAAACGGGGCAGTAAGGGCAAGTACCTTAACCGTTGTAGTTACAGCAAAACGTTCTTAAAAGACCTTCCCTAACTTTTTGGGACATTTTGAACTGCATTCACAGATTTTGTAAAAAACTTACAGTTAGCAAAAAAAATGCAAAAAGTTCAAATTTTTTTTTTTTATGTCAATCGATTCTATTTCATGTGGGGATCAAAAAACTCTATGGGACCATTTTAGCTTTCAGTACTAGAAAAGACAGAAATCGCCAAAAACGTTTTCCATACATTTCGGCAACAGAAACGAATTTCTGCGATGGTCTAACTTTTTGTTATGGCCTGGAAGTGGGTAGAATTGACTGTAAAGTAAATAAAAAGAATTTTTACCCTCAAATTTCGAATTTGATTCGAAAATCTGTGTGTTATACTTAGTTTCAGCTGAGAAACTTCGTATGAGTTATTAATTAAGGATTTTCGCTAAAATGTCTTCTAATCGTGAAAAAATTGACTTATTAGAAGCGTTGAACTGAAGTTTGTCGTTAAGCTGCAGCTTTCGATGTCTCTGTCCTGCACAAACATTGAATGTGAGGTGTACGTTACGCCAGCAAGAAAGTGTCACCTAGAGTGATATGAGTAGAACGTATAATTAGTGCGCAATCTGCTGTAAATGTGCGCCGCATAAAAAATTTGTGCGTCTTGTAGTTTTGAAAAAAAAACGTAAAAAACGATTCCTGCTGGAGTAACGTTGTTCTAGCAAGAAAATTCTAGACGAATCATCGGAGATATAAAATACATACATGGGCAGAGAGCTTATATTTGTGCAAATTTGTGCGCCATAAATATAATTTGTGCGTCTTCAGGTTTTCGAGATATTGCGTTTCCCGCTGGAGTAACGTTTTGCGAATTCGTGTATCTCAAAGACCATTATATGTGCGCCTGTAGAATGAACATACACGAATAGCTCTTAATTTGTGCATATTTGTGACATAATTAGATGCCAGATAATATTTATAATTTTCAAGTAATCGCGCTTTATTGAAAACTTAAAAAAATATTGTAGCGCCTAAATGAGAAGACGTATAAACTCGCTAAAAACTGTATTCGTTCCATCCTGACGTTTATAATTACCATAAAAAGTTTCAAAACAGAACCTACAAGCGCTAATGAATAATATTACTAAAAGTCAAAACGACGGCATCATAACTTTGACGCCATCAAACAAGAAACTGGCTCAACCTAAGATGTGTAAATGTAAACCAAAAATTTGTGCATTTATCAAATAATATATAGTAAAAATATCCAGCTTCAACTGTTTCGTATTAAGTAAATATTAAGACTAAACCAAAACAGTTATTCGGCGCAGGTTATCCGACCAAATTCGAATGACTACAAAAAAGCGACAGATTCATACGTATCGATGACCTTCTTAACTTTACTCGCTAACTGGTTGAAACGTATTGTGCCCGAGTACAGTGCAGTAGAAATAGTTATTAAAATAAATTCAGATTTTTTTTTTGATTAGACATAAATAAAATTAGCTATTTGCATTTATTATATCAGTAGAAAAACGAAAAAACTGTGATTTTCTGTGATAAAGGTTCAGTACCATCATAACGGGAAATTCAAGTATAAAGTAGTTACCTATTTGTTGGCCGAGATATAATTTAGTTTTGGATATGATAGTATGATACGCGAACGTAGTATAGACCGGTTAAAATTATTATCAGCTTATGTTTCTTAAAAATTAGCCTAATTTGAAAACCCAAACCTAAGCAGCCCGATATGTGAAACTTGGGTTGAAGTTTTCAAATCCGGCTCTTTTTTAAGAAACATAAACTCATAACAAAATATAACGCTCTATAGGTATTTATTACGTTCGCGTACTATACAATCATACCCAAAACTTAATTATATCTCGGCCAAAACAACAACTACTTAATATTTAAATTTCACGCCATGATGGTACTGAGCCACTTTAAGTGATTTTATTGTTTGTGTATTTAAGTAAATGAAAAACTGATCTGTGATTTTAAATAATACCAAATGACTATACAAGGTACAAATAGTTTAATTGAACAATGTTTATTTTAATATTTATAGGTAGGAAATTTGATCTGTGATTTGATGCCATAATTACTTTAAGAATCATGATTATGATAATAAAAATAATATTTTTTTAAACGAACAAGCTCTTTGATTTCATATGATCAGAAAGTACATTTAATATATATTATATTTTTATTAGGTCATTGTAATAATAATTCTCAACGAACATTTTGAGTGTGACTGTACGAACACAGTTTAGGTGTAATACGTTTAATAAAGGTGGTCATCGATACGTATGAATCCGTCGCTTTTTTGTAGTCATTCGAATTTGGTCGGATAACCTGCGCCGAATAACTGTTTTGGTTTAGTCTTAATATTTACTTAATACGAAACAGTTGAAGCTGGATATTTTTACTATATATTATTGGATAAATGCACTAATTTTTGGTTTACATTTACACATCTTAGGTTGAGCCAGTTTCTTGATTGATGGCGTCAAAGTTATGATGCCGTCGTTTTGACTTTTAGTAATATTATTCATTAGCGCTTGTAGGTTCTGTTTTGAAACTTTTTATGGTAATTATAAACGTCAAGATGGAACGAATACAGTTTTTAGCGAGTTTATACGTCTTCTCATTTAGGCGCTACAATATTTTTTTAAGTTTTCAATAAAGCGCGATTACTTGAAAATTATAAATATTATCTGGCATCTAATTATGTCACAAATATGCACAAATTAAGAGCTATTCGTGTATGTTCATTCTACAGGCGCACATATAATGGTCTTTGAGATACACGAATTCGCAAAACGTTACTCCAGCGGGAAACGCAATATCTCGAAAACCTGAAGACGCACAAATTATATTTATGGCGCACAAATTTGCACAAATATAAGCTCTCTGCCCATGTATGTATTTTATATCTCCGATGATTCGTCTAGAATTTTCTTGCTAGAACAACGTTACTCCAGCAGGAATCGTTTTTACGTTTTTTTTTCAAAACTACAAGACGCACAAATTTTTTATGCGGCGCACATTTACAGCAGATTGCGCACTAATTATACGTTCTACTCATATCACTCTAGGTGACACTTTCTTGCTGGCGTAACGTACACGAATGTGAGAGAGAAATACAAGTAGACTAAGAAGATTGGCAAAATGAAGGCTAAGCGAGTCAAGATTATGAGATTATATCAGTATCTTTCACGTGTTCAATACCTACCTTGTAATCTTCTTATCAGATCGCACTATCAATGATATAATATAGCAATCTAAGATTTGAATACTTTAGTAACATGTCGAAAGTAGTAAAACCCAAATCTTTATTACTTTCTTTTCGATGGGTAGTCAGAAGCCAGCAAGTCTGATATGTGAGTAATAATAAGAATAATAAAATTGTTTATTTTTCTCAACACCATATAAAAAATTCCACATGAAAAACGCTATAAATATTGCTAAATAATGAGTAGTCTTTGGAGTGTAATAATCATAGTATGGTCTCGAACTAGGTTCTTGAATAAAGCTAAAGATAAAATAAATAAGTTTATTGATTAAAAAGGACAACCATTACTTTAGCAAAAATATATAATCTAGGTAGGTAAGGGTATGCGTGGGTCCGTGGGTCACTGATCCAATCAAAATTTGCACTTTTACTTGGTGTACTTCTAGCACTAATCAATTAAGTGCTATGCAGTATAATTAAGACACGAAAGCTATAATAAAGTTATAACTATGATGCGCCTACTCAAAGGTCACTGACCGTAGACAACTCAGCACTCGCAAATATTACATCTAATAACTTAGATAAACAAAGTATAAACAGATTTTATAAAAGATAAGTATAAGAGATTTTTTTTTCTTAGGTTGCTAGACTCGAAGAAATAAAATCTCATGGCAGCTGCTTTGCGTTATAACTTATAAGATACCAACGAAACTATTTATTCATATCTTCAATACACATAATACAAACAGAAAAGTTAAAAAAATACAAACATACCGTTTCGGTTTGTATTCAGCAATTAAATCATTCGATCGTAAACATTATTGATTCAATTTTTCATTGAGACGTTCAATATTGAGATGGACTGCTTTATTCGCTGTAAGTAACGGGCTTTCGAACCCACTGCCTTACTTCTTGGTGGTCCCAGATTTATTGCAAAAGTTCTGATGTTAAATTAGGACCAAATCACTACCAATAAGCTATTTCTTAAACCTTGCATCTCTTAGGTTATTTTTTTATACACTATCAAATCTTCTGAATGGGATGGGATGACATGTTTACTGTCAACCAATATTATACTAAATTTTAGAAATAGGTACATTTCATTAAGAACTTTATTGCCAATTGCCTGTAAGATTTTCATTCTTCTTTCTCTGTAAAATCTATTCTTTTATGGAATGCGCTTCCCCTCAATATCAGGATGACAACAAGCCGCGACGCTTTTCGAACCAGAGTACGGCGGCTATACAACAAGTATTTGGCGGAATCATCAGAATAATGTATCTCCCTTAGGTTTTGTATTTGTATTTATATATATATATATATATGTACCTATTGTATCTTTATGCATATAATATATGGATATTAATATATATTGTATGTATATATTGTAATATACATTTATTTATTTTATTTTAGTAAATATTAAATTTATTTATTTTATCATCATATTTACCGACAATCTATTAATAGCATCATTTAAATAGTATTAGCAGTGTAGTTTTGTATAAGTTTTATTTAAAAAACATTTAATTTTCGATACTTATGCACCTACCCGAACATATCTCTACACCACCTTAAGGTTGACTGGTAGAAAATGCCTTTCGCATTAAGTCCGCCTTCGACACATGTATCTGTGCGAAAAGTTGAATAAATAAATAAATAAATAAATTTTCATTGCAGCGTCCTTAATCAAGTTACAATAAACTCCAAATACTCAGATTAAAATATTGCTAAATAATGTTGAAAATTCAATACTTATTACTTGAACAAGCATGTTATTAATTTCACGCATTATGAACGGAGGCGAACGCAATAGGCCCCCGCGTGTCCTATAAAAAGACAATTTCAAATTGCTGCAGCTTAACGACAAACTTCAGTTTCCACGTTGGTGAAATCGGCACTTAGATTTATATTGGCTTATAGAGTATCTATTTACTTCTGCCACCTATCTACGTAGGTATTATCTATGTAGTTAGGTAATGATAAGACTTTAAATTTTGGTTTCGTAAAATTGACAATGAATTTCCTCTCATGTGTGTTCGTTTTGTGATATCTTAAAAGATAGCAACATGGGATTATTAATCTATTTATACTATACAACAACACAGGATGTAGATTAATGGACTGCAAGTTTGCGTCGACCGAAGGTAGAAAAAAGGCAATAAAGGATTGTTTTAAATTTAAACAGCTTTTTTGTCGTATCTAAAATTTAATTAATAATATTATATTGTGTTTTTTTAACCATAGAAACACCCAACAGTAGACCTGTGCAATAAGGAGATCAAATCCACAACTCCAGGTTACCGCTAAGCTGATAAGGTGGTATTGATGTCATCTATTCTAATAAGCATACATTCAACATATTCGTTAGATACTTCAATGAGAACAAAAGATTAAACATACTATAATAATAATTTACTCAACTAACACTGGAAGCCATTTCCACGAAATAATAAACCCAGTTATGTTGCCAACCAAATATGGCCGTCATAAAACGTGTTAAATAAACTGACAAAAAAAAACTTGTAAGGAAGTCGTCAAAGTAATCGGTGCATCTATTTCTGTTTCTTTGATGAGTTCAAGTTTTCATTCAAGAAATTTTTTGGCTGCCCTTAAATGGATATTATATGAGCGTTCTGTTTTTGGTGTAATTTTGTTACAATAAGGACGGATGTGTAAAGGTTTTTATTAAGATAATCATGGATAGAGTTGTTTGATTGAAAAAGATAAAAAGTATACATACAGTAAGATAAACATGAATGGCATAGAAAATATTTTATTCTAACAGTGAAGTCAGAACTTTTATCATTTAGGACCTCAGACTAAAAAACCAAAATGGACTCGAAATGAATGTAAATATATATCTAAATATGTGTGACACAAATCGCGGGGGAGCGAGGGGGGGTAGATTGTTCCGCCCTAGTGTAACTCATATGATTTAACAGCTAGTTTTATATAAAGTATATGATCGGCGGTTGGCAGCGGTTGACATCAAACATCATGACAGGGCAGAACAGCCTTTTAAAACCATAAAGTAAAGGTAACATTACGAATTTCAATGTACAATGTACACTTTTCCTTCGTTTCATACTTGACAAATGAGTGCGTAATTTAATTCCTACACAAGATATCTGAAGCCGTACAATTTAAACCACGTAACTAAACATAAAACTAAACACATTTACTCATGTCCTTTAAACAGCTAACACACAAGCTAACAAACATAGCATCTCACAACTCAAACTCAATTACACAATGCTTACTGTACAGATCGCAAGTTTCCTTTCAGAAACAACAATGTAAAGCTCTTTCATACGACGGAACTATTAGCTAGATCGATGCCCCCAAATAGATGGCGCTGTCACAAATTGACTAGCAGGGGTTATTTCTGATGTCGTGCGACCTTAGAAAGTAGCGCTTGCGCATTAGTCAATCAAGACAAACGGTTTGACTACCTGCATATTATGTTAAAGAGGAGTTGTTTCAGAATAAGATATTAATATTATTAAATATTCTTAATAAGATCACGAAAATTTTAATCGAAATAGAGTGAAAAACATTTACAAAAACCGGCCAAGCGCAGTAGAGTTCCGTAGCTAGTCGTAACAACATATTTCGACTTAAAAGGGATTTACTATCTATATTTAACAAGTAACATCTTCATACAAGTCATTACTTTCAAAGGTTTTTGTAATTTGCACGAATTATTCTAAGTAACTGCATTTTACACTTTGGACCCCAATTACTCTAGAACTAATTAAGTTAAAGTAACCGCTATAGTTTTCATGAAAAGTTTATTACATATACTACCACCGTGATTTTTTTCAGATTTTTTAAGCTATCGGTTTAGCTTTTAGGGGGTGGGACGCCCTACTCGTACAAAAATTTGCTCTTCAAAGTTAATTATCTCGCAAACGGATCCCTAAATCAAAAAACTGTATTAGCAACCCCATTATGTTTTTAAAGACCTATCTAACGATATCCCACACTATGGGGTAGGCGACAGAAAAAATATCGTCCCCACTTAGGCTTCGAAACTATACTTGACCGATTAGAGCTCGTGGCTAAGTCGAAGCCGCGCGGACCGATCGATCTTTCAGAAATGAAATGTTTGTAGTACACGAAACCAGCTAGCACGTATGACGAGATGTATGAATGTTGAGGAAGCGAAAGAAGTATGTAAGGAGCAAAGCACATGGCGTTCCATCGTCTCTGCCTACCCCCGTGGGATAAAGGCGTGATTTTAATTATGTATGTTTATTTATGTTTCAAGAATTTTGAACGAAATATTCTAAGTAACTGCATCTGACATTTCGGACCCCTATTCCTCTTGAACTTATCCGCTGTAGTTTTCCTTTAAAGTTCCAGTAGTTTAGCTTTTAGAGGGGGGGGGGGGGACGCTCTATTCGAACAAAAATTTGCTCTTTAAAGTTAATTATCTCGCAAACGGATCTCTAAATCAAAAAACTGTCTTAGCAACCCCTGAACGTTTTTAAAAGTCCTATCTAACAATACCTCACACTATGGGGTAGGCGACAAAAAAAAAACATCCCTACTTTACATGTAGAGGAACTACCCGAAAAAAAAATATTTTTCCAAATTTTATTCTACGACTTTCTTTGTATAGTTAACATATATGTTTATGCAAAATTTCAGTTTTCTAGCACCAACGGTTTCGTCGCTATACCTCGGACAGACGGACATGGCGAAACTATAAGGGTTCCTTGTAGGTACTACGGAACCCTAAAAATACGATAATTAATCAACTATCGAGCGAAATGAAAAATGATTAAATTACTAAAAAAAGGCTATTAAAAAATAGGGGTATGAAAAATAGATAGTAGCCGATTCGCAGACCTACTGAATATGGATATAAAATTTGGTAAAAATCAGTAATGCCATTTCGGAGGAGTAAGGTAACTAACATTGCGACATGAGAATTTTATCGATAAAATATTGAGTTTTGCTGTATCTATATCTGTATATAACATCAGCCTTTACACCCTTTGTAACTTGAAAACACAAATCAATTTTGAAACCGGTCAACAATACCTACAAGCGTATCTAATTGGAAAGGTTTAAGGCTTAATTCAATTATTATAGAACTCGTAATCAATGAATATACTTCTACTACTTCCCATATCAATGAAAGCCTGTTTAATTTAATTGTGCATTTTTTTTTTAAATTATTTAAATACTTTTCTTTTGAACTCGCTGACGTAATTTACTTAACCTCACTATCCTTCTCAATTTTAGTTTTAGTCTTTGATCTACAGGTCAGTTCCAAATGACCTAATATGTTACATGCGTTACATTTAACTTCATCTTTGTGAGTACAGTTTGTCTTTTTGTGACCTGATTCGCCACAACGATAACACGTAATATTAGAGCCGGTACTAGAAACTAAACTATTAGAAAAACTTTCCAACTTTTTTTCCGAATTATTATTATCGAGTGGATTTTTTCATTTGAGAATTATTTTGCTTTTGAGTACTTTTTTGATCAGATTCAGAATGTAATTTACCATGTAAAAATGACGCTAAATCATCACAGTATTTAAAATTACCAGCTTCTGAAGCTATGCTAATATTTTTATCGCCAATAGTCTGGTAATAAGTCTAATATGCGTCTGGCAACACTAGGGCTAACAGCTGATCTTGTTTGTTCCGCTATATTTTATTTAAATTATTAATTTATTTCAAGTTTTCTTAGCCCATTTCCATTATAATCATTTGTGATAGTGATAAGGAAGAGTATAATTAATATTTATACGTATATAATTAATTAATTGTGAATTTGTGAGTGTTTAATTACAAGGTGACAGGTGGGTATAGGTTACCGGTACCGCAAGTGAATTAGTGCATATTTTGCTAATAAATAACGTAAGCTACTAATTTTTCCATGGACACAGTGCCTTCGATAACTATTTGAACCTATTATTAACAGAAAGTTGTAAATTCATAATTTTGACCACTTAAAATCAATCGTTAATAGTGTCATACAACCTACCCGTTAACTTGAAAAATAAATAAATCTACGCAAATCCTTAGTAATAACTGTAATTTATTTAATTGTTTTATACTTTTTACCATATAATGATGACTCGCAGAGCTTTGTCACGTCAGGAGGAGTCAAAACTCCAACTGACATTGCAAGAATTGAAAGTTACCAAGGATTTGTGTGCGCAGTTACACAGTGAAAGAGAGGACAATGAGAAAGAACTCATTGAATTATTAAACACTAACTCTAAATTAAAAGGTGACATGACTGCTTTACATGTAGAATTTAGTTTAATTGTTGAGGAACGGGACACTCTCAAAAATTTAGTTGATAAGTTTGATCGCTGCAGTGATGAGTACGAGCAGGCCCTTGCAAGGATCTCCACCTTGGAGCAGGAGCTCCGGGAGGCACACCTACACATCTCACAACTGCAAGAGGATGCCCACAACATCACTGTGCAGGAAAATATAAGTTTGTTTAGTGAGTTAGTAGAGAGTGCTCCGCAGTTGGTTTCTTCTACAATAACACACACTGACAGTTATCCTATTGTAGATTTAAGTAATGAAACTCTAAAACAAAATCAGTCAGTGTGTCTGTTAAATTGTGGCAGGAATAAACTGAAAAAATATGTAAAAATTAACAGGTATATTAGAAAAACACAGAAATTGATTAAAAATCAAAAATTAGTATCCAAATGTGCCAAATTTAGCAAAGAAAAGGTAGAATTATTTGATGATTTAGAATTAAGTACATTAAGATTAGAAAATAGCAGGATTAAGTATGATGCTGACACACAGGCCTTACAATTGAGAATTGATAATTTAACAGAATCATTGAAGTCAACTCAAAATAAATATGATTTATCACTTAAAGAGATTAATGAGTATTCAAAGGCCATGGATGATCTCTTGAAATTAAGTAATGACAACACAGAGCGCTTTAATTCACTTGTTAACAACCATTCATGTCAGTGCGCTCGCTCTAGTTCACCACAGCCAGTGAGTGCTCCCTTAGTTTGCTGTGACAATAGTAAGAACTTGTGTGATGGCTCTCATACTAGTGTTAGGACTCAGCAGTCATTAGGTGCATCAATTGATGTAACATGTTGTACACCAAGTGATGCACAACGTACTATTATGTTTAGTGATGGTATTGGAAAACATATGGGCTCAAAACTGAATTCTCTTGTTAAGGGACAATCAGTTGTTAACCATTGCTTACCATCTGCAACATATGATTTTATTATGAAAAGAATTTTAAGTTATAACTTCAGTAATTATAGAAATCTGATTATTTTAGTGGAAAATAGGGGTAATGTTACCAAAAAGGATTTAGTTAATTATTTTGATAATTTATTATCTCTAGGTTTAAGTAGTATAATTTTGTTCACATTCCCCTACTGTAGGAGCCTGTCAGATGCGGAAAATAATCTTAGATATAAGTTGAACAATGTACTACACACTATAAGTACATATAATGATAGTATTCATTTGATTGATACTAACAGTTTTGTTAGCAGCAAATTATATTTGACTAAAGGTAACTATTACCTTTCTGCTAGTTTTAAGCGACAGATAGCAATTTCGCTATCCTATTTTATTGACATTACAGCCAAGAACTTGGCTACTAACAGATCTGCTTCTATTGAGCAGACTAATGACATGCAATTATCGAATGATTATTTGAATCATGACATGAATTATAACTTAGCCTCTATTGAGGGTACTTCTGACATTCTTAATATTAATGATATTGACATTTCTAATTCTCATATTAATTTTGAAATCTGCAATCATTTAAATTAGTTCATGAGACAACAGAGGTAGCAACCTCTAGCTCTAATTTATTACATGTACAATTGATAAATTTAGCTGCAGAATCAAATAGTAATTATATGTCAATACACCCACAAAAATGTACTAATTACAATACAAACGAAAATATAAACCTGGTGCATCAAAATATATGTTGTTTAAATCTGGGTAAGCAACTAGAACTGGAATTATTCATGAAATCTGAAAATATTAGTATAATGTGTGTTACTGAGCATTGGCTTAAGGGGCATCAGCTCATGTTTAATTTCAGCAACCACCAGGTTGGTAGTTCATTCTGCAGGGTCAACACAATACATGGGGGGTCCCTAATTTTACTTAATAAGAAACTTAAATTTAAAGAACGGAAAGATATTGTGTCCCTCTCTGTAGAATGTTCCATAGAACTCTCCTGTGTACAATTAGAGCAGTTCATTATTATATGCGTATATAAACCTCCCTCCGCAGACCTTAATTTATTTTTAGAAATCATGGATGAAGCCCTATGCAGAGTAAATAATTTGGGTAAAACAATTTTAGTCTGTGGAGATTTTAATATTAATATTCTAGTTAATACAACTGCATCATGTCAAATCTTGAGTCTTTTTAAATCCCATAATTTAATAAACTTATTTATGGAGCCTACTAGAATAAGTGCCACCACGGCTACATGCTTAGACAATATTTATACAGATATTAGTCCAACTCACAGAAGTATTATTAATAAACTAGATTCTGATCATTCTGGGCAAATGATAAGTTTTAAAATAAAAAGTAAAAATGTAGTTAGGAAAAAAATTACTTCTGTACCAGTAACAGCTAGTCGCTTTGAACGTATGAGAGTTAACCTAGCTAATAACTTACCTTTCTTAGATAATGACATAGAGCCTAATGTAATGTATAATTCGTTTTTTGATTCATTTCTTCGCGATTTTAACTCAATATTTACTTCCAAGGAGATTACTGTTACTAGTAGTCCTGTCTTTGGTGACTGGGCAACCGCAGGTATCCATAAGAGTAGGCAAACATTGTACATTTTATACTATGAAAGACAATTTAATAGCAGTGAAGAGTTTATAGAACATGTCAAATCATTCTCGAAGATTTTTAAACGCGTTTGTAAAATTGCCAAATCTACATTTATTAAATCTAAAATCAAAAACAGTAGTAATAAAATTAAAGCCACATGGAAGGTTATTAATGAAGAGACTGGGAAGGTTAGATCAAAAAATTCAGACTTTAAGTTAAGTATCAATGGTCAAGTAACCAAGTCAGATTTAGAAGTTGCCAGTGCTTTTGAAGGATTTTTTACTGCTTTTCCTGTCTCTCTAACTAGTGCTTTAGGCTCTTCCTCCTCCGTTGCCGAGTCGTTACTTAAAGATAATGTGCCTGAGTTTTACAATAATTTCGATTTTCACCATGTTAATTTGTCTGATTTTAAAGCCGCGTTTAAATCAATTAATATTAAGAAAACGGCTGATCTATGGGGCATTTCTGTACATATTATAAATTCGTTGATTGACATTATTGCACCTAATTTAATCGTGATATTTAATAGATGTATTGATTGTGGTGTGTTTCCTGACTTAATGAAATTAAGTAAAGTCATTCCATTGTTTAAATCAGGTAGTACATTAGACCCCACAAACTTCAGACCAATATCGGTGCTACCTACGTTTAGTAAAATTTTTGAAAAATTAATTCTCGCGCAGTTACTTAAATATTTTAATGAAAACAATCTGTTGCACACTAAACAATTCGGTTTCACTCGCGGACGGTCAACATGTGATGCTGGGGTAAAATTACTGGAATGCATATTTGAGGCTTGGGAAGAGTCGCGGGATGCCTATGGGGTGTTTTGTGACTTATCTAAGGCTTTTGATTGTGTGCAGCATGAAACTCTAGTCAAGAAGTTACACCACTACGGTATAAGAGGCATCGCTCTGGATCTTCTTACTTCATATCTAAGCGATAGGATTCAGAGAGTAGATGTCAATGGAAAGCGTTCGCATGGATCAGCTGTAGCAATGGGGGTGCCACAAGGCTCTATTTTAGGGCCTTTCCTGTTTCTCTTGTATATTAATGATTTACCTCATCTTGTTAAGGATAATCATGAGATAGTATTGTTTGCGGATGACACTTCTTTAGTTTTTAAGGTAAAAAGACAACAATCAGCAATTGACGATGTAAACAATGCTTTATCAAAGATAGTGAACTGGTTTTGTGCTAATAACTTGCTTCTAAATGGTAGTAAAACGAAATATATTAGATTTTTTACAAAAAATGTTAAGCAAGTCAAAACTAGTGTGGTGATGGACAATGAGGAATTGGAAATGGTCAATAAGGTTGTCTTTCTTGGTATAACATTAGACTCTAAATTACAATGGGGCCCACATATAGAAACGTTGTCTGGTAGACTCAGCTCAGCAGCTTACGCCGTAAAAACAATTCGTCAACTGACCGATGTTGACACTGCGCGTTTAGTTTATTTTAGCTATTTTCACAGTATAATGTCATATGGTTTATTGCTTTGGGGTAGTGCCGCGGATATAGATTCAATATTTGTGCTCCAGAAACGAGCTATTCGAGCTATCTATATGATGAGTCCCAAGGAGACACTAAGAAATAAATTTAAAGAGATACATATTATGACGTTACATTCTCAATACATTTACGAAAATTTAATGTACGTTCACAAAAACCAAACGAAATTTAAGAAAAATAGTGATCTCCATAAATTAAATCTAAGGAACAAAAACAAACTCGCTGTGCCCACTACTAGGCTCCATAAAATCTCTAACTCGTTTCCAGGTCAATGTATACGCTTTTACAATAAACTTCCTTTAGACGCAATAGAATTATCAATAGGTAAATTTAAAAAATATGTTAAAACTAAATTATGTCAAAAAGCTTACTATAGTATTTCAGACTACATAAATGATAATAGTATTTGGAAATGAATTGCTCTTCTTATGTGATTTTTTTATGTACTTTTATATTGTTATATTTTTCATTTTAAAAGATGGTGCACATGAGTTTCTCACCAGCTCTTCTCATAATGCAATACCCATCGGAGCTGGTACTTAGATTGATTTTAATTCGATTCTAAACAGTTTGATTAAAATTAATCTGAGCCCCGGTTATTCAAATCATTGTAATTAGTATAATTTAGTATTATTTATTATTTACTTTTATATCATTTTTTGTAATGTTTTGACGTGTTCAAGCGCCTCCTGGGGCCTATGAAAATAAATGATTTGAATTTGAATTTGAATTTGAATTTGAAGTCCCTACAATTATCGAAATTATATCTTGTTCCGATATAGATAACCTCATTTTATCAATTTTACCTCTTTGTTTAAAATAGAATTCATAGAGTGATTGACCCTCAGTAGGTTTTGTTTGAAGCATGTCTTTTATCAAAGAATACCAATTACGCTTAATTTGAAACGTA
Source organism: Hypena proboscidalis (assembly GCA_905147285.1). NCBI lineage: Eukaryota > Metazoa > Arthropoda > Insecta > Lepidoptera > Erebidae > Hypena > Hypena proboscidalis. Next base: position 6,269,905 of record LR990147.1, read on the forward strand.
TCCAAAAGAGTATTTCGCCAATCCTTCCACTTCTATACCGTCCAACATGTACGGTTTTTAGAAACGAGTCATACCAAGTTTTCGCTGTGCTACGTAATTTTTGTAACGCTTGGAACTATAACACGCGATCATTCCAACCAAAGGCACGAGCATTGGCTTCTACCACATTAATCCACATTAGAATATCATCCACCAACGGATCAAACTCAGGAATAACAGATGACAAAATAATGTTCTGGCTTACCTGTGGGAGACGCACGCCTGGTGCGTCTCTTTCTCCGTCGTCTTTGTTCATCCGAGCTTGACGATGAGCTCGAACTTGATGACGAACTAGAGCTTGAAGTAGAAGCTCTTCGCCTGCTCCTTTTTTCCCGAGCGCTCCTTCGACTACGAGGCATTTTAGTGGCGTGATTTTCGTAACACTTCTGATATAAAACGCACTTTACAGTTAAACCGATTTATTACAGTTTTAACACAAATGTTCACAATAATCAAAGTCATTAACACAGCACTTCGCGTAATCGACGTATTCACAACCTTTTTATTAACTCACTACCCACCACTGTTTTATAATTTTTTACTCAAACGATCGACCACTCGACCGGTACAAAAATATGTTGCCAGATTAATTAATTACAATAATTGAAATCATTGCAATTATACAATTAAAAATAATAATTAACAATAGAATTGCGTCTTGTGTATTTTGGCGACAACACGCTGTTATAAAATTTTGGGTTGAGGTAGAATTATGATGAAGTTAAGGAAGATATAACATTTGAATTTTAATTTCAATTGTTTAACTTGTTTCTCTTGATTCATATTGTACTGATTAGTTACAAATTAATAACAAATGAACATAGTTAAGTCGTTTTATTTCATTGCTTCTAGATTAGGTACTAAATATAATTTTTAAAATAAATTTCAATTTGTAGGGAATATTTCTGTCTAATTTTTGCACGTACAATATATTCCTTCGTTTTAAATTTAAATTTGGGTTTCTTGAAGGTGATAATTTCAATGCAATAATATTAACTACATTTAACCAAACCAAAATAAACATTGATAAAATATCTCTGAAACCCGAGATCTTTATCATTTTTAAAAAAGAATCCGACGCTAGTAATAGCAGGTTTATATTTCACGTAATGAATGCTAACCTGTAAACATTTACATAATTATCGAGCATTGCCCGATAATTATCTTCACTAATTAGAGGTTACCGAAGGCTGTAAATTATTACTACTCCAATGCTATAATATTATTGCTGTAACAACTGCAGTTGCTAGAAAATAATGATGATTCTACCCCACTAAACATAAGTAATAAATAAATTAACATAACATAACATCACGCCTATATTACCCAGAAGGGGGTGGCAGACGTGTACAACACCCACAATTCCATGGGATAGAGGATTAGCCCTAAAAGGCGATCTTGAAACAATTTAACAGTTCTGTTTTTTTTTCATATTTCCTATTTTGATTTTTTTTTTGGCAATTTTTTAGTATCCTATAGTTGCACAACAAGCAATAATACTAATTTAGACAGGCTTTTGAAACATGCCATTTGTAAAACAAAATTCAAAAGATCAATATTATCAATTTTGTATTAAAATAGTCGAAAAAGTTTTGGACTTGAAGCGGGATTTGAACCCGCGACTATAATAGGATTCCAGCCTATCACTTTAAACACTCAGCCATTTTTTTTTAGTATTAGATTGCTAAGCATGGCTAATTATATTATAGCGACAATTTTTTTCTATTCCAATTTGAATTTCCTCGAAGTTCTGATAGTAAAAATATCAAGCAATAATAAATTTATAGCCAAGTATACTCCTCTTAACAGAGTAGCGAGATCGTTAATGTACATCAGATAAAGGCAATTTGTACTATCTGCTATACATAGATAGATGACTGATAGATAACCTTTGTTCGTGGCGCGGTGGTTCAACCACTCTTACTTTTGAAGAGCTTTCCGTTCTATCATTCAATGTAAGTGACGGATGGTTTGCTAGTTTAGAAGATATTGGCAATCCAGTATACAAAAACAAAAACAGTTGAAAAAGATATGGGACTAGCAGGATTTGACCCTGCGACCTTACTGCACACCGGGCAGCCGCTTTAGTCATCCAGCTACGGTCGCCTCTTACCAGAACTTTAAATTTCTCAACTGTATGATACGTCATTTCGTGACATCACGTTATTTTTTTCTACTGTTTCTTAGTATAATTTGCTAAGCATAGCTAAATGCAATAAAAATAATCAATTAGAAGTTGAAATAAATTCGAATTTGAAGGTAAGAAGAGGAATTCTATGAAGCCTTATAATTTATTATATTTTTAAATATGTTTTTTAGTATTTCAACATATTTAATTTGTATGTTTTATAAATGGTAAATATAAGTTTCTTTTTTATTAATGATAAAATAAATAACTTTCAGATGACTTCTAATAATGTCAAGACAACACTCTTACCTAAATAGAACACTTCAAGATTATATCGGCCAAAATTGTAAAGGAATGTACAAAAAAAAAAAACTTTTTAAATTAAATTATACCTATACTTTAACGTTGGATTGTAAATACCTAAATGAATATTGCTGGCAAACATCCTTTTTGGCCTTTTGTATTTTAATTATTTGGAACGAATTCAGCGCACAAGCGCTATCGTTTCATCAAACAATTAAATACACAAGCAGAATCGATACATCGAATCGTGCTCGATTACGAGATAAAGACAATTTGTACGACAAATAAATGATCGGATCCGAATCGCAGATGAACCGATGACCCAAGTTAAGTTCATTTGTATCTTTATTGCCAATAATGCAAATATAAGAAAGGAAGCAGGTATAGAGTTACAAAACTCGACAATAACGATTATGTGGAGCCCCAATTTTTTTTGAAGATATTTTATGTGCGTAAGCGAACCCGCGTTCCGTTCCCGTCGCTTCAATTTCCCCCGATTTTTCACCATATTTAATTACTGCTCAGCTCCTATTAGTCGTAGCATGATGTTGTATAGCCTTCCTCAATAAATTGGCTATCTAACAACGAATAATTTTTCAAATCGGATCAATAGTTCCTGAGATTAGCGCGTTCAAACAAACAAAATCTTAAGCTTTATAATATTAGTATAGATTACAAAAGCCCGTCAGAAAATTTGCTTTACTTTTAAGTTTTAGTAATTTTTTATTTTAATGTGATACTGTCCGTCTTCTCTTGCGCCATCAAAATATCAGCGCTGCAGGGCTTTGTAGCTCTGCAGCACATGGATGGTGTCCTTTTCTGACAAAATTCATGTTTAGTATGTTTTATTTTGATTTTTTACTAGCTGACCCGGCGAACTTCGTACCGCCTAATTATTGGAGGCATATTTAGTAAGTCACAAACACACTTTTTTAATTTTATTGAAATTTGTTGCTATTAGATTTTTAGGAATATTCAAGAATTATAGTATAGATGCACAGCAAAGAGACGTTTACATTTCAAGTGACATTTTACCATAGACAATTTTTTTTTGAGTGAATTCTGACAAATTTTTACACTATAACCAATGACATAATATATCAATGACTATAACTATCAAACTACATCTGTCGTTTTTTTTCTGACGGTGGCCATGGTTAAGAAAAGAAGAAGAACTACATCTGTCATCGAGAAAATAAAGAATTCAAACAACTATAATATTTAAATTGTTGATATTTTAAAACTATTTTCCAGAAGTTATAGTGAAGCTATATATCCCTCAACTCCTTAAAATGCATTGTCCCTTTTGTAAAAAGTGGATGGAACGGCAGAACAAAAATAATAACTGTCCAGGTTGTATTAAATTATTAATTAATTTCAGTATTTCTCCAATTAAATGTTTCTTTTTTTTAACATGAGATGACAAAACCAAGGATGTTAAAGTAGGAGCGCAGCAAAAAGTTTCTAAATCTATGGACAAAACAATGGAACGTTCGGATACACGGGTTTTTTTTACATGAGATGACAAAACAATGGAACGTTCGGATACACTTATTATTATAATAAAAATATTTTTGAGAGTTGGTAACACTGTAAGGTTGGCACCCATCAAACATGTCAACACATTAATTATTTTTATATTTTGAAATTTAAATACACGATGTTATGAGCAAAGTTGATATTATGTTGTCGATTCAAAAGTCTTGTTTTAATGCGTTCTTCAATTCGAGTGGAACTGAGAGTACAAATACCGTCAAATGTTTGACAGAAAGTAAGTGGTCAACTTTTCTAAGGGAAAATGGAATTGTCGTCTTACTCTATCTTACTCGCAATTTTTCCTTATTTGCTCACCGTTTAGACCTACCCTGGACTAGGACAAACATTTTAAAACCAAAATCAGCTCAATCGGCCCAGCCGTTCTCGAGTTTTAATCAGACTAACGAACAACAATTCATTTTTATTTATATAGATTTGTGTTTTTTATTAATGTTTTTGTCAGAATAAATATGTTTTCTTTCTTTCTTTCTTTAAAGGGTTTCGTCACCAAAAAACTTTGAGAACCGCTGAACGGTCCAATCCAGTCCACAAATTCTGCAATACACTCAAAAAGTCGAGCACTAAATAGACACAACATACAATCTCTCACCCCATAACTCCATACTCCACGAATCCAAGTCACGTTTGAACCTAATTAAGGGCATCTCTCCATCGCCGGCTGATTTATAACCGTCATTAGTTGTTGTTCGCGCGTCACGATGTTACACAGCAATGTATGCGGTGCTAGGCAGATGTATCGTGCTATGCGATGCCATTGTTGAAGATGGTAATGGTAATTTATGGTGGGTAAAGTGAGAGTTGATAGAATAAGTGGTGTTAAAAGTAATGCAAATATGTTCAAAATACTTTGGAGTTTACTGCACAATTTGTGTCTTTGTTAAATAATTCTAAATTTTTATTCTAGCCTAACTAATTCTATTTCTGACACGCTTTCACGCCTTGGCTGTACTGATTTTGATGAAATTTGGTATGGTTGTAGATGGGATCTTATCAGGACGTTACCCACTTTTTATTGACTGAACTTTTCGTCAGGAAATTCAAAATAGCAGCACGGAGTTGGAGTTGTGCCCAGTGGATGACGCTAGGCTTACCCCAATTCCATGGGCCCTAAACATAACAGGTAAAATGTAGGTGGTGTAAATCTCTGCCACACCATGATTTTATATTATTATCTAATTCCATTAAAAATATTTTATTTGTTATTAGGTACTCTTAGTTGTTTAGAAAAACAAGCTGACCCGACAGACGTTGTCCTGTTCTAACTATGCATACATCATCTGTGACGATATTTGCAGCACGCCTTTTGTCAATATTATGTCAAACCCCATAAAGTACATTCAAAAAGTTCATACTGTCAAAAGCGCTAAAGTTACGTTAGAAAATCATTAGAAAATTTAATATAGTGGTTAAGTATTCTTAAATTTTATCATTTTCCACGCAAGTTGCCTAGTCTTTTATTTCATAAGAACCATCACCTGACTATAACAAACACAACATAAAAAGAATCAGCGAAATCGGTTCAGCCGATCCCGCGTGATGCCGTGACAACGGAAAACGGGTTTCATTTTTATATATATAGATACCGTATTTTATTCCATTTTTGACCGCTTGTCCCTTCTTATCAAAAATATAGTTGGCAACCCTAACTGGAAGGAAATGGTTGACGTGTAGGCTGTACCTAATTACGATAATTAATATGCGGTACTTAATATTGTGGCTGGCTGATTTTATGAAAATATAACTTACCTCATGTTCGCTGAGTTTCCTAAGCAGCTCGTGGTAGGGTGCGCCCCGGGCGGCGGACAGCGACAGCGGCGGCAACCGGCCCTCCATGCAGTGCAGCCAGCGACGCAGGCATCGTAGCTCGTGTGCTGTGTCTACATAAAACAAATTAAAGAATAAGTACAACCTACATAACATAATATGACGCCTTTGTTACCCAGAAGGTTATTGCTGAGATATATATCAAGTATAGCAAGTAAGTATATAGTATCTGCGATATGTGTCAATAAATCTTGACCGGTCACTGTCTACTTAACAAACACCTACACACGATAGGAATAACAGCCAGCCCTCTATGCAGAGGATGCATGAAGGCAGAAGAAACGCCACAGCATGTCATCATGGAATGTAGCAGCGTGGCCGACCAAAGGGCACAAATTCTTCAGTCACCAACATCGCTTCCGGAAGCCTGCAGCAGTCCTCGGGGGCTGCTTTCGTTCTGGACCGATTTAGGCTGGCTGGAGTAAACGGGAAACCTCTCACGCACAACGGTCCCATAGGAGGACTAAGTGCGGATACCGCCCAGGAAAACTAAACTAAACTAATGTGTCAATTAGATGTACATACCTTCTCCTGTAATAATAATAACGAGGCTATAGTTCAAGACAAATATCCGTAAAATGTGGTTTATGAATATGTTTCGTCGCTTGGGATTAAACGCGTCGATGTCTTTTGTACCTAACCCCATACTAGACATATAAAAAGTGTATTTTAAACTTTAATTTGCATTTGCCAATTTCTAAATAATATGCAAATGAATATTTCAGTCTAGAGCCGTCAAAAAGTATTTGTAACAATAAAATATCGCAAAATCTTGAAACAAGTTATTTAGAAAACAAAAAAAAATATAAGCGCCATCTAAACTTTTTATCTTGCACTAAAAATATTATTGTTTGTCTAATGTTTTGACGTCGCACGCCATCTATTGGTCATAAACTAAACTATGTTCCGCCTATGGGTAGTTTCTATTTAATTCAATAGATGGCACTATTAGATTTTCAGTTTGAGCTCATTTATTTAATTTGTAAATAATATTAACGCATTGTACGACCAATAATTATAAATCATACTAACCAACTGTGTCAGAATGTTCTCCTTCGCGATACTGCTGCTCAGGACTAAGTAGCAGGCGGAGACTCTCCCATTTAACATTCAAGTGTTCTATTCGCCACGTTACCTGTGAACACACAAAATATTCATAAGCAATACTGTAATATGTTGCAGTTATACTGAATTAATACAAAAAGCCACGTAGATTTACCACGGGTTTCATTGTTAGTTATAGAAATGTGAATATTGAAAGCAAAACTGATGATTTTGATTAATCTTACTTATTCCCTACGTTGAACATTGATATTTCTATATGAAATTTACGTAAGATAAAGAAATTTCACGATCTAAAAAGATTTTTGTCTTAAGTGTCAATAATTTCAGGGACTTCTTGGTATATAACTGTTGCGAGTGGCGGCCAAAGTAGAATCTACGGGGCTATCCGCAATTATTTTAGCACTTAAACCTAAGTGCTCTGGCTTGTAAATCAAGCTTCTTCTTCTCTCGTATCAATAATAAATAATAATAATAAAAACTCTTTATTGTACACCAATTTCAAAACAAGAGAAACATAATATGAGATATAATACACAAAATGATATGGTAATACAAGTGGCGGCCTTATCGCCTTGTGGCAATTTCTTCCAGGCAACCATTGGATGGAAAGAAATTTATAAAGTGTGAATTTAGGGGAGCGCGCGGTGAATAAAGAAATCAATGGTAATACAAACTTATATTACTCTCGCCCAGTACGTGGCTACACCAATTGCGTATACTGTTGCGTCGTACAGATCATGCAGAGCTGTAAGGGCAATTAGGGCAATTCAGCAGATGTGGCATCGTTTTTTAGGGAGCACCGTAGTCACATTGGGTCTGGTCTGTTTATATACCCAATTTTTATAGATTGTGTCTCATCAGATCTTAAGCGATTTAGCGGTTTAAATCGAAGCTAAATCAAGCAACAAATACTTACTTCAGCACTGGCTTCAGGAATACGCTCAAGCCGTTCAAGTATGGCGTTGGCTTGTTCGATGAACTTCGCGCGTCGCGGCTCCACTGACAACAGTTCTGTCATGCGGCTCTGAAAAACAAATTAATAATTTAATATCTCTTAATTTAATGCTAGTCTCAAGGTGGACGAGAATATAAGGCTACTCCACCAGGCCACGCCATTCTCCGATACTCCGCCTTTTACGTACCTACATTGCGTCGTAATAACGTACGGATATAGATGTAGCATAGTGTACGACCACAATGTACGTAAAAATCGCCGAGTATCCTATTGAACCAGACTGAGTTGGCATGAAAATCATTTCTTTACAACGAACTTTAGCCAATGGAGATATAGTACTTTGCTGAATATTGAAGTCTCTGAGATCAGCTGATTGAGTGGCCATTGTCGGTGGTAGCCTGATGTTGGGTGAAAGAGTCGAAGTGCATATAGTAGACTAAACATATATTTGCTATATCACATTTAATTTTAGAGGTAATTAGTTTGCTGGTCGCTATTGTGGTTACATAAAGCTGGACTGATGAAGGAAGGTGGTTAAATAACTCCATAATTAAATATTGTAACCCTATCGAGTTTAGGCTCGTTTAAATTGGCATGACGAGCCCTCTGCAAATGTTTTATTGCCTTTAACCTTAGCTTGATATAATACGTTATAAAATTATCTGGACTAGAACAGGTCACTGAACTCTTAAATGAGCTGATTTAGTGACGTTTACAGTACACTACACTTACTTTTAATATGGGGCAATGGATTTTAAAACCATTTAATTGGAAAGTTACATGAACCTGGACCGATGATGAAAGGTGGGTAAAGATCTCTATTGATATCACGTCATTCTATATTCAAATTCAAATAATCTTTATTCATATAGACACAATTCAAAATTCTCAAATTATGTTCTTATGATGCGTCCATATTTTTTCTTGTTGTTGTGCTTGAGTGATCCAAAGCAACTCACTCCCACGCTGTCTTGTCATTTAAGTAGTCCAAGATTGCATAGTATGCTTTCTTACATAATTTAACTTTAACAACTGTCTTAAACTTATTTATAGACAATACTCTTATACCATTAGGAAGTTTGTTGTAGCAATTCTTTTATGGGCCAATGTAAAGCGTATACATTGGCCCATAAAAGAATTGTTAATTTTGTGGAGACGAGTCGTATGAAGTACCAAGATTATCCTTATGTCTAGTATTATACAGTTTATAGAGTTTCTCTGCATTTTTTTAGTTTCTTTAGGCTCGAAATAAGCTTGAGTTATTATACTAACCTTTCTCAGTTTCCTGTTGGCGGAATTCTCGGGACTAGAATAGATTTCCTCCTGCACGTGCGTCAACCACTGGCACAGTTCACTGAACTCTGATATGAGCTGATTGAGAGACCATTGTCGGTGGTATCCTGAAGTCGGGTGAAGGAGTCGCGGTGTGAGGGAGGTGCAGTGGGAGAGGAGTTCGCTGTTTGCTTCCTGAAAAAGACAACATGGTATATTAGAATAATCCTAACAAAAACGTAAAATAAAACTTTAAATCAACAAATCCAATGCAATAAACTACCGCAAATATCCATTTTATAATACGACCGGATGGCGGAGCGTATAGAGTACCGGCCTGCGACGCCGAAGTCGTCTTTGTGTACATGAACATGGGGGTTTGTCTTAGTCTAGCTGTTTATATGTATAATATGTATGTATTTACAAAAGAAAAGTATATATGTATTAGTATCAGTTATTCTAGTACCCATAGTACAAGCTCTGCTTAGTTTGGGACTAGATGGCGTTGTGTGTGAGTTGTGAAATATTTATTTATTATGTCCATCCTAGGGTTGCCTGGAAGAGATCGCGTCAAGCAATAGGTCCTTTGTACGCTATAGTTTTAAGTACCCATTTCTTTGTATGTTTGTTACAAATTTGATGTGCAAATAAAGTTTTCTCTATCTATCTATAAGATAATGGTAGGTCGATAAAATGTTAATAATGATATGGCGTGGTTGTCGACCACATCGACAACAGAATTCAGATCATCGGAACCTCATCATTAGGGTACTTATTTATCTAATCTAAGGATGCGACCGTAGCTTGTTGGTTAAAAAGGCTGCCCGGTGTGCAGAAGATCGCAGGTTCAAATCCTGCCGATCCCATACGCGTTCATTATTTACAACATTTGTGCTGAATGTAACTTCGCCATGTTGGTTTGTATCCTACTTAAGATAAGAACAAATGGATGAACGTGACGTCACGAAATGACGTAACATACAGTTGAGAAATTTCGGGTCTTGGCAAGAGGCGACCGTAGCTGGTTGGATAAAGCGGCTGCCCGGTGTGCAGAAGGTCGCAGGTTAATTTTACAACTGATTTTTAGTATAATCTAAAGCTTCTTTCCATTATGTTACCACCTCACAAAGTATCGCTGTAAACGGGCTGTCACCCGTTGGCTAAAATCTCTAACTTATGACGAAACTGAAAACCTAATCACTGTTCCCTAATTATCAATGATGTATTTATTACTGTGCTTATATATTATATTTTCAACCACAAACTACTACTCACCTCAAACTAAACCAAACCACTCTTTACACCTCCAGGTCACATTCGCACCACACAACTCACCACACCAGGTCACATTCACACCACACCACACAACTTACCACACCAGGTCACATTCACACCACACCTATGCATAACACACCCTTCACACCACATTCACAAACATCTACACCACACCCACACTCATTCACACGACAACAATCCTACCTACCTTCTCTCATCATGATTTAGTGATAAAGCTTGTTTCACCTTGCAAAACTCCACCTATCCAGAGTCTGGAGAGTCTGGTAATCTGTCATACAGGTCTCCTAGTACAGATACCAGTCTCCCACACAGATCTTTGTTATGCTAATTGTAAACAATTTTGCTGTCACGATTTCGTTTTTTCTATGTACTGTGTGAGAGAACAAAATAAAGATTATTTGTATTTGTATTTGTATTTGTATGTATAACCCGAATTTAAAGTGGATCGAAATGGTGCGTGTAATATTGTATACATGACTGCTACTCGTCCGTCTTATTGGTTTGAACACGGTCTGACACCGCTCCCTTTTAGATGGTCGTTCGATTAAACTTCGATCACAGCAGACAATCTTAACGGAGCTTAGATTAATAGTAAGAGTAACCGCCACAGGGCTAGATGATCCACTTGATGTCATCATCAAACTATATGTTTTAATTATTATTTAATTGAAATTACTAAAGCCTTACCTTGCAGCTATCAATGATCTGGTTGTCCATGATATAATCGTAGTGGTGCTGCAGCAACGGCCAGAGGTCGTCGCCGGCGGACCCGCCGCTGGCTGCGGAGCCCCAGCTGCGACGCCACGCCTCGCGACATGGCTCCTTCCTGGAATTGTATTAAGGTCCATATTAGCATGGTAATTATATTAAGGATAGTTATACATACTACATAATTTAGGCTATTTTATTTTTATTTGTGTTTAGCTCTATGGATCTGTTTAGTGCTTTAGTAGTGCCACAAATTGAATATCAAAAGTCTTGTCTTTACTATTTTAGATATCTTATGAAATATCTGACAACATGGCCTTTGTATAATCATGTTTTCGCGGGTTTTATCATGCATAATTTAATAAAAGAAACGAACATTACTCTCTCTTTAAAGCAGATTTCATTCAGTTTAACTACGAAAATATCCTCATTACTGCTTTTCAGGTTTAAAAACCTGCAGCAAAGTAACGAGGACGTTTAATTAAGCGCGACGGTAAAAGACAGTAGAGAGGAAAATAAACTCTTCATTCCAAGTTTAGGTAATTTTTAATATATGGTTACTTGACCACATATTAAAAATTACCTGCTCTTGACCTCTACTAAACATGATTATATATTCGAGTATAGTAATTATTGATGACAAATTTAATATTCTCTTATAAACATTATCATCTACTACTTAAAATTTACACATAATAGCATGTAGCAACTTGCCATGCTGTCTCGTCACTCAGGCATTCAGTTCATATTCATGACATATGGCATGAATCATTACAGCTGTGATTAACTATCGTATGTTATGGCATATTGCAATATAGTTTTTTAATAGAACCTAAGAGGACCATACTTGAGGAATCTTCATAGTTTGAATCGTGGTCCTTCGAGCCGGATCATTTCTGATGGTACTTAGGTACTCAAGTTATCAACAAGCAAAGAAGTAAAATAGAGGAGAGCAATTAAACCAGTTTCTCCATCTCAAACACAATATCAAAAACTACAGTAACTTTCCATGATGTCTCGTCACCGAGACATTCAGTTTATGTTCATGACATATGGCATGAATCATTACAGCAGTGACTAATTGTCGATTGCGACGAGGATTGCGATTATACAACCGATTTATTGCGTGTCGTAAAATTTGTGATTAGGTCTAGGAGCTCAGCAATTGTTGCAACATGGAAAGTACTAGATGTAAATTGAAATAAAAGCATCAAAATGCTTACTGTCTGACCAATAACTGTTCGTAATGTCGAGATTTCTAATGAAGCCGGCAAATGGGCAAAAAAACTATTTGTACCTCTTCCGGTTTTTCAAGTAATTACTTTGTTTAATAATAATAATAGCAGTCCTGTACCTAATTCTCTACACATGTCCCACTGCTGTGCTCGGGCCTCTTCTCATGATGTCAAGGGTTAGGCCATAGTCCACCACGCTGGCTAAGTGCGGATTGATAGACTTCACACACCGTCTAGCACTTGGCATGGTTCTCTCAGGCATGCAGGTTTCCTCAAGATGTTTTCCTTCACCGATAGCGAGCGATAATTTATATATGTGTGTGCAGTGGGTTCGAAACCATGACCTTTGACTTTGACAGTCCTACGGTCTCCCACTCGGCTATCGCCGCTTTTTGAATATCATGTGCATAATTGCTCTGAATGAGGCCCCTGGAGTTGTGTAAGTGCAAAGGCTACGGTAACTACATAACATCAGGCGGGCCGTAAGGTTGTTTGACAACTTAGTTGATTAATTAACAACCTAGGTGCACATGAGTTTCTTACCAGCTCTTCTCAATGATGCAATACCTATCGGAGCTAGTACTTAGATTGATTAAATTTGAACCTTAACAGTTCGATTAAATTGATCTTAAGCTTTGGTAATTCAAATAATATTATTTTGATAAGTAAAATTTAAATTTACTTATTTCTTTAGATTATTTTAATTTGCTCTATAATTATAATGTTTATTGATATGTTCAAGCGCCCCTTGGGGGTCAAGAAAATTAATGATTTGACTTTGAATAAAATAAAAAATAATGCTATAGGTATTTCGTAAGTTATGCTCTGATATCTGATCTATAAATTTCCTGATCAGACTCGAAGCATGGTCCTTCGAGCCAGATTGATTAAAATGATATCTTTTGAAACATATTGAAAAATTACCTCTTTTTGGTGAGACTGTGATATGGCCGCTCAAGTTGGTCGATGCGGCCGCCAGGCGGCGCGGGCGCACTTCTTAGCGATGACAACGAGAAGCTGCTCTTCATGGAAGAGTGTTCAAAGCCTGGAAATGTACAGTAAGTATTAAGTATGATTAATAAATAAATAAATAATATTAATTAGTGTCGACCATTTTTATCTTTCCAATATTTTATGAGAATTGTGGCAGAATTTAACTACTAACCTGTATTCATTAATAAAATAAAGAACTAAAAGTATCAAATCACGTCAGTTCATAATTTGACAGAACTTAAGTACTGTCTTTGTTGTATGGGAACAGTAAACCAAATCCGTTTTTTTTCGAGTTTTGAGAGTTTTTTATGTCACACAACTTTTACACACGGCATCTAGTCTCAAACTAAGCAGAACTTGTACTATGGGTACTATTTCAAACTGCTGAGCTGAAAAGTAGTATGTGCGACACGAGATCAAAGTTCTTTTGATCTAAATCTCTTGCTTTTGAGTTCCTCTCTACGCTGAAGATTCTAACCTAGAATCACTCTCTACGCTCGTGATTTCTTCTTCTCCGGGATCTTTTGCTTACGGGACTCAAAATTGGCACTTGGAGAAAATCGAACTTTGCTCTCTAATTGCACAAATAACTATTGATAGAAAACTATAACTACGATTTTTTACATTAGATCAAATATATAAAAATGATACTCACTTGCGGACATCTTGTTCGTGTTTCTCAGGGACCTTCTAATAGGATCAATTTACTGATAAATCAACTTTAGCGTCCCAGAGTCGTTTGTACTGTGTTCAATTCCTTATCCTTTGTACTTGCGATCTTCAACCGTGTCTTCTTAGTAATAAAGTCTAAATTGCTTCGTTAAATAGTGCTATGGCGACTAGATTCGTTTTCTAATATTAAGTACAATAAATACGTGGAATCATGTAATCTTTGTAGACTCATGAATATGTAGTGTTTGTTGTTACCCGACTGCGCGAGGCAAGGGAGGGTATTGTGTTTCTTTTGGTAGTTCTTTCGGTGGTCACATTTTGAGTGTCGTGTCTGTGCGACACCGTTGTGTTGTTGGTCTTTGCCGGCCGGTCCTGTAATCAAAGAAAAATAACAATTAAACATTGTCTACGGATTTAATAATTATGTGATGTTGAGTTAGTTAATTGGTGAATAGAAAACTTGTTTTGTTTACAAGTTGCTTTACTATTCAACGTAGTAATAGTGTGGTTACGCATTGAGTCGGTTTTTGGACATAATCCTATTCTGCTTCGGAATTTGATTCGAAACAATCGGATCTCAAGGACGACAGCTCTTAATAAATGAGGACTAGAATTCGACATGTCAGTAAAAAATAATGGATAAGATTGGTTCAGACAATCTGACGCGTATCATGCATTTTATCTAGGCAATGTAAATTATTCTAGTCAGTAACAGGAGTAGCTTTTTTTAACAAATTTTTAAAGCCGCTTATATCTGAAAATCATAATTATTTCATAATAATATAATATATAATAATAGCAGCCCTGTATCTAATACATGTCCCACAGCTGGGCCCGAGCCCAGCAGTGGGACATGTCCGGACAGGCCCGAGCCTCTTCTCATGATGGGAAGGGTTAGGCCATAGTCCACCACGCTGGCCAAGTGCGGATTGGTCGACTTCACACACCCTGAATCACTTATTAGGAACTCTCAGGCATGCAGGTTTCCTCACGATGTTTCCCTCACCGTTAGCGAGCGATAATTTATATGATAAATACACACATATCTTCGAGAGGTGTGTGCCGTGGGTTCGAACCCGAGACCTTTAACTTCGCAGTCCTACGGTCTCCCACTCGGCTATCGCTGCTTTTTAATTATTTCAGGATTGGATAAATTAAAACTAATAGTAATCGATAATATGTGCATTATTTTATAAAAGGTATATTTTTAAAGAATTAAAGAATTTTAAATCTTTTAAGTGATAAGCTACTTTTATTCCTGACTGTAGTTGCTTATTCTATCAGTCTTGTTTTTTATAAAGGTCACAAACTAAAGCTCGGAAAATACCAAGAACCAGTAAATAGGTTTTCTATTATGCACTAAACCATAAACCTAACATCGATTTGAAACAAGCACTAGCCGGCCCCTAACTGTCGTTTCAATAATTTCACAGCCTAGGTGTGAAAATTATTGCCTTACAATTTGTAAGGAGAAAATTGAACACACGGGTACCAAATCAACCTATACATTTCCAGTATAAGCTGATCTCGTATTGCACGGAAAGCCTATAAATAATAATAAAATCAATAAAATCTTTATACACTCTCAAACCTACAAAAGTCTTCAAAAAGCTGATATATTAAATACTCAAGTCACCTTAGGACTTAGGACCATCACAGCTGTTACCTCACACACAACAAGCAAACACACAACATTAAAACACATCACTCATAAACACACCACACTTAAACACACCACACTTAAACACACCACACTCGAATATTCCACATTAATACACTCGAAATTTTGATTTACACTGCTTCGGCCCGTGTTTATCTAAAAACACCAGCATCAGCTGTGATACAAAAACGTAAAAAAAGAAAATAATAATATATCTTTATTTCAGACCAGGTCCATAGAGTGTTAGTAATACAATGAAAACTTAAAAATTATGTTAGTAATACAGAGATACAAAAATAAAAACAAAGAATTAAATTAATTCGTCTCAATATGAAGCCTAATCCAGTGCCTCCAGATATGACTTTCAACGTGCACAGCAATCATCCTCAGGTAGCTGTTGGGACTGTCTCTAACCCTGCGATCAACGATGCAGCTCTTTTTCTGATGATGGCGTGATAACCATCTACGCGTGCATCTGCAAACATTGCTGACGCACTGCAGTAGCGAGGCAGTCCCATCAACATGAATGCATTGTTGTATTGAACTCTCAGCGCGCTCGCGACCCGCTGCGTGCATTTGGCCCACAGACTGCAAGTATTAAATGACTGGCAGAAGGCCCTAAACAATGTTGTTTTAACTGCCTTTGAGCATATACAACGAGAGACCATCTTATACCGGTGATGTATAGGTTAGTATGTACAGTGTAGGCATAGGGTTCGTGGGAAACCGAATGTAGGTTTTAAAAGAAGGCTTTCACCGGACTTGTCAATGTTTATAACATAACATCACGCCTATATTACCCAGAAGAGTGTGGCAGAGGTGTACAACACCCACATTTCACATGTTATGTTTAGGTCCATGGGATAGGGGGTGAGCCAATCGCCATCCATGTATAATAAGTATGTATTTACAAAAGAAAAGTATATATGTATTAGTATCAGAATAACTGATACTAATACATATATACTTTTCTAAGTACCCATAATACAATCTCTGCTTAGTTAGGGACTAGATGGCGATGTGTATATGTAATGTTATAAAAAATAAAAAAATATCCAAAACGTCAGAATTTTTTCAAACATATCGCAAAAGACCTACAGAATAATATACAGCACACTCAATAAATCGCTCTATGAACTGAAACACATGATGCGTATAAGATCAACCGAGCTTGAAACACTGCGACGTTGCAAGTCGAACACGCGAACAAGAAATACCTTTGTAATGACTCAATGATTCTCACCATTCTTTAAGATTATACAATCATTTGTAAACCTGATCTTGACACTATGTATGACTTGACATAGTTGTATATGCAGCTGTACAAAGCTGAGTTAATAATTATATGATGTTGATCCTTAACTGTGAGAAATAATGTAGTTTTTTAACCGACTTCCAAGAAGACATGAAAACATTAGACATGAACCTAATAAAAATAAATATAAAAGATTGCTCAAGATTTTTTTGTTCGACAACATTTAAAATATATAATTTACAATAGGAATAAATTAAATTCATAAACAAAGATTAAACGAATAAGAGTAAATAAAGAACATTTATAATATTAATTTTAAATAAAATATTAATATGAGACTGTATAACTATAGTACATAATTATAGTATTTGTGACTATAGTTATATATGTACTTCTTTAGAATTTAAAAATGTAATACACTTTCCCACAGACAAACAACGAAAGTTGTTTTGTGGAACTCTGTTAAGTATAAGTTATACTGTATTTTTTAATAATAAACAAATAAATAAATAAGAGGTTCTCAGTTTGACAATTTTTTGTATTTATGTTTGTTCGCCGATTACTGGAAGATGCCTGGTCTTATTTAAGAATTTTTTTTTTGTCTGTAAGATCGAACTGATAGTGGGATTCTAGAGAAATCGAGGGCAACCTGAAATTTTAGTCTTCAATTTTTTTTTCGTTCATTATCTAAAGCTACTCGGATATTTGCATCTAGCAGTCAGCATTTCATGTTGCTGGTACAACTCCTCAGCGGTTAGGAGTACGGCCATAATTACATAGACACCGTAAGGCTGCTCACTGTATTATTTCAAGTTATACACAGATGAGGCGAAACGTTTAGTGATTTTTTGTAATTGAATGTGGTTTTCTTTGGCAAATTATATTTGCTATCTTCTTCCTCCTGCGCACTCCTTGCTGCACACGCTACCTCAAGCACGAATGGCTATAGGCGGACCGTGCGCTTGTTTACCGCCTTAGTAGAATATATTTTTTTTTTAAATGATTGACCAGCATCACAAGTTGACATCAGACAAGCCTTACAACGAACTTAATAACGTCGAAAGTTACCATAACTTATCACGCCATCTATGGACGCACCGCGGAGTTTCGCATTAACATCCAATTTGCGATCCGATGGATATCACTTTATGTAACATGTAATACGGAAGATAATTTAATACTTGCAAGTTATGAAAGAGTATAATTGAAGTACGCATATGCTCAGAGATTCTGCGATAATTATCCGTGAAGGCTGCGATTATTTACGATAATTTTCTATTGGATAAGTATTTATTGTCACGCATTGTCATGAGAGTATGGTTTGTCACGTCAACATCTGGGCTCTAGGTAAGGTAACATTATTCTTCATATTTTAGATAATTGTCAAGAGCACTGCATACTGAAAAAAATTCTAATAGCAATGAGGAAATACGGTACTATGTTTCTGTTGCGCCAGTTAAATAGCCAAGGCAGTAATTCCATATTCCCTAAAACAGATTCACAAAATATTTGCCATTCAATGTTTATTCAAAAACTTTCGGTATGTTAATTTCGGTATGATGTTACTGTTACATATGATAACAATGCAAACATACTTTCAAGACCAAACATTAGTTCTGTCATTCTGTGACCAAACACGAGCATTGTCCAAACACATGCAAAATATTGATTCACCACACCTCTCAAAGTCACGTGTCGAGATCACTTTCACCAAAAGAAATCAATTGTTTTCACTGAACATCACCAAGGGCATGACGGTGGAAAGCGGCAATTTTGCCATTTTGCCGTTTCACACCAATTTGCAGATTTGCACGACAAATTGGCGACGCCCGCGCCCCCAGGGCAGTTATTAGACGTTCAAGAGACAAGAGCGATTACCATTCTTGATGAAAAAGTAATAGCAGCATAATATTATTAGGTTTACTACGGTTCAGACCAAGGTTTCCAACGTTGGAAGTCTTTCCATGTTAAAAGTTTACTTTGCGTCATGGTCTCTCCAATCCTTGTACGAGTACATATAACTCTCGTCGGACTAGTTGCAGTTCGGCCAAATGGACAAGAAGACGGCGCAAATCGGAAAGGTTATTCTGCCTTAACGATTTACACCGACGACTTTCGGCGAAGGCAAAACCATTGAGTTTTGAAGTGTAATATTTTTTTAAAGACAACTTTTTGCGAGCGAAAGAGGAGGAACGTGTCCCACTGCGTAAGGCATAGCAAGAGAGACGGACGTTCCTACAGTGGCAACATGTAACATGTAACCACTTACAACCAGAACAAAAATCCTCAAGGGCTGTTGCTATATATTATGTTCTCCTTGGTTATATTGCCTGCCACAAGTGCAATCATCGATTATTTTTGCTGGAGCAAAAGTCGCATACATTCAGAGATGCCTTATTATCTTATGCGGCTTCACAGCTACCTAACCTTCACACACTCGTCATCAGTTATTCGTAGTAGATTCTCGCATGACGACCGGTTCAAGCTACTGTTAGACGTGTCCTACGATCCACGAAAGAATCTCAGTATTAATATTATAGTTAACGAGTCAAGTGTCAACACGTCCACGGCCTAACAGCAGCAATCATATCCCAAAATTGATACCATACATTAACACAAACAATTTACCTCTTAAGTAAACACGGTTCACTTTCTACAACCCACAAACGCGGGTCGCAGTGACCCAACAAAATAATCCGTCTATAACCTAACGGTGAACGTATTATGGCTAAATTTATGGTGCTAAGATAATGGTAATGGTTGCCTGTCTCATGTACTGGTCATGTCCGTTTTATGGTGAAATACCTAGCTGACTTTCGATTTGAATGGAGCTATGTATTAGGCTGGAAGAAGGTCAGGGCTGTATAATGTTATGGATAATATTATAGACTAGCCTCTGTAAGCGGCTTTACCCACGTGGCATGTCGATAAAGTTCCTAAGATCTTGAATCATCTCCTCATTTAATCAATATCAGTTCATTAGTTTAGCTATAAAAGCGTCCTATGAACCTTCATCCTCTCTCCTACACTTTTGCTGTGCCCGACAGGGTCCATAATTGATACTATGTAATATGTTTACCACCTAACAATACTTTGTGGAATGCAATAAAGAATTGAGTATTGAGCGTAACAGACATTTATTTATTTTATTTTATTTAGAAGGTACAGAAACAGGTGACAGATTAAACACTTCATACATATTATGTTTTACATGAAAACAAATACAAATCTGACGCCCAATTATATCTGTACACAGCACTTCAATTAGACAGCTTCAACAAGAAAGGTAGTACTTTAAACATAGAACAAAAGGAATTTAACAACTAAATTATATGATAAAATTTAAATTAGAGTTACTTTCGCATCGATGGTGGCAGAGCTTCGCAATCTCTAAATGCCACCAAAATTAATAATAATCATGTTAATTATGACGAATTACATTATTTATGCAGGTTTTATGTACGTGGTACACGGAACCGCCGAGCATGGATGACGAGATGTATGAATGTTTAGGAAGCGAAAGAAGTATGCAAGGAGCGAAGCATATGGCGTACCATAGTCTCTACCTACCCTCGTATGATAAAGGCGTGATTTTAGGTATGTATGTATGATTGCTTAATTTATTCAATTGTCAAATCACAGAAGTTGTTTCTTCGAGATTTGAAATTTTCGTGAACATTTCAAATTTGGCAAGATATTAATATAGGTCAAATATTGGTTTAGACTATCTTGTACAAAAATTGTTGCCTAAGCCAAAATGTCGCTGCCAGTGTATGTACCACACTAAAAAAATATTTTGGTGGATTGTACCCCGACCACACACCACAATTACAAACATACAATTTATATCCATAATCTAAATTAATCTGAGCTCCACTTCTGCAGAAACTGTGCTAATATTGTCACGATTTGTATCAAGCACGTCGTATCTATATCAATCAACCGGCATCCTCCTAGCTTCGCGTCTATCTATTTACTAGTAAGCTGTTCCCCGCGGTTATACTTGCGTGAATCGTTATTGTTCGCTCCCGTAGGTTATGGAAAAAAAAATAGTGTAGAACCCTTCAGAAAAAGTAAACTATCAAACACCAATCTTTTTATTCTATTACTAAGACTTCGCTGTCCGTCTGTCCGTCTGTCACCAGGATTTATCTCATGAACCGTCATAGCTACGCAGTTGTCACAGATGATGTTAAACTTTTACCGCTATAACAACATAATACTAAAAACCAAATGAACTAAATACTTAACTCTCATACAAAAAAAAGTGTCTTTTAGCTCATTTTGCTCTATATTGGTCACCGCCCAAAACTACAACTCCTAGCTATTACGGGTCATGAGTTAACTACAACTTTAACAAATACTAAAAAAACCGACTTCAAAAAGTAGGTAAACTAAAAAGCAAAAAATAAATTTACTTCGCACAAAATAATACGTTTTTTCATTTATTTAAATAGCAATTATTAAATAATTATTTCATAATTCTGAAGTCGGTGCCAAGTAAATCGGATAATTAAGAACTAATATTCAGTCAGAAAATAGTTGTTAGAAAGATTGATATTATCTATACAGAGTTATTGTTTACTTGGCACCGACTTCAGAATTATGAAATAATTATTTAATAATTGCTATTTAAATATATGAAAAAAAAAAAAAAAAAACATACAACCGAATTGAGAACCTCCTCCTTTTTTTGAAGTCGGTTAAAAACCGAATAAAATGAACATTTAGGGCAGAGGGCTCCCATATAACAAACGATATTTTTTTGGTAATTTCAGCTTAATATTAAAAACGGTTACAGGTAGAAATAAATATTTGTTAAATATATGCGTCGCGTGGGTGTTCACAAAGCACACATTTTTTATAGGTTTGTTTGATTGAATGCGCTAATTCAAACAAACAAACACACTTTATTTTATTCGTAGAAGAGATAAGTTGCACACGGTGTGATGTGAATCACCACTTTCAAGTAATCAACGAAAAACACGCAAATTTCTAATGACTATATGATTAACTGTTAAGTTAAGATCCGACGGATTAGGTGAATGAGTTATTTAATTCAACACCGAAAGAAAGTATATATTATTTGTGATCATCAGCGTGCGAATAGATGTAAACAATGCGAAATGTTCGCAGCTTTCCCTAAACAAAGGGTAATGAAAGGTTATGGCTTAATTGATTTTTATTTTTATTAGCTTTTGCCCGTGACTTCTGCCGCGTGAATCCGATGACATAACATCACGCCCATATTACCCAGAAGTGTGTGGCAGAGATGTACAACACCCAAAATTTACCTGTTATGTTTAGGTTTCATGGGGTAGGGGTGAGCCATTCGCCATCCACCGCGCACAATTCCAACTCCAAAGTTTACAAATAACACTTTCAATCACCCAGGAATCGAACCCGAGACCTCGAGATGAGAGGCGCAAACGCTAACCACTAGACCATTAAGACAGTTATTTAAAAATTACAATACCTCAAGGTATGAATAAATTATTTATTTATTTATTTGTTAAAACATTATCAGTAAAATGTACAAAGGCGGACTAAATACTAAAAGTATTCTCTACCAGTCAACCTAGTGATGCAGAGATGTAGATAGTAGGTGCAGTTTTAAACACGTCCCAAGTAGCACGTAAGTGTCGTCAGCATCAATAATACAGCCAATATAGAACTTAAAGTGTTATAAGAGCGGTATAAGAGAGTCAGGAAAGGTTATAAGCGTTATAAGAGTGTTACAATCCGCTATTATACAGCTCAGCTGTATATAGGCTTTATAATGGTATCTGCGTACACTTAAGGTGTTATATCGGAATATTACAACTCTACTATACAGCTTTAATAATTGTGTAACACTCCAAGCGTATTTCTACGGCTAAAGCTGTATAAAGGCTGTATTATAGTACTATTCACTCGCTTATTACAGCTTTAAGCTGTATTATAGTGTTACTTGACACTTGTTGCTGTACAAAGGCATATGCTAACTCCATTATAACACTAGTTTTTATGGTGTAATTTAACACTCTTATAAGTATTAAAGCTGTATTAGTTACTTCTAAGAGAGTATTATAGAACTAAAAAGATAAATGGCAGCTATAGTACAGCTTTAGTCTGTATTATTGACGGAGACGTCAAATCAATGTCGCAGTCAGGAGATGGATTGAGAAGGAATATTTGAATATAAGGAATTACAACTTAAATAACAGTAATGATAGTGAACCAATATTGACTGAAAGAAAAAACCATTCAACCACACCGACAATCCATAGCTCCAATGAGGGTTCCGTACGAAAAAAAAAAAGAGAAAAAAAAAAGGAGATAAAAATAACATTATTAATTGCTTCCTTCGCCATCATAACACCCCTTTTGATTCCCAGGAACTTGGCACTATGCAAAGTTTTTTTGACATTTTTCTTCAGTTTCTATTATCTTGAAAGACATATTATTCTGAAAAATAAAGAAAATACCTTAATAAATAATCGTCAAAATGGTTTTAAAGATTTTAATTCTTTATACGTATCTCTAAAGAGGTTATTAGTTATTATCTAAATGAAGAGCATAATACAGCCTATTGAATAAAAATATTCTAAAATTACTCTAATTAGAAGTTAAAAGCTGTACAATACACTTCATTTATTCCATAGTACAGCTACTGGCGCTATATTGCTCTTCAAATAGTGTTAGGGCTGTTTAAAATTGACGCCATTTTCTAATAAACAAAAACATATTAGATGATTCTAAAAACAATAAGAATTGACATTATTTTGCATTATCTTTAGCCGTATCATGTTTACTAGCTTAAATAACGTTAACTTGGCCTTTTCCTTATTACTTGAAATTAAAATGTTGTTATTCTAACCTTAAAATACAAAAACTTACTTACCGATATTCAGTATTTCTTTTGTTTTTCTTGATTTTTATGCTGGCGCGCGAATATTTTACCGAAAACCATATACAGGTTTACAATAAATATTGGTTTGCACGTTATTTTCACCAAACCAATAAGTTCAAGATCATTTATATGTTTTTCTTAGCAAGTAATTTGCCATTATAATAATTTGCATAATGTAGATAAAAAATATGATGTACATTAAAATATCTATACTTTTGTAATTCTTTTATAACACTATTGTAGAACTTTAACTCTTACAAGATACGTTTAGGATACCATCTGGAGAGTTAAAGTTCTACAATAGTGTTATAAGAGAGTTACAAAAGTATTGTAGTTTCTTTTGACACCAAATAACAGCTCTAATACAGCCTTTATACAGCTACTATACAGCTCTTATAACACCAAACGCTGTATAACTTGTGCCCATTTTACACTTATAAGGGCTGTATAAGCGCTTATGCAGCCTTTATACAGCTACTATACAGCTTTAAGTATAAAATTACGCTCTAGTACAGCTTTTATACAGCTTGTAATGCTACTTGGGGTGTGAGAACTAGATATTAATCTAAGATAATAAATTACTAGCTATATAAAAAGCATATCATTATTAATACAATATACAAAATTAGTAACACTGCAATGCTAAAACATTTAAATATCAACCTACGGACACAGTTCAACTGACAAAACAGTAAAACTACTCTCACTACTCAAATCAATAAAAAACAAGTCCCATTAAGAAAAGCCCCATAAGGTACTCTCTAATGTAAATTAAGGTTACAAAATTACACACAGATCAATCATTGCTACCAGAGAATGTGATTAAAAGAAATACATTAATGAACGCCCACGGGCGGTTTTAGAGCTCAAGTGCCATCAATTGGGAAAATTTACGAGTATAATCTATGATGTGTGTCCGTGATCTTGAAAAATGGCCATAGTAAAAAGCAGTCGTACCACTTCATAATAATATGAGGGCGCAATCACGGCTGCAACGCGCTCGCTTTGTGCCATCCAAAAATGTGTAGTAGACTTAATTCACCTAGATTAAAGCACCTGGGTGCTTTAATAGTCAAAACGAGAATCGATGTTTATAAATATAATAAACAGTTAATGACAAGCTAGTCATTTCTCACGTATCAGAAATAACACTCATAAAGCCATTTTTTTTAAATTTGTCATATAAAAGACGTCAACGCGATCGATCGTTTATAGACTCCCGACATAATTCAATTCCTATCTTACTTTTTGCTACATGTTAACGTCTTTTTGTTCCAGGCGGCTCGTGACCACAAATGATGCAAGTCTTTTCGGAACGTCGAGCATACGTGCATACGTACATATTTATTTACCTTTATATTAATTTATGCGATTTAGACCTGTTGTCTATTTTTGAATAATGTCTTTTTGTTATTAATATTTGCTTGAGGTACCTTTTTTCTGATGTTTTTACGGTCGAAGACACTGCGTACAACTGGGTTTTACTACGGTGATGTTACCTACTACGAAAAATGGATATAAAATGCATTTAGTATGCATGTTTTGCCATCGAGATCAAGAGTCAGCTACCCTGTCTTGATTGCATTGCAATTGAGACCGAATCTAGTTACGGAATTATTATGTTGTCCTTTTCATAAATTTACAGCTTATTTTTTTAGTAATTTTGTTTCCTTGAACTACCAAGGATTCAAATTATGTTGTAATAGTTTAATATTATGATTTATATTTGGTTTTACTTATATATATCATTTTTAATAACCTACACATCGCCGTTTATGGTCGAAGAGATTTTAAATAAGCTAAGTCTTGTAACGTGAGTATGTGTATAAACGAAGCGGCTTCGCCACAATGTCATTTACACCCCGTATTAAAATTAATGGGTTACCAGACCAGGTTCTGACGTAAAAATGATATCATAATAGGTCAACCCGTGTCAAACAAAAGCGGCCGTGGCGCAATGGATAAGGCATCGTCATGTCTAACTATCGAGAGGTCGTGGGTTCGAATCCTGGCCATTACACCACGGACGTGAACTTCCTCCTAACACAAGCGAATTAAGCTTAGCTGGAGGGGGTTAACAAGAATACTAGCTATTTTTAACAAAAATCTCATAATCTGTCAGTGTAAACAGATGTGTCATGGTTTATGAACTCTTTCCCATACGTTCATAGCACCGTGGTGGTACAGACAATGGCCATGATTTTGTAAAGAGTTTTTGTTATCTAGCTGGCCTCTGGTGTTACTTGGGTGGGTTAAGTTAGAATCTCCAAGAGAGGAGAGAAATATATTTTTTTTTATAAAATATTAGGTTTAGTATTAAAGATATTTATTCTCAAATAAGACAACAAGTCACTTCTATTCTATGAGAACATAATTAAACTTAAAGTAAAAATATCCAATTTTTTTCGTTTTAGCCTTAAAAATATTACATTAGCAGAACAACTAAACTAACTCCTTCAACATATTACTATGCATACCCAGCATATTTATCTAAAAGAGAGTTATCAACTATAAAGTATTCAGCGAGTTTGCATTTGAATACGTTAATTGAGTTTACATTTTTATTGTGGAAGGTGCTCTACCATCAATATGTTCAAAATTGAGTTGTATAAATTTATTTCTAATAAAGCATACTACACAGTGAAAGAATATCTTAATAACAAATTTATTTATGATTAATTGAAATACTGACATTCTTATTTGTAATAATTTTTAAATAATTAATTAATATTTTTGCAATTGTTTAATAACTTTTTTTGACATGTTTGTAGCGATAATTCTAATAACTCTAACACTGCATGCTGAATGGCAAAGTATAGTTTGTGTTCAATATTTGTGTAAAAACAAATCAATGTAACATCTTTTTTGACCTGTATTTGCAATAAATGATATGAATATGAAACGCCCAAGGTGCTTTCCCAACTCAGTCATGAATTCGTGCTGCAAGATTCAAAATCGAAACATTTTTTGCCAGCGTTATAGGAAAATTACCTTTGCCAGACGAACCTAACATGTCGTAAGATAACGCATTTTTATCAAATACTTTAATATTTTGAAACAGATTGTAGCTAGGCTGGATTCTTAATTTTTCAACTTTAATATTGTATAAAAATACAAAAAAGCATAGCATAGCTATAATTTTCCTAAACAAACAAACAGACAGACAGACAAAACTTATAAAAACTGGATTTTATGCATAGGTATCGATGCGAATAACTATACCAGCTTTAAAAAAACATTGTTATTTTGACATTAAAAACATACTTTTTAAATTTTTTGTATTGATATGATTTTGTTCACACTTTATTCCGTCAAAAAACTATTGCATTTAAGCACCATTGCCTCCTTAAATACGCTACATGTTATATCTTAAGCCTGGCCCCAAATGGTATCAAGCTATTCGGTGTTACTTTCATCCATCCAATATGAAAGATAAGGTAATGAGGCCTTGTTATGATAAAAAAACCTTTTTAGCAACTAATTCAAAATGGCGACCGTGACAGGAGAAAGGGCACACACCGTTTCAGAAGAGAAATTGTACCAAATTACAAAGATAATCAACTAATAATGTTGCGGGTAATTATTAAAGTTTAGCAAAGTAATTGAATGGAAAATTAAAAGATAATCGTTGTTCAGTGAGAAAATGATTGAATATTTAGTAACTCAGCAACAGTTTAGTCAATTTTCTTAAGATTCTGTGTGATTCTGTATTTTTAAACGCTTCAGAAATATAGAATAAAAGCAGATGGAATGTACCGATTACGAAAAATGAAGCCACCAAAGCAAATACAAAATCCATGACACAAGCAAAACTGGCATGCTAATCGCGCGATCCGGCACACTGTTTGTGCATTCTTCTTAGTGTGCTGTTGTGCCGGATCGCGCGATTTATGTAATCTAAGGAATAACCCATCTAAAATCCTTTAACCGAGTATCCGGAAGATGTGTGTGTGAACCATTGACTACTTAGCAATTAGAGTGCCATGTAGGAAACTACCTGCAAAAACATGTTTTTTCGTTACCAAAGCAAACTTACGAACATCCAGATCTTAACTCATATACAAAAACCAGAAGCTATCGATGACTACAAAACCTTTGTCAAATTTAACACAATGCTTCTATCAAAAAGGGACAACCAAAAACCTGTTCCTCACCATTTCAAAAGAGGTAAGGTAGCACTAATTGCTCCGAGGTTTTTTCACACCACATCTCAGATTAATCTCAAAAATCCGAATAAAAACTGTTACCGTAACAAAGAAAAAAAGATTCATTCTTGAATCCAGTTCTGTTTGAATGGGTTCCCTAAAAGGACATGTATAAAACGAGATAGGATATGGTACGAGCGCGCAATGTCACGGCGATTGCCGAGTGGAACCGATATTAGCCGGGCACACAGCTGAGGTATCTTTAAGCTCTTACAATTTCATCATATACGGTTGTTAAACTGAACGGACGGTTAAACTATCGTATTTACCAAAGATCTGTAACAACTTAACGGACTACTAATTTGTTTAGTTGACCTACTGTATAATATTGGACACATATTATTTCAACTAATAAATACATTAGGATACAAACGAACAGTGTGAGGATATGATTATTCACTTCAGATACCTAAGACGCGCTAAGTAGAGCTTGTTTCCACGGCATCATAGGTACAAATGTCACATTTCAATTAGTCTATGGTTTGTTATTTTTTAAATCACCCAACAGCCATTTCATTTAAATTCCATCTAACGATTCAAAATAAAACATTATATCCCTAACCCCAACGTAAAACTTCCGAGGCATACTCCTAGCCAACAGGTTCTATTTCCCATAATAACGGGTTGATGGCTTCGTGCATCATCGGTCATCCTCGGCCATCCTCGGAACCTCCTGGGGCGGCCGACAATGTATCATTATCTAACTGATTAAAGGATACCGTGTTATGTTGTCAATAATGATGCCTAAGGGTCGACACACACCAAAAGAGCGTCGAAGCGCAGCGAATCGAAGCGCAGTTTCAGTGTTATATGAATTCCAACTCTATTCTCACAACCATAATACTCATTATCGCATGAGAAACTCAAACGAGTCGCGCGGATGCCCGCGGCGCCGCGGGAATTCCGGCGAATTCCATAGTAGTAGTAGCGTAGAGTTTCTCATGCGATAATGAGTATTATAATTGTAAAAATAGAGTTGGAATTCATATGACACTGAAACTGCGCTTCGATTCGCTGCGCTTCGACGCGCTTTTGGTGTGTGTCGACCCTAAGGCTGTAGAAACACGTTAAAGCCAGCGACACCAAATGACACGACATCTATCAGCTATGTTTTCCAATTATGTACATTGTAACGTTGAAGTTTTGTTTACTCCTAAATGCAGTCTTATATGCAATAACTACAGCCCTTGAATACCCTCTAATGATAGAGCAGCTGTACAAAGGATGTGATTTCAGGGAATTGCGCCTAGGCTTACCGGAGTATATTATTATAGTGTACTTGTTTGCGTAGAGAATTTTCTTGCCTTCTTCTGGAGAAGTTTTCAAGGTCATTAACAGCTACATAAGCTGTAAATTGTCATCATGGTAATTTCCCTTCGGGTTCCGGTCGATTAAGGTCGATATACAACGTTTCCTTCTTCCATAACTGTTACCCGTCATCTCTCGCACGACTTTCACACGCCTCCCTAAGTTCCAATCATGTAATCTTTCGCACAAGCTATTATTTTCTCAGGCTTTCAGTCTATACATAACATGTTAACTCTTCAGAATCTGTCAACCAGTTTTTGCGAAAAATACTAGTATTATTGTGAAAAAGCGTGGGTTGCTCGATAGTGGCCCAGAGTGCCCCACGCTTTTTCACAATAATACTAGTAGTTTTGTTCATTACCATTTTCAGCTTATATTAGGAATTATTTTTTACTTTTTAGTTAGAAATACTTTAAAAGCGTGTTTTTTAGTTTTTTTAACTATTATTTATTTTCAACTTTTTAGTTTGGTTTATTTATAAGAGCATTTTTTTTTTTATTTCTTTTTTCGAATTATTGCATTGTTATCGATCTTTGACGGGTGTGCAAAATTTGAATGAAATCTGTCCGTTTAAAGTGGGTCAAAATCGAGACCAAAAGAGTCGGTTACATTCATACATACATAGATACATGCAGGTGAAGGTAATATAAGCGTGTTAATTACAAACATCCTTTTGGCATTTAGCAATGCTTAGCAATCTAATACTAAGAACAGTCAAAAAATGTTTGTTCTTGAAGGCTTGTAAGTACAATAGATGACGCGAGGCTGCCGGAAAACGATGCATTCAGTTAAAAGATTCGTGAATATGGAGTGGCGCTTCTATGGCTTAGTAGTAAGTGATAGGCTGGCATCCTGTAGTCGCGGGTTAAATTGCTGCGTCAAGTCCAAAACAGAAAATTGTCGACTGTTCTTATTATCCTTACAGCATACAGAACTTCCACATTGAAATGTTAATAGACGTAAATAAAGGTGGAAGTACAAAAATCTAAGATAGGACACTCAAGAATGTTTATATCATTGGTCAATGTCCCAAGGGTACCATCACTACAATAGTATAATTATGTGGATCAAAGGATCGTACCGTTGTCTGTCATTGTAAGGTTTCGATATACAGGTTGATGTTTTGTTTATACTTGAGTTACAGGTGTGGTTGGTAGAAAAGCTGCTTTTGTGTTTATATTAGTGGCTTAAAATCACACCAACCTAATTAGTTGTAGTGACCCATTTTGAGGTTATTGCTCTTTGACACGCATTGTTTTATGGGCGGCAGGTTTTAACTGTATACTGCAGCTGTTAGTAATTAAAGTCCTGTAAATTAAATGTAATGTATATGTAATCATTTTAATTACGAAATTATCCGGAATCTGGAGCCTTTTAACTTATGCTTGCTTCTAATGCAAGTTTATATTCACAAGACGACCGGATGGCGGAGTGGGTAGTGTACCTGCTTCCGACGCCGCCGAGGCCGCGAGTTAAATTCCCGCTTATGACAAATCTTTGTGTGCATGAACATGAGTGTTTATCTTAGTCTGGGTGTTTCTATGTAAGTATTTAATAACAATATAAGTATTTCTCTGCTTAGTTGTGTGTAAGTTGTGAGATATTTATTTATTATTTATATATTTATGAATGCTCGAAAAAAGCAACGATACTTAAGACTCAACTGAAGCATGACTGAAACTCGTTACTAGCAAGTGAAATAACACCAACCTAGGCACAACTATTTTAGTAAGTAAGTAGGTACCCTGAGTACTTGCTTACTAAAATAGTTGTGCCACTCATCTCTCTCAAAATAAAACTACCCACAATAACTTGAACACAAGACGGGAACACAAATCGATTTAGATGCCCATCTAGATAGCGAGAGCTAAACTTAGTTCTACAAGTTATTGACGCGGTTCCCGATAAGTCAGGGCAATCCACAGGGTTTGATAAATTGACGCGAGAGTGGAGTTTAACGGAACTGGTGTCAGATAATATTTATCAACGGCCTGATTGATGAATTATGATTGCTGGATTGATTAACTGCTAAATTATATGATTAATAATTTGACGACCGGATGGCGGAGTGGGTAGTGTACCTGCCTGCGACGCCTAGGTCGCGGGTTCGATTCCCGCTTAAGACAAATCTTTGTGTGCATGAACATGGGGTCTTAGTCTGGGTGTTTCTATGTATCATAAGTATGTATTTACAAAAGAAAAGTATATATGTATTAGTATCAGCTATTCTAGTACCCATAATACAGGCTCTGCTTAGTTTGTGACTAGATGGCGTTGTGTAAGTTGTGGGATATTTATATTTTATTATGTGAAAAGAATAATGCTTGGGCTAACCATTCTTCTTTTATATTATCATTTATTCTATGATAAATTATTAATTAGGTATTTTACTTTTGACATTTAATTCAGTCTAAGGTAGAAGTAAGAAGAGATACGCTGAGCTTAATAAAGGATCTAAATGTCTAAAAAATAATAAAACTGTGAAAATTAACCTTCTGTGTTTGTACACTTTATATACCCATTAATATTATTTTTCTTTCTAAAGTTAAGGCTGATAGCAAATATCAGACAATTCAGTATAGAATTAAACTCGCCTTTGAAAATGCCTAATATGTATGTATTATTATTGTTTATGTAATTTTCTCGTGTGCAATAATAATTATAAATAAGGAAAAAAATAATTTCTCGATGAAAATTTACACGATTGTATATTTAAGACCAAAACAGGAAAAATATGTTACTCAGCATTTGAAATGGGTACACAAAAAACTATTGACACATTGCTGTTTTAGTTGTTTTATTTGTTTTGTTTTATTCATAACCCTAATCTCTAAATCAACTCTTGGAAACTTTACCAGTGCTGCTAATTGGGATACTAATTGGTCCGACTGATCGGGTGCGAAGTCGGCAATTTGAGTAAGCGAGTTTAATGATTCGCGCTTGTACGTACTAATTGTGAATTTATTAGTTATGTTATGTGGCATACAATAAATTTATATGATTCATATTATTAAATTTACCGTATTCCATTAAGATGGAGGTGACTGAGGGTAATTAAAATTAGTTAATTTATTTGATTATTTTAATTAAGAATGTCATCCATTTTATTGATTACCTACATATGTGTTAAATGGTCCACATTATACAGTATTATGTTGTCGTAATTTAACTAAGAGAAAACATTTCTTTATTTGATCAATTAACTTGATAAAAGATCTAACGGTTAACTTAAACTACCTACATATTCGACAAAATGTATTTTGTTTTGTTTTTAAAATTAAGTAGTTACATACCAGTGTACATTTATAATCCTAGTAATGGGGTGCATGAAAGGAGCCTCCCCGAGTGACGTACACAACGATTCCCTACGTCCGGCGCACCCTGGGCAATTCGCGAGATCTCCAAAGCGAATTGGCTAATCCTTTCACCAGAATGGCAAGTCAAAATTAAATTTGACTCAGCCATCGACACGACGAAGAAGAATCCTAGTAATAACAATCATACATTTTCTACTAGTCCTACGGACACAAAATCTTTTTGAACTTTACAGCGGGACATTAGCCCAGGGTAGATCCCTTAAAAAATGATAAAAAGTCAAAAAAATAATAGTAGGATTAAACCCATTAGAAAAGGAAGAGAATATTATAAAAATTAAAGGAAAAATAATTTACGGGCGATCTGAGGTCGGGAAGAGGGGGAGGGGGGGGTTTTAAGGGTAAAAAACGGATTTTCTCGATTTCCGGCAAAACTAAAAGTCCTATGGAAAAAAGTCGAATGGCAAAGTTGTTGGTAATAAAAAGATCTAAAACTTTTGTATTTACACTTTTTTCATATAACCTCAAAATTTATGTGAAAAATTCAAAAAACCAAGTTTTTGGTTTTTTATTTTTATCTTTTACAAACAATAATTTTTTTTTCACGAAATTTGGTGAAAACTTACCTTTTTATGTCCCAAATACGCTGTAATTTATTTGATTAGAAATATTTATTTTTTCACCTTTTTTTTTTAATTAATATCGATTTTTTACCCCTATTTTCGATCGAAAATTCACCCGTCAAAATATCAGCTTTTTCAAAAAGTTGGTATGTTTTCTCTTCTTTAAAATCTCTTCTTTCCGATGGTGAAAAAAAATATATATGTTACTATAGTAAATCTTCACAGAAAATGCAAAACAAAGATCGAAAAAAACTATTAATATATAATTAATATATACACTACATACAATTTTGAGCTATTTACAAACAAATAAGTTAATAAAATTAATATTTTATCAATGTAACATGTAATCTTACGTTTTTCGAGTAATTAAAGTGTAAATTTTAATAAATAACTCTAAATTGTATATATTAATTATATATTAATAGTTTTTTTCGATCTTTGT
Organism: Hypena proboscidalis; assembly: GCA_905147285.1. NCBI lineage: Eukaryota > Metazoa > Arthropoda > Insecta > Lepidoptera > Erebidae > Hypena > Hypena proboscidalis. The sequence continues at coordinate 6,303,654 of LR990147.1, forward strand.
TTTGCATTTTCTGTGAAGATTTACTATAGTAACATATATATATTTTTTCACCATCGGAAAGAAGAGATTTTAAAGAAGAGAAAACATACCAACTTATTGAAAAAAGCTGATATTTTGACGGGTGAATTTTCGATCGAAAATAGGGGTAAAAATCGATATTAATTAAAAAAAAAGGTGAAAAAATAAATATTTCTAATCAAATAAATTACAGCGTATCTATTTGGGACATAAAAAGGTAAGTTTTCACCAAATTTCGTGAAAAAAAATTATTGTTTGTAAAAGATAAAAATAAAAAACCAAAAACTTGGTTTTTTGAATTTTTCACATAAATTTTGAGGTTATATGAAAAAAGTGTAAATACAAAAGTTTTAGATCTTTTTATTACCAACAACTTTGCCATTCGACTTTTTTCCATAGGACTTTTAGTTTTGCCGAAAATCGAGAAAATCCGTTTTTTACCCTTAAAACCCCCCCTCCCCCTCTTCCCGACCTCAGATCGCCCGTAAATTATTTTTCCTTTAATTTTTATAATATTCTCCTCCTTTTCTAATGGGTTTCATCCTACTATTAATTTTTTTGGTACTAAAAATTAACGGCACTGGGCTACATTGCGTAAATTGAAACGTGAAATTTCTGTTAACACTTTTTGATAGTGAAAAAGTAAACAACAATAAATTAGGCTTTCTTAGATTAGTTTGTAAAACTATTAAACTAAATAAGTACATGCGTACTTTATATTAATTATTATATCAGGTAGGTATCGTTACATTATTATTAGGAAAAAAGTGGGTATATCATCAAAAACACCACCATAGAGTTATAAAGGACTCGTAGATCAGGCTAAGTAGGTGGAAAATGTTTAGGATGAAATTACGAACCCCAGCAAGAGATCAATACTAACCTTAAGCATCTATCACGTTGCATATATAATATAAATATATAATATCCACTGTATAAAATCAAACAAAAGCAGATAGAATCGCGTAAGTCGACGCTACATAATCGTGATTAAAGTCGATGAAAATCTACCTGCTATCGACCCGTCGATCATACATTTCTGTGCGGTCACAGGTGAACATAAACCTAATATAACATACGAAGAAACATCCTGTATAGATCACAATCGGTTCTTACACGTCTTGTTAAGCAAGACGAATCCTTGCCGGAGATAGCCGAGGATAGCCGACAATTACCGAAGATGTACGAAGAAAAAGACAAAATACTAGTGGTTATAATAATAACATTTCTTCTTATAGCAAGACGAATCCTTGTCGAAGAGACCCGAAGATTTTCAAAGATGACCGAATAAAAAAACGAAATGGTGGAATGCTCTCGTTCTTATTACAACTTACGCACCGAGACGAAAGCCAGGAATTAAATCCCAAAGTTATTATTTACGGGTTTGAACGTGTAATAAATTCTTTATAAGCCTTTGTGAATGTTTTTTCGGAAAAAGAGATATTTGTAACAGTCATCCTTAGTTAATAACAACTAAATCTTTATTATATGTATCATAATGAAGCATTATATATATAAACAGACTTTGGTATGATAAGGCAAGCAAGCTTTGATTTATAAAATAAGCTGAATATTATTACTTTGAAACATCCAAAATAGTTAACCTTTTAAACAATCGCTTCTGTATGGCGATATGGATTTACGGTTAACATTTTAGCACGCAAAATTATTAAAAATATTCAATTCCGTTGCATCACCATGTGCCTTTTTATATGTTTTATGTATATTTTTTTGTTTTTGACAATAAGTTCCTTGTCAGTCTTCTTTATGTTTCTGTTCCGCTCTGGTGTTTTATTTGGTTATTGTATCTTATTTTTTTAATATAGTATTTTTTTCCTTCTTTTCTTTCACGTAACAACCCGAATTACTAATAAAATCAAAACGGTAAAACTTTTTAAATATTATGCTGAATTGAATAACGCAATATTCATTAATGATCAACATAAAAACATTGCGTATTAATGATTATCGTACAAAAACAGTGGACATTGTCATCCCGGAACTATACTGTTAAGTCGTGTTCAAATCATTAGTGAATTTAAATAAAGCTCAGTTCACAACAAAATGCGTGACATGGCGCTAAAAAGGAGGAGGTTCTATATTCGACGCGTATATTTTTTTTATTGTTTGTCCAGCGTCATTTGTGAACACATTTTTAAAAATCGAGGGCAACCCTCAAATTGTATTACCAATTGATTCCATCATCAGTTTTTATCATAGAAATCTAAATATCTATGGTTTTTATAGTGTTTTTATGTGTTTATTTGCTCTAGCAGTCAGCATCTTATGTTGCTAAGCTGAATGAGCTGATGCTGGTGGCTCCTCAACGGTTAGAAGTACGGAAATAATCCTTTAAATATAGGTCACTTAAGACCGTTTACTGTATTTTTTAAAGTTTGAGGCGAGATTTACTAGAAAATCACCTACATACAGAGTTTTATAATATTTTATCCCTAAGCTGTTTTTCGTAAATGTTCTATTAAACTGCTTGGCAAGTAGTCTTAAATGAGATAGTTTAATGGTTAAACTATATTAAAAAGGATAGATAAAAATATTTTTAATACAATAAAAAAATCTACTTCAAAATTACTAAATAACGCATAAAGTCGGTTAAATATTTTTTTTAAGTCAGTGCTCAAATCATAAATTACAAATTAGAAAACATTATTTAGCAGCAACTTCATAAACTATTTAACCGATTTTTTGCGGTATTTAGTGATTTTGAGTTTTTTGTGAAGACGGTTTTTTTTTTATAAAAAAAATTGTTTGTTCCACATACAAATGACGATATTTTAGTTGGCGCAGTTTTAGATTATGTATTGAGAATTAACAGTATTTTGACGACTTATATCGTTTGCAATCAAAATGCAAAGTCTTGTGCCATGTTACATATAGCTCAACAATAAACAATAGTAAAACATTAAAAAATCTTACACCGACGTCTTGGTATGAATTAACTCTAATATTAGAGTTACCAACTATTATTGTATGAAAATCATTAATCAGAATAGTTATATGACATTTGCGATGATCACATAAGTTTTCGAGTTCGTATTGTTTAAAGGTCACTTTAGATCGTTTGTCTTTTTATTAAATTATGTTTTCTTGATGAGAAGAGACTGTAAATCATCATTATCGATGCAACCTTTAACATTCTTCCATACATTTATAAGTAACCGGTCAAAAACTATTCATCCAAGATGACTGTTTCGATGGTCTACTGTTCAGTGTATGCGTCTCTTACCGCGAGGTCTCGGGTTCGATTCCCGGGTCGGGCAAGTGTTTAAATTTTGGATTTTTTACATTAGATAGAACGCCAGAAGCAATTTCACTATCCAATGATCCCAATGACAAGGCCAAATACACCCATTCACTCACTCAAGCACACTCAGTCTCAGAACAAATCTTTGCGAATCACACAAAGATTTGTCCCATGTGGGGATCGAACCCACAACACCAGTGCAGTGAAGAGCGGCGAGGCGACCGCTTAAACCACTACACCACACGTGCAGACGTGCACGTTATTTGTGATCTTATCGTAAGGAAATTCACAATAGCAGCACGGAGTTAGAATTGTGCCAGGTGGATGGCGACAGGCTCACCCCCTATCATGAGACCTAACATAACAGGTGAAATGTGGGTGTTGTACACCTCTGCCACACCCTTCTGGCTAATATAGGCGTGATGTTATGTTATATCAATACGTAGCTCAGACTATATCTTTTACAGATTTATTAATTTAAACCAGTACTATAACTTTGTAGGAACAAGATAATTAAGATAACAGTACCTTGATTGACCAAATATGTAGTGGTAAGCTGTACTTATAACAAAATGACGCATTGTGCACAAGGTTTAATTAAAACTTACCATTTATGGGTAACTTAACTCAGGCACCCTATGCTTAAGTTATATAGCTTCAGTTACAAAATAGTGCTTATCTGATTTTATGTGCGGTTCATTAGAATATTTCACCAGGTTTAAATAGAGGTAGTGGGCATAGCATGAGGAATTCTTTCAATACATTTACTGGTGGTAGAGCTCTTGTGAAAGAGCTCGAGGGCGGCAGCACCACCGTCTCACCTTTAACCTGCCGCCAAATAGTAGTACTTCCATTACTGTGTTCCGGTTTGGTGGTGAGATCAGGCCCTGAAATTACTGGCACATGAGGCAAACCACCGTAGTCCTCAGCTGCAGCGACGCATCTATAATCTGCTTTTGAGGATTGTTCATGTCCATGGGCTGTACTCCACTTACCATCAGGTGGACTACACGTTCGTTCGCTGTGGGCATAGTATAAAAAAATAAAATAAAAAAGAAATTTAGTTCATTTGGTTTATTGAATCTTATTCACGTTCCTATATTCCCCAGAGGTTCAATGTGTAGAGAATGAGCTTATCGCTATCGGAACAATAGCATACTGTGGTGGTTGATACTAAAAAAATCCTGTCGACAAATATCATTTATCAAATATATCTATTTCCAATACATGAACATGTTTCCAAAAGGATTCTTGATAAAAATCCAAACCAATTAACTGTACCAACCCAGAGGCTTCAATTATATAGTCGTAATGCTCCCTGCATGGCAGTTACAATGTTCAATAAGCTCCCACCACAGATCAGACAGTTACCTATAAATAAGTTTAGACATGCAATGTTTTCTTGGCTTTTGGACAAATGTTTCTACTCAGTTAAAGATTTTATGGATTATAAATTGTAATGTAAAATAAATAAAGGTAGAAAAAATAACATAATAACATATTTAATTTATTTAATTGCTTCTTTTTTTTCTAAATAAAATGTAAATTAGTATATAAATAGATTATAAGGTAAAAATTGTAATATTTCTACACCGGCTACGGTAGTATATGTGAACCATTTGTATTAATTGTAAAACCTGTAATACCATATACTCAGAAATAAATGATATTCTATTCTATTCTATCACTTTCGCTTGACACGAGAATTTAATCAAAAACGCCAGACCACGATTTTGCAGATCATGAATACATACATAACATCACGCCTATATTACCCAGAAGGGTGTGGCAGCGGTGTACAACACCCACATTTCACCTGTTATGATTAGGTCCCATGGGATAAGGGGTGAGTCTATCGCCATCCACCGGGCACAATTCCAACTCCGTGCTATATAACAATAACACTTTGCTCGACCCGGGAATCTAACGCGAGACCTTGCAGTGAGAGGCGCATACGCTAACCGCTTGACCTTCGAGGCAGTTATGATAAATAAAATTAATCCATTAATCAACATATTTATTCATTAGTTACGATTTAATCTAAGTAAGAAATTGACGGTCGCTACATTCCGAAAATGCCACGCAAAGTAAGAGTAAAACGAATTTCACTTTTCATAACGATCTAATAACCAGGAAATGCCTATTACAATGTACTGATTAGAATCTGCTGTTAAACACATCCGTACTAATAAAGAGATTTCTAATAGGTGAAAAAAACATTGTCAAAAGAAACGAGACCGTATTGAAGTAATTAGTTTATTAGCAATCAATCTATTTACGAAACAATACGTGGACAAATTCATTGATGTACTTTCACAAACAGTACTTATTTAATAGGATCGTTTAACCAAAACACAATTTTAAGAGTGGTATTTGGTTCGATCCCACATGGGACAAATCTTTGTGTGATTCGCAAAGATTTGTTCTGAGACTGGGTGTGCTTGTGTGAGTGAATGTGTGTATTCGGCCTTGTCATTGGAACCATTGGATAGTGTAATTGCTTCTGGCGTTCTATCCAATGTAAAAAATCCAATTTTTTTTTTTAGTAGTAGATATAGCTTAAAGAATAACCAAAATACATAAGTTAGTAGAAAAAGCAGTTTTCCCATTTTTTGTATTGTATGTCACTATGAGTTCATGTTCGGTTCAGCTATCCAATGATGTACCGCATGTAGCTGGTTGCATTTAGATTACTCATTTTGTATGTTTTATCTTTAATTTAGAAAAGGTTTTAGGTTTAGGTTTAAAGATACTTTATTCTCATAATACGAATTACATCATTTACATGAGAACATTCGTCGTCATTAAACACAAGTAAAATATCAAAAGTATGTAGGTAGTGTACTAAAACTAAATCAGATTAAAATTTACCAACGATTCTACGAACTAAGCATAAACTCGTCAAAAACGTATTCGCCCGTGGTAATTAGGTACTTACTAGATGCTAGTTTACCTATGTGTCTAATAAATATTGGGCAAGTTGTTTTTTAAATATATTTGACGAATTTATACTTTTAAGGTTAGTGGGTAGTTTGTTGTGAAGTTGCGCTCCTTAATATGTTAGCATTATTTTGCCGTAATTCGTTCGCATACGCGGCAACGCTAGATAACTTGTCCGGCGAGTACTAATGCAGTGGTTAGCAAACTTTTTTTGAGTTGTGAATTGTAAATTTGTGTGAATGTTTTTATTTTTAGCTTTATGTATGAAAATGCAACAGTTATATGTGTATAGTTGTTTGATGTCCATTAATTTTGTTTCTGAAATATTTTTTTGGTTTTTGTTCGGTGATGGTAATTAAATAATATTTTGATTTCTCACCTAGATTATAAACAAAAGATTTGCAAAACTACAATGATTACTGTATTTTGTCACAGTGAAGTTACTTGATGCTATAAGCCAAAACCAAATTAATTTATATACCTTATCGGATCATTTAAAGCTATCATAACTTAAGTACAACTAAGTGTAAGTAAGTGTAAGCACGGAGTCACGAAAGGTTGCGAGGGAAAGCATAGAAAAGTTGTAATATGCTAATTAAAGTTAATTAATTTCATGTTATTGCAACTCAATGCAACTGGAAGCGATAAGAGCTCACTTTCTTCGGATATAATTGTTATTACTCATTATGTCACTAAATAACTTCTATCGATAGTTAGTTATTGTACGATTAATATTATTATAATTAAATTAGTTAAGTTTTATTTTAATATAATATTTTTTTATGTTGTTTTGACGTGTTTAAGCGCCTCTTGGGGCCCATGGAAATAAATGATTTGATTTCTGATTGCTGAAAATAATAAATTGATGCCCATAATTTGTAGTTATCAATTATACCAAACGTCAAACTTCTAGGCGGCTCGCATGAGAGAGATATATTTAAAGCGTGAATGAGTGACTGAAACCGTGCATTTTGCGAACCGCCAACTCATTTGGTTACTGCCATACCATCAGATCATATTGTTTTTAAAGATAACATTAAAATAACATTTTGTTCTCTAAAAAAATGAAATTCTTACTGATATATTGTGCAGAAATGTTGTACTTGGAAATTACCTGCAAAGAAAAGAAAAGACATAATTAATACAATTACTACGGTGTAAATCTATACTAAGTTATACTAATATTGTAAAGAGAAATTATTTTTTGTGTTCGTATATTCCCAATATGCTCGTAACTACTTACTGTTGTAGTTGATGGATGAAGTCCCCAAGCAAAAAATAAGCTACATTTTAATCGCCGCCGTAGGTACCACGCGAGTTTAACCGCAGGTGGAAACTATTAGAATATAAAATATGTTGGATTTCAGTAGACGTAGCACTAAAAACATCAATTAAACAATATTCAGTGAATAGAATGAAATGAAGTTACACAGTCTACTAAAAATCCAAAGTTACCAAATCTATTAAATCTACCCAATCTACCAAAGTTAGCAAACCTTTGTCTAACCATACATACGTACATACCGTCCACTATCCAAACAGCCAGTAGCCGTAATAGAAAGTGACCATCCATCACCATACATCGTCCATCGCCCACCATCGTTTAATTACAAACATCAATTAACCACTAATGAGTCAATTTTATGGTTAATCCTATTTCTATGGGCCACTAAATTGGCCCGAGATAGGCCAATTAGTTTGGAATTATTGTTTATTTGTTTGCTCCAAGGGACATTTGATTTGGTCTCACGATGTGGATATGAAAGCGGATGCATATTTTGAATCCCAATAGAGTTGACTTGGTTGGACTAAAATCGAACACAGCTTGTTGAAGAGAGGAATGATTAAAAAATGCTATAAATTTGTTCAAATGGTTAGGTTACCGAACACGAAGTTACAATGTTAAGAGTTTATAATTACAACATGACTTTTGTAGTAGTAACTTATCGAACATGCAGGTCCATTGTCCAATGAGGGCTATCGTTTTTTCTCTCACCACGTGGCGCCACTGTAGTCTAAGGTCTATCAAAGTTTGTTGACAGAAATAAATTTATTTCCTCAACGATTGATTTTATACGTTTTTAAAGAGGCACAGTTTTTTAGTGCGTTTTAAAGACCAATATTTAAGAACAAATTATTAAGAAAACTAATTTCGTGCTCCATCCCTAGCGTAGAATTCATACGCGATATAAATCTGCTTCCATCCTCTGAATTATTAAAAAAATCTTTGGAAAAACGGAATGATTAAATTACCTAATACAGTCATTTTCATTAATAAAGACTGCAAATTAGAATTAAGAACGAGTTACCAGAATTTATAGACAAGGAATTGTATGAATGGCAAGCCTTACGCAATAAGTTATTATTTTAGGTTTGCCCTAGTTTCTGTACAACTGGTTGTTCAGCCACAACACCTGTCAATCAGGGTCTAGTAGCTGTATAGTATTGATTAATAGAATGATATAACTAGTATAACATGATGGTTATCTGTAGTTGCCAAATATTGTTTTATCATAAGGCTGCGTTTCCATCAGAGATGTGCGATGAAAATATGTCGTGCGAGGATGTCTAGCTGTGCTGTGAAAATGTGTGGGTGTTTCCACCAAAGCTGTGCGATGATAATGTGCCTACGAGGATGTGTAGCGGAGCTGTGAAAATGCGCATTAATGTGTGGCGCGAGGATGCGTTGCGAAGCTGTGAAATGTTAATTATAAAAGTATTTTCTTTTTCCAATTATCCATATCTATTTTGCGCACTTCTACTTCCAATAAACTCCGTCTATGGACTGGCTGGTACAGTATGCGCAACCCTCGCAACACATCTTTCTCAACACACATTCCTCGCAACACATCCCTCGCACACTTCCCTCGTACACATCCCTCGCACACATCCCGCGCTTGTTTTGTATGCGCAAAAATCTAGCTCCACTGAGCCGTTTCCACCAGAGCTGTGCTGACCAAGGCGAGGTAAATGAAGCGATTCTATTGGTTCTTTACAAACACATCCCTCGCTATACATCCTCGCACATCTTTGGTGGAAACGCAGCCTAACACCGACCACCTTGACACAGCTTAAGATTTGTACTGCGTTCTAGAGCTTCCTTTCGATCTTATAATAGATTTGTTAATTTTTTAAATCCCACATGTGACAGAATATTAAAGGTTGAATACAATTATGAATAAATAAAAAATATCTCACAACTTACACACAACGCCATCTGGTCTCAAACTAAGCAGAGCTTGTACTATGGGTACTAGAATAACTGATACTAATATATATATATACTTTTCTTTTGTAAATACATACTTATTATACATAGAAACACCCAGACGAAGACAAACCCCCATGTTCATGCACACAAAGATTTGTCTTAAGTGGGAATCGAACCCAAACCTTGGCATCGCAGGCAGGTACAATACCCACTCCGCCATCCGGTCGTCAAAAATTGTTTTATATTTCGGCCCCTACATTTACGACTACTTAAAAACATGCAGGTATTCATTGTATTTTGATTTTCGTTTTGCTTAGTATAGTCATAGTAATATAACTTGTGCAATTGCCCATACTAAACGAATTGTCGTACTCAAGTCCCTCTTTTTCAAAATTGGTCTTCAGGTTTTTTTAAATTAACGATTCAAGTATTTGAATGCTGGGCTGGCCTGGCAAATAATACAAATACAAATACTTTATTTGTCGAAATGTGGTTTTTACAGGTGTTCTGGTACAATAATTTAGTTCAACACATTTGCCATGTAATATTAAGGCATACAAACATAAACTTACAAACTAGAAATATTTACTAAACAATATATCAACATTACTAACATTCTAATTACATCTTATATTTTAAGAACTCATCCACAGAATAAAAACATTTTTCACGTAGAAACCTAAATAATTGGCTTCTAAATTTATTTGTTGGTAAGTTTCGTACATCACGGGGTAGATGGTTAAATATTCGAATAGCCATTACATAGGCGTTACGTCTACACAGCTCAATCCTGATTGTAGGTATGACAAGTTTATCAGGATAACGGGTATTGAATGTACACGTATGTTTTTTGGTTAAAAGCAAATTAGAATAACTTTTTACAAAAATACACATTTCAAGGAAACAATTTATAGAATTTGGCAGCATTTATCATATTAGGTTATTATGATTCACCAGACAATGAAATCTCACAGATTCTTAGAATCTACTGGCTGTGTCTGTGATTACTGAAATTGTTTCTATAAGACTTGTTTCAGATTATAAGCTTATTCTTTCAGAGATCCTTATATTGAAAAAAACAAAGAGTTTTTAGAGCTGCTTAAGTTAATGGCATTACTTTCGCGAAGTAGCTACATTATAATTAAAAGCTTTTGTTACATAACATATAAATGCCTATAATACCCAGAAGGGAGTGACAGAGGTATACAACACCCACACTTCACCCGTTATGTTTAGGCCATGAATAAGGGCGCCTATCGCCATCCAGGGGGCACAATTCCAACTTCGGGATGTTATTGTAAATTTTTTAAAGGAAAGTTCATATATATAACACTTTTGCCCGACCCGGGAATCGAACCTCGCGGTGCGCGTTACACAAAATATACCGCTGCACCGACGAGGCAGTCAAAGCTTTTGTTATCCATCGAGAATCCCAACCCTTTTAGTACATAAAACATATTTATGGAGCGGCTATAATTCCATGGTTGACGTATCTCCATTTGGATTTAGATTTTTTACATTAGATAGAACGCCAGAAGCACGAAACACGAAATGCGAATCACACAAAGATTTGTCCCATGTGGGATCGAACCCACAACACCAGTGCAGTGGAGAGCTGCGAGGCGACCGCTTAAACCACTACACTACACGTGCAGACAATAATTTCATAACATCGATTAATATCTTCAACTTTCTATCGTGTTTTCTTTACTTCCCATAAACTGCCCACACATAATAGATATGTGTTGTCATATAAAAACTGTAAAATTGTTACGACATAATGTCACTTTGACCCTACGATGATCTTCGACGGTTTTCTTTGTTATTAAGTACACAGTTAATAATTTATTATTAGAATATTGCCTTCAGCAAATATAAGGTTATTGCATAAGCGAGGCGTAATAATATCAGTCAGGAAAATTGCAATTTAAGCACTTCGAAGTCAAACGGACAAGACAGCCGGATGGCGGAGTAGGTAGTGTACCTGCCTGCAACGCCGAGGTCGCGGGTTCGATTCCCGCTTATGACAAATCTTTGTTTGCATGAAATTAAAGTTTGCAGACATGTTATACTTAGCTATCAATTTCTATTTGAATATATCTAGGCTATTATTAAACCTCAATTAGGCGTCAAATTACAAGATTACCTTGCGAAATAAGAATTCGCAGCCTATATTAAAGTCAGACACAATGTTTTAATAACATAACCATTAAATCCCGGTCCTAGTACTAGTAAATAAATAATTCAATATGATTGATTACATTGATAGATAATGGCGCGGCAGTTTTGGCCTAGATTCGCACAAACGTACTCACAGATTCACGCGATACGTTAACTGTTACTTACTCCATTTATTTAGCAAAATTAATTACCTTTTAACACACTTATAATTTGCAATAATGTACAACTAAAGCTTTTAGTACGAATGTAAGTAAGGTATGTTTTTACTACGGTAACGGTATTACTTTTCCAAAGTTTGTTAATGTTTGAACATATGAGGCGTATCCGTACTTTTTTGATATAGAGACGCATTAGAAATCTTCTGTAGATATTAATTAAATTTATTATTAACCGAATTCAGAAAAGGTGGAGATTCTCAATTCGATTGTATTTTATTTTTTCATGTTTGTAGGTCAATTACTGAAACACGCCTAGACATATTTGAAAATTATTTTTTTGCTGTCTTGTGGTCCCTTAAATATCAGGTCACGATCTGATGATGGGATCTTAGAGAAATCGAGGGCAACACTCTTTTTTTTTTTAATATTGCCTAAGCATATTAAGCTACTCGGTCATTTGCATCTAGCAGTCAGAATTTCTTGATATAATTATGTATTTTGATAATAAGGTATTCATTTTATTACTTTTCTGGTTCAGTCATCATGCCTTTTGCCAAAAGTCTAAATATTATATTATTTACACACAAGTAATAGTTTATGATAGCAAAAAAATAAATAGTTTAAATATAAAACTGATTAGATAGTAATTACCATAAGTGCATGTAAATAAACTTATTATCCCAAGTTATTACGAACATACATTTTCTCAAATCATTACCGCAATAATAACAGCAATAAAAAATCTCTTACATCCATATTTACAAATGTTTATACAAATTGTACACCAATCAAGCTATACATTTTCAGCATAAGCTGATCTCGCATTGCATAGGAAGCCTTTATTTATTTAATTCTTAATTGGACACAAAACAATACAATATAAATGATATACAATAATAATAGTATACAAAAGGCGAGCTTAACTCAGTACTTGAGTTCTCTTTTAGCAATCCTAGAGCAATAAAAATTATTATTAAAGATAGCCAAATGGGGAATCACAAACACCAATGACACCTCGTGCAAGTGTGGTTGCCCTATTCAAAACATGGCTCACCTGCTTTCGTGCCCGTTGTCTCCCTCTACGTGTGCCCGTGAAGACCTAATGCAAGCCACAAGCAAGGGTATCTCATAGGTAAGCGTGCTCCACCGTAGACCGCATCATCACTTACCATCAGGTGAGGTCGTGGTCAAACGCGTGCCTATCCTCCAAAAAAAAAAAAAAAAAAAAAGGGAGTAGAAGTTGCTACCTACTGGGCAAAAACAAGATAAATAAAAAATGAGAAACCATAATGCCATTGATACGTAAGATTAAAGATTTGTTCTGAGTCTGCTTGTGTGAGCGAATGTGTGTATTTGGCCTCGTCAGTATGACCATTGGATAGTGTAATTGCTTCTGGCGTTCTATATAATGTAAAAAATCCAAGATTACCTTTTAAACTTACGCGTTGCATGATTAAGTAAGATCTAACGGGAATTACCGCGATCATGCATTATTTACCTTTTAGGCTTGACGTTTCGGCATAGCATACTGACCTGGACTGGCTGGTCTGCTTGCGACCACGGCCAGTGTAATCTGTCTGTAAGCCTCAAAGGTAAATAATGCATGATCACGTTAAATACCGTTAGATTTTACTTAAAAAATCCAAAATTGGCTTAACATTAACGCGACTTTAAAACGCGATACCATCTTATACAAGAAATGTATAGCTTTATGTGTAGCCGTCGAATTAACACCGGAGGCGATAATATTACCCAAAGTGATCCATCATACTTATGTAAACATTTTATACGAAAAAACACTGTACACAATTTGATGAAATTGCACTCTCGTAAAGATTTCTACATACGAATGAATTGGTGAACTCGGCAATTGAACTTGCTCTCAAGTGATTATATTATGGTAGAGCGGTTTGCTAGAGAATTTAGATGAATTGAGGGTTCAGTACCCTATTTAAAAGGTACCCGTAGGAGCTGAGAGCCTTATTAGATATAATGGATCTATAGATATAGTAATCTGTACACCAATATTAACAAAGGTTATTTTGTAAACAAATGCACTTACAAATTATGTTGCACAATCGGCGGCCTTATCGCTATAAGCAATTTCTTACAGGCAATTAGGATAGACAAGTAAGTTAATGAGCAAAGTTATGGGCAGTTGTTGGTGCGTTAATTAAAGAAAAAATAAAAATAAAGTAAAATGAAACGTCATGATAATGACAATGGAGATTATAAAATATAATTAATAGCATTTTTCACATTTGAGATGGTTTTTGAGGGTAGACTCCCGAGCGCCGTGTTTTCATACTAACGTAATATATTTTTTTTATTATCATTAATTGAGTTATACAAACTGAAAAATTAAAATAATAATTTTGAAAAAAGGGTCCCAACAAACATGCATTTCAGTGTTTTAGATATGATTTGTTTTTATAAATAGGTAAAAACTTACTGCATGGAAAACCTTCTCCTTAAGTAAGTAGTATCAAGTCAGTTACACAATTTATTTTTATTATTATTCACAAATTATACTGTACTGTAAAAAAAATATTATACTGAAATAATTTTGCAAACTAAGACAAGATTTGACACAATAATTTTTAACAATAAATTAATGGGCAAATTTTGTTAACAAAAAATATACGTTCAATAAGGAACCCAATATTTCCTGACATGACATATAAATCTGCCGAGTCTTTCCCCAATTATATTGAGGTCAGCTTCTAGTCTAACGGATTCAGCTGAATATCAGTATTTTACGTGGAGCGACTGCCATCAAAGCTCCCAGTACGAGGTAAAACAATACTCTTTATTAGACTAGTTGTCAGACTTTCTGGCTTGTGACTACCCGTAACGACTGCCATAGATGTTCAAATGGCAACCGTGACCGAGAGCTGAACGTGCTCTCCATGCGGCTTCGACTTAGCCACGAGCTCCTCTCCTGACAAAGATTATAATTATTCTCCAAAATAAATATAAATAAAAATTTCACAACTCACACACAACGCCATCTAGTACCAAACTAAGCAGAGCTTGCACTATGGGTACTAGAATAACAGATACTAATACATATATACTTTTCTTTTGAAAATACATACATATTAGAATATAGAAACACCCATACTAAGACAAACCCCCATGTTCATGCACACAAAGATTTGTCTTAAGTGGGAATCGAACCCACGACCTCAGCGTCGCAAGCAGGTACACTACCCACTTCGCCAACCGGTGGTCCAACCAATAGATGTAATACTGAAGATTATAATTTCGGAAGTTCTCTAAACCAAATATGGAAAAACTTTTACCTTCTCATGATTGATTTGGTTGTTGATTATTTATTTTAATAAACACTTTCATTTATGGTACATCCGTTACGGAGATGATTTCGACTGACTGACTTGCAAATTGATAATGACAGACGAAATATTACATTACACTTACTTACACATGTAAGTTAATATTGAATACGTAATTTATGTAAATAATGAATAGACGTAACACGATTTTGTGTAGTGAGTGAGTTTACATTCCACTTGATGATAAGACATACTATGGACACGGATTGGAGTTCCACCTGAATGGAGAGGGAATACGCTCTCAACTGATGAATGTTCCCGTAGCCAGAACCAATCTTCTGTCGAAAACACCCATCACCAGAACCATTCGCATTGTGCACTTTTTTAATTTTTTTCGTGCACTTTGAGTGGATTCGCAATAGTTTCATTTAATATAGTTAGATAAATTAGTAAATGAGAAAGACATAATAATATTCATTCTTTATTATGAACCAATTTTTATTTGATTTCACACATCACGCCTACATTACCCAGACAGTTGTGGCAGAGGTGTACAACAACAACACTTCACCTGTTATGTTTAAGCCCCATGGGATAAGGGGTGAGCCTATCACCATACACCGGGCACAATTCCAACTCCGTGCTGCAATTGTATTTTTCCTGATAGAAAGTTCACAAATAACACTTTGCCCGAGTTGGGAATTGATCGCGGTGATCAGTTATTTTTATACCCACAGTACAAGCTCTGCTTAGTTTGGGGCTAGATGACTTTGTGAGAAAGTTGTGTGATATTTATTATTTTTATATTTAAACATTATCTGTTGCTACAATACACTTTGTAGCAACACCATCTCACAGAAGAAAATCAACAAGAATTGCCCATTATTTGCATATTATAGAAAAGCACACTCATGCTTCTAACCAAGTCACATAACACTTTTCTTTTCATAGACAGCGAAAGTGAAGAACAATATTTATCCATCAACTCTATTCAAGGGTCAAAACACATACAAACATTTGATTGACAACCCTACATAAACATCTAAGAAAGAAAGTGCCATGCGAATTGTAACTTTATGTTATTGTAATAGAGTCTATGGTATTTTTATTTGGGAGTATACGATAGGGTTGCACCTTAATGTTTGGAGATGTTCAGTACAGTCAGTATCTTTTGTTTGGAGAAAGAAAGAGTAATTAATTTTGTTTGGGAATGCAATTAAGGGCTTAATAGCCTTTTGAGTTTGTATAGTTTATGAGCATTGAGTGTACTACGAGTGTACATACAAAGATGGTTACGCCCTGAGATTGCTATGAATATTGATTATAGGTACTTAGTATAGGGTTGCGTCTTAAATGTAGATTACAGAAGGAGATATAAATATTATTGGATAAGTTTATTGACAAAGTATTTTAGCCTGCTCAAATATCGCATTAAAATGCTTGTAAATGTAAATTAATTGTTACAGCTAAAATTAATGCATATTGTAGGCAAGATAGTTCCTTACTATTTGTAACGGTCTGAAAGGCCCTTATCCTGGGGATTTAGGATAAAAAAGACTTTTCCACCTCTCCTGCATGAAAATGCTTCTTTGCATGCCCGATATTAGTAAGTAAAAGTCGTTTTTTCTCACAAGTGACGATGTTTAAATTTCGAAACAATATATCCTTCCAATGAATAGGTTATTAAAAAAATATAATGGAACAACCATGCAGTTCTTAAACAAACGAATGTAAATCATTTCAATCAATTGAGGTTTTATTTTTTATCAAAAACTACTCTTTGGTATATTATTTTATTATTAGTATTAAAATATACTATTAAACGCATTATTGATATTTGTTTGTTTTGTATTAAGCAAATAAAAAATTAGTGATTCTAGTAATAAATATCTCTGGAACAGCAGAAGCGTGAGTAGTGTTAGAGTTTCCTAAGAAAACCAGTATATTATAGAAACTCGACAAGATTTCATTTTCCTTATCTTTTAAGTTTTTATATCATTTGCGTAGATACTACTACTTCGCAAGCTCATGATTAAAAACCATACTCAAACGAAATAACAAACTTGCCTAACCATAAATAACAATTCTATTTTTTTTCACTAAAACCCAAACGACTAGCATATTAGTCACCATTAAAAATAAAGCTTTTTAACAATAAAAACTACAGCCATTACGAATACAACCAAATATTTTTATATTTGGGTCTTTTATAATGAAGCAGGCTTAAAAAGAAAAATGTCCGTATACTCCAAATAATAACAAGTAATATTTCCCCGAAATTTTCCTTTTTACGACTCCCTATCAAAACAGGGGTGAACTAAACAACCCTTACCAGGAAATTATGAAATATGGACAGTTTCTGGCATTTAGCCCTTAAATCGCAGGCCACACGCAACCTTTAAAATTTATACTAGGTACTTATACAGAGTGCTGGTATAATCAGCTGAAAAATTTGGCAGTGTGGTGGTGACGCAATCCTTATCAGTAACAATTCTATATAGTTTTCGTTTCAAATTTAAATTCAAATCATTTATTTTCATAGGCCCCAGGAGGCGCTTGAACACGTCAAAACATTACAAAAAATGATATAAAAATAAATAGAAAGAAAGAAGAAAGAAAATTAATTTTATTTTCTTACATAACTAACATATATATACAGCAAAAAAACAGGTAAACAATAAACAAATATGTAAGAAAACAGTGGCGGTTGCTCAGCTTTAATGCTGTGGAGTCTTGCATTTATGCAAAACTTTCACAGCGCTGATTTTCAGCAACCACCACGGTTGACGGCACGAACAGAAAATAGGTACAGTAACATATAAAGAGACAGTGACGTAAAATTAAATTAAGCTAAGTTCGAGAAAACACAAAAATATACACAAAAAATAATAGGTACATTATACGAGAGAATAATATATAATAAATAATAAAACATAAATTAGGTTATAAATACATGCTTAGAAAATTATAATTTTATAATATATGGTTACAAAGTAGTTTCAAGTTCAGTTACACAGACGGCAAGAAAAAAAAAGAAAACAAAACAAATAAAAATAGTAAACTTAAAACAATTATTATCTAGATATTATTATCTGATCTAACTAAACTAATAATAATATAATAAACATAAAAATTATACGGATGGCGCTAGTATCGCCTTGCGCTGGCTAAATCATAAATAATACTTAATTATACTAATTACAATGATTTGAATAACCGGGGCTTAGATTCATTTTAATCAAACTTTTTAGAATCAAATTAAAATTAAAATAACTTTACATATAAGGGATAGGTGAGCCTATCGCCATCCATCTGACACAATTCCATCTCCGTACTGCTATGTTACTTACTCTATGCTACTTTGCGCGACCCGAGAAACGAACCCGAGACCTGGAAGTGAGAGGGGCATACGCTAACCACTAGACCATCAAGGCATTCAACTACTAGTCCATAGAGGCAGTCTAACCATTTGACCATCAAAGCAGTTTTTTTTTTAATTTATTAAAAGTTAATTTAATATTTATATATATTACCGTGTATCAAATAATGAAACGCATAACATGTTTCAAATTATACAACGGATCTAAATCGCGTGATTATTAAAAAGGTAAATAAATACCTATGCTTTATAATAATTACGCGATTTAGACTCGTTGTCTAATTTTTGAAAAATGTTCTCAAATCGCGATAGTTTAAAAACATATAACGCATATAAATAACATGATTTTTCGTAAGCGTACTTGTATAGTGTAGTATTTACTACATCCATATAGGTTATTGCATGTATTTTTTTACACTTTTTTACAATACTACAGCATGTAAAGGTATGGCAGGAGATTAAAAGAACACGCTGTATACAAATACACTCTATGAAAGTTCATAGTTGGTAGCTCTGGTGCCCTGATTACTAATGAATGAATAAATTAAAAAGAAAATTAGTAGTTTATAGTTTCAACATGCACAATTCTAAGTTAGAGACTGCTTAGAATAGAAATTATAGAGAAATAGAGCTATATAAGATTGATAGCTTTTAGAATAGGTGATTGAACCAAATGTCGTCTATGAATTTAAGAGAAATCAATTTTGACTGTGCATGCGTAGAATTTAGCATCTTGAGCTACGTGATATGTAAACTTAAAATGTAACTTAAAATGGCAAAAGTTCCGTCCCATTTTGCAGTGTGTGCAATGAGTATGAAGACTGCTATCATATATCGATGCGATGTGCCCGAAACGCAGTACTCAGGGCACGCATTGGTGTACATAATATTGATCTGTCAGATCCATTTTCAGAAAACATACACTATGCGATAGTATGGGGTTAAATTCACCCTAAAACATAGATCGAATACATAATATTAAATTAAGCTAGATTTATGATTTTTGTAACAGAGTGTCATATTCGCAATAGCTAAAAAGATCTTTAAATAAATTCATGGGATAGGGGGTTAGCCTATCGCCTATTTTGTATACCTTCCACAAATAAAAAACTATGTTCACAAATAAGATAATCCGTCCGCTCCCACATTATTCATAAACTGCGCATTTTTAATAGAAACCTCGTTATCTAAAAAGGATGTTGTGACGACGAGCCCTGCCCACCACGCGGAGGGTAGAAAGATTAATTATTAACGTCATCAAGGTTCAATAGTTGGCAGTGAAAGTGTAACAGACACAAAGACAAACAGATTCACTTTCTCATTTATGATATTAGTAACGAGTAAGGTTTTAATCTTTAACCGACGAAAAAAACGGATAATGTCACGTTAAGTCTTCTCGTTTTCTACGTAGTTGCAAAAAAATAGACATTTAATTAGTTTATTGTTTGGCGCCGACTCAAAATTAGTAAAATATAATATTTTATAGTTTATGTAACTAAGTTGAATACCCAAAACTTAAAATGTTTACTTATTTTTTACACTTAAGTTCTTTTATATCTGTTTAATTTTTTAATTTTATGATTTGTCCCTTCATTATAATCAAAATATATGCATGTAAATATAAAACACGTAAAAGTAAAATATTATGCGGCAATATAATGTTTGTAGTCAATTTATTAACAGCTTACATAATTTGTTGTTATAGTTATTAAATACTGCACTTCAGTTTACCAATTATTATTATTTTTTGTTTTTAACATTAGATAGAACGCAAGAAGCAATTACACTATCCAATGGTCCCAATGACAAGGCCAAATACACACATTCACTAACAGAAGTACACCCAGTCTCAGAACAAATCTTTTGCGAATCACACAAAGATTTGTCCCATGCGGGGATCGAACCCACAACACCTGTGCAAAGAGCGGCGAGGCGACCGCTTAAACCACTACACCACACGTGCAGACAAATTATCATAAATTGAAATTTGATGAAGCACTAAAATACTAAATAAAGAAGCGATATAATAATATTACGCAATCTTATAACAGCCATAACTGGCCATTTAAATGAATTCGCGATAAAAGTACGATTATGTACAGTTACGTTTTAAAAACTGGCTTTTAAGATGTCCGCATGGAAATCAAGAAATTCTACAAAATTTAAGCCGTGAGCAAAATTGAAAATAATTATTTTTGATAGCAAGCTATTTTGTTCTGCCTATTTGGTCTAGTGGTAAGTTCGTTTTCTCACCGAAATGGTTCAATTCTCGGGTCAGGTAATAGTGTTATTTGGGATTCTTCCGTCAGGAAGTTCTCAATAGCAGCACGAATTTGGATGGCGAAATTGGCGATAGGCTCATCCCCACCACATGTGTCCTAAACATAACAGGTGAAATGTTGGTGCTATATAATAATAAAAAAACGTTTATTTCCGATTAAAGATCCATAGTATGTTAAACAGTGAGAAATATGTCGAGTCAGCAATTATTACATAAAAATAAATATATCAAAAAAAAACAAATAATAGAAATTCATGCATGTCAATAATAAAATTCTAGATTCTGAAGACACAGATTAATTCAAACAAAAACAATATACATTTATTATAAAGGTAAATAAATACTTATGCTCGACGTTTCGAATGACTTGCATCATTCTTGGTCACGACCACGAGCGGGTATTTATTTACCTTTATAATAATTACGCGATTCAGACCCGTTGTCTAATTTTTGATAAATGTTCTCAAATCGCGAAAGTTGTGTTTAAAGATATTTATTATTCGCAAAAGAAGTACATAGAAGTTCACTTAGATGAGATGTACATTATTATAACCTTATACTATTATATATTTTATTCTTGCTCTGGCATGCATTATACAACAAAATATCTAAAATAAATAATTCTATAATATTTAAATTAAATCCATAATATTATCTACGCGTTCCAATATTTTATATATGTATTATTATATTCCCTAAGCCAATCAAGTTTAAAAACATATAATATAAATTTAGTCAAGTCCTAATAAAATCGAACTCCATTTAAATTGAATTGGACAGTCTGGCCGAGAGGCAATCATTTTAAGGATGCCGTTGCTACTTGGACCTACGTGGACCTGATTTGATGTCCTTCAGAAAATTCTACAACTTAATAATATGTATGTATTCTAAAAAACAATAATAATTATAAAAAAAAAATATCACGTATGTTAAAAGCAATAAATATTTAAATGTAAAGAGGCCATGTAAGGTTTGTAACACGTGCTAAGCCATCTTCTCTTCGTAAATCGTTATCTATATACCTACATACTAGCTACAACTACAACTTTCCGTCAGAAAATTCACAGTAGTAGCACGGAGTTTGAATTGTGTCCAGTAGATGTCGATTGGCTCACCCCCTATCCCGTGGGAATACGTAATAGCTTCTGTTGTACGTCGATAAAAAGTAGTAACTACATAAATTTTCATTGAGACCAATTCAGTTGTTTCGCCGTAAAGGCGGCGTAACAGAGAGCTACTTACTTTCGAATTCATAATATTAAAGCATAATAGTAAAGCAATTTTCAAAAGATAAAATAGCCACCAATTTCCTCCTTCCACATAAAAACTTTACTCGTCTCTCCAAGACTCCAAAATTCCTCACGTATACCAATCATGAATAAACAAAGAAGTTTCCACATCACGTGCACATGGCTAGAAATCAAGCTATACATTGCCCAGTATAAGCAGTGGCGGATTTACCAGGAAGCATAGAAAGCAATTTTTTTTTTTTTACATTTTTACAAAATTAATAAAAATTTAAAAAGATTTTGACATAAAATAAAATAAAAAATGACAATGACATTTTCAATTTAAATTTTGAAATTTGTTCGAAACTGTACCTGTTCTTTGTTATTTAAAAAATAGCGGGGGAGGGTTATATTAAAACGAGGGCACTGAGAATTAGTGGTTGCTTGGGGCAGTTTTGGGGCCCCATCTAAGGTAAATCCAGCACTGAGTATAAGATGATCTCGCATTGTACAATCTTCCCGTGCTCGCTTACTTCACGGTGCCGTTCGCCCGGCCGTAGTAATAAAACTGCTTGGAACTACCCGCAATATAAAAAGTAAATAAATGAAATTAATGATACTTCACTCATTTTATTCTTTTTTCTAATTTTTTACATGTTGAAACATAAATTATAAAAGTAAAGTACATTTAAAAATATAAAAAATAGTTCCCCACAGGCATCGGATGCAGGGACCAAGTTAGGTTTAAATCATTTATTCTCAAAAAGACAAAGCCACTTACATGAGAATATAACATCAAGTAAATTAATTATTATGTACCGTCACCGAAAACAAAATTATATCTAAACTTTAATTATACATTTTAATTATAATATCAATATGTTTCTAATATATAGGTAATTAATTGAGAACGAAAGCTACCGAATGGCTTTGCATTCTTAATATATAAATGGGTAAATTATTGAATAGTTGTGCTTCTTCATAGGTAATAGTTTTTTTAGTGTGATTTGTTCTTATTTTTGGCAAAACAAGTAAACTAGGACGACAAAGACTGCTAAACAAGTTACCGGTGGTTAGGGCTCCAGAGAAAGGAACCTCCTCACAATGCGTTCCGTGTCGAGCCTTCTGCATCAGCCCCTTAATAAGCCACCCAACGCGAGTCTCATATGATGTTTATCGAGACTCTTTGCTATCAGTCCGTTTACGGATACGACTATCGGTACAACAAAAATAGCCGAGTCCAGTAAATTAATGATAATTATTGTTATTGTGAACGTAATTTAATTATAATTCAATTCAATTTAATGTATTAATATTATTTTATAATTATGTTTAGAAATATATATTTTTTATGTGAATAAAGTGTACATTTCGTGTACTTATGATCAGTGCAATATAGCTTTGGTTTCTGCGTAAGATCGGCTCATTATTTGATGGATGGATACCAATTTAAATTCAAGTATGTTATTTTTTTTTGTTTCTATGAGATACTGTTTGTAAAGGCGCACAGCCTCTAAAAACATCAACAACAGGATATACCTACATTTAGACTAAGATCGTTTGTATTTATTACTGTAATAATTTATGTCAAATAAAGACTTTAAAACCGGCCAAGTGCGTGTCGGGTCACGCGCAGTAGAGTTCCGTAGCTAGTCGTAACAACATATTTCGACTTAAAAGGGATTTACTATCTGTATTAAACAAGTAACATCTTCATACTAGTCATTACTTTCAAAGGTTTTTGTAATTTGCACGAATTATTCTAAGTAGTACTGCATTTTACACTTTGGACCCCTATTCCTCTTGAACTAATGAAGTGAACTTATCCGCTATAGTTTTCCTTTAAAGTTCATTACATGTACTACCGACACAATTTTTTTCAGATTTTGCGCTCTACTCGAACAAAAATTTGCTCTTTAAAGTTAATTATCTCGCAAACGGATCTCTAAATCAAAAAACTGTCTTAGCAACTCCGGAATGTCCAAAAAAAAAAAACATCCCTACTTCACATGTAGGGGAGCTACCCGAAAAAAAATATTTTTCCAAATTTTATTCTACGACTTTCTTTGTATAGTTAACATACATGTTTATGCAAAATTTCAGTTTTCTAGCACCAACGGTTTCGTCGCTATGCCTTGGACAGACGGACGGACAGACGGACATGGCGAAACTATAAGGGTTCCTTGTAGGTACTACGGAACCCTAAAAATCAATCAATCAATCCCATGCAATGCAAGATCAGCTTATACAGGAAATGTATACTTTGATAAGTTGCCGAGAGTACATATTCACATATTCGCAAAGTTTCGCGTGCCAACCACCACGCAATACTACCACCGCCGAATTCTAAATTACCATGCACCATGGCGTTACAATCACTTTTTTATGGTAATCAAATGAATAACCGCGAATTTATTGATGTGTTGTGTAAGACAGAGTAAGAATCGGATAATTCTTAAGATGAAACAGAAGAACCTCGTTAGAATGCTATAGACAAGTTAATAATAACTGGTTAGGACCAAATTTTACAGGTGTTAGAATCCTTATTGGCAAGATAACCTTATAACATACATAAATGAAACTGACAGCTATGTTCTTTTTTCAAGTGTAACTTGTGTCACTTTTTAATTTGCTCACGTTATATTTTATGGGTCAGATTAAATCTATACGGATCCTCAGTAACTGAGCGTCGAAAACATGTGCTGAATCAGTAACCCATAAGATATCCAAGTTTACCTGTACGTAATTACTTCTGTGATTTCTAATGATGATTTTGACCTAAAGCCTTCAAACAGGCTTTTATGTGTCCAGGCAATATAAAAAACGATCTAACAACTACATAAACTTACAGCACTAGCAAAATAACAATTTGGCACACCATGTGTCAAAACAGTATTCTAGTATTTTTGTCCTTTTATTTATTATTTTAACTTTTTGCACACAACATGGTACACAGGCGGACTTAATAGGTCCTTTTCTTTTTTTTTACGAGTTCCGAACTAGAAATATCTCCTGTGTCACAGGGGTTTACAAACATACATTTCACACACACAAATCACACCCAGAGTCAGAACAAATCTTTAAGTACACACATAGATTTGCTACAATGGCATATTGAATACTGTACGAATTTATTCATAATTTTATACAATAAGCCAAGACAAAGACACCTACAGCCTTATGACACCATAAGTTCATGACCTCCTTGGATACCGAACCTTATAAAAAGACGCTTTTAAACTTAGGTTCATGACCCTTTGGACATCTGGCAATAATTAAACGACCAATTGAATAAACTTAAAAGATTACACAATAGACTTAGGTGCTTTGAGAGCTCAATGCTCAATACAAATGTGTCACGTTTAACAATAGTTATTATTACGGTAAATAATACGTTACGTTATGTCATTGTAACAGCTAAAGGGACATTTTAAGAAGAACGCTAAAACAATGTGAAAAGAGTGCACGGTTGGCGTAGTGGTTAGAGCGGTCGCCTAGCCGCTTTCAACTGCGCTGGTGTTGTGGGTTCGATCCCCAGATGGGACAAATCTTTGTATGATTCACAAAGATTTGTTCTGACTGGGTGTGCTTTGTGTGCGTGAAATGTATGTTTGTGAGAACCCCCGCGACACAGAAGTAATTTCTAGTGCGGGCGCCGATTTTCTAGAAAAAATAAAGTAATATTTTTGGGGTAAGTAAGTGCCGCGAGCTCTCGGGCTCGATTCTCGGGTCGTGCAAAGTGTTATTTGTGAACTTTCCGTCAGGAAATTCACAATAGCAGCACGGAGTTGGAATTGTGCCCGGTGCATGCCGATAGGCTCACTCCCTATCCCATGGGACCTAATATAACATGTGAAAAGTGGGTGTTGCACACCTCTGCCACACCCTTCTGAGTAATATAGGCGTGATGTTATGTTATGTTTAGTGAGTACCTAGTAGCAAGAGAAAATTCTCCAAATAATAGTAAAATACACTTTGATTAAGGTAAATGTTCCTTCCGTTTAGTCAATTACTTACTATGTCCAGAACGAATAGAATCCACTATCAAGAATCCCACTAGGTTCTTGACTCGGATAGGGATATTCAAAAAGTTCCAGTAAATCAACATTGGTATTCAGAACCGAATTTTATTGATCAGCAAACGTAGAATACATAAAATGTACGTATTTGTTAGAAGAATACCAAATAGTATTTTTTATGGCATCAGAAATAATATGAGATCGTTGACCTCTCTTTTTATTTTTCGTAATAAACAACCAATTACATAACAAGTATGTAGGTGTAAGAATATTGCTATAACTAACCATGACAACGATCGACTTACGTATCGACGCGGTTTCCCATACAATTCTATAGCCAAGATTATTCACAGTCATTATCATTTATTGTAGCCATAAATATTCTGTTGTTAAGGCTTTTTGCTGACATTATATTAATAATAATATTATTATATTATATTTAATACTAGCTTTTAACCGCGACTTCGTCCGCGTGAAACTCGATGTATTAAATAATAGCTGCTATGACCCGCGTTCAAACTTACTGGTCCGCACCCGTGGAGATTAGCGTACCTAATGTTAAATATCCAAAGACCGTGACTTAACCTACGACAAACTTATTATTTGCGGTTGGTAAGGTAATCGGGTCTAAGGATCGAACCGCAAAATTAAGTTTGTTTTTTATTGTATATACTTTGCCGGGATAAAAGTACCTAATGTGGTGCCTAGGATATTAAAGAAAAATTATACCAAGTTTCATCGTAATCGAACCGGTAGTTTTTGCGTGGTGCCTGAACAAACAAACAGACATTTGTGTCGGTCTAGTAACAGCCCCTGTCATTTATTTCTTTGATATTTTTGATGTACAGAATTTTCACTACAGATTTATTATAAGTATAGATATAGATACTAGCTGCTCCACTCGGTTACGCTTAAAAAACTTTACTACTTCGCGGGTTAAAGCGTTATTTTAAATTAAAGAAATCGCAAGTCAATAATTAGGCAACATAATGCAAAAAGAACGATCCAAATCTAGCCATTTCTATTGAATTTAGGTAATCACAGCGAATTAACATCGAATTCCCACACGATCAAAGGATAGTTTCCCAAATATAAGCTAGAGCTAAAGACTTACCTTGATCGTTCACAGGACAGCTTACACCTTAATGATCCAACCATAACACGAATATAGTCCACGAAATGTTCCAATTATTTCACATTAAACGAGTGATCTCGAAAAGTCGCGCGCGCCGGCGGCGGATCTCAACAGGCATCTTGCTTGACGTTTTGATGACATTTGTCAAAAGACAAATGGTTACGAGTAGAGATGGGACACGCGCGTCGAAAGATCGGGAAGTGTTTCATCTTTAGTTTATGAAAAAAAAAAATCGTGTGAGAACAATATAGGCGACTTTAGGTTTATTGATAACGATACACTATTCATTAAAAAGATTAGCGCGCACAAACATACAAACAAATTTTACAGCTTAATAAAATAAATAAAGAATTAATCCTTTTCATCATTCAAACTTGTTAGTGTAACTTTTTTTTTTTTTTTTTTATATATACTACGCCCACAGCGAACGAACGTGTAGTCCACCTGATGGTAAGTGGAGAACAGCCCATGGACATCAACAATCCACAAAAGCAGATTGTAGATGCGTCGCTGCAGCTGAGGACTACGGTGTTATGCCTCAAGTGCCTGTAATTTCAGGGCCTGATCTCACCACCAAACCGGAACACAGTAATGGAAGCACTACTATTTGGCGGCAGGTTAAAGGTGAGACGGTGGTGCTGCCGCCCTCGAGCTCATTCACAAGAGCTCTACCACCAGTAAATGCTTGTAATATTTATGAATAGTATAAGTATTTAAATTAAATGTGTGGTAATTTATTTAATTAAATACTTGGCAGCTTTTGATGAGAATTTACTGCAATTACTTAACCAATTAAATAAAATCACGGTTCCTTCTGTAAGGTCGCCGCTCTGATCGGATTTTAAAAATATGTTTGTGTTTGTCTAACTATAAATTAATGTTTCTAAATATAACATTACGCTTAACTCCACCGGAACAGAGCAGTAAGGTTTAACGCAGGTCAAGGCGTGGGAGCAGTTACTACTTAATAAAAGACGCAGACAAAGTCGCGGAGAATAGCTAGTTATTAATATAAGTTAT
Source organism: Hypena proboscidalis (assembly GCA_905147285.1). Taxonomy (NCBI): domain Eukaryota; kingdom Metazoa; phylum Arthropoda; class Insecta; order Lepidoptera; family Erebidae; genus Hypena; species Hypena proboscidalis. The sequence continues at coordinate 6,331,783 of LR990147.1, forward strand.
TCACAAGTATATCCATAAAATATTCTCCACACATTTGGCATTTTATTACCATCATTGTATTAACAATGGGAATTCGACATGGTGGCTATTCATTTATATTTTATTCAAGTGTTCAGTTTGTTGGCTTATTAGGATATGTTTGAGAAATCTTTTTGGGTGCTATTGTAGAATTTGGTAGTTACAGGGCAAAAGGATCTTTCGGCCAAAAAATTCTCAATAAACAGCACGGCGCTGGAATCGTTCCTGAGGGATGGAGATAGGTTCACCCTGCATCACATGGGATCAAACATAATAGGTGAAATGTGGTACATTCTTATGGATAAAAATTGCACCTATTTTTCAAGAATACATTCAATCGATGTATCATACGTACTCATTTTTCCAAAGAAATGAAAGTGAGTTCAAACCGTTGACAAAAACCACGGATATCGATGGCCAGCCTCTGGGAAGTAAAGTGGTAATGTTAGTAAGTACAGACGGCTACTGACCAACCTATACATATCCAGTATGAGCTGGTCTCGCGTTGCACGTAGGGTTGCCGGACAACTGGTGGTAGAGCTCTTGTGAATGAGCTCGAGGGCGGCAGCACCACCGTCTCACCTTTAACCTGCCGCCAAATAGTAGTGCTTCCATTACTGTGTTCCGGTTTGGTGGTGAGATCAGGCCCTGAAATTACTGGCACATAAGGCATTACCCCGTAGTCCTCAGCTGCAGCGACGCATCTATAATCTGCTTTTGTGGATTTTTATGTCCATGGACTGTACTCCATTTACCATCAGGTGGACTACACGTTCGTTCGCTGTGAGCGTAGTGTAAAAAAAAAAACCCCAAAAAGGGGGCGAGGGGAAATGCTAGGTCGCAAAAAATACGTTTTTTTATACTAATATTTTTTATTTATTAATTAACAACACATAAATCAATTTAATTAGTACTAGTAACAAAATATAATGCAGTCATCTTACTTAACAAAATAAAGGTAGGAACTTATGAAAAAAATAAAATCACCTAAAACCAGATAGCAACCCAAACGCACATACAGTACAGACAGCAGCGAGCGAGGAGCGCGTGCGAGATTTGCGTTTGAGGGATTTCATATGCCTACTTTTGTAGGCGCTTGACATTGTTCTGTCCGGTATGACCATTTATTTTTTACCGGACAGGCCTCGAAAATAACGGACTGTACGTTTAAATACCGGACATTTGGCAACCCTAGTTGCACGGCATACCTATACAACGCGAGACCTTCTTATATTGGAAATGTATAGGTTGATCGCTAACCGTTCGTAAAGGGCGGCATTTCTTCGATCATGCCATGACGACTTTTACTGATAAATATTCATTTACTCAGAAGACTTTGAAATGTATTTGTATTCCGACGATTTGACGTCCAATCAATTCTTGATAACCTTCTTTGTACAAGACTTTAATTTTTGGTAAACGAGAAAGTAATAAATTTCTTTCTCTTTACTTCTTTGTATCTCTGGGCTTAAGATGTAATAAATGAGAATTATTTTTTTTGCAACAAGAATATATTGAAACTATAATTATGCAGAATAAGTACGTATGTAGTTATTTCGGCTAACAGAGCTGTATTCCAGAAGTGTGTATATATAACTCATTTATTTGAAAAAATAGGCATGGCTATTATAGGCAAGGCGATGGTGTCAAAAGAATTTGATCATCTGCAGAAGTTTTGAGTATCCTACCTATTGTATTTACATCAGTAAATCAAATCAGATATTGAAATTAACTTACCAAATGCATTTAAAGATAAGTGTGTTATGTTACATACAAAGTTATAAGCCCTTTAATCCCTTTCAACCATGATGGGAAGAGCCATTCAAAGGCCACACAATGTTAATCTTATTGGATTGCGTAATTGAAAGCATTTGAAACTGAATGAAATTGTATCTCTCTAAAACGGTAGTTCACTATTTCCCTAGCTGTCTCGATGGTCTGGTAGTTAGCAAAACCTCCCTCACCGCAAGGTCTCAGGTTCAATACCCGGGTCGGGCTAATTATTTACTTTCCTTCAGGAAATTCACAATAGATAGATAGATAATAATAATAAATAGCTGCACGGAATTGGAATTGTGCCCGGTGGATGGCGATAGGCTCACCCCCATCCCATGGGATCTAAACATAACAGGTGAAATGTTGGTGTTGTACACTTCTACCACTCCCTTCTGGGTAATATAGGCGTGATTTATGTTATGTTATTTCCTCAATAGTTAACTAACGTTTTATGTTGATTACTTTTAAATAATTAATGAATAAACGAATAACTAATCTTCAATGTTTATAAAATTACTTATCCTGCACTGATTTATCAACGCAGCGCCTACTGCTCTAGGGTTATGAACATGAACCAAGGTGTCTTCTATGACAAAGGTAGAGGAATAGGAACAAGGCACTAAGAAGGCAATTTTGCATTTATCATCCCTAGCATAAAGTAAGGGTAGAACGGTTGCATAGAAACAGTTGCAGTTTTCGTCGTTTTAAAATTATTTTCAACAATAAATTAAATCGACGAAAAATGACTAAAAAGTAAAAAATAAATGAACTTTTTAAGTTTTGGGTATTGAACTTAGTTACATTAACTATAAAATATTATATTTACGCCAAATAATGAAATGAATACCACGTTTTCTCGTCCATCCTTCGTCTGTTTCGTTGGTTAAAAATAGGTACATACGTTATAATAATATCTACGTAGATGAAACTCTGTCATTACATGATACAAAATATGGCCTAGTTTGGCGGTCAGCGATCTTATGCCAGCACAAAAGCTATAAGGTTACTTGTGGGTGTTAATTTAAGAAACCAGAGTGGCCTAACCACGATAAATTTGTATTTAAGTCATGTAAGTACGTTTTGTTCAGGCTCCTATACTAAGAAACAGTTGAAAAAAAAATATGGGACCGGCAGCATTTGAACCGGCAACCTTCTGCACACCGGGCAGCCGCTTTAACCAACCAGCTACAGTCGCCGCTTGCCAGCACTCTATAGCCTCATACAATACAAATTCTGTCGTTAAAATCCTTTTCGTATTTAAAAGAAATTCTTTGTAATAATTACTGTAACTATTGTAGGGCCATTCAAATTTCTTATTCCACATCTTGAAACACGCCAGGAGCACCAATTTAATGCTTTGATATACAATTTTAATAATAACATCCATATCCAAACGCCAACTAATTTATTGAATGTGTTCCATTCGCCTAAATATGAACGAAATTTTCGCTCACATTACAGTTCTTTTGAAAAATGTCAACACATTCAATATGGCCGAAAAATCTGTGCTCATCTGATTCGCATAGTAATACTTCTAATAAATACAATCCCATGTCCAGCTAAATAAATCACAGACTGATCACTATGCGGTAGGTTGTCCGGCCGCCATTCGGCATGAATCACAGCTGACCGCATGTCGCAACCGGCGACAACGTTATGACCGATCGTTATGTACTACTGTAACCAAGGCACATTATAAGTAGGATTATTATTGTACTAAGTCATTGTGGGCTGTCTAATTTGGTGGTTAGCTTCACATAGATTAAGATCTCTTAGTAAATATACGGCAAAGGATTTTGACCCAAAACTAAAATAGAATATTTTTACTAAAACTGACGTGAATTTGTAACATTATTCAAATTATGAAATACGGGTGTTACTCACGTACTGTTGGTCTATGTAGTCGACCGCGGTTTCACCTATACTTTTAGGCATTTTCAAGAGAGTGCGACACGTCGCGCCTGAGTCGCAGCCAGTCTTGCAAACCGCGGTCGACTAAATAGACCAAAATTACGTGAGTAACACCCGTATGTCATAATTTGAACAATATAGAATAATCGAATCACTAAAATTAGTATGTGGACTGCGCTAGCCAGTTACTATCAAGAGGCTAACTCACGTATAGTATGTTCCTTGCAAAGGCTCAATGAGAGGTAGTGTTAGTACACTTAACGCTACAAAACAATAGAATAAAACAAAGCATGTCGGCCACTCTGACACCAAATATCTCCAACAAATGTCAACAACACCAGTTTAAAAACAAAAGACACTTGATACACTGTAGCAGTCTGAAGCGCTGTCAGAAGATTTCTAGACCGAGTAGCGAAACGTCACTTTTTAATTTTAGAACAATTATAGTTCGAGAGCCTTTGTCCATGCTCGTAACCACAGTATAAATTATAACCCAGTACTCTTAACTCGATCCTATTCGTTGAAATAACAAAACACAATCACGCGATACACGATACGCACCCGCACTTACTGTGTTTTAATATTATGAACACACGGCTACCGATCCACCTATACATCAGCTGTACCTGCCTTGAGCTTCTATCATTCTTTTTTTGAATTCGTTCGTACAGCAGCGGTGCATCCCCGTCTTTTGTTAGTTGCCTAAGTATGTTCTTATTCCAAGGCGTAGTGACGCGTGACGCGTTCCGACCGTTTTTATGAAGACCTACACTGACATAACCTAAGAGGTTGTAAATATCTCTATAACAATTTAATAAACTGGTTTCTGGTGGCTAGTTTGTTGGCATAGTGATGTATGAAAAAAATCCGATTGCCATATTCAAAATAACATTACAAAATTTGTACTTAGCCGTACAAACGTTTAATCTGAAAAGTAGAAATTTAATCAAAATCCATTCAATAATTTATGCCTAAAAGAGTGAAAAACATACAGACATCCACACATCCTCACAAACTTAGTAGGTTATATTATAAATCACACTTAAGGCTAATCATGAATGATGGCCATAGGTTTATTCAACCTAAAAATCTAAATTTTCAATAGCAATTATGTCTATCAAACATTCTGATTCACTTTCGTATCGGTTAAAATTAGCACAGTCATAAGTAACAAACTATTGTATCGGCGCCGGCGCTCCTCAAGTATAAATTGACCGAGGAATCTAGGTTTCCGGGATGACGTCATCACCCAAGTCACACGCTAAGCTCCCACGCAAGGAATTACTAAATGGACAGTGGAACAGATACATTTAAATTAAATGCGACTGTTCACTGTCAGTGCAGATTACGTGGAACATGGCTTGGCTTACCACATCTACATACCAAATGAACCGTTTCGTTCAAAATCAGTGACCGTTTTAAAAACACCGTAACACAATGTCCATACGCTCTTTGCCTACTTATTGAACAGTGCCGTTACCGAACTACGCAGAATCTTAATGAGTGTTCGAAATTTAAAAACTTTTAGTTATGTGAGCAGACGCGTGCCGCCATTTTAATTTTCCCACGAGCATTGCATTCGAAATTTAAAATACATACACGCGCGTGAATTTGAATATTTTTAATAAAGGGTTGTGCGTTGCTAGTATCTTAATGGCTGGGTATAACAGCCTTTCTCGAACAATTAAGCAATTAATAGTAAAAATTAAAGTTCACATAAAAGAGAAAACAAATACAAATTGTAGGTGTAAATTCAGGAAGCAATTGTGTCCGATGACAAAGATGTGATTTAGTATCGTTCCACATCGCACTTGATCCAATTTCTCATTGTCATGCAGTTCATCTTTCACACGCGGCTCCGTGAAACCTGACGCGAAAATTAAGTATGTGTCACAACAAGAATACTGTGAAAGTAATGCACAAGCACGATAATCTAATGTCTTTATTGTGTATAAACTTTTTATTTCGATATGGGAATAAAAATGGATAGTCTACTCTACTCGCGATTCCGACACTTGCTCTCACGGAAGAAGGCAAATGAATGACATTTACCATGATTTTGAATAGAATAATAGTATGCATATCGTGCACACCTTAGGTCTGTTTTGCCGCCTTTTCCGTTCAGGCATGTGAATTGGAGCTCTTCATCTTAGAATAAATTTAAATTATAATTGTTACTAAGTGTTTAAACCTACTGACTATAAATAAGAAATAAAAAAAATATATATGTACTTGTATTATTTAAAGACTATTGGTTTGCCAGCTTTACATGGACATTTTGCCAATTAATTTTAAAAAGTCAACTACGTAATGAAAGGAATTGCAAACCAATTTATGTTTCATCGGAGCGTGTATAATAAAGATGCGTTTAATTAATTTAATAGTTTTTATCATCTCAAGAACGAGAGTCGGAAATGTTCAGAAGGCTAGTCTGCAAAAATTACTATATTTTACTATCCAACTACCTACTATAAAACGTGTTAGATTTTAATGACGATATTTGCATCTGACCGTGAATGTAGTTTTTACCAAAATCAATTTTAAAAGGCCTTGTTTGTTGTCTATGGTCGATGAGTTTTAACCATTGTTGTCCCTTTTATGGGCGAGTTTTAATGTCCCATATTTTTTATGTTATTTCTACAAATAGGCAACCAGTTTGTATCCCGTCAAGCTTGCTTACTTAGATTACAAGTCAAATGAGCATTCTGAGTAAGTAGACAGCGACAATGGACTATAGAGTAATAATGTTGTTGTGAAACTAATATAAACATGTTTGGATAAACGAGAAAAAGATGAATGCTATATTGAAGATATTTAACTATTCATAACTATTTTTATTTCGGTGCTAGCAATCATTCAGCAGGTAGTAATGATAACCTTCCAAATAATCTTACAACCAGATAAGAAACCTTCTTATAACTAATAAATCGTTGTCTATGATCGAATCTATGTCGTTTTATTCTTACCGCTCTTATTAAGAAAGTCACTGCCCGATTAGTTACTCGAGTGAATCTAGCTCGCTATTTCTCGGTTATATCGATTACCTAACCAGGTGGTTGCATCTCGATTACCTCATTCGATTGCGAAGGTCGCCGTGTGTCGATACATTGCCGTTTTTGTTTAGGTCAGACCGTTCTATTTTTAAATTTCTGTATACGGACGTAGAATAACTTTTTTTTATTTCACACGAAGGAATGCTTTACACGCGAAAAGAAGTTGAGGATTTTGTTTTTATGAAACTAAAAATTGGCGTAACGAATTGATTAGTTATTATGACTTCGAGTTAGTTAACTTGTATCTTGTATTGTGTGTAGTCTTGATTTTTAACCAATCCAGTGACTAAACTAGGGATTTACTTACATACAGCAGATTGTGAAATTGTCTACTTCAAATAGAAATAGTTACCTGAAAAAATAAAAACAGAATTAGAAAAACATTTTCACAATAAGGTAAACATCGATCACATAACATTGATTTCTATAATAAACATCATCAAATGAGAATGCTAGCAATGCGCCTAAGCAGTGTAGCTAATATTTTATCAGGACATAGATAGATAGTCTCGACGAGACTAAATTACTTGGGTTTTTAAGTGCTTTCCCTAATTAAATATCATAACATTTTGACACTGTCTTTGTTAAGCCGTGTCTCTTGCGACCTAAACACTTTAACAAAACAATTGAACAACCAATCAAAATGCTTGATTTCGGCTCACTCTTGTTAGAATTGAATGATATCGTTCAAATATCGATCTTTTAACAACAGTTAGGGTCGCAGGGAACACGGCTTTACAAATGTACCTAAGAGGCTGTAAATAGGTACTAATCCCTTTTCTATGATGTATATATCCATATCCATAGACAAACTAACATAATTACTACAAACTATTGACAGCGTAAATGACACCGATTGTCTATGAACATAACATGTCTTCCTCCGGGCAATATGGCGTACTTCCGGCTGCTTTCACACACCTAACAGTGCTCGTTTATCATCATGTTATCTTGCTATTTCTAATAACATAGTATGCAATTATAATACCTAGCCGATGTTATCGGTTTTGCAATTGTTCGACCAATGTTTGATCAAATTGTTGCTATAACTTTCGCAAGCTTGGAATGTGAGTTGCCAATATAATTACTATGGTTGAGCCCTAGTTGAATTTATCAATTGAAATGCAAACATTCGTTTTAATGACAGCATAATTGGTTAAAATATATAAAGAGCCGTCGAATGAAGCTATTGCCGGCTCTTTTGTTCCACTGCATAATAATAACAGTAACAAATAAATACATATGGCTCAGGATTATAAAGCAAAGATGAATTTTATCCTACTGCTTTAATAATGAATATCAAAATTGAAAAGTCATATCATGATCAAAATGCTCCTTATATTTTTTTTCAGCATCGTCTTACATACATACAGAAATTCACGCCTGTATCACATGGAGGTTGACAGAGACAACGGAACACTACCGTATATGCTTCGCTCCATACATACTTCTTTCGCTTCCTCAACATTCATACATCTCGTCATACATGCTCGCGAGTTTCGTCTACTTCGTACCAGATAAATAATGTCTTTCAGAAAGGAAATGTCCTTTCTGAAGGACATTTCCATTTATCTGGTCCCCATATGTCTTTAGTGGACGACCTCTTTCAGTACTTCCAGCTTTTATATCTAATTTTAAAGTTAATTCTCTTACTTAACTATATAAATCCAATCCAGTCCTTCAAACTTCTTAAAACAAAACGTAATCGGATCACACAGGCGTTTCCGTTTAAAAAAAAACAAACAGAATCTCTTTGTGTTCGTTCCGCTAAATGTTTGCACAAGAAACGAGTTTAGTACCAGTTCTACTTGAGTTATTCCTTGACCGAAGCCTGAGTCAATAGAAATTATGCATGTCGGATTATTCAAGTTATCGACCAGCAGACCAACATAGGAAACTTGAATTTGAGGTCGGGGCCTTACTATGTCATCATATTGCGACTCAAAGGCAGGCTCGCGGAATTCCTGAGGTACAAATATTATATATACGTCTCACAATAATTACGAAATTACATATATATCGATATTCCGAGACAGACCTATAGAGCGACTACAGCTTTAGAGGGCGACCACCAACACTGCGTCGCGGTCGACTCTAATCAATTTAGATAGTTCGCCAAACAAAATAGCCTAATATTAGGTACAGTGGGCCAACGAGTTAGCTATGCAGGGCAAAAAAAGTCATAGTAAAGACTTACTACACTAGTTATGGATAAGTGAGTTACATATCTATATGGTTGAAGGATTATTTGCGACCATGTGGCCATTGTAAGGCCCGATTGCCAATATGTTCTGATGGTCTTATTTTCACATGACCATACCATCTTAGCCTACTTTCCTGTAGCTTATCAGTGATGTCACGAACACTGAGGCTACCTTGAACATCCGCACATCCACCTGAGCATCTTCAATTTTGAGCTACGAGTACCTAGTAACTGCTCCAAATTATATATGTTTTACCAATATCGTATTTATCCACGTAAGTGCCAAACTATTTGCCATTGATCATCAAAAAATCACCAGTATTCTGAATAAGTTATTTAAGTACTAGCTTTTTCCCGCGGCTTGGTCCATGTGGAATTCGTTGTATTCTCGTAACAGTATTTAATGCACAGGTACCTATTGTGCAAACAACTTTACCAGCTTGAAAAAGCATTGGCATTTTGACATTAAAAACTGACAGTTCTATTTTATTTGTTTTCATTAACACACGAAGCACGTGCAATATCGCTGACTCACTTCCTCGGAACTAATAGATTACTCCGTATACTCGTACGACGCGACGGACGCCTTCACTTGTTTCCAACAAGGTCTTATGTTTTGTTTTACGTTGAACCGAACGTCTGCACGCGATTGTGCAAAAATATTTCTACATTTGTAATATTGTTCGAAGACTGAAATATTAAAACTGATGCAGTTTTATATTTTTACGGTCTATGGTTTTTTTTAATTGCGAAAAAAGTATCCTAACGTCTTTGTCCCTGACGTAAACTGTGTTTAACTTTTCTAATAAGCTAATTTGAAGATATATATTTACAGAAAAATATACATATTGGATTTTAAATTAAACTATTCTAATAACTTTATTTTTCATACTTAAAAATAATATGTCACTTAAAACATCTTGTAAAATATATTTCTTATAATAATAATATAGTCTTACATTCATAATGATTCACGTTGTTTATTATTAAAACTTTTAATTTATTTAATGTAACTTTATATTTCTTTAGTGTTTTTCAATAAATAATAAAATTATTACCTAAGAAAAAAAAAAAAAAAAAAAAATCTAACTTATTATTAGCTATAACGGGATATTTACCATGTATATTTGTTGTAGCAAGTTAACATGGTAGATAGCCCGTTATATCTAATAATTAGTAAGAAAATAACCATGTTTAGTCTGAAAACTTATATTAACTTAATCTAAACTTAATAAGTCACTGTCAGAAGGCCTCGTACCCAAAATGCTGACAGCATTACCGCGTTGTATTGCGATACTATGTCGCTGGCCGCAAAATAAGCCAGCATTTATAATTTGAAGTATACTTCGAGAAATTTCGAGGATGAGGACGTTGTTGCCCCGGGAGACACACCTAAGAAGCTGATGTAACACTATGTACATTATGTCTACACCGAAAATTAACATACATTTGGTGACATTTATTGACAATCTATATAAGATAAATTGGTGACGCTTTCGTAACATTAATATTCGTCACATATTTTACGGACTTTATCACTAGAAAATACATTTAAATATTTGGCAACTGGGTCACTACCTAAAAGTTAATATCAAAATTTATTAAATGCAGTTTGAAACGATAAAGAAGACTCAAAAATCTATTGACTGACATAGAAACGAAGGTACTATTTGAAATTATGCTTGTTACATAATTATATTAATTTACCGATTTAAAAGCAATATAATAGCTACTGCCTTGATGGTCTAGTGGTTAGCGTTTGCCTCTCACAGCGACGTCTTGGGTTCGATTCCGGGCAAAGTGTAATTTGTGATCTTTGCGTCAGGCAATCCTTAATAGCAGCACGGAGTTGAAATTGTAGCTGACGGATGGCGATAGACTCACCTTGTATCTCAACATAACAGGTGAAATGTGGGTGTTGTGCCACCTCCTTCTGTGTAATATAGGCGTGATGTTGTGTTATGATAGTATGTTATTATAACTATTCACAAAGCTCGACTACGCGTGCGCAATTTCAATTTGTCGCTTCACTTGACCGCTTCTAACATGTATATGAAGTTGTCAAGTGAAGTGGCTGTCAGCTGTGATGTCATACCATATTCTGCAACATTAGCAGTACTACGATGTAATGCAATTATAGTACTATGCATACTATGTCCAGCAGTTCAGGGTCAGAGCACACTTGTGCTCGTTTATTCAATTTGCGTATGGCGTAAACGTGACTATTGTTATGAATGTTATGATAGTTAATCATAACAATTACGTACTTAATTATACAATACCTAGTGAAAATGATTCATTGCATTTTTTGAATAATAATAGTTCACAAGTTAAGGTTAGTCTTTCGGTTTTCTTTGTCAAGCTGTTAGAAACCTTTCCAACGAATTGCAAAAAACGTTAGACTCGTTTTACATTAATAAAGTGCCAGTAATGAGCCTTACGTAAATAATATATATATAATAGCAGCCCTGTATCTAATACATGTCCTACTGCTGGGCTCGGTCCTCTTCTCATGATAAGAAGGGTTAGGCCGTAGTCCACCACGCTGCGCGCTGGCCAAGTGCAGATTGGTAGAGCCCACACAGCCTCGAGCACTTTTATGCACTCTCAGGTATGCAGGTTTGACCTTAGCTTACCAGTAGACCTTCGACTTAGCAGTCCTACAGACTTCCTTCCACTCGGTTATCGCTGCTTCTGTAGTAATATCTATCGTAGTCCTCTGGTAGATACATTTGCTATTGCATAAGAAGCTTTGAAACTTTACATCATTTTCGTTAACATCCACCTGCCCATATCCAAAACACTTGGGATCGGCGCAATATGATTTATTCTTCCACACTGCCTCATTCCCTCATTGGCCCATGGGACCTAAAAATACTCGTGTTGAACACCTCTGCCATACCCTTCTGGCTAATTTAGGCGTGATGTTATGTTATGTCTTACACACTTTGCTATCAGAAACAGACACCGGCTCAGCACTTACTTTTGCCAGCCTTACATCTTTTGCACAATCGATCCACCTTTTCTTCACAAGTACGTCACTATACGTATATCGGAAACAATTATTTAGTTCTCAATAAGTTTACGCTTCTATTACGAAGTCGAAGCACGCAACCGATTCAATATATTAATAAAATGGTTGAATATCGTTGCGTGTTTACTGATTGTGGATCAGCAGGGATATGGGTTATGTTATGCGTAATGATAATCGCTTTTAATAAAGATGGAAACTTTGATAGGTCGTGACTTTAATACAATTCAAGACTTAAACTGGACATATCCCCCATTTAATAAAAAAAAACCGGCCAAGTGCGAACGGACTCGCGCACGTAGGGTTCCGTACCACTATACATCTAAATAAATGTTTTCTTTATTCTTTATTATATTGGAGTCGATTGAATGAAAGGTAAAATGCGGTTTACGATTTATTACGTATTAAAAAAAAACTAATTATTAGATCTCGTTCAAACCAATTTTCGGTGTAAGTTTGCATGGTAATGTACATCATATATTATATTATTTTTACATTTATCATTCCTTTATTTCAAAAGTTACGGGGACACACATTTTTCCGCTTTGGAAGCGTCTCTCGCGCAAATTATTCACCGAATACATCTACTTACCAAGTTTCCACAGTATAGCTCTTATAGTTACGGAAAAAAGTGGCTGTGACATACGGACGGACAGATGGACAGACATGACGAATCCATAAGGGTTCCGTTTTATACTAATCGGCTACGGAACCCTAAAAACGTCATGATGAGGAGTAGTTGCGATATAGTGGCAGCTAACACTCACTTCAGATCAGCGTCAAGCTTCAGTCTGACAGCTGACCAATAAAATGAGGAATATTTTGTCTATTCCTTCTCCTATTGGCCATTTACATTTAGTTCCGTTTCGGTTATTGTTGTCAGGGATGAGTGCTTGCACGTAGTTTGTCAAGCATATCAGGATGACGATGAGCTCTCTCCCATCTTTCACCAAAATGCCATTAATATTTTCTTTTAGTCATCAATATTTGGTTGAAACATGTACAATGTTTCAACCAAATATTGATGGTTATGATGGACTCATTTTATTGGTCAGCGGTCAGACTGAAGCTTGACGCTGATCTGTAGTGAGTGATGGCTGCCACTGTATCACAACTAGCTGCGGATTGGTAGACTTCACACACCCTCGAGCACCTTTTAGGCACTCTCAGGCATGCAGGTTTCCTCACGACGTTTTCTTTCACCGTAAGCGAGCGATAATTTATATGATAAATACTCACATATCTTCGAAAAGACGAATCTTAACGATTTATTGATCGAGGTGTGTGCCGTGGGTTCGAACCCGAGACCTTTGACTTTGCAGTCCTACGGTCTCACACTCGGCTATCGCTGCTCACTTGCATACTCAAACAAAAGGATATATTACTACCTCAATAGTTTAACAACATTTGCAAATTGAAACCTAATTTAATGCGTAGATTCACGGTTTTCCATTAGATTTCGATTAATGTATCACTCTATTGAAACAACCGGCCATAAACATCCTCTCATCAATAGTAAAAGTTGTTTATCGATTCATTCTGTATCGATATTAATGACTCGTGATTTATTTTCAATCGATGTTTGATTTATCGATATTTTGGAGTTCATTAGATTTCATTCGACACACAAAATTAAGATCCGTAACATTTGAAGAGGTCAGTAGATGATAGGATTGGCTCATCCTCTTTAGTTTTACCTACTTAAGTTTATAAGTTTTGGCATTAAAAACAAATCAACATTCAAGAAAAAAATTAATTGCATCTTCCTTTCATCTGGCTCCATAGAAGATTTTTTGTTATAGAAGTTTTTTGACATGCTAAGAAACTATCATCAATCATGTGCGGCTGTAGCGCAATGGATAAGGCATCGGTCTTACGATCGAAAGGTCGTGGGTTCGAATCCTGGCCATTACACCACGGACGTGAACTTCCTCCGAACACAAGAGAATTAAGCTTAGCTGGAGGGGGTTAACAAGCATACTAGTAATTTCTATTTGCCAATTACTAGTAAGCTTTTTTTAAAAAAAAAATGTCTTTCATAACTAGTATAATTACATTACTACTCTAAATTAAATACTCCTTTTGACCAAATAATAGAACATCCTAAATTTGAGGACAATAATTCCTTTACATTTTTCAGATTAATACTGCATGTACGCATGTTCAGTTGCAGAAAACTAACTGACCGATCACTTAACCAATTTCGATTTTTGTAGCTTCGTTATAAATACAGCGTCTAGTAGACGCCAGGCAAGATAGATTTAGTCACGTTTTGTCATATTTTTATATTTTTCATGACAAAAACGCGCAATAATTTGTCACGCGCTCGTATGCTTGCCCTCATTGACTATACTAGCAAGAAATGCAGTCGAAAATTAACAAAGATCATCTATCTTAGCGTGCGTTTCACCCATTTGAATGCCAAAATTAAAATATTCTGTGTGAAACGAACCTGTTACAATATAACTTTGGAAAGTATATCAGAGCGTTATTTCCTCTTGCGTTTTAAATGCATGCTTATCATTTGGTAATGTTATGATATAAGTGATTTAAGAGCGACCTAATGTGGGAAAATATTGTTATCGTGAGAATTTAAGTGCGTAATCAGTTCATTTGTCAATTAAATATTGTTACTGAATATATAGGTTTTGGTATCAGTAATGGCAAATCTTGGCATGGAAAGCTCCAGTATTTTTATCATTTGCCGTTTCAGGTAACCTGAAACTTGATTACTTTTATTGCCAGTATTTATCTAACAGGGTCAACGAAGATATTAGAAGAGAAGGGCTTGAGTGATAGATAAGACGGCTGACAGAGGAAAATGTAGGGAAAAGATGTTTTTCTTTCTGTTAAATTCATATTAAATTAAGCTCGCCTTTGTACATGAACTTTAGTATTAATGTTATCATCTGTTTTTTGTGTGTGCAATAAAGAATTTGAATTTGAATGTTTTAAACTACAATTAAACTAGGATAAGGACAGGAAGAAAAAGATTACTTTAAATGGCGTCTGAAAGAGAAATACCAAGGGTATTCCCATCTCCTCACCTGAAGTTCTTACGGTTTTAGTCAGTACATATCTTAGGAATCTATTCATAACCAAACCAAACCAATTTTTCTTGAAGAAGCAAAAGACGCATGGTCATAACGTAGTCACATAGCATGTCTTCTAAACCTAAGCTAAAAATGTATGATTTTATGTCAGTAAGTACAATGTATGTATGCTAACCAGTAATTTCCTTCCTCACGCACACGTAACCGCGTAGTACGAAAGAAACCGTACAAATACCATCGATGTGTATCAATTGCTATATTTAGGTCAACCCGTGCAGTCGTCATACAAAACAGTTATGTAGTCGGGTAAAAAAAAATACCTATTGAACACGAGAACCGAGAGCATTTAGTTATCTAAGAATGTTTGATGTAATGAATAGCAGCTATTATTTTTAAATTTATAATTGTTTTTTTACATGCTTTGTTTAAGCCACTCTTAACATACTAATGCGACTAACCATCGATAAAAAAATCGTGTAGGAGGAGCGTGAGTTGGATAGCTCAGTGGTTAGAGCGGATGGACGTAATCCAAATGCCGCTAGAACTCCAAGTTAAATCTTTGACTGTTCTTAGATAAGTTGGCAAAGCATTATTATTTGTATTATTATGTTTTTTTTTTTCAATGTGTAAAAGACGATATTTAGTCACAGATAGAAATAAATGCAGGCGGTTGTTACTACCTCTAGTCTGCCCAGAAAAAGAGTTCTACTGACTGCATCATGTTGATCAAATTAAACCTAAGTCATGGGGGCGGTTATATCCTGTCATGACAAGACACTGATGAGCATCACTTAGATTGTTCAGATAACCATCTTTGACAGCCCGACACTGTTGATCGTCTTATCTCACTCTATCAACGATTGTAAATGGTTCTAATGTAAACGTAACCTTAGGAGAACAACCTGCAATTAGTTTTTAACAGATTTTATTCTGCTTCTTTCAACTTAAAGCTGGCAGGTTTCCTCTTTAAAAAAAACAAATGATTTGATGATGTGTAAAACCTATCCTACCAAAAGTAGTAGTTTTCAAAATTTTGCTCATTGATAGACATAACTGTTGTTAAATTAACTATTGTAAACAGGATGGAGGGAGTAAACATTAAAGTCCTACTTTTAATGACAATTATTAGTATTAATTCGGATTTGGCCCGTTTGTCTAGAAAATCTTTATCCTAATATATTTGTATCCTATATACATACATGTATAGGCAACATATATAATATATATATATAAGATGTGACATGGAATATCAAGGTATGTCTTACAGTCAATCAGTTTATCATCATCATTGTAGCAATACATTTTAAACATTAGTTTATTTATTTAAAATACAAGTTAACAGTATAAAACCTAAACACTTATATTCTAGAACTAATAATTAAAACTTAAAACTAAACATAAAATATAAAATAATAAAATTTACAAAAAAAAACTAAAAAAGGAATATATACATTTACAAATTTGTTACGGCTTATCATCGAAGATATCCAGATCTATTCACTGAACGAGCAAGGACTTATTAATATCACTTTGCAGCAGTTTCTAACACACAATTATTTACCTTCTTACCCAATACCAATAAACTTCAATACAAACTGAATATTTATCACACCAGCAAATAGCCAAACGAATAAACAGTTCCCATCCTCGAGCCAACCAATAATCGTAAAGCATTGAATGAACACAATTTATCTTTATCTGGTTAAGTTAAATAAACTAAGTCTTAACAAAGCGATCGTTTCAATTGGCCAACGCAATAAGGCTCGAGGCGCTGGAATTATATTCCGTAGTTAATTCACCAGTAGGAAAGTTTCGAACTAACTAGCAATTTCATTACAATATGTATTGGTGAAATTAATAATTTGTTTTGATATTGAAGCATTTTATTTCGGAAATTGATTGGTTATTGGACGATTATTGTAGTAAGTGAATCGAAATTATTTCGTCTACCTACTCATAAGTTAAATCAAACGTTATATAAACCTTATATTTAATAACTGGTCAAAGCAATAATACCATAAATATGTATTGAAGAAGTCCGTGAGTTCATAGTGCATTATGAACATAAAACTTTTTAAAACTTATGAGTCGACTCCCAAACGCCGTGTTTTCATACTAACGTAATATGGATTCTATTTTTTATTAGTTTTTATTTATTAAGATGTGTCTAGGTATAATAATAGATAAAAGCTTAATAATATAAAAATTAAACCCATTCAACTTTTGTATGGAAAACAGCCAAGCAATTGTTCCCCCTTAAGCTTATCGATTATATAGTGTGCGATATCGAATCATATTGAGATAAGGGTAGGTTGATGAAAAATGGATTTGGATAAAGGTAATGACTAATGACACAAATAAAACAGACATACGTGTTTTTTTTTATACTACGCCCACAGCGAACGAACGTGTAGTCCACCTGATGGTAAGTGGAGTACAGCCCATGGACATCAACAATCCACAAAAGCAGATTCGCAGCGTCGCTGCAGCTGAGGACTATGGTGTTATGCCTCATGTGCCAGTAATTTCAGGGCCTGATCTCACCACCATACCGAAACACAGTAATGGAAGCACTACTATTTGGCGGCAGGTTAAAGGTGAGACGGTGGTGCTGCCGCCCTCGAGCTCATTCACAAGAGCCAGTACCACCAGTAGTCAGACAAATTTCTTAACAAAAATCGCAATCTTAGTCTTTTTTATTCCACAAGGCTCCCTAAGTCGAGGTATAAAGAGACTTACTGTTAGATAATTTACATAGTGGCGTTAGTACGAGTGAAAGTACAATTATCACCTGTGATACCGCGTTCGCAGGACTGTGTGTCCTCCGGCCTAATGCAGTAATCTCAGCCAATCAAATTAATTCCTGCTTGACACCTTTTCCTGCTATCGTGGGCTATGATGTGATATCGAGATTGTAAAGACTACTACACACAGTGCCGGCGGCAATACCGCCGGCCTTATGCCGAGCGGCTTTGCCGCCGGCAATACAAGCCGCCGGCACAAGCCGCGAAAAGCCGCGACGCATCATTCCGGTTGAGACAGTCAGATAGAACGCTAGTGAAGTGCACATTTTGTACAGGAACGAACTGACGCCGGCAAGCCGCGTAACCCGCCGGCTCAACCCGGCGGCCATGCCGGCGGCTCCTTTGTGCGGCAAAGCCGGCGGTTTTGTATGCCGCCGGGTGCACGGCGGCTTGACCGGCGGCTTGCCCGGCGGCCCTGCCGCCGGCACTGTGTGTAGGCACCTTTACACTGTCATTTTGTAGGATGTAGTTTATGTGTTTGGAGCCGGTTAGGGTAAATACGAGTGTCATAAGCTTTGTAAATAGCTGTTTGATAGTTAGTGGTAAATACAGTCCATGAAAATGCATTATGTAGGTACTGTTAATGGTGAGCGAGAGTCCGAAAGGCAAAACCTTGTGTAATTTTAATTATTTAATATTTTTTAAGAAAATTACAAATTGACACATCAAAAGTCGGACACAGAACCAAAAAACTGGTCATAAGTGACATAAAAAACTATCAAAAATATTAAAACTAAAACCTATCAAAAGGAGGCCCGTGTCGCTAACAGGTACTATTTAATATTTTTTAAACAAGCACACAACGCTATCTAGACCTACGCTAAGCAGAGCTTGTAATATGGGTATTAGACTAACTGATACTTATACACATATATACTTTCCTTTGATATATTGCAATACCTAGACCAAGACAAACCTCCATGTTAATGCACACAAAATCGTACCCGTAATCGCAGACAGGTACACTACCAAATCCGCCATCCGGTTGCATTGACGACGCGATGGCGGATTTGGTAGTGACGACTCGTCAAATATTGTAGAAATATAATGTATCTGATTAGGATATTATACCTAAATGCCGTTTGAGTACTATAGGGTACAGTTTTGTTATCAGAATAATGTAGTACAATAGAGAAAAAAGTTTTTTTTTTAAATAATTAACAAGAGATTCCTTCTTAGTACCTACATAAGAAACACTTCAAAGGTTTTCGCAGCCATAACAAATATCATAGCTTTAATTCAATAGCCTGGAAATGAATAATTCGTCAATATTTCGATCAGAATAAGGAATGTTAATAAAAATCTCATTGTCGAAAACCATACTTCACAAAATCATGGTAGTTGTCTGTAACCCGTGACCGTTTACCACTTCGAACGACCCACAAATTATACCGGTAGACCACGAAGCAGTCATTACAAGCATAACTCTTCTTTTTGAGTTCACCGTAGTTGGGTACACAGATGTTTTGATAAAAATCTTCGCTACTATAGTCCATCTTTGACAAAATCGTGAGATGACAATAGATTTGTTGTCTCACCCGTGACTGGTTGCGTCACTATTCAGTACCCAGTGTCGGTGTCGGTATCGCACCGACGTATCTCGAGCACCGCCGGCTAGCCCTTCAACCTGTCCTTTCAATTTTATTACTACATAGGAAATAATAGACTTTATAGTATTACTATAATGTACAGATGCCTCACGCTGTGCTTTAAAATTAAATGATAAAAGATTAAAAAAGTTATAATCATAATAATTTGGATTTTTTACATTAGATACTAAATTAGAACGCCATGAAAAGGCCAAATACACATATTCTCTCACACAAGCACACCCAGTTTCAGAATAAATTATTGTGGATTTTTTTTTTTTTTAAACTGCAGTCTGCAGCGCACAGGCATGGTAGATATTATGTTTATATCGATAGTCTGCCTCGTGTATTTTTTTATTTATAAATATCAATATTTTAAAGTGGTTTAAGCCTACGAGAAACCTTTTGAAGTCGATGCGCATTTTTTTGAGTACGTTATTGCACCCACGACAAATTCAATGGTGTTAAGAAATTAACTACATACAAAAAAAAATTGACGTTACTTATGTCATGTTTTATAGCTATTCAATTAATTTGTAACTTGTTTTCATGCTTGTAATATTGAATTGTAGAGATTTATCACAATTTTTATGTATTTTAGTAATAATTATAAACGTAGTGATACTTTGGAATATTTTATAAAAGTAATTTTACGCTAGCAACATTTGAACTGTAACGATTGTTTTTGGAAAACGACTCTGTTATAAAAATGGCAACTGTTGTAAATTTGAGCTCAGTCTTTATTTGTAAATCGTAGCGAATAGAAGTGAAACCTTACTGTTTGTACGTTTTTAATTATAATTGGTGTTGAAACCTTTGCCGCGTATTATTTCAAAGTATAAATTAAATAGAAGTTCATAGACTCAGTATTATCCTATCCCGAATTACCCGACGCATTAGAGTCAAGAATAAGTATCATCAAACCTGCTACCAGCTAAGATCTAGGCCATGATTGGTGAGCCTTCTGTCCACTAGTACATTGTTCTTTCAGTGTTACATCTAATGGTTAAAGTTCACTCGGTTCCCGGGCAGGGCACTTGCGAAATTCAGCGATAAACTCGACCAAACGACTTCACAATGATATTTAATCACGAAATAGAACAATGAACATTGGCTTTTGTTTTTAGTATTCATAATAGTTATATGCACGATTTCTGTCGATTTTGTTATTAGTGTGTGTGTGTGTGTCTAATTCTTCATGGATATAATTATTTAAGTCATATATTTAACTTAACAAAAGCATTGTTTTTAGCCTGGATTTTGCCCTTTGCCATCGTATATTATTAGATTAGCCATTCAAATTCAAATTCAAATCATTTATTTTCATAGGCCCCAGGAGGCGCTTGACATTGATGGTAATTCCACAAAAACCAGCTTTTTTATCGTAAATAATATACTTTATTATAAGTATACAGTACAGTGACGCAACCTATAAAAATAAACTACATAAAACGGTTAATAGTAAAACACGGTTCGGCCCAAATAAACCGAGAATCGAATAATTGTGTGAGTGAAATCGATATTAATTACATACGAGCAGGCAAAAAAAGTCAGTGACGATTTTATCAAAAGACAGTTATTTCGTCAACTTGACAGAACTGTGTCATTATTAAAAGAAAAGCCGAAACTTGATAGCTTACAAGACATTTTTCTAAAAGATTTTATGTTTTTACCGCAAGTCGTAACTGTATACAATTTCAAAGCTAATTAACGTGTCAAATACTAGGAGCAAGCATTATTTTGCAGCATGAGTTTAATTTTCCAGAAATAATAAAAGTTGGCCTCTGTCATCAAAAAAACATTCCTAATCAACATAGATTCAAAGTTTCAATTTTTTTTTTGTTTATTAAAGAAACAGTTGAAAAAGATATGGGATTGGTAGGATTTGACTGTTTAGCCGTAGACCGTAGCTGGATGGCTAAAGCGGCTGCCCGGTGTGCAGTAAGGTCGCAGGTTCAAATCCTGCCGGTCCCATATCTTTTTCAACTGTTTCTTAGTATAATTAAATTCAATCTAAGTAATGTACCAAACGCTCTCTAGAGAACCCCTATTAAAACGAACTCATCTCCATGAAAATTGCTATAGAGATAGTTGTAAGTCCCACAACGGACATAGGCAACTTCTTGCCGACATACCACGCAAACCCGCGGACGGAAGCTAGTTATAAATAAATATCTATTTCTAACACTTTCGCTTGATAACCGGCTTATCAATAACTTCAAACAAATATTCCCAACATGGAACTGTGCGTGATAGTGCATAGGCGGGGTGTGGGAACGGGTGGAGTTGTTAGCAAGATACACGACGAATACAAGGAAATAGATGAATTGGACTGGCACTTAAGAAGTTTCTCATAATATTATTAAGCAAATTATAGCTTTGTTATGACTTTTTGTATTTTATATAATATTTAAGTTGGAAAATTGAAGTCATTGCTGAATTGGCAAAATCTCCTGGGGCGTTTACCCAGGGGGTGCAGGATTCTTAATTTTTTAACTTTAATATTATATGAGAAGTTTCTCCTTGAAGACTTCAACTACATAATAATATGAAAGAGGTGTGCATATGTATATGACGTAAATAGCGTAAGGGCGTTTATTGGTTGTATGTGGCAGGCAACTACAGCTAAAAAGCAAAAATATTGCATTATGTCTTCACTACATATAAAGAAAAATATATTTCTTGCGGCAAAAGATTGGCATGTTTCAGGGTCCAGCCAGAACAAACAAGGCAGAGCAAGTCATTACTCCTAGGAAAAATAACACTCTCATTCATTCATACAATCTCATTGAGTGCTTTGGTCGTGTTAGTCATGTATGTATTTTATTTATTCACAAACTTGTGTTATTCCTAGTCGCGGCGACAAAATGGAATTAAACCGTACGCGGCGGTCAAAAGATCTAAAGTCATTTGGTTCGATCATATGACATAAATACATTTGGCTGCCGCGTCTAAAATTATGTTAAGTAATGTGAAAAAATTTAAAAATCATTTACTACCTCGATGGTACAGTGGTTAGCGTATGCGCCTCTCGCCGCGAGGTCTCAAGTTCTCCCGGGTCATGCAAAGTGTTATTTGTGACCTTTCCGTCAGGAAATTCGATGGATGGATTCCGTGAATGGCGATAGGCTCACCCCCTATTCCATGAAACCTAAACATAACAGGTGAAGTGTAGGTGTTGTACACCTCCGCCACATCCTTCTAGGTAATATAGGCGTTATGTTTTGTTTTATTATTGTAAAGAAAGTGCTATTATTATACTAAGAAACAGTTGAAAAGATATGAGACCGGCAGGATTTGAACCTGCGACTTAATGAACACTGGGCTGTCGCTTTAGCCATCCAGCTACGGTCGCCTCTTGTCAGAACCCTAAATTTCTCAACTGTATGTTACGACATTTCGTGACGTCACGTTCATCCATTTGTTCCTTACTTTAAGTAGGATACAAATTAAATAAAAAATTCTTAGTATAATTTGCTAAGCATAGCTAAATGCTATAAAAATAATCAATTAGAAGTGCTTTTAATGTTCAACTTAGTGCAGCAAAGCTAGCAATTAATTTGATTACAGATTCCTTTTAATTGTTTTGTGAGAGGAGGAAAGACCACCTCTATTGAAATATTTAATATTTTTATCGGGTCTTTAAAAACAAATCGATATCGAATTACGACTCGATTTTATGATTCGAAAACAAAAAATTATGTTCCTTATGTAATGTTCGTTTTACTTTCACTCAAGAAAAAAATTAGCATGACTATATTCAGAGACCTAAAACGCTTTGACGCAGGGATTTTTGTTAATATTGTATAATTATAAATGTGAAAGTCTGTAATTTTGTTGCGTAATTTCGGTCACTTAATATTGCGATGAATTTTGTGAACGTTTTTGCAGATCACATGGGATGGCCTGAGAAAAATATACTCGTTAAATAGGTCCGCAAAACCACGCCACGGTAGAGCCAAGGAGAAAAGTAGTAAATCGCAAAAATATAAACTTTTTCAGTTACTACTACTACTACCTGTTATGAATTTATTAATTCTTAATATGATACAATTGAAGATTTAAAATTACACTATACTATTAAATACGTTAAAACTAAATATAAACCTAGCTATATATACAAATAAAAAATAATACAAAATTATTAAATAAAATATATCTACTAAAAAGTTTAGGTGTCAAAAATTACGTCCGCATCGATGTCGACCGCGGGTAGGCTGCCACGTTGTATGGCAATGCTGATCCTTTGTCCAAAGTAGAAATTAGCCTTTTGGTCGCGTGAAGACTACTAAAACTACTACTAGAACTACCTGTTATTAAATCAATACTTAAAGAATGGTTTCTCAGTGACAGGCAGATAATGTTGCCTACCAGTGAGAAACAATTCACCAAATAACAGTGTGCACTTTTGTTTATTTAGTTGTGTAGATTTAGATACTGAAACTATTGTTAGTCAGTGTAAGTCGTTTAGTTATAAAATGAGCGTTTCTCGCCATCAAACGTAACAGTTTGGCGAGTTTATAATGTGTTAACAAACTTACATTGTAGAAATGATAAATAAATGATTTGAACAAAAAATACCTAAAAAAATCGTAACACCGGTTAACAATAGTCATTTTATTTTTACTTCTAAAGTTTTTAAAAGAAAATTGATGGAAGTAATTACTCGTACGTCTCACCAAGGATATCCGCTCTTTCCCAAAATGTATCAAACAAAGAAATCCTTTGTTCAAGACTAAAGGAGTTCGTTAAGTCCTTTGTCCTGTAATTATCCCATGTTAGTCAGTCAGCAACTGGAAGTTCATGGTTTGAACTTTGATTTTCCGGTGTAGGTACTGTTATACCGAGGATACTAATCGGCTTTTTAAAAAAAAGGAAAAACGAACTCAATAAAAGAGTTTATTAACAAAAGCGAATACAAGGTCTATGGAGACCTTTTAAATGTCCAAGAACGTGGTCAAACCCGTTTGACTGTCTAACACGAACTGAGGTGACGATAGTCAGATCAGAGGCAGGATGACACCCCATACAGAGACGCTGAGTCAGCAGCTTGTTAGCATTTCTATGTAAAAGTGTAGGGATGGTACGTTACAGTACGTACGCTGTATCTCAGGCGAAAACAACGTGTAAACACACAGTAGAATTTATTTCGCCGACACTTTGAATTCAAGCCTTACTTTTATCGAAAGCGCTGAATTCGAGTCCAAGAGGAATTTAAATCTCTACGTTATTTAACTTAATCTTTAAGCTTAGGCTAAGAACTCAGCAAGCTTTTTTCTCCCGCACCCGGAACGGTAGATATTTATGAAAAATTGTAAGTTCTTAGCCATATACTTTTGCCATGTCCGTATGACCAAATTAGGCGTTATAATGTAAATTAACTATCTAAAACATCTATTGTATAAAAGGGGTAAATTTCATATTATGATAAAGAAATTAAAGATAAGTCTATCTTCCTCTTTTCTCGGGTTATAACTAAACGTTTCATTTAATTTTGTTAACGTAGCTATTTATTTTGACCTGAAGTGGACCTTGGCTTCCAAATCGAGATCTCGCTATGATTGGCGTTCTTTGTAGTCTCGCGCCAGGTCAGGTTTATCAGTTTATATATATAGGCTATCTGCAGGCTAGAGCTAATTAGTTTCTATAGACATACTTTTCCTATTTGCATAACTAGTAAAGCAACCTAACACTTTGTAGCTTCAATTAATATGTTCTCTTCCGAACATATTTACAACATACCCACAGTGTTAGATGTTACATCACAAATCAATCAAATAAAACACTTCACAAGTTTGAAAGTTCATCAGCATAAAACGATAAAACTGTAAAATGGCGCCGGCGCCGCGCCGTTGTGAATTACAACTACCATAAACAACTATTACCATAGACAATAATGGTAACGAACACTTTCAAATATAACTTGTCTACTACCAAGTCTAAATCAGTGTGTTATGTAGTATGATGGTATACCCCTTAACATAATATAATAAATTACTATTAAAATTTTGTTCTTGTTTAAAAACGACGCCCGCACGAGAAATATCTCCTGTGTCGCGGAATTGATCACAAACATACATTTCACACACATCTATTTCTAATGAGTGAATGACAATTATATTGCGTTTATTTTAGTTACGTTAGTGGAACTATTACGACCTTAATGCACCAAAATAATAGCTAATTTTGCTATATAAATTAAACTATCCTTCTGTTTTTATAGAACTTAAAAGTTTACAGATAAAGTCTAGTCTAGTCCCCTGATACCTCACGCTGGGATCGGTCTATTGTCAGTCATCTAACCTTTCAGACTCAACTTTTTTACTACTTTCAGTGTTAGTAAATTTCGAGTTGTAACACGTTGTCTAAAATTCGGAATATTTAAAAGAACCATATTTATATACATACGCGGGGGCAGGTAGTGACGATGGAAAGCCATGTGCTTACATATCTTTTATACAACATAACAGTCATATTTTAACAACAGATTCTATGTACCGTTAACTCACTAGCATTCTTTACAATTTAACACAACCTTACATCACTTTACGAGCACTATAAAGTAGAGAGAGCTAATTATAATTAACAGATCTCCGACCTGATATTGCATAATTTCTTTAATTAGTTGACCTATTGAAATTACTATCGTAGTTTACAATTAGTACTAGGAGGGTTAGGAAACGCAGTGAAGGAGTAAAATTGATGAACATCTGCCATAATATACTGCCTCGATTGTGTAGTGGTTAGCGTATGCGGCTCTCATCGCGAGGTCTCTAGTTCGATTCCCCGGTTGGGCAAAGTCCTATTTGTGAACTTTTCGTCAGGAAATTCACAATAGCAGCACGGAGTTGGAATTGTGCCAGATGGTTAGCGACAGGCTCACCCTCTATCTAACCTATAAGCCTATAAATTGGTTTAGTCAGTTACCTTAGTCAGTAAAAAAATTAATTTGTTCTCAAAGCAAACCCACCCTTACACTACTTAACTTCACGACCTATGTTTTACCAGATTGTTAATAAATATAATTATAAGTGAGTTCATACACGCGTGCGTGTTTCAAAGAACTGAGGTGTCGAAGCAAAACTTGGCAAAAACATCGTCAAACTACGCAAAATACGCAGCATTGTAAGTGTAAAATGCTTAATTACAATCATTTAGTGCCATTAATAGCACAAGTGGGTCTGTCAAGCACGTTCTAGAGTAATTAAAACAAAAATAGTAGCATTCTTGGCTAACTATTATTGCTCAACTGAGTGGACACTATCTGGGCATTTATCGATAGGGTTGTTACGTTTCACATGTTTATTGTTTAATACTTACCTTTAAAAAACGTCTGAGTCACAAATAACTATTGTTTCTTAAGAATCACTCTCCCAAGATGCCTAAAAGTTAAAGAGTAGAATGGTAATGATAGTGAAAAATATCGATCGACGTCAGATAACTATGCTACCAGCAATCGATGATCGATTAATGTAATAAAAGGCTAAATGAAAATGAAAAATCTTAATTTTAAGTTTTTTTTTAATTAAATCTCGCCAAATTTATACTACAATGATAATAACAAAAACTACTTTAAGTTTAAGTAAAGCAGTGATCTTTATTTCGCGAGCTTTTTTTCACATAATCTATACAATTGTTAGATGAAATATTATTTATTTATTTATTGCGAGCGTATAGTGTCAATGCCACAACACAATGGGTCCCAGACAATAATAAACGACAACGTGGCAGACCCAAAAGGAGATGGCGGGATGAATTGGATTCATGGCAAATTGACTGGACACTACAAACCGCAGACAGACATAAGTGGATAAAGGGAGGGGAGGCCTTTGCCCTGCAGTGGGACACTATAGATGTAATAGAAGATACGAAATGTTTCTCTTTTTTTTACTGAAAATACATTTCGCATAAAACTTGTGTGTGAACACGCAAAAAGACAAGATTGATAGGCTATCAATCTTTAGGTTACAACAACTACTAAGTAGCACCTTTTGTAGAGTGACAACCCTACACAAATCAAACAAAAAGCAACCGTGGCCAACTGGATCTAGTTTAAAAGCATAAACGAATCGAATGGAAGTCGCCGTGAGAACTGTACAGTACTTACAGTGCGACAATATTGCGACACGGTACTAGCCGATAACAAATATAGGTTACAATTACTTCTATGGCTGAATGTATGGTGCACATGAACGGTTCAAGCTATAAAGAAAAGCTTTAATATAACATCATGCCTATATTATCCAGAAGGGTTTGGCAGAGGTGTCTAACGATACTGAGTGTGCTTGTGTGAGTGAATGTGTGTATTTCACCTTGTCATTGGGACCATTGGATAGTGTAATTGCTTCTGGCGTTCTATCTAATGTAAAAAATTTAACTTATTTATTTAACTCCAATTACAGTTATTTTGAATTGCATAAGTAGGTATTTTAACTAGGCTTTTCTACTTTTCTTTAGGTATTATTTTCCAACAGAGGCTTCAACAATGTAATGGTTTCAATAAAATTGTTAATTATTTATTTATTTATTTAAAAACTTTCTGCACAAAAATGGTAAATGGGCGGACTTAATGCCGTAGGCAGTATCTACCAGTCAACCTTTAGGTGATGCAGAGACGACAAGTGATAGAGCTGAGAGTTGGTTGGAAACAAAAACCATTACAATTACTCAATTAAATACATCAATATAAAGATTATTACACTACAAAATACTTAACTACATAACCTTATTAATTATTATAATCTCTTGCTTTAGAAGCTTATGTTGTGTGCCTATCTTTTCTAAATTTTGCATAAAATATACCATGTTATGTTTACAAACCTTTTAATCTTTAACTACAATGGCAACAAACAATAACGTGGCGTTACGTAATATTACATTATCGCTCCTTATCCAATTTGCCCTACTATACATGTAACAACTTATGGCTTAGTATTTCTTCTGGTTTTCATACATTTGAGGAAAAATATGAAAGAAAGAAAACAAATTTGTTTAGTTACAAAAAACAGGACACGATAAATAACAATATATAATAAAAAATGTAACAAAAGAATATTTTAACATTATGCCCACAGTTGTACCAAATAGGTCCTATTTCAGCATTATGTCGGACTCAAGTCTTACGCTGGTTTTCGATCAGGCCTAAGTGACAACACGGATATCAACATAGCTACACTACTACCCACAAAATTTACACTACTACCCACACACACACATACTTACTCGTAACTGAACTCAGTTCTTACACCCCATAACAACTTTAAATAAGCTTTAAATGTTAGATATTTTACAATAAAATTATGCATGGAAAAGATGGCGATATAATTTTCTTTATTTTTACTATTTTGCAAAACACCCTATGCCTACTATAAAAATTTTACTTTAGCTTGTTATCTCGCTCTCTCTCGCTATTTAAAATTAATTTCCTACCTACAAGTAGCAAATAGTACAGAAGGTTACAGTGTTACTACATCGTCACCACCACCATTAATTACCAATTAGTGACTTGACGCGTGGAATGAGAATGAGGCAATCAACTAATAAAAACTTATTACATATCGGAGCCTTGTTAACTCATTAAAAGGTTCAATGACAAAAAAACTCATTAGCTTTACACAACAGAATCGTTTTAACGGATTTTAGGCAATGAATAAGTAAATTTATTTGCAGTTTATCTGGTGGTAATCAGTAATGAAGCAGCTATAGCCAAGTGTTAGACCGTAGCACCGTCGAAGGTCCTACGGTCCTTAGGTTAGGTTAAAAAAAATATTATTACTGCCGCGCGTTGGTATTTCCACAGCTGTCTAAAAACAGGTCAACAAAATGATTGTATCATTTGAAAAAAAACAAGATGTAAAAGCAATTGAACATTGAACTATTAAACAATGGCTTCTTTACGTGTGCTACTTCTGCCAATCTCTATAATCTACAATAGCACATCAATATTTAGATTGCCAGATTGCCTTAATTCTTATCTTTATTGCTAGAAAGTTTCCAGGTCAAATCACAACCATTATAAAAGATTAATCATTATTGAAGCATAATTTTCTCATCATAACACATTAATGTTTTATTGACAAGTTTGAAAGTATCGATTCTTATAAAGATATATAACTGGACGTCCTATAGACAAGAAGGGCGATGGATTATTGGTTTTAAATAAATGTCATCTATCCTGATTCTAGATCTAGATCATGAAATTCCGGGTTCAGAAAGATGTCTTAAACGATTAGAGAAGAGTGGTAACCATTCGTCATTGATGTCTAAAATTTTATATAAGAAACAGGGAAACAAATATCTTTCGAATCTATTCCTCCCGCTTCTCGGGCAAGTGGCGGATTTACATACTTTATTTTCCACGGCCATATTTTGTCTCAAGTTTGATAAGTAAGATTTAATTTAAAATGTAATAAAATACTAGATAGAAGTTAATAAATAAAAATACCATTTTCTGATGTTAAACAAGCCTCCAAATCATCCACAAATTGCGTTTATACTTTGGCCCCCTTTAATCCCACCAGAGCGTATCAATTTCCAGTAATCTAGAAGTCGTGTAGTTATTAAATGTAGCGTTTTCTCATTACTCTAACTGCTACGTACAAGACAAGGCCTACATCAATCAATAATGTAGTGCAATAGGCTTACAGCGTAATACTATACCCATGTTCCAATAGCTTGTAATTTTCGAACATTTTGTCGGCAATTTCATAGATGCAAGACAGACAATATGACCCTAGATCGCTTATCAAAATAAACATGCATGCATTTATATGTCTATTGTGCAAACGCAGGTACTAAATTTCAATACTATTATTGAATATTTTAAAGTATGTGTTTTTCTAACGACTTGAGCATGATATAAACAACGCGGTGACGAAGTGGAACATTAGCAAGTCAGCTTTGGAGTAACCGTGGCGACTGCCGTAAATCTTTAAATGGCTACCGGGATCAAAGAGTTAGCGGACTCTGTGAAGTACGGGAGGTCTTTTTATTATTATGAAAGGCACCCATTCACAAACCAACTTAGCCAGCGTACCAAGTTCAATGAATGAACCGTATCTTCCACTGATTTGAGAGCAAATACATCGGTCTATGAAAAGCTGCCAAAAATTCAGATATGCTATTATAAAGGACAGGAGACAAGATATTACATAATATTACATCTCCTTTACCATAAATTTCAATATCCAAACTACTAAGCAGGCACACAATAGCAAATGCAGCGACTTCAAAGTTAAAACGCAAGCGGTCTTCACTTTAAAAGTAAAACATTGGAACAATCATACTCTATGGATAATTGGATACCCCATAAAAAGTTTGTATCACCAGGTCTTTAAAAAACAGTGTTGTTAATCTGTTCAATCTGTTCACGGCTGTCGGAAACGCAAACTTCTAATCAACACAATATTTCCATAAATTATATACCTCAGTTATTATTACCTGGTTTGAATTAATTAGTGATTAATTATGAATGTATTTATTTGAATAATACGGGCAATTAACATTGTATTTCGGTACTACGCATAGCTGACGGAGGTAAAGGTTAATTATCACGCGATGATTAAAGTTTTACGATTAAAGCTGAAACGGAACATAGTACAGTAATTTAGGACGAAATGCCGATATGCTCCTTAAGTATGGCCAAAAATCGTTTAGCGACTTCATAATTTTAATACGTACTGTGCAGTTAGCCGCAATGCGGTCAGACGTGCAGTTGACCGCAATAAAAAAATTGCGTAGCGACCCTACAACAGTTAAATATAGGCCTCTGCAAATTTTTGTCGCAACACCGGATTGCCTGACCTACGGATCCTATCTGTCACAGTTCAATACCATTGTTTACAGGTGAAGCCTTTTTTGGATAATTTTCGTTTTGCCCAAACATGGGCTCTCGGCCTACAAAACTTGTTTATTTCACTCTTCTTTCCAATGGTCGTATATTTATTTTTTAGACTAGGATTGTACATAGTTTTAGATGTAGTCATTTATTTTTAGGTTAATAGGAATTTGGTTTTCTTTTTTTTCTTTTTAATCAATAACAAATAAATGAATTTATTTATTCATAGTAGTTAATTTGTCATGTCGATAAATAATACACCCAAGATAACTTGACACCACTATAACTATACAATTACGATCACATCGCGTCTCTAATTTCAGAAGCGGCAAAGAACAATCAATATTTATTTTATAATAAAAAAATGACTACATATTTTATACTGACAACTCGATCTACAGTTTTAGACATAATTACTTATATTTTATATATAACGTCAAAATTGACAAGGGTTAAGATTAACTGGGCTAGGTTCTATGCTTTTCTACAGGAGAGTACGAGCTGGTGGATAAAGCATTAAATAACACACGCCGGATCATCACCAGACTGGCTGTCACAAGCTGACCCCGGTTAATATGCTGTATCCGCTAGCTGGGATCTCCCTAACCCCGAGCAAGTGGTATCGAAATGTTGCACGATTACTACATAGTACCCCAGCGACTTAAGAGCCGAAACAATATCATCCGATTTGTCGCACCTCTAGCAAAATCGTCTTCCCAAGCCAGATGTGACCACTATATATATATTGGGCCAATAAATTGTGACATGCCGTCAACACGAAGAAGAAGACCTATAAATCAATACATTATTTTACTTGGGTGGTCGCCTAACTTAAACCATTGATTATACACTAAAACCAACAACCAATAAATCAATCTAAACATACAGATATTGGCATTTACCATTTCAAACACGCGTATCTCGAAAGTCTTAAACTTCAACCACTTATTAACAAGCGGGCGGAGCTGACCGAAATTGCTAATTTCACTTTCATGGCTCACTCACGCACTAAATAGTGAGTTGGACCGGTTGATAAGAAGGAAACACTTTCGATAGATAAACTATTAACCTCGAAGTACCTATGATAAGCATCTCGAGATTTTAAGAATATTATTATATTATATATATAGGTATAGTAAAAATAAGTGCCCATCAAGATGATTGCGCTCGAGGGACAAAATTCCTATTGGTAGAAAAGTTAGTGACACCGTCCACAAATTGAGTACAAAAGACAGTTGCCGCAGCCTTAAAGACATGATATTTGACTATTGCGCATCTGATGACATTGTTCAAGTAATGTGCCAGCATCTTGACCATCCTAAAATGGTCTCATCTTCGATCAATGGATTATAATAGCTATATTCGTGGCATTTGAGACGAGATCATAACCCTGAGAGCAAATTGGTCCAGTAAAAAGTGTAGACCGCATTACTAGACATGGGCAAAATAGTACCCCGTACTGTAATGGAACATTTCACATCACACTGGCCGAAGTTCCATCACCCGCAACCATGTCTCAGTACGCGTAACATTACTCGAATGAAATGGTATGTTATAATAAGTAATGTCGGCTTGAGGATAGGCGTAACTTTATAAATTCATTACGTACTTAGAGAAATACTAAATTTAATATTATTAGTTATTTTTATGTGTACAAAATAAGAGTATGGTAGTAATACCTATTAATAACTATATTAACCGTAAGATGTACCTTTTTCATGTGTATCTAAACTTCCGATTGAGTTTGAAGACATTGCTGGTACCTTCGAGCAATGTTGACATTTGGCCCTTGTTGTTATATTTACACTATTACACAATAAAAAAGTCATTAAGATTCGCCACTAACAACAACAAACAACTAAAATAATAACAACAAAATAAAAAAAACTTACTTGTGCTGTTTTGTTCGCGACATTTGCAATGTTTACAAGTAATAACAGGTATCTACTTGCACGTGTTTCATTTGACGAAGCTAATAAAAATGACCCATAAGGCGTACACAATAAGTTTCAATATCCAAAGCTATAAATCTATCTCGCTTGTTCATACTATTCATTCAATGACTCTGTTTCGCATCGTTCCATGACTCGATGTTTACCGAACATACCCGAATACGCGTACCGAGACATGGTGCCATGGTGCAATGGTTAAAACTCTCGCGTGATGTGTACTGTATCATGTCGCAGCCGCGTAGCGCTACCCGAGTTTCATTACACGCATTACTTACCCAACTCTACGCATTACATGTCAAATATTGGTAATTCTTCAATCGAACCCGACCTGGTTAAGTAAAATCTAGAATTGGTATTCGTAGAATAAAGAAAAAGAAGCACCTTCTTGTCATGTCAATGACTATAGTAATTCTGTTAAATAATTTGTATCCATATAGTTTTAGATAAATAGGATGCGACTGAGACGTCTTTTTGGTTGGTTTGCATAAGGTCTTTTACGGAACATGGGGTAGGAAGTAATGAGCAGGACAACAGCTGGACCATATTCTGGGTGGGCGATCCACATTCGCAACTAGTGTTGGATGTGAAAAAGAAGCATACAAAACAGTAACCTGTTATTTCAACAGCCAGGTATTCCTCTACAGTAGAAACGTATGACTAAACACCGATTTCCATAGAAATTGGCAATCCTGAATAAATTGATATTATCGCTACGGTTCACACGGAATCAGCTGGCATTGTGCCAAATAATAGCAAACACTGAATACAATCCACTAAGTAATGTTTAATCATGGTCGTTTAATCAAATGTTAATGTAGATATTCAATGGATGACAATAATACCGGCTTAGTAAGTTGATAGTGGTATTGTCTATCGGAATTACAGCCATGGAAACTAGTGGTTATTGAATTTAGCAAAGAAATTACATCGAGGGTTTAAGTTTTCGATAGTCTAGCCTGGTACCTAGCCTTATCAAAATTAGTTCAATCAAATAATAATTTGTTTTATTTAATAATTTTATATTATTCTTTTATTCAATGTGTATATAGTTAGGTATTTATTTAATTAGTTTAGAATATTAAATTATAGTTAGGTTAGTATTGTAAATATTTAATTAACAATTAATTAAAATTATCAAATAATGATTGCCCTGATTATTTTTTGATTGTAGAATGTTTTTAATAGCACAGACAGTAAAATCTTAGTCATCCGGTTTAACCACTAACGAGCATCGGATATCTACACTTACTGGCAGGTGGACAAACCTCTTGTTACCCTCGGTATAAAAAGGAGGAACATATATATATATATATAATTTACCACATCATTGTGCACAAAGTTTCGTTGTAGAAAATATTCTTAAACAATATTTCTTCACGAATTATCTCATAATAAAAAGGAAAGTTTGCTACACTTCCCTATCCCTGTAACAGCCATCAACGCCCCCTCGATGCAAAATAGTTGAAAGTTCAGATACACCACCGATAGCATCGCGCATTATAATTCTCTTCAGACAATCTGATTGAACTGTATTTTCTTCACCTCCCAGGGTTGTCTACGTACCTACGATATACTGATCTTGAAAAATTCACAAAAAAGTGCAATCAAATAGAATTTAATTTAAATTTCATTTAAAACTTCACTGGTAGAGGGTAACTGAACAGGCACAAACACCAGAGATAATGAAAGACTCAAAATATTAAGTGACCCGTGAAAATTTGCAAGGCCTTATCTCACACAACAATGTCATGACTATCAAGACGATTCAAATGGATTCAAGACAGTGGAGTCCTCCCGCGCGTCTATAAAAGTTCTACAATCTTGAAAATAAACCTTCTACAAATTATGACAAGTGTTTTATAGTGTAAAGAGCGAGAGGTGTAGTGTTCCGGCGGTTCCGGGGCAGCCTATCCGACACCGCGCGAAATAGTTATAGTTCAGTTATAATTAAGTATATTTCTAGGGTCGGCAGACTAAAGCACATAAGTCAAAAATCCTAACTTTACAGGAACTAAAAAAAACTGTTTATAAAATCATAGATTTAGAAATTATTAAATGTTTTTATTAACTGTTTAAGTGAATAGCAATGCCTTACTATTAAAATACAACATTTTGGTAGGAACATAATAGTTTAATATTTAGATGACTTAAGTTATGAGAAACACTTTGGTAGTATGACTTAAGTGTAAAAGTTCATTAATTAAAATATAAATAAAAGTAAATAAAAAATATTAATACAATCAAAAACATATGTAAATTTATTGACTAGTTTGTTTCACTTAAAATTCTTGTTCTTTTTCGGATTTTATAATATCTGGGTCAGTATTTCGTACAGTTCCCAAAGTAGGTAAACTTATATAAAATTGATGGAAAATATCTGGAATTAAAGACAGCATCGAAATTAAATCTTTTTTTCTCTATAGATATAGGCAATGGCTGAATAGATATTATGGGAATATTATCAGGAACATTAGAACCTCTTCTTTCCGTCTAAAATCCATCAAATTGTAATGACTAGTTCCATATGGAGATAATTTATTTCAACCAACGACAACACAAACCAAAAAAAAAAACGAAATAAACTAACCTAAAATAAACTACTTAAAAACTAGCGATAAAAGACTACCTAGCCTAATCTAAAAAATCGCAGCCAGTGGGCAACGTTCCCAAAATGCTGGCAGCATTGCCACGCTGGATGGCAATATGCTAATTCGCTGTCCAAAATTAAAACCAGCATTTCGGCAACGTGTCGTATCAACCAGTCGCGTTGATATTTCTTTAAATAAAGAATGGGCACCTCTTCTTTTGTAGTTAAAGACGAAAAAGGTAAATTTGTATCTGTATCTTGTTCATATCGTAGCCACCTTTTATCCAGGCATTTAAACTGCCGTCCGTCAGAATCTTTATTTCTTAAATCGAAAGCACTTTTCAGCATGGATGAAGTCATACAAATCTGTGTTTTTCATTTCTACAACCTTAAACTTGTTACTGCCAGATCGAATCAACTGGATCCAATCATGGGGGTGAAATATCTGTAATTCAGTTTTCTTCTTCTTCTTTTCTATGATGCCATGATCTGTATCAACTTCTAAGTGGCTGTGGCCAGGAATCATAAACTTATGGTCTATTATTTTAATTGATCGATGTTTTTGCAATGCCCAGCTAAACATACAACTGACATGAGAATTTCTATTCTGGCAGAAGAAGAAGATGGAATTCTTGGTACTACAAATGATGGATCTCGCACGGAATCATCACTACTGACATGCCCTGTTGAGGTCGACGGCGTAGGATCGTCTACTATGTTGTCTGTATTCGCAATCGATGGTTGTTGCACTTTTTCTCAAAAAAGGATAAAACAATACGTAATTCATTTATAATGTCTGTGCTATACATAATTTGCATTTCGAGATTTAAAAATATATGAAAATATCCCTGCATCGCCTGCTTGGTGAGCTGATAACGCCATTTCAACCAACTTCTTGCTTCTCTGAGTATTCATTTCAACAAATTAAATATTACAAACTGCCTGTTCAACGAAACGGTAACAATTGATGCCATCGGTAGCTTAACTGGCTTAACATACCGTTCCAATGTTTGTGTACATAATAAATAATGTTTAAGTACCCACAACCTATAAACAAATGTCACATTTGATGTTCTTCATAACATAAGTCAGACCACTTAACTCAAAAAACTTCTCACTTATGAGTGTTCCTTATAACATAAGTCAAGTTATGTTTTTTTGTGCGTCGACCTATATTTGAATTGGGTAAGGTTGATACGGTCCGCCACTTGAATACGCCATGAAAGAGTTCAGATAGACTTATGTGCTTTAGTCAGACTGCGTATTGAATAAAATGAACACTGATGCTGTAATAAAAAATAAACCGAAAATTTTGACTTATGTGCTTTAGTCCGCCGACCCTAGATTTATAGTACTTATATTTTATTTGAATATTGTATTAGTGTATTTATTATGGGCCATGATGCCTGAATCAAATAAATTAAAAATTAAAAAAAGAAATAGGTATAGTCCTGTCCTTACTCTTGATAATATGCTCAATTATCCAGGTCATCGACTTCCTTTATGCCGCTTTGACTCACTTTGCCTCTTCCGGTTAGCAGTCGCTTTTATCTCTCGTGAGTAAGAGATTTTTCGTCAAATCGTTAACTTCTTAATTACTAAGTTTTGTTTTAACAATGCAATATAATTACAATTTTGATACGCTTTTAACGAGTTTTCAACGGGACCAAAATAGTTACGGTTGCATGAAATAGATTTTTTAAATTAAGTATCTTCCACCGCCGAATATAAAATACCCTTTCAGCACATAATTCTGGAATACCCAGAGGGTACAAAAATGATTCAAGTTTTGTTTACCCATGTTACAAATGTTTTACTCATCAGTAAATATTGGTATTTCTTCTAGTTGGCAACCCTACGCGAAGTTTAAGGTCGAGAATCGAGAGTAAACTTTTTCGAAGAGTGAATTATTTCATACAAAGACTACAAAGGCGTTGGCCTCCAAATCCAACATGGCGGATGGTCTCACGCTGTGAACCATACTTCGCGAAAATTATTCAGAGCCGGATTTACTTTCGCTATCATAGAAAGAAAGATGGATGCTCAGATTAGAGTCAACGAGAAATTGGCTGATGATACTTTGATTAAATGAGAAAGACTGGTCGTTAATCATTATTTTCTTGATTGTGTGATAGATTTTTGATACAACACTTGATGGAGGAAGACGCTTCCGCCTGTCTTCACATCAGTTAATTTATTAGTGGAAGACTAGTGGGACATTATTCCTGTTTTATTTGTAGTCCCACTTACACTCTTGGGTCCATAAATATGAAAGAATAATATTATTATTCGTGTTTTTGTTTTACTTGCTGTCCAACTTCCACTCTTGGTTAGATATTTACCTTGAAATTGAATGTATTATATTGTATTAATATTAGTATATGTATGTGTATATATATATGATTATATTATATTGTTATATATTATAATAAAATAGCATATTAACTTATTTTTGTATTATAACTATTATTTAGCGCTATTTTGAGCGCTAAATCCTTCTTCATTTCTGTCTAAAACTACCTTTCTGTAAATCTTTTACACTAATGTCCATCCAAAGGTTGCCTGGAAGTAATCGCGTTAAGCGATAAGGCCGCCCTTTGTTCATAATATTGTTATTGAAACTTTCGTACAAAATGTATTTCCTATGTCTTATGCACAAATAAAGTTTTTATCTATCTATCTATCTATCTATTTATGTTGACTATATATGGACAATAAAACTTTGCACAGTGTATAAAATGCAAAGACTTTTTGGATTCACGAATTAACAAGTGGACCTATTGCTTCTGATAGCAAAAAGTATAATGTATCACCACAGGTATCACTGTCGACGGCTGTTTAGATGGTGACTGACACAAAAAGTAACAAATAGCTGTCACAAGGTATCTTCATCTTGTCAGCAGGCTAACCATATGCCTACTGAAAAAGTAGGGCAATTTATTGACCCAAGGAGGTAATCAATTTGTATTTTGAGAGGTTAGCCTAGCATATCGAGCACGAAATATATTAAGTCGTTGTTGACATATTTTTGTATGGGAACAGTGGTGGCGTGGCATGATTATAACACCTCCCTGTTTTAGTCTCGTCCCCCTTGCAACTTAACTTAACATCACGCCTATATTACTCAGAAGGGTGTGGCAGATGTGTACAACACCCACATTTCACCTGTTACGTTTAGGTCCCATGGGATAGGGGATGAGCCTATCGCAATCCATCGGGCACAATTTCAAATCCGTGCTGCTATTGTGAATTGTCTGCCGGAAAGTTCACAAATAACACTTTGCCCGACCCGAGAATCGAACCCGAGACCTCGCGGTGAGAGGCATACGCTAACCACCAGACCATCGAGGTAGTATGCTTGCAACTTAGTACCAATAAATTCCATAGTTAACGTTAGCAAGACTTCTGGCGAATAAGCTTCTTCGTCATCAAAAAATTATCTTTCTACTGTATGGAAAATCATGACAAAAACGCGACAAAATCTATCTCGTGCTAGGCTGGTGGCTAATGACCTCGTAATATTTTTTATAATATTTTTTTATAATATTTTTTATATTGCTTTCTTTCACTTTATATTACTTAGTCTTATTTGTTAAAGAAACCTTTTTTGTCAAAATAAAACTTTTGGTACTTCAGTAATTACTGTAAAACTAGCATTAAGACAAATCTGGTAGTAATACTCCTGGTGATCTAATCCACAGCTCTATCCTAAAGCAGACACCAGTCTCTGTTTGTACAACATTGCAATGTATTTTTTACCAAATTGTGAAAGAGAAAAAATAAATATATTTATTTATTATTTATTTATTTAT
This sequence comes from Hypena proboscidalis, assembly GCA_905147285.1. NCBI lineage: Eukaryota > Metazoa > Arthropoda > Insecta > Lepidoptera > Erebidae > Hypena > Hypena proboscidalis. Next base: position 6,371,408 of record LR990147.1, read on the forward strand.
AAACCTTATTTATCTACAAAAGTGAAGAACATAAAACTCTTCTATCCAATACAAGGCAGTACAACTTTTGTTTTTATCCCGGTGCATCTGTCGGAAATGATCTTTCAAATCACACACATATCACGTTATGTTCTGAGAATGATTAATGAGCTCTAATGAACACGTTCTGAGCTCTGAGCTCTGAGCCGAGACGCACGCGAGCAACGAGATTTACTGATACTAACATATTTTTATTTATATGGAAAGTTTTACGTAATGTTGTGAAAGATGATAGTGGTGTACCGCCGAGTAATTCACCAGTTATGCTTTGGCCAACATTCGTATTGCTCCGGTTCGCATGTCGTGTTTTGGTTTTAATAAGTCACACTAACACTCTTAAATATTACATACTATAAAAGACGATAAATTTATTGTGCGTATTCGTGCAAATTATTAAAGTTTTTGTTACATCGAAATCGGGCCAGGATTCTTTAAGTTAAAGGCTTATACAGTGACGCCGCTCATCGCTGTTATATGCGATGACTTTACCAGTTAATACATGCAAAAAAAAAATGGTAATAATTAGTAAATAAATTAAAATACACAATACTAAATCACTTAAAGTGTAATACAAAAAAAAGCAAAATCATAAAACATGTCCATGAAATTGACAGTATTGATTAGTCTATTAAAAAAATAAACTACTATTTATGTTTCCAGATTGTGAAACAGATCATTAACTTCTTATTTAAATAAGTTCATGAGGATAACCTAAATTAATTAAAGTTCTTACCGTATTTAAAAGTCGATATTTAAGTAGGTCACAGAACCTTACATAACTCACTGGACTCCATAATTAATCAGTGCTTACCTGTAATGGAAAACGAACAAGTTATTAATCAACGTGATAAAAATAATACACAACGGTCAATTTATCTTTATTATTAATTAATATACAAAACTGCTAAGATGGTCTAGTGGTTAGCGTATGCGTCTCTCACCGCAAGGTCTTGGGTTCGATTCCTGGACAGTGTTATTAATGAACTATCCGTCAGGAAATTCACAATAGTAGCTCTGAGTTGAAATTGCGCACGGTGGATGGCAATAGACTAGCCGCTATCCCATGGGACCTAAACATAACAGGTGAAATTTGGGTGCTGTACACCTCTGCCACACCCTTCTGGGTAATATAGGCGGTGCTTATATATCTGTATGTATTGCGAAGTGAGGTCAAATTATACACAGATATCCATTTTCCTGTAATACTTTAATAAATTGCTATGATTTACAATAATATTAACTGCCGCCTTTCGATCTGGCATTTCATTCGTCAATGGCCGCCAGCACAGTGTTGCCAACTATATCGAACAAATCAACCACTTGGTAAATGATTTTAAATATTATTAGTGAGATTATAATAAAATTAGATTGTTCACTTCTTTTGAATCCTTTAATTTATTGATTAAGTGTAGGGAACGCTTTAATTATAATGAATACTAACATAATACGAGCAGCGATAGCCGAGTAGGAGATCGTAGGACTGCTAAGTAAAAGGTCTTGGGTTCGAACCCACGGCACACACCTCTGTATTGTGTATTTATCATATAAATTATCGCTCGCCAACGGTGACGGAAAACATCGTGAGGCAACCTACATGCCTGAGAGTGCCTAAAAATGTGCTCGAGGTTGCGTAGAGGACTATGGCCTAACCCTTGTCATCATGAGAAGAGGCCCGAGCCAGGCAGTGGGACCTGTATTAGATATAGGGCTGCTATTATTGTATATTTTTTTATTATTATTAATATAGATTATCTGATAGTTTTTGATATTGACGTCGAGAGGAAAGTTATAACTGTTATTGCAATTATAATGGCCATAACAGATATGATGATTTATAAATTTTCCGTAACAAATTAATCTTCCATATCCGACTTATAATAGTGTTGTCAGCACTGAACTACTGCGTGTCGGTTTGATGGTATGATTAGATAGTTAATTGATTGGTACAGGCAGCAAAATATCGTAGAGTTACGATTAAGTCTTATGTCCTCTGCTAGATGTGTTCGTTAAGGTGTAAGTAATAAAAACACTTATAACTCGAATACCTTTTGGACTTACATATTTTTTTTCTAAACTTTTTATTTATTTATTTAAGCATTATATACAGTAACTATTTTAATGAGAAAAGGGTAACTATGTACAATAAAAGTGTATTTAAAAAAATAGACAAAAACCTAATTTCGAGTAGGAAGTTTTAATGCTTTATTTTATTTCAAAGTTTGTTAAGAATCATAACTATTTACGTGTCATATTGCCTCGTTTAAGCTAGACCTATTTATCAGAACATACATGAAAAAGGCAGACATCATCAAAATAAGTACACCTCGTCTGCAGAAAGTTTAAAATTGGTTAAAACAACAAAGTCCTTAACAGAACTTTATTTATGAAAATATTACAGTACCATTTATTATGTTACAAGTCCTAAAACCATTTAAAAAAAATACACAAAATCCCAGTTTACAAAAACATACACCCAAATAGTAGTTCAAACAACAACGAATTCAATCAACTACAAAACACAATACAACTACTGAATTATAGTAGCGACCCAGTTTTATTTGAATCAAGCCCCGCTTTAGCTTCGGTAATTTATTGCTGACAATGCAAGGTTTGGGTTCATTGCGCATTTGATTCCTGATTAATAGAGTTTAAATTCTATTACATATGACCTACTTAATTAAACTCCAAAGTTTCTGAATCCGAAATAGTACTAATAAATAAATTAATATTATAATTTTTGATTTTTTACATAAGATACGAGAAGCAATTACACTATCCAATGGTCCTAATGACAAGGCCAAATACACATATTCAATCATACAAGCACTGCCTTAGAACAAATCTTTGCGAATCACACAGAGATTTGTCCCATGTGGGGATCGAACCCACAACTAAACATTTATAACTTATCATATATAAATTATCTATTTTTGATATTGTCTTTTTTTTGAATGATGGAACCGATTGAAACCATTGCAGCATTAACTTTGAAAGCTTGTTTTAAAGACAGTGTTATTAAAGCTATTTCGTAGCAGAGACGCTATTCTTCGTTTGGTCCTCAATAGTTTAATCTTTGGAGTCGGTCTGGAATGCAATATGAAGATCTATGGGTAAGTAGAAAGCCTGATCGTTTTTTGTTATGGTTAGGTATTTGTTAGGTCGTCTAAGCGGTTCATGTAGAATTGTTACATTTTGCGCCCCTGAATAGACAGGCCCACAAGTTCAGTATGCAGGCCACACTGCTACACAAACTTGTGTGAATAACGTAGTGTTAAAAATATAGTACGTAAATTATATATGCGAAAGGAAACTTTAGTGGAAACAAAATAAAGATTATATTGCGATTCATTTTGTGTTACATAAATTGCAATGTAAAGTAATCTTTTTTTCTTTTTCATTAAAGTTTGTTTTTGCACAGATGTTTTATTAATGCTTACATACAAACATTATTGTATACCTTAACTCATTTCTACCCTCACACAAACACAACAGTCGACCCTTTGGTCCACAGATTTTATTAAAATAATTCATTAGAGTCTTTATATCTCTTTGAAGTTTATTTTCACACATATTTAATGTAGCATTTTTTTTAATCTACGCCTACAGCGAACGAACGTGTCCACCTGATGGTAAGTGGAGTACAGCCCATGGACATCAACAATCCACAAAAGCAGATTGTAGATGCGTCGCTGCAGCTGAGGACTACGGTGTTATGCCTCATGTGCCAGTAATTACAAAATTTTAAATTTTAAATTTATTACGGTTTCTGCATTCATTCAAAGGATCAAACCTAAGCGGAAATCAATTGTTTGTATTTTACTTATTATTATTTCTGTTAGAAAGACGATGATAACTCAGTTAGGAAATCAACTAAGAAAATGCATGACATAATAAATAATCTCAAAACAACATTCAAAGGCATTTAATTTAACGGAACGCCAAAAATATATGCGTACGCGCATCTCTACTTAAGTACCGTTCGGCGCAATGACACAGAATACATAAAATATATAGGTGCAGAAGGTTGACCCTGAAGTACTGATTAAGAGTCACTTAAGTTTATAGTGCTAGAACCATCATACAAATGATGTCTAGCAATCAGAAAGAAATTTGCTAAATTACAAAACATAACATCACGCTGATAATACCCTGAAGGGTGTAGAGGTGTACAACACCCACATTTCACCTGTTATGTTTAGGTCCCATAGGATAGAGGGTGAGTCAATCGCCATCCACCGGGCACAATTCGAACTCCTTCCTGCTATTCGAATTTGAATGGAAAGTTCACAAATAGCACTTTGCCCAACCCGGGAATCGAACCCGAGAATGCCCAGTGAGAGGCGCATACGCAAACCACTAGACAGTCGAGGCAGTCATTAGCTAAATTAACCTAATTTTATCGGTTCAAAATACTAGATTTGGCCGTAACGGTCGACTTTTCATCAACCATAAAGCCGATCAATAAATCTTTATGAATAGAGAGAGAGAGATAATACATCTAACCACAAAAAAACAATCAGAAGTGAGTTTTCTGCGTCTACTGTTTTGTGTAATCTATGTGTGGGCGTCCCAGCAAACCGATGCTCTTGCGCACTTGTCAATCAGCTGTCTTTCCGCGCTGTACAACTACTGGAACTGTCAGCAAATCTATCACTAACATGTAACTGGTTACTATCTATTACTTGTAAACAGTTACTAGTTACGCTCGAGGCTTTACATTCATACATTCACATTAGTAACTTTCACGTCAAGATAAATATTAATTGCCTTTTAAAAGCAGTACTTGTTTTCCTGTTAATTTGTTTAGTATCTTGCCAAATTAAGGTTGGATATTTTACTACGAAATATGGGAAATATCGATACTTAATACAGTATTTTTACTAGCCGGATGGTTAAGACATTTCCGAAGTTATGGCGTTTTTCTGAAATTAGTAACAAGTGTTAAGTTTTAGGTAATTATGTCAGTAGGTGGCCGTTCTAAGACAGTTAATTTGGTAATATTAGCAAATTATGGTATCGGAAATTACAAAAAGATACTGGCTAAAAAAAATCTTGTCAATTACAATATTTTTCTAGTTACGAATATCATTTTTGAGACCAGTTTTTGATAAGACCCATTTAGCAAACGAGTGCACAGTCCAGTTAATGGCAAAATGCATAATGAACAAAACAATACTGCCGATTATTTGTATTTAGAAATGTACACTACTTGAAACTCAGACCTAAGTCTCAAACGACAGCCTAAATACAAAACAATTCTCTTTAAAATTACGCAATGCAATTACGATGGTTTCTTTCTCAAGAAAAAAGAATAAATAAAAACTTTTTGGCACTTCCAACTCCCGCGCATCGTTAACCAAGATGGCGCGGACAGTGACAGCTGTTCGAAATTTGAATGGCGAGCAAACGTACCACGATTTTTCTTGACCTCGGATAAAAAGCTAGCGTCATTCATGCGTAAGTTTGGGGGCAATGAACTGATTATGATAGGTGAATAGTATGCTAATGTTAGAAGAAAAGAAAGATTTAGTTTGTTGGGCATTGAAACTATTTGGAACTATAGTATTGAAGGAAAAACGTAAGGTAATTGTGTCTTAGTCTATCAAGTACTAGCAAATCATATCTAGCCCCCCTGGTTTTTGATATAGAAATATAATTGGTTAAACTTTGTTTTCCTGTCCGTATCCCATTTTATTTGGGGTCGTTGCAAATCGTCTTTTTCCTCCATTCTTCTGTCAAACATCTTGCTATCACTCACTCCCGTCTCTTTCGTATTATCTTCTTCTACGCAATCCATCCATCTTTTCTTCCGTCTTTTTATTGGCCTGCACTGCAAAGCAACCATACGGCTAATTTATTTTAAAATCAGGGTTTAATTTAGTCCATAATAATATTAAGGTTACAATCACATTATAAACGTCCGAATTTCATCAATTCATTCATAAATTCCCATGGACGCAAACTTAAAACAAGTTTCAAAGCCACACTAATGATTTATTTATTCTTTAATCTGCCTTGATCAATAAAATATGAAACATCAAACCGATAAAAAGCGATAGGAAACAAACCACAAGGAAGTGTTGTTTTATGTGTATATTTTATACACGTTTGTGGATTACCAAACACGTAAAATCCACCGAGAGCTCGATCGTAAATACTCTTCCGGTACATTATAACGTCCATCGCAAAGAAGTAGTTTTTTATTAGCTTAGTAAATTAGATAAATACATTACTCGTCTAATGTTAATTAATGTTCTCGAAATGCTGGCTTAAATTTCGGCCAGCTACTAAGTATCGAAAATACAACGCGGTAATGCTGCCAGCATTTTGGGTACGGGACTTTCTGACAGTGACTTATTAAGTTTAGATTAAGTTATTAGACTAGTTTAATTTAATATCCAATATGTATATTTTTCTGTAAATAAAGTCATTTACTCGTATATTTTATTTGATGAACTCTAACAGCTATACGTAGGAAAGGTTTGTTTGTTGCTGCCTTTTTCTTAATAATAATAAAACATTCTAATGCGTCCCTAAAATTGAAAAGCGAAAAGGTCATAAGGTGTTTACATTATATATTTCAGCATTTTTTCATCAACATGTTACTGTTACTCATTATACTTCGTACACAATACTGTCGATATGAAATTGTATGATGCAATTATTAAATCCATTTGCACGATACAATTTGTATCGTGTTGATAGGTGTAACTTATCTCACGATATCAAATATCTTAAGAAAATCTGGTCCGACACAATCCCACAATAATTAAACACGAAGACATCCAATCAAAATATAAGTCACGTTCTGTTTTCTAACGATTCTCATCAATCTATGACATTTAATACATTTCCCAATATCCCGTTCTTTCCCAGGCTTTCCCATACAACCGGTTCTAAGATTGATCTATAATACAGATATCGAGGAAAAAAAACCGCTTGTCTATTTACGGAAAGCGAATCTAGGACACTCGCCATAAGCTGTATAATATGATAAGAAATTTCCTTCTACCATCAATCATATTTTCTTTCAATAATTGGAATTTGCTTTCGAATGTGAGAAAAGTTAACTCAAACTCAACAAAGTTAAGAGAAAAGTCATATATTTTCGGAATTATTGCAATTTGCTCATTTAGCTAGAGGCGTTCGGAAATTAGTCGGCTAGTTATGTTAAGCGATGTTTTTATTTAAAAAATAATAAGTCAAAACCGGACCTGTACCTTTTAAATGCGTTTAAGACAAGAATTTAAAATGTAACTCCTCAAGCAATTCAAATCATAACCGTCAAAAACATGTTCAAAAACTTCTCGAATTATTGTAGTCGACGCAGTTGCAGGTAAAAAGAAAATTCGTTTGATTGAAACGAAAGTTTTGCAAATTGCAGTCGAATTATATTTATTTAAATTAATGGTCATTTAATACAATTAACTCGTGAAAAGTAAAGAAATACCTAACTATATACATCGAATAGAATAATAATACATACTTACTTATTAAATAAAATCTTGTAAAGACTTCAGGTGTCAAAAAATATGTCCGCATCGATGTCGACCGCGTGTAACGTGCCCAGAAGGCTGGCGGCATTGCCACCTTATATGGCAATGCTGATCCTTTGTCTAAAGTAGAAGCCAGCCTTCTGGTCACGTGAAGAGTAATCTAATTTTTTGGTTAATAATTTCAGTTGAGTTTAAATAAAAAGTATTTCAAAACGTAAACAACAAAGATATCAGTATCCAAGTCACCGCTTCCACAGGAACGCGGTGCCAATTACCTCTAGAACTACTCATACCATCAACCATGCTCTAATGCAAGAATCCGATCGCGTTAACGGCACCGCATCTGATGCTGTAGATGGCAGCACTCACCATCTAATAATTAGGGATTTCATGTGGGACATTGTAGGGATGGGGTGGGTGACTTTTGATTGTTTTGCATTTTGGAATCGATATCAAATATGTTGACTCTTATTACTGATTCTCAACATGCGTTTGAAATTAAGTCACAATAACATTGACAGTGAAGAAAACAAGGAATTATTTTCCTTGTTTTTTTTACTGTCGTTAAGTTAATCGATAACTTTACTCGATATTTTAAGAAACAATAGATTTAATGGATATTTCTCTGGAATTCAGTTAAAATCGTCGATTAAAAATGTGTGTGAAAATGTTGTAATGCGGCTAATTTTGTACAGCTAGTAATTGCCAGTACCGTTTTCAAAGATAATTTTCTGAGATCAAATCTAGAACCATAAATTATAATAACAATTGCACAGTAACTAAAAGTTAGTAAAAATAATACGACGAAATGCTGCAAACGAGCACCAGATTCTCAAGCAATTAACAGACATTCGAAACTTGAACTTGTTAAATAAATATTCAAAACGAATACCAAAACTGTCACAATTTATTCTAAGAACATCCCTACAGCTAACCGGTACAAATTCTTACCTCCAAGTTCCAACCAACTAGCCTATCATGACATCACCGGTGACATCTTTACGATGGCGCAGCGAGCCGATTACAACTCAACGACACCGCGCAGTGTGACTGCGTGAACGATTGTTAATTACGTTTGACGGCAATTCGACAACCGGTCGCGTGGCATAGAATGGCCAGTCAACTCACAAGGGCTCTCGTGAGAAATGCACTATTAATTAGTACATTTCACACGTTGGCGCTTTTGGGTTGTTGTACGGTTTTTATTGACTGTGAGAATGGAACTGCGTGTATAATCTTAATCACTAAGAAGAAAAGGGATAGAAGATTTTGTTTTTGGTTATCATTGAATCCAGTTATGTTTTGATGCAGAGTCAAATTATATTATGAGGGCAATGCAGCAGTCAAAGCGGGCAACACTATAAAAAAGTTTCACGTTAACGACTTTTCAGCATATTTTCACTATGGTAAGGAAAATAAATAGGGTAAATTACACTGCCGAATTATCATTGTGGCTATATAAAAAAAATCGTTAGAATATTTGTCTAGGCTTGAATAAAATGTTAAATCTCGTGTTTACTGTGAGATTAGATGGTGATTAGAGATAACTACTAAAGCTTCGGTGTCCTAAAAAAGCTGTGTGGAATAAATGTACATAATTATATTATTAAACTACGCCCGCACTTTAATTTGTTCCTGTATCGCGGGTGTGTTCACAAACATATATGGCACACACACACAACGCTGACCCGGAGTCAGAACAAACCTTTGCGGATCACAAAGATTTGTCCCGTGTGAGCGTGGAACCCTCAACACCAGCAAAGTGGAATGCGTCCAGGCGACCGCTTAAACCACTACACCAACAAAAGTACTCAAATTCTGTTTATTTCTTGTTATTTATGGAGTTAGAGCTCTTTTGAACGAGCTGGAACGGGTAAGTACAACCGTCTCACCTTTCACCTGCCGTATTTAGGATCACGGGCTTTTAGTGGCGCTTTTAAGCCCTGAAAAATTGTGAAATGGGGCAAAAATACCATTTTCTTCCGATATTTTAATGACTTATCTGCAATCTTTTGTCTTACCATCAGGTGGATTACATGTTCAATCTCTACATGTATATAGTGCATGTTTGCTCTAGAGAACAATTAAGTTTATAAACGACTCAATAATGTTACACAATTATTTTACATAAACACGGGCACCGTCACAAAGCAATTCGAGTCACGCAAACTTATAATTGTTATTACTAATAGTAGTGCTTGTACTACCGTAATATTTAAATTGTAAGTAAGACCTAACAACTACAGACATATTAACTTTATACATTATCTTTGGAAATATACCTCAACGTTTAAAAATTCTATTAATTGCGAATTCACCATGAATCTTCACCGTTTCTAAAGCGAAGCAAACACGGACACTTTCTTCAATAAGAAAGTACCAATAAGAAGCACTACGTGACAGACATCCGATGATGAGGCGATGGATGAGATGAGCTTTCCACTTAATGCGGCACGAGGAACTGGTTGCATAATGAAACATCTGCAAGAAGTGTCAACATCTTCTATACATTACGATTAACATGGAAATTGTAGTGTACAGTGGGCCAAGCAATGAGGTATGCAGGGCAAAAACTTCTAAGCCATAGTGAAAACTGACTGCTATAGATATGCATGTTTGAATTACATATTTAATAAGTGTAATATACCCACTATTTAGATACGTAACTCACTTATCCATAACTGGTAAAGTTAGTTTCTACTATGACTTAGAAGTTTTTGCCCTGCATACCTAACTCGTTGGCCCACTGTACATTTGAAAATGATACCCGTTCACTCAGAGGCAAATATAATCTTGATACGTAAACGTAGCGGAAATTGGCCGTAGACTTGAACTGTTTGCCCCTACCAGCTTAAAGAGACACATGTATGACATTTCATAACACGATCTTTATAAAATTACGATAAAATGTCTACTTAGCAATAATTTTAGACCTACGATGGCCACTGAACATTAACAATTATAAGTTATATTGTTTAACAGATCTTCAGCTCATTAATATTTATCAGAGATTTATGGAGGTGCTGAAATTGATTGCTGCTTTTTATAAAGAAATGCTAAAGAAGTGTCATCGTGATTAACGTGGAAATTATAGTATACATTTGCTATTTTATTTTGATCTGATTTTTATTACGTCTATATATCATATTTATTTTTAATTTATTTTATATATTTTTCTTTATATATATCACTTGTCTGAGATATAAAACAAATGTTTTTTTTTTTACAGAGTAACGCTAAAGGACTTCCTGCAGGAGGACTATGAGCTCAAAAATAATACAGGGGTCTTTAAACAGCAGTAGTCGCAGTAGAAGAAGCCAAAACATATTTTTGTCTGTCTGTATGTTCAAACGAGTACCACGCCAAAACAACTGCATGGAATTTGATGGCATTTTCACAGTTGTGTAGCCATTTCTACAAAAATATAAATAAATTAGGGAGGTGTAAGTTTGTATCGGAGATTCGTCAACTTTGAAGGTAATTTCAAGATCGATTATTTTTAAATCCCACTACTCAAATTCTTCTTCTCTAAGGAAAGTTTCTCAATTTTGTAGGAAATATATTGTGTGTATCATGTAAATGTATTCGCGGGCAAAAGCTAGTTTAAAGATAAAGTTGTCTAACAATACCGGATCTAAATATGACACAGGTATTTTTTGATCATTACTAATCGTTGCTACAAACGAGTCCAATTTACAATAAAAACGCAATATGTCAAAACATAGTAAGTTATTATGATCTCATTCAATAACGGTAGACCCTTATGTATGTCACATACATAAAAACCTCATATATTATATTTTATCACAGCAATATGAATCATATAACTGAACATTAAGAAACCAATTAATAATAAATTAACCGGGCAATAAATAACAGATCGGATATATAAATTGTAGTGCATCGCCCACTAGTCGCGGTGTAATTAAAAGTTACACAATAGTAGTTTTTTTAATTATAGCAAGGGCAAGGGCAGAATAACATTTATCAGATTTAAGGAGCTTAGATTGTGATAGAGAAGCATCTCTTGTTTTAATAATTCTTCACAAATAAACACTGATTGCAATGTTAGTTCCTACCCTTGAACCTTTTGATCACCATCACTATCATCAACCTTTTCGACACTTGTCGCACAAATTTATTTGTAACTTATCACTACACTAACTCGAAAGGTTCTCTCTCTTTTCACTAATTCGTAGAGCTATAGCTAAGATTTAACACTGCCATTTTGTTTTACTCACAGTATAAAAAAACCAGCCAAGTTCGAGTCGGACTCGCGCACGTAGGGTTCCGTACCACTAAACATCTAAATAAATGTTTTTCTTAATTCTTTATTATATTGGAGTTGATTGAATGAAAGGTAAAATGCGGTTTACGATTTATTACGTATTAAAATAAATAATTATTAGATCTCGTTCAAACCAATTTTAAGTGGAAGTTTGCATGGTATATCATTATATTATTTTTTAAATTTGTCATTGGTTTGATGAAAAAAAATATATTTACGGAAAAAAGTGGCTGTGACATACGGACGGACAGACATAACGACTCTTTAAGGGTTCCGTTTTTTGCCATTCGGCAACAGAACCCTAAAACCAGCTCTTCACAAAATTAAGTTCTCACCTGTCTCTTACCATAAACTCTACAAAGATACGCATCTATATGTGCAGAGTGCATATCAAATGCATCCGCCTCGGTTTATGCCGCAATCCCGTACTTGACCGTAATCAACTAATCAATCAAATTGCGTGGGAAAATCTAACAAGGTCATGAAGGGATGCGTCTTTAAGAATGGGTAATTGGGTAAACTGTAGGGGAAATGTTGTAGAAGTTAAAGTACAAAAAATCGGGGTCATTGTCATAGTAGGTATCACTGTAGAGTTGTCGAGGTCATTAAGATATAATGCCACTAGAAAAAAAAGCAACAAAAAATCCAATGCATTTAACTACCGCAAATATCCACTCTATTATGTCCATCCTAAGGTTGCCTGGAAGAGATCGCGTCAAGCGATAAGGTCGCCCTTTGTACGTTATAGTTTTAAGTACCTATTTCTTTGTATGTGTGTTACAAATTTGATGTGCAAATAAAGTTCTCTCTATCTATCTAGTCTTAATTAATAATTAAAAAATAAAAAATAATCTTAATAAATGCGAAAGTTTGTAAAGATGCATTGTTTGTTTCGCTTTCACGCAAAAACTATACGATCGTTTTTGGTGATATTTTGTGACACATGTAGCTTAAAGCCTGGATATAAAGAAAGCCTATTTTATATCGACGCGCCACGAGCGACAGCTAATTTGATATTAACTTTAATATAAAACCTAATTAATTTTCAAGAAATCTCCATACCTAAACCCGAATGAGAAGTACTACAAAATCTGATTGGTCCTTCTCAGAAAAAAAATTGTAATAATTCTCTAGTGAAATTCGTATAAAAAGTACACCTATATTACACTTATTATATAGATATGTAATTCATACATGCATATCTATTGCAGTCAGTTTTCACTATGGCGTTGAAGTTTTTGCTGTGCATACCGAACTCGTTGGCCCACTGTACCCTATTTAATATCCGTAGGTTTAATTATAACTAAGAGTATTCTAATTTATATCTCATTAATGATCATTATAATACATTAAACAATTTGATAGATAGATTTATAAATCAAAAACATTATTAGGTCAATAAAGATTCGGTACCTATCTTCAATAGTCCGTTATAGTCCAGATAGGAACTAATAACGAAGATAAGAGCACCATTTTAATATCTGACTCAGGATTGTTATCTAAACGAACACCATCAGAATGATAATATCGGACATTGTAAGATAAATCCTCGTATTATAATTGGGCAGGTGATAGTGAGGTACTTCATTATTTAGAAAGAAAATGGTTTATATTTATGTGTAATAAGCAGGGCTCGGAATTAGGTAGAGTTTTTTATGTACTTGCATCGAAATGTTGATATTATTGTATTTGTATGTAATCCCGGGATTTCTAATGGACAATCCCGTATGGCTAACAATATTACGAATAAATAATAATAAAAACCTCAGAGATAGACAAATAAAACAAAGATAATTAACATATTTCTTTTATTAGTTTACATTAATTCACAATACAAATTGTTGAAAGTCTGTAGTAAATTCTCATACGCATATTTCGCCTTTTTTATAAATACGAGCAAATACTTTTGCTTCTAGCGTAGACTCGTGAGGTTTTGCTTATTCAAACGGCCCATCAGAATCATTTTCCTTGTCCGATTCATTACCAGTAAGATTTGAAGTGTTCGCTTCTGACATTACTGTTTAAATTTTGTGAGAAATAAAATATTTAGTCGCGCGTGCAGTAGTTTAAATTGTGTAAAAAAGTAAATAACTTTTTATTTAAAAAATCATGGGATTTTTTTCTGCTCTTTAAAATTAATTTTGGGATTTAAGGCATATCCACTTTATTCTTTCGCTGTATGAAATTAGTGTAAGGACATGAAAAACTCTACCTAATTCCGAGCCCTAGTAATAAGTATGTATTAACAAAAGAAACTGGAACTGGAAGACGCAGTGTGGGCCGGCCTCCTACCAGATGGACCGACGACCTGGTCAAGACAGCCGGGATTCAATGGATGCTTGTGGCCCTAGACCGTCAGGTGTAGAAAAGTCTGGAGCAGACCTTTGCTCAACATAGGGCGTCATTAAAGGTATATTAATTATTCTAGTACCCATAGTACCAGCTCTGCTTAGTTTGGGATTAGATGGCTTTTTGTGTATGTTGCGTGATATTTATTTATATTTATTTAATTTAACGCTTAATTGGTGTCTTTTTCTTCGTAATAAATAAATTATTTGTCACTCGGGTAGTAGATAAGGCGCCGACTACGACTGACTGACTTACGTTTTAATTAATTACGGTAATTAGCCGCAAAGGGCAGGTCAGAGCTAAAGGCGCGCGTTATATTCATATTCAAATTCATATTCATTTATTTCGTAAGCTATAGATAGATAGATAGAGAAAACTTTATTTGCACATCAAATTTGTAAAAAACATACAAAGAAATAGATACTTAAAACTATAATGTACAAAGGGCGGCCGATCTCTTCCAGGCAACCTTAGGATGGACATAATAGAATGGATATTTGCGGTAGTATATTGCATTGGATTTGTTGTTACTTTTTCTTTTTTATTTTGCTCAAGGCTTGTCAAGATTAAAGACTTAAATAAAAATAAATAAATAATTAAAATACTAAGTAGTACATGAAATATTGAGTGCATAGGCACTTAAATACACACTACACAATATAAAAATACATACAATACATAAATACATACTATAAACAATAGATACATATACATAAAAACATTTACATACTTAATATACACTACAAAATAAATTTATATAATGATAAATAATGCTCATTTAACAATTTTTTGAATATATTCAAGGATTGTGCTCGTCTGATATTAAGAGGTATTATATTATTTCAAATACTATTATAACATAATATTTGAAATTGTTAATCAAAAATTACAAACAAAACTTAACTAAATACATGAAGCTGAGAAACGGTAATCTAATCCTAAGCATTATTATCGTCCATATAGTCTTTTATTTACATAAGATTTTTTCTAGGATAAGTCTTTTTGAACAATGACTGATTATTATTATTATTATAAGTATTTAATATTATTAATGTATAGATTAAGATTAATGTTATGTTTTATAAGGCTGTTTTAGAGTGTTAGTTTATATTATTATTAGTTTTACTTTTAACCAAGTTTTTCTACATTTGACTTTTAAAAATGACACGAAAATTTTGCATGCCTTTAATAGGCAAGATATGGATAGAAACCATGATATTTACCTATATACCACCCTTGTTACCCATATTTTGTAAATAAAGAATTTTGATTTAGATTTAATATATTACATCGGGATTATGATACCCCATTTCTAATATATATAGATAGTAGAGCGACTTGTGTTCTGTACTTGTGTAATGATATGGGCAAGTACAGTGGGCCAAAGAGTTAGCAATGCAGGGCAAAAACTTCTATGTCATAGTAAAGACTTACTACACCAGTTATGGATAAGTGAGTTACATATCTAAATAGTGAGTATATTACACTAATTAAATATGAATTTCACACATGCATATCTATTGCAGCCAGTTTTCAGTATGGCGTAGAAGTTTTTGCCTTGCATACTTAATTGCTTGGCCCACTGTAATGCAGTCACAATAGCATAATTTTCTGCATTCATAACTCCATTGTCAATGACCTACGCTTATAGCTTATTTATCACTTTACTCCTTTGACATAGTTATTTATGCTATCTTTAAAAATATCTTGTTAATTGAGCTTTCAACAGTTATTCAAACATCCTCCGGTACTTACTAGATGAGATGGCATACAAAAAACTGGTAAAAAAGGTGATTCACACTGGATTGGAACTTTAAATACGTTTATGCCGCATCCGCTAAGTATCTGTATCCGGTAAATATTGCCACTGACATATATTATTTACATGAGCCTTGGTCATATACGAAAGTAAAGCTTTAATGATTTTAAGTTAAACGCGACAGCGTTTATAATAGCATTATACATTATTATCTATTTATTGAAGCGATTAAACTACCGCCCCATACCGTCTTAGGTTCGAATCAGGTAAGGGTTACTTGTGAACTTTCCGTCACAAAATTCTTAATAGCAGCACGGAGTTGGAAATGTGCCCAGTGAATGGGAATAGGCTCACCCTGAATACATGAAACACAATATATAATCTAATATATCTGCAACGATCAGTAAGACAGCGGACTATGGCATTTTGCTACGCGAATCGTTTTTATAAAAAAAATAAAGCAATCGATACAGTCCAAATTTTATAGTTGAAGTAATTCTGTCTGCATTTCATCTGATGTGATTAACCAACTGCTTAAGCTTCACTACCTTTCCTCACAAATATCAGTAAAATTCCATCTTAATCTAGACACAACTAACATAAACTTTGATCCCACTACAGCGTGAGGCAACACTTAGTAATCTGACGATAAAGGGCCAGTTTCTGAGGTGCCGGATACCTCTTATCCGACCCATAAAATACAACCTAACCGAATTTAAAAATGACACAAGTTACACTTAAAAACAGAACACAACTGTCACTGTCATGTATGTGTGTTATATGTTTATCTAACACGTGTGAATTTGGGACGAAGTCTATTGCCTAACAAGAAGAAAACTAAGCCAAGATTTTCTAGTCTCGATAGAGAAAAATTGGAAAGTTTATTACTTTAGTTTAGACGACCGGATGGCGGAGTGGGTAGTGTACCTGCCTGCGACGCCTAGGTCGTGGGTTCGATTCCCACTTAAGACAAATCTTTGTGTGCATGAACATGGGGGTTTGTCTTAGTCTGGGTGTTTCTATGTATAATACCTATGTATGTATTAAAAAAAAATAAAACCTGGCATACCTATAGATAATAGTTTAAATTAAAATGTCGACTACTTTTGACGATGTTACACGCGGACAGAGCCGCGGGAGGCAGGTAGTTTAAATAAAATTTTATCCCAATTCTGAAGCATGAGGTAACGCTCAGTAACTCCATTGCCTAACAAGTAGAAAACTAAGCCATTCATCAAGTAATTAAAGCATCATTAAAGTTGTTAGATTCTCTAGACAGGCAGAAATGGCTCCGTGAGTTTCTTAATTGCGGGGAACAAGCGGTTATTAGAGGACAGAGATTTAGCAACCTTATACACTTAGATGATTAAAATTTTGCTTTCCTGGCAGTACGAAAGACTGGCTTTTGTCGACGTGGAATCCTTACATTAATCACGATTATTTATTTTCAATTCGGACCAGTAGGTAGTAGTAGAATCAATTAAACAAATTCTTGAATTTTATAATATTAAACATATTCCGTTTAGGGTGAATATGGATAAAAACTGCTTACCAATAAATAGAATCGCATTTTAAAAACTAATCTCATTGCTTGATCCCTGTTAGCTCACATCAGAATTGAATGGTATATATCGTTTAATGTTTTGTTAGTTGTGGTCACCTAGGACACGACTTCAAGCTGATGCATCTTTTCAAATAAATTAGCAATTAGCAGCCACATAGGACCCGAAATAATCAAGTAATTTTCCATTTTGTGGCTAGAAAATGGTAGTTTGTGACAGGCCTGTAGTAAAAGATTTATATTTCCTTCCTCTATAAATTTTAACATAAATACTAGCTATGTCTGTGTCAATTATAAAGCAGCTGCATGTAAAACGGGGTACACACGGCTACAAATCAACCTATACATTTCCAGAATAAGCTGGTCACGCATTTCACTGGAAGTCTATACACCGAGAGACCATCTTATAATGGAAATGTGTGTACTTCAGACAACGAAACGAGATTATTTTTCATGATTTACAAATTATAAACCCAAATCACAGGTCATAAAGTTTAATTTCTATTGCAATTGAGATTGTTTAGGACATTTTTAACAGTTTTTATTATACGAAAATCAACTTAAATAACAATCTGTATGTTTTTCATAACTATTGTCAAAAAACTAAATGAGCTAAAAGTGATAATATAAAAAGGAATTGAGAGTAATAGACTTTAATAACAAAGCAATAGAATTTATATTCGTGTGATTTGTAATCACTTAAATTTATCTTGTTTTGTAGGCTTTAGTATAGGTTGATCAGTAGACGTGTGTACACTCCCCAGGCCCTAAGCCACAAGGCTGTTACTGCACTTGCTACATAAATCATTAAAGAAAGTGAGACCAGAATTGACCCTTAGGTTATTAGATTGATTTAATCGCCGAGATTAGAACCGATTAGATTATGAGCGAGTATGTTGATCGAATGAAGATTGTAATCGATTCAACTACCGCACGATTATCTTGGTTGATCTTGTGGTTTAACATGGTCATTTTTAGGGTTCCGTTGCCGAATAGCAAAAAACGGAACTAAGGGTTCCATTTTTTGTCATGAGTGATGATTCGTCATGTCTGCCCGTCCGTATGTCACAGCCACTTTTTTCCGTAACTATATATTTTTTTCATCAAACCCATACGTGTGGATCTATGGATAGGTCTTTAAAAATGATATTGCGGTTTCAAATATATTTTTTTCTAAACTGTAACTGAATAGTTTGCGCGAGGGACGCTTCCAAAGTGAAATTAAAATAATATAATGATGCAAACTTTTAATTGCACTTAAAATTGGTTTGGCTAATCAGTAGTAAAATCCTCTTGTAAATGAGCGTGAGTGTGAATTGCGAATGAGTCCATTGTATTGTTCTACAATAATCAGGTTTAATAGTACCTTTCTACAATGTAACTAGTATAGGATGAATAGGAAACGTAATATTCTAGTCCTAACAACGCATTTGCGTCATGAACACGTATATTGTTACTCTCTGGTGGATTGTTCATTACTTTTATAGAAATTGTCAGCATAAACGTAAGAAATAAAGAATTTAACATAAGTACTTTTGCATTGTATTCTACCATAAATTGAAGAAAACGTGCATCTTTGAAAAACTTCAACAACAAGCTGTCTTTGTGTTACAACATTATCTGGTGTTACACCCATAGCATACCTGGTGGTAGAGCTCTTGTGAACGAGCTGCACCACCGTCACATCTTTAACCTGTCGGCAAATAGTAGTGCTTGCATTACTGTGTTCGGGTTTGGTGGTGAGATCTGGCCTTGAAATTACTGGCATATGAACCATAACACCGTAGTCCTCAGCTGCAGCGACGCATCTACAATCAGAATTTGTGCATTGTTGATATCTATCTATGTTTTACTCCACTTACCATCTGGTGGACTACAGGTTCGTTTACTGTAGGCGTTGTATAAAAAAAATGAATTGCCTATAATCTATGGAATCGTCTTCCTCATTCCATTCGCGAGAGTCCTTCGTTGGACGTTTTCAGGAAAAGAACAAAAGAGCATTTTCTCTCTCAGCTCTAATTAAGTGGATATATATTTATGTATGTATTATGTATGTATGTATGTATGTATATATTTTATGGTAAACATATATTATATGAATTAGTTTTATCGTAAGTATTATTTATGTTTGTTGTGTAAATAATTTAGGTTACATTAGGTATATTATTATTATGTAGAATATGTAAGTATGTAGATATACATAGCTAGCTCTTTTATTTAAGTATCTTTTATATTTTTTCATCTCTCTATGTTTGTACATTTCACTCTCACATATTATTACTAGTGTCTTTTTCCTCTAGCCCTCAAAGGTTTGTTGGCAGAAAACTCATTTTTGAGTTAAGTTCACCTTTTGTTATCACCACTTTTATGTAATTGTATTATTGTAATTTATGTGTACAATAAAGTATTAAACTAAACTAAACTAATATCTAGAAAACGAGACGCGACTGCTTTTTTTACATATCTCACAAATAGCTACAAATTACACTTGGCTTTCTTGCATTCCATCCATGTGTCGACACTGGCGACGTGTTTACCTATCTTTATACTTATGACGGTTACACCTCAGTACCCACTTCACTTTCCCTTAGCTTAAAGAGTGTGGTGGGTCCCTTCGGCAACTTGGTTTTATCTTAAGAAACTTCTGAACGAGTACGTCGCAATTGATGCCCAAATTTATCGATAGGTTACGCTTCAGAATAGGTACGGAGATTCTAGATTTTTAAGAGCACTGCTAATTTCTAAAGAATTGGTATGTGGTACTCTATAGAAATGAACTCGGTACTCGTGGGTTTTACTTAAATAACGATTAAAATTACCGGCCAACGTCATATAGATTTGGACCTTGTACCTTGCTTGAAAATAAGGAATTCAATATGAATATTTTTTTAATATTCTAACTGACATGAGCTATGCGAGTTAAAAAGGAAGAATCTCTATAAAGTATAAAGTTTCAAGTACCTACTTCAAACCACATAAAACTAATACT
Organism: Hypena proboscidalis; assembly: GCA_905147285.1. Lineage (NCBI taxonomy): Eukaryota > Metazoa > Arthropoda > Insecta > Lepidoptera > Erebidae > Hypena > Hypena proboscidalis. The sequence goes on from LR990147.1 coordinate 6,391,889, forward strand.
AGCAACGAATGCGACAGATAACTATACTTATCCGTGAAGTTACGTCTACATCGAAAGCGTCACTGCAATTGACATAACTCCCACTAAATCAACAGAAATTACACCCCACTATTACACACAGTTTATAATCCAAGTCCACAATTAACGGTAATTGGATATTAATTGCTTTGATGTAAGCTTAAAGGCATTTGCACACCTTAATGACACACGGTGCGCTATGTGATTTGGATGTCAGAGCACGCCTTAAGGTCTTAAGTAGGTGTGAGATAATATTAACTGATAGGTTAATCTACATGAATGAAAATGTAAACAACAACCTTTATATTAGACGGCCGGATAGCGAAATCGGTGCACCTGCCTGAAACGCAGATGTCGCGGGTTCGATTCGGTCAAGTCAAATCTTTGTGTGCATGAACATGGAGGTTTGTCTTGGTCTGTTTCTAAGTATAATAAGTATTGTTGTGGATTGGGTTAAAACAAAGCAACCAGAAAACAAGGACATAAATTATATTAGGAAAATAGGCAAATAAACTAAAGAAACACTGAACCTAGAATGAAAACCAAAAGTTTGACATGAAACTTAAATGTCAAAACAAAAGCAAATTCTTATAAAAAACTAAATATGTACAAAAATATACAAAAAGGTCCGATTGGGCACAAGTATGTAGTTACAAAGCAGATGTATAGATGCATCCATAGTACAAGCTTTGCTTAGTTTGGGACTGGATGACGTTGTGAGAATGTTGTGTGAAATTGCAAAAATGCAATGTTGGGCTTACACTTTTAAAAATTATTATGTAGAATATTCAGTTTGTATGTAACTCAACTAAGAATTAATACAATTTTGACAAAATGGCCACGAACTAACATACATTTTAGTGTTTAAGATATGATTTTCTATAAAAATAGATAAACACTTAATATATATTTATGTAAAACCCATATCACGATAGTATGAAAACACGGCGCTCGGGTATCTAAAGAATTTAAAGACCTATTTAGCAAGATTCCTACGAGCATGTAATCAAATTACTAAGATTTCCATCTAAGTTTAATGGACGTTGATTCACGGCGGTCAATATGCAAAAGGCGACGAACGCGAACTGGTATTCTATACACGGACTTAGGGGTGCCACCATAGAAATCTTAATAACTAGTCAATAGAAATGCTATCGACTATCTTTTAACACTGGGACGCATGTCGCCGTTTTTCAAATACCACTTTTTGTATTCCTGCAAACAAAATTATTCTTTTTGCGATGACATTAAGACGACAATTCCTCAACTCGCACTTGTGTTTGACTTGACAGATGCGCGGCGACAAGGTCACGCGTCTTTGACATTTCTATTGCCTTATTATTAAGATTTCTATGGGTGCCACTGTTTAAAAGTCATGAGTTCTGTACAAAAAAATTAAACAAATAATTATATTAAAGAAAAAACGACTTTAATTATAAAAAATGCTTAAGCAATATTTAAAGTCTCGTCTCATCTATTCTGTGTAAAACTATAAAAAATACAGTATAAGGCTTTAAGGTTAGGGAGTTGTGCCTTCCAGCATAGGCTCAACAACTTGAAATGCTGACTACTATATGCAAATATCCGAGTAGCTTTTGAGGAATAAACGAAAACCCATATAGAACCCTTTAAGTTCTAGGGTTGCCCTCGATTTTTCTAGGATCCCATCATCAGAACGGGCCCTAAAGAAAATGGGACCACATGAGAATTTCTGAAATCGGTCCAAGCGTGTTCGAGTTATCGGCGATATCCTTTTTTTTAAGTCGGTTAACAAGCAAATATTACTTATGCTTAAGTATACGTATCTTGGTTTGTATAAATTTTGATTAGGTTATGTTGTGCCTTTATAGAAAAAAACAATATCTAAATAATAGCTGTGTCACAGTATAAATATGTAAACAGTATAGAAACTAAGCCTATTTCAAAAAATAATTACCTACGCTCTATTGAAGCTATAGGGTTGACACTTATAAACTTTTTGATATTGTCTTTTTATGAAAAAAAAAGTGTTTTTTAGTGATCATTCAATCGTATTGAAATAACTAGTTTACGAATAAAATTTAAATTAGTAATCTCAGAGCATCGGTTAATCTCAACAAAATACGATACACAGTTTAATATTGACACGTAACAACTTGTAGATCTTTGTTTTTGTTTTGTAGATATTCAGTAATTTCTATTTAACTAAATGAAAAAACGTTTTATTTTGTGCGAAGTAAATTTATTTTTTGCTTTTTAGTTTACCTACTTTTTGAAGTCGTTTTTTTTTTTGGAAAATTATTTTATTTTACGATTTTAAGTGATGGGTAGACCGAGCAAGAATGTTTCTCGAATGAGGAGACGACGGTTACTTGAGACGGAAAACTTATTAATAACAAATAAAGAATTAAATCCTATCTCCTGACTATTGAGGGTCACGACCTTCCATTATCAGCTCATTTGACACAATAACTAGCAGTAGGAATATGCGTACATTAGTAAAAGAATTATCCTTTAACTGCTAACTATTTGAGGAGTTGACCTTCCATCATCAGCTCAACCACATAAAATTATTGCGACCAAGCTTAAATCCTGGTGTAGCCTCGAATAAATAAAATACGAAGGTTGCCCCCGATTTCTATGGAATCCCATCATCAGATCATGACATGCTGACAATATGGGACCACCTTTGAAATATCTCCGTTCCAACAGCTCACTTGACATCATAACTAGCAGTCTGGATATGTGTACAGTAGTGAAAGAATTATCCTTTAACTCCTAACCATTGAGGAGTTAACCTTCCATCATCAGCTTAGCCACATAAAATTAGTACGATTAGGCGTAAATACTGGTGTAGCTTTGAAAAACACACTGATAACATAACATGTGCCTATAAAATACGAGGGTTGCCCTCGATTTCTCTGAGGTCCCATCATCAGATCACGATATGCTGACAATGGGACCCCCTTGGAATCATCTCCTGTCCAACAAAAAAAGAATCATCAAAATCAGTTCATAAACGACGAAGTTAGCCGTGAACAAACATAAAAAAGCAACATATATACGAATCGAATTGAGCACCTCCTCCTTTTTTTGAAGTCGGTAAAAAAAATATAATTTATTGCAGCCGCCATCCTGGATTTCCATTTTGAGTTAAGTTTAAAACCGCTTATGTCGGCGCAACAACGCTCGTAGTTAAAACTTCGTTTGAAACAGTGTCGGTCACACTCACTCAGCGCTATATTTACAACTACCTACTTATAATTATTCGAGTACAATATCATAACAACAAAATAATCATTCTTACCTTTCAAAATCAGCAGGCAGTTTAAAGCAAGATAGCTCTGGTTTTGATAAATAAGAGTTGAAGCAGCCGTAGACTACGCAATACCATCGTGGCATTTTAAAAAGGATCGGCAAAATTTTAACGCGACGACTTGCTTCGACGCGGCACTCGCTATTGACAGCACCGCGACGTTCGCTTAGGGGTCTCGTCGGTGTGCATGTTTATGTGTGCGTGCCGTTTCGAACGTTTGTAGGCAGTTTCCGTACTGTTTGTAAATATTTATACTGTGGCTGTGTTTAACTTCGATATTGCCAGTATACAGAACACTGATAGCACTAATGCAACCTACACACTATCAGTCATTAAACGCTTATTCGGTTCAAGTAATCCGCCTCTCACCTTGGCGACCTATCAGGTTTTGGTTTAACTATTATGATTGCGCTAAATACATAATAAGTAGGTACTACTTATAATAACCACTTTGCAAAGTGGTTTTAGCGAAACTACTTCTCGATATTTGACCGTAATCTCTATTAATCCTTTGCAATGTTAGGCTGTCTGCACACATGCAATAATTTTGAAAATATTATTAGCTTTGACAAGTAAAGGTATCACAAAAACAAGTAAAGGCGCGAAATATTGTTAATAATATGCTTTCATGGCTAACCTATAAAGCCAAAAGAAAAGAAAAATATGGAAACGGATGCTAAGGTCGGTGAAGACATATATACGCTAGTTTATTGCAATCTTTCTTCTCTAAATATTGTATAACTTTAACTTAACTATACCAAATAATTATGTGATTAAAAAGTCGTATGTTTACGTTTCAATCATTTAAAAACTTACATTATTTGTATCTTTAAACGATTTTAATGAAGGAGGAGGTTCAATATTCGACGTTCTTATTTTAAAAACACCTAGCTAATGACCAGAGATATTAAATTTCTTAATAATTAACTCTGGCAACCCTTAACGTCGATACTAATACTTGCATTAAAGGTTTAATGAAAGGATGTCCGCTGCACACGCATAAGAAATCGATGTCAATACAGACTGAATCATGATTTACTGATGCCTCGATCAGTTTGGCTGATACCGTGCAGAGAAATCTGTCTTCTTCCTGTAAACATTGCGTGAGTTTATTGAGGTTAATTGAGAAAAATTGTAGCAGATTGATTGAAAAAAATACTAATAATATTATAAAGGATTACTATATTTTGTTTGTTTGTATCGATTGACGAATGACCTCCGGTGCCGAAACGTGGAAATTAACATCCACTAATTTAAAGACACGCAGCATGCTATGGAGCGAGCTATGCTCGGAGTTTCTTTGACAAAGAACTAAAGTATATATATAGCTCGCAAAATATGCTCATTTCAGTGGCAATGGGCTGGCCATATTTGCCGAAGGACCGATAGCCGTTGGAGCTGACCTTTCTTGGGATAGAGACCGCGGCTCGAAAACAGTAAGGTAAGACGTCTCTTCGACAGGTGGACTGACACCCTGAAGAAGGTCGCTGAATACGGAAGGTGGAGGAACGGGTGGTGTGGCGCAAATTGGGCGAAGGCCAGCAGTGAACAAAGATTGATTAGGTTCCGAAACTACTGGACCTATCTTCAGATTGGTATAGAGATAGTCAAATGTGACAATTTAAAATTTAATAGCTGTAAAATGGGTCATGATTCTATTGGTCAGATAATACCTAAACGAAACAAGTCTTACACTTCTTAATTATATAAGGTACACAAGTATACACAAGTAAATTAATGCAATTACTGAAACTAGGGACTGTCTGGTGTCTACTCTAATAATAATGATATTTTGCCCCTAACTGCATTTAACTTACCCAATTCAAATGGCCTATTCAGAACCCAACTTAATTGAGCTCGTCACAATTCACAATACGCCATATTAATATGAACAAACAAGCGTAGAATTAAAATGAGAGTGAATCACCACTCATAATAATCACAAAATATGTATCAAAGTTGCACGAACGGGTAATGAATGCGCCGGCGCACCGGAAAAGGGCGCCTCAGTTGAACTTTCGGCCAATGGCATACAAGTATAGTGCGACCGACCAGTGCATTCGTGCAAAGAGAATATAATCACTACGTTTAAGAGACGGGACTCAGGCAGAGGCCAATGGAATCATTTTACATGGCATTCTATTACCAACCTCATGACATACATAATACGTCAAATGACTGTTGCACCAACCTAACGACACAAATAGTGTTGAGCTGTGTGCTCTATTGTTTATCGATATCGATAAGATTGTATACAAATATAATGAGGATTAATTAAGATATTATTTTTAAATTAATGTTAAGCAGTCAGTCCAAATTGATGTCCAACATTGTATTATGTTTGAAAAGCTTTAATTAATACAAGGTTGAACATATAGTGGACACAAAATGAAACAAATATTAAAAAATAAACATATATTTTGTTTTGTCTGTTTTCTGTCTTGTTGTTACGTAATAAAAATAAATTATTTTGTCTTCCCCTGTTGCTGAGCTTTTTTAATATTACAAGCTATTCCTTCTTTCCGTTTTTCTATGGGATTATATATTAGATCTTCTTTTCCCACAAACTTAACCCATTGTCGGCATCTGAAAACATGGTAAAATATTTATTATAATAGTAGCCCAGTATCTAATACATGTCCCATTGCTGGGCTCGGGCTTATCTCATGATGAGATGGGTTAAACCTTAGTCTACCACGCTAGGCAAGGGCAGATTGGTAGACTCCATTCACCACCGAGCACTTTTTAGGCACTATCAGGCATGCAGGTTGCGTCATGTTTTCCTTCACCGTTAGCGAGCGATAATTTATATGATGAATATTTATTAATTTAATTAATATTATATTAAATATATAATAATTATTATTATTAAATATTATAATAATAAAATATTAATATAAGTATATTATTGAATTAAATGGCTTTAAAATTATCTCTTGTTTCGTACTCAACACATATACCATTTCTTAATTCCGTACAGAAATAAGATAAAGTCGACCCACGTTATCGATAGCCAGAGGACAGCACTATATTACACAATGAGAGTAAATATGATTTTTAACAAAATCGGGTTTGTTTGGCTTACTAATCTATAAATTATTAGTTATAATATAGTATAGTATTTAAATCAGTGCTTACCGGGACTCATCCAATGGAAATTTTGCCATAAACTTCCTTTTTTACCGCTCCGTACGTTTAGCACGATATCCACAAATTTCACACGTCACAAACCACTTTTTTGGTGGCATTTCGTAAAAGAATTAATGTTTTTTGCCTTATTATAGCAGATTAAACCGAAACCAATATGAAATGACTCTGAAAAAGCCCTATTTATAAGTTAAAAAGTAAACAAACCAAAACACGTGTCCTGTGACACTCGTTCACAACGTAAAGTCAATGCTGTCATGGCTGACGAGACGATGTAGGAAAGAGAACCCATAGTGCGCGAGTTTTTTTTATTGTTCCTACTTTCGCTAGACTCACAGAGTACATTATACTATACTGAAATAGAGGCCAATCTTGTTCCGTAAAACGGGTCACTTGTGTTCGTGAAGAAACTAGCGCCACCTGAGTATTATAGTTAGAACTACACCTGTGTGGATGGACTGGATGGATGGATACCCAGTATATTTATGGCTAATTTAATTTTATTCTAAGACAAGTTAAATTCAAGGATTGATAAATGAAAAACAATTTAAATATGATGTATTTATTATTTTGTACCAAAGTATTTATCCTACGACAAGACTTAAATAAAGATGTAATCACTACACTCTGGAGTCCTGTCTCAGTTCTAACACAACTACTCACAAATTGCCTTTCTGGTCACACGTATGGATTTATCGGAGGACTTTTCACTCAACTCAACGACAAATGCACAAAATAACTCAGAAAGATCACAAAATAAACAAAATATCGCAAAACACGACGGACTGACATTAACAGACATTTGTAATGGGGTTACCAGTTTATTGTTAATGAAACAACCAAGGAATTTCTACCACCACCCCAATATATGTTTGTGAAAATGATTGTAATATTTATTTTAATTGCTAAAAAGTAATGAAATATTATATCTTGTGGTAAATGTAATCAAAATCCTTGACAAATTTCCTCTTTTAACCAATACAATAAACCATAAGTCTCTTAAAAATATACTATTTTAGTAGTTTTATGAGCTATTAGCTAGGATATTTTGACAAGTTGCGATTTGGTTTAGCGCCATCTGTTCGAATTCAAGGAGACATAGCTTCAGAGCCGCCATCTCTTAATTTCAGTTAGTATCATCCGAACAATTATAATCCAACAAAATTAAGAAACATATTGAAACTTATTTCGTACAGAGACTACATATACTTCGTGATTTTGTATCATTGTACTCATTGCTATCCCCAGTTTTTTGTACTAAGATTGAAGCCTCTGGCTAGACTGCATTCGTGTAGTTGACTTGGATCATTGCGGACGTGGTCTCGCGTGATTCACGTGCGCACATGGATATTGCATTCTTTTTAATTAGTGGTAAGAGTATGCTTTCGGAAGGAAGAAGGACCTCCCACAAACTTTGAAAAGAGGTTTGATCTTTAGCATCGTTTAAGAAGAAATCTAAACTATTATTTTAGATTTTATTGGTTCCACATTCACAATATTATACACAAATTATATTATATTTAATTAATTTTTAGTCGGTGCCATACAATAAAATGAAAATACCACGTTAAGTCTTATCAATTTCTACGAAGTAGCAAAAAAGCCTCAAAATTAGTTAAATATAATATTTTATAGTTTATGTAACTAAGTTCATATACTCGAGACTTAAAATGCTGACTTATTTTTTACTTTTTTAGTAATTTATCGTCGGTTTGATTTTTTTGTTAAAATATGTTTTATAGACAAAATCAAAGATCTTGGCCTTTTTTAAGTTAGCTGCAGATGGCATCTCGATCGTAGGGCAGTTTACTCAAGCGTGACCAATGACGACCCGTGGCATTTCATTTCTGGCTAAATTGTAAACCGCCAAGTTCTTTAATTTTATCTATAGAACATTGAAAACTTTGTAGGGTTGTTTGTCAGTGGCTGACTAAATGGCGTGCAAGCACAATGCAACCAGTGCACTCGCTTCGTTGACTCACACCAGAGCGGACGTGCTCGTGCGTGACTCGATGCAACTGGCGATTAAACGCGGTTTGCACATGGATTATGCGATACTGCCAATGAAAGGTAGAGCACATTTTCGGAAGGAAGTAGGAGTAATCAAGACCACCACGTTATCGGAAGGAAATCTTAAGACCTCCCTACAGAAATCAATCATTTTATTGCGATAGACATTTGACCAAAATGGCCGGTACGGATGATAAAATAAGATTTTGTTTCAGAACTGATGTACAAGAAAGACAATTCTTTTTTAGTTTTTATCCATTATTATAGACAAATTATATCACAAACACTTCGTCTTCTTTCGTGTCAACGGCTTTATATGTTATACTGTTTTCGCCCAAAAAGCAGCAACGTCACCCCTTTTTTAGTTGCCTGCTCTTGACGCGTACACGTGGCAGGAGACAACGGACATAATAGCAGGTGAGGCATATTTTGTAAAAACTGTACCTTAAACACTAAATTGCATGTTTGTTGCCTCCCATTTTTTCAAAAATGTTTTTTTATTTTTCAGTTTGTGTGTTACTCATTATAAAAACAATTTTTGGCAAAATGGCCTCGAACAAACATGTATTTTAGTGTTTTAGATATGATTTGTCTTTAAAAATAAATATATAATAAATAAATATAATATTTAAGTTAAACTCATATTACGTTAGTATGAAAACACGGTCCTCGAGCGTCTACCCTTAAAGCTTCGATTTCCTAGGAAAGCGGTGTGGAATAATGCGGCCGTAATATTATGGCCGTAACACGATTAGTACGTAATACGTTATGTAGATCATCGCTCTTTAGGAAACCACTACATTTACTTTACATGGGCAACGTTCTCGTGACGTCATTCAACCGTTATCTTTACGGCCGCTTTATTCCACACCGCTTTCCTAGGAAACCGAAGCTTAAGGAAATGAGACTGAACCTTCAAAATATCCAAAGGTTCTTGACATTATCAGAATTTAAGCCACATATTACATCAACTTCCTGTTTAAAAACAGATGTAAGATGAGTAACCACATGGAGGTTAACCACAGCCTCCGTCAAGCTCAATAAAGCACGAAGAAAAAATTCAATTCGGTAACATATTTGATGAATAGATTACCCTTAATGTATTCAGCTATGTTGCCGAAAAAACTGGTCAGTGTGACGCTGTAGACGTTAAAATCAATGTCAGTATTCCAAATATCATTAAACGGATTATGGTTTACGTTACGCAATAATTAGCCATTAATATGGACATTTTTATTTTCGCTTCAAAGAACAAGACGTTAGGAGGATAGCCATGTTTTTTAGGGTTCCGTTGACGAATGGCTAAAAACGGAACCCTTAATGAGTCGTCATGTCTGTCCGTCCGTATGTCACAGCCACTTTTTTCCGTATTTATACAAACCCATACGTGTGTATCTATGGATAGATCGGTCTTCAAAAATGATATCGAGGTTTTTAATATAATTTTTTTCTAAACTGAATAGTTTGCGCGAGGGACGCTTCCAAAGTGGAAAAATGTGTCCCCCCTCCCCCCCGTAACTTCTAAAATAAGGGAATGATAAATGTACAAATAATATAGATGTACATTACCATGCAAACTTCCACCGAAAATTGGTTTGAACGAGATCTAATAATCAGTTTTTTTTAATACGTAATAAATCGTAAACCGCATTTTAGCTTTCATTCAATCAACTCCAATATAATAAAGAATTATGAAAATCATTTATTTAGATGTATGGTACGAAACCCTACGTGCGCGAGTCCGACTCGCACTTGGCCGGTTTTTAAGACTTCGCGTGTATGAAGATGAAGTGCCTAATCTGAAATTCAATTGCTTTATGATCTGTTAATATTACGATGGTAAGTTCGTTGTTCCAGTTCCAGTAGCCTATAACGTTATACTGTTAATCTTTTGAATACATCTCAGTCTTTGGGTTTGTGTTCTGCAAATCTTAAAAGATTCACTCCTCTGGCTTTGAGCCGTGGGCAGGCAACAGTTAAATATAGTAAGACATTTCTTATTGATTATTTTGATAGCATTTAGCTATGCTTAGCAAAACAGAATGAAAATTTATGGGACCGGCAGGATTGAACTTGCGACCTTCTGCACACCGGGCAGCCGCTTTAACTAACCAGCTACGGTCACCTCTTGCCAGGGCCCTAAATGTCTCAACTGTATGTAACGTCATTTAGTGACGTCACGTTCATCCATTGGTACCTATCCTATCTTAAGTAGTAAGAGATGTTCTGTACTTTTATGATTCTTTATACATATTGAATATTTTTGCACAATTAACCCCATTTTACCTACAAATCTACGGTTTTAATAAACCCGTATTTGCATCTCTCTCTCATTTAATACTTGCACGAGACAGAGAGTTCGAACGCTGTAGTTTAACATTAAACTTAAGTTGAATGTAATTCTATGTTTTTGTGATTTAATCCAATAATCACCCTTTTTCTTTCTCTTTCTAATCGAAGACCACCTGCATGTCAACTTCTTGTTAATCCGCAGTTGCACAATAATTAATTACATTGCCATTGTTATCATACAATTAAACAATTAGAGATATCATTAAGTAAAACGTTGTTGATTACCCTAATTACTTCCGATCCAAACTTCTTTTAATAACTCGTTGACTGGTGATCCAATTACGAGTATATAATTACTACTACATTTTAAAACAATTAAACAGATGCAATTGAATAGCTAACTAATTCATGCAGTTCTTTATTGTAGGTTTTTCGAGTGCATAAGGCATAGTAGGGTTATGTCAGGCTGTTCTCGTTCGTGACTATAAATAGGACGAGTTAATGGAAAACTTACAAACAATCGAAAAATCAGAAAAGCAACTACGACTGTTAAGGAAAGTTTTATCGGTTCGTAATAAATCCAGAAATCTTTTGATATAATTAGCTCGAATTTCACAGGTGTTTGATAATCTTTTTTGGCAAAATAATCATGCTATTTTCAAGTGAAGCTTGTGTCACTTATAAATTTGGTCAGGTTATATTTTGCGAGCCGGATAAGAGCTATATCCGGAACCTCTAAAACTGGCTCTTTATGTCAAATTTGTATAGACATTTATAAAATTAATCAGCAACGAATTAGTAGCACCTTAAATAATTCATAATATAAGCGTCCGTAGCCCAACGGTCTTATGATCGAGAGGTCGTCGGTTCGAGTCCTGGCCATTACACCACGGACGTGAACTTCTTTCGAACACAAGCGAATTAAGCTTAGCTGGAGGGGGTCACCAAAAATACAAATTACTAGTATGTAGCTTTAAAAATTAAAAAATATTACCTATCAAAGTGCTTATTATCAACAATATGAACTAATACATGTAATTATAGATAGTTGCAGTAGATATCCGTACGGCAACACAATAATAATATTGTCTGCGTGCGTTTTCAATTGGAACCAGGATGCTCCACGAGGCGTGTCCCGATGTCTGGGATAAATATTATCTGCTTCGAGCATTCGCATAGCGACTGTATGCGAATTACCACTATGGATTCTTTAGCAACAGTAAAGGATAGATTTGATTGGTACTTCACTGTTCATGTCTAAATTATGACACAGCGAAATTGAGGGTAAAAAAATTCGGACTTTGACCCTATTAGGCATCGTCTTTTGCTGAATGATTCAATGAGAAATTTATTCACATAACTGCATAACAGTTAACTTAAAGAGATAAACATTATTATAGTTTTTTTTTTTTTTTTTTAATACTTACCTGGGATGGTAATATTTACAACATTACATATTGAAAAAAAAATATATATAAGTAAATAAAAAAATTTAATTGTTACGTGTGCCTGGATGAACTGTGGTCATATGGGCTTTAATCCGATGTGAAGTAGTCTACCATCGAGAAAAATACTAGCTATTAATGTCACACGAAAATTAGACATTAAGCAAGACAAGCATAGTAACTAACTAAAACACAAGGTAAACACGCAAGGTATTCACTGAAGAATGAGAATTCACGGCTGCACTGGTTAATGTATCAAAAGTTGACAGATATTCACACACTGGATAACTGCAGTATTTAATCTCACAACCGATTGTGACAAAAATACTCAAGGCCGATTTAACCACACTTCTTAATCTACAGATTTATTCAATCTTTTTTTGCATCTCTCTCTCTTTCTCATTTAATGTTAGTACGGGACAGGGAAATCGAAAGCTGTAGTTTTTGTAGTAGTTGGATAAGACACTGGCACCCGCAACACGGTTAATACTATCGCGGTGGCCAGCGCTTGTATATTTTTTGTAAAATACCCTCTTTTATACCAATAAAGATTTATTATTATTATTATAGCTTTGCGTTAATCTTAAGTTCAACATGTTGTTGAAATCGGCACTCACAATACCACAATCACACAGTCAAAACTAGACCTTAAAAGCTTAAGACAATGATTTTTATCTGCTCATTGTTATTTATGGTAATGAATTTCTTACAAGTTTAACTATTTCCGTGCGCCTAACAACGTGTTTCTTAAATGATGTTCATTTAATTCAAGCACATACGGCTATTCATCAACCTATACCTACATTTCCAGTATAAAAAGGTCTTACGTTGTATAGTCTTCCTATGCAATACGAGACCAGCGTTTACTGGCAATGTATAGGTTGATCGGTAGCCATGTGTACTCGTAATTTGGTAAAATAATGGTTTTAGTATGTGTGTGTGACTTTTTGCTACCCGCATGCTTTGTTATCAGGCTATTATTACGACTGTGAGTTGAAAATTATCATAGTGAAGCAAAAAAAGGTTGTATTAGGCGTTAAATTTTGTTGTTATCTTAAAGACTAATCATGGCTTCACGGTGATATGCCCGTATGTACTGCTTTACGCCAGTCACGGTATCACGTAAGGCGTCTTAGGTTAAGCCTAATTTGTATTACGGAAACTAGAGGCATGGAATTAATGTATGCAAAGACACCATCTTTGGTACACGTGAAATTTTCGATAAAATGCTGGCGATCACCACGCTGAATGTATGGCCAGTGTGACCCTGGCGATAGTGCTTATACCTTGTCCGTTGGTTGATTTTCTTTTTGACAGCTCACTATGAAATACCGGTTTTTTCGGTATAATATTCTACAGTAATAACGTACTTTATAGACGCGCAACTCTTTTTAGTGATGACCGCAGACTTTAAATCAGATCTTAATATGATAAATAAATAAAGAAATCTATCATATTATTTTGAAAAATATTTAAAAGTTTTACTTTATTTATGCATTGTGTCTGTAAATTTAATTAAAAAACGATAATAAAAACTAGTATTATGACTCCATAATTATTTTTCGAAAAGTCGAAATCTTGGCATTTCAAATTGAACAAGTAAAATTATTATCAAATATTATGGGTAGTATTTAAACGCAAATCATAAAATATCCTTTTTCTATGCAAATAAATATCGAATTCCCATCAAAATTACTGATTGCACAACAAAATATTCAACTCAAAATATCACTAAACACACTACAATTTATTTTCACAGCGCACAGCAATTTTTCCTAAAGCAAAAGCTTTTTTATCAATGCACAGCTAATAATCTTAATGCACATTATACATGTTCTCTTTTTTTTTTAAATATAGCTTCTATTTTTATTATATTTACAGCAGTTTTTCTAAATCAAACAACATTTTATTAGTCACAGTCATCTTATTATTTATTAATTATCACATAATGAGATCAGCAAAAAAAATATAAAATTAGATACAAAATTGTAATTTATTGAATTATTAAAGCGGGTCTTGCTTTCGCGGGGCGTCCACGCTTCCTTTTTTGCCCAATAGGCACATTTTTAGCTTCTGCAGGTGGCGCCACGTACTGTCGTCTGTTACGATCTATGATAATAAGAAATTGGTAGGTAGTATAATATTATTTTATTTAGTGGGTGGATTCAAAAAGGGGTCGGAGTATCACACATATTGATTCTTTCTTCTCTATGTTATGGTCGCAGTTCTAACCTAACCTAACCTACTACTTTACCCATAATTGACCTATGCCATAACTATAGCTTTTATTTTTATATTATTTACTCCAGTGACGAAAAATTGCGCGAAGTTTTTCAGTTAAGTTGTTCTGCATTTAGAAATAATGCAATGTAAAAGGATTTTTTTGTTATAATAATCATTAAATTTGCCGAGCATGGCTTCTTGACAGACAAATATGATGAACAGATTTTATTGTACTTACTGGTTAATATGCGACTGGAATAGTTATTTTGCTATGAAATATGGTAAATTTGATGTGCAGTCAGTATTTATGCTATGCATGTAGTATTTTTGTACAAAAATAAATTTAACTGTATTGCATTATGAGAAAAAAAGTAATGTCATAATGATGTGTAATTTCGAATTATCTGCAGTTTGAGTTTTGTTAAACATTTAGTTTATCTGCAGTGAAGTAAGTTATTTGATGTAAAAAAGAATATAAATGATGAGTATGTATTGATAGGCGATTATTTATTTGATATGCAATATAAAATATCCCAAATATTATTAACTACTGTGATTCATCACTCTTCTTTAAAAATATCTGATAAATAAATTATTAATATTAAACTAAAAATATTTATGTGCATTTTAATCGATATTAAGTTTTTCTAAAATTAAATTGATTATTATTTCAAATCGAATTGGTAACGGGTAAAGGCATTACTAATGTTGAAATTTCAAAAAGAAAATAATCGGTTGGACAAAGTATAGTAAATGCTTGATTTTCTATACTTTGTCCAACCGTTTATTTTTTTTAATAACCACTTCTAAAAATATATTGCCGAAACCTATAAACAATATATCATCAACTTCCGTCCGTTATTCAAATACACCGGAATGTAATACAAAATTATAGCAATGAAAGTATAATAAACCACCATTACGATTTAATGTTGTTTTCAAATGACTATGGTGTTTCGTAACCGCCATAAAGCATACTTAATTATTACGTTTCGTTAAAACTGTTGCTTATTATGTATTTGGTTTAGGGGCGTAATTTGCAGTACACTTTGTCCAAAATAAGAAGAGAATTTTATAACAAAACATAACATAACTTATACTAAGAAACAGTTGAAAAAGATATGGGACCGGCAGGATTTGAACCTGCGACCTTACTACGGCCCGGCTGCCTGGTGTGCAGTAAGGTCGCAGGTTCAAATCCTACCGGTCCCATATCTTTTTCAACTGTTTCTTAGTATAATTTGCTAAGCATAGCTTAATGCTATAAAAATAATCAATTAGGAGTTATAACATAACTTTTTAAGTTTTGGGACTAAACATGGTTATTTTCTTACTAAATCTTTACTAATATTATAAAGATGAAGAGTTTGTTTGTTTGCTTGAACGCGCTAATCTCAGGAACAACTGATCCGATTTAAACAATTCTTTCGTTGTCAAGTAGCTAATTTATTGAGGAAGGCTATAGGCTATATAACATCACGCTATGACTAATAGGAGCTGAGCAGTAATTAAATATGGTGCAAAATCGGAGGAAATTGAAGCGACGGGAGCGGAACGCGGGTGAAACCGTGGAGATCACCTAGTATTAGATGTAACGGGATATTTACCATGTATAATATTTGTTGTAGCGAGTTATTTCGAAATTTCAGAGATGTTGAGTTAAAGTAAAGTAAAAATCATTTATTAGATCACCATCAAAATTAAAATAAAAATAAAAATAAAAAACAAATTTAGAATGTTAAAAATTAAAATACATAATTATAGAACAATTATAAAAAATTAAAAATAAAGTGCCTTGCCTGCCAAATCATTTTATCAAGCAATCTCTTTGACAATAATAGTGCCTCGTCGCGTAGTAAAAGAGTGTGGAAGAGGGTAGATCGGTTCGTCTGCCAATAAAACTGTTTTCACATTACCCGCCATGACTATAGTGTTAGATATCTACCTATCTATCTAACAAAGGTGCCGCGCATCATAACGGGACTGCACGTGTTGCACATTTGGGGACACGCGGCGAGCGACGCCTGTACCGGTCGAACATAACGGGACTGCACGTGTTGCACATTTGGGGACACGCGGCGAGCGACGCCTGTACCGGTCGAACACGAGGCGAGCGGCGCGTGCACAGGACGGCCCTACCTATATAAGGAAGCAGAGCGGCGCCGGGGGCACTTGCCTTCACGAACTATAGTGAACATAACGTATTCGCTCCTCTAAGTTTTATACCGGGTTTTTAATTATAGTTATAACGGTGTTTTAATTTAATATACCAGTATATTTGTACAGTCCGCTTTTCATTTAAGTCCTACATAGGACTCTTAACATGGTCCTTCTGGATCGCCGTTAAATTTTTCATTCGAAAAACAATAACGTAATTTAACGTCCCGGAAAAAACGCTTCAAGTCTCGATCCTATAGCTGTGGACGGAATACAACCTACCTGCTATCTGCACGGAACGAGCTAAGAAGAAAATCAAATTGGCCGCAGGCAACGAAAACAGACCGTTGACCCGAGCAAGATCCAAATCATACGCGAAGAAACCTCAATTCACCAATGACACGTGGTTTGGTTTGGATAACAGTGAGTCGTTCCAATTTTTTTCTTCCTTCCCTTTCATAGTGTTTTTTATTTGAGTGAAGGTTTAGTCATATTTTTTATTTATCCAACGGTTACTCTACGTTGTAAATGTAAAATACAACTTTTTGTGTTAATAATTATAGTGCAAAAAATAGCAAAGCAACCGGTTACCTGCCGCTCGCGCACGTGCTTGTCCGTTAGGTAGCCAAGAGTGCCTATCCCTTATAACATTTTTTCACATGCTTGCAACTTTATAGGCTGGCTTACCAACTAAAAATATTTCTTTATATTTTTTAATTCTTGTTTAATCTTACCTACCCTTTTTCTTTTAATTAGTATTGAGAATTTATTGCAATGACTGAGGATAAAGTAACGACCTCACAGCTTATTAAAAAGCGTGGCAGTTTTAAAGCTAAATTAACAATTTTCAGTAATTTTTTGTCGCTTATTAAAGACAATGAGCTTACCAACGTACAACAGTTAGAACTTAAAACGAGATTAGAAAAAATAGATGCCTTATATAGTGATTACGATAAATTACAGGAAGAAATTGAGGTGATCTCTGAGGTGGACGACTCCGCCGACCGTGAGCGGTTTGAAAGCCAGTATTTTCATCTACTAGCTGAGGGTCGCAATCTTCTTGGAGCCTGTCTATCCAGTCAAGGACAGCTTCAAGGGGGTGCCGTGACAACTCAAGAAGATGTGCAGGCAAGTGCTTTCATTTCTAATTGCGTCAGATTGCCTAAAATCGAGTTACCTACCTTTAGCGGCCATTATCAGCACTGGCTAGGTTTCAGAGATACATACGTTTCCTTAATTCATTCAAGGTCAGATATTGACAACATAAATAAATTACGCTATCTCCGAGCTTCCCTTAAGGAAAGTGCTTTTTTAGTTGTGGATGCTTTAGATATCAAAGGAGACAATTATCAATCCGCATGGCAGTTACTTTGCGACAAATATGACAATAAAAGATTATTAGTTAACAATCACGTCATTGCATTATTCAATGCACCAAATATGGAAAAAGAATCATGCGCCTCTATTCGTAACATTATAGATGTAACAAATAAAAATCTTCGAGCTCTTTCAACTTTAGGTGAACCAACGGAACATTGGGACACACTTATTATACATATTATGTCGGAAAAACTCGACATTGTTACAAACAGAGAATGGGAAGAACGACGAAATACTTTGACGAAATCTCCCTCTTTAAACATGTTTCTTACTTTCCTTGGTAATAGAGCCGACTTTTTAGAGAGTTTAGAAGAAAGAGGTAAAAGGAACTGTAGGCAATCAACAAGTTGTAATTGTAACACAAATTTTACAAGTATTAAACAAGTTAATAACAAACAGACAGTCAAAAGTTATAATAAAAAAATATTTAGATGTCCTATATGCGACCAGACGCATTTTTTGTTTAATTGCGAAACATTTAGATCTTTCAGTATTGAAAATCGCATACAAAAAGCCAAAGAAGCTAAAGTATGCATTAATTGTCTAAGACCAGGTCACACAGAAAATAATTGCAATTCTGCTACATGTAAATATTGCAGGAAAAAACACAATACGCTATTGCATTTAGACTCTCAAGAAGTAAACGAACAACCCCCTGAGCTAGCGATATCTAATTTTGCCGGTTCAGCTAACACAAAACAGATTACTACTTCTCGAGTAATATTACTATCAACAGCAGTGGTAAAAGTCGCTGACAGCAGGGGTAACGTGCACAATGCGCGTTTGCTTCTCGACAACGGCAGCACGGCCAATTTCGTGACACACACGCTATGTAGTAAGCTAGGTCTGTCACGACGTAACACGAACTCAACGGTAACGGGTATCAATAACAATATTTTTCCTAGCACTCAGTCTTGCAACCTGACAATTATGTCAAATATTCAAAGTGATTATGAATTTAAAATTGACTGTCACGTAATTCAAAAAATTACTGAGGCCATGCCATCTTCTTTAATAGACGTAACCGATATACCGTTACCAATCGGGATTGCCCTTGCCGATCCATCCTTCAATGTACCTTCAGAAATAGACATTCTCGTTGGGGCAGACATATTCTGGGCGGTTCTTTGCAACAATTCAATCGATTTAGGTAAAAATTTACCAAAACTTTATGAGACAAAACTTGGTTGGCTAGTGTCTGGATATGTCGCCCGTCCTAAAACCGATTCCCCTTTACTTGTTTGTAATTTTTTAAATGAATCATTGAACCCTGACTTGTCTCGTTTTTGGGAATTGGATAGCGTAGCAGAAAAGCACTCATTATCCCCCGAAGAACGTGCTTGTGAAAATTTTTTTATGATTAATACCAAACGTAGTTCTAATGGTCGGTTTGTAGTAACAATGCCATTTAAACGAGACCCGTCGGTATTAGGAGATTCATTTCAAAGAGCAAAATGTCGTTTTTTATCTCTTGAACGTAAATTTATTAAATACCCCGATTTTAAAAAAAGGTACGTTGAATTTATGGACGAATATGAACGGCTAGGTCATATGACAGTTAATAATAAGCCTTCTACAGACAAAACTCATGACATTAATTATTTTCTCCCTCATCACGGTATTACTCGTGATACTAGTTTTACAAGCAAGCATCGTACAGTTTTTGATGGTTCAGCGGCTACAAGCACTGGAATATCGCTTAATGATATTCAGTTAGTTGGTCCCACAGTGCAAGAAGACCTATATTCAATTTTATTACGGTTTCGTCAGCACAAATACGTAGTTACTGGTGACATTGAAAAAATGTATAGGGCCATAGAATTAAATCCAACTCAACGATCTCTACAACAAATAATATTTCGTTCTGATACAAAACAACCATTAAAAACCTACACATTAAATACTTTAACATACGGAATGTCATCGTCGCCATATTTAGCTACAAAATGTTTGGTTAGTTTGGCATCAGAAGTTTCTAACGAAGCAGTCAGGCGAGCAATTCAACGCGATTTTTATGTAGATGATTATTTAGGAGGAGGACCTGACATAGAGAAAACAATAAAAATATGTAAAGGTGTCATAAATGCTTTAAAAGGAGCTCAGTTTAATTTAAGAAAATTTCGGTCCAACTCTCACGAAATTTTAGATGCAATTTCTCCATCTATTCAGTCTGATAATATTTTAGATTTGTCAATTAACAATATAAACAAATCCACAAAAACGTTAGGCTTAAATTGGATATGTGATGCAGATGTTTTATCATTTTCAATAAATATAGAATTTAAGGAAAAAGTTACCAAACGTCACATACTTTCAGTTATTAGCCAAGTTTTTGATCCGTTAGGTCTAGTAGGGCCATGCATTGTCGTCGCAAAAATGATAATGCAAAAATTATGGATGCAACAATATTCTTAGGATGATGAAGTTTCGCAAGAAATCAAAAAACTTTGGTGGGAGTTTGCAAATGCGTTACCAAATTTAAACAATTTAAAAATTCCTCGTTGGGTACTTCATATTAACAGTGATATACATGAAATTCATATATTCTCTGACGCATCTGAGCGTGCGTATGGATGTGCATTATACATTCGTTCTATAGACAGATGCGGACAAGTAAGAGTCAAACTGTTAACATCTAAAAGTCGTATATCACCCATACACCCAACTACAATTCCACGTCTTGAATTATGTGGAGCACTATTGGCTGCAAGACTGTGCACAAAGGTTTTACTTGCGTTGACAATTAACATAAGTAGGTGTAGATTCTGGTGTGACTCCACAATCGTCTTAGGGTGGCTAAAGACACCATCACTGCAACTTACAAGTTTTGTTCGAAACCGTGTCCACGAAATTCAGGAATGTACTAATAATCATACGTGGAGCTACGTGCCGTCAAAGGACAATCCGGCGGACCTTATCTCTCGAGGGCTTAGGGCTGACGTTATCAGCGATTGTTCTTTGTGGTGGTCAGGTCCAAAATTTCTATTTGAAAATGATATTGATTGGCCCAAAATGCCGAATGAAAATGTAAAACAGGATCTACCTGAATTGGTTAACTGTTTCCACACAAATATAATTTCAAAAATTGATACTGCTGATTCGTTAAATAACTTAATAAATAATAAATCAAGTTTCACTAATTTGCAAAGAATAGTAGCATATTTACAAAGGTTTATTTACAATTGCACACATAAAGAAAAAAATAATGGGTATTTGTCAGTACAAGAACTAAAAAATGCACTAGTTCTAACCATTCAAAAGGCTCAGTTGGAAATGTTCCCTCAGGAATATACGATTCTTAAAACAGGCAAACCTTTACCAAAAAAGAATAGACTCATGTCACTGACCCCGTTTTTAGATAATAATGATATAATTAGAGTTGGTGGTAGGCTTGATAATTCCCCATATAGTTATAACATTAAGCACCCTATTTTACTATGCAGTAAACATAATTTAACAAAAATAATTTTTAATCACTATCATTTCAAACACCTACATGCTGGTCCTCAACTTTTATTAGCAATAGTGAGACAAACATATTGGCCTTTGAAAGGCAAAAATCTATCCAAAGCAACTGTAAACAAATGTATGTCTTGTCATAGATATAAGGCAGAAACTGTCCAACCCATAATGGGGCAGTTGCCATTATCAAGGACTAAACTTGAATTCCCATTTTTACATTGCTCCGTTGATTACGCAGGGCCAGTGCTGATAGCTGACCGAAAGGGTAGAGGTTGCAAATTACTAAAGTCATATTTGGCAATTTTTGTGTGCAATTCAGTGAAAGCCTGTCACATCGAGCTTGTCACGGCGCTCTCTAGCGAAGCGTATATAGCAGCTTTAAATCGATTCGTATCTCGCCGGGGAAAGCCTCAGAGCATCACTTCAGACAATGGCACTAACTTCGTTGGTGCAGACAATGATATAGCAAAGTTCCTAGTTCAGTCTGACCTACAGAGTTGTATCGCCCAAGAAGGCATAGAGTTTAAATTCGTACCCGCATATAGTCCACATTTCAACGGGTTAGCCGAGGCAGGTGTTCGATCCACCAAACATCATTTAAAAAGATTGTTACACACTACTCATTTAACATACGAAGAAATGGCAACTTGCCTCACTCAAATAGAAGCAATCCTAAATTCACGTCCTCTTACTCCATTATCCTCTGACTCTAACGATTTCCTTGCTCTAACTCCTGCTCATTTCCTAATTGGACGAACACTGACATCAATACCACATCCACAAGTGTCTGAGGCGAACATTAACCGCCTTGAACGATACAAACGTATTGAGCACATAAAACAGCATTTCTGGCAAAGATTTTCCCTAGAATACGTGACTCAACTGCAGCAGAAGGTGAAATGGCAATCACATGGGAAAGAGTTACAAAATGGATCACTTGTGCTAATCAAAGATAGAACTCTACCTCCTCTATTATGGTCACTTGGGCGAGTCATCAAACTCTATCCCGGGAACGACGGCGTTACACGTGTGGTGGAGCTTAAAACAAAGCGAGGTACCATACGTAGAGCCTTTACTAATGTTTGCCCGCTTCCAGATTTTTGAAGTTACACTGCTTACGCTACTTCAACCCGGGCAGCTTGTTAGATATCTACCTATCTATCTAACAAAGGTGCCGCGCATCATAACGGGACTGCACGTGTTGCACATTTGGGGACACGCGGCGAGCGACGCCTGTACCGGTCGAACATAACGGGACTGCACGTGTTGCACATTTGGGGACACGCGGCGAGCGACGCCTGTACCGGTCGAACACGAGGCGAGCGGCGCGTGCACAGGACGGCCCTACCTATATAAGGAAGCAGAGCGGCGCCGGGGGCACTTGCCTTCACGAACTATAGTGAACATAACGTATTCGCTCCTCTAAGTTTTATACCGGGTTTTTAATTATAGTTATAACGGTGTTTTAATTTAATATACCAGTATATTTGTACAGTCCGCTTTTCATTTAAGTCCTACATAGGACTCTTAACAATAGTGTATAAGTTTTAATTTTACCGTAAACAAAGGCATTGCAACATCTCGGAAATATGGAAATAACTCGCTACAACAGATATACATGGTAAATATCTCGTTATATCTAATATTTAGTAATAACATAACTTGTTTATTTGTTCGCGCTAATCTCGGTAACTACTGATCGTATTTTAATAATTATTTTTGTTTTGTTTGTTTTGTTTTACACTTTTTATTGTACCATGAAACAGTTTATAAAACAATGCATACAACAAAATACAACAAAGGCTAAATTAACTCAAATTTGAGTTCTCTTCCAGAAAATCTGTGTTGTGTTCGATAGTCCAACTATCGATAAATGTTTTTTTAATTTATCGAACAGAATAAATTTCCATCATATAGCAATCAAATTTAGGCCCCATAGTTTTGTCACTATCCGTGGTGTCTATAATCTTTCCATATAGACACTTTGTCTATATTTGGCATTACTCAGTCTCCCGCTTTGCTTTGGAGGGAAGTAAAGATACATACTTTCCAACTCCAACTATATACTTCTGATTAAATTCGTTGCGGGTTCCAAGACAATGTTAACTGTCATGCACGGAGCCTTTCAGTTGGTTACCGCTGTAGATCCTGGCGTCACAGGAGTCACAGTGGTGGGCGTGTGGGTGGGATTACATTTCGTTAAAAAATGTTTTTTAAATATTGAAATATTACGCTTAACTCCAGGGAAACAGAGCAGTAATGTTTAACGCGAAAGCAGCCACTACTTTAAATTCACGCGGGCAAAAGCTATCAAACAGTAAAAACCTATTATAGTATAGGCGGTGTCAATCGTGCTCTTACACAAAAACTCTCGCTTGTAATTCGTTTAATATTATTAAAACCGACGCGACGTGAGGTGAGGACATTATTATTGAGAATACGGGTTACTCACGTTACTTTAGCCGGGATATGCCAACTAGTTTCGAATCTAGTACGTAGATTCATCAACTGGGCTATTATTAGCGTGTCGTCGCCTCCGCGCGACGTCTCGCACTCAATAATACGCACGCGAATAATAGCCCAGTTGATGAATCTACGTACTAGATTCGAAACTAGTCGGCATATCCCGGCTAAAGTAACGTGAGTAACCAGTATTCTCAATAATAATGTAATTTGTTTCATGATTAGTTCCAATAAATTATAAAAACAAGCATAAAAGGGCAAGGGAACTAGACCAAAGCAAAATTAATTTATTTACTTCATGGAAATTGTAAAAGTAGAGCATCGTGATAAACAGTCATAATGATAAGAAAATGTACAAAACTATGTCTTTAATAGTTTTAAACACGAACATTTTATTGAAATAGTGTTACGTAGAAGTATTGGACGGAAACTAGATTGATTTAGGTGTATTAACGATTTCAAATCACGATACTAATTTCCGAAATCGATAGAAAATTATCGTTGTTACTTCATATCCTCGACACTTTAAAACCAATTATGATTTATGAATAATGATAAATAATGATTGTATCATTATTTGAAAGGTGGTAACTATTTCATCTCACGAAGTTAATATCCGAAAGTGAATCTAATTTCCTAGTATTTTCAATACCACTGAAGGGATTTCGTGATTAAACTACTTGTCAGGAAATCTTTTAATATCCTAAAGATGGCGCAAGGCATCCTTCTCTTTGAAATAGATTAATATTCTATAGCATCTCGTGTTACATATTATGCTGCCCACTTTCATCTTAACATATAAAGCTTATAAACAGTAAGTTAATTAATAAAACACAGATCGATGGTCTAATGGTTAGCGTATGTGCCTCTCACCGCAAGGTTCCGGGTTCGATTCCCGGGTTAAGCAAAGTGTTATTAAATATGTATATAACCATCCACCGGGCACAATTCCAACTCCGTACTGCTATTGTGAATTTACTAACTACTTTATTTGTATCAGTTATTCTAGTACCCATAGTACAGTGGGCCAAGCAATTAGGTATGCAGGACAAAAACTTCTACGCCATCGTGAAAACTGACTGCAATAGTTATGCATGTGTGAACTACTAATAAGTGTAATATACCTACTATTTAGATATGTAACTCACTTATCCATAACTGGTGTAGTAAGTCTTTACTATGACATAAAGGTTTTTGCCCTGCATACCTAACTCATTGGCCCACTGTACAAGCTCTGCTTAGTTTGGGACTAGATGGCGTTGTTTGTAAGTTGTGAGATAATATATTATATTATATTTATATTAATTTTACGACCCTTGAACAAACAGAATTCAATACCAAGCTGTAAACATTTCATTTGGCAACAACAGCCGTTATTTATTTAACTTCACGTACATAAAGTAACGAGGGTATAGCAGATAAGTTTGATTTAATAGTCACTGTTCAACGATACGTTTGCCTTCACACCCCAAGATGGATGTTGGAGTAATGCTGAATTATTTGTATTAGCTCCCGATATGGCAGTATTTGTGAAGTACAAAGCTAGTGTAGATTGATATTGTTTATGCTACAGCTTTCTGAATGAAATAATTAACATACTATACTACAATACCGGATGGCGGAGTGGGTAGTGTACCTGCCACATGCGGGTTCGATTCCCGCTTAAGACAAATCTTTGTGTGCATGAAAAATGGGGGTTTGTCTTAGTCTGTGTGTTTCTATGTATAATAAGTATGTATTTACAAAATAAAGTATAAATGTGTATTAAAATCAGTTATTCTAGTACCCATAGTACAAGCTCTGCTTAGTTTGGGACTAGATGACGTTGTGTGTAAGTTGTGAGATATTTATTTATTATTTATTACTTAGTCAGACTAAATTCGATAGCACAAGTTATCATCTTTGTCATGGTCATTCCCCACCACGTGCCCCACCTCCTTCTGTCCGGGGCTTAGCTCTGAGTCCAGGGCCCTTTGTAGGGTACCATCCTTCAAGCCCAGCTTGAACTTGAAGTTTTCTACTCCAATATCAATATCCTAAAACTACCAATATCAATTAAGACACTACAATTCCTATTTACAATCGACCACGGCCTGACATCTGTTTAAAAAACCTTGAACTGAAGGGGATCCTATGGTAACTTCGTGTTACAAAAGCCGTAGGACACATCAGACCCCAGACAAGGTCAATGAAGAAAATACATATTTTTCTTTGATAGGAGTAAACAAGCAGTAACCAGACTAACACCATCATGATACCATCTCTTTTCTTCTACCTAGAAATAACAGCAAGCAATTATTCGATCCTTGTTATACATAGGAGTTAATAATATACATTGAACTATCACAATATTGACTTTCCATTACAATAGGCTGGTAAAGTGGAGTTTCTATTTCAAATTCAAGTGAAAGACAATGGCTAGTAAAGTCAGTAAAAGTCGTAAATCTTGCCGGCCAGTAATATTACTGGTAAAATAAACTTTCAATGAAAATTTAATGTTATTGGAGTACCGACATACGGGGAGAAAACGATAAGCGTTGGCGAAAATATTCTTCTTGTAAATTGATCAGAGCAATCACAGAATCATACATACAATTTAAATGCGAATGTTGATGAAGATTCGTAAATGATATTTACTCGTTGATGCAAAAACTAGCGGGTATTAAATATTCGACTTTTGTAGCATATATCTTGAACTAACATATACTTTATCGACGCACCATGTGAGCATTTATGTATGTATATAATAGCAGCCATGTATCTAATACATGTCCCACAGCTAGGCTCGTGCCTCTTCTCATGATGAGAAGGGTAAGGCCATAGTCCACCACGCTGGAATTGCGAATTGGTACACTTCACACACTCTCAAGTTTTTTTTATGCACTCTCAGGCATGTAATTTTCCTCACGACTTTTTCCTTCACCGTCGTTTATGTATGTAACAATCTGTATCTTTATTTTTGCTAAACATCTGTGTGTAGGTAATTAAATTAGCGTGGTTGTAACCCGTGCCTTCCTATTCCGGGTATTCAGGCATAATATTAAATTACTTAACTCACATTACATGGAGATATTACGACCAGCCACAAAATGGACTTACAAGGAGTGACAGGCTACACCTACGCGCGAAATATGCCCATAGAGAACTCTATGACCTCCACGCATTTATTCCATAGACAACATGTGGTCAATTACCTCTGTAATGGCCGTTTGCTGGACATGGAATAAAACAATATGTCCATTGATTCGATGTGAATGAAAACAATTATTTCGATGCCAAAATAAGTACACGGGCACAATAATGTTTTGCAATGAAACCGCAAGAGTTGACAAAAACTAAACGAAGAATAACAATAACGGACAACCCAAAAACATATACCTGCTTTGCGCAGTTTAATTAAAACAATAATACAAGATAAACACAGCGTAAAATAGTGCACGGATGGCGTAGTGGGTCATCTCGCCGCTTTCAACTACGCTGTTGTGGGTTCGATCCCCACACGGCTCTGACTATGGGTGTGCTTTGTGTGTGTGAAATGTATGTTTGTGGACACCACCGTGACACATGAGTTACTCCAAGTGCGGGCGTCGTATTTAAATAAAAATGTAACACATGTCAAATCATTTTAAGGTATTCATATTTTAGGAATACAGACAATAATAACCCAGAACTGATAAAACAGCAATACCCATCAAATGATCTCTACTGCGATACCAAAAATGGTAGAAAGCAATTAGGAACAAATAAAACGAAAATACATCTGAGAACCAAATCCAACAGCAATTTGGTCATTAAAACCGTAACCATTATTTTTAGTTTTTTGTTTCCGAGAGGTCCAAGTCGATTACTGCTTGAATTGACCTCCCAGAGTGCAAAGCAAAAGAATGAAATATACATTCTATAGAGTTATAGACTTCCATAGAGTTCTATCTCTTCCTAATAGTTCATTATTAAAATACGTTCTCTTTTGCAAATTGTACAATAGGCCATGCAGTTAGATATGCAAAAACTTCAACGTTTTAGTAAAAACTGACTACACCAGTTATAGATATGTGAATTACATACCTAAATAGGGGGTATATTACACTTCTTAAACATGTAACTCATACATGCTTATCTAGTGTAGTTAATCGTTATTGTGACGTGAAAGTTTTAGCGCTGAATATCTAACTGCTTGGCTCACTGTACATAGATATAGTTGTAAAATATAGGTATGTATTAATAAGCAAACATCATGCAAATAACACAAGCATGCGAGGTCATTCAAAGACTACAGACTCAGAGGCAGCTTAAAACAGGAATGGTAGACTTTTAAGATATAAATACTAAACATGTTTCAATAATAAAATACTGGTGTCAAGACATTTTGCAAAGATATAATAAAAAGGCGTTTGTGTGAATATCATAACACCTCGCATAAAATATATGACAATACGACCTTGTGTTAAGCACAGAGTTGGGCGTAATCAACTACTTTTGTAATCGGATTAATAATCTGATTAATAATAATCATGATTACTTTTAATCTGATTAAAATAATCATGGTTACTTGTAATCAAAACTACACATGTAATCTTTAATCTTGATTACAGTAGTCAGTAATCAAAATTACATGATTATTGTTCACTTTAATAAAAATTTAGAAGTTCATTGATATGACGACAAGATGCACGGTAGGTAACGTAGTTTTTAAATTTATTTATTTCATCATTGAATACATTGATTTATGTACTAATTTAGTGTCTGAAACTGACTCAACGGGAGATACGCACCAAATACAGCGATCTAAAGCAGATGCCATTATTTCTCACTATCTAGCAGATCAAGATAAAGATGTATCCATGCTAAATAGATACCCTGAAATAAAGAATGTTTTTAAGAAATATAATACGCCTCTGCCTTCCTCGGGTCCAGTTGAAAGTCTTTTCTCATATGCAACTATGACCAATTCACCAAAGGCACATAGACTTTCAGATGAAATGTTTGAGAAGAGGGTTTTATCGAAATCTATTTAAACCGCATATCGTAAATCACAAATATCCGGTACATTTTTTCGTGAAATAATTAATCCAAATGTTGCAATTTATGAGACTAATTAAAAAATGAAGATGATTTATTGTTATATAATTTGTTTTTATTTTTAATTTATTTTCAGTGTTCACCTTTATCAATCAAAATTAGTAATCAAGATTACGATTACAGATTAATAATCATTAATCACCAAAATAGATTACTTTTTTGATTATTTTTTGTAATCT
Organism: Hypena proboscidalis; assembly: GCA_905147285.1. Taxonomy (NCBI): domain Eukaryota; kingdom Metazoa; phylum Arthropoda; class Insecta; order Lepidoptera; family Erebidae; genus Hypena; species Hypena proboscidalis. Next base: position 6,421,039 of record LR990147.1, read on the forward strand.
TTAATCATGATTAAAGATTACACATTGTAATCATAATCTGTAATCATTAATTTGATTACATTTTGCCCATCTCTGGTTAAGCACGTTTTCTGGATATAACTTTGACAATAACAAATAACTTACAATAAGCAGAACAAAAATCTGCGCTTGCTTACTTTCCCCGTTTAAAAAGAAACAATAGTTAGGTATCTTTATATCCTAAAACATAAGAGAACTGCAATAGTAAAGAACCACAATTATCCAAAACGAATTGAAAAAAATACTATAGAAAAAAATGTTGTTCAATTTGTAGTAACAGCAGTTTTGCAATATTGTAATACTGAAGTTCACACGCAAATCTGAATGAATTGAAATATAAAGAAATTAACGAAACAAATAATAATAAAGAACAATAGAGCATAGAAATTGTTAAACGACGAACATTGTATAAAATAATAAAAATAAAAATTATTTATTTGTATCAAACAGACAATCAATCAATATATATATAATATATATAAATCTTGTCAATGGTTATATATTTGAGCCGTTTGGGGTTGAAACTTTAGGACCATGGGGTCCGAGTGCTCGGGCTTTAAATAAAGACATAGCAAAACGCCTAATCGACGCTTCTCGCGACCAGAGGGCTGGTTTTTACTTCGCCCAGCGAATAAGCATTGCCATTCAACGTGGCAATGCTGCCATCCTTCTGGCCACGGTATCCGCTGTGGACAGCGATGCGGAGGAATTTTATGACGCATAATGAGATTTATTATTTTATTTCATTTTATTAATTTATTGATTTTACAGATAAATAATCAATAAAAAAAATAATCTAGAATGTGAATAAAATATGTATAGAAGAAATACGATGTTAGCAAAAAGGAAAACTGCAGTATTAATGTTCAGAATAGTAGATTAATTAAAGTTATAAAATGACAATGACTCTACCCAAACAATGCAAGTTCAAGTTAACTTATTCGATGTTACAATCGATAAAAAATAAAAGAACAAAATCGATTTTACCTTCAAGACCTTGTGCCATGAAGGACAGAGCAATTGCATCGATCCATCGTACATAAATTAAACTATCGTGACTAGCGCAATTATAAAGAAAATTCTACTTTAATATTATATTGCTTCAACTGCGTAATATGGAAAACCTATCAATATGATTACTTTTGGTTTTACTTCAATCACTAGACTATTTTTCATAGCCTAACAATATTTTTAATAGTCGATGTATTTACACACTTGTATTTTGTTTTAATCGAATTGCTGCTTAACAAGATTTTGCATGCCTGCCCAGTTTGCAAATACTATAACATACTTAGTCCCAAGGATTTCCTAGAAGTTTATTCTATAAATCACTGAAGCAATTTGAAGGCGAAGAATAATATACACTAACACATACTGACACCCAACGTATAATAATAATACCAATAAGCTATGACATCAATTGTTGTAATGTCATAACAGCTCCTTCCCTGGCTGTAACCTTCGACGCAGTTCAATGCTTGAAGGGCTTAGCCTAACAAGAATATCTAATGATATTGACCTTACTATTGTATAAATGCAAACAGAAACCTATTGAACGATATTTTAAACGAAATATCTACAAATTATGAAGAAAAAGGTGCAACTAATGTAAATATACTTTGATTTGCCAAGCAATAGTCATTAAGTTGCTAATTAGATAGATAAAACTTTATTTGTGCATACAACATAGGATATACATTTTGTATGTGTTGTATAAATAACAATATAAGCACAAAGGGCGACCTTATCGCTTAACGCAATTTCTTCCTGGCAACATTTGGATGGACATTAGTGTAAAAGATTTACAGAATGGTAGTTTTAGAAATAAATGAAGGATTTAGATCTTAATCATTGCTGAGTTCATACCCGTCTTAACAATGTTAAATTGAATTTCTCACTAAATTGGGTAACTCTAAGGACTCGGTACATTAACCAAATTTTCAATTGACTAGCGATAAAATAATGTTTATTTGTATATTAAAGAAGAAGATATTAAAATTATAATGAGCGAATAATAAAAGACTTTTTTATTATCATAAAGAAAGAACAGTCTATTCATACAGTAATGTATCCAAAACGAAGTCAACGAAAGTAGCAAAAAGTAAAAGTAGTTTAATTTTAAAGTGTGGCATTGAAGCAAAAGAACTAGCTAATTACCTCTTCAAAGAAATACTTTTATAACTATAAAGCAATACGTTGCAACTTAAGTTTACCGACTCAATAGTATATGTATACAGCAGATAAATATATCTTTGCAATAACTAAACACACATCACATGCGGATAAAAGAATATGTATTTCTTTTTACTTTTAATAAAATCGCACAGCACAGTATTAACTTCCACACAAGGCCATTTAAATAATAGTGAAAGCATTACATAAGATTTAATTCAATAATGCAACTGTTGCAAAATGTAATGTGCGTATCCATGTAGCATGACGAATGTCAAAGATGGAAAGAAAAATATGAAATTTAATATAAAACAAATGAAAAAATTACATCTTCGCAGGTACTAAGCACAAAAACCCAAAAATAAAATATGATAAGACATATCTGACTTCTTCATATTTTTATCAGAACGTTAAGTTGAAATGAAAATGCGAAGATATTTCCAAGAAATTGCACAGAATTGCTGATTGCATACCACAAAACAAAAATACGAAGTTACAGTTGAAAAAAAACTAGGATCGACATCACAGACAAGCAGAAGTAAACTCAGAACTTACAATATTTGCCGTATCGTGACGTTAAGGTCACCAGTGTTAGCCCCGATGCCACAGCCACACAAATTCAATCTATGCCTAGGTCTCCTAGGTCAAACTCTCTAGTCTAAGGCACTGTTTGCTAATAACTTAAAAGTCTAGTTTTACACTCTGATTTGCAGTCAACATTTTCGCCTGATTTTATGTTTTGGTCTGAATTTTTTGTTTGGTAAATGTGTGCGTCTTTTGGACATACGTTGTTTATTATGTATTAATAAATAAAATAATGTAATATATTGATTATTTTAATCAAATTTAGATAATTATGTTTAGCAAATTATACTAAGAAACAGTTGAACGGCAGGATTTGACCTGATGCCTGATGCAGAAGCCGCAGGTTCAAATCCTGCCGGTCCCATAATATTTTCAACAGTTTGTTAGTATACGAGTACATTATTTGATTCGCCCTACCTAATAGATGATTAGTTTTAAAGAGAGACAATCTAGATATTAATTGAGTTAAATAGAAAACTCAAATAATATAATAATAACCGACAGTAAATTGCACAAATGTACGATAATGACATCATTTTACAAGCGTTGAGCAAAATAACCGGAAGGAAAAATCAATATATTAAAATCATAAGCAACATAATTGACATTTAACACGTATTAATATTTGAATAATAACTTCTGTAAATGATTTCGTGACTAGTGAATACTATTCCTCACATTGCTAGGCGCTGGCATTCATTGTAATGTCGTATTTCGCAGGCTCAGTGTTATCAAACTTTCTAGGAATTTAACGGTAATGTTTCTGCATGCTTAACTTGAAGCATTACACAATAATACTTCGACTACTTAGTTAGCACTTTTCAATTTGTAATGTATATGTGGGATAGGTTTAAAGAATCGACTATCTGTAATTAGTATAACATTAAAAGTGAACGGATTTCTCAAGTTCCAGTTTATTTCGCTTACAATGGCAGGCTCACTTGTTCGCACTGATTCGCAATTAATAAATAGCTTGACCCACTATCGAGGTTACAATTTGTCGAATCATTCCACTCGTATTAATTAAATATCAAGTGTTCTGTAAGCTCTATCGCGATGTTTCGGCGTGATGAATATGCGTGCCAGTTCGGTAATAAACTTATTAATGTCGCTTTCTTCTTTACGGTTTCAATGTCACAGGCAAATTTCCAAGTAACCGTTTGAAATTATCGACTATCGCACTACCGAGCACTGCCTCGCCTTTTACGGAAGTTTGTAGTTGTACCATTCGTTGTCATTGAATTAATTATGTTCGTTATACATCAACCACCGGCCTTCGCATTTACCGGCACGTTTTGTGAATCGAGTAAAACTTCTTATCTCTACCTCTTGGTTCGGAAAACAAGGCCAAACAACTAACAACTGTGAGTGATTTCTGTCGACGATAAATCCTAGCTCTAGCACTCTAACAAGTTAACCGAATGACTTACCATAAATCAAGCTCTGGACGGGGGAAAGCACTGCGTATCAATACTCCGGTAGTCACATGAACTCGATAACAAAACCACTTTTTGTATCGCGTTCAGTGAAACGTAGCGCAAGTCTCAAACCAAACAGCAAAATTAGCACTTTCCACAAAACACATGCTCCATTCCACAGCACTGATAAAGCACAAATCTGCGACTCCAACACTGAAAGCTTGCACACGTTTCTTCACAGTTATCTGTTAAGACGGTAGCGTAACAGAGTGAAGCAATCGCACTGCCGAATCGCAATGCGAAATTTAGGCGGTCACTAAATTGTTCGCATAAAAGCGACAGTTAAACCAACTTTACCGGTCTGAAACGTTCCAAATTCGTATCGGAAAGTCAGTATCGGTTGCGACAGCGAAACTTTGAACAGACGAGTGAGCTGCGCGGGCAGCGCGAGCAAACTGAGGTGCCGTGGAGCGCAACCACGCGACGCGTCTAACCGAGCCGAATGGACTTCAAACTTTTACCCGACCAAATTGAAGCCGTGCGTCACACTACAGAACAGCCTCCACTTAGTTAATTCTTAAATCGGAAGTCTAACCAAGTTGCAAATAAACTTGCAAGTTACATACATGGTAAGTTAACCGGACAAGGCTCTCAAGATATGACATTCGTGAACGTACGCAATGATTACGCAGCGACGTTTCAACTGATATGATCCATCGACGCAGATAGCTGCAGATAAATAAATTAGTGGATACCGATTATGGATTGATGATAGCTTCGATTTAAGTAATGATAAGTTTGAACGGAAACGTGAATACGATTGCATTGTGTACACTTAACGGTATCAGACACAAATTATTAAAATCAACCTGAATTCTTTCGAACCAATTGCGGATACAGTAACTTCAAACAACGGAGAACGGAGCATTCCTTAAGCGGATGGAATTGTATCTAGTGATCTTGATTTAATACGAAGTTTATATAAATTAAGTCAAACAAGGTTCGATAAAAATAGACAAGACTAATACTGAAGAACGCATGTTTAGTTTAGAAGTAAAAATAGCTAAAAATGGACAAAATCGTAACCGACGGTCACATAACACGCAGCAGCTGAAACCAGTATCAAATAAGATCTGTGATAATTAAAGTGTCTATATTATCAAGGAATTCTTCGCCCATATCTTTAAAACTGCATACAAAATGCAATTGCTCAAGATGATAAATGCATAGTTGTTTACGCACTGAAACCGGTAATTGTAAAATAAAAGTAATCGAAAGTAGTAAAGTGAAGCAAGTTCTTCGGTAAAATTTACATTTTCCCTTGTCCTAATAGCTTTAAATATATCTGTGGTCTAAATGACTAGAGTTTTGACTAAAAGACTAATGATGGTTGCAACAGGTTTTAGATTCAGCGTGGAGACTAATATTGGGCTATTAAGATGAAACAACTGCTTGGCTGTTTTTCATACAAAATAATATAGGTTTAACTTTAATATTATTAAGTTTTTATCTATTGTTATTGACAAATCATATCTAAAACACGAAAATGCATGTTTTATGGCGCCGATTTTTTTTAAATATTATTTTAATTTTTCAGTTTGTACTTAACTTAATAAATAATTATAACAATTTTGACCAAATGGCCACTAACAAATATGCATTTAAATGTTTTTGATATGATTTGTCAATAAAAATAGATAAATACTTATTTCTTTTTATAAATATTTACATTACTAACTAACTAAAAATTAATCGTTAAAACTAATTAAAGAAATACCTAACTATATATACATCATATAAAATAATAATATAAAATTATAAAATGAACTAAAACTCGTAAAAAATTCAGGTGTCGAAAAATACGTCCGCATTGATATCGACCGCAGGTAACTTGTTCAGAAGGCTGGCGGTATTGCCATGTTGTAAATAAATACTTAATAGTTTTAAAGTTAAACCCATATAACGTTAGTATGAAAACACGGCGATCGGGGGAAGTATTTGGAACAGTGCAATCAGTAAATTAAACGTTGCATTGTTTGGAACTAACGGAGGACCTTAATTTTTTAATTGCTCAGTGGACAAATAAAACAATGACACGACCTTAATTGAGAGAAAGACACTGGCAATCTAGAATTTGAGAACCGTATCTGATATAAAAACAACAGTAAAAATAGATTCTTCAGTAATAATATATGTTAAAATCTTTTGAGGAAAACTGCTCTATATGAACCTGCATAAGCTTTTGCTTTTGGCAGTAAATACGTTGAATAATCTTTACAATATAAATAAATAAAATTAATTTAAAAAGTTTATTTCCAAGCAATACATTAGTACACTATTTTTAGACAGCGGCTATCAATCTAAGTTTCCCTGTTTCTTGGTTAGCCAGAGTTTTTATTTTACATTACTTTGTTTCTTTTTGCAGTGTACAATTAAACACTAAGGAGGTGAGAAAATCTTGAAAATTAAGTTTATTTATTTTATATAGGACCATCACCAAAAATACACAGATGTCATACAGTTTGTGGTATTAATCTAGGTTTATACATTGCTGTATGTGTACAGTACAGTACCACAGCATGCACATTTAAATAAGTTACACAATATAATACAAATAGATTTATAGATAAATAGTTTCACAGTAGAATTAAATAACGAAATCTAGATTTTATTATCTTTTAAGTTTAATAGATAAAAAGCCAGAAGACGAATGTTTTGAAGTCAGTCTCCACAAAAGTCCTATACTTGAACCAAAACCCCCATAATCTATAGTTACATTAGTAACCGCAGTACCACAACAAGTGTAATTAAAGGCTATGCAGATCTGTGCCGGCGGCAATACGACTGGATTCTTCGCTCAACCATGGGAAGGCTCTCCAACAGGTTTCTATGAAAACAATTTCTAAAACCCTGCAATCCTATGTATGAAGATTCCATTACAGAGGACACGGTCCTTTTGTAATTGACCACAGAAATTATACACTGTTTTTTTACGGAATCTGTATTTCTAACCGGTTTCTAGAATTTTACAAATAAATACCCACGTTTGTTACAATAACATACATTTAAGATTATTGTTTACTAATCCACTATATATGGATCTTACTTGGTCTGAAATAAAAGTTATTTTATTTTTTTATTTTATTTTTATAAACATAACTTTTTATATTATGCCTATATTACTCAGAAGGGAGTGGCAGAGGTGTTCAACACCCACATTTCACCTGTTATGTTTAGGTCCTATGTGATAAGTGGTGAGCCAATCGTCATCCACCGAGCTCAACGTTAAAAAATAGACCTAATTATGCTTTTGATAAAAATCGCCTGTGATTTTTTATTGCTTCCAAAATCTAAGTCGAATTAATTACTCGCTTAGTATTGGTATGAAATAGATGTGTCAACAGAATACCCTTACCTTCAAGTTAATAGTTCGATTATATCACAACCCAACAAAAGTGACACCAAAACGTATAAAAAAACAAAACCGTACAAGGCGACGAAGCGAAACGATAAGCATGTATAAAAAAATATACTATTCCAATGAATTTTGTTGTTCAAACACTTTTGTTGATTTCGAAGAAGTCGAAAAGAACAAAATAAATAGTGAAGATGCAAGCTAACTTTGAACGCTCCACACAGACTTAATTGCATCTTGATTGTGTTAACGGATTTTTACAACTAAAATAGTTAACAGACAGACAGTCGAAAAAACATACGTAATATTTGATGAACCGGACAGGTTCCTGTGAAACAAAGGAAGTAGTGTTAAATTAAAAATACAGCAAAAAATTACCACACCAAATTATCATTAAAATGTATATGTGAAATGACATAACATAACATCACGCCAGAAGGCTGTGGCAGAAGTGTACAGCATCCACATTTCAACTGTTATGTTTAGGTCCCATGGTATAGGGGGTTAGCCTATCGCCATCCACCGGGCACAATTCCAACTCCATGCTGCTATTGAGAATTTCCTGACAGAAAGTTCACATATAACACCTCGCGATGAGAGGCGCATACGGTACCCAAAACACTAAGGGTCGACACACACCAAAAGCGCGTCGAAGCGCAGCGAATCGAAGCGCAGTTTCAGTGTTATATGAATTCCAACTCTATTCTCACAACCATAATACTCATTATCGCATGAGAAACTCAAACGAGTCGCGCGGATGCCCGCGACGCCGCGGGAATTCCGGCGAATTCCATAGTAGTAGTAGCGTAGAGTTTCTCATGCGATAATGAGTATTATAGTTGTGAGAATAGAGTTGGAATTCATATGACACTGAAACTGCGCTTCGATTCGCTGCGCTTCGACGCGCTTTTGGTGTGTGTCGACCCTAATGCGACAATAAAGTAAGTTGTGTTAAATTAAAAGTATTGGAACAATTATGACCACACCAAATTATTTTTAAATTTTAAATGTAAAATTATTGTAACAATTATGATTAATATATTGCAACAGAATCACAACAAATCCATGACTCACAGATTAGTCAGCAGAAATAGAACGAACACACGACGAAAGATCATGAAGTAATCATAGACCATTTCTATAGACGCATGCAGTGACTGACATGAGAATATCTCTAATTACAACCGTGGACCACGTTAATCGGTCAATCTGGGCCGATAACCATCTAAGCAAGCAGAGCTATTACTGTGTGTGTTCATAGACCCTATCGTTTATGTACAGTGGGCCAAGCCATTAGATATGCAGGGCAAAAACTTATAGGCCATATTGAAAACTTCTTCTTCTTGTCGTGTCAGTGGCTATAGTAATTCTGTTTAATATTTTCTATTTATACAGTTTTAGACCAATAGGATGCTAAGACGCCTTTTTGGTTGGCCTGCATAAGGTCGTTTAGGGTACAAGGGGTAGGAAGTAATAGGCAGGACCACAGATGGGCCATACTTTGGGTGGGCGATCCACATTTGCAACTAATTAACATTATAGTAACATTATTAAAAAATTGACTAATAGATATGCATATGCGAATTACAAATTTAATAAGTGTAATATACCCACTATTTAGACATGTGACTCACTTATCCGTAGTAGTGTAGTAAGTTTTTAGATATATAAAGATATAGTTTAAGATCTGTGTTTCAAAGTGAATAAAAACCTTTTAAAACTAAAACTAGTGTAGTAAGTTTTTACTATGACTTAAAAGTTTTTGCCCAGCATACCTAACTCATTGGCCCACTGTACAGAACAATAAATCTCAGTTGCACTCGTATTTCATGAGTATTTGGTTAACTGCATTAGAATGCAACGAAAACTTGCGTAAACATAAGCCCCGAGAAGAATTTTGTTTCGCATTTTACGACTTTGAAACCAGTTTGCCAAACCCAGAAGGTGGAACCTTGAAATATTTATTGTTCACTTATGTAATGTCAAACACACATACATACAGGTAAAGCAGGTCGGACACTATGCAACCATATTATCGGTATATCGGCACTCTTGACCAAGTAACGAAACCCAAATTGACTAAGGATCTAGAGACCTATTTAAAACTGAAGCCAGTTCTCACAGAAACTGCTGCAATTTCCCTACAATTTTACAACTTCCAAGCAATAAAAAAGCCAAATTTGGTGATATGTATAAATCACTATTCGCTTTATTGGCCAAGAACAGCAGAACTGTAGAAATGTAAGTACACAGTATTAATTGGAAAACCTAAACGACAGAGGAATTTATACGATTTGTCAGAAGTAATCAAGTTTGATAGATATATAGATAGATAGAGAAAACTTTATTTGCACATCAAATTTGTAACAAACATACAAAGAAATAGGTATTTAAAACTATAACGTACAAAGGGCGGCCTTATCGCTTGACGCGATGTCTTCCAGGCAAAAAAAAAAACGAATATTTGCGGTAGTTTGATTATCATGTTTATATAATAGAATTTAAAATAATACAGCATCTTATTAGGACGTTTACAAACGCTAGAGGTCAATAGTTATCTCTACAAAATTAACGATGAAAACGTTTTGCTCCTTTTGCATTAACTTCTCTCATATGATATCGGAGGTACAAATTTATAGGGCGTATGCTGATGACAGCTTACGACAAGATACCATCGGATTCAAAGAGGAACTAATATGTATAGTATAGACTATCCGATCGACATGTGGTGCAATATCTAAATGGATATAATAGTTTGAATAGTTGAGAAGAACTGCAAAATACTTACCAAATGATTTTAAAGTATATTAGACGTGATAATATAACTTGAACATGAAATAAATTGCCTCGTTGGTTTAGTGGTTAGTGTATGCGTCTCTCACCGCGAAGTCTTGGGTTTCGATTCCCGGGTCGAGCAAAGTGTTTTTGTGAACTTGCCGTCAGGAAATTTACTTATATTATACCTTACCTTATATACTATACTTATTATTTTCACGATTACATAAACATAACATCACGCCTATATTACCCAAAAGTGTAATGTGGCAGAGGCCAGTTACGTTATGGTTCCATGGGATAATGAATGACTTGTGCCCACGGGGCTCAATTCCAACTCGGTGCTGCTATTGTGAATTTCCTGACGAAAACTTCAGAAATAACACTTTTTCCGAGCCGGGAATCGAACCCAAGAACTCGCGGTGAGAGGTGCATACGCTAACCACTAGGCCAACGAGGCAGATTTTGCTATAGTTACCAGTTATCTCGGTGTTTATTATTAATTGTTTCAGATTCAAAACTATTACACAACACAATTAAATATAAACAGATGTCCAAACAATAGTTAATTAACTAGACACATATTTGCACCGGCCGTATTGCAATCAATAACGTCACTTCACCAGTTTCTATGGGTCTTACACCCAGCCCATATGTTGTAACGAGGGTGATAATAATCTCTTAATAACTAATGAGTACTCCACAGTAGTGATGCTAAGTTTAATTCTTTCACGAATATGAGTTAGTTGTTTTTTAGGGTTCCGTAGCCGAATGGCAAAAAACGGAACCCTTATAAATTCGTCATGTCTGTCTGTCTGTCCGTCCGTCCGTATGTCACAGCCACTTTATTCCGAAACTATTAGGACTACACAATTGAAACTAAGTAGGTAGATGTAACTGTTAACCGCTTTACGATTTTTACACAAAAAAAAGAAAATATTAATATTAGAGGGGGGCCCATACATTGAACTGAAACATTTTTATATTTTTTTTCATTCCATATACGTCTATAGATGATAGGTCTTTAAAAATTACATTGAGGTTTCTAGAACCATTTTTTTTCAATGTCAATTGGTCCAAAGATAGACACTTTCAAAGTGCTAAAATGAGTGTCCCCCCCCCCTCTAACTTTTAAACCACAGGAGTGAAAAATCTAAAAAAAATATATATTATAGATCTTAATAAAAACCTTTAACCAAAATTGTTTTGAATGAGATACAGTCGGAAGTTTTGAGATATAGCACTTTTTCAGCAACCGCAAATTATTACTTTGTTATTGATACAAATTGCATAAAACACTATGAAAAACGAAGTTATTTTTACTGGCAAAAAAATGTTGGTATTTTGGCTATTTGTCGGTAATCGGTACGTTTAATGTTGTTAAGACTATCTACGGAACCCTATTGCGAGTTGCCCGACACGCACTTGGCCGGTTTTTAATGAAAGGTTCGTATTCTTTTCATCAAAAACTACTCGAAAACTCGAATGAAGAATGTATGTTTATGCAAATTTTGAATGAATGCTTCATTAATTGATGTCATGCGTGCTTATGTACATAATGACATACAAAATGATAAATTAAGGACTTAACTACAGAGCCATCAAGAGATATAATTTAACATTTTGTTGTGCTTTCTGTGGTCGAAGCATCGGGGCCTTGGGGCTTATAGTCTGGTACAAAGTGTCACCGCGTCTAACTAAGGAAAATCGTTCTCAAAATGCTAGCTTATATTTCGGCAAGCGACTTAGTATCGCAATACAATAAATACAACCCGGTTACGCTGCCAGTGTACGAGGCCTTCTGACAGTGATTTATTAATTTTAGAATAAGTTATTAGAATAGTTTAATTTAAAATCCTATATGTATATTTTTCTGCAAATATTTTTTTTTACGAAACAATCTATCTACTATTTTAATATTTAACAACATATAAGATTTTGATAGAAGGACGTTCCTGGGAACTTTGAATTTATTGTTATAACTAATAACGTATTCGACAAATTAATATTGATTTGCTATTTGTCGAATACGCATATTTGTATTTGGTGATTGGGTGCATCACTATCCCCCAGTTTGTGTGTGAATATTGCTCAAAGTACGCCGTGGATGCACCTTCGCACTGGGGTCAAGGTTATGAGTGGGTGGCAGGGTATTATTACTACAGATTATTACTCCTATAACGTGTAAAAACATATTTCAGAAGTCAATTATGATGCACATGATGATTTTAAAGAAGCTGGTCAATATAGAGATGTGAATCCAAATAATGACTACGAATATGCCAATACCGATCTAAATTATTACTGCGCACGTATAGACGGCATAATATTCTTGTATTAAATTACAAATATATGAAAATGTAGGAATTAGTATCATATGATACAATTAGTATCATGATGATATCTTTATCATGATTATTTATGCAAATCATGATTCAATGATAGAATATTCTAAACATTATATGACTAAATAAAGGATTTTGTATTTGTTTTTAACTTTGGATGTCTTAGTTAGAGTAAACGCATTACCATCGAGTAGACTACGAACCTGTTACGTATGTTCCCTACAAACGTATTATAAAAGAATATTTCGTAGGTATTTCTTCTTAGAAAGATAAGGTAAGTAAATAAATTACATAACATTCTTTTAAGTGCAAAGTCAAAGGACAAATATTTGCATATTGGCACTGTAAAGCGTGTTGACTGAATTTAAATATTGGATTAAATACTGGTTCGACAAATATTTAAGTGCGGACAGATAAAGGGCCAGAAAATGAGTCGAAGCAAGCAACAGTACCGATCTGAAAAAACTAAAGGAGCAATGCAAGTCACAACGAAAGGAGCAATGCAAGTGAAAGAAATACCTATGGTTTCAAAATTTGTCAATAACTATTATAAAATACAGACACGACATGCCTACAGATGATTGTAAAGAAAATACCAATCAACCATCAACCAATCGTAAAGCAAGAATTAAAATGAACTATAGCAAAGTTACAATTAAATAAATGTAACAATGTTTCAACATAATTAAATGTATTAATGTAACACAGAGTCATACTCCACGACTGAACGCTGTCTCCCAAAATACAAGCAATAGCTTAGTTTGGGAATTAGTAACACTACTTTTTGTTTTAAACATGTTCTAGTGTCATACCTTACGCAAACATTGTTCTGATTAATTTGAGTCAATAGATGATTTTATTTTTTTTATTGACTTGTTGTCATAATAAAGATGAATTACAACACAAGACAATCTTCTTCTTCTTCGTCGTGTCGATGGCTAAGTCAAATTTTATTTAGACTTGCCATCGTGGTGAAAGGATTAGCCAATTCGCTTTGGAGAACTCTTGAATTGCCCAGGGTGCGCCGGACGTAGATAATTGTTGTGTACGTCACTCGGGGAGGCTCCTTTCATGCACCCCCAGACACAAGACAATGCAAGCTGAACTCACAGTTTTGAAAGAACGATCAGGTAAATCACACGCAGGCGGAGACGTGGGCAAAAACTAGTTATGACTAAACGGCTCATTAGTAAAGCATGTTAGGTAACATACGTAACGAAGACAATACGTAATCAACATACCGTCAGTTAAGACAAAACAACAAATATTATAGGTAAAGAAGATTCACTAAAGACCACACGCAATAATATTGTCAATTATTGGATTTGATAAGTAAAAGTAACAGAAAAACCAGTGTATGTACAAACAAATGACAATCATATTACGTGTGGGGTTCATAAGGATTAACAGAACAGGAGACATGATTTCCTCCTCGACATTCGATGGCGATTCGTGGCATAATGCCTGACATGTATATAACTGGAACATACAAATTATGACCTGAAAATTAGTGTGCAATTTCAAGTCACTTGAAGAAGTTAAAAGGTTACAAACGCTTAAACAGCAAAATGATTCTAGGATATACGGCTCCTAAGACTAGAACTAAGTATTAGAATAAATAAATATATCACAATATCTTTATGTGCATGAACATGGACTTTTTTTTTTAAATAAAACGACTCCCGCACTAGGAATAATTCCTGTGTCGTGGGGTTGTTAACAAACATACATTTCACACACACAGAGCACACCTAGAGTCAGAATAAATCTTTGCAAATCACACAAAGATTTGTCCCATGAGGGGATCGAACCCACATCACCAGCGCAGTTGAAAGCGGCGAGGCGACCGCTTTAACCACCACGCCAACCATGCACTCAACCGTGCTTTTGTCTTAGTCTTATAATAATTATGTATTTACAAAAAAAAAAGTATATATTATGTAAAAAAAGTGTATATTAGTTATTCTAATGCCCATATTACAAGCTCTGCTTAGTTCAGGACTAGATGGCGTTGTGTGTAAGTTGTGAGACATTTATTTATTTATTTTATTATTATTATGAGCCTTCTGTATCTATTTATCAAGAGGAAATAATACAGAATCGATACAAGTTCAAGCGGATCGCATGTAACTCGTATTACGTGTAACAATAGCCTGGCACCGTCTACCATCTACCATCTCATTTCAATCACAGTTAAATGCACTAGACACGACACTACTTCCTGAGATTGAAGGCATTATCAGACCGAAACTATTTGGACGGATTCTAGATAGATTAAACTTCTCAGAAGGACCTATTATTAAGAAACTTCATTTGGCTATAAGATCGACCTTTTGAGCCTTTCCCAATTACATTTGAGTCGGCTTCTAGTCTAACGCTTTCAGCGAATCCGGACACGGTCAGTGTAGTGTGTACTGGACTTTATAATGAAAAAAGTCAACAAGTGCGGGTAGACAGAAAATCATCGCCCTCACGAACGGAGACGGCGCCGCTAGAACCAGTCTGCTTTCGAAAATGGCCAGTGTAATCTGTTAGCCGAAACGTAAAGCCTAAAAGGTAAATAATTGCATGAACGCGTTAATTCCCGTTATATATTTTATTTAATCATGCAACGCGTAAGTTTAAAAGTTAATAATTGAGTATCAGTAGTTTACGTGGAGCGACTGTCATCAGACCTTCACAACCCAGTACGAGGTAATAGTCTTTGTTACACTAGTTGTCAGACTTTCTAGGCTCTGACCACCCGTAACGACTGCCATAGATGTTTAGATAGTAACCGGGATCGACGGCTTAACGTGCTCGCCTAGGCACAGAGGATAACTCTCTTTGTTAAAGATGGTTACCCATCTATGGCCGACCGATGTTAGCATTGCTTAACCTGCAACATCGATCGTACCGCCAGGCTTAGACTTAGCCACGAGCTCCTCGAATCATTACACATATTATGCCAGTTACAATCTGCATTGCAATAATGCAAATACCACTATATCGAAAGGTTGAGTATATTAATATCTATTGATATTTACTTTCTAACTTTTTTATTGTGAACGTGTTACAGTCATGTCGGTCATCATCAATAACCGCCTGGGTCATATTGCGGTTTTCCTGACTATGATATATGATGCACTGTCGCATTAGGATTAAGACCTGTAATGATAGTTGTAAGGTTGTGATAAATAAATAAATAAAAAATAATAAAAATATATATATATATATATGTGTGTATTTGATTCTAATTATATGTTTTTAACTTTCGCAATTTGAGAACATTTAAAAAACCCTAGGCTTAACCAGTCGGCTCGTGACGACATAAAAAAATAAAAAAGTATAAATGATTTATTAGATCACCATCAAATTGTTATTAACCATTAAAATCAAAATAAAAAATGAATTTAGGAACTAAAAAATAAAAAGGAATACATAATAGTTATAATAATACAGTGTCTTTATAGACAAGTTGCAACTGAGTACTAACATTTCGAAACGTCGAGAATTATTATAAAGGTATAAAAGGTAAATAAATACCTATTATTTATTTACCTTGATAATGACGCGACATAACCCCATTGTAATTTTTTTTTTTAATCAATTTGAATTGTTTGCCTTTAGCATTAAGTCCGCATTTGTCACATGTTTTTGTGCGTGAAGTTAAACGAATGAAAAAATTAAATATTTTGTGTAATTCAATTAGGTACCCCTTATGTTATTCACAGATCGATAGAAAATATTGAAACCAGTAGTTAGAAATGAATCAGCATTAAAACAGCTCGCATCAAAGCCATAACTACCTGCCGAACACCAGCTAAAGATTCAACTAAATCAATACCGATAGATAACCTCTTTTGTAGCCCAAGAAGAGAGAAGCCCGTGGTCACCAGACCTTGGCTGCCGTCATTTTATAAAACTTGAAAGTTTTCCTGTTTCTGCTTCTAATATAGGTAAAAACTTTCACCAAATATGGAATTTGGTCCGTGGTGGCTTTGGGTAATATTAACAAAAATATTGTGGTAATGTTACGTCATAGTATAAAGCGCAAGTATTATATATGTTGTTTATGGTAAAGGTAGAACTCGTCCTCCACCATTGGCAGACACTTAATATTTCCTAAAGCCATCCCGATCCGAATTTCATATTATGTAATCGTTTTAACCTTTTAGAGGCACAGGTAGAGAAACTTCAGCTTTTATTGAATGACATATTAACTTATTTTAGTATTATACCTATAATTAATTGAGCGCTAAATCCTTCTTCACGTTCGTCTAAAACTACCATTCTGTAAATCTTTTACACTAATGACCATCCAAAGGTTGACTGGAAGAAATCGCGTTAAGCGATAAGGCCGCACTCTGTGCACATATTGATATTTAAACGTTCGTACAAAATGAATATCCTATGTCATATGAACAATTAAAGTTTTATCTATTGTTCGTCTAGCGACCACGGACTCTTGGACTATTGCACTTGCAATCTTGCATACAATTCAACAAAGCGTTTAACATCAGTACCCAGTGCGGTTCCCTGAGAAACTCCACACCATGCTATTATTACGCCGGCAGCTGATTTTGATTGACTAGGCAGCTAATAACAGTATTGAAGCATTTACAATGAGAACAACCGGCTCTTCCTAGGGAATTAACTAATTCAAGTGAATGCTTATTGAAATAGTTTTACATAAGCAATTTAAGGGTTCTTACGAGCGCATTGTTTTCATACTAACGTAGATAGATAGAGTAAACTTTATTTGCACATCATTGTAACAAACATACAAAGAAATAGGTAACGTAATATCAGTTACACTTTCATATTACTAAGTTTTCATATATTTTTATAGACAAATCGTATCTTATACACTAAAATGCATGTTTGTTCGTAGCCAATTTCTCAAAATTGTTTTAATCATACAAATTGAAATATCTATATAATAACTTTGTAAAAGTGGGCGCCACATGCATTTTAGTGTTTTAGATATGATTTGTCTATATTAAAGTTAAACCCATATTTATGTTGTATAGGAAACAGCCGAGCGATTGTTCCCCCCTTTAAGTACAATCTGTGTTTGAACTATAGCTTGAAACTGTCGAGTCCAATTTAAAAACTAAAATACAGTAAAAGTACTGTGAAGACATCTTGCACACGCCGGGATGTTTTGACATATACAGCAAAAAAAAATCTAAATTAAGACATTTTTGGGCAATAGGAGACTGGCACGAACTAGGTTATTGGTAGTAGTTATTAGGTTCCGGTATCCGTTTTTGATGATGTCATGTTATAGGAAATGTCAAAACGTTGCTTCAACCCAATAAAAAACTAGTATACATTTGAGATAGGTACTTGCGTCCGGTGTATTTGACAACTACTATTACTCAGGTAGTCCATAAGAGAGTAATGAACGGGAATACTAGTCAAATAGGAATTTGCTAAATAATATATTAAATACAGTTCAAAATGTCCAATACTAATCGCACCACAGTAGCTGATGGCATTGAATAAGTATTGGTCACACAGGACTTCATTTCGAAACATTCCGTTAGACTCTATCTATTGTCTTGGTTGCGCAGTGCAAGCGTACAGTTGGTAATCGATGACACCATTTAATACTTCTGTATGATCTATACTCAATTCTTTCTAAAAGATCCTAAAGTTGCCAGAAATCAGTATAGGCCACACAAATACTTGCTAAGCGCTGAAAGTCAAAAACCAAATCATACTTCGTGCAGACTTACAATAGACTGGTCGAAATGAAAATCCGGTGCTAAATGTTACGAAATACAAAGCTTCTATAGTGAGACTAACATTCATCACATTATAAACGCAAGAGTCTGCAATAAAAGATTCTCAACCAGTACCTTGAACACAATAAAAACTGAATGACTATTTTATAAACACTTGCGACATACAAAAAAATAGCTGGTATCTTCGTTTTAAAAATATGAAACCACACTACATTTACGTAGGAGCCATAACCACATCCGAAAGCATTGCAAAAAGACTAACGAAACCTCATTTTTTGCATCATTGTATAAGAACTCACCTAAATTTATTGTATTAAATCGGCTACATTCTCAAAACTTGCAAGCAAATTGTTATTGAATTATCTGAGAGATCTGAACCTTGATTAAAATCATTGTCTTCTTTTCCATTGAAAGTAACTCGACTATGAATCAATTTTATATAATTGTCCATTGTCTGTTCTCTATCCGTGACGGAAGACTTGATTTATGTTTTATTTTAAATATAAAATAGATTTAGTCGCTTTCTATAATATGTAGTGTAACAAAAAGATTAGCAACTTTTTGTCAATCTTCGCCATAAGATCCGTAATGGGGTTCTTTGCTGTGTATAATTATTCTCTGGCTCTTTTTTATCGCCTTCTAAAAGTCAATCAGTACTCGATCTAAGGCTTCAATTACTCTATTAATAGTTGGTTTTGCTAATGAGTTATATCGTCTAACTAGTTTTGTACCACGGACGTTCGCACGATCGGCCTAGTTCACTAGGAAGTAGGCGTTTCACCAAATTGGTAACATCTTGATTCAATTCGAATTCCCAAAAATTTATCTGTATGACTGTGTGCAGATTTTAGTGAAGTCCGTTACGTCTCAATTGAAGTGATCTTTATCGTAATCAGTGTCTTTTTTTGACTTGCTTTCAAGTTTTTTGACTTTTGTTACCAATTTGGTCCTGATGCAACCTTTTCAATATATCGGTATTGTATTTTGGCATTCAATTCAATTCATGTTTTTAGGAGTATATTGTTGAGTTGTAAGTATATCAATATAAGCAAAAAATCTTGCGCAGATGATCATTATAAACGCAATAAAGATCATCTGTCCAAGAATAAATTTCCATGAACCTATTTTGGGACAATGCCTTGTCTATGTACGTGAGCAATAATTTGTGCTTTATTATACAGAAGCGATGTAGGTTAACCGATCACAATAAATTCCTTATAAACATGTCAGCCATTAATTGTGGCATCATCTGCAAACATAAACAATATAAACAACTAAGGTGTGGCAGGTGGTTTGATCGTCGAAGGTGATGAAGCCACAGATGTATCTATTTTTAGCATCAAATGGCATAAGACAGAAGATGGCAGATATTTTGTCCTTATTTTTAAACCGCCGAAGAAACCATACATTAATGTTACAGATGAGTATTTTGTTCTTTTTACGATAAAAAGGTTATACTGCGTTATAATTTCAAATATGGTAAAGCTAAATTGCTGAAGCGATAAACCAAGTGGTCGTATGAATATTTTTTATGAGAGAATTTTTTTCTTGTTTTTATCGTCCTCTAATTTAATGATAGCATTTTTGAATATTTATATATTCACTCTATCGTTACATATTATACTAGAGAACCGGTTTCGTTCCAAGCAAAAATTTCATAGTACTCGTAAAGCTGAGTACACACGATAGTGAACTATCGTTACGGGCCAAAACGCACTATAATTATCTTTCTTATGATGAAACAAAGTAAGCTTCGCTAATAATGGTTAGATTGGTAAAAAATTACCTAGACAGAATGTTCTATAAAAAGTTACTTACGAGGTAAGTTGACCAGAAAACCTAAAATGATGAACTTTAAATAAAAAACGGAAGGAAACGTGTCAGAGAGATATTAAGTCACATTAGCGAATGATAGTAATGTTTATATAAAAAGGTAATGCACACAATAAATCTCTTAGCTATCGTTTGTCAGGACGAGCTGTGTATCAATGCATCTAGCAAATTAGTAGAACAAGGGTCATATGCTGCTTAAATGTGTTCATTTAAAACATCAATAGCAATGTCTGTTATTACTTAAAATTATACTAAGGTCTGCCTGGAACCTGCTTTTGTACATTTTTCTGTTATTTTCTTTTTGTTGTTACCTCTTAAGTTTCTTTTGTCATGTGAAATTATGTATAAATAAAGTATTTTCTATCTATCTATCTATCTAAGGTCATACCTATAAATATTTAAAATAATAGCTATCTTCATTTTCATTCATTCATTAAATCCGGCCACCCGTCTAGCTTGTAGTGTGACCTCACCCCATTAAACAGTTTGAGAAATATGTCTATGTGTGATGTCCGAGCTCTTGGAGACCGCAGACCGGCAAGGTTATCCACTTCTGTGCCTTGTGCCTTCGCAGGCCTAGCTTTTTTACTCCCACCATCTGGCCAGTTCTATAACTAACAACTCATAAACTGCTAACATTTTTTCAAGTCTCATTAAAATTATAATTGCCTTTTGCATGTTTTATTCAATTTAAGAATAGCTTCATAAGTCGCAGGATTTCCTTTTCATTCTTTATTGCGTTTATTATAAGCTAGAAAAAACCTAAATGGATCTTTAGAGCAGCGCTGCAGCGGGTGGGTTTCTACATTTGGCAGGCTTTTAAATTCTACCTCAAACTTGGTTGGTTTTAATTCCTCTATTTCTGGCATCTGGATATAGAGTTATCTTCTAACCTTCTTTTCGACTGTATTATCTTATTCGCATCTCAAAAGAATAAAACACATTATTTTATTTATTTTATTTTATTGGAAGACCAACAGCAGGTTATATCATTTTATGATACTTAATAATATGTTACATATAGCTAATTACAGGTCTTCGCTGATAAACAATTGAATACAATAATAAATATGTGTGGCTATAAACTTATACATAAATAAAATTACATTCTTAATGTTTTAAAATTGATACAACATTAGAAAATTTTGAGAAAAATCCAGACTGAGCACCTGTCTCACTGATTCAACTTTAGACAGAAAGATATCATAATCTAACTTATTTGCCTGTGTGTTTAAACAGCTACTCGCTCTCCACAGAAACGCATTCTGGCGATAGTTTGTAGATGCCAATGGTAGATGGTATAATGCCTCGCTGATTTGGTTGGCACATTAAATGCTATTTTAGAAAGAAGGTCAGGACTGTCTATCTTACCAGTTAATACATTCAGGAAATAAGTAATGTCCGCTATTTCACGGCGCACATAAAGTGGAAGTATATGAAATTGTGCGCATATTTTCAAGTAATCCTCTGATTTATATTTGAACTTAACCCTATAACATAAATATTTAATAAATTTTCGCTGTATATTCTCTATTCTAGAAATGTATGTATCGTAACTATTTTATTTAAACACAGGTGATAACATCAGCACCATTTGTTACAGCTCGCCTTAAACAAAGAATAAGCTCTCCTAAACAAGCATTAGGAAACTGACATATAGCTACATTTGTAACATTATCTTGTCCCATTTTTACAATCAAACATGTGCAACTTGGCTAACATTTCTATCTCATATTAGTTGCACAATAGTAAAGTGTCGCAAACCGAGACAAATCTCATTGTTTAGCATGACATTATGGGACACCATAGTAGCATAGTGTCACCGTTCACTTGTCACAGCACCCAAGATACTTTTACCATCAATAACACCAGACCCCTGTCAATTTTGGTACATTTCACATTTGGCCAGCAGCAAAAAAAAAGTTGGTAGATTAGCCACAATGGTGTGAACCTGTCCCGAATAATAGATCGCTTTCCAACATTTTGACGCCTAAATTCGAATACGTGCGAAAAATCAATGCCAGTAGTACACGACGTCCCAAACCGTGAAGGGCTCGAAACAACACGTCGCCAGTTGTAGAAGATATTTTGAAAGTAAACTTTCTTCTACTAAAGCTAAAGAATATTGAGAAAAATACCATCATATAGGAAGGCACTCCGTTGCAGCAATCTCCAATGACCAGTTTTATTTTTTGCAACATCGGATATGTAGCAATACCCACCCATACTGTTCGAGGTTTAAAAAAATACCTAAAAAAACATTCCAAGCTGATGACACAAACGTCCTCTTCAAACCAATAACATAACCCCAAAAACTTGTTGAAACAAGATCTAAAACGAGTTCTGATCTACTAAATCAAAAACACTCATTTACAATATCTTGGCAGTTCATTGATATAATTCTAGTTATGCAAATCTTTTATCGGGGACAACTATCAAGAATGTCAAGTATCGCAATGAATTGAATAGTCGTTATGACAATGACCATACAAAGATGACATAAACGATACCCATTGATAGATCATGGCGTTGTGACATACGTGGAACCTTCGTGACATGTCATGGTATTGACAGAAACTTGAAACAATATTGAGAAAGTGCAGCTGGAGTTGCTTCACTGGGTAACTTTTAGATGTGACATTTCATTGCAGGAGTTATTAGGAGGACTTGATGGAATTCCTTCACCAAGAAACTAAATGGCCGACTGGTTTGTTATTCTAGTGGTTAGCGGACCTGCTCAGGATGAGATGGCGGGTTCGGTTGCTCGCGCAGGCAAAATGTAATCTAGTATTTTTAAGGAGCAAATAGTCGGAAATTGTGCTCTGTGCTCGCTGGAAAAAGATAACACAGTATAAATATATACATTACTCTGGCGACAACATGGACCTCATTAGATGAAAATTAAATGCAAATGTAACGAATCAAAACAATAGAAAAATAATGAAATTAGGACGCAAAGACAACAATTTATTATATCATCCTGTCATTAGACGGTAATCATAAATAATTCCGGAAAGTAACGTTATTTTAGCCTATCAAATACATCTTTGGTAACTTCACAATTAAACTTACACCATGTATACTACCACTAGGTATACAAATCCGCATCATTCTCATGAATGTTTTAGAAAACCTAAACATGTTTTGTTAACTAATGACAAACATCTATCAGTCTGGAAGCCATCTTTTGTTGTTGTGTCAATATTTGAAAGCTAATATATCAAGAAATTTCTTTAATTTGAGTGTCTGGTCAATTGATCTTTGTAAGCAGAGAAAAAAAACATTTTTGTAAGCAAAGTTCCTAGATTTTTGAGTACCTACAGTATCAGTAAGTAACTAATCAATTCCACGTACAGTATACCATAAATAAATAAAATAAATATAAAAAATATAGTTTAAAAAAACTAAAAAAACACGCTTTTAAAGCACATCAAACTAAAAAGTGAAAAATAATTCTTATTATAACCTGAAAATAATAATAAACGAAAAATACTAGTACTATTGTGAAAAAAAGCGTGGGTCGCTCGATAGACGAAAAATATGGCACAGAGCGCCCCACGCTTTTTTTCACAATAGTACTAGTATTTTTCGTTTATTATTATTTTCAGGTTATAATAAGAATTATTTTTCACTTTTTAGTTTGATGTGCTTTAAAAGCGTGTTTTTTTAGTTTTTTTAAACTATATTTATTTTTCACTTTTTAGTTTTAGTTTTTTTTTAATCCTGGCGATCCTAATCAGGATAATGAGATAAATTTATGAAATTATTATATTGTCGCTGATTCTTTACAAGTGTAGAAAGTTTGAATTAAATCTCTCCGTTTAAAGTGGGTCAAAATCGAGTCCAAAGGAGTCGGTTACATACAAACAAACAAACAAACAAACAAACAAACATACAGGTGAAGCTAATATAAGCGTGTTAATAATTTAATTCCATACATAACAAATTTGTTTTGTCATACCACCATAGAAACTTAGAATTTATTTTTATCGATAAGGTATAATAAAGGTTAACTTTCTAAATAATTTTGGAGTAAAGTAAAGAAAACCATTACTATGATTATGGGTAAAAGCATAAGCATAAACGACACCAAACAAACAGTAAACCACGTGAAACAATTCCATCACAAACACACTCAATATTTTAAGATAAGATATTTGGACATTACAAAAAACAATAGAATGACAAAAGCATTCGAAACTCTTAGGATAGCGTTAAAGCATGGCATTAAATGGTAATTCAAAGTGATAGGATAGGGGTAAACAAACTAATTTCCCTTTGATACTAAAAATAAAAATACATAATATCAGTTGTATTCACCAGCCTAGTTGAATATGAAATAAAATGAGCAACTGTATAAAAACGATATGTTTACACAAAAATGCAAAAAGAAACGGGTCTGATTATATTGGTCAGGCTGTTACTAAGCGCCCACTCCCGGCCGCTATCCCACTACTGCCCGATACGGGAACTTTTGGCTGCTGGGTTTCCCCCCTGGCCCGATTCGCTCCTCCTTAAATAACCTGCTTACCCCAGACTCCTCCAGGGTAACCATATTAATACCAGGCTTAGTGTGGACGTCCAGTCAACATGGACCACTTAGCAACAGGACTCCCGATCTCAAACCATCCTCCGGTTCCGACCTCCGAGAAGCCGGATTACAGGAGACGCCACGCTCCCAGTCGAAGTAACGAGCGAATTTGTCGAACTCTTTAATCAAAACAGTCGTAGGTTCAAACCCCGCCAAAATAATATAAAACCTTACTATTAGATAAAATCGTTTTTAAGGGATAGGTTTTTCTTTTTGATAATTTATACATGTTTTATGGAAAAAATTTCAATAACTTATGGTAAATACGTCGAAAATGGCCTCTTGTTTATATTGTAACTTTCTTCAACGTAATGACGTCACGTCGCGTCGTCGCTATCGACAAATTGCCACGCCTGCGATAAGAATTAACTCGAGTGCGGGTTTTTATGTTACGAGTGGTACGAATCCGCGTTAGCAATTCTACTTATATATCTATGGAAAATTGAACATGTTTTCAGAGCGTGCCGATAGGAATGCTGCTTAACTTTTCATACGATGTATTGTCATTGTATGATACATTGTCCCCAAACGATGGCTCACCTTATTACATGCCCTTTATGTCCTACCACCTGTACCATAGACGACCTGTGGGGCGCCACCGATAATGCCGTTCTTGTAGCAAATTTTTGGTCCAACAAAATATAAATATTATGCAGTAAAAAATATTCTTTCAATTTAAATTTAAATATAATGCAATATTATCCATTTGTTTTCCATTGACACGCAAAGAAGAAGAAGACTTTTCATACAGTTTATGGAATTCGATTCGTTAAGAACTAGCGTCATGGAACGATAGTCGATAACATCGTAGTTACTTAGTAGAAATGTTTGAAAGTCTGACTTTGCCATAAGGTTCCCTATACGCCATTTAATCCACTTTCTTCCAGAACTGCTCTTATCTAAAATCGAAGATGATTAATGGTCGAAGCGCAGCGAAGCATGGACCCTTGTATCGAGATCTTGTCTCGTCTCGTCTGAATATATCGATTATTATTGTGCTACTTTAATACAACCGAGATTTGTAACAAGTGATAGCTCCCTTGAGGTATTGTCCTTATCTATTTTAGAAATCGAAGGAAAATTCAAATATGTCCGTATAGGTAAAAAGATCTTAGAACAATACTGGGCTTAATAACTATCTACTTAAGTATGCAAATAAATGTACCTGATTTGCGTAAACCATATAAATCAGCCGGTATCTATGTTTATTCATAAGTCGTGTATATTTTAATATAAATAACATATTCTTATTATAAGAACTAGTGTATTTAATTAAATTAAAATTATTTATAAGAAGTATTTTTTTGACTTGACTTAGTTGAGACATAAAACAAACAAAACATCACGCTTACATTACTCAGATTGGTAATTTAGCACCCACATAACACTTGTTATGTTTTAATCCGAAAGAGTCATAAAAATATCACTCAAAATTATTTTAAAAACGTGAATTCAAGATCCACGTGTGTTATAAAACATTCTCATTTCGCACGATAATCCTTAATGTAATTATTTACGAAATCGAAGATTCCGACTATAGCTGGAAACAATTAGATCCAAAAATGTGTTTTAACTTTGGTCAATCGTGTCAACGCAGAACATTAAAATCTCTTTTAAGTTCTGTTACATAATAATTGGGCTAGTTAATAACTTGGGTATCTAACCTAAATTGATACTGCTTAGACTTACATTAATATGATATTTGGCATTGTTATACAATCAAACAATTTGCGGTCTTGCAAAACTCAAAAGATAAAAATATGTTTCGTTTATTCCCTTTTTGATGTTTAATAAAAACCTATTTGGAAAACTGGTAAAACGTTTTTATAATTTATTTATTGTATGAAATGATATACGGAATACTACAAAAGCACTCGTCATAATAAACAGAGCCATCATCCAACCGTCTGCAACACTGTAACGTGCGATGAGTTCATAAAATCTTTTATATTAACAAAAATAGATCACAAAAGGCGTTGAAATTCAGAAAATTGTAATGTTAAAACCTTTAACGAAAAGCATTTTGGATTGTAGATCCCATTTCAGTAATAAATCATTATCAGAAACAATCCTCTTCTGATACTTTTTAAGCAAATCTTACTTACCCCACTATTATCTTATTTGTACATGGTTATCTTTAGGTAAAGATATATTTAAGTCGTAAATAATATTAAGTTAAGTCAAGGAAAAAAGAAAGTTGCTGCGTAATAATAATATTTGATATAAAATATAACTTGTATAAACCATAAAAGACGTAGATATGATCCTTACATTCCAACTCCCAAATATTATGACAGGCGCATAATATTCATCAAAGATAATAAAGTTAACGCCAAAATTACAGTCAGAGGAAGAAATAAACGGAAAGTTTATTAAAACACTAATCAAAACACACCATAAACGAAAGTAATACCGAAATAGAGCTGATGAGGAATGCGGAAGATATTAAACAGACTACCAAATAACTACCAAATAAGTTTACAAGTTAACACATCACAGACAAGCTATCTCGTCAATAAATCTAGTTTTGTATATCTTTAGGTAAATCTGTTGGGACTTTTCTGAGAATCTTGTCTAGAACATGGATAACTCATTGCTTCTGTTTATCTCTGGTAATAAAAAAAATGTGATGGTCATTAGATCACATATATAGATGCAATACCACCGAAAAATTAAAACCTAAAACTTGCAACAAAAGGCAACACAATTTTGGTAAGACCGAAAGATGGAGATAGGTTTTTTTTTATATATGTATTATTATTAGTTATTCTAGTACCCATAGCTCTGCTTAGTTTGGGACTAGATGGCGTTGTGTGTCAGTTGTGAGATATTTATTTATTTATTTATTTTTCCTGGTTAAAATGCACAGTTTAGTTCTATTTATAAGAGTGTAAAAATTTGACATAAAGGAACAACAAGGATATACAATATTATGTGTACTGTCCGTAGTGCTTACACTCTTTCATAGACACGTTGTCTATATTTTGCATTATTATTTCCCCATTGCTTTGTAGGGAAGTAAAGATACATACTTTTCAACTCAACCTATATACTTCTGATTAACTTCGTTGCGGGCTCGAACACAATTTTATCTCAACCGAGGATTTTCAACCGTGTGTCATGCACGGTGTCTTACTGTTGGATACCGCTGATGATCCTGGGATTATATCCCAAAAAAAACAGTATTATGTAACTCTAAACATTTATTTGCATAGATAAACATGTTGCAACGTAAGTGTTATTTTATAAATTCCTATTTACTTATTAATTTGCTAGTAAATAATGCGTATCTTACGCCTGTTTGAAATTTATTGTAAAACTCCTAACTTTTGTCAGACATTCTATCGTTATCTTAGCAAAAGCCAATAATACCAAAGGAACCCCAAATTTTAACTAGAGTAACGTTACGAGACAAAATCTAATCCGAGCACGCGTCATAAATCAACAAACTAAAATGGAACTCCACCTTTCTCTCCAGCCCATAAAGAAAAGCATCCAAAAAAATACGCAATCTTTCCAATCCCGTCAGGAAGTCTGCTTCCGCGACTTTACAACCAAAATCTATTTCAGTATCCCTGTTACATAATGTGTAACATTAAAATAAATCCGCCTTCACACATATTAGTGCAGTCGATAAATAAACACTGGCATTCAAATGTAGCCGATTCTCAAATGTTTTCCTGAAGTAATACGATGCCGTAACCCCAAATTTTCGTAGAGATTGACGACTGACGTTACTGTAATACTTTTGTTTCGCGTTAATGCTTTATGATTATAATTATGAGGATAATTAATATAGACATGCATTTTATAGATATGATAAAAATTGCTTTAGGTATACCGCAATTTGTATTGACGTTGGTGCAGTTAAGTTAATTAGCGGTAGATCGAAAAAGACACTTAAGGAAAACGTAATTACGTTTGGATTTGAAAACGTTTATCTCAAACGGTCTAAAACAGAACAGGGTACAAAATAAAACTAGGAATAACACCTGTGTCGGGGAGGTGATCTCAGACATACAATTCATACACACAAACCCAGATTCAGAATAAATCTTTACGGATCATACAAAAATTTGTCCCGCGTGAAGATCGAACCCACAACACCAGCGCAGTTAAAAGCGGCGAAGCGACTGTTTTAACCACTACGCCAACCGTGCTCCCAAAACTGATACTAGTAAAAAAAAAAGTTATTACTAACCCCCTCCCCCTCTCCCTCACACCAAAAAAATATTGAATTCCAAGGACTTTAATTTAATTGCAAGATAGAGTTAAGCCGGTGGTGCAACCTGCCTCTAGTTTCTTCACAAAAGCTTCTACTAAAATGCTTTCGTTGATTGACTACTGACATAACCAATCCCCATAACAAATGGTACGCCCATCCCAAAATGGGGTCACCATAAACTCGATTAACCTTTCCATAGACGAAACAAACATTGTTTTTAATTTATGGAGCTGATTGAGATTTGATATTGGAATGGACATACGAATGTATTAATCATAGTACCTAATACGATAATATAATACAATCTAGCGTAAGGTGTACTAAGTGTTGTTTGATATTACCGAAGAAGTAGACTGAACTAGCTGTTGTTCGTGTATTTGCTTGTGAACTTGGTTAATAAAGCTCAAGTTTACCTGCAACAAAAGAAAAGTGTATTAGCCTACTACAATCTACAAATTCGAAAGATATATTTATGGGGATTTTTAGAGTTACGTACCCAAAGGGTAAAAACGGAACCCTATTACTGACACTTCACCATCCGTCTGTAACTAGACTGTATTTCATGAACCGTTCTATCTACTGTTAAAATTTTCATAAGAATTAGAATGAGAGAATTTTTACCACTATTACCTCAAAACTGAATAAAATAAATATTTAAGGGAGGGGGCTCCCATACAACGTGTTTATTTTGCTAATTTCTACTCGATATTAATAACGGCAACAGGTAAATCCTTGAAATATTAATTATAAAATATTTAGAAATATATTTACATACTTTAAAAATAAATAATGAAAATAAATCTAAATCAAATTTGAAGGTCTGCCATACAACAGACATGTTTTTTGCTGTTTTTATAGATAATGAACCCTTCTTGCGCGAGTCCGACTCGCACATAGCCAGTTTAGATTGAGCCAAAGTCTCAGTTCATTTCGCCCATACGACAGACAAAAAGACAGAAGGAAGTATCATTTCCATCAACTTATCGAGAATAAAAATGACCACATCTCCCAAACTGGCGCACCCAACACATTAGGAAATAGTTGCAGTTAAATCAATTACCATCCACGAAAGACAAATGAATGGTAGATGGTAGAATGGTAACTGTCCATATCTAAAAACGTCTCTCTTCCATTTATCATGAGCTGAACCAAACTCAGTGACGAAATATCCAAAAGAATTTATCATCGCCAATTAGACTAACTTCCGCGTCCAAAAATGTTCTCGACTTGTCAAATTATAGATAAAAAGACTAAAAAATAGTTAAAAGAATTCACATCCCGTTTCCTGAATATTAACAAAGAAAACAGCTACAAAAATATGGTTTCAAGTTTCTCGTAAGCCAAATACAGATGGATATTTACTTAAATAACATGGTTACTGTTTTAAATATTTTAGGTGTTTTATAAATCATAATGATATAAGATCTTTTCTAGTGTTATTATTTTAATTTAGTATAAAGATTGTCAGTTTAAATGTTATGAAATCAAGTTATCTTGATGCAATTAGTCTAAAATTATATGGAATGAGGTTGAATGAAAGTAAGAACAAAATAGATACTTAGGTAAACATAGAGATTTTCTTATCCAAGATCGCGACAATCCAAAATTGTGACTGGTGGACTGGATTGGGATTGTGGTAGGTTGTTTGAAGTAGGTGTAGGTATGTACTAAGCAGGTGTAGGTATGTACTAAGCGGGGTGCTATGTCGAGTAACCTCCTAGACGATCCGGGGCTATTGGTCCCTTATTAATCCGCGAGGATTAGGGGGGAACAATAGTCTTTGGGTTTGGTGCACCCTGGTAACTTCGCAAAAAAACTTCTCCTTCGGGGGATTTCTTTTTGCGTTGGCTAATAACTCGACACGGGGGGCTGCTCCTCGGGCTGACTGGTTGGGTTGGCCCATGGAGGAGTGGCCCAACAGGCCGGGCTGCGGTGTTGGCGCAAGCTGACACTGCGGCCGGGTGGTTACGGGGCCGCGGCGGGGGGGAGTGTCGGTGCGCGCGTCGTTTTCGATGCCCCGCACTCCCTGCCTTCCGCGGTCCCGGCGGGGCCGCAGCCGTTGAACTGCGGCGTGGTGGGCGGCGGGACCGACCACCTGTCTCGCCGCGAGAGGACCAGGCCGTCAGATATGGGGATGTCTGATGGCTTTGCACGCGGTCCTCGCGCTGGTCGCTGGCTTGCGCCAGCCCCTTCTTTGGGGGCCATGAGGGGCCTGCTTCGGCGGGCATCGCCGGGGGGGTCGTGGACGTAAAGGCTGTGCCGGTTTCCCATGACCCTCCCATCAAGGCGAGTGCGGGAGCACCGTGGGGTTTTAGTGGGTATTCCCGTGCCGTTTAACATCGTAGGCACGGGCGAGTCCCACATAACCACTCTGCCCTTCCCCGGGGTGGGGTGGTATGCGTAAATGCATTTCCCCACGTAAAAAAAAAAAAAAAAAAAAAAAAAAGGTATGTACTAAGCGATTTACTAGCTTCTTCTTACGAGTTAATAGTCAAAAAATTTATACCACCCCGGCCCAGTAGGTGGCTACATTAATAGCATGCTTTTCTAGCTAAGAATAACACAACAATATATCCATTTTGTATTTGCTGATGAACCTAGGTTAACCATAACAAAATGCCAAACATTTGCCAGAAGCCTCAATAGCAAACCTTAAGTAAATTGTTACGCTACTTTATTTTTCAATATTATTAAAACAATACAGATTAGCTGTGTAATAGATTAAAATATAAATATATAAAAAATATAAATATCTCACAACTTACACATCGCCATCTAGTCCCAAACTAAGCAGAGGTTGTACTATGGGTACTAGAATAACTGATACATATATACATTTATCTTGTAAAAACATACTTATTATATGTTCATGCACACAAAGATATGTCTTAAGCGGGAATCGAACCCGCGACCTCGGCGTCGCAAACAGGTACATACATTACCCACTCCACCGGTCGTTATTGTATTCATAACACTTTCTTCCACCATATTAGGCAAAAAAAATCTCAAATAAAGGCGCGAACAGATGCGTTGTAGAGCTTAGTCAAAACAACAACTTGACATGATATACCGCGACCCGCTTTAACATTCCTCCCAAAATAACATCACGGTGAAGATGGGCGGCGGTAATGAACTGCTAAGTAAGGAGCTTGACTACAATTAGTTTTGGATGGGTAGTGATTGGTGGTTCGTCATCTTTGTTTACACTTATTGGTAAACAGAGAAGTACTGGTTGCTTATTAATTATTTATAGCATTTAGCATGACAAAAATATGACACCGGGATTTAATAGAAATCATTAACTATCATTGAATCACCGATTCAGATTTGTTAGAAGACTAAATCATTGTAATTACTTAATCACTTATTTTCAGACTCACTAGAAGACTAAACAATTAGTCATTTGGTATTTTGGTTGTATGTAAAGTTTTAAAACCCATTTTGAATTGATAAATAACTAGCTTAAACATAGTTGTCTAAGTGTGGATGAACTATAAACCTCTGACTATTCCTTCGGGAATGTAAGGGTGATGCTATTTTATGTTACACGTTGTTAAAAGTCTGTGTTCCTCAACTTTAACCCTATAAGGAAATGTTTAATATATGTAAAAATTAATAAAAATATTTTGACGATTTTTTAAAAAAAATTAGCAGCGATAACCGTTATATGACATATGTCAAAAAATCAGAAATAATTAGTACTATAACCATCTGTAAGGATATTACGGTTTTCCTTGCTGTTTACGAGATAATTCACTTTTTCATACTAGCTTCATACAAAATTTTCGTAAAAAAATTATAATTCCTTCGTTTTTGTGCAGAATTAACTCAGGTGTCATTTTTGAATATATTAATAACTAATAGAAGCGATATCCGGCAAAAAAACCGACAATTGCAAATTGAAATCCCTAAGTCTATGAAAGCCGATTTTCAGCCCACCGTGCGTCGCAGGCAGGTACACTACCCACTCCGCCATCCGGTCGTCATATATTTCGTATCGTGAATATATCTCGTGTCAATGTTTTTTTTTAACCGACTACTCAGGAAGGTTTATATTATGCTAAGAAACAGATGAAACAATTTAAGAACTGTTTCAACTGTTTCTTAGTATGATTTGCTAAGCTAAGGTTAATTCTATAAAAGTTGAAATAAGGTACGCGTTCATTCTATACAACATTTGTGCTGAATGTCACTTTGCTATGTTAATTTTTACTTAAGATAGGATAGAAATGGATGAACGTGATATCACGTTATGACGTAACATACAGTTGAGAAATTTAGCATCCTGGAAAGATGAGACTTCAGATTGGCCAGTAAAGTGGCTGGCCGGTGTTCAAAGGTCGCAGGTTCGCATTTGTAGTTTCCATTTTTTTTCAATTGTTTCGTTGTATAATTTGCTAAGCATAGCTAAATGCTATAATATAAAAATCATCCATTTTTTTATGCAATACAGCAATCATAACTCATTTTAAATTGTGAAAATCTTTACAAAAATTATAGTTTTCTATAAATGCAATGTAGTGCTTGAAAAAAGTGCTGAATCATATTTGAAATAGATGCTAATGCCTTCTTTTCCAACCCTAAAATATTAGTCATCTCCTTAAATAAAACAACGCCAGAAAACTCAACATTACCGTGTCATTGTACAATTCAGCAGTGTCGCCCTCTGAAGTACTCCGAATGGCAATAACACTGAGATCGACCATTCACATACCACCGTAGTGGTTATGGCATTCCTACCATCCCTCGCTACGGATATGTATACTGTGCTACCAACTTCCAAATAAGTAAGTCATAAAATGTTCCGTAATGGCCATTTAGTACTGCTGATGTACATTTGACAACTTAATATCCACATAAATGCTTTAGTGGAATTGGAACACATAGCTAAGAAATATTTTTACTGTTAGCCTGAAAGGTTAATAAATGGGATTCTATGATTTAAGGTCCAGTAACACCAGTTGCTGTTTTAGTTTCGGATAGTTAAGTGCCGGTTAATTCTATGAATTTCTAAATAAAGATATTTTATTCGTCAAAAAGTTCTGAATAGCATATCGCGAGCTTATCCACAACGTGCGAAACGGCACGCACACATAAGCATGCACACCGACGAGACCCCTAAGCGGCACTCGCTACTGAGAGCACCGCGACAACCGCTTAGGCGTCTCGTCGGTGTGCATGCTTATGTGTGCGTGCCGTTTCGCACGTTTGTAGGCAGTTTCCGTACTGTTTGTACATATTTATACTGTGACACTACTGACGAATCCACGAATTATTTATTTAATCTATCAAAAGTATGCAGGTTCTCTGGTGAGAATGCGAGATACACATAGAAATATAACACAAAAAACCGAGAACACGCATGAAAAGTGAAGCCACTTTTTTAAGCCGTTTTAATTTAATACGACTCGTATGTAGGTCGTATATATATATACATCAGATTTATGTGAGTGTTCAAAGCGGCGCGGGCGCGGCGCTTAGTAATTTTTCCTGTGTGCGTGATTGGTTTTTGGCTTCACTTTAGATGAAGCGGTTGTATGAAGTATATCTATCTAGATGTCTTAAATCTATGTAGAAGCGCGAATAAAATCAAGCGAAACCGAGTTGTTTGAGACTAAGTACGTCATATACGTATTGCACTATTAAACAAAACTAACAAAAAATCAAAACAATCATGTACTAGTGTCATATCGTACGCAATAATTTGATTAATTTGAGTCAATAAATGATTTTTACTGTAATTAATCAATTGCACAAAATTCCAAGTCATAAATAAATTACTCTTAGAGTAGACGACGTAATAGTAGACATTCCCTTATAATCCAAACGTTTGTCTTGCCCTCAATTATTTGCGAATCACTTGTCGTGTAGTGGAAGTTAAGCTTTATTAATATAATAACTTCGAGGTTTGTTTAATAAGGAACAGCATTAAAATAACAGGAAGGCGAGAAATTAAAACGTTAAATTATGACACGCAACATTTCTTCTTACAAAGTAAAGCAGTTATTATTTATTACATAATCATAACTTGAGGAAATAGACCTAGGGTACTATTTCTATTTGCCACAACTTTGTAGCCTTTGTAGGTGTCTACAGTCATAGTATAAATAGGTACAAACAGTACGGAAACTGCCTACAAACGTGCGAAACGGCACGCACACATAAACATGCACACCGACGAGACCCGTAAGCGGCACTCGCTACTGAGAGCACCGCGAAAACCGCTTAGGGGTCTCGTCGGTGTGCATGTTCATGTGTGCGTGCCGTTTCGCACGTTTGTAGGCAGTTTCCGTACTGTTTGTACATATTTATACTGTGCTACAGTTGTTACATAGATGTCATAAATTAATTTATTCATTTATTTATTAGGCGCACAAAACAAATTACAATCATGGTAACTTTAAAAATAGATAATGTACAGTTCCGATCTGGATCGTAACATAATACATATTATGTGCACACAGCAAAATCAGTATTGAAAGATCAAAAGCTTTAACAACTAAAAAAAGTAAGGAACGCGGTTTCAATAGATGGATTAACAATTAAACATGATTATTATTTTGTTTGAAAATAAATAAATAATAAATATAAATTGAAATAAACCAATTGGGAGTGCCAAAACATCACGCTTCACACTGTCCTCATCATCCTCATCTGCCTCGATGGTCTAGTGGTTAACGTAGGCACCTCACAGCGAGTTGTCACGTTCGATGCCCGGGTCGGGCAAAGTGTTATTTGTGAAATTTTCTATCGAAACCGAGAACAACGAGGCATTTGAGTAATTGTGTCTAAATATCATCGATCGTGTTCAGAATATACCTATCCCTAAAGTCAAAGGTCTTCAAAATATATTTCTTAAACAAAACACAATGAACAATTTCTCGCCCTGATAATCTCTAATCACGACCATTATCACATCAAATGATTTAGTACCCAAATCGAGTAGACCATTACCCTCTGTATTTAGATCAGAGTAATTAATAAGCATTATTTATAATAGGTAATAAAAAATCATTGTTCCTTGACGCAGTCTATAAAAAAGACGCTGCTTTTGATTACAATTTCGAACTACATTATCATTTTATAGAATAACATTTCAGAACATCACGCCTATATTACCCAGAAGGGTGTGGCAGAGGTGTACAACACCTAAACTTCACTTGTTATGTTAAGGTCACATGGAAAAGGGCGTGAGCCTATCGCCATCCACCGGACTCAATTCCAACACCGTGCTGCTATTGAGAATTTCCTGACGCAAAATTCACTCTGGGTGTGCTCTGTGTATGTGAAATATATGTTTGTAAACACCCCCGCGACACAGGAGTTATTCCTAGTGCCGTCGTTAAAAAAAAAAAAAAAAGCTACCCGCAAATGAGAAATATCAATAAAAATACTATGAGCCTGCATGTAAGAAGATGTGCTTATAAAAAACCCCAGCAGTACAATAATCATTTTCATAATGCGTGCTTAATGGTGTACAATATTAAAAGTTACATCATGACATTTTGTAAAACAAAAAGAAATCTAACATAGTGGAGGGCCGCGTCATCTATTTCTTGACCACACATGCAAATAAGTAATTAGTTAAATAACAAAG
Organism: Hypena proboscidalis; assembly: GCA_905147285.1. Taxonomy (NCBI): domain Eukaryota; kingdom Metazoa; phylum Arthropoda; class Insecta; order Lepidoptera; family Erebidae; genus Hypena; species Hypena proboscidalis. The sequence goes on from LR990147.1 coordinate 6,457,745, forward strand.
ATTAACATGTCACTTAATCACTTTCTATTATCATGTTTAACTACGGTCATTTTCATTTTTGACAGTTACGTTTGAAAGTGACAAACAAACAAGCTAATATGACAGGCATACGATCACCCATTATATTTTTACAGCTCTTTTTTTATAGTTGTTAGAGATTTGCTTACATAAATCAGTTTGTCAGACGCATAAGTAAATTTGTAATTGTTATAAATTGAGTTAAGATGATATCTGATATTTTAAAGAAAGAAAGTACAAATGATTGCAGTTGCTATTTATTTATACATTTTATTTTACGGAGTCATCTATGCGATGGAAAAAATATAGACATATCTCCAGGAACTTACGAACAGCGATAAATGACTGATAATATGATAATTTGGCGTTACAGTTAAAGTTACGCTAGTGTTCTGGGTTCGATCCCACACGGGACAAATCTCTGTGTGATGCGCAAAGATTTGTTCTGATTCTGGGTGTGCTTTGTGTGTGTGAAATGTATGTTTGTGATCAGCTCCGCGAGACAGGGGTTATTCCTAGAGCGAACGTCGCTTTAAAAAAAAAAAGCGTAATATTAGGTATGGAACTTAATATGTCAAAGAGTTGGATAAGAATTCAACGTGCAAAAAAAACGTAAAAGAATGATTAATGTAACCTACTTCGCAACCATACTAGTTATTTAGTTAGCTCTCACAAAAAAATATAACCCAAATCCAAATAAAAACTTTCTTAATAAATTATCCTATCGAACTATCCAGCAAGCATTACACATATCAATGAACAGCTAGCCGCAAGCAAAATCAAATCATTCATCTATTAGCCACGATCCACAAATTCTTAAGCTATCAATTTGTCGAAATCGCTCACTCGCATACGAGCATTATTTATCGATAACTATGATACATCGATCAAATCGTTTATCTTACATAACGCAATAAATGTAGATGATCTTGATAACTATAAGCGAAAGTTTTGTTTTATGGCAGCCTTTAGGCGCTTTTGGTATTTTGGAACACACTAAATATTTCTGTTGGTATGATTAGAGTTATCGAATTTTGTAATAAATATAACTATTAGAACGGAGCCTTAATGGGGATTTTCTGAAATGAAACCTACAACACAGCAGCACGTAAACGAAACCTGTCAAAAGTGTCAGATCGACTATATTTTTATATATGCAGTGCGCGCGCACTTGATGAAACAACGCGCTTTATTGGTAGAAACCTCAGAGATAATAGATGTCAATTTGTAACATTAACAAAATTGACGGCTATACTTTCGCAACAATTGGACTCTCAAATTTCATGGAAAATTTTCCCCGGGCCGGGTATAAGCTATCAAAACCCTTGCATGTCTAAACTTTGATGTGAATTTTATTTGGAACGCGTAGCTCGCTCTCTAGTTAAATGCACGTTCTCCGGTAGGCGTACATTTTCATAGCAATAACTTTTAATAATCATATATGATCTTGATGCTATGACACATAATAAAACTACGTGACTAAAAACTACAAATTTTTAAGAAACAATTAAACTTAGCATGATTTTTAGACCAAAGATAGTCGACAGCTGAATGACATCGTTCCATCAAAATAGAATGTTCAAGCTAATTGCTTATAAGAAAATCAACGAACACAGCACCTGTGTAATTAATGTACACAAATAAAAAGCAATTACTTAAATTGTTTACAAACAATTTGTATATAGGAAAAATGCCGTAAAAGACAAAGAAAATGCAAACTGTACCAATATTACTCCAATACACCTGTACTTGCAGCTTGCATTCATCTCAAAAAGGTCACCATTTTACTTTTTACCATAAACTATTCCATAGACCACCTTTACTAGTTTAGCTTTCATCGCCATCTGTCATGTTTGACATTTGCGCGCGCAGGTGTCAGCGGGTTGAAATGTCACGATCCGCGCCGCACCGGCCGCTATTAATATTTATACGCAGCACCAATTATATTTTGCAGTGTAACCTTTTCTCTGCATTAAAAGGTACCTTTGAGTTCTAACGCGATGAAAGTTTGCAATGTTATGATGGTTGGCTGACAAATAAATTTATTGAGAAATTGGATGGATGAATTGATTTGAGAAAGATGCTGTCTGCAAAGAAAGCCTAACAAAGTTAGTTGTAATAAAGTTTTATTTGTGCTAACTAATAGTGGTTTTCAACTATCTCTTTCTATGGTATTTCTTGCCAAGGATATAATTGATTGAATGAGTGCACGTTTGGCGTAGTGGTTAAAGCGGTCGCCTCGCCGCTTTCAACTGCGATGGTGTTTTGGGTTCGATCCCCAAATGGGACAAATCTTTGTGAGATTTGCAAAGATTTGTTTTGACTCTGGGTGTACTCTGTGTGTGTGAAATGTATGTTTGTGAACACCCCTGCGATACAGTATGCATATACATAGTGCGGGCGTCGTTTTTTAAAAAAAGAAAAGAATGAAATTGTATGTTTATAATCTCTATATTCAACTAAATAGGATTGTTTTTGTTTACCAACAGTATCAACAGTCGGTAACAAAAGTAGCAACACACAAAAAAAATTTCAATGTCACTTTATTCGGAAAATCATAATTATTTCATGATTGTTTGAATCAAAGCTAATAGCAATCGATAATATGAGTATTATTTTATGAAAGCGATATTTTAAATTTGAAAAATGTGTTCAGCTACCTTTGTTGCTGACTGCTCATACTGTTACTCCAAGCAAACTGATATTTAAAATGCCCCATTTCGACTATATTTCGGCAGCCATCCAGTACAGTATTTTTCTATAATAACATTCAGTAACTATCAAAGATTTATTTCCAACGAAATATCGTTATATATGCCGAGTAAATTTCAAGCAAATTGAATTTCAATGTCCGATAAAAATATCATAATGGCGGTAATAAGAAATCAATTTTCCTGACAGTGTAGTGGTTACGGTATCATTTCATTACGGCACAAGTCAATGACAATACAGCTGTGAATGAAAGTGAAGTCTTTGCAGCCGCACGACATTGATGAACCCTCAGACAGGTTTTTATATAGTATGAAATTCTCTATTGTAAATCAGCTGTTTAGAGTTATTTGCTTCACTAACAGCCAGTTTGTAAGGTTCTGGATAGTTCTTATCCAACCCATAAAATATAACCTGACCGAATTTAAAAGTGTCACAAGTTACACTGGGAAAAAGAATACAACTGTGATTTTCAGTTATGTGTGTTATTTTACATAAGATAGAACGCCAGAAGCAATTATACTATCCAATGGTCCCAATGACAAGTCCAAATACACACATTCACTTACACAAGCACACCCAGTCTCAGAACAAATCATTGCGAATCACACAAAGATTTGTCCCATGTGGGGATCGAACCCACAACACCAGTGCAGTGGAGAGCGGCGAGGCGACCGCTTAAACCACTACACGTGCAGACAAATAAACGTGTTATATGCTCATCCTGACTATAAGGATTATTCATATTATTATCATAATCATACCTAAATATTATAAAGTTACACCGGTGTCTCATGGGGTAGGCAGGGACAATGGAACCTGTCGTGCGAAGGTTAATCTAACCCCTGTGAAATTGAGGATAAATAGCAGTTTTATGTTCTACAAATATTTTAAAGTGATGTTGTAAATTAAAAAATAAATAGGGCATTTTTTATAAAATGTTGTAAGCATCTCTACGGTTCATTTAAAAACATGAAGTCGTGCAAGCTTACAAAGAAATATGATGTCTAAAGATATCATATTAATATTATCAATTTTTTTTGGACAAATCTTTGTGTAATTCGCAAATATATGTTCTGAGACTGGGTGTGCTTAAGTGAGTGAATGTGTGTATTTGGTCTTGTCATTGGGACCATTGGATAGTGTAAATTGCTTCTGGCGTTCTATCTAATGTAAAAAATCTAAATGTATCTTTATCTTTATCATAAGTATCAAACGTTTACCTTAAAGTTTAAACCAAGCAAGGCCTAGATTCAACTTTGATGGCTAAAAACTTTCGCATAAAGCTCACGGGCTCGTCATTTAGATAGAGCCATCACGTCAGACGCCACGTCAGAAAGTCCAAAGAGTCTAAACCGAAACGTATATCCCTTAAACGTTACGATAGCTATCATATCTAACGAATCGCAATTTCGCGGGAAAGCACATATCGCCATATCGCCCAGTCGTGATCCACCTAAGGCGGAGAACACACTGGCGAATGGCGATTAATCACAGCGTCGCAATCACGATGTCGTGCGATAGCCGCTATTGATGTGATAAGTTGTGACATAACAGTAATTTGGTGTGATGTATAGTTTTATTGGATACAATTGCAATTAGATGATGTAACAGATTTAAATTGTAATGTTTTTAAGATAAGATACAATATAGTGCATTATGATCACGATTAAAATAAATTGTTTCCGATTTACGGTAATTTTACCATGTATACTTATGTAATTAAATACTTGGCTTATTATACTACTGAACTGAATGATTTTGAGTTGATATAAATTAATTTAATCAAAGTTGAATCAGTTAGCAAAAATTACAGCCAATTAGATATTATAGAATGATATAATATTTCTACTTATTTTATAACTTTGATAACTTAAACTGATGAACAATAGATTTATATTAAATGGCATTTTTTTACTGAACTAAATGATGTTGAGTTGATATAAATTAATTTGAATCTGTTAGCCAATTAGTGTTATAGAATGATATTCTATTTCTACTTATTTCAAAACTTTGATAACTCAAACTGATGAAAGATAGATACTTATAGATAGAATATTGAGTAGCATTGTGCCCTCAGGTCAGGCACAAACATCGCAGTAACACATCGATAGAATCAATTTCAAATAACTCTATTGATGAGAAAGTTCTTTGAATATATTAATATTCAATTCTACATTACAAACATTTCGCGAACATGTGTCAGTCAACATTACACATACAAAACAATCAGTAACACGACTTTTAACATCGATATGCAAAACCAGTGAAATTAACAATGACGGTGAAATGACAATGCGCAAACCTGTTGTGTTCTATGCCTTATGATCGCTTTCTCGTCAAGATTGAAGAACAACGTTTTGTCATATATGCTGACATGGTTATATGATAAGTTTTATTATTGCAGATATTGCCAACATTGATAATAATTATAGATGTTTTGAACGCGATTATAAGAATTGTTGTTAGGAGAAATTCGAACATTCAGGCCCGATGTCAGCAGTTCCTGATAAAGTTTTAGGATGTTATTACACCTAAATCGATTGACGATATGTAGTTAAATTCTTGAATAAATTTGACATTTTATACGTCAAAATAATTTCGAATAGGCTTAATCAAGAACCTGTAAACCTGGGCCTTAGTCTCGAAAACAAATGTGACTATTTTAATAAGACGAAAGTTGACAATAATTTATTAAATTCGTGTTAAATTTGTGATCAAGTTAAATTATTAACAGTTCCTAAGGCGAAATGGACGCGTTCCTCTGTATAAAATTATTTATTAAAACAAAAACTTAACTGCTAAAAAATAATGAACTGAATGAGTTTTTTGTTTGTATAATAATAATTTTATTTTATACTTGTTTTACTATTTGTTTTTAATGAGTAAAATAAATGCCAATGGATCTTTTATCAGCTCTCATTTGCTACCCATAATACCAAGGTATTAAAAAAAACCCATCCCTCTTCTCCATTATTATCATATTATGTGGTCGCCATTTTGAAATAGTATATAGCCTGTATCAATGTGACACGATTAAGATGAATTTAATGACACCTGTCTAGCCGTTTGGGCTGTAGGGTGTGCGTGCCAAAGAAATGAACATACATCCTTCTGACCCAGTCGGGAAAAAACAATGGAAAAATTCAGTCATTCGAGTCAACACGATTTTAAAAACCTCAATATATTAAAAATGACGACAATGCGCAAAATCGCAAGTGTGTTCTTTGCCTTATAATCGCTTTCTCGTCTAGATTGAAGGAACAACGGTTTTGTTGTTGTCATATAACTTGCACGTCCCCGTTGTACCCATGATGGGTTTCATTTCAAATGTACAATGAGAGAAATCGCATATGGGATTCGAACACGGATATGAGATGAGCGATTAACATACCATTGGAGACTATCTCTATGTATCTAAAAGAGTTAGATGGTAATATTCAAATCTAATTTCAGAAAAGGCCTTACCGCGAGGTCTTGGGTTCGATTCCCAGGTCGAGCAAAGTAGAATTTGTGAACTTCCCGTCTGGAATTTCACAATAGCAGCACGGAGTTGGGAGCTGTGCCCAGTGGCGTTTAGGTCTCAATAGGCATATCCAATAGGACCTTAACTTAACAAGTGAAATGTGGGTATTGTACACCTCTGCCACACCCTTCTAGGTAATATAGGCGTGATGTTATGTTATGTTAATTTCAGGGATCGCTTGTTTATTAATGATCAAGTTGTCATGTCATTGACAGCTCGAAGTTGAAGTGAAAATCTAAAATTCTGAACGATTTATTACCTTATAAAAGCGTCTGCCAAGAGTTGGACTGGTCCCCTCTCCCCCCACCCCGCCAGTACTACTCAGCACACCCCGGGCTTTTCGTGGGATGGCAACCCCAGTCCGACACAGCGTCTTTCGTTTGTAAACCTAGCTACCATCTGCACGTGTGTATAACGATGATAAAAATAGCCTATAATCAAAGTCGAGATAAAAATTATAGAAAGAAATTGTTTTGTTTTTTTCTAAACAATTTCTATTACAATCCGTTGGATATTTTTATAAATTTTCTTTCATGCAAAAACTGTTGGATGTATTTTGATTTAACTTGGCGCTATTGTAGCTTAGCAAGCTTTAGGGGAGGCCTATGCTGGCAAGCAAGACAATCTTCAAGAATCCGATGTCAATTAAGTTTGTGTAAATAAAAGTGTATAATTTTAGTGTAAGATTGTTGAATAAAGGCTTTGTTATTATTATTCACGACCGGATGGCGGAGTGGGTAGTGTACCTGCCTGCGACTGACTGCCCCATGTTCATGCACACAAATCTTTGTGTGCATGAACATGGGGGGTTTGTCTTAGTCTGCATGTTTCTATGTATAATAAGTATGTATTTACAAAAGAAAAGTATATATATGTATTAGTATCAGTTATTCTAGTACCCATAGTACAAGCTCTGCTTAGTTTGGGACTAGATGGCGTTGTATGTAAGTTGTGCGATATTTGTGTGAGATATTTATTGTAGCTATAAGCACACTATAAGGCTATTTTATAGATGTATCTACCACGCAAGCAGAGCCGCGAGGGGCAGCTAGTAATCTAGTAAGTAATCAATAGCTTTATATACCGCCTTTTCATTACTAAAGTTACAAGGGCTTACACTATCATTACTAACTAATTTATTAGCAATAACTGTCATCCACACAATAACACAATGGTTCAAATCGAAATTGTTATTTATTGATCTACCCTCGTCTTGGCTCGTATATTCGTCAGGGTGTGGTGCGGTTTAGTGCTCGTAAATTTATAAAAGGGAAGTGTTAATGTTTGTTAAGGTTATCATAGTTAAGACAACTTATTAAGAATTTGAAAGAAATGCTGAAAAAAAAATGTTCGGTCCACCAGATGGTTAGTGGTAAATACAACCCATGAACTCTGACAATTTCATCACCTCTCATTTCCCTCCCCTATTTTTTTTCCTCCTTTATTTCCATAATAAAATAAATAAAGTAAAAAATAAAAAAGCCTTTTATTTCCTTAGCAGTAGGTACATTCTAAACTTATTTCTTGTCAAAAATGTATTAAATCTAACCTTATTCATGTGTTTTCTTTAATAAGTTTTATTTATTTATTATATTGTTTACTTATATTAATGCAGTTATTTTTAAACATACTAAATTATTTATATAACTGCAGGAACCCCTTTTCGGGTAAAGGCCTCCTCCAAAGATTTCCAGTCTTCCCTGGATTGGGCTATCTGAAGCCAATTGCGACCGGCTATTCCTTTATTTCCATATGATTTTGAAAGTTTACATATAGCTAGCCTATGTCAACAACTATTTTGTTGAATTAAATGGCAGCTTATTTGTCAACACCCGTCTCGTTTGGGAAGTAGGGCGTGCCAAAGAAATGGACATCCTTCTGACCCAGTCGGGAAAAACCATCGAAATATTCATTCGCGTCAACTCGAACATAACAGTTCGATTTTTGTTGTGAATAGTCGCGTCGTACGCGTGACCTAGTGCAAGTGTAAAGTGCAAGTCTGCAAAACCTCGCGCACCGGCGGCCGAGCGCTCGCCGCGATGACGCATTACGTTGCGCAAGGATTGTTGACACGGCAATAAGTCAGTTGTTATTGTTAAGGCGAAGCTACCAACTCGCTACAAAATGTCGAATAATAGTCCAATTAAAGTTCAGACCGAAACAGAACATTTTTTGTACAAATTGTACAAAGAAGAGAAAGATGAAAATGAAAATCTCCGCCACATTATCAACAATATGAAGGGCCAGATTGAAGAGTTGCAGACCCAACTAAGGAGTCTCACTCAAGAAAATGAAGTAGCTAAAAATGCAACCGCTACTCACATGGAAAGTTCAACTCAATGTTCTGAATATTGTACAGATGAGGAAGAACTGGCCAAAGAGACAGAGTGGATTCGAGTGAAGACTAGGAGGAGCAAAAAACGGAAATTGAACACCTCAAACACTCAAAGCCCAAATGAGACAAAAGAAGACACCCCTTCCAAGGAGAAGGTAAAAACCAAGAGGACTGCACCTCCACCACCAATAATTGTAGATGGCATCGAGAACTACCAGGTGTTTTTTGATTTACTTTCAAAAAATATGCCTGGAGACCCATTTACAACTAAAATCCTTAGTGGTAAAGCTGTTAAGGTAAACGCTGATGACGGTGACTCCTACAAGTCACTTACAAAGTTGCTAAGTGAGAGTGACTATTCATGGCACTCGTATGAAAATAAGCAACAAAGACCAATAAGGGTAATGGTTAAGAACCTTCATCATACCTGTAAGCCAGAGAGGATTGTCGATGACTTAAAGTCAAAAGGCTTCAAAATTGAAGATGCAGCTAACAAACTAAGCTGGAAAACCAAAGAACCTCTGAACATGTTTATGTTAACTTTTGACAAAGAAGAGGACATTAATCGCATACACAACGTGAAGTCTATTTTAGGTTGCAAAATTGAAATACACCCTATAAAAGCTTCAAAGCTGGTTCCCCAGTGTAAAAAGTGTCAGGCTTATGGTCACACACAAAAATACTGCTCAAAAGAACCCCGATGCGTCAAGTGCATTGGAAAACATCTCACTCGTGAATGCAAAAAGCCTGCTGAAGTGAAACCTAAATGTGTGCATTGGGGCGAACCGCATCCCGCTAACTATAGAGGCTGTTTGGTAGCCAAAGAAATGCAAAACATCAAGCTCAAGAGCATGAAACCAGGAAAACATGTTTCTAAGCAGCAAGTTGTGAATTCTTATAAAATATCACATCTTACTATTGTACCTGGGCAGACTTATGCACAAATGACTGCAAAAAGTCTACCACAAGCTAGACACAACAAAGGTTCTCAACCCAGTGACAGCGTGGAAGGCAAACTGGATGAACTTCTAAAATTAATGACTTCTTTTGATGGCCGTCTAAAGAAATTAGAAAGCAGTGCCAAAAATACTGTTTCTAAAACCTCTTCTCAAAAATGAAGAACACATTAAAAATAATGACATGGAATGCCAATGGACTACTTAAACATCAACAAGAACTACAAGTAGTCCTTAACATAGAAAAAATTGATGTGTGCTTAGTGTCAGAAACTCACTTTACCAAGCAGTCCTATATTAACATGCAGGGATACAAGGTATACCATGCACTACACCCAGACAACTGTGCAAGAGGTGGAAGTGCTGTTATAATTAAGGAGAATCTCGCCCACTATGAAGAATACAAACACGAGCAATGTGAAATACAAGCAGTGTCAATATGCGTGCAAGGCTACCGATATCCTGTCACCATAGCAGCTTTGTACTCACCTCCAAGACACAACATCAAAAAGGACACCTATGTAAGTTTCCTAAAAAATCTAGGACATAGATTTATTCTAGGTGGTGATTTTAATGCCAAGCACACGAGCTGGGGCTCTAGGCTGACCACAACCAAAGGAAAGGAGCTTCTAAGCGCCATACAGTTCATGAAATGTGACGCAGTGTCCACTGGAAAACCAACCTATTGGCCGACAGATCCTCACAAGGTGCCAGATTTAATTGATTTCTTTATATGCAAAAATATATCGCAAACGTACTTAACTATCGAAGACTCCAATGACATGAACTCGGACCACTCCCCCATATTATTAACACTAAGTGACCAAATATTGTACAAAGAAAATAACCCTACCTTAATTAACAAAAATACGGACTGGGAAAGTTTTAGAATAGACTTAGAAAATAACATAGAATTAAGAGCTCCGCTGAAATCACCGGAGCAACTAGACTTAGAAGTAAATAATTTTATTATTAATATCCAGCATACGGCATGGACAAATACCCCAAATATCCACATGAGATCTAAGGGCCCCATCTACCCTAAATATATAAGAAATCTAATCCTAGAAAAACGTAAGCAGAGGAGAATCTGGCACCAAACTAGATCACCTATTGACAAAAATCTTCTCAACAATTTGACCAAAAAGTTAAAAAGAAAAATATTGGAACACAATGATTTTCTTAGAAACACTTACCTAAGTCAGATTACACATGATAGCAAAACAAATAATTCTTTGTGGAAGGCAACTAGAAACATGAAACGACCCATTACACCAATTCCGCCAATAAGGGAAGAAAATGGAACGTGGGCCGTAAACAATGAACAAAAAGCAGCAAGATTTGCCAACCACCTAGAAAAGATTTTTATGCCCTACGACGACAACAACTCACAAAATATTACTGCTGTAGAGCTACAAAAAGACAGTAATAGTATAAAGCTAGTGACACCTAGAGAGGTCGCGACAGAGATAAAGTACCACATAAAAACAAAAAAGTCGCCAGGATTTGACCTAATTACAGGTGACATTCTACAGAGGCTTCCTCGTAAAGCTATTGTAAAACTGACAACTCTCATAAACGCAGCATTTCGATTAAAGTATGTACCTGATCTTTGGAAAGTTGCAGAGGTAATAATGATAGCAAAACCTGGGAAACCACCCCAAGAACCAGCATCTTATCGACCAATTTCTCTATTACCTGTAGTTTCAAAACTATTCGAAAAGCTCCTGCTCAAGAGGCTAAAACCTGTGATTGAAGAGAAAAACCTAATCCCAGACCATCAGTTCGGTTTTAGAGAAAACCATTCTACCATAGATCAAGTACATAGAATAAGTAATGTTATTGAACAAGCCCTTGAAAAAAAACAAATCTGTTCGACTGTGTTTCTTGATGTGGCACAAGCTTTCGATAAAGTCTGGCACGAAGGCTTGGTGCACAAATTACAAATAATGTTGCCCACAACATATGCAGAGTTGTTAGAATCTTATATTTGCAATAGGACATTTCGAGTTCGCCAAGAAAATTCTTATTCAACTATAAGGCAAATAAAAGCTGGAGTCCCACAAGGCAGCGTATTAGGTCCGGTCCTGTACCTATTGTATACCTGCGACATTCCAGTACCTGAAAACAACTTCATCGCTACCTTTGCTGATGATACAGCATTAATGGCGACTGGAAACACACACGAGGAAGCTATAGAACAAGTCCAAATAGTTCTAAATTCAGTAATAGACTGGACTAAAAAATGGCGGATTAAACTGAATGAATCTAAGTCAACACACATAGACTTCACTAATAAAAAACCCCAGTATCTACCGGTGTTTATAAACAACGAAGTGGTGCCGTACGCCAACACGGCCAAGTACCTCGGCATGACGCTTGACGCCAAACTGCGCTGGAAGGCACATGTCAAGAAGAAACGTGAAGAATTAGACATACGCTACAGGAAAATGTACTGGTTACTAGGAAGACAATCAACCCTATCAGTACATAACAAAGTCCTTTTATACAAACAGGTATTGATGCCTGTCTGGACTTACGGTATCCAGCTGTGGGGCTGTACCAGTCAGAGTAACCGTCAAATTATTCAACGTTTCCAGAACAAGGTACTGAGGGACATTGTCAATGCCCCGTGGTACATAAGAAACAGCGATCTTCACCGGGACCTCAAAATAGATGTTGTTGACAGAGTCATACAAAAATATGCAGAAGCTCACGAACGAAGACTTCATCATCACGTCAACATCGAGGCAATCCAGCTCCTTGATAACACGGAACTAGTGAAAAGACTAAAACGAACGAAACCTTTCGAGTTAGTGTAGTGATAAGTGACAAATAAATTAGTGCGATAAGTGTCGTTATAAAGAACACATGAACAAAGTGACTTCCCCTTAACAAAAACTAAGGAAAGTGTTAATGGACGCATTCTTAGATTATATTATAACGTAGCAATTTAGGTTAACATAATATTACTTATTAGCCTTGGTAGGCTAGATTGTAATATAAATAAGATATCTTAATTTTAATAATAAAATTGATTTCTTATAAATAAAAAAAAAAAAAAAAAAAAAAACACGAAGTGCAATGAACATTTCATTATAGCAGATTGTAGATACGTCATTACTGAGAACTACGGTGTTATGCCTCACGTGCCAGTAATTTGAGGGCCTGATCTCACCACCAAACTAGAACTAATATTTACCGACTGGACGGTGACGGTGGCGCTTCGGACCTCGAATTTGGAGTTCGTTCACAAGATCTCTACCAGCATCGAATACGATAAAATTCTATTAACATTGCGCCTGAAATTAAAACAACAATTGATGATCATATTTTATTTCATCTTCAACGCGCTCTTGACCCACAATAGCATTACTATTGCGAAAGCACAAAAATGAAGGTTGCTCATTGATGGCACCATACAATTCAAACTCCTACTGACTTTGCTCTTTATATGGAGTCCAGCTTAGTTGCGAAATGTAATTGTATGAGCTGAGCAGATGGGATGGATGCACCTAGATGTTTTTTTTATCTAAATGAGGAAGTTTTGCAAATTTCGATCATGACGATAAGGAGTTGGCAGTTAGCGGACAGTAATGTAATCAATCAAATATTCGAAAATGTACCAAGAATACAGCATGGCTAAATAGAAAGAAATCTATGGGTGAATCATTCTGCCATTTTATTAAGCATTAGGCGCAACAAAACAAAAAAAAAATTAAAATTACCAATTTCTACACAACTCACATGTTTCTCATTAAAATTATCCATTTTATAAAATAATGTACGTTGTAGTGTTTTATGTAATAATATGATTAGTATATAAAAGTAGATATAAACTTAATAATATTAAAGTTAAACCCATATTACGTTAGTATGAAACACGGCGCTCGGGCGTCCACCAGTAATCCACCTTAACCAGTAACTACATCCGGGAATCACGTCCGAAAGTGAGTGAGTGGACCACCAACTCAATCAGTGAGAAAATTCCGTATTTATATTTATACACTCAAATTTTATACAACATAAAGCAAGTTCTTCACGAATGGATACAATTTCAGTATGTACCCTCAGGCGATAATCAACGGTTATAAATCAGACTGACTTTACATAAATCGTCAAGATGTGTCTGGTAACAAAACACACACTTTACACTAAATACGGCTGAAGATTTCCAAACCTTCATAATTATTTCAATATCTATTACAAAAATCAGATAATATTCAAACAAGAAGTGGTTAAAGTAAATCAAATCAGAATGGCTTTTGCCCGCGGCTCCAACCGCGTTGTACGTCGATATTTATTTTTTGTGCGATGCTACTTCTGCAGCGAACGCGAACGAACGTGTCCATCTGATAGTAAGTGGAGTACAGCCCATGGACATCAACAATCCACAAAAACAGATTGTAGATGCGTCGCTGCAGCTGAGGACTACGGTGCTTTACCTTATGTGCCAGTTATTTCATGGCCTGATCTCACCACCAAACAGGAATACAGTAATGCAAGCACTACCATTTGGCGGCAGGTTAAAGGTGAGACGGTAGTGCTGCCGCCCTTGAGCTCGATAACAAAAGCTCTACCAGCATATAAAGTAGTCTGTCAGGAGTTTATCCGTCCTGGGCCTTGAACTATCTCCATACTAATTATATGAAAAAGTTCAGAGCACCAAGTCAGCTAGAGAAAACGGTCTAACAGCTGACATAGTACCAACTGCGTTCTTCAAGACAAGTTCCCTCAAGCGATGATCAGCCACTATAAATCTGGCTGACTCCACATAAATCGTCAAGATGTGACGGTAACAAAATGGACACTAATAATGCTAATAAGACTTTCTCAATAACCTTGAATGGCTTCAATTGGTCATTTGCCAGTCTAAACGTGAAAGTGTTGAGACAAATAGCTCAGCTAGGGCGGTGTTTAATACTTCTAGGGCTAATTTACGAGTCGCTATCAGTTTGCGGCTTAATGTTTGTCAATCTGTCTATATACTCCGTAGCTTGGAGCATTTGAGTTATTAAACGGGACATTCTACAGAGTAGCGCGCTGACTTTACTTTCATGTTTGAATGTTCTCTGTTGTCTTTTGAATGTTTGTAATATAAGGGTTTCTGATTTTTTGTAATAATTTGTGAATAACGACTATATGCCTTATGTAAATGTTATGATATGATGCTTAATTAGTGTAGACTGTATAGCTATAGCCATTTACAATATTATGGTCAATATTTTACACATTGACTAGTTTTTGTGGTAATTTTGCTAGTCAAATTGGATAAAATTTTTATTAAAACTGACGTGAGTTTGTAGCACAATTCATATTATGAAATATGGGTGTTACTCACGTAATGTTGGTTTATTTAGTCGACCGCGATTTCACCTATACTTTTAGGCATCTTCAAGAGAGTGCGACACGTCGCGCCTAAGTCGCAGCCAGTCTTGCACTGCGGGCAGCGGCGCGAGCGGCGAAATTGGATAATATTGACAACAATATGCCCACCTCTTTTATAGCTACATATTTATTAGTGTGATTAACTGATTACCCACGGTGGGAAAATATGCACCAGCCTACCCGTATTCTTTGCTACAAACCATCAGTCTAGCAGAACATAACCCCTATTAGTTTAATAAGTCGCCATAGACAATAGGCGTGGGTGGTATGAAAGCGAATATTTGATTATACTAGTTTGATTAAATTACTGTCCGCTAACTTCCTACCCCTTATCGTCATGATCAAAATTTGCCTTCCTCATTTAGATAAAGCGATATGTCCTTACTAACATTCGATTATTTACCTTTGCGATATAAATAAGGGCCATTATGGTATTGAAATTATCGGCATTGTATAATACTATATTACCAATCTATTTGTTTCCTTAAACTGTTGCATAATACTTGGAGACAAACTTTACGTATTACTTAGCTGATTTACAGAGCAAGATTATGATAGCAACATCATATAATAAGATACCTAAGGTATAGGACATTAACAATAATAATGAGGTAGATTCAATCAAAGATAGTAATCACAATCAATACAAATAAATGAAATTGAACTGCCTGTTTTTAATGTCAAAATAACAATGTTTTTTCAAGCTGGTACAGATACAGATATTAAAATTTTTGTCAGTCTGTCTGTGTGTTTGTATAAGCTAATCTTCTAAACGGCTGATCCGATTTCAATAACATTTTTGATGCAGGTAACGGTAACTGACTACAAGGCCCGTAACATAGGCTACTTTTTATCTATTACCTACCACGCAGACAAAACTGCGGTAGGAAGTTTGTTTGATAGCGTTAATCTCAAGAACTACAAGTCAAATTTTGATCATTCTTTTTTTGTTTGATAGTCTAACTCTCAATAAAGATCTTAAGATATTTAACATTACGCTAAACATCACAGGAGCGGAGCAGTAATGTTGAACGCGGGTCGAAGTGCAGTAGCAGCTATTAATTAATACAATGAATTCCACGCGGACGAAATCGCGGGAAAAAGCTAGTTTGAAAATAAATATAAGCTGTGATAGAGCCTTTGTAAACAAACTTAACGAAAACTCTATTCAACTAATGGAAAATAAGTAATTTAATTTTCATTGATCTCATGACACTGGTTGTAGTTACTACTCAACATTAGATAAACGCCGTCATGCCTGTTCGCTATATAGCAGTCTTAATATAGCATAAAACTTTTAAACATATACATATATATAATCTTTTTATTAATTTCCTTTCACACTTAATTTATTATATGCATCCGCTATAAATCAAAATAATATCATAAAATTGATGGCAGATCGATTGCAAGTCACCTACTACAATCATTAAAGAATCCAGATAGAGTTGAGTAGATACACAGGAACCACAACAAGAAATTTAATTTTAGCATAGCACCCATAACCAGTAGCAACCAGTTCTTAGCCAGGCTTCATCAATTCCGCCACATTTCAAGTAGATAGTAAGTCGTTATTAATCTCACTCAAAACAACATCGTTCATTGCAAGTTAGCAAATACTATTTGTATTTCCTGTCCGTTTTGATGGATTTACAGTCACAAACAAAGTTGAGAAGCAATATTATTCCTTTTCACAATCTTCACTTTTAATAGTTTTAATTTGCTAGTAATGCTAAGGTCGCCCCAGTTACGAAATCGAATACAATTAGAAAAACTGCAATAGGATAGTAATTACCGTAATACGCTTTTCAAAACGATGACGATTGACGATGTCAATTTATCAGGCATCAAGCCCAATGAGCTTAATGCAATAAGCCTGCAGTAGTTAATAATATAAATAATAGCAGCCCTGTATCTAATACATGTCCCACTGCTGGGCTCGGGCCTCTTCTCATGATGCGAAAGGTTGGGCCATAGTCCACCACGCTGGCCAAGTGCGGATTGGTAGACTTCACACACCCTGAAGCACTTATTAGGCACTCTCAGGCATGCAGGTTGGCTTCACCGTTAGCGAGCGATAATTTATATATGACAAATACACACATATCTTCGAAAAGACGAAAGGTGTATGCCGTGGGCCCGAACCAAAGACCTTTAACTTCGCAGTCCTACGGTCTCCCACTCGGCTATCGCTGCTTTTGTTAACCGTGGCAATAATTAGCAGTTGGCATTCTATGGCTTTTCTTTTACATAGCCTAATCGAAAATCCTTGAAATTGCCAACATGCCGATTCAGATTATTATCTCTCTTCTCTTAACAAATACCTAAGGTTGTGAGGTTTGTGCTCTTTGACTACTGAATGGCTTAGCTTGATCATGCATGCATGAACGCATACCAAGCACTTGTACTATAAATAGATTTAGTAACAGCGTGTCGGTGTGTATTTGATCGATGAATACTACGAGAACCACTACCATAGTTGATATTTTCTGCCCGATTGACTTGTTTATCTAGCGATATCTCAATAGTTAATGAACCGATTGGGTTGAAACTGAGTATTTATAATTGTGTGGAGTCAACAAGTAGCGACGGGTAAAATAAACTAACCCCTTCTCTTTTTAAGCCCTCCATTCCGCGAACTTTTTTAACCGCCCTCGTATGTGATTTAAAATTTTATTTTGTCGGCCGGTACCACCTTTTTGCCACTACAAAGCGATTCTAAATTATTTTTCCTATAGCTGTCATAACATGACAACATTTGACTCGCGATAAGGCGTCACATACGGTCCCCGAATTATTACATCAAATGCAGCAAACTTTTGAGGCTCATTCACAAAAACTCTACCTCAATAATATATTTGTAACGAAATACTCAAATAGTGTTGGTTTATTGAATGTAGTCGGAGGCGTATCCAAATACGGCCAAGACAAACCTTCAGACCATGTGGACAGTTTCCGTCATCCATTCGTGGCTTTCTCCTCCAAGTAAACGCAGTTTGATTCAAATGACCAAAGATATCATATAATTTACGGTTGACGTTGAAATGTAATAATATTAAACCATATTTGGTTGTAAATGTAAATACGCTTTACGATCTTATCGGCCGATTTTATGCGATTTAATAATTGCTCTTGAAATTAACTCTATAAATTAATTATATCACTCAACGATTCTATAATCATGTCGCAAAAAAAAAGAAAATCAATTCACCCTCCTCGAAGAACTCGTGGCATAAAGATCGCAATTCGAATGACTATGCTTTTAAAAAAAAAATGGCATTGACATTGCAAGCTTCAGGGAGTTCTAAAATTAAACGAGCAATATTAATTTATATTTTGCACTTAGCGGGGTCCATTACCATGTTCCATAGACTCTATTTATACTTTATATCCCTTGGCGGGAATGCGCCCGACGGCCCGAACTAGTCCGCCATTTGCAATACATATTTGCATACTGCATTGTACCATTCATTAATCAGACGATGCCGGTTCTAAGTTGTTTACGTGTAATTTCATTGCTATTGAAAGCGGAATTCGAATTAATTTGTTTTTTATAGTTCTGAATAATTTTCGTTTAAATTATCTCGAGAAACGTAAATGCATTGCTGACTCCGATTTTATAGCGTCCAACATTTCCGATAGTAGTAAACAAGCATTGATTTATTTACTTACTTTATAATTAATCCTCTATTTTGATGAAGTCGCGTTCGCAATTTATTATTTACAAACCAGCTCGTTGTCCACCTAATAGTTGTGGTAATTTTTCATACACCGAAGAAAAAAACTTTAGCCACAAAACTCGTCCAAAGCAGTATTACCGGTTTTACCTTTAATTTCCATCCCCTATGACAAAACCGCGATAATGTAACTTTTTGTCCGCGATCATATCTAGATAATATCCCGTCTCCGCTTTTTATTGCCGCAGTAATCTGGTATAACTCGAATGACAACAACGCGCAATGCCGTGCTTTTTATCGAGCGGCAGAATAAGTGGTTTCATTGAAGCTATCGCTTTTAAAAAGAAAAAGAGTTCGCGCGCATTTCCATGTACTTTGCTTTTGCGGACTCGGTGTCTATGGCTTGGTTTTGGATCGAATGTGACGAATGTGATGGACATGAATGAATTGTTTAGGGATGTAATATAAATGTCATTGTTTAGGGATCAGAAAAAAAGTTATTAGTGAAGATTGTAAAGAAATATCTCGTATAAAATACTTATAGAGATTAATTAAAGAAACATAGTAACACAATGTAACATAGGCTGTGATGCATCACCAAAATATTGCGTTTAAGAAAATGGGTTTATTTAAGTTGTTTTAAATAGTGTGTGGGTTATTCAATCATAAAATTATTTTTTAATAATTTCGTACTTTAAAAACGCCCATGGCACTTTAAATGTTCATAAAATGAGTTAAAATTAAAGTAAATAACTAAAAATTCTTGCATTTGGTTTCTATTTACCTGTATTTTGATAAGGTATATATATATAAATATATATATATCTGAAGATCAGTCATCGTGCCTATTCTAGTTCGTCAAGAAAGTCTCTAACCTTCATGTACCGTCGGACCATGAACCGAACAGCGCCACGGTATTAAATATGCATTAGTTCCATCTCAAGACGCAAATGGAAGTTCCAAATGAGCCGTAATATTGCTATAACTTCTCACTAGCATCGACTTTGACTTGAAATATTTATGTTAAATGGACAGATCAGTATAAATGATATTCTTTAGTATCGCTAACGATAAAATATTATACTTTTATAGCTAGATTCTAATGCAAAGGCCTGCTCTATAATATTTTATCATATCATAATTGAGGGTATCAGCATTCCGTCCTATAGATGACGGAAGTAAATATTTCTTTTAATTCCCGTGCCCTTTCGATTACGTAAACTTAAATGCCAAGAAAATTCCACTTTGCTTGGGCTTTTGTAAACAAAGCGCCACATCCTGAGACTAGAACTAGGGTTTTCTTTTCAATAAACAAATAATATTCAGAATATTTATTAAAATCAATACTTTAAAATAGATATAATCAATTCATTGTTTTTGATTTATCACTTTTTATTTGATTTGCCCTGATAATCCTTCAGTTTAATACAAAAGACACTTAAGTTTGGTCGCCATACAAAATGTATACATTAAAAGTTTTTACAGTGTTAAAGAGTATGTCAATTGACTAAAATACCGTATTTCAAAGCGTTTTGTAAAAACAAAGGGTGAAGGAGCAATGCATAAATCAGTCGACAAAATCATTAACCGCTTAGGTGATTAAAAAACAAGCAATACGTAAAAAGTGTCAAACATTTTATACTTTCTCCAAATAAATAATTTCATCACCTCCCTAAATACTCCGTCAGTTTTGTACAGAACACTACAAAGTCACTATGTTGATCGCCATCCAAAATTTATGCATTAAAAGTTGTTACATAGTTAAAGAGTATGTTAATTGACTAAAATACCGTATTTCAAAGCGTATTGTAGGAACAAAGGGTAAAGACGCAATGCATAAATCAGTCGACAAAATCATTGACCGCTTATGTGATTCCAAAAACAAACAATTTATAAAAAGTGTCAAACTTTATACTTTCTCCTAATAAATCATTTCATCACCTCCGTCCGTCTTTTCATTTGGACCAGAATAATAATAATAAATCGCCATAGCTCTAAAGGCCCTGTTACACGATATTTTTGGGCGGAAGAGACAATACTGACAATCATCGCCTACTAAAGATGACAGTTACATATGCAGCCGTGTACACGCCCACGAGTGTGTGTCATTTGTTCTGCTTAAGCTAGGGTTTTGAGGATAAGACCAACTTTAAAAAACTAATATAACGAAAAATCCTTTTTTTTAAGGTTTGCTGATTTGCTAAGACTAATTACTAGTAAGTATACTTGTAAACCCACTACAGCTAAGCTTAATTCGCTTGTGTTAGGAGGAAGTTCCAAACGTGGTGTAATGGCCAGGATCCACGGCCGCTTTGGATGTTTGTTACTCTTTCATGCAAAAACTACCGGGTCGATTTTGATGAAATTTTTTAGAAATATAAATAGAAATAGAAAGCATTTATTCCGATCACAAGCACAGGACAACAAAAAAATAAAAACAGAGAAGTAAGTACACAATACTAGAATACCTATTAAGCGACGTACAAGATAGATATTAACACATGTAGTCTACAGCCAGGATTAAAATATAGGCTTTTTATTGGCATACAAGGTAGTTTTACAATATAAGGAGTTATGACCTATTGGACCTACGCTACGGTAGGATCTGTAGGATGGAGAACCTGAATGTGATGGCTTGTGCATGAATGTTGCTCAATGAGACCTGTATCTGTTTTATCTTTTCAGCTACTTTTCCAATCACTGGTTAGATGCTACATGTTAACTCTTTTCAATTAATTTTCATTACACAAGCCTTTATCGCACGCCATACAAACACAATAAATAAACCGTCAAAAGAAAAGGCGCATCCATACAAGTACAACATCAAGCAGAGCACGGTCCATGAGCACATAAAGGCATGAGCATGGTTACATCATAATCGGACACCTACGGAACAAACGCGGCTCGGAAGCTCCATATTCGTATTAGTGGCCGACCAAGACTCCCGATCAAGAACAGGCATAATGACTGATCTTCAGATATAAATTCAAATTCAAATTCAAATTCAAATCATTTATTTTCATAGGCCCCAGGAGGCGCTTGAACACGTCAAAACATTACAAAAAATGATATAAAAGTAAATAATAAATAATACTAAATTATACTAATTACAATGATTTGAATAACCGGGGCTCAGATTAATTTTAATCAAACTGTTTAGAATCGAATTAAAATCAATCTAAGTACCAGCTCCGATGGGTATTGCATTATGAGAAGAGCTGGTGAGAAAATATATGAATACCTTATGCGATACTTAAACTTCTTTAGGATCTTCATCGGTATAAAACTGACTCGCTGACTGAAACATATACAGTCTTTTTATGGTGTTTTCTTTTTTACATTTTTGGCAAACATTACTGCACACCGTGTTCATAGAATCCGATGTAAAAACATATATGAGCGTTAGAAAAGTGAAATGTCATGGGAGCAAAATGCATATCGATATCCAGGCCATTATTGAATGCTTCGCGTCTTGGCAAAAGGCAGCGTAAAAATTTATCAAAAGACAGACAATTGGTCAACCTTTAGGCAGCTTGATTTTTAAACCGGAACTAAAGCAAAAATCCAATTAAAATTATAATACCAGGATTCAGGTTCCTTCCGCGTGGCTGAATATAGATTAAGATGGCGTAAGATCGTGAGATCAAATCTAATGGATGAAGGAGGTCACGACCCTCAGACTTGAGGAATATGACTGACCACGAGCAGTTTTAAGCAGTTTACAATCAAAACTGGAACTAAGTCAAAAACAAATTATGCATCATTAGTTCATTTCCAGAACCAAGAGTTTGGTCGGACTCTTACTCCCATACATATTCATTGGAATAACCGGTAGGTACATAATTGCCCTTTGTGAGTCAATAGTCTTGGTCTACACCCTAAGCAACAAAGCCCATAGATATGGAAATGTATAACTTCTTCTTCTTCGACGTGTCGATGGCTGAGTCAAATTTTATTGGCCCAATAATGGGCCACTGTTATGGCGCTCTCGTCGGCGTTCATGAGCGCCTCTCTTGTGCAGGTGGTAAGGCATTTGGACAGTCAGTAAGGTGGTCAAGGTTTTGACTTGCCATCGTGGTGAAAGGATTAGCCAATTCGCTTTTAAGAACTCGCGAATTGCCCAGGGTGCGCCGGACGTAGGGAATTGTTGTGTACGTCACTCGGGGAGGCTCCTTTCATGCACACATTCATGTATAACTGTAATGGGAGGTTATAAGCTCCGATTAATGTTAATTTTGCAGTATATTAATGAAAGTAATAACTACTTATTTGCCTTTTGGCACTAAGATTATTTTGATTACTTAAAAAGCAGCAATAGCCGAATGAGAGACCGTAGGACTGCCAAGTCAAAGGTCTCGGATTCAAACCCATGGCTCACACCTCTGTCAATAAATCTTGAAGATTCGTTTTTTCGAAGATATGTGTGTATTTATCATATATATTACCGCCCGCTAACGGTGAAGGAAACCACCGTGAGGAAGCTGCATGCTTGAGAATGCCTAAAAAAGTACTCGAGGTTGTGTGAAGTCTACCACTCCGCACTTGGCCAGCGTGGTGGACTATGATCTAACCCGTCTCATCATGGAAAGAGGTCGAACCCAGCAGTGGGACATGTATTAGATACAGGGCTGCTATAATGTAATATACTAAGATAATCTCTTCTACTACCTTTTTGTCACTCATACTCGTTCCAAAAAACGTTGTTCTTATGTTTACTTAATTCTTCTTCTCCTTTTTCTTACGAGTCAATATAATACGAGTCAATAGTCAAAGTTTTTATACCACCCCGGCCCAGTAGGTAGCTACATTAATTGCATTCTCCGTGGCCTTATTCAGATCGCTCAGAGAGCAATATTGTCAGGGCAGCTGGGGCATTCAAGGAGATGTGTCATTGTTTGCTGAAGAGCACCACAATCACATTGTTTCGCCTGCCTGGTTTTTCCCCATTTTGCCAGGTTTTAGTAAAATAAGTGAAAATAATAAAATTGCGGGTTGCAGTGCAGTATCAAGTGTAATTGCACGGATTAACCTTTTACTCACATGCTCGCGAACTCCGGGACAATGAAAAGGGCTCTCAATAGAAATTGAGTTAGATAGGTATATTTACACGTAGTGTGCGCACATATTAAGTATTTATCTATGGTGCGGGATCCAATCGAGTAGGTAATCTAAAAAACCAATTTCACGAGCTTAAAATGTATTACAATAAAAACTCTATCGGATACATAATAAATATCTCCCTAATTAACTTCTAAACAAATTTCGCTACCTAATAACTAATTTATGACCAAAAGCGGAAGCACTAAACTTCCAAAACTCCTTAAAAAAAAAGATGTATCATCAGGGCAAGGGAAACTCGTTAACGTCCAACACTGAGACATCATAAAGAAGGATATCGCTATCACCAAAGAAGGGCTTGTTAATTACTCACTAATTTAACAAGAAGATAAAACAGTAAAATGTATTGATATAATGTAATGCAACGAATATTTCGTCGCATTAGTCTAATAGCAGTTATGTTATAAATAGAAACTTCAGTTTAATAATATTGTAGGTACATGGTTTTCCAACTTCCGTTTCTAATTCATTACATATTCGACGAATATTCAAATTTACTGACTTACTTTGTATAAGTGTAATTTGTTGCAAGACAAAAACAGTGCTAAAGACAATTCCCGAAGCTAAGTAACTGGTTGTTATTCAACATCTTTACGCGAAGCGTTTGGAATTTCATCTTTATTTGGAACGGCCGGGTCACTGAACCGACTCAAATAGCCCTACAAGGCCATCGGTATTGTCCTCCTAGCAACCAATTACCCGCCTCTATAAACTTTATGGTTAATCGTTTGACAGATTGCTTGTGTAATCTGTGCACGTTTGATGTATGACGTTAAGATGGCGGATTGGCGGGATTATCGAAAGGTTACAAAAAATAAGCTAGTAAAGGTTTTGATCTATCACCAGCTATTTGTTATTTATTTGCTTTATACAATTTGCCACTGAATAACCTCATTATATCGTGCCAAGCTCTTTTATAAATACAACATAATTAATTAGGTATTGGAATTATGAAACACCTTATTATTGCTCGGAGTTTCTTTGAAGGATAAAATTCGTAATGAGGTCATCCGACAAAGAACCAAAGTAATCGACATAGCTCGCAAAATAAGCTCGCTGAAGTGGCAGTGGGCTGGTCACGTCTGCCGAAGGACCGACAGCCGCTGGCTGGAGCAAACGAGTCCTAGAATGGAGACCGCGACTCGGCAACCGTAAGGTAGGACGCCCCCCTGCCAGGTGGACTGACGACCTTAAAAAGGTCGCTGGAGGGGACTGGATGCGGAAGGCGCAGGACCGGGTTTTGTGGCGCAAATTGAGAGAGGCCTATGTCCAGCAGTGGACTACAAAAGGCTAAATGATGAATGATGATGATGATTATTATTGCTCATTTATTTTAAGTTAATAAAGTTGAAGCTAAGCAGATGTTTTCAGTGCGCCATTTGCTTGAAATAGTAATTTGTAACGGGCAGTTTTAGCGCACATAAACAAGGCGTTAAAAGCTTTTCTATGTCCACTATACGTCCACGTCTTCGAATAGTTAGAATGCATCTCCATACAAAATTCCAGGAAAATTACTAATAGATTAACTGACAAATATTTGTTTTAGAAAATTAGTTGTTATAAAAATAATATTTGGAAGCTCTACGAGTAATATTATACAGGAAGTCCATTTATTTGTGAGTTATAAATGCTATCATTTGTCAGACCTCTTGTCAAATGTCATTAGAGCAAAATAGCAGCTCAGGTGCCATTAGTGTATTGCCTATAACTCCGTAGGCGAGCTGATATAGCCTGAGGGGCTGTCATTCAAAAGACACATAATCTAAAACATTTTGTACCAACTACTCCAGCTTGTTAAGGCTGGCAACATTACCCAACCAGAGACAACAACTTCCTAATTTCTTCATCGTACAATTTAGCATTTAATCTTATAAATTCCCATTGAAGTGCTCATTTTACACCGTAATCGCGATAATAATACGAAAGTGTATCTGAGTGGGGTAATATCGCAGGCACTGAGCGGAAAATGAGGTGGAATGAGGTGAGCCTGATGGTCGAGTGATCGGCCACCGCGCCGGTGAACCATGGCCTGAGATGACTGCGTTCTGGCTGCAGCTTTCATGGGAAACTTTGTTGTTGGATGGAAAGTAGCACTTGTTTTATGATGTGTAGTAGAAACTTGACAACAAAGGTTCGTACGACGACAGTTGTAATGTTATTACAAAAGCTTGCATTTTTTTTACATTTCATTTCATGACAGATAATAACTTACAATGAGAGAACAATACGGAAACTTATTTTTGTGCTTACATACCTAGTCAAAGTATCCATGTTACATTTTCAAGAATTGTTGAGGTACCTGAAAGAAAACAAACAATACGTTATATAAAATTACATCACACAAAAACAAACGGTTTTTCTCAGTACAGTTATAAAGAAAATTTGCATTTAAAAAAACAAATTTTTATAACATCAACAAGGCATCGTAAAATAAATTACGCAATCAAGAAATAAATCATGGCAACACTACACTATCACTGACAAGATCAAAAGTATGGGAAAACGGAATTTCTTTTTTATTGCGTTGCATAATTTTCAAAAAACGAATCTGGCACTGGCCACATGCAAACTGCATAAATTAAACCGTAAGGTGTTAAATTAACCGCCATTTCTCTCTAATATAGGAGATGACCGGGGCTCTGGCATCGTGCCAAGAGCCAGGGTATTTCTAGGCGCGCCTTTTAAGTGTTTTATTAATTTGCCCTAAAGTTATTCTAAGCTTAGACGTACTACGAGAATACCGGTATTAGAGACTGCAACAGCATCGAAACGATCCATTTAATGTCCATTGCACTTTTGTACTACTGATCACTTGATTTTATATTTGAAAACTAGCAATGTATGTTGCGCACGAGGGTAGTTGTGATAGGATGAATTAATTTTGGTAGGAAGTCAGTTTAAATATGACGTGCATAAGGTATGTCGTCATTCATCGAATATAGCGCGATGTAAATAAGCTTATTGGCATTATCTCTATTACAGTAGAGTAATATAGCAACGGAAACTTCTCTTGAAAATATTACCTTAGCCCCATATTAGGTTAAAACAAAAAATGTCGCGTTACAATGCTTTTTTTTTCTCGTTCGATTTAATTTAAATGTCATCAGTTATCACAAATTGCTGCTGCAGATAGAAACATGTAATTATACTCTAAAGTGGAAGAGATGGAAATGGGAAACTATGTGAATACTAGACTAGAATACTAAAGGACCACATTAATTTTGCAGGATTGCACGCACAATATTTATCTCCACAACTAAACTGAATACTTCTATAGAGACACAAGGATAGAACAGAATATAGAGGAATCAATTTTATTAGCAAACACTTATTCACATCCTATAAATTCTAAAAATACATTGCCGAATTCACAGAAGCCGTCAAGGAAGCAGAAATCTTAAAAGTCTTATGTTCCAAACAAGTTCCTGAAAATTTCAGAGCCACAACTTATTACAGCCTCCATATTTACAATTACCGTTTGTTCGGACTCGCATCTCACTCAACACAATACTACCTATTAGGAAACGTGTTAGGTACACTTTGCCATGCTTATTACTCCACAAGTACCGTTAGGCTATAAAACTGCTCGCTGTTAAGAAAACCCTGTTTGATTCCAAATTGGGTTGTAAAGTAAAAGCTAAGAAGAAAAGCGTTGTAAACATGTGAAGGTGCCGACAGATATCTAATATAACATTGTCGTGAGTAATTTGTCGTCAATTTCACTGCCAATGTTGCAAAAAAAGTTAGCAATACAGTGAGATCTAGCTATAAAGTGACCTTTAAAATGTCAAATTTACAAATAATTATTTGAGAATTCTATTACGATTTTTGTTTCTCAGATTTTAGTATAGAGTATATAAATTTATTTCTGAATATCTGCTATATAGAGCGGAATTAATGCAGGACAATAATAATTCAGAGACAGTCATCGGCAAAAATAGTCAGACGAAATCGTGGACATCAAAGAGACAAAGAGCTTGAAATAAGATATCTCCGTCCAATGTGGTTAACCAAAATGTGAAATGGTTAAGGAATTCAGCCAAAACAAATCAAACAAGTAGGTAAGCTTGCAATAAAGTTACCACGGAATGGTGCGATCTCCCAGAATAGTGCACCGACCGAATTCCAGGAGCTTAATACAAATTTATTGTTATAGGTAACGCAAATAACCGAGGATGGAGGAAAAGTAAGAGGAAGACCAAAATGGAAGACTAAAATGTAAGTAAAGAGATAATGGTATTCAGATGAAAAACCAATCATAGTGTGCAGGGATAGTATGAACGCTGAGACAGTAAAGTTTTAAATTATTCAGGGAACGATTCATGGAGTCTCCTATCCAGTTAACAAAATACGACGATAAGAAAATATATAACAGAATTCTAAGTAAAATACTTCTTAAGTAGGTTTTAGTCTTCCTGCGTTGGCTAACAATTTGCTGACAACCCAATTCACCTAGAACCAGGGGCATCAAAACCTTGCAAAAATGTTTGAAGTGGGTATTTTAGTATGTGGCAATTCTTAAGTGGTACGAAGCACTTAGATTGGCAGGTCAATTGAAGCTAAATAATTGTCATAGCAAGCTCCAATTGCGATGTCGTATTAGATGACATAGCTGCGCTAATTAATGCGACAAGCAATTAATAAACAACTACGAATTAATTTGATCATGTCCGGCGAGGAATGTAGGTTTTGTAACAAGATCTACTGCATTGATGGATGTTGAAAGATATTTCGCTAAAGGTAAAGGAAAACTTTGGGAATCTGAGTATGGTACATACTTAGGTATTTATGGTCAAGCCAGAAAGATTATGGTCTGTTCATTTTCATTGTGATGTAATTAGGCTCATGCCTAAGGCATAGAGTCATATAAAAGGATTGCTGTTGATGTTAAGAAAAGCTTTTAGGAAGTACATACAACTTGATATTTAACCTGAGAACAATTTAAAAAAAAAAGAAGGACGCACTCCTTCGCTCTAGGAATAACTCCTGTGTTGTGGGAGTGTTCACAAACATACATTTCACACACACAAAGTACACCCAGAGTCACAACAAATCTTTGTGAGGATCGAACCCACAACACCAGCGCAGTTGACAGAGACGAGGCAACCGTTTTAACCACTACGCCAATCGTGCACACGTATTTTCTTTGTACAATTCGTAGTACGAGTGAGATTCAAATTACTTTACAAGGCGTTTACTATCTCCTTGACTTTATTAAACTGACTACGATGTTTCATTGTTATATGAGACTAATTAGCTACAGTATACATCTAGCGAACTAATTATAAAATATGTTAAACTCTCTTCAACGAATATATTCACGAGACATTATCTATGGTAGAACAACAATGATATCTATGTATTCCATCGTCTATAGAGATAATCGCGAAATTCTAACCAAGATGGATCCGATCGGATTAAGAATGGAAGCCATATTTGAATAAACTTGCATACCCTCTTTGTTGTGGTAGGAAAGGTAAGATAAATAACAATTGAACATAATTGTGAATATTCCCGTCTTTGTTTCAAATAAATACACAACACTACAACTTCCGAACTCCAAAACACGATTTTTAATCCATTGTGAAATTCAGTACTGCACTGCCATACAGTGCAATCTGCATTGGGCCTAGTCTTACTTACAGCTTTCTAGTTAATCGTCGACCTGTCCACAACTCAGCTTTGGTTTAGGAAGACGTTTTTAATCTAAACTCGCTACAACAAATATACATGGTAAATATCTAATTTTTAGTAATAATTATAATGTGTTTGGAATTTCTAGTAAGGTTCCTTTGGCGGGTCGTAAAATGTGCTGTCTCAGTCACTCGTGTAGGGTTCACGCTTTACGTATATCTTGCTTTTGCTCTTGAAGTTTTTTTTTTTTTTCGCCAAAAAGTTTGACGTTTGGTATACTGAGCTTTGAGTTCGAGCGAAGATATACAAAGCTGTGTACTTCTTTACAGTAACCAATTCAAAAATCCAACAGATGCGGATGAAACAAATCATTATGAAATGGACTGCAACACTTTTAGTAATCAAGAAATGGTTATATATTCTTTTTTTGTCATGAAACTATATAAATATGTTAGACTTACTTCTACCCACAACTGTTCTCACGTGGTATGTCGGTAAAAAGTAACCTGTATGTTAATCCAGGCTATAAGCTACATGTGTGCAAATCATATCAAAATCTCTGCGGTAGTTTTTGCGTGAAAGAGTTACTAACATTCAATCATCCCTATATCCATACTCACAAAATTTCACATTAATCATATTAGTATAGATGTATTTAACTTGTCTAAAACACCAAACTTGCTTCACCTACTATCTACAACTCTGCATCATCCAAAGGTTGACTGGTAGATAATAATTTTAGTATTAAGTCCGCCTTTATATATTGTAGTGCATAAAGTTTAAATTAATAAAATTAATAAATAAAGTTGCAAAGAGCTAGAGCGATACAATATTTGGTCCATAATCTCTAAGCTCGGTTCTCGCATAATCTCGAGCGTTATCTCGAGACCTTTCGACTTTCCAGGCCATGTGTACAAAACCTCGCAGTTATTAGTGTCTTTTCGCGTAAATATGTTTGCGATCTTGTCAAGTTCTTCCCTTAAAAGGCTAGTTCTAATCGCAGTAAACGTGCAGTGATGGAAACATCTAGAGGGAATTTTACTTTCATTTTGGATTCGTATTTCACGGTGGTCTCTGCGAAAATTCTCATCACGTTCACTGCATATTGTCGTAAGGTTTGGCAAGATTACGTTTTTGAGTATCACATTGCAGTATTATCTACCACGATTTCGTACAACTTTGATACTTCATCTATTACGAAACGCAACATAGTTTAAAATTTGGGAGTATTCTGTCAGAAAAATAATATTTTAAATAATATTATAATAATAATAAAACAAGAAGAAGAAGAATGAATGCAGAATCCTATGCAGAAGACGGTGCTACTCTACACTGCACGCATTGTAAAGAGGTTCCTCTCTCTGGAGCCCTAACCACCGATAGCTTGGTCCTTGCATCCGATGCCGGTGGGGTACTATTTTTTATATTTTCAAATGTTTTGGTTATACTTTACATTTAAAATGTAGAATTTTATAGTTTTATATTTTTAAATGTACTTTAATTTTATAAATTATATTTAAACATATAAAAAATAAGAGAAAACAAAATATTATTTACATATATTATTAGAGTCTAATCCGCAAATTCTCGACATTAATCATTCTAAAAGTCGTTATAGGTACTACGAAGTTTATTTATATAAGTTTTTTTTAGTTTTACCATTGTATTCTTATTCTGTGGTTTTACCTAGAATCTACGGTCTAGGTCCTAGAATCTAGGCAGACAGAATACATCGTACCCTGAGTATACGAGTAGAAACTAAGCATTAGTGGTAGAACAGATCAATTATGTCCGGTATGCGAAGTGCGTTATTTCGATTTGTAGTAAGTAAATGTTAGATTGCATCGTGACTGCGTTCTGCGTGAGTTTTCACACTGACCGATAGCCAAGGGGAAACGAATTCCATGTCAGATGCTGTTGAGTATCGGGCGTTTCACAGAATGTAGAATTAAGCTAGAAATAACGTGTTCCACCGTAGACCGCATCATCACTTACCATTAGGTGAGATCGTGG
Source organism: Hypena proboscidalis (assembly GCA_905147285.1). Classification (NCBI taxonomy): domain Eukaryota; kingdom Metazoa; phylum Arthropoda; class Insecta; order Lepidoptera; family Erebidae; genus Hypena; species Hypena proboscidalis. Next base: position 6,489,119 of record LR990147.1, read on the forward strand.
TCACACGCGTACCTATCCACCATATTAAAATAAAATTGCAAATGGTTCATCAGTATGAGGTCATTAGCACGATTATGCTTAGTTGCTGAAACAGTTGTTTTTAACGTTTGGTAGATTGTCTTCGGGTAGCAGCAGTTAGTTTTACCCAAAAATGTGATGCAATTTGTAAAATGTAAAGTCAGAAGTCAATCATTTTTGTAATAATTCCTACTAATTGTTGTTTTTAAGGTGCCTAGTTTTAAGAAAACATTATATTCAAACACAAGTGTATTTGTTTATGAATAAAAAATAAAAATAAATGGATGAAAGTCCTTAAATGTCGTCGACGCAGTTTACAAGCATAGTTTTGGATAATTACCCATAGACAGGCACATACAAAATAACGCTAATAAGTATAAATTAGTGAGTAATAATATTAAAATAATTATAAAAGTAATGTGATAATAATTAGAATGAAAACAAAACGCAGGTGTCGATAAAAGCTCTCTTGCTACTGCTATTTTCTTCCTAGCTCTGTGAAGATATTAGCCTGGCAATGAATCCTAAATGATTGCGGGTACTAAGCAGATTTAGTAGGGAAATGGAGCAGGGCAATTGAAATATTTAAATTATATATCATTGGGGTAATGTGGGGTATTCTGTCCGGCCTGGGGAAAACGGCTATTGATGGTAATGAGAGGTGTAGGTGAAAAGTGGTTTCAATCTTCGAAGGTGTCGGAATGGGCTAGATTTAGATGGCAATAGCTCTGACCGGCAAGTTCTCTTAGTTATAATCTGGTTGTGGTCTCTGATTATTTTTGTACGTTATAAGACGACTGTCGATTCACTGTAATAATGCTAGGTCTTAATAGAGGAATGGGTTAAAGCAAAGGTCAAAATTTCAAAAAATAGGCCCAAGATTTGCTACCAAGTTCGATCCACGCCTGGATGAGTTCATTTTATAGCGATACGGCCGCCCATTGTGCATGTCTAAATAAGACACTGTATCACAATGATGTACTTTTCTTTGAGTACAACATTGAATTCTTAATCTACCTATCTATCCACTTTTTCGAAAATATTTGATTTCAATTCTCCAATCCATAAAAACTCCTCTCTTCTTATCCCAAAACGGTCAAAACCAGTCAGCCTTGGATCACCAATTTGCCACGCCATCGTTTTACCACCTTCAGTTACCAGTGATACCACTTACCATCCATCATGTGGTCGTGTGACCCGGATCAGAAGACGCATGGCGCTGTTCTATAGCGGTCTTGAATAATAAAGCTGTTTGGATGTTATATGATATTTAGGATTACAGTTATATAGGTGCTAGTTTTGTGGGAAGAATGTGACATACAAACAGAGGTTACTTGGTTAAGTTTGACACTATCTGTGAGAAATCTTTGTCTCCAAAAAAGTTGTAAGAAAAGTAGTTCAATTGTCTAAAAGCTGTTTTCACATTAGCAAAGTATAAAGAGGACTGAAGATACAAAGCATAATAATTTTCCAAAAAAAAAACGACTACAATAATGCACTAAAAAGTAAGATATATACTTTCGCCTCATCTGTTATGTGTACAATATGTATGAAAGAATTCAGCAAACGGCCTTAAGGTGTCTATATTTAAAGTATTATATTATTATCCTCGTACCCAACCGTTGAGTTGTACCTCCAGCATCAGCTCAGCAATATGAAATGCTGACCGCTGAATGCAAATAACCAAGTAGCTTAGGTAATATACAAAAAACAATATACAAGCCTTTAAAATTTGAGCGTTACCCTCGATTTTGAATGTAATGCATGCCTGTGATTTGTGTAACTACTATTTGATTTACCTGTACATTATTATAATAGTTTGTATGGCTCTGTGTAATTATACAGTTGGTGTGCTTATTAAATAAAATAAAATAAAATAAATTTCTTTAGGATCCCATGATCAGATCGTGACCTGATGAACATCGGACCACATGACAAGTACTATACTCTTTCAGACATAAAAATAATTTATCGAATCGGTCCCGGCATCATCGAGTAATCGGGGCACAAACATAAAAAAAAATACAATCAATTTGAAACATCCTTCTTTTTTTTGAAGTCAGTTAAAAAGAGAATAATGTATCTACCTCATAGATAGTTAGACTGCATCATCACTTACATATCAGATGAGATCGTGGTCAAACGCGTGCTTATCAACCATACATCTCGCATAGACATCGCATCGAGAAAAACCATCAAAGTTTGTAAATGTAACATATCATTGAATAAATAAATTAAAAAAAAAACTTATTTCAACCGTAGGTAAATGTAGTGCCTTTACTTGCATTGGTATGTACAGATTATAATACTAAAACGTAGTGAAATTTTAACACTCAGATATTTAGATTAGGTACACTTTTAAGGATTTCCCGTTATATCAATTAGAAAATTGTCGCGATAAGAGGAAATAAGACATAAATAAGCATTAATTAACGTACAATAATACTCCATATTCTTATTTCCCTCTAATAGGAATAAGTAATAAATATTTAAATAAGGAAACTTTTTTTACGGTGACCGTTTGTAATTAGCCAAATAATTTATTATCACATAATTATAATCTGCAACACCGGTAGCGTTATGTACATAAATATCTACTTAGGTAGACATAATACCTACCCAATAAAAAACACAATTACATCTCGCGTAACATTAAGGAACAAGGTCCTTTTAACCTCATTCCTGTTACAATTTTGGTGTATACATTGCATTGTAAAGAACGATATTTCAAAGTTTGTTAGGATCTCTAACTTAGTTCTTATAACAACAGGATTAGAACACAGCTCTCCCTTAGCGCATTTACTAAAGTAACTTTGTCTATTTGCTACGCCTTTACGGCAAAACACTAAACCAATATTTACAGAAATGTTACGGAGATAATTCAAGGTCCCAGGAACGGGCTATTTTAAATCGACGTACTAAGCTGCAAGTTAGTCCCAAATAAAGCAAAATACTAAAGGTATATCAAATTAAGTCTTTTTTTTGCAGTCATCAAGGCCCATATTCACAAATACCTTAGTAGACTAACATACATATTACTTATTATTTATTTATTGTTTTGCACGTAGAGACAGCGACGCGCGGCGTGGTGTCATGTTGCGTTCCTCGGAAACGCCCAAACATAGTATAGAGATATGCCAGTTTACAACAATTTTGGTACATTTCTCTTTATTCTATGACATTGTACTGTAAAGCCTTAAATTTATCAAAGTTAGAAGCATTAACCAAGATTTAATAACATAACATGATTAAATCCACAAATAACATTTCAGCTACACAATTTATGACACAATCACCCAGTATCATCTTTATTTTAATGCTTGATATTATTAACGTAAGTATTCCATAAACTAAGGATTTTGTTCATCAATGTTGTAACAGTAGCAAGATGCAGTAAATACGTTGCATAAGAAGATTAGCCTATAAAGTGTATTGCTTTGGAATCAAATACGTAAGCTGTAAGTCCAAATTACGTACTCAATCGCATAAAAGATAATAAAATTACTGATGGTAAATACTTGTAGTGAAATCGCTTATCAAATAAACGAGAAAACACCTTTTAAATTATTATGCAAGTATCGAAGAGTAGGTAGATGTTAACGTACTCAGTTTTACAGAACTTACGAGATTCAGTTAAAAACTTAAAGAAGGTAAGGATGTTTGTTGTATTAATGAAATTTTGTCAATCTTTGGAGGAAAAAGATAGTCGTTTTTTGGTAGTGTGTAATAGATTTTAGTTCATTTTATATAATTACCATAATTTTTAATTTGTTTGTTAGTTTGTTATATTTCTTGTTGTCTTTGTCACTTACTTTTATTATTCGCATGCCTCGTGGTAATATTTGGTGCCACCAATATTTTATATGCAATATCATAATGTAAACTGTACACCCATATTTGTGAAATTAATTATCATTATCTTTATCGAAATTATCAGAATTCTTAGCAGAAATTAAATGTAACGTAGAATAACTTGTAAAATACACGAAATTGCCTATAGGAACCTAAGCTAACGTAAGCCTATCAAAACATGGCCTCAAATTTAATTTTCCGATAAAGGGCTTAGCGTCAGCGGTCCGCCAGATAACTGTACCGCATATTGACCATAAGCACCATAACCTTTAATAAGCAATGGCCGCCAAACGTGTAGTTACCACGCTTAATCCCACTTAAGAAATAAACACTACAAAAGCTAAACATACGATGCAGATAATACGGTAAATGGCAGTAAATAAATAATAGTTTAAAAAAACTAAAAAACACGCTTTTAAAGTACTTCTAACTAAAAAGTGAAAAATAATTCCTAATATAAGCTGAAAAAAGCGTGGGTTGCTCGATAGACGAAAAATATGGCACAGAGCGCCCCACGCTTTTTTTTTAATTAAGGTATTATTTATTTTCTACTTTTTAGTTTGGTTTATTTATAGGAGCGTTTTTTTTTTAGTAATTTTTTTGGTAATTTTTTTTTTTTTTTTTTTTTTTTTTTTATCGAATTATTGCATTGTCATCGATCTCTGACAGGTGTACAAAATTTTAATGAAATCTATCCGTTTAAAGTGGGTCAAAATCGAGTCCAAAGGAGTCGGTTACATACATACATACAGGTGAAGCTAATATAAGCGTGTTAAAGGGGATAAAATTGACACGGCGGTTAAGATAAAATCAAGCCTATATTACCCAGAAGGGTTTGGCAGAGGTGTACAACACCGACATTTTACCTGTTATGTTTAGGTCCAATCGATTGTGGGTGAGCCTATCGCCATCCACAGGACACAAATCCAACTCCGTGCTGCTATTGCTTTCCTGAAGGAAAGTTCACAAATAACACTTCGCCCTACCCAGGAATCGAACCCGAGAACTCGCGTGTGAGAGGCGCATCGAAGAGTATAGGTAATATTTACTTTTTTTGCCTCTCCTATAGTAGGTGAACGGAGGTGAGCTTGTGTTCACTAACCCGATATGAACGAAACTTTCTTGACAACTTTTTTTAACTACATTCGGTTTAATAGAAAAGTCTGATAATACATTGACATGCACAGAAGAAATAATGTCCAAGTAAATAATCCTTTTACTGTCTGGGTAGTAAAAAGTTGCAATTCCTCATCGCTAGTAATAGCTTTGCTTATCTGTAGTCAGTAAGAAAGTCATAACTGAGACTTACATCAATTTTTAGCAGGATGTTACTTAATATTGCTATTAGCACTAATCCTTAGACATAACCTCATTTTCGGTATAATCGTAGACTACTGTCTGGTCTAATTTATAGGTACAATTCATTTTACTCCTTTTATTTCAGCTGGACACTCTTCAAAATTGACGCCCCCGTCCCAATTTGGTCATCCAACCAATGATATTATAGAACTATAGATATGTTACGTTCATAGAAATTACGATTTAAATCCGTTCCGAGCTATTCCAAATTGCACACATTGACAAATGTCCGCAGCGCACGCATCCTTATCGCTCTAACGTCAAAACAATATCGCTTTCTCTTTCTTAACTTGAACATGGCGCATGGCGTCTGGCACGTGACTGCGCTCGACGCAGGCCACACGCAAACTAAACACAAGACGTCCCAATTGGGACGTATTTGAGTATTCACAGCGCGAGCGCTTATAACATATCTGCTTTTGTTTTTATATAATATCATTGCATCCAACGAAGTAGTTTTATCCGAGTATAGTCTCTCACTTCCCGTGATCGTAAAAGGCGACAAGGAGATGGCCGGAACTCGCCTTAGTAGTTTAGTAATAATAACACTAGTGGTTATTACGACTCCTAGGTGATTATGGTGATATCCGTTGAGAACGATTTTAGTAGTGTACGTTTATGGAGTAATAAGTAGTTGTTAAACTACCTAAAATTAAATAAAAAATAAAATTAGATTGAACTAATTTGTATCAACTTTGCATATCTTTTACACAAAAAATATACAACAAAACAACAACAAACAAATATATAACAAAAAATATAATATATGTTACTTGGGGCCACGCTTGTATAACATTTTTAATAAGAAGCTAAACCTCTACTCACTTTCAAGATACACATGCAAAGACTAACAACTACAAAACGGAGCAGCTCCTTTTAACTTTACCTTAGGGACGAACCCATAAACACACGCGTGCATATCAAACACCTACACATACACACACACACACACACACACACACACACACACACATACACATTCACACACACACAAACAAAAGATAGTACATGATTTGAATGATTTATTACGTAATTTTTTTAAATTAAGTCCAAAATGTTATCTCAGGGATACGGGCCTGGCGCCTTTAATAAAAGTTGTTTTTAACAACTTAGCAAAGGTGCCGGTCACCACATAATGTGAGACTGTAATAATTTTAAGGATTTGTAGTTTTATTAGTAATATTTTAAAACTATGTAACATTTCTGTAATTTTGGTGAAATAGACTTATTATTATTATTATTATATCGCGTCTACGCATAACATGCGAACTATATTTAATAATTCAATATTCTATTAAAATAAGATTAATCTTGGATAATAACCTAACCTAACCTAACGGTTCGACAGACTTTCATTCTACGTATTGTTATTAAAAAACACTGCGAACTCCACTTTAATAAAAATCTTCTCAAACAACGTAGAGGCAAAGTCTGTCCTAATATTTTAGTCAAAACATCATTTTCACAAAAATTCTTCGCTTTTCTCGGTAATCATTTGTATAATAAATTAAATATCATTCTCAATATTTACCCCAAAACAAGAACCATGTGTAGCAAAATATTACAAACATATTTAAAAACAGGAGACTATACACAAACTGAAAATCTTTTATCGATTCTCTCTTAAATCTCTCGTAAGGCATTCATTCGCTCTTCGCTCTTCGCTCGCACTAACAATCACCTTCATCTTTATACTTACACTCTCACATCATTCACTCATATACACTCACTCCTCAACGCAGTCATCACACAATAATACACTCACAGTTAATTCTGACTTCAGTAATTTTTTCTTTTCTTGCTGACATTATATTTTTCGTTTTATTTTACATATACCATGTTTCTGTTTTCTATCACGGGTTAAGTAGTTTTGTTTTGTTTAAGGAAAGAAAATAATGTCTGCCTTATTTTAGCCGAGGTGGGGCACTGGTGACCTGTAACACAGGTTTTATTTAAACCTACATCAGGCACCAGTCTCTCACATAGGTGAAATTAAGACTTGTCTGCCTACTTCTACTTATTATCTGTAAAGCAAAACCTATTGTGAAGAGAAAAATAAACGTTTTTATTATTATTATCTATTATTATTATTAATAAAATAAATGACATCGCTAAGCAATACGGGGCTATAAAAACAGTCGTAACCTGTCGTAACCTAGAAAACAGCTCAGTGTGTCACACACTAACTCCAATGTCTCCCACATAGTGAAAAACGACCCAATAAAAGTACAGCTTCTACTAACAGTAAAACATGAAAATAAAACCTCCATAATCAGACATAAACGCATAATATTCAAATTCAAACAAGATATTGCTTTCATAGATGACATAAATTGGTATAAGTGAACGTCAATTATCATGAGAATAGAAAAACCGGCCAAGTGCGTGTCGGGCCACGCGCAGTAGGCTTCCGTAGCTAGTCGTAACAACATATTTCGACTTAAAAGGGATTTACTATCTGTATTAAACAAGTAACATCTTCATACAAGTCATTACTTTCGAAGGTTTTTGTAATTTGCACGAATTATTCTAAGTAACTGCATTTTACACTTTGGACCCCAATTACTCTAGAACTAATTAAGTTAAAGTAACCAGATAAATAACGAAACCAGCTAGCACGTATGACGAGATGTATGAATGTTAAGGAAGCGAAAGAAGTATGTAAGGAGCGAAGCACATGGCGTTCCATCGTCTCTGCCTACCCCCGTGGGATAAAGGCGTGATTTTATATATGTATGATGTATGTTTATTTATGTTTCAAGAATTTTGAACGAAATATTCTGAGTAACTGCATCTGACATTTCGGACCCCTATTCCTCTTGAACTAATGAAGTGAACTTATCCGCTATAGTTTTCCTTTAAAGTTCATTACATGTACTACCGACACAATTTTTTTCAGATTTTAGGATCTAGTAGTTTAGCTTTTAGAGGGGGGGGGACGCCCTACTCGAACAAAAATTTGCTCTTTAAAGTTAATTATCTCGCAAACGGATCCCTAAATCAATGTCTTAGCAACCCCTAAACGTTTTTAAAAGTCCTATCTAACAATACCCCACACTATGGGGTAAGCGACAAAAAAAAAAACATCCCTACTTTACATGTAGGGGAGCTACCTGAAAAAAAAATATTTTTCCAAATTTTACTCTACGACTTTCTTTGTTTAGTTAACATACATGTTTATGCAAAATTTCAGTTTTCTAGCACCAACGGTTTCGTCGCTATGCCGTGGACAGACAGACGGACATGGCGAAACTATAAGGGTTCCTTGTAGGTACTACGGAACCCTAAAAATAGCTGTTGGGCCAAATACATAATTCAGCAGTACTTTGAAGAATTTCGAAGATACTGCAGCTCTAAGAATTCCATTTACGAAGAAAGGGACACCGTTAAACCGGCAAACATGCAAAGTATGGTTTTTAAGGTAATAGTTAGTTCAATAAGCTTAAGTACTGTCAAATCACGTAACCCTGTTCTAAAAGAAATTTTAGTATATTATGACGGTTGTGTTATTTAATTTGTATTCTAATTAACTTTAGGTTGAAGTGTATGTACAATAAAATTACCGTTTTCAAAAGTGTATGTACTTAAATGAACATGAAAGATTGGAGAATCACTGCTAGCATAGCCTAGGTGATGAAAATACTCACTACTCCTGCAGAAGATCAGAAGCTTTTTGCTATAAAAACGACAGTGTCCATTTTCCAACACATTCGTAATCTGATGCCAGCTTTAGCGGTCGATGTTATTGAAATGGAATTTGAAAATAACAGCTTTAAAACCTGGTTTCTATCATACCAAGGACCAAAGCCATCCAGAGTCAATTTAAACGAGATTTTCTTAGTAATTGCATAAATTAGCCAAGCGACATACCTCCTATAGATTACCTACTTGAGTCATCAGTCATCACCAGAGCTCGGAATTAGGTAGAGTTATTTATGTACTTGCATCGAAATGTTGATATTAATGTGGACCTTCTCGGGATTTCTAATGGACAATCCCGTGTGACCAACAATATTATAAATAAATAATAATAAAAATCTCAGAGATAAACAAAGATAATTAACATACAATTTTATGTTGTGCGAACTACAAATGTGGCAACATCGTGCGTATTGGCATTTTGCATCTTCGGACATCCGATGTCATTGATGTAAGTTTGGCAACGTCGCGCGTGCAGTAGTTTAAATTGTGTAAAAGTAAATAACTTTTTATTTAAAATATCACGAGATATTTTTTTGCTCTTTTAAATTAATTTCGGGATTTGAGGTATATCCACTTTATTCTTTCGCTGTATGAAATCAGTGTAAGTACATGAATAACTCTACCTAATTCCGACCTCTGGTCATCACGCAACAGGATGCTAACCTGTCACGAACGCGATGGCTACAAATTATAGTTAGACGCTGCGACAAATATTAATTTATTAATTCAAATGCCAAGCTAATAGCAACTATAAATACATAGTTACGTATTTATTTATTATCAAGCATATTGGTAAAGCTTTTACTAAAAAAATCCTGAAACATTATCTTTATGCCCCATCGGATAGGGTGGCATTACAAAACTAGTTAAAAAATCTTGTTTAAATGTTTACCATTACTGACTAGTTCACATAATTACTGATTTAAAATGAAATTCGTGGCGTATAGTTTGTTTGCAACTCGCAGGAATCGCATTTTAGAGGTGATTCCCGCCATTATTGGCACAGATAAGTAGATGTCCTGCAGTGTAGCAACAAGCAACAAATGTAATGTCTTAGACTGGTTCCTTAGACTACAGTACTTCATCACTGAATGGGTGGATGTCCAGATTGTTTGCTTCCTTCATGATAGAGCATGACACAGAGTCGTATTTATGTTCAAGCCTATTCGAACTGACACAATAATAACTACACTAACTACTACTATTAAGTTACACAGCTCTCAATTGACGTTTATTGCTTATTCAGATTAATGGTCCACAATATTTTATGTGCCCCTTAATCCGGCAGGTCAATGGGGAGCACACAGTTTATAAATAAATTAGTCACCCCTTACAAACATTTCCGTTAAGAATGAAGAACAAAATGAAATAAAAACGTGAGTATGTTTGTTGATGAAGCAATTTAAAAGTGATTATTTATTTTTTGAACAAACTCGAAGGCAGTAATCATACCTGCAAATTTGTCATTTATAGTGTTGAATAGTGTTTATTCATTTTCAGATCCTGAAAGGCAATCTACTGTTACATGAATCTTCTGCTGTCGCAATGCATTTACTATTTTAGATAGAGATTTCAAGATTGTAGATATCATTTACGTGTTTAAGTTCCTTACAACCAAAATTTCTCGTGAAGAAAAACAATTAGCAAAAGAGAACAGGTGGTTTCAAAAAGAAAACGTAAAACAAAGTGTTTCCCATACATAAACATGATGCAACCCGTCCATAACTGTAGCTCAGATGATGTGTCGAATCGCGAAGCTAAATGGCTCTTTCAGAAGAAAAACTAACCAAGAAGGTTGAATTAAGGCACGGAAAAGTTATAATACAAGTACCACAGGGAAGAAGTGCTATTACGAAACTAAACATAACATTCAAGAATTACGAGTAACTTAGTAGGCAGTAGGACTAAAATTATGCAACAATGATGAGCTTATGTAAACTTAAGATTCTACTGATCAGGAAACGTAATCAAATTACTTTAAATCTTGCTTTACACGTGCACTTTACATGTATTTTCTCGGTAAATTAAAGATGAGACATTCCTATCTAACTTAACTAGGTGATGCAATGCCAAAATGCAACCGCCAGCAAAATGCAATTAAATTCAAATTGATTATATATATAACGTGAAATTTTCAACCGGATAGTGTTCCTTACAATAACAGGATTCTTTCAAGTCGTATATAGCTTAAAGCATCTTCTATCTACAACTTCAAACTATGAACATATTAGGCACAGCAGAGTTGTTTTAAGTAATAAATAAAGTTGCTGCTCCATCAAGATACAAGAAGCTACTTACCATAACACATAAATAAACGATATCCACATTTAGCCGAGATATAAGCGCACTGGCTGCGCACTGGCTGCACCCTGCCGTTTTACCTGCTTTAAACGTTACTACTCCACTCCCGTGGAACTTAGCATGATGTTAAATAGCATATAGCCTTTAATAAAGATTAGACTATCAAACACAAAAAAATCATCTAGTTCTGACTAAAAGTTCCAGAGTTTAGCGGTTTCAAACAAACAAATTCCTCAGCTTTAATAGATTTAAGAAGCGTATAAGTCGCCATCCCAGAAACACAGATGCTAGGGCAAACGGGAAAGCTAGTTACAGAGTTGCAGCGACGAAAACAATAAAGCGAAAAGTCATTTACATTAGAAATACCGTTTTATAAGACCTTTTGTGGTTGCCTGGCTACCAAAGAACCGTTTCGTCTGATATAAGTTACTGTTGTATAGTGATTTCAAGTGGTTAGGATCAAGTTAGCTGAATAGGTGCCTTGTTAAATCATTTTGCGTTGTAATCAAACTGTATTGTGTAAAATGACTCGATTGTATCCTTATTTGGTTGAGGAAATTGCTGTATTTGGATTATGGTGCAGGGATATAAATCCATAAATATACTTATTCAATAAATAATAGAATGATCATTTATGGTAAATTACAGAATTGCACTGCATTTAATTAATGGCGCAAATAGGTGCCTGCTATTTTGAGGTATATAAGTACCTACAGTAGAAAGCATTTTAATATCTTCCATTAAAAAATTCTTTATACTCTATTTACTTACTGTACTCAGTTAAAACCAATAGGCTTGTTGACACTAGATAGTGATACTTATGTACAGTAATAAGGCTACTGTGTTTTTCCCGACTGAGTAAAGTCAGCAACATTTAAATGTTATTAATATCAAGACGTGAATTAATGGCCAACGAAAAAACAACCTAAAATATGAGTTTGTGTTCCTCATTTTGAGAACTGGGCCAAATATAATGAATCACTACAAAAGCATTCATTATCAAAGTGCCATAACAGCAAACTCTTTTCAGCTCCTAATTGTGAAACATTCTTTCATTTGAACTACTGTTTATACACCTGTTCCTTCTAATGATATTCAGCAATAGGACGATGAAAAGGGGCCAACATCAAACAAACTAAATTGTTTTCACTAGATACTGAAATTACAAACTCTCTCAAACTCAAACAACTGTGTAAACTGGTATAGAGTACAATTACCTTTAGGCAGTTTTCTTTGGAATTTCCGTAAAAGTAACGCTTAGAGAATTGCTAATTAAAATAATATGCGTAGTAAAAGTAGTTTATATTCATCACACTGTAACATTATGTAAAAATTTAATAATGAAGGAGCAAAATTCGTAAAATATGTGTAGTAAACATCTGCGTAAACATAAGTTAGCTAATATATTGAGGTGTTAAAAAACATGATAAAAAAAATGTTGCCAGGAGATTCAATATTACCTTACTCCGAACAGAATAATCTAAAACAATCAAACCAAATAAAACTAATACACATGTCACGTAACACTCGCCGCTCGCCTCAATTCCAAAAAATGTTATTGTGGTCACAAATTACACCCTTGAGGGACACCGGCCCAACAAAAAACTACCCCTCGAGATCTTCTGGCTGATATGATAATCTACTGAATGTTTAACATCGGGCCATTCAATACTATTATTTTAAATATGCGGGCGTTGACACCGGGTAAGAAACATTAGCGTAAATTAAAAGTTTCTGTACGATTTACTGCGTCAGAGGCCTGACACAAAACAATACGGCAGCCAGTAGAAGTATGGGGGGATGTATTTACGGATGTTCGTTGATCTTCCACCCAAAAATGGAGGCACTACGCGGGCGGAGTCACAGCCGGAAGCTAACATTTTAATAAATACCACGGCGGTTGCAGAACCGTTCTAATCATAATTAAGATTAACGGTGCAATTACATAAATCATCTCTATTCATAGCGCTCAATATAATTTTCTTCTCACGCCTCATAGCCCACACAGACAAAACACACTATTAATTAAATTAATAATCTAAAGGCAGAGATTTCTATGAAGTATACAAATAAAAATGAAGAGTAGCGCATTCTTTGTAGCGCATTACAAACCTAATAATGTTTTACCATTTTTTATCCAGTCACGATTTGGTTGGGAACCATCTGTTTTTTGGACTCATCATTATGACATGCAGTGATTATCTGACCCTTCATTTGGATTCCTTTGTGCTATGAGCATAATCAAATTGTCTTATTTTTATTACATTAGGCATAACTCAGATGTCTCTTGATGACGAAAGATTGTTGTTAAACCAACTTCCAGAAAGGAAGAGGTTCTCGAATCTATTCAATTTTACTTGCCGCCAAAAATATGCGATTTTGTCAGAATGGGGTGGAGGACTGTGTTTATTAGGAAATGAGATTGTAATAAAAAAAACTCTCATATACGTTCAAAGTTACCCCATTTTGGTAAACATTGCTTAGTTAATAGATAAAAAAAAGAAATCAATAATTTTATCATCACTGTTTTTAGTCTATGTTTAATTTTTTCACGAGTTCACTGAATGTTCCCTCCAATTTCTGAACGACTGCTTGCATAGGCTAACAAAAGTGACAAAAACCATTCAGAATGCCTATACGTAATAGTAGTACAAAAGTATTAAGTGTTTTGTACAGAGAGCTCGTTAGCACGTAATAGCAGGTTGCCGTGCTCGGCTACGGTTTGATTAAAAATTAAGCCATTATTGGTCATTAGGTAACGCACGCCTGAACTTAACAGTTTGCTTTCATTCGAAAGCATGGTAACGCCGTGAATTGTTCTTGATAGCCGGTTTTTCGGCGGCAGGGTTAAGTAATAAGTTAGTATTTACGTGTTTAAACAGTTTTAATCGTTGGTATATTCTTTTTACAAGAAATAAGCAAGGATCTTGTCAGAATACATGTACGAAATGTAAGAAATTGTGTCAAAACTTGCCTTTGTTTGAGTAAAGTCGCAAACTATACGGGGTGGATGCGACATAGCGACATTTATTGAAACCACAGCTTCTATACATGGTAAGTATCAATTTCCACCGGATAAAAATTCACTGGCGAAAAAAAAAAAATCACGTTCTCCGAACAATTTGAACATTGCGATCGTGCAATTTGTTCGGAAGACGTGGATTTTTTTTTTCGCCAGAGAATTTTTTATCCGGTGGAAATGCATACTGGCCATGTATAGAAGCTGTGGTTTCAATAAATGTCGCTATGTCGCATCCACCCTGTATATGATGAGGGTAAAGATATTCACTTCCATTCGGTTTATGTGTTAACAGTACAATAGTAAAGATTTGAGCTTGATCATGTTCCTCTCAAGTTTTAATATCCCGCTTAACCAGAAATAATCAACATAACTCTTGTTTACGACTACAATCGACGATCACATTAGTGTTCGAAATCGAAAGCAATTTACCATAATGTTTCAGAGACATTGCCAACCTAATCGGTGCGCAATAAAAATAAAGTCAGAACATATCGAACGTTTTCGAACGTCGAATGCTAACGAAACAAATATCCGGCAGTTTGAAAATCGAATAAATATTACTGTCACACAAATTGACGTTTAGGGCGGGCCTCCAGCGAGGCACAGGCAGCGGTCATTATGCCTATATTGTGTACAAACGGAACGAGAGAACATTCCACTTTCGCCGTCATTCCCTGCACCCTGTTGCTTTCTTCTGTCAATCTTTATAGTTACACTTAATTGGTGCAATATCGACATACGGTTTGGTTATTTAGATAAATTTAAGGGACAATCCATGAAACTTCCGAAGCCGCAACAAATTTAGGCTCAGACATTGCCATTTATTTGCATGTATTCTAAGCATTTACAAACATATTTTTTTGTTTCATGACATAAAACTTCATGGAAGCGTGCAGCGAAATTCGAATATGTATATATATATAAAAATGTGCTTGGCATGCATTGACGTATAAAGTATGGACACGGCTAACGCGCGATAAATGGCCTTAACTTTTTTGGTGTCAATCTGACTACAAAAAACGAGTAGTGAAATTGACTGTGGTTGGCTGCCTCCGTGAGCGGTCAAACACGACAAAATGCCTAATTGTGCACTGAAAAGTTGTACGAACTACCAAATTAAACACAACAAAAAAGATTATGGTATTACATATCACCGGTAAGTCACAAATATCATATTATATCCACCTCTTTACATTATTTTATCAATTTTATTTGCTAAAATTTTTCGTTCCGACGCCATATTCCTTAATCGTGAATATCCGCGTGACATGACTTTGGAACTGCGCAACTGCGCTTAGTTGAACTATGCCACGGGCGTTCAAGAGAATATTTTTGGTAATTTAAAAAAGTATTTGTTATGAATTTGTCATATCATTGTGCAATGTACTGTTACTGCGTAAACTTGTTATAACGCTAGAGATAATATATGTACAGTCAGCAACAAAAGTAGCTAAACACTTAATTTTTTTAAGTAAGTACCTAATTTTAATAGTCAAGAATAGTCTATAATTTTGTTAAAGTTGATGAATTGAAAAAACTAAATAAAAGCTTGTAACAAAAGTTCAATGATCTTTTGGCCTGTCACGGATTATAGAAAATGTTCACCACGTGATTTAAGTACAAATTACATTTAGTAGTTTGTACTTAAATCATTTATAAACATACCACGTGGGCGGAGCTACGACCAGAAGCTAGTAAAAAAATATTTCTCGAAACAAATATTTAATTTTATTCCTTAAACAAAATATGACCTACTTTTAGAATTCCCGTGATGTACTGTTCTTTTAATAATATAACTAGGAGTATTTTTAATTTTGTAATAATAAATATTTTACACTATTGAAAGAATCACAATTTTATTATACCTACCTTCGGCAAAAAAAATGCTAACGAAATTTCATCACGCCCTTACAAGGTTCACATCGCGTGAATGCAAAATCATTTACATGGTAGTTCAATGCAGATGGCGTTACTGATCCTGCTATTAATAATGTCAAATTTGAAGGGCAATGTGTTCGGACAAGCCATTTCTATAGTATATATTTCTATGTTGGCATGACAATGTTTTAAGATGAATACAAAAATAACTTAAAGGTACCTATTTCCAAATAAAGGAAGTTATCTATTTTCGTTATGACAAAGTTCTTTTTTATTCCACGAATCACGTACTTCTTAAGAGACAGCCGAGTTAAGTAATAAATGGCCTTCCAAGACTTATTTATTTGTATTACAATACCATAAATCAAAAAATGTACTAATCAAAAACGCATAAGTTTGCTCAACATACGGCAAAGTTCAAGTACAGAACTGCGGACGCAATTTATTTGTACCTTAAAAACAATTTGTTAATGTCAATCTTTTTTAAGAAGTAGTGGGTTATTAAGTAATTTATTCACGTATTTTATGATGTTCACTGATGACAAAATAGACTTTAAAATCAGTTTTTTTTTCGAAAATTGAATGAAATCTAGTTAAAGACATTTCTCGAACTTAACGATAGTCGAGCATTAATTTAAAAAAAAACGCAACATGAGCTCTTTGACCTTCTCAAATACCAAGAATTATTTTCAACCTTGATTTGTAAACAAGAAGAGTTCAACTGTCCCGACTCCCGCAGAGTCGAGGAATAATCAAGTATAAAAACTACTACATCGACCAACTATTGACGACCTCCCACTGACATTAGGGGAAGTAAAGTTAGAAGATCCCAACAATGTGGCGCCTACAACATTTAACTTAACAATACATTTGTATGTAAGTCGTAAGCGTAGGTGTAATCTACTGTACTTCTTTTTTTTTTATTAAAAACATTTTTATTTACAGAAAAATATACCTATGGATCTTAAATTAAAATAGTCTAATAACTTAATCTAAACTTAATAATTTGTACTTCATTAGATAGGACGAGAAGAGATGTAAGTACATCTTGATAGCGGTCAATTCTGATGACAACTGCATTAAATTGCAATCAAACGTCAAACAAAATTATTTATATATTTTTCACAATAAGACTTTTTTATTCAATCAAGGGATCCATTTTATTTTAAACTTTTTATGTCGTATATTTTTTCAGATTATTGAAAACAAGTTGAAATTTTACGTTCCTATCTTCAGTTTTTAAAACAATGTCAACGTCTCATATAATCAAAGGTCAACGTATTAAAATATCCTGGACATTACTGCAACAATTATTTATTTACCTAAAGTTCAAGGTTCAACTGCAATCCACGGTTAAAAAAAAAACATTCTTCGTGAAAGGCCTTTCTTACTGCATTATGCTTCATCCTTTATTCATAAGTTCGTGTGTGTAAAAGTCAAGGCCAACGGACGATACGTAGAGAACATAATGCTTTCTGGGAAACCACGAGTGGCTTTCAGCTGTTTTATATTGCAGGTTGTAGCTTTACTACGAGTAATGAAAGCAGTATATAATCTAAAGAAGTTTTTATGTATATAGGTATAAGAATGAATCCTTATTTCTTCTGGTCACGGAATCACGCGTAAACGGCTAGACCTATATCGCTGTTTCTTTTTTGTAGTGTTTGTAATTGGCAGGACCATCTATCTGGTTCTTATGGAAATAAATAAATAATTAAGAATACCTAACCACCATGTAAAATTTACCAATGATTTGCTTTTATAGCCTTAGCGCTTTTGACAACATAAACTTTTATAATGTTATACGGTTTTACATAACATTGACAGATTGCGTTTTGCAACATATGTATAGTCAAATAGGACGTATTCATAGTTAAGACAGGACAGCGTCTGTAAGGTCAGCTAGTTAGTAATAAAAAAACATAAATCGGTCATCGTTCAGCATGTCTCAAAATTGCTAAATATCCTTTTATAGAAAAATCTACGACAATCTAAACTACGACATTCTCCAATCTACATCATAAGATTGATTGCCTCCATAACTTATATTTTTGCTGGCCAAACATCAAAGAACGACCTAGATAATTTTGTTTCCATATTGTAGACCTTAAAAAGAAGAAACCTTTTGAGCTAGTTCAGTGAAGTGAGTGCTTCAAATGGTTTAGTGCTACTTTAAAAGAACACAAAAACAAAGTGTCATTTTCGATAATAGAGACAAGAAGATAAGTGTTAATGGACACATTCTTAGCATAAATTATTTTAAAAGCTTTAAGTCAAAATTAAATTACTCATAAGTCTCTGTTTATTATCTAGCCTAGATTTTATGTATTGATTAGAAACATCATTAAAAAAAAAGAAAACAAATTGTTGACCACGACAGGATGGCAAAGAACTCTCACCATCACAAGAACGAAGCTTAAATTTCACGTCAAATACGTCACATAACAAGTAAGGCATTGAAAGTTAACCATGCACAACAGAGCATGTCTCCAAGGTATGCCAGAAAAGCGGAAAGTCGTGAGAGATGTCAGATTGTGGCAACATCAGAACGGAAATATGCATGTTGCTGACAAGCAGTGGGAATTGATTTAGGATAGTCGGAAATATATGCACATGAGGTCGGTGCCTGAAGATATTTTTTTATTGCATAAACGTGATTATGTTAACCACGTTATTTTGACAGTGTATGAAGGTTTGAAGATATAGTTTAAAGATACAACATCACGTTAACATTATGTTTCATTCAGAAGATAAAGCAGAAGGGTAAATTGAATGTATATGAAAAAACAAAATGTTTTCTTTTTTTTGTTATATATTATACTCATTGATGTTCTTTTCACTTTAATTTATCAGATAATATGAAAATGTAGGATGTTAATTAGTTTTAGGATTATTAGTTTTATTTCTTTTGTTTTTAATTGGATGTTAGTTAACGTTGATTTATGTAAAAACTTTATTTCTTAGTTTTAACATACTCTCTTTAATTTTGACTTGTGTAGATGTTTTTTTTAATAAATAGATACACTTATATTGCTGTACTGTGCTGTACGGGGTCCATAATAAGACTACCCTCTAGGATTACACCGAAGAATATCTTATGGAATGCAATAAAGAATATTAATATAAGCATAAGCACCTGATTACCTTCTGGCTGCTGGACACTATCTGGTTGTTTAAAAATTCTTTAGGTGCAATTGTATGTACTCCATGAAGCGACAATAACCTTAACAATACAATAACAACTAAGTAATATAGATTGTTCTGCATTATTATATTCTCTGAAGAAACAAAATCGTCAGTAGGTCACCAGCAGATTAGATGTTTCAGCCGGGCGTTTGGTCTTTACCTTTAATTGACAGACCCAACATGATCATCCCGCATTCCAACTAAAGAGGACAGCAGGTGAAATCGAACACAGCAATCGTGCTACCACAACTTGAAGAATATCAGACCCTATTAGGAATAACAATCGAGATTGCCCAAGATGAGCATAAATTCAAGTTTTATACTCGAAAGGTGCTTATTACACCAAGTGTGTTCCATAATTTTATACACGACTCCATTGTAAACGTTAACAAGATTTTCTGTAATACAATATCCAAATTTCGCAACACACGCACTGCATCAGACGCAAAATATCAAAATCATGATTTGAACTAAATAACAATAGTGTTGCCAAACAATTGGTCTAAAATAATCGGATTACATACACCAAATTAACATGAACTTTTAGATCTACGAACCATTTATGGAAACGTCGGAATAAAGACATTTCTATGGTAAAAGATTTTCCAAAAATGGTTATATTCCGAATTCATACAGGAACACGATTTGTTCTTACTTTCACCTAATACATATTTTATTTACGTTGACAATTTCTCACGTTCCGCTGTCTATAATGGTAATACATAGTTCTATAAACATTGTTTTATTTATATTTATGTGGGTAACTTATTTAGGACATGATTTATCGCTAAAGATATCTTGATTTCGCAATGCAAATGAGAAAATTAATTTGACGGTATAGGATGCATTTCAGATTAGATCGCGTCCTTTCAACTTTGCCTAAATTACAGCTATAAAAAGAAATAAAATTGTAAGAACTATCATCCATTCTAGAATAATCTACTATCGATGTGATAGAAATAGACGCCATTTTATTCTTCTTCTTCTTATCGTATCAATGGCTTGTGCAATTATACTGTCTTAGACCAGTATAGCCATTTTATTTAATTGGCGGTACGCACAAAACCACGAATCCCAAATTCAATTAAAACCGTTACAAAACATTTACAAGGAAGTAAACACGGCTAAAAAGGTCAATGATTCCCGCCCCTACAAAAATATTGCCCCACGCAGTCTCGACGTCATGAAATATTTACTACACGTAAACATGCAAGTCACACATGCACGCGATAAAGACAATCAAACCATAGATACTTACGTTTTTAATTAACCTGAGTGGTAGATGCGCTTGGTGTTAGAGAAATAAGGTTGTGAAAAGGTGTTGCTACTTTATATTCGTCTATTTAATAAATGAGCTTCAGGGAGGCAGGACTGGAAGCATCGCTACAGTTTGCGGTGATTTCGTGTCCTATTAAATGTATCAGTATTCCAATTGAATCGCTTTTGAGGTGCAAAAGAGGTTATATTATTACGGCCCTTAAACTAGCTTATTCAATGGCATATGGTATAGCTTGACCGCAACCGCTGTACCGCGCCCTAGGAACATAGTAAAAATAAATAAGTACGCCAACTCCCGGCGTTTAGGAGCGCACGATACCTAAACTTGCTCGAGGCGTAGGGTTGTCACTTGTCAGATTGATATTTTAAATTACCTGTACAGAAATAATTTTTTTAATTATAAAAAAAACGTTTTTTTACAAAACAAAGCATTTATTTATGTCAAGTCAAAGTCAAATCATTTATTTCCATGGGCCCTAAAAGGTGCTTGAACACGTCAAAACAAACATCAACGTTCAAATAAATAAAATTTAAATAAAACTTAAGCTAATTAAATTATAATATTAATTGCAACAAAATGATTTGAATCACCGGAGCTTAGATTGATTTCAATTCAACTTTGAGGTTTGAATTAAAATCAATCCAAGTACCAGCTCCGATGGGTATTGCATCATGAGAAGAGCTGGTGAGAAACTCATGATCACCATCTTTTCAAATAATTCATACAATTTTGTTTGTTTATTGACAATAATTGTTATGTGTAAGTTATACCAACCAAAATACAATGACTAGAAATGGTTATGGAGAGAATAATACTATGAAATTAAATTCTTTGTCAAATAGACCAATATTATATTATTAATAAAATTATCCGTAGTATATAAGGTTGCAATCTCTTACACTTAAAGCAGAAAGGAAAAGGAGTAAAAACAATGTGTGCATACATACTGGTACTAGAACAGACATAGAAAAATGAAAAAAAATCAAAACTGTAAAATTAAATGCTAATTATTTATGCTACTAATGAAAACAAGCATAAAAAAAATTACAAATTTGTGACAGAAATTTTTTTTTATTATTATTATTACTATTAAATAGATTAACACAGTACAAATAAAACAAAAACTCTAACTTAATATCTTATAAGTACATACAGGTTAACATATAGGTTCTCTTCTGAAAACTACATTAAAACCAGCCAAATGCGAGATAATCGCAGACCAACATACATACAGACTATGAGAACTTCCTTTTTAATATCGGTTAAAATAAAAATAATTTAATAACACATCACAAAATTGCGCATCATATTCATAATGTAACATCAATTTTGTGAAATAAATAAACCAAAGAGGCAACGGCACGGCGGCGTTTAAAAAACATACCTACATTATTATTAAGTATTTAGTAGTTATTACCAAATACGTATTTTATTAACTCACCTTTTGTGTTCAGAGGGTACCTTAAAGAACGTTAATTCTGGGTTTGAAATAGTGTCGTTTGAACAACCATAAACTTCACAATAATATCTATTGACTCGCGAAGACATTTTGCAGTGCAGCGCGTAACCGTACCTAATTTTTTAAACAAACAGCGACCGCTCACAGTAATGGCACGGCCCGCACTACCGCTGACCGAGAAACTGGCCGAGCGGCGTAGTGTGCGTGCGTACGTACATGAACCCGGGGCGTGGCAAGCGCTACGCGTACATACAAACGGCGCGATGTACCTTTGTTCGAAGATAACTTACTATTTATACTATGCTAGGAACGAGCGGCGAGGCAGGGGACGCCTCGACGCGCACTTACCGAGGGCACTTTACAGCGGTTACCAGTCAAGCTGTATCAGTATGTTCTGATTTACGGTAAATCTTAATAATCCACTAAGTGGAATATTCAAACATATCACTTCGTATTGAACAGGAATTAAATAATTTTTCCACTTAAGACATGTTCAGGATAAATATAGACACAAGTAGAGTACGTGCATGTTTGTTTTGAATATCAAATGTTAACCACTCCTAGTATTGTATTCATAACAGGAGATATCTCCACTTGAACGAATACTAAACGACAGTTCATTAACATTTGATAGTAATTCAAAGCTTCATCTTGTAGTTTCTAACTCAATAAGTTTGTCATTGAAGAAAGCCGTAGTATGTCTTTTGTCTAGTAAGTACTTAACGCAAGGGCCAGTGCTCACTAAACGGACTAAAATGGGCATTAGTAAGATAGAATGGCACGGGTTGGCTAGTTAATTGAAAGATAAAATGTAAAACTTGTAGAAAAATTAAGTGTCGCCGGCACTGGCACGACGTTTCTTCTACCTAACTATAGGATGTCAAGGTAAGGCTGAATCCGTAAGTGTCACGGCATTTTGAATAATTACCCACCACTAACATTATTATCTAAAGTTGTCTTAGGTACCAACTACTGATCAGTAAACAAGGCCCAATAGTAATAATCAGTATGTAATAGGTCTTTAATTAAATCTACTTCATCAAGTGCCGCTCGAAAAAATGGACAAGTGTTGGTTATCTATGAAGGTGGGTGTCATTATAGCAGTTGTTATTACAGCTGCCTAGGCAGTGGGCTAATGAGCAATGAAGTTATATTACCCTGATAAGCAATAAACAGATCTGCAAAATGCAGAAATATTCGTTCTTTTTTATATTTCACTATCCTATCTCCCTGGTGAAAAGTCTGTCATACTAAAACGTCCGTGAACATCAGCTTTAAGTATCTCATTAAAATGCATTGCTGCGTCAGTCGTGGACATGCAAATTACAATACCAATAAAATTTCATATAATTATGGGAGGGAAAAGTATAGTCAAGATTCAAGATAAACCATGCATATGAAATGTAGGTTAAACATAGTTCATAGAACGTTTCTAGGTCTACTATGGTCTGTCGATTCTAATAGCGAAGCACAGAATAATGCACAATTTTATTGCTTTGTCGTTAAAATGTTGCAAAAAAGTACACCAGCGGACCAGTTGAATTCCAGGACTGAATTATTACTGAATCGCTTCAGTATTTTTTTTTTGTTAGTATGATGAAACAAGAATTTAACGCATCAAGGTTTCGATGAATCAGACTTCACGTAAATCGCAGGTTTCATTTCAAGTCTGACTTGAAGTTATAAAAACGTCTCTTAGTACCAAAAAACAGTTTTTTTTTAATCTGTTCATGACCTTCACACATCATATACACGTTCATTCGTAGAATCAAGAATGTGTAGTGTATATTAACATAATACTTACTCATGTGCAGCCATTGGCCTTGCCGCGTTGCTAAGTGCAATGCACGTAATTATTGAGATCTTGCGCAAGCGCCATCGGATCCGCTTTATCTGACCGTTATACAATTCAATTATAGAGCTCTGCGTTTGACATGAGCGCTAAGTTGTCTATGGTAGGAATGTTTGTAAGGTTGGTAGTGCATTTTGGCTTAATTCCGTATTTCCATGATTAAACTAGGTTTTCTATGAAGAATCAATAAAAGAATGTGGATGTGCTATGTGTGTTTGTGAACACCCCTGCGACACAAGAGTTATGCCTAGTGCGAGTGTCGTTTTTTAAAAAGAGAAAATAAAAAAAATAAAAAATAGAAAATTTAGGGAAACAAAATATCTCTCCATTTTGGGAATGTAACGTGATATGTAAAGATAGTTTTAAGAGTATGAGTAAAATCTTAACAACTCACGTCGTTTTACTTCTTGGACATACATACAACCATTAAAATCACGTCTTTATCCCACGGGGGGTAGGCAGAGACGATGGAATGTGCTACGCCCCTTACATACATACATATTCCTTACGCTTCCTTAGTTACTTATTGGAATAACACTTAAAAGTATAATAATGACGCTGTTAGACCTTCTGTCTGACCAGAGAATATAATAAACTGTGTAAATTTAATTAAAGAAGGTCCAAAACTACTATATAGCGGCAAGCGAAACTATAAATAAAGCCTAAAGAACAACTCTATTAGAACTCCCATTGGACGGAAATAAATCTCAGTTGTCGACTCAAACAGACTGAACAATGATTTCATTGATATTTTATTGTAAACGTTGTAGCGGAAATAAGTAGGTACACTACTAAGTAATAAATAAGAAAACTAAATAAGTTCTATGTAAGATTAGCTTTAATAAAGGTATTCAACTATTTAGTTACGCTAAATGGGTAGGTTACGTAATGGTAATTCTTAATGTATTCATTGTTAGGTTCACTTGAGACCATGTTTGGTAATTCAGCAGATTATGGTGACAAAGTTGTGCGCCACAATATTGGCAAACCGGTCTTTTGTTTTGGTAAGACGAAACTTAAGGAATCCTGGTTATATTTTAGCGTAATGGTAGTTTCGACAAGTTCGTGATTGTTTTGTTATATTGGTATAAAACGTAGACGATAAGTCCCTGAATGTAAGTGCCTTGTCGATGGTGGTATAATCAATGTGATTGTTCTCTCTATAATTAATTAAGATTGAAAAAAAAAGTGATGATTGTTTTGCAAACTGCTGATGAAGTGGTAAAATTAAGCATTTTGTCGTTAAGCTTCAGGCCTAGGTTCCAGTTTTAAAACAACATAATTTGCTTGAATATTTAGAATCGACAGCAATGATAGCATAGCACCTCAAAGACCAGAACTAAGTACTCTCTCTAGACGGCAAAACGATCCAAGGGACAAGTAACAGACCAAAATATACTAAGAAACAGTTGAAAAAATATGCTAAGCATAGCTAAATACTATAAAAATAATCAATAAAACTTCTGTTCATCTCTCCTAAAAGATAATGCATGTTGTTTTATTCAATGAACAACATCTTAAGGGCCATGATCGCATGTTAAACGCGATGAATCAACGCATAATATCGATGTGTATTCTTCAGAATATCTTTTGTTTACCCTTTGTTCAATTACCTTCTTATGGGTCTTTGTCTTCATATCACGGCAGGATTCATTCATGTGTAAGTACATAATTTTTCTTTATTAATAGCTTATCGGCCCTGAAAATACGTTGCGTCAATCAAGAAGTAGTTTCTTTTTTACTACGGTTTGTCATCTGCAGCAGCATTCATTGAATAATAATGTGCTCAATTAAAAAGACAATCTAAGTATCTAAGAGGCTAACGGAATTATGGAGAACCCTCAGGCAAAAGGAAACACTAGAATAGGTTACCTCGAAACCTTATTGAAATAAGAAATCGCGATATAATTTTTATAAAAAAAAGAAAACATGTTAACTACGTAATCAATCAGTAATTAAATACTTTAGAGCTATTGTTGGACAAGCAAAACCGAGAAGAAGTCAGGGTGCAAAAAAATAATGAGAATATTTTTCAAAAACCACGAGTCATGTCGCCGTGAGTGGTATCACATAAATCTATTTGACATCACCGACTGACTATTTTCAGCTACACAGACACAGTTTCCGTAGTGTAGCGGTTATCACGTGTGCTTCACACGCACAAGGCCCCCGGTTCGATCCCGGGCGGAAACATCCTTCTTTTTGCTATTTTAATAACACTTTAACAATTTTTATAACAAGATGAAAGTAACTTCACATCTTTCCATTCTCGAGTAATAGGAAGCGGTCAACTGTTTTGAATCGTGATAATGACGCGGAAGAACGCTGACAATGTGTAGTACCAAACAAGAGCTGGAAAAGGCGAGTAATTAAGCTTAGAAAGTGGTACAAAACTGGTACAGCACGGGATCGGTTAGTTTCTAAATTGACCGGCCTGGACGGAAGGTCGGCGACCTGTAGATATGGAGTACTGACATCTAGTACCTGACCTAAATTTCTGTTGTTACGAAATCACGCTTATCTGATTACTCGTTATCTAAGTTACTTCATCGATCCACGGATTAACATAACACAACTTTACAACTCCGCAAGATTAGGTAAAGTTGACATGGATTACTTTATCTTTTGATAGATAATGTAATGTAAACTTCAAGACATTGCGATCCCTACATTATTAACATTTGAACATATTTCTGTAGAGTTACCTTATCAGTAGCTACAAAAATTAATGCATTCATAATCTAAGAAACGAACTGAAGTTATACCTTATCCTCGGTCGCTAATCTTTTGGATTTATAACATAAAAGTTTACTCATATTGTTGAACCGTATCAAATGCTGAAATTAAACCGTACATAATCTAAATCGCATGCTTTCCGGTCTATCGCTTCACAAATCATGTATGCGATCAGATATAGGCTAAAGTCACTGGAGCGAGTAGTAAGCGTCTCATGGCGGAACGAACTTGCGTTTGGAATTTGGAATATTATTTAATTGTATCTTTTCGTACAAGTAATCATAATATTAACCACAATTAATTGAGTTGTACAACGCAGAGATTTCGAGGAAGAGCGTTAGCAAGTTCTTCCAAAGCATCCATTTTGGCATTTTGACCGTTGAATTAAGCCTGTTCAAAATTTCTCCCTAGGATTCACTTGAAACACCTTTAACGTCCTATAAATAATGTATCGCGTTTTCTCTCACCACTATTTCATATCACAGCCGTGTGATCCTGCATACAAGGGCTTAAAACTACTTCAAAGCTCGTTATCTAAAAATACATTAAAAGTTAAAGTTTAGTGACACTTCAATCAGGTGTACTCCCGCGCATTTACGACGCCATATTGTTTTTATTGTCGTCTTCCGCTTTCGTAACGGCACGTGTGCCATACATCAACACTAGATTAAAGACAGTTTAATGTACACTTTTACAGAATATTTAATTGTGTTATCTTTGTATATGAGAACAGATTTATAAGCTTGAATCTTGCTACTGCAAAAGGAACACCATACTTCTCAAATCTTCATAACGTATTTTTTTTCGCGTGGTAACCTTCGAGGTCCCGTTTCTGTGTTTTAACCATGAATCTAGGTTTTAACTAAGTTTTTAAGCCAAAATCTCTGGTTGACCCAGAGATGACAGATGCATCATCAGAGAATTCAGTATGGGGTTGAATTTGAAATTACTTTGTGACGTGACTTGGTAATACCGTTAAAGCCTAATTAATTTGACAGGGCGACGGGTGATAAAAATCTGCAATCATTGAGGGGTGTAAATACCATGCGGCAAAGTGGTGACGATGAAATTTATTGCGGGTTTCTTGTGGGTTCGCTGGAAAATTAAAAAATATTCCACTTATTATGTTTTTTTTTTTACTTTTTGCTGCATATACACCTAAATTATAGGCATAACAACATAGCCATACGCACAGTAATAATATAAAAATTCTATAAGGGAATACCAAATGATATAATATTTATTTTGGTGGCGCGCCAATTATCCTGTTCGTAAATAGGTATTACGAACACACTAATTTTGTAGTTTAACTATTTAATAACATGAGAATTACTAAGGTTACCAGCGTATTTGGGTAAAATTGTATTTTTTCCAGGTCTATCTTAAAATGACCAAACAAAATGACACAACAATATCAAATAAAGATTTATTTAATATTGTTGGACTTGATGCGTCCAGGATTTTAGTACCCCGCCCTGAGGCTCCACAACTGAGTCAAATCAGGGAAACATGTAAACAAAACTATTGAAAGTGCTTATTCAACTCAAAACTAAAACCCTCCAGAATAGTTCATTCATTGAAAGTAGTATTTAGCTGTAAGTAGCTGTCATTGGTGATAGGATTATCGTTCATTACCCTTGCGCCACAGGAACGATAACACCATAAACATAATATATGATGCGTAAATGTGTCAATGCTTTTACTATGACAACAATTTAATTATTATGGTAAGATCCCGCTAGTAAATTCCCAGTAGCAGCAAAGAGTAAGATACTTGTATTGTGGCAAATAACTGGCATATATGTGGGACTAAACAACGATTCCGACACTAAAAGACTCAGACACTGTATCCGATTTAACAGTTTCCATTTTTTTGTTTTTTTCAGCTACTCGGACACTATTTTATTATTGAGGCTGATCAGTATAAGTACAGTGTGATAAAAAAAAAATAGTGTGAACACAGCTTAAAATATTTTATGTGGCTTTAAGGCAGCTTCAATATATACAAATAAATAAAATTGAAGAGTCTATTTTTAATGTCAAAATAACAATGTTTTTTTAAGCTAGATAAAGCTAGCATGTGGTATACCGACAAAAAGTGGCCTTTTTTATGTTAATCAAGACAATAAGCTATATCTGTGTAAAACGCTTTGTTGTATGCAAAACTCAATTTAGCTTTAAGTCATTTCACTAAATAAAACACGATTTTGCTTCAAGATTTACTGTTGTTCCGAGCAAAGTTAAGTTTTGGTCACTGCTAGTTTTGCGACACAAGATTAAGTTATTTACATCTCATGCTTTTAAGTCCCTCACTATGCTCAAGATTCTACCCTAGAATCACTGGCTACATTTTGTCATATAATTAATAATAATAATAATAATAATTAGCCCTTTATTCTGATCTTTAACATCAAATTAGAGTATTAATATTTGTACAGTTTTATTATAGTATGTCCCGAAGATCAGTTTGCCTCTTGGCATAGGCCTCCTCTAACTTTTTCCATTGGGGCCAATCACATGCTACCCTTCTCCAGTGATGTCCTGCCGTTAGTTTTAGGTCATCCGCCCATCTTGTCTGTTGGCGACCTCTACTTCGCTTTCCATCTCTGGGATACCAGTCGGTGACAGTTTTGCACCATTTTTCCTGTGGATCCCGTATCATGTGGCCTGTCCACCTCCACTTTTGTTGGTCTATCCGGGTCAGTATATCAACAACTTTGGTTTTTGCCCTTATTACATTGCATCTCACCTTGTCTTGTTTTTTTATGCCTGTCAAGCTTCTCTCCATAGCTCTCTGGCAGCGTTCCAATTTGTCTCTGTGGTGTTTGGTGAGTGCCCAGGTTTCGCATCCATAAGTAATGACTGGGAGAACACATGTGTTGAAGACCTTACTCTTTATTTGCATACTTAGCTCCTTGGATTTAAAGACTTCTTTCAATGACCAGTATCTATTCCAGCCGTTTACAATTCTTCGCTCGATTTCT
Source organism: Hypena proboscidalis (assembly GCA_905147285.1). Lineage (NCBI taxonomy): Eukaryota > Metazoa > Arthropoda > Insecta > Lepidoptera > Erebidae > Hypena > Hypena proboscidalis. Next base: position 6,518,747 of record LR990147.1, read on the forward strand.
TTGGTAGTTTGATCTTTGTGAGATATAATCTGTCCTAGATATATGTACTCTGTCACGTATTCGAGTGTTTGGTCATTGATTTTTATAGGAACTGGTTCAGAGTTTGTGAGCATTTTTGTTTTGTTTTTGTTCATACATAGGCCTATTTTCGTACTTTCTTCGTTTAGTGATTCTATCATTTTCTTTAGATGCGTCGGGTTTTCCTCAAATAAGATTAAATCGTCTGCAAATCTTAGATGGTTCAGTTTTACACCTTGCACGTTGAGGCCATATTCTTTCCAATCTAATTTGCGAAAGATGCTTTCTAGGGCAGCTGAGAACAGTTTTGGTGAAAGAGGGTCGCCCCGTCATATAATTAGTCATATGTGAATGTTTTTACTCCATTCGCCTGTCAGCCATTTTAATATGTATGTAAATTTTATTGTATAAATCCAGTAAAGTAGTTCGTCTATTAACACAAGTATATAAATAATATTCTATTTACAACAGGAAAATTGCCTATAAATATACTTAACAACAACAACAATAAGTAAGAACATGTACTGTGATGTTTAACAAATGCACAAAGCGCACCCACACTTAGAACAATCTTAATTAATTGTTCCATGTAGAAATTGAAACCCTATCTTTTAGGGTTTTATTTCCAATGATTCCCTACGTCCGGCGCACCCTGGGCAATTTGCGAGTTCTCCAAAGCGAATTGGCTAATCCACCAGGATGGCAAGCCAAAAAATTTTTTTTTATGTGACATATTATTATGTAGCAAATGGACATAAAGTCTACCTAATGGTAAGTGGTAATTATAGTCCATGAACATCAACAATCTGGAAAAGCAGACAGTAAATGTGTCGCTCCATCTGAGGACTATAGTGTTATGCCTCAAGGGCCAGTAATCAGGGCCAGATCCCACCACCAAACCAGAACACAGTAGCGTAAACACTCCTATTTGGCAGCCGTTTTATAAATAATAAAAAATATAAAAAGTTTTGGAGTTCTCCACTATCAACAATCAAATCAAATTTAAAATGGGAAACACATTATTGGTGTAGTAAAAAAAGCAAACAGTATCCTATATATGATAAGAAAATCAGTTAAGTGTCTAACCCCAAGAACATTATTGAAACTGTATAAAACCTATTTCAGACCCCTCCTGGAACATGCTTATGTAATATGGGACCCCTATTTCAAAAAAGACATTGCACTCTTGGAAAAAGTACAAAGACGCGCAACTAAGATGGCTGCATTACTAAAAAACAAACCCTACGAAGAACGTCTAAAACACCTTAACCACACAACGCTGGAGTATCGTAGACATAGAGGAAGTCTTATTGAAACATACAAAATACTCTCCGGTTGTTACAATGTTCCTGGAATACAGAATTTGTACAGTCTAAACGAGAACAAACACCTCAGAGGACATTCACTTAAACTGTGTACAGAACCACACAAAGGAAACCCGCTGAGACACTTCTTGCCGAATCGTGTAGTATCAGCATGGAACAAACTTCTAGAAATTGTGATAAATGCACCCAGCTTACACAGTTTTAAAAACCAACTTGACAAATTCTCCAAATCGCAAAACACACATGCATCAGCTTAATAGCTGCTAGTGTGAAATCCTATAAATAATAAATAATAATAAATAAAAATCATAGTTGTTTCACATACAGAAACAAAAGCTTCAACATCTTCTTCAAGCTAAGAACTTGAATGTATGATTGACAAGAAAACATACATTAGAATTTCTTCAAATAGGAAATTTTGAAATAAATGTAATTTTGTTTAATCCTATTTACATTTTTTATAAATAACTTCTTCAACTTAGGCCCTTAAAAGTCCACACAAAAACTTTTTAATCAAACATTTAATAACAGTCTTGTATCAATTTCATTTTTGTTCATATAAAAACAACAAATTTTTCATATAAACAATTCTGTTTTGATTTTTGCAAGTTTTAAGTAATGTTCATCTTCGACAATAACTTGGTCTGAAAACAAAACAATAAGCTGTCAAAACATGGAATTAATTAAATGAAAGTCTAAAGCGAATATATACTACAAAGACCGAATTAGCAAAACTTCACTCTGGACTACAACTGTTACTACTTAACTTTAAACTTAATAACAAATACAGAAAACTGTACCCTGGAATCTACGTTAAATAGACTTCCGATGATAAAATTCGTAATAACTTGTGGCCAGTTGCAATGCGTCATAATCAATAAATCAAGTTGGATTGCAGTTGCAATTTTTATTGCTCGACTCCATACCGAAGACGTGTAATAACGTAACTTTAAACGTACTCATAACGGTATTTCCAATTTAATAACGTTCTACAAGCGTTCATGTACACTCATTACAACTTCTGTTGCCAAAAATAATGACAATAACAATAAAACTTACCGGGCGACAGGTGTAACGAGTTGAATGCAACATGCAATTCAGATTAGCAACCGACAACTTAAATGTTCACTAAAACTGTTATACACTTCACTGAACCAGCACAAACAACATGAATTTCGTACAATAATCTCGTATTTCCTATTCGATTCGCTTGAAATACAAGAAAAGTGCTTTTAAGAACACAAAAATGAACTTCGCTTCGCGGACCGCCCGCGCCGCACGCAAGCTGTTGTAAATCAACCAACGGCTGTCACATTTTAAATGTGATTATTATTACTCAAGGAATAAGTGCTATTTTCGTTTGCTTATAATATTAAGGCTTTACGCGATACAACCTATAACGGAGGCAAGAGACTTTAAAATTTAGTGTTTTGTATAGTAATTAATTTACCAACCAGTAGCCATTATCATTTTTAGCTTACTTTAATGCTTTTTCTTTTTATAACACACGGATGATAGAATTTCAGTTATAAAACGCGGAAATCACATTTTCAAACTCTTCTAAATTAAAGTCAATTAACGCCATCTATTGACCAAAATAGTTAATCGTTTGACAGCTGCTACGTTTAATTTTTGCAAGTGTACCGCGTGTGGTATCTTCAACGCTATGTAACGTTACTTTTACTTCACTATCACTATCATCACTACATAGTATAAAACAAAGTCGCCTTTTCTGTCCCTATGTGCGCTTAAATCTTTAAAACTACGCAACGGATTTTGATGCGGTTTTTTCCAATAGATTGAGTGATTCAAGAGGAAGGTTTTTATGTATAATACATGCATAGAAAGGGGGAATTGTTTTACTCCAAATTTAACGCGTGCGGGCCACGGGCAGTAATGAATAAATCAAACTACTGGATCGATTTTAATCATTTTTTCAGTGAGTGACATAGGCTATATTATATTATATACCCGTGCGAATCCGGAGCGGGCCGCTGTGTTTTTATATACAACGTTCACAGTTTTTCTGTAGTGTATTTAGTATCAGCATTGTACCCGTGCGAAGCCGGGGCGGGTCGCTAGTTCAATAATAAAAGAAAAATATATCATTTTATTTACGATAGTTTTTAAGTATGGAATGAGTGGACGTATGGATGGATGTTTGTAACCCTTGCAAAAAAACTACCGGGTCGATTTTGATATAATTTCGCACACATGTAGCTTATGGCCCAGATTAACATTATAGGCTACGTTTTATCAACATTCCACGCGGGCGAAGCCGCGGTCGAAAAATAGTTGATAATTATCTCAGTGTAATAGTCATCTCAACTTAGTAAATGAGTTTCATTTTAGTTTTTGACTTCGTGTTGTTTTGTTATGAAATTACCGTTTTAATATCTAAAGACTTTGTTTGATATTCGAAGAGAAGACTACAGACTACAGATAGCGCGCGAGTTGAATGCAGTCGGGGTCTGAGGTAAAGAGCGGGAGCATCTCCCCCCGCTATCCGCACGCCCCACCTCACGCGCCTGCCTTGTAGTGCTGTGCCATCCTTGTCAACTATACTATATTATTATTTTTTACATCACAATGTTACTTCAGATTTATCCCTAAAAAGGTTAAAAGTTACGGAGCTGGCGGTGGTTTCTCAGGTTACAGAGAAAGATTGGCGTGGCTTCGATGATCACGTCATAATTTTAGAAGAAAATTATTGGCAAAGAGATGGATCAATTGAAGATACCATAGATCGATTCGTCATTGAGGTCAGCGACGGCGAGGATAGTGACACCGATTTAACCATATCTGAATCTGATAATTTTTTTTTATTCCGTTTTGTGAAATGATTATTAAAAACGTGTGATAATTATATTGTTTTTTTTTTCATCATGTTAACCTAGTGTAAAAAATAAAATTAAACTTATAACATTGTGTAAATTTATCGACATTCATTACTCATTGTGGTCATCAATAATTATAATTAGGTCACAGCACTACCGCATTCCTAAGCTCTGCATTCAACTCGCGCGCTATCAGTAGTTGTTTCGAAACACTTAAGGATGTCCTCCTCTAGCGCTGTAGTCGCTTTTGATATTCTGAGACATTTATGGTTCTTTAAATGTCTCAGAATATCAAAATACAATTGTGTAATTTTTATGGGACAGATATTTTAGTTTAGCGCAAATTCTGCGGGCCAATCTTAAGTGTTTTGAGTAGTTATGTCATTCTACTGTACTTAAAATTTTATTAAAAAATATTAATTCGATAAATTATAAATACATAAAATTATATGGAAAACAGTGTCAAAATAAATGTTTTTCATAATACCAATACTTGTGATTATCTTCAAAATTTGTTCAAATATTGTCATTATTTGCAAGATTAAAAACACAAAACTGCCAACCTCTAATCTCTCGCGAGATTGCATTCTTTACTTATTGTAATACAATAAAACAATTACAAAGAAATATACATAAGACAGTAATTGTATACAAAAGGCGAGCTTAACTCAGTGCTTGAGTTCTCTTCCAGCAAACCTAGAGCAATAGTGGAGATGATGATGCCATAGAGGGCAAGATAAGTGTACTACGAGGAAAATACCAAAGATAAATATAATTAAATCCTTATATATAACATAAACAAAATATATATATTATAAGTATATATAAAATATATAAAAAAATGTATCTATAAAAAAATAACATAAACATAATATTATATAATATTATAAGTATATACAAGTATATATTATATACTTAAAATATAATATACAAGAAGAATTCTTCAGCAATAAAGATGACACTTAGACAAGTGGAAATTAAACACTCATTATTAACATATTAATTATCCTTTTATTATCTACTTTTAAACTATTCAAACATTAATAAGGCTTATCCGAGTTGCACGTTAGGCGTGCTGAACGTGCGTTTTCGGGACATCTTCTTACGAGTGAGCTGTAGTTGTTGTAGCTGTTGATTGACTTCCGCCCATATCTTGCTCTGGTCTTCAATTGGTATGGTTTTCCTGGAATTTCAATTATTTATATCAAACAACGTGGCAATGCTGTCAGCCTTCTGAACACGGTCCCCACAACCGAGATCAATGCGGAGGAATACTATGACGCCTAACTTAATGTAAATATTTGCCTTTTTATTTTTACCTATGTATATATTTTCAATTTATTTAATGTAACTTTATATTTCTTTAGTGTTTTTATATCAAAATATTTTCAATTTTAGGTACTCCTTTTCTATGTCTTATGCCAATACATGCGCGAGATTCTCGTAAAGCGCCAGGGCTCTTGCTTTAAGCAGCATCATTTTAGAAACCCATATTCACATCAATACTAATACTACTGGTGGCGCCATCTATATTATAAATTCGTTTCATTTCTTATAACGCCATCTATCTTTCAATATTCACACTGCACAGATTATATATTATAAATATCACTTCATTCGTCCCGTCTGACATTTTTCACCTATCCTTCCATCCAAAATTTCCTAAGGAAGTAAGAAGCAGTTGAAAAATTATGGGAAATTATGTGACTTCATGAAGTGACGCTACATGCAGTTGAGAAATTTAGGGACCTGGCAAGAGGCGCCCGTAGCTGGTTGGTTAAAAAGGCTGCCCGGTGTGCAGAAAGTCGTAGGTTAAAGTCCTGCCGGTCCCATATTGTTTCAACTGTTTCTTAGTATAATTTGCTAAGCATAGCTAAATGCTATAAAAATAATCAGTAAGCAGTTGAAATACTAATACTACCTTGTGTTGCCTTCAGTGTACTTGACACTACTTAAGAACAAGTTAGGCCCTAACAAGCCACAAGAAACCATTTCAAATTGACCAGTTTGTTGATCACACAGGACAATGGGTTTGGTGGGTTATATTGGTTGGTAGTAGTGTGGTTAATAAGGCAGTGCCACTGGCGTACAGACCAGCCCAGGGCAAACGCACAGTTCAGAAGTGCTCATTAATAGAAGCTTGCACTGGGCATGTAAAAGTTTATTTACAACACTTGTAATGAAAGTTTTATTTACCTGTATTGTTTCATCAAGTCAAATTTCTCCCAGGGTGTGGCCCTCAGTTCCCTCCTAACACGATCCTTCTCTTTCAAGTACTCCTCAATGTTAGAAATGCCCTTCAGCTCCTGCCTCTCCCATCTCTCCAGCCAAGGTCTTGGCTTCAGTGTTACCTGAAATTAATATTTAGTAATCAAGCACAATGATTCTGCAAAGTTATGTATTAAGCAGACATCTGTAGCTAAGTGTGCTGTCCAATTTATTATAATATTTTATTCCATTATTTGGATACTGTCCATCAGAACATAATTATTTTGGCTTGAAATGTAATGGTTTATTCCTAAAGTGTGCCCCAGAGGCTCCCTGGAGCTTGTATAGTCAGCAAAAATAAGACCCAGCCAGTGCCAGCCACCAGATCCCTCCCTGGGCCTTTTATGGGCATGAGATTCACTAAAACGTTTGGAAATCACTGGTGTAATAAATAAAATAGTTGAGATTTAATCCATTGACATGATTTTTAACTCTCATAGTGTATAAATTAGTTTAACTTTATGTAATTTGTTCAATAAATTAACATGTGTGTGGAGGATGTGGCCAGGTGTTTAACACTCAAATTTCCCCTGATATATTTCAGGCTGATTGTAAAAGGTCTGATTTATTTGGCAAGATGAATTGAAATTGAATTGATGTTTTTCTTTTATTGATTGCTAAACTAAGAAAACTTGTTGGAATTTGTGAAAAATATGCAACTCAAAACGAATTACATTACAATGTTAACAAAACTGAAGTCATGGCGTTCCGACATGGAAAGGGTCCGGATAATTTACTGCCGATTATGTTATGTGGGACACAGCTAAAAGTTGTTAGTAAATTTAAGTACCTAGGGCACATACTTACAGAAAATATGTCCGACAATGAGGATTTAGAGAGACAGAGGCGCAGTATAGCCTGTAGGAGCAATATGTTGGCAAGGAGATTCCATCACTGCACTAAGCAAGTAAAAGTAACTCTGTTCCAGGCATACTGTCAGTCGTTCTACACCGCTCAATTATGGTACAAGTACACTAAGAGTGCTTATAACACTCTTCGTGTACAGTATCATAACGCATTCCGGGCTATGCACAACTTGCCCTGGCGGTGTAGTGCGTCTGGGATGTTTGCTGAGAACAGAGTTACAGATTTTCATGGGCTAATGAGGAAACTCAGGGCTTCTTTCTATAAAAGAATTAGTAAGAGCGGCAACACTGTAGTGGCTACCGTTTTCCATTCTGTATATTTATTAAGACCGCCTATATTATGATCTCATTTTATGCAATTTGTGAAATTTTAGAGTTAAGATGTTAGAATTTAAGTTAATAGTTTGTTACTTTAATATGGGTAGTTATGCCTGAAATAAATGTTTATTATTATTATTATTATTAAACCTATAGTAAAACTACAGATCATTCTTACTTGTACTGGATTAACAGGCACTGGTGTTCCTTCAGGCAATATCTCAGCGTCCATATCCAACGGGAATGTGCTGTACTCAGGCAGGGCATCTCTTAGATACAGCAGCTTCTCATCCAGACGCTTTTCAAGCCGGAGCACTTGTATGTTCTGTACTGTTGGGTCGTACAGGTCATATCTTACCTGGAAAATGTAAGTCGCTAATGTTATTAAATTAATCATCCTTTTAAGTTCTATCTATATCTATCTATATTTTTTTTAGTTCTATCTATCTATGTTATAGGCTGACCGCTTAACTGAGACTTCGCCTACGGGGTACAGGGGCGCGGGGGTATGGCGACAACGGGGACTGAAACAGCTGCGGGCGGTGGGGGCACTTAATGAAACATACAGGAGGTGAAATGTACCAAGATATTTCCTAAGATATGTGACATCATAGGAAAAAAGAAATAGTGATTTATCAAATGAAAAATAGTTAAGAAGATACAAAATTTTAATAAACTTATGTACGTAAATAAAATAATTGAGAATAAACTATTATACTATTTTTTATCTAAACATATAATTAAATCGTAAGAAAGTCAAAACTTTTTTTGGGTCCAGTTTCTTTTTTCTAAAATTTATGTATACGTTAAAAGCCATTTGCTTGCACTGACTGTTTGCTTTATGTCTGAAGATTTTTCGATTCATCTTGAGATTATCATTACATGTGTACCTCTGACAAGGTGTCTGCAACAGTTAACACATGCGATCGCTACCCATGTAGCGAACGTAATGAACAATCACAAAAATTTGCCCACCGCCCGCAGCTGTTTCATTCCCCTTTGTCGCCATACCCCCGCGACCCTGTACCCCGCAGGCGAAGTCTCAGTTAAGCGGTCAACCTATAGTATCTATATTTACTTATCTTTTGCCTGGAGGCAAAAGATGGACACTACAAATAACAAAGTGGCCAGGTCCTTTGAGAAACGGAAAAAAAAGAATGTCAAAGAAAAATATGGGTCTACAACATTGTACCAGAAAGCAGGACAAAACTGGATTACCACTGAACAAAACAAAAAATATGGAGAAAGATGGAGGAGGCTTTGCTATGCCTTTTTGTATTTTATATAATATTAAAGTTGAAAAATTAAGAATCCAGCAGGACTTGAACCTGGCACAAAAGAGTTGAGAAATTTCGAGTCTAACAGCATACAAATCCATAGCTGAATTGGCAAAGCACTTGGGGCGTATACCCAGGGGGTGCAGGTTTGAGTCCTGCTGGATTCTTAATTTTTAAACTTTAATATTATATAAAATATGAATAACTTTTTACAAAGCAGTTTCAAACTTGTGTATTTAATTCAATGGGTTTCAGTTGATTACAACCACCTATTTATTATGGTCAGTTCTGTAGAAAACAACCAAAAGGCCTGCTACTAGTATTAATATTATATCACTCAAGCGTTGTTGAATTCAGTTGATTGCTTTTAACTGCACACTTCTTTTATAAGTTTTTTTACTTATAATTTATTTTGAAGTTTCTGCCTTGAGCCTCTTTGCAAAGACCTCCAGCAATGATTTTCATTGCAATCTGTTTCTTGTTATATTTTACTTTTGATCATAACTTAACTGTTTAAAATCATTATAATGCAATTAAGTATTTTAGTTTAATTAGTTAGGTTTTATTTTAATTTTATATATTTTTTATTTTGATGTTTGTTTTGACATATTCAATCATCCTTTGGGCCCATGGCAAATTATTTGATTTTGAAACTTTTGTAAAATATTTTTTTTTTTTTTTTTTTTTTATGGAGGATAGGCACGCGTAAATACTTGGGTAATCACCTCAACTCCTTGATGATCAATGACATTCCTCAAAGTGAATTCAGCCCTCAACCCAGCGCCTTTCCTCTCAATACAGATGCCAACAAATCTGTTAGTCTTGCCCTGAGAATGTTGGTCAGACACTGTTACTGCTAGGATTGAACCTGGAAAATTTTGTTACAAACAAGTTAATAATGTTACATGGTGCTTATCATTTTTCTTCTAATAAACATGATTGTATTAGTTTATTTATAAGTTCAGCTCTATATTCTTTATGAAAATGCAGCTAAAATAAAATATACAGGGTGGATGCAACATAGCAACATTGATTAAAACCACAACTTCTATACATGGTCAGCATTCCTTTCCACTGGTTTTTTTTTTTTGTAAAATGATTTGTTGATTGATGTCCTTGCTTTGTTGATATATAGGCGCAATCCAGGTAATAGAAGGAGGAGATTAATCTGTTACAATACGTAAGAGATAAATCTGAAGATAATGTCTTTGATCCTTACCAACATAGAATTCAGGAATATCAATTTGATTACGCCTTTTCAGCATATCCACTCTCTCGAGCTTCTCTCGGAGGGAATTCCTCCATTTAGGATTGGGGTCCGGTAGAAACTCAGGGTATACATGTCTGTAAGCCAATTGAGGATTACATGCGTTCTTCCGAAGATCTCTCTCTCTTGATGGCCTACGATTCCTTACAACATCCTTAGTTACAACGGGTTCCTCGGCTTTCTCCGGTAAATTAGACAATACACGGCAATCTAAAAGCGAGATTTAACATTGATTATGTGTTTAAAAACTGATTTATGGTGAATAAATTATATGAAATATATTTTCTAACCTCTTCGGATAAACCACTTCGTTGCACATAGAATGTCACTGGTGGACCTTCTTATTGCTAAAGCCATTTTAGATGCACGTCTTGATAACAATAAATTGGAGTTAAATCAAGGAAATTTATAGAAAATACACAAAATAAAAAATCCCTTGCTATTCATTCCCTCAGACTTTTTTTTTTACAGTTTTGACATAGATTTTAGTGTTGCTAACTCCAAAGTTTTCAAGTTTCCAGAATCAGCCGGGCCGAGCTTCGAATTGGTAGCCGACCAATAGAATGAGCAATATTATGTTTATGCCTACGCGCCTACGCCTATGCTTTAGTTACGGCTATTGCCATCGGCAATGAGTGACGTTTTTGCCTATATAGACTCTAGATTCATGATATAGACAGTTAAAATTTTCACAGAATCAGATGATGTATTGTAACTATTGTCACTATCACTAGGGTTGTGGGGTCATTATCTTACTAGGCAGTAAGGTTTAGGGAAACAGTAGATTTTTTCATTGTTAGATATAAAGTATTTTTATATTGGTAACTCTGAGTTGCGTGTTTAATGTTATGACTATGTTTCACTAAACAAATATTAAATAGATTTTTTCATAATTGTCAAAAAAACAACTCGAATTTGTTCATGTGACCCTCCCTAGCACAAAAACTGGAACCACCCAAGACCATTGTAGCAACAAATACTGATAAACGAATAAAATAAATATCGGATGGAGGTTCAAATACGATAAATTTTGCTCGTTCATAGACTACATAAAAAATGTACTCTATGTGCTCGTTTTTAATAACGGCAACAGCTAGATTCAAGAAGACGCTTTAAATATTCACAGTATATTTAGTTATTTAATTACTTTCAAAATAAACAATAGCCACACACATTGACATTTTCACTTCAAGTGTCCTTTCGCGTATAGTACTGATATCGATATATTTTACTGTATCTCTTAGTTTTATCTGCACAGTCATTAAATTTACCCGTATTATGAAGAATACAAAACAACAGGTCCTTTCATCAAAAGTCCTTGAAAAGTATAAATTTTGCTTATGTCTTAGGTATAGTTCAACTTTCAATTGATCATGAAAGACATTAGATAATATGTGCTAAGTATTTTTGGTCGCCATGGCCTTGGGCAAAAGTCGCCGGATCTAGCAACAAGGTCACTAAATTGGCAACACTGATAACTTGTTGACACTACATTGCGTTTTGTTTTCGCTTCCATATAGCAATTATCAAAGCACATTATTAAGAAATAAGAATATTTCATTGCAAAATAATTAAATAACTACTTTTACAGAAAAATATGAATAATTTAATAAAAAAGATGATAACAATAACAATTTATTTTGGGTGAAATGTACTAATTTCAGGCTCTTCGTTTGGTATATTTTTAAATGAATGATCGATGTCAAAGTTGTCATCAAAACAACGTAACGTCACGTCAAACAAAGCGAAAAATCGATTTCGTTGTCCTAGTTTTTCATAAAATCTTTTAATAAACGATAAAATAAATAATTAATGTCCTCGATTATGCAAAAGTGTAACGATGACAACATTCCCTTAGCGGATGACGATCCCCAGGTGATAATCAATGACGAAATGGAGAACAATCACCTAGACCATGGTCGTTCTATGGACTCATTGCCGAGTTCCTACACTGGTGGTTCCTCTAGCCCTGGCCTCAATGGACCGCCAAGCTTCGAGCCAGACTCCGGTATCGATGAACAAGAAGAAAAAGCAAGACTAATATCACAAGTGCTGGAACTACAGAACACTTTAGATGGTGAGATTTTCGCTTACGTGTTTTTGTTTTGTTGTTTGATAATTGATTTTGTTGAGACATAATGAAGCTCTAACACAATGAAAACAGTAACCTGTGGAATATATTACAATCTTGTAGAAGCAAACAAAGTATGGTGAAGAGTTACTCAAAACCATTATAATAATGTCTGACTAATCCGTTTTATTATTCCAGATTTGTCACAAAGGGTGGATTCCGTCAAAGAAGAAAACTTAAAACTGCGCTCAGAGAACCAGGTTTTAGGGCAGTACATAGAAAACCTAATGTCTGCATCATCAGTATTTCAGTCGACCTCACCAAGTATCAATAAGAAGTGAAAATGAATGATTGGATTAATTATACTGCCTGTAATATGAGTATTGTAGTTGAGGGTCTTTAAGGCCATAAATAATTTAAAAAAAACTATATGGTACCATAAAGCAAAAGAGTCCAATATAGGGGAAATATTTATTGCAATATTTAGCTGTTTTTTGCCTTTAACAATAAAATTTGAGATTTTATTACAGTTTTTCAGGCTTATTAGACCCTCAGCTGCAATAGATGTGTAATTATATTAAGAATATTATTGATATTAAAATGCACTTGCTTAAATAATGTGTGATGTACTGATGACATATAAGATCTAAAAAGTTATTATAAAAGAGCTTGGCTTAAAAAGCAATGCTGTTACTATAATTTAGAAATGCACTTAATTATGTTAGAGTTAAAATTAGTAGTAAAATATTTAATAGTTTATAAGATTTTTCTAGCAAGCTAATATACACAATAACGCCTGTCAACCTCTGTATGCATTACATTTAGAACTTTTTAAAGCATAATTAAAACCAAATGGTCACATTCCATAAAAATTAATAATCATGAAATAATGATTCTCTGACAGCTCTCTTTAAACTCTTTATTTGTTTTATAAAACTATATAATTTTATATTTGTTTCATTGTAATTAGGCTTTTAAGTATTATAATTATAATTGATAATTATTTTAAAATGTTTTGTTATTTACTTTACCCTAGTTGCTGAAATTTTATCACGGTACTAAGTTAAACTGACAAAAGTATGAGTTCATGTTATGCCATCATGGTGAACCAGTCTGATGTTGATTCATTTCAATAGAAACTGGTATTTATTTAACCAACTCATAATTCGCGCTAGAATTATATCATAATATCCGAGAACTATTAAAATGACTCGCACAAAATCATATCGGCGAAATGTCTAAGGGAAGTCTCATATCTATCTTATTTTAAAAATAGAATTTTTTAATCATATTAAAAAAAGTTGGCATAGACGCGATGGAGTCGAAACCAGTGGAACAGATGAGGTGGCTACGTGCGCGCACATGTATCCTGCATGCATGAAGACATGAAACAGCGTTGCGGTCGCGTGAAGAACTCGTGGCCACTGCGTGACGTATTCTTGTAATGTGATGACGCATAATAATTCTTACCGTGTTTCTGGGTAATGAAATATAATGGTAAAACCAACAATATTTTTATAACCGACTTTTAAAAAAAATAATAATTATGTGCTATAGGTACGATTATATGTTTATCGATCTGGAATTGCAAAATATTAAACAGAAAATATATTAGGCCTTCCAAAAATATAAAAAACTTCATAGATGAATCATGTATGTTTATGTTTTGCATATGGCTTGAGGACCGGTCAAGCATTACGTAAGTTTTTTTTCAATTTTAGACCTTGGCCTCCCCTTGTCAGCAAATAATATATGTTCTGGTTTCCATCGCCTATTTCTTCATAAGTAAGCAAAGCACCCTGCGCTCTATAGTGCTTACATACACAATACTTTAATGATCTCTTATTCCCTTGTCCTTTAATTCCCAACAAATCACCTAAATTACCTAAACGATACCTCTAGGGGTGTCTTTTGGAAATTGCTTGGACTGATAAAAGTGCTAAAACGAATCAGGTATCTAAGGTATCCTATTTCAGTATACATGATTATAATTTAGTTAAGATCTAGTATAGTATCATACTATAATACAGGAGTGGTGCAAACGTTGAGCAATAGCAGTTTAGATTTATTTAAATAGGTATGAGAAACCATTGTTTTGTTAAAATAGGGTAAATTTAAAATGCTTATGGAAACATAAATCATGGCATCTCTTTCCACCTTTCATGAAACTGCGTATTGATTATATATATCCGTCTCTGTCCGTAATAATGGCAGAACCAGTCACAGTCACAGAAGAAAAAAGTTAGTCGTGTTTTGACAGTTGTCAAGCTAAGTACTTGTGTCGTACGAAATCAGTGAATAATATTTATTTGAAAATGCCGAAAAAATTAAAAGTTCTTGTGAAATCCCTGTACTCTCACGAGATCAGGAAAGATGTTAGCTTGAACAGTTTAAAGTCGCTAAAATTAGAGGATGCATGGCCTTTTATTCGGGACGAAATTGAGATTGAAATCGGAAGCAGTCAATTGGTGTGCATCCCTCATATTACCGAAGCGGATTTATATAAAGTTACCTCATTATTTGTTCTAAATGAAAAAGAAACAAACGGTAAAATGTTTACACCCCTCGGGGAATTAGTTAATAACGTAAATAAGGGTAAATCTAATCCTGAATATGTGAAGTGGCTTGAGGAGGGCAATTTCCAGGACAGTGAATTTAAATTTCCACATGAAAGCGTAAAGGTGAGTGAAACTATCATTTGAATAAGCTTTTTATAAGTGCTTATGAGTGTTCACAGATTATAGTGAGTGCTAAAGTCACTGTGGCGTCATATATGGATGGTACAACCGTATGACCTTCGTTCGTCCTGTTTTTATGGCTTCCAAAAAAATCGAACATTCAAAGTAATTTATTTAAAGGTGGGTTACAAACTGGTAGAGCTCTTGTTTTTTTTTAGTATTCTTTCATGATACAGAAGTAAGAAATATATTATATACCAAACAATGACCTTACCTACCTAATAGAAAGCAATCCCATGTGTACCAACTGGCAATACAGATACTAGACAACTCTATGCATAATGCAGGCCTGCATTAAATGCAGGCTAGAATTCTAATACTTGCAAACATGCAATGCATCAACCATAAGCACAGTTATGTATTCTGTGTCATTAATTTATAAGTAGGTTGAGCAAGGATCTAAATAGGAGTAAGGTCTGCTCATTATGATAAGAGTTTTGTATTGTGTGCCAGGATGGTATGAGAGTGAAGTTACATTTTCATTGATACTTTCACAAATATGGTGGCAAGTGCCAGATTTGAGCATACCAGTAGTATTATTATATCATGTATTATTATATCATAGTACATTTGTTTGTATGATATTGATAATTTGCACTATTTTAATTGAATTAACGAACAGCTGACACTGTTTAAAAAAAACTGACGCTAATACAGGTGTTTAAAAATAGAACGCAAGGTGTTACTTTGTTTGTTTTGTTTTTAAATTGCCTGTTGAAGTTTTTACTGGTAGTATTTTTAAATTGTTGACATCATTTCTTTGAGATATTACTAAACTGGTTTTAAAAAAGTAATCCCATTGACAAGGGATATTAACTGTGACTAATTTGTAGAATTTCTTTATGTAATGTTCTAAATATTAGTACAATACAGCAAACTCCAGTGTTTAATTTTGAAGCATAACTCATGCAATATTAAGGTTGAAAAACATTGATCTTGGTTTTTATAGATCAATGTTGAAAAATTAAGAATACAGCAGGATTTGTAAGCCCCAGGTGCTACTAGATTCGAAATGTCTCAACCCTTTGTGCCAGTGTTATAGATAAATACCTTAGCTAGACAAACCTTACTTGGTTTCAGTGCTACCTGTGTGATGAGTGATAAGTCACTTAGTCACACACAGTATGTTAGACCAACTCAATACTGTTGAGAGATGACACATTTTTATTAAATACTTGTAGTATTTACAAGCAAATTATAGCTTAGCTATGCCGTTCTGTATTTTATATAGGCTGAAAAATTACGCAGTGGTGCAGGTTTGAATCCTGCTGGATAAAGTTATGATTTAATACACATACAATTAACACTCTTATGCCACAGAAGTTTATATTAGAAGTATATATGTATACTTGTATATATGTATAGATGTAGACTTTATGGAGGACAAGACTGCCTGGCATTGACATTTATTGCTCATTCATTGTTATTTTATGCTTTATGACATTCTGTATTATTTTAATCCAATTTAAATTATTATGTTATGTTATGTTATTTATTACTATTTGACGTTTTCAAGTAATCAATTGTATTCTATGAAATAAAATATTTTGAATTTGAATTTGAATATATATATACTATACGTAATATAACCCCATAAAGAAATATTTTGAACAATGACTTCTATTCGATTCAATAGTACAAAAATTATAACGCCCGCCCAGTATGTGGCTAATTGTCCATGGAACAGCTGTGCAGGCATGCAGGGCACTCTAGTAGGTGAGACATTGTCTGAGTAAAACCCATTTCTCTACATTGGATCTGGAATGGCCCACCTGAGTTTTTAGATGGTTTAAGGGTTTTTTAATAGGCCAATCGAACAATGTCTGTTACATCAATAGTAGACTAATTTCAATAGCCGTTTCTTAAGTGACAAGTGACAAATTGAGTAAAGAAAGCTTTTCCCTTTTTACTTTCGTAATTATTCTAAAAAGGGATATATTATATTGCATATCAAATAAATAATCGCCTATCAATACATACTCATCATTTATATTCTTTTTTGCATCAAATAACTTACTTCACTACAGATAAACTAAATGTTTAACAAAACTCAAACTGCAGATAATTGGAAATTACACATCAATATGACATTCCTTTTTTCCTCATAATGCAATACAGTTAAATTTATTTTTGTACAAAAATACTACATGCATAGCATAAATACTGACTGCACATCAAATTTACCATATTTCATAGCAAAATAACTATCCCCGTCGCATATTAACCAGTAAGTACAATAAAATCTGTTCATCATATTTGTCTTAATTTTCATGAAGCCATGCTCGGTAAATTTAATGATTATTATAACAAAAAATCCTTTTACATTGCATTATTTCTAAAAGCAGAACAACTTAACTGAAAAACATCGCGCGTTTTTTCGTCACTGGAGTAAATAATATAAAAATAAAAGCTATAGTTATGGCATAGGTCAATTATGGGTAAAGTAGTAGGTTAGGTTAGGTTAGAACTGCGACCATAACATAGCTAATCTTTGTGATACTCCGACCCCTTTTTGAATCTACCCACTAAATAAAATAATATTATACTACCTACCTACCAATTTCTTATTATCATAGATCGTAACAGACGACAGTACGTGGCGCCACCTGCAGAAGCTAAAAATGTGCCTATTGGGCAAAAAAGGAAGCGTGGACGCCCCGCGAAAGCAAGACCCGCTTTAATAATTCAATAAATTACAATTTTGTATCTAATTTTATATTTTTTTTGCTGATCTCATTATGTGATAATTAATAAATAATAAGATGACTGTGACTAATAAAATGTTGTTTGATCTAGAAAAACTGCTGTAAATATTATAAAAATAGAAGCTATATTTAAAAAAAAAAGTGTTAACATGTATAATGTGCATTAAGATTATTAGTTGTGCATTGATAAAAAAGCTTTTACTTTAGGAAAAATTGCTGTGCGCTGTGAAAATAAATTGTAGTGTGTTTAGTGATATTTTGAGTTGAATATTTTGTTGTGCAATCAGTAATTTTGATGGGAATTCGGTATTTAATTGCATAGAAAAAGGATATTTTATGATTTGCGTTTAAATACTACCCTTCTAAAAATACTTGTACTTTATGAAGTGGTTTCGATTTTGTGAGGCATCGAAAATATTTCAGAAAATTGCGTAAGTCTTATGAAACGAATTATTTAAAAACAGATTCAAACTTTGACTTGGCAATGTTTATTGTGGACTCAGTAGTAATGTAACCTGTTTGTTGAAAAAAATAAAAAAACCACGCCTGCTCTAGGAATAACTCCTGTGTCGCGGGGGTCTTCACAAACATACATTTCACTCACCCAGAGTCAGAACAAATCTTTGTGAATCACATAAAGATTTGTCCCATGTTGGTATCGAACCCCCAACACCAGCGTTGTTGAAAGCAGCAAGCAACCGCTTTAACCACTATGCGAACCGTGCAATTAGTTTGTAAGGATAAATAAAATCAGGTACATATAACACCAATACCTAATGATGTTGAAGCTATATTAACAACATACTGATGAGTAAAGGCAGGATGTGTTAATTATCGCGATAATGAATGGATAGTGTTAATAAGGTGTAAGGTTTCTGCAATAACAAGTGATAAAAAATAAATAAGTATAAATATAAATATCTCACAACTTACACACAACGCCATTTAGTCCCAAACTAAGCAGAACTTGTACTATAGGTAATAGAATAGCTGATACAAATACATATATATTTACTTTTTTTTTTGTAAATACATACTTTATATACATAGAAACACCCAGACTAAGACGAACCCCCACGTTCATGCACACAAAGATTTGTCTTAAGCGGGAATCAAATCGCAGGCAGGTACACTATAATTATGTATTTTATAAGCGTCTATTCTTTAGATATATGAAAAATAAATTTAGGCTCCTAAAAAACTAAGGCCAGCTTCATTTGTGACAGTTATTCAAAAAGTTATTCTGCCTATCTATTGGACGAACCTTCATAATTTTATGACTAGTAAGCTCGCCCACATAGTTACCTATTGCTAAAGGAAGCATTTTAATTTGTGACCAGAATTTTGTATACTAATTGTATTTATAAAGGATGTCCTTTGTTGTTTGTAATAGGTAATAGAAGTAAAATAAGTTGATAAGCCTTTTTTCTGGCCTCCCTTCTTTTCCACATCTCAAAAGGGTGTCTTTCCAACATTAAACCATCGTTCTTTACTGGGAGAATGCTGAATATAAGATTCAATCTTACCAGGGTTCCAAATAATCAAGATAATTATTTTCTCTGACAATTTTCGGATAATTTATCCATCATGATTAATTACTTTGTCTCCTTATTATCGTACTGTGTAATACTGTAGTACTCCAGTGTCGGTTCATATGCCATGCAGATCCTCCATTTATCATCCCATTAATTAAACAGTTTCCAGCTAGCCAGCTTTATAAAATGCAAACTGTAGGCGCTGTAAGCTATGTTAAAATCTGTTTACCGACTCTGACTATATGAGCCCTTTTGCAATCCTATATCTTATCTTCTGTTTGCATTTTTAGATAGCCGATAAGTTCTCGTAATTCATACGATTTAAACAATATTTATGATATAAATACTTCATTCATACATATACTTCTTGTTGAATTTCAAAACTTGGATCGATAAAAACCTTTGCACGAACGCCGCCATCTACTTTAAAAAAAAATAACCAGATTCACATTGTATCTAACATTGAGGTCAATAGCCTATTATGCGATGGTTAGTTAGACGAGCATAGACGGAGACTATCTACCGTTATATTGGATCTGAAAGTATCATAACATTAACATTACTAACCTGTGTTGGTAATGTTAGCTTCTTGATGGTCACTGTCTGTACAGTGCCCGCGACCTCGTTCGCTTATACCTGGAAAATCTGTGAATGTGAAGGTCTCCAGGCTGACTGACACCAGTGACACCAGATCGATGATGATAAGTTCTGAAATTCCAAATACCGTAGAAATAAAATAGACTCCTTACAAATCTTTAGTAACATACAACTTCTAGATTGAACGCGTGTTTATAAGCACGTTTCGCCGAGTTATAAATACGGGTAGCTCATGAAAATTTCCAGTGATTCAGACGGAGCATTGAAAGCTGAAAACTCAGTATTTACTAATAAATTATTCGTCTGTTTTTTTAATGTAAACACTAAAACAAATTAAATTACTTACAGAAGCAAATGGGCCTGCATTTATTCTAATAAATAACAGCGCCTTCTAAACAACGACTGTGGTATTAGAAAGCTGGCACCAGCTTTAACTAGAAAGAACTATAGGTTTTAAATTACATTATTCCCACTGCGCGAGCACAGCTGCTCGTTCCAGATAAAATTTACTTCAAAGTTTAGAAATGTATTGGTTTTGACAGCTTTTAGCCGGCCCGGGGAAAATATTGTATAAAATTTGACAGTTGAATTGTTGCAAAAGTATAACCGTAAATTTTGTTTATGTTACATCTTGACATCAATTATATCTGGCTAGTACTGCTGCATCACGGCATGAAACTATGATAAGACCTTTATGCCGATTTATTGCCGATATACTTCTCTCTGGTCTCTTAAAGTCCTCGGCTTTAGCTTGTTTTTTATGGCTATCAGATAATATTGATCTGCCGTTTTACTCAGTTTTAATTCTCTTATTGATCTCTTCTTACTAAAGTTAAAACTCGTCGAATATAGAACCTCCTGCTTTTTTTGAAGTCGATAAAATAGTCTTGAAAGGAACAGCTTACCAGTCTGTACATTTGTATTGTATGACAATCTTATATTTTTGTTATAGATTACTCTTCAAGATGAATCCATTAAGAACAAGGTCAGAGTCATCATGGTCAACTTTTCGAGGACCACAGTCAACAAAGATCTCGTCAACAACATCTACTTGGACGTCGATAATAATAAAGGTAAGGAATTTTCCCTTTTGATAACCAAGAAGGTGAAGACTTGCTCCCAGAAATAAAAACTTCACCAACAAAAAGGTTTTGGTACAGGTTTCCTTTTCTGGATATCTTTTTTATTGTCACAGGAGTTAACAAAACGAGTACTGTAGTCCTGTGGTGAGGCAACCCAGTTCTAATAGGTTCATCGAATCATAAGTCTGGTTCCGTTGAATTCTAGTTAAAGTAATTTTACGATCAGAACCACTCTGCTAAAATCGGAACAGATTGAATGGAGTCTGGTTGAATAACTGTTTTATCTCAAGACTGCCTTGTGTCATGAACTCGACTGCAGCTGAATGCAATTATGCTAAACAGACACTGGAATCGTTCCAAATCATACATTCATTGTTTTAGGGTGGAATTAATTTTAAATTGCCAAAACTACTGTTATTTAAGCTTACTCATACAATAATGTGTTACTTACTCTATATGCGAAACGAATTATGATTTAACTAGCCACTATAACCAAAATAGTTCAGTCAAATGATGAAGACATTTCCACTGGCGACTTCAGGTCATAAACATCTATAAAAGACTGAAGATGCATGGCATCATCACAGAATTACGATGTCATGCCTCCTGTGCCTATCACCTTCCTTGGCTCATTTATTTTCACCTAACTGGAGAAGTGGCGTCGCTTCTATTTGGCGACAGGATAAAGATGGGTCGGGTGTCTCCTCCCTTGGATTCCTTCACCAACACTACCAGGAAATGACTGCTTATGAGTTTCATTTCTTTCAGACCTAAAAGGCAAGAAGTCAGTATACATGATCACAAACGTGCTGATGGCGAAGACTATCGAGTTCCGTGTCACCCGAGGCACCTCCTCCCGGATCTTCCACCTAGGAAACGCATCTCCTCTCGTCTTCGGACTGGAGGAGTTCCTGATCGGAGATGACGGAAAACTTACTGCCAAGGTAGGTTGAACACTTAAATATCTTTCTTTATCATAACCCTGTATTGTATGGCAGAGGTGTATGTATAACACCCACGGTTCCCCTGCAATGTTTACGTACCATGTGATAGGGCGTGAGCCTATCGCCATCTACCGAGCACTCCATGCTGCTATTGAGAATTTCTTGTCGGCGATTTCATTGATGAGTTCCAATTACAACGCGAAACGTACGGAAAGACGATGCATACTGTCAAAAGATTCGTGGATTGGAGCAAGGCTTGGATGGCTAAGTGCTAAAGGGATAGGCTGGAATCCTAAAGTCGCGGGTTCTAATCCCGCTTCAAGTCCAAAAGTTCTTTCGACTGTTCTTAGTTTAGTATCTGTCTGATTTTAGTACAGAATATACTTAGTAGTAGGTACTAGGATATACCTCTAAGTAGTCTAATAAAAAAGTTGCCAAGTTTCTGTTACGTAGTTTATTGTAAACAACACAATAGACCGCTTACAAGGTTGAAGTATCTAAGTGTTTTTATACCAGGAACCTGTTTTCTGACTACGCCATATAACAAGAAGTAAACACTCATCTTTGACGATAAACAAACACCTGTCTATGATTATAGCGAAGGTGTTTAAGGAAAGTCAATGGGTTTAAAGCAATTTAACGAAAATATTGACGGAATTTAAGAAGTATTAAACCAAAATAGCTGTTTTGGAGCGCAAAAAACAATGTCTCTGTTGATATTAATTGTCTTTATTAAAAAGAAACAATTTGAATGTAATTATCCTTCTTGACCTCACCTCGATTAATTAAATTGAGTGCACGGTTGGCGTAATGGTTAAAGCGGTCGCCTCGCCGCTGTCAACTGCACTGGTGTTGTGTGTTCGATCCTCCCACGAGACCATTACGTGTGATCCACAATGATTTATTCTGATTCTGGGTGTGTTTTGAGAGTGTGGAATATATGTCCGACACAGTAGTAACTGCTAGTGCAGGCGTCGTTTACAAAGAACTTAACTATTTTTATCATAAACATACTGCTCTATTTCACAGCATGTTTATAAAAAATCAATAACAGTGATCAAAACAGTTCAAAACACGGGCTATGCTATAGTGCTTCTAACTAGTCCATTAACGGTGACCTTCACTCTTCGATCAAGTTGGACACAAACATACATTTCTCACACATAACACACCCAGAGTCAAAACAAATCTTTACGGATCACACAAAGAATTTTCCCGTGTGGGGATAGACACAACACCAGCGCAGTTAAAAACAGCAAGGCGTCCGTTTTAACCACTACGCCAACCGTGCACTCAATTAGAAGCTGCCGAAGTTTAAATGAAACAACTGTCCCTTAGTTATTGTTATTATACGTACGTACTTTCCCACGGTATCAGTGTATGTGGATTTTCCTTATAAAGCAACTCAATAATGATTCACGACAAAATATTATTCGATAATGTTATTGTTACGTTTCCAATTATCACATTTTCATGATCAAATTGAATAGCAAATAGTTAAATTTTTAGCTATAGTGTGAGATTTTACAAGGCTTAAAATTAAAAGTGTTTTAAAATTTCGGATAGCTTAATAATATCAGCCCTGTATCTATACATGTCCCACTTGTGGGCTAGGGCCTCTTCTCTTGATGAGAAGGGTTAGGGCATAGTCTACCACGCTAACCTAGTGCGGATTGGTAGACTTGGTAGACACACTCTTAAGCACTTTATAGGCACTCAGGCATGCAGGTTTCCACGATGTTTTTCTTCACCGTTATCGAGCGCTAATTTATATGATAAATACACACATATCTTCGGAAAGACGAATCTTAACGATTTATTGACAGAGGTGTGTGCCGTGGGTTCGAATCCAAGACCGGACTTCGCAGTTCTACGGTCGGCCTTGGTTTTCGGCTAATGCTGCTTATCGGACCTACCTTTATTTTTCAAGAATCTATGAACCCTTTTGATATTTAAAAAGGGTTTTAATTACTGCCGTACCGTAATTAGAGCAAGACTACAATTTACACTTGACCCCTGACATTTTGCTGTCGACACTTTACTGCGACTGAACCTAGTTAAAACTGGGTTAATTTTTAGGTAAAAGTTCACATCTTTGGCGATTCAAAGAAGGTGTCAAAATTTTGCTTCGGTATAGCTAACTAGTGAAAATGCGGACTTCCAACGTATCTTAATAAATGTACGGATCACTTTGGTTTAGCAATTACTTCTGTCGGCTGATTCAAGGCGGCCTTGATGGTCTAGTGGTAAGCGTATTCGCCTCTCACTGCGAGGTTTTGGGTTTGATTCCCGGTTCGGGCAAAAAGTTATTTGTGAACTCTCCGTCAGGAAATTCACAATAGCAGCACTGAGTTGGAATTGTGCCCGGCGGATGGCGGGTGTTGTGCATCTCTGCCACACCCTTCTGAGTTATATAGGCGTAATGTTATGTCGGCTCATTCAATATCTAAACGGTAATTTCGACTGCTTTCAATAATAATAATAATAATAATAATAATAGCTTCCTATAACAACCATACGTCCGAGTCGACCATCAGATTCACGTGGGGGGCGGACACGCGATACATTAAGGGTAGTTTAGGATATACTGGCAAGCTTTTTGGAGACTTCTATGCGACGGGCTGGCCAGCGTTTGTTGTAAACTGACGTTGTCTGGTTTGTTGAGCAGGAGTTTACCGTGGAAGGTTGTTTGGTGTTTTTTGAATTACCCTTTATAATACTGGCGCGGCCAACATGGCACTGGAAACCCATTTATGGAGAAGATGTTATTAAGAAGTAAACGTTTAGGGCCGCTGTCCGGGGGCGATCGCCGGAGCACACCTGGAGCTGACGCTGGGTGTTACAGCATACGATCCGTCAGTGGAGAGGAATTGAATAGGCGGGTTCCCTCCGGGTCTCTCGAAAATACTACAGCCAACCATAATGACAGACAGACTGACCTTGACAATATTAGTTTGAGTTCCACACAATCTATTACAATAGTTGAACCATACAGCCCATCAACAGTATCTTATGTACCAACACCAGTATCATCTATAGAAGAAAACTCACGTGGGACACCCACACCAACCTTGACTGTTGCGCAGGGGGTTAATACCTTTTTACCTGCGTCCACCAAGGCTGGCAAACCGAGAGTACGCATGAGATGGAGTGAAGAAGTCAACATGTTTATCATGCGTACCTTCTTATACATTACGAAATTAGAAACAGACATGACTACATACAGACAACAACTACACGAACTTTTCTCTCGACAATATCCTGAAATAAATGTGAGTGAGCAGCGAATCTCAGATCAAAGAAGAACAATCGTGAGAAATAAACTACTGTCACAAGAACTACTGAACCGAATAAAAGAAGAAGTTAGTAAGCAATTAGAAGAAGAAGCGGACAACAGCAATCAGGATGATCATATTAATCTCTCGAATAGGATTTTAGGGCAGAACCAACTCTCATCACAATCTAACAACCCACCACTCACTCTTCATCAATTAGGAACACAAACACAAGAACAATCATATACACAAGTATCACACTCATCTACACAAACAGAAACTGAAATATTAACTTTAGAGAACGATATTGAAAATCTGACAAATCAAAACCTAGTATCAGATTTATATGTACAAGAAATGCAAGACAAATTTAGAACAGCAATAACACAGTATTCGGGAATGAACCCAGCTTCTCGCCCAAAATTACCTAAATTGAAGTATAGCAGAAAACTCTTACAGCTAACGCAGTTGTTTAATCAAAATATACTGAGCCGGTTTCTTACCAATGATACACCATTAATAGACTTACACACGCTCATATATTGCACAGCATTAGTTATATCAGAAGAACTTGGTTTCAAAATAACTGAACACATACATGCGGCCAGGTCCAGAACCGAGAAGCCTCCATGGCAAATACGACTAGAAAAGGACATTGAGAAAATTAGAGCAGACTGTGGCAGACTTACTCAATATATTAATAACAATAGATCTGCGAAAGTAGTAAAAAGAGTGGAAGCTATATTTAAAACTAGGAACATACATACAAGACATGAAAATGACAATAGGAAACCTGAAGAATTTCTCGATACTCTGAAACAAAAGTTAGCATTAAAGGTATATAGACTTAAAAGATATAAGAAATCACAAAAACGGAAGGATGATAATATATTATTTAAATCTAATGAGAAAATGTTTTATAGAACTCTACTAACACCTCAGTCTAATACACACATACTACAAAACATAGAAATACCCACCAAAACACAACTTGAAACATTTTGGGCAGGAATATGGGAGGAACAAATAGAACATAACGACAAAGCAGAATGGATCACTGTAGAAGAGGAAAAATGGAATACAATAGATGAAATGGAATTTGATGAGATAACAGAAACAGATATTACTAACATTACAACTAGACTACATAACTGGAAATCACCAGGCATTGACAAAATTCATAATTTCTGGTATAAAAAACTAACCTCATCACACAAAGCCTTAGCTAAAAGCTTAACTGACATCATTCTTGGCAAACACACTATACCAGAGTTTTTAGCAACGGGCATAACGTACATGTTACCAAAAATAGCACATTCACCACAACCATCACAATACAGACCTATTACCTGTTTACCCACCATATACAAAATCCTTACATCGGCACTAACTAGGAAAATTACCATACACATTGAACACAATAATATACTAGCAGAGGAACAAAAAGGTTGTAGAAGGGGCCACATGGGGTGCAAAGAACAACTTGTCATAGATTCTACAATACACAAACAAGCAACAACAAAAAATAGAAACCTGCACTGCACTTACATAGATTATAGAAAAGCATTTGACAGTATTCCTCATTCCTGGTTGTTGAAAACTTTGCAGATATATAAAATAAACCCGAAAATAAGAGATTTTATGCACAATATTATGTCTTACTGGAAAACATCTCTACAATTAAATAGCAACAACAATACAGTCACAACCCGTCAAATAGCGATTAGGAAAGGTATTTACCAGGGTGACTCTTTAAGTCCCCTATGGTTTTGTCTCGCTCTCAATCCATTATCACACATGCTGCATCGCTGCCGAGTCGGATATAGCCTTAAAAACAATTCAGAAGAATCTCTTATTTCTCACTTAATATATATGGATGATATTAAATTGTATGCAAAAGCAGATAAAGATATGAAAAAATTAGTAGACACCACATCTAAATTTAGTACAGATATAAATATGCAATTTGGTTTGGATAAATGTAAGACTTTGCACATAGTAAGAGGCAAGATTCGACCCGGCAGCTATGCAGTCGATGAAAATAACGCAATTACAGCCATGGAATCTACAGATCTTTACAAATATTTAGGTTATAAACAGTTAAAAGGTTTAGACCACACAGAAATTAAAAACACATTAACAACTGAATATAAAAGAAGAGTAAACGCCATATGCAAATCTCAACTCTCAGGTAAATCACTAATAAAAGCCATTAACACATTTGCCATTCCGATATTGACGTACTCTTTTGGCGTAATAAAATGGTCTAAAACTGATATTGAGCAATTAGAGAGAACTACACGCACTACACTCACAAAACATAACCATCTACACCCCAAATCTGCTACAGAAAGACTAACCATCAAAAGACCAAATGGAGGTAGAGGTCTTATTGACATACATCATCTCTGGCAAAAACAAATACGCAACATTAAAACATTTTTTCACTCAAAATCACAAACAAGCAACATACACAAAGCCATTTGTCAGAACGATTCCAACTACACTCCACTTAATCTTAACCAACACCAAAATACACAAAATCCAAATAGTACTGATCCACAAACACAAAAAATAGAAACATGGAAAAAGAAAACACTACACGGCAGACACCCTCATGATTTAGAACACGCACATATTGATAAAACAGCATCCAATCAATGGCTCAAAAGTGGAAACCTATTCCCAGAAACAGAAGGATTCATGATTGCCATACAAGACCAAATTATAAATACTAAGAACTATAGGAAATACATAATAAAAGACTCCTCAGTCACAAACGACAAGTGCCGAAAATGTAACACACAACCCGAAACCATCCAACACATAACAGGAGCATGTATTACTCTAACACAAACAGACTATACACACAGACACAATCAAATAGCCAACATTATACATCAAAAATTAGCACACAAATACAACCTTATACACAACACAAACACCCCTTACTATAAATACACTCCACAAACTATCCTAGAAAACGCTTCACATAAACTTTATTTTGATCGTGCCATTCTCACAGATAGAACTATACATTATAATAGACCTGACATAACACTAGTAGACAAATTAAACAAAACTACATACCTAATAGATATTGCTGTCCCGAACACTCATAATTTACAGAAAACCATTGTAGAAAAAATAAGTAAATACGCAGAATTAAAAGAAGAAGTCACTAGGATATGGATACAAGATAAAGTTTATGTTGTACCTATCGTCCTTTCTACCACAGGAGTTATTCCCAAGCATCTACACCATAGTTTAAAGATGTTAGATTTAAAAGAACACATCTACATCATGCTACAAAAAGCTGCAATTTTAAATACCTGTAGGATAGTGAGAAAGTTCTTACAAATTGACGAAAACGAAGTTACAACACAACACATTGTAGGCCCATAACCCCACACAAACACAACATACTGCATTTACTTGGTTTCGGCCCGTAAATGTGGTAAATACCAGCAAACTGCTGAGAAAAAAGATTCCCAAAATAAAAATAATAATAATAATAATATAGTGTGTTCTCGGTTTCTTCTATACAATAACAAGCAGGTACAAAAAATGTGTTACACGAACCCTGACATATTTAGCACATTACTTATGTTCTACCATTAACCACTTGAGTACACACATTATGATCATGCATTTCTGTTCCCACTGTATCGCTAACAGTGACTCTGACCCAGATTCGACGCATAATAATGACGTCATTATGCGGTTTATGCGATAAACTGAATTCATTGACATAGAATTTAGTTCATGCTCTCGAAGTGGTGTGGTGACTACTGGTCACTATAAACTTATTAGATACTAGCGACCCGCCCCGGCTTCGCAGGGTACAATGCTGATACTAAATACACTACAGAAAAACTGTGAACGTTGTATATAAAAACACAGCGCCTGCCTGCCACAGCCTATGTCACTCACTGAAAAAATGATTAAAATCGATCCAGTAGTTTGATTTATTCATTACTGCCCGTGGCCCGCACGCGTTAAATTTGGAGTAAAACAATTCCCCCTTTCTATGCATGTATTATACATAAGAACCTTCCTCTTGAATCACTCTATCTATTGGAAAAAACCGCATCAAAATCCGTTGCGTAGTTTTAAAGGTTTAAGCGCACATAGGGACAGAAAAGGCGACTTTGTTTTATACTATGTAGTGATATAGATAGAGAGTTTTTAAAGTACATAGTACATTTCTGTCTTAAACTACCTTTCTGTAAATCTTTTACACTAATGTCCATCCAAAGGTTGCCTGGAAGAAATCGCGTTAAGCGATAAGGCCGCCCTTGCATATATTGTTATTTAAACTTTCGTACAAAATGTATTTTCTTTGTTGTATGCGCAAATAAAGTTTTATCTATCTATCTATAGTTGAGTCTTATTTAAATATGTACAATGGGCGGTCTTATCACTATTAAGTGATATCTTTCAGGCAACCTTGGGATGGACAAGAATAAGTAAATAGACATATTGATCAGTGGTGTAGTCATTGATCTACAAAGGGTTTTGTGGATCAATGGGTGTAGTGTAATAAATTATACTTATTATAATAAATATTACTTATTTGGCTCTATCTAGATATACTAGCCAATCAAGCCAGGTAACAATATTTTCTTTGTGGTTTTCCATTTTCTAGATTGATTTTGCTTTGGCCTTTGCTAAAGCAAGCACGTGGGAGGGCACGGTTCTGTTCTCATGATGATCAGGGGTTTTGCGTATTGTATACCTGCTATACAGTAATATAAATTTAATAAGCAATATTCGAGCCTCACATAAAGAATTCTAACCATGTCTTCAATTACTATAAATTGGAAGAGCGACGGAGGGCACGGTTCTGTTCTCATGATGAGCAGGGGTTTTGCGTATTGTATACCTGCTGTACAGTAATATAAATTTAATAAGCAATATTCGAGCCTCACATAAAGACTTTTATAGAGGTCTTCAATTACTATAAATTGGAAGAGCGACTGAACACTTTCCGATAGCTGGATACAGCAATTTCATGACATGGGCAAGTTTAACTTTCCCTGCTAGTTAAACTTACTCTAACTGGCTATTTTATTTCTGTACTACCGCATTGCGCATTTACTTTGTTGCCACCAAGTAAAATGCAAACAAAAACTGTTAGTCCTTGGTCATGACTGCTACTTCACGGCTATTGATTGCCTTTTCGAGCTATCGGTCTATTGGAATCTTATCTCTATTACTCATATACATATCTTGTAGATAGCACAGGTTTTTTCCGTATAGATTATACGAAAACACGTAAACACAATAAAATTTAAAGGATTTAGCAGAACAATCGCCGAGGTTTTTCTTTCAAGCGATTATTGTTATGATTTTTAATAATATCGCATGG
The DNA here is from genome assembly GCA_905147285.1 of Hypena proboscidalis. Lineage (NCBI taxonomy): Eukaryota > Metazoa > Arthropoda > Insecta > Lepidoptera > Erebidae > Hypena > Hypena proboscidalis. The sequence goes on from LR990147.1 coordinate 6,549,241, forward strand.
AAGTAGGTATGCATTTGTGTGAAATAGGTGTTTGTTTGCTTAAAATAACATGAATTGAAATTGAAAATAATAAATTTCATGTCGACGGCCATTTTATTATAGGTCCACAAACCAACGCATCGTCATGAAAATCTTAATAATTTTTTGATCTATAGTTTTATTTAATTAAATTGCAGATGACCGTACCAAAACAAGAATCGTGTCCGATTTGAACGAAACGTACGTAAGTTTTATAAGGAAGTGAATGATGAATTCTGTCACGTAATTCAACATCGTCCATTGTATGTTATAGATAGTCGTAGCTATGATCAAATGTGAATAGTCTGCTCTTTACGTGTATACGGCACAACGCCTGTGCCAGCAATCCTTTTGAGTGAGACAGGAGTTGTGCCGTAACCGCGTAAACTGCAGACTATTTCTTATTAGATCATGGTCGTAGGTCTTCATTGCTCGCTCAATGGACAATCATAAGATGGTTTGTGTGTTTGACAGAATAAGAAATCAGAGCATAAACCCTCAACAATACATTCCATTTGTGATTAAATAAATTGAATTATTACATCATAAAATCCCAACACTTGCGTGTTCGTATCTTGTTGAAACACTCAACATATCAAACAATTGCAAATAGTGCGTATGCGCATTACATTTCATCAAACAGTTTGATTGTTTGTTTATTTGATGTATCATGATTTTTATTTTTGTGTGCTATTTCTGTATTAGCTCGTCACCCATAAACCGGCGGTATATTCATAGTGGAAACTTCTGGGGAGGAAAATTGCAAATGTACTAGTATAGTCTAGGGTATCGTTACTCGTCCATGATCAGACGAAAATTTTCCTCAGAGTATTAATGAATTTGCCGTTGAAATTGTTTTGCGGCGAGGGTTTTAGAGTCATAGTCTGCGGATTCGTCACGATGTCATTTACACCCCGTATATCATGTCATAGACCCTGGGCAATGAATGAAGATGCTGCTACATTACCCATCCAATATAGTCCCGTTTGAAACATTACCAAGTGTAGAATGCTAAATTATTGCCAGATAACAATTAATTTATGAACGTAAGCAATCTAAATCGATAAAGAGCTTCTCTTTGATGCACATTATTTGGCAACGCGCCCATGCTCTGAAGAGCCAATTTGGAAAATTTACATGACAACGTATTGACTGCGGAAGGTGGCCAAAACTCATAATATTATTGGAACTCATAATAACACTTAAGATAGGAAACACGTCAATAACGTCAACTATGTTACCTTGAATACCATTTTGGCATAGTGTTTGGTTGAATGTTTAGGTTGCCAATCATTCTTTACGGTTATTATAAAATCTTGGCATTTCATGAGCTGAGTCAGTAAGGCGTTTAATAAGAAACTGTCTTTTAGTAACAGTCGTTACCGAGAATGGTTTGGCGGGCACGTTTCACCTGATATATTTTGGTCCATGTGATAAATATATAAACATCTCGCAACTTACACACGATGCCATCTATTCCCAAACTAAGCAGAACTTGTACTATGGGTACTAGAATAACTGATACTAATACATATATATACTTTTCTTTTGTAAATATATATGTACTTATTATACATAGAAACACCCAGACTAACACAAACCCCCATGTTCATGCAGACAAAGATTTGTCTTAAAGCGGGCATCGAACCCGCGACCGGCGTCACAGGCGGGTACACCCCATTCCGCCATCCGGTCGTCATGTCTTTTAGGTACACTTTCGAGAAATTTCAGACGGAAAATAACCCGAACTCTTAATCCTTTCTATAATAGTTATAAACACTTTTTGGTTTTATTGCTCTCTTCGTTACTGAAGTATTCATAAAATAAATTATAAACTCATAATTAAATGTGGTTGACCTGATTAACTTTATGTGTCGCATAATTAACTGATGTTTTGAAAACGCACGTCATTCTGGATTGTCCTCAGCTATTTTTTAAGAGAGTCAATTTCATTGCATTGTTCGTGGTTAGGAATTAAATAAGACATTGCAAGGCTAGCTCTAAAATTGGCTACATGACTAATTGATACAAATGAAATACGATAAATATCGATATAAGAATCATCATTAAAATAATCACTTTGATATCAGATAGCCTTCATGATATATACTTTTTTAAATTCTCATTAATAAATAGACTCGCCCAAACGCTATATGAAATATTGCGTTTATGGAAATGGTGATTGAATGAAGTTTTTGCATAATTTATAGAGTGCAATAAAACATTTATTGTATTGTCACACTCGGTAGCATTTCTTAATCGCAGTGGTTATTATAAAGATAAGATTTCTATTATATAAGATTACTGTTATTTACAACAGTAATATTGCTTTTTGTTTATAATAAACTGAACCCTTATTATTATAGATGTTGATTGTGATTGAATTAGATTAAAACGTGATTTTTTTGTACTAATCAGTGTGTTATGCCGACACATGAATCATCAGATTCATGTGAACAATGGAATAATTACATTTCGTAACTGTTGTGTATGTAGGGGACATTTTTTCTAGTCATAATTAGCAATTCCGTTTACGCTAATGACTAACAAAGTAAATTAAATACTTTTCCTCTCATGAATATGCTAGAACGAGCTAAAATTTCAATAGGGTCCCAAGTAGCACGTAAGTGTCGTCAGAATCAATTATACAGCCAATATAGAACTTAAAGTGTTATAAGAGACGTATAAGAGAGTCAGGAAAGGTAATAAGCGTTATAAGAGTGTTACAATCCGCTATTATACAGCTCAGCTGTATATAGGCTTTATTATGGTATCTGCGTACACTTGAGGTGTTATATCGGAATATTACAACTCTACTATACAGCTTTAATAATTGTGTAACACTCCAAGCTTATTTCTACGGCTAAAGCTGTATAAAGGCTGTATTATAGTGTTACTTGACACTTGTTGCTGTACAAAGGCATATGCTAACTCCATTATAACACTAGTTTTTATGGTGTAATTTAACACTCTTATAAGTATTAAAGCTGTAATAGTTACTTCTAAGAGAGTATTATAGAACTAAAAAGATAAATGACAGCTATAGCACAGCTATAGTACAGCTTTAGTCTGTATTATTGACGGAGACGTCAAATCAATGTCGCAGTCAGGAGATGGATTGAAAAGGAATATTTGAATATAAGGAATTACAACTTTAATGATAGTGAACCAATATTGACTGAAAGAAAAAACCATTCAACCACACCGACAATGCATAGCTCCAATGAGGGTTCCGTACGAAAAAAAAAAAAAAAAGAAGGAGAAAATAACATTATTAATTGCTTCCTTCGCCATCATAACACCCCTTTTGATTCCCAGGAACTTGGCACTATGCAAAGTTTTTTTGACATTTTTCTTCAGTTTCTATTATCTTGAACGACATATTATTCTGAAAAATAAAGAAAATACCTTAATAAATTAATCGTCAAAATGGTTTTAGAGATTTTAATTCTTTATACGTATCTCTAAAGAGGTTATTAGTTATTATCTAAATGAAGAGCATAATACAGCCTATTGAATAAAAATATTCTAAAATTACTCTAATTAGAAGTTAAAAGCTGTACAATACACTTCATTTATTCCATAGTACAGCTACTGGCGCTATATTGCTCTTCAAATAGTGTTAGGGCTGTTTAAAATTGACGCCATTTTCTAATAAACAAAAACATATTAGATGATTCTAAAAACAAAAAGAATTGACATTATTTTGCATTATCTTTAGCCGTATCATGTTTACTAGCTTATATAACGTTAACTTGGCCTTTTCCTTATTACTTGAAATTAAAATGAGAGATAATTCTATCAAAACAAAATTAGATTCTAGTTCATCCTTCATGTTTAAATAGAAAGTCTCTTTTGTTTATTAAATCCCGCTTAAGTTATGTCTCTTATTTCTAGATAATCGTCATAAAAAACTAGAAATTATTTACTATCTTATATTCGTGGCACAAGGGTTTTGGCGATACAGTTTTTGGGCATTGCATTTTGCCTATGTTTTTTCTGTCGGACTTGCTACATCGACGTTGCGTTTTTGTCACCATTCCCTTTTCAAAAATACGATAAAAACACGACAAAATCTCTCTCGCGCTCGTTAACTAGTCCCCCAGAGGTAGAACTATCTCTACAGCATGGTTCATCAAGGTCCAAACACAAAAAGATCTTTCTTATCAAAACAAATCAATAAAATTCGAATGTCTGTTTTTAATGTCAAAATAACATTGTTTTTTTCAGTTGATATAGTTATTTGCACGATATCAATGCCTAAAATACAATATTTGTTTGGCTGTCTGTCTGTTCGTATCAACTAATCTTCTAAACTGCTGGACTAATACTGATAAAATTTAAGATGCAGGTAAATGACTATAAGGCGAGTGACATAGACTACTTTATATTTATGTACTACCACGCAGACAAAACCACAGGAGAAAGTTAGTTTATTCGTTTGTTAGCGCTCATTTCGGACACTACTGATCGGGCATCAATAATTATTTTCGTGTTTGATAGTGTAACAAATTCAAATTCAAATATCATTTATTCAAGTAGGCTTAGCAACACAAGCACTTTCGAATCGTCATTTTTAAAAAAGTATAATCATAATATTAAAATTAAAATTGCAATTATTAAAATTAAAACTGTTATTTACAGTTTAATATCACACTAGGATCGTCAAATCTTAAAACTAAAAATTGTATACAAAATACTACTTGTGTAGATGTATGTCATAGTCAGTAAATGTCAAAAATAAAAACAATACAAATTAAGACATTATGATTAATTCAAATAATGCAATAAATAATTCATTTTATCAAAATACAAAATTAGTCCCACGGTGCTTTATCTATCGTTCATGTAGTCTTGTGTACTAACTATTAATAAATGTTTTTGAATATTTAACATTACGCTAAACTCCACGGAGCAGTGCAGTAAGGTATAACGCGGTTTAAAGCGCGGGCAAAAGCTATTATAAAATATTACGACCGGATGGCGGAGTGGGTAGAATACCTGCCTGCGACGCCGAGGTCGCGGGTTCGATTCCCGCTTAAGACAAATCTTTGTGTGCATTAACATGGAGGTTTGTCTTAGTCTGGGTGTTTCTTTGTATAATAAGTATGTATTTACCAAAGAAAAGTATATAATGTATTAATATCAGTTATTCTAGTATCTACCCAAAATACAAGCTCTGCTTAGTTTGGGACTAGATGGCGTTGTGTGTAAGTTGTGAGATATTAGTGAGATATATTTATTAGCAGGTAAAGATTACACAATTATTATTATAACAGTCTGCCCCTGAGATGTCCGGATACGTAACACGACAACATGACATCTGTTATATTTTTTTAATGTTAGAGTTCTTTGCTCTTTTCACGGTGGCTTTATTTTTGGATATAAATGGACTGGTATCTTTTAATGGTATATCTATAATAAGCGTATGCGGCTCTCACTAAACACACTCGGTCAGTCTTATTTGTTTACTCTCTGTCAGAAAATCCACAATAGCGGCACGTAGTTGAAATTGTGCCCGGTGGATGACAATAGGCTCACTTCTCATCCCATGCGACCTAAACACATAACAGGTGAAGTGTGGGTGTTGTACATCTCTGCCACACCCTTCTGGGTGTATAGGCGTCGATCATTACCCTCCCGTCTGGCTTCGCCGTAGTCGGCTAAAACAAACATTATTTCTAACACGTTTTCGTTGACATTCTCTCCCAGACGTAAGCTAGGAGGAAAACGTTGGTTGCTGCATTGGTTGATTTACCCGAGCGTTTCCGTTCTAGCCCATCTATTTTCAACCTCAAATCAAATCAAATCATTTATTTCCATGAGCCCCAAGGGGTGCTTGAACACGTCAAAAAAAACATCAAAATAATATAAAATTAAAATAAAACTTAGCTAATTAAATTATAATACATATTGCAATAAAATGATTTGACACCGGAGCTTAGATTGCCTTTAATTTAACTTAGAAATTTGAATTAAAATCAATCCAAGTACCAGCTCCGATGGGTATTGCATCATGAGAAGAGCTGGTGAGAAACTCATGTGTACCATCTTTTAAAATAATTCATACAATATTTGTTTGTTTTTTGACAATAATTCTATGTGTAAGTTATTGCAACCAAAACAACATTATGGCTAAAGATGTTTATGGAGAGAAAATAAACTTAAATATTGCAATGGAATTATATTAATACTTATAAATAAATCCATAGTATATAAGGTTGCAATATCTTACATTCGTACATGTATACTAACATAGTATATCGTGAACTCAAGAGGTGTGTCCAGATCTAAGAGCATTGATTGGCTGACTGCCACACTGAAATAGATAACCTTTTACATACACAATCAGACGAAACAATAAACAACTTTGTTTGACTACTGACCTATAAATAAAAGTTACATAACCTAACATCACGTCTACATTACCCAGAAGTATATGGCAGTGGTATATACCAACCAAAAGACAATGCCCAAAAACTGTATCGCCAAAACCCTTGTGTCACGAATATAAGATAGTAATTTCTAGTTTGGTGTATGACGATTATCTATAGTCGGAATTTTAATTCGATTCCAGATTTGACAATTTCAGTGTTGCAACGTTATGACAAGTACTAAATAGTGACGTTGCGAAATTATTCGATATGGAAATGGAATATTTCCAGATCGATTCTTCTCGTTTATAATTTTACTCTCGTAAACTAAGTATATCAGGAAATTAAATATTTCTGAACCGATAATTTAGTTTTGATGATTAATTAACGATCTGAGACTTTTCTTTTATAATTGTGTGTGAAATAAATAAAAAAATGTGATCATGAAGGATGATGGCACACACATTGATTGTTTATCGATTTTTGTGTTCATCACTACACTATTATATGTGGTATCATTATTTCACAAAATGACAGTAGCTAATGTCAAATCTGGAATCGAATTAAAATTCCGACTATAGAAATAAGAGACATAAGTTAAGCGGGATTTAATAAACAAAAGAGATTTTCTATTTAAACATGAATGATGAACTAGAATCTAATTTTGTTTTGATGGAATTATCACGTTTTTTGCACTTATTCAAATTATGAAATACGGGTGTTACTCACGTTATGTTGGTCTATTTAGTCGACCGCGGTTTCGCTATACGTCTAGGCATTAGCAGTGTCTAGGCATTAGCAGCATTTAGCTGTGCTTAGCAAATTATACTAAGAACAAATGACGAAATGTCGTAATTTATAGTTGAGAAATATAGGGTCCTGGCGAAGGCGACCGTAGCTGGTTGGTTAAAGCAACTGCCCGGTGTTTTGAAGATCGCAGGTTCAAATCCTGCCGGTCGCATAATTTTTACAACTGTTTCTTAGTAACCAAATTTCAGCTGTTATGTTTACGTCCCATGTGATAGGGGATGAGCCTATCGCTATCCACCGGACACAATTCCAACTCCGGTGTGGTTTTGAGAATTTCGTGAAGGTTTCCAAACAACATTTTTGCTTGATCCGGGAATTGAACGAGAGACCTCGCGATAAAGTCACATTACACAATATCATCGCCTTTTCCTAAAGATATTTTACCACAGACAATGTGTTTATATCTATTGTCTATGATAGAACTGGTTTTACCATAGAAATAAATCAATCAATGTTTATTTGTGTTTAAATTTATTCAAATTAGCATGCCCTCCAAATATGTATGAGGTTTTTACACATTATTAGTTTATAGTCGCCTACTGCTTTGATTGCCTAGTGGTTAGCCGATGCGCGTCGCCCCGAGTCGGGCATAGTGTTATTTGTGATCTTTTCGTCAGTAATTCACAAGAGCAGCACGAAGTTAGAATTGTGACCGGTGAATGGCGAAAGGCTCATCCCTATCCGATGGAACCAGGACATAACAGTTGAAATGTGGGTGTTTTATTTTTCTATAATGTGGCATTAAAAAATACATACAACCCTAAATTTTCACCCTTTTATCACCAACCTCTATTTTTTAATAGCCATTTTAGTAATTTAATAATTTTTCATCCCGCTCGATAACTGATCAATTATAATTATCGTCTTTTTGTAAATGTTTTTCACTCTATTTCGATTAAAATTTCCTTCGCGGAAATTGCAAATTGCCTCTATGGCAAATCTAAAATGTTTGGCAAAACCACGTTTGCCGGGTCAGCTAGTAAAATTAATAAAATACTACGCCACAAAAATATTGCTGCGGAATAATTTTCAACGGCGTATTTCATATGTCGCACATTTATTACGTTGCTGGAGAATATTGGATCGATTTGATTGTTATTGGAACTTCAGACATGCGCAAATGGAACTAAGTTTCCACCTGTCTAAGACCTAGATAAAATACCATACCTAATTCAAATTCAAATTCAAATTCAAATCATTTATTTTCATAGGCCCCAGGAGGCGCTTGAACACGTCAAAACATTACAAAAAAATGATATAAAAGTAAATAATAAATAATACTAAATTATACTAATTACAATGATTTGAATAACCGGGGCTCAGATTAATTTTAATCAAACTGTTTAGAATCGAATTAAAATCAATCTAAGTACCAGCTCCGATGGGTATTGCATTATGAGAAGAGCTGGTGAGAAACTCATGTGCACCATCTTTTAAAATGAAAAATATAACAATATAAAAGTACATAAAAAAATCACATAAGAAGAGCAATTCATTTCCAAATACTATTATCATTTATGTAGTCTGAAATACTATAGTAAGCTTTTTGACATAATTTAGTTTTAACATATTTTTTAAATTTACCTATTGATAATTCTATTGCGTCTAAAGGAAGTTTATTGTAAAAGCGTATACATTGACCTGGAAACGAGTTAGAGATTTTATGGAGCCTAGTAGTGGGCACAGCGAGTTTGTTTTTGTTCCTTAGATTTAATTTATGTACACACCTACATGTAGTATTGTTATTTTAAAGTCTTTTTTATATCTCACAACAAAGCTACAACGCCATCTAGTCCCAAACCAAGCCGAGCTTGTATTGTGAGTGCTAGAATAACTCCTTCTTCTTTTAAACTTCTTAAAACTTATATTAGGTACTCCCGCCCAGTGCGTGGCCAACCCAATTGCGCATTCTGTAGCGTCGTACAGATCTTGCAAAGAGCAGCTGTAAGGACAATTGGGGCAATTCAGCAGATGTGACATCGTTTGTTGAGGAGCACCACAGTCACATTTGGTCTGGTCTGTTAATATCCCCCATTTCTCTAGATTGTGTCTGCAGCGGTCTACTTGAGTTCTCAAGCGATTTAGCGATTTTCATATAGGCCACTACAGATTTGATCCAGAGGGCAGATGCTCCTTAATCTTCACACAATCGGGTGGTGGATGAAACGTTTTTTTGCTAAATCTTTGGCCTGGCATTTGTCCAGTGGTTCCTCGACAGCGTTAGTGGAGTTAAGAAAACTTCGTCTGCTTTTCAGTCGCACTGGGGGTATTGTATGCCCGTAAAGAGAATGCCGGCTGTCTATGATTAACTGATACTAATACATAATACTTTATTTTTTCTTATTTCTGCAAGGAGCTGCTCCAGCGCTTTGACTCGCGTTCAACCTTACTGCACAGCTCCCTTGGAGTTCAGCGTAGTGTTAAATATCTAATGATCATTTTTGAAAGTTAGACTATCAAATTCAAAAAAAAATATCAAAATCCGACCAGTAGTTCCTGAGATTAGCGCTATCAAACAAACAAACTAACTTTCGTCCGCACCTTAAATTTTTACTTAAATCGGTCTAGCCGTTTAGGAGATTAGTCGATACGACAAACAAACAAACATTTAAAAATCAAAGGTGTCGTGCAAACAACTATACCAGCTCGCAATTACATTGTTGTTTCGACAATAAAAACAGCCATTTAAATTTTATATAAAATAAATATCATTTAACTGATATGATAATGTATTGAATACATTTTGAATGTATATTTGTTATCCTCTATAACGCTCTATGTAAAGAATATTTCTATCTGTCCGTTCTATTCGACCTTGAATGTCCAATAATATATCAGTTTATTGATCTCTAAAAGTTGACCTAGCTCACGAACAAAGTCACTCGATCCCTCTCTTAGGGCACAATTTGTTTTAATATTTGATTCCAATGCTTGTCATCAACAGTAGTAATCATAATTAGAACATTAAAATAAAAAAATATCTCACAATTTACACACAACGCCATCTAGTCCCAAACTAAGCAGAGCTTGTACTATGGGTACTAGAATAACTGATACTGATACATTATATACTTTTTTTTGTAAATACATACTTATTTTAAATCGAAACACCCAGACTAAAACAAACCATGTTCATGCACACAAAGATTTGTCTTAAGCGGGAATCGAACGCGCAACCTCTGCGTCGCGGCCAGGTATACTACCCACTCCGCCATTCGGTCGTCAAAGAAAATAATATAAATTATTAAAAATGTATATTAAAGCCCCGGTTTCATAGTATAAACCTTATTGCTAGGAAAAATATAAATAATATTAAAGTTTAACCCATATTTATTTTGTATGGAAAACAGCCAACCAATTGTTCCCCCTAAAAACGGTCGCCCTTCTAATTGTTCGATCTCCACACGGGAAAAATCTTTGTGTGATCCGCTAAGATTTGTCCTTATCCTGTGTGTATAATTATGTATGTTTGTGACACCCCCGCGACACAGGAGTTATGTCTAATGCGTCATGTTTTAAACAAAAAATACACCTCATAGATATAAATTGTACAATATATATAACGTTCGAGTCATCATTATTATGCATTTACGTTTTATTTTTATTAGACGCATGACTATAGTAGAACCGACTATCATGCGTATGCATACAGAAGTAGGTTATTTTTACTGATTATGAAATGGAGTTAGGGGAACCGCGCCGTGGAGGCAAATATTCATATTATTTTGAAACACTAGTTATGAAAAACGAAAAATTTATATAATTATAACGGTTAATTTTGAAACACTAGCTATGAAAAACGAATAATTTATATAATTATAACGGTTATTTTGCACCGTGTTTTACCTTCAACTTTCTGCCAACAATGCTACTGAAAAATTCAATAAAGAAGCTAATATTTTGCAGATTTTCATAAAAAAACTTTAATCCGCATTTTTAATTTTAAAAAAATGTGCGAGCAAGTAAACAGTGTAAATCTTATAAAATATCTATAGAGATTTAAAAGTTATCAAAATATAGGTAGGTATTCTTCATAATTTTAATATAAAGACATCAGTCATGCATATTTTTATTATTATATCTCGAATCTACTGCATAAATTTATGCCAATTTGATCATATTTTTACGGATTTTCCTGTTTGTTCGACTACACGATGAGCAAAAACTTCCAAAATCAACCGCAAAAAGAGACAGGTTCCACCGAGATTTGAACTCGGATCGCTGGATTCAAAGTCCAGAGTGCTAACCATTACACCATGGAACCGCTGAGAGGTCGGTCGAAATTTTGCGTCACTTTCAACATGCGTATACGCAGTGAATATTATAATTATTTTAGATAAAATCAAAGATCTTGGCGATTATGAAGTTGCCTGCAAATAGCTATTCGAGCAAACGACAAGCATCGTACTTGAGCGTGGTCAATACCGACCCGTTACATTTAATTTGCTTTTTTTTTATCTTATTTGATTTTATCCTATAGATTTATTTATTCGGTTTTTTTTCTTTTGTTTACCAACGTATACCGGTGTTTTCTTTTTTATTATTATCAGAAAGTTTTTTTTATAATTAATATAAATTATGTAATTGCTGTATCGTAATCAAACATTTACCGATCTCAATGTCATCATTCTTCAATTTAAGATTAGGGATTTTCCTGGCGAATATCTACCAAATACTTATTTCTTATCAACAGAACATGCCATCTGATATAATATTACATGATTCACTGTATACATTAATGTTTAATTAAAAACATTTGTTAATAAATTACGTGTATTGTTTCCAGCGTCAACAAACACATTTTAATTTCATAAAATGTTTGTCCATGAAACGCATTATAATCTTAATACTTCTTCTTCTTATCGTGTCGATGGCTGAGTCAAATTTTTATTTTGACTTGCCATCGTGGTGAAAGGATTAGCCAATTCGCTTTAGAGAACTCGCGAATTGCCCAGGGTGCGCCGGACGTAGGGAATCGTAGTGTACGTCACTCGGGGAGGCTTCTTTTATGCACCCCATCTTCTACTAAATACTATCTCTCTTATTAGACCTTAATACTAAACTTATGTTTCCTCTTTCCAGTTGCCAGTGACAATCAAGTCGAAGTCCCTTCTCTGGCAGAAGGTAGACCCGTCAGACCACCTCTACATCCCAGGCAAGGAGGCAGCTTCTTGCAGCGCATAGGTTTACTACCACCGTACTTGGAACACGCTTTTGGACCCATACATGATGAAAGAAGCCTTTGACTATGATAAAATGTATGAACCAGATATCCCACAGTGGAGTGAAAATCAACCGTTAGGACCTAAATTTTTTGGCTATGTTGGCTTAGATTTTGAACAAAAATTAAAAAAAAAAGGCCACGGTTAAGAATATAAAATATCACTTTAAGTAGTGTTAGCACAGGGCGCATTCACGACCCTATTGGTTTTAGATCTAGCCTTATGTGCAATGCCTGCTTATACAAAAATGGCGACATCCATTCAGTTGGACTTTTATGAAGGTAAATTTAAAAACATCACTGTATGTTATTAGGTCGAGAAATTGAGTTATAAGAACGAAGAGTGGCAATAAAAAGTATTTGAAATTCATTGTATTCAAAGAAATAAATGACTCAATTATGATAATAGGGCCCTTTTCACAATTAACTTTTTGGATAAGGGGCCTATTCCTATGTTTTATGTAAGTTTGTCATCATAGGCAATAATTTGAATAAGCTTTCTTAAGCCAGCACTTGAGATAGACTAGTATTGTTCAATCGAAATGTTGGAATATTTGGTATATTTTATAATTGAATTATGTGAAAATCACTGTCTAATATCAACGCAAATTTATATAAATACATTAATTATATGATTTACTTTACCATGTACTTATTTTTGACAATGATTTCGGCATAAGCACGTATTATGATAAGCACTTAGATTTTAGATTAATGTTTGACACTATCTATATAGATTTTAAGATTTCTGAAGGATGACTTATCATTTGTTTTCTTTATTATTTGCGCAGCGTAGGTAGCTACTACACGTTCACTTCAAGTTGATCTTGAAGCAAGCGGGTAGTACAAATTGCTCGTATAAAGAACAAATTGTGTGAAAATGTTTTGTTTCATGTATGGGCCCTTAAAATATAATTGTTTAGCCTAACCTAGCCCACAGATACTTACTGACTATTAGTAGTAAATTATAATGGCTTAGCCATGACGAGTATAAATGTAATTTTATACAAGGCAATGTGAATAAGGAAGGAAAGGGTGGAGAAAACTTATTTAGTAATGCCGTTTTTCGATTACCAGGTGCAGTAAAAATAGTCATCAAGAAATAGGCGTTCGGTTCTGTTTCGGTACCGCGCGCTCGATATTTTTCTATGATAATATTTTACCGCCCCGCTGCCGCACTGATAGATCAGGTATCTGTCTCAGATTGATTGTTACTTTGCCTAATTTTTACTATCATATTGCCTTGTATAAGTCATCAGCTAATGGTACCCGTGCTTTGGAAAATCTGTATCGAACTAGATCACAGGTATCATAGCTATAATCACTAGATGGCGTTAGTTTAGATTGTAGTGCGTGCAATTTTTAGCCCAATCAAAACATAGAATTGGTATAATTTAGCACTTTATATTTATTTGGTTCTTTTTCATCATCAATTTAATTACATTCCAAAAATCATTTTTCGAAAATTTATGTTCATTTTGACACTGCACTGTCGTTCTGTGATTTTGTTTTAAAACCAGTATTGTGTTAAGTATTTACTTTTATCACCTTTTGTTTGTGATTTTGTACTTAAGTATGCATATTATTTATAATTAATTGATGTTAGTTGACAATTTATATCACTATCATTAATAAATTGTGTCTTAATTAATGTGCGTTTTTTTTTTATCTAGCTTCTGTCCGCGTGGTAACTACTTCGATAAAAAGTAGCCTATGTTTTTACTGGAGCCTTGAACCATCCTCATACCAATTTTTATTAAGATCAGTCCAGTAATTTCCAAGCCTGTTGGGTAGCAACAAACAAGCGAAATAATCTTGCCTCATTATATCAGAATGTATAGATCACAACTGAACACTGGAAGTTAGAATTACTATAAATAAACATAACATAACATCACGCCTATATTACCCAGAAGGGTGTGGCAGAGGTGTACAACACCCACATTTCACATGTTATGTTTTTAGGTCACATGGAATAGGGATAGAGCCCATCGCCATCAACCGGGCTCAATTCCAACTCCGTGCTGCTATTGTGAATATCCAGGCGGAAAGTTCACAAATAACACTGCCCGACCCGAGTCCCGAATCGAATACGAGACCTCGCGGTGAGAGGCGTATACGCTAACCACTAGACCATCGAGGCAGTTAGCAAATCAAATAAAATCATATTCGCACCAACAGTGGCAAAACGCCGAGAATGTTTGCTTAACAATTTTCGCCTTTACCGGCCGTACGGATAACTGCCGTAAGGTAACTGAGGCTGCATATTTGTTACGGGATATTTGAAATAATTGACGATTTGATAGAAATCCTATTAGGATTTTGTAAGGAATTTCCCACTCACAAAAAGAGGAAAATGTAGTGTTAATTATTATTAGTTTCATATATAGCAAGTTAGTAGGAAATTATGTTTAATGCCTAAAATGCATTAGTATTGTAAATGCATTTGCTATTTGGGAATTTACCTGAGATGGTATTGCCGAGTAAGGCAAAGTGAAAGGAATAAGTAGTAATAAAACAATCACAGTATAGTAAAATAGTTAAATTATTTTTCATTACTTAATCTAAATCACCCTTCACAACTTTACCTAAGAAACAATTCGTAACTTGGAGGAGATTAAGTAAGGAATCTGAGTACAAGTTTTGGGTTGGACAAAGAAATTTTACTTGTCAGCATCAGTTGGACAAAATCATGGCACTAAACCTACAATAAATATTACAACATACACACAATGCAATCTAGTCCCAAACTAAGCAGAGCTTGTACTATGGGTACTAGAATAACTGATACTAATACATACTTTTCTTTTGTAAATACATACTTATTATATATAGAAACACCCAGACCCAGACAAATCCCCATGTTCATGCACGCAAAGATTTGTCTTGAGCGGGCATGGAACCTGCGAACTCAGTGTTGCAGTCAGGTACACTACCCACTCCGCCATCCGGTCGTCAATGGATTGATATAATGACCTTTGTATGATAATGCTAGATTAAAAACTATTTCTCTTTTGGCAAAAGAGTTGGAAGGCTGTGGAGTTATGTAGGTATTACCTACCCTACCCTTGTAGGTATTAATTATAAATATGTCATTTCATTTGTCCACACAGTCTCCATAACACTGGCTAGTAAAATTTATCCTTTAATTTTCGGGTATACACACCACTACACATCAAGTTTAACATTTCCAGTATTAGTTGGTCTTGCACAGCTGATCACAAGATAAGAAAAAGAAAAAAAAAAAGTTGGTCTTGCATGGCAAGGAAATTCTATGCAATGCAAGACCGACTAATACTGGAAATATCTACCTTTATGTGTAGCCGTGCATACAGTCAATTCAACTTATACATCAGGAAGTTTATTACAATATTATTATTCACAATTAGGAATATCAGACACACAAACGTACATTCCTGCAGTGTTTATAAACATACAACAACAACGGAAAGGTAGATAGATGCCTGCTAAAATCACTATAATATCGGAATTGAAAAATTATTGGTTTTAGTCAAAATCTTATTTTAGCAGTTAGTAACACAAAATTTATCATAACATATTGAACATTATTAAACCATTATTCAAATTATGAAATACCGGTGTTACTCATGTAAGGTCTATTTAGTCACGGTTTTGCGGTTTATTATATTATACATATTTCATAATTTGTCAGTTTTAATAAAAATATTAATAAACCATCACAAAAATTGTTATTATTTTTAGGTAAATGATGTGACTAATTAAAGCAGAATAAGTCTGATCAGGAAAGGCACCACAGCTTTTATGTTCTTGTGGGAACTGAACTGTTCAGCCAACACCATCAACTGCATTCTGTATATCTTATGACAAAATTTCATGGTGATTTCAGCAAGTTTACTAGTAAAATACCGGACAAGCATACAAAGTTACGAATATATAAATCACAACAGTCACTGTTTAACACTTGCACTAGTATTTCTTTATAGTTTTTCTAATGAGCGCCATGCGTTGTCTGTGAGCCTCCGTTACGGCGGCGCGTTTGTATGGACGGAGCTCGTCGTTGCCGAAACCAGGGATCCACATGTTCCATTGCCGTTCTTAAAAAAATATAGTCAAAAATTATTATGGGTTGGTAATCCTTGTATTGATATAAAATCTAAGATCTTGGCAGTTTTCAAGTTGGCTGCAGATGGCTGTGGTTCAACCAATCAACAAGCACTGTACTTGAGCATGGTCAATACCAACTCATGACATTTAATTTGTTGTCAACTTCAAACTGCCAAAATCTCCGATTTTATCTATAATAATAGTGTTTTATTATGTTTTTATTTATTACATTGAATGTGTTACAATTAATTTGTGGTTATTTTAGTCACTCATATTGCTAATAGTTTGCTTAATTTTGATTTTGGGGAGAATGTAAATATGCAGAAATATCAGAATTTGGCAAAGCACCTGGGGCGTTTACCCAGGGGGTGCAGGTTTAAATCCTGCTGGATTCTTAATTTTTCAACCTTAATATTTTATAAAATATAAGTCCAATTTAAAACATAAGGTAAGGTAAGGAATATCGGCAGTTAAATAAGAACCCACCTAAATGTAATTGAACATCTCTAAGCTCCACATTAGGAGCGTGTCTGTGTTTAGCCACCGAACATGATGCATTCAGCGCTGTGTCAATGAAGTCATCAGCTAGCTGTAGGAGCATCTCCTCCACTTCCTCATCTAGTTGAACTGTTGGGTCTACTTCACGGACCAGCTCTTGGAGGCGAGGACGACTTAGAAGCTGCAAGTACAGAAAAAGGTTTTCAAATATAACATCTGGACAGACCTGTCAATGCTCAATATTCCAGCATTAATGATAAGCTATTGGGAAATTTACTTTTTTGTTTTAAACCCTTCATTGAATTAGATATGTTTTAAAAAAAGAAATACAATGTTTTATATGTGTACAGTAACCTCAATATGAAATTAAAACTTTGTAAAATCAATATTGGACAAGAGTTATTTGTTTTATTAAACTATTAACTCTGGATAAATGTGACAAAAGGATAAGTTAAATACACTTAAAAAGACAAGTTTTCATCACCAGTGCACTTTAAACGTAGGTTCAGCATCGAAATAATACTAACAAAGCTTAGCCTTACTTCAGCATAAAGTTATAGCCTTACCTGTGAAGTTTGGTCTCCTGCACCGATTTGGTTGGCTTTCGCACCAACCTGTGACTGTGTTCCCATCGGACTGTGCTGCGAAGGCGAACTCTGAATCGAAGCAGACTGCAACTGAGGACTCTGGATTGGATTGTTTACGTACTGAATGGCGCCCTGAATTCCTGGCATGTTTTGAGCTTGGCCCATAGAATTATTAGACATTTCGATAATGTGTGACTTAAAATGAGTTATTGAGGTAGATTAATCCTTTGTTTTATTTACTTAAGAACAATAAATGCAAAGCAAATACGTACGACTCGACATAATTTGACATTATTGACAAGATCATCTTGTCAAATGTCAAAATTGACAGAGTGTAACCAGAGACAAGAGATGTCAGCGTAATTGGTGTAAATAGTCTTTTAGCCTGTCAGCTAATGTTTAGATTCAAAATCGAATCAATAATCGATTTTTGAAATGTATTAACATTTTAAGGCTAAGGACTCACGACGCGGTTTATTCCCACGTCCGCAGATATGTATAAAAAACCGTGCGGTCGTATTCTACTTCGTCAAAATTTATTAAGATTTACACTAATATCTGCATTCTGCGGAGGCTGCCGGCCCGTAACGGGACGTAGGCGCAAAAGAAAACCGCGTCGTGAGTGAATCCATCTCTTAACGATACAAAAATACAATTATAATAGTAAAACATATTCTAACCGCTATACAGTTGCGGTATTATGTATACCTGTATGAGTTTCAGTTTTTTTTTAAAAAGCTTACTAGTATTCTTGCTGAAACCCTCCAGCTAAGTTTAATTCGCTTGTGTCAGAAGGAAGGTCACGTCTATGGCGTAATGGCCAGGATTCGAACCCTCGACCTCTCAATCGTAAGACCGATGGTCTTACTCGACCGATTATCCATTGCGCCACGGCTGCTTTTCGACTCTAAACTGTTGACATAACAATTGTGCCAAAACATAAATAAACAAGGATTCTAAATAAAACCACACATAATAATACATTTGTTTTTTTTATATTCAATCAAGTTCATCAAGAAGCGATGACCCATCCGAAAATAAATCTTCTTCTTCAATAAAGCTGTCTGCGGGCACTTTCTGGTCTTTCATATTGTCTATGAAGTCTCGTAACGCAGCCTGGAGATTCCAACTGTGGTATATGAGTCGCCTGGAACAAATATATTAGTATTAACCCCAATTTCCAGTAAGATTTTCGTTCGTAACATTTAAAAAACGGTGGGCAACTAACTCTTCGAACTAAAATTTATTTGTTTAAACTGTAATGATCTGTCTTGCATTTTATAAGTCTGCTTACATCTGTCCGTGATTCCAGCCGTGTGGTACGTTAATACAAAGTAACTAGCACCATAGCAATTTTCATTTATATTGGTCCCGCTGTGAAGGCATTACAGACAGACAAGAGTTATTTTATATTGTAGACGGGTCTTAATCGCGTAAATATTTTTAAAGGCAGTCAGTTCACCTATAGTCGATTCATTTAGACTTGGCAAAAACAGTAAACAAACCCCCCCCAATTACAAATTACGATATTGCGAAAGAATAACACACTGTACGTTACCACATTGAGTTGTATAAACTAGTTCACACACCAACACACTAATATTCACATATATTCACTGTAAATTCACTGTGCAAATGTATTCTTTTTGCAAATTTCGTTATTCCAAGGAGACTTCAAACCACAGATTAAAAAAACGACATGGAAGTTTGACATTTGATTTAGGGATGGGAACAAGTGAACGAAAGAACGATTGGGATTGATTTACGTTTTTGTCAGTGATGATGAATTAAATTGTTCAAAACATTCTTAAATTTATTGAAAGCTGTACTTATATAAAATTAAATTTTATTTAATCTATTTATTGTGAATAACAAATCGTAACGAATTAATCCTTTTCTACAGCTAGTGGCCCATTCGACTGTGCGGTTCGCGCAACTCGGTTCTTTAGATTCGTTCAATCGCGAACGACACATAACTAAATCAAAGTCCATTTTTAACCGACTTTAGCGACTTTTAATTAATTAATATCATTCACTGAATGAATGTTGAAGCGCCATCATTAAATGATTCACATCACTATTTTTTTTCGTCAGCCATTATTGTTTATCTTTTTTGCCAAGTCTATATGAATAGACTATAGGTATTATTTTTGTGTGCAAAAAGTTAAATAAATATTTTTTTTTTCTCGACAGTTTCGATGTTTAAGTGATTCAAAAAAAATGTGAGGGCAGTGGACAAAACTCTCGCTTTTCGGAGACGACGCTGAACCTTCACCAGTTGGCTCGTGACCACGATCGGTGTGATTTGACCAAAACTGTCAAGCAAGAAATGTATTTATGCCTTGAAAAATATTTACGCGATTAAGATCCGTGTCTACAATATATTAATCATGTGTACAATTCACGAAACTTTAAAAGACACGAGTTACCTTCTAAAATCTAAATAATAATATTGATATGGATGTAATATTCATGGATGAAAAACTTATCCCTGAATAAAAATGTCGACATACTTACAATTCAGCTTCAGCTTTTTTCAATTGAGTTATATGCTGGAATGCTCTAGATATTGATTCTGTCTCTTCACTGGTTGGCGCGATAGGTGTTAAGGAGTTCATATTTACTATAGGAGCCTGAAAAATATGAAAAAAAATACTCATATATGAAATTCATAATGTGGTCAACAAACGATTTGTGAACATAATTATAAGTGTAACTTCATAGACGCCCTATTAATATGATCCAGCCAGACGTGAACGACATTATCATGAAATGTTTTTTTTTAATTGGGCTAATAGACAATGAAATATTTCATGAAATGCGACCATTTCACGAAATTTTGGAGCACTTTTCACAATTATTTACTATTAATAGTTAGTATAAAGTAATTTTAGGATTCTATCTCCCGACCAAATTGATTCAAGTGACAGTTGGTGCAAGCAGTTAAGCAATAGAATACGAAAATGTGATCTGAACATGTGGCAACTATTCCGCGAATGTGTTTAAAAAAAAACCAGTTAGTATAAAAACAGCCTATCTGTTTGCTAGAACGATTAGTTATACGAATAATAAATGCTCATTTAAAGATAAAGATAATTTATTTTGCTAAAACATGGTACAGTAAGGTACACAATAAAAATTAAATAATGTTCATCATGTTTTTATCATATATAAATGAGATGCAAAATTATTAATTCATTTTAAAATATAATTATGAAGTCAGTATAACAAATAGAAAGAGCAAAATAATATTAATGTCGTAAAATTAGGAATAGAAACTTCAATAATTGATATTACTCATGTCAACAGGTAAAAATGTCCAATACGATGGTTAAATAGTAATAATAATAGCAGCCCTGTATCTAATACATGTCCCACTGCTGGACTCGGGCCTCTTCTCATCATGAGAAGGGTTAGGCCATAGTCTACCACGCTGGCCAAGTGCGGATTGGTAGACTTCACACCCCCTCGAGCACTTTTTAGGCACTCTTAGGCGTACAGGTTTTCTCACGACGTTTTCCTTTACCGTTAGCAAGCGAGAATTAAATAAAACCATTTAATTAGTTTCATGTACCAAATGGTGGCATATAAATATAATACTATTTTATTAGCTGTATTTCACCACTGATTTTTTTTTAAATGTAACATCCCTAACCGAAATTATCCGAAACTAAAGGATAATCCGAAATAATTTAATATCCGTATCCGAATCCGTATCTGGTATAATAATCAATCTTATATCCGTATCCGAAATGTTATATCCATAACATCCCTGATAAATACACACATCTTCGAAAAGACGAATCTTAGCGATTTATTGACAGAGGTGTGGGTTCGAACCCGAGACGTTTGACTTCGCAGTCCGGTCTTCCACTCGGCTGTCGCTGCCGTAAAGTAAAGTAACTGTAAAATATTTACTTACGGTAAAACTATGTCTCAGCTGTTCGAGGGTAGCAAATCTCACACTGATCATTTCATGTTTAATGTTGTACACAAACGTCATATTACTCTGCGGGTATATGTTGAAAAGGAATGTTCTTCTGAATCGGAATATGTTCTCAGTTGGGTGCCCAGGACTGACTAGTTCTTTGTACATTCCATCGACAACAAGCATTAACACTTTTTTCTGTAAAAAAAAATAGTTCAGAAATTATTATACTATGCTGGTTTTTGCCAGATTGGTACTATCAGACAAATTGATTCATGCATAATTCGCGTGGCCAGTTGATGAAAATATCGTTTTAAATTGCAGAGTCGAAAAAGTTTGATAAGTAATGACATTTAGAAATATTTTGAATTGTTTTTTCGAATTATACTGAGCGAAATCAGACAACCAATGTTTCGAAATGTCTATGCTAGAAAAGTATTAAGGTGGATCATGAATCTATTAGTCAGATAGTACGTCGGTAAGAAGTAGCCCATAAGATTTTTAACTATAGCCATACCAATTTTTATAAAATCCGGTTCAAATTCGATGGAGTGGGATAATTTGCGACCGTTCTGTGAGATCTTATAGGATACGGGGTAAGCTTATCGCCATCTACCACAATTACAACTCCATGCTACTATTGACAGAAAGTTCACAAATAACACTTGCCTGCCCCGGGAATCGAATCCGAGACCATGAGGTGAGCGACGCATACGCTAACCACTAGACCAACGAGGCAGTAGACATCATCGGCAGCAACATTGGCAGACATACTCAATAACTTCGCTACATAACACCCTTCTGAGAAATATATGGGGGAGTGATGTTATATATAAAATAAAAAACTACAGACCTGAAGCACAGTATAAATATGTACAAACAGTACGGAAACTGCCTACAAACGTGCGAAACGGCACGCACACATAAACATGCACACCGACGAGACCCCTAAGCGGCACTCGCTACTGAGAGCACCGCGACAATCGCTTAGGGGTCTCGTCGGTGTGCATCGTTTCATCTCATCGTGTGGGTCGTTTGTAGGCAGTTTCCGTACTGTTTGTACATATTTATACTGTGCCTGAAGTCACTTGGGCTGAAGAGAGCAGAAAATAACAGATAGTTACAAAACTTAACTTACATTATGACACAATACATCAACAGTAAATGTGCTCTTATCATGGATAGTCTCCGGCCACTTGGAGAACATCTCCATGATGGTACTCTGATTTTGGTGCACCCAAGTCTTTGATTTCACTTCTATCCTTTTTTTATGGTAAGAATTCAGCATGTTGCGGTAATGCAGTCCATAATGTGGTAATAACTTAATTTCGCTTTCTGAAATATGCAACAAATTAAAAAAATATGGCGGTAAAGTTGATGTTGTGAATTCGGTTAACATAACATCACGCCTATATTACCCAGAAGGGTGTGGCAGATGTATAACACCCACATTTCACCTGTTATGTTTAGGTGCCATGATATAGGTGGTGAGCCAACAGCCATGCACCGGGCACAATTCCGTGCTGCTATTGAGAATTTCCTAACGGAAAGTTCACAAATAACACTTTGCCTAACCCGAACCCAAAACCTCGCGGTGCGATTCGCTAACCACTAGACCATCGAGGCAGTCAGAATTCGCTTAAAAGGACCTTTATTACAGTATACTAGCTTCCACTCCTATATAGGTCGATATAGATTCTTTCTGTGGTCTTGACCTATCTTCATACCAATTTTCATCAAGATTAATTTAGAGTTTTAGCCATGAAAGCAAAACAGACAGAAAGACAGTTACTTGTAAATATGAAACATTAATAAGAATAATAAGTGTAAAATGTATTAAATTGTCGGCTACGAGCCCATTCACCCCTCAATTTTTTTTTTTTATTTTTTTTTTATTATAATTCACAAAACTGGATCTGACTTAACACATTAACATGTTAAAATTCAATCCACCTGACTGACTTCTACTAGATTCTCCCCTGATAAGGTATTTTGGCGTCACAAAAAAAAAGAATATTTTTTTTTAATTAAGTGGCATTTTTTTAGCATGTTTCGTCAAACGGTACTTTTCATTTGTAAAATAATATAGATTATATTATGTAATGAGTGTATGGGAACTTCAAAAAATATTAAATTAATTTTGTCTTAATACACCCCTTCAAAAGGATTGGAAAGGCTCTCTAAAGCGGAGTGAATTTGCAATTTTAATCTGAGAAGAGAATTTTGAGGAGTGAACGGGCTTATAGCCAAATTGTTCACCAACCCACCCTCACTTTGCCAGTGTGGTGGTTATAAATTATTGCCCAACACTTTTTCTATCATAAAACTTGGCCCATGCCACGCAGTGGAACATGTAAACATAAACATTTATTAATTTCTCTCATAAAGGGATGTACAATTTAAACATAAATAATTTGTGATGCCTGCAACTGCAACTGTTGTAGTTATTCAATGAAATTAATTTAAAAAGTAATAATATTGAAGAAATAATGAAACAAGCAGGGCCGCCCAACGCTAGCCTGAACTCGGGCACCACAAGCAAATTACAGCTGAAACTTGGTCTGTTTTTTGAGAGCTGTAAGAGCTGGATTCTGCAATGGTAATGTAATAGATACAGGGGATATTATTAAATGTCATGAATATAGTTACCATTAAAATCACATGATAAAGTAAGTGTTGCATTTTGTTCATAAAACAGTTTGACTCTTTTTTGTCCTTTCTTGCCATCAAAATTTGTAAAATATAGGTCAACAAATTGCTCCACCACCGTCTGTGTCTTTTTGTCTGGAGTCGCAAGGTAATTCCTGAAGAAAGGAATAATCAGACCATGTTGGTTGACTTTTATTCCATCCTGAAAAAAAAAATTATATTGGGTATATTAAGAACTCTATGCTACGGATGGATTTAAGATTATTTGCCGCGCGCCACTTCATCTGCGTGGTAAAAGGTGGTAAGGTTAATAAAGTAGCTAATGTTGTAGTAGCTTATGTAGCTTATGTAGTAGGTAGCATGTGTTATTTAGGAATAACGTAGCATTCTAACGGTAAAAAGTAATCGGTCAATTATTTTTTTTAGTGAAGTCATAACAATGGCACATAAAATAAAAATTAATCTTTATAATTTTAGTTAAAGTCGATTAATGCTTAATAAATACATTCTATCAATAAAACATAATTATTGTGATACAGACAACTTATTTAATTTTCTTATTGATTATTTTAAAAGCATTTAGCTATGCTTACCAAATTATACTAAGAAACAGTTGAAAAAATGATGGTACTGACAGGATTTGAACCTGCATCCTCTGCATATCAGACAGTCCCTTTAACCACTCAGCTAGCTATTTCTCAAATGTATGTTACTTCTCTATGGGAAGGGTTCAAATCCCATATATTTTCAACTGTTTCTTAGTATAACTTATTTTATTCCTTAGCAAATAATCAAGCATGAATAGCAAATCTCGTTAAATATTAATTTTAAAAGTTATTCTTACCAGTTCAACTAGCCTAGGGAACTTCATAGAAATATTCTTGACATAAGTCATTGGGTCCAGTTCGTCACAGAGTGGGTTGCCCTCCAACCAGAGCTTCTCTATCTTACTGCTCAACCGAAGTTCTTGTATAGATGATATCTGCCAAAAGATATTTTTATAGCTACAACATGTTTAATGCAAATGGTATTAAACTAAACGAAGCAATGCATCATTTTCATCATTTGGCCTCTCGTAGTCCACTGCTGGACATAGGCCTCTCCCAATTTGCGCCACAACACTCGGTTCTCCGCCTTCCGCATCCAGACCAGAAGATAAGATATTTTTTAAATGAATTATTATGATAATTAGTTTTAATCGTTAGTAAATTTAATTGAGCCTTGGTGGTAAGCAATGTTGAGCACCTATAATGAATAGGTGGTCAACATAACTAACCATCTATACTCATTTAAATTTACTTACTTAATTTAATAACTTGCTACATCTATATAATTAAAAAAAAACTCACCTCATTGTTACTTAAATCGATAGCAGTTAAATCTGCTTTTATAAAGAAATTCAATAAATCTATTGGACATTGACTGTAATAAAAAAAGAAAATTATTATTTAAATTTTTTACAAAAAAAAATTAAAGTAATTAATTAATGGCTTATCTAAATTATCAAAGTACCTTAGATTATTATTCTTTAAAATTAACTTTTTGGTATCTCTGCCCATTCTAAGCATCAGAATTCGGAAATTTTTGAGTAGATCCAATTTGTAGAACCATATCTTCTTGCTTACAAATTCTGTAAAAACAAAAAGAAATAATGGGATATTATTACACCAATATACAGAGTAACTCATAATTAATGGATAATTTACCTGCAGGGTTGAAGGCATTATGCCTGATTGGAAAATACAAAATTTGTTTAATTTGTTGTATTATGTAATGACAACATACAGGCAAGAGAGTACAATATTGAGTCATAGTCACTACTTACAGATAATATGATGGCTAACTTATACAGTACAGAGTTGTTCAGTTAATTTATGAACTAAACTTTATCTAATAACAAGATACTGTAATTTTGTTTTTTTTTTGGACTTGACCCGGGGCTTGAACCCATGACCTTAGGATTCTTAGTATTAGATTGATAAGCATCACTACATAGTATAAAACAAAGTCGCCTTTTCTGTCCCTATGTGCGCTTAAATCTTTAAAACTACGCAACGGATTTTGATGCGGTTTTTTCCAATAGATAGAGTGATTCAAGAGGAAGGTTTTTATGTATAATACATGCATAGAAAGGGGGAATTGTTTTACTCCAAATTTAACGAGTGCGGGCCACGGGCAGTAATGAATAAATCAAACTACTGGATCGATTTTAATCATTTTTCAGTGAGTGACATAGGCTATATATTATATACCCGTGCGAATCCGGAGCGGGCCGCTGTGTTTATATATACAACGTTCACAGTTTTTCTGTAGTGTATTTAGTATCAGCATTGTACCCGTGCGAAGCCAGGGCGGGTCGCTAGTGCTATATAAAAATCAATTAGTAACCTTTATCTGCACAAAAGCCGCATAAATCCAGTTCACATCTTTCAGTGAACCGTTGACACACCACCCCTGACACAATATCCTCTATTGTAATCATATGTCCAAAGAAATCTGTAGAAGACCTATCGTTGAACAGCACATCTATGTTAAACATGTTCCTACAGTAGGGAAACATGAAATCAAACTTTATTATCTTCACAATAATGTTCAAATTCTCTGTGTAGAATGTTGTGATATCACCCTGGGATGTGCAGTTTACTGGTATAAAGAATGATCCGAAGTAGGTGCTTATCACGTCAAATAACTGGGCCAGGCTATCTGGCCAGGTATGGACCTGAAACACATATTTAATAAGTGGGCAAAGGGTATTTTCAAGTTAGCATAGGGCATTGTTAAAAATAATAGATGTAAAAGAAGCCGGTATTGTATTGATTTCTGTAGCTGAATTGATTTTGATTGATAACGTACCATAATTTTATGAAATGTATGTATGTGGCCTTCCTCTTCATTTTTTGATATGCTTTCAATGCTCTCAGCAATTTCAGGGGTTACCGTCCATCTATTGAGTAGGAACTTCTTGTAGTTCTCCGACAAATACTTTACTGTAGTCATGGCGGATATTTGAGAAGACTAAACTGTAATAAAATATCTGGGTTTTATGTCAGCAACAAGCTAACAAATACAAAATAATATTATCGATTTGTTTGTAGCTTTTGCCATTTTGACTTCTTGACAGAAATTGATGGGTGACAAGTTGACATAGAGACCAGTATGCTCATTACGGTATTTATGGCACATCACTGTGTCAGCAGTGATTCTCAAACATTTTTGAACGTAATGACGTTGCTAAACGCACCATTCAAACTATGAACGGGCCTTGATTACAAACGCGTGACCGAGTGTTTGGATTGGCAAGGAAACTATCTAAGTAATAATAAAATAAGTGAAATATATTTCGTATTTTATTTACAAAACAAATATTCATACAAGACGCTTCCAAAGTGGAAAATGTGTCCCCCGTAACTTCTAAAATAAGGGAATGATAAATGTAAAAATAATATATGATATGCATTACCATGCAAACTTCCACTGAAAATTGGTTTGCACGAGATCTGATTTTTTTTTTTTAATACGTTATTAATCGTAAACCGCATTTTACCTTTCATTCAATCAACTCCAGTATACTAAAGAATAATGAAAAACATTTATTTAGATGTATGTGGTACGGAACTCTACGTGCGCGAGTCCGACTCGCACTTGGCCGGTTTTTATAATACATAGAATTTATCATTCTCCTCACACATACCGATTCTTCAAATTATAAGAATAGATCTGATTGATATAAATAAAGAATCAGAATTTCAGTTTGTGGTAGCCCGCTTTTAGTACGTAGGCACGCCTATTACTAAATTTTAATAAATATTTGTTTTGTAAATAAAATACGAAATATATTTCACTTATTTCAATTTTTTTTTCATCAAACCCATACGTGTGATCTATATCACACGTATGGGTTTGATGAAAAAAAAATTGAGTTTCATTTCTAAGTATGGGGAACCCCAAAAATTTATTTTTCTATTTTTGTATGAAAATCTTAATGCGGTTCACCGAATACCAAGGATTTACCAAGTTTCCACAGTATAACTCTTATAGTTACGAAAAAAAGTGGCTGTGACATACGGACGGACAGACATGACGAATCCATAGGGGTTCCGTTTTTTGCCATTTGGCTACGGAACCTGGATTTCAGTATGAGAGCCCGATCTAATCATTTGACTAACTAGCGTCATTTGTCGATCCACTTTAGAACAAGTATCAGAATTTCTGTATGTGTGCGTCTGGCTTCATAGTCTGACGAATTAGCGCCATCTATCGCCATCGCTCACATCGCTGTAAAATTTGGAGTTGGCAACACTGTATGGTTGTCACATATGTCAAAAAATATCGATGGCTTCGTTAGCAGGTTTCGCCGACTTGTTTTAATTTCATTGGCCCCGAAATAATATAATTACATTCCATATCGCCGTATATTATCTTTAACGTGGTCAGTTACTGTATAATCAAGCATATAATAATGAAGGCGATTCTTCTTCCAATTTGCAAAGTCACACTTTTCCTATTAATCTTCATGAGTGTAATATCTTATGTTGTGATCGAAACTTCTGCTTCCACCCCCAAAAAACTGCAAATTGGAGTCAAAAAGCGGCCGGCTGAGTGTCCAATGAAAAGTAAGAAAGGAGATCTTCTTCACATGCATTATACGGTAAATATTTCAATTAAGAACATCATAAAATGTACTACAAAACACCTTGATTTATGAAACCACGTTGTTTACATGATCTATTACGATTTGAATATAGTTGTTACATATCAATAATATTACACAATTTAAAGCAAATTATATTTCTATTAAAAACTAGAAAGATTCATAGTGTAATCTGCTTACTTGTATTCATACTTGGTATATTTCATTTTGAGATTCATATATATCTACTCTCAAGTTCTTAACATTAACTTATTGTATAAATGGGCGTTTCCCATTATTTATGCAGTTGGCAATACAGCTATAATTGATTACTAACATAATATCTCAAGTGGACAAAATCTTTAAAAATGGCACTTTATAAATCTATTTTTATATTAACTATCACTAAAACTAATTATCTAATATTAAATAATCAGTACTTCTATAGCTTTCAAATAATATAATTTAATAATTTATCTTACAGGGTACATTAGATGACGGCACAGAATTTGATAGTTCCATTCCTCGGGGCAACCCTCTAACATTCACACTTGGCTCTGGACAAGTCATCAAAGGTTGGGACCAGGGTCTTATTGGTATGTGTGAAGGGGAGCAAAGAAAGCTAGTCATCCCGCCAGAGCTGGCCTACGGTGAGGCCGGAGCACCACCAAAGATTCCCAAGTCTGCTACACTCACATTCCATGTTGACCTTGTGAAGATTGAAAGAAAAGATGAGCTGTAATCATAAGTTCATCTTCAGCATCATTCCAAACAATTTATTTAATTAGATATTTGTATTCTATTTGCAATAATGCTTTTTTTCTGTAAGAACAATTTTTATTACTTTTATACAGGTACAAGATTGTAGATCAAGGAGTAAATCATGCTGAAGATGTGGTTGTTTTATTATTTTCCTACTGATATATCTATTTTGATAATGCTTACAAAATAGAGAGATAATAGATAGCAAGATGTGACATAAAAAAATATCGGTTATACTTTTGCAACAATTGCAATATCATATTTCGGTGCAAAGCTGTCCAAAACCCATAAATTTCTAAAAATTTGACGTGAATTTTATCTGCAATGTGCATTGAGAATAATGACAATTGTCATTTAAAAGAAAGAATAGTTCTTTTCAGTTAAATTCATGCTATGAAAAATACATGGTTGTTTTTTGGTCTGTCTGTTTCATGGTCTAGCGAGCGGCTAGATTCGTAAATGTCGTAAATAATAACAGCTATAGCAACGGTTACTCTTTTTTTTGCAGTTTTCTTTTTATATTGCTTTACCAAGATTTATAATGACGTATTTAAATAAACCGAAAGATAAAAAAAGAATATTTTATAAAATTTTAATATTTATTTAGTCGTTAACAAAACTAATTACTAATAATAAGCTGTTTCACTAATAAATTATCTGCTATTACTTTATGTTATTAAATGCCCATCCCTATAAATGTCATTCATCGGTGTTTTTTTTTTGTGAATCGAATGGTGTGTCGTGTTTTGCCGTAAATACCTTTCGTGCAAATTTGCTGTATTTTAAATTAACCAATGATCCTAGAGAAATTTTAATACTTGACACGACCTACTGCAATCATGGTCAAGATAATATTTCTCCACCCGGATCTCGGTATCGGTGGTGCAGAGCGATTGGTGGTTGATGCTGCATTGGCCTTCAAGAATAAGGGGCATGAGGTGGCTTTCTATACCAACCACCATGATCCATCCCACTGCTTCGCGGAGACTAGAGACGGTACTTTTCCCGTAACCGTCGTTGGTGACTGGATTCCTCGTTCTATCTTCGGGAGATTCAAAGCGGCATGTGCTTACGTACGTATGGTTTACGCGGCTGTCTACATGGCATGGTACGTCATACCGGTAGAGGAACCCACTATCATATTCTGTGATTTAATTTCTCTTTGTGTTCCTTTCTTGAAGATGGCTAGAGGACCATTCAGAGTTGTGTTTTACTGTCATCATCCAGATAAACTTCTTAGCTCGGAAGGCGGTATACTCAAAAAGGTATACAGGACTCCTTTAAATTGGTTAGAAGAACTAACTACAGCACAAGCAGATAAGGTGTTAGTTAACAGTAAATATACAGCAAGGGTGTATCAAGATGCATTCCAGAGAATCAAAGATATACCAGATATTTGCTACCCATCTATCAACACTGAATACTTTAGATTGACAACACCCAGACCTTTGAAAGAGGTAGTGCCAGTAGGAATGGATAAGTTTGTATTTCTATCAATAAATAGGTATGAAAGGAAGAAGAATTTGCAACTGGCATTAAGATCTTTAGAACACTTAAAGCATATTTTAAATGAAGCTGATTGGAGTAGAGTTCATTTGATAATGGCTGGAGGATTTGACCCAATTAACTTAGAGAATATGGAACACTACATTGAGCTAACAGATTTAGCTGCCGAGTTAGATGTTGAAGATAAAGTCACATTTATGAAATCACCCAAAGATGATGAAAAGGTTTCTTTATTGCATTATTGCAAAGCTTTGGTGTATACACCATCAAATGAGCACTTTGGTATTGTGCCATTAGAGGCAATGTACTTCAAAAAGCCAGTGATTGCAGTCAACAGTGGTGGACCTACCGAGACTGTAGTAAATGATGTTACTGGCTTCCTTTGTGATCCAACAAGTAAATCCTTTGCTAAGGCTATGAGTAAGTTGATTATAAACCCAGAGTTAGGTGAGAAACTTGGTGAAGCAGGATTGAAAAGGTTTGAGTCCAAGTTTTCATTTGAGGCATTTACTGAGCAGTTGGATGGTATGCTCACCAGGGAGAGGCAGATTGTATCTGAGGCGCGTGCTATTGAGTATGAAAGCAGAAAGCAAATAACATGATGCCAGCACTCCAACAATATGTGATATTGTTTGAGTGTTTGCCAAAGATTAAAACCACAATTCAATTTCATGTGGTTAATGACTATAGCTTGTCATTTAATAAAAATAATAAACTTTGAAGGTTTGTATTTCCATTATATCTTTTAACCTAATTTTGTCTGGATTCTAATTAGTAAATCTAATTACTTAATTAGCGGCTTTGTTGGTTATACAATATTGTAATCTGATATGTCTATTAGAGCTTTGAATATTCATAAATATAGTCTAAAAAAAAAATCTTGAAATTCTTTTTAAGTTGTGTAAAATTGTGTGATTTTTTTTGTAGTATAATGTTACCTTCTTATTTCCATTTTAAAGAATACCAGACTTAAGAAGGATGAATCTATATTGTATAAAAGATGTGTATAAAATGACAGAGAATCTGCTTAGGCATTTAAAAATATTTTTGTATATTTAAAAATATATTGGTGTAAAAAAAAAGTTGGCGCTCTACTGGTCAAAATTCAATAATCAATCTTTCCATGATGAATATGAGCAAAATAATATCTGCAGAACTCCTATTATTATAATATGCCATTGTATTCTGCCAATTTTTGTTTCAAATATTCCAAAATTCGATTGAAACTCCATATTTCTGGATTAGATTGATTTTAATTTTGGCTATTTATTTCTTAGATTGTAAGATTGTTGATGATCAGAAAGGGTTAGTGTAGGAATATGTGTTATAGACTAGTCATGAGATATCTTAGATACACCTATAAAGAATCTACCTGTACATTACCCAGTTATGCCTTGAACTAAAAAGGCTGGATACTATTTTCTCTTAAAAGGAATACAGTAGAAATTCAATTATCTGGCCCTCAGATAAAGAGATTTGCGATTATCCGGACCAACTCCAACCAATATATTAAATAACTACAAGTCAAATAGTAGTACATGTACAATGTATGTAGGTATCCATCCAGGATAATATATACTAGTAAATATTGATTTTCGTAAATATGTATGTATTTGTTCTTTTTAATTAACACAACATTATGTACTACATATGCATAAAACCCGCTATTTTTCATACAATCGATTAACCGGATTTTCGATAAACCGAATGCCTAACGACAACAATTAGTCTGGTTAATCGAGTTTCTACTGTATAATAAAATCTTGACATAAGCAACCCTTATATTTTGAAGATGTTCTACAATCATCGCAGATATGAAAGATGACTGAACTTATTTACCATTTGTATTTGAATATAAAAATAGGCTTGTGCCTCGTTCGTCCTAAAGTTTTGTCCCAAATTCCAAAAAAATCCTTGTTTGTCCCACATCACTGTTATAGTCCCGCTTCGTCCCAATAATTGCAAGTACTCAAAAGGTACAGACAGCAAATAACATAGTGATAATAATATTGTGATAAAATTTCAATTTAATAATAAAACAAACACACATGTATAAATCATCTTTATTATTTAAAATCACAGATATGATAACATAATTATCTGAACATTTCTACAGCTTAAGTACACAGAATAGTCAGATCTATAATAAACAATATCCAAGACTAGAAAATTAAAAAATCAACTAACTAACTTATATTTTAAATAAGTGTAAAAAAATACTATCACTTATTTTTTTTAATTTAAACACCACACACACAGCCTTAAACAAGTATAAATCATCTTCATTATCTAAAATCACAGATACAATAAAAAAAATAATTATCTTTACATAACTACAGAACAGTCTTACATATACAGAAAAGTCAGATCTGTAATAAACAATATCCAAGACCTTAAAAAGATGAACTGAGCAAGTAACATTTCAATGAGAGTACAAAACACTTATTACTTATTTTTTAAAAATTAAGACATGAAAAATACACAAAAAGATCAACAATAACAATTAAAAACATAAAAAGTGTGACTTTCATGATCAGACAAGCATTTAAATAATCAACATTCACCAACGAAAATTGGATCAGCAGTAAATTAAGAGATATATTAAAAAAAACAAATAATAAAGTAAAAATTACCATCCAACTAACAAGAATTAAAATACAAACGGGCATATTTTTTCCAAACAATGTCCCACAGAAATAAAACCATTTAACATTGCTGATATTGCATCATTCACGATTTTGTCATACATAATATCGTCTTTATGTCGTGGTCTGCCTTGACTTAACACTTGAGATTGAGCATCATTTTTAATTGTATATAAAAAATTATATATTATTATATATTATATTATATTCAATTTTCCAGAAAATGTTCTATTCAATCTAGCATTACCACCTTCTACTGGGTTATGCTGGCTATATATTATGAAAGATTGTCTCATTATAGAACAAAATTTGTTCTATATGTATCACCATAAAAATTCCATTTTCCAATCATATATTCATTGTCTAGCCAAGCTGATACAAAATAATCATTAAATTTATGGATATTGTTTATAATGGGACAATCTTTCATAATATATAGCCAGTCATCAGATTTAAATTCTGAAGGAAGCAAGGCTAATGAGGAACATAGAGCAATATGCTTCTTGAACATTCTCTTTTTATTTAATTGTAAGGCCTTTGCTAAAGAGCTTGAGAGAAATGGAAATAACAACCTTTACTTGTCACGTTTGGAAATATATTGCGGATACCGTTCATGGCCGCCTTCTCGTAATCTGTTCTAAATGAAATAGGATTCCAATCAGGAATTTGCGATTTTATCAGAGAGAATACAGTTTCATATTATGTGGATTCCTTTTTGTCCATTAAAAGTACATATATTAATGGTACAACATGATTTTTTTCTGTGGTACTCCCAAGATCACCGTAAACGATGTACAATTGTTTAAATGGCTTCACCACACATTGAAATGTACCATCCACTAAAAAAATGTTTGACTTCATAGAGAAGTCTTCTGCTTTCTTCTTCAGCAAATGCCATTATTCTTGAATTATTGTGATGATAATCAAAAAACAAAAAAATATTGTAGCTAATTGGAATTTCAACTTCAGCTGGTTTTCGAAAAAAAGATTTCTGTATTTAGTACATAGTCAACATCAAATTTTTTAATAATACTTTAGAAAAATATTAACTTACCTAAGACACACTTGATCAATAACACTTCACACTCACTCTTTAACTGTGTAGCAAATGAATGCACACTTCGCATCACGGGAGTTAGCGCGTGAGCTGATAACGAAAAGTAATGCCATTGGTCGAACAAGTCTATACAAGCAAACAAACAAAAGGAACCAATAAAAAAGGGATGCACGTTTTTTACTTGCTCTTCTAAACTTGTTCCAATGACGTCAGCTATGTACGTATTACTTGCTCACTAAGAACGGCTAAAGCATG
Organism: Hypena proboscidalis; assembly: GCA_905147285.1. NCBI lineage: Eukaryota > Metazoa > Arthropoda > Insecta > Lepidoptera > Erebidae > Hypena > Hypena proboscidalis. Next base: position 6,584,267 of record LR990147.1, read on the forward strand.
TATTATAAAATAGTAAATATTATGAGTAAATTTTGCCTCGCGAAGAAGACAGAGTGAAGCGGTTGTTTTACATTGTCAACTGATGTTAAATATTTCATAACTCATAGTCTTTTTTTGCTGATTGTACTAAAAAGCAAGTTTTGCATATAAAAATTGATTTGGGCCGTACAAGGAATTGAAAATGGGACGAAGCAGGCATAAAATAATTAATATTATATTTTGGGACAGAGGAGGCATATATTTTGGGACAAACAAGGATTTTTTCATGTGGGACAAAACTCAGTGGGACAAACTAGGCACAAGCCTAAAAATAACATCAATACTTATGAATCTTGGACCTCTTGCTTGCCTCAATATTTACTATCATAATATATTCCATTTCTAGACACAGTAAGTTTTGAAATGGATGTATGATGTGAAAAATAGTTTTGTACCCTCGACAATAATATTTTAGATATAATTCCAAATTTTCCTGACTTCTGCTGACAGTGCAATTTTTATCCGTAGCTTTTAGATCTGCGTTAGTTTAAATGTAGCGATGTTATTCATAAGGATTGTAAAAAGAAAGAGTTGCTCATGGTTGAAGAACTGAAAGATAAAATTGACATATAAGTTGGTAGTAAAAGAAACAATTGGACTGATATTTTGAGCCAGAAAAAAATTTTTAAAGAAAAAAATTAAATTATTTAAAAAATGTGTAAATGTTTGTAAATTTAAAATCTTTGCATTTCTTTTTGCCATAACTGTATAGATAGCTTGCTTCTGTGTGTTAAGATCTCAAGTTTGACCTTTACGTTGTCACCTCTTGATTGTGCACAGTAAATACCAATAGTTTTCTTTATTAAAGTGTGGTAATTTGTTGAGAAGAGCATATTTGTTGTTTTATATAATTTAGAAAATAGATGTTTAGTAGTATCTAACGGGAATCTGTTATTCTTTATTGCTAATTAATGAGCAGTAAAGATAAGTAAATTAACAAACCTTACACAAGATAGCTTATCACTTGTTTGTTATACCTATTTTTTGAATTGATTTGCTTATTGAGAAGCGAAATAAGATCTAATTATACAGAAAACGACTATTATAAATGTTGAGATGCATAATTATATTATTTTTTCTTGGACTACATAATACTTAACATTCACAAACTGCATTTATTAATAAGTATAATTATGCATGTAAATGTTCCAATTGTCTTTTGATATTCGTTATAAATGTTTTAATCAACCAGGGTAGCTAATAGAAGAATTTATTTTATTAAAGTTGATGAATCTACGAACTAGATTCGTAACTAGTCGGCATATCCTAGCTAAAATAACTTGAGTAACCCATATTCTCAATAATTTCTTCACCTCACGTCGCGTCGGTTTTAAAATCAATTTTTGGTCAATCATTTAATCAAAATGAGTGAAACATTATGGTCACAGTACTTGATATCCGTTGCAGTACTTGATATCCGTTGCAGTACTTGATATTCGTCGCTTACTCGTTTATTTGCATATTATGTTAAAATCGTGATATTTCCTATCTTCATATTACTTGCCTCAGGTTGATTCTATTGAGTACCCTTGTTGTACTATATTTTATTATAAGTGTATAGCGTACTGTTTGTTGTTAATCGTTGTACTGATGTAAATAAACAATGAATCTAGAAATTTTGTTTTCTTTTTAATGTGGCTGATGTAGAGTTTGAAATGCTGAAGGAAATTAAGGCTTAATTCGATTCTAAACAGTTTGATTAAAATTAATCTGAGCCCCGGTTATTCAAATCATTGTAATTAGTATAATTTAGTATTATTTATTATTTACTTTTATATCATTTTTTGTAATGTTTTGACGTGTTCAAGCGCCTCCTGGGGCCTATGAAAATAAATGATTTGAATTTGAATTTGAAAGGAAAGGAAGGAAACATGAGGATTTTTATTAAATACAAAAGGTTTAAATGTGTAATAAATAATATTTATTTAATTTACTTTTTGTTACATATATTACCTATCTTATGCAAGTTATATAAAATCACAGTGTTTTTCCAGTATGTATGTATTTGATTACTTTTAAGTTTTCATTTTGGTATAAATACTGCAAATACTAATTTTACAAGAATGAAACTGAATAAATTGCACCACAAGGTTGGAATTGTATCCTAGCGACAGGCTCACCTCCTATCCAGGTAAAGTGTGGGTGTACCACACCCTTGTGATGATAATGTCTAGTTATATTGGCAATTATTCGTAGAGCCTCTTGTCAATATCATCATAGACCCTTTCAGCTTTTTCTGCGGGTAGTGGATCCATGATTTCCAGTTGTAGGTCGTATTGTTGATCCAGCCCCATGTAACTGTCGCTTAGGACGTTCACTGTGTAAATTACGCGTCCTGTGAATAATTTCAGCGGTTAAAGCGGTTTTATGACGACCAGATGGCGGAGTGGATAGTGCCTGGGACGCGAAAAGTCGCGGGTTAGATTCCCGCTTAAGACAAATCTTTGTGTGCATGAACATGGGACTAAACAGAGCTTGTACTATGGATACTAGAATAACTGATACTAACAGAGGCGGATTTACCAGGAAGCATAGGAAGCAATTGCTTGGGGCCCCGCTTGGACAGGGGCCCGAAAATTGAAATTTTAAACATTTTTACAAAATTAATAAAAAATTGTTTTTTTTTAAATTAAAAATGACACTGACATCTTCAATTAATCATTGCTTTCAAAAAAAATGAAATTAGTTCGAAACTGTATCCTCCATGTTCATCCGCACAAAGCCACAAAAAGATTTATGTTGAGCGGGAATCGAACCCACGACCTCCGCAAAGCAGGCAGTTATCGACTCCGCGATTCGGTCGTCTAAATATTTAATAAAACTGTTTAAAAAGGTCATATATCGATCAGATTTGCAATAGAAATTAACCATTATGACCTGCAAGTTGTATTTATATTTGTAAATCATAAAAATTTTGGCGACTTGTGTGTCGCAAGTATTGTTACCTCTATTAGAAGGTGTATAAAACGTGAGTTGAGACGTTCCTCTCGCCGGCACTCGCTTCAAGGCATGCAGTTCCCCGTCGTCGACGTTGCCGATGGTCACGAACCATCCTTCGTTCTTGCCGCGCGGGAAGCGAGGACATAGCACGTTGTGTGGATTGCCGCCGCGGCGTTGGAAGTCCAGGAGTAGTGTGTATTCCTAAAAGACAAATGGCATCACAATGTTATTATAAATAGAATTGATAAAGAATAATATAATATTAAATTATAAAAGTCTCTATTATTTTAGGCCTTTTTTTTTTCAAGTGGCGAAACACGCCCAACTTTGGTAAAGCCAGCAAAAGAGATGATATATTGGCACCACTATAACAAACATCACGCCTATGTTACCCAGAAGAGTGTGGCAGAGGTGTACAACACCCACATTTTACCTGTTATGTTTAGGTCCTATGGGATAGAGGGTGAGCTTATCGCCATCCACCGGGCACAATTTCAACTTCGTGCTATTGTGAATTTCCTGACAGAAAGTTTACAAATAACACTTTGCCTGCCCCGGGAATCGAACCCGAGACCTCGCGGTGATAAGCGCATACGCTAACCACTAGACCATCGTGGATAGCGTATACGCTATATATAGATATTATCAATAAGAAGTTGATAATATCTATATATTTAATAATTATAGATAGAACTTATAACAATGACAACTAATTGTAACAATTTCAAATATTGTAACAATTTATAATTATTAGCAAAGACAAAATATAAAATTACCAATATCAGGTTCTACTGTACCTGATCGGCGTGTAGCGGCATCCACTGATCTCTAGCCATCGGCTGTCGTACAAGTTTGTCTTGTTCGTGGTCGCAGTCAAACCAAAGCCCACGCACTTTTATCTTTATGTCTAGTGTCGGCATGTCGCATATTGCCTGGCAAAACAAATTATGGTATTAATTGATAGTATTAGTCGAGCTGATAGATTAGTATTGTTGTACATAAACTCTCTGAGATTATATGGTACCAAACACGTTGCTGGTGGCGTTCGAACGCAGACCGTGGCGATGTTTTCAGGGTGCCTAAAGCTGGCGGTTGAAAGCAAGCGTCAGCGTCAACTTCCGATGTATGTTAACATATTTTTATACTAAAAAGATGCCGCCACAGACGTGGCGATTATTTTTGTATAAAAATATGCCGTCACGCTGCGACTCTAACTGTGTTATAGGTAGTTACATAGATAATTATAATCATATCAAACATTATAGTCAACGTAATGTTAATTTCCCCCCGCTATACTTTATGCCTCTATAATCAAAGTCACCCATAAGAAAGCGCCATCTGGTGGCTGGTTTTTTTAATAATCTTGTCCATATAAATATTATTATGTCCGTGGACTACCTGGTAAAGACTTATCAATAATGGTAGATTCTAGAATGAAGTCCTTTAGGAAAACGGCACACTGGAAAGATTACATTTTCCTATCAAAGGTTTTCTCAAAATAACAATATTAACTACAAAGTCATATAAGCAAAAATCAACTTACCCTATGTATCTGTTCAATCTGATTCTCTTCAAACTCCCTTCGTAAATACTTAGCTAGAAGCTCATAATTCCTCATACAAGCCACTTTTAGTCCATTCAACATAGTACAGGGTTTGTTCGTGTCCTTAGTCATGTGTGAAAACATGTAGAGGTGCTGAGAGTCGATGTGGGGGAGAGTGGTGAGGGGGGAGTCGGTGGGCCAACGAGCTTGCACGATGGACTGCATGACGAGCTGGCAGGATAGACAGACGGACAGCCAGCCATTTTCTGCTGATGTATCTATCATTGCCTGTAATAAAAACATGAGGGAATAATCATCGTGTATTTTTTTCATTTTTCTTAATATTAGATAGAACGCTTGAAGCAATTACACTATCCAATGGTCCCTGTTAACGCGGGCATGGCCCGCCTTGCTCCAAGCCACGAACGCGGGGTGAAGGAGACGCAAGAGGGGACGAGCGGTCGGCGGATTGCGGCTCTCAGCGCGACGCTTTCATTCGGCTTCCGGGAGCACTGAGGTCGGATCCGCACGCGCACACACTATTTTTTGTAACGAGATTAATTTCAAGTAAACCCAGGTTCAACCACGCCCAGCTGTCTTATTCCGGGTCTGCCGGACCTCCAACACAGAATCCTCATCATTGTTCGAGCCGGATGAAAGCGTCGCGCTGACAGCCGCAATCCGCCGACCGCTCGTCCCCTCTTGCGTCTCCTTCACCCCGCGTTCGTGGCTTGGAGCAAGGCGGGCCATGCCCGCGTTAACAGGGACCATTGGATAGTGTAATTGCTTCAAGCGTTCTATCTAATGTTAACAGTCCCAATTGTGGTGTTTGTCTAAACACACCCCTATTACTATTTATCTACATCTACACTCTGCTTAATATTAAGTTGTCTATGGTTTATATAAGCTCAGTTAGGTTGTCTGTGGATAAGCTCTCTCTCTTGTGAACTGCTGAAATACAAGTCGTGTCGATCTGAAGTCCCTGTCTTTAATTATATTAATGTCCCTGCCTGCACCTCATCAAGACCCATACATACATATCACTAATGACAAGGCCAAATACACACATTTACTCGCTCAAGCACACCCAGTCTCAGAACAAACCTTTGCGAATCACACAAAGATTTGTTTCGTGTGGGGATCGAACCCACAACACCAGTGCAGTGGAGAGCGGCGAGGCGACCACTTAAACCACTACACCACACGTGCAGACAATAATAATATCTGCAGCAGTTGTCTATCTATTTTTCAGGCAGTTAAAAATGGAGATACCACAGTAGTTTTTTCACTATTGTCTATTAAACGGAACATAGAATGTTCAGGCCTAGAGCTTATTTTTATTTGTCACACTACTTTTTACTCACTCACTGGGCGCATCAGAATTATCAGTGCTGCGGTGCTTTTAGCGCTGCAGTATTGTGCTGAGATGCGTACCATTTCTGGCATAATGAATGGTATTTTAAATTATTTAATTTTAGACGCTTTATGATGTATTTTATTTTTAACTAGCTGACCCGGCGAACTTCGTACCGCCTTAGCGTAAATTTGATGCACTACTTTATTTTGTATAGCTGACCTATCTTATGTATGCGTACTGTACGTGAACTGGAATCTATAATATCCTCCATATAAAAATGAATACTTTTTTTTTCCCGTAAAAACCTTGAACAGAGTATTAGAAAACTACAAAAAATCAGCCAAATCGGTCAAGCCGTTTTCATGCTATGTACGTGACAACGAAAAACGGGTTTCATTTTTATATAATATATAGATATGCCAGTAAATGATTTTTCTTTTTTTCTTTCTTATTCATTTATCCAAGGGTTCGACTTACGGATTCAGCTGATTATCTTAATTTTACATGGAGTGACTGCCGTCATACAAACAATCTAGTACGAGGCGAAACAATAATTTTTGTTAGACTTTCTGGCCTCTGACTTCCCGGAACGACAGCCAAAGATCTTCAAATGGCAACAGTTACAGACGGCTTATCGTGCTCTCCAAGGCATGGAAGAAAACTCTTTATGTTAAGATGATCACCCATCAACGGCCGACCGCGATTAACATTGCTTAGCCTGAAGATCGATCGTCATCAATCTGAAGCTCCTCGTTGCGTAAGTAATAATTAGTTGAAAGCTTTATAAAATAGGCATTTTGCATGTATTTTTTAACTCACCTGTAATATCCTAATAGTCTGGTCCAGTACAGACTTGGTATCAGTTAGGTAGTCAGAATTAGGTAGTTGTATTCTGGTCATATGTGCTTGCAGTAATAGGAACGCTTTCACGTTGGACGAGTCCAGGCTTAGCGCGTCCACTGGTAGGCGGAGTTCCTTGGAAAGTTCCCTGCGAAAAGAGACAATAAACAAAAACATTTCGACGGTCCCTACGTACATAAAGACATGTTAAAAACGAGGTTTTCAGGGGAGCGTTTTTAGGGTTCCGTAGTACCTACAAGGAACCCTTATAGTTTCGCCATGTCCGTCTGTCTGTCCACGGCATAGCGACGAAACCGTTGGTGCTAGAAAACTGAAATTTTGCATAAACATGTATGTTAACTAAACAAAGAAAGTCGTAGAGTAAAATTTGGAAAAATATTTTTTTTTCAGGTAGCTCCCCTACATGTAAAGTAGGGATGTTTTTTTTTTTGTCGCCTACCCCATAGTGTGGGGTATTGTTAGATAGGACTTTTAAAAACGTTTAGGGGTTGCAAAGACAGTTTTTTGATTTAGGGATGCGTTTGCGAGATAATTAACTTTAAAGAGCAAATTTTTGTTCGAGTAGGGCGTCCCCCCCCCCTCTAAAAGCTAAACTACTGGATCCTAAAATCTGAAAAAAATTGTGTCGGTAGTATATGTAATGAACTTTAAAGGAAAACTATAGCGGATAAGTTCACTTCATTAGTTCAAGAGGAATAGGGGTCCGAAATGTCAGATGCAGTTACTCAGAATATTTCGTTCAAAATTCTTGAAACATAAATAAACATACATAATACATATATAAAATCACGCCTTTATCCCACGGAGGTAGGCAGAGACGATGGAACGCCATGTGCTTCGCTCCTTACATACTTCTTTCGCTTCCTCAACATTCATACATCTCGTCATACGTGCTAGCTGGTTTCGTGTACTACAAACATTTCCTTTCTGAAGGACGCCATTTAGTTAAAAAGTAAAATTAAAAATATTTTTCTATGGAACCCTACTGCGCGTGGCCCGACACGCACTTGGCCGGTTTTTTATGTTCAAACTGCTCTAGAAATAATTTGTATGGACAGTATATGTTTATTTTCTAAAATGATTTTTTAGTTTTAGAAACTTTATAGTGGTATCAATACATTTTTTTTTTTATATTTTCTTGGAAAACTGATAGATGACTGTTACTACGCCGATATTAAAATAAAAACATGTCAGACATGTAGAAAACGACACGTATATATTACTTGTTCTCTTATACGATTTGCAAAAGACGTTACATAGGTAATATTAAAAAATATTTATATCCAGGAGTATATGGAAAATCTAAAGCTAATTGAGCAATAAAAAAAATTTCCATTTTTGACATGTATTTATCTACGTAGGGACCGTCGAATTATAGTCGCAGTCGTTACAGATAGTCCAATCTAAGATAAGCTTACAATTTTTAAGATTTTTTTAGCCCCTGACTTTGTGAATAAGCCACCCTGTCACAAGAAGGATTGCCAGATTGGGTGGCATCCATTCTCGGACAAAATTATGGGGTGGGATATTTCTGTTAAGAAATTCTCAATAGAAGCATTAAGTTGGATTTGTGCGCGGTGGATGGCGATAGGCTCATCCCATATCCCATGGGACCTAAACATAACAGGTGAAGTGTTGGTGTTATACAGCTCTGCCACCCTTCTGGGTAATATAGGCGTGATGTTATGTTTAATTTTTTATTTTCTTACACTGCTGGACAGAAAAGCTTTTGTTGACCAGACTAGATCAGGTTTCTAAATACAGGACAAATAAGTATAACCTCAGCATACAGGACAAGAGAGACAAGACAAATTCCAGGACAATCCCGATATTCTTGCTGCCTTAGTCACAGGCCATATAATACAGTAGAGAGTGCACGGTTGGCGTAGCGGTTAAAGCGGTCGGCTCGCCGCTTTAAACTACGCTGGTGTTGTGGGTTCGATCCCCAAATGGGACAAATCTTTGTGCGATCCGCAAAGATTTGTTCTGACTCTGGGTGTGCTCTGTGTGAGTGAAATGTATGTTTGTAAACACCCCCGCGACACAGGAGTTAATCCTAGTGCGGGAGTCGTTTTTTTAAAAGAAAAAAAGAAAAGAAACTGCTTACTATTATTTTTAAGAACTCGCTTGAAGTAAGGAGCACCATTGTTTCACTTTTAACCTAGCTTGCACCACTATTATTATATTATTGGCCTCAAATATAGCGACGCATGTACAATTTACTAACATGGATGTTGTAGGACTGTCGTTGCTACTTACCATCAGCACATGAATCGTATAAAAAGATTGACTTACCCATTTTGTATATCCTCGTTATGTCTAACCGGCAGCGTGGCGTATTCCTCGCTGTCGGCCAGCACTCGCAGAAGATCATCGCAGTTCATGTTACTCTGAAGGTTTCGGTTGAAGTGGTCCATGGTTTTGTATGACAGGTAGTAGTATGAGGCGATGCGGCCCATCCACGTGCAGTGGACTGTTCGGAGGTCCTAGGAAATAATGACATTCTTAGATAAAATAAATATCTCACAACGTCATCTAGGCACAAACTAAGCAGATCTTGTACTATGGGTACTAGAATATTTTATACTAATACATATTATTTACTTTTTTGCATCTAGCAGTCAGCATTTCATAATGCTGAGCTGATGCTGGAACGTAAAACTCCTTAACGGTATGGAGTACAGGGATAATTCTTTAAATATCAAGTTTACAGTCTTTACTATAATTACACAGATAAGGCGAGACGTTGAATATTACTTTTTAGGTTTTTTGTAATTAAAGTCGATTTTATTTTTTAAATTATTTTGAGCTCACCTCTTCAAGTTCCACGCAATTAGCTTTGGCTAACACATCAATAGAAGATTGCACTAGGTTAGACAAGTAATAATTCACGTCCTGCGGCTCCACGCTCTCTAAGTTGTAGTATGAAGGGTTCTTTAGAAGGCGACGGAAGAAATAGGTCCATGTCATGTAGTCTAGGATATCTTGTTTTGTGTGGACTGTGCCTGTTAAAAAAAAAACAAAATATAACTTTAATATTGTATAACATAACACCTTTATCCCACAGAGGTAGGCAAAGACAATGGAGCGCCGTGTGCTATGATTTGGTAAAAATATTTTCCGTAAAAATTCTAAGAAATCGCGATAATACGGATAATTAGACAGTAACTGAGATATTTACCTATCTTACTAATAAATTTAGCCCAATTGTTTTAGTTTAGATTGCTTATTTATTTATAATTTTATTTCAGATTTACATCCATAGCTTGTTAGTAAAAATTATCTTATGACCTCCCAAGTAGCTATGTTAGTAATTATTTTTCATTTTAATACATGTGTATAATACACATGTATTAAAATGAAAAATTCCATTTTTATCTTACATTAAATAATATTATTTTGCTGTCAACATGTATGCTGTACCAGTGACTCCATACTGAAGAGTCTACCCTCTCCAGTATGGAGCTTAGGAGATTATTCTTAACTCTAATTGCCTTGATTTTGGTTTAAGAGCCAACTCTTATTGCGATTGTTCCCCAGCTTTTTAGTAAGCTGGAGTTTTAGTAAAGGACTCTCTCTATTACCCATGATTTTACGAGATCTATTGAGAAAATTCAGTTATCAAATTATTCTGCGACATACACACACTTCTCTTGCTTCTTCATCATCCATACATCTTCTGTACCGTACATGGTCGCGGGTTTTAATGAGATATACATACCAGCAACAATTTCAGCATTCAGATGATCAGGTAGTACATCCAACAAGCTGGATTCCACCGGGAACGGCTCGTAAAGGAATTTCTTATAGAAATTCTTCTTTTGATCGTGTACCAGTACTACTGCTACTCCTTCGTTGTCATACTGCAAAGTAACAGAGAAAATATAACAACAGTTTTAAAATAAAGCAGGATATCATTTGTTTTACATCCTAAATGCTTCTAAGAGTATTCTTTCAGGACTTCATATATCATATTCCATAAAATATTTACCATAAACTTACTTTTAAATTAACAGCCATATATTGTAAGTCAAGTTTTTCAAAGATTTTGCGAAAACAAATGATTCGATTTATAGTATATTTCCGAAATTAAAATGCATATTTTGCAGTGAAGTTATTAAAACGTGACTGCAGCTATTAACTTGTATATAAGTAAATAAGTCTGTGAAAATTCCTTATAGTCGGGTCAATAGAAAACGATACTGCAATGTTCTGGCGCCAGAGTGCAGCACTAGCGTAAACGGTATATAGTTTCTGACAAGTCATTCAAAGCGTGATGAGAATTATTACGAAATTTTACACCACGATTTATTTACTGCCTCCATGGACTAATGGTTAGCGTATGCGCCTCTCACTGCGAGGTCTCGGGTTCGATTCCCGGGTCGAGCAAAACGTTATTTGTGAACTTTCCGTCAGGATATTAGCACGGAGTTGGAACGGAGCCCGGTGGAAGGCGATAGGATCAACCCCTATTCCCATAGGACCTATGCATAAAAGGTGAAATTTGGGTGTTGTACCTCTCCCTTCTAGGTAATATGCGAGATGTCATGTTAATTTTATTTACTGTACGAGTTAGTGGCGCCCTCTGTGTCAAGCTTTGACTAATGATTACAATTTACCTGTGGCCTGCCGGCTCTGCCCATCATTTGCAGCACGTCAGTAATGGGCATATCGACGTATCGCTTCTGCTTCCCGTCGTAGTACTCCGTGCCTTTGATCACTACCAGGTGAGCGGGGAAGTTCACGCCCCAAGCTAGAGTGGCTGTGCAGATTAAGACCTGAAAGATTATGCATATTTTTAAACTTTCGTAAACGTCAGTGCGATTTGCTAGATGGCAATAGTATCTTCTTGTCGCTTGATGACGCTATGGCGACACACGTCCAACGCTCACTGAATAGTTTCAAAGTATTTTGAACCGTAATCTATAGAAATAAGTATGACATTTGATTATCTTGGCATTGTAGGTAATTATAGAAAAATATTGTCACTTTGAGGCAAGCTTAATTGCAGCAGTGTTATATTTTTAGCTTACTAGTAATTTGCAAATACATAATACTAGTATTCTTATTATTTCTCCACAGCTAAGCTTAATTCGCTTGTGTTAGGAGGAAGTTATCATCCGTGGTGTAATGACCAGGATTCAAACCCACGATCGTAAGTCCGACGCCTTATCCATTGCGCCACGGCCGTTTAGCGTTTGTGCTGAGATGCGTACCATTTCTGGCATTATGAATTATATTTTAAATTGTTTAGTATTAGACGCCCTATTATGTATTTTATTTTGCCAGAATAAATGATTTTTCTTTCTTTCTTTCTTTCTTTCTTTAAAATGTTATAAAAACATACCTTTTTCTTCTGATTAATAAACAGTTCCTTCCTAAATATACCTGGTGAAGTATGGCCAGTATGGGTGTTCATATACGCCTGCCAATCCCTTCTGCGTATATGCGTGACGTTATATGACATACCTGTATCTTCTGATTAATAAACAGTTCCTCAACAGTAGTCCTATCCCTCTCATGTAATCCGGCATGATGTATTCCAATACCGAACGCTAGCGTGAGTTTTAGGTTGGATTCCCGGATGTTAGCTAATATTTGTTCCATCTCGGATTCTTGCATGTGGAGCCATTGCTTTGGATTGTCTTCTGCGGCTAGGTATGCGATCAGGTCCAAGGCTGTTAGTCTGAAAATATGGATAGTTTTACAAAATGTTTATAAAAGTTTATGTTTTTTCAATTAAGGTCGATGGAGTGAGCTATGTTAGTAAAGTTTAAATAAATTTCGTCAATAAAGTGGGCTAATATGTAGCGATAGGCGTTATCACATTATCCAGCTAAGACTAATTCGCTTTTGTTAAGAGGAAGTTCACGTCCGTGGTGAAAATATCCCGTGATACATACTAAAAAATAGCCATGTTTGTCTTAAAAACTAAATAATAATACCTAGTCTGTCTTCTACTGGACACAAAGACGAGTGCGGGCGCGCACGGCGAGTGCGTGCGAATGGCCTGGAATGTGGGCTTGTTCATGGTCATCATGCGAGGACAGTAGTGACGGCCTGGGTGACCTGATATGTGCACCTGGAATATGCAAATATTTAGACCAAAATATTCCTTCAATAGGGGATAATAATAGTACACTGTTCTGGCGCTAGAATGCAGTACTAGCGTCAACAGTTTCATATTAACAAGTCGTATAGAAATATCTGCGGAATTAGCGGCACGCTTTATTACAGCCGTAGTATCTAGTATTTCAGTAATTTATTTTATTATAGAAAAAAATAACATTATTTTATAAATCAATATACTCGCAATTTTGTTAATCTATTAAATATGTTATCTGCATTAGTTTTCAGTTTGCATTGTGATATTATAACATTTAAATTAGAAGTTACTTTACTTTTTACTTTTAACCATGTATTGTCAAATAACAAGATCAATCTACCAAAAAAATATAGTAATAGCCTTAAACCAAGGACATTATCATAATAATATAATACTTAAATCTTTAAACTGATTGTAAGACAATTAGTTGAAAAGTTTACGTATGATCAATATTTAATATTTTTTATAAATATCTTTAGTTTCTTAAAAAATAGACAACGGTTCTAAATCGCGCTATTTATTATAAAGGTAAATAAATACCTATGCTCGACGTTTCGAAACAACTTGCATCATTCGTGGTCACGAGCCGACTGGTGAAGCTTAGCGTCAACGTTGTCTATTTTTTGAAAATGTTCTCAAATCGCGAATGTTTAAAAACATATCTGTATTCTTAGTTTACCAGCACATTTATAATTTTATTAAATGTAATGTTGTGGTTCCATTGATGCGTAATAACTTTCTATGTTACTTTAAGGTGTTAGTAATTTAGACAACCATAAATAAATAATTTTCCAATAAAAAAACCGACTTCAATAACTAATAATACTTATAAAATAAAAACTACTAGACCAAACTGAAATAAATTTTTATGGGACCACCTGGCAGCTATTTCGCGTCGAAGAAAAAAAGAATCACGCGAATCGGTCGATTAACCGCGACGTAATCGATGTACATACATAGAAAAAAAAACACACCGGCCGAATTGAGAATCTCCTCCTTTTTGGGAAGTCGGTTAATAAAAATAAATAGTTTTAGTTACATACCTCCAAAGGCACAGGTCGCACAGAAGGCCGGAAGTTGTACAATCCCATTTCCCCAATGTTCAGCCAGTTGGCAAGATCCTTGGCGTTCGCTAGTGCTGTGGATAGACCAATGATTCGAAGTCTTCGCGAGGTATGGGATTCTATGAAGTTTGTTCTGTAACAATAACAATGTTATGTTTAATGAATAAGAAGTCAACCTTGAATCAATCTATGCCAGATTTGAAAATGTCATGAAAAACATTCAACCATAAATTTGGCTTTTTTTGATTAATTTGGCTTTTTTATATAAGATAGAACACCAGAAGCAATTACACTATCCAATGATCCCAATGACAAGGCCAAATACACACATTCACTCACACAAGTACACCCAGTCTCAGAACAAAGTAATCATTGCGAATCTCACAAAGATTTTTAAAGGTAGGTTTTTTTTTTTTTTTATACAACGCTCACAGCGAACGAGCGTGTAGTCCACCTGATGGTAAGTGGAGTACAGCCCATGGACATCAACAATCCACAAAAGCAGATTATAGATGCGTCGCTGCAGCTGAGGACTATGGTGTTATGCCTCATGTGCCAGTAATTTCAGGGCCTTCTTCTTCTTCGTCGTGTCGATGGCTGAGTCAAATTTTATTTTGACTTGCCATCGTGGTGAAAGGATTAGCCAATTCGCTCTGAATAACTCGCGGATTGCCCAGGGTGCGCCGGACGTAGGAAATCGTTGTGTACGTCACTCGGGAAGGCTCCTTTCATGCACCCCATTTCAGGGCCTGATCTCACAGTAATGGAAGCACTACTATTTGGCAGCAGGTTAAAGGTGAGACGGTGGTGCTATTGCCTTCGAACTCATTCACTAGAGCTCTACCCCCATAAAATAAAAAATATAAATGATATAAAATATACCAAACCATATTCTAATACGCTTGCAAACTGCTGGTTCGAAGATTTCATACACTGTACAGCTTAATTTCTGTACATACTGATTACTGAATGCTTCCAAAGTTGCGTGAGTGTGACGGTACCCGAGGCATTCGACTAAGCGATGTGTCTATAATGCATCCCTTGAGCGTAGCCAGGTAGACTTTCAGAGTATTGCCACCCCAAAATGTCTCAAACTACTATGCAAATGACAGAGTGCGGATGGCGGAGTGGGTAGTGTACCTGCCTGCGACGCCGAGGTCGTGGGTTCGATTCCCACTTAAGACCGATCTTTGTGTGCATAAACATGGGGTTTTGTCTTAGTCTGGGTGTTTCTATGTATAATAAGTATGTATTTACATAAGAAAAGTATATATGTATTAGTATCAGTTATTCTAGTACCCATAGTACAAGCTCTGCTTAGTTTGGGACTAGATGGCGTTGTGTGTGAGTTGTGAAATATTTATTTATTTATTTACATGCACATATCCCCCCCCCCTCTCTCCCGACATACGAAACTCCCTCCGTAATAAAATCCTGGCTACTCCCGCGCTGATCTTTTTATCATCAATATTACCTTGAAACAATAACTTCCAGCACAGGTCCTCGATCCTCGCCCAGTAAATGTATCTCATCAATAACAATAAGAGCCACGTCACGTACATAATTCCTGGTCTGCCACGAACGACTGATACCGTCCCATTTCTCAGGCGTTGTTACTATGACGTGAGAGTTTCTTATTGCTCGGATGTCGGGCGATACGTCACCTAAAAAGAAAACAACATTATATCAAGTAAAATCTAACGAATATCGTGTCGAATCTAAGACAGGTTGCTGAGTCTGCTTGCGACCACGGCCAGTGTAATCTGTCTACCGAAACGTCAAGCCCAAAAGGTAAATAATGCATGATCGCGTTAATTCACGTTAGATTTTCTTAATCATGCAACGCGTAAGTTTAAAAATTAACATTAAATCAAGTTGATTTAATGTTAATTTTTAAACTTACGCGTTTTTAATTATAACTCTAGACTAATGATAAATTGCTGCAATTTTCTGGCACCAGAGCTTAAATAGTAACCAGTTTTTTGTTAATAAAGGTTTGTACAGTCCTGAGCGGTATTCGCGAACGCCTGCGGTAAAGTTAATACTGCACTGGTTTCGATTTCGGTATTTAGTATGAAAGTGCCGCGCCTAGAGCGAAATTAAGCATATAAACAGTAGTATAACCACATACCCGCAGTGATGGCGAACCTGTGGCACACAGCATCAAATATTGGCCCGTGGAATTCATGAATTCCTTGAATTGGGCAATTCGTAGTCCTAATTTTGTTCTATAAAATAATGGCACGTGCATCAAGGTTCGCCATCTCAGCCACTAATAGGTCTGAACAGACTTTTATACAAAATTGTGCAAGACACGGGTGGTGTGTTTACTGCATGTACTAGTGGCGCCCTCTACGCCGAGATTTACGTATCACCCTATTTTACACAAGCATTTCTATAAAAGTGAAAGTGAGTAGTATTTTTTTACCTTCCATGCAGTTTAGCCGAGTTCGATTGGATAGTACTAACCTGTCAATTCAACAACTTTTAAGCCTAGTTTTTCTTCGAGTCTGATCTTCCAATCTTTTATTCTTTCCTTTACCAACGCTTTGAGAGGAGCAATGTAGACAACCTGCAATACAAAGTATAATTTATTCCGTTTATTTTACCGATTCTAAAAATAAAAATTTAATATGGTCCACCTGATACCAAAGACATGGCGATTTAACCTCTATTTATATTGTCAGTGAGGAACGCGAGTGATCATAACGCAGACACAGAGTAGAAGAGCGGTAACTAGATTTACCCAGAGAGCATGCCTTTAACTATAAGTTTTAATTAACATTATTCCCACTGCGCGTTCCAGATAAAATTCACGTTAAAATTTAGAAATGAATGGGTTTTGACAGCTTTTCCCCGGCCAGGGCTAAACACAGCTAAACATAGCGACTTCAGCTACAATCGTCTTGCCAGAACCTGTGGGCGCTGCTAGCAGTACATTGTGGTCTGTGTGGTACAGACAATGGAAGATCTGAGTCTGTATGGGGTTGAAGTGACTAAAGCCTTACCTTACACCCTGGGTATTGATTAAACACTCTAAACATAGCGACTTCAGCTACAATCGTCTTGCCAGAACCAGTGGGCGCTCCTAACAGTACATTGTGGCCTGTGTGGTACAGACAATGGAAGATCTGAGTCTGTATGGGGATGAAGTGACTAAAGCCTTACCTTACACCCTGGGTATTGATTAAACACTCTAAACATAGCGACTTCAGCTAAAATCGTCTTGCCAGAACCAGCGGGCGCTCCTAACAGTACATTGTGGCCTGTGTGGTACAGACAATGGATGATCTGAGTCTGTATAGGGTTAAAGTGACTAAAGCCTTACCTTACACCCTGGGTATTGATTAAACACTCTAAACATAGCGATTTCAGCTACAATCGTCTTGCCAGAACCAGTGGGCGCTCCTAACAGTACATTGTGGCCTGTGTGGTACAGACAATGGATGATCTGAGTCTGTATAGGGTTAAAGTGACTAAAGCCTTACCTTACACCCTGGGTATTGATTAAACACTCTAAACATAGCGATTTCAGCTACAATCGTCTTGCCAGAACCAGTGGGCGCTCCTAACAGTACATTGTGGCCTGTGTGGTACAGACAATGGAAGATCTGAGTCTGTATAGGGTTAAAGTGACTAAAGCCTTACCTTGCACCCTGGGTATTGATTAAACACTCTAAACATAGCGACTTCAGCTACAATCGTCTTGCCAGAACCTGTGGGCGCTCCTAGCAGTACATTGTGGTCTGTGTGGTACAGACAATGGAAGATCTGAGTCTGTATAGGGTTGAAGTGACTAAAGCCTTACCTTGCACCCTGGGTATTGATTAAACACTCTAAACATAGCGACTTCAGCTACAATCGTCTTGCCAGAACCTGTGGGCGCTCCTAGCAGTACATTGTGATATGTGTGGTACAGACAATGGAAGATCTGAGTCTGTATAGGGTTAAAGTGACTAAAGCCTTACCTTGCACCCTGGGTATTGATTAAACACTCTAAACATAGCGACTTCAGCTACAATCGTCTTGCCAGAACCTGTGGGCGCTCCTAGCAGTACATTGTGGTCTGTGTGGTACAGACAATGGAAGATCTGAGTCTGTATAGGGTTAAAGTGACTAAAGCCTTACCTTGCACCCTGGGTATTGATTAAACACTCTAAACATAGCGACTTCAGCTACAATCGTTTTGCCAGAACCAGTGGGCGCTGCTAGCAGTACATTGTGATATGTGTGGTACAGACAATGGAAGATCTGAGTCTGTATAGGGTTAAAGTGACTAAAGCCTTACCTTGCACCCTGGGTATTGATTAAACACTCTAAACATAGCGACTTCAGCTACAATCGTCTTGCCAGAACCTGTGGGCGCTCCTAGCAGTACATTGTGGTCTGTGTGGTACAGACAATGGAAGATCTGAGTCTGTATAGGGTTGAAGTGACTAAAGTTGTATAGCATCTCGAATGAGGGGTTGTTAAGAGCTGTCACTGGAAGCGGTTGGAGTTCTAGCAGATCTGTGAACAGTAAAAATATTGGAGGTTAGTTATATTGAGATTTGTAATATATTGTTTTTAAAGAAGAACTTTAATATTTATAGAAATAGAAATAATAAAACATAGTTTCAGTAGAAGTAGGTACAGCATGTTTTACCGGGTAATCGGTGTGCAAATATATATATTTAGTATTTCAGTATACATACAGCAAGTTAGGAACAAATGGATGAACGTGACGTAACGAAATGACGTAAGATACAATTGAGAAATTTAGGGTCCTGGCAAGAGGCGACCGTAGCTGGGTAGTAAAGCGGCTGCCCGGTGTGCAGAAGGTCACAGGTTCAAATCCTGCCAGTCCGATATCTTTTTCAACTGTTTCTTAGTATAAACTATATATTACCTTACTATCTATTACATTATTATATTTACCTGTATGTGGTGGATGTGTTTCCGGTAGTATTAAATGTTGGAATGTTAGAGGAAGTACACTTTCTGACCCGAGCCACCTGCAATAGCGGAGACATACTTTAAAATATTGCGGAACTCGATAGACTATAACTAATCTATTCATGGTATACATTTCTGAATGTATTGGGGAGACTAATTTCCTGAACTCAAAGTCAAACCATTTATTTTCATAAATCCCCAAGGGGCGCTTGAACACGTTAACAAACATTATAGTTACAGAGCAAATAAAAATAAACTAACGAATTAAATAAATTATAATTTTACTAATCAAAATAGTATGTTTTGAATTACCGAAGCATATATCAATTTTAATCGAACTGTTTAGGTTCAAATTAAAATAAATCTAAGTACCAGCTCCGATGGGTATTGCATCATTGAGAAGAGCTGGTGAGAAACTCATGTGCCATCTTTTCAAATAATAAATCATACAATTTTGTTTGTTTTTGACAATATTTCGCATATAATATTTGGTCAATTAGAAAAAACCATTACATTTCCATCGATGTCTCGATTTTTTACATTAGTTAAGGGTATTTTATGATATGAAATATTCACAATTTAAATATTACATCACAAGTGATGATTTTACCTTTCCGAAGTGGCTCGAATGTAGTACTGAGGCGGCAGTGGTTCGCTGATAGGAATTGTTATTATCAACTCTTGCGGTTCTCGAGTGACTACCTACAAAAAACATTTTAATAATTAATTAAACCTTATCAGTGCAAAATAACTTGCTCAATTAAAAAAAAGGGATTTGTTTTTTAAGCCTAAGTAAAATAAGAGATGGTTTGTTAGGGTGCACGGTTGGCGTAGTGGTTAAAGCGGTCGCCTCGCCGGTTTTAACTGCGCTGGTGTTGTGGGTTCAATCCCCGCACGGGACAAATTTTCATGTGATCAGGAAAATTTTGTTCTGATTCTAAGTGTGCTCTGTGTGTGTGAAATGTTTGTTTGTAAACACCCCCGCGACACAGGAGACATTCCTAGAGCGGACGTCGTTTTTTTAACAAATAACAAAAACAAAAAAAAAACTGGATTCTATAATTAATTTAATTTCTAATTAATTGTTTAAATAAATGTAGTTACAACTATAATATTCATTAAAAAAATTATAAAAAAAAACTTGCCTGTTTCTTAGTGATAAGGAAGTACTCGTGGTAGTACATGATATCGGTTTCTGGATCCTCCACCCATATCCAGAAAGCTTCGGGTGCCTTGCTGTGGTATCGGTCGTTCCATCTATATTCAATAATAATTTATACATATTAGAGCGGAAAATAAGGTAAGGCTGAAATTACATTAGGCGTGCGCGTTCCTCAGGCGTGTCCGCGTCTTGTCTCGGCTTGGCATTTAAGCTTGCAGTTGGAAGCAAGCGTCAGCGTCAACGTTCGTAGTATATTTACATATTTTAGCTCTATAAGAGGCGTAATTTTTGTATAAAAATATGCCTTGACGCTACGCTCCTGTACGATCCGCTCCCTGTCAACTGCTACCCTAAACCATCTTTGGCGGGGTTAGCGGGCGGAGGCGTAGAAACGCACATCGCGCCCTTGCTGCACACACATCACAAGGCAGGAATATGCGACGCTTACGAAACGCGCGTGTCGCTTATACGCCCAAGAATCGCCTAAACCAGTAAACCAAATAGAAAAATATAACAAGCGGTGCACAATATGAGCACTTTACGTACAATATGCATGTGGCTATAACGGGTTTTATGCAAACATTACATAATGCTACTTCTAATTTGTACCCGATTCTATGTTAACAGGTTTTCAATAAAAAATTAATTTAAAAAATTAGAATAACATCTGCAATCAATATTGCTCATATAAATTATAGCTCGCTAACGGTGAAGGAAAACATCGTGAGAAAACCTACATGCCTGAGAGTGCTCGAGGGTATGTGAAGTCTACCAATCCGCACTTGGCCGGCGTGGTGGACTATCGCTTAACCCTTCTCATCATGAGAAGAGGCCCGAGCCCGGCAGTGGGAGATGTATTAGTTACAGGGCTATTATTATTAATCAATATTTTATAAAGAATCAATACCTTAATAAATACGTTAGTACAACTTACTTGAAATTGGGTATAATAGTGAGTCGTATCCTAAGAACAGTTCTAGTGATGGGATGCAAGCTAGCCTCCATTTCAAGAAGAGGAAATTCTTCAGCACATTTCTTTAGGTGACGCCCGTTCTTTGGATTTCGGATTAAATCGCCTGTAAAGAAAATACTTTATTTAGAAATCTTGGTATGCAATAACGTGAATTGACGGTTTTAAAGGCTATTTGCACGATTTATGTTCTTTTACTATGTCTGTCTTTTTAATGGCGATAAACAAAGAAAACATTACAATAGCTTTGCTAAACTTGTTAGGTCTAAGTAGATAGCTGAAAAAAAATAAAATAAAAAGTAATGTTTATATTGATGAAGACGGCTTACTCAAATTATTTTTTTTATAAGTAAAAGCAAATATCTAGGTGGTGGTGAAGTTGGCTTCAGATGACTGTTAGACCAATCGACAAGCACCCAACTCAAGCATGGCCAATATCAATCCGAAAAAAAACATTTGCGCCTTACTTCAAAACCGCCAATATATTTGATTCTATCTATACTTGATATCATTTTAGCATCAGCTTCACAATACGCTATAGTAAAACTGTGAAGCTATTGCATAGGACTGTAGAAGTTTCATTGTAGTATATTATTATCCTAATTCTTGCCATTCCATATCTCAATTCTGATCCGGCTTCAGCATCGGATATTCAATATGCTTCAGCTTTCAATAGTAAAACAGTTGAACTGCCGTAGGCACTGTAGAAGTTTTACTGTAGAATATTACTTACCTAATTCTTGCCATTCCATATCTCGAATCTGATCCGGCTTCAGCATCGGATATTCAATATGCTTCAACGTTTCAATAGTAAAACAGTTGAACTGCCGCATGTCATTGTAGAAGTCCCACTGTTGAATTTCCAACATCTTGGCCATTTTGAGGTATAACCCGGCCATGTATGCGTTGTTTTTGCGAAGGGTGATTTCGAAGAGAGCGCGGATGATACGGACTGCGTTCTGAAATTGGATGGATAGCATTTTGATTAAATATTCACAAGATTATAAGGTGTGGAACTGATTGGTTTCTGTCAAGACCACAGACAGTAGTGGCGGATTTACATTTTTTTAAGGTATAGGCTGGGTAGTTTTTGCCGCCCTTGCCTCTACAATTGTCAAGTCCTGGATTATATTTACGATCCAAAAATTAAACGTGAATAATGCAGAAATCTTCTTGATTTCTATGAGCAAATTGTAAGCAGAAAAAAAAAGACGGTCCCCAAATTTGCCGCCCTAAAATTCTGCCACCCTAGGCGCCAGCCTACTCAGCCTGCTGGTAAATCCGCCACTGACAGACAGGGTTTATAGAACGGAGTGTTAATAAAGCGTTTTAAGTTGCAAAAAAAATAAATAGCCAATATATATAGTCAGTTGCATAACTGTGGAGTAGTAAAATCAGTTAATTGCCAATAAACAGTATTGCACAGCTGGTTTAAAAAAATACGCATAAGGATGTGGTAAAGGTGTAGTACCACTATAATTCCAGCTCTAATTGCCACGTGATGAGGTGGAAAACTGTGATGAGGTGGATCCACAGATATTCCCTCGCATACCTCTGGTTTCGTTAATTCTTCTTTTATCGTTCAATCAGTCAAAAAGTGCGTGATCACCTCTTCAATGAGTTGGCAACATTAAGTCAAACATAGTTTACTTCGTTATAATATATGACGGAGAAGGTGATCTCCAGAGTGTTTTTAAAAAGTATGACATCAGCATAATGTTTCACAAACCTGACTAATATAATTGAGATCGGACTGCAGCGACGAGCCATGCACGCGTCCCCTGGACAGATAAGTCTGTAGTAGAATGTTGATCTTCCAATGGATATCCTCTATTACATCCTCGATGCGAAGCTCGCAGTATTGGTCTTTCAGCTGCCATAGTTCGGAGAGCTCTTCTTTGCGAACCTAGAAATAGGATTTTTTTTAGTACGTAATATAAGCATGCCTGACCTACCAAGAAGAGCGAGGCAGACGTATATTACACCAGTCATGTCTAGGTGATAAGGGATGACGCTGTCACCGCGTAAAATTCTAGATACCATGCTGTTATTGAGAATTTTGTGCCGTAAGAGTCCAAAACACTTTAGCCCGGGATCGAACCCGAGATCTCACGATTAGCAGTCACATATCCTAATCACTGCACTAGGTCCTTACCTATTTGTAGCCGGCTCGAAGGACCAATGTTAAGATAGTGTGATAAAGTACACATTGCATTACACTACATTACAACACTACCTTTAATGTTTTATAAAATGCCATTCCGCCCAAAGAGACAAGTTTAGGTGCATGCAATGTGTACTTTATCTCACTATCTTAACAATGGTCCTTCGAGCCGGATACAAATAACTGAATTAACCTTTTCAATACTTACTTTAAGTTGTTGAAAGTCAGAACATCTCGTAAGCATTTCCAGAACGTATCCCTGCGTCATAGATTTGCGTACCATAGAGTTGAATACTTCCATAGTTTCGCATGTTATGTAGTAGTGAGAAGCAGTACGCCCCAAGTCTGTAAAAATGATATTATTTTTTAGTTCAAAAGCAAACGGTATTTTTCAGTAGTATTGAAGAAAAGTACAAA
Source organism: Hypena proboscidalis (assembly GCA_905147285.1). Lineage (NCBI taxonomy): Eukaryota > Metazoa > Arthropoda > Insecta > Lepidoptera > Erebidae > Hypena > Hypena proboscidalis. The sequence continues at coordinate 6,607,825 of LR990147.1, forward strand.
AAAAACGGGTAGGCTATCCAGTTCAGCTTCAATCAAATTTAAACATAACATAACATCACGCCAATATTAACCAAAGCGGTACGGCAGAGGTGTACACCACCCACATTTAACCGTTATGTAGGTCCCATGGGATAGGGGCTGAGCCTATCGCCATCCACCGGGCACAATTCCAACTCCGTGCTGCTATTGTGAATTTCCTAACGGATAGTTTACAATAATAACACTTTGCCCGATCCGGTAATCTTATCCAAGACCTCGCAGTGAGAGGTGCATTATGCTAACCACTAGCAAGACCATCAAGGTAGTTGACAAGATAATAATAATATATGAATGTTGATAAAGCGAAGATAAAGTCGAGTGACGTACGTGTTTATAACTACGTAAAGTATGTAAATTTTACCAGTGATATTAAGATCTCCAGTCCGTTCATTGTACCGAATCATATGTGTTTTGTCTAACTGCATAGCAGCTGCAGTGATAAGCTCACGACGTTTGGTCTCCAACATTGGTTCGTCTTGTACATCATTGTAGGTAAGACCGTAAACCTAAGAATAAGTTTATTAATGTTTCAGAAATTATAAACATTTATTTGTTTCAATAGGTATATATATGGATCGTGTTTACAAAAGGTTTTACTATGTTTTTCTCTCCAGGGTGTTTTTTTTTTATATATAAAAAAGTAAAGATACCTACAGATAACGCGCGAGTTGAATGCAGTCGGGGTCTGAGGTAAAGAGCGGGAGCATCTCCCCCCGCTATCCGCACGCCCCACCTCACGCGCCTGCAGTGTAGTGATGTGCCATCCTTGTCAACTATCGTACGTTTGCCGTGTTATTGTGTTAATACTGAAGTTCCCGTGTTATTTTTTAATTTTAATAATGACTGATCCGAGTCCATCAAGATCGTTACAAAAAACGTAAAACGGTTAAAAGAAATTACGGAGCTGGCGGTTTCTCAGGTTACAGAGAAAGATTGGCGTGGCTTCGATGATCACGTCATAATTTTAGAAGAAAATTATTGGCAAAGAGATGGATCAATTGAAGATACCATAGATCGATTCGTCATTGAGGTCAGCGACGGCGAGGATAGTGACACCGATTCAACCATATCTGCCATTTCTGAATCTGATTAAAAAAAAAATATTTCGTTTTGTGAAATGATTATTAAAAACGTGTGATAATTATGATATTGTTTTTTTTTCAACATGTTAACCTAGTGTAAAAAATAAAATTAAACTTATAACATTGTTTAAATTTATCGACATTTATTACTCATTGTGGTCATCAATAATTATAATTAGGTCACAGCACTACCGCATTCCTAAGCTCTGCATTCAACTCGCGCGCTATCAGTACGTATAAGCGTATCTTAATATATAATACCTGAGCAAATTAAGCATCTCAATACACTCGCAAATTGACCATTTTAAATTGTAATAGATCTAATTAGACACTTAAAACAATTTGTGAAGAAAAAGTAAATGATATTGTATTGTAATTGTTTAAGGTTCATTTTAAAAGAATTAGCATTCTCTTAAAATAAACCTCAAATCATCAATAAACATCAAATCATCGAGCTGTACTGTATGCAACTGCCCACTGTTAGTTTGAGTTTCCTTGGATCGGCCAAATATGTTATTAAAGATTTTTCCATCAGAAAATGCTCAGTAAATAGCAGTAATATAGTACAATGGTCGCATTGATTCAGCACTGTAATCTTACTTTTTTATTGAACTAGATATTATTTAAGTTAATAATATAGTATTGTGTACGAAAAATAAATATTTCTTCTTTCTTCCATAACAAAATAAATTTTAGAGTTATACACTTTGCCCACACCCTTTTGGGTAAATATAGGCGTGGTTTTTTACCGTCAAATTAAATAACATCAGTTTAAATTATTAGTTTATAGAAATTCAAACTCTATTCTCTCTAAAAATTTGTTAGTCTTGGCAGTTTCAACACAGCACTATCTTAGAATATTGTTAATACTGAATAAAAAAACTATGCATCTGATTTCAGAACGCAGTCCGTATCATCCGCGCTCTGTTCTAATTAGACATTTAAAACAATTTGTGAAGAGAAAATAAATGATAATTGTAATTGTTTGAGGTTCATTTTAAAAGAATTAGCATTCTCTTAAAATAAACCTCAAACAATTGTGTATTGCGATGTTTAATTTGCTTAAGTATTTTGTTATATATCTTTGGACCCATACACACTATACTTTTATGTACCAATTTAATTCGTCAGACAATCAGTTAAATTATAAATAAATAAAAAAATATTTCACAACTCACACACAACGCCATCTAGTCCCAAACTAAGCAGAGCTTGTACTATGGGTACTAGAATAACTGATACTAATACATATATACTTTTCTTTTGTAAATACATACTTATTATACATAGAAACACCCAGACTAAGACAAACTCCCATGTTCATGCACACAAAGATTTGTCTTAAGTGGGAATCGAACCCACGACCTCGGCGTCGCAGGCAGGTACACTACCCACTACGCCATCCGGTCGTCAAATTATATCAGTATTCTGCCTATAGAAGCTTTAAAAATATGGCCGTATTAATAGCATAGTTCATCTTATATTCAATTAAAATATAAAATATAATTAAATTACCTGTGGATTAATCCTCATTCTGACGAATAAGTAGGTATAACTCAACCATTCTACAGCTTCGTCGATATTGGTAACTGTTCCAAGAGCGACCTGCAAATCAATATATTCGTTATACATATAATACTATCTCTGTCTTTATGTATCTTAAAAAAGATGCAAGAAGAATAAAAGAGGGTTATGGATTATCACATCACATATATTAAATAGTTAATGCAATAAAATTAAGTTAATTTAAAAGTTCTCCAAAAAAACCTGATTGGTAATCTCAAAAAGAAATGTTGGAAGACATTACGTACAGCCAGTTTGGTATCAGCTCCTTATACAATGTACAGTGGGCCAATGAGTTAGGTATGCAGGGCAAAAACTTCTACGCCATAATGAAAACTGACTACAATAGGTATGCATGTGTGAATTACATATTTAATAAGTGTAATATGGGTATATTAAGATATGTAATTCACGTATCCATAACTGGTGTAGTAAGTCTTTAATACATCCGTTTAACCTTAATTTTACCCTCTTAGGGATAAAATTGCCAAAAACCCCTTCTAAGTGCGCCCCTACGTCATGTAAGGAGCCTTTATGTAAAATTTAATGTCTCTTTCCACAGCGGCTTAGGCTCTGCGTTGACGAATCAGTTAGTCAGTCGAGCGAACAATTATATATGTATACAAGATAGATTACCAACCTCAGCATTCAAATTATCAGACAGCAAATTAATAAAGTTACTCTCAATCGGGAACTGATTGGTCATAGACTTCAAGTAATGCGTCAGTTTATCATGAGTAGTGATGATAATGCCGGTGCCAGACGTGTCGAACTGTGGACGACCAGCGCGCCCGAAGATTTGTAACACGTCGAGAATGCTTAGATCTACGAACGTGCCATGAGCTTGGTCGTAAATTTCTGTACCCTAGAAAGGAACACGAGGTAATTAGTTTGATAAATATTCATATTTGGATGATAGATGCGTAGTGAGCAGACTGTTGAGACAATTTTGGTAGTTTTCTTTTTGTATGGGAACCTCTTTGTTTAATATAAAAGTTTGTCTATGAAAACTGTCTTTTTAGTTTTGTACGTAATGAGGCTTTTGAGATATTACCCCCCCCACAAGAAGCAGCACTGAGATGTGAGGTCCAGAAACCTGTTAAAGCGGCAGAGCGTCTCTATTTTTATACCATAGATTAGGTGGATACAAACTGCATGCACGCTTCTTAATAAGCATTCGGTGCGTATTGTTATTGGATGTAGACAGAGAAAGCTATAGACTAATAAATCTAACGACACACTCACTCAAAAAAAAGAAAGACATAAGCCAATGTTATGTAAAGAAATGAGACAGAGTAATTCGATTTTTTGTTTCGTCATGCGTGCCAGTTTTGCAAGCACAGAACAGCTACATGCCTATTCATTATGTAGAACATTCTCTGTCTTATGTTGGCCATGCAATGCCAACGTCTATGGCTATATTGCGTTAACGTTAGAGGCCAACTGTTGGCGGTAATTGTCATAAAAACCCCAATTAATAGTAAGCTAGTGTATATTACACTTAACAGTAAGTGGTAAAACGTACCCTAATAACAACAGCATGAGCTGGCAGATTCACACCCCAGGCAAGGGTTGATGTGCTCACTAACACTTTTATAAAGCCTTCAGCGAAGTACTTTTCCACCATGTTTCTGCAAATAAAAAAAATGACAATAAATTTCAGAGGTCTCGGATAGATTTTATGCGACCCATAAAATATATCTTGACCAAATTTAAAAGTGACACACACACAGAAACACACACTTGAAAAAAGAATACAGCTGTCACTTTTATTTATAAAAAAAAAAAAAAAAAAAAATTGATTTTTTACATTAGATACAACGCCAGAAGCAATTACACTATGCAATGGTCCCAATGACAAGGCAAAATACACACATTCACTCACACAAGCACACCCATGTAACATAATATGCTACATGGGTGAATGCACACATGAATGTGTGTTATATTATAACACACATTCATGTGTGTTATATGCTTATCCCGCTAATTAAGGTTTATTTTGGGGGTTAATCTACAACTACTCTTTACTAACTATTTAGCCCAAATTTCACAGGTGTAAGATTAACTTTATTTTTAGGATAAGCATAAATAAATATAAAAAAAAAACAAGAAGATGACCACCTGTGAAATATTTGCTCAATTTATGTCTTATACACTAATAGATTTAAGATGCCTTATACAATTCGAATGCAGAAAACATTCATCAAAAAACAGAAGGTACCTTTGGGGAAGCAAATGAAATTCTTTCTTATCACTCCACGGCATACCGAAATGATGGCATGCAAATCTACAAACGAATAACTCCCCAAGCTGTATATTAGGGCTGCTACATCTCGCCTTCTCAAACACCCCTCCCATCTTCAGGCTCGATGTATTTGAGGTGAACCCTTCTTATGAGCAATAGCTTATCTAATCTTTTATTACTATTGCAGTTTAATGGGTGGAGATTATGTCAATTTTTAATGCCAAATAATAAACAAAGGAATCTTACCTATCACTTCTCAGCATACCGGCATGATGGCACGCAAATCCACAAGCGAATAACTCTCCAAGTGGCTTATTAGGGCTGCTACTTATCGCCTTTCTCGCCTTTAAAAACGCCCCCGAATCTTCTGGCTCAAAGTATTTGAGGTGGCCTTTCTTTTGAGCTATTTCCTTTAGTACCATAGCCGTTTGGTGGGTTGCATTTCGAGCGTGGACGAATACCATGACTTGGTGGCCTTTTTGAACCATATCGGACGCTTTGTCGTAGCATATTTCGTTCATTGTTTGCATCTGTAGGAAAAAAAAAAAAAAGATTTTTTACATTAGATAGAACGCCAGAAGCAATAACACTATCCAATGGCCACAATGTCAACGCCAAATACACACATTCACTCACACACGCACACCCAGTCTCAGAACAAATCTTTTTGCGAATCACACAAAGATTAGTCCCATGTGGGGATCGAACCCACAACACCAGTGAAGAGCGGCGAAGTTAATTTATCATGAATACTTATTTTTTTTAAGCAGCGATGGCTGAGTGGGAGACCGTAGGACTGCTAAGTCAAAGGTCTCGGGTTCAAACCCACGGCACACACCTCTGTCAATAATTCGGTTAAGTGGTGCACAATACGCACATTTCACTTATTACGATTGTGTCCCAAGCTCCCAAGCGGTAGGCGGTGAGTCTACTGCTATCTACCGGGCATAATTCCAGTATCTTTGCTACTATTGAGAATTTCCTGATGAAAGAATTTCAAATAACAGTTTTGCTCATGGTATATCGCTTATCGTTTTATAATAACGATAATAAATTTATTTATTTCGGAACATCGTCCATATTAAAATAGCTTATGTCTATCCTTAACTATCTTATATACTAACTATGTTTATTTTATTTTAACATTAAGCACCAGTGGATAAACAGTCCAAAGTTGTTAATCTGACAAACAGTTAAAATCATTTGGTTCTTACATTTAAACAAACTATCTCTAAATTTAGCTGCACGATGGCGGATCAATGCATCAAGCCCCGGCAAACCGGCCTCGGCAAACATAAGCGATGCGCTACAGTATCTAGGGAGGCGGAAAAGCACCCTATAGGAGTCATTGTATTTATATGTCAGAGAATACCTTCGATTTAACTTACCAGTCTTAAATGCGCGCCTCCTCCACTTCCACTCTCTTTGACACCAATAAACTGCTGCTCCAATGGCACTGGACGGAAGCGAGAGTCGAAGAAGAATAGACCAATGTTTGGGTTTACTCTTAGAAATCTAGAACATTTTTTTTTATTGAATTTTATATAGCATTTAGCCATGCTTAACAATCTTATACTAAAAACAGTCAAAAACATTTTTGGGATTTGAACCCGCAACGCATACAGTCAAAAGATTCGGGGATTAGGAGTAGATAGGATAGAAAGGGCTTGGATAGCGATAGCCTGAAATCCTAACGTCAAAAAGTTCTTAGTACTAGAACAAAATGTTAGAGAATTAAAATACGCTTTGAATTGGCAATTAGTTTACGTAATAATTGCAAGCAATTATTTTATAAAATTCTTTTTTTTTCTTCTTCTTGAATGTAGTCAAGAAGAAGAAAAAAATAAGAATGATGATGAGATGTAAAACCACTACCTATTTAAAATCAGTTGCCAAATCATAGTCTAAGATACGTAGAAGCACGACTTAAACAGATTTGGTTACCAGATGATAGATTTCCTCAAAAATAATAATTCATCAATATTGATTAATTTTATTATTGAAAAAGCAGACAAAATGTTGTTTTTTTTCGTGTTGTCTCGGCTGTGTCTTTTTACAACTACTTCTATAGACGTTATGTTGCTATTTTTGCGCTCAGCAATTAAGTCCTTCATAATATATCTTTAAACGTCGCAATTTCATTAATTTATTTCTAAGAATATAGTGATACTTATATATCATTCATAGTAAAGAGTAACTAACCTAGCCACATCCACATAATTGGGTAGCGTAGCAGACAACCCCACAATTCTTATCATGTTCTGTGTAGATTCGACCTGTCTTAACGTTCTAGCGACTATGGCCTCTACGATAGGTCCTCGATCGCCGTGCAGTAGGTGGACTTCGTCTATGATGAGGAGTTTTACTATTGATGCCAGTTCTGTGTCAGCTGCAAGTGAAAAAGACAATATTTATTATTAGAAGATCGACGCGCGTGTGTGTGTGTGTGTGTGTGTGTGTGTGTGTGTGTGTATTAACAGGGTAATGATATGTACCGAGTAGTTCATCTTCATAGACACGCAACAAGTCAAGTGTCTACGCCTCGCAAAAAATAACGTAAAAGAAAACCGACAAAAGACGCTGATGCGCCGCTGCGACCAAACGAATTAAAAAAAATATGATAGAAGCCCAAGTCAGGTACAGACGGACTTACGACTTATTTCCAGTAGAAGCTGGTCTCGCATTAAACGGGTTACGCGAGCCCACCTTGTACTGAAAATTTATAGGTTGATTGGTAGACGTGTGTATGTACATGATATTAAACTACAGTAAGTGGGCAGTCCTAAAGTGTATCGCGTGATTGTCTTTCGTTATTTCAAGGAATAGGAACGAATGTGAGTTATATTTATACCGTGGTATTAGTTAATTTTTCACGAAAAAACCATCGAATCGATTTTTATTAAATATTGCACATACCACTATCACTACATAGTATAAAACAAAGTCGCTTTCCGCTTTCTGTCTAAAAATGTCTATATGGGTGATTATTTGAAATTTGGTTAACTTGGTGTTAGCATCAATTTTCACATATTTATATTGATTTTATCCAATATTTCAATTTAAAGGAACTCTCTTAGTTCATTAAGTCTCTTGGGGCATATTTATAACCCTAATAAACTTGTCTTGAAGTCACTAAGTTGCTTCTGCTATAGTGTTAATTGTAATATTTATAACTTGGGGACAATAACGTACCAAACCAATACACAGTTTCAATACACAGGCTTCAAGTTTTTGATATTTTCGCGAATTCTGAATATGATATGCCGTTAGTAATAGGCGTAAAAGTTGCTACCTACTGGGCAAAAAAATTTAAATAAAAAAATAGAAAACAAAATGCCATTGACACGTAAGAAGAATGATAATGAAATCGCCGACGTGCCTTACGAAGATGTTATAGAAAATTGCCAATTTCTCATTTCATGTGCATAATTAATAAGAAAAATGTTGTGATTATAGTTCATTGAATTTGTAAACTTAAGTGATTAATTGTTGTTACAGTTGATTTGGCAATTAAAATGTGATTTGTCATAATAACCGTGTTTGGCGTCAGTCCCTATCACGTCTTATCAGTCCCTAGAACACTGATTTAAAAAAAACATAAATTTCTCTGAAAATATAAGGTAAAGTGACTGGCCCTTTTAGATGCAGCAAAGTAGATGTTATACAACATAGAATATAAACTGTACTGATTTTTAACAAAAAACACCACTTTCAAAATTAGGTCAGAAGTTAACCAAATTTCAAATAATCACACATAATATAATGACATAATACAATATCACACTTACTGGCTCCTTTTCGAGTAACGACATCCCACTTTTCCGGCGTGGTGACGATCATCTGTGTTTGTTGCACTTCCGCTTTCGTCAGTTTCATGTCACCCGTCAGTTCTCTGACAGCTATACCCAGCCCTTTGAGTCGCTTGCCGAAACTCGCTGTCATTTCTGAGGCTAGAGCTTTCATTGGCGCTATGTAGATTATCTGAAAATTGAATTTGGACTTTATTATTCGGACATGAAGGTCGGTTTTTTAATGAAGCAAAGTAGACTTGACGCTAGTTGAGCGAATTTGTACATTATCGCTCTAGAAAGAAGGTAATTTTTTACTTAAAAAAATTGTAAAATGTTACAAGCATGATGGGAGACATAGCCCCGATTTCAACAGTGCCGGATAAAGTTTTAGTGTGTTATTACACTGAAATCGATCGTTCGTCAAACGCACGGCTCTATAAACAATAAAGGTATGTATTATAATATGATTGGGGTGCATGAAAGGAGCCTCCCCGAGTGACGTACACAACGATTCCCTACGTCCGGCGCACCCTGGGCAATTTGCGAGTTCTCCAAAGCGAGTTGGCTAATTATATAATTATGTTATTATTGAGAATACGGGTTACTAACGTTATTTTAGACGGGATATGCCGACTAGTTTCGAATCTAGTACGTAGATTCATCAACTGGGCGATTAATCGCGTGTCGTCGGCATATTCCGGCTAAAATAACGTGAGTAGCCCGTATTCTCAATAATAATGTATTCACCTCACGTCAGTTTTAATATTATTATAATTATATAAGTATGTTTTATAATTTGATTATTAAGGTATGTATTATAACATAATTTTATAGGTATGTATTACAATATGATGATATAGGTATGTATTATAATATGACTGCATAAGAACTCTTACAAATTTGACATATCATCCGTCAAATAGGTTCTAAATAGGTTTCAAGAGCCTGTAAAACTGTCCTTAAAGCAATTATACATACCTTAAACTGGTTCTTGAGAATGACATTATTCTCGATATGTTGTTTTATCTGATGTACCACAGTGAGCAACGCTATGTTAGTTTTACCAGCGCCCGTGGGAGCACATATTAATAAGTTCTCATTTGTGTTATAGGCTGTTTGGAATACTATAGACTGTATTCTATTCAATTCTGTTATGTTTTCGAACGCCATTTGACCGATCTGGAAAAAGAAATATATATTTTTTAAGTATAAAGCTGTGGAAATTTTCTAGTCAGATTTGTAAAAGGGAATACCCAAAAACTGTATCGTCATTACCCTTATGTCAAGTATATATTTTAGCTTTGCTGTGCCTTTTTACCTATAACGCTGGCACAAAAAGACTTGAGAAATTTCGAGTCTAGCATCATACGAATCCATAGCTGAATTGGCAAAGCATGGGGCGTACCACCCAGGGGGTGCAGGTTGGAGTCCTGCTGGATTCTTAATTTTTCAACTTTAATTTTATATAATATACTAGCGACCCGCCCCGGCTTCGCACGGGTACAATGCTGATACTAAATACACTACAGAAAAACTGTGAACGTTGTATATAAAAACACAGCGGCCCGCTCCGGATTCGCACGGGTATATAATATATAGCCTATGTCACTCACTGAAAATATGATTAAAATCGATCCAGTAGTTTGATTTATTCATTACTGCCCGTGGCCCGCACGCGTTAAATTTGGAGTAAAACAATTCCCCCTTTCTCTATACCATGAAGATTTCCTGCTATCTTTGGAATATCACAACATTTTTACTTATTTACTTTTTACATTTCTCAGCTCTATATCTATCCCGAAGCCGACTGAGTCGAGCCTAACGCACTACTGACGATTCTCTGCCCCTCTGAACAGGCTCGCTCCCGCCGCCCCGACCGGCCGATACCGCCGCAAACGCTACGTCCCGCAATTTTTAAATCTGTAATATCTTCGAAAATATTCATTTAAATAACATGCTGTAAGGGGCAATTTTGATCTACATGAAATGCACAACGTATCTAATGTGTTTAATTGGATAAGGAATGATACTGTATCGTTTAAAATAGCTTGGTAAATAACCCATATTTTTTTTGTAATATGTAAAAGATAAAAATGGTTACTCTGGGTTATCCTTAGGAGATAAACATATGCTGTCGCGGATTTTTTTATTTATCTTTTTAAGATATACAATTCCGTAGTACATAAATTTTATCTATCTCGTAAGGTTAAGCCAGCGTTTGCAATGTAAGCGCAGAAAAATATGTTTGTTATGTCATCACATTGCAAATCTTTTAATTTTTCTCTACTATAATATGCATGTATTATACATAAAAACCTTCCTCTTGAATCACTCTATCTATTGGAAAAAACCGCATCAAAATCCGTTGCGTAGTTTTAAAGATTTAAGCGCACATAGGGATATAGGGACAGAAAAGGCGACTTTGCTGGTTACTTTAACTTAATTAGTTCTAGAGTAATTGGGGTCCAAAGTGTAAAATGCAGTTACTTAGAATAATTCGTGCAAATTACAAAAACCTTTGAAAGTAATGACTTGTATGAAGATGTTACTTGTTTAATACAGATAGTAAATCCCTTTTAAGTCGAAATATGTTGTTACGACTAGCTACGGAAGCCTACTGCGCGTGGCCCATAGAAATCTTAATAACTAGTCAATAGAAATGCTATCGACTATCTTTTAACACTGGGACGCATGTCGCCGGTTTTCAAATACCACTTTTTGTATTCCTGCAAACAAAATTATTCTTTTTGGCGATGACATTAAGACGACAATTCCTCAACTCGCACTTATGTTCGATTAGACAAATGCGCTTGTATTCCTGCAAACAAAATTATTCTTTTTGCGATGACATTAAGACGACAATTCCTCAACTCGCACTTGTGTTTGACTTGACAGATGCGCGGCGACAAGGTCACGCGTCTTTGACATTTCTATTGCCTTATTATTAAGATTTCTATGGCGTGGCCCGACACGCACTTGGCCGGTTTTTACATTTGTTTACTAACACCTTTCATGAAAACCGGCTTACTATTAAAGTATCTGGCTTACAGTCATACTTTTATATTATTCTTCATATAATTCAGCAGTTCTTATCATAGCCACATTAGTCAATTGGTCATACTCCTTTTAGCATATTATATATCTATCTTTATTATATTTACATTATTAACCTAACTATATACCTAATACGACTAGCAAAAAACATATACAAACACAAAACTAACAAATTAAAAAAGTGCAAAAAAAGCATCCATCCGCATCCATGGCAACTGTGGGTAACGTAACTAGAAAGGCTGGCGGAATTGCCGCGTTGTATACTATACTGCAGTATGCAGTAAATTATAATGTTTTCGTTAATTTCTTTGTGTTATTGGTTTTACTATTTTATTGTTTTTTTTTCTTGAGAAATATATTATATATTTATAGTATGGTTAATTACATAGATTTATTTAAAAAAGAAATAGCTTATGTACAGCTTTAAAATTATGTTTAAATATGTATTTTGTGCATAACGGCGTCGATTACGCAATTGTATTTTGTTTTCATTATTTAAGTTTAGTTTGCTTTTAAAACTTATTATTATTGCTTTAAAAACGTGTATTACTTATTGTGTAATTGTTTGTTATTCTAAAAAAAAAATTAAATAAAATAAAAATAAAATAAATACTATAGGGAGGAATCCTTAGGCCGCGGGTTCAAGTCCCGCTTCAGATCCAAAAATAAAGTTGACTGTTTCTTAGTATAAGATCGATTTTATAGGTTAGCCGTTAAACAGACAGACAGAACGACAGAATCGCATTTATAATATTAGTAAGGATAATATGTATGTCACCTCATCCAGTGATGCAACCGGCACCCTCTGGTTACCGACAGCCAACGGCGTAGGTTCATTCTTAGGGATTGTTACTTCTTCGTATTCTTTATTGTCCTTTCTTATTGCATTCTCTGGTAATATTAGTTTTAGGCCTGACACGAAACCTGAAACAGAAAGATGTGTTTAGACATCTATAATAATAGCAGCCCTGTATCTAATACATGTCCCACTGCTAAGCTCGGGCCTCTTCTCATGATGAAAAGGGCTGGGACGCTAGCTAAGTGCGGATAGGTAGACTTCACACGACCTGGAGTACAGATATATTCACGATGAGGTGTGTACCGTGGTTTCGAACCCGAGACCTTTGACTTCGCAGTCCTACGGTCTCCTGTACTTGGCTATCGCTGCTTAGACATGTATACAAACAGTAATTGGCAAGTATCTTTTATTGTAAGATTAACTCAGCTCAATTGGTCAAACAACCATCTCAGCCAACTTGGAATCCAAGTCGCCAAGATCCTTGATTTGATTATACAACTAAAAAATAAAAATAATAAAAAATATTAAAAAACAAATTGGTTTAAAAAAAAATCTTACCAGCTGAATTCTTAGCATTGATAGAAGAATCATATACATTTGGATACTGGACTTTTGTTTGGAAGTATGATATTTTCTGTAAAATAGGGTCTACATTGCTGGACGATCTTGATGTAGAAAATGGTACCACTGGTTTTGATAGTTCTGATAACCTGATGAAAAAAAAAATTAAACATTTATTAACAATTAAACATTTATTAATATTAACAATTAAACAATTATTCTTAATTATGTAAAAAATGTTATAAATGTATGACTCAATGTGTTAATTATAAATATTATTATAGAACTTATATGAATATATTAGATCCTTAAACGAAATGTTAATGATTATTCTGTGCTTATGTATAATTTCGGATGCCAATAATGGTCGATATGTGTACCATTTATATTTTATAAGACCTTGTTAACTAACCCATATTGATAGCGAATAAATGATTTGATTTGATTTGATTTGAACAAATATATACTGACAGTGATATCATTTAATGAGACTCATAAAGGGCCACTCTTGTGGTAGGTAACATAAAATCACGCCTATATTACCTAAAAGGGTGTGACAGAGGTGTATTACATCCACATTTCACCTGTTATATTTAGGTGTCATTGGATAGGGGGGTGAGCCTATCGCCATCCACCGATGCACAATGCCATCTCTGTGCTGCTATTCAGAATTTCCTGACGGGAAAATGTCAAATAACACTTTGCCTGACCTGAGAATCGAGCCCGAGACCTCGCGAAGAGGCACATACGCTAACCACGATTATGAAATGTCTAGTTAATGTCAGCTAAAATAATGTTGTTAAAAAATAAAATATTACAAGTCGACCTGACTTGTAATAATTTTTTTTTTAGGCTCGTGTTAGGTAAAAAGGCTCTCGATAAAAAGTAGCCAATCGTAGCACCACAATACGAATAGTCAGTTAAAACAGCACGCGAACCCGAGACCTGGCAGTGAGAGGCGCATACGCTAACGACTTGACCAACGAGGCCCGTAACTTTTTAATAAAAGCATTACGTTCAGACTATACTTAAAACGATACCTAATCAATGCTCAGCGGGAGATGGGCATGTTAAATGTAAATGTATCTTTTATTTAATGCATATGTTATGAATTTATTTTGCGTTGTATGTACAGTGGGCCAACGAGTTAGGTATGCAGGGCAAAAACTTCTAAGTCATAGTAAAGACTAAATTCACCAGTTATGGATAAGTGAGTTACATATCTAAATAGTGGGTATATTTCACTAATTGAATATGTAATTCACACATGCATATCTATTGCAGTCAGTTTTCACTACGGCCTAGAAGTTTTTGCCCTGCATACCTAATTGCTTGGCCCACTGTACATACATGCCATAATTATAATTATATTTATGTTTTATCTTTGTTTTCTTTTTTTTTCATTTTGTTTGTTTAATTTATTTTATTATATAAGTAACAGATAGTTGTCATCCGTGTAGTCACTGGGGGATTGGTTAAAAACATGGCTAAGCTTTAGTTTGGCATAATTATGCTGAACCAATTCCCATTTAGGGCAATTTTTGCTTTGGGGCATACTGTAAATTATTGTATTTTTTTTTATTTATTTGTCTTAACTGTATTTATGTGTGTCTCATTGTTTCTGTTGGACCTAAATAAATATTTTAATTTCATTTTCATTTAATAAAATTATTTACCTTTTAGCTCTCAACTGGGCAATATTAATTTCTCCATCATCATCGTCATCATCATTCTTTCTATTCTTAGCCTTTTTTTCTTCTTTTCTTGCTAATTTGGCGATTAACTTCTCTTGTTCAGATAACACTGACACTTGGCATAAGTATTGAGGCATTTTGTTTTCAGGGAGTGTGGCGGCAACTGTATAAAAATAGAGAACATTTTTTTTTATGTGAATTAGTAATATGCAAATACAATTAAGGTTAATAATTGCTTGTCTTGTAATAAAGTTTCACGTTGGTTGTGAAACATTTAAACCCAAAAAAATCACACAATTATTTAATGTATCACATAGTAAATGTATTTTGTATGAGCTTTTATGTGTATAGTAGAGATTTGCCGACTGATCGGCGGTCCAATGGTAACGAGTCGGCGAGGCCGATCATTAGATTCGGTTTAATTTAAAATTTAAAATGATTTTGAAACCAAGTTATATTTCGTATTGTTCGTCGCACCACCGCTTGCAGTATTTTTCGAGGCAACACAAGTTATATAGCACATCTAATACAAGATTATTGGTATTTATAGTAACACTGACTAGTTGGCACTTCTCTAGTTTATAGCTTTAATATTTTAGAAATAATGACGATGACACTCATAATTAGTAGCATGCATGTACAAAACACTGAATCCATATTACCGTTGCACACTCCTTTAAAAAATAAAAAATGACATTCTTACGTTCTTGTATTGTAGGTATATATTCCGGTGGTGGAGCCTTCAAACTATCAATGATTTCTTGTCTATGCTCCAACATCTCCTGTATGAACTCAAACTTGTCAAAGCCGAGCAGCTCAAACAGGTCATTTTGCATGTCATCATTGGTCCGTGAAGAGTTTAGGAATGTTATCACGGATTGTAAGATGTCTGTGCTTGATATGCCCGATGTGTTCTCGTATAGCTCCTTGACTTTTGTTTCCAGCCAGGTTTTGCCAAACTGGAAAGTAAAAAAAAAGAAGTAAGAAAAAAAATTGTGTAAACAAAATTATTGGCAGTTCAGAGATTTATTAGAAGCCACTTTAATTAGATGACAGAAGCTTACAAAGTATGTTGGAAATAATTAACATTTGACAAAATATGATTTTTGTTACTCTTACTGCCACTAAACTTTCAACATTGCATCCAGTGCCGGATTTACCTTAGACAGGGCCCCAAGCAACCACTGATTGAAACACTGGACCATTGTTGTAATATACCCCCCCCTTAATTTTTTAAATAGAAATCCGACGAAGATACTAACACGAGCGATCGAAGCGCCAACTTCGCGCGCGAAATACAGTTTCGAACTAATTTTAAATAATTTGAAAGCAATGAATAATTGAAAATGTCAATGTCATTTTTATTTTATTTAATTTCAAATTTCAATTTTCGGAGCCCCTGTCCAACCGGGGCCTCAAGCAATTGCTTCCTATGCTTCCTGGTAAATCCGCCACTGATTGCATCACATAAAGTATTCAGTCATGTCATATTCAGTTGCACTTTTAACTAGCATTAACATTGTTTGAACACTCATCAAAGTTGTTAGTTTAAATCAAGTTATACCTTATATTCCACCTGTGGTGCCGGCTTACTCAATTTCACAGGAGCACTATGCTTAGCAGCATTATGATCATACTTCATAGAAAAGTCATTAACAAACGCACTAGCTGTAGCTGGTTTACTCGTCAGCTTAGCTAACGGTTTCTTAGCCGGCTTGTACGGTATGTAGTGGCATTGAATGTGGTCACCCCATATTTTTATATTCTCTTTGTTATCAACCTCTTCTGTTTTGATGTATTCTTTTGTGGTTTCACTTATTAGCTCTGATATTTTTGTTACTACCTGAAATGTAGAGAAGTGTTTATTAGCTTTTGAGAACATTTTTGTAAAAGTTTGTGTTATTTTAGTACAATTTATTGAGTAAAGGTAACATATTTTTAAATTTAATAAATTAGAGTTAATAACATTTTAATCGCTCTGGATCATTAAAAAAAAAATTCACAATTTATATTGAAATATAGATTGATAGATATTTTTTGCATCTACTGTCGACAAATTGGGGTATGAAAAACCTAACCTGCTTTATGTTACACTTTGTTGTTGTAATGTTTTTGTAAAATTTATTGCGAGTGATTTAATAAATAATTTAAATATATAAACAAACCTGGCAAATCTTATTTGCCGTGGCTGACATAACAGTCCCAAATGTTTGCCTAAGCTGCGACAGATTTTTCATCATCACAATATCCTGGTCCAGAAACATCCTAAGAGTAAGTACTGCCGCATCTTCAATGATTTCATCAGGCTGGTCTCCAGTAAGGAGTTTACATGCCACTTTTAGTTGCGCGAAGAGTTTGGCAATTTCTGTTGCATCGGGCTCATTTTGTTTGACATAATTGCATATGTCTGTGTAGGATTTGAATCTGTAATTTAATTAAGGTACTATCAAGCAAAACAAAAATAATGACAAATTCTGCTGCGAAACCAATCATAGTAAACAATCAAAATATAGATTATGTTGATTCGTATATATACCTAGGGAAACAAATATCGTTTAAAGAAAACAACAATGAAGAGGAAGTAGAGAGACGAATCAATATAACCTGGAGGAAGTTTTGGGCACAGAAAGAAATCTTAAAAGGACACTACAATTTAAACCTCAAAAAGATAGTACTGGATACTAACCTTTTACCTTGCTTAACATATGGCAGCCAAAACTGGGTGTATACAAGCAAAGTCAAAAACAAAATAACAACATGCCAGAGATCGATGGAAAGGAGTATTCTAGGACTAAAAAGAATAGATAAAATCAGAAGCACTAAAATAAGAAGCAAGACTAAAGTCATAGATGCTCTAAACTTTGCTGTAAAATCTAAATGGAAATGGGCTGGACATATTGCCAGATATAAAGATAAGAGGTGGACACTGAGAACAACAACATGGAAGGGACCAATAGGAAAACGTAGAGTGGGAAAACCAAAGAAAAGATGGTCAGACGATATAAAAGAAATAGCTGGACCAGATTGGATAAATATTGCCAAGGACAGAGAAAAATGGAAGAGTTTGGAGGAGGCCTATGCCCGAAAGGGTTAGTATGTAAGATGTACAAATTGTTAAAATGAAAAACCTGTAGAACAGAAAATAAAGGCTTTATTATTATTATTATTATACTATCAAGACCGGTCTGGAAATCCTTAAATAGACTCCGGAAGCAGGTTGGGCGAAGCAAGGAGAACCTTGTCAAATGGGGATATCTGGTTGACACTAACATAGATTGCGAATGTGGAGCAATACAATCAATGGCCCACCTTACTGACTGTCCAAAGTGCTCTACCACCTGCACAAGAGAGGTGCTCATGAACGCTGATGAGAGTGCCATAACAGTGGCCACTTATTGGGCCAATGAAATTTGTCTCAGCCAATGACACAACTAAGAAGAAGATTAAGGTACTCTAACAGTTTTATGTCACTCAGGAAATATAGTTTATACTTTAGGGTGTTACTATAGTGCTGGTAGTTGAACAGCGCAGTGGTGAGGTAATTTTTATGTGAAATGCATTGATCAATATCAATTAATTTAGGTGTAATAACAGCTATACATTTGTTTAATAGTGACTTATTGTTATAATCTGACCTCTTTTAGATGAACAGTCATATAATACATTTCCTTATAAATGAGGAATGCCTGTTTAAAATGAAACGTCATGCTTACAGAAAATTATACATCCTAATGTTATACACATAATAGTAATTACTACCATACCTATATTTAGATGAATTTAGACTAGAGACCAGATTATAAGCATTTGCATTTTTCAGCCAGTTTTAGCTGTAAGCATATTTTACCTGAGATCTAGTTGAAATGCATATTATTGTTATCCAGGCTTTGAGAGTTTGCAACTAATGGATAGTTATTAATGGGACAGCAACACTTTTGTTGGTTATCATTAGTGCTAGCATAGCACTGGATGTAGATTGATTGTTTTCCACTTATAAAACCATTTTATCAGATAAATAACACAGTCTTTACCTACATTTGGAACAAAACTTGATTGTTTATGTTTGAAGTTTGAATGTTCACAAAAATATTACAAAGCTATTTTAATGTTACTCTATAACCTACCTACCTATTATTGCCTATTTATTATTCACTTAAACAAATTTCACCAATAAAAACATGATATTAAAACTTATTGTTCAGCATTTTTCAAAGTTTTATTTTATTTGTGAATATTCTGCAAGTTTTTACATATATTTATATATAATAAACCTTTTATGTTGCATAGGTGTTGGTCTTTAGTTATGATATGATATTTATTGCCAAAAAAATATACATTTTAAATCTTAAGGACTCATCTAAAATTTATCAGTCACTAACAAGCATTATTAATTGAATTGCGATTCTAAGATTAATTTTAGTTAAGATTAAGATAAGATTAATTTAACTCCAGTAAATTTTTTACATTTTAATGTTTTTAAGTTCTCTATATCATTTTCTAATTCGAATTATTTACTGCAGCTATATTATATGGTACTGAGCAGTAATCATTACCTTTGTAACTTTTTCTTTCTCACTGGTATGGGCTTTGTAGGATCCACAGTAGGCTTCAGGCATCGTGGTTTATCAAGTTGTGTGTGGGCTCTTAGAGCTCTGGTTATACGAGGTAACTCTATCATTGTGTCCTTTGCCTACAACGTCCCTATAACACATTAAAAAAAATAGCAATAAAAACCTAAAGCTATCGGAACTTATTTCATGATGTGAAAACCTGAAGTACTTACCTGTAGATACGGCTTAACAATGTTGTGAAATAAGGTGAAACTAAAATAGCTGTGCAGATGTTTAGCACGATGTACACCGGCAAATATATTGATAAGTTGAAAAGTGTAAAACAGGGTAAAATATACTCGATTTTAAAAGATTTTGCTTCACATATGATCGCAAGTCGACACGTATCAATGTGACACTGACATTATCTGTATCCAGTGTTGCCAGATGGTCGTCTCGTGTTCTCCCCAAAACTTCGCCGAAATCCCCCCAAAATTCAGGTTTTGAAGAAAAAATCCCCCAAAAACTTAAAATAATATTTTATCACTTGTTGCGTCAAACACGCGCGCGCGCGCCCCCTCCACGAGTCTAGGCGCCATTCCTTGTCGACAAAAACATTAAATAATCAGAAACTACTGTAGCAACACACGATTAAAAAACACTCTCGGAAAGCTGAAGGAATGCAAAATTTAATTTAATATTAACTCGATTGCCTAAATTAATGCTAACTATAGAAAATAAACCTCAAAGTTAAAGTTTTTTAAGCAAAATAATTTTTAACAAAAAAAAAACCGACTTCAAAAAGTAGGTAAACTAAAAAGCAAAAAATAAATTTACTTCGCACAAAATAATACGTTTTTTCATATAATTAAATAGAAATTATTAAATAATTATTTTATAATTCTGAAGTCGGTGCCAAGTAAAAACAACCTTTCTACAATATCAAATTACAGTTCACACAAAAAGGGAGGCGTAGTTGTTCTAGTGCGCGGTCGCCCAGTATTGGTACTTACCACAGAAATATAACTAATATTCAGCTAAAAGAATGTTGTTAGAACGATTGATATTATCTATACAGAGTTATTAATTGTTTACTTGGCACCGACTTCAGAATTATAAAATAATTATTTAATAATTTCTATTTAATTATAATAATATGAAAAAACGTATTATTTTGTGCGAAGTAAATTTTTTTTTTGCTTTTTAGTTTACCTACTTTTTGAAGTCGGTTTTTTTTTTGTTAAAAATTATTTTATTTTACGATTTTAAGTGATGGGTACACCGAAAAAGAATGTTTCTCGAATGAGGAGACGATGGTTACTTGAGACGGAAAACTTATTTATAATAAACAAGAATTAAATCCTTTCTCCTGACTATTGAGGGTCACGACCTTCCATCATCAGCTCATTTTACACAATAACTAGCAGTAGGAATATGCGTACAGTAGTGAAAGAATTATCCTTTAATTCCTAACAATTGAGGAGTTGACCTTCCATCATCAGCTCAACCACATAAAATTATTGTGACCAAGCGTAAATTCTGGCCTCGATTAATAAAATATGAGGGTTGCCCCCGATTTCTCTGGGGTCCCATCATCAGATCATGACATGCTGACAATGGGACCACCTTCGAAATATCTCCGTTCCAACAGCTCACTTAAAATCATAACTAGCAGTCTGAATATGTGTACAGTAGTGAAAGAATTATCCTTTAACTCCTAACCATTGAGGAGTTGACCTTCCATTATCAGCTCATCCACATAAAAATACGTAAATACTGGTGTAGCTTTGAAAAACACACTAATAACATTACATGTGCCTATAAAATTCGAGGGTTGCCCTCGATTTCTCTGAGATTCCATCATCAGATCACGACATGCTGACTATGGTACCCCTTTGAAATCATCTCCTGTCCAACAAAAAAAGAATCATCAAAATCAGTTCATAAACGACTGAGATATCCGTGAACAAACATAAAAAAAGCAACATATATACGAATCGAATTAAGAACCTCCTCCTTTTTTAGAAGTCGGTTAAAAAATACAATATTTTGTTTTTACTTCGAGGTATACAAAACACTATGCAAATTACTGGAATTGATTATTCTATACTTTAAACTACATAATATGCTCTTTATGAAAAAAATACATCGAAATCTCAATAAAATATTAAAATTTTAGACAGGGAAAACGTAAACAAATTTGAAGGAATCGAATTCTCCACGCAAGGTCAAATGACCTTGGCGTAAACATTTGACAAGATGACCGCCGACTAACAGCTCGCGCACACATTCAATAGGATTTTATTGGAAGACGAAATAATGTATAGCTACCGAACACATATTTTATGATTTGAGTAACTATATTAAAATAATAGACATTGTGTTATTTTATTATATTTTACATACGCATCTACCTAATTTTATATATTTAGTAAGTAGGTAATAATGCAAAGATATAAAAGTATGTAAGTAGGTACTTTTTGACTTTATACGACGTATGTAGCAAACAGGCGTGTAGTCCACCGAATGACGAGTGGTAACTAGATACCATTAACATCAACAATCCACAAAAGTAGGACTAGGTGTGAAATAAAATATGCACTGTACGGTTGGTTTAAATCTTATATTAATATTCAAGGCACAACATTAATATTCAAGTGGGACCTGTATATATACATATACAGTTATGTCCCACTGCTTATATTTTATTTAATCGTTATAATAATTTAAAAAAACGTGTGGCACTCGGGGACTGCCGCGGTAAAGCTATTGCATAGCATTTTTTATCCATTCAAATCGAATGAAACGTAATTTAGATGGAGGTGGTGCGAATAACTTAATCACATCCCTAGCCTTCGTTGGTAGTTCGTTGCTCAGAATAATGACATTTAATCTGTGGTTAGTTGGCATTGGAAACTAGTGGCAACTCAGCCACCAGATGTCGGATGTTAAATTGGATTGTGCAGCTGATTGGTTGAATTGTCATAGGGAAGCCATACGAAGAAGATAGGGTAGGGCGATCCAATTAATTTCTAAACTTTTTTTGCCAAGCTGTAATTTTGGTAGTAAAAATCCCCAAATCCCATCAAACTCAAATTTTTCCCTCCAAGCGTCCCCCCAAAAATATTTGCCCCCCAATTATCCCCCCATCATTTAAAAAAACCCCCAAATTTGGGGGAAATCCCCCCAATCTGGCATCACTGTCTGTATCTCTGTATATCAAGCATCAAGCTCTCTTGATGTCAAAATGTCAATATCATTTTGACAAATGCTACAAATTTTATGCTAGAATAATTGCTAGTACATTATTTTCAATCCTTATTTCAGGCTGGCAAGTATCATTATTAGAGTATAATAATATATTCATAATAATGTATGTATGTATAATGTATAAATCGTAAGAAAAGAAAACTTTTGTGGCAGTTTAGAATAAATCCTACTAAAATCAACAAAGTTAATTTCAGAAACTATTCAGCATTGTATAAAAAAATTATTAACTTAACGCAAAGGGCACAAAATGACCACAACATAAAAACATCGAAAAATAAATCAAAAACTACATGGCAATTAATTAATCGTACGAAGTATAATATACCTAAACACAATATTAATAAAATTAAGGTCAAAAACCAAATCATAGCCAATCCTAAGGAAATCGCTGAGGCTTTTAACAATTATTTTGTTGATAAAATAGAACCGAAACTTCAGGCCAGCAGTAAGACTACATCTAACTTAATAAGTAGTAATAGTAAGTCTATTTTTATGTTACCTTGTGTCCCACATGATATTTACAAAATTATAATGTCTTTGAAAAACACTAGTAGCGTAGGATACGATGGTATTAGTACAAAAATACTGAAACATGTCTCAATAGAAATCAGTGTTCACGTTAACCTTAGTCACATTATCAACCTTAGCATTAGTTCTGGTATTGTCCCAGATGCTCTTAAAACATCTATAGTGAAGCCACTGTTTAAGAAAGAAGATCGAGAACAAATGCAATATTATAGACCAATTTCATTAATACCTGTTATTTCTAAAATATTTGAAAAATACATAATAAAAGGAAATATACTCCTTCACTGAAAGAAATAACATCTTGACGGAAGAGCAAAAAGGGTTTAGACAACATAAGACAATAAATTTGGCCATTTACGACTTTCTACGTAAGGTCATTAGTAACGTAGATAAGCGAATACCAGTCTGTGGCATATTTTGTGATATGACTCAGGCCTTTGATTACGTACATCATGATACTCTCTTAACTAAGCTTGAAAAGTACGGCATTAGAGGCAACGTAATTAATTTAATTGAATCATACTTACATAATAGAATTCAAGTCACAGAAATTACTAGGATAAACACAATGAGCAAACGTGAAGAGAGTTCACGATCTTCAGAACGTATTGTTAAATATGGGGTGCCACAAGGAAGTGTACTTGGGCCCCTTTTATTTATTTTGTATATTAATGATCTGCCAAAATGTGTAAATCATCCAATAACACTATTTGCGGACGATAGCACCTTAACTATACCTTGTAATTTGTAATAATGTAAATACATACAAATATGATATTAATAACTCTATAGATTTAATGGCAAAATGGCTAAATGATAATAACTTGAAAATTAACGTAAGTAAAACAAAATTAATTCATTTCAGTCAAAGGGTTCAGAACAAAAGTCACCTAATTGTACAATATAATAATGACACTGTACAAGAAATAGAAAGCACAAAATTCCTTGGACTAGAAATAGACAAAAAATTAAACTGGAAGCCACATATTGAAATATTAAGCAAGAAAGTTCATAAATCCGCATACGCTCTTAATACAATAGCAGCAATAATAAATACAGATGCACTCCTTACTGCTTATTATGGTATTGTAGAATCTCACCTACGTTACGGACTAATTTTTTGGGGTAACTCATCCGAGAAAGAAACAGCCTTTAAATCTCAAAAGAGATGCATACGGTCGATGTTCAAACTGAAACCCATAGATAGCTGCTTGCCATATTTCAAGCGGTATAAAATACTGACACTACCGTGCCTATACATTTTGGAGGTTGCTTTATTTGTAAAATCGAATCCAAACCGATTTATGCGTCTATCTGACGTAATACCAAGAAACAGGCGAGACAGTAGTAAAATCTGCCTTCAAACTGCTAACACAACACTAATGCGCAAGAGTGTTTTCTGCATGGCCCCCAACATTTACAACAAATTACCAAAGTGTTGGAAAGAACTTAATATTAATTTATTTAAAAAAAGACTTCGAAACTTTCTTACTGATAAAGCTTATTACAGTATAAGTGAATTTATGAATGAAAAAGATAGTGCATTTTTGTAGTTTATATTAGTTTTTAGTTAATTGTTTTATATTATTGTTTAAATTTATTTTTATTTGTTCTTTGTTAGTTTTGTAATATTTTATGCTGTCTTTGTTGCTTACATGTATTTTAACGGTTATGTAACCTTTCGCATGCCTATTGGTAAAATTTGGTGGAACTAATATTCTTTATGTAACATCATACTGTACACCCATATTTGCGAAATAAAGTATCTTTATCTTTATCTTTATCTTTATAATAATATACTAAGCCGTCAAAATGTATGAAAAAGTGTCTGTTTATTTTACGAATCGTCATAATTTTATCAGACATTTCATTCGTTTCATTCAGCATTCTAATCAATGACAGCTTATTCCTAATGCACTGTTGTTGGGAACGAAAGTTATTTTTTGGTTTGGTATCAGAGACTTTTAAGCTGCGGAATAATAGCCAACCGAGAATGTGTGACTAGTCAAATGTTTAAAAAACCTAACACTGTTAATTCAATATTATGGCCATTTCTTCTTTAGTGTCGAATGCTAAACGCATACGAGTATAAAAACAGTACAAAGTTTCCATATTTTTTTTTTAAATTTATATATTTATTTAACAAAACTGTTCGACAAACCGTAACTCTGACAGTAAAATATTAATTATACTAAATTTATACCTAACTATTTTATCAGTTCTCATTTCAAATAACGTTTACAGCTAACGCACTACAGCTTCTATGCGCAGTTCTACCCGCGTGGTATGTCAATAAAAAATAGCCGATGTCCTTCCTTAGGTCTTGAGCACTATCTCTATACTATTTTTCATCTAGACTGGTTTAGTAGTTTAAACTGAAAGCGTAACCAGGGCCCCGCCACTCGGCCGTACCTACAGCGATAAATGCCTACAAATTCGCATGGCGCCGGCTCCATTCGACCACATTCGACTGTAGGGTTGGTACGGTGTCGTGTGTTTTGTGGAAGTTTTAATATTATTATAATGAGTACTAAATAAGTTTAAAATAAGAGAGAATGTCTGGTTTAAAGCATTGCTTATTTGATGGATGTGTGTCAAGACAAAAGGACGAGGGATTGTCATTTTTTTCATTACCTGCAGATGAGAAAATGTAAGTTCAAATTTATTTTAAAACTATGAGACTATAAACCTTCACATTCTTCATATTACTAACATTAATTAGTTACTTTGTTGATACTTACTAATAATATGGACTCATGTCTGAATTTCAATTCAAAACTGTTCACCAACGCTCTCGAGGATGTCTTCAAGACCTTGGACTGGACTGGACGGGGTATAAACGTGAACGGTGAGTACATCTCGCACCTTCGATTTGCCGATGATATCGTCATCGTGGCGGAGTCGCTGGAACAGCTGAGCGGAATGCTGCACAGCCTAAATGAAGCTTCACGACGTGTTGGTCTCGGCATGAATTTGGATAAAACCAAAATTATGCTCAATGAGCATGTCATGCCGAGACCAATATTTGTCGATGGATCGATGCTCGAAGTTGTTCAAGAATACATCTACCTAGGGCAGGTCATTAAGCTTGGTAGAAACAACTTCGAGCGAGAAGTCGATAGAAGGATCCAGTTGGGTTGGGCAGCATTTAGCAAACTTCGTCAAGTCTTCTCTTCGCCTTTACCGCAGTGCCTGAAGACGAAAGTCTACAACCAGTGCGTCCTGCCTGTTATGACCTACGGTGCCGAGACATGGACATTAACGGTTGCACTAGTCCACAAATTTAAAGTCGCGCAGCGGGCTATGGAGCGAGCTATGCTCGGAGTTTCTTTGAAGGATAAAATTCGTAATGAGGTCATCCGACAAAGAACCAAAGTGACCGACATAGCTCGCAAAATAAGCTCGCTGAAGTGGCAGTGGGCTGGTCACGTTTGCCGACGGACCGACAGCCGCTGGAGCAAACGAGTCCTGGAATGGAGACCGCGACTCGGCAACCGTAAGGTGGGACGCCCCCCTGCCAGGTGGACTGACGACCTGAAGAAGGTCGCTGGAGGGGACTGGATGCGGAAGGCACAGGACCGGGTGTTGTGGCGCACATTAAGAGAGGCCTATGTCCAGCAGTGGACTGCGAGAGGCTAAATGATGAAAATGATGATGTCTGAATTATTTAAGGAAATTGTTTTTTATAATTACGAGAGCAACTTGAAAATGTGACTTTTTGTTTGTTGAGATATTTTAACGATTATGGTGTCAAATGAAAGGCCTAGGTCTAAAACTATTTTATCCGTTTGAATCATATAAATGGGTCAACGCGTTAGGAGATTAGAAGAATTAAGAATAGTAAAAATGTAAACAAACCAGAATTTTTGATGTTTTTGTGCCACAACTTTTTAATTAATGCACAAAATGTAAAATATTGTTATTGTAAGTAAATAAGAATAGTTTACCCATGTGAAAAGAAAAATTTTATAGGGGTTATATGATAAAAAGAATTTAATTAGGTTCCCTTTTCCCCTTTACAAATGAGAGACTGTAAAATTCGTTTTAGTATCTACCTAATTGACTGAGTAATCAATCATACGCATCAAACGTAAGATAGAATGAAGGTCAAATAGGTAGATAGATAGACGATGAATATTATAGTAGTAGGTAGCAACGCATCGGCGAGCCGACAACCCTAGCGACATAGGTATCGCGTCACTCAGCGCCAGACAGCGACAGAGCTACGCGTTAGAAGAGAGCGGCAATACTTAGGTGAATATCTCGTTAGGTACTGAGCGCTTATGCGAGCTGAATTGAACTTTGTTGCTTAGTAGCAAGAGTCTCTATTTCTATGAATTGTTACGGGAAGTGGCGCTTCTGTACTTGTACTTAATATTCTGTGGCGTAACAGACAGACAGACAGAGTTACTTTCGCATTTATAATATTAGTAAGGAAGTATTAATACCAACTCTAACTTGCCTATTTATGATAAATAATTTAGGTGTTGCCTTAAAAAATCACAAAAGTTGCCTTAATTTTAAATTATTTAGGTCAAGTCTGGGATAACAAGCGAAATTGTTTGTAGAAAATAACTCCATCTATCACCCCGTATCGTTTAGCCTACGGTTTGCTCCTCCTGTGAAGAGAGCTAAACACATTATCTTCCTTCGTGATGTGTAAACGTGTAAAAAGTTTTAAGAGATTATAGAGAGGCTTTTAAATATCCAAAAATGCAGATTTGCCTCAAATATAACACAACTGACAAAAATCTTAAAATTCCATTAACTCCAATCATAGTCAAATTATCGTTCGCTCCGCAACTACTAACGTGGTGGGTGTGTTTAGGAGATAGAGGAAACGTTCTCAGCTGCTCTTGCTTGTGTAATTTTTAGCTTAAAATATAGTACAATTTTAGAGAAAAGGCATACAAAATTAAAATTTAAAAATCACTATTTATATCTCTTCTTCTTTATTTTCAATATACGGTATGTAATTTGATCGTTATTATGATAATTTGAACTATTAGAATGTGAAATGAAAAAACTTTTACATGCCGTCCTTCGTTGTGGAGATATCGAAGAAAATATTAGTGGGGCCAATGATATTATAGAACTATAGATATGTTACGTTCATAGAAATTACGATTTAAATCCGTTCCGAGCTATTCCAAATTGCACACATTGACAAATGTCCGCAGCGCACGCATCCTTATCGCTCTAACGTCAAAACAATATCGCTTTCTCTTTCTTAACTTGAACATGGCGCATGGCGTCTGGCACGTGACTGCGCTCGACGCAGGCCACACGCAAACTAAACACAAGACGTCCCAATTGGGACGTATTTGAGTATTCACAGCGCGAGCGCTTATAACATATCTGCTTTTGTTTTTATATAATATCATTGAGTGGGGCTCATTTGTGGTGTAAGAAGTTTCAGAGCCGATTGGTTATGAAATGAAACAATATTTTCAGTTACAACATTTTTATTTCATTTAATTATACTTTTATGACCATAATGCTTACAGCTATGGCTTACCTACTTATTAATGTTGTTTGAATACATAGCTTAGACTAGTACCGCCATAGTTGCTTCTATTAAACAACGCTATAAGTAACAGCCAAGTTATTATCTAATTCCCATAACATACATTCTGGTGTGTTTTTATTTTACCTTACAGTGAATGTTATTGGAGTCACCATTTTTGAAACACAATTATAAATAAATAGATGATTGTTATCACTAGTAGGCATTTTTATATAAATAGTAAAATCCATAAACTTTCTTTCAAATATGTTCGTAGATATGATGACACAAAAATGTCTTGCTCTCATTTCCTCATTTCAAAAGGACCGTAAAAAGTTCGTTACGTTTGTATGATGCGTTCGCAATGAAAATAAAATCTGATGCATTCATGATACTTTAAATACTAAATACAAAATATTTTTATGTAAATAATTTTGTTTTTAAAATCCGATTGTGTTTCAAAAAGGGGACGTTAAACTTACATACTAGGTTCTCCCCCTAGTGAGACTGTCAACAATAACGAAGTGCAGCTTACATAAATTTATTAAACTTCGGTCTCCGTACATGATATGAATATGACAGTACCGGAAAACCGATTTTAATATAGTCATATTCCCGCACGTTATATTTCATCCTATAATATGTAGTACTGGCCAATCTTCCAATACTATTATGCTATAACGTAGGTCGCTATGCTATAACGTGCTATAACGTGTACTGCACTTGGTCGTGTACCATGCAACATGTTAAATGTTTTCATTGCAATAGTGCATAGATTGAATACGGCAAACGCATTTGCCCAGTGCAGTCTGACATGACTACAAAATGCGATTACAATGTTCACACGGCATGTCATCCGACCAAATGTAATCGTGGCGTGATAATAATGATTAATATAACTAATGAGTGTCTATTTATTTGAAACATCTAATTACCTAGTGTGAATTTTTACAATTTCTAACTACAAAGCTGTTTTTACATACATTAATACACACACAGTAAAAAGATATTTAATGCATTATCTGTTGTAGTTATACAGGATAGATTATATATTTTTAAAAATATTGGCCAGTTACGATTATGTAAAACACAAGATAGCACAAGTCCTTAATATACTCTAATTTAATTTACTTAAACAAACAACAATTCGAATAAGTACAAATTTTCGTTTCAAAGATCACGGTTATAGATAACAGCTATATAAGCGTTTAAAACATAGAAAGTAAATAATTTACTAAAACGCTGTAGTGCTAACATGGGCCCAATACACGCTATGCTATCAAAATGGTATTTACTTACATTTCATACTTGCATTTAACATGGAACTTTGAATACAGAAATCAGCTCAAAAGTATAGTCCATTTCAAAAATGGACTGAAGTATTTATATATTGTAAATATCTATTAATAATAACACCTATAAACTGGTAAGGACAAGCAGATAAACATATTTGTATAGGTAGACAGTAGATATTATCAAAGGTCAACAATTTGAAAGATAAGAAGTACAAAAAAGAAATGACCAAAAATAAGTTTTCACGAAATTTGGTCCAAATGGAAAAAAATACCATCATTTATAAGAAACAGCCTATTTTCGAGAAAGTAAGACATATTCAAGATATTACTGTATTTTTGATAAGTCTTATCTAATAGCGAATATTAATTTCTGTGGTAAAATTTATAACAAAGAAAGATCATCTAAAAATACTATATTTTGTTACTCAGCATTTTGTTAGTGATATAAAAGAAATCATGTCTTAAGACGCGTGATTTCAAGATTTACAAAAGTATGAATAGGATAAATAGTTTGATATTTAGGAGGCAAAACATCGGATATACTTTTGGTGATATTATCCAGAGGACATTTAATAACAACACTATGCTCTAAAGGAAAAATAAAAGTTGTTTCAAAGTTCTTTTGTTGATGTTAAGTCGGCAGCTGCAGATGTTAAGTCACCTGTAAATAAAAAAATAAAATCATTATCGAATAAAATTTAAATAACAATCGATTTTTCACCATGCTCTGCTATGTCAATCAACGCCAAGTCAAGTCACTAAAAAATCATCTAAACAAACTCAAAAATATAACCTTACGATTAGGTCGCTAATATGGGTTTATCTTTAGCTAATTTAAATCCCATTCAACACAAATGTGACTTATTCATAGTAACTACAATCAATTTAAATATCCAAATAGCATAAAGGTCATTTAAAATACTTTTAGTCATGTATTTTAATTTGCTAATAAGCTCATGTTAGATCCTAAGAATATCAAATGGTTTAGATTTTTAATACATTTTACCTGTTTCATACCTTGATCTTTATCCTCCAAACAGATGGTTTACAGACCTAGAAAATATTACAAAAAGATTACTTTGTGATTAGATATAGGTTGGTATAGCAACACGAGACGTAATCACAAAACGAACGATTTATTTATATGAATGTTAGTAATGCGTGAGTAACAATTTAACCAAAATGGAAGATACACTTATATGAAATATTTATTAACGATACATATTTTTTCTGGGATTATAATAAGTTCTTTGTTAAGTCTTTGTCATATAAGAGACATAACTTGTAAGATTTACTAAACAATTGATGAGGACACTGCAAATATTACTTTTATGACTCAAAGCATTAAAAAGCGCCTTTTGTGACAACAACAAATTATAAGCCTTTCCCCTTAAATACAATATATTATTACATGTTTCGTAAGCAGACCCCTAATTAATATATTATGAGTATTTATGAGTTTTGATTAATATTGATATACATTTAATTAGTAGACATATAATTATTAATGTATAATTTATTGAAAGCAAGTACTAAACGGGGGTACATCTGGGTCAAGCATTGCATTCTTGGATAATAGTCGATTAACTTTTGGTATCAAGCAATTTTAGGATCTATACTAGTTCTTTAATCTTTTGCACAGTATGTTTTAAAATATATAGGTATATAATAAAAGAGCATCCCAGACACAAGAATAAACACATTTGCAAATAAAGCTGAATTCACACATAAGTTGATATTCACATCAGTAAAGTTATACATGGAGATGCTAATGGGTAATTATTGTTACTTTAAAATATAAAAATAATAAGCCGAAACAGGATAAACTCATAAAACAGTAAAGCCTTATGTTAAAAAAGTATGTTGTTACCGAGATAAAGTTTTTTTAGTAAGACATGGTCATTGTAGTGTGTGTATTCGATAATGACATGTGTTAAATATCACTGATGTGAACGAAACTTATTATGAGCTAGAAGACGTTCGAAACGCATGAAACAATCTTCGAAAGAGACAGACATACGAAGTGACTATAGAACAGAAAAAGCCAACACTTATCATTAACAACGACAAACGATACTGTCAGCCCACTTACCAAGATAGGCTTTGTACAACGTAATAAAATAACAACATACTGTATATGCTAGTATATTTTTAATATATAACAAGTAACTTCTAAATTAAACGTCGATTACCGAAACTTGTTCACACAAAGTTGGCTGAAAATGTGGAAAATTATGGCATGATTAGTCTAAGAACTTAAAATGTTTAACAAAATAAACCTTAGTTATGTTTTGTGTAGTTCATTCAAGCTAATGTTAGCGAAATAAAAACACAACCGCTGAATCAGATGATATTTTAAAATGTATACATGACAATGTATATTATGGTAACTGCGTCATTCTTAGCACTGATTTTAATATCTCAAATGAACTATGCGAGTTGTATGAAAATGACCTTACTTTTACAGTTGGGTTTATTCACATTTTTGCTCATTTCAAAAAAAGAGAATCAAACATTTATTTTGGGTGTTTTAGTTAATAGATCCGTATCGTCAATTTCATACTTATGGATATGACATGTGTCAAATTAATTTACTCACCTATGATTAGGGCCAGAATGATGATCCCAATAACAGCTGCGATTATCATCATCTGAAAGTTGTTAAGTCAAATTGTAGCATTGTTATTCAAAGTCGTTTTGAATTCATAGGTTTATAAGTTTTTGTGAGAAGTTAGAGCACGGAGTGTTTTACAAAGAACATTAAAAATATGATACTTCTTATCTCCTTTCTAAAGATTAGCTATTTTATTTGGTCTTTGGATTAAATCGCTTTATATTCTATGCAAAGCATTCCTTTAGGGAAAATATTTAAAGTTAAACTGATTCCGTGGTTAGATTGTTAAAATCGCTCTTTATTTTGTCGATTGATAAGGGTTTTGACCATTCATGCGATCACAACTGTTAGTTATCTATCTATCATGTTCTTCATTTTCTATACCCTGTAATACAGTAGATTGACTCAGTCCACATATGATAGTAAATGTGCTTTATTGTTTTAGATAATATAATTAATTGTAATCCTCGACTGCAAACTACCTCATATAATACAGGTATAACCTAGCTTAAGATGTAGAAATAATTTCATGTACTGAATCTGCAACATTAACTGTGAAAACTCTCAGCAATTTCTGTATGTTTTTGGTTTGAATAAAGATTTAATTATATATTATAGTAATATTTACCTTTAAATTTTGAAGCCAGAATTTGCTTTTCAGTTTGCCAGCTTGTTGTTCAAACTGTGATGCTCCTTGTTGAAGCGCATCTAAAATGAAAAACAAATGTGATAACACTTTTGCAAGGGATTTTTCAGTTCCGCGGTGGATTTCTTTAAGGTGGAGAATGAAGAGTTTTCTACCCAACAGATTTACTTGGTTGGAAAATGTTAATTATTATCTCTTTCCTAGCTATGCCTCCGCTGGTATCAGTTAGTTTGTCGTGATGGTAAGCGCATTTAGGCTGTAGATTTCATCAAAAGATTATGATGCCATGTAAACTCTGCCAAAGTTTAGTTATGGACCACTATTATCATTTAAATAGAAATTAATAGATTTAGATGGTACATTTATCGTAAAGCGATGGTGCTATTTCATTTAAAAGCTTCCGAAAGTTTCATCAAAGTGATCGCGTTTTATTACTATTGATCCATGACTAAACCACAATAATTTACTTATCGCACAGAAGTCGTAACCGTTACGAATATAATCAACTATTGATTCATAGTTTTATAGTGTAGGTTTAGTAAAATACCTTTTGCCGCCGACGTCATATTATATATGTTCAAATGTGTTTTTCGACTGACCTTGACCAAATGGTGCTCATGACTATTATTATAGCTGTAAAACTCTTCAGATTTCCCATTTTACCCTGAACATAGAGAGCATAGCATAGCTAAAGTTATGTCAAGCTTATATGCAATGTATACAAGTACGGGTACAGGTTTACGATTGAAGCCAATGTTGATTGAATTGGATTTAAACGATTTATATTATACTAGCGACGGGTACTATGTAGTACTAAAATATGCAATTTTAGACATAAAAAACCTCGTTATGAAATATTCTTGCTATTAAAATAAACGTATTTTTGCGTAGTTTTAAAGATCTAAGCATACATAGGGTTAGACTGAAAGACAGATAGCGGAAAGCGACTTTGTTTTATACTATTTAGTGATAATGATTATAGTAATAATATTAAAACCGACGTGAGGTGAAGACATTATTATTAAGAATACGGGTTACTCACGTTATTTTAGCCGGGATATATGCCGACTAGTTTCGAATCGATTACGTAGATTCATCAACTGGGTGATTAATCGCGCGACGTCCCATATCCCGGCTTACTCCCGTATTCTCAATAATGATGAAAGTGTTGTTCTTCAATTTTCCTTTTGTTGTCTCACCTGCTCTGTCGTCAAGTTCTGATAACTTTTGATCACGCTCCAACACCTTCTCCACGTTTGTTTTCATGATGTCCACCACCTGAAACATTAAATTCATAAATTAAATCAACATTATCATAATATGTACCTACACTGATTTTTTTCGGGTCATAATTTATTTGTTTTACATTATCAGTAAAAATATTATTGTCAGACGATTATTATTTGTATTTAGGTAATGACTTGACTGGTCTTATGACAAAATATAGAAGTAACGATTAAAAACGGTCCTTAATATCCTTGATTCATGAATCACCTAAACACAATAGATACAGGTTTGTTTCGGATTATAAATTCGGTATGTTAAGTAAAAATCAACCTATGCCAATTCCAAAACCATTTCGAGATTTCAGGTTCCCGAGTCGTATTTTCGTAATTTTAGCTCCTAAAATTGTAAGATTGCGTTTATTTTAACAAAAATATGTAAAATCAGATGACTTTCATTTGACCTCTAAATGACGTCACAAAGTAGGCTGAATTGACGAATTGTCAGTGCATTACAAAAAATATTCAACTGTCAGTGAACTGTTAACTGTCAATGATTGTTATGTTCGTAGCTTTTCTGGTTTGTTTTTCGTTGCTCTAATCGTGCTTGTTCCTTGTGCTTTTCTCTTGACCAACCCTGTTCTCTTTTGGACTTTGATATCGCCTACTACATTGACCACTGCTCGATTGAAGGAACTGCTTGCCCACCGTTTGGATTTTGTTTGAAATATGGACCAGTTTGTACGCGCCAACTCTACCAACTTGCCCAAATTGGACAATGTTATGATTCTGGAGTTCATGAATAATAATGATAACCATAACATTGCTGAAATCCGCGGGGCCCAGGCTTTGATGTAAATAATAATATTGATACACAAATTATCGTAATCAAGTTTCAAATTGCTTATATCACCATTAAAGCGATAATAACCGACTTCTTATAATTATTGTTACAGGTCATTTTGTGAATCTTACGTTGACACCGCTGTCGAGTATGTGTATGTGGAGGTTAAAAGAAACCAAGTCAAATGCATTGTAAGAGCTAAAGTTGTACCAGAGCATCGAGTGTCGGCTAAACTGTAACAATCAATGAAAAAGACGATGTATTACTACATACAACTTGTGATAGCTGTGTTGCTTCTGCTGGTGGTTGCAAGCATTCACTTGTGTTTTTATTTTGGCTCGACAAAAGAAGCTATGAACCTGCATCAACTTCCATAGAATGTTATTGGAAAAAGCCTATAGCCTAAGCCTATCTGGTATTTGATCCAAAATCAAAAAAAGTTAAGTTGGCTCCAAAAGATCGTAGTGTTTTAAGGGCATCACATTGCTCGATGACCTTGAAGATCTGGCTGTTGTAACAGTGTTTAAAAATTAAGCGCCCTCTAGTTACAGAAAATCATACTATAACAAAATTTACTGATGATTGTACAAGATTACAGATGCGACTCAATACTGTATAGTATTTGCCTAATTCATTCGGTCTCTGGGAGGCATTAAGTACTTTTTCAGATGTAAAAAGTAATTTATTTGTGCCCAAACTTACATTACGTATTTTTTTTGTTTGATATGAATAAGTTGACTTCGCTTTGCCTGCTAGCTATACCTGCTGAAGGTCTATGATGACCAGATCTGTGCCCAACGGTTCTTAATATTGGAATTAGTCAGGAGAGACCAGTTTTCAAAATCTGCCTAATTGATCACGGTTGCTACTACAGAATACATGCTGAAGGTCTGATGATGACCAGGTTAGCGCCCAACGGTTCTCAATAATGGAATTAGTCAGGAGAAAACAGTTTTCAAAATCTGCCTATTTGATCGCGGTCGCTACTACAGAATGCATGCTGAAGGTCTGATGATGACCAGGTCAGCGCCCAACGGCTCTCAATAATAGAGTTAGTCAAAAGACCAGTTTTTTAAATATGCCTAATTGATCACAGTTGCTACTACAGAATACATGCTGAATCATGTTGATTTACGTGTGTTTTGATTGAAGTCTGCATACCTTCGGAGTCCACCATCAGGTCAGTCAGTTCCTCACAGTCACCTAGGTCTAAGTGAGTTCTTTCAAATGAGTACAAACATGTTGGATTACGTGTGTCATGTGATGATTGAAGTTTTCCATCATCACTGTGCTCAAGACATTCTTTAACATAGGATGAATACAAAACATCGTTGAAAAATGTATAAACTGTTGCGACTTATCGTCGGCGATCTGAGGTCGGGGAGAGGGGGAGGGGGGAGTTTTAAGGGTAAAAAACGGTTTTTCTCGATTTCCGGCAAAACTAAAAGTCCCATGGAAAAAACGAATGACAAAGTTGTTGGTAATAAAAAGATCTAAAACTTTTGTATTTACACTTTTTTCATATAACCTCAAAATTTAATGTGAAAAATTCAAAAAACCAAGTTTTTGGTTTTTTATTTTTATCTTTTACAAACAATATTTTATTTCACGAAATTTGGTGAAAACTTACCTTTTTATGTCCCAAATACGCTGTAATTTATTTGATTTCCAACCTCAGATCGCCCGTAAATTATTTTTCCTTTAAATTTTATAATATTCTTCTCCTTTTCTAATGGGTTTCATCCTACTATTATTTTTTTTGTTTTAAAAATTATCGGCACTGGGCTAATAGTAGAGATGATGAATATAACCATCAACCAAAAATATTCAATAAACCAAATTAATAATCTAAAATATATTTGAAATCAAATTCAACGTGATTTTAACTTTGATGACCTCTTGCCGCCAAATTCGCAAGTTATCTTATCGCCCATTGTGCATTTGAAAATATTTTAAAGTTGTATTTTTATTGTCAAACTGTATATTTTTGGTGTACAATAAAGAATACTCTACTCTATCTCAATTGAATTTTAAACTTTAAGTCCTAAATTATAAAGATCATTTTCGTACGTAGAGCGGCGGGCCCGACCGAACGCCGAACAAACTGCCGAGCTGCACGGCCACGCGCATGCGCGCGGCCGGCTTCTCATCGGCTAGATTAGTTTTGATTTTATGCGATTATGTGCTCTATCAATGTTAATATAAAGATTCAATTGCTGTAAGTGATATTTTCAACCAAAAGAAAGTAATATGAATTATGATCTGTTACTATTCGTAATTTGTAGTGCTACTTGTTTGTTGTGAATTATGTTGATTTTTGGTGACGAGTTTAATTAGACTTTGATGATGTTAATTGTTTGTTTATTTTGTTGAGGCGTGGTAGGTACATCGATAAAAAGTAGCCTATGTTACGCGCCTTGTAGTCAGGTACCTGCATCTAAAATTTTATCAAAATCGGTTCAGCCGTTTAGAAGATTAGCGGATACAAACAGACAGACAGACAGACAGACAAAAATTTAAAATCTATATTTTAGGCATCGGTATCGTGCAAATAACTATATCTGCTAAAAAAACATTGATATTTTGACATTAAAAACAGACACTTCAATTTTATTTATTTGTATTGACGATTACGAAATTTAAATGCAAATCACGAAAAATGTAAATTAGAATGTACATAAAATCAATGAACTTTTAAATACGCCTAGGCCTAGCTATTCTCCTTTTCTATATTAAACTATACTAAAAGTCCTAAGCCTGTTAAAGTATGATGGAAAGTTCATTGAATTTAACCTAGCATCAAACTAATGCAACGATAGAACAAAATATTAAACGTCATTAACATCAACAATAAACCGAATCTCGTACCTGACAAAAAATATTAACTAATATTTTCAACCGTAAAAAATATCGATATTTTATTCTGACTGTTAACGTTTAACCAATATAATATTTCAACCATAGTCACACTGTGATATAGTCTATGATTATTTAAAAAATAAAACTTAAATAAAACTGGGTTTTACTACGCTTACAAACTTATTTACAATTTATACTAAATAAAAAGAATATTTGCCTTACATTAAGACTATGAGTTCATTCAAGAATAATGAATTCAAAATATTATTTGAAAGAAAAAACGCACGTACATCCTCTCGTCGTAGGTGTCGTCAAGACACTGACAGACAAGACAAATCCCGAGTAAGCGCCACGGGCATAGCGGGGGTGCTTGGTGGGGAGCTTTGCAAAGATTCGGGTTATATTTGATTATTACAAAATATAAAAATAAAAACGTGAAAATAGAGAATACAAATTGTTAAA
Organism: Hypena proboscidalis; assembly: GCA_905147285.1. Taxonomy (NCBI): domain Eukaryota; kingdom Metazoa; phylum Arthropoda; class Insecta; order Lepidoptera; family Erebidae; genus Hypena; species Hypena proboscidalis. The sequence goes on from LR990147.1 coordinate 6,646,453, forward strand.
CAGGGTTTTTTCTTTCTTTTAGTATAAATATGATACAAAATGACCCAGCCGTTATGTAGACAATTTGATATTTAGTTTAAAAAAGACCCATGTTCTCAATTTTTTTGCCAACATTTGGACAAGTTTATAGAAAAAGTAAAGAATACAAAGTTTTTCTCATATACTCTAGTTTATTTTTTGTATATTTTTTTTATAGTAATAGCATGAAAGAATTCGTCTACAAAATTCATTTTACCGAGCGTATTTTTCGGGTTCGATCGATGCAATCCCCTTAAGTAAATTTCTTAAAGAATGTAAGAAAGAAAATGTCACTAAGTCACTAGCAACATGCTTTACTAATAAGAAGCAAAGTTATAATATATTTGACTTGGCAATAGACTATTTAGAGAGTGAAAATGATGATTATAAAAAATAATAAAATTACACCAGAGGTGTAATTTTTCCAAACCTCAGCAGTAAAACTAGTATGCAAGTGCATTCAAAGCTGTGGCATAATTTAAGGCAAGGATAACAGCTTCTAAGATATTTGACACCTCAAGGTGCAAGACAGATGGTACATTAGTGCAACAAATTTTAGGAGGATACAAAGTGCCAAAAATTTAATTTATAAATAGAGGAAAAAAATAGAACAAAGTATTATTGTAGAAGCAGAAAAGATATTTAAAAACAAATAAGAAAATCAGTCTTTATTCTCATTAATGGAATAATGAGTGCTTCACCTGATGGAGTTGCAGAAGATTTTATTATAGAAGTTAAATGCTCTGCTTCAAATAAAACATTATGTAGCTATGTTAATAATGGTATTGTGCAAGACAGATATGTTGCTCAAATGCATGCTGCAAATAAAAGTAAAGCTGTATTTTGCATTGCTGATCCTAAATTTGAAGAAAATAAACAGATAACCTTGCATTGGTTAAATTATAATGCTCAAATACACCAGGGATTTAATAAAACAAGCTGTTTTTTTTTGGAAAACTTATATTTACAGAAAAAATATTGATAGTGCAAAAACATTAAATATAAAAAATATTTAAACCACACTTTTTTATTTATTTACATTTATACATTAGCTGCCTCGTTGGTCGAGTGGTCGGAAAAGTGTGATTGCATAAAGAGGGATTCTGGTTTCGATTACTGGGTTTACATGATCTTCACAACAATACAAACGCCGCCCAGGCACGTATTCCACATTCACTTCCTCGCACCACTTCTTTTTCAGAGTTTCTTTTACCAACACAAAAACTTTGTGCCGGCTATTAGTAGTAGTGTTTTCACAAGACAGGATGAAGCATTTCGCACTAAGAGTCTTTGCTCGATTCATTATAAATGGTTATTATCTTTTTATATCACTTTTAACAGCGAAAATCACGGCAAAACAAGTAATTAGCCAAAGTCAAAGCAAGAATGAAGAAAAAATAGTGAGCTTGAGCATCATTCATCCGTGTCATATGTCAAGTGTCACTGTCAAATTTGAAGTCCCGGTGAAATTCCTTATTTTTTTTAAATATACTTGAAATGTGTCAAGGATCTAAATTATTCAGGCTACTTTGTGACGTCATCAGATCAAAAACTTTAAAAAATCATAAAAAAATAACCAATGCATAAAAAAATAAAATATTCAAATTAGTTGTTTAAAATAACTGTCTCTACAAATTAAAAATAAAAAAAAAATCACAAAAAAAAACTTAACATACCGAATTAAGATTATTTATACCTAATTATAAATATTTTTAAATGTTTTATCAACACAAACTATGTTTTTAATCAAAGTTGATTGATGTGATACTGTCCATTTATAGTAAACATCTTGTACTCTAGCCATATTTCCAAACAAGTAAGTGAATTATGAATTATTATTATGATTACGAATTATGAATTATCAATTAAAGGTAGCCAACGAACTATTTTATACCACCGAAAACATTTTTATGTAAAATATGGCCCAGAGCTACATTTTACATAAAAATGTTTTTGGTCTTTGTCGGAGGAGGCCTAATATGGCAAACAGTGGTATAAGTTAACAGAGACAGTCACCTGTAAAGGCAAGCTTCTTACTCTACATTCCTTTACTATTACAAGCCCTAACTTCACAAACTCTAGACCTTAGTCAATCAATCTCCCTTTAACATGGAAGTAGTGCTAAAACTTGGCATGTTTTCAGTTCATAAGCCATTCATCTCATAGAAGTCATCCAAAGCTAAAAACACACTTTAAACCGCTTTTGAGAGTAACGTCTCTGCCCTAAAAGCCTGGCATTGAGCCAGATCTCGACTTTTAAAACAATAGTAAAAGTAAAGCGCCTGTTACTCTACATAGTACCGTAAAGTTTTCTGCCTGATATTTTTTGTCATTTCAAGCTGTATGTTTAATGAATGTTACGAAAATTTTAACCACGAGATAATTGTGGTAATAATTTCTGGTGGCAAAATGGTGGTACACCAAATGAGTAGTGATTTTGGCCATGGATGGCTGTCGCTGTGAGCGGTCGAACACACCAAAATACTTCAATGTGAGGTGAATGATTGCCCAAATTACCAAAGGAGACAAAAAATAGTACTACTATATTTCATATCAACGCTAAGTCACAAATCCGTGATCCTTTTAAAGGTGACGAATTTGTAAGCCAATTTGTTCGCACGGGCCTATCTTTATATGTAGATAAATGCCTATAGTATATATGTATTAAACTTAGTCTAGACCTTTGATAAATTTCTACACGTTTAGAACGCCTACGCCTTATAATACGACAAATTACGCGTGGGGCGGTAGGCTGTAGAAGTAGCTTCTGACGTCCAATAAACTCTATCTAACATTCATACTAGTACAGATTCTAACTTACATTTACCATTAAAAGAATCGAAATACCTATCGATATTGGACAATTAATAAAATAACTACTTTTTAAACTTTCGTCTAAAAATAAAAATTGTGACGATCAAGTGAGGGTAGTGTACAATATCCGCGCTTCACCGAGACGATGCTGAGCTTCACCAGTCGACTCGTGACCACGAATGATGCAAGTCATTTCAAAACGTCGAGCATAGATATTTATTTACCTTTTTATTAATAACAACAATCACGCCATCTCATGGGTTATATCCTTTACCGGCTCGGTGCCATCGCCAATACCAGTTTAAGTTAATAAAATTATTAAGTTATTTAGCTAGAATTTTTGGCATCACGTAAATTTTCAGAATCCCATGTATACATACAGGGTGGATGTGTCATAGCGACATTTATTAAAACCATATCTATCAAACCACTATAACTAAAAGCTCTGCTATTTTCACCAGCTCTTACTCAAAAACAAGTTCAGTACCTATTTGTATAATAGAACTAAGGTCAGGAAATTAAATGTCTAGTGTCTCTCACTATTTGCTATCGTCATTAACAAAATGCTCCCCTACTGGTAATAAAAGCGCCAACATTAAACAAACGAAGGTAAAAACAAGAGTAAATATTGTGCAAAAGAGAAATTGTTTTTCTTTTATGTGAGCCACTAATTAGATATACTGAGAAAAGGGGGGTTAAGTGTTTAAAGTGTTTTGGGTGACGGATTTGCTTTGTAAAATGGTTTTTGGGTGACGGAAAAGGCGATTTTGTTTCGTAAAAAGGATGTTATTGTAACAATATTGTACTGTATATATTATTGAAAAAGATTGCCATTTTGAAGATCCATCGCAGTCGTAACGGGAAGTCAGAGGTCAGAAAATCTGACAACTAGTCTAACAAAGAGTAACGTAAACCTTAATGCAATAAGAAAAACCGGCCAAGTGCGTGTCGGGCCACGCGCAGTAGGCTTCCGTAGCTAGTCGTAACAACATATTTCGACTTAAAAGGGATTTACTATCTGTATTAAACAAGTAACGCATCTTCATACAAGTCATTACTTTCAAAGGTTTTTGTAATTTGCACGAATTATTCTAAGTAACTGCATTTTACACTTTGGACCCCAATTACTCTAGAACTAATTAAGTTAAAGTAACCAGATAAATAGCGTCCTTCAGATAGGAAATGTTTGTAGTACACGAAACCAGCTAGCACGTATGACGAGATGTATGAATGATAAGAAAGCGAAAGAAGTATGTAAGGAGCGAAGCACATGGCGTTCCATCGTCTCTGCCTACCCCCGTGGGATAAAGGCGTGATTTTATATATGTATTATGTATGTTTATTTATGTTTCAAGAATTTTGAACGAAATATTCTGAGTAACTGCATCTGACATTTCGGACCCCTATTCCTCTTGAACTAATGAAGTGAACTTATCCGCTATAGTTTTCCTTTAAAGTTCATTACATGTACTACCGACACAATTTTTTTCAGATTTTAGGATCCAGTAGTTTAGCTTTTAGAGGGGGGGGGACGCCCTACTCGAACAAAAATTTGCTCTTTAAAGTTAATTATCTCGCAAACGGATCCCTAAATCAAAAAACTGTCTTTGCAACCCCTAAACGTTTTTAAAAGTCCTATCTAACAATACCCCACACTATGGGGTAGGCGACAAAAAAAAAAAACATCCCTACTTTACTTGTAGGGGAGCTACCTGAAAAAAAAATATTTTTCCATATTTTACTCTACGACTTTCTTTGTTTAGTTAACATACATGTTTATGCAAAATTTCAGTTTTCTAGCACCAACGGTTTCGTCGCTATGCCGTGGACAGACAGACAGACATGGCGAAACTATAAGGGTTCCTTGTAGGTACTACGGAACCCTAAAAAGGCTCGGTAAATGATGATTTTTTCATAAATAACTCTGCTTAGCAAAACCATCTTTAAATATTAGATTTACCACGGGGTATTTACCATGTATATTTGAGTAGCAGTTTTATCGTCAACAAATATCCAAATAACTCGCTACAACAATGGTTAATATCCCGTGATATTTGATATTTAGTAAGAAAATAACCATGTTTAGTCTCAAAACTTATACTATCTTTAAAACTCGCAAATTCACTACATCTCTGTGTCGATTAAAGTGTTCCTCGTGTATCACGCAACAACGATTTGTCAAGCACTAGAATGACGTCACTGTCTTACGTTCGGAGTCTGCTGACGTCACAGGCAAGACATTTCTCTACAAATTGAGAAAGGGTTTGCTCATATCATAGCTATTCCCATTATGTGAATGACTTTGCGTAGATGGTATGAGCTACAGGTTTATTGAACGTCTAAAATGAATGAATGTAGGTCAATACTAGATGACCCACGCTGTTTTACCCGCGTCAAACGTTATTCTTTTCCATTCCGGCAAGTTAGAAAATATGAACTACGCCATCTATTGATTTCTTTACGTAAGCTTACAACTAACATAAACTTATAATAAGAAACCGTAGAAAAATAAAGAACCGGCAGGTTTTGAATCAGTGACCTCTGTACTTCGGGCAGCCGCTTTAACCACTATGTACGGTCTCAGCTAGCCAGAAGACTCTTTTTTTTATTAACCTATATTATCCCATTGTTGGGCAAAGGTCTCCCCCAAAGACTTCCATTCTTCCCTATCCGAAGCTTTAACCTGCCAGTGTTTTCCAGAAAGGTGAAATGATTACTATGACAAAAAAAAAATGCGTAACATAATTATTTTAAATTTAATTATGCGGATAAAATATATGCAAAAAAATGTGTCCCCCTGAATTGATACTTAAGTATACAATATTTCTGAAAGTTTACAAAAAGACAAATATAAAATGTATAATAATTATTTGATTATTTTTTTTTGTACAAACTGTAAAGTACAATCAATCAATTAATCAATTGGAGAATCTGCACTGAACAAATGAAAATATTTTTTTAAATGAATTGTGACCACGGCTAGACTCTATGTATAATAATATCCTAATGTCACATACACCCTGTACAAAATATCCCGATTCCGGGCAAAAAGCTCATCTCATAATGTCCTTTTTAAAAAAAAAAACCTTGATGTATATATTTTGTAATCGGCGTACCATAATCGTAATATTTATATTATAAGTTTTGAGACTAAACATGGTTATTTTCTTACTACATTTTAGATATAACAGGATATTTACCATGTTTATTTCTTGTAGCGAGTTATTCCGATATTTCAGTGATATTGCAATCTCCTTTTTTCACGATATAACTAGTAACATCTCTGAAATAACTCGCTACATCAAATATACATGGTAAATAGCCAGTTATATCTAATACATCGTAATATTGTAACAATAACAACCTCCTCCTAATAAAAGTCTCCCCGAGTGACGTACACAACGATTCCCTACGTCCGCGAATTGGCTAATCCTTTCACCACGATGGCAAGTCAAAATAAAATTTAACTCAGCCATCGACACGACGAAGAAGAACAATAACAACCTACTTATATAGCATAACCGCCTTTTACGTTACCCAAAACACTTTAACCACTTACCCCCTCTCTTTCAGTGTATCTAATTAGTGACACATAAAAGAAAAACATTAACTGTTTTGTACAATATTTACTCTTGTTTTACCTTCGTTTATTGAATGTTGACGCTTTTATTACCAGTGGGGAGCATTTTTGTTAATGTCAATACAAATAGTGTAGTTTTATTTCCTCATTCTGGGAACTGTAATACGTGAAGGTTTTGTTTTTGGGTTAGATGTAGCAATAAAGTGAACGAGTTTTTGGAAATAGTCACTTGATACGTACAAGTAAGAATATCAAATAGAGATTAGCAATTAACCGCAATTTTTACTATAATAAACACATAGAACATAACATCACGCCTATATTAGCCAGAAGGTTGTTACAGAGGTGTACAACACCCACATTGGACCTGTTGTTTTTTAGGTCCCATGGGATAAGGGGTAAGCCTAGCGCCATCCACTGGGCACAACTCCGTGGTGCTAATGTGACGGAAACAGGGTATCAAAACCTCGTGGTGAGCGATAAACAAATAATACCACTAGACCAACGACACAGTTTACGTAGACCATTATATTATTATTTCAACTAAAACCTTCTCAAAAAAATTTCAAGGTTGTTCAAAGCAGTTTGTAATGAAAAACGAAATACTTTCAGTACATAGCTATAATAGCTATCTGTGAATTGCTCGGGTTCAATTGTAAATTAAATATTAAAGACTCACTGAAGCGGCGGCTACAGGAGATAAAACCTTATACTAAATGGATTCCCTGAGGATTGCCCACATTTTCTTCCCGAGTAAAATGAATATGTTATGTATTTTTATTTGTTTATCACCAATATTACTTACTTAAGCTTTCTTGTTTTTGCGTAAAATATATATTATGTACACAAGCTGACCCGACAGACGTTGTCCTGTCTTAACTATACTATACATTGTCTGTGACGATATTTGCAGCACGCATTATGTCAATGTTAAGTCAAACCCCAAAAAAGTACATTCAAAAAGTTCATATTGTCAATATTGTCAACAGCGCTAAGGATAATAAAATGGCTATTAAAAAATAGGGGTTGGTCGTAAAAGGGTAAAAATTTAGGGTTGTATGTATTTTTTATGCCACATTATAGAAAAATAAAAACAATTTTTTTGTCAAAAAAAATGTTAAGGATGAACAATCCTTATCACTTAGGGGTATAAAAAATAGATAGGAGCCGATTATCAGACCTATTGGATATGCATATAAAATTTGGTTTTAAATGTTAAATTTCAGAGGAGTAAGGTAATAACTAACATTGTGACACGAGAATTTTATATATAAGATTTCATATTAATATAATGATGCAGACAATGACTGGAAAATGTGTGTGACTGTGAAAAATCCAACTCACAAGATTATTACGTACTTAGTTTGAAAAAAATATTTCTCACTATCTATTTTTACTATGCTACTACGTTGCAGTTATTACGCGTCTACTGTGGTGTAGTGGTTTAAGCGGTCGCCTCCACTGCACAAGTGTAGTCGGTTCGATCCCCACATAGGACAAATCTTTGTGTGATTCGCAAAGATTTATTCTGAGACTGGGTGTGCTTGTGTGAGTGAATGAGTGTATTTGGTCTTGTCTTTGAAACGTTAGATAGTGTAATTGCTTCTGGCGTTCTTTGTAATGTTAAAGATCCAAAATTTATTTATTTTAATTTGTTTATTTAAATCGCGGTTAGGGAGCACCATAAAGAAATAATACATTGTATTCTGCACGCATCGATTTTTCCTAACAATTCTTACTAATATCATAAATGCGAAAGTTTGTAAGTATGGATTTATAGATGTTGGTTACTTCTTTACGCAAGTACTACCAGGTCGTTTTTGATGAAACTTTGCACACATGTAGCTTATAGCCTGGACTAACATATAGGCTATCGCTTTATCGACATACTACGCGAGCAGAGCTGCGGGAAGCTAGTAGTAAATAATCAACCAACGCGCATCTGATTTCTTTCCATCAAAATGCTTCAGAAAGCGCATTAGCTTCTCGACTTAATCGCAAGTTTTCTTACAGTCTACTACACTTTAGGTGCAAACCTGTAATCTTGTACAGTAAAACACGATTCAACGAATTCATACATCTTGTTTGAATAAGCAAGCTCTCTAACGGCCCTCTGCTAGACTCTATTCATCTGTTCATCTGGAAGGTGCTTGTACTTATAGCACAGTGTTTTCCTATTTTAAGTACTAGGAGAACATTATATTTTGATTTCTTTTGTACCTATATTAAGTGTCATACTATGTACAGTGGGCCAAACAATTAAGTATGGAGGGGAAAACTTCTACGCCATAGTGAAAACTGACTGCAATAGATATGCATGTGTGTATTACATATTTAATAAGTGTAATGTATACACTATTTAGATATGTAACTCACTTATCTATAAGTCGTGTAGTAAGTCTTTACTATGACTTGGCCCTGCACATCTAACTCGTTGGCCCAGTGACCTGCAGATTTGTGTGTCAAATAAACATTTATTATTATTAATTGATTGTAAAATTATTATTAACATTTACTGATTTTATTTGGCCTATCTTTCAGATTCGTTTCAGCATCCGTGGTCGCTAGTACACTTAATAACAGTGCCAAGGCAATAGTTTTACTTTAGAGAGGTACATTTCAGTATTTAGCATTTTATAAATAATTTAGTTACCTCATCGACTTGCGCCTGTGTTTGCTGCAAGCGCCTTTGGGCGGCGACCTGTTGGGGAGTCTTGGGGCCACCCACGGGCATGTCCCCATCGCCGCCCGGCGCCAGTCCGCCTTCCGATGCCCTGAGGACAAAGATAAAATAAAAACATAAATAACATGGTATGGCTGGTATGGCTGAGGAGTATTAAACACGCATATTTCACCAGTTATGTTTGCTTGCTTCTAACACGTGGTGCAATGGTTAGAAGCACAAGGTTGACGCATAATCCATTGGGCTATGAACGTTTAAGTTTCTTCTCCCAAAGCATGGAGGAAATACCGCCATCTATAAAATACCACAAAAGCCAAATAGCAATATAATATAGTCAATCTGTGCAAAGTATTTAGCGTTTACCAATCTTGCGATATTTAATAAATCACCTGCTCAAATTGAGATCACAGCATTCACAGCAGATGCTTACCATTCGGCTAGCATTTTTAACTATTATTTCATAATTATCTGGGAGCTAACAAACAATAACGTTGAATTACTGTGTTTTTGACATGCCTGCCCCGTGTCACATTTTAGTGAGGTCTGGTTAATGCGAATATGAACTATATTCAAAAGTCATAAAGCTTATAGCTCAAGATATTAACAAATCAATCGACATGACATAAAGTGACAACCTTCCAACTCACACTCCATAAAAAAAAGTAATCACATTGTACCTACTTACGAATATTACAGAGGTTTTAATACTTTTACTCATTTCAGGCTCGCACTTTCAGCTTATTTAATTATAAGGAATCTCTAAAAAAAATATTTTAACGAATGAAGTTGACAGAAATGGAGAGTATGGCTTGCACTCGGCTACTGCTGAATATTATTGTACATTATACTAAACATTACCTTTTTTTTTTGTTATTTTATTTACAACGATAAATAGTATGAAATAACCATACAATTAATTAAAAATACTGATCCAACTATACTATAGTCTTAACTCAATAAGAACCCTTTACTGAAGGCCCAAGTAAATACTTTAAACTGAAGTACTCTCAACTCTCAGTACCCAAACACAAGTAGTTAATTACAAACATAAAGCTGATAAATTCAGGAACCAACGGAAGGTGGTTCACCTCAGAGTCTGCGATCGTAGTACTACTCAAATTGAGTACCGATAGCGTTGGGGATACAATCGATTTTATCTATTGCTGCACCACGTATTTATTACTTGAATACTACACTATAACTACAGCAACATAAAATCTGTCGATATCCAAACACAAGTAGTTAATTACAAACATAAACCCGACAAATTCAGGGAATGATTGCAAGTGGGTTATTCACCTCGAAGTCTGCGAACAAAGTACTACTTAAATTATGTGCCGATACGTGAATACGATCGATTTCATCTAGGGTTGTAGCGCATATTCATTACCTGAATACTACACTATAACTACATAAACTGTCACTAGTACGTAACCCAAACACGAGTAGTTAATTACAAACATAAAGCTGACAAATTCAGGAACTGATGGAAGGTGATTCACCGCAGAGTCTGCGATCGAAGTACTATTCAAATGAAGTGCCGATACGTGAATACGATCGATTTCATCGCGGGTTGTAGCGCGTATTCATTACCTGAATACTTCACTATAACCACATCAACACTTAATTGTCACTAGATCACTACCCAGACATGAGTAGTTTATTACCGTAGACAGAGAATTTATTACTAACATAAAGCTGACAGATTCAAGGACTGACAGGAGGTGGGTTATTCACCTCAGAGCCTGCACTACTCAAATTAAATGCCAACGTGGTGATCGATGTAATGTAGGGCTGCACGTACTCATTACCTTGCTATTAAACACTTAATTGTTGTTACACAAACACGAGTAGTTAACTACATACAAATCTGGCAGATTCAAAAACTGACGGAAGGTGGTTTATTTACCGCAGAGTCTCGATTCTACCTATACCTATATCTACCTTCGATTTGTTTTTAGGTGGGTGCGGTTGTGCTGTATATTTTTCTAGGTAGGTATGATAAAAACTAGGTATACAAAGTAGCCTATGTCCTTTCTCAAGTTTAGAACTGTGGACTCAGAAACACTGATCGCCATACAGACAGAATAATTTTCTCATTAATAATACAACCTAGGATTTAATAAGCTGAATTTAATTAAAAAGTGATGACCTATTTAAAAATGTATTTGTCTATCCAAGCTTAAAATACTGTCAGGCTAACAACCCTTAACCCGGTCACGAAACAAAGGTAGGGCAGCCCTAGATTTGATCTATTTCAGCAAATTTATGCAGAATCAGCCTCCGGTCTGCCGTTCATCGATTTTATTGCTGGAAACTCGAGAGGAGCATAGAAATAGATGATTCGAAAGTTCGACGGCAATCTCAGATTTCTTCGCCTAAATGTAGAAGTTGTTTTCTAGTTTAGACTAGTCCAAGACCTAGATTTGTTTACTTGTCAGTAATTTAATCAATTCGCGCTAGTCGTAATTGAAAAGTTCAAAGGTTAATTGTTAATTGATTTCTCAATTGTTTAAATTGTACTTGATGATTGATAGGTCTACGTCGAAATTCGGAACTATATCTTATATATTCAGCAGTATATGTACTTCAAGCGCACAAAACATGTAGTATGTACATGATACACACTTTTTAAGCCTTCATTACATTACTTTTCATTCATACATAATATTTATAAAAGCACTGAAAACCATAAATACTTTCGTCAGCTTTTCAAAACATTTTAACCAACCATTCAAGATCTTTTTATTAAATAATTACTATATCATTATTAATTCCCAAGCTGTTCCTATAAGAAACTATACATTAATTTAAAGCCATTATTCTGACAATAAGGCATCACCGATAAGGTATTTGTTATAAAATTTACTGAAAAACGGAACGTTAATTTTTCTTTTTCCGATATCGGGCCTTTCAACTCCCGGAAAGTAAGTTCCGATAAAAGATGTTATAATTGCCACTTACCATCAAGTGGACTACATGCTCTACTACTGGTACTGTCAGCCACGGAAGTAGCTGTACGCAAACGAGCAGCAACTTTTTTTTTTTAAATCGTGATTCTTTAATAATTTGATACATTAAAACTTATAGCAATCGATAATGAGTGCATTATTTTATATTAGGCATGTTTTTTATGTAAGTTTTCAGCTACTTTTGTTTCTGACTGTACCATCAAAAAGGTTCTTGTGTTTCATTATTTTTATCACGCATTTTTATTTACTTACCCTCGTGGGATATTCCGCGATAATATTTTACGACATTTGTTTAGGCTCCGGATTTTACAGTTGATTTTCTGAGAGTGACCCTTTTGTGCCCTTTGGGATGGAATGGGATGGGATCGATGGGCGACCTCGTGACAATCGCCAACAGGTAAAAATTATAACTTTTACAAAATATTCAGAATATGTATAGATCTGAAGTTTTAGAACGCTAAATTGTTAATCATTGTATTTTTATGATTTTATTACTCATCCTCGATGGAAATAGTCGGCATTCAATGTAAATGACCAGAGATAATAGATGAAAATATAACTTGAAGAAAATTTACGGTTATACTTTTGAGTACTTTTGCAACGATTGGACTGTCAAATTCCATAGATTTTTTTTTCCCCGGGCCGGTAAAAGCTATCAAAAGCCATACATTTCCGAATTTTGACGTGAATTTTATCTGGAACGCGCAGCTCTGCTCGCGCAGTGGCAATAATGTCCTTAAAAACTTATAGTTATCTCTAGTTAAATGCATGCTTTCTTTATATAACCCATAGAATAATAAACGTCAGTTTGACAGCTCACCGACGTGAAGCGAAGCTCGGTGCTTATCGGCAGAGTCAAAGGAACTAATATCATTTTTATTGATCTTTTTACAATTCATTAAATAAAATAAAATTACATTTTATATTACACTTTATCCAAATCAAGTTCTTCAAAATCTCTTCAGCAATATCCCAAATCTTTTAAGTGCGTCCAAATACCTACATCAAAGCAGTTTAAGAATTCCTATGTTGTACCAACAAAAGAATACAAAAGATAATTTAATCTGTGTAACGAAATTTGGCGGCAAAATTGGAGTGTTTTTGTTGTTATATTGGTATCCTTGTTGTCCCAAAATGTTGTTGTTTGGTTTGGAATTTTGTATAAAGCACGTATAATTCAATATAAACAACCGAATTTCGATGTTGTTGACGCAATTGTTGAGAATTTGGTGGCCTTTTCCCTCAGAAATTTCTCAATACATATTTAACACGCCTGTATACTATAGGGGTAGGCAGTGACAATGTGCAAGCTTCATTTGCTACGATTATTACTTAATTCTTTTTCCCCTAACATAAAATTATCCAGATTTCGGAGCTTTTAACTGTACCAGGTAAATAGCAATAAAGTTGCATCTTAGTTATAGTAGAGTTAACGTATTATTTAATGCTGATTTCTGCCATTTGGAAGATGAAAGCCATGATGTTTTCTTTGAACAAGTTGGGCAAATCTCAGTAGTCAGTAGTCTACAGGCTCTACAGCGGGGTTCAAATTACAAGTTTCGTGTCACGGAAACTTTGAAAATCAAACCAAAAGGATTGGTTATTGTCAGGCGTTCTCCCGCTGCCAAATGTGAAAGACCGTCATACGTACACGTCTTACAAAACTATCGCTACTCCGACTTTTGGGAGACTTATTTGCAAAGAATTCATGTCCTCTCCATTTTGGTTAAGTGCTCTTTGCTCGTAAAGTCTTTTTAACAAATTTGTAATGTGATAATTGTAGGTATTAAGAATTACGCTTGCATCTGCTTCTCACTCAGGTTACTTAAATAATTTCAATTGATCTGCCTCGTTGGGTTAGTGGTTAGCGTATACGCCTCTCACCGTGAGGTCTCAAACTCGATTCCCGGGTAGGGCAAAGTGTTATTTGTGAACTTTTCGTCTGGAAATTCTCAATAGCAGCACGGAGTTGGAAATGAGTCCGGTATATGGCGCTAGGCTCACCCCCCATCCAATATAAGCGTTATGTTATGTTGATTATTTTACCATTAATTTCATTAGAAGAAGAAGAATGAATAATAAAAATACATTTAGAGACAAACTATTTAATATTGAAACGATTAGGCAACCTAATCTCGGAATGAGGTCATGGGTCTCGTCGTAATAGGGGCATTTATACCCTTATTAATGTGCGACCTATATAACAGACACGCATAGTATTGTGACGTATAATTGTGCTGCAGACGACAGGGCTGTTATCTATTCATATGTATATAATAGTTCACTGATTCATCAACGCAAAGCCTAAACCTCTCGGCCTAGAATCTTGAAATTGACGTAGGCGCGCTCTAAGAAGGGATTTTTGAGGATTACATCCCTAAGTGGGTAAACTTAGGGTTAAACAGTTGTATGTAACAGTTTGAAGTTTGAAACACGAAATTCCGTATACTTAACCTTTAATAAATTATTAAAGGAGTTCTAGAGTTTTTCTCAAGTTGCTCCCAAGAGGCACGGCTCCTAAGGCATTAAAAGTTAGTAGAAAGTTTACATGAAATTGCAATAGATAGATTGCACCACATTAACAGAGAAAAACGTTAGCCACAGGTAATCATATTTCTCATCACCGTCCATTACAAGGTAAACATACTTATTTTATACTAAGAAACAGTTGAAAAAGATATGGGACCGGCAGGATTTGAACCTGCGACCTTGCTGCACACCGGGCAGCCGCTTTAGCCATCCAGCTACGGTTGCCTCTTACCAGAACCCTAAATTTCTCAACTGTATGATACGTCATTTCGTGACGTCACGTTCATCCATTTGTTTTATCCCGTGGTGAATAATTTAATATAATAGATATGTCAAATTTTACCAAGATTTTCTTTTTGGTTACTACTCCTTTATTATTTATCTTGTTAAATATACACAAAAGCATAATACAGTAAATAAGGGGATAATCCTTTTGACCTCATTTCTATCTTAATTAAAACAGTAAAACAATTTCCGTGATAAAACTATCAGGAGAAAACTTTCATTAAATAATGGAAACTGCCACGAGTGCGCAACACAGCAAATATTAAAAAAAAAAATCAGAACTTCATGTTTTACAACTTTTCAATCCAATGTTATAATTTGTTTCATCGCTTTGTTTGTGAAATTTGAGTTTTGAGATGATAATATTATCATTATATATATAACTCTAGTCATGATTAAAACGGAAATTGTGGCCTAGTCGAAGCCGCACGGAACGATCGATCTTGCAGGTTAAGTAATGCTAACCGCGGTCGGCCGTGGATGGGTGATCATCAGAGGTCGGAATTAGGTAGAGTTTACTTGTACTGTGTATTCTGTGCCCTGGTGATCATCTTAACATAACAAGGACATAATTTCTCCGTGCCTTGGAGAGCACGATAAGCCGTCGGTCCCGATTGCCATTTATGACAGTCGTTACGGGTAGTCGGTAGAAAGTCTGACAACTAGTCTAACAACGAGTAACGTTTTACCCGGTACTGGCTTGTGACTGTCTGATGACAGTCGCTCCACGTAAAAAACTGATGATCAGCTAGCTCCGTTAGACTAGAAGATGACGCCAATGTAATTGGAAAGGCTCGGAAGATTAAATCATGATTAAATAATATACAGAAAATCTCGAATTTGTTTTCTAGTTAGGGCGTTTATGTAGATAAACATTCGAAGTAGCAGTAATAACAATATGCATGTACTTATATTTTCTACACCTTTTTTAAATTTGTTCCACTACAATTGTTTATATTATTAAATATGTTTAGCTAAGTACTAACATTTGCAATTAATATTTTCAAGTTAAATTATGTCAAAACTATGCAGGCATGCTGTATTTCCCAATAACTGTTTGTTACACTAACTCTATTAGATATAAGATGTACCTATACCTCAAAATATGTAACAGTGTAATCAAATGTTGGTGAATCTTAATAAATAAATAAATAAATGTACTTGTTTGGCTTTTTTTTTTCGCCGGAATCAATAGAAATTCTTGCAGCACAAGGCATCGATCAAATCACAAATGATCATTTGTGATTTATATTTTGGAGCTAAATTTTTGTCTCTCTGATTTTGATACAGAGTAAAGTACCTATTGCTTCCTGCTCACCTTCTATCACAGGAACCTCAACATAATATATACATGTCATAATAATCAATTTAAAAAATCGCAACTTGTTATTTCAGAAACTTTTAGTAATCAAGAGAGCTAACTAAATAAACATTACACAAAATATGCCTTAACCAGTTATCATTTCCTGAGCAATTTCGTCAAAGACATCGTTCACTAACGTTTAATTATGTCTTCAATTTACGAAATATTAAACTGTCTTGTGAATCGAGGAAGCTGAATTAATGTTCCCTGTAGCTGAAGACAGCTGAACACTTCTAAACTTGATGTTTATCTTAATAAAGTAGATTTATCCTAAAGAGCAAAACAGGTTGTCAAGTCAATGAGTTATTTGGAAAGGTTGATGAATATTATTGATTGATTTCGTTATCTTAGTCTCTTCGGTTATGAAATCACTGCTTTTAGCTTATTGATTATCTCCTCGCTTAAATTAATTAAAATACTTTAAGATAAAATTAGCCTTTCAGTATATAACAATTTAACAGAAATGATCTGGATGGTCATTAGTATGATCATACCAAATCATTTCTCTGCGTTACCTAAAATGGAATACATGATTATGGTTTTTGCGAAGGAGTACAGAATTTTTTTCAACTTTTCAGCACGGCATAAGCACTGTGCTTATTATAACAGCCGTATCCATCATTTTTCACAATATTGAGTTAGTTACATATTCGGAATCGGTGTATCGAGATTTATAATTTATAACCAAACCTTTGTCTTTGATAGTTTATAACCAAAATGCTTGTATCAATCGCAGAAAAAGAAGTTCCATAGAATAAGCGTTCTACCTGTGTTAATTAAAGCGGGGCGCTTAATTTAAATGTTTGTTTTAAATGATACGTCGGCTTTTCTTGCCATATCATTTTTTTCACATTTTTAATAAAAATCTATTACTTGGAGTTATTTTGTAAGAATTAATAAAAAGTAAAGCTTTTTAACCACTATACAAATTCATCCAATTTTAAAATCATTATTTATATGTGTGTAATCAGAATAATTTTTTTTTTAAACTTTAGGCGCCATTTTCTCGAAACCCGCTCTCATGCATATACCGCTCTTGTTTTTAGCAAGGCAGAAAGGCTATTCCATCAAGAGTACTTCTCTTAAAAACTCTTACCGAGCTATACGGAATGATCGTTTGTTAGTCATTCTGTTTGTGCACGTCACTCGCGTACTGTATATAGTCATCCAAGGTATATAGGGATTACGGTAATAGTCTGTCGCTCGGCGGCCATGTTTGTTTTCCATCAAATTTTACAAACACGATGCGGCGCTGTTAAATACAGGCACTTTAAAAACTGCGGCGCTCAAAGTATATTATACAAATATTATATTTTGGTAAGTGAGATTTTAATTAAAACGTTGATTTTTGTTGATGTTTGAATTTGGTTGGCTGGAAAAGAAGCCTATGTCTTGACGTTATTAATTTGCATGCAGCCACGATTACTTTGAAGTGTCCTTGGTATTTAGTTTAATCTACAAGGCTTTATAAACGACCTTTAATAGAAGAATAGAAGCACTGATCTTTACACCTCGTGGCAAGGTATAAATAAAAAAATTTAAGTCTGAGATGATTAAGATGCCTTAAGTGGTATAAAACAGTCTTCTCCTTTCCTGCTTTTAGTCTAACGGATTCAGCTATATCTCAGTATTTTACGTGGAGTGACCATTTAGAACCCTGTACGAGGTTAGGGTGTATACAGAAAGAAAGCTGGAAACTTATAAGCGCTTACCGGCGCTTGACAGCGCTGGTAACCCGCGCAGGAAAATATATGAACACGCGCCGATAAGCACTGAACGGTGCCGACAAGTTCCGACAAGCTTCAACACGCGCTGGTCAGCGCTGGGCGCTGCCGTTTAAAATTTATAAACAACTGCGACAACAACCTGCTTCCTTTATGTAGCACGGACCAGCACTGTCAAGCGCCGGTAAGCGCTTATAAGTTTCCAGCTTTCTTTCTGTATACACCCTTATACGATACTCATTGTTAGATTAGTTGTCAGTCTTTCCAGCCTCTGACTACCATACCGACTGCCTTAGATCCTTAAATGCTCACCGTAGCACGATGGAAAACTCGTTATGTTAATGGTAGACTCCTGAACGCCGTGTTATCATACTAACATAATATGGGTTTAACTTTCAGTTTTTATCATTTTTAAAGTCAAATCATGCATAACCCATATTACTTGTGTATGAAAAACAGACAAGCAATTGTTTGCCCTTAAGATGGTCGACCACGTTAAGTAATAACTATATTTGCAGGTTCACGCGGCTTCGACTTAGCGACGAGCTCCTTATCGGTCTAAAACAGTGTGGAATGATGAACTGGCGACTCATTTAAAGCCCTGAAGTAGTACTGCTATCCATTGTGTGACTCAAACTTTGCAGAAACAACGCTTTATGTTGCAATGATATAAAGGGCTTTTCATAACTTTGATGGCCACTGGCCACTGGCCACTGTTTTCATTGAAAGTTTAACATCGTGACTATTGTATGCCCTTTTGTTCGCGTTTAATTGAACATTAGTTTTTGCAGTTTAACTAATAGTTTGCAACAAACAAATATAGTATTTGCTATATTGCGGATTCACTCGCATTTCTATGTCCAAGAATGTAATATTATTACTGGTACAGTCATCTCGTTAGAAAATTTTAGATTTTAAGGTAGTCAAAATGATCGAAAATTAAAAAATATTTTTTAGTAAGCATACCCGATATTAAAAAAAATCAGTTGTCCATATATTATGTTAACTTTCAGTGTTTATAATAATGTAGTCCAATAGCAAATAAAATAAGATCGACCGCCTCGTTGGTCTAGTGGTTAGCGTATGGGTGATTCCTGAGAGAAGCGTTCCTGGCGTAAGATCCATGGCATTTTTTTTTTTCAAGTTTTGTGAAAACAAAAAATATGTAGCAAAAGAGAGCTTAAAAACAAACTTTTCTGTTCATAAGGCACTCACGTAAACATAATAGTTTCGGAAATAAAAATATGTTTATTTTGGGTCGCCACGGATCTCACGTAAAAAACCATGGATCTTAGGTAGCATATGAAATACGAGGTGGCATAGCTTAAAAGTCGTTTACCACCACCTTTACGTCTGAGCACTGCCAGTAAACTGGCGATGTGTCGAACCAATCGCGAGATGCCTAACACGTTCGAACCGAATTTGGTTGCTATTTTACGTCGCACGGTTGAAACGACGCCCGCCGCGTGACATGTTTTTGAATGACTATAGCTACTATAAGTTTTATTTTTTTATAACAGTTTGATTATACTAGGATAGCAGAACTTTCTAGGTATTCAAAAATATATGAATTAATATAAAGCTATAATCGTAGACAAAATAAATCGTCATTACAAAGTACAGGTGTGAGTACACAGTTACGCGTGTGACACGTAAAATTCAAGCTAAATCACCTCGTTTTTCAGTTTCAAATGGATTTTAAACAAATTTTCAGTTTTACATTGTTATTTTAATCAATAGGCCTCATTACTATAATAGTCAAGGAATCGTATGAGTGCTAATTAAGTTATGTATGTCTATTATTATAGATAATATTACGATGTGACCGTCAAAATCAAGCTTCCCAGGAATCACCCGTATGCGCCTATCACCGCGATGTCTCGCGTTCGACTCCCGGGTCAGGAAAGTGTTATTTGGGGTTTTTCCGTGAGTCAATTCTTAATAACAGCACGAAATTGTATTTGTGCCCGGTGTACGGCGATAGGCTCACCCCCATCACATGGAGCCTAAAACATAACAGGTGAAGTGTGGGTGTTATACAACTCTGCCACACTTTTCTATATAATATAGGCGTTATGTTATATCAGCGAACATAGCATATATCTATGGCTAAAATATATAACTGATTGCTAAGATGTTTTGACCATTCTGGATGCTAACATCATTTTAAATACATTGTATGCCAACATAAAATTGAATTGATCCTTTTTGGTAATTTTGCATACTATAAAATCTAAAAAAAATACAATATTATTAGCTTTGACCAATAAGAGCTACGGAAAAAAAATTAAATGCGCGAAAGAGTCTATAATATTGCGTATGTGCGGGATTCCTAAGAATAACTTAACAGATAACTTTGAGTTTATAGTCATAAGTCAAAATTAAGTAAAATATTGTTACCCCGATCTCAATAATTTAGAATTTAGATGTTATTTTTATTATTATTTTTTGCTAAAGATGTATATTAAACTTAAACCTAAATAAGAACTAAAATTACCGCCATTTCTAACATGTTATATTCTTCACAAAAACCTCCTGCAGGACAGGCCAAGCCTAGTGCAGGAGTTATTTAGTCGATTGCAAACTTCTTTACATTACAAAGACCTGTCATTTATACTCATATATTTAGAATGTAAAGAAAATGTAAACATCTTGGCACTTAATAAAATTTTTTATTTTTTTTATTTTTTTTATAAGAGCCCTATTACAAAAAAATGCGTATGTGCAAGGTTTTCGCCGTCGTAATTGTATACTTTTTGCTGTTTATTACTTAAATAAATTACATTATAAAGATAGCCCATTTCTTCGTCTTAAACATTAATACAACAGATATTATTTTTTATAATTTAATTATGCAGTAATCATCATTCTGCTGATGTATGATTCAGTAAAAGAGGGGAACAGACCTCGTTTGAGAGCTCTAATTTGTAAAAACTGACTAACACTGCCCATCAAAATATTAATTTTTGTATTGAATGTATCCTCTACTAACATCATTATAAAATATATTTTTAATATTGACCTTTTATGAGTATAAAAAAAGGTCTGGAATTGATACAAGTTTTAATCAAAATTACCTCAAAACAAGTCAGAATATCTCTGGTATTTGGTATTATTTCAATATTAAGTTTTTACTAAAATAATATTTCACTTTTGCTTTATCCTATAAATTTTTTGTTTTATTTAAAATTGCTATAGTTATTTTGTAATAAATCAAATAAAAGTAGTACTTATTTGACTGCGCCGGGGCGATGCAATCAGATGCGCACGAGCGCTTGTCGAGGTCGGACCTATGTCAGTTTATTTCGTGCGCTAGTGTGCGTAACTAGGCAAGTAAACGCTACGTCAGTGTGTGTGCGTGTGAGCATCTTATAGTAGGATCGCGATTTCTTGATCATTGTGAGTATAATATTATTTTGGTATTGTGTGTTGTAGTAGCACAATTATTTTACTTCTTTTGTATTATACAGATAATTGCGTTTTATTGTAGTTGTGCTACAGTCAATATGGGTAAATGTAAATACCAATGCTTAAGGAAACGTAAAAGGCATAACATCGAAAACCTGAGCAAAGCTAGAGAAGCAAGGTATGTATTTAATTTCTTTTTCGTCGTTATTTAATTGGTCGTGTTTGTTATGAATTGTCAGGAGAAGGTTCTAATGAAAAAAAAAAAGAAAGGACATCCGCTCCCCTCAATACCTACTTTTTCGTCGTGTTCGAGAAAGTTCTTATGAAAGAAAAATAAGAAATTTGCTCATATTTCCTATTTATATTAAAACATACTTATATATTCATAATTTATATTTTTTTATAGAAATAATAAAAAACAGAATCTGGAAAACTTTGAAGCTTCAACATCTAGCAACATCAATGAAACTAAGGACATGGTAAAATAATGAACTTTTCTTAATATAAAATACTTCGTATTGAAAATTTAATTTATTTCATGCTTTTTTAAATTTTTTAGACTTTTGACAGTGAATACGCAGACTTTGACACTAATGATAATTCAATAATTGAAGAAACAGATATAGAATCGATAGACTACCTGCCGTCTACTAATTGCACACGTGTAGTCGATGAGTCACTTATCTGTAGGTACTATTGGTAGTTACCAAATAAAATGCAGTGCGTGTACTTTTATCCCACATAAAACCCGTAAATATTGTTTGATATGAATACTTATTTACCTTATCAAAGTTTGTCATCAAGACACTATAGTAAACGACACTTATCGACATATTATAACGTATTTATTTTTGTGGATCACACCTACTTTAGCATAATGTTCACGTACTGTAATATTTACTTTATATTAAGTTTCATAATGTTATCAAAAATATACGAAATAAAATAATTTTAATGTGTTTCAATTGATTAAATGTTGTAAAACTGATATACCTGTTATTGATAAGGAGCCAATTCTGCAAACTACTAAACTGGTAAACTGAAAAAATACTTTTTATTCTAACAACAAAGCATACTTTACGATTCGTTTACCGTGGAAGTGCCATAGGAAATCATACTACAGCGGATCAAGATTATTTAGTCACTGTTCACGCAACTTGTGCATCGAGTAGGTCGTAACTTGCCGCGCGGTCGCAGAAACACCTAATTTGGCGCAACGTAAAAATGTAATAGGGCTCTTAAACTGTCCAAGCCTACTTTGAGTAACTTAAACAGGTTAAAAGTGTCAAGGGTCTTAAAACTTTGACGACTACTGGCCACTGTTTCCTAATTAAAGTTTAACTCAGTTTAACTTCATGTTTGTCCTTGTCTTGTTTGTGTTTAATTAATAATTTATTCCTTAGCGACCTTTGTAATGAATTAAGGGTAGGACCAATGTTAAGCTTTTCTGTTGGTGTGGTATAATGAAAATTCTACTATATTTGATTTATAGATTCTAAGAGTAGGTAATAAATGATAAAACCTACAGTCCTGGATCTATTGATTATTATTGAGATATAATAATAGCAGCCCTGTATCTAATACAGGCCCACTGCTGGGCTCGGGCATCTTCTCATGATGAGAATGGTTACTCCATAATCCACCACGCTGGCCTAGTGCAGATTGGTAGACTTCACACACCCTCGAGTACTTTAAGGTACTTTCAGGCATGTAGGTTTCCTCACGATGTTATCCTTCACCGTTAGCGAGCGATAATTTATATGATAAATACACACATGTCTTCGAGAAGACGAATCTTAACCAATTATTGTCAGAGGTATTTTTGACTTAGCAGTACTCGACTATCGCTGTTTAAAAAATATATAAGTATCAATGATATATTTTTTTAAATTTATTTACAGAGGTGTGTGCAGTGGGTTCGAACCCGAGACCTTTGACTACGCAGTCCCACGGTCTCCCACTCGGCTATCGCTATTGAGATAATTATTATTACTCAATTTTGTAAAGGTCGTCGCAACAATTTTATTAAATAAAGACGATATAATTCTTGTACCACAATAAATAAAAATAATAGTTATTTATGCAACTGTTCTATAATGAGGGGTATTAAAAAACGAGTGTGGGTTTAAGTATCACATGAGTGTTTTAATACCTAATTATAACAGTAGCATACAAGACTTTATCTACACCCATGATATGAATCCTCTATAAATGTTCTGAAACCATAGGGTATTGTACAGTGTTGTAAGAACTCTATGTAAATTCATGGAAAGTTTAATTAGTGAGTATCTAATACAAACAAACTATGTATAGGTAATTATATATTAAAGACACGGGTCTTAATCGCGTAAATATTTTTAAGGTATAAATACCTCCTTGCTCGACTGTTTCGATCGAGTCACACCGATCGTGGTCACGAGCTATGTATAGGTAATAATATAATTATTTATTGTAATAATTATTTACATTTTGGATCGTACAATTATTAAAATGTATTTGAATATTTGCACCTTGCAGAATGTTGGCAGATCCTGATGTACTCGGAATATTTATATTTTTTCAATACTATTATTGAATGAACAAAAATGGCGGGATACGACGTCAATTCAAAAATTCGAATAAGTTTTTATTTAAATTACGGCGCTGTGGTAGTAAAACGCGCGTGCATGACATGTTCTTTTTTTGAAATTCATAAAGATGCCATGAGAATGTGGCTTTTCGATGAGTAAAAAAGGAGTTGCATAATGAATTTCAGTACAACATTAGTACACCCGTTTGGGTGTTATAATGGTTATTATGACACTGGCTGTTTTAATGTTGGCAATAAGCTAACTGTTTCAAGAACGTTTATAGAGGATTTATAGCATGGGTGTAGATAATAGTTATTTATGGTACAAGTGAGAAAAAGTTTATATTTCTGTTGTGAGTGCCAATTTTAAATCTTGAGCTTGCGAAGTAGTCGTGAATTAAATCACGAGCGTAGCGAGTGATTCTAATAAAGACTACTTCGCAAGTGAGAGATTTAAGAGGTCACGAACTGGAAATTAAATTTTTCTTACGCGTTACATACAAAACTTTTCACCTCTTCCAGTGAGAAAATATTAAGATTTAAATAAACTCGTACTAGATTGCTTAACTTTGGATAATTCTATGTAATACGACAGTAGAGAATACCGATTCAGAATGCGTTTTAGCGCCTTCTGAAAGTCGCCACTTATTAAATATGTCGTATGCTTTCAAATACTTCTCACGTGATTTTTCTGGTAAAAAGCAAACTTCTGTGTACTAGCTTCTAACTTGCTTCTACTAGCAAGTTGTTTCAACTATTCTGAAGTTGCACAAAATTCTTTATCACTTGATTCACACATTCATTTTTTGGTTAAAAAATTGCAGTCAACAATTAAACATAAACTGAAAAGAATTTAAAGTTCCCTGCGATGAAAAGAATTTATTAAATGTAATGGTTAATCACGAATATAAAAACATAAAATACTAAATAAGCGTGTATTAATATAATTTAAAATAATTAAAACGCATCGTTTGTAGTTTTTAAATAAAATTGATGTCAAACAACAAAACAGCCACCATGTAGGTTATAACCTACATGGTGGCTGTTTTGTTTTTATTAGCGCCTATTCATTGGAAGGATTTAGTGTTTCTAAATTTAAATCACTTTGCCTCACTAGTGAGTAATAAGCGTTATTACTCACTGAATTCTCGCAAGCAAACGATCTTTTTCGTGCTGGTGTGGTGAAAAATAATTTTATAATACCTAGATTATAGATCTTAACGTCTAACTTACAAAAAGCTGATATAATAAACTGTATTGTAAAAGTTAATAGTATTATCTAAGCACTTAACTTAAAAAAAATCTACGCTAAAATCCAAAAACCCATGGCTCATTCAAAAATGACATCACATCAAAAGAAAAACATTATGATTTTTTTTTTATTTAAAACTGACATCAAGATGGTAAATTTTTTTTTTGATGTTGATGCAAATAAAATATACAGACATCAAAAGCTTCGCCATTATTTAATGCTTTCGAGTGTTTTAGATTCAAAAGATTTTTTCTTATCGTTTTAGTGACCTAGTTTTTGCTAACCCTACACCATCGCTGGATGTAAAAAGAAGCCTCAATTTTTATCTCGTCGATGTGATGTGAGATTAGTGCTATTTGATGGAAGAGATTACGATCTTTCTGTTGATATATGTTCAAACTGGATCTTGGTCTAACTATTTTTTTACTGATTACTAATTATGTACAGCTCGAGCTCTTGTGATTGAGCTCGAGGGCGGCAGCACCACCGTCTCACCTTTAACCTGCCGCCAAATAGTACCTAGTGCTTCTATTACTGTGTGGTGAGATCAGGCCCTGAAATTACTGACACATGAGGCATACCACCGTAGTCCTCAGCTGCAGCGACGCATCTATAATCTGCTTTTGTGGATTGTTGATGTCCATGGGCTGTACTCCACTTACCATCAGGTGGACTACACGTTCGTTCACTGTGGGCGTAGTATAAAAAAAATAAAAATAATAATAAGTTGGGATGTAATTATGGCCAGTAAAAATGCAGAGTTATACTTATATTTCTAAAGGAAATATATATTTTCTGTGTGATCTCCTTCGAATTTATTATTGAGACTAAGCAAATTTAAAATAAACATCTTGATTCAAAACCATACCTTTCCTTAGCAGTTGAGTAAAGAGATAGATATATAGATAAATAGATAGTGATTTTTTTATTGTACACAAACAAGAAATACATAATTGTGATACAGAGTCTAATTGACACATGCACAATGGGCGGTATTATTACTATAAAGTGATCTCTTCCAGGCAACCTTTGTATGGACAGGAATAAGTAAATATACAGGTCAGTGGTGTAGTGCAGTAAATTAAGAAAGTACTTACTTTTACTAAAAATAATGTGTATACATGTATAACACATAATATACATTTTATTTATTTATTTTATCTACAGCATATAATTGTAATTGTTGTGTAATTTGTTACTTAAACTACCCACCAACGAAAAGAGAGAAGAATAAAGAGAGTATGAGCAGTGCTGGATTAGCCTTAAAGCAAGTTTAACAAATGCCACGGGCCCCGCGAATTTGGGGGCCCCGCGCTCCAACGCCTGTCTGACCGCAAAAATAATTAAATTTAAATAGTGTAAAATATCTTGCTTGTATAAACAGATTTGTGTATGTCTTGTAATTACAGACTTTCCCATACTGACTGATATAAAAGAGCCAGCTTGTAGAGCATGATTTGCTTAAAGAAGTTTATATTGAACATGTTATATCTCAATTTGCCCATTAAATCAAGAAAAGTTTATTTGTAATTGATTGTCAATAGTTTTGTTTTATTAAATACCATTAACTTTTAACCTAAATTAATTATTATTAATTATTTTATTAAAAACCATATAATTATAAATGTTATTGAAGGGCCCCCTAACATATTTTGCTACAGGCCCCGCGCTGGCTTAATCCGGCACTAAGTATGAGAGATATTCTTTTATCTCAAAGTTAAATAAAAACGACTATATATTTAACCTTATTAGAAGTCAAACGTTTAGGAGCAATGACCGACATGTCACTAAATCGATAGACACATGATACAATAAAATTAGTCGCGAGCATCGACCCTCGCAAAAAGGGTTGCGAACAATGCTGACTCAGTGGCAAAATAGTTAGTCCCCTGGGGCTAAATTAAAAGTATTGAATTGGTAATAGCGCGATTATTGGACACCAGCTTCTGCCCGCACCTTAATCCGTGTCGAGATCGATATTTCCATGCTATTTTACATTGCCATAACACCTAATTTACCCTCTTGGTGAGTGGAATTGCCAAAAAAATACCTCTAAATTAATTTATTTTATTTAAGAAACCAATGTGCAGAATATCATGCAATTTCCTTCAAATTGACAAACTTTTCATAGCTTGTATACGTAGGCCTTACTGCCTTATTGCGTTTTAGTACGTTTTGGTCATCCAAAACCCTAATGCTAATATCCGAGTGCCTCAAATCCTCAACTCTGAAAGTCAATCCAGATATGATCTACGTCGATCCAACCCGCATGCTGCTGGAAGCTTCGTGCTTTGAATTTAATGAAGCCACTGCGTTGGCTAATAAAACTAGTAGGACCCCCTTCCCTGAAGCTGCTCCAGTTTCACAACCGTTTTTATTGCTCATGTGGACAGATTTACTGGCGTGGTAGTAGTTTATTGTTTTAGGTGGAAAGGAGATAAGTAAGGTACGACGAATATAAGGTATGACATTTTTTTTAGCCTACACGACAGTAAGGGGTCGTCCATAAATTGCGTGAGTTGTTTTTGATGGCGTTTGATCCGGC
The DNA here is from genome assembly GCA_905147285.1 of Hypena proboscidalis. NCBI lineage: Eukaryota > Metazoa > Arthropoda > Insecta > Lepidoptera > Erebidae > Hypena > Hypena proboscidalis. Next base: position 6,674,195 of record LR990147.1, read on the forward strand.
CTTCCTCCATAGTGTGATGTAGTTATATATCTCGAGCCCCGCCCCAACCCTAACCTAAAATAAGATCTTTTAAAACAAATATTAAACTACTAACTAAAACGGAATCGGTGACCACATTTTCGAAACATGAATACTTATTAAATAACTCTGCATCTATGGATAGAATTTATGGCACTTATATAAAAATTGTGTCAGAGTTTGGCATATTTAAGACTAGAAACATGTTGTTATTAAAATTAAACTTTTTTTTGTATTATTTGTGGCTAGGAAACAAATATATATTTGTCGAAACCCTCTATCTTCCCATGATAGGTTTAAAGAGATTTTGTTTAAGCTCCCCCTCCTCCCCTGATCTACTCACGTAATTTATGGAAGACCCCTAAAGGGTAACCATGACTCATGTTTTTTTTTTATTTGACGTATGTAGCGATAATCATAGCAAGTGAAATGTGGGTGTAGTACACCTCTGCTTTGGGTAATATAGGCGTGAGATTATGTTATATTGTTATAGATATAATTCTTCTCGCAAGCTCGTCGACAACAGCATTATCATTTGACGACCGGATCTGAACAGCATTTGAGGACCGGATGGCGGAGTGGGTAGTGTACCTGCCTGCGACGCCGAGGTCGTGGCTTCGATTCCCACTTAAGACAAATCTTTGTGTGCATGAACATGGGGGTTTGTCTTAGTCTGGATGTTTCTATGTATATTATGTATGTATTTACAAAAGAAAAGTATAAATGTATTAGTATCAGTTATTCTAGTACCCATAGTACAAGATCTGCTTAGTTTGGGACTAGATGGCGTTGTGTGTAAGTTGTGAGATATTTATTTATAATTATTTATTATCACTTTGGAGATCGAGGGTATCCAAAGCTCTACTGAACTTTAAAATAATATTATCAGGCTTAGTATATACTTATACATCTGTATGTGTGTTATGATATAATATTATATCTTATCGTACTCCATCACAATATATATCGATAATTGAGTATCAAGAAATCTTATCTCATTCGAACTCGTCGTTTCATTTTGGCTTCTAGTTTTTATTGGATAATAGCGGGGAGTAAGAAAGTGAGAATTAATTTCCCAAGATCGTCTTGTAAGAGATTTAAGTTGGTGATCAAATGTAACAGCTCGGGTGGTGATTTTTATTTATAAAAAAAATGTTATCTATATATTTTGTTCATATAGTAGCTATCACCATTTTCGTAAGTTGTATCTATGTATAACTTTTGTATATTGCTTGGTAAAAAATAATTTACTGGAACCACAAAATACTATGTCTGTGACTGAAACATACTTCTATGTGATTTTTTTTTTTAACTGGATATAATCCCACCCAGACGCCCACCACTGTGACGCCTGTGACGCCAGGATCTACAGCGGTAACCAACAGAAAGGCACCGTGCATGACACACGTGACACAATTGTGACGTAGCTATCTAAAACTTACGGTGTGCCTCAAATTTCGGATCGCAAAAAGATATATAGGGTATATCTTTTTTAAATGCAAAACCATGCTCAAATATAAATTTTGTATATCTAGAATGAGTTGCAAAGTTTTTGAAAATCGCATTTTGACATGATTATTATAAATGTAAAATTACTTTTACGCCGTGTCTAGTAACATTTACAGTGGTATTTGGACTATAAGTAAGACACCCTGAATATAAGTTATTCGGGTTGATTCTTATTAATTTATGCTTAAATTATGCATTTCATTTTCATAAATACTTGCCAATTTTATCTATTTCAGAAAAATGCATGAAATTCTGCCCATTCATGACGTGAATGAACTGTAAAATAGATTTTTTGTAAGATTTATAAGAGGTTGTTTTAGAGGTTGTAAATTTATATGTGAAGTTAGACAATTTGAAAGAAACTTTACGAAATTCTGCACATAGGTTCCCTACGCGAAATCGATTAATAATAAGATTTTTTGAAAATTTTCCTACCCGAGGAGATCAATAATTTGGGGTTGAAAGTGTATGAGGGAAGAATTCTGTAGAAAATATCATGGTTATATCGAACTCCACACAGACGAAGTCGCGGTCACATACTAGTTGTAGATAAGCTGCTTTAGCAATATTGGGTAACAAAGAGATGAAACATACTATGTACAATATAATTATATAAGAACATAATGAGATTTTTTACACATTTAGAGGATTGGAATAGACGAAAAGAATTTTATACTAAATTTATTTTTTCAGGCCAAGTACCTAAATCTGAAAAACTACAAAGTACACACGTATATTCTAAAAAGACGTTTTAACCTGGATATGTATGTATATTATGCATAATAACACAAATAAAAATATAATTCACACAATGAAATGCCATTAAATAAATTCTGAGAATTCACATCTGGACGCCAACGTAGTAGAAGCCATTGAAAGCGTACCTATAGCCTATACGTAAGCATCTATATCAAGGGTCGATCGACCGGTCCATCACTGTACTAACCATGGCAAATGAATCAGTAAAAACAGTATTATAGAACAGTAAAGATCACAAAATGATGGAAATGATAAATAACTTACATTGTTCTTTTCTGTTTTCCTCCTGTGTTTCACTACAGATGAATCAGGCAGGCGCCCGGTATTGATTGCACTTTATTTTATCACCAAACGTTTACTTTTCCCAAAATCGCATCCAACTGTTTTACTTCACTGCCCGACACCAAATGAATGTAATTTATGAATGGAAAGCTCTTACTAGATTTTCCTACAAGTATATCGGGCAGAATCTATTTTTAGTTACACTTTTTACAAAGCAAAAACCTCTATTTCTACGCTAAATTTCCCTCCCTGAACACACACAGTGATTTGACGTACGAACTAGTGTAAAAAGACGCCGAAACTGTGATGTAAAATGTTAATTTTTCAGAAAATATAGACAGAAAGTGGAAAACCTTCCGCGACGAGGTTTTCCGATTTGTATGGAAGAGGGCGCGTCTGTACTCTCCATAATAGGCACGTATTGTCTAAAAATATCAACTGTTAAATTTATCATTTTAAACTAGATTCTATCACTCTCAAATAAAGCTTAAAATCCTTTATCACGAAAATGTAAGGGAGAGTCAATGTGTTGGTTAAAGTTAAGGGTGTGTGCGTCAAGTTATTGGCGCATGCGTACTGAAGATAGTGAGATGGCAACAAAAATCAATCCGCGTTCGGTTGTGGGAGTTACGTAATGACAGAGACATGTATATGTCGGCAACCGTACTTGCTCCTAATTGCTATCAATTTTATAAAAAATACCATTAAGTACTACTACAATGTTAGGAATAAGCGACTTTTATTTAGCATTATAACAAAACATTCAATTAAGTTATTTCCTTTGTTATAACACAAGTAGCTGTATTTGCGTATGTAGGCGATTGCGTGGGAGGGCTGTGGCGTTATTTCAACGAAACCTTTGAAATACAGTTTCTGGAAAATGTACATAACTTTTTTAAACAATATACTTGGTTTGATTTTGATTTTATGGAGCAGGTGGGTGTATAATATTATATAAGTTTTATCTAGACGTTTCATACACCCACTTATTAAAAATATAAATGAGAAACTTCTTTTCTACAATAATTAATATAGTAATGAGCCTTAAGCTGATGATGGAGCCATAAAAGTGGTTGAGCTCGTGTGTGAGAATACGAGGAAGATAGTTACTTGATATCACTTTTAGCTGTCCAGCTAAATAGTAATGCTACTAGCTTCGTTACATACCAATGTGGAGATAATACATGGAGATATAAACCATAAAAATACTGACAAAGGCGATTTGTGTCCACAAACCAAATGATTATAGTCCTTCGATGAAGTTCATAGTGTTCACTGGCCTACTTTTCATTTGCTGTCAAGTTCCAGTCATGCGTCCGCGTCGTAAAAATCTCTTCGTATTCCCAAAGCCTCAGGCGTGTGGAATGCGTTTTTCCGCGTGCCTCTACAGCGTGTCTTCAGTGAATTATATTCTAGAACTACCTATATGTTTTGAAATTAAAGCGACTAGAACTGGTGTGACCATACATCTTTTACTCATGGACTAAGTGGCCTCGGAGGGCAGTAGATGGACGGTAAGCAGAAACAAAACAATGACTCCTGTAGAAAAGAATTATTCAGGTCTGCGTGATATCACACTTAAAATTTAAAGCATTATTCACATTACTACAAACTCCAGCTCTCACTAATGTGTAACTTGCTGTACCGGCTAACTAATTTATGTTACCAATGTACCTATATGCCTTCTTGAGAGAAATAAACAATAAATTATTATCATTACGAAACTGATGGAGATTGCCTCGATGGTCTTGTGGTTAGCGTATGCGCCTCTCACCGCAAAGTGTTATTATATTAAAGCAGCACGGAGCTGGTATTGTGCCCGGTGGATGGCGATAGGCTCAGGCTAGGATAGGGGTATCCCATGGGACCTAAACATAACATGTGAAATGTAAGTGTTGTACAACTCTGCCGCACCCTTCTTGGTAATTAAGGTATGATGTAATGTCATAATGTCATGTCATGTCATTACGAGCCTCCCCCAGTGACGTACACAATAATTTCCTACGTCCGGCGCACCCTGGGCAATTCGCGAGTTCTTAAAAGCAAATAGGCTAATCCTTTCACCACGATGGCAAGTCAAAACCTTGACCACCTTACTGACTGTCCAAAATGCTTTACCACCTTCACAAGAGAGGCGCTCATGATCGTTGAAGAGAGCACCATAACAGTGGCCACTTATTGCAACAATAAAATTTGACTCAGCCATCGACACGACAAATAAGAAGATGTCATTACGAAACTAGATGTATCAATTAAGTGACATTATTGATGAAATGTCATCATTACACGTGTAGGTAAACATTTACTTTAACAATGCATGCATTAATCTGTTGTAACTAGATTTATAAAGAAAATCGGGTTTAGATTCAATTAGGTTTCGTTTCGCCCGTTCGTAAATTGATAAAAGCCTGTCTCCTTGTCCGCGGTATTAAATATCTCCATAGCGATTGACATGATGATCGATTTAATGGTTTGACTAGTCCACCGAAGCCTTTATTATGTAACAACAATGTCAACAATAATCTGATCAACATGCTATTTTATATTAAATACTCGGCCTAACAAGGTGCTTGGCAATATTCCAAACAGTAGTACACTGTAGTACGGTTGGCAACGAAAGTCTTTTAAAGTAATGTCTTTTTGACCGAATTTTAGTCACGGTGGCCAAAGTCCTGGGAGTATTGCCAATTGCATAGCAGATGTTATGGTACACAAGCGGGTGGAAACAGCTGCTCACTCTATACTCTCAATTTCATAATGGGCCAAATTTATATATCTCATGCCGATTTCGGCTACGGTGACTGCATCTAGTGCCTAGCCCTTTCGTGTGCCCTTAGATGGCTGCAGTAGCCAAATTTATGAACGCAAACATTGTTGACACGTTAAGACACCATTCACGAAGTTATATGTTATGGCCTTCGGTTGTTTAGCCTTTAAAGCTTCACGCTTTTGATTCAGATCGGATTTCCTCTGCTCCTCAAAATACAATAAATGGGCCAAATACTGTTACATGGTTCTATGAACAATCATGCTGGGGTATGAGAATAATTGTCTATGGAAACTAAGTCTATGATATCTGAAGAGTAACTTCACTCTTTGCGCCCTACATATATTATGTTACTTATAAGAAACGACATCTGAAAGCTGAGTTTCATTAATTATAGGGAGATCAGAGAGCATGTATTTAAGGCTGCTATCTCAAAAAAATCAACATTTCCAGGATCTTTGAGACCTTACTGCTCTTCGAATATAAAAGCTTGGATTCTTATACTACTATACCTAATATTTCATTTCATTCTGTACAGAAGCGCCAGGACAGTTTTTTGATTAGATGCATTGTTTCATATAAAAAATACCTAAAATACCTCTATTTTATTATATTTTTGCCTTCTTCTCTCAACCAATATGACTTATTGACTTGATTTTTATATTGAAAAATAAAGCAAAGGCAGGATTACAATTTTACCAACAACAATTTTTGATTATTTGAAAAGTACGTTATAAATTTTAAGAAATAGTTTTGGCGCTTACGACTTTTACTTCCAAGTATCTGCGGGGCCCTTGCACGGTGCGGGGGACGAGCCCTCATTGCCGCTCTTGCTTAACAGAGACGACGGCCATATGCTCAAGGTCGTCGGCTACTCCCCAAGCCTTAACTAGAGACAAGTATATGTTTTAAATGACATTATTCCCACTGCGCGTTTCAGAAAAAATCACGTCAAAGGTTAGAAATGGATGGGATTTGACAGTTTTTACCCGGCCCGGGGAATATTTTCTGTGAAATTTGACGGGAGTGTTATATCGCTCATTTCAATATTAATTCACTTGAATGATGCTGAGAGAGATAATAGCTGTAATAGAATCTGTATTTATTTACGCTGTCATGGCAACCAAATCCACAAAGTACTGAATTTATTTATTTTAAACTCAGTTGCACACTGTACTTACACAGAAACTCCTTTCATAGTTTGATTTCGAAAATCACCAATAATATAATACACTGTTTAACTCAAATTAACAATTATTATATGACATTGTAAATTACAAGCATTTTAGTTACATGATTATGTAATCAAATTAAACCTATTTTTCTGTCCGTACCTCATTAAGTTTGAAAGAGTGTTTGGTTTTGACAGTTATTATTTAATTTTTAGCACTATTTAGACTAATTGATGTAGTTTGACCATATACATTATAAAGGGCAAGGATTATCAATTGGTAGGTAGTTATAGCTGCCTCTTCAGCTCATTGGAATGCGGAAATCACCTGTGCTTATAGAATATAGACCATCAATATTTTTTACACAACTGTTTTTATACGGTACATAATCCTTAATGAATGTAATAAAACTAGATCACACGTCAATCAATCTAATTCAGGAAATAAGTACGGAAGTGAATCATGTGCTCGCGCAGACAAATCAATGTCAATCTCGAGGTGAACTGGCTCATTTCTCAGGTGTCCAGCGAACAGTTGTGCGATGACAGTAATGAACAAAATACATACATTATATATTTTATATATTTAGGTATATATATAAGTAGATAATATATTTAGTATTATATAATATATTTAATAAGGTATGTACATATTCATTACATTAGTATATTATGTATAATTTTAGGGTTAAGACACTATACGTAGTTTATTTTTGTATTATTTATATTTTATAATCTCCATTGTCATTATCATGACGTTTCATTTTACTTTATTTTCCTTTTTTTATTTAACTAACGCGCCAACAACTGCCCATAACTTTGCTCATTACTTACTTGTCCATCCTAAGGTTGCCTGTAAGAAATTGCTTATAGCGATAAGGACGCCCATTGTGCAACATAATTTTTAAGTGCATTTGTTTACATAATAAACTTCTTTGTTAATATTGGTGTACAATAAAGATTACTCTATCTCTATCTATCTATCTATATGTGGCAGAGGTATTTGGGCTGCATGAAAGGAGCCTCCCCGAGTGACGTACAACGATTCCCTGCGTCCGGCGCACCCTGGGCAATTCGCGAGTTCTCCAAAGCGAATTGGCTAATCCTTTTACCACGATGGCAAGTCAAAATAAAATTTGACTTAGCCATCGACACGACGAAGAAGAAGAAGATAGATAACTCTTTATTGTACACAAATAAGAAAGACAGTTTCATAAAGCACACCATTTAGATAGTACAATGGGCGGCCTAATCGCTATAAAAGCAATTTCTTACAGATAACCTTTGGATGGACAAGAGAGCTTAAGAAATTATAAATAGGTAGTATTTTTTTTTAGTGCACTAGAAATAATTGTGAAACGGATTTAATGGGTATATTAACAACCTACATTTCACCTGTTATGTTTAGATCCAATGTGATAGAAGAAGAGCTCATTGCCGACCACCAGGTACACTCCAACTCCGTGCTTCTATTGAGAATTGCCTGATGCACAAATCGCAAATATCACTTTTGTCCAACTTGGGAATCGAAGCCGAGGCCTTGAGGCTGCATACGCAAACGCTAAACCAACCAGGCAGCTATATAGAGATAGGTACTATACTAATCTAATAATATTTTTTTATTATAAGAAATCATTTATTAAAATTATGATATCTCATTTACATTACAATCTAGCCTATCAAGACTAATAAGTAATATTATGTTAACCTAAATTGCTACGTTATAATATAATCTAAGAATGTGTCCATTAACACTTTACTTAGTTTTTGTTAAGGGGAAGTCAATTTGTTCATGTGTTCTTTATGACGACACTTATCGCACTAATATATTTGTCACTTATCACTACACTAACTCGAAAGGTTTCGTTCGTTTCAGTCTTTTCACTAGTTCCGTGTTATCAAGGAGCTGGATTGCCTTGATGTTGACGTGATAAACTAATCGATATGAAAACGATTTATTTATTGAACTGAAAGTTCATATTTAAATTGTTAATTTCGAGATAACATCCATTTTGTTATTGTACGAATACGGACAATGCCGGTTGGCTGCCTAAATATTTAGTAAGAATATGTTTTATTGATAAACAAACAACAACTATGTATGGCTAAAATATTTAGGCCACGTTTATTTAACTTAATTTGTCATAGTGTTATCTTTGCCCATGGGAATATGCCGATATGACAATGCTCTGTTTCTACCGTCCGTACACTACCGCCTGATCACGACTTTTGTGGAAAACTAAACGTAGTAAATTATTTTGGAAACTTACGGTTATACTTTTGCAATAATCAGACTGTCAAAATTCATAGATAAGTTTCCCCGGGCCGGATAAAAGCTATCAAATCCTATATGTTTTTAACACGCTTATATTAGCTTCACCTGTATGTATGTATGTGTATTTTAACGTCAATTTTATCTGGAACGCGCAACTCTGCTCGCTCAGTGGGAATAATGTTAATAATAATGTTGACTTAAGTTAAATGCATGCTCTCTGGCCTCGCCTCTATTTTTCTTTCTCGATTATCTATGGTCGACTATACTCTACCGTTGATAAATAAAACAAGAAGTTAATTTTTTTTTATATTATTATTTATTCCAAAAAATCAGAATCTGATTTAGGTGTGATGCTTTGATAACCCTTGAACACCTTTACATATTTCTGGCCATTTTTGAACATGCCAGTCAACGTCTTCAACACGACCGTTTGGTATCCAACCGTTGTTGCCGTCTTTATAACCTTATCAGAAAGAAGATGACATTCAGATATATTCAATTTGATAGTCCTAAAATTAGATTGTAATCTGTGATTACTTGCTCTTAGACACTTGCAGTTATATTCGCAAGGATAAATAAATAATCTGTATATAATTAAACCAGGTTAGGTTAATTGTTTGGTCGTAATAATATGCAGATAATGGCCATATTGCTCCAAAACATTATCTTAATAAGCCGTGCTTCATGACTCATGAAATATAAACGTTGAAAGTCTAATTAAAGGTTATGATAGAATGACATACCTGTCGAGTTGTCTTCCTAGTTGTCGTTTTTCTAGGTGGTTTCTTTCGCGACCGCGTTGAAGGAGATAGAGTCCTAAGATGCTCTGTCTGTACATATTGATTCGATAGTCTCCTGCCAGGCCGGACGGTATACCTCCTCCTATGTGGATTCGCCGAGCCACGAGTCCGGACAGGCGTTAGGGCTGTTTCATATTTAGGCCCAAATCCATGACAACCGCTTCTCAAATGTATATGCTCCTGATAGTGCTTACGTAAATGGTCCCGATGCTTATCATGACCGTCTCCAACCTTATTGTTTTTTAAGAACATCGGTATTGTAGGCAGAACTGTTGGGTCGTATTTCATCTTTCTGTTGAGTTGGTACACCCAGTCTCCCATTCTGAGGCCACATTTGGCGCATGTTGGGCATGCGGGACATGTTGGAATGGGGGGGCAAGTGGCAGTCTGAGGTCTGAAGCAATCGGAATAATTTGTTACGGTGAAATCTGGAAACAACATAAGTGACCATGTTAATATTCTGAGGTATTTTAGAGTAACACGTTGTGTTTAGGTGCTAGTCTTAAACTTTCAGAAATAACTGTCTGAATTTGAAACCAGTTCCCAAAACCACCCTCGGGCTCACACTCTATGACCGATTGATCTGTGTGATAGAGTGTGAGGTTTTCAGAAAAGAGGTTGCTGACCATTTCGTGCTGGTACTGAGATTTACCTAATGGCAAAAATTTCATTTTATTTTTTGACGAACCTGGTAAATGAACCCGAGGTTTCACAGTGATTAGTCGGATTAGTTAGCACGTTAGTTAATAAGTCGCACTATACCAACAATACATAGCTTGATAACTTACTTCGTTTATAATCACAGTTATATTCAAATAAATCGCATTCGTCAATAAAAATCCTGTAATCGTAGTCGTGTTCGTTGCCACATTCTGGGATCCAGGTGTGATTGCAAATGTCGGCCAGGAGACAGTACGATGCAGGCTATAACATAATCATGCAAATATAATAAAGGTGAAAGTTTTGGCCAAGGAGCCCGTGGGCTGCTGACTTACGTGATTTTATAAAAACTGAAAATTGCGTGTGCCTCTTACAAAGGTAAGAACGATCTTCAAATATGGAAAGTGATTGCTTTAGAAAATATAAAAAAGTTGCTAAAAAGTTATGTATAAGTTTAATTTATGGATATTTTGTTCATAACGATGGTAGTTGTAGAAGTCCTTATTGCTCTACTTGGGAAGTGGAATTAAAGTGTCCCTGTTGCTGACGCATGCAATGCCGCTATACTACTGTATACTACTGTAGCGGCATTGCATGCGTCAGCAACAGGGACTTAAACAGTCAGTGCAAATATATATCTTTAATTCCACTTCCCAAGTAGTCAGTGATTATAGGATTATATAACGACGTAATCGGCCGTCCACGGGCTCTCACTCTATTACTGACACTCTGAATTAACAAAGAGGCTGCTTTATACGTATCATAAGGGTGCATGGTGCGACTGCATTAATAAACAACTATTTATTTAAATATATGTATTAATTATTTTATTTTATATTTTATTTTATATGTAGTGATTAAGTTCGATCATATTACCGGAATAAAATGTGTAATTGACGCCAGTGGAATTATAATAAGTACTGAAAAATACAAAATATATTTTAATAACACAAGTAGTCATGTTATATTAACTCACTGCTTAATTTGTTTTAGATTTGTTCAGGTTACCTGCCACAATCACACTATCATAATATCTATTCATTACATTCGAATTTAAACAATATCAAACATTTTGAAGAAAAAGATTTTCTTCATAAATGTCAGGTGTATTTCACGACTCTGCTAGGGAACTTTCCATTTTCACACTATGTAATATTTTTAACTGTTTTATTTAACGGCTTGTACTTTATTATAGTCGTGTTCTTTATTTCAGCATTTGAATAAGAAATATTGAATTTATTATAGTGAAATAACGACTACCGAGTCAGGAATGATTCTCTTCTGTTAGACGAAGTTGTCGGTCATTAAAAAATAAAAAAAATCAAAATAAAATAAAATTTTATTACCAAAAGAAACATTAAGTACATTATTTTTAGACAGTGGCTACCAAACTAGGTTTTTCTGTTTCTTGGTAAGCCAGAATTGCTATTTTACATAGTTTTGTACCTTTTTGTAGTGTACAATTAATCACTAAGGTAATGACAAAAATCTTGAAGTTATAATTTAAAAGTAAAAAAAAAACCAGAAAGTAATGATAAAATATAAAGTAGTAAAATATAAAGAGTAAAGAAATAAATCAGCAAAGTGTGTGTGATGTGTAATGATGATGTGTAATTGAGTATGTAAGTGTGTCTTGAGTTTGTTATATTATAGTGTTTGTGCGTGAGTGAGTAGCTGTGTATGCGTGTGTAACTATGATGTACCTATGTATACATAAGTTTTTAATGTTGTGTGTTGATTTATTAATGCCAATAGATTATTTTTTAAGTTACCATTGTCAGCAAACTTTTAATGACATTCATTCTTTTTTAAGTTACCATTGTCAGTAAACTTTTAATGACAACAGACGATATAACCTGTTCCTAAAAGAATGACTAACTCGATATGGTATACAAGATCACCCATCTTTAGACCAACTGTGGTAAGCGTTACTTAACCTGATGATCTCTCAACAATCTGTTAATCAAATTCGATCAATTCTCGAATCGTTTTAACCAAAACCACAAACTTCTGAACTCACAAACTTCAGCTCTCAGTATGTACAACGTTGTTACAAACTTTTACATACCTAACTTTTTATTAAACAACCAATACCTTAACTTGTTAATTAAAATACTTGAACGTTCGAACATTGAACAGGTAATGTTGAATGATACGAATGTTATATGGAGCTACGTGAAAATGTTGACGTACTTACTTCATGGTAGATAGCAAAGACCCTATCAAACAGGCGTTTAATTTATCTTGTACATATCCACTCGATTTTCGATAGCCGAGTGAGAGATCGTGGGACTGCAAATCAAAGGTCTCGGGTTTGATCCCACGGGACTCACCTCTGTCAATAAAACGTTAAGATTAGTATTTTCGAAAATGTGTTTGTTTTTAATATTTATAAATTTTATTATCGCTTGCTAATTAAGGACTAAGGAAAACATTGTGAGGAAGCGTGCATGCCTGAGAAAAAATAATTTTATGCAATTTAATTTCAAATGTCAATTTGGGAATATTACTACTATTTTTTGCTGCAGGAGGGGAAGGGCGCGGCTCGGCGGATCGCGGCTCTCAGCGCGACGCATTCATTCGGCTTCCGGGAGCATTGAGGTCGGATCCGCACGCGCACACACTATTTTTTTGTAACGAGATTAATTTCAAGTAAACCCAAGTTCAACCACGCCCAGCTGTCTTATTCCGGGTCTGCCGGACCTCCAACACAGAATCCTCAACATTGTTCGAGCCGGACGGAGTCAAGAGCGAATAAGGACGCCGTACAAAGGAGATTGGAGACCGGCGCGCGCGGCGAGGCGAGGTGGCAAATCGGGCGTGGCGCAGCACATGGATCGAGTTGAAAATCCAAGTTGATCAACCATTCAAGACAACATACCAGGAAAAGAGTTTGCAATCTTACTCAGTGAGTTCGTTCCAATAAATATGTCCCACTTTCGTAATCTAGAATCCATTTAAATTTGTAATTCGAACCTTAGTAAAATGGCGGCTTAAGTGCTTTTCTCAATTTTATTAATCTCGTGTGTGCGCGTGCGTAATTTTTGTTTTTTTTCGTCAAGATAGCTTGACGTAATGGTAATTTAACCTAGTAAATTCCATTTTCATTTAAATTCGTGTTCCTAATACACGTAATTTATGCTTTTATATTCCTGCCTAGAGGAATTTCAAGGTGTGCAGTTAACCCTATTTCTACATTGTGTGCCTAATACACGAAATTTCATGGTAATTTAACCTAGTAAATTCCATTTTCATTTTAAAATCGTGTTCCTAATACACGTAATTTATGCTTATATTCCTGCCTAGAGGAATCTCAAGTAAATAAGGTGTGCAGTTAACCCTATTTCTATATCGTGTGCCTAATACACGAATTTCATTTTCTTAATTCCTACCTAGAGGAATTTCAAGTTAAATGATACCTATCCATTTAATAATTTCTATTGCCTTGTTTGTGCCGGCAGGTGCTTGTTGCCACGTTGTCTAGAACGGCTGGTAAATCTTTTTATTTCTACATTCCAGAAACTTCGCAGCGCTTGGTTGTCGCGAACTTCCGTCAGGAGGCGCGCGGGTGCTCTGGGTGTGGCTGCATTTGTGCACGTGGTGGTGATTTGCGCAATTATTTCACCTCCAAACTAAGCCTTGCACTGCGCTTTGTGTTCACGCATTTAAATTTAAGTATCGTTGCAATTTGCTCAATTTAATTTTCATTTTGTGCTATTTTTAAAATCATTAACTGTCAATTTATTTGCAGCTTCTAATTAACAATGGATATTAAAACGTTACGAAAGACTCGAGCTTCATACAAATCTAAATTAACTATTTTCAAAACGCATCTTAATCTTTTGTTGCCTAGTGAAAGACTGAATGCACTGCAAATTCACGAATTAAAATCACGTTTGTCTATTATCCAGGCCATGTACAATGATTACGATTCTACCCAGACTGAAATAGAACAATTATCGGAAATTTCAGAGGACGAGTACAAGGAACGCGCGGAGTTCGAGGCGAGCTACTTCAGCGCGGTCGCTGCAGCGCTGGAGCTGCTCGAGCGCAGCTCTGACGCTGCGTCGCCATCGTCTGCGGGGCACGAAGCTGTTTCAGCTGCAGACACTAGAGGTATTTGTAGCGAATCGCGATTACGACTGCCAACCATACACCTTCCGACCTTCACTGGCCGGGCGTCAGATTGGTTACAATATCATGATCTGTTCAATTCACTAATTCATTCAGATAAGTCATTGTCTAACATACAGAAATTTCACTACTTACGTTCTTCACTCAAGGATAACGCCTCTTTGGTCATTAGCGCTATAGATTTTAGATCAGATAATTATGAGGTAGCTTGGGCTTTGTTGTGTGAACGGTTTAATAACAAAAGAATTTTAATACATAATCATATTCAGGCCTTATTTGATATAGAGCCAGTAATCAAAGAATCAGCTGGGCCGTTGCGTAATATCATTGATACAATTAATAGAAACTTGAGGTCTCTTCAAACATTACAATTACCTACTCAACATTGGGATGCCTTGATAGTGCATATGGCTTCCAACAAGCTCGACTCAGTAACTAATCGCGATTGGGAGATACGTCGCAATTCTATTGAAGATTTCCCTTCACTTGAGGATTTCATTTCATTTCTAAAGGGTCGTGCAGATATGTTGGACACTATCGAGGCAGCTCAACCAAAGCCACGTAGACATAGCGATATTACGCCTGGGCGTGCTAGGGCATTTGTTACAACAAATCCAGCTGATAATAAAATTCAATATACTTGTTATATTTGCAAAAATAATCATTCTATTTACCAATGTCTTAAATTCAAATCAATGCCAGTTGAGTCAAGAATTGGAAAAATTAAACAATTAAATTTATGTGCCAATTGCTTGCGACCAGGTCATAAAACCCCAAATTGTAAACTGGGTCCCTGTAGATTATGCAAACAAAAACACAATAGTCTATTGCATATTGAGAACAAGCAATCACATACAATCTCTGAACAAAACAATTCAACAAGTGAGGTTGTTGTGTTGCCTACGGTACAAAACCAAAGCTCATTAGATGAAAAATCAGTAGGTAATCAGAATGTTGTACAGTCGCCTGAACAAACAGGCAATATTTCATTAAATGCTATACATCACAGTCAAGTGTTGCTATCAACAGCTGTGGTCAATGTCATAGACAGCGATGGTGTTACACATGAAGTCCGCGTCTTACTAGATAATGGTAGCACATCCAGTTTCATAACAGAACAATTACAAAGGGAATTGCAACTTCCTACATATTCCACATCTATATCAGTTCAAGGACTGAATAATCAAGTTTCTAGAATTACTAAGAGGTGTAACGTCACCATATCATCACTGCCAAATAGTGATTACAAGTCTAGTGTCAAGTGTTTCGTTGTTCCACAAATAACCCAACTAATACCTACTACTAAGATCAATTGTGATTCTTTTCATATACCGCCTCACATCCACCTTGCAGATCCGTCTTTTGCGACACCATCCGAGGTGCAGATGCTGTTAGGCGCCGACCTTTTTTGGGAGGCATTATTACATAATCGTATCAGCCTAGGTAAACAAAAACCGACCCTAGTTGAAACAACACTTGGGTGGCTGGTATCGGGTTCTATCCCATTGTCTAACACCAAGCGTAGACAGTCAAACAAAAATACAGTCCATTGTCATTTTACCAACAATATAGAGCTTCAGGAAAAGTTAGATAATTTTTTTGAATTTGATTTATTTCCCAGCATTCAACAAACCTCAACTAAGGCTGAGAGTGACTGTGAAAATATATTTAAAACCACCACTACCCGCCAGGCAGATGGGAGATTTGTGGTAACAATCCCCCTAAGGGAATCCCCAGAATGTTTAGGTGAATCCAGGGCTCAGGCCCTTATGAGATTTCAGTCACTTGAGCGCAAGTTCCAGCGGAATCAGGTATTTAAAGAAAAATACATAAATTTCATGCAGGAGTATATCGAATTAAATCATATGTCAGAAAATACTACTCCCCAACTTGATAAAATTTCATATCTAATTCCGCACCATGGAATCCTGAAAGAGAACAGCCTTACAACAAAATTACGTGCTGTATTTGATGCATCAGCTGTTACAAGCACTGGCAAATCTTTCAACGATATTCAACATATAGGTCCAAAGGTACAAGATGATTTAATAGATATTCTAATTAGGTTCCGTCAACATAAGTATGTAGTTACTTCAGATATTGAGAAAATGTATAGACAAATTTTAATAACAGAAGATCAAAGAAGTCTGCAACAAATTTTTTGGCGATCAGATAATACAAAACCAATTAAACAATACAAATTAAATACTGTAAGCTACGGTACGAGCTCAGCACCCTATTTAGCTACTAGATGCATTAGGGAGTTAGGACTTCAATGCCCAGATAATCTTGTAGGTGAAACAATCTTGCATGATTTTTATGTTGATGATTACTGTTCAGGCGGGGATAGCAGACAAACCGTCATACAAACCTGTAAATTGGTAATCAAACAGCTAGAGAGTGCACATTTTTATTTGCGAAAATGGCAGTCCAATGACCCATCTATCATAAGTGAGATTGAGGGTGAAAACAGTAATGATGAGTTGTTCAATTTAAATAAAAATGACAAGGCTAAAACTTTAGGCTTGAATTGGTCATTCAAGGAAGATAAATTACTGTTTTTATCCTCAGTCAGTGGCACACAAAACTCCAACAAACGCTCTATTCTTTCTACTATCGCTCAAGTATTTGATCCATTGGGTTTGATTAATCCCTGCATGCTACAGGCCAGGCTGATCCTTCAATCCCTTTGGTCAAAACAAGTATCATGGGATGAGAAGTTACCTGATGACCTCGAGTCTCAATGGAATAAATTCATTACACACTTACCTCGGTTAGCGGAAATTGCCATTCCGCGTAGAGTATTTTGCGATTTATTTATTAAGGCTGAATTACATGCATTTAGTGATGCCTCTATAAAGGCTTATGCCGCATGCATTTATATTCGCACCATTTCCAATAATGGTCAGGTCAGCGTTCACTTGTTACTAGCCAAAAGTAGAGTAGCTCCTTTAAAAAAAAGGCTGACCACCCCGAGACTAGAATTAGAAGGTAGTCTTCTAGCGACACAATTAGCCAGCAGGGTAGTAAAATCATTACGAACCAAAATAGATGAACATTTTTTTTGGTGTGACTCAACTATAGTGTTAGGTTGGATAAAAACATGCAGTAAACAAAATTTAAAGCAATATGTATACAATAGAGTTAATTTTGTTCATCAGAATTCTCTTCCTAATCAATGGCACTATGTTCCTACAGATCTGAATCCCGCTGATATTGGCTCTAGGGGACTCGATGCCATGAAACTTAAGACCTCAAGTTTGTGGTGGGAAGGTCCACATTTTTTACATTCTGTAGACATACACTGGCCTACACAACCACAAAACACAAACATTCATGACTTACCAGAGATCAAGCAGCAATGTCACATTTCTGCAGAGATTAATGACAATGACTTTATCAAACGATATTCAAGTTTTAGTAAATTGCAACACATAATTGCTTACTTGAAAAGATTTGCATACAATTGTAAAAATACAACAAATAAGATTGTTGGCCCTTTGTTATCATCGGAGCTTGAATCTGCCACTAGGTCACTCTGCAGGATTGTGCAATTAGAATTATTTAATAAACAGTATACTGCTTTGATAAAGAAACATAACTTATCATCTAAGGATAAACTCTTAAATTTAAATCCATTTATTGATGATGCAGGCATCATGCGAGTAGGAGGTAGACTATCAAACTCTAATTATAGCTATGACACAAAACATCCTATATTGTTACATGCATCACACCATGTCACAAGGTTGTTAGTACAACAGTATCATAAGCTATTAATGCATGCTGGTCCACAATTATTATTAGCTACACTACGGCATAAATATTGGATTGTTAATGGCCGTAACTTAACAAGGAAAATCACACATGATTGCATAACATGTTGTAAGTTTTCTGGAAAAACATACCAACCCATTATGGGGAATCTTCCTGAACAGAGATTGCATGCTAATTATCCATTTTCTAATACTGCTGTCGATTACGCAGGACCAATCATGATAGCCGACAGGAAAGGTAGAGGATGCAAATTGAGGAAGGCATACATATGTGTCTTTGTATGTTTGGCAGTGCGAGCTGTGCACATAGAATTGGTAACCGATTTAAGCTCGCAGTGTTTTATTGCTGCACTTAACAGATTCGTGGCCCGCAGAGGTAAGCCTTATATAATATTTTCGGATAATGGAACAAACTTTGTAGGTGCATGTAAAGAACTATCAAAATTCTTACGAGCAAATTGCAATGATATCATATCACACTCATCTGAGCATGACATTGTTTTCAAATTTAGTCCGGCCTACTCACCACACTTCAACGGAGCGGCTGAGGGTTCAGTAAAGTCAATTAAGCATCATTTAAGGCGTGTCTTAGCCATGGCTAATCTAGACTACGAGGAGATGAGTACTTTGTTGGTACAGATAGAGGCAATACTTAATTCTAGACCCATAACTCCCTTGTCGTCTGATCCATCAGACTTAGTTCCTCTCACACCTGCTCATTTTCTTCTTGGACGAACCACTAGTATGTTGCCTGCTGCTCAGGTGGAAGAGAATGCTACAATCAGTACACTCTCAAGATATCAAAGGATCCAAGCTTTAAAAAATCATTTCTGGAAACGCTATCATATGGAATACATTTCAGACTTACAACGAAGAAACAAATGGCGCATTGATGGGGGACAACCACAACTTCACGACATGGTGCTGGTGAAGGATGACCGCCTTCCTCCGACCCGATGGCTTTTGGGTCGAGTTACTGCCGTCTACCCAGGCACCGACGGCGTCATCCGTGTTGCCGATGTCCTCACCAACGCGGGGACTATCAGGAGGGCCTTCAATAGGCTCTGCCCGCTTCCAATGTTGGAACAGGATGTTCCAAGGGCGGCAGCCTGTTAACGCGGGCATGGCCCGCCTTGCTCCAAGCCACGAACGCGGGGTGAAGGAGACGCAGGAGGGGAAGGGCGCGGCTCGGCGGATCGCGGCTCTCAGCGCGACGCATTCATTCGGCTTCCGGGAGCATTGAGGTCGGATCCGCACGCGCACACACTATTTTTTTGTAACGAGATTAATTTCAAGTAAACCCAAGTTCAACCACGCCCAGCTGTCTTATTCCGGGTCTGCCGGACCTCCAACACAGAATCCTCAACAGGTATTCTCACCCAGAAGTGAAGTTGGATATTGAAAGTTAATATTGTAAGTTCGTCAATATTTAAGGAAATCGCATTAAATACTGTACATAAGCTCCTTTTAGGACGTTAATGAGCTATAATAGCGAGTTTTTGGGAAATACCACTGCCTGAAAAGGTAAATTAGGTGTTGAAAGTGTATTTTTTCATATTATATAGAAATCCGAAGACGAAGTCGCAATAGCTAGTGACCTTCTATAACCTTCTACTAACATTATTTGTTAAACCTACTGTTGCAGAAGTTCAAGACTCGCGCGGAGGTATAATCTCAGCTACAAATAGAAAATTGTGATAATACCTTATGCTATCTCAAAAATGCATTTAAAGATCAAGTTATACAAGAAAAATAAATCTTCTCTATTTCTAGGAAGCAGCAATAAATTGAATCGACGTAGTTTATCCGCGTGGGTTGCATTTAAGTCCTATTCAACTTCTTGGATGACGTCAAAGACGTGGGTTCTTTCAGGCGTAATGGATGCATCTCAAGTTGGAAAATAGGTATAAGATTTTAATCAAGTTGGGGTTAACGGGGTATAGTGATATAACAACATTTTTTTAATACAACTATCATATATTATATTATAGTCTAAAGGTCGGAAACCTGCACCACGGGAATATCATCGGTGTGTATGTTATAAAATTAGACATTAGGGGGTAACAACAGCTCCTACATATATTTTTGGTCTAAAATATATGTAGGGGCTGCAGATACTCTCTGACACATATGTCGTAAAGATGATTAGCTAATGGGGCGGCTTAGGGTGATCAATAAAACCACCTTGCTTGAAAGCTAATGATGCACTGACTTTATTAATATAAAAGCGATGAGTATGACGCAGTTACATAAAAGAGTTGACCCAAGTAGCACGTAAGTGTCGTCAGAATCAATTATACAGCCAATATAGAACTTAAAGTGTTATAAGAGACGTATAAGAGAGTCAGGAAAGGTAATAAGCGTTATAAGAGTGTTACAATCCGCTATTATACAGCTCAGCTGTATATAGGCTTTATTATGGTATCTGCGTACACTTAAGGTGTTATATCGGAATATTACAACTCTACTATACAGCTTTAATAATTGTGTAACACTCCAAGCTTATTTCTACGGCTAAAGCTGTATAAAGGCTGTATTATAGTGTTACTTGACACTTGTTGCTGTACAAAGGCATATGCTAACTCCATTATAACACTAGTTTTTATGGTGTAATTTAACACTCTTATAAGTATTAAAGCTGTATTAGTTACTTCTAAGAGAGTATTATAGAACTAAAAAGATAAATGGCAGTTATAATACAGCTTTAGTCTGTATTATTGACGGAGACGTCAAATCAATGTCGCAGTCAGGAGATGGATTGAGAAGGAATATTTGAATATAAGGAATTACAACTTAAATAACAGTAATGATAGTGAACCAATATTGACTGAAAGAAAAAACCATTCAACCACACCGACAATCCATAGCTCCAATGAGGGTTCCGTACGAAAAAAAAAAAAAAAAAAAAAAAAAAAAAAAAAAAAAAAAAAAAAAGGAGATAAAAATAACATTATTAATTGCTTCCTTCGCCATCATAACACCCCTTTTGATTCCCAGGAACTTGGCACTATGCAAAGTTTTTTTGACATTTTTCTTCAGTTTCTATTATCTTGAACGACATATTATTCTGAAAAATAAAGAAAATACCTTAATAAATAATCGTCAAAATGGTTTTAAAGATTTTAATTCATTATACGTATCTCTAAAGAGGTTATTAGTTATTATCTAAATGAAGAGCATAATACAGCCTATTGAATAAAAATATTCTAAAATTACTCTAATTAGAAGTTAAAAGCTGTACAATACACTTCATTTATTCCATAGTACAGCTACTGGCGCTATATATTGCTCTTCAAATAGTGTTAGGGCTGTTTAAAATTGACGCCATTTTCTAATAAACAAAAACATATTAGATGATTCTAAAAACAAAAAGAATTGACATTATTTTGCATTATCTTTAGCCGTATCATGTTTACTAGCTTATATAACGTTAACTTGGCCTTTTCCTTATTACTTGAAATTAAAATGTTGTTATTCTAACCTTAAAAAACAAAAACTTACTTACCGATATTCAGTATTTCTTTTGTTTTTCTTGATTTTTATGCTGGCGCGCGAATATTTTACCGAAAACCATATACAGGTTTACAATAAATATTGGTTTGCACGTTATTTTCACCAAACCAATAAGTTCAAAATCATTTATATGTTTTTC
Organism: Hypena proboscidalis; assembly: GCA_905147285.1. Classification (NCBI taxonomy): domain Eukaryota; kingdom Metazoa; phylum Arthropoda; class Insecta; order Lepidoptera; family Erebidae; genus Hypena; species Hypena proboscidalis. The sequence goes on from LR990147.1 coordinate 6,695,998, forward strand.
TTAGCAAGTAATTTGCCATTATAATAATATGCATAATGTAGATAAAAAATATGATGTACATTAAAATATTTATACTTTTGTAATTCTTTTATAACACTATTGTAGAACTTTAATTCTTACAAGCTACTTCTAGGATACCATCTGGAGAGTTGTAGTTTCTTTGTACACCAAATAACAGCTCTAATACAGCCTTTATACAGCTACTATACAGCTCTTATAACACCAAACGCTGTATAATTTGTGCCCATTTTACACTTATAAGGGCTGTATAAGCGCTTATGCAGCCTTTATACAGCTATTATACAGCTTTAAGTATAAAATTACGCTCTAGTACAGCTTTTATACAGCTTGTAATGCTACTTGGGATCTACGCTGAGCCAGCGAAATGTGCAGTAAGCATAATTTATTAATTAAAAAGTAAGTCCCCTATTTTGGTGGCGCATCTTTTGTTTTTTAAGAAAATGCGTTAATAGTTGGCGCCTTCTAGCTTTGGTTGGCATCGATTTTTCAGTGCCACCCCTTTTTAGGGTTCCGTAGTACCTACAAGAAACCCTTGTAGTTTCGCCATGTCCGTCTGTCCGTCCGTCTGTCCGAGGCATAGCGACGAAACCGTTGGTGCTAGGAAAATGAAATTTTGCATAAACATGTATGTTAACTATACAAAGAAAGTCGTAGAATAAAATTTTGAAAAATATTTTTTTTTCGGGTAGCTCCCCTACATGTAAAGTAGGGATGTTTTTTTTTTGTCGCCTACCCCATAGTGTGGGGTATTGTTAGATAGGACTTTTAAAAACGTTCAAGGCTGCTAAGACAGTTTTTTGATTTAGAGATCCGTTTGCGAGATAATTAACTTTAAAGAGCAAATTTTTGTTTGAGTAGAGCGCCCCCCTCCCCTCTAAAAGCTAAACTACTGGATCCCAAAATCTGAAAAAAATTGTGTTGGTATTACATGTAATGAACTTTAAAGGTAAACTATAGCGGATTAGTTCAATTCATTAGTTCAAGAGGAATAGGGGTCCGAAATGTCAGATGCAGTTACTCAGAATATTTCGTTCAAAATTCTTGAAACATAAATAAACATACATAATACATATATAAAATCACGCCTTTATCCCACGGGGGTAGGCAGAGACGATGGAACGCTATGTGCTTCGCTCCTTACATACTTCTTCGCTTCCTCAACATTCATACATCTCGTCATACGTGCTAGCTGGTTTCGTGTACTACAAACATTTCCTTTCTGAAGGACGCCATTTATCTGGTCCCTATATGTCTTTCGAGGATAAAATAAATAATAAAAATCCGAGTAGGGCGTCCCACCCCTCTCTAAAAGCTAAACCGATAGCTTAAAAAATCTGAAAAAAATCACGGTGGTAGTATATGTAATAAACTTTTCATAAAAACTATAGCGGTTACTTTAACTTAATTAGTTCTAGAGTAATTGGGGTCCAAAGTGTAAAATGCAGTTACTTAGAATAATTCGTGCAAATTACAAAAACCTATGAAAGTAATGACTTGTATGAAGATGTTACTTGTTTAATACAGATAGTAAATCTCTTTTAAGTTGAAATATGATGTTACGACTAGCTACGGAACCCTACTGCGCGTGGCCCGACACGCACTTGGTCGGTTTTTTTAATAGAAAATGCTTTTTTTAATAGTCTGCATCTTTAGCGCTTCCTTAGCGGTTTTTGAAAGTGAACGCGTAAAATCGTCGGTGCCTTCGTGCTACTTATTTGTTTTTTATAAAGAAATCGCCCCCGGTGCTTCCTTACTACCGGTGGCATAGATAATCAAAGAGGCACCATAGATACCTTCTTAAAGAAAATGCATAAAAAAGTAAGGGCCTATTCCTACTGCCGACATTGTTAAAAAAAACGTTTAACAGAAAGTACTTGATGACGATGGTCTAATAAAATAATTATAACTGATTCCGATCTCGTTAATATAAAAATAAAACTGTAACATAATCGTTATAAGTACTTCCTTTGACTTAACAAGTGTAACATACATGGTATTAATCATTCTAATTCCGGAAGTACGGAAGTAGTTTCAAGTGCACCGGTCATGCGCCTGCGCAGCCAATGTCAATCTCGAGGTAAACCGGGTCATTTCTCAGGTGGCAACCGGTGCGTGAGGTCGTGTGATGCAATGATGATAATAATATGCGTGATGTGGGTTATGAGTTTATTTAGTGGACTAATTTGGTTTTAGTTGGTTGGAATTATATTTGCCACAGATGATACGATTTTTATTAAGCTACACAAAGAAATATATATTTATAGGCCACTTATATGTGGATCGTTAGGTAAAATTTTTGCAATTTTTTTGGCGATAATTTAACCTTTTGCTGATTTTTAGGCAATACTATAACTCTAATTAAAAAGGTACTTTTACTATTATTTTTGATGATGAATAATTTGATGAGCTACGGAGACCAGGGTGAAAATTAATGTTGTTTTCACTCAAGACTTATTATAGACACCTATTCCATCTGTTTTTGCAAAACCTTCGATAAATATGACGCTAATAAAATTGTAACCTAAATTCTAAGAACCTTATCAGCACATAAGGAGTGGCCTGCTAATGTTAAATACCTACAGACAAAGATATCTATCTGTAACAAGGCTGCACTTGGTGTAAATACCACCATAAGTGATATTTAAAAGCTAGTAATTAAAATTAAATCAATAAAAATTGGATAGACATGATTATTTTGCCCCGACTATTTTTTATCTCATTATTATATAATCATTTTTGGAATTTTTACAACATAGCACAATATAACATTGAAGATATAGGTTCCTTAAAATCACGGTATAATCTCTGGAAAACAAGATATATGATATGTGTGTAACTAAAGCTTGTAGGTGGAAGCAAGCGTTAGCATCAACGCGTTGATTCCTGACACTATTTTATTTGTCAGGGTTCGATATAATTTGATATTTACTGTAGCCCAATAAATTAATATTAAATGTTATAATCAAAGTATTGTTCGATAAAATCAAACCATAAACTCAATGATTCTTAACGCATCATTCGCTTTTATTGCGAAAACTAGAACCCATCTCACATTTCGACTTACAATTTCGGTAATTTGGAGAGCATTATCTTTATGGTTTGACCTTTTGTCTGTGGCATGTTCTTCGATGTTGTGAGTGAATGAACGTAGTTGTGTAACCTTTGAGGAGTGATAGGTCATGTTGTGACCTTGACATCGGAGATGGTGCAGAGTTTCTACGACTGCGTAGTGGAATAATTTTAGCTGATGAAATCGCGATGGAAAATGTTAATATACCTACCTATTTTTTTATATAGATAATACCATGTTTGGTGATGAGGACGCCGATATTACTACCCATCGAGTTTCAGTCTTGAAGGTTCTACAATGGAATTCAATAAAAGATTTATGCAGCTTTATCAAAAGCATATTTATATAATTATGTATAATTTTACAATATTAACCAAAGTGTTAAGTAAGAAATGTATGTTTTAATGATAAATAGCTTAAAGAATATCGTGACAAAAGTCCATGTTTATACTATTCTATACCATAGAGCAAATTTCTATACCACGTAGTTCCTGATTATAAATAAATATCCTATGCTTTATTCAAAATAACAAACGAATTTAAATGTTTTGCGATAAGGAACTTTTAACTGAAGAATAATAAAGATTACTTTCCATTGCAACTCATATCGACTTAAGACGTTTAGAATTGTAATTGCATTAAAAAATAAACTTCAAACTTCAAACTTCAATATTCAATATTTTTATTGCAAATATGGGTATACATTGATGTTATAAAATAGTTAAGACCACCATATTTTACCCTAAGGCATGCAATAACAGATCATACTTAAATCTATTCATCATTATTTGTTAAAAAACTATTTATATCAAATTATAAAACTTACACAAGAATAAGAATAACAAAATTAAAATAATAAAGATTGTATAACAACACAAAGTAAGATAAATAACTACATAATTAAAACTATTATTTTTCTATATACTAGTAATATTGCCACTAATGTTATCATCTAAATATTCTTGAACACTATAATATGCTTTACTAATAAACATTTTTTTCAAATAAATTTTAAATTTATTTAGTGGGCTTAGTTCTAATAACTTCTTTGGTAGTTTGTTATAAACTCTGGGTGCCATACAAAAGATAGTTTTGGTAAATAGTGTAGTATTATGTTGTTGACACCTAATTTTATGGTTTTGTCTTTTACTACTACACTGCACAAATAAATTCATATTAGTTTTAACAAATATTATTATTTCATACAAATATATACAAGGCAAAGTTAAAATACCGAGATCAATGAAAAAAGGCTTACAGCTATCAGTTTGTTGTAAACTTTATATCGATACTATTGAGGTTGAAAGTAATAATTGTGGAATGTTTTAAAATTAGTTTCTTATTTCGAACGAAATATAAAAGGTTATTTTACAATACATTGTTACAAAAACATTGGACCAGTTTAAGGTGAAAATAAAATTGTTTATTTCTTTTCACGAATATCGCGATTGAATGAAACAATTTGGGTAATAAAACTTTTACGGAGGTATGTGGCGTAAATTGAATTTGTTATTATTGGGATAAAGTAAACCTATGATACATTATGGATCCAGTTATAATAATACTGTGTAAGTGCTGATTTGAATTATACATATCTAATATTACAATTATATATAAATACGTGTGTATTTATTTTCGAATGATGGTTATAAAGATTGACTATTTCTATTTACGTCACACCAAATTTATTTTTCAGTTACGAGCTTGATTCATTTGTCCTGTGGACATTTAATCATATCGGTACATTCTTTTTTATATTTCAAATGATATTAAGTGTTTTTAAGCATATCATGTAATATATTATATTATGATGAATTTTGTGATTTGCAGCTGGTCGCACATTGCAAGGAGGCAGAAATTTGTAATCACACATGGATACCGATATGTGGACAAAACCAGATGGATTTAGACCATAGATTGTTTTTGGATGAGTGTGACTTGCATGAGTATAACTGTGATAACTCGCAATGTAAGTTAATATTATGCAGCTTTGCAGTTGCAATCTTATTATTTACTGGTTTACCGGACACTTGTTTCCTCCTCCCTCAAGGTTCGAATACCACTTTTAACGTTATTTTTAAGAATTATTATTTTGTTTCTTAGTCGTTTTCTGTTACAATTTTCAAAAATGTGGCGTACTTAATTACTTCTTAAAATTGACCAGCCACAAGATAATAAACATTTACAATACATACATCGAAAAATAAGTCACAAAATTATTTTTCAGACTATATAAAAGTGGATGTCAAGATCTGTTCTCACCGATGCACTCGAAACCATGACTTAAACATCACAACTCCAATTGATCAAATAATCACTCAACAATTAACTACGGCGTCTATGACTACTCCAAGCCAAACAACTCCAACCACCACATTTACTACACCTTCTACGACAGTATCTACCATATCTTCGACTCTACCAATCTGTAAAACTCCTACCACGCCGTCTACAACACCTACTACCCTAGAATGTATAACACAAACTACTACAGAAACAACAACAACTCAGAAAGAAAATACTTCCACAACTGAAGAAGCCACAGAAGTAACTACTGAAACTGAACCAGAAACGACAACTACTATAAGTACGGAAGAATCAGCTACTGAGGAACCAACTACTGAAACAGAAACCCCTACTACGACCGAAGAAGTTACTACACAAACAGAAGAAACAATATCTACCATTAAAGTTGAAAATAAAACATGTCCCCCAGACGGTTGCTTCGTACCCTCAACGTGGGAAACTACACAACAAGCTGAAACCAGAGATTTCTATCAAATACTGAGAGAACGCTTTGGTGATAAAGTTAAACTTTTAAGAGATACTACACACTTTCCCAATCCTGTAGGTGTACATGATAATCGAAGGGCGGGAAGGTTTGGTCAACCTAATTATAATAGGTATAATAGATTAAATGAGATCATGTAAAGATTCACATCATTTAAGATTATAACACCTCAAAATGGAAATCTAGCATGGAACGACATCTAATATAAGTACAGAAGAAACTAAATCTGAAGACACATCTTCAGAAACAGAAGCTACTACTACGACAAAAGACACTCAAGCCACCTAAGGAGACCTTTTTTTGAAAATTGTCTGTCAGAATAAGTATGAAGGTATTCTTTCAAAGTGCATAATAAAATTAGCATTAATCTATGCTTTTAATTGTGGTGTACGACTTTTCATGTAAAAGAAGATACGATTTATAAAAAAATAAAATATAATTACTTGTCTTTAATCTATTTAGCCCGTGTGAACTCAAAATCTATCACCATATTGCATATTGCAACTAACAGATATTAAAAAAGATTACGCATTGAGTACCTGCGATCGCAGACGCAGATATCCTCAGGCGATGTTAGCGATATAGTTTTGTATAAAATGTTACTTGTACTTGCAGCAACCTTTAAATCAGCCTTTGTTGTTTTAAGCCATTTAATGCGGCCTTCACATTTTTAATTGTTATGTAGTCTATATCAGGTATGTAGTATTGTTATTTTTCTCATATTATGTAACTTAAAATGTTGCTGGCTATCGATATAGCACTACATCCCGCCTATATTATCCAGAAAGATAGGACAGAGAGGTGTGTATAACAATGATATCGCACCTTTAGCATTATAAAGACCTGATACAAAACGTAAAGTTTTTGAAAACTAGCGATTTAAGCTATTGTGATACGAATCTCTTTTCTAAAACGTTACTTTTTGTATTAGGTCTATATAATACGATAGCGATATTTTTTTGATGTATTTAAATAACAGGCTTTTGCCATCTACCTTTCGGCATAATTTCAGACTACACGTGCCAATAGTTAGAATTTACTGACGGAAATATCACAAATTACACTTATGCTAAAATAAAAGGAGGATAAATAAATAAATAAATATCTCACAACTTGCACACAACGCCATAAAGCCCCAAACTAAGCAAAGCTTGTACTATTGGTACTAGAATCAATGATACTAATACATATATACTTTTCTTTTGTAAATACATACTTATTATACATAGATACACCCAGACTAAGACAAACCCCCACGTTCATGCACGCAAAGATTAGTCTTCGGGCATCGAACCAGCGACCTTGTCGTCGCAGGCAGGTACACTACCCACTCTGCCATTCGGTCGTGACAACCTCAACCTCAGGCTACAAAGTTATGCTCTAGGGTCTAGGTTATCTATCAGGGAGACAGTCATAACAAACTGATATTCTAGTGTACAACTAGCACATAACAATGATCTAGCCATCTGTGACATAGGACCTTGCATGTACCAAACCAACCACAAGTTTGGCAGTCGGCCAATTCAAGCAATACGTTTGAAGATATGGCAAAATGTTTTAGGTTGTATACAAACTTTAAAATTTATTCCTCGAATATATATCGAGCTTTGATTTCACCAGTTTCCGATTGTATAGTTAAACTTTATTCATCAAAAAGTTCGTAATTGGCTTACCAAGGACTTATCAGAAACCTGTAACTGGACCATTGTAATCCTAATGCAAGGCCGGATTAACCATTTCTAGGCCTCTAGGCAATACAATTCACGGGGCTCCATTTTTTAACTGCCTAAAATACTTAAACGTTTCGACCAGATTGAAACAGACACGGACTATATTTGATTTTTTTTTTATGAGAAATATTACTGGAACGCCCATGACTCAGAGAGCGCCGAAAAAAACCATTTCCAATATTTTTTCTTTAAAAACTATGAAGCGACACCGAATTACCTCTGCCACTGAGCGTCAGGAAGCGTCGGTGGCACCAACTTATTAAATACTTCTTTAAGTTACCCATAACAATTGAGTATGACGATGATATTATAAATGCCAAGGTTTCCATTAAGATCCATAGAGTATATAAAGACGAACAGAATATTTGAATAGTGTGGCAATCTATGAGTGGTATAATTGGTATTGCAACGCAAGAGGTGGTCCGCCCTTTGCAATTTATGGGCTTACAATAACTGATATGATGAATGAGGTCGCAGTGTTTTAGTAGATTATGGGTTATTGATTGGTGGGAGTGAATAACGATTGACGTAAGGAGAGGAACTCGTGGGAACACTGATCGATGTACAGTGGGTCAAGTAATAAGGTATGCAGGGCAAAAACTTCTACGTTACTATGAAACTGACAGCATGTGTGAGTTACATAAATAATAAAATAAAATAAAATATTTATTCAGTACCATTTAAATTTACACATTTTTTTTTTTTTTTTTTTTTACATTTGGAACTTATGCTAATTTAACAATGAATTTTTAAAAAAAATGCGAAGGCAATGGCCAAAAATCTCCTGCACTAGGCTAGGCCTGTCCTGCAGGAGGTTTTTTAAATAACAGAATTACAATATTCTTGAAATGGCGGAGTTGTTACTTATTTATATTTGTAGTAAGGTACAAGATTTGCAGTGTCACATACTTATCATAGAAATTAAATAATTATTATGAAAAAATAAAATAATAAATTCTTACAATAATGAGATCAGTAGGGTGTTCACTTAATAAAAATAAAACAAAATATATAAAATATAAAAACTATTGAACTATCTAGAAAGAAAAAAAAACAAAATTAAAATTAAAATAAAAAATAAAAAAATAAAAAATTAAACTCTTAATTCGATTCGCTTTACAAATTCCTCCGTGTAATCGTAGTTCCAGGTTAATAACAAATTAAGTACTTTAAACTTGCATTCGCGGAAAGATAAATTGGTGAGATTGCAGATTTTATTAATTTTATTATAAATAAATGATTTCATATATAAAATGAAACGTTTCGCAAATACTGTTTTCACTGGTGGAAGCGGAAGATGAAAACGTCGCTTTCTGATCATATCCTCATCAAGCCCTGATAGCAGAATTTCTTTATGCTTTAGAAGTACAACTTTGAAAATGTGAAGCCTCCGGATACTTAACATCTGCGTTTCCTCAAATAATATGGCAGTTGAAAATCTAAATGGCTTTCTATGCATGGTTTTGAGAACAGCACGCTGTGCTCGCTCCAAGTTGATTAAAACGGTAGGTGCTGAGCCACCCCAGACTGCAATACAATACGAAAAAACTGATTTGAAGATCTAAGAAGTTCGCGATAGTTCTTCTGTGGATATCTTCAGGAAAAGAGTTAAAGAGCATTTTCTCTCTCTTAATAAAAATTGTTGAAGTATGTATATATTATAATATGTAAGTATTGTATGTATGCATGTATTTTATATGTAGGTGTATTGATGTAGATAAATACTCAATACTCAATACTCAATATATTTATTGCATTCCACAGTGTTTAAAGGTCTTACAAATAATGATACAGATCTTTGTGGACCCTGTCGGGCAAAGCAACTTAGGAGAGAGGACGGCATGTCTTTTATAAGCAAACTTAATATTTTATATATATGTTTTATTTAATTTAATTAGTACTATTATATTAGAGTCTTATCATTCAGATATTCATTAACATTATAATATCCTTTACTCTCTAGTATTTCCTTTAGTTTTTTTATTAATATGTGAGGCTTATCTTCATTTTTGAGATTTTCCGGTATCTTGTTGTAAATTTTTGTGGCCATTACTAATGTACTAGTTGAATGTATGTTTAAGCGTGACGTCGGAAGGTTTAGTCGGTTTTTGTGTCTCAAATAATATTTGGTTTGTTTGTCGTTTCGCTTTTCGAAGAGATCAGAGTTATTTTTTACAAATTTGCATATTTCTAGTATGTACATAGAAGGTATTGTAAGTATTTTATGTTTTATAAAGAATGGGTGACATAACATAACATAACATAAACAATATATTAAGTAGTATATTATATTGCAAAATTAGGTAGTATTTATCTATTTAAATTATTATAGTATGTAAGCATTCTTGTAGCATAATTTTAATATTATTACTTTGTAGTTGTACACTCAACTTTACTCTTGTCTAGTCTTCTCTTTTTTCTTTTCCTCTACGGCTCAAAGGTTTGTTGGTAGAAAATTCATTATTGAATTAAGCTCGCCTTTGTACCTAATATTTTAACTGTTTTGTTCTATTATGTTATTGTAAATTCTGTGTGTGTAGTGAAGTGTAATGTGAAGTGTATTATACCCAGTACTAAGGTATTACTATACCTTGGCCCAGTGTACATAATTATAGGCAGGATAATAGTTTATCTCCATAGAAACGAAATGCCTGTTTTGAATAATTTGGTCCATTTTTTCTAAAAGTTGCAAAAATTGGTTAGATACAAAACATGTGTAAATTTTTGGACGAAAAGACAGTACCGAATGATAGTAAAAGCTGAATGCATGTTAATTTGGAATAAGCGGTCCGATACTTCACTAAAGTGTTGAATTTTATGTTTTTATCTAATGTAAAAAATCCAAATTTATCTTGATCTAAAACTCTAAAATGCATGTTTATTCGTGGTCAAATTGTCAAAATTGTTTTACTTAATTGAATGACATACAAAATTAAAAAAATAAAATAATAAACTTGAAGAAATGGACTTAAAAAAACATGCATTTTAGTGTTTTAGATTTGTTGTAGTGTGATTGGTCTTAAATAAAAAATAAAAACTTAATTTAAACCCGTATTACTTTTGTATGGAAAACAGCCAAGAAATTACGCCCCCATTACACACATGTTAACATTATTATTATAGCCTTAATTAAAACTATTTCACGCTAGTGTGTAATAACAATGATCTGATAATGACCAACGTTTGTTATGTTATTATTTATAGTTGTAATAAATAAAGACATAGAGGTGTGGCTATTATTGTTAGTTGCCTTGTAAAAATGTTGGCACTGGGTTATATATTGCTATCATATAAGGTTAAGGTGCCGTCTACAAAAGGTTATAATGACATAAATAAAGCGATCTATAAGCTGATATTAATTGCAAGCAAATAGTAAGAAAACACTGCGAAATATAATTATATATTATTATAATACAGCATTTTGAACTCTTTATATAATTCTAGCTTTTACGCCTGACCAAACGTTGCCTAAAGTAAAAAAAATGCATTTTAGAGATAGAATTATTGGAATTTAAAAAAAAAAGCAAATGTGGAATGTGGAAATGCCTAATGGTCTAGCGGTTAGCGTATGCACTTCTCACTGTGTTCGATTCCCAAGTCGGGTAAAGTGTTATTTGTGTTGGAATTGTTCCGAGGGGATGGCGATAGGCTCACCCCCTATCCCATGGGACCTTAACCATAACAGGTGAAGTATGGGTTTTGTACACCTCAGCCACACACTTCTCTTATAAGCGTGATTTTATTTTATGTTATTAAAGATCTTGGTGGGTCGTAAAATGCACTGTCTCAGTCACTCGTGTAGGGTTTACGTATATCTCGCTCTCGCTCTCGCGAGCCATCAAGTAGCTTGACGTTTGGTATATGGTTGGTAAATTATGTGTTTTACAATTTGACTGTAACGTATAAGACCCTGTAACTCCAGGCCAGAGAATCTTGCTACAAACATCCCTGTCTATTTAAAGCTACTGAACATCTTATATAATATTAAAGGTGTACGTTACGCCAGCAAGAAAGTGTCACCTAGAGTGATATGAGTAGAACGTATAATTAGTGCGCAATCTGCTGTAAATGTGCGCCGCATAAAAAATTTGTGCGTCTTGTAGTTTTGAAAAAAAAAACGTAAAAACGATTCCTGCTGGAGTAACGTTGTTCTAGCAAGAAAATTCTAGACGAATCATCGGAGATATAAAATACATACATGGGCAGAGAGCTTATATTTGTGCAAATTTGTGCGCCATAAATATAATTTGTGCGTCTTCAGGTTTTCGAGATATTGCGTTTCCCGTTGGAGTAACGTTTTGCGAATTCGTGTATCTCAAAGACCATTATATGTGCGCCTGTAGAATGAACATACACGAATAGCTCTTAATTTGTGCATATTTGTGACATAATTAGATGCCAGATAATATTTATAATTTTCAAGTAATCGCGCTTTATTGAAAACTTAAAAAAGTATTGTAGCGCCTAAATGAGAAGACGTATAAACTCGCTAAAAACTGTATTCGTTCCGTCTTGACGTTTATAATTACCATAAAAAGTTTCAAAACAGAACCTACAAGCGCTAATGAATAATATTACTAAAAGTCAAAACGACGGCATCATAACTTTGACGCCATCAAACAAGAAACTGGCTCAACCTAAGATGTGTAAATGTAAACCAAAAATTAGTGCATTTATCAAATAATATATTGTAAAAATATCCAGCTTCAACTGTTTCGTATTAAGTAAATATTAAGACTAAACCAAAACAGTTATTCGGCGCAGGTTATCCGACCAAATTCGAATGACTACAAAAAAGCGACGGATTCATACGTATCGATGACCTTCTTAACTTTACTCGCTAACTGGTTGAAACGTATTGTGCCCGAGTACAGTGCAGTAGAAATAGTTATTAAAATAAATTCAGTTTTTTTTTTGATTAGACATAAATAAATTTAGCCATTTGCATTTATTATATCAGTAGAAAAACGAAAAAACTGTGATTTTCTGTGATAAAGGTTCAGTACCATCATAACGGGAAATTAAAGTATAAAGTAGTTACCTATTTGTTGGCCGAGATATAATTTAGTTTTGGATATGATAGTATGATACGCGAACGTAGTATAGACCGGTTAAAATTATTATCAGCTTATGTTTCTTAAAAATTAGCCTAATTTGAAAACCCAAACCTAAGCAGCAACAATGTTTGTTTTAATATTTATAGGTAGGAAATTTGATCTGTGATTTGATGCCATAATTACTTTAAGAATCATGATTATGATAATAAAAATAATATTTTTTTAAACCAACAAGCTCTTTGATTTCATATGATCAGAAAGTACATTTAATATATATTATATTTTTATTAGGTCATTGTAATAATAATTCCCAACGAACATTTGAGCGTGACTGTACGAACACAGTTTAGGTGTAATACGTTTAATAAAGGTGGTCATCGATACGTATGAATCCGTCGCTTTTTTGTAGTCATTCGAATTTGGTCGGATAACCTGCGCCGAATAACTGTTTTGGTTTAGTCTTAATATTTACTTAATACGAAACAGTTGAAGCTGGATATTTTTACTATATATTATTTGATAAATGCACTAATTTTTGGTTTACATTTACACATCTTAGGTTGAGCCAGTTTCTTGTTTGATGGCGTCAAAGTTATGATGCCGTCGTTTTGACTTTTAGTAATATTATTCATTAGCGCTTGTAGGTTCTGTTTTGAAACTTTTTATGGTAATTATAAACGTCAAGACGGAACGAATACAGTTTTTAGCGAGTTTATACGTCTTCTCATTTAGGCGCTACAATATTTTTTTAAGTTTTCAATAAAGCGCGATTACTTGAAAATTATAAATAATATCTGGCATCTAATTATGTCACAAATATGCACAAATTAAGAGCTATTCATGTATGTTCATTCTACAGGCGCACATATAATGGTCTTTGAGATACACGAATTCGCAAAACGTTACTCCAGCGGGAAACGCAATATCTCGAAAACCTGAAGACGCACAAATTATATTTATAGCGCACAAATTTGCACAAATATAAGCTCTCTGCCCATGTATGTATTTTATATCTCCGATGATTCGTCTAGAATTTTCTTGCTAGAACAACGTTACTCCAGCAGGAATCGTTTTTACGTTTTTTTTTCAAAACTACAAGACGCACAAATTTTTTATGCGGCGCACATTTACAGCAGATTGCGCACTAATTATACGTTCTACTCATATCACTCTAGGTGACACTTTCTTGCTGGCGTAACGTACACATATTAAAGTTAAAAAATTAAGAATCCTGCAGGACTCGAACCTGCACCCCCTGGGTATACGCTCCAAGCCCCAAACACTTGTGGTGTATACCCAAGGGGTGCAGGTTCGAGTTCTGCTGGATTCTTAATTTTTCAACTTTAATATTATATAAAATACAAAAAGGCAGCTAATTTTTTTTTTTATACTACGCCCACAGCGAACGAACGTGTAGTCCACCTGATGGTAAGTGGAGTACAGCCCATGGACATCAACAATCCACAAAAGCAGATTATAGATGCGTCGCTGCAGCTGAGGACTGTGGTGGTTTGCCTCACGTGCCAGTAATTTCAGGGCCTGATCTCACCACCATACCGGAACAGAGTAATGGAAGCACTACTATTTGGCGGCAGGTTAAAGGTGAGACGGTGGTGCTGCCGCCCTCGAGCTCATTCACAAGAGCTCTACCACCAGTAATTTTTAAAAATTTGCTTTAAAATATTACAACTACTGAACATCCACAAAATAAATTAAGTGGCTAGTCTCATTCCGCTCATAATCTCATTATGCATGCATTTCAAAATCTTGATCTTACTCCACTCATGTCGGCGATTACTTAACTACTGATTTATGCGCATACTTACGTGTGATCTTGGCAGTGAAACCATTACCTTGAGCCTATAACTCCGTGACGACTCTAATTTAATTAACACACAATTAACACGAAAGAAAATTATTATATTTTTGCCTTTATAAAAAGCTTACTGGTAATTTGCAAATACAAATTACTGGTATTCTTGTTAACCCCTCCAGCTTAGCTTAATTCGCTTATTTAAGGGGGAAGTTAACGTTCGTGGTGTAATGGCTAGGATTCGAACCCACGACCTCTCGATCGTAGGACCAATGTCTACACATTGTGCTACAGAAATTGCAAAATAGCAATCAACGTGTTCAATTGTTTCTAATTTAACGACCGGATGGCGGAGTGGGTAGTATACCTGCCTGCGACGCCGAGGTTGTGGGTTCTATTCCCACTTAAGACAAATCTTTGTGTGCATGAACCTGGGGGTTTGTCTTAGTCTGGGTGTTTCTATGTATAATAAGTATGTATTTACAAAAGAAAAGTATATATATGTATTAGTATCAGTTATTCTAGTACCCATATTACAAGCTCTGCTTAGTTTGGGACTAGATGTCGTTGTGTGTGAGTTGTGAAATATTTATTTAAATTTATTTAAAAAGATATTAATTATAATAATAGCAAGTGAATATTATTAAGTAACAGTATAAAGTAGATATTAAATGGACTTCAAAATTAATAATACCACGATGTTAATTGTAACTTCATTAACATTAAAGCCAGATAAAATTAACTGCTAAATTGGATGGACGACCGGATGGCGGAGTTGTTGAGTTGGGTTCGATTTCCACTCAAGACAAATCTTTTTGTGCATGAACATGGCGGTTTGTCTTGGTCTGGGTGTTTCTATGTATATATTTACGAAAGAAAAGTATATATATATTAGTATCAGTTATTTTAGTACTCATAGTATGGTTGTATGTTGTGTGATATTAATTTAATCATTAATTTATTTATTTATAATTTGCTGCACTTTACATTAAAATTTGCATCTACGTAGTTAGGTTAGGTACTTTGTATTTGACTAATTAAAACGGCCATGTGCCACAACTTCTGAGAATGGATACGTTCTCAGTTTCAATACTATTTATTTAACTGATGCGTCTAATTGACCATTTAAATATTTGCTGTAACCTATAGCAGCAGGACCGGTCCATGTACGGAATCTTAACGCAGTGTTACGGTCAGAAATCTTACATAATAATGTGTAACATTTGGTTCGATGTCAGCCACGTATTTATTTATTTAGCCTTTATGATGCTAAGCCATCGCAACAGTGTCGTCCTAGGTGTTCTGTTAATTTCGTCCGTAAGTACTACATACTTGTAGTCTGTCGATCTGTGGAAGTGGGGGCTTATTTATCGAACTGTCAAAATTGATTCTAGATCTATAATAGTAATCTCCTGGACTCCGCTGTACCCAAATTATTAAACACATTTACGAGTAGATTTTCTATATATATATATCTATGTGTCGAAGACATTATTAATATCTGCTCAAAATTCTTAAAATGTTACTTCTTGTATTCCCAAAGTTATTTACAATTTTTACTGCTAATAAAAATAAAGATTTTTCAAAGTCAATGGCTTTTTAATTGCAAGCGTAAAAATGATTACTTTTTATAGAATATAATAACTTAAAAAAATATGGGTGCAAACTCAGATTCTTGATTTGATTATTATTTATTATTTTATACAAACACGAGCGTTCTGTCAGATTACTCAACCTTATACCTTATCATTTTGAATACGGTTTTTATTTGACTGACAGAAATTTAAATACACACACGGATCACGAATGAAGATGTAGAATTATATATCTCGAATCTGAATTTCCATCTGTGCGAGCCGTATTTCCATTCTCTGCCCGTAGCTAAAACGCTTCGTTTTTAAAATGCACGGGGCACATCACATTCTCATTCCACTAGCATTATACCTTTGTTATATGCATGTGCAATTCACGTTTCTTTGTTGAATTCTCTGCCTGCATGCCTGTAATTAAGAAAATACTTGAAACAGCACATTTTAGTACTAAGAATGGAATAAAGGTCAACATAATATTAAAGCTGGATTACAGATTTCTTGAAAAAAAATAACTTCGTGTTTTTTGGGTTTCACTAAATAAGATTTTAGTATGGATTTTTCAAGGTAGAAGAAAGACCCAGAGCCATCATTTTTTATGTAATGAATATAAATAATTATGTAGATAATAATAGGGTGGATATGACAGGGTCAATTATTGAAAATACTGTTTCTAGACAGAAATTTTCCGTTATTCTATTTAGATGATCTCAATCTTCAAATTGTTCGGCAAACGAGAAAAATTAAAATCATGTTACTTTGACCAGTCATCTTGAACACTGACCAGTCTGACCACGTCTTGAATTTGTGGTTTTAATAAATATTGATGTACCTATGATGCACCAATCTACCTGAGCGGTTTTTACTTCACAATAAACTTTTACTAAACAGACTTGCATACCAAGTTATTAGTAAAGTTTCTTAGTTTGCATGATTACTTAAAAACGTCTAAAATAAACAGATTGCAGTCAAGAGTCGTTTGAGCCAAACAAAGTGGAGCTCTTGCGACAGCTTTTGGTTATTTAAGTCACGTAAAAAATATGCGAAGGGCATGCAAATAGATTTTTTTATTTGGGCTTGACTACGTAAACGAGAATGACTGAACTTGGTAAGGTTAGGCAAGGGTGATCTCATTTGTTTGTATAATAGTGTTTGTCCTTGAATCTAGAATTTACAACGATAAAAAAACCGTTTCTTATTTGACTGTGTTTCCTCATTCCTACCACATAATACCCGCGTGAAATGCAGTAATCTGCAGATCGTGTATTCTGCTCTCGTAGCTCTGCGCTTCGTAAAAATACCATAGTGTGTTATGATAAGAGATATTAAGGACTGTAATGATAACTTTAATATAATACATAACATAACATCACGCCTATATTACCTCGAAGGGTTTGGCAGAGGTGTATAACACCCACATCCCCTCTTATGTTTAAGTCCCATCCAATTCCAACTCCCTGCTGCTATTGAGAATTTCCTGATGTATAAATGCCAAATAAATCTTTTGCCACTCGGGCATCGAACCCAAGATCTTGCAGTGAGACGTGCACTCGTTAACCACTAGACCAACGAGGCACTTGCCTCATCCTTACCACATAATACCCACTTGAAATGCAGTATCTTGCAGATGCCTCCGCCTCGTAAATATACGACTGTAGCACGTAAAGTGCTGAGCAATTCACAAGGCTAGAGATATTTAGGGCTTCGAATTTTGGATGCTATTGTTGTTCTAGACTTCTTTCATTGCGGGAAGATACTACTAAGAATGGAATGTAGGTTAACAGATTAAGACTAGATTTTAAATTTACTGAATTTAGTAATTGCAAACCTATATTAGTCACATTTTGATATATATATTTTTTACATTAGATAGAACGCCAGAAGCAATTACACTCTGGTCCACATTCAAAGGTCCCAATGGCCATGCCAAATACATACATTCACTCACACAAGCTATGAAAGAGACACTAACCCACAGGATTTTTACCAGACTTTAATTTAAAATTGAGGTTACATTTGTGTAACACTAAGATAGCGTGCTTTATGTTTAATACTAAATCTAGTCTTACACACAAAACACAGATCCTCATGAACTCAAAGTAGGATCAAACGTCTTGCTATAAACTTCTGTGTAGACTAAATTATTTAGTTCGACTGCACATTCTCTCTGGCCTTAGACATTTTAGTGAATTGTAGTAACCTGTACTATTCCACCAAATAAAAAGGCACTCGGGTGCCCACATTTTCTTCCCGACGAGGTACCTAGTTGGCTTGGTGGAATAGTTCACACGGCTATATATCCACTTAAACATAGCCAGTATAAGAACTTCTCGCGTTGTAAAGGCTTGGCGTGCAATGCAAGATCAAGTTATACTGGAAATGTATATGTTGATCGGTCTGTACATGTAGCATCACACAAGCTGCATTCTTTTGTAGGACTCCGTCTCGTAATGCACTATTGTGTTATTGTGCACCTTTGATATTGCGTGAAGTGCAATTGTTGTTGTGAAGAAAAGTAGGAAATGGTTTTAGTACAGGATTGTATTGTAGTTTTCTATAATAGTATTATAGAAAAGAAATACTTTTTATTGTTTGTTAGTTTTTACCGAATAGGTTCCGAATCATCCGGGGTTGGCGAGCGCAGTAGTTGACTAGGAGAGCGCTGCTGCCCAACATCTCCTAATGGAAGGGGGTAAGAAAATCAGGAAGAGGATCGGATTTATAGGATTAGAAGGAAAATCGTATGATGGTAGAGATATTATTAGGGTGCGTGATACTGCTGTTTCGGGAGGAAGGGGACTGAAACAGCAGAAGCTCGGAAACGGCTGGGATCGCATACCCGGGTGTCCTTTCTTTAGCCATCGGAATCGATGCTACGTCATTTGACACCGCCTGACCTCAATTCTTTTTGACCAATCTTAATTAAAATTGGCATGAAATTAGTTTTAGACTCCAGAAATCCCCACACGGGATTTATTTTTGTGATCCGCAAAGATTCGTTCTGACTCAGTGTGTGCTTTTTGTGTGTAAATGTATCTTTGTGAACACCCCTGCGATACGTTATGCTAAGTGCAGGCTTCGTATTTTAAACAAAAAAAAAGTACATTTTTGCTACTTTTTATTGCCGAACCACGCGTCGCCAAAGCTCGTCTTTCATAAAAGAAAAACAACCAGCTTCTGCCTACAACTTCATTAACGCTTCATCCTCTGGTAATCATTCGTAGTAAATAAAGTTATATCAGTAATCAAAGATCAATAAGTTCATTGGTTCGCCTTGCCCTACAGCAGAATCATTTCCGAGGCTTGCTCGCAGCTTCCGACACAGTAATGAGCTATATCCGCCTACATAGCTGTTTATCAAACGTTTGTGAGTTACAGTGGAGTCATTTTAATAGGTCACATTTGACAGTTCATTTATGCAAAGAAAAATATACCTTACGCTAAAGAAATAAAACTCAAGAAAACAACATCAGTTTTTTTAATACAATTATTTATTTAGAAAATTAGACTCTACTCATAAATATCATCATAACATAAATTATCTGTCAAATGTTACCTATTAAAATGGCCTTACTTTAGTACCGGTATTTTTTCATGTATTTAAAGTGTTGTGCGAATCATACGTGGGTTAAAATTCATTATATTTTAGACTTTTGAACTGTAAGGTGATATGAATTATTTATACTATTCGCACACTTTGCATCATTGACGATATAGAATTGTCGACCGGATGGCGGAGAGGGTAGTGTAACTGCCTGCGACGCCGAGGTCGCGGGTTCGATTCCTGCTTAAGACAAATCTTTGTGTGCATGAACATGGGGGTTTGTCTTAGTCTGGATCTTTCTATGTATAATAAGTATGTATTTACAAAAGAAAAATATATATGTATTAGTATCAGTTATTCTAGTACCCATAGTACAAGCCCTGCTTAGTTTGGGACTAGAAGGCGTTGTGTGTAAGTTGTTAGATACTGAAAAAAAAAAAACTGAGTTTATCATCAAGGCTTTATGCCGTTAACTGTTATGTTAATCCAAAAAAATAACCTTATATTCATTGTAAAATAACAAACAACATAGAGTTATCCAAAATAGTTTCAGTTATTTTTACTGTTGGCTAATTAATGAATTTAAATTAACCAGAAGATGAATTCTTTTTGTAGATAGATAGATAGAGATAGATAGAGTAATCTTTATTGTACACCAATATTGACAAAGAAAATATGTTGTATACAATTGTACTTAAAAATTATGTTGCACAATGGGCGGCCTTATCCCTATAAGCAATTTCTTACAGGCAACCTTAGGATGGACAAGTAAGTAAATGAGCAAAGTTACGGGCAGTTGTTGGTGCGTTAATTAAAGAAAATAGAAATAAAAGTATAAAATGAAAAGTCATGATAATGAAAGTTGAAATTACAAAATATAAAGAATACAGAAATAAACTACGTATAGTGTCTTAACCCTTGTATTTGCTCTTATAAACGATTTGTTGTTTAAATATCATATTGCTTCGTTTGTCTAGTGGTTAACGTATGCGCCTCTCACCGCGAGGTCTCTGGTTCGATTCCCGGGTCGGGCAAAGTGCTATTTGTGAACTTTCCGTAAGAAAATTAACAATAGCAGCACAGAGTTGGAATTGTTAGGCTCACCCTCTATCCCATGGGACCTAAACAAAACGGGTGAAGTGTGGGTGTTGTACACCTTTGCCATACCCATATCTGGGTAATATAGGCGTGATGTTATGTTATGTTATGTTTTATATCGAAGTGGTTTAATAAGGAATATAAACAGCAATATCAATTTAAATAAAAGGATATGAACATTAAATTATTCACTCATTTATGCCTTTTTCTCATTTTTTATATGTTTAAATATAAATTATAAAAGTAAAGTACATTTAAAAATATAAAACTATAAAATTTTACATTTTTAAATAGAAGTACAAAAAAAATATTTAAAAATATAAAAAATAGTACCCCACCGGCATCGGATACAGTGACCAAACTACCGATGGTTAGGGCTCCAGAGAGCGGAACCTCCTCACAATACGTGCCGTGTCGAGTAGCACCGCCTTCTGTATCAGACCCTTGATCCAGCCATCCATTATTATTATATTATTTATAGTATTTTGATTTAAAAAAATTAAGCCCCAAACTGCAGTGTAATTTTATTTGTACATACTATAGATCGATATCTATAAAAACGAAATTAGCATGTAAAAGAAATGTTCTACAAAATACCTATCAGTTTATCAACCTATTACGTCAAAGGATATAGATTCTTTATCGGAAGCCAATGCGGTCGGAAATAACGCCCGCAGGCTACGGCACAAGGCGAACGACGCTAATTCCAGCCTGATTGTCTATTGACTGAGCTTGTAAAGATAATGTGATTGGACCAGGAAATACCCGTGAGGACAGGATGTAATTGAAACGTTATTAAAAGTTAACAACAATTTTAACTACTGCTGTATTTAATCAATCGTTTTTAGGGTTCCGTAGTACCTACAAGGAACCCTTATAGTTTCGCCATGTCCGTCTGTCTGTCCACGGCATAGCGACGAAACCGTTGGTGCTAGAAAACTGAAATTTTGCATGAACATGTATGTTAACTAAACAAAGAAAGTCGTAGAATAAAATTTGGAAAAATATTTTTTTTTCAGGTAGCTCCCCTACATGTAAAGTAGGGATGTTTTTTTTTTTGTCGCCTACCCCATAGTGTAGGGTATTGTTAGATAGGCCTTTTAAAAACGTTTAGCGGTTGCTAAGACAGTTTTTTGATTTAGAGATTTGTTTGCGAGATAATTAACTTTAAAGAGCAAATTTTTGTTCGAGTAGGGCGTCCCCCCCCCTCTAAAAGCTAAACTACTGGATCCCAAAATCTGAAAAAAATTGTGTCGGTAGTACATGTAATGAACTTTAAAGGAAAACTATAGCGGATAAGTTCACTTCATTAGTTCAAGAGGAATAGGGGTCCGAAATGTCAGATGCAGTTACTCAGAATATTTCGTTCAAAATTCTTGAAACATAAATAAACATACATAATACATATATAAAATCACGTCTTTATCCCACGGGGGTAGGCAGAGACGATGGAACGCCATGTGCTTCGCTCCTTACATACTTCTTTCGCTTCCTCAACATTCATACATCTCGTCATACGTGCTAGCTGGTTTCGTGTACTACAAACATTTCCTTTCTGAAGGACGCCATTTAGTTAAAAAGTAAAATTAAAAATATTTTTCTACGGAACCCTACTGCGCGTGCCCCGACACGCACTTGGCCGGTTTTTTTGAATTTACTAATACATCATCAAAAATGTTCTATGTCTCACTTTACTTGTTATGACTGGATTAATATGCAATTTTGAGCAATTCCAACCGATATTTAAGTTAAAATAAGCTTCTGCCGCAGCTTCACCCTAGTAGTATAAATATATAGTATATTTAGCGCTTATATTCTCAAATTATGATTATGTATAGTGTAAAGTGCCAATAAGTGACTTAATATTGAATTGTGAACAAATTACACTTTTATAAGTAGCTTACGTAAATGTGATGCCTTTATTATAAAACTGATTACAATGAACATTCAATAATAAAAAGGGTAGTCAATATTACTGACTAGTTTTTATTTTATAGACAATTAATTTTGTGACGTAATGGAACCCAACTTAGACATTGTACACATTTAACTAAAATTTACGCGAAAACGAATTTAAATTAAAAGTCGTACTTTTAAAAAGCAGAATTCCAGTACGTAACCATTTTTTTTTCAGAAGTCCTTTAATTTATAATATTAAAATTTTTTGCTCAATACAATAAGTCTAAAATTGTAGTTTGAAGAGCTGTTAGTACAACATTATTAGCTACGCTAAAGAAAAAATGAAATTAAAAACAAACTGTTAAAACAAATAAGTTTACATTTCGCATAACAATAAATACCAAGTTAATCAAGATAATCATAAAGATGATCTTTTAATGAATATAGAGGAGAGCGTTGTAACCTCGTACTTGACCGACTATATAGCGACTGTGTGAATGCCACAGTCACATGATGTGTTTCCAAATATTTATGTATTTTACAAAATGGCGCCTCGCTGTCACTCACATTTCGATTTACATCTCTTTTATTTAAATATTTACAATACTAACCTAACTATAATTTAATATTTTAAAGTAATTAAATAAAAGAATAATATTAAATTATTAAAAAAACCAAAACTCGTAAAAAATTCACGTGTCAAAAAATACGTCCGCATCGATGTCCGCAGGTAACGTGCCCAGAAGGCTGGCGGCATTGCCACGTTGTATGGCAATGCTGATCCTTTGTCCAAAATAGAAGCCAGCCTTATGGTCACGTGAAGAGTCGACTAATCTTTTGGTTATCTCTTTAAAAAGAGAACGAGCGCTTTTTTTTTTTTCAATATTCGCGGTACGCGCATTGACTACGAATCATTCGAGAACATCTGTTTCCGCATTTCGTTACAAACACTATCTGTTTCCGCATTTCGTTACAAACACTAGCTAGTGTTTGTAACGAAATGCGGGAACAGAATGTTCTCGAATGATTCGTAGTCAATGCGCGTACCGCGCGCGCCACACGTCCAAGGCAGCAGGGAACATGCAATGTAACGCAGAATATTACATTACATGTTGCATTGCACCAATCTGTACCCAGCTTTATGTGACAAGGAAGGAAACATCAGAGTGTTACTTTTAAGTTATTAATCTGTTGCCTAAGATATCATGTTCGCAATATAAGCACATTATATTAATATCGTAATCCCCTAATAGACTAGATACATACTAAGAACAGTCGAAAAAAAATTGTGAAGCGATAGGCTGGAATCCTATAGTCAAAATTGTTTTCTTAGTATTAGACTGCTAAGCTTGGCTAATTGCTATATATAAATAAAAAAAAGACATAATAATATGTCAGGCGACTCGGCTCAAAGGCACTTTATAATGTTGAGACGCATCTGTGATACTAAATGATAACTAAAGTAAAACCAAAAGATAACAAACCAGTTATGGATAGACTGTATAGTTACCATATACCGTCATGTGGACTACAAGCCTGTTGGCTACGTATATATAAAATCACACGGCCAAAGGAAGATCTCGAGAGGAGGAGCTCCTGGCTAAGTGGAAGCCGCGTGGACTGATCGATCTTGCAGGGTCGATGGGTGACCATCTTAACGAGTTTTCCTTCGTGCCTTGGAGAGCACGTTAAGCCGTCAGTCCCGTTTGCCATTTTAAACATCTTTGGCATTCGTTTCGGGTAGTCAGAGACCAGAAAGTCTGACAACTAGTCTGACAAAGAGTATCAGAGTCTGACAAAGAGATTCTTACCTCGTACTGGGTTGTGGAGGTCTGATGGCATTCGCTCCACGTAAAATACTGTACTAGCAGCCGATCCCAATGTAGTGCACGGTTGGCGTAGCGGTTAAAGCGGTCGCCTCGCCGCTTTCAATTACGCTCCTTCCTTCCTTCGTCGTGTCGATGGCTGAGTCAAATTTAATTTTGACTTGCCATCGTGGTGAAAGGATTAGCCAATTCGCTTTTAAGAACTCGCGAATTGCCCAGGGTGCGCCGGACGTAGGGAATCGTTGTGTACGTCACTCGGGGAGGCTCCTTTCATGCACAATTTCAATTACGCTGGTGTTGTGGGTTCGATCCCCACATGGGACAAATCTTTGTGTGATACGCAAAGATTTGTTCTGACTCTGGGTGTGCTTTGTGTGTGTGAAATGTATGTTTGTTAACACCCCCGCGACACAAGAGTTATTCCTAGTGCGGGCGTCGTTTTTGAGAAAAAAAAAAAAGGTTAGATAAAAGGTCAAAGGAAGATCTGTCAAGCATTCTTACTGGATATTTAAATGCTATTTCCTTGTGATTAGTAATCGCGTTGGAATTGGTGCAATATTATTAGAATGTACGCTGCCGGTTGTTGAGTAATTGGATCAAGATTGGTAAAACGATGATATGTATACATTAATCATATCGGCAAGAGTACTACTCAGTAAGTAAATGTGAGATGTTTTTTTTTTTTTTTTTTTATTATCCTATATTGTCCCATTGTTGGGCAAAGGTCTCCCCCAAAGACTTCCATTCTTTATCCAGCCAGTCTGCCAGAAAGATGTCCAAGTCATCGCGCCAGCGTTTTATCGGCCGGCCTCGGCGACTTTTTATTATACGAGGTTTTATAATTGAATAAATTATATTTTAATCGTTATTTACAATTTAACAAATTTTGATGGATATACACTACTTCCAATCTAAACCTAAGAAAACGAATTAAAGAAATACTTAACTATATATAGGTATACATCAAAACAATACAGCAGCGATAGATGAGTGGGAGACCGTAGGACTGCGAAGTCAAAGGTGTCGGGATCGAACGTCGTGTTTTCAAAGATATGTAAGTATATGTCACATAAATTATCGCTCGCTAACGGTAATGGAAAACATCGTAAAGAAACCTGCATGCCTGAGAGTGTCAAAAAGTACTTGAGGGTGAGTGAAGTTTACCGATCCGCACTTAGCCAGCGTGGTGGACTATGGCCTAACCCTTCCCATCATGAGAAGAGGCCCAAGCCCAGTAGTGGAACATGTATAAGATACAGGGCTACTATTAATATATATATTAAATAAAAGAAGAATACATCGTTATGGATATAAAACAGTTTTAAAGAACAGAGGCCATTTTCCATAATCTTAAGCTACGATTTACAGTAGTTATTTTTCAGAATTATGCATGATGCGGTACCAAAACAAAATGAACAAATACATGTTTTAGATTTAAATATACACAATCTTTATTAGGTTTAAATGTTATGTGCAGAATTGTACAACACTCACATTTCACCTGACATTTTTAGGTCCCATGGGATAGGGGATGAGCCTATCGCCATCCAACGGGCACAAACCCAACTCAGTGTTGCTATTGTGAATTCCTATTTCACAAATAACACTTTGCCCGACCCGGGAGTCGAACCCGAGACCTCACAAAACAGTTATTTTTCATTATTTTCGTTTTTGCTCAGTAGATGTAACGCTAAAAATTTTGTATTTCTCTATTTCCGATCCATCAAGGTACTCGTAGTGTAAAAAGATCATTGTAAAATGATAAGACCAACCCATTAAGATGTATTGTAATATTATAATATTGTGCGTAATTTAATCATAGATTTGTACATTATGATTCTTTAACAGTATTAAGAACTTGGTTCTTACAATTGAATGAAAAACCTTGCATCGTTTGTCATGAGATTTTCCCACACGATAAATTTTATATTCATGTCGAGGATAAAATGATATCATCTTTAATATAACATAAAACGTTTAGGTGGAATCAAGTGTACATAAAACATTAGATATATGATGTGTATACGTGTATAACTTGCAGCAGACAGGAAGGTAAAAGTAGCTCATGCTTACAACTTTTCTCCTTGTGTTAAGACCTATGTAGGGAACTAGAGTGTTAATATTAATGTCTTTTTTAAACAAAAACGACGCTCGCACTAGAAATAACACCTGTGTCGCGGGGGTGTTCACAAACGTACATTTCACACACACAAAGCACACCCAGAGTCAGAACAAATCTTTGCCTTTCACATAAGGATTTGTCCCGTGTGGGGATCGAATCCACAACACCGGCGCAGTTAAAATCGGTTGTTGCAGTTGTTATTCGTAGAAAGGTTTGCAAACTATTGCCGTTAACTTAAATAATAAAACTACTAACAAATAAACAAAGACACACTCACACATGTACCTACACATAACACCGTGGTGTGATAGTATGTATATTGGATCTTATATTTAACTTGTCTTGTAACTTAATCTAAACTTAATAAGTCACTGTCAGAAGGCCTCGTACCCAAAATGCTGGCAGTATTACCGCGGTGTATTGCGATACTAAGTCGCTGGCCGAAATATAAGCCAGCATTTTGAGAACGAGTTACCTTAGTTAGACTGACAACTCTTTGTACAGTTATACATATAGTATGTTATGTTACATATTTTTAACCGACTTAAAAAAAGGAGGTTCTCAATTCGTCTTTCTTTTTTTTAATGTTTGTTACCTCATAACTTTCGACTGGGTGAAGCGATTTTAATAATTATTTTATTTTTATTTGAAAGCTGGTTCTTATTACAATTTAGTCCAGTTTGACATTGGCACCCATGAGGAAACCATATAAGTCTGAAATTATTGTAATTAAAGTGGTTTTTTTGAGGAAAATTATTAGATATAACAATGGCAGACTTAGTGGTTTTTTTATCGTAAGGGTCCTACTGGCGCTTTTTAAGGAGTAATTAATAAAAAAAAGATTCATAATAAATAAGGATAACTTGTAGAGCGAAGGCAAAGAGCTTTCTCACACTTATTACAGATTTAATATGATGAATGGCTATAAAAGGCGTGTTGTAAGCTTTTAGACCAATATCGTCTACGTGGTTTAGGGTTGGTACTTGAATGTATTTAAAAACTTGGAAGTATATTTAAAAAAAATGTTTTTTGTTTTTTTAGGATTATTACATCTCATTTTTTAGGGCTGGTGCTTGATTGAATACTAAAAAAATGAGCTTCATTTTCTTAGTAAATTCCAATACTTAAAAGTTAAACACTTATCAGCAAATTCATTGAGACTAGACGAGATTTTTGGATGTTTTATAACGAGATATGTGAAATATTTCAGTTTTAGTAGTTTGGCATTGCGCGAAGTTGGCATTTTGAGAAGTTGACTTTTTGCGACCGGTTGTCATTTCGCGAAGTTGGCATTCTGAGCTGAAGCCGTTTATTTCAGATTTGAAATATTTAGACTAATAAAAAAAAGAGGTGAAAATGTTTTTTTTTGTTTAGAGCACACAATTAAATGTTGACTACTCGTTACATAAAAACTATTTGGTTTTTTACATAGTTTTATGTATTATTGTTGTTATTTATTGTATTGTTTTTGTCGTGTGAAGTATTGTTTTTGTTTGTATTTTATGAATCATTTTTTTTTATGTTTGACGTCTTGATTAAAAACTGTAATGTTGTACATATCTATAAGTAAGATAAATCAATATTATAAATTATATAATATGTAAAACCAATTTACTTTTGCCATGCGAACACGCCTATTAAGTGGTAACCCTACGCGAATCTCATAAAACATCCAAGTGTCTTGATGGGCTAATTCAAATTATAAAGACCGGTATTGATGTAAGATGTAACAAGTTGACGAAATCTTTGTAAGCGACATAGAAATACACTACTACTTATAAGTGAGTACATATTATTAGGGTATATTCCTATACTTGTCTTAGAAATGTATGAAGGGTACTTACTTCAACGGTATAAATTGAATCGTAATTACTTTATAATATGAACAAATAAAGTAGGTTCATCGTTAAAAAAAAACCTTATTAAATGAAACCAAATAGGTTGACAGTTTGAAGTATAGAGCATGGAAAACATTTGAATCTAAAACAATCAGCTTTCTAGACATTTACTTAAACCTTTTTCTGTCCATTGTTATTATCTATACCTAATAATATGTTTTTTTTCTTTTTTTAACGACGCCCGCGGGTCCATATCGGCTCCCATAAAATTTGTATTCATATTTACGATTTTACTACGAATTGGAGTTCATAATAATCACTCTTCATAATTTTTTTCTTCATAAACTTTATGTTCATACATTAATATTCCTATAATCCGAACTCATAACACCCCGTCATCATATTTTTTTATTTCATAATGTTTTCATTAAGAAGTTGTTTAATTAATATTTTTTTTATTCAGAATAGTTTTCTTCATAAGAGACAATGTTCATATTATTTGTGTACATAACGTTGTATGGAAATAGCCTTTTATTGACTTAATATCTTATTTTTATTGGGGTAGTATTTAAACGCAAATCATGAAATATCCTTTTTCTATGCAATTAAATACCGAATTCCCACGCTTCTTTTTTTGCCCAATAGGCACATTTTTAGCTTCTGCAGGTGGCGCCACGTACTGTCGTCTGTTACGATCTATGATAATAAGAAATTGGTAGGTAGTATAATATTATTTTATTTAGTGGGTGGATTCAAAAAGTGGTCGGAGTATCACACAGATTGATTCTAGTACTCGCCGACCGCTGCCGCGGCACGCTCGCTTCGCTCGCTCGGCTCGTGCTATGTTATGGTCGCAGTTCTAACCTAACCTAACCTACTACTTTACCCATAATTGACCCATGCCATAACTATAGCTTTTATTTTTATATTATTTACAGCAGTTTATTAGTAGTTATTATTAGTACTTTTATAGGTAATATACTAAAACAATGCACAAAGATATAGTTCATAAACTAATTTCCACTTAAACTCGAGCAAGTTATATTTATCTAATGAACGAAAACAATAACAAATGCACGAACGGGTGCGCTTTTTCTTACATAACTTTTTAACTCCTAACATCGAAAGTCCGAAAATGTGTTTCATAATGTATGTTTATTAACAGTATGAATTTTGATGTATAGGATAAATAGCACTTCTGATTAAGAAATATATAAAAGCAAAAATGAGTACAAATAAATGTATGAACAATAAAATTATGAAGTCGATTCATTTGGCGTTTTAATATTTATTGAAATAAAAATTATGAAGAGTGATCATTATGAAATAAAATTGTATGAAACACATTTTCGGACTTTCGATGTTAGGAGTTAAAAAGTTATGTAAGAAAAAGCGCACCCGACGCCCGCACTAGGAATAACTCCTGCGTCGCGGGGGTGTTCACAAACATACATTTCACACACACAAAGCACACCCAGAGCCAGAACAAATCTTTGCGAATCACTCAAAGATTTGTCCCATGTGGGGATCGAACCCACAACACCAGCGTTGAAAGTTGAAAGCGGCGAGGCGACCGCTTTAACCACTACGCCAATCGTGCATTTCATTTTATTGTTTGCTTGACTGACTGGTTTATCAACGCAGAGCCTAAACCGCGGGGGGTAGAAATTTGAAATGTGGCTCAAAGGCTTCTTACATGGCGTACTGGCGCATTAAGAAGAGATTCTCGGCAATTACATCCCGAAGGGGGAAAAATAGCGGTTGTATGGAAGGCCATCTTTTTTTTAAATTGTAAGTACGCTATTTCGTTAGTTGATCTTTATTAAATTAATTTCTATCTCGGGGTTTTACTAAATTTTATTCCCATGAGGTCGAATTTTGGCGATTAAGTTAGTAGTAAGGTTACGCAAATAAATAATTAGATGGTGTTGTTCATATTTTTGATAGTTATTGGAAAAGTAAAGTTTGACGCGTGTGAAACCTCGGGGGTCAGCAAGTCGGTGATATGTTGATGTCGATGGATGGACATAAGAGGTAAACCGAAGCAAAGGTTTTTTTTGGATTGCGTGACAGAGGATAATTTCATGAAAGAGAAGGGAGTGAGTGACAGCAAGACGTCTGACAGACGTGAATGGAGGAAAAAACTTCAACTTTTTCCAACACGAAAAGCCTTGTTTGCTTGGCCGATATTAGTAAATAAAAGTCGTTTTCGAAACACAATATCCTTCCAATGAATAGGGTCTAACAAAACTATAGTAGTACTTGTTCTAAAACAAACGTAGACATAAATAATTTCTATTAAATGAGGTTTTATTCAACATCTTTTAGTCAAATCTGCAAAAATAAAATAAAAATCAAAACATAAAATTTTACATTATTTATAACTCAATACTGTAATCTCAATCATCGATTACTGTAATCAAATGTTTATCGAATAAATTTTTTTTTTTTTTTTTTTTTTTTTTTTTTTACATTAGGTAGAACGCCAGAAGCAATTACACTATCCAATGGTCCCAATGACCAAATACACACATTCACTCACACAAGCACACCCAGTCTCAAAACAAATCTTTGTGAATCACACAAAGATTTGTCTCATGTGGGGATCGAACCCACAACACCACAGTGCAGTGGAGAGCGGCGAGGCGACCGCTTAAACCACTACGCCACACGTGCAGACAAATAAATGCATACTTGTTAAATATTGTCAGGTTAATTTTATTTTACGAAAATATCTAAATTAAGAAATTCGAACGAAACATACAAAGAAAAATAAACTACAGTCATAAATAAACAAATTATATCAAGTAGTGCGGTATTCTTTATTTGATTTTTTGTGTGTATTGTGTAGGTAGTAAGTATATTGTTTACGACTATTTTATTTAGCAAATAAAAATGAATTAATGAATTAGTGAATCTAGTGATCAAGACATCTCTGGAACAGCAGAAGCGTGAGTAGTGTCTGAGTTTCCTAATATAGTTTTATATTTTCTTACTGGGAGAGGTGAAAACCAGTATATGGCAAAACTCATTATCGTTCTGATTTTTAATCACTTGCTTTGCTCTGTAGTCTACAATTAATTAGTCTCATGATTAAACACCACACTCAAATATAATATCAAACTTTGCTCACTAGTACTTCCTATAAATAACTATTTTCGTCAACCTTAAATTATATAATACTAGCGACCCGCCCCGGCTTCGCACGGGTACAATGCTGATACTAAATACACTACAGAGAAACTGTGAACGTTGTTTATAAAAACACAGCGGCCCGCTCCGGATTCGCACGGGTATAAAATATATAGCCTATGCCACTCACTGAAAAAATGATTAAAATCGATCCAGTAGTTTTGATGATAAGGGCTGGAAGAAGAAAAGGTTGAATTACACTATCGAACATGCTATTTATTTATTTATTTATTTATTTATTTATAAAACTTCATACACACGTGTATATTGGCGGACTTAATGCCTAGGGCATTCTCTACCAGTCTACCTTCAGGTGGTGCAGAGATAACAAGGTAGGCGAAGTCATGACATAGTGCAGAGAGAGTAGAACAATAAATTAATTTAAAAACATAAAATATAAATTCATTAAAAATATACAAACATAAAAATATAAATATATATAATAATATACTTAAAACGATACTACATAAATACAAATTATATCACAGTATGTGGTAATACATATGCTACACGGTGCTATCCTAATACAATAAATATACTACATAATATACATGACCCCATAACTACAAAATCCTTGTCCACACCACAATTCCCAGTACAAGTCCCGGAAGCTTTACAACAGAAGGTTAACATCGCGTATATAATGATAGCATCGTGTGCGCGCGCGCAGTTTGCTCTCGCGCTTGCGTCGTTGACAGATTGACATTGAAGTTAGTTGAAGTTTTGTAAGTGTTCAAGTTAAATTAAGTTACGTGTATGTGTTATGTGTCTCTTTGTGTGTGATTTTGTATTTTGTGGATTGGATTTTCAGTGTTTTTTATTTGAGTAGTAGGCAGCTATAAGTGATTCCCTTAGTGTTTATTACACGCGGCTACGAGTTAAACTATCATTAAATATTGTATCTTTTGGAAAACTCTGTCCTGTTGAAAAGTAAATGAGAGAGTTCGATCGAACGGCTTAAGCTTAAGATTTTTTTCATTTAAAGAAAAACTTATTAGTAATTTCCAAATACGAATTTCTAGTATTAGCTAAGCTTAATCCTTTGTGTTGGGAAGAAGTTTACGTCCGTGGTGTAATGGCCAAGATTCGAACACACGATCTCTTGATTGTATTATCCATTGCGACACTGCCGCTTGAACACGGATTAAGAGATGTATGGTCTTAGATAAATTATAGTGGATTGTTTTGTAAACTGATCCAAACTGAACGTTAGATATGTCTTATATAATATTAAAGTTGAAAAATTAAGAATCCAGCAAGACTCTAACCAGCATCCCCTTGGTATCGCCCAAATTGCTTTGCCAATTCAGCTATGGATTCGTATGCTGCTAGACTCGAAATTTCTCAACTCTTTTGTGCCAGCGTCATAGGTATATATATATATACCTTAGCTAGACGAACCTTACTTGGTTGGAACCTTACCTGCTAGATTCTAATATTATATAAAATACAAAAAGGCATAGCAAAGCTAAAATTTGCTTTAAAATATTACAAGTGTTAGATATGTCTTTAAAGTTATTGCATAATATCGTAGTAATGCTGCTAGCATTTTAAGAACGGTGCCTCCTGACAGTGACTTATTAAGTTTAGATTAATTATTTTTTCTGGTTGGTGACGATAGGCTCACTCCCTATCGTAAACATAACGGGTAATCTCTGCCAAACCCTTCTGGGTAATATAGGCGTGCTGTTATGTTTTGTTTATTAGTTGCAGTATGTTTAATTTCAGAATTTCTTTTGTACAATAAATGTAACTAAAAACATTTTTTAATTATATTTGTGGGTATATTCTTCTCTTTTTCATCGTGTCGATGGCTGAGTCAAATTTTGATTCGACTTGCCATCGTGGTGAAAGAATTAGCCAATTCGCTTTGGAGAACTCGCAAATTGCCCAGGGTGCGCCGGACGTAGGGAATCGTTGTGTACGTCACTCGGGGAGACTCCTTTCATGCACCCTATATGGAGTATATTGATAATGGTAATGACATTTTAGAATCGAATCATTTAATCGTTTGAACAGATTTGTTTAGATCGATACTGGATTCCTTACTATTTGTTATAACTTGAAAACAAGTTTATTTGTTAATTTAAAAAGTTAACCAAGGACTATTATTCAACGTGGTATTTTAATTTCCTTACACGTTTGGTTTCGTATAAATAGTTGCATATTTTTAAATCAAGGATCTCAAGTTTATAAATGTTGCAAAACGAGTTACATGCGCTTTGTCACGAAGACAATCCAATTTTAAGTGAGTCGTTTCTAAAATTATCATATTATTCTCATTTATCATGTCCCTGTCAATTGGGATATTGACTGATTTATTTATTTTTATATTTATATAACATAACATCACGCCTATATTACCCAGAAGGGAGTGACAGAGGTGTACAACACTCACATTTCACCTGTTATGTTTAGGCTCCATGGAGTCTATCGCCATCACCCGGGCAGAATTCCAACTCTGTGCTGCTATTGAGAATTTCCTCACGGAAAGTTCACAAATAATACCATTTTGCCCGACCCGGGAATCGAACCCGAGAACTCGCGGTGAGAGGCGCGCTACGTTAATTATTAGACTAACTTAGCAGTAAATTTAATATGTAAAGCTATCAATATTTTTTTTTGTGTTTAAAGTACATGGTAACGGTTAATATAATTAATTATCATAATCTATATATATATAAAAATGAAACCCGTTTTCCGTTGTCACGACTTGGCATGAAAGCGGCTTGACCGATTTGGCTGATATTTTTTTTTGTAGTTTTCTAATACTCTGTACAAGGTTGTTACGGTAAAAAAAAATTAAAAAAAAAAAAGTATTCATTTTATATGGGGGATATTATAGATTCCAGTTCAAATTGAATAGGTACGCATATATAAGATAGGTCAGCTATACAAAATAAAGTAGTGCATCAAATTTACGCTAAGGCGGTACGAAGTTCGCCGGGTCAGCTAGTGTAAAATAAAATCCTATTTTGATTTTCAAGTTAGTTACCCGCACTTGTTTGTAGGAATAATTTGTATATAATAATAATTAAGTTTTCATTCAAAAATTTCACTCAAACTAATTTTGTTCAAGTAAAGTGAATGTGTTGTAAATCGCTCGTGCACAATAAAATTTAGCTAAACTACTTTGAAGTGTTTAACTAACTTTGTTATACCAACATTTTGTCAATAATTTTCAAAAAAAATACCGACGACAATTATAAAAAAATTACTTAAAAGAAAGAAATACATAAGTAATATTCAACGTCTCACCTCATATGTGTACAACTTGAACAAATACAAGAAACGGGCTATATTTAAAGAATTATCTATCTCTATTTTCGAAGATATGTGTGTATTTATCATATAAATTATAGCTCGCTAACGATGAAGAAAAACATCGTGAGGAAACCTGCATGCCTCAGAGTGCCTAATAAGTGCTCGAGGGTTTGTGAAGTCTACCAATCCGCACTTGGCCAGCGTGGTGGACTATGGCCTAACCCTTCTCATCATGAGAAGAGGCCCGAGCCCAGCAGTGGGACATGTATTAGATATAGAGCTGCTATATAAGAATGATATGCGTTAATACGATGATAGACTTACAAATAACAAACCTATTTGCCGATGACCTTTACACGATCTTGCATAATACATAGACGTCTCTAACTCCAAGATTAAATAACTCCGATAAGCACTGATCCCAGGTGCTTTTTCATACAAACTTGTATGAATAATATAATATAGTAATTGGGTACAGATAGAATGATCGCCCACACAATGTTAAGGCTGAGTCCTTGATAGGCAAACGGAATGTAGCTAATATTGCGTAAAATTAACTGCTCATTAATTCGCACGCACGTTAATTCATTGATGATTTACAAAATTTACCAATAATTTAGGGTATAAATTACCTATTGGAAAATGTAAAAGTGTATAGAGTTTATATACTTTTTTAAAACGATGCCCGCAACAAGACTTAGCAAGAATATCTTGCTAAGGTGTCGCGTGGGTGTTCACAAACATACATTTCACACACACAAAGCACACCCAGAGTCAGAACAAATCTATGCAGATCACACAAAGATTTGTCCCGTGTGGGGATCGAACGCACAACACCAGCGCAGAACCTTTTGCACTACGCCAACCGTAGCCGCCATATGTGATGCTATGTTTAGCGTATAGATAAACATTGAGGAACATTACGATACTTGCATGCATACAAGCGTGTGCAAAGTTCTATCAAATAATAATATAATATTCTGTAAAATGACGGGCATGAACAATACTGTTCATCAAATCTCGTGCAATTTATATCATTTGTTTTAAAACACAGACTATCCGATATTCGGCTGTTTGCTTAGTCTGCCGACACCTTACACACGATATTCATCAAGTGAACTTTGACATTTGGATAAAATGTTAATACAGGCTGCGTACACAACAATTTGTTCATAAGATTTCTGAATAAGTTAATGGAAATTAGAAATAAACGAGAATTAATCTGTTAAATGTCACACTTTTGTGCTCTTATCTAATTTTATGTCGCCGTCTCTTGCTAATTTAAATGTCAGTCTGAAATGTGGGATGGAACCTTAATTTAATGTAAAATGTAAATCTTTATACCCCGTAGAAAATAAACATTGAACTATAGGGTTGATTTACAAAAAAAAACACCGAGCTGAATTGTGATGGGATCCTTGGGTACTCCAGTAAGAATCATGTGCTTCTGCCTGCTCTTATTCTCCTTAGCCAGCCGTCTCGCTATCAATCTCTCCCTTCTGTTTATATCACGTTTCACTCAATACATCCATCTTTTTTTCACTCCTGCCTCTTCCTGTCCATCCATCGACATTTATATTGATCATTTTGAACTGCCTATTGCGTATGTATGAATATTATTATGATGGAATGACCGTAATGATTTATGAAAGTCTATTAAAATACACACTTTTCAATATTACTTCTTCTTACAGATCAAAATGCGTACCTTCATCATCGCCGCCGCCATTCTTGCGATCGCCCACGCCAGGCCTGGTCTCCTCTTCGCCCAGCCAGCTTTCGAGCCCCTGGGCATCCAATACGCGTCACCAGGACTGGCAGCAGTTCATCCCCACCCTGCTGTGGAGCTCAATGCTGCCAGCGAAGCCTTACTGCCACGAGGCCTTCTGAAGTCGAGGGACTTCTATGACAATCCTTCCATAGCGGCTGGGCTTGCTAAGGAGTCTTGGTTCACCAATAAGGAGATGCAGGTAGCTATTATTATTACCTCCTCTTTTATATTATATTCTTCTATGTCTATGGCATGATACCCATGCGTCAGATATATAGAATAGACGTTACTCAGGGTGTATTGAAATAAATATAAGACATTTGTTCTCAAATGGCATGCACAAAGTTTAACTATTCCTTTTGTACTTTTTATTGCCGTGGTTACTAATGCTTTTATGTATAAAATTTATGATTTTGTAATTCAAGCTCATCGTTGTAATGTATTTTGTATGTAATAAAGATAATAATAGCAGCCCTGTACATGCCCTACTGCTGGCATGAAGGGTAAGGTCTTCATTTTATATGTATTGTTATTAAATTTAACTTTTTTTCAGGTAATTGAAAGAGAAGCAGAGAAGATTCCTCGCCAGAGCATCTACCATATTGTCAAGAACGCCGGCTTTCTGGATAGACATTAAATGAAGGATTCGTAAGTTGTTTGTACATAATAAAATATGAAATGTAATATTTCTTGATGATGTATTTTAAAGATACTGTTGCACGCTCTCTGATAATAGATATATGCGGATTTTTTTATGTATATTTTTATAAATGTATTTAAATAATATTTAAGTAAGGTTAATTTTTAGTTACATGCATGGTTCAAAAAGTTTTACATAAATATTTTGTCGTCAACTTGTTATTTTTCAAGTTAGCTCAAGAAAATTAGTAGTGTCTTAGATGTTTTAAGTGTTTTTAAATATGTATTTATTTTGTTACATTTTTGTTTCTATCAAATGTTTATATAAAAATAATAGCTATATAAAATTGTATACTAATAAAAGCGTTTGATAAATAAATAATTTGAATGCTTTACGTTAGATAGAATGATGTTATGATTATAATAAATATTAATAAGTTAGATTTAAGTTAGAATATTTTAAGATTCTAAGTCATAATTATACAAAAGGTGATTAAAGAAGTAACTATATATCTATTTATGCAACAATTTACATAATTATGATTTATTTATGTTTATATAGAAAACCCGTATACCTGTATATAATGTAGTATACAGGGTGGATGCGACAAAGCGACATTTTTTGAAACCAACGATTCTAAACATGGACACTGTTCATTTCCCCCCGGTTAAATAGTTTTTACGGGCAAAAACTCGCTTCGCGAGCCAATATAAACAGATAAATAAATATTATACAACTTTTACACAACATCTTCTAGTCCTAAACTAAGCAGAGCTTGTACTATGTGTACTAGAATAACTGATACTAATACATATGTACTTTTTCTTTTGTCAAATCATACTTATTATACATAGAATCACCCAGACCAATACAAACCTCCATGTTCATGTACAGAAAGATTTGTCTTGAGCTGGAATTGAACCCGTATCAGCGTAATCAGCGTAACCGACTCCGATATCCGGTCGTCGAATTTAATATTTAATTCGATCAATTTGTTGATAAAAAAATATCCGGTGGATAATAATATGAACAGTAATCATGTTTACAATCTGTGGTTTTTATAAATGTAGCTAAGTCACATCCACCCAGTATATAAGCTAGTAATTTAAGATAAAATCTGTGATCTCGAACAATAAGTACGGCTAGTAAGTTGTTGTTCTATTTAATAAATGTTTTGTATACAAATGTGTTTTATATGAGGTTTTTAACATCGCAGCCTGCGCCAATGGAGCTTTTCTTGAAGCTCCTGCCTCGTTTGCAGGTCACCCAACATTCGTGCGCTGGTTTTTGGATGTAGTCTGAAAAAAAAGAAAAAATTAGTCACACGACTACGGCGAAGCAAAAAGTTAATATGTTCGTTAGCGCCTTTTTTACAAAATTAATATTATTTTTTTATTATTTATTATTTATTGAAAAAACACTAAAGAAATATAAAGTTACATTAAATAAATTGAAAATATATACAAAGGTAAAAATATTAATATTAATTATTTTCAGTTTCTATTTATTTCAATTGATGATTAAAACAATTTGACAAAATGGCAAACAAACATGCATTTTAGTCTTAAAGATATTATTTGTCTATACAAATAGATAAAAACTTAATAATATTAAAAACTATTTTCTATTTTTTTATCGTTCAAAAAACGTAAATATCTAATTGATTATTTTTATAGCATTTGGTCACGCTTAGCAAAGCCTGCGACCAATATTTCACAGGTTCAAATCCTGGCGGTCCCATAATTTTTCAACTGTTTCTTAGTATAATTTGCTAAGCATAGCTAAATGCTATAAAAATAATCAATTAGAAGTTGATATAACGTACGCGTTCATTCTTTACAACATTTGTGCTGAATGTAACTTCGCCATGTTAGTTTGTATTGTACTTAAGATAGGAACGAATGGATGAACGTGACGACACGAAATGACGTAACATACAGTTGAGAAATTTAGGTCCTGGCAAGAAGCGACCGTAGCTGGTTAGTTCAAGCGACTGCCCGGTGTACAGAAGGTCGCAGGTTCAAATCCTGCCGGTCCCATGATTTTTTCAACTTTTTCTTAGTATAACGTAAAAATCGTTTTATAAATACAGACTATGCATAGAATCTGTGGTTTTAATTAATATGTCTATATCGCATACACCCTGTATTAAAGGGTGACATAGGAATGATAATAAATTCATGCAATACCTTTTAATTAATGACCAAGTTAAATGAATTAACTTCTACAAATAATCTTAAAACGTTTGGAGTGGCGCGTAATTGGGAACCAGCCAGCCTCGAGGCCGGATCTCGGATTGGAATTTAAGGCATCTAAGCTTTGGTATATATTGTTTTAAAGGTATTTTCAGCATTGGTTGGTTTGACATTATATTTAAGTTTATCCTGAGCCTGTTTTAAATTCGTCTATAAACGATACTCAAATGAAAACTCAAACAAATCGAAATGTTAGCTGTGTTCGAGTTTACGTTTGAATTGTGTTACCTTTTTATTCGGTCAAGTTATATTTTGACTGACGTTGACATGAAACAGACCCTATATAAAAAAATATAGTATGAAAAAACTAAAAAACACGCTTTTAAAGTACTTCTAATAATAAATAATATCTAATATAAGCTGAAAACGGTAATGAACAAAAAATACTAGTATTATTGTGAAAAAGCGTGGGTTGCTCGATAGACGAAAAATATAGCACAGAGCGCCCCACGCTTTTTCACAATAATACTAGGTATTTTTTGTACCCTTATAATAAAAACAATTTATTGTAAAAATTAAAAATGAAAATATTTTCTATAATATTTAAGTTAAAAAATTAATAATCCAGCAGGATTACGTTGGTCTAAACTCAATCGTACTGTATGTGACTAAGTGACTTATCACTCATCGCATAGGTGGTGCTAAAACCAAGTAACGTTCGTCTAGCAAAGGTATATTATATACCTATGACGCTGGCACAAAAAAGAGTTGCGAAATTATACATTAATACTATGACGCTGGCACAAAAAAGGTTTGTCTTGGGCTGGGTGTTTCTCTGTATAATAAGTATGTAGTTATAAAAGAAAAGTATATTATCTATTTATTTATTTATTTATTTATTTATTTATTTATTTATTTATTTATTTATTTATTTATTTATTTATTTATTTATTTATTTATTTATTTATTTATTTATTTATTTATTTATTTATTTATTTATTTATTTATTTATTTATTTATTTATTTATTTATTTATTTATTTATTTATTTATTTATTTATTTATTTATTTATTTATTTATTTATTTATTTATTTATTTATTTATTTATTTATTTATTTATTTATTTATTTATTTATTTATTTATTTATTTATTTATTTATTTATTGGAAGACCAACAGCAGTAACAATTAATATCTAGTAATTAAAATACTATGCAACATTCAGCCAATTACAGGGTATTATAGTATCAGTTATTCTATTAGCCATAGTACAAGCTCTGCTTAGTTTGGGACTAGATGGCGTTGTGTATATGTTGTGTAATATTTATTAATTATTATTAATATACATTTCCTATATAAGATGGTTTTTCATTGTATAGATGACCAGCTTATACTGGCAAAGTATAGGTTTATGTGTAGCCATATGTACCTACAATATCTATGCAACCAACGTATTACTAAAGCTATTAGCAATATACCGGAGCCATCAATTTTATAATTATTACGAAAGCAATAATTTCTAAACACATTAGAATTACTTTGATGAAGTAGATATTGCTGTTGATTATTTCACGATAATTAGACTAATAACTACATAGGAATGAAATAATATCATATGCCTTTTTGTGTTATCGTATTGAGGTCAAAGTATCTCGTAAAATTTATAATTTTCTTAATTTACATAATGACTTCATTTAATTTGAGATTTA
Organism: Hypena proboscidalis; assembly: GCA_905147285.1. Lineage (NCBI taxonomy): Eukaryota > Metazoa > Arthropoda > Insecta > Lepidoptera > Erebidae > Hypena > Hypena proboscidalis. The sequence goes on from LR990147.1 coordinate 6,737,166, forward strand.
GGTGCCAGCGTGCAAGCCTACATTAGTAGGTCTTAAATAATATCAAGAAATGGATACTAATATCCATATACGTATACATTATTCAACGTAATATCTCACTCCTTTGTACACATAAGTTTAACTTTAATACTACGAGTTTAACTTTAATAAGTTTAACTTTAATACGACGACCGGATGGCGGAGTGGGTAGTGTACCTGCCTGCGACGCTGAGATCGCGGGTTCGATTCCCGCTTAACACAAATCTTTGTGTGCATGAACATGGGGGTTTGTCTTAGTATGGGTGTTTTTATGCATAATAAGTATTTATTTACAAAAGAAAAGTATAATTATGTATTAGTATCAGTTATTCTAGTACCCATAGTACAACCTCTGCTTAGTTTGGGACTAGATGGCGTTGTGTGTAAGTTGTGAAAAAAAATATATTTTATATTTATTTTAATATTATTAAGTTTTTATCTAAAACGCTAAAATGCTTGTTTGTTAACGCCCAATTTTTAAAAAAGATATTTAAAAAAAATCTGTTTGTATCTAACTTAATTAATAATTAAAACAAATTTGACAAAATGGCCTTAAACAAACATGCATTTTAAACTAAATAATATTAAAGTTAAACACATATTATGTTAGTGTAAAAAACTCGGCTCTCAGAGAGCTAGTATTAACATCAAACATCCTTCGCAAAGGAAAATTCGCGGAATTCGTTTCCATCAATAGTGAAACACCTACGCTTGTATATATACCTACAGATAAGGCGCCCAAAGCGATAGCACGAAGGTTAATTACTACAAGTACAGATTGATCACTCGCGATTATCTGATGGCTTGGAGTCAAGTGTTAGTTACGTTACGGCTTCTTATCAATTAAAAATGTAAGTTAAAGGTTCTTTTATTATTTTACCTACATATTAATGAATCAAATACATTTAGTTTCAGATGGTTCAAGTCGTTCATTGAGAACAGATGTCAAACTGTGGTACTCAATGGCTACTCATCTAGGACGGTTTACATCCCTTCAGGAGTTCCTCAGGGATCCTTATTAGGACCATTGTTATTCAACATTTTTATTAATGACATTGGCTCCTGCTTCTTGTATACTAAAATTGTTTTATATGCCAATGACATGAAAATCATGAAACAGATAACCACTCCCTCGGACACTATCTTGCTGCAAGAGGACCTGGAGCGTTTCCAAGACTATTGCGTTCTCAACAAGCTTGACTTAAATGTGTCAAAGTGTTTCACCTGTTCTTTTACTCGCAAACCCAATCCAATAGAGTTCTGTTATAGGCTTCATGACACTCCTATAACTCGGGTCAATACCATCAGGGATCTTGGTGTTACCTTTGACTCAAAGCTCCTATTTGATGTTCATGTCAATGAAGTCATCGGTAAGGCGTCGAAAGCGCTGGGTTTTGTCCTCCGCGTCTCGGCAGATTTTAATAGCATTAAGACTGTCAAAATCCTTTACTGTGCATTTGTTCGAAGTCATCTGGAATACGCGTCACAAGTCTGGAATCCGAACTACAACACCTATGTGAATAGACTGGAAGGTATTCAGAGAAATTTTTAAGGCATATCCAATTCCGAGCTAAAATACGTTTACCTAACTATTATACCCGCTGTAAAAAATTTTACCTTCTTCCGTTGTCCGAACGAAAAAATATTGCTGATTTGTCCTTTTTATTTAAAACGATGACCGGATCGACCGACTTACCCGAGCTAGTGGGCAAAGTGGGTCTTCGAGTGCCGTCTGCGTTTGTCCGTAGATTCCACCTTCTTTACACCCCAATGGCAACAACCACCTATCGAGAAAACTCTTACCTGGTTAGAGCAACGCGATCGTATAATGCAGCGTGCCGGAGTGTCGAAATCGATATTTTCCATTCTAGTACTAATGTGCTCAAGAAAATTATGTGCAATGCATTTTTTGGCGAGATTTAAGTAAATTTATTTTTGCTTACATTGTAATTTCTGTGTTTTGTTTTTGTTTGTTTTTTTTGCGTGTATCTCATTGTTATAATTAATTTTTCATTTAATCTTTTATTTTTGTTCTTTTGCTGTTCGTTTTTAATTCATCTTTTATTGTGCTGTACTGTTTGTTGTCTTTTTATTATTATTTTTTTGCTATATGCTATGTTTATATGCGGAAACTTTTAATTGGCCTTAATAATGTTATGTTTGTTTTTCTAGTCTTAAGTTAGCTGTAAGTTTCCCTATCAAATAAAAATAAAATAAAATAAAATAAAATAAACCGACCGCATTTTTATTAATCAGATAGGGTGTTATTACATCTACTTCGATCAATGCATTTATCGACGCAACACAGCGCGCTGCGCATGCGTGGTGCGTTCTTAGTAGCTCTTTAAACTTCTATGCATCGATCGACGGTCGATGTCATAACACCCTGAAACAACATATACTATAACGTATACAAACAATTGAAAAAAAATGTGGCACCGGATTTGAACCGCGACCTTCTACACTCTGGGCAACCCTGCCGGTCCCATAATTTTTCAACTCTTTCTTAGTATAATTTGATAAGCTTTGCTAAATGGTATAAAAATAATCAATAAGTCCCTGAAACAGGTCAATAAATTAGCTGCTCTATGATAATGACGTCACAAACTAGCATGTATGCTCAAGGTGTGAGACAGCTCATAATAATAATAGCAACCCTGTATCTAATACATGTCCCACTGCTGGGCTCGGGCCTCTTCTCATGATGAGAAGGGTTAGGCCATAGTCCACCACGCTGGCCAAGTGCGGATTGGTAGACTTCACACACCCTCGAGCACTTTTTAGGCACTCACAGGCATGTAGGTTTCCTCACGATGTTTTCCTTCACCGTTAGCAAGCGATATTTCATATGATAAATACACACTTATCTTCGAAAAGACGAATCTTAACGATTTATTGATAGAGGTCAGGAGGGACAGCACATAGACCTAAATAAATTTGCAACACCCAAATAATAAAAAAAACAATTTATTGTAAAAATTAAAAATTAAAATATTTTCTATAATATTAACGTTAAAAAATTCATAATCCAGCAGGATTACGTTGGTATAACTCAATCGTACTGTATGTGACTAAGTGACTTATCACTCATCGCATAGGTGGTGCTAAAACCAAGTAACGTTCGTCTAGCAAAGGTATTTATATACCTATGACGCTGGCACAAACAAGAGTTGCGAAATGTTTTAGTCTAGCAGCATAAGAATCCATGACTGAATTGGCAAAGCACCTGGGTCGTATACCCAGGGGTTGCAAGTTCCCCACCAACCGGGTGTCCCGCGTTGTCGTCGCGGTGGGGCTTAGTAACCGTGGCTGGGAGAGCCACGGTGAAGCTAAGTGGACCCCGAGGAGGGGGCTGCTCTTCGGGCTTTTGGCGTCAAGCCCATGTGAGAGCAGCCCACGTTGCAGGGCCTATATGGGGAGGCACTGCAACAGGAGGGCCTGCGGTGTTGGCGTGCCGTGAGTCGGCACTGCGGCCGAGGAGTTGCGGGGCCGCGGCGGGAGAGGACTGTCGGTGTATCGTTGCCGCTTTCCCTGCCTTCCGCGGCCCCGGCGGGGCCGCAGCCGTTAGTACTGCGGCGTGGTGGGGTCGCAGGGGAAGAGGAGTGTCGGTGTTACGTTGCCGCTCTCCCTATCCTCTGCGACCGAAACGCGGTGGGCGGCGGGACGAACATCTGTTTCGCCGCGGAGGACCGGGCCGTCAGATACGGGGGTGTCTGACGGCCATTGCACGCGGTCCTCGGTGTCGGTCCCCCCACTTTTTTGGGCGCCATGAGGGGCCTGCCTAGGCGGGCATCGCCGGGGGGGTCGTGGATGTATGGCTATGTCGGTTTCCCATGACCCCCCCATCACTGCGAGTGCAGGAGCACCGCGGGGTTTTAGTGGGTATTCTCGTGCCGTTTACCATCTTTAGGCACGAGCGAGTCCCACATACCCACCCTACCCACCGGAGTGGTATGCGTAAATGCGTATATTTCCCCGCGCAAAAAAAAAAAAAAAAAGGGGTTGCAAGTTCGAATCCTGCTGGATATAAATTGTTCAACTTTAATATTATATAAAATACAAAAAGATATAGCAAAGCTATAGTTTGCTTTAAAATATTAGAAAAAAAAATATCTTTTGTTTTTATACGGCTCTGTTCGAAATAATCCTTCTGTTCAAAATAGTAAATTGTGGCACATATTAGATGGCGCCAGCGTGGGTGTCAAGTACCAGTCCCCGAAGAGCTCAAAGGAGTTTAAGGTTACAACTATTTCGTATAAAGCAATAGCTCTACCTACACTGGTTTCAGACGCTTTGATGATGAGCTTTAGTTGAAAACTGATAGGCATGAGTTAACTATGAAACAAAGAGCTTGGATGATTAGAAAATCTGGTTGTGACGTTTCGAGGCATTCAAGGTTTGTTTTTTAATGAATATATTTATTCAAAAAGCCGCAAACAGTATTTATTAGGGCAGCGATAGCCGAGTGGGAGACCTTAGGACTGCTAAGTCGAAGGACTCGGGTTCGATCCCACGGCACACACCTCTGTCAATAAATCGTTAAGATTCGTCTTTTCGAAGATATGTGTGTATTTATCATATAAATTATCGCTCGCTAACAACAAAACATCGTGAGGAAATCTGCATGCCTGAGAGTGCCTAAAAGTACTCAAGGGTGTGTGAAGTCTACCAATCCGCACTTGGCCAGCAAATTGAAATTCAAATTCAAATTCAAATTCAAATCATTTATTTTCATAGGCCCCAGGAGGCGCTTGAGCGTAGTGGACTATGGCCTAACCCTTCTCATCATGAGAAGAGGCCCGAGCCCAGCAGTGGGACATGTATTAGATACTGGGCTGCTTTTATATAGTATTTATTAGACGCGTTTTTAATTATACTGGGCTTAGATTTAGGTTCCACGTGTATGAATCGTTTTGTTTACGCACTAAAAAGAATACGTAAGTAGGCGAGTGAAATCGGCCAGACTTGCATACCACAGATATGTTGGTTCAGTGCGGAGATATGGTCTTTTGTTATGGGGGAACTCAACCGACATCATTAACAACTTTATCTCACAAAAAAGTGTATTAGAGCAATTTGTGGTGCAGCTGCACAAGATTCTTGTAGGCCACTAGATTTAAAAGATTAAAAATATTGGCGCTAACTTGTATGTACATACCTGAAATTTGGGTATTCGTTAAAAACACCCTTATTTGTTTGATATAGCCAGTAATAATAGTAGATTCCCCTCAAGAGATCCCACAAAAATAAAAGTAAATATATACTAATAGCTGTAGCTCTATACAAACCGCAGACAGAGTGACGACCGGGTGGCGGAGTGGGTAGTGTACCTGCCTGCGACGCCGAGTTCGCGGTTTCGATTCCCGCTTAAGACAAATCTTTGTGTGCATGAACATGAGGGTTTGTCTTAGTCTGGGTGTTTCTATTTATAATAAGTATGTATTTATAAAAGAAAGGTATATGTGTTACTATCAGTTATTCTAGTACCCATAGTACAAGCTCTGCATAGTTTGGGACTAGATGACGTTGTGTGCAAGTTGTGCGATATTTAGATAAGTGGAAAAAGGGAGGGGGGGGGGCCTTTGCCCTGCTGTGGGACACTATAGGCTCGCAATAATAATAATACCAAAAGCTTTAAAAGAAGTCACGAGTAGATGGAGTGTACCGACTTAAGCCACCAAAGCAAATACTTTTTTCTGTAATTTAACTATGCTTTTATTTGCTAAAGGACCAACATTCAGTAAAAAAAAAATAACACGAAACACGTGGGTTTCAAACCTCCTACGTCAAACTACATGAAATAATACTACACGATATTTTAAAAAATATAGCGTGGGTTTTAAAAAATCAACGTATAAAGAAGAAAATCTGAAAACGTGGGATGTAAAATAAAAATCACGTTGTTTTGAAATTCTAACATCTATATAAGGTCAAAGGGAAACTTAGATATTTATAAAAGTAAAGTGCAGATCACTCTGTTTTTATGTCTATTTAACACGCTTATATTAGCTTCACCTGTATGTATGTATGTATGTATGTAACCGACTCCTTTGGACTCGATTTTGACCCACTTTAAACGGACAGATTTCATTCAAATTTTGCACACCTGTCAAAGATTGATGACAATGCAATAATTCGATAAATAAATTAAAAAGAATTTTTCTTTTTTTCAAAACGCTCTTATAAATAAACCAAACTGAAAAGTAGAAAATAAACAGTAGTTTAAAAAACTAAAAAACACGCTTTTAATGTACTTCTAACTAAAAAGTGAAAAATAATTCCTTATATAAGCTGAAAAAAGCGTGGGGCGCTCTGTGCCATATTTTTCGTCTATCGAGCAACCCACGCTTTTTTCAGCTTATATTAGGAATTATTTTTCACTTTTTAGTTAGAAGTACTTTGAAAGCATGTTTTTTAGTTTTTTAAACTACTATTTATTATAAATCTGGCACTAAAAGGTCCTCCCAAACCACGAGCATTTATTTTGCTTATATTCTAAAGTTACAAACTCCAATATACAAAAGAGTGGAAGGAAACCGTGCATTTCAGAGCTCATACTTCATCATCTGCCGAAACTTTTCCTATTTTTTTTTTTTTTTTAAATTAAAAGCGACGCCCGCACTAGGAATTACTCCTGTGTCGCGGGGGTATTCACAAACATACAATTCACACACACAGCACACCCAGAGTTAGAACAAATCTTTGCGAATCACACAAAGATTTGTCCCGTGTGGGAATCGAACCCACAACACCAGCGCAGTTGAAAGCGGCGAGGTGACCGCTTAACCACTCGCCATCCGTGCACTCATTACATTGGGGTCGGCTTATAGTCCAACAGATTTAGCTGAATATCAGTATTTTACGTGGAGCGATTGCCATCAGAGCGCCACAACCCAGTACGAGGTAATACGACACTCTTTGTTAGACTAGTTGTCAGACTCTGACCTCTGACTACCCGTAATGTCTGCCATAGATTCGTATCAGTGACCAACTAGCAATGATACGAAATTTGAAATTGTATTCGAAATTTGAAATTGTATTCAACAATTATGTATTTCAGGCAACTGCTCGTCAGTCAAGAAGGCAAATTCTTATTTTTTTTTAAACGCCGCCCGCACTAGGAATATAGCTCGCGGGGGCGTACACAAACATACATTTCTTACACACAAAGCACACCCAGAGTCAGAACAAATCATTGCAAATCACACAAAGATTTGTCCAGTGTGGGAATCGAACCCAAAACAGCAGCGTAGTTGAAAGCGGCGAGGCGACCGCTTTAAGCTCCACATCAAATCTGCAATATTACATTTCAGGGTAATACTCGCGTTCCGGCAGCACCTTAGATTAGTGGAGTAAATAAAATTAGATAAATTAAGACAGAATTTTCGATTTCTTATTGATTATTTTTATGGCATTTAGCTATGCTTAGCAAATTCTACTTGCGAACTTCTGCACATCGGGCAGTCGAGTCGTCAAGAAATGACATAACATTCAGTTGATAAATTTAGGGTCTTGGCAAGAGAAGACCGTAGCTGATGGTTAAAGCGAATGCCCGGTGTGCAGAAGGTCGCAGGTTCAAAACCTGCCCGGTCCCATATCTTTTTTATCTATTTCTCAGTAGAATTATCGATTTTCTTAAAATTACAAGTGCCGTTAAACTAAAGAATAGTGCGTTTCCTATTTTAAAATGTCTTGACTTAAAAGCCGATTGGAGTAAATGATTCGATAAATTGAATCAGAATTTACGCTTTTACTAAAATAATTTTTAACAAAAAAAAACCGACTTCAAAAAGTAGATAAACTAAAAAGCAAAAAATAAATTTACTTCGCACAAAATAATACGTTTTTTCATTTAGTTAAATAGAAATTATTAAATATTTATTTTATAATTCTTAAGTCGATGCCAAGTAAAACAACCTTTCTACAATATCAAATTACAGTTCACACAGAAAGGGAGGCGTAGGTGTTCTAGTGCCCAGTATTGGTACTTACCACAGAAATATAACTAATATTCAGTCAGAAAAAAGTTGTTAGAACGATTGATATTATCTATACAGAGTTATTAATTGTTTACTTGGCACCGACTTTAGAATAATAAAATAAATATTTAATAATTTCTATTTAACTAAATGAAAAAACGTATTATTTTGTGCGAAGTAAATTTATTTTTTGCTTTTTAGTTTACCTACTTTTTGAAGTCGGTTTTTTTTTTGTTAAAAATTATTTTATTTTACGATTTTAAGTGATGGGTAGAACGAGCAAGAATGTTTCTCGAATGAGGAGACGACGGTTACTTGAGACGGAAAACTTATTAATAATAGACAAGAATTAAATCCTTTCACCTGACTATTGAGGGTCACGACCTTCCATCATCAGCTCATTTGACACAATAACTAGCGGTAGGAATAAGCGTACAGTAGTGAAATAATTATCCTTTAACTCCTAACTATTGAGGAGTTGACCTTCCATCATCAGCTCAACCACATAAAATTATTGCGACCAAGCGTAAACCCTGGCCTCGATTAATAAAATATGAGGGTTGCCCCCGATTTCTCTGGGATCCCATCATCAGATCATGACATGCTGACAATGGGACCACCTTTGAAATATTTACGTACCAACAGCTCACTTGACATCATAACTAGCAGTCTGAATATGTGTACAGTAGTGAAAGAATTATCCTTTAACTCCTAACCATTGAGGAGTTGACCTTCCATCATCAGCTCATCCACATAAAAATACGTAAATACTGGTGCAGCTTTAAAAAACACACTAAAAACATTACATGTGCCTATAAAATTCGAGGGTTGCCCTCGATTTCTCTGAGATCCCATCATCAGATCACGACATGCTGACGATGGGACCCTTTTGGAATCATCTCCTGTCCAACAAAAAAAGAATCATCAAAATCAGTTCATAAACAACGGAGATATCCGTGAACAAACATAAAAAAAAAGCAACATATATACGAATCGAATTGAGAACCTTCTCCTTTTTTAGAAGTCGGTTAAAAAGGGACTTAAACTGTGTTTACTAAAAAAGTGGGGAATAATTTATTGTAATATGACTTTTCTGTTTGACTGAAAAAAGATAATACGGTAAACACGTGGGATGTAAAATAAGAAGGCACGTCATTTATTAAGTCTGCCGACGTCACAGTTAAGCTCATCTATTTCAAATCTAAGAATAACGATAGTGAACTTTAATGTATACTATTTCTCCTTTGATGACAAGTCTAGTATTTTAGTGCTAAAATTAGAGAATTCGATCGTTGCCTAAATGGAGACAGCAGTATAAAAGATATATTTATTTTAGCATAGGAAGGTTACATTAGTCATGAATACTCTGATGTTTTCATAAAACTTAAGGGGGAGCAATTGGTTGGCTGATTTTCATACAAAAGTAATATGGGTTTGACATTTTTCAGATTTTCTTATTATATCTATTATTGGATAAAGTATAATGTTAATTCGCCTAAAAAAGAGTAAAAATAAGCTAGTTAGCGGCAGAGGTAGCCCTTGGGCCACCTCTTAGCCGTCAATATGTTTATTTTACAGAAGAAAAGTATTTTAATAAATAAGGATATTGTTCCTAGCCTAATGAAATAGTTTGCTAAATGACTTTTACTCCATATGTCTATTATGCTTGTATAATATGATTATGTCTAAGGTACTTATGGCAAAAAACATTATACCAAATTAATATTATACATAACTATTATTATTATTATAGGAAACCTTTTTTTTAACCCTATCCGTATTTTTAACTCTTTTTTGCGAACGTCACAGCAAACCCGACCATTTTGAAATCAAGAATAATAGATAGCGAACTTTAATGTATACTTTATTACAAGTCTTGAACTTAAAACTACTAAGATTAGCGCACTAGAGTTGACTAGACGATCGCCTGAATGGAGACAGCTATATAAAAGATGTCTGGATTTGAAGCATTGAAAGGTTGTTGCTCTGGCGTCCGCGAATTTGCCGAGTCAGCAAATTTAATGGCTATTCAGAAATGACAAGTCAATTTGTTGAGGGCATGGTAAATTTGGCTGTGACCTTAATTTGGAAGTAACTTAAGAGTCACTAATTGATTAGTGTTATGAATGTTAGTATATTTTATTATAGACTCTAGGAGCCTGGTAAAGCTTGTATATTGATATTAATCCCTTACTACTACTATTCAATAAATAAATAAATAAATATTTAAAAACTCACACACAACGCCATCTGGTCCTAAACTAAGCAGAGTTTGTACTATGGGTACTAGAATAACTGATACTAATAGATACATATATACTTTTCTTTTGTAAATACATACTTATTATACATAGAAACACCCAGACTAAGACAAACCCCATGTTCATGCACACAAAGATTTGTCTTAAGTGGGAATCGAACCCAGGTACACTACCCACTCCACCATCCGGTCGTAAAAGGTCAATGGTTCCTATGTTTTAAAGCTATTGTTTTTATTAACGTTGCTTGACCGGTGTCAACGAACTTTATAAAGGTTTGATTTCAATCAATATGCACCGGACTTATATTAAGGTGGTATATCGTAACTACATTTACCTTGAATAAAAAAAGTACTGAAAGTAAATAAATAAATAAAATTCTATTCGTACCTTTCTGACTATCACAGTTGAACTCATGCATGTCACAGACATCGATAAAGGTCCTCATCTCACCACACGAATCAATGCCGCACATCGGCACCTGATCGTGGCGACAAATCTTGGCTATGGCACACTCCTCTTCCAGCTGAAGATATTTTAAATTTGTAAGTATACATAATATGTATTGTATCTTAATGCATATAATATATGGATATTAATATATATTGTATGTATATATTGTAATATACATTTATTTATTTTATTTTAGTAAATATTAAATTTATTTATTTTATAATCATATTTACCGACAATCTATTAATAGCATCATTTAAATAGTATTAGCAGTGTAGTTTTGTATAAGTTTTATTTAAAAATCATTTAATTTTCGATACTTATGCACCTACCCGAACATATCTCTGCACCACCTTAAGGTTGACTGGTAGAAAATGCCTTTGGCATTAAGTCCGCCTTCGACACATGTATCTGTGCGAAAAGTTAAATAAATAAATAAATAAATAAATATTCTACTCGTCTTGGTCCCTGGTTCTTTGTGTATTTAACAGAGCGGCCCACACATAGCGTTGCTTCGATATGTCACGCCACGCGGTTGCGTCACTGTCACACAAATCAATGCTGTATATTTACATGCACACACACACATGGAGCCGCGCGCCAAGATGATTTGATATATCTATATTCTATACCATCTTTTAGTACCTAACTATAAAAATGTAAATGTAAATCATCATCTGCCGAGCCATTGCCTAATTACATAAGAGATCAGCTACTAGTCTAACAGCTTTAACTGAATATCAGTATTTTACGTAGAGTGACTGCAATCAGACCTCTTCTTTGTTAGACTTACAATTAGTACATAGGATATAAGAAAGACGTTACTGATAATCAGAATCCATAAAGCTTCAAATTTTGTTCGTCTTTTACTAAATGAGTAATAAATCTGATAAACTGCAGTTATCAACAATGAAGTTGAATCGAAAGTAGCTTTATTTAATTTACTTTGTTATACAGTAAATTATACCAAACTTAGGACAAGTGTCACCAGATCCCCATAAAGTGTCAGATAACTTAATGCAACCCATTTGTTATTTTATGTTTGTTATATTCATTTATTTATTATGCACCTACCTTTGTTCTCTCTGCATCAGGTTGACTGTTAAAAAATGCCTATGGCATTAAGTACGCCGTACAATATTTTATGAGCAAGAAGTATTAAAATAAATAATTATTAGAAATTCCGAATAGATCGTTCTGATCGAGATTATCTAGAACTGGTCCTTAATCCAATCTATGTCCCTTAACTTTTTCTATACCAACAATAAAATGCCTGTACATTTTATTATTTTTCTCTTTGCTTTAACACAAAAGAAAAGATTACAAGCTGAAAGTTACATGTACTAATCTCTCACTGTTGATATATTTATATTAATACCCCAACTTGTGGTATCGAAAAGGGATTAATATAAGTTGAATGATATTTGTTTGCCGTCTACAGCAAAGGTCAAAGGTCAAGGGTCAGACAATATTGTGTAGTATGTCAGCCGGGTCACCGGGTATAATTAAAGTAAATTGCTAACTTTTGGTATCGGATTACCGTTTATCGATATTTAAGGACCTGTTTCTGCTATTATTCAGGTTAATAATAATTAATCAGGTTTCGTTACCGAAGCAAAGCAGGGAAGAGTTGTGAAAATAACGAATTCATTTTCGAATTTTGTGAAAACTAGTCTTTATGTAAAAAAAAATACACAACCTCAGCTCGCGGCGCTGCCCTCGTGTTACGTCAATAAGAAGTAGTATATTATCCTAAGTTAGTATCCTTTATAGTCTAGGCCTCTATTTAAGATCTTTTCTAATTCTCATGAAGATTTTAAAACAAGCTATGAAATGTACCTTTTTACTGTCCACATGAGCAAAAGTGTTTCCAACAATGGATAAAAATGCTATTGCTTGAATTACCAGATATTTGAACATTTTCAGCCGAGCCCGCGACGACAAGGATTTTGTTGAAATTGTATGAGAACCAATGATATTATAGAACTATAGATATGTTACGTTCATAGAAATTACGATTTAAATCCGTTCCGAGCTATTCCAAATTGCACACATTGACAAATGTAACTGATAAGTAAAACAAAAGATACGAAATAGCACGCAAATGAAAGAGATAGCTATAGTTTTAATGATTGCACTTCAGTGGTACGCACGTGACTGCGCTCGACGCAGGCCACACGCAAACTAAACACAAGACGTCCCAATTGGGACGTATTTGAGTATTCACAGCGCGAGCGCTTATAACATTATCTGCTTTTGTTTTTATATAATATCATTGATGAGAACATTATATGCAACTAAGCATATCGTCAATTCTACGTTTATGTGTACTGTCAGATTTTAGTTATGCTACGGTCTTATTTGTTACAATTTAAATATGAATTTAAACAATTGTAACATAAAAATACTATCGCTTCGTCTATGACTTGTTTTTAACAACTTTATTATTTATCGATTTTATTTTTCGCAAACATTTTTACGAACTTGATTTTAAGGTCGTTACTATTTTAATGTTCTTGTTCGAGAAAACTACAAAATTTACGAACAGTTTTACTGTATCTTGGAAGTTATAAAAAAACATTTTTAAAATTGTATCCAATTCGAAAAGTTTAAACTGCTGGCGAGTTTAAACTTTTCGAATTGGTTAGTTATTTATGAATAATGATATAGATGCTTTAAAATATTCATGTTCGTAAGGGTGTTTTCACACCCATCGAAAGACGTCGATTCGTTGATACTAAAAAACTGAAAGATTATGATTCCTTGTGATGAAATCTTAGTTTTTGGAGTTGTTTTAGATCATGTGTCTCGTCCTGAAATGCAGAGTAATTTTTACCAACTTCCAAAAAGATGGTTCGTCGTGTATATTTTAAATGTTATCCAGCGATTTCTCCGTCATTTGTGAACCGATATTAAACATTATTATTTGAGAGAGTGTACTTCCGAAATGGTCTTATATCCATAAAATAAGGATCTGATAAAGTAAACCCGAAGAAATCGAGGCCAATTCTCAAATTTTATTTGTACTTTCAGTGTTTTTTTGTATATGTTCTGAAACTCTTTAGATATTTTCATCTAGCAGTCAGCATCATAAGTTGCTGAGCAGATGCTAGAAGGTACAACTCCTCAATGGTAAGGACCTTACCACCAAACTGTAACACATTTGGCGGCAGAATAAACGGTGGTGCTGCCATCCTCGAACTCGTTCACTAGGGCTCTACCACCATAATTTGACAGGAAACTACCCCATTGCGTGATATTAATATTAGGCCCAGAAATATATACAGAACAAACTTTTTTAGATGCTCAGTCATGAACTCTAGTTACAAATAGGTCGTTGTATAAAAAATACTGAAAATAAAAAAAAATATTAACAGGAAAAGATAAATAATAAAACAAGCAACTTAAAAATTATCTATACTCTGGCTTTAGGATTTAAATTACAGTCAGTTCTGAACTCTGGTTTCTTGAAGGATCTTCCTCTCTTGCAAGTCACCCAGCATTCGTGGATCGGACGTGATCTGAAATCTGATAGGCGAAAAAAACATTTTAAAATGATGCTTTTTTAATAACTAAAATTCCTATTTGTAACAACTTAATTCTACGATTTTCAGTTTATTTATAAAACTTTTGTTTTAAGAGAAAGTAGTCAGCAACGTTTAGCTTTCTAATTTCGTTTCCTTCAAGACTTTCTTAAGACTAAATGGAAGCAACGCCAAGAACATAACGTCTGAAAAAGGCTAGTAGTGGGTGCCGCCTCTACAATTGATTAAACCTTTATGAATAATCTTAGTCTTTAGATATGTAAATAAAAAAACAGGAAGATTGTTTGTTAGTCTATCTCTGTTACAGCAGTTTCATAGGAGATCAACATACGGTTTTCCAATATTGTTCAATACCATACCTTTCTTACTATCGCAGTTGAACTCGTGCATATCACACGTGTCAATAAAGGTTCTCATCTCACCGCAGGAGTCGATGCCACACATTGGCACCTTGTCGTGAATGCATAGGTCTGCTATCTTGCATTCTTCTTCGTTCTGAAAAGTTAAATTATGTCTATTAATAGGTGAAAATTCTTCTGACTGAAAATCGATGACACTGTAGATTAAGCACGTGATTTAGATGCCACAACCGTGCTGTTTGGATAGAAACAGACAATTGTACCTATGAAAACAGTCGCCAAATTGCCGATCACCTATGCCTATAAAATGTGTTATGGCCCTAAGGTGGGATAATAGAGCTTCCACTCTCAAGTGGATTTTCAAAAAATACGAAAATTCTTAAAAGAGATGAGTAGACAAAAGTAAGCAACGTTGCGCTATGTATAACACTAATTTTAAAACGGTTAAAACATTCAAATTATTAAAAAAATCTTTCACATCGTCATAACATACACATAACGTGTAGAAAAGTTAACACAATAATCTACCAGTCAATAAACAACACAAATAGAAATTGTCTAAAAATAACCACGACACCAATAAAAAATAATAATGAAACCTCCATTAATACAGTAACAGCATAATAGTGGTAGTAATAACAGGGTTGATATTACTTGATATTTTCCTGACATACACTAAGAACTCTTCTTGAATACGTAACGCGCATCCTCTTTAAATATTTATTAGTTACAACCTTATGTTTACACGTGGCGTTACAGGGAAAGTTGTATAAGTTTTTTACTGGTGGTAGAGCTCTTGTGAATGAGCTCGAGGGCGGCAGCACCACCGTCTCACCTTTAACCTGCCGCCAAATAGTAGTGCTTCCATTACTGTGTTCCGGTTTGGTGGTGAGATCAGGCCCTGAAATTACTGGCACATGAGGCATACCAGCTGCCCTCAGCTGCAGCGACGCATCTATAATCTGCTTTTGTGGATTGTTGATGTCCATGGGCTGTACTCCACTTACCATCAGGTGGACTACACGTTCGTTCGCTGTGGGCGTAGAATGAAAAAAAAAAAAAAATTTTCTTTCATCGCAAACTCGCCAAGGCACATTTATGTGGTGTTTATGTACATTTATTTGTGGCGGTATCCGCACATAATAAATGACGGATGAAATTCAAAATTCAAAAATTTGACAACGTCAAGAAGTGACACACACGTCACAAATATCAAAGATGGCTGAATCGCGATAACGAAATATTCACAGCAAGTACTTATAAATACTACTTCCAAGACGCTACCTTTGAACAGCTGTCCGCCAGGCAATACCACTGAGCCTGGTCGGAGGATCCTCCCTTTGTGGTGGAGGAACATCACACCTTGTTCCTCTACATATTTCAATCAAGTAGAGAAATCACGGCATGATCTTTCATCCACTCACTCAGCTTTGAGTAGGTGTGAATGAATTTACATAATTTATATTTCATTCCATCGAAGCTTCAAGATGACGTTTAAAGTCCACATGTGAATTTTTACTTGTCTTGTAGTAAAGCTATCAAATAAAATGTATGTAGCTGGCTTGATGGTACAGTGGTTGGCTTATGGGCCTCTCACCATGAGGTCTCGGGTACCGTTGGCAAAGTGGTCAGGAAATTCACAATAGCAGTACGGAGTTGAAATTGTGTCCGATGGATGGTGATAGGATCACCACCTATCTCATGGTACAGTCGGCCAATGAGTTGGGTATGCAGGGCAAAAACTTCTCAGTCATAGTAAAGACTTACGACACCAGTTATGGATAAGTGAGATAAATATCTAAATAGTGGGTATATTACACTTATTTAATATGAAATACAAACTTGCATATCTATTGCAGTCAGTTTTTACTATGGCGTAGAAGTTTTTGCCCTGCATACCTAATTGCTTGGCCCACTGTACCTAAACATTACTGCAATGTGGGTGTTGTACACCTCTGCCACACTCTTCTAGGTAATATAGGCGTGGTGTTATGTTATGTTAAAATGTATGTGAGTACTAAACATTGACCAGCAAGGCAGCAATAATTACAACGTCCCGTAACTTAAGTGCAAGTAATTTCCGAGTTTCAATTTTCAAAGTTGTAATAAATAGTTTCAGAATCCACATTTTCACTCGACACCGGTGCAGCGGTATCCGGGCAACCTTCCAAGAGTGAAAAGCACATAACTAACATAAGTATAGTACTTTCTTGTTTCAATTCTAAGCTGTTTCAAGGCAAAAGTGAAAACGTGCTAAAAAGTAATTCTTTCTAAAACTTATTTTTTTGTGTTTGAATTATTGTATTTTATATTCGGTCAAGTAATAATGTTTTCTGACATTTATCTCTTTCTTTATCTTTGTCTATCTTGCAATTGTTATTGTGGTCGTATTATATATGACCATTGAAAGTGTCATTGATGTGATTTTAGTTATTTGACTTATTAGAAGTATCTAAATGGTTCAATTATGGGTAATGCGTATGTATTCGCCACTAGGGGAGCTTGTGTAGCGTAAGGCCTCCGAAATGTCAAATGTCACTATTTGCGGATTTGCTATGCGGTCATTGAATTTATAAGTGTCTATAGAGGCACAGTTCCTTAGGGCGTTCTGAAGACAAAGCGACAGAGAAGGCATTTGTGCATAAGGCACGTATGAGCATAAGAGAGACGGACGTATTAATAATATAACTTGAAATTGGAACAAAGAAACCTTACTCCTTAATAATTTTTGTTCCAAAATGTTTGTCATTAAATCGCCCTAAAGAACAGTGTCTCTGTAATCACTACATAGTATACAACAAAGTCGCTTTCTCTGTCCCTATGTCCCTATGTATACTTAGATCTTTAAAACTACGCAACGGATTTTGATGCGGTTTTTTTAATAAATAGAGTGATTCAAGAGGAAGGTTTTAATGCATATTTAAAGTTTTGTAATGTGATGTCGTAACAAACATATTTTTCTGCGCTTACATTGCAAACACGAATAATCTGAATGGTTGGGATACTTTAATGACTATCAACAAACTTCGACAGACCTTACTGGTGACTGTACGGAGAAACCGTACACCAAAAGCAATGTCAGCATTTACATGCGCGCGGACAGTGGGCGTGTGTCTTTACCTAAGCATTTACGTTAGTTCGCGATCTTTACGCATCGGCTAAAGACACGGCTCCACCAAACCGCGCGCGTAGCCTTCTTTTATCTATCATTACACGTTTAAGTACTAATTTACGTGTTTCATTTGTGGACCTTAACGTTAGGCTCTACATTTTGGTCCTTCGAGCCGGATGTAGACCGGACTGTAGAAGTGTCGCCACCTGGTGCAAGCACCCATGGTCGCGCAAAAAATATTTGAATTTATGTACAGTACAATATTCACGAGTGTAAAAAACTTGAACTCAACTTGGCTAGCATAACGCGTGCGAGATATATTTTATCGCGTTTATGTCATACTTTTGTATGGGGAAACAGGCATAAACAACCGAGAGGTATAAAAACACACTAATGATGTACTGTAATTAATTATTCAAAAGCTGTACTTTCAACAACTTTTTGTGTAATTAAAATTATGTTAGAATTCATAGAGTTCGTTCACATGAATAAACTTGTACGATAGGTGGAACAAGTTGTTCTACAAAACATCATGCCTATATTATGCAGAATATAGTGCCAGAAGTGTATAACACCCACCTTTCTCCTTAAGGTTATAGATGTCTTATGAACTTAGCACCACCGTCACACTTTAAAGCGATGTAGCCACGCGTTTCTATTATCATGAGCTGTAGTAGTTATTATTTATTATCAGGTAATAGGTACTCGGTCATAGCCGGTACGGTAAACGTAGTAGATTTAACATTACGCTTAACTCAACGGCAGTGGAGCAGCGGGGTGCATGAAAGGAGCCTCCCCGAGTGACGTACATAACGATTCCCTACGTCCGGCGCACCCTGGGCAATTCGCGAGTTCTCCAAAGCGAATTGGCTAATCCTTTCACCACGATGGCTAGTCAAAATTTAAATTTGACTCAGCCATCGACACGACGAAGAAGAAGAAGTGGAGCAGTAACCTTTTTTTTTTTTTTTTTAATTGCTTACTAGTAATTTGCAAATACAAATTACTAGTATTCTTGTTAACCCCCTCCAGCTTAGCTTAATTCGCTTGTGTTAGGAGGAAGTTCACGTCCCCACCAACGGGTCCCGCGTTGTCGTCGCGGTGGGGCTTAGTACCCGTGGCGCCCCCGAGCCACGGCGAAGCCAAGTGGACCCCAGAGGGGGGCTGCTCTTCGGGCTTTGGCTGGAAGTCCATGTGGGAGCAGCCCATGTTGCAGGGCTCTTATGGGGGGGCTCTGCAACAGGAGGGCCTGCGGTGTCGGCGTGAGTCGGCACTGCGGCCGAGGAGTTGCGGGGCCGCGGCGGGAAAGGACTGTCGGTGTTCCGTTGCCGCTTTCCCTGCCTTCCGCGGTCCCGGCGGGGCCGCAGCCGTCAGTACTGCGGCGTGGTAGGCGGTGGGACGAACATCTGTCTCACCGCGGAGGGCCAGGCCGTCAGATACGAAAGTGTCTGACGGCTTTGCACGCGGCCCTCGGTGCCGGTCCCCCACATTTTGGGGGCCATGAGGGGCCTGCCTCGGCGGGCAAGGCCGGGCTGCGGTGTTGGCGCAAGCTGGCACTGTGGCCCGGTGGTTTACGGGGCCGCGGCGGGTAGGAGTGTCGGTGCGCGCGTCGTTTTTCGATGCCCCGCATTCCCTGCCTTCCGCGGTCCCGGCGGGGCCGCAGCCGTTGAACTGCGGCGTGGTGGGCGGCGGGACCGACCACCTGTCTCGCCGCGAGAGGACCAGGCCGTCGGACATGGGGAATGTCCGGTGGCTTTGCACGCGGTCCTCGCGCTGGTCGGTGGCTTGCGCCAGCCCCCTCTTTGGGGGCCATGAGGGGCCCGCTTTGGCGGGCATCGCCGAGGGGGTCGTGGACGTAAAGGCTGCGCCAGATTCCCATGACCCTCCCATCAAGGCGAGTGCGGGAGCACCGTGGGGTTTTAGTGGGTATTCCCGTGCCGTTTACCATCTTTGGAACGGGCGAGTCCCACATAACCACTCTGCCCTTCCCCGGGGTGGGGTGGTATGCGTAAATGCATTTCCCCACGTAAAAAAAAAAAAAAAAAGGAGGAAGTTCACGTCCGTGGTGTAATGGCCAGGATTCGAACCCACGACCTCTTGATCGTAAGACCGATGCCTTATACATTGCGCCACGGCCTTGGGAGCAGCTCAATCAGTTAATACAACGAATTCCACCCGGAGGAAGTCGCGGGCGAAAGCTAGTTTGTAATATTTACGATTATTATTTAATAAATTATTACCAGTAAGTAATTTATAAAGAAATAATAACAAGGACTTACTTTCAAAGCTTCACTGTGCGCGCTGATAAGATGTGTACAATGTGTGACCACTCCTAAAAAACATTACAAATAAGGATAGAATCCCAAGCGCCGTGTATTCATACAAGCGTAATATGGGTTAAACTTTAATATTATTAAGTTTTTATCTATTTGTATAGATAAATCACATCTAAAACACTAAAATACATGTTTGCTGGCGTCCATTTTGTCAAAATTGCTTTAATCATTAATTGAGTGCCACATAAATTCAAGAATTAAAATATCATTTTGAAAAATGGCAGCCAACATACATGATATATGGTTTTCTATAAAAATAGGTAATGACTCAATCATATTAAAGTTAAATTCATATTACTTTTGTATGGAATACAGCCAAGCAATTGTTCCCCCTAAACGTTTTGTTATTAAAGTCGTAGTAAAGCTGCAAGATATATATTATTGTTTGCTTCAAGCCGTTCACTATACATAATGTTTCTTAGTCCAATCTATTGCGGTTTACATAGTACTCTAGCATATAAATATGAAGTATATAACCCGAAATTGTGACTCGTGGCATTGTCTAGACCAGAATAAGTATCGTATGATCTCATATCCACTAGGTTAACGCATAGAATGATACAACTGCGACTTTTGCAAAAGTTAAAGGACATTTTCTGCTTTTCATTGATCTAACCTCCATATTTCTATTTGTAACATGCCCTTATAAATATTTAATAAAAATAATATATTGCCGGCAAAACTTACCCAATACGATAAAAATTAACATAATGGCACGTCATACTCGCGTATGCATTTTTGAAGGATGTATGTGGAAATAAAGAAATAAACTGTTTTACATTTTATTTATTCAATAAAATATGTTATATGTGTTGTAACTTATTTATTGGGTAGAAATGACGAAAGGAATAAATTGCTTCTTGTTCAGTGATAATGTGTTATTTTACTGACGAATAAAAGCATGACACCGCACCATGACGTCTTATTGCTAATCAATGTAATTCAGCTTAGATACAGACTTTGCTACAAAATATTGGCAAAGGCCCGGCAGGACAGACCTGCATTGGTATTCCATAAATGAAATCATACGAAATTTGAATTTCTGGTAATCAAATATCGACCGTATAAGGATGCACTAAATTGGCGCAACCGACAGTTTCCCTTACAGAATCGCGTCATTCATTGTTGCCGCGTCCAAAAACATATCAACCGATTCTTCGTTTCTTAGTTTAATTAATTGCAAATCACGCTATATGCTATAAAATTAATAAATTAATTATAAAAATCTAATTTTAACATAACATTTAAATAAAATATAAAAAATATGAATGTATAAAGACAACGATTAAAATATTTGCGAAAAATATAATAATGTTCCGCTACCCAGCTCATCCCACCAAGTCTCTTTCATTAGGACATATCTCATCTTCCTTGACGTGCCTGAAAACTAAAAAAAAATTATCATTATAAATTCTCAATTAGAGACACTCTTACGTTATCTTTAGACTTTAGAACAATGGCACTGAGCTGTTGTGAACGAGATGGGGGAGGGAAGGCACTGCTGCATTCTCGTATACCTACCCTTGAAATTTTACTACGCAGTGATTGATTGCACTATCGATTTTCTATTCGGTGAAAGAGTCAATAGCAGAGATAAGTTTGAAGAGAAGACTTATCTACCAGCACTTTGGTCAATACTCCTTCAAAACGGTACTGTTTCTGAATCGTTATGAAGATTACTACGAGCTTGTATAAGTACTTTTTCTTGAGTTTACTACATCCTTAGTATTGTAAGAAACACAGACTGCATCTTTTTTTCATTGCTCCTACTTCTTTTCCCATTCAAATTGTATACTGTATTTACAGTAGTTATTAAAATTACTATTTTCGACATTATTTTGTTGGGGTAACACGCACGTACTACAGTATTTCTCTTTTTTAATTTTGTTTTTTTATTTTACTTATATTTGAAAATTTGTGACGACCTGTTTCGATGCTTGAATCTTTGTTACACTGAAACGAAATTTGGAACACAGATTGGCATCGTTCGAATACGTGCAGAAGCTTTTTCTGATTCCTATGAAACGAGTAAAAAATATTTATATTACCCATATTATGTTCACAGGAATACTCATAGAGATCGCACAGATCCAGGAAGGTCCTTGCCTCGTTGACAGACTTGCCGCAAGCCAGGACTGTGTCGTGAAAGCATACATATGCGTGCTCACATAGTTTTTTAAGTTCAGACTGAAAAATAATGGAATGAATGATGAATTACCACTTCGTTTTAAAAGCATCCAAAGAGAAACGTAAGCTTTTCTTGAGATACTTCATATTGAACCATTTTGCTTTACAAAATATACGACACAATTAAGTTTAGGATCAAAAAAGTGACGGTAAACTAACTGGTCAAAATAATATTAAACAGGGTTAAAAGCAATCAATACAAATAAACAAAATTGAATTGTCTGTTTTCAAAATAACAACGTTTTTTCATGGTATAGTTGTTTTTACATGGTACAGTTTTTAAAAAAAAGAGCGGAGTAGTAATGTTGACTGGTCAAACCGCGGGCGCAGCTGCTACTTATTTTAACTTAATTCTTCGTATCAACAAGATTTTAGAATCGTCTAAGAAATTCAACGGAGATTAGGAGCCATATTAAAAGTTACCGTGTACTTAGTTTCTTCCATCATCATCACCATATTGAAACTAAAACAACTTACCAAATGATTTTTATCGCCAACAATATGACACTGTACCAATAATATTTGTTGTAGAACATACAACAAAGTGCCTACAGTTATAAACATGGTGGTCTTGTGCCAAGCATTCTGTTGTATACGACTAGTGTCAACAAAGTGCCGTAAGCTAATAGAACTTAGTACAATGAGAGGATGTTTGTCTTGGTAGAATAGGCTGGTGATGGGTTATTCTAGGATTTGCGGAATGTTTCATAATATTGCTGTGATTCAAATACATAAACATGGATTAAAAACACACTAAGTGTCATAGAATCTATGTATGATGCATAATAATAGCAACCCTGTATCTAATACATGTCCCACTGCTGGGCTCGGGTCTATTCTCATGATGAGAGGAGTATAGCTATAGTCCACCACGCTGGCCAAGTGCGGATTGGTAGACTTCACACACTCTGAAGCGCTTTTTAGGCACTTTCAAGCATGTAGGTTTCCTCACGATGTTTCCTTCACCGTCTTCGAAAAGATGAATCTTAACGATTAATTGATAGAGGTCTGCCGTGGGTTCGAATACGAGACCTTTGACTTTGCAGTCCTACAGTTGCCCACTCGGCTATAGCTGCTTTTTTTTGTAGTATGATATATAGTGTGAGTATAAATCATGTTGCTGAGTTGGTACTGGTACCGGGCAGAATCTTCTTCTTTCGTATCAATGGTACTACAAACTTATATTACTCCCGCCCCGTGCGTGGCCACACCAATTGCGCATTCTGTAGCGTCGTACAGATCGTGCAAAGAGCAGCTGTAAGGGCAATTAGGGCAATTTAGCAGATGTGACATCGTTTGTTGGGGAGCACCGCAGTCACATTGGATCTGGTCCGTTATTATACCCCATTTCTCTAGATTGTGTCTGCAGCGGCCTACTTGAGTTCTCAAGCGATTTAGCGATTTCCATATAGACCACTGCAGATTTGACCCAGAGGGCAGATGCTCCTTAATCTGCACAAAATCGGGCGGTGGCGGAAACTTTTCTTGCCACATCTTTTGTCTAGCACTTGTTGGTGGTCCCTCAATAGCGCAAGTAGAGTTCAGGAAACTTCGTCTGCTTTTCAGTCGCACTGGGGGTGTTATATGCCCGTAAAGAGGATGCCGGCTGTCCAACTCTTGAACCGATTTCTCAACGCTACAGCAAACGTCTCTCTGTACACTTGGTGGTGCAATACCTGCCAAGGGATAGAGCTTCTTAAGCGGTGTTGGTTTCAGGCAACCAGTTATGAGGCGGCATGTTTCATTGAGGGCAGTGTCGACTTGTTTGGCGTGGGTAGATTGGTGCCACACTGGGCATGCAAATTCACCAGCTCAAAAGCATAGTGCCATGCCAGTAGTACGGACTACGTCGGGTGAAGCTCCCCAATGTGTTGATGTTAGGCAACGCAATAGATTGTTTCGCGTGCCGACTTTTTGCCTTGTCACCTCACACTGTTTTTTGAATGTTAAGGCTCTATCTAGGGTGATACCTAAGTATTTGGGGAATTCATGGTGTTTGATGCATGTCCCGTGCCAGGTGATGTTAAGTTTTCTTTCGGCTGAGTGATTGTGCAGGTGAAAATAATAATAGTTAGTCAAAAACATAAGCTTTTGATACGATTTAAAAGCATAGAAGTAAAATACGATTTAAAAGCATAGAAGAATTTGTTATTTAAAACAAACCTCACAAGGTTTAAGCCACCAATATTTTTTCTAAACAATTTACATAACATCTATATTACCCAAAAGGTTTTGGCAGAGGTGTACAATACCCACATTTCACTTGCTATGTTTAGGTCCCATGCAATAAAGGGTGCCCAGAGAATGACGATACGATAGGCTCTATCGTCATCCACTGGGCGCAATTACAACTGTGCTGATTGTGAATTGCCTGACGGAAAGTTCACAAATAACACTTTGCCCGACCCGGGAATCGAACCCGAGATCTCGCGGTAAGAGGAACATACGCTAACCACCTAAACATGACGACCGGATGGCGGAGTTGGTAGTGTACCTGCCTGCGACGCCGAGGTCGTGGGTTCGATTCCCACTTAAGACAAATCTTTGTGTGCATGAACATGGGGGTTTGTCTTAGTCTGGGTGTTTTTATGTATAATATGTATGTATTTACAAAATAAAAGTATATATGTATTAGTATCAGTTATTCTAGTATACATATTACAAGCTCCGCTTAGTTTAGGACTAGATGGCGTTGTGTGTGAGTTGTGAAATATTTATTTATTTATTTATAACAGGTGAAATGTGGGTGTTGTACACCTCTCCCACACCCTTCTGGCTAATATAGGCGTGTTGTTATGTTATGTACGTACTTTGAATGGTAACATTAAAGGAAAGGATGACAAAAACAAATACATCTAATACATTAGATTTATTAATATACAAAAGTAAAACAATTAAATGAGTTTAATATATTTTTGTTTGTTTACATAAATTAATAATTGATTTAATCATCGAAATAGCTGGTTGTGGGTCGACGAGATACGGTCAGCATGGATCTGTCTTCGGGACACGATGTTTGCTTGTAATCTGAAAGTTCATAGAAAAGAAAGTTTATAGATAATAAGGGCGATGCTTTCAGTCTCACCAGCCGGGCAAACAAGGGCAAGATAGATTAAGTCGCGTTTTTGTCATGTTTTCCCATATAAAAATATGACAAAAAGATGACTAAATCTATCTCACGCTCATATGCTTCCCTTCAGGAGGTGCTACTGTAGAAGTTTGTTGTCTGTCAAAGTTTGTTGACTGAGCAGCAAAAGAGCGACTGGGCGTATACCCATGGGGTGCAGGTTCGAGTCCTGCTGGATTCTTAATTTTTCAACTTTAATATTATATAAAATATAAAAAGGCATAGCAAAGCTAAAATTTGCTTTAAAATATTACAAGTATTTGCTGACTGACATTGGTTTATGCCATCCATTGAGTTTATGCGTTTTTATAAAGGCAGAGTTCTTTAGGGCGTTTTGTAGGCAAACATTTTGGAACAAATACGTCCGTTTCTCTTGCTTTCATAATTGCCTTTTGCACAATTGCGTTCTCTATCGCTCGTAAAGTTCGACTTCAGAACGCCCTAAAGAACTGTGCCTCTATAGACACTTATAAACTCAATGACTGCATAGCCAACCCGCAAAAATTGGTATTTGACATTTTGGGGACCTCACGCTACATAAGCAAACCTAGCGGATTCATAAATGTTTCTTTCCTCAAAAAATAAAAATAAGATTATTGAAAACTTAATCATAAATATCATTACATAATAAAACATCACGCCTATATTACCCAGAAGGGTGTGGCAGAGGTGTATAACACCCACACTTCACCTGTTATGTTTAGGTCCCATGGGATAAGAAGTGAGCCTATCGCCATTCACCAGGCACAATTCCAACTCCATGCTGCTATTGAGAATTGTCCGACGAAAAAAATCCTAAATAACACTTATTTTCATGATAATTGAACTCAGAACTCGCGGTGAGAGGCACATAGGCTAACCACTAGATCAACGAAGCAAAAACGTGAATTAACGTTGACAAAGTTCCACGTCCAAAAATGTGGCCACGTTTATTTAACACCCAGAGTGTTCCTCACCACCAACTAGAGACGGGGGGCGCGGGACCACTTGCGTTTATTTAACACCAACGGTTGAAAATGTGACGTAAATTCGTTGACAGCTTGACATATAAAATTGGATTCCTTCCAAAAGGTTTCAGGTAGCGACAAGGTGACAGGTTGGGCTAAGCACTATTACTAACAAAATGATTTTATATTATAATTTGATCTAAGCTCCGATGTCAAATAATGTTATTGCAATGAGTATTATAATTTAATTAGTTAAGTTTTATTTCAATTTTATATTTTTTTGTATTTTGATGTTCGTTTTAACGTGTTGGGACCATGGAAATAAATGATTTGATTTTTAGTGTACATAGTTTTAGTAATTTTAATTATAGGTTTAGTTATTTTTATATTTGTAATTAACAGAAATGTATTTCGTTGTGAAATAAATGTCTATCTAATGATTTTATTTGATTTATTTTATAATTGTTTGACATCAATGGTTGAAAATGTACTGAGACGAGAGGGTACAGTGATAAAAGAATATAGGGGATGAAACTACAGAATGTTACGTACCAAAGTGATTCTAACTTAAACATTATACAGGAGAATTGAAAGATACAGATATTACTGATGAGTGCATAGTTTGCGTAGTGGTTAAAGCGGTCGCCTCGCCGCTTTCAATTGTGCCGGTGTAGTGGGTTCGATCCCCACATGGAAAAATATTTGTGTGATTCGAGCACTAGTTTTTCTTTGTGTGTATGAAATGTATGTTTGTGAACACCTCCGCGACACAGGCGTTATTACTAGTGCGGAAGTCGTTTTTTTTTTAAAATATTTTCACTTTGATGTAGATAATGTTCTTATAATCCAGACATTAGCATCAACTACCAATGCATCGCTATAATCTCAGTCAATCAATATGTATGGTTATGACGTACGGCCTTTCAAAATAGACTTGACCAAGTCCTTAAGAGCATATTGTGTCGGTTTCAGTGGGACATTTCCCCACTAGTAGTTTTTCGTCTTCTCTTGACTCGTACGTAATAACTCGCTGGGGACACGTGCGTTCCCTATTGCTCTTGAAAAACTTTTTTCTTAATTTTACGACATTGGGACACGGTATGCGTCGCTCTCTTTTGCTCTCACACGTACTAATTCACTGAGGACGAGTACGTTCTCTGTCGCTCTTATTTATCTTTCCTTTTAAATTTCATTCTAGTGGAACGTTGTATATGTAAGTTTGTCTACAAAGCGGCCTATAGAACTGCGCATCTATACTTCTGCCATCGTTGGTATGACGTCGATCTATCGTTGTCCTACTTTCACTGCAGACAGCTGACGCTATCTATCGTGTTCTCATGCATTCCTATTATACAAGGGTATATACTTAATAGCGTATTTACATTTTTCAATGCTACGTAAAACGTAGTTCTAGAAAACAACCGGGACCCGGTTTTGAATGCCCTAGGTGTAACTTTGATATTAATAAGTATTTATCTATTTTTATAGATAAAGCAATATCTCTAAACAGCATGTTTGTTCAGGCACATTTAGTCGTTTTTTTTCGGTTTTTATGTAAATTAATTAGTGATTAAAACAATTCTGGTAAAATGGCTACGAACAAACATGCTTTTTAATGTTTTCGATATGATATGTCCATAAAAATAAATAAAATCTGAAAAAAAAATAAAGTTAAGCCCATATTACTTTTGTTTTATATTGGTGGTATGCAAGAGTTATCATTAATAAGCTGGAAGAAAGTCACCACCGTATAGATCTTTACGCGTACGTTAATTTGGCCCGAGAACTCAATTCAACATCCTCAACAGTTTGTAAATGCATCACTGCTCTAATGTACTAAGGTATTATTGTATTACGCCCCCAAAAAAACGCAGGAGTGCGACTTTTACAATACGGGGTAAGATAAGACTAAGACGGTGGTGCTTTCCCTATCTTTTTAAAACATGTAAGTATACTAACTCCTCCTCCGAATACAGTTGTAGTCAAACATGTCACACAGGTCCCGGAATCCCATGAAGTCACCAGCGTGGGACAGTCCACAGACCGGCACGCGGTCGTGGTTGCAGACCTTCGCCATGCTGCACCATTTGGCACCCATCTGTAAAAGAAATGACATACATACGTACTTAACATTTCAAAGTATGAATCAAAATCAAACATCTAAATGGTAGTGACGATGGCACCAAATGCAGTACTAGTACGTTGCTCGTCGATTGGTCGAACAGCCATCTGCACCCAACTCCACTACGGCCTAGATGTTTGATTTTGCCTATAACTATGTAATTTTGTCTGATTTGTTATGTATGAACAGTGCCGTCAACCTTATACAATTTGAAAAAAAAATCCTTCGATAAAGACGAATTGATAAAAGCTGCAAATTAGATTCAGATAAAATCGACTGTGACATATCTAAATGCCAACAAAGTCTTGCAAAGGAGATATTTCAGTATCCATAACTACGGTATAAGGGGAAATTACGTTAAGAGACAATAACATTATCACAACAAGATTCTTAAAAATAAAGCAGATTTATAAAAAAAAATGTTTACCTTAAAGACTGCTTTTACAACAAAATTAAATAAGAAACTCATAAACCGTAGACTTGATGGAGTTTTATGAGACGGAGCTAATATAAAATTTAATAAAATAATTTGAGATTACCTTTACCTTTCGGCCCATGGCCACGTCTTCGTTATCTCGCTCTTTCGGCGGCCCGTGGGCGGACACCATTATGAGCATACAGCTGAATAGACATACTGAAATTAAAAAAAAAAGGTTTATAATAAAATGTCTCACTGTAATCATACGCTCAAAATAAATCTATAAACAATTTCAGAAAATTTCACGTGAGTAGAAGATTTAACATTTTCGTTTTAATGATAATTTTATAAAAAAAATAATGTTTTCTAAATATTAGGTACTTACTTCTGAACTTACAAAATACTTACTCTTAGCATTGATCACGTTTTGAAAGTTGGAAAGAGCATATACAATAAAAAAATACAAAAAATAATGAGAAAATGGAATTGAATATTTTAATTAGACAAATTATCCATGGAGTAACTATTTACCCATAGTTGTAAAATCATTATATTTACCATAAATCTTATTTTCGGACGCCATAGCGAGCTACTGTCCAAACTTTCTTGTTCAATAGACGCACTAGAAATGACACTATCATAGTTTGTTTAGTTCTTGTTGCTAGTATATTTCTCCATTGTCTATTCCTAACCAAAACTTCCTGAACTTTCGCAGAAATTGCTATATTTTGTAAATATTATGCTTGTGTGCACTATTCTGCGTGTTTGGTAACTGTCTATCGAATACAACTATTAGGAAGTCATTTGCATTGCGATGTTGTGTATACGTTCACAAGCATTAGATTTCTTATACTCTGAAATCTGCAACGCAGTTATTATTTTGTTGGTTCGTGGACCAAATTTACATAACCAGCAAACATAGTCGATATCAAACTAACAAATATGAATTAATATTATGTAAAGTAAATTTTTTTTAAATATTTATGTTACTAACCTAACTACAATTTAATCTTTAAAACTAATTAAAGAAATACCTAACTATTCCTACTAAAAAATCCGGTGTCAAAAAAAACGTCCGCATCGATATTGACAGCAGGTACCGTGCCTAGAAGGCTGGCTCCATTGCCAAAGTAAAAATGGTCTTTCTAAAGAAATTGACAATATTACTCATGCGATTGAAATATACTACTCATATACGAATGATTCATGAACAACATTATACAATTTACAGAACCAACAAATATTACCAAAACTAAGAATTTATTTTCCCCAGTGTGGGTGGAGTCACCAATTATTGAAGACCCTTGTCTACTCAAAGTTACTAGTGATCTTCCATCAACTTTTTTGTATTGAGGTTTCATGTAATACTGGTGTTGGCACCCTCGTACATATTTTCCAAGTAATCGTCCGATTCATGGAAATATATGAATGAGTCACGGCAGACAGCAAAATAGCTTTTTCTGTAAATTATCATAAAATTGGTAGAGAAATTTGTAAACTATTTCTAAATAAAATTATTTAATACCCAAACGAGTATCAAAAAACCGGCCAAGTGCGAGTCGGACTCGCGCACGTAGGGTTCCGTACCACTATACATCTAAATAAATGTTTTTCTTTATTCTTTATGTTCCGCGGTTTACGATTTATAACGTATTAAATCTCGTAATAAATCTTTAAATATTACAAGTATTTGATAGAAATGCGTCATCTCTCGACAGTATTGTGTTGATCTTAATTCAAACGTACTGTATGTGACTAAGTGACTTATCACTCATCGCATAGGTGGCGCTTAAACCAAGTAATGGTTCGTCTAGCTAAGGTATATACCTACGACGCTGGCACAAAGAGTATTAAATCTCGTTCAAACCAATTTTCGTTGGAAGTTAGCATGGCAATGTACAGCTACATCATATATTATTTTTACATTTATCATTCCCTTATTTTAGAAGTTACGGTGGACACATTTTTCCACTTTGGAAGCGTCTCTCGCGCAAACTATTCAGTTTAGACAAAAATTATATAAGAAACCTCAATCGTATGGGTTTAATGAAAAAAAAATTGAGTTTCAGTTCTAAGTATGGGGAACCCCAAAAATTTATTGTTTTTTTCTATTTTTGTATGAAAATCTTAATGCAGTTCACCGAATACATCTACTTACCAAGTTTCCACAGTATAGCTCTTATAGTTACGGAAAAAAGTGGCTGCGACATACGGACGGACAGACATGACGAATCTATAAGGGTACCGTCTTTTGCCATTCGGCTACGGAACCCTAAAAAAGAGGTATGTATGTAAGGAGCGTAGCACAAGGTTATTGGGTGAATCTTGAGATTGGCGATATTCAGTTGATTCCCTTGGCGCATTTTTTTATGACATTTTTATACAAATTATAATTTAGTTTGATTTTTAGCCGAATTACAAACTTATATATCAAGTAGGGGTCATTTTTGAACGACTCATTACAGAGATATAATATTTTGAGCCAGGGGAATCAAAAATTTTTGCTTTATTTATCATTCAGTCTCTTGTTGGCAATTGTATTATTATTAAACACTTTGTTTCTCCTAATTACCAACTAATCAAAAAATACAATACGAAATAAATCAACTAACAACAAAACTTCTTCTT
Organism: Hypena proboscidalis; assembly: GCA_905147285.1. NCBI lineage: Eukaryota > Metazoa > Arthropoda > Insecta > Lepidoptera > Erebidae > Hypena > Hypena proboscidalis. The sequence goes on from LR990147.1 coordinate 6,768,655, forward strand.
TTGAAAAAAAACAAAAAATATTAAGCAATAATTACCTTGTTGATAATTATTGCTTAATATTTTGATTTGTATGAAATAGTGTAGATTTAAAAGAAAATTCAACCGTTATTTTAAGGAAAATAGTGAAAACATTGATTACCCTGGCACAAACGCCAAAGGAATCAACACCAAGGGAATCAATAAAAGTATGTTTTTTCTCAGTTATGTAAAAATTTAAACATTCTTAGAAATTATAATAAGATAAATAAAAAGCTATTCTTATTGGCTTTCCGTGTACAGGAATAGCAAAACCCTAAGAAATTTTATAATATTTTTTCAAGTCGTCAGGGTAATCAATGACCTAGTGGAACAAAGCCAGGGTAATCAAATATTTACCTTCGTAACTTCGTCCGCGGGCGACGTGACGCACAACCTCCCACCACAGCGTTTGAAGCACGACTAGAGCTCGCGTGAGAACGAACAACTATGTTTCTCAACCGTTCCACTGATGTTGTATGCCTAGTTATGTGTCGCGCCAAGGGAATCAAAGTTTAGCTCAGGACAAAACTTTAATTGTACTTCTATGGAAAACTATGGGATAAAATACCATGAGTATTTTTTTATTTCAAACAACCACTAACGTGGATGCTTATACACATAATGATTAATATGTATATTCTATAATATATATTCTTTATCTTGTATATATATATTTCTTTTTTGTACGCAACAACAATGCCAGACTCTACTAAATCTATTTCCATCCTAAGGTTGCCTGGCAGAAATCACTATTAGTGATAAGGCCGCCCATTGTACTGTAATCACTAGATATAAGTTCAAATTGTAAACTCAAGGTGTACAATAAAGTGTAAAATAAATAAATAAATAATAATAAATAATGATTTACTGTAATAAGTTGGCAAAATTTTTGCACTATTTATATTTTTTACTATTATTTATACACAAGTTAAAGAGAAAACCTATCGTGCACCAATTAGATACTAGTGATAAGTCTAAAAAAAAATATTTACGGACTATATTTCAATATTGCGGGTACTTTTTACCCCCGGACATCAAAAAGTGAGCCTCTCAAGATTGACCCTTTTCCATCATCTCTGCCCGATCAACATTTTTATCCCCCCGTGGGATAAAAATGTTGATGAAGTGATTGTTGAAGTGATTTTATGTATGTATGTATGATTGGTTGACAATTGTATATTTACATTTTTTTGTTTTAATTTTACGCAATATTTATGTTTTTTTTAGGAAATTGTAGCCATATATTATTAGATAGAAACAATTGAAGGCACTGCTTCGATGGTCTAGTGGTTAGCGTATGCGCTTCTCACCGCGAGGTCTCGGGTTCGATTCCCGGGTCGGGCAAAGTTAACAGCATAATTCATAATAGTAGCACGGAGTTGGAGTAGTGCGCCCGGTGGATGGCGATAGGCTCACCCCCTATCCCATGGGACCTAAACATAACAGGTGAAATGTGGTTGTTGTACACCTCTGCCACACCCTTCTGGGTAATATAGGCGTGATGATATGTTATGATGAAATCATATAATCATCAAAAAAGTACACCAGCGTGTAAAATGCAGAATGGTTAATACAAAAGTAATTTGAAAGAGAGGCGTGCGACGTCCTTAATTCAATCACAGTGGTCTTAGTAACTATAAATCACATTGAAAGGTACTGCGGCTGAACGGATTTGATAGTTGGATTGACTTTTTTTGACAAGAAGAGGTATGTATCTACTGGAGTAGTTACATACCTCTAAAATACATAATTAAGGTAGTAAACTTACATAACGACAGCAATCAATCAAAAAACAGCGGGGTGCATGAAAGGAGCCTCCGCGAGTGACGTACACAACGATTCCCTACGTCCGGCGCACCCTGGGCAGTTCGCGAGTTCTCCAAAACGAATTGGCTAATCCTTTCACCACGATGGCAATTCTAAATAAAATTTGACTCAGCCATCGACACGACGAAGAAGAAGACGACAGCAATATATTACTTTGTTGTGGCTTTGAAGCTGACCTTCTGTTTGTTTTACACTTAATATGAATTTCTTTTAATTCTAAAGAGAAACATTGATTATAATTTGAATGTAATTCATGTTATATTTGTATATTTTAGTGTTAATTGCTACGAACATTTTACTATCAAGTAACCTTTACATAAAACTAATGTATCCTGTGTTAACAAAAATATTAAGTGCAACTTTAGCGGATGCATTTATTTATGGATGCCATATGAAGGTACAAGAAAAAGGTTTATTTATTATTTTTTTATACAACGACGTCCTAACTATGAATAACTTTTGTATCACGGGCGTGTTCGCACACAAGAGCAGAAGCACACCAAGAGTAAGAACAAATATTTGTGGACCACATAAAGATTTGTTCATCACACAACACCAGCACACCAGCATATTGCATTAGGCATTGTATATTATAGTCGCAACTCTTTTTTGCTTGGTTTTCAGTAGAGCTTTATACTTTTAAAATAGTATAAAATGTTCTCAAAAAAGTATTACAAAAATATTCAAGTTGTTGACTGTAGGGACACGGTGCAACCGGCGCATATGTATTTAAGTGAATCCTTAAGTTTAGTCGCCCGGTTCGCCAGTCGCCTTCCCGTATCGCTAGAGATAGGTCGTAGTTAAGTTAGAATAATGTAGTCAATAAGTTTATTATATCATATTTACTCTGGTATCAGTTAATTAAAACATTATTTTAGTGAATCGTTTCTCTTCAACATCATAATGTACAACAAAACAAGCAACCCCACATTTACTAATTATACAAGCCATCATTGTAACCAGTATCAAAATTACTTGTCCCTAATATTTCAATGTCACGCCCGTCTTCATTTTAATCGCTTAAAACATGAAATATTACTCTTACTTATGATTATTAATCGAGAAGTAAATACAGATAGTATTAAAACCTTTTATTCCTCGTATTCCAATTACCAACACTATAAGAGCAGGCTTCGTCGCGAGCTGTTTGAACGCTCTGGATCTCAAGTGCACCATGAGACTCTTCGCTATTGGTGAGATGGATTACGTACTTTGCTGAGCAATTTGGTGTCTAATCCGTGGATTTATTAGAATTATAATTACTTACTTAGGATCAGCTATAAAATGGGTAAAAGGGATAGGCGATGTATTTTTAGGCGTTTTAGTTAGTGGTCCTTTGTGTACAAAGCCAGCCTTAAAAGTTATACATTACTAGCTGACCCGGCGAACTTCGTACCACCTTAGCGTAAATTTGATGCACTACTTTATTTTGTATAGCTGACCTATCTTATGTATGCGTACCTATTCAATTTGAACTGGAATCTATAATATCCTCCATATTAAAATGAATACTTTTTATTTATTTTTTTCGTAAGATCCTTGTACAGAGTATTAGAAAACTACAAAAAAAAATCAGCCAAATCGGTCAAGCCGTTTTCATGCTATGTCGTAACAACGAAAAACGGGTTTTATTTTTATATATTATATAGATTACCAAATAACATTGACAATTGTTAATATATTGTAAATGCTATTACTTCTATTTTTAACCGACTTCAAAAAAAGGAGGAGGTTCTCAATTCGGTTGTATGTTTTTTATTTTTTTTTTTATTTTTTTTTTTATGCGTACCATATTCATATTATTAACTAGCCGTTTCGTTCGCGTGGGATTAGTTGATGAGCCGTAGACGTCTTTCTCTGTTCCTGTGGCGACATCTGTTGCGCGTTAATCTAAGATTCTTAAAAACACTAACTAATAAACTTCGTTTTAAAAGATTATTTATTTTTATCGAAGTACTAGTTTACAAGATGTTGTTGTTCAAACTTAAAAAAAACGGAGTTCCATCCAACCGTACAAATTATATATGTATAGATGATGTGCAAAAAAGTTTTATATACATAACATAACATAACATCACGCCTATATTACCGAGAAGGGTATGGTATCGGTGTACATACAACACCCACACTTCACCCGTTATGTTTAGGTCCCATGGGATAGAGATAGAGGGTGAGCCTATCGCCATCCACCGGGCACAATTACTACTTCGTACTGCCATTCCTCACGGAAAGTTCACAAATAACACTTTGCCCGACCCGGGAATCGAACCCGAGACCTCGCAGAGATAGGTTGTGCAAACATTGCTCAAATAAACAAAAAATAGATAGAGAACAAGGACACTTCCTTGCGGGATGCGCAAATTTTATTGATTTGGATACAAATAGATAAGTTCTAATTTAGATTGAGTGCAAAGTTGTTTTAGTACTTACATTGAAATATACAACTGTGGATCTATATCCACAGTTAAATGATTTTTTAATTTCTTCGAAAATTAATCCTTTTCTCAGTTAAATGATTAAGGAACAATATAATATAAGACTATCTTATAATGGTACTATTTATCTTTACAGTTGTTCCTTAATCATTTAAATGAGAAAAGGATTAATTTTCGAAAGAAAATAAAAAATATGTTTTGGCTTTTACTGCTGTTATAACGATCCCTCGTATTTTTTTTTATAATTTTCAATGTACAGACATGGCAAATTTACAATTTGATAATATGTATACATGTATATATTCTCTGATTGCCCGGTTTTCCTTGCATACACATGAAAATTCTAAATTATATATAGGTATATATATAAAAGTACAGAATGAAAATTACATTCTGTATGATTGGAGCTGTATCGATTCTCCAAGCGAAACAAGCAAATTTAAAAAAAGTCATTGAATGCAGTTTTAATTGTTTTTTTTTTATGAAATAAGGCCATATTTCAGTAGAATATTCTATCACATCATTACAACGTCCACTGTTGGCCATATACCTTACCTAATTTCCGCCACAACGTGCGGTTTTGGGCCGCCTGAAGTCAACGGATCCCTGAAGAATATTCTATCTACCATAATTAAAATTCTTCCCCTCCATGTCATTCGCGAAGCCCTAACATCCCGGAATAAACACCTACTGTGGACCGCAAAACAGAATTTGAAGGAGACCCACAAATTCATTTGGTGCAAAAGTGGTATTATTCGCGTAAGAAAAGAGGTAGGAGAAAAAAGCCAAGTCATTCGTTCTACTCATGATATTAAAAAACTAGCATCCAACTAAACTATTTCTAAGAAAAACATATTCATATTGTAGTGTCATACTTATTGTTGTTAAAATGGTTTGTCCAATTCAGTATATTCCTAACACTCATGATATTACCGAAATTAAAGATTGTGCTCACATAAACTCGTTCCTTAGTACAATTTCAAATAATAAAATTAATCTCGTATGTCTCCATGTTAATATTAGATCAACAATTAAAAATTTCACGCAGTTAGAACAATGTATTATGTCAGCTAAAATATGCATTGATGTTATCATTTTAACAGAGGCAAATATATCAGATGCCCTATGTCAACTATACACTTTAAATGGTTATAATATGCACACAGAATTGCGAAAAAATCGAAGGGGCGGTGGTATTATAATCTACACAAATAAAAAACATAAGTTCACGGTACAAAATAGTAACACACGACATTTTGAATGCATTATCGGTAAAATCCAAACCCCGGCGAAATATACCGTAACTCTGTGTGCTGTTTACCGCCCGCCTAATAATAGCAAACACTTGTTCATAGACGAACTTCGTAGTTTTTTGAAACCAATAAACACATCACACGACCTTATTGTGATAGGTGACACAAACATTGATTTAAAGACGCATTCACCTATAAAACATAAATACAACACCATGTTACATAGTTGTGGACTTGAATGTGGGATCTCACAGTATACACGCATTCAAATTAGCAATAATAGTCTATCCAAGTCGTGTATTGACCATATTTACGCGAGATCCCTCAACCAATATCTGTACACAGGTGCGCTCGGAACTGTACTGGCCGATCACCGCTCCGTTGTTATTGCTTGCGTAGGACCGTCGCTTATACAGGCTGCTCCAAAATACAAAGTCATTCTTAACAATAAAAAACTTCAAGGTTTTTTAAATGACGTTAACTGGGATACCACTTCTAATATAAATAATCCGAAAAAACTATATAAATTTATAACAGATCGTATAAGGGATTGCTACAAAAAATCGGAATTAATGATTAAGATCAAAGAGAAAACAACATACAAGGATAAAAAATGGATAAATAAAGCAATAATAAAAGCCTGTGACTTTAGGGATACATTATATACTTCATGGATAAGAGATACAAATAATATGATACTTAGGTTAAACTATATTAAAGCCAGAAATTATGCAAATAGACTTATAAACAACAAAAAAAATGAATACTTAAAACAGCAAATTATTTTTAATAAAAATAATATGAAAGCCTTATGGCAAATTTTGAATAATATTACTGGTAGAAATAAATCTTCAATAGACAGTATGTTACTTAATTCATTCCAAAAAAATGGCATCACGCCAAAAGTGATCGCTAACAAATTCATCATTTAAAAACAGTGTAAAAAATATTATTCCTAATTGTAGTGTACCAATATTGTCCAAGAATATATACAGAAACCCAATGAATTTATCAATGAGATATATTAAAGCAACATCAAAAAGTATACAACAAATAATTAATTCATTAAATTATAATAAAGCACCCGGCGATGATGGGATAAGAGCAATTGATATAAAATATTTACAAAAAAATATTGCGCCCGTTATAGCTCATTTAATAAATTCTAGCATAGCTAAACGCTCATATCCTCGTGAACTCAAAACTGGACTAGTACGCCCTATATATAAAAAAGGTAGTCGTACAGATTATGAGAACTACAGGCCCATTACCATATTACCTACTATTGACAAAATTGCAGAAAAATATATTTGTAAACAGATACAATCATTTTATAACGATAATGAGGTCCTAACGCCTAACCAATACGGATTCTTGCCAAATAAAAGTACAACTAAACTTTTATCCCTATTCACTGACAGAATTTACGAACACCTTAATAATAAAGAACATATACTCGTAGTATTCATTGACTACAGCAAAGCTTTCGACACCCTCAGACACAGTTTCTTGATCGAACAACTTGAAGACTGTGGCATAAGAGGGCCGTTACTTGAGTGGTGTCGAAGTTATCTACATGATAGATTCTTTAAAGTAAAAGTTGCGGATGAACTAAGTTCACCAACACACATAAGCGAGGGCACGGCTCAAGGTTCGGTTCTAGGGCCACTACATTTCTTGACCTACGTAAATACTATGTCCAATGTAATCAGCCACGGCGAGGTGTTTCAATTTGCTGACGATACTTGCATCTTAATAGCAGATACAAATATAGAAATAGCATTAAAAAAGCTACAAAGTGATTTTACCATGTTGACTAAATGGTCACATGACTTCGGACTTGTGCTGAATGCATCTAAAACCAAATTAATGTACATCAGCTCAAGTCAAAACAGAAAAATCTGTGATCTCCATCTAGTTGCGCACAATCATAAATGTCTTCATTCTGTAACACCAGACTGTTGTTCATGCGATCCAGTTGAAGTAGTGACCAAACATACTTACCTGGGTTTAGTAATTGACGATCGACTTAAATGGACTCATCACATTGATGTCGTTTGTGATAAATTACGTGCCATTCTAGCCAAATTTAAATGTATCCGTAATAAAATACCATACCATATATTGCGAAATTTATATATTAGCCTAGCGGAATCAATAGTCTCATATGGGATTAGCAGTTATGGAAGAACATTTTCGAGTCATCTGGATCCAATATACAACTTACAGCAGAGAATTTTAAAATGCATAGTGCCCCCAAACATTAGATCAAAGTTTAGTCATAACTATCAGGCATTATTTACTTATTGTAAAATCATGCCTGTGCATGAAAAGTTAAAATATTCTTTACTAATAGAAAATTTCCATAATAGCGACTTACAAATAAATATTACTCACTCTAAATTAACACGCAATGTAACCCACCAAAAACTAGTAATACCTAACTTCCAAAACCTATATGGAAAACGCCGCCTGTGTTATATTATACCCTACCTCATAAATAGATTGCCAGAAAACCTCAAAAAAGAAATAAAACCCAATAATTTAAAACATAAATTAAAATCTCACTTTATAAAATAAGTACTTTAAGTATTAAACAAACTTAGCTTAATACTTAAAGTTAACAGTTAACATAAAAAAAAAAAAAAAATAAAAAAAAATAATAACAATTTTAACATAAAAGTGTTTTCACTAAAAATAAATCAAAACAGTACTTACCTAAAAAACAAACACAACAAAATTAAATCATAATATTATCCCAACTAGTGAACATCCTGTGAATATCAGTAGATGACGACGCGCCACAGAGAACGTAAACAACATTCACACTATTTCACACCAATAGATCGATGATACGGATTTTTTTTTTTTTCAATATACCCACTTATGCACACTATATTTCGTTTTAGTTAAGTTTTTGCTATTTTGAAGCCTGCATTCAATGGTTGAGTGATTGTAATGTTCCAGCTATGTTGTTAAAAAGTGGGTATTGTGATGTAATGTATAATTGTAGTGTAATGATTGTGTATATGTACGCTTATCGTCTTGCGATGAATCGGATGTGCGGAAAAATCCCTCGGATTTATGTTGCATTCGTTGTAGTTTTTTAATGTAACTTTGTAATGTTTTTATATAATAAATAAAAAAAAAAAAAAATGTGGCATATTCGTGGGACATTTTGTATAATATGATGCTTTATTATTTTCTTATTAGCTGTTTTTTAACAAGCTTTTTTCTTACTTTTGCAGTAATATGCAGCTTAATTATAGCTGTAGACTCCAAAATGGATGTTGGAGATGTTCTGAACGATAACAACATTTTTACCATCCCTGACCCGCTCCCAAATTTAGTAAGTATTTTAAATTAAATTAAGTTTAAATTTTAAAAATATTCGATGGTTGAGGTTAGTTTAACTGAACGTGGTTACAGTACCTAGTTTTTAGTAAGCCAATTGTACTGTTTACCAGAAAATTGTAAAGAGAGAAACAGACAATTTGGAGAAGATGCGTGAATTTGTAGAGAAGAAGCTAACAAGACAAAACCAAGCGCTTGAGCGTTTACTTTATAAAGTGGATAAACAAGGAGTAATGCTTGAACAATTGACAGATCAATTAAGTAAAACTCTTGAAATGCCTCGATTACCTAAAAGAATTGCACCACTACTAGAAGATAAGCCAGGAAGACGAAGTAACGCTTTTGAAGATGATGAGCAGTCTATATATGAAGAAAGAGAGCATCCTATAGTTAGTTTCGGCAAAAATATTTCCCTATTTCGGAGACTAGCTAGAGACTTCTTTACAGGAGAATTCGGGAATAATACGGATCCTACTCCTCTTTTTGAAAGAAGTCCTGATGTACCTACAGAATCAGAGGTAATCTCTTGATAATGCGAATCACCTATTTCGATTTTACCTATTTCGTTTACGACAGTAAATAAAATATTTGTAACAATATTGCTCGTTTCTACTTTTAAATTTTAAGTAAATATGGTTAGGAAATTGGCTCCTAACAGTTCGAATCAGTTAAGATAATTTTCGTCGCACTTTTGTATTGTTTTTGTCTGTGAAACGTGTTTCAAGATCCTAGTTAGACTATAGATGATGAAATGCGATGGATTTTGGCGGATGACAATCGGCCGACATTTAAGCAATATTTAGAAAATATCTGCCTCGTTTGTCTAGTGGAACTGTCTCGTTGGCCTAATGGTTAGCATATGCGCCTCTTACTACGAGGTCTCGGGTTTGATGCCCGGGTCGAGCAAAGTGTTATTTGTGACGTGTCCATCACGAAATTCTCAATAGTAGCACTGTCCCATGGGACGTAAACATAACAGGTGAAATGTGATTGTCGAACACATCTGCCACACCTTTTTGGGTACTATAGGTTTTTTTGTTATGTTAGAGAATATATTTGCACTAAAGAACATTTTTTGGCTGTCGTGTCGCTAAAAGCCAACTGAAAAGATAGAAAATGTTGTAAAATAAAGAATTTACGAGCAAATAATGTTATCGAATATTTTCTATCTTTTCAGTCCTATAGGCGATTGGCTGGTGGTCATCCAGATGAGCTTAAAAAAGATAAATGGGATTGGTGTGACTTAGCAAAGCGTTGTGAGAAGAAGGAACAGACCCATCACACTATCTGCGGCTTCGATAATAGTTATGGCTATGGCAGGTTTATTGATATGTGCCATATGTTTTATGTGAACTGTTTTTATAAATTCAGTAAGTATATAACTGCCATTTTCTTTTTCTCTATAATATTTAGGTTAATAGTGTTATGACCAACATTTGAAGTATTGTGACACATCTGTTTCTTTTATTTTTAATTGTTTGGGGTCTAGTGAACTTGATTGACTTCTAATGGAAGGATCTGATTTATAGTGCTGTCAACAAAAGGATATAGGTACAAGCTTTGCTTCATCAGTGATATATCTCCCGAATTAGTAATATCAGTATCAATCCGTGTTTTCACTGTCTTCCTTTTACAATTCAGAATAGAGATTTATGATATGAGAAGCAATATCAATATTAATATATCTAACAATGTTATACTAAGAAACAGTTAAAACATTATGGGACCTGCGATCTTCTTCATACTGGGCAGTCGTTCTCCGCTTTAACCACTTCACTACGGTCGTCTCTTGCCAGCACAGCTTCTAACAATATTGTTGTATTATTTTCAGATTTTGTCCTGGCGTATACCTGCCATCCAACCATTCATACTTTGGGAATAAAAGGTTTACCTTTAATTAAACTTAATTTACCCAAGGACCAGTTTTAAGATCCTGATAATAACATTTTAGATGGATAAGAGCCAGTTAATTGTATGAATTTCTAATTTTTTGAACACATTTTATTCGTCAAATATGTTCTGGCACTGGGTAAACTGGCCCTTAATAAAACTTGTATAATACATGTTCTATCATTATTTTCCTCGTTGAAGATTGTTTTATAATCGTGGCACCTCCTTGCATTTAGCTTTATCCGTTTTTTCAAATCCTGAAATGATTTTATTTATATAATGACAATTTTCTAAAATAATAATAATAATATCTGTGAAAATAAGATAAAATGAAATGTAGCTAAGAGTTTGGTTAGTCATAGACGCCATCTATGTGTCAAGAGCCGTACCACAGAATAGAGATAGGAGGCCGTGTAATGACCTTGTGGCTAGAAGAATACATCTTGAAAACATCTCTTGAGTTTTATTACTAATATCTAGCTACGGTACAAGGACGAAGGTCTGGCCAGCTAGATACCCTAGGTTCCCACTGGCCACGGTACAAAGGTCTTACGACTGGGCCGGTCCATTCTGCATCACGTTCTCCGTCAGCCAGATAGCATAGGTAGCTGTAGGAAGTAGTAGGTAGCTAAACTATATCCCTCGGGTCAGTGGAAGCACACGCCACTGGTCCCGACAACCTTTTAAGACACTAAATTAAAAGCTAGATCGTTTCTTTGTTTTATAACATAAGAATAATTATAATATCACGCCTATTTTATCTAGATGGGTATGGCTGAAGTGCGTAACACCAACATTTAATCTGTTATATTAGCCATTCGCCACCCACCAGGCTCAAATTAATCTCTGTGCTGTTACTGCTGTTAGTGAGAGTTTCCTGACGCAAAATCCCAAGAAACATTTTAGCCCTACCCGGGTATCGATCCCCTTGCAGTGAGCGTATACGCTAACTAACTATTTTTAAGGTAAAGAAACTATACTGATACAGATACTATAGTTTGGCAAGCGAATGGCGGAGTGGGTAGTGTACCTGCCTGCGACGCCGAGATCGTGGGTTCGATTCCCACATAAGACAAATCTTTGTGTGCATGAACATGGGGGTTTGTCTTAGTCTGGGTGTTTCTATGTATAATAAGTATATATTTACAAAAAAAAAATATATATGTATTAGTATCAGTTATTCTAGTACCCATAGTACAAGCTCTGCTTAGTTTGTGACTAGATGGCGTTGTGTGTGAGTTGTAAAATATTTATTTATTATTTATTTATAGTTTTGGTAAGAAATTTAGTGGGCACGAAGCGCGAGGTGTCAAAGTACACCCTTACACAACGCCATCTAGGCCCAAACTAAGCAGAGCTTGTACTATGGGTACTAGAATAACTGATACTAATACATATATACTTTTCTTTTGTAAATACATACATATTATACATAGAAACACCCAGACTAATATGTCTATGTTTGTGACCTAGTAACAATGCTGCAAAGTAATTTTATTAAATAAACATACGGGTCTTATACTCGCAGTTGAATTCCAAAACATCACATTTATCCAGGAACCAACGAACCTCATTGGTTCTTCGGTCGTAGCCACATACACGTTTCTTGTTGTGCAGACAACTTATTAAATCTAAGCATGGTACCTGTAACACATAACATATCATGACGCCTATATTACCCAGCAGGGAGTGGCAGAGTACACAGCGAACGATCGTGTAGTCCACCTGATGGTAAGTGGAGAACAGCCCATGGACATCAACAATCAACAAAAGCAGATTATAGATGCGTTGCTGCAGCTGAGGACTACGGTGTTATGCCTCATGTGCCAGTAATTTCAGATCCTGATCTCACCACCAAACCGGAACACAGAAATGGAAGCACTACTATTTGGCGGCAGGTTAAAGGTGAGACGGTGGTGCTGCCGCCCTCGAGCTCATTCACAAGAGCTTTACTACCAGTGAATTACATAACAATCTCATTTCACTTTTTGTTTAGGTCCCATGTGATGAGTCTATCGTCATATACCGGGGAAAATTCCAAACTCCGTGCTGCTACTGAAAAATACCGTACAGAAAAATCCTACATAACACTTTTGCCTGAACTGGGGTTCGAACCCGAGGCACACTGAAAGGTACACAAATCATTCCGCTAGACCACGAGGCAGTCTACATCTATGCATGGTTGGTGAATCGGTGGCAGTCATTCATTCAGCACGTGTGGTTTAGAGGTTTAAGCGGTCGCCTCGCTGCTCCCTACTGCACTAGTGTTGTGGGTTCGATCCCCACATGGGTAAAATCTTTGTGTGGTTCGCAAGATTTTTTCTAAGACTGGTTGTGCTTTGTGTGTGTGAAATGTATGTTTGTGAACACCCCGCGACACAGGAGTTATTCCTAGTGCGGGAGTCGTTTAAAAATTCACCAAGCCTTTTCCTAACTACATCGGAGTCGGTTTCTAGTCTAACGGATGTGGCTAAACATCAGAATTTTACGTCGAGTGACTGCCATCAGAGTTCCATAACCCAGTACACGTCGATACGATACTCTTTATTGGACTAGTAAGTTGCCGGACTTTCTGGCCTCTGACTATCTGTACCACAGATATAGATCTACATAGATAACGCAAGTATCACGATTTGTATTGAAACCAAGCGTGCCGACTTTTTAATACCATTTGTGACGTCACAGCCGAAATTTAGTGACGGGAAATCCAAACCGATTCAAAGACACAGATGCCGCCGATGCCAATCCGCCCAGTACGTTCAACTGGAGCCGTCCGCTATGATTTTCTCTGACAAAAGACGCGCGTGGACTGAAGTTAGAGGCGACCAACCTCGACGCTTGGTCGGGGTTGAGACACGCGAAGTACATGCATCTGCGTTATCTATGATCTGTACCGACTGTCAAAGATCCTCAAATTGCATCCTAGATAGATAGATAGATAGATAGAGTAATCTTTATTGTACACCAATATTAACAAAAAAAATATGTTGTAAACAATTGCACTTAAAAATTATGTTGCACAATGGGCGGCATTATCGCTATAAGCAATTTCTTACAGGCAACCTTAGGATGGACAAGTAAGTAAATAAGCAAGGTTAGCTGAGCTTACTGGTGGTAGAGCTCTTGTGAATGAGCTCGAGGGCGGCAGCACCACCGTCTCACCTTTAACCTACCGCCAAATAGTAGTGCTTCCATTACTGTGTTCCGGTTTGGTGGTGAGATCAGACCATGAAATTACTGGCACATGAGAAATAACACCGTAGTCCTCGGCTGCAGCGACGCATCTATAATCTGCTTTTGTAGATTGTTGATGTCCATGGGCTGTACTCCACTTACCATCAGGTGGACTACACGTTCGTTCGCTGTGGGCGTAGTATAAAAAAAAAAGTTACAGGCAGTTGTTGGTGCGTAAATTAAAGAAAAATAAAAGTATAAAATGAAAAGTCATGATATTGATAGTTGAAATTATAAAATATAAAGAATACAGAAATAGACCTAGACCTCCTGCTTAACAAACGAGCTCGCCAAGGCATTGAAAAATCTCGTTATGTCAACATCGTCCCATCCAGCGGCCGACCACGGTAAGTATCGCTTCACCTGAAGACCGGTCTACGGCAACTGTGGTATAATATGATAAGTGCTCAAACTAGTTCATTTTAGTAGTAAGCGGGCAGAACAAACAGAAGATTATCTACTGTTTGATTTGTCTCTAAAACTGGGCGTTATAATGGCTAATTTTAGACCCAACCCTATTTAATCTTGTTAGTAGCCATTTCCCCACTCGTCTTAATCTCAAGTATGATACCAAGTTCCAGCTTTCGATCCATCTGGCCCAAAGAGGTTGCAAATAACTCTGTTACAACAAGAGAGGCATAAATATCTTAAAAGTGTAGTAATATTTGCACTTATGAATGTCTAATTCACCTATTAATGTCAAAAATGCACATATGAAAGTCAAAAATGCATACGTAATTTCATTATTTATACGTGTAGGTGGATACACGCTGACATTTCATATAAAATAGACAACTAAGCCATTCTATATATACTTCTACTTTTCTTTAAACTGGCCCTTACAAACATGGAACGGGAGAGAGATAGAGGTAAATACTTATTTGATAAAATTATAGATGTTTTGTGGAATCAGGGATTAGACTAAGACTAAAAGGTTTAATGGTCCTTTATACTAAGCCTACAAATATTATAAAGACGAAAGTTTCTGAGTATATTCTTGTTACTTCCTTTCGCTCATCATGAACCGAATTTAATTAAATTTGCCATGAAACCTGGATAATTACATGGGCTACTTTGATTGACTATCACGCGGGTCGAGTTGGTTTTAAATGTAAGTGTGTGAAAAAAAATCAGTATACAATAGATTTGTTTTAGCTAGTATAGGATGGTTATCACACCTTTATTATAAAACACAGTGAAAAAAATGGAGCTTAACATAAGAATATACTAACATTATAAAGCTAAAGAGTTTATTTGTCTGGTTCAACGCGCTACTCTCAAGAACAACTAGTGCGAATAGAATAATTTCTTTGCTTAGTCAATTTATTGAGGGAAGGCTCAAAGGCTTAGACATAACGTTACAACCATAGAAATCTTTATAACAAGGCAATAGAAATGTCAAAGACGCGTGACCTTGTCGCCGCGCATGTGTCTAGTCGAACACAAGTGCGAGTTGAGGAATTGTCGTCTTAATGTCATCGCAAAAAGAATAATTTTGTTTGCAGGAATACAAAATGTATGTGAAAGTGGTATTTGAAAAACGGCGACATGCGTCCCAGTGTTAAAAGATAGTCGATAGCATTTCTATTGACTAGTTATTAAGATTTCTATGGTTACAACCAATAAGGGTGAAGCAGCAATTACGAAAACGGGCAAAATCCTTCGGGAGCAGATTGGTATGATACAACGCGAGTAAGATCTTTAACTAATTCCACAGGCAACAGCTAGTGTTATATTGATACTTACTGATTTATACCTCAAGTTCTTATTTGGTGCTGTATACGTAGCTGCATACGTAGCTGTTATTATTACAAATATAAGAGCTAAGAACAGATGGATATCACTCATGGAGAACAAAAACTATACAATGTATTAAAACAGGAAGATATAATGTCGACACTTTGATCTTTTATTTATAAAAGATAAGTGTTATTATAATATGCCATTCAGCATTGTGAACTGTACCAACCAACACTTATCAAATATTTAATTTACGATTATGGTCAGTATAAACCATTTTATTTTAAGTGATTTTTTATGGTTTATGAAATTATATAACATAAAGTAAAAATCGAACAGAAGTATATTTTATTTTTATGTAAATTATTTCAAAATGCATTTCATCACACTGTTGCTGGGTAAGTCGCGCTTAATCTCTATAATAACTTTAAAACGGCCAGATCGGTTGTCCATGGGTTAAGTTTAGGCAGACAGGCGTGGCAACGCTTGGTATTATACCTAATAAATACACAAAAATGCGTTTACATACATACAAAATAAACTGTCAAGCCTTAAATTATAAGATTTTATAAAACTTTCAGTGTCCTTGGTTCTATTGGTGACCTGTAATGGCTACGAGATTCGTAGAAAAAACAAAGTAAGTAATTGAGTCTGTCCACTAGCAACAAAGCGTTAGTTTTCTCTATTTGTATTTTTTTCTTTCTTGCTAGTTTTTTTTTCAATATTCACCGTGCTATGAAATGTAGGTAATGTTATCACAAAAAATAATCGAACAAAAAACAATAAAGGTAAAAGAGGCCGTACCTTATCATCACTCAAATGCTTTACGAAACTAGAATTTTTATGTCACATTTGACATTTCACCCTACAAAAAACAAATAAAAGGTGCAGATTTCATTTGCTGCATATGAATGACAAAAATCATAGTACGGAATCAACTCAGGTATCATCACCAACCTTTGATTAAACATAAAAAAGCAATATTATACGAATCGAATTGAGAACCTTTTTTGAAGTCGGTTAAAAATACATTACGGTAAAGCTGTATTTTAAATAAAAATTTATCGAACATTGATCGAAATGAGTAGATTGGTTTTTGGTGATTCATTGGTTGTTAAATTGATAAGTTTTGGCTGAAATAATGTAGCTTTTAATATACATATTATAATATTACATTTTTATACGTTTATTACTGCAACTAAGTGAAAAGTGCATGTACAAGTTGATGAATTACTGTTTTTATGATGGATAAGTACATTAAAAGTTACTAATAAAGCTTTATGCTGTATATTATTATAATCTAGAATGTATCAGCTTTATATTATAAATGTATTCAGCTTTATATTTGCCACATGACTAATATTACTTGTAAATACATTTTGCTTTTATCGTATTCCTAAAACCGGTGAAAAAAAACATAGCAAGGTTCCGCACGCCAAATTAATTTACTCAAAGGCGCTGCCGTCACACAGACGCAAAATATTTTACGAAAGAGGCCATTTTATTTTCATTTTCCAATAATTTTGTGTTGTACTTACAAGGATAGTTATATTTTGCTTTTATTTTATTTTTAGCTCTGTTATATTGCAAAGACATGCATCCACAAAGGAAATTGGAAGTGCGGGGCGAACTCAAACGGCCAAGTAAGAAGATTCTTTGATTCTTGTGATATCAAAGAGTACAACTGTCTATTTGATAATGGTACGTTATATCTGAAATATTTTTTTACTGGTGGTAGAGCTCTTGTGAATGAGCTCGAGGGCGGCAGCACCACCGTCTCACCTTTAACCTGCCGCCAAATAGTAGTGCTTCCATTACTGTGTTTCGGTTTGGTGGTGAGATCAGGCCATGAAATTACTGGCACATGAGGCATAACACCGTAGTCCTCAGCTGCAGCGACGCATCTATAATCTGCTTTTGTGGATTGTTGATGTCCATGGGCTTGCTCTACTTACCATCAGGTGGACTACACGTTCGTTCGCTGTAGGCGTAGTATATCAAAAAAAAATGATTTAAGAAAATTTAACTTAATATATAGGTATATTAATTTCAGCGACTCATTTTATTCTTGCAGAACATTTACTGATGCTGTGTCATTGTTATTGTCAATTATTTTGACGACCGGATGGCGGAGTGGGTTGTGTACCTGCCAGCGATGCCGAGGTCGTGGGTTCGATTCCCACTTAAGACAAATCTTTGTGTGCATGAACATGGGGGTTTGTCTTAGTCTGGGTGTTTCTATGTATTTATTAAGTATGTATTTACAAAAGAAAAGTATATATGTATTAGTATCAGTTATTCTAGTGCCCATAGTACAAGCTCTGCTTAGTTTGGGACTAGATGGTGTTGTGTGATTTATTTATTGATTATTTTATCAACAATTGCTGCATTAGAGTGAAGCTTATTGATGAAAATATAAATCGGTCCAGTAGTTTTGAATCGGAAAAAGAACATAAAATCTAGCTTCTTAATAATATTATTAGTATTAAGGTGAAGATGATAATGAATTTAGCTGTAGCACTGAGTAGAACAATGTAACGTCCAGCTTTGTCACTAGGTACATATTAAATTACAAATTTCTCCTCCTACATTGTATAGGCTTTACGTGCATTGCGAGGTCATATAATACTAGAACAATAGCATAACTTAATGTAAGTACATAATAGACGAAGCATCATTCTGGGACGTCATATCTAGGATCCGGATTATGTCACGTCACTATCGATCGGCCGACTGCTCGAATTTATTATTGGCTTTAAGGAGTGTTTATAATAAGGCTATAATAACGAGAGACCCACGGAGGTCGACGTAAACACCCAAAACCTCGTCCCAACAATAATTATAAGTACATAATATTTAAACCTAAACTTTGCTTATACATGTTAGCCATTTTCAGATTTTGCTAAGGTTTCACGTGACAGATGCCGCCATTTGCCACCGCTGCCACCAGTGCCACCACTCCCGCCACTGAATACCACAAATGCAGAGATTGATCAGGCCGGAGTTACGAGAGTTGATCCTGAACCATATAAATAAATTATTTAACAATGAAACGTATTTTATATTAGCTAGCTATTACCCGCGACTCGCAACCCGCGTGAAGTAGTGTCAGTAAAAATTTGATTTTGAATGGATCTGACAGATAAAATGATCTGTCAGATAAGTACTGAATGGGCTGTTAGTGCCTTATCATACTAGCGGATTGCGAGCGGATTCAAAGCGGAGCGGGCGCGCAGCGAATGCGTCGCGAACACGCAGCGGCTGCGCAGCGGAGACGTCGCGGACGCGTGGCGAATACGCTACGTTTTCGTCGCGTGTTTGTAGCGAATTTACGACGTACAATACACTCAGTAACAAAATTGATTCCGACGAGGAAACACTGCTGTTGGCTTTGTTACTTCGGAAACGCCGGCGACGAAAACGAAAGCATCGACGAATTTGGGAAGATCCATTATTAATTAATCGAATGGAAGAGAGCGACTAATTTGTGTTGTTTTGCAAACGATTAAAAAATAATCCTAAATAATTTCGTTCCTACCTACCATAAAACAAACATAAAATATTTAAGCAAGATAAAATCCCACAAGAATCCGTTATGATGCAAAATGATTTGACATTTGAAAAAAATATTTTATTAAGTTGGTTGGCTGGCGTTTGTACGAGACAGTACAAAATGGCGTCCACGCCGCGCGTCCGCAACGAATTCGCTGCGAATGCGCGGCGTGTTCGTTGCGCACCCGCAACGAATCCGTTGCGCGCCCGCTCCGCGTTGAATCCGTTCGTAATCCGCTAGTATGATAAGGCCCTTAGGGTTTTTAGGTGGTTTTATATCGGCGTGGCGATGCGTAGATGGACCGAGCGTGAAATTATAGCTTGAAAACCTTTACACCATACAGTCATCCGGCTCGCGGTGTAACGCGTAAAAAGCAAATAAGTAAATACTTTATTATTCGAGTAAATTCATAATGTAAGACTAGATGTGTGGAAATGGATCAAGTGGAGAGGAGAGGAGGGGAGAAGTCTGATTTTGTATATAATTCTGTGCAGCCGGCAACAAAGCAGAGCGCAGCGAAGATCTATAGCAAGGCGTAGCGCGGCGAACTACTTCCCTCTCCTCTCGGCTTTGGTGGAAATCATATGCCAGCTTCTGCACACTTTAGTGGAAACTTTACCGCTTTAGTGGAAACTGGGCCTAATACCATCTTAATCAATGTGTGTAGTGTGACAGGGACAGACAGTCAAGTGGTGACAATGTGCCTAAAGTCCTATTAACACGATGCAAACTTTGCAAGGCAATTCTCTTATCATCCTTGTCTTTTTTTTAATCGCAATAAATAAAGCAAAATGCGAACCTTAAGGCCCAGTACGAGGAGAGTCAGATAAAAATTAAAGCACACCCAAATAAAAGCGCCAGCTGTGTTCTATTTCAAGAATAAATTGTGTAACTTTATACTCGGTCAGGTTATGTTTTAATTGCTGCATAAAATTTATCCGGCTCTTTTGAAATGGAACCTCAATTTTATAATTCTTTTTTTTTCTATTATTTAACGAAGAGAACAACAAAGGAAGTTTATGACGCAGTGACAGATTTCGGGATTGGCCACAAAAAAGTAATTAACAAATATTGGTGTTGGAGCGAAAAATACTGCAACGTGATTGGAGAGAAATCTTGTGGAGTGGATAAACAAATAGCTAAGAAGAAGAAATGGTTCCTGAATAATTGTGATATGACCAAATATAATTGTGAGGAAAATACAGGTTAGTAGTCGTTATAGGAGCTACATTGGTTATGTAGTAGGGCCCTGATTTGCTTTGGCAATGTGTTATGAAATAATAGTAAGTTAATTAACAGGCAACTGACGTTCTTTTCAAACCACAACGATAATTAATTTTGATATCGTGTTTTTTTGAAACATCTATTACTTTGATTAATATTGAATGTGATCGAAATGTCTTAATAGTTTTATCGTGTCTAAAACTGACAACGAAAAATATAACTCACTGGTATATAATTAAAATTATAAAAAGGTGATTTCCATAGAGAAGCTAATACCTTAGCTAATACTATTTTTTTTCAGACTTTAGACCAAGCAACTGGAAGGAATGTAAAAACCTCCCGCCAGCCTAAACATAAATTTTAGCCTTAATAAAAGTTCTTCTTCTTCTTCGTCGTGTCGATGGCTGAGTCAAATTTTATTTTGACTTGCCATCGTGGTGAAAGGATTAGCCAATTCGCTTTGGAGAACTCGCGAATTGCCCAGGGTCCGCCGGACGTAGGGAATCGTACGTCACTCGGGGAGGCTCCTTTCATGCACTCCTTAATGAATAAAAGTTAAGTTATTATGTATATCAAAAATGTTATCAAATATTAAAACCTGTAATTGTAATATTCACAGTTTTTGTTTTAATTATCCGAAATATGACTACCAATCGTGTCTAGTGGTTGGCGTGTGTGGTGGCCTACCGTGAAGTCTCTTTAAGGCTTTGATACCCGGGTCTGGTGAGAGTATTATTTGAACTAATTTCTGTCCTCAGAAGGGAATGAAAGAGAGAGATAGAGAAAATTCTCAGTAATAGCACGGAGTCTCGCACTATGACCAATAAATCGCAAAATGTGTATAAAACATAAAATTACCTGGTCAAATGTGGATGTAATAAATACATCTCTGCCTTCTGAGAAACATAATCAAATATAATGATTAACATACAATAAATTACTACATTGACTTCCAAATTAAGTAGATAGGTTATTATATCAATATTGATACAAAAGTACATCGCTGATATTGATACATTGCTCACTGACCAGTAAAAACGTGACGAAGAAATTATATAATAAATTTTAATAAAATTTTGAGACGCGCGCGAATACGTCACGATTGCACGCGCATATTTTTTGTATGAAAAAATTGCCGTGACGTTGCACTCCGTTCCCTTCCAACTGCGACCTTTGTAGTCAGGACAGATATACTTCTTTTTATCAACGCTCCACGCGGTTGGAACCGCGAGGTAAGCTAGTCTAAAATAAAGATTAAACGGTAATATCGGCAAAATCATTATCATTATTACAGTCATTGCGAAGGAAAACACAGGAACAGGAAACCCTGAAGGATGTCTATTGCCACATGCTGATCGATTGTATGAAGGGAGGTGAGGAAATCTGCGGATTTGATGAGGATATTCCTCACTTGGCAGTGTTTGGTGACCTGTGCACTATGTATAGAGCGAACTGTAAAGGACTTGGAGGTTAGTATACTGAAATTATCAAGTACAAGCCTGTAGCCATTGAGTTTGGATTTATAGAGACACAGTTCTTTAGGGTGTTCTGAAGACAGAGTTAGCAAAAACTGCATAAAGCACTTATAAGAGCGAGAGCGATGGACGTATTATGTTAAAATTGGAACAAACACTTCTTATGGATCTGTCAGGTTTTATGCTATTGTATTTATGTTGTTAATTCAATGCCGTAGCTTTGTTCAAATGTCAGTAAAAGTAGACTCATTTGGAAAGAGTCTAACTTCATAATTATCCAATCTATGAGACATTTTTTAGAATCAGATCGATGGACCAATCATCTTCATTGATTAGTATAGAATATAGGTTCATACTGATATAATCAATATGATACTAAATTCAATAATGTATTAAATTCAGTTAATGTAATGTTTATTTTCTTTGGCATCTGAAAAACAACGAAATATATATATCACCAAAAATAAATCAGAGTAGAAAAATCCAAAAAAAATTATGACATTAAACACCGATGACTAAATCATCTATGTTAATGAATACTTAAGCAATCACTAAGCATTATTTAAACAGATTTTTGAGAAAATTAGATGTAAGTTTCAGGTATTTCACCAATCACTTACCCCGTTTCAGTATACACTCGCGTGGACATGGTAGTCTGTAAAACCAGGCTGGAATACGACAAGACGCACCACAACGATTCCTTTGAGTGGATTCATATTCGCGATACCCTACCTCCGTCAACATTAGCCACAACTACAAAAAAGGCTCTGCGTAAACCTGGGTATATACGAATGCCGGCTAGAGTTAAACTTATGATTTATCGATTAAAGTGATTATTTTTAAAATTTGTTTTTTATTATCAACTAACTGCCTCGATGGTCTAGTGGATAGCGTATGCGCCTCTTATTGCAAAATCTCGGGTTCGATTCCCGGGTCGGGCAAAGTGTTATTTGTGAACTTTCCATCAGGCAATTCATAATAGCAGTAAACATAACAGCTGAAATGTGGGTGTTGTACACCTCTGCCACACCCCTCTGGGCAATGTGGGCGTGATGTTATGTTGTCTTTTATTATTTAGGTTTAAATAACAGCCAAGTCAGGGTACAGTTGTCGAGGCCATCAGAGGTCAACAACTAAATCACACACAAAAAAAAAATAGCAATACCCTATTGCTTTTTTTTATCACTACTTTTTACCGTCCCCCAATCGGTTGGAAAAGCATTCACTATGAATGTGCTTTGCTATGAGAATGCAAGTATATTGCTCCTGAATACTACAATATTAGTTATATCTCGTGTGCTACTGGCACAGTACAGCAAACTACGACGGATCTGGCGACAGACTGTACCCCTATTTAATTACTTTAATAAATATAAAACAAGCTAACGTCATTTTTAACATTTATCCCAACGAATAAAAGTTTTTAATCGACTTTATTGGTTTTTTTTTTTGCATGAAGTTCGTGTCATATCACTGTCACAAGCGCAGACGATGCTCCTCTGGTGGTGAGAGCATTTGTGCTCGAGATAAACGGCAACACCTCATCGCTGATTTTCCTGATAAGTGCACCTTCCATGCTGTTAACTGTTTTCAACAAGGACGTACGTATTTATTTTGTAAGCTGTCGTATTTTTCAAGGCTCTTGTATTAGACTTCATCAAATTTTTAAGCGACTTCAAATGAAATAATTCAATTCTCAATTCGATTGTAAATGCAACACGTAAAAACTGAAAATAATAGTTAAATATGTAAATAAAGTATAAGTAAATACCTAAACAATAACCACTAAAAACTAATCTTAACCAAGAAAGTAAAGTTCTAAAATGGTACCTAAATTCTTACATTTAAAATTAAATGCGACTCCATTTCTCCTGAAGCCAAATGCAAAGAAGTTCCCAGAAACGATACAATTCGAAATTCGAATTATGATTTTCCGTGTTTTGTTTCTTTGCTAGTTTTTTATTACGAAAGATCGTAAGTGCAAGTTATAGTTACAGGGATTGCGATTTTATTTTTTAGGTGCTACAGTAGTAAATACTTTGTTCTATAAACGGCTTAAAAACATTGTTCTCCGTTTATTAACATGCAAGTGTACGGACAGAATTTTGTTTGAATTTGTAGGCGACAACGTTGTCTTTTTCTATTATTCATCAAAGATGACTGCTTACTACAAATACAACCTTAGTGAGAAATATGTCAATTTAATTGAAGTTCTCTGACTTATTGCCAATCTCTTATCACAGTAAAGCAGTAAAGATATTTTTTATACGCTGGTTGTAAAACAAAATTGGAAGTGTTATAAATACTTACAATAATTGTTAGAAATGCTCAAAACAAATAATAGTATCAATGTCAATATGGAACACTTTACTTAAAAGACAAGGGAATTCTTTATAATAATAAAATGATTTACGTTATTCTTCGCTAACAGGATTCAAAAAACTCCCCAAAGAAGATTGTGTACCCAACATAACGTTCGGAACAGATCCTATAACATTAGAAGATGGCGGTGCAGTCCGGTACTTCATGACTTATCCGACGACCACCACGGCAAAGCCAGCCTTTGGAGATAAACCAGATGATGAACGGAATCACACAACGCAAGCTATGAATAACTAACTACTGCTAACAATATGTGAATGTTGCTTTGGGCTTATTAAAAATAAGATTATTTTTTAGATAAATAAAGTAAAATTTTCTTGTACATATTTTTTTTTGCATTCGATACGACGCCAGAGAAAATAACACTATCCAATTATAACAATATTACAGCCTTATCGATTATTACCTACAGCCAAATACACACATACATGGAATAATGCTATGAAAATCACATTACAATTAAGCCATAAAATTTAAGCATAAAATTAAAGTAGATTACAAAAAATAAATACAAGAACTAATGAAAAATGTATGTTAAAAAAAGTAAAATAATGCACACGCCATCTCTCGACCAAACGTGAAATTAACTCGCAGCTTTGAACACTACTAAATATTACTTTTTACCGTTCCGAGGCGTCTAGAACGCTTCGCTGCTATAAGGCTCTATATCTTTCTAAGTTCATGCTTATATCACTAGATGGCGGTACTAATGTATTCTTTTTTTGTGTTTACTTTAATTTTATTGTGTCCTATTACTTAAAATGAAGTGTAAATTTTATATTCAATTATTTTTTTATCAGTTTTTGAAGATAAAGCACAATTTCTGTAGTTTTAAATTAATTTAAAATTAAAATACTGATCCTAAATTAAGAACCGTTTTTAATATTGCGTCATTAACTTGAGCTCGTTTACTGAAATACAAACAAAAGGTTGAATAGCTTTTATGGGTATTTTAGTCCCAATTCACACCGAGCTTTGGTTTCCGATCTCGCTCTTTTGTTTAAAATATTAATAAGAAGGAATGATCGAATCGAAATACGGGTTTAAGAAAATCGCGGTTTAAATTTTATTACGAGCTATTTTCTCAACGTGAGTCTTTTTAAGTTAGAGGGTTATTATCATAACATCACGGCTATATCAGGCAGAAGGGTGTACCAGAGGTGTACAACACTCACATTCCACCTATTATGTTTAGGTATAGAGGGTAAGCCTATCGCCATCCACCGGGCACAATTTATCAATACAATATCAATTAATTTTTTTTTTTTTTTATAATTATTATTTCATCTTTACCACATACTAAATATCCTTTCAAAAACATTTCTGATCATTCCTTAAACATATTTTTAATACATAGCCTTCAAAAAATTATTATTCCAGAACTTAACATAAAATTAGCCAATCGATTCTCATCCTACTTGAAAATGCACAAGAATCCGAATCCTTCCGCCTAACGGTATAAAAATGGACTGGAATCGGTGGAAAAAGGTCACTAACGTCGAACACTATGACTAGAATATGAAAAGCTGGTCAATTGCGTGTTGAAACCCGCGCGTTAAGGGTTCCGTTGCAAATGTAGAAGTTATAAGTTGTTGAGTTTGTTGACAATAAAAATTACACTCGCATTATTCATTTGTTCCAAAATCTTAACGTCGCGATAAATAATCCTATTAAAAAAAACTAAAAAAAAACTGTCTCGATGGTCTAGTGGGAAGCGTTCAGGTCCCATGGGATAGGTGAGCCTATCGCCAGCAACCGGGCACAATTGCAACTCCGTGCTGCTATAATAAATTGCCTGACGGAAAGTTCGCGTTGAGGGGCCTCTAACCGCGAGGTCTCGGGTTCTATTCTCGGGTCGGGCAAAGTGTTATTTGTGAACTTTCCGTCAGGAAATTCACAATACCAGCGACGTAGGGAATCGTTGTTTACGTCACTCGGGGGATTCTTTCATGCACCCCTACCCCATGGTATCTAAACATAACAAGTTAAGTGTGGATGTGTGCATGTTATGTTATAAAATTGTCCACATTTACGGTGACCTATAACTTACGGACAGCCGGACGGCGGAGTCTTAGAAACAGGGCTCCGTTATCACACTTTGGGTACGGAACTCTAGATCGGTTGATTCCCCACCTCATCATGCATTGCCCATGCTTTTAATCCATGGTAATTGGAACCTTGACAGCGTTAGAATTGATTTGTAGATTAGATCATGTCGCAATTTCTTAATTGGCGACTAGGTATTTTAAACATGGGCTTGGCGGCCTAAACATTATTGGTAAAGTATTATACACATACTAGCTGACCCGGCGAACTCTGTTCCGCCTTAAAGGCAATAAATAAGCAGATTTTGGAATTTATTAAGTTAATTTGTTTATCAGAAAATACAAATAAAAGTACGTTAAACATTCATTATTATTAAGATCATGGAAATTTTAATCGAAATAGAGTGAAAACATTTACAAAAAATACGGTAATTGATCAGATATCAAGCGGGATGAAAAATGATTAAATTACTTAAATGGCTATTAAAAAATTGGGTTAGTGATAAAGGGGTAAAAAATTGGGGTTGTATGTATTCTTTAATGCCACGTTATAGAAAAATAAAAACAAAAAATGTTATTCAAAAATTAAAAAAAAAACCTTATCACTTAGGGATATGAAAAATAGATAGTAGCCGATTCTCAGACCTACTGAATATGCATATCAAATTTGGTAAAAATCAATTTAGCCGTTTCGGAGGAGTAAGGTAACTAACATTGTGACGCGAGAATTTTATATATGTATTTATACATTTTCCTGTATTTTCCTGGAACTTTGAGTGTATCTTATAAAATACACACAAAGCTCCGGGAAAATACAGGAAAATATGTTTGCTACTTTCATCTTTTTTGCATGATAATAAGGAACCGCTAAATGTGAATTAAACGGTACATGTGTCTATAAGATGGCGTGCGCGAAACGCATGCGTTTGTAGTGAAACTGTCACATTATGTCGTATCAGATTAGATAGCACAGCCACGCTTCACCTGTTGTTCCCACGACATAATAAACTCACTTTTATAAGTAAAAGTCTTAGAAAAATATTCTAATCTGAATTAAAATTTGCACAGAATTAGATACTAAAAAAGTTTAATGAGCCATTGTTGTATAAGTTAGGATTAAACAGGATGTTGAGAGAGTTTCTATTACAGGACATTTTCCTTTTGCTCACATAAATAAAACACTTACCTCTTCATCTATCTATATATAGATAGAGAAAACTTTATTTGAACATCAAATTTGTAACAAACATACAAAGAAATAGGTACTTAAAACTATAATGTACAAAGGGCGGCCTTATCGCTTGACGCGATCTCTTCCAGGCAACCTTAGGATGGACGTAATAGAATGGATATTTGCGGTAGTTTATTGCATCTATACTAAAATTTTCATGATATTGCAATAAGTTTCATAATTTAATTAGTTAACTTTTTTTTAATTTATATTTTTTGTATTTTGTTGTTTGTTTTAATGTGTTTAAGCGCCCAAAAGGCACATGTAAATAAATGATTTGATTTGTTTTAGTATCCATGTTATGTATCAGATATGGTAAGTTAAAGATTAATAAAAAAATATTTAATTATGCACAGATTCATAGTCACAATATTGATGTCTTTAATTCGGTGCCTTCCACTTTAATGGCTTCTAATCACGAAGAAGACTTCAACTTGAACAAATTGAGATCCTTTCAAAATTATTTTTCATCCTATTTGCTTGCGGCCAGTTGAGACTGTCTGCCGAAACGTAAAAACCTGAAAGGTAAATAATGCATGATCGCGTTAATTCCTTTAGATTTTAGTTAATCATGCAACGAGAAAGTCTTAAAGTTAATAACACACAAAAACTTTGAATTAACGTAAACAAATCTTCAGCAATAAACTTACAAAAGAAAACATGTAATGTTGCATCTACTGTAATTAGAAATCAATTAAAAGTTATTAATAGCGACTTGATACAGATAATAGACTTAAGAATTTAAACTAAAGTAACAATATTTTTTTATACTAGACAATAAAGTCATATATTTTTAACGATTAAGGCTTTGACTAGTGTGGTTATTACTGTTATAATTATCTGTTTATGTACTTGTGGACTATAATAAAAATTATTCTTAATCTTATTCTATTAATATTATATAAAATAGTAAAAGCATCTGTTTTAAATAATCAAAAAAAATAAGTCATATCGTTTCATATTTATTATTAATAATTTAACTACGAATTTTTATACGAGAGAGCACCAAATAAGCTTAAATATCGAAGGATTTAATATACTATAAATGTGTATGAAGGCCTACAATATTTATAGGAGGTAAACATCAAATAACTTCCAAGCCTTTATCGATGAATCAAAATCCTTCCTTCCTTATACGCTTCCTCTGAACTTCCCACTTCAAAAGACGCCGATTCCAGTACACATATCCCTTTCCTAACGGTATATCGATGTTATCGACAAACCGTTGTCACACCCCTTTGTATTCTAAACATAACTTAATGTCTATATTTCCTACATTTCACCTGTTATGTTTAGGTCTCAAATGCGCTTATCGCCATCCACCACAAACCCTGCTGCCTACCCTCAAATACAGTTTAATCCGACCAGGGAATTTAACCGAAGACCTCGCGGTGTGCGATACGGAAACTATTCCACTAGACCAACCAGTTTGTATTTTAAGGAAAAACTATTACTAAATTTAACCAAATTCAAATTCAGTTGCGCTTCTTGGCACGTGTAGAGAAATGCGTGCGCTTAAACAATTAGAATTGGAAAGGTAAAAAATGATATGATTGTTTCACTGATTTTCGATTCAGGGTGTAAGCTTGAGTCGTGTATACGCGGTGAACACGTGGCAAACGACATGAAAATCGTGCGTGCGTATGAGTAGGTAGGGCTGATCTTTATCGATGGAAAGTGTCGATAATAATAGCGCTGTGTGTAGTGATTAAGAGGTCGAAAACGTTGTTTCGTTTTATTAATTTTAGTAGGAGTTTGTGGCTTGTTATGTAAGAGTTACATAGATTTATCAATATTTAAATAAAACTATGCTGGCCGTGGCCAATTCAGTAACTGTACTGTGATAATAATTGTGAGTATTTTAAGGCCAGTCAGGGATAAGGCTGTGGTATAGATTATCTCAAAAAATATTCACAAATAGATATTACTTAATTTAAAGACACATATTTTGCCCCATTGGGCTATTAATAGCATAGAATATTGATTTCATTGTAGACCATTTTTCCGTCAAATATAAGTAATACCCATTGATAAGGTTAACTAGCGATATATTAAGATATATAGCTATAGCTTAGTGCGAGACTGTAGAACTGCGAAATCAAGTCTCGGGTCCGAACCCACGGCACACAAATCTGGTCAATAAATCGTTAAGATTCGTCTTTTCGTAGATATGTGTGTATTTATTTTATAAATTGTCGCTGTATGCCTGAGAGTGCCTTAAAAGTGTTGGAGGGAGTGTGAAGTCTACCAATCCACCCTTGGCCAGGGTGATAGACTATGGCATAAACTATATTCTCATCATGAGAAGAGACCCGAGCCGAGCGAGTGGAACATGACTATTAGATACAGGGCTGCTATTATTAAGTTTAATGAAGAATTTACCTGGCATACCAACACAAAATCGTCGGCTAGGCTCTAAAATTTTACAGCAACAGTTACTACGCAAAAACTCTACCAATATATTCAAATACGGCAATTAAAATTCAATTTACCATGTGTATCACATAAAACGTTCTAAAACTGTTTTAAATTCAGCAACACCACTCAGCTCGATAACTCACCTTTTCTTTTAATTACCCATCGACTAATCGATACATAGCGAGTGTTGTCACATCACTACAATAAAGCTGTCGAGTCGTGCGCTACCCTGTCGATTGTTTTCAATATCGGTACCATTTCGATTAACATGAATATAAGAATCGTCTTCTTTGATATTAATCTACTTTGTATGCATCGAGTATGGCTGAGTGGGGCGAGGAGCTGCATTTTTGCGCCTGATTATAATAATTATTATCATTTTGCTTGAGTTTTTGACCGCTAATGTGTTGTAAGGATTTAGGAGAGGGCGTGTGATGGGTATTTTATGGAAAGAAGTTTTTAGTTTACTCTTGGGAAACAAGACGGAGTTAATTTTGGAACTGACTTAACTTTGATTGTCGCTCTAAATCTTATCTTGGTGAAAATATCGGAGATATTAATGAAGCATAAATTTATATTAATAGCAGCCTATCTAATACATGTCCCACTGCTGGGCTAGGGCCTCTTCTCATAATGAGAAGGGTTAGGCAATCTGTGGGTTAGGCCATAGTACACCACGATTGCCAAGTGCGGATTGGTAGATATTTAGGCACTCTTAGTCTTGCAGGATTACTTAAGATGTTTTCCTTCGTCTTCAGCGAATGATCATTTATATGATATATACAAACATATCTTTGAAAAGACGAATCTTAACGATTATTGACAGAGGTGTGTGCCGTGCGTTTAAAACCAAGATGAAGAGAGAGAGAGAATGGGGTGCATGAAAGGAGCCTCCCCGAGTGACGTACACAACGATTCCCTACGTCCGGCGCACCCTGGGCAATTCGCGAGTTCTCCAAAGCGAATTGGCTACCTTTTACCACGATGGCAAGTCAAAATAAAATTTGACTCAGCCATCGACGAAGAAGAAAACCAAGATCTTTGACGGCAATTTTACGTTCACCCACTTAGCTATCGTTGCTTCAAATTATGCATCAAATAATAAATGGTACACATCAAATAGAAACAAGAATCGATAAAATCGCAAAACCACTCTTTTCGTTTAAAAAGAATTAGCAAGTACCTTCCTAAATCATAATTCAATATTGAAATAAATTCAGGACCCATCTATCAAGATCGCTATCAATGGATATCACAGCTCACAGGAATATCAACGCGCGATAAAAATTACAATAATTTCCTTTCACGCCCTTGTTCCTTTCCAATAACTTAATAATAGAAAGCCGACAGAACCTGAGCACTTATCTAAGGGGTCATTTTAAAAAAAGTTTACAAGTTTTGTAAGATGGGTTAAGGCAAACACAAAACTTTATGTGTTATTGTAAATGGTGTTGGTGTACGTTTTGATATTATATTAAAAACTAGTTTGAAAACTATTGTGCATCCACTTTTAAAAATTATTCATCGCCACTCTTTATAAAATCATCATTATCATTATCATATCAGCCTAACGACTTCTACAGTTGGACATAAGCTTCACCTAATTGCCGCCACGTGAGAACTTTCTTACCTCAACGGCCATCTGTTTAGCGAGTTATGTGCCCTGCCAATTGCCATTTTATCTTTGCAATCCGGTGAGCTATGTCGGTAACATTAGTTCGCCTACGGATTTCCTTATTTTAGATTCGACCACGCAGGGAAACACAAAGAATAGCTCTTTCCATCGCTCGCTGTGTGACTCTGAGTTTCCTTGAGGCATCCATCTTATGTACGAATAACCGTCAAAATTATGAAAATTAACTTGCTAGGAATGTCAATCACTATTGAACAACCAAGAAGGCGCAAGAGCTGGCGTTACAGAGTTAGAGACGGTAAATTATAAAACAAAAATTTTGCGTATCTTAAAGTGTGTTCAAAACGAGAGGTATTACTATTTCTAAAATAACCCCGTATAAAAGCTGAGTGATATAATCCGTTCGCGTGTTTATTTTCCTTTTTAAACGGAATCCAGGATGTAAGTGTATATTTGCATGAATATTTATCAGATATACTGTCGGTTCGTCGTAAACGCCACAGTACATTTTTATCTGACGCGCTTGACGATTCTGTTTGATCGACTGTGATTTATTTGCGGGAACCTGTGAGTGTGAATAAAAATGAAGAATGGAGGAAGTTATGGCCTCTAGTGCAATTTAATCGTATACTTACTATTTATTAGTAAAAACAACCACCTGGCTTTTCCGAAGCCATGTCATGACTAGATTACTGTACTGTAAAAACTGGATGGTTTTTTACTGTTCTTTATACAAAAATTATCAATTTTTTTTTATAGAGATTGAAACGCAAGAAGAAGTTCGACTCGCGATCTCAGGTTCATAATCCGTCATATAAAAGGCTCATTTCACTAGCGTCTTATTTTATAAAATTTAGTACGCAGGTCGGGCGAGGCCAGGACGGAGTTTTAAAATATTTAATGATCTTCTTCTTCTTCGGCGTATCGATGGCTGAGTCAAATTTTATTTTGACATGCCAGAATTGCCCAGGGTGCGCCGGACGCAGAGAATCTTTGTGTACGTCACTCGGGGATAATTTTTCATGATTATTGCTTAGGTACCTTATATTTAATATAATTATGATTTCAATTCTAAATTCTCCTGAATAGTATGCTTTGCCTTAAAATTTCCTACAATGAAGATAAACGCGTGGAAAACATTACAAAATATATTTTTATGGTGCAATGCCAGCTCACTGTCGGTTTCTTCATTACATTGACGTTTATTACTTTTAAAAACTATTAATGTTTTGCGATAACATTTTGTGGAGCTGTCAATGTTGTACAGATAAAGATTTATGTCTTGTAGGTTATTATAGCGTTAATACTGTTGTAAAAGATTTCAGTAGGTATATGCCCTACGCGTTTTACAACTAACAACATTTTCAGGGCTATGTTCCGGCTCCCATGTTACTGTAGCGCATCGGGAATGTTTGCCGATGCCATTGTTAATTATTTTCACGCAGTAATGCGGAAAAAGGTTGCCTCACTAGTAAATAGGGTGCGGTGGAGCTCGAACCAAGTCCTGAGGATGGTTAGTGAGCGAGTTGATTCAGACCTGGTTGTCAGATTCACCGAAGTACATGTTGCAAAGGATCGGTGAACCTGCCTACCAGGGGATTTGCTCACATCATCAACATCTCGTTGTCATACTAACATAGGATATAAGTTTTATTGTTACTAACACTCTATGGATCTGTTGGTCTGAAAATAAATGATTTTTATTTTATTTTTATTATTTATTTTATTTCTAAAACTACCACACATCTATATGGATGTGTGGTAGTTTTAGGGAACTGAAAATGTTGACCTGATATTTGTTGTTGTTTTGAAGGATATAAAATATTTGGTGCAGACCATAGAGCAAATACATTTGCTCTATGGTGCAGACCATAGAAATCTTAATAACTAGTCAATAGAAATGCTATCGACTATCTTTTAACACTGGGACGCATGTCGCCGTTTTTCAAATACCACTTTTTGTATTCCTGCAAACAAAATTATTCTTTTTGGCGATGACATTAAGACGACAATTCCTCAACTCGCACTTGTGTTCGATTAGACTCATGCGCTTGTATTCCTGCAAACAAAATTATTCTTTTTGCGATGACATTAAGACGACAATTCCTCAACTCGCACTTGTGTTTGACTAGACAGATGCGCGGCGACATGGTCACGCGTCTTTGACATTTCTATTGCCTTATTATTAAGATTTCTATGGTGCAGACGGACCAACATGGTTGTGGCAACTATCAACTTTTGAAAGGTGTTGCCAGTTGCTGCTACTGTCGGCTTTTGAAGTTTCCTTTGAATAGGTAATAGTTACCGCAATAAAGTTGCTCCGTCTACAAAGTTCTTGAAACATCACAGGGGTAATGAGACTTATGGGAATGCCCGTTTTAAAACTTCAGTATAATGGGCGACAACATACAATAAATTATAGACTTTGAAACGTTAAAAGCAATATTATTCGGTGGCAGATTAAAAGAAAAGTTCGTCCATAACAGTTTTGTTAAATTTCAATTAAATGCACTGAGATCAATTACTGTAGAACTAAGGATGCATTTAATTTTATCTGTCAAATTGTAGAGCAAAAAGCTCAATATTTTTATTCACACACAAAGTGCATGATATAATTATTCATCTTGTATATTGCGACACATTATTGTTTAAAATGCGCTACGAAATTCAGTGAATTCACGACTTACAGTACACTCTTCCAGTACCTTGGTCATGTCAATAAAAATTTACAATAAACTACCAGAGACTCTTAAAAATGAAAACAAACCAAATATATTCTATAATAAATTAAAACAATTATTAATAAACAAATCCTATTACAATATAAACGAATATTTCAATGATAAATTAATATAATATATAATTTTTAACTCAAAATCACATTTAATTATTATTCTGCTATCCTATTAATTCTAGTTTCAAGAGACCAGTATATACACATAAATATTATAATAACACAATTAACATAACACATCACACCTACACAATCAAGTAAGTTTTTGAAAGTATAAAAATGTTGCCACCCATTTTGGTTTGAACAAGTTTATTTTAATTTATTAGATTTGAAAATTAAATGGGCGCCCTTCATCCTCTCTCCTACACTTTTGCTGTGCCCGACAGGGTCCATAATTGATACTATGTAATATGTTTACCACCTAACAAAACATTGTGGAATGCAATAAAGAATTGAGTATTGAGTATTGAGTATTGAGTGACAAGCAGTTTGTTTTCCTTTTAATGACGTAACATTTTTTATTCCCACCCCAAGAGCCGATTCCACCAACGTTTTAACACGACGCGGCGACGTCTAACGTTTAGCTACACCTTTGATCTCTTTGTACCGCTCAAAGATTGCACGAGAGAGAGCTATGGAAATAACATAACATAGCGTCACGCCTATATCACCCAGAAGGGTGTGGCAGAGGTGTACAACACCCACATTTCACCTGTTATGTTAAGGTCCCATGGGATAGGGGGTGAGCCTATCGAGCACAATTTCAACTCTGTGCAGGTATTGTGAATTTCCCGACGGAAAGTTCACAAATAACACTTTGCCCGACCCAGGAACCCGAGACCTTGCGGTGAGAGGCGCATACGCTAACCCCTAGACCATCGAGGCAGTTTTGAGATATGGAAATAAAGGTGTAAACTTCTAATTGATTATTTTTATATCATTTAGCTATGCTTAGCAAATTATACTAAGAAACAGTTGAAAAAGATATGGGACCGGCAAGATTTGAACCTGCGACCTTACTGCACACCGGGCAGCCGCTTTAGCCATCCAGCTACGGTCGCCTCTTACCGGAGCCCTAAATTTCTCAACTGTATGATACGTCATTTCGTGACGTCTCGTTCATCCATTTGTTCCTACTTAGGATAGGAACAAATAGATAATAATAAAGGTGTAATAAAACCGTAGATTAAAAAGTTTGATGCAATCGGGGCTTTAAAGAAACGTACATTTTTGACAGAAATATTTATGTTCCAACGTTTGGGCAATGCAAACATGTGCATAATATTGATATTTGGGGAACGTACGTTTCATATAAATACTTCAACGACTAAACGATTAGAATACGA
This sequence comes from Hypena proboscidalis, assembly GCA_905147285.1. NCBI lineage: Eukaryota > Metazoa > Arthropoda > Insecta > Lepidoptera > Erebidae > Hypena > Hypena proboscidalis. The sequence goes on from LR990147.1 coordinate 6,804,447, forward strand.
GTAAATTTGTTTGTTACTTAGTTTTTTGCATACAAATCTGCGTTTTAACCTCCAAATAGCGATATAATGTCGATTGACAGGTTTACACGTTACGCGACAGGATGAGCACTCATACGACAGACATCCAGACGACCGTATTTTATAACTGTAAAAAAAAACAGACTGTATTTGAGTTGCATGTGAATTGGTGTTTTAATAAGCATTTAAAGCAGGAGGTATACTTATAAGACCTGTAGGGAACTGATAAGTGTCGTCCTTCAGAAAGGCCAAGTAAGTAGTACACGATACCAGCGAGCATGTATGATAATAGCAGCCCTGTATCTAATACAAGTCCCACTGCTGGGCTCGGGCCTCTTCTCATGATGAGAAGGATTAGGCCTTAGTCCACCACGCTGGCCAAGTGCGGGTTGGTACAATTCACACTACCCTTAAGCGATTTTTAATGACAGAACTTTAAGGAAGCAAAATAAGTATATGCTCTATATGCTCTTTTTATGTGACTTTCAATATGTATGATATGATGATTATAATTATTTATTTGAAAAGATGGTGCACATGAGTTTCTCACCAGCTCTTCTCATAATGCAATACCCATCGGAGCTGGTACTTAGTTTGATTTTAATCTGATTCTAAACCGTTGGATTAAAATTAATCTAAGCCCCGGTTATTCAAATCATTGTAATTAGTATATTTTAGTTTTACTTATAATTTATTTTTATATCATTTGTTTGTAATATTTTGACGTGTTCAAGCGCCTCCTGGGGCCTATGAAAATAAATGATTTGAATTTGAATTTGATCTTTGCCTATTGTATGTGTGTTCTATCGTGATTGTTTCTATGTATATATGCTTTTAGTTTATTTTTCTCGTTACTGTAATTATGCGAATTTCTTCTCAGCGCTTTTGAAAAGGAGAGAGAGAAAATTTGATTGAGAGGCAGTACTCTGTAGCATCACGGAGTCTGGATATTCCATGTCACATAGGACTTAAAACTAAGTGGTGAAGTGTGGGTGTTTTACATCTCTGCCAGGTACCTCTTAGTGTAATCGTACTCCTAAGTTGTATCTGGTTAGGGCGAGTAGATGGCAGCATGCCAGATTTCACGTTTCAGTGGTTTATCGATGAATGAAAAATAAATAATAATAATAATATAAATAAATATCACACGACGTTGAAAAGTACAAGTTCTGCTTAGTTTGGGACTAGATAGAGTCCCAAAATAAGCAGAACTTGTACTATGGGTACTAAAATAACGGATACTAATACATATATACTTTTCTTTGGTAAATACATACTTATTATACATAGAAAAACCCAGACTAAGACAAACCCCCATGTTCATGCACACATAGATTTGTCTTAAGCGAGAATCGGACCCGCGACCTTAGCGTCGCAGGCAGGTACATTACCCACTCCGCCATCCGGTCGTCCAAAATGAAAAAATAATAATAAAATGATTTTAGAATGTAGGTTTTGGAAAACTAGGTAATGTAATTTTTAACTCGTGGTCGAGATTTTAGGAACGTACTGAACAGAAACATCCTGAATATCGTTAAATGGTACGTGCACTACCGTGTTCCAGTTCATACATTTTTTAATAGATATAAAAAAAACTCTTATTTAATTCCATTTCACCGATTTTAACCATTTGCCTCAATGTACCGTGACGTAGATGACGTCATAAGATGAGGTTTGTATACGTGGTTAGGGCGGGTTCTTGGCAGCGTGCCAGCCTTCACGTTTCAGCGGCTTATCTGCAATATCAAATAGCCGCTCTGAGAGTGCATGTTATTCTCCTAAGAGAATTATTCGATGAAGATGTTTTTGACATTTGCTTTCTTGATATATCAACCTTTTAGTTTTATTTTTAACTTTTTCTGGTAACTACACCAAAAACTCACGTTTATGGTCATGGGATTCCCGTGGTATTACAGTCGTTTGTAAGTGGCTAGCTGTCATTTCCATGGAAAATGTTATAGGCAAAAGAGAATAAATACGTCACACTTATTATTTATTTTAAATTTCCTTTCCAAAATAAAAATAAAAATAATGGAAAAATTATCATAGTGCTCTAAATGTGTACATTAAAATAAGCATGGTTTGGTTAAGTTACAGTCAATTCTAGGGTAACTTTAAACGTTTTTGACCGTATTTTTAATATATCAATCTTAAAAATACGGTCAAAAACGTAAGTAACGTACAAGTAACGTACAGTAAGAGGTGATCTTTAATTAAGTTTTTTTTTAATGGTTTTATTTATCAAAAACGACGAATTTTCGGCAAAAATTGCGAAATTTGGCCTAAAACAATAAGAGTTGGGTCACTTTAAAGTATATTTTTTTGAAGGATATAAAAACCTATAATAAAAAGAATAATTTAAATTAAATTTGAAAGTGTTCGATTTGAATTTTAACTGTGTTACTTTTATATTAATTAATTTATCATTTTTCTGACGGTTATCTATGACTCGAAGGTTTTGTAACAGACGAAGATTTTGTAATGACGATTCTAAATCAGAGTAAAAAACACTGCCGAAAACATCAACACGAAAAAGTCGGTAATTTACAATTACGATTTTAACAGTTCATTTTATTACTTTTCGTACACATAATATGTGTGATATGACGAACACACACATAAAGTTAGATTTCAATTAAAAGTGACCCGAGTTGACCGTAAGTAAGATCTTTACTTGCAAACAAATTTCATTTTCTTCATTTCGAATTCAGTACCTACTGACGTAAAATCAAAGCATTCGATTCCGCTATGTCAATATCAAAATAACGCCAAAATCGATCGATCTGTTCCAAATTCAAATCACAAAAACTGCAGTGTTGCACCCCCACGTAGGTTGTTTACGACCCATTTAAATAAATTACCCACAAGTGGGGAGCTCATTTCCCACGGGGAATGTGATCGGAACACTAAGGTGGGGTATAATTTATTAATTTGTTTTCTGCTAACGAGTCGTTAATGCGAACCGGTGTGCCTCTCCTTCGCGGTATGTTTTATGCAGTAATGAGCTATTACATTATACCACTGGATTAATATTGGATGCTTTTTAATTGGGTAACTGTACCTCGTTATTTTTTTAATTCATTTAATCTCTCATTTAATGTTTAAATACAAATTATAAAAGTTAAATTCTTTTAACTTAATGACTTATTAAGTTTAGATTAATTTATTAGAATAATTTAATTTAAGGTCCTATATGTATATTTTTCTGTAAATTAAGATCCTATATAATTTTTTAAATAAAAAGAGCTATAAAATTCTACTTTTTTTTAAATATTAAGTATAAAAAGTAGTACCCCACCGGCTTCGGATGCAGGGACTTGGTTATTTTATTTTAAGCTGGTAGCATTATTGTGTTATGGCTGAGAGTGCCTGCATTTTGCAAATCAAACCGCGATTGTTACAGATGGGTTATCAAAACAGGTAAATTACTTATTAATATTTGACTGTTGGCACTGTTGTCGGCAATATTGTCTGTTGTTGTATATGTTCGTTGTAAATATAAAAAAAAAACAAAAATAAAATTAATCTCATAAATTATAACACACGAAAGAATCTTAAACTTTTTGAATAAGACATTCTTTCTAGTATTAAAATAAATGCTTCACACCAAACCCAATAAATCATCAAAAAAATATTTCACACCATCACATGTCATCTCGAATAATTCCATCAAAACTTACTATGCAATAACGCCGTCAGCAAACACATTAGCAATCATTAATTCTATAAATGATCATATCACCTACATATAGATATTCAACCATAACAACAAATAATATGAGTGCACAGTTGGCGTAGTGGTTAAATCGGTCGCCTCGCCGCTTTCAACTGCGCTGGTGTTGTGGGTTCGATCCCCACATGGGAAAAATCTTTGTGTGATTCGCAAATATTTGTTCTGACTCTGGGTGTGCTTTGTGTGTGTGAAATGAATGTTTGTAAACACCCCCGCGACACAGGAATTATTCATAGTGCATTCATTATTCGTCGTTTTTTTTAAAAAAAACAAAGAAAAACAAAAACATAACATGCCACGGCACACAAATTGAGTCACCCACCATCCCATAAACCACCAAAATGAAGGCCTAAGGAACACTTTTTTTAACCACATTTTAGGAGTGTTTAAATCACATTTGATTCCATTTTTTTCTGCTTGCCTTAGTATAGTCTTTCATTCTTTGCATCCCATTATATCTCAGGTTGCCTTAGGATATAGGATCACGTATATATCCTAGGCATCAATAATTCATCGAGCTGCAGTCAGACAAGTTAGAAATAACAATGGATCAAAGTTTTACTTTGGCTTTTATGTAGAAAGGATTAAGTTTAAAGCGATTAAGTTTTAAGCAGTGTGGGTAAAGTTTTGTAAATATTTGAGCGGGTACTGATTTTTATATCGATCATTTAACTTAGAACATTTAATAACAAGAAATATCTGTATATTTCGTGTTATTCAATGCTATTTAAGTTACATGCAAAAATAAAGTGGACCTTTGATTATTACTTGCTTTTTAAGAGACACCAACGCACAAGTTCTCCACAATCGTATTTTATAGTAGCATCCTTCACTAAGGCAATTAAATTATACACTAAAATGATTCTTGCCCGCGCACCCTCAGTTAGTAATAACTCCAGTTATATCTAATTTGTCTTCTATAGATAATGAGCGCAAACAAAACTTATTAACATGACAGACGTTGTGACGACCACTCATAGACGTTCAATTTTGGCAGCGATCTGGGTTCATAGCAACAAGGTTACATTAGGTCTTTGGTAAATCAATTAAACTTAGAAATAGCACTCCATAATCCTTATAAGTCGTCATACTTTTTACAGCTTAGAAGCTAACATCTTTTAACTTAGACCATACGCAATCAGGCTTAGCTTTGCCTGATTGACAGCCAAAGCGCCACCACAATAACCAGACCCTTCTCGCGTCTCCCACTCTACCAAAACCCCCCAATCTATTCCACCTTCACAGCTCAACATAAAATGGTGATTTGCTAAGCGTATTACATCTATTAAGAAGTTCGATGCTTGTACTTGTAATGTAAATCGCACGCATTAGACATTTAAATATAATTCGTTGTAACTTATGCAAGTGCAGTGCGCTAATGGGTGGCATTACGATCACTACAACGCGTTGGTAGCTAGGGGTGGCAGGCAGGGTTGCTACATATTTAAATCTGTCATTATTAAAGCGTATTCTGTTCAAAATGGTAACGAAATAAACATAATTCTATCACAACACAGCTCTCTTGCGTCTTCATTTTGAATAAATAAGGTAAATGGCAGTGCAGTTTGCTCATGAGTCGCATTAAAAAAGTAAAAGTAAAAGTAAAAATTATTGATTAAAAACATTACGATCACTACAACGCGTTGGTAGCTAGGGGTGGCAGGCAGGGTTGCTACACATTTAAATCTGTCTTTGAATAAAGCGTAGTCTGTTCATAAATGGTAACGAAAGAAACATAATTCTATCACAACAGCTAGAGCTCTTTTGGGCCTTTATCTTTAATAAATAAAGTAAATGGCAGTGCAGTTTGCTAATGGGAGGCATTAAAAAAGTAAAAATTATTAATAAAAAATGTTACGATCATTACAAGGCATTGGTAGCTAGGAGTGGCAGGCAGGGTTACTACACATTTAAACCTGTCTTTAAATAATATTCTGTTCAAAATGGTAACGAAATAAACATAATTCTATCACAACAGCTAGAGATCTCTTGCGTCTTTATCTTTAATAAATTAGGTAAATGGCAGTGCAGTGCGCTATTGCATTGCATAACGATCACTACAATGCGTTGGTAGCTAGGAGTGGCAGTCAGGGTTGCTACATCCTCTTTATTCTAGGTGGCTACACTGAAATTGCAGCTAATAACATGACATAAATCAACGTTTTTATTACCCACTCATTTATAACACTCGTTTCGTAAACTATGTTAAGTCCCATGTGATAGTGGGTTAGAAATCACCATCTACAGAGCCGAATTCCAGACATCATTCTGCTATTGTCAATTTCCTGAAACAAAATTAAATAACATTTTCCAAACCGGGAATCGAACCCGAGGTAGTCTCAATGGCGACATATAAAAATACAATTATTGAATGAAAAATGTATGATCACCGAATGTATGATCGCCGCATGTTTGCGATATTTACGCTGTAGGTAATTAAAATTGCACTTTGTTTGTTCACAATAACTCGTTGTTCTGCAAATTTACTAATTAACTAATTTTTCCTATGAAATATATTTATTTATTTCTCAATATTAACATCAAACTCGGTCAAATTATAACACACACAAACACACACATACAATCAATAAATTAATTAATAAAATGAAATAAAATAATTAAATACATTATGCGTCATAAAATTCCTCCGCATCACTGTCCACAGCGGATACCGTGGCCAGAAGGCTGGCAGCATTGCCACGTTGAATGGCAATGCTTATTCGCTGGGCGAAGTAAAAACCAGCCCTCTGGTCGCGAGAAGCGCCGATTAGGCGCTTTGAAATATCTTTAAATAAAGCCCGAGCACTCGGACCCCATGGTCCTAAAGTTTCAACCCCAAACGGCTCAAATATATAACCACTGACGAGATTATTATACTTGCGCCGTTTGAGGTTTTCGGCGGATGCTGCCGCGGCACCCGCGCAACTTACAGTGCTTGGAAGATGTGATGGCGCAAGGGTATCGACGCAAGTAGCGTCCCATACCAAAGGCCTGCCCATCTTCCATGGCAGTAACGACATACCGTCTGGTCTCTTGCCATCGTCACGCGCCAAGCCATTAGGTTCAAGAACGGCTGGCACGCCGGCGGTGACAATAGTACGACGTAATATATCGTTAAGATGCGCGTGCCGCGCCATGCGACCTGCGCTTTTGCTGCACGATAGGACATGGTGTCCGAGGCAATCGACGCTCTCACCGCAGTGACAGGGATGCGGAGCGACACTAGGTAGACCCAAACGAAAACTTATTTTTCCTTAAAATGTTCTACATTAAATATTAATATGCTTTTTCTCTTAATCTAAGTCTGTTCGTTATACTTTGTAACACATTGTGGATAGCTATAATTGGTCATTGTTAGCTATGTAATATATTTGTAAACGACCGTTGTTATCCCGAATAAATAAATGAAACGCATGAGGCCACGTTTTAATCTATAACTTTGTGCTTCTATTTAATTCAAGACTTCAAAATGATTCAATGAGAGTTTTAGGAAACAGTACTGCAAGTATTTTTTTTTATAGGCAACCCTATATTATAGCTTACCCACCTTCCACTCAAAAGCGAGGTATAACAATCAGCACACACTGTCGACATATCTACAAGTTTATATTTAAACCGCGTGTCTTAGGACTTCGAGGAAGGATGTTCAGCTTATTGGTTGGAATGTTAGAACATCAGGTGCATTCAGGCCTTCCTGTAGAGCAGTTGAATGTATGAATATGTATTTTTCAAGGACGTCAAAGTATATAGCAATATGCAACGTAATCCTTATGATGATAAATGGTGGGTACAGCTTATGAACATTAATTAACTGCAAAATATTGATACAGATGCGACGTGGACTGTAAGGGCTGCTTTACATTGATCCAGTAGCAGTATCACGGCATTCCAGCACTGGAACAGTAGTTATTATAAACTGGCTTCTGCGATACAAGGTAGCCTATGTCCTTTGTCAGGTCTTGAACTATCACCATATCAATTTCCATCAGGATCAGTTCAGTAGTAAGGCTTCAAAAGCGTAACATACAGACAGCGTTATGTTCTCATTTATAATATTAGCCAAGGATGTATAGCTTGGAACGGAGTCTATCCAATCCAGCGGTAGAATTCCACAATACTGGATCCAGCTAATGGATCAAATGTAAATCAAGCTAGATGTTATGTCTGGTGTAAAAGTAATTTCAGGATCAAGTCTCACCCACCATTAAACCAGAACATTATAAATAAAAATAAAATAAATATACCACAACTCACACACAACGCCATCTAGTCCCAAACTAAACAGAGCTTGTACTATGGGTACTAGAATAACTGATACTAATACACATATACTTGTCTTTTGTAAATACATACATATTATACATAGAAACACCGACTAAGACAAACCCCCATGTTTATACACACAAAGATTTGTCTTAAGTGGGAATCGAACCCACGACCTCGGCTTCGCAGGCAGGTACACTACCCACTCCGCCATCCGGTCGTACATTAGTGCATACTTATATATTCTCGACAAGTTAAGGGTAAGACGGTGGCGCTTGCTACCTTCAGGACCAGCTCGTTCACAAGCACTCAGCCACCAATTTAGTTAATATTAAAACCATGTTTCAGTTCTTAGGAAGACTGTTCACCATCAGGTGCTTTAAGCCTTCCTGTGTAGCAGTACTTTAAAAGTATGAATATGCATGAAAATGTATGTATGTATGTATTCAAGGACGATGTATTCAAAAGGTTAGTGCTAGCGGCGGCTTTGATGAGTGATGTAAGCTTTTGACTATTCATTGAATGAGTTAAACACTACGACGAATCTAGTTACGAGGAATTGAAATTCTTTAGGCTAATGTTTTAGGCAGTAAATAGGGTTTTTCACAATGGTTTTAATACGTTAATAGTGACTGGCAACATAAGTCCATAGATAAATACATATATTCATATAATAATATAAAATTATACCTTTATGCCACTGGGTAGGTAGGTAGGACGGAACGCAATGTGCTACGCTCCTTGCACACCTCTTTCGCTTCCTTAACATTCATACATCTCGTCATTATTACCATTGTACTCCTTTATGAGTAATTAAATGCTTTTTCTTTCTTTTTTTTTTCTTTCATACATGCTAGCCGGTTTCGTGTACTTTGTATACTTACATGTCCTCTCTGTAGGACGCCACTTTTCTTAATCACGGTGAAATTTTAGTGGTTTTGGAAACTTTTTTTTTTTTTTTATATTACGCCCACAGCGAACGAACGTGTAGTCCACCTGATGGTAAGTGGAGTACAGCCCATGAACATCAACAATCCACAAAAGCAGATTATAGATGCGTCGCTGCAGCTGAGGACTACGGTGTTATGCCCCATGTGCCAGTAATTTCAGGGCCTGCTGCAGCTGAGGACTACGGTGTTATGCCGCATGTGCCAGTAATTTCAGGGCCTGATCTCACCACCAAACCGGAACACACTAATGGAACCACTACTATTTGGCGGCAGGTTAAAGGTGAGACGGTGGTGCTGCCGCCCTCGAGCTCATTCACAAGAGCTCTACCATAATCAGTAAGATAATAATTTTCTCCTGTCGCGCCTGAAGAGATCAAAAAGATTATCATTTCCATCAAATCGAATGCTGTGGGTTGTGATAAAATCAGCCGCAAAATGATTATCTTTATCATAGATCAGCTGTTACCGGCGATCACCCACATCATTAATTCCTCCCTCGACTCTAATACCTTTCCATCGTTGTGGCGTAAAGCACGCGTAATCCCTCTACCTAAAACCACGAATCCTTCAGTTCCATCTGATTTCCGTCCGATATCCATCCTCCCTTTCTTATCCAAGGTACTGGAGGCCTGTGTACATAAGCAGCTGACCAGATTTGTCCAGCAGAACAATATTTTAAGCCCACTTCAGTCTGGCTTCAGACCAGGTCACAGTACCACTTCCGCGCTTCTCAAGGTGACTGGCGATATAAGGGCGGGTATGGAGGACACTAAGGTCACTGTACTGGCCTTGGTGGACTTCTCGAACGCCTTCAATACCGTCAGTCACGACATCCTCCTTTCCATCCTCTCCCATCTTATGGTCTCTTCAGATTCGCTGGAATGGTTCTCAAGTTATCTTCGAGGGCGTCAGCAGTCAGTTTGCATTAATGAGACTTCGTCAAGTTGGAGTAGTCTGGATGCTGGCGTTCCCCAAGGCGGTATACTCTCTCCGTTATTATTTTCTTTATTTATTAACCTCATTACTCATGAACTTCAGTGTTCGTATCATCTTTATGCTGATGACTTGCAGCTGTACTATCAGGCTCATGTTGACAGTATTTCTTCGGCTGTAGATAAGGTTAATGGTGACTTGGAGCGAATTAATCTTTGGTCTGGCAGATTTGGTTTGGTTGATAGCCCAAATAAATGCCAAGCCATCATCGTGGGCAGCCAGAGAATGATGAGCCGACTAGAATCAATATTGGTACCTCCGGTGGTCTTTAATAACTCGGTCATACCCTTAGCTTCTAAGGTGAAGGATCTTGGCCTCTTCATAGACTCCACTCTAAACTGGCGTGCCCAAGTAACAAACATGAGCCAAAAGATTACAGGTACCCTTCGCGCCCTATATCGACTTAAAAACTTTCTTCCATCCAACACCAAGACAACGATTGTGCAAACTTTAATTTTTCCTATTGTCGACTATGGAAATGTGTGTTATTTTGACCTGAATGCAGATCTCCTAAACAAAATTGATCGTCTTCTTAATAACTGCATTCGATTCATTTACAATCTTCGAAAATATGACCATGTGTCTTCATGTCGTGTACAACTGAACTGGCTACCGATCCGCCAGCGTCGAAACTTGCGTGCCCTTACCACTTTATATTCTATCCTGACTTCCCCTACTTCACCTTCTTATTTAATTCCTTACTTTCAATATCTCAGTTCTAATCACAATAGAGATCTTCGTTCTTCTAATAATCTTCTCCTTCTAGTTCCCTCTCATACTTCTGGATTTGTAAATTCATCTTTTCCCGTTCAATCAGTCCTTCTCTGGAATGCCCTCCCTCTTGAGATCAGGACGGCTACGAGCCGTTATGCGTTTAAACTGAAAGTTCGCGAACTTTTAATTAAGAATAAGGCAGAATAATTACCACATACTGTGATATAATTTGTATTTATGTATCGTTTCAAGTATATTATATATTTATATTTTTATGTATGTATATTGTAACTTGCATCTATTCATATTTTAATGTATTTATATTTTTTGTTTTAAATTAATTTATTGTTCTACTCTCTCTGCACTATGTCATGACTTCGCCTACCTTGTTATCTCTGCATTAAGTCCGCCAATATACACGTGTGTATGAAGTTTTATAAATAAATAAATAAATAAATAATATTATTATATTCTGATGTCTGATGGCAGTCGCTCCGCGTAAAATATTGATATTCTGCTAAAGCCGTTAGTCTTGAAGCCTATCCCAATGTACTTGGGAAAAGGCTCGAAAGATTGTTTGGTATAAGTAATACAATATTGGTAACGCTAGAACTTTATTATTGTGTTGTTGGGCCTTCTCAATAACAATATTATGCTACATTTCAATACATTAAGTGGTTGTATAAGATAACCACAAAGAAGTTCCACAAACATTATTTTTTTCAATATTTGTATGGCATATTATTAGCATATGATAATCGTAGTAAGTGGTGATAAAATAAATTGATTATATTGTTTTACATAATCAGATTCATGAATCAATTCACGTAATAATAATATACCCAAAAGGAAGTATAACACTCACATTTAATTTTCACCTGTTATGTTTCCCCATGTTTCATATGGTTGGAGGTGAGCCATTCACAGGACACAAGTCTGCACGTGTGGTCTCGCCTCTCCGCTCACCACTGCATTGGTGTTGTGGGTTCGATCCCCACATGGGACAAATCTTTGTGTGATTCGGCAAAATTTGTTCTGAGACTGGGTGTGCTTTGTGTGTGTGAAATGTATGTTTGTGAACACTCCGCGACACAGGAGTTATTCTTAGTGCGGGCGCCGTTTTTGCCGTTCTACTATCGAGAGTTCCTGATAAAAAAACCCAAACAACACGTTCCCGGGAATCGAGAATTCGCAGTAAAAGGCATACGCTCTACTATCTATAGGATAAGGGTAGTTGGAATTAAAATATAACACAATTTTATCTTATCAGTTTCTTTATTTAGCTCATTTTAATTTGTTTTACTTACATAAAATATCCATAAAATAAACTTAGTATGTACATAAATGCCACTACTTTTAAAAAGATATATTTACATCGAAATACACTTAACTATTCCTTTGGAATGCACAAATATTTGGACGGAACCATATTCCAACACTTACTTTATAATATACAATAAACTTATAGAAAACTTAAATATAAAATACTGTTAAAATCTTACATTTGAGCTAAACATTAAAGAAAACAAATAATTTTAAATGCATATTGTAGGAAGAATTAGAATTTATCTAGATTGTAACTTTACCGTCAACTTAATTAATTGTTGTCGACTGTCCGACGTTTTCCAGAGAAACATAAATACCAGTACTGCTACTAAAGCGGTATCTCAAAAAATAAGGTACCGGCAGGATTTGAACCCGCAACCTTCTGCACACCGGGCGACCGCTTTAACCGTTTAACCGTAGCAGGCTTATATCCTGCCAGTCAAATATTTTTTTCAATTGTTTCTTAGTATAATTTGCTAAACATAGCTGAATGCTATAAAAATAATCAATAAGAAGTTACTATGAACGTGTTCATAATTTTATTTATTTTTACCACTTTGAGCAATTGATAAGTATTATTTATTTTATTAATTCGTCAATGTTTTAACAATAGAGCTAGCTAATATATTAATTTATAATCGCATTGCACAATCTTACAAATTGCATAGAAAATTGGACGGATCTGTTATCGAAATTTTAAGGAATACACAAAAATACATTCAAGGCCATCTTCCTTCTACGTTGAACGAGCCTCAATCTTCCAAAACCTTAACTTAATACTGTAAAAGTCAACTTTAAAAGTTGTCTTAAATATTTTTGTACCTAGTTTATTTATTAGCTTAAAATCTTAAGTAACCATGGCTCTTTCCGGGGGTATCGGTACCATGTGGTTGTAGGTGAAGCGCTGGTTGTAATCTGGTAGTTTGAGGGTAGTGTCTGACCACGGTGGGCTGGGGTTCCATCTGTCCATGCCGTCGGTTTCTTCTAGGGTTAGAGGCGCTGGGGCTAATCGCATTCGTTTTGCGCTGGGGTATTCCATACCTGATGGGGAGAAAGTAAAAGATTAAAAATGTAGATGTTTAGAACACGACTTATGATTGAAATAATTAATTATTTACTATTTAAATTTCGATATAATAATATCTGGGACACAGGTTTATCCTAGTGCAGGTACCTAAATTGTTTGCCCTACTTTTTTATTGTGACTAATATATAACTGAATTATATATAACTGACTAACATGTTATTGAATTGAATTGAATTGCAATGCAAGTTGTATCAGTTAAAAACATTATTGAACGTTACTTTTTGTTGTTGGCTAAAGTACAAATAATCAAATTAAAACTTAACGAGTCTGAAAAATTTAACGTTCAGTATCTTAAGATTTTTTAGTTGTACACAACTAAAACATCTTAAGATACTGAACGTTAAATTTACAACAAAATCACTTCTTAATGGTTTTCTGGAATTACAATTCCAGAAGACCATTTAGAAGTGATTTTGTATTTGAAGAAAAAAAAAGTACTAGGAAGCTGTTAGAAGGATGGATGGATCATGGATCACTCTGATATATGTGAAAAATTCTATTTTTATGGTAATAGTGTTGTGAATCTGTAAAACTTATAAGAGTTTTAATAAATAACTTACTTTCAATAGCAGTACTGGTGCAGGGCTCTTGCACATGATAATTGACTCTCGGGTACTGCTCGTAGTACTCTCTCTTCCCGTGGTGAGGGTACATGTACATACTGCTGTTGACTACGATGTCTGGTGGTGGGTCGTAATGGTGGGGTGATCTGTAGACAAAATGACACGGTTAGTTTTTATTTAAAATAAACATTCGTTAAGATTGAAGGATCCATAAAAACCGTATCGCGGTAGTTTTAATTATTATTTTTTTATTTATTTTTTTTTATCGAATTTTTGCATTGTTATCGATCTTTGACAGGTGTGCAAAATTTTAATGAAATCTGTCCATTTAAAGTGGGTCAAAATCCAGTCCAAAGGAGTCGGTTACATACATACATACACAGGTGAAGCTAATATAAGCGTGTTAAAAAAGAAGCGCGCGCAATGGCCGCGACTGTACGCACATCTATCTATGAAATGAAGCTTAAAACATTTATCTTTTATATTTGTCCCAGTTTTGCGGTTAGACCCTTAATTTAAGAGAATATCTAAAGACTCAAGTAAGGATATATCAAAATATATTGTGAATTTTGAATAAGTTAAGTACCACTTACTATAAAATAATAGTATGCCCGTTCACTACAACAAAAATGATACCTACATTCAAACGTTCTAAGCGAACGTATTTCTAATGAATATCTATAAATACTCTATTCCTAATTTCCATAATAAACATCGTACGTCAAAACCAATACTGAATTACATCAAACACCGAACTATCACACGGACACACTTCACCCTTTTCAAGACAGCCTTTTCATATTTGGTTTAGAAATCACCAACTGAAAATTGGTATTGAAAAATCGACTGATATGAAAATTTGAACTTTAAAGAGGTGTGAATAAAGGTGTTGCGATGTTGTTGTGATCGTTTAATCATGTTTGTAACAACGACTTTACAATAAATATGGTAATGAAAGGTGTCAAATTACGCGGACGGTCGGACGGACGGACGGACAGACGGGGTGATGATTTTCTTATTTATATTCCTCTAGTGACATGACGGCTACAAATTGTACGCTCGACCTTGTTTGTTTTTCTTTTTAATTGTGAGATTATTTATCTCGGTCAATTTGTTTTAAATTTTATGGTTCTGAGATTCACTAAACAGATGTTTTATTCTGTGGCAGTTAAAAACAAAACTGAACATATAGGGAAAACAATAATTATTACAAAAAATGTTTTATAAAAAAGGTTGAGCAAGTAACCTATTGGTTACTTCATCTCTAAGTATAACGATTCAACATTCAACGCTCTCCTGGATGCCTACCCTAAAGGCACGCACACATAAAACATGCACACCGACGAGACCCCTAAGCGGTTTTCGCGGTGCTCCTCAGTAGCGAGTGCCGCTTAGGATCTCGTCGGCGTGCATGTTTTATGTGTGCGTGCCGTTTCGCACGTTTGTAGGCAGTTTCCGTACTGTTTGTACATATTTATACTGTGCTAAAGGTGATTTGTTGGCAGATGGATGGCCAAATGTGTTTACAGTGTGTTTGCGGTTTTGTGAAAGAGATGGATGAATTATTTATGTTTTTATGTTTCTTTAAATTATATTGTATGACCTGTATCTTTAATTTAATTATGTTAATCTGTCTTTAATTATTGTAATTGGTGTATCAACCGTTGTAATTAAAGTAAAAATAAATAGATAAATAGTTAGGGACAGTTTCTGGGGTTCGAGGTAGATCTTATTCGACCTATAAAATATAATCTGACCAAATTTAAAAGTGGCACAAATTACACTTGAAAGAAGAAAACAGCTGTCATTTTCATTTATGTGTTTTATATGCTCATCCTGCCATTAATGTTTATATAACACCTGTGAAATTGGAGCTTAAAATTGTAGCCCGTCCATTTCTGTGTCAAATTTTAACTAGTAACTAAATTAAGATTTCTAATTCAGGTCAACAAAATACTGTAGACCTCTAATACTATAACAATATATTCGGTACACTAGCATATAAGGTACTGAATATTATTCACTTTACCCAAAATCCTCTGGTCAATTAGGGTCAAAATTTGGTTACCGCAGATGTGCCTAAATATAACTTTACGGCCTAAAAGGCTTATTGTATTCTGCAGCTAAACTAGCTACTGTTGTTTTATTACCACTTAGCAACCTGTGAGAAAGTTAATAAAATGATAGAGATTGATAAAGATTAATGTACCTTCTATTTAGTATTATACAAAGTGAGATAGTTCTAGAAACATACAGACTAAAGTGCGCGATAAATAACAAATTTAATACCTAATACCAATGGGACCTGAAAAAGGTAACGAAAAATGTCTTTGAATTTGAGCCTTTTTATCGTAGATACTTTTAACTCAAAGTCTAATAAAATATAGCTTTATAAAGGCATTAAAACAAATATCATAAATATAGATATAATCAAAACTCACCTTTCTTCACTTATAGTAGACTGTGGAGAATGCGTAGAGTAATCCACAGGGCCTCTATCCGAATACACCCTTTCACACCCACTATAATCCTCCATGGTCTTCGGCTGCACATACGAAGATACTTGGTACCCTGTATACTCCAACTCTTGGTTCTCTATGTAAGGGTATTCTTGATAAGGGTCCTGGTAACACTGGTCTCGCCGGAAGAACTTCTGGCAACGAGGGTCGAGCATCCCGCAGGGCTGGTTCTGGTAACCGTAGTACTGGTACAGCCAGGCGTTGGCCAGCATTATTGTGGCTTCTTCTTCACTGTGGAAAGGAGCAGGATGTCATTCTGTGGTCTACACTGTGGTGGTGCGCTCGGCTATGGAATGACCATAGAAATCTTAATAATAAGGCAATAGAAATGTCAAAGACGCGTGACCTTGTCGCCGCGCATGTGTCTAGTCAAACACAAGTGCGAGTTGAGGAATTGTCGTCTTAATGTCATCGCAAAAAGAATAATTTTGTTTGCAGGAACACAAAAAGTGCTATTTGAAAAACGGCGACATGCGTCCCAGTGTTAAAAGATAGTCGATAGCATTTCTATTGACTAGTTATTAAGATTTCTATGGGAATGACTAATCAATTAATCCTATTAACTCATAATTATTTTCGCTCTATGAGCTCTGACTTATTTGTGCAAATCGTAGTCAGGGTACAATCTCCCTCTTACTTGCGCAAACTGTTTGTACATACAAATTGAAATTGCGTGTATTATGTAAGCAAGATGGAGCGTGTAGTCAAACTACGGAGCGATAGCTCGAAATCCTCATGTTTATTTGGTTTTGCACACACTGAAATTGCTTCGATTGAGTCAAAATATCAGGTTTAAAAGTAAATAGAGAAAACCCAACTGTGACATAAATGGACAGAGAGGGTTGGGATGAGGGTCTCTTTCATATTTAAAGTTACAGAAGCTAACAAATTATTTATCTATTTTTTATATTAAGATACTGCTGCCGTGATGCCGCGTATATACTTGCTAAAAAGCATTAAGTATTTTAAATCATAGGCCGAACAAAAAAGATGGTTTCAAAACCAAACAAATTAGCTGTCAGTAATATCATAACATGATATTGCAACGTTATGAAATGTACAAGAAGTATGTGTAGATATTGCAAATTTTCACAAAGATGATAGACAGGTATACAATTTTGTATAATTTAGAACTGACACAAATATTTTCATTAATTTAACGTGTCAAATATGAATTCAAGACTTTCACGTAACAGTTAATTTGTTGAAAAAAATATACTCAACTTTATGATTGGAAATTTATTTTTACATTTATTTGCCATCAGGCGTTCTGTGATCTTTTTTATTTTTATGGCAAAATTAGTAAATCGTTTTTTTAGTAGCATGCTGTGATTTATTTCCACTTTAGTATTTTGGAGATGTTTACGAGGAATCTTTTTTTTTACTTCACTCTAGAGTTAGGAGGAGTTTCAAGAACTTTGAAAACAATCAGTAGAAGAAGATTATCATATGATATTTTATTCTTGTTATGAATCATACCGGCTTCTATACAAAATTGTAATTTTTTTATTAAAATAAAATGTGCAGCGAATAAAGCTTAAATAACTGCTTCAGTAGAAATATGTATAATGCCTTAATGAATAACAATATACTTAAACTAATTACCCTAAAGCAGCGATGGCCAAGTGGAAGACCGTAGGAATGCGAAATCAAAGGTCTTGGGTTCGAACCCACGGTACACATCTCTGTCAATAAATCGTTAAGATTCGTCTTTTCGAATATATGTGTGTATTTATCATATAAATTGTCGCTTGCTAACGGTAAAGGAAAACATCGTGAGGAAACTGGCATGCCCGAGAGTGCCAAAAAAGTGCTCGAGCCAGATGGACAATGGCCTTACCCTTCTCATCATGAGAAGTGGCCCGAGCCCAGCAGTGGGACAAGTTTTAGATACAGGGCTTTTATTATAATTACCTTAAAACCTGGTTAGTAGCAACAATGAACTGTCGCGGTGTATCTGTTGCATCTTTGACTTGTAACACGACATGTACCCAGAGAAATCGACCGCTTCTCTCTTGTAGCTTCACCAGTAGTATGCAACACTTGTCTTGTTCTGATTGTGTTACTGCAACAAGGAATATAACTGTTAAAAGAGTGAAAGAAGAAAAAAGAAGGAAAATTAAATGTGGCAAATATAATTTTACAAGATCGCCAGATCCACAATCGCCATTGCGGATCATTTGTTGAAGGCAGCAACCATTGGATCGAACTGCATAAACCACAGGTTCTATCTACTGAGCGGCACTATTACTCCAGAATATTACGTAAAGCGGTTGAAATCAAGAAGTACAAAAATTTCGACCGCATGTTTATCGTCGCCATTTTGTCAAAATTGTTTTAATCATCATTCAAAAATATAATTAAAATAATAATTTTGGAAGAATGGGCGCCAAGAAACATGCATTTTTGTGTTTTAGATATGCTTTAACTATAAAAATAGATACAAACTGAATAATATTAAAGTTAAGCCCATATTACTTGTATGTATGGAAAACAGCCAAGCAATTGTTCCCTCATAAGCATGAGTTCAAATTAATACGTCATTCTTGAGTAAGTAATGTACCTACTTGCGTTATAAATCGTACATCTATTTTTGAATCTTTTTATTTATATTAAATAATCAGGAAGCCAAATCGTAGAAATCGATATGTAAACATTGAATACATTCACTATGTTTGGACATCGCATTATATCGCTCGTCACTATTTAAGAAAAAAAGTTAACTGTAGCGTGATCTCCAATAATTGGCTTTACACTATTTGCTACACTCTAATTCAATGATTTCTTTACAAACTTTTTGCCGAATATTTCGCGTGAGCTTTGATTTGGTTAAAGTTGGAAACTTAGATTTTGACAGATTTTTATTCATTGCTATGATTTAAACGGGCATTAACGCGATTAAATTTTATTTACCTTACCTTTCGGTACTTGACGTTTCGACAAGGTTGTACTTTATACTAAGAAACAGTTGAAAAAGATATGGGACCAGCAGGATTTGAACCTGCGTATTTGCTAAGCATAGCTAAATGCTATAAAAATAATCAATTAGAAGTTAAAATAACGTATACGTTCAATCGTTACAACATTTGTGCTGAATGTAACTTCGCCATGTTGGTTTGTATCCTACTTAAGATAGGAACAAATGGATGATCGTGACGTCACGAAATGACGTATCATACAGTTGAGAAATTTAGGGTTTCCGTAAGAGGCGACCGTAGCTGGATGGCTAAGAGCGGCTGCCCGGTGTGCAGTAAGGTCGCTGTTTCTTAGTATAATTTGCTAAGCATAGCTAAATGCTATAAAAATAATTAATTAGAAGGTTGTACTTTGTCATGGTTGCAAGCAGACTGATTGAGCAGTGCCCCGGCTCCGTTCGGTAGGTTGATGGTTTTTTAAAACCACCCTCACTCTTGTTAGTTTTTACCCGACTGCGTCAGAAGGAGGGTTATGTTTTTAATTTTTCGAAGTACCGCCGCCACACACTACACTAATCGAGTCCGGTTTCTGAGAGTTCGTTGATTGCAAGAACGGGTGAGTTTTCGTGATGTTTAATCCCGTTAAAAACATATCAATAGATATAACGCGAAAGTTATTATAGATTTTTATTTAACTTAAAAATAGATTTCCCGGAGGATTTCTTCAGACGAGATATTTTTATTGTAAATTAAGTCAACTTAAATATGTCTTTTCCGCATTTTTAAAATAGAATATATTCTATTAGATTAGATATTCTTTTTCACCAAAAAACATTCATAGTAATATTATTTCTAGTAACATCTAAAGTTATGCATAGCTTTAGTAAATCAGTAATTCAAATACAAATATTATATGAAATTAATTAAAGTACAAGCTAAATTGAAATTAATTAAATATCAAAAACTCTAATAAATAATTAATACTTTCGCCGAATATCTCATTGGATTTCAAAATCAACTTCATTTCTAAAATCCGATTACATCACGAGCATTGCTAAGTATCTTAGCTTTATAATGAGTATTATAAATACATCTGAATATTTAACAGCGAATATTCAATAATGTAGAGGGCAAAAAAACTGCCTTTAGTGGTTAGCGTTTTCGACTCTCACTGCGAAATCTTTGTTTCCATTCCCGAGTCGGGCAAAGTGTTATTCGTGAACTTTTTAGGAAATTCACAATAGCTGCACGGAGTTGGAATTGTGCCCTGTGAGGCTCACCCCCTATTGCATGGGACCTAAACATAATAGCTAAAATGTGGGTTTTGTACACCTCTGCCACACCCTTCTGGGTAATATAGGCGTGATCTCGGCAAAAGTGCTATTTGGGATTATGCAATTCTGAATAGCAGTACAGAATTACATGGGGAGGTGGCAATAGTACCTCTATGATGTAAGTAAAACCATAACATAACTGGTGAAGTATTGGTGTTAATCCCTCTGCAATATACTTTCGTAGTACAATTACGATCAGGGTGCACCAGAATACAAGTGCCGTGGTGCCAATGTGCTGCAGTATTATGCTGAGGTGTGAACCTTTTCTGGCAGATCGATATGTTAATGTACATATTTTAAATAAAAAAAATAAGTAGTTTTAAAACAGTGCATATAATTTTAAGATTTGCCGGCATAAATGTATCTTATACTTAATGTACCGTTATATTAGATTATGAATACTTACTTAGTCTATGTTTACTTTGGGCTTCTCGTAAACTATCCCAATGTATTAGCTGGTACCACGAAACGTCAGTCAATTCCGATTTCTTCCATCCTAAGTACCACTCACCACTGAAACAAAAACAAAATTTAAATAAAGTTCGAATCATCATTCACCCAACACTTCTCAATTAATTATTTTAAATTAAAAATGTAATTAAATCCGTGACGTATAAAGAAAGCGAAATTAAATTTGAGTTGGGTTTTATTTTGCATCAGGTATGTACAAGTTTTCGTCAATTAATCTTTGTTACAAATTAGATTAAATTGTACCGTTATTTATTAAATTGTTAGGCTAGTCTGCCGTAGTACCTACTGTCGACGACAGAGCGCGCTCGACAGCTTTTTTGCTAAGAATAGTTCTGCTTTAATTTGCTAGAAGTTTTTGCTTGTTTTCTATTCCGCGTTGTGTATTGCACGAGTGTGAGTGACAGGTCTACCTTTATTAGAGTCTGGTAGGCAAATGTTTCGTGAAGGAATTTCTCTCGTGAAAAATACGGCTATGAAAACTGTTGAAACTACTTTTTATGATATTACAAATTATGTTGCTGAACTGAAATGTGTCTTGATTAATAATTAGATACTATTTCACAATCAGTTGTGCCAAAAAGTCTGATAAAATTAAAAATGCGAATCAAAATTCTTTTCATTTTTGATACAAGTCAAGTACAGGAGGGTTTTTATGAAGAGTATAAAAGTCAAATTAATCACTTTTTAGATGGATCATTCATTATATCTGAGTAAATATGGTCTGTCATCCAGATCAGCGCTATCCTCTCATTCCACAAAAACTATGGTCAATTTCTGTAATAATTTGAGAGATGGGGCCGTACTGTAGGTTTAACTTTTTTCCACTCAAGATCAAAATTAGTAAGTTTTTGTGTATTACTAAAAGTATTAAAATTTACCAATACCGATTTAATATTTTATTGTCAAATACTCTCTGCATTTACTGAGTAATATAACGTATTGAACTTCGCCGAATCGTCTATCGAGAACCTACAAAATGTTCACCAACTATTCTAAGACCCACTTACTTGGCATCGATATGCAATATCTTCATGTCCATGGCATGCACGGTGGTGAAGACGTTGGTGGCTCCATGCACCACGCACTCGCGAGTCTCCGGCATGGCCAGCGGGGTGCACACGCACAGGAACACCGGCTCATTGCGGCTGCATAGAGGCAGGTAGGATACATAGTGACCGCGAATGAGGACTACCTGAAAATTGCCGAGTGTTATAAATCTCGTCTAACACAAAATCTGTCACAAGAAACGTCTGTGCTCAAGAAAAGAATCAGAGATAGAAATCAAATTAATAAGTGAGAAGCGTAGTACAGAACTAGATCTAGACCTAAAATCATTGCAGCGATAGAATTTTGTTTTCCTTTTGTCTAAACTTAGGCAAAAACCCTAATAGCTGGAATCCTTGCACCAGTTTCAGTCACAATGTCGCACAAAGTTAAGTTGCTTTTAAAATATTTAACTGCCAAAATTATCAGACTTAATATCTGTTGGAGTACTTTGGTACTAAAACAACAACAATTTACTTTAAAATGGCGTAACAGTACCGCCTATCTTTGTGGCCCATGTCCATTAAATTGGCCTGTTTGTTTTTTTAAGCGACTTCATTAAAAAATCAAAAGAAAACTAGATTAAACTTACTTTTTGGTCGCCGAACCTCATCTGTCTTCTTGCGTTTCTTGATACATTCATTCTACAGAAGAAATGCCTATTCTTTGGTATGTTTTCAGTCTCTCCATTGCCTCCCCTATTCAGCTCCATTTGGACCGTTTGGTGGTCTTGTCTATCTATTATATCATACACACTATCACCATGTATTAGGAGATCTTCCTACAAATTAAAAATTATATTAGAATCATCTAAATGTGTAGTTATATCTAAAATGTTTTATAGTTTATTAACTTACCATTGAATGTCCTAAGTATTCCGCTGCATTTTCAGATATGTACAACAGTTTTCCATTTTGTGTCATCATCATCATAAAACCGTTCATTGCCTGAAAGAACATTGCAAAGTCAGTTTATGTTTTCATGTCAAGCGATCGTAAACTTGACAAAAATAAAACAAACCTTTGAAAATCCGATATTAGGTGTGGGAGTTGGTTGTTCCTGATACTGATAGCTGAAATCGTGACTCTTGAACACTAAAACAGAAAGAAAGACGGTATTATGGGTGAAGTAATAGCAACAGTAGATAAGATAGCGGACTAAATGCATTTTAAACGTCTTAATACGCCTTTTCGTGACTGAAGGTGAGTTGACAAAAAGTTTGGGAGACAAGATGAAGGATAACAGGGACGTGATGAGGCTAACCAAAGATTTGGAGCATGAGAATGGGGCGGGGAAATCTTACATGGAAATGAAGAGGAACTTGAGAACTCACGACTTTTTAAAATGGGGGATGTAACAGTATGAGATGAAATGTGAGAAATTTTGTTTTTGAATTGTTATATAAGTAATTTTGTTGTATTTTTTATAGCTGTCACAGGTGGATCGTGGGTAATTTATCTTATCTTTAAATGGTTGTAAAATTTTAATACATACACACTGTTTTATTGTCTTTAAGAAATAAAATCATAGTCGTCGCTAAGTTAATGCTCTTTGTATGTCAAATACTATTTTGATATTATCTTTGTATACAATGCCGTGTTTGGATTCGAAATGTTGTATATTTAATGGAGTTTTAACTATTTCATTTTGGGAGATAATAAAATCATCTTAATGTCTATTAACATGTAAGCCTGCGTCTAAATTATTTTTAATCTTTGATCAAGCTATAAAACAAACATGATAACTATTCATGTGGTTGAAAAAGTCTTTTATTGAGTGCTCTTAATTAATTTGATAATTTTTAGTGTGGAATTTGATGCGTCTTTTAAGGTAAACTATTTTGTGTGATAAACATGTTTTGTAGGTTCAAGAATTGGTAGTTGAATGGGTGAATAAGATACTATTCTTACTGTCTGGTTGTTTTCAGAAAATTATGTTGTGATGGGTTTGAGCCCCTTATATGAAATAAAATTGTCTTAATCTTTATCCGATCACCTGCTTGTGATCCTACTAAATGTTAATAAATGATACAAGTTTGTGAAAATGTGTGTGTACGGATGTGGATGTGGATTTGTGGATGTTTGTTACTCTTTCGTGCAAAAACTACATGATTGATTTAGATAAAAGCACAGATGGGACTTTTAATCTAGATTACTTTTAGGCTACTTATTACCACGCGGCCGAATCCGTGAGTGGAAGTTTTTTAGATAAGATAGATAATCATTTAAATGTCGAAATGTGTTAACAATAATGCTTATGTTTCATACATTTTACCATTGCTGGCGTCCAAATACTGACTTATTACTAAAATTTAATTGAATTAACACACATACTTAAAATTGAAATAATTCATTAGTAACTAAGAACTATTTTTATCTTCCAAGTATTCATTTAGAGAGTAATAACATTTAGTTAAGCTCTATTTTGCAATGTGCAGAATAGAATAGCATCAACAATTGGTTTTCTATTTACAACGGGAAATATCAAGGAAAAGGAACCTCATCATCGGCATTTATAAAGATATTATCTATCTTTTTCCTCATTTTGGTTTTCCTCTTTTTCTAATTTATATTTTCCTTGTAACTGTCATACAACTACATAGAAAGAAAAACCTGAAAATTTAGTAATGTCAAAGTCAAAGTTTAAGCTCCGATATCATCGTTCTTGAGATTTCGTTCTTCAAATAGTTGAAGTGTTGGAAATTTATATTTATTTATTTATAAATTTGAAATTTCATCTGCCAATTTTTTTTTTTATCAGGCTATCAGAGACTGTTCCAGAAACTGATTCTGCCATTTAATCTATCAGATAGCATCAATTTGCATTAGTATCTGGCAATATGACTTAAAGGTCATTTCGATTCCTCACTCATTATCAAGTAAACATACTGTACAATCTTTCTAGATTTAAAACGTTTACTATTTTCTTTTTTTTAATGATTGAATGACCGATACTCATTAGTTCAGAGATAGATCATCTCATGGGAACCAAGATAGTCTAACACAAGCACTAGATAAAAAACTAGCCACACAAAGCCTGCAATAATGTTTTACTGATTGTCTACTATAAACTATTGATGAATGGCGCCTACTAAATTGATTCATTCGCTCAATTTCGAGATAAATGATCATTATCTAAATATTCTCAGGACAGGCTAGGCCAAAATAAATTAGACAAGTTTTTTTGCAAATCGGTCTTTTTGTGAATGTGCGTCACGTGACACACAAGTCAATGTTTTTGCTAAGAAAATTAAGTAAAGTGGCCTTTTTAACACGCTTATATTAGCTTCACCTGTATGTTTGTTTGTTTGTTTGTTTGTTTGTTTGTTTGTTTGTTTGTTTGTATGTAACCGACTCCTTTGGACTCGATTTTGACCCACTTTAAACGGACAGATTTAATTCAAACTTTCTACACTTGTAAAGAATCAGCGACAATATAATAATTTCATAAATTTATCTCATTATCCTGATTAGGATCGCCAGGATTAAAAAAAAACTAAAAAACACGCTTTTAAATAACATCAAACTAAAAAGTGAAAAATAAATATAGTTTAAAAAAACTAAAAAAACACGCTTTTAAAGCACATCAAACTAAAAAGTGAAAAATAATTCTTATTATAACCTAAAAATAATAATAAACGAAAAATACTAGTACTATTGTGAAAAAAAGCGTGGGGCGCTCTGTGCCATATTTTTCGTCTATCGAGCGACCCACGCTTTTTTTCACAATAGTACTAGTATTTTTCGTTTATTATTATTTTCAGGTTATAATAAGAATTATTTTTCACTTTTTAGTTTGATGTGCTTTAAAAGCGTGTTTTTTTAGTTTTTTTAAACTATATTTATTACTTTAATTTAGTATCGTGGGAAATGATTATTTATTCAAAAAAATATAATTAAAATGCTGTTAAAGAAAAGCTTAATAAAAATAATATTGGTTTGAAGTTGTCTTTAAATTTTTATTATTTACGCAAGAAAAATTTGGTATTTTAGTATGAAAAAAGTTAACGTTTTTTAAAATTAAATGAAGTTGTCTTTTAAATTTAGTTTACTATCGTGGTAGAGTATAATTTATTCTTAAGAAAATAAATAAAATACTGTTTTAAAAGCGCCCAATTGTATACATTGACTATACGGAAAAAAAATACTGTGTTGAATAGTTAATTTATTAATTAATTAATTTTCAAGTTATTTTGTGATTTGGAAAGATCATTAAAAGAAAAAAGTTAAGTTATCATAATGCACAGTTCTTTTTTCGCACTATGAATCATCTAATCAGATTAGCTCAACGTCATCGAACCAGTTAATTCTGGACTATATTAAAAAATTATAAGTTAGTTTTTAAGGAGCAAGAAGGAAAGGGAAACATTTTGTTATCAGAATTATAATTTGAAAGAAAAATATCGTTTTAGCTACGTTATTGTTTTCAAGTTACTTTTGTGATTTGGAAAGATTATTAAAAAAATAATAATATTATAATGTACAGTTCTATTTTCGCACTATGAATCATCTAATCAAATCAGCTAAACGTCATCGAACCAGTTAATCCTGGCCTAGATTAGTTACATAACTTGTCGACAGGGGCGTGGGTGTGCTGGGAACATTCTATTGTCATGAGTAATCTTGAAAGTGGTTGGCCGATCTCAATGAAATGATCTTGGTAGAGGTTGGGGTTATTATTATAGTTATTAGTATAATTATGTCTAGTTGTTTGTTCTACAAATTGGTACTTCTTGCTTGGGATAATAATATTGACTACAAATTTGATGGAAGACCTAAGATGAACAATCTTGAGCGT
This sequence comes from Hypena proboscidalis, assembly GCA_905147285.1. Classification (NCBI taxonomy): domain Eukaryota; kingdom Metazoa; phylum Arthropoda; class Insecta; order Lepidoptera; family Erebidae; genus Hypena; species Hypena proboscidalis. The sequence goes on from LR990147.1 coordinate 6,831,174, forward strand.
CTAAAGCATACTATTTTTTATTATATACTACGCCCACAGCGAACGAACGTGTAGTCCACCTGATGGTAAGTGGAGTACAGCCCATGGACATCAACAATCCACAAAAGCAGATTATAGATGCGTCGCTGCAGCTGAGGACTACGGTGTAATGCCTCATGTGCCAGTAATTTCAGGGCCTGATCTCACCACCAAACCGGAACACAGTAATGGAAGCACTACTATTTAGCGGCAGGTTAAAGGTAAGACGGTGGTGCTGCCGCCCTCGAGCTCATTCACAAGAGCTCTACGACCAGTGAAATTATAATATATTATTATACTATATGTTTTAAAGCTGCCATATAATATTTGTTAGTATACATACGGCTACATATCTGATATGTAGCCTTATGTATACTAACAAATATTAAATGTGTAGCTAGATTCTAGCTACACATTTCTTATATAAAATGGTCCCGCTTTGCTTCGACTGCCCGTGCATTGCAAGACCAGTTTATAATGGCCTTATTGTGTATCCGTGTGTACTATACGTATGAAGGCTATGGCTTGATACATTTTTGGATATTTGTACCCCTAATCTTTTAAGGCTGCAAAGATCCTTCGCTCCATTTGTTGCAACTATAAATAAGGGTTCATTTTGTACCCTTTTGGTAAGAATCCCTAAAAATCTACTATGGCAATATCCTTCCGTAAGGCAAAATTAATGTAGTATGCAAAATTTTCATGTTTTCTTACAGCAGCGTCGCGTGATCCTGATTTATTTTAAAAAGTAGTTCAGATGATACCAGAAAATATGAAATGGGTATTTTTCCCAACTATGTACGACGAGTCTTACATATAGGGCAAGTGCAAAAACACATTTTTACAGAACAGAGATTTAGGGCTAAGTTTACCGGCCCAATATCATCTTTGAACCCAGGTTTGATCTTCAGTCTATTAACCCTCTGACTCGTTCAAACATTGAATATGAGAGAAAGAGAGAAAAAATCAATTATTGGGCTCAGCGTAGGAATAGGGCGCTTTTTAATAAAAAAAACATTAGTCTAATAATTTTAGCGATTTCCTATGAGAATGTGTAATAAAATCAGCCTATTTTTTTATGAAACGAGTTAAAAATAGTCTTTAATCGCTTTCCTGTATGAAAAAAAGTGTTTTGCATTTGCTCTAGTATACGTACGAGCCTTTGTCCAAATATTTTCCTGTTAACCAGCAAGATTGTATTCTATCAAAAGCTAAATATCAATCTATCTCAGTGATAATATTTCAGTCAAACTAAACAATTCACACGACTGCGTCGTTCTAGATCTGAAGCTGAGTTTTGAACTAGACCAATCCAAGTTTGGGATAACAATAGGCTGGCTTTAGGATATTATTTCGGCTTATCAAACTAACTGCAGTTTACTTGGTCAAATAGTTTAGATGACATCTTTTACTAAGTCTTTGTTAATAAAAACTTATTTAAATATGAAATTAAATACACGGAAACTCGATTTAGGTATTTTGCCTCCTGTATTATTTTAGGGCCTAATATCATGACAAATCAAAAGATGGTAGTGCTAAAATAACTAATTAAGTGACAGGTTAAAGGTAAGAGAGAGGAGATTCCTCTCTATTCAAAAAAAAGTCAACCACCGTAGTCTGAAATTGCAACATTATTTGACTAGCCAGTTATTTTTTTTCGAATTTTACATCAAACCTGGAAGAATGAATTTTATGACTTATTTTGAACTAACTTCTTTCGGCGTTAAGTAAAATAAACGTTGTATTAAGCATGTTAATTGCCTCTATTTATCATTAAAACTTTACAACTTTTTGTCAAACAATACTCCACAAATAATTTTAAAGTAACTTTAAGAAATTCAGCTGTTGAATCTTAAAACTCACCTTGTTGGAAGTAATTCATCTTCCTGACATACACACAGACCAGCGCCATAAGCTGCAGCTGTGAGAGCCTCTGTCTGGTGGAAGGTGGTAACGGCAGCAGGTCCCGAAGGTTGGAGATCTCCGCGTTGATGAGGTCGCGACGCATCTTGCTCGCGCCCTTCGTTGATTTGGTTGGCTCGAATCTGCGCAATAGAAACAGACATTTAAGTTTTTATTTTTATCCTAAAATCTAATATGTAATTTTAAGCAGGGGCGTAGCTACCGCCGTATCTGCCGTATCAATTATACGGGACCCCTGGCATACAAGGGCCCCAAAGTGCGTAAGTAAGAAAGTATAAAAATACCTAAGGACATCGACGGGACATGAACGCCTGTCAGACCTCTCAATATTATCCATAGAGTCAGAAACTTTAGAAAAACTAAAGTCAACTCAGCTATAAATTATTTAATAAATCAGTTTGCCGAAAAAAAGGGAAGAAGACTGTATATTTAATTCAAAGTGTATGTATGTATATTGTATGGTAAAAGTGACAGATAGATAATTATGATGAATAAATATATTTGTAAACAAACTTTTTTTCTTTTGTGAGTAATCTTTAACCTTCATAGGGTCCGCCATATATTTTTTTATACGGGGCCCCGCCAAGGCACGCTGCACCACTGATTATAAGGGTTGAATAGTGGAGTATAACATACATATTGCCTGGGTTTTGTGTGCTATGTAATTTCGGTAAGCAAATTAGTAACTGTTAATTCAAGTTGAACTCGGCTTCCATAAATTCGTCAATCCGTAAATATATAAATTGATTAGCTCTGAATCAAATTTACGTTTAGTGCTGTTGAGTTAAATTTTGTAGCGGGATATACGTAGTATCATTACGCAGTGCCAATCTATATCCAGTAGTGTAGTTATAGTTATACTTGCAGGCAAATGTAAAAATATACTAAGAAACAGTTGAAAATATTTTGGGACCGGAAGGATTTGAACCTGCGACCTTCTGCACACCGGGCAGTCACTTTAACCATTGTATCTTACTTAAAATAGGAATAAATGAATGAACGTGACGAGTGAGAAATTTAGGGTCCTGGCAAGAGGCGACTGTAGCTGGTTGTTTAAAACGGCTGCCCGGTGTGCAGAGGTCACAGGTTCAAATCCTGCCCGTACTAAATTGTTCAACTGTTTCTTGGTATAATTGGCTTAGCATAGCTAAATGCTATATAATAATCAATAAGGAAATGTAAAAATGTCCGTTCATAATCTTAACTTTAACATAATATGTTTAAAAAGTTGGATTAAAATATCAGTTCGTTTATTAAATTAAATTATTTAAAAACCTTTTAATAAGCCCTCTAATCGAGCATAATTTACTTAAGTCCTTTTAATCTTAACAAATAAGTATTAGGTATACTATTTGCCTGGTTTGCATGAAAGGACCCTCCCCGGTGATGTACACAACAATTTCCAACGTCCGGCGCACCCTGGGCAATTTGTGAATTCTCCAAAGCGAATTGGCTAATCCTTTCACCACGATGGCAAGACAAAATAAATTTTGAATCAGCCATCGACACGACGAAGAAGAAGACTGTTTGCCTGCATCGAAATAGATTCTACATATTTTCCCTATCAATCTATTCACACCAAGCAAATTTAAAACGCCAAGTTTTCCTGCTATACTCAGAAGAAATTAATTTCACGTAGGATGTGGAACAATGCGCGGATGTGATATCCGGACAGGTGTTGTTCACATATTCGTATTAACATAGCATCTTCATATTGTGTAATAGCGGCACATGCTTTTGATTTATCGGCTTTATCAGTGAAAAGTTTGTTAGGAAAGGATTGGAAGTGTTTTTAATTATAAATAAATATATTTTTTTACATTAAATAGAATAGCAGAAGCAATTACACTATCCAATGGTCCCAATGTCAAGGCCAAATACACACACACACACACTCACTCAAGCATACCCAGTCTCAGAACAAATATTTGCGAATTAAATGCGATCGAACCCACAACACCAGTGCAGTGGTGAACGGCGAGGCGACCGCTTAAACCACTACACCACGTGCAGACATAATAAATATTACAATTGTAAGCGAATCGTTATGAGTGTAATAGTGTGTATGGAAAGGTAAAATGGGCTTAGTAAAAGCATGGATAATTTTGGATTATTTAAAAAGTTGATTTTGATGATGGCAAATTAAATGAGAAATGGCTAAAAGCGCTATTATAGCAATCTTAGCCATTTTAGCTATAAATAATACTAATTCAAACTAATAATGTTAAGAATTATTATTATAATCAGAATACGGTTAATACCAATTTTATTAATTAAATTAATTACAAAAATTATAATTCCAAATAAAACATAATTTCATGTCTATAATGTTAATAAATAAATCTTAGGTACTAAAATAATATCTAAATAACTTAGTAATAGTTAGGACCAACAACATTATAATTTAACACAAGTTAGATCTTACAATGGGTATCAGTGTTCATAAACTTTTTGTGAAAATTTCTGTGTAAATGTTTTTAGTTTGTAAATTAGCTGTAATTTTTGGAAATAAATATATTATTATATTATTATTATTATTATATTATTATAATTTCATTTTTAGGAATTCGTCAAAGGAATAAAACGCTTGTTCAACGAGCCATCTTTTAAATCGACTTTTAAAACAGGCCTCGATCAACACGTTTTTTTTATTAATTTGCAACTTATTATACACTGCCGGACATGGGTACGGCAGTGTGTTTTGATGTAGATACTGTCATGATATGAGTTTTTTATGTAGATACCTATGTATAATTTAAACGAATATTGTAGTGGATTATTTCAAATGATTCATAATATGATAATACCACAATTGACCTGGCGCCACTGATTGGCGCCTATACATTATGAATATTATCGCTACTGAGGTCAAATTAAACTACAATTCAATCGCAGTAGCGGAAGAGAGTATCATTGTAATCTCATATTATTCATAATATGAATTATAGTGACATCCAATAGTATAATACTGCAAAGTTATAAACTGGTCACGTACAGGAAGTATTGATATATGCGTTGACAACTTTGTGGTTTTACTTAGAAATTATATTTTTTACTTGAGAACATCTGGCTTTTAAAGCGAAGAAGGGTTGGCATCCTGTTTTCCTGCAATTTTTCAATGAGTTTGTGACAATTTACTTGTAATAAACCTATATTTACGCAACTAGTTTGTATTTGGGATAGCGTATTTGCGAGATTGCCTGATTTATTTGGTGTTAATAATTTATCGGTGTAAAGGAGAAGTTGCAAGGTTCAAATAAAATTAATCAATCCGGCGCGGCAGCTGTAAGAAATATCTCAAACAATAGATAAACATGTGTTCGTCAGTCTACCCGCGACCATTTAGGGTAGACTTCCAAGCGCCGTGTTTTCGTTAACCGTTATTTTCATTTTTATTTTATTTATTAGGGATAAACAAACAGTTACAACATTAAGAGTAAATTCAAAAATTTAACAAATTAAACAGTGATTAAATGTGCACTCACAACGTTATCCACAAAATATAAGTGAAAATTGGTGACATTTTTGCAACTTAAAATTAAATAATAAGAAGAAAAGAAATGCAAACAATAGGCCAAGAATGCGAACACCTCCAGTTATTCCTTAATTTGCTTGATATTTTCTATTAATGTAGTTCTAAATACGTTAGCGCGCATGGCAAATATATCTAAATCTGTAAAATTATCATTATAATTTTGACACAAGCGTCGCAAGGGTGCTCGAACTCCAGCATTAGTTCTGCAGGGTGGTACAGCAAACAATGGACGTGTGCGCACTTGTCGCCTTATAACAGTTCTAGGAACAATGTAGCTTAAACTACTAGTTAACTCAGTGCAGTTATACCTATTACCACAAATATCATAAAGAAGCATCATTTCTAGGAACAAACGTCTGGATTTTAAGCACATGACATTATAGTTTTTAAGTAGGTGTGGGGATATGATGTAAATGTTAGTAATAGATAAATAGATAGAGAATACTTTATTTGCACATCAAATTTACAACAAAAAAAAATAAAAAATTAAAACAAACATACAAAGAAATAGGAACTTAAAACTAAAACGTTCAAAGAGCGGCCTTATGGCTTGATGCCATCTCTTCCAGGCAACCCTAGGATGGACATAATAGAACGGATATTTGCGGTAGTTTATTGCATTGAATTTGTTGATTTAAAGTTTTAGTAATATTAAAGTTGAACCCATATTTCTTTTGTATGGAAAACAGTCAAGCAATTGTTCCCTTTTGGTAAAATAGCATCAAAAAGTAGGTGAACTTAAGTGAAATATCGCGATAAAATCCGTAAAATTGTAGCGTTCGCGTTAATCTAATAAGATATTATATAAACACGTGTTTTAATAGACTGGATACCTTCGATTATCATCCTTACTGATTATTATACTTAAAAATTGCTCCAAATATTTCTTTAGGCGCAGTTGATTGTGCGGTTAAATTATATAAACTACACAAAGGGTTTTTATATTTTTTTTAGCAAAAGTTTAATATGTACAATATTTGTATATAAAACGACCGATCTTATATAGTGCTTAGCTCAACGCCTCTAATCGCGAGGTATCGGGTTCGATTTCCGGGTCGAGTATATTTTGTGAACTTTCCGTCAGGCAATTCTTAATAGCAGCGAGGAGTTGGAATGGTGCCTGGTGGATGGCGATAGGCTCACTCTCTGCCCACGGGACTTTAACATAATAGGTGAAGTGTGGGTGTTATACAATTCATTTTGCTAGCCAATAAGGATGGGCACACTAAGTATGACATTTTATTATACAAATTTTTAGAAACTTTTTCAGTACGTGTCATTCCTGCCGGAACTTGGGTGATTTTCCAACATGCCCTTTACTATACAGTTGTGAAAACAGTACTAGGAAGGAGGCATTTATATCCATTTACTAGTAAGATAGTGTCACTGTTTTCTTCAAAATCGTTTTCAAAATTGTTCTCTCTTCAAATACAGAGATCGAAAGAAATTCAGACTTAAACTGGAGCCGGTGTAATTAGCTCCTAGTCTCAAAAGCTTTCTGCTTAGTCTCAAAGATAAAACGCAAGGACAGAGAATAAAGTTCAAGTTAGTAAGATTTTAACTTTACAAATCCTTTAATCTCTAGCTGTCCATAAAAATATTCAATATGACTAAAAATAAAAGACAATGATGCAAAATAGAGCGATTGTATCGTGTGATCTGACGTTGAAAGTATTTGCTCAAACAAGTCACGTGTAGGATGTGTTGATATATTGCCACTGAGGCTACAGAATGCTAAATGGTTATCTGAACTCGATCTTTTTGGAAACACTCGTTTTCTTTGTTGTGAATAAGTTTCGTTATTAATAAAAAAAAAATGTTGATATTTATACCAAAGGATCAGTAAAATGTATACACTTACCTATATGCATTTATAGTCGATTCATTTAGACTTGGCAAAAACAGTAAACAAACCCCCCCCAATTACAAATTACGATATTGCAAAAGAATAACACACTGTACGTTACCACATTGAGTTGTATATACTAGTTCACACACCAACACACTAATATTCACATATATTCATTGTAAATTCACTGTGCAAATGTATTCTTTTTGCAAATTTCGTTATTCCAAGGAGACTTAAAACCACAGATTAAAAAAACGACATGGAAGTTTGACATTTGATTTAGGGATGGGCACAAGTGAACGAAAGAACGATTGGGATTGATTTACGTTTTTGTCAGTGATGATGAATTAAATTGTTCAAAACATTCTTAAATTTATTGAAAGCTGTACTTATATTAAATTAAATGTTATTTAATCTATTTATCGTGAATAACAAATCGTAACGAATTAATCCTTTTCTAGCGCAAAAGTGGCCCATTCGACTATGCGGTTCGCGCGACTCGGTTCTTTAGATTCGTTCAATCGCGAACGACACATAACTAAATCAAAGTCCATTTTTAACCGACTTTAGCGACTTTTAATTAATTAATATCATTCACTGAATGAATGTTGAAGCGCCATTTTGAGTAGTTCACAACAGTTCATTAAATTATTCACATCACTATTTTTTTTCGTCAGCCATTATTGTTTATCTTTTTTGCCAAGTCTATATGAATAGACTATAAGGGTAGGCATGTAAGGGCATAAAAACTTAATAATATTAAAGTTATACCCATATTACTTTTGTATGGAAAACAACCAATCAATTGTTCTCTCTTAACATTGACTAAGTGAGAAAATCACTCAATCAATGATAATTTTAATATTAATCCTTAAATTTTTACTAGAATTGAACTAACGCAAATCCTAATTATACAACCCATAATTTTACAATTTAACTACACAAAATCAGAAGGCATGTTCATCTCACATCTTTATATAAAAACGGCGTAAACTTACACAATAATGGTATTATAACATAATTAATTCAAACAAAATAAATGGGCTACAAAAAAGAAAAAAAAGTAAGGAAGTGTCTTTCCGTCCGTCTGTAACATGTTAACATGCGTCTGCGCACCCGACGCGCCGCGGAGCGCATGCGCGGCTCTTTCATCTCACCTGGGAGTCCTTTTTATACCTACCCACTTTTATTTTTTATTTGAGTGATTAGATTCTTTTTTCAAACCATCGTTAAGTATGATTGTGGGAACAACGGCCAGTCTTATTAATTCGATTGAATCGATTGTTTGTTTTCGATGATCGATTGGCGTAATAGCGAATAAATTTGATGATTAATCGATTTTCGTGTGTGTTCTCGGTGCGGTTAGGAGTATTTTTGTCATAGTAATGAGGTAGATTAATAGTGATTTGAGAACTGAAGTTTTGTTCCTTGTATTAATTGTGTCAAGTTTGTTTGAATGTCAAGACCGTATAAATAGGTCCGGTATGCCATTCATACCGGATACGTGAAAGGACAAAAGATGATGAATAAAAAAAACGGGCAAATCCTATTTGTGCTTGCACTGCTAGTATTAAAAAAACAGTTTATTGTCCCTAGTTTAAATTCTCCTTTTATATTCAATTTCGATTATTCTTTCAGCATTCTACTGCTGAACTAATTCTTTTTATGTAACTAATATATTAACAGCCAGTTAGAGTCTAATTAACGAATAAGGAAAACATGCGCGATATATGGCCAGAACGCACAAGTGAACGTAAAACCTCATTACTCGCCGATTTAAAAGATATAGCTTGACAAAAAAGGGTAGAAATTAATGGGACCGTCACTGTGTTTGTCATTCCAATTACAAATCAACCTATCAAAACAACCCAATTTAAAACCTACCAACAGGCGCGGAATGGTTGGCCAATCGTAAACTTAGCTTTCATGAAACGTCATAACTTCGACAACTTTTTTTTACCTTGCCAGGAGACATAAATAAGTTTCAGTTTCATGACTTTTTTGTCAAGCTGTAGCATCTCGGTCTCTGATACCATAGACCATTTCATTACTTTTTTCGTGACCCCTTCAGCTAAAGGAGGCCGAAGCTTAAAATATATCAAATCAAGAATGTGCTATAAAATGGTTTACACGTCGAGTCACAAAAAGTGGAATTCCTTACATACTGCAGCGTATAATGACGAGAAATCTTCACGCCGATTGTGGCGGTGGACCGTTTAAATTCTTCCGTAGTACATTAGCTGGACATCTGTTGACCGTAGCTGATGGAAATATAGGAAGAACTGTGTATTATGGCATGAATATTACTTAAGTGTTCAGTTAGCGAGGTCTTTTTGTCCCTTGATCTTACAGATCTGTTTTATCTTTAAACTTTGCTTATGCAGTAGCGTGTACTAAGTATAAATGCTTACTCTAAAACCTTTTTATGCTAACAATGACATTGAAACTGTCGCTAACACTAACTTTTAGAGAATGCGACTTACCTTTTGCTTCACACGTTTGTATTGCGCGAAGTATAAGTAGTGTAGTTAATGAGAAGAGATAATTACAGCTTTTAGAAATCAATCTACAATGACATAAAGATTACAAATGCTTTTCTACAAAGGAGGACTACATAACATCGTAACACCACGCCTAAATACCCAGAAAAGTGCGGCAGAGATGTACATCACTCGCACTTCACCTGTAATGTTAAGGTCCCATAGGTTAGGGGTTGAGCCCATCGCCATCCAAACGGAGGACTACAAACTTGAAAATCTCGTTTGAAACTTACATTTTTCATGACTTTTAAGAGTTGCTGGTACGGGAGGCGTCATTGTTATCTCGAGTCATGTCATCACATTACCACAGTTATTTTGAACTAATAGTTTTATTCTAAGATTCAATATGGTGCTTATAATATTACTGTTATGAGTGGCGTAATATAGTCTCATTTCCTTATTCTTTTCATTGCTATCCTATATTTATTCCTAGAGACCTAGATGTTCAAACTAACCTAACCAGCTGTCAAATCCCATTAAATTTTGCTCACATCACCTTATAAATCCTGGCAACATTAGCAGCACTTATCTATATCTCATTAAGAATCCATCGCGTTCCATCGACAGACATATGTATGCTCCTGAGAAACGCTGGTAAATGATTAAGATGCTATACGCGATGGTTATTGATTGACGGATTAGAAGGTTCTGCTTATCCCCGTCTACTAGTTAGTTTTAGGAATATGGAGATACTGTATGGAAATGTAAGTTGTATTTTGTGTAATGGAGTTTCGCTGAAAATCATGGGCGTGTTGGTTTCTTAGAAAAGATTTTGAAACTAAATCACGAATATTTTAGAAATGAAAACTGAGACTAAAGTCTTTTCCAAGTTTAGTGGTTAGTGTATTCGCCTCGCATCGCAAGGTCTCGGGTTCAATTCCCCGGTCGGGCAAAGTGTTATTTGTCTACTTTCCATCATGATATTCACAATACCACCGCGGAGTTGAAATTATGCTCGGTGGATAGCGATAGGCCCTCTTATCCCATGGGACCTAAACATAACAGGTGAAATGTGGGTGTGGTTTATGGTTTATAAGTTTATTTAATGTATATTCCACAAATTAAATTATTGTGATTTTCAAACGCATTTTTGAAGAGAGGTTTACAAAATTATAAAAACTTATAAGTTTAGTTTAGTTTAGTTTAAAACTTTATTGTACACATAAATTACATTTATAGAATTACATAAAAAGTGGTGATTGCAAAAGGTGAACTTAACTCAAAAATGAGTTTTCTGCAAACCTTTGAGGGCCAGAGGAAAAAGAGAAAATGTGAGAGTGAAGTGTACAAAAAAGAAAAAGAGAGAGATGAAAAAAAAAAATAAGATACTTAAATAACTGAACTAGGCTATGTATATCTACATACTTACATATTCTACATAACAATAATAATAATATAAGCAATCATTCATTCATAAAATTAGAGTAGCAATAGACAGTATACTTTTTCATTATTTCAGTCACTTTCTAATCGTTTTCTTAATTATAAATAGAGATTATAAAAAGTCGTTAAGATATAAAATTTCTAATTATTAGGTTAGTTTTAACGGTAAAATAATTTTTCTACGAAGCTTTAATTTGTTTTAGTAAAATAAAGGTTTCTTACTTCGTTTATTTCAGAATAAAAGCTGAAAAAATCTCTTTAATCAACGCTAACGGTCACGCTTTTCAGACAGAAATTCAGGCACGGAAAAGAAGCGCTAGAATTGTTACTTAACGTAAATATCTTTGAAGGCCAGTTTTTAAATAAAATTGCTTTTCAGGCTGTACTTTGTTATGTAATAGGCTAAATTCCAAGTGAGTTGAGTGTAAATAAGTAAGGAACTTGTGACTTTATGTATTGTGTTTGGAAGATAAAATTAATATATTAAGTGAGCTTTTTGTAACGATCCTGAAGATGGAAGCTTTGGGTAAAACTTGGCGCAAAAATAGTACTCGCATTTTAATTTAGTTTTTTTGGTTAAGGTCTGATAGCAGTCGATCCGTGTAAAATACTGATATTCAGCTAAATCCGATAGAATAGAAGCCTACCCCAATCTAATTGGAAAAAGGCTCGCAAGGAATGGTTAAGTTAAAGTTTGTGTGATTGTCTGTTTGTGTAGTGTTTATGTATTAACATATCTGTCTGCACGTGTGGTGTAGTGGTTTAAGCGGTCGCCTCGCCGCTTTCCACTGCACTGGTGTTGTGTGTTCGATCCCCACATGGGACAAATCTTTGTGTAATTCGTAAATATTTGTGCTGAGACTGGGTGTGCTTGAGTGAGTGAATGTGTGTATTTGGCCTTGTCATTAGGACCATTGGATAGTGTAATTGCTTCTGGCGTTCTATGTAATGTAAAAAATCTAAATTTATCAAATTTTATATGAAGGACGGGATGAGAAGTAATTAAAATTATTGTTTCTTTAAGCTGCTCCTGCGGATAGTTTATTTTAATTGTATTGTTTCTTTTCTTTTATAGTTTTCTTTTGTTGTAATCTAATTGTAAATTATTTCCGTTGATGCATGAATTTAATCAACGTAATTGGTCCTCTACAGTTTTGATTAATAAATAAATATATAAATAATAATAGCAGCCCTGTATCTAATACATGTCCCACTGCTGGGCGCGGGCCTCTTCTCATGATGAGAAGGGTTAGGCCATAGTCCACCACGCTGGCCATGCGGATTGGTAGACTTCACACACCCTCGAGTACTTTTAGGCCCTCTCAGGCATGCAGGTTTCCTCACGACGTTTTTTTTTTTACCGTTAGCGAGCGATAATTTATATGATAAATACACACATATCTTCGAAAAGATGATGAAGATTCAAATTAAGACACTTTCACTACATAGGTTGAAACCACTACTTACTACTGCCGTACCTAAATAATAAGTAAAATACCTTAACACATTTTCATGTAATGTATACCAAAAAACAAATTGAATGTTTAGTGTAGAGTGTTTATTATAATTTTATATCCTCAAATGTGAATAAATGACGTCATTATTATCCTTAAGATCCGTATAATATGATCTGTAAAGGGTACAAACGTCATTGAATGCCAAACGCATCATCATTGAACCGGATTATAATTCAATGATTAAAAGAGTTGAAACTAGTCATGATTTGTTTCTAAAAGTCATTAATCATCTCATTATCCTACGAATTATATGTTGCTTTTTATAATTAACCGTTTTAAATGCAATAAATTTTAGTTTTTTCGCTGTACTAAAATGTTAGGTCGATGACTCAATGTTTAATTATTTTCTGCAGTTACTGTGGCTAATTTAAAATTTAAAGAAGAAATATGGTATTATACATAAATAACGTCACGCTTATATCACCCAGAAGGGTGTGGCAGAGCCTATCGCCATCCACCGGGCACAATTCCAACTCCGTGCTGCTATTAGTGTTCGCAAAGATTTGTTCTGAGACTGGGTGTGCTTGTGTGAGTGAATGTGTGTATTTGGCCTTGTCATTGGGAGCATTGGATAGTGTAATTCTAGCGTTCTATATAATGTAAAAAATCCAAAATTTATTATTTTATTTTATTTATTATTGTGAATTTCGTTACGTAAAGTTCACAAACTATCGTCATCCACCGGGCACAATTCCAACCCCGGCTTTTATTGTAATTTTATTTAAAGGCGCATACGCTAACCACTAGACCATCGAGGCTGTTATGAAAGAGTCCAAGGTTATATTTTTTTTTATTTTTTATTTTAAAACTTAATGTACAATATCGCACATAGGCGGCTTTAATGCCATAGGCATTCTCTACCAGTCAACCTTTGGGTGATGCTGAGAGTGGGGTAGTAGGTGCAAAAGAGGAAGTTTTAATTAAGATATGAATAAATATATTATACTACTGACTGTAAAATCGACTTAATAACCAGAGACTGAGTGTTTTGAAAACATCTAACTTGATGTGGCCAATTAAGTTGAACTTAATAACATACAGCTAATTTAAACTAATCCCTTAAAATATATAGTTTGACGTATTATGGTAATAAATGACGTTCACGTGCGGCAGTTGCCATTTATCATCAGATGGACAACACTCTCGTTCGCTGCATACGTCGTATAAAAAATATAGTTTAAAAAAACTAAAAAAACACGCTTTTAAAGCACATCAAACTAAAAAGTGAAAAATAATTCTTATTATAACCTGAAAATAATAATAAACGAAAAATACTAGTACTATTGTGAAAAAAAGCGTGGGTCGCTCGATAGACGAAAAATATGGCACAGAGCGCCCCACGCTTTTTTTCACAATAATACTAGTATTTTTCGTTTATTATTATTTTCAGGTTATAATAAGAATTATTTTTCACTTTTTAGTTTGATGTGCTTTAAAAGCGTGTTTTTTTAGTTTTTTTAAACTATATTTATTTTTCACTTTTTAGTTTAGTTTTTTTTTAATCCTGGCGATCCTAATCAGGATAATGAGATAAATTTATGAAATTATTATATTGTCGCTGATTCTTTACAAGTGTAGAAAGTTTGAATTAAATCTGTCCGTTTAAAGTGGGTCAAAATCGAGTCCAAAGGAGTCGGTTACATACAAACAAACAAACAAACAAACATACAGGTGAAGCTAATATAAGCGTGTTAAAAAGATCATCATTCCTCTACACTATATTAGAATCAAATATATCATCACACAATCTTTACCATTTGTTTCTTAACTTGTCCATTCTTTGTAGTGATAGAGCTTTTAATAACGAGATAAAAAAGATGAGGAGGAAGCACCGCCATGACACCTATAACCTGCCGCCGAATAGTATTGCAGGCATTGTTGTGTTCTTGGTCTATTTCTTCTTCGTCGTGTCGATGGCTGAGTCGAATTTTATTTTGACTTGCCATCGTGGTGAAAGGATTAGCCAATACGCTTTGAAGAACTCGCGAATTGCCCAGGGTGCGCCGGACGTAGGGAATCGTTGTGAACGTCACTCAGGGAGGCTCCTTTGGGGTGCATGAAAGGAGCCTCCCCGAGTGACGTTCTGGTTTCAAATTATTGGCACATGTGATGCTAAATCGTATAATATCGTGTAATAATGCCGCTTCTGCATTTTTTTAATATATTGTCGATATTTATGGGCTGTAGTTGACATATACTACCAGGAGGATAGCACACCCGTTCGCTACATACACCTTGAAAAAAAACATCTCGTTTCCTAACGACGTAATATCAGAATCAAATATATCACCATACAAGGTTACAAAATATTACACGTAAGTTACCTAACATGTCCCTGTATACGTCATTTTTAATGAAAAATATATACAAGCCATATACATCTTTATAACGGAAAATATAATGCCCATATTTGGTTGAAAATGAAACGGTTGTTTTTGAAAACAATGTATGAAATACAATTAGCGTAGGAGTAATAAATGTAACCTTGCTTCAGTGAAGCTGAAGTTATTTCCTTTTAAGAAGATCCCAGACCGCATGCATTCGCCAGAAATGTTTTTTTTATTTTTAAATTTCGAATAATATTTGTTCATAAAGGTGCTAATCGATACTTTATAAGCAAATGCTCGTGGTCTGGAAGTATCTTTATGTTTGAATACTAAGGGTAGACTCTCGAGCGTCGTGCTTTCTTATTACTGTAATATGGGTTTAATTTTAATTTTACAAGGTTTTTATCTATGTTCATAGACAAATCATATTTTTAACACTAAAATGCATGATTGATGAAGCCATGTTGTCAATACTGTTTTTAGTATTAATTGAGTTCCATAAAAGCTGAAAAATCTTAATTATAATTAAAACAAATGGGCGCTAGCAAACATGCATTTTATTGTTTTAGATATGATTGCATTTTATTGTTTTAGATATGATTTGTCAATAAAATATATACAAAACAATAACATTAACGTTAAAACCATATTACTTGTATATATATATAAAAACCAAGCAATTGTTCTCCATTAAAGTATGGATTTAGACATTATATTGCCTGAAATTCAAGCATTGAATCAATTAATTTTGCTTTTTTAATAAACTGTAACAGGATTGTGCTGCTAGTAGTTTCAGATTTCAACCAACATCCATAATATGCTTTTGTCTCAAAAATCGTCTTTCAAAGATATACCTGATTTTTTAAATAATAATCCACTAACGGTATAATACATGGCACCGGAAAAAAGGCGTTTTCAAAAAAAATGCATCGTCTTGCGGCATCGTCTTATTCTTTTTATACCAACGCATTGTGGTGATCTATATGGTATCATTCTGATGGTAATTTTTTTAGTAAATAATAGTAGTCGTAATAGTTTGATATTAACCGCTAATATTAAAAGGCTAATATTTTTTTTAAATAGGGCCAGCCCAGTTGTATTACGATTACATATTTTATTGTTTCTAATTAATTGATTTTACGTGAGACCGTATCATTTTTATTAAAATAAAAAATATTGTGTATTTGCCACATGAGCCTTAATAACTTTTAAATGTCACTCTGACATACTGAACCAAATTAATTTTGTTATTACGCACACTTTAATGCGTTCAATAGCGTGTTTGAGAACTCCTTTACTAAATATTATTGTATACTACTACTATATAACAAACTATAAACTATTATTCAAATAAGAATAATAATAAGATTCTAATAAGATGTATGTACATATATAAGGTATTAAAATAAATAATAAGGTATAATAGTTATATTTTTATTATTCTCAAACTGCATAAGATACATAATATTTAGGAACCAAGGTCAAAAAAAATTGAATTGTAAAAATCATGTCCTGGATCTTCGACCATGGATCGAAAAAAAAAGAATAAATAAATAATACTTATTAATTATTATTAACTAAAATATAAACGGAGTATAAATAAACAAGGTAATAAAATAAACATACCTTAAAAACATCTTGATTGCACAAAAAAACTCCAAAACGACTGCTAAACACAGCAACACCAAAATCAGTTCATTTTAGATAATTAAAAAATAAAGTAAACACGACCACACAGTTCGAACGTCCAAGTCCTAATGATATCTCAATAAAAACAAACCCTTCACACTTTACTTCACAAAATTAATATTATAATGCAACAATAAAATGAACGATAAAGCGCACGTGCTAAGCATTATTCAACACACGGACTCACACGATTTCATAATACGCATAAAAACTATTATAATTTTATACTAATGTTAACGCGTCAATATATGCGTGAGCTTTTTATTAGAATGAGATTAAGGCTTGATCCTGAAGCTCGGATACTTCCGCGCGCCGGCGCACCGGGACAACGACTATAAAAAGCAACTAAGCCTCTCTTTCCCGCGAGCCTTATTTTTCTTTTTTACGTTCAAATAACATGCGCCCGCGCCTTAACGAATCCCTTAGCGTGGTGGGGACTGCTCCAATTTCAAATTTTTGAAACATTCTCTTTATGTCATTTTAAAAAGGTAACTGTCGTATAATTAAGAAAAAGTATTATTTCGAAGGTTTTATTTTGGTGCGTCGCGCACTGAGTGCGAGGGAGACGAATAGATTTTTGTGAGGCGTGTTTTTCCAGCATCGCTGGTTGTTTCGCGCGAAAGAAATGGAAAGAGTGGTCGGTTACTTGGGTCGCTTTAGATTAATGAGTTCGAAAGAGACGTAGGTAATGGCTGGGTAATTACTGTTGTTTCGCGTAAACGAGACGACGCTATAATGATTGGGCGCAATGACAGTTATTGATATTGTGGTAATAAGCGTCGATTTGTGCGCTGTGAGATTTGCCGTATGGTGGGGTGCGCCGGCGCATCTAGATCTGATGTTAATTAGAATTTAATGACGCCTCGTTGAGATTCGCTGGTTTACGTCAGCGAATAGCGTTTTAATTCGAGTAAGTGTGAGTTATGTGCGTTGCATGTAAGTTATATACATAGAAAGGAAACAAATGGTTTTATTCTAGGTATGTTCATTAGATGATGCTATTTATATTGTTAGTATCTTTATGAGTTTTGTATTTCCGGTAAATTAAGGTTAACTATGATGGTAAAAATAGCGTTCTGATGTTAATAACGTAAAAATAAAAAACATCAAATAATGCTCCCAAACATTTTTCATGAATGTGTTTAGAAACTATATTAATAGATACTAAAAGTGAAAAATCGAAAAATGTTTAGCAAATTTTGTGTTGGTTTGTTAGTATTTCAGTCTTTTGCAATACACGCATATCAAAACTTGATTCACCTGAAAATAAATGAATCAAACTGAAGCTTAGAACTTAAAAGAACTTGTTTAAATCAAAGAAATGTACTAGCAGAAGAAAACAAAACTGTCAATAGAAGAAACTTTATGTTCTTCAGAAAACGAAATATATGATTATCTAAGCTCTAAGTAAACCTTCAGGCCGGATAAAGGTTATAACAGAAAATAAACTATTGCAACAGGAAAATCCATCCATCTGTCAAAAGCATCAAAACCCAAACATGAAAGGTACTTTCTTTCGTCTTCAATCGTAATTCAAACTCGAAAGAAAGTATGTGTCTAAATATAACACAATTTAATTACGATGCAGTGAAGTGCCCAGATTCCCAGTTCGATGGCGAGATTACGTGTTATTTAACTTGTGTATCTCGCCAACCTAGCCCGCCGCCCGCCGCGAGTCATCTCGAAAATGTATCTTGCTGAAATATTTAAAACAATTGAAGATATGCAATTTTAAAATACTTCCCCACATGAAAAATCGTTTCAGAAGCTAAAAAAGTAATTACAGAAAATAAAAAAAGATAAGACAGACTCTATGTTATGTCTTTAAGTTAGGGCAGAAAATGAACTATTGCGTCAGGAAAATCTATAATTAACTGCCGATAATAATCGGAATTCAAAGGCGAAAGAAAGTACGTATCCAAATATAACACAATTTAATTACGATGCAGTGCGGTTCCCACATTAACGCGTCGATGGCGAGATTACGGTGTTATCCGCGTAACCCGCCGAGCGCCGCGGGCATCACACTCATCTCGAAAACTTTTATATTATACACACATTGATTTTGTTGTTAACATCGTAAACCATTGAGCATGAAATCGCTTCTTTGCACGGCAGCACGCTTTTACATTTTATATTTTTTTGTGCATTTTTTTAAAGTTTTTTTTCGAAAACTGAAAGAGAACAAAAAAATGGTAAGTTAGGTTGTACTGTGAATCTCTACATGACTTTTTTTATTATAATACCAGTGGACTCAACTGACGCTGTGTTAAGTTCATACTAAAAGCTCTTGTCGATTCACAAGTTTAATTTAAGACGTAGGTACTCTGAAAGTTTCCACTACCTTTTCACCGGGATTCTGATATTTTTTTTTTTATTGTTTGTCACGGTTTCCTCCGACATAAAAACTCGGAGACCTTGTATATCTTTATTTATTTATTATCTCTGTAATTGTTTAATTTCTTTTTTATTTTCCTACACATCTTGTTATTTATTTCTTTCTGTTTTATATGGTTTGAATATTATTTGTATTCTTCTTCGTCGTGTCGATGGCTGAGTCAAATTTTATTTTGACTTGCCATCGTGGTGAAAGGATTAGCCAGTTCGCTTTGGAGAAATCGCGAATTGCCCAGGGTGCGCCGGACGTAGGGAATTGTTGTGTACGTCACTCGGGGAGGCCCCTTTCATACCCATTTGTATTAAATGTTTTATTTTTTATTTCAGTAATTGTAAAATCTTGCTATTTGTTTCTGGTTGTCTGTTTGTCTAATTTCATTAGTTAGGTTCCGTTGGCTTTGATGGTCTAGTAGTGGTTAGCGTATGCGCCTATCACCGCTAGGTCTCGGGTTTGATTCCTTGGTCAGGCAATGCATTTTAACTTTCCAACAGGAAATCCACAATAGCGGTTTAAGCGGAGTTCAAATTATTCCCGCTAGATGGCGATATTGGACCCCATGGGACCTAAACATAAAAGGTGAAGTGTGGGTGTTCACTTCTACCACGCCCTTCTGGGTAATATAGGTGTGATGTTATGTATGTATGTATGTTCCGTTGGTAAATTTCGTTATAATCCTATTTTTTTACTAATTGCCGAACTTTTGTCCTCATAGAAATCATTTTCAATTTCAAGAAATATAAAAAAAAAAATGGATTGGTCCAGTTTTGACTGAAAATCCTTTAAACTGTGCTATTTAACTACTTTAAAAACAAACAAGTTTATAAACAGGTGTTTCTCAGGTATCCATACTTGGTCCACAATTTGTTCTCTAGTTAATATTGTCTAATCGCGCTAAAAGGTTCTGTCGGAGGCTGTACCCGTGTTCAACATGTCACTACATAAAAGGTGATAAATGATGTCAGGGTTGTGAATAAACTACAGTTTTGTTGTAACGATGTCTCAAATGCTTAAATATTATTGTAATACTATAAAAAAATGTTTATTTGTACGTACTACCGAGGACTAAAATGTCAAATAGTTACGCCAAATAAATAACTTGCCATAAAGTGGCATAATAATAATAGCAGCCCTGTATCTAATACATGTCCCACTGCTGGGCTCGGGCCCCTTCTCATGCTAAGAAGGGTTAGGTTATAGTCCACCACGCTGGCCAAGTGCGGATTGGTAAACTTAACACGACCTTGAGTACTTTTTAGGCACTCTAAGGCATGCAGGTTTCCTCACGATGTTTTCCTTCAGCGTAAGCGAGTGATAATTTATATGATAAATACACACATAACTATGAAAAGACGAATCTGAACGATTTTTTGACAGAGGTGTGTGCCGTGGGTTCGAATTCAAGACATTTGACTTCGCAGTCCCATGGTCTCCCACTCGGCTATCGCTGCTAAATAGCCACACTTAGAAATAAAACAAAGATTTGCATCCTTTGATGATGATGACCATTCCTCCAAATCTTTTTTGATTATGGCGTATATTTTGCTTACTTCTTATGGTAAATGTTATGATCCCTAATATGGGTCCTAAAGCAGCATTAAGCAAATTACAAGGATGAAACCGTATTATACAGAGTGGATAAGAACGATATAGCGACATTTATTGAAACCATTGTTTCTAGAAATGGTCAGTATGCACTTTACAAAAAGTAAAATTTTATGATTCCATTTTTTTTTAAGCTTACTAGTAATTTGCAAATACAGATTATTAATATTCTTGCTAACCCTCTCCAGCTAAGCTTATTTCGCTTGTATTAGGAGGAAATTCACGTCCGTGGTGTAATGGCCAGGATTCGAACCCACGAACCTCTCGATCGCTATACCGATGCCTTATCCATTGCGCCACGGTCGATTAAATTGAATATTGAGATCGTCCAAATTGTTCGGCAAAGGTAAGTATTATTTACCTTAATAAGTAATTTATCTTCAGTAGAATTGATCACTGCATCACGTCTAGAATCGGTGGCTTTAATAACCGTCGTTTTTCGCATCCACCATGTATGTTCAGTAATATCCAGGGCTCGGAATTAGGTAGAGTTTTTCATGTACTTACACTGATTTCATACAGCGAAAGAATAAAGTGGATATGCCTCAAATCCCGAGATTAATTTTAAAGAGCAGAAAAAAATCCCATGATTTTTTAAATAAAAAGTTATTTACTTTTTTACACAATTTAAACTACTGCACGCGCGACTAAATATTTTAATTCTCACAAAATTTATACTATAATGTCGGAAGCGAACACTTCAAATCTTACTGGTAATGAATCGGACAAGGAAAATGATTCTGATGGGCCGTTTGAATAAGCAAAACCTCACGAGTCTAGGCTAGAAGCAAAAGTATTTGCTCGTATTTATAAAAAAAGGCGAAATATGCGTATGAGAATTTACTACAGACTTTCAACAATTTGTATTGTGAATTAATGTAAACTAATAAAAAAAAAAAGTTAATTATCTTTGTTTTATTTATTCGTAATATTGTTGGCCACACGGGATTGTCCATTAGAAATCCCGGGAAGGTCCACATTAATATCAACATTTCGATGCAAGTACATAAAAAACTCTACCTAATTCCGAGCCCTGGTAATCACATTAAAAGCTACGAGCGAAAACCAATTCTCGTACTGTCAAGTTATTCAGACTGCTACATATTTATGTCCATACAAAAAAGTGTCCAAGCTAGACACGACTCGAGTTCGCGAGTCCCTATTAACTTTTTTGTAGCATTCACACGTGTGCCATTCAGTTACGCTCATTCACAGCAGAACGGTTTCTTGTTATGTTCAATGAACTTTCATATGGATTAGTAAAAAGTGTACTAGGAAATTGTATGTTCAGATAGCTACTGTTACACATCAACCTATACAGTATAAGATACAACGTATATATCAGTATAAAATTTACTAGTATTCTTATTAACCATAAATAGTATTTTTGAATTTCCTCGTTGTTTTTGGGTTCAATTCCCGGGTCGGGCAATATGTGGCATTTTTAAGCACGGAGTTGAAATTGTGCTCGTTTGGAGGCAATAAGCTCTACTACCATATTGAACCCAAACATTTACAACAATTTTATTATAATAGCCTTTTAATTTATTTATTTCAATTACCAATTCATTAAAGATACATTATTTTTAAAAACATGTAATTCAAATATAGAAAAAATATTTTAAATTACCATTCATCATTTATATTTTTTTCTTAATCTTAAGCAAATCAAATTAAATAATTCAAATAAATATTCTTGCAATTCATAGGTAAAATGTTAGCGTTAATATAGCTCTTCCACTCTTTTAGGTTATATAAGAGTGATGTTTACTATGTAGTATTTTTGTTGAGAAAACTTGGATTGAGAGAAGTTGTAGTGCGGGTCAATATTCGAACCAAATTTAAGATGTCATTTTGACGCTTTATCTATAGCTTCGGCCGCTTTGAAGCGATTAGTTTTGGACAGTTTCTATAGTATTGTTTTGTTGAAAATGTAAAAATAAAACTAAAAATATCTCTTTATTCTAGGAATCAACAATGAAAAAGATTCAGTTACGCTTCGGTTCAGTTTTAGTAACAAAAAGCTAGAATAAAGCAGCAAATAGGGAAATCTTTTTTTAGTTTTAGTTTTAAATTTATATCTATATAGCTAAATCGTTGATGTTACTTTAAAAAAATGAGTATTTGAGTAACTTGTTTGTTAAAAAAGCGGTTAAAGAAAAAGCCTACAATTCGGGTTGATATACTAATAATAATAATAGTGAGTTGGCGAGTCACCGCCTGCTTATTTTTTCGAGTTCTACATGTCATGTGCTATGAGGGCAGGCGACATAGTTAATCCATATTATTAGTTTTGATTCAATTAGCTCTCAATTAACTCACTACCATAGATCCGATTATTTTAGTCTCCATTATTCTGCAATAGTTCTGCACGAACCGGGGACTCTCCTTGGGTGCATTTATATAGTGTGAACAGGGATAATTGTCGGTTTGTGTCCAATTTCACATTTAGATTAAAATGTTTATCAGGCCTCTGCGCTGTTGGCTGCGGCCCCATGTGTCTTGACTCCATAGTCCCGTGTTATGGAAACATAAACTACATAATAATAATAAAAATAAATTGTTTATTCTCTCTTCACAAAAGGTCTTCTAATTAGATTAGTTTGTAGACATCTGTTTATTTTTACCTAATGTGAGAGACTGGTGCCTGATATAAGTATGGCATTAGGATAAAACCATTTATTACAACTATCTGTTTAAGATACACCTTTTTTTTTCACAACTTACACATAACGTCATCTAGTTCCAAACTAAGCAGAGCTTGTAATATGGGTACTAGAATAACTGATACTAATACAACATATACTTATATACTTTTTGTAAATACATAATTTTTATACATAGACACACCTAGACTAAGACAAACCCTCATGTTCATGTACACAAAGATAATCGAACCCGCGACTTTGGCGTCGCAGGCAGGTACACTACCCACTCCGCCATCCGGTCGTCACTTTCTTACTTTTCAAGCAAAAGCTATTTTTTATCAAATCAGAAGGCCTATTTTAAACAATGTCCTTTCATCCCTCCGAATCGTTCATACATTTATAATGTCCGGCACATTCGGCGGCGGGTGACGGTGTCATTAGCGCGCGACTCACGCGCAGGTTAAACTGCGCCACGTGCGCGCGCGCCGACAAACGCGCACCCTGCGTATATCTACAGGCTGTTTGGTTTGTGGTTTGTTTGGTTAGGCTTTTCAGTTGAATTTGTAGCAGTGTTTGTGGATGTGGGGCGTAGGATTTTCACTGTACATTTTGCGTTTAAAGTTTGCTTATCTTGAACGGATGCTGCCTTTTAGTTCTAGTTTAAGTGTGTGTGTCTATGTATGTATATTTAAAACGTGAACAGGAAGAACTACGTTTTTAAGTTTAACTTTTTAGCTACATTACTTATGTATTTCTTTCCTTTTTATTGCATTTTTTGTAAATGAAGTCGTTATTTTTTTGAAAAATTATATTTATAAATAATTTATATAATTATATTATTATATTTGTATTAAACAACTTTTGTGGTAGGGTATAATAATCATGATTAGAGGTTAACATTAAACAATACTATGAAAATGAATCCTTTAGAAAAAAGTTAATTTTGTGTTAATGGTTTTGACCATAATCCAACAAAATAATTATACAGATTTTACCTTTACGACACAATTGTGTCGGGTGTCTCATAGATATGCCACTGCGTCATATCATCAGTATTTTCAAACCCCCTATACCACAGAATGACGACGTATTTAACAGAATCAGCAGGGAGGTCCGGCAAAGACGCCGGCATGACCACCAAAAGCACGTAGCCACCCTAATGTAAACAATAGTCAAAGAGACCGACGTTATTAGGATATGCGATACTATCGTAGTTTTGGTACAGTTAGATCAAATTTTGGTGACTGGGTGGTGGATGTTACAAATGAAACAATATATTTCTAATTATTTTTATAGCATTTAGCTATGATGCTCAGCAAATTATACTAAGAAACAGTTTGAACCTGCGACCTTACTCAACTGTATGATACGTCATTTCGTGACGTCACGTTCATAGGAACAAATGGATGAACGTGACGTTGCGAAATGAGGTATCATACAGTTGAGAAATTTAGGGTTCCGGTAAGAGGCGACCGTAGCTGGATGGCTAAGAGCGGCTGCCCGGTGTGCAGTAAGGTCGCAGGTTCAAATTCTGCCGGTCCCATATCTTTTTCAACTGTTTCTTAGTGAAACAATATACATATAATTGAATCAATCAACAGACATTTTTAATAACATTTATTTTGCTAACTGTTAATATCATAATATTGCAGAGTCGTATCACACCCACACTTTACCTGCTACATATAAGTTCTATGTAATAGGGGGAGAAGCCTATCGCTATTCAACCGGGCACAATGCCATATCCGTGCTGCTTGAGAATAACATGACGAAAATGTTTCAAATAACAATTTATCCCGAAGCTGCAACCGAGAGTTCGGGATTAAAGGTCACATAACCAACAAAGCAGACAAAAACAATCATTTAAAAAACAGATTCTTGTAAAATATAAACTGCAAACACAGGTTCGATCCAAGATAATCTTCAGAAAATTATCTCTTATTTGTGTATAATTATATCCGTGCATTATTTTATCATCAAAATATCGCGCCTGACTGCCTCGATGACCAAGTGGTTAGCGGATACACTTCTCACCTGAATGTGTTATTTATGAACCTTCCGTCAGAAAATTCACAATAGCAGCTCAGAGTTGGCAATAGGCTCACCCCCTATCCGATGAGACCTAAACATAACATGTGAAATGTAGGTTTTGTACACCTCTGCCACACCCTTTTGGGTAATATAGGCGTGATGTTATGTTATGT
Source organism: Hypena proboscidalis (assembly GCA_905147285.1). Lineage (NCBI taxonomy): Eukaryota > Metazoa > Arthropoda > Insecta > Lepidoptera > Erebidae > Hypena > Hypena proboscidalis. Next base: position 6,856,807 of record LR990147.1, read on the forward strand.
TATATCTTGCTGACTGTACCTTAGTGTCCGTTTTACCAAGAATCCGTCGCAGGGTGGTGCTCCGATTTTGTCAGTCCTTTTTCACTAAACGGGTCGTTAAGATACCATCGCTTTGGATCCAGATTAGAGCTAAACTTAACCAGAGTGTGCTTTAATAACAAAGAAAATGAAAGTAAATGGTTTATTGGTATTATAGGATGGTAACCCTTGAAAAGATTTAATAAAAATAATAATATATTTTATATAATAATATAAAATAATTTTATTTCTCTCATCACAAAGGTTCACAAACAAGGCATTAACTTAAGATATAATGTGACAAAATGCTGGTGACATTAATGTTATGTTCCTTTATGAGAGACTGGAGTCTGTACTAGGGAAAACCCTGTGTGACAGATCACCAGGCTCCCGGAATTGACGAGCGTTGATCAAAACATTTTATACACATGGATTAGATTTAGCATAGAGGCAATTAAATAATCTTGCTATTATTTGTTCGGGAGGCATTGAAATTAGGAGGGAGGATTATAAAATATTAACAAACAGCCATATATCAATCTTCACAAAGATTCGCATTATATTTGTAGATTGTTGGTAAAGTTTGAGAAGTTTACTAAATCTTATGCAAATTGTAAACAAAAGAAATTTAATATGGCTATTGCGGCGACCAAACGTGACTCAAATTAATCTTCTTCTTCTTCTTCTATTCTAGTCTAATCTAGTCCCAAACTAGGCAGAGCATGTACTATGAGTACCTACTAGAATAACTGATACTTATACATACCTAAATACTCTTTTTTTAAATACATACTTATTATACATATAAACACCCAGACTAAGACAAACCTGTTCATGCATACAAAGATTTCTCTTAAGAGGGAATCGAACCCGCGACCTCAGCGTCGCAGGCAGGTACACTACCAACTCCGTCATCCGATCGTCATCGAATGTCTCTAAAATGGTAACTTACTTACAATTATCGGCTTTCTTCACATACATTAAAGCGATCAATATTTTGCAGCGAGACCCGTTTAATAACGGAGCAATATATTTACGTAATAATTAATTAATGATGCAATCCAACTTTCCATCCATCAAGTATACTTAATTGAAATTCTTACAGTCATTACGTATAAAATTAATATTATTATGTTTTCAACGAAGGTTATTACCTACTTTCACACTATAATCATTCAAAAATAATTATATGCAACTTAAGATATAATTTTAATTAAAAATGTATCGAATAGTTTAACTGCAAGCTCTATAATAAGACGTCGTTCAAACTATTTTATTCTTAAGCGCATTAAGCTAACTTTTTGAACCTATAATTTTGTTATTAAAACTATGCTGACTAAATTCAAAAGTGTTAAAAATATTTCTGCCCCTCATTGCTTATTATTTTTGCAACTTACTCTTACCTCTTTCATTATTTACTAAGTTTTTTACGTGACTTTGCTCTCGTAAATGATGAGTTTAAGATTTGAATACTAGGGAAAAGGTGTCACAGCCAATCGTTATACCTACTTACCGGAGTCAATCTATAGATATGTCTTATCTATAATCTAAAAAATTCTATGCTTGTAGAATTGACGAAAAAAAAACATTGGCCACCACGATATCCCAGAAAATATCCTAAAAAGTAAATGACCTGCTTGTGTTGTGAATGCGGTGCCAGTCCCCAAACGATGGCTCATCTTCTTACATGCCCCTTATGTCCAACCACCTGTACCATAGACGACCTGTGGAGCGCCACCGATATTGCTGTTCTTGTGACAAAGTTTTGGTCAAACAAAATTTAAATATCATGCATTTCTATGTTTTTTTCCATTGACACGCAAAGAAGAAGAAGAATGACCTGCTTTTACACGGTGCGAATCGGCGTAAAAAAAACCACCACACATCACTTTTTCTGAAATAGCAACAACGTAATCGAGTACAATTTACTCATGCGCCATATCTCACAAAAATAAAAAAAATATACTCTATTTTTCTCACAAATAGACAGACCGACTTTACATCAACCTCACCCATGTAGGGGATAATTTTATAATCTGTAGCCGAGGCCGTTAGTTACAAGGTAAGTAAAACGGACCTCACTTTAGATGCATTTTTAACCATAGGGCTGCCACTTATAATTTTATTTGTTGTACCAAAATTGAAAGATTACAAACCGCGGATTAGGATTACCAGCTTTGATTGAGCGCAATTTGAGGGTTTCGCTGTTTCACGGAATATTCAAATTTTTGCATTTAGATGATTCATTCTTGATTATTGTTCTCGTGTAATTTGTGTTTTGAATTGATGTTCGTGTGATCTTTGGTGCTTAATTTAGTAGATTTGTGTGTTGCTTCTTTATTTCATTAAATAACGAAGGAGATTAATAAATTATATGGTAGCCAAATTTTTAAATAATTCAGAATTGAGCGATATGGTAAATGTAACTTGTTATTCTAGAATCGAGGACCCTAAACGTATAGCTTGTAACACCACATATATTTATATATGGGTAGAGGCTTTTTTCAGTCTTGGTGCTTTATCTGCAATTTAATGCTGACGAGATATCTTTTGAACTGGATGGACAAGATTGTTGAAAGCTCAAGACATAGGATAGCGCTCAGATGATGAGTTTAATTGGGCGGTGATTGATCTAGAATCAATCTCAGTCACCATTAATGTCACTTAGATGATAAAAAAGGAAAAAAATGAGCATGTTGGTCTCTGAAACCATTTGAAACTAAACATTTTCCTTACGTGACATTTTTTAAAATACATTATCATACTCAAACTTACTAGATGTGGTCAGTGACTGACAACGCTGGCCGTGGTCGCCAGTCGTTGGGCGTGGTGCGCAGATGCGCGATTGTGGTCAGTGCGTCCGTCTTGTTTACCCGTCTGCTAAAACAAAAATAACAGTTTTCACTCAGTAGACGTGGTCAATGTGAGACAGCCCTGGCCGTGGTCGCAGGTCGCTGGGCGTGGTGCGCAGATGCGCGATTGTGGCCAGTGCGTCCGTCCTGTTTACCTGACCGTACGCAAACAAAAAGTAATGAACTGTATCATCCAATTCCAATAAACACGTTACTTTCAATATTACATGAAGATTTTCAATATTGCCTTGCCTTTTTGCAGTTCGATAGCTTTTACACGATTAAGGCATTGGATTGGAGCATTCCACTAACGTGACTATGGGTACATTTGTTAAAGAATTGCTTTGTTGGTCTAGTCTTTGGTCTCTGGTTCGATTCTGGGTCGGGGCTAAAGTGTCATTCGGGATTTTGACGTTAGAGAATTCTGGATAGCAGCAGTCAGCATGGAGTTGGATTTGGGCACAGTGGATGGCGATAATTCACCCCTTGCAATAAAGTAAGTTTATATTGTCATTAGGTTTATGAATACAGAGCATGATATATAGTTTTATATTGGTTTTGATTGCACAGCAGGGATGTTAAATGAAGTCATAAATAAATAAGTAAATATAGTTATAACAATTTTTAATTACTAAGATTAGACATATTAAACACCGTTGTCTTATTAAAAAACATTGAGTTTAGGACTTGTTTTTCAATATCTTTATATTATTTAATTAAATAAATAAATAAATATAAATATTTCACAACTCACACACAACGCCGTCTAGTCCCAAACTAAGCAGAGCTTGTACTATGGGTACTAGAATAACTGATACTAATACATATATACTTTTCTTTTGTAAATACATACTTATTATACATAGAAACACCCAGACTAAGACAAACCCCCATGTTCATGCACACAAAATTTGTCTTAAGTGGGAATAGAACCCACGACCTCGGCGTCGCAGGCAGGTACACTACCCACTCTGCCATCCGGTTGTCTTTATTATCACTTTTACTCACAGTATTACACTTTTATTAACCGTTAGTTACTTCACAAGTTTATATCTCTAATTTATACTCTCTTGTCAAAATCTCAGCGAGAGATCAGTTCCTCAGTACAAGTATATTTTCTCATCATAAAAAGAAAACAGCTATAGAAACTTGATATGCAATATTAATATTTTAATAGCAATTTTATTATACTAAAGATGGTATCGCTGCATATGTTATTAATTTCTCACATCCTTACACTTACCTCAAAGCAATAAACCAATCGGAGGCGTCATTGTCAGGCGTCCCCCGCTGCCAAATGTGGTAAAGCGCCGCTCTTACACGCCATATAAAACCATAGATGCGATGCACGCAACATCTTACTCACCCGCTCCCCCGCGAGTTTTGACAGACTTGTTTGCATAGACATTTGCATAACTTCCTCTCCTTATTGATTAAGTGCTCTTTGTTACTATATCTCGATCATAACACCTATAATTTTGTGATGTCCTTGACCCTGCAATTCCACCTGTTAAGCCTGACCTGAAATCGGTCTAATCGACGGAATCATTGGGCGTAAGGCACATTGAGGGAATAAGGCTGGGTCTACACGTTACGGACTTTACATCTGAAAGAACTTTATCCATATACTGTCCAGTACACCGACAGTTTGTTTAAGGTCTAGAGAAAATCTGTTACTTGTGAACCAAGCGATAGACATGAAAATAAGAGACAAAATGGAGAGGTAGGCAGGTGGAGTACCCTCAACACACCCTACATCTGTTTATTCTTTCATCAGTGCCACCTATGCCCAGTACATCCAATACCTTACAACCAATCAGGGCTACCATAGTTCAATTGCTGACCAGCATAAGATAAGTGCGAATTGAGGCAACTTGTCATTAAGGTAGAAGCATCCTATCGACAGGCAATTGGAGTGAAATATTGGCCCAGTGTGACTGTACCCTTGCGCCCGCGCAGCCCATAGAGGGGAGAGGGGAAGGTAAGAGGCAAAGAGGGGGCAGGAGAGCCCGTGATTTAATACCCCGCTCGCTAATTATGGCTTGTTCAAATTGTACCTTTCTCACGGAGTTACAACGACCGGTTACACTAAGAATAACCTGAGTTACAACTTTTTTATAATTTTCGTACAAAATGTTCCTATTAGATTTTTATTGGATTATAATTATAGAATTATGAGAGGAAGTGATTAATGTTTGTCGGGATCTTTTTATTTCATGCGAATTGATGTTAATATTACCGATTGTGCTTACTTGTTAATAAATTGTGTTTTATTGGATTTCGTTGTCAGGAAGTTAACCAAAAAAGCATTTATATCCCATGATGCTGGGCAAACTCTCTTTGATCTGAATAGGTGATATGCCTCTTTTAACTATTTTTTTTAAACGTCGCCCGCACTACAAATAACTCCTGTGTCACGGTGCTGTTCACAAACACAGGTGTCACACACACAAAGAACACCCAGAGTCAAAACAAATCTTTGTTGATCTCACTAAGATTTGTCCCGTGTGGGGATCGAACCCATAACACCAGCGTAGATAAAAGCGGTGAGACAACCGCTTTGACCACTATGCCAACCGTGCACACATTATGAATCCAAAGATCAATCCTAAATATTATATAAATGATCTTAAAATTAAGCGATTCTGTCTGTCGAATATAATTATTTTTTGCATAGTTCGGTTAAGTTTTTTTATTTTTTTATACTACGCTCACAGCGAACGAGCGTGTAGTCCACCTGAAGGTAAGTGATAACGAGTTTAATAATATTCCACGTGACTTAGACATTGATCTTTTCTGTACCACTGCGACGGCTGTAAGGCGGCTATTGGCTGACTCATTGTTTTTTGAATCATGTGGCTCTTAAAGTGTGGCTTAGGTAAGGCATATGGCACTTAGCTAATTTAATTTTTTTTTCCCTACATTGTTCATTTTTTTTTTGTTTTTAACTCTTTTTCTTGTAGGCAAGACCAAATGTCTGTTTATCTGTGGAGGCTTTTCAAAAGCAATCTTTTCTTAAATTTATGTACTGTAATATTCACATTTTGTTATTAGACTGTAAGCTTTCCTAAAAACAATAAAAAAAAAAAAAAAAAAAAAAAAGGGGGAAAAGCCCATGCACATCAACAATCTACAAAAGCAGATTATAGATGCGTCGCTGCAGCTGAGGACTACGGTGTTATGCCTCATGTGCCAGTAATTTCAGGGCCTGATCTCACCACCAAGTTTGAAAAAAAAACTCGAGGCAGACCGCTGAATTGTCCCATTTTTTTTTTTTTTTTTTTTTTTTTTTTTTTTTATGGTGGATAGGCTCGCGTTTGACCACGATCTCACCTGATGGTAAGTGATGATGCGGTCTACGGTGGAGCACGCTTACCTATGAGATACCTATTGACTCTTGCTTTGAAGAGATCCAAGTTGTACTCATGCGGAAACACAGACTCGGGCAAGGCGTTCCACTCTTTGGCAGTTCGCATAAGAAATGTAGAAGCAAAACGCTTAGTGCGTAATGGTGGAATATCTACCGTGAAGCGATGCCTGAGTGCCGTTTGTCTGGTAGTCCGATGGTGAAACGGGGACGGAGGGATAAGTTCGTGTAGTTCCTCGGCACACTCTCCGAAATGTATCCTATAAAAGACCGATAGGCTGGCAACCTTGCGACGGTGCTCCAGACTTTGTAGTCGAGCTTCCGTCAGATCGTTATCGCAGATAATTCTCTTGGCCCTCCTCTCGACTGACTCGAGTGCCTCAAGTTGGTATTTTGCTGAACCATCCCACAGATGAGAACAGTACTCCACACACGACCGGACTTGTGCTTGATAGAGGTCGAGCAACTGCCTCGGTGTAAAGTACTGTCTCACCTTGTTCAGGATGCCCAGCTTTTTGGCGGCTAGTTGAGCTTTCGACTCGATGTGTGAGCCGAAGTTGAGTTTCGAAGTCAGCGAGATACCGAGGAGCTCAAGACGATCGGTAATTGGAAGGGATACATTTCGGAAGGTAGGAGTCAGAGTGAATGGACTCCGTTTGGCGGAGATAAGACACGCCTGAGTCTTACTAGCATTGAACGTGACTAAGTTGGCTTCGCCCCAATCGGAGACTGCCTTCAGAGACACGTTCATGCGTTCGACCATTGCCTCCCTGAGCGACTGTATTTGGACACCACTAGCTCGTGCGTTGGGTATATAGCTCTCAACAACCGTTGTGTCATCTGCGTATCCAAACGTACCTGGTATCAGTAGGTCGTTGATGTGTAGCAGGAAAAGCGTTGCTGAGAGCACGGACCCCTGAGGGACTCCGGCATTAATTGCCATTTGATCGGACGAGCTGCCATTAATGACAACCCGAATCGATCGGTCCCTCAGGAAGTCTGATACCCAATCACAGAGACTAGTGGGTAGACCGAAGGACGGTAGCTTGCTAATAAGGGCCTCGTGCCAAACCCTGTCAAAAGCCTTCGAGATATCGAGAGAGACTGCTAAAGCCTCTCCATTCTTCTCTACGGCTTCGCTCCAGATGTGCGTGGCATACGCTAGAAGGTCTCCAGTAGAACGGCCTCGGCGAAACCCGTACTGCCGGTCACTGAGGAGGTCGTTCGCTTCCAGGTATGCCAGGAGTCTGTTATTAAGTACACGTTCCATACTCTTACAGAGTATGGAAGTGACCGAAATCGGTCTATAGTTGGCAGGGTCGGCACGGCTACCCTTTTTCGGCACTGGTTGCACATTAGCAAGCTTCCAAGATTTCGGGACTTGTCCAGCAGCCATGGAGAGGCGAAAGAGGCGTGTCAATATGGGAGACAATTCAGGTGCACAGGTTTGCAGAACTATGGCTGGAATACCGTCAGGACCGCTTGCTTTGTTCACGTCTAGACTCCGCAAAACCCTACGAACCTCTGTCTGACGAATGCGTATGTCCGACATAGATGTCTCGCAAACTAGTGGACGAGGGGGTATAGCACCAGTTGCATCTAGACGCGAAGATTCTGCGAAGATGGAAGCGAATAAATTCGCCTTCTCCTCAGCAGTGTGAGCAAGTGTCCCATCAGGTTTCAGCAGTGGAGGTAGTGAGGGGCGGCAGAAGTTCGATTCGACTGATTTCGCTAGGGACCAAAACGCTTTACTCCCTGTTGGGTGTGTAGCTAGTTTGTTCCCAATGCGGCGAATATGGTCAAATCGAGCCTTCCGTAGAGCTTTTTTGCTGGACTTGGTTGCCCTGTTATAGGCTCTCTTCTTATCTGGTAAGTCGCTAGCTTTGCGGTTTCGAGCATCAGCCCAGGCAAGGAAAGCCTCATGTTTCTGTGCTTCAGCACGTCCGCATTCAGCTCCAAACCAAGGCTGTGCTTTGCTAGATGTGCTTGCATCGGAAAAAGGAATAAAATATTCCATACCTTGGCGCAGCACATCTGTTATAGCATCCGCGCATGCTGAAGGATCACCCGAAGAGAAGCAAATGGGCAACCACGGATAGGATGCAAAAAATGAGCGCATCCCATCCCAGTCTGCTGACTTATATCGCCATATCCGTCTTTTGCCTTTTGGGCTAAAGTCGGGTGGAGAATACACCGACACAGACTTCACTAGACAGTGGTCAGAGCTGCCTAAAGGTGCCGACACTGACACTGCATAGTGATCCGGGTCGGTTGTCAGCAGAAGGTCCAAGCAATTGGCTGTTTGGCCGTCAACATCTGGAACCCTTGTTGCTCCTTGGACCAGCTGAGTGAGATTTAAACCCAAAGCGAGTTTGCGTATCTCTCTCCCAGCATGGTCAGTGTGCTGGTACGGGAACAGCCACTCCTGGTGGTGGGCATTGAAGTCCCCCAGCAACACTAGTTGGGCAGTCGGGTCATTTTCAGTTTCCTTCAGCTGTAATAAGATAACGTTAATTTTTTTTGCCTGCTTCCTACTATTTAGTGTGTGTTTAGTAAAAGTAATTGGCATCAGTATTATTGAGTTTGACATTTAAACTTCTCATTTGCACTTTATTTCTAAGTCTGATAATTTGATTTGGATGAAGATATCAAACTTAAAATAAACATTTCCCCCTACCATTAATCCTCGATTATTTTCGTAGCGTCGTATCTAAGATGCGCCGATCAGCCGGTACGTTACTGCATTCGCTATACTTATTCTGTCTGCTCCAACCTGTTACCCGGTCAACCTCCGAGATATCGTCCTCCCCCTCCCACTTACTTAACCTCCTATACATCCTTCTTGCTCTAACGATCTCAGGTCAGGCCGAAGCACATTACCGTAATGATACTTAAACACATATTTAAGTTAAGATTCTTTTTGCGTAAAAAGTTGTATGTCTGAGTGTAGTCTGGTATTTTATAATTTGTAGCCCAATGCAATGTTTTATTGAGATTGTAAGGAATAATGCGGTGGAATTATTTTGTACTTTTGAAGGTAGTTTGTTATCTGCCTTGTTTTTTTACGTATCAATATTTATACTACACAGAGGAGTTGTCATGTCGGGCAGCATAAATGGGGTAGATAATAATTAAACATAAAAAAACCGACTTGAATTACAAAAAATGCTCTAATAATTGATCAAACTGTATGATATTGTCTGAAACGTAACAGTTATATGCTTATAAATTGAGTGTTCTTCTCGATTTCCTTGGGATCCCATCATCATGTGCTGACTAGATGACCAGGGTACCAACTTGAATATGTACCCTAACGAACAAAAAAGAATTACGCAAATCGGATTAGAAATGTTAAAGTTATCGACATAATAAATTACATATGATATCGTCCAAATAACATAATGCTTATAAAATAAAAACTACTAGACCAAACTGAAAGAAATTTTTATGGGACCACCTGGCAGTTATTTCGCATCGAACAAAAATCACGCGAATCGGTCCATTAACCGCGACGTAATCGATGGACATACATAGAAAAAATACATACCGGCCGAATTGGGAACCTCCTCCTTTTTGGAAAGTCGGTTAAAAATTGGTAGAAATTATTTCTGACTTTCGATTTCTTTTTAACTCCAGCTTTAAATGAAATTAGTTTAGTTGGTGGATAGCTTTGTAAAAGTTTAGGCGATGGAGTTGCATTATTCAACCACCACTTGTTCTTAAAGTTAGATTCTGAATTATTATCAACCAAGCTCTTTTCCATTTCATAACAAAACATAACATAACGCCTATATTACCCAAAAAGGCAGAGGGCGTATCGCCATCCATCGGGTACAAATCCTACTCCGTGCCTCTATTGTTAATTTCCTGATGGCAAGTTCACAAATAACACTTTGCCCGATCCGGGAATCAAAACTGTGACCTGGCGGTGAGAGGCCTATACGCTAACCACGCAGTTCATTTCATTTCATCCCATTTCATCAGGGATTTTAAATAAAAGTCTGCGTTTTTATAGGATATATTCTCATTTTATTTCTGTTGAATAATAAATAATTACTGCTGGTTTTTATTTAAAAATATATTAAGCTTTTTAATTTAGTTTAAATAAATAATTATTTACTATCGTTGCTTTTTCTCCATGGGGCAGTTAGGTTCATCTTCAATGTGTGTGAATACTGTAACAATAATATCAAATTAATTCAATAATATTATTCAAAATCGATTTATCAGTTTACTCATAAAAGATTAGAAGTAATATTACGATAAAAACTTTAGTAGTGAAATGTAAAATGTTACTCCTCGTCTTAAGAGTAGACTCTCCAGCGCCATGTTTTCATACAAACGTAATATGAATTTAACTTAAAATTATTAAGTTTAAATGTATTTTTATGGAAAAATCATATATACATAAATACATGTTTGTTCGTGGCCATTTGGTCAAAATTTATTTAATCATTAATTGATTTACATATATACATACTGAAAAAGATTAATAATAATGTTGAAGAAATGTGCACCAACAAACAAGCATTTTATTGTTTTAGGTATGATTTGTTTATAAAAATAGATAAAAACTTAATAATGTTAAAGTTAAACCCATATAACGCTGTATGGAAAACAGCCAAGGAAATGTTCTCTCTTAAATTGTTATTTTGTAATTTTTTATCCTATCTTAAAAATATGGCATTGAGCATTACTTAATTAGATTAAAGTTGCTATAATATGTTGCTATTTTTAAGAATGTCTTAATAAAGATAGATAGATAGAGAAAACTTTATTTGCACATTAAATTTGTAACAAACATACAAAGAAATAGGAACTTAAAACTATAATGTACAAAGGGCGGCCTTATCGCTTGACGCGATCTCTTCCAGACAACCTTAGGATGGACAATTAATGGAATGGATATTTGCGGTAGTTTATTGCATTGGATTTGTTGTTACTTTATTTCTTTTTAATTTTGCTCAAGGCTTGTCAAGATTTAAGACTAAAATAATATAAATAAAAAATTATATCTATATTATTTAAAGTATTTTAAAGAAAATGGTTCTGAAAATCCTTACCTTGATCAGTATCGCAAGCAAACTCTAACAGGTCACACAGATCCAGAAAGGTCCGTTTCTCATCGCCCATCCTTCCACAGATGGGAATCGTATCGTGGACACACGTGTCTGCTAGCTCACAGTGTTGCTCTACTCTACTCTGAAAACAAATAATTATATGTCAACGGCGTAGACAGAGAAAGCTATAGACAAATTGATAGCTACCGTCGCACTCACACGAAAAAAAGAAAACTTGTGCCAATCTTGTGAAAAAATGAGACAGAGTGATTACATTTTTTGTTTCGCCATGCGTGCCGCATAGCAGTGTGGCTGTACATTATGGACATTCTCTGTCTCCTGATGGCCACGCCAAGCCAACGTTTATGGTTATACTGCGTGCTAATGAATGTGCAATTAAAATAAGTAAAAAAAAGAAAGAATTTTTTTATTTCACTCAATTTACTGAAACCTTATTTTAATAAATGGATTACTTAATATCTGTATTTAACTGAATAAACTGAAAATATGTTACATGATATTTTCGAAACCCGCAATGTATCAATCGATTTCCGCAACCAGTTAAAAATATAAATAAAAATCTTACAGGTGGTGTAGATACGTAGCTCGGAATGTGGCACTGTGTTGGTAAAATATACAGCAGCAATAAGAATATACCTGAAAGTATAAAATTTTGAAATTAAAACACTAATCCAATAAACTGCAAGTGGTAGTTGCCATAAAATAACACTTATTTTATTTATTTTATTTATTTATTAATAAAAACATTACAAATACACATTAAAAAACTACAGCGAATGCAACATAAATCCGAGGGATTTTGCCGCACATCCGAATCATCGCAAGACGGTAAGCGTACATACACAAATATTTTATCACAATACCTACTCTATAACAACATAGCTGGAACATTACGATCAGACACCCATTGAATGCAGGCTTAAAAATAGCAAAAACTTAAGTAATTCTTTCTTTGTCGTGTCGATGGCTGAGTCAAATTTTATTTTAACTGCCATCGTGGTGAAAGGATTAGCCAATTCGCTTTGGAGAACTCGCGAATTGCCCAGGGTGCGCCGGACGGAATTGTTGTGTACGTCACTCGCGGAGGCTTCTTTCATGCACCCCAGTAATAAATGAAATATAGTGTGCATAAGTGGGTAGGTATATTGAAAAATTTCCGTATCATCGCTCTATTGGTGTGGAATAGTGTGAATGTTATTGACGTTCTCTGTGGCACGTCGTCATCTACTGCTATTCACAGGATGTTCATTAATTGGGATGATATAATAATTTGTTGTGTTTGTTACTTATTATATAGCTATTAAGGTTTTGACTCTCTCGGTGGTCTAGTGGTTAGCGTATGCGCCTCGCACCGCGAGGTATCAGGTTCGATTCCCGGCTCAGGCATAGTGTTATTTGTAAACTCTCTGTCAGGAAATTCTCAATAGTAGCACGGAGATGGATTTGTGCCCGGTGGATGGCGATAAACTCACCCCCTATCCCATGACACCTGAACAAACCTGGTGAATTGTGGGTGTTGTACACCTCTGTCACACACTTCTAAGTAATATAGTGGGAACATTTATAAAAGTAGTTGAACCGTGCAAAAACGGGAATGCTTTTAGTTTTCACTTTAAATAATTGAAATTCATAAAGGTGCACGTGATATAGAGAAATTTAACTTTATGATTTTGAAAGGTATCACGTTTTTCGAACAAATTGATCGTTTAATTTAAAAAGCAAAAGTAAATAATCTTTCTGTTATATTATTTTTAAATGGTCATTGCCCGAGTCAGTGTTTACGCATGAATACAATCTGGATCTCTTCAAAGCAAGAGTTAATAGGTATCTCATAGGTAAGCGTGCTCCACAGTAGATCGCATCATCACTTACCATCAGGTGAACGCGTGCCTATCCAACATAAAAAAAATAAAAAAAAATTCGTAAAAATAAACACTGAAAACGTCTAGAATTGCCGGTTTCAGTTATGTGGCTCGACATAATTATGTCGCGTCCATGCTGTTTAGTATTTAAGTTATGAATCACATGTAAATTACAAACAATGAGCTCACCTAGTATAGTCCACATTCTGTTGCACTACGGTTGAGTATGTTATAATATTGAATGCTTTCTTAACCAGGTAAAGGGATGTAATATTATCATTATTCTATTATGTTTGATTTAAGCAAATAATAAACACAGAGGTGCTCAACTGTTAAAATCAAATCAAATCAAATCATTTATTTCCTCCATGGGCCCCAAAGGGCGCTTGAACACGTCAAAACAAAAATCAATCAATACAAAAAATATAAAATTAAAATAAAACTTAGCTGAACTAAGACTAATGACTGCTAGTACCTACTACATTCATACATAATCTAAATAATTTTACAAAAAAAACCAGAAAATACACTAAAAAGTAAAAATAAATAGGTCCAAAGTCTCAGTCTCATCTGTTTGTAACTTGAAAAAATACAGTACCGGCCTTAAAGTTTATTTTGAGGGTTGCTCCCGATTTATTTTGGATCCTATCATCAGATCGTGACCTGACGAAAAGGACAACATGACAAATAATAGTTGTACAATGTATACACTTTCAGACAAATAATATTTTTTTAAATCAGTCCAGGCGACTCTGAGTAATCAGGAAACAAACAAAAAAAATACAATCGAATTGAGAAGCTCTTACTTTTTTTTAAGTCGGTTAGAAACAAGCGATGAACGCTGTCAAAACGAAGCGTCCATCAACTGATTTGTATGAATCGCATAGCAGTTGTTGCGTTAGATCGCTCAGTTAAGACAACGCCTTACCATAACAACATATTAAAATAAAAACAGACAATGGAAACATAGGCTTGGCACGCTAAAAACTTTAATATGTATTTAATTTTCTCTGACACTAAATTACACAAAGGAATATTGGCGTAAATGTTGTTTACCCCTGACAAATGCTAATATGCTAACACTACAGTTGTTATTAGATTATAATTTCCTGTCCTACATCCATAGTTTTGGTTTTATAATATAAACAAGTAACTATTAGATCAGCTGAATATCTCTTGGATTTAAGATATCAAGATCATAGTTAAAATGATATTACGAAAAGTTTTTATCGGTAAGTTATTTATCTTTAATATCTACCAGAAACTGAAATATTCTTTTGATATTCATCAGATAAATAATATTGCAAAGCTATTTTAAATCGAAGACTTTCTATTCATTTATAAATTGTCAACAAAAAACCGGAAATAGTAATTGTAAATTATTTAAAATGCAAAAATTTGTGCAAGGCAATCCTTAGGGTAAAGGCGGGATACATGCCCCAGTGGGATTGATGCCACACTTTCAAAAAACCTAACTTCCCAAAGTCGCCACTAAAAAAAATTATTATAACTAAGAGCCGCAGTCACCACGCACCTCGGGTAGCCATTGGCCGTCGTGCTGTGAATACGTGTTTAGCTTGTGTGTGCATTTATCTCCGCGGTGAAGTTTACAAAGACGTCAAAGTTTTAAAGGTAAGTTTTAGCCGTTGTGTAACTTTTAAAGTAGTCATTAATTCCGTTATATTTTTAATTACGTCGATGGACTAATTCATCAATTATGCATCTTGATGCAAATAATTCGTCATTTGTTTTTAATTAGTTAAAATAATACTTGGGGCATCTATCCCTATCAAAAAGGATAGTTGCCTTGATTTTTCGAAGGATAGGTGCCCCTAGGGGCATCTATCCCTCCATACAAAATGTTTTAAATTTCAGGCGATTTTTGTTGCTTTTGGTAGTTTTTGGTACAATTCGTTGTTTTTTGGAGTATAGTTATATTGGTAGAAATTTGTAGTTTTTGATAATTGTTGGTAGTTTTAGGTAGAGTTTGGTAATTCTACTGGTTAATTTTGATAGAATTTGATAGATTTTGGGGTATTTGGTAGCATTTGGTTGTTTTTTATTAGTTTTTTGTGGCTTTTGATACAGTTTTGTTGTTTTCGGTAGAATATTTTTTGTGTTTGGTATATTTGGGTTGTAGTTTTTGTTGGTTTAGATGGATTTTGTTATATATGGTAGTTCTTGGTACTTTTTTTCCACAGATGAACTATGAAACACTTTGTATAACTCGGGTGAATGTTCTATTTCATATCAGGTGTATTAAAAGCCCTCAGCTATGATTCGGGTCTCAAAATACACCCGCTATGAAATCGACTACATTCACCTTTTGGTGTTTTATATATTGTACCTTCAATTATGTGTTTACGTGTATTTAGGTGCTTTTTCTGATTGTAGTATAACCATGCCACAAAAATATAAAAGACATGTTCCTGGACTAAAGAACAATTGCAGTCAGCTTTCGACGAAATAGACAGAAATACCATGGGAATAAACGAAATATCCCGACAGTTTGGGATTCCATCAAGAACATTGCGAAGACGTTATGCTGCTAAGAATACATTTTATTGTTTTATTTAGAATGTTTTTTTATGATTATGCACGTTAAAACTTAATAATTTATATTTAATAATAAGAATTTCATATTCCTATTTATGTTGAAATTGCTTATAAAACTTTATTAATGTAATTTTATTTGATTTGATAATAGAATTATATTCTAAGACAATTAAAAGACTTTAAAAACTGCAAAATACTTTTCATTATTAGGGCCATGTTTCTTGGAAACAATTTCTGTTTTAGGGGTAGCCTTCTACTTCTAAAACACTAATTGTCCTCTAAACCTTATAAAAGTTTGGTTGAGTTTTTCGTTAATACATTATGAAGTGCATCTATCCCGCACCGCAGGCATCTATCCCTCTTAGTATTTTCATGGTGGGGCATCTATCCATACGGGTAGGCATCTATCCCCAAAAAAGGAGTTCCACAAAAAGCTAAATTCTGCAAAATCTGTAATTAACAGGTCTAAAAAACCAAATCACAGTTAAACATAAAGGACTAAACTAGCTGAATTTATACTCATTATTTATATACAATGAATATTTTCAAAATTAGGAGGTAATTTCAAAAAGTGGGGCATCTATCCCGCCTTTACCCTAATTGTGATGATGTACTATCAATAAAGTAATATTCATGACCCACTTGACAAATATTTCCTTTAAAATTGTCAAAGTCGATTAGGTTGACATTTGATTATAGAAATAGCGAATTTAGACTTAAATGTTTTTCAAGATTCAAGAGTAGATGGTATACATGTTTAAGCAGCCCGAAATATTCACCTTTAATAGGATTTGTTTTGAAATGTCTACAAAAACATAGTATTAAAGTGGATCATGCATCTTCTTCGTTGATTGTACTTTATGTCAGACATGTTTCTAATTATTATTTTATTGAAGTTTTGATATTAATCGGACTGGAAGCAGAAGTATGGGCTCACATTGAAATAGAAGCTGAAGATTATTTCTTTCCTTTGGAACCGGTAAGACACCTATATTGTTACTTAACTAGTTTAACATTAGGTAGAAGGTTTAGATAACATTACATAACATCACGCCTATATTACCTAGATGGATGCGGCAGAGGTGTACAACGCTCACATTTCACATGCTATGTTGAGGTCCTGCAGGATAGAGAGTGAGTCTATCACCATACACCGGGCACAATTCCAACTCCGTGCTGTTTTTGTGAATTTCCTGACGGAAAGTTCACAAATAACATTTTACCCGACCCGGGAATCGAACCCGAGACCTCGCGGTGAAAGGCGCATAAACTCCACTAGACCATCAAGGTAGATCAACGTTTTGATCATTGCTAAAAAACACACATAAAATAATAAGTAGAAAATAAATAATAGTTTAAAAATACTAAAAAACACGCCTTTAAAGTACTTCTAACTAAAAAGTGAAGTTAGTTAGAAATACTTTAAAAGCGTGCTTTTTAGTTTTTTTAAACTATTATTTATTTTCTACTTTTTAGTTTGGTTTATTTATAAAAGCGTTTTTTTTTTTTTTTTTTTTTTTTTTTTTATCGAATTATTGCATTGTCATCAATCTTTGACAGGTGTGCAAAATTTTAATGAAATCTGACCGTTTAAAGTGGGTCAAAATCGAGTCCAAAGGAGTCGGTTACATACATACATACGTAAACAAGTAAACATGTTTTTAAAACGCTTATATTAGATAAGCGTTTTAAAAACATGTTTACTTGTTTACGTAATCGTTAAAAAATGGCCAATTATTTAAGTTCATTTAAAATATGCGAAATGTGAATCTGTATCAAAGTTTTAAAAAAATATTTATTTACCACAATCGACATAAAATCAATGTGTGCATGCTCTTATATGCACATTATTTAGCATAATTTTCAGTCAAGCTCTTCTGGCACCAAATATGCATTAAGATGGGTCATTTGGCAAGGGATAATAGTAGTGACTAGTGAGGCTGACTCCAACGTCTCGAGTTTGATATTTGTGCTAGGAAATTAGCATGTGTATGCATATAAAATAATTCGGACAGCAATCTCAATATTTGTAAAAAAGTAATGTTATTATAACCTAGAGGAAAAGGGAAAATAAAGTTTAAAATTTTATTTATTACTTAGGGTGTTGATCTAATAGGTAGAACCTTAATAATATTAAAGTTTAACCCACATTACGTTAGTATGAAAACACGGCGCTCGGGAGTGTAGCCTTAAGATATAGGTACTTTAAGTGCTGAAATCTATTTGGGTCATTGTGGGTACATATATTTAAGCACTCAGTAGTAATATTATTTTGACGACCATATAGCGGAGTCGGTACGTAGAGGTCGCTGGTTTGATTCCCGCTCAAGACAAATCTTTGTGTGCATGAACATGAATTTTTGTCTTGATCTGGGTGTTTCTATATTCTATTCTATAATAAGTATGTTTTTACAAAAGATAAAGTATATTTTTATTAATATCAGATATTCTTACACCCATAGTACAAGCTCTGCTTAGTTTGGGACTAGATGAATTTGTGTGAAAATTGTGTGATATTTATTAATATTGTATTTATTATATTTTGCCTTCAGCAATGCAATGCTAGGATGGGGCTAACTTTCTACTTTAGTTCTTTATGAATCAGGTTTCAGTATTGGTTCTTTATTACAGGTGATCAATTTCTGCAAGATGGCCGACCAGTGCCAGCATGATTTTGTCCCGATTTGTGGACAAGATTCCCTGGGCATCACGCGGATGTTCAATGATAACTGCGATCTGTTTGAGTATAACTGCGATGAGAAGAAACGTAAGGTCTACTTAAATTTAATAATCTAATACTTGTCCCACTGCTGGGCCTCATTTCATAATGAGAAGAGTTAGGCCTTAGTTAGCCACGCTGGCCAAGTGCGGAATGGTTGACTTCGAGCACTTTTTAGGCAATTTCAGACATACAGGTTTTCTTACCAATTTTTTTACTTCACCGTTAGCGAGCGATGATTTATATTATATTCAATAAACATATCTTTAAAAAGACGAATGTTAAGGATTTATTGACAGAGGTGTGTGCCGCCGTGGGTTTAAACCCGAGACCTTTTGACTTCGCAGTCCTACGGTCTCCCTAAGGGCTATCGAAAGAAAGAAACAAAGAAAGAAAATTTTTATTGGCATAAAACATAAAATAAACAATACAGGAAATACGATCAAATACAGTAATACAGTCTGTACCAATAGGCCAGCAGCTCAGCATAATGCTTAGTGACTGCATTGAACTACAGTCACCTAACGCTGATTTTCAGCTGCAGCCCACGAGTGCCGTACGCTCAAAACTACTAAAATAAAATTTAACTATAATTAATATCCGTTGAATTTAAAAAGGAAAAAGAAAGGATACACCATATATAAATAAATAAAAGCTGTTTACAAATTTAACTTATCGCTTACTTACTTACTTAAATCTACTTATTGCTAATTCTGACGATTGCCTCGTTGGTCTTGTACTCGTAGTTATGCGACCTCTCACCGCGAAGTCTCGGGTTCGATTCCCGAGTCGGCCAAAAGTGTTTTCTGGAATTTTTCGTTTAGGAGATTTTCAATAGCAGCACGAAGCTGGCTTTACTCCCGGTGGATCATAACAGGTGAAGTGTGGGTTTTGACGACCGGATGGCGGGGTGGGCAGTGTACCTGCCTGCGACGCCGAGGTCGTGGGTTCGATTCCTCTTTGTGTGCATGAACATGGGGGTTTGTCTTAGTCTGGGTATTTCTATGTATAACAATTATCTATTTACAAAAAGAAAAGTATATAATATGTATTAGTATCAGTTATTCTAGCACCCATAGTACAAGCTCTGCTTAATTTGGGACTAGGTGGCGTTGTGTGTGCGTCGTGAAATATTAATTATAAGTACTAACAAACGTGATTGTATGTTACATATGTAACTACTGATTATATATATACCAGGTAAGTGTATCGATCGTTGCGAACAGTTGACCCATTTCCATTATAATTACATTAATAATTTCGCAGAATGAAAGTTCAGCACATGCTTTTAATTAGCTGCCACGTTTGCATATAAAATAGCTAATTAAAATGGTCATATAATAGCAATTCTTAGAAAACTGAATGATTAGCTGACACTTTTTAAATCAATACACTTGACATTGATTAAAGAACCGAACGGTTATTTTGCCCGGCAAAATCGAATTTTGTATGGGAATGTCTATTTTTCTGGAGGAAATTTGACAGGGATACCAGATCCCATAACCATGTGGTTCTATAGAGTCAAAATAGTCTAAGTTGTCTCCCTCCAGCGCTGTAGTCGCAATATAACACCTATCTGGTCTTAGAATAACGACATTCATAACATATTATAACATCACGCCTATATTACCCAGAAGGATGTGGCAGAGGTGTATAACACCCACATTTCACCTGCTATGTTTAGGTCCCATGGGATAAGGGTGAGCCTATCGCCATCCATCGAGCACAACTCCTACTCCGTGCTGCTATTGTGAATTTCCTGACGGAAAGTTCACAAATAACACTTTGCCCGACCCGGAAATCGAACCCAAGGCCTCACGTTGAGAGGCGCATACGCTAACCACTAGGCCATCGAGGTTTATTTTATAATTGCATGCCAATATTCTGAGATGGATAGAGAGGCATAAATCAACTAGTTGGGGAGAACCTAGACTGTTCTGACTTTAGTACGATCCCTGATATAAATAAGAATTGGACTGATATAATTAACTATCATATTAGAATATTTTGGGCCAGTTTCTGAGATATCGGATAAATCTTATCCGACCCATAAAACATAACGTCTGCACGTGTGGTGTAGTTTAAGCGGTCGCCTCGCCCCTCTCCACTGCACTGGTGTTGTGAGTTCGATCCCCACATGGGACAAATCTTTGTGTGATTCACAAAGATTTGTTCTGAGACTGGGTGTGCTTGTGTGAGTGCATTTATGTATTTGGCCTTGTCATTGGGACCATTGGATAGTGTAATTGCTTCTGGCCTTCTATCTAATGTAAAAAAAAAATCCTGACCGAATTCATAAGTGACACAAGTTACATTCAAAAAAAGAACGCAGCTGTCACTTTCAGATAGGATAAACAGGTATTGGATGAACCTAATAAGGTTTGTTTTAAGGTGCAATTGGGGCTATGTCGAGTGTAATTTAACATAACAATACCTTATATTATTATTTCAGAATACCGGCACGTCCTAATGAACACGTGCAAATATGAAGCGGCGGCCGCACCTTTTGTTTAATGAGACCAACGTTATGTAAGTTTAGTAAATGTTCTAAATATAGTTATTTAGTGGCATAAAGTTAGGTGTACAAATGTTTTACTCTCTTTTCACCTTTTAACTAATACATATCGAGTTGTTTTATTAATGATTAATTAGACTTACCGCATGGGACCTAAACATAACAGGTGAAATGTGAGTATTATACACCTCTGACACCCCTTTCTGGATAATATAGGCCTGATGTTATGTTACTTACTAAGCGTTTTGCATTTCATTTCAGATACAGGCGTGGCATTCAATTCAGTATACTTATTGGTCAAAACATACACCTTACGTGAATCAACTAACTAATAACAAACAAAACCAATAATTTATTGTTAAATAATGTAACTAATAAAGAAATAACAACAAATACCAGATTATTTAATTCTCTAAAAATACCCTAATATTTTTATTCGCAAAAATAAATCCACCAGTGGAATCGTATACTAACCATATAATGAGTGCACGGTTGGCGTGGTGGTTAAAGCGATCGCCTTGCCGCTTTCAACTGCGCTGGTGTTGTGGGTTCGATCCCCACATGGGACAAATCTTTGTGTGATTCGCAAAAAAATGTTCTGACTCTGGGTGTGCTCTGTGTCTGTGAAATGTATGTTTGTGAATACCCCCGCGACACAGGAGTTATTCCAAGTGCGGGCGACGTTTAAAAAAAAAATCTTTGGTTTAAATAAATGTCGCTATGTCGCAAAACACAGAAATTAAATATAAGACCTAACTAGACCTAACACTCAGCTTATTTATTCTAGCAATTCTAGGAAGGCTCCAATCTCGTAGGCGTGTGTCGTCAAACAGTGTCGTTTGCTTAGAGCTGGTGTTGGCAATGAGCGCCCGCTTCGGCGCTTCCGTTTAGTGTTTGACTTCACGAGATGGTGCGGAAAATGTAACGTCAAGATTTCGTGAATGAAATGGATTACTAGAGGAACGAAGCACCTCGCCTTAAGCCATTATTACCGTATATATCAATGAGTCTAGCATAACTATTGAATTTGATGGATGACGCCTAACTTAATGTAAATATTTGACTTTATATTTTACCTTTGTATATACTTTCAATTTATTTTCCATTGTAACATTATAATATTCCTTTAGTGTTTTTATAAAGATGTTTATTTTGGTATAAACTGCTTATTAAGTTATTGCACTGAATGCAAAAAAAAATTTTTGATGGTTTCTGTAAAGTTTTGTATGAAATACATGACAAAAATGCATTAAAATCTATCTCGCGCTTGTTATGCGACAAACCTTGATTGGGCGACCAAATGCGATCCACGTTGTAATATAAGATTGTTGGCCAATTTGTTGGGAGTTAACCGCACAATGAGCGTACTAAGATACGTGTGTCGCGTCTAAAGTTTAAAAAATAGTTAATCTAAAAGTTTTTAATAGCAAGGCTTAGACTATATTCAGATAGACATATTGTATATTTAATAATCTACGGATAAAGTATCTGAATTTAAAATAAACTGTTCCTGAATTACTTTGATTGGCCCTGAAAAACGAAATTGAGATATTTTACTAACAACTATAAGTTATCTCAAATCAAATCAAATAATTATTTTACAGAAAACTGTTACAATGGTGTTATTTAATATACATGTCTCAAGGGATCCATCGTAAGGCATGTAAAAATATATTAAATTAAGACTGACAATGAAATAGTTACTAAGAAATTGTTTTAAAAATTATAGAAGATTAAAATAATATATGTATATAAATAAAAATTATAATTTATGAATTATAATATATTAATAAAAAAATAATTCCCAGAACAACTTATGCTTGATTAAATAAAATCTAACGGGAATTAACGCGATCACGCAATTATTTACCTTAAAAAAGTAAAGTGAGGGTAGACAGAAAATCATCTCGCCCTCACGAACG
Source organism: Hypena proboscidalis (assembly GCA_905147285.1). Classification (NCBI taxonomy): domain Eukaryota; kingdom Metazoa; phylum Arthropoda; class Insecta; order Lepidoptera; family Erebidae; genus Hypena; species Hypena proboscidalis. The sequence goes on from LR990147.1 coordinate 6,879,699, forward strand.
GAGACGGCGCGCCGCTGGAACCAGTTTGCTTGCGACCATGGCCAGTGTAACCTGTTAGCCGAAACGTCAAGCCTAAAAGGTAAATGATTGCATGATCGCATAAATTGTCTTTAGATTTTTATTTAATCATGCAACGCGTAAGTTAGAAGCCTCAAAAGGACGAAACCTTTTGATCTAGTTTAGTGAAGTGAGTGCTTCAGGTGTTAGTGCTACTTTAAAAGATCACAAGAACAAAGTGTCAGTTTCGTTAATAGAGACAATAAGATAGGTGTTAATGGACACATTATTAGCATAAATTAATTAATTTAGTTACTTAGGTCAAAATTAAATTACTCATTAGTCTCAAATTTTATAGCTAGACTAGATTGTAATCTTGATGATGTATCTAATTGTTTAGACATAATAATATCATAAAAAAAAATAAATGCAACGCGTAAGTTTAAAAGTATCAACTTATGCTTGCATGCCAAATAAAATGTGCAATGTGCAACACTTCTGCCACACACAATATGTGCCTGTTTATTAACACGCAGAAATTGTTATATCATAATTTCCTGTCCCAGAACCATAGTTTTGGTTACATAGAAGTAAACAACCGATGACATAGTTCTAAGAGTTATTTGTTGCTGTTCAAACCGCGGGGATTATCGTCTGCCATGATATTCAGAAAATGTTTTACAAGTGAGTGGTTTACTAAAATACGCAGTTATTAAACTGTTTTTCTTTATACGATGTATGTACGTCGTATATCGTATATGAACGTACGTGTCGTCCACCTGCTGGTAAGTAACTACAGCCAATGGACATAGATAATTTACAAAAACAGATTGAAGATGTGTTGCTTTATATGAGTATATGAGGACTACGGTATTATGCCACGTGTGCTAGTAATTTCAGGGCAAGTACTACTTTTTGGCGGCAGGTTAAAGGAGATGGTGGTTCTTACACCCTTGAGATCGTTCAAAAGAGTACTTACTATCTCCATCAAAAATATATCAATAAGTGTTGTTTCTAGTATTAGAATTTGTTATTTAAAAATTTGGTTAATGTATTTTGTTGAATTGATATAAGTTAAAGTCATGTTACTATTTACCAGGTTTACTTATCATCGGATTGGCAGCTGAAGTCTGGGCCCACGTGGAAATTGAAGCTGAAGACTATTTCTTTCCTCTGGAACCCGTAAGAATACAAATACAAATTCATTTATTTGTTAAAATGTGGTGTTAGGATAACATTTAGCACTGCACATTTGTTGTCTCACTAATATGGCATACAGATATAAAATAAACTTATAAACTAAGAATAATAATTAAACATACACAGCATAACAGACTAGACAGAAAAAAAATCATAATAATATGCCTGTTTTAATAAAATGTAAGAACTTCAGTTTTTGCAACATAGCCCAATTTTACTCATAAGTGCGGCCAAGCACTAATGTTACATATACATAGTTGTAGTAAATTAATAGTTTTAATATGACGTTAATTTATGAATACCTACAAAGTAGCTATACACACTAACAATAGTTATTTGTGTAACAAGAGAGCAAAGAGCGTATTTTTTTCGTGTGCTAAATAAGCAAAAGATTCAAGAAGAATCCCGAATAGTAGAATCAGGATTGTAGCGAGTGATTCTAGGTCTCTAGAATCTTTAGTGCAGTGAGGGACTCAAAAGCACGAGATGTATATTACTTTGATTTCGTGTCGCACATACAACTTTTCACCTGCAGCTCGAAACCGTACCCACAGTACAAGTTATGCTTAGTTTGAGACTAAAAAAGGAGAGTAGTGAGCAAAACTCAACTTTGCTCCAAGCGAAAGCAACACTTGAAACCACTTTTCGAGCTGCTTAGATGAAAAAGCAATTTACCACAAATTTAATTAAAATACCAATGTTAAACCTAAATAAAAATATCACTTTCCTAGAATCAGAAAACCTATTAAGTTATTCCATTAACTTGAAGTGAAATTAAAAGGCCTAAAAATAAAAAACTCGCCACATGTACTTGACATAGCCTCAGACAAGACTAGGTCAAGAAAGCCGCACAATAACCTTTAAAAGTTGTATAAAACTATCTTATTCATTTTCTAGTTAGTATAAATAATTTATTTGAAGATTGATTGAACTGTCTTGTTGGTCTAGTGGTTAACGTATCGCCTCTCACCGCGATTTCTCGGGTTCGATTCCTTGGACGTGAAAAAGTGTAATTTGGGATTTCTTCGCCCATAAATTCTTAAATAGCAGCCAGTTGGAATTTTGCCCGCTGCATAGCGATAGGATAACCTTCTATAATATGGGACCTAAACATAATAGGTGAAATATGGGTGCTATACACCTCTGCCACACCTTTTGTGTAAGAATATAGACGTGAAGATATGTTACGTGGTATGTTATTAAACATAAATAAATGAAATATAAAGATTACTTGAGAGCGAACTTAGAGACGCACACGCCTTTATGAAAGGTGATTTTAGCTCTTGGTTTGGGTACATGAGTTAGTATGATTTACGCCCCGTTAATACGAAGATTATTCCTGGTCATTCTTGTTGAAAAAAGTAGATAAAGCATGTTAACAAGTTTCAGACATACCTACTTCATTTTATTCCAAGTCAATTATAAAGATAAACGGATGTGTAAAATCATTTATAAGTAAACGCACTTACAAATGTCAAAGTGCTAGCATATTACTTTTGTATTAGAAGTCTTTTTATGTTTTGGTGGTGATGCTTTAAAAAACAAAATTTAATTTAATTATTTTTCTTCATTATAGGTAATTAATTTTTGCAAAATGGCAGAACAGTGCCAGCATGATTTCGTACCGATTTGTGGACAGGACTCCTTGGGAATCACACGGAATTTCAAAGACAACTGTGATCTGTTCGAATATAATTGCGATGAAAAGAAACGTAAGATTTTTTTTTGTTGTTAAAATAGTATTATATTTTGACCTACTGATAGGGATCGGTGGAAAAATGCAACAAATCTATCTCGCATACGTATCCTCTATACATAATGAGCGCGACATAGATTTGTCGACTTAAAATGTTTTTTGTATGGGAAAACATGACAAAAACATGCAAAATCTACCTTGCACTCGTTTTGCTAGCCTTCGAAGTTTGGCATAACTTTTTTGTTTTGGATAACTTTTATGTTTTCGTTTGGGATAACTTATTTTTACTAGCAACGACTAAGGTATATACATAACTACACACCAAGATATACATTTCCAGTATAAGTCTTACATTGCACGGTAAGCCTTAATCTGGTAGCTTGATTTGTAACAGTGTATATTATATATTATTTATTTTAATTTCGGGGCTACTGAATTTGATTTCTAGAACCCAAAACTGTATGTCAAATATTCTCCGTCCAACCAGGATTCATTTTTATGTTATACAAAGTCCAATTTCCATTGTATGTATTTATTACTACTTTTTTTTCAGAATTCAGACACGTGGAGTTATCTGTATGCTATTTTGAGGACAAGCAATAGGGTCAACAAATGAAGTTAAAATTTAGAGCTACGTATATTATAGTTTGTTAGATATACTACTGTATTTTATTAAACGCACTTATTATTTTGCAGTTTTATTTGTCCTTCTTATTCCAGATTTTGTAGAGTTGTATCACTGGGCTCGTAAAATGGAAGCACCGCCTAATATATAACTATACTATATTACTTTGTTCCAGTTTATTGATAAACTATTAATTAAATATTATTTTACAGCCATAAAACCCATCGTAGTCTTCTCATGAAGCAACTCTCATAGCAAATTTCAGTTAGCTGATAAAGCTTTGTTATTGGTGGGCTAAGCAAAGCTGACGCACTGCATCTAAACGACCGACCACCGATAGCTAGTTTTATAGTTTTTAGAGCCGTGCACTACTATGGGAACTCGATTTAAAAAATATACATACCAAGCCCGACTCATTTGTGTGTAAGATTTGTAGCTGAAATACAGAACGTCGGTGCTATTCTGTAAAGAAAAGGAATGGTTTTGTTCATCCTTACTTCCATTTAAGTTTTGTCGATGTTTGACTGCAAGAAATTAAAATTTCAAGTGATTCCATTAAGTGAACACGCCTGACGATTTAATGAAAATTTGTACATATGGAGATACGTTATTTATGAAAGGACACTTATTACTACTTTACTTCTTTTTAGCTTACTATGCCAGTGAATCCAAAAGTATACCAAATATATATTCCACTAGTGCATTAAAACACTTATTATAGTTTCACACATCTAGCAAGTGTAAATATAACTATTACCTCAGCCGCCCAAAAAACAGTGAGCAAATCTCGATTTCGCTTCGAGTAATTTTACTTCACACTCGAAGGTTAATCGAGTTTTGCTCACTGTTTTTTCGAGCGGCTAATGTGAAAAATTGTATGCTGCGTAGCTCACAACGCGCAAGATTCTAAACAAGTCGATATTTAACTCTCAGAAATTTAAAATATCTAGTGATTCCATTTATGGAACACGCGTGACATGAAAATTAGTACTTAAAGATGCTTCAATGAATATTTCGTTTATTTGGGACTTAAAATTAGAACTCGAAGAAAATACGAACTTTGCTCGCCTTGCCTCACTTTGCATTGTTGCACAAACAACTATTTCTTTTCCTGATGCGTTTCACTCACATATTCATTCTTGTAACTGAATGTGTACCCATAGTATCCACCTGCTTGGCCAGCGATGCGTCTTCATGAAGATAGCAGAGTGGAGTGCTCTTGCGCAGGTCCCATTACGCCTGCGTACAATACACAATTAATAAGACTAGCTGATATCGCCTGTCTTCACCCGTTGGCTTGTCGAAGCCACTTATACTGCGTACCTGATAAACTTGAAGAGTTAATTGGGTATGGAAGTTTGTTTTAGATTTTATTGCGTTTTGTAGACCCTCTATAGACAGGTAACTGTAGTTTAAAGATAACGACGTTTGAAATAAACACTTATCATAATACAAATGATTATCATTATTAATTTTTTTGTTTATATACTTAAAAAAAAATGGTCTTGTAAATCAAAATTAAGTATTTTACTTTAAAAACTTCAAAGAAAAAGAATTTCTTTATCAATAATCTCTTTCTTTGATTTGAAATTATAAAAATATTATTATCTTCTTTAATTTTAAATTTATTAATAAAATAAATCTTGAATTGTAATGGTAGTCGCTCTACGTACTGATATTCAGCTAATAATAGTCAGAAACTAATTAATAAACGATCTGAGGAATATGTTAGACTAGAAAGCGATTACAATTTTATTGGAATAGGCTCGAATTAAGTTGACTGAGTTTATTAAGAGCAGCATAACCCGTAAATAACGCGATTTAAATACTATCATCTGACTGCAAAATAAACTCGTTGACAAAAAAGAAGGTGACTATGATTTAGTATACCTATACAACACGGTAGCTAATTAATTTAATTAGGAGCGGGTGAAAGGACCCCTTCCTCCCCTCCACCCCTGCGACACGGGGACGACGTGGCTACATAGATAGAAAGATAAACAGACACATCTAGTTTAGTTTTTCGATAATAGTAAAACATGTTTTTAAACTTTCGCGATTTGTCAAAACATTTTTCTAAAAATTTCCGAAGTTCGGTGACCACGAATGATGCAAGTCATTTTGAAGCGTCGAGCATAGCTATTTATTTACCTTTATAAAAATAACGCGAACGCTGTCTAATTTTTGATAAGTAGTAAAACAAACTTTTAGTCATTTGGAGATTGCTCACAGACTCGTAATTTTCCGCTGTTGTTGTAGACATTTTTTATACTTTTCAAATCATAACCTACATAAAGGTGCATTTTCAACTGCTTATTTACAGAAATGGTACTCTTATCAAGAAACAGTATCGCATAATTGAATGGCGCCATTTCTTGAATGGATAGAACAATGCATTAGAACTGTAAACTTAGTACATATTATCAATATGTACTAAGTTTCAGTGTTAAGATTAGATGCCTTCAACTTATGGTTTCGATACCTCTGTTTATTTGTAACTATTATGTAAAGGTTAGTTAAGAAAGGTTAGAATTAAAAGATATTACACTATTCTCTTTGTAAAACAGATTTTCTGTGATTATTGTAAGTTGCTTGGTTGTTGTTTAAATCAATGAAGTAATGTAGCAACTATAATATATACATAACAATACGCCTATATTACCCAGAAGGGTGTGGCAGAGGTGTACAACACCCACATTTCACCTGTTATGTTTAGGTCCCATGGGATACGATGATACTATTGCCATCCACCGGATGTGAACGTTCCGTCAGCAGCTATTGTTCTTGCACAATAATCTATTATATTAGAATTATTGTTGAAACAAAATGAACCTTGTCAAATGGGGATATCTGGTTGACACTAACACAAATTGCGAATGTGGAGCAATACAATCAACCTTACTGACTGTCCAAAGTGCCCTACCACCTGCATAAGAGAGGCGCTCTTGAATGCCGATGAGAGCGCCATAACAGTGGCCACTTATTGCCCGCATAAAATTTGACTGAGCCATCTACACGATGAAGAAGGAGATTATTGTTTATTGTTTATAAATAAAATTGATTTTATATTATAATTTTATAATGCTCTAGCTTCCGTGCACGGCTTTTACGTCAGTAAAAAGTAGCTTATATTATTTTATTTATTTTATATTATTTCTGACGTCTTGTACTAAGTTCACACCAATTTTCATCTAGTTCTGTCAAGTAGATTCAGAGCTCATTGGGTACAAACAACCAAACAAACAAAAAATCTTTCTTCTTTATAATATTAGTGTAGATGTAGATTATTATTTTTTAAAAATAGGTTTAATTTACAAATATTATGCACTCGTAAAATGTTGATACGTCACTTATTGCAATTAAGTACCTATAAACAAACTATCAACCTTATATTATTATGGAATTCTACAAATTGAAACAGTTTTGTTACCAATAGTAAAAAAGCCTATTTGCTACATCTGATACAGTTTCCAGTTTGCCGTGTGTATGTTTGTGTGTTTGCACAGATGCCGGCGCGCGCGCTCGCTCCATCTATTACCATATAAGTGATAATGCGTTTTGAGGCAACTGCCGAAATTTGACTTAAAGCCGACAGGTGACATTGCGCTTCACATGTTAAACGACTCTTTGACAAATTATTCCTATCTCTCTCTTTTATACCACGTGTGACAAAGAGAGGGATATTTTTACGACAATGTTGACATAGAAGTCGGAATGACTAGTGATCGGGTTACAGTTCTGTCAATATTTAAATGGGAAGGGTTATGTCAAAAATTAAATACAATGTAGTTACGACCAGAGAGGCTCTCTGGTCATAACTACAGTGTATTTAATTTTGTATTGCTTTCTGAGAGAGCATGCATCTAACTAGAGAGAACTATAAGTTGTAAAAGGCATTATTTTTTTATACTACGCCCACAGCGAACGAACGCGTAGTCCACCTGATGGTAAGTGGAGTACAGCCCATGGACATCAACAATCCACAAAAGCAGATTATAGATGCGTCGCTGCAGCTGAGGATTACGGTGTTATGCCTTATGTGCCAGTAATTTCAGGGCCTGATCCCACCACCAAACCGGCAGACAGTAATGGAAGCACTACTATTTGGCGGCAGGTTAAAGGTGAGACGGTGGTGCTGTCGCCCTTGAGCTCATTCACAAGAGCTGTACCACCAGTAGAATGAATGATACAGATGAAATAATATATTTTTTTTTTTTTTTTTTTATTGTTTTTAGGAAAGCTTACAGTCTAATAACAAAATGTGAATATTACAGTACATAAATTTAAGAAAAGATTGCTTTTAAAAAGCCTCCACAGATAAACAGACATTTGGTCTTGCCTACAAGAAAAAGAGTTAAAAACAAAAAAAAAATAATGAACAATGTACGGGAATAAAAATTAAATTAGCTAAGTGCCATATGCCCTACCTAAGCCACACTTTAAGAGCCACATGATTCAAAAAACAATGAGTCAGCCAATAGCCGCCTTACAGCCGTCGCAGTGGTACAGAAAAGATCAATGTCTAAGTCACGTGGAAGATTATTAAACTCGTGCGTAGCACGTAAAGCAAACGAATTTCGCCTATAGTTGGTTGTTGCAAAAGGTATATCCAGTAATGGTCGTTGACGAAGACCAGTCTGATTTGTTCGTAGAGAAATATTGGCTAGCAATTCAGGACAGTCTATAGTACCATTAGCAATATTGATTAAAAATGAAATATCACTAATATTACGCCTGAGTTCGAGTGGTAGAAAGTGATACCTTTTGCAACGGTGATGGTAATCGTCTGAATATTGCCGAGCCCTGTAATCCAGATAACGTAAGAATTTTTTCTGAACGCCCTCAATGCGAGACCTGTAAGTCTCATATTGAGGGTTCCAGACCTGTGATGCATATTCTAAATGGCTGCGTACGTAGGAACAGTACAATATTTTGACTGGTTTAAGGGACCGGAAACAGGCCGTGGTTCTCAATATAAACCCTAGGGCTTTTGATGCTTTCTTAACTATGGCATCGACGTGTAAGTCGTATGCAAGTTTACTGTCTTGTATTAATCCCAGATCTTTAATATGTTTAACTTTACTAATTGGGTGATTGTTGAGAGAGTAGCCCGATCCTATAACAGTTTTTCGACGAGTAAAAGTTAAATGAAAACATTTTTCTACATTTAATTGAAGTTTATTTAGATTGCAATATATTTCAAATCTATTAAGATCAGCCTGTAATAAGTGTGTATCAGATATATTTCGAATAGTTTTATGTACTTTCATATCATCAGCGTAGAGGAGAATATTAGAGTTTCTAAAGCAATTGTTTATGTCTGAGATAAATATTATAAATAAAAGGGGTCCTAATATTGAGCCCTGCGGCACGCCTGACGGGACAGGACTCCAGGCAGAGGTGTAACCCTGCAGCACCACAGCCTGTGTACGATTATCTACATATGAGGAGAACCACCTGTATAAATCTCCGTGTATTCCGGCTGATAGGAGCTTCTGTAAGAGTATTTGATGGTCGATACGATCGAAACATTTACTGTAGTCAGTAAATATGTATAAATATTATTCCGGCTGCGCGAGTAAAGCTGCGCGTTCCAGATAAAATTCACGTCGAAGTTTAGAAATGTATGGCTTTTGACAGTTTTTACCCGGCCCGGGGAAAATTTTCAATGAAATTTGACAGTACAATTGTTGCAAAAGTATAACGATCAATTTTCTTTATGTTACATCGTGACATCAATTATTTCTATTTACAAACATCTTTAGTTTAGACAAAAATTCTATTAGACAAAAATTTATGATGTCAAATCATGACATCTTATAAGTAGTCTTTGCCATTCAAAAATGTTCCAATTTAAAATCACGTTTTAATGTCAATTAAGGTACGGGCGTTGTCTTGATTAAACTTGCCCTTTTAGTAAGAATAGATTTATATTAATATTGAGTAGAACTGTAACTCAAGGTTTCACTTGGCATCATAAACAAATAAAAGCATCTCGAAGAACTATCAGGCTTTGCATTTACACAATGTTTTCATGGTACGGTATGGTAAGGTTTAAGTCAAGGTTTAAGGTTTCACAACTAATTAATTACACGTGATACCCGATTTCTTCAATCAGGAAAGACGCACACATATGCTTATAAACTTAGTGATAGAGCGGTAAAAAGAAACCCTAATGAATGACAAAAAATAATTAACTCGTTCAGTTTAACTATTTTCTTAATTTTTATCTCAAATTACATTATATTATTATACTAGTGAAAACTAAATAAATACCTCATATACATCAAATAAAAGAATAACACAAACTAATTAAATAAAGTAGATCTCGTAAAAAGTATAGGTGTCAAAAAATACGTCCGCATCGATGTCGACCGCGGATAACGTGCCCAGAAGGCTGGCGGCATTGCCATGTTATTCGGCAATGCTGATCCTTTGTCCAAATTAGAAGCAAGCCTCCTGGTCACGTGACATTAATTAATTAATAAATTTAATTAATTTAATTAAGTTCGATTTATTCGTCTCATGTCCTTTTTTTACCTTTTTACCTTCGTCTGTTTGTTACACATTGAAGAGTCAAAATATTTAAAGTGTTCTATGTGAACAGAATACAAAGAGCAATTTTGCCAACACCTCTTAAGTGGAAATAAAATTAGCGCGGTTTATTATAATAACATATTATTACAGTAATTTTCAGACTCTGTACAACGTTTTGTAATCTACGTCATCGTTTTTTCACGTGTGGTCTAAAATTTAAGCTGATTTTTAGTTGTGTAGTGTAAATTTAAAGTCTTAAAAGTCTATATTTACGGTTCACTACTAGGGTGTGATATTTTTTTCCTTTTTTTTTTCTTTTTATTAAACATTTTATACCCTGGCACAAAAATGACAATTCTTATCAATTCTTCAGTTTACGCCAGTTAATCAGACGAAGAATGCAAAATTCCCTACTTGTACTGACTTGAGTAGTCAGCGCAGCGTAAGAACCAAATATAAAGTTTCAATTGCTGCAGCCACTAAACAGTAAAACCGTCACCTCTCCATCACCGTCTGGTATCAACTGTTTCGCAGCACTAGGATTAGGAATTAGTTAACACTTTGCCAGCCCATGTTACAATCGCTTCAGCTCCCACTCACGCTCTTGTCTCTGCTTATAACTTGCAGTACACACAACAGCAACGCGCTACCTCCTTGAAACAACACATCGCGTATACACTCGGTCGCCTTGTAAACCTAAAACAAAAAAAGAATCGGTTAACACTCAGCCAGCCCATGTTACAATCGCTTCAACTCCCGCTCCAGCGCTTGCCTCCGCCTTTAACTTGTGGGACACACAACAGCAAGGCGCTACCTCCTTGAACCAACACACCGCGTAAACACTCGGTCGCCTTGTTAACCTAAAACGTTAACAAGGATCGGTTAACACTTAGCCAGCCCATGTTAACTTGGTGGACAATGCTGGGATTTGTTTACTACGCCTAGTTGCGGGTTAAGTGGGATAATTGTTGATAGAATGCGGGGTGACCTCGATGGATGGAATTTTAGAGGGTATAGACTAAGTAAATGAGAAAAGGACGTTTTAAAAAACAAATCACTTGAAGGGTAAGACTAATTTTATTAGCAAACAATCTATTAGTACGATGAAGCCTACGTGCCAAACGTCTTACACTCATCCTTGATTATGTATTTGACTTGCATAGTATGTTATTTCTGACACAGTTACTTAAAATGACAAAAATATGTGTATTATCAATAAATAAAATTGATTCTGTTTTAATAATAGTTATTTACACGACACCTATGCCTAAAATTCTATTTAAAATGTTTGTCTGTCTGTATCTCCGTTTGTTTGTATCGGCTAATCTTTTTAACGGCTAAACCGATTTTAATAAAAACTTAGATGACGATAGCTGACTATTAAGCGCGTAACATAGGCTCCTTTTTGTTAATGTACCTATCTACCACGCAGACAAAACCGCGGGAGAAAGTTTGTTTGTTTGTTAGCGCTAATCTCGGGCACTACGAATAGGGTTTCAGTAACTCTTTTTGTCTAATCTACCGCTTAATATTTTTTTTAAAGTAACAACTTAGTCCACTTTACATTACATCTGGCTGTATAGGAATAAGCTGTACCTAAGCTTTTCAAAAATCAACCAAGAGTCATATTTGCGTATTCATTTATTATTAAAAAGTAGGTACTAATTTATAGAGCAACTAAAATCATTTGCTTATTTATTAAAAGTAACAATATACCATATAGCTGCAGGAAAATAAACAACATCCGCACCACCAATGCAAATATCGCACTGTGCAGTCCCACGGATTGACGCTCGTTAATTGTAAAGTCTACGTAATTAAAGATACAACTCAAATAAATAAATGCATTAGAGAGTGACTTACGATGCCTCCGAGTCCTGCTAATAAAACAAATGAAGGCTTTCGGGGCTCCACTGACGATTGGTGCAAGGCAAGTGGTATAAGTCAAGATTTTCATTTTTTGAGTTGTGTCGAAAAAAAAATGGAAATGAAGACTTATACTCGTTCTATCTCCGTGAGTCTAAATGAGGCAAGGCACCTGATAAGAGCGTCGTTTTTTTTGGCATCTCCAAGATGACTTTGACTTTTTAACAATGCGTTACAACTCAGAAGTCTTCTAAACTAAACGTGATGAAGACCTAAGATATAGCATTCTCAAAAAAATACCAAACAATCTAAAAAAGAAAATAAAATCGGTATTTATTAACCATTGATCTACAGACAAAATATTAATATTCTCGACTTATAGCAGTTCCTGTCTTCGCGTGTGGTGCGCAAGAGTCGAACGGGCCGAAGCAATTGATTAGAGCGGTGTTCTTTGTGCGCCGCGCCGATGCTCACTACAATTTGCTCGCGGCCCGACCGCCCTAATTTTAATAGCCTTATAAAATTTATATTTAATGTATTTATCATTTGATGGATTTGTGTGGATATGGTTTGGAGAATAGTTATTTGTGCAACAAGAGAGCAAAGTACGTATTTGGTTTGAAAGATTATTTTGAGTCCCGAATAAGCGACAGATCCTGTAGTAGAATCACGAGCGTAGCGAATAATTCTAGGTTAGAATTTTGAGCGTAGTGCGGAACGCAAACAGCACGAGATGTAAATAACTTTAATCTAAATAGAAAGTGCCCTTAATATATTAAAAAGCCAATCAGATGAAAAGGACATAAAAAATAAGATAAAAGTATTTTTTTTACTTACGAAATGGCAATCTTACAGGCGACTGACTACTTTTGTTTGGACGAAAGTTTGTAGAAATTATGGCTATTGCAGAAGTCAAATGTATATTTAGGCAGATAGTCAAAACAATTTTCTTTACATACTTTCATTATATAAAATCACGTAACTTCTCCATCTGTTCAAACACAACAATTGTTAATTAAAAGTACATAAAAAGTAGAAACCATGCTAAATCAACTTATTACTTTCTAATTCCGTTTGCGGAAAACAAAATCCAAACAAACAATTGAATAACTTCGTACACACGGCAACCGATCAACCTATACATTTTCAGTACAAACTGGTCCCGCTGCTCGCGAAGCTTTTACAACACGAAACCATCTTATACTGACAATGTATAATGTAATCTAAAAAGTTTTAATACGATCCACAAGTTTCTTTCGTAATATTTAAGCACATTTATTTTGTTGTCGGTACACATGCCGAGGTAAGCGCATACTTATCTGGCAACTAGGTGGCTTTAAACAAGGTTCGGACATGACTGTTGGTAACTTCTTGTGGCGGGCGTTATATTTAAGAAATTGAAGCTCTTTAACAAGGTTTTTTGGAGAAATGATAAGAAGGCTATAATAGTAGATGTCCCACTTCTGGGCTCAGACCTCTTCTCATGATGAGAAGGTTTAGGCCATAGTCCACCTCGTTGGTCAAGTGCAAATTGGTATACTGCACACGACCTCGCGGCATGCAGGTTACCTCACGATGTTTTCTTCACCGTTAGCGAACGATAATATATATAATGATGTGATAAACTTCGAAAAGACAAATCATAACGATTTATTGACAGAAGTGTGTGCCGTGGATTCGAACCCGAGACCTTACTTAGACTCGACTATCGCTGCCGTAAGAAGGCTATAGGATAAGTCATTTTAAGGTATGGAATCTGGAAGTCAGAAGATCCTAGCAAGGCTCTCACTACTGGCAACAAGGTGATTTTGTGAAGGAACTTGCCTTTTTGCGTTAAAACATCACTGTCCAAAGACAATTAAGAACTCAGGATAATGTTTATGCTGGTATACCTATTAAGTTTACTAACAATCTGCAAATGAATGTGAAATCTGAACTGCGTGCTGAAATTCTGTTATAATTCGTAATTGTTCCGATTCTGAGCAGAGTTGCTATTATGCAGCGTGGAAAAGTTTTAATCACATCCAATTAATCCGTCTTCCGCGAGGAGATCTTCGTTCGTCGTCGTCATCTTCGTGTGTCATTTCAGAACCTAAGAGGCCCGACATTTACTTAAATTAGACTTAAAGTTAAAAACACTATTTACATATATTTTTCTAAAGCAAAATCCATACAATCAATATTAATTTATCAACCTAAAATTAAAAAATACAAATAACTATTTACAAACTTACTGTTAAGGTGTTGTAGAACTCCTCCACATTGACCTCGACTGCAGGGAACGTGTTCAGAAGGCTGCCAGCATTGCCACGTTGAATGGCAATGCTGATTCTTTGAGCCAAGTAAAAGCCAGCCTCGATTAACCGCTTAGAAATATCTTTAAATAATAAGCGGGCACTCGGACCCCATGATTTAAAGTTATTCTTGGAGATGGTTGACAAAAAAAACGCGATCATTTTCGGTTAACCTATCTTAAGTAATGTGAAGGAGTTTTTAAACGATGAATATCTTATATTATACTGTATCAGTCGCAGGTTATACAAACAATAAGATCTTCACATAGAAGGCGCCTATACAATATGAATACCTACCTTGGCATGACATCCCATCGGGCTCTCAAAACCGGAAAATTATAGGATCGACTTTAATAATGATTTTCGCTTCACTGCTAGTAATTATAGGCTGAGAGCTTTCGAGAAGTTTTACTTAAAAGTTCAACATGGTATGATTGACAGCAATTGATTCTTAGAGTACAATTATAGTACCAGTAGACTCTGTCTATAGCAGGTAAGGGAATTTCTTATCGATGAAATACTAAGATTTATTAGATTGCTAGAACAATTATTAGTAATTGAATTACGACCGGCGGAGTGGGTAGTGTACCGCCTGCGACGCCAATGTCGCGGGTTCGATTCCCGCTTAAGACAAGTCTGTGTGCATGAGGGTTTGTCTTAGCTGGGTGTTTCTATGTATAATAAGTATGTAATTACAAAAGAATAGTATTTATGTATTATTATCAGTTATTCTAGTACTCATAGTACAATCTCTGCTTAGGTTGGGACTATATGACGATGTGTTTGTGTTGTGAGATATTTATTTCTTTATTATTTATTTATCTATAGTCACCATAGAAATCTTAATATTAAGGGAATAGAAATGTCAAAGACGCGTGACCTTGTCGCCGCGCATCTGTCTAGTCAAACACAAGTGCGAGTTGAGGAATTGTCGTCTTAATGTCATCGCAAAAAGAATAATTTTGTTTGCAGGAATACAAGCGCATCTGTCTAATCGAACACAAGTGCGAGTTGAGGAATTGTCGTCTTAATGTCATCGCCAAAAAGAATAATTTTGTTTGCAG
Organism: Hypena proboscidalis; assembly: GCA_905147285.1. Lineage (NCBI taxonomy): Eukaryota > Metazoa > Arthropoda > Insecta > Lepidoptera > Erebidae > Hypena > Hypena proboscidalis. Next base: position 6,894,978 of record LR990147.1, read on the forward strand.
GAATACAAAAAGTGGTATTTGAAAAACGGCGACATGCGTCCCAGTGTTAAAAGATAGTCGATAGCATTTCTATTGACTAGTTATTAAGATTTCTATGATAGTCACAGACCGTAACAATTCTCTCTCTCATTTTTATTAATAAAATAGCAACTAAAATTGAGAGTGATAAATTACATAATCTTTTAAAAAATAACAGGTTTTCGTTTATATATGAATGTACAGATGCAAATATTGCCATATAACTAAGTTCTAAAGAAATTAATAAAAATGAAGAAAAAAAAGAAAAATGTTTTCAAGTAAAGTGCGGGCGTAATATATACCTTTTTTTACGGGATATAATTTCACCCACACGCCCACCACTGAGACTCCTGTGACGCCAGGATCTACAGCGGTAACCAACTGAAAGGCACCGTGCATGACACACGGGCAATCCCAGGGAGAGTTAAAATTGTCTTGGAACCCGCAACGAATTTAATCAGAAGTTATATAGTTGAATAGTTGGAGTTGGAAAATATGTATCTTGTAATATATATACCTGCCACACTCTTCTGTGAAACGTAAACATGGCATAATATAATCATTTTTTCTCAACCTGTAAATAGAACACAATCACAAACCGCAAAGTATAAACAAAGCTCTTTATAACAAGTTATACTGAAAAATAAACTCAAGTTTTTAGTAAAATTCTACCGCAGAAAACATTTTTATTTTTTAGAACGTAGTTATAAATGAAATGATAAATATTCAGGCTTGCTCGAAACAAATTGTCGCACCTTCAGTGAAAATACACGATTCGCGTGCAAAACTGGAGTTTATTATTCAGTATACTGATATTAAAACATAGAACACTGTCGAATCAAATACTAGAATATTGAAAACAGCCCTATTTCATTAAAATAGCACAATATAGCTATGGATTTATGACAACTCAGTTATTACAATTTGATAAAAATAGTTTTTGAATTCAATATTGTTGCGATAAAAATATTTTTTATTGAGCAGCTTTTTAAAGTATTCATAAAACTAATAAATTATTTTAATATTATGCTCTTGCAGTTTTATGTTTGACGACCGGATGGCAGAGTGGGTAGTGTACCTGCCTGCGACGACGAGGTCGTGGGTTCGATTCCCACTTAAGACAAATCTTTGTGTGCATGAACATGGGAGTTTGTCTTAGTCTGGGTGTTTCTATGTTATAATAAGTATGTATTTACAAAGAAAAGTATATATGTATTAGTAACAGTTATTCTAGTACCCATAGTACAAGCTCTGCTTAGTTTGGGACTAGATGGCGTTGTGTATGAGATGTGAAAAAAAAAATGTGTATACTCAAACCTGATTAGTGACTTCCTTCAGAAAACGCAAGTATATATTATTATTAAAACCGACGTGAGGTGAAGACATTATTATTGAGAATACAGGTAACGCCGTCGCGCGACGTCGATTAATCGCCTAGTCGATGAATCTACTTATTAGATTCGAAACTAGTCGGCATATCTCGGCTAAAATAACGTCAGTAATCCGTATTCTCAATAATAAGGCAAGTAGTCCATAAATAATGTAGTTTATAACAATATGTATTAAAATTGAAAACATAAATAAAATACCTATGTTAAAATTGTAGGACATGGCGTTCCATTGTCTATGCCTCTTTTGGTAAAAGTGTGATGTATTTACATAGAGTACATAAAATTTATTTAGTCAATGTGTATTTATTATTATAGAAGATGTGCCCGATCAGACCTTTTTGGATATTTTTTGTACATTTTTAGTTTTTTATAAGAATTTGCTTTTATGTTTTTGACAATTAAGTTTCTTGTCAGTGTTTAGGTTTTATCTTTCTAAGTTTAGTGTTTTTCTTTAGTTTGTTTACCTAATATCATTAATTTAAGACAAAGAAACAGGAATAAAGAGAATACTCTTTATTCCTGTTTCTTTGTCTTAACCCAATCCACGACAGAACCAAATAACTGTGTCATAAATTCAAGTTATTATTAGTTACTGATAGTCTCTTGTTGGAATAAGTATCATTGTTGTAATTACCAACGTGCTTTGTTAGGTACCTAGTTTCAATTAGAACTTCCTCGCAGTATTGTTCAATTTTAGCATTTAATATTAATTTAAATAACTTTGGCCACGTGTAGGTACACTGTGTGGGAGTCTTAGCAGGTATAACACCTACGTGCATACACGTGTGTATATATAATAGGAGGTTAAATACAGGCACTAAAATGGGTGAAAATGTGGTTCAATCATGGAACTAACTATATTTTAGTGATTTTGTAATATTCTGATTTTAAAGATTTTTTTTTTTATACTACGCCCACAGCAAACGAACGTGTAGTCCACCTGATGGTAAGTGGAGTACAGCCCATGGACATTAACAATCCACAAAAGCAGATTATAGATGCATCGCTGTAGCTGAGGACTACGTTGTTATGCCTCATGTGCCAGTAATTTCAGGGCCTGATCTCACCACCAAATCGGAACACAGTAATGGAAGCACTACTACTTGGCGGCAGGCAAGAGTCAGGCATTCATTAAAATAAGTGGCAAAAAAATTAATTAAATCTTCGTTCACCATTACGAAGGTTTAAGTCAGGCTTTGTTAATATTTAAATACATGCACTACCAACGCGTTTTTTATTGATCGGGTTTTCATCCTCACTTTTCATCATCAATCATCAATTAGCCTCTCGCAGTCCACTGCTGGACATAGGCCTCTCTTAATGTGCGCCACAACACCCGGTCCTGTGCCTTCCGCATCCAGTCCCCTCCAGCGACCTTCTTCAGGTCGTCAGTCCACCTGGCAGGGGGGCGTCCCACCTTACGGTTGCCGAGTCGCGGTCTCCATTCCAGGACTCGTTTGCTCCAACGGCTGTCGGTCCGTCGGCAAACGTGACCAGCCCACTGCCACTTCAGTGAGCTTATTTTGCGAGCTATGTCGGTCACTTTGGTTCTTTGTCGGATGACCTCATTACGAATTTTATCCTTCAAAGATAACTTCACTTTTCATATGTTACAATAATATATATATATATTTTTTTAAAAAGCTTACTAGTAATTTGCAAATACAAATTACTAGTATTCTTGTTAACTCCCTCCAGCTAAGCTTAATTCGCTTGTGTTAGGAGGAAGTTCACGTCCGTGGTGTAATGGCCAGGATTCGAACCCACGACCTCTCGATCGTAAGACCAATGCCTTATCCATTGCGCCACGGCCGCTTGTTATTTTTAAATGAACGCAAGTACATGGCCGCGAGGAATGCTTTTTTTATTTTTTGTGTGTGTTTTATAGATACCATTTCTAAATAGTTATATGATAGCCGCGAGGGCAGTTAGAAAACTTGGCATTAAACTTGCTCTTAAGTTCAGAAATTACTTAAACAGACCGATACAATAAATAAGTATGTATTAGTGTATCAAAAACTAATATCATTAGGTTGTTTGTTAGGCAGCTTCCTTATTAATCAGTGCGGACGTGGGCGTTTAAATATTTTCATAGAAATGTCAGACGCTCGGTGCCCAACAACCGCGCGCCAATATTTCAATTTAAAAATATTCAGAAAGTTCACGTCAACTGAACATGCAATCCATAGCCCATCCCGATTCAATTCAGTTCCCATTTCATTGATCGTCCTCCATCCTGACTATAAATAAGTTACATTGATGCAAGTTCATTGAGGGGGTGACACGTGCAGAGACCCCAGGACCTACCCCACGAGTGCCCGCAATCGATGGGGAGGGGGCACTGCGTGTGTGGCTCGCGCATGCGGACTGTGAACGCTGGACCAAGGTACAGTTGGAGACAAAACTGATAATTTGGGTTTGAGGTGGGACTTAAATTTTTCAATCTTGTATCAGATGTAGAAGCAAGTTAAAGTTAAGATAAAAGTTTCTTTATCTGTAAATGATGGATAACATCGAAGTGATATTGTAGTTGCCATGAAATTTGCAATTTTATCTCGAAAAAAACACTACATTAATCATTTTGGAATCATTATTCAAACTAATGAATTTGTTTAAAAAAACAACATGTGTTAACATATGAATTTTAGAAAAATAGTGAGAGTTGAAGTGATTAATTAATATTTGAAATAATTATTAAGATGTAAAGCATACATAATTTCTCTTAAAATCATTAATATGCATGCAAGGAGCATTTTGGTGCATGCATTGGGGTGCATGAAAGGAGCCTCCCCGAGTGACGTACACAACTATTCCCTACGTCCGGCGCACCCTGGGCAATTCGCGAGTTCTTAAATTCGAATTGGCTAATCTTTTCACCACGATGGCAAGTCAAAACCTTGACCACCTTACCACAGTATAAATATTTGTACATATTTATACTGTGACCTTACTGACTGTCCAAAATGCCCTACCACCAGTACAAGAGAGGCGCTCATGAACGCCGACGAGAGCGCCATAACTGTGGCCACTTATTGGACCAATAAAATTTGACTCAGCCATCGACACGACGAAGAAGATTAATATGCATCCTCAATTAAATAAATTTTTATTATCTTCGACTAAAATTACTTCTTTTTGTAAGTGTTTTTTTTAAATTGATAACGTTTTATTCTTATGCACAGTCAAATAAATGTTTTTTTTTTAATGCAATTCATTAGTTTGAATAAAGTAAAAAAATAAATGTTGTTAAATAAATGTTATATTAAAAAATATATATATTGAAATAAATAAAAGCAACATTAAAAGCCAATCTAACTGATATTTTATCAAACAACAAATCTTTTAAACAATAGTTTATCTTCTGACGAAATAATGTCAGTGTAAGAATTTTGATCGCGAGTATACTGCGGCCGGTTTCAGTCGCACTTTGCGGCATAGACGCGTCACTGAAAGCTCGCCTGAAGCTCTGGAGAGAAATTGTGCAAAAAATATTAAAATTTCGAATTATCTTCGAATTTTTGGTGTGAGTGCATTCAAGCAGAACGATGTAAGTAGCTAAAGATAAATTTTGTTTATGTGGGGATTTTTTTTTTTCATTTGTTTACTGCAGTAAAGTAAGTGTTTGTGGCCATTGTACGTTTAATTGAGTTTTAATTGTTTGCTTGTTATGTATTGAATTTTTTGGTCGAGTTTTGTACAATCAATATTTCTTGTTAGTTCTATGTTCTTACTGGTTCAATTCAAAATAAAGCTGTGTTGTATTTATCTTGCGGTGCGGCGTAGTTAATTTCTAAATAAAATTGCAAAAAAAAAAAAAAAAAACTGTCACACACAAAAAAAGTGCCTTTTTCTAGCCTGCTACATAATAATAGCTTTTTCTGTAATTTTTTTAATAAAATTTAATAAAAGATAAAGAAGAAAAAAAGAACATCAATTATTATAAATAAGAAATGTACTTGGAACGTTAACTATTAAAAAATCTCTTATGCATTTGAAATACGATTAAATGTTCAGCTTGAGTTTAAATAAAACTTTTTCTTAAAAGCCGTATTCATTTCTTTCCGTTTGCCTGCTTGTATAGTATAGTGGACACCTGAAAAGACTTGAGAGTTCCTTAGGTATGTATATTATTCCTGTCTCGCGAGCACTGATGGAATACTATAATACAGCAGACTGTACTGACTGAGGCTGTCTGTCATACCCGGTAGACATTTTTTTAGTCTATCATGTTAAGGTCTCATGTCAGTACACTCTGTGCTCCTACTTCTTACGCCTCGGGAGTTAAAATCGAGATTTCATGATAAAAAGACGACTACGTCATCTACAATTGATATTATATACTAAGCAATTGCACATTTAAAAATTTCATTTCAGCAGTCTTAATTATATGTCTCAATACTTTTCATGGGTAAGACCAAAGAGTGGCTTACTTTAATCTGAGAGTAGTAGTAGAGAATGTATACAAGCCAACTTTCATAACTTAACGTAACATCATGCATATATTTCCCAAAAGGGTGTGGCAGAGGTGTACAACACCCACAATTTACTTGTTATGTTTAGGTCCCATGGGATAGGGAGTGAGCCTATCGCCATCCACCAAGTAAAATTCTAACTTTGGGTTGTTAATGTAAATTTCCTGACGGAAAGTTTGCCCGACCCGGGAATCAAACACGGGACCTCGCAGTAATAGGCGCATACGCTAACCACTAGACTTCACTTGAAGTTTCCTGGTATCTTTATAACGGTAAAGTGATATAAGAGTTTCTTTATAACAGATTATTATCTCTATGTCTCGCGGGCACTGATGGAATATACGGGGTGGATGCGACATAGCGACATTTATTGAAACCACAGCTTCTATACATGGTAAGTATCAATTTCCATCGGATAAAAATTCTCTGGCGAAAAAAAAAAAATCACGTTCTCCGAACAATTTGAACATTGCGATCGTGCAATTTGTTCGGAAGACGTGGATTTTTTTTTTCGCCGGAGAATTTTTTATCCGGTGGAAATGCATACTGGCCATGTATAGAAGCTGTGGTTTCAATAAATGTCGCTATGTCGCATCCACCCTGTATAATACTAAACACATGGCTACACACCAAGCTATAGATTGCCGTTCTGAAACCTCTGTATAAGAACAAAAAAAAAATGTGCTTAGTCGGTCTACAAACTTCAGGCTACTACCAAAGAGTAGAATGTCACACCGAGCTATAGATTGCCGTTCTTAAACATCTGTTTATTAAAAAAAATCTAAAATTGATCTTGGTAGTCAGGTATACCTTTTTCGGGTATACTACTATCAACGAGTAGAATGTCAAAGAGTATGTTTATGTAAAAGCTCTTAGCTACAAAATTGTACTTTTAAATTGAAAATTAATTCTTAAAACCTAATTCTATAAAAATAGGTACACGTTTCAAAGTAGATTGAATTTTCATTGATACTGAATGTTTACCGTATGGCTATTCCGTAAAGGTGACTTATTTCCAGTCGATTTCGAAAGCAATTAATAATTTCGTTTGAAACCGGTTCATCTCGGATTTAGTGCATCCTTATTTACATACATATACGGTTGATAACTGCTTGGCAAAAAAATTGACAGCTTGCCAGTTACTATCCTCTTGCAGATTTGACAGCTTTACAGGCAAGTAACGCAATTTCTTATGTCAAAATCGGAAACTGGTCATGGAGCAGTTTCTCAGTGATTTCTTGTACTTTGGCGAGATAAAATAATGATATTTAAAAGGTTTTTTTACTTCAGATTAACGTTATACAACAAATCAATAACTGTTTAATACTAATGTATATCATAAAATACTAATTAAATACGTAATGCAATAGAATTTAGGTCATATTATTTTCAGTCATAGATCTCGAAATTTTTCATACGAAAACTTATAAATATGACAAGTAGCACGAATTATGCCAGTCTGGGATATAAAAAGCACTAAATGAAAATAATGTATCTTCAAAATATTGAAACATTAATATTATGTAGCTAGGTTGTAGGCTTCCTCTTTCTCGCCAAACTAAACAAATTTTAATGAATTCTGGCACACGGGTAAGTGCTTTTTATCGACGTAGTTCAAATCTAGTTACATACTTTAATAAAAAATGAAAACCTGATTCATTCCATTTCATGTATGGTGGAGACCTTTGCCCAACAATGGGACAATACAGGTTATGCACCAGATAATGTAACTACTTACATTCTGTATTCACGATTATTAATTTATTTGGAGTTTACATTTATAATTTCTTATGTACGTAACGTAGTGTCTATGTCTATGATAATTATGTGAGAGAAATAAGAATATATTAAAGAAAAATCAGAAGTTTTGAAATTTTTTATTATTTCACAGAATTTCAGGAACATTTCTTCTAATGTTCGCTGTTCTTGCACTTATGAAACTTAAGTCTAAAAAAATGTTTAGCTCTGAAATCACCCGCCGCTATCATCTTTATCATAATACTATTATAATATAGGTGTGCTATATTCGTGTAATGTACCTGAAAGACAAAAAACATTACAACACAAGTGAGAGATATTTTATGTAATTTCATCGTGTCACGGAGGACTAAGTAGAAATTATAACGCATACTCACTGTTTCTAGTACATAGCAGTAGCAAAGGGTTAAAATCACATTTATATATCGTTTTTATAGTTGTCTTAAAAGATTATCTTGAACTTTGATATATTTTGTTTTGTATTGAGGATAACTTTTTTTTCCATCACATCGCGTTCCATTCTTATTTTATTTAATTTTATGCACTCGTTTTACACTAAAGAGAAAATCTCTCCGAAAATACCTCTTACCATAATGACTTATATTGTGTTTGTTGTTATAATATGTACAATTTTCTTTTGATATAATCAGTTAAATAATTTGAGTTTTATTGTTTGAATTTGTTACTTTCTTTATTCAGTTTAAAGCTATTTATATGCTTTTTGTTGTAATGAAACGTTCCAATTTTCTTCAGTCAAAGACATTAGTTGCCACAGAGTAAAAATGCATTTTAGTAGGTGTCAACAAGAAGGTTTTATCAATACAAATAAATAAAATTTAATTGTCTGTTTTTATTTTAATGCCAAAATATTTATAGTTATTTGAACGATACTTATTTATAAAATCCAGTTTTAATTTATTTAGCTACCACGCAGACAAATCCGCGAGCGAAAGTCAGTTCGTTAATTTTATTATTTTATTTTCGCGATCTACTGAATATTGAACTGATATTTGAGATTACGCTAAACGTCACGGGAGTGGAGCTGTAAAGTTTAATGCGGGTCAAAACGTGGGCGTAGCTATTACTAATATAATGAATCCCACGCAAACGAGGTGGCGGGAAAAGTAGTTAGGATGTTCAAGTTAAATATTGAAAGCCCAAAAACTTAATTTTTATGATTTTGTGTTTATACTCTTTATAGCTGGCGAAACCTCACGGTAAGCGGCCGCAAATTTCACCTCTGTTTTAATACTAAAAATATTTTTCTTTTTTTTTTTAAGTGGCAGTCAGCAATTTTATATTTTTCTGCAAAAATATATTTTTAAAAATGTAGAAGTCATATTTCACTCTTTACATCAATTTCAAATGTAGTTTAAAAAGTATTATTTTATTGTTAAATAGCTTCTGCCCGTGGCTTCGTCCCCGTTAATTTCGATATATCTGAGTTATTATATCTTTCAAAATTGAAAAACCTGCCTAATTTACCCCCTTTGGGAGTTACATTTCGAAAAAATCTATCCCAAATTCATCTACAAAATTTATTTTATTTACTTGTAAGGAGCATAATTATTAACATAATTATACAGGCAGACAAAATCCAAAAAATATGTTTCGGCTTCTACTGCTGTTCTAGTCTCCTCTTATTGATTTTTCTTAAATGTGTTCGACAGGCATTTATAATTTTAAATTTTATTATATCTATGGATTAGCTTTTATTAATAAAACCATTAAACTTTTTATTAAGACAAGTGATTTCAACCACAGATAAAACATCATTAACTAATAGAGTGCGCGCCACAACTCAGTAAAAAACTGTAAAACAAAATAATTTTTACTTCCATTAAAACTATAACACAACAATAAAAGTGGATAAATTTGTATATTCCTCGTCCTATTAAATAAGAAATAATTTAATATCAGTTGATAATTTACAAATTGGTCATTTCCATTCAGTTTTGCCTATTGTCGTAAGCCATTATTAATAACACGCACTCTGATTTTTTGCTATTTCGAAATGAGTTTTTAAGCGTAAGTATTAATATCAGGCAAGTAACCAGGAGAGTAATCCGTGGTTTCGTTATGTCAAAAATGCATGTTTTGAGTGAAAGAATTACTAATTGACAGAAACTATTTGTTAAGAAACCAAAATCTCAAATAGCGAATAAGCCCACCGGTATCATTTTGCCGGGTAGAGAGACTTAAACGTCTCTTTATAGCGGAAATTATCCTGTTGTCTCGTGGGCACTGATGGAATACATAATAAAATAGACGCGGGCCGAGACTATAATATCCTGTTAATTATTAATTTGTTAGTCTTATACGAGATACTAAGATCTTAGAAGATGGTTCCTACCTAACTACAAGAATAACCCCACGTTATTCTTGTAGTTAGGTAGGAAGGAACCTACTACACTACTGTTGCTACAATATCTCACGAAGAAACAAACAAATGTGTCTACAACCTTATTTTTACTTTAACAGTAACCTGAAAACCGATTTTCAGAATCAGTGGCCATTCCACTAGCTGATAAAAAAAGCACCTTTTTTCATAAATTTAGACAGTTTCCAGGTTTGTGTGAAAGTAAAAATCAGGTTGTATAAAGTTGGAAGCGTAACTGACAGAGACTCACAGACATAAAAAACAAACCCAACTCATACTAAGGTGTAAATAGAAGATAAGTGGATCAACACAACAGTCTGAAACAAAAAAAAATGGATCAATATCACCACGGCATGTATATTTTGAGTACAGTTTAACCATCACCATGAAATAATTATTTCAACATCATGATGAAGTAGTTTTTCCAAACGAAATCCCACAAACAAACAAAATGAGTAATAAAGTTTTTACAAAGATTAAAATTAGCTACACACGCTAACACTTTCAGTAATGTAAATCTACCAAATCGTTATTATTTTCATTGCTATTAAGCACGCGAGTGTGTGACATTTCCACTTGGATAATTAAAATGTCACGATAGTCTTTGTTCATCAGAAAATTCTTAATGGTACGGCTTATGTAATTGTGCCCAGTGGATGGCGACAGGCTCTCTCCCGATCATCTGGGCTCTAATCATGACAGGTGAAGTGTGAGTCACATAGACGTGATTTCATACTTTTTGAAAAACTAAACCTATTTGCATAATTTGTCGCCAATCAAACAATTTAACAAAATATGCCATTAACTTAACTATAAACGTTACCTAAAATGTTTACCAGGCACGTTGAACCCACTCTAAATAATTGCAATAACCTCTAATGGCTATTTGCAACGCTTATTAAAATCAGTGCCACTAGGTCAATAAACTTAAATGCCCTTAATTACGAAAAAAGTTTTTAGTACCAACTTAGCGACGCGAATACCAACACCATTTTACGAACAACATGAAAAAAATCGATAATTTCACTTTGGAGGTGGTAAAACTTCTGATTAGCTTCCACAGGAAATTGCTGCCAAATAGATAGACTAGTGTTGGATCGGATATTACTAGTTCAGAAAAAAAAATATTCCTTAAATCTAGCGTACTTGATCTTAACTTTTTTGTGGATTTTAATGGCCATATATCTAATGCTAAGTGTAGAATATTGACATAAGATAGAATAGCATATTGTTGGTTACATACTTGTATAAAAAATAAGTTTTTTGTCCGGCATTTATTAGCTTTTCATTTTTTCGTTAAGTGGCAACAAATGGCGCCCAATGCGGGACTCTTAATTTAATTACACAGTCTGAATAAATCAACTTAGTATTATTTGATTAAATATGTTAAAAAAAAAACTATGACAACCGAATTTAAAAAACATAATAGGTGAAATGTGGGTGTTGTACATCTCCGCGACACTCTTCTAGGTAATATAGGCGTAATGTTATGTTAAGCTAAAAAACAAAATTAAAAAAAATAAGTACGTGACAAAACACATAAAAAACGTAGGCACTTCTAACTATGCTTTTAAAGTACCTAAGCTTTAGAGTCGTAAAAAAGTTATAAAGTAAGTCACGCACAAGTAGCCAGGAATAACGAAAAGTTAGTTTTTTATAAACGCTTTCAGTAAACTTAAAGTATGTCTTTGAAAACATGTACTCAATAACAGTCAGAGGAATGACGTAACACGTTTTGCGTGTTTATCCCAGAGGAAATTTGTCAGAGTTGTTACCAGCATTTTACAAGTTAAATTTTGTTCCTACGTTACCACATTTCCTGGGCAATATCACAATTAATCTATTAATGATGATCAATGTCTCTAATAAGAATATGTTTATATTCTATGTCCCATTATGATTGGAGTGAGCCTAACGGTGCAATTATAATAACGACAAGTTTTGAAAGGCATGCAATCTCTATTTTTAATCAACATAAACAAAGGAAGTAATAGAATTGCCACAATTCAAAACAAGCATTAAAATTTCGTCAATACTATTGCTTGCTTTGTTTATTGCGGTTAAACTGACAGAGATGGCAAGAGAATTGTCTTGCAATACTTACACCGTGTAAAAGGGCCCTAACACCAACTGATTCTACCGGGCACCATTTCTGGCACCTTTCTGCTACTGGGATTTTTTTAGAGCAAAAGCCCCAAATAATCCTTAAGCACGGCCTGGGGCTCAAACCTAGGACGCATACGCTAACAATTCAGCATCAAAGCAGTTATAGAGTAAAAAATACCTACCTACCTACACCAAATATCATTATATGAAATAAAATCAGACATTAAGCTTAAAATATGCTTCCCAAACCCCATAGCCGTAGAAACTATTCAGTGACCTAGATATTTACACGAGTAAGAATCTTATATAACATTTTTTGGCTGCCAAATCTAGACAAACTGTCAGACAAGGAACAAATAGATCAAGAAAATGGGTATTTGAGAAAAATACGAGAAAAGAGCCAATTTTGTTATTGTGAACAACGAACCTATGACCTCTTGATATTAAATCAATAAAAGAGGTATTTATAACAACACTATTTGCGATTATTATACTTCATACTTTATTTATACCTCATACTTATTACTAAACAAAAAGAGTCTGGTTACCACGATTGAAATCAATAATAAATCATAAAGGCTTCCCCACATAAAATGTTTATAATTTTGTAAACAAGAAAACTGTGTTGTATTTAGGTAATCACGGCGAATTATCATCGAATGCTCACACGATCATAGGATGGTTTCCCAAATATAAGTTATACAGCAAAGACTTAACTTGATCGTTCCCAGGACAGCTTACACCTTAATGCTCACAACATAACACGAATGTAGTCCACGAAATGTTCCAATTATTTCACATTTATACGAGCGATCTCGAAAAGCCGCGCGCGCCGAAGGTGGATCACGCTTGACGTTTTGATAACATTTGTCATAAAAAAAAATGGTATCGAGTAGAGATGGGACCTATCGAAAGATCGGTAGGTGTTTCATCTTCAGTCTATGACAACCCCTCATTGGGAAAGTAATTGCTGTCTACATATAAAAATATGTAGATACCTAAATTCGAAAAAACACTCAATAAATCGTGTGATGCAGAAACAAAAAATAAATACTTAGTATTTCAAAATTGACGTACATTGTGACCACAGAAAGTCGTAACAAAACTATAGTATTTTGAGTATAGTCTATCAGCTCGTAGTTTAGTAATATGCGATTTTATAACGTCTTTAATAACTTTGTTTCACATATAATAGAACGGACTGCTATATTACGATATCACGTAACAGGTTAAATATTAACCGATTGAACTATCCCTTATAGCTCTATCACTAATAAATGCTGCCTTTATTCAATCTACCCTCCATTACCGTTGCCAACGGCTCCATGACGTCATCAACTAGTTGGCAACATGCCATTTCTGATTATCGATCCCTCTTCAGTGCTACCGAACACCAAATTAGGTGATGTTAACAGTAACTGATGTTCATAAAATAAATATTATGTAGACGACTGCTCCATTGGTCTAGCAGTAAGCCAATGCGACCTCTCACTGTGAGGACTTAGGTTCAATTACTCGACAGCAAAATATATATATGAAATGTGTGTCTTCGTAAAAACCAATTCAAATTTATTTATCACAAAAAAAGATAGTTATACATTTAAAACTCGGTACCCCGATAGTCTATTCTTTCCTACAATCAGGACCGAACAACGTAGACCTAACGCATATATGTTATGGCAGTCCGTATCTATAATCACCTACCTCAAGATGTTCGTAATTTACCAACACATAAATTTAGAAAACAATTATTTAGATTTTTAAATGAAAAATGTTTTTATACATAAATATTTAAGCTATAAAATATAATATTGTGTAATTAATTAATAGCAAATGATTTAATTATAATTTTTTTTATCTAATATATTATGGTGTGTTAGTTTAAATTTTAATTATTATTCTTAGTTTATATGTTTATTTTATATTTTATATTTGTATGCTATATAAGTAAGATGGCAAATGTGCAGTGCTAAATATAATGTTAACCTAACACCTGTGAAAACCACATTTAAAAAAATAAAAGATTTTGATTTGATTTTGATTTGAATAGTGTTATTTGGGCGTTTTCTTCAAGAAATTGTGCTCAGCAACTGTCACACAGGGCATAAAAAACAACAGCAATGTAGGTGTATATAATACAACTTCGCCACATCCTTCTGGGTTATATAGGCACGATGATATGCTATAATGTGCATAAAACATAGAAAAATCGATATAAACGTTTTATTTTCAAGGTAAAGCAAGTTCAGGATCGATTGATTTTAAAAGGTCGAACTGTTCTAGGAATTTGAATTATTAAATAGTTTCACGTGTGCAATCGATTGTTGGATGTTTTGATGCAAGTTGTTGAACACGGTTTGAGCTACTACTTAGCTTTGGTGTGGAAGTTTTAAAGATAATGACATTTCACAAGTTTTTTCTTTTTTAAATTTATTTAGTTAGTTTTGTATATTATTTATAAAAATTTATAAAATAATATGGTTAGTCTTGGTTTCATTGTAACTCAGCCGATTTTATAAAAAACTCACACATTAGATTAATACACATAGCTAAGTTATAATAATTTATATTTAGGTATAACCTATGAGTAAATAAAGAAAATCAATTTTGTTATAATCACGCAAGCTAAAACACTGAATAATAAAAATATGAAAATGAGGGTAGGCACGTACTTATCACGGGATTTTGAGGCAGGTGCGGTAATTATGTTACCTGTGTAAGCAGTTAAGGCCAACTTGGTTCTCCATATTTGAGGAAGCGTAGAACTATTCTGAAAGTGGTCAAGGGAGAACGACCACTGTCTTATCTTTATTCTGTCTTTAATATTAGGAATTCTTTGCTTTCGTTTGATGACGCCAAAGCCATAATATCGTAGTTCCAAGATGAAGAGCCGCAAATTTTTGGGGTTGTTAATAGACTATGCTCATAGGTACCATTTATCTGCCACAAGCTCGAATAAAATCCTGTTCACTAAATACGTCGTACTAAAAAGGCCACAAAAAGATAATAAAATGTAAATGTAAAAATAGGCACGTACTTATCACGGCATTTTGAGGCAGGTGCGGTAATTATGTTAATACCTGTGTGTGCGGTTACGGCTAAAATGTCGGCCTGGAGAAATATTGCCTAAATGTCAAGTCCGAACCCTTGGGTGCCGTATATACAGCAATTTTGTTACGTAGGGAAATGTTGATGCCCATCCCCAAATGAAAATAATTAGGGATTATTACACAATTTTACAATAATGGGTTTTAAAGTATTTGTAAAAAATACTGAGTTTTTGTTAATAAATCAGGTCTCATGTAATATAAAGAGGACAATACGATAATTTAAAAACAACATATATTATATAATATGTAATTTATTGATATAATATATTATATAATAATTCTTGTTAAATGCAAATAATTTCTTATTATCTAAGCAAAAACTACCGCTTTATTTTCTTTCCATAATGTCCATCCTAAGGTTGCCTGGAAGAAATCGCTTTAAGCGATAAGGCCGCCCTTTGTACATTTTTTTCTGTTATTTTCTTTTTGTTGTTACCTCTTAAGTTTCTTTTGTCATGTGAATTTATGTATAAATAAAGTATTTTCTGTCTATCTATCAGATTTTAAGGTGTTACTTTTCAGTTGGTTGTTTACGCATCAGTATTTAACCTTCAAATTCCTATGTTCCAGGGCAGCAGAAGGCGGTCTCCCACCTGGCTTGGCGCCCCCAGAACCAGAAGTAGGTCCCGATGGAGAAATCATCGGAGGACCGCGCACGCCGCAGCAGATCGCCGCCCAACGGCGACTGCAGCAATCACAGGCGCAAGTCGATGAGGTAAAGTCGACGATTTAAATAATAAATAAATATTTCACGACGCACACACAACGCTATATAGTCCCAAGCTAAGCAGATCATGTACTTCTTCTTCTTCGTCGTGTCGATGGCTGAGTCAAATTTTATTTTGACTTGCCATCGTGGTGAAAGGATTAGCCAATTCGCTTTGGAGAACTCGCGAATTGCGCAGGGTGCGCCGGACGTAGGGAATCGTTATGTACGTCACTCGGGGAGGCTCCTTTCATGCACCCCAGAGCTTCTACTATGGGTGCTAGAATACCTGATACTAATACATATTTACTTTTCTTTTGTAAATACATACTAAACATAGAAACACCCAGACTAAGACAAACCCCCATGTTCACACAAAGATTTGTTTTAAGTGGGAATGGAACCCAAGACCTCGGCGTCACAGGCAGGTACACTACCCACTCCGCCATCCGGTCGTCAATATTTATAAAATATAAAGCTTATAAACAACATCTATCGACATTTCAATGATGACTTGTAGTTTTTTTACTATTATTAGTTTTTCTGGTTAACTCCAAATTGGAAGACAAGGTAATCTAAAATTTCTATCATTTGTTCAAATGAAGCGTTGGTAATGGAAACAAAAAAATTAATAACCCTTTGTTTTGCCTTAAAATTTCAGGTGGTGGACATAATGAAAACGAACATGGACAAGGTTTTGGATCGAGACGTAAAACTATCAGAACTCGATGATAGAGCCGGTAAGTTATATGATTCATAGAAATAGATGGTGCTTAATGCTTTTACTCTATGAAGTATTAAATTACGATAAAAACAAATTAAAGTGAAATTAGAACTTAAAATTTAACTAATGATGACACAATTAATAAAACAAATATTTACCAAATTTATTAAATACAACTAATTCTATAAAATACAATACATGAATAAATAAGCACCGTAGAATTCTTTCGTATCACTGACAGCGGATACCGTGGCCACGTTGAATAGCTATGCTAATTTGTTGGGCGAAGTTAAAACCAGCCTTTGGGACATAAGAAGCAGGCTTAATAAAAATGAAAGAGTGAATGATAGCGTGACGGCTAGCAGAAAAGAATGAAAGTAAATAGCATTTTGCGTTGATCACAAATAAAATAGGATAGGTAAAAGGATTTAGAAGAAGGGGAACAATAAAATGAAAAGAATGAACAGAAAAGACAAATAGATAAATAGAAAACGATGACTAATCTTTATATTGTATGTTTTTATTTCAGATGCTCTGCAACAGGGTGCGTCACAGTTTGAGCAGCAGGCAAAGAGTTTGAAGAACAAGTTCTGGTTACAAAATCTTAAGGTATTAACTAAAAACATACATTGCTTGATATTTTAATGTATTATTTTTATCTTTATCTACCTACTCAATGCGTTTTTTCAATTTATTTATTAAATTTTATTTGTTTCCTAATTCAGCAACACGCTAACGGCTGAGAATTTGAATATATTTAAGCAAAACATGTATTGCATTGCAGATGATGATAATAATGGGAGTAATCGGAATCGTAATAATAGGCCTACTGTTTGGTAAGTCATAGTGCTTAATATCAACAAAATTGATGTTGTCAAGTGGAGCTTAGAAGTCAATAGAATGATATGTGTCGTATGCGAAGATAATTGGAGCAAAGAAACGAAACTTGTGCACTGAGATAAAAAAAAACGCCAAACAATAATGAATCATGTGCTATATAAAATCTTAACTTGCTTAAAAACAATTGCTTGTAGCAATAGCTAAGGAACTTTTCGTCATCATCGAGTCTCACATGGCAACACATAAAATGGATGTATCTCAGCATAAAAGTTAGAGTAATAAATCAAAACCAAATGACAACGATTGGTTTTGAAACTTTCACAAATGGTTTATCAAGGTAAGTACGTTATGTGTCGTGAAAGACTCGTGCTTATAGTAAAATACTTCATTAATTTAATATTAAACTTATATTTTGTATCGCTTGGATATTTAAAAAAAGGTTCAAGTTTCGTTTCTAACCTCTTAAATACGACGAATGTGCAAAATTTGTGATTGGCTACTTAGATTGCATCTGGGATCTTCCTTTTGTGTCTAAATGTTATCTGTTAAAAGTTAAGAATGACATGAACCTAAAAAATAGCGCACCTGGCTTATTGTTCGTTCTTCCAAATTCTATGACTGTCTCCTTAGCTTCCTTGTTAGTAATCTTTATTGTTGGCTATCTAACCCGTGTGTCTCACAAGTGTTGTGTTTGCATGAATATCCGTTGAGCTTGAATTTAGATAAACTGAGGTTTCCTCATCGACTACCAAAATCAGATTGTCTATCAGTGATGACTGACTGACTGTTTATGGCTATGTGTTCACCAAGCACTGTTTTTTAGAGTACATCACCGAAATCACTTTGTGTTGTAATTGTAACCCTATGTGAAACGTCTTTATTATTCACATATTCTGATGTATAAAAATGTGTATTATGATTATTGATAAGTTCATTTAACTTCGAACTTATACGGATCTTGCAAAGACAGCCAAGTTGAACATCAGATAGCGTAGTCGCTTCGAGGCATATGTTCTGCTTACGGCTGTTTGCAGGTGATAACATTAAACAAATGTTTGGTTAGTTCGGTACCGAGGCACGCCGACAATGACGGGTCCTGTAGTCCCGGCAATCACCGGCAATAGCACTATACCAGCAATTACTAACCATTGTGAGTATAGTACTTCTATCTTCTCTTTTACTTCTTGTTCTTCTGCTTTGTAGTGCTTGTATGGATTGTAAATATCGTGTTTAGTTGGGGTAAGTACGTATCTGTTTTTATTCTTGATGTCGTTTACAATGTTAGACTAATTATTTTGATAAAGTCTAGCGTTGTTGGCGTTAGTGTTATGATTTAATAAGAACCTAGTCCTAAAATGTTTAATTTGAATAACGTACATATAAAATGTGTTGCTTCGTAGGCAACAAATATATGACACATTGCTGCTTAAATAATTATGGGCTTTATAGGTTTAGATTTAATTGATTAGTATATCATATAAGCACTTCTGCACAAGGCTACAATTTTATTTGATGCCTACGAAGCATTTTGATCCAATTGTGTTTTAACATATACCCAAAAATCCTACAAAAACAATTTTTAACTTTTAAAATCAGCTTCTTACTCTAATACATCTAGGTTGCTTTCCAAACAATTTTCTTATACATGGAACAATTCACTCACATTTGCCTTTCACCCCACTATCCTCATACATTTTGCTACTTTACAAAGACATACATCGAAATTAAAAGATAGCAGTAGATAGGCGTTTTAGAGGATTTCAGCCCACTTACCACAATATTGTTTGAATTTTTACACATACATACTTTACTTACCTTTTGACTTTTTTTTTAAATTAGCATGATTTTGTGTATGTACTCCACCACAACTGCAGGTTTGACTCACAAAGAACACGCCACACCAAGTATATCTATAAACTAGGTGATTAGCTATCACGAATCACGAGTACAATAACTTGAATAATAGTGTCGTAGTTGTGTTGGTTTTGAAAATGGGTAAGAAAGTTATCAATGTGTGTGTGCACTTGGTCAAAGTAGATACCAAAAATATAAATCACATAAAAATATTTCCATTAATACAATTATTCTAATATTGTTATTTATTTTCAGGAAAATACATGTAATTTATTCATTCGTCGCATCCGTTGGGTTCCACTTCAAATGGGAAGCTGATCTAACGAACTATTTATTTATTAATATTAATGTACTAATAAATGTATTATTAAAATTATAATAGGCAATGAACGAAATATTACTCAATATACTTGATTGTCCTTTGAATAATAGAATTATTCAAATTGGCATGTATCTTAAAATAATAATATTATTGTAATCAAAATGTTAACACTGAAATTTATCGTGCTTAAAGTTGTGAAAAAAATACTTTAATATTATATGAACTTACTACGCATAATATACAAGGATTAGATAAAAATAAAACATTTAAAAAAATAATCATTCTTGCTTTGTCATCGGAATTATCGATAGAGAATAAAACTGAAAGGAATGGCTGTCTGACTAATTTGTTTGCGTGCCTTCAAAATATTTAGAAAATATGAATCTAATATACATTATCTATTCTTGAATATAATGGTTCTGTGTATGTAGTTATACAATCATCTATATTAGTTCAAATAATGCTCTTGGATTTGTCATGAAAACTTCCAAATGTAGTGGAATCTTTCTGATATTGTAAAATAGTTCTGTAACTCATAATATTTATCTAATTCCTAAAATTACCAATATGTTTTTCTTCATTGTACGTGTAACACTAATCCAAATGCAAAAATCGTAGAAAATAAAATGAAATATTAAAAAGTAACATAAAAAATTCTGCTTATTTTAAATTTTAACAGATCTTATGAAATTAGAGTTGATGAATTAGTTATAATTATTTTGAAAGTCCATTCGTATTTATTCATAGCGTCTTAGAGGTCAATTATTTGCCTAAACACAAATTATTATATTTTAGCTGCTTAAAAGTCAATTAAATTAGTAATGTTGATGATTTAATTATACAAAAACTATATTTTCTAAGACAGCGATTATGATAATTCAAAATTCTTTAGTGACGCCAATTTTGATGCGTATGTATTATTATGATGTACTGAAATTGTTTGTAACCGTAAATGCTTACAGTTTTTATTTGTGCCTCAGATTGTTGCCAATTTGCAAGTAATATAATATAATACGTGTATGACTACGAAAGGTTGTATTTTCTCCCTAGGTACGGTGTGAAATTGTAAGCAGTTACAAATGAAGGTGCCACTGACAATATTAGTTCTTTTATAAAATAAACGAGTGTGATAATTAAATGAGAATTTGAATCATAGAATTACAATTATTTGACTATTCGGTGTTGTGCTAATCGCTTGTCTTTTCAATGTAGTTATTAAATGTTTACTTAACTACAAGACTTAAGAGGGAAGTTATAAGACAAAATTCTATTATACACACAGTAGTGAATTATATTCTATCTATTTCATAGAGTATCTCATAGGATATCTAATAGAATTCCTGGTAAAGTGTACCTATACAACGTCTTATATATACATTCTCTTGTGCCCCATGACGGGTTGTGAAGTTCATCTATGCTGGCGTTATAGGCAATAATTAAAAATTCATATAATGTCTAGTATAATTATTATCTATAACGTAGCTTTAAAACGTCTTGAACTTATTTGCAATTATTGTGATTATAATATTTCTTCAAAATTTACTATTCATATAATTGCATTATGCAACTAGATTCAAATTTAAATTTTGAATTTAGCCAATGAGATTAAAATAATATAATCATTCTATAATGTAATTATTCAATGTTATACCGAAACCATTTATGTAATTAATTGTGTTTTTGGGTGTTACCTACGATTCATGAAGTTTGGTTTGTCAATAATATAATTTAATTTAAAAATTCAACGAATTTGGCGTGTAACCATTAAAGTCACTATTCATTATAAATGTTGTAATTATTTAAAAAATCTACTGTAAATGGAATTATTGATTATATAAAAATGTGATGAATATATACAGTGAAAAAAATGTTGTATTTTTCAACCCCTGACAGTAACAAGTTTATGGAAAATATATACCAAGAAATTGAATTGAAAAATATTATTATGCAAATAATTAATGCCCAAGTTGCAAGAAAAAGTTAGTAAACAATCTATTATTGAGGTCGCGGGTTCAATTCCCGCTTAAGACAAATCTTTGTGTGCATGAACATGGTGTTTCTATGTATAATAAATATGTATTTACAAAAGAAAAGTATATATGTATTAGTATCAGTTATTTTAGTACCCACAGTACAAGCTCTGCTTAGTTTGGGACTAGATGGCGTTGTGTGTAAGTTGTGAAATATTTATTTATTTATTTATTCAAAACCCCACAGAGATAAATCCAGAAATGCCGCACAATGAAAAAGTAAAAAGATTCAATCAGGATAATTTGCTCAATAAAGTTGAATAATGAAATGTTGTGTGAAATATTTATTCTCTTAAAGTAAAGAGTGAAATCACGAGGTCATTAAGGCGGTGCAGAGAGTTTCTGATAACGGAGGGCACCTCTAGTAAAACACCTCTAGTGAAACACCTCTAGTTTTATAATAATATTGAAGCCGCTCTGATGGTAGATGGTTGTTCTATGTAATGAGTTGTTATACTTATCTTCAAAAAGAAAAATAAATGTCTGCACGTGTGATGTAGTGGTTTAAGCGGTCGCCTTGTCGCTCTCCACTGCACTGGTGCTGTGGGTTGGACCCCCTCATAGGACAAATCTTTGTGGAATTTGCAAATATTTGTTTTGAGACTGGGTGTGCTTGAGTGAGTGAATGTGTGTATTTGGCCTTGTCATTGAGACCATTGGATAGTGTAATTGCTTCTGGCGTTCTATCTAATGTAAAAAATCCAAATTTATCTTTATTTATCTTTATCAATTTATTGGAAGATGGGCCATATTAACAATCATGAGGTCTTCTTTATTTTATTTAGGACACATTAACATTTTTAATTTCAATATACAAGTCAATTAAGGAGGATTTACTAAATAACAGCCTCGATGGTCTAGTGGTTAGCGTACACGCCTCTCACCGCAAATCAGAATAGCAGCCCGGAGTTGGAATTCTGCCCGGTGGATAGCGATAGGCAAACTCCCTATCCCATGTAACCTAAACATAACATGCGATGTTTGAGTGTTGTACACCTCTGCCACACCCTTCTAAGTAATATAGGCGTGATGTTATGTTTATGTTTAAGTATTCATTTCCATAGAGTCTTCTAAATTGAAAATGACAGGTTACATTACGGGCAAGGTGTCGAAACGCATGATATGAACACTAACATTGGTAAACACACCACAGACCGATCCAAATTAATGGACCTACAAACAAAAATAACCCTTAAAATATTCATGATAAAGCCTCGTTTACTTTATTGTTTTTAATCTGCACTCTGTTCCTAGTCATAGACTAGACCATAGAGAATGATGTGAGAGCTCGCTAGCTTTCTCTTTGATACTTGGCCGCCATTTTGAGTTACAGTAATGGCCGATATGACGTGAGTTATGCGCCCGTGTCATTTGGAGTTAACTAATGTTGGTAGTGCTAGTGCCGTTAATGCAGGCTAAATCTATAAGTAAATATCGTAATTCATAGACAAGTCAAGGAGTTTGATTGATGGATGCTTGTACTTGTCAAATGGTTGTAATTGGCGCCAATTGTGACAGTTCATGAAAGTTACTGCCTGAAAAGTTACAAGCGTGTACCTTATTAGAAGGAATACGTACGTTTTAGCGCGTCTGATTTATTGAATAACAGGAATATGGCATTGCTAAATAATAAATAAGTTTGATGTCTAGCGACCATATAGTTATATCCATATAGTTCACCATATCAGGGAAAAGATAACGATTCGTAGTGTAATAAAGTGTCCTCATATCGACGTGTTGCTCGGGAGTGAATAAGTCAATGTATTTCAAGATTCTATATACTGAAACTTTTCATTATGAAACGAATCTTACGCTTCAGCCTCTGATTCACAGCATTTATTTGCGTTGTTTTCGTGTGCACGTTCATAATATATGGTACATTATAATAGTAATGTAAAAAATATCTTGGTTTTCTTTTACGTCGACATACAAAAGACAATAAATATAATTTTACAAAAAATACGACTCAAATTACAAGAATTGCGCTAATAATACTTAAGTCATTTTTAACGTCTTGCCTCATCTGTGTATAATTATATCTAAAGAATTATCCCCGTACTCCCAACCGTTGAGGAGTTGTAATTTCCAGTATCATGCAAATATACGAGTAGCTTTAGGTAAAATATAGAAGCCTTAAAAAATATGACGGTTGCTCTTGTTTTCTCTAGTATCCCATCATCAGATCGTGATGTGATGAGAATGGGGGGACCACATGACAAGTATACCTACTCTTTCAGACAAAAACAACTTTTCAAATCGGTCCAGGCGTCTTCGTGTAATAGGCAAACATTTAAAAAAATACATTCGAATTGAGAACTTCCTCCTTCTTTTGTTTTGAAAGCATTTAATAAATACGCATTGCAGCAATACGTTTCAAAAGAAACTTAATTCCGCAACGCGAAAACATAAAAAAGTTAAAAACAAAACACAAAATAGAAACATCAGCATCGACACCTATTCGAAAGGTGGTCGAAGATCCAAAGTCCTGGCTGAAATTTCAACCGCATATAAAGTGATGCAAAAATGCATCGAGAACACAATATTTTGTTCAACGGACGGCCAATTAGTTTCTCTGTGGGAACTGTCTAAGAAACAAAGCGTGTTGTATTACATACAACTGTTCTTAAATTGCGCTCGATAATTACCTACTATTTGTTCTCGTGCGTTCATAACTCTATGGTTTCTCGTCTTAATAGGGGGATTATCTTGTTATGGTTTAAAGTAAATTATGGAGAATATGATTTTATGTTTAGACTTGACAAGTGGAAATGGAGGAATATTCGTATGGGATAGTATAATATGTTATTGTATGTCACGTATTCTTAATATGCGTTATAGTTTTAAATTTTTAGTATCATCGATTTTTGAGTCAGTCAGTTACGCTTTAAAGTTTAATAATTTGAATATTTCAGAGTTTTTTTTTATACTGACCTCCAAACCTGTATTTGATTACGCTCACGGTCATCATCCTGCTTCAGGTTTCTCCTATCATTACATCATCTATCTGTCTTTTATTCTTAAGTTATCTAAATCCCAACCCAAAGTTCTGCATTTGCGAAATATGGCGCGGATGGACACTGAAACTATAAACTTAAACCTTTAAAACTAACCACGACTGTTTATGACAAGGTCAATGTATTCGACAATATCGATCTTGCGTCAAAAAAAATTAGCCTAACAGGCCTATTTCCAATATCTTTACTCTAGGCATGATAAAAGTCTTCGCTCTTTTAACAATCTTCTCCTCTTGTGTCCTTCTCATACTTCGTCTTTACGTAATTCTTCCTTTTTTGCTCAGTCTATACTTCTTTGGAATTCTCCCCCTTTCGAGATTAGGATAATAAAATGCATAACTTCTACCAAGTGACATTCAGAGCAGAGCCATTAAAGCGTTGAATTGTCATTTTCAATTGTATATACATTTATAAGTATTTATTTTGTATATATAATATTAAGTGTACAACATGTTTACATATTGTACGTATATACTTATTGTATATAATTTATTATTATAAGATCATATAATATGGATTTAGTATATTGGTATTAAGTAATTTAAGAAGTGTAGTTTAATCTCTTTTTTTTAACTTCTATTTCCGCATCTACCTTTGTCATCTCTGCACCACCTAATGGTTGACTGGCACTGGTAGAGAATGCCTTTGGCACTAAGTCCGCCATTGTACAATTGATATGTGCAAAAGGTCTAAAAATAAAAATCATTTATTTAATCGGAATAATTTTATTATTTCTTAACCATGACCTGTGGAATAAACTAACATTTTATATCAAAATTCTGAGTCGGTTCACAAATTCGCCCAACTTATTCATCCAAGTATTCCCTGGTAGTGGATCCAGAATCATAATGCTCGTAGATCTGAAAGAGTCGGCCGGGAGATATTGAATTTAGTGTGAACACTCCGAGCATTATTTAATTGCGTGTCAGCGAGGCGCCTGCGCGGTGAGAGGTGATACATAGTGCGCAGGATTTAAAATGGGCTGGACAAAAGTTGGATAAAGTTTTAATTTAATAATTTAGGATAAACCACCAGATAAATTACATCATTTCATTAACAACAAGCACGTCGTACATCAAACCAACGAGCATGTATGACGACATGTATGAATGTTGAGGAAGCGAAAGAAGTATGAAAGGAGACAGGGGGTCAAAAAAATACTTTTCAGTTTCATAATGTCAAATAAAAATTATAACAGTTGAACTGGCATACACCCATTTATTATAATTTGTATGTTACAAAAAACATTCTATAAGTTAAAATCATTTTGGTTGACGTAAATAATTGTCTATTGACAAAATACATTACCAAGTAGAATCTGCAATGTTTGCGGGCAAATAAGCAAATTTATTTTACTGGCAGCAAAACTAACAAACGAATCGGTCATAAAATCCCACATTGCACTCGTTACACTTTGTCTGCAGTATTTGCACTGGCGCAGTGTGCAGTGATAGTTCGCGGTAATGGTACTGTCAGGTGTTTGAAGAGCACATATCGTTGTTTATTTTTAAATTCCTTGAACTCTACACTACGCGTATTTGTTTATTTTTGTCCTAACGACCTCGCGCTCCGGCCCACTGTGCTTGCGCTAAGTTAAAGTGTTTGATACAGTTAGAAAATGGAGTTTTATTAAATCAAGTAGAACAGATAGACTTAAGCTATAGTCGATGGGGTCATAGGTTATTTAAAAACGATTAGATGTTTCATGTTTTGTAGTGTAAACGGTGAAATGGAAACTTTGGAGGTATTGTTGCAGTGTGATTCTCACAGACATCACTGAAGTTTTATTGAATTAAGAAAACTAACCATAAATTTTCAATTTAGGAAATAAGTCGTGTTCAAGCGCCTCATGGCCCCAGCCTATGAAAATAAATGATTTGAATTTGAAGTAGATATTAAGATTCTATAACTCAGATATGTCACGTCTATCACTTCAATGTACTTTCTTTTTGGATGCAGTTTTATTTTTTTTTAACTATTTTTTGTTTTTTTTTATTTTATTAATTCAAAAGGTTGCGTAGTAGGTTTAGGTTAAAAGTGTAATACTAAACTTTCATCCTTCTACACTGAGTATTTCTTGCATTGGTCATAAAGTTTTTGATAAGTAATCTACAACTTTTTAAACGATAATAGAGTTAGATATAAGCGTCTTTTAATATGAAAATGTATTTATTATATACAACAATACAATAACAACATTTTCTCTAACCTAGGTTCTAAGAAAATTTCACCATCACTCCACATCCCAGTATAATAATTCCCCACACATCAAGCCGCTTCGTCCTTATTACAGGACGAGGCAAACACCTCGTTAGATGTAACGTAATAATCGCAATTTGCCGGTACCTACAGGCCACACGAGATGGAACATAATGTAACAGTTAACCAAGGTTTCATGTAACTAGGAAGGGTTACATTTTACTTTGTTGTTGCGTGGAGATATAAAGTTTTGTATACTAACAATATACGCCACGTTTGTACTCAATAGGCGCCAAAATTAATCGACTGATCTTAGTGAACCTTTGGAGGGATTGTTTCAGTGTGAATCCCGCAGATATTATTGATTTAAATAATAATACTAACCATAAAATTTAAAGTTAGGAAATAAGTAGATTTTAAGATTTTATAACTCAGATATGTCACGTCTATCTCTTTAATGTACTAATTCCTTTTTTGACGCACAGTTTTTTGTTTTTAACTATTTTTTTCGTTTTTTTTTATTTTTATTAATTCAAATGGTTACGTGTGCATACGTAGACATGCCAATCTTTAATCCTACTACACTGTATACTTCTTGCATTGGTCATAGAATTTTTGGATAAGAAATCTACAACTTTTTATCGATAATCGAGTTAGATATAAGACTCTTAATTTGAATGTACTTATTAGATACAAGAACACAATGACAACATTTTACCCAACCCAAAGGTTCTAAGAAAATTTTACCATAACAGTTATTCCCCACACATCAAGGCGCTTCGTCCATATTACAGGACGAGGCAAACACCTCGTAAAGATGTAACGTAATAATCGCAATTTGCCGGTACCTACAGGCCACACGAGATGGAACATAATGTAACAGTTAACCAAGGTTTCATGTAACTAGGAAGGGTTAGATTTTACTTTGTTGTTGCGTGGAGATATAAAGTTTTGTATACTAACAATATACGCCACGTTTGTACTCAATAGGCGCCAAAATTAATCGACTGATCCTAGTGAAAATTGGTATGGAATTATTTTAAGCCCCTAAGAAAAATTGGCTACTTTTTATCGACGGAGGTACCACGCGGGTTGAGCCACGATCGGCAGCCCTACCTTTCACCTATTATGTTTAGGTCCTTTGGGATAGAAGGTGAGCCTATCACCATCCACCGGGCACTATTCTAATTCCGTGCCGTGAATTTCCTGACGTATACTTTGCCCGACCCGGGAATTAGATCTGAGACCCCACGGTGAGAGGCGCATGTATGAACAAAATGTGTAGTGAATTTCACTTCCGTAGTACATAAAAAATATACCTCCGCGAATTTTTCCTCACTTCTTACATATTATACGAATTTTAAAGCTTGTGATGCTAATGAAATTAAAGGAGAAGGACCATGGTCCCACCCTCCAATAGCTACATGTGTACGTCATTGTGTAGGTTTTTATAAGCTAAACAAAGTTAATATGGCACCAAGTTCCAAATGTTAGTCCGTTTTGAGCTATGCGGTCTCAAAACTGTTAACTGCTACCCGCTTCAACTTTACTGCTTCCCTCCTGTAATGTTTTTAAAAGATAAATAATGAACATTCAACCATTCCTAATTTGTTTAGTTAATAAAACTGTTAATTACTAAAGACTTACGATAATACTTAGCTGCTAGATTTAAAATTACCTACTCAACTTCATTAAGTGCTAACTTAATAGGGAAATATACCTGTTAGAAAAAAAAACTTCTCAACGGTATCGATTAGGTCTAAAGCCAAACTGAAATACTGTGTGTGACTAAGTGACTTATCACTGATCGCACAGATGGCGCTGTAACCAAGTAAGGTTTGTATAACAAGAATATTTACCTAATAAGTAAGCACTTTTAGTGCTGTTGAGGGTTGGGTTGAGAGATTTCGAATCAAGCAGCATACGAATCCATGCAGATTGAGTCCCGCCAGATTCTTAATTTTCAACCTTAATATTGTATAACTTACGATAATGTCACCATGACCTTGATTCACTAGTAATACGCATTAGGAACTACCTGAGCTTATAGGTAAAGAGGTAAAATATAATATAATATTGGCTAACGCAAGCACAGCTGGATCGGATAGTTAGCTAAATTGTTCCATATCATACAGTCAATTTGCCGCCACTTAGGGCTGCGCGCATAACAAGCGAAGCTAAAGCTATCGCTTCATACAATATAATATTATCTGCATAAAATGACGGTATTGTACCGTATTACATGAGATATTATGTGTTACATGAAGTTACATCAAAGTTTTGTACATGTTATAGCTTGGCCGCTTAAGAATTTAGCTATGGTCTTTTGGTAGAAAGCGTATACAATATTAGAAACTTTAGGGTTAGGACAAAGCTTCCAGTAACACTGTCTAGTGTTACTGGAAGCTTTGTCCTATTAATATCATCATCGTAACTTATATCTGCCAGTTCATTATGTTGCACTAAATAAACGACGACTCATTTAATTGTTTTATTTCTCTTTTCTCTTTTAAAAAACGACACCCGCACTATAAATAACTGCTGTGTCGCGGGGGAGTTTACAGACTTACATTACACACTCACAAAGTACATCCAGAGTCAGAACAAATCTTTGCGGATGACACAAAGATTCGTCCCGTGTAGATCGAATCCACAACACCAGCGCCGTTGAAAGCGTCTAGGCGACCGCTTTAACCACGACGCCAACCGAACACTCAACGTGTGTATTACAAGATTATTCATATAGTGTTAAAACAGTCCTACCTAATAACAATGTATCCTCGATTTAGTTATTTTTATAGCATTTAGCTATGCTTAGCAAATTATACTAAGAAACAGTTGAAAAAGATATGGGACCGGCAGGATTTGAACCTGCGACCTTACTGCACACCGGGCAGCCGCTCTTAGCCATCTAGCTACGGTCGCCTCTTACCGGCACCCTAAATTTCTCAACTGTATGATACGTCATTTCGTGACGTCACGTTCATCCATTTGTTCCTATCTTAAGTAGGATACAAACCAACATGGCGAAGTTACATTCAGCACAAATGTTGTAACGAATGAACGTGTACGATATTTTAACTTTGATTATTTTTATAGCATTTAGCTATGCTTAGCAAATTATACTAAGAAACAGTTGAAAAAGATATGGGACCGGCAGGATTTGAACCTGCGACCTTACTGCACACCGGGCAGTCGCTCTTAGCCATCCAGCTACGGTCGCCTCTTACCGGCACCCTAAATTTGTATCTGTATGATACGTCACGAAATGACGTATCATACAGTTGAGAGCAGTAAGGTCGCAGGTTCAAATCCTGCCGGTCCCATATCTTTTTCAACTGTTTCTTAGTATATCCTTGATTTAATTAAAGATTTTAAAATGCACCTCACTCAAACTATATCATTGATTATTTTTCATTAGATTGAAGCCTGATACAGCCTAAGTTAAACACTTTTTTATTAGATATAGCTTTTTTTTACCATACCAATATTTGATATGTGACTGTGGAGCAAATACCTAACTTTACAATCACAATACAATCCCAGTAAGCGAATCAGCCGCCAACAGCAACTATTGCGAGTATTATTGTAATACAACAGTAATGCATTTTATATTGTTTATCGTATAACCAGGAGAATAAAAGGTAAAGCCATGGAAGGAGTAAAATTTAATTTGCTTATATTTTGAAAGCCTGAACTTACGTTATCATATTGAAGACGAGATTATAAACAAAAGATGACTCTACAGCTAAATAAAAAGAGATGTGTTTCTAAACGGATCTGACGGGAATGATATGAAAATGGTAGCAGAGCTCTTATGGACGAGTTCGAGGGTGGCAGCACCACCGTCTCATCTTTAATCTGCCGCAAAATATTAGTGCTTGTACTACTGTTATGGTTTGGTGGTAAGATTAGGCCCTGAAATTACTGGCACATGAGATATAACACCATAGTTCTTGGATTGTTGATATCCATGGTCTATCGTTACCACTTACCATCAAGTGGACAATAAGTCTGTTCACCACATACGCCGTAAAAAAACTAAAATAAATTAAAATAGCCGGTGTAACTCATTTGCCGAAACGTATAGCCAAAAGGTAAATAATATGTGTATATATAATGACTGTTTAGTACTGTAGTTTTTGCTTTGGATAAGAATTCGTGGTCATGTACGCAACATGACCACGAATTTTTATCCAAAGCAAAAACTTGTAACTTATAGTTTTAACAAAATAAGGGTCAAGATAACTGGAACGCTATCAACCTTGAAGTTTCGGTTTGTTTATGGGTTTGATTTGGTTTCAGCTTATGGCTGTTTATTCTAAGTCCAGGATATTTATTGGACGCCAACTTAGACCAGCTTGACGAGGACTGGCTTCCTTCGAGGTTACGGACCCCTGATGAAAGAGGAATAAACTCTTGTTAATATGGTCAGAGGATGAGAAAACTTTACTTGTGCGATTCAGGACTCTTTTGTGTTATAACCACGTGACTTGCGTGACCAGTCGACCCTTCGTTTGGTGTGTTTAGTAAAGAAAGATATAAAAAACACTTCTAAACTATTTTAAATATAGAGGTCCTAACATTATTTTTAGCTACGTCTATTTTAAATTGCAAGATTAAATGCTAGCTAGTTGCAAAATTACATGATGAGATCCAGGAAAGAGAAATGGACAAGTGCCATAACAGAGTGGTTCCCACGAAACGGCAAACGTTGAAAAGGACGGCAGGTGACACGTTGGGAGGATGAT
This sequence comes from Hypena proboscidalis, assembly GCA_905147285.1. NCBI lineage: Eukaryota > Metazoa > Arthropoda > Insecta > Lepidoptera > Erebidae > Hypena > Hypena proboscidalis. The sequence continues at coordinate 6,926,653 of LR990147.1, forward strand.
CTACCCAAGGGTGCCTATATCAAGGGACAACCTGGCTTACCGATGTCTTAATGAAGAAACAAAATTTTATGTAATCAAAAATATTATTGTTAAGTTGTTGTTGTAATAAAGGCTATTTTTATTTTTATTTATTTTATTTTAGTCGCAAAATGTTCTTAAATCGTACCAAATCATTTAGTGTTTATCAGATCAGAAAAATATGGCGTTACTTATAAAGAATCGAGATCGACTCAATAAATGCACCAAAATTTGGGTCAAAGTAACAGGCAGATTATAACACCACCTAGAAGTTTCGGTTTGTTTATAAGTTCTATTTGGTTTTAGCAGATGGCTGTCTACTCTAAGGCCAGGATATTTTTGATCGTAAACTTAGACTAGCTTGACAAAGACTGGATTTTTTAAGGCAAAAAACTCGAGATAAATAAGAAATAGCTCAGGTATGGATGGTAAATGAATGAGAAAACTTCATTTGTTGATTGAGGAGATTTTTGTGTTGTGATCACGGGATTTCTTGATCGACGAGTCGAGATGTTAGAATGTTGAGGAAGTGAAAGAAGTATGTAAGGAGCAAAGCACATGGCGTTGATGATATGATTTGATAAACACTAAACGGTTTTGTACGATCTGAGAACATTTTGCGACTAGCTAACGTTGAATCTAGTAATCGAAAATAGAAGCAGGTGAAAATCATGTTAAGGCCTCCAAATTTTAATAGTTTTAAAGTGTTTATCATATCTTTCTTTATTAAGCACATCTAACGAAGGGTCAACTGAATACGCAAGTCACGTGGTTATAACACAAAAGAGTCCTGAATCGCACAAGTAAAGTTTTCTCATCCTCTGACCGTATAAACAAGAGTTATTCCTTATACGTCAGGGGTCCGTAGCCTCGAAGGAAGCCAGTCCTTGTCAAGCTGGTCTAAGTTGGCGACCAATAAATATCCTGGACTTAGTAAAGACAGCCATAAGCTGAAACCAAATCAAACCCATGAACAAACCAAAACTTCGAGGTTGATAGCGTTCCAGTTATCTTGACCCTTATTTTGTAAAAACTATAAGCAACAAGATTTTGCTTTGGATCCGAATTCGTGGTCATGTACGCATACAGTACTAAATAGTCTTACATTTTCTAGGATCTAAACACGTCATGACATTACTATTTAATAAGCCTGGGCTTTGACTGTTATTTAGAAAAGAAATTACTATATTTCTGAACGGTCACCTACATCAAATTTTTAAGCAAATAGATATTGTACTTTCTCAAATAGATTATTTAGATATTATCTCCTCATATTCAAACACTAATATCGTCATTGTCTGATAAATTAAACCGATCGTAATCATTTAATTGTTAGCGCAGATAGCATATCCTATTGTTTGTGTATCACTACCGGTGGTACGGTCAAATGCCAGTCTGGTTTTAAGGCCATTAAGTATGCGTGATATTAAAATGAGCAACGAGCGAAAAATAAGGGTATAAAATTGCAGTTCTGGTAAAATAATAAGGATGACCGTATGACTGCTAAGTCAAAGGACTTAGGTTCAAACCTACGGCACACAACTCTGTCAATAAATCTATATGATTCGTTTTTTTGAAGATATGTGTGTATCATATAAATTATCGCTCGCTAACAGCGAAGGAAACATCGTAAGGGAACTTGGATGCTTGAGAGTGCTTATGAACTGCTCAAGGGTAGTGTGAAGTCTACTCATCCGCACTTGGTCAGCTTGGTGGACTAAGGCCTAATCCTTCTCATCATGAGAGCCCAGCAGTGGGACATGTATTAGATACAGAGCTACTATTATTTATTAGGGTGATAACTATGATATTATATAAGTATCATGGTAGGAGCTATTTGATTTCAACACGTGTCATCTTATTCGTTGCCCTTGCTTTGTTCTGTAAAAACTTATACAATTTGCTCATGAATACAACCCTAACATAATTAAACTGGATATACTGGTTATTGTAAACCTAAATACCATTACAATGATACTATTGTTAAAAGGGAGATATGAAAGCAGTTAAAATCAAGGGGATCTCTTGGGTATCACGTGGTCAAGGCACAAAAGAATCCTGAATCGCGCAAGTGAAATTTTCTTATCCACGCACCATATAAACAGGAGATATTTCTTATTCACCAGGGGTCCATAGCCTTGAAGAAAGCCAGTCCTCGTCAAGCTGGCCTGAGTTGACGACCAATACTATATCCTGGACTTAGAGTAAGACAGCCATAAGCTGAGCCAAATCACACACCTAAACAAACCGAAACTTCGAGGTTGATAGCGTTTCAGTTATCTTGACCCTAATTTTGTTTAAAGATATTTTTTGTCTTTACTACATTAAAATTCATCATTTAAACGACAGATTGGTCTTTTCTATTAAGAAGCACTGCAAAGCTAATTTGCCAACTTCATCAATAATATTTTTTAAATAATTTAGCAGCTTGTTCAAATGTATCATTTTGTTAAATTTGAATAAACTTAAGTGTTTTTATCTCTGTAAGGAGCATAAAACCAACTGAAAAGGGGGAAATAACAAAGAAACAAGTATTTAAATACCATCTTGGATTCAAGATCACGTATCGTTATAACACAAAAGAGTCCTGAATCGCACAAGCAATATTTTCTTATCCACTCACCATAAAAACAAGTGTTATTCCTTATTCCTCAGGGTCCATTACCTCGAAGGAAGCTAGTCGTCGCCAAGCTGGTCTGAGTTGGTGACCAATAATATATCCTGGACTTAGAACAGTCAGCCATAAGCTGAAACCAAATCAAACTCATAAACAAACCGAAACTTCGAGGATGATAGCGTTCCGTTATCTCGACCTTAATTTTGCAGATATTTTTAACTTGTAAATATAGTTTATTTACTGCTCAGCTACATTTAATTAAACATGAATTAAGCAGCTTGTTCAGATGTATAATTTAGTTCACGTGGTTATTATACAAAAGAATTCTGAGTCGTACTTGTAAAGTTTCTTATCTACGTTACGATTTATACGAGAGTTATTCCTTATTCATCAGGGGTCCAGTACCTCGAAGGAAGTCAGTCCTGGTCAAGTTGGTCTGAGTTGATGATTGAGTGGAAATAAAAAACTTAGATGATAGAAAACCGAGAGATAATAACCCAAATCAAGAACTAAAACTTCGGAGGAGAATGTAGCCTATCGGTCATTTGCAATTTTTTTGAGGTTCTAGTTCTTCTAAGTAGTTAAAAAACAGAATTATCACAAAATAGGATCCAATGAAATGACGTAGAACATTATTTATATTTTTTTTGTAATATGCAAAATGCCTATATTTTTTGGTTAAGATACATATATACTCGTAAGTCGTAAGTAAACTTAGGCTGGACTTCTCACTTAGTCACTTTTGGGTTTAGCTAAAATTATAGAGCTTGTATGGAATCGCTCTTTTCATGACCGCGTCCTAATTCGCATACAGACAATTAACCCTAACACGCGGGAGGTGTGACGCGTCGACGCCTGCGATTTATGAGCTCCTAGTACCTCATTCTTGTTACCGGAGCCTACGTTATTACCGGCATTTAAGTAATTATTCGCTAACTGCTAGATTATGCACTGCCTCGGTCCGCCCCCGTCAGCACGGCTTGTCACTTTTGACATTTCAATTCGACTGTGATGTGGTTATCATACAACCTAGTAACATAGAAACGTCAATATCTTTTGTTTTTTGACGTTTCTTTGTTAATAATTACGTCATAGTCTAATCGAAATGTCAGAAGTGACAAGCCGTGCTAAATAGGCAGTTATTGAAGCTAGCTTATATACGGTTGCGTATTGAAAAGTCTTAGCAGACGTTGTAGTGTAAGACAGACAATATAATTATGTTTATTTTATGTATGCAATGGCGCGAATTATTACTATTTGTTTGTACCCAATAGGGACCAAAACTTATTGATTGAAAATTGGTGTAGAATTAATTCAAGCTCCTAAGTAAAACTTAGGCTACTTTTTATCTACGAAGGTACTACGCGAACACGATCGGAGGCTAACTGCTAACGTGTGGCAGAGGTGTACAACACCCACATTGTAACTGTTTTGTTTAGATCCCATGAGATAGGGGATGAGCTTATCGCCATCCACCGGGCGCAATTCCAACTCCACGCTGCTATTAAAAACATTCTAGACGGAAAGTTCACAAATAACAGTTTGCCCGAGCTGGGAATTGAATCCAAGACCACGCGGTGAGAGGCGCACACGCTAACCTAAACCATCGAGGCAGTAGCAGCATCGGAAGCTAGTTTATTATAAATCTACAAGCTGACCCGACAGACGTTGTCCTGTCTTAACTATGCAAACATTCTCTGTGATGATATTTGCAGCACGCATTATGTCAATGTTATGTCAAACCCCATAAAGTTACATAGTTACAATCAAAAAGGTCATATTATCAAAAGCGCTAATGTGTGTATTTTTAATGCCACATTATAGAAAAATAAAAACAAAAAATTTTAATGGTGAACAACCCTTATCACTTAGGGGTACGAAAAATAGATAGTAGCAGATCCTCAGACCTAATGAATATATGCATAATATAAAATTTGGTAAAAATCAGTAAAGCCGTTTCTGAGGAGTAAGGTAACTAACATTGTGACACGAGAATTTCATATATAAGAAGATAAGATTTAAATAAGACTTTGAAGAAATTGTTTAAAACAGCAGCATCAAAGCAATCTCATAAACGCCTCTTCTTCAAAAAACTATCTTCATAGTAGGGTTCAATCCCTTTGTAGTATAAAATCGATTCAGTATTTACAATAACGAGTTGACTATTAGAGCTAAGTGCCCCTGTTTCGTGGGACTACAGACTTCGCCGCTCGCAGGTTAAGTGGGCCCTACAATAAAATTTTAGTGTCGACCAACGACGGTAAGGATAGTTATAACTAAATTGAAGACCGTGGTAGGGTTTAAAAGTTTTTTTGTTTTCAAATGGCGATGAATTTTAACTGCAAAGACATACTTTTTATTTTTAAATGATTGTATACGTGAGCGAAGCGTCGTTTTTACAAACCGAACAAGGTGATCAGGTTTATTTGGTAAATAAATTCTTTTTGAATTGAAAGCCAATAACTACCAACAACTAATCTGCTAATGGTTTATAAAACCGATTGCAAAAGGGAGCTTAAAAAAAAGAAAACTTTTTAAAATTAGACACGTTTTTAATAAGCTTCCTTTTGCAAGCGGTACTTTTTTAATAACGTAGTACAAGCAAAAACTTATTATACAGTTTATTTTAAATTATAATATTAAAGAGCATTTAATGTTTGCGGCTATTAAAATTTTACAAAAAAGGAGTATTAAAAGTAATGTCAAATTGATTCAATGCACTTTTATTATATACGCATATTTCGATGATTTGATGTTTTTACTAGAGCAGTTACGTATACCAAATGATAACACTACTCGAAAAAAGAGGCAGTATCTTTCTATGTTTATCTAGGTGTTAGTAATAGTTGCCCGCGACTTTGCCTGCGTGGGATTAATTGATTCCTGCGTGCTACCCCGGCAACGATGCTGCCCGTTCCCATAGGTTGCAGCGAGAGTTAAATAAAATTTACAACACCATCTATTCATATTTTGCGTTGAGTTAATAATAATTTAATTCTTTAAATGCAGGATAACACTTATTTAGAATCCCTATATAGAAATTAATGTAAGAATAAGAATAAAAATACGTTTATTTGTCTTTAAAATACATAACGATTTACAGTTGAATCCTTATACAATAGGGTAACCTAACTTAAATTACTCAAGTGATAATCGATGAATTAGTATAACAGGTGAGATAGTTGTAGTACATAAATGTCATTAGTAGGTACACATTGCAAGAAAGAGAACAACTATCAACAATCATATTGATAGTTGATCTCTTATCTCCTCCATAATGATAAAAAAAAGAAAAGAAAAATTGGCCTTAACTATATTATGTGAAAGTTCATATCTTAATTCTTTCACTTAAGATTAATTATATGAAATTTCGTGCTTCTAACTTCAAAAAGAACGGACTGCCTTTTTTTTTTTTTTTATACTTCTTCCACAGCGAACGAACGTGTAGTCCACCTGATGGTAAGTGGAGTACCGCCCATGGACATCAACAATCCACAAAAGCAGATTATAGATGCGTCGCTGCAGCTGTGGACTACGGTGTTATGCCTCATGTGCCAGTAATTTCAGGTCCTGATCTCACCACCAAACCGGAACACATTAATGGAAGCACTACACTGTTTGGCGGCAGGTTAAAGGTGAGACGGTGGTGCTGCCGCCCTCGAGCTCATTCACAAGAGCTCTACCACCAGCCATACAACCATTCAACCTTTAATTTACCCCCTTTGGCAAGGAATTTTCAAAAAGTCTAGGCTCTGCATTAATGAATCAGTTAGTCAGTCAGCCTGGCGAGCAATTATCTATATGTAGAAATATAAAGCAGTTTCGCGATGTAGATCATAAGCAAGTCACACCCAGGTGGCTTGGACCCACTTCCCAGCCATGAGACTAACATATTAAAGTCCCATATCTCGATACACAAACCTGACGCAAACCTCGTTATTTTATTCAGTGAACAACTTCATCTAGCAGTGAAATACGGAGTTAATTAAAGAGAAGTCTTAACATCGATATAGCTGTCTCTTTTTAACGTTTGAGAGTTACATGCTCTGTTTCATTATTATTACACTGTTGAGACTTAAGGAAAGAGATTGACAACATTTTGGTTTAACTGAAAAGTGAATTCGTAAATTGAAGCGGTTTGGCGATTGTTGCGAAATAACATCTCATGTAATACATAATAATACATATTTTTAACACGCTTATATTAGCTTCACCTGTATGTTTGTTTGTTTGTTTGTTTGTTTGTATGTAACCGACTCCTTTGGACTCGATTTTGACCCACTTTAAACGGACAGATTTCATTCAAATTTTGCACACCTGTCAAAGATCGATGACAATGCAATAATTCGATAAAAAAAATTAAAAATATATAAAAAAAAAAAAAAAAAAAAAAAAAAAAACGCTCTTATAAATAAACCAAACTAAAAAGTAGAAAATAAATAATATTTAAAAAAAACTAAAAAACACGCTTTTAAAGTACTTCTAACTAAAAAGTGAAAATTATTCCTAATATAAGCTGAAAAAAGCGTGGGGCGCTCTGTGCCATATTTTTCGTCTATCGAGCAACCCACGCTTTTTTCAGCTTATATTAGGAATTATTTTTCACTTTTTAGTTAGAATTACTTTAAAAGCGTGTTTTTTAGTTTTTTTAAACTATTATTTATTTTCATTATCTACCACATAGTAAACAGTACATGTAATTTATAGTGTAACACAGTACGCCCTGATGGTTTAGTGGCTATCGTATGCGCCTCTAACCAAGTCTCGGATCGGTTTCCAGCCAAAGTTTTATTTGTAATCTTTCCGTCAGGAAATTTTCATTAGCAGCACGGAGTTGGAATTGTGCCTGGTGGATGGCGATAGGTTCACCCCCTGTCCCATGGGACCTAAACATAACTGTTGAAATAAAGGTGTAGTACCACACCCTTTTGGGTTATAAAGCCGTGATGTTATTATGTTATGTCACAGTAAATATTTTTCTCGAGTAATGAATGTCAATTTATACGATTACCAAAATTTACTTGCCTTTGATGTTGGATTTGGAATATAACTACCTTCTTCGTAATCGTTTGGATTCCAAAATGTACAAACTAAACAAATAACCAAGCGAAGCCAAAATTAGATTAAGTCATATATTGACGGGTTTAACGGGTTTTACCGATTCACTTGTATTTTTTGAAACGACGCCCGCACCAAGAATAAGTCCTGTGTCGCAGGGGTCAGAACAAATCTTTGCGGATCACACAAACCGAATCGATTGGGGATCGAACCCACAACACCAGCGTATTTGAAAGGGGCGGTGCAACCACTTTAACCACTACGCCAACCGTGCAGTCAAATAACCAAGCAGCGAGTTCATTTGCCAATATTGGCAAATGAACTCGCTGCTTGGTTCTGCTACACTCCACTCCACTTCAAAGGAAACGCAGGCTAAGAACTTCTTTGGATATGGCCATGTTTGAGATATAAATATTTTTATTTAATCATTTATTTAACCAACCTGCATACTTGAAAGTAGACAGGTTGTCGTCCCCTGCACCCCAGTATGAGTAGCCGCATTTGCACATTCGATAACATCGTCAAAGTGACATAAAATTGTACCGGCAGCGCTCAGAATAGCTACCTCCGAGTATCGTACCCGAGTACTGGTACGAACGACAGTGCTCGGTTTTGAGGTGCTTTGTATTTGTAGTTTTAAATTTGTATTCTGAACTAAAGACTAAGTTGTATAGAAGTTTCACTTTTCAAAAATTTGACAACGGGTCTAAATCACGTATCTATTATTAAGGTAAATAAATACCTATGCTAAACGTTTCGAAATGACTTGGATTATTCGTGGTCATGAGCCGACTGGTGAAGCTTAGCGTCGTCTCCGTGAAGCGCGAATATTGTCCAGTACCCTCACTTGATTCGACCACGAATGATGCAAGTCATTTTGAAACGCTAAGCATAGGTATTTATTTACCTTTATAATAATTACGCCATTTAGACCGTTATCTAATTTTTAAGAGAAGTTACTTTTCATATTTCTATCGATAAAATTGGTAATTATGGCATGCAAAAATATTTAACTATGCCAAAGTACATACTGTAGATACAAAACTGATCTTTGATCTGTTTATTTTGGATTACCATCTAACTTTTGCCCTTTAAAACCTTTGATAACGTTAGTATTATTCTATTAAAGAGTAGATTTGACGCAATCCAGGCCGTCCCCCTCTTGCTCTGTATACTGAGACAGATAATAGAAACTTATATCGAGTTCTATTTTCTATCTATCTGAGAATATCGACATACAATTTTAATATTATTTTGGCAGATATATTAGCTACCATAACCGAGTGGTCGATCGGGTTCGAACCCACGGCACACACCTCTGTTAATAATCGTTAAGATTCGGCTTTTCGAAGATATGAGTGAAGATAAGTCTACGAATCCGCACTTGGCCAGCGTGGTGGACTATAGCCAAACCCTTCTCATCTTGAGAAGAGATCCGAGCCCAGCAGTGGGACATGTGATAGATACGCGGCTGCTATTATAAATATATTAGTGCCTCGGAAATTCTGCGAACCTACCTTGACTCTGCCGACTTCACATGAATGTGACACTGAGTATGTCAATGATTGGATTAAAAGCTTGTAGTCGTACCAAACAAACTATCCAACAAATTTAGCTCTAAGTCTAAAATTCATCAATTTCCACCTCAAGAATTCAGATTATTCACTAACTATTCAATAAACGTGCATGACTGTACTTTATCCCTAGTTATGGGTCTCGTTAGGTCACGTTGCTGAGACAAAGCATATAGGTTTTATGTCTTAATTTAGAGAGCCCACTAGCCAGTAATATTTATATGGAATGCCTGGCATTTAGCTACGAGTCGATAAACTTGAGTTAGTAGACAAGCTATGAACTTTACGAACATACTTACCTATTTGTGGTTTACCTGCTTGGTGTTTTGTTATATAGGTACTGTTGTACTCAATATGGTAGTTATTGATTAATATAAATTATTATCATTATTCGCCGAGCCTTTTTCCAATTACATTAATTAAGGTCGGTTTCTTGTCTAATTGAATTAGCTGTTTGACTTGGAACGACTATCATCAGATCTTCACAGCCCAGTTTAAATATAAAAAAAAATCTTATTATTCTATCGGTATAATCAGTATAAAACATGGCTCACCTGCTTTCGTGCCCGTTGTCTCCGAGTACATGTGCTCGTGAAGACCTAATGTACAACGACCTAACAACAACCCAAGCCACAAGCAAGGGAGTAGAAGTTGCTACTAACTGGGCAAAAACAATATAAATAAAAAATGAGAAACCATAATGCCATTGACACGTAAGAAGAAGAAAAAGTATAATTGCAATTATAATCGTATAACCTCGTACTGGGTTGAGGAATCAGGGGCCAGAATGTCTGTCACTAGCTGGCAGACTTTAAACTTAGAATATCGACTAAATTATTGGGCTAGTTGTCGGACTTTCTAGCCCCTCACAACTTTTAGTCTAGTACATCTGAATATTACATGGAAACTAAGTGTTCTAGCTAATAAGCACACCCAAAGAAGTATTTTATCAATTAGGTATGTAATTATTTATTCAACTGTTCAATTTGAATACGGTAATGGTAATGCTGCCATTATTTTGGGTACAACACCTTCTGACAGTGACTTATTAAGTTTAGATTATGTTATTTGACAAGTTTTATTTAAGATTCATCATATATATTCTCTGTAAATAAAGATATATATTAAAATACTATTAAAAATAGTTATTTGCAGTGTTACCAAACTAGACCATTACTTACTGAATGTACCGCCATAAAGCTCATAGTATTAAATTGCAGGTATTACAATATCTGAGCACATAGTTTGCATTTGATCTTTGATCTATCAAGATAATAGAGATAAGGTAAATGATAAGTATTTAGGCTGGTTTCTATTGTTTCACATTATGTTAATTTGTTCAACAATGTTATGTGGTACGTACATCAGTTATCAGTCGAGTTAATTTAATAATTATAAAATAATTAATAAATAAATAGATTATTTAATACTCACGTTAGATGACAAAAATGCCCTGAAATTACTGTCACATGAGGCATAACACCGTAGTCCTCAGCTGTAGCGACGCATCTATAATCTGCTTTTGTGAATTGTTGATGTCCATGGGCTGTACTCCACTTACCATCAGGTGGACTACACGTTCATTTGCTGTGGGCGTAGTATAAAAAATTAAAAATTACGAAAGAAATACGGGTAACTCACATGTAACTTATGGTCGGTATATTTTGCCGGTGTTCGATTTTTAATCAGGCAGATCTTCATTAGGGCTCTGAGTGCCAACCATAAGTTACTGACTTACATTAAAAACTTACTTATTAAATGCCTCAATGGTCTAGTGGTAAGCGTATACGCCTCTAACCGCAAGGTCTCAGGTTCGATTCCCGGGTCGGACAAAGTGTTATTTTTTTGTTATTTGTTTTATTTTTTATTTTGTAATTTTTTTATTCGTCGGTAAATTCACAATGACAGCACAGAGTTGAAATTGTGCCCGGTGAAATTTGGGTGTTGTACGCCTCACACATTTCCGTGCCTTTAGCCTAAATATTATGTTATTTAAAAAATAATTGCTTTTCATTCAAAGTTAAGCCATTCTTCACAAAGATTTACTTAGCTGTTTTATGGTTAAAGATATATTTATTTCTCATAAGAATTAAATTTACTTACATGAGAAGAACAGTACCTACTGTTCTTTTTGCACATGCAAAAAATAGTCGAGGCAGCTACAGTCCAACACTTCCAATACAATATTATTATAAACTAACCTCCAAACCTATAAAACAGCTGCTCTTTCCCAATAATCCCATTAAAGATTATATGGAAGATAATAATGCTTGGGATTAGATAAGATTATTGTTTCTCAGCTACATGTATTTAGTTAAGTTTTGTTTGTACTTTTTTATTGACGATTTCAAATACTATGTACTAATAGTTTACGAAATAAATGGATATGAATTTGAATTTGAATCAAATAATCCCGTGTACCAACAACTAGCCTGCACACCCAGCTGTCGTGTCTCGTTACTCAAACAAACATACAATAACTACTACTACTGATTAATTACCCCAGGTGTAAGTCTTAATTATAGACCCACAACTTTGTCATTGCAATTTGCAACGCCCAGTCCGAATTGAACGATATATCTTTTGTATCTGATATCTTTAAGTAGAATGGGAATTATATTAAAGTGGAGTTACTTATAGTATGTGTAATTAAAAAAGAATGATTATAATTATTTGAGTGCACGGTTGGCGAAGCGGTTAAAGCGGTCGCCTCGCCGGTTTCAACTACGCTGGTGTTGTGGGTTCGGTTTCCACATGGGACAACTCTTTGTGTGATTCTCAAAGATTTATTCTGACTCTGGCTGTGCTGTGTGTGAAATGTATGTTTATGAACACCCCGCGACACAGGAACTATTACTAGTGCGGGAGTCGTATCTTTAAAAAAAAAACTATGTAGTTTCCACCTTTACTCCGTTACTTGCATGTCGAAAAAAAGGAACCTGTATCTTTTTGAGGCTAACAATTATCTTCAAAAATGTATATGGATATTGCTTCGATATTCATTATACAGGGTTATTGGGTAAGTCGACCTAGATCCCTTAAGAGGTGGTAGTTCCCATCATTTCTGACTGATCTGACTATGAAACACCCCACCCTAAACCTAACCGTTTTCGAGATATTGGACTTAGAAGGTTTTTTTAAAAAATATCCCGATTTCTTAACTATAGCCTATTTTTTTTGTATCCTATGCCTTTTATTTTTTTTTAATTCTGATTTTTGTGTGCCAGATAAGTTTGTTTATAATTCTCAACCCAAAAAGTGCAAGTATCTGAACCAATGGGATCGTAGTAGACGATTGATACCGTAAAAAAGTAATTAATTTGAAAAAAAAAATTGTTTCTTTTAGTAATATTTAAAAAAAAATCTATGGCGTTAGTTCTGCAGATGTTTTAAATAATATCTACGTTCCATTAGCTATCCAACAAGGTATCACAAGCTAGGGTCTTATCACAATTCATAGAAAAAAAATCGATAAAAGGCTCTCAGGTAGCAGTACAAATTTGGGTTCTTTGGTCCTATTGTTCTTCCACGGAGCTGTGGTGCGTGCGAGCGGGTCAAACTGACCAGGTGCAAGCGAGATAAAATAATCCCGGCCAATTTGTTGTTATTGTTTCGTTTTAGTCTGCTTCCGTGATTCGTCCGTAGTAGATGCGATATTTAGTGCTCTTCATTTCTTACCCGACTTGGCTTGTATTTCTGGACTGTTTCCTACAAATTGTGACTGTGCTTGTTAACTGGACTTTGAATTGTGCTTCTGAATTGGAACTGTTGAAGATGGCAACCTTCACGAACGAGGAATACGCGGATATTCTACTTTGTTATGGGTACTGCAATGGTGTTTCTGCACGAGCTCGTGACGAATACATTGCACGTTATCCCGGCCGCCGAATACCGGATGTCACTGTCTTTGACGGCGCTTACCGGCGACTCAGAGAGACTGGCTCTGTTTTAAGGCGTCGAGCAGACCTAGGCCGACCACGGATCATTGTTGATGATGAAGATGAAGATAATCAAATAGTTCAACGGTTTAGAGCGGATCCAACTACTTCAACTAATGCTGTTGCCCGAGAACTTGGACTCTCGCAGTGGAAAGTGTGGTTTACGGTGAATACTGTCTGGATGGGAATCATAGCAAACAAATTAATTGGGCCCTTCTTTCTACCTGATAATTTAAACGGAGAATTTTACGAACATTTTCTAAGAGAAGAGTTACCAAATTTATTAGAGGATTTACCCCTAAATCTGATTAGAAACATGAAGTTCCAACACGACGGTTGCCCTGCACATTACAGAAGAGGGGTCAGGGAATGGCTAGACAACGAGTATCCTAATAGGTGGATCGGAAGAGGTGGACCCATACCGTGGCCAGCAAGAAGTCCTGACCTGACTCCCATGGATTTTTATGTGTGGGGACACATGAAGACATTAGTCTACAATGAGAATAATCCAATTGAAACTATTGACATATTAAGACAGAAGATTATTGAGGCTGCTGATGAAATTCGAAGAGACTTAACGACTGTAGTAGTTAAAAGCGGACTAAGACACCGAATGAGAGTGTGTGTGCGAAACAGAGGCGGCCATGTAGAACAAGATTTATAAATTTAAATAAATGTTGTTTAATAATTATTTGTATTGTTTTATTTCGTTTCCTGGCCTAAAAGAGAAGTTTAATCTTAAGTACCATTGTTTTTTTTTAGTACCTGGGAGCCTTTTATCGATTTTTTTTCTATGAATTGTGATAAGACCCTAGCTTGTGATACCTTGTTGGATAGCTAATGGAACGTAGATATTATTTAAAACATCTGCAGAACTAACGCCATAGATTTTTTTTTAAATATTACTAAAAGAAACAATTTTTTTTTTCAAATTAATTACTTTTTTACGGTATCAATCGTCTACTACGATCCCATTGGTTCAGATACTTGCACTTTTTGGGTTGAGAATTATAAACAAACTTATCTGGCACACAAAAATCGGAATTAAAAAAAAATAAAAGGCATAGGATACAAAAAAAATAGGCTATAGTTAAGAAATCGGGATATTTTTTAAAAAAACCTTCTAAGTCCAATATCTCGAAAACGGTTAGGTTTAGGGTGGGGTGTTTCATAGTCAGATCAGTCAGAAATGATGGGAACTACCACCTCTTAACGGATCTAGGTCGACTTACCCAATAACCCTGATTTATAGTTTTTTCGATCTTTGTTTTGCATTTTCTGTGAAGATTGACTATAGTAACATATATATTTTTTTTCACCATCAGAAAGAAGAGATTTCAACAAACAAAAAACATACCAACTCTTTTAAAAAAGCTGATATTTTGACGGATGAATTTTTGATCGAAAATAAGGGTAAAAAATCGATATTAATTCAAAATAAGGTGAAAAAATAAATATTTCCAATCAAATAAATTGCAGCGTATTTGGGACATAAAAAGGTAAGTTTTCACCAAATTTCGTGAAAAAGAATTTTTGTTTGTAAAAGATAAAAATAAAAAACCAAAAACTTGGTTTTTTGAATTTTTCACATAAATTTTGAGGTTATATGAAAAAAGTGTGAATACAAAAGTTTCTTTTTATTACCAACAACTTTGTCATTCAACTTTTTTCCATAGGACTTTTAGTTTTGCCGGAAATCGAGAAAATCCGTTTTTTTTACCCTTAAACCCCCCCCCCCTCCCCCTCTTCCCGACCTCAGATCGCCCGTAAATTATTTTTCCTTTAATTTTTATAATATTCTCCTCCTTTTCTAATGGGTTTCATCCTACTATTAATTTTTTTGGTCTTAAAAATTAACGGCACTGGGCTATAGGGTTAGCAGAGTAATATTTTAAGTAAGTTAAGTAATAATATTTTTATTCGAAATGGATGATGGATGTATGCGAAAAAAACTATGTTTTACTTTAATTTTATTATTTTATTATCTTCTCATAGAAGTGACGTGTAGTATTATTTAAGAATAAATGTCTTTATACCTAAACCTTAACCTATATATCTGGCAGTTAATATATTTATTTATTAATTCATTGCATCAATTGAGAAACACAATCTCAAAATCGATTCTAATAAGTTCGAATTTGAGAGCGGCAATAAGAACAAATAGTTGGCAAAGAACTAAACGCGCTCAGCCAAGATCGCCAAGATTGAAACGTACCGCATAAATACACCACGTGCCTTTAAAGGAACGTAAACACCGCCCAAGGCAATAAATTATAACTAACTTAAAGGGGACATTCATTGATGGACATGTTAGGTGACTTGCTCTTTTAGTAGAAGTGTAAACGCTGGCACAAAAAGGGTTGAGAAATGTCGAATCAAGCAGCATACGAATCTATGGCTGAATTGGCAAGCACCTGGCCGTTTACACGGGGGGTACAGGTTCAAATTCTGCTAGATTCTTAATTTATCAACCTTAATATTTAATAAAGTGTAAACATTCTTATAATTTTGTCATGTGTTTTGTTCATTACAAAAAGAGCTAAGCAGACTTACCAGAAGGAAGCTTGAAGACGAAGAATTCTCAAGAATAATTTTAGTATATATAAACAAGTATAAGAAATAAGGACCAGAAGAAAGAAGGAGACAGATGAAAGGAAAAAACATGTAGTGGAGATGCAAATGTTAAGATGTGTGGAGTGTAATGAGAAACAATTAAGAATCCTATAAGAAGCCTAAATGCTGCAATAGTAACATAAAGGTAAAGGGACAAGCAGTATATGACTAAAAGAGTGATTAGTTTAAATATCAATGGATGGAAAGTTAGAGGCAGGCCGAAGAAAAGATGGATGTATTGCGTAAAAGAAGATATATAATTTTCCAATAAAAAAACCGACTTCAATTACTAATAATGCTTATAAAATAAAAACTACTAAACCAAACTGAAAAAAATTTTTATGGGTCCATCTGGCAGCTATTTCGCGTCGAACAAAAATAGAATCACGTGAATCGGTCTATTAACCGCGACGTAATCAATGTACGTACATAGAAAAAAAAACATACCGGCCGAATTGAGAACCTCCTCCTTTTTGGGCAGTCGGTTAAAAAGAGAACAGAATTAGTGATAGTGAGATGACTGACGACAACACAACGCATATTTCATGGTATAATATTATTAATAACGTAAGCTAATTATTTTGTAATCAATGCCAACAAAACCAACAAATCAGTTAATGAATAGCCCGCCTTATACCATACAACCCAGCGAGCATTTGCACAAAAAAAAAACAAAAACACAATAATGACTAACAAAACTACACAATAAATTTAACCCTAAAGAGGTGTTATAATTAATGTTTTGAAGTTAAAAGCATGACCGTAAACGGTCGGTTTATTTCTTACCCTTTGTGCGGCAATGTCATAATTTGTATGAAGACAAATATTATGTGCGCACAAATAACTGTAGGCGATCGGAGAGGCCTGCTTGTTTTTTTTTTATTGATTTTTAATGTTGTCTCTGGCTTTAGTGAGGTTTTATGCCGTGTGAAAGCCTGTTTTGTTGGGGATTAAAATGCTTTCTTGTGTCAATAATACGACACATATTTTTGGTTCTGAAGACAGTTATGTATAGTTTTTGTTAGATAATTTTGTAGCCGTATGGTTGCATAGTTAAGAACAATTGCTTGTCTGTTTGTCATACAAAAGTAATATGGTAATATTAACTTTAATATGTATAACTTTTACATATTTTATTGACGAAACATACCGTAAAAAAAAGATTTCATGTTTTGAAGCGCCCATTTTTTTCAATATTATAAGTTTATTTTTCAATTTGCTTGTAACTAAATAAATAAATATTTCACAACTCACACACAACGCCATCTAGTCCCAAACTAAGCAGAGCTTGTAATATGGGTACTAGAATAACTGATATACATGTATACTTTTCTTTTGTAAATACATACTTATTATACATAGAAACACCCAGACTAAAACAAACCCCCATGTTCATGCACACAAAGATTTGTGTTAAGTGGGAATCGAACCCACGACCTCGGCGTCGCAGGCAGGTACACTACCCACTCCGCCATCCAGTCGTCAATTAATGATTAAAAAAATTAACAAAATGGTTACAAACAACCTTGCATTTTAGTGTTTATATGTTTTGTCTTTAAAATAGAAACAAAGTTAATAACATAAAAGTTTAACCCATATTACGTTAGTATGAAAACACGACGCTCGGGAGTCTACTCTCAACTCAGAGTCAAAGTCGGAATTGTGGCTACTGACTTCTCATTATCCGACTTCCCAATAAGGAGGAGGTTCTCAATTCGGCCGGTATGTTTTTTTTTTATGAATGTGATAAACAATGTAATGCCGCAGTATTCTGATATACTCAAAGATAAGCATTATTAACGGATTGCATAGTAAATTTATCGAGCATAATTCAATCAAACAATACAATCTTAATTATAATTATAATCAAATTAAATTTTACACCTTTGTCAGAAATCACAGGTACAATGTTAACAGATAAATCAATTCCATAAAATTCTTTATTTGTGAGTAAAATCTATATCAAAAACAAAACCAATTTATAGATCATAAATCACAAGAAACAAGTGTCTTTATAAATAAAATGGCCGCGCTTTTTCTTCACTAAATCGACTTCGCCTTAGTTTACAACAGATCTACAAGCAAATCTGAGTATAATAAAGTGTGGAACAGAGCGGGTTCCATAAAATCCTGTGTCCCAACGTCTTAGTTAGCCATTTATTTATGGAACTCAAAAAGTGCTTGTTCTTAAGCCTACCATACACTAAAACGCTGGTTTGAACTGACGGACCTGCATCAGTTTTACCTTACCGGTGCGATTATGTAAAGGAAACCGCCAATTTCAATTTTTTTGTGTATCCTTACCCCGATATAAATACAATCGATATTTGATTGATGGAAATTTAAACTTCGTGTGTGATTCAATTTTATTCACGCAGATATAGATAGGTATTTGCCTGTCTATTTGACGTTACGATTTTTCACTCGTTTGTACTCAATATAGATTTTACGATATATATATAGGGCAAATACTTGTAATCTGCCCGACGGCAACCTACAGCCCATTAATGTTTCGTTCCGTATTTATTAAAAATCGTATATGCATTTTACTCCAACAATTATTCCTAACCAAGCCAAAGGTCTGTGTTGACTGCAACGATATTATGTCTCTTGTGTCAGTAAATTTACAACTGAATCTTATCAAACCGATATACGATGGTCAATATTAGCAACAGGTTAAAAGTCGGCCAGACGGTGTGCTCCCTCGATTGGTCATCACTCAACCACCAATTTTATGTCAGTTGTGGCAAAACTGAGTGCAAATCGCCTCGTGTATAGCGCCCTTTACGGTCCGAGACGCAAGTATTTCAAGTGTTAACTAAGTAAGGCCCTCTATTCAATGTTGGTGATTATTTATTGATGTCCACCATCGAACTTTATGCTGTGAGAGCAAGGTTAAAATGCTATGTTGAATGTAAAGTAGAATGAATGTTCTCTAGCTCTCTGACTATATTTCCTTTGTAATTGATCTGGTATTCGGTTGGAATGTTTTGTTTGTTGTATGAAACAAACTGCAATATGACCAGTATAAAAATGGGTGATCATAGAAACACACACATAATAATCTAGGATTCTAGAGCAATGCCACAGACATACAAGATGTTTTTATAACGCAAAAAATGCATTAAGTTAATTTGTAAATTACAACGTACTGATACATGCAAACCCTACTTAAACAAGTTAAGAATACTAAATTTACCAATACGTTATACGTTTCTTTATAAAAGCATAAATATATGCAATGTCCTCAAAAAAGTATAATACGTTACCTAAAAAAATTGTAAATATATTAGTGAATACAAACACAAAAATAGAAACGTCGACCACAAGTATTTATTTACCTTTATAATAATTACGCAATTTAGACCCGATTTTTGAAAACTTTTAAATTATTTGGCAGTTAAGGTGTATTTCATGATCGACTTTTTAGATGACAATAGTAATAAACTTTATTCTA
This sequence comes from Hypena proboscidalis, assembly GCA_905147285.1. Lineage (NCBI taxonomy): Eukaryota > Metazoa > Arthropoda > Insecta > Lepidoptera > Erebidae > Hypena > Hypena proboscidalis. The sequence goes on from LR990147.1 coordinate 6,945,928, forward strand.
ACATTCTAATTTATCACTATAGATCTTATAATTATTGTAATTACTGACAGGTCATCATCGTCATTTCATCGACATTATATTGTATTAAGGTAATCACGGCGAATTAACATCGAATTCCCACACGATCAAAGGATGGTTTCCCTAATATAAGTTATACAGCAAAGACTTTATGTGTTTCTTCTTCAGTCTATAATCTAACGCCCCTCATTGGGCAAGTAATTGCTGTCTACATATAAAAATATGTAGATACCAACAATCGAAAAAAACACTCAATACATTGTGTGAGAACAAATAGGCAACGTAACAATGACGAAATAACGATACAGACATTTTATTTTTATTTTACTATTTTTTTACATATTGGATAGATAAAAATGTAATCTAAAGATTCATATAAAAAAAATATATACCATTTTTTTTTTATATCATACTAGCAGTATGCAAATACAAATTACTAGTATTCTTGTTAACCCCCTCCAGCTGAGCTTAATTCGCTTGTGTTAGGAGGAAGTTTACGTTCGTGGTGTAATGGCCAGGATTCGAACCCACGACCTCTCGATCGTAAGACCGATGCCTTATCCATTGCGCCACGGCCGCTAATTAAACATTGAAGGAGAATTAATAAATTTATAGTCTGAAACTGTATTTTTGGATATATTTTTGGCTGAAAATAATCTTTAACGCGTGTAGCGTATGATTACCTATGTAAAGATAGGTACATGATTTCATTACTGTACTAATACAGTCTTTTCTGTAACAATGATCACGCAATACTTCAGCGAATCACAAATTAATATAATTTATTCATTGATATTGGTTTTCCTACGACTTCAAAGGTATTATTAATAGCAATTACAATCTAATTCTTCGAACAATAAGAATAATTTAAATACAATGAGGAAATTGATATGGCGCTTATAATTATATCAATATCTAGGAAAATCATTGTTTCGTTTGATTCATTGTAACACTGATTGTATCAGCCAATTGAATGAATAAGCAATGATCAGCAATTTTTAGTCGTGGTTTATCCACCTTGCTAAATCAAACCATCAATGCTTTAAGTGGTCAGTTAAAATTATATCAGCCTGTGATCAGAATATCTCTAGTTTGCTCTACATACGTCACCTCGTAAATAAAGTAAAACAAAATATCAATCGGAAGAAATTATAACATAAGTATGTTACAAACTCTTTTCAAGCAAAGCAAGCTAAGTTTAAAAAATAGTTTTTTCATTCTGAAACTATCTCTTAGGATTTTTTATTTTTTTATTTTTGCCGCCATCTGCAATTAGCCCCTTAAGCTTTAATCAGATTTGTTCAGTCCATAGAAGAATGACAATGATGATATGATAGAATGAAACGGTTTGCGCCCTTAGCACTATTACATAGTTAATAACGTAGAAACGTCAAAAGACAAAGTAAGTTGACATTTCTATAAAAATCATCATAAATTAATTATTCATCATAAAATTAATAAATCAGATGTCAAGAGTGGCGAGCCGTGCTAAGTGGGCCAGTAAGTGTTGGAAAGCAGTAGACGTCCTGTTAATACACTGCACTTATCCTAGGTGTGGCCACTATACCGATAAAAAAAAACAATTGTAATATTACGTCTTAAATTTTGTAGTGCATGATTAATCAGTTTATAATAAAACGATACACTTCCAAAATAAGGAAAAAACTTACTTCCTTAAAGGAAAAGTTGTACAAATGTTTACAAGATGGTTTTTCTCGCGCCAACAATTTGGTTCTTGGAAAGATAAGTTACTTTGTGTATCCATTGATTACGATACAAATTGTAATAACGTCATGAGTATTATAAAATTGCTAGAATAAGCCTGTCGTTGTTGCGTCATTGATTGTAAAGGAATAACTAATAAGAAAATCCAGGAAAATATATTGAGGAAATAACAATTATCTTACATTAACATATTTGCTGTGATTGTGTTCATATGGGTTGAACTTTAATCGTAGCAAATATTTAAATAAAGACCATAAATAAATTTAAAGAAAATGCCGTTGAAGTCACTCCAACTGTTGTAAGCTTAATTATTTTTAGCAACGATACAGATTTCAGATTTGAAAGGTACCAATAGCCAGAGTAGCAGAAGTTATATACATTGGAACATGCATATTATAATGCTACATGGTACCCGGAGCGAGGTCGGGTTCCTAATTCCTTATAATAATAATAATAGCAGCCCTGTATCTAATACATGTCCCACTGCTGGGCTCGGGCCTCTTCTCATGATAAGAAGGGTTAGGACATAGTCCACCACGCTGGCCAAGTGCGGATTGCTAGACTTCACACACCCTCGAGCACTTTTTTTAGGCACTCTCAGTCATACAGGTTTCCTCACGATGTTTTCTCTATCGTTAGCGAGCGATAATTATTTATATGATAAATGACGATTTCGAGACCTTTGACGAAGCAGTCCTACGGTCTTCTACTCGACTATCGCTGCTTTTTATTATTTTTTTGTACTATTTTACTTTTTTTGCCCACAATTAAATACTTGAGACTAAATTTACAAACAAAATGTAATTTATAAAATAAAAACCTTCTGCAGGACAGGCCTACCCTAGTGCAATTGACTCAATTCTTTACAAAAAGCAATATCTAAACGTATGTTTAACAATAAGTTTTTTTTGTTAATGTAAAGAATTTATATACTCTTGTAGTATTGAATAAATATATTTTAATTTCAATTTTTAATTACATACAAAAAATAACATAACATAATAATATAAATTCAAATCAATATGTGTCACTGTGTACTCACCTCTTTATCAAAACCTCATCACCGTACTTAATCATAACAATATGCATAATAGTATCATTGTTTCCACAGCAAACTGTCGGCCCTGGCGCCACCTGGCGACAGCAAAGCCATTACAACTGGCGGAAGAAGGATATAGACGGTAAAAGGCAATTCAAGAAGTAAGCCACGGGCACGTGCCGGTTAATTTTCATACAAAGAACAATTATACCTTTTATCCACGAATTATCCAGAAACGCTTCACGATTTTAGAAGACACGACTCTAATGTCTTATTTGACAGCTTGCCGTCTACACACCCTGTTTACTGTTTTCAACGATACTGACATAGAATTAGGTCAGTCTATGTGTTGAACTTATATAGGCTTAAAACTAAATAAACAACCAAAATGCTACCTAAATGGCTTTATTTTAGAACCAGGTTACTGTCCAGACTTTAGATAAAACAACCATGCCAATGCCTTGAGGATATGAAAGCTGAAGCCACGTTTTCATTTATTCTATCAATAGGCCTTTGACTACCTCGATGGTCTAGTGGTTAGCGTACGCGCTTCTCACCACAAGGTCTTGGGTTCGATGCCCGGGTCAGGCAAAGTGTTATATGTGAACTTTCCGTGAAGTAATTCACAATAGCAGCAAGGAGTTGTAATTGTAACTGGTGGTTGACGATAGGCTTACCATGAGACCTAAACATAACATGTGAAGTGTGAGTGTTGTACACTTCTACAACACCCTTCAGGGTAATATAGGCGTGATGTTATGTTATTGATCGGAGTCGTGTCGCATCATGTAAAGGTCTTATATCGTATTATTGGTGACAAACAAACGCTAATAAATTAGCAATTCTGAAGGCTTAGCTTCAGTAAATCATAGGGTTACACGCATGCCCTCAACGCCGGACGTTAATGGTTTATAAACATGGATTATGTTAATGCTGGATTGGAACTTGTCTTAGAATGTATAAATTTTATTGAACGTAAATTTTGGCTGATTTGATTCAGTACACTTATTCACACGGTTTCATAAAAAAACTGGGACAAGCAACAATGTTTACTGTGAAAATTGATAAAAGACCACCCAAGTATTTGAAAATAATATGCTTATTATTTATTTAGTTTTGTTCAATTATATTTTTTTTTATTTGTAGTGTTAGCGTAAATTTATAAAAAGATAATCCCAGAACAAACGTATACAAGTAGGATTCATTCCCGCATACACTTAGTTTTTTTTACAAAAAAATATGGATGGTTTTCCAAATTTATATTAGCTTCACTTAATTATGAATCTATTAAAAACTTCACAGCACTTAAGCGAAGAAACCACCACTGTTTCCTTTTGCGTTGGTATTTGTCAATTTTTATGTTGCTGTTAGTACAATAAATAATTTTCATCTTTCTTCTTCTTCTTTCTATTAATATTTATTGAGTAACGCAATAAGCAACGACTTAATTATATTTTAAATAAAAATAAAAATCAGAACAGTATGACCTTCTACTAAATGATTTTATTTCTTATCCAGCACTTAGCTAATCTATCTCATACATACTCATTTATATCGAGAAAATGTTAATAGAACAAAACAATAGATTTCTGCGTTTGATAGTGGCGATTGATATCACATTGAATAATTATTGACTCCAGTTTAAAACTGATACAAACCAATTATTATGAATATATGGATGCTCGTGATGAAGCTCGCTTTGTAGGTAAGGATTGAGTGTCAGTTGAAGCGGAGATGTGTTCAAGATGAAAGTTAAGATGAGCGAGTTCAAAACGTTATATCACGCCCTTCTCTATCAGAGCTCTTTTTATTAAACTTGTTTTGCTTACAACCACGTTTGGCCTATTTAGGTTACATGACTCCAACGTAATGAGTGCCAACTATACGCGATGGGTGCCACAGCCTGGTCTGTTAGGTAGCTCAAAGCTTAAAAATAACCATCTTATAGCTTAACAATTGTTTAAAAACATCAGAAAACATTCCAATATTAAAAAAAAACTACTTTTCACGTCACACAAGACTTGTAACGTTATAGCTAGTAATAGGCACTTTTTCCTTATTCTTTCCATGCAGGAATTTCTTTAGCTTCTTTAGTCATGCGTTTGACCGCGATTTTATCTGATAGTCAGTGCTGATGAGATGAGGTATCTATTATCTCTTGCTTTGAAGGGAGACAAATTGTACTGCGAAAAACAGATTCGAAAATCTTTGGCAGTTCGCATATAGGATGTTGAATGTTAATGGTATTTTTAAGTCTTTATTAGAATAATTATCTTATCAAATCCATTGCATAGAGTTGTGATAGTGTGAACTCCTATCTCCGCTTACAATTACAGCTAGCCTCTTCTTGATAATCCGTTGTAATTAAGTCGGCATAAATAACATACAAATAAATTCATTCTTAAGTAACGTTAGCGATGATAACCGTGAGATATGTCTTAAGAAACGTGTCCGTCGTGAGCTCCATCTGTGTATCTGGTCATCGGAGGATCGGTTTTTTTCTTAATAGGCCCGTGATGATATTATTAGCTTTGATTTATTTTGCTATTAACACCTCCTTGTTTTGTAATAATTATGAATTTGATTGGGTCATTGTGTAATGAAGTTTTTTGGCTGTTTATAAATGTTGGCTATTTGATGCATAGTAAGTTTATATTGGTAAAATTTTATGCAATTGTATATATAATTCAAAATTAAAATAATTCATAAATGTTGGTTACGTATACCTAAGTTCACTAAAGCATTATCCGCAAAGCTTCGACTTCTATTCTTTTTCTTGATATTTATTATGAAGCAAACGGTAGTATAGCCCTCTAATCCACTTGATGGTAAGTGGTAACTACAGTCTATGGACTTCAATAATCCATAAAGGAGATTGCGTCGCTTTATCTGAGGACTACGTTATTAAGCTTCATGTGCTTTGGAGCCCTGCTCTCACCACTAAACTGCAACTTCAGTGCATCCACTAATATTTGATGGGCAGGCTAAAGGTGAGACGGTGGTTCATCTGTCACCGAGCTCATGTAGATAGACAAGCATAACAGTTATACCTACTTGTCTACAGTTACTGTAAATAATTAACCAACAATAGCAAATTAGTACTTTACATTTTTACATAAACATTTTTTTATTCAATTAAATTAGTGTTATAACTTTAAATTAATGTTAGTAATTAATATAATGTTAGTACATAGATTTACCATTATATATTTTGCATACCGATTACCCGGTGAAACATGTTGTGTCCTCTTATTTAATTGTGTTTTATTAAAATGTTTTTAGCAAATAAACGTTACAATTTCTATTTCTATTTATAAGAGAGAAATGAATAGAAAAAAGTGTCAAATATAACCATTCTGAGCACTTTTCTAGCCAAGAATCACAGAAAATATCAGAATTATCTCAACGAATGCTTATATCTTTGATTCAGACCACCAGCACCGCCACGGTAGCCCGGGGTCGCGGGTTCGATCCGCGGCGGACGCGCATAAATATTACTCGTCTACAACAATCCGGCCATTTTTACTGTAAATAATTAACCAACAATAGCAAATTAGTACTTTACATTTTTACATAAACATTTTTTTATTCAATTAAATTAGTGTTATAACTTTAAATTAATGTTAGTAATTAATATAATGTTAGTACATAGATTTACCATTATATATTTTGCATACCGATTACCCGGTGAAACATGTTGTGTCCTCTTATTTAATTGTGTTTTATTAAAATGTTTTTAGCAAATAAACGTTACAATTTCTATTTCTATTTATAAGAGAGAAATGAATAGAAAAAAGTGTCAAATATAACCATTCTGAGCACTTTTCTAGCCAAGAATCACAGAAAATATCAGAATTATCTCAACGAATGCTTATATCTTTGATTCAGACCACCAGCACCGCCACGGTAGCCCGGGGTCGCGGGTTCGATCCGCGGCGGACGCGCATAAATATTACTCGTCTACAACAATCCGGCCATTTTTGTCTTTATTTATTGAAAGCGCTACCATTGTCATACGAACGTGCTCTCCTTACATTGTTCTTTAAGTAAACAAGTATGTAAGTTATGATCCCTGTGGGAATTGTTGAATATGGTCAATAAAATGAGCAATGAAGGAGCTTTCCGAAAATGTTCTATTACGAATCCTTGCTTGCTCGGAACATTGCTTGCATTACTAGCTGAGGCAATATTATGTTGGAGTTTTTAATAAAACAATATATCTGTTATATTTCTGTTTTTTTTTATATGAAATAATCAACGTTATTTAACAATGTTTATAATAAATAAAAAAGAAAACTAAATCTAACTTACTTACTTGTCCATCCTAAGGTTGCCTGTAAGAAATTGCTTATAGCGATAAGGCCGCCCATTGTGCAACATCATTTTTAAGTGCATTTGTTTACAAAATAAACTTATTTGTTAATATTCGTGTACAATAAAGATTACTCTATCTATCTATCTGTTAGCACTTTTACTTATTACACGGGTCTTGAGAAAATTTTAGCATGTTTATACCGACCCTATCACCATTGTTAGGAATAGTTAAATGTCGATCTCAGCTGGGTAAGTTTCGCCTTAGGCAATATTACAAGAAGTTCCTACAATATAATGAATCCTACCATTAAACTAAACTGATTCCAATACATCACGATATCAGGAGGTCTGCAACAAAGTAAGAGTTACAAACACTAACAAGTACTAGAAAAGTGTCTGAGTTTCGCAACTTTCAACTTTATTTTCCAAGTGGTGCCGCGTCGTGGCGTCTCGTATAGCTACTGAAATAGTATCTATTGACAATTTTATGTACAAAAACATTCAAATTTTGTATAGGAGTAACTAAACAGGTGATTGGTGACATAATATTGAAAAAACAGAAAAATAAATGCTAAAAAATAAAAAAAACTAATTAAAAAAAAAGAATACTAATTTTTTTCAAAGAAAAAGGAACCGCCTTCAAAAACTCAAAAGTAAAAAATAAAATATTCGCTTAACTTTGCTTACCTTTATATTAATTTGTTTAAAACAATAAACCCAAATAATTATGTAATACCAATTAATTATATTTTTTTGAAGTCGGCGCCAAATCACATAATTGCTGATAAGTTTACGAATGCATTCGATAGATGGCGTTGTACATCTTTTCTGAATCGCGATATGGTTTCGTTACGAGCTTAAATATAAATACCGTGCCTCCACTTTTAACGTAATATGCAGCGCCCTCTAGAGCATTACAAATATTCAGTAGCATATTATTGTCCTACAAAGCTAGTAATAAAGTTTCTTATTGGACGAGTTGGATGTGCTGACCAGACTAGACGATAGTCATTCATTACTCTTACGTGAAAGTTTACTGAACGCAGATTTGATTGGATGAGTTTTACCTCGTTATTTAATCATCTTTAGATCCTGTCAGGATCTAAAGATCGGTCAGGAACTCAGGATCATCCTGAGTTTCCATTAATTTTTGCAATTAGGTAAAGAAGGTTTGATAAATTACCTTATTGTCAGCATATTTTTTAGTTTTAATTAGTATTTGTTTTGTGAGTTTTTCAATCACTAGTTAAATAAGGCTTTGATAAATTACTTCCAGCATTTATAATTTTAATTGGTATTTGATTTTGTGATTTTTTCAACAATTATTTCGGTAAATACGGTTTTAATTGTTATTTGATTTATGATTTTTCAACAATTATTTCGGTAAATACGGTTTTAATTGGTATTTGATTTTGGAATTTGGCGCCGACTTCAAAAAAATATAATTAATTGGTATTACATAATTATTTGGGTTTATTGTTTTAAACAAATTAATATAAAGGTAAGCAAAGTTAAGCGAATATTTTATTTTTTACTTTTGAGTTTTTGAAGGCGGTTCCTTTTTCTTTGAAAAAAATTAGTATTCTTTTTTTTTTATTAGTTTTTTTTATTTTTTTTTATTAGTTTTTTTATTTTATTTTTTTATTTCAAGCTTTTTAGTGTCTTAGTTTTTTAGATTTAACGATGGGGTTAGAAAGAAATACTAAGGCATCATTACGCATGAAACACAATAGAAACAATCAAAATATAGCCCTAAGAATACGACGGCGCCTCCAATACTTAAGATCTTTTATCAAATCCTTATATATTATCAAAAAATTCTTTCTGAGATCTTCATGATCATAAGCTATCACTACGATAATAACAAATATGCTGAAACGTAAGCCCCGTCCAAACCTAAGCAGAGCTTATGGTAGGTACTTTAAGGGAAGGTAAGTAGGCTGTCTCTGCTTACCCTTCAAAGCATACACAGGCATGATGTTATGTTATGTAGTGGTGAAAACAATACATAGATACACGATTGCACAAAACGTGGTTCATTAGCTATTCGTTTTTGAAGAGTTCCGTTGCCTGTCTCCAATGATCTTCATCAGATTCTGATAAATTATATACTAAAACCTTCCTTAAAACACAAGGATTAAAATACCGAAAACTGCATTCAAATCGGATCAGTAGTTTCCGAGAAAATCGCGAACATAAAAAGGTGACATACATACATACATACGGATCGAATACAGAACCTCTTTTTTTTTTTTGAAGTCGGTTAAAAACAAACATGGTATATTGCCGCCTTTAACGGAGGACACGAACTAAAAATTTCTTATTATCTTGCTTGCATTAAAGTTAGATCGTTAATGTATAATGATATATATTAATTTTGTTTATTAACGTTGAGTAAACGTTTTCAACACATCACTGAGCTACAAGGCACTGTTACAAACGGTAACGAGTACTTTGAAAAGTGTCTGTGTTTCGTAAGACTGAACTTCTGTATTTGAACACGAGTTGAGGAAAACAGTGTTTTTAAACAGAATTGGGTTAACAGGCATCATGTGCTCATTATCTCAGCATAAAATTAAATTTTGACAAGCCAGTAAAAAAAAATCTTTCAACATTAAATCCGCCTTTGTCACAAATTTTGTCCAAGAAGTTTTTAAATAAATAAAATTTTAACCAACTAATAACTTGACTACTTGATGTATTTGGCGCGAACAAAATCTTTAACAATGTACCGTGTATCGTGCACATAGATAGTATATACATTTGTAAATTTTGTATTGTGAATTATTGATAGGTAAATTTAAGAAATATATTAAAATCAGATTATGTCTAAAAGCTTACTATAGTGTTCTAGACTACATAAATGATTTCTCACCAGCTCTTCTCATGATGCAATACCCATCAGAGCTGGTACTTAGATTGATTTTAATCTGATTCTAAACAGTTGGATTAAAATTAATCTAATCCCCAGTTATTGAAATCATTGTAATTAGTATAATTTAGTTTGTCTTATAATTTATTTTTAACCGACTTCAAAAAAAGGAGGAGGTTCTCAATTCGCTTGTATTTTTTTATATTTTTTTTATATTATTGTTTGCTATGTTTTGACGTGTTCAAATGCCCTCTGAGGCATATGAAAATAAATGATTTGAATCTTGAATCTTGTAGACTATATTCTTGTTATCATAAATAAATGGTCCCAAAGATATCCTTAGCGAAATACTCCACGACCTTTCTAACTATTATCGAAACAATTTTGTAGTAAAATGGTCTAAACAAATGTGGATGTGGACATTCGGCGTGTGGTCTCGTTACGCACAGTAATGAGTGAGCGCGTTCATTAGCGCACCGCCACAGAGTCAGCGCTGCGTCGCCTCTATGCATCTTGTATGAGACACCCGGAGTGATTGGGACATTCTGCTATTGGGTGCTTTTCATGTTGAGTTTATGGAGATTGTCTTGGATTACTTTTGGGTCATCAATAAGCTTCTTTCTTTCCCCTTTATTTTGACCAAAGATGTTAGTTAACGAACCTTTTTTTTACGTTTGTTGATAATTTTCCGTATAATATACAGGACAACTTATATATTTTAAAGATGTGTGTGTGGTGCCTATGTTTAAAATTAATTTTTTTTCAGTAGATTAATATTTGTAGTTGTCCAAAACACGATTCTATGATTACCTACTAAAGCTGACACCATTGAATCAATGCAAGAATCTGTAATAACTGACTATAAAAATTGTAATCTGAGTAGTTTTGTTCTACCTTGAAACAAACATTTCTTGTCAAGATAATGCTGAGCTGCCCCAATCTATCCCAGACTACAGATTGACTGAATTTATGTTAGATCTCTCAATAAAAAAATAAAATATATTTTTCCTGATATGCCGATAAATCAGACAATAACAAGGTATTTCATATTATAGCTTTTACGAATTTTTTATTTTAAACTAGTAACTAGAACTAAAACAGATGGCCGTTGGGGTCGAAAAGTTCTTGAGTGGCGGCCATGAACCGGCAGGCGCTGCGTGGGTCGCCCCCCAGCCAGATCGCGGGTAGCCGTTGGTTTCAGGCGGCCCAAAACCGCGCATTGTGGTGGAAATTAGGTGAGGCCTATGTCCAACCGTGTACGTCGTTGGGCTGAAATTATGAGAACTAAACAGTAATAAAAAAAAATTAAAGATCTCGAAATACATTTCGATAAAATATTGCCATACTAAAAGTGTCTGAGAATACCCCAGCTTCGGTGTGAGCCAGTTAGTAGTTGGCGATGTATTGCGTATTGTGCGCCTACAAATTGATTGGACTCGTCACAAAGATGCCGACTTCGCGCCTGTCGCGTCATTCGCGTTACTCGATACGGCCGGCGAATGCATTACATTGAATCTGAAGTGATTTTTATAAAATACGCCAGCTGATTTTTGTAAGATAGAAGGAGCCACAAATTGTTTTGATATACCTTATTTAAATGAGTTAGTTAACCTATTCTTGTGGTAATGAATAAATATATTTTATATTTTATTTTATTAATTACCAGCATTAAATTGAAACTATCCAAACGAGTGATTTTTGTGGTTTACAGATTACAGGACTTGATGAAGATGAAGGACCTTTGTATATTGTCAGATATAATTTATTAATATCAAAAAAATTGTAATTTCAATAATAGATAAGTAGACAATCAAAATAGATATTTTATTTATGAAATTTATGAAATTGTATGAAATTTATTGAAGTTTACCTTAATTTTTGTTTTAAAACATAACATAACATTTCGCCTATATTAACCAGAAGGGTGTGGCAGAGGTGTACAACACCCACACTTCATCTGTTATGGTTAAGGTCCCATGGGATAGGGGGTGAGCCTATCGCCATCCACCGGGCACATTTCCAATTCCGTGCTGCAATTACACTTTGCCCGACCCAGGAATCGAACCCAAGATCACGGTAAGAGGCGCATACAATAACCACTAGCCGATCGAAGCAGATTATTTATTCTATTCTGCAAATAAACATAGTCAACACAACCTCATAAAAGAATTACATGATTATACGATGACGTACGCATAAACATGCATGATTTGCATACCGTTTAAACTCAATGACAGACTAACTTACAGCAATATTTTACAATACATAAATAACACACACATCGATCGTAAATTAAATGTATAGGAGACTGTTATTATGAAGCTGTTGGCAAAGATATATGGGAAATAAATATAATAATTTGCGTACGTATAAACTCGTCATAAAATTCACTTACGTCTAAATTTCAATGGCTATGGTCTTAGCAAAACAATATCAGTGCTGTGTTGGTCCAGGCGTGTCCATTTATGGAAACATACTGGGCAGAATATGGGTGAGCACAGCAATCATGTGGAACTCATTAATTTATTAGTCACTGTATTCGAGTTTGCCAAATATCTAACAGTTTCTACATAGCTAAGAGTGTCAGCTTACAGCGCATTTTTCACCAAATGCTCATTGCATCTACGCGCGCTCGACGCACGTATCCAAAAAGCGCGTTTAACGCACGTGCCCAAAACGTGAAGCGTGGGTGCGTTAAAATAACACCGTGTGCGTAGGCTTTAACCTCTTGTAAGCTCCTAACATGTCCACAAGGATATACTCAAAAGAAGGTAATCTATGTTTATCTGCGCCTGCTCATCACAAATATTTTGCTGTGTTCTACACAACAACTATAGTTTTTTAGTCAACACGCAAAAAGCGGAGATGGAACATTTAGGCAAAAACCTTTAGTTTGTAAGTGATACGACAAATACAGAGAATTATTTTTACTATTTTGTGAATATATTTATTGAAAAGACTTCAACACAAAATTGAATTTAGCAAAAAGTTAGATTCGTTTTGATGGAAGTAGTTTTCCTGCTTTACAAACTTTTACGTTTTAAAAGGAATAAGTATTTTTACAGTTTCAGGTAAAATGTAAACTAATGTGTTCATCAGTACACAAGCGGCATGATTGTTTTGAGACTTTCCATCAAAAATGTTAACAGGATTTTTAGCAACAAATCTAAATGCTTGCCACCACACACCCCCGTATGTTTCCACAGGCCTCGTCTCGTTGATCCATCGACGGTGCTTACGTTGCATAATATCAGTAATTTCATCTTATCAACTCGTCGCAGGAGAGAAAATGAGGATGTATACAGTACCGCGATAAATAAAATTGCCGTCCAACATGCTAGCAAGTTTTGTTTCACGTATTTATGACGTGCTTAAGTGCTAAAAGTTATGATTGTATAGTCGTTTTGTTTTAAGTGTTTGTTTAATTTTGTTGTAGTAAAATATGTGTTAAAGACACCTGCATCTATGGGACAGTGATTTCGTTTTATCATGTTCATTCAATTTTATTTTGTCTTATGTCATGTATTAGTTATAGGGCTGTTAAAAATTGCTTTTTATTATATTTGGAATGGATAGGTTATATTTTTATGTAGTCCTAGCCTATAACAACATATAGACTAGACTAATTTAAATACGTAAATATTGTAGCTTAAAAAATAATGTTTAATAGAAAGTTGATAGCATACTTAAAGGTTACAACATAACATAACATCACGCCTATATTACCCAGAAGGTGTGTGGCAGAGGTGTACAACACCCATATTTCACCTGCTATTTTTAGGTCCCATAGGATAGTGGGTGAGCCTGTCGCCATCCACCGGGTACAAGTTCAACTCAGTGCTGCTATTGAAAATTTTCTGACAAAATCTTACAAATGACACTTTGCCTAACCCGGGCATTGAACACTGCATAGCAAGTAAAAGGTCCTTAAAAGAAATCACACTTTGTAATCGCCCGGTTGGGCTTTTTCAAGGGAGGTTACAGATAACTAATTTGGTTTATTAGTTTATTTACACGTATAAATGATCGCCAAATAGTATTCTTTGAAAGGTTGTAAATTTAAACTGATGGTCTGAGAATTGACCAAAAAGAAACAGATGTTTCTCATTTAGTGTTTAAATTAAGCTATCGATAATAAAAAAAAGTTTCGGTTGAACCTCACTTTCACGCTCAAACAAAAACATTTAAGTAGAACCAAAAAGCTATACATAATAAAATTCTCTTTGGAATTTCTTTGTTTGGGGCCACGGAACGGGCGTGGATATAATGGATAAAAACGCTATTGTAATGCGTGAGGAAATGGAAAGTGGTGTGCATAACGCAAGGCTCCCCCGTACGCGACGCTATGCGATTTGAGATAGGGATGAGTAAGGGTTAATAGGATATCGATATTTTATTATTCTAAATTATACAACTTCGTCTTCACTTGAAAATATATAACAGTGTCGATAGAGTCATTGAATACCACAATTCTATCCTACACAAGTCACATACTCTTGTAACTATAAAAACACGGTCTACATACAGTTTATAACCATTTACACTATACAAACAATACGGAAGACACGGCACTTTGTTTTTAAATAGCTGGATAACAAATTTTATACAACAAAAATATGTATGGCTTGGACCGCTTGGACGTGTTTTTGAGAACCCCGCTCTTCCCCGAATTTCTTTCTTGTCAATTTATTATTGTTTATGAATGTCAAAAGCGTATGGGTGCGTTCCAGGTTTCACATCTAATTTACTTCTAATATTTGTCATTTCTAATATTTATCACTTCTAATATTTGTCATTAATAGGAGATTATTATTTGTTAATTTTGAAAAAGATAGTTTTGTTAATGTTATGCTATTACTGTATAGGTTTAGTTGTAGTTGTTTCATATTAATATTATTTAATTTTTTTTTTTATCCATAAATATATTGTTGATTGTGACACAAAACTTGTAAATGTAAAATAATTACATATTAGATATTATTTATTTATTTTTATTTTTTTTTCTGTTGTCACACTGCTTGCTACTCATTCTCTGGGCGCATCAGAATTATCAGCGCTGCGGTGCTTTTTGGCGCTGCAGTATTGTGCTGAGATGCGTACCATTTCTGGCATTAAGAATGATTTTTAAATTATTTAGTTTTAGACGTTTTATTATGTATTTTATTTGCCAGAATAAATGATTTTTCTTTCTTCTTTCTTTCTTCTTTACCGTAAGTTAAAACATCCACCTGATTTATTTTTATTTAACTAAAGCACTGAAAGTTGGACGTCTAACTGCAATTTCGGGTGGTACTAAGGTATACTTCTTTCAATAGAATTACAAGAATTCCTTCCAGAGAGATCAGAGCTATTAGGCCAATGCTTTAGTTCTTTGATGTCAATGGTTTGAGCTCCGATAACCCCAGCTTATTGTAATTCATCTATATTTGTCATCAATAAGAAATTGTAAATATTAATTTTGAATAAGAGAGATTTTCCTTTACTATTCTATATAGGTGTAGTTGTAGTTGTTTCTTATTTATGTAATTTAGTTGTTTCTCCAAAATATTGTTTGTTTGTGACACAAAAAAATTTAATATGTAATTATTTTTTATTTTGTCACACTGCTACTTACTGACTTACTGGGTGCATTAGAATTATCAGCGCTGCGGTGTTTTTAGCGCTGCAGTATTGTGCTGAGATGCGTACCATTTCTGGCATTATGAATAGTATTTATAAATTATTTCGTTTTTGACGCTTTGTAATGTTTTTTTTCTTATGTCAGAATAAATGATTATTTTATTTTATAATTTTCTGAACTGGTCAGGCACAGTCGATATTTGCTGGAAGTCAAACAATCTGCAGTCATCCGCGTCGTCAAAACAGAATGAACAATTCGTGGGTAACACCAGTTGCTAATTTTTTTTTCTATACTACTACCACAGCGAACGAACGTGTAGTCCATCTGATGGTAAGTGGAGTACAGCCCATGGACATCAAAAATCCACAAAAACAGTTTATAGATGCGTCGCTGCAGCTAAGGACTACGGTGTTATGCCTCATGTGCCAGTAATTTCAGGGCCTGATCTCACCACCAAACTGGAACACAGTAATGGAAGCACTACTATTTGGCGGCAAGTTAAAGGTGTGACGGTGGTGCTGCCACCCTCGAGCTCATTCACAAGAGCTCTACCACCAATAATAGTTCAAATGTAACAAACTCACGTTACATTCAACAATGCTTTTGTCCTTATTATCGATAAATCCTTCCATCACTATAACATCTCATACGTTTTATTGGGCGTACCGCGCAATGTGCGTTGAATACCCGGGATAAAACAATTCAATGTGCGCGTGCCTTTACTGCCGACGCATTACGCCATTTTTGCCCGAGATTACCCGATTACTTTGGATATTGGATTGGATTGAATTATAATTCTATAGTTATAACTTTATATTGAATTATAATTCTATAGTTATGAGTTTATATTGAGGAATGTGTATTGTGAGTGGAAAGGCAGAAGCTTGTTATCTGGATACGTAGTTATTTGGCAGATGTGGATGTTATGATAAATGAAATATTTTTATTTCTAGTGTTCATCGTATATTATCATCTACATTCGCCGAGCCCAAATAAATTGGGGTCTGCTTCTAAACTAACAGATATAACTAAATATCAGTTTCTTAAGTGTCGATTTCTAGTGTTTATCTATATGTATATATATAAATATACTATCATACTACATAGATATTGACAACATACGCCTTACAACCTTTTTACAATTACATCGGGTTTTGATTCTAATCTAACGGATTTAACTAAAAATCAGTTTGTTACGTACAGCGACCGCCATCAGACGAGAGACGATCAGAGAGAGGTGATATGATACTCGTTGTAAGATAGTTGTCAGATTTTTGAGATCTGACTACCCATAACAACTGCAAAAAAAAACAGTATATATGTTATAACTCACTGTTAACTCCAAACAAATAATGAAAGAGGCATAACAGCTAAAACCACAACTATATGACAAGCATGACAAGATAAACCACTCACTATGATGTGCAAAGAAGGTATTTGTCAAATTGTATCTCAACTTTTACTCCCAATTGTACAATTGGTCATTTTATTTCCCTACCAAAAGGTATTCAAAGAATCCTTCATACACTTTTTGTAAGGGTTTGTAAAGCATTTTGCTCTATCTCAATTGACCATCTTTTTATAGTTCGGAATTACCAGCTTACTAGAACCTCCCATAACAGAGGTCGTACGTCTCTATAGTTTGAATTCGTTGATGATCGGAGGGGGGCGGAAGGTCAAGAATGACTGGATCGTTTTACAACACGGATTGGACGCAACGTATCGATTTAGTTGAAAACGCGTCGGAATTTCAAGAATTTCGGAAGTGAACTTTTTAGTACATCCCAGGAACGAAGGTTTAATAGAGTAATTTATTTAATGTACTTTCTTTGTTGTTAACTAAGTTAGGGATTGGAAGGAGCAAGAACTTATTTTAAACAGGTTGGTACTTACTACCCATAGTAAGAAGAACGACTGAAGTAAAAAATGGTTTTTAAGGTTATCAAATTATCATATTTGTATGCTTGTAAAAACTAAAATAGATTGTGAACAATCGAGCGGCCCGATAATTAAAACCTGAAAATAGGGTAAAATAAATCTCAAATCAATGTTAAATTCTTTATTTACTTGGCTATGCGGTCTTTGAGTTTATAAGTGTCCATAGAGACACAGTTCTTTGGGGCGTTACGAAGACTTTTTTTACGAGAGACACACGCGTTCACGCACTTGCACATAAGGCACGCATGAGAGCGAGGGAGTCGGACGTATTAATGTCCCCACTTAAAATTGGAACGAAACCTATACACTTCTTAATAATATTTGTTACAAAATGTTTGTCTACAAAAAGCCTAAAAGAACTGTGCCTATAAAAAACGTATGATCTGAATGGTTGGGATAAATCAATGTCTGTCCAGAAATGTTTCCAGACCTTACTTTACAGTGGCGCCACCTGGTGAGATAAAAACCATGGTACTCATAAAGTGAAAAAAAGTATATATTTACATTTTAAATATTTTGGTAAGACGTTTAAAACTAAAGATTGCAAGATAACTGGACACTAACCAGTTTACCCGGGAGCATTTGTGTAACAACTAAATGATAACAAAATTGTTATTGCAAGCTTACGAATGTTAAACTAAATTTATTGGACACTTGATATCATCATTGATTGTAAAACTATGTTAGAAATCTAGGAAGAGATATGCTTTCTTTGATTTATAGTTCGTATTATAAACTTAGTTGATCAAAAGTTGATAGTACGTAAATATGGTAAAAATAGTGTTGTAAAAATATATTTATTGGACATAATTTTGAGACATAAAACATAATGTATTCCTCGATTTATGCCAACTCCAACTGGTCAATTAATATTCCAATAGCTACGTCAACAAAAGTGAGAAACTTTACCATCTATCTATTTAATTTTTTTTTTTTTAAACGTAACTTATATATGAAAAAAATAACTAAACAACGATGATAAAACCTATTATGTTTGGTTTAGATAGAGTGTTTATATCTTATATAAACCGCTTGAATATGAATGTAAAGATAATTTATATTAACGTGAGTTTAAATAAACTACAGGCAATTTGAATCAACATTTTCAAATAAAAAGTTTCCTAAGTATCATTAGTATTTCTGCAAACGCTAAATATTCTACATGTCTCAATAAAAGTACCATCAAATCACCACCTACCTGGCAGTCCCAATAGTCCAAATCGAGCCGTCATTCAAACTTTTTTGGCTGTCCATCCTTTTTTCTGGCATCGTGTCTAATTGCCTGGCATCCAGCTGGCATGCCAGGCGTCCCAGGCACGTAACTGTCACACTTCGCTAGATGGCAGCTATGTGCCGGTCATAGCGGTCATTTTTGTTAATTAATTTCACGGGGCATTGTTAGAATTGTTGTTGGGTAATTGAGTTAAGTGTCTAGTTGGTTTAAGATCAAATTAAGTTAGTTTTTCTAGTCTATGATAACATTAAGTTTGGTTTTAGTTTTTAAGCAAAACAGTTACAATTAAGAAAAAAAATAATCTTTTAATTGTATCGATATAAAATAATTTATTAATAGTTTGAAAAAATCTTGCATATAGCGATAATGCTATGCACTGAATAATAAAATGATTGTTGATCGTAGCCCCTATTAACTGGTAATCTTATAATAACGGTATTTATTACGGAAACCAATGCCAACTGCGTCTGAGTACACCTGAATTAAAAAAAAACTTGCCTTAAACTGATACTGAATTCCTTGATCTGATACTAGAACCTTTTTTTCATGTAAGTATGTGCAGAATTTCATTCATTTTTATTAAAAATCGACGAACCTCTAATATAAATTTACACCCCCAATCTAACCCCATTAGGGATAACAAACAAAGATAAATCATACACCAGCTTACAATTTAGACCTTCAACTACACAACTGTTTAAACCGCATCCAATTCCACGCAGTAGTTTTTAGCTGATACAGATGGACAGACGGACGAAAAATTTTGTTTTGGGTCCTACTGCTGTTATAAAAAATGTTGTAGTATATTTTTTTCTTAAATATCTTCAATATACAAACATAGCAAATCTACAATATTATAATATGTAACGATTGTGTTACAGCTAATATGGAGGTACAAAACCTTAAACAATCTTACATAAAGAAACCACAAGAACTTACATAAGCCATACCATTTCCTACTCCACTTTTCCTAACGTTTAGTATCAGTGGTGCTGTAAATCTGGTCGTAGCCAGGCTACAAATTACGCTTATATCGGCGATACGCGGGCGTATCGGTTGCTATGGCGACGACCGTGAGAACACCCCGACCGACGACCTTTGCACAATGGTCAGTTGTCTACAGAGTGATCTTTAATACGTGAGTTTTATTTAATATTCACTTTGATAATTTATTTTAGTTTCTATGTTAATAAGATACTTAAGATTTTAATTTTATAACAAGATGTAATATCATATTGTAGTATAAAATTTTTCACATGGAGCAGGATAATAACCTATCTAAATGCGATATGGTAACTTTGATAAATGATTTCTGTCTCGCTGTCTTTCCATGAATCAAATCTATGCCATTGTTTATCCTATAAGAAAAACTAGTCACGGTAAACAACATACTGTACATTCTTTAGCAGCGCACCCAGTCCGGTACGGAGCATTTCTAAGTAAAAGACCAGCAATCTTGTACTAGTGTGAATCTTGTTTTATACTTTTATAATTTATTGCTACACACTTAATAATTGTTGTGATCAAAGATGTAATAAATAAAATACATTAAATATTTGGTTCTGTTATTTGTTTTTAACTAGCGATCCACCCCGGCTTTGCTCCGGTTACTATGTAGTAATATGCATGTTTAATTCATAAAAACCTTTGTTATAAATTATGCTATCTATTAAAAAACTGCAACAATATCCGTTGCGTAGTTTTAAAGATCTTACATAGATGGGCAGACAGCGGGCAGTGACTTTGTTTTGTACTATGTAGTGATGTATAGAGCATTTTGGTTTTTTCAAGGGTCGTCACGTAATTTTTTGTCTAAGTGATTACAATTCGCCAATAATTATAATACAGATTTAATTATTAATGGTATGTACCAGCTCAAGGGCGGAAGTACTTTCGTCTGAACTGTCGTCGAATAGTAGTACTTAAATACATTTGGGGTGCATGAAAGGAGCCTCCACAAGTGACGTACACAACAATTCCCTACGTCCGGCGCACCCTGGGCAATTCGCGAGTTCTCCAAAGCGAATTGGCTAATCCTTTCACAACGATGGCAAGTCAAAATAAAATTTGAGTCAGCCATCGACACGACGAAGAGGAAGTACTTAAATTACCAACTGTGTTCCGGTTTGGTGGTGAGATCAGGCTCTGTAATTACTGGCACATGAGGCATAACATTGTACACTTCAGATGAAGAAATGTATTTGCATTCTGCTTATTGATGTTGATAGGCTGTAGTTACCACTTACCATAAGGTAGACTACAAGTCCGTTTGCTACATATGTCGTAAAAAATTAAAAAGGAAGACCAGCACTTTAACCTCTGTTGCATAGAATATTGGAGGCCTAGAGACAGAATCTGTAAGAATTAATCAATGTATGTGGTGCTTGCTTTTGTCCTTGATTAAGTCCGCGTGGAATTCGATATATATTAAATACACTTTCAATCCCTAATTTCGTTCAACCTAAACCTTAGGGAGTGGAATTTCCAATAACCATCCTATAGCTCATAAACGTTATAAAAGTACCTTATTTGTGCAGTATACATAATTCAATGCTATGCCTTAAAAATTTACAATTTTCCATATTCAATTTCGACCCCTACTACACCCCGTTAAGAGGTTTCTTACATTACGTATATGAACTGAGTTAGATTTGCCAAATTTCATGCGATTCCCTTCTAAATTGACAAACTTGTTATACAAACTTACAACACCTAATTCTACCCTTTATGGTTATAATATCAAGATAAAACATATTTTAAGTCAGACCGCTACGCAACTGTAAAAACCGCATCCAATTTAATGCAGTAGTTTTTGTGTGATGCCCGTACAAACATAAAGACGGAAGACTGACAGACAGACGAAAAACTAAAAAAATATGGCTTCTACTGCTGTTATAAAAAACCCCTCGCATGTACAGATATAGCATATATACATTTTGTTATATGTAGCATTAATTGAAAGAAGGATCAACTTATCAACCTGCCGCCAAATAGTAGTGCTTCCATTACTGTGTTCCGGTTTGGTGGTGAGATCAGGCCCTGAAATGACAGGCACATGAGGCATAACACCGTAGTCCTCAGCTGCAGCGACGCATCTATAATCTGCTTTTGTGGATTGTTGATGTCCATGGGCTGTACTCCACTTACCATCAGGTGGCTACACATTTGTTCGCTGTGGGCGTAGTATAAAAAAAAAAAAAAATGTAGAAATACTGAGTTACTTGGCATTATTATTAAAATGCTACAGATACATTAAATGATACAGAATGTTCGTCATAAACTATTTACAATTTTACGCACAGAGGCGACCTTAATTCAATCCTGAATTATCTGCCAGCAAACCATCCAGTTATAGAATTTAAAAAAAAGTAGTAATAACAGGTATAGTCATCGGTTTCTGTTCCATTTCAGATTTAGATTAAAATGTCTATTGGACCTCTGCGCTGTTGGTTTCGGCCCCACATATGCCTTTCAAAGTACTCCATAGTCCTGTATTATGAAAACATAAACCACAAATAATAATAATCATAATTTATATCACACAACGTTATCTAGTGACAAAAAAATTCAAATTCAAATCATTTATTTTCATAGGCCCCAGCATCGAACCCGCAACCTCTGCGTAGCAGGCAGTGGCACTACCGACTGCGCTATCCAGTCGTGTGTATATGTATTTTTAATGAACAAGAAAATAGTAAATATAGTAAATTTTTCATCAAACTGAAAAACAAATCGTTTCCATTCCGTTTTGGAAATTTAATTTATAGCTTGAACTAGTACTGAAATTTCTCACTTGTCTGATGAAAATATTTCTATAATTTTATTTTGCGAAAAGTATAACCCAATAACCAGAAAAATTAAATGTCTCCCTAGTATTCCAACCTATCACTTTTGGAAGTTAATTTTATTAAAGTTATTAGTGGCGACACAAATAATATTATGCATTGTAAAAATGCTATCTCTAAAAATTGTGATCAGAAATAACTTCAACTTTAAAAATTTAATTAAAAAAATATCAACGTTTTATTATTTAGGAAAATCTTATAATACATACTTTTTAAATAACATAAATTTTCTGTTGAATAGTTATTACTTTTTATGCAAAGAGTTCAAATAAATAAACAGAAAAAGTATAAATGTTGTCAACTTTTTCTGAATACTCGATATGATTTTGGCTCTGAACTCTTACAAAAAGTATAAAGATTCTATCAATGAAATATTCAAGTTCAACTGAGATAATTCATTTTAGTTTTTACTAAGAAAATTCTCAAATATTCTGTAATATAGTTTATTTTTTCGTATTACAGCGATCACTGCCATTTTACCGGAACTTCGGGTCAATGACATATTATTTTAAAGTTGATCTATATTTCACAAAAAACTAAACAATTCGTCAAAAAAACGCACTTTACTGCGTCTCTTTCTATTAATTTTTGTACTGATAACTACGTAGGAGTGAAAGAGATGGGTATAGTTTCTCGGTGTGTCGTCACAATGGGCTGGCTTTCGCAGTGATCCGTGACGGTGGCTGTTCACATTGAAGTAGCAATGACAGTGCGGTGTACTAGCGACAGTGCTGTTGTCTCCCTCTGCCGCGATTTTTTCCTACGATGTTGACAGCTGATGACGCAACGACTGTAAAATTACCAAGGCTGTCTATTATCAGGGTGATAATTTTACACGTGGTGTCAAATTTTGACGTTTATTGATTTTGTTGCTCACTCCGATTTTTGTTTCGATTTTCGTCATAATATTCACGATTTTTCGTGAAATAAAATATTCTGAAGAAAATACAAAAAAATTGTAACTAAATTTTTTAAAAACGGCATGGGACTTAAAAAAAAATTAGAAATTTTGGTAATTGTTTAAGTGCGTTGATGTCTTTTGTACTGCGCCACGATAGCTACGACGGTCCATCAAATTCAAATTTGTATTAACGTTAATTGTATTGATCTTAAAGAAATGAATACAATATCGATTAATATTTCTAATGTATCGTACACTTAAATTGGATTCGTCTGATACTAATTAGTTGATTAATAAACGAAGACCGGATATTAACAAATAAATTGCTTAATTTCGAATCATCGGTGATAATTACTTAGAAACTATAAAAATGTCTCATTCGAGAGTCAAATTGGGTATAACTGATTTTCATAGAAAGTAAGCCCATTTTCACAGGTTTTAGATAAACCTCATTGGCAGGTCAAGCATAGCACATATACATGAAAGTGACAGCTGTGTTCTTTTTCAAGTGTAGCTTATTTATTTATTTATTTATTAAATGAGATGCTCATTGCGCTAACAGTATATACCAATACGCACAATGAGCTAGGTATACAATACATAATATTGAACATAGATAAATTCTATAGATAACATTACAAAAAAAACAGACATATTTTTAAAAAATCAGCAAACTTCATGTAAAATATATCGACATCTGGATGCTGAGCAATCAGTGTGTTGTTTAATGCCATAGCTTTATGTCATCTTTAAATTCGGTTAGATTATATCTTATGGGTTGGATAAAATCTATCTGTAACCTCTGAAACTGGCCCTAGGACTATATACTGTCTCTATATTATAATGTTAAATAAAACTGAACCTCTTTAAAGTATTGGATTTGGCAATGTTAAGGTTCGTATTTTTTTTAATGATAGTGAATTGCTATTTTTAGTATCCTGGCTGTAATTTAGCTTAGGCTGTTTGTTTAGAATGAGTTACAAAATCAACTACACTAGTTTAAAAAAAAACATGTTTTCGAACAAAATAACTGCTTTTCATGTTTGATTTGTGCGCCAGGTTAAACAATTGTTTGGCTGCTTTCCATACAAAAGTAATATGGGTAAAACTGTGATATCATTAAGTTTTTATATATTTAAGACCCATTAAAATAATATATATCGCAACATAATCTACTAATATTATAAGTTGTTTTTTCTTACGCTAAACCGTTATTGTAAAGTTAAAGAATCTTTTAAAAATGATAAATACAATTTTTATAGACAAATCATATCAAAAAAAATCAACTGCCCAAATATGGTATGATATCGACTAGCTTCCTCGTTAGTCTCGTATTTAGCGCATGCTAACACTCAACGCAAGGTTTTGGTTTCGATTCCTGGTTTAGGCAGTGTTATTTGAGATTTTCTGTTCTCATTAGCGGAATTGTCTCCAGTGGATGGCGATAGGCTCACCCCCTATAACATGGGACCTATACAAAACTGGTGAAGTATGGGTGATAATTCTTTTACATCACTCTTCCGGTTAGTTGTTAAAAAAGTTAGCGTTAGTTTGGATATGATGCTTATGGTGATGGCACAGAACTGAGAGTGCTATTGTAAAAATCACACACCATATTTATTTTATTATTTTTTACATTTAGCACGGTTACAACCTCTTTGTGACATACTTTTTTACAATATACTTCTGTATTGTCGTTCTTACCTTTGCTACAAGCAAATACAGGGAGACTTTCATGATTTATAAAATGCGGTAAGTTGCTCGCCTATTGGCTCCTAGACTTTACCATTTAGTCCCAGTTTAGAAGTGTACAATATTAACCTTATTGGAAGGATAAGCCAATAACATACATAAAAGCAAATGACAGCTGAGTTCTTTTATTCGAGTGTTAATCGTGTCACTTTTATATTTGGTCAGGTTATATTTAATAGGGCAGATAAGAGGTACCCAGAACCTCTGAAATGATTCAATTGTAATAAAAGTCTATACCTTATGTTCATTTCATATTTTACTAGGTACTAGGTACTTTAAAGGTTCAATCTTCTCCGTAAAGTGAATAAAAGTGTAAGTGGCGAACTTTTGAATAGCTGCCGCTTATTGGCACTCGTAACATTATAAAAAGTTGCTTCTGATGACCTCTACTTCTGCCAAGTCCCACATAACAGCTTCGTTATCATAAAGGCTCAATTCGACACCATCTCGACCTTCACTTTCTACATAACTATCACAATACAAACAAACAAACTGCAATTAATGAAACCGAAGGCTCTCAAAGTGATAAATCACCAAATCAATCTATGCTTTTAACTCCAACACGTGGTCGGCATTGCACAACACAATACGTTTTCATTGACAGAGCTACTCTAACCACACAAAAAGCCTTAACACGATTCACCACGGTTCGTAAGGCATTCATAACTATAGAGTATAGAATAATCCCGTACCAAAAATAAACTCAACCCGTCAAAATTAAAAACAAAACGAGACAAGTCATCAACATCAGTCAGCGATGATGCACTGCACCGTTAGCCCGTCGACAAACCGATCTACATATCAGAGACCAGAGTCCTTTCCGTGAGAAAATCTTTTAGAATCATCGACAGTTCTAATACATCCTATACTGAGTGTTGGAGGCTGTGAGCGAAGGTTTCATAGGTCGAAAAGCGCGCGAACGCAGTGTGGCGCCGATGCTCGCGCGCATAGCACGCTCACACGACCGCGCGTGCGCGACACGCGACCTGTCAACCGCTGACAGTTCCGAATACAAACTCGGACCTCGCTTTTGACTTTTTTCGAAAATGGAACGGATGACTTTCGTTTTTTTTGTCGTTGATTTGACACAAGGGCTTTTTGGTTGATTAGTTAGTGAACAGGGTGAAGTGACAATAATAAATATATTTTGAAAACCACTGTAAATATCGTATGCAAATATTTACTAAGTGTTTCCATTTCAGTGCTAATTATTCTGTAAGGTCCACTTAATTTTCTTCAGTGGCGCCAAGGGCGTGTATTTTGACTTGTACTAGTTTAGTGTGAACTGAGTAGGTGTGAACTATTGATTTTGCTGAAATAGTGCATTTTATTTGGATAATTAATAGATTTTTGTTTTGTATTTGGAAAAACATTCGTGTTATTCAGGATTGCAACACCTTTCACGTTGATTGGTAAGCCCTTTTTTTTTAATAATTTTTGTAAACATTGTTTATTACAGCTGTTTAGAGGTCAAAGGGCTGAGTGGTGGTTGGTATTAGAACCTACGATGTCTCGATCACAAGTCGGAGTCCGTCAACCATTGGGCTGTCTCTTGTAAAATCTTCTTGTAACGATATACCTAATGGTAAAATAGATATATAGTATTATATTATTATAATATAATAATATTATAGTAATGTCTAATTGTGCATATTATTTTATAGTACTTAATACTGAAGTAAACCAATTTTTTTGTTTACTCCAGTCAACAATAATTCTAGTGTTTAACACTATGGGGATTCCACCGCTAAACAATTATCTTAAAAGAAACACTTTCTTCTGACATTTTTAGAATAACACACAGCCTAAATGTTTTTTTTTGCTAGGTATGTAGTGTTAAGTTGGAGAAGCATGGACAGAACATATTTCATTTTACAATTTTTTTTTACGGTTATAATATAACGGAACAGTAAAAACTTCAGGAGCAGTATTGATAGTGGAGAAATGAAGACTATGAATACTGCTCCGACTGCTCCTTAAAGAAATTCGTGGTGAATCATGAAGTAAATGTGTAGAGGCTCCATGTACTATGTAAATAAAATATAATAAATAAATAAATATCTCACAACTTACACACAACGCCATCTAGTCCCATACTAAGCAGAGCTTATAATATGGATACTAGAATAACTGATTCTAATACATATATACTTTTCTTTTGTAAATACATACTTATGATACATAGAAACACCCAGACTAAGACAAACCCCCATGTTCAGGCACACAAAGATTTGTCTTAAGCGGGAATCGTACTCGCGACCTCGGTGTCGCAGGCAGGTACACTACCCACTCCGCCATCCGGTCGTCAAATATATAATATAGGCTACCCTATCAAAATATAGGTAAACATAAATAAAATGCAAGATCTTCTAGTTACATTCTAAAAATCTAACTCATTTTATCATCATTCAAAGTTTCATCGTTCACTCCATCTTTATACTATGAAATTATTGTATATCTATCAATCAAAATTCATATCTTCAAATATATAAAATACTTAAGCGTGGCGTCACGCCATTGTAGCCGTTTGTTTGGAGCATTTGGATGAGTCCATTATCAATGTGAATTGAAAATAGTATTAACTCAAGATGCTAATGTGATATCAAAGTAATTCTTTCAATGAGGTTTCTAATATCAAGAGGTGTTTCAATTACATATGAAAATAAAAAATTGTCATAATGCCTATTTAACGATTTCCTACAGTCTTCACAGAATCTAACAATTCCCAACTGTTTAAAATAGCTTATAAACTTAAGCTTATTCTGACGCTAATTTGCATAGATCCGTCAGAGATAGATTTGTCAGATGTTAGATTGAGACACTAATCAATGAGCTTTTCCAATTGTTTACCAAGCAAAAAAATATAACATTTTTTTTTTAAAGAAACTGGGCAGCTCATTATGTTGTTTTATCAGAATCCACAAAGAAAACTTCTAGAATTATGTTCAAAAATCTAAAGCTTTTCACAAAACTTATAGGTACCAGCAAATTTTCTTGCTTTACAATAACTGCTTACCTCTGGGTTCACTATGACTAATATAACCTAACCTACCTTTACAATAATAGGTCAATTTAGCTATTTCTAAAAAAAACTATTCGAAAGAAAACACAAAAATTGCATTAATTACAATATATCTAGAAAAAAATTCTTTGATACTTTTTTGCCGATAGATATAGATTATATCATCCTTGTATTATTGTAAAAATACAGATGCTTTATTTAAAAAAATTACTTATCCTAAATATTTCTGAGGCAAGAAGTGGCTTCGTGCGTGCCTTCAACAAATATAACTTTCCTTTTTATTTTATTGTATGCGTTTTACTTTCGACCAGGTGTCAAAAACATTTTAAAAAGAAGATACACCGAAGACTGTGTTGGCTTAGTGATTACCGTTTGATTCCCAGATTGGGCAAATAACTTTTTACCCGGCCTGGACAAAATTGGAATTGAGCCCGCTGGATGGCGATGGGCTCGCACCCTATCTAATGAGACCGAAACATAACAGGTGAAATATGTGTGTTGTACCTTTCTCGGTAATATAGGCATGATGTTATGTTATACCGGTGTTTGTGGACGTTTACCTAAGGTGGCAAATAAGCATACAGCCCGTCTGATAATAGGCAACTGCCTATCATCAGACGGGCTGTATGCACGGCTACGGTAACTACCGTAGCCGTGCATTTGCAACCCCAGGAGCATCACTATTTGCACTCGTTGCCGAACTCCAATAGTTAGATAACTGTATTAGTATAGAATAGTTGCTGTTAAAGTTATTTTTAAATAGTTAGCATAGTAGTACAGTTAACATGATAGTTAAGCTCTTAAATTCACTTTCAATTTCATCAATTGCGGATACGGCTAAATATTGGTATTTAAAAGAAGCAACTGCAATTTGATCTCCAACTTAATGTAGTGCAGTTATATATTTTTAGTTCGACCAGATTTTTGAAATTATAAACAGCTTGAAGTAACTTCCATAGCTTGATCATGTGCTTATGACTTATGACAATACATACCGACGGCTTTGTGAGCTTTTTGAAGGTTTGAAAGGCAATTTCGTTTAAAAACTGGTAGTCCCATCCGCGGACAATCCATTACAAGTATTGCTTGCCTCATAGATTAATTGATTTGCGCTGATTTAAACTGAATCAAGTAACCATCTCACGTTTCAAGCTGTACATTTCGAGTATGAGATAGTTCTTCTTCTTCTTCGACGTGTCGATGGCTGAGTCAAATTTTATTTTGACTTTCCATCGTGGTGAAAGGATTAACCAATACGCTTTGAAAACTCGCGAATAGCCCAGGGTGCGCCGGACGAAGGGAATTGTTGTGTACGTCACTCGGGGAGGCTCCTTTCATGCACCCCATATGAGATAGTCTCGCATTGTATTGGCTTCCCGTGCAATTGGAGACCAACTTGTACTGGAAATGTATTAAGTAACAGTTGAAAAAAATATGGGACCGGCAGGATTTAAACTGGCGACCTCAGCACACCGGGCAGTCGCTTTAACAACCAGCTACGGTCGCCTCTTGCCAGGAGCTTAATTTCTCAACTGTATGTTACGTCATTTCGTGTTTTCTATCTTAAGTAGGATACAATACATATACAACAATTTTTTCAACTGTTACTTAGCATAATTTGCTAAGCATAGCTAAATGCTTTAAAATAATCAATAAGAAGTGGAAATGTATTGCTTAGCTTAGCTTAAAACATTAGATGGTGATCTTGATAGATGGAGAGTTTGTGTCGCCGCGTGTACATTTAGAAAAAACAATGCTTGGCTGTGTCATAGACGATTATTATTTTTTTGGAAATCTTTATAGGATAGTTCTGTTGTTGTCTTTTCTTTGTGACGTTAAAAAATGAAACGAAATCGGTAAATAGCATAAAGTTAGATAAAAAATAAAAATAAATTCAAGTTTATTACCAAAAAAAATACAGACATTGTTGTTACACTGTGGTTTCCAAACTAGGTGTTCCTGTGTTTTGGAAACCTGAGTTAATAATAATGTAATAGATTGTATTGAGTATTTTTTTGATAACAACATATATGTATATAAAAAATAATTTAAACGATTTCGGTTGCAATATCAGTAGGTATAGTTCCTACCAACGTTTATATTCACTATAGCATTTCAATAGGTATATTGATACAATAAGCGATCTAACAGCTTCGAATCGATTCTAAGAATAGCTTTTTGCCCCACATACGTCAGCCCGTCAAAAAGTACCTATTTTAGGCAGGGTAATTTAAAAATAAGTAGATATTTATTATTTCTATACACCATTAAAACAACTTTTGTTTGCGACTTCGAAATTATGAATTTTGCAAATTTGAATTTCGTCTGAATTATGAAAATATTAAAAACGTGCAAAAGAAAAATACAAATTTAAAAAAAATGCCATGTATACGACGTGGCATTTTTTTAAATTTTTATTTTTCTTTTGCACGCGAGCGCCGATGATTCAGCGATTTTGTACAAAGGATTAATAGTATAAATACCAAGTAAATATCTACTAACGCAAAAAAACAACAATAATTTTGTACAATAATGAGCATTTTGAATGTGGCTGATTTTAGTGTAGAGCTGCTGAAAATTTAAATCAAATATATTTTTATTTTAGGCATCAGGGCCCATACATGCATACCTTATAACTAACATACATATTTGTATTTTATAACTTAAAAACTATTTAACACTTTTATTTAGCGAAGTGTTGCGCAATTGCGAGGTGTCGTGTAACCTTCCACGAAAGCGGCGGACTCCCTCCGGCCAGAAATCCTCTTGAAGAAACGTCTCCAGATTTAAGTTTGCAAGAGTTTTTAAAAAGACCCTCCTTGCAAATAGACACATTAGGCTGTTACAAAACGTAGCAATCAGATGCCGAAACCGCCACAGACAGCCATTTAAATGTTTTTACTTATCATTAAGAATAATAGACAATTGTACGTACTTAATTGCCATAAAAACGGTAGGTGTGAACTTTTCAAGAGCTGGAAGTAGGTAGTAGTGTATTCTCGTATTTTCTAGAGTATCTACTATATATGTGTTACAGCTGAAATGATAGAAAATACCATTTTTTATATAAGTATGTTTGTAAGTTGTTTATTAACCGACTTCAAAAAAGGAGGAGGTTCTCAATTCGTGTGTATTTTTTTTATGTTTGTTACCTCATAACTTTCGACCGGGCGTAGCGATATTAATGATTCTGTGTTTATTTGAAAGCTGGTGCTTCCCGTGTGGTTCCATTTTAAGTCCAGTTTTAGTCTAAAATTAGATAATTAGATAATTGAAGTCCGTTGTTTTTGGAAAATTATAGTTCTTACTAGCATCACAAGTGTGCAGGGCAAAAACTTCTATGTCATAGTGCAAACTGATTGCAATAGATATGCATGTATGAATTACATATTTGATAAGTGTAATATACCCACTATTTAGATATGTAACTTACTTATCCATAACTGGTGTAGTAAGTCTTTACTATGACTTAGAGATGCATGAAAGGAGCCTCCCCGAGTGACGTAGACAACGATCCTCTACGTCCGGCGCACCCTGGGCAATTCATGAGTTCTCTAAAGCGAATTGGCTAATCCTTTCACCACGATGGCAAGTCAAAATAAAACTTGACTCAGCCATCGACACGACGAAGACGACTATGACTTAAAAGTTTTTGCCCTGCATAGCTAACTCGTTGGCCCACTGTACCTACCATGTAAAATCTCTGCGCTACCCTAGGTTGACTGGTAGAGAATGCCTTTGGCATTAAGTCCGCCTATGCACAAATTGTGCAAAAAGTTTTAAATAAAAAAATATATAAAATCAGGTTACGACTAATGCGACAGGAGCAACAGAAAAGTACATTGCAAACTCGGTATGGAAGCAGAGCAGTAACTTATAAACCGTTGTTAATATAAGGAATGCCTTAATATAAGAAATAATTAAAGAATATGTTAGGAAAGAAGATTTGGACATATTCAACGACCACATGAAGTTTCGCAATATGATAACAAAACAATTTCAATCCGTAATATATTTTTATTTTAATTTTTCAAAAATTAGACAACGGATCTAAATCGCGTAATTATTATAAAGGTATATAAATACCTATGCTCGTCGTTTCCTTTATAATAATTACGCGATTTAGACCTTTTGTCTATTTTTTGCAAAATGTTTTCAAATCGCGATAGTTTAAAAACATAATATTTTTATTTACTATTATTTTAATTTATTGCATCCTGCCGACTTGTTTATTATTATTATCTCATATTAGAATTATTAACATGTTATTTTTTTTATGTTTCGAACTTAGCCCTAGATATAAGCGGAAACACTCAATTGGCTTACGTTGTAATTTGTATAAGTTATTTTATTGTTTTTGTTAAAAGCTGTTTGTTACCCAAAGAATAAATAAATAAAGAAATTCCTTGATTCTGATTTTGATGTGTGAGTTTTTGTTTTTTTTTTAAGTGAGTTTTGTACAAGAGATAGACACATACTTAAATCACGCTCAATTACCAGAACATTGTGGCATAGATATTAACAAATCCCGCATGAAAAATACCCGTCCAGGACTTACAAAAATTTCAGTTTTTAATCATTCTCAAAATAGTATACACAGAAACATAATTGATTTTAAGTACTATCGGTGGTAACGAAACCATACCGCGATTCAGAACTGTAGTTCACTGCCATTTATCGAAGCTGGAAGAAAACTTTTGTCGGTAATTTTGTACGTAATATTGGCTGGATGCTAAAGTTTACTGCACTACTTTGTCTATGGATGTCGGATCAGATTAATTTAAGAATAGGTGTTATATTGATAACAATTTGATATAAAACTTCATTACATCACGCTTATACTACCCAGAAGGGTGTGTCAGAGGTGTACAACACCCACATTTCACCTGTTACATTTTAGGTCCCATCCACATGGGACCTAAAATGTAATAGGTTAACCCTCTACCACTAGAGGGTTAACCTATCGCCATCCACCGGGCACAACTATAACTCCGTGCTACTATTGAGTTTCCTGACGGAAAACTACAAAATAACACTTTTGCCTGACCCGGGAATCGAATCTGAGACCTTGCGGTGAGTGGTTGCATACGCTAACCACGAAACCTAGGTGGCAGTTTACACTGGAAGAATATTACAAAAGATGACGTCACGCTTCCGCTGCTTTAAGCGTTAAGGCGAGTCCATTATTGATGTGAATTTAAAGTTGTATTATCTAAGGAAGTTTATGTGATAAAAAAGTAAGTTATATATATATTTTTTTTATATAACGATATAGTTTCGAAGGCTTAATATTTATTTTCAACATACACCTAAAATCATAATTATTTACTTAAATATTTACAACTATACATCTATTATTTAAAAAAAAATATGTATATACAATAATATACATATAAAATAAAAAGATTTTTACAAATCTTTATACAGCATCAAAAAATTCCTCCGCATCGATGTCAAATGCCGAAATCGTGCCCAGAAGGCTGGCAGCATTGCCACGTTGTATGGCAATGCTTATTATTTGTGCTAAATAGAAACCAAATGGTGTTTCTAATTTTGAGAGATATTTCGAGTACTTAAAAAAAAACCTTTAATCATGATGCCTCTTACAACTCTGTGCTGATATTGTGAATTACCTAACACAATACCCCAAAAGTCCAACGAGGCAGTGCGTGTAGTCAACACGTAAAACGATTAACACCACAATTTCCACATTAATCAGCCTCCAAGATTGATGCAGCATTTACCATTTTTGCACTAAACACATCACAGACGATCACCAATCTATCTCCGGATAAGGCTATGTCTACACCGAGTTTGGTCGCGTCGGTGTGTACGACGCCTAATAAGGTGACGTAAAATACTCCAGTACTGTGTTAATACGACGCCGAGCGTTCCAGTTGTCGGATCAGATTGATTTAAGTTTAGGTGTAATCTTGAATATCAATTTTATACTAAACTACATAACATAACGCCTATATTGCCCAGAAGGGTGTGGCAGTGGTGTTCAACACCCACATTTCACCTGTTATGTTTAGATCCCATGGGTTATAATTGTGCCCAGTGTATGCACGTGTGGTGTAGTGGTTTAAGCGGTCGCCTAAAACCTATTTAATTTTGCATAACAAGCACTAAAATAAAACATAAAATTCAATCTATAGTTAATGCCTTATAAATATCTGCAGTATAACTTAAGGTACTATTCCGAACCGAACTGCCGACAGCACTAACAGCACTGAGGGTGTATTCGCTAGTCGTGGCAATGCAGCGCTTAGCTGGAAAGTCCAAATGAGGACTGTAGACTAGAATAGAATATTGTACACCAAATTTACCGTTTGACAATATTTATAATAACAAATATAAAAGAGCAATTTCTTACAGGCAACCTTTACTGTACTGTAATGTCCGCGTTAGCACAGCTTGCCACTATTTACGTAATTACATGCGATTTATTTTGTTTTCTATCGTTTCTAAATTCACAACTACGTCATAGTCGAATTGAAATGTCAATAGTGGCTAACCATGCTAAAGGGGCTGATCCGCAGTTGGCGTCGCCATCGCCGTGTTTCTTTCTGTCAAATGCTGCTGCCGCGGTGCTCATAAACCAAAACTGTCGAGTAGCTGGGTTCAGAATAGTACCTTTACAAATAATCTAAACTTGCATTAAATGATCACAAATCTTATATACACTTAAGCTATCTAAAATAGAGATAAAACGCTTTGAAGAGCGTCATCCGGTTCAAACCAGTTTTTAATATTATTTGTTTAGAGAAGCCCCACTATCATTTTTATAACTTTATCAGTTATAATTATAATGATACCTAGTTAACTAAACAAACTTTTATACACGCAATTAAATAAATAAGCTGTATAATAAAAGGTTGTATATTAAAAGTTGTTAATGTTATAATTTGGCTGATTATTTCAGATATAATTGAAAGGAGATTAGTTTCTATTTATTAGGTAATTAAGTAAGTTTCTTTTTAAACGATATCTTTAATAAACGATAATTCATGATAGACAAATTAATGAGAACTATTTAGATGTATCGCCTCTGAGATATATTTAATAACAAGAGATTTAAAAAATGGCCGACTACTAGACGGTGCCATAACATTGCTATGAATCAAAACTAAAGCAATTAGGGATTATTGTCGCTCATAATAAAGTAACATTATTATATTTTTATATATATATAATATTTTTAGAATGCTGTTGAGGCTGCCACGGCGATGCAGCGCGTCCGGCATGTTTGCGCAAAATCACACGGACGGTTTTCACGCCGTCATTCGCAAAAAGACTGCCTCGCTTTTGTTGCGATTACGGGCCAGCAACAACAGCATTCTCAAAACTGTGGCGGAGACGATGGATTCTCCGATTTTAATACATCTTGTTAGAAGGACTATCAACGGCAACTTCTCCATTGAGTGTCCTTCTAAAAAGAAAATACCAAATAGGAAAATGTAACTAACACTAGCATGTAAGATTTGTAAACTAACCCAATGGATTTTTGTTGTCCGAAATAAAGAATTTTATTATTATTATTATTATTATTATATTATCCAAGATAATAAATACTTTAAGGCTTAATATCAGCAGTTTATTTCGGATAGTTAGATGCTGGTTTATTCTATTATTTTATTTTTTTATTTGACATTTCATCTGTCAAAAATGTTCTAAATATACTAGAGAATTATCCGGGACTGGTGACCCTAGAGGACACTAGACTCCACAGACTAGGTACTAATTTATCAGCTGATAAATTAGTACCTAACTATAAAAAAAAACAATAGCTGATAGCTTACGTCCACGCAAAAAAGTATTGAATACATTTAGACCTTTAAAAAACTAGTACTGTCTACATCAAATACAGGAAATTCCAATCTACTTTAAGAATGACCTCTTTTCAATTCTATTTCCACGAACGAACCTTCACCTTACGTCAATCTCAAATATCGTTTCTCAATAACTAGAACAAGAAGCACTTGCAACACATTCTCAGAACCAAATAAATACCTCAATTTAATGACTTACATTTGTTAAAAATCAAAATGTCGGCCATATGTCATACTTCAAAGTAGGCAAATAATGACAGCATTACATTTAGGGGCAGGTACAAGGTTAACAATCGTAGCTTTAATGTCAAATTGCTCGAAATGTACCGTGTCGAGAGCACGCAAAAAATTTGCTCGCGATTTACTATTGAATTAAACGAATTACGAATTTAATGTCAATGAATTTGGAACTTTCCGTCTACTATAGCAGCACGGAGTTAGAATGGATTGAATTGGATGGCGATAGGCTCATTCCCTATCCCATAGGACCTAATCATAACAGGTGAAATGTGGGTGAAAACCTCTGCTACACCCTTCTGTGTAATATAGGCTTGTTGCTATATTATGTTATGAATTTTGACAGTCTAGAAGCGTTCAGTATTTATCAATTTGAAAGATAACTAAATTATCAGCCACCTGTGTTCCTCCTAAAACCTAAAGACTTTATGGACGAATTGGGCGGGTTTTATTTGATCGAGAAAACTACGGAAGTCAAACACAAATATTATGATGTAATCCATTTTTTAAGTTGTAAAGTATACATTTTTTAAATCTGTTGAATCATGAGTTACTTTTACTTGTTGATGATGGTAAACGGTCCTCAGTGTCAGGAAATGGTCAATATACGAGAATGGAAAAAAATGTACCGAGCGATTCCCAAGGAAATAGGATAAGGGCAGGAAGAAGAAGCTATGTATTTGCCACCTACGTAGATATGCCGTAGTGACTTTCACATTGACCAAATAATTGTAATGTGACATTTGTTTGGACTTGGATGACCCAATGGGGGGGTCCTAATCGTTGGCAGATGACTATACTCTACTGTGTATTTACATAAATTCAACTATGATAGCAATAATTTTATTGATCATATGACAATAATAGCGCCTGGCTAGTAACACATTCTTTTTGACAGCTTCTTTTATTGTTTTTTTTATAAATTTGACCTTTTCTGCTTAAAACTCGGTACTCAATTTGTCATTGTCTTTTTGCCAAATTCAATGACTGCATTACATAAGTTTGTAAGACTATTCACACTGTCGCTAGTCGTAAACGTAAATACAAACTCATAGTAGAGTAACGAATAATACATTTATAGTGTTGCAAGCATGATAATTAATTAAGGGTAGTCATGAATGAATTTTATGTCACAAGACAGTTGAAAACTTTCGATTTCATTGTCATTAATTCGTTCAATGTTGTTATCTAAGTCTAAGCGTCGTATTTTTGTTCATTATATAAGATGTAAGCAAGATGTCGCAATGTGTTTGTAAATTCTTTGTCCTGTTAATTTCATTTTAGCAGCAAAATGTATACGTGTTAAATTAACTTATGTATAATAGATATAGTTAATGCCTATATGGACATACCAAACCCAAATTGCTTAGGTTTAAGTCAGATATACCAGAAACTAAAATAAGTTTAGTCAAAACAAACGTCACACTCCAAAATACCTTTATGATAATTGAGTCTTCGTAAAGAAAACACTGGATTTCCAACAGTTTATAGGAGGCGACAAACACAAAAATATTTTAAAAGACAAAATGTATGCGCACTCGTGGTATTTCTCGAATAACATAATAAAATATTAAGATGGAAACACAAAGATCTTTTTAAAAACAAAATACCCAAGATGAAGCCCGTCGCGGATGCGAGCAAATATTTAAATTTCAATTCGAACGTCGCATATCAATGGAGAGCCATAAGCCACCGGATTTTTACTTTTTTTTAGTCAGCCTGCACTGAGACAATAAAGAAAAAGCCATAGGGGGAAAAAGAAAAAAACAATTCGAAAACAGAATCTAGATTCGAGACACTGGCTGATTCGAGGTTCGAAACAAAAGAAGTCGGCTCCCGCCTGACCGAGATCTTGGCGTACGCGGCCGCATCTCGTTTACTTTTTTATTTTGTTTTTTTTTTTGTTACGTTGCATCCATGTGATTTCTTTTCTCTGATGCATCACAATGAGACGGCCTATCGAATGTCAGTAGCTATTTTTGTAATAATTACATACGAGTGCAATGATAAATGTGTGTGTTGCTAAATAAAAGCAAGCAATATTAATTGCCATATGTATTTCACATAAATTCTAAGCGTCGTCAATTATTCATCATTCTTTTAAATTATTCCTTGCAGTGTTATAAATTGATACAGAGTTACAAACAATGCTTTGATTTTGAATCCACCAAGTTATATTTTTAAAAAGACTACAAAAATCCAATAAAACAGGTTAATTATCATTGTTAAAAGATCAGTTTTAAATAGGAACAATTTTTAAATAAGAATGTAGCTACTAAGTTGATCGGCTATTATGAGCAATCGCTATAATTATCTGTATTTAATACCAATGAGGTTTTAATCTTGATCGAAGGTTAGATCATCGCCGCATATATTTAATCTGTGCATGGGAAACAAGTAAAGGAACAGGATTTAATAGGACGATTGCTTACTCATGATTGTTTTCAATGAGTAATATTGAGGGTTCTTTAAAACAACAAAAATATATTGAGTGAAGTAACCAATTATGGACATAGTTTTTGAAGTGTTATTATTTTGGTAATTTTAGTAACTAGTAGGTATAGTTATTTAATATTTATGATGTTTCAGAGCATTGATATATAAAATAGTCTTTGAATGTTATTATTCTATCTACTTCAATTTATTAAAATCGTACATTTAAATAAGCATGTAGTTAAAAACTGTGAGGTACTAATCAACTGGTTTTCAAGAAAAGAGTACTTTACCCTACAATGCGAGAGATAGGTGTAGATGTAAATTAATAAACAAATATTTCCTTATAATTTTATTGTTTTCTTTTATTGATTCTTAGTACTTGATATATCGTGTCTAGATACAAACAATAAGATACTAACATATTCTAGTGGATCAGATAGGTAGAGCCCCGATTTCCAAGTACAGAAATCTGTAAACATGATCCTAATTAAAAGATTTTAAGGACTAATTTCAAAAAAGTTTACATCATCGTAAAAAAATGAAAAGTTTAACTCAAAACGTCAAAATCAATATAATTATAGTTTAGTTTTCCTGGGCGGTATCCGCACTTAGTCCCTTAGTCACTTAGTTTCCCATTTACTCTAGCCAGCCAAAATCAATATATAATATACTTCCTAATTTTATAATCGAGTTAAGCGGGCTAAGTGAAACGTAACCTTGTAATAGCAAGAAGCCTTACATTAAGAAATTGGGTACTTTCACCCTTCAGTTCTTTTGTGTAACTCTTTTAATGGCTATTTGACAGTCTCACTGTGAGGTCTCAGTTTCGATTCCCGGATCGGGCAATTATGGATTTTTCCGTTAGGAAATTCTCAATAGCAGCACGGACTTGGAATTTTGCCCCATAGACTCATCACTGAAGGTGAGCCTATCGCCATCCATCGCGATCAAATTATTGTGAGACTTGGGCCCTGGGGCTCTTAACATAACAGGTGACGTGTGGGTATAATACACCTCTGCCTCACCCTTTTCGGTAATAAAGGCGTGGTGTTATGTTATGCCTAATTACTACACGGCCTATTGGGTATAATTTGTTAATTACTTCTCCCAACAATAACAACACCTGTATAAATGGAACATATCACCCAAAACTTTACAAAGTAAATATTTGTTACCGACTTCTTAACGTATACCTTCACGCTTATGTTTGCGGGGTGCCTGTTGGTAAGCAGAAGTCGATAAATATAGTGGGTGAAATATCCCATTATTGACTCTGCTAGTCCGTGAAGTGTCAATAAATTGGGCAATTCTTAAATCAAATTCTAGAGCGTGTGGCTGCTTCTGCGCAAACTTTGACTTTATTTTACTAAAAACCTTTCAAAATCCTTACCTATATTATGTTGCAAAACTGACCTTTTAATGTGTTAACAAAAGCTTATTTTTTTTTTATTTTTTTTTTATACTACGCCCACAGCGAACGAACTTGTAATCCACCTGATGGTAAGTGGAGTACCAGCCCATGGATATCAACAATCCACAAAAGCAGATTATAGATGCGTCGCTGCAGCTGAGGACTACGGTGTTATGCCTCATGTGAAAACATTTATCTCTTAATCAAATAAAAGTAAGTTAAGATTAAATAAATTAGTTCTCAAAATACTTTTTTTAATGACTGTTGTTACCAAAAGTACCAACTGTATAAATTAAGCATGTTTTTTTCTCTAAAAGTTCTCAAATATTTGCTCCCGAATTCTTAACGCGTACATTAACGCTTATGTTTGCGGGGTGCCGGTAGGTAAGCAGAGCTCGAATTAACACCACCACTTAGCAGTTACTTACTTATGGGGTGGACGCAGGTGGTCTTTGTTTGAGAGCGTTGTTTTTTTTTTTGAGGAAAAGGCGTTGTGTTTTGTCGATGAAGGTTGTATATGAAACATTATGAGGCTTTACATAGAATTAAAATCCAATCACGATATCTATTTGATTAAAAAATTATACAAAATTTAATAATATTATTGTTTGAATCATTATCGTAAAGATCCCTGCAAGCCTTTGCCTATACAAATGTATACCTGTATACCTTTCATTGTTCTTCAAAGACTTTCTTCAAAAACCTATGTATCAATATTCGGAAATCTTTAAAAAAAAACTTAATTATTGAGATACATTACTATCATGGACACACACATACTGTCAAATAATTCTAAGGCAACAAAATATTTGAATTTGAAACAGAACTTGGGATTATATCCAACCTCTCTCCCAAATAAGCTATTTAAGCCACACTCCAAATCCAGGAATCTCTGACAGTACAAACAATATAAACTTTCAAATAATCTAACTTATTTTTTTTATACCATACTTAAAAATATGACGTGGTAATTTCACTCTTTTATTTTAAGCCCTCTTATAGGTATCATATTATGATATATTAAGTTAATTGCAGACCCTTAAAAAGTCATATAAATTAAATTAAAAAATGAGGATTGTTTTGATAATAATTAACATAATTTATTTAATAATTTGTTATGTTTTAAATCTGATTTTAATTAATTATTTTATGAATTTAACATTTTTTACAGCTAATTATAATTTCATTTTGATTTAAATACTTCTTATTGACTTTGCAATTTTTATAATTTTTGATTTTTACTTTTTTTTTTGTCCTTAATTTTTTTTTTCTATACCTGCCTATTATTATAATTATTTCATTTTATGTGTTTTGTGTGATATTGTACTGTATTGAGTTTTACCTGAAATAAATGATTATTTAATTAATGGTCAATAGATACCTGCAACAAAAACAAACAGTATTTAAATAATTCAAATTAACAATAAAGACAGTAATGGCCATCAAACAAGTTCGTTGCTCATAAGGTTGTATGCCAATTGAAATACATTAAGATCTTAACTGCTAATGTTAGAACGCTATAATTCTAAAGTTGTATTAATTTACGATGTATAGCTTGGATTTAAATGTTAATTATATATCTTGAATTATATATAATTTATGGGTGGGTTGAATGGGTTTCAAGGTAGTCTTAATTCACTTAAAGATTTACCAGTTACTTAAGTTACTCAATATCTTATTTTTTAAATATAAAAGCTTTTTTAGGTCTGGTAAAAAGTTGTGTAGTGTGTGTATAATAAATATTCCACAACTCACACACAACGCCATCTAGTCCCAAACTAAGCAGGGCTTGTACTATGGGTACTAGAATAACTGATACTAATACATATATACTTTTATTTTGTAAATACATACTTATTATACATAGAAACACCCAGACTAAGACAAACCCCCATGTTCATGCACACAAAGATTTGTCATATGCGGTAATCGAACCCGCGACCTCGGCGTCGCAGGCAGGTACACTACAAACTCCGCCATCCGGTCGTCTTCTATTTTAATTATTTAATAATAGAAATTATTAAATAATTATTTTATAATTCTGAAGTCGGTGCCAAGTAAACAATAACTCTGTATAGATAATATCAATCTTTTTAACAACCATTTTCTGACTGAATATTAGTTATATTTCTGTGGTAAGTACCAATACTGGGCGACCGCGCATTAGCACAACTACGCCTCTCTTTATTGTGTGTACTGTAATTTGATATTGTAGAAAGGTTGTTATAGCTTTTACTTGGCACCGACTTCAGAATTATAAAATAATTATTTAATAATTTCTATTTAACTAAATGTATAAACGTATTATTTTGTGCGAAGTAAATTTATTTTTTGCTTTTTAATTTACCTACTTTTTGAAGTCGGTTTTTTTTTGTTAAA
This sequence comes from Hypena proboscidalis, assembly GCA_905147285.1. Lineage (NCBI taxonomy): Eukaryota > Metazoa > Arthropoda > Insecta > Lepidoptera > Erebidae > Hypena > Hypena proboscidalis. The sequence goes on from LR990147.1 coordinate 6,988,503, forward strand.
AATTACATACATACAAGTAGCACATATCTCCAAGCCACTTACACATAATAAAATGATTTGCGTATCACTGTTCACTGTCTCAATAAATGATCTGAGTCTATCTCTACCATTTAAGTTGTAGTTACAAAGTTGTAGAACAAAGTATTCCATAAGGCTTATCAAAAAGCCTTTTGTGAGTACATTTAAATCTGGCGCATCATTCACCGCGCATCTATGAGTCTCATAGAGCCTTAAAAGATCATGCTTAATTTTGGATGAGGCATTTACAATTCACATTATGTTGTAATCATCAACTTGCAAGGAAATGTTTGATATTTAACACCGAGACGTTCTTAAAGTGGTGGTGGTTTTTAATGTTGGCTGTCCTCTTCTAGCTCTGTAGTCGCTCTATAGTTCTATATAACATGACATAACATCACGCCTATATTAACCAGTAGGTCGTGGCAGAAGTGTACAACGCTCACACTTTACCAGTTATGTTCAGGTCACATGGGAAAGCCGTCACGCCGTCCATCGGGCACAATTCCAATTCCGCGCTGCTATTTTGAATTTACTGGCGGAAAATTAACAAATAACACTTTGACTGACCCGGGAATCAAACCCGAGACATCGCGGCGAGAGGGGCATACGCTAACTACTAGACTATCGAGGCAGTTAGTTAGTTAGTTCTATATCTGTCTTATATAAACGACGGACAATTCTGTCATTATTGTGAAACAAATAATAGTTCCTTATAAATACCGCGAGACAACCAAAACAATTTTACTGTAATTAATCATCTCACAGGCAATTGACTTATTCATATCTGTTACTCAAGTCAGGAAATAACTGAAAAAATACTCATCTATTTTTATGATGTCAATACATAGAACTAAAATCAATAAATACTATTTGTTTTTAACTGAAATCAAATTCATATTCTTGCCACACAAAGACAAAGCTGAATAATAATATTAACGTCATTAACTACATTTATAAATTCATTTTGATTAGGATAATATCTTTTATCCACACATTCTCCAAAATACCACATCCATTCCACTTCCAAGTCCTCACATACCCTAATCGTCCACCATTACGCTCTACCAGAACTAATTCCTCTGCCTTATCATAATTTGAATCGACATTCTGGATGACTTTCGTATGACAAACCTCTGTTTCTGTACGGTTATTAATTTCTATAGCTGTACTATGGTTTTTGGACTCATTACCGGGGTTACTCAACTTCTTTTAGGTCAGGTTCTGTTGAAGATAAGACTTCTGAAATAAGCACGGATGTGACTGACATTGTTCAATTGTATGTTTTCGTTTTGTCAGGGGCTAGTTCCATTTCAGTGCTGTGCATACTGCACAGCAAATACTGAGCTAGATCCAGTTCCGCATATTATTGTGTTCTTACTGTATTTTTTTTCATGTGCTGTACCTTTGTTTCTTACTGTATAATAATAAAATATTTTATAATAAATAAATAAAATGTTTTTTTTTATTTTATTTAACTGTATAATAAAGTGTGGTTAGTGTGGTTAAAAAAAAAAAAAAATAAGTTTAAATTATTGTAAAAGGTTTAATCCAAAACAATGTATGAATTGTAAAAAGGCAAAGTATGATTCTGTAATTCTAAATAACATAACATAACATCACGACAATATTATTCAGAAAGATGTAGCAGAGGTGTACAACACCTATATTTCACCTGTTATATTTAAGTCCCATGGGACGGGGGTGAGCCTATCGCCACCCACTAAGCACAATACCAACTCCGTGCTGCTATTGTTAATTTCCTGGCGGAAAATTCACAAATAGCACTTTGTCTGACCCGGGCATCGAACCCGAGTTCTCACGGTGAGAGACGCATATGCTTACTTAAATCTATAAAGTGTAACTGTTTCATAGTATAATTTGCTAAGCATAGCTAAATGCTATAAAAAGAATCAATAAGAAATCTCAATATAAAGTTTGAAACCCAATACCTTAAGCAAAGAATTAAAATAGAAACTCCTAACTTGTTTAACTCTTTGGAAGCTTAATGAAATTAATTACCTGTGTCCCGAATAGCTTGGTGAAGATTTACAAGAATAAGGCGATGTCACTACCGTGGACATTGTTGCGAACACGGAGGATTCATTGTAGGGCTTGCAAAATGCAGATAGTTTTTAGTCGAGTTAGATTTAAATTATTTTGTGGATTAGTGCCTTAGTGGAAAAAAAATGCAGGGGTTATATATATATACAAACATGTATACAGAGTGATATAAAAATGTTCATTGTCTTTTCAAAGTGTATATTCTAATAATATTAAGCCTAAAAAAATGCATGCTGTAATTTACAGTGAAACATGTTGGACAATTTACTATGTAAGATCATTATGTAACCATGTTTTCACAAATAAATATATTGATTGATTAATGGTCAACTAAATATATATAACAGCTAAAATCTCATGTTTGAGTTTTAAAGAATCAATGATTTTTTAAATATTTGATCCTGTGAGCCAGGTACTTATTCAGGCATCGAAACCGATAATTGAGAAAATTTTCATCGTGAAGTACAGTCTAAGGATTTGCCTACCAAGTAGCTTATATCGTTTAAAAGTACCATACGATTCGATATTGTTACCCATTTTCAATGAGCTTATTCTTGACGTACGATCGTAAATAAGCTGATTTATATACCTTCTCATATCTGATCTCCATTTCTGTAGCATTTAGTACAACAATAGCTATAACAAATGCCGATCACAACCGCATGCTAAATCTTAATGGCATACAAAGATCAGCATAGCAGCCCTAATAGTACACAAACCTATTCCGCCAAGCATGAAATCAATAACTTTCACCCAAACAATTAATTTCAGGCAATGTATTGTTATCAAAGCCATCAGCAACCGGTCAGGTCATCTACGCATTTAACTTTAATCTTATACCCAATAACCTATTGTTAGAACCCAATATACCCACGTATAAAAGTCACGGCTCCTTCCATATTGGCATATTGCAGGCCCTACATGGTGAGGACCTAATGACCTACGACATTTCAACCAGTAGTCCCTTCCCTGTCTCGCTATACGGGCACGAAAGAGAGAACAGATCACCATAATAGAATATCAGTGTTTGTTTTATTCGATTTGTAAGTGGCTAGGATACAGAATCTGCAGTTTCTCATATTGTTCCTTTAGTGTGTGCAGTTTTTTGTTTTTCGGTCGAATGATAAAGTTTCCCATAGGAGAGATATGGGTGCATTTGTTGCAATAAAAGTCGCATACCAGGCTGTAAATATGGTAGCTTTTCATAAATCAATATAAAGACTACAATACTATGTTTGTTTGTTACTAGTCTATAGTAAAAGATCAATGTAAACTTTGATATTTCATTTTGGTATTTAGAATATGCACATTATTGCACATGTCATGTAATTTAAGATCACGGTTTAGAGAAAACATTTTGATGCAATAAATAATAAACCTTATCTTTTGTACCTTAAACTAAAGCTAAAATATAGATACCAACCTTCGAATAAGTTAAACTGTTTGCTTAAATAATAGTAGCCCTGTATCTAATACATGTCCCACTGCTGGGCTCGGGCCTCTTCTCATGATGAGAAGGGTTAGGCCATAGTCCACCACGCTGGACAAGTGCGGATTAGTAGACTTCACACGATCTTGAGTACTTTTTAGGCACTGTCAGACATGCAGGTTTCCTCACGATGTTTTTATTTCACCGTTAGCGAGCGATAATTTATATGATAAAAATACACTATTTGCTTACAGTTTTTTGTTTTTGGACGAAATAAACTCATGCGCCTTTTACACAAAACTAGCTTTTACTCGCGACTTTCGCCAAGTGGAATTCGTTGTTAAATATATCAATAATAAATAATAGTTTAAAAAAACTAAAAAGCACGCTTTTAAAGTACTTCTAACTAAAAAGTGAAAAATAATCGAGCAACCCACGCTTCATTACCATTTTCAGCTTATATTAGGAATTATTTTTCATATTTTAGTTAGAAGTACCTACTTTAAAAGCGTGTTTTTTTAGTTTTTTTTAACTATTATTTATTTTCTACTTTTTAGTTTGGTTTATTTATAAGAGCGTTTTTTTTATTTTTTTTATTTAATTTTCTTTTATTTTCTTTTTTTATTTTATTTTTGAATTATTGCATTGTCATCGATCTTTGACAGGTGTGCAAAATTTTAATGAAATCTGTCCGTTTAAAGTGGGTCAAAATCGAGTCCAAAGGAGTCGGTTACATACATACAGGTGAAGCTAATATAAGCGTGTTAAAAAGTACCCTATATTACGCGCCTTGTAGTCAGTTACCTGAATCCAACATTTTACTAAAATTCATCCAGCCGTTTAATACAAACAGGCAGGCAGACAGACAGACAAAAATATTAAAAACTGTATTTTGTACTGTATTTTACCAGCTTGGACAAAACATTGTTATTTTGATATTAAAAATAGAGACGTCAATTTTATTTATATGTATTAATTTATCTATTTGCTTTTTGACTTGCAATACGATTCGATAAAGCTCAATATTCTAAACCCTCAAATACTCGGTAAGTTGTCAGGAATTTCATAATCCGCACTTAACCAAAACATTTCAACGAAAACTTCGAATGCAGGTGGAGATAATATGACCAAATTGGGCATCAACATAATTATTATTTCGCAGCTTTCTAACAAGACCTGTCAAGACTTATCCGGATAAATTTATCTAACAATATTCTGAATGTAGGATAAGTCGTATCTAAAGTAGTTATCTTATCGAACCGAACCACTGCACTTAATCTGTACACCGTTATGATACAATACACATTAATATTTTGTAGCTTATCAATACATGCAAACTGGTATTGGTTTAAACAAGACTTAAGTATAGGTCAGACTTAATCAAGTAAGATCTAGATTAGAATCGTATATGGTCTTCAAGTTCAAGTGAAAGTATCTTAGGATATTAAAAAAAAAAACAGCGATAGCCGAGTAGGAGACTGTAGGACTGCGAAGTTAAATGTCTCGGGTTCCAACACACCTCTGTCAATAAATCATTAAAATTCGTCTTTTCGAATATATGTGTGTATTTATTATAAAAATCGCTCGCTAACGATGAAGGAAAACATCGTGAGGAAACCCACATGTCTGAGAGTGCCTAAAAAGTGCTAGAGGGTATGTGAAGTTTGCCAATCCGCACTTGGCCAGCGTGGTGGAATATGGCCTAACCATTCTCATCATGAGAAGAGCCTGGCAGTGGGATATGTATTAAATACAGGGCTGCTATTATTATTGTATTTCAAATATTTGCGTGGTTCTGTCCGAAACATTGCGATCCGATTGATTTGTAAATCAACGATCCATTCTAATCCCAAAACAATAAGCAATAAGCCCTAATTACACAGGTGTAAGATAAATCTTATTGACAGGGTAAGCAGTAACACACATTAATGAAAGTGAGAGCTGAGTTCCTTTTTCAAGTATAACTTGTGTCACTTTTACATTCGGTTAGGTTATTATGGGTCGGATAAGCTCTACCCAAAACCTCAGAAACTGGCCCTTTAACATTGCACAACATAAAGATCAATTTATCAAAAACATAACAAGCCGTTTAACTCAGCAATTACATTGCTTTTATCAATAATAACCCAAAAATTACCCTCCAAAATATGTCCAATCACTGGGCCTAAAGTGGATGTAATCACTTTAATATATCTTCTTAGTACACATCGGGCCAAAATTATTGGTGCTTTGAAAACTGTAATTTGTTTATGTTGAAAAATGTTTGTAAATGGCATACATTAGGATGATAACAATGATTGCGTATTATGACAAGCTTGGTATTTTATGAGCCGTATCAGAGCGATCTTGGGCCGAATTGCGTCATGTAATTAGGACTTTGTGGAATGTTAAAAGCATGTCTTGTAGGAAAGTTTTTATTTAAATTTTGCATTGGGAACGGATTATGTTTGATAAATAATAATTATTAGGTAATGTTCAATGGGTAGGAAATTTGATTCTGCATTATCATGGTATAGTTTTCCACTTGACTATTTAAAGCATTTCTAAAAGCTATATTATCGTAGGGGGATTTGAAAACCATTTCACGTCGACATTTAAATAAATTAGCAATATTTCATAATTATTATTATTATATGTAGTATATGTAGGTATACTAAGAAACAGTTGAAAATTATTGGACCGTCAGGATTTGTACCTGCAACCTTCTGCACACCGGGCAGACTTAAACCAACCAGCTATCTTGCCAGAACCCTAAATTTCTCAACTTTATTTTACGTCATTTCGTGACGTCACGTCCATCCATTTGTACCTATCCTAAGTAGGATACAAATATGGCGTAGTTAAATTCAGCACAAATGTTGTAAAGAATGAACGCATACGTTATTTCAACTTCTAATTTATTATTTTTATAGCATTCAGCTATGCTTAGCATATTATACTAAGGAACAGTTGGTCAAATCCTGCCGGTCCCATAATTTTTCAATTGTTTCTTAGTATAATTTGTTAAGCAAGACGACCGGATGGCGGAGTGGGTAGTGTACCTGCCTGCGACGCCGAGGTCGCGGGTTCGATTCCCGCTTAAGACAAATCTTTGTGTGCATGAACATGGAGGTCTGTCTTAGTCTGGGTGTTTCTATGTATAATAAGTATGTACTTACAAAAGAAAAGTATATATGTATTAGTAGCAATTATTCTAGTACCCACAGTATAAGCTCTGCTTAGTTTGGGGCTAGATGGCGTTGGGTGTAAATTGTGAAATATTTATTTATTTATTTAGATACTATTAAAATAATCAATTAGAAAATGTAGGTATAGTGTTCCTATAGTGCTTCAATATCTTAAGAATGGTACCCGTGTTACACGAAAATCAGTGCAGCAGCGAAACCCATAATGATGAATGTTCAATAACAGTAAATATTACTAGTAGTTATACCGTGATCTAAACAGCAGGCGTTCCTTATAAACAGCACTAATAAGACAGCTCAGGGCAGACCACCAGCCGACTCGCCCATACTTGGAACCTAGGTTGATAATTTATTTGTTTTACATGAGAATTCCATAAATCAATCATTGTGTTGCAATAGTCAATGTTAGAATAACCTCTAACCTTTCACTCAACCCTCAATGTGTAAAAGAACATGCCACACCTTATATTACGCAAAAAACGTCTCATTTTTAAAGATCATCAATCATTTATTGTTACCTTAACAAAAAGTGTCCCCTTTTTTTAGCTATAAGTGTATTTCGGCTACTATATGACAGTTTATCGTCGTTGTCAAACCAAAATCTGCTATGTGCAGAAATCATAGTTTTGAGAAATTGACAAAAAAAGGTCTCCTGCATTCAAGGGATTGTAGGTAAGAGGTCGTCAATAAGAGGTCGTAGTTCGTCAAATAATGGTCATAAGCACATGACAGTTTGTCTATATGGTAGGATATAGCAGCGAACTATATGCAGAGGTTTAAAGTAGAAATATTACAAAAGTGCACATAGCAGATTTTGGTTTGACAACGACGTTATCTTAAGATGTTTAAACATTTACAATTTCATATAGGTTTCAAATGTGTCTCTACATCTGAAGGACTACAATATTATGCATAATATGTTAATAATTTCACGGTCTAATCGAAACAACTAAACAAGAAATCAGTGTTCCTACAAAACATAAAAACCACATACAATACTGTTAATTTTTTACCGGATGGCGGAGAGGGTAGTGTACAGTGGGCCAACGAGTTAGCTATGCAGGGCAAAAACTTCTAAGTCATAGTAAAGACTTACTACACCAGTTATAGATAAGTGAGTTACATATCTAAATAGTGGGTATATTACACTTAGTACATATGTAATTCACACATACATATCTATTGCAGTCAGTTTGCACTATGATATAGAAGTTTTTGCCCTGCATACCTAATTGCTTGGCCCACTGTACCTGCCTGCGACGCCGAGGTCGCGGGTTCGATTCCCGCTTAAGACAAATCTTTGCGTGCATGAACATGAGGGTTTGTCTTAGTTTGGGTGTTTCTATGTATAATTAGTATGTATTTACAAAAGAAAAGTATATATAATAATATGTATTATTAGTATCGGTTATTCTAGTACCCATATTACAAGCTCTATTTAGTTTGGAACAAGATGACGTTGTGTGTAAGTTGTGAGATATTTAATTATTTATTTTATAAGCAGTATCTAATTACACACGACTACCGATCTTCCTATACATTTCCAGTATAAGTCTTGCACTCAGCATTGCACAGAAAAACTTTACAAGAGAGAGAGAGAGAGACCATCTTATAATGGCAATGTTCAGGTTGATGTGTGTAGTACTGTGTCTGTACATAAATCAAACGACATCACCTTCACTGATTCGTCGAACAAAAAAGGCAATAACTTATTAGTGGTTTATGATCACCATTTGGCACACCATACACCGAATGTGTCGATAATTAACGCTCCTCCCATGTCCATTTTCGACTTAATTCTGGCGCCTGCGCATGATTGGCGTAAGTGTAGTATTTGGACGTTAATGAGGAATGTTTAGCACTCCTTTTTTGTTTTATGTGCTCAATGTGGACCTCCATTTTTGGTCGGCAGTGTTTTGTTCGTTGACCGCCAACCAATATAGCTACTTCTTTTGGTAAACAGGTGTGTCTCTTACGTGTTATGCCATATTTAGGTAGTTAAACCATGTGGTTTCTTTATTTGTTGTATCTGCATCTAATGCAAGGTTTCGACGGAGGAAATGAAACATAGCACAATATTTTGAACAATTGATTACAATGGTAAGATCTACTTTCAGCTGCATCTTGAGTAGACCAAACGACAAACTTCTAGGCGGCTCGCGAAAATGAGAGCGAGATATACTTAAAGCATGAATCATCCCCGAGTGACTTAAAATACTAAAATAAAATTTCCATGCTATTAATAGTAGGCGATCCTATTGCTTAAAATATTTGAGATACCCTAGGTATAATAATTTAAAGTACGAAAACCTAATCTTTATTTTTTATTTCCTAGGTGTGTGACGGCAGTGTAGCGCGGGTGTCGGCTTGGCGCTAATGATGACAAGGGTGCGGGCGGCCGGGTACGCCAACCAGAGCGTGCCGATATACGTGACGCACAACGCAAGCCAACATGTTCACCAGGTAAGTTTTTTGACTGCTTCTTGAGATGGATTCAATATTTTTTCCACGTGCTTAATTGAGTTGCCTAAAGTTCTGTTGCAAGTAAAGATTATCCAAACGGACTAACCATTACGTCAAGATAAAGCATAGATGTATAATAATAATAGGAACTAACCTCCAAACTAATCTACATTTATGGGCAACACAATGTGAAGAATTGCGCTTTTCCATTACAGCGCATTGAAAAATGGTCGTCAAGCACTGATCATGTTCAAGAAATGTGATTCATCACGTAATTAGGTGCTAAGAAATTACCAAAATACAGTTACTATGACGAACCTCAAAACAAAACACATCAGCTTCCCGTAAACGTGATTTCCTACGTCACTAAATCAATTCCATTACGTCACTCGCAAATTAGGATACCGTGTTTACACCTGTAACGACAGTCATCGTGATCATCACAATGGTGATATGTCACGATTATTTCGAGGCTTATATCGTGACGATTTAACAGGACACGTTACATTTGAGTACAACATAACCTCAGATTTGGAAAGGTTGAATAGTTTTTTTTACTATGGTAATAACATAACATATCATGCCAATATTACCCAGAATGGTGTGGCAGAGGTGTACAACACCAACATTTTACCTGTTATGTTTAGGTTCCCTAAGGATAGGGTATGAGCCTATCACTATCCACCGATCAACTCTGATTGGGCAGTCCAAAGATTTTATTAATGCCCGTCCGAATGGTTTTTAAGTACAGGGATAAATGAACTATAATATGAGATGACAAAGTGCATAGATAGCAATGGTACCTAATTTGATAAAATATGACTTTGTGTTCCTCCCAAAACGCCAATTTTATAAGTAAGGACCAATATCAATATTTATTCATTTATTTATTATACAATGATCATTATATAGCTCACAGTCTTAAACCAAACGCAACATAATGGAAAATCATAAAAAAAATGCAGTAAGAATTAAAAATTAAACTTTCTAAAATTAAATTTAATGAAATAAAAAATTGCAATTTTAAAAAAGTAACAAAATATTATTAAATAATATAGATAGTCATAGTAAGATTGTAATTTTATTCCCACATGCCGATCCTCTAATCGATTTTAACAATAGTCGATTCAGTTTTTCAATTAATTAATGCGGGTTTCGTCCTAACAGGTCAAATTTATAAGGAAATGTTACGAAGTAAAAAACGAAACAAATGATAATTGGCAATGCATCTGATATTGATAATGTTGAAGCATTTACTGCATTTATTGCTTTTGATAAAAATTGTAAATAGTAAATGAGAATTATAAGAGCGGTTATAGACTGTCGCAGTATCGGCGCGTTTTGTACGGGCTGTTTTATTTTAATTGTGCCGTACTTAGAAGCTTATACTATGTGTGAGCTTATAATAGTTGCCTACCTGAATTGTACATAGGGGATTTGATCTCGGGTCTTTTTTTTGGGATTCAAGAAAAACAATCCCGGAATAATCCCGGGAGTGACAAAATTAATAAAATAATATTTAATTATCGACGGCAGTCGTTCCTTTTTTACTTCAAATCCCGAGAATCCCGGGACTCGACAAGTGTAATTTAGGGCTTTAAATTCTAAGAAATTGGCTGGGATCCTGCATTTTGGGATCCCAGGATCCCGGGCGGATTGTATATGAGCATCACATAAACTTAAAAATCACAAAACTCAAACATATTGCTAAATTATTTGATATGATGCTCCTCTGAAATATGAATGATTATGCTGTGCTCTTTTAACTTTTCTCTATGTTTTCTGTCATTAAGTAGGCAATGTATAGGTATATATATTTACACATAACAAAACTACAAGTTCTTTTCTTCAAATGGATACTCTAATAATACGGTGACAACAACACATTTGTATAGTCGATCAAAATGAGTAATAAACGCGCTGGAAAATCATATCTGTACCATTCTTTATCAGTATCGATCACAAATCGACAATTGATCAATTAGGTGATTATTTTTTGTCAAATCTATTCCTTAAGATATCTGATGCTAGCCAAGAAAAACTAGTTATAAATCAACTGATATTCGTCAAGATTAGCTGAATCAAAAACTATTAATGTTTTTTTTGACCTTCTGTTACGTTTTCGTCGAGTAGTAGTGAAACTTTAAAAGATCGACTCCACATGATCAAGTAATCAGACAAGAAGTAAGTGTTTGGTCTGTAATATGATATATAAAATCTGAAAAATATTGTTGCGCAATGTTATTTGTTTTTTCGTCATACTGACGTCAAATTTGAATCGTCATTTCATCTAACTATAGCATAGAAACTGGCTAAATTACAATTCCAAATGTACGTAACCGTTACTATGTACTCTATTTACAAACATGTTCTAAATTCAAATGTAGACGCGACTTATTCACGTGCAATTTCATAATAAGTGCTAAAATTACGCTTTTCATATAACCAGTTACTAATCAAAAATGACGTCAAATACGACTAACAAAAAATCTACAGAAAATTTATTCAGTAACCCCTTATTTTTACTATCAGCTTAGATTGTGGTCAAAATTATCTATCTATCTATCTATCCACCATAAAAAAAAACTTGAGATTTTTCGTTCGCTCTCTACATTATCTTAAAATAGCCTACGACTAAAATGTCGTAACTTCAAAAAGGAAGGTTATCAATTCGATAATTCATATTAAAAAGATTTGTGTTAATTTTCACAAGTGGGCTAAGAATATTTTTACATTGAAATTTTATATTTTACCAGGATGCTTATTAGCCTTATAATATTTAGAATTAATCACTTAATATATTCTTAATATATTTAACACCTAATACGTCAAATGCACATTTCACATTAGCATTTAGCTTTGTTTGTGATCCATATTAGTAAGTTGGTGCGCGGCGCCTATGCGTCCTGACGTATGTGAAATTTAAATGTTGCTAATATTTTAATCATATAATAGCCTAATTTTAACAAATGTCTAATTCAACACTGATGTCATCTATGTATGTGATAGAATTTTAGCCAGCTTACTCTTTTTTTTTTTAAAGTTAGAAGACAGATAGTGCTAGCACTAATCATTGTGTTCTGGAAACATCTAGCAAACAACATAGGAGCTTGTGGCTAAGTTAGAGCGGACCAATCGACCTTTAGGTCGCCTAAGGCCAGAGAGTCTCTAACAAAGAGACTATAGTATCTTCCGGTACTGGGTCTAAGTCTTATGGCACCTATGTAAAATACTGATAAAAGCCGAACCTATATAGGTGGTTTTATACTAGTGAGGAGTGGATAGGTGTGGTGTAAATTGAAAATATACTGCACCTTTTTCACCGCGCCGTCACGCGTCATCCAGCTAGCGATGTATTGCGTACAAAGTAAATAAATACTTTGTTTATAAAGCAATTAATTTAAATATCGTACTTTCAAGTATTTTAATTTCCGACGGCTCCGACGTCAGGCAATAAAAGCTGATAAGTACTCTATTTCTAAAGTGATTAAGTTCAATATTGTACAAACAAATATTTCAATTCTCGCCTCAACGCAACGAAGGGCAAGGATGGAAATGTTGCCATACAAATTTTAATGCCCGCTTTGCTCAGCCACGCCACGACTCACCACCTGATTATGTAATTTGAAAAAGGCTCGGCGATTGACGATGACGATGTAACGAACAGGTGTGTGTCCACTTGATGATTAGTGGCGAAGAACTACACACTGACACTAACATTGTATCGTAACCTCTGACCGAGCCTTACTATAACACCCCTCACATGCCAGTAATTTCGGAGCTCAAATGAAAAATATCCAACATTCAATTTGTTGAAGTAAAAAGGTCCAAGCAGCGTTCCACGCATACCTCAAATTGTCTTTATATGTATTTTTTTACTCTAACCACTCAAAATAATGTAATGCGCGTAAGACCATTACGGACTCACGGGTTGGCGTACACTGCTACCTAAGAGAATTATTTCAAAAAAAGTAGTTAAAGAACTTTTTGTTATAATTCCGAATTTTAATGTATTATTATAATAATAACAAAATATCCATATTTGTATAGTCATATTATTAAGCTATGGAGTTTGTTTAAACACGCTTATCTCAGGATTTACAGGTTTGTATTGAAAATTCCTTTTGTTATGTATAACTTTGTAACATCACATTGCTACCACAGGAACGAATCAGTGACGTGGGTAATACTGCGAGGAACGCTTGTTTTTTTTAAATATTTAAACCTAACAATTACGTTTGCATTACTTAACTAAAGCGCTGTCGATAATTTATAATTAAATTACCCGCCCCTAAATCTATGTTTAGTAAACAAACCGCATTATGTTCCTTCATCGTAAACATTAACATTTATATAAATTACTAAATGAATGTATTATAATACGCAAAGTGCAATAAATTAGGATTTAATATCCTTAAATTATGTTCACACGGACAGTGGTGCCAAAGCAATAAACAATAATTTTAATGACTAAAACTACGTAGGCAGTTTTAGTAGTTATGCATTTTATGAGGTCTAAAGGTATTGAGCACTATTTCTTTATCGAAACCTTAATATCAGGCAAAACGTTAATAGCTTTATTCTGGGGGCGTCCTATGACCTCTCAGTATAAATAGGTATGACTCAATTGCGATCAGGAACGACAACCTGCACGTGTGGTGTAATGGTTTAAGCGGTCGCCTCGTCACTCTCCACTGCACTGGTGTTGTGGTTCAATCCCCACATGGGACAAATCTTTGTGTGATTATCAAAAAAAAAAAAAAGAAATAACACTGAACCTAGAATGATTAAACCAAAAGACTGACAAGTAACTTAATTGTCAAAAACATAAAAGAAAATTATTATAAAAAACTAAATATGTACAAATAATATACAAAAAGGACCGATAGAGCACAGTGTAATTTTAGAATGTTTTGATAATGGTAATGATAGAAATCACCCCAGATATACACTTAAAATTTTATAAGATTTATCGTGTTAATTAGACGATCACAGGTCCTGGGCAGAACCTTTAGAACTAGTGTTTGTAGGTAAGGTTTTAAGTACTAAATAAGTAATCAATACCTTAAAAAAATAAACTATAATTATATGTGACACAGTCTCTGACTTTATTTTTTTTATTTTGTTTTTTCACAATCAAAACAAATTTTACTGTAACAATCTCCGCACCAATGTACGCCAACCGCACCATAGTTTATTGCTCGCTATTATATTAGACCGAAAGATGACTTGCTCAAATTCCATAACCAGGTATTTTCACTCAAGCATTCGTAAATTTTATTGGACGACAGCCATTATAGAAAGTAGAGTAAAAAGTTGATGGGAGCAAACGGTGTGAGTGATTTATTATTTTATTTGTTTTTTTTGTAATGGTTTATTGCATCTGGTATAATTTTTCGCTTATGAAAGGTGTCTATTTTTTTTGTAAAATATTACCCACGGATATATATACACTGAGTTTCCTTATGTAAGGAAGTTAATTTAGAAGATATAGGTATGAAGTACAAGTTATAGCTATAACTTTTTTGTTAATCTTTTTTTCTTTTTCAAAAATCTTATTAGTAATTTTTAGATATAAATTAATAGTATTCTTGTTAAGTCTCTCCAACTAAGCGTAATTTCCTTAGGCTAGGAGGAAGCTTACATCCGTGGTGGAATGGCCAGGATTCGAACCCAACATCAAAAGGTCGTCTAGATCGTAAGACCGATGCCTTATCCATTGCGCCACGGCAATTTTATGAGTACCGGGATATTTAGTAGAAGGTATCTCAAAAAATAGCAACACAAAAATCCAATAACACTATCAATATCACATCCCGTTACAGTCCGGTCCATCAATCTTACACCGTGTACAAATAAGTACAATCGTTGTTAAAGCTTTTAATGCCGGCACGTGGACAAAGCACGAAGATTTGACATGTTTTATATATTTGACATAACATCAATGTCTTTCTATTTCGTTTTATTAGTTTTAGTGGCAAGAAAGCATAACATAGGGACTGAATATTATAAGCAATACCCAAATATTGTCACATAGAATGCCATAAAATCCAAAATTATTAATATCAAGTTTTGCTTTTATAATAAATAAATAAAAATAAAAAGTCTTTATTTACACAAATAATACAGGTAGGTTCACAAGATGAGTTAAAATTAAGACACATGTAAATGTATTTCATGTATTTGTACTTTAGGAACTGATACTGTCTCCCAAACTAAGCGATAGCTTGTATTTTGGGTGGCAGAAGTATGAACTTTTATGAAGTAACATATGCATTAAATATCTTTAGCAACACCCTTATTTTTTTAATATTGTACCTTAAAAATCCAACACTATCAATATCACATCCCGTTACAGTCCGGTCCATCAATCTTACACCGTGTACAAATAAGTACAATCGCTGTTAAAGCTTTTAATGCCGGCACGTGGACAGATGTCGTTGTGTTTGATAGCGTAAGCACGTAAGCCGATCAGAGTGTGCAGGTTTGGGTACAGGTCGGAAGAAAGGGTTTTTAAAAAAGAAATATTATCTGAAAAACGTTAAAATTAATGATTTTGTAAATTTGCCAGCCCTTATCCAAATGCAAGCCGCAGTCGGTGCAATTTGTTTGCATTATCCTTCTATACTTTTCTATCAGACGTCGTTTCAGCACTTATACTCTTTCCAGTCATGTCATCTTTTCACAATCGTTCAATAGTTTTTGGTTTTCCTCTACTCTTGTAGCCTTCTTCTAACATTTTTTTTTGGCATTAAATTGACAAATAAAAATCTCTTCTCATGACATGCTGCACACACACCTGCATACCATAATGATCACTCTTTTTTAATTTCGCTGCAAGTGCAGTGATTCGAAATCAATTGATATCAATTATACATAAATGATTGTATTATTGTATTATTGTTGTATAGCATATTATATGGACGGAATTTAACCCCTAAAGTGGGGATGGTCGGTCTACCTTTTAATGGTATGAACATTTTTCAAACTGGCGACTATTTGAGGTTCGGTCCCGCTTCCGGGAATAATACTATTACAAAAAATAAATTAGTAGTAATCTACTTACTCACTACCAATAATTTAATAGCCTAAATCACATTTCTACTCGCCTGTACATTACACAACCGACCAGCCACAGCCACATCTTTGACATTTAGTTGACAGTCCGATACGACAGACAGAATGTTTTGACACAAGTCCTCTTAATGAACAGTGTTGATCTAATTAACGCATTGTATTACAGCTAAACTCATTAAGAATTAATAAAACGGCAAGAATTAGTAAAAGGAGGCGGCTTAAACACGTCAAAATATTACAAAAAAATGATATAAAAATAAATTATAAGTAAAACAAAATTATACTCATTACAATGATTTGAATAACCGGGACTTAGATTAACTGTTTAGAATCAGATTAAAATCAAACTAAGTACCAGCTCCGATGGGCAATGCTTTTAAAACAAAATAATGGAACCTAAACATAACAGATGAAAGAATTATAGGACCGGCAGGATTTGAACCTGCGACCTCTGCATACCGGGCAGCCGCTTTAACCACTCAGCTACGGTCACCTCTTGCCAGGTCTGTTTTTTTAGTATTATTTGCTAAGCATAGCTAAATGCTATAAAAAATGCTAGATGTTACGTTAGGTTTTATCTTCGGAACCGTCCACCGTTCTGATCATAGAAATCTTAATAATAAGGCAATAGAAATGTCAAAGACGCGTGACCTTGTCGCCGCGCATCTGTCAAGTCAAACACAAGTGCGAGTTGAGGAATTGTCGTCTTAATGTCATCGCAAAAAGAATAATTTTGTTTGCAGGAATACAAGCGCATTTGTCTAATCGAACATAAGTGCGAGTTGAGGAATTGTCGTCTTAATGTCATCGCCAAAAAGAATAATTTTGTTTGTAGGAATACAAAAAGTGGTATTTGAAAACCGGCGACATGCGTCCCAGTGTTAAAAGATAGTCGATAGCATTTCTATTGACTAGTTATTAAGATTTCTATGGTTCTGATACAACTTTGGCTGTCAGATGGACTATTACTAATTTGAATAGGTATTACCTTGATTTTTTTGGTTAATATAAGTCAGTATTTAGTCATTATAATGTAGTTGCAAACAAATACACAGTAGAGAATTATTTTGAACTTAGTGAGGGTGCATGTTTTTTATTTACACAAAAAAGATCATCATTTAGCTTCTTGAAGTCCACTGCTGGACATAGGCCTCTCTCAATTTGCGCCACAACGCCTGGTCCTGTGCCTTCCGCATCCAGTCCCCTCCAGCGACCTTCTTCAGGTTAAATTTGATCAAATTTTGCACACCGGTTAGCGTAGTGGTTAAATGCATGGCACCTCGCAGCTTTCAACTGCGCTGGTATTGTGGGTTCAATCCCTACACGTGACAAATCTTTGTGTGATCTGCAAAGATTTGTCCTGACTCTGTGTGTGCTTTGTGTGTGTGGAATATAAATGTTTATGGACACCTTTACGACACAGGCGCTATTTCTAGGGCAGGAGTCGTTTAAAAAAAAGATTAACATATGTACTTGTTATGGACGTTCCTAGGCAAAGTCGCACGAGCAGATAGTTGAATAATCTTCTTCTTCTCCTTCGTGTCGATAGTTGAGTCAAACTTTATTTTGACTTGCCATCGTGGTGAAAGGATTGGCTAATTCGCTTTGAAGAACTCGCGAATTGCCTAGGGTGCGCCGGACGTAGGGTATCGCTGTGTACATCACTCGGGGAATGATAAAACAATATCAATGCGTTACATAATTTTCGCAATAAAATCGTGCTAATGTTAACATCTTGTGGTTTGATGGAAGAACTCTATTATTAATAATGTTGTTTATTAATTAAATGCATTAATCATGATTATGGAAATACAAAGTAACTTACACGATCAATAATTATTATTCCTGTGGTTAGTGTATCAATCATTTTTATTCTTATTTAAATTATCTTGTACAACATATTTTCACATTTATCTTTCAGATAAAAATTAAATCCTACATTATATAATAATACATTATTATAATGACTGTAATAGTTTGTGGTGATGTCGCAAAAACTATTTTGTTGATTTGATGAAATTTTGCAAGCGAATTGCTTCTGGATTATTATGGGCTACCTTTTATAAACGGATCACGCGGAAGTTATTTAATATAATTATGTAGTAATTCTTGTGCCGGGGATCGGTTTAAATAAAATCCTGGATGTTGAGATAACTTATTAACTTTATTTTTCATTGGCTCGATACAGCGTGCGTCGTGCGTCCTATTTCTACTTTGTCTATGCTTCGTATGTCTCACTCGTTCATTCGTTCCTTAGCACTCACTCATCATTCAATCACGTTTCAATCACGTTGCTTCCGGATTATTATTATGGGCTACCTTTTATAAACGGATCACGCGGGCGGAATAGTCTCTTTAAATATATTTCAGCTTCAGTCTTTATTTTATTAAAAAAAATACATTTGGAATAAGATCGATGGTCTAGAGGTAAGCGTTCACGCCTCTCACCGCGATGTTTAGCGGTCGATGCGGGGTCGGGCAAAGTGTTATTTGCGAACTTTCCGTCAGGAAGTTCTCAATAGCAGCGTGGTGTTGTAACCTAAACATAACAGGCGAAATGTGGTTTTTGTACACCTCTGTCACACCTTTTTAGGTAATATAGGCATGATCTTATATTATATTAAAATAAGATTTTATTTCATTGCATAGAACGCCAAAATCAGTTCAATATATTTACTTATTAAGTTTATTGTAGTTCCTCAGATTACTTCAAATATGACCTCATCCATACATCCTATCGTTGTTTGTCTGAATTTAAAAAAATAACGTTTTAAAAACAATCCATAAATGAGAAATGATGGTTGATGTATTCAGCTAAATTCCGTTATACTAACTCTGATAAAATAATTGCTGTATCATTGGCAATTTCAAGCTCTGCCCACCCATCCCGCAAACAAGCGTAGAGATGTAATAGCTCGCCATTACTCTTACGCCACCCAAGACTTATTTCTTTATAATATTTTCGTATGTAATTGCCCAATTCTACACTAATTGTTGATATGTGCGCATTTATATGGATTTGACGTAGGGTTGCAACCAGAGACATGTAGAAGTAGAGAGAACGGATTAGTTGTCTATTTAACCGACTTAAAAAAAGGAGGAGGTTCACAATTCGTCAGATTTTTTTTTATTTGTTAGCTCATAACTTACTACTGGGCGATGGCAACAATCAGTAATTGACGATGTAAACAATGCTTTATCAAAGATAGTGAACTGGTTTAGTGCTAATAACTTGCTTTTAAATGGTAGTAAAACAAAATATATTAGATTTTTTACAAAAAATGTTAAGCAAGTCAAAACTAGTGTGGTGATGGACAATGAGGAATTGGAAATGGTCAATAAGGTTGTCTTTCTTGGTATAACATTAGACTCTAAATTACAATGGGGCCCACATATAGAAACGTTGTCTGGTAGACTCAGCTCAGCAGCTTACGACGTAAAAACAATTCGTCAACTGACCGATGTTGACACTGCGCGTTTAGTTTATTTTAGCTATTTTCACAGTATAATGTCATATGGTTTATTGCTTTGGGGTAGTGCCGCGGATATAGATTCAATATTTGTGCTCCAGAAACGAGCTATTCGAGCTATCTATATGATGAGTCCCAAGGAGACACTAAGAAATAAATTTAAAGAGATACATATTATGACGTTACATTCTCAATACATTTACGAAAATTTAATGTACGTTCACAAAAACCAAACGAAATTTAAGAAAAATAGTGAAATTCAAATTCAAATTCAAATTCAAATTCAAATCATTTATTTTCATAGGCCCCAGGAGGCGCTTGAACACGTCAAAACATTACAAAAAATGATATAAAAGTAAATAATAAATAATACTAAATTATACTAATTACAATGATTTGAATAACCGGGGCTCAGATTAATTTTAATCAAACTGTTTAGAATCGAATTAAAATCAATCCAAGTACCAGCTCCGATGGGTATTGCATTATGAGAAGAGCTGGTGAGAAACTCATGTGCACCATCTTTTAAAATGAAAAATATAACAATATAAAAGTACATAAAAAAAAATCACATAAGAAGAGCAATTCATTTCCAAATACTATTATCATTTAAATGCTCTCCATAAATTAAATCTAAGGAACAAAAACAAACTCGCTGTGCCCACTACTAGGCTCCATAAAATCTCTAACTCGTTTCCAGGTCAATGTATACGCTTTTACAATAAACTTCCTTTAGACGCAATAGAATTATCAATAGGTAAATTTAAAAAATATGTTAAAACTAAATTATGTCAAAAAGCTTATTTCAGACTACATAAATGATAATAGTATTTGGAAATGAATTGCTCTTCTTATGTGATTTTTTTATGTACTTTTATATTGTTATATTTTTCATTTTAAAAGATGGTGCACATGAGTTTCTCACCAGCTCTTCTCATAATGCAATACCCATCGGAGCTGGTACTTAGATTGATTTTAATTCGATTCTAAACAGTTTGATTAAAATTAATCTGAGCCCCGGTTATTCAAATCATTGTAATTAGTATAATTTAGTATTATTTATTATTTACTTTTATATCATTTTTTGTAATGTTTTGACGTGTTCAAGCGCCTCCTGGGGCCTATGAAAATAAATGATTTGAATTTGAATTTGAATTTGAATTTGATGCGATTTTAATGATTCTTTTTTTTATATGAAACGTCAGTGTGTCTCCTCCCACACATATAAATACAGAAATTATGTATGTGTTTTTGACTTACATAGGTGCATTTTTGTTAAAACGCTTTCTTGATATTTATGCCTATCTAGTTGTAAAAGAGTTAGTAAAATATCTCTTAGGTTGCATCTAACGAAAAGTTTGCAAAATAGAAATTTAATGTCACGCAAAGATATCAGAATCTGAAAACAGCTGTAGATATGCTTTATCGTGGAAATGTGATGATATGTCACAAGCGTCAGCAATTTTCGGTACCAAAAATCTGACCTTAATTAAAACTGTAACTTTAGAGTTACAATATTATTGTAGATAAAAGTCACAACTACGTATTTTTATTAAGTTTATTTATGTAAAAGATATTTTTATAAAGGTTTTATAAAAATATCTTTTACATAAAAAACAACACGGTTAACAAACGGTTTTTCATTGATTGATTGTAATTACAACTAATTACAATACAGCGTAAGTCTAACTTAAGAATATTTTAGAACTTTATAAACATTTGTTTTGCTTGTGGTAAAAACATAACATAATTTTTAGAGGTGTCTTTTTAATTAGATATTTTTCATTAAAAAAATACGCAATAGGTATTAAATAAGAACCTTAAATAATACAAAACTGTTCAAAGCAGGCAACCCTATTGCTATCTATAATGTAGGTATCAGCGCAACTCAACACACATCTGAAACAGTTTGAAGCGCAGTCTGACAGCCGTAGAAAATACACAATTAACAGGCTCGGTATTACCTTAATGGATTTATGTACTTATTGAGGGATCAATCAAAGGCACTCACTTACGAGAGTCTTAATTGATAGATGCGTTAGAGCAAGGCTTTGTTTGACCGCTCTTTAATTGAGTGCTGGATTTAGTTTCGGTGATTCGTTTTGTTTGGTGCTGTTTTTGTTTTTTGAGTGTTTTTTTTAGTGGTATTGTGTAATCAATATTTTAGGTGCATGTAAAGTTTGTAAATCGATATAATGTCGATTTTCTCTGAACAATAACTATTGAGATACCGCTTTTTCGCTTCGCAAAGCATTTTCTTTGAGTGATTTGGAGCGAAAGATTTTTTTGATTTATATCTAAATTATTTCTAATTTTGAAGTATCTCAGCATTTTATTTTCAGTTTGTTATTGTTTTTATAGATCACAAATCCGCATATATGGAACATACCAATGAAATACGTTAAAACGCCAACAAAATACTACTATCATGATTGTTTTTTATAATAACGCAATAATAAC
Source organism: Hypena proboscidalis (assembly GCA_905147285.1). Lineage (NCBI taxonomy): Eukaryota > Metazoa > Arthropoda > Insecta > Lepidoptera > Erebidae > Hypena > Hypena proboscidalis. Next base: position 7,010,669 of record LR990147.1, read on the forward strand.
TTGTAATACCGTTCTAGTTTTTTGGACCGAATCAAAAGTTAGATGACTTCATTTTAAGTTAAACCACAAACTGAAAAGTCTGCAGTACACAACTTAACAAAATATAGATTTTAAAAATATTACTCCAAATAATGATTTTACTAAGAACCTGCGATCTTTGAAATGCAGCCGGGCAGCCGCTGTAATCACTAAGCTACGGTCGCCAAAATTATTGGTCCATAGTTTTGCGATTAAAGCAGCTGATCGCTATGCAGAGGTCGCAGGTTCAAATCCTTCCAATCCCATCTTTTTCCAACTGCTTATGCTTAGCAAATTAGCTATGCTATAAAAATAATCAATAATAAAATAATGATTTGTTTGATACATTTCTGCGTATCATACAGTCACCTAATTGTTTTATAATAGTTCCAATATATTATAGTGGTGATAAGTCCCAGTTCGCACTGCGTTCCCACGACGCAGATGCCATAAATTATAGAGATTCAATAACAGTGACTATTAAATCAAGTTCGGTACGCGGAACACTATCGTATTTAATAATATGCACTTTGCACCGATAGGAAATGTTTTAAATTAGAGCAGACTATATTGAATTTGTAGGTATTTGTATACATATAATTATGTTTTTAAACTTTCGCGATTTGAGAACATTTTTCAAAAATTAGTCAACGGGTCTAAAGCAAGTTATTCGAAACGTCGAGCATAGGTATTTATTTACCTTTATAATAATTACGCGATTTAGACCCGTTGTCTAATTTTTGAAAAATGTGTATAGTATACATAATTGTATTGAATTTGTATATGTGTCTGGGTGGATATTACTTTAAATATTAAAATACTTTAAAGAATCCACGTGTAAGTATAGTTTGTGAACTTTCCTTCAGGAAATTCAACATAATAGTTGAAATATGGGTATTGTATACCTCTGCCACATCCTTCTGGGTAACATAGGCGTGATGTTTAGTTACTTATTTCAGTAATTTTCAAGTTCATGTCTTTATAGCGCAATCCTCATACAACGCAGGACCCGGCTTTCCATTTCCATCTCTCATTCAATGTCTGAACGGGACCAACAGATCAAACACCGGGCTTAGTTATAATATTTAAATACTTTAAAATAAAGATAAAATTTGTATTTTTTACATTAGATAGAACGCCAGAAGCAATTACACTATCCAATGGTCCCAATGACAAGGCCAAATACACACATTCACTCACTCAAGCACACCCAGTCTTAGAACAAATCTTTGTGAATTACACAAAGATTTGTCTCATGTGGGGATCGAACCCACAACACTAGTGCAGTGGAGAGCGGCGAGGCGACCGCTTAAACCACTACACCACACGTGATGACAAAGAATCCACGTGTTAGGTATAGGACATGTCTGTGACATTGTGCATGAAATTTCGTATTCAATTTGATGTACAGTTTTTCTAAGAGACACGGCAACGCAGTCGTTTACAAACTATAATTCTTTAATTCAATTAATTTAAATAATATCAACATTCAATATATAAACTTTCCGTCAGGAAATTCTCAATGGTATCAAAAAAAAGGGATGAAGGGGTTGAAATAGAGGTTGAAAGTTTGTATGGGATTTCTTAATTTTAAAAGATAAAACCACTTCATCCCTTTTTTTTTTTTTTAAAGTAGCCTATGTTCTGTCTCAGGGTCTAAAGATTGTCTGTACCAAATTTCATCAAAATCGGTCGCGAGGTTTAAGCGGGAAAGCGTAACAGACAGACAGACAGACAGAGTTACTTTCGCATTTATAATATTAGTTGGGATAGTTGGGATGAATCTTTATATTTAAGTACTTGATAAGAAATCATTCGCCTTTGAAGTTTAAATTCCTTTTAACAAATGTTCTGCATCGCCACCGCTGCCGTCGGTCGTAGTCGCGTACATTCGCCGAAGTGTGGCGGCATCTGCGGCAGGCATCGTTGTCGGACGCATGCGATTAGACAAATTTGCGCTATAGAGAATTACATTTTTCGATCCAGTAAAATTATTTTATTGTTTCGTATAACTTTTTAAGTGTTTTTTATTAATTAGGTCCTGTACCTAAATTAATTTTGTTCATTTTGTTCATACTTGATATTTCTTTTAGTTTATAGTTATAAGTAGGTTAGATAGTTTCCTTTACTTTAAAAAAAATCCGATTTGCTTTTATTTCCTTTTTTCCCTAATAGGGTATTTTTAATCTAATAGGTCGTAGTAGGTAATAATATACAATAAAATACAAACTTAACTTTGCGGTTTGCTCCCGAACCGCTAAGTTAAGTTTGTCGTAGGTTATAAATGACCTATGACAAACTTAAATTTGCGGTTCGACTTATAAAGATAAACCGAAAGGTTTATTTTTATATAAGTCGTACTGTATAGATTTTAATTTTAAAGTATTGGTATAGGTAGTATATTTGATATTGTACGTAGGGACCGTAGGTTATTTTATAATACTGATAAGTAGGTTAAGACATTCGTATAGATATTAGTTTATAGGGATTTTGCTTATTTATTGAGTTTAGATTAGTTTTATCAGAAATAGGTTTATTTAGGTAGGTAGGAATTTTATTTTCTGTTATTGAGTTTTTTTATTGATGTACCTACCACACAGATGAAATCGCGGGAGATAGTTTGTTTGTTTGAAAGCGCTAAGTTTAAAAACAACTGGGTGAATTTTGATATTTAACATTACGCTAAACTCTACGGGCTGTCTCGGACGCACGTGTCGCAATTTCTATTATTTCGAAATTTGAAGTAGTTTCGAAGTAGGTACATGAGTGGTTCCTATTTGTCTGTTTTGATTTGTTTGAATATTATTTTCCTTGAGTTTTTGTCGTATATTTGTTTTGGTCGGTTTGGTAATAGATAGGTAAGTAAGTGCATGAGTTGTACCTACTATTGTTATATTGACATTGTTACCTTTAGCATTTTTTGTTCATAAAACGACATCCACGCGGACGAAGTCGCGGGTAACAGCTAGTTGTATATAAAATAGTACTAAGTGACCGGCAGCAATTATATACTTAACAATTATCAAGTTGTCTGATGAAATATGACGGAGTAATCAAATTAATACCTACCTAATAAATGCATCAAATAAAAATTGTAAAATGATGTAACATTATGATGCATTTAATATTGGCTAAAATTTACTAAAACTTTAACAACAGATTTTTTTTTTATCTTTATTAATATCCTTTATACACAGAGGTATGTAGAGAAGTCTACTCAAAATTAGAAAAATACAAAAAATAAATCACAAAACCATTAGGCAAAAAACTAAAGTTACCGATGCTCTATGCTACTGCAAAAAGCTTAAATGGCGGTGGGCTGGACATATAGCCAGACTGACAGACGACCGATGGACCCACAGAATAACAACTTGGACAGGGCCATCAGGCATTAGGAAGAGAGGTAGACCTGCGACCCAATGGGCAGACGACGTCAAGTAGCTGGAAAAAAATGGTTAGAGACCGCAAAGGACAGAGAGAAATGGAAAGCTCTAGAGGAGGCCTTCACCTTCGAAACGAGGGGTTCTTGCTAATAATATAAGGGTTATCTTTATTTTAATTTTAAGTATATCTTTTGTACAGTAAGAAATATAAGGCTTTTTTATTTTATTTTTATTTTATTTATTTATTATAATATCCTTTAGTAAGTGCATAAACACAATATTAAAGAAAAGCAATTTAGGGTCCACTTTACCAGCCCTTGTTCAACGCTGATCCCGGTTTTTGATCTCTCTATCCAGTTCTGACATTGAATGAGAGAGGGAAATGGAAAACCGGGTTCTGTCTGTGACTAGTAAACTAAGCCCTAATTCAATATAAAGTCATAAACTTAAAATATACTGAAAGAACTAACTAAACATAACAAAACATCACGCCTACATTACCCAAAAGGCTGCACAAAACCCACATTTCACCAGGTATGTTGAATTTCTTGACGGAAAGTTCACAAATAACTCCTTGCCCGACCTGGGAATCGAACCCGAAACCTCGCGGTAAGAAGTGCACACCCTAACCACTAGACCATTGGGGCAGTTATAACTTAACCTGCAAAGATTTATTCTGACTCTGGGTGTGCTTTGTGTATATGAAATGTATGTTTGTAAACACCCCCGCGACACAGGAGTTATTCCTAGCGCAGGCGTCATTTATTAAAAATATAAAAACTAACTAAAATAGCACATTAAAACCAAACACAAAACAGTGCTGTAAAAAAAACAAAAGTGACATCTAATTCGCAGACGAATCGCATTATGCAAACAAAAGAGTCTATAATAAAAACTTACTGTCAAATGAGACATAAAGTAACCTACTCCAATTATAAGTAAATGTTTGATAGACCTGAACAAGTCAGTATAATAGATGAGTGATTAGGATCCCGACCATGAGATGAGGCGGATGTAAAACTAAAAGTAAACTCCCGAGCGCCGTATTTTCATACTAAAGTAATATAGTTTATTGTATACAACTTTATTATTAATGTTATACTGTACTGCCTACAGACTATTGTATTCCAACAATAGGGGAACGGCACTGTCACTCCTTCACACAGGTTATTCTGTAACCTAGCTAGGAGAACAGAACCACACCCACTTTAATTGTAGTAAACCAGTCATTATTATTAATGTACTACTAATAATAATGTAATCTTTGTACTTACTGCATTATTTTTTTACGTAAATAAATTATTATTATTATTATTATGGGTTAAACTTTAATATTATAAAGATTTTATCTATTTTTATGGATATAATTTAATGATTTGTTGAGATATAATTTTAACAGCAACTTATTTATTTATTTATTGGAAGACCAACAGCAGTAACAAATAATATTAATAAAAATATTATGCAACATTCAGCCAATAACAGGTCCTCACGAATAAGTTACAATACATTATAAAATTAAGAACTACGAATGTACAAGAACAAATTATAACTTATAACTTGTTGGACTTATCTCTACATCCGTACCATTGTCACAATTCATGTGGAACCAATTAGCTGTCTGATTTTCATACTAACGTAATATGGGTTAAACTTTAATATTATTAAATTGTTTTCTATTTTTGAAGACAAATCATAATCTAAAACACTAAAATGCATCAATCGCTACAACAAATATACATGGTAAATATCCCGTTTTAAGTAGTAGTTAGTAAGAAAATAACCATGTTTAGTCTCAAAACTTATACTAAAATGCATGTTTGTTCGTGGACATTTTGTCAAAATTGTTTTAATCATTTATTGAGTTCCATTCACACTGAATAAAAATAATTATGATTTTGAAAGAATGGCGCCAACAAACATGCATGTTTAGTGTTCAAGATACGAATTGTGCATAAAAATAGATAAAATCTTAATAATGTCAAAGTTAACCTATATTACTTTTGTATGAAAAACAGGCAACCAATTGGTACCCCTTAAATTGTGACAATGGCACGGATGATGAGATAAGTCAAGACCAAGTTGCTGTTAAAATTATATCTCTAATAGTCAAAGTTCCTTATGAATTAAACAGCTCCTGTTTTTGCACCTTGCATCAAGGTAATTTGTTTTTTTTTAAAAGATTTCTAGTCATTTGCAAAAACAAATTACTAGTATTCTTGTTAACCCCCAGCTAAGCTTAATTAGCTTATGTTAGGAGGAAGTTTACGTCCGTGGTGTAATGGCCAGGATTCGAACCCTCAACCTCTCAATTGCTGGACTGATGCCTTAACCATCGCGAATAGAGATGATAATGTCTCCTATATTAGTAAAAAAATCAGAGTTTAATAATATTATCAAAATGAATCACAACAATGTTTTGCTAGTCGCTTTTTCCTTTATAAGTCACTTAGCTTAACCATCTCAAAGCCTCCATATTTTTTCTCATCACCACATCATCAAATCAAAAACTGTCAAATGATTTCCACCATTTACGAAGACATTAGCGTCCTAATTACTTCCCACTATGTGGTTAAGCTTCCCGCTCATCAGCGATGTTCAAGGTCACATAAAACATTATTCAAGGTCATTTAAACAAAGGAATCTTATTTCTTTTATTTCTATGGAGTTATACGGATGTGTGTGTAATGTGATTGCTATCGGGATGACGAATTTGGAGGTTCAATAGATTAGTTAATTGATAGCTGGTTTGACAGATACTTTTTGTGAATAAACTTTGAGGAATATAGCCTCAGAATAGAAGAGTTCCACTATCCCCGTTTTCATAGTTATGTTAAGCGCTGGAGCATCTATGTAAGGGTTAATAAAGAAATAGATTTTGAAACGTATTTACTACCTTTTTCTTCTTCTTCTTATTTAATAAACGACGCCCGCACTTTGTAACTCCTGTATCGCAGGGGTGTTCACAAACATACATTTCACACACATAAAGCATAGAGTACCTAAAAACAATTTTTCATAGATCACACATAGATTTGTCCCGTGTGGGGATTGAAACCACAGCGCAATTAAACGCGGTGAAGCGACTACATTAACGACTACGCTAACCACGCACTCCAACTTTTAGGTTTTCATGGACTTTAGCTAGGATCAATTGTTATATCCTCCGTATAAAAATCGCATAATAATATGCAGCAAATCAGATGGTCTTCTACTCTATTGAAAACTATCCCACAATCTTCTCATAGCGATCCCACATTAAAATTTAAGACCTTAATTAATTCAAAATCAATTTATCCATATGCAGAACGAACACAAAAAATAAACAGCATTAAACAAAAGATTTATACCAATAACTCTTAAAATGAGCGTGAAAAACAATTAAAATCCAATAGCGGCGCAAGAGAGTGCTAAATAATTCCAGGCCAAGTCATTAGCTGACAGATAATTTTAGCGTTCGATTAAAGATTGGTATAAGATAGTAGTCCCACTTTATGTAAACGTGCTTTGGCAGTCAAATTTTTTTGTGCTGTCAAAGAAAGAAAAATAACTAAGGTTATTGTTGATACGTTTGGGATATTGACCCAAATTCTGTTTCTAGGAGCCTGGATCTTTTATAATGCAGCATGTTGTATAGTTTTTTTCAAAAAATAGACAACGGGTCTTAATCGCGTACCTAATTATTATAAAGGTAAATAAATACCTATGCTCGACGTTTTGAAATGACTTGCATCATCAATAATTAGGCGATTTAGAAGTTGTCAAAGTTTTGAAAAATGTTATTAAATCGCGAAAGTTTAAAAACATATATTGTATAGTTCGTTATGATAGGACTGATAAGAGATATGATAATAATTTTATATATTATGTATGAATGTTTTTAATGATAGTTATAATGTATAGCTGCATATAATGATAGCAATTATAGTAATTTCTAAAATATAAATTAGATATTTAAGTAACCCAAATTCAATTTATTACATTCATTTAGATTTTCTTATCTATCGCATTAGGTGTAAGTTCCTGTAAAGATAGATTAAAGTGTGGTTCATGAATAAATAATGCAATAAGAAAGAAGACATATAATAATAGGATAGTGTAAAAAGTCCAAAAATATATATTCTATAAATTTTATACTTAGTTAAAACTTACTTAACAAGTAACTGGTAAAAAGTTGCATCATGCAGGAATCCTATAAAGCTACAGCATTTTAAATACCTCGTAAGTGTAAATTTATGTTTAATATTTGACTGGTAAAAATATTTTCTGTAGAAAATACATGTCAATGAGCAGCAAGCGAGTTATATCGGAGTGCGACTTCTATCTTATACTACATTAAAGGCTAGTTCAGACAAGTGCCTGAGTAATGAGAGCTTATAGTTTACGGCGCGGTATTGATTAGGTGCAGATTAAAATTGAATTTGTTTTGATTGTCCGGAGGATATATGGGTGGCCAAGGAACTAAGACGAGTTGACCGACTGCTATTCATACATAGTCTACAGACTATAAAGTTAAGAATAGACTTGTAATTGGAATAGGATCATCTAAGGGTGCTTTTAATTTCTTGCGTATAGCCCGCCGCAAATGAATTTATCATAAAAAAATTGAATTTTCACCAGGGGGCTACTACCACATGCGTCATTAAAATCCGCACAATATTAAAGAAACATAGCAGCGAGCGCGTCGCTCACTCGCTTGAGGACCGTGCAAGCCTTATGTGGAGTCAGCCACGTTACAGTTTTTTTTTTAATTGTGCGGTAAACAACAGTTTTTAATACAAATCAACTATACAAACCACAGACAAACAGATTTGTCTTCTTCTTCTACAGAAAAAAAAACTATCTCACTACTCCTACTAAACATAGACAACACAGTCTTAAAATAAGTTGTATTGTGAATTCATGGCGCTTATTAGTTCAAATTTCTAAACGATTTTCTGTCGTACGTCCTATGTGTGCCGTGTCAGCGGCTCTCAGCCACGATAAGGTCGATAAGTGGACATTTAACAAACTATTACAAAGCCTGAGAGCATTATATTAAGCTGATCGCGCCCCAGTAAATTGTGACGTGAAAGTTGCACGGGTATTAACAAAATGTATTGAGTTACCGCGTTATTACTATATTTTACCATAAAATATCATATGTATTATAATATTCATAGTTTGTCTTGTTACTTTAATAAATGCCAGATTCCCCTCAGAGAACCCTCTGTCACATGGGACCTAAATATAGCAACAACTTCAGCTGGCTCCTTGCGTCGATTCCTCCGGTCCTTTCTTCCGACTGCCACTAAGATTGCGCTTGCGCAAACCCTTCTTCTTCCTATTCTCGACTATGCCGATGTCAGCTATCTAAATCTCACTGAAGCCCAACTTGATAAACTTGAGCTTACTATTAAGTATTTTAATTATTCATTTATTTTATTTTAGTATTTAATCTTGACAAGCTTTGAGCAAAATTAAAAAAAAAAGAAACAATAAATCCAATGCAATAAACTACCGCAAATATTCATTCTATTATGTCCATCCTAAGGTTGCCTGGAAGAGATCGCGTCAAGCGATAAGGCCGCCCTTTGTACGTTACAATTTTAAGTAGCTATTTCTTTGTATGTTTGTTACAAATTTGATGTGCAAATAAAGTTTTCTCTATCTATCTATCTATCTATCTGAAATATGGGTGTCGTACATTTTTACCTGACCCTTTTGGGTAATATATATTTCAAGAAGTCGTCTTTCAAAAAAACTGTTTTTACATTACCCGCAATTACTATATTGTTTGAGATTTAGTTTATCGTAAACAAAGAGATTGCAGCATCTCTGAAATATCCAAATAACTCGATACAACAAATATACATGGTAAATAACCCGTGATATCTAATATATAGTATGAAAATAACCATGCTCGATCTCAAAACATATATTTTTGGTTTAAAAAAAAGTGACTTCAAATTTAAGCAACAACCGCCTTCCACAACATATTCAACTTAAGTTTGTTAACTTAAGCTTCAGTTTTCGGTCTCACTCACCCGTACAAATACTGAATGAGAAAGAGAGATATAAATACGAATTTAATTAAACTGAAGGTTAAGAAGTTTGGTGTAACCGGGCCTTAATCGTGTTTGAGTTTTTTTTTGTTGCAGTCTGAGTAAAAGTTTACTGTATTGTTGATGGACAAGTATTCTTGTCATAGGCTTTCAAGGAGTAAGAATAATACAAATTTTAACAATATTAACGTTACTTAATCATTCGTGATCTGTATTTTAGTAAAAGTACGGTATTGTTGGATAATGTTTTCTGCAAGTTCGTAAATAAGCTTCCGGTGTAAAATTAATCCTTTCTGATGGTTTTGAAGTTTCGCGATAATTGCATTTTTTCGGAGTGTATGATGGACATGCATTCTTGTAGTGCCGTGGTGCATATTCAAAGGTACGGTAATAAGATACTTTGAAAAATTAAGATACCAGCAGGATTTGATCCTGCATCCCCTGGGTAAACGCCCGGGTAAACAAAAAGGCATAGCAAAGCTATAATTTGCTTTGAAATATTACAAGATAAAATACTTGTAAAGAATTATACAAAAGCAAATTTTACTAGCTGCTATTATTACGCTGTTTTTTTATAACGAATAAAAGAAATGAAAAGTCTATCATTATTATAACAGTGCACATTCACATACACTTAAAAAAAAAGAAAGAAAAAAACATTTATTCTGGCATAATAGAAAACATTGCAAAGCGTCTAAACCTTAATAATTTTGAAATATTATTCAAAAAGCCGGAAATAGTAGATACGCATCTCAGTACAATACTGCAGCGCTAAAAGCACCGCAGCGCTGATAATTCTCATGCGCACAGTGAGTGAGTAAGGAGCAATGTGACAACAGAAAAAAAATATATATAAATAATACATATTATTATTTTTTATGTCACAAGCAAACAATATATTTTTGGATAAACAACTAAATTACATTAATAAGAAAGAACTACAACTACACCTATATAATAGTAAAGCATTACATAAACAAACAAATCATATTATGCAAACTCATATTCAAAATTAATAATTACAATTTCTTATTGATGACAAATATATCTTAAATGTAAAACCAGGAACGCTCCCATACGCTTTTGACAACCATAAATTGTCAATAATGACATATAACATAACTAAGAAACAGTTGAAAAAGATATGGGACCGGCAGGATTTGAACCTGTGACCTTACTGCACACCGGGCAGCCGCTTTAGCCATCCAGCTACGGTCACCCTAAATCCATATATTTCTCAACTGTATGATACGTCATTTCGTTACAACATTTGTGCTGAATGTAACTTCGCCACGTTGGTACCATATCTTTTTCAACTGTTTCTTAGTATAATTTGCTAACCATAGCTAAATGCTATAAAAATAATCAATTTAAATATAACTTAACATCATAAATAACAACATCAATAATAATAAGTTACCTGTATTTTCAATAACAATATTATAACGCCTTTATTACACAGACGACTGTGGCGTGTGTAGCACCCATTTTTCATCTCTTATAATTAGGTTCAACGTGATAGGGGTGAGTCAATAGCCATCAAAATCACAAATAACACATTTGTTCGACCTGAAAATCTAACCTAACCTTCAATAAGAGGCTGTACGCTAACCACTAGACAACTAACGCCAATTTATTCAGAAATAAGCGAGAAAAACTGCGACAAATCCGTCTCAAAAGTGCGCCACCTGTATAAGTAGGCGTAGTGTCGTGTGGTTATAATTAGCGAATACGGCGCGCGTACTAATGAGAGCACTATTGTGTGAGGACGAAGACCTTACACTTGACACTTAGTGGAGGAAAGTAAACAAACATTTTTTAAACCCAACTTTACTTTCAATGTCTGTGAATTTATTCAACCTCATTTTGCAAGTTATTTATATTTCTATATTGCTGCTGAGAAACCCAGGGCCCTATTTATAATAAGTAAGGGTGTTTCTATGTATAATAAGTATGTATTTACAAAAGAAAAGTATATTATATATGTATAAGTATCAGTTATTCTGGTACCCATAGTACAAGCTCTGCTTAGTTTGGGACTAGATGGAGTTATATGTGAGTTGTGAAATATTTATTTTATTTTATTTTTTATTTAATCAAGTTGCTAATCCGACAATTTTGTCACAATTAAGAAAAAATATGTCAAAATTGACAGATTGTCACGATTATGATCTTCATCTGATAACACTATTGGTTGACTCAACCAAGTTCTGGTCCTGGTCATCACTACTGCCACTAAACTAACGAGGCAGTAATAAAACAGCATTTCACACGTAAGAAGCTGATCTTATGCAAAAAAACTTTACTAAAACTGCTAACGAGAAATTAATGAATGCTACATTAATTTTACCTTCAATTGCAAAGCTTAAAAATTTACTTTTTAATGCATGCAACAAGTTTCGTAATCCTTCTTATTGATTATTTTTATAGCATTTTAGCTATGCTTAGCAAATTTTACTAAAAAACAATTGTACGAAACTACGAAACTATACTAATAAACAGTTTAAAAAAATATGGGATTGGCAGGATTCAAACCAGTGACCACTGTATAACGGGCAGTCGCTTTAACCAACAAGCAAAGCTAAGGGTCCTAGCAAGAAGCAACCGAAGCTTAGTGTTTAAAGCAGCTGCCTGGTATGCAGATGTCGCAGGTCCGAATTCAACGAACACAATTTTTTTTAACTGGTTCTTAAACGTTTACTGGCGGTAGAGCTCTTGTGAATGAGCTCGAGGGCGGCAGCACCACCGTCTCACCTTTAACCTGCCGCCAAATAGTAGTGCTTCCATTACTGTGTTCCGGTTTGGTGGTGAGATCAGGCCCTGAAATTACTGGCACATGAGGCATAACACCGTAGTCCTCAGCTGCAGCGACGCATCTATAATCTGCTTTTGTGGATTGTTGATGTCCATGGACTGTACTCCACTTACCAACAGGTGGACTACATGTTCGTTCGCTAATAAAAAAAAAACTTATATTTAAAGTTAAGTTTAAAGTATAGTTTCCTAATGTAAATTAGACTTAGGATAATATATAAAGCTGCGTAGTTCTACAACAATAGTACACAAATCGTCAAGTACTACACGTATGCGTACGAGCCCTGTGTGATATGAAATTGCAGCGAGCCCTTAAGGCTGACGCGGCTATTTCTTAGTACTTACTGTAGACTGTAGAGTACTGTTACATCGTTTATATACACATGTGACCGGCAAATGGCATTCTGACGTGAACCCTGGGGCGAATGGCTAACGTAATGTTTGTTACAAAAGAGGAATATGCCCTGAATTATATTATGAATGCTGGCTTATGAATCAATGTTTTTTTCTTAGGGTGCTCGCCCATGACCGAGTTTTGTAGGACCTTTTTCATACTATTTCTGATATTTTTTTATAAGACGTGTGCATTTCTGAAAGTTAGATTTTCCCCTACATAAAATTGGTCACTGATTTATCAGACGTGGGGCTTATAATTACCAAGTTCGGCGAGACCATAACGATATTATTATTAATTAACCAATTATGAAAATAAAAAGGTTAACATCACATTAAATCGAAATAAAAATTTTAACTTCACTTCACATGATTGTCTACAAGAAAAATATTAAATTATCTACAAGTTTAAAAATTTCAGTTACTTTTTTCACTTTTAAGTATTCATTGACTGCTTTCAAGTGAAATTAGTCCTAAAATAACCATCGCAGACATAAGTCTATCAGTACAATAAGAACACAACAATATTTTTAAAACATCTACAAGAAAGGTCTTGTCTATTGAAAATTAGAAGCTTCCAATTTCTCTTGCACAAAAGATCTTACGTATTAAAATTCTCTCACACAAAATCAATTCCAAATTTAAATCCGTAATTTCGAAACAAAAGTATAACACGCAGTAGTCATAAAGCGTTCCACAGACAACACGGCATTAGAATTTATAGGGCGCCGAGAGAGATAGACTATGGTCTATACTCTATGCTCTATGGTCCTTACGAGGTAATGTGAGTGGCGTGTACTGAACCACCGATACGCTGTTGCGGTTTTCTATGGACTACCCTTGGAGGATGGTGCAAGGGAAAGGCGACAGCGATTTGAGCTAAAACGTGTGACGGTTTAATTATATACTTTAAATAACACTACCATATTATACGATTATATCAAAAGGGTCATGTTAATATATTGTATATGTATATTTTTTTAATTTTTACTGAGCGTTTTGGGTATGGTGTGTTTTAACCACAAAAACTACACTTTAAAAAATATACTTTATACTCGGCTACTTTTTGTTAATTTAAGAAAGACCTGCAAAAAAAGTTAAATCATTTCTGATTTCACGGTAGGCAAATTTATATATAATATACGTACTAAAGTACAAAGATTGACTTGAGCACTGATATCTATGTACTCACAAAACTCACATAGATTTTAGCGCTCAAGATTCTCATCGGCAACTTTAGTTGTGTTGTTATATTTTACATGTGGCATAAATTGTCGAGATGTACAGTGGCGACCAAAAGTCCATAGGCAATCTCACAAGGCAATTGTTTGAAGTGTAGTGTGACTTTCGACCTTCTATTTTCAAAAAATAGACACACGTTGTTAACAAATAATTCAACTTCATATTTTCGATTTCATAATCTCCTACATTTTTTCTCTACCCCAAAAGTAACTATTGGAATTTACAAATAAAGAAATTACAAATAAATATGTTAGAGAACCTAAAAACCATAATGCTTACCATAAAAATACATTTATCGCCTTTAACTTAGACCACACAAGACCTGATATTGGAAAATTGTCTAAATTATTAGCTGCCTTTGTAACGGCTCGCAGCGTGGGAAAACAGGCTAAGTTTTCACAGGAAATTATACCCAGACATTACCGAAAGCTGTTGCGGTCACTCATTTTCAGATCTCCGCTACAAAATTCCTTAGAAATATATTAGATGCTTGTATTAGATGGGCCGTGTTCATCGACTATTACATGTAAAGAGAATGTGGGCTCGTTAAAATAGTTAGCAAGTTGCTTGAATGTATTTTTGTTTTGGAATCAATTTTACACACAATTTAATGATAAAAAAGTAAATATAGTAGAGTTTCATCTAAGAATTTATAATTTTAAGTATAGATATACATAAAGTGCGTGTTAAAATGAACCTATTATTATAAAAGCTAAATATTATTTAAAAAAATGATAGAATATCCACAAGGGAGGTTACAATGCAGTTAATTTGAAGTTACTTCATGGGTTTCCTCACATTTTAATGTGAAGTAAAATAATTTAAAATAAAAATTACTTCACCCGTCTTAAAATCACATGATCCTATCTCATCTACATCATCTTATTAAAAATGCTGCCATTATCTGTACTATATTATCACCCAGTCTCCTGAAATTTCTTATGCGCCGGCCCTTAGAAGTTAATTGTACTTCACACATTCACATTACATGAAGTGTGAAGCCAATAACTCTTGGACTAACAGCATTCTCGTGGGTAGTCATTTAAATTGGGCCCCTTTGTTTCGACTCACGGAATTTTCGCTAAAATACGGAAAGCATGAGGATGCCCTTATACATAAAATAGGTTAGGAGTTAGTGCCTCTCTGGTTGCGCCCGCGCCGGTAATGCATCTCGTTCCCACGATACACATGAGCTAAAGGTTTGTTCCACTTGCGACTGTGGCGAAAAATTGTGCAATTTTGCAATGTGACGAAACAATAATAATAAGAATAAGAATCATTTATTCCGGCGAACATTTTTTTAACTTTTTCGAAAGCTATTTAATGAATAAACAAATGATGTGCCAGAAAAGGTACGCACTTCAGTACAATACTACAAAATTAAGACAGTCAATTTGTCAGTCAGTCAGTCAAGTCAACAAATGGAAAACTTTATAACAGACTTAGTATGTGACTTGATGTTTTACTTTTTAATAATTTTAGTTTTAAGACAAAATATATAATATGTGATTTGCTAAGCTTCGCCAGTCTTAATCTTAGTCCCCGCGCGTCGCCGACTCAACGTGCAAAACATCAAAATAATAAAATTAAATGTTATGTATGTTAGTCTTAGGTATTTATGTGGCCTTTGATGCCTGCTATAAAAATGATTTGATTTGATTTAATTTGATTTAAGCATTTTGGCTTACAGCATAATTATCATCAGTCGGACTAAAGTTCCATTAGTTGTTATGTACAAAATATAAATAAACTATAAATTTTTATGTTACTTGTTTATTATCATTACAACATAGTTGACTAATTAGAATGATAAAGGGTGTAATAATAACACTGCGTCACATTCAACAATTCATAATGGAAACTACATAGGGAAAACCCATGTAGCAGTAAACATCCTTATTGAAAAACAAAACACAGACGTCTTCATTACATTACCTGTTAAAAAACTATTAAGAAAGACGCGTCTTTTAAAAAAAACACTTGGCAAACCGTCTCACTTTAAACCTGCCACTAAATAGTAATGTTTGCACTACTTTATTTTCGTTCGTTGACGAGATCATTCCCTGAAATGACTGACACATGAGTCATAATACCGTAGCCCTCAGATGAAGCGCATGGACATTCTACAATCTTTTTTTTTGGATTAATGACGTCCTTTGGCTATAGTTACCACTTATCATCAGATGAAGTATGCGTCCGTTCGCTACATACGTCGTATAAAGAAGAAAAACATAAATACCTCCTAAATGCTGCTCCGGTTTTCTCTCGGTCCCAAAAGGAATAAACTCCGAAGTGAGTCGGGCATCGCGTGTTGCACTATATTAGCTAATAAGAGATCCGCTCACTCCCTCATTGATTTCGCTCTTTTATGCCATTGATTGAACACTTCACTCCATCACAAAGGATTTACTGTTCCCTTCCACGAAAGAATTCCGAAACTTTTACTCGACTTTTGTATTCAAATTGATGGAATAACATCTGAAATTTTAAACCCCATAAGGAATAAAGCTTTATAAAAGTTTTTGATCTTATTACTGCAAAAAACGTGACTGTTGAAATTTTATACAAAATATAAAATGTTTTGTTGTCATTAAAATCTGAAAATAATCTGTACGCACGGCAGATTGTAAGGCAGATAACCGTTGTATTAATGAAAGTATTTATTTTTGCAAAAAATGAAGAACAGGATGTGTTAAATACATCCGTGTTGAAATTGCACTGTTATAGAAAAATACCCAAGTACATTAAAATGGTTAAACTTTACAAGGAGGAAAAGCTATTGAATGATTATACCAGTGCTAGTTTTTCTTTCGAGGAAAAAAGAGCCTTATGGACAATTTCAGTGTCTATGGGTTTGTTTATCCAGGACAGAAAATTATGTGCAATTTAAATCATGTACAAAATATGTAATTAATGATTATGAGTTAAGGAATATAACTCGGAGTCAAATGCCACATCAAATGAAGGTGTTTAGTATAATATTAGTAATATTTATTTGTAACTAGCTGTTTCCCGCAGCTTTGTCAGCGAGGAATTCGATATTTCTTTACTATTCCCTACAATATTGACTTTCACTTCTCTCATACACTTTCAACTCCAAATTTATCCCCTTGGGACGTGATATTCCCAAAAATTATTAAATATATAATTATTGTTAATTTATTATAATAATATATATTAGTTTTAGTGTAATACTCCCAAATTAACTATACACAAAATTTCACGACAATATTTATATTGAGAAAGCTTTTTAATGACTATGATAGTAAACTCAATGCGAATTTAGGTACACAACATACAAAATATTTTATCAAACATCATTTAAAGGATGAGTTTTTTATTATCCGTGCAACTGTTAACAGCATTTTATTCAACCAACTCAACTCTCCACAGCCTACACAAACCGCAATACAATTTTAATCAGGCTTCGCAGGAGACATGAAGTTACAGAACCGTTTACAAGCAGTAAGGGCAAAGAGCATTGCAACAGTATGCCCTCAGCTGTATAACAAGGACCGTGGAATATTAGACGGACAGATTATGGTTGTAAGGTTATAGGTGAGGACTAAGCCCTACGCGGACGGACTGCGTCTAATGCGTATATAGTACTGGCTGTGTGGATTGGCCCTTGACTGAATTTTGCACATCCATAATTCGCTTCAAATATTACAAGAACGAGTATTTGCACACCTTATTTATTTATTTATTTAATACTTTATTGTACACGAAAGATTACAAAGAAATATACATAAAACAGTAATTGTATACAAAAGGCGAGCTTAACTCAGTGCTTGAGTTCTCTTCCAGCAAACCTAGAGCAATAGAGGAGACGATGATGCCATAGAGGGCAAGATAAGTGTACAACTTAAAAGCAAAGTACCAAAGATAAATATAACTAAATCCGTATACATATTTATTTGTGTAGTCAATGAAAATTGGTTTAATGAACAAAACTTGTCAAGTCACTAAAATATTTCAACTTCTTATATTAATTATTTTTATAGAACTTAGGTATGCTTAGCAAATTATACTAAGAAACAGTTTTTGTATCCTACGGAAGATAGGGACAAATGGATGAACGTGACGTCACGAAATGACGTTATGAATGCAGAAAGGTCGCAGGTTCCAATCTGAGCCCATATTTTTCAACTGTTTTTTAGTATCATTTTATTTCTATTAACAAACACCATGACATATTAACAAACATATACCATTAAATTGTTTTGATTAGTTAGCAAACATTATAAAATGCATAGCAAAGTCATAGCTTATTTAAAATATTACAACGACGAGTATTTGCACACCTTGCTTGTGTAGTCAGTAATGATTAGTTGGTTCTATGAACATAAAATGTGGAAAGCAATTTGTCAAAAACTTGTCAAGTCATTAAAATATGTCATGGATATAAAAAAATCATGACATATTAACAAATACCATGACATTTTAACAAACATATTATTAAAATGTTTTGATTACATTACTCAAATACACAATTAATTTTTAATTAAATTTTAAAGCTTTAACGTTGAAATTTAAATATTTTACAATATTGATTGGCGTATATAACAATTAATCGGCAATTAGGGATGTTATTTAAATTATTGCAAAAATTCGTTGACGAATCTTTAATTTGTTCTGCATAAAATTTTATACTCAAAGCTATCAAAATGTATTGAAAATTACTAACTTAATTAACTATGTTGAACAATTATGTGTAATTTGGACGGATTTTGATTGGCATCTTTTACTTTAATTAAGGTGAAATATTAACCTTGATATTAAGACAAGAAAAACTGTTTTGTCGCACGTCCTAGAACCGTATCCAGACAATTAAAATACTTGATATAGACGACTGGATGGCGGAGTGGGTAGTGTACCTGCCTGCGACGCCGAGGTCGTGGGTTCGATTCCCGCTTAAGACAAATCTTTGTGTGCATGAACATGGGGGTTTGTCTTAGTCTGGGTGTTTCTATGTATAATATGTATGTATTTACAAAAAAAGTATATATGTATTAGTATCAGTTATTCTAGTACTCATATTACAAGCTCTGCTTAGTTTGGGACTAGATGGCGTTGTGTGTGAGTTGTGAAATATTTATTTATTTATTTACTTATAGAATAATAATTATGTTCGTAATAAAGTAGTATCGTCAGTAATTTTTGTCAATTGCAATAAACATCTCATTGGTCAATGATATTATATAAAAACAAAAGCAGATATGTTATAAGCGCTCGCGCTGTGAATACTCAAATACGTCCCAATTGGGACGTCTTGTGTTTAGTTTGCGTGTGGCCTGCGTCGAGCGCAGTCACGTGCCAGACGCCATGCGCCATGTTCAAGTTAAGAAAGAGAAAGCGATATTGTTTTGACGTTAGAGCGATAAGGATGCGTGCGCTGCGGACATTTGTCAATGTGTGCAATTTGGAATAGCTCGGAACGGATTTAAATCGTAATTTCTATGAACGTAACATATCTATAGTTCTATAATATCATTGTCATTGGTGCAGTTTCTTTTTGACAATATCAATTATCAAGGAACAAATCAATCAGATATTAAATCAGAGAATATCATTTGTCGGCCAATCTTCACTACCCTTACTGTATCTACTGCATGCGCATGCGCAGGTGATCCTCAGTACTTGATGAATGGTTATATTAACGTTATTAAAACCGGCCCTACTCCGATCTTATTAACCACTTGTCTATCAAATAAGTGCTTAGCTAAAATTACATCATAGTTTTGGAATTCAAATCTTTTTTGGGCCCTTTACACTAGTGTCTGATAAAGTTTTCTATAGTTAAATGCTAGTTAACTCGAAACGAATTTAGAAAAAAGTGTTATTTGGGATATTTACGTCAGGAAATTCGAAATAGCAGCACGGAGTTGGAATTGCATCCGGTGGATGGCGATAGGTTCTAATACCATGGAACCTAAACATAACGGGTGAAATGTGGGTGTTATATACTTCTACCACACCCTTATGGATAATATAGGCGTGATGATATGTCATAATATTAATAGTTCTCAAAACCGAATTGAACTTACTAAAACATAACCAATATTCTTAAACAAAGTCTTTTACCGACCTTTGTTATTCTTTGTATCATTACTTCACTAATATAATTACACTACTAATAACAATTCAAGGTAAAACCGTAACTTTAGGAAATGTGCCGTATATATATTATATATATATAAATATATATATCATAGTCGATAAAAATCGTAAAAATATCGATAAAATGACTACCTCTATAAATCTACGATAAAACGTGTAACTAATTTTATATGAACATATCAGTTAATGTCTTATGTTTTAGTAATAAAATTGTAATGTTATGCATATTTAAGTGATTATTGTGAATGTGGCATTACGTTTTATTGCTTTAGACAAACTGCTACCAGGCAACTATTTTTAGATTTTAATAATAGATTCGTTACTGTCTGTGTTTTAGAAATGGCTACAAGCGAAATGAATAGACTGAAACTGCATCTCGCATCGCTATTTTTAAGCACCGAAAAAAAGGGGGTGATTCTCAAGTAAACTTGTAAAAAAAATGTAAATCCCTAAACATTTACAGTTACCATAATTTTATTATCTTTATTAGACCGGTAAAATATAATTGCCGCGTATTTAATTGTTTACGTACTTATTATAATACCTATTTGGACTTCAAAGTACCCTAAATGAATTTTGATGCGTATAATAATAATTATGTACTTATGTACATATCACCTAACATAAATATGTTAGAATTCTGGTGATCAACACAGTACAAGATACTTCTTATTGATAATTTTAATAGGATTTAGCTATGCTTATTGCAAATTATACTTAGAAACAGTTGAAAATTATAGGACCGGTACGAGTTGAACCTGCAACAAAATTTATATCACAAAATATATATTATCAAAACTAATAACTTGTTGATCACCCCAGGTTCGACCAAGGCAAATCAACGAAAGGCGCGAGCAAGCTCCGGCGCGACCTTATCAACGCAGAGATCGCCAACCTTCGGGATCTGCTGCCTTTACCACCTTCCACCAGGCAGAGGCTGTCACAACTGCAGCTCATGGCGCTTGTCTGTGTGTATGTCAGGAAGTCCAATTACTTCCAACAAGGTATGTCAATACTTTCATTACGTTATGTTTAAGTTTTTAGCGATTCCTCAAACATTATGATAGCATATATTGCGGCATCTATGTATTTCTATATTGGCTGTTTTAACCATGTAATATCTTTGAATACCTTATTTAACAAAACATAGGTTCTCTTGCCATATGTATGATTATATCTGGTACCTAAGCTCTAAGATACAAAAAAGTTTACGTGCGAAGGTACGTGCGTAAGCCATTGACGCATGCTTGGATAAGCCGTTTGAGTCATATAATGATCTTGATATCCATATTTAAAAAAACCGCCCAAGTGCGAGTCGGACTCGCGCATGTAGGGTTCCGTACCACTATACATCTAAATAAATGTTTTTCTTTATTCTTTGATTGTAAAAAATAGTTTTGATTGATTGACTTACAAAATCAAAGAAGAGATCAAATTATTTCTAATATTTGCGTCTATTTTCTCATTGCTACATCACAGATTATAATCTATTCTGTACTTAATTCAATCGTGACTACTTTTCCATTTTAAATTCAACATGATTTTATAGCTTAGGGCTATTTGTTTGAAGCTTCCAGCTACAATCTTTCAAACTATTACCATGATATTAAATTTGAATTGAAAAACTTGGCAAGAGGAGATCATAATAAGCAAAAACAGTTAGTAACGACATCGACTACTCTTTCAATACATCATACAAATATACAATAAAAAAAATATGTTTCGGTTTTAAATATCAATTTTTTTTTCAAGTTTATAAGGTTTTACAGGTTTCTGATAAGTCCTTATTTAATAAACCTATTCGGAACATTTTTGAACTGTCTAAATCTTTATCAGGAACTGGTAAAATAGATCCTAAATATTTTGTATAAAGGCAAAAATCTGTTTTTTTTATGCAAAAGTTAGTGTAATTGTCTGATCCAAAACGAATTTCTATATTATTATTTATTTACACGTGAGCTGCTATCAATTCACACCTGTTTCAGTGGATATAAAAGCTATTACACATTAATTGAAGCAGTATTTGTTAAGCGGTGCGCTGTCATGTAGCGATTAAGGACAGGTTGGGACATGTTTTATTTATGCGGTGGAAGACTAGCACCGTATCTCAGTAATTTGTTTGATGAATAGTGGTTCCTTTGGTACGAAAGTTGTGTATCTCTTGTTGATACATCAAGACGCAGCAATGGGGGGAATGCAATCTCTTAAACTAGGTGCACGTAGCCGAAAACTCATGTTTTTATTCGTAATTTGAAAAATCTAATGATTTGTATGCATTCCATTTTAAATTTAAATTCCAAAAATAGGTTTTATTTTTTATTTTTAAATCTAGATCATGATGATGATGATGGTTTATTAATTGTCTTTTTGACATTTAAAGAAAGATTAGAACATACATTTGTAAAAAAAAAAATAGAACGTCTTAATAGCTCGATTGTTCATTGACCGAAAAATCAACAACAAAAATGAATATTTAAAAGTCACAAAGGCATCTCTGATTGAGTTATTATATTGTAAAAAATACGTAAAATGAAGACATAAAGGTTACCAAAGTATTAAGTAACAAGCATTACTTTCAACCTTGAATATATTTATGTTCACTTAACCCATAGGTAACTATCAAATCGATACGGTGACCATTCAAAATTTCTCCTTCAAGCTTTATTTACCACGTTAGCGCAAGGCCGAATTTCACACACGATACAAACACGCGAACATCAAAAATCAGCCTTGAATTTAAAAAAAAATGGCAAAAAAGCCAATAATTACGTAACAGACGGCTGTTCTCACGATCGAAACAGTTAGGACGCTACTGTCGGCATAAAAAACAATAGCGTTTCGATTTTGATAGGAAAATTAGAGAAAATTAGTGGTCTGGCGACTGGCTACCGACTGATGGTTATTGGGCCTAATGGTGCCTGCAGGGAGCCAGGCAGAGCCGGTGTCACGCCCGTACTGCACGCCAGCCAGCCTGGTTCACATGGATGGGAATGCCTTCGGATTTTATTTGACAGTTACTTTTGCATTTATTAAATTGTTCCTCCTTTGGGTCGGTCTTTTTGTATAATTCAATAAACCTGTTCGTAAATGAGTGTTTAGTGAGTATTACATGAGTATCTTGTGTCAGGAACTCGAAAACTTTGAGTTGTGATCCAAAAACTGACACGTCTTGACACGATTGAGAACAACACGGTCTTGTATTTTGCCGGTTATTAACAAACAATTTAAGAGGTTTTAAAAGTTCTTTATGTTTTGTTTTAATTGTTAAATAAGTCAAGTTAGTAGTAGTTTACCACCTTAACGTACCATAATATCTCGCCTATATCACCCAAAAGGGTGTGACACAGGTGTACAACACTCACATTTCACCTGCTATGTTTAGGTTCCATGGGAAAGAGAGCGAGCTTATCGCCATCCACCGGGCACAATTCCAACTCCGAGCTGCTATTGTCAATTTCCTGATTCACAAATAACAATTTGCCCGACCCGGAAATCGAACCCGAGACCTCGTGGTGAGAGGCGCATACACTAACCACTACACCATCGAGTCAGATAGAGACCTCAGTGGTACGATCTTAACATAGCATAGCACAGTGAAGAAAATTCTCAAGATACTTCAGCCAAAATATACCAACATCAGCCTAAACATTAGAATAATCATCCGTTTTCAAGTTGCGTAGGACTGACCCCTTATAAATATGGTGACCTTTCCTTGAATGAATTCCTATCATATACGTACTTCAATGTCATGTAAGACAACGTTGACTACCAAGTTATAGCCGTACAAATCCATAGGTTTCTACCGTGGCACTATTCTGCAAAACACACAATTTATTTCAATTTTTTATTCGACGATGGACTAATTCCATGTAGACTAAAAAAAATCCTCAAGATCTGATTGTGAAGAAGTGGACATGTCAATGGACATGTACCTCTCAAGATCTAGAAATAATTTAAAATCAAGTGCTGAATGTCATTAAGATAAATTTTATGTGAAAAGGTAGAAAAATAGATATTCTAATTAATCATTATATATTAAAATACATGTAATGAAATTGTTAAAATAAGTATTTTAATGGTGACTAAATCTTTACTAATATTATTAGATAAAGTTTTATAATATCTTTATAAAAATTGGTGTAAAACTAACATGACATTACGCCTATAGAACCCAGGCAGAGGTGCACGACACTCACACTTCACCTATAATGTTTAAATTCCATAAGACAGGGGGTGAGCCTATCGCCATCCACAGTGCACAATTCAAACTCCGTGCTGCTTATGTAGTGATAAACTATGTAGATAATATAAAATACTTTTAAGCCTTTGAGAGTTAAAAGCCTAGTTTTAGCTAAAATATGGGTTTATTAGCTTTGTACACGTGGTATGTCCACGCGTACAAAGCTAATAAATCTATATTTTCGCAATTAAATGTTTTTATATAAATATTTCCAAGATGAAGATTACTAACTATTTGACATCATCGTTGATTGTGGGCATGATTTTTTCCTAAATCAATATATTGCAATTATAATACAAAACTCCTTTAATCCTACGTGTATATTTATTACCTAGTGTTAATAATCTACCGCATCCAGGATGGATGCGGAAGGCGCAGGACCGGGTGTTGTGGCGCGCATTGAGAGAGGACTGTGTCCAGCAGTGGACTACGAGAGGCTAAATGATGTTAATAATCTAAAGATGGTAAACAGTGTTCAAATCTAGTGACGTAATATTTTCGTAACTCAGTCACAATCGTTTACTTAAACATAATAATATATCATAGAAACTATTGCATACATTTTAATATTATTTATTCATTTGTACTATCAACAAAGCAGATTCATGATCCACCAGAATAATAATATTGTATAGACATTTTAAAACACAGTCCAAATTCTAAATAATAATTCTAAATTCTAATGTTCTATCAACAAATGTCAACCTTATCGACTGACAATGTCAAAGGAAATGCTTGTAAAATGGGTTATGGATCAACTTTGCTGATAGTACATACAACTATAATAATTATATTGTTATATACAATTAAATAACACTATACTTATTATCTGAATTATTTAATTTCACTTGATGCGTTAACAGCCTTCTTCGTTTTTTTAATCAAAAGTGATAAAGAAGTTCTAAAAACGAGAAAAATACCAACATAATAATAAAGACTTTCATATTCGTCTTATTATTAATAAAAGTAATAAACAATTCACCGTAATCTACTCACATTATAAAAATAAATGCAGCATGTTTCAAGGTTGAATCGATTTAGAAGATAATATTTTGTATCCACAAATCTCATATATTTTTACACACATTAAGTTTTAAGTGCTGTCAACATATTTATCGATATACAAGCTATTTAGATAAGCCGAATAGCTTAATTTGTCAAAGATAAACGTTTAAAATCTGTACGATTATCGATACTGGTATCGTAAATCGATATGTCGCTTAGCGAACGAGTTTGACTCTAATTAATCAATTTCTGGGGCATTTTTGACTTGATTTATGACTTGCTGGTATTTCTTAGTTAATGATGTTTGAACTGCTGCAAAATGATTAACTCAGATTTATAATATCACCTTATAAATCAAACTAGTAATTTATATTGCTTCTAATTAAATAAAAAATAAACTAACAAATTAAAGCATATATTAATCAATAATCAGTTTTTTTTTACAAATGCTCTATGATTTCGTATTTTTTTATATATACAATGTTACGATTAGCTTTTTTCAGATTTGTTTAAAAAATCGCAATGATGCAACGTCGATACGTAATAATCGATAAAGAATAGGGGTCTAGCAACTCGATAAACGTCCGATTGTCTATGAATCGTGGGAAACGTATTTTGCATATGATTTCTCTGGGCTCTAGTCGATGAAGCCTAGGTTACCATAGTTTAGACTTGGTTGTTTTATTGGCAAACCATAGACATCTGCAGTTTTATACCAGCAATGATGGATCGTAAAAATTTAGTTGGAATATCATGAAAAAGCTGCTATTGTTTCCCGGTCGAGTTTTTCTCATAATGCTCGTATAAAGATTATTTTATTAGGGTATAAAAATATAGCTATTCGTCTGAAAAAAAACGCATCTTACATAATCTTCCAACGATCTTGCGAGACTCTTTTGATATCTGGTAAAAAAAGCTTATTTTTCCTCATTCTCCAAAAGTGGAATTGTATATTATTTACTTATCTATTAAAGTATCCTTTTTTAATAACCTTTCATTGCATTTTTATTATTTTCTCCTTTTAAACAATTTTGATTGCAAAATTTTGTTAACAACCTTATTTAATTTTTACCGAGGCATACTAGAGAACGTCTAGGGATGTACATATTCACCTAAAAAAACATAATTCACGGTTCCACATCTCAAGCCCGACCCATATGACTCACAAGTGCGTAAGACAATTACAATTCCCAGTCTTATCGCTCTAAATGCTGAAATTGCTTGTTCCATCCCTCAAATTATCGAGCACGCACTGCAAAGGTATTTTCTCAACAATTTTTGCATACCACCATGGGAACTATCCCGATCTGGCTCCTTTCTTGCGTCTAATTAGAGCTGTAAGTGCCCAAGATGGGTTATTTACCTTCTGTTATGGTACGTACCAATGCGAGTATTGGTTCGTAATTTTAGGGTTCTTTCGGTTATTGCTGTGTAAAGTTTCTGCTGCGTTTGTTTCTTTTATTGCTTTATAAGGGAACTTTTACTTCAGTAACCAATGAATATTGTTCTCATAAGAGTAAGTTAGTGCTATTGAATTAGTGTTGCCTTGATAGTTGAGTTATCTTTGAAAAAAGTAGCAGCCAAATTGTAATTTATCTGCAAAAAAGGTTTTAGTTATTAATTAATAGAGTTGAATAGTCAAAACTACAAGTCAACATTACAGTTTTTATATTAAGTAAAGGCAAATTACTAAATTATTTTATTGCCTAATATTTTAACTAGAGATGAGATTGGGTTTGGCGACTAGACGGTGTTGGATTGCCTTGTTAAATTTAATAGATTTAATGGTATTAAATGTATATATTTCACATTGTATCTTGCTCCACCACATGCAGTAGATTTCAAAGCGGCACAAGTTATGTAACACTTATTATACTAGACTAGATGATCCGCGCGGCTTTGCCCGCGATAATGTTTGGCACGGAAACAGGAGATTGGTGCCTGCAAGTAAGAAAATATTTACAACGCCATCTATTGCATTTCTGCTTAACTTTTAATTTAAACCTCTAAATTCACCCTCTTGAGAATCTAATTTAGAAAAACTCCGGTACACAAAATAATTGATTTTTATTCTGGTTATACGAAATTTCGTTCTTCTAACTTTTACTTGACAAAAATCTCGAAAAATGTTCAAATGGCAAGCGGGACCGACCGGTTAACGTAAGCTCATGTAAGTAAAGCTCATTATGTTAAAGATGGTCACTTATCCACGGACGACCGCGTTAAGCATTGCTTAACCTGCAAGATCAATCGGTCCGCGATTTTTTTATAACTGATTTTCTGATTTGTAGAAATTGCCGGGGATTTATTTTTAAACACAGGGTCACGATGTCATATACAACCTGTATGCTCTTAATTTGCGATATTAAAAGTTCACTAACCTTCTCAAGACCAAATACAAAAAATAAAACCTAAATTCACGGTAAAATTTTCTGAAGCGAGATGAATCGTCTCCTAAAGGCAATTGGCTGTCGACCGTAAAGGCCCCAGGCTATAGTCTCAACTAAATGGCTAATTTCCCCACACAAGAAATTAATTACATGTTTAAACAACGTTATTATGGGTAATTATTGCTTGTCTGTCAATCAAAATTAAAAGGTTGTTTGTTAAACGACACGTTTTGACATGGGACATCAAGATAGCGGAGAAAAAAGTGTTATGTGAACTTGGAACTTGTTTTTGAAATAATAGCTTTTAGCTATAGCGGATGTGTTGCGCAAAATTGTGTTACGTTGTTTTTATGTTGGCATGTCAAATAGTAGAGCTTTTATTATCATAACATTACATCACGCCTATATTACCCAGAAGGGTGTGGCAGAGGTGTACAACACCCACGTCTCACATATTATGCTTAGGTCCCATGGGATAGGGCTTATCGCCATCCACCGGGCACAATTCAAACTCCGTGCTCTTAGTGTGAATTACCTGACAAAATTAACTAGTACATCAAATACAATACCTAGACTTCCTCCATAGCGAAGAATCTGCAGTTTTTGTAAGCTAGTTACCACTTACCGTCTTACTAAACTTAATTCTTCACCTAAAATTTTTATTGTTAGTGTATACCAATGAGTGCACGATTGGCGTAGTGGTTAAAGCGGTCCCCTCGCCGCTTTCAACTACGCTGGTGTTGTGGGTTTGATCCCCACATGGGACAAATCTTTGTGTGAAAAGATTTGTTCTGACTCTGGGCGTGCTTTGTGTGTGTGAAATGTGTTTGTGAACACCCCCGCGACACAGAAGTTATTCCTAGTGCGGGTGTCGTTTCTTTTAAAGAGAAAGAGAAGAGAGAGAATATTAAAAAGAGGAAATATTACTAAAAAACAGCTGAAAAATTAAGGGACTGGTAGGACTTGAACCTGCGACCTCTGCATACCGGGCAGCCGCTTTAACCACAAAGCTACGGTGACCACTTGCCAAGACCCAAAATTTTTCAACTGCATGTTACGTCATTACGTGACCCATAATTTTTCAACTGCTTCTTAGTATAATTTGCTTAACGTAGCTAAATGCTTTTTTTTGTAACCAATAATCTCCGAATCTTTTAGACTGACCTTAATGAATATTAGTATGGAGATAGTTTAGGAACCCAGAAATATTATTGGCTCCTATTTCTCGACGTACAGTGGGCCAACGAGTTAGGTATACAGGGGTGCATGAAAGTGCCTCCCCGAGTGATGTACACAACGATTCCCTACGTACCGGCGCACCCTGGGCAATTCGCGAGTTCTCCAAAGCTAATTGGCTAATCCTTTCACCACGATGGCAAGTCAAAATAAAATTTGACTCAGCCATCGACACGACGAAGAAGAAGACAGGGCAAAAACTTTTAAGTCATTTTATAGACTTACTACACCAGTTTTGGATAAGTGAGTTACATATCTAAATACATAGTAGGTATGTTACAGTAATTAAATATGTAATTCGCATATACATATCTATTGCAGTCAGTTTTCACTATGGTGTAGAAGTTTTTGACCTGCATACCTAATTGTTTGGCCCACTGTACAAGAGCCGGGCCCGGATGCTAGTATGCTATTTAGTTCACTTCATAAAATAATTCCTACCTAGATAATACATTGAGCCCCACCTTAATATCAAACAACTCCACTATCCCTCATACACAACAACCAAGCTTCCGTCATATGATTTTTATAACGCGGACAATAAAACATACAAAAGCATATAATAATAAACCATTAAACTGTTTTTCAAGCCTTCGTTTAGCCATCTAGCACCTACTAATGGGTTATAAATTACTTATATGTCACTATCTGGTAGTATTTATTACTACAAACTACTCGTTTATTACCTAGGTAATAAATAGAAGTTTATGTAGGCGAAATGATAGGAACTAAATGGTTTAAGATATTCATTGCAGTGTGACCGAGTCATGTTTTATTGATGATGTGTTTTAGCTAAATAGCTTCCGTAATATTTCGCTCGTGGCTAAATCGAAGCCGATAGATCGATATTACAGGTTAAGCAATACTAACTACGGCCAGTCATGGATGGGTGATCATCTTTAACATTACTAGTTTTCTCCGTGCCTTGGAGAGCACGTTAAGTCGTCGATGCTGGTTGCCATTTGATCGTCTACGAGTATGACAGTCGTTACGGCGATTCAGAGGCCTGAAATTCAGACTGGGTTATATTACTGGGTTGTGGAAGTCTGATACTCCACGTATAATACTGATATTCAGCGAAATCCGTTAGAGTAGTAGTCGACCAAAATGTAATTGGGAAAAGGCTCAGAAGATTGATTGCATCTAAGTTAGTTTAGGATTTCTAAAGATAAACTATAATTTAAATAGGCTCCTTTTACATCGTGTATAATGTAAATGTAACATCACCAAATATTAGTGACATAATTGAAATATCAATATTGAACACGGTAGTCATATTTAATTAATTAATTCAATTTGTCTGTGTTGTAAAAATTGTAATCCAGAGATGAATTAACTTGCGAATTTCGGGTTGATCATTGTTTGACTTTAGTCCTAAATGAACAAAAGACCTTACCCGTTGTCCTACGTGAGTGCCAATACGACGCGACGTGATGCGACGCAATGCGATCCATAAATCGCATACAATGGCACGCGACAATTGCGATGAAAACAGAGGCTTTTGTATTTCTATTGTCGACAACGTATATACCCTCAACACTCATTCAAGAACCAGTTTTAAAGCAAAATATTATTATGTTATTATCAATAAATCATGACGTCTATGTAACAATCTTCTATCAGACCCTGGATAGAGGCCACGGCCAAAACCTCATCGTCACATAGCACTCCGCTATAATCATAATGATCATTCGGGCAATTTGCGATTCGTCTCGATATGACCTTGTCGGCAAATTTACCAGAAATTATAACTTTTGTTCGCAAAACTACGAGAATCCATTCATGTTGAAGTAATCACGGTTTTCGTAAGAAATTGTGGGTATTAAAAACTATTGTGTTGATTGAGAAATTTTTAAATTGTTTAAGATTGGCTATTTCAGGGACAAATTAATGTTTGAGCATTTTTTTACTTTATACTCGTATGTGGCAGAAAAGATTATATTATTAAGGCCATCTTTTTGCAGCAATAAAAGCCTATTAACCTCCAAAGAGAGGACAAAATTAAATATTCCCTTTGCGTCAAAAGGTGTAAGCGCAATGCTATCAATTTTAAAAGAAGTTGGAAAAATACTTACTGGCGATTTTAACAACTTTTTTTATGTGTTCCAAATTTGGCACGGCATACGATTAACGCCAAACTATAGCTTTCAATCTATCTGTCCTGTTCCAGAGATATGGAAATACGGGTTTAATAAAACTGTAGATTAAGAAGTTTGGTGCAATTTATTTCCTAACTGGATGCTATTTTATTGAACTAAAAAACTGCCGCAATTCATTCAAATATTAGGGCTTATCTTCCATGTGCTCTATCAAAGATTGTGTTGATGTTTATCTGTTTAATAGGCACCCTATTGCGTTTGAACCAGATACAAGACAGATACTAATTGTAAATTAAAAAGCATTAGAGTACCTGATTTCCTTACGTCGTTATTCTCTAAGCTTGGATTCTTATCCAACAGATTCTGCTGAATATCATCATTTTATTTACTGACATGCTATTTTCATTTATTTTAAAATTTGGTCTACTTGATGTCCTGCCCAATACTTCCATCAACTTGTTCCTACGATGACCTCATGTGGGCCAACAAAGATCAGTTGAAGTTAACCTACTGGTCAAATATTACATAAAATAAGCCATTGACACAAAGAATAAGACTGACATCAGACCAACGCGACCTATTACCTGGTCTCCTTATATCCTAGTATATAACAACCCTGACAAAGTAGTACCCATTTTTTACCTACATGCGTAGATTGTACCTATACAAATTAAAGACCATGAAACTATTCGATCGCTGACCTTAGTATCTTTATTGATTGAGAGTTCAAAGTGTTAAGTGGCTATTTTCCACAAAATTGCGTGAACGCTTTTGATATTAAACATTGAATATTAATGTAATAAATACTCAATGACTCAATCCACATAAACTATTATATACTTCCTTGCAACTGAATTGATTCAACCCCTAACTACGTTTGAGTATACCTATATACCCCATGACTAAATATTACATACATACATACCTACATGAAATCACGCCTTTATCTCACGGGGGTAGTCAAAGACGATGAAACGCCATGAGCTTCGCTCCTTGCATACTTCTTTCGCTTCCTCAACATTCATACATGCTCGCCGGTTTCTTTTACTACGTACATGTCCTTTCTGAAGGACGCCATTTAGCTGGTCCCTATGTGTTTTCCGTGGACGACCTCTAAAGATCCTTCCAGCTACATCTGCGCTGTATATCTCTTTCACGTATCCATTCTTTCAACATGACCAAACCATTATTCAAATTATGAAATACGGGTGTTACTCATGTAATGTTGGTCTATTTAGTCGACCGCGGTTTTGCCTATAGTGCCCGCAGTGCAAGACTGGCTGCGACTCAGGCGTGACGTATCGCACTCTCTTGATAATGCCTAGACGTATAGGCGAAACCGCGGTCGACTAAATAGACCAACACTACGTGAGTAACACCCGTATTTCATAATTTGAATAATGTTACAAACTCACGTCAGTTTTAATAAAAATATATGACCAAACCACCTAAACATAACCTTTTCAATCCTCGTCGCTATATCATCTTACAAACCTGCCTGCTTCAATATGTTTAAGATAAAATATTGTGATAATAGCATCAAAATCAAGATGTCATCTCAAAGCTTACAACTTAAGCTTTTTCTAAAGCGTAATTTTTTTGTAAAAATATTATGTATTATTTAATAAAATCAATGTTTTTATGCATAGCTAACTGTTGAGTCGGTTAATGTGCACGCA
This sequence comes from Hypena proboscidalis, assembly GCA_905147285.1. NCBI lineage: Eukaryota > Metazoa > Arthropoda > Insecta > Lepidoptera > Erebidae > Hypena > Hypena proboscidalis. The sequence goes on from LR990147.1 coordinate 7,043,332, forward strand.
AGTGTATTTTGCTGATTTATCGCTTTACTAATAAATAAACTTTCACGTTTAATTGCCAATCATATTTCCAATGCTTCATAATATTTAAAGGCTGCGTCATTCGCCAAGTAATTGTTAATTCGTATACATTTATCATTGGCATGCAAAAGTGCTGATTTTAAGGTACTCATACGTACCGCTTTTTGATAAGCTGAGTTTGTGGTTACTAGGAAAACTAAGTTTTACACTTTTTACCAGCTTCTAGACTCGTATTATAAATGCGTTAGTAATTCTCACAAACTTTCGCATTAATCATATGATTTAATGTATAATAATTTATCCATACTCACTGAGTATGGAGGAAAGAATTTTCCTTCACGCAAAACCTACTGGTTCGATTTTGATACAATGCAATGATATAGGTAAAAATAAATTTTTTTTTTATTTCTTCATGTATTGTTATTATTATTTAATGATTATATATGTAGGTAGTCGTGTGTATGTATATGTATATATATATATATATATATATATATATATATATATATATATATATATATATTTATGTATATATTTATAATATATATTATTCATGAATAATATTATGTGTGTATATGTTATGTATATGTAGTTATATTTATATTTTGTATTTTCTACTTAAGTTGTACACTTATCTTGCCCTCTATGGCATCATCGTCTCCTCTGTTGCTCTAGGTTTGCTGGAAGAGAACTCAAGCACTGAGTTAAGCTCGCCTTTTGTATACTCTTACTGTAATATGTTTATTTTTCTGTAATCTTTTGTGTACAATAAAGTGTTAAATAAATAAATAAATAAATAAAGATCTTGTGGGTCGTAAAATGCACTGTCTCAGTCACTAGCTCTCACTAGCTCTCGCTCTCGCGAGCCATCAAGAAGTTTGACGTTTGGTATAACAACTATTATTTGAGTCATATATTGGTAAGTGGAAATTAAAAGTGGTTTAAAAATATCGACCCGATAAGGGTCCTAAAAGAGTGCAAAAATTGTTAGGCACATGTCTGAATAATTAGAATTGTGTCCAAATGTTTCTCTCGCTATTTTGAGTCCATTATTTATTTTGCTCGGCACGTGTGAGTGATGCTTTACAAAAATAACTGATGATCAAATAGGTAGTAAACTATAATCAGATAACACCTAACCTCCAATTTTATTGGGCGTTTAATTCATGTAAATAAATATTTCAAAACGTTAATACATCAAATCTAAAAAATACTAAATTAAATCTGTTCCTTGGTAGATGCATAGATAATTTTATTATATTGCTTGTTTTGATGTTAGATGTATTTGATTTATTTTAGTCAAAATTGGGGAAATATTTTTAGCTTTATGGTCATTTTATTAGATTTTATGGTTTATTTATAGGATGTGGTTTTCACATAAAATATTAGTATTATTTTTACGTTTTGTGACGAATTTAAGTTTCTTGATGTTACACTAAGTGGTGGCTATATCGTATTCTCATTGATGGGTATAATTCAAAATTTATCTCTTTTCTGAATGTTGATTAATTTAACTCAACTCTACAAAGCCAAACATTTTGGCAAAAAAAAAACAAAATTCAAATTGCTAATAAAAAAAATGTAGGGCTGCCACCAACAGTATACAACATCTGTTTTAAGTATCTACCATCTCCCCGAGAAAAAAACATTAAAAATGCAAAATACGTCATATTTCAACCCTAAAATTTTCAGAAATAGGTTATTTAAAAAGGTTGACACTACCAAAACCACATATCTGCAAATTTATAAGCTTTAAAAAAAAGAAATAGCGTTATTGGTCAATGTGACTACTACGTTTTACTCTGGCGGTTTGTGCATCACCGTATGATTACACGCAAGCGCATCACCGACACTTAGCAACCAATTATCGACGTATTGCGATTGTTTGCGCTACTATTGCACTGTAATTAGAAATAATTACTGCTCGTACTGTCTGTGATAATGGCTGGTTTTAGTGCACCTGTGTTTGAAGGGCGGAGGTGTTTGCTATGGGTGGGTATTTTCCTGCTGTAGTGAGACTTACTTATGGCAGAATTGAGCTAAAAGGGATGTTAGTAATTAACGAATTGGGTGCACCGTACGCTTTCAAAATTTATCCACGCTTTCAGGATAGAGTGTATTTTTTGTTTAAAGCGTGAATTATTTTTAAATATTGTAGTACAGAAGGCAAGCTACATACATTGCACGCTCGAGCAACGCTCACAGACACGATTCCCAAGGCCCACTGTTCAGGCCTTAAAATTGGTCCCAAAGCGCTCTAACTCAAAATTGTTTTTTGCACTTGTCTACGGAGGAGCCGTCGATATGCGATATAGGCACATTAAGCGTTTCCTAAATCCATCCAGTAATTTTTGCGTAAAAATGTAATAAACATCCAGTACATACAGTACTATAGTAAGGCCAACCAGACGAGATAAAAAATGTAAACAAATGTTCAGGGGTTCAAAACATTTTTATTTGAATAAATTATTATTGTTGTGGATTAGGTTGAGGTAAAGAAACCAGGCGATAAGGAAATAAATTATATTAAGAAAATAGGAAATAAACTAAAGAAACACTAGATAACTAAAAGACTGACAAGGAACTTATATTGTCAAAAACATAAAAAATGTAACATAAATATATTAAAACTAAGTAATAACAGCAAAAATCAAAAATAAAACTAACAGAAACGGAATAATAACAACAAAAAACCAAGCAAATACGGAGACTAAAAAATATGTATCACTTCCAACGCAATCCAAACAGGAATGAACTTGATCACAAAATGGCGGACCAAATGTTGACAACTGCGGTACTGACTGCTTTCCTGTACCACGAAACACACAACGACAGCTGTTGTCGATCAATTGACGTCAACTATAAGGACAGAGATAATAATCCCTCGCTATCGCAATGTAACTCAGTAACGGTCCGTTTGTTTACATTCTTTATCTCGTCTCGTTGGCTTTGCTATAGGTTTGTACATAGATTTAGATTTAGTCATTTATTTTTAGGTTAGTAGGCATTTTGTTTTTATTTTTGTGAATAAATCAATTGTATGCATCAACGAAAAATTTTCGTATTATAATATAAGTCATGGTAATTTTAGTAATACGTTTTTTAATGAGATAGTCATTAAAAAACGTATTACTAAAATGTTGGCAACTAATAGACAAAAATATTATACAATATATTATATTTGTATATACTGGATAAGAACACCTGCCTGGTGGTCTGGTGGTTAGCGTATGCGCCTGTCACCGTACAAAGTTGGGTTCGATTCCCGGATCGGGCAAAGTGTTATTCGTGAACTTTCCGTCACAGGTGAAATGTGGGTTTTGCACATCTATGCCACACCTTTCTAGGTTATATAGGCGTGATGTTATTATGTATGTTATGCCTGCATCTTGCCTATACCAATTTCAGTTTCTAACCTTACTATCAAACCCAATATCGTTAGATTAAGCACTAATTTTTGTAGTGATGTTCAGTCCCTTAAGATCGTGTACAAATTCTATACTTTCTAATTTCATTCCCTTTCGAATTAAGTCTGGCAACACCAATATGGCACTTGAACTAGCAAAACACAAATTCATTACTACGTTTGGTAGAAAAGATACAAGCAACTGGTATGTTCAAACAACTACTATATATCTAATTAAACTAATCGTATTAAACAAATGTATAGTTAGTATTATCGCCCGTATTCACCTGTCTTGCCATACAAGTTAGTATGTAATTCGGAACTGTTTTAAAATTCAAATTATATGTTAATGTGACATAGCACGCTCGACACTAATTGGATTAACGTGGTGTATATATAGTTGTTGTGTATATAGAGTGTTAAGTTGTTGATAAGTGATATTGTGGACTTGGTAATGATAAATTGGAAGTTGAGAGATTCTGACGTCATGTTTGTAGATTGATTTAGAACCTTATAATTTGAGGATGAGTGCTGGAGTTCGTTATTCTAAATGACCAATATTATATATGTTTAGCATTATGTTGTTTGAAAATACTATTTAGAAAAAATGTGTAGTAATATCATATGGGTGTGCTCTGTGTGTGTAATATGTATATTTGTGAACACCCCCGCGACAAACGAGTTATTTATAGGGCGGGCTTCGTTTAAAAGAAAAATGAAATACGCTTAAAAAAACTTAGTTTTTTTGCTTGACTGTGGACATGGAAAACAAATACGTTCCCGGTACTATTAATATAATATCATTCAAAATGTAGTGTTAGGCTTGTTACACTTAAATAGAACAGCTCATAATCATACAATCCCTCTCTAAATGTGAGAGGCTACAATAAAAAAAACTTGATCCGGAATAATGAAGCCATGAGTCATACAATCATTGATTTCAGACCAAAAATTACGTCATAAAAATCTTCCGTTAAAACAACACAATTAAAACTTATAATTATATTTTTTTATTCTCTGAATCATACTCTAAAGAAGATCCTCACCTCTTTTCAATTGATGACCTTACAACAGAAAGGAAAACTAAACACCGAATCGGTTTGAAGCAAGCGAAGCCAGGTTACAAGCTAGTGTGCCAAGGTCGAGGCAATCTGGAGCCCATTCAATGTTCCATACGTACTGGAGAGATTTATGACATTTGTTCATAGTATTATGTTCTTACAATTGAATATTATAAAGTATTACAAAGTTGTTTTTGCGGTTGATAAAACGCCAGTAGTGTTTGAAAAAGTGACTGTTCAATATTTTGTATGGCAGGTATTAAAGACAGATATTATTATATTAATATTATTCAAGACAGCCGGGATTAAATGGATGCTTGTGGCACAAGACCGGCAGGTGTGGGCGTCTTAATATAGTACGAAAAAAAAATGGCAGGTATAATGCAAAACAAAACATTTTACCTATAATAATTATGTTTCAACCAGGTTAAACTCGCCGTAGTAGTTAATTATTATGACTAACAGTCTTTTTCTGTCTTTCTTTGTCATATAATAGGCGATTTATCGTTTAAAATTATACTTTATTTTGATCAAAATTAGGATCGTTTATAAGCTTGATTTATTTATAAGTGACATAATATGACTTTACTTTTTTTTAATCTACATAATAGTTTAGGAGATTTTATCAGAGCTATAATTTTATGTTAAAATTTAGTAAATTTGGATACCTTTTTAGTCGAAATTCATTTAATCAAACACTAAAAAGTAACTAAATGCTATAGCAGTTAAAACCATAATGATAATATATTAATTTAAATATTGTCTATGCTTTTTTTCTTTGCCACACGCATATAAAACTTGGCCATATTGTATTAATAAATGTTCTGTTCTTACTTGATGTCAGTTTGTATTTTGTATCGCAAGCCTTGAATTTATAATGGTAGTACCTATGTAATTTTGTTGGAGTTTATTATACCTGATAGAAATATTATATTACTTTTAGTTATGGTTTGAGATAAAGCATAATGCACAATTTGCATGGTCTTATTTAGAAAAGCAAAATGTATCATTTGGACTAAGCAAACATGGAGTTAATGTATATTTCTCCCAGAAGATAGGGACTGGTAGTGTAATTCAGTAAGGGAAATTGACAGTTTCGAAAAATTTGTGCATCCTTAACTCTATATATACGGTCGATATTTGATTGATATAAATTGAAATTTCGTGAGATTCAATTTAGTAAATACGCATGCCATATTACAATTTTGTTTGTTTTTGTTCTCAATAATAATAAGAATTAACATTTTTGAAATAGAAATAATACTCGTTCGTAACAAATCTTTAAGGGATATGGCAGCGTCAAAATTTCGATATATTTAGTAGTTTTTTTTTTAATTCCAATATCAGCATATACGTAACGAAACATAATTATGATACTTTAGAGAATTCAACCATATTAATTGACCTCGGAAACAGATTACAACAGAACTAAATTGCCCTACAATGCAACAAAAATTGCCGAAAGCCCTAAGCCAAACACGGTCAATTAATTAATGGTCCCAGTTTATGGGCACCGTGACCCCGGGCAGTAGTGCCAACAATTTATATAACTTCACAACATTTTTAATTAAATTAATTGTCAGTAAACCATTCTACCAACTATTAATGCCTTGGGTAAGGTCGGAAATAATAATAACTATTTTTTATTCATATCGATTGATACAATCGATTACGACACGCGTTTATGATTCGATACAATGGTCGATTTGAATCGATGAGAGACGTTTGACGTGGAGAGTGAAGTATCATTATATATAGCTTTTTGCTGTCGGTTAAAGGTTTATCAATCATTGTAGTATTATTGTTTAAAGCAATTCATAAAGAGCTGTCGGTACCCAAATGGAAGCTGTTTAAAAATATTATGTAAGATTAATTAATGTTAAAAGTTTTAATAAGTTGTATAACACTTTTTGTAAGGATTGAGAGCGGGTAACCTTTCACGATATGGGGCATGTATTGTGATATTTGAAGGTTTTTATTGCGGTCTGAAGAAGGCGTATGGGCCTCTTACCACAAACTCTCCAGTTTGATGCCCGGGTCAGGCAAAATGTTATTTGTGAACTTTTTGTCGGGAAATTTACAATAGCAGCACGGAGTTGCAATTTTGCGCGGTGGATGGCGATAGGCTCACCCCTATACGATGGACCCTAAACAAAACAGGTTAAGTGTGGGTTTTGTACACCCCTTGGGTAATTAATATAGGCGTAATGTTACATGTTTGTGAAGATGTGTAGATGGATTTTGTGACTCCATCACGCAAAAACTGGCGATAATATTTAAATGAAATTTTGCAAACAGCAAAGTCTGAATAAAAACATAGGCTACTTTTTATCGACTAGGCAGGCGGAAGGATTTTTTTTTAATTTTTTTTTAATTTGAATTACTTGATACAAAAGTAATAAAATTGTAATGCATAATATTTTTTGACGGCCAATTTTTTTTAATTGTTTCTATAAGCTACGCAGTTCTTCAATCAGTACTTTTTGCCACCTTATAATTATAAACATCATACACATTTGACTTGTTGACCTCATTAGATCCATACACAATACAGACTTGAAAACAAAACACGCATCAATCCCATCCATTCACGGCCAGTACTCGAGTAACTTTCAATTGTTTTAATAAAAAGTATTTTGTATGAAAGGTCGTAATAACCGGTAGTGATGATTTCATCAATATTCAACTGGTAGTAGTATTTTATTTTTAAAGCTAATAGAGCTTTTGTGAGACTGCCTTGCTTTTGCCAGCTTTTGTGTTTAGGGTATGCGCCTCTCGCCGCAAGGACTCGAGTTCGATTCCCGGGTTGAGCAAAGTGTTACCAAACCAGCCGCCAAATAATAGTGCTTACACTAATGTATGCCGGTTTGGTGGTGAGATCATGCACTGAACAAAAGTTAGATCTTACCATGGATATCAGTGTTCATAAACTTTTTGTTTATGTGTAAATGTTTTCGTTTGAAAATTAGCTGTAATTTTTGGAAATAAATATATTATTATTTCTCTACTTTGTTATTATTATTATTTGTGATTTATGTTACCATATCTCGGGACTACAGAGTCCCGGTACTTTGGTAGGCATGTGTGGGGCCGAAGCCAACAGCACAGAGGCCCGATAAATAATATAATAATAATAATAATTATTATTATTACTGAAATTACTGGCACATGAGGCATATCGAGGCCGTTCGTTACATACATACTAATACGAATAAAGAATTATTATACCTACAAAGGGTGTCGTAAGAAATTCATGATATGTCTGCAGTCTCAAAAAAAGTAAGTGTGACAAATTTACACATACTTTTGTGACAAATCGACAATGTGACAAACTTACAATAAACCGCCAAGGTATAAGAGAAGTCTCGGGTTGAATCCTCGGGTTAGGCAAAAACTATATTAGGGATTCTCCGTCAGAAAACTCTTGGTAGCAGTACGGAGTCGTAGGTATAGGTAGAAAATGGTGACAAACACCCCCAGTCATATAGAACATTATAATAGATGAAATATGTATGGATATACATACTCCTCTGCCACCTAGTCCTCCTATATAGCGGACCTAGAGAGGTGTATTTTAGTTACCACTTACCATCAGAATAGTCAACCAGATTTCTACTTACGTCATACATAAGGACCTTTAATATAGGATTTGACGCGGAAGTATAGACATGTATTGTTAACGTACGTAATGTTTAAGATCCTGTATTTTATTTAATTAATGAATTGTTTGAATCATCAATGCCGATGAATAATATTTGTAATAAAATAAATAATTCTGGAACGGAACTTGTACATGATAAAAAATTAAGACATGCATAATTTAATAAAACTTAATAATTTAAGCTAATAATTATAACTTAAACTAAATGCATATTTATAATTTAATTAATTTAAATATTTTTATGTATTATTAATTGTTATTAATTTATCAAAAATGTTAAAAATAGGTGTAATAAAAATTATACCAATGCACCAATTTTGCAAGTAAGGCTTGCTTTAGAGATATTATTTTTTTGCTAATTTTATTACGTTTGAAAATAGGTTTAATTGAAAATATTAATGTTTAACCGACCATAATAGTCCATCCGTAATAGTCAATGAAATGTGATAAAATTAACTTATATCACGGATCTTCAAAAACAAAAATAGATTTTTTTACCGGGTCAGCATTATTATTAGGTTTTGCAAGAGATTTTAATATCAAATCCTAAAGAAAATGTCACGGAAATCGTTAAAAATCAAACGGATATACAAGATCCTGTAAACAGTTTTTATGACAGCATTCAAATGAGCAAGTTTTTTTTCTGAGTCATCTTGAACGGAACAATATAACTGGTCTTTAGATTTAAAAATAAATATATCGTGATTTTTTTTATCATATTGTAAGCATTTCTGGGTGAATCATCTTTATTTACTAATAATAAGGTCTTATTCAGTTTTAATTAACGCAGTTGGAATAAAAGTTGTTTTATTTTATTGTACTATTATAATTAAATACCTGGTTCGACTTGTGCCCTATATTGTAAATTGACTCATTTTTAAGTTTGTGAATGGATTATGACTCATTTTTGAGCCTGTGAACGAAATTATAGGAAGTAGTGATTTTTATCTGATTGTGTAATGCGATAAAATACCAGTTATATTTTAAAGTGAATTAACAATATATTAAATTTTAAGCGTCTTTTAAAATACATGTAACAAGTTTAGTCATTTTAATATATTTTATTTTTTTTAATTAATATATGAATAAATAAAAATTTGGAAACTATGAATTTATTTATTATTCAATTTATGTTATTTTATTATTTGGCGACCGGATAACGGAGTCGTTAGTGCATCTGCCTGCTACGCAAAGGTCGCGGGTTCGATTCCTGCTCAAGACAAATCTTTTGAGAGCAAGAGGCGACCGTAGCTGGTTAGTTAAAGCGACTGCCTGGTATGCAGAAGATCACAGGTTCAAATCCTGCCGGTCCCATAACATTTTCAACTGTTTCTTAGTATAATTTGCTAAGCATAGCTAAATACTATAAAAATAATCAATAAAAAGATGCCTATTATATAGTAAGTATAGTACATAGTTTACAATATAGAAATGTTGGCATACGACTGCCATTGATTGAAACATGATTGATTGCTTTGGTAAACGAGTATCTGCCTTCAATTACAAGTCCATAACTCAAGTTCAAATCAACCTTTTATCCTATGTCATGTTTCATTTCTTGCGGAATAATTATGTCCTTGAAATAATGGGTGAAGGAAAAAAATGCTTGATTTATTTTGATATGACATACTGGGTAAAACATGGTTTAATGTCGTAGTTAGTGTTCTACGGCACACACCTCTCGTCTTTTCGAAGATATGTGTGTATTAAGCATATAAATTATCGCTCGCTAACGGTGAAGGAAAACATCGTGAGGAAACCTACATGCCTGAGATTGCCTAATAAGTGCTCCAGGGTGTGTGAAGTCTACCAATACGCACTTGGCCAGCGTGGTGGACTGTGGCCTTACCCTTTTCATCATGAGAAGAGGCCCGAGCCCAGCAGTGGGACATGTATTACATACAGGGCTGCTATTATTATTTTTATAGTGTACATTTCTACTGGTTTTTTTAATTACGAAAATATGTCCGTTAAATCAACGTTGCCATATTTTCTGGCAACAATGCGTTGAGCTGCGGCCTTTTAGGCACCATCATAGCTTTGCAAGCCTGAGACATGAACTTAGTTGCAACTAGCAAATTTACAAATTCATTGTATTATTATAATAATTTGTATTTTTTAATTTGTTGTTCCTAAATTCGGTTTTTATATTGATTTTAATTTTTAGCAATCATTTGATGGTGTTCTAATAAATAAATTTACTTTACTTACCATAGAACATTGAGATTATTCAATTTAAAGCTCATATTTCTTACTTGTAAAAAAATTAACATCAAATCGTACTCAATCTACAATTGTTAGATGTGATAGTAAAAAGTGCCTAAAATGCAAGAAAATTAAAAATATTTTAAAGGCCTTTTTCTAGTAAATTTTTTCAAATCTTTTTTTTTTCAAATACTTTATTGTACACACACAGAATTTACAATAACATAATATAACAAAACAGTTAAAATATTAGGTACAAAGGCGAGCTTAAGAGCGTGTATTCCTTTTCAAAATGTAACTGTCAATTTTTGTAGTGTTTTGGGCATATTTCGTAAAAACTGAATGAAAGTATGATTTTATTCAACTAACTTTTTACAATGCAAGTTTTGAAAGGTAAATATAACAATTTCATTCGTAAATACAGCATAATTTTGTAATTTATCAACTTAACAGTTAATACTCTTTCAACTGATAAAATAGAAAAGTATGCTTTAGTTATTAAATGTAATTGTCATATTTACCTTTTAAAGCCCACATTCTAAAAAGTTAGTTGAATAAAATCATACTTTTATTCAGTTTTTAAGAAATATTCCCAAAACACTACAAAAATTGACAGTTACATTTTGAAAAGGAATACACGCTCTTAATTCAATGTTAAATTTTCTACCAGCAAACCTTTGAGCCGTAGAGGAAAAGATGAAAGAGAAGCCTAGGCAAAAAGTTGAGTGTACAACTACAAAGTAATAATATTAAATTTCTTCATAAATCACGAACATTTTCACCTTGATTGGCTGTCAACATTGACAAATAAACATTGCGAAGTGTAAACGATATTTGTTTCATTAATCAATGATCGGAGACTGCCGATGATTAAGTCATCAATTTTAATTATATTCTGTTGGGTAGTATAAAGACAGGTTTTGTTTGGACTTCGACAAAGTTATCTATGCGTGCGGGCAAAAGTGCTATTAGAGATTTTTCCTTCAGAAAATTCGCGATAGCAGCATGAGTTGGAATTGTGCCATGCTTCTATTACTTGGACCCTCAAGAGAACAGGTGAAATGTGGGTGTTAAACACCTCTGCCACATCCTTCGTAGTAATATAGGCGTGATGTTATATGTTCGATTCTTTGTTTTGTTTATTCTGAATTCTGTTTTATCCATGTACAACAAGTTTACTGCATTGTTTTATTTTCATTTACACAAGATGGACATAAATTTGCACCTTTGCGTAAAGACGAATATCGTTAGTTTTTTTTTTTATTTTAGCAAATTTTAAATTTCGAACATCGAGATTATTCAATTTTGAATTGGAAAATAAGAAGTTATTATCTTCCTCCTTATCTCTGTGGTATTAATGAATTTCGCTATGTAGCATACAACCTTTAAATTATTAATAGCACCTTCTTCAAACGCACACATAACTTTGTCATACTTTATACTACGATGGATTTGAACAAGCAGTTTGATTCAATGTTAAGAAATGTCGTAACATGTATGTATTCATTGAATATAATGTACAACTGACGTATGAAGTGATGTATGTTTTTTGCAATGCAGTTTTACTTTTATTAAAGACTCATTCATACGAGCTGACCCTAATTTGTTTGAGATCAATGAATCGATGATTATAATATCTTTTGTGTACACACGTCTACATATAGAGGTATAGTTTTCCAGTATGAACTTGTCTCGTATTGCACGTTTAGGCTATACAGTTCGAGACCATCTTATACTGGGATTGCTTGGTGTGTAGTAGCCGTGTTTACAAAATTAATTACGTTAGGTATGCAATTATTAAATTCTATGATTACTTAGTGGAAAAGCTCGTGCCTAAGTCGAAGTCGCGCGGGACGATCTATATTGCAATGCTAACTTTTGACGACTGGATGGCGGAGTGGGTAGTGGGAACCAGCGACGCCGAGGTCGCGGGTTCGATTCCCGCTTAAGACATATTTTTGTGTGCATGAACATGGAGGTTGGTCTTAGTCTGGTTGTTTCTATGTATAATAATTTATATTTACCAAAGTATAAAGGTATATGTAATAATATCGGTTATTCTAGTACTCAAAATACAAGCTTTGCTTAGTTTGGGACTAGATGGCGTTGTGTGTAAGTTGTGAGATATTTATTTATTTATTTATTTAACCGCGGTCGGCCGTGGATGGGTTACCATCTTTAACATAACGAGTTTTCCTTCATGCCTTGGAGATCGCGTTAAGCCGTCGGTCCCTGTTGCCATTTAAACATTCTTCTTCTTCGTCGTGTCGATGGCTGAGTCAAATTTTATTCTGACTTGCCATCGTGGTGAAAGGATTAGCCAATTCGCTTTGGAGAACTCGCGAATTGCCGAGGGTGCGCCGGACGTAGAGAATCGTTGTGTACGTCACTCGTTCCTTTCATGCACCCCATTTTTCTCTTCTCTCTTCTTCCCCATTTGCCGTAACGACTCCCATTTAAGCATTAATGGGAGTCGTTACTAATGTCAGAGACCAGAACAACAACTAGTCTTACAACGAGTATCGTATCACCTCTTACTAGGAGTAGACTTGTCGAGGTCCGATGGCAGTTGCTCCACGACAATACTGATATTTAGCTACATCCGTTAGACTAGAAGCCGACCCAAATGTAATCAGGAAAAAGATCGGAGTAACTTAGCTGTCTGGCATCGCCTACGCTGATAACCGTAGCACAATACAGAAGATATCAACGCGCTCACTTACCAGTGATTTTTTTTTATCTACGCCCACAGCGAACGAACGTGTAGTCTGATGGTAAGTGGAGTACAGCCCATGGACATCAACAATCCACAAAAGCAGATTATAGATGCGTCGCTGCAGCTGAGAACTACGGTGTTATGCCTCATGTGCCAGAAATTTCAGGGCCTGATCTCACCACCAAACCGGAACACAGTAATGGAAGCACTACTATTTGGCGGCAGGTTAAGCGTGAGACGGTGTAGCTACCGCCCTCGAGCTCATTCACAAGAGCTCTACCACCATAGTTATCTACCATAAGCAAAATAATTACACATTACATCCGAAAATCAATCCAACCTTCTGCACATATGAATATTTACGATAATAAACATCAACAGGTGTTTACCTTACGTAACCAGTAAACATTTTCGAATACTCACGGTGATTTATTTCAATAATTACACGTTTTAAAAAAAGCTCGCGCGGCTTTGAGTTTCACTATTTCACACCTCTAGTTTTGACTATTGCTTCTTTGGTTTTGATTGTTTGGATATGATTATGCAAAATCTGTCCAAACATGAATAATAATATTTAATGTATCCTTGTAACTTTGTTCAAAATATACATAAAAACAGTGTTTATAGCCAGAAGTAACTTGACAGGACTTTCTTTGCTCATGGTATTTTTTTTACAACTACTAATGATAACCAAATTGGGTTCCAGTGAAATATTTCTTTACATGAAAGCTTTTTTTTATTTAAAATAATATAATCAACAAGAAAGGTGCGTGATAAGTAAATTTGTGTAGGAATTACTTTTGCTAAATAAAAATATTGCTTATATTTGTGTTATTTCGCAGCTTGATAATTAAAATAGATAAGAAAGAGCTATATATATTGATATAAACGTCAAATTATTATTAATCACAGTATTATTTTTGGAAACAAAGATTTTTCGAAAAGTATGGCATCTATCCGTAGTTTACTTTATAAGAATTATTTAATTAGTAAATTGTTCGGTTATATATTGTTTTTTGTTTAGATTTCCACAAAGTTACGAGTGCGTGCGGTGAAATTTGGGATTTTTTTACTATGAAATGTAACTACCTCGTTGGTCTAAAGTCTAGTGATTTATAACATATTCGATTTGAAGCAAGCAAGTGAGATGAATAAAATGTATTTCAAAACCTATACCCTTTTACAAACCTCATAGTCCTACAATTTTTTCAGAATTATGTAAAATTACAATACTGTATAACTTCATTTTGAAATACCTAAAGTAACGAGTTGTCGCTTACACAGGCTTATGCATAACCATGTCCATTTTAATAATAGTTCCCATATATAACCCGCGGTCACCGCCCAACGGTTACTCTATCTAATTTCCAATCTAACTACAACTTAATTAATGACCACTTGTTGAAATCGATTTCGAGCTTGATTTATAAATCGAATGACCTGTATTTACGCGGCCTTTTCGATTCTGTTATCGATGTTAACTTGTGTTTTTATCATTAAAATTTTAGAAGACTACATTGTATTCCTTTTTGAAACCAATTGAATATTAAGATCACTAATTTTGTTTGTTTTTATATTTGCAAAAGTGTGCGTGTGTTTTATATATACCTGCTATTCAAATTAGATAATGAAGGTACCTCATGCTCTCCTTAACAAATTGCTTTTCTCCTTGAAATTGTATTGGGCGTATCAAAAAAAATCGTGATTATTATGTACACGAAATAAATATTTAAAAGTACAGATAAATAATAGTTTGAAGAGTGGCAGACCGTTTACCAGAATATTTATTTTATTAAAAACAAAATGTCAAGGGGATCAAACAAATCATCAGAAATTAAATACCTATGCAGTTCGATAAATCAACTTTCCATCGAGATCTAGTAATTTATACTCCTTGACATAGTAAATAACAATTAAAGTTAAAATAATTAAACTTTAATTTACACTAACCATTTTTTTTGTTTTAAATTCAGGCATTATATAAGTTTCAAAAGTAAAATTAATATATTAAATATATTAATATATATTTTATTTAATATTATAATGTATTTAATTATTTTATTTCATTTTATTAATTAATTTATTGATTGTATGTGTGTGTTTGTGTGTGTTATAATTTGACCGAGTTTGATGTTAATATTGAGAAATAAATAAATATAAAAGTAAAATTTACACATTAAAATACAATAGAATTGAAAACATTCTATTAGAGATTTTATTTTGAACTAATGACGATCTAATTAGCATTATTGACCATTTTTAACCATGTCTGTTTGATGATGAGTTTGATCAAATTCTGTTAAAATAAAATTGGATCCTATACATTAATAGTATATGTTTTGATAAAAATATACTTTTCCGTTAACAATATACCTAATTCTATATACAATTAAATATAAACCATGAATTTAAAATCTCACCATACCACCCATCGATCAATCGCCTAATGTAAGAGCCGCTTCACACATGACAAGCTGATTTGACGCGTTAAAGCGTTAATTGCTGACAGTGTAAAGATGACCTTACCGTGAGATTTATTTCATAATGTTGACAGCTCGTGTTTGATTCAAGTAAATGTGGGTTAATTAAGTTATGTGCTAACTTGATGGTTTTTATTAACTTTAAATATTTGCGTTATTAGTATGGAGTTTAATCTGATAAATACTTGTAGTGATAATATATAAATACTAGCTGACCCGGCGAACTTCGTACCGCCTTAGCGTAAATTTGATGCACTACTTTATTTTGTATAGCTGACCTATCTTATGTATGCGTACCTATTCAATTTGAACTGGAATCTATAATATCCTCCATATAAAAATGAATACTTTTTTTTTTTTTCAATTTTTTTTCCGTAAGATCCGTTAAGATCCGATTCCGTACAGAGTATTAGAAAACTACAAAAAAAAATCAGCCAAATCGGTCAAGCCGTTTTCATGCTATGTCGTGACAACGGAAAACGGGTTTCATTTTTATATATTATATAGATAGATGAATACAATTTAATTTGGTATTTATGTTTGTAATATTTTTATTTTATTCGGTTTCCGTTATTGGACATTGTCTACAATGTAAACGATCATATCAGAAAAAACAAGACTTAGTTCAACTTGTCATTAAAAGAAATGTTAACTTTAAACTATTACAAGCTTAGTTGAAGGTTTTTATCTAATTGTTTGAAACAAATTGTATAGCAAATTACAGAATATATTGTCGTTTTGTTGTTAAAAAAAACTTTTACAAAAGTATATTTATAACTACTGAACTAAACAAACAAATTTACCACTATTATTATTTCTTCTAATATTTTTGTAGCTTAATCACGTTACGGTTAAACATCACTCAATGCACGATTTTTTTCAAAAACAACCTTATATCACGACTCAAAATGCCACAGGTGTGATAAATAATATCACCAATAATACTTCTGTAATTACTACTGCTAATTTCAACTTATAATCACAGCATTTAACATTAATTGGAAGAGGCGTGAGTTGCGTTAATTGCGCGTCAACAGTGTGAAGACGACCTTACAATGCGTTTTAGTTTATTTCGTAATGTTGACAGCGATGGGTTAAAATTTTCGTGTATTCGGATTAGCTAATTGACAAGTGTGTGGTTTAGCGATATTTATAATAGAATCAATGTAATTCCGATTACCACAGGATCATTCCCATTATCTAGAATAATTTTATTAAGAGATCTTTAATTTTCGTTTGTAATAAAAAAATATGTAATAATAAATAATATATTAATAAATATTATAATAAATAATAATAATTTGACAACTTCAAATAACGCCAAAACTACAGGCAATTAACTAAATTAACAATAACGTTACGTTAATTTTATCTTGTCAGTGTCAACGGCTTTACGTGGAAAATTAAGAATCCAGCAGGACTCGAACCTGCACCTCTTGGGTATACGCCCCAAGTGCTTTGCCAATTCAGCTATGGATTCGCATGCTGCCGGACTCGAAATTTCTCAACTCTTTTGTGCCAGCCGAAGCTAGACGAACCATTACTTGGTTTTTAGCGCCATCTATGCGTTACTTATTCACATAATCGCATACAGTACGTTTGAATTAAGATCAACTCATTACTGTCGAGAGATGACGCATTTTTATCAATACTTGTAATATTTAAAGCAAATTTTAGCTTTGCTATGCATTTATTTTTATGTAATATTAAAGTTGAAAAATTAAGAATCCAGCAGGACTCGAACCTGCACCTCTTGGGTATACGCCCCAAGTGCTTTGCCAATTCAGCTATGGATTCGCATGCTGCCGGACTCGAAATTTCTCAACTCTTTTGTGCCAGCCGAAGCTAGACGAACCATTACTTGGTTTTTAGCGCCATCTATGCGTTACTTATTCACATAATCGCATACAGTACGTTTGAATTAAGATCAACTCATTACTGTCGAGAGATGACGCATTTTTATCAATACTTGTAATATTTAAAGCAAATTTTAGCTTTGCTATGCATTTATTTTTATGTAATATTAAAGTTGAAAAATTAAGAATCCAGCAGGACTCGAACCTGCACCTCTTGGGTATACGCCCCAAGTGCTTTGCCAATTCAGCTATGGATTCGCATGCTGCCGGACTCGAAATTTCTCAACTCTTTTGTGCCAGCCGAAGCTAGACGAACCATTACTTGGTTTTTAGCGCCATCTATGCGTTACTTATTCACATAATCGCATACAGTACGTTTGAATTAAGATCAACTCATTACTGTCGAGAGATGACGCATTTTTATCAATACTTGTAATATTTAAAGCAAATTTTAGCTTTGCTATGCATTTATTTTTATGTAATATTAAAGTTGAAAAATTAAGAATCCAGCAGGACTCGAACCTGCACCTCTTGGGTATACGCCCCAAGTGCTTTGCCAATTCAGCTATGGATTCGCATGCTGCCGGACTCGAAATTTCTCAACTCTTTTGTGCCAGCCGAAGCTAGACGAACCATTACTTGGTTTTTAGCGCCATCTATGCGTTACTTATTCACATAATCGCATACAGTACGAGTCCTGCTGGATTCTTAATTTTTCAACTTTAATATTACATAAAAATAAATGCATAGCAAAGCTAAAATTTGCTTTAAATATTACAAGGCTTTACGTGGCTTTACGGCTATGAGGTTAGGTCATTTTGTTATGTTGACAGCTATGATTTGGTTTCATGTAATATTTATATGATAGATTAACTAATTGGCGAAATGAAAAGTTTACGATTGCAATTGTATAATCAATTTTAGTAACAATTACAAGTTGTAACACATTTACTTTTGATTTTGTTAGTGAAGGAGAAGTTGCAACGTCCAAAGAAAATACCCCCACGTCCGGCAGCTGAGAAAAATATCTCAAACAATAGATAATAAACTGGATACCTCCAATTGTCATCCTTACTGACTGACATACTTAGAAATTGCTCCAAATATTCATTCAGGCGCAGTGGTTTGTGCGGTAAAATCTTTTAAATTACGTAAAAATAAAATACAGTTTTAGCAATAGATAGAATAACTCATGCAAAAGGTTAATATGTATATAACATGCATATTTTAGTAGAATTAGCTAAGGAAATCAAAGATTTGTTGTGAAATCGCTTATCCTGCCATAAACATTCAACGGTGGCAAAACAAATATCGCTAATAATGACTTACAACACAATAAATATAATAATGTTTAAGTAAATTGTAATTTTGTGACGCAGATATGCTGCGCCTTAACTTAATAAGAGCATTTTTTTCATGTGATAAGCCAGTAAGGATAGTCATCAAATGTATTCTTTTGTTTGATAATGCTTATTTTTCGCAATTTTTTGAGATACGCATAATTTGGGGTGATTTTGCACACATATCCTTTCTAAGGGTGAGTTTCCTGATAAAAAGTTTGATATTAGACTCTATACAAATTTTATATTTTATAAGTCGTTTACAATTAAAAGTAGTGCAGTACACATAAGTACAAAGCAACTAGGTAATTAAACCAAAGTACATATATTACGTAGAACAAATACAGTCGCGCACAAAGTCACAGACAATATCTAATTTGAGATCAACGCTAAAAGGCATGGTACAAGCTGATGGCTTATGATTTCTTGTATTTTTTTAACACTGCGTATTTTTTGAAATATTTGGGAAGGATTTTTTTTTTTTTAACTTGCTACAATAAAAGTTTTGTGGACGAGAACATTTTGATATGGACACAATTAGGCGCGCGAAAGGCACAGATACAGACGGGTACAAACCAATATTAAAAAGTTCACACACCACCTAGAACAAGTACAATCGCGCACAGAGTGACAGACAATAGACTTATTTGAGAGCAACCCGAAAAGGCTTCGCACGCCTGCCTCGTGAGGCTCCTACAATTTCCTCCATAGTAATTGACTCGCGGATTTGCATAAGTGGGGTGCCAGTTCAGTTCCGCTAAACTTTTTAATGGAGACTAATGTTTCTAGTGGACGGGTTTAAATAATTCCAAACTAGAACAAACCAACGATTTATTTGTTTTTTTTTATTATAGAAAGGTTTTAATAAGGTTGTTTTATTTATTATTCAAAGTCATGTTAAATTTATTACATAATATATTGTTTTTTTTTTATAACGGCCATCAATCATATTTCGTATAGTTTTTGTGAATTCTACACAGCCTAACGAACCTTGATATTTTATTGTCATATTTACCGAACGACGATAGTATGCTGAAGCTCATGAACGACGACTTCTTCAACACGTGAATGTCGAGGCCATCCAGCTCCTTGACACCACAGACATAGTTAGAAGACTTAAAAGGACAAAACCTTTCGGGCTAGTTCAGTGAAATGAGTGCTTCAAGTGGTTTAGTGCTACTTTAAAGGAACACAAGAACAAAGTGTTATTTTCGATAATAGAGACAATAAGATAACAATAAGGTGTTAATGGACATATTCTTAGCATAAATTAATTTAGTAGCTTAGGTCAAAATTAAATTACTCATTAGTCTCTAATGTTATATCTAGACTAGATTGTAATCTTCATGAAGTATCTAATTGTTTTGAAACATCATTAAAAAAAAAAATACCGAATCACTACTGCCTCGATAGTCTAGTGGTAGCGTCTCTCACCGCGAGATCTCGGTTTCGATTCCCGCGTCAGGCAAAGTGTTATTATGCATATATAGCAGCACGGCTCACCCCATGGGACCTGTCCATAACAGGTGAAATGTGGGTTCTGTACACCTCTGCTACACCCTTCTGGGTATAGACGTGATGTTATGTTGTTATTTACCGACGCAACATAAGTCTTAGACGCAATAGAAGGCAAAAGACAATAAAATAAATGACGCCTTCAGGATAACATAAACAGTTTTACATTAATACACTACAATTTAGCGGCATATGCACTTACATAAAATATTTTAAGATTTTATTTTACCACTATGTCAGCATACTCAACATATCCATGCAAAATTTCAGCTTTCTAGCACTAACAGCTCGACGCTAGGCCACGGACAGAAACACTGCCAGACGAATATGGCGACACTATAAGGCTACAAGGGTTACCTGAAGGTTCTACGGCACACTAAAATAATAATGTTAGTTCGAGAAGCTTTTTTGAATTTTGACAATTACAGCACATATTTATTCTCACAAAAAGAGCAGAAAATAAAACCTATAATACTAAACAATAAAATTGACAGAAATGGATACCATCTCAGCCTTATGCTGCAGTGCAACAAAGCCCTTCTGCGCTTATTTTTGGACGGACGGTATCAAATTGAAAAATAATTAACTTAAACTAAAGTACATAGATATCATCATTTAGCCTCTTATAAACCACTGCTGGACATAGGCCTCTCTCAATTTGGGCCACAACACCCAGTCCTGCGCCTTCCGCATCCAGTCCCCTCCAGCAACCTTCTTCAGGTCGTCAGTGCACCTGGCAGGGGGGCGTCTTACCTTACGGTTGCCGAGTCGCGGTCTCCATTCCATATACATACATATATCAATTAAAAAACAAAAAATAAAAATGAGATAAAAATAAAAAAAAAACTAACAATACAAAACAGAGAAAACAGAAAATATTATATGCTGAAAATTGTGTTCTTTAATCCTTATCAATTTCAATTCAATACAACAAACTTCACCAAGCACTCCTAACACCGAATGCCTTAAATAAAGCTAGCTTATTTCTCGGCCACGAGGCAGGTGGTAGCGTAAATTGAGATGTTCGTTAGCCCCTAATGGTATGTATCTCGTCAATCTGGCCAGTTATTTCTGTCGCCAGAGTCGCCACCACTGCACTGCACTGCAAGCCTTTTTAATAATGAAGGCTTATGTCGTATTGTTGAATTGTTTTTTACTTTTATTCAGTATGAGAGAATTTTTAAGAAATAAATGTGAAATAAAAACTTTTACTATTTTTGCAGTTTTATTTTTATATTTTAATTTTATATTTTTATTTTGTTCTTCCTTTCCCGGGTCGGGCAACGTGTTATTTGTGAACATTCCGTCAGGAGTAATGTTATGTTATATGTTATGTTATTTTTATAAATTCCAAGGCAATGTCCTAGATGAGCGACTAATGCAACGCGATGTGATATGGTTCTTACTAAAAGCTTCACTTTGTTAACGTTCCTCACATGTTTTGTATGAAGCCCGTCGCAACGTGTCACGTATGACGTCGCGTATGTCGCATATTAACGACAGATTGCGTCTTTGTAATAAATAAGGCCAATATCGCATTTTTGGAACAAAGTTCCTTATCGCGCGTTGCGAAAGGGGGCTAGACGGAAAAAAATGGGACGAAAAGTTGTAACGACACATTTCGTAGCAATTCTCGTAAGGGCGTAGTAATTACATGCTACGTTACAGCTACGGTGCTACATCATCAGACACACAGAGTGAGTATTCGGTGAACCACATTAAG
Source organism: Hypena proboscidalis (assembly GCA_905147285.1). Lineage (NCBI taxonomy): Eukaryota > Metazoa > Arthropoda > Insecta > Lepidoptera > Erebidae > Hypena > Hypena proboscidalis. The sequence continues at coordinate 7,065,313 of LR990147.1, forward strand.
ATTTTTTTTTTAACTTAAAAAAATAAAAATTTCTTTATTAATTAATCGAAAGGAACTTCGTTCCATCCGGGTGTCCCTTGACACCTCAGTAGTTTTTTTTATACGATGTAGCTATGTAGCGGAAAACGGACAGTTCACCAAATAGTAAAAGACCACTTATCACTGAACTGAACACAGTAACTCAGGCATTGTATCTTCCTTTTGAAAAAAAACAGCGCTTAATATACTTTTTCTACTGCTTTTAACACATTACTAAGAAATAGCTAACCCTATAACAAAAAGATAATCCGTACTAAGAAATGCACCTTACATTAGAATTGATTAGAGCAGTCCGAGCGCTTTTCAAACGAGTCCACTTCAAATTAATTAGTGTAACTATTATGGCTGCGCACGCGCCGTCTACATTATTTATGTACTAGCCATACATTCATGGAGTTTTTATGGGTTCGCAATCGCCTTTATGGTGTTTCAAATTATGCGTCATAAATTATGGTGAAATTCGAAACTGGAATAAAGTCATATTTTGATGAAATATTGGTGTCTGATTGATTATTTTTTTAGAAAGTCATCATTTATTTAGGTGAAGACAAAATCTTAAGCTCATTTTGGACCCGATGTATGTTTTGCTGTTGTAAGGCAGTTTTATTAGCATAGTGACACAAATAACTATAGTTATAAGACATTTAAAAAAAATATACTTATATACCGAATAGGCACTTAAGTGCGCTAAGTAACTAAATCAAATGTCCCAGAAAATGAGGCTTAATTTTCAAATGGTTAATTTATGTCGTGTAGAAAAACTATGTGAAGATCTACGTGCAATTTTCTTCAAAATTGACTAACTTACAGCCCCTAATTTACCCCTTTTAGGGATAAAAGCTATAAAACTTACACCAGCTCTTAAGTTAGACCGCCCGGTACACAACTGTGAAAACCGCATGCAATACCATGCAGTAGTTTTTGCGCGATGCCTGTACGAACATACATACAGACAGGCAGGCAAACTAACAGACACAGAAACAGACAAAACAAATGTTTTGGCTTTTACTGCTGTTATAATGACGCTTATATGATGATATTTTATTAAATATCTTTAATGTATAGACAAGGCATTACAATTTTATTAAATGTATATAGAATGGATTTCTCTCCCTATGATATTTACCAAATATAAAAAAGTGAGTGGAATATATTGGTAATGAAGCATGTATTTATTTTGTCCCTTATAAATATAATTTTGCCTTAAGACTAACTCGATGGTCAATTTTCGTGTCGGGCAAATGTTATTTGTAAACTTTCCGTCAGAAAATTCACAATAGCAGCACGTTGGAATTGTGCCCCGTGGATGGCGATAGGCTCACCCTCTATTCCATGAAATCTAAACATAACAGGTTAAATGTAGGTGTTGTACACTTGTACCACACCTTTCTAGGTAATATAGGCGTGATGTAAAATGAAATATAATTTTACAAGAAATTACAAATTCTCATTGCCATTTAACGTACAATCTCGACAATACTTAATTACCTCAGCCGGCGCTTTCCGTGTTAACATTAAGTAAATGTAACGAAACAATTTGTGAAACTGAGAGAGTTCTCCCACAAATGTCCGAACATTTGAATCACTTATTCTTGACTCGAACAAATGCCTCAGGCAACCAGTTATTATACTGATATTAGGTGAAATTAGTGATGTAACTAACACTTTTCAAATACGAATACTACAATACACTATGTATTCAGTGAATACTAAATACTAACAAGTATTTTATTAGGGTATGCGGTTTTTTCATGTACCTAAATAAGTGATTCGTATTCAATCCGTCACTCATAGAGACTCAGTTTCGACTAGAATAAACTGAACAATCAATCTGAGCCTATAAGGAGTGAAAACCTTTTTGATATTTTATTGTGTGAACATATTTTAATAGAAAGTATGTAATTCACATTTTACGAGCCTCTTTTTCCTCTGGACCTCAAAGGTTTGCTGGTAGAAAACTCATTTTTGAGTTAGATTCACCTTTTGTAATCATCACTTTTCTGTAATTTTATGAATGTAATTTATGTGTACAATAAAGTATTAAAACTAAAACTAAAACTAAACTTTGAACTTACAATCTCCAATTGCACTGAAATATTTATTTACAAAAATATTTTTCAATTCGACGAATACCAATTCTAAATTCGAGATTTGTCGTACTCGAATATTTGGAATATTCAGATACGCAATAGTTGCATCACTAATGAAATCATTTCGAGTTTTTATGCTAACACTTTATTAAGTGATGGTACTTTATCATGTTAGTTTTAAGTGGCTTATTAGTTATCGGAACTCGTTTAACTAATTGGGATAATAATCTGTTCGGATGACTAAATATTTTCGGATTCTGGATAAGTTGTATTAAGCGTCATCATGCCTAATTAGAGCGTCTATAAGTGTTTGTTTCTCTTTTGCTGGATACAAATTGGAATAGATAAATGGTGTTGTAATTATATTATATTTTTTGAAAATAGCATGTTTCTTATTTAGCATTTTTAAATTTCCTTTTATTGTCTTTAAATGTTTACGTTTCATCTTATCTGTGCAAATTTCAATTAGAACAACAAAGATTAAGCGTGCAACCAGTAAAACACTTAACTATGCACATTTGAACAATTGACTATAATAAATTTTGCACAAACCGTATGCGCAAGTAGGATATAGCATGTTTTCGTACCTTAAATTGGTATATTTTTACCGTACTTTTGAACCCACAAAACATAGCATAACATCACGCCTATATTACGCAGAATGGTGTGGCAGAGGTGTACAACACCCACATTTCACCTGTCATATTTAGGTCCCATGGGATAAGGCACTCCCTATCCCATCCACTGGACACAAAACCAACACCGTTCTGCAATTTTAAAATTTACGGACGTCAAGTTCACTAATAACACGTTGCCTAACCCGGTAATCGAACCCGAGACCTCACGACGCATACGCTAACCACTGAACCATCAAGGCAGTATCTTTCTTATCATTTTCTTTTATATTTTGAAATTACAGTGCGTCTCTTCGTTTACTCAAACTATCTTGTTGAAGTGATTTAGCGCGCCATTTGAACCGCAATCGCACACATTAGCGTCTCTTGCAGCTATCCGTCTTACTTCCAACGTGTGTTTACTTTAGATAAGTGTTTGAACGTTTTGGAGTGAAAATGTTGCAATATTATAATCGTGGTTGAACGAGCAAAGTATATGTAATGAACTTTCAAGGAAAACTATAGCGGTTACGTTTACTTTCATAATTCAAGAGGCTCAAATTGTAAGACGTGAATGCCTTTGAAAATGATGGAACCGGCAGGATTTGAACTCGACACCTTCTGCACACCGGGCAGCCACTTTTACCAACCAGCTACGGTCGCCTCAAGCCAGGAACCTAAATGCTAATTAATAATAAATCAAATCATTTATTTATTATATTAAATATTTACAAGGAATTGAATTATTATAATTAATTTATAATTAATCTGTATTTTTGTCAACTGTTTCTTAGTGTAATTTGCTAAGCATAGATAAATGCTATAAAAATAATCAATAAGAAGTTGTATGAAGTTGTTATTTGTTTAAAATAGATAGTAAAAAATCTTTTTATGTGATAAATAGTAGTCGTGCAATATATAGTGGCAACATAATTTTCTCTGTTAAGCAGAAACATGACACATACCCTATTTCAAATACATTAATATACAGCAAAAGGAAAGCAGTGCACAAAATGTATCATAAAATACACAGAACAGTATAACGGTGTAGAATGCATTATTAAAACGTAATATCTACAAACAGTAGGTGAGCGCGCCGATGTTTATCCAACGCCGAGGAATTCTACCCGGCGATATCTTGTGCCGACTCACAAGTGCTACTGCGGAGCGCTTCGCATATTTCTACTGAGAATCAATGAAGACACTTTTAGTATACATTATACAAATTCACATTTAATATTCCACATTTAAATGTAGAAATAAATAAATGAATTGAAGAGATAATACACCTCATTGAATGAAATACAACAAAAAACAGGCCACAAAGATACTATAAGCATTTGCAGATACTTCATGTCGGTGTAGAATGCATTATTAAAATGTAATATCTCAAACAGTAAATTATCCAACGCCTCGACGAAGAATTTTGCCCAGCGATGTTTTGTGCCGAGTCACAAATGCTACTGCGGAGCGCTTCACATATTTCAACTAAGAATGAATAAAGAAAGTTATTTTTTTTTGGTATATGTATTTTGCTTAACAGATTGCGAGTACAGTTATATTGTTAGTGTTTCAGCCCTACCTGCCTACATCATCATAATATATTATTTTGCTTATATCCATTAATATAGCCAGAACTGCAGTGTGCAATGATCCATGGGAACTTGTAGGCAAATGCCATTAATAAATTATATTGTAATAATAACCACAAATAAATGAGGCGGTCAGTAAATAAGATTATGTGAAATTCGACTTCAACTAATTTGCGGTTAGCTTATTAATCAAATATGTCCTACGTGTGTGACTCATTATTACATTATCAGTTTGACATTATTAGTTACTGGTAAACTGTTGGCAAGATAAATTTCTTATTACTTAAGCATTTTTGTACATGAAAACACTGTCCACAGCAGCGTACAACGCGCGTAGCGTATTTGTCATTTTACTCTTGGAATTAGCTGTTAAACGGTGTCCTCGGAGCGTCAGCATGAAGCCTGTCGTATGATAATATATCATACGACGGGCTTCATGCAGTATACGCCTGCATGTCATACGCCTGGCCGTACAGTGCCTGAACGCACATTTTAGTTTGATAAAAATGATGGGAACAGCTGTAATTTTTTTCTGAGAATTGAGAAATATCCGTTGTTACGTGGGATATATTTTTTGATATTTTAAGCATGAAAACAAAAGCTGAAGAAATTTTGTTTGTGTTTTTTTCTTAATTTATATGAATAAAATCACATATGAATTAATATAAAAAGAAATGTCTTTATCGACCGAAGCGACTGTCACAAAAGTTTTAAACGTACGCGCGATCAGTACGCCGGGCGGCAAATGACTCTAGGCGTATAATAAAGCGTCTATTAGATGCAGCTTCGCCTGCCTTGAACAGTGACCGTAAACCGTTTTGTTTTAGCATTACTAAGTTAAAACAAAATTATCCGTTTTAAGTATAATGCTTTTCACTTCGAATTCGTCGAGTTGCGCGTTCTACTGGCTTTTAAACAAAGACTTCAGATTTAGTTTCACAGCAATAAATACCCCGGTACGCGTGAGTCAAGTCTTGGCTATAACTTATCAATATTCTGATCCATCCTCCACTGAAACCATTTTGAGATAGTTTAGAAAGTGTAAATCCCCTTATTCTGAGCGGCCATTAGAGCCGGGAATTATTCCATGATAACTTATCGATTTAATCAGGTGGTCGCTCGCTTATTGTTTATCGATGCTTCCTGGCCGCCAGTCGAGAAAGTATGCATCGATACAATCGATTAATTACGAAGTCTGTTTGTCCCGTAAGTGCGCAATGACATCGATCTCATATGGCGTGGGATGCCGCGGGGTATGTCACAACGTTAGATTAGAGAGATTTTTATCAAGGCAATTAAGTTACCTACATTTAGGATTAATTTGATGGCAAGTCATTAGGATTGTCAAAGCTTTGACTAATTTCTTTATAAAATTACATGAATTATGTAGCACCATTCAAAGACGAGATGCTTTGCGCCGGCCCCAAATAAAATGGGATAAGGACAGGAAGAAGAACATTACATAATATAACATCACGCTTATATTAGTCAGAATTGTGTGGCAGAGGCGTACAACACTCACACTTCACCTGTTATGTTTAGACTCCATAGGATTAGGGGGGAGCCTATCGTCATCCACCGGGCACAATTCCAACTCCGTGCTGCTATTGTGAATTCCTGACGGAAAGGTCACAAATTACACTTTGCCCGATCCGGAAATCGAACCCAAGACCTCGCGGAAACCACTTCACTATCGAAACAGTCGAGCGGCGCCTACGATTACGTTTTAGTAATTTTATGTTTTTATTTCTTCCATGAAGCAAAACGTCTTCTATATTTCTTGGTTTTACAAAAACTATTGATTCCCTGGCCTTCAGGTTTACCATAAAAGCATCCCAACTGACTTGAAAAAAAGGAAGTTATATCAATATTATGTTCGTTATATTATCAAAATTACACGACTTTTTAATTGGTCGTTTTTCCTCAGGTCAGAGTATCCAATTTCTCGATGTCGTAATCTCAAGAAAGATTTCACAATATATATGAATGATTCGGTGATATATCGTTAAATAAGAGCACAATACTCAACAAGAGATACACCACCAAGCCAGCCAGGCACTCAGCTTCCCTCATTTCCTTCTCGACGAGGTGCCTAGTTGTATTAGTGTACTCAATAGAGATGTGAATCGCTGCTCTAAATTATCGATTGTTCGGCTTTTCGAGCGCGGGAGATACTGTTAGGCTCTGGTCACTCTGCTTATAATAATATGGGTATTTCAAATATACAACCTCTATTTTATTTTAGCTCTGAAAGTAGTTTGTTTAGATTCTATAAGAGAATCCTTTTCACAAGTTTTTTCTTTAGATTTTGAACAAAATTCTTTCAGGGTTCTGGTAAAGTGAAATAAATTTAAATATTGGCATATTATTCTTAGTCTCTATGTACAAGACAATTGATAAACTATACTTAACTAAAAAAAAAAATGACGTCAATACTATTTTTTTTGTTAGATACTGTTGAAATTTACGAAATATAAAATACAGACAAAAAGAAACAATGTTATGTTAGATAAACCAAAACTAAAAGACCTATATAACTTTAAGAAATAATAAGTGCTGCTAAAAAAATTGTACAAAACCATTAAAATTACTAAGTCAGGCACAAGGTTACTTAGGTGGCTGACTTAGTCATTTAGACGCCAAAACTACTCTTTTTTAGTAAAAAAGAAGTCTATTTAATTAGCATTATTTTTTTTTTCTTTTTAGACTGTATGATTGCTACATTATAGAAAGGTACTCAGGGCCGTGCTATCACATATTGCCAAGCAAAGTCGTTTCTAAATTGACACTTTTATGTATGGGTAACTGTCCTAATTACAAAAACAATAAGATGTCATAGTCTTAGTAGTAAATTTTTGAGCTCATTGCAAAACACACTGTTTATCTGTCAAAACGAGATAAAGTTATCACATAACATCACGGCTATATTGCCCAGAAGTGTGTGGCAGAGGTCATATGTTCAGGTCCCATGTCCTAAGGAGTAAACCTACGCCATCTACCGGACACAAATCCAACTCCGTGCTCATTGAGAATTCCTAACGAAAGAATCCCAAATAATAATTTTACTGGTGGTAGAGCTCTTGTGAATGAGCTCGAGGGCGGCAGCACCACCGTCTCACCTTTAACCTGCCGCCAAATAGTAGTGCTTCCATTACTGTGTCCCGGTTTGGTGGTGAGATCAAGCCCTGAAATTACTGGCACATGAGGCATAGCACCGTAGTCCTCAGCTGCAGCGACGCATCTATAATCTGCTTTTGTGGATTGTTGATGTCCATGGGCTGTACTCCACTTAGCATCAGGTGGACTACTTGTCAGTTCGCTGTAGGCGTAGTATTAAAAAAAAAACCCTTTTGGCTGACCTCGGAAATAACCTTAGACCTTGCAGTGATAGGGGTGGGGTTACGTTGCCCACTATACTAACGAGGCAGTGTTCACTTCACGTATTATTTTATGTAAATCAGTTACACTACGTTACGTACAGTGGGCCAACGAGTTAGGTATGCAGGGCAAAAACTTCTATGTCATACTATAGACTTACGACACCAGTTATGGATAAGTGAGTTACATATCTAAATAGTGTATATAATAAACTTATTAAATATGTAATTCACACATGCATATCTTTTGTAGTCAGTTTTCACTATGGCGTAGAAGTTTTTGCCCTGCATACCTAATTGCTTGGCCCACTGTACATAATACTATCTACAACTACAAGCTATGAGGCCTGCTTTCTCTAATGTGGAATGTCCCTAACACAAGACATTTCACATTGTATCGAATCGAGTTCTTGTCATCAGATCGACTGCAAGCACATTACATTCGTATTAACTGTTTCGTATGTAATGTATTATTGTAATGTACGAGATTTCACTAAATTATCCTAATAACATGTCAATGCAATCATGTAGAAATTCCAGATAGATCCGTCTTGTGTTTAGAACGATTACAGAAGCTTTTGACATCAACTATTGCGTGTATTTCTAATATTATTATGCTACAGTGGTTTAAGCAGTCATCTTGCACCTAAGTCCAAAACGCCAACACATAAACACTTAGCATATCATTTCGAATGATTGTTTGCGCGCTGTAATCGTTCGAAGTGCTAAATGTTAGCGTTTTGGACCAAGGGTTGTTGTTCAAAACAAAATTTGTATTTTTTGGTTCAATTCCCGAAATATATAATATTAAAATAAAATTGGCTTAAAATTAAGCTGAGGTTAGATCTGTCATATTTCAAATAAAGGGACTATTGTGATGCGTGTTAGCGATTTACTTAACATTTGTTTTCTTTTTGTTCACAGTTTTCAAGCGCTTTGACATCAACCAACAACCAACTACTACGCTCAATTTTGGATTTTCTAAGGTAACTACAATTTTCAGGCTACTGTTTATCTCTTTTTCTTCATAGTTTTAATTTTAAGTACATTTACTAGTAAAGGTAAATATAATTAATAATCTAGGAAAGCGCTTTGTATTCGCCAGCGATCTGCTTTCAAATAAAAGTTCAACTCATAATAACAATTAATATAAAAGTTATTATTATTCAGAGGCATACAGTAACGCACCACCATAGTTGCCTAAAAACTGAACCACTATAATTACAACCCACCCCAAGGGTTGCAAAGGCGTGCCCCATAATTGTATGTTTAGTCTCCTACTAATATCAGAAAACACTACTCCAAAAGCGGCATAACTTAAAGTTAATAAAGCAAAAGAGCTCTAACTTAATTAATTGAGCTTTATTTTTCTCAGTCTTTTCCCACGGTGAGTCAATTCACATTACGAATTCTCTGCTCTTTTAAAGTACCAAATACGTCTGTCCTTTTCGCACATACTGGAATGTAGGGTGAGTGAAGGAGACACGAGATACATTTGAATCATTGCGTAAGGCTGTATTAGTGGGGTGTGGTTACAGACCACTGATTAAGTTTAATTTTAGGGGTTTTAATCATAACTTGGGAGCTATTTTTCATGTTAACCGGTATAGGAATTTTTGTGTGCATTATTTTCGGTTTGTTTGATGGAAAGGGTTGAATAGTTAATTGCTTGTGAACTTTATACTTGTAATTAATTTGCGATGAAAATGTCGCAAATTATATGTAAATAGAAATCGATTATGTTTAAGTTTTTAGAGTCAATGTCTTGTTGTACTGGTGCTTAGCGTATTCAGCCCCTCACAGCGAGGTCTAAATTCAAAATCAAATCATTTATTTTTATAGGCTCCAGGAGGCGATTGAACACGTCAAAATATTACAAACAATGATATAAAAAGAAATTATAAATAAAACTAAATTATACTAATTACCATGATTTGAATAACCGGGGCTTAGATTAATTTTAATCCAAGTTTAGAATCAGGTTAAAATCAATCTAAGTACCAGCTCCGATGGGTATTGCATTATGAGAATCTGAGTACTAGTTTTTTGGGTGTATAAATATAAAAAAAATACTGATCTCGAGACAGATGTAATTTATATAGTTGTAGATGAACATGGTATGATGTTCCTCCACCACAAAGGGGGGATTCCTCCGACCAGGCTCGGGCGGACAGCTGTCCTACAGTAGCGTATTGGAAGTTGTATTTATGTACACTTGAACATTTCGTTATCGCGATTCAGCGCTCTTTGACAGTTGTGACCAGTGTGTTACTGTCTAGACGTTGTCGATGTCAACCGTCATTTGTTATGTGCGAAGAATAAAACCTTGAAAAAATAATAAATCAATTACTACAATCTTATTCAAGGCTAATTATAATAAATACAATAAAAATATTTGCAAATTGATTACAGTGTAACCGTTAAATTATTGTTTTCCGTGAAAATATTAATTATGTTTATGAATATTGAACATCGTAATTCAATGTTACACTAAATTATTAGTGAAGAAACTGGTGAATAAATATCATGAGTTCAAGAACTAAACGATTGTTGTACGATTGAGAAATTTTACACAGATGCTTGATCGATTTGGATGGAGTTTTTTTATGAATCAATGACAGGAAGTCGTTGATATACCTAATTATACAATTTTGGAAGGCTATAAAGCTGTTAAACTAATTGAGATAAATGTGGTTTTCAAAATAGAGGTGACTTAGTATGAAGTGCGCTTTTAGTGCATTTAAGTATGTGATAACAACAGCCTTAGGGTGCATGAAAGGAGCCTCCCCGAGCGACGTACACAATCAACCCCTACGTCCGGCGCACCCTGAGCAGTCTGCAAATTTCCACCAAGCAGACTGGCGAATCCTTTCACCACGATGGCAAGTCAACACCATGAGAATATGACTGCAATCATCGATTCGAAAGAAGAAGAAGAACAACAACAGCATAATTATGGCCATTGCAAAATACCTTGATGCGTTGTTAATTAGAAGACCTAATTATTATGTCTTTCAACTCTAATTCTTGAAAGTAGATGTTTCAGCTAGAATAGAGTCTACAAAATATATAAAGACTTTTTTTCGTACATGAACACGAAATGATTTATGGTGATAATGATGAAGTTAAGTGTCCGTTAACATCATCATCATAATACTATGCATATATTAACCAGAAGGGTGTGGAAGAGTTGTATAACACCCACATTTCACCCGTTACGTGTAGATCTTATGTGCAAGTAGTGAGCCTATTGCCATTAAAAAAAAAAAAAAAAACCGAACACAATGCCAATTCCGTGCTGCTATTGAGAAATTCCTAACGGAAATATCCGAACCGACGAGGCTGCATACGCTAACTACTTGACCAATGAAACAGTTCTTTAACAATTATTTATAAATCACACACAATATCTTTTACAATGTTGTTTTTTGTTCGCAGGCGCTAAACGGATTTTTAATGATGATGACACAAAACGGCAAACTATTGTACATATCGGACAACGCAGCGGAATATCTCGGACATTCTATGGTAAGTGACATTATTTAGTATACCAACCTATAAAAAGATGTCATTTTCAAGAGCTTTACATTCAATAATGGACGATTTAATCGAAATTTAAATTGAGACGAAATACATATTTCTGCTGAATTTATTTGTTTTCACCACACCAGCACGAAAAAGATCGTTTGCTTGCCAGAATTCAGTGAGTAAAAACCGTTTTTACTCACTAGTGAGGCAAAGTGATTCAAATTTCGAAACACAAAATCCTTCCAACGAATAGGCGCTGAAAAAAAACAAAGCAGCCACCATGTAGGTTAGTAATAAACATTGACATCAATTTTATTAAATAACTACAAACGATACGTTTTAATTATTTTAAATTATATAAATACACGCTTATTTAGTATTTTAATGTTTTTATATTCGTGATTGACCATTAAATTAATTAAAATCAGGTACTTAATATTAGACTATAAATAAATGTTACGGAACGAATTTCAGAACGCATTAAAAAAAAAAGTTTATGTCTGTGTCAGTCATCGCGGGCAACTATAAATTCTTTTCAGTTTATGTTTAATTGTTTAATGGAACTGTTTAACAAAAAAATAGTGAATGCAGTGATGAAGAAATTTGTGGAACTCCAAAAGAGTTGCGAAAACTTGCTTCTAACACAGAAGTTTGCTTTTTACCAGAAAAATTACGTGAAAAGTATTTCAAAGCATACGACATATTTAATTAGTGGCGACTTACAAAAGGCCCCTAAAACGCATTCTGAATCGGTATTACTGTCGTATTTCATGGAATTATCCCAAGCTAAGCAATCGAGTACGAGTTTATTTAAATCTTAATATTTTCTCACTGGAAGAGGTGAAAAGTTTTGTATGTAACGCATGAGAAAAATTTAATTTCCAGTTCGTGACTTCTTAAAATCTCTCGCTTGCGAAGTAGTCTTAATTAGAATCACTCGCTACGCTCGTGATTCAATCCAAGACTACTTCGCAAGCTCAAGATTTAAAATTGGCACTCACAACAGAAATGTAAACTTTTTCTCACTTGTACCATAAATAACTATTGTTATATCAGTAATGACATTAGATAACAGCACGCCTATACTGCGGCAGAGATGTATATCACTTATGTTGGGACCTAAATATAATGTGTTATCCTATATCCTATCGGCATGCACCGGGCGCAATGTTAACTCCGCGCTGCTATTTAGAATTTCTTTTTAATTGTGATGTTAATTTTTCCTGACCCGAGAATCGAACCCGTCTCGCGGTGAGCAACCATATACGCTAACCACTTGGCGGTAAAAGCTATGCTGAACTTATGTTACTTTTTACTCAACTGAATAATATATCCCTATAATCATAAAACATCATAATTGTATCTTTGGCTACAAAACTCTATTAAAACTGCCCAAAAAATAGACAGAATTGCCTAACAAATTCTATCTATAAATTGTATTACAAACATTTTTTACCATTATTATGCTCTCAATACATCCTTCGATTCCCTACGTCCGGCGCACCCTGAGCAATTCGCGAGTTCTCCAAAGCGAATTGGCTAATCCTTTCACCACGATGGCAGGTCAAAATCAAATTTGACACGACCATCGACACGACGAAGAAGAAGAAGAATACATCCTTCAATCGATAACACCAGTTGACATTTACTTTTTATGCAATATAACAAAGGCGTAGTTTAGCAGATAGTAAGTGCTTGTGGTCCATTTTTATAAAAAAAAACCTACGTAGAAAAAGGTCTTGGGTCTTATAAAAAATGGACTTTAAAAATGTACCAGATAGAAAGTGGTAACTATAAAAACTAGCAAGGTGTCACGTTTGTTAGGACAAATATGGTGTACCCCCGGTAATCTGACTTGCAAATCTTTTGCAGGACCTGTGTTTTAGGTTTTAACTACCAAAATAGATATGACATAAAATCATGCTTATATTACCCAGAGGGGTACGACAGAGATGTGTATAACAGCCTAATTTCAAATAGTTATGTTTAAGTCACGGATGAGCCGTGTGATTTCACCTTCCATATTGATAATTTTTGCCGGTGGACGCCCAAAAACACTTTTTTCCGACCCGGGCAACGCACGTGAAAAATAAAATTATTTAAAACTGGAGATTAAATAAAAACTAACTCTACCTATGAACTTTTCTTTCGTCTAAGTATTACAAAAATCTTAGACATTTTACATCACAGTGCCAAGATTTCCATAACCGATAGCAATGACATTTAGCTGCACCAATTCAATAGTTTACTTTCAATTTTTGTACCGCACCGGTGGGTCCTTACAAATGGTGGTGCCTGACCCCAAATAGTTCCTCGTTAGTGCCGAGCGCAGGAAATATCTATACTTTAGAATTGTGAACAAAGAAAAAATATGTAAACTGGCTTACAAAGAAAAAACACAATTTCTCCTTACATTACCTTAATTGTGGAGGCTTGTAATTAGCAATATGTTTACCCAGTTATATACTTACTATATGCGATACTGTTATTATTGTCCATTTCTTTTCTTTTTGACAGATTTCATTTAGGGATGCCTTCACACGTTCCTGATTCGATTTGAAATCATAATCGATGTTGTCTAAGAAAAACTTTCAATTGATTAATTACATCGAAATGGTTTTAGTTCATTATTAATTATTAGTTTATTAGCCGTTTTTATTAGATGAAATAAATATACAAAATAATAATATAATAATAATGTCACATACTTAGTCTATGACGGTTTCCTAGTTACCTTAGTTTACATTTTCATTTTTAATTCCAAGATTTCGACTTAATTTCTTGCTCTATTATAATATTCTTTTTTTATAAAAAATACAGACAATACACAAAAAAAGTCAAATTATTCTTTTTCATAATGATCGATTTATTTATTTTCACGATTTGATTTTATAGTCTGTGGTTGTTTGTTACAAACAGTGAACTTCCCTAAAAAGTGTCGCTTGTCAATAAAGTACATTATTATTGTAGTAGATTAATCTGACAAAAAAAAACGGTAATTCATAGGCGTGATCTGTCAAAAAGAAAATAAAGGAATGATCAAAGTATAGTCTGTTAACCTTCTGTAATAGCAAAAAAAAATCGTCCTGTCTATATTACCCAGAATGATGTGGCAGAGGCTATGTTTGGGACCCATATGATTGAGGATGAGCCTATCACCATCTAGCGGGCACAATTCCAGACTCCGTGCTGCTACTGAGAATCGCCTGATAGAATAATCTCAATTAAAACTTTTGCCGGGGATCGTACCCGAGACCATACCTAAAGCGGTCGCACGCACTACCGCTATATAAACGATTTTTACTATTACAAATTATCTAAACATAATTTTAAGATTTCCATCACCGATAGCAATGACATTTAGCTGCACCAAATCAATAGTTTTACTTTCAATTTTTGTACCGCACCGGTGGGTCCTTACAAATAAATGGTGGTGCCTGACCCCAAATAGTTCCTCGTTAGTGCCGAGCGCAGGAAATTAATCACTCCGGCTTATTGTTAGCCGCGCCCAAGAATATACAGGGTGATTTGCTCACTAGGCTTCTTGTATGAAATAATTTTCCCAAAAAAAACCGACTTTAACTACAATAATTTTATATTTACTTACATGGTTTTCTTATTGTAATGGGACCAAAATTCAAATAAAAAAAGCACCAGATTTCAAATAAAAAAAGAATCATTAAAATCGCTTCGTCCAGTCGAAAGTTATGAGGTAACAAACATAATAAATATAGTTTAAAAAAACTAAAAAAACACGCTTTTAAAGCACATCAAACTAAAAAGTGAAAAATAATTCTTATTATAACCTGAAAATAATAATAAACGAAAAATACTAGTACTATTGTGAAAAAAAGCGTGGGGCGCTCTGTGCCATATTTTTCGTCTATCGAGCGACCCACGCTTTTTTTCACAATAGTACTAGTATTTTTCGTTTATTATTATTTTCAGGTTATAATAAGAATTATTTTTCACTTTTTAGTTTGATGTGCTTTAAAAGCGTGTTTTTTTAGTTTTTTTAAACTATATTTATTTTTCACTTTTTAGTTTGATGTTATTTAAAAGCGTGTTTTTTAGTTTTTTTTTAATCCTGGCGATCCTAATCAGGATAATGAGATAAATTTATGAAATTATTATATTGTCGCTGATTCTTTACAAGTGTAGAAAGTTTGAATTAAATCTGTCCGTTTAAAGTGGGTCAAAATCGAGTCCAAAGGAGTCGGTTACATACAAACAAACAAACAAACAAACAAACAAACATACAGGTGAAGCTAATATAAGCGTGTTAAAAAGTAAAAAATACAGCGGAATTGAGAACCTCCTCCTTTTATGAAGTCGGTTAAAAATAGTAATCGATTGTTGAAGTTATTACTGTGTTAATACGGTAATAATCAGATCTCAAATGTGCAATAAACGGAATGGCTAAGCGACTCCTCTTGGTCTCTAAGGCCATTTTCTGATAAATCATCATATAAATATCAGGGGCTAGATCGCGTTGTAGGCATAAGTTTAATAAATAAATAAATATCTCACATCTTACACACAACGCCATCTAGTCCCAAACTAAGCAGAGCTTGTACTTTGTGTACTAGAATAACTGATACTATAATACATACATACTTTTCTTTTGTAAATACATACTTATTATACAAAGAAACACCCAGACTAAGACAAACACCCATGTTCATGCACAAATGTTTGAATGTTTGTTAGGGTTCCGTTGCCGAATGGCAAAAAACGGAACCCTTAATAAGTCGTCATGTCTGTCCGTCTGTCTATCCGTATGTCACAGCCACTTTTTTCCGTAACTACATATTTTTTTCATCAAACACGGGATAGGTCATCAAAAATGATATTGAGATTTCTAATATTTTTTTTTTCTAAACTGAATAGTTTGCGCAAGGGACGCTTCCAAAGAGGAAAAATATGTGTGCATCCCCCCCCCCCCCCCCACCGTAACTTCTAAAATAAGGGAATGATAAATGTAAAAATAATATAATGATGTACATTACCATGCAAACTGCCACTTAAAATTGGTTTGAACGAGATCTAATATTTTTTTTTTTAATACGTAATAAATCGTAAACCGCATTTTACCTTTCATTCAATCAACTCCAATATAATAAAGAATTAAGAAAAACATTTATTAAGATGTATAGTGGTACGGAACCCTACGTGCGCGAGTCCGACTCGCACTTGGCCGGGTTTTTTTTGTTTCAATTCATGAATGTTTTGTGATATTTATTTATTAGAGATCATCAGATAGTGTAAAAAAAGAAATAAACACCATTTAACACTTTAGGCTACATTGGAAATAAAAATGACGTCATATTTTGAGAACAACACATTCTTAGCATAAATTAATTTAGTAGCTTAGGTCAAAATCAAATTACTCATTAGTCTCTTATTTTATATCTAGACTAGATTGTAATCTTAATGAACTATCTAATTGTTTAGAAACATTATTTAAAAAAAAAATTGGGAAAGCAATTTGTAGCAATAATAGATTTGGGATATCAAATAGAAGAATCTATTTTTCTTCAATGCAGCGTTATTAGTACTTATCTATGTACAAAAATATAGTTGATTCTTAGATTTTAACGTACTGCGTATGAAATGACTCACGTTTTTAAAGTAGATACGTCTCTTGCACGTGTGTGATGATACGAAAAGGTACTAATTAGCCAACGGACTTAATAGAGAGCGTTATACGTAGTTCAAATAGGAAAAATACCTCGTACTAGGTGATAGTTATTGTGCGTTTACCATATATTTACGGCAATTATTATGTGTTTAGCAGTAGTTTGTACCTAAATATCATATTTTACACACCTACATGACGCAAAAAGTATTAGCAATTTTCACTGTAGCAAAATGTTTTTATGAGCACATAAGGAAGGTTACTACCACCCAAAACCTTACTACTAAACCTGGACACCATCTTTATATAACCATTTAATGTTATTAAGAATTCGACACCCTGTATAATCCCCATAATTTTGGCAGTTAGCCCAGTGTGAAAACTTACAAATACACATGTATAACTTGTATAATACATTGTACACTCGTACAATACTGTACAGACACACAGATAGACACTCAATATGTTCAAATTGTGATTAATAGACAACAACACAGCTGTGAGTCGGTCTGTGTCGGCATATCATAAAAAAAACTGTACCTTATCTGATATGATTCGTTTTTTCGCTCAAACGCATCTACGGAACTGTTTTGATCGGCTGTCTTAATGTATTAAATGTCAAATGATTTAAAATATATATTTTTTTACTTCTGTTTATCTTAAGCATTTGTAAACATTAACAGTAGGCTTGGTTATTTAAATAAGTTAAGGAATTAATATAAAAAAAAAATATTTTTTGGCGGCAATATCGGTTTTTAGAGGATTATTTCTAGGAGCCAATATCAAATGCATAGCACGATAGTTCATCTAAAATGTAACCTTGGGCTGAAACAAAAATTAGTTCTCAATTTTTCTAGGTTCAATTTTTATAAATGTTTTTTTTTTTATTATACGTCAAAATAAGCCTCACCTCTTTACTACCTTCTTTTTTTTCTAATAATGTATCAGGTCATGGCCCTCAAATGCGTGGTGATCACAACTGACAGTTAACTATCACTTTCCTAAACTTATATTTTTTTAATACATCGTAAACCTTCGGATAGCTTAACAACTATAAAAAATTTGACCTCAATAATAGAACCTATACAATCTTACAATTATCGATTGCAAAGAATATAGAAATAATGTCTATCGATTAGACATTGCCTTGACATAACCTTTGGTCGAAATTATCTATCATAATAGTTTTAATAAATTTATAAAATAAAACAATATCTGGCCTAAATGCCTACCCAGAAGGCTAGATAAGTAGTTAATAGCTAGTCAATAGGAAGTAATTTACAACAAGCGAAAGATTTTATAGTAGAATCACAAGCGTAGCGAGTGATTATAGGTTAGAATCTTAAACGTCGCAAAAGCACGAGATTTAAATAAATAAATAAATATCTCACAACTTATACACAACGCCATCTAGTCCCAAACTAAGCAGAGTTTGTAATATGGGCACTAGAATAACTGATACTAATACATGTATATTTTTCTTTTTTTTTTTAAATATATACTTATTATACATAGAAACACCCAGACTAAGACAAAACCCCATGTTCATGCAAACAAAGATTTGTCTTAAGCGGGTATCGAACCCGCGACCTCAGCATCGCAGGGAGGTACACTACGCACTCAGCCATCCGGTCGTAACTTTGATCTCGGGTCGCACATGCAACTTTTCACCCCAGCAGCTTAAAATTAGACCCATCGTACAAGTTCTGCTTAGTTTGCGACTAGATGGCCTTGTGTAAAAAAAAAAGGCGAGCAGTGAGCCTAACATAACTTTGCTTCGGACAAGAGCACTGAAATGACTCAAAGCAAAATAGATCGTTTTGTTCACAACAAAGAATGAATTCACGAGCTTATTATATACTTGTATACTTCACTCAGTTTTTAAAGGTCTGTGATTACGATTGAGCTTATCGTCATTACCCAGTCATATTCCCAAACTCCTTCGCACTACTAAGAATTTATTGACAGAAAAAACCCAAAAAACATAAATTTCGGCCAACCCGGGAATCAAAACCAAAATCTAACCACTAGATAACCAAAGCATTCGTTACTAAAACTTTTAAAAACTTAGGTCTGCTTTTAAAATTCTTTCATCAGAACTATCTATCACAATAACGATATATCCGTTTCATTAAAACCCGTTGACATATCAATTAAAACAATAATTAATTTCCCGCCAATAAGTGAAAGTGATATAAACCAAATGGATATGTTTCTATTTATTGCTTTATTGCAAATATATCATAGGTTAACGTCCCCCGAGGGTGAATTAATCCGGTTAATATTGTGGTTAATGTTCGACACTCAATTAACCGAAGATTAATGGTTAAGTGACTGTTAAACCTTGCTGTTACTTTTTGAAGGATTTTGTTGTTTAAAAGATTTTTTATTGCTATCCGGATGTTACAGTTTTTGTTATACAGAATGTTATGATAAAAAATATCTACTTTGTGCCTGACATATTATTATACTACAGTGTATTCAGTGTAATTCTGAAAATCATGAAGCGAAAACAATAAATTGTAAATAATTTTCATCAGTTTTTATACACTAAGTGTACATTATTTTGTACAATCCTCAACGTATTGAGATTAGATAACGCGAGCAAATGTTTGATACTTTTATAATTATAAAAACAGCCCTGTATCTAATACATGTCCCACTGCTGGGCTCGGGTCTTTTTTAATGATGCGATGGGTTAGGCCATAGTTCACCAAGCTGGCCAAGTGCGGATTGGTAGACTTCACACGACCTCGAGTACTTTTTTGGCACACTCAGGCATGCAGGTTTCCTCACGATGTTTTCCTTCACCGTTAGCAAGCGATAACTTATAAGATAAATACACATACTATATCTTCTAACAGACGAATCTTAACGATTTATTGACAGAGGTGTGTGCCATTGGTTCGAAATTTTGACTTAGCAGTCCTACGGTCTCCCACTCGGCTATCGCTGCTCATGATCATGATACATTTGAATCACTAATTTTATAAAGGCTTCTTATCTGTGCTCTACAATTACGAGTCGAAGTCCTTTATCAAGCCACAATCAAATCTAATAAAGGCCAAACAGTATCCGGTACAGACAGCAGATAATCCTAAGTCCATCTTTCGACCATAACTTATCGATCGGTAAAATTCCCACGATACCGTTCTTATAGCCCGTAATATATCGATCGGTACCAACCATTATTATCTATCTAAAAAACAAAATTAAACCCTAATACCACATAGATAAGGACCAATATTTAATGAGATAATAGCAAGCTTCGAGCAATATTTTATTGTTATTCCGCAATTAAGATTAATGATAAGACTAGAGTAAGTACTTAATCCAAATATCTAGTTAAAAAAAAGTTAGTTGGAATTTAACAAGCTTCGGATTCTGTACTATTTTATTGGGGTTTTGCTAAACTTAGACATAATTGTAGTCTAGATATTCGTCTAGTCAAATAACTGTCTTTAATTGCATATTGAATAATATTATTGAGTCTAGATTCGTAATTATAAAAGCATAAATCTTTTTACGGCTAGCTCAGAGTGATTTATATGACTTTAAAAATGTTTTAAACCCATTTATATCTTCGACAATTATATTTGTACTGTATTAAAGTATAGTGATTTAAAAGCACATAATATACTAACGCACAAATAATTATATAAATATATATTACATACTTCACGTTATTGGCAGACTGGCTTTTCTACAACTTCAAAAATTTCAAAAGAAAGTTTGTACATTGAATTATTTTCTCAGTTTTCTTCTGATATTATATGGCATCAATTTGAAATCACGGAACCCTACAAAAGCATGCTGATATCGTTAATACTCCGATCAAATTGATGCGTGGGTGTGTCCTAACTGTATTGAACTGTATTCCCATTGTTTATAATTTATTATGAAAATGTCAAACACTACCTACCCATTATCTCTTCCACACTCGAATTATTCATAACTTTCTTTGGACAGGGTTATTTTAAAAGAAGTTAAAATAAGGAACTTTTTCACAAATATATTTGTGTCTTATGACCAGGGCTCGGAATTAGGTAGAGTTTTTTATGTACTTGCATCGAAATGTTGATATTAACCGGGACCTTCCCGGGATTTCTAATGAACAATCCCGTGTGGCCAACAATATTACGAATAAATAATAATAAAAACCTCAGAGACAGACACATAAAACAAAGATAATTAACATATTTTTTTTTATTAGTTTACATTAATTCACAATACAAATTGTTGAAAGTCTGTAGTAAATTCTCATACGAATATTTGGCCTTTTTTATAAATACGAGCAAATACTTTTGCTTCTAGCCTAGACTCGTGAGGTTTTGCTTATTCAAACGGCCCATCAGAATCATTTTCCTTGTCCGATTCATTACCAGTAAGATTTGAAGTGTTCGCTTCCGATATTACTGTATAAATTTTGTGAGAATTAAAATATTTCGTCGCGCGTGGAGTAGTTTAAATTGTGTAAAAAAGTAAATAACTTTTTATTTAAAAAATCATGGGATTTATTTCTGCTCTTTAAAATTAATCTCGGGATTTGAGGCATATCCACTTTATTCTTTCGCTGTATGAAATCAGTGTAAGTACATGAAAAACTCTACCTAATTCCGAGCCCTGCTTATGACTCTTCAAAATTAAACATTGACGTTATAAATTAGGTTTAATGTTTTTTTTAAGATGTTCTTAAGGCAATAACGGCTAGCGCGGACAACAGTATGAAAAGCGCGGTGTCAATTAGAAATATATTTCTTGATATAATATGTATTTTATGGTTTTAGGATTAGACTTTTCTCATTTAATTGGAACATATATTACTGCACCTACCTATGTTATTTCTGCACCACCTTACGGTTGACTGGTAGAAAATGCCTATGGCATTAAGTCCGCCATTATACTCATAATATGTGCAAGAAGTTTTCTAATAAAAAAAGTTTTGGGAAGCCTAAATTAAACACAATATTGTTTAGTTTGGGCCAAGACATCCAGTATTTTTAGACAATAAATATTTTAAGTTCTGTGTCAATAATCTACCTTTTACTATAGTATTTTTAAAATGACCCCAAATGTCTTTTATCAGATCAAATTAATTGGTTCAAAATAAATGGAGTTTGAAGCATGCCTTTATACCTGTGAGATAACCTTTCCTAAATATTAAATGCCAAATGATTCGGATACTTGATACAGATTTAAGTATCAAGTTAAGCTAATTTGAAAGTTAAACCGCTTAACTGATAGAACGGCTACTAATTTGAAACCTTTGACCTGACTTGGTATAGCTATACCTTGTACAATAGTGCTGAGTTTTTAGTTATGGAATAGCATAACAATTTCCAGGTCTGAAGTACAGAAATTAGACACCAAAATTTAATGTACAACGTTTTGGTAGAGTCATGCTTGATCGTTTTTGATTTAACTAAGAAGGATTCTTCATAAATTGCACATAGTGAATCGCGAAATATTTTTTGTTACTAGACAAAATATAAAAATAAATCTACAAAACATTTTTCGAATAGACATGGATACCTTATCAAAATATAGGTATCGCATTTATGATCATTCAAAGTTTTATGACTGAGTACATTTTTAAAGTACGAAATATTAAAAAATAGTTTTATCCATAATACACTTACAATTAAAAAAAATGTATTGTTACCATAAACGCAATATTTCGTATAGCTATCAAACAAAAATCATAATTTGATTGTGTGACGTCATGCCATAGTAGCCGTTTGTTCGGGGCGTTTATGCGATTCTATTATTAATGTGAATTGTGACTAGGAATGATGTTAGGAAGTTTACGTGATATCAAGGTAATTATTTTAAAGATGTTTCTGTAGAGGAGCGGGGTGTGATGTTCCTCCACCACAAAGGGAGGGTCCTCCGACCAGGCTCCGTAGTATTGCCTGGCGAACAGCTGTCCAACGGTAGCGTTTTGGACGTAGTATTTATGTACACTTGCTGTGAACATTTCACTATCGTGATTCAGCGGACTTTGACATTTGTGATGTGTGTGTCACTTTTTGACGTTGACAATGTTCTCCGTCATTTATTATGTGTGGATACCGCCATATTTCTAATATTGTGAGATGTTCCGATTAGACACAAAAATAAAAATTTGACATCATGTTTGTTGAGGATTGGGTTGAGGCAAAATAAACTAGGAATAAAGGTATTTGTATTAGGAAAATAGTACTAGAACTAAAAGAACACTGAACTTAAGAAAGAAAAACTAAAGACTGACATAGAACTTAAAAGTCAAAACAAAATCAAATTCTTATAAAAAAACTAAATATTATGTACAAAAATATACAAAAAGGTCCGATTGGGCACAATGTTTGACACGTGACGAGAAAGTTAAACAGTTTAACTTTTGAACTAAGTTAGTCGTGTTTAAACAAACAAAACGGTCATAATAGTGGTGAATATGTAAACAGTACATACCACCTCGAATTATTTTGCATTTACGGTAATAATATTTGTCAACATTATTTTACTTTTAACCACTATTTGGTCCTGATATTCAAGTATTTTTTTTTTACATCGATAAAGGCAAATAACAACTCACATGATTTGTCACATTATTGTCACACACTAGCCAAACATTACTAAGCTTTATAAGGTCCAAAGCTTGTCCTATACAGTTAAGAAAAGATCAAAGATTAACCTCCGAAGACAATATAATTATCAGCAAGCAATTATTCGCCAACGAATTAATGACTTTAATTAAATAATTTATGATGCTCTGTCCGAGGAATGTTAGTTTTTCCTACTATCTTTAAGATGGTGTCTAAGGAATTAATCTTTTGGAATTGTCTAGCCATTTGTTCGGGGAGACAAGATTTTTTACGAGATTGTGATGTTTTAGTTCAACAATTGGGCAGTGCTAAATGCCATATACTTACCTACAAATTGGCAACATTATTTTTATAGGAGGTTTATGTATTCCTTATATTAAGAAATTTCCTAAAATTCGTTAGGTACGGGTTTAATTTAGTTACTAAAAAAAAACGTTTTCAGCAGAAATCTAATTTGGAATTAGGGATTGATCGTATAGGCGTTTAATTTGCACTTATTTTTAATACAATGTTTGAAAGTGGTTCAACTCTCCCACCTGGTCAAGTCTCGCGGACTCCCCTTACTTATTCAAGATCTTAATAGTAATGCAAAAATTTAATAAATATAAATAATGAATAATTAAAACACAATACAGCATCTACATTTGATATAATATAATTTAAATTTAAATTTCACAAGATTGCGACTTAAAAAATAATAAAATGTTAACTTTACATTATCAAGCTTATACTATTTAATCTCGATTTACAATTTATAATTAAACCAAATTGACTGTGCCGATGATTCACTAAATGCTAAATTCATCTGTCACATAAATCCTTATATAAATATTTGAATCAGAGATAAGAGCTGACATTAGCGACATATCATCAGTGTGAAGTTGTTTCAGTACTTCAGTACAACAACCACAAAGGGCACACACAATAGCAATGATAAATACCGTATTGCTCAAGGCATAGGCGCGGTAAAACCATTGCTTACTTCGATAACCAATTTTTCAAGACCTACTTCTCCCTTCAAGTTGTAAAGAAATACAGATGCGTTAGGGGAAAAGTGATAGGATGATACGGGTCTTTGTATTGTGGTCAGTTTTATTGCTCAAGTATTTAAAGTTGGGGATCAATAAATCGATATAGTGGTTAGCGACGAAATGCATTGTATGAAGCATTATCATTACATTGTTCTGTTGAATTGAATTGTGCGTTCTTCTATTGTTCAGTTAGGTTTGGCTACGTGTGCGGTGAAAGATGGGATTAGCATATGATGAGAGTGTGTACGCGTTTCTTTGATTCATTGATGTACTGCAATTTATGTGATGAGAATAACCTGAAAGTAGGACCGCCACCAGTCGATACGCCTTCAAAATCAAGGCTCGGAATCTTCTCCTCAACAAGAATGAATCGCCACCATAATATTTATTATTAGTTCATATATTTATATATAGGACTTAATCTCTGCCAAAGGTAGATTGGCAGAGATTAAGTCCGCCTTGTATACAAATTCTGTATATGAAGTTTAAATAAATAAATAACCAGAACAAATATATAAGATATAAGCGTTCTCTCGGGTAGAGTCGAGCTTGACTCTTGGGTTTTGCAAAGTATAATTTAGCACTTTCTGGCAGAAAATTCTCAATAGCCAGCAAAAAGTTGTAGCCGGTGAATGTCGCGAGGCTCATTCTTATCACATAAGATATAAACGTAACAGGTGAAATGTGGATATGACACCTGTGTAACACCCTTCTGGGTAATATAGGCGTGTTATAATATTATGCTAACGTAACAAACACTAGTCACTACATGTTAATAAGCTTTTGCGATTTTAAACATTTTTCAAAAATTTGACAACGGGTCTTAGCGTTGAGCATAGGTATTTATCAACTTTTATAATAACTACATTACATTTCTAAAGAATAATCACACATGCATATTACAAAGTTGTTAATAGCTCTTCCATCAATCACAAACACTCATTTATAACGCAATTAGATGTGTGTTTTTCATTATTCATAAATATACATCCGCAGGCATGTTTAGTTGTGTTACATCTGTAGATGTAATGCTACTTGATTGTTGAAGTGATGTGCCATGATGTAGTCGACTCATCGGATGAAAAATTAGAATCGATTGGCAATCGCAATGTCTTGTACGTTATCTCAAAGAGACGGGCTTAAGACCTTTGATTCATATTTTACCGATTAGTCATTGCTATTTTTTTTTTATTTATGTTTCCTAACGTTTCAAGTACATAGAAGCAGCCGTGGTTGTGTGTCGACCGAACTGCTATCTCACTTAGATCATATTTCTAAATTTAATATGCTATGCATACTG
The DNA here is from genome assembly GCA_905147285.1 of Hypena proboscidalis. NCBI lineage: Eukaryota > Metazoa > Arthropoda > Insecta > Lepidoptera > Erebidae > Hypena > Hypena proboscidalis. Next base: position 7,091,106 of record LR990147.1, read on the forward strand.
ATATTGTTACACAAAATATAATTGCTTGCACTAAATTATCAAATTTTATGGTAAATAAAGATATGATCAGACTGTTTTTCGTTTACGCATATGCAACCTGAAAAACAACCACACAAGCATATCACGTCGTTGTTAATAAATTAATCTTCCATCAATCACACACACTCATTTATAATGCAATTAGATGTATGTTTTATTTCGTGAATCATTATTCATAAATATACATCCGGAGGCATGTTTTGTAGTGTGTAACATCACTACTAAAGCTACTTGATAGTCGAAATGATGTACCACGTTGCACTTGATTCATCGGATGAATAATTAGGCGAACGATTGACAAGCTCTTGTTTAAAAGTTCGAAGATGAAAGCTTCAATGAACAACTAAACTTTAACGCGCGTAGCGTTGCCGATATTTGGGCACTAAATTTTAATAAAATAGTTTTAAATTGAAGCGGCCGTGGCGCAATGGATAAGCCATCGGTCTTACGATCGAGAGGTCGTGGGTTCGAATCCTGGCCATTACACCACGGACGTGAACTTCCTCCTAACACAAGCGAATTAAGCTTAGCTGAAGGGAGCTTACAAGAATACTAGTAATTTGTATTTGCAAATTACTAGTAAGCTTTTAAAAAAAAAATGATTTTGGTTTGGTCGTCTATTTATTTGATTTTTTAAAAATGTAAGGTTGCGACACACAACTTGCACTTGAATCAGATAAACGCGTGCCGGCCTGAACGTGTGTGAAAGCCCTTATTATTAAAAAAACCCAAATTAACAAATAAACACTAGAATGGTACTATTTTATGGACATAAATCCTTACCTATCATTATAACTTCTAGAGTTTGATAACAATTAATTATTATGGACTTTATAATACGTCAAAGTTCACAATAAAATATAAATAAGTCAGTGTTAAACTTATCACATTATTATCACAAATCACCTTCGCCGTACAATTTTGGTACAATCGCAACAAAGTTAATTCATTCACTAATGCATGTTCGAATATGTTAAGCGTCAATCACTGAAACAAACAGCTATCGATAACTAATTGTATGCTTGTAAATGTCACTACAACTTTAGTTACTCGACTAGCGACACGTACGGGCACACCTCTAATTTTGTCTATGGCTTAGACTACATTATACGGTCAATCTGGACCGCGTGAAAACAAAATGCAATGGACATTATCTTGGGAAACTTAACTATAATAATGTAAAATATTACATACATAAGTTATTGTTTGCTTTGTCGATAAAATACAGATTAATTGTGTATTGTGCCCACTAATATAATATTTATTCATGAAGGTGAATTTATCTCATGAAGTTATATAAAAGCAATTCCAGCGTAAGAAATGGCGTACAAAAAAGTTGGTTGTAACACCCGATACACATTGCTCAAAATTAAATCAACTTATATGAATTATGATGTCACAAAAAAACTGAATATTAAACTACTACACAGATATAATATATGATGCCATTTACTACTGAGTAATGAGAATGAGGTTAACCATAATTTTGGCAGGGCAGATTGTTTACAAAATATTAATTATAACACAAGAATCAGAATTAATTTTATACATCAGAAATATTTTTTATAGAAAGTAATTCATATGATGTCAAAATAAATTTGTCGATATGGTACTGAAGTTATTCAACGTCGTACGAGTACACCTCTACTAGCATCGTTAATGACACTCAGAGTAAATATTATAATAGGCAGTTATACAATGATTTATTATCCAAATGTAGTCCACATTGCGTTGAAATATTTCAATATAAATAATATTAATCAAGATTAAAACTATTTGTTTTTGTTCATACATACTGTAACAATATTTGTTGATCTTAAGATAAGCATGACATGTATAGAATTACTTCGAAAGCTATTGAACCTCTATCATAGATAAAGGTATTATTTTTTGATATTGCAATAATAGTTTAGGTGTTGAAAGCAATTTATAACTGAACAATAGATTGCACATTGAAACCGTTTTGCCGTTGGCTTGTATTTTATAAGGCATTCAAAATGCTGGATTGAAATTATACCCAGGGCTAGGTTGCGCTTTGATGAAAACAGTACTAATTATTGAATCTATGACTTATTATTAGGAGGCAAGCTGGCTTTTTATAAAAGATAATATGGTAGAATTGATAAAAAATAATCAACCGTAGCCCTAGTGATTAAGGTTCTACTCCGTGGATTATTGTTTTCTGTGGGGCTCATATTTAAGGCTAAGTTTAAAAAAAAAATGGGAACATTTATTTTTACATAAAATTAAACCTACAAGTAATTTAAACATCTTTGAGCACCTGTTATTACATATATAGCCCTTTTGTAATGGTATCAAACTGCCGATCGTGCAATCATGCATGAGTTTAAATGAGTTACCACTTTTCTTTACTCAACAAATAAAATAATTAATGTGTTATTGTTATTGCTCAACATAAATCAATTTCACAAAATATATCAATAGATTAACAATAATTGAACGCAGATAATAAAGGAAATAGGCTCACGGTTTCATTCAATAACATCAATACATTATGTTAAAGAAATCCATTCCAAAAATCTAATAATCGCAATAACTGGGCCAGTTATTTGCTGACTCATCTACTCGATGATCAAATAACGGTCAGTATAAAGATCTGTGTGACTTGGGAATCAAAGAAAAATATCGAATATATCGATATCACCGGAAAATGTTACTGGTAGTGTTGGGAAAGGATCTGACTCGAGTTGTATTACTCAAGTCTATCGACAAGGTTATTTTGCAATTATATTTTTTTGAGACGCTATGCGTATGCATGCATACATGCCTGTCTTAGAGTTAATTGACACACTCACATGGTCGTAAATTGAAAATAAACTATGTTTGGTATAACCATAACAGTAAGTTAACACTACCGCGAACTGTTACGAGCTAAGATGTGTTTATGGATGTTTGTTACAAATTACAGGCAAGAAATACCGTTTAGATTCTGATGAAATTTTGCACAGATGTAGCTTATAGTCTGGATTATCATACCTGACTTCGGTGCACGGTTGGCATAGTGGTTAAAACTGGTGCCTTGCCGCTTTTAACTTTGCGATCTAATTCAAATCTTTGTGTGATCTGCAATGATTTGTTCTATATTTATGTCTATTTGTTTGTTTATGTATTGTAACTTTAGTGACTTTTTATTAATTTATTATTATTTTTTTACCATAATAATGGTAACTCCGTTTTTGCTTTGAGTTGTACACTTGTTTTTGCCCTCTTTTCGCATCCTCTTCTCCTCTATTACTCTAAGGTTTGCTGGAAGAGAACTCAAATTTGAGTTAAGCTCGCCTTTATTGTATTTTGTGTCATGAATTGTTTTATAAATTGTTTCATTGTTTCAAAACAAAACAGACTCTAAATGTGCTTTGTGTGTGTGAAATATATGTTTTTAAACACCCCTGCGACTCAGAAGTTATTTCTAGTGTGGGCGTTGTTTTTCAAAGAAAAAAAAAAACAATAACTGCCACGTACCATGCGGGTGAAAGCAAGTTATCTTATAACATCGAAATACCATTCACAACTCGGCGATATAACAGTTTCATTTCGCAATGAGTCATCGTAGTAAGTAAAAATACTCGCCACAAGTAAACCACTCCCATCCCTAAACGAAAACAACTTGTGGAAATAACTCAAAAGGTACAAAGATAAATTCAATAGGCCCACCGCAGAGTCGAACCCGTATTAATGTTGTAAAATAAACAGAATCAGTAAGTAATGAACATTCGCTCACTGCTTATTTATTATGTTCGTTCATTGAGAACGAAAATCCATTTGTAATACAGAATATAGCTTTATTTCGACCGCAACGGTTGTACTACCTTTAAGGCTTTGTTTCATACTGTTTCTTGGCTTGTGAACTCAACGTGTTGGTATTGGTCGACTTTGAGTTCAATTTCTTTAGTTTTATGAAGTAGGTTATGCTCTGGCAAATAAGTAGAATTTGTGAACTTTATTTTCACTTCTAATTGAAGAACTTCTAATGATTACTGCTTGAAAATCGAAACAACGTTTAGTTGGAAATTAATCACGGAAACTTTCTCAGCATGACTACTAATATTATTTTGAATGTATGTGCGAATTATTGTTACTCAATAACGCAAAACCTAAGACTAAAAATAAAAAAATACTTGTAATTACTAAAATCCGTCGAAATTTGATGTCATTGGGTACAATTAGTACAAATAATTTTATTTGGCCTTTTCTAGATTAACATTTAGGCTACTTTTTTTCGACATACACAACTAGAATGGACCCACGGTAACTGAGCACAAATAATAGCATCAAGAGGCGGTATGCATACAAAACTTTATATCGACATTAAGCTCCACCATTACCTTGTTGGTGTAGTGGTTAGCTTATGTGGCTTGACACATGGGTCATTTGGGATTTTTGCGTCAGACAATTTTCAATAGCAGCACGGAGTTGGAATTGTGCCCGGTGGATGGTTATAGGCCATCACATTTAGCCGTTTCTGCCATACCTATTATAGCAATCAAATTTAGGCCCCATAGTTTTGTTACTGTCCGTGGTGTCTAAACTCTTTCCATATAGACACTTTGTCTATATTTGGCATTACTCAGTCTCCCGCTTTGCTTTGGAGGGAAGTAAAGATACATACTTTCCAACTCCAACTATATACTTCTGATTAAATTCGTTGCGGATTCCAAGACAATTTTAACTCTCCCTGGGATTGCCCGGGTGTCATGCACGGTGCCTTTCAGTTGGTTACCGCTGTAGATCCTGGCGTCACAGGAGTCACAGTGGTGGGCGTGTGGGTGGGATTATATCCCAGGCCGTCACATTGTACCTAAACATACTAGGTGAAATATTGGTGTTATACATCACTGCCTTACCCTTCTGGGTAATATAGGCGCCATGATGTTATGTTATTGAGCTCCAATTTCACTTTCAAACCAAAGGTAGCAAAATCAATAAATTTCAATAAAAACCAAATCACTGAAATGACGTAATTCACTTAGGAATAGATTTATGTGTTGGCGCACTGGTTATTTGTTGGTGAAATCGTGCTGTAGAGAATTTAGCGCGTTTGTACGGTACCTGCCCAATACTGACGATTTATTACTGCCTTCGGCTATCATATGGTGTAATCCAACGTACTATTTTCATACACAATTATTTTCTTAGAGCGCTATTATCTGTAAGCTTGATAGTAACTTCGATATGTTTTGGATTTAAACAATCATATTAATGGCAAACATATTTATTATTTTCTCTTGAAATAAATGTCTTGAAAAATAAATTTGGGTAATCCAATAATGGGTATACTACAATGTAATTACTATCAATAAAAAAAAACAAAATTCGTGGTCACGCGCTCGTTTAAATAAACAAGTTGGTTAGAGAAATTTAAACCTTTATTTTTAATTGTTTTTTTTTTCATTTAGTCCCAAACTAAGCAGAGCTTGTACTAGGAGTACTAGAATAACTGATACTAATACATATAAATTTTTCTTTTTAAATACATACTTATGTTGCATGTTCATGTACACAAAGATTTATCTTAAGCGGGAATCGAACCCGCGACATCGGCGCTTGTACACGGCAGGCAGGTTTGTACACTACATCTGGTCGTCGATTGACGCTGTCGACAGATACCATAAAAGTACAGAATGTTATTTTTTCAGATTTGAGCTGGTTCCATTCTTCGGCGATACATGCAAATTTTCAAAAATCTTCTAATGCAGTTCAAATTGTTTTTTATAGTAAATAAGGTCTTCTTTAAGTAAAATTTACTATATTTAATTAACTGCCCGTCCACGTAGGATGTCCTTGAGACACCTTGTACATACATACAAACATACAATTATTGCTTGTTTATTATAATAGGATAAGTAACACCGAGTTAACTGCAAGCAAAGGTCTAACAGCAACAGTTGCCTGTTGTTATGTACCCCAACTAGGTACTTTTTGAAAATAATAGTCCCGCATAATATTATTATGTAACTCCATAAGCATTAACTAAAAATACAACGTTTATATTATTTCAATTTCACTACTAAAAGTTATATTGAAAGTCACTTATGAGCTTTTAAGGAGCCTCTCCGAGTGACGTACACAACGATTCCCTACGTCCGGCGCATCCTGAGCAATTCGCGAGTTCTCCTAAGTGAATTGGCTAATCCTTTCACCACGATGGCAAGTCAAAATAAAATTTGACTCAGCCATCGACACGACGAAGAAGAAGAAGTTTTTAAAAGGATTCAATATTAGCAATTGTTCTATCAGTTATTTATATGTTTTTATATCAACCATGAACTTATTAATGTATTCAGTAATATTTTATACGTTTTCCGCAGCAGGCATTGATTCCATACTACAGCAATGATTTATTTGAATCATGTAGATGTACGGATAAATGTAATTAACCTTTAGCTCTTATAAAGTATGCCACATCTTATCTAGGATGTTTGTTCTGTTAGTTCAATCGTGGCGATATAAGAATACTGAATTATAAAGACTTTAATATTCTAAATGATCACAAAACAATTAAGGTCGCCCGACTGCCGTGTTTTCATACTAACGCAACGTAACATAAATTGAGTTACATACAAACAAAAATTTTGAATAACTGGACGTCAAACAACATGCATTTTAATGTTATCGATATGATTTGTCTATAATTATAGATAAAAACTTAATTATATTAAAGTTAAACCTTTATTACTTTTATATGGAAACCTTCCCCCTTAAAAGTTAAACTTATATTACTTTTGTATGGCATACAGCCAAGCAATTGTGATGCGTACATTCTAGATATTGATAATTCTATCTTCAGAGTTCTTATACTGAATTCCATACAATATTCATTTACCAATAGGGGTTTTTTTTGTCAGTAAACCAAAAAGTAAAAATCCTTTGGAATGAAAGCACATTAACTTCTATTAAACGTCAAAAGACTTTTTGGGAAATCAAAAGTAGTCAAAAGGGTGAACTTTGTAGTTAGAACATTTTTGAAAGAGTATTTCTAAATGTAAGTAAAGATAGTAAAGATGTCATCATGATTTGCACCATTCTGACAGTCCACTAAAACGGTGGTTTAAGGTGTAAAAAGTTCACAGGCTTTGGATCAGTGTAGGCTATTAAGCTAGTCAATCGAAACCTTAAAAGGAGCCTCGAAAGCTGCTCCCATCACATGGGACCAAAAAACAACTGATGAAATGTGGGTACCAATGCCTTCTTCCATACCCTAGAAAGTATAGACGTGATGTTTACGTTATCTAAGCATCGGCAGCCAAAGGATGACTCATAATCAAACCGATTATCTAATAATAAATAAATACAAAACTAATAATAATAGCAGCCCTGTATCTAATACATGTCTGCTGGGCTCGGGCCTCTTCTCATGATGAGAAGAGTTAGGCCATAGTCCACCACGCTGGCCAATTGCGGATTGGTAGACTTCACACAACCTCGAGTACTTTTTAGGCACTCTCGGGCATGCAGGTTTCCTCACGATGTTTTCCTTCACCGTTAGCGAGCGATAATTTATATGATAAATACACACATATCTTCGAAAAGATGAATCTTAACGATTTATTGGCAGAGGTGTGTGCCGTGGGTTCGAACCCGAGACATTTGATTCGCAGTCCTACGGTCTCCCACTCGGCTATCGCTGCTATAAATACAAAACTAATAAATTTACATAAAAATCAAATTCCTATTCCCCGGGTCCACAATTAAAGCCAGTTAAATGAAATATTTGCATAAATTACATCGTCTTTACGTACAGACGGGCACACATCAACTGAACATCTCCAGTATAAGAAGATCTCGTGTTGTATAGGTTTTCCGTGCAATACGAGATCAGCTTATACTGGCAATGTATAGGTTGATGTGTCGCGGTGTGTACACATCAGGGCGGGCCCGCCTAGAGCAATTAGAGTATGTGTACACTTTGTATTTCATGAGGCAGATCTAACAGTGTTGGTGGTCTAGCCAGGTTCGAATGCTACAATTCATATTGTTTTGATTTACGCTGTGCTTTAATAGGTGGATAGTGTGTAAGTTTTAGTTTAGTTTAGTTTAAGAGCGTGTATTCCTTTTCAGATTGTAACTGTCAATTTTTGTAGTGTTTTGGGAATATTTCGTAAAAACTGAATGAAAGTATGATTTTATTCAACTAACTTTTTAGAATGCAAGTTTTGAAAGGTAAATATAACAATTTCATTCGTAAATACGGCATAACTTTGTAATTTATCAACTTAACAGTTAATACTCTTTCAACTGATAAAATAGAAAAGTATGCTTTAGTTATTAAATGTAATTGTCATATTTACCTTTTAAAGCCCACATTCTAAAAAGTTAGTTGAATAAAATCATACTTTCATTCAGTTTTTACGAAATATTCCCAAAATACTACAAAAATTGACAGTTACATTTTGAAAAGGAATACACGCTCTTAATACTTTATTGTACACATAAATTACAATAATACAGTTACATAAAAGTGGTGATGACAAAAGGTGAACTTAACTCAAAAATGAGTTTTCTGCCAACAAACCTTTGAGGGCTAGATAAGTCTGTATATCTCCTTCAAGTTAATGTTAGATAGTTTTTTATTTCCACCTTCTTCTTCTTTGTCGTGTCGATGGCTGAGTCAAATTTTATTTTGACTTGCCATCGTGGTGAAAGGATTAGCCAATTCGCTTTGGAGAACTCGCGAATTGCCCAGGGTGCGCCGGACGTAGGGAATCGTTGTGTACGTCACTCGGGGAGGCTCCTTTCATGCACCCCTATTTCCACCGATTTAGAATGATAATACCGCTTGATTTTAAATAATAAGTGGTCCACGAATCTTTACAATCCTCAAAAGATACAGACGCGATTACACTTGTAACTCTTGACATTTTAACTCGACTATATACTCGTTCACAAAAGCACTACTAACATTAGTTTAATGTGTCAGGCTAGCATAACAAGCGCGATATAGATCTTGTCGCGTTCTTGTCACAATTTCCCATGCGAAAATGCAACACAAAACTTATTTATTCTATGACACCTTACCTGTAAATTTGTAAATAGTTATTTGTTATTTTTTTTATTTTTAGTAACTTAGATATAATTAATGAATTTAATATTAATTATAAACTTTATTTTATTGTAAATAATTGTTAAATAAAGTTAGAATCGTTGTAAAATATATGAAAATAAATATTTAAAAAAAAAACTTATTTTGTGTTTGATATGCTCCTTGAACGCTTTGAAGTTAACAATATATTTATTATATTAACAGAAACTAGCTAAAATCAAAAAGTGTACCTGGACGCATGTTTAAGTACACAATAAGTACACCATTTACAGAAACTGCTAAATTGATTTCCATGAATTTGTGCAAACGTTATTGTTCTATTTAACATTTACAAGAAACTTACAACATTTGCTTGATTGAACTTCATAGAAATACAAAATTGTCGTGTTCTAACGTAAAACAGTCTTGTTGGCAATTTAGCTATGGTTACAGTTTACTTAGTTTTACTTAACTGGCCAAAAAGTCTTTTTTTAGACATTTTTAAGTACAAGAAAATCTATCGTCAAAATACATATAAAAAATATACGACGTGCTCTCTTTCATATTTGCTTAAACTAATATAAATTCAATTAGAAACGGACTTGAACCTATTTAAACATATTATTTGGAAAATTTAGCTGGAGCCAATCTTTCTTTTTGAAGAAGAAAAAAAGTGAGAATCTCCTTAATTTCACTGTGTTAGTTTCTATGTTACCAATTGCAATTATGAAAAAATACCTAAGATCTAAATGTATATTCGCTAAAGTCTCAATTAATTATCAAACAGTTAAACTACTGACTAGTAAACAAAATCGTGAACAGTATAGAAAGTAAGCAATTTATTCATTAACTGTATGATTTAATGTACAGTCGTGCAAAAATCTTAAGTCTTATTTACTTAGAGGCTATAAAGGAGTTTTTAATAGATAATCATTTACGGTAGATATTAAACTGATTGAAATATTCAATCTCATTTTAATCGTATCATAAAAATAACTGCCCCGATTCAATTCAATTCAATTTATTTAATTTGTGATACACAGGTGGATACAGATGTTATTACAAATAAATAGGTACAGTCCATGTTCCGCCCATACAGGCATACAAAGTTTTCCCTCAAGGGTTCATATAGTTAAATCATGCAGTCATAATAATAATGTAAATTCAAAAATAATTGTAGATAATAGTAGTATAACATGTCAAAAAGTGATTTAAAAAAAAGATATCCCATTAAAATGTCAATAAATTAGCATGTGAATAAAAATAATGTCAATAAATTAGCTTTATTTAATAATATTGATCAACAACAAATAGAAAGAACATAAATATATTAGTTTAAGAATAAATTGTATTCAATTAAAATCGATCATTTAAATATTAATTGACGGAATAATAAGCTTTGCCATTCAATAACTGAAAAAGTTGGTCTAGTGGTAAGCATATGCAGCTCTCATCGCGAGGTCTCAAGGGTTCGATTCCCGGGTCGGGCAAACTGTTATTTGTGGACTTTTCGTCAGGTAATTCACGGTAGCAGCACGAAGTTGGAATAGTGTTCGGTGGATGGTGATAGGCTCACCCCCTATCTGATGGGACCTAAACATAACAGGTGAAATGTGGGTGCTGTACATCTCTGCCAAACCCTTCTGGGTAATATAGGCGTGATGTTATGTACCTAGTTCGTACCTTTTAGGTACCTAGATTTCGAATTGTTATACTTTATGTATAACAATAACGACTATCCAATTTCCTTTGCAATTTTCTTCGATGCCCTGTTCGATAGAATTGTTCCGTTTCATCTATAATTATTTCAGGGGAAGATGACTGTGGACAGAGGAGAAAAGAATGACTTTTTTCTATGAGTAAAGTTTTTTATAGAGACAGCAATAAGAGCATTGTTTCGACTCGCTATATTAAATCCAAGTATTCCAATCCGGATAAATATAAAATAGGCAATTTTACCCATACCAATTTTACTCTTATTACTCGCCTAATATTATAAAAATTTCACAGTATTAAAGTAAAAATAATAGTTTAAAAAAAACTAAAAAACACGCTTTTAAAGTACTTCTATCTAAAAAGTGAAAAATAATTCCTAATATAAGCTGAAAATGGTAATGAACAAAAAATACTAGTATTATTGTGAAAAAGCTTGAGTCGCTCTGTGCCATATTTTTCGTCTATCGAGCAACCCACGCTTTTCAGCTTATATTAGGAATTATTTTTCACTTTTTTTAGTTAGAAGTACTTTAAAAGCGTGTTTTTAGTTTTTTTAAACTATTATTTATTTTTTACTTTTTAGTTTGGTTTATTTATAAGAGCATTTTTTTTCAATTTTTTTTTTATCGTATTATTGCATTGTCATTGATCTTTGACAGGTGTGCAAAATTTGAATGAAATCTGTCCGTTTACAGTGGGTCAAAATCGAGGCCAAAGGAGTCGGTTACATACATACAAACATACAGTCGAAGCTAATATAAGCGTGTTAAAAAATGCCGAACCTATCTAAAGTGTAATACTTATATTATATTCAACGGAAGAATATTTATCTTCTTTGGAATAAGAGCTCATAAACCCGTAATGCAATTTTTCTTAGGGTTGCCCCCCACGGGCTGAGCACGTGGGCGCCGGCGCGCGCACTATTATGTCTTAACGCGGAGCTCGCGACAGGTGGGAGGGGCGCTATGACGCGACGGGACGTCAGTGTCAGGGATGACGCGAATATTATTTCTTTGGGTATCTAAATGATTATACACTAATATTTTTGCCTGCCTCGTTGATCCAGTGAGAGGCGGTCTCGGGTCAGGCAAATTGTTATTTGTAAACTTTCCGTTAGGAAATTTTCAGTAGCTGCATGGAGTTAGCCCTTTGCATGCCCGGTGCATGGCAAAAGGCTCACTCCCGATCCCATGGGACCTAAACGTAACAGGTGAAATGTGTGTACTGTACACCTTCGGGTTATATAGGCGTTATGTTATGTAATATTTTTGTAATATTGAAAATGTTGCCTTTGCTAAGCATTTATTATACAATATTATTACAGTTGAAAAATGATTATTCAGTGAACGTGTGCTAGAACTCACACCTCTGGGTTCTATATACCGAATCGATTCCTAGCGGAATCCAATTCTTTAACCTATTCCTGACATGAATGTTAGGCCTTGCATTACTTTTAGAGAGGTGTAAGTTCGAGCCCCACAGAAATCATAATTTTTAAACAAGTATGAGCTTTCCCCCTTATCACATAAGACCTTCACATAATAGATTAAGTATGGGTGTTTAATAACTCTGCCACGCCGTTTTGGATATAAAAGCGTGATGTTATTTGATTATTCTCACATCTTTATGAGAAAATCATTTCTAGTCATAAAAAAAACCTTACGTATCAATTTTATATCATCCTCAAAAATGCTAATTCAGATGCATTATCTCTATAATTATTTCAATAAATTTTAAATCTGTATAAGATTTAAATAATGATGTGTTGAACTGTTGACGTTTGAGATAACCTATCGAAATAATTATGTGAAGTTTTATGGATTTATTAAAAACCGGTGCTATTTAAACAGGTGTTCATAAGATATATATATTTTTTTAATCTTTATTTTAAAGAACTTTTTACAAATGGGCATGACAGTTCCCTTAGGGTAACTTACAATCTACGTATAAAGACCTTAACTATAATATAAAAATTATATTTAAGTTAACTACGTTTGCCGTATGAGATTAGATAGGTGAGCCCAAAAAACGACCAACTGGGTACCACGTGACGGTCATAAGCGACGAGGAAGGCCCAAACGGAGATGGTGGGACGTCTTGGATGCATTTCAGAACGATTGGCTAGAGATAGCAAATAACAGGAGGACTTGAGAATAGGGAGAGGCCTTTGTGTAGAAATTAAATAAAAGAAACTGTGTTTGGTTAAATTGCTGCCGCTATATTTGAATGAACAAAACAGAAGACACACAACACAAATACAACATAGAACTTGTCACAACCATAAACACATTGTCATTATCATAAACTAAACTAGCGGCGTAGGTTACACTCATTTAAATTAACTACTAACATAGTTTATGTTGCTACTATTATTACAACACTTTGCCCAGCAGTGGGACGCACCCGTAGCTAGCAAAAAAAAAAGGTTATCCTAAACACTAACAAGCATTCTTGCTGCATCCGATGTTGGATTAAGTAAGAATACTTTGACGTATTTCAAAATCTATTTATTATGTGGCAGCCCTACAGCAAAAGCAAAACTAGCAATCTAGAGAAAATTTCTTGTGCTTTACTTTGCCGGAGAAATATGATTTAATTAAAGTTATTAAAGCGATCCTAGGTTAATTGAAATTTGTTTATACAGAAAGCAAGAAAATTAAGGTACAATTTTATTGACCCTAGGTAACCCTGGGTCGAGAGGCTGGGCCTTAGGAAGTTATGAAAGTAATTGTTGGTTTAGTTAATACGTAAAGTAATCTGTTTTATGTAAAAGTATAGTGCAGTCTATGGTCAGTTTACTTCCTATATTGCAGTCTAGGTGGGTAGAGAGAGAATTATTAATTTTCCAGTAAAACTGTTTAAATATAGCTATTTCTGACTGGTTTTACAAGTATCACAATGTATTTTATTATGATTTAGGATTAAAAATAACTCAATTGGGTAATTTAGGTCTAGGATAGGAAGATTATAATAACTCAATTAAATAATAAATTCTGTCTTCGTCGTTGGTCTAGTTTAGTGGTTAGCGTACTGTGAAAACTTTCATGGATTTGATGTGGAGGTTTATTTAAAATATACTTAAACCTCTTACGGGCTCTTTATGTACATAATACTAAAATTAACAACGAATTAATAACATTCTTTCTGTGACTTTCAAAACTAACATTATTATACTTTAGCCCTAAATAAAATATATCTAATGTTCACGTGTATCATACCTTATGTGTTCATATACTACAATAAGCAATAGAAGTAGACACAAACAAATTTTCAAAGTCGCTTAATTCTGAAAATCGTAATTATTTGAGGATTGGATAAATTTAAACTAATTTTAATTGATAATAAATGTGCATTATTTTATAAAAAAGATATTTTTAATGCGAAATGTGATTTGTTGATTTAAAAATGTAAAAGTGTTCAGCTACTTTTGTTGTTTGTCTTTTATTTTCATATAGATAATGTTATCTGCATAATATAGTACGAACAATAGTTTAGGTACTACACCTAAATATTCCTTCAAAACAGTACAGTACGATCCCATTCATTCTTCACGCTACTAGGAAACCGCTCTTAGGTGGCGGCTACGATTAAAATAATACGCCTTGTGGTCGGCGCACTGATGAAAATGTCGAGGCAATCTCTCTAAGTATACACCTGTTTGAAAATAAAAGCGTTTGCTTTAACTCTGCGGCGACGGATGGTAGATGGTGGATGGTGGATGGCGGCAATTAGCATTCCGTGTGGTGTTGCGGAACCTTTCTTTGTGCTAAGTCGGTGATAGATTTGGTACAGTGGCCACAATATTTGACGATGATATTTGTATTTTAAACTTTTCACTACTATTTACTTGAGTAATGCATATTTTGGTATAGGCACAATAAAACATCTAGGCGGTAGTGACGTGGCTACAGATAGCTGGTCAACCAATCGACGTACGCCGCACTCAAGCTTGACCAACCCCGACCCGTGACATTTAATTTGCGGCCAACTTCACTACCGCCAAGATGTTTAATTTGATCTATACTTGAACTCTAGGATATTTAAGCAAGGATTGTCTAAATATTCAGATTAAACACATACAAAACAGTTATAATAGTTACTTTTACAGATCGTTCATTTTTGCATTCATTTTGACAAATTTTCTAACTTCATTTTTTTGTACCAGGAGGATCTCCTCATCCACGGCGACAGCGTATACGACGTGATAGACAAACAGGACCAGCAGGCAGTCAGATCAGAACTGTCTCGAGCCCCAACTGATGGAGAAGATAGGGTGTTCCTGTGTCGCATGAATGTGGCCAGGAATGCGAGGAGACAGATGCGGTTTGGGGACCAGAAAGTAAGTTTTTAGATATAGAATTATCTTTATAATTCGCTCTTGGTATCTGCTCTTTATGATACGAAGGCTTAGATAATGATGGGAATAATGGAATTAGTTTATTGGTTCTACTTTCGGTAAAGGAAGGTTCGCGAGGAATTTTATCCCACGCACGATAAAGTTGTGGAATGAGCTCCCTGCCAAGGTTTTTGCAAGAGAATACAGCATGGGGTTCTTTAAAAAGAGTGCAAATAGGTTTTTAAAGGGTCGGCAACGCACGCGTGATGCCCCTGGCGTTGAAAGTGTCCATAGGCTACGGTAACTGCTTACCATCATGTATGCTTGTTTGCCACATCAGTGCAATAAAAAAAAAAGGATTTAATTTTAATATGTTTCAAAACGCCCTTCCGAGTCTGTAGAACAAATAAGCCAGGGAGCCCAGTTGATGTAAAATACTGTGGCAATCGTTATGAGTTTGACAGTTGAACGATAATGATGGTAATAATGGCATTGTTTTGGTTCAACTTTTGGTCTAGTATTAAACTTTTATATATTTACAGAATCGGGAGTGAGTTACACTCTCGATTCTGTAAAATAAATAAACTAGGGATCCCGGTTTAGGTTTGACAGCTGGGCAAACACAAAAAATATAACATGGAAGTCTGTCAACCTCAGTTTTATTAAAGAATTGGATCTGATAATAATATATTTAGATCCATAATATTAAAGACCTGATAGAAAAATATAATTATAACACGTGATCTCACACTTAATATCTCTTTATCTTTATATAAAGTTAATGATCTCGTTACCGCAACAAGCTATAATTATCGACTACAAAAAGTGCCATAAAATATTTTAACAGATATTGATGCGAGCATAATTAACAAGTTTACTTTCAAAATGTCTAAGTGAATATAAAATATAGACAGATCAACCTATACATTTCCAGTATAAACTGGTCTCGCATTACACAAATACAAATACAAATACTTTATTTGTCAAAATGTGTTTTTACAGGTATTATGGTACAATTATTTAGTTCTACACATTTGCCATGTAATATTATGGCATACAAACATAAACTTACAAACTAGAAATATTTACAATACGATATATCAACATTACTTGCATTCTAATTACATCTTATATTTTAAGAACTCATCCACAGAATAAAAATATTTTTCACGTAGAAACCTAAATAATTGGCTTCTAAATTTATTTGTTGGTAAGTTTCGTACATCACGGGGTAGATGGTTAAATATTCGAATAGCCATTACATAGGCGTTACGTCTACACAGCTCAGTCCTGATTGTAGGTATGACAAGTTTATCAGGATAACGGGTATTGAATGTACACGTATGTTTTTTGGTTAAAAACAAATTAGAATTACCATTTACAAAAATACACATTTCAAAAATATAAATACATGGCACAGTTAACAATGACAATTTACGGAACAATGGCTTACAGCTTGTTCACGGAGACACGGCCTATACAACACCAGACCATCTTAAACTGGTAATGTATAGGATGATGTGTCGCGTGTGTACGTATAAAGAGGTTACAGACAGACTGACAAATTGATAGGCTTCGATACACTCAAGTTATTACATGTAATTGAATGCTCACGAGCAGGAAAACGGACATTTATCAATTTAAAGAAAATTCGACCTTATTGGGCAAAAAATACAGTACCTTTTGGTCCTATTTTTGTGTGTTGAAAGTGCTAGCATGTTGCACTTACACCCATATTTTTCCAACACCATCATTTGAATTGATGGCAATATGGCTCTGGAATATATTGATGTTGTTAGCGTGTGCTTTACTGGGAGATGTCATGTTTTATCGTCAACTAGAAGACGCAATTCGTGTTTGATTAACTTATGAGGCACCTAAGCGTTAGATATATTTATAAGACACCTTCCGTTTAATGCTATGGAACCGACAGTTATTAATGGCTAGGATAAACTATATTTGCGTTTCTTTCAGTGGTTATCCTCAACTTTCTCCTTTTAGCAATCGTAGGACAATTGCATGCAATACTTCTTCCTCGTCGTGTCGATGGCTGAGCCAAATTTTATTTTTACTTGCCATCGTGGTGAAAGGATTAGCCAATTCGCTTTGGAGAGCTCGTGAATTGCTCAGGGTGCTCCGGACGTAGGGAATCGTTGGGTACGTCACTCGGGGAGGCTCTTTTCATGCTATAATAATTGTATATAACATAGTGTCATTTATTGGAAGTACATTCATATAGATAAATAAATAATAAATAAATAGCTCAAGACTTACACACAACGCCATCTAGTCCTAACTAAGCAGAGCTTGTATTATGGGTACTAGAATAACTGATTCTAATACACATATACTTTTTATTTAATACATACTTATTATACATAGAAACACCCAGAGTAAGACATACCCCCATGTTCATGCACACAAAGATCCGACCTCGAATATATCCGCTCAATAGGTATATTTCGACAATCTGGATCAAAAGTTTCTTAAAAGAGAAAAATTCGAAATCAATACTCTCTGATTCTGTATGCTAACCATAAATATATTATTAATTGCTATATTCCGAGTCTAGCGTAGTAATAACTTGATGACTAATAGTAAATTAATCGTATCCAAAAGGCTCATAAACCGATTCTCATTTTATATAACTAAAAGCCAATAAACTTAACAAGAGCTTAATACTGTACCAACAACTTTATTAATATTAATAATTCATCGAAAACCAACGCATCACGAATCACGTTTGCTTTTTATATGAAATTAATTACTTTAACATTCATTTAAAAACTGCTTAGAACGAGGGTTCTCAAACTGTGCTGCGCCCTGATGTGAATATATAGAAAGGCACCGCGACAAGTTTTTTTTTATATATTTTTTTTTATTAGCCTTCGGGTGTGTCCCACCCTAAGGCTACTCCCCATGACTTCCAAGTCTTTCTGTTATATCCCTGGCCAATCGTTCTGAAATGCATCCAAGTCGTCCCGCCATCTCTGTTTGGGCCGTAATAATAATTTTTTTTATTAAATTATATTAATATATTACAAATTAAATTAATATATGACAAGCATTATTATATCCAGTGGCGCTGCGACATAACTTCACAACCAAAATGTGTCGCGAACAAAAAAAATTTGGGAGCCGCTTTAAATAAAATGGTCTAATAGTAGCCTCTTTTTCGAAGTAATTATATTGTAGTAATAAAACTATCTGATTATCGGTAATAAGCTTTTATCTGAGTAGATATAACAAGCTTTAACACTTTTGTATCGTGAGAAATACGCGCTATAGTTGGCTGTATCCCAGTTCCGCTTGCAACGGAAACCGCATTAAAGTATCGATTTTTTGTTTATAGCCTTTCTATTGCCAATTTAGAAGGATTTATGTTTCCCTTGGCTTTGGGAAAAGGCTGAAAATTAGGCTCTCAGGCTATCAATGAATTAAGGTTGATAGACATGTTTTTTTTCCGCCACCAATCTATTTTAAGTACTCGCCAATGATATGATTCAAACAATTATTTTAATCATTTTACCTAGTACACCTTATAACGATGGAAACGTATCATCAAAATCCAAGTTTCTCGCAAATTCATAATTCAGACAGCAATAATAGCAAAATCTTCATATCAATAAATAAACTTTGTTTTCTGCAGCTGTGAACCGTATGAAATCTAAGAATCAGTGATGTAATATTATAAAATCAATATAAATA
Organism: Hypena proboscidalis; assembly: GCA_905147285.1. NCBI lineage: Eukaryota > Metazoa > Arthropoda > Insecta > Lepidoptera > Erebidae > Hypena > Hypena proboscidalis. Next base: position 7,109,945 of record LR990147.1, read on the forward strand.
ATAATAATGGCGTTACAAGGATGGTCATTGCTTATAGAGAAGGGTGATGACTAGCATTGAACTATGACGCATAGATGATGCTTCCAAATGGATCTGACGAGCATGAAATCTTGTAATTCCACTTTAGGGTAATCACGTACGTGTGCCAACGTAACCCTGACGGGACCATCCGTACTTGTGATTCATCGTAACTACGATAAACTGATCAATGTAATCATCATCCAGGTTAATAAGTTATTAGTTAAATAATATTAACTGTATCCTAAACACCGTATCCGTGGCGTTGCAAACAAAGATATCGCATCCGTAGAGTTTTGTTCGCCATCGTTTTCTGAAGGTTCAACTCAGTAATCTTAAAAGAAAGTGAGTTCACTTGTATTTTCCATCACATTAAATAGACTAAAACAAAGGAAAAGTATATCTTTCCACCATTGTGAAACATTACGACAAAATTTAGCACAATAATCTGGACAATACTTCCCTTTAAATTGGTAGTTACAACATTATCCAACATAATGAGCACACAAATCAAACAGACACAATAATCACTACCACTTCCTAACACCTCAATACATTAGCTAACTTTTAAATAATATTAAATAAAGATTATTTCAATTCAACACCCATAATACAATCGGATAGTGGGTACTAAAACACAGAATATAACAAATGCAAACGTTCTGAGTGTACGTTGTAGACAATTAATAAAGTGCACGTGCGTAGTCTAGGCTATTTGTTAGGTCTTGTTCCTGAGTGTTGGTAGATCAGAAAATGTAGATTTATCTGGCTTATTGGTACTGTTTCGAATGCGGGGCGGTTAGTTATGGGCGTGTCAGAACTCTAATAGACGCGAGAGTGTTGATTTAGGTGTAAGTGTTCGATATTTAGAGATATTTGCTAGGTTTTCGATCAATTTAGACTTGGCTAGTTGCTACCAAAAGGTATAATATCTTCTCTAATTCTCAAGGTACTCTCAAGATCGAAATGGGCCATAAAAAGAGAAGCCAGTTTTAGAAAAATGTCAAGTGCAGAAGTGACACTTCCAAATGTTCATATTCTTCATACTGTGTTGTAACTTCTGTCAGAACTGAGTAGTCACCGGTTTTGATTGGTATTGAATAAATAGAAGAATTATAGTCCTACAGATTAGTCTTAAGGTCCTCCGAGACCGCACGTTTCATTACAAGCAAACGCTTGTCAGTCAAGGAGCTCATAGGTAATGCTCAAAATTGAATTTGCATCGATACATTACGAATGTATGCTCGCGGTCTGAAAGCACTTTATAATCAGGTAGACTCAAAACTCGTGTAAGAAATAGACAGGAAGCGTAACTGATAGATTTACTTTCAAATATATAAATATCAAATTAAATAAATATCACATAACGTCATCTAGATACACACTAAGCAGAGCTTGTACTATAGGTACTAGAATTACTGATACTAATACATATATAATCTTTTCTTTTGTAAATCTATACTTATTATACATAGAAACACCCAGACCAAGACAAACCTCCATGATCATGAACATAAAGATTTGTCTTGAGCGGGACTTAAACCCGCGACCTCAGCGTCGCAGGCAGGTACTCTACCCACTCCACCATCTGGTCGTCAAATTTAGTAAAGATAATATTATCTCCTCATTAATTCTACCACCAGTGATTCTAGTAGGCGTGACTAAGATAGTATTTTCAAGAGTATTTTCTGTCGTATAATGTACGTCGGGTCGTACCCTAAGGGCTCACCGCCTTGCATAAACAATAATTTGTGGGGCCTAGGTCGCTGACAGGTGAATTAATGTGGTTAAGTGACACTTGGGCAGGAAGGTATTTGGATAGGCAAGGTATGCAAAACTTTAGAGCAGTTAGAATATCTAAAATGCTAATACGAGTATGTGAATCTATAAAAAATCTGTAGAAGAAAATTTTATCAAAGAAAATAATAATGTATTTGAAATTATTAAAGTTACATAACATCACGCCAATATTACCCAAAAAGGTGTGACAGAGGTGTACAACACCCACACTTCACTTGTTATGTTTAGGAATAGGCGGTGAGTCGATCGCCATCCACCGGGCACAACTCCGTGCAGCTATTGTAAATTTCCAGACGGAAAGTTCACAAATAACACTTTGCCGGACCCGGGAATCGAACCCCAGACCTCGCGGTGAGAGGCACATACGCTAACCAGTAGACCTGAGGCAGTATTATTAAAGTTATTGATACAATATTTGATATGATGTCTTGTATTTAAGGACTTATACCTACTATGCCCTTGTATAGCTACCTATAGTCACAGTTCTCTCAAGGATTAAAAATGGTAAAATAAACTGCACATTCTAACAATTTGATGTACAAATCAATGCATATAAATATCTATAAATCTACATTTAAAACCAACCGGCTAGCTTATAGGTAAGAGACAACAAGAAATATGAAAACAAATCAATAACTGGCACCTTCTCGAGCCGAACCCTGCGGCTATTTAACCAAATGCCTAGTCTAAATTAAGTTACTAAAATTAAATTATTACTACCAAGCAGACCTATAAGGAAACGGTGATTTGAAGTTTAAGTGCACTTGCACACCGAGACTCTTTACTCGCTTGCTATTGACAGAACCCTAGCTTGGCGCTTCGTAATTAGTGGCAGCGACTAAAGGCGCGACTATATTATTATCATCCAAAAGGGCGAAGCAGAGATGTACAACACCAACATTTTACCTGTTTAGTCCTAAGTGACGATCTAACAAGCTTAATTCAAGACTCCGTGTTAAGAGTTATCTCTCGGAAAAGTTCCAAACAACACACCACTTTTTGACTCTGGGGGATCCATCCTAAGACCTCAAGATTATACCGCTGCAGCGCTGGACGAAACGAGACCATATAATAAGACAAATAACAAATTGTATCAAAAATGTCTTTCAAAAGTTATGAAACGCTAAGGCCTAATTTCACCAACATAACCAACCGATGTGATCTCTCTCTCTCTTTCTCATTGAATGTTTCAAAGTGACAGAAAAATCGTAGCTCAACACTAATAATCTAATATAGTCCTCGCTATAGTAGTCTGGTGTGCGAAGGCTCTAATTCTAACACTGTAAAACAAATCATTAGATTTTGTAGTAAAAGACATTCTTGCTGCAACGCTAAGAAAACAAATGCAATTTCAATGATAATAAGGCACTAAATAACAGTGATTTCTGAACATTTCTTAAGAAATATAACTAATAAGTACAGACGGCAACACATTAACCTAAACATTTCCAGTATAAGATGATTTCACGTTGTAAAGGATTTCTTTGCAAAGCGAGACCAACTAATACAGGAAATGTGTAGGTTGATCGGTATTATCCGCAGAGCATTGACGTACAGCAATATGAATAATAATTATTATGGAATTATTAGCGTGAAATTACGCAGATGAATTAGAGCTGCTGTCGTCTTGTTTGTTGTAATAAACAACTTGTATTTACTTTATTGTGACTGGACTAAGGAAAATCTATGTGTTTTGGTGCAGAATATTAAATGTTCGTTCAGTAGACACAAACAGACTTACATAATATCGATTATCCTTATCTATATATATATAATAAAATTGAAAATTTCTGTCTGTACATGAATTACACGAGGGGTCTTTATAACAGCAGTTCCAAAACATATTTTTGAAGATTTTTTGAGCGTCTGTCTGTCTGTCTGTATGTTCGTACGCGCATCACGCAAAAACTACTGCATGGAATCGATGCGGTTTTCACAGTTGTGTAGCTAAAGGTCAAACTTAAAAGCTGGTATATTTTTTATCTTTTAGTTAAACATAGTTAATTAGCCCTGTAATATAACGGTTTTTTTTAATAATTTTAGTTGTCCAATTATTCCATGTCGTGTATATTTATATTAATTGACAGTAAATATATCCGACAAAAGATAGTTCTTACAAAGATTCGTGTTGTATACAACAATCCATGTCATTGTCATATGAAAATATAATCCATTAAATCAGAAAATTTTCGTGCAAGGTTTGCAACATAGGTGCATACAATAAAACAGTTCTACAATCAATTCAATTTACCAATTCTTACGCTTATCACAATTATTTTTCAATACGGAAGTGTTAATTGTTTCTAAAACCAATAAGCCTTGTATATATTTAAAATGATAAAAAAGCAATGTTAAATATTGTATTTTTGTACAGCACACGAAGATTATTTCCGGCAAACTTGTATTGGTAATACTAAGAAACAGTTGAAAACAATAAGGGTACCGGCAGGATTAGAACCTGCTAACCTTACGTAACATACGAGTTGAGACATTTAGGGTCCAGGCAAAAGGCGACTGTACCTGGTTGGAACTGTTTTTTAGTATATTTTGCTAAGCATATATAGCTATGCTTAGCAAATTATACTAAAAATAATCAATAAGATAGTTTTATTGGTAAGTCTAATCTAATGACCCGATTTCAAAAATTGCTTATGAGGTATGCTTGAGCATACCTGATTAATTATGCTATATTTATAGAGGTACCACGCAGGCAATGCCACACGCGGCTGCTAGTGTACAAAATGAACACACCGAAACTAGCCTACTTGCAAAAGAGATTAACCAGCAAGATACATTGCTATTACTATCACAACGAAACCACTTACGTCCGTACAGCACTACACTTTCAGGCCACACTTAAACCAATAACAAAACAATACCAGAAAGCCATTTTAATAAACCGTCTACTTTACAGCAAGCTAGATAAATAGGCTTGCCATTTAGCTTACCCACTTTACTGTACCGATATACGGAGTTAATGGTATCTGTTGATGAAGTTAAGAAGAACGGCTACTAATGAGGCTTATCGGAACTGTGGTGCGATGACACAGCAGATGGCTGCGTGTGCAACACACGGCTTGTTAGTGGACAGGGTGCTTTGATTCGAGGAATTAAAGTAGAAAACTGCCTTGATTGCTCAGATTATTTGCAGTTTGTTTTGATAGAGGAAAGCTGCACCTGTTTTTAGTTTGATAGTTTGAATAGACTTCCTTTGATATTACTTCATGCTGATTAGTTTATGATCTTCTTGATGGAATCTGTACCTATAATGACGGCTAAATGCTTCATCTTACTAGCAGTGACCTGTTTACGGCAACTGTTTCTGAAAGGGGTATGGGAGTAAACAGCAGTAACAAATAGAATCCAATGATATTGGAACAGTGGCTACAATGTCAGGAAAGTAACTTAGGCGCATATCGCTTACCATTTCATATTTTTATAAGATTAATCCAAAATTAATGCATTAGTGTTTAAGGTTAACTTCAATACAATTTGAAAAAAAAAACTTATACTTTAAACTTAAGTTTTATTGAAATCATCTTTAACACTGTTATTTTTTTCTCGAAACTCATAAACAGTTTCTTCAGTATCACTGTTTTCAGACGCTATGCTCAGTAGATCAATCATTTCTTCTCCATGCTTCCGAGATTTCCTACACGTCAAGCGAAGAAGCCGGCAAAAGAAGAACATAATAGTCGTGAGTAGCAATATTAAAAACACCCATAATATTGAATCTGTTGTAGTCCACTCATACTCGAAAATTTTCGGATCATTCTTTGCAATTAGTTGATTCTTCACTTTTAATTGAGTCTCTTTAAAAAAATTAGGTTTTTCTAGTGTTGTATTCATATCTTTAGCTAATTTTTCAAGGAAGACCTTTTTCCCAAGCCAGTCAGCAAGATCATTTCTATCTATTTGCCGTAACCTATGTTCAAGTACCACATGGCTTTTACCTTTTCCTTCCCATTTCTCTTTACCACTGTTCCACTTGAGGAGTAGCTTTAAACATGAGACATCTTTTGGCACCTTTTTTACTGCATCGTATAGGGCCGCTGGCAGATCATAGGATACAAAGTGTAAAAGTGCAAAAAGAAGCCGGCATTCTTCTGTAGTTAAATGATCTGATAGGTAAACGTAGGTATTCAAATTGATGTCTATTGTACATTCTTTATGTGATATTAAAACACATAAAATTAAAAAAACAAATATTTCATTGTTGCTTTTGGCGATTAAGGTGACATTATCGACAAGAGTCATTTTGACATTTAATTGACTCATAGAATTGACTCTATTTTTTTTAATTGAAGTACGTACTGTGAAGTATTATTATATTAACTATCAATGTCGATGATACAACTTGTTTGATCATTGTAGAGATTTTGAAAATGCATTTTGGGTAGCAGTAACTTTAAAAATTAAACAAATATAAATCAAAATGACACAAACATTTGTTGCTTAAACAATGGTTTCCAAACAAGATAAGACCTGTGCTTTGTTTTATATTAAATTTATCAATTGAGAACGTAAATGCTAATTAACATAATAACTTTTGTTGATAAAAGGCACAGAAATCTTCATGAATCTGGCTAAAACTAATCAATACTACGCAGCAGTGATAAACTATACAAAATACCAATCTATACGTTAAAACGTTTTTGTTATTCAATATAATAACAATACACTAAGCGATACTGCACAAAATTGCGCCTTTTCTCCAGAATTGCTTGTAACTATTGTACTAATGCGTTTGCGTAAGTTTCTAATCTGCGCACGCGCACGAATCCGACATACAAGTATCAAAGTATCAACTTTACGCTATCACAGTGTAATGGACCGAATATTTCATAAATTCACTCATTTTGTGTGTAATTATGCGGTAAATCATAGTAAAATATCGTTTCGATATGGAGTTCTTAAGTGCCTATTGGACACTAAATGGTTGGTCAGATTAGGGAATAGTGATTTGTTTGAAAATTTAATAATACAGTTGACAAGGTAGTGGGTGATGAGTGTGAAGACAATAACGGTGAATAATAACTATTAAGTTTAAACATGACAGCGTGAATCAATATTAATGTAAGACTATATAATTAGAGATATATTTTACAAGAGGTTTTTAAGTGATTGACATATTATTTAAGTAGATATATAGTTTTACATTAATATTGATTCACGTTGTTTATTGTTAAAACTTAATCATAACTAAGGTAATTGGTAACGGTCTAGTGGTTAGCGTATGCGCCTCTCACCGCGAGGTCTAGGATTCGATTCCCAAAGTGTTAACTGTGAACATTTCGTCAGAAAATTCACAACAGCAGCACAGCGTTTTACTTGTGCCCGGTGGATGGTGATAGGCTCAACCCTGTCCCATGTGATCTAAACATAACAGATGAAATTTGGGTTATATCCCTGCCACACCTTCTGGGTATGCGATAGGCGTGATAATATGTTTATACTATTGTTAATCATTATTAAAATAGGAAGTAGCAATACAAATAATTTAATAAATGAACTGTTAAAAATCAGGAAACATGAAAAATGAGGAAATATTTGTTTGAAACATTATTTTTATAGCTTTTTATTGTTCGTATAAAAATAACAGTAACATTAAACTCATAGTCAATCTCAATTCATCTATGCAAAATAAAAAAAATAAAATAATAACATAACACATCACGTCTATATCACCCAGAAGGGTGTGGCAAAGGTGTACAACACCCATATTTCTCCTGTTATGTTTAGGTCCCAAGGGATAGGGGGAGAGCCTTTTGCCCAACCTGGGAATCCAACTGGAGACCTTGAGATGAGAGGTCGAATACGCTTAACAGAACAACGAGGTCGTTCAATGGTATATTAAGGATAGATTAATATAACTTTAAAACTTACTTCCTTTTTATGAAAACTAAAGTCTTTCGTGCTGTTAAATCCATATAATAATAGCAGCCCTGTATCTAATACATGTCCCACTGCTGGGCTCGGGCCTCTTCTCATGATGTGAAGGGTTAGGCCATAATAGATAGATAGAGATAGAGTAATCTTTATTGTACACCAATATTAACAAAGAAGTTTATGCTGTAAATAAATGCACTTAAAAATTATGTTGCACAATGGGCGGCCTTATCGCTATAAGCAATTTCTTACAGGCAACCTTAGGATGGACAAGTAAGTAATCCACCACACTGACCAAGTGCGGATTGGTAGACTTCACACACCCTCGCGCACTTTTTAGGCACTCTCAGGCATGCAGGTTTCCTCACGATGTTTTCCTTCACCGTTAGCTATCGATAATTTATATGATAAATACACGCATATCTTCGAAAAAACGAATCTTAACGATTTATTGGCAGAGGTGTGTCGCAATCCTTAGGTCTTCCACTTAGCTATCGCTGCTTGTTAAATCCATAATGGAAACAATAATATTTTATGCAACTGGTCATAAAATATATATCCTAAGAGTCAATGTCAAGAACTCGCTATAAAAACCACAAAATAACTAAATTTCGTAACGTTAACAGTATTATATATAAGCGAAATAAAGAAACGTTGAATGACTTGATAATGCACAAAAATGATTTGACAAGCATTGAACAAGTGTTATATCAACCTTTTATTATGATTCTAACATTTATAAATAACCTCTCTCTGTGATAAGGTCATGCAAGTAGACTTTAAACCTGATGTTCTTTATCCTGTGCAGAAGGTTCAATCCTGGTTCCAATCAATACATTTTTAACTGTTTTTAGTATATTAATATATGTATCTGTCGCACAATATTATCAGAATGGTATGTCGATATTCTGAGTCAGAAATAAAACCATATAGCGATTACAGCGCTAGAGAAACACAATCTAACGGTAAAGAAAATCAAAAATGCCATCAACAAAAAAACAGTCGATCTGCATTCGTTCTGAAATTACTACCATCGGACTACCAGACAAAGGGCACTCAGGCACCGCTTCACGGTAGATATTCCACTAATACGCACTAAGCGTTTCGCCTCTACATTTCTTATGCGAACTGCCAAAGAATGGAACGCCTTGCCCGAGTCTGTGTTTCCGCATGAGTACAATCTGGATCTGTTCAAAGCAAGAGTTAATAGGTATCTTATAGGTAAGCGTGCTCCACCGTAGACCGCTTCATCACTTACCATCAGGTGAGATCGTGGTCAAACGCGTGCCTATCCACGATAAAAAAAAGCATCTAAAGAAAACACGGTGATATTCATCACAACTTATTCCAACTCAAGATTAATAAATAAAATTGTACACACGGCTACCGATCAACCTATACATTTCTAGTATAAGCTGGTTTTGCTTTGCACGGAAAGCCTGTACAAGGCGAGGTCATCTTATTCTGAAAATGTATCTGTAAGTAAACAACAAACAACCTACTTACAATAACCATTTACATAGAATATTCTGCAGAGCATCATTACACATTAAACAATACAGTTGTAATATTGTCTATTGCAAGAAATGCGCTTAGAAATGATCGGAGTATTATTGTGATGCGGCAGGTTTGCCGTGGAACCGATTAGTAGCGTCCGCAGCGGTATTTGGAGCAGCGGGCAAAAGTTTGTTTGTTTGTTAGCGCTAATCGCGAGAACTACTAGACAAATTTTAATTTTTTTTATTGTATTTCATAGTCTAACTATCAATAAATGTTTTTTGATATTTAACATTCCGCTAAACTTTACGAAAGCAGAGCTATAAGGTTTTACGCGGGTCAAAGTTCGAGAGCAGCTACTATTTAATATAACGAATTCCATGCGTACAAAGTCGCGGGCAAAAAAGTAAAATAAATTGATTGTGTCTGCCAACAGTACTAAGAAGAGCATTTTAACTAGAGTTGTGCAAGGTTCTTTTGTCATTGTGCAACATAATGATGTGCTGGCTGATGTTTTGTGTATCGGAATGTGTACGATTACTCTCTGTACAGTTGTACACGGATGTGATATGGAGTAACGTATGACTAACGTTATTGTATGATTGGGAATTGTCTATGGTTCAAGTCGGCATGCGCCTAATTTCATGTTGTAGGTAGTTATAGTAGCAACGTTGTAGAGGAACGGTATGTGATGTTCCTAAACCACAAAGGGAGGATACTCCAACAAGGCTAGTAGGTATTGCCTGGCTCGTTAGTATTAGAAGTGGTTTTTATATACACTTGCTGTGAACACTTCGCTATCGCGATTCAGCGCTCTTCGATATTTGTGAGGAGTGTGTCACTTCTGTCTTGAAAATGTCATTCGTCATTTATTATGTGCGGACACCGCCACAAATGTGACCTCCGATATTAAAATGTAAAGACTTCTGTGAACTGTAGCACTATCAGCATATGCATATTATATTTTCCGTTTTATTTTACATATAATTAACCATGTTTCTGTTTTCTATCACGGGTTAAGTAGTTTTGTTTTTTTGTTCAAGGAAAGAAAAAAAAAGGGGCACTGGTGACCTGTAACACAGGTTTTATTTAAACCTACATCAGGCACCAGTCTCTTACATAGGTGAAATTAAGACTTTGTTTGCCTACTTCTTATATGATAAGTTAAAATCTACTTATTAATTTGTAAAGCAAAACCAATTGTGAGGAGAAAATAAACGTTTGATTTATTATTATATTATCTCGCTTTCACAATTTAATATTGGCGTATTGTCGACCACTCCTATTTAATTCCATTAGTCTAGAATACTATTTGATATCTGTAAAATAAGTTTCATTGTTTCAAGTTAATGCCTTGTTGGTCTAGTGATTAGCTTTTGCAACCTCTCACCGCGAGGTGCAATTCCCGGGTCGAGCAAAAGTTTTAATTGGATTTTTTTCGACAGAAACTAGTATTATATTATTTGTCGTATTTTATACTTCTGTCAAACCCTTCTGGGTAGTATAAAAGGTGATTTAATGGTATGACATGTAAGTAAATTCACGAAGTAGAACAAAGATTATTTAAATCTGTACATAAAAATGTTGTTCACAACAATTACTTTTGCGTACTTAACACGTGATAGTATTTACTCGATTAGTGTGTCAATACATGTCCATCACTACAAAAATATAGGGTCATTTAAGAAATACTTACAACATCGCTGATGCATCTCCTTTATGCGCTTCTATATATTGAACCTATTTGTTTACCTTCTTTTTATTTCTACGTTCAATATTTCCATACAAAATTGCATATTGATTTTCGGTGTCCTAAAATCTAAGATGCGATCTTTTTTTAAATTCACTTTCTTAGATTTAGAACGATGAAGCCTCGCCGCTTTCAACTGCGCTGGTGTTGTAGGTTCGATCCCCATATGGGACAAATCTTTGTGTGATTCGCAAATATTTGTTTGTGTGAAATGTATGTTTGTAAACACAGCGCCAGCGGCGACACAGGAGTTATTCATAATAAAAATAAGAAGGTACAACGAAAGGGTCCGGCGGTCCCTACGTCCGGCGCACCCTGGGCAATTCGCGAGTTCTTCAAAGCGAATTGGCTAACCCTTTCACAACGATAGCAAGTCAAAATAAAATTTGACTCAGCCATCGACACGACGAACAAGAACGAAAGGGTTTCGAAAAGTGACAAAAAGACGTAAAGTCTAGTATTTTTAAAATAACCCTCCATAAGTTTCACAAGCTCGAAGGTTGTATCAACCGGCCTTCGTAATTAAAGAAGACGAGTCACAATTACCGTAGTTTATAGCTCCTCTAATTATATGTATTTGATGTTTTCTATACGGCTGTGACGAAATGAGCCTCATTCGTGGTCATTACTCGAATTAATATACCTACGTGTTAGATCGAAAGGTTCCTAATAATGACGGTACTCGATTTTTATAGTGTTCGTGAGAACGGACAATGATACGTACATATATGTCTCTGTGAACTTTTTGCCTAATATGCTACATGAGTATTTGTAATTGATACCAGCCAATGTGAATAGAATGGTACAATTTGTAAGCAATTATTGATAATAAAAAGCCGGTGCGATAGAATTTTTGTGACCTTCGACTTCTATTAGTTTGTTGATGTGGAGTTTGATTTATTTCCTTCTTTCATTTTGCCGCAATGGTTTAGCGTTGCAATTGCCTTCATATGATTTGTGCCTATTTTATTTATTTTTTTCATCTAGAAGTTATAATATTAATATTTTATAGACGGGTCCAACGTATCATTCAATGCTTAAACTGGATATTGAGATTTTTTTTTCAAGCATAATATACAGTAACTATTAAATGACAAAAAGGGAAACGTTGTAGAACAAAATAAAAATTAAAAATAAATTAATAATACCTATTAACAAATTTACAGCTAAGGTAGTATTCCTATAATAATAGCAGTCCTGTATATCTAATACATGTCTCACTGCTGCTTGGGCCTCGTCTCATGTTGAGAAGGGTTAGGCCATAGTCCACCACACCAGCCAAGTGCGGATTGGTAGACTTCACATACCCTCGAGCATTTATAGGCACTCTCAGGCATGCAGGTTTTCTCTTGATGTTTTCCTTCACCGTTAGCGAGAGATAATTTACATGATAAATACCTACATACATATCTTTAAAAAGACGAATCTTAACGATTTACTGAGAGAGGTGTGTGCCGAGGGTTCGAACCCGAGATCTTTGACTTCGCAGTCCTACGATCTCCCGCTCGGCTATCGCTACTATTCCTATACCAAAAGTTAAACACAGGTATTCGACAATACACATAAAATTTAATTTCTCAGCTCTTGGAATAGAAATACTGCGCCATATTTTAAAAGCTTCGCACTAAACTTTCTAACTTGATTGAGTACGTATCGATACTATAATTTAGTAAATTAATTCATGCTATAATTTGAATTCGCTCAGAAGCAGTTCAGAGTTCATGTTTTGCGTAATATTAGTTATGCTTTAATTGGCCAATCATATGTACTAGCTAGTTTCACTTGTTGTGGATTGACGTAAGATTTGCATAACCCTGTAATTGCCATAATTGGATATTAAATTGAGAAATGTTTAAAAAACGAAAGAATGAAAAATTTACTATTTTTAACCGACTTCCCAAAAAGGAGGAGGTTCTCAATTCGGCCGATATGTTTTTTTTCTATGTATGTACATCGATTACGCCTCGGTTAATGGACCGATTCGCGTGATTCTTTGTTCGACGCGAAATAGCTGCCAGGTGGTCCCATAAAAATTTCTTTCAGTTAGGTCTAGTAGTTTTTATTTTATCGGTTTTTTTCTGTAAAATTATATTTCATAAAACGTATTAAATACGTAGAATGTTTTAAAAGTAAGACAATGTAAAGATATGCCATAACATTACTGCTTAATAAAGTATTAAAATAATCAATTGCCATTATCAATAACTACACGTTTGTTCATTCAAACAATAAATTGCTTCAATTGCTGTAATAAAACATATTATTCGAAATTTTTACCGCCACATGTCACTGAAAAAAAGTTTATATAATGTAAACTACAAAAAATATCGGACATCAACTAATAATTGTTATTGATATAACTTTATTAAATTCAAATGATATTGTCAGATGTCTTGGTCACAACAGCTGCCTTTTAATATAAAAAGCTTAGTACAAGTGTATTTTATTTCAAATTTCACATATATTTTTTTACGAACTTACTTATACATGAACTGTCTCTTCATATATCAATATATCAGTTACTTCTGCAGGCAGCATATAATAATAAAATGCCTGGTCGCAGTATATCAATGTTGAAGTTGATATATACAGAAATACATACAAAAGCTCGTGGTCAAACGAATTCAAGTTTACAGGATTATTCGAGATACAGACAGCAAACAAAGTACAGACAACGGGATAAGGCTGTGCGCACTTTGACTACATCTTCGTAAAAAAATTAAAAAACAAATTATTTTTGTACAAAAAAAAAGTAAAAGCAGTAAAAGACATAATTTAACTAAAATAACACATTCCGAGTATTCGAAATTTTATAAAAGATTTCTAGACCATAAAGCCAAATTTAAAAATCGACGCTGCACTTTTTATATATTTTGTCATATTCGTATATTAGTCCTGGGTTGCAGAATTGTCACCATTTAACTATACAATACTTTGACTAACGCCATTATGTGTCTTAACAATTATGAGATAATTTAATTATGTGCCTGATAATAAAAACACATGCATCACGTGCTGAATGCAATAAGGCACAAGCAAAAAAAACATGTAAGTAGTCAGTGTGCACTTATCCTTACCCAACTATATAATACCTACTTATATTACATTCACACCACCTTAGAATAAAATCGAAGAGTAAGCGCGGAGTTATTTAAATTAAGCCACTCATACACTTTATTCTGAGCAAAAACATTCTCGTCGTTAGGACCGCAGAGTTGCATTTATTTATGAAATGTAAATGTATCTGATTGTAATAACAAAACTCGAGCCACCGCTCTCTATATTAAGATGTATTATTTGCATATTGTATGTGAACGTGTGACCGTACTGAGTATTAAGGAGTTAAAGATGTCGCTTGAGAAATTATGACGATTATATTTCTTTGCTTGACAAGTCGAAATCACAAGTCATTTTTAATAGGAGATATGAATGAGGTGAATGCAACGTTGTCAAAATATAGAGATGCAAAAATGAAAACTGCGACAAAAAGCTGTTTTAAAGTGATTTTACAATGTGCCAGTATTAAGCGACAAGCTACAAAATGCAGGTTCTCATATGCATTTTATGAAGAAACGTCAAAATATTTGAGGGAGTTATTAATTTTGAATTTCTGATTGTAATAACAAAACTTCAGCCATTGCTTTGTATAATAAGAAGTGTAATTTTCATATTGTATGTAAACGTGTGATGTGGCTTGAGAAATTATGAATGATATATTTCTTAGCTTGACATGTCAAAATTACAAGTCATTTTTAATGGGAGATATGAATGAGATGAATGCCGCTTCTCAAAATATGTAAAATAGAGATCTCGAAATAGAAATTTAAGCAAATGTCAGATTTACAATGTATGATGGTAGTTTTTATCGACGTATCTCGAAGGCGAAAACTGGTAGCTGTACATAAACAGAATATTTCACCACACACAAACAAAGCAAAAAGTCACCATACAAGTGATTATAATCAACCTATGAATGACAGATACCAGTAGGTACCTACACCAACTAAACTAATTAACCAGTCACCAAGACAAAGCTAACGGTCTAATCAAGACCACACGCCACACGTCCGGTAGCAATCAAATCACAAACTACCCACATCAGTCAATTTTATCATCAGTATATCAATACTAATCAATCATTCTAATATAATAATAAACCTACGACATCGTGATCGACCGGGTCGGCGCGTGCGCAGACCGTTACAAAGGATAACTTGAAAAAAGAAAAAAAAAGTGTTGGAAGGTGTGTCACGTGACGTCACGGATCGTGACTGCACACACATCGATCGTGACTCTTCTGACCAGCCAGATTGTGGTTTAAACGACCCTCAGACGTATAGATAGACAATAGGATAACATTTTTTGGTAAATAACTGTTTTGTTTCGAACTTTTAAATTTTAATGATTTTTTTTTAATTCAGTCTGAAGTATTTGTTTTTAATGAACACGTGTAACACTGTTTTTTGCAGACGTATTTTAACCAAATCTTAACCGGATAATGAGGAAAGAATCGTGTAAAATCATAAAATACTATAAAATATTAGTTCCATTAGTGAACTACAGCGATATTATGAATAAATATTGCATTGATATATAAACAAAATATCATCGATCAAATATTATAATTCAAAAGCACTAGTAAAGCTTATTCACAGCTGTCAACTTATATAAAATACTACCAATCTTTATTAACATTTACTTTGGCGTGACAAAATTGAAATCAACATTATTATTTCCTTGACAACACAATAAGCAGCGGTGAAAATCGTAACTAATTTTGCATACAGAAAGTATGACAACTAGCGCTACAGCAGCTTGCAATGGTCACTGTGGAACGGGTCATTAGTAGTCACGACAGTCTTATCGGTAGAAAGTCGTTCATTCGGTCATTGTTGACTTCATGACGGTATTGCTGGTACAGTTCTGATGGATTTTGGCTACGCAACAGATAATAAGTCACGATTGATTGTCCTATACTTCGGTCATATGGTTATGTATGTGCAAGTTAGAAGCGGTAGCGAGCGAGAGTTAGTAAAAAAATATTGATAATTCACTTTGTAATTATTTATCAATAAACTACAGTTATAATTACTGAGAAGAAATATAAAATTGCTATATCGCTAGTATTTATTTGATGATTTATCACACAAACTTATATAATTATATTATTTCATCACATGTTTACATCAATTAAGGGTAAAATTAACATTTGTGTTGATTACAATTTATTTACGTGCGCGAATTCTAGTTGCTAAAATCTTTAATTAATTTCTTTAAATATTTTATTGAATAATTAAATCTAATCAATCAAATTAGACAACTAATTGAAATAAATTGTAGCTGCATTGAGATTATCATACACACCTTAAATGTGGAATTTTATTACCATTACTCTTAATCAACATTACTCAAAATATTTCTAACTATTCAATCAAACTAGATGCACAGACAAAAAAGGCAAATATCAAATGTTAAATCAGTCATTGCCATGAAACTATACAAATCGTTTTGGTAATTATTTTTGCATATTAATCAACTAACCAATTAGCAGTGAAGAATGCTGAAAAATAAAATCAGTAGATCAAAATGTTTGTTTGCGCATAAATCGTCAATGTATTATTATTATGTATTTTTCTCCGATTAGATGCATTGCTATAACGATGACTTAGGTTAACATTTATTTAATTAAATGTTGGGGTGCATGAAAGGAGCCTCCCCGAGTGACGTACACAACGATTTCCTACGTCCGGCGCACCCAGGGTAATTCGCGAGTTCTCCAAAGCGAATTGGCTAATCCTTTCACCACAATGGCAAGTCATAATACAATTTGACTCAGCCATCGACACGACGAAGAAGAAGAAGTTAAATGGGCGTTCAACAGACATGTTTTTGGCACGTTGTAAAAATTTTATATTCTGAGAAGAAAGCCTAATACCAGCCCGGAGACTTGAAGTTGGCGGGGTCTACACCCCGTAGTTAAAAGTGTCGTAAAGCCGTTGTTCCTGCGTCTGATATCTCTCAAAAGGGCTATGAGAGCGAGGGAATAGAGAACTCTTTTGAGTTACGCGCAGACGTTTGAGCATTATAATATTTCCAGCCACCGCAATTGTCCACAGTAGTGAAATTTCGGCTTCGGCGGCCAATCTCTCAGCAAACTGCGCGCTACATATTATAACGCTCAAGCAGCCAGGAGTACATTATTAGATATATTATACAACATTACAATTAAGCAAAATCTTGCACAACAATTACGTAATAAAAAGTTCATAACTTAGACCACCCATGTCCGTATGTTTGGGCGTATTATAGTCTATCCGATAATCTCATTCATATCCGGCTAATCTATCGTTACATTCAGTGCGGTGGGCGGACACCTTTGACGTAACCAATCGGTTTATACTTTACATTACTTTGCTTATTAATCCTTTAAGTACCCGTTTGTAATCACTTTTAATCTGGGAATATGGAAATAAGACTTCACGCCTTGTGGAAGAGGTTCCCAAACATTTTTAGGTCGCAGTGCACTCACGGGCTTTATATTTAGTCCCACCACGATGGTCTCCGCATGCGAGTTTAATAAATGAAATCACATGAAATTTGAATTTCTGTCAATAAAATATAGACCTATACATTTTTGAAACCGACAGTTTCCCTTATTACAGAACCACGTTACAAGTAAAAGAAAAATAAGTCACATAGAGGCAAAAGATTTCATATCAACGTTAATTTTTGTTTTTTAACTTATGAAAATTATACCCGTCATATTGGACATATTTTCTTCCAGTTACGATGTCGTAAAATGGAAACCGTACTTCGCAATGTTTGAGAACCTCTGCCTTAAGGAACGGGTTAGATAGGTTGTGATGGTAAAAAAAACGGACCTCCCATTGGTCGAGACGCGATGACAGATGGCAGTAACGGTTACTTATGAGGTGTCGATTTTGACCGGTTGGTATGTAAATGAGAACTTGATGACAACGTGAGTAAATGATATGATGTCGTGCTTTTATTTCTACAAGAACATTCTACAAGAACATCATAATAATATAAGTGTAGAAAATATATAATAATTTATATAATGTAAAAGAAAATAGTTTATTTTAGTTAATGTGGTTGCATCCTAGCGTTTACTGGTGGTAGAGCTCTTGTGAATGAGCTCGAGGGCGCCAGCACCACCGTCTCATCATTAACCTGCCGTCAAATAGTAGTGCTTCCATTACTGTGTTCCGGTTTGGTAGTGAGATCAGGCCCTGAAATTACTGGCACATGAGGCATAACACCGTAGTCCTCAGCTGCAGCGACGCATGCAACGCTATTATCTGCTTTTGTGGATTGTTAATGTCCATGGGCTGTACTCCACTTACTATCAGGTGGACTACACGTTCGTTCGCTGTGGGCGTGGTATAAAGAAAAATAACCACATATTCTTCTTTAGTATCTCTTTAAAATGTTTAGAAGAAAGATGCAAGCGCATTAGAATTTTAGCAAAAAAAGTAAAACAACACGTTCCTAATAAGTTTCTTAAGCAAATAACAAGATCGGTCTTAAGAACACGCCCCGATTCATTATCAAGCTCCAAACCCAAGAGTCAGAAATTAGATTTAGAGGGCAATCAGTTCTAGATATCATAAGTAATTAAAGAACAAATACTTCCTCGAAATATTTAAACAACTTATTATTCATGTCTAGTCTGAACAACAAAACCGGTGTATGATCTCATACATTCAAGCATTTAAGCGCCAATATTATATAGAGTACCGACTCAGAAAGATATTGTTCAAATTTAATATGACAGCAAGGTTACACTAGCTGAAAAAAATCTTATTACTTCTGACATTCGGTGACCCGAACTCAAAGGAAAGGGCGTGGTTGTATGACATTCTTTCAACTTTTAAATAGGATCTGACAAAGATATTCGTGCAGTTACTAGAGGCACTTAAAGCTTCCACATCAAAATTTGACATTGTACTGAAATAGAAAAGAAAAAGATACATGGATTGCGTGAAAGAAGATATTGAATAAAATATAGATATGATTTAATATATGGTATTTTATAGTAAATATTGAAGAAAAGAGAATGAGTGATAGCGAGACGGCTGGCTGACGAGAATGGAGGAAAAGGAGGTTTGCGTCGACACTAAATAAAATGGAATAAGGACAAGAATAATAATATAAATGTAATATATACCTAAAGTGTTTAAATCTATATGACGGGCCAGGTCATCCTACTCATCAGTAAATCTCTACTTAGGTAAATATTAACGAATCTTTTACTTAGTTAAAATCAGTAACATTTATAACTGAAAACGTAAAAGCACCTCGTTTTGTATTTCTCGTAGTGTATTTGGAAAGATCTGCAAAAAGTTTTACCACGACATCATGTCATCGCTGTCAAAATTCGTGTAAACTCATCTGTGGTGCAGTTAGTCACGGTTTCCACCAAAGTTGAGGGGAGAGGAAATGTGTTAGAAGAATAACCAGTCAGGTTTAGTATTTCCACATACTCCCTGCTTAACTTCGGTAACGAACCTAATGGTTAGTGTCGGACATCTCCTCTTTGCTTTGGTAAAAACCGGGCCTAATCATACTATTATACTATTATTATAATGAAAATATTCAACACCTCCAAATTACCTAACCTTACCAGCCGCAGAACTAACTTTGCCAATCCATACAATGATTTTAATACAATAGTTCACAGTTCAGCCGCTCACCGGCTCACTCTTCAATCCGGATCCATTTGGCCTTGGACCATATTTTATTGTATCGATATTCATAGTATCGGTTTCGTTCGTATGTCAGACATCTTGTGTTTTTGTTGCGTGTTTCAACTGTTACACGTAAACAAAAACATTGCTGTTTAATCAGTGGCGAGATCTTCAAGTGATTTGAATTTATAGCTGCTATTTACATATGGGTGGAAACACATTGAAATCATACCTCCAGCTTACTCCAATAACTCTAGAATCACCACATCATTAAACAGACAAGAAGAAGACAGGTCAAGGCAGTTATTTCTGGACACTATCTTAAAATAACCAGGTTATAAGAATCAGTAGTATGACGTAGGATCACGCTATTTCCCTCACAAAAGCGACAAAGTTCCAGGAAGTCTTTCTTACCATCTTCTGTATTCTTTTGGGAATGAGCAGATCTAAACTTTGAAAATACCTCAGTCAAGAACGGACTGATCTATTTAGGTATTGATGTTACACATGACATTACAGATGTAGGTATGACCTACACACGAATACCGATCTACCTATAGGTACATTTCCAGTGTAAGTTGGTTCGCGTTGGCTTCCCGTGCAGTCTGTATATTTAAAAGTTTTTTTTTCCTACTCTAAGTGTAACTTGACCTAAGTTATGCAGTCTCACCTATAAGATAGCAGCCATGAATGTCTACGAAAACAATGAGTAGTAAAAATAGTGCAATATGGTTGCGTAAAAACTTTAATCTGCTTTACAAGATATATTCAAATGACGTCTGAGCTGTAGGTCAGATCGTATCGACGAAAATGGAGCGCCACTATTGTATGACAATGTTATTTTGAATAATATTTTGTATTACTATAATGCTAATTTGATAGTAGATGTTTGTAACAAGCCTTATAGATCTGCTATAGTAAACCACGAGGCTATTTACCGAGTACAATTAAGCTTCAGCCAATTAATCAAAATAGTAGCTATTTCAGAACAATAAAAAAAAACAATCAATCAATCAATCATTTTTTTTTAACTGGGAAATGCCTGACGTATACCATCGAACCAGGCAAAGTCGCTGGTTATGTCCGAGTTGCACGGACTAGAACCCAGTGAGTTTTGTAGACGTGCGCATGGACGCTAGCACACAGGAATAGAAAAAACTTCTAGTCAATCAATTCTGCGTGACTTCTAGTTATTTCATCTTCTTCATCGCTATTACATCTCGTGAAACATGCACGAAGGATACATTCTTCGTCATTTGACTTAATGATCGAAATTGAAAGATACTTAATCCTAAGAACTGTTGTTTGATGACATACATCGAATTATGCCTGTATTCCACGAAGGTCGACAGACATGATGGAACTTAATTACTATTTATGCGAATATAGGAAAGGGCCTTATCGCCCAATATTTAAGAAAAAGAAAAAAGAAAATTTCATTGGCACAAAACAAAAAAGAAGCAATATAAGAAATACAGTGAAATAAAGTAATACAGTCTGTACCAATAGGCCAGCAGCTCAGCATAATGCTAAGTGACTGCAATGAAATACAGTCACCTAACGCTGATTTTCAGCTGGAGCCCACGAGTGCCGTACGCTAAAAACTACTAAAAATAAATTTAATAATAATAAATGTCCGTTGAATTTAAAAAAGAAAAAGAAAGGATACACCATATATAAATAAATAAATATTTATGACTATATTTAAGTTTTCTATAAAAATATATTTTGTTCCAGGTGATACTAGTGCGAGGTCACTACGTATCCTACCTGCCTCTTTGCAGCCGCAACGAGCCGGTGTTCCTGTGCGTGTGCACCCCGCTGGCCATGCCGGAGACTCGCGAGTGCGTGGTGCATGGAGCCACCAACGTCTTCACCACCGTGCATGCCATGGACATGAAGATACTGCATATTGATACCAAGTAAGTAGAAATGGTTAAATTGATGGATTGCATTGATGATGAATTAATAAATGAATGATTGAAGACTCTGAGTCAGAAGGTTAAAGAGACATCCGAAAATTGTGCCATTCAACCAACGCATCATCCAACGGGATCCCTTTTTTCGCATAGTTAAGTTTAGCATAACATGTCCCGCATAATCAAATAATACTTCACTTGCAATAACTATGATTTTGCATAATGTTAATATGCTAAAAAAAAGATACGAAAAAAGATATGCCAAATTAATATTATGCGTAACTATCATTATGTCAAATGAAGGTAAGTAGGTATGCGAAGTTAAATTATGCTAAATAAAATTATGGAAAACAATGGAGAACCTTATTCGACGACCATTCAAATCCTGTAAAAAATGTGTAACTTTTGTCCAAATCGTAATAAGGATAGGTTGAATTTTTTAGCATATAACATCGTAACTCCACCATCTATTCTATTCTGTAGATAGTGTAGGTATAGTTATGAATTTGAGTATCCAATTATATCATCATGTGAACATCTCCGTTGGCTATATCCTTTGTATCATACAGTTTCTACGTAAAAAAATGCCATCGCTAGAAAATTTTAAGCTTATCTATAGCTTAGTGTTCTCATATCCTTGAAATCTTTAGTTGTGGAACACCCTCAGTACAACAACTCAATCTAGAGCTCATACATGAAAACAAACAGCACACACAACCGCAGTGGTTCAAGGCAGTGTTGACAATAAACAATAGCAACACAAACTGTCACAGTAGCCCACTGTCCATCAAACAGGACAGATGCATGACAACATCTCTATTGAAAATCTTCATATTCATGAGTAGTGTTGCCAGCTCTCTTTAAGATACATTTGGGACAGTGTCAAATATTTTAAAATCGACGTACAGTAAATCATACTTTTTGTCGACAGGTATGAGTCATATTAGGACTCTTATATACATATATACTTGGTAAATATCAATATGTTTTCCTACTTCGTTAATGCTAAATGTTTTTGGTATTTTTTACGACGGCTCATGTTAGACATCAATCTAGAAGTCAGTGAGTTAAATTATGTACATGGAAGTCGTTGCTTTTATTCTTTGTAATCATCATCTCATTTATGTTATCGTCGCATATAAGTAAATTGCGATGATGTGATAAAGACACAGAAGGGGAGAGACACATACTTTCCAACTCCACTATATACTTCTGATTAAATTCGTGGCGGGTTCCAAGACAATTTTAATTCTTCCTGGGATTGCCCGTGTGTCATGCACGGTGCCTTTCAGTTGGTTACCGCTGTAGATCCTGGCGTCACAGGAGTCACAGTGGTGGGCGTGTGGGTGGGATTATATCCCGCAAATGACACAGAAAGGGCTACATGGAATTTAAGTCTACATTAGACAGATTGCAGTCTAACCAATGTAAACTGGACTAAGGACTTTAGGATTGTGATAATAATCACGTACTACAGAACTGGAAATTAAAATGTCTCACAAAGTCGTCAAACCTTGGCAACACTATCTTCAGTGACGTCACTCAACTGAATGGCACGAAATAATAAGACGACTATAATATGCAATGGTAAAGTGACTGTCTCAGTTTAGTGTGTACAGACCACACATCAACCTATAATTGCCAGTATACGATGGTCTTGCGTTGTGTAGATGGTCTTACAATGCAAGACCAGCTAAAACTGGAAATGTATAGGTCGATCGGTAGCCATGTGTACAAATAATCTGACATTTTTTATGCAGCTGTCTGGTTGTAATGCATTTTATGCGGAGCTGTGGAGGCGTTGCTAGTGACGAATAAAAAATAGACACCTTTGTTTTAATCTAGTACCTGCAGCTGGACAACAAATGTATTGAATATGTTTCCTTTTTGATCGTAAAGTAAATAGTCTGAAAAAACTTAACACCTTTGTATATTTCAGACAATCAAAAGGTATAAGCGGATATTAAGTATTTTGCCTACGTTGGGATACTAGAATTACACTTCTCATTTTGAATTCCGATATTTATCTTTTTTGCTATAGCATATCAACAAGATCTTCGCAAAATGGATTTTATTCTAATCTTTATTTACAAAGAAGTATACATAATATACTTATAATATCTTAAATTAAATTAGCCTAATAACTTAAACTAAACTTAATAAGTCACTGTCAGAAGGCCTCGTTCCCAAAATGCTGCCAGCAAAAAAAAAAGGATTAAAATGTCCATAAAGATCTACCTCAATGGTCTAGTGGTTAGCGCCTCTCACCGCGTCTCAGGTCTCAGGTTCGATTGCCGGGTCGGGCAAAGTGTTATTTGTAAACTTTTCGTCAGATAGTTCACAATAGCAGCACGTAGTTGGAAATGTGCCCGGTAGAGAGTGATAGGATCATGCCCTATCTCATGTGACCTACACAACAGGTGAAATGTGGGTGTTGTACACCTCTGCCACACCCTTGTGGGTAATATAGGCGTGATGTTGGTAGTGTTCATTTCTACGAGTGCCGATTAGGCAGAGGTACGGCTATGAATACTCATTCCCTCTAACTCGGCCTCAGTAGCTTATACGTCAATTTTACTACCTATTTATCATAAGATAAATAAGTAATTCTTACGTAAAGCCAAGAACATTAATTCACAGAATTAATAACCTCATAATTAACGTCAAACTTATTCAGTATCGTTTCCATTGCACTATATTTCCGTGATATCTGTCCAAGTGTTGAAATGTAAACACAGGCTTGTCACTTGCTAGACTCGGAGGAACTTTGCATACAATGACAGGCTTACAAGCTCCTGTGAAACTTTGTATAGTTTGTATTAGAGCGGTGCGCTCAGACCTTTGATATTTTACGCAATTCATTATTGTACTTAAATATTACGCGGTCTAATGGTACTGTTCGCAGGTATTTAAAGAGCTGATAAAAGCTAGCCGCAATTAATTTTAAATGGGTATCTGTAAAATAAATGTTTGTTTTAGACTCAATTTCTGTTTGAGAAGCACAAAAAGGTAGAACACAGATATCTGAGTAGAACTCATATTTTTGCAAAGTAATGCAAAATAAATATCGAGACGTAAGGGTACTTTTGGATTGGCCTTTCTTATTCTAATGCCTCCGCTGCTTGCATCAATAATTGTCACTTTACCTAATACGCTACAATGTAATTAACAATAGAGAATATTCATTAGTTGTTTTAATCACACTTGTTTTAGTAGCGATGACAAATAAAATATAAAAAATGGCCAGGAAATACGGCTTAAAAAAGCATTATTAACTTTAAATTACGCACTGATTACGCATTGAGATCTAATATAAACTCCGTGTTAAATGCCGTTTTGCTAGAAATATATTAAAACTGATATTAGATGGTTTATATCTTTTTCAAATTACATAGTTATTCAAACAAAGATTTACCGAACTGTTTATTACATAAATGGGTAACTATTGAGAAATAAAAAAAAATATGTTTTTTTTTTATTATCATCCTCACTGTTCTTACACTTAACTTTAACCCTTCTGATAAATATAATAGACACAAGATACCGTAATCTAATGTGACTACTAACCCATTAATTCTATGCCATATAGTTAATTCAATTAATTCAGATAAAGGATAACATAGTTAACTGGCAGTAATGCGATAAAACTGTTTAGTACATTTGATTTATGATGGACGTGTTATAATGATGTAAGATGATGTAAAGTTATTGAATAGTGCATATTTATGGATATATGTCTATGTATATAAATATATCTATTATGTTCTTTGCTATATGTGTTTCGGTCTTGTTACTTCAAAAGTTTTATAATAATCAGCTCAATTGTCATCAAACTACAACCTTTTTTGGCATAAAAATAACCATAAATGTTTATAATCTATACGTATAATTACATTGAAAATTTGCCATATCTGTACATTTGAGATATTTAAGAAATCTTGTAACAGCAATGAAGACAAAATATTTTTTTTTTAAATTTTTGTCTGTTAGCGCATCACGCAAAAACGACTGCATAGAATTGGATGCGGTTTTCACAGTCGTTTAGCTAGAGATCTAATTTCAAAACTGCTTTAATATGTTTCATCTTTGTATTTTATGCCAAAAGAGGTAAATTTGGGGTGCAAGTTTATTTGGGAGATTCGAGAATATTAAAGGAAAATGCGTAGAATTCTGCAGGTTCTTTACATGACGTAACTTTTCTGAACAGTAAGAATTTTTTTGGTAGTATCACTCCCCAAGGGGGTGAATTGGGGTTGTAAGTTAATATAGAAAATAAGTCAATTTTGAAATTATTTTTACGAAATTCTGCACATAGGTTCCCTAAACGACATAAATTTATATGGGTAGATTTTTTCATAAATTCCTCGCCACATTATGCTTAACCTAAGATATTATCAATATCGCACAAATAACTTACCTACTTTAAATATTTACAAGTTACTTAGCATATTCTTGGAACACGACTTTGAATGCATGATGGTACTTTATTAATTAACGAACAAGCTTATAAGTTGTATTGCGTCTCATAAACTGAGCTATGATTTAAAATGTTATGTAAAATTAATCACGCGCATCCATATGTCACAAACCTTATGCATGTGGCTGTAAAGTTGTAATTAGTGATTTACAAAAAACATCCATGTTTTAACAACATTAAAATTTCATTCACATCACGCATTAGTAATATCTCATTATAATTGATTGTAAATAGCAACTAACCTAAATGTAATATAACGATTAAAGTATGCAAAGTTTCTATAAAATAAATACACTAAGAATAGAGCGCTTAAATTTTTTTTTACAAGTTTTTTTCTTAAATTTAAATTATCAGTTTGAGCACTGAATTAATGCTAATTTACTGTGTGATTGGATAAAAAGCAATTGTTCGAAATTTGCCAATTAAGGAGACAAACATCGTCAGAATACATTTAAAGACAGCCAAAATGACTTATTGATAATGTTTATAGCATTTAGCTATGCTTAGCAAATTATACTAAGAAACAGTTAAGAAAATGACGTCATATTCTTCCGATTGTCACGTAATGAAGAACATACAGTTGAGAAATTTATGATCCCGGCAAGAGGTGACCGTAGCTAGTGGTCTAGAGCGGCTGCCTGGATTCAAAGGTCGCAAGTTCAAATCCTGCCAGTCCCATAATTATTTAAACTGTTTCTTAGTATAGCAAAAATAATGCTTATCATAGTGTCTATTAGAAATAACTCACTACAACAAATATACATGGTAAATATTCTGACGTGCAGGTTTCCTCACGATGTTTTCCATCACTGTTAGCAAGCGACAATTTACATGATTAATACACACAAATCTTCGAAAAGAGGAATCTTAACGATTTATTGACAAAGGTACAAATAACCATATTTAGTATCAAACCTTATATATTGTCTATTTTTAAAAAATCCCTATAACGTCACTTTACAGCAACACACACATGCACTCATAATGGTATATTTGCATCTGGCAGTCATAAACATTATTGTGCTGTCTTTAGACACATTATGCGGCTTTCAATGAGTCGGCCAACATGTAAATATGTCGAGTTATGAACTCATGAGTGACTTGCGATTTAACGATTGCGCCACAGGTGTACCTTTTAAGATAATATTATGTCATTACAAGATGAAGAGGATAAATGCGATTGGGATTCTTCTTTATGAAGCTGTTAGAAGGTTTTAATTAATTTATGTATAAATTTAAATAAAATTAAATTTGGATTTTTTTTTACATTAGTTAGAACGCCAGAAGCAATTACACTATCCATAAGTCCCAATGACAAAGCCACACATTCACTCACTCAAGCACACCCAGTCTCAGAACAAATATTTGCGAATTACACAAAGATTTGTCCCATGTAGGGATCGAACCCACAACACTAGTGCAGTGGAGAGCGGCGAGGCGACCGCTTTAACCACTACAACACACGTGCAGACATTATGCATGTGAGATTAGGTAAATCTTCTTCATCTTACATGTCAATGGCATTACGGTTTCTCATTTTTTATTTAAATTGATTTTGACCTAGGAGGCAGCAACTTGTACTCCCTAGCTTACGGATTGCATTAGGTCTTCACGGGCACTAGGTAAATAGTTGCCGTACATAATCTGAATTTTATCATTAACAAATAACTATTTAAAATTGGTTTTTATAATCTCGTGCTTAGCATAACGAAAACTGTGTGTAAACTTAAAATAAAACTTAAAAAAACGTAAGATACTAATATTACCATCCCTTTATATCTATCACAGTGCAATACTAGCTAGGAATAAACTTGATAATTATGTTAAAATGAGATCCAAACGTAATAACGGTAGACTTGTAGAAATAACTCGAAATACTACATTATACAGCAAAAGTATATTCTGCATGGCTCCGAAGATTTACAACGCCATTTCGCAATGTATCAAAAGTATTGAACAATTTAATTTACTTTTGTACATTTTTACTTTTAAAAAATGACACGAAAATTTTGCATGCCTTTAATAGGCAAGATATGGATAAAAACCATGTAATATTTACCTATATACCACCTTTGTTACCCATATTTTGCAAATAAAGAATTTTGATTTTGATTTTGATTTTAAATATACTTATATATTAAAATTAACTTAATGACTGGCAGCTACCCCAACGATTTCTGGAAAGGGTAACTATAGGCTGACCGTTTAACTGAGTCGTCGCCTGTAATTGTAATTACATTCATTTTCCTATTATGTCACATATCTTAGGAAATATCTTGGTGCATTTCATCTCCTGTATATTTCATTAAGTGCCCCCACCACCCGCGCCCTGTCTCAGTCCCCTTTGTCGTCATACTTTCGCGCCCCTGTACCGCGCAGGCGAGGACTCAGTTAAACGGTCAGCCTATATAATTTTAATTTTTATTAACTTTGAAGACGGTAATCCATATTTCAACGGAATCCTCCAATTTCATTAATGGCGAGTGATATTTTATAGTTAATGAATAAAAACGTTTTATCAATTCAAATTACGGACAGGGTTTTTGTTTAGTATTAGCTGCGCCCAGCGTTTTAACCCGCGAACAAAAGTAGCCTATGTAAGTACATCTATGGTCCCATCTACCTCCATAATATCAAATTTCATTAAAATCGATCCAGCTGTTCACGCGTAATGTCGTAACCAAGGAAAATAGTGATTCATTATTATATTATATTTAAGTATCCCGACCAAATACGTACTTAATTTTGACATTAACCACAAACCATAGTCTTGAAATGTTCAACAATTTTGACTACTGACATTTAGACCAAGACTAAATTTTGCAATTAGGTTACCTTAAATGCTTAAGGCTAAAGCAGAAATATTGATAAGCTCTTAAAATTTTAAATCTTTTTGCGAAGCCAACATGATTGTCCATCTTGTATCTTTTGTCAATCTATTATCCGCAGATGCCAAGCGATAATGAACTTTATCGTATCACAATAAGAGTCATTAACATATCTAATCAGTATTTTGATTATAATCAGTATTTACTTTTTGCTAAGTAGTCAATTCAAGAGTTTTTTTAATAAAGTAGGTCATTGGCAACATTTAAATAGTGTTAATTACTCGTTTCATTTATCCAAATATTAACTAGCCTCTGTCATTCTCTAAAATGGCAAGTGATACGGTTGATAAGAGATATAATTTTAATATTATAATTAGGTGCTATATAGATTTTATATTTGCATTAAAAGATATGCCAGAATGAAAAATTAAGGCATGATTACTGAGATGATAATGGTTAGATATTATACCGGATGTCATATTAAAACGGGACAGTTTGTGTCCAATGCTCTATCATTTAGAAATGAAAGTATGTTGAGAACTTGAGAGTCCGCCTAATATGTTTTAATATCAGACGTCTTTTTTAGCATCAAAGAAACGTTGTAGTACACTACTATCTATCTGACCCATCATAGAAGGTATACATTGACCACATTAAAATCTATTAGATTATTAAGCATTCTGAGAATATTAAACAAATTAATAATGGCTTAAGGTGCTCCCAGACTCGAGTCAAATCGAGTGCGTAATATTTAACAATACATACTGTTTCTTAGTATAATTTGCTAAGCATAGCTTTATGCTAACGTTCGCCGGCCAAGGAGCACCTTTAAAGGTATCAAGGGACTTTTACTGAGGTGTAAAATCAATGTTAAAGTAGTGATAACAAGTGCGAAATATGATTTGTCGCGTTTTTGTCATATTTTTGTTTGGGGAAACATGTCAAAGAAGCGACAAAACCTATCTCGCACTCGGCCAGCTATCTTAAACCGGCTGGTATATCGCGTTTTAGTCATAATTTTTGTATGGGGAAACATGTCAAAAAAGCGACAAAACGCGCTTGGCTAGCTGTCTTATGCTATCTCGGTTGATCTAGTATTTGTCAAAATTCCCAAGGCGACGGCAGTGAAAAACAAATAAACTGGTGGTCTTTTTTCCATCCAAGTAGACAATCAATATTAAAATAACGTAACCAATATTTAGAAAGGTTACCATTAGCCAAACAATTGGACAAACCCGAACGATTAAAAGTAAAACATAATGAACTTGACATCACAATCAGTTAGGTCATCTCATCAATCACTCGCAACCTTGAACATAACGGGTTCGATGCCGTTCTGTTTGCATAACTACTCTGATTTCTTATTAATTATTCCTTTTGTTAGTTCGTTATGGAATGATATTGTTTATAATTTATATTGCTTGTTTATTTACTTTCGATTTGGATAATGGTTGAGGAGTTTTCAAGGCTTAATTCACTTTTATGGGCCCCATTGTCCCATTGTTGGGCAAAGGTCTCCCTCAAAGACTTCCATTCTTCCCTATCCGTAGCTTTTTCCTGCCAGTTTTCCAGAAAAACTACTAATAATAATCATTACATTTAGAGTGAACTGTTTATCGTGCCTCTGTGCTGTTGGCTTCGGCCCCACACATGCCTACCAAACATGGTAACATAAACCACAAATAATAATAATAATAAAGCTTTATTTAATTCCACACAAACAAAATACTAAAAAGAATATATTAAAAAAGTACTATCTAAATCTAAATATACTAATATAAAATACCCTACGCCATAGAAGAGCATATTTTAGGGTACCCAAAATTTGCCACGGGCTAGTTTTTCTAAACCTTCGCTGACCTTTAATCCATTCATTGGTCCATCTGTCTTATAGCGGGCTGTATTTCATTAAAATAGACAGTATTAATTTTCACAAAAGACATCTTCCATTGCCGCTAGAACAACTAAAAAAAACTGTTATTATTTCTTTAATGTTAATTTTTATCGAGCACTTAGTTATATTAATTTGTTTTTGTTTGTGTGTCCAGTAGCGAATGGCATCTTGGCTGGGAACGCAGTTCTTTACATGGAGTGAGCTGGTATCATCTCCTGCATCCTGACTGCTGTAAAGAGGCCCAGAGCAAACATCGGTTGAGTAAGTAATATATTGCCTTTCATTATTGTTTCTATATAAAAATACGATGGTCGTGGCTTAGACAATACTTTGGACTTTAAGTTAAAGATTTTAGCCCCTTTTAAGTTAAGTAAGTTAAATTAAGTATAATGGGCTTTTTACACGTTTAGCGCACTGTCCACGTTTGTTGAAATTTCAAAAAGTAATTAGATAAATGTGACGCAGCACAATTTCTATGAAAAATGTAACGTCGAGCGAGACTGACGATAGATACGATGCACCAATTCGCACCTATGCGTACCTTTATAAGACATTAATCAACCCGTATGGCCGTTTCTTAGCTTTAAACTGATTAATACAAAAAACAGTACATACAAATAAACCCAAAACTGTTGTATTATATTATTTCAAAACACCTAACGTGTAATAGTTAAATGAAGAGCTCGTGTGCAATAAACCCGTCAATCTAGCCGCTAAATGCACGTTTAATAGATTTCAGAACATCAGCCTATCTATTGTATTTGATTAATGATATGTATTATCTTTTATGCACTAGACTTCACTGGGATATGGCACCGTGGGAAGTTTTATAATAGTGAAGACTTAATTTAACTTTAAAGCATTATTTTTTCTGTTTCTTCAGCACAGCTTCCACTCTTTACATTTAAAATTGACTATAACGTAGTTATTAACATAGAAGAGTCAATTTCTTTGTCTTGTTGATAATGACGTCATAGTCGAATTAAAATGACAGAGTGCAATTTTTTTCTGTTCCGATAGCACACAAGCTGTGCGGAGTGAAAAATCTGTGCTGGCTGGGTAAATCTTATAATTAGTATATATTTCCTCAGCTGCAGCGACGCATCTATAATCTGCTTTTGTGGATTGTTGATGTCCATGGACTCCACTTACCATCAGGTGGACTACACGTTCGTTCGCTGTGGGCGTAGAACTAAAAAAAAAAAAAATTAGATTTGAAAGAAGGCTTTGAGTTTAATTTATATTTAGAGTAGCTGACCTAGCAGACGCTCTTAACTATGAATACATTCTATTTGACCATATTTTTCAATATGCATTTATGTCAAATAAGGTTACATTAAAAAGTTTATATTTTTAAAAGCGCTAAGACTAAATTAGCAAATACTTAGAAAATGTTATACGATGGAAGTTAAGTATTCTAGAATTTTCAATTTTTCCACGTAATTTCCTTATTTTTTCACACGTCTTGCCGTGACCAGGAGAAAATAAGGATTAATTTATATATAAAGATATAAATGCGAATTGTACCGCCCTTTTAATGATAGCAAAAAATGGTGCCAGCTACTTTTTGGCCGTAGCAAAATATAAAAAAATATATAAAAACAAAGCTAGGATGAGTAGTTTATAGCACCTAAGTAAATTTCTTTTTTTTATTTATTGCGATTATTCTATGCAAAACCATTAACATTATCCTCATCCCATAAAACAATATACATTATCTACCATCATAACTAGGTCAGGTACACCATAGTTGCAAAGGCGTGTTGCAAAAGATTTAATCGTCAATCTCAAACATCGTGTGCGATCTCTCGATAACCCACGACAGTACAGTCGACGAAAATTATATGTGATTTTGAAGGTGGCGCCGATTTTTAGTTAGAGATTTATTCACGTGGTACGCCAAACAGCATCGCTAGCGTGGCACCATACCATCCTGGATAATATAGTCTATGTGTATATAAGTGAAAATTAAGCTTTTTAACGGTAAAAGAATGTTTAAAATAAGTACGTTATAGTTTTTGTATTAGATCGTTATAAAAACCAACTTACAAACTTACTTAATAACTCAAATCTGTAAATGTTGTACAACCAAAGCTTAATCTATAAATATTTCATCAAATTAATTCTATCAAGTAGCCAACGCAAGGGAAAATGGAAATAAAATACATTTATTTGCGTGGGTTTAATAGATCAATGGCGTGGGATAAAGAAGGAAGGGCACCTTAGAACAAAAGACATCAACGCGCTCGCTCGTTCCCGTAAACATTAGACGACGCAAGGCTTATGTTTGAAAATTATACTCTTTAATTTTAAATAAACGTTTAAAATTTCAAAGGCTCTCACCCACGATCTACTTTTTGTAGGACGTGTGTGTCAGTGCATACATTTCCAAACGTTATATTTTTCTTCTTCAGAAAATTAGTTACTGAATATTTAGCGGTCGTGGGCGAAAGCACTTTAATTTATATAATTCGATTTTAAAAAAATCTTCATTAAAACTCGATCTGTATGTTTTTAATCCTTATACAAATGTAAACGACGTCTGATAAAGATCCATAATAATTAATAACTGAAAATGGCAATTTGCATAAATTTATTTATCCGACTGTACAAAAGCGTTTATACAAACTTATCTGCGTGAACCTCACACGTCAGAGAAAGTTGACGCGACGTGACGATGTTGTGTGAACCTTCCCTACGTGAGCGGTTTAATCGACTAAATCATGCACAACACTTAATAATATGGTTTATGTCAGGTGTAAAGATAAAATAATAACACAATAGAAGTGATGGAACCATAGACAATTCGAAGCAATATTCTAATTTCAAATGGCTTTAAATTCTGTATTGTTTTTAATTTTTTGTAATATTTTAAAGCAAATTTTAGCTTTGCTATGCTTTTTTGTATTTTATATAATATTAAAGTTGAAAAATTAAGAATCCAGCAGGACTCGAACCTGCACCCTCTGGGTATACGCCCCAAGTGCTTTGCCAATTTAGCTATGGATTCGTATGCTACTGGACTCGAAATTTCTCAACTCTTTCAAAGAGTTGAGAAATTTCGAGTCTTTCAAAGAGTTGAGAAATTTCGAGTCCAGCAGCATACGAATCCATAGCTGAATTGGCAAAGCAGTTTTTAAATTTGTTCAAATACGCTCTAATTTTAAATTAAACTTTTCTAAAAAAACTTCTATCGTGGTATTGATATGGATAATACCGTTACAATAAAGGTATCAAACATGATATATCAGTTATTAATTACATATTTTATGACTAGATTATATCTTGGGTCTTTTGTCAATAGTGTCAGTCCTGTCAGATTACTATTAAGTCCATATTTTAAATTAGATACGTAATTACATGTACCCAATTAAATTCGAGTACAGGCACAGGTTTTATACACTTTCGAACGATTAATGCCAAAATAAAACATCAGATCATAAATCAAAACGTCAACTCCATGACGGATATGCATTTTAAAGTGATAAATAACGTAAAAACCAGTAAACACTTAAACTTGATTGATTAAGCTTGAAAAACAGTGACTGAAAGCTGATTGAATACGGCCCTCATAACTTGAGTGTTGAGCATTTAATCTAAATACACGCCTATTTCCACTTAGCAAGAATTAATTACGACAATTTACTTTCATATCATTATGTCATTCGTTAAGGCGAGCGTGGGCTGAGCTCTGAATGCAACTCGCAAATCAACTAAACATACACCCAGGGAATAAATGCAAACATTCACCAACCTACAATCCCAGCACTAGTTATCAATCTTTCTCTAAAACCAACAGTCTAGATTACACAAATGATCGTCTGGTATTAACCCTCATTACTCTCTGACAAGCAAGCGAGTTCGAAATTCAAAATGATTTACCTGTCACTTTGACATAAGACGTATATTCGAACGACAGCATAGACTACAAAGTTTGTCGAATCGGAAACGTACTTGGCAATGCATCGAGTCGAGTCATCATTCGAGTGATTCGATAATCGGTAATGACAAGGACGGGTTGGCTGTGTGCGGTGACCTTTGGAAATTGTACTGGGTCTGATTTAGCAGCGACTGGTTTGATTGTTGTATCATTAGTTTTTGTTGTTGATCTCTGTACTATATGTGTACCTACTATTATTGTAGGTAGTTAGACAAGATACCTATTTTTTATGTTGAGGCCACAATAATTCCAGCTGTTTATTGGCAGGTGAATAAATTTTATTATGTAAACAAATATGATACAAATAAATAGGAATAATTAGCTTTGATTTACCCAACATTACTATTCAAAGCAGTATCATATTTTACAACTATGATTAACGAAGCAGTCATCGTAAAATCAATTAACATGGTTTAAAACAAGTAGGATTTCTCATTACCATTAATAATACGTTTCTCATCAGAAACTTTGTAACATACTAGCGACTCAATGCGGTTTCACCCCTGTCAAATGATATTTAACTTTATGATACTATGGATCAAATAAGATCAGATTTAATGAGTTTCATTCGCCTGAGTATTAACGACATTTTCAAAAAAAAAATTGTTCATAATAGGGAATATGGGTTAAATAATTAATTATTTTTATTTCTAATACCTTTTATTAAATAAATATTTACTAATATTTAAGCAAACTAAATATAAATTAAAGATTAATAACTAAATATAAAAGACAAATTAAATGACTAATAATAAAACTATAACACACACACACACACACACATACAATCAATAAATTAATAAAATGAAATAAAATAATAAAACACATTATGCGTCATAAAATTCCTCCGCATCACTGTCCACAGCGGATACCGTGGCCAGAAGGCTGGCAGCATTGCCACATTGAATGGCAATGCTTATTCGCTGGGCAAAGTAAAAACCAGCCCTCTGGTCGCGAGAAGCGTGTCGATTAGGCGCTTTGCAATATCTTTAAATAAAGCCCGAGCACTCGGACCCCTTAATTCATCCAATATGGCTGAAAAACCTGTTCTAATTTGACTGCATAGTACCTAGCTTTTAAAACCTGACTTAAGTCAGGCTATTGTATTCAGATAGAATTACCCATTTTTGATTAATAGTTCTGGAAATTACCAGAAATTACTGGAATTAGTATTATAATAACACTGATTTAAAATAAGGTCGATTTCTCAGTGGTCAGCGCGGTATCCGCGCAGTAATATTCTCATAGACTCACTCGGTTTGTTTCGTTATATTTTATGTATAAGAATAATTTACTGCCTGGATGGTCTAATGGTAAGCGTTTGCGCCCACCGCGTCTCGGGTTTGATTCCCGTGTCGGGCAAAGTATTATTTGTGAATTTTCCGACAGGCAATTTTCAAAAAATTCACAATAGCAGCCCGGACTTGGAATTGTTCCCGGTGGTTGGCGATAGGCTCACCCCCTCTCCCATGGGACATAAACATAACAGGTGAAATATTGGTATTGTACACCTCTGCCACACTCTAATAGATTATATAGGCGTGATTTTTAGTTATGCAAATATTTTATTGCACCGACCAATGAAAGAACGGCCTAAGGATAATTTTGTACTGTCAAATGTTTACAGCTTTACAAGCAAAAGTTTCTTAGTACAATAAAATACTGCAATTTAATTACATTAGCTATCATAATAACAGTAAATGATTGCAGTGTCGTGTCATTTAATGGATGAAATGAGACATAATTTGAAAGCGTGAGGCAACGGAAATTTGAAAATAAGCTTTTGACTAAAGAAGTCATCGTGTTGTCTAGAATCTTAAATTACTTCGAGCTTTCTCAATATGACATTTGTGTCGTGTAGTGAAGGTAATTTCTGAAGTTCTAACATTAGCTCTTCAGTTCACATGGTGATATATTTATGTAGACACTGCAAAAGGGTTTCGCTAAAGGATGTTTTAACTTAATATTATCACTCTTTATTGTCCACTAAATTAGTTACGAAAGTTCAAAAATTTTAAAGTTTTAAAAAATAAATTTAAAAACACTCTAGCGGTAATCTCTTCCAGACTACAATTGGATGGCGATAATCGAAAAAGAGAAAGAAAAGGTAGTTTACTTTACTGGGTTATCTACACCAACAGTTGTAACTAACTGGTCAATCAGCTTATTATATCCTTAAAAACTGACAAACAAACAAACTCACTATCACGCTAATAATACCTGTCTAGATCAGCCCCTTTAGCACGGTTTGCTACTCTTGACATTAATATTCGACTATAACTAGTCATTCAATCAATTTAATTTATATTTTGATGCTTCTATGTGTTTAACTTAGTCATAGTTTAAGCCATGCTTAGGGGATGTATCAGATCAGTTAGCAACAAAAGTTACAACAACGAAATAATTACGATTCTGAGGAATAAGTGACTTTAAAATTTTGTTTATGTGTAGCTACTTCTGTTGCTGACTGTATCTATCTATCATCATTTCATAGTGCATTTCATATCTATCTGTACGTAGTGAACAAATATTTATTCATTTATTAAATGAGATACTCATTACGCTAACAGTAAACTAATACGCACTATAAGCTAGGTATTCAATATTATGACATAAATAAATTACATAATATTACAATTTGATTGCATTACAAATGGAGACATATTTTTAAAAAATCGGCAAACTTTATGTAAAAAATATCTATGATTTGTTAACTTTCCTAAGTTTATTTTAATTTAAAAACATCTCATAAGTAGAATAATACTACTGGTAAATGTTGCCACCTTATCCTATTCAAATTGTCTCATTTAGATAATCTCACCGATACAAATACTCATTACCATTCTTCGTCAGTTATGAATTTATTACGAACGGCAATCAGATACCTATATCTCTCATTAATCGTCGTTAGCCAGTTACTGTCGATCAATTACTTCATTTACATAATATGGCACATTATGGTTTGTTAAATGCAACGATGATGTCAAAAAGGTTAGGTTTAATTATGTAGTGAACTGATAAAGAGATCAAAAGGCCTACCGTGAAACGGAACGCAGAGGTAATGAAAACCTTTTGTTATAATTAACTAGCTGCCCCGCGCGGCTTCGCCCTCGATAAAATGTTGCCCTCGAAAATATTTTAAAAGTATCCTATGTCCTTCTCCCGGTTCTAAGCTACCTCCCCACCAATTTTCAGCCAAATCGGTTCAGCCGTTCTTGAGTTATAAATGGTGTAACTAACACGACTTTCTTTTATATATATAGATATCGGTTTTGTAATATTTTAAAGCAAATTTTAGCTTCGCTATGCCTTTTTGTATTTTATGTAATATTAAAGTTAATAGTTAGCAAAGGTGGCGCTAAAACCAAGTAAGTTTCGTCTAGCTAAGGTGTATATATATATATATACCAATGACGCTGGCACAAAAGTGTTGAGAAATTTCGAGTCTAGCTGCATACGAATCTATAGCTGAATTGGCGAAGCACTTGGGGCGTATACATAGGGGGTGCAGGTTCGAGTCCTGCTGGATTCTTAATTTTTCAACTTTAATATTATATAAAATATCGGTTTTGTTAGTGAAATGTACTAGATTATTTACTAAAATATGTACCGGCTGCCAATATCTGATCCAATAGATCGACCAAGGCTGTGATTGTCTTAAGAGTAAGGGCCTGTTAATTAAGAGTTGAACACCAAATAAATTATAACTTGACCAATTATAAAACTGACACAATTAAAACATAAAATCAAACAGCTGTCACATCAATTTGTTTCTGATAAATGTTATTCTTTGAATAAAGTTTACTTGACTTAAGTGAAACGGGCGCATAAATAACGCTTGTAACATTAGATATCTTTTTACACGCTTAAGATACTACCTACTATATACTAAAAATAAAAACAAATACTGGATAGTAACATTAGTTATATATTATTATACATGTATAAATGGCCAAAAGTGATGCTCTAGAACACTTTAAATATTTTCTTATTTTAAGTATTATAAAAGTGTACATAGACAAATATTAAAGAGTGTTAAAATAAATACTACGTGTTTTATTATATCACCATAACAATAAAATAAAAACAACAGCAGCAAACAAATCTCACGAAAATATGCGTGTCATATGGATTTCCCATAAAATTACGATAATAAATCAACAAACAAATAGGTTACACAACGAATAAACGTCGCTATACGGATCCGGTGAAGGCAGCGTATGAATTAAAAGCAATAATTGTCGCTAAAGTCTACTGACATGCTATTACATACATATTAAT
Organism: Hypena proboscidalis; assembly: GCA_905147285.1. Classification (NCBI taxonomy): domain Eukaryota; kingdom Metazoa; phylum Arthropoda; class Insecta; order Lepidoptera; family Erebidae; genus Hypena; species Hypena proboscidalis. The sequence continues at coordinate 7,148,946 of LR990147.1, forward strand.
GAGTCAGTGTAACTACACCGTAAAGTATCGTCCGCTGTTAGCCGGACGTAAGCTGTAAATCAGATCTAAGTGATACCTAAAGTTGTGTTTGAATGAGGCTGACTGTTTGTTGCTGATTATACGCTGACTTTCATCACGGGTATCAGATTTGAATACTAAGGGAGAAAGAAGGCTGTACGTATTTAAAAACTTTGTTTATTTAGACCGGATTATGTACGTATACATGGGTTTGTAGGTTTGTGCGTTTAGTTTGTGTCCAAACTTAATGTTTATAAAGTTGCCGGAGTCCATACTTTTTCTGACAACAGTAATAAATGTATGTCATGGTACTGATGATTTAATTAATAGCAATATTAAAAATAGTCATCGATTGCCATATAATATGGGTTTCCCATAAAATTACAATAATAAATCAACAAACAAATAGGTTACACAACGAATAAACGTCGCTATACGGATTCTGTGAAGGCAGCGTATGAATTAAAAGCAATAATTGTCGCTAAAGTGTACTAACATGCTATTACATACATATTAATGAGTCAGTGTAACTACACCGTAAAGTATCGTCCGCTGTTAGCCGGACATAAGCTGTAAATCAGACCTAAGTGATACTTAAAGTTGTGTTTGTATGAGCACCAGGTATTCAAATTATTTTCGTAATAAAATACGTCTATAGCTATGTCAATGTAGTAGGAATATTAAGACTATGACCGAATTATACCAAATTAATATTGATAATTGATTTATTAATAAATTCAATATTTAAACATATTGGGAATTGAAGCCGAGAGACCACGCGGTGAATGGCGCATACGCTATTCACGAAACCATCGAGACAGTTATATTATTATCTTAATTTAAATTGTGTTCTCTAGCTTAAAAACCATAAAGTTACTGTAAGAAAGATTCGGTTTCCTAAAAGTTAGCCACAAACAATAAGCTCCATGGAAAATACACTTTAAAATATGAGTAGGTCAAGAAATCCTTTACTTACTTGATTAAGTTATTTATTTTATGTAAAAATAATACCTACACCTAATTAATATTCCCATAAATATTCTAGTGCTTTGAATAGAGCCTTTACACGTTTATGAATAGCATGGTCTTTATTTTGATTATTTTATTTATGACTTTGTATTATTATGTGTAAAATATTTATGCTAAAAAATATTATGCCAAAAAATTATACCAAATTAATACTATGCGTTACTATCATTTTGGCTAATGAAGGTATGCCAAGTAAGATTATGCCATAAAATAGGGAATCTGTAAAATGGTATGCAAATAGTTGTTGAAAAAGCTAGCTGCATTTTATTGACATTATCACACTGGCAAAGACAAAAGTTAGTTTAAATGTGATTGAAAGTCCTGAACAGTGCACAACACCCACACTTCACCTATTACGTTGGTCCCATGAGATAGGGGTGAGCCTTTCGCCATCCACCAGGCAAAATTTGAGAATTTCCTGGCGGAAAAATCCTAAATAACTCTTTTGCCCAACAGTGCATCGGTAAGAAGTCGTATACACTTATCACAAAACTAACGAGGCAGACTCAACAGTTTTAGATAAATATAATATTGAGTAGTTTCGTAAAATTTTACTACCAAGATGATTTTATTTAAATAATAAGACCGATACAAAAGAATTCATCATGTTAGTAATTAAGTACCTATCAATAAATCAATACCAATTAAAATGTTTCATGTTCGTGCACCTACTAAAATACAACCATAATTAACGTAAACAGTTATAGGCACTTCAGAAACAAATCAAACTACATTTATTTACATAGCTATTTAAAACAAATGTATTCAAATTACACGAAACACTATTGAAACCTCTTTTGAAACTATAAAGAGTAAAAGACAATTAAAAACCAATAAGTAATCATTGAATCGATTACAATCGTTTAGATGATAATTATGAATATCTTCATAAGGGAAAGCTGTACAAACATCTTAAAACAACTATAAATAAATAAAACTAACAAGCGATGCTCGTAATAGTATCGATAAACACAGCAAACTGATTGCGTAAACATCAACAATATAAATCGATACTCGATCGAATGATCGACTGACTCGGGCCATTTATGACGATTCTGTACGAAGAATCGATACCTTATTCGGATACGTCTTGCTGATCACTGTGTCCATTCCTGATGCATGTAAATTAGTATTATAACATCATTGACAATACCAAACACCTTGTATAAACATAAGATGCATACAAGCAGTTTTAAGCTCTATCAAATTGGATTTAAGTTTATTTTAGCCTGAAGACTGTATGTCTTTTATGTCATATAGATGCTGTACAAACGGCTAATGATGAAGCTACACTTTTGCAGTATAAGCTGGTCTCACATTGCACAGAAAGCCTATACATTCTATACAACGCGAGATTTTCTAATATTGTAAATGTATAGGTTGATATGTAGCCGCCTGTACTTCGATAATCTTTATTTTGACGATGTTCTAATTTCGGTCCATTCAATTATAACAATTCACACCGGGATGTGATTGCCAGTTTGTTATATCGTTTACTACAATAGATTTTTTTGTGTCTTCTATTATAATAACTTGAAGATGTTATTTAGGAGCGTGTGTAAAAACTGGTTGATAAAAAACATTAAGAGGCAACAATTTATCGATGCGATGATTGCAGGTAAAAAATAAAGTAGGTACATATAAGTTTCTGGTATTACGGAACAAAGTAATAAAAAATAAGAAGTATAAGTAACTATACATACATCTAACAGTGCAACTATATTTAATGCAAATACGCTAAGAACAAAACCTGTGCCCTTTTTATCTTGATTATCCTTCTGACGATCTTAACTCACCAAATCATTACACTTCGTAATTATGTAAAATGTATCAAACCAAAATTATCAGGCGAAAAAGAGTCACATTAATAGATAGATAGAGAAAACTTGTTTTGCACATAAAACTTGTAACAAACATACGAAGAAATAGGTACTTAAAACTATAACATACAAGCCTTATCGCTTGACGCGATCTCTTACAGGCAACCTTAAGATGGACATAAAAAATGGATATTTGCGGTAGATAATTAATAATAAATAATAATAATAAATATAATAAATATTTCACAACTCACACACAACGCCAACTAGTCCCAAACTAAGCAGAGCTTGTACTATGGGTACTAGTATAACTGATACTAATACATATAATATACTTTTCGTTTGTAAATACATACTTATTATACATAGAAACACCCAGACTAAGACAAAACCCCATGTTCATGCACACAAAGATTTGTCTTAAGTGGGAATCGAACCCACGACCTCGGCGTCGCAGGCAGGTACACTACCCACTCAGCCATCCGGTCGTCAAATTGCACTAGATTTGTTGATTTAAAGTTTTTTTTTTGATAGAGTGGGTAATTGGTGACAATGCAAAAGTTTATACACAGGGTAACGGCTACACGCTCCATCTTACTTGCACAAAAGATGAAGCGTGTGGGAAAACGACCTGTTTACACAAACGGTATCTAAAACAAGGAAATCATACGTAAAATCGAGCAAATAACCTTCTTTTTGTAGTTGCTTAAGAAGTTGATACAGAAAGCCAAACATTAATGATGTTCAACCAATTAATGATGAAGAGTTTTTCAAACACCTTAGAGGCTGGCGTTTATTAAGTTGTCGAAAAAATATTACTTCCTCCACATTATATGCGATTGGTCTTGAACTCTTTTATTTATTTCCTGCATTTCTGACTAACGTGTTAATGGATAGATTGATTGATTACCAAATTATTGCAGTTTTTGTGCTTGTAAACAAAGCAATATTTTTATGTTTTTGTTTAAATCTCATGGTTGTATGCTACTAACATGCGAAAGTAGATTTGACTATCTGTTTTTACTTATGTTTTGTCGTTTTCACAGCAGACACTTGGCCAATGTTAAAGGAAAAATATGTAAAGATATCTAGTAATACTTATTGATTTTTATAGCATTTAGCTATGCTTAGCAAATTTATCCTACTTAAGATTGGAACAAATGGGTGAACGTGACGTCACGAAATGACGTAACATACAGTTGAGAAATTTAGGGTGCTGGCAGGAGGCGACCGTAGCAGGTTGGTTAAAGATACTGCCTGGTGTGGAGAAGGTCGCAGGTTCAAATCCTGCCGGTCCCATATCTTTTTCAACTATTTCTTAGTATATCTAGTACTAATCTCAGTAACGACGGGGGTTATACTACATCATCATCTTTCAATATAAACTACATGTTTGTGTCGTACTTGCGGCTTAATAGAAATATTTTAAGGTCTAACTATGTAGGTACGTACCTACGTGTCATGCCGAAAAGAGTGCCCAGTAGGTACTCACGAACATTCCAAATTCTCTAACAGTCCCTAGATGTAATTAATCCCTTTTTAAGTGGCCCTACTACTGATTATTTACCCCTACTTCTGTATAGGTAAATGATCATAACAAAAAGACTTAATATTTTTCTTTTTCTTCAACAGTAACCCAGTCAGAACAAGAGCGGTCCTGCATAGCATTACTGCGACTGCAGCGTCGTTCAGGGCAGTTTCTCTGGGTGCATGCTGTTCTGCAACTCAAGGATAACCTGGAGAACTCGCAGAGGCCGGTCATTGTGTGCACTAATCAGGTTTTGAGGTAAGTTATTTATTAAATTCATAAGTCCATAATACCTAAGTAAATTTATTTTTTACAAATTGTTAGGAGGTAGATAGATAATTTTACCGAAGAAATAATTCTTATCCTGTTGGCATTAAGGTTAAGGAAGCTGAAAGGTTGCGAAACAAGAAAGTCTCGTTGAATTACAAATTACTTTCTATAGGACAAAATCGGTAATAATAAAAAGAAACGAAATAAATACAGCCTGCCGGCATATTACCGACTTCAATTCCTTAATAAATTTATCAATCACTTAGCCATTACTATTTAGACTAAGTAGGTATAACGCAATCTAGACGCCAAATTAAATCATATAAAAGTTAGCAATCATCAAGATATCTCAAGCAAAATAAATATTCTCCGTAAATCATAACACACGAAATCATCCCACTCTCCCTGGTTTCCTACCATTAGGTAAAGCAAACATGCAAACATTCCATAACGGGTCATCTGTCTAAGATTTCCTTTTTCCATCATCTTATTCCAGTACCCAATTAAAAAATTCTATAATATCAAAAAGAAATCACATCTGTTAGTAGATAGTATTTAATATCTTACTCCATAGATGACTCGAAAAGAAAGAAGAAAAAATATCCATATACAATACCATCAATCGCTTAATGCAAGATTACGCCATTGATCAATACAGGCTCGTGGCCAATAACACCATTACTATTAGCAATTACTTCCAAACATCTTAATACCAAACGATTTTCTTCCACAACTCGTAAATGCCCTCACATACGGGATACCATTAGCTCCAGCCAGCACTAAATTCACCGGCCAGCAAACACCATAATGGCCCGTCCACAAAGAATCTCTTATTACCCATTAATACATTGCAACGAGCACTCGTGCGCCGATCAAGGGAAAATCACTTCATCATGGTGCTGCGGCAATTATTGTGTGAACAAACGTCAATTGTGCAGGTTTATAGGGTTATTTGTGGAAGAAGTGGACCGAATTTGTGTCTTTAATCAATAATGATGTCTTTATTTAAAGTTCTGAAGTGAAAGGATATCTTTAATACAATACGATACGAAAAACATTTGGATTTAAGTTTAATAAGGTTCGTCTGCCCTTGTCAAGTGCCCATTAGCAGAGCATGGTTTCAATTCATTAGTGCACTTTAAAAGAAGTTAAGTCGTGCGCTATTCACCATCCAAGAAAAATTCTTCATCACCTACCAAATCAGTAATATTTTAGTGAATATATTTCTTGGATATATTTTGTGCCGTAACCCTGTTTACCTACTAAGTGCCTTTAGCATAAGACAAATATAATTCATCTAACAATAATCAGGTTGTAGACACACCGTAAATAGAAATACGAAAGTTTCTCTAAATCACATTTAATATTTCTTCATTTAGTAATTATTATTATTACCCTCGTATATTGGTCAAATCGTAACAAATGGCGTCATTCATTTGGACAAATATTATCGTATTTACTGAAGTCGATCGTTAAAGTCGATACAAATCTTTAATACATCGGAATTGACGAAGCCATTTTGTAGGCCAATCTTACGTTAGAGCAATAAAATTTTATGAAACTGTTATTCTATTGCAAAATACGACCTAGTACATTTCAATGTTATTTAACCAATAAAAATAACAACTAATTGTAATTAGGTACTCAAAATAATGCAGCTTCCGACAATGCTTCTAATTAATCAAATAAATAAATCTATAACGGCCTTGTAGTAAATGAGCTAAAGACTTCAGATGGTATCGTAGAATGCGAGGAGCCAATGTCATTACCATTCGTAGATATTTATCTTCTTATATTATTTAAATGGGAATGTAAACAGCATGTTAATTTATTAATTGAGACATTATATTCTCAATTTTGTTGATTATCTACTATCTTTATAATGCCAGAAACTTTATAGTATTATTTTTTTATTTGAAGCTCATGTCAATTAATGAGGTATCAATCAGATTGAAATTACTGATGAACACGTCAAAATACTTATATATATTTTGACTTGTTTGTCAGTTTCTTAGAGCGTATGCAATAACATTTGGAATCAACGTACAAAAGGCTTACTCAAAGTATAAATTTTATATACGTACCTATCTGGTTCAACATCTATTGATTTAATCATACAAACAATTCCTATACTGATGAAAAATCCCATCCCAAATGGATAGAACTGATAAGGCGCGGCACGCTAAAACACTCCTAATTTATGACATGAAAAAAATACTGCTCAGTGGTGAATATAGAAGAACACAGACACACCCTTTGTAAAGCAGAAGCAACAGGTATTCCCAAAAGCCATCAATCAGAACAGAACTATTCAGAACTCGTCCAATTTGTATTCCATAAATCGAAAAGTCCGTTCAAAAAGCTGCATAACAATAACTCGAGGTATCTTATTCTTGGCAACTAATTGAGCTCAAAACCACACTATTAACCGAGCCGATAATTCTGTGGGCCCACGGTGCGCTGGACTTTGAAAAATGGCTGCTATAACTTAACGCGGTCACTTACAGACTTCCCTATTGAGATATCAATACGAGATGACGTCGTACGACGTACACCTCTCGCGTAAACACGACCCGTACTATGGGTAATGCAACTCGAATTTAAATATTAGGCTGATTATTTCATCTATCCCAACTTACTAATTTATCAGGTATGTCATAAGCTCTGGTAAGCTAAGGTATAAATCTTTAACGAGAAAATTTTGGAGGACCCACCATAGTTTGGAGTTAAAAAAGAGAAAAAAATAGACCATAAAGAAATTATGCACGTTAGTGATATCATTGGCTATAATATTATTTACAATTATTATGTACCTATTACGTAATAACTTTTTATACGTCCATCGTTTTCAAAATCATAATAAAAGCATGTCAAATATCAATAAAACGAATGTTTATAGCTAAATTGCAAGAGCATGATTTGATTTCGATATTTTTCCATACACGCACATAAATATATTTACGATATTTTTTGAATGATACACATAAAATTAAAGGGAAACTCATACATAAACCAAAAAACAACATTTAATAGGTTCCTCTGAGTCACGCATAACTTTTGTATGTCTTGTTAATTGTCGAGAATGAGAGTAATTACTGCCAAAGCAATTTTAGCGTCCCAATTATGCCCCATTTTGTTTAGGTACACGGCTTGATTGGAATACCCTACATTTGAATTACACTTTCGATTGCACTACTATTACGTCACCGAAATGATGATTTATTATAGCATCTCGGTTCATTTTTACGCAAATGCTTTGAAATAGTTTTGACATGTAAATGTAAACATCAACCCTACACAAAATTATCAGCAAGAGAGAGCTTAAATAAAATGTATCAAATATGCTAAGCTAGATTTTGACTTAAATTGATGATTAATTTCGGTAAGTGGACAAATGCCTCGTCAGTATCTATACTTTAATCCTCGCCAATAACGTACTATTTAGGCAGGTAAACGTATTCCATAGATTTTTTAAAAAATCAAGAATTTTAGCTATTATTAAGACCATTTTACATGCTTTATTTACACTCACGTACTGGCCTCTAATAAGAGCAAAAATCCGCTCTACATTTTTCAAATCGAGTGTAAACTCGATCGTAAAACATAAGACTATCGTAGTGCTTCTCAGAGAATAAATATTGTAAGGGGGTGATTTATAGAGTCGGGGCGAGGCTTGCAAGCCGATCGGCTGGCCGATGTTACTATCGGGATGGCTTGAAATATGCCTGCGAAAGCCATTGTTGTTATGTGAGAAAACGGTGTATAACAAGCGCCGCTTTTGATCGATAGCCGGCGGATACAACCTCCATACTTTATAGCACGAAAATACACCAAAACTGTTGCTAATTTTGTAAATTTGTGTAAGATCTATGGGTTTGGGTTGAGAAGAGTTTGAGAGGGCAAGATGGACATGGTTTTTGAACTGCTGACAAATAGAGTAAATGTCGACTAGCTGATCTAAAAGCTTATAATTTACATATAAGATGTTTAATAATAATGTAATGTTAACTTTAAATTGTAATACTATAATTATGTAAAATTATGTAAGGTGGTTATATTTTTTCTTTAAGAAAATTTGTACTGTTAATTAAATTCCTAGGCAATTCCAAACTCTTTATAGGCTGTTTGATTAACATTTTCTCGTATAAGAGTCAATGCAAGCGATATTCATGAGTCATAATAGCGCTGGCATTGTCTTCAAAATAATAAGCTCATTATTATAATCAATATTGTAACTTGAATAATTAATTAAATGACATAATAAAGCCCAATAATGACCAAATTCACTTTCTGTAATGTTAACACCACTGCACTGGATATGGCATGTAGATATAATCGGCGCGAACAAAGTCATTACGTTCAGCCTACGGTGACACAGGGCTATTCATATTAAATCCTGGTAGGCGCAATTTAAAGGCCTTTGCAAACTTAGTTGTAAAACTAAATCAAACACTAAATGAACAAGAGAACCCGTAATATTCCAAAAGAAAATCTTTTTTGCCATTGAAATGCGGCAAAGAAAACTACAGCTTGGCTAAAAAGACTCGAATCGGCAACAATTTTTTTCTGCTAGCAACATTTTTATTAAGTGGTAAGTAAAGGATATCTTTTTCTTTTATCATGTATAAGGTACTCATGTACCTAATATTTTGTTTCCTGTCTAAAATATAAACCAAGAATTTTCTCTGTTTTATAGTTCTTTTTTAATCAGGTATTTGTTAATGTTTTTTATTGTGTTCTGCAAGACTCTTAGATAAAATGTGTTAATACGATATAAACTCATTAATACATAAGTAGGTATGAACTATTGTGCAATTATAACCTAACTACCCGCATTAATAATATTCATATCTGCGAGGGCCGTTAGATAGTAAATCTAAATGAATTTCTTAGGCGAGTCTCAGTCCGGTGACCTAAACAATCAGTGGCACAAAGGGCGGTAAACACTTAGCCCTTGTTAGCTACGGTGCATGTTATAAGCTGATTATTCCATAGATAAAATCACTTAATTTAAATTATTCTCTACGAGGAATGGGACGCGTAGGCAGAAACTAAAATTTCATCGTTCCTCTTCCGTAAGTTCAAAAAGTTGGCTTTAAATAACTAATTTAAATAAATAATTTGCGATTTTTACATTAGATAGAACGCCAGAAGCAATTACACTATCCAATGGCCCAATGACAAGGCCAAATTCACACATTTACTCTTACAAAGCACACCCAGTCTAAGAACAAATCTTTGCGGATCACACAAAGATTTGTACCATGTGAGGATCAAATCCACAACCGTGGAGACCGGCGAGGTGACCGCTTAAACTACTACACCACACGTGCAGATAGATGAATGCTACTAGGAACTAGGACTGTATTTAATACCTTTTCCTTATTCTAGCCTAATCTAGTAAACATAGCTTCTAAATAGCACATAAAACCATAGGCTACTTTTAATAGCTGAACGAACAAACCTATATAAGTATATCCTGCTTACTTAACCTCAAACATTACTATAGAGTTAGTGTTACTAAATCAGCAATTTATTCAGCCAGGATTAGCGACAAAGCAGATCATTCGTAATCCCCATTCGCTTTCTAAGCGATTATGTGGTCGCTTTATTTTATAAATTGGACCAAATTTTCTACGGTGGTGCTATAAGCCCGCTGTGCTCACAAGCTCAGTTGCATTGTTCAGGAGATTGCGTCATTTGTCACGTTTGTGCACTGATGCGCTTGCGCAACCACTCATGTTATTCGTGCTCTCCACTCACAAATTTAATAATGAGCCAACTTACGAGAATAACAGATATAATACCGTTCCGAGCTTTATTAAAAACTAACCAAAACATTTCACGGTGACTAAAAACTTTTTCATACCCTTTACCAAGAAAAAACGATGTTATTCCAATTTTAATTGGTTCATTACTTTCAGGCATAAAAACATGTGTATCAAATAACAAGTGACGTTTTTTATATAGATAGATAAAGTTGCCGTTGTCTACCCGTATTGAGAGGCACATCATTTTGTTAAAAGAATATGAACAAGCAATTTAACGCTTGTTTTAGGCACCTATGTTTTGTACCAGTGATACGGTGAACGACAACAAATTGTCAACATGGCTGCCGCCTACGTCATGTCGCCGAGATTTATGCGTTCAGGCTGCGCGGACGCACAAATTGGCGGGAAACTGAGAACACGGACGGATACGTTGATTTCCAACATTCCATTAACTCGGTTATGCATAACAAGCACCACATTATGTAGACAATATAAAAACCAACTAGAATGCAAAGGAACCTTGAAAATTATCTCTAAAGGATCTTAGTATTAACTAGGATCTACCTACGACATTTTAAGCTTACTGGTAGGTAAATCTCGGTATTATAATTAACGAAATACGTGTCCAAACTTACGATGTCAAGATAAAGTCGTAAATCATTTTCTGACTACACGTAGCTTGCTTTACTGATTTATCTAGATACCGAATTCGTTGAGTTCATATTTCACATTTGGCAGTATTGCGCTAATCAAAAAACTAAATTGACTACAATATAAAAGGAAAAAATAGTCAATAACCCCAAGAATCATTATAAATAAACACCTGACAGACAAAAATACAACGTATATTAACAAACATAAATTTAATGGCTCTTAATGCGCATAATTTACCTACTGTTTCTACGATATCTAGACGCTCACTCGTAAAGCTTTTAGCATAAATAAAATGTTAGTACAACGTGCTATAAATCACCATTAGTTCAAGAAGGTCAAGTTCAAATTAATGCAGAACGTGTGTAAACAGCTTGCGATAGCGTTTTATCCGTTCGCCCTTTTGATTTCTACCCTTCACGGCGAATATCTGGCCATGCTAATGCGAATGCAAAAGCGATTTGTCGCCGTCCAACATATATCTAAACTTTGATGTACAGGCGACGGCAAAAGTCAATTACTTCAAGAAAAACAGTCTAAATAGAACATTATTTCTGCGTCTGGAGCATCGGTAATTTGAATGTTAATTTTATCAATATCTAAAACCTAGTTAACTATTAAGTCAGTGATATTGATATCTGATACAATTTTACCTTAACTTTACCTACTTATCTAGTTAAAAAATGTGATTCTTACTTACTTGAATGTACCTACTAGCTAGGTCTTCGTTATCAGGACGTTTATTAACTGCTTACATTTAATACATTTCTTTTATTTAAGAGTTGTCAGCCCACCTGTACCTATGTAGGTCCAGAGCTGGGGTCCAACTATGTGACATTTCCCTGCATCCACTATCTAAAGGTTGCAAACACAAACGCTAAGTGAACTCGCGCGAAAGGTTACGCTGGGTACAAATTCAATACTGTGTATTCACCTTGCCTTACCCCAAGTCATTACAAGCCGTTTGTTTAAATGTTCCTCATTTTGTCTACCATCGGAGATGTGTGACGTCGATAACGTATGTATGTATCATTCGTTAGCGAGCATTACGTTGTTAACTAACTTTATTGGCAATACGTTTGTCTTGACAAAATGGCCATTTCTGATCCTCCACGACGATACGAAACTTATTATGTGCATGCGAGCGAGCAATGTAATTATTCGAAATATAAATGTGAAAGGCAACGAAGCTAAACAGTCGTTTAAAGAATATTACCGGCAGTCAATAGATAATTCTTTAATGAAAGCCATAAAATGCCCAGCGCTTGAAAATGCTGGCCTTATCGGTCCATCTTAAACAGCGAACTCTCTATTTGAACTATTTGTGAGGGACCCATAACTTGCTAAATACATTACCAGAGTAATATATTGTAGCTATTACCTATTACTGTAATGGAACATAGCCTAAACTACTTAGGTACAATTAATATGGCGTAAGAAATGGTACTAAATATAAACATTAAACTTTACTGGTCCTCTTTACACTACCAGTAATGGGCAAAGCTTGTTACAATGTGGTAGAGACTAAAGCGAATTCTTTCCAGTGATATGCAATCGTCGTTTTATAGCTATTTTAATTGTTTGCGTCGTTCATAACTTACTATCTGTTTCGAGTTCAAGGTTTCTGTTCTCTTGGTTAGCCTACGTACATATCTAACTCAATCCATAATATTGTAAATACCTATAAAGCTATTTAATTTTATAGCAATCATGAATGTGACATAATCTATTAACAAATTAAATATATTCTGAGTTAGGTCTATATATATTACTATTCAACGCAAGAGCTTAAGCAGTATCATACAAATTCGCGCACTTCCTCTGACGGATCCTTTTAGATAATACACCATATAATTCCGGCCATTGATGTTGGGATAGAATTAATTTTTATAACAGTTTGTGCCAATAGGAGCGAATGAAGCCGTACTTGAACCTTGGCACAGTTAACTATCTTACACAACAATACAAGTAAATTTTGACAAGGTTCCATCCCATTACCAAATTACAGGAGTTGTAACAAAAAATTATATTTTTTATTTTGTTCACAGTGAACAAGAGGCAGCCGTGATGAAGGCCAACCCTTGGCTTTACCACTACTACGCTGTGCAATCAAAGCTGCACTACGGACTTGCCTATGAGGCTGCGACAAGAATGTACGGACCTCCTCCGCCGGACATCCAAGTTTATCCTCCAACGATGCAATACACTCCAACACCTCCCGTCTGCATCAATGGAAACCAACCCGTCATGATGCCAAACACTGGCATCCAACCTCATATTCCACACGTCCCACCGCATCTAGCACCAATGCATTACGCCTATGAAAGACCAGAAAATGGACCCGTTGACTACTCCGTCTCTCTACAGGACAACAGGTAAATTATTCTACTTTCTGATATGACGGTCAACAATTTTTATTTATGCAAATGAAATAAACCGTTCATGGTCATAGCTCGATAAATTTCAAATTGTCAGTTAACATCGTAAATGTTTAGATATCAAATATGGCCTAGAAATTTTCTTGCTAATTGCACTCTGACCTCATACCGTCCATCAAATATGTCGTTGTAGGAATGCACGTGTAATTAGCTTCATCTTCAAAGTTTTCTTAGTCGACTAGTTAGTGTAGTTAGTTCGATAGCAGTACCACATTTGTAACTTTAGTTTCATATTTCAGGTATCACAATATTCGTATAGAGGACACGAGGATTCAGCCTAATGCCAAACGGAAAGGGAAGAACGTAGAAGATAAGCCAAACACTCCGGTTTCAAATATGTCTCCTCATTGCACTCCGTCAACAGTCACGTCTGAAGGAGATACACTCGTTGCAGTATCAGCAGGGTCTATTGCCAGCAGACGACCAGGATCTAAAAACTTTAACATAACAGAAACAGAAATGGTTGACCAATGGAATCCTAGTCCCACGTGGTCAGAATCAGCTTTACAAAAGGTGCCCGACGTTTGTCATCAGGACTTAAATCCTTACGTGACAACCACACCTCCAACGCCGTCGGGAACTCCTACAGCCTACACTCACAACAATTACAGTCATACATTCGTGTTTGATTGGTCACCAGAGCAATATGTTCCTCATACTAACAATAGATGTAATACTATAACTACAGAAAGTTCCTATCAACAAACGTGGAATAGGAGTCAAAGAACGACGTTCGCCAACAACGTCGAGAATTTGGTAGACGAGAACTCCAATCCTAATAGAATAAGTTTACCAATGAGGGTCAGTAATCCACCGCCGGCGTATAATGCATCTAGGGAGGATACACTTAGAAGGCAAATTGGTAAGTATATTTGAATGCAATGAATAGAATTTTCAGTTATCGTATCTACTGTTGGAACCAATATTTCGTATCTTGAGATAGTTGGAATCTGTTTCGGAGTGCAGAGATTGTAGATACATAAATAAAGCAAGATAAATGCGCGGCAGCAATGCGTCTGCACTACCAACACCAGATAAATTTACAGGAGAATAATACTAACAATTGTTTTTTTCTTATTGTTTTAGATCATCCACATCCAGATTCGCCGGATGCCAAAAAGCCTGCATTATAACTGTAGTATAATTCCATGTAATTTTTTGAATAGTTAAATAATTTGTTACCTTGTAATAATAAATTTTATTAATTTTAGAAAAAAGCTCTGGAACTCTCCTGTGATCTTTGTGTTAGTAAGGTTTTTGTAAAATGCTAGATTGTTTGTACATAATTATTGTCCAATATCGAGGATTTTGTACAAATTAATAATAAATTAGATCGTAATTATGATTCACATACAATGTGTTTTGTTTGTGTATGTACGAATGTATTATTTCTGTAAGTAGAAGTTTTAATTAGTGCCTATTTAGTTTGAAAGCTGATATGCCGATTCCGTCGATTTATTCCCGTTTATATTAATAAATTATACACGAATGTAATATTGCCTCTAGTACCGTTCCACTACCAAGCTTCAGCCCTATTGAATAAAACAATAGGCATTCTGGTTGTAAGTCGGTCTAATTTCTCTTTCTGCCTTTCAAATAAACAAAAAATATGCATCAATGCTATCGATGCACTGATGGTGTTTTTTACTTATTCATGACTTTCGAATCAAGATAATTGAAAAGCTCTGTATTCTGTTATTTATTTATAAATTTCATGAATATTCTTTGTAACTTTTAATGACCAAGCAATGTTTTTTATACGTAATAATCCACGATTTCGACTCAGTTAAATTGTATTAAAACCCTTTCGTCAATTGGGGAAAATTTTACCAAAAAATTGCTTGATCGATATATTATTATAGTAATACTTTGGCAAAAATAAAATGGCAATTAATCAAATTTCAATCAGCCCTACACAATTTGAAAATCTACGAAATGTCAGCAGCCATAAACTAGTTTTCGGTTCTGGACTATTTTTCCAAATAAAAGAAAGGTTTTTCAAATATCTCAAAAGTTAGGCATAAAGAGACCAGAGTATTGATCAAAATAAAAACTAACAGCGTAAACATGTTCCTTTGACTACCTATTATTCATTTATAATTTATGTTCATCAACAAACCAATCAAGTAATTCCGTCCAATGTGACTATAGAATTAAGAAAATTGTACAAAATAGTATGTAAGTTTGTAAAATATAAAACAGGACAGCTATTTGTATCAGGAGACATATCTAGTATTAATTTATGATCGCTATTTTGTTGATTGAGTAAAGATTATTTTGACCTTGAACTGTTTTTTACTTTACCATCCCAGGGATCATCAATAATAAACGAGAAAAAATTAATAAAATTGTATTTATTTTTCACTTAATTGTAACTACAATGAGAAATGTATGAAACTCCTTAAAAATTAAGCTAATTAATCAGGTCTTAGACGCATGTTCCTCAAAAGACAAAGATCTCTTGCAGTATCTTTTCTGCCGTACGGAGTCGATAGATCATACAATCTAAGGATCAGTCCGATATTAAATCTGTCCGGAAGACATTTAATCAGAGTCGGAACAAGTTCACTTGGCATCTTCTGTAAAACGACTTGTGCTCGGTCTTGTCCGCATTGCACGACGTAAATAAGAAACTGTAGAATAAAATCAGTTTGCGGCGTAACATTGCCGTTTTTGCCAGCCAATTGAGTAAAGGAAGTGAATAATGTTTCTAGAGCTGTTTGTAATGGTTCCTTCAAAGTAATTCCCGATACATTCTGTCCTTGTGAGTAGTACATGCTACTATCGGTTGAATTGTCATTTAGCCTCCTCACTTTGCTACTAGAGCAATGCTGATCCAAGTCCTCCGAATCATCGTGACGGCGTTTTCGTGTCGCAGTTTTGCTCGAATTACTGTGTTCGAGAGCGGCATATACACAATAAACTGCAAGTTTAGCCAAGATAGCAGATTGTGGTTCCACTAAATCATCACACAACTTCGAATTATAAAGGTATTGGGGTAAGATATGCAGCAGCAGAGCTTCAGTACATTTTTCAATATCCAAATGGAACATGGCAATTACGATATCAACCGATCTATCGAGATCATCTTGATAACGGAATTTTAAGGTCTCTTTCACCAAGTTAGTGACAAACCATATAGGTCCTGTTGTATTCAGAAGACTCTGTATGGTATGAGTAGCATCGATGTGGAGATATCCCCGAGCTTTGATATCTGCCCAAACAGTTTGTAACTGTTCTAAAATGGGCTTTCTTGAAATAATATTACGAGATAATGTCAAGGCTTTTGACTTCGGTACAGATGGGGGGTGAATGTCATATTGCATCTTTCTTATAATTTGACTCATCAGAAAAGTCCGCTCCTTGAAATTATCTAACTGAGCCAACTCAACATCACTAGGTGGTACCAAAAACTGCTGGACCATGTTAATAGGTTTCAAAAATGCATCTTGGTGTACCACATTAATATAAGAACACAGCCAAACAGAGGCACAGACAGATAAAGATGCCATTTTCTGTCTCAATGAATCCAACATACATTTAACTTCTGCAGATGAAAGAGAACTTTGCTCCCAAGCAAAGAGAATTTCTTTTATTACTCCACTAACATTCATGCAAAGATCATGAGGCTTTATGTTTGAATTTTTGAAATCAAAGTCTGGAGCACTCAAATGGTGGATAAATATGTCCACAAGTTGAGCGTCACATTTCTGAATAATTTGATCTGGAGATTTATGAACCCCATGATAAACCATACAGTCCCTAACCCATTTCTCAAAGAAGGAGTCTCCATTTTCTTCGAGTACAGCATCAGCCCCATAATCTTGTACAATAGAGCATAAAATTAAAAATGAAATATCAAAGATATAAACTTTGGACTGGGAAGCACCTTTCTCACTAGCAGCTAATAAAGCAAATTCATTAAATTTGATCAATCTTGAGACAAATAATTTCAGTTTACCTTCGACTGTTGCAACTGCAAGGATTGTGTCTAATGTGGTACCACCAACAATTTGGCATAGCATTGCATATAAAGATTCCTGTGTTTTATGAACATCACCTCCCATTGTTTTGAGAATACCAGCCAAAGTGGGTTCAGCCCTAGTAATAAATGCTGGGACCGAGCCTTGAAGCCCTGTAGGCTCTAGTTTTTGAAGTTTGACGTCCCTGCTTTCACGCTTCTGTTTGAAGTATGCCAAGTGACTTTCTGATACAACATTCAATTTCATCAAAGGTTCTAATAGAGAAATTACACTGTTGCATGAGTTTTTAGTATCAACAATATCTAAGAGAGGCGTAGATTGCAGTAGTTTCTCAAAAGCTTCAACTAACTCGATTGAGTATTCACTATCCTTATTTGTAGTGCCACAAGCATTATGTAAGTAATGGATCACTTGTGGTATCTTCAGGAAGGTAAATGCTGCCCACAAGGATTGCTTCAAGGCATCTTTGCTTGAATCATTTAAAGAAAAGAAACATGCTCTAATTAGTTCACAGTAAAGTCTTGATAGAGGGTATCCTTTGATTCTTTGTACCATAATAAGCTGGTTGGATAACTGCTGCAAGTCAGCGCTTGGATTTGCCAATACATTGATAGCTATCAAGGCTTGCAAACAATGAGTTACAGGTTCCGGTTTAGTATTCAATGGAGCTATTTTATCAATATCCATATTACAAATCTTCTGTAATGTCTCATGTATTGTAACAGGTGCTTTAAACTGAGTATTCATCATTATAAATGCTGTGATCTCCTGGCACTTTTTGGTTACTTCATTATACTCATTGGGATCATTCTGCTTAGCTAGGTAGAACATTGCAAGTAAGAAATCAGTATTCACAATAGAATTGAGTAGCGTTGTTGACTTCTCCAGTAATTCTTGGCTTTGATTAGGGTTTGAGGATGGATACTTGCTGAGGGAGTAATGATACACTTGCAGAAGCCACAGTATAATAGATGAAACAGCATACGCCAACACTTCTTCTTCCATTTTCCCACGACAAGTAATTCCATCAAGAAAGCCTTCCAAGAACTCAATAAGACTTAAAATGCAATGAGGTTTATGAAACGCGTCGAATTTGGCTATTCGTTGTAGAACAGCGGCGTAGGATACTAAGTGAGACGCCAAGGAATGTTTCAAATAAGATATTACCAGTTGATTAGCGCCGCATCCAACCATAGCCTGCTGAAGTATGCAGTCGGCGAGGTTATACAAGTCTCCGCTTACGCCTCTTGGCAGAATAGTCTTGATGTTGATGCCCCATTGTATATCTGTCCATCGCTCTCGCCAGGCCTTCAGGATCAAAGCCTTCAGTGAGCTCGTCTTACTCGTCACCTTCGACGCATCCATCGTAACCATATTTTTATATTCCACTGCGTAAACACGACATTGATTTATTTTATAGTTCACACTGAATCATTGTTTAAGTTCACAGTTGTGTATTATTCACATTTAATTCATTTATTTTAGTTTTAAATAGAGAAATTGAAAATTATTTTGGCAACAGGTTCTCATTGCAACGTCAGGTGAGTACGTTTCCTTTTTGCCATAAAATTATAAAAATAGTCACCAATCACCGGAATCATTTTTGAGTAGTCAATGCAGTCATTGGTTAAAATGTTCGTACAAAACAAAACACACCAATCACAGTGTTATAGCGTTCCCTCCGCGTTCAGAGAACACAAACTTTATTTCTGGCTTGCGTTTAGTTAGGGATCAAAATTTGTGAGTTAAAATTTCATAAAGTGGTTAACTTTACAAAAGTCTTCAAAAAACATTATTTAAAATTGCTTATAAAATAAAAACTTTGGTAAATATTGTTTTATACTAGAAAATGTTGCGAGTGGAACATTTAGACAGGGATTGATATTTCAGTTCTGTGAATATTGGCGAACAACGAAACGGAACGTCAAAAATCTTATTCCTCGTGGAGTAGTGGTTTGTTTACAAACTTTCCTTAGGCAAGAAATAATAAAAGCAAGCTAGCAAGATGAGTTTCAGAACCTATCAGGATAAGATTTGTGAAGGGGATACAGCAATCCTGTATCTAAGTAACAATTTGTATGCAATCGAAATACAGCGTGAAATAAAAAATAAAAAAGGTGAACTGGTGGATAATGTTTTTCAAACTCCTTATGGAGCTTTAAAAGTCTGGACACTAATTGGAACTGAGTATGGCAGTCGAGTAAGTTCGCTACTATTACTTTATAAAGACATTCGTTTTTTAACTATTCTTCACACTGAAAATTAACATCTTTAACCCTCCTAACCTACATTCCAGTGTGAACTTAAAATAAATTAAAATAGAATATGTTTTCACCACAAACTCACAGAGCACCTTAAATTATACATACTTTCTTTCATAACAATGTAGAACATAAAAAGAAAATTATAAAACAAATTTAAAAAAGGAATGATGTTCACAGAGTAAAAAAATTTGCAAAATAAAAAAAAAAATTACATTCCAAATTAATTCAACGACTGTCTTATTACATTAGGTGGAGCTGTCTAAAGGCTGGGGCCATGTACTACAGCCTACTCCGGAGCTATGGTCTCAAACATTGCCACACCGAACACAAATTATTTACACGCCGGACATCAGTATGATTATGTTACAACTTGATTTGGTGCCGGGATCTGTTGTTGTTGAAGCAGGTATGTTTAATATACTATAGAAAAAAAGGGCAAACATAAATAATGTTAAAAAAAATTCTACTATCAGCAGTATAGATTATAATATTGTTGCAATGCCAACATCCAGTCTAATATTCATAATTTATCACATTAAGCCATTGGTCCCAATTGCCGTTTCAAAATCTATGGCAGTTGGTACAGGAAGTCTGACAACTAGTCTAACGGAGGTCTGATGCCAGTCGCTAGACATCAAATACTGATATTCAGCTTAATCCATTAGCCTAGAAGTCAACCCCAATGTGATTGGGAAAAGGTTCGGAAGATTGACTATTTTATTTACCAATTAAAGTGTTTTGTGTCATACAGTTAGTTTAGTGATTTATCTTATGAATCTATATTTAAATTTATAATGATTCCTACTTATTTGATTAAGTGAATAAATGAATAAAAATATTATTTTAGAAAATTGAGATATTTTTATTTTTTGCAAATCAGATAAAACTCTTGCAACCCTAAAAAGGACATACTGAATTTTTGGACATTTTGTGAACTTTACTTAGTAACTTTTTATTATTGATAGTTTGTGGACATTGAAACTGTTTTTATCTTTCACAAATTAATTTATTTGATTTGATTTAAATTAATTATGAAGTTTGCGATAGGTAAATACCATTATGTTTTTCTAATATCTTTTGCTTAGTTATAATAAGAGTACATGCCTGTAAGAAATTTCTTTTTAGCGATAAGGCCACCCATTGCGCATTTGAAAATAATTTTAAGTTGTATTTATTGTCAAACTGTTTATTTTTTGAGTACAATAAAGAATAATCTACTCTACATTTTTACATCTCTGTCAGACCAAATATTTAAAAACTTACTATGCAAATCAAAATGGAACTGATTTTTTGCACATTCTAAATGTGTTTCATTATGAATTTGAATATGGAATGTGTTTTGAACATGTGTGATTGTGAACGAAATTTTTCGAAAGGAACAGATAATATATTATGATCTGAGATTTCATTCATATTCAGGTGAATGGTACACATAATAAAACAAAAAATCTCTAAAATTTGATTTGCATAGTGCTATTAATTATTTTAAATGCAGGCACCGGCAGTGGCTCCCTGACCCATGCTCTGATAAGAAGAGTGAGACCTCACGGCCATGTCCATACATTTGACTTTCATGAGCAACGGTCCAAAGTGGCTCAAGAGGAATTCGAAGCTCATGGCATTGCTGACTTTGTTACTGTAAGTTACATTTTATCATTAACTAATTTCTGCCCGAGTGGTATGCCGATAATAAGTAGCTTATGCCCTTCTCCAAACCTTCAACTATCCCCATACCAAATTTCATCAAAATCGATCCTCACATTAAAGTGTATATAAGTAATGATAATTATTTAAATACTGTAAATTATTATTATTATATACATTGCATGCCTTAAGGTAGAATGTGGCGGAATAATCTCTGTAACAACTCTGTAACACCCATGTTCGCAATAAATAATTTTGAAGTTTGAAGTTTGTAACAGACAGACTATAGTCTCTTCATTGTAATTTCAATATTATTGACACACTTGTAAGATAAATATAAATTCGGTTCCGTAGTACCTCCAAGGAACCTATGTTATCTATATATCAAGAAATGGTAGAATATTTTTTTTTTTGGTACCCCTACATGTTAAGTGGGGATGTTTTTTTTCTGTCGCGTACCCCATAGTGTGAGGTATCATTAGAAAGATTTTTTTAATACTTAAAGGGGTTGGTAAGACAGCTTTTTTTGATTTAGAGATCCGTTGGTAAGATAATTTACTTAAAAGAGCAAATTTTTGTTTTCGTGTAGGGCGCGCCCAGCCTCTTCTTGAAAAAGTAAAAATTTTTGTTAGAATAGGCTTCTTCAATCTTAATTCAGTAACATTTTTAAGACTATACTAATACTTAAGTTCATACATTAAATCATAGAATACTTCTAGGCTAAACACAGAGATGTCCTAACTGATGGATTTGACGAGGAGTTGAAAGGAAAAGCTGATGCGGTATTCCTTGACCTGCCCAGTCCTTGGAAAGGAGTGCCACATGCGCTTGCTGTTATTAAGGACCAAGGTAAGAGCATGCTTGTAATTTTCTTTGAAGGTCAGGGAAATTATTCTTAGGCGCTAAATATCATTCCGGTCAGTATCAACAGAACAAAGAGAAACTGTTTTAGGTACTACTTACTCCCAAGAAAGGACTTTGTTGAGTTTATTACAATTAAATCCAAAAGAAATTGCTTCAGCATATTTATGCTCCGTTTTTTGTTAAGTCAACGACAAGTTCGCTTATATAAGCGTGCACTCAACCCATACTATGCTACTATGCAAATCGAATGAGAACAGATTTTATGGCAATATTAAATGTATTCTATTTGCCCTTTTGGGAACGAAATTTGTTGTAAGAAACAAGAATGTGATCTAAAATTTTGTTTATTCAGGCGCATGTAACACATTCAATATGGCCGAAATATTCTCATTTGCTTTGCATAATATTTTATTTAGATGATTCATAACTCGTCCACTTCATAATGCAGTGCGCCATCGAATAATAAAAAGTCTCTATGTAGACATATATCTATCTAATCGATAATCGAATCGTTTTTTCTGAATGGTCCACAAATTAATGTCATTCTGTAGATTACACGACATTCCATTTAATGTGCAGGCAACCTGCGTTTTCTCACCGTTTATATGTCACTAACTTACTAATGTTAGCTCACCTGTTCCTCTGCTTATTGGCATTATACCGTCACAACATTTAACGTTATTCATAAATTCATATTCTACTACTGTACAGGTTCACTATTTTATTAAAACACTCAAATACTAATAATTCGTTTTATTACATCAATGTTACAGGCTTGACATTAGCAACACAAATAGTTTTCTTATAAACCTTTAAAAACATAGCTGCATAATGTAATAACATAATTCAATTACCTTAATTTTACAGTAAAACTGTTCACCGTTCTCACACAACCACCAATATTCTTCTTAACTTGTTGTTCACACGAAGGCCGGATCAAAAGTGACCCTCCTCAACCGTTTTTTCCATAATGATACCAATACCCGTTTCAATTTTAAATCATGTAATCGA
Source organism: Hypena proboscidalis (assembly GCA_905147285.1). Taxonomy (NCBI): domain Eukaryota; kingdom Metazoa; phylum Arthropoda; class Insecta; order Lepidoptera; family Erebidae; genus Hypena; species Hypena proboscidalis. Next base: position 7,172,237 of record LR990147.1, read on the forward strand.
ATGCATGATATTTGAATCGATTTGGAATTAGTAGTAAAAATAATTGACTAATACATTTTACATTATTAAATTAAATAAATTAAAGTGAAACTAAATAGCATTTTTAAATCGACATCTTTCTAAATTTTATATCGACATGAATCGATTTCAACTTGCCAGTACAAATAATTATCTTATGTTTTTACAGTATGAAATTAAATAAATTAAAATGAATACAAATTAAAATCAAATAAATTGAAACCTAACACTAAACTAAACAGATACTTCATCCGCTTAAGATTTAGTTTTCCACTTCTGTTTCTCACCGTGTTAAGCCTGCATTTACCAGAGACCTATAACCCTAACCAATTCGATTGGTGGGTAAACATTGTGAAAAGCCATAATAGATTCCTTCACGTATTTCTACAAACCTTTTATCTAGCCCAACACCATTAATTCTCAATCGACAGCTCCAGTTCTATTTGTTAGTGCACAAGATCAAACAATATATAAATGGTCCGATACCCAGATAAGACATCGTTTGTACGTACCTAAGCGGAAAAGCGCAGATCCTTATAAATCGACAAAACAGATTGCGATCAGATTACACCGTGTCGATTATTCAGATCCCCGTGTAAGTTATTCGATTCTATTCATTAATCTGTATCCCGATAACGAATTCTCGATACATCGATTTGTGTCGATTTGAAAGTAGTTGAACTCCTGGCATTGTGTAGGGCTGTCGACAAGCTCGTGGGATTATACATGGACTTGATAGCTGCGATATTTTTGATACTTATTTGTTGACATAGGATAAGCATTTGAGTGCTGAACTTATTGAACCCACGGCAAAGGTTAAATCGAACCTAAGGACTGCAACAGTCAGGCCATAGGTTTAGATCTTTAAAAAGGTCTCGTGGGACTTTAGTATATCTCTCTTACTGAATTAAGAAAACAAATGTAAAAAGGATAATATTGTCCTTCATTTTCTCTACTGTGCCAATGTTGAAAGACTAGAAACCTGTAGCGAGTGCAATAGTTTACAAGCATATAGTTTGAACATAGTTGGTGCATCAATTTTGCGAATGCGAAGATTCGTCACGACGTTTTTGTCAAACTGGAATGGATGAATATAACTGTTGCCTTTTGCCCATGTGGAATTAATTATGTTAACTAATAGCTGTGTTAAACCTTTCTGCTCTGCTTTCGTTGAGTTTCGCGTAAAAGCGTGACTCTTGGTAGCGAAGACGCTTTGATGCAACTTCTTACTTTTAAAGAGAATACATATAGAAGGCGCCTTCGTCGAACCCCAATTTTTGGGTAAGGAAGACGCTTTATTGCTTCCTGACTCTTAGAAAATATTATAATAAATATTATATTTATTTATTTATTTATTTATAATTTAATAAATTGGTTATTTTGGTGCTTCAGTTAAAGATTGAAGCATTAGTTTAGGCAGGGTAGCAGACATTACTTCAGTTTGAATTTTACGCGGACCAAGTCTCGTACAACAGTGTGTACGTCTTGAAACATGGGTCAATACGATCGGTTTAAACGTGGCTGCCCCGAAATGTAAAACTCATATGACATTCAGTGCGCCCTTTACTTGAAGGTTCGCATTCGGGAATTAGTGTTGCCCAAATTCAGTCTTGGTCTTGCAGTCTTGGTCTTGTTCTTGCATATTTGACCAAGACCAAGACCAAGACCAAGACCGCCTAATTATAGCAAGACCAAGACCAAGACTAACCGTGCAAGATTTAAGCAAGAACAAGACTAAGCCTGCAAGACTCTTGCAGCTAGGACTGAGCGCCGTTTCACGGAGTAGGTAGGTATAACATTTTGGGGTATAGGGTATAGGTACGCATAGGGACTCTATGAGACGCAAAAAAACTGTTTTAAAGAATATGAAAAACTGGACCTATGCGCATTACGACCAATACCATAAACATACATAGCCAATGAAAATATCCATTAAAAGAAAACAGACAGAGTGCATTCATAGTTTTAACCATCGGCACTTTGATTATGCGCGGCGCCTTGTCGTCGGCATCATCAAAGGTTTTGTACTGACTTCTCAAAGACATTTTGCAGCTTTTCGGCAGTACATGGTGACGATACACGCGCCGGCGCGGCGGCTTCTATTGAAATCACATATACAAACAATCGTCGCAGCCGCGCCGAACGCACAACATTTGACACTATTTGATTGCCGCCACAGGGCCTAGGTATACTCACACAGGCTCACGTTCCGTGCCGCCTATGCCTTGTACATGCATTGGCGCCTTTTTACCTTGCAGTCCCAATTGTCTTCGCGATTTCGTGGTCCAACAATGTAACTGTGCTTCCTTCATCATTCTATTATTCATCAAAGTCAAGCAGAGTACGCATGACCTTGTATCGCTGTCGCTGTGTTCGATGCGCTTAGTACGAGTGTGGGCGTGGCTTGCGCGGGCGCAGCGGCGACGAAGGTCGGCGTATCGGGGCGGCCGGGTGGCCGGGCGCTGCGCTGGCGTCTTGCTTGCGCTCACTCGATGGTTCGTGATGCATACATACGTGCGCCGTGGTTTCGCTCGTTCGTTCGGTGTGTAATAATTTATGATGCGGTTGTTCGCATCCGTTATTACCGCACTTCTTCGCTTCATGCTAATTGTATAGTAAGCATTACTATACAATTAAAGCACAATTTATTTTGGCGTACTATGTTCCATCGTTTGTTCGTATCATAGTTTAAAAACTTAGGTCACTTAATCAGTACGTGTTCTGCTTTACACACAGGGCACTTTTTATTATTTGAATCATTCGATAAATACGTACGTTCATGGTTTCTACGATTACTGCTAGACGATTTTTCTTCTCTTCGTGATAATTGTTCTGGGGCTGCGTAGGGTGCGCGCTTGTCCGCTTCGCATATAGCTCAGTTGATAACCATGAGGCAGATGATTTTTCGAATTTCTCATAAAATCTTTAGACATTTATTAATCTGGTTGGTCTTTACTATGGCTATGTTAATACAAGCTCAAAATGTTCCTATTCTGATACGTTTTTCTTAGATCTAAAGTAAACTTTAATAAATACCAATAGTCTAATAGGTAATTGCAAGACTAAGACCAAGACCAAGACCAAGACCAGGCGTATTGCTGCAAGACCAAGACCAAGACTGGCTAAGTCTCGTCTTGTTCTTGCATTTGGGCAACACTATCGGGAATGTGTGAAATCGTACACTTGTTACATCACTAATACATACATAGATTAAATCATGCCTTTGTCCCATGGGGGTAGGGAGAGGCGATGGAGCGCCATATGCTACGTTCATAACATTTTTTTTTGCTTCATCAACATTCATACATCTCATGCTCGCCGGTTTCGTGTGTAGGTACTATGTACTTTTCCTTTCTGAAGGACGCTCTTATCAAGTGCCTATATATCTACCGTGACAAACATCTTAATAAAATTAAAAATTAATGCTTTGAAAAAGGTTATTTTAATAATAACTGTCACAAAACCTTATGGCAACCCTACGGTGTCTACTAATTGGTTATCCGTTATAACATAAGTAAGTTAGATACGCATCGCTAAGTGCTCGCGCGACAAACACAATAACTGCTTACCCTTGGAGAGCTTTTAAATTTACTCTTTTGTCGTGTCCGCGGTCGGTTAAAGAGATCAAATAATTCTAAGGGTATTTTTTTGTGCAATCGTAGGTAGGCACTTAGTCAGTTATCATTAGACTTGTTGATGCACTGAGCCTACAACATCATAATATCGCTCATCTGCATCAGGTGCGGAGTATTTTATACAACGCCAGTTTTTCAGATTTTTCTCGACACAGCTAAAGATTATTTTCTTATTTTTAAGTGTAAGGACTTCTAGATCTTTAGCGGGTTTACTTTGAACTTACAAATGTGGTGTTGTCACTATAAACGTAGAATGATCATTAGCTTAATTTTGCGTATTAATTAAGTCAGTTTCGCATTTTTTTGCATTAGATAGGCGATGAACTAAAATAATGTAACCTAAGGTTTTACAGCAGATCTGCCTTTAATTAATTAACATTCACAAATTAACTTTTAGTAAAAAAAATGTGGCCTCAGATTTGAAAACGTATTGCCAATTTCACTCCAGAAAGTCAAATGATCCTTCAACCGGTCACTTGATTTATTGACATGACGTGATGTTAACATACAATGATGTGCCTATTGCTTTAAACTATTACTAACTTCAAATATTAAAACCAAGAAATCAAATTATTTTAGGGCCCCAAAGAGCGTTTGAACAAGTCTAAACAAACATCAACGTACAAAATATATAAAATTAAAATAAACCTCAACTAATTAAATTATTATACTTATTGCACTAAATTATTTGAATCACTGAAGCTTAGATTGACTTTAATTCAACTTAAAAATTTGAATTTAAAACAATCCAAGTAACAGCTCCGATAGGTTATTACATGATGAGAAGAGCTGATGGGAAACTCATGTGCACAAATTTTCCAATAATTCATACAATAATTCTACCAAACCATTCAACCAGTTAAGTAGGTCTTGGAAACTTAAAAAGACTAGATTCATGTCTAAAACCTATTACCCCACACACATACCATACCATACCTAGCCATAATGCACATATTTTGTAGACATGCCATTACTATAATTACGTCCAATATACTTAAGTAACTTAATTCTCCTTTCTCTTAAAACGTTGGCTTAACTTATGGCTCTTCAAGTTCCCCAAGTCATTATATGCTCAATAACCGATAATATGGTTAATAGGCGTATTTGAAAAATGTAAAATGTATATAGGTACAATTATATGTTGCGTACACAAATATAATGTAGGCAAATAATCGTAATGGAGGTGACGTAAGCGTTGTGTAAGGAAAATTGTGAAGATGTACCGGTATGTAATGGTGTTGCACTGTATGTATGTAATTGTGGTATTAGGTAAGTAAACTGTGTGTAAGTATTCCCGTTTAGAATATACTTTTGTGTTTCGTTTATAACGTTATATTTTTTGACTAATTTATCAAGATAGCGAGGAAAAATAAAGAACTATTGCGTCATTGAGTTTAGAAGTCTGTATAGAGTAACAGTTCTTCAGGGCGTTTTGAAGACAAACTTTTTGCGAGCGTGTTTTTTTGTCACTTATCTCCACTGTTTAAGGCACGCATGAAAGCAAGAAAGATGGACGTTCCCCCAGTGGGGACATGACCCATTTCGAACCGGAATAAAAAATTCTAAAGATCTGTTGCTGTAATGTTGTCTTCGATTGCGTGGACTTTTATCTTTTATCACTCACGGATTTTGTCCGATTGTCTTGATGATCTTGTGGTTAGCCCCTAACGGTGAGGTCACGGTTTCGATACCCGGGTCGGGAAAAATTAAAAAAGGTTTTGTGATAGGTATACGTCAGGAGAAGTTAGTATGGTGTCGATAGCGATGGGTTCACCCCATATAACATGGGACCTACACAGGACCACACTCTTCAATTCAATATAGACAGGATGTTATGTTATGTTTACTAGTTTTTAAATAACATACTGCTTCCAAACTACAAAGGAGCACCAAGATATCCTTGCTTCCTCCAACCGAATTAAGCATCAAAACAAACTAAACCCCAGTACAAGTAATAGCCGGTCCATCCTCTCTCTCGAATCCACAAAAGGCACTATTTTTCACCTTTAGATAACGTCTGAGGCAGACAGGCGAGCTAAAGCCTGTCTTATTAGACTCTGGTGGGTTCGCAGGACCACCGGGAGAGCTTTTGTTACCGAGATACGTCACGGACGAGCTGTCCGACATTTGTTACTGTTGCTAAACGCTGAGATTGTGAGGGCAAGTTTATCAAAGGTATTAAGTGTTCTTGCGGTTGTGGTTTTAGATGGGAATTTTCTTTTTGGAAGTTGGTATTTAGACTGTACCTTCCGTCTATTACTTAGTTCTATTTTGAAACATAACATAACGCCCATACTACCAAGGGTGAAGGCAGAGATGTATCTACAACATATAGATTTTTTCATAATTACTTAATTTGATTTTCTAGCAATTTGCATTTAGATTTAAACGATTTTAAAGTTTCAGATAGACTGAATCGCGATGTTAACATTTATAAAAGTAGTCTTTATTCTGTCTGCGGTGTTAAATCTCTACACCAATTTCATCAAGATCTGTGTAGTACTTTCGAAGCCTATTTATACAAAAGAATAAACAAAAAAAATGGTATAGATTATCGTTAACTTTTGTAAACGAATAGTATTTATATTCGATTTTTTGTATCTAAACTAATAGTTTGAAAATCAAAGTCTAGTTAACAAGAGCTTTTAATACGAATCTTCTTACTCATACGTTTTACATTATTCGGAACAACACAATCGAAATATCTTTGAATAACTAAACAATCGCCGCGATCGCGAACCAAATCAACCTCCCAAAAAGGTGACCATAGAAAGGCAGGTGACAAAACAGCGTAATTATGACAAATGTCGTCAACAATGCCATTGAGTGATAGGTATATCGGTATTGCAACAACTGAGTAACGGCACTCGTCTGCTTGTTCGAGAGTTAAGGCGAAGGTTTGGTTTGATTGCTCGTCTGTTTTCCATACAAAAATAATATGGGTTGAATTTTAATATTATTAAGTCTTTATCTATTGTTGTAGACAAATCATATCTAAAACTCTCAAAGGTATGTTTGCTGGCGCCCATTTTTTAAATTATTGTTTTAATTATGCAGTTTGTGTGGAACTCAATAAATTATTAAAACATTTTTGACGAAATGGGCGCCTACATACATACATTTTAGAGTTTTATTTATTTATCATATGGAAAACTTACAGCTAGTAGCTGTAGTTTTAACTCCAATAACATCATAACAGTCATATCTTATTCAACTAATACATATAATTATCAACTCCTCTTGTAAGGCTCACCTGTATATGTTTATATTATTATTATTGTATTATAAATGTTTGTATTTATTTATGTTATAAACTATTATATTATTTATTATTTTATATTTTTTATTTTATGTATCTCTATTTCGTATTTTATATACTATGTGTACTTCTTCTATTTACATATTTATCATTATTCGTCTTTCTGAACTGCTCCTACCTATGCTTATCTCTGCACCACCCTAGGTTGACTGTAAGAGAATGCCATCAGGTATAAGTCCGCCCTAGTACTATTTTTTTGTGCAAAAAGTTAAATAAATAAATAAATAACAATAATTTAGAGTTCCTGGCTGCAATTATTAACTACGTCAGGTGGAATTCATTTAATTAAAATTTAGTAGGTATAAGCACTGTTAATATCAACTTATAGATATATTAATATATTAGTAGGTAAACGCTTTTGTCATGAATTAACGATAACAGTTTTTACCATTAAAATAAGTACGTTTAAATAAATAGGTCTAGAATATCGGCGTCCCTCGCCTTAAGTAGTTAAGTCACAGTATTAGTGAACTAAAAAGAGAATACTACGAGCATTTCTCATGCGTTTGTTATAGCCATTGTTGTTAGAAACAGGCTGGCCATTTATTAATAGGACATATTTGGACAGCGAGCGACGTGTAATAAATAAGCGCGTACAAGCGCGGTTTGAACGGAGAGTTTGTTTCTAAGGGTATTAAAACAATATTCGTCATTTAGGGGTTGCGTCAGTTTAGTATTTATAGGAATTGACAAGCTTACGCCCGCAGCGATAGCCGAGTGGGAGACCGTAGGACAGCGAAGTTAAAGGTCTCGGGTTCTAACCCACGGCTTACACCTCTCGTAGATGTGTGTGTTTCTATATTTATAAACTAGCTGCCCCGCGCGGCTTCGCCCTCGATAAAATTTTGCCCTCGAAAATATTTTAAAAGTATCCTATGTCCTTCTCCCGGTTCTAAGCTACCTCCCCACCAATTTTCAGCCAAATCGGTTCAGCCGTTCTTGAGTTATAAATGGTGTAACTAACACGACTTTCTTTTATATATATAGATTATCGCTTGCTAACGGTGAAGGAAAACATCGTGAGGAAACCTACATGCCTGACAGTGCCTAATAACCCAAGTAGCACGTAAGTGTCGTCAGAATCAATTATACAGCCAATATAGAACTTAAAGTGTTATAAGAGACGTATAAGAGAGTCAGGAAAGGTAATAAGCGTTATAAGAGTGTTACAATCCGCTATTATACAGCTCAGCTGTATATAGGCTTTATTATGGTATCTGCGTACACTTAAGGTGTTATATCGGAATATTACAACTCTACTATACAGCTTTAATAATTGTGTAACACTCCAAGCTTATTTCTACGGCTAAAGCTGTATAAAGGCTGTATTATAGTGTTACTTGACACTTGTTGCTGTACAAAGGCATATGCTAACTCCATTATAACACTAGTTTTTATGGTGTAATTTAACACTCTTATAAGTATTTAAGCTGTAATAGTTACTTCTAAGAGAGTATTATAGAACTAAAAAGATAAATGACAGCTATAGTACAGCTTTAGTCTGTATTATTGACGGAGACGTCAAATCAATGTCGCAGTCAGGAGATGGATTGAGAAGGAATATTTGAATATAAGGAATTACAACTTAAATAACAGTAATGATAGTGAACCAATATTGACTGAAAGAAAAACCATTCAACCACACCGACAATCCATAGCTCCAATGAGGGTTCCGTACGAAAAAAAAAAAAGAAAAAAATAACATTATTAATTGCTTCCTTCGCCATCATAACACCCCTTTTAATTCCCAGGAACTTGGCACTATGCAAAGTTTTTTTGGCATTTTTCTTCAGTTTCTATTACCTTGAACGACATATTATTCTGAAAAATAAAGAAAATACCTTAATAAATAATCGTCAAAATGGTTTTAGAGATTTTAATTCTTTATACGTATCTCTAAAGAGGTTATTAGTTATTATCTAAATGAAGAGCATCATACAGCCTATTGAATAAAAATATTCTAAAATTACTCTAATTAGAAGTTAAAAGCTGTACAATACACTTCATTTATTCCATAGTACAGCTACTGGCGCTATATTGCTCTTCAAATAGTGTTAGGGCTGTTTAAAATTGACGCCATTTTCTAATAAACAAAAACATATTAGATGATTCTAAAAACAAAAAGAATTGACATTATTTTGCATTATCTTTAGCCGTATCATGTTTACTAGCTTATATAACGTTAACTTGGCCTTTTCCTTATTACTTGAAATTAAAATGTTGTTATTCTAACCTTAAAATACAAAAACTTACTTACCGATATTCAGTATTTCTTTTGTTTTTCTTGATTTTTATGCTGGCGCGCGAATATTTTACCGAAAACCATATACAGGTTTACAATAAATATTGGTTTGCACGTTATTTTCACCAAACCAATCAGTTCAAAATCATTTATATGTTTTTCTTAGCAAGTAATTTGCCATTATAATAATATGCATAATGTAGATAAAAAATATGATGTACATTAAAATATCTATACTTTTGTAATTCTTTTATAACACTATTGTAGAACTTTAATTCTTACAAGCTACTTCTAGGATACCATCTGGAGAGTTGTAGTTTCTTTTTACACCAAATAACAGCTCTAATACAGCCTTTATACACCTACTATACAGCTCTTATAACACCAAACGCTGTATAATTTGTGCCCATTTTACACTTATAAGGGCTGTATAAGCGCTTATGCAGCCTTTATACAGCTATTATACAGCTTTAAGTATAAAATTACGCTCTAGTACAGCTTTTATACAGCTTGTAATGCTACTTGGGAAGTGCTCGAGGGTGTGTGAAGTCTACCAATCCGCACTTAGCCAGCGTGGTGGACTATGGCCTAACCCTTCTCAGCATGAGAAGAGGCCCGAGCCCAGCAGTGAGATATGTATTAGATACAGGGCTGCTTTTAAACAAGCTTACGCCCGCAGCTCCGCCCGCGTGATATATCGATAAAAAGTAGCCTATATCCTTCTCCATGCCTTTGACTACCTTCATTCCAATTTTCATCTAAATTGGTGCAGCGATTTAGATGTGAAAGCTTATTAATTCATTTGGGGGTTACGGTTTCGAATTCAGGCGAAGTGATTGACGTTTTATTTTTAAATACAGATTTCGTTGTTGTCTTTTGGTTTGTTGTTCCATTTCTAAAAGTAAACAAGTTGCGGCAAAAATTGTGCAAACTTCTTAAATCCGGTTTATTGGGAATATAAAATAAACCGGAAACAACTTAATTTATAGCCTGTTTTGCTTCATCGGCAAATCAGGGAGGAGCTTTATCAATGTTTATGTCTGACCTTAAACCATCTTGACCCCTAAGATTGATTAACTAAAATGTACTATGTAAATTAATGGTAATAATTTTCTACGACGCATAATTTTAATGCACCTTCATTACTGAGTGTAGATTCGTAATCAGAGTTGAAGGTTTTGGTTGTGACCACAACTACCTGTAGACTAAGACATCATTAGGTACCTATACGTCGCACGCCGAATGATGATCCCTATGACAGTTCGTTAGCGCTTAACATTGTACCGACGTCCTGTCACATCAAATCCTTTAGAGGTCCATTAAAAAGTCGAAAAAATCATAATTGTGTACATTTGTAAATTATAAAAATGAATATTAAGAAATTATTACGTAATGTTCAGAAATAATGGAGAAAAACTCCATGCAAATGTACATGGTACGTGCTGCAAAAGTTACGTCGTCTAGCTGTTATCGACTGAGAAGGGACACATCGATAAACCAAATATCGATAATTTGTTGGAAAAATTAAACAAATGCTTTGAGTTTGTATTTTATTTATATCAAGCTGAATCTGATTCAGGGTCAAGCGGATCTTCAAAATCTGAGTCTGAACTGCAGCTATCCGTGACGTTTATTATTAACGATTGGTCAATGATATTGTCGTATTCTACATCTCGATCCCAGTCTTGTACGCAAATTTTCTTTGTTCTTTCGACCACTTTTCGCCAATCGTCAGCTGTCAAAATTAAAGTATAGTAAAATAAAATATAATAAGGCTGTTACTTTTTTATCTAGTGTTTTATGTCCATCAATGCGCGTAATCTTTTTTTCAAAATAAATAAATAGGTATTGCTTATTATGTTGAATGACCTGGCTGAATGACATGATATTTGCCTAAAAAAACAGTATTTTATCGAAATTGTTTCGCATAACTAGTACAACTGTCAATTGAAACGTCATAGGGATCATCATTCGGCGTGCGAACTATAATGTTGTTCTTTCTTTTATTTTTTGTTTTTTTTTTTTTTTTTTAAACGACGCCTGCACTAGGAATAAATCCTGTGTCGCGGGGGTGTTCACTGTTGAGGTTTTAGGATTTACGAGGGATTTAATTGTGAATAAAAGAGATTTTCTGTGCACAAAACAAACTTCTATATTTTCCCGATCACATAGATGACAACAGACAAACGAACGTTGTCAATACCATTAACAATAGAATATAGAAACTTATGATAGATATACAAACAGGTTGTATCATATAAAATTATTTCTATATTCAACACCCTCTCTATAATTTTATTTTTCTTAAGCTATATTATTTTAAATTCATTAAAGAAACTACTAGTAACAAAAACAATATTATATACGGCTAAATATAACATTTCAAACATTAAATATCAATTGGCCTCATAAACGTGTAAACATTGCAACTGGTAATGCTTTAGTTAAAATGTCCACCAATTGATTTGAACTAGAAACATATTTTATTTTTATTGAGTCTTCTTCAATATTTTTCTTTTAAAATAATATTTCACATCTTTATGTTTACTTTGATTAAATCCTCTTGCACATAAACGAGCTTTGTCTCTTATGATATCTCCATTTTCAGTTAGCGTTGTTTGATTAGCTCTTTTTACAGCTGTCCAAGTGTTATTATCATCAAGAACTTCAAGTTCCACATTCACAGCTTTGGACCACTGATTCTTTTGAGGATTCATCATTGCTTCTTCATATGTAGATGAAAGTGTAAATTCTACAGAGTTAGCTTCAATATTTCTATTGACTCGGGGTCTTAAATTAATTTGTCTTTCTTCTAGATCTCCTATTTCCTGTGAAGGTTCATAAGTGGGATCATCAGAATCCTGACAGCTAACCAGACTTTCATCTGAATTTCCTTCCGATATAGCATCTTCACTTTCTTGTCTATTTTCATCAATATTATTGTCTTTAATTCCTTCTTCTTCTAAGAAAATGTTTGCTATATTACTTCTTATTTCTGGAACCTTATCTTCGTCAAAGATTACATTTCGTAATATTTTTATTTGTTTGGTTTGAGTATTGAACATTCTATAGTTTTGGCAATCATATCCAACTAATATCATCAGTTCACTCTTCTTATCTATTTTATTTCTTGATTGTACAGGAATGTGTACATGCCCTTTGCTACCAAACACCCGCACATGACTCAACTGCGGCTTGACACCTGTCCATGATTCGAAAGAAGAAGAATGAATATTAGAAGATTGACTTGACGAGGTTCTGTTGAGTAAATACACAGCAGTATTAACTGCTTCAGCCCACAAAGATAATGGTATATCTTTAGCATATAGCATTGAGCGAGCACTCTCAACAATAGTTCTCAACTCCCTCTCAGCCCGTCCATTTTGCTGAGGCGTATAAGGAGCAGTACATTCATGCATTATGCCTTCTCTTTCCATGTATTCTTTAAATGCATTGTTAACATACTCACCTCCATTGTCAGTATGTAAAGTCTTCACACTGTGCATGTATTTATTCTTTATCATATCATTATATATTTTAAAATACTCCAAGACATCACACTTATTTCTTAAGAAATATACACACTTGTAACTTGTCTTTGCATCTTTAAACAATACAAAATAGCGCATACCTTGAACTGATGTGTGACTCATCGGCCCACACACATCACTGTATACAAGATCACCTGGCTGAATTTCACCTCTAGAAGATTGTTGAAATGGTAGGCGATGCTGTTTACCATAAGCACATGCTTCACAGGTAAATTTCTGTTCAATGTCACCTTCTATTTTCAAACCTTCAACCACATTGCTTATATTCATCTTTTTAATTTCTTTCAAATTGATGTGGCCTAGTCTTTCATGCCATTTCTTGATGTCAATACTGTTTTGCACTATGTTACATTTTGCAGGAGCTACAGTTTTGATATTCAATTCACACAAATTGTTTGTCTTAATTTGTGCACTCATTACCAATTCCTTGTTCAAATAAATAAATGCACTATTTCTTTCTTTTACAATTGAATAACCTTGTCGCATTATTACACCCTCCGAGAGCAAATTTCTTTTTAAACTTGGAACATAAAGTACATTCTGCAACATACTTGAATGCCACTTTCCGTTTACAAATCTTTCGATCATTATTTTTCCAATTCCACATACTTCAATTAAATGTTCATCATCATTCTTTTAACTGCTTGGCTAAATTCTCTATTTTGGAAATATGTTGCGCGATGGAATCATTTGATGACATTTTGTATTGATCATTGACGTATAAAGTAAGGACACGGCTAACGCGCGATAAATGAACTGAACCTTTTTGGAGTCAATCAGACTACAAAAAGCGCGTAGTGAAATTGTCTGTGGTTGGCTGCCTCCGTGAGCGGTCAAACACGACAAAATGCCTAATTGTGCACTGAAAAGTTGTTCGAACTACCAAATTAAACATAACAAAAAAGATTATGGTATTACATATCACCGGTAAGTCACAAATATCTTATTATATCCACCTCTTTACATTATTTTATCAATTTTATTTGCTAAAATTTTTCGTTCCGACGCCATATTCCTTAATCGTGAATATCCGCGTGACATGACTTACTGCGCTTAGTTGAACTATGCCGCGGGCGTTCAAGAGAATATTTTTGGTAATTTAAAAAAGTATTTGTTATGAGTTGTCACATGGTAGTTCAATGCAGATGGCGTTACTGATCCTGCTATTCATAATGTCAAATTTGAAGGGCAATTTGTTCGGACAAGCCATTTCTATAGTATATATTTCTATGGTATTGATAAAATCTTTCTTGAATTATCATTTTGTTTAATTCACTCTTTTGTTCATAGATTGATTCTAATTTTATCATAATTTCCTTTGCAGTTTCGCAGTTTTCCACGAGGGTGATCTGCTTCAGGTCCATGCTTGATGTTAAAATAAACATGGCCATCCCATCATTTTTCAACCACGTTGAACTGTTTTCCTCAGGCTTTGGCTCATTTATGTCGATACCTTTTGCCTTTAAAGCACACTTCATCTGAAATTTCCACTGCCGAAAATTGTTGCCGTCAAATTTTTCCATATTCATCGATCGCGCGTCCATTGTTTCGTTGCTCCTTGGTAGGAATTCTAAATTTTGTATGTTTTGTTTTCCACTGATCTTCAATTTCACCTGTAACAGAGTCTTCCTGGGCCCATAACCTGTTGAGGTTTTAGGATTTACGAGGGATTTAATTGTGAATAAAAGAGATTTTCTGTGCACAAAACAAACTTCTATATTTTCCCGATCACATAGATGACAACAGACAAACGAACGTTGTCAATACCATTAACAATAGAATATAGAAACTTATGATAGATATACAAACAGGTTGTATCATATAAAATTATTTCTATATTCAACATACATTTCTCACACACAGAGCACATCCAGAGTCAAAACAAGATTAATCCTACGTTGGGATCGAAATCCCAACGTACCGGTCCATTTCAGCAAAAAATACCCTAATAGATAAGGATCATTCAACCTCTAAACCTTTTCTTCCCACACAATTTACATCAATCTTATAATTCTATAGAAGAATACTACTAATGGTGCTAAAGGTTTCGCGTTGTGACCTTATTACCAATGATTGAATTATTGGATAATGGGCAAATCAATATATCGAATTAAAATGCCATGAAAAGCCAATACAATCCGAAAACATGTATGCGTTAAATTTAAGTCTAATCTCTTTACGTGCAAATAAGTGATTTTTCTTCACACATAATTTAGAAACACACACACACACACACACACTAATTACGTTGGCCACCACCAGAGGGTCGAAAGGAAACCAAATTGACTTAAAATAAGACTTTAATTAAGTATTCAAGTATTCAAGTCTTTATTGCACTCCACAATGTTAAAAAGGTCTTATAAATAGGTACAGTGTCAATTATGGACCCTGACGGGCACGGCAAAAGTAGGAGAGAGGAAGAAAGAGCTCTTTGTGTTTAATAACAAAAAAAAAAAAAAAAAAAGTTTACATTTTAAAATAGTATCTTAAAATTGTATATTATTTTATTTATTTTTTGGCTTTAAATACATAAATATCATACTTATTGAATATATATATGAAATAAGAAATCATTTCAGTAATTTATCTAGCTACTAATTGTTGAGGAAGGATAATTAAAATATGGTGTATAATGTATTATGTATTATTATGTTTAATGTTCATGTAGTCTCATTTAAATATTAATTTATGTGGTAGTAGCATTTTTTTAATAAATGTTTCTTTAATTTATTTATGAATGTGCTGTCTTTTTCTTCCTTTTTTATATATTCTGGTAGTTTATTATATATTTTTATAGACATAACATAGGGACCGGTTGAATGTAATTTTAATCGGGAAGTTGGTAAATTTAATCTGTTTCTGTGTCTCAAGTTGTACGGTATGTTTTTGTCTCCTCTTTTTGCGTAAAAATCTTTATATTTCCTGACGAACTTACAAGTTTCTAGAATATAAATGGCAGGTAGGGTAAGAATATTTAATTCTTTAAAGAAAGGTTTGCAGCTTTCTGTATCGTCTATATTTTTTAATATACGTATCAGCTTTTTTTGCATGGTAAAAAGTGAGGGGGCGTCCGTACTATTTCCCCACAGAATGACACCATAATTTAGCCATGCAAAAGCGTAAGCGTAATAGGCGCTGAGTGAGGTTCGAATGTCAGTGGTTTTTTTCAATTCCCGAAGAGCGTAAGAAAAAGATGATAACTTCGATTTGATTTTTTGTATATGGGATTTCCAATTTATGTGTGTATCTATACTTAATCCGAGCAAATTAAATTGGTTTAAAGTGTCTATTTTTATACCTTTGTATGTGAAATTAATACTAAGCGGTGTTTTTTGAACTGGGTGAAATGTAATCAATTTGGTTTTTGAATAGTTGACTTCGAGATTATGTAGAGTCAACCAGGACGTTATATTATTTAATAAAGCTTCTAATTTTTCATTTAAATCAAGGTTATTTTTACAAGATACTAAAACAGAGATATCATCGGCAAATAATACACAGGGCTCCTGGATGGTTTTAGGGAGGTCATTTATGTATATCAGAAATAGCAAACATCCTATTACACTTCCCTGTGGGATTGAGGCATTGATAATCTCTAGATCTGACCGGATATGCTTTCTGCTATTTCTTTCTGCTATTTCTTTGGTATTTTCATTGAAAAACTCCACTTCCACTTGATGTTCTCTATTTTGTAAATAGGATTTGAACCATTCGTATGCGTTTCCCCTAACACCTATTCCGTATAGTTTATTTAGCAAAATGTTGTATTGTACTCTATCATAGGCTTTGGTCATGTCTAATAATATACCTATGGCATAGTCCTTGTTATCTAAAGTATTGAGCACTTCTTGTATGTATTTATATACCGCTAATGTTGTTGATCTATTTTTCCGAAATCCGTTCTGCGATTCATGAAATAGTTTATATTTTTCACAAAAAGAGTATACTTGGTTACACATGGCTTTTTCAAGTATCTTTGATGCTGTAGGTAAAAGAGCTATAGGTCGATAATGATTAGGGTCTGTTTTTGAGTTTTTCTTATGAATAGGTTTAATAATGGCTTTTTTTAATGCATCGGGGAAAGTGCCTTCTTGGAAAGATTGATTTATTAGTAAGTAAAAGGGTAAATTTAATTCTTCTTTACACTGTTTAATTAAGAAAGGTGGTAGTTCATCAATGCCGCAGCTTCTTTTGTTTTTAAGGCTTTTTATAATGTCGTCTACTTCACCGGGCTCTATTGGTCTCAGGAACATGGTGTTTTCAGTAGTTTGAAGGACACGAGTGCCGTTTGGTACGATGTCTCTTGGCTGACAGCTTTCTCGTCCCACAGACGCAAAAAAGTTATTAAAGACATTTGAGACTTGCTTTGGCTCAGATATTACACCATTTGCTAATTTTAATTCTATGTTGCGATTGTCATTTTTAATTTTTTTGTTTGTACGTTCATAAATAATGCTCCACATGGTTTTCACTTTGTTATCGGATTTTTTCATTTTATTTATGTAGTGCGTTTTTTTAGATGTTAATATGACTTTTTTAAGAGTTTTTTCGTTTTTTTTGTAGTATTCTGTAAGGATATGACTTTTAGCTTTTAATGTTAATATTTTTAATAGTCTTTTATTTTTACATGACAGTTTAATGCCTGTGGTTAGCCAGTGTTTTTTATAATTTTTCCGAATTCTTATTTTTCTTAACGGCATGTAAGTGTTTAGTGCATTTATTAATATTGTGTTAAATGCATTGTAGTTATTGTTAATATTTTTATCAGACTTCATTATATCTGACCACTTTTGATTTTTTAATACATCTTTGAAAAGTTCTATATTATTATTATTAAATAACCTTTTTTCAACATACCATGACGTAGATTGCGTTTTTTGTTGAGCTATTTCCATGTGGATAATAGCACCGCTGTGGTCTGATAAGCCGAATTCCTCTACAGAAGTATATAAAGTGTGATTGTTAAAGTTTGTAAAAATAAGGTCTAGGCACGTAGATGTGGTTGACGTAGTGCGTGTTGGTTTTTTTATATGTTGCATGTACTTATATTCTAACATGAGATCTAAAAATTGGTTACTTTTTAAGTTACTCTCTAATATATTAATATTAAAATCTCCTCCTATAATTATGTTAAATTTTGAATATTTGTTATTTATATAGATGAGTATTTGTTTCAATTGACTATAAAATAATTCTTCCTCTCTTCTATTCCAATACATAGTAATAAGTAATAAATTCTCTACAGGTAATTCTATTGCACAAGCTTCCAAAACATATTCAACAGACATTTCAGAAATATCACTCCTCTCAATATAGTTAAAGTGGTCCCTGAGTAAAATACAAACGCCGCCGCCAGTTCGAGTCTTACGACAGTATGATGTAGCTATTTTATATCCGCTGAAATTTATTAGTTCTAATTTTTCCTGTGTTAACCAAGACTCTCCGATACATATGGCTTGGAATAAAGATTTTTCTTGAAGGAATGCTTCTAGAATGTGTTGTTTATTGTAAAGGCTCTGGATATTTTGGAAAAGCACTTTAAAAGGTTGAATGTCGTGGTGTACGAAAGGAATGGTTCGAGACGTCCGGGTTGTTCTGAGGTTGATGATCGAGATTGCGCGTGATGGTCTGATCGTGATTAGGTTGCTCCTGTTTTGAGGTTCTATCCTTCATAGTTATCTGCTTGCCATCTATATACAGCCTATTGTTTCTAATTATAGCATAGTGGCCACTTTTTCTTGCGCTTATCATTTCTTCTCGTAATGTTTGTCGCTCTTTTCTTGCGTTTTCATTTAGGAATTCGGATAGAGTAAAGCGAGTTCCTTTAAAACAGTAGCTATTCTCTACAACATATTTGGCCATTCTTCTACTTATTAACTCTATCACTAGTGGTCGGTTTTTGGTACCTTTTCTGCCTACTCTATATAGATTTTCGATATAGCTAGATAAGTCTATGTTTTGGTATTCTCCAAATAAATTGGTAAGTCTATAATATAAGTCGTATTCCGGCTCATTATGGTACTCTGCAAAACCATATAGCACAATTTTCTTAGAGTTGTCTTCGAGATTTAAGGTTTTTGAATGAACGCAAATACTTTTTAAGTTTTCAATGTCTTTCTTTAGGTTTTCATTTTCTGTAATCAAGTTTTCAATTGTTTTGTTGATGGAGGTTATGTCTGCTTTTCTTTCTTCATTTTTTATAGATAGGTCATTTATTTCCTGCTTGATATCATCTTTAATCTGTGTAATAGCTTTGGTAATTTCTAGTTGTATAGTGTTTCTTAGCTCTGTGATGATTGATGTGTTATTGGCTTTCAAGTGAGACATGATAATTGCGCCAATATTTTTCAATGTTAAATCCGTTTGTTCGCTGTTGTTTGAAGCTATTTTACTGTTTTGTGTGCATAATGTGTCGCCCAGAAAAGATAAATCATCAGAATCAGCCGTCTCGTTGCTGATGCAGGTAAGCTTCTTGCGTATGGTAACATTAGTTATGTCTGCTGATGAAGAGGACATCTCCTGGTTACTCGACCGAATTGGTGTATCAGAGTTGCCGGTTTTCGGTATCTTACATAGGCAAGCCTGGCATTGCCATTTCTTGAGCTCGAGTTGAGCTTGAGCTTGAGTATTAAAAATACAACTAAAATTAAAATGCCTACATCCTAAGATCCTTAGATTTTTAATGTCTGCATCCGATCTAATCCGGTAAAAATGGTTGTATGGCGCGACGTCCACCGCTCGTATTGCTGACGCTGCGCCACGGCTCATGTAGCTCCAAAGGTATGCCTGACGCATACGTAACACACTCAATAACATTTTGTTTAAATTGTAATGAAACACACGAAAGAGACTAGACACAACTACACAGGGAATCCTAATGTGGGACAAAAACATTGTAATTAGTGAGAGAAAAATAAATATATTTTTATTTTTTCTAATTTTGTTATTAATCAACCTTACGCAAGCTTCTGTTAAAATCTCTGATAGCCTATTTTAAACATTTTTAACAGATACAATTGCTATATTGTATAGAATTAACTGGCAGTAGCTGGTAGCAAACTATCCGAAACTGGCTCTAAAATAAAATTCAATAATCTAAGTGCAAATGACAAATTTTTCTTCACACATAATTTACAATCTATAGAATACTAATAGCGTTAAAGGTATAGGCCGCCTTATTATCATTGATTGAATTATTGTGCGTCGAAGCAATAAACATGTCTGTAATTAAAGGTTCACAAGTGTTGCTGGCATTTGTGTGACGTCATCGGGTTCAAGTTCTTCCGTGTTACGGGTAGTGTAGTGAAGAATTTATTGGTTAAACGCTGATACATAATGTATTGATGGTTAAATAGTGACTTATTGCAAAACGAACGGCATTATGGTATAGTAGTGTACCTGCCTGCGACGCCGAGGTTGCGGGTTCGATTCCCGCTTAAGACACATCTTTGTGTGCATGAACATGGGGTTTGTGTTAGTCTGGGTGTTTCTATGTATAATAAGTATTTATTTACAAAATAAATAAATAATAAAATAAATAATAAATAAATATCTCACAACTTACACACAACGCCATCTAGTCCCAAACTAAGCAGAGCTTGTATTATGGGTACTAGAATAACTGATATTAATACATAATAATAATATATACTTTTCTTTTGTAAATACATGGTAATACACAAAAAAAAGTATATATGTATTAGTATCAGTTACTCTAGTATTTATTTATATATTTATTGATTCGTAAATACTCGATCAAATAACATAACATCACGCCTATATTACCCAGAAGGATGTGGCACAGGAGTGCAACACCCACACTTCACCTGTTAGGTTTAGGTCCCATGGGACAGGGGTTGAGCCTACCGCCATTCACCGGATTAAATTCCAACTCCGTGCTGCTATTACCAATGATTGAATTATTGGATAATGAGAAAATAAAATATAAAGGTTTACAAGTGTTGCTGGCATTTGTGTGACGTCATCGGGTTCAAGTTCTTCCGTTTTACGCGTAGTGTAGTGAAGAATTTATTGCTTATATGCTGAATGTATCGATGGTTAAATAGTGACTTATTGCAGAATAAACGGCATTATGGTATATTGATTTGTAAATGCCTCGATGGTCTAGTGGTTAGCGTATGCCTCTCACCGCGAAATCTCTGGTTCGATTGCCGTGTCGAGCAAAGTGTTATATGTGAACTTTCCGTCAGGAAATTTACAATAGCAACACGGAGTTGGCATTGTGCCCGGTGGATGGCGATAGGCTTACCCCCTATCCCATGGGACCTAAACATAACAGGTGAAGTTTGGATGTTTACCCATTTTTGGTAAACTAGACGTGATGTTATGTTTTAATGTTTCTTTTATATAGATCACGATTTATTCTCAGATCTACCAAATATACAGATGAAATATGGGTGTTGTACACCTCTGCCACACCCTTTTTGGTAATATAGGCTTTAAATAAACCACTTTTTCCTATATGGCGGCGAAAGTTCATAGGAAATTGAGATCGAAAATAGGGTATGCTCTTTCAAGCTTCCTCTAAGACATATCAGTCCTTCTCTGGAATGCCCTCCCTCTTGAGATCAGGACGGCTACGAGCCGTTTTGCGTTTAAATTGAAAGTTCGCGAACTCTTAATTAAGAATAAGGCAGAATAATTACTACATACTATGATATAATTTGTATTTATGTATCGGTATAAGTATATATATATATATATATTTATATTTTATGTTTTTAAATTAATTTATTGTTTTACTGTCTCTGCACTATGTCATGATGACTTCGCCTACCTTGTTATCTCTGCACCACCTGAAGGTAGACTGGTAGAGAATGCCCTAGGCATTCAGTCCGCCAATATACACGTTTGTATTAAGTTTAATAAATAAATAAATAAATAAATATTCAAAAATCAGCTTTCCAGGTTCATTTGCATTTATGAATTTTCTTGAACTACCGTCATTCAATAACTTTATCTACCAGATAAATCCAAAACATTATTTAAATGTAATAGACTTATAATTAACAGTAAATCATGCAGTTAAGACATAATATTATACCGTGTAATCCTATTGAGGGTAAACAAAGAATCTTAATTTAAATCTAGAGCAAGATTAATATTAATGCTGGTCGTTTATTATGAGGACATTTTACTGGTATACATTTAATTTATGTTACATAATTATATTACTGTAATAAGTTACTTTTGCTTTGGAATAAGGTTCAACTAAGTTTTGTTGTTGCCTCGATGGTCTAGTGGTTAGCGTATGCGTCTTGCACCGCAAGGTCTTGGGTTTGACTCCCGGGTTGGCTAAAGTGTAATTTATGAACTTTTCGTCAGGAAATTCACAATAGTAGCACGGAGTTGGAAATGTGCCCCGTGGATCAGGCTCATCCCTTATACTGCTAAGCTTAGTTACTTAAGTGTCTTATATATTCAAAAGATTTGGTGATTTCTCAGATTCGAACTTTTAGTTTAAACAAAACACATATATATACGTTTCTGTATTGACTGCCTCGATGGTCTAGTGGTCAGCGTATGCGCCTCTCACCGCGTGGTCTCGGGTTAGATTCCCAGGTCGGGCAAAGTGTTATTTGTGAACTTTCCGTCACGAAATCACAATAGACAAGAGATAGTGGATGGCGATCGGAGCACCCTCTATCCCATGGGACCTAAACATAACAGGTGAAGTGTGTGTGTTGTACACCTCTGCCACACCCTTCTGGGGAATATAGGAGTGATGTTACGAGCATAGATTTATAACGCCTAGATCGATAGTCTTCAATTCTGTATACAAAAGCTTTGTCTAAAGTGAAGCCAAAAAGATTGATATGTGCGTAAAAATTACACCGTGCCGCTTGGCCAACACGCACACAAACGAAAAAAACTGATGTGCAGTTAGTGGTACGAAATGTATTAAGCCGAAACGGCACAATTAGGTGGAATTTATTTTCATGTGTGCCCAGATCAAGCGATATACTTCTAGTATACTGGTGATAGAGCTCTTGTGAATAAGCTCGAGGGCGGCAGCACCACCGTCTCACCTTTAACCTGCCGCCAAATAGTAGTGCTTCCATTACTGTGTTCCGGTTTGGTGGTGAGATCAGGCCCTGAAATTACTGGCACATGAGGCAAAACACGCTGTCCACAGCTGCAGCGACGCGTCTATAATCTGCTTTTGTGGATTGTTGATGTCCATGGGCTGTACTCCATTTACCATCAGGTGGACAACAAGTTCGTTCGCTGTGGGCGTAGTATAAAAAAAAGGTATAAGCTGGTCTTTCATTGCACGAAAAGCCTATACAACGCTTTGCCATCTTATAATCAATGCCATTTGCATTTTTTTTTTGCCGAATGCCATTTCAAATGACTCGCCTGAACGTTACAAAGCATAGCTCCTACCACATGTCAGTGAAACTGTTCAATAAACTTCCGACAGAAATAAAAGGTATTGTTTATAAAAGTCAGTTTCAGAATAAGCTTAAACAGTTTTTGTTAGATAAATGTCTTTATCATATTGATGAATTATAATATTTTTCTAAATGTCTTATTTTTGTATTTTTATGATTTGATTGTTGTATGTATTATTTTTATTATTGTAATTATGATTGTAATTTAAATTGAATAATTATTATGACATTTAACTTTAATAATTGTAATGACTTTATGCATGTATAATTTTAAGGATATAAAACACATTATTATATAAATATATATTAATTCGAGTTCTATGTAAATATTTTAAAAACATTCAAACACAATGTAATAATTGTTAATGAATAAATAAATTGAATTGAATTGAACAATGAAATGTATAGATTGATGTAGGTATAGCCATTTGTACTCAGTTTCTAAGTGTACTAAATAATTCTGTGGTCACAACCAAATTGTCCAAAGTAATTTAATAAATTGTATACTCATAAAGTTGTTCTACATCTTAAACATTACACAAGGTCCATTCAAATTACCTACAAACGAAACCGTACTTAAACTTTAGTGAAGTAATTACAACACTATTATTATAGGATTAAATTATAGGTATTATTTTAGGGTCAAAACCGAACATTTTCTCACGAACTTAACATATCAATGAATCATCAAATATGGAAACCAGTTTTCAAATATATTTATATTATGCGCCGGATAGTTCATAAATAGTTGTAGGAATACAAATCTTATCGATACTGATAAATTTATTCCCTGACAAGTTTCATTTGCTAAATCTCTGTCTCTGATAAGGATCAAGGAGTAAACTGTACGCACATTTCATTCCGATATTGATATACTGAAGGGAGCTTGATGAGGGTGTTATACTGGGTGGCGCAAAAGTACTGGCACTAAAGAAAATACTTTTTTTTTTTTTATATGACATTTTCTGTCATTCTGTTGTTGAAAATTGTGTAGTGAACAAATGTAAAATACACTGAAAATAAACATGGACCGTTTTACTCCCCAAGAACGTGGAATAATTGTGTCAATGTTCTTACGGAATAATTCATCAGTGATAAGAACACAACGTGAATTTCGTCGACGATTTCCCCACCGTCCGGCACCGATTGGTCGCACAATTCGACGCTTTGCCACACGCCTTGAAGCAACTGGCTCAACATTGGATAGACCTAAGTCTGGGAGACCAAGAACAGGCCGTTCAGCTGAAAATATCGATGCTGTGCGCGAAGATGTGGAAGAGTGTCCAGAAACATCAACGAGGCGACGTGCCACGCAATTGGGCATTTCCAGACGGACCCTGCAGCGTATTTTGGTGAAAGACTTAAAGATGTTCCCGTATAAAACTCAAATGACTCATCAGCTGCTGCCTGCTGACCACCGAGCTCGTCTAGATTACTGCCAGCGCGTCATAAACCTCAACCTTGAAGAGGATGATTTTCCTTCAAAATTGGTTATGAGTGACGAAGCGCATTTCCATCTCTCAGGGCATGTCAATAAGCAGAATACTCGGTTCTGGGGCACTGATAATCCGCGCATTATTCAAGAAACACCTCTACACCCACTAAAAGTTACTGTATGGTGTGGCATCTGTGTTGACAGAGTGATCGGACCCTATTTTTTCGAAGACGCTGGAGGCAATGCGATAACTGTCACTGGAGAACGCTACAGAACCATGTTACGTGAGTTTTTGATACCCAGTTTGGACGAATTGGGGCTGGAGCACATCTGGTTTCAACAAGACGGCGCTACGGCACACACAGCGCGCGACACTATGGACTTAGTGAGGGACGCTTTTCCAGACCGAGTTATCTCTCGTTTTGGCGATTTGCCTTGGCCTGCAAGATCACCCGATCTGACCAGTCCAGACTTCTTTCTTTGGGGTTTTTTGAAATCTCGGGTGTATGTGAACAAGCCACAGACTCTCGCAGCTCTAAAAGAAAACATTCGTCAAGAAATAACGAACATATCGCAGGAAGTGTTACGGCAAGTTATGCAAAATGTCATAAATAGGGCTCAAATGTGTATCAACTCTGGAGGTCACCATTTAAAAGACATCATCTTTAAATCCTAATGGTACGAAATTTAATGGCACAAATATACATTTAAAAAAATCTAAATCTAGTTTTCTAATTTAGAAAAAATGTTATAGCTGAACCAAATAGGGTCTTTACTTTTGCGCCACCCGGTATATACATTTAGTAGAATTGTATCCTATTTAAGATAGGAACAAATGGAAGAACGTGACGTCACGAAATGACGTATCATACAGTTGAAAAATTTAGGGTTCTGGTATGAGGCGACCGTAGATGGATGGCTAAAGCGGCTGCCCGGTGTGCAGTAAGGTCGCAGGTTCAAATCCTGCCGGTCCCATATCTTTTTCAACTGTTTCTTAGTATAATATGCTAAGCATAGCTAAATGCTATAAACATAATTAATTAGAAATTGTAAATTTGCCATGACTACATTGAAGATATTTAAGAAAAAAATATATTTAGGGTCTTTATAACTGTTCTCTTTATAACAGAAGTAAAAGCTAAAGTATATTTTTTTAGAATATCTGTTTGTCTGTCTGTCTTTATGTTCGTTCGAGCATCACGCAAAAACAACTGTATGGAGTTGGATACCGTTTTTACAGTGTAACTGGAGGTCTAACTTAAAAACTGGAAAATTATCTTTGTATCTTATTCCTAAGGGGGTAAATTTGGGATTAAAAGTGTTTGAAAAATATTCTTCATTTTGTAGGAATAGCATGGAAATATCGAATTCAAAGCGGATGAAGTTGCGAACAAAAGCTAGTTATATCTTAATCGATCGACCGTTGATCGATGTATTTGACGTTTAAAGAGCCAATGAGAGCACATCACTGCGTTGTTTTGCTTCGATCGATGTAGATGAAATAACACCCTTAAACAAGGGACGTGTTGGAGATTATAAGCTGTCGCTGATTTATTGTCGCAATACAACCTTTAATTTTAATAAAAACCTACTTCATCTTCTTCTAAGTGGCAACTTTAGTAACGCTAATGTGGCCTATTCTAGTTAAAACGTACTTTGTTTTCTTCCCCAAGCTCGGTTCCTTAATATAAAAGAAGATACAAAACACTTTTTACAATAGGTTTTAATTATAATTTTTCATGAATTAAGAAAGTTTATAACTATGTGATATCCAACAAATAATAAGTAAAGAACGAGCAATTAAAATGTCCCTATAAAAATAAACCAATCTGTATAGGTACTTACATAGGCCTCCGAGAGCTCTACTATACGACATACGAAATCTTAAGCCGCTCCAATTTCGCAACATGTATTATTCTATTATAAATTGTATTGCAGCTAAATTGGTCTCTTGTATTCATAGTATGCCCCCTGAACTTCAATTAAATTCCAAAGCGATACTGATCTTATATCCTTGTTACTTTACTTTCCTACCAGACGTGTTGTACAAGAAATATCTGTGTGACATAACGTGTCCCCTTAGGCGTTGCTCACACAATACCTTTTGACAACCTCATAAATTCCGACACTATACTCAAACTAGATCTTTATGACTCAACAATAAGACTCATATTCAAATGATAGATATTTTTAGAAATGTAGCACCAAATTGGCGCGTGCGTGAAACACCAACTTGTGTATGCTGTTGGCCAAATAAATTTGTTTGTACTCATTTGGGGCTTAGGTGTTGGTGTATGGCAAATGTATGTTGGTAGTTGTTGGGTCACTAAATCAAACGGCAGTCAATTAAGATAAAGCGGCGAGAGACAGCTATGGACAATAGAGCATATGACTAATACAGCGTTTTGTTTGGCTAACTGAATTACAACTGGGCCTGTGTTCTTGTAGAAATTCCTATTGATATTTGAGGTGTTGGGTTGTTCAGATTTGACTGCTACAAAGCAATAGTGGTGTCAGATCTCTTTGGAAGTAAAGCATAATCTTAGTCACCAGAAATAATCCTAAATCATATTGATCGCCTATCGCTAGATAACAATAAATCTTTATTCATATACCTAAGGATAGAAGTTGATTTGATTCTACTTAGGAAAAATCCTTTACTTACCTATTTTTCTAATTGATTTATTAATAACATTTAGTCATGCTTAACAATCTAATACTAAAGGCTTCTGGAAAGACGATACATAGAGTCAAAAGATTCGTCAATTTGCAGCGGCGCTTGGATGGCTAAGGGGTAAAGCGATAGGCTGGAATCCTATATTTGCATCATTTTCGTCTGTTCTTACTATTACCAATTATTGTTTTAAAACTGACATTTCGTTGCCATATCGATTTCACATTCCCATCTTCTTCGTCATGTCGAAGGCTAAGTTAAATTTTATTTTGACTTGCCATCGTGGTGAAAGGATTAGCCAATTTGCTTTGGAGAACTCGCGAATTGCCCAGGGTGCGCCGGACGTAGGGAATCGTTGTGTACGTCACTCGGGGAGGCTCCTTTCATGCACCTCATTGACATTCCCATTGAACCTCTGAAAATAAGGGGGTTAATAA
Source organism: Hypena proboscidalis (assembly GCA_905147285.1). Classification (NCBI taxonomy): domain Eukaryota; kingdom Metazoa; phylum Arthropoda; class Insecta; order Lepidoptera; family Erebidae; genus Hypena; species Hypena proboscidalis. The sequence continues at coordinate 7,199,963 of LR990147.1, forward strand.
CATCATGCCTATATTACCAGAAGGGTGTGTATAGAACGCATCTGTATTTAGACTATGTTTAGATTAGCCACAATTATCTACCGTTGCTGGAGCAGTTAAGGATGTGATTGGTATTCGTGACAGAAATTCGATTACGAGAATACAATTATCATAACGAGGTTCAATTCCCTAACCATTGATCTTAATTAAGGAACAATACACGTCAGCGAATATTCAAGTTTTGACTGATTAGCATGTCGTTACACACAGTTTGCGTGCAGTACCTTCCAAATAAGGCACTATAATAATATCTGCTCATAATCAAGTGTTAGATTTATTGGTCCATTTTCCATCCAGTTATTGGTCAATGCCAAGGGATCTCAAAGTGTACGCTGTGACTCCCTAGATCGCCGTAAACGACAAAAAGAGTAAGTAGGTAATAAGTAAAGGTCTTTTACGCTGGATTCACTTCGGTGAAAAGCAGATAGGTAATTCGTCATCGATATAGAGTACTGTAGATGTTAAATTTTAAGTGTCTTTCTTAATGTCCAGTACCGAACTAATAGGTACACCATTGACCTTATGTGAACATTAACAGGTTTGGATTCTGATTGCCCTACTAAACGTGTGTAATACTCCGATAGCGCGATCAAATTCGATGCCAACGCCATCTATCGCGCACACGTGAACTAAACTTTTTATTGAAAGTTGCTTCGTAAACACTTAAAAAAAAGCTAAACGCCCCAGTTTAGTGTACCGTGAGCTGAAAAGTTTGTGAACCTGTGTCTTACGCAGCACATTATCATATTCGGTACAGCTTTAAATCATAGAAACGAATAGCCAACGGCGCAGTTGACTGATTTGTCCCCATACGTCAAGGGAATATGAAATGTTGCTCGGAAGCCTTGTCATATATTGGCTCTTTGTCTATAGAGATATCATTTCTGAAGCTAGAATTGATATTAGTTTGATTGAGTACACAAAGCCCTTAGATCAAAATGTGAATAGATAAAAGGTTTGGGCTACATGTCACTATGTTTTGACACCTGGAGCTAAGTTAAAATTACAGCCTATAAACAACTATTGACGTATAACATCACATCACGCCTATATTACCCAGAAGGGTATGGCAGAGGTGTACAACACCCACACTTCACCTGTTATGTTTAGGTGCCATGAGATAGGGGATGAGCCGATCGGCATCCATTATCTCTTGTCAATTGTGATTTCTTGACGGAAAGTTCACAAATAACACTTTGCCCGACCTGGGAATCTATCCCGAGACCATGCGGTGAGAGGTGCATACGCTACCATCGAGGCAGTCAATACAGAAACGTATAAATATATGTTTTGTTTAAACTAAAAGTTCGAATCTGAGAAATCTCCGAATCTTTTAAATAAATTAGACTAAGTTAAGTTACTAAGCTTAGCAGTTTATTTATCGGGTATAATGTATTACAATATTTTAAGACTAGAGTTGAAAACGCATTTAGATTCTACTTAAGACGCATTTACAAACAGAACTCATAAAATTAGTCTTTTGTAGGGCAATGTTGTCAGTACAAATAACGTAACAGATTACATATAGCACTAACCGCATATTTAGATAATAAAAGCGTAGATGTATTACAAAGTAACAACACTCAGTTAATTGTTAAAATTCCTTTTAATTTATCAGGTATGTAATATGCATTTAATATAATAATACCTAAAGGAATTTTATTGAAATATTTTGCCTAACAACTCGATGCATTTTTGTTATTGAGACAATGCCTTACCAACAAACCAAGTTTTAAAGACGGCCCAGTGGTGTAACTATCTAATACATGTCCCACTACTGGGCAAGGACTTCTTCTCATGATGAGAAGGTTTAGGCCATAGTCCACCACGTTGGCCAAGTGTGGATTGGTAGACTTGACACATCCTCGAGCACTTTTTAGGCACTTTCAGACATAAACTTGCATGTTAGCGAGCGATAACTTCTATGATAAATACACACACACATCTTCGATAAGACGGAACTTACTGATTTATTGACTGAGGTGTGTGCCGTGGGTTCGAACCCGAGACCTATGACTTCGCTAGTTATATAAGTACAATCCCATGTTTGAGTTATGTTCTTTTTTTAAACAATTTAATATAAAAGTATTTTCATAGGTTATTATGTTCAATCTGGTTGTAAGTGACAGAGAGGTCTTTAAAAAGCTCTTCTTTTTTAGCTTATAATTGCGTGCAGCAATAATTTTGAACTTGGTTGTGGTTGCTAAACCTTCTTCTTATCTTCTACTTGTAAAATATTTCAAATAATATTAAATTATGCAACTATGTGTACTCGTGAACACATTTTCATACGCGTAACACAAAACAACTAAGTATAACGCACAAATATAAAGTTATTTAGTATAGTTTATATGGGGCATAGCTAAGCAAACTGGTCTCGAATGTGGTTCAAAGCACAATGTCAAACAGCTGGCCAAGCTTCGCGAGCTTTCGGACTAGAATTAATTTAACGTATGACCAACTAAATTTAGTTATCAGTTTTTAGTCGAGAGAATAAAATTTATTGTACCTCTGGCGGAACTGGCCTCTAATAATATGGTGATTGACAACGTTAAGAAATGACGTCCGACAAATGACATACAAGTCAGTAGGTAGTGTCATATAGGTGCTGAATTGCGATAGTGATGTTCTCATAGCGATCATACATAAATATGACTTCCAAAGCTTCCAAGTCTGCCAGGCAATACCACCGAGCCTGGTCGGAAGATCCTCCTTTTGTGATGGAAGAACATCACACCCCGTTCCTCTTCATACCTTTTTAAGTCAAATCGAATAGCGAAGTTCTAACCGTATAAAGATTTGCAAGCATCTAACGAAGTTTAAATGAATAATATAAAGGGCATCGCCGTTAAAATCAGCTTAGTCGTTTTTATGCACCCAAAATTAAGAAGAGTCCATGCAATCTCAACCGAACTTTTAAACGCAGATCTAGTAATCAAAATACCAAAGGTTTACGAAAGAAATACGAAATACTATATATTTCATCCAGTTTTATCTGCGACCCATGATACCTGACACATCAAGTACAATCAGACTTACAAAGCAGTCAAATAAAAAAATCCTTATCTCGAACACAAATCTCGCTAACCATTGGAATTTCATCCGTACAACATAATAAAGCCAGGCCTTAATTAATTCGTCCATACAAATTAAAATTTAAAATACATTACTATGATTTATATTCAGTAATGACATTGTGAACGGCGCTAATGACACGGTAGGTAATTGGTGTAGCGATCACCACGCCCCCTACCTTATAGAGGTGTTGACCATAAGGTGCGGTTGAAAACCACCAATTTTGAGATTAATCTTATGAAGTTATAGATGTTGCTGAGTTTTTGTTGAGTTGTACACCTCCCGGATGTTATATTTGGGTGAAGATCTAGATCAGACGGTGTGGGTTGGGTTCATTTATCGCCAAATTGTGGTGCTGCTTAGGTTTGACTTGAATAGAATACTTAACTTTCATAACATGGAAATCTTATTCATGCACGTAACAATATGTAAATTATTTTGCTGGTTATCCAAAAGTGAATTGAATGCAAAAAAAATTGCTTTCAAGTGTTTACAAACTGTTCGATAAAAGTTGGTTCAAAAATATTCAGGCCGGCATTTTACGTTCCATTGCAGCCTCCATTTGAATCGACTGTCACTTCACTGAGATGGACGCTGCAATGGAACATAAAATGTGTCGGTCCGAATATTTGAATAGCAACCCTAACATGCCTGTCCAAAGTTGTTTTAATCCTTGTAACTTAATCTGATAGGACAAACGGAAATAAATTCAATCACGTTCGCCAAATAGTGGTGCTGCTTAGGTTTGACTTGAATAGAATACTTAACTTTCATAACATGGAAAACTTATCCATGCACGTTACAATATGTAAATAATTTTGCTGGTTATCCAAAAGTGAATTGAATGCAAAAGAAAATTGCTTTCAAGTGTTTACAAACTGTTCGATAAAAATTGGTACAAAAATATTCAGGCATATACATATTATATATTTTACGTTCCATTGCAGCCTCCATTTGAATCGACTGTCACTTCACTGAGATGGACACTGCAATGGAATATAAAATGTGTCGGCCCGAGTATATGACTAACAACCCTAACATGCCTGTCCGAAGTGGTTTTAATCCTAGTAACTTAATCAGATATAATAGGACAAACGGAAATAAATTCAATGACGTTACGTAACAGACTTCATAATCCTTACACCAACCGTGGCTAATAAAGTTGAACCAAAGAAAGGGGGAACAACACTCATAAACTAATAAATTATAGCTTCTAAGCCGCTATACTTTACAATATCCTTAATCCATACCATAATTGAATTTCGTAATTACTTACGTGCCAGTATTATAGTACACACGGCTACCGATCTACCTATACATTTGCAGTTTAAAAGGGCCTCGCGTTGTATAGTCTTGCTTTTCAATGCGAGACCAGCCTCTACTGGAAATGTATAGGTTGATCGGTAACGTCTGTACACCAGTTTAGTGCCATTTACTATCCTTAGAACTAATAAGCAATAGTTGCAAAACTTTATGGTCAACGAAATGTCAAATGGGCCATCACAGAACAACAGTTGTTCCATAATTGAATCTAACCAATCTATTTATTTGACTAAGATTTATGTGAAGTAGTAATCAACATAAATTTGTGAATCTATGACTGGCTATCAATGAGTTATTGTGCATAAAACATCCTACGATTATTCTATTATTGTTTATGGTTTAGTATTGAGGGCTGTAGTGAAAACTTTATTGGTAAGAAGCGGTTCAGGGAGGACGTCTATTAGCACTTATAAATTCTTTACTTAATTTTATTATTTTATTACTTTCCTACTTTAATGTACAGGTGTTGGCCAGGGTAAAATACTTAGCCCTCTTATTTCTTGCTTTATCTTAACTTAATTTTGTTCCAGTTTAGTCTTTTTACACACAGATTGGGACCTAATCAATGTAAGAGGGAACAGTTGCTTGACTGTTTTCCATACAAAAGTAATATGGGTTTAAGTTTAATATTTTGACAAAATGGTCACGAACAAACATGCAATTTAGTGTTTTTAATATTGTCTATAAAAGTAGATAAAAACTTAATAATATTAAAGTAAAACCCAAATTACGTTAGTATGAAAACGCAACGCTCGGGGCGAACAGTATTACATAAAAAATCTATAGGATATGAAATAGTGTGTGGCAAACTGACAGTACAGGAAACAAAAACTGTATATTTGTACATTTCACGCCTTTCCAACTGTCTTCAATATCGTACTATTAAATAGTGTGGTAAGTTTTTGTAGCTTGTCTAGATTTATTTCCTTTTAATAAATATGCAGATTATTTGCTAATAGATGGCAACATGCCTGTATTTCCCAGGGAACTTAGGCCTAACTTAAGTTCCGCATAAAAGATAGCTCCTACTGCTTTTTATCTGCCGGTTATCGTTCGCACCTGATAAATGATAACCCGAACACCATAGAAGTTAAAGCTCACGCCTTCGATACAGTCTAAGTCATGCACTACTCAGTTTTATCCGCAGAAATATATTCTTATCGACTATCGATAGTTACGACTTAGTCTTTAAATTGAATCAGCTGATGATGCACGAGAAGCTACTCACGTAATCATCTTGTTTTGTCATAGATATACGTGCTTTGCCGTAGTCCACAACAACACTTACCACCAGGTGAGATTGTGGTTAAAAGCGAGCTTCCACCATAATAAAAAAATCGAGGATATACTTGCTCAAGCCTACATAATAGAAAACAGACGGTATATTCAGATTTGTCTGTCCAAATATTCATACTATTAAAGGCATAATTAAGACTAATTTATCGGTAGTTTTAATCATTTACTATAGGCTGAATAAAGTAGGTACGTACCACGGTCTTAATTTTAATCTGGCGTCAGATATACATTTTTCACAGTCAATCACACTCGACAAAAGACCACAGTCTGACACCTTAATATTGCATATACAGTCTTAACTTCGTAACATTCGTCAAACAAACATCTACTGGACAATATGTATAACAGCCTTACCCAATTGACACCGCCATCACTCAAAACGCTTAGCTAACAGTTCAAAAGTGTAGCAAAGCGACAATTAATAAATAATAAGTAAAGTATGAAATTAACACAGACATTACGTTCCTTTCTCTCTTTGACCCCTTACCTTGACTCGCCGCGCCCTGCGGCTGGCATACCACACGTCTACCGCACTATATTTGTTTTCTATACTAACATTGTTATAATTATTATCCGTTGTTTTCTTATGATTGAGTAGGCCTCTGTTTTTATGTGAAAGTGAACACATAAATCTTCTTGGCTTTATTTCCGGCGGAGAAAGTTACGTGTTTGGTTTGTCCACCCCTGAAGGAATGGGTTTCACTTTTTATCTGACAAATAAGGACTAGGTATTTGATAAGTATTTGAATCACAGATGTCAATTGAGTAGACCTATTTATTTCAAGTAGATATTCACAGTATGATCGCAGAAGTTGATGGTTGGTCTGTCTAAGATAGTATATATTATGGTATGTAGTAGTTATGGCGACATTAGACATTGTTGTTATTGGCACAGGATGAATAATAATTAAACTCCAGAACCACATTTTATCCATTAATTTCTTGTCTCTCCGTAAGTTGATTGACTATCCGTGATATAAATAATTAAATAAGTACGAGATCCTCAGAAGCTAGCTAAATAAAACCTTAATAATTTTGTCAAAAATATGTCATAAACAATTTGATGCATCGTTCGTCAAATTGTTTATTATTTTTTTTTACATTTTCAATACGAATATTGACACCCGATTCTAAAATTATATAGACTCTGTTTATCCAGACATACAAGGACCATGAACATTGAAATGAATCCCAATCGAAACCGGCCACTGGCCCTGAACTGCTTGCATCCAAGAGTCCCTCAGCTGGCCGTCACTCGCCTGGCAGGGGGCCGTCCTACACAACGTCTCCAATACAATTCAAATTTCAGATCATAATCTCTCATTTAGAATACGATTATGCAAACTAATCAATATAACATGATACACTGATCCACAATTGAAAAGTAACGTACTAACTACAAGATACAATCGAACTTTTAATTAATTAACTGATTGCTAAATGGCAATTTTGCTGTCATGTTTCCAAAACGTTTTTAATGAACAATCCAACTAGATGCTAGATATTATCGTTACGTTTAACAAGCCGAGGCCTGAAAGCGTGATATCTAAATCAAATAAATTAACAATTACAAACAAGCTTCAAGCCGGATACATAATTTAAAAATAATAAATCAATTTTTAATCAAACTTCATTAGCGGTGTTATTTGTATTTTGTTATAGGGTTTCTACCACCATGATTTTAAAGATAGAGTTTCGAAAATTAATCCGAATTTCATTGCTACGTTTATACAAACAGTTGTCTAAATGGTTGTAGGAAGAAGGCAATGGAATTTGGTCTATGAATTTTCATGACTCGTGTTGCGAGCACGGGTCACGTTGAAATGATTTAGTTTCAATATGCGCAAGCGTCGGTGTAAATGCGCCTGTCGACCACCTTAATTTATACCGATTGCCCCTTGTTTATTATTGTACTGTTTATGTAATAAGCCTATTGATTTTGCAATAGAATTTATTTTAATGTTTAGCAATACGTTTGTTGTAATATATGGTTATTTTTGTCGCTGAATCATTATAATATACATCCTGAGAATTTTATAAATGTGCAAGTTTGTGAAGATGTATAAATATTTGTGGACATGGATAAAATTTGGGATAAAACATGTAACTTATTGCCTAGAGATCGCATTGTAGTCAAAGTACTAGTGGCCGACCGACTTACGTTTTTTCATAAAAGCTGAATGTTTCCCTGTTGTACCTCTAATAGTAGTTAAAACGATTACCAAATATGGAATTTGGATCACGGTGGCTTTTGGAGATATTAAAGTAGATGGTTGGAATGAAATGAATGGTTGCTTCCACCTTTGGCAGACTTATCTTGTTTCCAATCCCATGACTGGCTCCCTTAAAGTTTGAAAGATTAGGGGTGTCTCTCTGGGGTTGGACCCATGCTATGTATTGGCCTTGAACAGAAAATGACAGATCGCGCAGCCTAACATACATAACATAACATCACGCCTATATTACACAGAAGAGTGTGGCAGAGGTGTACAACACTCACACTTCATCTGTTATGTTTAGGTCTGGATAAGGAGTGAGTCAATCGCCATCCATCGAGCACAATTTCAACTCTGTGCTGCTATTGTAAAGTTTACAAATAACACTGTACCCGGAATCAAACCCGAGACCTCGTGATGAGAGGCGCATTTGCTAACCACTAGACCATCGAGGCAGGCTAAAAGACAAGAAATCTCACTTCAGCGCATGCGCATCTAATGACATTCTTCAAGTTATGTGCCCGCAACTCTATCTAACAAGTGGTTGGAGCCTTAGTCGATAGGTTCTTTTTTATATATTTGTTTTTTGATTGACTGTTAGATTGATTAACAAGGATACGTCATAATTAAATTGCAAGTCAATTAAATGGTAAAACATTACACACTCTTACCAGGATATTATTATAGTATGTTGATTAGTTGTACTGTCGACAGCCTGACATGTATAAATCAATTGCTTATAATAGACAGTATAATGATATCAAATGAAATTAAATTATGTGTGTTTACTTAGTAGGCAAGAAGTAGCAAAACTCCATCTTTGATTGGTTAAATGTTAACTCATACGGAATATGTCATTATTTCATGGCATATCTGACATGTCCATGTCAGAGACCAAATAGTGTTTAATTATATTTATCATAAAATAGTGTTTTATGTGATATCGAAACGGTAATATTTAGAAATAGTTTTTAAAATTTGTTTTCCAGTGTATCTAATGTGTCAAAATTTAATATAAGCAACTTGTTGACCCGGCAATGATTGTTCTGCCTTACAAATAATAATATCTGCTGAGGTACCGTAGTTCTTCATATTTTAGGTAGAGAAGAATCTTAGGAAGCATAGCATATGTCATCAAAATCGGATCACACGTTCTCGATTTGTAAGACGACTTGAGTTGTGCTTTAGAAATAAATGATGCTCACGAACCTGAATTAAGAGGAATATCGATACCTTTTTACCTTTTCCGTAAAATGAATGTAGAAACTAACAGGAGATTACTGATGATGTCAATCCCACATAAAGCATAGAAACAACTCACCCACCTAAACCTGCGCAACTAAACAGTTCCCGTGTACAAAGCAATTATCCGATCGCGTTACTTTGAATAAATCCCATAACTTCCACCATAACGCATAAAGTAAGTTTTATTAAGTGCCTCGACTAATGTTTCGCATTAAAATCATTTATGTTGGCAATTAATAGTCGTTGTTCGGTGTTTCCTACAATTCTACCTCTTGGGGCGACGCTTCAGGCAATGGTGCATACTGTGATAGGAACTGAGGCAAATGGAGAGACGCACGCTATACCAAACGCTCCACACAAATTATTCGTATGAGAACTTTGCTTAGAAACGCTATTGAATCGGAAATTAATAAATGATCGGGATATTTTCTATGGATTTTGCTAATTGAGTTATTGCTTTGTGAGTGTTGCCTTTGGCGAATTTGAGACACGCAATGTGTATGGAATGCTCGCTGAATGCGTACGGCGAGGCGCGTATCGTCTTCACAGTTGGATCGACAAATACTTCCCTCTTAGCATGGCTTGCTACTCTTTACATTTTAATTGTGCACGGTTAGCGTAGTGGTTAAAGCGGTCGCCTCGCCGGGTTTAACTGCGCTGGTGTTGTGGGTTTGATCCCCACGCGGCACACACAATCTTGTGTGATCCGCAAAGATTTGTTCTGACTCTGGGTGTGCTTTGTGTGGATGAAATGTATGTTGTGAACACCCCCGCGACACAGGCAATATTCCTAGTGCGGGCTGCGTTTTTTTGCCATGTTAAGTTGTCATGCTATGGGGCCTGAATGTAACTTTATTTAGATTACTCTTAAATAATTTCGGATGTTAGTATTCTTGTATTTAAATCAAGCTCACAGGCTGTAGTAAAAAATACCGACTCTGCTTTAAAATCTTTACTAATATTATAAATGCAAAAGTATCTCTTTTGTCTGCCTATTACGGTTACTTGGTAAACCATTCACAGCTCTTGATGAACAGGTGCCTGGGAAATAAAATAGGCTATTTTTATAGACATTTCCAGGTGGATTTAGTATTTGAATGATACTGTAAACGTAGTTAATAATTTTATGCAAAACAAGCACTGGTATTATTATTAAGTTTTATTGCAATGCATTTAATTTTGATATTATCTGGAAGCTTGTTCTAAACTTTATGAATATAATTCTATGTTATATTTCATATAAATTATACAATTTGTCCAGATGTGTAATTAAGGAAAATAAATTACAAATATAATAATTATTCTTAAAGTAGATGACGGCTAAATAAATAATAATATGGGTTTAAACTAAAAGGTGGTTTCAAGTACGTTGTTAATAATATACTGCAGTTATTATAATTATGCTGCTCGGTCATTTTCGGTCTTATTCGGTTATGCGAGCGAGAAAATCTTGAGGTGTGATAATGATTAATGAATAAGGTGTATGATGCGACCTTCACTAGTCTAAAACGGTTTTTTTTGTTTTTTTTTTATTCCACTGAGGTGGCAAACAAGCATACGGCCCGCCTGATGGTAAGCAGTTACCGTAGCCTATGGACACTTGCAACGCCAGGGGCATCACGCGTGCGTTGCCGACCCTTCAGAAACCTATGAATTTACTATTAAAAATACGAAACGAACATCACCTAGAAATAATATCAGAGGTGTATACCGTGTATAACACCCACATTTCACCGTTTATGTTTAGGTACCATGTGATCGGGGCTATCGTCGTCCAGTGGGAGCAATACTGAGGAATAAATGCCGAGTAACACTTAAATAAAAATGAGAAATTAATAATTATACATACTACCCTGATCTTCTTCTGATCGAATATCTATAATATTGAAAATATAGTCTGAAAATCAAATCGTTTATACTTCAAACATGCCGTAGTCTCATCATAGAGTTATATGACAAATAGTAGAGGCCATGATACGTAGCCCCAATTTTACAGGTCTTAGCTAAACCTTATTGGCAGGAGAAGCATATAACATATATAAATAAATGTGACAGCTGTGTACTTTTTTCAAGTGTAACTTGTATCACTTTTAAATTTGGTCAGGTTATATTTTATGGGTCGGATGAGAACTATCCGGAACCTCAGAAACTGTCGCTTAATGTGGATTTACTCGAGCGCGTCAGATTAATAGGTCCCAAATTCCCAATATCGCTCGAGAAAATTCCCTCTTAGCCTCCCTGACTAAAACATTCAATAAAATATATATTTTACACGATTTGGTCCAACGAATACCCAAGGTTAAATGCATACTCTCTGTGAATACCAATATAAATAAAAGCAATTATAGTCTCCATGACTCATACTTAGAACCCCATCTTATTAATCTATTCCACATCTACCGTCCAATAATTCATTTCCTAAGCACTAACTGTCAATTACGAACAATGTAGTGTTCGTGGCTCACTATCTGTCTTATCTGCTATCGTACTAAATGTCGTCTGCGAAATACTGTTCGTTTGTTGAACTCCTTAATTATCAGCCGATGGGATGTATTGCATCCTTAAAGGCTTAATTACGCATTGCTGATGCTAAAGGTTCCCGATAAGGGCGGGTACCAACTAGGCAAATTGTTTGTGACGGACTGAATGTCGCCGTGTAGACCCTAAGCTCTATAGATAAAACTGGATGAAGAGTCGCCGTAATTAACTTGAATATGTCATTCGATGCGCATTAGCCAAATTTCATACATTTTAGACTGCGCGGACTGTGATTTTGTGTTAAAGTTACGTGCTGGAATCTTTAACACTATCCAAAAATGATTTGTTAATTCAACTTCTAAATTTTGTGATATTTAAGAAATGATGTATTGGCTGTTTTTACACGATTTCTTATAATTAATAACCAGGAGCATTAACGCGTTTGTACATTTATCTTTATGGCATTTAACTATGTTTAAGCGACCGTGATTAGTGTTAGTAAAGCAAAAAAAGCTTCTATCGTGAAGTTTATAAAGCTCCAAATTCTGCTAACAAGCTTTAAAGCTTACAGTGTCTTGTTCCTGCCTACCCGGATAAACAGCATTGCAAAAATGAGGATATATTTTTCTGATTCATAAAGCTCAAAACAAACACTTTGCCAAATGAGCACTTGCCCTACAAGTTCCCGCTAAACGCGATTGACGCAGTTTGTATGGGTACCCGCAAATGTGTGCGACTATCGATTAGGACAGTAATTCGAGCAATAATTCCCTATTGAACTGTTACCGGCTGCTTAAATGAGTTTATATCTGCGCTCAAAGCGTTCCCACTTGGTCGCCTTTGAGTTTCTTACTTTATAACACGGACTGAATTTAAATAGCCTTTCGAAGCGTTTTATGTTTGCAAATTTAATGAGACCCGCGTTTTATTGTAAACGGTTACTTATGCTGGGTTACCTTTTAATAAATTTCGGTGTAATTATCGTTAAATTTGCCATAATTATATTCTGTTCGTAAAGACGCTATATTAATTGGCATAACTTTATGTAAAGTAATACAGATTTTGAAACCTTATCTTAATCTGGTCACTAATTATTGGCCTTTAAATACTCTGCTTGTTTTAATGTTGAATTAAAATGGTTTAATTTGGTAGGTTGGGAGCCACACGTAAGATTAATACACCATTTTCGTCCAAATTGGTAGTGGTTCTGGACATTAAAACGTCTAACTTATATAGGATATTATGTATGTCTATGTTCTAAATTGCTCTGTCCTGCTTGCTAATTAGCTAAATTACATATTATAATTGTAGGTTAGTTTATTAGTGAAACACATAGATTACTACCTCGATGGTCTAGTGGTTAGCGTATGCTATGCCCGGGTAATTCACAATAGCAGCACGGAGTTGGAATTGTGCCCGATGAATGGCAATAGGCTCACCCCCTATCCCATGGTACCTAATCAAGTGCAGTGCGATGCGCGCTCGGATACGGACGTGTTTCAAATAGTTATCTAATACGTACTGCGCGGCAATAGCCGCTGCCTGTCATGAGTTCTCAGCAACTTATAGCCAATGAGTTGTTGGCATTTATACAACATGCCATTGACACCATGGATGAGGTCAGCATCTTGCAGATCTGTAAGTCTAACTTCAAAGAAGACGAGATTAGCAGCGGCAAGAGGCTGTTGTTCGAAAAGTTGGGGAAAATTGACGAGATGCCGTCACGAAGAAGGGATGGAACCGAGAAAAGTATCCAGGACATCATCACCTTACTTAAGGTGACCGACCCGGACGACGTACCCGCTTTCGTGGCGAAGGTGCTGCATAAGCTTCCAAGCATCAGCTTCGACCATATCGACTGTAGCAGGTTGCTAAAGGACATCACCTTCCTAAAATCAACCCTGGCTGAGGTGCAGTCTAAGCAGGAAGCTTCAGACAAAACGATTTGTGAATTACGTGCTGAAATAGTTATGTTACGTAACGCTGTTTCGGTAAATATATCACACGATGCCTGTAAGGTGAATATGCAACGAGGCGCGCAAAACGCTTCCATCAGCAGTTTTGAGTCGGCGCATGTAAATGAGTCACTGACTGTCGATATTGTGCAAGATGCAATACGACCCGTCGCTGCCCGTCGCACTACGCCAGTGAAGGCCACGACACACGTGAATACATCGACACCTAAATGTGTTTACGCTGCTATTGTCGCCGCCAAGCCGCAAAAAGGGGGTAAGCAGAACCATTGTGAACCCGTGCTAAACGAACCACAACGGGTTCCTGAGGTGGACGAGGAGGGTTTCATTAAGGTCGTGAAGAAGAAGACGAAGCCTGCTCTTAAGAACCAGCATGGTACTGCACCGACCGGCCCGAACCATTTGCTGCGTCCTGCTTTACCAACGACGCTGCTGTATGTTTCCCGACTGCATTACTCCACAAAAGATGAAGATATTGTGGAGTATATCAGAATCAAGACTAAGTTCACGCTGAGAGTCAAACGGTTGGAGTCACGCCATACCGTAAACTTCAACTCCTTTGTGGTGATAGTGCCGACCGAACATCTGCTGGCTTTCACAAAAGAGGAATTTTGGCCGAAGGGTGTTGTGTTCCGGAGATTCCGTGGCAGCCTACCTGACACCGCGCGTCACACGTCGCCGAATCTATGTGTGAAATAATGTTATGTATTTTTAGGTTAAGGTATATATTTATGGGCCTATGCAGCCTGAAATAAATGATTTATTATTATTATATTATTATTATTATAAACATAACAGGTGAAGTTTGGATGTTTACACATTTTAGGTAAAATAGGCGTGAAGTTATGTTTTAATGTTTCTTTTTTATAGATTACAATTTATTCTCAGATCTACCAAATATACAGAAAACCGTTTCGGAGGAGTTCAATAACTTATAAAGTCACTTAAGTTTTTTTTTTATTAGCTACCAGTTAAAGGTTTGACGACCGGATGGCGGAGTGGGTAGTGTACCTGCCTGCGACGCCGAGGTCATGGATTCGATTCCCACTTAAGACAAATCTTTGTGTGCATGAACATGGGGGTTTGTCTTAGTCTGGGTGTTCCTATGTATAATAAGTATGTATTTACAAAAGAAAAGTATATATATATTAGTATAAGTTATTCTAGTACCCATAGTACAAGCTCTGCTTAGTTTGGGACTAGATGGGGCGTTGTGTGTGAGTTGTGGAAAATTTATTAAAAAAAAAAATAGGTATAGTCTGGCTAGATTGTTAAGGCACTTTTCATAGACAAAGTGTCAAATCAGAATCACTTCTATTAGAGTCAGGTAATATCCACTGAATCTATAAATATACTAGTACAAATCCCCAGTCGTTTAGCCCATGGGTTTTGACTGAGATATGCAAAGATTAAATGAAATTTACTACAGCCTCCATTATATTTTAATGTAATGACCGTTGTGCAATTATTAAAGCTTAAGTGCCTATTATATGGATTGTATCGAATGCAGATTAGATCGCCGGATTAACTTGACCTGGGAATTGAACAAACGATGCTGAATAAGCTTTATTATATTGATTGGTTCAATTGATATCTTTTGAGGAGGCAAAGAGGACGTAAATTATATTTTTATGAAAATAGAAATGAATAAGATGAGTTTACTATGAAACGGTTGAAAAAAATATGGGACCGGCAGGATTTGAACTTGCGACCTTTTGCACACCTAAGATGACTCTTTTGTGACTTAAAGGGACTCAAGGGTTGTGCTCTTCTTATTTTTTTTCCAAAATAAATGATTCTTATTCTTATTATAACATCAAACGCCTGTTTTAGCCAGTAAGGTATAGAGGTATATAAACATACACACAACCACAACACAGATATCACACACATCCACAACTCAATACTCAACTGGGTAATACAGGCGTGATGTGCTTGTGTGAGTGAATGTGTGTAATTGACCTTGTCATTGGGACCATTGGATAGTGTAATTGCTTCTGGCGTTCTATCTTATGTAAAAGAAATACTTACTTACTTACGTGAGATCTTTCCATTTTTTGCGATCCTTGGCAGTCTTGCGCCACTCGCTGGCTTCCAGTTCGCGAAGGTCTGCCTCCACCACATCTTTCCAGCGATATCTGGGCCGGCCAACCAGACGACGTCCGGTTGGCCGGCCCAGATGTAATTTAATTTATAATTAGTTAAAAAAAATATAATTAATTAAAAAATGTTAAGTGATAACACAAATTGAGCCAATCGCTATCTACCGGAAACATAGATAGATAGATAGAAAATTCTTTATTGTACACACAGATTAAATACAATTTATAGAATAGTCTTATCTAAGTAAGCACAATAGGTGGTATCCATAGTATGTACACACGGGTACTCATAAAGCTATAAAATTTCAGTATTAGCTAATGTCGCATTTCACACAAAACCTATACAATACGAAGCCATCTTACACTGGAAATGTACAACTTGATGTGTAGTCGTGTGTGCCAGTCACCTACTAGTATAAATCTTGAACTTCTAAACTGCTCCGCCATGTATAAATAAATCTATTAATAGCATTAGTGATTCACATCTGTATTCAATTAAAGCGATTCGAACCCTCGACCTTAAGATTGCCAAGCCGATACCTTAACTATTTGGGCTAAGGCCGTGCCTTTACCCTTAACGGTGTACGCTTTAATTTGAGATTGTCAAAGAGGTCATATAAGTCGCTGATTGGCGTATTGAAACACGGTATTGAACAGTGGGTTGAAGATCACACATCTTATAAATAATAAATAATAGTTTAAAAAAACTAAAAAACACGCTTTTATAAGCTGAAAATGGTAATGAACAAAAAATACTAGTATTATTGTGAAAAAAGCGTGGGGCGCTCTGTGCCATATTTTTCGTCTATCGAGCAACCCACGCTTTTTCACAATAATACTAGTATTTTTTGTTCATTACCATTTTCAGCTTATATTTGGAATTATTTTTCACTTTTTAGTTCGAAGTACTTTAAAAGCGTGTTTTTAGTTGTTTAAAACTTTTATTTATTTTCTACTTTTCTCGAAATTTCGAGTCCGGCAGCATACAAATCCATAGCTGAATTGGCAAAGCACTTGGGGCGTATACCCAGGGGGTGCAGGTTCGAGTCCTGCTGGATTCTTAATTTTTCAACTTTAATATTTTATAAATTTTTAATTTTCTTTATTTAATTATTGCATTGTCATCGATCTTTGACAGGTGTGCAAGATTTGAATGAAATCTGTCCGTTTAAAGTGGGTCAAAATCGAGTCCAAAGGAGTCGGTTACATACATACATAGGTACAGGTGAAGCTAATATAAGCGTGTAAAAAATGCATACAATCACGCCTTTATACCATGGAGAGTAGGCAGAGATTATGAAACACCCGTATGCTTGTCATATGTTAACACGTAAATTTAAAAGTGTTAGAACTTTGGAGAATGAACGCGAGGCAACATTGTTATATTTCTCAGAGCAATAAACCAACCGGAGGCGTCATTGATAGGCATCCCCCGCTGCCAAATGTGGGAGAGCGCCGCTCTAACTATTTGTAAATTGTAGATGCGTGGCACAATCTATCCCTCGCTCCCTCGTGAGTTTTAGCAGACTTATTTGCATAGATATTTGCTTTCATTGCCTCTCCATATGGTTCAAGTGCTCTTGGTTCTATTATGTAGATACCTTTAATTTTTCTGAAGTCAAACATCTAGGATGTTCCTTCATCTCACTTATCGCATTTGCAAGGAAAACAAGTCCTCCACCTGTGAGTGTGCGCGTGGGAACCCATCCCTAATTACCAGGGGTCCAGATAACAAGTCTAATTCGCGGCCACGCAGGGTACGCTCTCACGCACGCATTGTCTTCGGTAATTGCCAATGCTGTTCAATTTGCTCCTTCCCCGCACTGTGATTCCTTTAAGTGGGGCTCAATTGGTAAATAAATCGCATGCAAGTACGCAAGCTAAGCGATACTATTTCTCATACATTGTTAAATGTTAATAGGATGGAATGTTCGAGCTGATTTTCTATGGACTGTTAGCGTATACGTTGATTTAGTGGCGTATTCTATTAATTTTATTTAGATGCAATTGCATGGTATTTAAATAAAAAGATGGGCTCGGCAATATTGAAAATCGGTCCATATAATGGTCGTGAACTGTGGTTTGTATTGTATATCCGACATTGAGTTTATTCTAAAAGCTAAAACAAGGAATGTTTTCTAAATAAGAAACATTGTAGAGTTTGATTCCTCATTCATCCCTCGTGTCATGCATTTAGGTACAAAGTATCTAAAGGAGCTACGTATAGGTAGCTCTTATGGAAACGCTGAGCCACCGCCAACCACGACCGAAATGTCAGAAGAGTCTAAAAATGTTACTTAAAAATAAATGTTTCCTTTAGAAACAATATTAATTCAGTATTTTAGCACAAAATTACATTAGAAGCGCACTAGCTTGGTAAAACGCTATGTTAGGTGCGCAAGCGCAGGGCGTTACGCCCCCAGGCGGCTGATGAAGACATCACGGGCGCGCCAAATGCGCCAATTGATTAGTTGCGCGACGGCCGAAGGAGAAAGCAGACGTGTTATTATGCGACGTTAGACACGGAGCCCGTTACGGGGATGCTTGTATGTGAACCATGTTAGCATAATTTTATAAACTACAAATAATCTAGGACCTAGATTTTATGCATATCTAAACATTAAGCTCTAATGTCACAGGTGTTAGATACACCTTATTTTGAAGATAAGCATATAACACACATAAATGAAAGTGACAGCTGTATTATTTTTTCACGTGTAACTTGTGTCACTTTTATTCTGTATATATAACTATCTCTAATTATGACCCTTTATTATTGTGGCAACTTTTCATTCTTCTGATAGAGAGTAGTAACAAAAAACCCATTCAATACCACGAAACTGTATTCATTGATTGTTATTTCAAATTTTATATCATAATTGCTCAAAATTTATAAATAAGCTTACAGCAGTCTTAAAATCACAATCACTGAAATCACATTAGCTAATCACCATCCACTCAGGCATAGCAATCATCGAAAACTACGCACCTAGCAGGTATACACAAAGGTGAACTACAGAGTTCAAACGTTTATTAATTAACAGTCAGTTAAACTTTGACATAATACACAGGTACAATGTCCACTATAACCAGTAATTAACGAATAGGCAGCTTACAAACATTAACATAACGAATATCGCGTATTACTTAAGTGCAATACGAGTCTGGAATTTTCTGTCCAAACCTGTATATTTTATCGACTAAAAGCTATTAATAATCAATTAAAACCACATCTATTCAGCATAAATCATAGAATTTCTGAAACCTAACACAGGAAATAAATATTCACTAAGTGGAACATGAATTAATTATTTCTAGATCATGGTAATTAGAATATGAATTTTCTGTTTTATTTTCGAGCACGTGGCTTTGCGTCGACTCTGTCTAGCCCTATGAGAATAAATTTATAGACTATATAATATTTCTACTAAATTCTTTAAGCTTGGTTTCAAGCTTTATAGTCAGGCCATTTAAAAGCCAAATCAATTCCAATATTCATATTCAATTTACGAATAAATTTTACTTGCAATATTTATAAAACCATTTGTCCTGATGAATACGAGTATGTCAAAACGCAGCCAAAATTAAGTCGAGAAAACTATGAGCTTTGCAATATGGAATACTTATTGGTACATTTCTTACAATGAATGTAAATTGATAGTGAACAGTAAATTACGGCTAATTTACTAACCACGCCTGCTATTCGTAGTATTGTATCGGTGGTATCGATGAAAATCAAACTCACAAACTACTTGGCTGCAATCTTTTCAGTTTAATCATTGATCTATACTTTATCATTAGGTACAGATAGCAGGTAAACTTATTCAAGTACAGAAAGTATACCAGCCGTTAGAAAGACACATTCCTTAGGAACCAAACGAAAATCTAAATCAAACCTACATGGCGCGTAAACGCAACTGCCAATATTAATTTGAATAGAGAACATCGAGAATAAATCGAGTCGAATCGCGTGAAGTGAATCGATTCAGTTCGTTCGTTTTTAATAAGGCATCTATTAAGTTGACGAACGTGTGAATGAGTTTTATTGCCTTATAAGATTGTGAGGCGGGGGCTTTAGCACGTCCTTTAATGATTTAATGTTGTCTAGCAATGTGGGTTTGGAAAATATGTGTAAGTAATGTCCGAGTTAGAAATCGATTGAATGTAGTGCTGCGCGCGTTGATGTCTTTTGTATGAACGAATCGTTTAGTTTGATGGTGGTTTTTGTTCATTTTATTGATTTCC
Organism: Hypena proboscidalis; assembly: GCA_905147285.1. Classification (NCBI taxonomy): domain Eukaryota; kingdom Metazoa; phylum Arthropoda; class Insecta; order Lepidoptera; family Erebidae; genus Hypena; species Hypena proboscidalis. The sequence continues at coordinate 7,219,955 of LR990147.1, forward strand.
CTATTGAAATTGAGTTATAAATGTTACATAATTTTGTGTTATAAGGAGCACAAATAAAATGGGAATTGTGTTTTAGCTTCAAATAAAACTATAATAATATTTGTTTCAGTCCAGTATACATAAACATTTTAACATTGAAAGCCACACTATGCAAGCCTGTATCGTGTTTTTTTAATGGACTCAGTTTCTTAATTTTCAACAATGAAAAATTATTGCGAAACTTTGTGAATGCTGATGATTAATATTAAAAGCTCAGTTATTTTATTATATTCAAATTAAAATTAATTTTACTTCGACGACGAAAATAGCCCATTTTTATTTACCTCTAAGCTAAGCCAAGTGCTAAAAGCATCCCGTATATCAGAGTGCGTAGTGTACGGTAGCGACAACGCGACAAGCGACACCGCGCGCCTGTGTCGCGTGTCGCGGCGACATGTCGCGCCTTATACGCCATCAATGGACGCAAGTGCGTGCCCGGCTTAAACGGAATAAGGTGATGTAATTAGACGGTTTGCTTTATTTTTGTTTGGATGCGAAAAGGGTAGCGTGGATATATTGGTAGAAAATAGACTTTAAATTGCAGAAAGATATTACAGAATATCTGTCAATAGTATACCAATAAATGCGTTTGTGCCAGATTGTGTACTCTCTTTAAGTAACTTAAATTATATTAAGTAATTGCTCTTGTAAAGCGTTGTCAACTGGCAGGCGCTTTAGTATAACTGCTGACCAATAAAATGAGGCATTCAAATTCAAATCATTTATTTCCATAGGCCCCAGGAGGCGCTTGAACACGTCAAAATATTACAAAAAAATGATATAAAAGTAAATTATAGGTAAAACTAAAATATACTAATCACAATGATTTGAATAACCGGGGCTTAGATTAATTTTAATCCAACTGTTTAGAATCAGATTAAAATCAAACTAAGTACCAGCTCCGATGGGTATTGCATTATGAGTGCATTACATAATAAATTTGTCTATTGCCTCATCCTTTTAGTCATGGTTGTTATAAACTGACAAAACAGGTCCCGTGGGATAGGAGGTGAGCTTATTGCCATCCATGGGGCACAATTCTAACTCCGTGCTGCTATTGTGATATTACAAAAGTTCACAAATAACTCTTTGGCCGACCCGGGAATCGAATCTGAGACCTCGCGGTGAACGGAACTAATTACTAAACCATCGAAGCAGTAATAGTGTCAAATAGTTTTCTACATTGATTTTATATAGACAATTTAACCATATTCCAAAATGTCGATGAAATTCCAACAGCAGCGATAGCCGATTGGGAGACCGTAGGACTGCTACTTGAAAGGTCTCGAGTTCGAACCCACGGTACACACCTCTGTCAATAAATCATCAAGATTCGTCTTTTCAAAGATATGTGTGTATTTATCATATAAATTATCGCTCGCTATCGGTGAAGGAAAACAGCGTAAGGGAACCTGCATGCCTGAGAGTGTCTAAAAAGTGCTCGAGGGTGTGTGAAGTCTACCAATCCGCACTTGGCCAGCGTGGTGGACTATGGCCTAACCCTTCTCATCATGAGAAGAGGCCCGAGCCCAGCAGTGGGATATGTATTAGATACAGGGCTGTTATTATTATTCCAAAATGTACCTATTTTAAAAGGTATAACGATTCAAAATAACTCAACTGAATGTTAAAGTAAATAAAAACGAAATTATTGGTAGGTTAAGAAAAAACGAAGAAAATCAAAAAGAATAAGATGAACAGCTTTTTTATTACGAAAATTTAAGTGTATCCAATTCGTTTTAAGAACATGAAACCATTTTACAATTTGATCATGTTTCTCTAATAACGTTCCACTTTTATTTGTTGCACAAACCTTTCCCAGAACCAGCCAGCATTGATGAGAGCCGGCAGATTTCCAGAAATAAATAGCGCAGTATTTATAAGGTTAAACGCTGGTAGATCCGGCCGCTCGATTGTAAGCTCGTATCACTTGTAAAATACTTTATTGTGCTGGGCGGGCCGAGTGACTGTACCTTAAACATTTATCGGCTGTTACTTCTAAATGTATGAAATTTGATCTTTAGTTAGGACTTGTGTGGGTACAGGTGCCCTAGATTGATGAACTTAAAGCTGGTGCTGTTCTTTTTGCCCATACTGTCGACACGAATCGGTCAAGTTTGGTTTTATTTTTCCAATAACTTAATCGCTTTATTCAAATTATGAAATACGGGTGTTACTCACGTAATGTTGGTCTACTTAGTCGACCGCGGTTTCAACTATACGTTTAGGCATTTTCAAGAAACTGCGGTCGACTAAATAGACCAACATTACGCGAGTAACACCCATATTTCATAATTTTATTAATGTCACAAACTCATGTCAGTTTTAATAAAAACTTAGTTACTTTTTACATTCTGTTGTTTCATTATGACGCATTTAATATGTTAGTATTTTTCCTAAGGCAATTTTAGCGTCCTTTCAACGGTTTTGATAGTCAACATCTGTATATTTTAAAATACCTAATAGTTCATCCTATTCTTTTCTGCAAATGATTGTTCGTTTCAAATTTCCAACACTTCACAACAGTCTAGGGTGCGTTTTTAGCGAGAATAGGATAGTAAGTTGATTCATTTTGGGATTTATAGCAGCGCCTCCCCGTTAGCTTTATCTATATCGCGGCTGTGCGCTATGGCGTATAGAGCAGAGCTATGTGCGCTAAGGGGTGTAGAGCTATCGTGCGCGCGCCGCCATCTGCGAGATGCAGTACTGGGATGCATACGGGGTGAATTTTGGCTCCAGGTACACATTTGTTTCAAATGGGTCGAACCATCAAGTAAGCCATCAGATTGCAAAAGCTAAAAGAGCTGCTTTGCCAAAAGTAATGTCTGCTTCGTCCCATTCTCAGTTTGTCCTACGCTCGCGACACGTTTTATTCTCAGATCGTCCCATTTACATGTTTATTGGATCAAATACACATAGGACGAACTGGATCTCGGGTTCGTTATTTTTAACTTAGATCGACTTAGGCTTATTGGCATCTGGTTTTGCTACAGGGTTTGTACCGGCTACACGCTCCATCTTATTTGCACAGTTTGGCAAACAGACCGTTTTCTTAATGTTTGTGCAAATTTAAAATTTGGACGAACCAGAATTGAATCTTTGAAATTTGCACATACTTAAATCAAATCATTTATTTCCATGGGCCCCAACAGGCGCTTGAACACGTCAAAACAAACATCAAAATACAAAAAATATAAAATTAAAATAAAACTTAGCTAATTAAATTATAATACTTATTGCAATAAAATACTGTTTGTGGTATCGTAAATACCTAGGTAACAATCAGCTGGCAATCAATATCGGTCCATAAATATATTATTTAAACAGTCAGCATTCGTTTAATCTAATGTTAATTAATGCCGCTATTATTTAAAATATTAGAAAATATGGCACCTCATTTCCAAGTGCTTAATTCCGAATCATGTTCAGTATATCTGTTCATTTTCTAGGTTTGGCCTATAACCGCTGACACGTAACAAATTGACTGTCTCGCCAATAAAATTATAGGACCATTTGAATTTGTAATGAATCTCGAAATCCTTGCATGCGAATTATAACTTTGCTAATTCTTATTAGTGTCTAGCACATAGCTTTTGATTTTGACGACAAATATGTGCAGAAACTATTGTCGTTTTTGGCAATTTTGATGCATTCGATGATTATTATTTTTTGGTTATACCATGAGAAACTTTGATGGATAGATGAATTGATGTACAGGACCCAACTGCATGATAACTATGATAAGACAGAATAATTACCGGACTAGCAGAAAGCTTTGTATCCCAAACGGTTAATGACTAATGTATAGAATCAAATTGAATGTTTGCTTAGATATAGCTTACAGATGTTGGCAGACCTCGGTGGTGAATTTGGTCATAGTGTTGAGTCGTCATTCAATAATGGAGCACTTTTATGCTAAGGTCCGAATCGCTAAAAACATCGATATTAGCGCGCTAAAATTTATTCGGACCGGTTTTGGCTTTGGCTTAATCGCTTACAGTGTTTTGCAAAATCGATAATTAGCGTTTCGGACCCTAGGACTACAGGTCTATGTCTGGATTTTCTTGAGCAAAGTATTCTCACCAGAAAGCGCATCGTGTGGCTCGCACTCGCTGGCTAATGATACACTGATTAACAATATTCGGGGCAGATAGCAGTGAGTTACTCGCTAGAGGGGCGGGGCGAGGGGCCGCCCGATGCTAGATAGCGCCTGCACCGATTTATGCCAACCTCTCCGTATTAACTGATATCGCACACTAAATATGCCATTATATGCGAAACAAATAATACTCTCTCACATTTAAGATCTCGATCATTTTTGTTCGAGAAAGGAATTTGAAGGCGGTTAAGATAATAACAATATTTTCTGAACGCGCCGATTGTAATGCGGATTATGCTTGCTATTAACTCTTGTATGTTTTGTCAAATGCGCTTGCAGCTGAGCTGCAATGCAATTTTGCACCTGCAATTTAAATCCGACGCAGATTGTACAATATTCTTGTAGTCATTTGGAATTTCCTTATCTTAATTTATGTATTCAAAAAGCCAATAAAAAGACATATCGACGCAAGTTTACTTAGTTGGATCTTCCCAAAAATAATAGCTTTTCCAAAAAATTACGTCACGTCCAAAATGCTTTATGTATTTCAAAACAGATAAAATACTAGGTATGTATTTTGAACGTGCTGAGATTTTTTATGATTGTATGACAACTTCGTCATAGTCAAGTCTAAATGACAAGAATGGCAAACCGAGTTAAAGAATTGCCTTTAGAAAGTATGACATTTTAACACTTAGCCTCTATTACCCAAAAGGGTGTTGCAGAGGTGAACAACACCCACCTGTTTTGTTTAGCTCTAATGATAATAATTTAATAATTTTGGATTTTTTACATTAGATAGAACGCCAAAAGCAATTACACTATCCAATGGTCCCAATGACAAGGAAAAATACACACATTCACTCACACAAGCACACCCAGTCTCAAAACAAACCTTTGTGAATCACACAAAGATTTGTCCCATGTGGGGATCGAACCCACAACACCAGTGTAGTGGAGAGCGGCGAGGCGACCACTTAAACCACTATACCACACGACAAACCATGATATAGGGTGTGAGGCTATCGCCAGCCACCAGATACAATTTTAACTCCGTGCTGCTATTATTGACGGACGCCTGATTGAAAGTTCACATATATCGCCCGGGAATCGAACCTGAAACCTTGCGGTGAGAGACACATACGCTAACCACTAGACCATCGGGGCAGTTAAGACATACAAGTAACAGCTAAAAGAAACTTAAGGAAACCTTCATAGAAACGACCTATGGAATTAATTCAGTCCAAGATATTATTGGCACGATAGCAAATTGGAATTCTATTATAGTGAGCCAGCTCTTACTTATTTCTTATCCCAATCATATTGCACGGCACTTAGCATTTTACAATGTGATACTTTGTGTGAACCTCACTGCCATTTGAATTATCTTTTCAATTCTGTGAAGCTTTCAAATTTTTAATATTCTTTATTGTTTTCTGTTATGTGTTTGGCTTTTTGGTGTAAGACTGTTTGTAATTCAAGTCTCGGACAAAATTGCGATGAATGCTCTGTAAAACCGTTATTTATTTGATTGAGCTTTTGCGAATGAGGTCAAAAAAGTAAGCGCTATTGCTTTATTTTTAAACTACTTCCAAAATTGTTATCATTTTATCAATCAACTGATTTCATAGAAAATAATGAGGCTCTTCGGATGGTAACCCAAATACAAATCCACCAATAGGTTCATCAAAATTTTAAAAAATCTATGAAACCGTGATTTGTAACCTAAATACAAAAGTAATATGGATTTAACTTTATTAATATTAAGTTTTTATTCATTTTTATAGACCAATTACATTTAAAACAATAAAATGCATCTTTGATGGCGCTCATCTGCGTGTCGCGCACATTTTCAATATTATTATTCAAAATTTTTCAGTTTCTATGGTTTTGTAACCATACAAACTGAAAAAATTTTCAGTTTTATTAATAAAGTTAAATCCATATTACTTTTGTATGAAAAACAGACAACCATTTGTTCTCCCTTCACTTCAGGATATGTCCGTACGTCCGTCCGTCCGTAAACAGTATAATCTCCACTAACTGATGAAATCGCTTTTAATATGAAATTTCATTGAATATTTGTAATTAATGCCAAAATGCAAGGAAAAAGAAGAAAAGATAATTGGCGTCAAAGAATTGCTAATCTATAGGACTGGACTCGAACAATGCCAACTAGGTGGCATGGCAACACGGAGTCACCACTTAAATCCTATTGGAGTATCACAGTCCAAAATATTATCACGCACAGTTCACAAAATGATCAGCTAATTATGTCGCTTTGGTAGATTGGCTATCAGCCCTATCACACATGTCCCACCCTTTGTTAAAAACGGAATAAAACCAATTTATAAATTCGTCTCCAACACGAGCATCATTAATTATGTTGCTGGCTGGGTGGCTGAGAAAAACTTACTCCACTCATTCCGCTATCAATACCATCGTGTATTGTCCCTTTTGCTCTTCCAATTGTATCAGCTTCCACCTCGGCTACAACATGACCCATATCAACATTACCTTCGTAATTTTTTTCAACTTTGTCCCTCTCAATATAAAGTTCACTTTCAAGTGACACCTTTTCGAAAATTAACTTTTTCGGAATTGTGCCAATATTAGCGTCCCTTTCTATTGTTTTGTTCGCGAGCCTCCCCGGCGTTAATGGTGTTATCTGGAGCCTCGAACGCAGGCACCTCTCCGTATATTTCTTTATCTTGTCCACTCTGTTGGCGGTTACCAACATTTTGTTTTTTATTCATTTGCTAATTTCGAAAATGAGAAGGCGTTCGCGATCACATCTGCAGTGATCGTAGATTTAGGCTCGCGCGCATTAATAAAATTAACGAATGTTTTTTAAATTAATTGAACGCATCGTACTCGGAATTTCATTATCCTTGATCGGATGCCTTCTCAGTATTAGTCCTTAATTTATTTGAACTAAAAACGCATCTCGTAATTGAATTTATTTCAGCAGGTGCATCGTTGGAATGCTTCTACTATAAATTGTGTCATATCTTTCATCGGGTATGAAATATGTTCTATCATAAACAGCCTTATGAAGTGTAAATCGGTTTCGATGACGTGAGTTTGAACGCTAACAACATGATGAATGCATCCAATAACACCATATTTTCCACCTATAATTCACTGTACACGTTTCTATTGCCGTTATTACAGCTTAACTAAAGCCCATACGACTTTATCGTACAATGTAACGAATAAATGAATATCATATCGAGCGCAAACAAACTTGACAGAACAATCCTCACCACTTCCCATGATTGTTTACATTAAATTACAACATTGGGTTTATAGGTGGTATGCTCATAATAGTCGCGATGCTTGGTCGGTGAGACAGCGGCGCGAGCGCAGGGCCCCAGGCGAGGGCGGGGCCGACGCATGCGCGGGCCACCCCGACGACGACGCCCCACACCGCACGCGGGATTTGCACAAAACCACAACACCTTGACTGTACCAATGCAATAATACATTTATTCATATTTGAGAATGTCTGGAACATCATTTGAGAAAAAAACTTGTACTGCCAAACAAGAATTACAGAGGTTTTAGCAGTTTTCCAAGACAGTCTTGGGGTTTACCCACAATTTGTCAATTGTTCGCCGATAATGTCTGTATAGCAAATAACAATAGCAATAATACTTCGACTGGTAGAAGCATTTTTGTGGTAACATTAGGTTCTGAAATTTAGGTCGGTTTTAATTTGTCAGTGCATCCGTTGGTCGCACTTATAATTTGTATGCTGGAACCGGCCTTATCGTCTACATTTTTACTACATTCTACATTTAAAAAATGAGAACGTTGCCGTCTAATCGTCACACGCTGCATAACTGACGACTGATACTTGACTGTGAAAAACAGCGCATAAAAAACGAGGAAAACAAACTCAAAAGCCCCTCGAACCTATGCACTAACAACAAAACCATACTTTCACTTTAAGAACTAAAATATCGCACCGATTTCCAAAGGAATATAAATGCTTACAAATGACGTCGTATTTAAGCCTGTAATTTGTACAGTTTAGTTTCGTAACAGAACTAAAGATGTGAGAGCGCCGATCTAAATGTCAAGTCTAGTGCGAACTATCGACATAAGTCTGTGCCTATCCTGTGTACCAGTATTGAAGGTGATAGAGTAACAAATGTAACAATGTAGTATGTGTTCGTGTAACAATATAGAATGCGTTACGTAACAAGGGCTTTGTGATATAAGTAACCCATTCACTCTCGAAATAGTGGTGGAGAAATACTTATTGTAGACACGATGTCGACTAAATTTTATGTCATGTATGTGTCTACGTTCCTACCTCATACTTACTAGAAATAGAAATCCTAATGTACTAAATGTAATGTAATGTATGTAGGTTAGGTTTGTCTTCTTTTTTCATGTATTTTATTATGTATATATTTCAAATTTTAATTTCTGTTCTTATTAGTGGAGACGATGTGGTCTCCTCTAATTGAGAAAACACATTGCTTTATTATCTTGTTAGAGATCCTTTAAACAAATAAACAAATAATAATTAGACAGTGGCAGTAGATAAAGTGATAAAAAAATACAAGTATTTTCTTCCTTTGTAACGAATTGAATTGAAAGCAAATTATGAAACGACTGTTGTATGGCACATGTTTTAGCATGGACTAGTTTGTGTAATACAATTTTGTGAATTGATCTTGTTTTGTATTTATCGACATCTTGAACATACGCCATCACTATAATGAGACACACAGCATCGCAGACAATAACGAGTACTCGCGTCACCAACAATACTGGACAAGCCGTTGATGAATTAGCAAAGATAACGCATGAAATCACATGTGTGAGCAAGCGTGTACTATCCGACCCATTTGACGTTATTTTTGTTTGAAATTGTCACTATTCATAAGGTCTTCAGATCAGTTTGTTTAAATTTGACATTTACCACAATTTTAAATTAGTTCTATGTTCCGACCCTTTTTTAACACGCTTATATTAGCTTCACCTGTATGTATGTAACCGACTCCTTTGGACCCGATTTTGACCCACTTTAAACGGACAGATTTCATTAAAATTTTGCACACCTATCAAAGATCGATGACAATGCAATAATTCGACAATTTTTAAAAAAAAAAAAACGCTCTTATAAAAAATAAATAATAGTTTAAAAAACTAAAAAACACGCTTTTAAAGTACTTCTAACTAAAAAGTGAAAAATAATTCCTACTTAAGCTGAAAAAGCGTGGGTTATAGACGAAAAATATGGCACAGAGCGCCCACGCTTTTTTCAGCTAAACTATTATTTATTTCCCATTACATTGGAGTCGGCTTCTAGTCCTTAAGAAATCCGTAAAATTTAGCTAAATATCAATATTTTTCCTAGAGTGATTGCCTTCAGACCTCCATAACACAAGACGAGGTTAAATAAGGACCAGGACGAGGTCAGATATTCATTATCACTATTTCAAATTAGACGTCAAACAATTTCTGTTGGCGATAAGCTCATCCCCTATCCCATGGGTCCTAAACATAACAGGTGAAATATGGGTGTTGTTCACCTCTGCCACACCCTTCTGGGTAATATAGGCTTGATGTTATGTTAAGATGATATCAACCAAATTTAAACTTTGATGATTTGAAATGTCTTCGCAAAAATTGTATTTAAGTTAGTTTGTTTATAAACTTTTTATTGTACCATGAAACAATTTATTAAACAATGCATAACATAAAATACAATAAAGGCCAGCTTAACTCAAATTTGAGTTCTCTTCCAGCAAACCTTAGAGTTATAGAGGAGAAGAGGATGCAAAAAGAGGGCAAAAACAAGTGTACAACTAAAAGGAAAAACGGAATTATGCACCATTATTATGGTAAAAAGATTATTAAAAAGTAACTAAAGTTACAATACATGAACATAAACAAATAGACATAAATATATTATTATGCTATCTATAAAATAAAATACTTAAATATAAATAAAATACTTTGATATGTAATAAATATTGATATAAAACTTTTAGGGTTATCGTATCGTTTAGGTGTATCATGAATCTATAGGTCTGATACGAGCCATACGAAACGCAACCAGTCCAATTTTATTAACGAAACAGCCTTTGCTAATAATATTCGAAACCGATTTGATCCTTGATCCTAGCAACTACACGTCAAACCTTATTACCATGATTTCCATTATTAAAAGCCTAAATCCATCAAATTTCAAATAATTTGAGCTAAAATCTCAGCGGGTTAGGCAACAGTACCTTGTTATTAAGCGACACTGACATAGCCCGCGTCCTCAGTAATCTGTCAATTAGGCAGCATTCCTGTGCCCTGACCCACAGTACTGTTGCGCAAGCGAAGATGACTAACGGCTGTACACTTCACCCTAGGCCTTTGGTTTTGAACTATTGATTGGTTAAATTAAATGTACGCACCTTCTTTAAAGTTGATAATGCAAGCGGCTATATGCAAAAATAATTGCGAATTTGTTTTTGTCTTAACGAAAATAAATATAATAATAAATACGGAGAGAACTTCATCCTAAGCAAACAGTTAACAAGAATAGTACTGATTTGTATTGGCAATTTGTACGGTTAAAAAAAGAAATAGCAAAACAGTTTGGAGGTGGCAAATTTAATTTCTAATTGATTATTTTTATAGCATTCAGCTATGCTTAGCAAATTATACTTAGATTCGTAAGATTTGTATCCTACTTAAGATAGGATAGGAACAAATGGATGAACGTGACGTCACGAAATGACGTATCATACAGTTGAGAAATTTAGGGTTCTGGTAAGAGGCGACCGTAGCTAGATGGTTAAAGCGGCTGCCCGGTGTGCAGTAAGGTCGCAGGTTCAAATCCGGCCGGTCCTATATCTTTTTCAACTGTTTCTTAGTATGGAAATTGAATGTTACAAATGTGTTAGCCTGTGATACCATTAGAGCACTCTATTCTGCTGTTTAACTGATACGTTTCCTAATAGGTCCTCGGAATTTTTTAAATAAAATTTAATGCTAGAATGATAAATTTTGGTCTAAGCTGCGATCTAATTATATCATGATTTTGTACAGTCCTAGCTATTCGCTAAGGTCTTACTGTATGGTACATAGGTATAGAATTGTAGAGATCACGTCGCAATCAGACGACGCGTGAATAGCGGAGTAATTGAAGAAATATATCAATTCAGATTGAAACCCAATTACAGCATACCTGGCAAAATGGTGTGCTATAGAATTTATCCTTAAAATAAGTCTAAATCTTAACGATTTTCGTATTTATATCTAAAATATATATGTTAAATGATTTCCTAAAATAAAATAATTATAAGTGGTTCCAAAATATTTGTACGCACCGAAATCTGTACAGAATACTTACTAAATACGGTAGAACAGCTTACGCTTGCCCTGATTTTTGTTTAGGTGTCATTTTATTGAAAGAATAAAATTATAACGGTCCCAAATCAATTGAGAGTAACACTTAAAAATTACGAGGTTATACCGCCTGGCTACACTATCGAACATCTCGTTATTGTGTTAACTCGCATCACAATGCTGGGAGCAGATAATGTCCAAGCGGATCTCTCCCCGTGCCAGGACCAGTTCCAGCTTATAACAAAGTTTGAACGAGCCCACGGCGATCGACCTCGCTATTACACAACTCAAACAAAACCAAGACGTCTTACCACTTCATAATGCGCGCGCGCACGTAAAAAGACCATCCAGACATAACAAAATGTCGACAGATGTTTTCATTCCCATGTGATAGATACGAGATGACCGAACCGAGCTTTAGATAGCGTACCCTTTTTGTTACCGCGATACCGTTTTGAAATTTTTACAAGTCCAAAACGACCGGGAAGAGACATAGTCTTTTATGTGCTCCGCTTACTCTTATCTGTCAAATCTTATCGACCAATAAGGACAGCAAACGTCACTCACTCTGCCAATCTGAGACGCGGCGGCTTCACCGCGGGGGGTTCAAATCGGTCCATTTTTTTAATGTGTATCGCGTGCCTGGATGGCATAAGCGTGCATGTCTATTAACATAATGCACTAAGACTCGCTTAGAGGAACGTAATGAAGCCATTATGAAGTATAATCTCCGAGCCTTGACACACTGCGCGACTAAATTGTTGAACGCGAATATTAGCTATATAATTCCCAGACTTAAAATATTATTAGATCATTTTGAAGTCTATAATTTTGCTCTAATCTTGCATGCATTTATGCACGTAAAAGTACTGCAGATGCATTTTATTTTTAGTGCGATATGGTTGCCAAAAATGTTTAAATCTGGTGTTACAATCTTTCACACGCTCTACAAGATGGCCGTCATATTTTGTTAGCAATATTTTGTATACCAGCAGTTGTGTGGCGTTGTCTGAAGACTGTATTTACAAAGGTTCTTCTAAAGGTCTTTTAGGTGGCGAAATATGTATTACACTATCTTAAGGGTCAGGCGGAGTATGCTTTTCCCATACAAACGGAATTCTGCAATCATTTGTGATTCAAGCGTTAGTCAGTATTAAACTTGGTATTTGTTAATAAAGATATAATAAATATCTGCATGAATCAATGTTTTTTCCCTAAATGGTCTAGTGGTTAGCGTATGCACCTCTCACAGCGACGTCCCGGGTTCAATTCCGGGTCGGGCAAAGTGTTTTTTATGATTTTTTTGTCTGGAAATTCACAATAGCAGCACGGAGTTGCAATTGTGCCTGTTGTATGGCGATAGGCTCACCCCCTATTCCATGAGACAAAAAATAACAGGTGTCAGATTTTCATCATATTTTTTCTGTATTGTAAACATTTATATCTGTAATGTTTTTTGAATAAAGACATAGTTTATACTGACTAGTTTAGGATTAACTAAAAGAAAGGGAAAAATTAAGTTTTCATCATGTATTTTGGAAGCCAAGATTAATTTTATTTGTGTTTACATTTTAAACGACCAGTATGCCGTTTATGCTAGCTTGCGGAGACAACAAAGATAGCACTACTTCATCTGGTTTTTGCAGCTGCTTATGGTAAAAACCCGATCCGTCCGCCGGACTCTTAATGCATCAGGAGATACGTTGAAGTCGAGGCGACTCGACAGCGCCTGGTGCCTACTTCGAGTTATCTTAGTAACCCAGTGTACACAATTAAAGTTAATTAATCTCTGATGACGATTTGATTGGTGTTGGGAGATAGTTCAAAGGTTTATCTTATTAGTATTCTGGACCTTTGGAAGGTGATTTCATCGAGTGTTTGCGCATTTACAGTTTGGATCCAATCATTAACTTCTAACTAACCTTACTGCAGTCCTAATAATGATTCTAGTGAGTCGAATGTCTTGACGTTAAGTTTGAATGCTACTTACTAAAATTAAAACAGCCTAAGATATATATATTTTTGAAATAAAAATATCTACGTATAGCATTATCTACTTTAATATTGAAATGTATGATAGTTGTAGTAGCTTTTTTACCTAGATAAGGACTACCGCTTTATCTATAATCGAATTTCAATAGTATTATAGTAGTAGTAGTGCTATGACATAGTAGTTAGACTTACGGGTTAAAAAAACAAACGCATGGCAATTCTGCAACTGTGAATGACTACAAGATTTTAAAGTTGTTAAATAATGCGTTTGCATAAATTTTTGTCCAACATAACACACCTTTGCTTCTCAGAAAAGTTAGGCAATAATGTATGATGGACATTTTACCATTGTAATATATAATATCCTATATATACCGTTGTTTTTTTTCAGGTGGCAGATTCTGCTCGTTTTCTCCGTGCATCGAGCAAGTCCAGCGAACGTGTCTAGCCCTGCAAGAGCACGGTTTCCAAGAGATATCGACCATGGAAGTGCTGCAGACGGACGTTAAGGTCACTAGGAGGAGTATTCCTGTCAGGGATCTGTCATTCTTGAAGCAAAAGGTCAGTTTTTTTTTTTTTAATGTTAGTTTTAGTATGCTATTTAGCCCAATGAAGTTATAAAGCCGGGTGACGTGCAATATCCTACACTACAGAATGATCTATCATTATGCCCAAAAAAATAGACTTTGGAAGTATTGCTGACAAGACCAAAATTCGCGTTTCAGAAATCAAGCGAACTGCTTCCTAAGCACGGCTCACTCTTAACAATTTGATTCTGACGTTTCTAAACGTCAAAAGACAAAATAAATTATCATTTCTATGCTGATAAGTTGAATCGAAATATAAAAAGTGCCGTGCTCAGGAGGTGATATTTTTAAAACAACCAAGATTAACAGAACCAGACCACAACTTTAAATACAAACAAAACATACCTCAACCGTATCTTGTATCGGTTAATTCACTAATAGCTGAATCTGGGCCAAGCTGACCTCCCAGACACATTAAGTCGGCTAAGTTACGACGCCGCTTCAAGTTTCAAGCACACGACGAGGATCGATCAGCTACTAACGAGCAGGTAATTGACAGTATCACTTGGTATAGTCTACTGTGTATACAAGGTTTAATGCCGTTTGACACATCTTTGGGAGCATAATTATGTAATACATTATGTATGCATGTATTAGCTGCCGCACATAGTAGCGTAAAAAGTAGCTTGTACGTTTGTTCATCAAGATTATCCTCAATAATAATCCTAATACTAACTCAATAATATAAATCAGAAAGTAACTCTGTGTGTCTGTTACACTCTCACGCCTTTACGACTGAACCAATTTTGTATGGGATAGTTGAAGGCCTGGAGAAAGACTGAGACAACTTTTTATTGACATACTATGCTATCCAGTCCAGCATATATAAATACATCTGTACCATTGTATATCTAAATAGTTTTTATAGAAAATACCTACCAGAAAGTATTAAATTATGTGGCTGTAATCTTAGATAGTTCTCTGTACCTGAACCGGCTAAATTAAGTAATATAGATTACAATCGGCCTAGTCTAAACAACGGGAAATGCAGAGAGCGCAGCCGTCGCAGGATTGACGCATGAACCAGATTTTGTATTCTTACTTAGATCTATTCTTGATTGAAACAGTGTTTCTTTGACAGGGGTTGCTAAAACGTTATTACTGATACAAAGCTTTTTGAAAAGGGTAGTATTTAAACGCAAATCATAAAATATCCTTTTTCTATGCAATTAAATACCGAATTCCCATCAAAATTACTGATTGCACAACAAAATATTCAACTCAAAATATCACTAAACACACTACAATTTATTTTCACAGCGCACAGCAATTTTTCCTAAAGCAAAAGCTTTTTTATCAATGTACAGCTAATAATCTTAATGCACATTATACATGTTAACTCTTTTTCTTTTAAATATAGCTTCTATTTTTATAATATTTACAGCAGTTTTTCTAAATCAAACAACATTTTATTAGTCACAGTCATCTTATTATTTATTAATTATCACATAATGAGATCAGCAAAAAAAATATAAAATTAGATACAAAATTGTAATTTATTGAATTATTAAAGCGGGTCTTGCTTTTGCGGGGCGTCCACGCTTCCTTTTTTTGCCCAATAGGCACATTTTTAGCTTCTGCAGGTGGCGCCACGTACTGTCGTCTGTTACGATCTATGATAATAAGAAATTGGTAGGTAGTATAATATTATTTTATTTAGTGGGTGGATTCAAAAAGGGGTCGGAGTATCACACAGATTGATTCTAGCACTCGCCGACCGCTACCGCGGCACGCTCGCTTCGCTCGCTCGGCTCGCGCTATGTTATGGTCGCAGTTCTAACCTAACCTAACCTACTACTTTACCCATAATTGACCTATGCCATGACTATAGCTTTTATTTTTATATTATTTACTCCAGTGACGAAAAAACGCGCGAAGTTTTTCAGTTAAGTTGTTCTGCTTTTAGAAATAATGCAATGTAAAAGGATTTTTTTGTTATAATAATCATTAAATTTGCCGATCATGGCTTCTTGAAAATTAAGACAAATATGATGAACAGATTTTGTTGTACTTACTGGTTAATATGCGACTGGGATAGTTATTTTGCTATGAAATATGGTAAATTTGATGTGCAGTCAGTATTTATGCTATGCATGTAGTATTTTTGTACAAAAATAAATATAACTGTATTGCATTATGAGGAAAAAAGGAATGTCATATTGATGTGTAATTTCGAATTATCTGCAGTTTGAGTTTTGTGAAACATTTAGTTTATCTGTAGTGAAGTAAGTTATTTGATGTAAAAAAGAATATAAATGATGAGTATATATTGATAGGCGATTATTTATTTGATATGCAATATAAAATATCCCTTTTGAAAATAGTACTGTAATATGAAATATACTTTAATAATTATAAGTAAGGGAACTCGTGGCTAAGTCAAAGTCACGTGAACCGACTGATCTTGAAGGTTAAGCAATGCTTACTGCGGTTAGCCGTTGGATTGGTGACCACCTTAAAATAATGAGGCACCTCGAAACTGTCGGTCCCGCTTGTCATTTGAACCTCTATTAGTTGTTAAGGGTAATCAGAGGTCAGAAAGTGTGGCAACAAATCTAACAAAAAGAGTATCTAATCAGCCCCGTAGGTACAGTGTAAAGTTATATCTGACGGCAATCGCTCTTCGTAAAATACAGATATTCAGCTAAATCGGTTAGACTAGAAGCCGACCTGAATGTAATTGGAAAAAGGCTCATAGAATGACTCCACTTATTATACTTTGCTTTCTGTACAAATAAATAAAATATACACCAACAAATAAACACTTATAATTGTATCTGTAAATCAGGCACAGATACGATAACACAGAACACGCAATTCAAGTAAATAGAATACCGTATTCTCACATATATCGATACCTTAGGCAATCAATTTACATCAATCAATCAAGCAGTTTACCTAAGTACTCCCATTTGATTCAAACACGATCACTATTCACTGTGATGGGCGGGTAGTACCCATCCGCTTCAACTTTCTGCAACTTCAATCTACGTCACTCTGATACTATGGGGTGGCCAGGAAAACCACGATAATTTATAATACAAAAAAACACGGTTTCGATTCTCGCTTAAGACAAATCTTTGTGTGCATGAACATGGGGTTTGTATTAGACTGGGTGTTTCTATATATTTACAAAAAAAAAGTATATATGTATTAGTATCAGTTATTCTAGTACCCATTGAGCAAGCTCTGCTTAGTTTGGGACTAGATGGCGTGGTGATTATGTTGTGAGATATATTTTTTTTATACAAAATACAGCTCGGTACGACGATAAGAAGTACCCTACCCCTTTAGCACGGCTATCCACTTATGAAATCAAGATTTGACTATAATATATAAGAAGTATAGTTTTCAACATAGTATTGTCATAAGACTGAATTAGACATTTATATGTTGATAACTACGTCATGTAACTACGTAATGTCAAACGGCTGTATGTTAATCTATCCCGTTACATTTTAAGTCTTAAAAACAACCGCACATCTACATTAACTTTTGCATAATAATAATGTAGAAGATTTCGATAAATAGTAGTCAGAATCACAGATCACAGTCATCTACATAAAATACCGTGTGTATTTTTTTTTCAATTAACTTTTACGTATTTTCTTCACATGGGGTAAATTCCCTTCAGTGTTATTAAGAAATTTCATGTCGGTGACGGCCCCGCCAGTTTGGCTAGCATTACGACGCGCTTTTGACATGTTTCTCCTCACAAAAACATGACAATAATGCAACAAAATCTATCTCGCTCTCGTTATATTAACCCCTTGGAATTGAATCCGCAAGTTCTTTTACCGCTAATATATTTTCAGACACAGCAAAGAACTGCAATTCTAGTGGCCACACAATTAAAGACTTATGACCGCATTTATTCAGCACTACGCGTTTCAGTATCCGTAGTCCAATTACCGAATCGACTTTGTTTCGACCCATCCTATTCATATCCCAGGACCATAACTCATGTTACGTGAAAGCTGGCATCATTAAAATGGAATCTATGTTATAATCATTAAATTGAACTCGAATATGGATGGATTCGTCTTATAATAAAAATTACTTGTCTGTTATAATTACTTCGTTTCTTCCGTGATCTTTTTGGCAGTAAGTATACAAGCTATACATTGCTAATCTTATATATAAAAATGAAACCCGTTTTCCGTTGTCACGACTTGGCATGAAAACGGCTTGACCGATTTGGCTGATATTTTTTTTGTAGTTTTCTAATACTCTGTACAAGGTTGTTACGGCAAAAAAAAATATTAAAAAAAAAAAAAGTATTCATTTTTATATGGGGGATATTATAGATTCCAGTTCAAATTGAATAGGTCAGCTATACAAAATAAAGTAGTGCATCAAATTTACGCTAAGGCGGTACGAAGTTCGCCGGGTCAGCTAGTATACTCTCATTGTTTAGGCTTTCAGTGCAATGCGAGATCGGATTATAATTAAAAATGCATAGCTTGATCAGTAGCCGTATGTAAAAATAGTCGTGGCAGTGTCTTATATAAATAATATTATCAATATCTCGATAAAACACATCTCTAATGATGTGTTTATCGAAACAACATTATATGGGTATTTTTTTATTTCACTTGTATCTTCCGGACGTCTTCGTACTGTCTCATTGTTAGTCGCAAGCCGTTGGTTGTTAAGCTGCTGTGGCAGTGTGTGCAGCAGAGAATTTTACTATCATTCATAGTAACTTGAATGGGGTTCAAATTGAAATGGTTTTGTAAGTTGTGATTACTGGTAAAGCAACTAGTAAGGGTCGCCAAACACGTAGGAGGGCTGGCACGTTCGAAGCGGCAAATTTCTATGTTCCATCGCAGCGTCCACCGCAGTCAAGTGACAGTTGAATTAGATGGATGCTGTAATGGAATACAAAATGTGTTGGCACTCCCAGCTTATGAGTGTACTTTTATATATTCTTAGTGTTATAAAATAAAAATTTGAATTACACCAATGTCTCCTTTCTCATGATTATCTATGTAAATATTATTCATATTACCTATCAGATCTCATTAACGCACCGAAAAGCACGTAAAATCAGATCTGTTTCCATTCGTAGTGCCTGCTTTAGACTGTATGTATGAACGTTTGACACTATTTTGATTTTGTTAATAACTTCGAAGTCAATCAAAACTTGATGTTTACGTCTATTAACTATTAATACACCAATATTTCTCTGATACATTTAACGACTGCCTTCATTTCTCACGGACCACCTGTGATCAAATTATACAGACCACCAATACAGGCATAACCGTATATTACTCTGATAAAACTAAATTAGCATAAATAAAGCCGAAGCACATAGATCTTGTACCACTATCAAAGGTTTCATAATAGTGAAGTATGAAAATTGTAGTAACACGCTGAAGATATCGTTTGTATTACTTTGTATCAGCCTTAAATAATATACAGAAAAAAATATGTTTTGGCTGATCTGATATGGTAATTTCACCCTTATTTCTAGCAGGTAGGGGTATATATTGTTTTGTGGTGGTATGGGTCCGTATCGGCGACATATCGGGCTGCGTTCGGAAACGTCACGCGCGCCGTTTGTCGCGGGCGGTCACGTTTCGAACGGTAGCCGAGGACCGTCGATGCGACATGTTTACTATTATCGATTGTCGATAAAACGCATTCGAACACTGCAATAATACTTGAATTAAGTTATAGACTGCTATCGCTTAATGTAATGGACTAGGAAGTTATGACGGGAAAGTATGATTTAGTAGGCAATTTATTCTTGATAGACAAAAATACTTCATAAAGCAACGGTTAATCTTACCTACATAAATCTGTTCTAAGCAAAGTAAAACTTTACTATATCATGTCTATATTTTTGCCTAGAAACAGCATATTTTTGCTATTATTCACATCACATTAACAGTCAAAGGCCGTCTTGACACTTCGCGTCAAAACCGCTAGAAAAGATTTATCGATAAAATTCTTTTGCATACGTCCATGCCTAGTAACAAAGCCTTTCAGCCGTGGGAAAATCTTGAAGGCTTTTTAAAATCTAGCTAAAGGCTGGGCATGCCCATACTCATATATTAAGACTGCATTACTAGATTACAGAGCTTTCTTATGGTGTTTTACCTGTTTGGGCTAAGCTGATTAATAGGGGTAGCCGAAGTGACTTAGAATGTGTGTTATTTATTGAAGGGTCTTATAGTGATGTATATCAGTGATTATTTCCTCGGGTAATGGGTAAATGAGCAGAATCTACAGGAAATGCTATCTTATATTTCGGCCAGCGACTTAGTATCGCAATACAACGCGGTAATGCTGCCGGCATTTTGGGTACGAGGCCTTCTGACAGTGACTTATTAGGTTTAGATAAAATTATTAAACTAGTTTTATTTTAGATCCAACATGTATATTTTTCTGTAAATATAGATATCTACAGGAATCATTAGGAAATAATGGATTACAATTTACTATTAGATCTAATGATCGTTATAATGATCATCTTCTAAAAGACAACATATAATAAAATATTGAAATTTGTAAAGCTAAACTTTTGATTGGCCACCTTATTTATGTGTGCATAATTACATCAGGGATATCCATTTTCCTACTATCTTATATTAAAACGGCTCAGGCTAAATTTATATTGATTTAAAGGAAATCAGACAAAGCATTTGTACTTTAAAATTGATCTACTTTCTCTGGCATACCATAACAATTTAGACGTAATATATTAAACGTTGCAAAACTGACAAACTTATCCAGCAAGCACATTTCAGATTGATTTATCTCCAAAATTAATTTGTACTGTTTCTCGAATATATCATAATAAAACAAAGCAAGCAAACATAGCGGCCACAGCGTCTAAATCATTCACCCCAGCAGACAGCCAGTCGCCTACCAACAGTACCAACTATTTCTACTAGTGATGTTACGGCTATGTACCACTTTTAAGAATACGTATAGTTATTTACTATTCGACAAAGAAAATTAATAACACAAATAGAGAGATTATATAGAGATATGATAAATAAAAATTAATTGCGAGACATAAATTAAGCAACAAACGTAATTAATATTTAATGTTGTACTGACAATCTAAAAACGTCAACATTCTTCGAACCTCTATAAACAGCCTCATCCCATTACCTTAGGGTCAGAATATCAGCGCCGCAGGGCTTTGTAGCTCTGCAGCATATGGCTGAGATGGTGTCCTTTTCTGACAAAATTCATGTTTAGTATGTTTTATTTTTATTTTTTATTTGTGTTTTCTATTATTGTTTGTCAAAATAAATATGTTTCTTTCTTTCTTTCTAACGTCAGTCATCAGGCCTCTACAACCCAGAAAGATACTATACGAATCTCTTTCAGATGCGATAAAAATATTTAAGTATTTGAATTACAATTTTGTGCACATAACAATATTTGCGAATACCAAGATTCATATTTATTGCATCACTAATTCCTACTGTTTATAAATCCCTTTAAATCTTAGGCAACGTACCTAAGATAAGGTTGAAAGTAGCCAATCTCGCACAATTGAGTGCCTGGACAGTGATAAATTGCCAAACTAAATCTTGTTAGTCCACCGCGGTATTTAGCATTCATAAATTTAGTGAAACGCATGCCGCTAATATATTTTCCACCACACGTGCATTTTGGTTTAACGTCGAGAGATCAGGCTTTATGTTTGTTTTATGGACCTGATTATTGTTCTATCTAGATTTGGGGTATTCTAATGCGAAACTGTCAAGTATACGTGTTTTAGGATAGTATTTAGGCTTTTGGTTTAACGTCGAAAGATCAGGCTTTACGTTTGTTTTATGGACCTGCTTATTGTTCTATCTTGTTTTGGGATATTTAACTGCGAAATTGTCAAGTATACGTGTTCTAGGATAGTATTTAGGCTTTTGGTTTAACGTCGAAAGATCAGGCTTTACGTTTGTTTTATGGACCTGATTATTGTTCTATCTAGTTTGGGGTATTTTACTGCGAAATTGTCAAGCATACGTGTTGTAGGATAGTATTTAGGCTTTTGTTTTAACGTCGAAAGATCAGGCTTTACGTTTGTTTTATGGACCTGATTATTGTTCTATCTAGTTTGGGGTATTTAACTGCGAAATTGTCAGGTATACGTGTTGTAGGATAGTATTTAGGCTTTTGGTTTAACGTCGAAAGATCAGGCTTTACGTTTGTTTTATGGACCTGATTATTGTTCTATCTAGGTTGGGGTATTTTACTGCGAAATTGTCAAGTATACGTGTTGTAGGATAGTATTTAGGCTTTATGTTAAATTGTGTGTGTCTATTACTGTACTAAAGACTATATTGCTAGTGTTCGACATTCTTATGTTTGATGTCTATATGTTCTATTTAAATAAGTTTACGCTAAGAGCTATCTTATAGTTTTTGAAATACTTACACAATACAAAAGATGACGTCAAAAGTTTCATAAAAATAAGCGATTGTCTAGTTGTAGTAATAAGTTAAAGACATACAACTTTTGATGGTCGATCTCAAAGATACATAATGACATACTAATTTATCATCTCCCATTCCCGATGACAACACACCACACACATATTTGCAACCCTAATAAGGCCACCTGCGAACGAGATCGGGGCTCCATCGCAAATCAACGGGCCTAATAGCCCTGTCACCATTATAGGACGGGGGCCTTGTAAGGTCTAGTGTATGAGGGGCGTTACGGGGCCTAATGTGGCCCTATTATGTGTGCGGCCTTAATCTAGGCTGGAGTTTAAATGGTTAGAAAGAGTTCGTTTGGATTTAGTGCTCATGTGTACTCGGCTTTCTCTTTTCTGGTCGTTAAGTACACAAGCAGGGTTGAATATGTTACGATAGTCTTGCAAAGATAATAGCACGAAAATTTAGTTTTTGGACAAGGTTATTAGACAATTCAGATTAAAATACGTTTTAAATTCATTATTGTCAAAAATACTATAAGCCAAATAGGGTAAGGTTAGATTCACTTTCATGTATAAGAATGTAAGTAAATCTAAGCGTCAGTTTCGATTTCTATTTTTTGCGATACCGTTCTACGGTATTGATTTAAAATGCACTTAAAAAAATATGTGGCTTACATAACATGTATAAGCAAAGCCGTATAATATGCTTAGACGCCTTAGACTAATGTTCAAAATCTTCAACAATCCCTAGAACACGTCCAGAGCTGAAAATAGCCCCAACATAAATCAAATGTAATCCAGCATAATTCTCTAATTACAATCTAAACAAGCGTCTGTCCTAATTTAGATAAGGTATTATTTACGAAAATGATTTATATGCGCAGCTGCGCGGAGATCGACTCTGTTCGGGTATACCACAAAACAACGAAAGTACAGAAATTAAACATTATACTATATTATGTGTCATTATTCAAATTATGAAATACGGCTGTTACTCACGTAATGTTGGTCTATTTAGTAGACCGCGTTTCACCTAATACTTTTAGGCATTTTCAAGAGTGTGCGACACGTCGCAACTAAGCTGCAGCCAATCTTGCACTCAAAACTGGCTACAAACTCATGTCAGTTCTAATAAAAATAATATTACGTATGAGCAACAAGTACTTATAAAAAAAAACTCAGAACTTACGGATTGAGTTCGATCAGGTGCTTTCCGCTGCGCTAGCTATAGTTATAAAAATGAAGCACACGCCTAAGTCTTTCTTCTGTAATTGCCATGTCGCACCGCTATACTCAGCTATGCTATGCCCGACTCATTGCGGTTCATTTCGGACAAAGCCCCGGCACATTCCCACATTACTTACAGATATGACTGATCGGTGTACAATACATGTCCATTGTGTTACCTTCTTCATGTCGCTATCGCCCTAAATAGATCTAATTATCATGTTTTTCAAACGTAAAATTATCTCTTTCATTCATTGAAGTCTGTCTGTTCTATTACAAAAGTAAGACTTACAACATTTTAAAATCTTCCATATCTTCTTCCGTGCTTGAGTAAAATAACCTTAGACGTGTAGAAGGAGCTTTTTATCCAAGAAATAATTATTCAAATCGATCGGTAGATCTATGTATTACTCTTTGTAAACAAATAATTTTAAGCATTTCAAGTATTAGCATAGATTTGACTTGCTCAAAAATCCAGTTAAATTCTCATTAACATATTTGGAAGTCTCTTAACCTCCTCCGGACACAAGTTGGCCGCTGTATATGATTCACTCAAACAAATACCATCAATTGTGAGTGCGGGTTCCCTACACAAAATATGGCTCACCTGCTATCATGCCCGTTGTCTCCTGCCACGTGTACGCGTCAAGATCTTATGCAGGCTACGAAAAAAGGAGTAGACGTTGCTGCTTTTTGGGCAAAAACTATATAACATTCAACAACAAGCCATTGACACGATAGAAGAAGAAGAAGAATAGTAAATTTATCAATTTACACACCAAAAATATACACTTCAACCTCAATCTCTTTCACAATAATATCTGTTATCTCTTAATTCATGTTGTAAGGACCCTTCAAATTTGAGCAGCTCAGCTAGTCAATAGAGCTCAAGATTGGTGATGCGATAAAAAGCCGAACTGACTGTATCTTGCAACTGTCAAGTCGAGAGCCTGTACCGCACAATCAAAGTATCGTGTTGTCATTCCTGATGTAGAAAAGAAATGCTGTTCAATTGTTAGATTGAGATGTATTGAATCACTTGATGCGTAAGTTGTTTTTGTTTGTTCAGTTGCCAATACTGTGGTCTTTAAATCTACCGTCTCTTATACATTAAAACTAAATTCCGTGTCTACGAGTATGTTAAATTTGTATTTTTACACTGTTTCTGCAAACTAATGTAGAGTTTAATGGAGTAAACACCGGTCTATACAAAGCATTTGAAATAATAGTTCAACAAACTTGAGAACATGAATTTAATTGATACTTTTGATTTACTAGTGTTGCGTGCTGCCTTTGGAACCAAGCTATATTTCTTATTAAAATCATCAAAGATTTTAACAAGAACAGCTACAAATTAGGCTTATCTCTACCTCGAACTCAGCAAACCACTCAAATAAATAATCCCCGATCAAACATTTCCTTAACAATTAATCCGTAAACCATTACTCGTATAAATCGCGTTTAATTTCATGGTCCAATCTAAACCGGAGCTGGGGCGGCGCGTGCGCAGCGATAGGATCTAATCGTGCGATCAGGACGCACTCATTGTCGCCGCTGCGCTCCCCGATCGCGTGTCCAAACATTGTCCCCTGAGGTACCCCGTACGACTTGATTTGGGTATGCTGATTGAAGATGAAAGTTATAACTAGGTTGAATCACATTGACATTTGAGAATTGCTGCTTTGATTTGGTAATTTTTATTCGATTTTCTCTATTTAGGACTGTGTCGTTGGTTTCTTTCAATTACTTCTTGTTTATCTACGTAAATCATACATCATTTTAGCAATATGTTTTTTCCATCAACCGTGTTTCATTGTAGAATTAAAAGTGTTATATGGCAATCAATGTTTTAAAACTTGGCTTTGATGGTATTACCCTTAACATTCAAGATCCTCAAATAATAAATTACTATTTAAATGAGATGTGGAGTTTACTGATATGTAGTATCTTTTTATTCTGACTTATCAAAACTCATGATGACTGGGCTTTAAATAATCATCTAGAGAATGCCGAATTTAGATCAGATATTAAGATAATTATATGGCAATCAATGTTTTAAAACTTGGCTTTGATGGTATTACCCTTAACATTCAAGATCCTCAAATAATAAATTACTATTTAAATGAGATGTGGAGTTTACTGATATGTAGTATCTTTTTATTCTGACTTATCAAAACTCATGATGACTGGGCTTTAAATAA
This sequence comes from Hypena proboscidalis, assembly GCA_905147285.1. Lineage (NCBI taxonomy): Eukaryota > Metazoa > Arthropoda > Insecta > Lepidoptera > Erebidae > Hypena > Hypena proboscidalis. The sequence goes on from LR990147.1 coordinate 7,245,866, forward strand.
TCATCTACAGAATGCCGAATTTAGATCAGATATTAAGATAATGATATTTGAATGCATAGGAATTGAGGCATCCTTAACTCTCAACATCTCCTTTTGAGATACGTGATTAAATAAAATAAATGACGAAAAGGCTTTTTTTGAGATAGACAACATTCTGTAGACAGTCACCACATAAGAATCTGTTCCAGATAGATGAACTGTTTAGTTTCACGATCCATAGGGACGGATATACGAGCGGAACGAAAATTTATATGACACTGTTCACGTTTAGACCTACTGAGAAAACAGATGGTCAGTCTAACTGGGAACAGGCCTTAAATTTATTCAATTTCCTTAACGCCTTACAACACTGAACCGTTGCAAACCCTTGCAATTGCGATATTCAAAGGTATATACTATACAGAGATCCAAATGTAAATCAAAGAACAAAAGGATCTAGGGCAGTGTAACACGATCCTCCGTGTATTGTTGGCACGTGTGACGCAATGATCTGTCGCATACGACGCTAGATGGCGGCGTGATCGAGAGCTGACAGCCGTGTCGAAAAGATGCGCGCGCGCCGTGAAATCGCTTCTTACATTATGTTGAAAATTGTTGGTATGAGTTATGTACTTATTATTATTTTTGTCTTACATATCTTTTAGTCGCTCTACCAATTTAGCTACATTTTTTCCCTATAAACTCTAAAAATTATCATCAACAGAGCACGCAACGAGCCATTACGTGATATTTGAACACATATTTGGCGGTAAATAGATTGATGGTAATGATAAAGGATTTTTTACGGTACTTCAATAAAACACACAAGCTTAACCAAGTCCTTGATTGAAAAATGTGACCACAAATACTCATGTACAAATAAGCAGAAATTACAGCAAATAAATCGTGGAATGCTAATACAGAATTTTAGAATTTCAAATCATTGAATGTAAATTCCTATGTTGACGGAGGTTAGAGGTGTCTCGTAAACCAACGCACAGATCCTTCTGATAAGTATCTATTCATAGCCTGCTAACGATAACCTATAAATAAATATTCTATGGGCTTGCAGTATTGTATATACGATGCACTATTTATGCCTGATTCTAACTTTTCATCAGCTATAAAATACACATTAAAAATTTGTGCAGAGAATGTGTAATAAACAAAATTAAGATCTATTTCAATATCAATAAATCTCAAAGTTGCCGCTGAGCTAAGAAATTCACCAAATAATTCACGGTTGAATTGTCACCCAATATCAATAATGTCAACCCGTTCGATAAGCATTGGACAAGTCTACCATTCGAGACTGTTCAGGTACACGAGTAACCTTTAGTTTGGTGCTTATCTTGATTATATCATTGGTTTCTTACACCTCTTGTGTGTAGTTTAAGCCAGGCGTCCACTAGATGATAGTATTATCTGCGTATTAGTGCTTGGGTGTACTGAGATTGAAACGTAAATATAATTTGCTCCTAGTACATCAGTGAACAATATTTGCCACCAGATGCTTTCAAAGTGAGCATCAATCTTTTAACTCGATATACAAGTCTGGGCAATCTGATAAAATTCGTACATCGATATCGAATTCCTCGCTAACTCGAATCGACTTGTTGTAAGATTTCAGAACATAACATTTCGAGGACATGTATTGTCATCTAATTGGGAACGTGACCTATCGAATAACTTATGAGAAACGTCAATGCGAACCCATCGATATTTTCAAATGAATGCATTGCTGAGATTAGCTAGGCGGACCTGCCGGGCCAGCATAAGGAGCGTCAAATAGGTTTTGTCGCGTTTTTGTCATTCCTGATACAAAAATAAGACAAAACGCGACAAAATTTTAATTCATTTTAAATAAGTTAACAATTAATATCTCATAACCGAACGCTTTATAGCTAAACCAAACAGCGCCCTGTCTTAAGCATATCAAACTCACTGAGCACAAAAGTTGTTTACAAAGTCAATCAATCTCTTACCGGCTGATTAACTTGACGTCGGTAGAGCAAGCTTTTCGGTAGTCTCAAGGACCTTTCGCTATACCCCAATTTCGAAATAGCAGTTCAGTTGGTACCAACCTCAACACCATACACTGGCAAATGTTCATAGGACTTCGACACCAGCCCCGTTACTTCGTCCGATCTATAAATCCCAACTTGACAAAATAATAGGCTAGTCGATACCTCGACGCTATTAACGCGCAAGAAGATATATTGAATCTACTCTTCTCAATCAGATACCTTAATAGAAGCTTCGTAATAGAAAGTAAACTATCCTTTAATGTTATTGTAACGGTCTGGTAATTCATTGTCGCACAAATCTTTACTGATACAAGCTTGTGAACTGACGCCGATAGCTGGTTACAAACCCAATGATTTATTTTATAACTTTGCTGTAATATTTCTATCGCAGGCGTCCTCTATGAAAAGTTTTACAGTTCTAGTATTATTCTGATCTAATGAGCTTTTGACAATGTTATTATACCATTATTTTATGATTGATCCCTTTTAATTTGTAAATAGACTATGAATGGGGGTAATCCTATATTAAAATGGATGCTGCCAATTGCAGGTCATTGCCAATAAGCAATCTAAACCAGAAAACTTAAATTTACAGATGTGTTTGACACATCTTTTACAGAGCAAACATACTAAGAAACAGTTGAAAAAGATATGGGACCGGCAGGATTTGAACCTGCGACCTTACTGCACACCGGGCAGCCGCTTTAGCCATCCAGCTACGGTCGCCTCTTACCAGAACCCCAAAATTTCCCAACTGTATGATACGTCATTTCGTGACGTCACGTTTATCCATTGGTTCCTATTTTAGGGAAATCAAATCCTGCCGGTCCCATATCTTTTTCAACTGTTTCTTAGTATAATTTGCTAAGCATAGCTAAATGCTATAAAAATAATCAATATGAAGTTAGAGCAAACATAGTCAGTATATTAGCTATACTTAACTATTATTTATGTTTTTAGTTCGCCAAAATAATGAATTCCACAGATTAATTCGCTTTTTGCGGTACTTCAAAGTAGTGAATTAAAGTACACCCTATCTACGTCCTATGTTAAAATAATTAAAATAAATTACATGCTCTAGAACGAACATTCAAGTTTCCTACCACTAAGCCCAAGTAACTGCATTTTACATCAAGACCTACTTGATTTAGACATGTAATATAAATTACCTGAGACAGAACTTTGGCGTCTTGTAAGATCATTTGTCCACATCTAAGGCAGAAACGGGTATCTAAATAGGTGAATATTTTATATGGAATTCTTAGATTTCTACGAGCTAAACAGTCACTTAAATTACGCTCCATGACCACCTCCACCGAAGAAAAAAATGCTTAATTTACCTATGTAATATAAAAACTGCCTGGGTGGTTTAGTTGTTAGCGTTTACGCGAGGCCTTGGGTAAGATTCCCTGGTCGGGCAAATGTTACTTGTGAACTTTCTGTCAGTAAAATTAAAAATAGCAGCATGGAGTTGGAATTGTGCCCGGTGGATGGCAGTAGGCTCATCCCCTATCCCATGGGACCTAAACATAACAGCAGTGTAATAAGAATACTAGCAGAACATAACATCACGCCTATATTACTCAGAAGGATATTGCAGAGGTGTACAATGCACATTTCACCTGTTATGATCAGGTCCCACTTGATAGAGAGTGAGCCATCCACCGGGCAAATGATTATGATGATTATGATGATATGATGATAGTTTCAACTTTGTGCCGCTATTGAGAATTGCCTGTCAAAAAATCCCAAGTAACACTTTTATTTTTGTTCAACCCGGGAATCAAACCTGCAACTTTTGGTGAGAGGTTGCATACGCTAACCACTAGACCAACAAGGCTATTTATATGAAAACCAAAGCCCAAGAAATATTGTGTTATACACCTTATTTTTGTGTTATGACCTTAAACCAAGAAATGTCTAGTATTGAATGTAAGTACAAGGATGTGAAACAAGGTTGTACCTAACGTATGGAATGGAGCGAATACATTTTGTACATCAAATACATCGACACGAACCGAATCATACCGTAGCACACTGCAAGGTATGCCTACGCTGCACTTAAGTCAAGTTTACATTGATATAATTTGTAATGATGGCTCTGTATTTGTATGTGTAAATAAATAAATAAAATGCACAAAATTACCCAAAGTGCTATAAAAATAATCAATAAAAGTTGAAATAAGGTACGCGTTTACATTCTTACAACATTTGTGCTGAGGTAACTTCGCCATTTTGGTTTGTATCATACTTAAGATTGGAACAAACGGATGAACGTGACGTCACGAAATGACGTAACATACAGTTGAGAAATTTAGGGTCCTGGCAAGAGGCGACCGTAGCTAAGGCAGGTTCAAATCCTGCCGTTACCTTAATTTTTAACTGTTTCTTAGTATTGCCCAAAGTGTAAAAGACTGTGCTTTTTGATTTATGGGTAAAACAACGTTTGTCTTGTCAATGTTTAGTCCATGTATGGGTGTGTTAAATATTGCTTCCTAGGACAGCACTATATCTGACTGAAGGCACTCTTGAGAAAAGAAAAATGTTATATAAGTTATGGTAGAGTGTAATGTCGTCACATGAACCCGATGAACAAATCGATCTGGCGCAGACTGCTGTTTAAACAATGCAACAATCATAATAATGCTAACTAATATTATTATTATACTACTCCAATATAAACTAAGCTTAACTTGGTACATCGTTCGCAAATGTGAATGTCAAAGTACTCCATATGAAACAAATCAGTGTGCCAGAGTGCGGAAATCGATTCCGTGTTTCTATATTTATCGCTTTTTCACACTAACAAATTGATATAGATAACGTCGTCGTCATGAATCAACAAGTTGACAAATTGGCGTTTTATTATATTGGCGTGAGTCTAATACCAATCTAATAATTTAATCTGAGTAAGCCTTTCAGTTTTGAGTGAGCCAGATAAACTTTGGTTTAAAATCTAACTCAAAACTGCGATGGGCGGAATTAAAAGGCGTATGTAACATATTGTGCGGCGTGACGTCTCCAAGTATTGTAACATTCTTCTGCGGCAATCATAACCATACATTTTGGATTGTCAATCAAATCAGGCAATGCGGCCATTTCTGTACGGAAGCTGGACCAAGTGCTTCCCAGAGTAAACACATAGCTGATTTTGTTCCTTAGGCCACAACAACTACTAAACAATTTTTTTCGCCTGTGACAAATATATATACACATATTTTTATTTTTAATAATTCTACAAATCCACTGAAGCTACATTAATTCCTGAGTAGCACTTGGTCCAAAACCTGTCATAGTTCTCTCGCTAAATAGCGTTAATATTTACTGATTACATCCTTTTTGGTATTAGCCGCAAAAGTCCCGACTCCATTGGATGTTTTACACCTAATTTTGATTATTATTTGATTTTTTTTCTCACCATCAACCATAATATACATTTAAAATTGTAATCTACAAATCAAATTTTGATGGTTAATAGGTAATCAGTAAAAAGGTAAATTTATTCAACCTTATACATTAATCCACTTTATAATAAGGCAGCAAGCAAAAGCAAATAACAGTAATAAATGCAATAACATAATAAATGCAGCCATTTATCTATAGCACTTTAGAAATGACGCTCTCGTGTCATCCGCGTTGATCCCAAAGCCGATGACGACACAGATCGCGATCACGGCATTGTACTTCTGGATTTATTGCCAGTTACTACTCTAATAAGATAATTCTCACTTGGCTGGTTGTTTGTGGCAAATTTTTAACATACCTAGACATCATATGTCCAGGCTTGTGTATAATAAGTTTCTGCCCAGCTTTGTGTGTGTGGAATGTATGTTTGTGAACACCCCCGTGATACAGTAATTAATCTTAGTGCGGGCGTTTTTAAAAAATACAAATACAAATACAAAGCTAGATTGCGCAACGATTAGAATGATATTGCAATGCCTGAGAAAAGGAGCCCATTTTGAAAAGTCTTAGGTCCAACCTTGAACTTTATTATTATTACCTACAAACTATCGCCTTATTCAGAGCATATCGTCAAAATTTCGGTTCAGTTTCAATTAACTTATATAAACTTGGTATATAGTATATATAGTATAAGCCACGAACTTTTAGCTCCGTTAGCCTTTGGGCTAACAACTTCTATGTAACTATTCTAATAACGAACGTGTATGCTCTTTGTGCATCTTTTACCAAGTGATATCGTTGACTTTATGAGCTACAAACTATTAGCTGAGTTAGCACACACCCTCAAAGTTAGCTGAACGATTTCCATGTAACTATTGTGTAAATGATTAACGTGTATGCGCTTCGTGCATCATTTGGCACGTTGTATTTATTTATGCCACTGTTAGTGAGAGGATTGCCCGATTTACTGCTTAATCTGATTTATAGGGATGATATCTGGTCATGTACTTTAGTTGCACAATTTGGTTGTGGCGTTCTCCACGTTAACAGGTGACGGGGTTTTTGCAATGCAACATGACGATAAGGTGTTGCCAAAATTAGGCGTTAGCGTGTGGACGCGCAGGCTGCACAGACGTCACACGGCTACAACACGCGACGCCGTGTGTGTGCAGCGAGCGCGCCCACACGCCCGACGATTGCGCACGCCTAATGTGGGGTCAGCCTAATCTACCGATTACTGTTCCATGAAAGGAGCCTCCCCGAGTGACATACACAACGATTCCCTACGTCCGGCGCACCCTTTGCAATTCGCGAGCTCTACAAAGCGAATTGGCTAATCCTTTCACCACGATGCAAGTCAAAATAAAATTTTACTCTGCCATCGCCACGAAGAAGAAGAAGAAGAAAAAGACTGTACCGAGTACCACACAATTTATGAAAAATTTAAACAAGATCCTAACTTTGTTAACTAAAGGCCGTCTGGAAGAAATTGCTGCTAGAGTGATAAGACTGCCAATTTTACTAAATAAGTATAGCATGTATTCATTTGTAATGTTATTTTAACTTATTTGGTTCTGTTCTGCCTCATAAATTGACAAAATGATATAATTAAAATTAAAACCAATTTAGTCTTACTTTTTTAGAAAAACCTACTGAAACAGACAGGTGATTGTTAATCGACTCTAAGTACAGATAGATGGGACCGACACCATCAAATAAATCAAGCTTTGAAAGTTACCATCAACAAAACGTAACGAGTAAAATAAGACAAAATGTCACTGCCTAATTATCGCAAAATCCGTCTAAATAAAATACATGTCGTGCAGTATTGTATTTATTGCAGATCCGATGCAAGTGATGCAATAAAATAGGTAAATAATATAACGTTTGCTAATTCTTGGACGCCCACGATTCTGAGGCTGAAATTAATTGCTGTCACGTCCAATTTGTTTTATTGACAAAAACGAACGGATTGGCATAATAATGGGTAGGTTTTGACGTTTCTTGCTGATATTTCTTAATTAAAACAGTTTAATGCTGCATGTGCAATATTCGTATTTATACTAAACTCCATATGTAGATTTTGTCGTATATTCTTTTTCTCAAGGACAGTTGCAGCCCATGAACTTTTACAAAATATACTACTGATACATTAGTTATACGAATTATCGTGGCATACTAGCAGCCGCCCGCCATTTTGCCAGCGTGGCACGTTGATAAGAAGTATTAAAGTAAGCCTATATGCTAATCCATAGACAAAATCTAGCTGCTGAGCATAAGACCCAGTAGTTTTTATGTTAGAGAGTAACAAATATATACACGTCCTCACAAACTTTCGCATCCAGAGATAAGACAAGTAGAAGTAGACAGAACGGCTTAGTTATCTATTTTATATGAAACGTCAGCGTGTCTCCATCTACAAAAATGATGTATGCATTTTTATGTACGGATAGATTTATTTTTGACATTAATAGGCAAAAATTTATACGACAAAACCACTGCCTCTTGATAGCCAACTTTGCCCTACGCCTAAAAGCTATTAAAAAGGGACCTACGCCGAGACCCCGTTTCCTTGACCCTTTTGCTAAAACAGCGTTTTGCACAGCAGTTAGCAGCAAAATAGATGAAACTCCAGTAACTGCAAATGCAAATGCAAACGATCAGTGGAATCATCTCAAAGAATCGATTTTAAAGGCGATGGATAACATCACCACGCAACGTACATCACCTACTAGCAGACAAGTATGGCTCTCCACTGAAGCCTGGTCTAAAATCCAAGAGCGTAAGAACATCAAAGCGTCTGGACTGATTAAAACAAACAATTTAGAAGCTTACGCAGAGATAAACAGGGAAATCCAACTTTTATGTCGCCGCGACAAAAACAACTTTGTTATGAACATCTGCCAAGAAATTGAACAACATGCCCAGAAATATCAAACATCTGATCTTTTTAAGAAAATCAAACTTCTAACAAAGCAAGTCAAGCCCAGAACATGGACCATTGAAGACGAGAACGGCACGCAGATTCATGACTTAGATGCGGTAGCAGAAAGATGGCGTCGATACTGCGAGAATCTGTACAGAAACCCGGATACTCACAGCGCAACAAAACCTCTGACAGCATGGGATAAGATCACCATGGAGCCTCCCATATTATTATCTGAAGTGACAACGGCTATATCCACACTCAAAGACCGCAAAGCACCTGGGCCAGATCAGATAACTTCAGAGCTCTTAAAGGCAATGGGACCAGCTGGAACAAGCGCGATACACCGAATATGCGACACGGTATGGCGTACTGGCCTTTGGCCCGACGACTGGGCAAAGTCAATCATCTTGCCCTTACACAAAAAAGGCTCTACCGCAAAATGTGACAATTATAGAACTTTAGCCCTTATATCACACGCCAGCAAAGTTCTGTTGCATATCATCAACAGCAGAATTCGTTACTTTTTAGACTGGCAAATTCCGCAGGAACAGGCCGGGTTTGTCAAGGGCAAGGGGACGCGTGAACAAATTCTAAATATTCGCCAATTAATCGAGAAATCTTACGAGTTCAACGCACCTATGATTCTGTGTTTTATTGACTATAGCAAGGCTTTTGACTGTGTCGTATGGTCTACATTGTGGACAGTGCTTGAGGACCTTGGAGTTCCTGAACATCTGATATCACTAATACAATCCCTATATCAAAACAACATGGGCGTGGTGAAGGTTGACAGGCTAGCTTCAGAACCGTTCAAATTCGGAAAAGGAGTCAGGCAGGGCTGCATTCTCTCCCCGATCCTTTTCAATGCGTATGGAGAGTACATCATCAGGCGTACGCTTGAAAACTGGGAGGGTGGGGTCACTGTAGGTGGCAACAAAATAACAAATCTCCGCTACGCCGACGACACAACACTACTGGCTGCAAACGTATCGGAAATGACAGAATTGCTTGAGCGAATGCAGAGAATCAGCTTGGAGCTAGGTCTCGCAATAAACCATTCTAAAACTAAACTAATGGTGGTAGACCGCTCAAAACAACTGCAAACAAGTCATGTCCTGCCCTTTGAGATAGTGAGCGACTTCGTTTACCTGGGCTCCACTATTTCCGATTCAGGTTCCTGCGAAAAGGAAATCCGGCGACGCATTGGTATGGCCAAAACTGCAATGTCCCAACTTCAAAGGATATGGAAAGACCGTAACATATTCAGAAAAACAAAAGTTACTCGGGTCAACACTCTGGTGTTCTCCATATTTAGTTATGGTGTGGAAACATGGACACTTAAAAAGGCCGACCGTGACCGAGTTGATGCTTTTGAAATGTGGTGCTGGAGAAAGATGCTCCAAATACCATGGACCGCATTCCGGACCAACAACTCTATTCTACGTGAACTTAACATCAAAACCAGGCTCTCTACCATATGTTTACGTAGAATATTAGAGTTCTTTGGACATATCGCCCGGAAAGACGGCTGCAATCTCGAGCAGCTAATAGTAACGGGCAAAGTCAACGGCAAACTTCCTAGAGGTCGCAGTCCGACTAGATGGTCGGACCAAATCCGCTCTGGCCTCAATCTAAATTTACACGAGGCACTGCACGAAGCCAAGAACAGGAGCGGTTGGAGGGGTGTCATCAGAGGCAAAGTGATGCACCATCGGGGGAATCACGACCCTCAGCAATGAGGAGTACGACGCGAGGAGGAGGAGGCAAAAATTTGACTATGCTTTCTTGATATTTATGTCTTTCTAGTTGTAAAAGAGTTATTTATAATCTCTTTGGTCGCATCTATAATATTAGATTAATTCTCTATATTTTCTCGTTGCCAGTCCTCTCTATTTCCTGCAGTTTTCCACCAGTTGTGGTTGTAGGCATCTAGGTCGACCCGCCAGCGCCTCCTAAGACTGCACCGACGACGGTGCCACAAAATTCTAATCCTAAATAATTTACTCCTCTGATTCCAGGGTTATGGAATTATTATTACATTCAATAAGGATATCCTGTATCCTATTTTAATATTTTATGGTAGAACACTTAATCTATATACAACGTCTTGTATGTAACGTATGTTCGACATAAATATATAATTATTCCTCCGAGAAATATTCTCCTTGCAATAATAACTGGTTTCATTAGTTACCTCGAAATTATAAAACAAAGCCTTGTTACGAGATAGTAGTTATTTATCTTGACAACCCACAAGCTATAATTTTGTCTGAGCATTGAAAAAATTGCGTCCGCCGTAAATAATTTGACATAAAAAATATTATAAATAATCACATGTATACTGATTATGTGGTAACATAAATACATGATGGTTTAACCACAAAATGGCATTAACCATTTGTTGTTGTCTTAATAACTCAATACAATGACAAAGGTAGGCCGTGGAGTCAACATTAATGTTCTCAGTGTGAGCTATACTACTTTAGAAATAATCAAAAAAGTAAATAAGTTATCCGAATGAGTGCCGCGATGGTCTAGTTGTTAGCGTATCGCGAGGTCTCGGACTCGATTCCCGGGTACGGCAAAGAGTTATTTGTGAACTTTCCGTTAGGTAATTCACAATGGCAGCACCGAGTTGGAATTGTGCATGGTGGTTGGCGATAGGCTCACCCCCTATTCCATGGGACCTAAACATAACTGGTGAAATGAGGGTGTTGAACTTCCTCTGCCACACCCTTCTGGGCAATATAGGCGTGATGAGAAATTATGCCGAGGTTAGTATCTATGTTATTGTTTTACTTTTGTCCTTTTTAAAATGTATTACTTGTATCGAACATTTTACTAGCATTGCATCCTTGATATACGTTATTAATTTTATTCAATTGAGTGCACGGTTGGCGTAGTGGTTAAAGCGGTCGCCTCGCCGCTTTTGACTGCCCTGGTGTTGTGGGCTCGATCCTTACACGGTACAAGTCTTTGTCTGATCCACAAAGATTTGTTCTGACTCTGGGTGTGCTTTGTCTATGTGAAATGTATGTTTATGAACACCTCCGTGACACATGAGTTATTCATAATGAGGGCAATAATTTATTTAAAAAAAATAAATGATAAATGATTTTATTAATCAGTAATGAACTCGACAAATCCTCTGATAATGTTGCTATAGGTACTATGCAGCATATCAATCTTTCCGTGTCTTACCATCCACTTAATGAAAGCTCCACTAGAAAACCGTGAACACAAATCTTAGCCAACAAAAATATTAAGTAATTCTTGCAACTTTCACTGCAACGTTGCAACGAAGACGCTGCATATTTGACAGCGGGATTTCGGCTCGTTCATTTGCTTCGTGGATTTACGAGGTATCCCTGGCAGGGGATATAGTCGTCAGTCGCATGTAGTGCAACGCTAGGCAATAAATTAGCTAGGAGTACTCAGTGTTCCCACGAAGCGAATCCGTATCAAGATGGCGCGGCGAACAGCGCGCGCGCCTCGAAATGGGGACAACGAAACGCTTTATTTTCCCGCTCGATTTATTTTCTCTATGTGACATTTTGTTACGTTTTGTTAGCTGTCACTCGACGGTCACACTTGCAAGGAATTTATGCATGTGACTTTTGTTTTGAATTTTGAGCTTGGCGAGTATCCTTATTTTTTAATTAAATTAATAATAACACTGCCAAGTCGTTATAATTAATGAAATGCTTTGTTTTCTCGCGCGATTTATTTTCTCTTTATGTCATCCATCTTTAATTTTAGCTTGGCGAGTATCCTTATTTTTTAATTAAATTAATAATAATACTGTGAGACTATAAATCGTTATAATCAATCGTTAAATCTGTTCATAAGTCAACAACCGTTGGGGCCATATATTTCTTTAATCATTCCTTGCAACAGATCTTTAATTTCGTCCCAAAATAAAAGTAACAATTAACAGACAAGCCTCACACGAACAAGCATTCACCTTGAGCCTATTGTTATTAATTAATCGAATAAATATGATTAAGCACCACATCCGTAATTGTGATTGATCGTAGTCCGCAACTGAACAATGGCATTCGTGGACCGGATAGAAATTATACCAGCTATTAATACTAGGATCACGATATAAAATTCTTTGATGAAATGCTTTAGGAACGCGGAAAAAGTATCTAGATAGTATCTACTCGTTCTTTTCTCTCGATATCGATATTTTTATACTTATACTTTTACTCATAAGAGTACTTTTTAGAAATCATTGATCAAATATGTCCCTACGGTATTAATTAGCTATGTAAACTAATTACTATCAGAAAGTCACCACCAAGTATTGCTTTACTTAAGTAAAACCTCCTTCATTATGCCCAATCCCAATGCCCAGGATTGGGCATAATGAAAATGCCGGCATAGCTACATAAGTTAAAAGCAGCTTAGCTCATGTGTCGTCCTGTCGTACATAAAGTTATTTTGCTTAAGTCGGTGTATGAAAGAAAGTATCTGATTCATACTATGTGAAACCGATACTTATTTCAATTATATTACAAGTACTAACGAGTACGATATTTTTTTCGACACTATTCTACACTCTGTCTCTGTTTGGCAGACCGTAGGCGTAAGTGGACATAGGAGGTGTCGAAAGTTCGAAGATTAAGTTGTGTGAATGAGGAAACAATAGAGCTGCTTGACCAATGGGATTACTCAGCTTTAAGAGGTAGTGTTATCTACGAATATTTCATTGGTCTGGTTGTGTTAATGAATGCTGTATTCTTTTAAACATTCACATAATTATTGTCATTATTACAACATATTTCTTTATTTGTAATATGTCTTTATTTACTTGATGATAATCTTTCAGAAGTTTTCTTTGCATGACTCGATCACTGTTTAGACAAAAACATTGTAATAATATAATTAAAGCAGATGCATTTAAAATCAAATCTCTTTGACATAAACATAACATAACATCATGCCAGTGTTACCCAGAAGAGTGTGGCACGAGTATGTACCTTTTATGTTTAGTTGCCGTATTTAATATTAAATTACTTACTTATCTTAATTCTGTAGTTGTAATACTATCTGTTACAAATATACTAAGTAGTCATTTATACTCGAATAAGCAAAAGTCGTACTCGATACATTACCACCTTTACCCAAAAAAATCCCTGAACTGAACTTCAGACCATCACTTCTAAGACAACCGACAATATCTTACCCGCTCTATAATAAGAGCCCTAACTAAGAGAAACTTGGTCTGAGACATGGTGTGACCCCAAAATGGTGGGACCGTGGGTTCGTGACCCGCCCTGACCCCGATCTAGTAACCGAGCTTGCTATTGTCTCTATGGAACGTGGTATATGTTATAAACTTATCGGAAATATATGCCATACTAGTTATAGCGAGTTGTCGTCTGCAAGGTTTTTTCAAATTAACAATAGCTTTTGCCCGTGACTTCGCCCGCGTGGTTTTCGTTGTATTATGTAGTACCTGCTGCCGCGCTTTGACCCATGTTTAACCTTATTGCTCCGCTCTCGTGGAGTTTAGCATAATCCAAAGTATTTCAAAATATTTATTGAGAGTTAGACTATCTAGCCCAAAAAGAATTTTGAAAATCAAATTTGTAGTTCCTTAGTAACCTATTGCCAAATAGTACCTAGTTATAGGCCTACTATGTGGTCTGTGTGCCGATTTACAGAATATTAGGCCCTGAAATTACAGAACCATGAATCAATTTGTATGTAATTTCAAGAGTCTACCCAATGATACCTCACTTGAAAAATAGTAACCCGCAGTCGAATATTGACCACTAATCGAATAATCAACAACAACCGACAACCTTGCCTTATAAAAAAAAAATGCCATAACACAACAAGAAATTTAAGATAATAATGAAAATAATTAGATATATTAAAATTAAAAATAATTACTAACATAAATCATAGATATTTTTTTACGAACAATCTATGGATGTGAATCTACAATAAAATTATAAATAAATAAATAAAAACTATTTTACGAGAATACATTCTAGAACAAAGTGAAGCAATATATAGACATAAATGTTATAGGCATTTAAAAGCCAATATAAAAGCACAAGTACTATATATAAGACTATTAATAAACTATTAAAAACCATGTGGGTGTTGAGAATGAAGTCGTATAAAATAACAGCTAATCATTTTACTACCATATCAAAAAGTTGTTATGAAAAATAAAGCAGTTTTTCTATTTAGTTTTCTTCATAAAAATGACGTAAAAGTTTTTAGTGTAATGGAAGACATTTTGTTTCATATTACTTTAGACTTTTAGGTGTGTTTTAACATCAATTTTATGAACTACAGTGGAGTCATTTTAATAGGTAACATTTGACAGTTCATTTAAAAAAAAATATACCTTACGCTAAAGAAATAAAACTCAAGAAAACAACATCAGTTTTTTTAATACAATTATTTATTTAGAAAATTAGACTCTACTCTTGATGAACATAAGAAGCACTTTGCTTTGCATAAATTATCTGTCAAATGTTATCTATTAAAATGGCCTTACTTTAGTGTAGCTATATACCTAGTCTATTTTTATTTTGCCTTAGTATCATTCTGACCAATACGGTATGCAGAGCGATTCTGTAAGGGAAACTGTCGATTTTATAATTTTCCTTATCCCTAATATAAATACAGTCGATATTTGTTGACAGAAATTAAAATTTTGTGTGATTTGGTTTAATTTACCGTCAAGAAAACTATGCATGTTTTCTAAGAATACTATTATTCACTTAATCGCTTTCTGGTTCTTCTATCACTTAATACACACATAGCTTAAAAAGACGATAGTAATCTGTTTGAGTTGCGTGCCGTAGCAGAATCCTTGAAGTATCGAGTCCTTTGATAATCCTTCGGTGTCATTTACATCTGGCTCTCTGCTTAATATGAATATGAATATTTCACACAATTCACACACAACGCCATCTAGCCCCAAACTAAGCAGAGCTTGTACTATGGGTACTAGAATAACTGATACTAATACATTATACTTTTCTTTTGTAAATACAACCTCCATGTTCATGCAAACTAATATTCATTTACAATCTCATTCATATTTACTTACCATCTTCTGACACGCCAGAGCGCATGCATTATCTGGGAGAACTATAAGATTTAAATGACATTATTTCCACTGCGCGAGCAGAGATGCGCGTTCCAGATAAAATTCACGTCAAAATTTAGAAATGCGTTTAGACAGCTTTTACCCGGACCGGGGAAAATTTTCTTTGATATTTGACAGTCCAATTCATCATCATCATTATCATCAGCCTGTAGCAGTCCACTGCTGGACATAGGCCTCAAAGTAGCCAGAGTTCACGGTCCTGTGCCTTACGCATCCAATCGCTACCGGCAATCTTACGCAGATCGTCGCGCCATCTTGCCGGGGGGCGTCCCACACTACGTTTGTCTTGACGCGGTCTCCACTCCAGAACACGCTTACACAAACGGTTGTCGGTTCTGCGACTAATGTGGCCAGCCCATTGCCATTTCAGCTTGCTTAGTCACAGTCCAATTGTTGCAAAAGTATTACCGTAAATTTTCGTCATGCTACATCTTGACATCTTTTATCTCTGGAACACCCACAGCAAAACAAAGTCGTATTCCGTCCCAAATCTTATGACTTGCAGTAACCGATACGGTCGGTACGGATAAGTCGTATCTGTAATTGAAATGTGTCACTCTGACACTTCGTTCATGCATACGAACATTGCCCAAGTAATTCAAGTATTAAAAACTACAATGATGAAATTATTAATGCACCATCTGGTGCCCGCGACTTCGCATGTAATTCCTTATACTAGCCACGGTTTTACCCG
The DNA here is from genome assembly GCA_905147285.1 of Hypena proboscidalis. NCBI lineage: Eukaryota > Metazoa > Arthropoda > Insecta > Lepidoptera > Erebidae > Hypena > Hypena proboscidalis. The sequence continues at coordinate 7,262,041 of LR990147.1, forward strand.
CGTTTAGTGTAATGTGTACAGGCTTACTGCACATTTCGCTAGCTCAGCGTAAATCAACTCTATTGTGTAACTGCATCATACTCATCAATTTTATATTAATAAAGTCAGTGCATCATTAGCATTCAAGCAAGGCGGTTTTATTGATTATCCTAAGCTGTCCCATTAGCAAATCATCTTTACGACATATGTGTTAAAGGGTACCAGCAGCCCCTACATATATTTTTGGTCCTTCGAGCCGGATATGAACCAGCGACCTATGGATTATATTATTAGCTCACTAATGGAATGTTGCCCTTTTTTGCAACATATCTTATTCCTGTTCAGCTTCTATAATGTGATGTTATATACCCGTATAGCCTTCTTCAATAAATATGTTATCTAAAACGGAGTAGTTCCTGAGATTAGCGCGAACAACCAAACAAACAAACTCTTCAGCATTATAATATTAGTATACAAAGATTATAATATTAATAAAGATTTACTTGAGTAACCTTGCCAAAACGCTTGTTAGTGTGGTTATGAATAGGTATTAGCCGTTGATTGCACAATACACGCCAATATAAAATGCCAAGATGTTTTCAGTGAAGATGTCAAGTAGAGAAGTGTAAATGGTATTATTTTGCGAGTCAGCATATCATTTGAGTATTGCCAAACGAGACAAAAGTTATTGAGAAACAAGGCAAGCGTTACTTTACTGTGTTTGGGTTTGATAATGACAAGATGCAGCCGCCACCAGCCGTCAAATGTGAAAGACCGCCGGTAATACACGTCTTATAAAACTAATTATAAAATAATAGATGCGTGGAACAAAGTACCTCTGCTTCCCCAAGAGTTGGCATAGATGTTAGCTTTCATTTCCTCTCCATATTGATGATTAAAGTGCTGTTTAAACGAGATAAATGCAGCAGTAAACAATGTCATCATCTAAAGTTTGAAATTTAAACACGTCGGTAAACGCATGCTTGTCCATAAAAATTTATACTAGAAGTTATTAAATCAACAGCTTATAACGATCAAATAAATTTAAAGTAATTAGCCTTTATGCAAATAGAAGTAACCATAATTAGAGTTCCAATCTGGAAAACCTGACCCGCAGTCTCAGGTTGTAACTAGGGCATGGCGGTAATAGACTTCTGACAAAACCGGTATTTTTTCGGTATTAATATTTAAAAAACCGGGATACCGATTTTTCGGTATTTTTTCGGTAATTTACTTCAACTATTATAAATAATAATAATAGCAGTAAAAAATCCTCCAAGTAATATTGTTTTTAGACTGAATTAATGAATCAAAATTAAAATAAACAATCCTTTGTAAGAAAACAATCTTTTTAAAATTAACATAATTTTTATTGATAATTTTTAGTTCTTATTACTATTAAGTCATTTCATAATTCAGCTACCTCATAAACATAAATAGTTAAACATAAATAGCTCCTTCAAAAACATAAATAGCTTATTTTTAAACAATTTCTTAATATTAGTTCAATTTAACACAAGTAGACAACCCAAACAGTCTTCAAGTAAAGTGTGTTATAATAGTATGTTATACACATTGTTGTTGGAAAAGTGTTCTGAGAAAACAAATGGCATCTAAAGTGTTATCATTTAATGACGACCTTATTTTATTACATATATTATGTAATTTGCCGCTGAAAACGCTCTTTTCGACTCAACACTAGTTGGAGGAATGCTCATGAGATAGTTATACAGTTCATCCATATAACGTCCTCGCTTTCCGCCATTTTCATAATAGTGTCATTTCCATGCGCAAAACGACCACTAATGTATCTTCATTAATAGGATCAGATTCGTTTTCAACCCCTTGATTTTGGTTTAAAATGTCTTTTGATGTATTTTTCTCTTTCAGAGATTTCGCGATCGCTTTATTCAATTCTAGTTGAATTGATGCTAATATAATAATATATTAAGGTCGGTTAATGCTATGTGAAACCATGAAAAGAAAACGTAGACTGCCCCCTATCAATTTTACAATTATAAAATAAAATAGGTTGTTTTGTTATTTTTGAAATCTAAAGCCGCCTTATGGGTTTTATTCATGAATTTAATTATTTTATTTATAATACTGAAAAACCGGTATTTGAAATTTCAATGCCGGTTTTTAGAATTGCCTTAAATAGTGCGGTATTACCGGCTTTTCGGTAATACTGAATACCGGTATCCATGCCCTAGTTGTAACATTTCCCGACCATTCAAAGTGAGTACTTCATTAATTACCTACCGCTTAATGCAAACGATCCCTAAACTCTGTCATCGCAGACAAAGTATGATTACAGAACATTTTGCTGACAATTTAAGCTCCACGCAAGCGAGCCACCGACAACCACTAGTGGCTTTTGATTCACGTTTTGGTCTGCGCAAACGATAATAGCTGGTAGCCGCTACAATTTTAAACTACTATACGGTTGCTGCTGCAATTTCTAAAGTGGCAAATGGGGGCCACCGGTGTGGTGATGGTGGCCCTCATTCTCATGTGACTGAAACGAAGTCTGTAATCTATAAAGTTCACACCCGGCTGTCACAGTTGCTACACATCAAACTTGCGAACAGCTTAACTTAACTTACATTTTTAGTATAAAGTGGTGTCAAATTACACGGAAAGTCTATACAATGCAATACCACTATACTGGGAATGTATAACTTGATGTGTACAGTCAGCAACAGAAGTAGCTAATCACAAAGAAATTTTCAAAGTCGCTTAATTCTGTAAATCGTAATTATTTCATGGTTAGAGAATTAAAACTAATAATAAACGATAATTGTGCATTATTTTATGAAAGGGATATTTTAATGCAAAAATGTAAGTTTTATATTTGTTTGTTGTTTACTGTACCCGCGTGAACACAAAACGCGAGTTCTCGCTGCGCGTGTGCGGTGGATAAATTGTATAAAAAATCTTGTAAACTGTTTATCGTTGCCACTGGGGGCCCGTGTGCGCGGATCCTTAATGTATGCAAATTTACTCGAGAATTTCTAATTTCAATTAGCAATAATTCATCTGCAATGAATAATATTGTATCAACCGTGCATAATATCTTGGATAAATAATAACTATTGTTGGATTCATTTATTCATAGCAATCGGTTATTGGGTATGTATTCTATCAGTTATGAATTTCTCTCTTTTGAATAAACATGTCTTCATTAATTAGTTAATTAAATATATTATTATTTATTTGTTGCACATCTATGGTCTATTTCACAGATTAGATTTTAATTAATTTAATTTATTACTTAGTGCATAAAACTATAATGCAACTATAATCTACTACTAGCTTTATCCCGTGGGTTAACTCGCGTGCTATTCATTTCTTTGATGAAACACTTTTATTTGACTAAAAAATACATATAAAAGTAATGCCAAGCTACACACAGGTCCTAAACTTTAGCTATAAAATATCAATAAAAGGTATCCTTTGTCCTTTCCTTAGCTCATCATAAGTTCCACACCAAATTTCATTAAGATCGATGCAGTGGTGTACAGTCGGCTCCTTATATATAGTCACAGACAAAATATCCGACCGATCCGAGCCGACTGTACCTGTGAAAACGACACAGAAAGACATATACTTTCACATAATTATTGATAAGGATTGTTGTTGCCCAACAGCGTAAAAAAGGTGAAAAAAATGTAAAAGTTTACTATATCTATGAAAACCGGCTGTTGAAATATTTTATCAAATAATAAATCATTAGTAATCATATCGAGAACCCACAAATCACCATAAAGTCGTTGAAACGCAATAACAATAAACGTCTAACAATAACGACAAAATTTATCTCCTTTAACTATTGTTCTAGATACAATCGCAACAAAAATCAATTAAGCATATTACGACAAAACTGATTCATTTCGATATGTAACATATTGTACTGGGTTATTTTAAAAATACTAATAACCCCTTACGAACTACTTTTGTACCTCCTAAACAACTACGATTTTTTCGAATTAATCAATTAAAATTTTCACAGAGAAATAAAAATCTCGAGATGGGGTGCTCTAAAAGCAAACACGATGTGTTTTTTTTTGTAATCCTTACTAATATTATAAAGGCGAAAGTTTGTAAGTATGGATGTATGGATGGATGTTTGTTACTCTTTCACGCCAAAACTACCGGGTCGATTTCGATGAAATTTTGCACACATGTAGCTTATAGTCTGGATTAACATAAAGGCTACTTTTAATTGACATACCACGCGGGCGGAGCCGCGGGCGGAAGCTTGTGAATTATAAACTAAGAACCAAAAGAAATATGTAGTAGAATTATAGTTTGGCACGGTATAGCACAAAACTTATAAATATATCTCTCCTAGCTTTAGTACGCCAATAAAAACTAGCCTTTATTTATCTTGAACTATCTCAACACGATCTTTCATTAAAATCGATGGTTCAAAGATTTTTTGGTATAAACAAACAACCAAAAAAATCTTTCCTCTTTATATATTGTTGGTATGGAAAATGGCCTCCTCATTTTTAAATATATTTTCGGTTTTATTCATTTGACTATTTTAAATAATGTTAGTTAGCAAAATTGGTTAGGTATAGCGTACAGATACAGAAGTTGCCCGTGAGAGGTATGTAGGTAGTAATTTAAAATGACCCTGTATATTATTAGAAAACAAAAGCGTACGGTTGCGCAAACGCAGTAAATGATCTCATTTGCCTGCCATTGTCTCCGAGTGCCAGATTAATGATATTGTATGGACAAGATTGCGTCGAAGGATGATTGCTATCTGACGGGTATCTGTTACGATTACAATTGTCGGTAAATGTACTTTTGTTGAGATAAAAGGGTACATTGATTTTCTTTGAGCAAGTTGAGCCAAAACCATTGAGCAAGCTTGTAAGCTTTGTAGTAATGGAATGGAATGGAAAGTGGACTCACTTTTTCCGCACTTAGACTCATTTGGTCCATTGTGCGTGGAGAGTCCTGGCTCTCCACGCAAGCTTTGTAGTAGATCTACAAAGCTTCTTCAAAGATCTTACAAGCTTGCTCAATGGGTTTGGCGACGAATTTGCTACTTGATTTCTCCATCTCAAGAGGATACTAAGGAATGAGCAAAGAACTGTGCAGTGTGTAAAGAACTGGGCAATGTGCTACTGTAACTACTAAAAAAACAATAAGTTTGTATTAACAAAAGAAAAAGTATCTACACGTGTATTAGTATAAGTTTATCAAGTAAAAATATGCATGTATTAGTATCAGTTACTCTAGTACTTATTTACCCCAGTACAATCTCTACTTAGTTTGGGACTAGATGACGTTGTGTGATATTTATATATTTATTAATTTATAATTAATTCAAGGAAAGCTTTAAGTTTTTCTGAATAATTATTAATTTAATGTGACGCAGTTTCAAGTTTACAAGTGCCTACTATCATATTCTTTGAGTATTATTACACCAACATATCGACGTCGATCGGTGACGCCGATAGACAATCTATCGATGTCGATCCGTTTGTGTAAAAATACCCTAAATAGTAGTGATACTACATAGAATAAAAACTTCGACTAGCTACAAAGGATTGACCAAAATAAAATAAATTGTCAACATTAACAAAACTATTTTCTCTACAACATCAAATCAATACTTGATAATACCGAACATTTCCCACAAAATGAATCAAACAAATCATTATTGCCTTAAAATTTCTAAAAGTATTGATCGTGATTGCACGGTTAAAAACACAACGTTATTACGGTCCATGATAAATCAATCATTGGAGGGCCTTTTTGTGAATTCACTTTTTTAAGGGTAACTGTTGCTTGGTTCATTGAAGAGTTGATGAGACGTCATCGTGACTGTCCCAACGCATCAGGTCACGAAGACGCTGACGACCTGGCGGTTTCCACTTGAGTCGACACGAAGTTTATTGGAAATGTATTTTTTAATTAAATTTCTCTGTACTGTCACTAGATGCTGCAAAACGGAAAATTAGTTTTTGATTTGTATTACGAAAAAACTAGTCAAAACATTGTGCATTTTTTTAAATAAGATATTGACCGTGAAGTATCGTCAATATGCATAAGTACCCAAAATCATCTCTCGTGAAATATGTTTGTTATTGTTGTATGTTTTGTAAATTTTCACTTAAAAACTGTGCGGTTATTACTTACGTACCTTTTGATTGTTTCTCATTTTACTATACCTAATAAAATTAAATGAAAAACGGCTACTATTTTATAGTAAAATAAGAAAAATCAAACAGTGTGCTTTCACAATAGAAAAATCAAAATTGTACTTTATGAAAATATGTATAATTATATTATGATAATTTTTGGCACATTTACTATGTTTTGACTATAAAATAAGAAAATGTGTACCAATTTCTATTTATAAGTCTGTAATGTTCTAATTCTAAATGTTCATGTCCTTAACATATTCAAGCTGCAAATTACAAAGGTATGCGACAAAACAAATACACTTACAACACAAGCTTATCTTGGCATCGACACAGCTGGCAATGGACAAGCGCCCGGTCAGACGACCTCCGACACGGAAGGCAATCGTCACGACCTGACAAAAAAACATCACAATACACATTCGTGACCAAAACTTGGTCCATTCACAACAAACATCTGAGAAAGGCCTACTACAACTATTTTCGCGTCGAAAACCATTCGACTCGCCCCAAAATGACCCTTTTGTACTACTAACAATAATGGGAAAAAAAAGTTTTTTTTTGTACGAATCCCAGTTTTATTAAGATCTTACTTTCGTTTATTTTGTTAAGATATTTTCTTGTTACCGAATCTTCTTTTTGTTACGTACGGCTTTGCAGATTTTTGTTCGAAAAATATATTATTGTCCTTTTTTTTTTATTGATAGGCTAACATGACTTCTGTCTGGTGAGAACTGATATTAAATAATGTTGTATGTATATTAAAATTTATCATAATGTGAAAAAGTGTTAGTTATTTGTTTTATAATTCTTTAATTTTATCTGTTAATTTTTGCATATATAAATATGTTTACTGCAGAACAAGGTTTTTTCTTGATAAAATATAAATCTATTTTTAATTTAACATAAAATAATGTAGCATTTATAATCAAATAATAAAATGCCTATATTTTTAATAATGAATTTGTGAAAAACAACGGCTTCGGTAACTAACGTAACATAGTCTCATTTGTAATAACATAAACTTAGATTACATCAAAATACATTAATTTATTAGGCAAACTGAAATGATTACATTTATTTATCTAATCTAATTATAGCAAATAACTTGTTTTTAGTACGCAAGGCGGCGCCGCACTCGCCGTCTTAAGTTTACCACGCCGCGCGATAGATGGCGTTAGAGGAAAAATTAAATGGCGATATGGTTTCGTTACCGCGTCGAGTATAAATAGTCTCCGGTCGGCCCCTGATGTTAACTTTGCGCAGAGGCAATATCGTAACCAATGAGGTTTATCCGAGGTGCGATTATTGCTAGTTGAAAACTTTACCAATACCCCGCCGTGTGGACGTGAAATACCGTCCGCGTTGGCAATTTTTGAACGGCTGTAGAGGCCTAATAATACATTATATTCTAGACAATAAGAAAGAACTGAAGTTGACTTTAATCGTGCACGAAACATTCCCGAAACATGTACTAAATTAGTACATATTTCGGGAATGTTTCGTCCGGAAATTCTCCAATGAGACCTAAACATAACAGGTCAAGTGTATTGTGTTGTGTACCCTTCTATTCTAGGTAATATGTTAATTTCAACGAACATAACCGAACCGAGACCACGCAATTAAGAGGTTAAATACCATAAGCAATTAACTAACAAGGCAGCAGTTCTAATAAGTACACTATTACATTGAAACTTAAAAATATTAATAATCGTATTTCTAACACTTAAATGATATCTATTCTAATTCAGGGAACATCATTGTGTAGATAGGCTAGACAAAATCTAGTACCAACAATTAGGGGTATACGCATTATGCCTCATTTATCTGCCTGTCTGAGCAAACTGAACACGTTTATCTTAACGTAGAATTATAATTATAGTAATTGTTACATTTATCCTAGTATTTAAACGATACCTAGAATTGATGCTTACCTAATGACGAACATTTACTTCGATGCTTTCAGTTGATGAACAAATCTGTTTAATTGTTATTTGCTTTACAATGCAATTATTTTTGTATTGTGTGTACTTTATTTACCTAGAACCAAAATCAAGCAGACGAGGGGTGGGATCCCTATCTGCTTTTGTAATAAGGACAAAGAACAAAACTGGTATAGAATTTGATTTAAAAAAATGTAGATATAATAAAATGTGATTCTTCTGTTTGTGCTAGTTAAATAAAGAGAATTAAGACATCAAGTGTAAACTTTCATATTAAGTTCATTCTTACATAATGGCTATGGCAAAAATAATGAATATTTGAAAAAAAAATATCGACAAATCGCGTTTATTTATGTCTTTTGTTAAAATCAATAAAATTTTAAGGGATATTTATGATCAATGTATGTTAAAACGTTTGTTCATTAAAACCAATTATTATTATTTAAAAAATAAACAGAAATCACTGTTTGCCGTTCTCTGAAGAACTTACCTTCTAAAATGCCCGTCATAAAAAAAATGACATGCATTTATAATTCGACAGTCAATTTATACGACTTTTAGAAGATTCCGATTTAAAAGATCCCCTGTCCATGACAAAGTACTGCAAGATTTATTACCAACGATACTTGTAATTCAATAGCAGCTTTTAAAAACAACCAACCGTCACTAAAAGGATTTTAAATCGATACAAACACTCGGGCGGATTACGTTTCGATCCAGATTTTACGCTTATGATTTGACATTCATAGTCGGTGAAAGCTCTCGGTTATTATTACCAATCGGTTTGGGTGATAATCGATCGCTCGGTCCATATAATCGCAATCGTATTAGCGCTGCGGGGGGTCGCTGTACGCGTGCCGATAAGTTCATATTTTGCCATACGATTCTTTATGTAATGTCAAGTTTAATTGTGTAAGAGGTTATCAGATCAGACACTGTGTTTGAGGACTACCGCAGTCGTACATATCAGTCATTTAGTTTTTTATGCACATTACCTTTCGCCTGGAGCTACCCAGATGGAACGTCTATAGAAAATCTTGTCCTTGCGGATACCTAATTAACCTTCTTTAAAATTAATTCAAGTGCGCCGTTGATCCAGTTGGTAGCTCTGACTGCGAGGTTTCAAGTTCGATTCCTGCGTCGAGCAAAGGGATTTTTCCTCAGGATAGCACGGAGTGAGAGTTGTGCCCGAGAGATGGTACTTAAACATAACAGGTGAAGTTTGGGTGTTACATTGAGGCATATTTGTTTGTAACTTCACCTTATTATACAATCAGTTTTTTTATATTAAAGCTATGTTTATTCATTAGGATAACCGAAACCGAACCTCAACTAATCATGCGAAATGTATCCTGAGCGGTAGACACACAAGTGATGTAATTAATAACGCATTTCATACGTAAGGGATTATTGCCCAACGTTTTGTCAATATACTAAGTGTTACGAAAGCCCAAATCAATCAAACCTGCACTTATCGAAATTAAAGGACGTTTGAACCACGATTCTGTGCGAGATGGATCGATGAACGCTTAAAATCGAAACATCATGTTAATTGCTTACTCTGGCCGTCTCCTGGATTATTTATATCTAAGGCACGCTCGTACCTGGCAGTTTAGTTGTTGCCAACTTTATGAAGTTTTTATACCTAATTATGCTATGCTAGCTATGCAATGCAATGGTTTACTAGATTCCACTTACTAAGTTATATGTATGTCGTGAGCAAAATTGTGCTGACGCGTGTTTTTTGTGCGTACCTATCGATAGTTTTTCGAAAAATGTGCAATAACAAAGATAAACAAATACAACATAATGTTTTGAACTAATCCCAATAACGTCCTCTTATAGTTCTTACTCTTTGAAATTATTATTAGGTATCTCTTCTGCTAATTGAATAACGTGCCTTTCGAAGTAGGTACCTACAAAGCTTCGTAATACAAAAAAAAACTTTATGGAATCTAAGCACTGTACATTAAATCAAATAAACTGACATCTTTAACCTTCCGCCTAATAGTAGTACTTGCAGTACTGTGTTCCAGTTTGGTGGTGAAATCGGGCCCTAAAATTACATTTTTACATTTACATTGAGGCATAACACCGTAGTCCTCAGATGGAGTTGTACATCTACAATCTGCCTTTGTGGATTGTTAATGTTCCATTAGGTGGACTATACGTCCGTTCGCTACCAAACATCGTATAGAAAAAAAAAACTGCTTAACAACTAAAATGTGTAACCACCAAAATACATAACATTCTGGCTACTACATTTTCACGCGGCCGCATCTGATTACATTGAAATAACATCGGCTCCCGAATGACATTCCACGGAGTCGAACCAACGACCGGCTGCTGTCACATGCTTTATCACTCACCTCCTAAATCACTCATTATCTCAATGAGTCACTCGGGAAAATTACAACACTTAATACTGAACGCGATACTTCGTAAAATTATTCGGTTTTGAGTCGCATTGATTGGACTTAATCTGCTTAATGTGACTGGTTTTGCTTTGCATGCGTTTTGAGTATGAAACGCTGTGTGAAATTAATGATAATGATAGCATTTATTAACAATTAAATATTAAAACTATTTTACACATACCTACACCACATACATTTAATTATTTCATTAATGCATCGATAAGAATTGTTTTGCTTTTGCATAGACTTCATCCAGTGTGAAATTTCTTATACACTTAAATGTGAATAACTTTGCCAAACATATAGGAACTTTAAGAATCCATACCACGAAGCGAATTACTGATCCTATATTTTAATGAATGTTGGAGTTTTCGATAAATTTTTAATGATGAAAGCTGGTTGGTACTGGCGGTTCACAATTATTTAAATGGAATAGAAAACGGAATTGATAAAAATATGTAGCAGTGTTTTTTGCAGGAGAGGCTATGTAATGTAATTTAGTACAGACATATCTATTTAAACAGAATACAAATATTTAGAAAAATATTGTATGTTATGTCCTAATCCGCAAATATTTGTTCTGACTCTGGGTATGCTTTTTGTGTGTGAAATGTTTGTTTATGAACACCCCCGCGACACAGGAGTACGGCCAACGTTTTTAAAAAAAGAAAAAAAATGTATTTGAGAATTCGTTCGTATATTCACGGCATTTTGTATTGCATATTTTCGCATACAAAGCTTCACAACACATGAGCTCATAACTCCCAGACGCATCGATAAGGACGATATGATCGCGTCAAGCATCGATACTCGATTACGCAACGATTAAATCGAGAGCGTATCGTATATCAATCGAGTCATTACGCCGCGGCTGTCAGTAATGAGAGCCTGTATGAATCATGATACGCCCGCGTTGTTATACGCAGCAAAACGCATGTATGGTGCGTATTAAATCTTATACTGAATGCAAGCTCTGTTGTGAAGGTAATAGTTTTGGATTGAAAACTGAAGTTTGCCTGATCTTTACAGGGTGCTATAGATTTTGGTAGTGTTTAAGAGCATTATCATTTAATATTTATTCATATATATATATATATCATTTAATTTAATAGAAAGAAGAATATTTTGTCTATTCGTCATTCTTTTGGACAAAACCTTGAAAACGCAGCCTAAATCTGTAAAGGAGTAAGTTAAATATTACTCCGAATATTTTCCTCAAAAGGTTCTCCATTTTATTATTGTACCTTTATTTTATTTCATTGGAAGTGTCCGTTGGGACGTCTAAATTCGTCGTTTAGTGAGGCGACGACAGATACATGCGCCGCTGATAACCGTTGTTCGTTGTAAACGTTTTGGCGTTGACGGTTATCGATGTGGCTTTTCGGCTGTCCCATCATTTGCATATGTTTTTGTTGTTTTTTGGTGAGTCACAAGTTGTTGTTGTACACAAGTAAGGCAGCTTGCAGTTCATATGACGGTAAATGCTAAACATCTACAATTCGTGGCGTCCATGACAATTGATTGCAGCAAAGTCTAATAATGTCTCAACCTTTAATTTGGAAACTTTAGAAAAATGTGAAAGTCGGGAACCGATACTGAAAAATACAGCTTGTCAACAGAAAAATAAGCTTTTTAGTTTTCTTAGACTGAGATCGAATAGTAACGAAAAGGCAACAATTTCAGAATGTTAATCGAACATATCCTTAACTTTCAAAAACTGGAGTTTGTTTTGTCCCATCTAAATGTTTCTGCTTTTAAATCTAATTAAGTTCGTCTCTTAATTAAATTTAAAAGCAGAAACATTTCATTCATCATCTTATCTCTGATTCTACTAAACATTTACTTTTACTTGGAGATACGACAGGTCAAACAACTATATTGCCACGAAAAAATCAATCCCTATTATAGTTCAAACGTATCTCGACAAGGTCTTCGACACGAGCGGCCACATTCGGCATTCGGCACGGGCCAACCGGCCAGTAATTATTTTAAGTGTCAATAAATAATAAAGTCCGCCGCGCGCTGAGTGCCCGTCCATCTCTCTTATCTCAATTCTTAATGCGCCTCTTTGCTCGTTATTCTTTTTTCAAAACCTTTTTTATTTCCTTTTTCGTTTATGTCATCCAGTGGAGAGGTTAAATTCTGTGTTGACAGCACGAAGGTTTTATGTTTTAATCTGGGCTTTATGGCCGTTTAATCGCTTGTATTAGAAGAGTCCGTCGCCCGTTTATTTCTTGTTATAAAAGCTTATCTATTTTATGTTCTCTGATGGAGGTGAAGTCGAACGTGTGTTATTGTGTTTTAATATATTCAATCTAAAGCATTGGACGCATACCTGACGGGTTTAGTGGCGCGTAATAAAACGTGGCTAAGATACGTTTTGACTAAAATTAACAATCCGATCTAAATAAAGTTGATATAATAAATCAAAATGTAACAAGTGGACATGGTTTTGTTGTGTTTGGGAACGCCACGGTCCATCGATCACAGCGTTCTGAGTCTGAATTTATGTTACGTAATTGCGGTGCGTACGCGCGCCGGTCGGCATGGCGCATGCGCGCACCGATGCCACAGACATTATGTTGTTTTTCATCGGTTAATGCCTTGATATCTCTGTTAATGTGCAGCGAAATGCAAGTTTATTATTTGCATTGAGCAATTCCCTCACACTTTCGATAAGTATTTGTTTTTTATTGCGAATGTCGCGCTGCATGTTGATGTTTGACTTACGCTTGGTCGTCTTAATGCGAAGTGTGAAGTACCGTTTAATGTTTTGTACAAGTATGTACTTAGATCACAATTGCTGTGCCTAATAATAATAAACGCCAAGGCAGGATAAAGACATAGGTACTGTAATACGAACTGCTAAAGGAATGTCTGCCGTTTCCAACTCGACAGTTATCACAAACAGTATGTTTACAAAGTATTATTCAAAAATATTTATGTTTCGTATAAAAATGTTAGTTGAGGCCAAGGGTACAAGATGAAGTTCACTGCGGTTTGGTTTGAGGTTCTGTTAAATTAGTGTAATCATCGCCGCAACGCTGTCAAGGCTCCCAATTATGAGTTTATACACTTACGCAGTCATTACTGGCGATTGAGATGGAATTGAACGCAGATATTTGACGAATAGGTAGTCGGCCAATGAGTTGGGTATGCAGGGCAAAAACTTCTACGCCATAGTAAAAACTGACTGCAATAGATATGCAAGTTTGTATTGCATATTTAATAAGTGTAATATACCCACTATTTAGATATATAACTCACTTATCCATAACTGGTGTCGTAAGTCTTTACTATGACTTAGAAGTTTTTGCCTGTAATAATATAACTTAACATAACATCACCTCTTATTACCCAAAAGGATGTGCTATAACACAGCTCCCATGTGATAGGTGGTAAGCCTATAGCCATCCACCGGGCACAAATCCAACTCCGTGCTGCTTTGAGAATTTCCTAACAGAAGATTCCAACTCGAGCATCAAACCCAAAATTTCGCTGTAAGAGGTGTACACGCTAATCACTGGTGTGGTGTGGTTAGGTACGAGGAACAGTTCGGGAGGTGCAGTAAAATTAGAACACGTCCGTTCAGTTCAAGATAATGTTCTATTGTGTCCAAAAGTACATGAAATTTACACGTATACAATTATGTATAAACTTTATATAGAACCTTACACACTACACTAGACCAACGAAGCAATCAATAGGTACGTTTGTATATCTACTTCTAATAACAGGCCTATAATTACTAATAACCCAAGGTATTCCATGTCATAAGGGAATTTAAGCGGTGAACTTATTTCAATCTGCCGTACTGCTATTGAGAATTTCATAATAAAAATTCCCCAATACATATCACTTTTCCACGGCCGACGTAATATTACGTTATTCAAATGTTCCTAAGACAATAACAAAACCTGAGCTGCAAGTCTAAAGTTGGTAGACATATTATTAAGGTCTCCAAAATATCTAGGTAAGCCTAAGCTTTGTCGCCACAACGCCACAAATTCATTGGCTGCCTGGCTGTCATTACAATTTGTGAAACTCTGCTACATCAAAGGATTATAGGGCTTTAGATAGTTTAAAATTAGCCACACCGGTATTCACGCCGAAAACCTACATTTTATTCGATAATAAGGCGACTGCGATAGGTGTGATAAAATGTATTTTTAAGATATAGGGTGTAAATGACGTGACAGTACATGATAGATAGATAGCGAAAACTTTATTTGCACATCAAATTTGTAACAAACATACAAGGAAATAGGTACTTAATACTATTACGTACAAAGGGCGGCCTTATCGCTTGACGCGATCTCTTCCAGACAACCTTAGGATGGACATAATAGAGTGGATATTTGCGGTAGTTTAATGCATTGGATTTGTTGTTGCTTTTTTTTATTTATATTTTAATTTTCTACATGGTTCTATCAAATCAAATCCCAACGTTGTCCCGTCAATTGCAAATTTATTAGGATAGTCTAAGGTAATGTTACTTTTCCAGGATTAGTCGGCAATATCGCGAAGATCGAAAAAAAAATTTTTCTTGTGATGATTTTCATTAATCATGTACTCAATCACTGCTAAGCGACTTCGTCTCGATGACATTTACAACCTGTATTGTGAATCCTTTGATTATATTTAAACTTTGTATTGAGACTAATGTTGTCCGAAGCAAGTGAACATAATTATTGCAGTGGACATTGACAATATAAACAATTTTTAACGTATTGTTCTTTTAACGTGTTTTTTAGCTTAGTGTGTTGAAAACTGTGTACTTGTCTACAAAACTATCGTTAAACAAACTACATAGTAAAATGTTATAATTTGTTTATTTTTTCACACGCGTAGCACCACATTAGAATTTGATAACGCTTGTGGTGTATAGGACGAGAATCTAGCTACCAATTCCAACGAACAAGCTTCAAGATTCAAATCATTTATTTTCATAGGCCCCAGGGTGCGCTTGAATACGTCAAAACATTACAAACAAAAGTAAAACTAAATTATACTAATTACAAATTTGAATAACCGGGTCTTAGATTAATATTAATCCAGCTGCATACTTATTTGGCTCCTCTTTATTCTATAGCTTAGCTTTTGGCAACAATTTTCTCTCACAACACCGCCTTTAGCGTTACCTCACTCCTCAGCACTAAATCTAGTCGTCAAATCACAAGGCGGTGGTGGCGCCAACTAATCACAGAGTGCCGGTAAGATGTCCCTACTCATTAGGTACCTGCATTGCGCCGAAGCCTTTGTGATTCATAGTTTTATGTTTATTTATAAGAGAAAGTTGAATTCTTGTATTATTTGTGTGTCGTTTGATGTATCCGATTTGATGGATAGGCTATTTGCCTCTCGATTTCGGTTGACTTGCGCTGACAAAATACATGAAGAAATCATTCATACAAACAACACTGCATTTTATATCACTTGGTAGTGTCATATCTAAGCTGAAGTTATGTTCAGACACTATTAAAGTTTGCCTTTTGATCTCTGATTCAATTGAAATAAAGACTAATAGACTATTGCAGCGTTGAGAGATAGCTTATTCGAGATCACGCAATGAAAAAACTTCTATTAACATTTAAAAACCTAGGTAAATACTAAAAGAATTCCCTCATAATAATCATTTATAACACATCTCATAGAGTGATAGGTGTTTGAAGGACGAGATGCAACAAGCCCTAGCCGTGACATCAATAATTACCATTGCACACTCTGACCCCTGAGTATAGTCGGTAACAACATTTACAAAGTTACTAGTTACCGCCCGCGGCTCCTCTCCCGTGGTATGTCAATAAAAATTAGCCTATATGTTAATGCAGGCTATAAGCTACATGTGAGTAAAATTTCATCAACATTGTTCCAGTAGTTTTTGCGGGCAAGAGTAACAAGCATCCTAACAAACATTATTATTCCTCACGAACTTTCGTTTTTGTTTCGGAAGGATTTTTAGGTATTCAATTATAAAAGACCATCGCGGAATAGATCTTTGGGTCAAATTAAAAACAAAATCGAATACTTTATTAAACTTGTTTATTTTGTTAAGACATTGCATCTTTTTCATAATCCATATTCGGTCCTCAATATACGAAAGATGGTGACTCCGTTTGATTCGCAAAGTTTAAATCTATCGGACTCGCGGGTGGTCCATAATATAATGACTCCATCAAATTCGTTAGATTAGGCAAAGTTCAATGTTCGCTTAGGCAAGTACTTATAGGTACTTGTCGAGGTTGCCATTATGTGATGTACTTTAATAAAATTACTCTATAGAACGTGCCTTCCAAACCAATCGTACCTATTTATTACAAGTACCGTAAAACCTTTTAACTATTATAACTAGACTAGTTTTTAGAAACGGAAAACTTTTGGCAAATAAAATTAAAAGAGGTTAAAGATTTTTTTTTACAGCTATGTGTGTGTATTTTAGTTTATCATTAGATAGTAATACCTAGTTACGATGTAAGCGCTTAGATAGGTATATCTTCGTAGGTCTCTAATATTATATCTGAAACTGCTGTGTAAAAACCACTAAAATTCGCCTAGTAAATAATAAATTTATTTTACTTATTATTCAGTTTTAATCTAATGACCACTGTACTCGATTGTACGGGCAGCAGAATCACGTATTTGGTCGGCAGATGGGTAATCGCGGTAATTCGCAAATGTATGTACCTACCCGTTTAGCAGGTGATGATGGGTGACGTCATCGCTTCATCGTTTATTGCTAATCAGCGGTGGGTACTTAATTATGTATCTACCACGTTGGTTAGATACTTGATTTATTTGGTTTACTTTATTAATAGTAATACCTACTTTCAACTTTTACGCCTAAGATCGCTTTGGACGTGTCGTTCGACCCTTTCCATTGGGCTAGGAGAGATTGGGATTTACTCTTGTGTTACGCGCAGACGTTTGAGCACTATAATTCCGTCACCTCCATGGCAAACTTACGAATCTGCAGTTTTAGAGTAATCGATGTTGTGCAGAGAAACTGTACATAATGTGAATACATTGTGGCAAATTTACCTATTTCTGAAGTCTATAGTATTGAGATTGTCCGAATCTGCATTTTATTTTCTTACACCCATATCAAAAGTACCAAATTTATATCGGCACTGCCAGAAAAAGAGATTATTTTTTTGCAGATTCGTTATCCCACAGTTGTCTGATCTCCGTTGAGATTGGCCGCCGCCGTAGCTAAAAGGACATTAGGTACTTCATACTGTGAGGAGAGTCTTAATTACAGACACCAATTCCAATAGTAGTAAAACGTCTGGTAACAAGCGAGGTGTTATGTTTTGTAATTCTACTTAATTATTATTATTTTGTTTGCCAGAGTTCGGAGTGCCCCGTGGAAGAGAAACCCAGCAGTGAGACGAATTACGTCGTGGGCAACTGGCCACAAAGCATGCCAGGACACACCGGATACCTCACCGTCGCTACATTGCCACCGATGTTTGTCAGGAGTAAGTTTATTGGATTTTTTATTTAATAGAAGAGTGTGTGCAGTGTCGGCTTAAGGTGCACTAATGTAACCATGCTTCCCCCTTTTCTTACTTTTTGTATTGTCTATGTTGGCTCAAGTCACTAGGTACCGACTCTACGACTTTTTCAAATATTTCTCTAAAAATTACAAACAGTGGTACTAAACAGTCTTTATAGTCAAGAGTCAGGGGCACCGACTTGTTACATTCTATAATTACCTTAGAAACTATAAAGTGGAATTTGGTATACCGACCATCTTAGCTACGCCCCGGCCACCGGATTCGTCCAGTTTGCGACCGTTCATGTACTACAGCAGCAACAAAGCAGAACTTTTAAAATTTTAGACCCCTTCTTACCCTTGGCATAAAATGTGTTCTAGTTTCCATCCCCCATTTCTTTAAAAGTACGCCAAACAAAGACCCGTATCTCGAGAATGGTAGATGCTATAAAACTTAGAATCTATCTCGACAGGTTTCTTATACCGGCAAATAACTATACTAGCCTAAAACTACGGAACCCTAAAAGCATTGTTATAATGACATTAATAATCAGACACCTTGATTTTTTATTTATTTGAATTGATTTTTGCAGGTAAAGCGAAAAAGTTGAAAGAAGAAACGGCCGAGGAAAATTTACCGGAAAACGGAGATAAGAACAATGTTTGATAATATTTATTTAATTATTGAGACTAAATGAATTTTAAAATAAAATAATCACGTATATTTTGGTGTTTAATTTTTTGATTACATAAAAATTAACGAACTATAATCGTATTTCGAAATCAGCGAGATACTAACGTAATAATGGTTTTAATGATAACCAAAAAATCTATATTGCGCCACGGTTTTATGTAGGTACCGGTAATTTTTGTGGAATTAAATTCAACCCAATCACTGCTCATGACATAATATTATACAGTAAATAAAACACACAAAAATACTATGTTAATATTATTTATTGAACCAAAAGCGTTAGGTACAATAATTGACAACTAATTCTAAATAAATAATAATTTCTAAAAAAAGTAAAATATATATCATAATTTTATTGACTTGCGACATAACTTAAACTTTAAAATATCATAACCATTACAAGATTGAATTGGCCGATGGCTTGACATAATACAAACTTTTAAATGCAGCTTTGAGTGCACGGTTGGCGTAGTGGTTAATGCGGTGGTATCACCATTTTAAAACGATAATAATGCATGTTCATTGGACCAAATCAATCTAGTAGTAAAAAGGTACACTGAGGAAAAAATTGACGGTTGTGAAGTTATGCACAAATGATATTTCACGGATCGGGATTTGCATTAAAGTATAGTCTTAAAGAGAATTGTGTTCCAGTTTCAGTGAAACCTTCTTCGTCCGTGAGAAAAATTTCATATTTCTTAATTTCACGGTAGTGGAACGTGGTATGCGTCCATTATTGCTCTAGTACGTACTAATTCACTGGGGACACCTGGATTTTTAGTCAATATTTTTTTCTTTCTTTTATGTTTACTAACTTACACCGTTCCACTAGGGAGCGGTGTAAGTTAGTCTAAAAACTTCTACTATATACTTCTGTCATCGTTGGTATTGGAGACGCTCGAGTACGGTGCTGAAGCAGCCAACTTTAAACCGCCAAGATCTTTGATTTTATCTATATAGCCTATACGTGTAAATAATTAATTACATACTTAAATAAATTAAAACTTATCTTTATTATTACAAATCTGTATAACCAATCGGTTTTCACCAACTTATAAATAAAATGGAAGCATTATAAAGATAAAATATTACTTTAATTAAAATTTGGCAAACATGATTTCTTGTTGCTGCTACACACAACGCAATTAAGTCCTCCGCTATCAAGTCGGTTAACGAGATTTAATGGCAGTGATATTGAGTAATTAAAAATAATCAAATATTAATATTTGAAAAATTGTTAGGTTATATTTAAAGGCAATATTCTTTCATTTTTTTTTTCTATTACACCTACTTCACATACTAGTTTATTATAATCTGTAATTAAATAATTGCGTTATGTGTGCAGACGTGTATAGAAAAATATTCATAAACTTAATGGAGATAACACACATTAATACACCTTTTTAATATCTAAAAGTTATATTTAACGTTTGGGGCATTTGTTATCTAAGTTACTTTTTTAAATAAGACAACAGTAACATCTAGGAAACAAGTAAATTAATCTTAATCTGTCTAAAGTCATCGAATTTGTTTCATCCACTTTATTTAAAAAGGTCTAAAAGAATCTTCTGACTTTAAATTTAACTTATTATTGTGACAATCAGTATACAGTGGATGCGACATACGGGCATAATTTGTTATTTCTACACCACCTGAAGGTAGACTGGAAGAGAATGCCCTAGGCATTAAGTCCGCCAATATATATAAAGTTCTATAAATAAAAAATAAAAAAAAATATAACTGCTCCTTGGATGACCTAATCAAGATCAGAGAGAGCGCGATTGCCGTGGTTGCGTACTATTATGTAGGCGTCAGGTTATATAAAAATTTACCATTGTATCGAAAAGAAGATGGGACATTTATTGGCAATACAGATCCTAGCCTTGGTCGGTATTCATTTCTTTGGTTGGATTCCCGCTTAAGACCAATTTTTGTGTACATGAACATGGGTTTGTCTTAGTCTGGGTGTTTCTCTGTATAATAAGTATGAATTTACAAAAAAAAAGTATATATGTATTAGTATCAGTTATTGTGGTATCCATAGTACAAGCTCTGCTTAGTTTGGGACTAGATGGTGTTGTGTGTAAGTTGTGAGATATTTATTTATTTCTATCTGTTTCAAATAAAATTATGAAAGAGATGACACGTTTTCTCAACAAATTAAATGATTATCCACGGTCATTTTGTTCGGTAAACATTGTTTTTCAATAAATGCCCCGATGTCACATCTACCCCGTATAATTCTCTATTCTGACATGCTTTTATCATCTACGTTATCTCCATCCAGTTAAAAGGAACTATCACAGCATTATTTCTCAATATAATTTCATCGCTTAAAAATGGTCCATTAATAAGAGTATTTTTATACGCTCTAGATATAGCCAACACATAGACCGATTTCTTGTGCTGCAAATCGGCTGGCAGGCCAAGAAATCGGACAATGAATGGCTCCTTTTTCTACAAATATTAGTTTTTCTTTTATACTTTATTTTAGGAATACTTTTGCCTACCACAGAGAACGCTAAGCTCCTCTCAATCTTCGATATAGTTCTATAAATCTATATTTTATCTACTAAAAATGAGGATAAATGTATATTTTAATTTATTATTATGTTGAGATATTTAAAATGAAGTGAAATGCTTTAAAACTTGTTATGGAATGGTTATTTTTTATTACACTTCATATTATCTTTTTATTTTCAGTTTACATTATTTCCAATAGAAGCAATGTATTATGTTTTATTTTTAGAACATCACACTTTTTTTCTTAAATAATGTGCAGTTCTTTTTTACATCATAGAACAATTTTAACCAGAATCATTTTATTCAACTAATTTCAAACAAGTTCTTTAGAATTGACCATATTTTTGATCCGAAAATCTAATCTATTCAGATTCTAATAATTTCAAATAATACCCCTATAATTTAAATCTCTTCTTTTACACACATTTTCACCTGTTTTCTTTTATTAAGCTCACTATTGACCTAATTCCAATTACTACAATCTAATCTAAATTTACTTCTAGATCAATAAGGCGTGATTTTCGCACGGAAAAGTCGTAAATATAATAAAAAGTTGTCAATCCAGCTAGGAAATATTTTGTCAGCATATTTTTTTATCGATAACAAATACAATAATCGATTAGTCACGTCTTACATTTTAGTAATACTTATATTCGTGATATTTATATTTTCTAGTTCTAAATCTTCATTAGCTTCTTTTATGCTTATTTGTTGTTAAATAATCATTGGCTTATGTTCCTTCTCTCTTTACCTAAAATTACAAAATTGTGATTTATAATCAGTAAATAAAATAAACGCAACATCATGTTCTATACTCCGTCCAAAATAACGCAAAAATATAAAAAATCCATAGTTAACTCTATCACTAGTGTTCAATTTTAAAATAAAGTAATTTCAATGGAAAGTAATCGTTATTAACCGAAATTAAAAAAGAAGAAGATTATCAATTCGTTTTTTTATGTTTGTTATCTCATAACTTTCGACTGGGCGAAGCGATTTTAATTATTCTTTTCTTATTTAAAAGCTGGTGCTTCCCGTTCCCATTTCATTTTGTTCTAGTTCTGACAATGGCACCCATGAGAAAACCATATAAGTCTAAACTTATTGTAGTTGAAGACGGTTTTCTTTTTGGGAAATTCTTTTATTTCTGTGAGTCTCTTATCGCCAAACACTCATAATTATTTCCTTATTTTGGACGTAGTTTGGAACGCATTTTCAAGTCTACCTTGAGTTACATCATGATATCCATCCGCCTACCCATTTCGCATAGAATATTACGGATATTCCGCTCGCTTGCACTGAACATAAACCCTAGTGTTTCGGCGACACTAATATAAATCGTCTATAAACACTTCTAATTGATTACTTTTATAGCATTTAGCTATGCTTAGCCAATTATACTAAGAAACAGTTAAAAAGGTATGGGACCGGCAGGATTTGAACCTGCGACCTTACTGCACACCGGGCAGCCGCTTTAGCCATCCAGCTACGGTCGCCACTTACCAGAAACTTCAAGGTTCAAATCCTGCCGGGCCCATATCTTTTTCAACTATTTCTTAGTCTATTAACATGCTTAATAAAATACATACATTATAATATCTGCCTTATTGATATCCTCTCTTTACCTAAAATCGCTGAAGTCTGTCTTCAATTGAATGGTAGGTTTGTTGGGCTTGGCATCAAACAAGGGTCGTTGGTTGTGCGCGTTACGTCCGGAGCGAGCGCTGGCTTGATTCGCCTTTAGCGCGTTCTCTAGTTTGTTGCGGAGCTCCGAGGATTGTTGCATCATTGTTTTGAATTCCTGAAATCGAAAGAAGTGATAAGACTTATTAATTTGTTAAATACATTCCACAATTGTTAATGCTAATAGAGTGAACTAATTCACACAGATTGAACGACGTTCACAGTTAAAATGCATACACACTATAAATTAGTTTAATTAAATCATAAACTCTTTGTCTATAGGACTACGGCTGCAAATTCCTCTAGTACTAACTTAAGAATAAAAAAAATAAGAGAACCAATGAGCGGTATAGATAATATCAAAGATCGTGGCGGTAGTGAAGTTGACTGCAGATGGCTGTTCTGCACTTCATCGACCAATCTACGGGCACCACACTTGAACGTGGCCAATGACTGCAAGCGCGTGACCCGTGATATTTCTGTTGCGGCCAACTTCAAACCTTCTTTTACTTCACCTAGATATTTTTTTATTTTTTTTTTATACTACGCCCACAGCGAACGAACGTGTAGTTAGTGGAGTACAGCCCATGGACATCAACAATCTACAAAAGCAGATTATAGATGCGTCGCTGCAGCTGAGGACTACGGTGTTATGCCTCATGTGCCAGTAATTTCAAGGCCTAATCTCACCACCAAACCGGAACACAGTAATGGAAGCACTACTATTTGGCGGCAGGAAATTGATTTTATCAATACTCTATAAAATTAAATAAACTGTTATAACACAATTGATGAGGTTTTTTCTGACTTTTATTGTTATAATTTTCTTGTTTGTCACAACAATTAACATGCGATTGGGACAAAATCCGATCAGAGTTCGGTACGATTTCTGATCAGGTTCTGTGCGACATGTCAATTGTTAAGTGCGAACGACTCTAATTGCAGTAAAAATATTACTATATTTATTAATATTGAGTGTTATGTTCAACTGTGTATTGAACAATCATAATTGAACATAAAAAAACAGACTTGAAATACAAAAAAATGCTCTAATAATTGAACAAACTGTATGATATTGTCTGAAACGTAAAAGTTATATGCTTATAAAATGAGTGTTCTTCTCGATTTCCTTGGGATCCCATCATCATATGCTGACTAGATGACCAGGGTACACACTTGAATATGTACCCTAACGAACAAAAAAAGAATTACGCAAATCGGATTAGAAATGTTAAAGTTATCGACATACTAATATACAAAGTAATGACATCGTCCAAATAACAATAATGCTTATAAAATAAAAACTACTAAACAAACTGAAAGAAATTTTTATGGGACCACCTGGCAGCTATTTCGCGTCGAACAAAAAAATAATCACGCGAATCGGTCCATTAACCGCGACGTAATCGATGTACATACATAGAAAAAAAACATACCGGCCGAATTGAGAACCTCCTCCTTTTTGGGAAGTCGGTTAAAAATACATACCTGCGGGTGTTTAGGTCCAACCCTTGTGAGCCAATGCAGCGCGAATTCATGCAGGGCGCGGCAATGCGGGGGAGCGTGGGATAACTCCGAGCCTTCGCGGAGGTAGGAGATCACGATGGGGACTAGCAGCCACAGCATTTTGATGCCTGTAAAAGAAATTATTCAGCTGGTTGAGTTACATAGAATATAATCTTTATTTG
This sequence comes from Hypena proboscidalis, assembly GCA_905147285.1. Lineage (NCBI taxonomy): Eukaryota > Metazoa > Arthropoda > Insecta > Lepidoptera > Erebidae > Hypena > Hypena proboscidalis. The sequence continues at coordinate 7,286,627 of LR990147.1, forward strand.
CAGTAAAATGTGGTAGGTATAGATATGCAAGTTTGTATTTCATATTTAATAAGTGTAATATACCCACTATTTAGATATATAACTCACTTATCCATAACTGGTGTCGTAAGTCTTTACTATACCTTAGATGTTTTTGCCCTGTAAACCCAACTCATTGGCCGACTGTACATTTGATATCAAAAATATGATTAGCGATCAACAGATCTTTGTGTAATAATATTGACATGCAAATAGTTATGTTACAATTATTGTTAGAACGAAGTCGATTATAGCATCAGTCACAAACTATACATAATTATTGTCATTCATTATTAATTTTAATTCACTTGATCATTATTTATTTTTAATTATAATTCCAACTTATACAATATAATTATTATACTCTATTATGTTATCATTAACGCAGGTACGTGTATTATAATCAGTGAATTCAATCAATTCTTCATTTTATTTAATACTACTAAAATTCATATATATATATATATATATATATCATTTATAGTTAGGCATATATTTAGTTTTCTCCCTTATATTATAGTGTAATTTTAAATGTTAATAAAAAGTCTTATCATTAATAATTTTAATTTACTAAAATTCATGAAATTTATTATTTTATAAACTATTTATCATTATTGAATTTTATAAAAGTCATCAACAGTATAAAAATATTTCTCCAACAACCAAACCTTCTGTCATCTGATCTTAGTGTTTTTTTTTTGTTTAAAAGAGCTTTATATCAATTCTATCCCAAAACATTAAAGTTATAATCAATTGTCTAATCTAATCGTACATAAATCACTTGGCCTGATGGTTTTTCGCAATTTAATTAATGTATGTTTTCAAGAAATTAATCAAATATAGTAAATAATTCTGGATATTTAGAATGCCATTCTTCGAACCCATAATATTATCACCCAAAAATATTTACAATATTTGATTAATTAATTTAAAACATAGGTATATATATATAAAATCGCTTTCTCAATATTCATACATCTAGTCATACATGCTCGCCGATTTCGTATACTACGTACATGTCCTTTGTGAAGAATGCCATTTATTTGGTCCCTATAGTGTGTTTCGAAGATGACCTGTTCCAGTACTTCCAGCCACATCTGCGTTGTACATCTCTTTTATCCACCCTTTTATCATAACCAAACCATCTAAGCATACCTCTTCTCAATTTTAAATTTAAAAGTGAATATTTATTTACCTGTTGGGCCATCTTCTGCAAGCAGCATAAAAGTAATCACACAAAAAGTACTTTATTTCATACTCTAGTATTTGCAAATTGGAAGAGATTATTGGCACAAAATAATAAGATAGAAAAACAAGCTCATGGACTTTCAGCAAAATTGATTCATGACCTATTTGACAATAAATTTCCTTGAAATTGTCAAAGTCGATAAGGTTGACATTTGTTGATAGAACAAGCGAGTTTAGACTTTAAATGTCTATACAAAAACAGTATTGATGTGGTTATGAATTTACTTTGTTGGTAGTATGTGGCCTTACCTTTCTTTCTATATCTATGAAATAAAAGTGAAGGGGTCATGTGAAGAGGCAGGCGGTACTCGCGTGAATTAAAGTCCACTAAGACAGTGGTCTAAGATAAGCGTGTCTGTTTGCGATGTCTACGTGTGTGTTTCTCGAGCGGGTAACGTATGTAGCTTGTGTTCTGTACCTGATTATTCAGTGCTAAAAAGGGAAGCGACAGCCGAGTGGGAGACCGTCGGACTGCAAAGTCAAATCATGTTAATACATGTCCCACCGCGCTATTGAAGTGCGGATTGGTAGACTTCATACACCCTGGAGCACTTATTAGGCACTCACAGGTATGCAGGTTTTCTTACGATGTTTTCCTTCACCGTTAGCGAGCGATAATTTATATGATAAATACAAAAAAAAAAATTTTTTTTCGAAAAAACGAGAGGTGTGTGCCGTGGGGTCATACACGAGACCTTTGACTTCGTAGTCCTATGGTCTTTTACTCTGCTATCGCTGCTTCTTCTTCTTTTTCGTCGTGTCGATGGTTGAGTAAAATTATATTTTGACTTGCTATCGTGGTGAAAGGATTAGCCAATTCGCTCTGAAGAACTCGCGGATTGCCCAGGGTGCGCCGGACGTAGGGAAACGTTACTCAGGGAGGTTCCTTTCATGTACCCATATCGCTGCTTCTAACTTATAATAAATACAGTGGAAACATTCAAAACACTGACGTGCATCTTCCGGTGCGGCGTCGACCAGCTCGTCGAGCGCCGCGAAGGCCGCCACGGCCGCGCGCGTGTGCGCCATGTCATGGGGCCGGCGCGCGGCGGCGGCGCGGGCCACGACGCGCGCCGCCAGCCCGCGCGCCCACCACGACACGCTGGCCGGGCTCGCCGCGCGCGACCACACCGAGCGCAGCACGCCGCAGCACATAGCGAACGCCTGCGGAAGGGAAATGCTGCAGTTAAACACAATTTGTATCTTGTCGCATACACGAATTAAAAAGGACAGACATAGTGCAGTTAGCAACAAACGTAGCTGAACACATAAGAATTTCACCACGGACTCTCAAATAGTCCTCTAAAACCTCTCCGCGCGTGCGCACATCGCTTTGCTCTGCGCCAATGCTCGCTTTCGCTCGCTGCTAAATAACGCTAGTTACATGTTACATTCGCTATCATTATTTCCTATCAAAGTTCTACTCCTTCTGAACTGTTATTTCTGCTCTGTGTCTGCCTATTCTTCTGTGTTGTGCAATAAACTTTCACATCTTACTTCAGGCATTTTCTCTTCAATATCCTACCGAAGACCTGCTGATCGTCGAGCACAACTACAACGTAAGTCCGCCTACAGACACACTTACGACCCTAAACTTCCACACACATCGCATTTTTTACTATAAAAACATCCCTTATAAAAAATGCTGTTATAATTGATTAATTAAATTTTAATTCACCAAATCTTTAAAAAATAAGTGTTATTTGTGTGTTTCTGACAATACTTTCATATTACTGCGCTCAAATTAATTGGTTAAACCGCACTGAACGCTAGTCAATTCGAGTCAACCAAAATATTATTTAATTCATAAACTATTTAAATAGTGCTTGTATATAATTTGTATATGTGAAAAACATTCTTATAAATTTATTTGAACTCTAATCGCAGAACTTCACTTCCTTTAAAACGAGACTTTATTACAGAGTACAAACATGTATGGCGCTTCCGTCATTCGATTCATTCATTATTTGAATATGTCCACGCGAACTGGGTAACATATCGTATCTACATTTTTAACATAATTATATATCTTTGCTTAAACGATATATTATCCGGCTCCTTAACACGACCTACCACTTTTGACATTTAGATTGGATGTCATAGAAAAAAATGAAATAGAAATTAGCATAAAAAAGCTGAAGAAGATTTGCTCGAGTGGGAACACAAATCCAATCCCTTTTAGATTTCACTGAGCTCCTTTTTTATTCATAGTGAATTTATAAATTAAAACTTCGATAGCTGCTGTCATGTCAATGTACAACCACAGTTAACTTCGGCATAGTAAACCAGAGAACATGCAATTAACTAGAGAGAACTATAAATTTTAAATGACATTATTCCCAGATACGCGTTCCAGATAAAATTCACGTCTAAGCTAAGAAATGTATGGATTTGACATCTTTTACTAGGCCCGGACAAAATTGTCTATGAAATTTAACAGTCCTATTGTTGCAAAAGCATAACCGTCAATTTCCTTCTTCTTCTTCTTCTTACGTATCAATGGCATTATGGTTTTTCATTTTATTTATATAGTTTTTGCCCAGTAGGTAGCAACTTCTACTCCCTTGCTTGTGGCTTGCATTAGGTCTTCACGGGTACATGTAGAAGGAGACAACGGGCACGAAAGCAGGTGAGCCATGTTTTGAATAGGGAATTGGGGTGCATGGAAGGAGCCTCCCCGTGTGACGTTAATCCCAAACCCCTGATGTCCGGCGCACCCTGGTCAGTCACATCAACGCGACTGGCCAACCCTTCCACCACAATGGAAACAATTTAAACTAGATGTTTTTCCATTGACACGCAAAGAAGAAGAAGAAGAATAGGGAAACCACAATTGTACGAGGCGTCATTGGTGTTTGTGATTCTCCATTTGGCTAGGTTCTACCTGCAGCGACCAACTTGTGTCCGAAGGCGGTTAAGAGACTTCCAGATCGGCCACTGCAGCCTACTTCCAGATGGGAGACAATTTTTTTGAGTAATACTATTATCTCTGAGTTAAACTGTGACAGAATTTACGTAGTTACTTTACAATGTAATTTAAGTTTAAAATGTGCATTATGTTACCTCATTATCATTGGTCTCCAAACACTGCCTGAAATGGTTGATACAAGGATAATGCAAAGGCGGTGCCGGAGCGGCTCTGTTCAATACAACCGCCATGCCGCGGGCTCCTATCACTGGCTCTATACGTTGTTCTGGTTCATCTGTAACGGATATTAGGTATGGTAAGAAATATAAGGGTTAATCAAAGTCAAATCACTTATATTTATAAACCCCGAGGCGCTTGAACACGCCGACAAATATTATAGTTACAGAGCATACAATATAACTTTAATACAATATAAGTATTTAGATATATAGCATTATATATTTTTCATAGCGATTATCCGGTGAAACATGTTGTGTATTATTATTGAATTGTACCATCTTTTTGTTACCATGTTTTTGGCAAATAAACGTTTATTTCTTTCTTTTAAACCAAATTGAAATAACCTAACGAATTCAATAAATTAAAATTTTAGTAACAAAATAATATGATTTGAATTACCAACCTTAGATCAATTTTGATCGAACTGTTTAAGTTCAAATTAAAAGAAATCTAGGTATTTAAGGTTATATAAACAATATATAATAGTACTGAAATTAAATAACCATAATGTTTACGCAATGACGCTACCATACTTGTAAAAATAAATGGATTTTTACTAAATAGTAAAAATCCATGAATTTTAATTAGCTTTAAATCCGAAATTGTAATTAGTCAATAGTGCCTCAATCATTTTCTACCAAAAAGGACCTAAACGTAACAATTGCAATGTGGATGCTTAGTATCTGTGCTTAACCTCTGTGAAATACAGTCGGTATCCCAGTAGCATATTTTTCGTTTGTTCTAATATTATGTTTGTTTGTTACGATATAAATCAAAAACTACTGGATAGATTGAAAAATGTACATTAATACATTTAGGATGCTAGATTATTTCTGAGTAACAAAGACCATATGCATGCCTTATGGTGAAATGTGATGATACTGTCCAATTATTGTAAACATCTCGTAAACTACCTATGTTTGCAAAAAAAAATATTATGAATTATATTTTACTAGCTGTTTGTTACCCGCAACTTCGTGCGCGTAAATTGAAATAGAGTGAAAACATTTACAAAAAAAGACGATAATTGATCAGTTATCGAATGGGATGAAAAATGAATAAATTACTAATATGGGGGCTATTAAAAAATAGGGGTTGGTGATAAAAGGGTAAAAATTTAGGGTTGTATGTATTTTAATGCCACATTTTGGAAAAATAAAAACAAAAAAAAATTGTCCAAAAATAATAATGTTAAGGGTGAACAACCCTTATCACTTATATAGATAGTAGCCGATTCTCAGACCTATTAAATATGCATACAAAATTTGGTAAAAATCAGTAAAGCCGTTTTGGACGAGTAAGGTAACTAACATTGAGACACGAGAATTTTATATATAAGATGAAGGTAACATGCAGGCAAAGCCACACGCAAGTGATTGTTATTGAACACTGACCACTTTTGACCCGTTCCACGAGCTTGGCGAGCGCGCTCTGCAGCAGCTGCGCGTGCTGCTGGCGCGTGTGCTCGTGCAGGCGCGCGGCGCGGCAGTCGGCGGCGCGCTGCAGCAGCACCACGCCCGCCTCGGCCGCCGCGCCCGCGCCCTTGCTCTCGCGAAGGACTTCCGTCGCCAGGTACAGGATCGTTGGCAAGATTGATAGTGCCCCTGGAAATACAACATTATTTATTTTGTTATAACGTGTGTAGGTTTTTGGTGTTACAGTATGGTTCATGTCTCAATATGACCTGTCCTTAGTAAAGGACATACGAAACTATAAATGTATTTATGTCAATAAGGTCATTAATGTCAAATAGTTAAATATAATGTCAGTTAAATTGAATCCCAATAGAGTGATACAAAATTCAATAGATTCAGATAATATTATCTGTCATTAAAATAATCAGATACAGCATGATAACATTTCGAAACTAGCATGCGTTTTAATTTACGTTACAACAAATTGACATTTAGGTCCTTATATGCATTAGGTAATTTATTTATATATATTATTTTGCATCCAGGGTCTCAGAATTATGTTCTGGATTACTGCTAAGTAGTTCCATCATGATGTCATTTACACCCTATATAATACAAATCTAACATTATTTAGACGCTGCGTGCCCGCAACCACACGTGGGTGCGGGTAAAACAAAGTCATGAGTTCCTAGCCTAAGTCAGTATGCGTTCGTCGCAGCTTTAGATATGACGTGATTAGAATCAAATTATCAGCCGTTTCACCTAAAGTGAGTCGCAAACGGTTCACGGCAAGTTTTTCTTAACTGTACCCTTCTATGGGGTTGACATGATTCATTCTGATCAAACCCCTAAAATAAAAAAGATTAAAAAAAAAGATTTTCTTTGGATTGAAGTCAGTCCCTTCGACTGAACAAAAAAAACTTACCTTGTGGACTAGTCAAGCTTGGTAGCTCAGACATAGCAGACAAGCTCTTCACTAGCAACGTATCCCCATGCACTCCCAACCCTTTAGGCACTCCAATCACCCCCACTGCCCCTCCGTGCTTCTTAGGCGACAGCGCCGGTAGCCTCCTCACGAGTAGACAGATACAGGCTTCTAGACAAGCGAAGACTACGGATTTGCCTGGAGGTAGGTCCCCGGTTGGACCACCTTCGCCTAGAGTGTGGACTACTTCGAGTACTGATTGGGGTGTTGAGCCGTCACTTGATTCATTCGGGGCTAGTTCTGTTGAAAAGAAAAAAGTGAAGTTATTTTTTTTGTTCTAAATGTAATTTCAACAGAAATAGTTTGTACCTCGGTGTTTTAGCGTATAAGTGATTAGCGATATTATATTAATAAATAAAATATAAATAAATATCACACAACGTCAAGCTTGTTCTATGGTAACTAGAATAACTGATATTATTACGTTATAACTTTTCTTTTGTAAATACATATTAATTATACATAGAAACACACAGACCAATACAAACCTCCATGTTCATGCACAAAAAAAAATGTCTTGAGCGGGAATCGAACCCGCGAACTCTGCGTAGCAAGAAGTTACACTACCGAATACCTACGCTATCCGGTCGTCTGAGAGAAGATAAAAGATTTGAATTTAAGCCGCTGTGATTGATGATAAGGGGGACCAAAATCTGTATCGCGAATTGTGTCACGAGTTCAAGATATACATATAATTAACCATCATTTACTCCATGGATTGATAAAGTAAGATATCAAAGAGAGGATTTAACCATATTGTTGAGACTCTGTTTCGGGCACATACCATTAAATAAATTTGCATACTTAATGGCAAGTTCCGTCCCCTTTTACAGTGTGTGCAATGAGGAGGAAGACTGCTATCACATATTGATGCGTTGTGCCCGAAACGCAGTGCTCAGGGCTCGCATTGGTGCACATAATATTGATCTATCTGATCCATTTTCAGAAATCATACTTCATGTAATTAGTATGGTTAAATTCGCCCTTAAACAGATCAATTACATAATATTAATTTAAGCTAGATTTATGATTTTTGTAACAGAGTGTCATATTCGCATTAGCGAAAAAGCTCTTTAAATTAAGATTAAAAAAAAACGATATAAATATACTTGAAAATTGTGTATGACGACTTCTCTTATTTTACAGCTCTTAATAACTTAAAAACCTCCTATTTTTTTTTACTCACCTTTAATCTTAGCTTGCATATTGGCGTGCAGTTGCTCCCTAGCGCCATCTATAACGAGCCTCAAGACATCTGCGGCCAATAGCAATGCTTCAATGCTCTCTTGTGTGAGTCCGGTGCGGTGGATGATTTGACACAACTCGATAGCTAACGCCCTGTAAAACAAAATGTGAAAAAATTACAGCAATTATAGGCAAGTTCAAGAAGGACTAGAAAATTCAAGAATTTGGTAACCACTCATTGCAACTAGGGTTGCCAGGTGAATCGCGAAAAAATACCGGACAACCCCAAAAAAAAAGGGGGGGGTATTTATTTTTGCGTTCGAGACATTTCATATGCCTACTTTTGTAGGCGCTTGTGACCAGTAGTACCGACTTTCTTTAAAATACTGGACATTGTTCTGTCTGGTATGACCATTTATTTTTTACCGGACAGGCTTCGAAAATAACGGACTGTACGTTAAAATACCGGACATCTGGTAACCCTAATTGCAACATAGATGTTCAGATTTCGATATTATTTTGCTTTTTGGAGCATATCACTTATATGTTACTAATACTGCCTCTATGGTCTAGTGGTTAGCGTATGCGCCTCTCATCGCGAGGTCTCGGGTACGATGCCCGGGTTGGGCAAAGTTTTCCGTCGGGCAATTCACAATAGCAGCATGGAGGTGGAATTGTGCCCGGTGGATAGCGATAGACTCATCCCCTATCCCATGTGACCTTAACATAACAAGTGAAAAGGCAATACCCAAAAACTGTATCGCCACCAACTTTGTGTCACGAATATAAGATAGTATATAGTTTCTAGTTTTGTGTATGACGATTATCTGGTAATAAGAGACATAACTTAAGCGGCATATAATAAACAAAACTGATGTTCTATTTAAACATAAAAGATGAACTGGGCGCTGAACATTTTTTCATAGAAAAAGCACGTGTTTTACATGCGTTCACTAACTTTTTTCATGAAACGCGGCTTACTTTTAAAATATCCGGCTCATAATTTAACTTTTACATTATTCTTCACACAATACAGCAGTTTTATCTTGACAAAGCCATAGAATAAATAGCACAGCGGCGATAAACAATCCCATAGTCAATTGGTCATACCCCTTTTGGTGGTGGTGTTGTATAGCTCTGCCATACCCTTTTAGGTAATAAAGGCATGAAGTTATGTAAGTTATGTTAATACGTATTGCAAGATGCACTTTTATTAATAAATATTTATTAAAATAGACCACAAACGTGTATATAAGAAATCCTTCTTGTGGGTGCGCCGGCTGCACACACGTTACACGGCATCGCGTGTTGCTGCCAGCGCGCCCACACGTCAACAAACGCGCATGCCTGATGTGGGGTCAGCCTAACTTTTATCACACTTGTAAAAATCCAAAGAGTTTCTTGACAAGTAAATCGTTTTTTCATTCTTGGTTAGCTTGTATGGATTGCCTTACCTGTCTTTAAGCAATCGAGCTCTGTTTTCAGGTGCGTCCAGTAGAGTGCAGAGTGATAGCAGTACAGAGATTATGTTCTCTTCGCTCATGTCGCGTTGTGCGCAAAGAGCTTCCATGCATATGCCTGAAATTTCAAAAATAATTTTACTTCTTCTTCTTCGTCGTGTCGATGGCTGAGTCAAATTTTATTTTGACTTGTCATCGTGGTGAAAAAAAATAGACTTCAATTACAAAAAAAGCACTAAGAAGTAAGACATACTTAAGTAAAATACAATGTTTCGTTGTATAACTTGAAAGAATGCAGTACCTTACAGCCTTAAGGTGCCTATTTTAAAAAATATTTTCGTAATTCTAACCGTTGAGGAGTTGTAGTTTCCAGCATCAGCTCAGCAACATGAAATGCTGACTGCTAAATGCAAATATCCGAGTAGCTTAAATATACGATAAACCATATAGAAGCATTCAAAATTTGAGGGCTGCTTTTGATTTCTCTAGGATCCTATAATCAGATCGTAACCTGATGAGAATGGGACTACATGTCAAGCTTATACGTTCAGACCATAGAAATCTTAATAACTAGTCAATAGAAATGCTATCGACCATCTTTTAACACTGGGACGCATGTCGCCGTTTTTCAAATACCACTTTTTGTATTCCTGCAAACAAAATTATTCTTTTTGGCGATGACATTAAGACGACAATTCCTCAACTCGCACTTGTGTTCGATTAGACTCATGCGGTTGTATTCCTGCAAACAAAATTATTCTTTTTGCGATGACATTAAGACGACAATTCCTCAACTCGCACTTGTGTTTGACTAGACAGATGCGCGGCGACAAGGTCACGCGTCTTTGACATTTCTATTGCCTTATTATTAAGATTTCTATGGTTCAGACAAAAATAATTTCTCTAATCGGACCAGGCGTCTTCGAGTCATTGGCAAACAAAAAAATAATACATTCAAATTAAGAAACTCCTCCTTTTTTTATTAAATCGGTCAATAATAATTATGGAGGCTTTACGAACTCGACTTATCTATAGTAAGTATTCAGTATTCAGTATTCAGTCTTTATTGCACTCCATAATGTTACAAAGATCTTAAATATAGGTAAGTACAGCATCAATTATGGACCCTGACGGGCACGGCAAAAAGTAGGAGAGAGGAAGAGCTTTTTGTATTAAATAATTAGGTAAAATTTATAATAGTATAATATCAATTGTTTTATGTATAGGCGGTCTGGTAATAATCATTATTATATTTATTGTTGCTTATGGCATTTATATCTCATTTAAAAATTCATTAATATGGTAATAGCGTTTCTCCAATAGAAAATCTTTTAATTTATTATATAAGGTGTTGTCTTTATCTTCTTTTTTAATCATCATTTTCATCATCATTTAGCCTTTCATAGTCCACTGCTGGACATAGGCCTCTCTCAATTTGCGCCACAACACCCGGTCCTGCGCCTTCCGCATCCAGTCCCCTCCAGCGACCTTTTTCAGGTCGTCAGTCCACCTGGCAGGGGGGCGTCCTACCTTACGGTACTACTACTGCTACTCTTTTTTAATGGACTCGGGTAATTTATTATATATTTTGATGGACATAACATATGGACTGGATGAATGCATTTTTAAACGGGATGTTGGTAAGTTCAATCTTTCTCTATGTCTTAAAGTGTATTGTATATTTTTGTCCCCCCTTTTAGTGTAGAAGTCTTTATGTTTTCTTACAAACTTACAGGTTTCCAGAATATAGATGCAAGGTAGAGTTAATAGATTTAATTCCGCAAAATGCGGTTTACAGCTTTCTGTATCATCGATATTTACTAATATTCTGATTAACTTTTTTTGCATAGTGAATAGTGTGTGGGCATCCGTACTATTTCCCCATAAAATGATACCATAGTTCAGCCAAGAGAAAGCGTAAGCGTAATAAGCACTAAGTGAGGTTTGTAAGTTAGTGTTTTTTTTCAGTTCCCGAAGAGCGTAAGAGAAGGAAGAAAGTTTAGATTTTATTTTTTGAATGTGGGATTTCCAATTGATGTGGGTGTCTATGCTTAATCCAAGTAAATTAAATTGACTTACTGTTTCTATTTTAATGTTTTTGTAATTGAAATTAATATTTAGTGGCGCTTTTTGTACTGGGTGGAATGTCATTAGCTTAGTTTTAGAGTAATTAATTTCTAGATCGAATATGTTGAATATTGTTGGTAATTTCATTAAAGAATTGAACTTCCACCTGATGCTTTCTGTTTTGTAAATAGGATTTAAACCATTCGTATGCGTTACCTCGAATACCTACCCCATACAGTTTGCCCAGTAATATATTATATTGCACTCTATCGTAAGCTTTTGTCATATCTAATAAAACACCTATAGCGTATTCTTTATTGTCTATGGTGTTCAGAATTTCTTGTATGTATTTATATACTGCTAGTGTGGTTGAACGAAGTGAAAGAAGTCTGTACTATGCGAGGCCGGGTAGCTCTTGCAGACAACAAGTGAATATAACAAAAACTAGACATTTTGAAGCGGAAAGTAAATTGAATAAAAATAATAGAGATAAAGTTATAGAACAATACTTACCGAACAGCAGATGGAATCTTTCGTCGACAGGTTCAAAGAACTCGAAGTTTCCATTTTCAGTCTTAGTAGATCTATTGTCCAGAGTAGCTTCGTTTTTATCTGCCAAAGCAAAATGGCAAAAATCAATAATATGAAAAGATATTTAGTTTTAAGCATTATAGGGCATTTTCTGTAGTATTTTATAATTGGCATCTTTATTAAAACTGACGTGAGTTTGTAACATTATTCAAATTATGAAATACGGGTGTTACTCACATAATGTTGGTCTACTTAGTCGACCGCGGTTTCACCTATACGTCTACGCAGACGTATCGCACTCTCTTGATAATGCCTAGACGTATAGGCGAAACCGCGGTCGACTAAATAGACCAACATTACGTGAGTAACACCCGTATTTCATAATTTGAATAATGTGGCATCTTATAAGAAAGTAACACGGGACTATCATAGAAAATAACATCACGCTATATTACTTAGAAAGGTGCTTTGTTTAGGTCCCATGGGATATGGGGGGGAGCCTGTCGCCATCCACGGCACACAATTCAAAATCCGTGCTGCTATTGAGGTTATCAAGACGGAAAGTTCACAAAGAACACTTTGTCCGACCCGGGAATCGAACCCTAGACCTCAGTGCGAAGCGCATATGCTAACCACTGGAGCATCGAGGCAGTACACACAGGACTACTTTTCTATAAAAGCCGAATATTGATGAATAACATAGTTACAGAATCTTGTTGTTGTAGAGTATATTAAGTTTTTAAACTTTCGCGATTTGAGGACATTTTGAAAAAATTTAACAACTAGTTTAAATCGTGTTATTATTATAAAGGTAAATAAATACCTATGCTCAACGATCAGCCGGCTCGTGACCACGATTGATGCAAGTCATTTCGAAACGTCGAGCATAGGTGTTTATTTAACTATATAATATATACGCGATTTAGACCAGCTGTATAAAAGAGTATATTAAATCATCAAGGTCATGCTATAATTAAGGACCTTACCGGCAGACGTACTGTTCGGCTGTTCAATATTGGCATTAAACCTAAGCGAGGCTGCGTATAGTAAGGACGGCCACGCTCTGGCGTAGTGTTGACGAGACGCTTCGGCTGTTTCTGCCGAGTAGAACGCACCACCGCCGTGGGGAAGCTGAGACGCGAATTCTGTGGGGAAAAATAATAGAATTTTAATATTCAGTGTACGGTTGGCGTAGGGGTCGCTTCGCCGCTTTCAACTGCGTTGGTGTCGTGGGTTCGATCCCCACACGGGGCAAATCTTTGTGTGATCTGCAAAGATTTGTTCAGACTCTAAGTGTGCTTTGTGTGTGAAATGTATGTTTGGAAACACCCCCGCGAGATATTCCTAGTGCGGGCGTCATTTATAAAAATAAAAATAACTTAAACACAGCCCAAAAAATGCCCACGTCGTGTCATAAATTTCACGTCTGTTTCTTAGTAGTATTAGATTGCTAAGCATGGCTTTATTAATATAAATTTAATTCTGTAACAGTACAACTCTTTGGTAAAGTATAAATTACTTTGATCTCGTGTCACCTCAGCAGCTAAAAAAAACTCCACGCAAAGTTGAGTTTTACTCATTGTTTTCAAAAAACAAAGAACGACATTTCGAGGTGCAGTTAAAAATATTGAATCACTTACCAGGCGGCAAACTCAACAGCGCATGGTCCTTCAGCGCCGCAATCCAATTCTCGCCCAAGCTCTCCAACTCCGGCTCCACCAACTTTAACAAGCTCTCGCCTTTCGACTCAAACTCCCCATACTCCTCATCTTCAGGCGTTTGGGGCTCAGAATTATCAATCTGATTATTATTCTGTAATAACTGATTCCGCCATTTTGCAAGCTCCGCTCTGTTGTTGAACGGTTTGGTGTCGAGTTGTTTGACGTAGCTGCCTGGGGCGCTGTTGTTGCTGACCATTGCGACTATGTATACTTCTGCCCAGGCTTTTAGAATGGAGAGTTTCTCGAGTGTTGCCATGCTTTCGTTGTAGATTAATGTGGTGTTGCCCTTTGTGTTTAGTTTGTTTAAGCTTGAAACTAGTAGTTGGTGGACTCTGAGAACAATCAGGTATTATTACATTCATATTGTAAGATTTTTGGACATATTTATCGATTATGTGATCATGTTTTGTTTAAAAACTTCGTATTATGTATCCATGTCAAAAGACTACAAGTCGTGACCTTGAGCAATAAGCAATTATCAACCAAGCTGCAGTCATGAAGGGGGCGCGACGGGGGAGGAACGCTTATTTCGTGGCCTGAACTGTAACTGGAATGAATCGTGGTACAGTAGGCCAATGAATTAGGTATGCAGGACAAAATCTTCAGCAGTAAAGACTGACCACACTAGTTATGCACTCATGGCCACATGACTGGTCATGTGGTCGTGACTTTCTCTGGCGAAAGTCACGATAAATGGACCAAAACCCTAACAGAATGGCTACCACTTGATGGGAAAAGGTGGGCAGACGACATACAAGAAAATAATTGACCGACATGGACAAGAACTGCTCAGGACAGACAAACATGGAAACTGCTGGAAGAGGCATATGTGTCTGAAGGACACGCTGGTACAAAGGAAACTGGATCACGATAAAATCTTATAATATTGTCTTTATAATTTCTTTCTGTTTCTCTTTCTGCAATGATTAAATGAATAAATGTGATAATTAATTGAATTTTATTAAAATAATTGTATTTTTCTGACTTGATTGAATGTTATAATTTGTTTTAGTTTATATTTTTGTTTTTTTTATTTTAATGACATTTATTAATTTAATTTGTTCTATGATTTATTGTTTGATTTGTTTGTATGCTTCTGACATGGTAATTGATTCAATGTTGTAATTTGTTTTAGTTTTTTTATTATTTTTGATGACATTGATTATTTTATTCTTTGATTTGTTATTTATTATTGTGTGTTTTTTTATATTATTTCTGGCGTAGGTACCTTTTCAACACAAATGTATTTTTGTTCTGAATAAATAAATGAATGAAATGAAATGAATTTATCTTGTAACCTTACAATGTAATTTAATGAATATGTTAATATCAGCAATAAAGGCTTAATAATAAAAATATACCTCTTAGTCGGATATGTAACCTACAGATCTAGTGTAGAAAGCTTTGCCCTGCATACCTAATTATTATTTATGGTTGTCAAAAGCGTATGGGTGCGTTCCGGGTTTCACATTTAATTTAATAATATATTAGTCATTAATACGAGATAGTATTTGTTAATTTTGAAAATGTGTTTTGTTAATGTAATGCTTTATTATTGTATAGGTTTAGTTGTAGTTGTTTTATATTAATATAATTTAGTTGTTAATCCATAAATATATTGTTATATTGTGACACAAAAATTGTGAATGTAATTATTAGATATTATTTATTTATTTATTTTCTGTCACACTGCTTTCTACTTATTCTCTAGGCGCATCAGAATTATCAGCGCTGCGGTGCTTTTTAGCGCTGCAGTATTGTGCTAAGATGCGTACCATTTCTGGCATTATGAATGATATTTTAAATTGTTTAGTTTTAGACGCCCTATTATGTATTTTATTTTGCCAGAATAAATGATTTTTCTTTCTTTCTTTCTTTCTTCTTTCTTTCTAATTCGTCGCCCGACATTATAGTCGGAGTCAACAAATCTATTAGTAAATTGAATTGGTAATATAAATAACTTACCTCCTAAGATCATTGATATCCCTAGCCACGCCACACCCAATCCACGCAGAGCACACGTCGCACGCAGCCGCTGTGACGTGAGACGCCGTGTCGCCCGCGAACGCTGGACGAACGGCTGCACCAACCTGCAAAGAAATAACCACGTGTTCTTATTGACGACGTATAAAAATAATTATTGTAAAGCTGTGTTTCCTGCTACCTAGACACATGAGCATAACAATTTTATACTACACCTACGTAGAAAGTACCTCATAGAAGCATCTTATACGGAGAATATCTAGCAAAGAAAGTTAGTGTTTTTGGGCAAGTTCTGAACAGCGGGACTTGCCCACTTTTTCGCCCGCTGTGCTCTGCAGAGGAAGATAAAGTAGAAAACACTCCCTTTGCTAAGATGCGAAATTTTGCTTCCTCATTGTATGATTTATTATGTTTATTTGTTGTTTTTTGGTAAAATATGGTTGTTTTTGTTAATATTTGAAATATTTGGTAGTTTTTGGTAAATTTTGGTCGTTTTTGTAATTTTTGGTAAATATTTGGTAGATTTTGTTGAGTTTGGTAGCTTTTATTTTTTTGTAGGTGTAGTATAAAGCACTACGTATCACTCGGGCGAATAGCTTCTTCAGCTTTCTACACCCTCATTGGAATCGACTACTTTCATTCCTTGGTGTACAATGTACTATTACAGCCAATATTGCCACTCAAAACGCTTGATTTCGGTTTGCAACAATTTGAATACCAGAAGACACGCCTTAACACGTATAATGCTATAAAAGAAGCACAGTATTATAAAAATGTGCCATACCTGTGCTTGATATTGCTCCAATAGTAAATGTCCGGGGAAGTCGGGCTCCGGAGCTCTGGCGTACTGTTGAATGATCATCTGTAGCGTGTACAAGCCACATAAGCGCAACGCGTCCGATTCTCCCGTGGCGCCCACGAACGCCATGCGCACCAGGTCGGAGAGGTGAAGAGAGAGATAGTCTCCTGTAAGGGATAATATTTTTTTACAAATTATATTTATTTACTTACAAATTATATTTATTTACTTACAAATTATATTTATTTACTTATATTAGGTATTTTCTTTACTTATCTATATTTTAAGCAAATGGAAAAATTAAAAATGTTTTTAAGTTCCACACACCCTGAAACTACTAGCTAAACTAGCTTTCTCTTTTCAATCTGTCCATCCAAAGGTTGCCTGGCAGAAATTGCGTTAGGCGATAAGGCCGCCCTTTGCATATTGTTATTATCTTTCAATAGTTATCTTTAGTTTGTAATGGAATGGTATGCAAATAAAGTTTTATCTATCTATAGTGAGATACTGTATTGAAAGGCAAAAATGCGATTCATATTAGAAACTTTTCTTTGCGGACCACTTTTTATGTTATGGTAAATATTTTAAATATAAAGGCTAACTTACATAAAACGGAATCGGTACTTTACATCGGTACATCAAAAAAACATACGCGAAAAGTCGCTTTGTGATACGGGATCCAGCTACTAGATTAATGTTAATGCAGCCCCGTATCTAGTTCATGTCCCACTGCTGCGTTCGGCCCTGTTCTCATGATGAAAAGGGTTAGTCCACCACGCTGGCCAAGTGCGGATTGGTAGACTTTACACACCCTCGAGTACTTTTTAGCCTCTCACAGGCATGCTGGTTTCCTCAAGATGTTATCCTTCACCATTAGAAAGCGAAAATTTATTTGATAAATACACACATATCTTCGAAAAGACGAATCTTAAAGATTTATTGATATAGGTGGGTACCGTGGGTTCGAACTCGAGACTTTTGACTTCGCAGTCCTACGGTCTCCCACACGGCTATCGTTCCCATCTTACACTTATTATACTTTTTTTTTTTTTTATAATTCACAAAACTGGTGTACAATCTGACTTATTAATTAACATGTTAAAATTCAATGCACCTGACTGACACCTACTAGATGTGAATTCAACATGCAAGATCAAGGACACACTGAAATAATTATTAAATTAAACTAAAATTAGTACTTTAAAAATAAGCAGTATCCTATCTTTGAACTATTCCACACTTTTGCAAACCAAATTACATAAGTAACTCACCATCTGGATCGGTTTCAAGCTTGTCCTTGGCTTTGACCAGATCGAAGTGTGCACTATCACCCGTGGCTTCACAAGCACCCATGATTTTCTGTATGCACTCCATTGCAAACACCTGCAAATAAAGCAAAGCATGAACATTTATGTAATAATAATAATAATAATTTCAACAGATAATAAAAATAATAATAAGATTAGGCATCGAAATACTCGTCCGCATCACTGTCAACGGCAAACGTGCCCCGAAGGCTGGCGGCATTGCCACGTTGAATGGCAATGCTAATTCTTTGTGCAAGATAAAAGCCAGCCTTCGGGTCACGTGAAGCGCCAACCAATCTTTTGGATATTTCATGAAATAATGCGCGTGCACGTGGACCCCACGGCCCAAGCGTTTCGACCCCAAACGGCTCAAACACGTAACTACCAAGAAGGTTGTCGTATTTGCGCCGCTTGAGAGTCTCCGCGGATGCAGCAGCAGCGCCAGCACAAGCGGTTGTGCTTGGCAGATGTGATGGCGCAAGGGTGTCGACGCAAGTTGCGTCCCACACCAAAGGCCTACCTAACTTCCAAGGCAATAACGACATACCGTCTGGTCTCTTCCCATCGTCACGCGCCAAGCCATTGGGTTCAAGTACGGCTGGCACTCCGGCGGTGACAAGAGCACGACGAATTATGTCGTTTAGGTGGGCATGACGTGGAATACGGCCGGCACTTCTGCTGCAAGACAGGCCATGGTGTCCAAGGCTATTGACCGCTTCACCGCATTGACAGCGATGCGGCGAAACACACGGAACACCTAATCGAAGGGAGGTCGCAATGCGGAATGTTTCATCGTCCAACATAGTCCCTATGTTAGACGACGGGAGTGCGTACAGCCAAGCGCCAGACTCCCACTCCAATATAATTTGCTATAGTAGGAAATATATAAGGACGACCGGATTGCGGAGTGGGTAGTGTGCCTGCCTGCGACGCCGAGGTCGTGGGTTCGATTCCCACTTAAAACAAATCTTTGTGTGCATGAACATGGGGGTTTGTCTTAGTCTGGGTGTTTCTATGTATAATATTATGTATGTATTTACAAAAAGAAAAGTATACATGTATTAGTATCAGTTATTCTAGTACCTATAGTACAAGCTCTGCTTAGTTTGTGACTAGATGGCGTTGTGTGTGAGTTGTGAAATATTTTTTTTTCTTTTATTTTATTATTGTCAAATAGTTTAATAGATATAAGGCAACCATACTTATATTATTGAGTGCTATTGCGTATGAATTTGCCGCTAGGGGTGCTTGTGTAGACGTGATATCTCCGAGATGTCAAATTTCGTTATTTGCGGGTAGGATATGCTGTCATTGAGTTTATAAGTGTCTATAGAGGCACAGTTCTTTAGGGCGTTCTGAAGACTACTTGTGTATAAGGCACGAATGAGAGCAAAAGAGACGGACGTATTAATTTCCTAACTTAGTGCACGGGCTCTTCTCTGCCGTCTGTTAGAAATGTACAACACGCACTTCGATGATATCGATATTTTTGCACTGTCTCCATCTAGGTTTAAAAGTACAGCGATTGAAATCTTAAAACAACTGTCTTAAAATCTCAATTTGCACTCCTATTTGTTTTTCTTTTTATATTGTTACTTCTGTTAAGCTCAAAATGTTATTTAGGTTAGATGCGCATGACTCATAATAATGAATTATAAAATTTCTATGATATTACTTTGCGGACATAGGTGTGGGTTATACATTTACTTTTTAAGATAAACTTTAGATTTATAATAGCAATGTACCTAATGTATAACTGTTATATGTTCCAATAAATAAAATAAATTAAAAATAAAACTTGAAATAGAAACAAAAAATCCATACTTCTTAAGAAAATATTTCAAAAATATTTGTCACATAACGCCCTAAAGAACTATGCCTCAATAAAAACGTATAAACGTAATGGTTGGGATAAATCAATAGCTGTCAACCAACTTTGACAGACCTTACTCTATGATGGCGCCACCTGGTGAGACAAAAAACGAAAGCCCTTGTTGTGGTTTGAAAAAAAATTAAAGAAA
Source organism: Hypena proboscidalis (assembly GCA_905147285.1). Taxonomy (NCBI): domain Eukaryota; kingdom Metazoa; phylum Arthropoda; class Insecta; order Lepidoptera; family Erebidae; genus Hypena; species Hypena proboscidalis. The sequence continues at coordinate 7,306,515 of LR990147.1, forward strand.
TCTTCGCACCCAATCAAAGCCGGCCATAAGAAAGAGCGGAGCGGAGATTTCAGTATTTGACAACGTAAATCGTTGATCACTAGCTTTCCGCGTGGTACGTAGGCCTTGAATTTTTTTTTAACTTAACCTTCCTCTTGAAACACTATATATTGCTGAAAACTGATTATCCGTTTAGTAGTCTTCGAATGTATCGCGTTCAGACAGACAGACACAGCAGTGTTTGTTTTATAATATGTAAGAATAAAGCATGAAGAAGATTTAAATAATACGTACTCTTGTAGGCCACCGTGACTGCACAGCGGGGTGAGTTGTCGTATCCGAATCAGCATGGAACTCTGCTTGATCGTCGTCTCCCTCACCGTCGAAGTCTGTTTCCGGGTTGTTACTATCCTCTGCAACAATTCAATGTGATACTAGTATAATAGTCATTATTTGATTTCTTGCATAGAACAGAATGATAATAATATGCTGCAATAGGTTTTGCTGAAGATTTATAACAATCTACTTGAAAAAAACATTGGAGAAGTAATTAAATTAGTGAATGTTACTCGTACTGCCTCATGAGTGCCTTGTTGTCTAGCCGGATAATTTGCGACCGGTCACCGGTCTCGAGTTAGATTCTCGGATCGAGCAAAATTGTTACTTTAAATTTTGCCGAAATTAATTTCTCAGAGGCAGCACGGAGTCTAGAACTGTGCCCGATAAATGGCGATAGACCTAGAACATGGTACTTAAACATATCAGGTGTAAAGAGGTTGTACACCTCTGCCACACCCGCGTGTATTTTATTAAAAAAAATGTCTTACTTACCTAATCTAATAGTAAGCACTCGTTTAGCCAACGCCAGCCAGTCTCTAACATTTTTTTGTGTGGCGGCGGCTAGCAAACAACACGTCAGCGTGTCTCTGGCGTACGACAGCGCTGTCTCATCGCGTTCGGCGTCCAGGAACGCGAACAGTGCTCCGGGGAGACCTGTCTCTGTGATTACCACTCCTGTGAACAAGTAATCAAAATAGTAGGAAGTATAGGCGTTCTGAAGAAGAACAACGATTTAAATAAAACAATTCGGATGTTCGTAGCTGATATCGAAAACTTGACTTTATTTAACTTTTAATTTTGTTTAATTGGGTGGATTAGTGAAAATTGAGCCACCAGGTGTCGCTCTATTGGACGGCTTTCATTGGTCAAGAAGACTACAAATGTCAAACTCTGACACATGATGTCGCCGCTTTATGTCACTTAGATAATAGATGTCAAGATGAAACATGAAGAAAATTTAGGTTATACTTTTGCAACAATTGGACTGTCAAATTCCATAGAAAATTTTCCCCGGGCCGGGTAAAAGCTGTCAAATCCCATACATTTCTAAACTTTGACATCCATTTTATCTGGAACGCGCAGTAGGAATAATGTCATTTGAAACTTATAATTGTCTCTAGTTAAATGCATGCTCTCTGGCTTAGATGATGAGTCAAAATATATTTGAAAAGCGCACATGGACGGAATCTTTTGATAGTATACTTGTCCATTGTGATTGTATGGAAGTAATACTTTTTTTTTACCTCCACCATAGATAAAAACAAAGAGGTTGTTAATAACTCTTTTACAACTAGAGTGAGATGAATATTTAGAATTTTCTCTGGATAAAAACAGTGTTGTTATAATTTTAAACTTGCTGTATTATACTTAGTAAATATCCATGAAAATCCAAATATCAAGAATAAATTTAATGAAATCAATATATATATATATAAATGAATTGCTGTTCGTTAGTCTCGCTAAATCTCGAAAACGGCTGGAAGACCAGAGGTTTAAAAGATGAATAAATATGAAAGTTGTTAACTATCTATCAGATTATTTTAATGTAGATTGATAACATACCGAGCATTTTTTTTATTAATTACAGATACTTTTGTTTGTTTTACATTTATTTTATACAAAATTTTAGGTCTTTTATTTATCGATTGAGGCAGTACGAAGTCTGCCGGGTCAGCTAGTAATAAATAAACAAAATAAAATAGTGTAAATCTTACCGCAATAAGGTTTGGCTGGCACATGGTCTTTAGCCATAAGCGCGTACTTGCAAACTTCAGCGGCTTCCTTCTGCGACAGTTGACGGAGACAACAGAGCGCTGCACGACGAACTGTTAGGTCTGAATGTGATAAATCACGCTGCAAAAAAAATATATAATTTTATCAAGGCAACAGAAAAAACATAAATAAAATATGTGAATGTGTATAAATCACTACATTTACAATTTAATATCTAAAAGATAAAATTGCTTTGAGCCCTAAAACATAGTTAATGTCCTTATAAGGCTGCGTTTTGTTCGAAAAACTGAGCTTCTCGCACTATTTAGGTAGAATTTTGACGATCAAGAAAATGGCAACACTGCCGAGCGTAGTTTCTTAGAATAAAATATTATAATTATGTATAGTATGTATTTAATAGATATTTTTTATTAAATACATACTATATATTTTTAATAAGTATCTATGTACTACTGTCTATACAAGCTCTGATTAGTTTGGGACTAGATGGTGTTGTGTGTATGTTGTGTAATATTTATTATTATAATTTATTTTATAAAAATACTTTTTTAGTTCAAATTGATTATTTTTATAGTATTTAGCTATGCTTAACAAATTATACTAAGAAACAGTTAAAAAATGCCGATGCAACATACAGGTGAGAAATTTTAGTTCCTGTCAAGAGGCAACCGGAGCTGGTTGGTTAAAGCGACTGCCCGGTGTGCAGAAGGTCGTAGGTTCAAATTCTACCGGTCCTATATTTTTTCAATAGTTTCTTAGTATAATTACATTGTATTAGATGTGATGAATAGGCTGAGGCACAGTGGCTGGTGACTCACGCATAGATGCGGCACCAGCGTGTGCAGGTTGATGTGGTCGGGCGCGAACATCTGCAGCTGCTGCAGGCAGCCCGCCGCGTCCGCGCGCGCGCCGCCGCTCTCACGCAGCGCCGCGCATGCGCACACGAAGCGGCCCACCGCCACCACTGCACGCACAATAGTTGCTGCTTAGTGGATGGAGCAATGTGGGCATGACTGTACATGCGACAATTACAAAGGAAATGGAAACACAACAAAAAAAAAAACATTAGTCTGCACGATCGAACCCACTACACTGGTGTTGTGGGTTCGATCCCCATGCAAAGATTTGTTCTGAGACTGGGTGTGCTTGTGTGAGTGAATGTGAGTATTAAACCTTATCATTGGGACCATTGGATAGTGTAATTGCTTCTGGCGTTCTATCTAATGTAAAAAATCCAAATTTATCTTAAAGAAGAAATAAATTTGATTAAAAGAGGCAACTTTAACCAGCAAATTTTTAAGTCAATTCTCCTCTAAATATTACTTTGTTAAAATCAATGACATTTATATTACATAGACAGAGGGACTAGAACAAAATGCACAAAAATAATGTCCGAAATAAAAAGTCTATGGTCTTACGTCAACCTGTAATATAAATGTCATTGCTGTCAACCAATGACATAACGGTCAAAAATAAAACTCGTGAACATGGGAGTAATGGAGTAGGCCTTATTTTTTTCAATATAATTTTTTTACTTGATACTTACATTAATTGTTGATTTTTACATTAATTTTAAGTAGGTATAGACAAAGAAGATAATTATAAATGGGATGTTGCATGAATGGAAACTTTCTTTTATTTTATAAAGAAAATAAAATTGCAATAAAAGAGTTTAATGAAATACCGCCGTGCCGCATCTGGGAATCAAATCAAACCAACCAAATGAGGAAAAATCTTTATTATTATGTTGTCAATCGATAAAGTACGTAGACTAGACAACTCGGCATTTAACCACTGCAATAAAAAAGTTTCATAAAATACGGACATACTATGAAATTATATTACTAATGGCAGTTACATCGCTATTGACGGTTAAGTAGTAAGGATTTTTTGTTTAATTTGAGTTAATCATTTCACGGTGTTCCTTGTTTTAAAATACTATGTTACCTCAGTGGAATAATTTTAATCTTACAGAATACCTTAAGAAAAACATTCATTAGATTGAATTATTTATATTAAAAATTGACAAGTAGAAACAATAAAATAACTTATACTAAGGTGCAAACTAAAAACTAAAGGTTGTTTTAAGACTCTTTAAATAATATCTATAACTATGTACACATACATACGTACTTACAAAAAAAAAAAAACAACCAGGTCGTCTCTATTATATTTTTTGTTCCAAATCAAGAGGATTTTTTTTTATTGAATAAATATTCATAAAATACCTTGTTTTTAAATAAAATATTACTTGCAAATGATAAAACAAAGGTTTGCTTACCAGAAATACGATACACCATCTTCTTTTTTCAATTTAGACCTGTAATTTCTGCATGTTTTGACGGCACAATTGACATTGTAACGTCACGTCAGTTGTCGAACGAAGACTGGCGCAGAGTTAGCGGTCTTTTAGCGTTTTAGCGGGCTTTTAGTTCGGACACTTTTGAGCGCAGACCCGAGATCCATGTATATAATATATCAATGGTTAAAATGATAGATAGATCCTGACCCGACGTTTACAAATTAAACAATGTTAATAAATGGTGGGCCTATAGATCTAATAATACAGGCTACAGCTTAGTTTAGACTCCAGTTTGCCTACAAATGACAAATTTCTTGTCATTTATCTTATCAACTGTATACAAAATGTTGTAATTTGTGAAGATAAATAATAATAATAATCAGGCCTCTGCGTTGTTGACTTCGGCCCCACGCATGCCTTCCAAAGGTCCGGGAATCCATATTCCCGAGATACGGAAACGTTAACCACATAATAATAATAAATTATTTATTGACATAAAAATTACACAATTAGGTATGAGTCCTCTGACCCCTGAACTAGTGCTAACTGTATTTCAGGGGTCAGCGTCTTCGTCCATAGCTTTTGGTACAATATTATGTGCTGGGCTAACAACAAACTTCTTCATTATTTATTATTTTACTTAATCAACGATTTAGTATAATTCAGTCAAAATCGTTCACGTTCAGTGTGAAGGAATTTTTATTAGTTTTCTATTGAGTATCGCGGCTCACCCGTTATTTTTTGTCGTCTCGGATAAAATTATAAAGTAAAACTGTATGTTCATTTCATTTTCATACAAACACAAACTGTATGTGAGTACTGAGCATTAACCTTTATCAGGCCCATAAACAATAACGATAACTTGGTTTCTAGTAAAAATCTTAACAAAGTAAACATATAAAGTAATATAAACGTAAATAAATATACTCACAATTACCCTGGAGCTCTGGACCAACCACGGTAATCAAGGCCGAGAGCAACCTCCCAATGCTGCGATGCAAATCCTCTTGGAACGGGGGCGCGCTGAACAACAGCTTCAACGCGAGGTTCAGCGTCGATTCTACGTGACCACGGAACATTGGACCTGACGCATCTGCTAACACTGACAGCGCGTGAAGGGACCACACCTGTACACAATTAAGAGACGGTTTAATGTTGAAAGCGCCCCCAAGCAAGCACCATATCGGCGCCCACTAAATATACAACTTCATAAAACTGGCTCCTGCTAAATACGATTATAACACTGTATTCTTAATAGGGGAGACGCTGAACAACAGTTCTACGCGAGTTTCAGCGTCAATTCATAACTAAGGGGGTACACAAAACATGATTATCGATGGAATGCTGAACAACAGCTTTTAGCGTGGTTAAGTGTCGATTAAACGTGACCGCGAAACAATGGACCTTACGCGACTGACACTGCATCGCGTTGAGAGACCATACCTGTTCATAATATATTACTGTTAAGTGATTATATCATTGAATAGTCTAATAGATGACGAGCCGAACTCAGGTGCAGCGCGCTAAAAATAAATCAATGCAAGATTCAGCGCGATTCAACGTGGCATGTCCACAATTTTCTAATCTTTATTGATTAACATTAGCATCTATGGAGGGACGCTGAACAACAGTTTTAACGCGACTAACTTTATGACCGCCGTTAATATAGATTAAACTACAACGATCACAACAAAGAATATTATTTTGGGGATGTACTAAACATATGTTTATAACAGTGTATTGTTTATGGGGGGAAGCTGAACATATGGTTATATACAATGCTGACCTGTAGCTCCACGTTGTTAGTGTCCTGCGCCAATGCCCTGAGCACAGGCAGCGCTGCAGCGCTTGACGTGGCGCCCCTCGCTCGCTGCACAGCGCCCACAGCGGCTGCAGCGGCGCAGCGCACTGTTTTATTCACGGCTGTCCTCGCTAGAGATATCACTTTGTCGCTCAGCGCTTGATTCTCTGCTTCAGTGATGGACCCACACAGGCGACCCGCGCAAGAAGCGGCAGCCGCTCGCACTGTTGGACTGTTTGCTGATAAACCGTTCTGTTAAAAAAAAATACTTGTTATTGTTTTCATGCGGGGCAAAGCTTTAAATTCAATTGTTAAATGTGTATAGAAGGTGAATAGAAAAGTGGAATAAAATGATATTGAACCTTTAGCAGCAACAGTTAAAAGAAAAATGCTTGTACTTTTGTTCATGTCAAGCTGGCATTAATATTTAGAATTCAATTGTAATATCTCTAGATATATGTATAGAATGGTAGAGAGAAAACTGGAATAACATTAAATTTTAACTTTAACAGCAACCCCCACACATCCAGTTCATACTGTCATGACCAGTTTATCAGTTGTAGCTACCATCCAACTGTGCTACTTGCCCATTTGTATGACCACAATACAAATTGCACCTTAAATCATTATAAATAAGACTCACAATAACAAGTTCAATCGCAATATTCTTGACGGCGTCCTGTCCAAGCGAACTCTTCAGCTCAGCCAAGGTCCTTAGAGCCAACAGCATCGCCGTGTAAATGTTCACTTGTATAGCCTCTTGACGGGCGCCCTTGGAGACTTTTATGCTTTCTGTGAAGTGTTCCAGCATTTGTTGTCTATGGAAGTCAAAAATATGAATGAGATCATTGATTGTTCATACTAAGAAACAGTTAAAAAAATTGAACCTGCGACCTCAGCATTCCGGGCAGCCGCTTTAACAACTAAGCTACGGTTGCCTCTTGCCAGGGCACTAAATTTCTCAACTGTATGTTACGTCATTACGTGACATCAACTGTTTCTTAGTATAATTTGCTAAGCATAGCTAAATGCTATAAAATTAATTCATTAAACTTTTTTGTAATATCATGTATTTTTTTATGGTAGGTTATTGTGCGTTTTGGGTTACTGTTAGCGCAATGAGTATCTCATTTAATAAATAAATAAAAATAAACAAATAAGAAAATAATCATAAAGAAATGATTGGTACAGTCACTAGGAGAAGGTAAGAATATATAATAGTAAAGTTGAAAAATTAAGAATCCAGCAGGACTCGAACCTGCACCCCCTGGGTATACCCAGGGACCATTTAAAAATTGCTATAAAATATATCAAGGGTAAGAATAGTTGATATAGATGACGACAAATTTCGGGGCGGCTGGGCGTTAGTCCAAGAGAGCACGACGTAAGAAAAGCGTGAATCCTAAATGACCAATATAGCACATTTCCGCAGCCAACTCCAGAACCTTCTAGAAATTTGGTTAGTAAGCATATTGTTTTAATTACCTATGTTTGTTAGCAGCCCTAGAGAATATCTGCGGGAACAGCACCACTGAAGCATCAATGACTGCCACTCCGAGTGGCTGAGCGCCAGTCATTCCTCGGTACAAGCAACACGGGTCATGTTCCAACGCGCCAGACCCACTCGCGCTTAGAGGAGATATCAACTGCTCTTCTATCTCCGCTTGGTCTGTGTCGTGGATCCAGCCTTCCTCCCCTAGGAGGATAGTGTCGCGAGGATGCATGGCAGATCGCAGTGTGCCTGATGACAACATAGCTATAATATAAATAGTCATCTACCCGTCTTTGCATTTTGATTGAAAATTGGAAGGATTTTTCAAGGTCATGTCAGTATACACCTACCAGTAGCCACGTTAGCCCCACTGGGGTCGGCTGAGCCTGCCAACTCAGCAGCTAGCAGTCGCAGAAGAGGTGCAGCGGGCGGTGCGGCTCCACCACCTAATGCTCCACACGCCTGGTACAATCGCAGGCGAAGAAGTGCTGCTGGTGCTTTTAGTTGTCCACCGTAGGAACGGACTACGCTGCTCACACTGGAAAAATAAACATAACATAATATCAAATTCAAATTCAAATCATTTATTTTCATAGGCTCCAGGACGCGCTTGAACACGTCAAAACATTACAAAAAAATATATAAAAATAAGTAATACTAAATTATACTAATTACAATGATTTGAATAACCAAGGCTTAGATTAATTTTAAACTGTTTAGAATCAAATTAAAATCAGACCTATATTACCCAGAAGAGTCACCCACATTTCACCCGTTTTCTTTAGGTATCATGGGTTAGGGGGTGAGCCTATCGCCATCCACCGAGCACAATTCTAACTCTGTGCTACTATTGTGAATTTCCTGACGGAAAATATACAAATAACACTTTTCGACCTGGGAATCGAACTAGAGACCTCGCGGTGAGAGGTGCATTTAAATGTATTTTATGTTATTTATGGTGTTTGTATTTTAATTGCAGCACGGAGTTGAAATTGTGTGGGTGGATGACGATAGGCTCACTTTCTATCCCATGGGACCTAAACATAACTGGTGAATGTGTTTGTTGTATGTGGCGGTATCCGCACATAATAAATGACGGATGACACACACGTGACATATGTCGACGAGTGCTGAATCGCGATAACGAAATGTTCACAGCAAGTGACTATATATACCATTTCCAATACGCTACCGTTGGCAACTGTCCGCCAGAGGCTTCAATCTTAGTACAAAAAACTGGGGATAGCAATGAGTATAATGATACAAAATCACGAAGTATATATGTAGTCTCTGTACGAAATAAGTTTCAATATGTTTTAATTTTGTTGGATTATAATTGTTCGGATGATACTAACTAAAATTAAGAGATGGCGGCTCTGAAGCTATGTCTCCTTGAATTCGAACAGATGGCGCTAAACCAAATCGCAACTTGTCAAAATATCCTAGCTAATAGCTCATAAAACTACTAAAATAGTATATTTTTAAGAGACTTATGGTTTATTGTATTGGTTAAAAGAGGAAATTTGTCAAGGATTTTGATTACATTTACCACAAGATATAATATTTCATTACTTTTTATCAATTAAAATAAATATTACAATCATTTTCACAAACATTTATTAAAGTGGTGGTAGAAATTCCTTGGTTGTTTCATTAACAATAAACTGGTAACCCCATTACAAATGTCTGCTAATGTCAGTCCGTCGTGTTTTGCGATATTTTGTTTGTTTTGTGATCTTTCTGAGTTATTTTGTGCGTTTGTCGTTGAGTTGAGCGAAAAGTCCTCCGATAAATTCGGCAATTTGTGAGTAGTTGTGTTAAAACTGAGACAGGACTCCAGAGTCTAGTGATTACATCTTTATTTAAGTCTTGTCGTACGATAAATACTTTGGTACAAAATAATAAAAACATGATATTTAAATTGTTTTTCATTTATCAATCCTTGAATTTAACTTGTCTTAATGAATAAAATTAAATTAGCTATAAATATACTGGGTATCCATCCATCCAGTCCATCCACACAGGTGTAGTTCTAACTATAATACTCAGGTGGTGCTAGTTTCTTCACGAACACAAGTGACCCGTTTTACGGAACAAGATTGGCCTCTATTTCAGTATAGTATAACGTACTCTGTGCTGTCCGCCAGGCAATACCACCGAGCCTGGTCGAAGGGTCCTCCCTTTGTGGTGGAGGAACATCATACCCTGTTCCTCTACATTGTACACCTCTGCCACACCCTTCTGGGTAATATAGGCGTGATGTTATGTATGGTATAGTGATGATTAATGTGGCAAAGTTAAGGCGGGAGCGCTGTTAGAGGTCCAGCGCAACAAGCGCCTGCTTTCTAACTAGATTCATAAATAAATTAAAGGAACATTTATTGAAAAATGCTACATAAATGAATATTTAAATGAGACTACATGAACATTAAACATAAATACATATACACCATATTTTAATTATTCTCCCTCAACAATTAGTAGCTAGATATATTACTGTAATGATTTCTTATTTCATATATATACTCAAGAAGTATGATATTTATGTATTTAAAGCCAAAAAAAATAAATAAAATAATATAAAATTTTTAGACACTATTTTAAAATGTAAACTTTTTTTGTTATTAAACACAAAGAGCTCTTTTTTTCTCTCGCCTACTTTTGCCGTGCCCGTCAGGGTCCATTATTGACACTGTACCAATTTATAAGACCATTTTAACATTGTGGAGTGCAATAAAGACTTGAATACTATCTAGTATGCTTACTTGGTTAGCACGGCAATAGCTCCATCGATGGGTTGCGTCAGTCGTTTGGCAGTGTCGTCATTGTTCACCAGCGATGGACAGTGAATTAACAAACTGTGTAACGCAGACAATGCACCAGCACGCCCTTCTAATGTCACCTAGGAGAGAATAGATTCATACTTAATTTTTTTACATGGCAAAAAGAAATATCTGGGTAAAAGAAATAGCTCTTGAGTGCACGGTTGGCGTAGTGGTTAAAGCGGTCGCCTCGCCGCTTTCAACTACACTGGTGTTCGATCCCCACACGGGACAAATCTATGTGTGATTCGCTAAGATTTATTCTGAATCTGAGTGTGCTTTGTGTGTCGGAAATGTATGTTTGTGAACATCCCCGCGACACAGGAGTTATTGCTAGTGCGGGCGTCGTTTTTTAATCAAAAAAAAGAAAAGCTCTCCATTATAGATTTGTACCGGGTCGATATACTGATTGGCAATTAATGAAAATAGGCTGCTTAATCATAATGTCACGGAATAGGTTACAATGCCTAAATCATCGTGTATCACCAAAGACAAAAAAAAACCTTGTCATGACTATCAACCTTATTTATTGACTTAAGTTAATTCATTATTAATAATAGTAGCCCTGTATCTAATACATGTCCCACTGCTGGGCACGGGCCTCTTCTCATGATGATGAGGGTTAGTCCATAGTTCACCAAGCTGGCCAAGTGCGGATTGGTAGACTTCACGCACCCTCGAGCACTTTTAACACGGGTCCATATTGGCTCACCTAAAGTTCTTTTCCCGAAATTGTTCTTCCTAACGATTTGTAATCCGAATGATCACTCTTCCTAAAATTTTTCATCCTAAAGTTTTTATTCATACTATTTGTAGTGCTACCGGTGTTGTTCATAACACTCATGTTTCCGAAAATTGTTATTACTAATATCATTAATGTAAATACATTTAAACTCCTACTTTTTTTATCAGAACGCTTTAATCCCTAAACATAATGGATGGTATTTAAAAGTGCTTCAATTTATTCCCATATAATTTAACTAATTTTGCCTTTGTTCCACCAAATATACTGAATGTGCACCAAAATATGTTCACTAACATATTTCATAGTGAGCACCTATTTAAGAACTGTTGCAAATTTGTAAAAATAGTACTACACCTATTTTAAAAACAGATTGATTCTAGTGTTATGTGTTATGGTCGCAGTTCTAACCTAACCTAACCTACTACTTTACCCATAATTGACCTATGCTATAACTATAGCTTTTATTTTGTGTAACAATCAGATTACACAAAATAAAAGCTAAAGATTAAGACAGTAAAGATTATGACTTTGAATAATAGTGTAAAAGATAGTTATGCTGAAAAAATATAGGAAAACTAATAAAAGTACAATAGATGTTTATTGCTACCGACATTAGGAAGTTGAATGCTTCGAATTATGAACATTAGTGACAGAGTAGTTAGGAATTGTAATTATTAGGATGAAAAATGTTAGGAAGAACATTTTCGGATTTCCAATTATCGGAGTTGAAACTTTAGGTGAACTTTGGCGCACCCTTTTAACACACTCTCAGACATGCAGGTTTGCTTACGATGTTTTCCTTTTACGAAAATTTATATGATATATACACACATAATCTTTGAAAAAACGAATCTTAACGATTTATTGACAGAGGTGTGTGCCGTAGGTTCGAACCCGAGACCTTTGACTTCGCAGTCCTACGGTTTCCCACTCGGCTGTCGCTGCTTCATTAATTATTCTATACTTAATACTTCTAATATTAACTGACCTGCCAAGTAAAAGCGTCTCCTCGAGACTTTTCTGATTCGAGTTCCTTTGCAGATCTTGGAAAGCTGTTTCTCCATAGCAGCAACATTCGAGGCAATAGACCACGAACGACAGGCACACCTTTAAAAAAAAAATAGCATAATATTTCTCCAGATTGTGAAAAGCTGATGGCAGATACTCCTCAAAAAAATACAGTCAAAACCGAATATAACGACAGATCGGTTATAAAAACTGAACGGCAAGGTCGTGGCTGAATATCTTTATAAACATAAATATCACCTATAACAAAATAATAATAATAATTTTGTCTTTTTTACATTAGATAGAACGCCAGAAGCAATTACACTATCCAATGGTCCCAATGACAAGGCAAAATACACACATTCACTCACACAAGCACACCCAGTCTCAGAACAAACAAACAGTGAATCACACAAAGATTTGTCCCATGTAGGGATCGAACCCACAACACCAGTGTAGTGGAGAGAGGCGAGGCGACCGCTTAAACCACTACACCACACGTGCAGATAAAATAGTTAGTTTTATAACGACATCCTATTTTCATATCGCTTCAAACGACGGAACTTTATCGTTATTTATCGGCTATAACGACCAACCGTTCACTTGTTGCAGAAAAATAAAACAATAGGGACATTTTCAACCTTAAATTTATCTATGAAAGAATATTTTAGCTTGTGTATTATTTTATATAATATTAAAGTTGAAAAATTAAGAATCCAGCACGCCCCAAATGCTTTGCAAATTCAGCTATGGATTCGTATGCTGCTAGACTCGAAATTTTCAACTCATTTGTGCCAGCGTCATAGGAATACATTATATACCTTAGCTAGACGAACCTTACTTGGTTTAGCGCCAATATGCGATGACTGATTAGTCACTTAGTCACATACAGTAAGTTTGAATTAAGATCCACACAATAATGTCGAGAGATAACGCATTTTTATCAAATACTTGTAATTGTGTATTATTATTCGCCCACTGTATCCTAACCTCTTGCCACGCAGAGGCACTTGACCTTGGATGTTTCGACTTATTTTCTTATGCATAACCTATACCCATACTACAAACATATATATGACTATTAATATGATTACTTGCACTTATAACAACTATCGGACATAACGTCCGAATTATACGGTCCTTTCAATGTCGTTATATCCAGTTTAGACATTCATTTGTCTTAGTCTGGGTGTTTCTATGTAAAATAAGTATGTATTTACAAAAGAAAAGTATATATGTATTAGTATCAGTTATTCTAGTACCCATAGTACAAGCTCTGCTTAGTTTGGGACTAGATGGCGTTGTGTGTGAGTTGTAAAATATTTATTTATTTTTATTATTTATTTAAAATAGATTTTCATACATAAAAAACACCTTACCTAGAGTGCATATAGCTCCAACAATAAGCCAGCCAGCGTTAGTCCTAGCGGCTGTCAGTCTGCTGCTCTGTCCCGCTGACCTCAGTAACTGCTCGGCCGCGTTGAATGCTACTTTGCCCCGACCGTGCGGCACTCCCAGCGGTGATAGGCGAACTGCGCCTAAAATGGCGGCGAGCGCTGCTGAATAACCTGTAACAGAGATTTGGTGTTGGGGAATCTGAAAAATATGAGCTTAAATCAAATCGAATCATTTATTTCCATGGGCCCCAAGGGGCGCTTGAACTAGTCAAAACAAACATAAAATACAAAAAATATAAAATCAAAATAAAACTTAGCTAACTAAATTATAATACTTATTGTAATAAAATGATTTGACACCGGAGCTTAGATTGACTTTAATTCAACTTAGAGATTTGAATTAAAATCAATCCAAGTACCAGCTCCGATGGGTATTGCATCATGAGAAGAGCTGGTGAGAAACTCATGTACACCATCTTTTCAAATAATTCATACAATATTTGTTTGTTTTTTTGACAATAATTCTATGTGTAAGTTATAGCAACCAAAACAACATTATGGCTAAAGATGGTAATAAAGAGAAAATAAACTTAAATATAGCAACGGAATTAAATTAATACTTATAAATAAAGCCATAGTATATAAGGTTGCAATATTTTATCTGAAATCTTTATGATATTAATCATTTACGTTATGAATAAAATATGGAATTAGTTTTGTATTTTTAGCAATTTTAAACAGTTTTATGTAAAATATAAATTTAAATTAGATGATAATTGATGTTGTATCGTAATTTTCTTTTCTTCGAAGGCGCGCATTGTGAATATTCACTTTAATCTGTGCTAAAAAATGGATACGATATTAGATTAGATCTAGAGAGCCTCACAAGGTGGCTCAAAGGACCATGTTATCTAACCATATTAAATAATCCTTCCTGCAGCCGTACTAACCAGAGATATGATGCGGCGTAGGCCTGGCGTTGTCCAAGGCATCCACGCACTTGTCGACGAGCGGCGTGATCTGCGATGGCAGCGCCACGCACACGCAGCGGATGCACCACGCTGCTGACAGACGGGCTGCTACGCAAGGGTGCTCCAGAACCTGAGTAAAAAAGTCAATATTATTATGGCGCCAGAAACAACAGGAGTACCTGAGAAATACTAGAAAAACGACAGAGTGATAGAATATTCAATTCTAGTAAAATTCTAAAAAATTGGCTGATATGTTTATGTATTTTTACGTGGCACATCTGAGACCGGCAAACTGTCCATGGAAACAGCACGTCAATACGCTTGCATCTTGCGTACATTCAATCATTCTTGTGCGGACGGCTTGGACCTCTCTGGACTCATTTGGCAAACGTGGCCAACCCAGTCCCACTTCAGCCTGGCAGACTTTTCATGTGACTTTCTTTGTCTGTGTTTCTGATATCGTCTGTTCTCTTCACCCCAAGGATGCTGCGCTCCTTAGCTCTTGGGAAAACTTCAGTTTGGACTTCAGGATTAGAATAAATTTAGAATTTATATTACTTTCGATGTATGGATGAATCCAGTAGGTGCATTCTTTCTTTTTAACAGACTTCAAAAAAGTAGGAACGTTCTCAATATATTTTTTTTTATGTTGTTACTTCATAACTTTCGACTGGACGAAGCGATTTTAATGATTCTTTTTTATTTGAAAGCTGGTGCTTCCCGTGTGATTCCATTTCAATTTGGTCCAGTTCTAACAGTGGCATGAGAAAAAAGTCTAAAATTATTGTAATTCAAGTCGGTTTTTTTTTTGGAAAATTATTGCAAAGCTTGTACACCACCGTAACTATAAGGTTTTTTATAGAATACAGATGATACTTACAGTACAAATAGCATCAATCATGTTGAGTGAAGTGTCCGATACGAGGTTCTGCACTGAAGTTCCTAGCTGTAGCGCCAGTTCACCAGCTTCCATCAACGCGCAGACGAGTAAATGCTGACTGAATAATGTCTCCTGTAAATGTTAAATTAATGTTAATATATTAATATAGCCAACGGTGATTGCCTTCGATTTTAGCTATCTAATATAATTTATTATTTTTATTTATTTAACTTTTGCACATATAAAAGTACAGAGGCGGACTTAATGCCTAGTGGCATTCTCTTACAGTCAACCTCGGGTGGTGCAGAGAATAGTTAGGGTACGTGCAATACGAGAAAAGGAACTAAAGTATAATCTATATATAAAAAAATGAAACCCGTTTTCCGTTGTCACGGCATCACGCGGAATCGGCTGAACCGATTTCGCTGATTCTTTTTATGTTGTGTTTGTTATAGTCAGGAGATGGTTCTTATGAAATAAAAGACTAGGCAACTTGCGAGGAAAATGATAAAATTTAAGAATACTTAACCACTATATTAAATTTTCTAATGATTTTCTAACGTAACCTTAGCGCTTTTGACAGTATGAACTTTTTGAATGTACTTTATGGGGTTTGACATAACATTTGACACAGATAATGTATGCATAGTTAGGACAGGACAACGTCTGTCGAGTCAGCTTGTATAATATATTTTATAACCTAGTGATCCAAGTATAGTCACTCCTAGTATAGCCACACCCAGAAGAGTGTGGCAGAGGTGTACAACACCCACATTTCACCTATTAGGTCCCATTTGGGATAGGGAGTGAGCCAATCGCCATCTACCGGTCACAATTTGTAACTTAAATTGACTTTTTTTTTGTGGTGGATAGCGTTTGACCATGACTTCATCTGATGGTAAGAGATGATGCGGTTTACGAGGGAGCACGCTTACTGCGATGCTGATCATTCATGCATCTGTTATGATGTTGCTTACCTGGTTGCAATCCTTGGCGTTCTCAGGGTTGAAATCAATGCTGTTCATCTGCTTTATAACTATTTGTATGATTTCCCTGCAAGCCGACGCTTGAGCCTTCTCACCGAGCATTTTGCCGAGCGTGTTGCGTAGAATGTAGTTTATACATTTTCTGTAGAGAAAAAATGGTTTATAAGGTCAATTCATTTAATCATAAAATATTGTGTTAGATTGTTATAAATAACAATGTGTAATATTTTAAAGCAAGTTATAGCTTTGCTATGCCTCTTTGTATTTAACAAGTAAGGTTTGTCTATATCGCTGGCACAGATGGGGTTGAGAAATTTCGAATCTAGCAGCATACAAATCCATGGCTGAATTGGCAAAGCACTTGGGGCTTTTACCCGGAGGGTGCAGGTTAAAATCCAGCATGATTCTTAATTTTTCAACCTTAATATTGTACATAATAATGAGCGTAAAATAAAGAATTGAAATGTATATGAAAGATTTTCTTTAATTAGTATTAATAAATTGACTATGTATAGATCCGGCTCGAAGGACCACATTGTTGTTTACTCTAACTGCTTCTCAAAATTTCAAAAGGATGGTTAAAATGATCTTCTTCTTTGCGTGTCAATGGAAAACACATGAATATGCATGATATTTAAATTTTGTTTGACGAAAACTTTGACACAAGAACTATCGGTGGCGCTCGACAGGTCGTCTATGGTACAGGTGGTGGGACATAAGGGGCATGTAAGAAGGTGATGAGCCATCGTTTGGGGACTGACACCGCATTCACAATCAGCAAAGTCTGCATAACCCCACCTACCTAAGTTATCCTGGCAGCGGCCAACTTGGGTACGGAGCTTGTTTAAAGCCTTCCATTGTGGCCAGGGTAAATCGCTGCCCGAGGGTAGGTTTTTATTAGGTTAAAATGATTAATACGATAGATAGCTTGATTCTAGTAATAGGTGTGCTTACAAATTAGATTAATAAGATTAATTGTTTACAATGAATTATTTCAAACAACGATTTAAATATTGCTGAATAGACCATAATTATAATGAGATCGAGATGGATGTAAAAATATACAGAAAAAATAAAATATCACCTGGAATAAACAGCGTCCACATGTGAGCTAGCGGCCTTCGGATTGGCCACCAGATCCAGCACATGATTCAAGAACGTCGTCATGTTACGCTCCAACCATACGCCTCCCATGTTTTGTACGAAAACCACGTATGCCTGCAAAGGCACAAGAGGTATGTATCCAGGCAATTACGAATGATCAATGTATATTTGTTGTAGCGAGTTATTTCGATATTTCAGAGATGTTGCAATCTCTTTGTTCACAATAAAACTAAAACTTAAACACTATAGTCATTGCGGGTAATGTGAAAAACAGTTTTATTGGCAGACAAACCGATCTATCCTGTTCCGCACTTTTTTTACTACGCGACGGGGCACTATTATTGTCAGCACTCGTACAAACTCGATCACGACACGCGACACTACCGATGTCATCTCGAAGGGTATCGTTTGAGTTTTTATGAACGTGTTGTAGTTGCTTTAGTGTACGACACGACAGGGCACTGATTCTGAGATGACGTCACTGCGATGACGTAGTAAGTGTCGTGTGTCGCGGCCGAGTTAATATACGTGGTCAATATCCCGTTATATATAATATTTAGTAAGAAAAAAAAAAAATCTAAATAAAAAATAACATAATATAAATCTCGAAAACTTACATTAGTAACACAAACGCGCACTTCCCTGTTGACGCCCGACCCTGACTTGATGATTTCTCCCTTCAGGAATGAGGTACCGCCTCGGAGGAATGCACCCATCAGTAAGTTCAGTGCTTCGTCTAAGGATACCACGTTCTTTGGCGGCTCTTTCTTTTGTTGTACTAGATAGAAAAAAAATTGTATGAATAAATAAACGTTTTTCATGACGCAACCCTTTTGATAGGCAAAATATTTTACGGAGCCCTAAAAGCTGGCGGGACAAAAAAGGCCCCGGACGGTTGGAGAAGGGGAAAGTCATCGCTTTCCGCGGAGCACACTTTGGAAACCGCTGGAATAATTAAATGATTTTAATGTGTCATTTGAATGCTCTAAAAAAGTAAAAATAAATGTTTTGATTATTATTCTCGGACTTTATTCTAAAACAGAGTTAAATCTATGGTGGTCTAAGTCAAAGTCAAATCATTTACTTTATAAACCCCAAGGGGCGTTTGAACACGTGAACAAACATTATAATTACAGAGCAAATAAAAATAAATAATCTAAAGAATTAAATAAATTAAAATTATACTAAACAAAATAATATGATTTGAAAAAAACGAAGCTTTGATCAATTTTATACACCAGTGAGGTAGGGCGAGGATGGGATGTGCGTGATTTGATATCACTCTGAACCATTTTATGCTAAAGATCCCAGAGTCTCGTAAATCAAAGATGGGCAGGTGGTAAATAGAAATTTCTCCACATTAATTTCAATTCTCACCTATTCTATTCAAACTTCACCTTGCTGGTGTAAAACCACCTTTACATCAATAATCGCCACTAGCAAGTTATATAGTGTTTGCAAAATGTACTCTAGACCAAATAGCCGTAGTCTTGACATTTCTGTGACCTAATTACCAAAACAGAAAGGTCAATTTCTTTTGTATTATGATCGTGTATTGATAACTATGTCATCGTTCCGAAATGTCAAGGCCGGTACGCTTTTCAAAGGGGGAAGCTCATTAGCCGTGTGACCTATCTATAAAATAAACTGCGCCATATCTGAACTTAATACCCCCATAAATTAACATTAGAAGTAAGAGCGATAGTTTTTCTCAAAGTGGCCTATGGTGTCCCATAATTTTATTATTACTATCGTCGATAAAAAGTATCTATAATGTAAATTCAGACTATATTATGTGAAAAAGGTTGAAGCGAGGACCGATCAATCTTCATAGTTATAAACCAGTTTACTTTAGGTACCTAAATTTAATTTAATTTAATTGATATTTTATCTTATATTGTTAAATTCCTTTTGTTATATGTTTAACGTACTACCTTTCTTGTTTAAGCTATCTAATTGAAGTGCTGTGTACAGATATAATTGAGCGTCAGATTTGTATTTGTTTTCATGTAAAACATAATAATGTATGAAGTGTTTAATCTGTCATCTGTTTCTGTACCTTCTAAATAAAATAAAATAAATCAAATCTTGCAGGTTAAGTAATGCTAACTGCGGTCCGCGGTTGATAGGTGACCATCTTAACGTGACGAGTTTCCTGCGTGCCTTGGAGAGCACGCGGCGTTGAGCCGTTGGTCCCGGTTGCCATTTGAACATTTATGGCAATCGTTACGGGTAGTATGCCAGCAAGTGTGACAACTAATCTAACTATGTGTGTCACTGGGTTGTGGAAGTCTGATGGTAGTCGCTCCACGTAAAATATTGATATTCAGCTAAATCTGTTAGACTAGAAGCCGACCCTAATATAATTGGGAAAAGTACAAACTTTTGCGTTTATAATATTAGTAAAGATACTAAGAAAAAGTTGTAAAATGTTATGGAACCGGCAGGTTTTGAACCTGATACCTTCTGTACACCGGGCAAATATCCTACTTAAGATAGGAACAAATAGATGAACATGACGTCACGAAATTACGTAACATACAGTTGAGAAATTTAGGGTCCTGATAAGAGGCGACCGTATTTTTATAAATTTATATAAAACTTTGACATTTCTCTGTAAAATACGTTTTTAAGCCGCAAATTTTCTAAAACTAAAGAAACTGGCCATAAGTATTTTCTTTACCTGATTGCGTCTTCAATTTAGTATTGATATTAGTCAGCTCGCCAGCCTGCGTGATTGCTATCATCGTTCCGAACAGCTCGGCGATAGCGCACCTGTGGATATAAACAAAAAATAATAGTTTAAAAAAACTAAAAAACACACTTTTAAAGTACTTCTAACTAAAAAGTGAAAATAATTCCTAATATAAGCTGAAAATGGTAATATTCAAAAAATACTAGTATTATTGTGAAAAAGCGTGAGGCGCTCTGTGCCATATTTTTCGTCTATCGAGCAACCCACGCTTTTTCACAATAATACTAATGTTTTTTAGTTTTTTTAAACTATTATTTATTTTCTACTTTTTAGTTTGGTTTATTTATAAGAGCGTTTTTTTTTTTTTTTTTTTTTTTTTTTTTTTTTTTTTTTTTTTTTTTAATGGATTATTGCATTGTCATCGATCTTTGACAAGTGTGCAAAAATTTAATGAAATCTGTCCGTTTAAAGTGGGTCAAAGTCGAGTCCAAAGGAGTCGGTTACATACATACATACAGGCGCAGCTAATATAAGCGTGTTAATGATTCTACAAACGGCTACATAACAACCTATATATTTCCAGTAGGATAAGATAATCTCGCGTTATTTAAGCTACCTGTGCCATGCGACACCTGCTAATACTGGATGTGATGGTCGATCGGTAGCCGTGTGTATATCAATATATCACTTCAATACTCGTGCCAGATAAAAAAGGTCAATGTTTTTATACAAATTTTGATAATTGTCTGACAAAAAACTAAAAATACCTCGCTATATTAAAAATAATCATTGTTATGGATTTTTATTTAGATTGTTACTATTAGGACATGACCACGAGGAATGAGATTATGGCTCTCAGCCGATTATGGAAAAGAAAAAAAAATGTTCTAAACGTAAGCGTATATCATTTTATTCATTATTATTCATTACTTGTCTACTGAAATTATATATCGAAGTTTTTGAATGCCTGTTGAAGTATAAAGACATTTAAAAAAACGTGTGTAGGATTTTGCAATATGCAGCTGTCTTTCGTCTTATGGGACTGAACCGGTTTGGCAGCAGGTGCAAGACGATAGCAGGTGCAAAATACGCGCTAAATCTTTTCAAGTTTTGGAATCGGGTTCATAGGACTAACAAACGGTTGGTCGTTCTTTTAATGACGTGAAACTGCACTAAAGTAGACCAAATATATTGTTTCGAAACGAAAAAAATCATAAATTTTATATGAATAATTGTTTTATTATAATGACATGACATAACAACACGCCTATATTACCCAGAAGGGAGTGGCAGAGGCGTACAATACCCACATTTTACCTGTTAATCCCTATTTCTCCTGGTCACGGCATCACGCGTGAGCGGCGAAACCGATTTCGCTTATTCTTTTTTGTAATGTTTGTTATTGTTAGGAGAACCATCTCCTATATCTCCATAATAACCATATTAGAAAGAAAAATGAGAAATTTGCCACATATATATCAAAACTAATACTTTCTAATGATTTGCTAATGCCTTAGCGCTTTTGACAAAACCTTATGGGGTTTGACCAGAATGCGTGTTGCAAAATATTCATAGTTAACACAGGACAGCGTCTGTCGGCTCAGCAAGTCATCAATAATCTCAATCTTACCTCAACGCATAATCACTGGGCAGTCCCGCCTTCAAACAAGCAGCGGCTACAGCATCCAACTCAGCTACAGTTAGCCGCATCAACGGCAATAAATGCCGCAACGTGTGAGCCGCAGCCGCTCTTACAGCCGGCGCTCTTTCGGACAAGAGGGAATTGCGAGCCGCTCTCCATACTTCACGGACAGCCGCTGGAGCCGCTGTGCCCATGCCTACGCAGATCTACGACACAATGGCATAATTAAAATTAAGGACTTTTATAGCTTCGTCATCGAAAACATGAAACTTTTTATAAGAAATGAGATGACATGACCATAAAAACGATTCAGTTTAATTCCGTCTAAAATACAATACCGTGGTTTAATCTTGTAGTTCAACGGAATTAAGTACGCACAAGTATTTTATATTAAAACAATTAGAATAATTTTATTCCAAAAATACAAAACAGAATTTCGCTTAGATGGTTTGGTCATGTTGAAAAAATGGATGAAAGTAAATTAGTGAAAGAAATATACAACGCAGATGTGGCTGGAAATACAGAATGAGGTCGGCCTCCGAAGACATAGGGACCTGATTAGTGGTGTACTTCAGAAAGAACAAGTAAAGAAGCATTATGTTGAAATAACAAAAGCATATGACGGTCCATCGTCTCTGCATACCCACATGCGATAAGCGTAAAAGTATTTTTACACCTAAACAGTATTCGAGGTCTCACCTTTTCGAGAGTATTCATGACCTCCAGCCTGGTCTGCGACTCGGCATTCTTCAGCGATTTGACCAGCGTATTCACCGTCTCCTCGTACGATCTGCCCATCATCCGTCCAAGCTTCTCGTACATACTGCCCAGGCAGCATATTGCAGCCCTAAAAGTATGACATTCGTGAAGTTGTACAGTAGGCCAAGCAATTAGGTACGCAGGTAAAAACTTCTACGCCATAGGTAGTGAAAACTGGCTGCAACAGATATGCTTAATATATGTGAATTACATATTTAGATATTGAACTCACTTATCCATAAGTGATGTAGTAATGTCTTTGCTGTGAATTAGAATTTTTGCCCTGCATACCTAACTCGTTGGCCCACTGTACAAAGTAGACGTAGGCACATTTCGGAATAGAACAAGCTTACTTTAAGGTATAACAATAGGTCTAAATATCCTTACGTCCTGACTAATATTATAAATCCAAAAGTCTGTATCTCAACGCTTTCACGTCCTAACGACTGGACCTATCTCGATTGAATTTGGTATGGAGATAGTTCAAGGCTTGACGAAGGACATAGGCTACTTTTTAAGCTACCATACGACGTATTGCATAAAAAGATTATTTGCTTATTGTTTCTCAACAACACATCCCTAGTGGACACGCAGCTTATGCAGAAAACACCTTTAATGTCTTTGCATATATCGCTATACATAATGTTGTACACACGGCTACGAGAGCTATACATCGCCAGTATAAGCTGGTCTCCAGTATAAAAGTCTTATACTAAAAATGTATAGCTAGATGCTTAGCTGTGAACATCAGTAGATATTAGGCAAATGCTAGGCAGTTTATTACGTGAAAGCTATGGAGTGTCATTAATGTTACAAGGGGTCGTTGATCTTTAGCACTTTCTCTATCTTTGTTTCTTTAGAAATGGCAATGTAGAACATATTATTATATAGGCTGGCAAGGCTTTGAGATAACGTCTGAGCTGTTTCAAAGGTGCGTGTTTAATAAACATTATGCAAACCGTTACTTCGTTGTCTGTGACATGGTTCTGTTAATTATTTGAAAAGTGACGTAGTAAACATGTAGTGTTAGTTTATTACTATGTAGATCAAACCTACCTACTAATATACGTAATATAATATACTGATATGCGACAGTACATGATCGCACTGCGCGCACGGCGACATCGTTTGTTCGCAGTCCCGGCCGCGCGCACCCATATTGCTAGTTCCGCCCCCCTGCCCCGAGCACTCGGGTACATCAATGATATTTTGACGTACGACGAGAGCCTAGACATTTTTACTTGTTCAGAGAACAGGTTTCTTGATATTGCAGCGCGGTATATTGAGACAATATCCAATATACCTTATTAGTTAGAAAAATCATAATAATTATATTATAATTTACTTAATTAGAATACTATAATATTTGATCTATGGATTATCTTTAATAATATTTGCTACTTATATATATAATTGCAATTTTTTTATTTATATAATTTTATTTAGGAAAGTTTAATTTTTAATTCATACTGTATTTAATTTATAATGCTTTTGACATGTTTTCCATTTTGTTGTGTTTGGTTCAAGACTGTGAGTAATAAAATGATAATTGTATAATAAATAAATATAGGTACAATAGATGACACGAGACGTCCGGAAATACGTGCATAGTTAAAAGATTCGTAGATTTGCAATGTCGCTTGAATAGCTCAGATGGGAGAGCGATAGGACGGACTTCTAAGGACGCGAGGTCAAGCAAGTAAAAAAAAATGTTTGTCTTTCTTAGTATTAGATTGCTAATTGGGGCTAAATGCTATATAAAAATCAATTAGAGCCTCTACAGATCAACAAAATACCCGATTATATTCTTATTGACATTGTCTTTTTTCTTCCTCTTTAAAACACACAGGGGTGTTCACAGACATACATTTCACACACAAGGCTCACTCAGAGTCAAAACATATATTTGTGGGTCACACAAAGATTGGTCCCGTGAGGAGATCGAACCAAAAACACCAGCGCAGTTGAAAGCGGCGCAGCGACCACTTCAAGCACTCATTTAATTTTAAAATGAGGTAGTTACAGGGGATAGTAATATAAATATAAATAATATAATGACGACCGGATGGCGGAGAGGGTAAGTGTACCTGCCTGCGACGCCGAGGTTGTGGGTTCGATTCCCACTTAAGTCTGGGTGTTTCTATGTATGATATGTATGTATTTACAAAAGAAAAGTATATATGTATTAGTATCAGTTATTCTAGTACCCGTATTACAAGCTCTGCTTAGTTTGGGACTAGATGGCGTTGTGTTTGAGTTGTGAAATATTTATTTATTTATATTATATTATATTATATCTTTAAAACACATACAGGGGTGTTCACATACATATATAATTATGTGGATCACACAAAGATTAGTCCCGTGAGGGGATCGAACCAAAAACACCAGCGCAGTTAAAAGCGGCGCAGCGACCACTTCAAGCACTCATTTAATTTTAAAATGAGGTAGTTACAGGGGATAGTAATATAATATAAATAATATAATGACGACCGGGTGGCGGAGTGGGTAGTGTACCTGCCTGCGACGCCGAGGTTGTGAGTTCGGTTCCCACTTAAGACAAATCTTTGTGTGCATGAACATGGGGGATTATCTAGGCCTGGGTGTTTCTATGTATGATATGTATGTATTTACAAAAGAAAAGTATCTATGTATTAGTATCAGTTATTCTAGTACCCATAGTACAAGCTCTGCTTAGTTTGGGACTAGATGGCGTTGTGTGTGAGTTGTGAAATATTTATTATTATTATTAAATATAATTTTATTATTAAATTTTATTAATATACTCACAATCTAGTCGGCAAATAAGACGGCGAGTCATCCTTAACCTTGATGATATCATTGCACTTGTTGACAGTATCGAACAGGAGGAAGGTGTCGCCGACAGAAAATAGTGTGGCCAGGTTCCTAGCTAGCAATCTCCTTGCCGGAGCCCCGAGGTTCTCGCGGAGGAGGTTCACTAGCTGGGCGACAAGCTTTTGTTGACAGCTCTTGATGTCAGACTGTTGGAGAAAAGGTTATTTGACTATGTGATATTTTACTACATACATTTTAAAAGCGAAATTTCTCTTGGCATCATCCATAAGGCCCATTTATTTAATTCATGTTACACACGCAATTGTCATGTATGCTTTGCTTGTCGCTGTTAAAATTCAGGATTTTTTCCTTCTTTCTTAAATCCAGCATTATTTCGCTTTGTTAGTCTGGCAAGGGGCTTGTATTTACTGCTCCATCTCTACTTAGTGAGTCAGCACATCTGCGCTCTTGAGGCTTCCAATAAGCTGAGTAGCGGGTTTGGGTAAATTGATAGACCATCCTTGTAGTTGGCAGAGTAACATTTTGCTTTATCTCTAATGTAATGATTGTAATTGCCAGGTACTCATGGATTTAGGCTCTGAATGTAGGATTTACTGGCTGTCGACTACATTGGATTCTATATGTCCATATTAGCTTCATTATGCAACAAAGAGATGACAAGAGAATTGCCTTCAGAACTTGTTAAAATAGGAATTAAGTCCAACACACCAAAGCGATTTGGCAGGTGCTGAGGCGCGTTATGTATTATACGCCTTAACAGGTAGACTGAAAGAAAGAAACACTGGTTGTTAATGTCCCAGGCAATAAGGTCACCTTTAAATACCCAGTGTATGTATAATGTTTAATACAAATAAATAATATACATACATAAACAAGACAGGAAACAATAGTAGAAAACAGAATCATTGTGTTTGTCTTATTGATATGAATGATCATAAGGTTTTCAAAACAGAGTGACTGACATTAAAAAAAAATACAAAAATTATAAAGTGAAAGTTATTGAGAGGTTTATGCATTTCGTATAATAACCACTTTATTGCATTTATATTATGTAAGACTTACTTGACTTGTTAAACATTTTATGTAGTCAATGGTCCACTTATTAGCTGTTGTTGAAAACTGAAGCATACATTTAAATTGGTCAACTTTATAATCTTGGGTACTCTCAGCAACAAAAGCTATACACAAACAATTTTTCAAAATGGATAGATGAGTCAAAACTAATAGTAATAAATATAATATAATATAACTGCACTATCATGTGCATTATTATTTAATAAAAAGGATCATGTTAATGCAGAAAATGTGAGTTCTATAGAAGTTTAAATTTTTTTAAGTGTTCTGCTCTTGTTGCTGACTGTACAACAGCAAATTAAAAAATATTTCTAAAGATATGTTTGAGAACCTACTACTTAACTTAAATACCTACACTCTTTGTGTGCGTGCTGCATACGCAGTTACGCACACATATATAAAACTTATGGTTAAGATAATTACAGATTAATATGTAAAATACTTTTTACTGTCGATCACACAGGTGGAGAGTGAAGCTAGTATTATTAAAATATTGCACCTATTACTTAACTGCTAGTGTACTGTGTATGACTTAGACTGTTTACCTTATGAGCAGCCACCAGAACTTTGTCCAGGAATCTGAGCCATTCAAATATGAAATGTGGCTTCTTGTCATCAGGCAGCTGCTGCAGAGCCGACTCATTGAGAGTTAACGAATGGGACACCTCCATCTTCTGTAAAATATTCACAATATTATTGCGATTTAAACAGTAATTTATCTATTTATCTAAGGATGTTAATGTTTTAGATAATATGTGCTAAAACTTTGAAGCTAGTAGCGCCTAATTACTTTACTGAGATTACATTACTCATACTATCGGTAGATAATAAAAAACTTATTGAACAGATGTTTTCAAAACTGACTACCAATTATCAAACACATACAAAAGCAGTATTTTAAGTTTAGGATCGTGATTCGCAAAGGCAATTAGGCAAATAACATAGCAACCCAGTACCGAGAACACAGCACACTACTGCACAGTTTGTTTATTATAGTTAATTATAATCGGCAATGGCGTCAACTCGCGATGAATCAACCGGGACTGATAAAATTACTCGAGAATTGGTACAGGGTCAGATCACTAGCATGTACAGAATTGCTAACGTAACACAATATCTTACAGAAATAATTAAAAAGGTAACAAACCTAGCACTGTGGGTTGGAAGTCTCCGAAACACAACTTTCACTTATTATAGTTACGATAATATAAATACCGTTCAGTGTTGAAATACAATTGTGTAATTTTGAATGGACTTTAGCGCGGCCACGTTAATCACAATACTAAAAGTTCTAAATAACAATTAAAATATCACAAAATCACTCCACACAGTAACCGAACAGCAAACAGCACAGTTGTGAAATGTCAAGATTGTCAAATGATCTGACGTTTGTGAAAGAATGAGAGAATGAATGAATGATTTGCATAAATTAGAGCTGACCAGAATTATACACATTGTGTGAGTAACCGTAAATTTAATAGAAATTATTGTACACTCTGCTTTACGTTTATGGATTTTTCTTTCAAACGTCCATTTTACTCTATGGCAAGAAAAAAAATAAAATTAGTCTTTCTGTCAAACGTCACGTCAATGTCGATCGATTGCCCGACGCTTTCGTGAAAAAGTTTTATTTAGCACGGTAGATTTTCGTTGTTCTTGACTAAGTTTTAAAAGTATTTTCTTGAATAGTCACAAAATAAATTAACACATGGGTCGGTGAAATTATCACAGTTATCATATTTATACAATGAATTTAACCTTACACGCAGCCTACGTGTATTGTGAGAAGCCAGTGCCAAAGCTTTAAAACAAGATCAAATGATTAACATGAGTACTCAGCAGAGTCCGGCGAACATGCAGTCCGTGGACAGAGAAAAAATATTTTCGTGGATCCTGGAGCTATGTAATCCCGAGACGCGAGAAAACGCGCTGCTAGAGCTGAGCAAGAAGCGTGAGAATGTACCCGACCTGGCGCCTATGCTATGGCACAGTTTCGGCACCATCGCAGCTCTTCTGCAGGAGATTACTAACATCTACGTGGCTATGATTCCGCCTACGCTCACCGCCCACCAGAGCAACCGCGTCTGCAACGCTCTGGCGCTCATGCAGTGCGTCGCTTCGCACCCCGAGACTCGTTCTGCCTTCCTACAAGCACACGTACCTTTATTCCTGTATCCTTTCCTCCACACTGTATCCAAAACTCGTCCTTTCGAATACCTACGCCTCACTAGCCTTGGAGTCATTGGGGCCTTAGTCAAAACAGATGAGCAAGAAGTAATTACATTTCTGTTGACCACTGAAATAATACCTCTGTGTCTGCGTATCATGGAAAATGGATCTGAACTCTCTAAGACTGTTGCCACCTTCATTTTACAGAAGATATTGCTAGATGATAGTGGGCTTTGCTATATTTGTCAAACTTACGACAGATTCTCACATGTGGCTATGATATTAGGAAAAATGGTATTATCCCTTGCCAAAGACCCGTCAGCTCGATTGTTGAAGCATGTTGTCAGGTGTTACTTGCGCCTGTCAGACAACCCGCGTGCTAGAGAGGCCCTGAGACAGTGTTTACCGGACCAGTTGAGAGATTCCACATTTGCTGCATGCCTTCAGGAAGACAACTCCACTAAGCATTGGTTGGCTCAACTCATTAAGAATTTGGAAGCCCAGCCTCCGCCAGCCAGTCCAGCTCAACAGAACATGTGAGCCTTACCTTTCTGAAATAGGCCCACTGTGGACAATATACAATAAGTAGTGCAGTTTTATACATTAATGTAGCTAGTACATGCATCACAGTTCGATTCTCATTGACGGTAAAGTGTATTTTATTGCAGAGATGTATGAAATTAAGGGGTTATGCCAATGGATTGCATTCCAATAACTTATTGGGACTCCTTGAAGCAGATTGAATACTGTCCTCCTTCATGTAAGTTACATGTTGATATTTAACATGCAACTCTGCCTTGGCTTTAGTGTGAAGAGTCAAGATGCATCTACATCATGGTGCACAATTCAATCTGCAGAATTGTAGTCACAACATTGCCATGCAATCTATTGATAAATTAAAGTATTTTAAGGGCATATATTAATCATAATTATTTCATTTCAAGCATACTCATTTACATTAAGCTTGGATTGACTGACTGGGCAATAAGTGTTACTGGCTGTGCATTGATAGTGCTTAGAAAGGTATTATAATTCAGCCCAGGTAATTGTGAATTGGGATTATTAGCAACTAGTTGCAATTTATCTGCTATTTATTTGAAATTTTCTACATGGAAAGCTTATAATGTATGGATAGAAACAGCAGGTATTAACATATAAAATGGAGAACAAAATGAGAGTGAACAATAAGATGCCAACTTTTACTAGAAAAATGGAGGTAGTATAAAAAAAAATGTGATTGGCCCACCCCCTATCCCATCAGACATGGTGAAATTTGGGTGTTGTACACCTCTGCCACACCCTTCTGGGTAATATAGGCGTGATGTTATTTTATGTTATATCACCAATTTAATTGCCTTGAGCCATGACAAGCTACTAGGTGAAAATGCAAACAAGGTTCAACCTATTATATTATAACCTCTGCAGATTGCTGTCATCTTGTCTATGTCCATTATGTTTTATTTTAAATGCTTAACAATCAAAGGATAAAAATAAATAGTAACAGAATTATTGCATAAGTTACTAATGTTCCATTTATACAATTACCCAGGCTAATCTAAAGTTAGGTCCTTATGGAAATATACACTTTTAATTAGGGCCACCTTTGTTATAGGCGATAAGTACTACTTTTTGTTATTGTTTATGGTGGACCTGTGAGCCAGTTTGCTATAGACAGACAAATCTGTGCTTATACTATATTATATCCCACAGATTTGCTCTTTTAAAATAAATATATGTTTACTGACATATCCATTGATATTTAAAATGATTAATTACAAATGTACTGATGAAATTTTGCCTTTTTAAATGTTATGTATTGTCTCTTACACATTATTGTATTATTTTTAGGTACAAAACAAGATGAAAAGCACTAATTTTGTATGCAGTCGTAGTGGACTAGGAATAAACCTTTTTATTATTTCAACTGCTGTTTTTTTTATCTCAACCCTACTTCTTACCAATTTTATAAATGCTCTATCTGGCTATTATGCTTTCACATGGAATCACTGAACTGATCTTGATAAAAAATTGTATGAATAAAGCTGAAAGCCTGTCCTTGCTATATCAACTTACCGAAGACAATTTACATACACTTTGCTACCATAGAATAAGCTATTACAAATAAATTTAATGTCATTGTCATCACTCTTATTGGCATTGAAAGTATGAGCATAAAAATACTCAGATTTTTTCGGATGACCTTATCAACAACTTCTAAATACGCTTATATGACTATCCTCTGGTTATTTGGTAAGACCTGTGTTAATCATGGCAGTAATATTTTTGCAGCCCTCTGTTGTGGTTTTTTAGACTTAATAAGTTAAACGATTTTGTGTTATGGAAGTTTTATATTAATGCAGAGATACTTTTACACTATTTTATTATAACAAACAATATTTTTCTTTAATGATCTAACGCCATCTTTTTAATCCCCTTTTATTTTCAGTATAGTATAATGTACTCTGTGCCTTTTATACAGAGTAATAGTGATGCGTCCCTCACTCATGAGTCGCTTCAAATGAGGTCCTCACCGAGAACGATTGAAAGAGTTACTCATTTTTCAAACATGAGGCGCTTCATTCAACTACTCGTTCGAAAAAAGAGTATGAATGAAAAACTCGTAACGCGCGCCTCGCATACTTTGCAATACGATTCGCGAGGGAATGAGTGAGTGAGTATTGTGAATGAGTAACTCGGAATGTGAGTGATAATGAACTTTATGTCTTACAACATAAGACATAATATTGCTAGTTAAACTCCAATGCTTATTATTAACGCGCGCAAAATCACGAGTGAAAAATAACTATGCGTATGAGAGAGACGTCAATATTGGGCGCGAGGAGCCGAGGTACCTCGGCTCCTCGCGCGGACGCGCGAGTACCTAGCGAGTGAGGCGACTCGCAATCGGATGGTATCATTCGACGCGGCGTCGGGCCACTTCGGCTATCTTCGTAACTCGTGCATCGCGCGTGTCGCGATTGCTATGTTCCTCACTTCAAACGAGGTGTACCTCGTGAGGACCTCACGAGGGAAAATGATGTACTCCCTCATCCTCATTTGAAATCGACGAGTTACCCATGACTACAGAGTAATGTTGCCATAGGCTGATTCAAATTTCTATATCAAATTCTTTAAATCGATAACAATTCCCTCCCTAATTTGTTATAGAAATAAATTACTGTTAACATATTACAAACAATTACTAAAATCTATATCTTTATACAGAATTACTCAATCATTACAAAATTATTAAATTCAGAATCTATAAACTTTGTAACTGTTTCATTGGGTAAATATTTGGTCAATATGTCAGCTTCTTGCTCTTTAGAATATACAAATATAGGGTTGATAACTTTTGCCTCATATTCTTCCTTTACAAAGAAATATTTTCTATTTATATGTCTTGAGTGATTACTTTGCTTAGGGTTCTTTATCCAATTAATTAATGCTTGACTATCTGTTTTAATATCTACTGGCTTGTTGAAAAGGTCTTCCTGCTTTATATCCTCTAGTAAATTAATATACCATTTAATCTCACAGGTACATTCACAAAATGACAGTAATTCTGATTCCATTGTAGACAGTGCTACAATCCTTTGTTTGTTACATTTCCAATTTATAATATTCTTGCCAATTTTAATAAAATATCCACCAAATGATTTTGCATCTTCTGTAGTGCACCAGCTTGCATCAGATGTTCCATTTAACTTACCATTATCATAAGTAAATTCCAGACCAATATTTTGTGTACCTATAAGGTATCTAAATACTCTTTTAATTGCCTTCCAGTGTTTCTCTCTAGGGTCCTTGTTAAATTGAGATAAATATGACACGGCAAATGATATAATTATCTGGTCTTGTTCCTGTTGTTAAATACATTAATGTTCCAATAGCTTCTTGATATTGTATTTGAGGTACTGACGGAGAGTCTGATATATTTTGAAGATCTTCACCGATGATGCCAGGGGTTTTGACTGGATTAGAATCTTTCATGTAGTATTTTTCTTATATAATCCTTTTGATGAATAATAATTTTTGATCCTTCTTTTACAATATTCATTCCCAAAAATGTATTATTCTTAGTAACTTCTCTTAAACTAAAAATTTTAGATAGTCTTGAAACTATATTATTTATGTTATCATTTGTATTAGCAATAATCATAAAATCATCAACATAAGTTGCTATGATAAGATATACATCTTGATCTTTATATATAAAAGTACATGGATCTGACTTCAATTGACTTAAGTTCTCCTTCTTTAAGATTTTACATAATTCTTCATACCAACATCTTCCAGATTGTGGCAATCCATAAATACTTTTACTGACACAGTATACTTTGTTTTCATCTTTTATATATCCTGGGGGTTGTTCTAAATATATTGGCTCTTCTAAATGAGCATTTAAGTAGACAGTTTTTACATCAAAAAATCTTATTTTGTAATTTTTATATGCTGCGACTGATACTAGTGTTCTGAAAGTTGCCAATCTCATTACCTACTGGGCTAAATTCTTCTGCATAGTCTTTTCCTTTAGTTTGATTATAACCTGCTGCTACTAATCTTGCTTTATATTTAAAATCTAAATTGCCTTGATTCTTTTGAAAATCCAACGACTCTTAATAACCTTTTTATTTTTAGGTCTTTCAACCAACTTCCAAACATCATTGGCTTCCATTGAACCGAGTTCTTCTATCATGGCGTTTCGCCAAAACTGTTCTTCTTTAGTTTTGATTGCCTCTTCAAATGTTTTTGGAGGTATCTTCTTGTGTTGAATAGACTTGATAATCTTGTAATTTCTTTGGAGGTTTTCTATTTCTTATTCTTCTTTCTTCAGGTTCATTAATCATTACTTCTTCTATGTTTTCAGGTGTATGTTCTACATCTTCTACTTCTTCTTCTTGACACTCTTCTAGAATATCGAGGTCATCTATGTTGTCATTTTCATCAATTACTTCTAGCTGATTATTTATTTCTTTATTAAAGTTTTCTTGTATTCCAAAATTTCCTTCATTAAATATAACATCACTAGTTTCATGTATTTTATTTTCTACTTGACTGTATATCCTTTAAGCTCTACGTTCTCTCGAATATCCAACATGTATTCCTTGTTTTCCTTTGGGTTCCAATTTATGTCTACAGGGTTATTGGGTAAGTCGACCTAGATCCGTTAAGGCCTGAAACTGAGTTAAGCGGGCGCCCGCCACGGGCAGCCGTCGCGTGTCAACGCGCGTGGACACGCGGGCGGGCTCCGTTGGAACGCGACGGTGCCCGTCGCGTGTTCCCTTCGCGGAGGCCGGATTATTTTATGGACGCAGTGTCGCTATTTCAATTTTAACGGTGTGCATGGAGAGCTTATATATTATTACATAGCACAACGACAATGAGTAACAAACAAGAAACGACAGCCAAGCCAGTAAGCCCGTTTAATGAATCTAGGTTGCTGTGCGGGCCCCGCGCGTGCCCCCGCGACGGCTGCCTTCGTCCGGAGGCGGGCCCCGTTGCGCGGGTGCGGGGCGCGCTTACCCGCGACGGACGCCCGCGCAGTTCCCCGTGACGTATCACTTTTGTATGAAACCGCGCGGGCGTCCGCTTAACTCAGTTTCGGGCCTAAGAGGTGGTAGTTCCCATCATTTCTGACTGATCTGACTATGAAACACCCCACCCTAAACCTAACCGTTTTCGAGATATTGGACTTAGGTTTTTTTAAAAAATATCCCGATTTCTTAACTATAGCCTATTTTTTTTGTATCCTATGCCTTTTATTTTTTTTTAATTCTGATTTTTGTGTGCCAGATAAGTTTGTATATAATTCTCAACCCAAAAAGTGCAAGTATCTGAACCAATGGGATCGTAGTAGACGATTGATACCGTAAAAAAGTAATTAATTTGAAAAAAAAAAAATTGTTTCTTTTAGTAATATTTAAAAAAAAATCTATGGCGTTAGTTCTGCAGATGTTTTAAATAATATCTACGTTCCATTAGCTATCCAACAAGGTATCACAAGCTAGGGTCTTATCACAATTATTCATAGAAAAAAAATCGATAAAAGGCTCCCAGGTAGTAAAAAAAAACAATGGTACTTAATTAAACTTCTCTTTTGGGCCAGGAAACGAAATAAAACAATACAAATAATTATTAAACAACATTTATTTAAATTTATAAATCTTGTTCTACATGGCCGCCTCTGTTTCACACACTCTCATTCGGTGTCTTAGTCCGCTTTTAACTACTACAGTCGTTAAGTCTCTTCGAATTTCGTCAGCAGCCTCAATAATCTTCTGTCTTAATATGTCAATAGTTTCAATTGGATTATTCTCATTGTAGACTAATGTCTTCATGTGTCCCCACACATAAAAATCCATGGGAGTCAGGTCAGGACTTCTTGCTGGCCACGGTATGGGTCCACCTCTTCCGATCCACCTATTAGGATACTCGTTGTCTAGCCATTCCCTGACCCCTCTTCTGTAATGTGCAGTGCAGGGCAACCGTCGTGTTGGAACTTCATGTTTCTAATCAGATTTAGGGGTAAATCCTCTAATAAATTTGGTAACTCTTCTCTTAGAAAATGTTCGTAAAATTCTCCGTTTAAATTATCAGGTAGAAAGAAGGGCCCATTTTAACGATTTTGAGCCCATTTTCCATTTTAACGATGCTCGACGTGCAAGTTTCTCCACTTTGCCACGACAATATCCTCGAACAAAATTCTTCCACTTGTTTGGTTTTCTCCAACCACGTGCAGGTTCTGACACGTTTAACTTTTGTACGTCTAACCACGCTCTGCTACCAAATTGTTGTGGTTTTTTAGACTTAATAAGTTAAACGATTTTGTGTTGGAAGTTTTATATTAATGCAGAGATACTTTTACACTATTTTATTATAACAAACAATATTTTTCTTTAATGATCTAACGCCATCTTTTTAATCCCCTTTTATCTCTGATGAAGGAATACTATGGATATGCTGTAAAAAAATGTTAAATGAAAAGTCTAAATCTGAGCTAATAAGGATAGTGTCATCTTTGTCTAGCATATGTTATTAAAGAGAGATAACTATATGATTATCTGTTCTTCTTAGTTGCAATTTCGTCTGTCATTTTATTTGCGTGGTCGATCCGCCATTTTAGTCTGCCGTCGTTGACTGCTATAATTGGACAATTGGTTTGAATGTAGTGTTGTAATCAAACATCTTATCGATGTTTTTTAATAATACTCTTATAAATGTATTTTGTTGTGCACAGATTATCTGAAAACGAAAATAGAAAAAGAATTTGGTTGGAAGCCATAGGACAAGAAAATTTAAGAACAAATGTTTTAGAGAAGATATTGGTTTGGACATTTTAATGAAAGTGCATTTAACAAAACTCTTGAAATCGTAAGACTTAGAGATGATACAGTGCCATGTCTGTTTCAAAGAGTAAGTACCTATCTAGTATATTTTGTAATTCAAAACAAATACATAATGCTTAACAATCCACGCAGCATTACCCTATCATTATCAAGTCATCCGAGAGCTAATACACAAGGCATTGGGTCCCATTCAACAGATATTTATTGATTACATCCAGTTAAGTTTTTCTCTACTTCGTAAACATAATAATTATCATTAGTCAATGTTTCGTCATAATTATAATTTCAGGAACAATCTTCAGATCAGCACCAACCTTCATCGTCAAATAATGCTGAATATTCCTCAGGCAAACAGCATAGTTTGGTATGTGATGTTTCCAATTAATTCAAATATTGCAAGAATATAAAATAATGCTCACAGAATTGATTAAACATAATATGGTTGATATTATTGTTTTAGGGCTATGTACTCAAAGTATGTTACAAGTAAAGTTTCAAGCCAGAAGAAAAAAAATAAATGCCTCACTGAATCTGTCTGTCGACAAAAAATAAAAATGGCAACACTTCAAGAAATCACTAAAGACCTTAAGATGGCAAACAGTTTTCATGTGTAACCATTACACATGAAAACTGTATAGCATTGGAACAATGCAGGTATCTAAAAACAAAGGCTTACCTTTAGAAAGGCAATACAGTGAGGAAGCCATAAATAAGTATTTGTTAATGTTAATGAAAAGTATTGTGCAAACTTATATGAATTTACATTTCAAATATGTTGTAAAAAAAAATACAAAGAAATTGTCTTTTCGAAATTATCATAACAACGTTATTTTATTCCGCAAGGAATGAAAAAATTACAGGCTGTACATGAATATAATTTTAATAAAATAAAGACGTTTCCTCTATCTTATTTGGTTTTATTTATAAAATCCTGCATTCCCCCCAAACATCCAGATATCCTAGTAAACGAGCAATTCTTATGCAGGACGACTTATTTATATAGGTCAGTACCTACTGGAAATGTAATTATGAATCATGATCTCTAAAATACCGTTTTGTGGTTTAAATACCGACTGCCCCATACATATCGATTTAAATGACCCACCCTGTATATGCCCGGACGATCTGGAAAACGGCTCAACGATTTTGATGTAGGTTCCAGAAAATGGACATTTTGGACCAAAAATAAGAGTATCCATTTTGACATTATTTCCAGCTTTGACTGTAAAAGCATCAGTATAACCCAGACAATCCGCTGAATATCGTCAATAATTTATTTAGGTTATTGCGTGTGTGCAGCGAGTCTAAGAAACGAATGTCCGCGTCCGTGGCGTCACGCTTACGCATGCGCCGCCGTCCTTGTTCATTTGTCATATCGACAATCGAGGGGTAAAATATACTGTGGTACAACACTAGTCAGCCATTTTACTTGCCGTAGGTATGCACGTTTTTTTTGTAGGTAAGGCAGTTCCATATATTTCCTTGTTCTGAGCCTTTTATACAGAGTAATGTTGCCATAGGCTGATTCAAATTTCTATATCAAATTCTTTAAATCGATAACACCCTCCAGACTACAACTATCATAATTAACACATTAATTTGATTGAGTTATAGCATTATATTAAATGTGGTTATAGTAACTAAATAAAAGCTCGATCAAATTGTCTAGTCTTGGTAATACATAAATTTGCCTAAACCTAGTAGTAAAAGAAAATAAAATCAAATTACCCACAAGGTGAACATGAAAATATATAAAATATAATGTAGATCGTAGCGACAATGCTACGCAAATGGGGAACGGTGGTGCTGGGAAGTTTATTTTGTATTTTAAACACAATTTTAACAGATGGCGCTGTTCCGATTATCCACGGTCCCTTAGCTCAGCGACGCGATTAAATGCCCAAGCTACGGCTTGCGCATACCGTATTATTGATGCTGTGGGTAGTTTTTTATTTTAAATTTATCGTACACTGAACTACCATGACAGTTGGATTCAGGTATGTTAAGCCTAGTAATTTAGTAAAGTAGCGAGTGTGCGAACACAAAAAATAGTAGTAGCAAGTCGAGTCGATCCATTGTACTTGTTTTTATGGGGCGGCAAACAAATCCGAACCTGTTTATTTGTCGAGTTCATGTCGTTTTGCTGGAGCGAAGAAATTACTTAAATATCTAATACCTAAATGTTTTGCCAAATAGAAACATTCTCAAACTATCGAAGTATTCTTTGAGTTATTCCAATGCTAATTTCTTTAATTAGTGTCTCCTAGCTTATCTCTTCTATCGATAGATTTTCGTACCCTTAACATCTTTTTCTTCATCACACAAATTTCCTCATTCACCTCTTCTAAAAGTGCGTCCGTTCATCCTGCAAAACACCACTCGCTTGTGTACCTACTGTACTGGACCGTGGCCTGGACAATATTATGTAACTCAGTATTACTTTTTTGTTCCTAACGAAAATGCGTTAAAAATCGATGCCTTCGGTACCGCTTCTTCTGTTTAACTCAGCACCGTCCGCTTCCTTTCTGTTCCGCTTAATATTTATAGAAATAAGTCAAAAAAGGTACTTGAGTGCCTCTTATTTTATTAAGGCAAAATGTGTAAAAAAGGTTTCGTCGTCGCTTTATTACTTTTCGGCGGCACAGGTATTTGAGTGCCTCTTCTTACTTTGTAGTTTTTTTTGCAGAAAATATTGAAAGTGTGGCGGTATCCGCACATAATAAATGTCACGTGACCGCGAGTGCTGAATCGCGATATCGAAATGTTCACAGCAAGTGACTATATATACCACATCCAATACGATACCGTTGGACAGCTGTCCGCCAGGCAATACCACTGAGCCTGGTTGGAGGATCCTCCCTTTGTGGTGGAGGAACATCACACCCTGTTCCTCTACATTGGTGACCCCGACGTGATCAAAACACGCAGCATCACCCCCACTCACTGGAGAATCTCACCGCTCCACCGCGCACCTCGACTCACTGAGGAATTAGCGGCACACAGTCTCGACTCACTGTAGACTCAGCGGAATTCAGTTCCGACTCACTGGAACTCTCATCGACCTCCGGTCTTGGAGGGGAGTGATGTGGCGGTATCCGCACATAATAAATGTCACGTGACCGCGAGTGCTGAATCGCGATATCGAAATGTTCACAGCAAGTGACTATATATACCACTTCCAATACGATACCGTCGGACAGCTGTCCGCCAGGCAATACCACTGAGCCTGGTTGGAGGATCCTCCCTTTGTGGTGGAGGAACATCACACCCTGTTCCTCTACAAAAGTACTACTAAACTTGTACTTTTCGACATTTCTGAAAAAAAGTAGCAACCGAAAAAGTACTTATAATACCAAAACTAAAAAAAAGTTTACCGACCGCTTTAAGGAACCAAATTAATATTTTTTATTATATTGCGATTAAAGAAAATAAGTAATTTATGGAGGATTTTTTATTTCGATTACGGGCCCCGGCGGATGTAGAAAGTAGGAGTGGAGGGACGGGACACTACTGTGATGATTCCCCTTTTATAGTACCCACCACTATGATAGCCTTGTACCCACCGTTCTTTCGATACGAGCGATTTTAGCTATACAAAATTAGGAAAACTTCTACTTTTTCTCTACTAGGTACTAACTTTTTCTAATATCTGAAACTATTACGGATAGTCCGAAATAACTTCTCCACTTTACCAACTTTACCTAAAATGTTTACGATTTGCCTTAGAAACGTAAAAAAAAACAAGTATTCGTATCCAATCGTGCAATATTATTTTATTATTTGTATTTTTACCAGTCTTTAAGTCTCTAATAGTAGAATTAGCCCTTAATATTAAAAATCAGGACCACGGGTAGGGTATGAAGAAATGGCCCAACGTTTAGGCTTAGGAGTTGAAAAGCGTGATCGTCTGCAGTCAACATGTTTTTCAGCTGTGGACCTATGTCTGCTACGCACAGGACTAAGTGATGCTGTCGTTTCTTCGTCTTGGTAGACCATCTCTTTATATGTATTTATAAATCTGTCATCTAAAGCCTGAGTGGAGCAACAACATGTTTCAACACAATGATTGCAGGCTCTATCAGTAAAATTCATGTTAAAGTTCGTGCCCACCATAGTTTGAACTCCTTTGGCGCGGAGTCTGCATGTAGACATGCATGGTTTCTTACGCTGACGTACATTTGTCTCGCATATATGATCAGATTTCAGAGGCCCTGATATGATAGTGTTGATGGACGAATCTAGAAAGGTTTTCCTTAAAACTGTTTCTCTAGACTTCAGCCTTCTAAACACAGCCCTATTTCCACTGGCATTAGGTGGTCCTAAAGTTCGGATTACCTTCTCTTTCTCAACAATAACGTCTCTCCTTGCCTTAACATCATCCCTACTCGGTCGATAACTTCGGCCTGTCTTTGTAGTTGTGGGAGATTCGTATCCTTCTGCTTCTGTAGGGTAAATGTTCAAAACAGGCTCTAGAACATCTTTAAAGATTTGACCCGTAGGCATTGATTCTAACTTAGTTTTTTTACCTTCTTAAACTGTCGTATAACCATCTCACTAGTATGCAAATTTAAAGATTTTAATCTACATTATTGAACATTTATTAACATTTTTATTGATTTGGTTTATTACTTCTGAATACTAGAATGATACCATTTTCTGCTTTAACGGCGTGAAATCACGAAATCACATCGTTTTCATATTTTTGGCAGATTCTGTCAAACTGATGTAATTTAATCAAATTAAAACCAAGGACGTTTAAAAAAATAAGTCTATGATATCGGCGCTTATAACTCAGGCTATTTTTTTCGACGTATCGACCATAGGAGTGAACCCGTGAGAGAAAGTTTGCTTGTTTAATAACTATGATCTCGGGAATTACTAGTCGAATTTATCTGAGTTTTATAATAGTATTCTTCTGAAACGTTATTAGGTAATTTTAGGCGTACCTACAGAAGCAGCTATTAGTTAATAAAATTAATTTCACGTGAATAAACTCGCGAGCAATAGGCAACAGTTATATAACAATAATATTTATAATCTTTCCAGATCCATAGCATTGACTAAATAAAAAAAGGCAGGACTGAGTGTCTTGAAACACTTACTGAAGCACCCCTAATAAGTCACACGTACACACAGAACACACACATTGACACAATAGTAAGTCAATCGCCTGCCATTACGCCAAAGAGTATACTAATATATCATTACGCTTTGGACTGTGCTGTTGCTCGGATGCTCAAGTAAAATAATTAAAAATGCCGTCTTGTGTTGTGAAAAGCTGCCGAAACCATAGCGCCTCGACAAAAAAAACCAGGGGATCACTTTTCATAGGTAAGCAAGTAATATATTCAGTTTATTGCCGAAATTATATTGTTTTCGTAAAAAATTATACCAAAACTATCAGTGTTGACAGTCAATAAATATTTTCATTTACCCTGAATTTGGGTAAATATTTTTTAGTAGTATAATATAAATTTTAGTATAAATTATTATTCTGTTTTATAGATTTCCTGCTGCAAACGACGCATGGAAAAATTATTGGATAAAAATAATTAGAAACTGCAGAAATGATAACAGTTGGTATCCAACAAAATATAGTGTAGTCTGCAGTATACACTTCGAGGAAATTGATTTATATAAAACAAAAGGTGGACTTATTCGCAATGTCAGCTTTGCCGTACCAAAAAAAGGTAAAACAATAGTATATTGTTTTAAATAAAGTATTAAATTAATAAATAACAGTACTTAAATCTAAAACTTTTTATTTCTTAGTTTAGTTTATTATTATTTTTTTTTTTTTTTGCCAATATTTTTTTGAAATATTGAAAAATCGCATGTAAGTGAATCTAAGCTTCGTGATTGTTGGTTTAGTTTAACTTTGATATTTTATTTGGTTTGTACATTTTGTTGACGTTTACAAGCACTTTCTGATAGTTTATGTAATAAAGAATTTTTGATTTTGAATTGTTTTTTATTATTTTGATAACTGCCATAACTTACCCTACTATCTGATTTCGGCTTCACGTCCTAAACTGGGCAGTCTGGGACACCCTGTATATCACTAAAGCATCTTGACTATCTAAGAGTCAGGAAGCGCCGTAGGAGTCGTAATTTTAAATTATTTTCCAAAAACTGGGTAGCTGCACTAAAGCATCTTCGCTGCCTTGCGTCAGGAGTACCCAGAGCAACGAATTTTGTACATATTCCCTTAATAAAAACAAACAACTTCCACCTGCAGGGCCGCATCGACTGCTAGAAATATAAAATAACTTTGTTTTGAAATTCAAACAAAGTTGTTTTATATTGTTTGGTTTTTGGCCAAGGTATAAAACTACCTTTATCATGTTTGATGGTAAAAAGCAGCAAATAAAAAACTATAAGAATAAAACCCTAAAATATTTATTTAAATTATTGTGAAAATGTGGGTAATATTTCTCATGTCTGGTAACCCCTAACACACGCACACATAAACAGACCACCGCCATTTTGGTGCTTCCATCATTTTATAAGTGACATTCTCTCCTGCTTTTTTTATGTACTCTATGATCCATAGTATGTATTGTGCATGTGGAAGTTCCTTGGTATTGCGTTCACAGAGTTAATCATGTAAAAATTGTATAGCGGTGGTGCCGCGCCGCCCGCGTTGGTGCCACCGGTTGCCGGTAGCAATATAGTTGGAGTCAGTTGTATAAAAAAGTACAACTTAATAATTTAAGTTTCTCCCTCAGAACAACGTTTTTCTGAGGTTTTTTTTTTTTTTTTTTTTTTTTATGGCAATCAGCCGATACTATCAGCAAATTCTGCCAGTGTCATGTAATGGCTACACATGGGATTTTGAGACTAAAAATATTTATATTTACAACATAGTCATAGTAGATACATTTGGCGTCCAGTGATGATTGGATCTAGAACAACACAAATATTATTGTTAGTAAATAAACTATAA
Organism: Hypena proboscidalis; assembly: GCA_905147285.1. NCBI lineage: Eukaryota > Metazoa > Arthropoda > Insecta > Lepidoptera > Erebidae > Hypena > Hypena proboscidalis. Next base: position 7,349,526 of record LR990147.1, read on the forward strand.
AATAACATGAACAGTACAGACACAGTATACAATACATATTATAATTTTATATTGTTAACTGAAATAAATTTAATAAAAGCATTAATCATCTGGGGGTCTGGAAAAAAGGAAAGGAGGTGACGGACATTAACAGGTTTATGGATTTTTAATTTAGAAATGACTTGATCAAAAGTGAAAGCGCGGTTCAACCGACAATCAAGGAAGATATGGTCAAGGGTCCCATCCGCGAGACCACACTCACACAATGAATTGTCCCGGACTCTAATTTTATTTAAAAAAACAGGAGTGCAGCAATGACCGATCCGTATTCTACACAGCACTGAAGTAACCGTTTTTGGAACTTTCTTATACTTATAAAACCAAGGTTTAACTGGAACTTCAGGCTGGATTGATGCATATAAACGACCCTTGGTTTTACTCGACTCCGACCATGCTGCCTGCCAAGAATTATGTAAATCAGCTTTCGCGGAATGTAGAAGATCGTACACTTGGACGGAGTAATGTTTGCGGTCAGCAGTGTCGCTGCTAACAGCAGCCTTGGCTGCAGCATCCGCGCACTCATTACCCCTAATGCCCATATGAGACGGAATCCAAACCAACACTACATCAACATTTCTCAAGTGGCAGTTATATAAACACTGTTTCAGTTTTGAAATAATAGGGCTACGCAATTTGTCAGAGAAAGGACTCTTCATGATAGCCTCTAAAGCACTTTTGGAATCGGAAAAAATTACTGCCTTTGTGATGTTACTGTGGGATTCAATATACAAGCTGGCCTCAAGAATACCAATGCATTCTCCCGTAAACACAGACGTTTCTGGAGGACACTGGAACTGAAGAAAGATCTGTGAGCTGGGACAATATACAGCAATTCCAGTTTTACCCTGTGAAGATAGTTTAGAAGCATCAGTGAAGAACCTGAAGTAATCAGGCCATTTCTCGCTCATGATCGCACTAAATTGATCATTTGCATGATGTGAGGAGCGATCTATGTTTATGTGAGGGATAAAATTTGGACAAAAGTTTATTATATTAAGAGATTGACTGTACAACGGAAGTTTGCTGAGCTGTTCTACAGGAGAATTTTCTTCTAATGAATTAATTTTACCTAATGAATTTAATATTAATGGTAGTTCTTTATGTCTCCAATATCCGTGTTGGTTCCAAAGGTCTTTCAGGCAATTAAGCTTTGACAGTAGCTCATGATTACGAAGCAAGTATGTTTTAAAAAGAAATCTGTCTGCCAAATACTGCCTACGGAGAAGAAGAGGAGGGTCACCACTCTCAACCTGCAACGCATTAATTGGTGTGGATCTCATACAACCAAGAACGATACGCAGAGATTTGGACTGAATTACTTCAAGCTTCTTCAAAGCGACCTTACTACATGGCTCAAGCAAAAAAGTGCCATAGTCTAACCGACTCCTGATTGTGGCATTGTAAATGAGTTTGAGAGAAAACGGATGGGCTCCCCACCAAACACCAGCTAGAGCTCGCAACATATTAATGTTTCTCTCACATTTGCTCACTATGTAGTTGAGATGGAAAGCACCTGTTAATTTGGAATCCAAAATGACACCCAGAAATTTCACTCTATCTACAACCTTGATGGGAGATCCTTCAATTTCTAGGTGAACATCGGGAATTGATCTTTTACGCGTGAAAACTACTACGGAGCTCTTAGGAGCGGACAGCCCAAGACCATGAGCAGTAAGCCAGTTATTCAATGAATCAAGGGAAACCTGCATTGATGGTATAGCTTCTTGAATAGAACTATGGGATATGTACAAGCACAGATCATCCGCATATTCCAGGATTCTACAGTCGAGATTAAGGGAACTGTGTAAATCAGAGGTGTAAATGGCATATAACAGGGGACTTAGAACGGACCCTTGGGGGAGACCGCGCCAGAGTGTCCGGGGAGCAAACTTCTCACCGGGAATGTGGAGGTTAACCGAACGCCCAGTCAGAAGATTACATATACAATGAATGATCTTCGCTGGAATACTCATCTGGCGTAATTTACTCCTGAGTACAGCGAGAAGAACACTGTCGTATGCAGAGGAAATGTCTAAAAAGACCGCAATGACCGAGTCGTTGGCACTAAATGCAATACGAGCATCCGTAACAAACATAGAGATACTGTCCATGGCACTAAAACCCTTACGGAATCCGAATTGAGTTCTACTCAAAAGTCCCCTGCTCTCCACATACCACTCCAATCTATTTTTAATAAGGTGCTCTAAAATTTTGCTAATGGTTGGGGATAGGGCAATAGGACGATAGCTTTCTACACTATCAGGGGATTTACAAGGTTTAAGTAATGGGATGACAAGTTGAGATTTCCAGCTCTCAGGAACGGTGGAAGAGTTATAAAAGTAATTAATTAGGTTAAGGAAATATTGACGGAAACAGGGACCCGACCTTTTAAAGAAGGAGTATGGAAACCCATCTATCCCAGGGGCAGAGTCATGAACGTGGTTAAGAACTGTCTCTAATTCAGACAAACTAAAAGGACTATCTAATGGATCACTAGGGTTACAAATATAAACTAAATTGGAAGAATAGGGGGTTTCGTTAATAGAAGGAACAAAAGGGGGAGCTAATTTATTAAAGAAACTTTCAGCAATATTGAGAGAGATATTTGGAGAGTTACAAGGAAAGCAACCACGTTTGAATCTTTTAAATCTCTGCCAAACAAGGGAAGAAGGGGAAGAAGGGGATAGGGAATGACAAAATTTTTTCCAGCCCTGATATTTCTTTTTTTTTAATAGGCGTTTCGACTTAGCCAAAGTATGTTTGTACTCTAGAAAGTTCTCCATGGACATATTGTCAATGTATTGCTCTTCAGCTGTATTCCGAGCTTTTATTATTTCAGAGCAATCCTTATCCCACCATGGAGGAGAAGATATTTTACCTGAGGCTGAATTCTTCAAGGGGATAGATTCGTCTGCGGCTTCTGAAATTGCAGTTGAAAAAAGAGACAAACACACAAGTGCGTTTTCTGAAGATATATCAGGCAGGACATGGATTTCGTCTTCTAATCTTTGACGGTAATCATCCCATTTGGCATCTGAAGACCGATATTTCAATAAAGGTGTTTTGTCCTTATGAGGCAATGATCTATTGAAAAAGGTTGTGCAGATTGGATAATGGTCACTTCCATATGTTAAATTAAGACGTTCCCAATCAAGAGAACTAGCTAATGTTGATGTACAAAGGGTAAGATCAACACAGCTTTTGTTCTGACCAAGCCGGGGTAGTCTAGTAGCAGAACCATCATTGAGGACACATAATCCCATTTCATCCATCAAATCAGACAGATCGCACCCAAAACTATCATAATAATCAGATCCCCACAGAGCATGGTGGCAATTAAAATCACCCAGTAGAATGATAGGTTTAAATAAAGTACATAAATTACTTAAATAATGGATACATGAAGGGTCTGGTGCTGGGATATAAATAGAAACAAAATTAATACCTAGGATATTAACACCTATGGCATTAATTTCATCACCATGTGGGGGTAAAGGGAGAAGGATTGGACTAAACACATTACTTACAAGTATAGCACTACCGGCATAACCATCTGAACGGTCATCCCGATAGGTGCAATAGCCAGGAAAATTAAAATGAAGACCTGGCATAAGCCAGGTCTCACAGACAGCAAAAATTGCTGGTTTATGGTAATTAATTAAATATGTAAATTCATGTTTTTTAGGGAGTGCGCTTCTGGCGTTCCACTGGAGGAACTTTAGACCCATGGTGGATGGAAGGAATTAATCTAATGATGTTACTGGCAACGTGTTCTGGTATATTAAATTTGGACAGTAGGGAAAGGAGAAGGGAGAGTTCAGAAATAAAGTCATCTGAGGAGTTACCCTCAGATGAGATGGCGTTACTGTTAGACAGTGCACAACCATTATTAGAGGGGGAAAAGGAATATCCACGAACTAGGTCTCGGTGGGCTTGATGATCGTACCCAGGAGGGGGAATGGAACGAGGTTTAGGGTTAATTAAAACAGTTTTTCTGTATGAGGTTGTAGTGGGAGTGGGAACAGGGCGGGACCTTGGAGGGGTAGAGGGAGAAAGAAAGGATGATGGAGAAGATGAAGCAATATCTGCAAAAGATCTGTAAATAGTAGAGGAAGGGAAGAATTTAGAGGCTTCAACGTAAGAAATATTTTTTTCTGCCATGGCAGTTTTAATATTTTTTTGCCTCATAAACTCTGGGCAGAGTTTACTGGTTGCATGATGAGAACCTGAGCAATAAAAACATGATACATCCTCTACTGTGCAACCTTCTCCAGAGTGCTCACCACCGCAACGGTAGCACTTTGGTTTCGATCGACAGTTTGTCTTTGTGTGACCAAACTTGCAACAAGAAAAACATTGAATAGTAGGGAAGTGATATATTTCAACTGGAAGAGAATTATAAAAGCAAAACACACGCTCTGGGCGGACCTGACCATCAAAAGTTAGTATGACAGTGGAAGTGGGCTTCCACTCAGTGTTACCATCTTGCGAAACCTTGCGGTTTAGGCGTCTGACTTTGATAATTGAACCACCATTGGGAACTGTGAGGTTCTCTAGAATTTCAGTATCAGTCCAGTCATTAGGAACACCCTTAACAACTCCCATCCTAGTAATATTATAAGTGGGGATAGAACAAGAAAAACCTTTATCCTGAATCAGTTTATTTCCCAAGAAAACATTAGCATCTTCAGGAGCTTTGAATTCAACCGAAATGCGGTTTCTACCAACTTTTTTTACTCCATCAGGCAGAACATTTTTGACGTTTAATTGCAACATTAGTTGGCCAAACTTCAGAGGGTGAAATGTTGTGCCTGACGCCGGGTTGGATTCCGCGACTGATACATGTACTAAAAATGGGGCAATATCCAAGGCGGAATATCTTGAACGGCTGAATCGGGTGGCCACATCGGGTTTAAGTTGTTTAGGTGTAGATGAAACACCATCATCGTTGTCGATTGGACCACGCTTTCTACTTACTGATTCTATTTGTTCAAAATTGGATAATGAGGAAGTCAAGACAGGGGAATATGTAAATACGTCAGGGGAAACATCGGACTGGTTGGTGACATGGTTTGGATCTGGCGGGCGGCCAAGAGGCTGTTCGTCAACCTCCATGGTCGCCCGGCATAGACCGCGTGGAAGCAAAGTTAAGTAATTGACTTACCAATGCAAAGTTAACACACAAACAACACACACAAAAAATAAACGAAAACAAACAGTTAATTAACACCAAAAATCACACCAATTTAAACTTTTCAAGCTCAAAAAAGTGAGAAAAATTCTACCACATGTGTTCGTCATAAACACTTACCGGCGAAAATGTACTCTTTTTCTGAGGTTTCTCCCTAAGCCGTTGAGTGTCAAGTGTCACTACTGTCACTAGAGTCAAAATTGTCAAATTGTGAAAATGGTTATTGTTTTTGTTTGTTTACAAAATGGATAGCCTTCAAAATGATGACAATCAGATTTGTTGGCTATATAAAAGGATAATCTAAAAAAAATATTATGCAACTGCCGCACGATTTAAAATATTAGAGCAAAACTTCAGCAGTTTTTGATATAAAGATGTGGATATTTGGATACGGATCTTTAGTTTGGAAGGCCGACTTTGTTTATGAATACAAAATTGTAGGTTACATAAAAGGTTACCTTCGGAGATTCTACCAGCATAGTATTGACCACCGGGGGGTTCCAGAGAAGGTAAGAGGCTCAGTACCTAAAAACTTATTGCTAAAATATTTTTACAACATTAAGTATAATTATCGGCCAATGTTTATTTATTAATTTGTTATTTGGAATTAATCATAATAATAATAATGTTGCTTTGTTTGTTACTTTATTATTTTATTTGAACAAAACCTCAAAAAAGTACATTTTTGCATCAGCTCAGAATCTTTCTTCTTAATTTTCACATTTGTCTTGATTTTACATTATGTCTCTCTCTTCCTGGCCATTATTAATCCCATCCAGTGGTTAGCCTTCCTAGTTTTCTCTCTCCACTTCGCTCTATCGACGTCTGTGTCTATTGATTTTACATAACTTACTTCATAGAATAAGGGTAGAGTTAATAAACTTAAAAACCATAAACAAAACAAAAGAAAAGAAAAATCCTATAAATATTTTGCCCACTAGGAATTGAAGTGAGATGTTGCATAGCCTAACCACTAGACCCATGGAACTACTTATTACTGACATCCATGTTGTTCATTTAAATACAGAGATTTTTCACAATATTTTTATGAACTTGCAATGCATTTCACGACTTACATTATCATTCCAGCCGGGCCGGGTAGTAACTCTAGTAAAAAGTGAAGATCCCGCAAGCGCAGTTTGGGGAGTAGCATATAAGATTAGAACAGAAGATATAGAAGAAGTCACAAAGCACTTGGACTTTAGAGAAAAGAATGGTTACTCCAAGAAGACTGTCACATTCCATCCAAAAGATGTGCATAAGCCTTTTCCATTGACTTTGTATGTTGCTACAGAGGACAATGAATCTTATGCAGGTAAGATATTGGAGATAATTTTTTGTTACATAATAAACATACAATTTTGATTACCCAGAAGCATGCGGAAGAGGTGAACAACACCCACACTTCACCCATCACCCACGTTATGTTGAGGGCCCATTGGATAGGGGGTAAGCCTATCGCCATCCACCGGGTACTATTCCAACTGCATGTTGCTATTGTGAATTTCCAAATTTCACAAATAACATGTGAACTTTCTGTTCTGTTTCTTGCGGAGAGAGGCGCATAGGCTAACTACTAGACCACAGAGGCAGTCAATTTCTTTTTATTGTACTTTTAACTTTAGGCGAACCATAACTTAATATTAACATAACTGTTTCTTAGAATAAATGCATCCAAGTATACATACACATACAATATTAAAACATTAAAAAATGCGTTAATGTTTGGTGCAGCATATTAAAGGGTTAAATGGTTATTTAGCCTTTCGTTTCTATGCTACACCATAAAGGAAGTAAGGACATGATAAACCAATTAAAATAATTGTAATTCAACAAAACTACCAATACAACATAATTATTTCCTATATCCTCGTGTGGGGCTCAGTGATACTGTCTACCTCAGAACCACTGTATTTATTTACTCTTCTGTATAGTATCAATAAAAAATAAAAAAATACTTATAGATGGCCTATTATATTTATAACCAATGAAAAAAACCGAGGAGTTCTTAAGTCAATATGTATATGTTTTAAATTCCTTCTCGTCACTAGCCAGACTTAGGACTGCCTCGCCTACTTATACAACAAACTATATATATATTTATTATTATAGCTTTATTGCCATGCAATTTTTTCTATTTCCCTTTTTTTTTTGTTTTAGTTTGTTTAATCTTTGTATGGTCCCTGTAGGGTAAAAGCCTCCTCCATCTCTCTCCATATTTTTTTGTTTTGTGCAGCGCTAAGCCAGTTCTTTCCTGCTTTCTGTACAATATCGTCGACCCATCTTTTTCTTTGTCGTCCTTTTTTCCTCTTTCCAATAGGACCAGGCCACTTTGTAGTTTGTGTTGTCCATCTTTTGTCTTGGTACCTGGCCAGGTGACCTGCCCATTTCCATTTTAATGATATGGCGTGTTGTAGAGCATCCTTTAGTTTAGTTTTATTGCGTATGTCAGTGTTTCTCGTTTTATCTAGCTTTCTAAGTTTCAGGATACTTCTTTCCATGGCATGTTGGCAAGACAGGATTTTGTTCTTTATCTTGCTTGTGAATATCCAAGTCTGACTTGCGTATGTTAGTGATGGCAAAATACATGAGTCCATTATGATTTTCTTTAGCTTTAGACTATAGTTCCCTTTGAGGATTTCTTTTTGTGCCCAGTACTTTTTCCAAGATATGGTTATTCTCCTGTCGACCTCATTTTCGTTTCTGTTGGCATTGAATGACATTAGTTTCCCAAGATATATGTAGTCGTTTACATATTCTATTGTTTTTCCTTCAACATTGATAGGGGTTTGTGTATGGTTAGACATTATTTTTGTTTTGCTGGTATTCATTTCTAGTCCTATTTTTTTACTTTCTTTGGCGAGGTTTTGAAGCATTATTGCCAGTTCTGTAGGTGTTTCACTAAAAACAGCTATGTCATCCGCGAATCGTAGATGTGTTAGACGTCTATTGTATATCCACACTCCCTTTTTCGCCCAGTCTATATTTTGAAAGATTTGTTGTAGTACTGCTATGAATAGCTTTGGCGAGAGCGGATCTCCCTGCTTTACGCCTCTTTTCATGGGGAACTCCTCTCCTTTACTTTCCAGTTTTATTCTGCTCTTACTTTTGGAGTACATGTTTGTTATTATTTTTATGTATTTCTCATGTATGTTGTTGTTTTTTAGTGCTTCCCGTATAGACGTATGTGCGATACTGTCGAAGGCCTTTGAATAGTCGATAAATCCTATATAGAGTGGTTTGTTGAATTCTTGATATTTTTCTATCAGTTGGTCAACTGTGTGGATGTGGTCGATGGTTGAGTAACTTGGTCTGAATCCTGCCTGTTCAGCTGGCTGGTTAAAGTCTATTTTTGGCGCTATTCTACTAAGTAGGATCGAGGAAAACAGTTTGTATATAGTAGATAAGAGACTAATAGGTCTGTAGTTGCCTACTTCTTGTGGGTTTCCTTTTTTGTACAATAGGATTATATGTGAAAGACCCCATTTTTCTGGTATTTGCTCAAATCAAATCAAATCAAATCAAATCATTTATTTCCATGGGCCCCAAGGGGCGCTTGAACACGTCAAAACAAACATCAAAACACAAAAAATATAAAATTAAAATAAAACTTAGCTAACTAAATTATAATACTTATTGTAATAAAATGATTTGACACCGGAGCTTAGATTGACTTTAATTCAACTTAGAGAATTGAATTAAAATCAATCCAAGTACCAGCTCCGATGGGTATTGCATCATGAGAAGAGCTGGTGAGAAACTCATGTGCACCATCTTTTCAAATAATTCATACAATATTTGTTTGTTTTTTGACAATAATTCTATGTGTAAGTTATAGCAACCAAAACAACATTATAGCTAAATATGGTTATAAAGAGAAAATGCAATTAAATTATTATAAATAAATCCATAGTATATAGGGTTGCAATATCTTACACTTCAAGCAGAAAATAAAGGAGTAAAAACAATGTGTGTATACTACTGTATAAGGGTTTCAGAACAAACAAAAAAATATTTATAATACTAATAACAAAAACTATTTATACTACAAAAATATAAAAATTAAAAAATGTACACACAGATTGCCTTTACTTAACAATATTTGAAATAACATGAAATGAGGTTATACAAATCAAATTTAGTGTGTGAATTTTCATTAATCATATTAAATAATAAAAAATAATGTATCAATTGATATTCATTATAATGTCAAAAGTTGAAACTTAAGTCAATAATATGATAATATGATGTCAAAAATAAATTATGTCAATCTCAATATAGAATATAATATGTCAAAATAATCATAATCAATCATAATTATAAATAGGATAAAACAATGTCTAACTTGGCAATTCATTTGAAATATAATAACCATAATAATTGTAAATAATAAATACATTACTGTAATAAATACATTAGATAAATAAATATTATTTCCAAGGCGTAGTGTCGGTTAAGAAATCGTTTATTTTATAATAGCCCCTTTCCATGAGACGATTCTTAACGATACTCTTAAACTTTAGTAGGGGCAAGTTCAAGATTTCGACAGGAATTTTGTTATAAAAACGCACTCCAAGTCCCTCAAATGAGTTGTGGACTTTGTTTAAGCGATAATATTGGCCTACCAATTTATGCTTATTCCTCGTGTTCAATGAATGAACATCGCTTTTCTTGGTATATGTTCCTATGTTTTTTCGTATAAACATAATATTAGTAAATATATATTGCGATGCTACTGTTAAAATACCTATTTCCTTAAATCGTTCTTTCAGAGAATCTCGAGCTTTGAGTTTGTAAATCGCACGAATTGCCCGTTTTTGAATTACAAAAATGTTTTGAATATCAGCTGCCTTGCCCCATAGCAGAATACCGTAGGACATGACACTGTGAAAATAACTAAAATAAACTAGTCGCGCAGTTTCAATATCAGTTAACTGACGAACTTTCCAAACAGCGAATGCCGCGGAGCTGAGTTTCCCTGCTAGACACGATATATGGGCGCCCCACTGAAGCTTATGATCCAAGGTTATTCCTAAAAACATAGTTGATTCTACAAGACTAATAATTTCGTTATTTAGTATTATACTCATGTTCTGTTTCTTGACATTAGGCAAAGTGAACTTTATACATTTAGTTTTATTCGAGTTCAATAATAAATTGTTGCTAGTAAACCAGTCTTGGACTAGTGCAAGTGACCTGTTAATATCATCAATACTATCCTGATTACGATTAACTTTAAAAATAAGCGAAGTATCATCTGCAAAAAGTACTATATCACAAAAATTTTGCACATAGAATGGTAAATCGTTAATGTACACTAAAAAGAGAAACGGACCGAGAATTGAGCCCTGTGGCACGCCCATTGAGACTGGTAATCCGGAGGACCTAATTCCATTTATATCAACTCGTTGAACTCTGTCACCAAGGTAAGAGGCAACCAGATCAAGTGCAATATCCCTGACTCCATAGTGCCTGAGTTTTCGCAAAAGCGTTTGATGTTCAACGCAGTCGAATGCTTTGGATAAGTCACAGAAAACGCCAATTGCATCTTGCGCGTTTTCCCAGGCATTAAATATATGTTTTATAAGTGTAGAACCTGCATCTATGGTTGAGCGACCCTTTGTGAAACCATACTGCTCTTTGTGAAATAAATTATTAATATTAAAATGGCTTTCTAACTGCTGCAAAATAAGCTTTTTAAAGACTTTACTAACTGCTGGCAAGATTGAGATGGGTCTAAATTTGCTAGGGTCACTCTTAGACCCACTCTTGAATAATGGTATTAACTTACTATGTTTCATCAAATTAGGAAATATACCTTTATCTACACATCGATTAAATATTACAGCTAATTGTGGTGCTATTTCAATAATTATATTTTGCAATATCTTGACAGAAATGCCCCACAAGTCGGTTGTTTTCTTTGAATTGAGCGACTTGAAGGTTTTCACCACCTCACTTGGGCTTATAAATTGGAATTTGAAAATGACATCACACTCTTTCACGCTGCCCCTAGCCAAGGATTCAGCTGTGACTGAGCATGAATCCAAGAAACTGGTAGTCTCAACTGGTATTTTTGCAAAGTAATTATTAAATGTTTCAGCCAAACCCAGATTATCTTTAATAATATTGTTATTAACCACTAATTCAAAACTATCATCTCGCGGTTTGGACCGTCCTGTTTCAGTATTTATTACAGTCCAAGTTGCTTTTATTTTATTATCAGACTGTTTAATTTTGTTACTTAAATAAATTGATTTAGCTACCAAGCAAACTTGTTTGAATATTTTAGAATAATTTCTAACATGTTGTATAAAAATAGGATCAAAATTATACTGTTTCATTCCATATAGATCATACATCTTAGCTCTACTTTTGTAAATTCCAGGAGTTGCCCAGTCACAGAATCTACTATTCACATTCTTAGTAAAAGTTTTCTCTTTAAAAATAAAATCGTATTCTAATTAAATTAAGTTAAATAAATTCCCGTATAGGACATCCGGATTATCCTCATTGATATCTAAGTTGGTAACCTTGGCTGCAATATTCTCGTTAAAGCATTTGAGACGATTAGAAGTCATCGGCCTACAAGTGATTTTCTTTGCTTTAACCAGCTCATCCATGGGATAAACGACTATTTGCCCACAGTGGTCAGATCTTAAGTGACTGAATATTGCTTTACTCAGATATCTACAGTTGCTAAATACATTATCCAGACATGTTGCAGAATGTGATGTAATTCTAGTTGGTTCAAAGAATATGTGCTCTAAGTTAAATGACCTAAATAAACTAAAAAGCCTAGTGGAACTAGATGACTGCTGAAGTAGATCCACATTAAAATCGCCGCATACAACTAAATTCCTATTACCAGTACTCAAACGCCTTAAAACATCTTCCATAACTGTCTCAAATAGGTTAATATCACTCTGTGGAGGTCTATATACACATACTATAATATATTGCTTTAACTCAATACAAGACAGTTCAGCAGTGCGTTCAATAGATAAATTCACTATGTCTTTTCGTTCCTTACATTTCAATGTTTTATTTACAACTATCAGTGATCCACCATGTATGGCCTTTTTACTTATGAATGCACTCATAACTGAAAAGTTGTCATTAATAATCAATGACTTATGATTCCTTAACCAATGTTCGGTGACACACAAAACCTGTACCTTATATTCTTCTAAAAATAAATCTAACTCAAGTTCTTTGCCGGAGACACCCTGTATATTTTGGTGGAACAACCTAATATTACTGGTATGCCTATCCTTTGTCCTAGATCCTAGTTTAAATTATTTGATGTATCCACATTACATCTAATCACCTTACCACCTAAACTATGGTTTGATACCATATCAGTACCTGTGTTGATAGGTACAGTGGTGTTGGAACCTAGCGGTATGTGCTTGAGTACTGTATTAGTACCTGTGTCTGTGTGAAGTATATTGTATGCTAATAATTTAGCAATCTGTCTCTTAAAATAAATAGGCAGATACAATGTATCTTTAGTTAAATAAAATTTACTAATAAATTTATTAGTGTCAAAAAATAAGATGTCACTATGACTATGTGTTGTGTTGTATATCAATGAATTAAGGCTGTGAATATATGTATTTTGTTTCTGTGTTAGCATGTGAGAGTAAGGCAATGCACAGACAATAAACCTACACCCTACTTTTACCTGTAATGTGTTCATAGTATCAATTAAGTTGATAACTTCTTTTCTAGTAGCTGATACACTATCACCAAATAAAATTATAGCTGTAGAGTGACTATCCAGGCTGGTATTCTGAATGCTGCTGACTAACTTACTGAAATGAATACCTGGGCTGCAGATATTAATTACAGGCTGATCTATGTAGCATTTTAATGCTTTACCTAAGCCTATCCCTATTGCATCAGAGAATAAAACAATATTGTGTACCCTTCCAGCAGTCCCAGGCTGGACTGATTGCTGAACCTGCTGCGACACTACAGACTGACTTTTAGTCTGTATTGCCGCAGCCGGCTCACCCGGTAATTGTGAATATGGGTTATAGGTGGACTGTGATCCCACACATTCACACTTGCTGGTAAGGGACTCAAGCCTATCCTCATTGTAGTGACTAAGCCTAGTGAGAGAGTCTATTTCTACAGTTTGCTTCTTTAATAATTCCTGGCAGTCTTGATACATATCAGCTATCTTACCTAAATCCTTTTCTAACTCTAACAGATTAACTTGAAGCTCCTGTGTTTCCCTTTCATAAGTGTAACTACTTGTAATTAATTGTTCCTCAAGGTTGTTTATAGTATTAATAAAATTAAATCTTTCTTTCCTAAATTGAGTACAGGTGTTAATTTCTCCCTTCTCATTAAATTCCTTGTCTTCCTAATTATTTTCTTAATCTTAATATATTTCTTAAGTTTATTATGGCTCTTAAAACTGTTAGGAATAGGTGTAGTATTCTGCCCTATGCAAGAGTTTCTCTGCTGTAATTCTGAATCAGATTCCATTACCCTGTTGAAAAGTATTGTTAGGTATGGTACTAGTACCCTTGCTCCTATTTTTAGTGTTTCATTAGTGAGGTTATCTGGTCCAGGGCTCTTTTCGGTTTTTAGTGTTTTTTATATGTTTAAGTACTTCTATTTCGCTTATTGGTTCTATTGTATCTTGTGTTTGTCTTGTCTCTCCTATTTTATTATAGAGGTTTATATTTGTGACTATTGCTTCTGGTGTTTTTTTGTATAATTTCCTGTAGAATTCGGTAGCGCAGTTCAGAATATCTTTTCTGCTCTTTGTTTCCACCTGTCCTTGCTTTAGGTTTTGAATCCATGTCTTGTGTGTTGACAGTTCTTTACTGGCTCGTTTTGAACTTCGAAATGTATTAAGATTTTTCTCAATAATTACTCTTCTGTGCGTGTTGTAGTCTTCTCTGATAGCTTTATTTGTTTTCTTGAATAGTTGTGTTAATTCTTCTCTATTTTCTTTAGTTTTGTTTTTTAATCGCAGTAGTTGTCCACGTCTGTTCATGAGGTCTAATGTTTCGTTAGTTAGTATTTTATGTTTGTGGTTTTGCACTTTATGTTCTAGTTTGAGACTCTTTGTTATCATCTGTTCTAGTTCGTTACTTATAGTTTGTACATCATTGTCTGCTTTTAGAATTTCGTCAAGTGTTGCCGAGTATTTCTCTAGGTTTTGAATATATGTTTCTGTTTCGTTTATAGTCTTGAGTAAACTTGTTGGTTGTTTGTAGTGTTTTCGATTAGTTTTTGATGTTTTTATTGTTAAGGCGCATCTGAGCATTCTATGGTCTGATGGGAAGTTGATTAAGTTCAGTACCTCTACGTTTGTTACGGACTTCGGGATGTTTGTCAGTACATAATCAATTTCATTTCTTGTTTTTTGGTCGGGTGATGCCCATGTCCACCTACGAGACTGTTTCTTTTTGAAGAATGTATTCATTATTGATAATTTGTGTTCGTTTGCGTACTGTACTAGGCGTTCTCCCCTGTTGTTTCGTTTTCCATAACCATATTTGCCCATTATCATGTTTTCTTCAGGTTTTGGGTGACCAATTTTTGCATTAAAATCACCTATTACTAATAGGTGTTTATCGGCAAGTTCTTGTGCTGTCATAAGATCATTATAGAATTTGGTAATTTCCTCCTCACTCGAGCTTTCAGTAGGTGCATATGTTTGAATTAATGTGAGTGGAAAATGTTCGAATTTTAGTTTTAAGATTGCAATTCTTTCGGATATTCCTTGAAAACTTTCTATGTTGTTTTTTAATGTGTTCTTTATTAGGAAACCTACTCCATGTAGACCTACAGTTTCGCCGATATGACATAGGATATAGTTCTTATATTCTTTGATCTTCTGACCCATTCTTCTAATTTCAGCCAATCCTATAATATCCCAATCTATGTTCTCTATGGTATTGTTTAACTCCAATAGTCTTTCTCTATTAGACAGTGATCTGACATTGTATGTGCAGATTTTTAGGTGTTGTGCGTTTGTCATTATTTCCTTACTTTTCTGTTTATTAGTTGATGGAGGGTGGTGGTCGCTTTCCCCACGGGGACCAGCCGGATTGGGGAGATGATTTTTAAATTTTGGTTTATTTATTTTAGTTTTGTTCTGTGTTTTGTTCTCTGTTTCCGGTATCATGCTATGGTCGTTTGTTGCTGTACGTTCCATGTGTTTATTTGTTAGTTTTTTGGAATTTCGGCAGCTGAAGCAGATCTATCTCTTCCTAGATACTGCAGTATGTTCGGTTTCAACACTTCTTTTTGGCCTGTAGTGTTCTGCTTGTTTGAAGGGCTTTTTTGGTTGTTGAATGTGTTCGTCTTTTTTTGTGATGGTAGGTTAGGAGATACAGTCTTGTCTCTCTTCCTTTTTTCCCGCTGATTCTGGTTATCTTTTGGCTTCTTGACTATTAATTGGTCTCCTCTTAGATAACTAAACTATATATATATATTTATCAAATCTAGGGTCATGATATTCTGATAGGAGTCTATAAAAGCCCATTTAAATGATGCAAGTTATGCATAATTTAAATGGGCCTATATGATTAACACAGTCTGTAACTGATTTTCATAATACAGATTTACATCTTACTCTTTCAGGGCCACTGTCAATAGAAGCTATCGCCCAACAAGTGGTTTCCTGTCGTGGTCCGAGTGGTTCTAACAAGGAGTATGTATACAACCTCGCTGCAGCTATGAGACAGCTGGCTCCAGATGTTAAAGATGAACATCTATATGCTTTGGAAGAGGCTGTAAGAAGATTAGATCCTGAATCAAAGAAAGATTAATTTGAGAAAAAGAATGAATTAAATTCATATAATGGCTACTGTGATAAAATCAAGCAGTTTTATTACAAAAGTGAAGAAATATACACAATTGTATTGGGAAGATATTCGTTTTTTGGAATTTCACCACGAATTATCTATCTAAACTCACTATTACTTGCTTGAGATTACTAATACTGCTTCGTGCTGATCTCAGAATTGCCGTCCGCCCGTCTTATTAAACTTCTGCCAGGTGGGCAAACCTCTCATAATAGCTTCTAAGCATTTTAAGCAGCGATAACATAGTGGGAGACCGTAGGGCTGCTAAGTCAAAGGTCTCGAGTTCGATGCTTCGGCACACACCTCTGTCAATAAATCGTTAAGATTCGTCTTTACGAAGATATGTCTGTATTTATCATAAAATTATCACTTGCTAACGGTAAAGGCAACATCATGAGGAAACATTCATTAGAGAGCCTAAAAAGTGCTTGAGGGTAGTGTGAAGTCGACCAATCCGCACTTGGCCAGCATGGTGGACTATGGTCAAACCGTTCTCATCATGAGAAGAGGCCCAAGCCCATCATTGGGACATGTATTAGATGCAGGGCTGCTAACATAAGTTCACAGCTATTTAAGCACAAAACGAAATTATATTTTGAATACTTGATCAAGGAGTCGAAACTGGTGGTTAGTACTGTAGATACAATAGTATAAGTAGAAAAATTTTGTTAGTAGTTAGTTATAGTCATAGAAATCTTAATAACTAGTCAATAGAAATGCTATCGACTATCTTTTAACACTGGGACGCATGTCGCCGTTTTTCAAATACCACTTTTTGTATTCCTGCAAACAAAATTATTCTTTTTGGCGATGACATTAAGACGACAATTCCTCAACTCGCACTTGTGTTCGATTAGACAGATGCGCTTGTATTCCTGCAAACAAAATTATTCTTTTTGCGATGACATTAAGACGACAATTCCTCAACTCGCACTTGTGTTTGACTAGACAGATGCGCGGCGACAAGGTCACGCGTCTTTGATATTTCTATTGCCTTATTATTAAGATTTCTATGGTTATAGTGCTGTAATCCTTAATACTGAATGAAAAAATCAAAATATGTATAAGAACGACTTATATCCATTAGCTTTCCGGGTGAAACTTTTACTGTATATTTTTTTTTGAGACTGCCCTATCAATGTATGTTAAGGAACGTATTTTATTTAAAATAGGAAAGAGTTATCCGGAAAGCATATCGTGTAGGTCCTTCTTCTACATATCCTCTATTATCAGGCCTAATTTTACCAAGCTCAAAGCTGAGTTTTAGAGCTCTCTGTCCTGTTCAAGTAGATGGTCTGTAATGTTTTGACATAACTATGTTTAATGTCAATTGGCTCTGTAGTGCCTTGCGTTTTACCCGCTTAGGGGTGACACCCGAACTAAGTATTGCCACCTATAACAAAAATACCAATGCCATTTAATAGTTTCTAAGGTAAATCATTTTATAAGTCTGCGACCAGAATTAGGATCTGGATGATAGAGATGGTTTGGTTTGGCACTTTTTACACACTGGTTTGGTACCTTCAGGGTAATTAATATAGGCATGATGTTATGTTATGAAAGGCTGATTTAATGGTAGATATAACAAGTAAGAAGCAACGTAAATGTTGTATAAGGCTCTGTAATGATTTGTTGTAGTACACTTGCAGTTCTTAATTTTATAATATATTGTAACTTATTTGTGAAGACCTGTAATTGGCTGAATGTTGTAGATTATTTTTATTAATATTAATTGTTACTGCTATTGGTCTTCCAATAAATAAAAAGTCAATTTAAATGACGAGAATTGGGGCTTACAAGTGTTTCTAATTGATTTTTAGTTTTAGTTAGCATGGGTGGCACCCAATATCCGCCCCGGGTGCCACCCATGCTAGCTACGCCACTTTATAATGGTTAAGCCTTACCATTAACAGGTTAGGTAGGTATATCAGAATACAACTGAACATCCAAGTGGCGCCATCATAATTATATTCTTGCTATAATTATATTAGTGGGCGCTTTAGGCTTGTAGATTGTTTTTTTTTTTTTTGGGCCCAAAAAGCGACCAACTGGGTACCACGTGACGGTCAACGGCGACGAGGAAGGCCCAAACGGAGATGGCGAGATGACTTGGATGCATTTCAGAAGGATTGGCCAGAGATAGCAAATAACAGAAAGGCTTGGAAGTCATGGGGAGAGGCCTTTGTTCAGCAGTGGGACACACCCGCAGGCTAGTGAAAAAAAAAAAGTAGATTGATAAAATAAAGATGCTCCCAAACCGCAAGTATTTGTAAATGTAATTTTTATTCAAATAAAATTTCAAACCAGTGTAACATTAAAATCTGTATCTAACGTTTACATTGCTAGTGAATGTTCATGACCTTAAGATTTTATTCTTAAACCAACCATTTTGAAGTTGTGTCTTTCGAAAAAGGACATCTCCTTATTTCATATCTTGTCTTGTCTATTCTGTAACTATTTACGATCTTACCAGACTTTTTATGAGAAAAATGAGGTCAAAATGTTTTTGGGCTTACAAAAGTTCTACCTAAAACTAGGCACATCACATACTAGTAGTAGAAGTATTTTTAACTGCAATAGACTTATACTACAGTTTAAAAAAAACTTCTACGGTTTGTCTCTGTATTTTTTCTTGTTATAAATCGATACTTTATCGTTTGGTGGATTCATTAATATAATAATATTTGCCTCAAATTGAAAATAACACTGTTAAGTAATAATAAAAACTGATAAGCTTACTGTTTGAAAAACAAAATTAAAAACAATATTTTGACCGATGATGTAGTTTATTTTTGTGAACTATATTATAAAATATAGTTCACAACTTGAAAACTAGATGGCGCTACAGTAACAGGTCAATCAGGTGAAGACTGAAATTTAAAAGTCAAATCCTGCGCATCTGCAAACATCCAAGTGATTATATTTGGTTATAAAATGTACATTTATTTTCAAAGTGGTTCACCTTGAATTATATCAAGGTTAAACATTAAGATTGTTTTCTTACAAATATCAGTTGCAATCAAATATAGTTGTATTATAAATGCATCTACACACGAATTCACATAAAGCTATACATTTCCAATATAAGATGCTCTCTGGCCTGTGAAGGTTGTGCGACGTGTTCCTCGCACGCCTTTTATAAGGAGGGAGTACTAGGTCTTCCAACACTACGACGAGACCGCCAATTTGCACGGCAATTGAGATTCTTGGGTGCTAGCGTCCATGCGCGAGCGATACATGGCACCCCGGTCATAATATATCACGTTGACGGAACACACTGGGTTTTAGTCCGTGCAACTCGGACATAACCAGCGACTCTGCCCGGGTCGATGGTATGCGTCAGGCATTTCCCAGTAAGTATAAGATGCTCTCGAATTGTATAGGCTTCGAATTGCGAGACCAGCCTATACTGAATATGTATAGCGTGATGCGTAGCCGTGTGTACTTGACCCGAACTAAAACATTTGTGGCGGTATCCGCACTTTAAATGACGGATGTCACACACGTGACATTATGTCGACGAGTGCTGAATCGCGATAACGAAATGTTCACAGCAAGTGACTATAAATACCACTTCCAATACGTTACCGTTGGACAGCTGTCCGCCAGGCAATACCACCGAGCCTGGTCGGAGGATACTCCCTTTGTGGTGGAGGAACATCACACCCTGTTCCTCTACACATTTACAAAAGTATTAATATATGAATATCTCAATGAGCAATATTAATATTTGGCGACGAAGAATTTATAACGCTTTAAGCTCAAGAACTGGTTCGAATTGAAAAATATTAAAGTATAGGATAGTTCATTTATCGAGGGAGGCTTTAGCTTTAGGCTGTAATTATAACACCACGCTTTACTCTACTTGAGCGGAACAGTAACGTTAAACGCAGGTAAAAGCACGGCGAGCAGTTATCAGATCAGTTATTTTATAATGAGTTAACCTAGTTGACATAGTATTGTACCCACAGCTACGGACTAAGACGTTGGTCCCTGAAATACAGTTAGCACTAGTTCAGGGGTCAGAGGACTCATACCCATTTGTTTGTTTTTTTATGTCAATAATCAATTTATTATTTGACGACCGGATGGCGGAGTGGGTAGTGTACCTGCCTGCGACGCCGAGGTCGTGGGTTCGATTCCCACTTAAGACAAATCCGGTCTTTCCCGTTGGTCAGATCAATGGTTAGATTAGTCTGTCCAGTGGGAACTTTTTGTCCCATTATCCAGATCGGCTCTGTTTTTCCCGTTGGTCAGATCAATGGTTAGATTAGTCTGTCCAGTGGGAACTTTTTGTCCCATTATCCAGATCGGCTCTGTTTTTCCCGTTGGTTTGATTGATGGTTAGATTAGTCTGTCCAGTGGGAACAGTGAAACAAAGTACATTTAAAGTGAAAACTGTTTATTATTTCTATTTAATTATTTTTATTAATTAATAAAAGATAAAAGAAATGTTCCTCGCACTCCTACATACTACTTTTGAGTATTTATTGTCAAATAAAATACCCATTCTACATTCTATATTTGCGTTGAGCTACCGAGACAATTACGAAACTAATCAATTTTTTCCATCTCTATACGAGTACAACGTCTTAGGGTGACGTTAACATTATTTACCTAATTGGTCCGGTTTCTTGGAAATGCATGGTTAAACTTGGCACTTTGGTACAAAGAATTAAATAAAAAAATAATGACAAGATACGTTTATCTTAGACGTTCTAAAAAATGACCAACATTCAATTCTCCATTAATTAACATCATTTGAGAATTTTGAATGAATTCGTCTCTTTTTACATGTTCTTTACTTCGTTTATCGGTTATTTTAGAAAAATCATCTTTAAGTAAAACTTAAAGTAATTTTTTTTGTATTCAATGATACTTGCATACACCTACATCACAAGCTGATCTAGATAATGGGACAAAAAGTTCCCACTGGACAGACTAATCTAACCATTGATCTGACCAACGGGAAAGACCGAGAAAATGGGACAAAAAGTTCCCACTGGACAGACTAATCTAACCATCAATCTAACCAACGGGAAAAACAGAGCCGATCTGGATAATGGGACAAAAAGTTCCCACTGGACAGACTAATCTAACCATTGATCTGACCAACGGGAAAGACCGGACAAATCTTTGTGTGTATGAACATAGGGGTTTGTCTTAGTCTGGGTGTTTCTATGTATATTAAGTATGTATTTACGAAAGAAAAGTATATATGTATTAGTATCAGTTATTCTACTACCCATAGTACAAGCTCTGCTTAGTTTGGGACTAGATGGCGTTATGTGTAAGTTGGGAGATATTTATTTATTTAATTTATTATTATTTATTATAAAGTACAAATTATCTGCTATAAAAATATTTTTTATTTTGTAGACTGATATGCTAAACGTTTTAGAATCATTGACTACTGTTGATGAATGATTTATGATAAAATTTAATTGCATTAACATTCCCAAACAGTGATGTAATGAAATAAATGAACAAACTTGCGGTCTATCTAATGATACGTGATAATTACCTACTTTATTAACAACTACAAAACTTGGTAGAGACTGTTACCAGCCAATAATTTCAGAGTAAAACAATACATTGAAACATTGCTCTTGGGTGAAATATTACTTGGTTAATACGGCGGCTTTACCGCCATAGCTCCTAACACAAGCGAATTAAGCTTAGCTGGAGGGGTTAACAAAAATACTAGTAATTTGTATTTGCAAATTACTAGTAAGCTTTTTTTTTAAAAAAAAAATAGCCATTCGTCAGAAACCCCATCCATCAAAATATTGTTTTAATTGGTAAACTTATTAAAAGTAAAACATTTGTTAATCTGTTTGGAAAAATATATGTTGTAGGTATAAGTTAGTAATTTAAAAAAGTTGATTTATGACCAAAATTTATGTGACATTCAAAATCCTTACTTTTTTTACTAATATTACAAATGCTAAAGTAACTGCTATCTGCTATGCTTTCACGGCAAACTACTGAACCGGACTTAATAAAAATTGGTATGGAGATAGTTCAAAACCTGAGAAACCTGTAACCTATGTTTTACGAAATAAATGAATTGAATTGAATTGAATTGAATTGAAAGGACATGGGCTACTTTTTATCGACCTACGAGGGCAGAGCCGAGCGCGGTAGTTAGTGTTAATATAATTCTGCCCATTACACCATGGACGTGAACTTCCTCCTAACAGAAACGAGTTAAGCTTAGCTGGTGGGGGTTAACAAGAATACGAGAAATTTGTATTTATAAATAAATAAATAAATATTTCACGACGCACAAACAACGCCATCTAGTCCCAAACTAAGCAGAGCTTGTACTATGGGTGCTAGAATAACTGATACTAATACGTATATAGTATATACTTTTTTTTTTGTAAATACATAATTATACATAGAAACACCCAGACTAAGACAAACCCCCATGTTCATGCACACAAAGATTTGTCTTAAGTGGGAATCGAACCCACGACCTCGGCGTCGCAGGCAGGTACACTACCCACTCCGCCATCCGGTCGTCAAATTGCATTATTTTTTTTTAAGTAGAATAATCTCATTACTAACACTACCTAGTAGATTCAAGTCTATTTTAAAGTTAATAAATAATTCCTCTGTATTGCCTTATAAATGCTATCTTGAACAAAGTTAACTAGCTATAAACAGACAGAAGTAGTGGCTAAGTAATTGTTATGCAAATTAGTCACCATTAGGGCAATCCATTACTAGGGGGCAATCCATAAATTACGTCATAATATGTTTTAGATTTTTGACTCCGACTCTGTAATAGATCATAACGTAATAGTTAATAACATAGTTAGAACCGGCAATACGCGATTATATATTTTGTGTTTACCTTGCGGTATTGACGTTTCAGCTGCATATAGTGCAAGTAATAATTACGCCATATTGTTTTTAAAAATCACGTGACGTTTAAATATCAATTAAATTTGCGCTACCAATAAAATAGTTATCTGGCATGACCATATTACATGTAAAAATGTTTATTGTTATATTGTACTACATTTTAACAAAAGATGTGTCATTGAATTTGTTACAGTTCCACAAGTTATATTACAATAAAATATTATAATATAACAATCAAAAGTTTCAGACGAAAAAATATCTAGTCTTTTAATTTTTATGTGTAGGTATTTTGAATCAATATGCTATTTGTTCGTATCAGTTATATAGTTAATTAATATGACAAGCTATTAAAAATCTATTTTCTCCTACAAGTTTTTATATTATGTAAGAAGATAATTGACTGTCAAATTATATTTTTAATTATAAATGAATTAGAAACTAGTTGAGCATTTTAAATGCACTTTTGCACGAAATAATTATAAGTTGACTCAGTAAAATGGAATTTAAAGCCGCTTTATACAAAAAATAGTGCTTAGTTACTGATTTTAAATAATTTTACGGAAAAAAAACTTTTGAAACAAAAAGTGACTTTGTCCCGTCCTATCCTTTTTTTACAGTTTTATTATTTAATTGTGTATATTATATTAAGGAAAATACTAAATATCTATTTTATATTACATCCTGTTTACTATGTTTATTATAATCATTTTACGCCAGTATGTAAGTGAAACATTGTGATATAAATTGTTTTATAATAAAATATAATTTCTGTTACTTTGCGTTTTATTCAAATAAAATTCTTTTTATAAAACATAATAAATTTATTAAGAAAATATTCACTAGCTTATAACTATGATATTTACATAAGACTTGTAACGGTAATATTATAATTCAGTTATTATTATTGATCGTGACATCATTGCTCTGATAACGAGCCGTGGAGGAAAATTTACAGGAAATGTTAATTAGTATCAGAAATAACAATGGTAACTAAACATTATAAACAACATGTTTGAACCTCGCTCTCCTATTATTATTTTTACAATTTAACTTTGTACAAAATATAACAATTTATTTGCTACAGACGAGCAACATTACTTGTAATTTTTTTTATGAATAATAATATGTTAATATACTTCTTGAATTTTAGATCGAATTTCATCGATCGTGGCTAATAATCAATTGAAAATTCAGAAATCATTTCACATACAAATATTTACAAATTACATTAAAATAATTAGCATTAAACTCGTACGGACTTTATTCGTAATCTTTTTTACCCGCGATTACGGATGCTACAAAGCGTTTGAAACGTTAAAAAAGTTACTGATAAACCGTGATGAAATCCGTAAAGTTTTAATGTTAATAACATTCGCGTAAACATAAGATATTACATGTAATATGTACTATATTTTTTGTAAGATTTTGTAATACATAGCTTAGTAAACAAGTTATTCACATAATTTAGTAACAGCTTGAATTTAGATAGGGAGTGTCACATGGCACTTCGTTTTATCAGCTAGTGATAACCCAATTAATGCATAACGATAAAAAACAGAGGAAGACTGGCCTTAATTATACTGATATAAATAAATCTATCGGTTTATTCCTTCGATATAAAAGAAATATCTACATATCAAAAGATTACAGAATGAACGTCATGCTTCTTTAATCTTTGGCGAGCCTGCACTGTATCTGCAGTATTTTCAATATCACATCAATGTTATATTATTATTATATGTACTATTTATCTTTTTTACGGCCTAGCAACTTGTCTAGAAAACTGCGTTTCCTTTTCACCTTTTTGGGCGTTTTGTTATGGTTCTCCAAGTTTTCTCCTTCAGTGTTCATTTTGTGTAGCAGTTGTGGTATACTTAAATCTACGACTTTGTCTAGCGGCGGCTTTTTGGTCGATTCTCTACTTAGTTGTCTCTGGATTTGAGACAGCTCTGGCACTTGGTCCTGTTTCTCTTCCAACTCAGTTTGTGATGTTTTTGAATCTCCTTCGTTAGATGTGCCAGCTGCACTCAATGAATCAGTTCCATTTACAACGATTGCCGCTTTATTCTCATCTGTTTTCTTCTCTGATTCCTCACCAGACTTTTCACTCACTACGGGCGTTGGCTCGGCGTTATCCTTCTTGACAAACACGTCATCATCGCCCGGCTTATCAGACTTGTCATCGTGGAGTTTCTTATCACCACTATCAATACTGTCGGCGACACTAGAATTAGACTTAGGAACAGACGCTACAATCCTAGGCCTCGTTGGAGGTAATTGCCAGTCTACCGGCTTGCGTTGTGGAGAATATCTCTTCAGCAGCTGCTCGAACAACTGTTGATGATCAATCTTTGTCGGGGACTCATTATTATTTCTTAGGCTAAGATGTCGCGTACGTTCTGGCTCTTGAGCCTCCTGACCGTCCACTTCAGACGGACCTAAGTCCACCATCACTTTACGTACTGGCGAAGGCGTCGAGTAAGGTTCGGCGAATGGGAATTTATATAAATTGGGGCTCTCTATCTTGTACCTCATAGGAGAACTGTTCACCGGCATCGAAGCTCGAGCGCCGGAGCGGTTGAAGGGACTGGTCGTACCTGGCTCGTGCAAATTGGACGTCATGAAATCCCGGCGCAGCTTTGACAGGCGCCGAGTCCTGTCAGTCATCGTATGTCTGTATTCCACATCGTCACTTTGGTTCAACTCAGACGTAAAATTATCGGAGTACTTCCTCGGTCGAAATTCGAATTCTCGTTCGTCCGTCCTAGATTCCTTCATGCTGGAGTATCCGGGTGTGTTTCGTTTGAAGTTGGTAGTAGTCTTGCCGTGGTTGGAGGTGATGATCGGCTCCACTTCGCGGTAGGCCGGCGCCAAGTTGGTAGGTGACGCGGGCGGCAGGAACACCGTGTCGTGTTGGTCGAACACTTCGCGTCGCTGACTGAACTGGTCCTCGCCGATCATTTCCCGCGACTTCACACTCAACGTAGGCGATTTAGCCGCCATTTCCGTTCAATTACAAACCGCAACACTTTGTTATTGATACTATTTTCCTGTAAACACTGTAATTCTATTTTTGTACGACGCACATTATGACTTCACCGGTAACATCGCGGCTATAACAGTACACGACTATATGTTAAATTGGACAATAAAGGTGGCACGGTCGTCCGCATAAGGCGAGCCGTTCGCGATATGTGTCGAGTGATCAATAGAGTGGATGCGATAAGATACGCGCCGTACACCGCGCCACTTTAGCTATTTCTTTATCTTTCAGCAGTCGAAACAGTTGAGTAAATATAACCGACTGAACACAATCGTGTACGTAATTAATGGCGTACCGAGTGAAAGCGCGCTAGGCGGCAACCGATCGCCGGCCGACTCATTATATAATGAATATTAAAACAAATGTCCTAAATTCGTTAGAACGATTAATACTATTGTTAGAATTTGTGGAACGCCAATTTGTGTCTCGGAATTGTTTGTTTAACGTTTATGTCAATATTTACTTGAGGATTGGTGTTTGTCACTTATAATTATTCACAGTCATTAGATAATTGTTAACTGAATGCACCCGATTCTCACACACAACGCGTTTATTGTTGCGACAATATCAAGAAACAGATAGCGCAGATTACGGGCACGGTTTTGAGCACGTCTCACTGGAATT
Source organism: Hypena proboscidalis (assembly GCA_905147285.1). Classification (NCBI taxonomy): domain Eukaryota; kingdom Metazoa; phylum Arthropoda; class Insecta; order Lepidoptera; family Erebidae; genus Hypena; species Hypena proboscidalis. The sequence goes on from LR990147.1 coordinate 7,376,131, forward strand.
GTAAGAAGTATTGCACTCGTGACTAGAGATCACATTCGAATGCAGTTTCGTCTACGGATCTGCCTCACACGAGTTTCGTTCAAAGAACCGTTAGAACGAAAATTGTTGAAGTGTTTAGCGCGCGACCGCGGTGAGAAATATTTGAGCGATACAATGGATTCTGAACACAATCAACTCTGTCTTACTTTTTGCTATTGACACATTTTTTAATTCCATCGTGATTCACAATGCTATAAACGTTCCACAACCACAACAGATTTTCTCTTGACAAATTCCTTGGAAGCACTTGTAGTATTTTATCTCTGGAGATGACTTGATCAAATAGGATTATCCGATTTAGTTTTGACAACACAAACAAGAGCTTGCGCGAGGAAGGTTAAATTTAAATCACCCTTCACTTTTGACGGGGGTTAAAATAGATCTTTGGTTAAATATAGCAGAGTTCATAGAACGATAGAGCGTGCCTAGATGCGCACTTTGATTAAAATTGAGAAATTTCGCTGGAGTGAGTCAGTGTGCATTGGGACGGTATTTTTAGACGGTGGATTTTTGTTTATGTTACCTACATATCGGCTAGACGGTAGACACTTCTATTTACTTTCAATGGGTTCTAAATGAAGTAGGAGGAGGTATGTTTTTACTTGTAAAGCGTGAGTAGTAATTGTAAAGACATTGATAGTAATGGAAGGCAACGCGAGTAACAAAAGATAATGCATTTGCTCGACACAGATAAATCACATGGCCACCTTTTCAACCAGTTGATTTATTCACACATCCATATTTGTCGTCTTGTTTTAACCTTCCCTCAATGACGAAACTAGAAGACGAGTGGAAAGTTGAGATTTGAACGTAGGTAGATAATTATCCTACGGATTTACATATTGAGATTTTTTGGGTGTGGCTATGCTGGTATTTCGGAGCAACTCACGTAAGAAGTTTATGCATTTATCAGAGATAAACGATTCTGAGCGTGCGCGAATTGTACACATAATTTCAAATATAGAGAACGTTTGTGTAATGTCAATGTTTTATGCTATAATATCTTTATTTGCCGACGTTTCGATCGCCTTACAGCGACCGTGGTCCCGGGATGACTAGGACACCATGGCACGTGTAAGAGTATCGCAACATCTGTGACTAAAATATACTTTTGACTATATTAATATTTTTACTTTTTGCATTTTCCACATAGTCTTTGCATTACAAGACAAGACAATATAGATATAAAATAATAATATATTATATTTATAATAGCTTGTACGATTTAGGATTAACCCTTCTCCTCATCAGAAGAGGTCCCTGACTAGCAATGGGATATCTCCATCTTCTTCTTTTTATAGGTACATACCTACTTAGATAATACCTATGGAGTCATGCCAAACCTACGCAATATAAACAATATGAATCATCGCATATTGTTTAGTCTACTCAATTGACTATCAATTGCAATGGATAAATCGACGCTTCCTTTAGTCTGGATGAGATTTGCTTTGTAGGTATTGATAGCCATTCTTTACGGCAATGTTATACTTTATTGGTGGAAAGGGAGCGTTTATCTGCGACTGATAAACACCGATATCTATTGACATAGGTACAAACCGGATGTGTACATTATACATATTTTAAAATGTCTTTGGCAATTTTTAATGTACCTGATATTTAGATCGACGTGCACCGATCGTGGTCATAGGTTGATTGCAAAATTCAAGCAAGTTGATAAAAAATAGAAGTCCAAAATAAAAAAAATAATAAAAGAATAACGAAGTTCATTGTCCCGAATATTTTTCAGTGTCCATATTTAAAATACTACCTACACATCACGCTTATTATCCAAAAGGGTGAAGCGGGTGTGTTATACCACAGAGGTTATACAACGTCCACGTGTCCGTTTCAGGGGTGTCCGTTTTTTGCTCGAAATATAGACGCTTGGATAAAAATGCTGCTCACATCGAGGAGACAAGTGCCAACAGCTGTGCATTTTTACATAACTAGGTGAACAGGTTAACGGTTGACCTTATGTTAATTAATACCGGCGGCTAATGACGTCATATGGGCCACATTCCAGCGACCATAGTTCAATGACCTTGGATGTTTTTTTTAATAAGTGGCTAAGGTTCATAGAATGACAAATTGAAGGTAAATGCAGTCCTTAGATAAGAGTTATTTGCGCAAGTGTGTATGGTAAATGTGTTGCTTTAACTAGAGCTTCAAGTATCTATTACAAGCAGATTGTTTTACTATTACCACCCTCTCCGTTCTAGATCCCATTCCACCTGACTTAAAAAATAAATAAATACACCCCCTCTTGCTCTTACGTAATACAAGTATGGCCCCTAGTTCCAGAGTTCTGTTTGCTGTCATGAAACTCAAAGTAGATAAAACTACTTCACAAAATCTCTGTTTCTAACTAAATCTAAAAAATCCAAAGAATAACGATTATAACCGTGATTTCGTGAATGAGCGAGATAGGCCGAAGAAAGTGGGACAATGATTCCAATTGATATAAGAATAGAAAAACGCCGGATCCCGCGGATATCCGAAAATACACCCACGCACATACTGACATACCTACATAACTATACCACAGAGACTATACGTCGTTTTATATCAGCTAGCTTATTCCCGTGACTGTGTTCATCATAATTATGGCCTATATAAATAAATAAATAAATAAAAATGAATTTATTACTCACCATCAACCATAATATACATATAAAAAATTGTAATCTACATAGCTATGTTACAGCGTAGGTTGAGGATCGCTGGTGCCTGAAGTAGGTATAAAATAACCTGTGATACAGGTCACCAGTTTTCCACTCGGAACCAATTTACAAATTAGTAGCAAAATGTACACAATAATAACTATCTAGTTGTAGTCTTTAGCTCAATAGGTGATCCTCCGACACTATTGATGTGAATTTAAAACAAGAAGGTACATAAAATAGTGTCTAGCTAGATGCTACATTTATTCCCGATATATCCCTTTTTAAAAGACTTCAAAAAAAAATCTGGAGATTCTCAATTCGACTGTTACTTTTTTATGTTCTTGCCCGATTACGTAAAGACGCCTGGACCGATTTTAGAAATTATTTTTTGTCTGAAAGTGTATACTTGTCATGTGTTCATATTTTCAGCAGGTCATGATCTGATGATGGGATCCTAGAGAAATCGAGGGTATTCCTCAAATTTTTAAGGCTAAGATATTGTTTTTGTACATTTCCTAAAACTACTCGGATATTTGCATCTAGCAGTCAGCATTTTATGTTGCTGAGCTGATGCTGGAAGGTACAACTCCTCAACGGTTAGTAGTACGAGGATAGTTATATAAATATAGGCACCTTATGGCCGTTTACTGTTTTATTTCAAGATATACACAGATGAGGCGAGACATTAAAATATCAGTTATTTAATTCTTACTTTTTAGTGCACTAAGTATAAACCTATTTGTATACAATTTGTAATATTATTACTATTAGTTTAGATGGAGATACTAGTTTAGTAATCCTAACTAATATAAATCCGAATATTAATTTAGCTCACCTAATTTACATTAGACACACACACTTTTCTTAAAAGACTTACTTGACTTAAGGTCCTGTGTCCCCTAGATGGGGCTGAGGGCATCCACAGTGCGCCGCCATCCCGCTCGGTCAAATTTTCCGCTGGCTTTTCTTAAAAGGCCAGTTAAAATATAACTTAATTTAAAAAATACATAGTTTATAATGTAAAGTTAACCTTGTGTTTAAAAAATGAAATCTTCAAAGATGCGTATGACTCATACCTATTAGTTACTGTATTCGAGCTCAGGGTCTCATTAGCACAGTGATTAACGAATTAACTACCTTTGTCTAACAAAGTACTCTTGTTCTATGTTTAACACGGTTTAAATAAGATTCTAGGGAAAAACATGTTAATAACACATGCATCTGTTATATTTAAAACAATAATACCTTTGTATTTAAATACTTAAAGGATAATCTCATAATAGGTATAAGGGTTTACCTTGTGTGTGACATGAGGCTTCCTATATAATATCTATTTAAGCATTATCCCTGTGGTACCTACGTAAATATTCAGTGCCAATTTACCCCTTTTTAATATTTTTGCACTGTCTATCAAGATGGTTAGCTTTAAAAGCGTAACAGACAGACATGAAAATGTCTATTGATGTTTATGTCCTTTGATAAGGAGTTCGTTTCAAAACAAGCTTCCGTCCCGTGTCCTTCTCCAGGCCTTCATGTGTCTTCATACCAATTTACATCGAGATCTATGCATAAGCTTAAATGTGGTAGAGAGAAAGACATACAGAAGTTAAATAGCTATTTATTAATAAATACATGTAAAATGATGCTATAATATTTTTATTCCGCACCATTTAGATTTACTTGTATTTTTAATTAGTTGTTATGTGTACAAATGAGAAGGTTTTTAATCTAAAATGTTGTAGGTAATCAAAAGTCGGTACTTACTATCTTATCTTCAATTAACAGGAAAATAAACTTGTACCTATCAAAAACTGAACGAGTTGTATACATTACCTACACTTATTATATTTCAATTGATTCTTTAGACATTGAATTATATTATGTTAGTTAAAGATATGTAGGTAACATATCTTTTTAAAGATTAAACGGTGCCAGACCTACTTAAGTCTTCAGTATTTATTACTAAAGTACTCAAAAATTCAATAGAATCTTGTAATACTTGAATATACAAGGAAAATAGGGGCGTCATAAGCGTGTGTATACGTTATGTTTCGATTTTGAAATTCCCTATCATCTTAGGATTCGCTGTATTTATTATACGTGTAGGCTAGTTTTGTCGAAAGTTCAGGTTTAGAGCTCATACTCAAAATTAATAGCGTACTTATATACCTATAGTATTCATTTATAAGCATCTTCTGTCAAAGATAGACATAATTTACTGAAAATAGATAAATGATTACATCAACAAAACAGTGAAATCGTTGAACCAATTCAAGGTTTGATGATGGCAAACATTAGTTGTCCGTTTACCAAATAATGTGGCAAAATGCGAAGGCCAAGAGCCAACAATGTGGTGATCTCATTCTCGTTGAATTTGCATACACATTTGGGGTTTGGCCTCTGCTTTTGTGGTGATGGTACGCCTACGTCCAGCCAACGTGGTCAAGTTGCGAACTTGGATGGCTATTTGTGATTTGTATGTAGTGGATTATTTTACCAATTTTTTGGTAAAATTTTAGCCTAAAAGCCAAATTTATTTTGTTTTATTGATGAAAGATGTAACTCGCATCCGCAACACGGATTCTAAAATTTTATACGCAACGCGGGGATGCGCCGCCATCGCCAGCCGGATTTTCTTTCGGTTTTACTCACGTAATTATAATAAATATATAAATATTTATATATTTATTCCCCAACACCCATTTTGAAAAACCTCTTTACCTACCTTTTAGCCAATGTAGATTATTCCCTCAGAGGAAATACTCTATCTCCTCTGAGGTTACCTACTCCTTTGGGAAATTCTCGGCGGGAACTATTTTTTATTATTCGACGTACTTATATGTAGCGAACATACGTATAGTCCACCTGATGGTAAGTGGTACTATAATAGCCCATTAAATATAAAAAATGCACAAAAGCAGATTGTAAATGCGTCGCTTCATCTGAGGACTATGGGATTATATCTCTGGTGCCAGCAATTTCAGTACCTGAACTTACCACCAAACCGGCTCACAGTAGTGCAAGCACTACTATTTGGCGGCAGGTTAAAGTGAGACGGTGGTGCTGCCGCCCTCGACCTCTTTCACTAGAGCTCTACCACCATTAAACGTAGTTTTATTAATTTAATAGTTACGTTAATAAATAGGTACCCATTTAGACGATTGCAAAGCAATTCTAATGCTTGCTTTGTTTATCGCGGTTTAAAAGACCACATCACAAGAAAATTGCCTTGCATAATTTGCGTTGCATCGTGCTTTTAATATATATGAGCCTTGATTTTGACCACGATTTCCACAATATTTTTTGATATTCCAGGATGAAGCATGCCAAACGAAACCAATTACCTCTCGCTGTCAAGAAAGCAAATTTGTGTGCAAGAACTCATGCAGAAAAAGATTTAGATACCAAGATAGTTTTCGTACATAACAGCTTGTTAAAATCAGAAAGTTGGTAGGAAGAAAATGATGAGAATTTCTTTGTCTATTTAGCAACATTTTAAAAGGTAGATACTAAGAAACAGTTTTAAAAAATATGGGACCGGTAGGATTTATACCTGCGACCTCTGCATGCCGGGCAGCCGTTTTAACCACTAAGCTACGGTCGCCTCTTTCCAGGACCCTAAATATTTCAACTCTATGTTAAGTCATTACGTGACGTCACGTTCATCCATTTGTGTGGTGTGGTGGTTTTGGACCAATACATAGCTATAGTTTGTCAAAACAGACCAGAAATTGATGGAACTACTGTGCTCTGCGTATGGCTAGTAATGGCAACTCAAATACAACCCAATATAAATACAATTAAATATATCAGCTGATCGTCATCGGCCGCGATTTTCACACAAATCGCTTGCAGTGCTACTACCGATAAATTAATGTAAATGTTTTACGATAATATATTATAATCAAATAATGATAACTTCATGGAGTAGCCGTACGCGAGAAACAATTTCTTAGCATTGATCTGGCCAAACCGTATCCTGCATGATATGGCTAATAAACAATGAAGCATTTCACGATATTCTCGAGCATTTCACGTAATGAGCAAATTTATGAAATGGCTACGACACTAATACTTACGTAAATATTACGCCCAAATTTGATCTCGATCGAGGCAAGCAAAAGTGCATCTACTAATCTAATATTGTAATTGACCAGTTATGGGTCGTGTTTCGTGTTTAACCTAGAATGAACATACCTCCACGTAAAATACTGATAGTCAGCTAAATCCGTTAGATTAAAAGCTGGCCCCAGTAAGTAGGTACCCGGTTGGTGTAGTGGTTAAAGCTGTCGCCTCGCCGCTTTCAACTGCGCTGGAGTTGTGCTTTCGATCAAACATGGGACAAATCTTTGTGTGATCCGCAAAGATTTGTTCTGACTCTGGGTGTGCTTTGTATGTAAAATATATATTTGTGTACACCCCCGCGACACAGGAGATATTCCTAGTGCGGTAAAAAAATTGCAGTTGATTCTTCAGGCCTAAGAGTGCCAAGCAAGTTTTGGTCCCTGTTTAGTCTATTAAACAGCCTATAGCATGCGGGCAGTCCAGCTAGCATATTAAATCATATCGATTAGATATAAAATTCGGCAGACATATTACTATATAAAACTCCACATACTTAGTGATCGTGTTTGGTTTCAACGTCTTCATATGGGCATGTATGACTAATCTAGCGTCATGCTTCGAATTAATGCTGGCTGGCCGGAAGGATTGGTCATCGATCCTTTGATTTTAGAGTTCTTATATTCTTTTGTTAATATTATTATGCATACCGCTACGATTTTCAAGACGGTAATGACATTCTATTCATGTCTTTGGCTGACTTTTTGTTTTCATTGAAATTAGAATTACTTATTGATCCGGTTAATTCATGGCGTATATTAATATTGAAGGTACAGAAATTCCCATAGAGCTGAAAATCGGTATGAATGTTCGGAACACCATTATAAATAAAGATTTAAAGTTCCCTATCTATAACGTACGGTACTTGAACAAAATATTTATAAATCGGTCCTTTATTGACGGAGTAATCAGTGTACAAACATAACCTTTTCCTTTTTCGAAGTCGGTTAAAAGGAAATCGGTGCGTTCGCGACTTCGTTCACAAAACCTTAACCGCATTCAATACAATTCAAGAAAAGACAAAATATTTATAGCCCCATTGTGTAGAGCTACTTTTGCACAACGTTTTTCGCTTTTTCTCGGACCTTTTCTATATAATAGACTTGCTAAAATTATAACTAACTTACCTAATTTATCTAAAATAAATTGTAAACAAGCTATATTTCAATATTTAAAAACTTTAAAGTATGATGATACTGAATACTTTCTTGATACCTCAAAAATTATTTGTGTTTAGATCTAATTTTATTTTTTATTTGTTTCTGTATTCCAAAAAGATTGCACAAACGTTTCCTAACATCAATATATTTCTTACCATCTCCACATATTTTTATAAGATAAAATATTATTATAACTGATGAACAGTTACCTTCTGAGATACAGTCTCAACTAGTTCAGTGGGTACGGAACAAAATAGTTGTAACAACCTTAGTTTTAAGTAAATAAGTGTGTACTGGTAAATTTCATGCACTCTGTATTTAATTTTAAGGTTACCTTGGTAAATAAAGAATTTGAATTTGAATTTGAATACGTTAACAACGTATTGAATGTGGAACTATCGTTTAGCCAGAGATTTTCCTGCTGTATCGTTTTTAACCGAAGTATCCGAGTATGTATGATGTCTGTATTGGAGTTAATTGCTATGATAAATCCAGTCCATTTTGCGTGATATCTTATAACTGTTCCGCAAATGAAACAATAATTATTCCGCATAGTAATCAAGAAGTATAATTACCATTGAGTAGTTCCCGCGCTCAGCACTACTGTTGCCTTTTATAGCATTTTTTTGAACACATCTAGACGCTAGCGTGACTAGGTTTTGTTAGATATGCATAGCTAACGAATGTAGCGTAATAATTTGTGAAACGTTCAAAATGGGTAATTTTATATTTAAAAATTCTGCTCGACTCGCGTCTTCAACCTTACTAATAAAATAAATGCGAAAGTTTGTAAGTATGGTACGATTGTGATGAAATTTTAAACACATGTAGCTTATAGCCTAGATTAACATATAGGCTACTTTTTATCGATATACCACGCAGGCAGAGCTGGGAGCGGAAGCTAATTCAAATACCAGACCAAGAGCCCTTTCGCCGTATTTATTGACCAGACTAAAATTAATATACCTATCATTATTATTATCATTTATTTTTATTTTTTATTTGTTTTGTTTTTTCTATAACTTATAATTATAATTATATTTGTATATTCTGAAAAAATTGTCATCATTAGGACGAATGTCGCACTACCTTTTACTCGCAATCAGGGCGCACCAGAATACCAGCGCTGTAGTACTGATGTGCTGCAGTAGTATGCTGAGGTGTGTACCTTTTTTGGCACATCAATTAAATTTTTATTATAAGTAGTTTTAAGTGATATTATTATCACTCATTTAATCTTTTTCTCATTTTTTATAATTATGTTTAAATATAAATTATAAAAGTAAAGTACATTTAAAAATATAAAAGTATAAAATTTTACATTTTTAAATATAAGTACTAAAAAATATTTAAAAATATAAAAAATAGTACCCCACCGGCATCGGGTACAGGGACCAAACTACCGATGGTTAGGGCTCCATAGAGAGGAACCTCCTCACAATGCGTGCCGTGTCCAGTAGTACCGCCTTCTGCATCAGACCCTTGATCCAGCCACCCAACGCGATTATTTTATATTATTATTGATATTATTATTATTAAGATTATGATTTGCCAAAATAAATGTTTCTTTCTTTCTTTCTATTATTTAAAAATAAACGTACTAACAAATTCAGCGTTTAATTCTTTGTGGGTGTTGCAGGAAGTTTTAAATAAAAATAATACACATGACATTTGATACCATATCCTATTGACCTTATAGTAACATTAGCAATACATATTTAATCAAGTGTATGTAGGTAGTATCATTGTCATATATACTGCCAGTCATATAAATCAGTCAGTTACATAGTTATATAGCAATCGTACTGTAATCTACCTAAAATGTTATCTACTTACAAGCTATATTATAAAATGGCGTGCATAAGATTGCACTTAACTTAATATTTATATATCCTCTGCATCCAAATTAATTCTTTACTATGCATGCAAGGTTTGCATGATCATAGTCAGCTCAAAAAAAAAAAAAACCCTTTTTATATAGAGGGCTACCAAGCCCTTTTTGGTGGTAGAGCTCTTGTGAATACGAGCTCGAGGGCGGCAGCTCCACAGTCCCACCTTTAAGATGTCGTTAAATAGTATCTAGTGCTTGCATTAATATGTTCCGGTTTAGTGGTGATATCAGGCCTTGAAATGACTGGCACATGAAGCATTACACCATAGTCCTCATATGGAGCAACGGATCTACAATCTGCTTTCGTGGATTGTTGATGTCCATGGCCTGTACTCCACTTACCATCAGGTGGACTATACGTCCATTCGCTATATACATTTAAACTTTCCTTTTTACAAAACCATCAGTAAAGATTAGTATAGACTGACGTCGTCGATTATGATTGCGGTGCCAGTCCCCAAACGATAGCTCACCTTCTTTTATGCTCTTTATGTCCCACCTGCACCATAGACGACCTGAGGAGCGCCACCGATAATGCCATTCATGTGGCAAATTTTTGTCAATAAAATTTAATATTGCTGAAACAGTTGAAAAAGATATGGGACCGGCAGAATTTGAACCTGCGACCTTACTGAACACCGGGCAGCCGCTTTAGCCATCCAGCTACGGTCGTCTCTTACCAGAATCTATTAAGATAGGAACAAATGGATGAACGTTACGTCACGAAATGACATATCATACAGTTGAGAAATTTAGGGTTCTGGTAAGAGGCGACCGTAGCTGGATGGCTAAAGCGGCTGCCCGGTGTGCAGTAAGGTCGCAGGCTCAAATCCTGCCGGTCCCATATCTTTTTCAACTGTTTCTTAGTATAATTTGCTAAGCATAGCTAAATGCTATAAAAATAATCAAATTTAATATTTATGCATTTCTATGTGTTTTCGATTGACACGCAAAGAAGAAGTATAGACTACAGTCGGTTTTTTTAATGAATGTTATCTATTATTATCTATATAATCCTAAGTTTATGTTTTGACCAAGAAAATAGGTTATCCGTTAATCATACCACGATAATGTAAGACCGTTATGGCAACATTTATTTAATTCAATTAATCCAATCATATGACCTTTTTCGCGAAAGTAACCGCCATCTATATTTTCAAGAAATCTATAAGTAATTACGATAAGTATTTATCGCGATAATAATGATAAAACGGTGATAAAAGTTAAGGTTATGCAACTGGAGCACTTTGATAACAGCTGTGGATGGAAATATATAATCTTCTAGAATAATTAATGTCACGTACACACAGCTGCACATTACCAGTATATGATGGTCTCTAATTGCACGGGAAGCCAGTGTTGCCACCTCAATTTTAGAAATGGGGCAGTTGAAGAAACTAAAAAGGGCTAGATCGGGCTGTCAACGTGAAAACTAAAAAAAAAACGAAAAACTCAAACTATTACAATGTTCTATGAAAAACCTCAAATTACAAAGATGAACTTTGAGCGAATGACTTTCAATGAGGGAAAAATAAATGTTCTTTCATATTATTTTTATATTGCAAAAAACAATTGATATATCAACTTATGAAAAAATAGTGTTTTGATACACATTTTAAATTAGTCGGTTTATAAAAAGAAAACGCTCCAGGAATTCCCCGCCGACTCTGTAGACTCCACGGGGAAGACCCCGACCGGGGCGCGGCGTAGAAATGCGGTATGTTGCTATAATCGAACAAATGGTACCAACGGATTATCTACAAACATCAATATCTGTGACACAAATGTAAAAAGGGCTAAATAGCCCTTTCCGGGCTAAATAATTAAACAACGAGTTCACCTACAATAAAAAGTGCTAGATCTAGCCCCAAAAGGGCTAAGGTGGCAACACTGCGGGAAGCGTATGTAATGCGAGAACATCATATACTGGTTATGTATAGCTCGATGTATCGCCGTGTACACTACCAAGCGCGCGTTTTGTGGCATGAGTTATAAAGTAAACAATCTTAATTATATTGTCTGATACTATCTAGCTCGTGTCAAGGTCAGTCTCGGAGTTTATAGTTGTAACCAAATTTCTAGGCGATTCTAGCGACAATGCGCTATTTCAGGCAGTCACTCATTTAGGATTCGCAGTAACAAGAAGACGCTTTGTTTTTGTTACGCGACCAAGGGCCTGATATTTCTATGTGAATATTAAATTGCACTGCTCCCGCACCGAATAATCAGTTATCTATAATTTAATGCTTCAAGTAAATTAACAGACAGAGGTTTAACAAAAATCTATTTTTGTTTAAACAAGGTTTCTTGAATAAAATACCGTTCTCGGTAGCAAAACTTGTTTGCATACAAACTATAATATTTTTATATCTTGATTGAGTATTAGAGGTAAAATCAGCGATCTTGACGGTTTTGAAGTTGGCCGCTAAAGAAATGTCACGGGTCTGTGTTGGCCAAGCTAGAATACGTAGCTCGTCGATAAGTCAAGAACCCATCTGCAACTAAATTCAAAATCGTAAAATCCCCGATTATACCTATAACGACACAATTTATCTGTGGTATTGTACAGCTATCATCAAATGCGGTTTTTACCTATTGAACGAACTTTGCTTACGTAGGTACTAAATTATTCTTATCATATATACTTAATTTGGAATATGACTCATCATCACCACTATATAGGTTGTGTTGCCAGCACATCCTTATATAATTCAGACACTTAGCTCGTAGAAACCCTGAAAGCCTCCACTAGGTTGTGTTGCCAGCACATCCTTATATAATTCAGACACTTAGCTCGTAGAAACCCTGAAAGCCTAGAGTAGCGGATGGTAGTTGGCTAGGTCGACGAAAGATCACGCGGTCGCCCTCCTACCCGCTGGTCAGACCTATTAAAATCGCTTACTGGCATATCAATATCCAAGGCTATAAAGACCGACGAGGATAGGAAGCATAGTGCATCGAGTGACCAACACTTCTTGCTTGACCTTCAGTAATGAATAGCGGCTGAGAAGAATCATATAATTTGGAAGCTTGGATTCCACTTAGAAACAATGATCAATGAATTCAGTTTTGTGGGTTTCGGAAGATAAATAAAAGAAATATTTAGATTTCACATTAAAATTGATATATTTTTGCAAGTCGATAAATATAATTTTGTTGTTATTAAAACACAATAATAAATTGTTTTATTATTATAACCAAAATCTTATTGAACTTTAATTTTAGGGGATAAACACCTAGTGTGTTATTCCTCTGAAAATACATTTACTTTTTACATTTCAAAGAACCCTCCAATTGATTAAAACTGCTTTCTTGTATTTAATTAAATTCTAGTTCAAAATGAAAGAATCTAGATGTTTATTGTGTTTTAAGAAGTTCTTTTTGAATATGTTACTAGCAATATATAATTTTCATTTATTGTTTCAAAACCTACTATTTCAAAATGTCCAAAAAGATTTTAGTTACACAATATTATAATAATTACAACATATTTCAAGTAGGTACAGAGAGAGAACGTTGTAGATAACTACCTAATCAATTATTATTGATGTCAATAATTTGTACAGGCTATATTTTAAACTATGAGTCATATTTACTATCCGAACGCGAAAAGTTGAGACCAGAGCGGGGTAATCTCAGTGTTCTAATGTACTCTACGGTGCTGTATATAAGGTCGAAGCAGATGGAGAGAGAAGTGTCAAATTTTCGCGCACGATTATTATACTACTGCAGTTTTTAGTCATAATTGATAAAGATGCATACATTCATATCTACAATATCTTTGATATAATTTTATTTACTTCACAGCGATTATGTAACATGCAACAACGAATATAAATAGACTTATATATTAATATTTACTATACATTTGTGGAATATCCTTGGACATACACATTGCGGATAATAGGTATTTAAAGGATACGGGATATGCAAAAGCGGATTAGTAATACGGAAACTGCGTTCACACGATAGCTATAATATTGTCTATATTTATGGAAAAGCCACAGTTTTAATGTTATCCTTGTAATTACTGGAAAAATTAATATTGTTCTTAAAATTAGTAACTACAGTTTCACATTTTACCAAACTGTCTAAAACTGATCAATAAAATGTTTGTAAACATTATAATGATCAGTTTTAGACAGTTTGGTCACACAAAACAAATCAAATTAGTGTCTTTATTATACTGTTTTTACTATAAACAGTATCATAAAGACACTAATTTGATATAATTATAATAATATGAATAACTTTATAGTTTTACATATTTATCAGGTAGCTTTCCTAACAAGCTAAACAATAACCGCATATTCTTGAATTCGAGAAAACGTAGTTTGCTCGATAAATTACTGGATAATAAAACGGATTCCACCGGTATTCTATCCTACAACTAATCTTAAGACTTAGACAGTATCTCCTTCATAGCAAGCTCAATCTTCAGCTGTATACACGCAACTCTTTCTTGGAATATCTGGTTGATCAAATTCAGTCTTTTCTGCTCCAGCAACGCGTTGTCCTTCAACAGTCTTTGTCTCAACTCCTGTTCTTCTTGAGAACCCAATTCCTTACTATCTTTAGTACTTTGTCCTTCTTGCTTAGCTTTTAACGCTACAGCACTTCTTAGTTTGACAATTTCAAACTGTTCGGAATTGATTTTAGCTTGAAGTAACGATTTGAGTTGGAGATATTCAGCGTTTTCTAATTCCAGTCTTAATACTTTTAGTTCTTTTTCTGTTAGTTTAGGTTTTTCTTTGACTGGTTCTGTTGGAGGTATTTCTTGTTCTGGTGTGTCTTTTTCCAGTTTGAAGTCGAAGTTGTCTTCGAATTCGGCATCGAAAGTGGGGTCGTTGGGAGATTCTTTTACTTCTTGGGGTATGAAAGGTTCGTTCGGCGTTTTAATACTATCAACAGTATCCTGGGGGGTGGTAGGGAGTGTGGGTACTGGTTGGGGCTGTGGTTGAGAGAGTCTTCGGGTCGGTTCCTCGTCTTGTTTTTCGTCGATTGATGTCTGCTGTTGGGACAACGTGTTTGGTTCTACGGATTTCTGGACGGAGCGAAGTTTTCTCTGTAAAAGAAAAGTATTATTAAGATTCGACTTCGTTGGCAAAATTTATATGGATTGTATTATTATGTAAAATATGTTTCAAACAGTGTTGCTACTGTTAATGTTTCACTTTAATTGGATACGTTTTACAAGTTAGTTAATAAATTAGCTCCAATTTCACAGACGTTAATTAAACCTTATTGGCCGGACCAGCCAATAACACATATATATAAAAACAACAGCTGTGTTCTTTATCCGAGTGTTACTTGTGTCACATTTATATTCAATTAGGTTATATTTTATGGTGCAGATAACAGCTTAACAGAACCTCTGAAACTGGCCCTTAATAATTAAAAAGGTTAGGTAAATTACATTGATCACTATTTTATTTAGGGTTGATTCCTGACTTCGAGAATTTGTTTTTTTTTAATATTTATTTAACTTCACGCACAAAAACATGCGAAGAAGGCGGACAATGTCAAAGACATTTTCTACCAATCAACCTTAAGTTGGTGCAGATATAATGCTATGGTAGGTGCATAATGTAGATATAAAAAAATTAAATTACATAATTATGTGATAAAACCTATAATAAACATTAGATTTTTAACAAAGACACAAGAACATTAGACAAGAAATTTCCTGTCAGATCATCCCAATTTACTAGATTTGGGAACTTTTTCAAAAGAGATCTCAAGCAGATGTGGTTTACAAGTCAACATTCAGACTTACGATTTGATGAAGTCAATCAAGTAAAAATCAAGTATATTCCAAACCATAGCTAGTCTGGCTTTAATAATGAATTATGCATGGTAAAACTGTTACTTTCTACAAACCAGTTGTTACGTCACGCAAATTTGTGCTCCATGACATCATTTTATTAATGGCTTTTTCGGCATTTCAACATTTTATTGAAATGGTTTACTAAGTATTAGTAACAAAATTAGCTAGCTCGTTAAAAGTTGTTTATTTAATTTAATTTTAAGTTTTTTGTTGTTTGGTCTTTGTTTAGTTTTTAATAATAATTTGTTTATTGATGCTTTGGCTTCTTAGTAAAAGAGTCAAAGCAGAAATGTAAACAGACAATTCAAAAGTACCCAGATGAACTACTTAAAACATAATAGTAATCAATTCGATAATTTAATTGTTAGATATACATTAGCCAACTAATATCTCTATCAAAGCGAACCGCAAAACTTAAGTTGCAATGAAGGTAGGTAGGACACATAACTCGCTAGATAAATGGTCGCTGGTGCCCAAAATGTTCTCTTGTAGCGGTCCTAGTCAGTACTAGCAAAAACAATTATATTATACAATCTCATACAACATTATTTTCGCCGGGAAAAGCTCAACAACTTCTTCTTCGAACTCCTTTACACAGTTCCTCTAGGTATGATGGTTCCTTTACTATTCAGGCCGTAAGATTATGGAATAATCTTCCTAATTCGATTCGCGATAGTCCTTCATTGGATGTTTTCAGGGAAAGAGTTAAAATAATTTCTATCTCAGACTGTTTAGGTAAAGTTTTATATCAATATTTATTTCATCTCAAAGTATTTTATTTATATTTAAGTATGTTTATTTAACTGTGTATTTAGGTATATAGATAGGTAAATTAGTTTATTTAGGTATTGTATTCTATAGATAGCATTATAATATATTTATGTCTATTTGTTTATGTTTATGTATTGTAACTTTAGTTACTTTTTATTACAATTTTTTACCATAATAATGGTAACTCCGTTTTTCCTTTCAGTTGTACACTTGTTTTTGCCCTCTTTTTGAATCCTCTTCTTCTCTATTACTCTAAGGTTTGCTGGAAGAAAACTCACATTTGAGTTAAGCTCGCCTTTATTGTATGTGTTATGTATTGTTTTATAAATTGTTTCATTGTACAATAAAAAGTTTAAAACAAAGCAAAACAACCCTCAATAACTAGATGGCGCTAGATACTACATTATAATACATATATTGTGTAATATGTTTTTAGTAAGCATGCATTTATGTGTTATTTTTTATTTAATTAATTTGTACACCACGATTAGTGGTAGAACATAGCGCACATAATATTAGATTATAAGACCTTTGTAAGTTTCCTATGTTTCACAAATAAAGAATTATGAATTATGAATATAATAGGGCTGATATTATGACGATTACCTTAAGCTGTGTAACAATTCTCTGCGCCTCCCAAAGCTGTTGATCCCTGGCCGGCGTGATGAATCCCGCGTGCATTTCTGCGTGGATCTGATTCAGCAACGACTCTTGTTTGCGTAATTCTAAGCTTATCTCTGGTGCCGAGTCTGGGAAGTCAGCCGGTATCGATGCTAGAGGTGGCACGTATCTGAAATATAAATAAATTACATTAATATATCAAACAATATCGGGATTCCAGTTGTATATATTTTTCCAGGAAATGGATGAGCATTCAGCTCCCTGGAGAGTACGATAACATGTTGGTCTATGCAACTATCGCATTATACTTATTTTATTTATTTTATTTTAAAACTTCTTGCACTTAAAATATAGTACAACGGCGGACTTAATGCCTTAGGCATTTTCTACCAGTCAACCTTAAGGTGATGCAGAAAGAACAAAGGTAGGTGCATAAGAAAGTAAAGAGTTAAAAAAAAGAAGAAAAAGTTATGTGCTGAATATGTGAATACATACATGGAGTAATATCATATCAAAAATTCGAATACATAAATATGGTAAAAAATATACTAATACATACATTTAAATAAAATATATATAAATATATATATAAATATTTACACAGGAGATTAAGCTTTTAAAGATTCTGCTGCTGATACTTATCACCTTTGTCTGACCAAGAATTGCCTAATTAAAGTCGCAATCACCCTGAAATTCTCACACTCAAGCGTAAATTGTTAGGATGTTATCACACCGAAATCGATCAACCTTGGTGGTCGAATTTTAGACTCAACGCTAGCTTCAGTCTAGTCGACAAATCATAAGAGACAAATAGCATCAAGAATTTAATAACTTACTTAGTCAATTCTACATCGGGGAACAGTTTCTCCGCTTTGCCGATGAGGTACGTGAGTAGATTCAGTGACATGTTCAGCGCAGGCCCCATAGTCGTCGCTATGGTTTGAATATTCACGTGGTTCACCTGCAATGGAAAGTATACACTTATTACTAGGGTAAACAAGCGCTCTGTAGTAACGAACAAATACAACAGAGTGGCGCCCTCTGGTGACGTGTCTTAATAAAACATGTTACTCTCTTAAAATATACTTAGTGTTTATTCAGCGTTGTGTTGTTTTAGTAATTCCTAATAGTTTATTTCCCTTTACGTGTCTTTGTAAACTTACGAATCTGCAGTTTTAGAGAATTCGATGTTATGAAAAACTGAGCATAATGTGAAAACTATACATGGTGGCAAATCTACCTATTTCTTATTCTGAAGTTTATAGTATTGAGATTGTCCGAATCTTGTTTAACTGAAATTATTTAACTGGTGGTAGAACTCTTGTGAATGAGCTCGAGGGCGGCAGCACCACCGTCTCACCTTTAACCTGCCGCCAAATAGTAGTGCTTCCATTACTGTGTTCCGGTTTGGTGGTGAGATCAGGCCCTGAAATTACTGGCACATGAGGCATAACACCGTAGCCCTCAGCTGCAGCGACGCATCAATAATCTGCTTTTGTGGATTGTTGATGTCTATGGGCTGTACTCCACTTACCATCAGGTGGACTACACGTTCGTTCGCTGTGGGCGTAGTATAAAAAAATCTACATTTTATATTCTTACACACATAGGAATTTATATTAAATTTATATCGGCATTACCAGAGAAGGAGATTCATTAATTGCAGATTCAAAAGTTAGCCGTGGAGATGACGATATTGCGAATCAACGATATCATTCAATATTGATGGCAGTTAACTAAAATCAAGCGTTTTGATTGGCAGTCAAAAATGTTTTGATAAAGGCTTTACGAAAACAGCGTCATGAACATCTGTTATAGTTCAAGGCGGTACGTGACATCCTATAGTGATATATGAACAAATTATAACACTTTTTCTTGCCGGTTCATTGACTACAACGCATTCAATGTGCCTCATTAGCTAGACCAGCAGGCTGTAGTTGGTGGGCGGTAGCTTTGCGATGAGGGACAGCATGGTGACCTCTCGTTGAGGTCCGTGCAACTCTTGTGCTAGGATAGAATCGGTAGTTCGCCGAAAGCTTGTAGTCTGTCACGATCCAGAACAGCAACTGTCTCTAGCTAAGTGTAATACAAACCAATGTGGCGCCATCTCTCGACAAAAAATGAACTAAGACTGCCCATAACTTTGCTTATTACTTGTCCATCCTAAGGTTGCCTGTAAGAAATTGCTTCTAGCGATAAGGCCCGCCCATTGTGCAACATAATTTTTAAGTGCAACTGTTTACAAATTTACCTTTCTTAATATTGATGTACAATAAAGATTATTCTATCTATCTATCTATCTAAGATAACGTGGCGCCACCTAGCTACGAATAAGTGAAGATATCAGCGTGGCGTCTTCTTTTGAAGATGGGCAAAAGCATAGCTTGACACTATCTAGTCTGGAATGAACGAATTGGCCGTAGATCTACATTCAGATGGTTTGTATCCTACTTAAGATAGGAACAAATGGATGAACGTGACGTCACGAAATGACGTATCATACAGTTGAGAAATTTAGGGTTCTGGTTAGAGGCGACCGTAGCTGGATGGCTAAAGCGGCTGCCCGGTGTGCAGTAAGGTCGCAGGTTCAAATCCTGCCGGTCCCATATCTTTTTCAACTGTTTCTTAGTACACATTCAGATGGTTCAACTTACCGGTTCATTGACTACAACGCATTCAAAGTGCCTCATTAGCCAGGCCAGCAGGCTGTAGTTGGTGGGCGGTAGCTTTGCGATGAGGGACAGCATGGTGACCTCTCGTTGAGGTTCGGCGATCGCCGTCGCCTGCTCGAACTGTCCGTGCAACTCTTGTGTTAGGATAGAGTCGGGGAGTTCGCTGAAAAAAAAAAAAAATCAGCAAAGAAATTCAGGACTGTCAGAGGTTAGGGTACGCGCCCTCACACTGCGAAGCCTCGGATTCGATTCCAGGGCATGTGTTATTTGAGATTCACTATCACATGGGCCTACACACATTACCTAAACATAACAGGTGAAGTATGGGTTTTATACACCTATGCCACTGCCTTGTGGCCAATAAAGGCGTGATGTTATGTTAAGGTTGAAAAATTAAGAATAAAGCGGGATTCGAACCCGCATCTTTGGGAACAACGCTCCCAGTGCTTTGCCAATTCAGCTATGGACTCCGTATACCGCTGGAATCTATATTTATAAATCGTTTTGCTAACTTGCTTGTCACAACAACCATTCGCGACTTAAGCGTCAATCACAATCTGTAGACCTGTAAGTATGACGGCCAGTGCTCTGAGGGTACGTTAAAGACCACGCGGGGTGTCAAATAAACGGAAATGCAAAGTGTGTTTACGAGAAAGCAGGTGTTTGTTTTTCGGGCAGCACCGAAAGCACCGCTAGACGCCCGCGTGATCATGAACGTACACTTAAGGTTGTTTATTCCGGCGCTTTTATAATAGAGGTATAGAATCTAAAAGGACAAAATACTTTTTAATGAGGGAAGATTGGCCCGGCAGCTTTTCATATTATTTTCTTAATATTTTGGTTCTTCACCTGATGTATCCTTTAAGCATAGCGCAGGCGACGGGCACATCCCAATGGTAAGGGAAGGTGGGTCCTCGGTCAGTGAATAACTTCTTTAGTTGCTGCAGTTTTATCTTGTCTGGCTCCGAGCGGTAGATTAGAGAGGATTTTATGCCGTGTGCCTGAAAAATTTGGGAAGATATGTATTAGTTAAAACAATCTGTATACATCTGATTGGTTGGCTTTTAAAATGATCATCTTTAAATATTGTTGAAAGTTGCCACTAGATGTCGGTGTCTTTCTTAGTCTTTGGTTGGGCGAAAGCATAATTATATTTACAAAACAATGCCCATACGTTGTGAAAGCGGGGGAAGAAACACCACGGGAGCAGAGTAGTATGGTATAGCGGGTCAAACTGTGGTTAATATACCGAAGATGCGAACAACAGCTAGTCTCTTAATAATAGTATCCATAATCCATGGTCATTATTGCCATTATTTGACTACTTAAATAAATTATTCTAAATTAGTGTCCAATTGCAGTCAGTTTAAACTAATATGTCAATTATTTTGAAAACGATTTTAATAATTTCATGGTATTGACGTAAATAAATGGATTAGAAAAATATACATTGGTTTAGTTGGTTCGTGGTAGAACTGCTGTGAACGAGCTTAAAGGACGATGCAGAACCATCTCATCTTTTAACCTACTGCTAAATAGTAGTAGTGCACAACTGTATTTCAGTTTGATGGTGGGATTAAACCCTTAATATTATAAAAAGGAAAGACTTCATTAATTTGTTCGGTTTAACTCAAATACCGATTCCGAGGACCAATTTCAAAAAATCTTTCAGCATTCTAAAGCTACTACTTTGCCGAGTAACATAGGGTATATTTAATCAAGGTACTAAGCGGACGTATTGGAGCGGGGAAGCTATATAAGTAAGTTAAAAATCAATATTTTTTATCAAATTTAATACATCGCTAAGTAAAAACATAGGCTTTGTAACAAATAATTAACTTGTTGAAGCAATAGACAGTAGGATGTGCGTTATTCTGCAACAGACAAATTATAGGTGATCGTCGGCAATTAAATAGTAATTAATTACTTAGCAATTGCTCGTAGGATATGGTAAGTACTAATTATACACTCAAATCTTACAAGGATTGCACTTTAGTATGGATGGAGGTAATGGGTGAGCTTTGTGTGTGTGAAATGTATGTTTATGAACACCCCTGCGTCAAAGGAGTTATTCTAAGTGCGGAGTCTTAAAAAAATATATACATCACATATTTTATTAATATATATTTAACTTGTGTGGATAAAGCCGACTTGTCTCCTGGGTACCAAATGGACAGCCCGTGACAGTCAGACAGAAACTTTGAGGAATAATTATAAGAGAGTTAAAATAAATAAAAAATAAAATATTTATTCAGTACCATTTAAATTTAACATTTTTTTTTTTTACATTTGGAACTTATGCTAATTTAACAATGAATTTTTTGAAAAAATGTGAAGGCAATGGCCTAAAATCTCCTGCACTAGGCTAGGCCTGTCCTGCAGGAGGTTTTTAAATAATAGAATTACAATATTCTTGAAATGGCGGAGTTGTTACTTATTTAATATTTGTAATAAGGTACAAGATTTGCAGTGTCACATACTTATCATAGAAATTAAATAATTATTATGAAAAACTAAAATAATAAATTCTTACAATAATGAGATCAGTAGGGTGTTCACTTAATAAAAATAAAAAACAAAAGTTGTTGCATATTAAATTTAAGTGAAAAAAGCTGCGGTTCCGTTGGTGGAATGAGCAGTCAAGGGGGGCCAAACACGTTAAAAAAAACAGTAATTTACTCTAGACTACTATCATATGCATAGTACACTATCTATCTCGAATAAAACAAATCGTCAGTTGGTTGTGGCACGATGGGTTGTGAGTCAGCTGGTTGCCCAAACTTTTCGAGCTGCTGACGATTTATTTTCTTCAAAATTCTTGTTTGCCTCAGCTGACTTTCACTTGAATTCCAATATTTCTACAAAGTATTGTTTAAGAGGCAATAATTGACCAAAAATCCACCTGCCCCTTCGTGATGATTGAACGATATCATTCAATTCTGACGGCAGTTAGATTCGAACAAGCCGAGTCGAACGTTTTGATTTGCAGTCAAAAATATTTTATATCAGTTGAAAGATCGCGCAGCGACACCGGCTAACTTCATTCGGTCGTATAATGTATTACAAGTTTACAACGTACAAAAATGTTCTTAAAAACCTACATATTAAAGTTTAAATTTGAATGTTTTTAATTGAGTTAGTTCGCGAAGTTCGTAAGGTCATTAAAATGATATTTTTATTCAATAACGTTAATTTTATTTATTGAATAAGATATTGATTCTAAATATTAGTTAAATTATTATTATTTTATTTTTTTTATTCTACGCCCACAGCGAACGACTGTGTAGTCCACCTGATGGTAAGTGGAGTACAGCCCATGGACATCAACAATCCACAAAAGCAGATTATAGATGCGTCGCTGCAGCTGAGGACTACGGTGTTATGCCTCATGTGCCAGTAATTTCATGGCCTGATCTCACCACCAAACCGGAACACAGTAATGGAAGCACTACTATTTGGCGGCAGGTTAAAGGTGAGACGGTGGTGCTGCCGCCCTCGAGCTCATTCACAAGAGCTCTACCACCAGTAATTAAATGGTTGATAGTTATATTCATAATCTTTACTGGGTATACAATACCCTCAGGGAAATAAAGGCGTTATGTTATGTTACTCCAACTTACTTGCAGGTAATCGATGCTGTCTCTCACGACTAGAGGCAAGCTGGTGTCGTCGTGGCATCTCGAACGTTCCACGGATTGCTGCAATGGTACGCCGAAGATCGGAAGAGCCACTGCAATCGAGATGAAAAAAATCAGATCAGAAGTATTTTAGACTACATAAATGATAATAGTATTTGGAAATGAATTGCTCTTCTTATATGACTTTTATATGTATACTTGTTGTTATATTTTTCATTTTAAAAGATGGTGCATATGAGTTTCTCACCAGCTCTTCTCATTATGCAATACCCATCGGAGCTGGTAATTGGATTGATTCTAATTTGATTCTAAACAGTTTGATTACAATTAATCTAAGCCCCGGTTATTCAAATCATTGTAATTAGTATAATTTAATATTATCTATAATTTATTTTATTATTATTTTTTGTAATGTTTTGACATGATCAAGCGCCTTCTGGGGCCTATAAAAATAAATTATTTGAATTTTGAATTTGAATTTTAAATTTTTAAGGCATACCAATACAGTATCCGATCAGATTTCGGTCATGTCGATTGTTTTGAAGGGTAAGAATCTGATGAAGTCCAAAAGAGTCCTAATACTGACTATATAACGTCACAAACACGAATGTAATTGTATTAGCCACAATAGCCACACACCCATGTTATTCAGTTATTCGCATCATCATTATGTACTCCGATCTAAACGACAAAGCATGGACACGCGATGTTTGTTTATATCTGTCGAAATTTTATATACGTTTATTTCAGAAGAACACTACCTATTTATATACTATTTATTATAAGAAGGATGCAAACAAGAAATAATATAAAACCGTTTTAACGTACATTTAGGCTCAAGTTCACCAAGAAGGAGTTAAACAGTGTTTACGGAACGGGCTGTCAAATATTTAACAGACGTTTAAACGAGGAGCGTTTATTTCATGTTCACCATCTTCGGTTTGCATTCGGTTACGAAACCGAGCGATTGTGAATGATTGAATGAAGACAAAGACAATAAAGTCAAAATTGACATTTTTTTAATTTTTTCATCGACAAAACTTCTATAATACTGAAATAAATAAACATGGACATTGGCGGTCTTGTCATTTATTTTTATTTTATCTTGTTTTGCGTGCGTATAATATAAATAAAAAATGGATAAAGGGGATAAGAAAAGGCGAGCCGCGAATTTCAGTTACAATGAAAAGTCCATTTTATCGGAACTTATACTAAAATATAAAGATACAATCGAAAACAATAATAAGTAATATTCTCCACGTGGTCCAAATACTCCAGCATGTATATGTAATCATCTTCTTCACCACATCATTAATTCATTTTACACTAAATTTTAAAAGAAGCTTGTCACTGGGGAAAACTACAATAACGTCAAAAAACTCCTGTCAAAGCATTAACCAAGAGTTAACCAAGCTCCAGATGGTCGGTTAATTTAATCGCTCGTTTTACGCCTCTAATCGCCGATTAGTGAGTGGTGAACACGAAATTCGACGCAAACAGCTGATTAGTCATTTAAACAGTTGATTATGTGTCGGTGAACAGGGCCCTTAGCGTATTAAATAATAAACAACTATAAAAAAAGATTATTCTTAGAATAATAAACTACGACACTTTCTTTTTCCTATCTGTCCATCCAAAGGTTGCCTGGAAGAGATCGGTTCAAGCCATAAGGCCACCCTTTGAATATTGTTGTTGTCTTTATTGTGTTGTCTTTGTATTTTTGTGAAAATGGTAAGTATGCAAATAAAGTGTTTTCTATTCTATTATTCTATTCTAAATATCACCTTTTCATATTTAACGAAATGAAATAGTTATTTGTTTTTTTTCTATAGGCTCACACCCTATCCCATAGGACCTAAACATAACGGGTAAAATGTGGGTGTTGTACACCTCTGCCACACCCTTCTGGGTAATATAGGCGTGATGTTATGTATGTTTTGTTTTCTTTCAGTAAACTCATCTATTGAAATCGCGTTCCTTATTACTTTTAGTTATTAGAGCTTTTGATCTTTCAATATTGATTTTGCCGCGTGCACATTATATGTTGTTACGATCTAGATCTGAACTGTATATTATCTACTTTTAATGTCACCATGATAGTAATGTGTTTTGTGTCCCTTATAAATAAATAAACTAAAGAGACAACAATATCACATACACCACATTTGATTATGACCTCACTAGAAAATACTGAATTGTTTTACCTTTCAAGGATTGGGACCAAGTTCGCGATTAAGTCACAATGAGACTTTACTCATGTGCTTATGGTACACCTACGGCTGTACGGGTATGGAACTTCAAGGTGTAATTGAATAAGTTGGTATTTATTTATTTATTTGATACAATACAAAAGAGTATATAAATACAGTGGTTCTGAGGTAGACAGTAACACTGAGCCCCACACTAGGATACCCTGTGTTGTGGGGTTCAATTTAATGCAATGTCATTAGATTGTTTAAAAAAATTGTGCATCCATTTTTTTAAATCACGTTGCTGCTTTTTTTAGATAAAACCCACAGAGCTAACAGATTCAACCTAATTCTCTATGGCATATACATTTTGACAGTATTCCGCGTAGCCTTATTTATTATTACCAAGTGATTGACAAGCAAGGTCAACTGCAAATAGTAATGTGTTTGAATCGCGCTTAAATACGAAATATGAGCTGTTTCGTACTTAATTCTTGATGAGATTATAAACAAAAAGTGGTATTGAGCAGTGCGTATGTATGTTACAGTCCTAGTTATGCCACAAAATGCCTGGATTGAACAATCATCGGTAAGTTTTTGTTTACCTTGTGTGGAATCAGGACGTTCCAGCGCTTTCTCAAATGTGAAAATCTCGAATGAATTTAAATGTTGCAAAACTGTTGATGCATTTTTTACATAGATATTTATAATTTGTGTTTGGCCTCCATTTTTAACCGAAAACTAAGAAAATTATGCATAATGAAGATAAAATGTGCGTAAGTGGCAAAAACTTACAGGTCATATACCTTTACTCAGGGACAGATTTGATAACAAAGACGAATTTTCGTGTCCTAAGTAAAATATTTAATACTATAGGCTGACCGTTTAACTGAGTCCTCGCCTGCGCGGTACAGGGGCGCGGGGGTATGACGACAAAGGGGATTTCGACGGGTGCGGGCGGTGGGGCCACTTAATAAAATATACAGGAGATGAAATGCACCAAGATATTTTCTAAGATATGTAACATCATTGGAAAAAAGAAATAGTGATTTATCAAATGAAAAATAGTTAAGAAGATACAAAATTTTAATGAACTTATGTACGTAAATAAAATAATTGGGAATAAACTATTATACTATTTTTTATCTAAACATATAATTAAATCGTAAGAAAGTCAAATCTTTTTTTGGGTCTAGTTTCTTTTTTCTAAAATATTCGTATACGTTAAAAGCCATTTGCTTGCACTGACTGTTTACTTTATGTCCGAAGATTTTTCGATTCATCTTGAGATTGTTATTACATGTGTACCTCTCACAAGGTGTCTGCAACAGTCAACACATGCGATCGCTTCCCATGTAGCGAACGAAATGAACAATTACAAAAATTTGCCCACCGCCCGCACCAGTCTCAGTCCCCTTTGTCGTCATACCCCCGCGCCCCTGTAGCGCGCAGGCGAGGACTCAGTTAAACGGTCAGCCTATAGCTGTAGTTTGTCTGACTTCGTCTGCGTAAGATTTATTTTTTTATGTTATTTTCTATAAAGATAGATTACTCGGTAGTATCTTTACTCTGGTAAAACTTTAATTATATCGGTCAATATAGACCCCCATTTTGATAGATATTGTAAGACTGTGTCAATATTTGGTCCGGGCGCAAATTAAACCTGCGACCCTACGGAGGGCAGGGTCGCATCATTGGATCAATTAGGTCATTCATTAGTCCACGTAATTGGGTTGTACTACGTACTATAAAATGGGGCAAGATGAGTCATCTGTTGTTTACAGGTTTAGATACCTGTGTACGCGATACTTAATAAAATAATCAATTTCAAAAACTAAAACCAGACTACGTTATAATATTGTACTTAATGTTGGTTTGCTACACAGAGAGGACCGCGGGAACTGTACGACCGGATTTATTTTGATTTTAAATAAGGCAATAAAAGAATGCATATTTTGTAACATACTTGCCAAGACCTTTCACTTGATACCAAATACGTCATGATTATGAAATATTTTATTTTTCTCGTTAGAATATGGAATTTTAACAAAATTTATATAGCCTATGCCACCCAGCCTATTTTAATAAATCTAATGACACCTCATTCATTAAAATCTGTTCAGTAGATAAGGCACTACAGTGGAACATACAAACATACATACATAGACTGCCAAAATCATTACCCTTCCTTTTCGCCGTAGTCGGGAAAAAAAGAAATGTGCATAAGCATTAGTACACATGTGTGCATGAAGTATTCATTCCCCTACAGCCCATAGTCTGACGGAAAAGTATAAACTGACACGAACAGAGACAGACGGCTAGGATTACCGAATGCGCCCAGCAAGGGAAATAATTAGTTCTCCTTGGAATAAAAAAAGACCGTAGAATTCATAGAGAGAAGTTGCAGCTATTTGTAACAGTTACATTTAGTTTGGTAACATAATAATTACTGAAAAGCATCTGTACTATGAAGTTATAATGTATATTCTAGCTAGTTCCTTATTAGTAATTTTTCAGATTTGACCTTTCTATGTTTTGCGTTTCCGTAAATTTGAGGTCTGAATCAGTAACAGTTTTTTCATTTAATTCGTTCAGTTACCTAACAATTATGTACCCTGAATCTGCTTTCGTGTTGCATAATTGACTTTCTTGATTTGATAATCTTTTTAAACATAATATATGTATAATACAATTTTAAATATGTCCTGTCTGTACATTAAAGATATCTAAGACAGAATACTACGAGGGGTCTTTATTACAGCAATAGAAGCAAAATCATATTAATTTAGAATTTTTGTTTTTTCTGTCTGTTTGTATGTTCGTATGCGAGTTACGCAAAAAAAAACTGCATGGAATTGTTTTCAGTTGTGTAGCTAGAGGTATAACTTAAAAACTGGTTTATGTTTCATATTTGGTTTTTATCCCTAAGGAGGTAAATTAGAGGTGTACGTTTATATTGGAGGTTTCTCACTTTTAAAGGAAAATGCATGAAATTATGCACGTAGGTTCCTTACATGACGTACATGAACTGTAATATTGGTTAGGATTTGTAACATTTTATGTGAAATTAGTAAAGCTTTAAGAAAATGCAAGAAATTATGCACATAATATAATATGTTGCATACAAGACATAAATTAACAAGATATTTTTGTAGCTGTAGCAATAGCATGAAAATATCAAATATCCACGCGTACGAAGTAGCGGGCAAAACCTAGCTTAATTCATAAAAAGCAATTTCTCAAGAGTTTCACGGTATATTTAGATAATTAAAAAAGCATCTTATGATTTCAACAGGAAAGTGATCCTGTTGAAATCATAAGATGCTTTGTTAAACAGTCTCGGAGTCGGCACATAGTGACGAAATTGATTTGTAAATGGTTGTTTGTAGATATTACACCAATCTATCGACATAGATCGATCGTTGACCAATTTTCTTATCGATCATAACTTAATGAATCGATGAGAACTCGACCAAAACCTCCGAAAATAAAATAGTATATGCACCTTAAAATATCTATTTTATTTTGTTTATTTAACTATTTGCACAGAAAAATAGAACATAGGCGGATTTAATGCCTAATGGCATTCTCTTACAACCTAGGGTGGTGCAGAGATAAGCAAATACGGCGCAGCTTAGAAAGAGGAATAATGATTGATATTTAAATAGAAGAAGTACATATTATATAAAATACGAGTATGTATTAATATATACCAAGATACATACAATAAAAAGTTTTTTTAACATTTATAAATACATACATTTACAAATAAAATAATAATAATAATATATAAGTACATAATTATACAGGTTAGCTTTACAAGAGAAGATAAAAATTATATAAGATTAATAAGAAACATTATGATGATTCTACCAATTGGTCAGTTAACAGTTTGCGCACATTCATATATATTTACACGCTTAAGACCCGTCAAAATTTGTAATTATGTAAACTTTTTAATAACTCGTAAATTGAAATTACCGGTTGAACTGAATTTCGTATTCCGTTAACCGGATAGCGAACAAGTCCAAATCTTGACCCCATAACAAGCAGTACTCCACACGGAAAATTCAACTCACCACGATTTAAGAACTCCGCAAGGAAGGGGTTCATAACTCAACAAACAAGAAAATATCACGAAAGAGAAGTCAGGCGCAGTATCACGCGCAAGCAAACTCAAACTACGTGAACAACAATAGTGCGAAAGAATTCTTGTTTACATGACTTGTTATCTTTCACCTTGCGGAATGCTCTATTTGGATATTCAAAGATAATGGCGTTTGTTTACCGCCTTTTAGCAGATTCTTTCATGTGACTAGGGGTGTCAACAACCCACTCTAGATAGTCCAGTCTCTGACGGTAAAAATGCTCAAAAATAGTATAATCTTAATAACAACCATAAATAATTAAGATATTAGCAATGATAAATCCCGCAGCAACATTCTGCAATCGTCTACTTGTGTTTGACATTTTTCTACACCTCATTCTATTCTATAGCATGGGCAACCGCTGACTTGATTTGTACCAATAAATGTCCGTGGATCGTTACAATCGTCAGTAAAAAGGGTTTAGAAAAGGGAGGAAAAGCCATTCATGTCGACATCCATTCATGTCGACAATTCCATGATATTCGCAATGAGGACCCTCTTCCACACCAAGGAGCTTAGGCTGAGTGGAGTGATTATTGAGGCGGATTGGTGATATATACAAAGGTGCAATTATAATAATGCAATTTTTGTATTTATTTAGAGAGATCCAGATCTTAGCGCGATAAATGTGTCGAAACAGTTATAGATAATACTCAAATGAATCTCATAATACTAAAGTAGTACACATAGAATAGTGCAGCATACAGATTCTGTAAAAAGGAACCGAAAACACCGCTGCACCTCTTTTGCGACTGCGAGCCACTGATCCATAGACGAAGCATCATTCTGGGACGCCATATCATGGTTCGGATGATGTCAAGTCACGCCCGATCGGCGGACTGCTCCAATTTATGTAGGCTATTGGCCTAAAGGAGAGTTTATAATGACGCTACAATCACAATAGACCCACGGAGGTCGACGTGAACATCCAAAGCCTCGTCCCAACGACAATAATAATAATAGTGCGGCATATACTATACCAGTGAATTTTTTGCACGCAGTTTCTCAGAAACATGTACTGGATCACTCGTAAGCTGATTCATCACGATGTAATTTACATCCAGTAAGTAGTAAGATTTTTATTGATGCGTAGATAGAAGATAAAAACAAAATGGCCATTCACCTGCATTTTTGTAACTGTTTCTATAAATACTTTCAAATCTAGCTTATCTAATCTCTTATACATTATGATCTTGTTTGACTCACTCGTTTATAAATATAATTCTATTACGTCTACCTTGTCGGTATTGTGTGGCGATTTCTTGATGGGAATTAATGTATTGAAAATCAGGATCTTAGTGGAGATACAACATAACATAACATAAGATTATAGCAGTCTGCTATAAGCAAAGTTAATTCAGTTGACTAGCATTCTGACGGGACTTCGATCTTTTGCTATGACGTCACGTGGTGTGGAATTGGAAAATCAATAAAAAAAACTGCTGTCACTGATAGCAGAGGAGTACAATACCCACATTTAATTTATGTGTAGGTCCCATGGGATAGTGGGCGCCATCCACATGGCAAAATCCCAACTCGTATTAACATTCGTATCTTTAATATTCGTATCACATCTGATTCTAGAACACACTATAAGGATAGACATTAAAGAAGATATATTTACTTGCAAGGGCAAGTAAATAATAGATACCCTAGAAAGATTATCCAGTGGCATCTAACCGCGATATCATTTGGTTAAAGAAGAGTAGTATAACATAACATATAATCACTCCTTTTTTACCCAGAAGCAGTGCCAGATTAGCCCTATAGCAAGAGTAGCAAATGCTACGGGCCCCGCGAATTGAAGAGCCCCGCGCTCCAAAGTAGACATGGGTAGTGAATGAATGAATGACACAAAAGAACCGGCTCTTTTCAAATGAATCGTATCTCAATCGGCTCAGTGTGATATTAAATGGCTCTTCGGCTCTTCATTTGGCTCCGCGTCATATCGTTCAGGAATCACTGGGCGAGAGCCAGTGAGTGAACGCAGACCGGCCGCGATTCAGGGTGTCCGATCTGCGCCGAATGTTTCCGATCATTCCAAATCCCGACGAACGGTTAAATACGTTTATTGTAAAATAAGTCTAGCGTTAGGTAGGAATAAAGCAGAATATTCCGTGGCACCCATCATTTAGGCGGGAATATTTTCTTTTCTCGTGTTGACGTTTTGACAAACATACATTAGCTCCGTAAACAAAACAGTTTAAAGCCTGTTATGTTTCTATTCTTTGTTACCTAGATGTTTTATTATAGAAACAGCTGTGCTGGTATTTCGAGTTAGGTATAGTTTGTGGGGTCATATTAACATTAAATGTAAATAATAATATTGTAACAAGTAGCGCCACAGTGTTCAATAGATAAAATTAAGCTTGTAATAACCCTAACGCCACATAGTGTCCAAAAACCGAAACTTTATAATTATTTAATTATTTATGAAGGAAGATGATGTAATGGCCACAGATAATATACAGTAAATAAACACACCCGTAGCGCTTATATCCAGCGGGGAAAAGCAGAACTATAATATCTATTGTCTAAAGATCCACCCACAGTACGAGAATTGTAACTCATTCATATATTAAAATTGAACTAGATCGCTTGATACCAACTCGCTCATGAATGAAGCGTTGCATCGGCTCTGATCTGACTGAGAGAAATTAATACATGAGCTAGACTCGCTGAGCCAAATGACCCAAAGAGCCAAAAGAGTGATATGATTCTTTGACCGAAAAGAACCGTATCACTCTTTTCTTTTTGGTGAGCCGTTTTTCCCATGTCTACTCCAAAGCCTGTCTGACCGTAAACATAATTAAATTTAAATAGTAGCGTAAAATATCTTGCTTGTAAGAACAAATTTGTGTATGTTTTGTAAATACAGACTTGCCCATATTGACCGATATAAATGAGCCAGCTTGTAGAGCATGATTTGCTTAAAGAACTAGATATGGAAAACGTTTTATCTAAATTTGCCCACATTAAATAAAAAAAAGTTGTTTTATAATTAATTGTTAATATAGTTATTTAATACCATAAACTTTAAAACCTAAAGCAGGCCAAAGGCCCCATAATATATAAAAATTATTGAAGGGCCCCCTGACACATTTTGCTACAGGCCCCGCGCTGGCTTAATCCAGCACTGCCCAGAATGGTGTGGCAGAGGTGTTTAATAACCACACTTCACCTGTTATGTTTAGGTCGCATGTACATATACATGTAGGTACAATTCCAACTCCGTGCTACTACTGAGATATCTCTTTCTTTTTTAAACTCGAGACCTCGAGGTTAGAGGTTGCATACTTTAACCAATAGACCAAAGAGTCAGTTATAGAATAATTACTTCGTTATTTAATTTTGGCGCTGTATTTTTTATGCCTCTGAGCTCACTACAAGCTTCTTATAGTAAGCAATATTACGCAAAGACATTTAACAGAAAAGACGTAGGGACTCGATCAAAATTCGCGAAAATAATGTACTAAGTCAGGTTGATAAAAATAGGTTCATATTTTGAAATAAAATAACTGTCACAAAGAAGATTTGTTTTTGCATGATAATACTTCAATGTTTAATTTAGTTTGAATCAAATTGGATGACTTTTAGCGTATTTGAGCACTCTCAATTCGGACATTTTTGAGCGCAGACTCGAAGTCCATTTGATTTTACGTCAATGCATACAATAGGCTACCATGATATTTTAATAGGCCAAATGCAGACTTCGAGTGGAAGACTTACTTACACCATGGAGAATATGCTGGTATTTATTTCGGCCAGAAATTAAGCATTGCCATACAACGTGGCAATGCTGCCAGCGTTTTGGGAACGTTGCCCACTGGCAGCGGTCTTTAAGATTACGTTTGTACATAATTATTGTTCGATTTAGCTTTTAAGTATTTTGTTTTTAGTTTAGTAGAAATATTGTTTTTTTATTTTTGATTAATAAATTACTTAAATAATAAAAACAATTGAGCTTACATATAGGTACACTATGTAGAGTTATTTCTTAAAATGTTTTTCTTCTACGTAGCTAGTGTTGCTAACAAATCAAAATGAAATCTACAAATGTTAGCGCTATACTGAATATATAGAAAATCAATATAGACATATTAATTCACAGTAATCTCTTGTACTGGGTGTCTAGTCTGTGTTTAAATTAGAAGGCTTCGTTTATTACTTCTGTACTATTTGATCCTGCCCCAATGGTCTAGCTAGTGGTTAGCGTACGCGTCTCTCACCGCACTGTCTCTGGTTCGATTACCGGGTCGGCAAAAGTGTTATTTGTGAATTTTCCATCAGGAAATTCACAATAGCAACACGGAGTTGGAATCGAGCCCGGTGGATGGCGATAGGCTCACCCCCTATCCCATGGGACCTAAACATAACGGGTGAAATGTGGGTGTTGTACAACTCTGCCATACCCTTCTGGGTACTATAGGCGTGATGTTATGTGATGTGGTACCTCGCCCAAAACATTCTTCATCAAAGAGGTGTGACTCATACATACATTCAAAAATATTTGTTTTTTAATATTATTGACTTAAAATCTAGTCCCTTTTAACCTCGCCTAGAATGAATATACGTAGAACGGAGATATATTATGCGAGAACTGGTGAGGTTCATAAATTATGTAAACATAATGATACCTTCTTATTAATATGGTTTATAAATGTCATGGTTAAATTACGTTTTTTTATACCCTGTCCACTGAAATAAAGATCCACACGGTTATTTGGTCCGGTTTCACTGTCAAATTTTCAATAGAATTACAGTTCCGTACAAATTTTTACAACCGGCAACAATTCTAACTCCTGACGGAAAGTTCACAAATAACACTTTGCCCGACCCGGGCATCGAACCCGAGACCTCGTGGTGAGAGGCGCATACGCTAACATCAAACCCTGAGATCTGTGAGATTTATTAGATATCCACCAACACGATCTTACTTAATAAAATAAAATATATTTATTTAACACAAGACTATATAAATTCTTTACATTAAAAACTTATTGCTAGACATACGTTAATGATGTTCCTTTTGTAAAGAATTAAGTAACAGCTAAAAAATTCCTGCATTAGGCTAGACCTGTCCTGCAGAAGGTTTTTATTTTCTAAATTACATTTTGTTTGTAATGGCGGTATATTTACATTTATATATTTATAACTACAAAATATGTCGTATTATTATTATTTCTAAATTAAAATCTAGTAATCAAAACTAAAATAAAAAATTGAGATCAATGGGTGTTTTTATAAATCTATAAAAATAACTACTTAAATACTATAACAAAAACTGTTTAAATACATCTAAACTCTTAATTCTTATCGTTTTATAAATTCTTCTGTGTAATCGTAACTCCAATTTAGTAATAATTTCCGGACTTTAAATTTGCATTCGTGAACTAACAATTGAGCAGCAAAGACTGACAATTTTAAGGATATTGTTGTAAATAAAAGGTTGCATGTACGAAATAAAACGTTTCGCAAAAACGGTTTTTACAGATTAACTTGTACAAATCGTTTCGATTTCATCTTCGCTTAAGATTCGTGTCGGTAAATAAGTATAAAATTGCACGTCCTCGTATTAGTGTCACGGAATAAGTATTACAAGCCAAGGAAAAATGCATAAACAATACACAACAACAGTTTCTTTTCTAATAAAACAACATTGGACAACAGTGGACATCCTTGCCAAAAGTTGTTTGTTTAGGGCGTAATGGGACGGTGGCTAACAAACGCTTTCGAGACTTTGTTGCGGGATTCATAGATAAAGCCAGAAATGAGGTTTTGAGACCACAAACTTCCCAAATGTTTCTAATATTTTTGGTTAAAACCTTTTTATACATACTCTATTTGCTCCCGAGTCAACCCCATCTCCCTCCCTACACATAAAATTCTGGCTACGGCCCTGCAAGTGCCACTCTAAGATCAGACCCTGGCTAATTATTAAAAGGATTTAAGAGAGATAAAATATAAAATGAATATTATTATGTACTCACCACCCAGGGTAAATATTTCTTCAAAAGGAACTCCCGAAGTCACAGTCGACGGCATTTTCGTCAATTTCTTGTCTTTCTTATCTTTGTCCTTTTCTTTAACTTTATCTTTTTCTTTCTCCTTCACTTTCTCCTTTTCTTTCTCCTTCACCTTCTCTTTGTCTTTGTCTTTGGTCTTTTCTTTTTTTTCATCTTTTAGTTTCTCCTTGGATTCTAACTTGAATTTCGCTTTTTCTTCTTTTTCCTGGATTGATAAGAAATACTTCATTTATTTATGAAATCGCGTTTATTGGTGTAAATTAAAAGGGTGTGTAGTTCAGTGTAGATATTTCAAGTAATTTAAAAAAAAATGTTACGCGGGCAATAATAATAATATTATATAATGATTTTGTTAGTCTTATGCGTGGGTTCTGTCAACATTCGAAAGTCAAACCAATTCTGCACCGGATATTTACTAACAATATTTTTAATTGTAAATAATCTCCAGTAAAAAAATTCAACAATGTATTTAACTTTGCACAATCTTCATTTGATATTCTACAAATTATGAACACAAACCACTTCAGATATCGACTTTCAGTAACGATCGTGACCGATTTTATTTAGCACGACACTATAAAAAAAAAAAACAGAGCACTGGCTTCAACAAGCACAAGATAAACAAAAAATAATATTTTAAAAAATACTTAAAAAGTTATCCACCTTAGCAAAAACACTGCGTAGGTGATGCATGACGCGGACTCAAGACCCAACTGAATAAACCATGACCATTCTCGACTCTGTTGACCAAGGTCGCACACCTACTGAACAGCGAAATTATGCAAAACGTATCAACCGCTGAAGCGGGAAAATTCAACCTGACACAGACAAAATATTGTAAACACAAACAACCTTCTTTCATACACCTCATTTTATACCTTTTTTTACTATTAGCGTCAGATGCGTTCTATTTTCGAAATGTAAAACAGTATCAAATAAATATTACTGATTGCTTATGGCTTACATAGACCACTTTCCAATTTTTTTTTATTCAACGGATTTTTTTAAATTTAGAATTTCAATGTTCATGCGACAATTCCATGGTTTCTGTGACAATACTGGTTGTCATTGTGAATCATACTTTTTTGCTGATCCTCCTTGATGTAGTAAAGATTAGTTTCTAAGTTGTCTAGTTTCAAGGTCATCAATTTCTCAATAACTGTGGTAATTTAGTTGATATAGGATTATTAGTATTTTGTTTGTCTTAATAATATTTTACACTAATCAGAAGTAATAATAGTTTACTAATTAGTCATTTAATTTTATCGTACACGTAAATGTCGAAACATTCAAACCAGCACGCACAATAAAGATAATAGTAATTCAATGCAGTATCTATGTCTCTAAGGATGTTATTACACCAATCGATCAACAGTCGAATGCTTTGGTGGTCTCACTGCGGATTGCGGATTGTAAGGTCTCGGTTTTCATTTCCAGATCTGGCAAAGGAAATACTGTCCTCTGCCTCAATAGGGAAGGTTTTAGTTGCGTCTCCAACTGTGTCAGGCATATTGCATTAGATCAAATGTAAACTATACATATTATGTAGTGTATATAGTTTACATAGATGGCGGAGTGGGTAGGTAGGTCTGCGACGCCAAGGTCGCGGTTTCCATTCCCGCTTAAGACAATTCTTTGTGTGCATGAACATAAGGGTTTGTCTTAGTCTTGGTGTTTCTATGTAGGTATAATAAGTATGTATTTACAAAAAAAAAAAAGCATTAAAGTTATTCTAGTAACCATAGCACAAGCTCTGCTTAGTTTAGGACTAGATGACGTTTAGTGTAAGTTGTGAGATATTTATTTATTTATGGTTAGTCTTCAATTAGATATGATGTGGAAACCTCTCGTCCAAATAACAGAGGTATGTTGCCACATTTTCATACAAAACTTGCTTTACTGTATAGCGACGTATACAAGCAATGTGTGTGAAAGTATGTATACAATCAGTTGCAGTACTGAAAACCACAATTATACCTAATCCATTACATGACAATCAATTATTGTGAGTAAATAAACCGTGAACGCTGTACAACAATCATGTGATTTACAATAGTGATGCTGTACAAATATTGAACGGAAAATATTCCTAAGCGAATATAAATAAATATTCGGCGAAAGTATTCTGTATCCCCCCTGCCAGGTGGACTGACGACCTGAAGAAGGTTGCTGGAGGGGACTGGATGCGGAAGGCGCAGGACCGGGTGTTGTGGCGCAAATTGGGAGAGGCCCATGTCCAGCAGTGGACTACGAACGGCTGAATGATGAAAGTATTCTTACCTAAAAAATGATTATCTACTACAGGATGATCCTGTGACACTACTGAGAACTAAGCCCGACGGTCAAATATCATTTTCATAGCGCCTTTGCCCGACATGGGATCGACATCGAGACCAACGCGGCAGTCAGTAGGTACGCTTAATTCCAAAAACAAAACATTTTTTTAACACAAATATGTATATCCATGTATAATATATCTATGTCTTTGATATTCGCAATATATTGAGTTATGAGATCACTATTTACATTATTAAATTGGTACTCATTCCATTTCTAATTTTAGACATAAATTTTATGTTTTTGTAAAATTGCATTATTTATGCGAGATGTGATTTGTACTGTAATGGTATACCAAACGTCAAACTTCTTGGTGGCTTGCGAGAGCGAGAGCGAGAAATACGTAAAGCGTGAGCCCTACACGAGTGACTGAGACAGTGCATTTTACGACCCGCCAAGATCTTAGATTTTACCTATAAAGTACTACTCTTTTACTGAAAAACGTTCATTTTATTTTTATTTATGTATCGACATTAATGGTAGAAGACAAACCCCATTTAA
The DNA here is from genome assembly GCA_905147285.1 of Hypena proboscidalis. NCBI lineage: Eukaryota > Metazoa > Arthropoda > Insecta > Lepidoptera > Erebidae > Hypena > Hypena proboscidalis. Next base: position 7,414,739 of record LR990147.1, read on the forward strand.
GTTAAGAAATAACAAAAAAACCGACTTCAAAAAGTAGGTAAACTAAAAAGCAAAAAATAAATATACTTCGCACAAAATAATACGTTTTTTCATTTAGTTAAATAGAAATTATTAAATATTTATTTTATAATTCTGAAGTCGGTGGGTCGGAAGGGCAACCCTCAAATTTTATATTTGAGGGTTGCCCTCGATTTCTCTGAGATCCCATCATCAGATCACGACATGCTGACGATGGGACCCTTTTGGAATCATGTCCTGTCCAACAAAAAAAGAATCATCAAAATCAGTTCATAAACGACGGAGATATCCGTGAACAAACATAAAAAAAAAAAAAAAAAAGCAACATATATACGAATCGAATTGAGAACCTCCTCCTTTTTTAGAAGTCGGTTAAAAAAGAAAGGTTTTATTTATTGAAGTAAAATCTACAAGCTCTTACCACATAACATAACATCACGCCTTTCTTACCCAGAAGGGTATGGCAGAGGTGTACAACACCAACACTTCACGTGTTATGTTTAGGTCCCAACGTATGCGCCTCTCACCGCGTGGTTTCGGGTTCGATTCCTGGGTCGCGCAAAGTGTTATTTATGAACTTTCCATCACAATAGCTAAACGGAGTTAGAATTGTGCCCAGTGGAAGGCGATCGGCTCACTCCCTATCCCATATGACCAAAACATAACAGGTGAAATGTGGGTGTTGTACACCTCTGCCGCACCCTATGGGTAATAAAGGTGTGATGTTATGTTATGTTCTCAAAAATCTTTCACTTGCTTGAGGTAATCCCTTCCATGTCATAGACAACATTTCACCGAAATACTACTTGAGCGAAGTTATGACAGAAAGTGTGTGCAGTTAAAATATGCAGTGAATAAGGTTGGACTTACCCTAATCTTATCTTTTTCTTTTAACTTTTCCTTCTTTTCTTTTTCTTTCTTCTCCTTCTCTCGTTCTTTCTCCCTTTCCTTCTCTTTCTTCTTTTCCTTTTCAGTGAGCTCCTTCTGTTTGATGGCGTCTTCTAATACTTTCTCTTTGTCGCGAGATTTCTCACGCTTTTCCTTGCTTTTCGTTGGAAACTTAAATGACTTGGTCTTCTTTGATTTTGATGGACTTCTGTCAAAATTATTCTATTAGCTAAAGGATACATGGTTTGGAAAGTCCTTACTAACATTACAAATGAAGTTTGTGAGTATGGATGTATCAATGTTTGTTTCTCTTCTACGTAAAACTGCCAGGTTGATTTTGATGAAATTTTGTACCCAGGTAGCTTATAGCCTAGAATAACATATAACCTTATTTTCATTGACTTACCACGCGAGCATAGCCGCAGGCAGAAGCTTTTTAAAAATAGAGCGAAACTAAAAAACACTGGATGTGTATTCACACAACAGAATAACTACTTATTTTTTTTTTATATAAAAGACGGACTAGGTGTAACTGCTGTGTTGCGGGGGTGTTCTCAAACATACATTATACACACACAAAGCACACCAAGAGTTAGAACAAATCTTTGCGGATAACACAAAGATATGTCCCGTGTGAGGCTCGAACCCATATCACCATCGCAGTTAAAAGCGGCGAGGCGACCACTTTAACCAAATGAAATTTTAATTCTTTTGTGGTGAGGGTTCCGACCGAACATCTGGGGATCTTCACAAATGAGGAATTTTGGCCGAGAGGTGTAGTGTTACGGCGATTCTGGGGCAGCTTATCCGACACTGCGCGTCACAAGTCGCCGACGGAACGTGTGAAGTAGTTATAGTTTTATAATTAAGTATATTTATAGTACTTATATTTTATTTGAATATTGTATTAGTGTATTTAATATGGGCCATGATGCCTAAATCAAATAAATAAATTATAAAAATTTAACCACTACACCAACTGAAATCAGTCATCAAATCTGTTGTCAGTTATAGACAAATACAAACATAGACTTAAGAAAAAGTTACAACAATATTGTTTAATTCTTAGTTGTTTACATAGAACAAAGTGCAGAAGATAGAGAAGAAGAGACTGCCATAGAACTAACATGGCAACAAAGGCTCCTTTACATGATGCTTTGCAAGGCAATTCTCTTGCCATCTGTCTTTTTGATTTCAATAAACAAAGCAAGCAATATAATAGGATTAGGTCAATTGGGGCATTCAAGGATATGTGTCATTGTTTGCTAAGTAGCACCACAATCGCAATGTGTTTGTCTGGCTGGATAATTCCCCATTTTTTTCAGGTTATGTCTGCAGTGGCCAACCTGAGCTCGCAACCGATTCAAGTATTCCATATGGACCACTGCAGACCGGAGCCAGGGGGCAAGTGCTCCTGCACGTTTATATAGTTGGCTTGTGGAGGAAACTTTTGTTCCCACAGTTCATTTATTCATTTATTCACACACATTAGCTTACAGTTAATAAACCAAGTCGCTTACATGCAAGTCATATAGTAAAAGGAAGAAAAAAAATAATTAAAGCCATATAAAAACAAACATTGAAGATACAATAAATACAATCAAATTATTACATTAAAATTAGTCAAATATTATATAACATTAAATAAAAAATAGATTCGAATACATTGAGATAAGAAAAAATAATTAAAAAAAAAAAAAATATAGCAATAAAAGTCAGACACAGTATAAATCATTGATTACAATTAAAATTATTTAAATAAAGCGCGACAGCGCCAGCTACATTGCCAGTTTTATCAAAGAAAATGTCAGTATTTGGTGTGTTTTGTAAAAAGTTATTAACTGATTGAATTGCTCTACCTGTAGGGCTACTACTGGCGTGGAGTGACCGCCATGATACTGGGTAGGCGAGTAGCTGGTGTCGTCGTCTACCTGTAGCTCTAAGGTATTGATCAGGTACATATAAACTAATGCATTCCCGTACCGATGGGTTATCCACATGATCATTAAGTAAAAGATAATAATGCATTATATTTGTAAATTGCCGCCTGAATTCTAAAGTATTTAGATCGACCATCCCAGAAACGAACATTGAGGGATACATATATGGATAATATCCATACTGTCTTTTGTACAAGTATCTAGCAAATTTACGTTGTATTCTTTCGATCATAAGCGAGTAAAGCTTTTCTTGTGGATTCCACACGATTGCATTGTACTCTAAGCGACTACGTACATAAGCATTGTATAGGACTATTATTACACGAACATTATTAAATAAATATAGTATAAATAAAGTTCTGTTCTGGCGATGGCTGACAATGGTTGGTATAAAAACTTTGACCATTGACTCGTAAGAAGAAGAATAGGATTGGACAACTTGCAATGTGCAGTATTCACCTGTATTAATGTTTGTCAACTAAGGTCAATGTCGGTGCATATTGGCACTGAGGAATGCAGACACTATAATATATTTATCTTTCCTGTAACTGTTATTGCGCTTTTACCTTAGGAAAAGCTTATTTATTAAAGACCTATTTCCTATTTCAGTGATAGCATATCCTTTAACTTATTCATATTATAATTGTGAAGGTGAGTTTGTTTGTTATAGATTCCCAGCACAACTGCTGATCCATTTTAGACAAGCAGGATGACCCTATTTCACACGGGACCAAAATTTTACATAACTGTAGGTGTTGGCTGAGTGACCTGACCTATGCCATCAAGAGTAGATTCAGCTTTATAGCTAGGGGGCATACATATTAAGTCACATGGATGAATTCAATTTTTTTTTAGAAATGAAAAAATATGTTCTATTTAGTACTGCTGTCCTCATCGGATATCGTGGGCCAAGTTCTTGGCCTATGATCTCCTTCCTGGACCCGCGACTGTCTGCCATATGCTTGGGGGTAATATAGGGGTGATATTATGTATGATATCATCCCTGTATGTAGTATGCATTTACAAAAGAAAAGTATATATGTATTAGTATCAGTTATTCTAGTACCCATAATACAAGCTCTGCTTAGTTTGGGACAAGATGGCGTTGTGTGTAATTTGTGAGATATTTATTTATTTAATATTGTACTTAAAAGTGTAATACTAACTTAGTATCAGTGTCCTCTTCTGGTGAACTTTCGCCTTCAAGAGCAGCATATCCTCTGTCCTTTTTTGACTCTTTCTTCTCCTTCCGCCTTCCTAACAGGTCCTTTTTGCTCGGCTTCTCATGGTCAGCACCGTCACTGACTGCAGATACGCCAAATTTTCATGGAATCAATATTTTTGGCAATCATTCAGTATGTACAGCAAATCTATGAATTTGGCTTAAATAGTTTTGATTTATCAACATACTATAGGAAGCAAAAACGTTTAAACATTCAAGATAACATAAACGCAGTTAGCATATACGAAATATATTAAATAAAACCCAACAAAAATAGAAAATACTAACAATCGCTTTCATTGCTTTTTCTTCCACTTTCGGACGCATAAAGTCCCGGGAAATCTTTCTCTACGTCAGGACTTTCAAAATCCATGGCTGTTAAAGTTGTGTTACGAAGTTATTCCCAAAGATTCGCTTATTATGCTATTTGTTTTTTAGCAAAACATAAAACATGCAATTGCACGACACCATTTTCCTATATCTTGACAGATTTGACAATTTTGACATGACAGCATTGACAATTGATAATGACAAGCGTCAATTTAGCAAAGAGACGGAAAGGCGGTAATCAAGATTGAACGTTTCTAATATACGAGTACAAAACTGCAAAAAATAAGTATGTAATTATGTTCTTGCCCTATCCTCGTTAAAGTATTATAATTATTCTTAGCCCTACTCCTACCACAAGAACACAGTTCCTTGGCTATCTAGCTAGGCATACTTCATTATGATAGTACAGGCTGTCAAGAAAGAGTTGAAATTAATAGGGGCGCTAGAGTGCTGTTCTACTGTTCGTATGGCAACCCATATAGTTCACTTCCCAAGACTTGATACTTGTATATAAAATAAAAAAAAATCTATTATTACCCATTATATCGAAAGCTGTACCTAAGCGTTAAACGTCGGTTTAACACGATGAAATCGGCACTAAGTAATAGTAAAAATAATGTAATTAATTTGTACAGCCAGCAGTCATAAATTAGTTTCCGTTTCCAGACTATTTTGCCAAGCAGATTTGTGGTTTTACTGTCCTCTGTTTTTATCAATTACCAGAAAATAAAAGAAAAATATATTTGTAAAATATTTTATTTTAAGTATTTGAATAAATCTTTTCTTTCTATACATATTATTAAACTGCCTCGTTGGTCTAGTAGTTAGCGTTAAAAAAATTGAACTGTTTGTCTAATAGCACACAAATCAAAGTTATCTAACACTTTCTTCGGACGACCTCTTCGGTTTTTTCCTGGTGTAAGAAATACGCCTCTATTTTGTGCTCCTCCTCGTGCTATTCTTCGAATAGTACTTACTGATTTACCTGAATTAAGTAAAAATCATAGATATAGCAGAAAAGTTAAAGCAGTCCGAGCCATTTCGGAGTGAGGGAGGGTTGAAGCCCTAAACACCTCCCCTGGCTACGCCCATGCGTGATATTATTTTATGTTATTTACTTAAACTATACTCAAGTATCAACATTAACCTATTCGCGCTATACCGCAACACTGAGTACAACAAACGTCAACTAAACCAATGTGCTACTTTAAATTTTTGAATAATCCGCTTATTTCAGCAACAAATTCAAAACAGCTTTGGTTTTATTCATTACCTATACTAGATTTGACTAAAAACAACATGTTAAACTCTCACATACCGGTCATATCAGCGGTTCTTTGATAAACATTGCCGATATCCGAAGGAATTTTTTTTGCCTCATATTCCATTAAACATCTTTTATATACATTGTAAATTATTTATCTGCCAGACCTTCGGATAGTTTTATTCATTGTTTATTACTTATTTCCTGTTTTAATTGCCGTTTTATACTCTTATAAATAAAATTTACCAACGCGTAAACTCTGTTTACATTATTTATTGACATCTGTCATTATTTTGACAATGTTGCTAACAGACAAAAAAAATAGTTCCAAATCTACTCTTTCTTGACAGCCTATAGTTCTGATTTAGTGGAAATATAAGTCCACGAGGAAAGATCAAAGATCCTGCTAGGGCTCAAAGACTCAAAGCTGTACCACAAGAGTTAAGATGCTATGTAGCCTCAATTTCACAGGTGTTATATAAACCTTATTAGCAGGATAAATTTATAACCTACATAAATAATAGTGACAGCTGTGTCCTTTTTACAAGTGTAACATGTCTCACTTATAAATTCAGTCAGGTTATATTTTATGGGTTGGATCCATCTGAAACCTCAGACACTGGCACTAGCTGCTAAAAACCTAGAGATTGAGTGAGTCTGTGAGATTGACCCGTCACGCCTGTGCCTACTGGTTCCTGAACGTAAATCAGTTTGGAAACAAAACAAAGTGTCAAGTTTGACGGCTGTTTACGTGTCATTCTGTCAAATTATGTCACTGGCAATGTTTTAAAAATTATACAAATCAATTGAAATCTATTTTGGCCTCCAATTGCCTGAATGACCTGTAAATGTGAAATATTTCACATGTCGCGTTCACAGCACAAATTAAATTGTGGATGTTGTCAAGGAAAGTTAAATTGAAATTATGTATACCCTTATTTCAGGCAAAACATAAATATTATCAATGTCATGGTTCGCGGACCTCGCTGGGAGGGCGGAGAGCCTCCTTAACAACCTAGACGAGCAGACCGGCGCGGCTCTGCGTAACAATAGTACGACGAAAAAGAAACATGACGTAGATGAACTTAGTGTGTCCCATTATCGGAATGAAACATTAATGGAACAAAAAAAGCGAACTGGTGTAAGGAGACCAGAAAATAAATCACCTAGTCGAAAGTCTTCGCCTATGTCAAATCGTCTACCCCGTATAGACATGCCTAGAGAAGATTATAGAGAGACTAAAAAGTCTAAAAAGTCTCCTTCTCGAAAGTCTAGTCCCATGTACTCTTTGGATCATCCTCCTAGAACGCTAGTTGGTGATGTTAAAGAAAATGATAAAAATTCTAAGCATTCTGGACTTAGGCACAGAAGTAAGTATGCAAATATGCTAGCTTGAAAACATTTGTATGAATGGATATAAAAAAGTATAAAGTACAGTTAGAGATTGAAAAATATATTCTTTTAGTTGTAATGTAGTGTAAATAGCATAAAAGTATATATTGTAGGCATGGTCTTAATCACGTAAATATTTTAAAAGGCTTAAATACCTTTTTTGTTTCATTGTGGTCAAGAGCCAACTGGTGAATCCTCAAAACTATTTAAGTGAATAAGACATGTGATTATTTTATATAATATTAAAGTTGAAAAATTAAGAATCCAGCAGGACTCGAACCTGCACCCCCTGGGTAAACGCCCCAAGTGCAAAAAGGCATAGCAAAGCTAAAATTTGCTTTAAAATATTACAGTATGTTATGTTATGTTACAGATTGTTTTCATTTACTAAAATGTTGTTTATTTGTTACAATAAAACTAAAAATCTGTCATGCTATCTTTGAAATGCAGGCCCATTGCTATATCTACTTTAAAATATATATTTTATAAGAAAACCTTTTTCAGGAAGTAGCTTGCCAACAGACCTAGAATTACTGCAAGATAGTGATTTTATATACAAGATGCAAAATTTGGAGGTGGAGAATGCCATGTTGGTGAATGAGGTGAATGTTATGAATACAGAAGTGGCAGAACTGTTGGATAAACTGCACAAGACTGAGGATGGTAATGACGTAGATGGTCGAGGTAGTTACTGCTTGATTGATTAGATTTATTAACTTAGTGTGTAGTGTTAATAAATACATGTCAAAGTGTCAAAGTCAACGTCAAATCATTTATTTTTATAAACCCCAAGGGGCGCTTGAACACGTCAACAAACATTATAGTTACAGTTCACATAAAATAATCTAAAAAAAAAAAAAATAATTTTACTAATCAAAATATTATGGTTTGAATTACCAAAGCTTAGATCAATACTGGCTCTGAAAGGTATAGCATCATTGAGAAGTGCTGGTGAGAAACTTATGTGCGCCATCTTTTTAAATAATAAATCATACTATTTTGTTTGTTATTGACAATATTTTAGGTAAATGTATTGTGTAATATTAGATAGTGGTAATGATGCGAATGTTGACCAAGCTTGTAGTTGTATCACTAATGTATCATAAGTATGGATTTTCTAGTAATTATAAGTTTTAGATAAAAGTAAACTATGAAGTAGTACTGCACATATAATTATCTAAACTAATATCGTAAAAATTAGATTTTTCGTTTGTTTGTAATGATTAAACTCAATAAATACTGGACCATTTTCAAATATCTCTTCTTTAGAATGCTAGATTATTTCTGAGTAACTTAGCCTATAATTTTATCGAGGTAACATGTGGGCAAAGCCGTGCGCAAACGCAAGGATTAACGCGATTTAAGATATGTAATTGTATTTCTGCTGCTTATTATTATAAAAATAACACTTTTTATTCTATTTTTACAACTAATGTATTAATTTCAGAAGTAGCCCAAACCCGAATGGCGCTTGCAACAACAACATTATTAAACAACCAGAGATTAGAAGAAAAATCCACACTTATGTCACAAATGGAACAAGTTAAGCAAAAAATACAAGAGCTAACGGGCACGGAAGTCACTAAATACAGGGAAGAGATCAAAAGCTTGGAGACCGAAATTGGTTTGTTGAGGCAAACTAATAGGGAACTGGAAGATGTGTAAGTACATTATAAACATACATACATACATAACATCACTCTTATTACCCATATTTCATCTGTTATGCTATGGGACCTAAGGCCAATGGGATAGGGGTGAGCCTATTGCCATCCACCAGTCCACCAGGCACAATTCCAACTCTGTGCTGCTATTGTGAATTTCTTGACGGAAAGTTCACAAATAACACTTTGCCCGACCCAAGAATCGAATCTCTAGACCTTGCGCTGAGAGGTGCGTACGCTAGACCATTGACCATTATTAATTATATTATTATAAATTAATAAATATTAATAATTCTTCTTCTTCTTCGTCGTGTCGATGGCTGAGTAAAATTTTATTTTGACTTGCCATCGTGGTGAAAGGATTAGCCAATTCGCTTTGGAGAACTCGCAAATTGCCCAGGGTGCGCCGGACGTAGGGAATCGTTGTATACGTCACCCGGGGAGGCTCCTTTCGTGCACCCCAATATTAATAATAAATATTATATTATATTTTATGAATTAATCAGTCAGCTGGGTTGTGGTTGTGACTGACTCACATTTTTTTATATGACTTATGTAGCGAAGAGACGTATTGTCCACCTGATGGTAAATGGTAACTATAGTCCATAAACATCCACAAAAGCAGATTGAAGATGCGTCACTCCATCTAAAGACTATAGTGCAATGCCTCATGTGCCAGTCATTTCAGGGCCCAATCCCAGCACCAAACCGGAACAGATTAGTGGAAGTACTACTTACCGGCAGGTTAAAGGTGAGACGGTGGTGCTGCTGAATTCGAACTCGTTCACATGAGTATAAAATATTTTAGTGATTACTTATTTTTTGTGGGTAGTATTATCATTACACTATTCAACAGTTAAGTGAAAACTTTTGTCATTCATAATATCTTTTACCTGCCCATTAATTAAAGCTACAACTTTTTATTCCAGCTGCAAAGACATGACAACAAAACTCCACGAAAAAGACACAGCACAAATTAAGTTAGAAAACGACTTACGACACACACAATCCACCGTGGCTGATCTCCAAAGCAATTTGACCAAATCTACGGATGAATGCCGACGGTTAGAAAAAGACTGGGAAGCTTATAAGTTAAGAGTTAAGAACATGTTAAATGCCAAAGATAATGAAATCAAGAAGTTGCAGGACGGTGTGAATTTGACGCAAGATACTAAGGAGCTGTTGGATCAGATTGATTGTTTAAGGTTAGTAAAGTGTCGTCTATATTACACAGAAAGGGGTGGTAGTAGTGTATAGCACCCACACTTCACCCTGTTATGCTTATTGCCATCTACCGCGTACAATTCCAAACTTCATGCTCCTGGCCCCTGATCACTTGCTGCGGAAATGGAGTGGTACAATATTCTCATCGAAAAATAGGCCCTTGGTTTTGGTTTCGGTACCTTTTTCGTGCCTGGTGGATGGCGATAGGCTTCCGATAAATGACGGCAGTTAAAAAAAGGTCTAGAGGCTTAGAAGTTAAGAGTTAAGAACATGTTGCATGCCAAAGATAATGAAGTTAAAAAGTTGCAAGACGGAGTGATTTTGACGTAAGATACTAAGGAATTGTTGGAGCAGATTGATTGCTTGAGATTAGTAACATAGTACAACTATTCTATTTCTCTGTCTGTTCACGAGACACTTTATAGTGATAAGGCCGCCCATTGTGCATGTTTCAATTAGACTGTGTATCACAATTTATGTACTTCTTCTTTGTGTACTATAAAGAATTCTCTATATATCTATCTATCTACAAAATCACCTGTAATATCTCAAAGGGTGAGGCAGAAGTGTGTATGCAGTAGTATGTAGTAGGGGGTAAGCCTATTGCCATTCACTATGCAGGAAGAGAAGAAAAAAATGGCCATCGGTTTTTCCTTTTATGCCGAGCAGCTACATTTCTTCAAGAATATTATACCGCATTGATTCCGCACCAAGTGCTCAGAAAACGGCTCTACTAAGAGTTAATACTGTAAATAATAAATATCACACAACATACACACAACGCCATCTAGCCCCAAACTAAGCAGAGCTTGTACTAGGGATACTAGATTAACTGATACTAATACATATTTTCTTTTCTTTTGTAAATACATACTTAGTATACCTAGATACACCCAGAAAAAGATAATCCTTCATGTTTATTTATTTATAATTATTTTGAGCTTGTTAGTAAAAAATATCTTATGATCTATGTTAGTAATTATTTTCATTTTAATATACAATGTGATTATTTCCATTTTTATTTAACATTAAATAATATTATTTTGTCGTTAACATGAATGCTGTTCCAGTAACGCACAACTATTTGTCTTGAGCGGGAATAGAACCCGCGACCTCGGCGTCGTAGGTAGGCACTACCGTATTGTATATTCAAACATTACTCTATAACCTTTTTCCAGGACCGAGCGTGACGAGTTATCCGACAAGATGTCAATAACCCGCACCGAGTTAGACGACGTGAAACAATACTTGCAACAAACAGAGGTGCGGCTAAACGCGGCCGAGCGCGTTGTGAGCGCGTTACGTGACGCGTTGCGAGACGAACGCGCGGCCAGGAATCAAGCTGAGACACAGTGGATTACTGCTGCTAAGGTATGTAGATAGAATAACAACCTGCTCATAACTATACCTATTACCTACCATGTTGAATATAGGAAAGAAAAAACGTGATACAAGTATCGTTTTTTTCTCACCAGGTAGCGCCACTGTAGAGGAAGGTCTTTCAAAGTTTATTGACCGTCAGATTTATCCCAACCATTGAGTTTACGTTTTTAATGATGCACAGATTTTTAGGGAGTTTTGAAGACAATCATTTTGGAACAAAAATAACAAAGAAGAAAAAAAGAAACGTCCATCTCTTTTGATCTCATACATGCCTTATGCCTTATGCACAAGCGCGTTTTCTGTCGCTCGTAAGGAGTTAGTCTTCAGAACGCCCTTACGAAGTGTGCCTCTATAGACTTTTATAAACTCAATGACCGCATTGCCAACCAGCAAATAGTGACATTTGACGTTTCGAATACCTCACGCTTCCTAGCAGCAAATTCATACGTTAGCAGCATAGCAGCTAGACCAGCTAGTAACAACCAACCAATCAGCGCAACCCAATTTCATAAATTAGTTTCCATTTCTAGACTATTTAGCCAAGCTATACAAGTCTTTTATAAGCTATTCTTAAGTTTCAATCAGGGATGTTATGGATATGAAATATCCGGATACGGATTGGTTACGGATATAAGATTGATTATTATACCGGATACGGATTCGGATGCGGATATTAATTTATTACGGATTATCCGTTAGTTTCGGATAATTTCGGTTACGAATGTTAGATTTTTAAGAAATTTCAAAAGTGAAATACATATAGCTAATAAAATGGTTTGATTTATTTTCTACGACTTACGACCAGCCGATGAAAACTACTAGTAATAACGTGTTTCAGTTAGGCTCCACCCCTATCCGATATTATCCGAAACTTTTACTTCGGATTCGGTTACGGTTACGGATATTTTTTTATATCGGATATCCGATAGTTTCGGTTACAGTTACGAAGCTCCCTAACATCCCTGGTTTCAATGTCTACTTTAAACGTCTCATACTAGCATACCTATTAATATTTTTCTTTCAGGACTTAAAATCCCTCCAAATCGAAACGGGCCACGTGATCGCATCACTACGAACAGTAATCCGCGACAAAGACAACGAAATCCACCGCCTTCAAGACACAAACTCCACAGTCCGAACCACAGACACGAGCACGCTGAACGTCGGAGACTATGGATCGGACCATTCCATAGACAATAATAAGATACAGCATCTGACGCAAACTCTTGTGCTGAGACAGTCCAAGATCGATAAGCTGATCGCTGATAATAATATGTTGAAGATACAGTTAGACAAATTACAGGTAAGAGAAGGAGAATAGACATACTATAATTTTACAAAAAAAAACTAATTTGATTACAAAAAATGCTCTAAAAAGTAAGAAATACTTAAGTTATATTCAACGTTTCGCCTCATCTGTGTATAACTTGGAAGAATACAGTTAACGGCCTTAAGGTGCCTATATTTAAAGAATTTTCTCCGTACACCTAACCGTTGAGGAGTTGTACCTTCCAACATCAGCTAAGCAACAAGAAATGCGGACTGCTAGATGCAATTTTTTTTTTTTTTTTTAATCTTACTAGTAATTTGCAAATACAAATTACTAACCCCCTCCAGCTAAGCTTAATTCGCTTGTGTTAGGAGGAAGTTCACGTCCGTGGTGTAATGGCTAGGATTCGAACCCACGACCTCTCGATCGTAAGACCGATGCCTTATCCATTGCGCCACGGCCGCTTGCCTTATCCATTGCGCCACGCCGCAAATATCCTCAGTCTCGCCTTATCAGTGTATAACTTGAAATAATGCAGTAAACGGCCTTAAGGTGCCTATATTTATAGAATTACCCCATACTCCCAATCGTTGACAAGTTGAACCTTCCTGCATCAGCTCAGCAACATGAAAAGCTGACTGCTACATACAAGTATCCGAGTAGCTTTAGGTAATATACGAAAAACAATATGGAAGTCTTTAAAATTAAAATTTGAGGGTTGCCCTCGATTTCTCTAAGATCCCATCATCAGATCGTGAGCTGATGAAAATGGCACCACATGACACGTATACAGACCTTTCAGACAAAAACAATATTCTCAAATCGGTCCAGGCGTCTTTCGGGAATCGGGAAACAAACATAAAAAAGAAATACAACTGAATTGAAAACCTCCTCCTTTTTTTTTAAGTCGGTTAAAAGTACAGCACACTCTATGAGTGAGATACTCACTAAGATACACAGCCACAGCTATAAAATTAATAAAACTTAAAGCTATTAAAATATTTCAAATTCAAATTCAAATTCAAATCATTTATTTTCATAGGCCCCAGGAGGCGCTTGAACACGTCAAAATATTACAAACAAATGATATAAAAATAAATAAGAAATAATACGAAATTATACTAATTACAATGATTTGAATAACTGGGGCTTAGATTAATTTTAATCAAACTGTTTAAATTCAAATTAAAATCAATCCAAGTACCAGCTCCGATGGGTATTGCATTGCAAACTCATGTGCACCATCTTTTAAAATGAAACATATAACAATAAGTAGGTATACTTATAAAAGTCACATAAGAATAGCATTCATTTCCAAATACTATTATCATTTATGTAGTCCGAAATACTGAAGTAAGCTTTTTGACATAATCTAATTTTAACATATTTTTTAAATTTATCTATCGATAATTCTATTGCGTCTAAAGGAAGTTTATTGTAAAAGCGTATACATTGACCTGGAAACGAGTTAGAGATTTTATGGAGCCTAGTAGTGGGCACAGCGAGTTTGTTTTTGTTCCTTAGATTTAATTTATATTCGCATATGAAATTCAGGGTTGTCTTTTTTCAGACAAAATACAAATTAGAAATAGCAGCGGCCCGCATGAACTCCCACAGCGTGGTACATTTACAAGACGGGGACACTCGACCGCGTCTACGAACGAATGCTGCGAGCACTCTGTCCGGCTTCTCTGTGAGATTGGGCGTGATGGTCAAGCGGTATCCTATCGTGAGGATATTCATCATCGTTTATATGGTTAGTGCTCATTTAACTATCCTATCCTATCCTCCTTAGTACCAGACCCACTGTTTTAGGGTAGGCTATAGGATACATGTGTGTCTGGTTGCATCGAAATCAACTCAGCAGTTTTGGTTTGAAAGATTAACGAACATCCAGATTATACTAAGAAACAGTAACCACTTAGCTACGGTCGCCTCTTGCCAGGCCCCTTAAATTTCTCAACCGTTAATACGGCTGCCCGTTATACAAAGGTCGTAGTTTCAAATCCTGTCGGTGCCATATTTTTTTCAACTGTTTCTTAGTATAATTTGCTAAGCAAAATGCTATAAAAATAATCAACAAGAAACATCAAGATATTTTCAAAAACTTTTGTATTTTTTATATTACTAAGGTTGGGACTGTTGCCTGATTACTCCGCGCCGGAGCGGTGCAGTACAATATTCTCATTGAAATATATGAGCTCAGGATATTTTCTTTAAGATTATTAAAGCACACGGGCCTAGGGTTGTCATGCTTAATCCCACTGCGAGTATGTATGTATTTAAAAAATCATCATTACATACTTACAAAACAATGGTGTCACATTGGTCTCGTCGCGATCTACGCATAATTACTTTTAAATAAGGTATTATACTTATATATTAATATATCTATCTACCCTCTAAACAAAATGTATTGTTACAGGCGTGTCTTCATTTCTGGGTCCTCACCGTACTTTTCACAAACACACCAGATGATAACACAGCAAGAGCTTCCAAATCATGAAAATAAACTACAGCAATTGTATATATTATATTATTCCATTAGTATCTACGTATATTATGTTATTGAAACACGCAAATCAAAGAACATCGTTTTAAAATTATATTAAATAATTAATTCACCTGTAAAACAGGCATGACAATGCTATGTGCTATTTCTTAGCTTCACTCTGCCCTCTTACCATGGTTTATCTTATAAAACGTAATTCTTACCAAAATGTCACTAGCTATAAATGCTGTCTTTTTCATGCTGATTGAAGATCAATATGAAAATAACGGCAAGATATTTTAGTTGTTTTTCGATTTGTGTTGATTTAAAATATTAGCTAACTTGACATGAGATTAAAATTAGATTTTAGAGCATTGACTAACTTATTTTACTTTTACTTTTTGTAACATTGTGGACGGAATAAATATAATGAGAATTATTGTGAAAAAATCTGTAATAGAAAAACGTAAGCACAAACTATTGTGGCATTGTCTCAAAAACTTACAGCCAGTTATTCTATTTGACAATAGCTAGCGACAAGATTCTTGTCCCATTTGCTATGCTAGGTTTGTAACAGTGAAAAATCTCAGTATATTTTTTTTTTAAATTGGATCTTATATAAAATATGTAGTTTAAGATCTGTTATGTTTTTTTTAAGTTTGGAACTGAGCCCTTTCGATGTAGTATCTTGCCCCTTAGGACATTATTAGTTACATGTGAGACATGAATTCTCTTTGCCTAGCCGTAGTGGGTAAATAATAGTATTTTAGACATATGCAATGATATTATATAAAAACAAAAGCAGATATGTTATAAGCGCTCGCGCTGTGAATACTCAAATACGTCCCAATTGGGACGTCTTGTGTTTAGTTTGCGTGTGGCCTGCGTCGAGCGCAGTCACGTGCCAGACGCCATGCGCCATGTTCAAGTTAAGAAAAAGAGAAAGCGATATTGTTTTGACGTTAGAGCGATAAGGATGCGTGCGCTGCGGACATTTGTCAATGTGTGCAATTTGGAATAGCTCGGAACGGATTTAAATCGTAATTTCTATGAACGTAACATATCTATAGTTCTATAATATCATTGGACATATGGTATTTATTTCTGTGGTGCTACTTTAATATAAATAATGTAAATTTAATGTATAAATGTATATAAATCTAGAACTCAGTTCTATTTGCAGATTAATTGGCCATAATGATGTACCTTGTAACTAAAGACTTGATTTCCGGACGTTTGTTTGAATTTTATTTTTGGTAATAATAGATTTATTTTGATATTGTTTTGTTTCGTCGATTTGGGCTGAATAAAATGATGGTTATAATAAAAATCTGTGTTTTATTAATATTTATTTATTTATTCACTAAAATGTACAAAGGCGGACTTAATACTAAAAGTATTCTCTACCAGTATTACTTTGGGTGATGCAGAGATGTAAGTAGTAGGTGCAGTTTTAAACACGTGTGAGGACTAGATGTTAATCTAAGATAAATAAATTACTAGCTATATAAAAAGCATTTATTATTATATTACATTAATTATGATAATATATACGAACATAATACATACATACACTACAGTAAATAATACATAGTTCAAGACATACACTAATGATGAGGTGATACCACCAATTCATCAAATAGGAGAGCACGAATCTTCATCTTAAATGAATAACGTGATGTTGCCATCCTGTGAGTATGTGACATACGTTAGATTAGAGAGCGATTACCATGCGATTACAGACTGATTTTTGACGCGCTTTATATCACACGCGAAGGAAAATGCGACTCCGTAAAAACACCTCTGTTTCCATAGCAACCGTCGCGTACCATCGCCTGCAATGTATAGAGGGTCGTACACACCAAATGCGCGTCGAAGCGCAGCGAAGCGAAGCGCAATTTCAGTGTCATATGAATTTTAACTTTATTTCCATAACTATAATACTTATTATCGAATGAGAAACTCTAACGAGTCGCGCGGATGCCCGCCGCGGGAATTCCGGCGAATTCCATAGTAGTAGTAGTAGCGTAGAGTTTCTCATGTGATAATAAGTATTATAGTAATGAAAATAAAGTTAAAATTCATATGACACTGAAACTGCGCTTCGCTTCGCTGCGCTTCGACGCGCTTTTGGTGTGTGTCGACCCTAATAGATTACGTCGTGCGCGTCACGTTGGTCGCTTAAGTAATACAACGAGATATACATAGGCACTTACATGCCCGCTATTATACGTATACGCGCGTAGAAGCTCGTATGATAAATAAATAAATATTACACAACAGACACACAACGCCATCTAGTCCCTAACTAAGCAAACGTATACCAAATGACTCCCACCCGCGACACATTATTATTATTGTTGGGACAAAGCTTTGGGTGTTCACGTCGACCTCTGTGGGTCTATTGTGATTATAGCCTCATTATAGACTCTCCTTTAGGCCAATAGCCTCCATAAATTGGAGCAGTCGGCCGATCGGGAGTGACTTGACGAATCCAAGAAATGGCGTCCCAGAATGATGCTTCGTCTATAGATCAGTGGCTCGCAGTTGCTAAAGAGGTGCAGTGTGTTTCCGGTCTCTATTTACAGAATCTGCAGTCTTCTCGTCCGCGACACAACTGATATGAATCAAACTTAAAGAGTCATAATAAGTACCTACTTGTAAAACACAGTATTTGCTAATTGTCATTCTAACGACCTTCAAAAATCATCCTAAATAAACACAGGGAAATGCGACATGCGTCAATAAGAATTAAATTAACGTCGATTCACCGCAAATACCACCATTTACAATTCTTGGATTCATTATTGAACTTGACCCATAGAGTGTTTTGTTTTTTTTTATTTAGCTATAGTCTGTTTAGCTGAACGCGCAAACAAAAACTGGTAGTCCAAACTGAAAAAAAATGTTGCATAGGCCATTGATTCAATAAGGATAAAGGCTACATCACACTACGACTAATAGATACGGAGTATCAAAGAAATATTTGTTATCTCTGCACCATCTGAAGGAATACTCAGTCACACTGTAGTATAGAATAGCGATGGGTCGTCGACGGTTTTTGCGTAAACGAAACTAGACCGTTCATTTTGGTTCATCGACTAGTCGATCGACCGGTTCAAAATATAGACTATAGTTCACGGTCTCAGTTCTTGCAAACTGCTAAGGGTCGTTTATAGTTCTTATGCGTTTACATTACGGGCGACGTTGAATTCGACTGAATGATTAAACGATGCGGTTCGACTGTTAACTGCACTGCTGATTGAAATTTGAGAAAAATAATTTAAATAATAATCAAATTTTATTTGTTTATGTTACATTAAATAAATTGAAAATATATACATAGGTAAAAATAAAAAGGCAAATATTTACATTAAGTTAGGCGTCATAGTATTCCTCCGCATCGATCTCGGTTATATATTTCTTTAGTGTTTTTAAAATAAAAAAATTAATGAAAAAAAAAAATATTGTATAGGTTTATAATTCCAGGTTTTGTTGATCTTCCCTTCATACTTTATCCAGGCTTAGGACTGGCTGAATAAAGCGTACCTATATGAACTTGTCTATAACTTACTATAACCATCTCACTCGCTAGCATTTCGCATTCAAACAAATATCAACGTTATCGCGTTCAAATATTGTCGTCTATTGTGTAGTTGTCTATTGAACTATGAATGAAGTACGAGAATATAAACCGTGATCGTGTCGTCTACAAAATGAACTGGTTTATCTGACAAACGTAAACGGTCGAACCGTTCATGAACCGTCAACCGGTCCATTGAACCAGTCCGTTCATTCAACGCCCACCACTAGTATAGAATGACCTGGGCTTTAAGTCCGCTAATATACACGCCTAAATGAGTTTTATAAATAAGTAAATGTTCAAAACGGTACATATTAATTCCATATGAGCTATAACATTACGCTCAACCCGAGACGGGAGCGGGGTAGTAACATAGTAACACGGATGAAACCGTGGTTTTTTATAGGTATTCCTCTCTCCTACTCTGTCTATGCCCGACAGAGTTCACAATGTGCCTAGATATAATACTTACCTCCTAAAATACATTTGTGATACGCAATAAAGTATTGAGTATTGAGTATTCACGCGAACAAAGTCGCGGCTAACAGTTAACATTAATTTAGTCAGTTCATGAATATCAGTTTATGTATATGATAGTCCGTACCTAGGTGTAGCGAATACGTTGAATTAAACAAAACAACAAGATAAGATCAAGGATTTTTTATTCATAAGCAATCTTCAAAGAATCGTGCATTTAATAATAGATATATTTGTTCTGCATATCTTTCAAGAATCATGTTATTTATTTTCCCCATATTATTATTCAAGGCAGGCGGTCCTATAGTGCAAATATTTACGTCATGGCAAAGTTTTGAGAAATACGGGTTTATGTTTGCGTATTGATATTTTGATGATACAATGAAGTTGTGTCTCGTTAGCATATGTGACTCAGGAGCGGATAGGGAGGACTTGATGTCATGACACTTGTGACCCACCTCCCCTTGGCCAAGTCATAGTAAAGCGGTAGTTTTTTTTTTTTTTGCAAAAAAAAACTACAATTATTAAACCATTTATTCACCACACATTATCTTACATTCAAAAATAAAATAAAAACAGTTTACACGAAATATAAATAGTACACAGAAAATGTGCGGCAAGGCATCCAGCTCAGTATTTGCTGCGCGCAATGCACAGCACTGATTTTCAGTTAATCCCTGCCAGAAAAAACAACACAGTAGATCAACGCTTACAAGAAAATATAAACAAAGTAACACTACAACCAAACATACAAGAAAAATAAACTAAAAATTAAAAATTAACGAAAATTGTTAGATACAGATACAAGACAAAAGGAGAACTAGATATTAAAAAATAATTATTTATTAAATGTGATGCGACCCCTGGCTATATAAATGATTCCAACCGATGCAACTGCTCGTTAGTAGGTCTCTGATTCGATTATCAAGTCGGGCAAAAATGTTATTTGGGAATTTCTCAGCTTTCTCTACTATAATATGCATGTATTGTACATATTAACCTTTCTCTTAAGTTATTCTATCTATCGTAAAAAACTGCATCAAAATCTTGCGTAATTTAAAAGATTTAACCGCACAAACAACAGACTGCGCCTGAATAAATATTTTTCAATATATTTATTGAAAAATAAATATATTTAAATAAATATGCATATTGGGGTGCATGAAAGGAGCCTCCCCGAGTGACGTACACAACGATTCCCTACGTCCGACGCACCCGGGCAATTCGCGAGTTCTCCAAAGCGAATTGGCTAATCCTTTCACCACGATGGCAAGTCAAAATAAAACTTGGCTCAGCCATCGACACGACGAAGAAGAAGAATATATTTATTAAAATTATTTATTATATAATCAAATAAATCAAATCAAATCATTTATTTCCATGTGCCCCAAGGAGCGCTTCAACACTATATTTCAAGTAATTGTAATCTTCACCTTTAATACACCTACACTTTACTCGGCTAGGTTACATAGCCGTGATGTTATGATACAAAAGTTCTCAATACCTTTACAGCATTACGTAGATCTAGATACGTAATGCGAACAGGAAAACGGAGAACATTTTTTATGGTCTCAAACACCTTCGTCACAGTTTAATAATAGCATTTGAGGTATTTTTATCACGTTTTGGTCTACAAAGATCGATACCATAGTATTTATTTATTTATTTATTGATACATCAACAATATACATACGAAAATCTTACTGAAACATGCATTATAAAATCAAATTCTTATATGTATATCCATTATAGACGTACACATCATTGACAATATTATAAAGAACGGATAGTTAGTGACTTAAAACTAGAATAATATACTTAACTAAGTTGAGCCAAAATTATAATACTACAATAAAAAAAAAAACTAAATTTACTTAAATCTAATGTAATCTAATCTAAACTAAAGTATTAAATAAATGTATATATCAATGTAAATTAATATATAGTAGTGGTTATTTAAACAGTATTGAAAATACCAATCGTATCCACGGGACACAATTCCAATTCCGTGCTGCTTTTGAGAATTACTTGACGGGAGAAAAAAACACTTTTGCCAGATCCTGGAATCGAGCCCAAGACCTCACAGTGAGACTATACCACTATACTATCGAGGCAGTCATCAAAATCGAAGCTTAATGAACAAAAATCAATGAACATTATACAGTGGACCCCCGATTTTCCGGCCCCTTGCTAATCCGGTACCCCCTGTAATCCGACATGGTCTATATACTAATATAACAACGTTAAACAAAAAAAAATAGAATAAATCTAATGCGTGTTAAATTGATTGACTCATAATTTTTTGGTTGTTTGTAGGTACACAATTTGTATTTCCTAATGTAAAGTTATTGTTTATTTTTTGTGAGTTATTATAGCATTACTAACGTTAATTTTATAATAAAACGTCTCTCTATTGTGTTGTTTAATTTACTAAATTTGACATACATAATGAAGTATGATTTTTACTTCAGAGTACATACATATAATATAACATGTAGAATCTTATCATTGGATCTGTCGGATTAAAAGGTACACTTTCGTAAAAAAAGCCGGACTATCGGGTCCTAAGGCAGTACTTACTCTATATTATGAAATTGAAACAAAGCAAGGATCAACTGTACTAAATTTCGTAATCGAAAACACACACAAATAAATAAATGAAGTCTAAATTAATATTATTGGCTGTGTGTGTTATTGATATTATTCTAAATATTATCTATCTATTCTTGATACCGTTAGGAAACCAGTTAAAGATTTTGAATTTACGAAAGGAGTCCTCGTATCGTTGAGCTGCTTTCTAAATGATCAATGAACTTCTTTTGGCGATTGTTTTGGATACAAACTAAAGAGAAAAGCGGCCCGAGTAGGCATCCTTGCAGTACTTAATATTTCCAGATAATGCTTTAATTAGATAATGTAATGCTTTGACGTGTTTAAACGCCCCCTGGGGCCTATGAAAATAAATGATTTCTATTTGAATTTAAAAAAGATAAATATA
Source organism: Hypena proboscidalis (assembly GCA_905147285.1). Taxonomy (NCBI): domain Eukaryota; kingdom Metazoa; phylum Arthropoda; class Insecta; order Lepidoptera; family Erebidae; genus Hypena; species Hypena proboscidalis. The sequence goes on from LR990147.1 coordinate 7,436,883, forward strand.
AAAGGATCCTGTCGTTTGACCAAAAGGATTTTGTCAAAATTTCATTACCCAAACAAGTTTTCTTCATTTTTTATTTGCATTTATTTGGTAAAATTTTTAAATGGCAAAATATTACTTGGCAAAATTACATTACGAAGTTTGATCTTTACCATATGATTTATTACGGCAAACAACTATATGGCAGTAAACATTTAGTCAAATTATTTGTTGGGATAAAAAATGTATTATTATAGTCAAAATAATCCTTTATACTACACCTACGTAGAAAGTACCTCTTTGCAGTATCTAATACGGTGAATATCTATCAAAGAAAGTTAGTCTTTTCAGACGAGTTCTGAAAAGCAACATGTAATGTATGTTAGAGGTCTGAAATATTACTCCTTAATTCATTACTCCCATGGGAGTAATGAACTTTTTTTTCAATTTCTTTTTTTTTCATTTTGTTTTCTGTACTTTTTGGTAAACCATAAATAAAAAAGAATATTAAAAGAATAAAATAACTACTTTTATAAAAATAAATAAATTAATGTAACTTAATTATATAATAACTCCATAAATAAACCACTAAAATTACTATTATTACCTGTTACAAAATAATTACAAACGTTTTTTCACAAATCAACTTCATAAAGTGTAGCTGGCTGCATGCGATTGTTACCCGTGCCTCTATGCGCGTATGAAAGAAGAAATTGTGAAAATTTTTGCATTTCGCTCCAAATTCCTCATCATTTTAAAACTTTTGAATAAACAATTTGTTGCAAGAACTTAATATGTCGAGTGATAGTGATACTGACGATTTATTGACTCCGGAGGAATTGAAAGTAACTGCTCAAGCAGTGATTGAGGACCTCTTACAACAAAAGTCAAGGATCAGATAATAAAGCGTATGCAGATTTTCTGCAATGGAGAAGTGAGAAAAATGCACAATCTTTTTATTTTCCTTGTAGGTGTAGTATAAAGCACTATGTATAACTCGGGCGAAAGTTTGATTTCGTTCGGGTGTATTAAGGCCCTCAGCTACGCTTCGGGCCTCAAACTACACCCTCAATGAAATCAACTACTTTCATCCCTTGGTGTACAATGTAAGTACTATTATTATTATATAAATATAAATTATATTGTGCGTAAGATATGTTTTAACAAATTAAAATTGGTTACAAATTGGTTTGAAAAGTGAATTATTGTTCAAAGGTTCCCTTGCCAAACATGGTTTGGGTTTCAAATTATTTGGCATAAGACAAAAAATGTTGCGCATAATTGCGCAACATTTTTTGGGACGTGATAATTTGGTAAATGTTTTTTTTGTTGAAACAAGGGTACTGAAATACAAAGCTTGGTTATCTTGAATTATGTTGTAGTAATTCTGCACATGTAGCATTGTAGAGAATAAATTATTAGTTACTAATATTATAAATGCGAAAGTTTGTTAATATGTCTCTTTCATGCAAAAACTAACAGGTCGATTTTGATGAAATTTTGCGATCTCGATTATCTTAGGCTATTTTTATCGACAAACCACATTGGCAGAGCCGCGGGCATAAACTAAATAAAACTCTTCGTTGTAACCTTTATCTTGAATTTTACGTTTTTTTGTGTCTTAGAATAAGTCGTATCTAAGTTATTTTTAGCGTTGTACCGGGCGAAGCCGCGCACAGTTTATTCTTGTTATCCGAAGATTGAAAGGTAACAAGTGAGATATGGGTATTTTCAAACTACAGGTGATCTTATGTGTATTTTTATGAATTTGGTCTGGTTCTAGTGTTCTTCCAATAACAAGAAATTATCAAGGTAGCATTAGTAGTAGAATTAAATTAATATGTTTGTACGACCTAGGTTTTGCAGACTAAATGTCAGCTTATCTTTTTTGTCTATCAGGTTATAAATTATCATGTGTGCACTTTAATTCGATACTGATGAGATTTCTAGAAAATGCCTAAATATGATTCGTTGCTTTCTAATGCATTAAAGCTATGGCAATTATATTTTAATTAATTTATAAGAATTTATGGCGTAGGTAGTGCTTGATTGACGATACTAAACTCATCTCTTTCTACATCAGAAAATGCAGTATGGGTGACCATACTTCATGAAAATTATGTAATGAACAGCACGTCACACATATCACACGTCACATGGCGTCGCAGCAGCACGCGACGCCGTGTGACGTGTGTGCAGCTAGCGCGCCCACACGCCTGTCAATCGCGCACGTCTAATGTAGGGTCAGTCTTAAAGACTTTTTAGATCCTAGATGGAACTTAGGAATACACCAGAACTTAAAAATATAAATACTTAGTACATACTTGACGTACACTTCGGTATAGCACGAACTTTGTAAAGCTAGACGTCATAAACAAGTTGTTCAAGGTACTAAAAATTTTCCTCGTTATAAAGATCTCTCAGAAGATGAACTTAGTTAAAATCGTTAGAATAGGTGATATAATCATTGATATAATGCTTTTTACTGGATAGTCCAAATGGCATCCTATTCCTTTTCGTATTATAGGTATTTGACTCAGCCATCGACACGACGAAGAAGAAGAAGGTATAAAATCAATAATTAAGACATTCTGGTTTTGAAAGATTTGAGGAAGAATTAAATATAAAAGAAAATAAGATATTATAACAATTTTTGGCGTCAGCCATATAATTCTTAACTAACTTAGCCCGCTTTAGTACCAACCTAGTCGATTTAAATTTCCCCGTTAAAATTACTTCTTGGACTATAAATCCATATTTTCTTTGTTTTTACCAGTTCCTTATTTGTTAAAATACTAATATGATCTGGTATTGAGCGACGATGACATCAGAAAGCGTTTCTTAAAAAATGGGCTACCTAAGGGAGGCGTGCTGGGTCAACCAAGCGCAGATCCAGGGGGGTTGTGGGGGTAATTATCCTATATTGATATGACTAAGTAGAAAAACCTTTCATTACTTTCCTTCTTTGAAACAAAATGTCTCTTATTCTGCAACTTTATTATTTACAATTTAAGCGGGTACGTAACTTTTTCGATTCGCTTTTCGCGGTTCAATAGCTTTACAATAATTATGCAATTATGATATTTCTGCAGATGTTACATTCAGGTTAAATAAAGAAACATGGTCAGCGGACCCCATCTTGTGCTCGCGAACACACTGATAACCGGTTGTGTCGTCAATAATAAAACATTCGAGTCAGCATTATGGTTCATCTTAGTAGCAAATCGCGTTCAGCACGGTAAACATGCCAGCAATGAGAAAAAATATAAAATAATTAGTGCTCAAGTAATCCAAGTAATTATAGTCATATGGTCTGAAGTTTGATTTTTTACCTTGAACCCAAGTTTCTTTTTATATATCGTTTTCCTTATTCATCGTGTCGAGATGACTTCAGTTTTCCTGTTCTTTGTCGGTAAGATTATTTAATCTTTAAGTTAATGTTAGTAAACAAAACAACCAATTGTTTACAATTTGTCTGTAATATTTATGTTGTAATATGTATGTGATGCAGTTTGCACAAATGTAGCTTATAGCCTGGATAACTTATAGCCTACTTATTATCGAGTTACCAAGCGGGCGGAGCAGCGGACAGAATCTAGTGTTGAATATTAATGATAGCTTCTTAGTACTTGCTTGGTGACTAATTTTCCTCGTTTGACCTCTGAATACTGTCTATTCAACCTTGAAGGCTCATAAGTGCATGGTTTTAACAAAGGCTGTTAACCGGTTTTTTGTTTTCGAACACAGTTTTTATGGCATCAAAATGCTTATTGTAAATTTGCCATTATATTAGCAGGTATTGAAAAAGAAAACTATATTATAGCTGTCTGTTTGCATGTTGCAAACCCGGTGTCTTTCGGGTCTTTAGTGTTTAAAACTAGTAATGATACAAGTAATGCATTCTCGAATAAGTCTAGTCTAATCCTCGAGGACATAAATAACGTAAACAAGTTTTAAGCCACGCGTCACAATACATAAATAATAAGATAATAAAGTGCTTAGAATTAAATTAAGACTTCTCGACTAATTAGGATATAATGTTCATTTAGATTGTTTACGATTTTACTTAGTAATTATTTGTTTCTAACACATTCGTACACTTTAACAGCATCCTTCTCACTATGTGCATGCCACGACCTGGTGGTGGACTCGAAAGTCCTCAAGGATGTCTTTGACAAGCCTCAAGCCACAGCATCGGACCAGGCTATGGCAGTCGCACCGACTCCTGACAATGGAACCCTGGTGGACTTGGACTATTGGGATAATGATGGTTTTTACAATCAGCCATCGGCCGATTATGATGAATTTGATTGGACGTTGACTAAGGTAACAATTAAAAATATAAGTTTTGAGACTAAACATGGTTATATTCTTACTAATTATTAGATATAACGGAATATTTACCATGTATATTTGTTGTACCGAATAATTTCGATATTTCAGAGATGTTGCAATCTCTTTGTTCATGATAAAACTGATTCATCTATATTTATATAATTACTCGCTACATCAAATATACGTCATGGTAAATATCTCGTTATATCTAATAATTAGTATTAAAGGTATAATCTAGTAAAAGAAATATGTAATAGAAAGTCAGACAAGAAGAATTCGCGTCACGGTTTTAAATACGTGTAATATAGGACATGCATCCGGCTCTACGCAGTTCTGCGAGAACAGGATATTCTAAGGCTTGTATAGATGCGGTTCTAAAAGCAGTAGAACCAGTGTACCCGGTTCTTTCTACTAAAACAAAAACGGTTACTGCACAAAAATTTCATACATAATATTATGTTTAATGGGGTACCTATTGACTAAAATCACCACAATGCCTCCGCTACCACATAGTGGCAGGTTTAGATACACTCTAGTGAATTAATGTACCGTTATTCTTTTGAGTTGAAAATACCCACATGTTATACAGTTGAACCGCAAATCGTCCCCCCTTGCCAGTGGTCATTGCGGAAGAGGACTAAACCCCTATCACTCGCCTGCTATTTCACTCAGTAGTCCACCCTTGCCCCACTACTGTGACCTCTACTGATCAGAAGGACATGGTGGGCCATCTTGCCGGCTTTCGAAACGGGATATGGTTTATCGCCATCACTGATGCATCTTGCAACCATAACCTCGGGTGAACACCATCACCGAGCCCAGTTTGAACTAAAAAAAAAAATGTTTCTTTTCCAGCGTGTTGCTTTATCTTCAGGGGAGAACTTTCTTCTCTCTCCCTTGGGCTTGAAGCTGGCCCTTGCCATCCTCACAGAGGCAGCGACAGGGCGCACTCAATCTGAACTATCTTCAGTACTCGGTTTCGAGCTCGACCGTGACTTAGTCAGAAGAAAATTCAGCAGCATCATTGAATCTTTGAAGGTTTGTTAAGAATTATGTTATAATTTTATTTTATTTCTTAATTTAATTTTAGTGCTTTATCCACTGCAGGGTTTTCTCTTAATGGGGATGAATAGGTTAGTTTAGAGGTTTTTACTTCTTCTTTGCGTGTCAATGGAAAAACAACTAGGCTTCTAAAAATGGTAGAATAATACTGGATGGAAACGGCAGACAATGGTTTTTATTTTTGGATGTCGCTACTACTACCCATTCACAATACTTGATTTTAATTAAAACGTCAAAGTGATGGCTGTTGAATCTAAAAACCCTACATGACCCGACGCGCTGAGTTGAATAACCTTCATTCATACGTTGACGTCAGTTTTCTTAATAGATTCAACTTGTTGTTTGTTATTCGAAAACTTGTTAGAAGTGGTTGCGTTCTGAAACCATATTTTTGCAGGTTAAGATGGCATGTTATACTAATGAGATTGACAATAGCAATGATTGGCACTTGAATCCATCTAACTGGTGAAATATAAAACTTGCTCAACATAATTTTAATAGGGATATTGTTTAAAACTAACTATGCTATGTTTGACGTCATATGAATTTCTGAAGGCCTCAATATTATCAAATTAATTCATAATTCATAATAATTCTTTATTTGTGATACATAGGAAACTTACAAAGGTCTTATAATGTAATATAATATTATGTGCGCTATGTTCTACCACTAATCGTGGTGTACAAATTAATGAAATAAAAAATAACACATAAATGCATGCTTACTAAAAAAAAAAACATTAATACTCAAAATAACAATTTATTGTACCTAATTACTATTGCTAAAAAATGTCAAATTAAAAATATTATTATTAGTACATGTTAACTTAGTGGAGCAAATTAAAAACTAGATGTCAAAAATAAATCAATATCATTATGAATACAAATTATTAAATATTAAATACCTTGGTTAAAAAAATAATAAATAGAGATCAAAATGGAATGTCAATGTCATTAAAATATTCACCAATTGAGTAATAAGATTTTTGTATTAAAAATGATCTTTTTTAACTTAAATTTCAACTCCTGTACACATTCAGTTAATCGAATACATTTTGGTAATTTATTGTACATTTTTGGTGCCATCACAAAGATACTTTTATGAAATAACGCAGTTTTAGCTGGTATTAAGTGCAGTTTGCCCGGTCTGCGGCTGTCACTTATTTCTGTGAATTTTGACCAGTTGCGCTTTACAAACACACATGTTTCAAATATGTACATACATAGAAGGCAATGTTAACAATTTCAGGCTAGAGAAATGAGGTCTACATGAATCTGTCGTAGCTAGATAGCATATCGCTCTAATACAGCGCTTTTGAGCCTTAAACACCGAATCTATGCCTGTTGCATTACCCCAGAATATAATGTGTCATGGTAGTTGACTGTACGATAAATAAATAAATAAATAAATAGATAATACCAAATCTTAAAGTAGAGGCAACTAACCCATGACATGCTGTCAGAAGAGCAGCTTGGTTGATGGATTTCCTTAACATGTGAAGTGCATAGGCATGTTGGTTAATAATACAATTAAATGCGTTGCCTTAGATATAATATTTTTTTTGAAACGTGCTCTTCGACTACTGATTGAGTCAGCAATCTTTCAGGATCAGGTAGGCACTTGTTTATTTTCTTCAGATAGTAACATAGATAAGGCATGGAGTTTGGACATAAGGCGAATTGTAGCGCATGCGTTTGAAGCATTAGTTAACAAATTTATAGTTAGTACTAGTGACAGCATCATAGTTAGACGCAAAAGTCATAAAAAAATAATCGACAATACTTCAATATTCCTATTTTTCTTGGATTTCAGATAGAAGATCCCAACTACATCTTGAACCTCGGCAGCAGGATCTACATCGGCGACAATGCCACACCTCGCCAGAAATTCGCATCCATTGCACATGAGTTCTACAATACTGAACTAAAGACCGTCGACTTTAGTAACCCCCCTGCAGCTGCTAAGGACATTAACTGCTGGGTGTCGAAAATTACTCATGGAAGGATTCCTGACTTGATGAATGGAGGTATGTATGGCTATGAGTATTTAAGAAAACCGTGTACCAGCCATTTCAGCAACTTGTAGCTACGTAAAAGCAAATAATTTAGAGTTGGCTGTAATTGGATTTATTCACTCTAATATAGGTGAGACAGTGTGTTTCTTATTCTCAAAAGCTTTTTTGGTTTTTTTTTCTGTTTCCAAAACTAAATTGCCATCAGTCCTTTGTTTATTTGGACTTTTATCAATTACGATGTATTATTATTGGCGTTTAAGGTGCAGGGGCCATTGCCACTATTGCCATCTTAAAGTATGTGCCTCCTTTTGAGCCGGTTAAAGGTTCCAGTTCCATCATGTAATTGGTATGCTAGTGGATTTGGGTGGACTGCAAGGCGGTCAGAGTAGCGTTTCTTATGCTTGTTGATTTCCTCAAGGATGGAAGGATGTTGAGGTATTCATGAATTTCTCCATTTCATGTAAACCATAGTGCATTAACCATGCTTCTTGAAATTGCGTTTTGAGCTCTTTGAAGACACATTATGTTCGTGTTACTAGCCACACCCCATAGTTGAGTGCCATAAGACCATATTGGCTTTAGAAGCGAGTTATACAAAAGCAACTTGTTGTCCAATGATAGCACTGAGTTGCGACCCATCAGCCAGTACAGGTTTTTATATTATGAGTTTAGCTTGTCCCTTTTCTGCTTGATGTGCGTTTTCCAGATTAATCTTCTGTCTAGGTCTAATCCAAGATACTTGACACATTTTGTGTGTGGAAACAGGTTTGAGTCAAGTCTTACTGGATGGCAGTTGCCCCGCCTTAGTAGCGCAGATACGCCATTTTTTCAGCCAAACGCTTAACTCATCTAGTAGGGACTTATAGGCAATAATGACGATAAGTTATTATTATATGACATTGTGTTCACAGATGACGTCGCCAACATGGTAGTCCTGATCCTGAATACCCTCTACTTCAAGGGCACTTGGCGTCACCAGTTCGCGCCCAATGCGACCAAGCCTGGCACCTTCTACGTAGACGCGAAGACCACCAAGGACATCCCCTACATGAACATTAATAATAGGTTCTTCTACGCAGAGTCTGTAAAATTCGACAGCAAGATTTTAAGGATGCCTTACTTGGTAAGTTCTTTTCTTTTTTTTTTATGATTTGCAAATACAAATTACTAGTATTCTTGTTAACCCCCTCCAGCTAAGCTTAATTCGCTTATGTTAGGAGGAAGTTCACGTCCGTGGTGTAATGGCCTGGCTTCGAACCCACGACCTCTCGATCGTAAGACCCGATGCCTTAACCATTGCGCCTTAACGGAATTAAAACAACAGTTTGTTTTGTTACTTTGTATTGTTTGTAAAAGTAACTTGTTTTTATTGCATAATATTTTAAATTAGGAACAAAAATTGTGACGACGAAATATAATGACCCCGGCAAAGTTGAAAAAGACTGTGAAGGATGCTGAATTAAGTTATTTCCGCCTTATTCTATTTTTCTGAGCATTATTTTCTCACTGCTGCTGGGGAGAAAAGTTGTATGTGAGACGCGAGATCAAAGTTATTTACATCTCGTGCTTTTGAGTCCCTCACTACGCTCAAAATTCTAACCAAGAATTTTTTTTTTTTTTTTTAATTTGAATTTTGAATTCTACCATGGAAGCTTTCGCTTATTCGGGATCCAAAATAAGCACTCGAAGCAAAAACGTACTTTGCTCACTTGTATGCATAGTATCTAAAGACTGCGTGACCGTTAGCCCTAAAAAAATACAAGAAATAATAGTCTTCAGGAACTTCATCATGTTTTTGTGTATTTCAGGGTCACAAATATGCGATGTACATAATCGTGCCCAATTCCCTGATGGGTCTGCCCCGTGTTCTCGAGAACCTGAGCCTTCTTCGGTCAGAATTAGGCAAACTCCAGGAGTACGACGTCGATGTCACGCTGCCGAAGTTCCAGTTCGAGTACACTTCACAACTTGATGGTATTCTTAAAGAGGTAAGGTAGTGCTATTGCACGGGTACCACATACGGGCGGGACCGTTGGTGGAAGCTAGCATTGTAAACTTAACATCCAACTCTTGTTCTAGTTGGGCGTGAAGGCAGCATTCGACAACACAGCTTCATTCCCTGGCATTGCTCGTGGTCAGCTACTGCACGATAGACTCAAAGTATCCAAGGTCCTGCAGCGATCTGGCATCGAAGTTAACGAACTCGGCAGTATTGCTTATTCTGCTACAGGTATTGATAAATATGGTGATATATCTGCTTGGTAGCCAAAATATGGACCATTTTAACTTTCCTTTGGATTGCACATGTGTCATGCACGGTGTCTTGTCTTCATGATTACAATTGCTTTTGACTAACCCCTCTCCTGACTGCTCCTAACAAACTAGCTGTCACAGTGGTTGAACTGGCAGGTATGAGTTATAAAAAGAAATATTCGAAACATGGAACTTTATTTTTTACTCCAATAAATTTATTTATGTACCTGAACTGACTTGTGACGTATATCCACAATTTTTTTATTTCTCTACAGAAATTTTCCTGGATGACAGATTTGGGGACTACGACGAGGGCCAAGCGGAGGTCCTGGCCAACAGACCATTCCTGTTCTTTATTCAAGACGAGGCCACCAGACAACTCTTGTTCACTGGTCGCGTTGCCGATCCTTCAACACCAGATGGCGCTTTTAAACTTGTGTAAAACTGACAGATGTAAAGACGAGTGTTTGCTGGCAACAAACAGCATTTGCAAAAACTAGTTAAGATTAGATTAGATTAAGTTATGGAATGATTTCGCAGTCGAGGTTATCCCAAGAGTGTAAAAAGATTTTTAAAGAGTCGGTATCTAACGCCAAGTCATGAACCTGGTGTTGCAAGTATCCATAGGCTACCGTTAATGTTTTCTATTAGGTGAGCCGTATGCTTGTTTCTCACCTTAGACACCATAAAAATTGCTTTAGCCAATCAAAAGTACCTAACACCGCACTAGTTTACATATTATATATGACTTGCTATGAGCGTTTACAATTTGAAAATTACTTCTGCAAATGTTGCTTAAGAATACTAATTATCTTATGAAAAAATAAAATACTCCCCGACAAATTGTTAACCTCCTTCTGTTGAAGTTGGTTAAAAAGATGCAAAGAAATTGTATTCAAGAGTAAAAGGTCGTATTTTATTTTTAGTTTATGCTTACAGTCTGCAAAATATTTAATAATTATTGACTGCATGACGAACAGAAAGAGTTAATTTCGCATTTATAATATAAGTAAGGATAAGTTTGGATTATATAATACAAGCTTCCGCCCGCGGCTCCGCCCGCGTGGTATGTCAATTAAAAGTAGCCTATATGTTAATCCAGACTATAAGCTACATGTGTGCAAAATTTCATCGAAATCGACCCGGTAGTTTTGGCGTGAAAGAGTAACAAACATCCATCCATACATCCATACATACAAACTTTCGCCTTTATAATATTAGTAAGGAAGTAAGGATAAACAGGTAGAAGGCAATATTATTTAATAGTGCCATTTGTGCGTATTGATTAAAAGTAATAATAAACGATAATTTGTGATAATACCTTGTTTTACTCTCTCTTATCATTCATTGTTTTCTGAGCCTGAGCTGACTACAATACGCAGACTACGACCGTTAGACAGAATAAATATTATAACAATTATTAAAAAAAAAAACTGTTATAGAAAAACGTAAGCACAAACTATTATAAATTATCTTTTGAGTTAAAAGTACTTATTTTATTTTAACCTTTATCTTGAATTTAATGCTTTTTTTGTGTCGGAAAATAAGTCGTATTCGCTAGCATCTACACGCACGTCGCTTACGCTTTCGGCCGGAAGCGGAAGTAGCGACCCCGCTGCTCATATATCCTTTTTTATATTGCTGTACAAGAAGACGAGAAGCACGGACACTGAGGGGACGGCTGCCGCATCATTGCCAGGTTAGCGCCCTAACATTGAATAGTGTTGCGTAGTAAATATCTTCTCTCGCTTTAGCGTTTATCTGGCCAAATTTTACATGTCCAGAATTCGCGCATTCACTAAGTTCTTTTTATCGACGTACCGGGCGAAACCGCGGACGGTTTAATCTTGTAATCAAAAGATCGAATGCTAAAAAGTAAGATATAGATATTTCAAACTATAGTTGATCTAACGTGTATTATACGTATAATGTGTGATTGCCCCTATTTTATGAATTTGGTCTGGTTCTAGTGTTATTTCAAGAATTACAAGAAGTGATCAAGGTTGCATTAGTAGTAGGATAAAATTAATAAAAACGACTTGGGTTTGTCAGAATAAATGTCAGCTTATCTTTTTTGTCTATCAGGTTATAAAATTATCATGCATGCACTTTAATTCGATACTGATGAGATTCTTAGAAAATGCCTAAATGCGATTTGTTGCTGTCTAATGCATTACAGGCTTACAGCTATACAAATGGTATTTTAGTTAATTTTATTAGGACTTATGACGTAGTTAGAGTGTTGATTGACTATAATAAACTCATCTCTTTCTACATCAGAAAATGCAGTATGGGTGACCATACTTCATGACAATTACGTAATGAACAGCACGTCACACATACCACACGTCACATGGCGACGCAGCAGCACGCCAGACGCCGGGTGACGTGCAGCTAGCGCGCCCACACACCTGTCAATCGTGCACGTCTAATGTAGGGTCAGCCTTAAAGACTTTTTAGATCTTAGATGGAACTTAGGAAGAACTTAAAAATATAAATACTTAGTACATATTTGACGTGTAGACACTTAGGTATAGCACGAACATTGTAAAGCTTGACGTCATAAACGCGTTGTTCAAGGTATTAAACATATTCCTCGTTTTAATGAACTCCCTGAAGACGAACTCAGATAAAATCGTCAGAATTGGTGATATAATCATTGATATAATGTTTTTTACTGGATAGTCCACATGGCATTCTATTCCTTATGGTATTAAAGGTATTAAATCAATAATACATATTTCTGAGAGATAATAAGTCCATAGTTCTGAGACATCCTGATTTTGAATGACTTGAGGGATGGTTAAGTTTAAAATACAAAAAAATATATCATTAATTATTTTTAGGAGTCAGCCATATACTGTTGATGTCAGTCGGGCGTTAGGCTATTGTGTTTGTCGATCTTTCAGCTGCATAATGGGGTGCATGAAAATAGCCTCCCAGAGTGACGTACACAACGATTTCCTACGTCCGGCGCACCCTGGGCAATTCACGAGTTCTTTAAAGCGAATTGGCTAATCCTTTCACCACGATGGCAAGTCAAAATAAAATTTGACTCAGCCATCGACACGACGAAGAAGAAGGAGCAGCATAATATATCACTAACAATCAAATACTATAAATAAAGGTTACACAGCTGACACCAGACCATGGCTTTCTGAGAATATTAAGTTAAATTCTTATCAACTGTCGATCACCTCAAAGAAGATATAAACTGGGCTACCTCAAGGAGGCGTGCTGGGCCAACCAAGCGCAGATCCAGGGAGGGTGGTGGGGGTAATGACCCCCAAGATCCTTAGATAGGCCTAGGAAAACAGTAGATTATTTGATAATTCACGAAAAAAAAAATTTTTTTTGATGTCCCTGGCTCAAATGCTGTCTCCCAAAATTAAAGACGGCTACAAAGAAGGGATTAGAGTTTGCCAACTGCTGGGCTACTGATATGACGAAGAAGCAGAACCTGGCATACCTATCCTTCTTTAAGGCAAAATCTCTCTTATCCTGCAACTTTATTCTTTATCATTTAAGCACGTACGTAACTTTTTTGATTCGCGGTTCAATAGCTTTACCATAATTATATAATTTACAGCAATTATGATATTTGTGAAGGCGTTACAGTCAGGTTAAAAGGCGAACACATTGATAACCGGTTGTGTCGTCAATAATAAAACATTCGAGTCAGCAGTATGGTTCATCTTAGTAGCAAATCGCGTTCAGCACGGTAAACATGCCAGCAATGAGTTAAAACATAAAATTAACAGTGCTCTAGTAATCCAAGTAATTATAGTCATATGGTCTGAAGTTTGAACAAACAAAGTTCAGTTTTTTTTACCTTGAACCCAAGTTTCTTTTTATATATCGTTTTCCTTATTCATCGTGTCGAGATGACTTCAGTTCTCCTGTTTTTTGTCGGTAAGATTATTTAATCTTTAAGTTAATGTTAGTAAACAAAACAACCAATTGTTTACAATTTGTCTGTACTATTTATGTTGTAATTAATATGTATGTGATGAAGTTTGCACAAATGTAGCTTAAAGATTGAATTAACATATAGCCTACTTATTATCGATAACTTCTAAGTACTGTCTTGGTGACTAATTTTCCTCGTTTGACCACTGAATACGGTCTATTTAACCTGGAAGGCTCATGGCATTGTTTTAACAAATATTGTTAACCAGTTTTTAGTTTCCGAACACAGTTTTTATGGCATCAAAATGCTTATTGAACATTAGGCATTATATTGGCAGGTATGACAGAAAGAAAACTATATTATAGCTGTCTGTTTGCATGTTGCAAACCTCAAGCCTGTCGGGTCTCTAGTTTTTAAAACTAGTAATGATAAAAAATAATGCATTCTCGAGTAAGTCTAGTCTAATCTTAGGATATAAATAACGTAATCAAGTTTCGAACCACGCGTCACGGTACAATAATAATAAGATAATAAAGTGCTTTTGACATTTTATTTTACCAAAAGCTGGAAGAATTAAATTAAGACTACTCGTGAATTAGGATATAATGTTCATTTATATTGTTTAAGATTTTACTTAGTAATAATTTGTTTCTAACACATTCGTACACTTTAACAGCATTCTTCTCACTATGTGCATGCGACGACCTGGTGGTGGACTCGAAAGTCCTCAAGGGTGTCTTTGACAACCCTCAAGCCACAGCATCGGTCGATTATGATGAATTTGATTGGAAGTTGACCAAGGTAACAATTAAAAATATAAGTTTTGACACTAAACATGGTTACTTTCTAATTATTAGATATGTAGGAACAGGATCAGACATATTAAAATAAAAGAGGTTCATTAGCTAAATTGGTTCTTTATATTTCAAGAAATAATTAAGAGCAATACAACCTCACCACACCTGAAGTCAGAATGCCTTTGCACCGCTGTGCGGCTCGTTTTAAGCGCTAGTTTCGGAGGTGGGGGTAACGACGTAGCGTGCTACAACGAAGCAAGCATTAGCTCCGCCCCGTGGCGAGATGGAAGTGGGAATGACGTAGCGCGCTACGGGGCGCAGCGAACGCTTAGCTTCACCACGAATGACGTGGCGTGTCACCGCGCGGCCTGATGCACATGTTGTTTACATTGCGGCGCCGACAGATAAATAACGGGATATTTACCAAGTATCCTATATTTCAATATTTCAGAGATGTTGCAATCTCTTTGTTGACGATAAAACTGATTTATCTATATTTATATAATTACTCGCTACAACAAATATACATGGTAAATATATCGTTTTATCTAATAATAATTATTAAAAATATAATCTCGTAAAAGAAATATGTAATAGATAGTCAGACAAGAAGAAGTCGCGTCACGGTTTTACTTACGTTTAATATAGGACATGCATCCGATTCTACGCGGTTCTGTGATAACCGGGTATTCCAAGGCTTGTAAAGTGTTCCCGGTTCTTGTAACTAAAACAAAAACGGTTGCTGCACAAAAATTTAATCTATACTTATAATAAATCTGTAGAAGTAAAATTACTGTACTATAAAAAAAAAAATGGCAAGGGGTGTTACTAGTCCGACACTGAACCCAAAAATGTGTTTTTTTTTCAGTCTGTCTGTCTGTTTGTTCAGGCATCACGCAAAAAGCACTGGCGAATTTGGAGTTTAGTCAAAGAATAAAGAGGGAAAGAAGGATTACTTAGCAAAAATATTTAAAGAAAAAACGACTTTATGTTATAAACAATATGGTGCAATTTAGCTCACCTCAAAGTAAATCTTACTTTTCTTTAGTTGCCTACAAAATTCATTGCAAGCAAATTACAACTTTATTCTTTTGTATTACGATTCAAAATACTCTAAACCTATGCAGCTCACGATGCAGCTCTGAATTGGTAGGGTTGACGGCCACTAGAAACTACTATTATTTTATTAAATTTTATTATTAAGAAATTATTTTCTTAAAAAAATACAAATTATAAATATTTCTATATTTAATTTTTAGCACAAAATCTTGTGCTTCAGGTATTGGCCGTATTGGGTAATTAAGAAATAAAAATTAAATCCAGTTTTTTAAATAATCAAATTTTTATTTTATGGAAAAAAACAGTATTATGCAACCTATAAATGCCTAACCTTGACATATTTCTTTCTAAGAATCTTCAAAATTACGGTTTTTAAATTAACGTAGTTTCTATTTATAGTACGTAGCCGGACAAATAATTTTATAAGATATTCAGCTAGAATTTCGAAGTGTAAGTATTTAATTGCGCGGGAAACGTGCGGTGCGAGCGCTCAGCCGCTCAGGCGGGCGTGCGATAGCCCTCTGTCGTTTGTATCGTCGACTATACACCAAGCGGTAGGCATTTAGCGCGTAACCTTGAGCGAGTGACACAGGCCTGGTTTAGTCTAAGTCTCAATAAAGGTCTTAATATATTTAACATAACGCTAAACTCTACGGGAGCGGAGCAGTAAGTTTAAACGCGCGTCAAAGCGCGGGAGCAGCTACTACTTAATACAACGAATTCCACGCGGAGTCGCGGCCTAAGCTAGTACATAATATTATGTTTAATGGGGTACCTATTGACTAAATCACCACGATACCTCCACTGCCACATAGTAGCGGGTTCAGGTACACTCTAGTGAATTAACGTGCCGATATTCTTTCGAGTTGAAAATATACCCATTCGAAATACAGCCGAGTGCCGTTGCACCACAATAAGCGTCGCCCAGTGCCTGTGGTCATGCAGGAAGCGGACTAAACCCCTTACACTCGCCTGCGACCTCGGTTGGTGGCGTGGAGAAGAATTCCACTCAGTAGTCCACCCTTACCCCACTACTGTGACCTCTACTGATCAGAAGGACACGCGGTGGGCCATTTTGCCGGCATTCGGAACGGGATATGGTTTATCGCTCAGTATCACTGCTCGCAACGATAACATCGGAAGAACACCATCACCGAGCCCAGGTTAAACTAAAAAAAATATATAATATTATTTTTCTTTTCCAGCGTGTTGCGTTATCGTCAGCGGAGAACTTTCTCCTCTCTCCCTTGGGCTTGAAGCTGGCCCTTGCCATCCTCACAGAGGCAGCGACAGGACCCACTCAATCTGAACTAATTTCAGTACTTGGCTTCGAGCTCGACCGTAAACTAGTCAGAAGTAAATTCACCAGCATCGTTGAATCTTTGAAGGTTTGTTTATAATTATGTCATAATTTTATTTTAGTTCTTTATCCACTGCAGGGTTTTCTTAATGGAGATGAATGGGCTAGTTTAAAGATTGATAGACTTTAGTCACCATTGAGCACGTAAAGGCTTCGTAAATGGTAGAATGATATTGGATGGAAACGGCAGATAATGGTTTTCATTTTTGGATGTCGCATTCACAGTACTTGATTTTAATTATAACTAATTAGGTCCAATTTTTAATGACTCTGCTGCATATATCCGGCTTAATCTGAGTGATAGCCTGCGTTATATTGGCTTTCAGGGCAACGGTCGATTGTGGCTTATTGGCATAGACCTACGACTTCAGAAAACCCTACAAGAAAAAGTCTAACGGAGTCAAATCACACGATCTTGGTGCATTATTCTATTAGTTGACAATTTTATAGTAAATACTGGTGACACCATCATAGCTAGATGCAAAATTCTCTGCATCAAAGAAAATGATCAATAATACTTCAATATCGCTATTTTCTTGGATTACAGAAAGAAGATCCCAAATACATCTTGAACCTCGGCAGCAGGATCTATATTGGTGACAATGCCACACCTCGCGCGAGATTTGCAGCCATTGCACATGAGTTCTACAATACTGAACTAAAGACCGTTGACTTTAGTAACCCCCCTGCAGCTGCTAAGGACATTAACTACTGGGTTTCAAATATTACTCATGGAAGGATTCCTGACTTGTTGAATGAAGGTATGTATATGTCCGGTCTATGAGTATTTAAGAAAACCGAGTACAAGCCATTTGAGCAACTTGAAGCTAAGTAATAGCAAATAATTTAGAGTAGGTCTTTGGATTCATTCACTCTTACTTTTACGACGAAACGATAAGTTATCATTATATTACATTGTTTTAACAGATGACGTCGCCAACATGGTGGTCCTGATCCTGAATACCCTTTACTTCAAGGGCACTTGGCGTCACCAGTTCGCGCCTAATGCGACCAAGCCTGGCACCTTCTACGTAGACGTGAAGACCACCAAGGACATCCCCTACATGAACATTAATAATAAGTTCTTCTACGCAGAGTCTGTAAAATTCGACAGCCTTCATTCTTCCATTCTTTATATATCATACAAGTTTTTGACATTTCAAATAGATATTTACAACTACATTCGCTACGCTCATGATTCAAATCCTAGACTACAAGCTGCACCCCCTGGGTATACGCCCAAGTGCTTTACCAATTCAGCTATGGATTCGTACGCTGCTTGACTCGAAATTTCTCAACTCTTTTGTGCCAGCGTCATAGGTATATATACAGGGTGTATTTTTGAAACGGGGCAGTAAGGGCAAGTACCTTAACCGTTGCAGTTACAGCAAAACGTTCTTAAAAGACCTTCCCTAACTTTTTGGGACATTTTGAACTGCATTCACAGATTTTGTAAAAAACTTACAGTTAGCAAAAAAATGCAAAAAGTTCAAATTTTTTTTTTATGGCAATCGATTCTATTTCATGTGGGGATCAAAAAACTCTATGGGACCATTTTAGCTTTCAGTACTAGAAAAGACAGAAATCGCCAAAAACGTTTCCCATACATTTCGGCAACAGAAACGAATTTCTACGATGGTCTAACTTTTTGTTATGGCCTGGAAGTGGGTAGAATTGACTGTAAAGTAAATAAAAAGAATTTTTACCCTCAAATTTCGAATTTGATTCGAAAATCTGTGTGTTATACTTAGTTTCAGCTGAGAAACTTCGTATGAGTTATTAATTAAGGATTTTCGCTAAAATGTCTTCTAATCGTGAAAAAATTGACTTATTAGAAGCGTATTTTGTCAATAATCGAAATGCGGGAGCTGCATTAGTGTGGTACCGCAATAAGTATCCGTTGCGGCATGTGCCAACAAGAAAGGTTATTACAAATCTTTTGAAAAACCTGGAATTGCAGGGTTCTTTCAAAAGAAAGCGGCAGCCTCGTGTGGACATGGACACGGAGATTGCGGTTCTGACTTATGTCGAAGCATATCCAGAGGTATCGTCCAGGCAAGTCGCCCTTGAAGTAGGTGTATCCCACTTCCTTGTGATAAAGATATGGAAGAAATACGGCTACAAGTGCTATCGATATGGGCGCATAGTTCAAGTGTTACATCCGGGTGATGATGTTCGAAGGCTTACTTTTTGCAGATGGCTAAGAGGAAAAATAAGCAGAGATCATGAATGAATGAGTGATTATTTGATTGGGGTGTATACCCAGGGAGTGCAAGTTCGAGTCCTGCTGAAATCTTAATTTTTCAACTTTAATATACATTCAGGTTTTGTAGCAAATCCCATTCTGTTTGGTTGACCCTATGGATGAACAATCTTTTGTCCATGGCGGCCAAAACACAGTCTAAACAACGTTTAGAAATCCGTTTAACATGTATCTAAGGAATTACGAGTATATGCTTAAAAACTTCAATAAACTTTTTTATAAACACACAAGTACTGAAATATTGATATACCTATTTATTTATGAATAAAAAAATATAAAGCTGTAAAAGGACAACTTTAAGTTTGAAATTATTCCTACATTTAGCAAACTATATCGTATTTAGCGAATATGAGAAAGTCGAAAAAAAAATACTTTGTATTGTTTGTAAAAGTAAACTTGTTTACTAATACATAATATTCTAAATTGGGGTAAAAAAAGTGACGTAGAAATTTTATTGAGCCTGGAGAAGTTGAAAAGAATTGTGGAGGATGCTGAATTAAGTTTTATTACCACCTATTTTTTTTCTAAGCTAAGATAATAATTTATCTCACTGCTGGGGTGAAAAGTTGTATGTGAGACGCGAGATCAAAGTTATTTACATCTCGTGCTTTTGAGTCCCTCACTACGCTCAAATTTCTAACCAAGAATAGAATTTCGTTAGAAAACTAACTTCCTCAGGGTGGAGAGAGCACAGAGAGCTGTACTCAAAGTGATGACCAGAAAGCCTTTTCGGTATCCAACAACTGACCTATACTCGGAATGCAAAGTACTGACAGTCCGTCAGCTCTTTGTGCTTCGATCTACCCTGAGAAAACATACTCGCTTGCCAAAAATAGATCCTAGTAAAAGATCAACTCGCCTACCACATACCCAGCATAAAACCACATTTGCAGCACACCAATATTATGTACTGAGCACAACATTATACCATAAAATACACAAACAGACACAAATCTTACATCTAACTACACATAAATTAAAACATACAATAACTGAGTGGCTTCTACATCTAGATTACAAATCGACTGAAACACTAATCACTTAGCTTAGTAAATGGGAGAGGAACCAAATACACACACACACACACATACACACACACACACACACACACACACACACACACACAAACACGTCACGTTAACATTTCATTTAGTTCTATAAGTTTAAATAAATTTAAATCTCCATAACGCAGAACGATAAACTGATGCAACGTCTAACTCTGCTATTATCCCTAACTTGGGCCGTTTCGCTGTCTCTTGAGATACAGGAATACCTTTTTTTTTTTTTTTTTTTTACCTGGGGAAATGCATTTACGCATACCACCCCACCCCGGGGAAGGGCAGAGTGGTTATGTGGGACTCGCCCGTGCCAAAGATGGTAAACGGCACGGGAATACCCACTAAAACCCGACGGTGCTCCCGCACTCGCCTTGATGGGAGGGTCATGGGAATCTGGCGCAGCCTTTACATCCACGACCCTCCCGGCGATGCCCGCCGAAGCGGGCCCCTCATGGACTCCAAAGAGGGGGCTGGCGCAAGCCACCGACCAGCGCGAGGACCGCGTGCAAAGCCATCGGACATTCCCCATGTCCGACGGCCTGGTCCTCTCGCGGCGAGACAGGTGGTCGGTCCCGCCGCCCACCACGCCGCAGTTCAACGGCTGCGGCCCCGCCGGGACCGCGGAAGGCAGGGAATGCGGGGCATCGAAAAACGACGCGCGCACCGACACTCCTACCCGCCGCGGTCCCGTAAACCACCGGGCCACAGTGCCAGCTTGCGCCAACACCGCAGCCCGGCCTTGCCCGCCGAGGCAGGCCCCTCATGGCCCCCAAAATGTGGGGGGACCGGCACCGAGGGCCGCGTGCAAAGCCGTCAGACACTTTCGTATCTGACGGCCTGGCCAGACAGATGTTCGTCCCACCGCCCACCACGCCGCAGTACTGACGGCTGCGGCCCCGCCGGGACCGCGGAAGGCAGGGAAAGCGGCAACGGAACACCGACAGTCCTCTCCCGCCGCGGCCCCGCAACTCCTCGGCCGCAGTGCCGACTCACGCCGACACCGCAGGCCCTCCTGTTGCAGAGCCCCCCCATAAGAGCCCTGCAACATGGGCTGCTCCCACATGGACTTCCAGCCAAAGCCCGAAGAGCAGCCCCCCTCTGGGGTCCACTTGGCTTCGCCGTGGCTCGGGGGCGCCACGGGTACTAAGCCCCACCGCGACGACAACGCGGGACCCGTTGGTGGGGGATACAGGAATACCTAGTTCAAGAGGCAGGGACACCACTTGATATTGTATACAGATATTGCAATATGCTAATTTCCTTTTGTACTGTATTTAATACTAAATGTACACCATTGTACTTTTGCATTGTAGTAGTTGTAACTCTGTATTCTTCTTTATGGTAAATAAATAAATTATTATTATTATTTATTATTAATTTGAATTCTACAATAAAATCTTTCGCTTATTCAGGACCCTAAATAAGCACTCGAAGCAAATACGTACTTTGCTCTCTTGTTACACATTTAACTTCTCTGGAATGTACACGTCCACATCCATCTTGTCAAATAAAATGTTGGGTGACCTACAACACAGGTTTTCCTAGTGTAGGCATCCACTTAACAACACACAATTGTAATGTGTATACTATCTTAGATATTAAGTCATTGGTTGTCTTGCTATGTAAATTAAATTTTGTATGCACCTAATTTGAAATAAATAAATAGATTATATAAATTGAACTATTTTTAAATACTCTACCTACAAAGTGACCGTTAGTCCTAAAAAACACAAGAAATAATAGTCTTCAGAAACTTCATCATGTTTTTGTGTATTTCAGGGTCACAAATATGCGATGTACATAATCGTGCCCAATTCCCTGACGGGTCTGCCCCGTGTTCTCGAAAACCTGAGCCGTCTTCGGTCAGAATTAGGCAAACTCCAAGAGTACGACGTCGATGTCACGCTGCCAAAGTTCCAGTTCGAGTACACTTCACAACTTGATGGTATTTTTAAAGAGGTAATGTAGTGCTATAGCTTTTTTTAACCATCGAGATATACATATGCTTTAAAAAATGTTTTATAGCATTTCCTATGCTGATTTCCTTTGTATTGTACATTACATTTTGATGTTATTTGTACACCAAATACCATCAAAACGTAAGTTAATGGTTTGACTGTGAATGCGTGACATGAGTAAGCATTACCTGCCGAGCTAGGAGATACATATTCAACTCATTTTTGCAATAATTGTTTATAGACGAAATACATAAAAGATAGGGTTATTACAAAACCAGGAGGTTTCCACTCTGGTCCTCCACGGATTCTCGGAGATACTTTTGACTGACACAAGCGTTATTGGCAAAGATCGACATGATTGTTTTGTTGGAAATATAAAAAACATATGACAGAAAGGGATGGGAGAGTAAAATTTTACGGAGCAAATTGAATTTTATTGGATTAAATAGTTTTGTAAGCAAACAACTATCTTCGAAGACGTGAGGGTACACACTGTGGTAACTTCAAAACAGGTAATCAGTGACCGATCAACACGAAGACATAAATCTCTCACCGAGTAGGCACTGAGCTCTCATTAAATAATAAAGTAAGATAATGATAGAGAGATGATGTGGTCACCATCTGCGGTATTTACTTGTTCTCCATTATTCACAATTTAAATTTGTATTTATCATCTTCTCCTTGAATTTTGTAATTTGTAATTTTTTCCTTCTAGATTTGATATGCTGTTTATTTTAATTTGTGTTTTTAATATTTTGTATTGATGTTATCTTATATTTATATCTGTTACTCTGTACCGACCAGTATGTATCTTTTTTCTTAACTTCTATCTGTGGAAACTTGTAAATGGCCTTCATTGTGTTTATTTTATCTTTTAATCTGTAAGTTTATAGCTGTAAGTTTGCCAAATAAAATAAAAAATAAAATAAAATAAAAAATCATACTACTGGAACGGGTACCACATGCGGACGGGACCGTTGGTGGAAGCTGGTCTTGTGAACTTAACTTCCAACTCTTGTTCTAGTTGGGCGTGAGGGCAGCATTCGATGACACAGCTTCATTCCCTGGCATTGCTCATGCTAACTATAAACTAAAAGTATCCAAGGTCCTGCAGCGATCTGGAATCGAAGTTAACGAACTCGGCAGTATTGCTTATTCTGCTACAGGTAATGAAAAATATAAGGTTTTATTTAGTTTTATCCTCTAATGAGTCAAATCTAACATCCTGTACTGTAGGTTCGGTTTCTCTTGTTCGGTCTTTTTTGTGATTTCTACACTAAAAGACTGCGATAATATATATCCAGTGCACATGTTTCACCAATTAAGGCCCCTCGCCCACGACGACTTTTTGTAGCGACATCATCGCTACTAACGCGTGTTAGTCGCATTTGCAACGCGCTACTGCATCGCTACTGTATCGATGCAAACGCGCGACCGTGTCGGACGACATCGGCGAGAGATGTACAGAACAGTATTGCGTTTGCATCGCGACTGAAGTTGGGCTCGTGGGCGAAGACACACAGATAACGACCGCTTCGCGATTGTATCAATGCCGACGCGCGACAGCATTGCTACTGCATCGCTACAAAAAGTCGTCGTGGGCGAGGGGCCTAAGATAGGATGATTAGACTCTGTAAAATATGGTTTACTATCTGCTCCTTCGGTAGCCATAACATGGATCATTTTAACTTTCCTTTGGATTGCACATGTGTCATGCACGGTGTCTTTATGATAACAATAGCCCCTGATCCTAGCAAACTAGCTGTCACAGTGGTTTAAGTGACGGGTCCCATACCCGTCACTTAAGACAAAGAAAAACTCGAAACAAGTCACTTTACTTTTACTCTTAGAATATATTATATTTGTGTACCTACACTGACGTGTGACGTATATTCACAAATTTACTATTTCTTCACAGAAATGTTCCTGGACGACAAATTTCGGGAACACGTCGACGGCCAAGTGGAGGTCCTGGCCAACAGACCATTCCTGTTCTTTATCCAAGACGAGGCCACCAGACAACTCTTGTTCACTGGTCGCGTTGCCGACCCTTCAAAACAAGATGGCGCTTTTAAACTTGTGTAAAACTGACAAATGTAAAGACGAGTGTTTGCTAGCAACAGCATTTGCAAAACTAGTTAAGATTAGATTAGATTAAGTTGTGGAATGATTTCGCAGTCGAGGTTATTCCAAGAGTGTAAAAAGATTTTTAAAGAGTCGGTATCTAACGCCAAATCATGAAACTGGTGTAGCAAGTATCCATAGGCTACCGTTAATGTTTTCTATCAGGTGAGCCGTATGTTTGCTTGTCACTTTAGAGAAACAGTAAAAATTGCTTTAGCCTATCAAAAGTACCTAAAACCGCACTAGTTAACATACACATGTCATGATTTGCTATGAGCGTTGACAATTTCTCTTTTAGCAAATGTTGCTAAAGGATACTTATCTTAAGAAAAAATAATATACTTCCCGACGAATTGTTAACCTCCTTCTGTTGAAGTTGGTTAAAAAGATACAAAGAAATTGTATTCAAAAGTAAAAGGTCGTATTTTATTTTAAGTTTATGCTTACAGTCTGCAAAATACGTAATAATTATTGACTGCATGACGATCAGAAAGAGTTAATTTCGCATTTATAATATAAATAAGGATAAGTTTGGATTATATAATATAAACAGGTAGAAGGCGATATTATTTAATAGTGCCATTTGTGCGTATTGATTAAAAGTAAGAATACACGATAATTTGTGATAATATCTTGTTTTACTATCTCTTATCCCTCCTCATTCATTATTTCTTGAGCTTGAGCAGACTACAACCGTTTAGCAGTAGATTCTCTATGCCAAGTTTAAAGTAAAGGGTTTAAGCTGAAAAACCGCAACAGCAGCCAGACAGACGGTCCTAGCGATAGCATCTAAGAAATTTTCCTAAACACTTCAGAGGATATTATTTTTGTAGTTTCTCGTATATTACCTAAAATTACTTGGATATTTGCATCTAAGGTAGAATCCAAATAGCCGTGCATAAAAGGTCATTTACCCGGCCTGTACCAAGAAATGCCCAAACTTTACGAAACGTATCGCTCTCGGCCGCTCTCCGTACAAAATAACGACAATACAGACTTTTCACTGATATCATAATACCGGCCGCGCCTGCGGCCTGCCCGCGAATGCGACAACTCAAAAACACCAAAATTTAAGGATTAAAATTGCATTTTTTGTCATGTTTTTAATAAAACACAGTTTTAATGATTAAAAACAACTTTCTTTTTTATAATGAATTACAAAAACTCCTAAAGCAGTTTCTTGGTTTTAATTCAAAAACTCAGTTATTGGACTTTTTTTTGGCACAAATATAAACTTAATCATTGGAAATTACATTTGTTCCTTAAAGAATTAAAATTAGTTGACCATTTATTGATATTTATCATTATTTAACTTTCACCCCAAAAAACGATAAATTTGAAGTTATTACAGTTTGCCGTTAGGGGTTTGAGACGTCAGAGGTGTTAAACCCACTCTGCCGTGGTATAACTAAAATGCAGTTATCTGCTAAAACCGTTTTTTTTGATAATAAATAAAAACCGCGGAAGAAAAATTAAACCGTTACATACTTTTCGATGACAAAATTTATTTGAGATTCAAAGATAAAATAAGTTTTGTCATCGGAAAGTAACATCGGTTTCCGCGGCTTTTATTTGTTATCCAAAAAACCGGCCAAGTGCGTGTCGGGCCACGCGCAGTAGGCTTCCGTAGCTAGTCGTAACAACATATTTCGACTTAAAAGGGATTTACTATCTGTATTAAACAAGTAACATCTTCATACAAGTCATTACTTTCAAAGGTTTTTGTAATTTGCACGAATTATTCTAAGTAACTGCATTTTACACTTTGGACCCCAATTACTCTAGAACTAATTAAGTTAAAGTAACCAGATAAATAGCGTCCTTCAGATAGGAAATGTTTGTAGTACACGAAACCAGCTAGCACGTATGACGAGATGTATGAATGTTAAGGAAGCGAAAGAAGTATGTAAGGAGCGAAGCACATGGCGTTCCATCGTCTCTGCCTACCCCCGTGGGATAAAGGCGTGATTTTATATTATGTATTATGTATGTTTATTTATGTTTCAAGAATTTTGAACGATATATTCTGAGTAACTGCATCTGACATTTCGGACCCCTATTCCTCTTGAACTAATGAAGTGAACTTATCCGCTATAGTTTTCCTTTAAAGTTCATTACATGTACTACCGACACAAATTTTTTCAGATTTTAGGATCCAGTAGTTTAGCTTTTAGAGGGGGGGGGACGCCCTACTCGAACAAAAATTTGCTCTTTAAAGTTAATTATCTCGCAAACGGATCCCTAAATCAAAAAACTGTCTTAGCAACCCCTAAACGTTTTTAAAAGTCCTATCTAACAATACCCCACACTATGGGGTAGGCGACAAAAAAAAAAACATCCCTACTTTACATGTAGGGGAGCTACCTGAAAAAAAAATATTTTTCCAAATTTTACTCTACGACTTTCTTTGTTTAGTTAACATACATGTTTATGCAAAATTTCAGTTTTCTAGCACCAACGGTTTCGTCGCTATGCCGTGGACAGACAGACGGACATGGCGAAACTATAAGGGTTCCTTGTAGGTACTACGGAACCCTAAAAATGGTTTGAGCAGATAACGGCATTTTAGTTATACCACGGCAGCACTACGGTATACCGTATATTAATACGGGGCAAACATCTTGAGCATACGACCTTGAATGCGCAGAAACGAATTTTGGGTCTTTTGGTTACGAGGCTGAGTTACGTTTGCTTGCTTATTATTTTTTTATTATATGTTAATTAAATATATGTTATATGTTAGTAAATTCATTTTAAGTTAGTTAAAAGCGGATTTTATCGCTGAATACTGTCGGCGATTTTACCAATATTCCTAGACAGAAGGTTCCTCAAGCAGGGACTGAATAAATTAATAACCGACTTGGATTACATGGATCTCACATCTTTTACGGTAGAACTGAGTTGCGAGACTTGCTTTTTTGACAAGTATTGTTTTTTATGGGATTTGGTATTTTATTTTACACTGTTTAAAGAGCGTAAGTAAATAATACAAAACCCATTTTTGAAAACCGCATCCAAATCTATGATCATAGCAGTTATGGTTTTGTAAAAAAAATATTTATTACAGCGCCCCCTGGTTCGTAGTCACCGTAAACCTATCCAAGAATATTGTTGCTCCTGCGATAATAATGCACGTTATAGAAAATACTTAATTTAATAAAATAATGATGACAATATTTTTATCTCATTGTAATACAGACGCCAAATGTTTGTAATACATGACAATTTCTCGGACTATGATCCCCTCGTACCAATAAACGTTTGTTTACACCGACTTCTATCGCTACGCCGCCGGCTCGGCGCGGCGGCGCCTTGCGTTTAGGTTCGCCGCGATCCCGTTTCGGCGTGCAGTGGTACAGGGGCCGGTATGACCTTTTATGCACGGTTATTTGGATTCTACCATAGCAGTCAGCATTATAAGTTGCTGAGCTGGAAGGTACAACTTCTCAACGGTTAGGAGTACGAGAATAATTCTTTTAATATAGGCACCGTAAATAAGTTTTCCGTCTCAAGTAACGGTCGTCTCCTAATTCAAGAAACATTCTTGCTCGGTCTACCCATCACTTAAAATCGTAAAATAAAATAATTTTAACAAAAAATAAAACCGACTTCAAAAAGAAGGTAAACTAAAAAGCAAAAAATAAATTTACTTCGCACAAAGTAATACGTTTTTTCATTTAGTTAAATAGAAATTATTAAATAATTATTTTATAATTCTGAAGTCGGTGCCAAGTAAACAATAACTCTGTATAGATAATATCAATCTTTATAACAACTATGTATTTTCTGACTGAATATTAGTTATATTTCTGTGGTAAGTACCAATACTGGGCGACCGCGCACTAGCACAACTACGCCTCCCTTTATTGTGTGTACTGTAATTTGATATTGTAGAAATGTTGTTATAGCTTTTACTTGGCACCTTTATAAATATATTCAATACCACGCTTTTACTTGTGGTATTGAATATATTTATTTTATTTTATTTTATTTTTGTTCATTAAATTTATTAAAAAAAAAAAAAAAAACATAGAACCGAATTGAGAACCTCCTCCTTTTTTTGAAGTCGGTTAAAAAGGAAGGAGGGCAAGGAGTGCCAATTACTTTTCTTCTTTGAAACAAAATTGCCCGCCTCCTGCAACCCTCATCCTGATATTGGATACGCGGACGCACTCTTGGATATATGCGTACAAAAGGTAATAGGTATTATAATAATAATATAATGTGACATATATAAATAAAGATTAAAATAACCATTTCCGAAAACATGGCCAGTGGACCTTATTTTAAGCTCGCGAACACACTGATAAACCGGTTGTGTTGACAATTATAAAACCTTCGTGGCAGCATTATGGTCAATGTTAGTCGCGAATCGCGCTCGGCACGGTAAACACGTCAAAAATGAGTAAAAACATAAAATAAATAAATAGTGCTCGTGCAATCCAAGTCATTATAGTCATAAGGTCTGAAGTTTAAACTAAGTTGGAATTTTTTGTCTTGAACCCAAGTTTTTTATACAAATCGTGGCATTCTCAGTCACCGTGTCGAGATGACTTCAGTTCTAGTGTTATTTGTCGGTAAGTTTGATTCATCTATAAGTTAACTTTATGTCAATTATATTGAACAAAACATCCAATTGTTTACAATTTGTCAGTAATGTTTATGCTGCTCCATTAATTGCCCTCTAAATTTAGAAAGGTCACGTTAAATAAATAATGATGACTTCTAAGTACTTGCTTGGTGATTATTTTGCTCCATTGATAGGTAGATTTCAACCTTGAAGGCTCATAAGTGCATGGTTTTTAGTCAAGAATACAACGTGTATGGCATCATAATACTTATTATATTTAAAACAATATTAAGGTAGCAAAATTAAAAATCCAGCAGGACACAAACGAAGCCGATTTAGCCATGGATTCGTATGCTCCTAGATTCGAAATTTCTCAACCCTTTGCGCCAGCGTTATGCCTAGACAAACCTTGCATGTTATTTTATTCGGAAGTTTTTTATTTGCCATAACATGTGTATACATACTGACGCATGCAAGCAAATAGTTTTCTTGTTGCATGTAATAAGCCTGATCTCTAATAAGGTACTGCCCCAAAATTAGGAGCTGCATAAAAAACTCAAACGATTGTGCAAAAGGAAATTAATCCTATGTTAATAGACGTTTTTGCACCAAAATTTGCTGCTCTAGCAATAAATATTAAAACTTCCAGTTCTTAAGAATCGCAGAATTAAAACGGACTCTAATCGATTTAACGTTTAAAGTCCTACGTCATTTTATAACTAATGTTTATGACCATTATCCAATTTACTAAACACGGGTTCAATATTTTTTTTATGGCTTATATACTGATACTGCCTTATGAGGCTGTATATGAGGTAGTAGAACTTGTTATATTCTGGTTTTACTAGTACGGAGGTAATTTAGATTTTTTTGTGGTACAAACGAGTAGTGAACATGTAGGTAATTTGATTTTGGAAATTTATTAAAATTGTAACCATTAAGCTTTGTAATAATAATTTTTTATGTGTAGACGACTCGTTAGCTTTAATTTACAATTAAGCGGATCTAACTCTATGATCTTTCGTATTTTATTAGCTTGAATAATAATTTTAGCTTTTAAAGTCTAGACAGCATTTATTTAGGAAAAAAATATTTACCCTAAAAATCTTCTCCTTTTGTGCCCCTCGCATACCTTTGGTTTCGTTAACTCTTCTTTCATTGTTCAGTCAGTCCATCTGTGGAATTCGCTCCCCTTAGAATTGGATGTCCACCAACCGTTATGTGTTTAAAACTAAAGTGCATGATCACCTCTTCGATGAGTTGGCTAAATTAACTCAAACATAGTTTACTTTTATTTATTTATTATACAATTAAACATTTCAAATTACACTATATTATTAAGAAAGTGAAAACTTTTATTCATTTTCAAACATATTATGTACATTTAAATATTAAACTTAATCAATATTTAAATATTTAATTATGATTGTATTTGTGCATATTAGAATCGCGTATATATAGATACATATATATTATTTATATATTCTAAATAGTTTATTTTAAGTATTTTGTTGTGAATAAAAAATACTATTATTATTGTGAAAAAGCATGTGGCGCTCTGTGCCATATTTTTTGTCTATCGAGCAACCCACGCTTTTTCACAATAATACTAGTATTTTTTGTTCATTACCATTTTCAGCTTATATTAGGAATTATTTTTCACTTTTTAGTTAAAAGTACTTTAAAAGCGTGTTTTTTAGTTTTTTTAAACTATTATTTATTTTCTAATTTTTAGTTTGGTTTATATTTATAAGAGCGTTTTTTTTTATTTATTATTTTTTTTAAATTTTTTTTTTCGAATTATTGCATTGTCATCGATCTTTGACAGGTGTGCAAAATTTGAATGAAATCTGTCCGTTTAAAGTGGGTCAAAATCGAGTCCAAAGGAGTCGGTTACATACATACATACATACATACATATACATACATACATACATACATACATACAGGTGAAGCTAATATAAGCGTGTTAAAAATAGAAAGTTTTTGACAATGGAAGAGAAAGCTGTAAACTGAAGACCTAGTAGTTGAGACGTATGATAAACGAAAATGTTCTTAGCTAAGTGTATAACAAAAGAAGACGACTGTCGAATGCAAACGAAAATCATCTCAAAATCACATTGTGGCGAACCGCCGGCGACAATCTAAAGAGCATTGAGACACAGAGCATTACATCATGCCTATATAGGCTATTAAACTGAAGGGTGAGCCAGACGTGTAAAACACCCACACTTCACTTGTTATGTTTAGGTCCCATGTGATTAGCCAATCGCCATCAACAGGGCACCACTCGAGCGTTCAAAAGTCAAAAGTCTTAATATTCTACAAAATAGATTTTATTTTATTATTGAAAATACGGGTTACTCACGTTACTTTAGCCGGGATATGCCGACTAGTTTCGAATCTAATACGTAGATTCGTCAACTGGGCTGTTATTCGCGTGTCGTCACCTCCGCGCGAGGCTAGTGCTAGACGTCGCGCGGAGCTGATCTACGTATTAGATTCGAAACTAGTCGGCATATCCCGGCTAAAGTAACGTGAGTAACCCGTATTTTCAATAATAATGTCTTCACCTCACGTCGGTTTTAATAGATTTTATTTCTTCCTGAAGTAAATTGATCTCGAGAATCACATTTTAATTGCATAGAAGATCGATTAAGCTAACAATAGAAACCAGTTTGAGGTTTATTTATCTGTATTGCGTCAAACACAAAGAATTATCATCAGCTATCTTACTATTTACATTCTCATTAACGACCTTTGGAAATATTGATTTTATAAATAGTTTTTAAAAGCTATGCTGGTGTAAAACCTAGTGGCTAGTGCTTATGGCATTTGACCTAGAATTTCTAATAGGTATACCTAATGGCCCCGAGTCTTTTTCGACTTGACTGTTGAGTATTGGTGATACCAAAGCCATAAGAGTTCACACCAAATCGCTTGTTAAAAATACAATTTGATGAACTGTGTTCATCATGAGGCCTACCACGGAAAATGATAATAATATAATATCATTATAATAATACTATTTTCATCACATGTTTATTAACCTCTTATGCTAAGTTATGTTTTATAAAAGACGTCTCCTTTTTTAACTTGTAACATAATACAGATGTATGAAGTTATCAGGAGGTCAATCGAGTTCACGTCCGCGAGATACGACTAATATTCATGTCAACATTATAGTAAACTTAAAATGAACTGTTGTTTGTATTCATACTCCGTGGATGTATGGGTGGTTTTGATTTAGTACCCAGTGTAAATATTTGAATTTGAATAAGAATTGCATTTTTATTACGCACGAATGGATAGGTATATATATGAGAGCTACAACTCTTACATCAGACATGTATAAAGAGACTAAAATTTCTAGAACTACATTACCGTAAGGCTTTCAGTATGTGGGGGCTGACATTCTTTATAGGTCTCCAATCTAGGACATGTTGTGTTGGAATACTCGTAGAAATTCTCAAACCTCAGTTACCTTCTTGTACAAGTTCTAAGGAGATGGTGACGGAGACAGAACAAGATAACATGTAATGATGATATAAATGATAAGAAGCAAATGTGAAGTGCCAAAAATGGATAAAATTTTATGTTTTAATGAAAATCTAGGAGTACTACCTGACCGTGGGAACGCGGCGTGTGGTTTTCAAAAACTAAAAGTAAATGTGACAATGTAAATAAAATAAATGTCATTGCATGAGACGTAAATGTAAATTTAAAAAAATACGAATTCAAATGTGGATAAAAGAGAGAAAAGAAGATTAATAAATGGACTGCGTGAATGGGGCAATGAAATGAAGTGTAGGTATTATTTTACGAAAGGTCTTATAATTAATTACATTTTACCAAAAAGACTGACAGAGTAGAATGAACATAAGAAATATTTAACAAGGATAACAGCTACCGCTTCCACAACAGTACCTATGGTAGTATTACAAAGTTCTAATACATAAATAACTAGTTTTTGCTGATCATCAAGGGAATAACTAAGTAATATTAATTTGCTTCAGCAAATAATGACCCACTATTAAAATAAGGAAAATTCAATGACATACACGCAGGTAATCGTCATTTACATGAGTCAGAGAACAACCACAAATCGTAAAATGTAATTGTACATCCTACTACGAACATTGATTACAAAGATTTTTTACTATTTTCTCATGAACACTATTTTATTTAAATAGAAGGAAAAATCTTTATTGCTTTATGAGGATGGGTAATCTTGTAAAACCACGGTAAGACACGAGTTTTGTGGTTTCTTTTTCTGATAAATGTAGGTAGATTACACACTATATCGTGGAAAAATAATGATCAAGGATTATATATTATACCTGTACAAGCAAACCCGTATAACGCAATAGTTTTAGTTTTATGCTGACATCAACACGCAGCGAAGTGAACAAAATACATACATTCGACACAATAATCAGTAGTTGCAATCAATCGGTTCGGGCAACAGAAAACGTTCCTTTCGCCGCGTGACGGACAATTAGCATTAGTTTTAAGTTTTTCTATCTGACTTAAAATACATTTCTTATAACTTTTATCTTATGACTTTTATCTTATGACTTATCATTTTGATGTACCTTCCCCGTACAATACCTATGATTTGGGTTTACAGGTCACCAAACCTAATAGCCAGACAGCCCAGCAAGATTGTCCGGTCATTTGAGTAAAAAAGGCGGACAACCTACATTATTAAGGATTTTGTTACGTCCACATGTCAAATGATTTAAATTAAATTTAACGTCTGTCAAAGTATGATCTGTGGCGTTCTTTTGACTATTGCTGACTTATCAAGAAAACTGATTCAACGTTTGCGTTATGTCCTGGGATTGCAAAGTAATAGTGACAAATAATTAAGATTCCTAAAAAGCAATCTTTACCAAAAATCCCACCAAAAGTTAGAAAACGCTTGTTTTGGCCGGACACGCAGTCAAAGAGCCTAACTGTGTCCGGCTTTATCGAAAAATGCTTTGGTGTGCATTAATTTATTAACTTGAAATAGCACGGCTAAAAGCTAATAAAAATTAAGAAGCTCAGCCTTTTTCGAGTTATAATCTGCTAGTTGCCTTGATAACCCACCATATACCATGCTATACCAGTAAGGCTCGTAATTGTCATGTGTTCACACCAGTAATAACGTGACCTTTTTGGTCCAGCCCACTAACGTCAACACAAATATAAACTACAAAACAATTAAACCTGCTGACTAATAAATTATTGATTACTTTGCGTTCAAGGCCGCCCTTGTATTAATCATCAGCAGGTAGTAATTTCTTCAAGCCAGACAAACATTGCCCACATACGGGCGTTTGACGCAATGGTACGAGTAAGACCAGCTGTCAACTAAATTAGAGGTTTTCCCCACTGGAAACTCCAATACTAACTGCGGTCATTGATTTTATGGAAGGTTGCAACTACAAGTACTCTCGTAGTTAGGTATTGCTTTACGTAGGAACTTAAAAATATAGGGTTGTTAACATAATCTTAAGTGTGTAATGCGGATACAAAACATAAATGTAAACATTCTATAATTTTAGTTACGAGTATTTGACTAATGCGCATGTGTGATAAGATTATCCAAAATTATTTATTGCAAAAATTTAGAAATTTCGAACAGAATGGATACTGAGGTCTTCGGTATTAAAGATGGGAAAATATGAAAAAAAAATGGGTGGTATTGTGAATTTAGCGATTCATAATGAAATACCGCGGGTTAAATCACGAACCCGCCAATCATAAAAAAGCTGACTAATAGGTCGCTCAAATAAAATTTTGATTCAGATACATATAGGTAGGTATAAGATTAGAATTGATAAGGATAGATCGTCAGAAAATTGCAACCTCGAGGATGTCTAGTAATTAAAACAAGTTTTTAGCTGATCTGTAACCAAGCTTTGAAGAATTACATGAAGACTACTAAAGACATTAGGGTATATTTCATTTGATGTATTTCGTTTTTATTAAGTCCGGTTACAGTGCGCGACTGACAAGGTCGGTGGCTAGAACAGTCGCGCTTATCTTATGTTTGAAAATTCATCAATAGGTAAGAGATTGACCGACTGTACGTAACGTGTTTGAGCTACGCACTGCGTCCGGGAACCGTCGAGCTATGGATTTTTATAATTTTTTTATGAGTTTTATTTACAAATGAGCGCATTCAGTGCTGCACCGATCGTACTGACCGACCGTACGCATATTACAACACCACCAGTCCATTCAACTTGTTGGGCGGAGAGTACTGGATGATACAAACTGACGGTCGGATATGCGT
This sequence comes from Hypena proboscidalis, assembly GCA_905147285.1. Taxonomy (NCBI): domain Eukaryota; kingdom Metazoa; phylum Arthropoda; class Insecta; order Lepidoptera; family Erebidae; genus Hypena; species Hypena proboscidalis. The sequence goes on from LR990147.1 coordinate 7,471,909, forward strand.
ATGTAGGATAGGATAGTCAGGACCGACCGTACACACTGACGGTCGGTGGACTCTGAGTAATGACAGGCTCCACTGTACAGACGGTTTCGTTTCTTTATAATAATATAATTTTAAAACTGTTTACAGCGTCCCTCTCACTATGTGCGTGCTCCAAGCTGGCGGTGGACTCTCAAGTCCTGAAGGACGTTTTCGGCAGCTCTGAAACCGCAGCGTCTTTCCAGGCCAAAACAGTCGTACCGGCTCCTTACAATGATACCCTGCTGGATCTGGATTATTGGGATAATGATGACTTTTACAGTCAGCCAGGGGGGGATTATGACTTATTTGACTGGACGCTAACCAAGGTAAAGATTGTCTTACCATCCAGACTAAAAACTACTAACTATTACGCACCAAGAGAGCAAATCAATAAGAAAACTTTGAAAAAACCCTTATCTCTTACCCAAGGAGAATATGGTTATTTTATTGTATGATCGCGAAACAACTGTTTTGTTCCAAATGTAGGTATACATGATTTTTCAGAATAGCCCATAGTGCTTGTCGTGATTTTACTTTCGCGATAAAACTAAAGGCCTACTAATCGAGGTTTTCTTTTAACCTGTTATTACCTACTTAACGAATCCAATTCTTAAAGATTTGTATGTTGATACTTTTTAGGTTTCAGTTGGCCAAAAATATACCACCGTCTTAGGTTAATGGATACAGCTGTAAAACAAATTTCATGATTCCTTTTTCAGCGAGTAGCATCATCATCAGGGGAGAACTTCCTCCTCTCCCCACTGGGTTTGAAGCTGGCCCTTGCCATCCTCACAGAAGCAGCGACAGGAGCCACTCAATCTGAACTAACTTCAGTACTCGGCTTCGAGCTGGACCGTAACCTAGTCAGAAGAAAATTCGCCAGCATCATTGAATCTTTGAAGGTTAGTTAAAATTATGTAAAAAATATTTTTAGTTTTGTATAAATATGCCAACTGCTGAGCACGGGCTTTTCTCCTAACGGGAACTTGATAGACTTCATCCACCATTGAGTTTGTAGATGCCTATTCGCAATGATTGAAAGGTTCCGGCTGGAAACTTCAAATAACGGTTCTCACATTCGGATATCTCTGTCTCAGAAAACTGCGACGAATAACCTTCAAAGTTCATGAGATGACATCAGTTTTCTTAAATAAGTACAGATTCAACTATAATATTCGAAAACTTGTTGAAAGAGGTCCTAGGATTCTTACACCAAATTAAACTAGGATAGTCTTTGTGTCGTTTCACTATTTTTACCAAGGTGTTAAGCCGATGGTTATCGCTGAGCTACAGTTTTCGATCTCTGTCCCGTTCAAACATTGAATGTGGGAGAAAGATCGAAAAACGAGTTTAAGGAAACTGCGGTTTAAGAAGTTTGGACTTAAGAGATATCTGATAACTGATAACATAATTAATGGCAATGATTGACGGTTTTAAACTGGTGGATATAACTTGCTCAGTAGGAACATAGTTAATTATGAATATTATGAATAAGGATATAAACTATTGTTATGTTTGACGTCATAAAAATTACCGAAGGTCTCAATATTATGAATTAATTTAATTAAAGGTCTATTAATTTTGTTGAGTCAGTAATTTTACAGGATCAGGGCTTGTACTTTATATACAGACTTCATTCAAAAGGCTTTTAGAGGAAGGAAGAATAAAGTTTTAACAAATTTTTCCAAAGTTCAGACTGAGGTTAAAGATAACGCCATCACTACATGCCAGTATCAGAATTTAAAATGTTTTCTGCGCTAGTTTGATTATTTTGTTAATTTTGCTTAAGATGTAACGAATTAGGAACGCAGATAAGGCATATAGCTTGTACCTATGACTAATTGTGTCGTATGCGTTCGCGGTAATGGATTTCAAGTTAATAAAAATAAAAATAGTATTGGTGACATCATCATAGCAAGACGAAAATAAATGTTCATTGGTACAAAAGAGGGTATTTTTTGGCCACCGCGATAGTATTAACCGTGTTGCGGGTGCCAGTGTCTTCTCCAACAGGTACTGCAAGACATGCCACAAGCGAAAAAACTAATAAAAAAAAATAAAAAAAACTAATTAAAAAAAAAAGAATACTAATTTTTTTCAAAGAAAAAGGAACCGCCTTCAAAAACTCAAAAGTAAAAAATAAAATATTCGCTTAACTTTGCTTACCTTTATATTAATTTGTTTAAAACAATAAACCCAAATAATTATGTAATACCAATTAATTATATTTTTTTGAAGTCGGCGCCAAATCACATAATTGCTGATAAGTTTACGAATGCATTCGATAGATGGCGTTGTACATCTTTTCTGAATCGCGATATGGTTTCGTTACGAGCTTAAATATAAATACCGTGCTCTTGCCTCCACTTTTAACGTAATATGCAGCGCCCTCTAGAGCATTACAAATATTCAGTAGCATATTATTGTCCTACAAAGCTAGTAATAAAGTTTCTTATTGGACGAGTTGGATGTGCTGACCAGACTAGACGATAGTCATTCATTACTCTTACGTGAAAGTTTACTGAACGCAGATTTGATTGGATGAGTTTTACCTCGTTATTTAATCATCTTTAGATCCTGTCAGGATCTAAAGATCGGTCAGGAACTCAGGATCATCCTGAGTTTCCATTAATTTTTGCAATTAGGTAAAGAAGGTTTGATAAATTACCTTATTGTCAGCATATTTTTTAGTTTTAATTAGTATTTGTTTTGTGAGTTTTTCAATCACTAGTTAAATAAGGCTTTGATAAATTACTTCCAGCATTTATAATTTTAATTGGTATTTGATTTTGTGATTTTTCAACAATTATTTCGGTAAATACGGTTTTAATTGTTATTTGATTTATGATTTTTTCAACAATTATTTCGGTAAATACGGTTTTAATTGGTATTTGATTTTGTGATTTTTTCAACAATTATTTCGGTAAATACGGTTTTAATTGGTATTTGATTTTGGAATTTGGCGCCGACTTCAAAAAAATATAATTAATTGGTATTACATAATTATTTGGGTTTATTGTTTTAAACAAATTAATATAAAGGTAAGCAAAGTTAAGCGAATATTTTATTTTTTACTTTTGAGTTTTTGAAGGCGGTTCCTTTTTCTTTGAAAAAAATTAGTATTCTTTTTTTTTAATTAGTTTTTTTTATTTTTTTTTATTAGTTTTTTTATTTTATTTTTTTATTTCAAGCTTTTTAGTGTCTTAGTTTTTTAGATTTAACGATGGGGTTAGAAAGAAATACTAAGGCATCATTACGCATGAAACACAATAGAAACAATCAAAATATAGCCCTAAGAATACGACGGCGCCTCCAATACTTAAGATCTTTTATCAAATCCTTATATATTATCAAAAAATTCTTTCTGAGATCTTCATGATCATAAGCTATCACTACGATAATAACAAATATGCTGAAACGTAAGCCCCGTCCAAACCTAAGCAGAGCTTTCGGTAGGTACTTTAAGGGAAGGTAAGTAGGCTGTCTCTGCTTACCCTTCAAAGCATACACAGGCATGATGTTATGTTATGTAGTGGTGAAAACAATACATAGATACACGATTGCACAAAACGTGGTTCATTAGCTATTCGTTTTTGAAGAGTTCCGTTGCCTGTCTCCAAAGATCTTCATCAGATTCTGATAAATTATATACTAAAACCTTTCTTAAAACACAAGGATTAAAATACCGAAAACTGCATTCAAATCGGATCAGTAGTTTCCGAGAAAATCGCGAACATAAAAAGGTGACATACATACATACATACGGATCGAATACAGAACCTCTTTTTTTTTTTTGAAGTCGGTTAAAAATAGAATTCATCTCAAATATCAACTACAAAATGCCATGATAGTATATTATATAATATATGTATAATTAAATTTAAATTAAATAAATATTATTAATCATAAATTACATATGCGTGGGGATAGAAATCTCCTTTTAAGCAATGATTATGCCTGTATAAGGAGAAGTCTATACATCCGTGCATTACAAATTAAAATTAAAATTATACATAATTAATTAAAATTAAAATCTTGAATTAAAATCATAAATTAAAATCAAACTAAACATCAAAATTAATATCAAAATAATATTAAAATCAATATGAAATTTAAATTAAAAATCTATACATATTAAACTTTGAATTTAAAAACCATGTTCAAATGAACAATAAAATCACAACACATAATAAAATCTAAATTCAATTTAGAATTCAATCGATATTATTGTACAATAAAATATTTAACTTACAATAAAAATCGACTACCAAATCGCTATTTCAGAAAGAATCGCCCAACTACATCTTGAACCTCGGCAGCAGGATCTACATAGGTGACAATGCCACACCTCGCCAGAGATTCGCGGCTATTGCACAGGAGTTCTACAATACTGAACTGAAGACCGTAAACTTCGGTCAACCGGCTGCGGCTGCTAAAGACATAAACTACTGGGTCTCGAATATTACTCATGGAAGAATTCCTAACTTGATTAATGAAGGTATGTACCGTCTTTGAAGATTAAAGAAAAACGAGCCCAAGCCGTTTGAGTAACTTGTAGCAAAGTAACAGCATAGAATTTAGAGTTCAAGTATTCAAGTCTTTATTGCACTCTACAATGTTAGAATGGTCTTATAAATAGGTACAGTGGGCCAAGCAATTAGGTATGCAGGGCAAAAGCTTCAACGCCATACTGAAAACTGACTGCAATAATCATAAATTCATATTTAATAAGTGTAATATACCCACTATTTAGATATGTAACTCACTTATCCATAACATGTGTAGTAAGTCTTTTTTACTATGACGTAGAAATTTTTGCTGCATAGCTAACTCGTTGGCCCACTGTACAGTGTCAATTATGGACCCTGACGGGCACGGCAAAAGTAGGAAAGAGGAAGTTGGCAGTGGTTACCACATTCGGTTCGCTAATGGATAAACAACACAATTTAATTAAAATATTGCGCTTTTCTACATGCCACAAGAACACGGTAAGCCAAATTCGAAGAAAATCGAGTAACTTATGCAATAGTGACTCGCTTACTATACGACTTTTTACTATGTTGTAAAGGATTTATTGTAGTCAATTTGAAAACATAAAACTTAAAGTATTTTAGTTTTATGTTTCCAAATGATGACCAGCAATATACTGTTTTTTAGAGCCTTTTGTTACATTTTCACTACACAATTATCCTAACGGTGAGCTCATGGGTAAAATGATTAACACCAATGAATCAGTGAGCGCCATCGCCGGTGGAGGCTATTGTATTCTGACTCATGGTAACTTTAGTGTTATGTGTTATACAATACACAGGATGCGTAATAACAATGTAGTTATGATAATATGGTAGCAATTATATTCATACAGCGTGAACCCTGACACGAAAATTTGTATAAAACACACACATACAACTATAAAAAAGTTCATTGTTCCAAATAGTAGCAGCGAGTAGAAGTTATTTTATTGGAAAATTATCCAGAAACCGTATAATAGGTGCTTGATCTGCAGGTCATTCCATAGGTTCACTGACTTTCATTTACCTTTATCTTTAAAAGTAAATACAAACATGTTTTTGATGGAACTGTAATCTCGATTCAACGTAATAATAATAATTTTGTCATACAAACTATAGTATTTTTTTAAAAATAGCAAAACCAAAAACTAGTCTTGCTAGTTTATTTTATTGAAATAATTATAATACAGCTTGTCTAGTTATAAAGGATTACTTTCATAACTCGTAAAATCATTATTTGTATGTGTAGTTGTTATCAAAGCTTAAATATGAAATCGACAAATGATGAACACACATCGCAATATGCTTTGAAGTTTTTAGGGTTCCGTAGTACAAGAAACCCTTATACTTTAGCCATGTCTATCTGTCAATCTGTCCGAGTCACAGCGTCTAGAAAACAAAATTTTGCATGGATATGTATGTTAACTATGTCAAGAAAGTGTTAAATAAATATAAATTTAGGTATTTATATATTCCTGTCACGTACCCATAGTAGCGAATTCATTAGGTAGATTATTTTATAAAATTATGGGGTTGCTAAAACAGTTTTTTGATTTAGAAAGTAATAGGGGTACAAAGTGTAAAATGTAGGTACTTGGAACATTTTATACAAAATACAATAACCTTCAAAATTAAATGACCTGTTGAAGGTGAAGCGGCCTCTCACGAACATTCATTTGGAAAACATGATTATAGTAAATAAGTGACATTGTTTAAACAGATGACATCGCCAACACGGTAGTCCTGATCCTGAACACCCTTTACTTCAAGGGCAGTTGGCGTCACCAGTTCGCGCCCAACGCGACCAAGCTTGGCGCCTTCTACGTGGGTGCGAAGACAACCAAGAACATTCCCTACATGAACGTTAATGATAAGTTCTTTTACACAGAGTCTGCCAAATTTGACAGCAAGATTTTGAGGATGCCTTACCTGGTAAGTTCTTTCTTTTTGAATAAGATTTTGCATAATATTTTAGCTATAGTTATAAAAATTATAATACTTAAATGATAAGAAGGTTAGATTAATCAGATTTTAATAACCAAGTTATTGTAAATTTACCTTTCTGCAGGTTACCTTTTTAATAAGTGCCGCAATGTAAAGACTTTTTGAAAGGATAGTGGCAACTATTGTCAATTTTGATATTTTATTAGTTTTTCCTCCCAAAAGTTAAAACCTAGAGGTAAACGTAGAAGTAGATGATGATGCAGGCAGCAAGGAATAGGAAGGCAGGCTGGAAGAAATCGCGTTAATCGATAAGGCCGTCCTTTGTGCATATATTGTTTTTGTAACTTTTGTACTAAATGTATTTCCTATGTCTTATGCACAAATAAAGTTTTTATCTATCTATCTATCAAGGATAAAATCATGGAGACGTTACTAAATAAAAATGCTCCAAATCCATTTTGATGTTTTTTTTATGGATAATAATATATCTTAGAAGACAACATTTAGTGGTATGGTAACGTTGGCTGCGTAACATAAGCTTAAAATAAGAAGAGGAATAACGGCGTCCAGGGCAATCTTCCTAACATATTTATTTTCGAACTCCAGGGCCACAAATACGCGATGTATATAATCGTGCCCAACTCCCTGATGGGTCTGCCCCGTGTGTTCGAGAACTTGAGCCTTCTTCGGTCAGAGATGGGTAAACTCCAGGAGCACTATGTCGATGTCACGCTGCCAAAGTTCCAGTTCGAGTACACTTCGCAACTTGATGGTGTTCTGAAAGAGGTAGGAAAGTGCATTTGCTTTTTGAAAATACATATAGGGGTTATTCGACTTTGGTGGGTCACATTTTAGCTGTTTTTAATGTGTTAGTTGGTATTATGGATAAAATTATGCCATCAATTGTGTAACTAAAAAAATTCGTTGATGAGTAGTGATCTTCAGGTCCACTTAATTGTTTTAACAATAAATTAACTAACCAATTACATACACATGATTGGTAATAACATTAATGTACATTTAATTGACACAATGCCAGCTATCGTAACCGCAATTTTTTTTTTTTAAAGTTACATAACATTTTCCTTAATTGTTAATAATTAGTTAAACAAACTATCTTGCGTTTATATAAGAATACGTATATAAGCATTTCCTTTACGGTGTACCTCAAAATAAATTTTATAGGATTTAATGGTTTTGTCTTCCAACTTCTTCAAAGACATTGAGACGTATTCAAAACAGGTAAGTAGTGACCGATCGACACAATATGATGTAGATCCTCGCCGTGTAAGTACTAAGATGACAAATAAATAAATAAATAAAAAGAAAGTCAGATATTGCCGATTGATATACAGATAATGAGGTCAACGTACCAAGAGGGGGGCCGATAGAGGAAGTTTATTTTGTATACTTAACTGCCCATTCTTGTTCTAGTTGGGCGTGAGGGCAGCTTTTGACGACTCAGCTTCATTCCCCGGCATCGCTCGTGGTCAGCTCCTGCACGAGAGGCTCAGGGTATCCAAGGTCCTACAGCGATCTGGCATAGAAGTTAACGAACTCGGCAGTATTGCTTATGCTGCTACAGGTACTGAAAAATACACAATTTAGTTTGGTTTTCTAACGAGTATGATCCACTGTTCGGTAGTTTCTGTTCCCACTGAAGCTTATATTTTTTTCTTATTTTGTACTCTAAAAACACTGCGATAAAATGAAGCAAGTATTCAAGTTTCATATGTCAATCAAGGCAGGATGATTAGCCTCTGCCGAAACGGTGACATATTTGCTCGGTTAAGTAACCAAAACATGGACAATTTAATATGTGTCCATCACGGTGTCTTAATCTTGGTTACTGCTCTTGATCCTGGCGACACAGGAGCCACAGTAAGGTAGTGTTTATAATAATAATAATAATAAACTTACTATCCATAAAATACAGAGTTACAACAATGCAAAAGTACAATGTTGCACATTAAGTATTAAATGCTAGGTACAAAAATGTTATACATGTTGCTAGATCTGTATATACATTATAATAATGTCCCTGCCCCTTAAACTATCGTCGTACTGTCCTGAATCTCAAGAGACAGTGATCAGCCGACTCCCAGGCAATTTGTTCCGTTCTGACCTGACTTAAGTAAGGATTATTCTCAAATTTTTGATTTATCCACAGAAATTTTCCTGGCCAACAAATTTGGTGAGGACGTCGAGAGTCAAGTGGAGGTCCTGGCCAACAGACCTTTCCTGTTCTTTATCCAAGACGAGGCCACCAGACAACTCTTGTTCACTGGTCGCGTTGCCGACCCTTCAACACCAGATGGCGCTTTTAAACATGTGTAATACTGACAAATGTAGTCGCGTGCTCGCTAGCTACAACATTCGCAAAAGTTAGCTAAGATTAGATACAATTTAGTTGTGTAATGAGCCCGCTGTTAAGGCGAAAGAGAGACGACAGTATGGGTTCTGCATAAAGAAAGCAAATAGTTATTTTAAAGGACCGGTACGCACAAGTGGCCATAGACTCATAAACTTTATTGACAAGTAAATGCTTACAGTCAGGCGCGCCTTATGCTGGTTTGCTACCTTAAATTTACTTTGGCAAGTCGATTTTGACTTGCAGTGATTGTCGAGAGCAGCTAAAACTGCACTAATACACATGAACGTTTACACACTATACAATAGGCTTGCAATTGAGCTAACTTCTGCAAATTTTGTTGCTAGAGAACACGTGTCTTATAAATAAGATATAAAAAAATCGTATTTAAGATTAAAAAGTCGTATTATATTTTAACTTAATGCTTACAGTCTGCAAATACCTAATAATGATTATAATAGTTAGATATGTTTTGTATAATAATTGTGTTTTGTTTTCATATTTTTTTTATTTATGAATACGCTAAGGGCCTTTCTACACCATTCGAGGCTAAATCGTCTATAATTGATCTTATAAAATGTTGGATCATACGATTTTGCTTCGAACAATGTATGAAAACAAGTTCTTAAGTATTCAGATAGATATGCTCTAATAGAAACCTACTAGCAATAAGTTGTGAGTGAAGAGACTGGTCACTGGTTTATATAATTTTGACATTGTTGACAGTTTGACATGGCATTTTGATATTTATTAGTGCCATTTGTGCGAATTGTTTCAAAGTAAGAGAATATACGATAATTTGTGATAAAAAAGCTTGTTTTACTCTCTCTTATCTCTCCTCATTCATGGTTTCCCGGACCAGAGCCGTAGTTGTATTCTGTAAATGTGACTAATTTCCAGTCGCTTTCGAAATCGACTAATAGTTTGGCAAGTAACCGGTACATCTCGGATTTAGTACATCCTTATTTCCATACAGATACGGTTGATAACTGCTTGGCAAAAAAATTGACAGCTTGCCAGTTACTATCCTCTAGCAGATTTGACTGCTTTACAGGCAAGTAACGCAATTTCTTATGTCAAAATCGGAAACTGGTCATGGAGCAGTTTCTTAGTAATTTCTTGTACTTTGGCGAGATAAAATAATGATATTTAAAAGGTTTTTTTACTTCAGATTAACGTTATACAACAAATCAATAACTATTTAATACTATGTATGTCATAAAATACTAATTAAATACGTAATGCAATAGAATTTAGGTCATATTATTTTCAGTCATAGATCTCGAGATTTTTCATACGAAAACTAATAAATATGACAAGTAGTAGCACGAATTATGCCAGTCTTGGATATAAAAAGCACTAAATGAAAATAATGTATCTTCAAAATATTGAAACAATAATATTATGTAGCTAGGTTGTAGGCTTCCTCTTTCTCGCCAAACTAAACAAATTTTAATGAATTCTGGCACACGGGTAAGTGCTTTTTATCGACGTAGTTCAAATCTAGTTACTTAATTTAATAAAAAATGAAAAACCTGATTCATTCCATTTCAAGGATGGTGGAGACCTTTGCCCAACAATGGGACAATACAGGTTATGCACCAGATAATGTAACTGCTTACATTCTGTATTCACGTTTATTAATTTATTTAAAGTTTACATTTATAATGTCTTATGTACGTAACGTAGTGTCTATGTTTATGTAATATAGGTGTGCTGTATTCGTGTATTGCACCTGAAAGACAAAAAACATTACAACACAAGTGAGAGATTTCATTTCATCGTGTCACGGAGGACTAAGTAGAAATTTATAACGCATACTCACTGTTTCTAGTACATAGCAGAAGCAAAGAGTGAAAATCACATTTATATATCGTTTTTATAGTTGTCTTAAAATACTGTCTTGATCTTAGATATTTGTTTTGTAATAAGGATAACTTTTTTTCCATCACATCGCGTTCCATTCTTATTTTATTTAATTTTATGCAATCGTTTTATACTAAAGAGAAAATCTCTCCGAAAATACCTCTTACCATAATGACTTATATTGTGTTTGTTGTTATAATGTGTACAATTTTCTATTGATATAATCAGTTAAATAATTTGAATTTTATTGTTTGAATTTGTTGCTTTCTTAATTCAGTTTAAAGCTATTTAAATGCTTTTTGTTGTAATGAAACGTTCCAATTTTCTTCAGCCAAAGACATTAGTTGCCACAGAGTAAACATGCATTTTAGTAGGTGTCAACAAGAAGGTTTTATCAATACAAATAAATAATATTGAATTGTCTGTTTTTATTTTAATGTCACAACAACAATATTTTTAATATAATGTTATAGTTATTTGCTCAATACTTATTCATAAAATCAGTTTTAATTTATTTAGCTACCACGCAGACAAATCCGCGAGCGAAAGTCAGTTCGTTTATTTTATTGTTTTATTCTCGCGAACTACTGAATATTGAACTGATATTTGAGATTACGCTAAACGTCACGGGAATGGAGCTGTAAGGTTTAATGCGGGTCAAAGCGTGGGCGTAGCTATTACTAATTTATAATGAATTCCACGCAAACGAGGTGGCAGGCAAAGTAGTTATATAAATAAATATATGGTGAATGTTCAAGTTAAATATTGAAAGCCCAAAAACTTAATTTATGATTTTGTGTTTATACTATTTAAAGCTACATGGCGAAACCTCACGGTAAGCGGCCGCAAATTTTCCCTCTAAGGTAATACTAAAAATATTTATTTTTTTTCTAAGTGGCAGGCAGCAATTTTAAGGCGTCTTTTCACTTTCAAATATATTTTTAAAAATGTAGAAGTTATATTTCACTCTTAACATCAATTTCAAATGTAGTTTAAAAAGTATTATTTTATTGTTAAATAGCTTCTGCCCGTGGTTTCATCCCCGTTAAGTTCGATATTTCTGAGTTATTATATCTTTCAAAATTGAGAAACCTTCCTTATACACTTGCAACCCATAATTTACCCCCTTTGGGAGTTAAATTGCCAAAAAATCTATCCCAAAGTCATCTACAAAATTTATTTTATTTACTTTACCTATAATTATGAACATATTTACAGACAGACAAAAATCCAAAAAATATGTTTCGGCTTCTACTGCTGTTCTAGTCTCCTCTTATTATTTTTTTCTTAAATGTCTTTAATGAACAGGCATTTATAATTTCAAATTTTATTATAAATGTATGGATTAGCTAATAATCATAAAACCATTAAACCTTTTATTACGACTCAAGTTATTTCAACCACAGATAAAACATCATTAACTAATACAGTGCGCGCCACAACTCAGTAAAAAATTAAAAACCAAAATAATTTTTACTTCTATTAAAACTATAACACAACAATAAAAGTGGATAAATTTGTATATTCCTCGTCCTATTAAATAAGAAATAATTTAATATCAGTTAATAATTTACAAATTGGTCATTTCCATTTAGTTTTGCCTATTGTCGTAAGCCATTAGTAATAACACGCACTCTATTTTTTTGCTATTTTGAAATGAGTTTTTAAGCGTAAGTATTAATATCAGGCAAGTAACCAGGAGAGTAATCCGTGGTTTCGTTATGTCAAAAATGCATGTTTTGAGTGAAAGAATTACTAATTGACAGAAACTATTTGTTAAGAAACCAAAATCTCAATAAGCGAATAACCCCACCGAATTCGATAGCCAGATTACGATCGTTTCTAGACAGTTTTCCTAGCTGCCTGGCGGTTTCTGTGTAACCATAACGACCTGACGGACAGAGAGCCCTAGCGATGGCAGCTAAATTTCTTTTTTAACACTGCATATACTGTCATGTGAATAAAAGAGTGATCAATTTAAAAGTCGATGGATGGACAGACAGTAGGAAATGATGGATGGATTGCATGAAATAATGGAGTGTGTGATAGCGAAAATTGGGCAAAAATTACGAAGAAAATGCTAACAGAGAAGAATCGAGTAAAAAGACGCTTTACGTCGACTCTTAATAAAACGGGATAAGGGTAGACAGAAGAAAAAAAGGGCCTATAAAAATAAGGTTTTACGACTTAGGACTACTGGGAAATCGGCTAATGGAACACTGATATCTTGCATTACCTAAATGGATAAATATGGAAATAGGACTACGTTTTAACCCAGCATGTACGACTAGGCGCAATGCAGTTAAGCAGACACATAAAATCTCTGAATATACTAAGATAAACCTGAATAAGTCATTATTGAGATAAAGAATAACTTCACAAATAAAAACAATTATAAAACCTCAGGTTTCCTTCCTTAAAATGCATAAAACCCACTGAAAGATAAAAAAAATTGTTCGGGTTTTTACATTTTCTGAAATGTGAAAACGAGTCTGTTTATATGTCTGTTACACATTTACGACTAAGCTAGTAAATTTACAGTCTGTAAATAACATCGTAACGCACATCAAACTCGGCTGGGCAGCTTTCGGGCAGCTCCGTAATGTTTTCTCGTTTAATATACTCATAGTGCTTAAAATCGACAGTCTTTATTTAACGTGGGTTGCACGTGATGAACTATGGATCAGAGACGTAGCTGATAGATTTAGATAAATAAGCTGGGTAAGCATAGTAATATGTTAAAGGAGTTAGTTTAGTTGTTCTGCTAATGTAATATTTTTAAGGCTAAAACGAAAATATGATATTTTTTACTTTAAGTTTAATTATGTTCTCATAGAAGTGACTTGTAGTCTTATTTGAGAATAAATGTCTTAAACCTAAAAAGCTGCTTAAGAACGGAGCCCTAAGGAAGTTCGGAGTCACACGGTAAGCAATGAAAAGAGCTATGGTTGGTGTTTCCCTGCGTGATCAAATCGAGGAGATCCGTAGACAAAGTAATGTTATCGACATAGCTCATCGGATTGCAAAGCTGAAGCGGTAATGGGCAAGGCAAATAGCTCGTAGAACAGATGGTCGTTGGGGCTGAAAGGTTCTCGAGTGGCGGCCACGAACCGGCAAGCGCAGTGTTGGTGACTCCCAATGAGATGTACCAGATCGTCCATCTAATTTTTTTTTTTTTTAAACGACGCCCGCACTAGGAATAACTTCTGTGTCACGGGGGTGTTCACAAACATACATTTCACTCACATAAAGCACACCCAGAGTCAGTACAAATCTTTGCGAATCACACAAAGATTTGTCCCATGTGAGGATCGAGCCCACAACACCAGCGTAGTTGAAAGCGGCGAGGCGACCGCTTTAACCGCTACGCCAACCGTGCACTCAAGGTTAAGATGCACGTGTGGTGTAGTGGTTTAAGCGGTCGCCTTGCCACTCTCCACTGCACTGGTGTTGTGGGTTCGATCCCCACATGGGACAAATCTTTGTGTGATTCGCAAAGATTTGTTCTGAGACTGGGTGTGCTGTGCGAGTGAATGTGTGTATTTGGCCTTGTCATTGGGACCATTGGATAGTGTAATTGCTTCTGGCGTTCTATCTAATGTAAAAAAAAAAAAAAAAAATCCAATTTAAAGATCGTGGAGAGCCGTTGGCTTCAGTTGTGGCGAAAATAAGATGACTCTACGTCCAACAGCAAAGGTAAAAGGCTCAGAAGATGATTAATGTGTCAATGATAGTCCGATTATGATTGTTTTTGCACTGATAAAAAGTTATGAATTGCGAGACTTATCGAAAAAAGCACGCGGGCGAAGTTGTGATCAAAAAATGATTCATAATAAGTTGTGCACACTCGGATTTTCTTTAATACTTAATATATGTATAGGCTATTTGTCGGTAGACACCAACCCCCTTAATCTAAGGTTTAATAAGATTTACTGCATCTCTCTCACTCTCTCTCTCATTCAATGTTTGTACGGGACAGAGATATCGAAATCTGTAGCTTGGCGTTAATATCAAGGTTGGATCCAGCTTTTGCGCCAAGTCGTAGCACATGAACAAGTTATTTATCGCGTGAATAAAAAATCTACTAGGTACTACTGTTTTCGTTGTCCCAACTAAGGCCCATGTGATGTTATGATCCGCCCCTGCTTAAACTTGAGTTTAACATGTTGGTGAAATCGGCACTTAGTACCGGTGAGGGTTTGACGTCATGGCGTCGGTTGTCTTATTACCTGTTTGGAACTTTTATTCACCTCAGTGTGTAGATTTACGTTGTTCAAGGTGGTTGTTTGCTTGTCACGTTGTAACATATATTTACCGGTTTGGAAGGCATGTTGAGATAATATCAAGTAATAAAATACTACCACAATGCGGTCGACAATTGTTTTTGGTAAGTTTATGTCAAACTTTTAATAATCACATTACCTGCATCTAGTTTTCTTCTACAAACGAACAGTTCTTTGTATGTTTTTTTTAAACCAGTTGATCGTACAGAACTTGCAAAGGGGTTTTTATTTATAGAGCCTTTATTTTTCACTACATGCGTTTATAATAAATTTATTCCAACATAAAATATAATATATTGCCGTGGTACGATTGTATCCTAACTAAAGGCCCATTTATATGACGAAGCTACATTTCCAATTTCTACAATGCATGCAGCATTGAAAAAAATATGTTGATTGTTTAATCGGTGAGATTTAAGAAATTTGTGTCGCGACATTAAATACATTAACAGTTTCACGTGTACATGCATTCAATTTATGCTACCAGTTTTGTAATGTAAATAAGACTAAATAGAGGATCATGATTTGTTCAAAATTTTGTGATTCAATTGCCAACCAAGCTACTTAAAAACAATACCAACTGGCACGTAGCAGAAACAAAAAATTATTGTATTATCTAAAATTTTTCCTTATACTGATGGCACACAATGAATTTTAAATGCTTACGTTAGACCATAACCGGTTTTGAATGTGTTTATAAAAACAATGTTATTTTTCTGCAATATTAAGCTATATAATCATTTTTCTTTCTTAATTCTATGGTAAAATGATCAGTTGTTATTACCAAACATCATACCAGGCAGCAATTAAGTAGGTACGTATATAGTATTACTTTTAGTTCAACACATATTGTTTCCAAATTTTCAGCAATAATACTCGTCCTCCAGACCTTGGACTGCCATGCTCGTGGCAATCAATTCAGGGAGCTAAAAAACCAGCACTTCTTCGACATGGACCTACTCCGAGAGGCTATGGAGGACAAGAAAGAAAACATCCTGCTTTCTCCAGCTAGTTTGAAGTCCACCTTAGCTATGTTACTGGAAGGAGCGAAGGATACCACTGCTGCAGAATTAAAGTCTGCTTTAAGACTTTCTCCTAGTCATAATGATTATAAAGACGAGTTGAAGACGTATCTCCAAGGTTTGCAGGTAATATTTACTTTCTAATACAACTTCAACATGTTGGTTTGTATCCTCCTAACAGCATCTCTTATTGAGGAGTGAGGCAGGAAAAAACGTGACTGGAAAATTTGGCCATCTTAAATCAAACAGGTAGTAAGTTAGGTGACACGTAACGCCACGTATTGACGTGACATACAGTTGAGAAATTAATGTTCATAGGTAGGTTGCGATTGTAGCTTAATTGGTAAAACAGCGCAACAATATTTAGAGGTTTACGCTCCTTAAAAATACCAATAGCCCAAATTACAATACAAAAGTTGTGGCATATAATCAGTCCAATAATTGTGAAAGTTGATGTCTTGTTTACACGGTGAAATTAATTCGTGACATTAATTTCATTAACAATTTTGCAATGTAAATTAGGATTCAGGAGAACTTGCAAATTTTTTCGCAAACTTTAATTTCCTGTCTTCTCTCAAGTTCTCAAAATGTTAAAGGAAAATAGCTCTTTTTAAAAACCATGCAAGCGTAACTAACTGCCATAATGCCATTCAAAAAAATATTAGGAATTTCCACAAAGTCGTCTTAATTTGTAGCAACAAGTTTTGAGACGATCCTACTAACGCTGGGTATTTCTTAAGGAAAATAACACTTAATACGTCTTGAATAATTTATAAACCTCACCGCAAGATAAACTGCGATTAAAATGTTCACGAGAGGATAGCGATTTTTTTTTACTGTTTCATCATTCAATATTTGCCACAGCAACGACAGTAAAATCACACACGTTATGTTCTTATGCTTTGACTGTTAAGCGCAAAGACACTGAACCAAATTTGCAGAATAATAAGTATACAGATGGTAAAATTACAAGACAAACAACGAATATAGGACCTTCATGTACTTATCCATCACGTTGGTCGAAAGCTATTTTAGTATAAAAGTATCTTTCTATAAATATTAATCTACAGATATTATTATAAGTTAGATGTCATCATAAATGAAACACTCTAAAACAAATCTGATTACTTATACTGAACTTAATAAGTGACTGTCAGTTGGCAACGCTCCCAAAATGCTTTTTTTAATTGCCGCATCCGAAAGTAAGCCTTTCTTCTAGATGGCGATAAATCTTCAAGAGCGTTTGGCTCTTGAAGATTTGCTGTCTCAAATCATAATAATTCAATATTGCAGATCAACTCATCAACTGTGGTACTCCACAACGCAAACGCGATGTTTGTGTCAAAAAAAGTTCAGTTAAGGAAAGCGTACGAAACAACAGTAAAACGATACTACTTCTCAGAGATCAACAAGCTGGACTTCCAAAACCCTTCAGTGACAGTAAATAAGATCAATGGATGGGTCAGTAATAAGACGAAAGGTTTAATTCCCAGCATTATTGAAGAAGGTACGTATTTTTTAGGTTATATTGAGTAGTTTCGTTTTGATCCTCTTTACTTCAAGTTTATACAGAGGAACGTGGGTTGGGATGGAGAAATTTATCCTGAAATTCATTGAGATTAAAGGGCAAACATACTATAGCACATACAAACATTTCCAAATTATAAGTTGTAAAAGTAAGTTAAATGTTATGCCTTCTACACAGAGAGACGTAACATTTTTCCACCAAACTCGTTTAGGGTTTTCATTACGCAGTTCAGTTTGGTGTCAAAATCATTTCCGGTAATTACTGTCACAATACAGGGTGGCTCATTTATATCAATCAGTGTTGGGAATCTCTCTTGCTATTTGACTATTATGCGCTGGTGCTCCGTCCTGTTGAAAATACACTCGTTCTCTTTGTTCTACAAACATTTCCCCTAAGACTACTAAAAATCTTCTAAGATTTCAACGTCCAGACCATCTGACAAGAAGTCCATCATTCATTATATATATATATATATATATATATATATATATATATATATATATAAGATTTTGAATCACCGACCACCGACATCGAAAGTTATTAAACAGTAGTAAAAGCTAATTCGCTACAATTGTCGCATACTTGCAAATCCAGTGTCATCATAACTTTTATTGCTTAACTCTTTTATAGTCCACGTGCCACCTTCCACGGAGATGGTGATCGTCAACGCCCTCTACTTCAAGGCTCCATGGAAGTACGGCTTCAACCCAAAAGCTACCTATGAAGACTGCTTCTATAACAATGGCGTCTGCAGAAATACCACCTTTATGCTGCTCAAGAAAGAGCTTAATTGCACGTATGTAAAGGAATTGAGAGCTCATGCCGTGGAGTTACCTTATAAGGTAGGATTTTTTGATCAAATTTCACGTAGTTTAACTATTGATAAGATTTCTGATGGAAAAACCCAAATGACACTTTGCTCAACTCGGAAATCAAGCCTGAGACCTTGCGGTGAGAGGCTGCTTATGCTATTTACTAAAACAACTGCTCAGTTAAAATATAAAAATATAGATGCGGCTCTTTTTCACGCAAACAGGAGAAGCAAAGATGTCTTAAAGATGAATTTTTTGAGTAAATACAAAAAAGTTTTCATAAAATAGTATTTTAATAAATTTGATGGCATAATACTCCTCATTCTATCTGCATTGACTCTCTTATGTTATCAAGCCCTCTTTGACACCAAATCATTTCAGCATTTCATTTTAAAGGGATTAGCCCTAGGTACTATAAGTATATACATATATATAGGTATTTATGACAAAGTTAGTCCTATAATGTCCCACTAAATAACATTTTATATAATTCCAGGGTGATCGCTACTCTATGATCCTAATAGTGCCTCGAGAGCACGATGGTCTGGAGAATGTGATCCGGAACATGGCTTTCGTAGGTTTACCTCAAGTTGTAGAGCAGCTTGAATCCAACGATGCTGTGGTGATTATGCCGAAGTTCACCCTTGACTACGAAGCAAATATGGTTGAGACTTTTAAAAAGGTAAGCGTATCCGTCAAATACTTTGAATGTTAAAAAAAAAACAATTTATTGCAATCATCCAAATGTAAAAAAAGACGAAAGACTACTACGATAGTTGTATAAATTAGCCAGAATATCATTAGTATAAATTAGTAACTCTCCATAGCTAGCTTACAATAGGAAAACTAATCAAGACATGTTTTTTACTTTTTTGATCAAACCTGGAGGAAAAGTATTGTAAATACTAGAGGAAACATCCTAAGAGGAAATATTGGAATATTTTTTAATAAGTTATGAAAATGTGTTTAAAGATTTTTTTTTCTTTTTTAAAAAAAGCTTACTAGTAATTTGCAAATACAAATTACTAGTATTCTTGTTAACCCCCTTTAGCTAAGCTTAATTCGCTTGTGTTAGGAGGAAGTTCACGTCCGTGGTGTAATGGCTAGAATGTAATGTAATGTAACCCACGACCTCTCGATCGTAAGACCGATGCCTTATCCATTGCGCCACGGCCGCTTTAAAAAATAAAGATTAAAACACTTCGAAATCAAAACAGCTTAAATTTTAAAACTTTATGGCGTCAGTCGATAGAGTGTTGCGTCAACTACTAGTCCTTTTAAAAATACTACGATTCGTTTCCGTTCCAGATGCGCATTCACTCACTGTTTTCGGAATCAGCGAATCTCTCTGGCATGTTTGAGTCTGGTGAAGCTCCTAACTTGAACAGTATCTACCATTCAGTCCACATGACGGTAGACGAGGAAGGAACGGTAGCTGCTGCAGCCACAGCCGGCATATTCGTACCATTGT
Source organism: Hypena proboscidalis (assembly GCA_905147285.1). Taxonomy (NCBI): domain Eukaryota; kingdom Metazoa; phylum Arthropoda; class Insecta; order Lepidoptera; family Erebidae; genus Hypena; species Hypena proboscidalis. The sequence continues at coordinate 7,491,735 of LR990147.1, forward strand.
ACAATAAAGATGTACAGATAAGAGCTGATAGACCATTTTTGTTCTTCATAAGGGACAATGAACTTGGATTGACCCTATTTGAAGGCCGCATTGAAGAGCCCCATTTTGATAAGACTAGTGTTAAAGGTGAGATTTGGTTGACTATCACAGATTTCTCAGTAACAAATTTTAAGTCGAAACGAAAACTAAAGAATAAGTGAAGGTGTTATATAATAATACATACGGTTTTATAGCAGTCTTTAAAAAAAAAACCTTTACTGTCCCATTGTTGGGCAAAGATCTTCTCTGTGGGGGAGATCTTTCTTTCGGATAGAGATACGTAGTTTTTTCCTGCTAGCTTGCCAGAAAGATAACTAAGTCATCGCGCCAGCGTTTCCTTGGCCGGCGACGACATCAGTTCTCAAGCATCCATTCTGTCCCGATTTTTTACCACCTTTCTGGATGCATCTTACAAACGTGCCCCGTCTGTTTATGTATATTGTTTGCAGATAGATGGTAGAGTTTTTTTATAAATGTGCTTTAGAGAAAGAATTAAACAGCACCTAATTGTATTCTTTTATCATTAAGGTCCACAACAACCAACGCAAGAAGATAGCCAAGGAACGCCCCTTGCACTTTTCCCCAGTAAATTACCCCAGGAACAAACCGTACCAGGTAAGACGCATTTCCACCAAGAAGATCAAAGTCAACACTCGTTCAATCATAAACGTAAGAACCCATTCGTCATTCAAGGAGATCAAATTCAGAACAATTTTAACCCAGGAAGTTCCAGTCAACCCAACTTCAACCAAGGACTTCCAAGTCAATTGAACTATAACCAAGAAGTTAAAATTTCATCAAATTTTGATCCAAGTGATTCACACTCTACAAAAAGTGATCCAAGTCAAGCCAGTTTCCACCTGACAGGAGGCCATCATCACAATTACGCAGAATTTGCACCCGATCCAGTGGGGGAAACGTTTTGGCTAACAGATTTTCGGCTCCCTGAGGAAACGACGACTTACAAACCATTCCCAACTGGTGCGGATTTATATCAGCGCCCTTGGGATTTTGAGCGGTTTAATTAAAATATTCAGTGGTGCGCGGCAATGCGAGTCATTTATTTATAATAATGATTTCATTATAATTTTTGCAGGTGGTTCAGCTTTTATAAGCTTTAGACAAAAAATAAAACAGAATTTAAAAGAGTCCTTTTATCATATTAAAGGTCCACAACAGTTGCGAGAAGAGAGCGCAGTCGCACCTCTTGCGTTGATTCCCAGTAAATTATCCCAGAAACAAACCTCGCCAGGTCATCCAAACTTCAACCAAGGAGGTCACCAAGGAGCTTCACTGCCATCCATTTTTGACCAAGGAAGCCAAGGCCAGACCTATTTCAACCAAGAAAGTTCAATAAAATCCATCTTTTATCTTAGTGATTTAATCTCTAGAGAAAGAGATCCAAGTCAAGCCAGTTATCGTCAAAAAAGAGGCTATGAAAACATTTACCCAGAATTTACACCTGATCCCACGGGGTATGCATTTTTTAATTCAGATTTTCCTCAGACATCGACGACTTCCAATACTTTTGCAACTGAGGCAATTGAGGATTTATACAAGCGACCTTGGAAGAAGACTTAACAGTTTAATAAAAATATTCAGAAGGGCCGCGGCGTAACGATCTAGAGATGTGTGAAGTTGCACTTGGACCCTGTGGAGGACTGTTTTTAGAATAACCTCACCAACAACATTGTTTTTTTTTTGTTAATACGGTTGCTAAGGTGTTATCGACCTATGAGCCCTACGCGTGATACCGTGAGCAGAGAACATGAGCCCATTAAAAACATAACACGGCAAATTTGTAAATGTAATAATTTTGTGTCATGTATCAATACAAATTTATATATATCTGGCAATAAGTACCCGTATTCGTATTGACATCGTCAAAACAGCTACGTTAAAAATATAAATGTATTGGAACAAAGTTTTGTTTTATTTGTATTTGCCAATTAAACTTGGTTACCCTATATACTAAACATTATTAATAAAAAACAAAAAAACAACATTTTTACTAACCTAATAATAAATGACTTAAAAGCAAAGTAAACTTAAATAACTCTGTACAAACCTACTCTAAAAGAACAGAAAATAAAATATACTAAGGATTGTTATGGAGCTCCGGAATCGGCAACAAAATTATCGGATATATATTATGTATTATCCAAAATGAAATTATATCCTTAACCGAAACCGACCGATGTAAAAGTTTCGGATGATATTGGATAGGGGCGGAGTCTTCGAAAAGTTCTAAATTCTAAGGTACCGAATAGTTCTGTAATATTGTTTGCCAGCAAGTTTGAGAAAATAGTTTATGGTAATATCACTTTGTCAAAGAAAATGGACTTTAAAGCATAGATTCGACATAAAACCTGTCAAATCGTTCGCAAGATAATAAATAAGATATAATGGATATTTATTATGTTCGATCTAGGTACTTTTTCATCTAAACTTGGCGTTGTCGAGTTGTTAGTAGATCTCAAGCTCGCAAGACAACTCGCAACGTTTATTTAGTTCCAAAATTAGTCGTCAGATGGCAATAGTAAGCCAATCAAATTGGATCTACAGAGCTCCTTTGACGATACTTGCCATCTTAAAACAAGCTTGCTTATTACATACGTCAAATAATAAAGTTATTAGTTATAAATAGGAGTCACAAGAACAGAACAAAAGTATTTTGAAGAGGAATAGTGGAGTGGATAAAAACATAAAAGTAAAAATATCAATAAAGTATAATTATATGGTAATGAAGTAGAGATATTTATCGTAAGCATTTTCCATATTTTATTATGACTACGACAACGCTCATGGGATGATTGCTAATTGAGATACTAATCCAAAAAACTCAAACTTAAAAACACTAATATGCAAGCTCAGCTCAGCTCAGTAGCCTTTTTTAAATTATTGTTTTATGTTACTTGCTTCAGTCTATTTATATCTTTTGTTTTGTTTTTTGTTGTTTATTTTTCTATTATTTCTGCCCACTATTCTATGTATCTACTGGTTTATGTATCTGCTGTATATTTTGTTTCTTTGATGTATTTTATTATTAAGAAGCATATTGATATCCGTGTTGTCACTTAGGCCTGATTGAAAATCAGCGTCAGACCTGAGTCTGGCAATATGCTGAATCAGGACCTCTTTGGTGCAACCATGGGGCATAACTCAAAATGTTGTGTATTTATATAATCTGTATATTGTTAACTTTCTGTGTCCCATTTGTTAGATGCTAAATAAATTTATTTTCTTTCTTTATTTCTTCTTCTTTCAAATACCATCCTTATCAAGTATTTTGTATGAATAAATAATCCCACCTAATCAAACTATCATAGAGCCTCGATATCACCAAACATCTTAATCTACGCTTTTTATTAAACCCGTATTTGCATCTCACTCTTATTATATGTTTGAACGGGACAGAGAAATCGAAAACTATGGCTTAGCATTAAACTTGAGTTTAACACATTGGTGTAATCGCCATTAAATATAGGTACGTGTAAAACTTAATATGAGCAATCTATCAATACAGACAAGTTGACATGATTAGGTATATTTCTCATTATATATTATAATCTAGACTTTCCACTCAGATCTAGAAACAGGCTTAGCCATGGAAGTGGGATTTCGGCACAAACGTCAAACATGTAGCGGCTTGGCCGATTCTTTTGAAGCACAAAAAATAAGTGGTGCAGCCTTTGCTTAATAAAGCATGTATGCATACAACTTTACTTTCATTTTAAAAATAATTTTCTCCAAATCTAGAATTGTAATTTAAATTCAATTTTAAGACCTGTTTGTGATAACCGGACCGAATTCAAAATTGACACAAGTTACACTTGAGAGAAGAACACAGTTGTCACTTTAATTCACGTGGGTTATTATGCTAATCCTGCCAATAAGTAATAATTAATATCTAACACCACTGAAATTGGGGCGTATTGTAAGTTAAAGTGCTGTAAGCTGATGCTGAATGCTGAAGGCTAAATGCTGAAATTTGCAAGAAACTTCGTCTGCGAGGCAGCTCGATTTTAAGAAACTTTTTTCATTTAACATTGTATAAGTCATTGAGACTTTATAGAATAAACAATGAAATAAATTGTAATATACTTTTCAGATACGACAAGATTTAAAAATAAGGGGCATATTATCTTCATATTAAGAGTGATAAATAATCTAAGTAATTATGTTTCCACGAAGGGTACACTTGCATAGAAGCTCAAGTATGTAACTCGTTTGCAGGTAAACGAACAATTTGTAGTTTTATACCTCGGAGATGAGGACGAGTAAACAAAACGATAAATAAACTGAATCACACGTTTAATATTAAATTATATTAACGGTAGAAACTATCCGAGGTTCTTTAATGTTATCTATACATATAAAAACGAATCACTATTTCTCCGTCTGGACCGATTTCGCTGATTCTTTTTTGTTGTTTTTGTTATTGTCAGGATCTGGTTCTTATGAAATTTGCACGGAAAATTAGAAAATTTGAGAATACTTATAACCATATTTAATTTTTTAATGATTTGCTAATGTAGCCTTAGTGGTTTTGAAAATATAAACTTTTTTAATGTAACCTTATGTGGTTTGACATAACATTGATAGAAAGCGCGTTGCACAAAGCAGCGTTTGTCGGGTTAGCTAGTCCAAAATAAATTAAGCAAAACTACCTTCACGAAGAACTTTTCATGTTAGTTCGAAACCAAACATGATATTAGCATACAATGAAAATTAGAGAGCAGATATTAAGTTTTGCGAGACAATATATTTTAGGATTTTATTATACCACATATCCTTCTTACATATCCATGCAACGTTGTCAGCGATCCCGGACGAACGGATAGACAGACGGACATACCAAAACTATAAGGAAAGAAAGTAATAAGTAAAAAAAAATAAGTACGTAGCGCCATTTGTTACATTTGACAGCAGTGTACAAGTCACCCAAACCTCAATATACATCAAATATTAACTATTTTTATAATACTTCCAATAGACACATACCTACTAGATTTACCATTATAACATTATATTGTATCACGCAAGGTGGTATATATGTTCTGTGAGGTGAACAAGTCTTATAACTACAAAATGGCGTGCACAGATGACAATAACCAACTTTGTCTCGAGAATGTTTGGTATGTTTATTGCTGTGTCTAATAATTAAATTAGAGACCAATCAATTATTGAACAACTGTATACGGTTTTCAATAACACGGGTACCTACAATAAAAAAAGTTTTTATTTAAACGATGAATGTAGAGGACGGTCGTGTTGACCATCAGATGGTAAGTATCTACAGCCCATGGACAATCTTCTTCTTTGCGTGTCAATGGGAAAACACATGGAAATTCATGATATTTAAATTTTGTTTGACCAAAACTTTGCCACAAGAACGGCATATATGTGTAACGGTAAATGTTGTGTCAGGTAAGGGTTGCAGGTAGCATCAAGACCAACTCTAGTTTATGATGAGGTATTATTCCCGAATAGCAACATGTCGAAATTAACTTTTTGTCTTTTAAATACCCAATAAAAGCGCATGACACTGCCCCATGGAACATGGGGCAGTGTGGGTATGTTTATTATTCTGATATCAACATCGTATTGTTAATAAATGACCATATTTTAAACATACAAGAAATTTATTTGCATGCTTAATATAATGGAATAATCGGAAATATATTGAGGCACGAAATTAAACTTTAATTTAATTTAATATGTTTGGTAAAAATTAGTGCCAATTCTGACGATTGTTTTTTATACAGAATATTTTTTTTCAATTACTTGAGCAAGAGGCAAAATATGATCGTGACACAATAGTAGTTTTTTTGTATTTTAGCACAGATAATATAATTTTAGTGACCTGATGAACACTCATTAAAGATATAGGTCGCGTCACGTAAAAAGAACGCTGGAAGAAAGTGGTGGGGGGGGGGAGGGTGTTTGCGCATTGGTACACTCGCGCACGAAAGTACTAGCTACCTATTGTTTTATTTTTGAACTAGCTTGTCGCTCGCGGCTTCGTATATTGGTTTTCGGGAAGTACATTGCAAAATTTATTAGGTAAAATATCATTAAATAGAATTTAAAACATGTTTAATTCAGTTTAAAATGTTTACTCTAATTACAAAAAATTAAAGTAATATTGATACTCCTTCCATTCTTGCTTGACTTGCTGCAGATCCTTGAAAATTAAGGTCATCCTGTAACTTCCTTCGCAACTTGTCTATGGTAGGCAATTCATTTTCAGTGACGTGGAAATTGTGGATTTTATAACACCCTGGTCAAAGTTGTCAATGTCTGTTATTGGTTTTTGTTTGATTTTTTTATTTTTGCCGGGCGTTCCGAAGACAGTAAGGAATTCTGAATCTTTTGAACCTTTTACAATTCGTCTTACTGTAGACTCAGAACATTTTGTTGCCCGTTTCATACATTGTTTTAAATTATCAACTGCATTATTATCAGCCTCTCTCTTCATAAAACAATATACGTCATAAATCATTTTTCTCACTTTTCTGTGTAAAACCATTTCGTAAATAAAAACTTTTGTGCGCGATGGTATTTTGAGAACGAATATGACGTGGACACAGTACGGAAGCCAAAGGTTGACTGATGAAACAATAGCGCACCGGCAAGCATGCGGCGCGTGACCCGCCGGCCCCGAGCCGCACCTCATACCGCCAAACAGTCCGAAAAATCGCCTAATGCGCAGCTTGACCGCCAGCGTTCTTTTTACATGACGCGACCTATACCTTCATTTCTTGCAATTTTTCCATTCCTTTTTTTTATTTACTTGGCATATCGTGAACAGGCAAAACGGAGTATATATAGTGGATAACATGTCAAACAGCTGCAAAATAATAAATGTTGTTTTATGGTAATATGCCTAATCAACTTACAACTCATAAGCCGCTTGCATACGTACATGATCATATGTTGGGCGTATATAATAAACTCGGAAGTTACATCTTGGTTGAAAGTGAAACCTCTAATTCATAAAGACTTAACAAAAAGGAGGAGGTTTTAAAACCGATAGTTTTTTCTTTTTTTTAAGTTTGTTTGCCGATTAGTCGAAGATGCCTTGACCGATTTGAGAAATTACATTTTGTCTGAAAGAGTATACTTGTCAAGTGGTCTTATGGTCAGGTCAGGTCACGATCTAATGACGGGATCTTAGAGAAATCGAGGGAAACCCTCAATTTTTTAAGGCTTCTATATTGTTTTTCGTATATTATTAAAAGCTACTCTGATATTCGCATCTAGCGGTAAGCATTTCATGTTGCTGAGCTGATGCTGGAAGGTACAACTCTTCAACGGTTAGAAGTACGAGGATAATTCTTTTAATATAGGGCTTTAAATTAAGGCCGTTTACAGTATTTTTAGGGTTCCGTAGTACCTACAAGGAACCCTTATAGTTTCGCCATGTCCGTCTGTCTGTCCACGGCAAAGCGACGAAACCGTTGGTGCTAGAAAACTGAAATTTTGCATAAACATGTATGTTAACTAAACAAAGAAAGTCGTAGAGTAAAATTTGGAAAAATATATTTTTTTCAGGTAGCTCTCCTACATGTAAAGTAGGGATGTTTTTTTTTTGTCGCCTACCCCATAGTGTGGGGTATTGTTAGATAGGACTTTTAAAAACGTTTAGGGGTTGCTAAGACAGTTTTTTGATTTAGGGATCCGTTTGCGAGATAATTAACTTTAAAGAGCAAATTTTTGTTCGAGTAGGGCGTCCCCCCCCTCTAAAAGCTAAACTACTGGATCCTAAAATCTGAAAAAAATTGTGTCGGTAGTACATGTAATGAACTTTAAAGAAAAACTATAGCGGATAAGTTCACTTCATTAGTTCAAGAGGAATAGGGGTCCGAAATGTCAGATGCAGTTACTCAGAATATTTCGTTCAAAATTCTTGAAACATAAATAAACATACATAATACATATATAAAATCACGCCTTTATCCCACGGGGGTAGGCAGAGACGATGGAACGCCATGTGCTTCGCTCCTTACATACTTCTTTCGCTTCCTTAACATTCATACATCTCGTCATACGTGCTAGCTGGTTTCGTGTACTACAAACATTTCCTATCTGAAGGACGCTATTTATCTGGTTACTTTAACTTAATTAGTTCTAGAGTAATTGGGGTCCAAAGTGTAAAATGCAGTTACTTAGAATAATTCGTGCAAATTACAAAAACCTTTGAAAGTAATGACTTGTATGAAGATGTTACTTGTTTAATACAGATAGTAAATCCCTTTTAAGTCGAAATATGTTGTTACGACTAGCTACGGAAGCCTACTGCGCGTGGCCCGACACGCACTTGGCCGGTTTTTTCAAGTTATACACAGATGAGGCGAGACGTTGAATGTTACTTTACTGTATTTTTTTTATTGAAGTTGTTTTATTTGTAAAGTTGTTGTTGTTTTAATTTTATTGTAGCTCATGCAATATTTGGAATGATCAGAATCGACGCCAATAAAAGCAAAATCAGGTCTTTATCATGAGATAAAAGTTTTTGCGGAGTTGAGCACGTTCCACATTGATTGCCATGGCCGACATCATTTAGGATTAAATATTTACGTTTGCACGTTTACTGGTTCTGTATCGTTTATTGTTTTTATTATAGGTACGATATTTAGTACACGATCTTATGGTAAGTGGAAGCTACGGCCCATAAACATCTATACAAGAGTGGTTGAATCCGGTTTTTTATTAGCCTCAGATTAAAGAATATAGGCAGATGGAGTGAACCGAACGCACAAGTGAAGCCACCAAAGCAAATACAAATTCCATGACACAAGAAAATCGTACATGCTCATCACGTGCTTACAGCACACAGTACAACTTGGTGAGCGTGCATCCTCCCACGAGCTTGTTCACAAAAACCACCGTCAATAATTCCAGTATCAACTGCATAATTTTAATTAAAGGTATCTTAAAATTAGTCGTTTCATACAGGTTTAGTATATTTTAAACTCGTTAGCCCAGTGCCCTTGAGAACAGCTCTAACGTTGTCGAGGAAACGACGACGACCTTAGGATTTAACGTAATAATTATGCTCTTAGAACAATTTTTCCTAATAATGTTAAATTGATGTACAGGTCCGTGTAAAAAAATCTGGTAAAGTTTTAGGCGCATAAAAAAGTATAATTAAACAATAATTGGAATGTTTGTATGCAGAAGAAAATAATGTAGAACGCAGTTTTTGCCAGCACTGTACATATTTTGCAAAAAGATAATAATAAAATGCCATTTCTCTTCAAGGGACAGCTACAAGTTGACATAAAAACCTGACCCTCTTTTTGCTTCGGGTCACAAGTATTTTTATTTGCACAGATGTTTTATCTTAAGCAATACTTATATTTTAACAGGTTTAAGCAGTATAAATGTTTAGAAAGCAGCCATAAATATTGCTTAACGAATTTGCATTTCTACTGAAAACTCTAGAAAGTGTCTTAGGTATATTGATTGCTAGTGATTTGCAAGACACTGTTTTTGCAAACTTGTTAGCAATACTCTTAAATTAAATGTATAATTTATGTATGTAGTTTAAAAAGCTTAAAACTGAGGTCTGCTTTCACTAACGTGTTAGCTTTCCATCTCTCTATCCTGTACAAAGATTGACTGAGAGAGGGACAGAAAGACAATAACATGTTTGATAGAACAGTAGATTTAAAAGTTTGGTGGAATCGGAGCTTAATTATTGGGTTGTAGACGCTTATTGCGTTCGGTTCAAGAAAGGTAAGGAGGCTGGTGAGGGTTGTTCACTTGTGCCTTGTGCCTCAAATATCTAAAGAAGCATGGTGAACCAAGGCACCGTTGAGGTCTCCGAATATTGTTTTGATGCATCTCAATTTTAGACTTACGCATTACAATTATTATTTTCACAGTATCTCCATTTTCCTGGTCATTTGAGTCACTCTCCAAAATAAACATACTGTCATAGGGAATACAATTTCTTCGACCCTCTTTCACCCAACTTATAGCGTCATGTTTTCTTCTCTCACACGTCTGCTTTGACGGAAACTACCTATCTTGGAAATAACAGCATCTAAGTAAACGTTACTTCAACTGTACATAGCTGTGTTTAAAACATGTGTAATATAAGTTATTTGTACAGTAATGTATCGTTATTACATAATGTTTATAGTTGTATATTTAATTTAAACACATAAATATTATGTTAGAAACATTGTAAAAGAATAGTTATTTAGTATACCGTCTACGAAATTAAGAATTTCACCATCAAATTGGAAAACAGTAAGGATGTAATTACACCAAACTGATCGATGGCATAGCTCGATTAGGGTAATAGATTTGTTGACAGTGTAGAGGAACAGGGTGTGATGTTCCTCCACCACAAAGGGAGGATCCTCCGACCAGGCTCGGTGGTATTGCCTGGCGGACAGCTGTCCAACGGTAGCGTATTGGAAGTGGTATTTATAGTCACTTGCTGTGGACATTTCGTTATCGCGATTCAGCACTCGTCGACATATGTCACGTGTGTGCCATCCGTCATTTATTATGTTCGGATACCGCCACAACAGTTTTCTTCCAAAACAATCAAACGAAGTCAAGACTTCTACCATTCTGCCATAGATAGACGTTCGATTGATTGGTGATATAAATAATGACATCAATACAAATAAATAAAATTGGAGTGTCTGTTTTGAATGTTACAATAACAATGTTTTTTTCAGTTGATATAGTTATTTGCACGATGCCTATGCCTTATATACAGTTTTTAAATATTTTGTCTGTCTGTATGTATCCGCAAATCTTCTAAACGGCTTGACTGATTATTATAAAACTTTGTAATTTTTTTTTTTTTTTTACATTAGATAGAACGCCAGAAGCAATTACACTATCCAATGGTCCCAATGACAAGGCCAAATACACACTTTCACTCACACAAGCACACCCAGTCTCCGAACATATCTTTGCGAATCACACAAAGATTTGTCCCATGTGGGGATCGAACCCACAACACCATGCAAGTAACTGACTACAAGGCGCGTAACGTACACCGAACCTACCACGCAGACGAAACCGCGGGAGAAACTTACTTTGTTTGTTTGTTAGCGCTAATCTCGGCAACTAATAATCGGATTTTAATAATTATTTTTTTTATTCAAATTATGAAACACGGGTGTTACTCACGTAATGTTGGTCTATTTAGTTGACCGCGGTTTCGCCTATACGTCTAGGCATTATCAAGAGAGTGCGATACGTCGCGCCTGAGTCGCAGCCAACCTAAGCAGCTTTATTTTTATTTTATTTACTAACAGTGCTTCTCCTTTAGATCTATACAATTTTTGCGACTTAACATCAAGCTATTCAATTCCAGTATAAGATGGTTTCGCATTGTGTATATACTGCACGTGCTATCGGAGACCAGCTAATATTGGAAATGTATATCTTGATGTGTTCACCTATACTCAATTTGCAATTACTATTTTGTTATAATACGGGAGGCAATTTCTAAGTATTAGATATTTATATGCAGTTATGACTTCCGCTAGATGAGGTGTTATGAGACCTGTCGGGTATTGAGTAACTGAATATTATTATGTACGTATTGTACGCGCAATATAATCGTTATCCGCCATAGTTGTCTCCTACCAAGCTGATAAAAAACTGTATTTTTATTGATAAAATCATAAAAATGGCTATGAGTGAGTTGCTCTCTAAGTGCAATTCAAAGATTCATGCCCCGATTTGATTAAACTATAATAATAATAATACATTTAGATTAAAATGTTAATCATGCTTCTGTGCTGTTGGCTTCTGCCCCACGCATGCTTTCCAAAGTACCGGGACTCCATAGTCCCGAGTTATGGCAACTTATGCTACAAATAATAATAATATATAATAACTATAAAAATAATAATAAACTATAAACTAATAATTAATCGAAATATAACCGGCAAATTCATAATTCTCCTAGAAAAATGTTAGTTTTTCGCGGATTTTCTTTCGACAGAAGAGTAACGTTACCCGAGACTAGACTATCCATAAAGATTTGCAATTTGACGGTCAACTTTTTTTCAATCAAAATTTTTCATATATTTCATAAATTTGCCAATATATTTCTTTTCACTTATTAGATTAAATTCATGTTTAAATCACTGAAAAGTGTTTTCGCAAGCTCATTCTAATACATTTAGGATTTTCTTAAATATAATGTAAAAAATTTTTCAAGACCGATATGCCGATGTGTGAAAATTTTCGAAATTAAATGTTTGCAGTCAGGGTCTCAAAATCAGCAGTCAGCGGCTTCGTCGCGATATGATTTATATCTATCCTATCACATCATGACATTCAAACTGTTTCCAAATGTCGACTATAAAATTATATTTTTTATATTATGGTCCAAATTAGGTATAGTGCCAATAAAAATAATGTTAACAATCCGTTATAAATCGGAGACAAATCGTGATATTAATTTTGTAAAGCCAATTTTTAAAAAAAATAGACTTTTGTGTAAATATACAGCAGTGCCAGTATATACAAAATCAACTGACCTAGTTGATAACCTCTTTTTAGGGTTCCGTAGCCGAATGGCAAACAACTGAACCATTATGGATTCGTCATGTCTGTCCGTCTGTCCGTCCGTATGTCACAGCCACTTTTTTCCGTAACTATAAGAGCTATATTGTAGAAACTTGGTAAGTAGATGTATTCGGTGAACCACATTAAGATTTTCATACAAAAATAGAAAAAAAAACAATACATTTTTTGGGTTCTGCATACTTAGAACTGAAACTCAATTTTTTTTCATCAAACCCATACGTAAGGGTATCTATGGAACTAAACTGAATAGTTTGCGCGAGAGTCGCTTCCAAAGTGGAAAAATGTGTCCCCCCCCCCCCCGTAACTTCTAAAATAAGGGAATGATAAATATGTGAAAATAATATATGATGTACATTACCATGCAAACTTCCACCGAAATTGGTTTGAAGAACGAGATCTGATAATTAGTTCTTTTTAAATACGTTCTAAGTCGTAAACCACATTTTACCTTTCATTCAATCAACTCCAATATAATAAAGTATAAAGAAAACCTTTATTTAGATGTATACTGGTACAGAACCCTACATGTGCGAGTCCGACTCGCACTTGGCCGGTTTTTTTAAAAAGACTTACACGAATTTCTATTGAGAAGTTTAACTGCATAATAAAATTAGAGTATTATATTTTACAAGTAGGTACTATATTTTGAGGGCAGGTGTAAAGACCCGCGTACTATGTCACAAAAACCCTTCCATAATAACTAGGAAATATATGATGGCGCTTAATTTCTTGGACCTTTCTACTACTGCGATTTCTTTTGTTGCGTTTATCGGTTTCGCGTGCTCGATATCCCGGGACGGTGTAGGCTTAGGAACGTTAAGAGAAGGTAATTTAATTTGTGAAATATTAGCTACCGCCCGCGGTTCTGTCCGCATCGTATGTGTCCGCACGCGGGCCTATGTAACCTGGATAAATTATATACCTATAGTTTCCCCATGAAAAAGTACCTACTAAATAATTTGTTCTACACTTTTCAGTTTATAGCAAACAGACAATCTTGGCAAAATAGTCTTTAACGGAAACTAATTTATGTATGGCAACATAATGACCAAGTTGTCAATGTAATGACGTTTCATGAAAGCAAAGTTTTAGTTCACCCTTACGTAGATTTAAAAAAAATGGACGATTTTTTATTGGGTGGCCCAAAGAGGTTGTAAATAACTCTTTACCAACTAGATAGGCATAAATATCAAGACAGCATATTTTTTCACCTTTTAATGTCAAGAATGCACATATGAAAGTCAAATAAGCATACATAATTTCTGTATATGTATATAAAATAGACAACTTAGTTCTATCTACTTCTACTTTTTTCTGGAGTGGCGAGATGCACATTTTTTTTTTGCCACGCTATACGCAGAATAGAATTTTGTTTTTTGATTTAAAGGATTTTTTTTCCTTTTTTTGCAATGTAAAAAGGTTTTATTTAAATATTTACAATACTAACTTAACTATAATTTAATATTTTAAACTAATTAAATAAATACCTAACTATATGTACATTAAATAAAAAATAATATAAAATTATTAAACAAACCAAAACTCGTAAAAAGAAAAAAAAGGAAAAGGATTTATTTTTTGAATTACCAACTGTACGTAAATGACGCACGTATGATTGGATTAACAAGCAGCATAGAATAGTTTGGGCCAACAAACAAAATATTAATATATTAATACTCTTACGTTTCAAAACTATATTGAAAAGTATATAGTATAGCAATAAGATATGAATATGATATTGAATTAGTGTTAATGAATTAACACTGTTAATACTATTGATTTAACTAATTCCCAAGTTGTAACTGTTTTGATTTGTTTGTTTTTGGTTTAGCAACATTTAAGATTATTTAACAGAAATTGAGAAAATTTAAGTTATTCTTTTTCTCGTATTATTATATACATTAGGAATATAATTATATTTATTGTTGACCTCGGATTAAAACACTGAAAAAAGTAAGGGAACTATAACCAAAAATACATTAATTTGGTTCACTGACCCTTCAAGAAAATTTCTCACCTACGCGACTTTTCACGCTCACAACAATGACGCTGTTAATCTGTCAGCTTGTTCTCATGTGCACCATCATACGGCACGGTGCCTATTCTATACTTGCCCCGAGTCTTCTTCAAACATAACTGTTTAATGTCTACATATAAACGTACCGTGCCAGCTTCCGGGCACGTCATTCTCTATCGAGCAAGCGCCCGCGTCGCCGCGTATTCCCGCGCTTTTTGACGTTTGCAATTTTCAAAAATAAGAACGTTTGTTTTTTAATTGTGCTGTGCAAACCTGCATGTAAGTAAACTATTTTAAGGCCGTTGACATTTATTGGAATGTAGGTCAAACTTTTCTTTGTTTGAGCGCGGCTTAACGGGCCCTACCTTAATGCTTAAGGCTTAGAATTAAATTGTTCATGTTTGTCATGAATTTATTTATTGATATTGATCGGTCTATTATTAGTTCACTGTGCTACTTTTAAAATAGTAAAACTAATAAATGTTGCAAGGGCATGAAAACTTTTTAACTATTAATTAAAAGAAAACCAAATATATTAAACTTAACCTACATAAAATCATTAAAATTAAAAGTAAATAAGTAAAAAAATCAACTATTGTAAGATACCACATTCAAAAAAAATATCTATTGAGCATAATTAATTATATTATTATAAATTTTAACGTTTTCAATCAAGTTTGACCACTTGAAAT
This sequence comes from Hypena proboscidalis, assembly GCA_905147285.1. Lineage (NCBI taxonomy): Eukaryota > Metazoa > Arthropoda > Insecta > Lepidoptera > Erebidae > Hypena > Hypena proboscidalis. Next base: position 7,507,059 of record LR990147.1, read on the forward strand.
TATAATTTATTAGAAATGAGACTAAATAATATCTAAAAATGGTGATATTAATTTTGTATTTGCATTATTTAGTAAACGGCATTGTAATTATCTTCTTAATAAATAAACCCTCCTAGAATTTGAATAAAAACTTTGTGTTTCGTTTGTTCTGATGATAAAAATAAATAAAAAGTAATCATCATTCCTACACATGTATTTCTTTCATTTATTTTTAAAGTTCTGTGCAAAATACGTGTATGTTTGCCTTTTAATCTGACATAAACACAAACATTTATAATTTTGTATAGTAAGAACGGTGGGCAAAAAAAATCAGCATAAACTAATGTTTAATAATAAGACTTGAAGAAATGAGTTAAGTATTAATTTGTTTTATTTATTATTATTCCATTACACAATTTTCAGTTACAACTTTCAAACTTCATGAGCACAAATAAAGTATAAAACCTGGAACTGCGCCCGATATTAGATATAGTCTTGTTACATTTCAATAAAACAGGCGAAACTGAAATATAAAATAAAATCTCTAGTAAAATAATAAGTACATCAAACAGAATGTAATTTTTGTATCCACTATCAAAATTATCAACAAAAAAAAACATTTCAGGCCTAAATAAAAAAAATATATCAAGATCTTGCGGTCTTCGCATCTGTGCATTTGACATAACAGACAGTATTATTGTATACGTGTTATTTTGACTACCAATAATTTATCACTTAGAAAAAAACATATCATCTCGACTTTATTACAAAGAAGGGAGTCGCAGAGATGTATAACAAATACATTTCATTTGTGAACCAAATTATGTTTGTTATCGACAGTACTTGAATGACGAATTTGGACACGATATATGACTTAACGTCCTCTGACCGTGACTAAAGGTTTTATTATATTAAAAAACATTGAGAAGGTTACTATTACAATGTCATTATAAATACCTATGTGTGATTGTATACTGAGTATGACATTATGATCATAATGTATTGAGATTCTCGATTATAACATTGTAGTAGTCGACGTCGCCTAAGTTGTCCCCCGCTAGCAACTACAGTCGCTCCATGCCTCTTTACTTGTCTTAGAATATCGACATACAATTTTGTTATTGATATATAATATGGTATTAACATATCAGTATATAAAAATTTGGCACATGACTGCGCGGAATCGAGCACTCCTTTATCAATGCATGCAATATGCAAGCTGTGATTTGGTAACTACAATGCAGCCACACTGCTCTTAAATTTTTGAGATAACGCGCAAAGTTTTGTAAATTTTGCACAAAACCGCGTTGCCGCGAGGTGTGTAACCATATATGCAGTGTATTTTCGACCAATTGTATCAACAATAAATCCATACTGCCACACACCAATACAATAATAACAAACGACCTATTTATTTTTATTTATTTAACTTCACGCACAAAAACATGTGACGAAAGTGGATTTAGCAATTTCGATGAAATTTTGTACTCATACAGCTTATAGCTTGGATTAACATAATTAGATACTTTTTGTCGACATAGAAGGCGCATGGAGCCCCGGGTGGAAGCTACGGACGTCACATGGTTTTAAATATTTTGTCTAAGTATAAATATGGCCTATTGCAACAAATCTACAACGTCCGTGTTTAAGTTAGTAATTATTACGTGTATGTTGAATTCCTGTGAGTGACATAGTGTGATATGAGAAACTTATTCTGAGAAACAGATTCTTCACGATATCTTAGAACATTTTAAGAGCTTGGTTTAATTTAAATTCAAAAAGTTTTCCAAGAAATAGTTTTCTTAGAAATAAGTACACGGTGTAAATTTGTTGACATCGAAGCAAAGCGGTTTCCCAGTGACTTGGTTCTTGATTCTTGACAACTCGACTTAAATAAAAAATTCGAAAGATGCATGAGTGTTTAGTGATTTTTATTTATTGTTTACGCTAGCTTATCTTAATCCATTTGCATTATTTTCGATGAAGTTTAAAATTTTACAATTTCTCGATTGTGGAATGATTTTTTCGGTTTCTAATAATATCTATGCGAATATCCTTAAAACACGTCACACTTAAGGAAGATTACAAAATATATTAGTGCGTGCGGCAAAAATAAAAAAAATAATAAAAACGTATGCTGATATTCCATCCTTTGTAAATTTTTATTACGGGTGGCGCCTCCTTTAGGTGATAAATTTATTCATTTGGTAAAAGTTCAAGGACATCATTAAAAACATTAATAAATGTAATAAATCATGTCTATATCGACCAGAGTAATAAAAGGTGGTCATAAATAAAATAACACATTTCAACTTAAATATAGTTATTTTACAATTTAAAATCCCATAAAACCATTTTTAAAATATCTTGTTTCGATTTCTTATTCTATATAAACTTGTTCTTTTATACAAATTTATTACTACATACATGTTTGTGTAGCTTTTATATTTTAAACTTGTTTATTAATTAGGAATTTCACTTTACCTAGAAGCAGGCAAAAAATTCGGTCGTAAAAAATTATAAATTAAAAACTCCTTAAACACTTAACTCATAAAAATAATTAAAAAAAGTTATTACCTACTTTTGAATTTTATTAAATCTTGACAAAACCCGATCAAAAATATCAATAAGAATAACACAATTCGCATCTACGCAAAGTTTTAATTTAGTTATAATTTATTTTGACTCTAGAAGATAATTTAATTTACTAGTTATATTAAAATGATTTCATTTCTTTTCAGGTTATAAGAGTTGTTGAACCGTCAAAATGCGATCATTATTTTTAGGTAAGTTTGAATTTTCTAATATGATATAGGAAAAAAATATTAGGAAAAAAAATCTATGTCGTTTTTTATTTTTGTTCGTTCTTAGATCTTAATGTTAGTAAATATAAGAATATTAAATCCATTTTTATTGAATTTGAAAAATAATATGTAAGTCATATAACTTTCTGTTAACTTTGAACCTTGGTAGAAAGCACAGGTTCAAAGATATATCTATAAACTCTAAGCTATAAAAATATAGGATACCTTATATACTACTTATATACTCGTTCTCAGACCGTAAGCTAGGTACATGAAAGTGTACTCTAAATTTGTCTAAGTATTTCTCTAGACATGTACAGCTCGCTTGTAAGTAGGAAATGAATAGAAAATTGTTCTAAACAGAACAAGATCGCTTGTAACAGACAGACTTATACTTTTCTTCCTGACTCCGTAATGGTGGATAAAGAGAAATGGAACAGAAACGACATTTTTGAGGAGAAATTACGGTTAGTTTATTAGCGTTCAAAATAACGTTCCCGTATCAGATTAATGAGATTGTGAGCAGTAGCAGCGTAAGGGGGAGAGGGGAAAGGGGCGGAGGGAGTCTATCTTCTGCCTTACGATACCATCTAATCACAAATTTCATAGAGACACGTCTTGTTAGATTTTTAAGGGTAAATAAAATAATAACAAGTAGTTACATTTTATTTTATGGTGTGCATTGTTATTAAAAATAAATAACCAGTTAGACTAGGTCAAAGGTAATTTTACAACTACCTTCTAGTTCCTGTTATTTAAATTTGTAATCACAACAAAAATAAAATGGCCAAATAAGGATACGTAGTATTGTTAAGTCAATATTTAAAAAAAAAATAGGCTATGGATTTGACAATCAACAAGCATTCGCGCGGGACTTCATCCGCGTGGTACCTCGATAAAATATAGTCTATACTCTATGTTATTCAGGAATAACCACTTTAGTTTTCCTAAGGAACTGAATAAAGAGTATTTGTATTTATATAGTATTTTTCTGTAGTTATTGAGTTAAATGAACAAAAATTCTAATCTTTCTTCGTTTTATAAGATGTGTTTATTGAATTAGTCGCTGAATCTGTATTCTAATAAGTTTGTAGTCGCCGTGTGTGAGCATACTGAGAATATAATTCTATTTCTGTTCATTATCTAATGAGTAGTGACACGAGTGAGGTCATCACTGCGATTAGAGATATTCCAATATTCATTTTTTATTGAAAATAACTAAAAGTTTGCTATGACATTTGCTTTATTATTAGTAAAAAACAGTTGAAAAATATGAGACAAGCGGGACTTGAACCTGTGACCTCAAAAACACCGCTCCTGCGCTTTGCTAATTATGTAACTGTCCGTCTTGCCTGAGATCCTTAATTTTCCTATTGTATGTTTGCCTTAATTTTACCATAAGCGTAAACATAACTATCAAGAATAGACAATTTTCTTACATAATTGGTAACTAGGTGTGATTATCAAACAAATTATGTACAAATAAACGTAACTTAATCAATACTATTAAATATTCTGATTCTAATTGTAATCGTCTGTTTTAAATGTCGAAAAAAACAATATTTTGCCAGTTGATATAGTTATTTGCACGATTCCTATGCCTTAATACAGTTTTTAAAATTTATATCTGAATCTCTATCTGTCTGTCTGTATCGGCTAATATCCTAAAAGGCTAACCGATTTTGATAATCTTTTATAAACAGGTAACTGACTACGAGGCGCGTGCCATAGGCTACTTTTAATTGATGTTTCTACCACGCAGACAAAACTGCGGGTGAAAGTTAGTTAGTTTTTTACTTTTGTTACTATTATATTACTATTATAAAGACTTTTACTACTATAATAAAGACCCCTCGTATTATTTTTCCTAAATATATTTAAGTATAAGACGTTTTTCTCGTATAACTTAGTCATAACATTATTCCTCAAAAGTATTACATACACACGCATCAAATAAATATTTGTTATTTACAATCCAGTGCGGAGATTTCTCAGAAAACAATTTAAATTTCAAAGCTGACCATCTTGTCGTCCGTTTATTTAGTAAAAACGGCGAACAAAGGTAGGCTTCGTCTTGACATGTTACGTGACTGCATTTTTTATCTGTGCCTCCGTCCACCGAAATAGAAAAAGAAATATAATTTATGGTCACTTTTGACAAGCGACATACCACACTAAAGGCGGACTAGGCTGTATAAAATGTGTGCTTTTGCCTTTGTTCTCGGTTTTTAAAATAAATAAAAGCTAGGAACAAACGACAGTCAACATTTTAATGACTTTGTTTACAACTTCACAAGTTAGTTGAAATTATATTAAATAATAAGTTAAATCACATTTGCAACAATGAAAGCGGTCGAGTTTTTTTTAAATGAGCGTTCGAAAGCAATAACATCCATACTGCTGGTAATATTTTGTAGTTTATGGTAAATTTTGGTAGTTTCTATAGTTATTGGTAGATTTTGTTAACTTTTGTAGCTTATATTTCTTAGTTGGTGTAGTAAAAGCACTATGTATCACACGGCAGAAAGTTTTATTTCATTCGGGTGTATTAAGGTCAAACTACACCCCCAATAAAATCGACTACTTTCGAGGCCAATCGATAAAGTAGTCGATTTCATCCTTTGGTGTACAATCTACTATTTTGTTGTATTTAGTAACTGTTTAAACATACAAATTAGTATGTCAGCTTGCAAAGTGTTCGTGTGCGATTTTAACAATTTTCGAACAAAAGACATCAACGCGTAGCCTAAAAAAAGTAAAAGGACTTTCCTTATGACATCGTTTACTAATAATACATACAAGTGGCCTAAATTAACAATACACGTTTTAACAATGTTATTGTAAAACAATATCACGCCTTCTAATTGATTATTTTATAGTATTTAGCTATGCTTAACAAATTATACTAAGAAACGACGAAATGACGTAACATACAGTTGAGAAATTTAGGGTTCTGGTAAGAGGCGACCATAGCTGGATGGCTAAAGCGGCTGCCCGGTATGCAGTAAGGTCGCAGGTTCAAATCCTGCCAGTCCCATATCTTTTTCAACTGTTTCTTAATATTACGCCTATCCGTACCGTGTAGCTAAATCGATTTTCTTCGTAACTATGCCTACTATCGATTTGAGATGAACTTCAATCTTAGCTATGAAAGTATAAGCTATGCTAAGATTGCCTGGAAGAGATCGCGTCAAGCAATAAGGCCGCCCTTTGTACGCTATAGTTTTAAGTACCTATTTCTTTGTATGTTTGTTACAAATTTGATGTGCAAGTAAGTTTTCTCTATCTATCTATCTATCTCACGCCTATATTACCCAGAAGGGTGTGGCAGAGGTGTACAACACCCACATCTCACCTGTTATGTTTAGGTCCCATGGGATAGGGGATGAGCCTATCGCTATCCACCGGGCACAATTCCAACTCCGTGCTGTTATTGAATTTCGAACCCGAGACCTCGCGGTGACAGGCGTATGCGCTAACCACTAGACTATCGAGGCAGAGCTATGCTATATGATTTGATAAATTTAAAACCAGTTTACAACCGAAAGAATTATCCTGTCTTCTTCTTCTTCTTCTTCGTCGTGTCAATGGCTGAGTCAAATTTTATTTTCACTTGCCATCGTGGTGAAAGGATTAGCCAATTCGCTTTGAAGAACTCGCGAATTGCCCAGGGTGCGCCGGACGTAGGGAATCGTTGTGTACGTCACTCGGGGAGGCTCCTTTCTTACATCCCATTATCCTGTCTATCTGTATTATTAAAAAAAATCCTTCACATCCTGTATACTTACATTATTTTACCATTTGAGCCTGTTTATTTGTGCACTGGTCACATAAATATTGATGTATGTTATATATGTTATGTAGTTCCACAGTCAAACGTGCCAGAAATACTAAACACGGTACATTGTGAAACACGCATCTGTGTCAATTACCTACCTGTTTGTCCTGTCTCACGGCCATGTTTGTTTACTTATTGAGAATGAGGACGATTATTGTTCTTAAAAAATATCTTAACGTTTTTCTGAATTTTATGTCTGAATGTACCTATAACATCCTGCTAACACTACAGTGATACTAGGCATTAATAATTAAAAAAAAACAACTTCAATTACAAATAGTGCACTAAAAAGTAAGAAATACTTAAGTAATATTTTCGCCGCAACTATGTATGACTTGAAAGAATCCAGTAAACAGCCTAAGATGCTATTTCATAGGGACTTAAACCATTTTTTTTTGTCTCGCAACCCATGCCATAAGCATGGCCATTGTATGTGTAACTAATTCATTCTCATTCATTCCAGTTCAATCATCTAATGCCTCTCGTACTTTTATGCCGCAAACTTTGTCTTTCTTTTATTTATCATTCTTTCTTTCTTTTCTATGGATGGGATCCCATCTATCCATTTTTGGAAAACCTATCTAATTATTTATTATTTTTATATTTCTTAGAACTAAGACAGACAGACATTTTTAATGCAGTTTTCTTAACTTTTTATGACAATTTATTTTTGTTTCCTTATATATCTACTTAGATTCTATTTATTTCAGTACAGGGTTAACACACTTAATTATCTTATTTTTAGGGTCTTAACTCTATTTATTTACTATGTCTATACAGGGTTTTCTTATCCTGACTTAAACCATTGCGCTGGACTGCAAGGAGGAGTTCATGGCTAAGTTGATCTTACAGGTTAAGCCATGTGTACCGCGTTCGACCGTGGATGGGTGAACATAACCAGTTTTCTTTCGTGCCTCGGAGAGCATGTTAAACCGTCGGTCACGGTTGTCATTTGAAGATCTATGGCAGTCGTTACGGGTAGTCAGAGGCCAGAAAGCTGGACAACTAGTCTAACAACGAGTATCGTATCTATACGTAATGGGTTGTGGAGGTTTGGTGGTAGTCGTTCCACGTAAAATACTGATATTCAGCTAAAGACTTTAGACTAGAAACCGACCCAATGTAATTGCAAATTGATTGTGCTGGACTGCAAAAACCTCGTAAAAAATCTAGTTACTGCACAAATGATATACTAACGTAAGAGCTGAATGCACGCATGAATTCGTTCCAGTCACTTATTATATCGTTTGCGCTAAACAGTTGTCCACACTATACATAAGTGTTATGGAATCAATGAAGTCTACGTTGGATTTCCTTATTGGTCTTTTCATAAGCGCATGCGACTGATATTGCACGAGGTCTTACATTCAATGTTTTGGTTGGGTAATGTGTTATTATGATTTTCGCGTAAAAATATAGATGTACCAAATCTGGAATTGTACCCAGCCTTTCTTGAAAAACTAAGAAGTATATTTGTTTTATCAATATAATTATATTATACAGGGACCTAGCGACATTTATTGAACACAACTTCTTTACATGATCAGTATTCACTTCCATCGGTGAAAAGTTGTATGTGTGACACGTGATCTAAATTATTTACATCTCATGCATTTGAGTCCCTCACTGCACCTGTTGTTTTGTTTTTTGTTTGTTTTTAACAAATTGTCTGTTTTTAATGTAAAAATAACAATCTATTAAAGCTGGTATTGTTTTTTTGCACGATACCTTTTGCCTAAAATTCAGTTTTTAAAAGTTTTGTCCGTCTGTCTGTCTGTTTGTATCGGCTAATCTTCTAAACGGGTGGTCCGATTAAAATAAAAGTTAGGATGCTGCTAACTGACTACAAGGCGCGTAACATAGGCTACTTTTTATCGATGTGCTCACTACGCAGACGAAACCGCGGGAGAAAGTTGGTTTGTTTGTTTGATAGCGCTAATCTCGAGAACTACTGGTTAAGTTTCATATTATTTTTTGTGTTTGATAGTCTAACTCTCAATAAAAGTTTTAAAATATTTGAAATAACGCTAACTCCACTGGAGCAGTAAAGTTAGGGTTAATTCACACAGGAACGGCAATGAAGCGGCCTACCGTTGTAGTATCATTGAATTTAAAACTCTATCTACTTTTGCGTAATACACGATATCGCTTGACAAATTAGAAAACCGCGCGGCTGCGCTTGCACTCCGGCGACCCCACGCTGCTTAAACAATAATGTGCTTTACGATTTTCAAAATAAAGTGTAAAATTCAATGACACTGATACGATTAGCCGCTAGACTTCCGTTCCGGTGTGATTTGAGCCTTAAGCGCGGGTCAAAGCGCGGAAGCAGCTACCTACTACCTAATATAACGAATTCCACACAGGTGAAGGCTAGTCCTGTATACCGCTAACCACTAGACTATCGAGGCAGTTCTTATTATAGTGCGCTCGTTATCATCTGAGTCTTAGGGCCATAAATCATTCATCTATATCTATCTCGCTTGCACTTATGGGTCTTATGGAGCCGTCTAGTGAAGGGTGTAACAATAAAAGACATATTATCGATAAGTAATGTTTATTATAGTATTTTGTTCACAAAATTAAAAAAATGCATATTTGATGTAAAGAGTAACACATGAATGTACTTATCTAATTGCAGTAAACACATTTATAGGAAAAAATAAAAACAAGGCACTGCAATTACAATGGAAACCGACCAACAGAATCGTACAAATTAGTGACTCATCGTTAACACGTGCGCAGGTAGCTGTTTATCGATAACTAGGGTCCGGCGCGCTGCACATCTGCACATTCCTATCTCTTTTGACTTTTATGACCTGACGACTCAGTTGATACCGCGGATACTATAGTACTTATTAGACATGTGCGGTAAGAAATTCAGGTTGTGTTGAACCAATAAAATAAAAGTACATAAGGCGGTATTTTATGTTTATAGGCGACACTGTACATGCTACACATAGGAACATGATAATGCAATAGTGCACACAATTACACAGGTAAGTACATACGTTTATTATTTCGTTCGCCGCTGTGATTACTTTCCCAAGAGGTATGCACTTAGAGAGTGCAGTACGGATAGCAGAAAAGTACTTCCTGGTTCGAAGAAATGATTGTTTATAGCTGTATGTATGACATTAAGGTGTTTTGTCGAAGGAGCAACTTTGTTGAAGCATCTATCAACTTTTCAAGGAATCTTTAAAAGGTACAAGTTGCTACAATCAAAGATACATATGTAGTTAGATCTGAGTTGCTGCATAGTTGATATATCCTCAAAGCGCCTTCTTAAGACTTTACCTTGACTTGTCACAAGTATGTAATATACATTTTAGTATATAATATAGTTTATAATATAGTTTATAATATAGTATTTAATATATAAGCCGAGTGTTTGCACTATATTGACTTCTATTCGGCATTTATAGATACACATAATTCCTTCGATAAATTCTGAGAATTTGTGCGTAAGAGGTTAGGATAAAAAGTTTAAATACAAAGTCTATGATAAAATTTTGTACGCTGTATAACACGGCAAAATTTCTATTTAATAAGAAAGACAAATATCAAAACGGTACAATCAGTTTTCCATCTTTCTAATCAGTGCTAAATGGTAATTCTTTATTACAGTTAACATATTGTCTGACTAGGATATTCACCCATTACCGCATTTTATAGAATTACGTTTCGACCTCTAAAAAGTATGTCAAAGTAGATTCATAAACTATTTTCAAACACAATTTTAACTGATATTGGTCAACTGATTATCTGATATCGCGTTTTCTGATAGCGATCAGGAATGTTTTTGCCGTCGGTACCTATAGTACAATAGTGTAAGGTCAGCACAGAGCGTTCACCGCAGCACCGTGCTTTACTTTACCTCACATTGGAGCAATACTGCGCTTTGCAAGCGCATGGCATTCGAGAATTTATGTGGTATCTCTGGTATTTGAGCAAAACGGGTCGATATGGATAAAAATAAAAATATCTTGAGCTTGTTTTTTAAAAAAAATACACATAACATTACATAACATAACGCCTATATAAACCAGAGGTGTACAACACCCACATTTCACCTGATATGTTTAGGTCCCATTGGATAGGGAGTGAGCCCATCGTCATCCACCGGGCACAATTCCAACTTCACGCTGCTATTGACCCGGGAATCGAATACAAGACCTCGAGTCGAATCAAGAACAGGCAGGCAAAAAGAAATTAGTCTGACTTTATTACACCTTTTTAAAGTAAACCGTTTATATTATCAGACTAATATTGTCTTTATGAAACAGGGCCTAAATAGAATATTGAAGAAAAAAAATTGCGCTATACATATCATGGTGTAAGGTAAATTAATCATGAAAATTTTTATATGTGTTTTTGTTTTTAACAAAAACTTGAAAATGGTTGGGACGTAAGACTTCGTGATGTCTAATTTATTAAATTCATAAGCAAACTGGCCATTGTTTAAGACAGGATTCATGAACCATCAATAAGAATTTCAACTCATTGACGATTTAAGTATTCCTATATTTTTTTGCAAATCATTCACTTATTCTATAATGAGTATAGTAATATAGTTACGTGGAAAGTAATTTGCGTCTAATGAAACATCCTCTTGCACACATGTGACTCGTGGCATGTTAGCACATATAATTGCAAATCATTATCGTTGGTGTATTGGTTCATTTACGAAGGATCTTAAAAAAGAAAATTGTGATGCATAACGCATGCGCACATGCATTAAAAAGAACGATTTAAAATTAGAATATCTATTTTGTAAGGTTTTAATGTTACTTCTAACATTTGTCAAAACTAAATATTGGAATTTGAACGACTTTATGGTATTGAATTAGATAGAAACCATAATTAGATCGAAAAATATTACACAGTTGGTTACACACTTATAGGAATAGATAGGAAAGTAGATAATTATATCGTATTTAAAAAAATACTACAAAATAAATTCATAAATATATACGACAGTTAAAAAAATGGTTAACCGAACATTGCTTTTACACAATAGCCGAATTTATGTCATTCGATTCCAGAGATAATAAATATAGTAATAGAGTGGAACTATTTGTTAGTACTTTATATTTTAACATATACATATATTTTTTTCAATTAAGTTAGTGTGTTGCATACCGATTATCTGGTAAACATGTTGTGTCCTCTTATTAAATTGTACCTTTTTTTTGTTACCATGTTTTTGGCAAATGAACGATTCTATTTCTACAAGTACTTATTGCTCATGAGAGAAAATCTCAAAGTAAATCTTGCACAATTTCATGATGTGAAGCGACCCATCAGTATATCCATAGATCGAATCGCGTGCGCAATAGAGAATCATCTCCGTTGCACTATACCGTTGCATCCGTGCATTGCGCCCGCGCACCTCGAGCGTGACGTACCATCATGCACTTTAGGGCTGTCCAAAATATGTAGCTACTAGCAATATGTACCGGTTTTTATTTGAAACTAGTTGACCCGGCACTTCGTGCTGCCTCAATCGATAAATAAAAGATTTAAACTACTGTAAAAAATAAAATTAAAACAACCAAAAGGAATCCGTAATTAATTGAAAAATGCTCGGTATGATATCAATCTACATTAAAATAATCTAGATAGTAAACAACTTTCATATTTATTCACCTTTTAAACCTTCTCTGGACTTCCACAAATAATTCAAGACCAAAATTAGCCAAATTGATTCAGCCGTTCTCGAGTTTTAGCGAGACTAACGAACAGCAATTCTTTTTTATATATTTATAGATTTAATGAATATAATAGGTAGTGTATACGCTAGCATTTGCCTTCCATGGTATCACGTGCCTACTATAACTACTTTTAGTAACCAAAACTACAAGACATAGGCTCAAGTCCTTGTTTTTGTATAGTTATATAATTTAGTCGTACCTCATAAGGTTGTTCCTCCGTCTATCACAACCCAACAAACATTATTTGCGGTCAGTATGAATCAAATAGTATGAAATATAAGCTTTTTAAACCAACATTTCTAGCATTCTAGCTTCTAGAGTTCAAACTACTAAACTTTTTGTTCTATAAAGGTTAGTTTAAGTTGATTGTTGTGTTTGAAGTGATTTTAAAACGAGCAATGTTCGTCAAATTATTTAATTTAATACTTAAGGTGTGGTACTAAGGGTGTGATATTCGAGAAAATTCATTGTATAGAATTTTTTTTTTAGTTTTTAATAAATTGTTAGCACATTTATCTTATTAAATTTATCTAAATCTACAATTCCCGGCTCGGACAAAAGTATTGTTTAGGATTTTTTCGTCTGGAAATTCGCAATAAAGTATTTAAAATGGATACAGATTCTTTAAACAAAAACCGGCCGCCTGTGGTAATATATTTTGTGACCGCTTCTTGTAAGGTCACGGTTCAGACACCCGGTTTGAGCAAAAGAGTTTATTTGGGATTTTTCCTTTAGGAAATTTTTAGTAGGAGCACTAAGTTTAGAATAATATACAATTGATGGTGGTAGGCTCACTTCTTAAACTGCCAACGTTATATTTTTATGTTTAACAAACCTTTGGGGTTTGCAATCTTTCAAGTACATTTAGTACGAAACCCTGAACGTGCGTGTTCAAACATTTATTTGACCGATTTTTTTTAAAAATTAAAGTTGATGTTGGTGTGACAATGCCGATGCGACATGCAAACTCAATTTTCGTGAGAATTTGTGTGAGTAGCAACCCTACATGCCACAAACGAGCATTGTAGATATAATCTGGCGAGAATCAGATTCACTAGCTAGCTGCAATTAGCGCAATTGCATCCCATTGCATTTTTATTTTATCTAAGAATTGTCTTCTTTGCTAAGATAGATTGTACGAGACTTATTTTATGTTTCTTATAAAGTAAGGGCCGCGTAACTTTAGTCCAGTGGAATTTACTTTTTTTTTATAGAAAATTGTGCAGGTTTTATGTAGTTTTTGTTAAAACGTGTAGCAATTAACTTTAATATAAACTTATTTGTAACGAAATTGTCGCAATATTATGTTCTTGCTTATTAAGTTTACTTTTAATAGTTTTAGTTTAGTAGCGAGTGTATTATTAACTTGTTGGATCGGAGTACTTATTTTTTTTTTGGATCTTTTCAATTTTAATAACATTTGAGAACTTACTTATCTATGGTAATATCTATAGATGTTTACGGAACGTTATTTCTTTTGAAAGATTGTAGTTTAATTAATGTACATCTTAGAGAAAAGGCAAATGTGAAAGACATCATTAATGAGATAGATAAGACGGGCATAAACAAATAAGCAGGCCGGCAATATTGCATTTCTTATAACCTAGGTCGGTTATTTTAATTAATAGCTTATCTTGTTTAGTTTGTTTACGAGGATATTAAAATCAACTTTCACGAAGATGAAATCGCTTTCTCGCAAAACCGGTAGACGCTGTTAATAATGTTGCTAATTTATTTACATTTTCATTTTATTTTAAAATAAACTGGTAAACTTTTTAAACAGAATATTTTTGTTTATAATATTCCAATATTTATGGTATTTAGATTAAGAATACAGTTTTGCCGAAATAAAAAAAAATATACCATGGTTTCGCCAATGCTTTAAAAATATAACAATATCATTTTCAGCACAAAGGTATCGTGAACAAAAAGGTAATTTTCAATTTGATTAAACTTGAGATATATCGTGTTAAACTTCTTGATTAATCTATTTTGCTAAATCATACCTCGATGTTTAGAAATTATTAACATCATCAAGTAAGGTCAAAATCCTAGAAATATTTGCTAAATTTCAATTATGGAAACGAAGAAAGTATAAAGAAAACTGCATTTTAAAATATCTCTGTACTACTCTGTAGGTCAAATCGTTAACCAGCCATAAAATCTATAAATAAGTTGTCCTGCATTAAGAACAGTTTAAGTACTTTCATATGTATGTAAGCAAGATGCACCAGCACCGCTACGTATCGACCTACATCTACCGATGTCTCGGAACCAGTCTTTAATCGATACCAGTCCAACAGTTATGCCGAGAACTCGATAATCTGCGGTATTAAGGACATGCTTGTTAACGATATTGAAGAAAATGTCGTTAGTATCAGCTACTGGTTTTGATTGACACTTTCGACTCTGTTGATCGATTTTTAATCGATTGGGGACTTTACAGAACGTTGGTATTGATCCGGTTTCCACCGGAGATGTGGAATTGACAAATTGCAAACACATCTGATCTTTATCATCATCGAAAACTTTTCAAATAAATCAACTCTCGTCGCCGCTTTGGTGGATACCAGCCCTAAGGCAATAGGTAGTATTTTTTATTTCTACTACTTTTGCACTGATGGTAAGTGGAGTACAATCCATAGCTATCAACAAACCACAAAAGCAGGTTGTAGATGCATCACTGCAGCTGAGGACTACGGTGCTATGTCTCCTATACCAGTAATTTCAGGGTCTGATCTCACCATCAAACCAGAACTCAGTAAAGCAAGCACTACTATTTGCTGGTAGGTTAAAGTTAAGACGGTAGTGCTGCGGCCCTCGAGCTCGTTTACAAGAGCTCTATAGCTAGTAAAAGTATATTATTGTTGAATAGATGTTATGCTAATCCTGATGTCCAGTTTGACTAGTTTTAATGTCGTCTAAAGTCAATGTTTTTTATTCTTAAACTTGTTCAGCTCCCGGATCCTCTAGTTCTAGGTAATAAAAGAGAATAGATTATTGTTTACCATAGTTAACATTATTAATATGCCGTCTATCTTGTTTAAGAATAATAATATGCACTATACACGAAATATTTTTCTTTTCTCCTTAAGGGGGAACAATTGCTTGGCTGTTTTCTATACATGATTCTATATTGATTTAACTTTAATATTATTATTTTTTTTTATAGACGAATCATAACTTAAACACTATAATGCATGTTTGTTGGCATATATTTTTTCAAAATAATTATTTTAATTTTTCAGTGTCAAAAAAGACATAAGCTAAGGGCCTTAGATTATGTATTCCAAACTCTCTCTTTTAAAAATGCAGCATAATTATACATAAAGTTATACTTATTACATAATTATCATCATATATTATTCTTATTTTAGTTTATTGTATAACAAAGATGGGTATTTATTTTTTGTATTCCTTCTTTTCAGTCTTACTCGTGGTGGGGGTGGTCAGTGCAAGATGGGCGCGCAACGGTCGTTCCGGTGGTCCCAAACACATGAGCTTTGTAGGAGAGGCCACGAATGAACTTGCGACAGCCATCTTCCAGGTAAATTATATTCCTTAGATGAGAACGAAAAATAATAAGATAGAAAAAAGAAATAAGACATTGAGTTTATTTTGAGGCAAAACAGACGAATTTTTTTGAACATATTTATGTAAATATGTTAAAAAAAAATCGTCTGCTTTCATTATAGTTCCATGATTTAAACCGTGTCTCAGGCACTATTCATACCTATTCAGTTTCAAAAGAAGGCAATACATATAAATACAATGATTATCGACAAAATTTTTATTAGAATATTCACGAGGAATAATCACTTGAAGACTATTGAGTGGAAGGACATAGTAGACTTTGTCTATAGTATAGTATTTATTATAGTTGGTATTCTAAACGTCAATAAAAATATAGACGGTTTCTTATATAAAATATATTTTTACAGGGTTACATTGACGATGACAAGAACATTGCATTCTCACCACTCGGCTACTCGGCTATTCTTGCCATCCTCGCTGAAGGTGCCCGCGGAGATACGAGACAGCAACTAGTGTCAGCTCTTCACTTACCAGAAGACAACATCTTAGCCAGAAGGACATACCGTTACATTATGGAAAGACTAAGGAATACACATGAATACAAATACAACCAACCTGAGTTAAAGAACTACTTCTACATCTACAAGAACTACACAATCAATGATGACTACAAAAAGGTCCTTGAAGACTATTACTTGACTGAAGTCAGATCTGTTGAGAGGTACAACCCCGAGTTACACGTTGACGATGATGATGATGATGAAGAAAAGGGTGAATTTGTAGTAGAAATCCCAGAAAAAACTGAGGATAACAAGAACGAGGAAATTCCTGAAATGATGCCACCTAAAGTGTCTAATGAAAAACTCATTTCCTTCGCTATGGAAGATACTCCTGCGAAAGTTGATATTACTCATATGGAATACAAGCCTGCAAAGAACATCAAAGAGAAGATCAAACTAGTTAAAACATACCCTAAAAAGGCTGAATCTGAAGATGATGAAGAGACCATGGTGGCTGTTGAGGCGAGGAATCATGCCAGAAGCCTGAAAGCCTTACACGAGTTGCATGATGTTTCTTCCGGTCTTTCTGTAAATAGCGTAGGAAAGAAATCAAGTGAGTTTATAATTATATTATATTTGTAACCAAGTTGATGTGAAGAATATAGGTACAAATCTGCCAAAACTGGTATGTCTTTAACACCTGTTTTGAAGATTAGGATGTTAATTTTTGACTAAAAAGCACGCACTGTTGTTCCTTATTAGATGCAAAAATTCAGAAAACCTAAATACCAAAATCCGTTCCTTAATAAGGAGAGATTCAAGTCATTATTTTTATTTTTCAGCCTCGATTTCCGACTCCCTCATGATCATCTTCAACGGTATGTACTTCCGCGGCTCTTGGAAACAGCCCTTCGATGTCGTGGACTCTGGCGTCTTCTACAAGTCCAACACAGAGAAGAAACAAGTTTCCATGATGAAAACTAAGGGCAAGTTCCAGATCGCATCCCTGCCTGAACTTGATGCAGAAGCAATTAAGCTGCCTTATGATGTAAGATTCACTTTGTATATATTTTTTATAAAAAATATAACTTAGAGTTAAATTAACAGTAAAACACTCACCCTTTATTGCATAAGGCTCAAAACCAACAGGCAAACATTGGGTTGCAATTGCACTTCTAGATTATTTTAGCAAAGGCAAAATTTTATTTCAATATAATTTAAAGTTCAGCATTAACAAATGCCCTTATGGTAATTGATCTAGTAAAGTACAATAAACAATACGTTTTTGTACAGAAAATAATAAAAATCATGTTAATTTTTAGGGTGATCGCTATGCTCTTCTCTTGGTGGTACCCCGTGCCCGCGATGGTCTTATCCGTCTTACCGCCGACCTGCCGATTGCACCACTCTCAGAAATTCAAGACAGCATGAAGGAAGAGGAAGTGCACGTCTCCCTGCCAATGTTCTCCGTGGAAACCACTACCAAACCCGTGGCTGCTTTGGCTAAGGTGAGAATGATATAATTACGGCAATTCAAATATTGACTGAGTTATCAACGTTTAGGCTAAACCTTTGCACCAAGAAACAGGTTTGAATAAAGGTTTTTATTGATGATTTGGAAGGGCGCAAAAAACATTCACTATGCAAATTTTTGGAATAATCAATAATTTTTTGGTTATATTAACTGTTTTTAGCAGAATGACAATGTTACTTTGACGTTATAAACAGATACGTCGATTAAATTAATTTGTATTTATATATTACTTAACTAAAGGCCAGTTTCTGAGGTTCTGGATATTTCTTGTCCGACCTATAACCTGACCGAATTTAAAAATGACACAAGTTGCATTTGAAAAAAGAACACAACTGTCACTTTCATTTACGTGTGTCATATGCTTATCCTACCAATAAGGTTTATATTTATTTTTATTATCTCTATAAAATCTTACACCTGTGAAATTGGGACTTATTCTTTGACATTTATTCTATACCCAGTTTGGAGTAAGCTCAATCTTCAGTCGCGAGGCAGACCTGTCCGGCGTGTCATCAGATGAGGGTCTGTTCGTTCAAGAGCTGGTGCAGCATGTCTCCGTAAAAGTGGACAATGCCGACAGCTCTGCTTCTCAAATGTCAGGTATGTGCAACGGATAGGTGTATTTTTTTATTATGATGTGATTTCATTTGATCTACCGGGTATAACCATCATAATGAAAACCAGTTCCCTATTGTCAAAATTTGTACGCCAAATGTGGCTAACATATCTGGACATTACCTTATAATAATATCTTGCATGCATCAGTATGTGTATACGTGTTATGGCAAATAAATAATTACTTTACTTACTTTACTTTAAAATGCAATTTGGGAGGCTATTAAAGAATAAATCAGTTTAGACACTCAAGTTTACTGGAATTCTCGCGTGAACGTTTGAAAACCTTGCGGTCGTTAACTGCGTCGTGGAAATTGATTTGGTTGCAAAAAAATGCACTAAAAAGTAAGAAATACATAAGATATATATCTTATGTATTTCTTACTTTTTAGTGCATTTTTTAAAATTGTGTATTTGAAGTCAGTTAAAAAGTAAGAAATACATAAGATATATCTTATGTATTTCTTACTTTTAAGTGCATTTTTTAAACGGCAACCGGGCCGCAGGCGCGTGAAAAATTGCATCGTGAGATCTTAGCCTCAAACGTGCGGCAAAATTGACACGCCCTCCTTGAAATCATGTCAATGTCAATCATCATCATACGTGGATTTGGGGGCGGAAAGGATGGAAAGATAAATATGACAAACCTGTTGCTAAGGCTAACTCGTCTATTTTAACCTATTTTCTCAAGCACTGCTGGTGTAGTGGTATCATGCAAGATTCCCATTCTTGCGACCCGGGTTCGATTCCCGGGCAGTGCATATTGTTTTACTCTTTTCGTTAAAATATTTATATTTTTAGCGTTCGATGTAAACTAAATATCTATTATTCAAACAGGAACAGAATATTTCAAGCAATTGAATGCGTTTACAATTAACTTAATATTTATTTAAACTGGTGGTAAAACTATGGCAAATCTGGTGAACGATATTCCCAAGACCTTTCACCCGTCACCAAATGTGCCAGATTACGGGTAAAATTGAATTAAATAACATTCATAAATGAAGATATTTTATACCGAGTATATATACATTTCCCATATTTATACATTTACCATAAGTGGGACCGTATTGCTCACTATCAGCATCTGAAGAAACTCATTAACTTAATTTTATTTTTTCAATTACAGCCAGCAACACAGTCCAGGAACTTATGGAACTGAAGAGCCTGCCTCTCTCTGGAGCCAAGTCAATCCGCCGCTTCAACGTGGAGCACCCCTTCATCTTCTACATCCTCGACACCCTTGACAACCTCGTGGTGGTCGCCGGCAAGGTCACAGACCCTGAGAAACCATTCTCCATTGACGAATCAGTTCCAGTTTAAAGACAGCCTTTTATTTTCGAACCCCTAGGTGTTTCCAGTTTCAAATTCTGATCAGTTAACTTCCCTGTGCACATAAACCCTATTTGCATTTTACTCGGCAATGAATAATCATAGTAAGATAGTAGTAAATTGCTATTTAAAAATATATTTAAGAGAAATAGTAATAAATTGCTGTATTGAGAAACCTCTTCAAACATTTGGTTAACTCAAGACACTCGCTCAGTTTTATTCGTAAATGATGAATGTATAATACTGTCAATTGTATTTCGTTATGAGCGTATTTCTTTTACTGCTATCTGATGCTATAATGATGGGACTGGTGAGGACTGCGATTGGGTGATGCATTTTGGCTGTTTATTTTGCCACTATTGTTTATATTTCTCTAAAGTCTTTAGTGTTTTTACTCCAAAGTGCAGGTTTCATTGGGTAGTTAGACTATGAGGTTTAAGAACAACTAAATTCTCTCGTTGACAATGTCGAGAGACCCATTTTACAAGTTTTATTTTATTTCATGTACCTACTGTATACTTTGCTGCGAAATTGTACAAGTTTTCTACAAAACAACCAGACGCATTTGATAATAAAAAAGTACACAGCCGTAGTTTTTAAGTTAGTTCTAAGTTATTATTTATTTTTTGTAATGTTGTGATATGAATAAGATTAAATTATTTATTTTGATTGGCAATTTTATTTCTTTTCATTCAAGACCTCATCGTTACAGTCGTAGATAATTTTACATAAATTGATCTTCTGATTTACATTCGGGGTCACCCAATGTAATTCAAATTCAGAAGATCAATTATTGGTCTACACTAAGCTTCTAGTCTTACGGATTTATCTGAGTTTTAGTATTTTACGTGGAGTGTCTGCCTTCAGACCTCTACAACCCAGTACGAGGTAATACTATTGATAATACTCTTTGATACTTATACTAGTTGTTAGACTTTCTGGCCTCTGATTATCCTTAACGACTGCCATAAAAGCTCAAATGGCAACCAGGACCATGGCGACAGATTTCCATGCTCTCCAAGGCACGAAGGAAAACTCGTTATGTTCAAGATGGTTATCCATCAACGGCCGACCCCGGTTATCATTGCTTAACCTGCAAGATCGATCGGTCTACGCGGCTTCGACTTTGCCACGAGCTCCGTAATGAAGTTATTTTACATATTTATAAGAACAAAATTGAATGCTTCTGTGGGCATAAACAGAAAAAAAATAATAAATGAAGCTTCGTGGTAGTAGCTAAATCTTTTGAATTACAATTTAAAAAATATATCAAAGATGTGAGGGTATATTCACAATTGTCTGAATTCAGCTCACAACAGAAATCAGTTGCACTAACGGTCACGCTGGCTGTGCTCGATAGTGTAGGCTTTTTTAATATTAGTGTATGCAATATGGAAGTTGATAAAGAAAATGTGCGAAAAACGAGAATCCCGCTGCCAAAAGACCCGTTACCGGCTTTACCCCCACATTTAACAGCTGAAAACTTAAAGTCACACAAGCAGGATAACATTACGTTAAGAAAACCTTTGAAGACAATAAACAGTCAAATAAATCCTGAAGCAGGACCGAGTAAAGGAAACCCAATCAAAAGACCAAGGTTTCTCATGAATGTTGACACAAGACACGTCACTTTACGGCGAAACAGTGAAGACCTGGGCTGGCACTACAAGGTCTTTAAAGACAAACCTGTCGAAAAAGATGCGAGTATCATATCCATAAGTGATGACGAAAGTTATCTAGATGGAGAAAACCAGCGATACTTTGTTGAGAAAAGGAAGAAAAGTAATTTGGGTGAAGTGGCGACGGCTGTCACCCCGAATTTTAAAGAGTGTTTAGAACCGAACCGTGTTAGGAATATTAAGAGGAGTCTGAAAAGGCCACATAGCAGGGAACTGCAGGGTTTGTCTCCTATACCTAAAGAAGATAAGCTAGATGATAAGGTGAAACGTCGATTAGAATTTAACGATCGTTTACAAGATATGCTGTATGCTCCAGATTTCTGTAAGTAATCTATGGTCTATATTTTGATAACGGTCTATAAATTGACGAAAATTCTATAATAGTAAAAGAAAAATTCAATAAAATAGCCGTCAGTGGCATCGCTAGTGTTAGCAATAGTGATAATCATCAAAATGATAAATCCGTTTTAAGTATAAATGTTTACCTATTCTATTTACCTTGTCTTATTATAAAGATGATTCAACTCGAACCTGCCGGACGCTTTGTAAAGTAGGATATAGTTATAGGTAAATAGCACATCGTTTCATCGTGCAGTTAACGATACAATCTATGAAAGTTGAAAGTTTAGTGCTGTTTGTAGGCCAGATCGATAGTTAGATCTAACGGTGCAAGCGGGAATAATCTTTAAGTGGTAATGCTATTATCATACAAAATAAGTCTTTGTTTCTAGTAACGATACATTAGTTCATTGTCTAGTCACGTTGCTAATAAAAACTTTATGTGTACTTCAGATCTCGAGATATCAGAAGATAGAACGTGTTCTTCTTGCAATATTTGCATTAATTATGTGAATAGTTATCAAAGCTGAGACTAATTTAAAAGTAATTTCGTAATTTGTGCGACATTTTTGTTACTTTATGTTTGTGTATAAAATGGATAAGATCAGAAATGTGGGTAGTAAAAAGAAAAAGCATTTGTTTTAGGGAAAAAGTCGTATATGAAGTGTTTGAATCGGGACTATACTGTGGACGTATTTGATTACTTGCTGGCTGTCGAGACTAAGCCGCTGGATGTGCCCAGAACTTCTAGTATCACCAGAGCGTGTGTCATCAATTGGCTGATGAAAGTTAATGTAAGTGTAGTTTTTATTATTTTCTACCTTCAAAATGACAAATATAGTGCAAAATGCAAGGCACTGTTAATTCTTAGAATAATTATGTAGCAAATATTCGTTCTACTCTGAAATTAACGATAGCCGCCTAAGTAAGTAATCCTTAGCAAGTCTTATCTATATTTTGAGTATCAAACTTTGGGCTGTCTGATTTATCTAGCACTCTTGTATTAATTTGATTATAACGCCTCAAGTTGGTTTTCTGGGTGGCTTTTGTGTTTTTAAATAAGAAAATTGTTAGATAGAATCTAAAGTTATGTCTATTTTTTAAAGTTTGAAATCGAAACGACACATTAAATTTAGTTTAATTTTATGCTTCATTATGCTCCTGATATTTATATATCTTTTCACTTAGACATTTTGCATCTGGATGCCTTTATGTAGCTTTATAGTTAGGCGCTGCAAATTTGAAATTGTATTTTATTTGAATCTTGTGTGTTTAGTTGCTCCCAAACCGATTGTAATTTAACGTAACAGAATAAAATTTTCTTATCAAGGAAAATTCGAAATTTGAAATTTTATAAATAAAAAATACTAAAAGATGAAAGAAAGATAGAAAAGTTTTATTATTTCGCACTCAGATACATACATACATAGTACAAGCATAAAAATATTATACTTTATACATAAAAATTAATGTTAGCATCAGTGTGGCAATAATGGTGACCATTCGGCTTCAATGCTCTGGTACCAACATTGCTGATAGCAACCACCAGCGCCGATTTTCAGTGGCCGCCAAAGCTGACGTGGCATAACATGCAAAATGCTCAAGGGGCCTGGGCCCGACTACCTTTGAGAAATGTGGTCTCTTTCTTTCTATTTTCATAATTCCCCGTAATGTATTCCTATCGAAAATAAATTCAACAGCTGACAACAACTTACATACTTTCAGGGAGCAGTTGGGAAACCTTCAACCATCCAGTCAGCTTGCTGGTACCTGGACTCCATCTTGGGGACAAGTTCCATTCAGCTGAACAAGTTGCAACTAGTCGCAGCCGCCTGCTACTGGATAGCGCAGAAGATCCAGGGTTCTGTGACTTCTGCAGCCAAGCTTGTGAAGTGTTCCAATAAGGCTTTTACTGCTGAGCTGCTGCTGGATGCTGAAAAGGCAATTTTGAATAGATTGGTAAGGATCTTATTTGATGTTCTTACTAAGAACAAAATAGATTAATGATTCATCTGAATACTATTTTTGTATAGACTTTAAGAAACAGTAAATTCGCTTGTTCTATCAACAAACGTCGACCTAATTGGCTATGACAATTTCAAAGGAATTCATTGTCTAACTAATGGGTTATGAATTATCTTTGCTGATAGTACAATATGTAGGTATATTATTTTCTTAGTCAAGTTCTTCATTTTGTTATGTTCAATACATAAATTCTTGTACTTTGGTGAGTAAGAGTTCTAAATTACAATAGTTTCTTGACCTCTTTTCTCATTTTATTGAGTTCTGGTAGTATTAACACCTCAAAAGTTCGTCAAACATTTTATTTTAACAAACTAAATAAAAGCAATCTTGATCAGTAATATGTCTGAAGTACGCCATCAATTGGCTGTCATTTTTATACAGTAACGTATAAGACAGTAAAGTAAAAGACGGGTTTCAATAACGGGTTACTTAAAAGCCTATTTTGCACCGAATTGCAGTAAAGTTATTCTTTATTTTATCTTCCATTTTTAGAGATTTCCACCACAACCGATAGTGCCTCAAGAATACATAACGTATCTCTCGTGGTACTGCGACCAGAACCACGGCGAGGAGATAGAAGAAGCTGCCACGTTCCTTTGCATGTGTGGTTTGATGGTGGACAAGGTGCTCTGCGATGAGTTGCCATCAGTCATAGCTGCGGCTGCTGTCAGGAATGCACTGATCTTGCTGCAGAAGAAAGATCTGATGAGTCGACTGCTAATGTGCCATGTGTGAGTAGGTTTATTGTACTATCTGTAAAACAAGCTGGTAGTCAACCTGATGATAATTTGGTAGGAGGTGAAAAGGGAAACCACACATTTAGCTTAATTGCTAAAACACGACACTTATGGTAATTATATTACTTTTAATTTAAGTAATTAGTGGCTTTTAAAAATTTTAATCGACTCAATTAATTTTAGGTATCTAAAAAAGTTTTAAATTGAGGTTGAGATAAAGTCAAATCAATTACTTATTTACTTCCTATATTGTTAGACCCAAGATGACTTAGCAAAATGACATGAAAATCCAGAATGTAATTAAATGTTTTATTTTTAAATCATTTACAGATACAAAGCAGCAGAAAAAAAGGCCGGCACGACAAAAATATCCTTCACATGCTCCATCCTTCGTCGATCAGTTCGGGCGGTGTCAGCTCCTACTTACGAATATAAAGTGCCTCTCGAACACTATGGAACTGCGCCAAGCTATATCGCCCAAAGGATCATCACAGCTGCCAATGAATTCACACTTCTGGATGATAGAAGAAATTGGAATTAGGCTTAAACCTCCCAGACCGCAAGCATTTGATTGTTAACCTGTTACAAACTTGCAAGTTACAAACTGCCAAGTTACAAACTGCCAAGTTGCAAACTGCCAAGTTGCAAACTGCCTCTCTGACTGAGGACGTTACGTATCATTTTCAAATTGTATCATTGCAGGTGCGCATTATAATGCTCGGTGGCGCGAAACTGACGGTTTTAAGTTTTGTGCACCTTATTTTCTTTAAAATACGGTCGATATTTGATTGACAGTAATTCAAATTTTGTGTGATTCCATAATGGAATTACTCTCTCACTTCCACTATCTGTAACGTCACATTAAAAGCGAATGCTCGCGGTCTCGAATCACCTTTAGGATAATATTGTAATATTTAGTTAAATGTGAAAAACCAGTGCTTCTAAATAGAATTACAAATGTTGCGGCTAAAACCAGGAGATCAATCTCTCCGATTTATACCTGCATGAAGCCTATATCCACATATTCAGTAAAGCTGCTGGAGGGCAGAAACATGCCCAAGACAAAAGATGTTACTCATTATTTCTTTTGTTAATTTATTTTACTGTAACTTTAAGTACTAGACATTTGAATATTATATTGGACTAAAGACAAACTAGACTATAATACTGACTTATGACTACCTTAATGACATGACTGATATTGTGAGCTAATAAGGCTCCACACAGGTGCGTTCTTATCGGTCGATAATATTGGATGTGTTATTGCGATAACGCATTCCAGCAGCGTTTTTATTGTCCGTTAATTAAAACTGGACGGACTTACAAATTAAATACATACACCTTTATATTGCAGCAGTGTGAAGGATCGCATGCGTCCCTTAATCTTTTTTTCCAAGAACTCTTATCGGGATATCACAGGGTGGAGGTAAACAGCGTTCTACTTCTATTATTAAATTAAAGTTTGCATTTGGAAGCAAGCGTCAGCGTAAGCGCCCGACGTAAGTTTACATATTTTCATACAAAAAAAGATCCGCGTTCACACGTGATGATTGCTTTGAAAAGATGCCGTCACCTGCGCTCCGGTACGCTCCGCTTCCTGTCAACCGCGACCCTAAAGCCTTTTATACGCACACTAACATATTACATAATTTCAAATGTTTGTTTGTTTTGCTAGTGCATTTAAGCTTACAGTGTTCGTTTTCTTCATATATAATTCGGGTAAAGACCTCCTCTTTTTTATTGCAACGTTCTCATGGGGTCCTCCAACATGGCCCTGCTCTTATAACAATATATTTAGCCCATCGTTTAGTTGGACCGCCAACTCTTCTTTTGCCTTTTCGCCTTTTACAAATTATCGTTTTTATGGTTCATCTATTAATCTTTAAGCCTTCTATAGCCTCGTTGTCATCGTAGCAGTGTGTAATTTTGTAGCCGTCCTTATACATTATAGACTAAACAGGTATCGCAATGTCGCATCCAGTATTATCAACCGATAATAACGCCCCTGTGTGAGAGAGAGAGCCTTTAACATTGTAAATAGCAGGATTTAGGATAATTATTAATTAAAAATTAAAGTAGCTTAATCTGTTTGAATCGAGAAGTGAAAGTAACAAGCTAACGAAATAAAAACAAATTCTCGCAGAATATTTCAAGTAAATAAAAAATATAAAATTTCCAATTACAATATTAGCTTTTATTTTAATCTTTCAGTTCGTGAAAGATATCAAAAGATCCTAAAAGGCCTTATTAGATGTAAAGTTTTTTATTACTTCCTTAAATAGTAGCTGACAGACGTTGTCTCGTCTAAAGTTAGATAGGCAATATAAAATTCTGTAAACAAATGGATTACATAAAAAAAAAAACTTTTTGAAAATTGCTGCCGCTGAAACTATAATTACTCAATCTATATTGTTTTTTCAAAATGGAAATACCTAATTGCCTTTTTTATTTTATAAAAAACCCCCGATATCCTCCCGCACTAGGAACAACTTCTGTGTCGCGGGGGAGTTCACAAGCAAACATGTCACACACACAGAGTACACCCAGAGTGAAAACTAATCCTTGCGAATCACACAAAGATTTGTCCAGCGCAGTTAAAAGCGGCGACGCGACCGCTTTACATAACGCCAACCGTGCACTCAAATTTATTATTTAATATCATATTTTAAAAAAGTTTTCAAAGATAAAGCTGAGTCACAATACTGTAAAATACCATTACCGTGGCATAGCCCACAACGTGCACTCCATCCCGCACCTTTTGCGCTTGCACGCTATCACGGATGCTCGCATCGCCATATTATCTATTATTTCGAAATGTCACTTACTTTCGAAGTAGGTACATGAGTTGTTCCTACTTACCTATTTGTTTGAATATTATTTTCTTTGAGTTTTTGTCGTAAATTCGTTTTGGTTGGTTTGGTAAAAGATAGTTAAGTAAGTACATGAGTTGTTTCTACTATTATTATTTTGACATTTGATTTACGTCAAATCATATAGGGAATGGTACAGGTACACCCAATATTATGTACAAAGAGGCGTTATAGTAAATATAGAAGGACCTGTGCCTTACGGCCTGTTTCCTTATATTTTATTTCACTATTGTCGTTGTTGTCCCTTATCCCCGTATATGTATGTAGTAAAAAAAACATAAAACGACATTTACGCGGACGAAGTCGCGGGTAACAGCTAGTAATATTAAAACAAAGTCTCTTTCCGCGCTGCGCCTGCCTGTCAGGTAAACTCAAAAACTACTGAACAACTTTTCATGCGGTTTTAACACAAGATAAAGTGATTCCTGAGAGAACTGCATATAATTTATGTCTAGGTTTGAAGTGCCACACGGCCTGAAGCTAGAAAAAGTTAATCAATAAATTATTCATAATTTTATACTATAAACCTTACTAATATTTGTAATAATTTGAAGCAAAGTATGGTTTTGCTATTCCTTTTTTCCTTGAATACTAATAGTTATTAATATTATAAATGAGAAACTAACTCTGACTGTCTGACTGTTACGCTCTGAAGGTTAAACTACTGAAACAATCTTGATCTTTTTTTCTTTCTTTCTCTGTAAAGGGTCTTTCAACAAGGACGGATAAAACATGATGTTGACGAAAAAGAGATAGTAACGAAATTTATTTTTTATTTGAAAGGCCCATTTATGCCATTATGGATGGAATATGACATCGTTCAAATGTCCGCCGCGGCTTCGTACAGTGGCACGAATCCGAAAGGTCCAATTTTTAATGACTCTGCTGCATATATCCGGCTGAATCTGAGCGATAGCCTGCGTTATGTTGGCTTTCAGGGCAACGTGACGGTCGATTGTGGCTAATAAGTATAGACCTGCGACTTCAGAAAACCCCTCAAGAAAAAGTCTAGCGGAGTCAAATAATACGATCTTGGTGGCCAACTCACGTAACCTCTGCGAGAGATAACCCTATCCTCAAACCGTTCATGCAGAATGTGCATTGTGTCGTTCGCTGTGTGGCAAGTAGCGCCATATTGCTGGAACCACATGTCGTTCACGTTCATATTGTTCAATACAAGCCAAAAAAAATTGTTTATCATTGATCTGTAGCGCTCGCCGTGGACGGTGATGGCCCGGCCAAGGTCGTTCATTCAACCATTCATCCAAAAATGTGTCTCGCTAAAGATTATTTTTTTGCACTAACACAAAAGTGCAAAACGCTCATTTTGATAATAAAGTTTTATCATTTGCACATGCTGCTCAA
This sequence comes from Hypena proboscidalis, assembly GCA_905147285.1. Classification (NCBI taxonomy): domain Eukaryota; kingdom Metazoa; phylum Arthropoda; class Insecta; order Lepidoptera; family Erebidae; genus Hypena; species Hypena proboscidalis. The sequence goes on from LR990147.1 coordinate 7,535,924, forward strand.
CCGTGTAACTTGCCATGGTGATTCGGCATCAGTGACTGAATAAGAAAAAACAGATTTGATAGATGCCGCCATAGCAAAATAGCCGCAACAGATTAATATCATCAACCCGCTCTATTTGAAAGACCCTTTATATAAATTGGCTTTGTATAGAAGATATGATGAGAGATGAGAGAAAAATTGGTGAGACCTAAGGAAGAATATTCGCTACTTTTATCAACTTAACTAATTAGCGGGTGAAGCCGCGCGTAGACTCTAGTAGTTTTTTTAAATAAATTCCATGTACGTCATAATTTTTTTAATGCGAGAAACCCGCTTTCTGGTGCCTTCATTTTAAAAAAATAAATAAATTCAAGGATAAAGCTCGTCAACCGGTTGGGTCTTGGAAAATCCAACATAACAAATTATATAAATGCCAGTCTAGTAAAAAAAGTATTATGTCATGGAAAATAAAACTCTATATTCACACAGTAAGCTTTAAATTGCATTGCTATTTATGTAGTGACGGATTTGTAAGGGTCAAGTTACATGGAGTAAAGTGTTAGCTTGTATGTTACTGTCAACCGCCAAATACTGCTTTTTATTTAATGGTTTGACCAAGATCTCACCTGATGGGAAGTAATGATGCGGTTTATTAGCTGCTAGATCCAGGTTGTACTCATGCGGAAACACAGACTCGGGTCGACATTCCACTCTTTGGCAGTTCGCATAAGGAATGTCGAAGCGAAACTCTTGGTAAGTATTTGCCGGATATCTGCCATAGAACGATGCTGGAGTGCAGTTTGTCTCGTCATCCGATAGTGAAATAGGGACAGAGAAATGAGGTTGTATAGAAATTATTAGTTTTACCAGTTAATCCTAAAATGACCTAAACGTTATTGGTTCCTAATTGGTAGAGGTTGACGAATATATAACTCGTATAGTAAAAACCTCAAAACTGATATCTCTTGAAGAGTTTTGAGGTTTTTACTATACGAGTTTGGTAAATGCTAGGTTATTAAATGTTTTCATAAAGAAAAATAACGCTGTACTTAACTATTTTATACAATCTCATATTTCACCGATTATTATGAATAAAAAAAAACTAAACAAAAAAGATATGACTTTGAATAATAGTGTAAAAGTTAGTTAGGTTGAAAAAATATAGGAAAAGTAATAAAAGTACAATAGATGTTTATTGCTACCAACCTTAGGAAGTTGAATGCTTCGAATTATGAACATTAGTGACAGAGTAGTTAGGAATTGTAATTGTTAGGATGAAAATGTTAGATTCAAATCATTTATTTTCATGGGCTCCAGAAGGCGCTTGAACACGTCTAAATATTACAAACAAATGATATAAAAATAAATTATATTAAGTAAAATTAAATTATACTGATTACAATTATTTGAATAACCGCGGCTTAGGTTAATTTTAATCCAACTGTTTAGAATCAGATTAAAATCAGCTGGTGAGAAACTCATGTGCACCATCTTTTCAAATGAAATGAATAAAATATAACAATTATCATACATATTGAAAGTCACATAAAAAAAAAGTTCATTTCCAAGTTCTATTTTCATTTATGTAGTCTAAAATACTGTAATAAGCTTTTTGAGATAATCTGATTTTATTATATTTCTTAAATTTACCTATCGATAATTCTACTGCGTCTAATGGAAGTTTATTGTAGAAGCGTATACATTGACCTGAAAACGAGTTAGAGATTTTATGGAGCCTAGTAGTGGGCACAGAACTTTAGATGAACTTTAGCGCACCCAACACAGAGTCATACTTCACGACTGAACGCTGCTGTCTCCAAAAATACAAACAATAGCTTAGTTTGGGAATCAGTAACAGTACTTTTCGTTTAAAACATGTACTCGTGTCAATTCATACGCAAAAATTGTGATTAATTTGAGTCAATAAATGCTTTTATTTTGTTATTTTTATATGATAGCTGCTCATACTTAACTGCTGTTAAGTAGGAGCCACTTACGAGTACGAGCTGCCCACAGCCCGCACCATGTAAGCCAACCAATATTATCTTGTTTACTCGCCATTCGTTCATTGTCGGTGGTTAGTGAGTACGTACCTACGTGAACTCTGCACAGACGCATCTTTATCTAGTGTTTTAAGTAGACAAACGTAATCTTTAACTTATCAAGTAAAAACTATAGAAGTAAATATTTACAATGTGGTTAATATTGGGTAAGTAGATATAATATATTATTATATTCCGATGAGGAATAATTATTGACCTGAGCTAAAAATATATTCTGTGAGGTTATTCTAAGTCAGGTGGATCAAGATGAGAATTGCCCAATATAATCTACATTATATAATTCGCACATAAAATCTTACCGAACTATGAAGTTTTAAGGTTTCAAACGATATTTTATGTGAAAGATCTATTTGCATCACAAAATAATAGGGGCTAAAGTTGAATTTACTTCAACATGTTTGCCATCTTGTTTTGTGCTTTGTGTTTATAAGTCCCGTAAACCATAACATTGGTTTCATTTGAATAATGAGCGTGCTATAGTGGAGATTCTTATAATTTGATAAATAATTGGCTAGAATAGAATCTATTATCTTATTGTCAATCTAGTCTACCCATTACATTTATTCCTACTTTCTTTTTATATTACTCTCTGTGCATTCATCAATTGTTATTATAATTGCAATTTTACTAGCACTTCAATTCAACATTTCAATATGTTTTGTTATAATAATTATAATTGTGTTTTAATTGATGGTATAATATTATTATATCTTATAAAATTACAAAGCAAGATGTTTGATAAAACCTGATTTACCGTATTCGGTTTTTCCAACAACACCTGACCAGTCTCTTGGGTTTATCCAAAACACTAAGGCCTTATTGAAACAAACTTCTTAATCCACCATTTTATTAAACCCGTATTCACATCTCTCTCGCTCTCGTTCAATGTTTGGTAAGGACTAAGAGAAGGAAACCTTAGCTTAGCGCTAAACTTGAGTTTACCACGTTGTTGATGAAATCGGCACAAATGTTGAGTTTCTCTCCATTTATTTAGTTTTGAACAAACTCGTTTATCATGTTTATTTTTTATAAGATTAATATTTGTGTTTTGTTAAATGTATCTATGTATTTTTATACAGATACGTTGGTGTATGCTCTTATACGATATTCGATGTGATTCCTTGCCGGGTTAGTGTTGAATGATGACTGCTAATACCGTGTAATTTTTCAGGCTTGGTAAGCTGTCTACTTATACACGTTGAGCTTCAGAGTCAACTCTATCCGCCAGTCCAGCCAGGATTCAATCCAAACAACTTATACTATTCTGATAGATTCAATGTGCTTCCATTACAAAATCAACAATCACAATCACTACCTTCTCAAGACGTTCTAGATTCAATTTTCAACTCGCCCCTCAAGAAGAAGGTTGATGTTGAATTTGAAAAGAGCAAAGAAGTGTCCGTAAGTACGATTTTAGAAACTCCTTCAGGAACACCATTAATACCTAAGGTTGCATCACAAAGACCTGTGTCTTTACAGAGACCGCAAAATGGACAGGCAGCACAGATTGCTCCTAGCAAACAAACATCAGAAGGACCTGCATTACAGCCTACGGTACCAAAAGGATATAACGGACTTTTGTACTCCGTAACCAATTTTGGGCTCAACTTTTTGAATGTGAGGTCAATTTATATTACTCAATAAATACCACCAGACTGAAGATTTTCATAAGATTGATTATCTTATGAAAATCTTCAGTCTAAAGAGAAATAAATAAAATATCTTCTGTGATTTTAATATTTTGCTTTAATTCAAGAGGTATTATGTTGTGATTCCTTGTAATTTATCTACAACCAATTTTAGAGACAATTACGATTAAATTAAGATTTTGCATTCATTTTGACTTGAATTAAAGTTTAGCAGTGCATGCTAAAAAATGAGAAATATTTAACTGTCTGTAATATTAACTTTTAAACTTACGCGTTGCATGATTAAATAAAATCTAACGGGAATTAACGCGATCATGCAATTATATACCGTGAGGCGATTGAAATTCGTAAACATAAAAATTTTAATCGGGGAGATGGGTATAAATTGTCTACCGCGTGGAATCCAGTGATTATAAAAGCAAAACCTCGCTTTGATTCGCAGTCGGTGAAATCCGCGAATCCGGACACGGTCAGTGTAGCGTGTACTGGACTTTATAATGAAAAAAGTTGAGGGTAGACAGAAAATCATCGCCCTCACGAACGGAGACGACGCGCCGCTAGAACCAGTTTGCTTGCGAACATGGCCAGTGTAACCTGTTAGCCGAAACGTCATGTCTGTAATATGTAATATGCCGACAGGAAAATTGCCGTAGTAGCAGGAAATATGTAATTTTTCCCGGTAGATGTCGATAGTGCGTCCCTTTCAAATACTTTTGAATAAATTATGATCTAAGTTTGGTTTTATGAATTGCAACTTTATCTTTATTATGATAATTATATTTTGTGGTAATTTCAGAACGTCAACCCTGGTAACAATGTGGTGGTGTCACCATATTCTATCACAACCCTCCTGGCTCTGCTGCAGCAGGGAGCTTCAGGGCAGACTGAAAAGGAGCTATCCTCAGTTTTGAATATGCCACCTCCAGCGTCAGCAGCTGCCTATGCGGAGATTTCTAATGATATAAAGGTAAAAATTTCAAATAAGTGACATCAAAAAAACCGGCCAAGTGCGTGTCGGGCCACGCGCAGTAGGGTTCCGTAGAAAAATATTTTTAATTTTACTTTTTAACTAAATGGCGTCCTTCAGAAAGGAAATGTTTGTAGTACACGAAACCAGCTAGCACGTATGACGAGATGTATGAATGTCGAGGAAGCGAAAGAAGTATGTAAGGAGCGAAGCACATGGCGTTCCATCGTCTCTGCCTACCCCTGTGGGATAAAGACGTGATTTTATATATGTATTATGTATGTTTATTTATGTTTCAAGAATTTTGAACGAAATATTTTGAGTAACTGCATCTGACATTTCGGACCCCTATTCCTCTTGAACTAATGAAGTGAACTTATCCGCTATAGTTTTCCTTTAAAGTTCATAACATGTACTACCGACACAATTTTTTTCAGATTTTGGGATCCAGTAGTATAGCTTTTAGAGGGGGGGGGACGCCCTACTCGAACAAAAATTTGCTCTTTAAAGTTAATTATCTCGCAAACAAATCTCTAAATCAAAAAACTGTCTTAGCAACCCCTAAACGTTTTTAAAAGGCCTATCTAACAATACCCCACACTATGGGGTAGGCGACAAAAAAAAAAAACATCCCTACTTTACATGTAGGGGAGCTACCTGAAAAAAAAATATTTCTCCAAATTTTATTCTACGACTTTCTTTGTTTAGTTAACATACATGTTCATGCAAAATTTCAGTTTTCTAGCACCAACGGTTTCGTCGCTATGCCGTGGACAGACGGACAGACGGACATGGCGAAACTATAAGGGTTCCTTGTAGGTACTACGGAACCCTAAAAAAGGGCTATAATATTGCGTTGCTCATTCAGTCGATAGGTCAGGTCGATATTCAGTGTTGTTTTATATTAGTAATTATGGATATAGGCTTTCATTTTATTCCAGTTGAATTGGAATAAATAAACCGAAAGGCAAAAAAAAAATGTTTACTTCTTACTACCTGGCGTTTTTTGTGCACTACACGATACAAAGTGAAACTCAGCACTCAACTTAACACCCAAAATTAAAAAATAACATAGTGGCAGAAATGGCCAGCGCACTTTTGACCACAATTCGTAAATCTTGATTTCCCTACTTGTCAATGTTAACGGAAGGAAATCATGTTTTCATATTTCTCTTTGTAAAATCTTCTGACTTCTATCCTGTCCTCCATAAAGTGTAAACCACATTTTCTTTTGGTTTCCAGAATCGCAGAACTCGAAATATACTCAGAACGGCAAACAATGTTTTCGTAAGTAATAACTTCATTCTTGATAGTGAGTTCAAGAGGATAGCCGAAAACAACTTTGATAGCAAGATCACTCCGGCAGTATTCGGCAATCCTGATAACGCAGCGCGACAGATCAACAATTGGGTTTCCAAGGAAACCAACAAGAAAATCGATAAAATCATTTCTGCAGGTGAGCGAATTATTGTGAAATATCGCGAGGAAACTCGCATACTTGAGAGTGCCATAACACTAGATTCTACTCCAGAATGTGTGAAGTCTACCGACTCGAACTTGGCCAGCGTGGTAGACTATGGCCTAACGCTTCTGCTTATAAGTAAACATACAGGGCTGCTATTATTTAATTATTTCTTTAGTTTCTGCATTTTCGTATTCTATTGTCTAATCTGATTGTACCAATATAATAATATTGTTTGCGAGGTTCAACTTGGACTTGACCATTATTTGATTAGAACTAACTAATGAAGATATAAAGACACAGAGACAGGTCTGAGTGGAAATAAATGGGTTGATGACGCACGTGGACCAGTTTAATGATCATTTTCCGCTACGAAACAGGTGTCGTCTTCATAATTGTTATTATTTGTGTTAGTTATTATAGGTTATAGTGAATATTCTAATCTTGAATAACTTGTATAAAAAATCTCAGCGGCATTTAGTTTCAAACTAATATTAAAAATTATGAACTATGTATTCGCTTCGAGTTGGCCAAATTTTCCCGTCCCAACTTCTCTATATCTGAGCTCTTAAAAACCCCTTTTGACTGTTTTGACCAGAGAGCATGCATTTAAATATAAATAAATAAATAATAAATATCACACTACATACACACAACGCCGTCTAGTCCCAAACTAAGCAGAGCTTTTATTATGGTACTAGAATAACTGATACTAATACATATATACTTATCTTTTGTAAATACATACTTATTATACATAGAAACACCCAGACTAAGACAAACCCCCATGCTGAAAAAAGCGTGGGGCGCTCTGTGCCATATTTTTCGTCTATCGAGCAACCCACGCTTTTTTCAGCTTATATTAGGAATTATTTTTCACTTTTCAGTAATAAGTACTTTAAAAGCGTGTTTTTTAGTCTTTTTAACTAGAGAGAACTATAAGTTTAAAATGACATTGTTGCCGTGCGCGCGTTCCTGATAAAGTTTAGAAATATATGCAATTTGACAGCTTTTACCCGGCTTGGGGAAAACTTACTACGAAATTTGACAGTCGAATTGTTGCAAAAGTATAACCGTAAATTTTCTTCATATTACATCTTGACATCTATTATCTCTGGTTTTGACCATGCCATTTTTGACATGTTGGAAGGTTAGGCAAAAGGATAGGCATGAGATAGAGATGCGGCACAGGAAAAAAATTGCCATCTTAAAGCAACAACCTAATAATACCTCGGTGTTTATATTGATTAGGTAATCATTTTCTCATAGCACCTAGGTTACATATGATCATAAATATATACATGATATCATGCCTCCCATTGGATAGGCAAAGACGATGGAATGTGCTACGCTCCTTGCTCTTTTCCTTCCTCAACATTCATACATCTCGTCGTACATGCTCACCGTTATATTAATCATACTTTCCTCTATTTCAGATGCAATAGATACTGCCACTCAAGCTGTCCTCGTGAACGCGATTTACTTTAAAGGCATATGGGACGTTCCGTTCAGACCTGATGCGACTATAACTAGAGATTTCTTCCTCAACAATGGACAGACTAAGCCACTTCAATTCATGAGGACCAGACAACATATCAGGACGGGCACCGATCCTGCCACTAATAGCTTCGTTGTTATGTTGCCGTTTGAGGTATGACAATATTTTTTTTCTTTAACGACGACGTATTTATTTAACTGGCCAATGTTAAGACGCAGCCATAATAAAAAAAATTGATTTAAGGACAGAGCCAGATTACGGGATTTAAACATTTTATAAATACATTCCGTCTAAGTATTAAATAATGGGGGTGCATGAAAGGAGCCCCCCCGAGTGACGTACACAACGATTCCCTACATCCGGCGCACCCTGGGCAATTCGCGAGTTCTCCAAAGCAAATTGGCTAATCCTTCCACCACGATGGCAAGTCAAAATAAAATTTGACTTAGCCATCGACACGACGAAGAAGAAGATTAAATAATGTACGAGTTGACAAGTGGGCTCCGAAACACTGAAAAAAATATATATATGCATTTTCTATGAAAGTTAATAATTACGATGGTTTTTTTTATCTTAATTGCTAAATACGCATTCGTATTTATGCATATTTAAAGGGATCTTGATGCATATTTGCATGTTTATTTTGGGGATTTAACCCCCAGTTTACAGGTTTTAGACAAACCTTACTGGCAGGATACGCATATAACACACATAAATGAAAGTGACAGCTGTGTTCTTTTTTCAAGTGTAACTTGTGTCACTTTTAAATTTGGTCAGCTTATATTTTATGGGTCGGATGAGATCTAAATAGAACTTCAGAAAATGGTCTCAGAATAAAATGAATGTATGTATACCTATAATATATCTGTACCCTTATCTATATATTATATAAAAATGAAACCCGTTTTTCGTTGTCACGACATAGCATGAAAACGGCTTGACCGATTTGGCTGATTTTTTTTGTAGTTTTCTAATAATCTGTACAAGGATCTTACGGAAAAAAAATTAAAAAAAAAAAGTATTCATTTTTGTATGGATAATATTATAGATTCCAGTTCAAATTGAATAGGTACGCATACATAAGATATGTCAGCTATACAAAATAAAGTAGTGCATCAAATTTACGCTAAGGTGGCTAAGGCGGTACGAAGTTCGCCGGGTCAGCTAGTACCTAATATAGAGGTGACGTATTTTGTTGAAAATTTTAAATGAAATATTATTATTACCCAGAGTTTATAACAAACTACCAAAGAAATTATTAGAAATAAGCCCACTAGATAAATTTAAAATTAATTTGAAAAAAATGTTTATTAGTAAAGTTTATTCCAGTGTTAAAGAATACTTAGATAGAAAAATAATAGTTTTAATTAGTTATGTATCTTATTTCATGTTATAAAATCTTTATTATTTTAATATTGTTATTCTTATTCTTGTGTAAATTTTATAATTTGGTGTTAAAAAGTTTTTAAACAAATGATGATGAATAGATTTAAGTATGATCTTTTATTGCATGCCTTAGGGTGAAATATGGTGGTCTTTACTATTTTGTAACATCTATGTCTACCCATATTTGCAATTAAAATATTGAAGTTTGAAGTTTGTACAGTCAGCAACCAAAGTAGCTGACCACTGCAAAATTTTTAAACTTCTATACAACTCGCATTTTTTGCATTAAAAATATCCTTTTAATAAAAAGATGCACATATTAGTTGTAATTCATCCAATTACGAAAAAAATACGATTTTCAAAATTAAGCTACTTTGGTTTTTTTTTTGTGTTGCTACTTCTGTTGCTGAGTGTTCTTTAAACAATTGTTTTTTTTTCGATTCTCGCTTAAGACAAATCTTTGTGTGCATGAACATGGGGGTTTGTCTTAGTCTGGGTGTTTCTATGTATCATAAGTATGTATTTACAAAAGAAAAGTATATATGTATTAGTATCAGTTATTCTAGTACCCATATTACAAGCTCTGCTTAGTTTGGGACTATATGGCGTTGTGTGTAAGTTGAGAGATATTTATTTATTTATTTATTTTAATTGCAGCATAACCAGTATTTCATGATGTTTATAATGCCAGAAGAGGGCATCAGTAGAGCGCTGAATACTCTTACAAGTGAATATTTACTGAGCTACTTCGGTTTTCCCCTCGTGGATATTGAACTTGAAATCCCTAAGTTTTCTATCAAAGCGGAGACTGACTTGGTTTCATTATTAAGAAATGTAAGTACACTTGTCTATTACGCCATACTGAATGTATATTGTATACAAGGTGTTCCTCAAATATCTGTATATTTAATAAAATCTTCGAATAAGGTTTAATTGTTTCCAAAAACAAAATATACTCGTAGTCCTCTTTTTGTATTATTTTCAAATGATTTTAAATATGCCCAGCATGTGGCATTACCGAGGTAGACCCTGTGTAGCGCTAGGGCAATTCCATTAATCTCACTCGGTGTGCTGTATTATACTGCACGGCGTTGTCCTATCTCAGCGTGAAGTACGACGCTACGCGATGCGATACCAAACCAACGCCGCTGTTTCCATAGCAGCCGCCAAGTGCCATCGCGTGAAATGTATGGATCGTGTCGCGTCGTACTAGTCGCTCGGGTAGGACAACGGGTCAGTAGTGGAGGTCTGTTAGTATACTTTCTTCATGTCTGACTTTAATGTTCTTGGGAGTTGATTATATTTGTTCCTTAAATAATTTGTTTTATAAATCGATTGTCTGAAGTAATAAAGCACTTGGCTAACTTAAATGTATCTTGATTGATATGACATTATTTTATTTCAGATGGGTCTTCCAGCGATGTTTGGTCCATACGCTGAACTCATAAAACTCGGAAGTTTCCGCAACCAATCTCCTCGCATTTCGTCAGCTGTACATTCAGCTGTCCTATCTATAGACGAGCAGGGAGGTTCAGCAGCAGCCGCAACATCGTTTGCAGCAGTAGCACTTTCCTTTGACCAAACTCCCAACTACAAGCTGAATAAACCTTTCATTGCCGTTCTATGGGACACTCAGTCATCACTGCCGTTGTTTATGGCTAAAATTGAAGAGCCTTTACAATAAATAACTTTTAGTCTACTTAAGTTGAGTCACATTATAAATATTGCTTGGACAACTAAAAACAGATGCTGCTAAAAATATTGTATGAAATCATGTTGCAAAAGCATGCAGCGAGTAAAATAATGTTGCAAATAATGTAATTCAGAACATTTAAATAAAATTGCACGTAGAAGTAGCAGGTTAATGCATGGTTGCATTTGGTTATGTATCACAACAGGTTCGTAAATCCATTGGTTAAACACATATAACTGAAGAACCTTTAAATTCTCATGATAGAGCTTTGATATTTGTGATATTATAACCTTGTAATTTATAATACTCACTTTTAGAATAAAGTGCTCAAAGGTGATAAAGTAAAATAATGAAAATGTTTTCATTTTAAGTAAAATTGTATCTAGTCCCATGAACATCTGAACTTGGACTAAAATATATAATATGCCATCTAAATATTTTTTTATTTTATTGTTGAAGTACTATAATATCCTTCGGGCCTTTTTACATAATTACATTTCATACCAGTCTCCCTTGCGGTAACTAGTATGAACTAAAATTTTATATTATATATATATTTTAAAATTTTATTCAGAAAATACTATTGTCAAAATGTCATAGTTTTGGAAAACTATAAAAACTTGTGATAAGCCTCCCGATTGCCGATGATACGTGAATTCTATTGTTTGGTAAATGCAATGGTTTCTCTGTAGTTTCTGGCATGATTAAGTAAAAGGTAGATTGTCGCCATGTAAGCCAACGGTTACCGCTAAGGATGCTTGTGTAGAGTGAGGTCTCCCAAATGTCATAATTATGTCACTATTGGCGGGTTGGCAATGCGGTCATTGAGTGTCAGTGAGTCTATAGAGGCACAGTTCCTTAGGGCGTTCTGAAGTAATTTTTTTTACGAGTCACATAGAATACAGTCTTGCTTATGGCTTCCCCCATCATTGGGCGTGCCCGATGGTCGGCCGTGTGGTCGCGCTGGCTGCACACACGTCATACGGCGTCGCGAGTTACTACCGTGTGACGTGATTTCAGCCGGCACGCCCACGCATCCAAAGATCGCGCACGCTTGATATGGTGTCAGCGTATAAACTTAATGGTTGGGATAAATCAATGTCTGCCAATAAACTTTGACAGACCTTACTCTACAGTGGCGTCAACTTTTGAAACAAAAAATATAGGCCATATTATTAAGTGATAGCTTCTGTAAGTTATGCAAGATGCGAGAAACAAGAAAGATAACTCGTAAACTGCTTCTTAGAATTCATTGTATGTAAATCCAAACTAAAATTAAGTAAGAGAAAGTAACTCTGTCCGTCTGGCTATTGCGCTTTTACGGCTAAACTACTGAGCCGGTCTTGATGCTAATTAGTATGGTGATAGTTCAAGTCCTAAAGAAGGACATAGGCTACTTTTAATTGACATTCCTAACACGGCGGGCCCCACGCAGTAGCTAGTATTAAATACATGCTAAATAAAAAGCAAACATGTTTGAATCAGAAAGTCTTATTTGAACTTAGTCTAAAATATATATCTACAAATTTCATATCACTTTGATTTTTTGAACTTATTAATGAACCAGTCGTCAGCAAATATCCTGAATTTTCCTTGGTACATGGTTTCCACTTCTAATAAAGATTTGCCTTCCGTTTCTGGCATTAACAAGTATAAGTATATTGTCCCGATGAAAGCAAAGATGGCGTATGTAGCGAAGACGCCTGTGAGTTTAAAGTTAGTTTCCAAGTCTATGAGGGTCTTTGCTCCGATGAAAGTAACCACGTAATTCCATGCTGCTCCAATTCCTTGGGAGGAACCACGACTCCTGAAAAAAGAGCTCTATGTTATTCCTCTAAGTATCAAAAAGGTAATTATTTAATTCTAGCACAAGGCATCTTACCAATCTTACCAGTCACGGGTTCTATTTCCGGGTAAGTCAAATGTTATTTTGGTTTTTTTCGTCACCTTTTTGTTACATAAATATGACCTCCATATAACAGGTGAAGTGTAGGTGTTATACACTTCTAACACACCTTTCTGGGTAATATAGGCGTGATGTTATGTTATGATGTGGTAATGGTAATATGGGCATTCCTGCTACCACTGAACAGTACATTACATTAGTACTTCGATAAAATGTTGTAGTGGTTCAAAACTAATTTACTGCCAATTAGGGTAATCGTGACCACTACTGACGTCATTAATTGACTAAATAATTCAAACTATTTAAGTAGCATAATTTAAATCATTGCAAGTAGAACGTCTATCACTATCTTAATTCAATGCTCAATATGTTAATGAAATAGACTCACCTGAATGGAAATATTTCTCCAAGCAAAATCCAAACAACATTCATGACAGTGAAGACAGCAAGTCCATAAAAGAAGATCAACGGCCAGAAATACTTCTCTTTTGGAAAGGTCTTTGGGTCATAAGAAAAGACGTTGTCATCCAAATGGGTGTAAGCATGGACACCGAGACCCGTGCAGCAGACGGCTGATGCAAACATGGCAAATATACCAAGTTTGCGTTTGCCCAGAAGCTTTATGCAGAAAATGACTATTACACTGCCAGCTAGAGTCAAAATGCCCACTGTCGACTGCAAAAGCAAATAAAAAGGATTATTTTTCGTTATTTCAAGGTTAAAATACCATCTACCGTGTTAATTAAATCAGGAGCCTAATTCGTCATAATATTTCTTTTAAAAATGAAGAGTTTTGTTTTGACTCATCTTTGTTTGCCAAAAACAAAGCCGCACGTGATGACTAAAGATAAACACATTTAACTGCAATTTATAAAAATGCATTTAACAAGGTAACCTAAGTAAGCGATGCTGATGCTTTTGCTTTAGCAGGCTAGCGAAAATCTACACCAATTTAGTCAATAATAGATCCCTATCAGATATTTCAGGAGTCAGTCAATATGTAGTTTAATGAAATACTTACAACAATAGTATTGCTATCACTATCCATGCCCATTGCAGCACAAATATTCAACATGTTCGGCTTGATGGGGTACAGACCACTCATGACGAAGAATGTGAAGTACATTATTGTGAAGAACAGCGGCCTCAACGTCTCCTTGCAAAGCATCACGATGTTGAACTTTATGAAGAATCTGTAAAATGTGTTGAGGATGTTAAGATTTTTGTGTCCAAAAAGTTTTAATTGGTTATTTGAATGCTATCTCTCTTATAGCTCATCAAAAAGATGTGGCTTAATTAGGTACATTAAGAGGAATCTATCGGTATCGTATTTCCATAAAAATAGATAAACTATACATTATATATTTTGCGAACCATTGTAACTCTATTTTGTGTGAATAAATTGATATTTCCAGTTCTTCCGTAATCGGATTATAACTTTAATGATATTATGAAGTCTTCACCAATTTCTAAAGACTTCGCATCTAAAACACTAAAATGTTATGCTTGTTTGTGGCCATTTACTAAAAACGGGTCACACAAACGGTTCTCTATTTTTATTCCTACGATTTTATATCATAATTTAACATTGCATAATGTTTATACTCCTAATATTAGTTACGCATAATTCTCATGCGTCATAACTTTTTTAATCATAATTTTTTAATCCTAATCACTATAAGCATAATATTTAAAACGCATACTATGCCAAAGCATAACTTTACTTACGCATAACGACGCATAACCATAACTATTATAAGCATACAAACTATATGCCGAAAAATTAACTACAAAAGTTTTAATAACAATATTACACTATTTTATACATTGCTATCGTCAAACTTGTAGGCGCATAAAATTGTAGGTAGAATTCTATTATTTTTTTATTTTCCTGATTGGAGGTAAGTATCACAAATTAATCTGACACTAAGTGTTTTGATTTGCTCTGTTGTTAAATAATTTTAAAGTGAAACCTAAGAGAAATAAAGTGAAAAATGGAAAATGAAGTGCATACTTTTATAAACAAAAGAGGGGGAATCAAATTAAATATGAATGGATTCATATACGAGAAAAATAGAGAAAATAATAACAAGTACTATTGGGTGTGTGAGTTACGGCGAAAAAACGAATATAAATGTAATTCTAGAATTATTACCAAACTAAACGATAACCAACAGCATGAACTATTGTCCAAAAAGCTACAAAGTCACAATCATGAACCAAATGCAGCCAGGGCAAAAGTAAGTTTTTAAAATTTTGTATTATTAATTTGCATACTAAGTAAGTAAGTAAAATAATATTCAAATAACTATAAATAACATAAACCTAACCTAACCTAATACCTATTTTTGTTTTTCTTGCATAGGTACCTTAAAATAATATTCAAATAACTATAAATAACATAAACCTAACCTAACCTAATACCTATTTTTTGTTTTTCAGGTTCAAACAGCTATCAATAAAATTAAAGATGATGCTAAATCAAATCCTGATAAAAAACCAATCCAAATTATAGCGGATTTAGAAACTATAACCTCACCTTCAGTCTTGTCTAATATGCCAAGCAAATTTAATTTGAAACAAACTATATACAGACAAAGAAAACTTAACAATAAGATAACTGAACCACAAGACATACATTTTGAATTGATGAAAGAAAATTTTCTACAAGAAAACGATCTATCAGGAAAAGAAAATGATAACCAGATAATAATTATTGATAAAAAATACGAGACAAATAGAAGAATAATAATATTCACAACAAAAAAACTTATTACTATACTATGCACGTCAAAGTATATAATGATGGATGGTACATTCAAAGTTGTACCAAAAATTTTTCATCAGCTTTATACGATACACGGATGCGTTCATAAGTCGCAAACATTTCCATTGGTATTTGCGCTATGCACCAATAAGGATAAAAACACCTATAATTTATTATTAACTTCAATAATTGATTACTGTGAGGCAAACGATTTAAATTTATCACCCAGATTTATAATAATGGACTTCGAAAAAACCGCACATATTTGTGCCAGACAAATTTTCGAAAACACAACTGTAAAAGGATGCAATTTTCATCTTGGACAAATTATATACCGCAAAATCCAAAAATATGGTTATCAAAAATTATACGGAAATGATATATCATTTGCCATGGAAATAAAATGTATATACGCCCTAGCTTTTCTGCCAGAAGACGACATACCAATTTATTTCGACGAATGGAGAAAAACTATATCTCCGCAAGCAGGTAATACTAATTTAATAGGTAATACTATTATTACTATAATTTTAAATAAATAATATGTACCTACTATACTTACTTATAATTATTATTGTTACAGAACAAATTGCCAATTGGTTCAATAATAATTATGTATGGGGAACTGTAAGTTCGCCTCCACTATTCCCTCCGAAAATCTGGAGTACATACCAACTAACACAAGAAGATATACCCAGAACGCAGAATTATGCAGAAGCGTGGCACAATAGATTTGCACATTTTGTAGGAAGGGACCATCCTGGATTTTATTATTTAGCACAGAAACTTACTCAAGAAATAAAACATCAAACAATTGAAATAGAAAAAATTGATATGGGGACAACACCAACACCACCAAAAAAGAAGAAATATACAGACAAACATAATCGCATTGAAAACATTATACATAATAAAATAAATTACCCATCGAAACTTGCCTATTTACAAGCAATTGCAAAAAACATAAATTTAAAGTAAATATACCATTGTTAATAAATAAACTAAAAAAATAAATTATCAAATCCTTTATAGCATGTCAATAATGAAATATTTATTACATGCATAATAATACCTACTTTTTTTAATTACTTTTGAAATTACGCATGTAAATTATGAATAAATACATAAAAATTCGTAAAGTACGTTTCCTTTATGCTTTTTGATCATTATTCCTAATAACTATTAGACAAATAAACAATATGCTTTACAACTTTATGCAGATCAAAGTTATGAATAAATGTAATAGGATATATAATATTTATGCTTAATAACACAGTATGCTAAAAACCAGTTATGGCACACTATTTTTATGACAAAGAAAATTATGCCTAATTTATTATGACAATTTTAAATAGGACAAAAATCATTATGAGTAAAAAAGGTACACCCACACAAACAAACACCTATTATAGTAGAACTTTTTAAGTAATAATTTTATATTGCATTACAACTAATAGCATAAACCTCTTTTCGCAGAATATCGTTTGTCATAAACTCATTTAGCATACATTGGAACCCATAATTCTGTAAGTCAGAATCATCTGTACGCATAATTTTGATATCCATAATAATCACAATGTATAATCATCACATCGCAGAAAGTTCAAAACCAGATTCATCTTTTGGCATATATTTCTTATCCATAACTATTTAAAAGTAGAACCATCATTTCGCATAATGCTTACAGCAAGAATCATCTTTTATGATTATTGCAACACTTTTCTAATCAGGCGTTATCATTTTTACTATTGCTATTTGTTGGAGGTAGTAATCACATGAATCATTATTAGTTGTCGGGTACCCTTTTGGTTTTTATATCCTTGCCCATGAGAGCATGTGCATTTCTGGCACTCGCCGGCCGCTGCCGCGGCACGCTCGCTTCGCTCGCTCGGCTCGTGCATAAGAGGTCACAGTTCTAACCTAACCTAACCTAACCTACGCATTTTTAAAGAAGAAAGTAACCCAATCTATATTATTCTAATTGAAATTCTATGATCTTCATAGTATGCCTAGTCAAATTATGCCAAATAATCTGTACTCTAAATGAACGTTATGCTAAATGAAATTATACAAAATTTTACCTATGCCAAAGGTAAATATGCCAATAAAAATTCTACTATCTTAAATGTATGCCATTCTAAATTCGGTCGTAAGCACATTATGCCTAAAAATATTTATGTCAAATATTTTTTATGCCTAATAAATGATCGACTAAAGAAGTTTCTGCGAAGTCAGTTATCCCAAATAGGTTTCGGAGTATCAAGTTTCTACCAAATAGACCGCACCCACTAAAAACACGATACTGATTGTTCCTTCTTAAATGCTAAGACGAAAGATACACGCGTCATGCCACGTTATTTGGCGCCGAGACTTACATTCAACTAATACATAAACTCAATGACTTCTTTTCATTACAAAATAGATTAAATTGAAGCGTCTGTGTTCTTAATGTCAAAATAACAATGATATTTACAGTTATTTGCACAATACCTATGCCTAAAGTCCAGTTTTAAAAAATAATATTGGTCCGTCTGTCCGCATCGGGTAATCTTTTTTTTTATTTTATTCTATATCATTTCAGGGACTTTTGAAACGCACAGCGTATGTCAGTCCCATCGTACCCTGAGCATTATACATATAACTATATTAACTATACTAGTCATCGGCTAATCTTCAAACGGCTGGATCAGTTTTGATAAAATTTTAGGAGCCAAAGGCGCGTAACATAGGTCAATTTTTTGCCATGCACCTACTAAGCAGACAAAACCGCGGGATAACGATAGTTTGTCTGTTTAATAGCGCTAATCTTAAGAACTCAAAATATTCCATTATAATAATTCTTTTTGTGTCTGGTAGACTAATTTTCAAAAAAGTTTTAAAAATTTAACGTTTCGCTAAAATTCCACGGTAGCTGGAAAGTCAGTTTTAAAAGGCCAAAAGTGCGAGAGCAGCTATTTCCACGCGGATGAAGTCGCGGACAAAAACTAAAAAACGTTAATTGAATTAAACAAAAAAAATAAAGTTCGGAGTTAAGTAAACACAAATTTACCTCTTTATAAAATTTATCTTATCATGTTCGCATTCCAGTTCAACCTTTGATTCAATATTACTTGAAACACCTTCTTTAACTTCATTATGGCATATAACACAGCAGTCTATGGTCTTGGAGTATGCCACCAGTTCATCAAACTCATCACGAACGTTTTCTGGTGTGGTCCAACCTCGAAGGTAGCAGAGAGATTTCAGTGCATCTTCCTCTCTGCCTTGAGCAAGAAGCCAAACTGGTGTGTCTGGTACCTAAAAGTAACATTTTAATGTTAATAAAAAATAATACTTACCTATATTATGAAACTTGAAGAGATTAGGATCTACGGTCCAGTAGTTTATCTTGATGAAAAATTGTGAAAAGATAGGTCTTAATCCTTGGAAAAACCATAGGCTACTTTTAATAAACAATTCACGTGGGTAAGGCCGCGGGCTAAAGACATGAAATATTTTTAGTATAAATTGATTGAATTGAATGTAAACGATTGATGCTGACATAAAATATGTCAGCGCCAATCTCAGTCTAGCCGAAGCCTTATCTATCACCTAGCACAAATTAAATATCTCACAACTTACACACAACGCCATCTAGTCCTAAACTAAGCAGAGCTTGTAATATGGGTACTAGAATAACTGATACTAATACATACATACTTTTCTTTTGTAAATACATACTTATTATACATAGAAACACCCAGACTAAGACCATCTCCCACGTTCATGCACACAAAGATTTGTCTTAAGTGGGAATCAAACCCACGACCTCGGCGTCGCAGGCAGGTGCACTACCCACTCCGCCATCCGGTCAATACAATGTACAAAGTACACTATTGTACTTTTCATTGTTGTAACTGTATTTTTTGGAAAATAAATGTATTATTGTTTATTTATCTCAGAAGAATGATGCTATAGAACATAAAATGTGTCGGCCAAATATATGTAAAGCAACCGCTTACCACAGTCGATGCCAGGACCATGTTGATGAGTGGTATCGAGAGACAGATGAGGGCTGCTGTCCGCCATGTTACTGCTGCTCCTAATAAGTACATGACTGATATTCCAATAGACAAAAACAGCTGCGTTATTGTGCATAAGGGCCCTCGGCAAGATGGTTCACTGAAGCAAAATATTAAATTCAGAATAGAAGCTCAGAAGCAAATATTTCGCCTGATAGA
This sequence comes from Hypena proboscidalis, assembly GCA_905147285.1. NCBI lineage: Eukaryota > Metazoa > Arthropoda > Insecta > Lepidoptera > Erebidae > Hypena > Hypena proboscidalis. The sequence continues at coordinate 7,555,514 of LR990147.1, forward strand.
ATATTAGAAAGAACGAAAGAAAATTATTAATACTATTAAAACCGACGTGAGGTGAAGACATTTTTATAATACCTGTTTTTGCATGTGTTTGTAATGTAAGAAAATAAAAATATTTTTCTTATTATTACGGGCTACTCACGTTATTATAGCCGGGATATGCCGACAAGTTTCGAATCCGCCCGTATTCTCAATAATAAGAAAATTATTTTTATTTTCTTACATAACAAACACATGCAAAAACAGGTATTATAAAAATGTAATAATTATATTAAGAAAACAGTGGCGGTTGCTCAGCTTTAATGCTGTTGAGTCTTGCATTTCTGCAAAACTTCCACAGCGCTGATTTTCAGCAACCACCACGCTTGACGGCACAAACCGAAAAAAAGGTACAGTAACATAAAAAGATGATAGTAACGTAAAATTTTATTAAGCTGAGTTCTTCTTCTTGATCTTATACCTATGTAAAATTCTCGTGTCACAATGTTAGTTACCTTACTCCTCCGAAACTACCAAATTTTATATGCATATTCAGTAGGTCTGAGAATCGGCTACTATCGATTTTTCATACCCCTAAGTGATAAGGGTTGTTCACCCTTAACATTTTTTTAAAATTTTTGGACAAAATTTTTTTGTTTTTATTTTTCTATAATGTGGCATTAAAAAATACATACAACCCTAAATTTTACCCTTTTACACCAACCCCTATTTTTTAATAGTCATTTTAGTAACCTTAGCGCTTTTGACAGTATGAACTTTTTAAATGTACCTTTATGGGGTTTGACATAACATTGACATAATGCGTGCTGCAAATATCTATGTATGCATAGTTAAGACAGGACAACGTCTGTCGGGTCAGCTTGTATAATATAAACCTCAGTACTTTGGCAATGTCAAAGCCAGGCAATATTAGTTTCAGGAAACATAACAACGTTTTCTTTACTAGCCACAAAACAGTCTTAAGTTCTAAACAAAAATCTAAGTCTCTATCTACTAGTAATGAATGATTGTTATGAAAATTTCAAGGTTGAGTTATAACTTATAACCTTTTAAGTTTTTCCTCGAATGTATTTAATTATTCATTCGATATAGGATAATATAACATGAAATAACATAACATAACATCACGCCTATATTACCCAGAAGGGTGTGGCAGAGGTGTACAACACCCACACTTCACCTGTTATGTTTAGGTTTAAGGGTGCGTCTGCCTTCCACCGGGCACAATTCCAACTCCGTGCTGCTATTGAGAATTACCTGACGGAAAGTTCAAAAATAACACTTTGCCGGGCATCGAACCCGATACCCCGCGGTGAGAGGCACATACGCTTACCACTAGACTATCTTTATAATGAAATAAAACTGTTTGAGCATGGCAAAAGTATAAATTAATAAATCAGACAATATACTTACGTAATTTCGCTCACATAGGAGAAAAGCGGTGCCTCCATAAACCCAGTTCCAAGGCCCAACAGCGCATTTGCCATGAACAAAGTCGTCAGATCCCATGCAAAGTACATAAGAATCCATGCTACTATATGAGGAATATTAACTAGAAACGTAGCTTTCTTTCTACCGAAATAGTCTACTATTGGCCCTGAAGCCAATGCTCCTAGTGGCTGGGCAAGGAATGGAAGACTGCCTGAAAAAAAAAGGTTGACGATGATAAACGTAAAATTGTTTATTTTTATAGCATTTAGCTATGCTTAGCAAATTATACTAAGAAACTATTGAAAAAGATATGGGACCGGCAGGATTTGAACCTGCGACCTTACTGCACACCGGGCAGTCGCTCTTAGCCATCCAGCTACGGTCGCCTCTTACCGGCACCCTAAATTTCTCAACTGTATGATACGTCATTTCGTGACGTCACGTTCATCCATTTGTTCCTATCTTAGGTAGGATACAAACCAACAAACCAACATGGCGAAGTTACATTCAGCACAAATGTTGTAACGAATAAACGTGTACGATATTTTAACATTGTTTATTTTTATAGCATTTAGCTATGCTTAGCAAATTATACTAAGAATGAACGTAAATGAAGACAGTTGTTACGGAGTACCCAAGCGATAGCAACAATCCCAAGTCAATTAAATTGAATCCGCGGAATGACTTCTAAAGAATAATAGGAACTCAATTGCAGACTTCGTTCTGCTTCTAACATAGGAGAAAATCTTAAAGGCAACCATACCAATATATATTAAAATCAGATTATGTCAAAAAGCTTAGCTAATGATTATAGAACTTGGAAATGAATTGCTCTTCTTATGTGACTTTTAATATGCATAATACTAATTGTTATATTTTTTTCATTTTAAAAGATGGTGCACATGAGTTTCTCATAAGCCCTTCTCATAATGCAATTCCCATCGGAGCTGGTCTTCATATTGATTTTAATCTGATACTAAACAGTTGGATTAAAATTAATCTAAGCCCCAGTTATTCAAATCATTGTAATTAGTATAATTTAGTTTTACATTATAATTTATTTTTATATTGTTGTTTGTAATGTATTGACGTGTTCAAGCGCCCCCTGGGGCCGATGAAAATAAATGATTTGAATCTTGAATCTTGGGAACCGTAACCTAGACCAACACAACGGAAGATAAAGGGTGAATGACACAAACTTATTTATATTCGACTAAATGATTATTACCAATTCACATTGTCTCTCAATGCTTGTAGTAATGCTCTTTGATTATGACGTACACATCAAATGGCTAGCAACTACAGTTGCCATACTAGAGTACAGATTAATCACGTTTGATGGTACTAAATTATTCAAATTTAAAATTTCCACCGATCAATAACCGGCTGATAAATTGCTGGTCTTTAACTTCTGATTGCACGAATGAGCGTTATCGAATATAAGAGTGCAAATGTTAAAACATTTGAATTGGACCTTTTAAACGTAAATGATCATGGGCCAGGCATATCTAGTCTTAAATTGGTACAACAATGCTGATAACTAATATGGCTTAGTTGTTGTCAAGTAAAAGACACTGGAGCATATAGCAGTGGTGGACGAAGCTGACTGTCATTACGATACAGAATTGAAATCATGTTGCGTACGAACTACTCGAAAACTTTGTGCACTCTCAAATACAAATAAAATAAAATTTTCACACTCACCGAACCAAGACGCTTGATTGTCGTCAAGCGAAAGACCTTTAGGTGCGTTGAGTAAAGGTGGTATTGCTATAGTCACGAAACTGACAGCCATGCCGATGTTGAAGAGGAGCAGGTTCGGTGCCATGCTAGCTACGAACTGTAATAAAATGATTTATGGATTAAGTTGTATATTATGTACATGTTTATTTTAATCCCCTACGGCCTACGCAAAATGAGAAGGATGGCGAATATACTACGCGTTCAATGCAGCGATAGCCGAGTGGGAGACCGTAAGACTGCGAAGTCAAAGGTCTCGAGTTCGAACCCACTGCACACACATGTCAATAAATCGTAAAGATTCGTCTTTTCGAAGATATGTGTGTATTTATCATATTATAAATTATCGCTCGCTAACATATAAAGTGCCTAAAAAGTGCGTAAGGGTGTGGAAAGTCTACCAATCCGCATTTGGCCAGCGTTGTGGACTATGGCCTAACCCTTCTCATCATGAGAAGAGGCCCGAGCCCAGCAGTGGGACATGTATTAGATACAGGGCTGCTATTATACTACGCGTTCGCTATGAATTGCCCCATTGTTCGTCCCACTTCGCCAAACATCACTTTTTAATAACTGACCCTTTGGATTGTTTTGACCTTGTCATTTGTGACATTTCAACAAACAGGTATGTCAAATTTTGTCTGAACTTCAAAACCAATTTCGGCATAATTGTTTATAATGAAAATGTATTAATTCTTTTCAATTTTATTATACCTACAGCTATTCCTAGTCAATTATATTGTTTTAGTATTTGAATGTCTCAGTCATATCCTTTTATTTTTTGAGTATGCCCACATTTTGAGTCGAGACATAAAAGAACATTCATTTGCATTTTTGCCGAACACGTGTTTTTGTGAATACTTTGACTAATTAGTTGATATCACACTGTGCTTTGGATCTTATTTTCCTTGTCATAAGGTTCGAAACTACAAACATATAACATATTACTGAACTCGAGATCCAATAGAATGATTCTACTTTAGATGAAGCAATCACCAAACATCGTGTTACCTATTCTGAAATTACAATTACAAAATTGCAGAAATGTTTACGTGTAGACACTGCAATTCACTTTAATGTAACACTCATGTATTTATTTATTGGCGTTACGGATTACTTAGTAGGTCTGAGTCTTAGCAGTTGTAAATGCATCAGTCAATTGTATGAAGTAGCAGATTTAAAGACTTAACCCAAGGTATATGAGTGCCATTAAATATCATCTTAGTTACGTTAGCATAGTCATTAGTTGTTAAAGTACTATAATCCTTTCTTCAACTACATCAGAATCGGCTCACAATTTAAGTGTAAACCTACTGGGTTTTGGTTATATTATACTTTAATTACTATTGGAAGATTATAATCTAATCATTATTGGTGTTCTTAGGTTTATTGAAACCCACAACAAGTTTACGGAGAATTCAGATTTTCGGTGACAATAAAACGTGTTGGGTATTTAGTCTTTACTTCGATTTTTGAACCCACTTGAGAGAGAAACATAAGAAAAACCAACACTCAAGCTATTTAAAAAAAATACATCGCAAAAAAACGAAAAAATCTTATCGGGTTTCTTAACGTTTTTTATATTAACAGTACTGTAGTATAACTAATTTGTGCCGCAACAAAAAATAACAAGTACTTTGTATGTATAGGGCAATGCTTTTGTCCTTGAAAATTGTACTATAAAAAATGAGGAAAACAGTAATGTGAGAAAATAATTGGAAATGGTGGTAGAGTTCTTGCAAACGAGCTTGGCCTTCTAAGCAATGACACTATTTCTAATAGAAATCTCGGCAGATAACTTGGAACAAACAAATTTAGGTACCTAGGCGCGAACCTGCCAATTAACATCCCATTAAAAGTTTTTCCCTTCCAGTAAACAGATCTAAACTACTGCGATGAGAAATACACAAACAATAAAAAGTGAAAATACTTTATATAAAAAAATTACCATTAAAATCGTTAAAATAACCTGTTATATTTTGCAATAATTATTACTATACATAAAAAAACATTAAAAAAAATATCAAGAAAATGCAACTTTTTCTATAGAGGCCATTGGTCTATCCGCACTTTAATGGTAGTATATTTTTCGAAATGGCGACCATATGTGGTCATTCAGGGGATAATCGCTTTGTTCAAGTTACGTGCGGGCAACTTATACCAGTGCATTAGAAGTTTGGATTCAAATCTAAACCAGTGGCAATATACACATAACATTGACTGTTGCAATCTCTAATCAGTCTGCCTACTCAGTTTAATCCTCCTAATAAAACATAAGAACTTAATGCTCAGAATAAATAGATAAATCTTTACCCATCTCATCTATCTCGGTTATTACTTTAAAGCGGTTATTTCTGCTTTTGCTCATATTTACAATTTATGGCTCAATTATACTTGATCGTAAGCCTGTATTCCTATGGCATATGAAATTCTAACGAACGGCTATTGAAATGTTTACATTTATTTTAATTTTGGAACACAGCGTCGGGTAAAAAAAAGATGTTTGATCGAGTTCGGGCGTAAAGTAACCGATTTGATTTCCCTCTTTCTCTCTTTCTCATTTATTGTTTGAAAGAAACATATAAATCGAAATCGTGGTAGAGCTTTTGTGAACGAGTTCGAGGATGGCAGCACCACTGTCTCACGTTTAACCTGCCGCCAAATAGTAGTGCTTGTGTAGTTTGTGTGCCGGATTTTTGATGAAATAAGGCCCTGAAACTACTGGCACAGAAGGCATAACACCATAGTGCTCGGATGCAGCAACTCATCTACAATCTGCTTTTGTGGATTGTTGAAGTTAATGGGCTATATTTCCACTACCATTAGGTGGACTATACGTCTGCTCGCTACAAACGTCATATAAAAAATAATCAAAAAACAAAAACCGTATCTCAGGTTAAGCACAGATAAAGAAGTATCGTAAAATTTGCTCATATTCATTTGGGTACTCGCATAGACAATCTAAGACGACCAAGTGTAATTGAGCGATCACACAATACGTGAAAAATACTAAACAGAAAATTAAATATGTCGTCTATACACGTGCTCAAATCCATCTTTGTTATAATACAAAGTTGTAACCAAGGCTGCCATGAAGATTATGAACAATTGAAATAGGGACATATTTTTTTTTATCTTTTGTTAACTATTCACACTTTCATATGCAAATTGTTGATAGCGGTATAGCCGAAATAAATGTGATGCGGAACTGAACATTTTGACAAATCTTTTCTTTTTTTCATGTGTAAGTATTACCTATCGTCAGTTAACCCTTGAACTATTTGGATTTAAATATTGCTATCGTATTTTTTATTTTTTTATTTTTTTTACTCCTTGCAGTACTTTGACTTGCAGTACTTAATGCTAAAGACATTTTCTACCAGTCAACCTTAATTTATTTATTTATTTAAACTTTATGCACCGAAATGTACAAAGGCGGACTTAATACTAAAAGTATTCTCTACCAGTCAACCTTTGGGTGATGCAGAGATGTAGATAGTAGGTGCAGTTTTAAACACGTGTGGGGACTAGATAATAATCTAAGATAATAAATTACTAGCTATATAAAAAGCATTATTATATATTAAGTTAATACTTACATAATTATTAATGTGGTGAGAAAATGTTTGTGTAGGAGCATAAAGCTCTGTTTTTTTTTTAATAAAACGTATACAATACTATTGTAATTGATGACCGGATGGCGGAGTGGGTAGTGTACCTGCCTGCGACGCCGAGGTCGTGGGTTCGATTCCCACTTAAGACAAATCTTTGTGTGCATGAACATGGGGGTTTGTCTTAGTCTGGGTGTTTCTATATATAATAAGTATGTATTTACAAAAGAAAAGTATATATGTATTAGTATCAGTTATTCTAGTACCCATAGTACAAGCTCTGCTTAGTTTGGGACTAGATGGCGTTGTGTGTGAGCTGTGGAATATTTATTTATATTATTTATAATTTTAATACTATTATTATATAAATAGTAATAATGTATAAATTATCGGTAAATTAGTACAAAGCCTTTACCAGGCCGGTTTTAGTATGTAGTGCTTGGAATATCAAAATAGTGGTCAAGGTGGACGGTTATAAAGAGAATACCACAGTGTACACTACACCAGCTACATAATATATGGCAAATCTAAGTTAGATACTTGGATTGGGGTGCATGAAAGGAGCCTCCCCAAGTGACGTATACAACAAATTCCCTACGTCCGGCGCACCCTGGGCAATTCGCGAGTTCTTAAAAGCGAATTGGCTAATCCTTTCACCACGATGGCAAGTCAAAGCCTTGAACACTTTACTGACTGTCCAAAATGTCCTACCACCTGCACAAGGGAGGCGCTCATGAACGCCGACGAGAGCGTCATAACAGTGGCCACTTATTAATCCAATAAAATTTGACCCAGCCATCGACACGACGAAGAAGAAGAAGTTAGATACGTTAGATATTGGTATTGAAATAAACTGCTACGTTGGTGTAGTCTATTAGTTAGCGTATGCAGCCTCACACCGCGAGGCTTTGGGTTCGAATCCAAGTTAAATAAATCAAATAAATACAAAAAAATACGATAAAAATATTTAAATCCAAATAGTACAAGGTTGGGCTAAAGTGTAATTCTAAATAGGTGTTGTGCCTTATGTTTTTTATTTAAAGGTTCTCCTCTATCACGTGGGACTTAAACATAACATTTGAAGTGTGGATGATATACACCTCTGCACCTCTTACATAGTCAATAATTTCAATACAGACTCGAATTTCTGGGCTCACGTGATTTTCGATTGCGAATATGGTAATGTCGAAATTTGACCTCTACTACTACATATTCATAAAAATGCAGCTTCTCATTATATTTTTTGCTTCAAAAAGACCGGTTAGCATTTTGGAAATTGTAAAGATGGATTTTGAAGTGTTTTGGTAAGAATTATCGAATCTACCTAAAACACGTATAAACATTAACATTTGATTTTGATTTCGAGTGTGTCTCTAACATAGGTAATAACAAATATGTATTTGGAATACCAAACCGATCCAAATCCAAATTTGGTAAATAAATATTTTAATAAAAGTTACGTCATAAAAGCCTTTAAATGAATGCCAAAAAGCATAATACAGTATTTTAGACTACATAAATGGTTAAAGTATTCGGAAATGAATTGTTCTTTTTATGTGACTTTTAATATGCATAATAATTGTTATATTTTTCATTTTCATTTGAAAATATGGTGCACATGAGTTTCTCACTCAGCTCTTCTCATAGTGCAATACCCATCGGAGCTGGTACTTAGATTCTAAACAGTTGGATTAAAATTAATCTAAGCCCCGGTTATTCAAATCATTGTAGTTAGTATAATTTAGTTTTACGTATAATTTATTTTTATATTATTGTTTGTAATTTTTTTGACGTGTTCAAGCGCCCCCTGAGGCATATAAAAATAAATGATTTGAATTTCGACAATATAATTTGAAAAGTTAACGTAGATAAAGCAGAAAACTGTTTCATTTAATAAATAAAATTGTTTGATATTGAACAGTTAGAAAACCATAAATTTAAATTATTTATTATGTACTTACTTGTGCTGTAATAGATCGTGCTCTGCTAACAGGCAGATTCATTTCTCTCAACTCCGATATTTTGTACACCATTTTGACTATTTTTACTTTTATTTTAAAAATAAATAAACAACAACACAATTAAATGTTACTTAATTAAAAAAAAAACTGGATGTATATTTTTTAACTATGAACCAGATTTTATTTAAATGTCATTTTATGCGCGGGAAGTATTTTCTTTTTTTTCTGAGATGGCACTGACTGCCGCGAGCAGTGTTCAGCCTTAGCGGTTCAAATGTATGTGAATCAAGCGCGTCTGCAAACTAGGTTTTATCCCGCCTAGTAAATTATATCGACTACATATAATGTTGTTAAATATATGTAACTATAATGCATGTGTGTGTAATTGGATGCGTGTGATCTTATTCTGATGTAATTTTTTTTTATTATTTATTTTGAAACTTTACTATTAATTAAATATTTACAAAACTAACCTAACTATAATTTAATATTTTAAACTAATGAAATAAATACCTAACTAAATACACATTAAATAAAAGAATAATGATAATGTGCCGTCCCAAACGTGCCGGCCCGCCTTTGTGAGAAAGATGTAAATTAGATTTATTTGGTTATTTGGGCAAATAAATAAGAAATATTATTGTGGAATACCAATATGAAAAATTGAAGAACTTTTTGTCAGTATTTATTTTATCTATTATATTGATAATCGTAAGGTAACCCCACATTAACGATACAGTAGGTAATTACTTATTTTTTTGTTTTGTGGTTGCGTTTTGATTTTCCTTCCTACTCACAATGGCAATTTCATAAAAAATAAAGACATCGAATACAACCACCACCTTTTTGAAGTTGGTTAATGGATAAAATATCGTAAAAAAGTTATAAACGATAGTGACTGTCTGAAATCATAAAGATTATTGATAAAATCTAATATATAGGTGGAAATGTCACGGGTTGGCATTAGCCACGCAAAATTACGGTGCTCGTCGATTGAACAAACAGCCATCTGCAGACAACTTAATTACCGCCTAGATATTTGATTTTTAAATACTTCTATATATCAGATCTTTTATCAGACCCTAACCTTTTTTGTCTGATGGGTATCTAAGGGTACTCACAAAGGCGGGCCTGCACGTTTGGGACGGCACATTTAATGTTCCATTGCAGCATACATCTCAGTCAATTAGAAATTAACTCAGATTAACGCGGCAATGAAACATAAAATCAAGAGGTGCAAAGACGAAAAAGTTAACTACAATTTTAACACGTCACGTCGTTATTTTAACACGTCGCGTGAGACGTCTAAACCCTTTTTCGAAAATCGCACGATGTCAATGCGGACAAACTGACGGCACTTTTTCATAGCAAACTACATCCAATACCAATTTAGAAATTGGGGGTGAAATCCCTAAAACCATTTGTCGTAAAGCACCGCTTTGTGCCGGCTATCTCCATCTTAATGGAAAATGGAAAACAAGTCGTGCCAGTTCCTTTGATACCCATAGTTCGACGCGCCATCGCCTATACTTACCGCAAAATCACTTCCAAACAGTAATGCTTATTCTTTTTTTGTTCCAGCCTGGTGAACTAGCAACATTACTTATATATTAGTTCAGAAACGTTTTCGTGTATAAAAATACTTTTCTGCCACCTTTTGACGTTTTTGTAATTATTATTTTTTAGAGGGTCTTTCAAATAGAGCGGGCCGATGTTAATAATCTGGGGCGGCCATTTTGTTGTGGCGGCATCTGTCAAATCTATTTTTTCTTATTTAGTCACTAATGCCAAATTACCATGGCAAGTTACACGGTTGAGCAGCATGTGCAAATGATAAATCTTTATTATCAAAATCAGTGTTCGTTAGTGCAAAACGCAAAAGTGTTAACTAGTGCAAAAAAATAATCTTTAGCGACGAGGCACATCATTTTTGGATGAATGGTTTTGTTAATAAGCAAAATTGCCGTATATGGGATGACACATGAGGTTCACCAGGTGGCAATGCATCCACAAAAAGTTACTATTTGGTGCGGATTTTGGTCTGGCGGCGTCATTGGTCTTCGAAAACGACCTTGGCGAGGCCATCACCGTCAACGGCGAGCGCTACAGATCAATGATAAACAATTTCTTTTGGCTTGTATTGAACAATATGGACGTAAACGACAAGTGGTTCCACAAGATGGTGCTACTTGCCACACAGCGAACGACACAATGGACATTCTGCATGAACGGTTTGAGGATAGGGTTATCTCTCGCAGAGGTTACGTGAATTGGCCACCAAGATCGTGTGATTTGACTCCGCTAGACTTTTTCTTGTGGGGTTTTCTAAAGTTGCAGGTCTATGCCAATAAGCCACAATCGATCGTTGCCCTGAAAGCCAACATAACGCAGGCTATCGCTCAGATTCAGCCGGATATATGCAGCAGAGTCATAAAAAATTGGACCTCTCGGATTCGTGGCACCATACGAAGCCGCGGCGGACATTTGAACAATGTCATATTTCATCTATACTGGTATAAATGGGCCTTACAAATAAAAAATAAATTTCGTTAATATCTCACACACATCTTGTTTTATTCAATTTTAACATCAACCGTCCTTGTTGAAAGACCCTTTAGAACAAGTTAATTTTGCGTTATAATTTAAATCCTTATATTTGTTTTGTTGCTATTGAAATTATATTCATGAAAAATTGGCTGACAATAGGCTCCAAAGCTACTTGACCAATTTTGGTAAAAATTGGTATGGTGGTTTAAGACCCCAGGCATAAGTATGGCTACTTTTATCAATGCCGCAGCTAGTATCTCAAAATAATATAATGAATATTAAGTAAATCAGTGCATCAATTAGGTTCTGTGATTAAATGATATATAATTCGAATAGATAATCACTTGACATGGCACAATCAAATCGACTATATTAAGAGCAAACTATCTGCACTAGTAGGATCTCTTCACAATATCAATAAATGTATACCTAAAAATATACGCTACAATATTTATAATTCTTTAGTGAAGTCACATCTATTATACCTAATTGAAGTCTGGGGAAGTGCCGGCAAAACAAAATTACAAGAATTGCAGAGAATTCAAAATAAAATAATAAAAGTACTATTTTGCTATCCATATTTGACACCTACCCAAAAAATCTTTGAAGAAACCAAATTAATGAATATTAATCAACTTTATATATATAATACCTGTATTTTAATAAGAAAAATTCTAAATAAAACTATCCATACTAATATATCATTCATTAAAAAATCCCAAATATCCAACCGCAGTCTTCGTCGTCCTAGTTTACTTGTTTTGCCAAAAATAAGAACAAATTACGCTAAAAAAACTATTACCTATGAAGGAGCACAACTATTCAATAATTTACCCTCCCATATAAAGAATGCAAAGCCATTCGGTAGCTTTCGTTCTAAGCTGTTTAATTATATAGTGGAAACATATAAGTGTAATTAAAACGTATATTTATGTATAATTATAAGTTTAGATTTAATTTTATTTTCGGTGACGGTACATAATAATTAATTTACTTAATGTTATATTATATTCTCATGTAAGTGGCTTTGTCTTTTTGAGAATAAATGATTTAAACCTAAATGGCATATCCGCAAAGACAGTCATATCTGTGTTTAATTCACGTGGTACTGAATGTGAATTCATTATGTTCAATGAATGCGTTTTTTGTTTGTTTGCCTGACGAAAAACTTCCACTGTAAAGTGATAGAGGAAGTTTTTGATAGGCGTATTGTTTTGACAATTTCGATGTAATAACATATTTATAATTTGTCTGCACGTGTGGTGTACTGGTTTAAGCGGTCGCCTCGTCGCTCTCCACTACACTGGTGTTGTGGGTTCGATCCCCGCATGGGACAAATCTTTTTGTGATTCGCAAAGATTTGTTCTGAGACTGGATGTGCTTGTTTGAGTGAATGTGTGTCTTTGGCCTTGTCATTGGGACCATTAGTTAGTATAATTGCTTCTGGCGTTCTATCTAATGTAAAAAATAAAATAAAATATTTATTTAAGTAATGTATTTTGTTGGGTGTCTTGTTCCCCTCGGTGGCTTAGTGGAACTTATATGTGACCGCTCACTGCGTCGTCTCAGTTTCTATCCCTGTAGCAGCAAAAAGTTTAATTTGGTTTTTTTTTGTTAAAAAATTGTCAGTAGCTGCATGGAGAATGGAGTTTGACCCGGTAGATGCCGATAGACCCACCCCCATAAGGGACCTAATAAACACATGTGGGTGTTTATACCGGCAGAGTTCAACGCTGAACGGCTGTGCTACGGTTTCTTCTTAAAGTTCTATGCCGTTCAAACACTGAAAGTCAGAGAGAGAGGTAGATTTAATGCCAGGTCTAAGAAGTTAAATGAAATAGGGGCTTCATCTTGGCAGGTGTGATATAATATTATGTTTATGTTACATACTCTTGACCTGCAGAAAAAGCAATTAAAATACAGTACAGCAAGATTCGACTATGCTGTTTTTGGTAAAAACACTAGGCGTCAATTTTAAAATAAAGGACTACCTCCTTTATTTTAAAATTGACGCCTAGTGTTTTTACCAAAAACAGCATAGTCGAATCTTGCTGTACTGTATTTTAATTGCTTTTTCTAGTATAATATGTAGTAATGTAGCTTTTTTTTAAATATCAAACAATTAAAAAAAATCTTTATAATCAAACACAAATCTTGATTCAGCTTTTAATAAATAAAACCTTAAAACTAAGTTTTTACTTATACTTATTCTCATTTATCCTTTTTAGATTTCCTAAATAAATTAATAAACCAATCATCGGCGAATATCTTCGATTTTCCTTGATAGAAAGTTTCTACCTCTTGCAAAGATTTGCCTTCAGTTTCAGGCATATAAAAGTACAAATATATTGTGCCGATATAACCGAAAATGGCGTATGTGGCGAAGGCGCCTGTGAGTTTGAAGTGGGTTTCCAAGTCTATTAGGGTCTTTGCTCCGATAAAAGTGACTACGTAGTTCCAGGCGGCTGCTATTCCTTGTGATGAGGCACGGCTCCTGAAATGTTACAATAATATGATAATGTAATGAAGGCAACAAATAAGTAACCTTTAGAAATATAATTAGGGATACCATTTTTGAGGTTCTAAGTAAAGTTTCTTAGTAATTAGTATCTAAAGATTTTTTTTTACAATATAAATAAAAAATATAGTTTAAAAAACTAAAAAACACGCTTTTAAAGTACTTCTAACTAAGAAGTGAAAAATAATTCCTAATATTAGCTGAAAATGGTAATGAACAAAAAATACTAGTATTATTGTGAAAAAGCGTGGGTTGCTCGATAGACGAAAAATATGGCACAGAGCGCCCACGCTTTTTTTCACAATAATACTAGTATTTTTTGTTAATTACCATTTTCAGCTTATATTAGGAATTATTTTTCACTTTTTAGTTAAGTTTTTTTTTTAATTTTTTTAATTTTTTTTATCGAATTATTGCATTGTCATCGATCTTTGACAGGTGTGCAAAATTTTAAAATCTGTCCGTTTAAAGTGGGTCAAAATCGAGTCCAAAGGAGTCGGTTACATACATACATACAGGTGAAGCTAATATAAGCGTGTTAAAAAAGCGCCGCTTTTATCCAAGCTTCATCTTCTCGAAAGCTTTTGTGGCTGCGACTTGACTCATTATTATACCCTGTTCGTAAGACAATATAATTACTTTGAAAGTATGGAGGTGCTCACCTGAACGGGAACACTTCTCCAAGCAGAATCCAGCCAACAGTAACAGCATTGAAGATGGTCAAGCCGTAGAAGAATATCAAAGGAACCACACTCTTCACTTTTGGGAAAGTCTTGGGGTCATAAGAGAAGACATTGGCATCCAAATGTCTATCAGCATATATGCTGAGGCCAGTACAGCAAACAGCACAGAGGAGCATAGCAGTGATGCCTAGCTTCCTCTTGCCAATGTATTTAATGCTTACGATGACGAGAATGGTACCGACGAACGTCAGAACGCCTACCATAACCTGAAACAGAGCAAAATGTGATTTATATTAGGCGTCGCAGGATATTAGAAAAACCGGCCAAGTACGTGTCGGGCTGCGCGCAATAGGGTTCCGTAACTATTCGTGCCAACATAAATATTTATAATATGATAGAATGATAGAATCCATTTTCATGTCCAAATGGACATAAAATGGATTCTATCTGTATTAAACAAGTAACTACTATAAACAAGTTTTAATTTCGAAGATTTTTGTATTATGTACGAGCTATTCAAAGTAACTAACAATTTGGGCCCGAATAACTCTAGAACTAATAAAGTTAACTTGGCCGCTATGGTTTTCCTTGAGAGTTATAATACATACTACCACTATGGTTTTGACGCTATGACAGACGAACATGGCAAAACTATAAGGGTTCCTTGTAGGTACTACCTAAAAAGACAAAAATAAATGTAAATTTTAATTACATCTAGCATCAGCTTGATACTTCGTGAATTAAAAGTATTAAATATTTTTTTTATAATCTAATGAAAGCGTGACAAATACATCCTACTTATAGCATTTATAGTAAAGGAATAATGTAAGAAAGGGTTTAAAGAATATTAAAGAAAATAAATTGTTTGAAAAGATGTAAATACTGAAAAGTCGATTTTAAGAGAAATTATCGAGCTAATGTTGGGCGAAGATATTCAGACAAAGTAAGCATTTTATTATGAATCTTGAAAACAAAAACTTTAGAGAGAACTATTGGTTGACTGTTTGCCCTACAAAAGTTTATGGATTTTACTTGAATATTATTAAGATTGTATCTATTTTTATAGACAAATCAATCTAATACACTATAATGCATATTTATTGTTGCCGCAATTTTTTTCAAAATAAAATATTAATTTTTCAGCTTGTATGTAACTCAATTAACGATTAAAACAATTTTGACAAAATAGCCACAAACAAACATTACACACACATACATACATTTACATTTTCCTAGTGCAGTTTTAGATATCGTTTATTCATAATAATAGATAATAACTTATTATTGCTAAAGTTAAACCTATATTGCATTAGTATATATGTTGGCTCGCAGGTTTGCCAAATGCTCAAAGGCAGTTAAAACAACATTGTTTAGGGCCTTCTGCCAGTCATTTTATGCAGTCTGTGGGCCAATTGCACGCAGCGGGTCGCGAACGCTCTGAGAGTTCAATACAACAATGCATTCCGGGTGTTGATGGGACTGCCTCGCTACTGCAGTGCGTCAGCAATGTTTGCAGATGCACGCGTAGATGGTTATCACGCCATCATCAGAAAAAGAGCTGCATCGTTGATGCGCAGGGTTAGAGACAGTCCCAACAGCTACCTGAGGATGATTGCCGTGCACATTGAAAGTCCTATCTGGAGGCACTGGATTAGGCTTCATATTGAGATAAATTAATTTAATTCTTTGTTTTAATTTTGTATCTCTGTATTACTAACATAATTTTAAGTTTCAATTGTATTACTAACACTCTATGGACTTGGTATGAAATAAAGATATATTATTATTATTATTAGTATGAAAACACGGCGCTCGCGAGTCTACCCTTAAAGCGAATCAGTTGTCTGTTATTTTTATTATGCACTGAAGGAGGTAGCAAATCGTTAATAATTAATAATTTGATGTTCACGGGTAATTGACTTGTGGAGTAACGTCATTGACATATTTTACAAAGTCATCATGTTTGTATGTTGTGTACATTATGACCAATTTTCCGTAACAAAACATTATGGTTAAAGCATTTATCTTTATGTGAGATTTACAGATAAATAATGTAATTTAAGACAAAGTCAATGCCATTTACTTTAGTTTTGAGATGCGGCTTAGTTTTTATAGGATTTGGTGTCGAAGGATTTTTATTAAATTGGTCATGGCTGACACTGGAGGATCTTTTTAAAATACTAAGTAAAGATGCCTGATGAAATGAAGCTTGTATCCACAGAAATAAAATCAAACACAAGAAAGTATTTGAGTGCCCGGTTGATGTAGTGGTTAAAGAGGTGGCCTTGTTGCTTTTAACTGCGTTGGTGTTGTGGGTTCGATCCCCACATATGAAATGTATGTTTGCAAACACCCCCGCGACACAGGAGTTATTCCTAGTGCGGGAGTTGTTTAAAAAAAATGTATCTGC
The DNA here is from genome assembly GCA_905147285.1 of Hypena proboscidalis. Classification (NCBI taxonomy): domain Eukaryota; kingdom Metazoa; phylum Arthropoda; class Insecta; order Lepidoptera; family Erebidae; genus Hypena; species Hypena proboscidalis. The sequence goes on from LR990147.1 coordinate 7,572,412, forward strand.
ACCAGCGTATACATACCCTAAAATGTTAATACGAATTCTAGTTTCATGGTCAATGACCCAATTGCTAGCTATAACCAAGAATATAATAAATTGTCATCAGATATAACAATTTCATAGTTTTTCATAGATATGGGCGATCATAGCATTCAACCTGGTGGACTACAAGCTATTTCTATTACAATACGAGGTTGAAATAGCGAATACTTACAACGATAGTATTGGGGTCTTCATCCATACCCATAGCACCGAACACGTTCACCATGTAAGGTTTGATAGGGTACAGGCCGCTCATGATCATGAACGTGAAGTACATAAAACTGAAGAATAGCGGCCTCAACGTCTCCTTGCACAACATTACGATGTTGAACTTTATGAAGAATCTGAAAAATATATGGATTTAGTTATCTTAGTTGCTTCTTTAACAGAAAAGTAGAGAAAATACTAGGTATACCAGGGTTCAGAACAGGTAATATTTGATATTTGCTGATAGCAAGTTCACATTATCAGTTAGTCTGCAATTATGTCGGAAACTGCATTATGTCAATAATTTCTAGAATCAAATTACGCAGTTCTCATCTAATCTTGTATTGCCGCGTGATTTTATATTATACTTTCAGGTATTCTTAGGGCCGATCATGTTATGTTATTAAGTAAGCGTCTCCCAGTAGACTTTCGTCTCAGTTTAAAATACGAACTATAAAATCATGCGTGAGTGTAGTTGAATTTACCTTTTAAAGACATTCATTTTACTATGTTCACATTCAGTCTCAACTTTCTCTTTCTTTTCTTCTTTATCTTCTTTCTTACAAATAACACAACAGTTTATAGTTTTTGAGTACTCCACAAGTTCTTCAAATTCTACACGAACGTGTTCTGGTGTAGTCCAACCACGAAGGTAGCAGAGGGACTTTAGTGCCTCTTCTTCTTTGTCTTGAGATAAAAGCCACACCGGTGTGTCTGGTACCTGAAAATTTACAAAAAATACTTTTAAATGCACCGCAGTTGTAGGCATAGAAGGTGTACGATATTCTACTGTATTTTTTTTTGTAAAAGAATTTGACGGCTATTTCCCAGAGGTGGATTCCGGAGTTATGGAGCCCTGGGATTATGGACTATTTGGGAGTCAACATGGTATGTTAGCTTGATTGAATTTCCTTATATAACGTCTGATTTTCCATTTGGTTTTGCCGAAGAAATTGGATAGGTTTTCATATCTTCTGACTTATCTCTGGATTGATCCAATAAATCCAGTAAATAATTTTTAAAGGAAGTTACTGCAGGCCACGATAGTGTTTTTTTCAGAACATTTTTTACTACCATATTTTCTTTCCACGTGACAGAATTCGTGACTAATTCGAAACCATGTGGACCGATTGATCTTGCAGATTAAGCAATGATAGCCGCGGTTGGCCATGGATGGGTGATCATCTTTAACATAACGAGTTTTCCTACGTGCCTCGGAGAACGCGTTAAGCCGTCGGTCCCGGTTGCCATTTAAAGATCTATGGCAGTCGTTACGGGTAGTCTGAAGACAGAAAGTCTTACAACTAGTCTAACGAAGAGTATCGTACCACGTACTGGGTTGTGGAGGTCTGAAGCCTACCCCAATGTAATTGAGAAAAGGCCCGAAAGATTAATTGATTTCCTTACCACAAGTAAAGCCAGTAGCATAGTGAGGATCGGCACGGAGAGACTTATAAGGGCTACAGTCTGCCAGTTTGTTATGGCTCCCAAAAGGTATAATAGAGCCATACCAACGGACAAGAATATTTGAGTCACTGTACAAAGAGCTCCTCGGATTGATGCTTCACTGAAAACCATTAAAAATGTTGTTTTAAAATAATATGAAATATATTTTACAAACAAGAAGCATAAAAGGGTGAGTATCTTTCATGATTTTTTTTTAAATGAAATATGAAATGAGTTTATTTGTCTGAATGTATAAAGATGTCTGGTTATACAAAGAAGTACATATTAACATAATGATTGCAAGTCATATTCTACCATTATTTGGCGTACAAATTTGTCACGTTATTTATAATTTACTTGATATAAATGCTATGTCATAATTTTTTAGTGTCTAAAAATTCCTTAACGCTATAGAAACATTAGTATTATAACCTAGTCCTATGATCCTTAATACCTTTTGCTTAAAAATATGTACATATGTATATATACTTTACATTTCCTTAAAAATATTGGATAATTGATCATAAAAATGAATCGCAATGCAGTATAGATTTTTAAAGACATTAAACCTGTGTTTAGGTTTATAATAAATAATAATAACTTTATTTCCAAAAAGTACAGATTAAAGTAAACAGTTTATATTAAGTTTAAGCAGTTTGTGAGTGTGTCTACCTCTTAAAAGATCATTATGCTTACAGAAAAGTAAATAAATTTTAATAAATTTTTTCATATGCAAATTTTATAAATTTATAGACTAGGTATTTGTAGGCTATTGTATTTTTTAATACTCCTTACAGCAGGCTATCTGTTTGATGTATTCCAAATATTGCGGACAAGTATAAAAGCACGAGATAAATTTAGATATGGCTATGAATATGACAAAAACGTGACCAAATCTATCTCGCGCTCGTATGCATAGTAATGATTTATGTGCTTCCACAAAATTACCTTATATGATCAGAGCATATCGTTTTTAAGACGAGACAAAACTGCGGTAAGCACTAAGAACTTTTTCGTTTCTACCTAAAAACTAGTGGAATGGATCTGGTTACTGATTCTGAACCTAATATGATCAGTTAAGCATTTCAGATGGACCAAAAAGTGTGTGAGCTGACCTGATTTCACTAACATAGGAACTGATAGGAGCCTCCATTATCCCCGTTCCAAGGCCAAGCAAAGCATTTGCAATGAAGAGGCTGGGTAGATCCCAGGCGAAATACATCAGAATCCAGGCGATGACGTGAGGGATGTTCACTAGAAATGTGGCTTTCTTTCTACCAAAGTAGTCCACGATTGGTCCTGACACCACCGCACCCAATGGTTGTGATAAAAACGGGATGCTACCTGAAATGAAACGCATATACTATTAATTCCCAACTAATTTATGTTTTATATATAAATAACTTTTAAGGAGAGTATAGAACATTAAAATCAGTTGCATTATCCATAAGGAGCTCTCGGCACACGATGCTCTGACATATTCTGTTTACAGCCAGTAGAACTAGTCAAAAGGGATATCTTTCTGAAGAAATTGCCGTGGTTAATTGGTTACTGCTAGCTACAATACACATAAAGCTGTATATATAGGTACTCGAACGGTAAAAATTATTTCATGTCACATGTGTGTAAAAAATTACAACTATTTATTTCGGTTCACCCTCGACCAAGTCACCCAGCAACACAGCTTAGATTGATTGAATCACAAAAATGGGTCATGTGACAGTAATACATCTCCGTTAAGTCGCTCTGGTATATGCCCACGCGCAGTTTTTATTATACTAAATCGTTTAATGTGCACACCAAATAATGTGCAATTTATTAACAATTATCTAATTAAAGAAATGTTTTTATAGGGCTCAAAAGTTGGCCATGGTGGTGTGCTGACCTTGGTAGATCAGAAAACATCAGTTGCTGGCATTAACATCCTTAAATATAAGTATGATATTTTTCGATATAGCAACGTAACAATTATTTTATCAAGATATTCTTCGGATATTGTTACCACTTGCCATCAGGTTATTGATTACTACATTCCTTAAATAAACGACTACTCACCAAACCATGACGCCTGATTTTCATTGAGAGACAAACCCGTAGGTGCATTGAGAAGAGAGGGTATCGCTATAGTCACGAAGCTTACGGCCATACCCAGGTCTAGTAGAAGCAGACCTGGGCCCAGACTTGCCACTAACTGAAAAAAAACATTTTTACAAACTCGCACGTTAAAATGGGGTGGGGTGCTTTATTCATCAAACTTTATACCTAGTGCTGACATGGTGAATAGGTACCATAAAGGAGCTCTTCCTTAAGAACTGCCAAACCATTTGAAAATTGGCCTAGTCGCATCTCATCCTTGCAGAGTTAAACTGCCAATCTCAGTTGTTTTACATGAAGATCTATGGCAGTCATTACGTGTTGTTAGAGGCTAGAAATAAACACAAGTGGTTTAGACAAGAACATCGTTATCGTTTCACCTAGTGCTAGCGGTGAGATTATATGATCAAAATGCATTTGTACTACTAAGATACAAATCTGTTGCTACATCCTAATTTAGTTAGACAAAACAAAGGCTAAATATTTTCTTATTCGCATTGTAAAGGCTTCTTTGCGCAACGTTCATGGACTACGATATTTACTTTCAGCTATTGAGAAGATAGGAAATTCCCGTGACATCGTAAAACAACACCATTGTATATAAATTGTTCAAACTTAAGTATTGAAAAACGTGAGCAAAAGGTGTAAACTAACTGTTGTAGTGTAATTAAAATGCTGTTAAAGATTGTATTACAAAATATACTCATACGGAATTTCATCCTGCAGAAAGGCGTTATGTAGACAGATCAAGATAGTTAAGGAAACTTTAAAAATGGCCAGTTGCAAAAACTAAAGACATTATAATTATAGAAACCGCTATTTGCCAGTTGCTGCAATAGTTGCTCAATGCACGTTAGCGTCAAGCAAAGCACGTTAGAAGTAGGTTATAATAATAATAATAAAAAAAATATTTATTTTAAATTTGTTAAAAAATACATTGCAATGTTGTACAAACAGAGACTAGTGTCTGATTTAGGATAGACCTGTGGTTCAGATCACCAGGAGTTATAGGATGGTGTCTGTTGCATTCATGTGTAATTTATCCGTTTAATAAAGTGATGGGCCATTAGGGCGTACTACTACTTATCTTTATTACGTGTGATCAGTAAATTAAGTAATCATACCAATTGCTGCTACCGACTGCTATCTGAGTCATACTAATGTCGGTTCTCCTAAGGCTAAAAATCAGCTAATATTTTTGCTTTATGGCAAATTTCTTTGGTCTGACGGCAGAAAGCAGGGACGGATTAAGAGATTTAATTGGTTGTCAAAAAACCTGATGTTAGGACTAGGTGGTTTTTGGGTAGCAGGAGACACGGCTTTTGAAAAACATATGCTAAAACAATGTACTTATTTCCAAATAATATTGATATCTATACAGAAAAAATATTATGATGTACGCATCCATTTTTAAGTCCTTTTTATCTTTACCTAACACCTTTACGTATGTATATGACGTAAATAACATTCAAGAGATGAATTTAAGCCATTATTTGTAATACAATGCAGCATTTATGATTTTTGTACGTCATGCACACATGTCATCAATAATACCTATTGTCTTTTACGTACTATCATTATTTTATTTGCTGCAAAGCTTTTGCAACCGTCACCAACTCATAAAATTGTATTTTTATAAGTATTTAGTGATTTTAATTGTACCATTCGCACTGTGTCAAACAATACAGTTTAAATTCGGATGCAGTAACGCAATTCTATGAGAGATTGATTTATCATTGTCCCTATATGAGATCTAAGCTAATTTATTTTTTGCATTATTATGAGCCGAAATAATACAGGGTGAATTTTTCATCAGAAATATCCACACATCGGAAATTCGGGCTTGGAAACATTTTAAACGTTAGAATAGAATCGCAAATGTATAAATAAGTATATATAAACTTGCCAAAACATGATATTTGATCAAAATTTTCTAGAAATGTATCTGTAATAATCAGCTGTAATTGATGTACCAATCTCATTATAATTTGTAATGTAGTTCGTAGGGAAAAGTCTGGAATAATTTATGATAATAACAGTACGGTTTGGTAATTATAGTGATTGCAGAAATATTGAAAAACGATATTATAAATATGATCAATGACAAAAGAAAACATTGTTATGCAAATTAAAAGGAAATATATATAGCTGATGACAACAGCAGTCAAGGATTTTATTTACTGACAGTCAGACAGAATTGCCGGCATCTGACATTAAAGGTAGCGTGATGGCTGGAATGATTTTGATGTTTGGTATGCGGCGTTAGGCAAATGGGACCTTAGTAAATACAAATGAATAAAATTGAAGTACCTGGTTCTAATGACAAAATAACAATGTTTTTTTCGGGTAGTATTTAAACGCAAATCATAAAATATCCCTTTTCTATGCAATTAAATACCGAATTCCCATCAAAATTACTGATTGCACAACAAAATATTCAACTCAAAATATCACTAAACACACTACAATTTATTTTCACAGCGCACAGCAATTTTTCCTAAAGCAAAAGCTTTTTTATCAATGCACAGCTAATAATCTTAATGCACATTATACATGTTAACTCTTTTTATTTTAACTATAGCTTCTATTTTTATAATATTTACAGCAGTTTTTCTAAATCAAACAACATTTTATTAGTCACAGTCATCTTATTATTTATTAATTATCACATAATGAGATCAGCAAAAAAAATATAAAATTAGATACAAAATTGTAATTTATTGAATTATTAAAGCGGGTCTTGCTTTCGCGGGGCGTCCACGCTTCCTTTTTTGCCCAATAGGGACATTTTTAGCTTCTGCAGGTGGCGCCACGTACTGTCGTCTGTTACTATCTATGATAATAAGAAATTGGTAGGTAGTATAATATTATTTTATTTAGTGGGTGGATTCAAAAAGGGGTCGGAGTATCACACAGATTGATTCTATTGTGTTATGGTCGCAGTTCTAACCTAACCTAACCTACTACTTTACCCATAATTGACCTATGCCATAACTATAGCTTTCATTTTTATATTATTTACAGCAGTTTTTCTAAATAATTAATGTTTTTCAGTTAAGTTGTTCTGCTTTTAGAAATAATGCAATGTAAAAGGATTTTTTTGTTATAATAATCATTAAATTTGCCAAGCATGGCTTCTTGAAAATTAAGACAAATATGATGAACAGATTTTGTTGTACTTACTGGTTAATATGCGACTGGGATAGTTATTTTGCTATGAAATATGGTAAATTTGATGTGCAGTCAGTATATAAATACTGACTGCACATCAAATTGTATATAATGCTATGCATGTAGTATTTTTGTAAAAAAATAAATTTAACTGTATTGCATTATGAGGAAAAAAGGAATGTCATATTGATGTGTAATTTCGAATTATCTGCAGTTTGAGTTTTGTTAAACATTTAGTTTATCTGTAGTGAAGTAAGTTATTTGATGTAAAAAAGAATATAAATGATGAGTTTGTATTGATAGGCGATTATTTATTTGATATGCAATATAAAATATCCCGTTTTTTTCCAGTTGATATAGTTATTTGCACGATACCTATGCCTAAAATATAGTTTTCAAATTTTTGTCTGTCTTTTTTTTTGTCTTTTAAAAAAACGACGCCCGCATTAGGAATAACTCCTGTGTCGCGGGGTGTTCACAAACATACATTTCACACACACAGAGCACACCCAGAGTCAAAACAAAGGATCGAACCCACAACACCAACGCAGTTGAAAGCGGCGAGGCGACCGCTTTAACCACCACGCCAACCGTGCACTCTGTCTGTCTGTTTGTATCGGCTAATCTTCTAAATGTCTTGACTGATTTTGATAAAATTTTATATGCATGCAACTCATTACAAGGCGCGTAACATAGGCTACTTTTTATTGATGTAACTACCACGCAGACGAAACCGCAGGAGAAAGTTACTTTGTTTGTTTGTTAGCCCTGATCTCGGCAACTAATGATCGGATCTTAATAATTATTTTTGTGTTTGATAGATTAACTATCCATCAAAGTTTTTTGGTATTTAACATTACGCTGAACTCCATGAAAACGGGGCAGTAACGTTTAACGCGGGTCAAAGCGCGGGCACAGCTACTACTTAATAGAACGAACACCATGCGGACGAAGTCACGAGTAAAAGCTAGTAATGAATAAAGGCCGTCGGACTTCCTGGAAACACAGCTTCGTGTTCTGGATTTTAATCCAAAACCTTCATAATGTATTCTGACTGCATCCCATATAGCTATCTCTATTTTTCGTTAGATTTACCTTCCCTAAACCTCGAACGATGATTGCCATGCATTAAACGATAACTACATACACAATACAACTATGTATTAGTTTGTATTGTGCCATACAATATGTCTGTGACAGTTATATTGTCATCACGACCTTGAACACTATGATAACCTGGTAGTTTGATAAAATAGCTGGTTCTTTTGTCACTTGTCACGCTATCCGCATGGCTATTCTGTAAAGATGACTAATTTCCAGTCGATTTCGAAAGCAATTAATAATTTCGTTTGAAACCGGTTCATCTCGGATTTAGTGCATCCTTATTTCCATACACATACGGTTGATAACTGCTTGGCAAAAAAATTGACAGCTTGCCAGTTACTATCCTCTTGCAGGTTTGACAGCTTTACAGGCAAGTAACGCAATTTCTTATGTCAAAATCGGAAACTGGTCATGGAGCAGTTTCTTAGTAATTTCTTGTACTTTGGCGAGATAAAATAATGATATTTAAAAGGTTTTTTTACTTCAGATTAACGTTATACATCAAATCAATAACTGTTTAATACTATGTATGTCATAAAATACTAATTAAATACGTAATGCAATAGAATTTAGGTCATATTATTTTTAGTCATATATCTCGAGATTTTTCATACGAAAACTTATAAATACGACAAGTAGTAGCACGAATTATGGCAGTCTGGGATATAAAAAGCACTTAATGAAAATAATGTATCTTCAAAATATTGAAACAATAATATTATGTAGCTAAGTTGTAGGCTTCCTCTTTCTCGCCAAACTAAACAAATTTTAATGAATTCTGGCACACGGGTAAGTGCTTTTTATCGACGTAGTTCAAATCTAGTTACATACTTTAATCAAAAACGAAAAACCTGATTCATTCCATTTCATGGATGGTGGAGACCTTTGCCCAACAATGGGACAATACAGGTTATGCACCAGATAATGTAACTACTTACATTCTGTATTCACGATTATTATTATTTATTTGGAGTTTACATTTATAATTTCTTATGTACGTAACGTAGTGTCTATGTCTATGATAATTATGTGAGAGAAATAAGAATATATTAAAGAAAAATCAGAAGTTTTGAAAAATTTTATTATTTCACAGAATTTCAGGAACATTTATTTTCTTCTAATGTTCGCTAGGCTTACACTGATGAAACTTAAGTCTAAAAAATGTTTAGATCTGAAATCAACCGCCGCTATCATCTTATCATAATACTATTATAATATAGGTGTGCTATATTCGTGTATTGAACCTGAAAGACAAAAAACATTACAACACAAGTGAGAGATATGTGATTTCATCGTGTCACGGAGGACTAAGTAGAAATTATAACGCATACTCACTGTTTCTAGTACATAGCAGTAGCAAAGAGTTAAAATCACATTTATATATCGTTTTTATAGTTGTCTTAAAATATTATCTCGATCTTTGATATTTGTTTTGTATTGAGGATAACTTTTTTTTCCATTACATCGCGTTCCATTCTTATTTTATTTAATTTTAAGCACTCGTTATACACTAAAGAGAAAATCTCTCCGAAAATACCTCTTACCATAATGACTTATATTGTGTATTCTCTGTCTACGGGTAAAAGACATTAGATGCCACAGAGTAAAAATACATTTTAGTAGGTGTCAACAAGAAGGTTTTATCAATACAAATAATACTAATAAAAATAAATAAAACTAACATCATATTTGCCACTGAAAGATAAGGTCAACTACGTGATATAAAATTCTAGAATAATGGATAAGTATAATATAATTTCACTAGGGTAAAACATTAAAATGAAATAAAATTGGTACTTACTAATTAAATATGAATAATTGCACAAACAACAAACTGAACTAGCTAATTACACCTAAAGGCACTTTAATTAATATTTAACAATGATTTTTTATTTGTTTTTTGGACCTAAATAAATATTTTTATTTTCAATTTACTAGGTAATGCAGCAAAAAGGAAAACAATTTTCTACGTACTCTAAATGTAAAGAATTGTCCGCCAGTTTTGACGTTCAATTTTTCTTTTGCTCATGCACGCTTTTTTAATATTTTTTTTGTCTCAATTCCAGATAGACAATAAAATAATAGACAAATTTAGTGTTTTTTGTTTTATTTTATTACGTGTGAACGAAGCATACATTTGAGGAGAGTAATTTGATTGCGTTATGTCAAAAATGCGTGTTTTGACAGTAACTATTACTATTTGACAGTAACTATTACTTAGGAAACCAGAAATTATATCTGTTTGACAGGAATAATTACTTTTTGACAGAAACTATTGCAAAAGAAATCACAGTCATCTTTAGGGAATAAGTCTACCGGTATAAGAAAATTAAATTGATAGCGCCGAAAATATCGCTAGTTCTTATGCAATATTTTTATTTTAACTGACGTGAGTTTGTAACATTATTAAAATTATGAAATACGGGTGTTACTCACGTAATGTTGGTCTATTTAGTCGACCGCGGTTTCGCCTATATGTCTAGGCATTATCAAGAGAGTGCGATACGTCGCGCCTGAGTCGCAGCCAGTCTTGCACTGGCTGCGACTGGCTGCGACTCAGGCGCGACGTATCGCACTCTCTTGATAAGTTCTTATGCACTCAAAATAGGATGCTAACTAAACTAACTAGCTTTATTTGCCTTGAAAATCTACATTGCCATCTAAATTAATTCTTTTTGGTAGTGATATATGCATTTTGAAGCTTCACTTTATTTCTTCTTGAAATAATCTATACTTACATAATCTTACGCCCGACTGACTGAGTTATCAACGCAGAGCCTAAATCGTTGGTGTTGAAATTTTGCATAAAGGTGCTGTACAAGGCGAAGGGGCGCTAAAAAAGGATTTTTGGCAATTCCATCCCGAAGAGGGTTAAAATAAAGGTTGAACAGTTGAATGGTAGTGCGTCATTTTGAATTTAAAAGTACGAAATTTCTTTAAGTTAAACAAGAATAAAATAAAATTAATGTCTATACCGGGGTAATTCTTAATTAAGACCCAAGAGGGTGAATTTAAGGGTTTTTGTTAGAAGTGCTATTACGCAAAAATGTAAAAAATGGCGTTGTGAACATTTATATCGAAGGGATGCGAAAGTATTCTTCCAATGCAATCAGTTCATCTCATCAAATAGGAACAATGTTTTGGTCTAAAAGGGTGACTCTCTCCGTAAGCCGGATCACGAAAATTTGTTTAATTCTTAATTTCATAGGCAGTAAATAACCAATAGTGAATTTGTTGAAATGCATCTTCATTTTCCGATTTTGTGTATTTCATTCATCATTTTCCAAAATTATTTCTAAACACATTGAGTTCGCCTTCTAATCAATTGTTATCGGCTGAATTTCACGTAAAACTTCTTACAAAAGGCGATACTTTGTTAGGCTAATTGTCAGACTTTCTGTCCTATGACTATGAATACACGTAACGACTGCCATAGGTCGTCAATGAGACCAGGATCGACGGCTTAACATGCTCTCCAAGGCACGGAGAAAACTCGTTACGAAAAGATGGTCACCCATCCAACTTAACATTGTTTAACCTGTAGATAACTTCGATCGGCTTTGATTTAGCCAAGAACTTCTCATGATGCATTGATGCCATACTTTATAATTTAATATTCCATCTTAAAAATAATTAATATTTATGTCTTAAAGTTTGCCGCAATAATCAATAATAATTTTCGTTAGTATTCACCCTGAATAGAGGGTCATAGAGTTTTAGGGTATTGAAAGGCAAAAAGATGCATAATAATATTAATTATCTATTTGAAAATATATTGTTATTTCATAATATACTCACTTGCGCGGCTATGCATCGAAATCTGCTGACAGGTTCATTACTTCCAGTAATTTCTGATATTTTGTACACCATTTTGTGTTCACTTTGAAATTAACCAAACCAATGATTAAACTAATTTTCTGAATATTTTTTAATATAGACAACCACTTTCACTCTCTAATAAATATTTTAAGTATAAAAAAGAATGTTTTTGTTTATGTCATTTTCGCGCGCCAATAAGTTTTCTTGCGGTGGCAGACGCCTACCTTGTTCAGCATAAGCAAGCAAAATGTACTGAAATTTGCACAACTCTCAGTCTTTTAGGTATTAAGAGTTAATCCTACTGAATAAATCTTTATTCACTGAGTATTAACGTGTTATTTATTTAACCTATTTTTCACGGTCAATGTTTATACGTGTATTTATTGACGTTTGTAGACACGTGCAGTTCACCTGATGGCTATTGTGAACTGCACGTGAACAATGAATAGCCACGGTGGGTGTACAGATCCTGCTACATTGACTGGAAATATCACAATATTATGATGTTAAAATCTAGTCCTTTTATCCAACTACTTACTGCTGTACTTACACAGGTAACCTTTTATTTAGGTATGAGGGTGGTCCTTCCTCCGTTAAGCTCGTTCACAACAGCTTTATTTATGAACCAATTTCGCCATATAATTAAATGCTGGTTAAATTCTATAGATGCCTATGCAAAATAAATTTCTGGCAATCAGGGAGTTATCTTAGTTTGGTTGTTTTAGACTTATATTGCACTTATAGAGATACGATTAACAGTTTGTTTGTAAGAAATTTATTTATTTATTTATTGTGGTACAAGAAACAAACAGTATTATAATTAAGAACAATTACCAAAACATACATAATTAAGACTGTCACCAATAAAGTTTCTAATAATAAAAAAAATAAAAAAAAAATATGTAGGTACCTACTCAAGATTACGCTGAAAAATGCAGTTTCAATTCAAAATCACTGTCTTGAGATGAGGACTACGACAAAATGCAATTATAGGTCTGCTAGACACTTAATATACCCCGGACCGTTATAGACACGGGACGAGTATACCATAAGCTTGAAATATTAAAATAATAATTAAAAAAAAAAAAATATTTATTCAGTACCATTTAAATTAACACATTCTTTACATTTAGAACTTATGCTTATTTAAGAAATGATTTTTTTATAGAAATAAAATAAAAAATGTAAAGGCAATGGCCAAAGATTAAGAATCACTTTCATAGGACTACCTTACTGGTCCTAAGATCTAGGGTTCGATTGCCGGATCAGAAAAAAATGCTATTTGTAATTATTGTATACTCCATCTGGTACCCTCAGTAGCACCTTGGAGTTTAAAAATTGGCTAAGGCACGCAAGTTATATGTGACGTCGGAACCGCACGGCCACCGCAACCTCAAGATGCGCCCCCACTGCAGACCCCTGTGGGGTATATAAAGGACCTGCGTGCGCGTCGCGCCCTTCTTGCCTGCGGCCACCAGCGCCGAGTTAAGTGTTCCTCACTTCGCTGCCCAGGACTTACCAAACCACTTACCTACCTACCAACCTACGCCTTGAGACTACCTTGTATTTAATAGATATAAATATATAGAATAATAATACCTTTGTTAATCTATCGATTGTTTCTATTTATTCTGCCTACCTAACTAGTCAAACGTAGACCACGTTACAGCGGCGCCCAACAATAGAGGTTATATGGTACATGGTTTGGTTAAGTCTTGGCAGTTATTTAATTGTGTGTTATTTCTGTGTATATTTCTTTTCTTCGTCCGAAAGGTGCGTACGGTGTTTTTTTTTATTCTATTATCTCACTTGTTTCACCTCGTGTTTTAAATAACCTACAAAAACTTCTACTTTTATGTGCTTATGTTTTTGATTTAAAAAAAAAAAAAAAAAAAAAAAAGAAACACATTCTTATCACCTTTTGGACGGATTCATTTTTTTTCAAATAATTGTGTATCTTTGTATGCGTAATTCCCAATCAATTTTTTTTTAAATATGGCTTATGCTATCAAATTTAATCATTTAAGTAAGGCTGAGCTCGAATATGAAGTGCTTGTAAGAGGTGGTGTTGTGCCTGAAAAATCAATTACGGTTGAGGAATTGCGTAAACAAATTGCTAAATTGTCAGACCTGGCATTTGATGAAATAATATCGTCGTGCTTTTCGCCAGATGTTGATATTACCGCATGTAATGGCTCATTGTTGCGCGTTTCAAATAACCTTTTGACTTTGCAAACTCATTATGATAAAAACCTGTTTGTTAGATCGGAATCTATTATGCATCATGTTTTTCATAGATTATCAAGAATAGATACTTCGTTGCTTACTGATAAATCATCAATTCAAGTTGTATGGGATATGTTTCACGCTAATTATAAAATCTTAGCATCTTTTACCACGTGGTCGGTTCCTACCAATGTACCGTGTCATGTGGTCGAGCCAACGTGTTCATTACCACGTGAAGTTCAACACGTGGATTTTATAAATGAACGCAAAATGTTTTCTGAAATCTGCAAGTTTAAATATAGCGGTCGAACCTGTGTGAGGGCGTTTATTCAGAAGGTTGACGAGTTCATGTCGTGTCGAGGTATACCCGAAGATAGAATATTTTCTTTTGCTTTTGAGGTATTTTGTGATGATGCTTTGCATTGGTTTCGTTCAATTAAAGATAGTGTTCGTTCCTGGAAGGATTTGTGTATTTTGTTAAAACGCGATTTCAGTCCTCATAACTATGACTTTAAATTAATGTCGGAAATTAGGGCTCGTACTCAAGGTGAAAAAGAGAACATAACCATCTATGTATCTAAAATGCAAGGGTTATTTTCCTGTCTGGACGTACCCATCAGCGAGTCTATTAAATTAGAAATACTATTAAATAATATCAGGCCGTGTTATACAAATTCACTCTTAACTGGCAATATTGTGGATATTCCTTCTTTAATTAGTGTTTGTAGAAATTTTGAGAAGTATGACAGTCGTAGCAAGGAATTTTCGGAACCACCTAAAATTACTGCCAATACTCTAGCGCCAGATTTTGCTTATAGATATCCCAATGATACGAATTCGAAAAAAACTTCTTATAGCAATAATTCTTACAAAAAACATAAGTACTTTAAACCTACTTACAATGTTTTAAATACAGATCAATGTTCGACAGAAAATAGTAATTCTGCTGAACCGAGCGTCAATGCTGTTTCTGTCACTAGTACTGCTATACCTAAATTATACTGTCCGAGATGCAGAACAGATTCACATTCTTTAAAATATTGTCGTCAACCTCGTTTTTTGGTTTGTTTTAAATGCGGATTACCTGGCTATCGAGTTTTAGACTGTCCTAGTTGTAACAATAAAACTAATAAAAATTCAAAAAACGTAAAAAATACGGTTGGGGAAAATCAAAAGTAATTGTGAAAACATGTAAAAATGAATGGCATAATTGGCTAAATTATGTATCTAAATTTTTCAATTCATATCAACTTTCCTCAATCGTTAATTCTAACATTAATTATACTCCATTTATCCCCGTTACGGTTAACGGGAAGAACACTGTTGGTTTACTAGACACTGGTTCATGTGTAACTATTTTGGGTAATAATTCCCACAAACTTTTTTTGGATAAATCTAAATTATTACATTCTAAACCTCTGGATTTTATCACCGCTGGTGGCGACAAATATTCTTCACTTGGCTCAGTGGTACTTCCTTTTGAATTTCAAAATAAAATTATTTCTCTTGTTACTCATATTGTACCGGGTATTAAGAAAACTTTAATCCTTGGTATGGATTTCTGGAGGGGTTTTGGGTTGTTCCCTGATCAATTGGAATCTATTTTACTCACGAAAAATAATAACGACGTTGTTGTTTCGGAACTACAGCCTAGTTCTACCAGTCACTTGGTATCTTTTGATCATTTGTCTGATGAGCAGAGAGCTACTGCTAACGACATCATCGCCCAATTCACCGATATATCTTATGAACGGCGAGGGCTCGGCCGAACTTCACTCATTACTCATTCGATTGATACAGGTGATAGTCCACCTATTCGTCAGCGATACTATCGTATGTCTCCCGATAAACAGCGTATTTTGTTAAAACATGTCGATGCAATGTTGGCAGAAGATGTCATTGAACCATCTGAAAGCCCTTGGTCTAATCCCGTCATTTTAACGCCTAAAAAAAATGGTGAATTGCGTTTTTGTCTCGACAGCCGTAAACTAAATTCGGTAACAAAAAAAGACGCGTACAATTTGCCTTATATCTCTGAGATTCTGGATAACTTGAGAGACGCTAAGTACCTTACTTGTTTAGATATATCTAAATGTTTCTGGCAGACGTCAATAAGGGCAGAGGACCGTTGTAAAACTGCTTTTTACATTCCGTCACGTGGAACTTTTCAATTTAAATCCATGCCTTTTGGTTTAACAAATGCTCCTGCGACACAACAGCGTTTAGCAGATATTTTATTTTACGGGCCCGAATTTGAAAACAAGGTCTTTTGTTTCGTTGATGACATCGTATGTGTGACAAATTCCTTTGAAAATCACATTTCACTTCTAATTAAAATACTTAACAAATTAAAATATGCAAACTTAACTATAAATTTAGAAAAATGTAATTTTTTCAAAGACAAACTTAAATATTTGGGCTATATAGTGGATTCAGAAGGTCTTCATGCAGATCCTGAGAAGGTAAAATCAATTACAAGTTATTCCACTCCGACAAATAAAAAAGAGGTACGTCGTTTTCTGGGTGCTGCATCGTGGTATAGAAGGTTCATACCCGATTTTAGTACTTTAGCGGCTCCCTTAAATAAATTAACTTCTAACGGCAAAAAGGCTCCACTGTTCGCATGGTCGCAAGAGGCGGATGTAGCTTTTAATAAATTAAAAAAATGTTTATCTTCTTCCTCGGTCTTATGTTGTCCCGATTTTGATCAGCCTTTTGAAATACACGCCGATGCTAGTGATTACGGCATTGGAGCTGTACTTTGCCAGGTCAAGGAGGGACAGGAAAGAGTCATAGCCTTTTATAGTAAATCCTTATCGGACCAGGAAAAAAATTACAGTGCTACTGAGCGCGAAGCGCTTGCTGTCTTATCTGCTATCGAACATTGGCGGTGTTATATTGAAAACGGAAAACAATTTATTGTGTACACCGATCATGCTGCTTTGAAATGGTTTTTAAAACTGAACAACCCTACAGGGCGATTAGCCAGGTGGGGAGTTCGTCTTTCCTCTTATAACTTTGAAATAAGACACCGTCGTGGTTCAGATAATATTGTACCAGATTTTCTTTCTCGATCACCTAATATTATGGATATCGATAGTAATCTCCTCCCAGATGGTAGTTCCTTATCTACTAATGACACTTGGTATTTGAATATTTTTAATGGTTGTTCGCAGTCTCCTACATCCTTTGTTGACTATCAAGTGATCAGTAATAAATTATATCGTTTCAAAAAGAGTCTTAATCCTCTTACCAGAGAATTTCAGTGGAAGGAAGTAGTTCCATCTGAACGGAGAAACGAAGTAATACTTCAGAGCCATTCCTCCCCTACGGCGGGTCATATGGGTATTTTCAAAACTTTCAAACGTTTAGCCCTCAATTATTATTGGCCTGGAATGTATTCCGATGTTGTAAAAGCGGTAAATTCTTGTGATAGTTGCATCGCACATAAGCATCAGAATCATGCAACTTTGGGTCTTATGGGTGAACCTAAGTCTTGTTCTAAACCTTTTCAAATGATAAGTATTGATTTGATTGGTCCCTTGCCTCCTACAAGGCAACAGAACAATTTTATTTTTGTCGTTTGTTGTTGTTTCTCAAAATATTGTTTACTTTTCCCTATTAAACGTGCGACTGCTGACGTAATAACTAGAATCTTAGAGGAAAAAGTTTTTCTGGTACATGGTATTCCATCTACCGTAGTACTAGACAATGGCAAACAATTTATAAGCGCAACTTTTAAAAACTTGTTAAGTAAATATAAAATTCCAAATTTACATTACACACCGTTTTATGCACCTCATGTAAATACGGTAGAAAGATATAATAAAACTATAATAACAGCTGTTTCTACGTTCATTTCAAACGATCAACGCATATGGGATACACTTATACCTAAAATTCAGTTCGCAATGAATTGTGCAGTAAACGAAGTAACCGGTTTTACACCATCTATGATCGTATTCGGGCGTGAAATGGTAACCTGTGGTTCTCATTATGTTTCTAGTAAATCTGATACTAATATAATTCATGAGCCACGTGATAGTTATGCTGAGTCACTAGGCTACTTATCCTCTATTTTCGAGAGAGTACAGGCAGCGCTAATAGGTGCACACAAGCGTAATTGTCATTCTTATAATCTTCGCCGTAAAACGGCAGAATTCAATGTTGGTGATATTGTTTGGAAACGTACCTTTTACTTGAGCGATAAGGATAAATATTTTTGTAAAAAACTCGCTCCTAAATTTATTAAATGTAAAATCGTAGCAAAAAAGTCTCCATTAGTGTACAAACTAGCAGATATGTCTGATAAGCCACTTGGCGAATGGCATATAAAGGATATTAAACAAATAAACTATAAACAATAATGGTATAAAAAAAAAAAAAAAAAAAAAAAAAATTTTTACCCTATGGTTCAGTGGTTAAAATTCTCATTGTCGAATCGGGTATACCATTTTGTTCGCTAATATTCTTCACGCTCATAATTCCTTTAGAATCACATCTACTAATGATGTCGAATTCTATTATTTTCAACTATACGATGTTGTTCATTCATTCATCTTGAAATGTGTCATGCCTTCTGTGTAGACGCGCACACCCAATACTACTTCGCTAACGCGCTACTTGGTAAACAAGTTGTTATACTTACATTTTTAGTTATATTTAGTTCCGTTAGATAAGAATGAGTTTCAATAATCTTCTTTAATTAGTAAAAATTCAATCTTAATAGGTTGCACGTAGTGTTATTTTTGAATGACATCATGACATTGTTATTGTATTGAATGCGTTTGGCTCGATCACTCCGGTTCTTTTCAATTTTATTTAGGTATCGTAACTTCATATTTTTTCTAGTTATTTTTTTTATATACACTTATTGTTCTGATTTCAGTAAAGCCGGATCGAGCTGCCGGTGCTGCTTAAGAACTGCTTCCTGAGGTCTTCCATGTCAGCCAGGAGCCGAATTTTTTAAGAAAAATTCTGCCCTAACGGAGGGGGTGTGTGACGTCGGAACCGCACGGCCACCGCAACCTCAAGATGCGCCCCCACTGCAGACCCCTGTGGGGTATATAAAGGACCTGCGTGCGCGTCGCGCCCTTCTTGCCTGCGGCCACCAGCGCCGAGTTAAGTGTTCCTCACTTCGCTGCCCAGGACTTACCAAACCACTTACCTACCTACCAACCTACGCCTTGAGACTACCTTGTATTTAATAGATATAAATATATAGAATAATAATACCTTTGTTAATCTATCGATTGTTTCTATTTATTCTGCCTACCTAACTAGTCATTTGTAGACCACGTTACATATAATACGACAAATCTTTGTGTGATCCGCAAAGATTTGTTCTGACTCTGTGTGTGCTTTGTGTACGTTTGTGAACACCCCCTGCGACACAGGACTTATTCCTAGTGCGGGCACCGTTTAAAAAAAACATTCGGAATATCACATGAGTCATAAACATTGTGAAATGTGGGTAGAGTATACACCATTGTTTAAATCCCTCCGAGAAATATTAGCGTAATGTTGTCATGTTGTCGCATCTTTAACTTTTACATCAAAGTGGCAGTAAAAACGTCATCAAGTCATGCGGAAAATCAACAATTTTCTTTACGGCGGAAATGTCAAGAATTGTTTTTACATGTTTTAAACAATGTTTTGCGATAGCATAGGAAATAAATTACGGATCTTATGAAACCTCGCTGTTTTTATTGTTGTATTGCCTATCAATCATATTTAATTGTTCTGTTGCAATATTAATGTGGATAGAGAGTTAATTTATAATAATAATAATAAAGCTTTATTCATTCCACAATAATAAATTACAAATCAAATAATATTTAGCTAATTTCATTAAAATTAAATACGCATTTGCTCAAAATAATGAATTAATACAGATAAAATACAATTACGATACATTTTATTTTTCATGCATGATAGTGATAATTTAAATTATTTCAGATTAATTATGTTTCGTTTATGTGGACCCCCTTAGGATAAAAGCCTCCTTCAAAGAATTCCATTTTGTAATCTATGATTTTCATAACATTTTTTTTTCTTTATTTGTTTGTTTGCTTTTCAGATCATCTTTATCCTTTTTAGTATTATCAAAAAAAAAGAAGCACTCTACAAAACAAAAGTTAATTTATTGGTTAATAAATTAACCTATTCTTTAAAGACGCTGGTTTTAATTATGGTTATTTTTTATGACAAAACTATAACTTAATTTATATATTTTTTTCGAAACTTTTTAGGTAATTCATACTTCTATACCAAAACTATTAAAAATATGAAAATGTTGATAGTTTATGTGTGCTTTTGACACAACAATTATTATCTAGGTACGCCTTTTTGATCCAAGAATCAAAATGTACCTATTATATCACTTTAATAAAGACAAATAATAACTGCAAAAGATGTGTTTTACTCAAACAATACATTAGCTTAGAATGCTACTAATTTTAATTATTTAAAAAAAATACATTTTATTTGACAACTTTATTTTTATTAGTTTTCCTGAACTTATTTATAAACCAATCATCAGCAAATATCCTATACTTGCCTTCATAGTACGATTCAATCTCCTGCAAAGACTTTCCTTCAGTCTCTGGCATATACAAGTACAAATAAATAGTTCCAATAAACGCAATAGCCGCGTAGATGGCGAAAGCGCCTGTGAGTTTAAAGTTAGTTTCTATATTGAGAAGAGTTTTTACTCCGATGAAAGAAACTAGGTAGCTCCAGGCGGCTGCAATTCCTTGAGCTGTTCCGCGACTCCTGAAATAGATTAACATTATTTACAATCTGGACCACAACAATTAAATAATGTGTTACTTACTTAGGCATGAGTCATCTTTAACTGAACGAATTTATTCATAAATTAACGTACTACCACAATGTCCGCAACATTTAAAATACCCAAAATATTATTGTAAAGAGAAGCTTGAATTGGGCGCTGTCTAATATTTTAGAACTACGGTTTTTAAGATAAACGTCCTTTATCTTGTAAGTTAACATTACATTACATCAAAGTGTAACATTAGTAAGTAATGTGTTATCAAACGAATCAAACATTGATAAAGGAACTTCGAAAAAAAATATCATCTATAGTGTTATCTAAACAGAAACACTTTGCCCAGCATATTCCAACACATAGGTACTGAAAGTACTAAAGACAACTAATCCATAGAAGAATACCAAACGACCGACCGACCGGATGGCGGAGTGGGTAGTGTATCTGCCTGCGACGCCGAGGTCGTGGGTTCGATTCCCACTTAAGACAAATATTTGTGTGCATGAACATGAGGGTTTGTCTTAGTCTGGGTGTTTCTATGTACAATAAGTATGTATTTACAAAAGAAAAGTATATAATTATGTATTAGTATCAGTTATTCTAGTACCCATAGTACAAGCTCTGCTTAGTTTGGGACTAGATGGCGTTGTGTACAGCACTCTTTTCCTTAGGGAAGGTATTAGTAACATAAGAGAGTACAGACCTGTCTAAATGTATACCAACGTAGACACATAAGGCTGTACAGCAGATGGCTGAACCAAGCACGCCGTTGAAGCCAAACTAAATAAAAAGTTACAGTACAGAGAAGATAGAAACCAAAATTTCTCACCTAAAAGGAAAAACTTCTCCAAGCATATTCCAGCAAAGATTAATAGTGCTAAAGACAACCAATCCATAGAAGAATACCAAAGGTATGACACTCTTCTCTTTAGGAAAGGTATTAGCATCAAAAGAGAACACAGTCTTGTCCAAATGTATACCAGCGTAGATACTCAAGGCCGTACAACAGATGGCAGAGCCAAGCATACCAGCGATACCAAGTTTTCGCTTGCCGAGGACTTTGATGGTCGCGACGAGGAAGACGCTTTTTAAGAATGACAGTACTCCAACTAAAATCTGAAATGAATAAAGAGATTTATAAGATTACTGTCCAACAACTTAGTATTATATCTAGTGTAACTTGAGTAAACAATGCTAATCTTAAACCAAGAGGCCCGTTTCATAAAAAAAAATGTTTGTTAGTTTATCTATCTTATAGTTCATCGCCAGTCCACTGTTTAGTGATTACTGAATTAACTGTTTAAAAAAAAACTTAAAATAGGTCCTTTCAAATATCCTAACCTATCTTTATTCTTGAGCAATCATCAGGTCAGCACCTGATGATTGCTCAAGAACAAAGATAGGTTAGATATATTTAGTGGGCAATTTAAATAGGGAAGTAACCGCGCCGCATCCTGTATTAGAAGAGTCTAAATTACGAAATTTCAACTAAATAATTTATTAAGTCGCTTAATATGGTAGGATTGGAAGTTCTTTATAGTTTAGTTTACTTACAGTTATTCTTTTAGTATCATCGGCCATACCCATCGCTTCGCATATATTTATCATGTTTGGCTTGATAGGGTTCAAACCACTCAACACGAAGAAGGTAAAGTACAAACAACAGAACATCAAAGGTCTCAATGTCTCCTTGCAAAGCATGATGATGTTGAATTTCACGAAGAATCTGAAAAAAAAACTATTACAGCACAAACCAGTATAAAGTAACAAAATCACTAATTAATACTTATTTTAAAGAATCAATACGATGTCAATATAATAATGGCAGATGATTTTAGATGTAATATATGTAGTTAATACTATATTATATACTAGCAGAACAATAAATGGTCATTACCTTTTCATATTGTGTTTTTTTTTAATGCAGTTCTCATAATTATGTGTAATAAGTATGTATAATAAGTATGTATTTACAAAAGAAAAGTATATATGTATTAGTATCAGTTATTCTAGTACAAGCTCTGCTTAGTTTGGGAACTAGATGGCGTTGTGTGTGAGTTGTGTGATATTTATAAAAAAAAAAGAATTAAAATGTACCTAATTACCTTCTGAAGACATTAATTTTGTAATGTTCGCATCCAGCGTCGACACTTTCACATATTTCTTCATTAATTTGTTGGTTTTCATTATAACAAATAGCGCAGCACGCTGTCGTTTTCGAATACTTGATAAGTTCATCAAACTCCTCACGAACATTCTCTGGTTTAGTCCAGCCACGGAGAAAACAGAGAGATTTCAAAGCTTCTTTTTCTCTGTCTTTTGCTATTAGCCAAACTGGGCTTTCTGGTACCTGAAAAAGAAAAATAAATAAAACATGATCAGGTATGATTTAATTACAGTATCCAAGAACGATAGCCAAGTGGGAGACATTAGGACTGCCAAGTCGAAGGTGACGGGTTTGAGCCCATTGATTTGAGATTTGTATTTTTGAGGATATTATTATTATTTTATACGTACATAATATAAAATTATCGCTCTCTAGCGGTGAAGGAAAACATCGCGAGGAAACCGTTACCTGAGAGTGCTTAAATGTGCTCGAGGGTATACGAAGTCTTCCAATCTGCACTAAGCCAGCGTGGTGGATTAATAAGACCTATTTAATGGAAGTTTTAATGCAATAGATAATATATTATGTGTTGAATGACAGTGGTGCTGTAGTCAAATCGCGTTGCAGCGCCAGAAACAAACTAAACGGGATGAAATTGCTTTCTAGAAATCACACTGCCATTCATTGCCGACGGCAATACCTGGGATTTACCGTAAATGACCAATAGGGAGCCGAATAAACAAAATTTTTGTTATCCTATGGGTCAATATGTTTAGTTCTGGCAATTGCCGTCGGCTATGTGTGCTGACTGTCATTCCTCCTAACTACATATTAGTACGCCAATGTTCTAATCTCTAATTTTGATAAAAAGAGGAGGTTAACGTTTGAATCTAAATGAAGAAGACTCATATGTACACGAAAAAAGAATTACATCACCACATTGACAAGACAGCAATATCAAGACATGACTTATGTAAAATTTGTAAATTTAACTTTCATCTTCTTCTTCGTCGTGTAGATGGCTGAGTCAAATTTTATTTTGACTTGCCATCGTGGTGAAAGGATTAGCCAATTCACTTTGGAGAACTCGCGAATTGCCCAGGGTGCGCCGGACGTAGGGAATCGTTGTGTACGTCTCTCGGGGAGGCTCCTTTCATGCAATGTAACTGCAGATGGGATAACCAACTTTCCTTTGCTCTATAGTGATCGATAGTCGGTGATAAATCGTTTGAATACTTTGTATGTAAACCTGATACCGTAAATTATTTCTTTTTTATGTTGTTATTTTTAGTTTCACTTACCACAATTAATGCAAATAACATAGCTGCTATGGGTATGGAGAGAGTTATCAAAGCCACGATTCGCCATTCGATAGTTGCTCCAAGTAGGTACATCAGGGATACGCCAATGGCACAGGAAAATTGTGTTACGCTGCTCAGAGTCCCACGGATTGATGCTTCACTGAAATATAGAATTTTAGTGATTAACTCTTTATTTCTTTACATAACGTGCTTTTGAGAGCGCCTCACCACTCTCAAAATTAAAAACTATAGAATCTTTTACTTATTCGGGACTGAAAAGTAGCACTCAAAGAAAATACGATCGTTTTTCTCCTGTTGCCAAAATAAGTATTGGTAAAGAAACCATAAGTTAAAAATTAATAATTTCATTTTGACTAACATAGATACTAAGTTTCACTTACTAACAATATTATTGTATGGATTTATAACTGAAATAAATGTTTAATAAAAATAAATAAATAAAACATAGTAAAGACATACTTAGTTAAGAAGTCCGACTGAAAATTCTCACTAGCATCATGGAGTCATGAACTGTGCTCGGTAGATGGTGATATACTCGGATTTTACATGGGACCTTAACATAACTGGTGAAGTGTGGATACACCACTGCCATACTAATCTAAGTAAAATAAGCTTGATTCTATTATATTTATGAAGAAGAAATACAGTAACTTAACGTACCTGATTTCACTGACATAAGAATTTATAGGTGCCTCCATGAATCCAGCTCCTAAACCAAACCAAAAATTGGCAGCAAACAGGCTTGGTACATTCCACGTGAAGTACATAAGGACCCAAGCGACGGTGTGTGGGATATTTGATATAAATGTTGCTTTCTTTCTACCGAAGTAGTCAACGATTGGCCCTGACGCTAAAGCGCCTAGAGGTTGTGACAAGTATGGTATACTTCCTGAAAACGACAAAGTTAAAAAGTGTTTTAAAGCAAGTAATAGCTTATATAAATTTAGTTATCTAATTTTATTAGGTATCTAAATTTAGTTATCTAATTTAGTTATTTTTATTTATTTAACTTTAGCACAACAAAAATGTACAAGTCGGACTTAATGCCAAAGGCATTGTCTAACAGTCAACCTAAGGTAATGCAGAGTTAAAAAGTGGTGCATGTTTGATTTAATTATTAGATTAGAACTTTATCTTTATAAAGGACTATAGCAAGATTTATAATCTATATATATAAAAGGCTTTGTCCTGACTGACTTAGTATCAACGCACAGCCTAAACCATAGGTCGTAGCGGCTTGAAATTTGGAGGGTGTATTCTTTACAAGATTTTATCGTGCAATAAGAAAGATTTTTTGAAAATTCGGCCTCTAAAGGGGTGAAAAGTGGGACGAAAGTTTGTATGAAAAAGCGTTTGTAGTAATTATGAGGCTCGATCAATTTTAAAAATGGAACTTTGTTGAGCAATCTTGTGACAATGAGATGTTGACATGAAGTTTCATAAAAAAAGGATTTTATGTCAACCAACTTTAATGTAATGGAATGTGTGATGTAAATTATAAAAAAATATTTAAATAGGATTAAAACTATCATTTTGATGTGCTATAGTCAGGTGGCAAACATGCCCAAGGTTTAGCTGATGGTAAGTTAGGGCATCAACTGCGCAAATTATACAACATACACTTTTGACGAATGGACTAATTAATATTAAATATAATCTACAATAAAGCCCGACACGTGCGTTTATTTAAGTAAACAGGAGGTAGAATCAAAATCCATCGGATCTTGGTATAGTGGTTTCAACGGATGACGAATTAATAGCCCATATATATATAATGATATCCAGAACCTACCAAAAAAACCAATGGAGTGGCTTAGTGAGCGTGCGATTTTGACACCAAAAAACAATCAGGCTTCCGTCATTAATGATATTCTGCTCATGTGATTCGAAGGGTCTATACGATAATACCAATACAAATCTGTTGATACTGTAGTACATTCAGATGATGCTACCAGCTATCCTGTAGAGTTCCTGAACAATCTTAATCCACCTGGTCTTCCTCCTCACATTCTAAACCTAAAAGTGGGTGCTCCGGTATTATTATTATTATTATTGGGAAGAGGCTTTGGGTGTTCACGTCGACCTCCGTGGGTCTATTGTGATTGTAGCCTCATTATAGACTCTCCTTTAGGCCAATAGCCTCCATAAACTGGAGCAGTCAGCCGATCGGGAGTGACTTGACGAGGGGAATCAGTGTATATACCACGGATACCACTTATACCGTCTGATTATCCCTTCGAGTTCAAGAGATTGCAGTTCCCCCTTAAGGTGTCTTTTGCAATGACTATAAATAAAGCTCAGGGTCAGTCACTGAAAACAGCAGGTATCGATCTGAGGGGGCACTGCTTCTCACACGGCCAGTTTTATGTCGCCTGCTCAAGAGTAAGTTCGCCTCGAGATCTGGTTTTGTTGGCACCTGAAGTGAAAGGAAGACTTCGAATATTGTTTACAAAGAAATACTTTAATTGGGTATTTATTTATAATGATAACTCAACTTACGACAATTTACAATCGCGAGCAAAGCCGCGGGCGAAAGCTAGTGAATATATATAAAATTACTATATACATAGACTTATTATGCATAAATTATATATTTAGAATTAAATAAATGTAATACATATTAATATTAAATACATTTACATATAATATTACAAATACTATAATATAATATACATAAACTACTTTTACTATATAATAAGGTAACTTATTGATGAGTTATTCTGCTAATTTGCTCAACAAGAGCTCACGAACTTTGATTTTGAGAGTGAGATCGGTTGTTACACATCCTGATTTCAAGAGGGAGCGCATTCCAGAGGATAACAGGCTGCACAAAAAAGGAAGAATTCGCGATACGAGAAGTATGGGCGGGACATAAGAGTAAGCGATTATTAGCGGAGCGGAGATTTCTATCATCTAGTTATAATATTTACTTACCAAACCAAGAAGCTTGGTCTTTGTCTATAGACAATCCTACAGGTGCGTTGAGCAGAGACGGCAAAACTATTGTAACGAAAGTATTTGCCATGCCGATGTCAATCAGTAACAAAGCTGGAGCAATCGTTGCTATACACTGAAAAAAAGTAAAATGGATTAGGACAATTTACCAAGGAACCTTGGTTTTAAATCCTCACAAAATTAGACTAAGAACTTTTGCTATTCTATTTTTTTTTTTAACTTAAGATAAAACGCCAGAAGCAATTACACTATCCAATGGTTCCAATGACAAGGCTAAAATTCACACATTCACTCACTCAAGCACACCCAGTCTCAGGACAAATCTTTGCGAATTACACAAAGATTTGTCCCATGTGGGGATCGAACCCACAACACCAGTGCAGTGGAGAGCGGCGAGGCGACCGCTTAAACCACTACACCACACGTGCAGATAAAATAAATAATATAATATTATTTATAATAATAAATAATAAATATTTTTTTAATTCTTATAATATTCATAATTTTAAGCCTTTTTCCTATTATATTCAGTCGTGTTATCAGTGGAGCGGTTGTCAGACTCCTACCCTCTGACAACCCGTAACGCATACGATTGCTAAACGTATTTCCGAAGGCACGATAGGTCTACCTATCTAACGGCCTTAGCTCTTAGCATGCTTCGTTCGCCAGCCAGCTTCAAATTTGTCTATAATATTATTATATAAATAACTAGCTGTCGATCGCGACTTCATCCGCGTGGAGTTTGATGTTAACACAACCCTCATACACTTTTAACCCCAAATTTACACTCTTGGGTGAAATTACGAAAAAATCTTATTGATAATTTACGCCATTATTATTATTGTTCGGACGAGGCTTTGGGTGTTCACGTATTCATATCAATAATTTACGCCATGTAAGGAACCTATTTTTCCTTCCTGACGAACTTTCTATATAAACTTACACCACCTAATTTACCCCCGTTGGAAATAAAATACAAAGATATAAACATATCTTTTTAAGTTAGACTGCCAGCTACACAACCGTGAAAACCGCAACTAATTCCATGCTATAGTTTTTACGTGATGCGCGTACGAACATACAAAGAGACAGACTTAAATTTTTTTTTAAAAAAAGCAGTATTATTTTTTCTTCAATATCTTTAATGTACAGACATTTTAAATGTTATTATTTGAAGTTTAAATAGTTAAAGTAAATATTAAATATTTCGATATTATTATTATGCCACTTGAACGTTCTCGAAATGCTGGCTTATATTTCGGTCAGCGACTTAGTATCGCAATACAACGCGGTAATGCTGCCAGCATTTTGGGAACGAGGCCTTCTGTCAGTGACTTATTAAGTTTAGATTAAATTATTAGACCAATTTAATTTAAGATCCTATATGTATATTTTTCTGTAAATAAAGATCTTAAAATAAAAAAAAAACTTGAAAACGATGCACTGTCAATTAAAGTCATAGATAACTAGCGTATAGAAAGTCGTCTCTCACATGGTCTCAAGTATGTATCAATAACAAAACACAATGTTCTAGTCTACGTGGTTTATTACTGTTACTTATTCATCGTTCCTTTCATCCGTCACTAAACGGACGTCACCTTCAGGAAACTTTGCAGCATTTTTAAATACGTGTGTGACAAGAACAATGTAAGTAAACATACCTACGTCTTTAATATAACGAAGCGAATAGAAGCCTCATTTTTATGAAAGTGCCTAGTTTAAAAACCTTTGTTTCTTTAGGTATAATTATTAAGTTATATTTTTATGGAACACTACCTTCCGTTATATTACTCGTGGGGTCTAAAAACTATCTCTACACTAAATTTTAGTAAGATCGGTTCTGTAGGTTCGAAGATTTTTGGGTACGAACAAACAAACAGAATAAACTTTCCTCTGTAAAAAAAATGTGTAGATTACCTAAATGAAGTTGATGAAAGCAAAATATAAATCTGTCTATTTTTTGTTGGAGATCTGCTTATGTGTCTGAATTCTCGTCTCAATAACAAATTTAACCTAATAAGTTTTTTTTTATTACGACGCCCGCACTAGGAATAACTCCTGTGTCGCGGGGATGTTCACAAACATACATTTCACACACGCAGATCACATCCAGAGTCAGAACAAATCTTTGCGAATCACACAAAGATTTGTCCCATGTGGGGATCGAACCCACAACACCAGCGTAGTTGAAAGCGGCGAGGCGACCGCTTTAACCGCTACGCCAACCGTGCACTCAAGTTAAATACGTATGAAAAGTTAGGAAGTATAAAACAAATGTACATGATATGACGTGGACTTATGTGCAATATATTTGATAACATGTGTGCGAAGACAAAATGATTTCTTGTCTTCATACGTCATGTAGAACCTTCAGCCTAGGGTGCCTTTAGGATATCAGTGGATGTATTGTATATTACTTCTATAAATTGTAGCCCAACTTAAGTATTACATTTTAGAGTAAGAGCCCGTGGACGGACGACTTGCCTACTTCATTTTAAAAACGCGAAGTGGCCCTGACAAAGGTACGCACGATCACCAAATATCAAATTTAGATTTCAGTTGCTATGGGAAATATAAAAACCGGCCAAGTGCGTGTCGGGCCACGCGCAGTAGGGTTCCGTAGCTAGTCGTAACAACATATTTCGACTTAAAAGGGATTTACTATCTGTATTAAACAAGTAACATCTTCATACAAGTCATTACTTTCAAAGGTTTTTGTAATTTGCACGAATTATTCTAAGTAACTGCATTTTACACTTTGGACCCAATTACTCTAAAACTAATTAAGTTAAAGTAACCGCTATAGTTTTCATGAAAAGTTTATTACATATACTACCACCGTGATTTTTTCCGCTCTACTCGAACAAAAATTTGCTCTTTAAAGTTAATTATCTCGCAAACGGATCTCTAAATCAAAAAACTGTCTTAGCAACCCCTAAACGTTTTTAAAAGCCCTATCTAACAATATCCCACACTATGGGATAGGCGACAAAAAAAAAAAACATCCCCACTTTACATGTAGGGGAGCTACCCTAAAAAAAAATATTTTTCCAAATTTTATTCTACGACTTTCTTTGTATAGTTAACATACATGTTTATGCAAAATTTCAGTTTTCTAGCACCAACGGTTTCGTCACTATGCCTCGGACAGACGGACGGACAGACGGACATGGCGAAACTATAAGGGTTCCTTGTAGGTACTACGGAACCCTAAAAAGGTGTAAAAAGCAAATTATAGTTTTGCTATACCTTTTTGTACTTTATACACTAATAAGTGACTTAACACTCATCTCATCACACAGGTGGCGCTGAAACAAAGTAAGTTTCGTCTAGCTAAGGTTTTTACCTATAACGCTGGCACAAAGGGTTGACAATTTCAAATCAAGAAGCATACGAATGCATGGCTAAATTGGCAAAGCACCTGGGGTGTTTACTCGGGCGGTGCAGGATTGAATCCTGCTGGATTCTTAATTTTTAACCTTAATATCACATAAAATATTATATAGCATCTGAAAATGTCCTGAACCATAGCATTGATAAAAAACAAAATAATTGTTTACTTACTTGTGACGCAATACACCGAAATCTGCTCACTGGCAAATTATTTTGTGTCATTTCACAAATTTTATGCACCATTTTCAACTAATTCGATATTTTTTCAAATGAAAATACACAGCCAACATGTGGAAAATTGGTATATAAAGTATTTTTGTATAATAATATATCACTTATCAGCACAGGTGTTAACACTATACTTATATAAAATAATATAACAATTTAACCGCGAGGACAATATGTTTTTGTTCAAAAAGTGACGACTATACTGGTTTTGACCCAAGTTAAACTAAAATATTCTAGGTGAGACAACCAAACCAGTGTTAAGTTGACTTTGAATGATTTATAATGGCGAATAGTCCATAATATTAAAGAAGAATGTAGTTAATTGACTCTTGATGAGCTAGTTAAAACGTGGACTTTATCATTAGCTAGCTTTAAACTCCTTGTCTTTTTGTACAAATTGGTATATAATAAAATAACGAAACTCTTTACGTGACCATGGCTGGCTTCTATTTTGGACAAAGGATCAGCATTGCCATACAACGTGGCAATGCCGCCAGCCTTCTGGGCACGTTACCTGCGGTCGACATTGATGCGGACGTATTTTTTGACTCCTGAATTTTTTACGAGTTATTGTTTATTTAATAATTTAATATTATTCTTTTATTCAATGTACATATACAGTTAGGTATTTATTTAATTAGTTTAAAATATTAAATTATAGTTAGGTTAGTATTGTAAATATTTAAATAAAAGATATGTATAGATTAATGAGCAAACAAATAAAGCTTAAAGATTTAAATAAAATAAAATATAAAATATCTCCCTTTCCCTTAGTCACTTTCGCTTTTCCTTTTTTATAGCGTAGGATTTTCAGGAAAAAGTTCTTGTGAAAAAAAATATAAACACAATAAACGTCAAAATTGAAAGATGAACCCGGCCTCTAGAGATGATATTGAGTGCACCGGCCGTATCTAACTAAACGGACAGAGCAACGTCTAACGGGTCAACTAGTATTAAATGTTATTTAAACGCTATTAAAACCTGTTAGAAATAATGTCGTTAGTTGGATAAAAACAGTAGGTTAGTTCTATTTATAAAAATATCTTGTATAACTACTTTTCATATCGGTAATGGCTTGTATATTTTTTTTTTCTGCGATACCAGTCTGGTGATACATATAAAAACCGTTTTAGTATACTATCGTGTATACAGAATAATGTTTAAAAATTTCCTAACAATAAATAGTTCTTGTTGTTCAAGTAGTGACTACAGCCCCGGGACATCAACAATCCATAGAAGTATTATATTATTCCTCATTTTCCAGTAATTCAACTCATTTTGACGGCAGGTTAATGGTGTGATGGTGCCATCCTCGAACTCGTTCAAAAGAGCTCTATCACCATTTGGCTATAAAGTAAAATCACAAAATACTTTAAATACCACTGACCCAATAACCTTGTTAGGACAATTATTCATAAAACAAAAAGGACAAATTGTATCTCTCATCTTTATCTTATAATCTTGTGTTCATTATTTCTTTACATATAATAAAACTTTTCTGAATAGTTGACTTACCGGATTAAAACATCTATTAAAACTCAAGTTAAATGTTAGCCATGGTTGTAAACAAGAAGGACTTCAATATTAGCTTTTGTAACAAAGACAACTGAGACAAATGTAAAACTTTCACTGTTTGCGTCTCATGATGTCTTTATAAAGGAATTTGATCTAGAGAAAAAAAATGTTTGTTTTAGGAGGTAGGAGCCTTTTATTTCTCTGCCGTTTTTCTCAGGAATTACCTAATGAGACTTTATTGTACGCTAAACGAAGCTAACCAAAATCAATTTGATGAAAATTTAATTATTTATAATCATATAAATAATTTATTTGCACACATTTAAATATTTACATAATTAACCTTACTAAAATTTTATCGTTAAAACTAATTAAAGAAATACCTAACTATATATACATCAAATAAAATAATTATTAAACAAACTGAAACACAATTCGTCCGCATCGATGTCGCAGGTAACGTGCCCAGAAGGCTGGCTGAATTGCCACGTTGTATGGCAATGCTGATCCTTTGTCTAAGGTAGAACCCAGCGATTCTGGTCACGTGAAGAGTCAACCAATCTTTTTGTAGTTTCTTTAAAAAAAGAACGAGCGCGAGGACCCACGTTCAATTGTTTGATGATAAAATTTTATTGACCAGTTTATTTTGACGTTTTATTTAGATTCCACCAATATTGATCGATTTGATCGGAATCGTCACACTCCTCAATGACATTCTATGAATTCATATCTTAAACATTTTGATGTTAAAGTGGAATAAGAGTTTTCTTGATCTTGCGAGCGTTTGTCCACCGTAGACAAACGCTTAATATATACAAGGCCGGATCCAGCTGTTTGTAACTCATTACTTGACAGACGTTAAGAAAGTGCGTGCGCTATTTATATACATTTTATTCATTACTGTTACTTTGTAAGTTTGTCGATGATCATGGTCACGCACGACAACCCTAACTTATCTTTCAGACAGTTATTGTTGTACTATTTATTTTAATGACTAGTGGCGCTATCTATTCGTAGTTATGGGAAACAGCTAACCAATATTATTACCAACGATAAAGCACGCTACAAATTGTAGTGCAAGTAGTGCAACTAAATCAAACTAGTAGCAAAAAGTGGTTTACAATTCTATTAACTTTTCATAAATTTATAAAGACATAAATATTTTATTATAGCGATACTAAACATCTTGTTACGTTGGTATTTATTTTTAAATCGAATGATTGCAATGCTTTTTTGATAAAATGATTTTATTACTTTTACTGGGTAAGTTAGAGCCTGCTAAATTCAGGCAAAATAATTTGTTGTGATTAATAAGATATTTAATAGTTAGTAGTAGTTTAACCAGTTTGGCTTTTGATTTGGCTCTCAGAATTTTATCAATAAGTGGTTAAACTGTATCTAAATTAAAATAACAAAAGCTTTATGTAACATTGATTTGTTTCAGTTATTTCTTCTATACAATGGACCGAACAGCATTTGACCTTCGTAATTATTCTTTACTTAATTATAAGCCTTTAAGTGTACCTACTGTGGTAGCTCTACAGACCGATTAGATTAGGATATCTTATAATATATTATGACGAGTAATTGTTCTCGAATCGAATCGAATTACTAATAAGCGGCTTGTATATCTTACGGTTAAAAAAATATATAAAGATGATTTGGTACTTCTCATTAAGCACGCCCGCGATTTTACTATCGAACACAATAATAAAAAGACATTTTGTCCAACAGCCTGTGAACTATTGTGAACTGGCTAAAGTTTGTGTCCATGACAACCGGGTGGTGTGTGCCATGTCTGAAGATGGGTGCAATCGAAGAACCTTCCTTGATCAGTGCGATATGTATGAGTACAACTGTGATTTCCATGCTGGTGTGTATGAACAATATTTCAACTTCACCATACCATACTTTTTACTGCCGTTGCTATTTACGTACATAACATTTACGGGCATTTTTAATACAGCTTTAACATTTTGGCCTACAAAATATCAAGGAATTTTGAATTTGAAGTCCCTCTCTGATCGTGTCATAGATTGATTTGATTTGATTTTTAAATGTCTTTATTAGTAAACATGTAGGTACATAAGATTTACAAATGATCTTATTCTATTTGCAAACACGCATAAAACAAAATTGTTTTGCAGGCTGACTCACCTTTTGAAAACATTTTGACATCAAGTTTAAATTTCCACTTATCACCATAAAATTGTTTGATAAAGAAAGTTGGTTTAAACTTATGTAAGGCTTGAAGACCATAACATTTACAAATTGTATAAAACTTTTTATCACACAGATCAACACAAACATTATTGATCACAAGTTTTCAAATATTCGACTAATTTATTATGTTACACTTGAAACATACCATATTAAACATAGTATATTAATTTTACGACAAGTTAAAATACAACCATAACTTAAATAAAGGAATGTGTTACAATTAAATGGAATGTGTGTCATTGTATTGGTTTATATTGTAAGTTTTTGATAATGATGATGGAGTGCCTACCAAACGAAAACCCAACTGTATGCATACTTGAATACCTTTGGGGATGTAGTATCATCACTTTTGCCATTCTATTGCGGTTTGGGCCTGTCAAATCTGGATAGCATTGACAGGTAATGACGTTATGTTATGGTTTCTAGACCCTGTTTCATTGAGCTATATGATTATATTTAATTCAATATTCTAGTTTCAAAATAGTCGCGGTTCTTCAGTTGCCCGCATAGTATTTTTTTTTAAATAAGACCGTGACTGATCTTGGCAGACTTAAAGTTGGAGTAAAGCCAAAAGATAAAACTTGATACTTTTACTTGTTTAACATGTTTTATCTAATATATTTCAGCGTACAAAAAACCGGCACAACTGGTGAAGATTGTTTG
This sequence comes from Hypena proboscidalis, assembly GCA_905147285.1. Taxonomy (NCBI): domain Eukaryota; kingdom Metazoa; phylum Arthropoda; class Insecta; order Lepidoptera; family Erebidae; genus Hypena; species Hypena proboscidalis. The sequence goes on from LR990147.1 coordinate 7,607,711, forward strand.
TACCAGCGGTACTCCAAACTACCAATGTTGATTTAATTGAAGAAAAAATAAACATTTACATAATTAAACGCTGGTTTTACTCCACCTTTGAGTCAAGGGGTGGATGCTACAAAGGGCAGCATAGCATTCTTTGAAACCCACAGATTTAAGATGTGTTTATTTCCATTTAGTCTAAAATAAAATGACGTTTTTTTAACCGCTGAAAATTAATATAAACTGCATCTAGAATCTATTATTTCAATAAATGCTTCTATTTTGCATCCAAACGACCCCGATATAAATATTTTGTACTTGTTACTGCATTTTTAAGGATCTTTCAGCAATATATTGCTCGTATTTTTTCAAGCGGAAGGTTTAGTATTCAGTTATAAGACCCATTACCACATACATATTAATAATTAATTGAATGTAATCATAATAATTAATTGATCTATTAATAAATCTTTTTAAAAAGTAATTTATTTGCTAAGTATTTAACGTCGATACTTCTTGTCCTCGGAACTATAATGTTTATATATTATGCCTCGAAAGGACCAAATTGATATAACGTTAGAAAGAATATAAGTGATGATGAACTAAATAATTTACATCTACGAGTATGTGTGGAGTGACAAGACTTAAATTGGGAATGAATATATGAGTATACGTTAGAAGAACCCTAAAAGTTGCACCAGTGACAGAAAAGTTGAATGGGAATCGTTTATGTTTGCATGGAGAAAGGCAATCAGTTAAAATATCGATAAAGTGACAGAGAGAGGCAGGCTGAAGAAAAGAGTAATGTCTTGCGTAATAGAAAATATTATAAAAGAGAAAGTAGTGATGATAGCGGAACGGATAGCAGAGGAAAATGGAGCATGAAGTCGTTTTGCGCCGATCCCAAATAAATCGGAATTAATGGAATAAGGGTAGGAAGAAAAAGACTTAAATGGTATTGTCGGAATCCAGAATTTAAAAAGAAGGTGGATTTTTTTAGTCACGGGTATTATTTTTCATAATGATTAATGAAATCTGCTATAACGTGGGTATTGACATTACATTTTAAAAATAAAAATCCAATTACCTACGAAAACTATATCAAATTACCATTTGCAAGTATTTAAATATGAATGTGTTTCACTATAACTTAATTTTTACGCATTATATCGGTATTTGCACTGCAGATTTAGACGTTTTATAAAGCATGTGTAATGAAATGTACCGTAAGTTATTTTATATATATTTTTTATTTTTTTATTTTATTTTGAAGATTTGCTATACTTTCAGGTTATCAAGAAACGTACATCCTGTATTGCTTTGGTTCAAACCTGATCGTAGTTTTTAAAGAGTTATACCCCAGAACACGTTCTACTTCTCGGATAAGCTCAATTACTACTACACCTCAAACAGCGACTACTTCTCTTACTACAACTGTTCCTTTGACTACAACAACTTTTCCTTTTACGGCAACAAATATACCTTCTACAACATCTACCCTTTCTTCAACAACTACTACTAGAATTTCTTCTCCTTTTGCCACCACTACCAATTCTTCTACTATTAATTCGACTTCATTTCAAAATACAACAACTCTATTGACAACTATAAAATCTACAAATCCATCTTCAACTAAATGTAATAGCGTTTTATGTTTCTTTCTTTTTTTCTTTCCTACAGCTTCATTGACTATAAAACAAACAACAACACCTATAGTAACAAAGATGACTACATCCACAACAACTGTAACTCCTATAACTACGACTTTTACATCAACAGCTCCTGCAAAAACAACTACAACTTTCATACCGCCAACTACAACACCTATAAAAACAATAATATCTTCTACAAAAACAACCACGACACCCGCAACTACTGTAACTTTATCTACATTTCATTCAACTCATAAAACAACCAATACTCCTGCAACAAATGGTACAACATCTCTCCAGTCAACGTCGCTTCCTATTAAAACTCCAACAGCTACAATAACCACTTTTTCAACTATTACAATAACATCTAAAACAAAAAGTACCACGACGCCTACAACAACGACTGTCAAAGCAACAACTACAATACCCATAGCAACTACTACATCTACAACTACAAGTCCTATTACTACAACTACAACACCTATTACAACAACTCCAAATCCTACTACAACAACTACAACTACAAGTCCAACTACTACAACTACAACTCATATTACAACAACCATAACCCCTACTACAACAACCTTAATTCCTACTACAGCAATCCCGACAACAACTACTATTGTATCTACGACTAAAGTTTTTTCAACAACATCAACATCATTTCTTACAACAACAATAACTCCTATTACAACTAAAGCAATTTCTACAAAATCACCAACAACTACAATATCGCATACTTTACATTCACACACTACTTCCACTACTAATTCTTCGACTAAATGTAAATTATATTGCGAAAGACCACTTACATGGATTACTACAACCAAAGAATAATAATAATAATAATAATAATAATCTTTATTGTACACCACTAGAACAATAAAATAGGAAACGTACATAAAATATGTTGCACAATCGGCGGTCTTATCGCTTAAGCAATCTCTTCCAGACAACCTGGATGGACAAAAAACATAGGAGACAATTTATAGCCATGGCATACATAAGAATTGAGAAAAGAAAAGAAATTATATAATAGTTTACTTACATCTAATCACTTGTACTGCGTTGTACAAATATGAATATATACACATACTTATATTATAATATTAGAATACACATATATTATTATATACCTAAAAACCTACATATACAATAAATATTATAATACATATTACAATACATACACATATACATAAAATACTTAAATGATAAGTAGGATAGTACAAAGACTGTAACAATTTTTACAATAAAGATAAATTAGTGAGCTTGCGATAGGTAGTGCTCTTTTACCATTTTTTTAAAAGTAGGCAGAGTTTTACATTGTCTCACTTGTATTGGCAATGCATTCCATAAACGAACTGCTTGGACAGTGAATGACTTGTCATAGAATGTGGAGGAATGCATAGGCGTACTTAGCTTGTAATCTACCGATGATCTCAAGAAAGACCTAAAATTATAACCGTGATTACTAGGCGACCACCTTCAGTTTTTTCGTATCCTATTATAACTGTAAGTCGTGCTAAACTCACACATTATACCACTCATTCTTGGGTTATAACTAGTCGTCGCACTAAAACGCATCCTACAATAACAACAATTAGTTCTATACCTGCTCGTTCAACGGAACCAACAAGACGTCCAGCTAAAGAAAATACTGACTATACTATATCACCAACTAATCCAACTGTAACAAATGTTCATTCTACTATAGCTAGTCCTCAACCAACTACAAAAACTGTTTATTATACACTAACAAATACACCATCTAAAACTCCTGTAGTAACTGAAACTTATGAACCGTATAAAGAAAATTCAATACAAGAAGAAAAAAGGACTGTGTACGAAGACATAAGTGATGATATACAAAATCTAATAGGATTTGAAGACACTTATAATATGCCAACTCAAAGATCATGTAAAGATAGACATTGTGAATACCCCCTGACATGGTTTACAACTGTAAAGAAGACAACACAATGGAAGCATCAAGGACATCGAAATTAATTTGTTTTTGAAATAAATAATTTGACCTCTTCATCAGAATTTTACTTGGATTTCATCTATGTACACTATTAGTTATTAAAGACAATTTTATTTTTTCAACAAAGATCTGATTCTTACCCATGTTATTTAACATCTTATTTGATCGCTTTACTAAAGTTAATTTTAATTTCATGGTTAAATAATGACTTAGTGGGCATTATACTGTTAAAAAAATTTGATGTAATTAAAAAAACACATAATGCCTTGACATATTATGATTTTAAATATTTTTCGTTATTATTCCTTAAATATCAAACTTTTTTCATATTCATAATTATATTTAATAACGTCTCCTGTGATATTTCAGGATATCAGGAAACGTATATCCTGTTTTGCTTTGGCTCAAATCTGCTGGTAGCACCTACAGAGTTTCAACACACTACAAGTCACCCCAGTGCTCGGACAAGCTTTACAACTATTACACCTCTAACAGTTACAACTTCTTCTCCAACAATATCAATAACCACCCCTAAAAAAAATACTGATAGTTCCTACATTACAAAATTCACTACAACACTGGCCATTGCTTCGTCAACTCCTAAAACAACTGCAACTTTATCAACAAGAACAAAAATTCTTTCTACAGTTACTAAAACTCCTTCTATAACATTATCACTTCCATCTTTAACAACATCTCCTCTTGTAGTAGTTACTACTCCAATTACAAAACATCTACATTCGACTACTACGACATCATCATCTGCAACTGTAATTACTATTATATCTCCTCCATCAACTCTCTCTTCAACAAAAACAACATTTCCTTATACAACAACTACATCATCTGCCAAAACTACTGAAACTCATGCACTAACAACGCTTACAACGACTGCAATAGTGCATACTACTCCGACTACTGTAGCATCCAAAACTAGCTTTATTACTCCCACAATAAGTGCTCCAACAGAATGTGAAGATAAAAGCTGTAAAAGGCCTGCTACCTGGTACACAACCAGAAAAAGACCTAAAATTAAGATTTTAACTTTAAAAAGCAAGTTTCCCTTAATTTCTACTATTCAATTTAAGACGAGAATTCCATCTAAGATGACATCGCGAAAAAAAGCTAAAAAGACGACTTTTCCTCCTACTTCTGATCCAGTTATATCTACTTCATGTTTTACTAAAAATATTCATCCTACGAAAAACAAATCGTTTCCAACTCCTAACGAAGATAAAACAAATGAATCAAATCAGAAATACAAAGATAAGTCAAGACGAGAACAGGATTCGACGCATGAAAGCTCCGAAGGCGGTGAAATAATAAATCTTTTACATCCGGAAGAAACAGATGAAGTTTTTACTCAAAAACCAATACCGTGTAAGGCTAAAAATTGTGAGATACCACTAACATGGCTAACTACAATAAAGAAGACAACAAAATGGAAGTATCATGGATATAGAAATTAATACTGTTTTATAAATTAAATAAAGGATCGACCTCTTTCTTAAAATTTTACTTAATCATAGTTTACCTCTCACAACCGATACTTAATTTAGCGCATGACATTTTGCATTATTTTGAAGAACCTGGCTACTTATATTCATCTTTATGGCATTAATAGTAACTTCGCGGCTATTACCGGTTGTTACCGGTAGTATTATTGGTTCAAATTTAGAAAACACACCAGTGGAAATAAATTCTGCTTTGTAGAGACAGATTTCACTAGCTGGGAAATGATATGTTAAATAAATATTCATAATGTTGTAGTGAAAATATATATCTGCAAGAGAATACTCCAAACTCCTTTATTGCAACCAAGAAATGGTTTATAAGGCAAATTAGATCTGGTCGGCTAAATTATATCCATAGTAAATTTAGATTTTATTAGAGGGTCTATTTTTGTGTGTTTTTAATTAAATTACGAAACTACAAAATATCATTAAAATTTTCATTTTTTTTGGCATAAACGCCATGCGTTTATTACCACTTCTATTATACCTATAGTCTGTACCTACTAATCTATACGGAAATCGAACTGTTAGTGATGATAACAAATGTGCCATAATCTCTTATTACGTTTAAATAATATTGTGCTGCACTATTTCAGGTTATCAACAAACTTATATCCTGTATTGCTTTGGTTCGAATCTACTAAGGGAAAAATCTGATTTTGGTAATGTTGGTACGACAGTAGCCACTACAATATCTGCCAAAGCTACTGCAAGTATCACTACAACATCTTCAATATCGTCTATTGCAAATTCTACGACTTTCCTTGACTTGACTTGACTTCTTGTAGACTTGACTTGATTTTTAGTAACGTTTAATGTACTAATGAGTCAAGTATATGTTAAATTAATTTTACTTCAATGTTATAAAACTATAAAATAATACAAAAGGCACAAAAAACTACATTTCTTTTATTTTTGACGATTTAGATGCCATACCTAGTTTTAGCAGGCCTTATTTTTAATAAATTATTGAAGCTCGCATAAGTAGTTACTTTATTAGACTAATTGAAGTTAAATTCTTTCGTTACATATTTCACACATGCGTTGAAAATATAATAAATATATAATGTGTTCTCGATAACGCAATGCAACGTAATATTGATTGGTTGTAGTTTTATTTGCCAGGAAGTTAATAGTTTTTCAAATTTTATTTAAATATTTGCTGTACTATTTCAGGCTATCAACAGATATATTATATCCTGTATTGGCCTGTATTAACCGCAACAGAATGTGAAGAACTAAATTGCGAAAGACCCGTTATAGACAAAGATATGCCCAATATTTTGACGAAGTTTTCAGGCCCTTCTACTGAATATTCTTCTACTATTCCTGATCATTTTTCGAGAAAGTTAAGAAAAACCGTTTCTGTAGCTGTAATAACTACTCCTATAACATTAGGTAATCGTTTATTTACCGATAATCCGTCTACAATTACCTTGGCAAAAACTATCATACCAAGGTCACTCGAACATATTGATGACCCAAAAGAAAATGATGATATATCTGATAGCATTGAAAACAGCAATGGCAGAGATATAGAAAAATCTAAAGCATCTGAAGACATAGAAAATAATCCAACCGAAAAACAAATACCTTGTGATGGTATATATTGCGAAGTCCCACATACATGGCTTACAACATTGAAGAAGACAACTCGGTGGAGACACCATGGCTTTAGATTTTAATTTATTTTAAAATAAATAAATGTATTAATTTTTGATTTATAGTTTTTTTATTTTATAATATTGGTATCACTTGGGCGCAGTAAACCTGCTTGGCTATCTTAATTTCAGAAAAATAACTAATTGAAAAAAAAATAAGTTGCTTACAATGTAGTATATGAATGTAGCGATGCATAATTCTGTTGATAATGTTTAATATCTGTAAATGATAATGATATAGGTATATTTTATAAAAATATCCAGAGTGAAAAATATAAATATTTCGTGAAATTTTTTAAAATTCTGGATATAACTTTGAAATATTTCAAACACACCCTGTCAAATATTAGTGATGGTTGCGCTCAAAGACTTTTATAGGAGCGCTGAATTTTAATGATAATTAACAAATAAAGTTTTAAAACATAATTTGTAAAAGTTTAAAAAAAAGTCTGGGGAGATTAATGAAAACCTGGAGACGGACTTTCACGTTATATTGTATATCAAATAATATTTAAGGCAAACGTTTTTGTGTTGGTTAATCCTACAAAAAACTACTCAGTTTAGAATCACAATAAAGTGGAAGTAAAGATCATGGTTCGACCCAGCTTAAGTAATTTATTTTTCACACAGTAAACGACTATCAATATTGTATTAAAGGTTTGCTGTACTATTTCAGGTTTTCAAGAGACGTATATCCTGTATTGCTTTGGTTCAGATCTGCTGGTTGCTACTACAGAATCAGAGTCTTCAGCAGATTATTCCCCTAAAAAGGAAGGCTCAAATAATCAACCTTTAATAAACACGACTTCTACTTCTCATACAGACTTTCATGTCTCACTTTTAACTCACACTTCATTTGCTGACCCTATTTATTTAACAACATTACAAACACAACCTGCAAGTACTACGAGCGATAACACAGAATGTGGAGAACCGAATTGCGAAAGACCTGTTACATGGCGTTCTATAATCAGAGGAAATTCTAAGCATTCGACAGTAACTTCGAGCCCTGTTTCTCATGCTACGTTAAAGGTCACTGCTTCTTTAGTCATCCTTGACCTGGTTGGTATTACCAAAAGTTATTCGGAAATACCTACTCCACCTACTATTTCAGGTACTAGCTTTGCTATACCTAAAACTTTGCCTGTTGAAACTGGTAAACCGTACTCACATGAAAATATCGTCAATCTACAAGAAGAAAATAATGAAATATTTAATAGAATTGAAAGCAGCGATGATAGTGACTATATAGAAAATCTTAAAGCATCTGAACACTTAGAAAAGGTTCCAAATCAAAGACCTTGTAATGGTATACATTGTGAAGGCCCACATAAATGGCTTACGACTTTGAGGAAGATAACGCAATGGAAACACCAAGGCTTTCGTTTTTAATACTTGTTTTAGTAAATAAATATATACACATTCCTTTTATTTCTTTATTATTTTACAATATTTAATTTAGTTGTTGTTTTGTCCTTTAATTCAGTAAATTGAATTATTATTGCTACATAAAAGTTAGTATGAGACTAGCATATTATTGTGGTTCTTCAATGAAGCGAAGCATCTGCTGTTGTAAATAACCAGAAATGACTAAACACGATTTGACGAGAGTTTTAATTAAGATTATTTAGGAACGTAACAAGAGTTTTATTGAAACTCAAACGCAAATAAGTGGCTTATTGATTTGATTGCACGCATTCGTTTGGCTTCTTCTTAGTAATTAAATTCCAAATACTGAAAATACTATAGGTAAATAGTGGCTAGATATTTTTGTCTGTCAGCATATTTATAAAATATTTTATTAATGTTATTTTATTAAAAATAGTAGAAAAACATGAACTAGATTTCTCTGATAGCGGCCATTTCACTATAAGATCTTGACAATATTTTAAATACATCTTTTATTTCAGTCTATAATAAGGAGATACCATGTGGAGAAACGACTCTGCCTGTTACAGAACCGGTGACGGAACCTGTAACAGATCCGAAGAAAGTGACAATGACAGGCAGTATGTAATTTATAAGAGCATATTTTATTTATTGCCGACTTCAAAAAAAGAAGTTTATCGATATATTTGTATGTAATTTTGTCAGGATTTCACATTTTTTTATTTATTAATTATTAATTGCTTGAACTTATTGGCGGACCTAATGCCGAAGGTATTTTCTACCAGCCAATCTTTGGGTGATGCGGAAAAGTCTGAGGTGTGTAATAGAGATAATTTAGGACCTACAATTTTAACAAACAAAAGAAGTATAGTATTCTATATAATATTAATATACAGGATGTAATTATAATATACAGTTATAATACACAGACAACATTCATACGTTGAACAAAAGAATCTCTTATGTTAATTTCTGTAATTTCAGATGCTAAAAATAATACTAAAAAAGAAGAATCATCTTTTGAACCTTTGAGCAGTCCAGAAATTGTACAACTTGTGTATTCTCACGAGAATTTGAAAGAAGTCGCAGTTGATGAGGACGATGATTGTCAAAGACCTGCTACATGGGAAACAACACAAAAAGGAGAGACGAGGGACTTCTTTAGAGTACTGGCAGTCGCAGGATAAAAAATTTCAAACGAATCTTCCCCTACTTTTTAGAGATTTAAGGCTTATTTATGATGTTTGCAAGGCAATTAAATATTGCTTGCTTTATTTTTTTTATTTTTTTTTTAAATATCTCACAACTTACACACAACGCCATCTAGTCCCAAACTAAGCAGAACTTGTATTTTGGGTACTAGAATAGCTATTATAATACAATCACATATACTTTTCTTTGATAAATACATACTTATTATACATAGAAACACCCAGACTAAGACAAACCCCCATGTTTATGCACACAAAGATTTGTCTTAAGTGGGAATCGAACCCACGACCTCGGCGTCGCAGGCAGGTACACTACCCACTCCGCCATCCGGTCGTCAAAGTTTGTTTGTTACGATTTGGAAATATAGAGGGTGTAAATGATATCGTGGCGAAGCCGTTGACTGGTGACTCAGTACCTGATTCTAAGACCCTGGGTGCAAAAAAAATCACTTATCATATTCAGCTATTGCAAGACGATCGGATAGCGGAGTGGGTAGTGTACCTGCCTGCGACGCCGAGGTCGTGGGTTCGATTCCCACTTAAAACAAATCTTTGTGTGCATGAACATGGGGGTTTGTCTTAGTCTGGGTGTTTCTATGTATAATAAGTATGTATTTACAAAAGAAAAGTATATATGTATTAGTATCAGTTATTCTAATACCCATAGTACAAGCTCTGCTTAGTTTGGGACTAGATGGCGTTTGTGTGAGTGGTGAAATATTTATTTATTTATTTAACTTACTCACAAAACTTGCATTATGTTTATTTATTTAGTAGCTAAAAGTGACTACTGCTTTAATATTTTACCCTTTGTCACACTACCTCACAAGGGCGCTTCATATTAAGTTCTTTTTGAAACCAAGAGGGATTTAAAAATAGAAGAAATAGATCATCTCAAAGATCTTGGCGGTAGCGAAGTTAGCTGTACACTGCTGTTCGACCAATTGACAATCGCCGTGACATTTCATTCGCGGCCAACTTCAAAACCGCCAAGATCTTATATTTTATTAATACAGACATTCTCGATATGATAAATGTTGATTGTTAGCAAAATAAATATAGCACACAACATTAATAGTTTATAAAGTCTTTTATTCTGGCAAATATAAAAAGATTCTAAAGGTTTTCGTGTAATATTCTATATATTTTATTATTATAATATTCTTTACTGTTTACTTGCTATTTCAAAGATTTATTAGATATAGAGATGTATATTATTAGACTAAGAACCTATAATTAATGTTCTTAGAATTTCCAAGTGGTTGAATCTATAACAGGAATTGAATACTTTATAGGTTGAATAATATTTATAACAGATTTAAAATGGCATGTGTAACACAGCATAACACGCAACAACATATAATACCCAAAAGTGTATGGCACAAGAAAGTTTTACCCACGTATCACTAGATTGGTAAATGTCCTGGCGAGGAAAGCCTAAATTACACTTTGCCGGGTCCGGGGATCGAACCCGAGATATTTCGATCAGCAGTCGCAAACGCTATTTGACTAACCGTAAGTCTACTTTAATCAATCGACAAACAAAACGGTTTTCACGCTTATAAGTATTTAGCCCAAGATACATTACCTATTGTTACCAATTTTAAGAGGTAATACTGGGTAATAGGCATAACCAACTTATTATTATTTTTTTCACTTCTTTATTATTAACTGTTTTGTCATCCAATTCACTTTACATATTATTATTTTATATATTATTATATATAGGTAGATATATGAAGATTATTTCATATATTAAACAACATAATTATTCGTATACTTTACTCACGAGCTACACATTTTTTTTTGTTGTAATTTTTTATAATATCTACCTACAAAAAAATTAATAAATATGGCATCTAATTAGTGATAGGAAAGACACCCCCACATTGCCATTGTACGAACGTCTTATATATTAGGTACTAATTAAACCGAGTTTTTTTCTTGTAGCAGTATGTCATCCATAACAGCAAAGACAACAATATTTTAATAGAAATAAATTATGGCTAAGATGATAATATATTCATATAACAATGATAAAAAAAAGAGTTTAAAAAATTCATACTATTTGTACATAACACCTATTGATTCAAGCTACCTAGAAATTAAAGATCTACAGTCGGAAACAAGATCAAACTCAACGATCAAAAATCTAATCTTAAATTAATTGACTAGCATTAATTTGTTAGCCTCACTATTTTTGCTGCTCTTCTTTCTAATGGCATTTATTAAGAAGTCATCAGCGAATATTCTTTTGTTACTTTTATACAAGGCTTCAATTTCGGCTAAGGTTTTATTTTCAGTCTCTGGCAAGCAGAAATAGAGGTAGATGGCGCCAATGAGACCAAAGATGGCGTACAAAATGAAGGTGCCGCTGAGGTGGAATTTGTATTCGATGTTGTAGTTCGTTTTGGCTGCGAGGAAGAAAAACACGTAGCTCAAAGCAGCGGCTATGGCAGTGGCTGTGCCTCGACTCCTGAAAATTAAGGTTTTTGAATGTAACAAAGATGTAATATATAGTCAAATCATTGCGTTAGTATGAAAGGTTTATGATGAACATGAAAAATGTTTGCTGACTTACCTAAAAGGAAATACTTCAGACAACAACACCCACGGAATCCCAAGCCCCGTAAAGCAAATGAGCATCAGAAACAGTACAACAGGCAACACTTCCTTCTGCTCAGGGAACGTCTGGATCTCATAGGAAAACACACTCGCAGCCAGGTTCTTCCTAGCGTAGACACTGATAGCGAGACTGCAAGCAGCCGTGCCCAGCATGGCTCCTATGACCAGTTTTCTTTTGCCAATGATTTTGACGACTGTTGCAGATATTATGCTCATCAGAATTACCATTGCTCCTGCTATTACCTGAAATTTAGAGGAATATTATATGAGTTAATTTAATACATTGATGTTATGTAAAAGCATAAGGTAACCTTGGGCTATGTTGTTGAACAAGACAAGTAGTAAGATGCGTCCAAACAGTCGATGTTAATACTAGTTTAGATAAATCACTAAATCACTAATTGTATGTGAAGTTTCTACAACAATCACCTCTTGGTATACCAAAACGTGATTCTATAAAATATTTAACTAAGCTTAGAGAATGCTATCGCTTCTTCAAGGCAAAGTTAGAAAACATAATTGAATTGATGATAGTTCGCTTATATATTTTAAAAATTAAATTATTAGCAGCATTTCTAAATATTAGTTACCAATAAAGAAACTATATGACTAAATACACTTACCACAACTTTCTTCGGATCATACTTCATTCCCAACGCCCTGCAAATATTCACCATATTCGGTCGAACCGGAATGGCTCCACTCATGGTATGGAAAAAGAAATACGCCATGACTAACATAAACGGCCTCACAGTCTCTTTAACAAAGAAGACGTATCTTATCTTCATCAACGTCCTTTTAAAAAGACTCTTATTCTCATGAGCACAAGGTACAATATCATTGCCTTCTCTGCTGCATAGTACGCATTGATGGATTTTATCGTTGTATTGGACTAGTTCATTGAATTCTTCTTTGACATCGTCTGGCTTGGCCCAGCCACGGAGACGGCAGAGGGAACTCAGAGCCTCTTTTTGACGGCCTTTTGATAGCAGCCATATGGGAGTTTCAGGAACCTGAAATGTGAAGCGTAAATGTGCGAAATGAGATTTTATATTTCAATTGAATACATTAAATAAACGTCGCATATAACAAAAAATCGTGTAGTTGTAAATCATTTCATGGTGAGTGGCAACCCATGAACATTAGAAATACACAAATCCAGATTGGAAATGCATCGATCATCTGAAGAATACGGTGTATTGCCTAGCATGCCAATAATTTCAGGGGATAATGTCACCAACTAACCGAAACACAGCAAGCAAAGCGTAAAAGGTGAAAGATGGTGCGTCCTCTCTAACTTGTTCATAAGCTCAAACAAAAATTGTATTAAAGAGACTATCGAACTGACCTATGAATCTTTATCATCATTGAATACTTCATTCAATAGCCCTCTAACACGTATGGCAAGGCTGTACAATGAGATATCCATCGCATCTATTATCGCGCAAATTTCATGGAAAAGAGATCGTTGGAGTTGTCCATCGATCTCTTTTCCATGAAATTTGCATCATACAGGCACTTCTTGACAAATAATTTAATTAATATAGGTACATTCAAATTTTATATTAACTTTGTTATAATAAAATAAAGATTTAATAATTAATTTAATATTTGTAGTTTTGTAGTCTCCTTAAGAGAAGTTGATGATAAAATTAAAATTAACCATATTCATTAGAGACGAAACTGAATCAAGCTGGGTGATCCTAAGATCAGTTAATTTGATCAATGGATTATTATCATTTGATTATTATATTTGTTCATGGGAACAAGGCAATCTTTCTAATTCAACCGCGAAACAAGATAATTATGAATGAACAATGTCATTAACAGCATGGTTGTGATATAAAGATAAATTTGCTACAAATGTTTTTATAAGTATAGTAATTATAATTATAATAAGGTTGGGTCTGATGTGTAAGGCCACGATTAAGGACTTTGAAAGGTCGAATGGTGATGAACACTCGGTCTGCAGACTCTTTGTTTATCATTTTATATACTTAATATCATACACAAGAAATAAATATAATGTTTATTCTGGGAACTAGACTGCTATTTGCCGTGAGTAAAAAGAATTTTAATATTCGTTGTAAAAAACATGACTTTGAAAGGTTTCATAAAATGATTTGTTAAATTCGTTTTGTTTGATGTGAAGAGATGTGCGATCACATTTTAAAATAGTTTTTTTAGGTTTTGGTTTTTGTGGTTCCACCCGCGTGGTAAATTGATAAAAAGTAAACTAAAGTTTATACTATGTCAGGGATCTTAAACTATCTCAACACTAATTTGCATTAAGATCGGTCCAGTAGACACGATAATTTTTGAGTATAAACAAACAAAAAAAGCCTTCCTCTTAGTAAAATTAGTAAAGATAAATAGACTTAATTTATTGTGATGTCGTCAGAACTAGCCGTGGTGGCATTAGAGAAATAGGTACTCTGACTTACAAAAAGCACTAGCACCATAGTGGCGAGAGGTACAGTGAGCGCCACAAGTGCTGCTTGACGCCACGGTAGGACAGCACCCAGGAAGTATGCAGCAAACATCCCAGTGGATGTGAAGGCGTTCGTCAGCGTTGTCAAAATACCACGAACTGAAGGGTCACTGAAAATGAACATACAAAGATTTTAAAGTATTAAAAAAGATATAAGCAATCAACATTTCTGAGAAAGTAAGTTCAATGACTTATTCCTTAAAATAACATTCGCCTTTCAGATAGAAACTAAAATAAAGACTTTTATAGTTTTATGTTTTCATGAGATTTGTAGCAAAATGTATTCCTAAGATAGGAAAACTTATGGTCTACTTCTAAAAACATAGGTTTTATCAGCAAAGTTGATTCATGACCAGTTTGACAAATATTTCGTTTGAAATTGTCAAAGTTGATAAGGTTGATCGAACAAGCGAATTTAGACTTAAGTGATTTGAAATGTCTATACAATATTAGTACTAACGTGGATCGGATTCTGCTTTGTTGATAGCATATATTGTTTTATTTCAAACATAAGATTTCTTATAATATCTTTGATTTGACCACCTCTAAAAAAATTGCATCATATTTTAGAAATAGTTATTATTAATTTATTTTTATTACGTCGTAAATTACAATAAAATATCAGCAATTTTGCATTAAATATGACATCTGTTGTTTTTAAATATTTACTATGTCTGTATTTAATGTATTATTGATAATTTTCCCATATTTTACTTTAAATTGGAACAAATTTCACTTGCAAATCATTGTAATAACAATAACTTTTATAAGATTATAGTTTTGACCTGATTTTTAGATGCTTTTTAACACGCTTATATTAGCTTCACCTATATGTATATATGTAGGAATTTTCCCACGCTTTTTCACAATAAAACTAGTATTTTTTGTTCATTACCATTTTCAGCTTATATTAGGAATTATTTTTCACTCTTAAGTTAGAAGTACTTTAAAAGCTTGTTTTTTAGTTTTTTTATTACCTGACATTCGAATGACGAAGCCGCTTACCAGTAATTCAGAAGATACATGAGTCTGAAACGCTGGGCATTTTTGATGGCTACACATTGACAATATTTTTGAAAATATTTTAAAATATGATTTTGAAGCAGTAGGTTCGATAAAAAGCGAAAAATTACTTCTAGAATTACTGGTTCGGCACGATGTCATTTACACCCTGGTGCACAGGTTTTGTCACGTAAAAAGAGACCACACCAGAGCTCTGAGGGATTTGTTTGCAATTCTCGTCTTATAATTTAAGAAATTCTTTTTTTTTTCTGAAAGAGTATACTTGTCATGTGGTCTAATTTTCATCAGGTTACGACCTGACGAAGGGATCTTAGAGAAATCGTGGACCACCCTCAAATTTAAAAGGCTACTATATAGTTTTCGTATATTACCTAAAGCTACTCGGATATTTTATATATTATTTATTTTATATAGCAGTTAGCATTTCATGTTGCTGAGCTGATGCTGAAAGGTACAAATCCTCAACGATTAGGAGTACGGCCATCATTCTTTAAATATAGGCACTTTAAGGCCGTTTATTGTATTCTTACAAGTTATACACTGATGAGGCGAGACGTTGAATATTTCTTAAGTATTTCTCACTTTTTAAAGCACTTTTTGTAATTTAAGTGTCTTTTTTTTGTAAAATAGTTGTTTAACCCAATTGCCTGCGAAGGCATGCGCCAACTGACAGGTCGCAGAAATTCCCCCGTTGCGACCCTTTCATGCCACCAATTTTTCAGGAATACAAGCAGCGGTAATTTTCAGTGAGCCAAAATACATACCTGATTTCACCAACATAGGTGACTGACGGTGCTTCCATAACACCTGTACCGATACCCAGCAGAGCGTTGCCGATGAACAATGTTGGTACGTTCCAAGCATAGTACAGCAGTAGCCACGCGATAACATGCGGTATGTTGACCAGGAATAGAGCCTTCTTTCGTCCGAAGTGGTCTAGCAAAGGTCCTGAGAATATACTGCCCAGGGGCTGGCAGAGGAATGCCATGCTTCCTGAAAATAAAAATAAAAACATTTTTTACATCATTATAAATAGAACATAACAGGTGAAGTGTGGGTGTTATACACTTCTGCCGCACCCTTCTGGGTAATATAGGCGTGATGTTTTGTCTATCCAGCGTTGCTGCGTATTCGAACGAACTACGGCAAAACAATGCTAATATATAAAGGAGCGCAACTTTACAACAAACTACCCACGAACATAATAGGTACCTATTATAGCAATAAAATTTTAGGCCCCATAGTTTTGGCACTGTCCGTGGTGTCTATATTCTTTCCATATAGACACTTTGTCTATATTTGGCATTACTCAGTCTCCCGCTTTGCTTTGGAGGCAAGTAAAGATACATACTTTCCAACTCCAACTATATACTTCTGATTAAATTCGTTGCGGGTTCCAAGACAATTTTAACTCTCCCTGGGATTGCCCGTGTGTCATGCACGGTGCCTTTCAGTTGGTTACCGCTGTAGATCCTAACATCACAGGAGTCACAGTGGTGAGCGTGTGGGTGGGATTATATCCCGTTACCCACGAACATAAAAAGTATAAGTTCGACAAATATATTTACATAACGACATGCCCAATATTTATTAGACATATTAGTTAGTACCTAATAACCACGGGCGAATACGTTTTTGACGAGTTTATCTAAACAGTTTGTGGAATCGTTGGTAAATATTAATTGGATTTAGTTTTAGAGCACTACCTACATACTTTTAATATTTTACTTTTGTTTTATGACGACGAATGTTACAATTTTGTTATGTAATCAACAATGTTCTCATGTAAATGATGTAGATCGTATTATGAGAATAAAGTATCTTTAAACTTATGTTATGACAAAAACCTAACCGTCTGTAAAACCTTAAACTGTCAGTATCCATACATGTTAAAGTACAAGTGAATGGGTCGGAATGCGTGCTCGCATGGCATTTAAGTTATTTCACTTTAGTGAACTTTGACGTTAAATATTACGCAAATCCTATAACACGTACGAGACATTCAATATCGAACGCAGAAACAGAATTAATAAGGTCAACTTATTTCAACTACGACCTTTTTGTTACGCGCCTGAAAATGTTCAAGTGTGGCACACAAGATCATTTTGTACTACATAAAACCAGTGAAGGATTAGGGTCAAAATAATAGATGATTTCAGAGTTATAAGTAGATTTATATTTAAGAAAATCGAGAACAGATACATGCATTTACAAAGGCCGACATGAGAGAGAGCGAGACAGCATAGATGAGCAGGAGACAACTATCTTATGTCAGATGCGTTTAATTATTATATTAAATCAAATGCACAATGTTGCGTTTTGTTTTACATTCCAACAACCAGGATGGCGACATCACGTTATTCATTATTTTAAGATGAAGGTGCGTGCTCTCCTATTTGATGAATTGGCGGAATCATCTCATCATTAGTGTATGTTTTCAACTATGTATTATTTACTGTAGTGTATGTATGTATGTATGTATTGGTATATATTATGTATATTTTGTATTTTGTTTATATATATTTATTGTTGTAATAATTATGTAAGTATTAGTATAATATATATTAATGTTTTTTTATATAGCTATTAACATATTATCTAAATGTCTGTCTCACACGTGTTTAAAACTGCACCTACTATCTACATCTCTGCATCACCCAAAGGTTGACTGGTAGAGAATACTTTTAGTATTAAGTCCGCCTTTGTACATTTTAGTGCATAAAGTTTAAATAAATAAATAAAAACATAACATAACACTTATATTACTCGGAAGGCTGTGGCAGAGGTGTACAACAACCATACTTCACCTGTTATGTTTGGGTCCCATGGGATTGGCACAGAAATATTCGGCCAAAACAATCTATCAACAACACACAAAGGCTAGCACAAAGATTATTTAAACTTTTTTATTTTATTGATGAATGGGTAGGGGAGACCTAGGAGAGTTGTGTCAATTTTAACATAAATGAACATATCTCAATATAGAATCATACCACGATAATAAACTCTATACCTTACTATAGCTCAATTCTTACTCTTTTAAAAACAGTCATCAGTCTATAGAAATTACAAGGTTTCTGGCCAATTCCACGTAATCTGGCAGAACTCCTTTTGTCACAACTCTC
The DNA here is from genome assembly GCA_905147285.1 of Hypena proboscidalis. Classification (NCBI taxonomy): domain Eukaryota; kingdom Metazoa; phylum Arthropoda; class Insecta; order Lepidoptera; family Erebidae; genus Hypena; species Hypena proboscidalis. The sequence continues at coordinate 7,626,359 of LR990147.1, forward strand.
CTAACACCAAGGTAAGTTGTGACAAGTACCAAGGTAAGTTGTGACAGCCGAGTATCTTCAGTATATTTCGTAGATAAAATACTTTTATATGAGTTATGAATAAAACACGCGTTGTTTTGTATAAATATACTTTAATAATCAACATTTGCATACATTATAGGAACTGCAATCATATTTAATACTAAAATAACAAGTATTTGATCTTCTTTAGGTAATTATAACATTACTTTGAGATCAATTGTAAGAAAATCAGTCAAAAATCTTAACTTAATCTGATAAACAATTATGACACACGTATTGCAGCTCGCCTCCAGTGCAATCTTCGTGAGACCAGCCTTTGCATTCCACTGTACACAGATACTGGACCCACTTCTCATTTGATCTGCTACTGGCATACGATTCAAGGCAGCACATGCAAAAACAATTATTTTCTGCATCTTCTTCCGCATCATCTTCACTTTTCTTGTTGGTCTTCTTCTTGTTTTTTTTAGGTCTATTATTCTCCTCCCATGACGCCGGAATCTTCTTATTATAATTTTTAGCTAGCTTATAGGCAATACTTCTTGTTTCTTTTGTTGTCAGCCCATTATTGGATGCCGCACGTCAACAAATACTCGCATAATATATTTTCTTCCTCTTCTATAAATATTGTTGGAATGGCATAACCCATAGATCGAGCAACATCAGTTTTTTTATCTTGAAAGGCTTATTTCTTCTTTATATATCTCTGCAACGACATGTAGTTGAGATTGTAAGAAGATGCAGCATTTAGCAGACTTTGACCTCTTAAAGTGACTTCTTCAGAGGCCAGTTCGTAAATTTCGACACTAGCCATGTCCCTATCAGTCTTTCTTTCATATTTATTAGGCATTCTGAAATTTAAAAAAAATAGCAATTTAGCAATCAAACACCAAACCACATGCCCAAATAAAAACCTGACAAAAATGACACATTTAAGATAGACTTAAATTGCCAAACACCTTAAGTCAAATTAAGGTTTTAATAATTGGTTAAAACAAACAAACATACACATAAATAGAATTTAAAAAATGCAAATAGCATGTTAATTAAACTTAACAGAAAATAAATCAAAATAGGAGAGTTGTGACAGCATGTCACAACTCTCCTATGTGGCAAAAATCGCGACCTGGCCAGAATAATAATTCATAATTTCAAAACAAGATACTTCAAAAACCGCACAATATAGGAAAGAAAAGCATAGCCACATTCATTCAATACTTCACGATATAAATACAATCGAAATATTGATAAAAAACTTACTTTTCGTTTTTTTTAGGGTTCCGTACCTCAAAAGGTAAAAACGGAACCCTTATAGGATCACTTTGTTGTCCGTCTGTCTGTCTGTCTGTCAAGACCTTTTTTCTCAGGAACGCGTGGAGGTATCAAGCTGAAATTCATATCAAATACTCAAGTCTATGGTTTCTTGGAGCTGTGAAAAAATCAAACTTCTAAGTCAACGCGATCAAAAGATACTCCCGTTTATGCCGCAAATTTTCGACACTCGCAAGGGAATCAAAACCTACAGGGTACTTCCCGTGAACTCAGAATCTTGAAATTTGGTACGAAGCAACGTCTTATAACACAGATAAAGGAAAAATTGCGAAAAGCATAAATTTTTAGTTACATCATATAATAAAAATATTTTTAATAATTTTAAACTTATTACCCCTTTACTCATGAACGCGTAGTGGTATTATATTGAAATTCTTAACAAATACTTAAGTCTATAATATCTTTAAGCTGTAACAAAATCAAACTTCTACGTCAACGCAATCAAAAGATACAGCAATTAAAGCCGCATATTTTGAAACTCGCAACTACTCGCAAGGGAATCAAAACCTAAAGGATACTTCCAGACGACCTGGAATCTTGAAATTTGGCATGAAGCAACGTTATAAAGTACACATATAGGAAAAATGCCGAAAATCTTAAATTTTTAGTTACATCACATAGTATATTTTTTTTAATAATCATAAACTTACTAGCTGACCCAGCAAACGTTAAAATACCATAACTTTTACTTATATACCTACAGGTTTGTACGGAACCCTCGGTGCGCGAGTCTGACTCGCACTTGGCCGGTTTTTTTATCAAGACGCCGGCCGCACTCACGCAACCGCTTGCCGTGCGCCTCTGGCACGTACTGCGTCAAGTAGCTCGTCTCTCTCTCTCAATGACTATTGCGCGACGTTGCCAGCTCGCTAACGGTCATAGGTTCCGCGAAATCGTCTTTGTAACAACTCTCCTCTGTCACAACTCTCCTAGGTCTCCCCTACCATTATAAATAATACTGTGATTTCTCTTAACTGATTTTCAATACAAATGCCCATTTTTGTGGCCTAATTTAGCTATGTGCACTGCAAGCAAATATGTGTTGTTTATACCGACTTAAAAAAAAGGAGGAAGTTCTCAATTCGATTGAACCGAAGACGCCTGGACCGATTTGAGAAATTATTTTTTGTCTGAAATAGTATATCTGTTATGTGGTCCCATTTTCATCAGGTTACGATCTGATGATGGAAGAAATCTAGAGAGATCGAAGGCAAACCTCCACTTTTAAGGACTTCCATATTGTTTTTCGTATATTACCTGAAGCTACTCGGATATTAGCATCCAGCTGTCAGCTTTTCATGTTGCTAAGTTAATGCTGGGAGGTAAAACTCCTCAACGGTTAGGAGTACGAGGATAATTCTTTAACTAAAGACACCTTAAAGCCGTTTACTGTATTTTTTCAAGTTATACACAGATGAGGCGAGACATTGGATATTACTTATGTATGTATTTATTACTTTTTAGTGCATTGTAAGTGAAGTCGGTTTTTTTTCGTACAAGTTAATATAAGTTAAAGGTTAAGGTTAAGTTTATATAAGTTTACTTGTTATGTTTCGGTGCATTTTTTGTCAATATAGTCTTTTTTAGGGTTCCGTAGCCGAATGGCAAAAAACGGAACCCTTATAAATTCGTCATGTCTGTCTGTCTGTCTGTCTGTCTCTCCGTCCGTCCGTATGTCACAGCCACTTTATGCCGAAACTATTAGGACTACACAATTAAAACTAAGTAGGTAGATGTATTCTGTTAACCGCTTTACAATATTTACACAAAAAAAAAAAAAAATATTAGAGGGTGCTCCCCATACATTGAACTGAAACAATTTTATTTTTTTTTCATTCTACCTATACGTGCGGGGTGTCTTTAGATAGGTCTTTAAAAATTACATTGAGGTTTCTAGAACCATTTTTTTTCAATGTCAATCGTTCCAAAGATAGACACTTTCAAAGTGCTAAAATGAGTGTCCCCCCCCTCTAACTTTTAAACCACAGGAGTGAAAAATCTAAAAAAAATATATATTATAGATCTTAATAAAATCTTTCAACCAAAATTGTTTTGAATGAGATACAGTCGGCAGTTTTTGAGATATAGCACTTTTTCAGCAACCGCAAATTATAACTTTGTTATTGATACAAATTGCATAAAACACTATGAAAAACAAAGTTATTTATGCTGGCGAAAAAATGTTGGTATTTTGGCTATTTGTCGGTAATCGGTACGTTTAATGTTGTTACGACTACCTACGGAACCCTATTGCGCGTGGCCCGACACGCACTTGACCGGTTTTTTTTTGTTTAATTATTTCAAATTATTGACTACATTATCAGCGTTAGCAAATATGTCATTACATAACATTTATTTAAAGTTTACAATTTAATTGTAATTTAATCTCAGCCAAGACATATTATGATCTAACAATATCTAATTTTATTGTATTGATAACATCTCTAGTCGCATCTTAACAGATCACATGACGTGTTATAAAATTATTATTACGTATGATTTTATACTATTATTTTTAATTACAGCTTTTGCACACGGTTTTTTCCGCGCGGTTCTTTGATAGAGAGAAATAGAAGTATATAATAATATAACGGCTTACTTGTCAATTTTATATGAAACGTCAGCGTATCTCTGAAATTATTAATGGATTTTTGACTTTCATTCGTGCATTTTTGACATTAATAGGTGAATTTTGAAATTCACAGGTGCTATAATTTGACTACGCTTTCTTGATATTTTTATGTTATTTTTTTTTATACTACGGCCACAGCGAACGAACGTGCAGTCCACCTGATGGTAAGTGGAGTACAGCCCATGGACATCAACAATCCACAAAAGCAGATTATAGATGCGTCGCTGCAGCTGAGGACTACGGTGTTATGCCTCATGTGCCAGTAATTTCAGGGCCTGATCTCACCACCAAACCGGAACACAGTAATGGAAGCACTACTATTTAACCGCAGGTTAAAGGTGAGACGGTGGTGCTGCCGCCCTCGAGCTCATATTTACAAGAGCTCTATACAACCTCTTTGGTATAGATTATACGAATTGGTAAAGATGTAGCTTTTCGATGGTGATATATCTTTTGAGTCGCCTATTTAGTAGTTGTTTTGTCAAAAACTAGCTTAAACGCTCAGATGTAATAATCTGACGTAATAATTGTTATTATTATATTATAGTCTCAAAATAGGTTGTTACCATCTATGTAAATTTTAAAAAGTAAACTCTAGTTTGTTCTATGCTCTATGACTATGTGACCATAGATTAAAAGTTACTTCAGTTCAGTAAAAATAAGCACGTTGTTTCATTTAATTTATCCTATTGAATTAAAATAATAAGTATAATAAGTCCTCTTTGAGACTTAAAACTATCTGTCTATTTATCAACGTCCAATCTGATTGGATCAGTGATTTATCTGAGATAAATCACTCATCATTTTACAGACAGACAGCTCTTCATACAGACGGACACACAAGTTACTATCATAGTCTATGGTAAGTAATTTAAAAAGGGTTTTTTTAATAAAAAACACAGTGGAATCTCTATAACTCGAACCTCGTTTAGTCGAAATCCTCAGTAAGTCACAAAAAAATGCCATTCCCTTCCGCTGAACACCTAAATACGCGGTATCTCGAATTATTTAGACTTTGTAACTCGAACAAAACGTTATTTCCCTACGAAGTATTGATAATACATTATTTATGCTCTATAACTCGAATTTCAAAAAGGAGACTTCGTAAGTCGTAGTTAGTAAAATATAATGACGTCTTACTTGGAATTCCACGAAATATGTAACAATGAAATCCAAAATGAATGTTTGGGTTTGGGGCTTCTAATCTATTGTTCTTGTCTTGTACACGTTTTACAATTATGTTTATAATTATTATTCAAATTCGACTCTACAAATCGAAATATACACTTAGAAATCGCGCCTCTGTAAGTCGAAATTTCAGCAGTTATTGTCCCTTGACATTCGAGTTATAGAGATTCCACTGTAATGGTATTTATAGCGTGAATCCTTCAATGACTAATATTAAGATAATTCGAGATAGATAATAGATATTTATGAGATTTTATAACTTAAATTAAAATGTAAATATGAAACTTTAACATAAAAACATAATAGATGTTGATAAAACTGTTATCTATTTTATGATTATACTTCAAGCGCGAGTTATTTCTACTGTCAGAATATTTCATTTAGCATCATACTGAAAATGGTTTTAACGCAATATTATACAGTTATTTGTTCTAACCATACTCGCAAGATAAGCTGAGCCAACTTAGCTAGAATTAAAGGCAATTATAACTATAGATATTTTTTTCGAGATTTATAGTTTTTATGACTGATACTGCAATAGATATTAATATTAATACCTTGTAAAAATATATGTAGGTAAACAGAAACCAAATGCAAGAGTTTTAGTTGCATACTTTAAGTCTATATTTATTTTGTGATCATTTAGTTCTAAGTCAAGTACGAAATTATTAAAATATATTTTTTTATTGAATCCCCACCAAATTTTGAGCAACTTTCGTAATAAAACCATTTTCATAAACGCAATATTTCATATAGCTATCAAACAAAATTCATAACTTCGCATACAAGCTACGAAGCAGTGACGTCACGCCATTGTAGCCGTTTGTATGGCGCGTTTGGGCGAGTCTATTACATGTAAAATTATGTGAATTTAAAATTGTATTACCTCAGGTAGTTTATCTGATATCATAGTATTTCTTTTAATTATGTTTTTAATATCGAGAGGGTATTTCAATTACATCAATCAGTCATCTAGCCAATTCTTTGGATTATGAAAACGTACCTTATTAAACAAAATTGGAAATATTGTCAAAGAATTCAATTCAGCTTCAAGTAGATCATTATAAACGACAAATTTATAATTAGTCACACGGAAAAGGCATATCACGTTTTCCGTTTTTGTTCATGATCCGGCCGATACCAATATAAAAAAAACAACCACAAAACAGATATTTGGTAAAAAAAAGGGTTACGGATAAAATTTTATAGAATCCTATGACAAGATAAATAATAGAAATAATGAATTACCAAACCAAGATGCTTGTTTCTTGGTGATCGATAGTCCTTCCTTGGCGTCCATTACTTCAGGTAGGACCATGGTCACGAAGCTGATGGACAGGCCCAGGCCAATCAGGAGGAAATCCAGGGCGAGACATGCTATCACCTGGAAATCAATATAGTTTATAGTTAAGGTGGTGTTGAGGATGAGCTTTTTTAAACGAAATCGATGAAGGTAGCACACAGGAGGTATTCTTTTTTTATATCAAATTACGCCCGCAGTTTGAATAGCTCCTGTGTTGAACGGGTGTTCCCAAACATACATTTCACACACTCAAAGCACAGCCAGAGACAGAACAAATCTTTGCGGATCACACAAAGATTTGTCCCGTGTGGGGATTAAATGCAGAACATCAGCGTAGTTAAAAGCGGCGAGGCGACCGCTTTAACCACTAAGTCAACCAAGCACACACACTGTTTAGTCGCCGACTAAAACAGTGACTTAATAGTCTACCCATGTCTAGTTTTTTAATAATTAGCTTATTGGTGCTATTTGTGTACAAAAAGAACCTGCAATCTTTTATTAAAGTCGGTTAATATTTACAAAACAGTTGCCGATTACGTAACGAGCGAGTAGAATCAAAAAAACATCTCATTTCAATACAATTAAAAGTTACTGATAGCGCAAACATTAGAGCGTGATCTAAGTAAATCTCATTAAAAAAAAACACATCAAGCAAAGGTAACAATAAAGGTTATACAAATGTTGTTGCCCAATTCTACTAGCATTACCTACTGTTTACAAATGAGGTGAATAATAAGTATATAATAATCCTAAACCCCAAACCCTGTATCTAATACATGTCCCACTGCTGGGCTCGGGCCTATTCTCATGATGAGAATGGTAAGGCCATAGTCCACAACGCTGGCCAAGTGCGGATTGGTAGACTTCACACGAGTAATTTTTAGGCACTCTCAGGCATGCAGGTTTCCTCACAATGTTTTTCCTTCACCGTTAGCGAACGATAATTTGTATGATAAATACACACATATATTCGACAAGACGAATCTTGTAAAATAATATATTATAATATATTATAAATTGTCTAAAAAGGATTAATAATATTATTATTAATCCTTTTTAGACAATTTGCTTTTTTTAAAAGTCCACTAATTAAAATAAACTGGTATATAATGCGTTCGAAATTAAATGTGGGTAACGGAATTATTTCGTTTTGAACTCTTTCAGTGCCCTGCATAGAACTTTTTCAAGTTCATTCATTGATTTATTTTAATGATGCAGTATAAATTAATAAAGTGCGTACAAGGTCCAATATTTATTTAAATCAAAAAAATCTGCATAATGACCCGTATTTAGGCACCTACAGGAAGTAAGGTGTTGACAGGTGTCAAATTTATAACATTATTAAGTTTAATACAATGTCCAAGTTTATGCTTTGTTTGTGTGGTATGAAGGTAAAAAGAAGCATACACTTAAAAAATCTAGCTACCTCTTTTCGAAAGAATTGCCAAGATTATTACAAAAAATGTTTGTTTGTTATAAACTTTTTGATTTCTTGAAAATATACATTATATAAATCATCAGTATTATATTTCTAGTAGTAGACTATTAATAAAGTAATAAAGATGATTTTGAAATTAATTTTGAATAACTTTTATTCTCGGCATGCTCCAGTCAGTTTTAAGTTTTAGGTCTTCAAGTTGCCCTATCTATTTGATTCTATTGCATATATGATTATTGATATTTGATTTACTATTGCAAGCCAGTGCAAAAATCAGAGAGAGTAGTGCTATCTCTGTTTGGCGCACGTGCGCTTACATTTATACCCATAAGACAGCAGTAGTGGTAGTTCAAAATTTAAACACAAAAAAAAATATCTTGGCTTCCAAAATATATGAATGAAAACTTTTTTCTATTTCTTTTTGTACTACTTTGTTTCTGTTCATTAAACATTACAGATATAAATGATTATAATACGGAATAAGTATGATGAATATCTAAAGTTTACGCTGTAAAAATACGTGATAATGAATTATCTTAAACGACAAGACGATGTATATATTTTAATATATCAAGATGAATACTGTCTTAATTCCGCAGAATTCCGAAAATCATACTCCGCCTGACCCTTAAGAAATCTCTACTGTGTTAATAACTAACGATTCGCCTTGGCAGAACCAGTTTTTGTAAAAAAACTAAGTTAAAATAATCACTTTATGGTACATAATTGTTAACAGACTCTACAGTTATATCATGTGAGATAATTTTGTACCATGCCGAAATATATAAAAATATTATGCAATAAGACGTATGTATTAATATTTTAGGTTAGTAGCTTCCGGTGCCGTGTTTTCATTACGGAGTTTGTTTGTTATTTTGATATAATACCTTATTGATCACTATTTATACTATTATCTTATTTAAAACGCTAAAATGCATGTCTGTGCGTGCTTATTTGATCACAAAAAATACCCAAAAATAGGAACTTTTTTTTTTAATTTTTTTTTATTGACAAATTTTACTGTGTGGTTCAAAATGATCAAAATTATAGTTTCTTCATTTGGTACGGTACCCTGAGTAGGAAAGTTTTGAGACACACTTGGACGGTTTCCTATTTAGTTATATAAATTTGTAATTAATTGGCAATATTGAAGATTTGAAGTTAATGATTTTTCACATTCACTTTATTACGGACCCTACTAAATGTCTGGATCTGAATCTTTCCTCAATCATAATTATAATTAATGGTTTTGTACCTATTACACCAATGCTACTTATTATAATCAATAAAAGTCAATTAGGGCCATCAAAATAGAAGCATCAAAACTGTCTCAATCAATTGCTTTGCAAATTGACAGTTGTATGATTGTTTTTTAACAAAAGAGGTCATATACGTGAATGCTCATATTATGTATAATTTCTATTTCAAAAATCGAAGACTAGCTTCATCCCAAGACAATACGATGAACAATCTATGTATTATGTACTAATTAACCGACTTAAAAAAGGAGGAGGTTTTCTATTTGTGTGTGTGTGTGTTTTTAATTTTATGTTTGCTCTCCGATTACTCGGAGACGTCTGGACCAAACTCACAAAATTTAAAGGCTTCTCAATTGTTTTTCGTATATTACCCAATATTACTCAGATATTTGCATCGAGCAGTCAGCCTTGCATGTTGCTGAGCTGGTGCTGGAAGGTACAACTCCTCAACGTTAAGGAGAACGGGATTAATTCTTTAAAAATAGGCACCTAAAGGCCGTTTACTGTATTCTTTCAAGTTGTACACAGATGAAACGAGACGTTGAATATTACTTATCTTACTTTCTATTGCATTTTGTAATTGAAGTCTTTAAGGTTTTTTATATTGGATTTTTTTTTCATTCAAATAGGTTCAATGGTTGAAGTTACGAACTTACAAAAAAGTTATCAATGTCGTTTAAAAAATCAAAAACGGATATATATTTTCTGATGAAATATAATATAAGCTGCGTGTTATCTCGAAATCTTCTGATTGGGTTAGTGATAGCATAAAATGAAATAAATCGTACTAAAATCTTGTTTAAGAATATCAGATAACTTGTTTTTTTTTCACACTATGCGTAAGCTAAATAGCTTTAGATTCTTATTTTAAACACCAGTTGCACAAATTCTGAATAAAGTTCCTAGTAGCATCGAAATTTTTAGACAGATAAAATGTTTTTTTTTTATAGAAATTTATACCAGCACTCTTATTATGATTGATATTGATTGTGATTGAATTAGATTCATATTATTTCAATTTTTGCATCAGCTTTAGCATCGCCAATGTAACCAATAGCTAATTATATTGATTTCGCAATGGAATTTTTTTGTATGTGAATAATTTAAATTTAATGGCTGTTTATCGGATGTTATTTGAAAAGCTGTGCAGATTTGTTATGTGGGATCATTGAATTAATTAATGAGAGCCCGAATTTTACTATAACACAGGAAATAGCCAATTAAATTGCTATAAACAATACCACCAATATCTTTTAAAATTGGTCACTTGTCATTCATTCAATATTATTATTTAATTTGTTGATATACAGTTCAAATTATAGTTGCATTAACCGAGGCTTTATATACTAAACATTAAAAAAATACAAACAATTAAATAAAGTTATTTACTATAAATACAAAAAGAATAAACAGATGAGTTACGTTGCATACAATTTTTAAAGCTGATTTTTATAAATGAGTTTATGTCAACATTCATAATAATTTAAATTAAGAATTGAATATAATTCCTCAAATTCGATTTAAAAAAAAGTTTATCATATTGATTAATAATTGCATTAAGAACTCATTTTGAATTCAGAACGGATATTTAATAAAAACAAAACAAAAAAATGAAAATTTACCTGTGAAAAAATTACGCGAGCTCGGCTAATCGGCTTTTTATCTTCCACTGTTGTCATTTTGAATGTTTAATGTACACTAGAACACTTCACAATATGGATTAGACACTACAGACTTATTTTATGATATTATTGACACTGCACAATGTTTGTTCGAGATTTGATGCGTTAGTGATAACGGATTGATAATGCATAATTGCATTTTATTACACTATTGTTTTAATTGACCTACATGAACATTTAAATAGGATTTCTTAATATGACGTTGGTTAAAATTGTTAAGAATGTACAATCAAAGTTCTAAAAATATTGTTCTAAAGGTGTATTTACACAATAAATTATCAGTTTTCACATGTTTTTACAGTGTAGACTTAACTATTGAGGCTACGTCTGAATACAAACGCCCACATCTCAATGAATAGACTGCTTCTCGTATGCTAGTTGGGTTCTATACGCACTCCACATTAACTCGACTAACTTAGCTAACATACCAGAAGCGTGTAGCGCGCGGGGTGCGGAAGCGGCAACAAAAAATGACAGGGTGGGAGGGAGGTGAGGAATCTTATCCTGTAGTTATTTTTTTAATTCAAGCTGTTGTGTAAAATCCTATAAAATATAGCTTATCGATGACGTTGCAGCATTGCATAGCTCAAATAATTGTATTCTTCTCTTTGATGTATTATTTATCAAAGATTCTTCTTCTTCTTTTTCGTGTCGATGGCTGAGTCAAATTTTATTTTGACTTGCCATTGTAGTGAAAGGATTAGCCAATCGGAGAACTCGCGAATTGCCCAGGGTGCGCCGGACGTAGGGAATCGTTGTGTACGTCACTCGGGGAGGCTCCTTTCATGCACCCCAATTTATTAATTAAGTAGTTTTTGAGTTTACAAACGAATATATTTTGACTTCTAGATAAAACTGCCTCGATGTTCTTGTGGTTAACGTATGCGCACCGCACCGTGAGGTCTTGGGTTCGATTTCAGGGTCGAGCAAAATGTTATTTGAGAACTATCCGTAAGGAAATTCACAATAGCAGCATGCTAATCATTGCAATTACTTATCAAATATTATTTTATTTGGTACGCTGATTAGTTTACCGATCAACTTATTTGTTGACCTTGTAGTGTAATACATTTCTAGCTAAAATTCCTTTGCAATAATATTGTAACACAATTTATTACAAATATATTTATGTAAAAACTAAATATGCAAGGTACCTAGCTTCACATACATCATATATAGCTCTGCTTAGTTTGGGACTAGATGGCGTTGTGTGTAAGTTGTGTAATATTTATTTATTTTATTTATATACATGTCATCTTAGTTACATTTTCTTTATGTATAATAATAACCTACTTTATAAGAAAAAAAAATGTTTTGTAAAGGCGAAGTTTAGCCTATAAGAAACAACGAAGGTCTGTTTCGCATAATTTTGTATTTTTCTTTTAAATAATATGTGTGACTAATTGTTGTGAATAATTGAAAATAAAGATATTTTAAAATCAAATCAATAGCAACACGGAGTTGGAATTGTCCCAGGAGGATGGCGATACACTAACCCCCTATCCCATGGCACCTAAACATAGCAGGTGAAATGTGGGTAGTACCTACACCTGTCACACGGGATGTTATGTTATGTTATGTTCTAGTTAATATTGGAACGAAAAAAAAATAAGGATGATAGTTTTAAATAGTTTTTGGATTTTTTACATTAGATAGAACGCCAGAAGCAATTACACTATCCAAAGGTCCCAATGACGAGGCCAAATATACACATTCACTCACACAAGCACACCCAGTCTCAGAACAAATCTTTGCGAATCACACAAAGATTTGTCCCATGTGGGGATCGAACCCACAACACCAGTGCAGTGGAGAGCGACGAGGCGACCGCTTAAACCACTATACCACACGTGCAGAAAAAAAAAATTGATAAATGACACATGAAACTTATATACCATGCACTGTAGGTATATAGGTTAAATTACAACTTATAGGTAATTCACTATACTTCTTAATCTTCGGTTTTATTAATGCCGTATTTGTATTTCTCTCTTTCTCTCTCATTTAATGTTTGTACGGCATAGGTATTTGGAATCACACGAAATTTGAATTTCTATGAATCAAATATCGACCGTATTGATATGGTGGTAAGAATGCCCTAAATTGGTGCAACTTACAGTTTCCAGTTACAGAATAGCACAACCAGTCATAGAGATCGACTGCTGTAAGCTTAGCGTTAAACTTAAGGCACTAAGTCAATTTAAATTCCTGTTTACGTCATTTTTTTTTTGACATGGGATATTCAATTTTATTTCGTGATTGAATACAATTAAGATAAGACTATTTTAAGGAATTTTCGTAAATGTGTTATCTCCGCATATACAGTGTCATTTAAAAAATACTTATCGTTCACAGATCTCACTATCATAATTATTATCATCAGCATCCTCACATCCTTGAAATCCACTTGAAAAGAAACGACTTAAAGGCGACCATATATGGGACTTAGCAATAGCAAAATAATACTTCAAACAATAGGAGGCAGATTCTTTGCTGGCAGAATGAACCTCATCAGCCAATAACTACCTACAATTTATCTGCTAATGGTTATAAAACCGATTGCAAGATACACATTGACATAACATATATTTATATGAAGATAAAGCTAAAAAAAATTAAACTCACGTTCTTAATATACCAAAATACGTACTGAATCCTAGGGTACGGATAATCTCCACAAAAAATATATCTAGAATGTTTTGGTTCATCGATACAAATAACCATTTTTTTCCTTTATAATATGAGTACTATAAACAGTATAAATACATTTTATGTAAAGAGATGTAATACGTTTTTTTAAAGATTGAGCAACCATCTTTAAAAAACCATATTAAATTTCTTTCGTCAAGAATTAATATATTGATATCTTAAAGCAGTAAATACTTAGAGTTACAGAATTGTTACAAGTCAGCTTATGTATGCATACCCTTCCAAAAAATTCAATTGACAATTGTTTTCCATATTTTTTTTCATCAAATAATTGTTCTGCTTTAAAATAATGATGTGTTCGACGGATGATAAAAGCAGCACATTGTACCTACATATACTCAAAGCTTAATAATATAATAATAATTCATTACAGATCATTAATATAAACTACAATGAACTAAAAATAATTTGCAATAAATAAATAAATTTTTCACAAATCAGATCTTTATCTGCAATATTACATGCTATTTTAAGATAAGAATCTGATTTGTGAACATTTTATTTATTTATAGCTAGTCATTTTTAGAAAACATTTATTATAGTATAGTTTATCTTAATTATATTCGTCTCCGAAATAATATTAGAATGACGAAATTCAGTGTGGCTGATTTAGATTTAAAAAAAACTATTTGAGACAAGATTTTGATCTTTTAGAATCATTAAATTAATTGGCATATAATAATATACCTATATATCAAATGATGTTATGTTACGTTATCTATCACCACTTGTCAGAATCTGAAAATATTAAAGATATAAAAACACTAATATAGAATAATAATACGACATCACGCCCATATTAACCAGAAGGTTGTGGCTAAGGTGTATAATACCCACATTTCACCTGTTATGTTTAGATCGCATGGAATAGGGAGTAAGTCTATCGCCATCAACTGGGCTCAAATCCAACTCCGTGCTGTTATTGAGAATAACTTGCCGCAAAATCCCGAATAACGTTTTTGCTTGACCGTGGAATCGAATCCAAGACCTACTATGAGAGGCACATTACGCTTACCTCTCTAGACCAATGAGGCGGTACTATACAATAATTATTTAGCTATACATCTCTGCCAACCTCTGTTACGTAATATGGGCGTGCCGTTATATTTTTATACCGTCCTCTTTCGACGAATAAATAAGAAAATTAATTCCCTCGCTGAAAAGCATCAACCCACAGACTGGCTTCTGGCTTATAATAAAATTTCTCCTTAATTGGAAAACGTGATTTCTTGAACAGTAAGAAGATTAAATGTTATACGTCAAAAAACATGCGCTCCATTTTTTACGTATTTATTTTTAGAATTTGTAAGGATATTCTCGATAGCAGCACGGAGCACGGAGATAGAATCGTACCTAATGGATGGCGATAGGCTGATCCTCTAACACATGGGATCTCAGCACATAACAGGTGAAGTATGGATGTTATACAACAGCATCTGTCTACCCTTTTGGGTAATATATAGGCGTGTTGCTATGTTATGTTTTTGGAAAGTATATCCCTACTTCAGTTCAGATGGACCATACCTATATTGTATACATTCATAATAATCGTTTTAAAAATAATTTTAAATAATAGCAGCCCCGTATACAAATACATTTTCCAATGCTAGGCAAGGCCCTAAGCTACCACGCTGGCCAAGTGCGGGTTGGTAGACTTCATACTCTCGAGTACTTTAAGGCACCCTCAGGTATGTAGGTTTCCTCACGATATTTGCCTTTTTTGTTACAAAGCGATAATTTTCATGATAACTTCACACATATCTTTGAAAAGACGAATCTTAACGACTTATTGACAGAAGTTTTTCAAACTTCAAACTTCAATATCTTTATCGCAAATATGGGTATACATTGATGTAACAAAGTAGTAATGTCCACCATATTTTACCCTAAGGCATGCAATACAGATCATACTTAAATCTATAAGTATTATAGATACTTATTACTTTAGGGACTATATTTTATTACCAAATTATCAAATTTAAATAAGAATAACAAAATTAAAATAATATAGACTGTAAAACACAAAGTAAGATTAATAACAAATTTAAACTATTATTTTTCTATCTACTTGTAGACTGTAAAACACAAATTAAGATTAATAACAAATTTAAACTATTATTTTTCTATCTACTTGTAGTAAAATTGCCACTAAAATTATCATCTAAGTATTTTTTAACACTGTAATAAGCTTAAATAATACACAATTTTTTCAGATTAATTTTATGGTTTTGACTTTTACTATTATACTGAACAAATAAGTTCATATTAGTTTTAGACTATCGCTGCTTTTTTTTTTAATGTTACACATAAATGTCACAATATGTCACCGTTTATATTATAAAATTTCAACTATATACAACATGACACTTGAGCGACTTCAAAACTTCTGCATAAGGTTTATATTTGGCTTACGCAAGTATGACCACGTCTCCGAATTTCGTTCAAAGCTCAAGTGGTTACCAATCCGCCTTCGCCGGAATACTCATATTCTGTCACTGCTATACAATATTTTATTTAATCCCAGAACTCCTACTTATCTCAAAAAACGTTTCCATTTCATTAATGATACACATAACAGGTACTTGAGATCATCGAAAAATTTGAAGTTAAGCACACCAATGCATTCAACCACCTTCTACGACAAGTCGTTTACTGTCCAAGCCGTTCGTTTGTGGAATGCTTTACCTATACAAGTTAGACGTGCCAAATCCCTACCAGCATTCAAAAAATTAGTTAAGGAGCACTATTTGTTACAAAATTGATTTATTATAGACTCGTTATTGCATCCTTCGTACATTCCTGCCCACTAAATATTTATTTATGTATAAGTATATTATATTATATTTATTTATGTAATATGTATATAAGTATTTTATATATATATTATTATAATATTCATGTATACATATATTATTATAATTATGTAGGTATATTTGTACAATGTAGTACAAGTTAGTAGATTTAAGGAGTAAATATCTATTTTTATTGTTTCTCTTTCGTTCTGTATGGTATGCCATGGCTATAAATTATGTCCTATATTTTTTGTCCATTTAGGTTGTCTGGAAGAAATTGCTTTTAGCGATAAGACCGCCGATTGTGCAACATTGTCTTTGTATTTTCATAACTGTATTTTTTTAGTGGTGTACAATAAAGAATATTTATTATTATTATTATTATGACAATAAATAACCGAATCCATTTTAACAATAATAATAAATAAATAATAAATATTTCACAACTTACACATAACGCCATCTAGTCCCAAACTAAGCAGAGCTTGTACTATGGGTACAAGAATAACTGATACTAATACACATATACTTTTCTTTTGTATAATATATACTTATTATACATAGAAACACCCAGACTAAGACAAACCCCATGTTCATGCACACAAAGATTTGTCTTGTGGGAATCGAACCCACGACCTCGGCGTCGCAGGCAGGTACACTACCCACTCCGCCATCCGGTCGTCAATATTACAATACTTTTATGAAAAACATAACAATATTTTAAAATTAAAATTTGAGTATAAATTCAACTATACAATAATTAATTCGGGTGTTTAAAACGTCCCACTACAGGATTTGGGCCTCTTCTCATGATGCTCCTGCACTTGCAGTAACTTTTTTTTTTTTTATAATACGCTTACAGCGAACGAACGTGTAGTCCACCTGATGGTAAGTGGAGTACAGCCCATGGACATCAACAATCCACAAAAGCAGAGATTATAGATGCGTCGCTGCAGCTGAGGACTACGGTGTTATGCCTCATGTGCCAGTAATTTCATGGCCTGATCTCACCACCAAACCGGAACACAGTAATGGGAGCACTACTATTTGGCGGCAGGTTAAAGGTGAGACGGTGGTGCTGCCGCCCTCGAGCTCATTCACAAGAGCTCTACCACCAACAAATACAAATATTTTAGGAAGAACTGTGTAAATCTATGTAATTGTTAATTCTACCTTAATTATGTTACTTAGCCGGAAAATATTCTCGTCAATTAAGTGTCTAATCAATCAATTTGACATAGCTCGTTTTTAATTACGTGTTTACGATGCTTAATGTATTTTTAGAATATGGCGCAATATTTTACTATCTATTTTTTAACTTAATGGCTGTTTTTAACTATCAAGTTTAATGAATTGGTAATTAACATTGTTGTGACATCAATATCTATCAGAAGAAAAATCTTATAATTATTGTAATCACTGACATTTTATAATCGACATTTTATTACTTATTTGACATGCATCTAATACAATTAATTTATTTGTTAAGCTCTTTTTAAAATATAACATTGTAATCTTAAATTGATTTGAATGCCTGTCGAACTAACAGTATTGTTTAAATTTTCGTATGCCACTCGGCGAACCATAGAAGAACTTTTTGTAACACTGTAACATCCTTGTAACCTATGTTTTACGAAACAAATGACTTGAATCAAAAAAACAAAATAATCAAGTATGTTCAACAGACAGCAAGAATTTTCTGATGGAGAAATCCTAAATAACCATATTATCTCAAAGCAAATAACACATTTGTCTGACCCGAGAATCGAACCAGAGAGGTCGCATACGCTATCCACTAGACGAACGAGGCAGTTTTATACTGAAACTGAAAGCGAAACAGCCTACTTTAATAATAATGTATTTTATTTATCTCCACAAATTACAAGATTTACAGTTTCTTATTTCAATAACAGTTTGGTGTAACATATTATATGTAATTTGTGGGCGATCTGGTGTCCAAACTAAGCCGAAGCCTGTATCTTAGAGCACCAGGCCCCCCATACATCAGATTGTAATCAATTTTATCCAAAATAGTTACAATATACGTTTTGTAAGGTAGGTATTTCGTGGAATAATAACTTTAAATGCTTAGTTTGGTATGAATATAATATAAAGAATATGTACAGTGGGCCAAGCAATTAGGTATGCAGGGCAAAAACTTCTACGCCATAGTGTCAACTGATAAATAATATATATATAATGCATGTGTGAATTACATATTTAATCAGTGTAATATACCTACTACTTAGATATGTATCTTAATTATCGATAACTGTTGTAGTAAGACTTTACTATGGCTTAAAAGTTTTTGTCCTGCTTAGCTAACTCGTTGGCCCACTGTACATACATAATACACGATAAAAAATATAAACACGGTCAAATTGCTACCACAAACCACTGTTATAACTGTTCCGAGGTTGGTGATGACAATAAATAAATAACATGTCATCTAGTCCCAAACAAAGTAAAGCTAATATGGGTACCAGAATAACTGATATTAATACAAATATACTTTTTCTTTTGTTAATACATACTTATTATACATAGAAACACCCAGACCAAGACAAACCTCCATGTTCATTGCACACAAATATTTGTCTTGAGCGGGGATCGAACCCGCGACCTTTGCGTAGCAGGCAGTTGCACTACCAACTTCGCTATCCGGCCGTCAATGAATGATAAATTAGTATTTTTCAAAAATTTAATAAATTACCAAATTGGTAATTATAGTTAAATCTTTACAAAAAAAAAATATTTGGATGGTGCAACAGTTATATTTGTTGATTATACAGTACCTATTAACTAATTGATAAAAAATTAATTAATTGTCATTGCAATTAAGAATGAATTGTTTTAAATTACACAATTTGCCTGCGCTTGTAAATTAATGAAGCAAAAGATTAAAAATTAATTAAATATCGATAAACCGAGAAATATTAAGATCACGGTTACAGAATATGAGTGAAATCCAGGTTATCTATATAAAATTCCTAGGAAATATGTACAAAATATATTTCCGAGTTCATTTCGGTCATGGTGTTAAGTCATATTTGTAAAATTACTGGTGGTAGAGCTCTTGTGAATGAGCTCGAGGGCGGCAGCACCACCGTCTCACCTTTAACCTGCCGCCAAATAGTAGTGCTTCCATTACTGTGTTTCGGTTTGGTGGTGAGATCAGGCCCTGAAATTACTGGCACATGAGGCATAAAACCGTAGTCCTCAGCTGCAGCGACGCATCTATAATTTGCTTTTGTGGATTGTTGATGTCCATGGGCTGTACTCCACTTACCATCAGGTGGACTACACGTTCGTTCGCTGTGGGCGAAGAAAAAAAAAATTAAACACACGAAAAATTTATTGTATGTAATACGACCGATGGCCGGATAACGGAGTCAGTAGTGCAGCTGCCTGCTTCGCAGAGGTCGCAGGTTCGATTCGCACTCAAGACAAATTTTTGTGTGCATGATCATGGAGGTTTGTCTTGGTCTGGGTTTTTCTATGTATAAATAAATATGTAAAAGATTGAAACAAATTGATGAACATGACGTCACGAAATGACGTAACATACAGGTGAGAAATTTAAGGTTCTTAGAAATTTAGGGTACTGGCAAGAGGCGACCGTAGCTGGTTGGTAAAGCGACTGCTCGGTGTGCAGAAGGTCGCAGGTTCAAATCCTGCCAGTCCCATATCTTTATCAACTGTTTCTTTGTATAATAAGTACGTATTTACAAAAGAAAAGTATTTCTAGTAATCAGTTATTCTAGTAGGTACCCATAGTAGGTACAAGCTGTGCTTAGTTTGTGACTAGATGACTTGATGTGATATGTTTATTATATTTATTTATATTATTAAACTGCTCCTTAACTCACTCATTGGGCGCATCAGAATTATAAGCGCTGCGGTGCTTTTAGCGCTGCAGTATTAAATTGTGCTGATTGATATGCGTACCATTTTCGGCATTTTATATATTATTATTTTTTAGATTTAGACGCTTTGCAATTATACCATAATAATTTTTTTTTTTCTTTTTTTCTTTCTTATATTTATATGTAGTACAACATTACGATGTTTTATTGTACGCAAGTGTTTTGTATCCAACACGTGGTTTTGTATCGCGGGATCAAACTGAGCCGCAAACATATCGATGACAAACCAAAGTTTCGCTATCAGGGTTATTGATACCTTATGATATTTATTACATACCTACTGGAACATAATCCATACCAATAATATAAGATCGAAAGTATCTGTCTGTCTTTGTTCACTCACATGCATGAACATTGAGGTTTGTCTTAGTCTGGGTGTTTTTAATGTATAATAATAAGTATGTATTTACAAAAGAAAAGTATACATGTATTAGTATCAGTTTTCTAGTACCCATAGTTTAAGCTCTGCTTAGTTTGGGACTAGATGGCGTTGTGTGTATGTTGAGAGATTTATTTATTATTTATTTATTTATTTATTGTGCCGTTTTCGTAAGGAGAAAATGACAATAACGCGACTACTGTCCACGGCAACGTACGACGCCGTAGCATAATTGTCATTATACGCTTGGTGTACGCCTACGTGCAACTTTCGTACAAAACTATGAAACTAAGTACCTACACTGAGCGTCAGCGTTGCGTACGACAGGTTGCATGAAGCCCGCCGTACTGCATGTTATACGCCTGGGTGTACACTGCGTACAGTATCTTAACGCACATTTATATTTATATTAAAACAGCTGCAAATTTTGTACAGATAATAGAATGTGTGATTTTTTTTTTATATTTTTACGCACCGACCTATTTTTTACCAAATACATATATATCTTATTCAAAGAAATAAATATTTTTACACCAAAAAAACGTACAGCAGACCCAATAGCTAAGAGATTTTTACAGTCAAGGTTTTGAATACTTATCGTGTCATTTTAAATTATATTTTAGGCAATTTTCTTTTGAAATAAGCTTTAATACCTCTTAAAGTAATTAAATAATCGCCTGGACACATTCAACGATTACACCCTGTATATTAAAGGTATCGGCAACTCGACGCTTGTTGTCTCTCGGTAAGAATAGTTATTAAATCAGTAATTAATTAATAAGGAATTCACGCTATCAAATTCAAAGTCAAATATAAAACCTTGGAGATTTGACTGTCAATCATTCATGGAGGATGTTATGTATACGAGGCGTATTTTTTCTAAAAGAGTTTATTTAGCTTGCAATGTGGGTCTGAATATATTTTTTTTTTAAACGACGCCCGCACTAGGAATTACTCCTGTGTCGCGGGGGTGTTCACATACATACATTTCACACACACAGAGCACACCCAGAGTCAGAACAAATCTTTGCGAATCACACAAAGATTTTGTCCCATGTAGAGATCGAACCCACAACACCAACGCAGTTGAAAGCGGCGAGGCGACCGCTTTAACCACCAAGCCAACCGTGCACTCACATAATTACACTCACATAACAAGCTTTCTTTCTTTTTAAATCTTTAACAAATGGTTAAAATAAAACAAGTTTAGAATCATAAATTGCTTTTTATGGTAAAACTTTATATGGTTATCTTTTAGTTTGTTGCGGAAGTAAGGTTCGTTTTGATTTAAATTTTTGTTAAAGATTTAAAAAGAAAGAAAGCTTGTTATACTCAAAATGGGGAATAATAATGAAAAATAAGATTAGGAAATACAGGGTTGAAGATGCTTGGGTCACCCCTAAGTATCGTCCATCCTGTATTGAAATCACAGATACTAGACGTGGTTTGTGTTCAAACCCGACGGTTTTCAAATGTTTAGATAAATTTCAAACTCAAATATGTCCAGAGAATGTAAAAATTACTTTTTTTTAACATCTACGCATAGCACGCAAATAGGCATATGTCTTTTAATTCCGATTTCAAGTACGTCGACGTATTTTATTAAAATAATGCCAAATTTCAGCTCGATCGAGTAACTAGAAATGGTTGAAAAATGCTTTGCAAGATTTGTAACTTACATATACATACAATTATGTGAGTGCACGGTTGGCTTGGTGGTTAAAGCGGTCGCCTCGCCGCTTTCAACTGCGTTGGTGTTGTGGGTTCGATCTCTACATGGGACAAAATCTTTGTGTGATTCGCAAAGATTTGTTCTGACTCTGGGTGTGCTCTGTGTGTGTGAAATGTATGTATGTGAACACCCCCGCGACACAGGAGTAATTCCTAGTGCGGGCGTCGTTTAAAAAAAAAATATATTCAGACCCACATTGCAAGCTAAATAAACTCTTTTAGAAAAAATACGCCTCGTATACATAACATCCTCCATGAATGATTGACAGTCAAATCTCCAAGGTTTTATATTTGACTTTGAATTTGATAGCGTGAATTCCTTATTAATTAATTACTGATTTAATAACTATTCTTACCGAGAGACAACAAGCGTCGAGTTGCCGATACCTTTAATATACAGGGTGTAATCGTTGAATGTGTCCAGGCGATTATTTAATTACTTTAAGAGGTATTAAAGCTTATTTCAAAAGAAAATTGCCTAAAATATAATTTAAAATGACACGATAAGTATTCAAAACCTTGACTGTAAAAATCTCTTAGCTATTGGGTCTGCTGTACGTTTTTTTGGTGTAAAAATATTTATTTCTTTGAATAAGATATATATGTATTTGGTAAAAAATAGGTCGGTGCGTAAAAATATAAAAAAAAAATCACACATTCTATTATCTGTACAAAATTTGCAGCTGTTTTAATATAAATATAAATGTGCGTTAAGATACTGTACGCAGTGTACACCCAGGCGTATAACATGCAGTACGGCGGGCTTCATGCAACCTGTCGTACGCAACGCTGACGCTCAGTGTAGGTACTTAGTTTCATAGTTTTGTACGAAAGTTGCACGTAGGCGTACACCAAGCGTATAATGACAATTATGCTACGGCGTCGTACGTTGCCGTGGACAGTAGTCGCGTTATTGTCATTTTCTCCTTACGAAAACGGCACAATAAATAAATAAATAAATAATAAATAAATCTCTCAACATACACACAACGCCATCTAGTCCCAAACTAAGCAGAGCTTAAACTATGGGTACTAGAAAACTGATACTAATACATGTATACTTTTCTTTTGTAAATACATACTTATTATTATACATTAAAAACACCCAGACTAAGACAAACCTCAATGTTCATGCATGTGAGTGAACAAAGACAGACAGATACTTTCGATCTTATATTATTGGTATGGATTATGTTCCAGTAGGTATGTAATAAATATCATAAGGTATCAATAACCCTGATAGCGAAACTTTGGTTTGTCATCGATATGTTTGCGGCTCAGTTTGATCCCGCGATACAAAACCACGTGTTGGATACAAAACACTTGCGTACAATAAAACATCGTAATGTTGTACTACATATAAATATAAGAAAGAAAAAAAGAAAAAAAAAAATTATTATGGTATAATTGCAAAGCGTCTAAATCTAAAAAATAATAATATATAAAATGCCGAAAATGGTACGCATATCAATCAGCACAATTTAATACTGCAGCGCTAAAAGCACCGCAGCGCTTATAATTCTGATGCGCCCAATGAGTGAGTTAAGGAGCAGTTTAATAATATAAATAAATATAATAAACATATCACATCAAGTCATCTAGTCACAAACTAAGCACAGCTTGTACCTACTATGGGTACCTACTAGAATAACTGATTACTAGAAATACTTTTCTTTTGTAAATACGTACTTATTATACAAAGAAACAGTTGATAAAGATATGGGACTGGCAGGATTTGAACCTGCGACCTTCTGCACACCGAGCAGTCGCTTTACCAACCAGCTACGGTCGCCTCTTGCCAGTACCCTAAATTTCTAAGAACCTTAAATTTCTCACCTGTATGTTACGTCATTTCGTGACGTCATGTTCATCAATTTGTTTCAATCTTTTACATATTTATTTATACATAGAAAAACCCAGACCAAGACAAACCTCCATGATCATGCACACAAAAATTTGTCTTGAGTGCGAATCGAACCTGCGACCTCTGCGAAGCAGGCAGCTGCACTACTGACTCCGTTATCCGGCCATCGGTCGTATTACATACAATAAATTTTTCGTGTGTTTAATTTTTTTTTTCTTCGCCCACAGCGAACGAACGTGTAGTCCACCTGATGGTAAGTGGAGTACAGCCCATGGACATCAACAATCCACAAAAGCAAATTATAGATGCGTCGCTGCAGCTGAGGACTACGGTTTTATGCCTCATGTGCCAGTAATTTCAGGGCCTGATCTCACCACCAAACCGAAACACAGTAATGGAAGCACTACTATTTGGCGGCAGGTTAAAGGTGAGACGGTGGTGCTGCCGCCCTCGAGCTCATTCACAAGAGCTCTACCACCAGTAATTTTACAAATATGACTTAACACCATGACCGAAATGAACTCGGAAATATATTTTGTACATATTTCCTAGGAATTTTATATAGATAACCTGGATTTCACTCATATTCTGTAACCGTGATCTTAATATTTCTCGGTTTATCGATATTTAATTAATTTTTAATCTTTTGCTTCATTAATTTACAAGCGCAGGCAAATTGTGTAATTTAAAACAAAAAAGATTTTGTCCCATGTAGAGATCGAACCCACAACACCAACGCAGTTGAAAGCGGCGAGGCGACCGCTTTAACCACCAAGCCAACCGTGCACTCACATAATTGTATGTATATGTAAGTTACAAATCTTGCAAAGCATTTTTCAACCATTTCTAGTTACTCGATCGAGCTGAAATTTGGCATTATTTTAATAAAATACGTCGACGTACTTGAAATCGGAATTAAAAGACATATGCCTATTTGCGTGCTATGCGTAGATGTTAAAAAAAAGTAATTTTTACATTCTCTGGACATATTTGAGTTTGAAATTTATCTAAACATTTGAAAACCGTCGGCACCGTCGGGTTTGAACACAAACCACGTCTAGTATCTGTGATTTCAATACAGGATGGACGATACTTAGGGGTGACCCAAGCATCTTCAACCCTGTATTTCCTAATCTTATTTTTCATTATTATTCCCCATTTTGAGTATAACAAGCTTTCTTTCTTTTTAAATCTTTAACAAAAATTTAAATCAAAACGAACCTTACTTCCGCAACAAACTAAAAGATAACCATATAAAGTTTTACCATAAAAAGCAATTTATGATTCTAAACTTGTTTTGTCTTTAAACCAAATGGTTAAAATAAAACAAGTTTTGAATTATCAGAGCAAAGTCACGGCCATACCTAATATTTTTTTTAAACTTGCTTGACAGGTTTAGTATGAATAAGAAACTCTAACATTTTGATAATATTTGAATAATTTATTTGGTTTACTTTCACATTTTTAGGTAAACATAACGATAAATGCCGATACTATAGATATATATGATGGATATGATATAGGACATTAAATGGAAATGCAGATTCTAGATATTGTCAGCATTCATTTCAACTGGTTCAAAAAATATGAAAAAGAAATCAAACTGACTGATTGTAATGTCAGTTATATTTTTCGTATTGTTTTATTTACTGCCGTATGCCCCGGTGTCGTTTACACCCTGTATAGTAATTATACAAGTCTTGTGTGTATTTTATGTGTAATTGGAAGATAACTAAAAATGTTATAAAGTCCTTGTATTACGCTCACAGCTTTTACTTTCTGTTGAAAGGGCCATGATGCATGAATCAAATAAAAAAAAATAAAAAAAAATATAGGTGTTGTGGTCCAGACCACACCACTATCTATTAGCAAGACGATTCTTTATAAATAATAAAGGTAACAAAAACTTATAATCAAGTAAGCTATGTTTACCAGAATCTAGAATGTTGATAGATATTTTTCTCCATTATTATTGCTTCATTAGTAAATTTATTTTTACACAGCGAATGTGCTTTTACTATACTTAGCAACAATACTGCCATTGCAAATCATGAGTTTGATCAACGAATTGATTCCACAGATCAATAGGAAGTTAATGAAACGCCATTGACCCGAATTGTATTGAAACATGTTATGCAATAGCTGCCAACGACTTTTTGTACCTATGAACCCATCCGGAATCAAAACACTTAAAAAACGACACATATCTTAATAAAGATATTGCACAACTCCGTTTAATATTTAACTTGATAAATTAGCATTTAAACTTTTTTTTAATCATATAATACACTTTATTTAACAATTATTTACAATAAAATAAAATTTGTAATTAATATTAAATTAATTAATTATAAATATCTAAGTTATTAAAAATAAAAAGTAACAAATAACTATTTACAAATTTACAGGTAAGAATTCCTCCGCATTGACCTCGACTGCAGGGATCGTGTTCAGAAGGCTGACGGCATTGCCACGTTGAATGGCAATGCTGATTCTTTGAGCCAAGTAAAAGCGAGCCTTCCGATCACGTGAAGCGTCGATTAACCGCTTAGAAATTAAATAAATTTAAGCGGGCACTCGGACCCCATGAACCTAGCGTCTCGACCCCAAACGTCGCAAATATGTAATCTCCTGAAAGATTACTATACTTGCGCCGCTTGAGTGTCTCTGCGGATGCAGCAGCAGTACCGGCGCAGACAGCTGAGCTTGGAAGGTGTGATGGCGCGAGGGTGTCGACGCAGGTTGCGTCCCACACCAAGGGCCTACCCATCTTCCATGGCAGTAATGTCATACCATCTGGTCTCTTCCCATCGTCGCGTGCCAAACCATTGGGTTCTAGTACGGCAGGCACAATGGCGATACTAACTTTTTTTTGCTTGTTATAATGTGTATCTGTATATTATGGCTACATCTTGGTGATAAAAAAACCCCGAGTTCCGCTCTCACCTCTGCCTTCTATCTTAATCCATCCGAGTCGGAGCATTGAAAAAAGTTTTGCTTTGCCTTTGCTAATGTTTTATTATTATTATTTATTAATTAAGGTACACCAACAGTAAACATATTTATATACTCTGAACAAAAACATTTACAAACAAAATAACATTCTAATATGCGTACCTATGACAGGCGTACACAACATATATTATGTTAATAATACAATTATATTAAAAGTAGATTAATACATGAGTATCATAACACATAAATCATCTTAACATCACGTTAACTAGAAATTTGAGAGAAAGAATTAAAACTAATTCAATAAATCGTTAAGATTCGTATTTTTGAAGATATCTGTGTACCTATTTATCATATAAAATATCGCTCGCTAACGGTGATGGAAAACATCGTGAGGAAACCTGCATGCCTGAGAGTGTCTACAAAAGTGCTCGAGGGTGTGTGAAGTCTACCAATCCGCACTTGGCCAGCGTGGTGGAATATAGCCTAACCTTTCTCATCAAGAGAGGAGGTCCGAGCCCAGCAGTGGGACATGTATTAGATAAGGCTGCTTTACAATTTCACATTAAGGGAATATGCATGCCGGATTTTACATAAACATTAAGGTCTCGCGTAATAATAACACACCACGGAATTATATAAAAGGTTTCAATTGCTACCGCTGTTACTATCATGTTCCGTTCTCACTCGGGTTAAATCCGATATAGATATGTCACTTTCTCTTAATTGAATACGTAATTAAACCATTTGTATACGTACGTATGAACTATTTTAATGCGTAATGCGTAGACAAATCTGATAAGAGATCCTGATATTTTGTATTTTAATAAGTATCACATTAAAATAGATGTAGATCAGAATCGTTATTTGATAAAAATGCATCATCTCTCGACATCGACGAATATCTCGTGATTCATAGAAACGGAAGAACGTTTTTTGGGGTTCCGTAGTATACCTACAAGGAATACTTATTGTTTTGCCATGTCCGTCTGTCCGTCTGTCCGAGGCATAGCATCACCAAAAGTAGTTTTAGGACCTATTGGGTCAAACAAACAAACAAACTAAAACAACTTTTCCACTCCATAATCTTGAGTATGATTAAGTAACGTTGCTCTTATAAAATAGCCAGGCACCAAATTTTAGTTATTAAAAAGAACACAATTCATCTCGTGGAAAGGCTCGCATACGTTGACCACTAGACCAACGTGGCAGCTACACCCAATATACTAACAGTTTATTATAATCCACCTAAATTGTATGAAGCCATACATCCTATCGAGCCATTATGTATAAGACAAACACATGTTGAAGTGCCACACATTTGATAGCATGCGACATACTGGCGTCGCGTTGCAACGTGATACCTCGTAGGCGTTCTTGTATAATTGTGTAGTGGGTGAATGAAGAGAACATAGATGTCCGGAGCGAGTGATGCTTTGTCTATGCGAGCGTGACGTCCTAAACTAGAACATTCTGATGAAACAGAAGAGCTACTTCACATTCATGTCTAAGACGAAAATTCATTCAAAACCTACCACACTTACACACTCAACCCACACACAAACATTTACCCACAACATCTACACGCCACACACTATCTCAATATACATACACTTCCACATTTTATATGGTATCTGACTTATATTTTATATTTATTTTATAGTCTTTTACATCATTTTCAAAACTGTTTATTATTATTTTATTTTATTCTCTTAATTTAAAATTATAATTTTAGATTGCACTGTGCAAGGTGGTGGACGCTGATGGCTGTGATACAGTTTATACTAGTACAGCTGTCAGCGGAGACCTCTTATTTACATTATAATTATATAATTTAAGTTACCATGCTGGACGACGGTACTTTCCGCATTGCTACCTGTCTCCGGTTAGGCGTGCCATGTGTTTCCCCGCATCGTTGTCGCTGTGGAGAAGCGGTCGATTGCCTCGGACACCACGGGCTTTCATGCAGCAGGAGTGCAGGGCGTATACCCCGACACTGTTATTTAAATGACATAATCCGTCGAGCTCTTGGTATCGCCGGTGTGCCTGCCGTACTGGAACCTAATGGTTTGGCGCGCGACGATGGTAAGAGACCAGACGGTATGTCATTACTGCCATGGAAGATGGGTAGGCCTTTGGTGTGGGACGCAACATGTGTCCTGTGTCATGTGTGATGACGCACCCTTGCGCCATCACACCTTCCAGGCACAGCTGGCTGCGCCGGCACTGCTGCTGCATCTGCGGAGACTCTCAAGCGGCGCAAATACAGTAATCTTTCAGGGGATTACATATTTGAGCCGTTTGGGGTCGAGACGCTAGGTCCGTGGGGTCCGAGTGCGCGCTATTTATATAAAGATCTTTCCAAACGCTTAATCGACGCTTCCCGTGACCAGAAGGCTGGCTTTTACTTAGCACAAAGAATTAGCATTGCCATACAACGTGGCAATGCTGTCAGCCTTCTGAACACGGTCCCCACAACCGAGATCGATGCGGAAGAATACTATGACGCCTAACTTAATGTAAATATTTGCCTTTTTATTTTTACCATTGTATATATATTTTCAATTTATTTAATGTAACCTTATATTTTTTTAGTGTTTTTTTAATAAATAAATAATATATTAAATTTAAGTTAAGTAAGTCTAGTTTAAATATTTAAGAGCATCTGTAAAAACTTATGTCGTGAAAAATAAACTTTATTATTATTTATTATTATTGTTCGATGCAATATTTACGATCGAACACCTTATTGCTGATCAAGCTATATAATACGGCCGCCTCAAGTACGCGGCGAGCTCAGTGCATATTCGGACAGCAACTGGGTGCATTCGTTCGTATTAGCTAAGCAAATATCATCCATCGTCATCATTAGCATTAAAACACTTTTATAGTAATAAACGGATTTACCGGGTTATCGAAGTGTTTGATTTAGCATCTATTTAGCATCTACTTAGCAGCGTAGGTAACGTACCCTACAATTATTATATACTCTGTTTAACACAATTTAGATAGGGGTGTGCAAAGGTGAATAGTATAACACTCATCCACATTTCACCTGTTATATTTAAGTCCCAAGCAATAGTGGGTGAACCTATCGCTATCCCCAGGTCATGATTTTAACTCCGTGCTGCCATTATGAATTTTCTGACGGAAAAATCTCAATCAACAGTTTTTCCTACTCGGGAATTAAACCCGAGACCTCAATGAGAGGCCCCCTACGCTAACCACTACACTAACGGGGCAGTACTAAAGCAAAAATCTCTCTTAAATTCACACAGGTATTTAAATAATATATACATAACTCATTAACAGAGGTCGGAATTAGGTAGAGTTTTTCATGTACTTACACTGATTTCATACAGCGAAAGAATAAAGTGGATATGCCTCAAATCCCGAGATTAATTTTAAAGAACAGAAAATTTCTGTATTATTTATATTTTATAATCTCCATTGTCATTATCATGACGTTTCTTTTTACTGTATTTTTCTTTTTTTTTCTTTAATTAACGCACCAACAACTGCCCATAACTTTGCTCATTACTTACTTGTCCATCCTAAGGTTGCCTGTAAGAGATTGCTTGTAGCGATAAGGCCGCCCATTGTGCAATATAATTTTTAAGTGCATTTACATCATAATCATAAACTTCTTTGTTAATATTGGTGTACAATAAAGATTACTCTATCTATCTATCTATCTAAAATCCCGTGATTTTTTAAATAAAAAATATTTACGTTTACATAATTTAAACTATGCAGTAGTTTAAATTGTGTAAACGTAAATATTTTTTATATATTTAATATTTTTTGCGACTAAATATTTTAATTCACACAAAAGTTATACAGTAATGTCGGAAGCGAACACTTCAAATCTTACTGGTAATGAATCGGACAAAGAAAATGATTCTGATCAACCGTTTGAATAAGCAAATCCTCACGAGTCTAGGCTAGAAGCAAAAGTATTTGCTCGTATTTATACAAAAGGCGAAATATGCGTATGAGAATTTGCTTAAGACTGTCAATAATTTGTATTGTGAATTAATTTAAACTAATAAAAATGTTATGTTAATTATCTTTGTTTTATTTGTCTATGTCTGAGGTTTTAATAATTATTTATTCGTAATATTGTTGGCCACACGGGTTTTTCCATTAGAAATCCCGAGAAGGTCCACATTAATATCAACATTTCGATGCAAGTACATAAAAAACTCTACCTAATTCCGAGCTCTGCTCATTAATCTAGGAGTCGACGATAGCAAATAATTCCCTCTTTCTGCGTTGACCGAACAGCCTGTATATTGTAATTTCGCTATACTAACCAGTTTTAAAGACCTTAACCCTTGGCGATACCATGCTACAGTAAAAGTAAAATAATTCTAATAACTTCACCAAGCGAACCAAGCACCCCGTCGGGAAGGAAATGGGGAGAACCGTGTCCCTAGTTGACTTATTGGAGTAGTCCTTACTTTTTATTATTCTGATGAAGAGGAAATCAATCTGCCCAGCCTTACGACCGGATGGCGGAGCGGGTAGTGCACCTGCCTGCGACGCCGAGGTCGTGGGTTCGATTCCCGCTCAAGACAAATCTTTGTGTGCATGAACATGAAGGGTGCCTTGGACTTGGTGTTTCTATGTATAATAAGTATGTATTTACAAAAGAAAAGTATATATGTATTAGTATCAGTTGTTCTAGTACGTATAATAGGCTAGAACCTACAAGCTCTGCTTAGTAAAGATACATACTTTCCAACTCCAACTATATATTCTGATTAAATTCGTTGTGGGTTCCAAGACAATTTTAACTTTCCCTGGGATTGCCCGTGTATCATGCACGGTGCCTTTCAGTTGGTTACCGCTGTAGATCCTGGTGTCACAGGAGTCACAGTGGTGGGCGTGTGGGTAGGATTATATATCCAGTAAACAAAGCTCTGCTTAGTTTGGAACTAGATGGCGTTGTGTGCATGTAGTGAAATATTTTATTTTACATTGGGATCGGCTTCTAGTCTAACGGAATTATCTAAATATCAGTATGTTCACTTATTTTCTCTTCTTCTGCCTCGATAGTCTAGTGTTTAGTATGCGCCTCACACCGCGACGTCTTGGGTTCGATGTCCGGGTCAGACAGTGTTATTTGTGAACTTTTCGTCAGGAAATTCACAATAGCAGCACGGAGTTGGAATTGTAAATAATAATAAATAATAAATATTTTTTTACAACTCACACACAACGTCATCTAGTCCCAAACTAAGCAGAGCTTGTACTATGGGTACTAGAATAACTGATACTAATACATATATACTTTTCTTTTGTAAATACATACTTAGATACATAGAAACACCCAGACTAAGACAATCCCCCATGTTCATGCACACAAAGATTTGTCTTAAGTGGGAATCGAACCCACGACCTCGGCGTCGCAGGCAGGTACACTACCCACTCCGCCATCCGGTCGTCGCATTGTGCCCGATGAATGGCGATAGGCTCACCCCACATCATTGTGCGAGTTGTACAATAGGCATGATGACTAATTTTTATTTTTGTATGTAATTGAAACACCTCTTGATATAAGAAACATCATTACAAGAATTACTTTAACCTAACATAAACTTCCTGAGATAATACAATTTCAAATTCACATTAATAATAGACTCGCCCAAACGCTCCAAACAAAAGGCTACTCAAGCGTGACGTCACGCTTGAGTATTTTGTATGTGAAGTTATGAATTTTGTTTGATAGCTATACGAAATATTGCGTTAATAAAAATGGTTTTATTACAAATATTGCTATAAATTGTGTGGGTAATTTAATGATAAAAAAACAAATCGAATAATTTCGTATTTTAAAAATGAACTCGTCCATGAAACTTTGAATGATCATAAAATGAGTTAGATTTATAGTATGTAACAAAAAATTATTTCAATTGGTTTATGTTTACCTATAGTTTGATAAGGTATCCTATATTTTACTATCTATAGATCAGTCACCATGCCTATTCTGCCACATTCTTCTGTACAGTACTTATTTTACGTGGAGCGACTGGCATCAGAACTTTACAACCCACAACCCAGTATGAGGTGACACGATATTCTTTGTTAGTCAAGTTGACAGAATTTCTGGCCTTTGACTGCCCGTAACGACTGCCATAGATGTAATATTTTAAAGCAAATTTTAGCTTTGCTATGCCTTTTTGTAATTTATAAAATATTAAAGTTGAAAAATTAAGAATCCAGCAGGACTCGAACCTGCACCCCCTGGCTATAAGCCCCAAGTGCTTTGCCAATTCTGCTATGGATTCGTATGCTGCCGGACTCGAAATTTCTCAACTCTTTTGTGCCAGCTTTTAGCTAGACAAACCTTATTTGGTTTTAGCGCCATCTATAGGTTATATAGCCATATATAGGTATAGGGGGTGCAGGTTCGAGTCCTGCTGGATTATTAATTTTTCAACTTTAATATTTTATAAACTGCCATAGATCTTTGAATTGCAACTCGTTATGTTAAGATGGTCATGACCCATCCACGGCCAACCGCGGGTAGCATTGCTTAACCCGCAAGATCGATCGATCCACGCGATTTTGACTAAGCCACGAGTGCCTGTGTTCAAAAGAGGAAATAAAACAAGGTATATTCGAAAGACTAGTGTATTTTGCAAAATGTCTTATAACTTAGTAAACCACTGAAGCCAAGATATAAAGCGTAGGATACATTTTAGAATTACACAGAAGGAGCCTTGTGCACACTTACACACAACTAATTACATCTTTATAATTTTATTATAATATAATACTTGCCAAAGGAATTCCTAAGAATTTGGAACTCCCTTGAATTTTGAATTATCATACCCAATCAATTTTTTTCTGATGTTGTGGAATAATTTAGTTATTAACACACATAAGTATGTAATCATAAAAAACAGCTGACATAAAATCAACCTTTTTTACACATAATGTTAAAAATAACTAAGATCCCGCGTTCCACTTGCGTGTAACTTTTGTTATTTTTGATCACAAGTCCATAGAAATCGATACATTTGCAATAGTGTTTAATCAAAAATTACAGTGGCTGGAACGCAGAGTCATCCACAAAACCATAAAGAATAAATCACACTTTCATCACATAGACACACAGAAGGCATGAACAAAATCATACAAAGATAAAAAAGAAGGTTTCTCATGTAATACCTACTTAAATTAATGTTTGTGATATACTGAGCTCAGTATAAATACGTACATTTAAATGAACACAGTGTTTGGTAAATCTGTGCAATATTTAATAACTAAAACCTATTAAATGCAATCTATGTTAAGACTTGCCTTGCACGATGGCTAAAGTCAATAAATGGACCAACTTTAGAAAAGTTTAAAAATATGCCACTAGATGGCGTTTGTCATCGCAATACAAATTTGTGTGACTGAAATAAGAAGAAGAAACTAAGGATATTCACAAAGTTGGTTTGTAAATGTCTTAATTTTAGATCAATATCTAAAGTGGTAGTAAAAAAAATCATTAAGATCCAATGATCTTAATGATTTTTTTTACTACCACAACAGTACAACTATTTTGGGGAAAACAACTTGGTCCATTTAAAAACGTATGCCATAACAAATACATATTTTTGAAAATAGCTTAATTTAAAATAACTAACTTAAGTTACGTGCTAAGAGTATTTTTGAAAAGTTTTTTTCGAGTCTTCGTACCATGACGTCATTTATCAAAGATTTTAAATAAGTTAGTCTTATAATGGTTACTAATAATTAAGTAAGATCAAATTTAGAATTTTGTGCTATGAAATAAATTTGACAATATTTGTAGCCTAATCTGTCAGTCCAATTATACCATAACAATGCTGACGATATATAAGGTAAATGACCGTCACTAGAAAGAAAATCTAGAGGTCTGAACGACTCAAAAACAACCTAACATCTCACAAAACATTTTTGAGAACCAATCAAATCGCTTGGTTCGATAACTGCCGCTAGAACTG
The DNA here is from genome assembly GCA_905147285.1 of Hypena proboscidalis. Classification (NCBI taxonomy): domain Eukaryota; kingdom Metazoa; phylum Arthropoda; class Insecta; order Lepidoptera; family Erebidae; genus Hypena; species Hypena proboscidalis. Next base: position 7,661,552 of record LR990147.1, read on the forward strand.
ACTGATATCGTTCAATGTTCGGTCATTTTTGGTCGCAGGAGACTAAGCTTTAGTCAAACACTACTTCATACATTTTATAAGAAGCCTAGCTGCTCATCACTCAAGAATTTTAATTAACACCACCTTTTTCACTCTTAATAAGGACATTTCATTCACAGATGGTACGAAGAATACTACCTTAATACATTAACAGCCTCTTTCTTACAACCTCTTTAGAGCTTACTCCTATAACAACTAGAAGTTATTATATTAGCCACAACATTTTTACTTAAGACACTGCATAGTATTATTATTGCTGAGAAGAAAAAAACAGAGACAATTTATAATCAGCGAAACGTCTACGTAAATCCTTTACAGACATCAGTTTAAAAAAAATATTCGAACGAAGAAGTATCTAGTGGTGCGAAATTCTGCTACATACACTTCTATAATTTGATCACATTTATAAACGTTTTTAGGCGTACACAAGTATACAACGTCTAAGTAAAGTTAAAACGCTAAATAACTTAATAACAAAATTAGATACACTCACACGATCAATCTTTACCATACAATCAGATAAAACAAAACAAATTAACAAATCATTCATTCAAAAATCGAATATGGCATTCGATTTACGCTTTGGGTTCAATTTTTAAGGGCGCATTGCTTTCCGTATTCAAAACTGGGGTTTGAGGTACAAGGTACAAGCGAATATGTTCGATGTAGCGCTTTCGGTTTTCTGGGTTATTCATGATAGCTGCAACGAATTCTGATGTTTCCTTTTTCAGTGCGATGATCTTTTGTTGGATGAGTCGGTTCTTGTGCATGAGTGCGACGGTTTTCCAGGCGAGTTCGAGGATGACCCGGTTCTGGGCGCGATTGTCGACGGTTGGTGCCGGGTGCGTCCTGGTGTTTTCCTCGCGGGCAGGGGGTGCTGTGAGACGCTGCAGTCTCTGCATGCGTCGAGCCTCACGCAGGCGGGTAAGGTTAGACCCTGGAAAGAGGGAAACAAAAGATAAGTACATACAGAAAGATTTCACGGTTCAAATGTAAAGGTAAATGAAACAAACGTTTCAAATAACGAGGATAAACAAAAGTAAAACAAAAACATATGAATCATTTCCATTATGGAAATCAAAATATAGTGCAAATAAATAAATGCTATTAACATAAGCGCGATTTTCCTGTTTTGCGGTGAATAAACTTTATGTTAAACTTCTAACTTGAGCACGAGTTTGTATTGTATCTTGATTATACTAGGCCTTTTCAATTCATGAACTAATTGTATATCTTTATTGTTATCAAACGTTTTATTTGTTAGTTAATTGTGTTATAAATTTGCTAGCATTTAAGACTTTATACTGACCGTAAATTCTTAAACATAAACCTTTTATTTTGCGCGCCAAGAGTTTGTATCTTCGCTTACTTAGTAAGTTTTGCAACAGACACAATTAAATTTAAAAACAGAATGCGTCAATGCAGCCAACATTAAGTGCATACAGGATCCAGTCGAGGACCTTGACCCACTCGTTCAAGTGAAACCGACCATCCGCTCAAAGAAATAAACGCTTACGTAAAATACAAACATATACGTATGTACGTTTATATGCGATATATATAAACTTTGAGTACCTATACAGAGACATGAAAAGTTGGTACAAAGAACTTAATAAGCTTTTGCAATACCGATTTCAAAACAATTAATTGTTGTTGTGCTAAAATCAAAGTTTGCACACAATAAACAAAAAGTAAAGAACCGGTATGAAATGTATGACAACAACCTCCTTTGCACCAAAAAGTTGCCGTTAACATAAAGTTTATAAGGAAAATTCGTTTAAGAAAATTTTATTCGAACTGTATACTAGTGATGCTATCTCAACAGGATTTTCATTCAAAGAAATTTTAAAATTAGAGTGTGTCTCGCATAACAACGACGGATGTTAAAAGTTAACAATGCTCAAGTACAGTACAACAGTCACGTTACTGCATTGCGTGCGTTCAAAAACCCGCCAACAAAAACAGATGCGCGTGTTCGGGCCACGTGATTTCGACGCGTGGGTGAGACAATTTCAATATTGCAAATGCAGACTGCACCCGGGACAGCAACGTGACTTGACGAACTTTAAAGGGACTATACATAACTACGTACATATAACATAATTCCTAAAGTTCGCAAGACTTCGTCACGTTCAGAAGACACTCAGATAACGTTGGGTTTCTTGACGCTTCGTTGTCATATCGTGCAAATTGTCGTGCTGTCTAGTTTATTGTTTCTGATAAAGTGTGTCAAATTATGCAAACATTTTTATGATATTTGTCTACATAAAATGGTTTAATAGCATGAGCAAAACAATATTTAAGCGTACGATTTGTCATTTCCTATATTTATCACTAAAAATCTATCAAAATGTCTTTGCATTCTCAGTAATGTCTTATAATTATTTCTTTTTAGTTGACCTCAGTGAATGCCGCCTCAATGCAGTTTTTTTAAATATGTGCATTCGAATTTCAAAAATTTGAATCAATACAGTCAGCGTCCCTTTTTTTAAAAAATCAACGGGACCGGTGAATTTGTCCATAATCCGTATTAGTTATTTTTGTATTACATCATGTTGCTCATTTAAAAGTATCCTGCCTTATACCTTTAAAGATTTCCTTGAAACTTCGTCAACTTTTCATGAACTTTCAGTAACTTATACAAAACATGAATAATAACGGAGAAAATTATTCAAAATCTTTTAAGTTTTGTAAATGCAGTGAATCCTAATTTGAAATTCAATGAGACAAATAAGTAAATTTAACGGCTGCAAATTGTATTGTCTGTCTGTAATACAAAAGGCATGACATCTGACGTCTCCTTTGTAATTTTATGCAGATTATAAAATTCGTTGACTTTTTGTCCTTTAATACTTTTCGGGGGTACAAAATGCAGTCAATGACTAGTTGACTATAAAAATCTTGCTTGTCTATGACTAATTGTTTTACATATTATATTTTCATTTTCTATTCTTAATATTTCTAGCTTATTAACGAAAACGGCAAACAAAAAGTGAATACCAGGTCCTTAAAATTAAAATAAATAACGAGTTTAATATTTTTGGAATTATATTGGCAATATATATCTTAGAAAGGTTGATTTAAACTATTAAATAGCTGCAACACTTTTAACAAAAAAATACGCTTAATTTTTTTACGCAACTTTCTATTACAGACCGCTTTTTCGGAAAACGTGAATTCTAAATAAATTCAAATTGCACGTGTTCTTCTGAAAATGACATTGATCATTGTGTAGGTAATCATTAAATTGGTTCTTATAACGGTTTGCCCAACAAAGTGTGGTGCGACCACGTGACTGACGGTGACGTAACCCCGATGCGAGTTTAATGAACTTTCATTCGCGTGCCCATGGTTGTCTATACAAGCGTATGGCAATATCCTTGTAAAAGAGATATGAGCTTTGTAGCAATTGAAATAGGTGTAAAAATCGCTTGCATGGTGGAAGCTCACGTTGGGCGTCGTCATTGCAAGTACGGGACATGTGACTGAGCACTACGGTACGCTGCGTTAATGTGACACTAACAATATTTTCTTGCGTTTTATCTGTGGTTTTATTACGTTTTGAATTCCGAACGTTCCTTGGTACGGTTCAATGCTCCTTGGAGATGACAATAAAAACAATAATAAGAATAATGTTTGAATTTCGAATGGAGGATAAAGACCTTGTTCGATCTAACTGCCAAATCGAATATTAAAATATTCCTGAAAATTTTGCGCTCACGTGGTCCATATTACAATAATAAACAAACATTTGTAGGTCTGTCTCACGAAAACCGCTACGTGTATTATCATACTGTTTAAGGTAGATGAATGGGCACAAACAACAGTAATTCTGAGACCAGCATTATAAAACTGTTAGTCTATGCAAGCAAAGTCTTCGAATTCTACACGCAATAAAAAATGGCCTTTATTTTCTAGATATATAATATGCCTTTGATATAAAGGACTAATCTTAAAATTAATTGTATTTGATGCAACTTTTAAAAGAGATATTTGAGTTATCTAAGGTGGGCAGCATTGTAGTCCATTCAAATCTACAGACTTGAAGGTTGAAAATTAACGTTTAAAAAAGGATAATTCGAATACATACAAATCAGCCAAGTAAAAAAAATAAACACCGTCATAGACAATAATCGAACGTCATTTAAATTAAACTTAAACGTAGAATGCATAATTTACAAGGTAAATTTGAAATAAATATTGGAGTAATTACGATCTTATTTCAAATAAGTTGTATAATTTGCTACAGGCAGTAATAAATACTACACGGTGGTTCATTATTCGTAAAACGTGTTGTTATCAATTAAATTATTCATCAATTCAATAGATAAGGTATTTTACTGAAGAATGTCACGAGCGAATACAAATTAAAGAACTCAATGAAACATGAGATACATTCATGAATTTCATGTTTGAATTAACAGGAATACGTTATTCTGTTCGAAACTAAGAAAAAATCATTTCAGAAGTTTAGGATTTTAAAAACATATTTATTTGTTATATTTTGAAGCAATAATATATATATATATATAGCTTTGGTATGCCTTTTTGTATTTTATATAATATTCAAGTTAACTCATCGCATAGGTGGCGCTAAAACCATGAAAGGTTCGTCTAGCTAAGGTATATATTATTATATATACCTTTGACGCTGGCACAAAAAGAGCTGAGAAATTTCGAGTCTAGCAGCATACGAATCGTTTACCCAGGGGGTGCAGGTTCGAGTCCTGCTGGATTCTTTATTTTTCAACTTTAATACATATTTATATTAAATACCATGGCACGATTGGTTTATAAAAAGGTAAATTCTATTGGATACTAAAATATTTGTCTCGGCGTTATTCTAAAACAATCGAATGCGCAGTATTGCACGACCGAGGCCCGTGTTAACAAATGAAAGGGCCCAAGGGCATCCACTAACACTGGACGGTAGACTTCACACAGTTTTGCCTTGAAACAGTTGAATCGTGAAAACAAATTCATGATGAGATGAAGTTTTATAATAAGTTTTTATTATTTTAGCCAGTTGTAGTTGTTATAAATCATAAGTTTTCCATCTCGTTGATATAGCAGCAACACCAAGTATAGATACGTCTCATCGTGTAGTGCATTTTTTTTGCCATTTATTTATTATTATTTTCATTTTTGTGTTCCATAGATTCAAGACAATCAATTTTACATACCTAGTGGATAAATATGATGAATTATTGCACAATACCTATCGCAAAGTTCAACGATTTTCTCATAGAAACATTAATTTAAATACGCTATCTACCTGTACTACAGTGTTATTATATTTTGTTATTATTCAAATTGTATTTTATGAATAACTCACGTAAACTAATCAATACAATGAAAATGAACTTAATGACAAATGACAATACAGTCACATTTGAATTTAGAATTAATTAATCGAATTTTGAATACGATTTAAGTCTGAATCAGAACTGATAAAGTTGCATTGGACACTTCGACAAGTGAAAAAAAATGTGATTCGTTCGAAAAGAAGTCTCAATTTGCATGAGCTAAATAATTCTTGTGTTTTTAGTGCAATGACCGATGACCCTATATTTTTGTATGCAAAAGTTAACAAGAGGTGCCAAAGAGATGCGATATCAAACGCATATTTATTTTTCTTTTCTGACGTATACTACGCAGTATGCAGTGCATTGCCCTGTAAAGTTATTTGCAATCAAGGCGTGGGAACCAAAACGTGCTATGGAATGCAACAACGCTGAACACAATAGAACCAATACTGGGATGTATTTTTTATTTTTGCTTTTTTTACAAACTATAATTTAGTGAGAGGTCGCGAGATAGATTTTGTCGCGTTTTTGTCACGTTTCGCTACCATTAGAATTTGATTCATTTAGTCTTATCTCAAAATGAGTTCCTCATTTTTTTATGTTGAAACTGATTCAAATGATAACCTTATTAGTTATCAGAGCCATGTGACTCAAGTTGACTTTGTTTATACAAACACTATTGTTTAAATCGAAAGGTCCGACACGATAATATTCAATTTGATAAGATTCAAAATATGAGGTCAAGTTGTTCTATAAATTATGTCAAAAAGGTTAATTTTATTATTGACAACACTTGTTAAAAATTAAATTTATATAATTAGTATCTCATTTTATCATAGTTAATAATAATGGACTTAAATCGATAAGTACACCGGTCCCTATTATCATAGTCGGATGTCCATTTATGTCAATTTATTTTGATTTAATTCCTCCCTATCAATAACCTCTTATTTTAGTATCTTTATCTCATCTTGTTCTCTCTTTTATATTATTAATATTATCTTTTAGCAGTAGGCATATACTAATGTCATAATATTTATTATTCTTTGCAATATATGATGTTTTTTTTACCGTCTTGTTTTCATGACCTGCGTCATGTCACATAGACTATCTCTTTTCATTGTTATACGTGATATTACAGCATGGTTTTATCGTTAAATATAACAATGATGTTGAAGTATTTATATTTAACAATATAAATTGTGAATTAACTCAGTATGTATGCTATCATTGCATGTGAGTTGAGATTTAAACTGATTAGAAATAGGTCACTTTATGAGTAAGTGTCATAAAAGTATGACATTATATTAATTGCAGTCCTATATATAAGACATATCCCTCTGCTGAACACGGGCCTTTTCTCATGATGATAAAGGTGAAGTTAGGCCAGTTTACCAGGCCTGGCCAGGTTGGTAGACTTTCAATAGCCTAGAGCACTTTTAGGCACTCCCAAACACAAGTTTTATTTTATTTTGACTAAATTAAAGCTTATGATTTGGTTAATTTCAAAACAGGCAACTTGATTGTTTAAAAGTTAATATCATTGTATGAATATTCAAGTGACTGCAATTAATAAAATGTATTTATTGTTATTGTGGCGAGGCAGTAATATAACAACGTAGGTACGATATTATTATATTTTTATATATTTTTACCTATTATGTGTAATATGCCGAACTAAAAGTGACAGATAGTTTCTTGGAATTTAAAAAACAGACATATTTAGTAAGCGCCTCAGACGGCCAGCTACCTTACTTCCTAATTCGTTACACACAATAGTTACATACTTTCTCTATTAGAAAGTTTCACGTAAAGACTGCTATCGTCTGTTTGAAAGAAAATAAATTCCGTTACGTTCCCTTCTTCAAGCCCGATCACAATATCTCCGCCAATTTAAAAATTAAATCGGCGATAAAACTTAGATCCAAAACTAGCATAGGTTGCATCATCCAATTTATCAGCAAAGATTACCATGGAAATCTCACGTTTGTTCGTACGTGATTCAACGATTTCTGTAACGGCTCGCTGTTATGAAATCATAGTTTGCGGTAGGTCAGGATAATGCGTTGAATATCGCGAAGGTTCTATTAGAAGTAAAATAGTACGAGCGAGTATTGTAATAAATCTATTTAAAGCCGAGAAGCGAACAGACTTGATTGTTTTGAAATATATTCGAACAAAGAACAAAATATAGGAAGTGCCCTGGCTTCTAATAACGTGGTGAGAATCAACAATCGATTATTGTTATGGAAACTAATTTATTTATTTTATTTATTTATTGTGGTACAAGAATTAATTTTGTCTATGGGCTCTATGGGATGTTTGCACGGGAGTACAGGTTTCCTAGGGCAGCGTGTTCTTAAAAAGTTTATATTTGAAATATTTCAGTGTTCCAAATACAAATATACAAATTTATGTACCCTAGATTAGAAGTTCTATAACTTAGAGTTCTTTTTTTATTAAAAAGTAAATACGGATTATTGCGTATTTTTGATAATCCTCTCTTGGAGGTAGTTTAAGAATTTGGAATATACAATATAAATCATCATCCGACCGAAAATTACAGGTCGTATCAATTTGTATGTATTTATTCCCTAGTTCATTGTTTCCCTTCCATTGAAAAATTAATTTTTAGACGTCATTAATAAGGAAAATGAACTATATGTTCTCGAAGAGTCAGTCTGGGGTTTCCTCTAATTAATCACTGTACAGGTACATATATTCGTCTATATTTCCTCTTCATAGAATTTAATAAAAGTCGAGCAATTTTATTTTTTTTTAAATATTAATTATCATTAAGCATATAAATGTTAATTAAAATGATTTTTTTACCCCCAAAATTAAGCTCCTATATAAATGTTTCTTACATCTTCAAGAAAAACCTCTTTAGTGTATACCTACTTTAACACTCAGTAAAAAAATCATCGTTGTGTTTACTATAAGTAAAACACATATTATTAAGATATAATGTGAACAAAAATTTACTGAAACAAAAGTGACGATCTAAAAAAAATTATGTCTCTTTCCAAAACATACGATGTGCGATGTACAGTTATTGCCGTGTTGATCGCTACTTACTCGCTTGAAACCGTCCCAAAATATCAATATTTACGATAACTATACAAAATATCGAATATTTCCCTATAAAGTACAGTCCTCCGTAATGTAGAACAATATTAATGGGCAGATGGCACGCCATTTTGATGCAATATCAGATTGTATTCTCCGGGGCAATTAAGAAAATATTTGCACCATATCTCTTTTTTTTCAACTGATTTATTAAAAAAACATAGTGATATTTGCAAATGTAACTAGCTTGATAGACAATCGAAATACGTAACCATGACTGACAATGTTTTCTTTTAGAAATCATAACAACTTTCAACCTTATTCTCACGGTTAATGTTGAACTGGTGACAGATAATTTGACTGACTTTCATTAAATACTTTAATAAAGCCTACCTTTCTTAATCTTCCTGATCCTTTTCTCACACATGTTGAATAAACACAGTTTAATCACTGGTTAAACACGGACTTTCAGTTATCTTTAACAGATGATTTCCAAACGAACGATATCACGATTCCGAACGAAGAGCGCGTGCGAACTGCGTCGGTTCCGAACGTAGAATGGCTTGCTTGAAAATCGAATGCCGGTTTGTTGTAGCGTCGGCGTAGCGCAACATTTAGAGCGGGACGGAACGATGTGTTGTAGTGCTACGGAATTCTTTACCCGGACAAAATTTGAGTAATTAAAAACGTCTTTTTTCTTTACTTTTGAGTAAATGCGATCAAAGGCATTTGAATTAATTAATTCTTTATCTATTTATTCCATTAGTAATATTGTAATAAGTAGTACAGTAATACTTTGGCTATAATATACTTACTAAAGTTTATGAGGCGTAATGTTTGCACCAAGGGTTTTAATTAAAAGTAGAAAGTAAGGTTACAGGCACCAAAAATAATAAAATATCAACGTTTTTTTTTTGTTTTTTCTTAAAAAAAATGCCAGAAAATCTTAACATTTTGTGATTTATTAATTCTCTGTTTCGATTAATTTTATAACGAGAAAATTTAACACACGTTATCTTAATAACGCCTATAAGCTTAGATATTATTAAAGGATAAAACGTGCCTATTGCGTACACATTGAACTGAACATTTTATGTACAAAAAGTACCTACTAATCTTATTTCTAGAGAGTCCAGCAACGTTACTTTTATACATTGTAGTGAGCCAAGGATAAAACGTTTCTAGTACCGTACTGAAATACGAACATTGTAGCTATCTACTTAAAACTGCTTCTTCTTTTTTTCAAATTACTTAACTAAAATGTTTTATCGTCATCGTCATTTTGTGTGCATCGATGGTTCAATGCTCAGATCGGGCAAAGTGTTATTTGTGCACTTTCCGTCAGGAAATTCGTCACGTGTATGAATTAATTCAGTCATATAATGCTTCATTACCATTTCGAGATCTTGTGGTAGACAAATATACCTAGAAGTCTTTACCTCTATTCTTAAACTCGAATAATCGAATTAAAATTGATACACTGGTCTGTTTTCCACCAAAATGGAGAGGAGAGGAGATATTTATTGTATTTGACTGACTGGAAGTTTATAGTCTTATATAGGCTAATTTGTACACTCTTTTACAGTCTAAATTAAATGTGATCCGACAAAAGATTGAAGATCACGCGACTCACGTGCAAGAAACGTAAGACGATGCAGTTATATTGTTTCATTTGCCTAATGTAGATCTGTTATTTATGCAGCGGACGCTGTAGTAGACAAATCTATACAATATTATAAACCAAGAGTTCATTTGTTTGAACGCACTAATCTCTGGAACTACAGGACCGAATTAAATAATATTTTTGTGTTGGGTAGCCAATTCATTGCGAAACGCTATAAATATATAACATCACGCTTAAACCAATAAGAGCCAGGTAGCAAATATGTTTCAAAAACTAGCAAAAAAATATGCGCTGGAACGCTTCGGCAGCGAAGAAGTAACGTAAAACCGTCGTTAATAAATGGATCTGTGCGAACGAAGTCGCGAGCAATAGCTAGTATAATAATAAGATAACATAATATAAGAAACATAGAATATAATTTTTGTTTATTCTCAAACTCGAATAGTTTAATATTCGAACCGACATTAACATGTATTACAGACTAATTTAAATGCAATCTTACACGAGATCGAAAAAAGATCACGCATCTCACGTGTATGACTTTTCGTATGATAATGCAGTATTATGTTTGCTTTATTGGCACAGTTGGAACTTGGAAATATTGAAAAGGCAAATATTTAATTTTGACAAACTGTTGTGTTTTTTTTATCACATCTTATTTCTGTAACGGCAATCCGTGTGTCGGATTAAACAAAAATCACGTGAATAACGAGTCAGATTTTGCGTACGATGCGACGGTGACGCACGCGCCTTGTGTCGGTGCAGTCATAATAACTTTTGTTGCTTCCTATCAGTGGTTCATTTATATTCACTGTTCTAGTTGACTGAAAAGGCAAAGTAATTTCCTTAAAAGCTAATATTCTAGTCAATCTTCAGTAATTTCCTTAAAAGCTAATATTCTAGTCAATCTTCAGGGTGGTTTCGTACCTAATTATATTTTTAACCTATGTTACATAGTTTTTACTAAATAATTGTGAAGAAAAATAAAATCTCATTTGATGCAATCACGAGACATAAAACTTCACAATTTTTTTCATTCCTTTGTTTTATATTTATGCTTTAACAGATAGATATTTAATCATGTTTGTTTATATTAATGCAACGTGTTGTTATTAATAAATTATTACTAAGCGATATTCTTCAATATGAGTGGTTAAATAAATACATGAATATCAAATATCAATGCAATCATAAACGTTTATGTCACGTGAATTGGAAATTAAATGCTTTTCTTGTAGTTTTATCAAAACAATAAAATAGATAGAAAAGCCTGACAACAACGTATCATAATGTTAATAAATCAAGTTTCATATTAAAGTGAAAGGTTCTATTTTTTAATAGTCTATTTTAAAAGCATAAAAGTAATGCGTAAGTTAGAACTACAAAGTACAAAAGATAAGGATAAAGCAACGTAAATAAAATTTCCATATATCTTCATAAGTGACAACTACTGTTGGCTGCTAACAGTCTTGAATCATTTTTAATCAATCAAATTTACTTTTGTTTAAAACACATATTAACTTTACTTTATCTGTTTCGTGGCTCCTACGTCATAAACAGACACATTGTCATGAATAAAAATATTTTAGTAAATATCAGATAGCTAAAATTAAAAATATTTAATAGCAATTTTACTATTATTAACAGTTTCCCGTGGCTTAAAATAAAATGCTCTTGATAACAGACCGGTGATAACGACTTTAATGTAGTCCTCACGTATCAGTCAACTTTCAGATGTAAAAACAATGGATATGACATAAGAAAACTCAAGTTAGAAGTTGAGCATATTCGAAACGCCGTAGGTACACTAATCATTTGCAGTTGACTAAAATGTAAAGAAATATAAAGGTAAGTCAAAACTATAGATCCTCACTCAACAAGTATGGATAAAAGCCTCAATCCATAAATCATTTGAATATCTTGTTTTCCACCACAACAACAACAAAACAACAACCACACAATAATAAAATCTCAATGAGTTTAACACTATTATTTTTAATACTTTTGAACAATTTCTTTAGTTTTTTTTTTATATTTTTTTTTTAAATAATATGAAAAATAATAATTTTAACATTAGTTAGTTAAAAAAGCAATACTATAAACCAGATTCAACGAAATTTCTCTAACACCCTATCTTTTTATTTTCCCATTTTTCTGGGAACATTTACCCCTAACAACCATGGCTACCCTTTGCGTGGATATACCGGGCCAGGGACTCGCAGCTCGCATGAAAAAGCACGTGTTGGTGCATGTTTTTGGACTGATATCTACCTACCGACAACGTCGAGCCATGAAACGTGTCTGGCTTGCATTTTAATTGCCTTGGGAATCTTATTTTGAATTTAGAATAATGAAGATTGGATGAAATAGATTATGAGTATTTTGGGAACAATGATTTAGTGATTATAAAACTATATAGATATTATTATTGCTGAAATGGAAGTCAAATTATTATGATACTATGTTAAAGCTAGTAACAATGAATCTTCTTTTTTCATGTTTGTCGGTGAAAATATCTGACTTAACATACGGTTAGGGGTTACGGTGTGCCGTATAGCAGACAATACGGTGTACGGGGGTACGGTGTGGTAATGTGTGGTCTTTGTAGAGGAACAGGGTGTGTTGTTCCTCCACCACAAAGGGAGGATCCTCCGACCAGGCCCGGAGGTAGCGTATTGGAAGTTGTATTTATGTACACTCTCTGTGAACATTTCGTTATCGCGATTCAGCACTCTTTGACATACGTGACGTGTGTGTCACTACTTGACGTTGTCAATGTCATCCGTCATTTATTATGTGCGGATACCGCCACAGCCTTCACCCACAAAAACACCGCCGTGCGCCGCCGAGCCGCGTAGTGGTGGCTGCCAAAACCACGAATATGAGATCAACGACCACCGCGGCTATGCCTGAAACAGGGCCTTACCTCAGGGCGAGCGATGGCATGGGATCGAGGCATAGCTCAGCCCGTAAAGGCGACTCCTTACACACGAGAGAATCGCCTAGTCTCGCTAGGTCAAGATGCGGGTAGAGAACTAAGGCCCTATCACTCCATACGCGACCTAACCTTGGGGGTGTTGGGAGAAGCACTTCACTCACCTAGCCGGTGGAAAGCAACCTATCTCCCATCAAACCCCACCCTTGCCCTACCACTATGCCCTCTGCTGATACGAGGAACACGCGGTGGGCCGCCATACCAGAATTCGCCACGGGTTTTGGTTTTTCCCCGGTATCATCGCTGCGCTGTCCCACGCAACAATTTCCTCGGGAGAACACCATATTCCTGCCTAGGGTGCACCCTCCCTTCAACTGCCTTTATCTACCAGCAGTAAAAAAGCATGCGGAGAGGTTTCTGGCGCGTACCCCAGTAAAAAATAGCCTGAAAATAATGTTCTGGCAAATATAAAATATTGCAATATTTTAAATATACCATTTTGGTTTTATTAATTAAAAGGTAAAAATTAAAAGTTAAGAAAATTTCATACAACCAGTTTTATGATCTGGACTTAAATCTTTTTGTTAAACTTAATAAGTAATAAAAAAAATAATGTATTTGAACTAAAATCAGATCCGACAACTCAACGATACTTAGAGACCTTTTACAAATTTCGGAAAAGAAAGTTAATAAACCAAAAATAAATAAAAATATTTAAATATTCAAATTCAGAACGTCACATCCACAGATTCGTAGCTCCGTAGCCATGCACGTTGTTGATGACGTAGCACAGGCGGCGCGCGCGCAACGTGGGCGCGCTTGTGACTCACAATCAAACGCACGTTGTGGATAACTCACACAGACACACTCACATGGACGATACGTCTGCCCAATGCTACTGGCGTATCGTACAAAGTATGATGATATCAAAGAGCACTTAATCTATATGGAGAAGAAATGAAAGCAATTTTTTATAGAAATAAGTATGCCATAACTAGCGGGGTAGATTCTTCTGTGCATCTATTACAAATTGTTTTATATGACGTGCAAGAGCGGCGCTTTTCCAAACTTTGGGGAGGAACTACAGAGGACGCCTGATATTGACTTGTCCTTTTGGTTCGATTGTCTAAGGATAAGATAGAGTACAGTATGATAATAGATGCACAGTGAAAGCAAAGTTAATCAGCAAATATGTAGTTACTAGCTTCTGCGAACGGATCCGCTCGCGTGGTATGTCAATTAAAAAAGATTATAATGTTAATCTAGACTCTATGTTACATAAATGCAAACTTTTATTAAAATCGATCTAGTAGTTTTTGGGTGAAGGAGTTAAATACAATTTTCCCCCATCAAATAGTTTAAACATTTTAGTTATATTTATTCAGATAAAATAAAAGGTAATTTCTAGTAGTTAAGATACAGCGACTCGTAAAAACTTTTTTATTTTTTATTTTATTTACTTTGGTTTACCAACATTTGTTTACACTAAAATTACACAGGATTGTTTTAAATTTTACATCATACAAAAGTGTAACAAACTCTTATAGATAAACACCACATGCGCACTTATAAGCTAAAACATATTGTGAACCACCAGCGTGATATTGTAATTAAAAGTATAAAGAATTAAAAATAAACAACTGTAAATGAAACAAAAAATGAAACAAAAAATAAAACAACTTAAGCTAAGGATTTTTCTCATCTATAAATAATATCAAACACTATTACATTTTTGACCATCATGATTGCAAATAATAATGTAGGTATCTATTTTATATTAAAATATATGAAGCCATGTTCACGGTACATGTTATTTCCAATTTTCCATCAGCCCTCGTCAAACTAACTTTATTTACTCCCAGCCCCCTGGTGCCGCCGGTAATTCAATACAAGCCTCTGAAATTCAAGGGATTTACTGCTGTGTTTCCGAGGAAATAAATTGGATATTTTCAAAGAATTTTACTCAGTAAAATGTATTCTAAAAGCAGAAGAAGTAATGGTTATGTAACGTTGGTATATTTGATGGTATTAGGTACAATTTACGTACCTATAATGATGAGTTCAATTACGTTCGGATAATAAGTGATAAATATATTTCCTTAAGTTAATGGGCGTACCCCAATATAATTGGCAAAAGCCTCGGAGATGACGCTGGTCGTACCCCAATTTATAAGGCATACTTATCTTTGGGCTATATATAGGTATATACGCATTTTTCTTTTCAGCTCATATTTTTGGATATAAATAAATATAATATAAATATTTCACAACTCACACACAACGCCATCTAGTCCCAAACTAAGCAGAGCTTGTACTATGGATACTAGAATAACTGATACTAATACATATATACTTTTCTTTTGTAAATACATACTTATTATACATAGAAACACCAAAGACAAACCTCCATGTTCATGCACACAAAGATTTGTCTCAAGTGGGAATCGAACCCACGACCTCGGCGTCGCAGGCAGGTACACTACCCACTCCGCCATCCGGTCGTCAATATATATTCGATAAAGATATAGATATAGATATATCGCTTTATATCTAAAGACATATCGCATAAATACGGTGCTGAAAATACAAAACACTTGTTTAAACTAGAAATGATTCAGTAATCAGCCTAAGCTGCTGGGGCTTGAAACCAGGGATATTGCATTATTGCTTATATGACATAGGGCGCACTAAGAAGTGAAATTCGGCAATTTCACGCAAGGCAAAACAAGGGTTGACAGTTAGTCATTTTCGACGGTAGCACGAAATTTCGCATAGTTAAACTTGAATAAAAATAAATGAATTTCTGTTATGTGATTTTCCTTATTTAAATTCTTAAGAGGTTGAACTTAAGGGTTTAAGTTGGTAATAAGTTTAAATAAATTCGATAGGTGGCGTTGTGCATATTTTCTATTTCACGATACATAATTTTAACATAAAAAATAACCAAAAGGTAGGTAAACTAAAAAGCAAAAAATAAATTTACCTCGCACAAAATAATACGTTTTTTCATTTAGTTAAATAGAAATGATTAAATAATTTATTTTATAATTCTGAAGTCGGTGCCAAGTAAACAATAACTCAATCATATCAATCTTTGTAACAACTATTTTCTGACTGAATATTAGTTATATTTCTGTGGTAAGTACCAATACTGGGCGACCGCGCGCTAGCACAACTACGCCTCCCTTTATTGTGTGTACTGTAATTTGATATTGTAGAAAGGTTGTTATTGCTTTTACAACCGAATTGAGAACCTCCTCCTTTTTTTGAAGTCAGTTAAAAAGGGGAACTAAGCCGAGTAATGTTTTACGCCGGTAAAACCGCAGGGATCAGCTAGTATCACATGACGAACACACATGAAAACCATAATCTATATTTAGAACCAATTGATAAACCAATATTGTTATCAATGACGCGCCTAGGACAAATAGATACCACGTGGCCACGTGTTCTAAAACACAATGGATTCTATCAACCATGGTACTCACGGCTACTGATCAACCTATACATTTCGTATCGGTTTCCCGGGCAATGCGAGTCCATCTAATACTGCGAATGTATAAGATTTATTTATTTATTTATTATTTGGCTCTTCAACAATGAGTACACTGTTACATTAACAAGGGTTAACATTGTGAACTTAATTCTAGCGTCTCACTACTTATAGAGGAGCACAACATGCACTATAATAAAAGAGATTAGATGAAATTAGAAATTAGACAACACATCACGCTAATTTAAAAAAGAATGCTTGTCCGCCAAAAAAAAAATACAGTTTCATTAAAATAAAATTAAATTATATTACATAATAAATATAAATTACAAATTAAAAATAAATGAAATTATTAAATAAATAAGATTAAAACTAAATTAAATTATTAAATAAATTATTAAAGATGGTCCCATGGTACTCACGGCTACTGATCAACCAATACATTTCCAGTTTAAGATGGTCTTGCGTTGTATCGGTTTCCCGTGCAATGCGAGTCCATCTAACACTGGGAATGTATAAGATGGTCCCATGGTACGTAAAAGTTAGCAGTAGTTAGCACATAAAAAATTGCAAAAGTTATAAACAATTAAAAATGGCATTTCGTTTTTTGCCAATATTTCATAAACTATTAATATTTAAGAAATGTCAAAAAAAGATTCTGAAAGAGGAGGAAATTGCTAATAAATAATTTCTAACTTCCGCAACTCTATCTCCATTATTTATAATTTTAATTTAACGCTGAAAATAGGTCTGCGCGCGACATTTTTAGGTTGCACGCGTGGCGTCAAAAGCGAGTACGGCACATTAATTAATTTATTTTTAAGATGTTGGATATTTTCGTTGTATCGGTTTCCCGTGCAATGCGAGTCCATCTAATACTGGGAATAGGTTGATCGGTAGTCGTGTGTACAAGGTAAATTATAATTTGTTGTTTAGCTGATATTTGTAGACTATGGTTAAGTTCTACTGACCTAATTACGAGATCAATTTCTTAGGCTAAGTATGATCTTGGGTTTTTAAATCGTTTCAAAAGATTGAAAAGAAGAATCCAGACTTGAAGTGTTTCAATTTTTTTAAATAAAAAACGTTGTTTGTGATTTATATTAAGTACTAGCTGACCCGGCGAACTTCGTACCGCCTTAGCGTAAATTTGATGCACTACTTTATTTTGTATAGCTGACCTATCTTATGTATGCGTACCTATTTAATTTGAACTGGAATCTATAATATCCTCCATATAAAAATGAATACCTTTTTTTTTTAATTTTTTTTTTCCGTAAGATCCTTGTAACAGTGTATTAGGAAACTACAAAAAAAAATCAGCCAAATCGGTCAAACCGTTTTAATTTTTATATATATATAGATGACATTTTATTTTTTTGTTCTGTTAATGTAGTAATTATGCATGCCTTTTATTTTTTACATTGTTATTTTTTTTTTATTCTTTTTCATTATTTATATTGCTAAATTCGTTAAAAGGAATTTAAACTTCAAAAGCGAATGATTTCTTATCAAGTACTTAAATATAAAGTTTCATGGTTTTATCTTTTAAAATTAAGAAATCCCATACAAACTTTCAACCTCTATTTCAACCCCTTCATCCCTTTTTTTTTTTAAAAGTAGCCTATGTTCTGTCTCAGGGTCTAAAGATTGTCTGTACCAAATTTCATCAAAATCGGTTGCGAGGTTTAAGCGAGAAAGCGTAACAGACAGACAGACAGACAGACAGACAGAGTTACTTTCGCATATTAGTTGGGATTGTGAAAATTTTCAGGGTTTTCAAAGCTCTAACCTCGTAATTCCCAGCCAGCATGTTCAAAAATCCTTATTAAGGTAATATAGAAATCTAGAAATCAAATCATTTTCGTTGAGCCCAAAGGGCGCTTGAACACGTCAAAACCAAACAAACATTATAATACAAAATACAAATATAATATTATATAAACCTGGTTCTCGCTTTCAGCAATCTATCGATCTTCTTCGTCGTGTCGATGGCTGAGTCAAATTTTATTGCTCCAGTAAGTGGCCATTGTTGTCAACCGATAAGCCTCAAGCAGATAGATGTTCTTCCTAGTAACGGTCTGGGGTTCTTCTCTATTATGTCTGTGAAAAGTGAACCAGCAAGTTACTTTACCTATGCTATAGAATGACAGGCGGCGGAGAAAATACTACCAATGGATGAGTTTGCTGTCAAATAGATCCAAAGACAAACATGCTAATTTCCATACATTTCGAGCTCATCCGTCATCTGTTGGGTGAGTTTTCTATTATCTGCCTCATTGTAAATCTAGGAAACTACGTGAAAAATCTCAACGTTAAAACATTACTGCAACAACAACTGGTTGAAATAAATATCAATATATTTTTGAACTAGCAACACTTGTCGGTTGAAAGACTTTTACCGAAGATTTAATTTAAGAAGCCTCGAAGTAATCAACTTTGATAATAGACTGATACACTACCATAATAACTTATTTATTACCAAAAAAATGTGTTGAATTTTATAGTGATGAATGTAAAAAACTATAAAATTCAACACCAATTTTTTTCTTAGACTGGTTCATAGTGATTGTATCAGCAACCTACACGCGGCCAATACGCGTGACAACAAAAGCTATTCAAAACCAACTGAGGGACATAAGGTAATATACTTAGGTAGAAGTACAGAAGGCACAACACATTCTACGTAGTCAAAACAACATAATTTTTACTTTACTAGAAGCCTTTACATGTTTTTTCAAAATCAATAACAGAAATGTAATAAATAAGTTCTTACATATAAATAATAAAATAAACGTTTTCTGAAAAAACGGACTGCTTTAAGCTTGCAGTTGGAAGCAAGCGTCAGCGTCAACGCCCGGCGTATGCTAACATATTTTCGTACATTAGAGATACGCGCATACGTCACGATTGCTCGGGTAATCTATTTTGTATGAAAAATTGCCGTGACGCTGCGCTTTCTCTCAACTAAAAAGAAAAGGACGACTTTTTATGTAACGTAATTTTTACGTTACTAATTCAAAACACACTTCTTTTAATATTCCAGTGAGCGATTAGCACTTTGATTATTCAGAAGCAGACAGAAACGATTACGTGCAACTAATTTAAGCAGGTAGAGGATAAAAAAAAAATTTAAAAATGACGGTGGAAGTATCACCTGACGAGTAAAACCGGTGGTGTTTACTTCGTAGAACTGTTTCATTAAAATTCTACCACCTGAAATATAATACCTATTCTTTATTTTTTTTATCGTTGCTAGCACTAGGATTAACTCGTGTGTCGCAAAGGGTGTTCACAAACATACATTTCACACACAAAGATTTGTCCCGTATGGGGATCGAATCCATCAGCGCTTGAGCGATTGAAAGCGGCGAGCCGACCGTTTTAACCACAACGCCAACCTTACACTCAATATATACTTACATTATTTTCTTGATATCCCCGATTGCCATGCAAATTAGTAATATTAATTACTAATTAATTTCTCTTAGAAAAAAAAAAGAAAAATTTAATTGCAAAACGTAAAGCCTTAAAAAACTAGTACTGCGTTACCATCTGCACTAATAGTAATTTACGGTTCAAACACGTTGACTACAACGCACGTTTCAGCGTGCGAACTGCAAATCTAACTCCACGTGGCAGGAAAAGCCTGTTGTCAGCTGCGTGCAACAAGTTTGACTGCCGCGTGAATCAAATTGTGACAATTAACACTGTTATTCTGTATTAGTCTATGAGGTGCTTAATATTTTCATGCTCTTTTAATCAAAACAAAAAAAAAATAAAGCTCATAGACAAAGCATGTGAAGATTAACTTGGTTTTTTGTTATAGAACATAACATCTTTCACCCATCTTCTCTTATCTACCTTTCTCCATCTTTACAAAGCTCTTATTAGATCCCAACTTGAGTATGCAATGTCCATCTAGAATCCTTTCAATATTTAATACAAGGAAAGTCTTGAATATGTAAAAAAAAAGTTTATTTTATTTATTTATGCTATGCAATACAGATCTTTCCACAACTACCGTAGATATGGACAATTATAAGAGAAATACAATATGATGACATTAGAAAACTTGTGAACTTTCCGTCAGAAAATGCACAAAAGCATGGATTTGGAGTTGTGCTAGGTGGATGGCGAAAGGCTCACCCTCTATCCCATCGGACCTAGACATAACAGGTAAAATGTGGGTGTTGTACACCTCTGCCCCACCCTTCTGGGTGATATAGGCGTAATATTATGTTTATGTTATGTATGCATGTTTAAAAATTGTGTTATGTTATTCATAAAATCTCTCTCGGTACCATTGCAGGCGTAGCAAATACTTTGCCTGTCATGTGGTTCTTCTTCTTTGAAAATGAAAATATGAAAATATTTATTTAGGTCCAACAGAAACAATGAGACACACATAAATTCAGTAAAAACAAAAAAAATATAATACAGTAATTTACAAGGCTGTATGTGTCCCAAAGCAAAAATTGGCCTACATGGGAATTGGTTCAGCATATGCCAAACTAAAGCTTGGCGCTGGTTTTCAACCATTCCCCTAGTGACTACACGGATGACAATCTGTTACTTATATAATAAATAAAATTAAACAAACAAAATGAAATCTTTCGTGTCAATGGCTTTTTTGCCCAAGTTTTCTTCCAAAAAGCAGCAACGTCCACTCCTTTTTTTGTAGCTTGCATACGATCTTGACGCGTACACGTGGCAGGACACAACGGGCATGATAGCAGGTGAGCCATACTTTATGTTGGGAACCCAAACTCACAATAATTGATGTTATTTGTTTGTGTAAATCCCCACTAAACCAGGTGTCACGTGGTGTCACACGTCGAATGGCCATCATATAAACACGCAAAATATAAACCACGTGTACTTCTCAGTTTTGCATACGTTAGTATTATTTGCGCCTTGCGGTCGCTGAATGAAGCTTGCGCGTTGAAATTTGCATGTTGTGTTGATTTAACTAGTATATTAGACCAATTTAAAGTGCATGATTGCGTTGATTATATTGATTAGATGATTTTTTGAATGGTCATAAGCATATTAATATGAATAAGCAGCAGAAAGAAGAAGAAAGAAAATAATCTTATTCGAGCACAGATACTAATGCTAAAACTAAACACACAACAAAAAAAGACATAAAGAATTAAAAATACAATGAAGATAAACAATAATAATAACATAACAAAGTCAAAGTAACATCCGTCACGAGTATCCGTGCAGGAATCGGGATATCGCTCAGCGTTATGCTTTACAGCGCTTGCATTGCTGCAAGACACCGCAAAGCGCTGGTATTCTGTGATACGCAAAGGCTGAATATCATAATGCCGCCAAAACACCATAGTCAGACTCCATCCAGATTTTTATTTTTATTGAAAATGCCATAAAGTATAGGTGAAACCGCGGTCGACTAAATATACCAACATAACGTGAGTACCACCCGTAATTCATAATTAAAATAACACTTCCAGATTAATTGTTTTTCCAACATTTTTTGCATAAGAACTCGTTTTAATACAAACAACATTGAAAAAACATAAATTAATACCAATACTACACTTGATTTAATCTAGTCTCACGAGTATCATGTACACTCCTAGGACATAGGAATGATTGACAGAACAATGTCACGTGCTGCCTTACCCTTAATAGTATGTATTGGTGGTAGAGGTCTTGTGAATGAGCTCGAGGGCGGCAGCACCACCGTCTAACCTGCCGCCAAATAGTAATGCTCAATCAGGCCCTGAAATTACTGGCACATGAGGCATAATACCGTAGTCCTCAGCTGCAGCGACGCATCTATAATCTGCTTTAGTGGATTGTTGATGTCCATGGGCTGTACTCCACTTACCATCAGGTGGACTACAGGTACGTTCGCTGTGGGCGTAGTATAAAAAAAATAAAAAAAATAATAATAGTCGAACTGAAGAATTAACTACCGTTTATACTTATTAATATTAGAGGTGTTGAATTTGCCATTTGTTGCACGTTTTTAGGGTTCCGTAGTACCTACAAGGAACCCTTATAGTTTCGCCATGTCCTAGTTGGTGCTAGAAAACTGAAATTTTGCATGAACATGTATGTTAACTAAACAAAGAAAGTCGTAGAATAAAATTTGGAAAAATATTTTTTTTTCAGGTAGCTCCCCTACATGTAAAGTAGGTATGTTTTTTTTTTTTGTCGCCTACCCCATAGTGTGGGGTATTGTTAGATAGGCATTTTAAAAACGTTTAGGGGTTGCTAAGACAGTTTTTTGATTTAGAGATTTGTTTGCGAGATAATTAACTTTAAAGAGCAAATTTTTGTTCGAGTAGGGCGTCCCCCCCCCCTCTAAAAGCTAAACTACTGGATCCCAAAATCTGAAAAAAATTGTGTTGGTAGTACATGTAATGAACTTTAAAGGAAAACTATAGCGGATAAGTTCACTTCATTAGTTCAAGAGGAATAGGGGTCCGAAATGTCAGATGCAGTTATTCAGAATATTTCGTTCAAAATTCTTGAAACATAAATAAACATACATAATACATAAATATAAAATCACGTCTTTATCCCACGGGGGTAGGCAGAGACGATGGAACGCCATGTGCTTCGCTCCTTACATACTTCTTTCGCTTCGTCAACATTCATACATCTCGTCATACGTGCTAGCTGGTTTCGTGTACTACAAACATTTCCTTTCTGAAGGACGCCATTTAGTTAAAAAGTAAAATTAAAAATATTCTTCTACGGAACCCTAATGCGCGTGGCCCGACACGCACTTGGCCGGTTTTTTCTTAATTTAAGTTGCAAAAAAATGTTATAAATATTGTTGTGAGTGAACACTTAATCACTGAAATTCTATCACATCACTGTAATTATTTTTAACGCGCATGACAGGAGCCTCCCCGAGTGACGTACACAATGATCGCCCTCCGTCCGGCGCACCCTGGGCAATTCGCGAATTCTCCAAAGCGAATTGGCTAATCCTTTCACCACGATGGCAAGTTAAAATAAAATTTGACTCAGCCATCGACACGACGAAGAAGAAGAACAAGAACGCGTAACTGTTTATTGATCCCTAATTGAAGTGTTTTAATGTCAAAATAACAATGCTATTTCAAGCTGGTATAGTTCTTTGCACAGTTTATCCCAATACCGATCATTAGTGCAGATTATAATTAGATTGATTTGTGATATTTCAGACGTGGCAGAGGCTCATTTCCTCAGGTTAAAACTATTTTTACAATGAGAAAACGACGCTACCATAACGTTTGCCGAACAAATAGAACATTGAGATCATTCAATTTGTTCGGAAAACGTGCTAGTAGTTTTCTAAAAAAAACCAATGGAATTCAACACTGACTTATTATCTAGACACTGTGGTTTAAATAAATATTGCCAAGTCGCATCCACCCTGTATATTCTTATGAAACACGTTGCTGACACGGTTTTATACGCACACTGCGGCAGTTATTACACATTGTATGCATATTGCATATAAATGTATTATATTCCACACCCGTGGCCGGACATGTGTGATTTTATTTACACATTTTTATTCGACACGTTGTTATGTCAATTGTATTCACTGAAAGAAATACAATATTTTAGTGAATATTTTAATGTTATTATCATAAAATATAGACTGTTTCTATTACTGCAATATGAAAAACAAAATAAAATATCAAGCTATTTTTTTAGGGCCCGGTTTCTACCTGAGCGGAGAGGAGTGTTGGTATTCATAAAATAATTGTAGCTCTCATTTTTGTAGTTAGTTACAACCAATGTGGTTTTGTTACCGAAGATAAGCGAAGCAAAAGCTAAGCTAAGCTGACAAGTGGAAATAACGAAACCCAATTCAATAATAATAATAGCAGCCCTGTATATAATACATGTCCCACTGATGGGCTCGGGCCTCTTTTCATGAGGAGAAGGGCTAGGTCTATCACGCTGGTCAAGTGTGAATTGGTAGACTTCACTCTCAAGTTTTTTAAGGCACCCTCCGATGTTCAGGTTTCATCACGATGTTTTCCTTCACCGTTCGCAATTTATATGATAAATACACACACATCTTCGTAAAGACGAATCTTAATGATTTATTGACAGAGGTGTGAGCCGTGGGTTCGAACCCGAGACCTTTGACTTGGCAGTCCTACGGTTTGCCACTAGACTATCGATGCATCTTAAGCCCGATTGGTCACTCATAAATATGAACACGTCATCAATCTACGTCTGTCGCATCTAATTGCAATAGAGCGTATTAGAATCATTCATAAGCCCGTAGAAAGCACGCGATATGCGAGCCGGTTACGCATAGAACTTCGTTCGCGGCTCGCCAGTGTTACGTTCTGGGTCCAAGACTTTACAATAGAGCTAATAGAAGCATAAGCCTGTACACTAAATCTAGATATGAATGCAAAAAAATGCTTACAAATTGGTTGCAGCATCTGAATTACGATGAAACAGAGTATTTGCTCGAGGTTTTAATTTAACTCCTACGACCAAACAAAAAATAACCTATATCCCGCCGTAAGGTCTCACCTATCTCCTCACAAAATGTAATCAAAATCGGCCCAGTCGTTTAGGCGTGAAATTCAACTTCCTGACTATCCTATTAATTGTGTTTATTAACCTAAATAGATATAACGTTTGTTGAGCGAATGCACTGTTAAATAACCACTGATGTCAGTGTATTAAAATAACACACTTAGAAAGTTAAGATAGTTAGGCTACAAGTACATATAAAAGCTATATATGTATATATGTTACTATGTATTCACCCACCAATACATTGTAAGCACCACGAGGCATGCATCACACACAACTTTAATAGACGTTGTAGGTATGTCGGGATGGGAGTCATTCATATTGACAAATCACGTGGTTAAGATAGGTCAGTAATCAGCTCACGTTGAATTGCATGCAGCTGTGGCATGTGCCGGCTCGACATAGGGCTATTGCACTTGCAGTACTAAGAATAATATTGTGACTGGAAATATGTATAAAGATATAATAAATTGTATAAATACAAGTTGTTTTTGTACAATACTTCTGCCAAACTGCCAAACTGAAAGACAGTTTGTTGGCATTTACATAGTAGGTATTACTTATTCTTAGGTATTAATTTTAGTCTATTTTACACAACAGTATTATAATTAGTTGAATCTATAGATTGCCCCGTAAGTCTAGCGATTTATAAATTTGCAATTGTTCACTTTTAAGGAAAAGGTATTATTTGACAGGAAATTCTCAGTAGCAGAATGGAGTTTAGAATAGAGCCCGGTAAATGGTGATAAGCACACAACTTTAATAATTAATCTTTATGGGTGAAGTTTGGGTGTAATTCATTCAACAATCGGCTCACGTTGAACCACATGCGGCAACGACATGTGCCTAATCGACATAGGGCTGTTGCAATACTATGAATAACATTGTAAGAAATATCGTTAAGTAATAAAAGTATACAATATGTTTTATAGTGAACACACTAACTTCCTTGTTCACATTTACCTCAAGCCTACTCATACAGCTAGCCTCAACACACGGCTCCGCCAGTATACTACATCGAAAAAAAGTAGTCTTTAAATGCTTATCCAGGGATGGCTATTAGCAATCTCCATATTATTATCAAAATCGGTCCACCAGGAAGCGTGCATAAATTACAAATACAATAAAACACATACTTACAAAATTTCGCCTTTTAAAATGACTGTGAAATGGTTTGATTCTATAGCAAAGTGGCCGTACCACGTGATTGGGATAGGTCAGCAATTGGCTCACGTTGAATTGCATGCAGCTATGACATGTGCCTCGCCCACAGGGGCGTGACCCATTACGAGTAATTGTGAAGCCAAAAATAACATTTTGCTAGTTTGCCGAGGAATATCGACAGTGATTCTGAAGTATAATAATAATCGAGAAATTGAAAGGACGAGGCATGACGGCGAGTAGTTTAATAAACAAAGTGGCGGAACGGTCTGGTCGCCGACTTGTCCTAAAATTCTCACCCGTTTCTTAGTCTAGCAAAATGAAGCGGCTAAAAAATCCAAAGTTAATTTTGTTTAATTTTTTAAATAATTTGAAGGCAAGATAAGACTGACTTTTAGATATGTTTGGGATAGATCGGCAATCGAGTCATGCACATAAGCTTGTGCTATACTAACAGGCATGTGTATTGTTAGATTACAATAAAATCTAATATTATAAAATCTCTATCACAGTGTTAGATATAGATCTGCTCCGAATCGTCTGACCGATTTTTATGAAATTTCTGTTATTATTTATCCTTACTAATATTATAAATGCGAAAGTTTGTAAGTATGGATGTATGGATGTTTGTTACTCTTTCACGCCAAAACTACCGGGTCGATTTCGATGAAATTTTGCACACATGTAGCTTATAGTCTGGATTAACATTATAGGCTACTTTTAATTGACATACCACGCGGGCGGAGCCGCGGGCGGAAGCTAGTTTTCAATATGTTTTATTTTTATTCGAACACGCGGGCGAAAATTTGTTGAAAGATATGACATTTGGCTGCTAAGAAAAATAAGATGGCATCTGTTACTTAATACAATTGTATAAACTTAGACAAACATCAACTTAGGTATCTAAAATTGTACAAGAACGGATAAAGTCATATTTCTTCAGAAAAACAAATCTCCCTACTTTTGCCAAAGTTCATTGACCACAGTTGCAATCTAGTCTACAGCGGTGACGGTACAGTGGACTCACGTTGTAACGCATGAACTATAACATGTGCCAGAAAACCGGACTGCAGGGGTGTCTCAACATGTCCAAGAATAACATTTTTCTACTAAAAATATTAAATTATATTCAACACGCATTGAGTGAAAATAAATTAAAATATAAAATAAATAAACGTGATTCAGGTGAAATGTGTTATATATAGAATAAGGACTTAAAGCATAGAAACCGCTTTAAAAATGCAAGCCAGCCGAATATAGCTGCCTCTTTGTAACTTAAGGATCTTTTAATGCGACAAAAAGGGATAGCTCTATATTCAGAGGTTTGATAATTTCGAACGTTCTGCGTAGTTGTCATCTACGCATTGTGGTATGCACAATGCGTAGTTGACAACTACGCAGAACCTTCCAAATTATTGTCCTCTACGCAGTGTGGTATGCACAATGCGTAGATGACAACTACGCAGAACCTTCGAAATTATCAAACGTCTGAATATAGAGCTATCCCTTTTTGTCAAATTGTAAGAAGAATGTGACAATCAAGTGATTTTACCACCCTCCCTCACGTTTGATTTTTTATTTTAAATGCGGTTCTTAAGCTTTAAGTCATTATTCTATGGTTATACACCTCTTCCATACTCTCCTTCTTCTAGAAAGTTCATGGACCGTTGTAATCTAGTATAGAGTGGTGACGATCCAGTGGACTCACGTTGTAACACATGAACCACAACATGTGCCAAACAGGGGTGTCTTAACATGTGCAAGAGTAACATTTAGCGATAAAGAAGTTTTCGGAACACGTATAGAATATAAACGATTTGGCAGTATTAATTTTGTTACTCGTGGTAAGAGACTACGGAAAATTTCGTAAACGAACTGGAAATATACATCACCATCTTATTTGTGGTATGGTATTTCATAGTTTGATGAACAGACAAATATTATAATGTAAAAAAGTATACAGAGTTTTTGTAGGCATCACATTGGCAAATATATGTTGTTCTTTAGCAAACGTTTTTTTATGGTGGAAGAGCTTTCTCGATCAAACGCAATGGTGAAAGCACCACTGTTTCAACTTTCTTTTTCTTTTATTCGGTTACTAATGTTTGCCATAATTCAAGACAAAATAATTTCATAAAAAAAACTCACTATCATTTTCGTTAGGTAAACGACTTTTTAGTTATTAAATTTTTAACAAGTGGATATAAATATACTGTCAATAAATTTCGCTATGTCGTTCTAGCCGGTATATAATTTACCAAACCTGTAACAAATTCAACGTCGTATTTACTACATACTCAAATAATCTGAGCTCGTGAGCCGTAGTAAATAGTAGACACAGTAAAACGAGTAGTATGAGTACCTATTTATTATTATGTAACTAGCAAACGTAGCTGATAACGTTATCTACGTAACGTGCAGAAGTATTTTATGTGATATTTTAGCTTACTTAAATAACCATTGTATGTGCCTACAGTGTTATGTAAAGTAAATATTGTGAAAAAAATGCTCATTTTACTAGTGGTAGAGCTCTTGTGAACGAGCTCGAGGGCAGCAACACCATCGTCTCACCTGCCGCCAAATAGTAGTGCTTCGATTAGGTACTGTGTTCCGGTTTGGTGGTGAGATCAGGCCCTGAAATTACTGGCACATGAGGCATAACACCTTAGTCCTTAGCTGCTGCGACGCATCTATAATCTGCTTTTGTGGATTGTTGATGTCCATGGGCTGTACTCCACTTACCATCAGGTGGACTACACGTTCGTTCACTGTGGGCGTAGTACAAAAAAAAAATGCATCGTTTGGCCCCAATTTTACATGTATAAACCTAATTGGCAGGATAAGTATGTAACACGCATAAATGAAAGTGACAGCTGTGTGCTTTTTTCAAGTGTAACTTGTTTCACTTTTAAATTCGGTTAGGTTATAATTTATGGGTCGGATAATATCTATCCGGGACCTCAGAAACTGACCCTTAATAAGCTAACATAACATTAGGGTGTTATTACATCTAAATCTATCGACGTCGATCGATGTAAGTGTAAAAACTCATCGCGTTTATATAACCAAAAAGTCAAAAAAAACACCCACCTATAACCTGTTTTATTAAGATTCCATGTGGAAGCCTAACGTCATATTACAGGCGTTCGAGACTCCGTATTGCAGGAATATCCTAAAGGAAAAAAAAACAGGTCGAGATAGCAATCGACGCCGACGTCCGCGTGGCCGTAGATTCTAAAGTTTTTGTATCAATGATACCAAAAGATTTTGTATTTTTTATTGAAACCATTAAATATTATTAACAAATTCATTCTAATTGTTGTTTAAATTTGAGAAAATAGCGATACAGCATTTTCCAAAACAATCTCAACCTGTCGCGTACTAAAGAACCACCTACTTTAAAAGTACTTACTCTGCTATGTTCTAGACAAAATAATAAAACACAATATATAAATCATCTGTACCCCACTTTGTTACCAACCATTACAATTTATAATGTGTCCAAGTATTATCATAAGCCGCGTGTGATATGCCACACTCGCGAAATCCGTATACCTACACAATCACGTGTACCATCATGTTCTTCGCACAACGTGATCGGACAGTTGGAATTAAAGTGTGCAGACTAAGGGTAAAACCAAACGAGCGTAATTTTGTAAGCGTATTTTTTGTCACTCATTTTACGTTCAACTGAATTTCAGACGAACATAATTTATTTATTCAGTATTTAGCGTTGGTACGGGCCGTTCGAGTCGTCGACAAGATGGATCCATTAAAAATATTGTGTATTTACGAAGCATATTCCGAAGGAATTGGAGGAGGCCTTCACCTGTTAATACAGGGTTCCTGAAAAAAAATAGAAATAAAGAAACAAATGCAATTACTGTAAACAATAGTTAGAGTTTATGAAAGAGTTTAATTAATTTATTTTTCTAAATTTACTAAATTAACTGAACTATGTATTTAACTAACAATTAGAATTAAAAGCATTTAATATACTAACCCTAGAATTAAATAATAGATGTTAAAAAATCATATTATTATGTAATAGTTTAAGTAACAGGAAATAAAAGGCTTTTTTATTTTATTTTTATTCCGAGAGGCCGGAAACAGAAGGTGGGTAAACGCACTCAATAGTCAGAGGCTGATATATGGACAGTTCCACACATTATTTGAAAGTTCGGCCGTTGACCGAAATTCGGACGAGTTTACGAGCATTGAGTCGGCAGACAACCGCACCAACTGCCTTTTTGTATGAAACCGAATGCAGCAGAATGTATGCTACCGAAATTCTGTGTCTCTCGACTCACAAAAATAAGCTCGTACCCTAACCAATATAAACTGGCCTTTACGCCTAGCAAACGGAGTGGAAAGGTTTTTATACATGATATGACATCACGTCTGTTCTATCTGTTATAATTAGGTACTAAGTGATAGGGGGTGATCCTAACACCATATACAGAGTGCTTTTCCAGTCTCAGTTATACTTCTAAGAATAACACTATTACTCGACTTCGGCCTTAGACCTCTCGATAAGACGGCGTATACACTATCGATGAGTCTATATTATATATTTATATTTATTTATTTATTTATCATATGGAACTTACAGCTAGTATAACTTAAATAACAATAAGATTAGGAACCATAAAGCCAATAACAAGTTTTCGCTTCTAGTGACTGTATAACAATTTGGTGCGAACAAAACTAATGCAAACATCGCTTGCTCATAACCTGATAATTAGTGCGCGATTTAAATGAAAAAAATAAAATAAAAATAAAATAGAAATATATCATAACATAAAAAAGAATTATGATACTCCGCTCATTTAAAGAATTCGAGACTCAACCGCTTTCTTGCCGCAGACAAACTTATTGTAAATGGATCGATATCGAACTGCTTACTCACTTTATTAAAGTATCTGCTCGCACGCACAACGCAACTATTCTGCCTGTAATTAGTTGAAGCATCTGGAATCCGCAATGGTATATAAGAATGTGTTGATTTGTTTGGTACATTTATGAAAAAATTGGACAATAACTCTATATATACAAGTGGTTACGTATTATAATATCTAAAAGTATTCTAACTATTATTGAAATGACTACGATCATAAGACCTACTGTTTAAAAAACTTAAAGGTCATTTCACAGATTTTTATGATAACTAATGGATGAAATCCATAATGGACGATTCACCTACGGTTTATTTAACTATAATTAATTAAGTTAAGGTTGAATTAATTAATGGACTATTCACCTACTGTTGATATATCTGTGGTTAATATTTATATAGGAAATCACAAAAAACGTTGAATCATAGTTAATATATAATTAGATACAAATGAACAACGAACAAATTTAAAGATTTGAAGCAATAGCTTGCAATAATTCCACATGTGAGTATTCCGGGATTTCTTTTAGAATACCTTCAATTTTTTGTAACTTATGCTCATTCTTGGATTTCCTTTTCTTGTTTGTAAAATAGGTTCAAATAATTATAAAAATTAATAGGTAGGTTAGGTTAGAAACATGAAAGACAACGCACGAGCCGAGCGAGCGAAGCGAGCGTGCCGCGGCAGCGGCCGGCGAAGTGCCAGTAAAATCATTGTAAGCCGTAACTATCATATGCCATAACATCATTTCCCACCAAAATTGCTTGTAAGAAAGTTTAAAATAATTATAAAAATTAATAGGTAGGTTAGGTTAGAAACATGAAAGACAACGCACGAGCCGAGCGAGCGAAGCGAGCGTGCCGCGGCAGCGGCCGGCGAAGTGCCTGTCTAATCATTGTAAGCTGTAACTATCAAATGCCATAACATCATTTAGGAACAATTTTGAATGTCCCGTCCATGATCCAATATTCACTTTTTGCTAAGTAGGTCATTAAGGCTTTAGTGCTAATCAGCATTACTCTTTTATTTCCGAAAACTTTGCTTTTAATTAAAAATAATTCCCCGTCTCCAGTTGTAACTGCTTCTTCGTTAACTACAAAATCAAATTTTGTTGGTTCTTTAATAGTCAACATAGCTTTCTTTTTTTCACGATTAACTATTTGTCTCAGGGCGTCTTTTGATGGTAAATTAATTGAAATGTCAGCACTAGTAGATGCCAAATGATGTTGAATTAATTGACAAGTCTTAGTTATTGGAGAAGCCTTAATTTTAGTAGGCGAGTCGTCCATTAGATATTTCATGTGTAGTGGAAATATCCAATATTTTAAAAAATCATTAGGTTAATCGTTCATTAGTGAGATTAATTTTAGTTTAATCGACATTATGTAAATAAAACAGTACTTGAGTTCACCAATATGTGTTATAAACATATATAAATCAACCGTAGTTATTTCAAAAATAGATAGAATACTTTTAGATATTATAATACGTAACCATACAAGTGCTTTACGGCTACGGCAGAAGTCTTACCTGTGATTCAAAACATGACTCTGAGACCATAAATGCAAAAAAAAAATATTGGTTATATAAACACAGCGGGAAATCTGTCAAAAAATTTTAGACGTCTTAATATAATCGCAAATGAATTGAGAATAAGCTTGTCTTAGCAGTTTTCGTTGATTATATTATGGACATGATTTTAAAACTCTAGCAGCGAAAATTTTCGATCGGATTTGTACGTATGCGATTTATGTAGATATTTTTATCGGAAAATCGATTAAAATTTTTTGACCGGCTAATTCTAAATGTATTGGGATAGTCCGGGGTAACGATACTCTTTCTTAAAATTATCCTCGGTTGATAATCATGATTTTTTTGTGAAAACATTTACATGAGGTCATTTACACCCTGTATCCTGTATATAACTTAAGTTAAATATAAGTAATAATGGTTGGACCATAGAGCTTTTTGCTAACAGCTTCAGCCTAACATAACTTAACCAGATATATTATTCAGCTTACCAAGTTTGTTTACAATAGATCAACTATTCTATCTTTTCTATGTTTAACCGATAATCTGTAACCAATATCATAATTATGTCATATATTCTGTTTTCAAAACAAAGCGTCACATTGCAGCGCATTGCGTTATTTATTCACGTTTTAAAACACGCTGGTTATTATGCACGTTCAATGGTGCCGTAACTTTTCATCAACAAACTTTGAACTTGTCCTGCGGCAATACTTTGACTATTGTTATAATATTATGATCGCGTACCTATTTATTTATTTATTTATTTATTTGATTAAAACGGCTACAAGAACCAATTATATTAATCACAACATATACATAACACAAGAAAAATATATATATTATAAACAATATAACAAACTGAACGAAGTCTTATATGTTTTGTCTAAGTATCGAAGCTCAATTTTGCACAGATTGATGATACTACCTACTGATAATACTAAACTAAAGCAAAAATTAACCTCAGTTGATAATCATGAATATTTTTGTGAAAAATTCAGGCACCCAGGGTCTCAGAATCATGTACATGAGGTCATACACCCTGTATATAAATGAAGTCGAAAATTAGTAGTACTGGTTATAGCTTAGAGCTTTTTGCTAACAGCTTCGGCCTAACATAACTTTACTATATTATATAATATTAAACTAACCGAGTTTGGTTAAGGAAGATTAACCATTTTATCTATTCTATGTTTAGCCGATAATCTGTAACCAATATCAATTCTGTTTTTAAAGCAAAGCGTCACATTGCAGAGCATTACGTTATTTATTCACGTTTTTAAACACGCTGGTTATTATACACGTTCAATGGTGCTGTAACTTTTCATTAACAAACTTTGAACATGTTTGCAGTAATACTTCGACTGCTATTATAATATTATGATCACGTACCTATAACAAACTGAAAGAAAAGAAAGCAAGAAATAAAATAATTTTAATTCCAGCACAGATCTTAAAACTAAACACACAGAAAAAATAAATGATTATTAAAAAAAAAGAACAGCAGTAATTAAATACAGAATAAAAAAATAAAATAAACAATCATAAACATATTATACAAGTATCTTCTCCGTCTGAAGAAAGTACTAACTACTCCAAGTAACTATATTTTGAGCGATCGTAGTCAAATGTGAATAAAATCAGATGCCTCGATAGTCTAGTGGTTAGCGTATGCGCCTCTCACCGCGAGGTCTCGAGTTTGATGCCCGGTTCGGGCAAAGTCACAATAGCTACACGGAGTTAGAATTGTGCCCGTTAAATGGCGATAGGCTTACCCTCTATCCCATGGGATCTAAACATAACAGGTGAAATGTGGGTGTTGTTAATTTGGGTCTCTATTTACTCTTAAACTAATATGGATCTCTAAATCAAAAAACTGTTTTAGCAACTACTCAATGTTTTGTAAGACCTATCTTACAATACCCCGCACTCTAGGGCAGATGAGAGAAAAAATATAATCCTCACTTAAATGTAGCGGAGGTACCCGAAAAACAATTACATGATTTTATTTTATAACTTCTTTGATACATACAAAATTTTATTTTTCTAGCACTAACGGTTCCGATGTAATGCTTCGGATAGACGAACAGACGAACATGGCGAAACTATAAAGGAATCCTTGTAAGTAATGATTTATGTAGAAAAAGGTTCCTTTTGCACCGAGCTAGTAAAAAATCCCAGCTCTAAAGTTACTCTAGTCACGCATAAGAACACAGCAAAAACTTACGGCCATGATTTTGTTAGCACTTACTGTGCTAAGAGCTAGATATAATTAGAGCTCGCCTCGATTCATACTTAACGTTGTAAACAGTTTTTCTAGACACGTGTCTCACCACACCGGCAGACAACGTGTCGGTGAGTATTACGTGGACTAATTATCTCATTGCAACATTGTCTGCACGTGTGGTGTAGGGGTTTAAGCGGTCGCCTCGCTGCTCTCCACTGCACTGGTCTTATGGGTTCGATCCCCACATGGGATAAATCTTTGTGTGATTCGCAAAGATTTGTTCTAAGACTGGGTGTGCTTGTGTGAGTGAATGTGTGTATTTGGCCTTGTCATTGGGACCATTGGATTATAGTAATTGCTTATGGCGTTCTATCTAATGTAAAAAAAAGAAGAAAACAATGATAGAAACCACTAGTATTTCTTAATGATAATTGTGCGGATTGATTACTTTACACTAGCTTTTTAATTGATGTTATATCATATCATTTTGTCATACGTTATATATTATGTTCCAAAATCAAAGAGACAAAAATCGAGCTCCAAAATGTTATTCACAAATAGTTATTTGTGATACAGATAACGTATTGTTTATGAATCCTACAAAATTTATTTTAGGATGTCTCGGTTAAAACTCATTGGAAGTCAGACGGGATAGTACTAATAAATTCTAGTCATGTGCAAAATCTTAAGAGGAACAATTGATGCACCAGACTTACATGATGAGTTGTGTCGATTCTTTGCAACCGACAATTATCGTTGCAATCGTAAACACGTACCATTTGCTGTGCCAACGGTATCCGCACATAATAAATAACGGTTAACATTAACAACGTCTAGTAGTGACTCACATGTCACATAATTATGTCAAAGAGTGCTAAATCGCGATTACGAAATGTTCACAGAGAGTGTACATAATATACCACTTCTAATACGCTACCGTCGGACAGCTGTCCGCCAGGCAATACCACCGAGCCTGGTTGGAGGATCCTCCCCTAGTGGTGGAGGAACATCTATACATCGCACCCTTTCTGCATTCAACGCTCTCCTGGATGCCTACACTGACTGTGATTTGTTTTTAGGATGGATGGCCAAATGTATCTACAGTGTGTTTGCGGTTTCGTGAAAGAGATGGATGAATTACTTACGTTTTTATGTTCCTATATTATTGTATAATTTAATGCTTAATTTATTGTAATTAATGTAACAACCGTTGTAATTAAAGTAAATAAAATGAATAAAACAATCAAAACGTATGTCAAAATGTCTTAATTTTGGTAAAATAAACGCAGACAGCTAAACAATATTTCGCAAACCATAAGAGTCAATAACACCCTGTTAGAATTGATTGCGTGTTTTCATGATAAATAAATAAATCGACCTCTACCCCGAGCAATTGAGCATGTTTACAAAAAGTTTCCACGTCCTTATTGTAATGCTACTGCTACACCTGCGTCTTAACGCGCAAATAATCACGTTTACGCAGATGTGGCCAAAGGTTTAACGTGATTAATGACTAACGGCATTGCTATTTTCATTAGACATTAGGCGATAGGTCGGGTGTCGGTTTTTTGGACACATCAAAGGGTTTTAGCGTTCATTTAGCGCGCTGACGGATGTTGGCTACATTAATGACATAATATTTCGCTTGACGTCAACTTGACGTATGATGACAGTGTTGCCAATTTGACGACTTTGTCGCCAGATCTGGCGACTTTTGAGGTGCATGATATAAGCTAATATGTACTGAAAAAGAAAAAAAAAACCTGACAGACTGCTGTTTGTTTCTATTTTATTGGTAAAATAAAAATAAATGATTAAATTGAATAAAACAAGGTCATCGTGTGCAGCATGGTGGGATCTGGTGACTTTTGGTACTGAATCTAGAAACTTAAAAAATTGGAGTTGGCAACAGTGAAAAATCGGTGTTTAGAAATTTGTTTTGGCACTTTTGGCGGCAACAATGGAGTGGTCGAACGAAAAAGTTCTCGAGTTTTTAGAGCAGCTACAGTCTGAAGCCTGTTTATGGGACCCTAAACATCCGACGCACAAGAATCGCTCGGCCGTAAGCGACGCTTGGCGACGTATCAGCCAAAGCTTGTCGTTTCCTGTGACAATAGATGAGTTAAAAAAGAAAAAGGAATCTTTGATGGGATACTACCGTATCCATTTGAAAAAATACAAAAAGTCTCTAAAATCAGGTGCCGGGCTAAATGATGTGTACAAAACTAATTTAATTTAAACAAATGGTCACACTGGATAACACGTTATTTCTTGAAGAATTAGCTTTATTGGCATTGCAACGTAAATGTAGCCAAGGCACCAATTTGAATATTTGGAATGCCTTTATTAACGCATAGTTGGTGATTACCATTCACGTTAACGTTAACGCAGGTGTAGCAGTAGCATAAGCGCAAACAAGTAAAATCTAACTAACCGTAATTTTAGCGAGCAATTTTGTGTAATTTTCTCCAATACACAACCTTTTCAGAGAGTAATCATTTATCATTACCGTCGGAGACTTCTAGCTGGACTGTCTGCCTTTTATAAAGTTTTGAGTTAGATATAAATTACAGTCTCTTTTTGAGTTACATTTATTTTAACTATGACTTTTAGTCACTTTAAATCCAAACTCCTCAAATATTGATAGATGTTCATGAAAATTAGTATGACCTACATTATACACAGTAACCTGTAGGTATATAAATACAATAGACACACGCTGAATAATAAATAATGATTTATAAATTTATTTAAATAATAATGTTTGTCGCGCGTTGTATAAAAATGATTTACATGAGCACAAAAATATTGGCATGTAACAGCTAATTGAGGAAAAAAAAGGTTTTTAGACCGAAAATATGACATTGATGAAAATTGGTATGGAGATTGGCTCATTAGATCAAGAAGAACAAGGGCGTTTTATCGACATATCACCATGTGAAGTTTCAGATTTTATGTTTTATTGCTTTTATTTTTTTTACGGTTGACAACATTGATTGACACCTGCTGTTGATATAGCATAATTAAGACGTGACAAGACTCTTTAGTTAGAGGCTTTTTACTACTTTTCTTTTTGCAAGATAATTGCGATTGCTTTGATACATGTTTTTCCTCATTTATTTATTTCAGTGACTACTTTCAAAATTAATCAAAGTGTCTTGGTTAGTGTATTCTAAATACTTAACTGACTTGGATGTTATTAAATCAACTCATCAACGTCGATTCATCCATTGGTGTAAAAACATCCATAAGTCATGAGACCACCTACATTAAAAGAATGTATAACCAAGAAACTGAAAACAATTTATTTATTTATTTATTAGGTAAATCCACAGAAAATATATATAACATTTTTGGACAGTAAGATGTCTTAAATAATATGGCTGATACATTTTCCAATTACGGACTAACCAGCATGCATATTTGTTAGTGCGACACATAATAATGAAAAATTTAAAACTAAAACTAATTAACTTAAATCTAAACATTGTAAACATTGTAAAATTTTAATTAAAGGGTAAAAGAAATTAATAAATTAATAAAGTAGTATTAGTAGGATTGTTCAAATTGTATTATGCGACTGCGTTGTTATTCTTGGGAGAACGAATGGATTCAAAAATTCTGCACTTAAATCGCGTGTAAACAATTTCAAGAATTTGAATACAAGAACCATAAAGGCAAATCAAATATCTCATTGCCTTTTTTCCAAGAAACATCGTCAGATATCTGACGACATCATATTTCTCGAAGTCGACGTTGCACAAAGACGTTGAAGTTACATCATCCACCTGGCTAAGGATGTGGCAAAGTTATCGATACTGTTTGTATCGAGTACAACAAGATCAAAATATACTGAATTCGATACACTCTTGTCCTAGTACTTGCAGTTACTGCACGGTAATTATGTCGTCGTCTCTACAGCATTTGAAAAAAATTCTTCATTCATGAGAGACTTCTTATTTCCTTTTTTAAGAAACTTATAATTTATTTTTATTTTATTGTTTGTATGTGAAATGAAAATAACTAATTTCAATCTTGAACCTTGAAATGAACGCAAGTAAGTTTTTTGTGTTTACACTATAATTTGTTGACATTAAGGTTGACTTCTTCGGATATTAAGCGTTAAAATCTACGGACCTGCTTTTCAGCGCTCGAGATCTCTATCCTGTTCTTTTTATCGATTGACCCGATATTTTTAAAAGTTCAAAATTGTTACCGATAATAGTATCTAGTAAGTATCGATATTACTCAATACCGTGTCTCTATACGTGACGAAGGCACGTGCGTGTCCGTCTACGAGATAAGGAAGGAAGCCGGTACGTAAGCTGCTTAGCACCGTAAGAAGGAAAAAATACATTATTAGACCATCGGTATTTTCCACAATTAGCTTGTCTGATGGAAATGTTTTCATCTTTGACGTCAGTCCCTCCTTTGCTGCTGTATAGATAAAATTAGATGGTTGTGAAGTTAGCTACAGATGGCTGCTGGACCAATGGACGAGCACCGAATACGAGCGAGGCCAATACCGATCGATGACATTTAATTTGTGGCTTACTTCATAACCGTCAAGATTCCTGATTTTACCTATACTACGATTAAACTCGTTAACAATAAGCTCTTACTTTTCCAAACAATTTGTTTCAGTCAGAACATTCCACAGTTCAGCCAAACCTTGCGACTAAAACTAATTGTTGCCAAGTCCGACACTCTGAGACCTACAACTAAATATTATTATGTCTCGTTAGAATACACGTGCACAAAAGACAACAGAAGGTAAGATTGTGTCGCTTAACATCACGTTTAAACATTGTTAAAAGGCTATTTAGGCTGGGGGATTAAAAATCAAATCAAAACCGTGCTGATACTATACTATACGAAAAAAAATACTGCGAGAATAAAAACCAAATATTGTAACGTTATTAAATTAAAACCGGGTATTAAAAATATGATAAATTAATCGTTTAATTCAGCTAAAGAATAAATATAAAATACATTTTCATTTGTTGGCATAAACAATTAATAACAGAAATCTAATTAAAATGAATACCATATTGATTAAGAATAAAACAACAAAAAAACAAAAAAAATAAAATCACAAATTAAAAACAACATTCATATTAATAAAAACAAAATGCTTATTGATAAAAATCATTACAAAATTAAACTAAATAAAAAAAACCGGCCAAGTGCGAGTCAGACTCGCGCACCGAGGGTTCCGTACAAACCTGTAGGTATTAAGAATTTCAATATAATACCACTACGCGTTCATGAGTAAAGGGGTAATAAGTTTAAAATTATTAAAAATATTTTTATTATATGATGTAACTAAAAATTTATGCTTTTCGCAATTTTTCCTTTATCTGTGTTATAAGACGTTGATTCGTACCAAATTTCAAGATTCTGAGTTCACGGGAAGTACCCTGTAGGTTTTGATTCCCGTGCGAGTGTCGAAAATTTGCGGCATAAACGGGAGTATCTTTTGATCGCGTTGACTTAGAAGTTTGATTTTTTCACAGCTCCAAGAGACCATAGACTTGAGTATTTGATATGAATTTCAGCTTGATACCTCCACGCGTTCCTGAGAAAAAAGGTCTTGACAGACAGACAGACAGACGGACAACAAAGTGATCCTATAAGGGTTCCGTTTTTACCTTTTGAGGTACGGAACCCTAAAAACAAAAAAAATAAACATAATTATAATATAATTAATATAATATAATTATATAATTGAACGAGAGACCACCCAAACAGCAGTCACATACGCTAACCACTATACCAACCAAAATATATTATCTTAGTAAAGCATAAAAAATAGCACTAAAACAGTTTCTCATAATTCCAAAATAGACCCAGACATCAAAGTGTCTATACACATGTAAGTCTGGCTTGCTCAAGCGTATGTATAAAGCTTAATTTCTGTTCTATGCCGTAACAATTCCATGTCTCGTTGATTCACACGTGTTTAAGAACGCCTGTGGACAAACGTGATAAAAATGTTCCGTTTTTAAATAAATAATTACTATCGCATGAATCACTTCGCGATCTCTGTGAAGTGTTACTGGGTGGAACTTTTCAAAAAGTTGTGCTTAGATTTGATTACAGAATCTGATTTGTATTGTATTTTTTTTTGCTATTAAATGAGGTTAACAATATTTTATTAAGCTTAGTATCGGAAGCATTTAGAACAAAATACGTACTTCTTATACAAAGTTTAATATTAGTAATCTTACAAATGCATTAAAGTTTAGTATTAGTTGAAGCTTCAATTAACTTTTTAAGAGAAGCATGCATTTTGCATACAAACAGAATTTCGCAATCATTGAAATTCGAGCATATTTACTAAAAACTTCTATGTTATTTACATTACCTAGTTAAAGAAACGGGAAAATAATTAAGTATTCATTTATATATTTCGGAAGCCAAAACGCATTCAAATTGCGAAATTGGTTGAATCTAATATTAATTTAAGTCTAGGCCTACACTTAAGTTAACTTTTTTAACATTTATTAAACGCTAGCTCGTCACTAAAGTTTAAAATATAACTTTTGTTTTACGTTCAATTCTCCTTCGTCGTGTCGATGGCTGAGTCAAATTTTATTGTTCCAATAAGTGGCAACCGTTATGGCGCTCTCGTCGGCGTTCATGAGCGCCTTTCTTGTGCAGGTGGTAGGGCATTTTGGACAGTCAGTAAGGTGGTCAAGGTTTTGACTTGCCATCGTGGTGAAAGGATTAGCCAATTCGCTTTTAAGAACTCGCGAATTGCCCAGGGTGCGCCGGGTGTAGGGAATTGTTGTGAACGTCATTCGGCGGCTCCTTTCATGCACCCCTACGTTTAATAAATCTAAGACTCCCAAATATGTAATAAAATATAACGACATCGTGATTTATGATTATGTAAATAAAACAAAAACTTGTGTCTCCAGAAGTTGCCGTCGAATATTCATTAGCAAAATTGCTTGCTTTAGCAATTTAATCACGTGGTGCGTTGGCTGCTGAAATATTAAGAAAAACGTGCACAGTACTATCAAACTCATATATAATAAATTAGACAGATAAGTGACGTCCCTAGTCACGTGGAGGCCACATTCGGCAGTGCACATGGCTTGCCACGGTTCACGTTGTAAGATCGCTTTCTCAATAGCGGCGATTGCACATCGGGATTTGCTGACATTAGTTATGTGATGTTGATAACCACGTGATTGGTTTCTTATTATTGTGAATCAGTAATAGACAAGAAGCCCGTGGGCGTCCAATTACGTAATTTTTATAAATGATGATTTTTCTTCGTGTGCCTCTAACGTAGGGAAGAACGATCAACGAAAATGAAATTAGGATCATGATGGCTTAAAGAAATATTATTGCTAACTTTCGACTTTCCAACGGGCTACTTGTCTAATATTATTGTTTATTAGTAATTAGCTAGGACTTTTTTCGAAGAGCTTTTTTTTCCGTACCACGCTCAAAAAAGTGACATACTATGCCACAAAAAGCGAACATAACAAAAGTCTTTTTTAATCTGTTAAAAACAGGGAAAGAAAATTTTACTGAAATTCATTCATCCTCTACGGGGAGAATGTGATTTAAATTTGGAATACTTAGCACTTAGAAATTTATACTGAACTGCATCTGTGTTTACACCATTGAGTTAGTATATAAAGCATTATAATATATCTTTTTGAAAAAGGAATACGCATTTATTATGCAGTTATGAAATTAAATTACGAAAACCGACGAGGCCGTATGAGCTTGATGCCTTTGCTTTTCCGACAAAAAAATATTAGTCTAGGAATTTTGGTTTTTGTTTACCTATATTTTGATAAGGTATTCATTTTATTACTTACGGGGGAGTCATCACCCCTATTGTTTTGTTAATTAAGATGTTTATCGTTAAGAATGATACATAACCGCTCACGTGCGCAAAATTATTTTCCTCGGTGATAAAGCTGTTTTAGTCTTGGGTGAACTTAGATCCCTCGCTACACTCAGGACTCGTGTTAAATCCCTCGCTTCGCTCGTGATTTAAGTTTTTAACAAAACCCCGAGTCCTTCGTTACGCTCGCGATTTGAATCGTCACCCGCGAAAGAAGACACTGCTTTATCCCCTTGGTTAATAATCTGCTATTTAATAAGCAGCTGCTTTATTGTTCGTGAGACCTAATAATAGCGGGGTTTGGGTGTTATACATCTCTGCCACATCCTTCTGAATAAAATAGGTGATGTTATGATATGTAAAGCATGGATACCATAACACCGTGGTTGTCTATAATTGGTACGAACCACAACTATATTTCATGTTATTTTATTATGATTTGATGTCGGTGACGTTGACAATCCTCAATAAATAAAATAAAATAACTGCATTCTCATCGCGTTTCATTTTCATTCTACTTATTAAGAACAAAAGAAATAGATTCAAATTCGTTCTAAACCAAATTTTTGTTACCAAATTGCGAAATCTCGACGCAATATTGCAATTTGTGTCCACGTGCTCTCCGCCACCAGTCCTCATTTCTGAAGAAATGTAATTAGCTTTTGAAAAAAACTTTGAAGTTGCAAAATATACAATTTGTGGCAGGTGACAGTTTCGAAAAGAAATAATATTTCCTGCTTTGGGGTTTACTTGGTTAAACAAGGTAACAATATTATTATAATTGATTAAAATATCCTACATATTATATTAAACGTACGCTCGTAGTTATTGAAAAAGTATTTCCTTCCTCAACAAGAGGAAAATAATCGTCATTCAATTTAGCGACCCATTTTCATCCATATATGTTACAATGATAATTTTGATTTTGATGGTGGTAGAACTCTTGTGAGCGAGACCGAGGGTGGAAGCAGCAGAACCCTTGCTGCTACTGTGTTTTGATTTGGTGGTGAGATCAGCCCCTTTATTGCGTTTGATGTTGATTATGATTTAATCAGATACTGATGTAAATTTTTAAACATGACTGGCATGAGACAACACAGTTGTCCTTATGGGAAGACGCCCGAGCGCCGTGTTTTCATACCAACGTATCCAATATAAGTTTAACTTTAATATTATTACGTATTTATCTATTTTTATCACACAAAAGATAGACGAATAATAATTATAATGCATGGTTGTTGCCGCCTACTTTTTGATCGACTTTCACAACAATTATTATAATTCTGACCAAACCCTATAAACTCATATTTTTTTATTCGCACGTGGTGATCGATGAGTACCTACATTACACTCACGTGGGCTGGACGAGGAAATTCTGAGAAGTCACCTGACTGCTTATTCGTTATTTTTTATTGAAAGTGGATTTCTGTGGTTTGTTTGTCCATAGGGCTTTCAGATGAACGTGACGGAAAAATGGTGACACTGCGGCATATGATTGTCACGTGGTGTAAATGTCACTTGGCTTATAATTATGCAATACAAGCTGCCGTGCGTGGCACCTCCCCGTGGTATATATACAAATAAAAAGTATCTTATATGTTTATCTTGCCTATACATATATTATATACCAAATTTTAACAAAATCTATCCGTTTGT
The DNA here is from genome assembly GCA_905147285.1 of Hypena proboscidalis. Taxonomy (NCBI): domain Eukaryota; kingdom Metazoa; phylum Arthropoda; class Insecta; order Lepidoptera; family Erebidae; genus Hypena; species Hypena proboscidalis. The sequence goes on from LR990147.1 coordinate 7,705,892, forward strand.
GCGTAAATAAGTAACAAAAACACATATGAATTTTTGCATTTATAATATTAGTAGGACTAACTGCCACCTGTGGCGGTGTCCGCGTAGTATGACAAAAAAGTAACCTCTATGTTAATCTAGGCTGTCAGCTGACTCCATACCAAATTTTATCAAAATCTATCGATTATACCTCACGTGGGCTGGATGGGGAAATTTTGAGAAAGCGAGCACCTGACTGTGTTGCCATAGGAAGGCTTTCAGATGAACGTGACGGAAAACTGGTGACACTGCGAAACATGACTTGTCACGTGGTGTAAATGTCGCTGTTCCTCTGAATCATTATTTAAAAGAGGTATCTATGGAAAAGCATTAAAATAATGTATTAGATTTCGATGGTGGTAGTATTGGCGTAGCCAGGTAGGTGGTTTTGAGGATATGGCGATCAAACCAACCCATAAATATTTCAGGCTGCATATCAAGTGTCAGTTTTATGCACTAAATTATGTTTTTTAAAATTCTCGTACGCTATATCACTTGCTGTCCAGTAGACCCTAGAATTGTAAAATTAGAAGGGTAGCAGAAATATCATTGAGTGAATTCCTGTTACAAAGATGATATTGCTTATAATAAGTTCCGTTTAAATTAAACACATGCTTCTTTCAGCCCCAGGTAAAAACATCGATGGAATTACAAAAACAATAAATGTATTTTTAATAATTCCGAAGATATCCGACGACACGTTGTTATCAGCAATTATTTTTAGCTTTCGCAGGAAGCGGGCAGAGTCGAATGGCAGACAACGTGATGTGCTTCAACCTTCGTGTGATCGTAGGTCGTGGACATTTACGTCTGTTTTCGGCAGGCACGTGTGCACGGTTGGCGTAGTGTGGTTAAAGCTGTCGCCTCGCCACTTTCAACTGAGCTGGTGTTGTAGGTTCGATCCCCAAGCGGAACAAATCTTTGTGTGATGTGAAAGATTAGTTCTGACTTTGGGTGTGCTTCGTATTCGACACGAAGCACACCCAAAGTCAGAACTAAGTCAGAGCTGCTAGACTCGAAATTTAATAGGTGCCAACTTAATAGGTGTTATCTGTTAGCCAAACCTTATCCTGATGGATTCTTAATTTTTCAACCTTAATATTGTACAAAATACAATAAGGCGTGGCTATAATTTGCTTTAAAATATAACAAGTACTATTTATTTGGTTGCCAAGAATTGTTGAAAGATTAATTTAACTTATAACGTGCTCCATTGACTACATAAAAAAAGGCAGGACTGAGTCTCTTGAAACACTTACTGAAGCACCCATAGTAAGTCACACGTACACACAGAACACACCCATTGACACAATAGTAAGTCAATCGCCCGCCATTACGCTTTGGACTGTGCTGTTGCTCGGATGTTCAAGTAAAATAATTAAAAATGCCGTCTTGAGATGTGAAAAGCTGCCGAAACCATAGCGCCTCGACAAAAAAAAACCAGGAGATCACTTTTCAAAGGTAAGCAAGTAATATATTATTCAGCTTATTGCCGAAATTATATCGTTTTCGTAAAAAAATATACCAAAACTATCAGTGTTGACAGTCAATAAATATTTTTATTTACCCTGAATTTGGGTAAATATTTTTTAGTAGTATAGTTTTTAGTAAAGTATTAAATACATTTAGTATAAATTATTATTCTGTTTTATAGATTTCCTGCTGCAAACGACGCATGAAAAAATTATTGGATAAAAATAATTAGAAACTGCAGAAATGATAACAGTTGGTATCCATCAAAATATAGTGTAGTCTGCAGTATACACTTCGAGGAAATTGATTTATATAAAACAAAGGGTGGACTTATTCGCATTGTCAGCTTTGCCGTACCAAAAAAGGTAAAACAATAGTATATTGTTTTAAATAAAGTATTAAATTAATAAATAAGAGTACTTAAAACTTTTTATTTCTTAGTTTAGTTTAATATTATTTTTTTATTTTTTTATTTGCCAATATTTATTTGAAATATTGAAAAATCGCATGTAAGTGAATCTAAGCTTCGTGATTGTTGGTTTAGTTTAACTTAGATATTATATTTGGTTTGTACATTTTGTTGACGTTTTCAAGCACTTTCTGATAGGTTATGTAATGAAGAATTTTTGTTTTTTATTTTTTTGATAACTGCCATAACTTATCCTACTATCCGATTTCGGCTCCAGGTCCTAAACTGGGACACCCTGTATATCACTAAAGCATCTTCACCATCTAAGAATCAGATTTTGTACATATTCCCTTAATAAAAACAAACAACTTCCAGCTGCAGGCCCGCATCGACTGCTAGAAATATAAAATCAACTTTGTTTCGAAATTCAAACATAAAGTTGTTTTATATTGTTTGGTTTTTGGCCACGGTAGTATAAAACTACCTTTAAAAATATCATGTTTGATGGTAAAAAGCAGCAAATAAAAAAATACTACTAAACCTCTAAAATATTTATTTAAATTATTGTAAAAATGTGGGTAATATTTTTCATGGCTGGTAACCCCTAACACACGCACACATAAACAGACCGCCGCCATTTTGGTGCTTTCATCATTATATAAGTGACATTCTCTCCTGCTTTTTTTATGTACTCTATGACGTGCTCTTATTCTTTATCACAATAGAGCAAAAAGTTTGCAGCAAAAAAGAGAATTTAATCGCTTTATTTCCTTCTTCGCCATTGTTGAGTTTGCCACAATGCCAACGTGGGCTGACTATTACGCTTCAAAAAACAAAAAGTACAAAAAAAGTTCGTCTGTTTCACATACTGGAAAATATTGTAAGTGGATGCTTTTTAAGTAAGATCTTAAACATATTTATAGAGATCTATGTAAAAAAACGTGTCTGCTCACTTGGAACTTCAACGGATGGCTGGACAGCCGTATGGGTGTAAATCTAAAGTTACTAAAATACTAAATGGTGTTTCAGTGCTCAATTTGGAGTAGTCATGATGTTTGCTCCACCCCGTAACGTACCCCCCTCCTCCGTGCACTTTTACGTTCACAGGAGTCTGTTGCGGCTACTGACACAATGGCAACTATATCCGAGTATATTTTATCCAAAATTGGGGGTACATGAAAGCAGCCTCCCCGAGTGACGTACACAACAATTCCTTACGTCCGGCGCACCCTGGGCAATTCGCGAGTTCTTAAAAGCGAATTGGCTAATCCTTTCACCACGATGGCAAGTCAAAACCTTGACCACCTTACTGACTGTCCAAAATGCCCTACCACCTGCGCTCATGAACGCCGACGAGTGCGCCATAACAGTGACCACTTATTGAACCAATAAAATTTGACTCAGCCATCGACACGACGAAAAGAAGAAGATCCAAAATACCTCTATGTTTTTTATTTGGACACATTCCCTCACAACATTGAGAGAGCTCACCCGGGAAATCAATTTGTTTGAGCTGTGAATGGCAAAGCAAAGATTATAAGTACTAATTTGATCTTGAGTGCGCTCTCCCCATGTCACTTTATTAAATTTTTTGTAACCTCACCCGAGGGCTCCATATTTACTTTACAATGTCACATTCCACAAAAAGTGGCAGGCAGGTGGTCTGACCACACCGCGTCCATCTTTACCCAGATACGTTTTATAGACCTTAACGAGGCTCCCGTGACTACACAGTGGTCCAACCACCTTACACTACCATGTACTTACATACCAGTACGTCACCAACGAATGAGAATGTACCGGAGTTCGCACCTAGAATGTTAAGATCCACCCAGATCCACCCTTCATCAACACAAAACTCTAATAACTTATTACCGAAACGAGCTCCCGGATGTGCGTTTATGTTTATGCGATATGTCCTCTCATAAAAAATAAAACATTTATATAATTCAAGTTCCTCAATGTTGTTTTCATAGCAATCCACGTGTTATAGAACAAATTCATATATTCTGGAAAAGTCGACAAACAGCGCCTTGCAGTGGCCTTGTGTGCACGTTGTCATACATTATACATACATATGATAAGCGTTACGCTTTATCATGGTAAAGGTTTACTGTATAATACAATACATAAAATACTTAATTTATGTTGAAAAGCACGTTGTTGAAAACGTCGCTACAAAATATTATTTGTTTTGATTTGTGCGGGATAAATAACGCATTCAAAAGCAGGAAGCATATTTAGTTTAGCTTACAAATAAACCTGGCTAAATTATGATGATCTGTTTAATAATAGCAGCCCTGTATCTAATACATGTCCCACTGCTGGACTCGGGCCTCTTCTCATGATCAGAAGGGTAAGGCCAAGTGCGGATTGGTAGCTTCCCATACCATTAATTGAGCACTTTTTAGACACTCTTTGGCATGCAGGTTTCCTCACGATGTTTTACTTCACCGTTATCGAGCGATAATTTTTTATGACAAATACACACATATCTACGAAAAAATGAATCTTAACGATTTATCGACAGAGGTGTGTGCCGTGGGTTTGAACCCGAGACCTTCGACTTAGCAGTCCTAAGGTATCCCACTCGGCTATCGCTGCTGATCTGTTTATTCTTAGGTTATTGGTAAGAGATATTTCTGTATAAAGAATAAGCTTCCATGAGCGGCTTCCCCCGCGTAGGAAGCAGCAGTAACAGCCACAATATTGACGTTTAACTTAAGGATTGTTTAAAGGCAAAGCGGGCAAATCGATTCTCTTTCTGATGTATTTTACCTACCATCAAATAGTAGTGTTTGCATTACCTGAGTTATAAGCGCTTGGTGGTGATATTAGACCTTATAATTACTGACACATGAGACATAATTTCGTAGTCCTATAAATACCGCATTTGAGTCTGCTTTTATTGATTGATATTAATATAATATTATTAAATATTAAACTGTTTTCATCTATAGAGAGTATTTTATATGATATTAAAGTTGAAAAATTAAGAATCCAGCAGGACTCGAACCTGCACCCCCTGGGTATACGCCTCAAGTGCTTTGCCAATTCATCATTGCGTTATTAACTTTTAAACTTACGCGTTGCATGATTAAATACAATATATAACGGGAATTAACGCGTTCATGCAATTATTTACCTTTTAGGCTTTACGTTTCGGCTATTCGTCAGTATTGCAACCTTTGGTAGGTAAGACACCGTCATTTGTGAAAGACTCGCGTCATTTCATCCAGCTTATCAAAAATCTGACATTGGAACAAGATGAAATTATGGTGAGTTTCGACGTTGAATCGTTGTTTACCAATGTGCCAATCAAGGAATGCCTGGATGTAGTGAAAGACAAATTGAGCGACAGCGAGATGCCGTTTAATTATATTGATTTACTTGAACACTGCCTGGCGGGTAATTATAGATAGATAGATAGATAGATAGAAAATTCTTTATTGTACACACAGATTAAATACAATTTATAGAAGAGTCTTATCTAAGTATGCACAATGGGCGGCCTTATCACTATTAAGTGATCTCTTCCAGGCAACCTTTGGATGGACAGGATTGAGTTAATCGACATATTAGTCAGTGGTGTAGTTAAAAAAAAAATAGAAAGTACTTAAAACTAGAATAAATGATGTATACATACATGTATACACAACTATAAATATATACAATCTTAATATAAATACATACATACACTTAAATAAAATATCCATACATAAAATAAATATATATGTTGATAACGCATACACATAATAAATATAATTATAATATATAAATATAAACATAATTTAGAAGACATTATAAAACGATGACTTATGTTTTGCTAACTTTAGTTAGATAGTGCTCCTTGATTCTTTTCTTGAAAGCAGCTAATGATTGTGACCGTCGAATTTCTACTGGAAGATCATTCCACAGGCGCACAGCTTTAACACAAAATGACTTGTCGAAGAAGTTTGTTGAATGCTCAGGTATCTTCAGTCTCAGATCTTCAGATGACCTCAAGGACCTCGCATGTGTGTCATGAAGGAACGTAAAACGTTCTTTGAGGTAAATGGGGCTAGTGGGATTGAATAAGATATAATATAACATTGATAGAATGTGAGTATCCCTGCGAAGGCGAATTGGAAGCCACTTGAGTTTGTTTCTGAAATCAGAGACGTGATCATATTTGCGTAAGCTAAATATAAATCTTATGCAGAAATTTTGGAGACGCTCAAGCTTATTAAGTTGCTCCTCAGTGAGGTCAAGATAGCTGACATCGGCATAGTCTAGGGAGGGAAGAAGGATAGATTGAGCAAGTGTAACTTTAGTAGCTATGGGCAAGAAGTTCCTTAATCTTCTTAAGGAGCCAGCTGAAGCAAAGAGCCTGCGACTGGTTTCCTGCAATTGGCGGTCCCAAGAAAGAGTGTTATCAATGTAAACCCCCAAGTTCTTTACACTTTTGTTAAAAGGCAAGATGGTACCATCGAATAAAACTGCCGGAAGATGTGACCAGTCAATTTTACTTACCATCCTAGAGCTGCCAACGATCATGAGTTGAGTTTTTGCAGGGTTTACCAAAAGGCCAAAAGTTTTGCTCCATTCGCAAATCTTCGAAAGGTCGGTGTTTATTTTTATCAACGCCTCCGACAGTTTTTCCAGGGGTGCTTGTGTATAAATTTGGAGGTCATCTGCGTAAAGGTGGTAGGATGAAAGTAATTGATAGGAAATAGAATTGATAAAGATTGAGAAAAGTAAAGGAGAAAGCACGCCACCCTGTGGTACGCCGGCAGATGTATCACACCAAGAAGAATAGGATTCTTCTATACGAATACGTTGTCGGCGACCAAACAGGTAACTATGAAACCAGTCAATTGCCGTTGGAGATATGTTAATAGACTTAAGTATGCCCAGTAGGATATGAAAATCTACAGTGTTGAACGCACTGCTAAAATCAAGGAGAGTTAATATTGTTAGATTTCCATTATCCATACCTAGCCGAATATCATCGGTGATGTGAACCAATGCAGTGGTTGTACTGTGTCCAGGACGAAATCCAGATTGGAAGGGATTCAGAAGAGAGTTTTTGTTTAGGAAGGAACTAAGCTGGGAATGGACAAGTCGTTCTAGGACTTTGGAAAGGAAAGGGAGTATGGATATGGGACGATATTCAGAAAAGGAACAGGGCTTTGAAGTTTTGGGTAGTGGGATAATTTGAGCATCTTTCCATGAGGATGGAAATACGCTGCTGGTTAGAGAATGGTTAAGGATATTACACAGAATGGGTAGGATTTCATCTAGGATTGGGAGGATCATGTTTCGGCTGACACAGTCATTGCCAACTGCATTGGACGATATTACAAGAATGGCCTTTTTAACATCACAAGCGGACAATTGTGTGAAAAGAAATGGAGAGAAATTAGGAGTTGGTAGTGTAGAAAGATATTGTAAGGTCTGTGATTTAGTTGGCTCATCTAAATTTGAGGAAGAAGAGAAATATACATTAAGAGCATCGATATTTAGATTTTTAGATACAGCATCTTGTCGCGGCTTTCCAACTCCTAATGTATTAAGAAACTTCCAGACTTTGGCTGGATCTTTGTTTTCAACCGAGGAATGAATATGTTGGCGTATAGCTTTCCTACACACCTTGTTGCAGTAGTTCCTAGCGGCCACATATCTTTCAAAGTTAAGCTGTGTTGGTCGACACTTATACCTGGCTTTTGCTGTGGCTTTTCTGCACATGGTTTTTTTTATTTCATCAGTTAGCCAGGGAGCTGGTAGGTGTTTCAGCTTAATAGCACGGATAGGCGCATGTACATCATACAGCTGTATTATATTGTTAACGAAATGTGTTATCTTAGTATCGACACAATCTGATGACATAAGAGGTGTCCAATCAATTTTAGCCGCATCCTGGCATAGTTTAAGATGGTCCATGCCACTAAAGTTACGTTGCATTATGACTTTGGGTTTAATTTTGGGTGGACGGATTTTGTAGGAGAGATAGATAAGGTCGTGATAGGAGAAAGCGTCGGCTGAGCATTGTCCATGCTTAGCAACAAGATGAGGTGCAGAAACGAAGATCAAGTCAAGGAGTGAAGGAACAGAGTTAGGGAAGTGATGTGTGGCTTGAAGAGGAAGAATAGTAAGGTCACATGATTCCAGGATACAGCGGAAAGAAGAAGAGCGCGAATCCTGTTTCACCAAGCAAGTATTAAAATCTCCCATGAGAATAGTGCGACTGTAAGACGGAAGTAGGGTTTCTAAAAGGTGTTCGAAAGAAGAGAAGAATTCAAGCTTTGATGACGGTGAATAGTATACACCTAGTAGAACTTTAGTGTGACTAAGTTCTACCTCTAAAAAGAGATGTTCACCAGCATTCGTCGGAGGCGGTTGTGTCGACATACTGACAATATTGAAAGGAATGTTCGCGCGTAAATAAACACAAACACCACCACCAACGCGACCTGTTCTATCATTCCTGATTAGTTTGAAACCAGGAAGAGAATAAGAGGTAGAAGGTAGGCATGGTTTTAACCATGATTCCGAGACAAGGATTGCATGTATGTTCTTACAGTCTAAATTAGCCAGCATATCGGAGTAATGAGCAGGGATACTCTGTGCATTTATATGGACTACATTGAAATTCTTAGGAACATCATCAAAATGAGACCGAAGTATGTCACCGAGTGAGGGCACGCTAACAAAGCTGTCATCGCTGTAAGCAGATTTAAAGGAATCATCATCGCTATCCGAAGTAATCATAAATATAAGTATTAAAGTAAATAAATAATGTATAAAAATATATAAAATAAAAAATAAAACAAATTAACAACTAAAAGTAATCAATTAGTCCACCCGCCAGTTGCATGTTAACAAAAAAGATAAAAAATAATACTCAACAAAAAACACAAGATACAACCTACAACAAACCAGAAAAAGCGACAAATTATATTTGTTAAAATACAGAAAAATTTTAAAAAGAAAATATTTTTTTACAAAAATAAACAAAAAGCTCAAAGTTATATTGGATACCAATCCAAACTTTGCACCGACTGTTCAAATTAATGTATGCGTAGAACGGAACGCAACTTGAGCATGAGCATTACAATAACAAATTTTATGACATTGACATAATTGACAATTTTAATAAAACTAGGATGGCGGTTGCCAACAGAGTGATTTATTGTTCACCAATAACAAAAGACATGAGCATAAACAATATTAGTCATAGACAATACTATAGTCTAAAGTAGAAGGAATATTATTGAATTAACAACAATTTTAACATCTCCCCTTAATAAAATAATATCGCCTTAACAAAAATAAAAACTTTTTAACAACAAATATCTCCCCTTAAGTTTATAAACACTTAAATCTAGATAATTATGACACAGGTGAAATACCTAACTTTCTCATAAAATAATAATGTTTAGTCGAGCCTAAACTCTTGGTTAAAATATCTGCAGGCATTTCAGCTGTCTCAAGATAAGATATATTTATCATATTATTGCTTACAGCTTCTCTAACAAAATGGTACCTAATGTCTATGTGCTTAGATCTACGATGAAATATTGGATTAGATACCAGTTTCTGAGCACTTTGGCTATCATTATACAACATAATAGGATCTGAACTGCCAACAATTTCAGTAAACAAATTTTTCAAATAAATTGCTTCTTTACTAGCTTCCGACATTGAAATGTACTCCGCTTCGGTACTAGACAATGCTACATTTCTTTGCTTTCTACATTCAAAAGAAATTACTGAGTTTGATAATGCAAAGCAAAATCCAGAATATGATTTTCTATCAGTTACATCTGAACCCCAATCTGCATCAACAAAACCCTTAATATTACAATTATTTACATCTTTACTAAAAATAAGACCATAACTTTTAGTGCTTTTCAAGTATTTTAAAATCCTTTTTACATGTTTCCAGTGAGTTTCATTGTATGAGTTATTAAATTGACTAAGAAAACTCACACTGTATGAAATGTCAGGTCTAGTTAATACCGCTAAGTACATCAAACTACCCAGAAGTTGTTGATAAGGACAATGATAAAGGTTTTCAGCTTTTTCAGCTTTTTCAAGTTTTAGATTCATCTCCATAGGAGTACTAACAGGTTTACTCTGTAACATATTAAACTTTGTAAGCAAACTTTCAACATATTGTTCTTGATCAAGAGATATAGAGTTTTTACCAAATTTAACTCTCATTCCTAGACATTGTTTTAACTGACCAAGGTTTTTCATTTTAAATTCTTTACTTAAATTATCAACTAACAAATCTAAAGCTGATTTACAATTGTAAAACACAAAAAAATCATCAACAAACACAGCAACTATAACTTTAACATTTCCTAACAATTTAGTGTATAAACATGGCTCATATTTTGACTTTTTATAGCCTAAGCTCTGTAAATAATCATCAACCCTCTGATTCCATGCACGAGAAGACTGCTTCAGGCCATAGATGGCACGCTTTAACTTAAATACTTTATTATCAGTCTTCTTACAAAAATCTGTAACTGGTTTATTCATATATACTGTTTCTTTCAGAAAACCATTTAAAAAAGCAGTGCTTACATCAAGATGATTCACATTTAAATCTAAATTTACTGCTAATGCAAACAACATTCTCAATGTGGAATATCTAAGTACAGGAGAAAATGTCTCATGATAATCTACACCTGGCTTTTGACTAAAGCCTTTGGCAACTAACCTTGCACGATATCTTATACTGTCATCGCTGTTGAGTTTTTTCTTAAACACCCACTTGCATTGAACCACTGAATTGTCTCTAGGGTGATCAGCTTCTTCCCAAGCATCGTTTTCTTGAAAGGAATTTAACTCTTCTTGCATGGCTGCCTTCCAGAACTGACTTTCTGGTCCACGCAAAGCTTCTTCAAGTGAGATGTCTCCTTTGTCACTTCCTTTTTCACACTTGAAGAAGTTTCTTGATCAGGTACATAAGTTCTATCATTACTGTCATCTTCTTCTTCTGAATCTGATAGTCTCTCCATAGTCTGGTCATTCAACATATCTGGCCTGTCCATTTCTGTAGGTTTACACTCCACTAAAATATCAGCTGTATTCTTTTCTGTGTGCTCCATAATTACTACATCTCTGCTTGTGATCACAGAGTTAGTCGCAGGGTCATATATCCTGTATCCCTTTATGTTCTCAGCATAACCTACTAGAATAAGCTGCTTCGCCTTCTTGTCCCACTTGGTACGCTTCTCTTTTGGAACATGTGTCATGACAACACTTCCAAATACTCGCAAATGGCTCAATTCTGGCTTCTGGCCTGTCCAGACCTCATAAGGGGTTTTATCTTTCAATCCAGAAACGACAGATCTATTTCTCAAATATACTGAAGTATTCACAGCCTCAGCCCAAAGTTTCTTATCCAAGTCTGCATCAAAAAGCAGGCATCTGGCCTTTTCCACAATGGACCTATTCATACGTTCACATAGGCCGTTCTGCTGTGGGGTATAAACATTAGTCTTTTGATGGACTATTCCTTGTTCTGCTAAATACTTCTCAAACTCTAAGCTACAGAACTCACCGCCATTGTCTGTTCTTAAGATTTTGATTTTTCTGTCTTTCTGTTTCTCAACCATGGACTGAAAACACTTGAATTGTGCAAAAACTTCACATTTTGTTCTTAAAAAATATACAAATACCATCTTGCTGTAGTCGTCGACAAACAGAACATAGTACTTGGATTTACCCACTGATAGGCTTTCCATTGGACCTCCAACATCTGCATGGATTAATTCCAGCACTCTCTCAGATTTGGTCGAGCTCTGTTGAAATGGTAACCTGGCTTGTTTGCCCTCGCAACAAACAATACATGATGCTTTTTCAATCTTTGCCACTTCAGGAAAGGTAATTCCCTCTGCTGCCTGTTTCATACGATTTAGACTGGTACTATTTATATGTCCCAAGCGTCTGTGCCAGATCCTGCTACATGTTATAGCTGGCACCGCTACTAATGACTCCTCTGTTTCCAAAATCTGTAATTTGTAGACACCATCAATCAGCTCAGCCTGGCCGACGAGTTCATTCTGCTGATTACGGATATAGCAGGCATTTTCCTTAAATATCACATTATTTCCGTTCTTAATCAACTGACTCACCGAGAGCAGGTTTGTGGTCAAATCTGTCACACATAAAACATTGGAAACTGTGATGTCGTACTCCACACCATTCACAACAGTCACGATGTTTACATCACCCGAGCATATAACTGGAACACTAGTCTGATTTGCAATAATTATTTCCTTCGTGTCGCACTGTTGGGATAGGTTCTCGATCAAATCACGCCTGGCTGTCATGTGTTTACTGGCCCCACTATCAACATACCAATTGTTCTTATTGAATTTGCCGGTTAAAAAAATGGCACTGAAAGCATTTTCTGACTGTTTTCTCTTGCTTTTATCTAATTTTGGACATTGGTTTTTGTAGTGACCAGTCTGTTTACAATTAAAACATTTGATTACCTTGACAGCTTTCTTAATCGAATCTGACGTTTGTTTGACATAACTGACATTTCCGTTCTTGGTTTCTCTATGCTGCGATCTTTTGGCTATTAGCGCATTCTCGGAACCGGAAGTGATGTCTGAACCCATATCCAGCAATTTTGTTTTGATAATGTCAGCGGTTATCTCGATACCCGAATGTTCGATGGCCATGAGCATAGGAGCATACCTTTCTGGTAGTCCAGCCAACATCATTGCCCCAATCCACTCATCTGATAACTGAAAACCCGTTCCACGCAGTCGTTGTCCAGTTTCTACGATTTGAGTCACGTAGTTCGTCATTGATTCGCAATTTTCTAGCCTAATGTTGATGAGATTTCGTAGTAGACTTATTTTTCTCATGTGGCCCGAATCGTCGAACATATTTTTTAACGTAATCCATAGATCGTAAGTAGTAGATGCCTGCTTTATATGAACATAAAGCGCTGGATCTATTGTCAGGATCAACTTTGCCTTAGCTTTCGAGTCTTCCATCTTCTGGGATGCGGTCGCAGATGCCGGCAACTGTGTCGAAATGGCGTCCGCCATGTTTTCCAACACAAGCACGTTTGATGCCGCAAAAGCCCAGTCCTCGTAGTTGTCTCGACCTCTCAGCTTTGGAACGTTAGCTATGTAGTTAGTAGACATTATTTATACTTATTTCACGCACGGATTATATAGGATTATAGGTCTGGGCCCATAACCTAATAAAACTAGGATGGCGGTTGCCAACAGAGTGATTTATTGTTCACCAATAACAAAAGACATGAGCATAAACAATATTAGTCATAGACAATACTATAGTCTAAAGTAGAAGGAATATTATTGAATTAACAACAATTTTAACAAATTTGACATTTGAGTTAAAGTTATTTTGTTTACTGTACGATTATGTTAGTTAAATTTGAGGGTGCAAAGTTAATTGAAAGTTCAAATACCCGGCAAGTTAAAAAGAAAGAAATAATAAAAGAAGATAAACCTATTTCTTCGAGGTTGCAGCCGCACGTCGGGTTTTGGCAGCCGTTGGTTTTGCCGGTAACTTCTCCACGTCGTCGAAGCCTTGAATTTTTGATAGATCGCCGAGTGAAACAATGCGATTATTCCCTCTTCCAAGGTCAGTTTTACCTTCAAATAGATGGCGTCGCAATGGGAAGTCCAGTAGCCCCTGTTCTAGCAAATATTTGGATGGAACATTTTGAAGAGAAAGCTTTAAGCCGTGGCCCTGCTACCATTCGACTTTGGAAGAGGTACGTTGATGATATTATCAGCATTGTTAAAGGAAGTAAACAGGAAGTGGATCAGTATGTATCGCATCTCAACTCCATTCACCCAAAGATGAGGTTTACTTACGAAATGGAGACGGACAGATCGCTGTCGTTCCTAGATGTCAGGGTAACCGCGAGATTGGATGGCTCACTGTCACATTGTGTTTATCGTAAGCCCACACACACTGATAGATACCTACACGCCACGTCGCATCACCATCCACGTCACCTGCAGTCCGTTATGACATCATTAAAGAACAGAGCCTATGACCTCTGTGACCCTGAACATGTGGCGCAGGAGCTAGACCATGTTCAGGAGGTACTAACTAAGAACGGCTACCAGGTGAATGGAAATCTGAAGCGGCCTTTGAAGCGTAGCGTACATCCAGAGGTGAACAGGCAGCCAGCCTATTTACCTTATGTCAAAGGAGTGACAGACAAAATCGGCACAGTGCTCAAAAACTATTCCATTCGCACTATCTTCACTCCAGGGACTAAAGTAACCAGCATGCTTGGCACACCAAAGGATGTCCTACCTCTGCAAACACCAGGTGTCTACAAGATCGACTGCAGCTGCGGTAGTTCCTACATAGGCCAAACGAAGCGGACCATCGCAGAAAAAGTCAAAGAACATATCGCAGCTGTCAAGAACCGTCAGATCAACAAATCGGCGATTGCAGAGCATATACTCGAATCAGGCACTAATCACTGGATTGAATTTCATCAACCACAAGTACTCTCCACCGATCACCATTTCTACTCAAGAGTTGTGCGTGAGGCGATTGAAATTCGAAAACATAAAAATTTTAATCGGGAAGATGGGTATAAATTGTCTACCGCGTGGAATCCAGTGATTACAAAAGCAAAACCTCGCTTTGATTCGCAGTCGGTGAAATCCACGAATCCGGACACGGTCAGTGTAGTGTGTACTGGACTTTATAATGAAAAAAGTCAACAAGTGAGGGTAGACAGAAAATCATCGCCCTCACGAACGGAGACGGCGCGCCGCTAGAACCAGTCTGCTTTCGAAAATGGCCAGTGTAATCTGTTAGCCGAAACGTAAAGCCTAAAAGGTAAATAATTGCATGAACGCGTTAATTCCCGTTATATATTTTATTTCATCATTGCGTTGATCTTAATTCAAACTTACTGTATGTGACTAAGTGACTCATCGCATAGGTGGCGCTAAAACCAAGTAAGGTATATATTTATATTATATATAGCTATGACGCTGGCACAAAAGAGTTGAGAAATTTCGAGTCTAGCAGCATGCGAATCCATAGCTGAATTGGCAAAGCACTTAAAGCGTATACCCAGGGGGTGTAGGTTCGAGTCCTGCTGGATTCTTAATTTTTCAACTTTAATATTATATAAAATACAAAAAAGCATAGCAAAAGCTAAAATTTGCTTTAAAATATTACAAGTATAGAGAGTATATAGTTAAAACAAACATCAGTTTGCATGAATTACCATGCAAACATACACACACACGCATATGAATTTTATTGTAAATCATACTGAAGTATTTGCTTGAGACACCTGAACAAAGTCCACGTACTTACCTACTTAGTATTGTGCATAGTTTGTCTGAGAATGTAAATAAAAAATTCTCTGGAAAATACGAAAACTACTTTACCACTACAAAAAATCGTCCTAGCATAAATCACGCCTGTACCATCAAAATAAAATTCGTGGAAAAATATGTAGTTTAGTTTAGTTAAATACTTTATTGTGCACATAAATTACATAAACAAAATAACAAAAATGTGGTGATGACAAAAGTTGAACTTAGTTCTTAATTCTTTGATGTACAAAATAAAAGAAGCACTATACAATAACATTTAGTACAATTTTAAATCAACGTAAAAAGGCGAGCTTAACTACTAAAAATGTCAAGCAATTGGTATAATTCCCTAAAAAAACTACCCTAACAAAAGAACACTTCCAACCAAAAACATATTCAAACATATTTTAATAAATTTCAACCATTGGTAAACAATAAATATTTTCATCACATACAACAAAATTGATTTAAATTTCGTCTTCAGAATAACCTATGGGTTATTCATAATTGTACAAAACAACACGCCTATACATACTCGTATTACCCAAAAAGTGTAGGTAGCAGTTATATTATTATAAGTTGGTACTTATTTATATTTTTTATTTCTCTAGCAATCTTAAAACACATTTTTTACCATCTACCCTCGTTTAATACGCCATTTGCGATGAGCCAGATTAGCTACTTACTTTAAAATTGACTTCAACGTTAATTTTAATACTGCAATTCTATTCTCGTATCTAGGCGGAGCTCGGAAGGGCACACAAAACGTAAGTACAGAAGACCCAGTCGTATTTAGGTAAACGTGATCATATTTACTTACCTATTAACATATAATAATAATCTTCTTCTTCGTCGTGTCGATGGCTGAGTCAAATTTTATTGGCCCAATAAGTGGCCACTGTTATGGCGCTCTCATCTGCGTTCATGAGCACCTCTCTTGTGCAGGCGGTAACATAATAATAATATAACAGCACGCCTATATATACCCAGAAGGATGTGGTAAAGTCGTATAACACCCACACTTCACCTGTTATAATGTTTAGGTCCCATGAGATAGTGGACAAGCTTCTCGCCATCGACGCGGGTACAATTCCAATTCCGTGCTGCTATTGTGAATTTTCTGACAGAATGTTCACAAATAACACTTTGCTCCACCCGGGAATTGAACCCGAGACATCGCGGTGAAAGGCATATACGCTAACCACTAGACCATCGAGGCAATTACAACTGCACTTACCTATTATAAAGGTAAATTTAACGTGCAATCAAGTTTGGAGGTAAAAACCCACAGACTTTGTTCTAACCGAGCGACAAGTGCAACGCGACACGATGCGACACCACTTAAAATCTTCAGTTGTCGTAGCAACTGTCACGTATCATCTTTTTTTTTATACTACGCTCACAGCGAACGAACGTGTAGTCCACCTGATGGTAAGTGGAGTACAGCCCATGGACATCAACAATCCACAATAGCAGATTTTATAGATGCTGTAGCTGAGGACTACGGTGTTATGCCTCATGTGCCAGTAATTTCAGGGCCTGATCTCACCACCAAACCGGAACACAGAATTGTAAGCACTACTATTTGGCGGCAGGTTAAAGGTGAGACGGTGGTGTTGTCGCCCTCTAGCTCATTCACAAGAGCTCTACCACCAGTAAAAGAATCATCGCGTAAATTGTATGGACCGCGTAGCGTCGGGAATTACTTATCGCTCACCTAGGACAACGGGTAAATAGGAAAAAAAAATTCTGTTTTAGGTACACGACGGGAAGGATGCAGGAAAATAAAACACATATCCACTTATAGGACAAAAATGTATACAGTCTCTTTCAGTGGGCCACGTGTTATTTTGTCTGAATAAAGTCTACATACATATACCGATGGTCCCGGCAGAACTTAACCCCGATTAAATCCTCATTGCGAGACTGTTAATTACTGATAATAAAAACGAACACTGAACCAAAACGTTAACGTGAGGAAGGCAATTTACCCCGGAGTCCTTAAAAATACAGTACCCTTATTCAAATATTGGGAAATTATTTCCCACTTGACACTGTAATTTTTTTTTATAATTTCTTTATTGGCAACTCTAATCAGTACCAATCTCTATAAAAAAAACCATTTCCCTTTTTATAAAAATAAGGAGTTTTTTTTCGAAATCTATAAAACCCTCTTACCTAAAAACCGTGACAAAATTTCAATTTTATTGAAAAAAAATGTCCATTTGATTAGGAGTTAAAATTAAATTCACGTGACTTTCAAGCTGCATCTCCCCTAGCTTTACCTGTGCACGAGCACGTGGCATGACATCCATCGTTTGTTGCTGGCGAACGCAAATGAACGATCGATGGCGGTCGCTAAGCAGTTCAATCTGATAGTATACAATAAGTACATATTTTTTAAAATTTAATATAGAAAATGAAACATGTTACTAAATTAATATTAGTACTATACAAGTAATTTAAAATTTTGTTGAATCCTTGTATTTAAATCTTATAGAAACCTAAAACTTTATTGAGCATCCATGCTCAATAAAGTTTTAGGTTTCTATATGCTCCAGCATGATTCTTGTTTTTCTCTGGAATGTACACGTCGACATCCATCTTGTCCAATAAAATGGTGGGTGACGGACACAGGTTTTCCTAGCGTAGGCATCCACTGAACAACACACAATTGTAATGTGTATACTATCTTAGATATTAGAACAAATCATTGTTTGTCATGCTATGTAAATAAGATTTTGTATGCACTTAATTTGAAATTTATTAAATTTATTAATTAAATTCTATCTTATTTTATTTTATTTATTTATTAATTGTATGTGTTTTGTATAGTTTTATTATAAGTCATTTTTAGTTAGATTTTTTTTATGTAAATTCTTGGTAATGTTAATAAATAAATTGTCCCATTTTATAATAAAATATAAAATAAATTGAATTGAATAAATCTACTTCAAACAGCATCCCTGTTTCCGTTAGCCTTCCTTCGTTAGGTGTGGACCTGGCTTTAGAAATTCTCATCCAGACTAACGTGAGGCTATTCACCTTGATATCCACTTAGAACGAGCCTTTATCAAGCTCACGTGACTTTCTGCCTGCATCTCCAGTAGTTTTACTTGCTCATTAGTTCGTGTTCGTTCGTTTCATATATGCGTTTAGCGAGCTCTTGATTTAAGTGTGCCTGTTGCATGTGTGAGTGTACTATGTGGGCTGATAGCACAGAAAAGTTCAGAAGTTAAACTTACGGTTTATTGATTCCCATCGTATGCGAGGTTTTTGACCTAAAAGGCTAATAATAGCTGAGAGACCACTGAAATCAGGGATCTTGACAGTTTTGAAGTTAGCTGCAGATGGCTTCTTGACCAATCGGTGAGCACCGTACTCGAGCGTGGCCAATACCGTGAATGATTTGGGTCGACGCATTTTATTTTATAACTTCAAAGCCGTCAAGGATCCTTGATTTTACCTATATCATCGGATCACAAACTTGGTGTAAGATGGAATCATGAAACAATAGCAGTGTTCATCGATTCGGACGCCATGATATCGAGTAGGTTAACAGCACTGAGTTCGTAGTATTGTTTCTTTTCTTTTTAAAAACGATCGCAAAACACAATTAATTTAGTCCTAATTGTTCCGAAACTGTGATCGAGAGTTCAGGTGCACACATGAACATTAATGTGTGCATTGTTTTTTCAAAGCTCAATTTCTGCACTCTCTTATTCTATGGCCAGGCCGCGAGCCTCGGCCGCCGACCCGAGTTGTAACTAGGTCGCCGAACACGTGTCAGCTCGCTCTAGACACGTGCTTAAAGGCCCTGACACCAAAATAGTTCGTGCATGTGCAGCCCTCTCACCTGCTGGCTGCTGGTGCTTTTAGCTAGTTCGGAACTCAATTACATTGGATGGATCACGTGGGCGAGTCAGATAAGAGATGAGGCGTTGGAAAGTTTCGTGGAATTGGATTTCAAACGGCTGTTTCCAAAATTGAATTTTGAGAGAACTGATGAAAATTTTCTTCAACGTTACCATCAAAATACTTAGAAAATAGTTTTGCTAGTTATTTTCTTTCTTTCGCTTTTAACTCTTAAGACCCTTACTAAGGCGTCAA
Source organism: Hypena proboscidalis (assembly GCA_905147285.1). Lineage (NCBI taxonomy): Eukaryota > Metazoa > Arthropoda > Insecta > Lepidoptera > Erebidae > Hypena > Hypena proboscidalis. The sequence continues at coordinate 7,725,242 of LR990147.1, forward strand.
AGGCAAATGCAAACATTAAAAATACTCAATACTCAATTCTTTATTGCATTCCACAATGTTTTGTTAGGTGGTAAACATATTGCATAGTATCAATTATGAGCCCTATCGGGCACAGCAAAAGTGTAGGAGAGAGGAAGAAGGCCGCTTAATTTATTGTAATATCTAATAGATTTAAATAAAGTTGTTTAAACTAGCATAGATGGTAACTAACATTTTGATTACCTGTCAAAAAGATGGTACTAAGGCAGTCAATCTGCAAGCTAAGTGCATTAGGAAAGAATAATTAAGTTTATCATTGTATTACCGTTTTCTGTTCTAGCTGAAAATCAAACTTTCAGACTAAAAACTATCCGACATCGCATAAGTTTCTTTTTTGAGCTGTCTTCTTCGAGTTTTTCATAAAATCATCAATGTCATCATTACGAAAATATATTTATTTTCAGTGTGCCGATAAGAATTCGCAGAATGAAAACATTGCGCCCCGGCATTGGCGGGTCAATGGCCTCGTCGCAATCGACCTACATCGTCAATTATCTCAATGTAGCGAGCTAACTGTTCCATCTGATAAAACAGTATTGTTTGCTGTACGTTTTGCAGAGACATAAAGTGTTGATTTTAACGACCGTATAATATAATAAGGCACATGATTTTATATTTATACTACAAGTTCTAACAGAATGATGAGCAAAGACACTGTTTTACTATAAAAGAGACCAGTGGTTCAACTAATTTACAAAGTGGATTTAGTTCTTATTGTATTTTTGCAGACAGAAATACGTTATCTCAAGAGTGTTTAAATCTAAATAAAACTGTTTTGGAATTTTAATATCGATAGCTATTTTGTAATTTTTGAGTGAAGTGGACTTAGCAGCAATTTAATTGGCTGTTAATATTATAAATGTATTAACTTACTTATTTAAGTCGTTATTTCAATCTACGAGACTACTTAAAACTAACCTCAGTGTAGGTGATTGTGATTTTTCCAAATTATCGGCATTGCGGTCAGTTTCTAGTCTAATAGACAGAGCGCAGATATCGGCTGTTGTCCGAATTCAATGATACCGTTCATTTTGTCAGACGTATGTGTAGTAAGAGACACTTTTAGAATCACATCAAACAAAAATTTGCCCATTAAAACTTTTAAGTATTGCAACATAATGAGTAGTGCAGTAGAGGTTCTTCTCGTAGGCCCCCTAGAGGGTCTCGGGGTAACCAGTCCAGGCAGTGTCCTGTCGAGGTGGTGTCACCGCCGGCTGCTAAGACAGCCGGGTCACTGGGTTGGGTCCGGGTGGGCCCGCTGGTCAGTCCGGGTCGTCAGATCCGGTGGGTGGTGCGGCTAGCAGGGTCAAACCCGCGGGCGGGAAACGCTGCGGGCGGCCAGCATGCTAGTAGCGCTTTGGTCATGTCTGGTGAGTCCTCCTGTGTATGGCGAGGTCGAGCTCCTCGAGGAATAACCCTGAGGAGCGCCCATCAGCCATCACTGGAGGAGGCGTCGCTCTCGGTTGCCACAACATAATGAGTGCATCTCTTGCTATCATTACACGTTTCAATTGCAAGTATCAGGTTTAAAAAGTTCAATGGATCTCTAGCGCTGATTGGCTTAAACCTTGCTACAAACATCTAACAAAACGTGTTGTTAACAGAAATCTAGCTATTTGATTGATAGTCAATCAAATAGCTAGATTTCTGTTAACTTCTGTCAGAATTTAATGATAGAAGATAGTTTAGGTTGTCTCGCGGAATTACAATTTTATTGATTGACAGCCAGCACTCGTTGCCGACGGCAAATGTTGAATTTAAACGTATTGACCTATAGGACGACCATTTTTTTTCTATCCGTCTCCCTATTGGTAATTTATATTTAGTTTCAACTATTGTCGTCGGCAATGAGTGGTGGTGCTATCTCTTATAACAAAATTGTATATGACGTTTTTTTGAGACAGATATCGAACCATAGATAAACTAAAGCGCTAGAGGACAATATAGAGTGTTTTGATTTTATCGTTAATATTTACAGGTCTGTACGTCTGTTCACTTTAGAATCACATCATTCATAAAAGGTCTACCACTAAAATAGCAGCATGATTAGTGAAGCTCGTGCTATCATTGATCCTCGGAACTGTGTCAGGGCTTCGCACTCCACGTGACGACGCAACGTGCGTGGTTGTCAGTTGCTAGTGATGTAACCGATACGAATATTTGTATTCGTCGAATAGACGAAATTTTACTGAAAAAAGAGCTGCTGCTGCGGCTTCTCTCTTTAGATTTACATTACTTTTTAATGATAAGTTCCTTTGCGAAGCTGCTCCTTCTAAACGGTTTTCTAAAAAAAATAACTATAAACGTTAAGATGGTGGCGAAGCGCCTCCGTTTAAACCGTCTCACCTAAACTGTACTACTTAGTTAGAATTTTCGTTAGAAGTTAGTTTGCATTTATTACTATGACTAACAGACTGACGGACAAGCTATTAATAATAAATAATAATGACAGTCAATATGTTTTTCAAAGTTCTAATCTAAAGGCTCAAAATATACAACAACAAAAATATTAGTGTTCTCATCAGTTCTCATGAAATATTAAATTTACTTCGTATTTGTAAAAGTGGCAGGCATTTGATGCATCACTAGTTATTACGTGTGTATAGCAGCACTTTGCATATTTATTTATTTAACAGTACACGTGGTGAGGAAGTCTTTTTTATGTTTGAGGTCAAATTGATGATGTATCAAGGATTTTTGATTACACTAGTACCTACTTGTGCCTTCAGCTCCGCCAACGTAGTACCATAAAATTAAGCATATATTAATTTAGGATTATATAGGATATATATGTTATAAAGAGTATGAAAAATCCTCACATTCAGACTTATTTCGCCAAACCTTTTTAAATTCCACCTGATGGTCAGTGGAGTACAGTCTCAAGACATCGACAACCCACAACAGCAGATAGTAGATGCGTCGCTGCAGCTGAGAACTACGGTGTTATGCCTCATATGCAGTAATTTAAGGGGCCTGATCTCACCACCAAATCGGAACATAGTAATGCAAGCACTACTATTTGGCGGTAGGTTAAAGATGAGACGATGGTGCTTCCACCTTCGAGCTTGTTCACAATAGCTCTACTACCAAGTAACCTTTTTATGATTCTTGATTGATGCTTTGTGAATTTGTCTTTTAATAAGAAGCCGTGTCTACGTTGGGTATCATTTGCCCGATCCGATCACCATATCGTATAGCCAACGCGTGTAATGATTGTCAATTTGGACAAGTCAATATCGCATGTCGTATCAGAGTTTCGTATCATAATCCGTCTAAATTGACAATCATGACACGCGTTGGCGAAACGATAATGTGATCGGATTACGAACGTTATTATAACCGGGTTATGTCGACTTGTTTCGAATCTTTTACGTAGATACATTTACTGGACAATTAATCGCGTTTCGTTGCCGTAGCGAGATGAATTCGAAACTAGTCGGCATATCCCGGCCTAAATAACGTAAGAATGTCAATAATGATGTCTTCACCTCACGTCGGTTTTAATAATATTATATACTTTATTATATACAGAAACACTTAGACCTAGACCAATATCCATTGTTTGTTTTAAGGGTAAAAAACGTTTTTTTTCGATTTCCGGCAAAACTAAAAGTCCTATGGAAAAAAGTCGAATGGAAAAGTTGTTGGTAATAAAAAGATCTAAAACTTTTGTACTTTCACTTTTTTCATATAACCTCAAAATTGATGTGAAAAATTCAAAAAACCATTTTCATCATTATCATTTTTAATATGGTCTCGATGGTCTTGTGGTTAGTGTATGCCTCTCACTGTGGGTCTCGGGTTCGATTTCCAGGTCGGGCAAGGTGTTATTTGTGAATTTTCAGTCCGGTAATTCTCAATAGCTGCGCAGACTTAAAATTGTGCCCTGTGGATGGCGATAGGCTCACCTACCTATCCCATGGGACCTAAACATAACAGGTAAAGGGTGGGTGTTGTACACCTCTGCCACACCCTTCTGGGTAATATAGGCGTGATGTTAGGACAGGTGCTTTCACCACTACGCCAACCGTGGACTCGAACTTTGTATGTAGCCGTCAGCATTTCATGTTGCTGAGCTGCTGCATGAATGTACAACTCCTCAACGGTTGGAAGTACGGGAATAATTCTTTAAATATGGGTAAATTAAGGCCGTTTACTGTATTATTTCAAGTTATACACTGATAGAGCGAGATGTTGAATATAATTTAAGTATTTTTAATTTTAAGTGCATGATTTGTAAATGAAGTCGACTTTTAAAAAAAAAGTCTATAAGTCGGCAAAACTTCTATTAATTTCTTATGGTATATACGATTACATGATGATCTTTTAACAATAACCACATAATAAATTATAATCAGTTGGTTACCCCATCTTATTGGCAATTCTATTATAAATTCATTGTTCTTTCATGTCAGATTATTAAGATTCTTGTCACCAACTTAATTTATTAGAAAATCTGCTCATCTCGTCTGGAATAATTATTCAAGAATATATTAATAGTGTTGAAGCATACAATGTATTGTTCTTAATTTATTTATTCATTCATGTCAGTTTATTTAAATTCTATTTAACAATAAATAATTACAATAAATCATATCTCATTGTTTAATTTAGTAGAAAACTTATTCAAGAATCGATGAATAGTGTTCAACAATCAAAATTATTTTCCTTCATTAATTTATTCGTCAAACCGTATAGAGGCCGACAAATAATGTACATAATTTAAATATTCAAAAGTCTTTCAAGTAAGCCAGACACTTTTGGCAGACACTTTGATATCGTACATATATAGGTACACAAAGTTTAACTTATTAACATGATAATACATATTTATTTGTTGTTGGTACTTACGTAGTAATTTGTATCCAAAGAGCTTTTGTTGAAGAGCTCGAAAGTGATTTTTGCACTGCATTACATATAATCCTGCAGGCAATCAATGATGCTTGCACTCAAGTGTTTTACATTGCTGGTGAGAATAAATCCTGAAATTATTAGCACAAGTGGTGACCTGAAATGAAACGACACAACTTCATCTAATGGTTGTTTATGAAAGAAAAAAGAAAAAAATATTTAATGATTGTTGTCGCTCTCCATCTTTACTACAAGTTGTTTCGCTACACTGTAGTACATACAGACTAATGTGTGTTTGCTTTTTCAATAAAAATACCCATAATTTAAGGTATTCAATAAAGAGTTACACCTCATAACACGTGATCAATTTTACTTGTTTTTTTAACAAAGAAAATATTTTCAGATAATTTTTTTGCGACTGAAAATAATGTTTGTTTTATTTTTTTTCGTATATCATTATCATACAAATATTAATTAACATTAACGCCGACGAGAGCGCCATAACGATGGCCACTTATTGGACCAATAAAATTTGACTCCGCCATCGACACGACGAAGAAGAAGAAGAAGATACAAATATTTAGCCTCAAAATGATAGTTAGTTGACGGAGTGACGTGAGTGGAGATGAAGATATCAAAGAGCATATTGCATAGAGACACAGTCCTTAAGGAGATTTAGATCCGGTTTTGAGTGTGAAAGAAAGAAAGAAAAATCATTTATTCTGGCATAATAAAAATAGAATACATTATAAAGCGTCTAAAACTAAATAATATAAAATTGCATTAATAATGCCAGAAATGGTACGCATCTCAGCACAATACTGCAGCGCTATAAGCACCGAGTGTGGACATGTGCTCACTGGTGGATACCGTGCTTTCATAATTATGTGTCTTAGGGTCGACACACACCAAAAGCGCGTCGAAGCGAAGCGCAGTTTCAGTGTCATATGAATTTTAACTTTATTTTCATAACTATAATACTTATTATCGCATGAGAAACTCAAACGAGTCGCGCGGATGCCCGCGGCGCCGCGGGAATTCCGGCGAATTCCATAGTAGTAGTAGCGTAGAGTTTCTCATGCGATAATAAGTATTAAAGTAATAAAAATAAAGTTAAAATTCATATGACACTGAAACTGCGCTTCGCTTCGCTGCGCTTCGACGCGCTTTTAGTGTGTGTCGAGCCTTATGCATTGGGCACACGTTACGTTCTCTGTCGCTGTACTCTCTTTATTAAACTTCTAAACTCTATGACGATGTTACACAGAAGATATCGTCACTTCTACTATTATTATGACTCCAATGACGTATCCTTTGATACGTGACTTTTCACGTCACAATCATTTACTATGATTGTGACGTGACAATATTTGATATGATAGCGTTATAATTATAATATGGATACAATAGTTATACCACAGTTAAATGTGTATTTTAGAAAAAAAATATATTTTTTGGTATACACATTTATCATTTAGCTAATGTACGTATCATACGATGTAATAGAAATAACGGTAAGTATAACACTATTCTATTTTATTCTATTCTTATTGCCAGAACTGCAATATCCAGAACAAAATGTATTTGAACAATAAGATGACAAAAATTTGATTTGTTCGTCTCCCTATTGATCATTTACATTTATTGCCAGTTTTTGCCTTCAGCAATGAGTGACGGCGCGATCTCTAGCTGAGTCCAATACATGTCATGCAGAGTGCACACAGTCTAATGACGAATATGCAATCGTTATTGTGTGTGGACCGTCACTGTCTCTAAGTGATTGTAGACAATACACACGGTACATAGTAGTAAAGGGAAATCTCTTATCGAGTTCAAGTTGAGAAAAATATTGAGGTCCCGCTTCATGTTTTAAAAAACCGGCCAAGTGCGTGTCGGGCCACGCGCAGTAGGCTTCCGTAGCTAGTCGTAACAACATATTTCGACTTAAAAGGGATTTACTATCTTTATTAAACAAGTAACATCTTCATACAAGTCATTACTTTCAAAGGTTTTTGTAATTTGCACGAATTATTCTAAGTAACTGCATTTTACACTTTGGACCCCAATTACTCTAGAACTAATTAAGTTAAAGTAACCAGATAAATAGCGTCCTTCAGATAGGAAATGTTTGTAGTACACGAAACCAGCTAGCACGTATGACGAGATGTATGAATGTTAAGGAAGCGAAAGAAGTATGTAAGGAGCGAAGCACATGGCGTTCCATCGTCTCTGCCTACCCCCGTGGGATAAAGGCGTGATTTTATATATGTATTATGTATGTTTATTTATGTTTCAAGAATTTTGAACGAAATATTCTGAGTAACTGCATCTGACATTTCGGACCCCTATTCCTCTTGAACTAATGAAGTGAACTTATCCGCTATAGTTTTCCTTTAAAGTTCATTACATTTACTACCGACACAATTTTTTTCAGATTTTAGGATCCAGTAGTTTAGCTTTTAGAGGGGGGGGGACGCCCTACTCGAACAAAAATTTGCTCTTTAAAGTTAATTATCTCGCAACCGGATCCCTAAATCAAAAAACTGTCTTAGCAACCCCTAAACGTTTTTAAAAGTCCTATCTAACAATACCCCACACTATGGGGTAGGCGACAAAAAAAAAAACATCCCTACTTTACATGTAAGGGAGCTACCTGAAAAAAAAATATTTTTCCAAATTTTACTCTACGACTTTCTTTGTTTAGTTAACATACATGTTTATGCAAAATTTCAGTTTTCTAGCACCAACGGTTTCGTCGCTATGCCGTGGACAGACAGACGGACATGGCGAAACTATAAGGGTTCCTTGTAGGTACTACGGAACCCTAAAAAGAAAAAGAAACAAAGGACGATGCGGAATCTGCACATATCATCACGCCTATAGGTATTACCCAGCGGGGCTTACAACTGTGTATAGTGATATGATAGCACCAGTCCATTACATACAGACGGTTTCATGACTGACTTTGACTAATATGACACCCTGTAGTCATCATTGTGTCTGGCCCGTTTTTAAGCGATTCTAGAAAATGAAATGTATTTTCTTTTCTTGTTCAAGTTGAGAAAAATATCGAGGTTTAAAAGAAGAAAAAGAGTCAAAGGACGATGCGGAATCTGCACATATCATCACGCCTATAGGTATTACCCAGCGGGGCTTACAACTGTGTATAGTGATATGATAGCACCAGTCCATTACATACAGACGGTTTCATGACTGACTTTGACTAATATGACACCCTGTAGTCATCATTGTGTCTGGCCCGTTTTTAAGCGATTCTAGAAAATGAAATGAATTTTCTTTTCTTGTTCAAGTTGAGAAAAATATCGAGGTTTAAAAGAAGAAAAAGAGTCAAAGGACGATGCGGAATCTGCACATATCATCACGCCTATAGGTATTACCCAGCGGGGCTTACAACTGTGTATAGTGATATGATAGCACCAGTCCATTACATACAGACGGTTTCATGACTGACTTTGACTAATATGACACCCTGTAGTCATCATTGTGTCTGGCCCGTTTTTAAGCGATTCTAGAAAATGAAATGAATTTTCTTTTCTTGTTCAAGTTGAGAAAAATATCGAGGTTTAAAAGAAGAAAAAGAGTCAAAGGACGATGCGGAATCTGCACATATTATCGTACCTATATTTCCCAGCCGGGTTAACAACTGATTAACAACTGATGGCACAGTCCATTACATACAGACGGTTTAATGACTGACTTCCTACTTCTTCTTTCGTGTCAATGACTTTTTATGTTATACAGTTTTCGCCCAAAAAGCAGCAACGTCCACTTCTTTTTTAGTAGCTTTTATAAGATCTTGACGCGTGCACGTGGCAGGAGACAACGGGCATGATAGCAGGTGAGCTATATTTTGTGTAGGGAACCCACACTTACAATTGATGTTATTTTTACTTCCTACTGAATGACTATGACGAATATGACGATCTGCCGTCATTATTGTGTCTGGTTCTTTCGCATTATATTAATGTCTCTAAAGCTTCGGTTTCCTAGCATAGCGGTGTGGAATAATGCGGTCGTAAAGATAACGGTACAATGACGTCACTAGAACGTTGCCTATGTAAAATAAATGTAGTGGTTTTCTAGAGAGCGGTGAGCGACCTAACGTGTTACATATTAATCGTGTCACGGTAATAATATTACGGCCGCATTATTCCACACCGCTTTCCTAGGTAATCGAAGCTTTAGCGATTGTCTATAGTACTCTATAGCCGTGTATAGCCACAACGAGTAACCAGACTTACGGATAATTTCAGAAAATATTTGTATTTCCACACGATTTTTTTAATGGGAACCAAAAAGCAGTGTGGAATATGTTCGAATATCACGCCTATATTACACAAAGAGGTTAACTCAGAACCCCCTAAAAATATTATTGCTTGATCTGGGGATTGAACAGACGCCGTCCTGTCTAAAGCTTCGGTTTCCTAGCATAGCGGTGTGGAATAATGCGGTCGTAAAGATAACGGTACAATGACGTCACTAGAACGTTGCCTATGTAAAACAAATGTAGTGGTTTCCTAGAGAGCGGTGAGCGACCTAACGTGTTACATATTAATCGTGTCACGGTAATAATATTACGGCCGCATTATTCCACACCGCTTTCCTAGGTAATCGAAGCTTTAGCTATGAATACATCTTATTTGACGATAGTTTCAATACACATTCTGACAATGTTAATTCAAACCACATAAGGTTGCATTAAAAAGTTTATATTGTCAAAAGCGCTAAGGCTACATTAGAAAATCATTAGAAAAAATAATTTTCTATTTCTATTTTTTGTTGGTGAACGATTCCTGGTGAACGGCTGTTCACGCGTGATGCCATGACCAGGAGAAATAGGTATTAATTTTTAGGTGGCTGGGCGTCCGAGAGGATATTTAGATAAAAGTGCAGAATCTTCAGATATGTAATAATATTTTTTTTTTATCTTTGACATTTTGTCTAAATTAAACGGTGAATAGGGAAAGAAGGAAACCTTTCACGTCTAATTATATAAAACTGATATGGTATTACGTATTGCTATCATGATAAAAAACTGTTATGAATATGGAACTATGACCGATAAAAAAACTAAAGCTTCCCCTTATCAACATTTCGTCATCGACGTTGAAGTATTGTAGTAGGTAAGTATTCTACGCGAATTTAATATTCTTTTTTTAAACCAATGATAAAGTTCGCTATTGCCTTAGTTGATAACTCATTGCTTCTATTCTGTATGCAGTACTGTGTGGTCTAAGAATATGATTATTTAGGTTATTTTTGACACCTACCTACCTATTCTTTTTTCTTACTCTAATAGCAAAACTTTCACTTTCAAAGTTTTTAAGATATATCAGGTTTTTAATAAATATATCACATCTGTACATCGTATTTTTTTTTGTTTTTTTTTTAATATAATAATATATCACTTACTTGTCACCTGAGGTTCCAGCTGAAAATCAACGTTGCCAAATTTTACTGGCAACAATATGTTGAGCTGTGGCCTTTTAGGCACCATCATAGCATAGCAGGTCTGAGACATATGAGCCCAGTTGCAACTTGTATAATGTAGTATAAAGGCACTGTATTATTGTAATTATTCTGTATTTATTTTTATTACCTAGTTCCTAAATTCGATATTTTTTTATTTTGATTTTTAATTTTTAATAATGATTTGGTGTTCTAATAAATAATTTTTACTTTACTTTACTTTTCGATTTTGGACAAAGGATCAGCATTGCCATACAACGTGGCAATGCCGCCAGCCTTCTGGGCACGTTACCTGCGGTCGACATCGATGCGGACGTAACACGTGATTTTTTAAAGAGTTTTGGTTTATTTAATAATTTTATACTATTCTTTTATTCAATGTATATTTAGTTAGGCATTTATTTAATAAGTTTAAAATATTAAATTATACTTAGGTTAGTATTGTAAATATTTAAATAAAAGTTTTTCTTTTGTTATAAAACCATTTTCATAAACGCAATATTTCGTATAGCTATCAAACAAAATTCAAAACTTCACATACAACATACATAAGCGTGACGACACGCTTAGGTAGCCGATTGCTTGGAGCGTTTGGCGTGTCTATTATTAACGTGAATTGTTCTAAGACTGGGTGTGCTTGTTGAATTTGCTGGAGCATTGTACAGTGTTATTGTTTCAGGTGTTCTATAGATAGAACATTTTACATTAGAATGTTAAAACATCCAAATTATTATTATTTTTGTTTAGAAGCACGTGTCTAAAACAAAGATAACTTTATCGTTTACTCTCCATATCACCATTTCCGTATTTTGATAAACTTATAGATACGATCATCGCCTAACAACAGTTTATAAGTATAGTTACCTAACTTAAACTTGCAGTAAGGCTTCACACGTGAATGCACTAAGCGTGTATTCTAATAGAATCTCCTGCTTCGTCCCTAGCGCTGCCGAACTATCGATGGTTTTACAATCAATTTTTTTTATCTAAAAAAGGATGTTACTTTCGGACTAGTTTTTGCAATTGTCAGCATCAATACTACGCATAGCATCCAAAGAACACTTAAACAATATGGAGGGGAAATTAAAGAAAATATCTATGAAAATGAGACGACCAAAACTCGCAAAGGAGCAGAGGGGAAAGATTGTACCGCGCATTTGACAATTAGTTTTATATGACGTGCAAGAGCGTTGATCTTCCACATTTGGCAGCAATGCCTAGTCCTTTAGGTTTCATTGTCTAAGATAGCGTCGATATTTCATGCAAATACTACAATTATATCGTTACTATCGATAGTATTGCTGTTTACTATCGATACTTTTGTGTTTGCTGTCGCTATCGATATACTATCGATTGGCTATAAGTCACATTGCGAATACAAGTAGGGCAGCACGTGGAGTTAGCTGATGTGTGCCTATCAGTAACTACTAGTTACAGTAACAGCTTTAAATATTATTAGCTAAGAAGGCCCAGTTGCCTCTTGGAACCTTTTAGATAACATCACACCTATATTACTCAGAAGAGTGTGGCAGAGGTGTACAACACCCACATTTCACCCGTTAAGGTCCCATGGGATAGGGAGGGCCTATCGCCATCCACCGGGTAAAATTCAACTCCGTGCTGATAAAAAATTTCTGACAGAAAATCTCAAATAACCCGAGACCTCGTGGTCAGAACGCTTACCACTAGACCAACGAGGCATTCAACCTGTACCTGTATGGAACCTGTAGTTACTTAAAAAAAATATTGCTCTGTTGTAAAGGAGCCGAATTTTTCACACGCTTATATTAGCTTCACCTGTATGTATGTAACCGACTCCTTTGGACTCGATTTTGACCCACTTTAAACGGACAGATTTCATTCAAATTTTGCACACCTGTCTAAGATCGATGACAATGCAATAATTCGATAAAATAAATAAAAAAATAAAAAATAAAAAAAAATGCTCCAAATAAACCAAACTAAAAAGTAGAAAATAAATAAAAGTTTAAAAAACTAAAAAACACGCTTTTAAAGTACTAACTAAAAAGTGAAAAATAATTCCTAATATAAGCTGAAAATGGTAATGAACAAAAATACTAGTACATTTTAGTTAGAAGTACTGTAATGCGTGTTTTTTAGTTTTTTTATTTAAGAAAAATTTTGCCCTAACGGAGGGGGTGTGTAACGTCGCAATGCCGCTCCCACCGCCATCTTAAGCTGCGCTCCTCACTGCAGACCCCTGTGGGCTACAAATAGGAGGTACGGCCTTACTTGCCTACGGTCACCAGCGCCGAGTTAAGTGTCTCCTCAATCTTCGCTTCGCCAGGACTTCACCAAACCCACGAACCACTTACCTACCTACCAACCTATGCCTTGAGTCTACCATGTTAATTTAATCTAAATAACAATACCTTTGTTAATTTATCAATTTTTTTCTTTATTCTGCCTACCCAACTGGTCATTAGAAGACGTCGTTACAAAAAGTTATTTTATATGACATAAGTAGCAAAAACTTACATTTAGTCATAATTTTCTCCTTTTTCATCAGAAAGAAAGTTTCGGATAGTTTACCAGGGACTAACCCGTAACAATTGTTTTCATACAGAATGTGAAAACAATTTTAATGAAGTTGATTGTGCCTTCTTTTTAACTTATTAATTTTAGTACAGACTTTGCATGGCATAGATCGTAGATCGTATCAAATAGGTCGCCCTTCGACTTTACGTTGAGAGCTAGTAAAGGTCTACACCTCTACAAATCAAATTGAAGTTTCATTTTACAAATATTTACAATAACATAAATTTTATAATTAATATTTAGTTAAATATTTATATATAAGTTAATAATAAAAAAAAATAACAAATAACTATTTACAAATTTACAGGTGTCATTTAATTCCTATATGCAGCGATAGCCGAGTGGGAGACCTTAGGACTGCGAAGTTAAAGGTCTCGGGTTCGAACCCACGGCACACACCGCTCGTCTTTTCGAAGATAATGTGTGTATTTATCATATAAATTATCGCTCGCTAACGGTGAAGGAAAACATCGTGAGGAAACCTGCATGCCTGAGAGTGCCAAAAAAAGTGCTCAAGGGTGTGCTAGGTCTACCAATCCGCACTTGGCCAGCGTGGTGGACTATGGCCTAACCCTTCTCATCATGAGAAGAGGCCCGAGCCCAGCAGTGGGACATGTATTAAATACAGGGCTACTATTATTATATTTAATTCCTCCGCATCGACCTCGACTGCAAAAGGTTGCAAAAGCTGCATGTTCAAAAGGCTGAAAGGATTGCCACGTTGAATGGCAATGCTGATTCTTTAAGCATTAATTAATTAATTTATTAATAAAAAAAATGAATAATGAATAAAAAAAAAAAAATAATAATATTTTTTTTTTATTGTAATAAATATAATGAGTTTCATTTTTAATGGTAAAATAAGAATGTGTTTTCTAGCTAATATAAATGTTTTCACGATACATTTGCCTAAAATACAGTTTTTCACTTTTTTGTGAGCCTGTCTATCTGTTTTTATGGGCTAATCTTTTAAACTGACTGAACCGATTTTAATAAAATTTAGGTTAGCAGGTAACTGACCACAGATAATATAATACTAGTAGTGTTACACACACCTTCGCCACACCTTTCTGGATAATATAGGCGTGAAATACCACTTGTTCTAATATTATTTTATCATTTTAAACAACTTTATATTTAATTTTATATTTTTTTTACCAATTTGTTACTTGTCTTTTATTGTAACTGGATTTTTCTGCAGCTTAATTGTTTGTCAATGGGACAATGGAATGCATACTCACTCTAGCTTATTACATTTTGTACGCCTAAGATGGCAAAACATGTAGAACTATAATCCATATTTTACTATCCTGCATGCTAGCCTATATCTTATACTGTACACACGTGTTTGACAAAATAAATAGCTTTAAAACTCAATCTCGTCTTTATAAAGATTTTGGGGTGAATACTCCTATGTGCGCCGCCACCGCGAAAATTCTAAAATTCTGTCAGCAGAACATTATATTGCTTCGTATATTTTCCAACGCGTAGCCCACGTTAACCGTAGCAAGGTTGGCAGAGCCGACAAAATGGGCACTCACGTGGCACTAAAATGGATGCATTATATCAAGGAGGTCAATTAAATCACCCCGCCTATTTCATGTGACTGCTGACACGTGATCAGTGTACATTGATTTAAAGGATACGCTACTCAAATACTAATGGCGTTTTTGGTAAATGATTGATCTACGTCTTTATTAAAAATACTATTACTCTCTCTAACCGGCGAATGAATGTTAAGATAGCGAAAGAAGTATGTATGGGCGTGGCACATGCTGTTTCACCGTAGTTGCTTACAAAAAGCAGCGATAACCGAGTGGGAGACCGGAGGACTGCGTAGTCAAAGCTCTCGGGTTCTAACCCACGGCACACACCTCTGTCGATAGATCGTTAAGATTCGTCTTTTCGTAGATATGTGTGTATTTATCATATACATTATCACTCGCTAACGGTGAAGGAAAACATCGTGAGGAAGCCTGCATGCCTGATAGTGCCTAAAAAGTACTCGAGGTCATGTGAAGTCTACAATCTGCACTTGCCCGGCGTGGTGGACTATGGCCTAACACTTCTCATTATGAGAAGAGGCCCGAGCTCAGCAGTGGGACATGTATTAGATACAGGGCTGCTATTATTATATGCATTATATTCTCATTAACCTAGAGTGTAATGGTAGTTCAATGGCAAGTATATAAAAATGTTAATTATAGTACAGGGTATGTGAGGAATCCTAAAATGTACATTCACATTTTTAGTACGCATAACAACAATCTTATCAACAGATTGATACTATTCAGAGTCTCACAGATAATGCATGTTATACCTAATAATAAATAAAGTCAAGATTTTATTATTTTTCTAATTTTAAGAAATGGATGCCTGTATGTAAAGTAGGTTGACGGCGTATGTTTGGTTTGACAGCATTTCTTGACATTAATATAATCCCACCCACACGCCCACCACTATGACTCCTGTGACGCCAGGATCTACAGCGGTAACCAACTGAAAGGCACCGTGCATGACAAAAAGGGCAATCCCAGGGAAAGTTAAAATTGTCTTGGAACCCGCAACGAATTTAAATCAGAAGTTTATAGTTGGAGTTGGAAAGTATGTATCTTTGACATTAATAGATGTTTAAAAATTGGAATTTTAAAAAATCTCGCTAATATTTTTAAGTGAATGGCGCTTCGGCCCATTTTGTCTAGTGCCAGATAAAATTTAAGCTAGTAACGGAATATGCTTATCAAGGAATTATCAAGAAACGGGCCCGTATACTTTGAGACTTATGTGAAAGCTCATGTGAAAAATATTACGATACTAAATAGTTTGAGAAACTTTTTATACCAAAAATGTATCTCCCTGAAATTTCAATTTCAGTTCAGAAATATTTTTTGTTATAAAGGTTTGCCATAATATGTTATACTATTATTATATTATCTGTGGTTATACTTAATTTATTTGAATAAATTATTTATTATATAATTATATATAGATTCTAAGAATGCATTAATTTATAATAATCTTCAGATAAATAAGGCAATAAAAGTTAATTCATTTAAAGCATTTACTGTAGTATATTGTATAGCATTGTGTTGAGGAAAAGACATAGCAAAATGAATTGACCCAATTCTATATAATTATACAATATTAATGAGCATTTTATTATTAGCTGAGTTTGTTGACCGGGAAGAGATTAATTAAGTAGGTTTTTCAGAGACTAAATAATAAATATGTTATGTTATGGAATCGTAATTGAAATGAAAAGGTTTTACAAGTTTTTACTATATACTAATTTAACCATTAAAACCTGAACATGAAAAACTATGGTTTTTAACTAGTTTAAATGTATAAATTATAACTTTTAATTTGTTTTATCTACACCCATGCTATAAATCCTCTATAAACGTTCTTGAAACAGTTAGCTAATTGCCGACATTAAAACAGCCAGTGTCATAATAACCATTATAACACCCAAACGGGTGTTATAATGTTGTACTGAAATTCATTATGCAACTCCTTTTTTACTCATCGAACAGCCACATTCTCATGGCATCTTTATGAATTTCAAAAAAAGAACATGTCATGCACGCGCGTTCACTACCACAGCGCCGTAATTTAAATAAAAACTTATTCGAATTTTTTAATTGACGTCGTATCCCGCCATTTTTTTTCAATAATAGTATTGAAAAAATACTTTTTAATAATAATTGTACGATCCAAAATGTAAATAATTATTACAATAAATAATTATATTATTACCTATACATAGTTTTTTTGTATTAGATACTCACTAATTAAACTTTCCATGAATTTACATAGAGTTCTTACAACACTGTACCCTAATACCCTATGGTTTCAGAACATTTATAGAGGATTCATATCATGGGTGTAGATAAAGTATATATATTATTTATGCAACTGTTATAATTAGGTATTAAAACACTCATGTGATACTATTATCACACTCGGCTTCGCCTCGTGTGATAAACCCACACTCGTGTTTTAATACCCCTCATTATAGAACAGTTGCATAAATAACTATTACACTTTAGTGTTTCACTTTATTTATTATATTTTACAATCATTATATATATATGAATTAAACTGCCTTGCTAGTCTAGTCACTCACTGCGAGGTCTCCGGTTCGATTCCCGGTCGGGCCAAAGTGTAATTTGAGATTTTGCCGTAAGGAATTTCTCATATAGCAGTACATTGGTATTGTCCCCAGTGGATGGTGAAAGGCTTATCCCCTATCCCCTGAGACCTAAATCATAACAGGTGAAGTGTGGGTGTTGTACATCTCTGCCACACCCTTATAGGTAATATTAGCGTGATGTTATTATGTTAAATTAAAATCTACTGTATCACAATCAAAACAAAATTCATTGATTTTGTAACAAAAATTCATCAAAACAAACAACATTTTTTTTCAAAAATTAGACAACGGGTCTGAATCGCGTAATTATTATAAAGGTAAATAAATACCTATGCTCGACGCTTATCGTCATCTTGGAATCCGGTAATAAGCAAGTGCAGTGTTCGGCGAACAAATGATACGCGTAAACCATCTGATACCGTTAGTATTGTGTGTCGAACTACCGACGGTTCCAAACTATATAAAAATAAAAATTGTGACGACCAAGTGAGGGTAGTGGACAATATCCGCGCTTCGATGTCGAGCATAGGTATTTATTTACCTTTATAATAATTACGCGATTCAGACCCGTTGTCTAATTTTTGAAAAATGTTCTCAAATCGCGAAAGTTTAAAAACATATAACATTTTTTTTTTCATTTATGTTAATTATATATTTAGTTCTAACAAAACTACCTATTAGTACGAAGGTTTCCTAGTATTGACAATGTTAGAAAGCAATTCCTTCCTAACATTGTTACTTAATAATGAGGACAAAACAGAAAAACACCATTGCCCCGATTTCATATCGCAAATATAAATAGCAGTTCGTTGAACTGAAAAATCAAGTTGTTTACTGATTTCAAAATTTATTTTGCATACAGGGTGGCACGACATAGCGCCATTTATTGAAATCACAGATTCTGGACGTGGTAAGTGTTCTAATACTAAGAACAGCCAAACATGTTCTGAACCTGAAGCGGGGTTTGGACCCGCGACTATAGGATTCCACCCTATCGCTAGTGTTCATCAATGCAACATTTTTATTGATTTTCATTAGTCATGTTGGTTGCTACCTTCTAATATGTAGTAGCAGCCCAGTATCTTATTCATGTCCCACTGCTGGGCTCGGGCCTCTTCTTATGATGAAAAGGGTTAGACCATAGTCCACCACGCTGGCCAAGTGCGGATTGTAGACTTCACAATCCCTCGAGTACTTTGATTGCGCTCTCAGGCATGAAGGTTTGCTCACGATGTTTTCCTTCACCAAGCGATAATTAATTATAAGTTAAATACAGACATATATCTTCGAGAAGTCGAATCTTAACGATTTATTGACAAAGGTGTGTCCCGTGGCTTCGAACCCGAGACCTTTGACTTCGCAGTCCTACGGTCTCCCACTGGGCTATCGCTGCTATTCATCTTCAAATATGTAGGTTTAATACATGAAGTTGTTTCAACGCGTTAGTGAGGGATCGTGATGGATACTAAAGCCACTAAAGCCACGGTGGAAGGTTTAGCTTACTTCCCTGCTGCCCAGACCGATTAAGGGTAGCAAGCGAGTACTGAACGGATATGGTCAAGCTACAATGTGTGACTTGACACCGATTTAATTCACATTACAGACTTCCCAAACAAATCTTCAATATTAGTATTTTCTTGGAAATATTTTCCTAGCACGTTAATTCGTCCGTGACGGCTTCGCCAGCCAAACAAGGATGACGTCATGTGTGAATGAGTATATTATGTCGGCCGTCGGCCACGTGCCCGCGAGCACGTGTCGAGATTACAATGCAACGTCATGATGTTATTTTTGGTGATATTTTTTGGTGCTAGAGCTTTTTGAGACTGACTAAGAATGTTGGGATACCTAAGACATGAAGTCATCCGCCAAAATGCTTTTCAAAATCGGTACAAAAGGGAATTAAGAGCAAAAACTTGTTCGTTTAGGTCATGGTGAAGACTGAGTTATGCATGTGTGGGTTACATATTTAGACGGCGTACCCCTAAATAGTGTCTTAACCTACCCACTATTTGGGTATGTAACTCACATGTCCATAACTGGTGTAGTCAGTCTTCACTGAGACTTACAAGGTGTGCCCCCTCAAAATTGTAAATAAATGTTTTTATTTATTTATTTATTCATTGCATCTTACAAGCTTACAGAGGTTACATCCAAAACGCTTACAAGTTTAGTGTTTTGTCAATATAAAACATTAAAAAGTATTTAAATAAAATTAAATTATTTACAAGCTTGTTTCATTTTACAAAAGATTTTTATTACATAAAGTAGAATTTTAATGCCTAGCCCCACCACAGGCCCAAATTAAATAAAAAGTGTTTTAACAATTGTTCATAATGTGTTCGTTACTGAACATAATCAACAAAAAACTGTACGATCAAATGTCGCAAGAAATTTGAAAAAAAGGGGCGTGGCTTGAAACAGTAATTTTTAGCCCCGCTACCTTGTAAGCTGTGATAAATCGTTTCTAAATGTACAAAATTACTGGTCTATAATTGTACCAGGTAACGTACAATTATTAACAGACATTTTGTACTTATAATTTCGTTCCACCTATAATTAGAAATAACACCAATAGTCGTTATCACTATGTCTTGATAAATATCGAAAGTAAAATTAATAAGTCGACTCTGACGTCACTGTTTTGATAAAATGTATTTAACATGCCTTCAACATTTTTGCCATCCGATGGCATATCAAAAACCCTATTGTACCTTAAACCTGTGACATATAGGTACGTAAGGATTATGATAGAGAAAATTAATAAAATGTCGCTCCAAAATTCATGAACCAAATGCCCAACATACTGTTAGGCATTTGTCATAGTGGGCTCGTCGATTGGCGGGAAAACAAATAACTGTTTCTTGCCACGCCACCATTTTGTCAAATTTCTTGTGAACCTTTAATCTTTTTTTTTTTGGATTATGTACAGTACGAACTCTTTATGTAGTGGGGCTAGGAATTACAACACAAATAAGTTTTGTACATAAAGACCTAATGTCAGATTTATAGCTCGCTATTATAGCTCTGTTCTCTGCTCTACATTCCCGTATTTCTCTATGCATCCTTCCAAAATACCAACGTCTCTCTGCGATAAACTCAAAAACTACTAAACTGATTTGTCATGCGGTTTTCACCAATAGGTAGAGTGATGTATTAGAAAGCTGATGTATTACAAAAGATTCGTGCACGAATGTGTGTACTATATTAATCCAGTTGTATGCTTAGACAATTAAACCAAGAGAACTAGTCATTGTTAGGGGTTCCCCGCTACTCGTCATATAAAAATAGGTCTAGGAACTACAATCTACTTTCCCTCCCCTTTCCCGCGAGTTTTGGCTTTCATTTCCTCTCCATATTGATTAAATAATATTTGGTTGAATAAGGCATTAGGTACTTTTGTAGCAGTATTGTGTTATAAATCATTGAGTTGCATGAGTTATCCTGGCAGGGTCGCCATATAAGTAGAAGAATGATACGAATAACCACTTTAATAAATACTTTGATTTATTAAGATGTTCACAGTGATCCTTACACTATTATAATACTTTACAGAAGATCTACTTGACCCACTTGTTACTAAAACAAACACTGTTAGACTATTAATAACATGTGCTTGATCATTTCTTGACCTATAAGTTGCACAATGCGATAGGAGAGATAGATAACCTATTTGGATCTATAACTTACAAAGTTGTCTTTATGAAAGAGCTCTAAATTTATAGTGGTTTAGCAAAGAGACAAATATTCTCTCTTTATTCTTATATTCATTGGACTATGAGAATGGAAATGCATGGAGAGCAATACAAAAACCATGAGAGATAATTCAGGAATCGACCAGCATAAATAAATTTAGTGCTAATTTAGATAAATGCGGTTGTGTTGAATAGTGCTCTCAAACAAAAAATAAATTATAGTGGCTAAAGTGAATAATAATACAACAAAGTTACATATAGTGAACATTTAAATCATAATTAATGTAATTAACATTATTTATAACCATAAAGTGTAGTGATTTAATAAGAAAAACAGTTTAAATTGTGCATAACAAATTGCGAGCAAAAGGACATTATTAGTGAGTACCCACTTTTACCGCACGGGGACATTTATTAGCGTGCGATTCCTACACCAAAACTTTATTAGTGTGCTAAAACATTTATTTGTTTGGAATAAATTAAATTGATCATTTTACACCTATACTACCATAGTTGCGTTACTATTATGTCTGGAAAAGATTCAACTCCGAATCGAAATGTGTCTCAAAGCAGGGGCAATAAAAGACCAGCTGTTGCCTCTCCATCGCCACCTGCAACTTCTCGCGATACAGACGAGATTCGCCTGCTTATAAAAGACATAATAAAGGATGAATTTAGCGATATGCTATCGGAATTTAATAAAAGTATTGTGAGCACAATTAGCAAACAATTGGATCCAGTCAAAAAAGAAATACAAGATATGGTAACATCAATGACATTCATAAATAATAAATTCGAAGATTTTGAGAAAATACTACATACGAACAAGAAAACTATTTTAAACCTGGAATCTGAAAACATAGAACTTAAGAACAAAATTGGAAGTCTTTCAGTTCGAATTGATAACTTAGAGCAACAATCCCGATCTAACAACGTTGAAATACAATGCCTGCCTGAAAATAAGAACGAAAACTTATATAACATTATTACAAAGCTTGGCACAACAGTAAGTTGCGAGATCAATGAAAAAGATATCCTACATTGCACTCGAATAGCTAAGTCCAATCCATCCAGTGTACGTTCTCGATCCATTGTAGTCCAACTTGCATCACCAAGATTGCGCGACCAACTTCTTGCGTCGACGATCAAGTTTAACCGAAGCAATGCTAGTGAAAAATTAAACAGTACACACCTCGGATCTACCGGTAACAAGACACCCATTTATATAGCTGAACACCTGTCTCCATCTAACAAAGCCCTCCATGCAGCGACCAGAATAAAGGCTAAAGAAATGAACTATAAATACGTATGGGTGAGAAATGGCAGAATATTTGCAAGAAAAATCGACGGTGCGGAATACATATGGATTAGAAGTTTGAATTGTTTAAGTAAAATTGTTTAATTAAAATTAGTTGTTAAGAATATTGCATGTACAGGTTAGTTAAACATTTTAAAATTCTATAGTTTAAATATCTATTACCAAAATTGTAGAGGACTGCGTACTAAGACAAATCAGTTTTATCGCAATTTATGTTGTCAGAACTACCAGGTCGTTATATTAACAGAAACGTGGTTGAATAGTGATGTGCTTAGCAGTGAACTTTTTGATAGTCGTTTTATAGTGTATAGACGTGATAGGGAAACAACTGGCTTTCATAATCATAAGGATGGAGGTGGAGTACTAATCGCCGTGTCGAAAAAAATTAACTCAAAACGTATTGACAACTGGCAGAGTAACTGTGAGGATCTCTGGGTAATAGCCGACATTTCAATCGCCAAACAGTCGCGACAAATAGCACTCTGCGCGATATACTTACCTCCACCTTTATGTACCGCTTCACTTGATTATTTCATTGAACGCTGTAATATTGTATTGGATTCAACAGATATCCCAATATGCATTATAGGAGATTTTAATTTGGGTTTAATGAACTGGGATACTAGAGCTGTTAATGAGTCATTACCTAGTATGTATCAAGGAATGTTGGATTTCATAGATGTCGCTGGGCTAACACAGTTCAACCACATTAAAAACTGTTCTGAGCGCATTTTGGACTTGGTCTTGTCTACGTTGCCTACCTGTTCAGTGAGTGAGTCTGCCAGTGCGTTGACAAAAATTGATAAACTGCACCCTCCCCTGGATATAACTTTGCCTTTAGTAAAGGAATGTTGTTTACCGTATAGCAAACTGACCGCACGACCTAACTTTCATAGGGCTGATTACGAAAAGATTAAAGAGTTTTTAAAGGAACAGGACTGGTACCAGCTGTTCTCGAATATTAGTGACGTAAATGACATGCTGACAATATTCTACGATGTCCTGAGTAAAGCTATTAATAATTTTGTGCCTAATTGTAAGCCGTTAAGTGATCGATACCCAATTTGGTTCAATAAGTCACTAATCAAAACACTAAAAGAAAAACAAAAACTAAGAATTCGTTACAAAAAATACAAGAATCCTATGGACGAGATTGAGCTTAAATTAATTTCAAATCGGTGTCAAAATTTAGCAAAAGACCTTTATAATGCCTACATATCTAAACTAGAGGAACAAATTAAAATTAATCCTAAGCTTTTTTGGGCTCACGTAAAAGCGATACGCGGTGGATCAAGTACTTACCCTATGACCATGACTGACGGACAGACTAAAACATCCAATGGCTCAGACATATGTGATCTCTTTGCTAACCACTTTTCTTCGGTCTACACTCACGATGATAAAGATATTAAATATAGTTTTAGTAGCTTAAATGACATATCAAATAACAGCCAATGCCTAACCAACCCAGTCTTAGATAAAAACAGTCTACTTAGAAAGTTAAAAACGCTAAATATAGGAAAAGGGGTCGGTCCAGACGGCATACCACCAATATTTATCAGAACATGCGCATCGGAATTAGTCACTCCTCTTTTAATTATTTATAATTCATCTCTTATATCCGGTACTTTCCCATCTGAATGAAAAGCAGCTAAAGTTGTTCCTGTACATAAATCAGATAGTAAAGATAATATTAAAAACTACAGGCCAATTTCAATTATCTCAACTTTTGCAAAGATATTTGAGTCCTTGATTTGCGGCCATTTACAAAGTCACTTTAAGTCTTATGTTAGTGATCAACAGCATGGCTTTATAGCGGCCAGGTCAACAAGCACAAATTTAGTGACTTTTACAGAGTCTTTAATGCAGGCTCTTGATACAAATAAACAGTTTGATGTTATATACACTGATCTAAGTAAAGCTTTCGACAAAATGTCACACGCTATACTAATGTTCAAACTGACTGCCTACGGAATCTCGGGACCTTTTCTAAATTGGATTGAATCATATCTGTCTAACCGTAGATTTAATGTTGTCGTAAATGGTTTCCAATCTACAAATCGTGATATTTCATCTGGAGCGCCACAAGGCTCGCACTTGGCCCCGATACTGTTCAATATATTTATAAATGATTTACCATATTGTTTTAATAATTCAAGATGTTATATGTACGCTGATGACCTAAAGTTTGCAAGGACAATACAAAGTTTTGATGACACAAAACTCTTGCAAGATGATTTAAACAGAGTAACGGAATGGTGCAAAAGTAACAAAATGGAACTGAATACCAGCAAATGTTACCATGTAAAGTTCACTAGAAAGGTTAACAATATAACATCAGAATACTTTATTAATGGTAACAAAATTCAAGAAGTAGAAACAATCAGGGACCTAGGAGTAATTTTTGACAAGAAAGCCACCTTTTTGCCCCATCTAGATAACATTATCAAGAAAGCATCTAGGATGTTGGGTTTCCTAATGCGTAATTCTAGAAGTTTTAAAATCAGCAAAACAAAGATTATGTTGTATAACTGCATGGTGCGCAGCATCTTGGAGTACTGTTGTGTTGTATGGCGACCTCACTATGCTGTGCATATGCTGCGACTGGAGCGCGTTCAGAAACGTTTTCTTTGGCACCTCGCTTTCTGCGAGGGGAAATCTAAACTGTTGTCATCGTACAACACACGTCTGAAGTACTTTGGGATGCAACCACTGTCAGTTCGCAGAGAAATAACGGATGCTTTGTTTGGCTTCAAACTTCTCCGTAGTCATATTGATTGTCCTCCCCTGCTGCAATTAATAAATATACGGGCCCCATCTAGATATCCTAGAAACGCTCTTACGCCCTTATGTCCACCATTACGTAAGACAGTTTTAGGTGCAAACTCGCCAGTTCCCAGAATATGTAAAGTTTTAAATAGCTGTAGTGACATAACAGACATTTATAATGATAGTCTTAAGCAATTTCACCGAAATATTGTTAATTGCCATAGTTAAGTACAAACACAATGTAAAAAAAAAAATGCATAATTTCAAAATTTTTAAACGTATTAATTTATTTCCATTTTAGATTTAATTTAATTTATTATTGGAAGTGTATTATATAACTGTAATATTACTAAACTTCCATACTTAAGATAATTATTATTCCTAATTTTTACTAAATATTATTTTTTATTATTTTGTGCATGCGGTGTTAATCTTTAAGTAATTGTTACACTTATGTAAGTATTTTAAGTTAGTAAATATTGAAATCACACAGTGTAAACAATTGTTGGTTAACCATAAATAAATAAATAAATAAATAATGATGATGATTATGTTAAATGCCTTTTGCAAATACTGGCAATCTACCCAGAAACCCTTTAATCCATAGCGACATACTTCTAATCGTTAGATAGTGCTATAAGCCAGATTGGGGCTAGATCAAAAGAAAATTAAACATATACCATTTTCCTTAACGTTAAGTGTGAAAAGATCTTAAACAAGTTATTTCTGCAATGCAGTTGGGTTAGTCGGCCTCATTGTGTATTTTATAGCGAGCCGATAGCGGCGATGAATCGTCGACCTCGCAAATCACGTGCATGGGCGTCTGGCTAGTTGGCTATCCGGCCTCGCTGTCGTCGGGCCTTCCACATGGACCACGTGAGGACTGACTAAGCAAACAAACCAAGTAATTGAAACTGATTGTAAGCGTAGTTCTGTTGCGCCTGGCTGTAATTATAATATTTTATAAAAAGGAACCCAAGAAAGGGGCGTTCGAACACTATTGTATTGTATTTATGTATTATTTATTATTTATATAGTATTAGTAGTATATCATGATTCATTATACAATGAAGTAATTACTTTTACTTATATATTATGCACCTACCAATTCTGCCCCATCCTAAGGATTGATTGGTAGAAAATGCCTTCGGCATTATGTCCGCCTTTGTCACAAATTTTGTGCAAGGAGTTTTTAAATAAATAATCGAAATTAATTTTCTCTTAAAGTATCAGAATAAATAGAAATTTTCATTTGAATAAGGATACTGTGGAGTTTATTTAACAAAAAATATTAGATTTGTCACTAACGACATTTTGGAATCATTAGATATTAATGAATTTATTATTTATTTTTATTTAACTGGCACTGCAGACTACTGATTCGTTAAGCGCAGTAATAATTTAGATTAGATTGTAATGTTGGTGTTATGGTAACTGTCAAATGCGGTTGGTATCTAATTGCTAAACCTTGATATCACGTGCCCGCTGGTTACTTTGATTTGTCAGTGCATTGGTTATTAAAATATTGAATTATAATTATTTATTCAAAACTTAAGCTTCTTAAGGTAAATAATACGGAAATTGTGAGACTTGGAATTGCAATACGTTTTTTGAGTTATTTGTAACTCCTTTGATGAAATCGGATCTTCTAGAATATATCCGTTTTCCTTCAAAATAAACGCAGATAAAATCATAAGATACGAGCAGCTGCTTATATCTTACTAGGTATTCCTACGAACATTATTTATTATTGCATCACCAACTTTTTCTGGAAAATTACTGTGTCTGACAATTTTTACCACTAAATTGATGCATTCGAAAGGTCACGGCAGAGTATAAGACAGTAGTTTACATCGTAGAAATCACGTCACGGTGTGGTTAAAAAAAACAAACAAACCTTGAATGTACTCGCGCACGTGCTCTGTTTAGATTTATTGTCACATGTTTTCAAATACTTCCGGTTAACCTCATTCTGCAGTCATCAAAGATTTGTTTATAATAATAAATAATAAATAAATATGTCACAACTCACACACAACGCCATCTAGTCCCAAACTAAGCAGAGCTTGTACTATGGGTACTAGAATAACTGATACTAATACATATATACTTTTCTTTTGTAAATACATACTTATTATACATAATAACACCCAGACTAAGACAAACCCTCATGTTCATGCACACAAAGATTTGTCTTAAGTGGGAATTGAACCCACGACCTCAGCGTTGCAGGCAGGTACACTACCCACTCCGCCATCCGGTCGTCATATAAATATGACTAGTTAAATTTATTTGCAACTCACCCGTGACACGCCACCCCAGTGTATTTAGCCGGGGGTAAAATAAGGGTCGAACGGTTGTATAGAACTCCGTCATTCATGAAGGCTGAAGCACGAAATTTCATATACTTGAAAAAATAAATGAACTTCTAAAACAAAGTTTACCTCACAGAGCTTCCTTTAAAGTAGAAACATCTACAAAAAAAAAAGCATTTATTACCAACGAAAAGTACAGTTTTTGATTGTCCATTGGCCCCACACTAGGCAAGCCTGTCCTGTGAGTGCCTATTACGATTACATCAGAAGATTTTTACAAGTGCTCGGTCGACATCATAAAGCAAAAGGCAAAAAAAAAAAAACACTCCAATTGTTGCAAAAGTATAACCGTCAATTCTTCTCATCTTGACATCTATTATCTCTGGTTTCCGTACAGAAATAACAAGAGTATAATAATTAAGGGTTGTCAAAGTTAGAAGGAAGTTTATATCAAACGCAATAGATGGCGCCACGGTAACAGAGAAAACGTATGCCACGAACTCACGGGTAACAGCTAGTAATATAACATTGTGATGGGAATTGACGCCACATATGGAAATAAACTTTCATATTCTAAGAAACAGCTGAAAAAGATATGGGACCGGCAGGATTTGAAATTGGACCTCACTGCACACCGGGCAGCCGCTTCAGCCATACAGCATACAGCTTACCAGAACCCTAAATTTCTCAACTGTATGATACGTCAAAATAGCTAAATGCTTTAAAAATAATCAATTTAGAAGTTACAACTTTCATATTATTAAGAAAAAGCATATTTATTAAAAAAAATGCAACACCAATTGAACATGCGTACGTAAGTTGACTAGCATACGTAACACTCACGTGACGCTGCAACTAAGTAAACCTATACTCCGCCAATAGTAAACATAGATAAGCGCCGGATAAGAAAATGTGCACCTTGTGTTACACTCGACACGATTGACTACATCAATTTAATAATATTTATCGAACGAAGGGCAGCTTATTGATCTGATTAAACTGTTTTTTTCTTATTTTCGAAATAATAATAGCAGCCGTGTATCTAATACATTGCTAGGCTCGGGTGTCTTCTCATGATGAGAAGGATTAGGCCATATTCTACCTCGCTGGGCAAGTAGCTAGCTTGGTAGACACCTCGAGCACTTTTAAGAAACTCTCAGTGGTTTCCTCACTATGAATTACCTTCATCGTTAGCGAGCGATAATTTAAATGATAAATACACACATATCGGTCTCGGGTTCAAACCCACGGCTCACATCTCTGACAATAAATCGTTGAGATTCGTCTTTTCGAAGATATGTGTGTATTTATCATTTAAATTATCGCTCGCTTACGGTGAAGTATAAGTACATCGTGAGGAAACCTGCAGGTCGTGTGAAGTCTACCAATCCGCACTTGGCCAGCGTGATGGACTATTTCCTAACACTTTTCATCATGAAAAGAGGCCCGAGCCCAGCAGTAACACATGTCTTAGATACAGGGCTGCTATTCGCGAGTTCACCAAAGTGAATTGGCTAATCCTTTCACCACAATGGCAAGTCAAAATAAAATTTGACTCAGCCATCGACACGACGAAGAAGAAGAAGAAGGGCTGCTATTATAAAGAGAACTAGAATAGTCCCTGGAAACATGATATTAAGTTCAATCTCCAAGTACTTAATAATGATCTGAATAGCCGTAAAGATTCACGTGCTGACTGACACGTGGCACGCGTGACAGTAATGATGTCCTTACCGGTTCTTAAATTTATCTAATGACGGCACGCTACCGTGATAAGATAGTTGTGTAAAAACCTTCTGTTAAATGTCATTGGAAAAAACCGTAACAATAATAATAGACTGCGATAGAGTAGCACAAAATTTATTATAATAAAATTGTGCCATTTAAATTAAATAAAAATTAAAAAAAAATAATTTAGTAACTTAGGTCAAAATTAAATTACTCATTCATTAGTCTCTAATTTTATATCTAGACTAGATTGTAATCTTGATGAAGTATCTAATTGTTTAGACACATAATAAAAAGAAATTAAATCAATATGTTAGCTTTAAGTTTATTTACTAATGCATGCTTCACGAAAATATTGTAACTTAAATATCTACCTATCTTCTAACCTGTGTTATTTTTGTTTTTGCTCATATCCGAATGTTTATTGTGAATGCTGTGTTTGCCGATTGATATTGTGCACCTATACTGCCTATACCTTGTTATTTATGCTTGAAGTATTTGTAAGAAATGTGTAATTATTGAAGTCGAACCTATAGATAACTAAAAAATTTAAATTAAAATAAACTTACTAATCGCTCTTTATGATTACCCGCTAACAGTTGGACTGTGCCTCATAGCTTATACCTACTAAAAATAAATTCAATAGAGACAAATTGCAAAGTGTTTCTTTTGGCTTCCATGATAAAATATCCCGGTACACGTGACCGAATTGACGGATGTCGTCAACTAATTTGCGACGCGCGTATTTATTTGATGTATTGTAAGGTTTGGAAGGGGCCACGTTGTATGAATACAAAAAAATGGTATCTTTTCGAAGTATCAAGAAATTAATGACATGCTTAATTTACTCACGTTATCTACCTCGATGGTCTAGTGACTCTAGTGGTTAGCGCATGCGAGGTCTCGGGTTCGATTCTCGGGTCGGGGAAAGTATTAATTGTAAACTTGTCGTCAAGAAATTTATAGAATCTTCTTCGTCGTGTCGATGGCTGAGTCAAATTTTATTTTGACTTGCCATCGTGGTGAAAGGATTAGCCAAATCGCTTTGGAGAGCTCGCGAATTGCCCAGGGTGCGCCGGACGTAGGGAATCGTTGTGTACGTCACTCGGGGAGGCTCCTTTCATGCACCCCTTTCATGCATCAATTTATGGAATGAATTTAATTGAATGTAAATAGGTACATACTAAGATATACCGACTATAGGTTTGGCCGACTGGTCGGCAGCTATGAAAATGGCCAGGCCGATCATTATTTTTAGCTAACATATCGATAACAAAATTCTATATTACCTACTAAATAGCTGTTACATATATTTTGCGGTTTCTATATGAAAACAAATTCAAACTAAAACAATGAACTGAGCAGGTGCATAATTTCGCAACAATAGCAGAACAAGTAATTAATCGAGCATAAATTATAATACTTAATTAGTTCCTTGTTACTTAATATCTACTAATAAGTTGTAATAACAGTTTTATTGTTGGCAACCTTTAATTACAAAAGATGTTTAGATGTTATAGGTTATTTTATTGCACTATTCATAGGTACTAAAAGCAGATTCATAATCAACCATAATACTATTATTGTATAGACATTTCAAAACACTAAAGTCTAAATTCGCTTGTTTTATCAACAAATGTCAACCTTATCAACTTTGACAATTGCAAAGGAAATATTTTTTGACAGTATCATAAACAAATTAAAAAAAATCTTAACTCACCGCGAACAATTTTTTCTATGCCTCCCTTTGGGCCAAGATTGTCGGGTGCCGGCAGATAAAACCCTTCTGCCCGCCAGCACTGGATCCCGGGCCCTTCAAGCCTAGTCCGACTGCTGGTTAGCCTGCTGTCCTGGGCGCACCAGAATGCGTGCGAGATGCGTGCCATTTTTGGTATTATTAATAAATAATGATAATTATTTAGTTTTAGACGCTTTGTAATGTTTTTTTCTTATCCCAGAATAAATTATTCTTTTCTTCTTCTTTTTTCTGTTCTTCGCAGAGCTCTTTCACTTCCTGGTTAGTCTTAATCCCATCTACTGGTGGATCAGCCTTCATATTTATACCGTCATTATATATTTTTATACCGGCTCAGCGGCTCGCAACAGGCGCCGTTTTTTGTTTTATTTTAAAAAGTCTATAGTATTGCCGTGTTTTAAGTCCACAAGTGATATTATAATAGTTTATTGGACAGTTTGTATAAAAAAATATAACAAACCTAGTCATTTTGAATTATACCAAAGATTGTAATAGTTCGTTATTGTAATAGGTAAGCATTTTGTTAGCTCTTTAGAATCTTAGCATCTGGTCACTCAATGCCCATTAAACATGGGCATTGAGTGACCTGATACTTGATGACTTCGGCCAGCCACGGGATCACTATCCAGGAATTAAAAAAACACAGACCGATTGCCAACATGTATTGTTGCGTTATTATTGAGAATACGGGTTACTCACGTTATTTTAGCCGGGATATGCCGACGAAACGCGATTAATCGCCCCGTTGATGAATCTACTTAATAGATTCGAAACTAGTCGGCAAATAACGTGAGTAACCCGTATTCTCAATAAAAATGTCTTCACCTCACGTTGGTTTTAATAATATTTCGTATTGTTGCTTCTGAAAATTAAAAAAAAATACTAAAAGAACTAAGCAAGCAAATTGAAAAATAAACAAGCACCGTTATAAGTGCATTTCTAATTACTATCATAAATATAATGCATAAGTGGGAATAACAAGCCGCATCAATGTCAACAATAAGAGCAGACCTCGTTTGGAGGTCGATGCATGCAGAACTTCCGTGCGTTCGCCGCGCGTTCACGTTGCGTGGCCCGTGATCGTTGTACTAAGAGATCGACTGCCGTTGTTTAAATAAAATATTGTCACGTGTTGAGAGGGTGCCAGATCTTTCATCTTGACCACCGTTTTACATAGATATAGAGTATTCTAGTCTGGTGCCTGTGATACAATGTTCGCATTAGTACAGGTACCAACGTTACCCCTTTTTCTGTATGAGTTACATATATATTAGAATTCTAAATTCTAATTCTATCGTATAATTCTAATTCTTTTATAAAGCTAAACCGTCAGAAATATTATTAAAAATACTTAGGTCATGCAATAGACAAACATGCTTATTCATTTCAGTTCATTATCTGACCAACATATGTATAATTTTAGGGTTAAGACACTATACGTAGTTTATTTGTGTATTATTTATATTTTATAATCTCCATTGTCATTATCATGTCGTTTCATTTCCTTTTTTTTCTTTAATTAACGCACCAACAACTACCCATAACTTTGCTCATTACTTACTTGTCCATCCTAAGGTTGCCTGTAAGAAAGTGCTTATAGCGATAAGGCCGCCCATTGTGCAACATAATTTTTAAGTGCATTTGTTTACATAATAAACTTCATTGTTAATATTGGTGTACAATAAAGATTACTCTATCTCTATCTATCTAACATCTTCTCAACCAATCAGAGCCGTTCATTTCGACTCATCACCTGAGTGACATCTGGTAGCTGGGATAGTCAGATATCATCACAACGTAAACGATAGTCGACAACTTGCATCCACCTTGTATATTTCAGAAATGAACTAACAGGGAGATTCCCCTTGGCAGCCGTAGCACCGTCTTCAATTCATTCCCAAAATCATTTGTACAATTAGAAGCCCCTCTTCGGAATTGAGGGAGTTCATGTGATCACGTTGTTCTGCTAACGATAAAGGACTTTATTATGTGGCACGTGTATAATGTTGTTTTGGCGTCTACTTGATCATCAAAGAGATTTACGAACAAATAGCTATGAGGAAAAAAAATATATTATTTACGACATGCTCGATTCCAAATAAAATTAATATGATCTTACAAAAAATGTAGTTCTTCTTTTGATTATGGACATACATAGTTTTTGGTAGTATTAAGTCTAAAATCAAAACAAGAGCTTAGGAAACATATTTCTTAGTTCATAATCTTTGTGTGCATGAACATGGCGGTTTGTCTTAGTCTGGGTGTTTCTATGTATAATACGTAAGTATGTATTTACAAATGAAATATATTATATATGTATTAGTATCAGTTACTCTAGTAACCATAATACAAGATCTGCTTAGTTTGGGACTAGATGGCGTTGTGTGTAAATTGTACCTATGATATTTTTTTTTTTACTTATAAGCTTTTCTTTTTTTAAAGTCAATGTCCTAGAATCTAGAGCAATAATTTCTAATCAGAACCGGACGCCAGACAACATCGTTTATCACAGTTGCGAATAACATTCAATGATAGGACGTAGTTCTTATTTTATTTTATTTTATTTTATTTATTGTGGTACAAGAAACAAACAGTATTATAATTAAGAACAATTACCAACACATACATAATTAACACTGTCACCAACAAAGTTTCTAATAATAAAATTACACTCGACGGCTTAATTAATCGCACAGATAAATAATAAATATTACAATTTTAACAATTTAAGAAGATAATATATAAATAAATATAATATTTGTATTTATATTCGCATAATATATATCTTATATAAGATTTAACACATTTAATAGAACATTAAATAATATATAATAAAAGTAACCTAAATAATTTTTTTAGAGTTATTCCGCATTAGAAAATAGTTGTAAAATAAACTTAATTAATTTTTCATGAAAAATATCAATATCGTTAAATTTATTATTGTAACAGCTACACGCCCGTATTATGAATCTGTTTTTACCGTGTGAGGTTCTAGCGTACGGAACATCTAAAACCACAACACTTCGTGAGGTTGGTCTCCTACAACGTAAACCTATATTGCCCAGGAGATATGAAGAATCAATAACATTATTTAAAATTTTATATAAGAAGATTACATCTCTGTGGGAGCGGCGATCCGTGAGAGATACCAACTTGCTCGATTGAAAACCAAAGGTTGGATCGAAGTTATTACGATATTCAAGATGTTTCTTAAATCTGTTTTGAATTCGTTCTATACCATAAGAATGTATATTGTAATGTGGATTCCACACCGTAGATGCATATTCAAGACGCGATCTGACATAAGCGTTATATAGCATCATATAAGTACGCGCTTTTCTGAATTCCTTGCCCTGTCTCAGAACAAATCCCAACATTTTATATGACTTAGTAATAATTTGATCGTAATGGGCTCTGAAGGTGAGCTCTTTATCAAGGATCACGCCCAAGTCTCGCACCTCCTCAACTCTTTTTAAGCTAGTATCAAGTATTTTATAATCAAAAGGTACAGGTTTGGATTTTCTGGTGAAACTAATAATATAACACTTATCAGTATTGATTGTAAGTCCATTCTTTAAACAATAAATACCTAAGTTATCTAAATCTTTTTGAAGAAGAGCACAGTCATTTTGATTATTAATTATTCGATAAATTTTTGTATCATCTGCATATAGTAAACAATTTGAATTTACAATTGAGTAAATAACGTCATTAATAAAAATGTTGAAGAGGAGAGGGCCAAGGTGCGAGCCCTGGGGAACACCAGATGTAACAGGAACAAAACTAGATAAATAACCTTTAATTGAAACTGCCTGGGTTCTATTATTAAGGTAAGATTCGAGCCACCTCAGAAGGTCGCCATGTATGCCGATACAGGCTAGCTTGTTAAGTAATGTCAAATGTGAAATTTTATCGAATGCTTTGGAGTAATCGGTATACACAGCGTCCACCTGAAGCCCATCATCTAACGCCTTTGTTACCACATCGACCATTTCACATAGATTTGTTTCTGTAGAACGCCTATCAACAAAACCGTGTTGATTAGGAATTAAAATCTGTCTAACACACGGATAAATGGTATCATAAATTATTTTTTCAAACATTTTAGGTATGATTGAAAGTTTTGAAATTCCGCGATAGTTTTTAACATCACATCTGTCTCCACCCTTAAGAATAGGAACCACGTAACTTTTTTTCCAGCGATCAGGCATGACCCCTTTTTTCAGAGATAGATTGAAGATAAAAGAAAGAGGAATAGCTAAGGTTTTATAGCAATTACGTAAAAATATAGGGTGAATCCCATCAGGGCCAGGTCCTTTACTAATACTCAAACCTTTCAAATATTTTTCCGTAATAGTGGGAGTAATTGGAACGCAACTTATATCCACTTGTGAACAGTTTGTGGTAGTATTAAGAGCCACAGAGGCTGTAGGATCCTCAAAAACAGAAACGAAATAAGTATTAATACGTATCTCCATAACTCATCAATTCATCATCAATACAAATAAATAAAATCGAAATGTCTGTTTTTAATGTAAAAATAACAATGTTTTTATACGATAACTATGCCTAAAAGACACGTTTTTTAAATTTTTGTTTGTCTGTCTGTTTGTATTAGCTAATCTTCTAAACGACTCAACCAATTTTGATAAAATTTTATATGCAGGTACTACAAGATGCATACAGACGAAACCGCGGGCGAAAGGTAGTTTGTTTGTTTGTTAGCGCTAATCTCGGGCACTAATTATCGGATATTAATCATTCTTTCTATTTGATAGTTTAGCTGTCCATTAAGATTTTTTGATATTTAACA
Source organism: Hypena proboscidalis (assembly GCA_905147285.1). Classification (NCBI taxonomy): domain Eukaryota; kingdom Metazoa; phylum Arthropoda; class Insecta; order Lepidoptera; family Erebidae; genus Hypena; species Hypena proboscidalis. Next base: position 7,760,728 of record LR990147.1, read on the forward strand.
TTGCGCTGAACTCCATGGAAGCGAGGCAGTAACGTTTAACGCGGGCGGTTAAGAGCGGCAGCGGCTACTATCTACTTAAAATAACAAACTCCACACGGACGAAGTCGCAGGTAAAAGCTAGTATCATCATGAATACTCGTAGCTTTTTAGGGCCTATTCGAGTGCACGGTTGGCGTAGTGGTATAAGCGGTCGCCTCCCCGCGCTCCACTCTCGAGTGACGTACACAACGATTCCCTACGTCCGGCGCACCCTGGGCAATTCGCGAGTTCTTAAAAGCGAATTGGCTAATCCTTTCACCACGATGGCAAGTCAAAACCTTGACTACCTTACTGACTCTCCAAAATGCCCTTCCACCTGCACAAGAGAGACGCTCATGAACGCCGACGAGAGCGCCATAACAGTGGCCACTTATTGGGTCATTAAATTTGACTCAGCCATCGACACGACGAAGAAGAAGACTGCGCTGATGTTGTGGGTTCGATCACCACACGGGACAAATCTTTGTGTGGTCCGCGAATTGAATATTTGTTCCGACTCAGGGTGAGATTCGTGTGTGTGGAATGTATGCTTGTGATAACCCCCGCGATACAGGAATTATTCCTAGTGCGAGTGACGTTTATTTTTTTTTCAATTAAAATTTACGGGCTGTTAGTTTTGCAAAGCAATTCTATTCTATAAAACGCAATAAGCAAAACAAGCATTAAAATTGCCACAATTTTAATGCAGTAAGCATTGATGCAATTATCGAGTATAGTGTAAGGATGCACAAGAAAATCGAAAATACGTTTTGTTTTCAAAAGCCCTATCAAAAATTATAATTATTGCAATGACGTTCTGCTATTATCATTGCTAGTGTAGCTACGGCAGTAGACGTTCTGTCTAGGGCATTGACTTGTCCGTAATCATTATAACCAGATACGAGACTATTGTGATTGTTACGAACAATAATATATCTTCAATGAAAGTAGCCGGGGAACGAAGACATACAAGGGTACAAAAATTCCCATAGAGCTAAATGTTGGTATGAATCGGAACACCATTATAAACGTATGCTAAAAAGTCCCCCTCGATCACGTGCCTGGTTTTATAATCCGACTTCAAAAGAATGGAGGGTGTTCTCAATTTGTTCCCCGATTACTCGAAGACGCCTGGACCAATTTGAGAAATTCTTCTTTTGTTTGAAAGAGTACACGTTATGTGGCACATTTTTATCAGGTCACGATCTGACCATGGGATCCTAGAGAAATTGAGGACAACCCTCAAATTTTAAAGGTTTCTTTATTGTTTTTCGTATATAACCGAAAGCTACTCGGATATTTGCATCGAGCAGTCAGCATTTTATGTTGCTGAGCTGATGCTGGAAGGTACAACTCCTCAACATTTAGGAGTACATTTAGGGATATAATGTATTCTTTCGAGTTAAACACAGATGAGGCGAGACGTTGAATATTACTTAAGTAATATTTACTTTTTAGTGCATTTTTTGTAATTTAAACCTAATTATTATTCAATGTCAAAAGTCTGTTAAATTGTTTTTGCCCGTTTTTGTGCAATACCGTAAGTTTCATTATAAAATAATGTTAGGCAAAATGGTAGATCATAAAATCATCTATAAAACATGTTTACGATCTTTTTCCCTGGAAGCCACAGTTTTTAAGATAAAACGAATTATGAATTTTATATTTTCATTACTATTTTAAAAGTTGTTTTAGAGTTGTCTGTGGATAAATTGAATTTATCTATAACATGGATACTAACAAAAGTTTGGTACAAATCATAGGCTACATAATAATATATTAATTTTGTAACAATTTAACTTTATTTTCATATAACCTAAAATAGCTATTTTATATGCGTTCACTCTAAGCCAACTAGGCTGTTACACCGTAACTTTTTACAGAACAGCGTTTTTTTTGGGTCGTAAACGCAAACATATCAATTTATTTTTGGCGTAATCACAAATCATTTTTGTAATTATTGGTTGAATTTTAAATACCATAGAACTGTGTTATAAAGCTGTTAATGCCATATAATTATATCTAAGTTTCATTTAAATAACATTATTAGTATAAAAGATAATATGAATTTTAATCTTGTTTTTTTTGTTTTGTTTTGGCTCTCCTGAAAAGTGACGATTTGGTGATTACGCCACTTGAGATTTAAGGTATCGATATCATCACGATATTGGTTGTGGCGGTGGAGCAGGGAACTTGGTTCGTTTGTTTGTTTGATAACGCTTATCTCAGGCATGACGGGTCAGATTTCAATAATCTATTTTTCATTCGAAAGTCTTATTAGTCAAAAAGGGTCAAAAAACATTTGACATCACGCTTTACTTCATGAGAGTGAAGCAGTAAGGTTTAACACAGGCAACACAACGGTAGTAGCAATTAGCTAATACAAAGAATTTCACGCAGGACCCAAACTTAGGAAAAAAAAATGTATGAAAAATTAAATCTTTAATTTTTATACACGGATCTACACTCTACCCAGAATAATGTAAAGGTCTCGTCCCATGCAACTAGGTTGGCCAGATGCTGCGATCGTCCAGGCATTTTACGTCTTGTCCCGTGTCCCGTAATAAGACTTGTTTCTCTTGGCATCCTTTATGAGATATCACCTCCCGCCAAATATCCAAACGGAAACTTGTAAGTTGTTCTGCAAAATATTTACAAAAAAATAATTATCAAAATTGGACCACTTAGTACAAAAGTTATGCTTGGTCTAACATAAAAAGAATATAATAGGTATTTACCTATGAAATTGCCGTTTTGTATGAATTTTTTTTATGTATTTTTATGTGTATTAATCGAAATAATCACCCATGCAATCAATGCATCTTTGCTAACGTAGTGGCAGTTTATTGATTCCCTTCTTAAAGAAATCAGCTGAAATCAAATTCTTCAAAGGCATTTTGTACTGCCTCTCGCGTATTGAATTTTTTTTTGCGCTAAGATGTTATCCAAATTCTGGAAAAAGTAGTAGTCTGTAGACGCAATACACGTTGACTATAGAACCTCCTCCGTTTTTTTGTTGGTTAAAAATCTACTTAATTAGCGAACGCCGGCTATAAACTTTCAAAAACGGAAATACAAACCTTTAAACTTAAGCACAGTATAAATATGTACAAACAGTACGGAAACTGCCTACAAACGTGCGAAACGGCACGCACACATAAACATGCACACCGACGAGACCCTTAACCCTTAATTTGGTTTCGTTGATTATACTCAACGTTAAATATTAAAAAATCTAGACGTCAAATTTTATATTGTGGTCCTGTGTTTTTTAGACTAAGAACACTTCATTATTAATATAATTAAGTACAAAAAATATTTTGCACACCTGGAAACATTTTATTTGACGTTAGTGAGTAAAAATGGCGACAAGACAACGGACTCTGAGAGCTTTACAGGTAAATATTTATTTTTGTTAAATTTAATGATAATTTTGAAACATACGTTACTTTTTTTATTTATAAAATGTATAATCAATACGATAAAATTACATGCAATCCCTTTCTAACCTGGATATGGACACGACGAATCAGCAAACACGATTGTTAAGTATACTTAACAAAATCCGGTGGTGAGTAATCTTGTGTGGGTGGTGTATGTAGAGTATACTCAACAAATTTGCATAGTGAGATTTATTGAGCAAATGGTTTAAAGGCTTCTTATCAGCTTGATTAGCGTTTTATGGCAATGGTTTGACAAGAACTCAACGTCGGAGACAGAACACAGCTAACTTGACTGAATTCAGGCACACCCGTCGTGTACCTAAGAAGAAAATTGAACTCCAGTACAAATGGTCTAATGGACGTTTCCGACATCGCACCGAATGAGATCCTGATACATACATACAGAAAGCCCCCTTTCCTGATGGACAAAATACATTCAATTATTTCACCGATTTCTTTTCTGAAGATCTTTTTGACAAATCATTTCCCTGAGCATGGTAATGAATATGGCCGATGTGCTTACTGTAAAAAGATTTACTACTGTTTATTGTCTGAAATGTATAGTGAGACTAAGTTTTGTCAAAGATACAAATTGTCCCTACAAATTATCACCACAATTGACTATATTAATTGCATGTTAACGTTTATTTTTCAATAAATTTTCTTTTATATACCTTCATTTGTTTAATTTCATAATGTTGATAAGCTGGATTTGTTAAGTATACTCAACAGTTACATAAGACCTTCACACAACAATCAATTACGAGACGACCGCGTGGAAGGCCATGTGACTGATTGTGTACGTTTTTGTGAGAAATTAGGGCTACCAACCTTGGCTTAGGTACACACCTAGTAAACACACGTGTATACAAACACCGCTGCACCGCACCGTCGTCGCAAACGAAGTATTTCTATGTGTGTTTTCAGAAGACTTAACCCTTAATTTGGCAAGAGAAAATGTGTTAGAGTAAGAAAATACCGTGAACATATTGTGTTCATAGATATTCAAGGCGCACGGAAAAAATAAAAAATAAATTCTAGCCTGAAGGGTTTCCTGAAAACACAACGTTAAGCATACTCAACAAAATTCGATGGTTATAAAATTAAGGTCTTATGTAACTGTTGAGTATACTTAACAAATCCAGCTTATCAACATTATGAAATTAAACAAATGAAGGTATATAAAAGAAAATTTATTGAAAAATAAACGTTAACATGCAATTAATATAGTCAATTGTGGTGATAATTTGTAGGGACAATTTGTATCTTTGACAAAACTTAGTCTCACTATACATTTCAGACAATAAACAGTAGTAAATCTTTTTACAGTAAGCACATCGGCCATATTCATTACCATGCTCAGGGAAATGATTTGTCAAAAAGATCTTCAGAAAAGAAATCGGTGAAATAATTGAATGTATTTTGTCCATCAGGAAAGGGGGCTTTCTGTATGTATGTATCAGGATCTCATTCGGTGCGATGTCGGAAACGTCCATTAGACCATTTGTACTGGAGTTCAATTTTCTTCTTAGGTACACGACGGGTGTGCCTGAATTCAGTCAAGTTAGCTGTGTTCTGTCTCCGACGTTGAGTTCTTGTCAAACCATTGCCATAAAACGCTAATCAAGCTGATAAGAAGCCTTTAAACCATTTGCTCAATAAATCTCACTATGCAAATTTGTTGAGTATACTCTACATACACCACCCACACAAGATTACTCACCACCGGATTTTGTTAAGTATACTTAACAATCGTGTTTGCTGATTCGTCGTGTCCATATCCAGGTTAGAAAGGGATTGCATGTAATTTTATCGTATTGATTATACATTTTATAAATAAAAAAAGTAACGTATGTTTCAAAATTATCATTAAATTTAACAAAAATAAATATTTACCTGTAAAGCTCTCAGAGTCCGTTGTCTTGTCGCCATTTTTACTCACTAACGTCAAATAAAATGTTTCCAGGTGTGCAAAATATTTTTTGTACTTAATTATATTAATAATGAAGTGTTCTTAGTCTAAAAAACACAGGACCACAATATAAAATTTGACGTCTAGATTTTTTAATATTTAACGTTGAGTATAATCAACGAAACCAAATTAAGGGTTAAAGGGACGAAACTTTTTGAGCAAGTTTAGTGAAGTGAGTGCTTCAGTTTAGTGCTACTTTAAAAGAACACAAGAACATAGTGTCATTTTCGATAATAGAGACAATAAGATAAGTGTTAATGGACAAATTTTTTGCATAAATTAATTTAGTAGCTTAGGTCAAAATTAAATTACTCATTAGTCTCTAATGTTATATCTAGACTAGATTGTAATCTTTATGAAGTATCTAATTGCTTAAAAACACCATTAAAAAAAAAGTGTTTTTGTTGTTTTTTGCAATGGTAAATATTAATGGTAATCGTAGCACCTGGATTAGGGATAGGTGCTATTGCCAACTACTAAAAGTAGGATACATAGAATAGGTTTTTCTAAAAAATCATACATGTAAGGCCTAAAATAATTGCCATCCATAGCATTATCTGAAGTGTTGAATTGTGTGCGAATGAGAGATTATATAAAATCACGTTTTTATGCATATAAGTATTTGTTGTGAAACAATTGGATTTTTATGTAAGTATTTAGGTATGTGACCATGTAGGCCTTAATAGTTTTATTTATTGGATACAGCAAACAACTTGATACTTGATGGTAAGTAGATTAGCGCTCTTGTCAAAGCAGCCTATCTTTAAAAACTTACGATATTACAACTGTTGTCCTCATTCTCCGACCCATTTCCGAAGCCGAGGTCGCGGGTTCGATTCCCGCTCAAGACAAATCTTTGTGTGCATGAACATGGAGTATCGTAACTATTTATTTACAAAAGAAAAGTATATAATATATTATTATGTATTAATTTCTGTTATTCTAGTACCCATAGTACAAGCTCTGCTTAGTTTGGGACTAGATAGCGTGTATGTATTATTATTAATTAGATTGGGGTCGGCTTAAATCACTTTAGCTCAATATCAATATTTTACGTGGAACTCCCCAAGTCCACAACCAATTACGAAGTGAAACGATATTCTTTGATAGACTAGTTATCGAATTCTCTGGGCTCTGATTACTCACAACGACTGCCATAGATCTTCAAATGGCAACCGGGACCGACGGCTTTTTGTGCTATCCGAGGCACGGAATATGATTCGTTTTGTTCAGATGATAACTCATCTAACAGCCGGGCTAGCATTGCTTAAGGGTCGACACACACCAAGAGCGCGTCGAAGCGCAGCGAATCGAAGCGCAGTTTCAGTGTTATATGAATTCCATCTCTATTCTTACCGCCATAATACTCATTATCGCATGAGAAACTCAAACGAGTCGCGCGGATGCCCGCGGCGCCGCGGGAATTCCGGCGAATTCCATAGTAGTAGTAGCGTAGAGTTTCTCATGCGATAATGAGTATTATAGTTGTGACAATAGAGTTGGAATTCATATGACACTGAAACTGCGCTTCGATTCGCTACGCTTCGACGCGCTTTTGGTGTGTGTCGACCCTAACGTAAAGATCGATCGTACCTTACCTTCGACTTTACCTCTACACCAAGCAAAAATTAAAGTCGGCTATTCTACTTCTTCGTCATGTCGATGGCTGAGTCAAATTTTATTGGTCCAATAAGTGGTCACTGTTATGGCGCTCTCGTCGGCGTTCATGAGCGCCTCTCTTGTGCAGGTGGTAGGGCATTTTGGACAGTCAGTAAGGTGGTCAAGGTTTTGACTTGCCATCGTGGTGAAAGGATTAGCCAATTCGCTTTTAAGAACTCGCGAATTGCCCAGGGTGCGCCGGACGTAGGGAATTGTTGTGTACGTCACTCGGGGATCCTCTTTTCATGCACCCCTGGTCGGCTATTTATACCGATTGACTATTCAGTGATCAAGCCTTCTTGATGGCAAATGACCATCTATTAAGCTCTCCCTAGCTGTTTGGGAACTTCACTTTCAAAGATTACAGGAAACTGTACAAGGCGAAAATTTTCCGCAACAATCCGGGCAGTCCCGGCCTTCGGGTTACCCTAGTTCGGACGCACGTGTGTGTACCACGTGACATGCGCATACGCACTTAACTGCGTGTGCCCGTGTGGTGCCCTGGGCAATAACCTTGTACGTCTGCTGCCCTTCAAACATTGAAAGAATGCATTTATTATTGTAGTTGTATTGTTTTTTTGTAAATAAGTCTACTTCAAGCGATAAGTAAAGTCCTCTGCTATAAACTATTCTATCCTACTACCAAAGAATACTACTACTAATAAGTATTAACCTAGGTTCTATGGATTCGAAAGTTTGTTAGAATGTGTGTTGGTTACTCTTTTGTTTATTTTTAAGATATGATTAAAATACGTTCACAGTTCAGGAAGTTAGAAATAAGTTGGTAGCTACTTACATACCTACTCATACCTTGATGACAAGTAAACAAGTAGACAAATAGTCATTGTATTTTTTTCATGTGAATGAATGAGCAGATACCTACTTATCTGCTTGTCTTAGTTCGTTGCCCTACAGTCTGATGATTTGGGAAGAATTTATTAAGTTCAGATACCTACAGACCTACTTTTGACAAATGATTGCGACTTTAGGTTTGATTCTTGACTTGGTAATTTTTGCAAAGAAAAGTTCTAATTCTTGGTAGAAGGAGGCAGATACCAACAACACTTGACAAGCTCGGAGATGTTCGCAAAAATGTAGATAGCATCTTCATCTCACAAACCTTACTTAAACTTGCTTGAATTATCACGATTTTGTGGTCATATGCCTCGATGCATCTTCATTCATATATCGAATAAAGGTTTTTTTTGTTCTTTCCATTGATAGTCAAAGCCGATTAAAAATTTAAATGTTAATTACTATGAAGGGCGCTACCTATTAGCGAATAGCCGAACTATTGATTTACACGTTTTATCTACTAGCTACTAGATGGCAGAGCTAGAAATACACATTATTTGGGAAATTAAAAAAATACAGATACTTCATAGAGTTTATAATTATAAATAAATGTTAATTTAATCAGCATTTAATTTGATTTGTCTGGTAGATATTTATATAAATGAAATAATTGGGAGATCTAGAAAAAATTAAACGCCAGATGGATGAGTGATGACATGACAGTGACAAGTAACTTTCTGACAGTTCTGGCTTACTTCATTCATACCCATTACCCAATATTAGTATTGTATTCTTCGATCAGAAACGTGCGAAATTAAAGTAAACAAACGACTTCGGGACTTTATTGAATAAAACTAAAGTGTAAAAAGTTACAAAACGCTCATACATACCCCCATAAACACGATGAAAGCATTAATACAACGTGTTATGAATGCTAAGGTTACCGGTAAGAAATGTTTACAGTGTGGTTATGAACTTAATTCATATTATTATTTAGCTAATATTTTATTTATTTTCATTATCTATGAAATCCTTTTAAAAATAACTGTATAGCAATAAACTACCACTGAAATTATAGATTATAAAGTTCTCTGTCCATTTTGTGCCTAATATATTTTTTATTAACAGTTAATGGTGACCTCATAAGCAACATTGATCAAGGAATGTGTGTACTGATTGGTATTTGCAGTACAGACACTAAAAAGGATATGGAATACATGTAAGTATAGCAAAATTTATCCTTGCTTTTTTTTTTAATTTGTTTAAATTAATACAAGTTATTTAAAATAACTTAGCAAGAGTGATAGTCTCTGCTAATATAATTGTGCCTAATTGTTAGCAATGTGAGCTATGATTTATATGTATTCTCGTTTTTATTAGTGATGAACAAACAGTTTAATAATATTATTATTATTTGTTTAAGTGTATCTGAATTATGTTTCTTCTATGCAACTATAGAGGGAGGAACACTGATTGCCTCAAAAAAACTGTTGAGGGAAACCTTTACCAAAAAGTAGGATAGAATCTATTTTTAGGGACACTGTGCAACCGGCGCATTTTTGTATTTAAGAAGGTGTTTATGTTGAGTGACCCGGTTTGCTGATATCTGTAGTCTATAACATTGTTATTATATTTACAAATTAATAAGGTTACTGTAGTGTGAACAAATTGAAGGCTGTTTCTCAAAATTAAAATATTTAATATTTCAGTGTCCGCAAGTTACTGAGTATAAAGTTATTTGATGATGAATCTGAAAAAAAATGGAAGCACACTGTTGCTGAAAAGCAATTTGAAATATTGTGTGTCAGTCAATTTACACTTTACAATACATGGAAGGTAAAAATAATGAATTTTCTTTCTTCAATAACACTAATAATTTACACTTGAGAAATACTTCAAAGTTGTGATGTCATTAACCATGGCTATCTTATTCCTTATCTCATTTTACTAACTTATCTAACCTGTGATCAAGCATACTTATGTGGAGACTTATTTCTGTAGAATATAAACAGGACATTGAATTAGATCATTTCCAATTAGATTACTTCATGTTTATATTCCTTCCTACTATATGCAGTTACAGCAGCGAGAGCCGAGTGGGAGACCATAAGACTGCGAAGTCAAAGGTCTCGGGTTCGAACCCACGGCACACACCTCTGTCAATAAATCGTTAAGATTCGTTTTTTTGAAGATATGTGTGTATTTATCATATAAATTTTAGCTTGCTAACGGTGAAGGAAAACATCGTGAGGAAACCTCCAAGCCTGAGAGTGCCTAAAAAGTACTTGAGGTGAAGTCTACCAATCCGCACTTGGCCAGCGTGGTGGACTATGGCCTAACCCTTCTCATCATGAGAAGAGGCCCGAGCCGAGCAGTGGGACATGTATTAGATATAGGGCTGCTATTATATTATATGCTAGAATAATTTGGTATTAGTACAATCAGTAGGTTAATGCTGATTGTTCTAATCTATCATTGCTTAAAGTGTATTATGTGAATTGTTTTACACTATTTTCATTTTGTGTTACAGGGTAACAAACCAGATTTTCACAAGGCAATGCCTGCTGAAAAATCAAAAGAATTTTATGAGAGCTTCCTGCAAATGCTGAAAGATGCCTATGTCCCAGAAAAAATTAAAGGTTAGCAAAATAATCTGCATGCATTCATTATGCATATTATTCAAAGTAAATCCTACTTTAACCCATATTTATTACTTACACTGATATACAATAAGAGCAGATTTTGATATTTGAACTTACTAGCGCCATCTTTTGTTTACTTAACAATAGTAGTACAGCTACTCGCCGCTAGATGTCGCTGATCAAAGTTTTACTCTTTCAGATGGCCAATTTGCGGCTTACATGCAAGTGAGCATACAAAATGATGGGCCTGTTACCTTTGAAATAGAATCGCCCGCTAATCTACCTAGCAAAGAAAGAAAGTGCAATAATCAACCGAAACAAAACAAACAGACAGACAAACAAGGTGATCAACAAATTGAAGAGGTTGATAGGATACCATAGTTTAATTTATGTGCAATATGATTGTAAGTAATTTAATTAAATTATTTATAGATTGTATCATTGAGATTTTATTTACGAATATGTTTATCAAGTTCAACTGAAAACCGGAAAATATAATCTTAGCTGTTAGCAATGGCTGTCAATCTCAACGTTAATGATGGTAAGATAACCTGGAGTCACACCGCAGCAGACTGCCTGAGCAGTGAGAATTTGTTGACAGAAAAATAACTATTTGCCAGATGCAGGGAATCTAGCCCAAACTCTCATCATTTATGCTTGACTGGCTAATAGACAGTGAGCGGATACTTAATATATAAGTAAATATAATATTAAGTATCCGCTCTGGTGGTAGAGCTCTTGTGAATGAGCTCGAGGGCGGCAGCACTACCGTCTCACCTTTAACCTGCCGCCTAATAGTAGTGCTTCCATTACTGTGTTCCGGTTTGGTGGTGAGATCAGGCCCTGAAATTACTAGCACAGGAGGCAAACACCGTAGTCCTCAGCTGCAGCGACGCATTTATAATCTGCTTTTGTGGATTGTTGATGTCCATGGGCTGTACTCCACTTACCATCAGGTGGACTACACGCTCGTTCGCTGTGAGCGTAGTATAAAAAAATATATATTCTTCTTCTTCTTCGTCGTTTCGATGGCTGAGTCAAATTTTATTTTGACTTGCCATCGTGTTGAAAGGATTAGCCAATTCGCTTTGGAGAGCTCGCGAATTAACCAGGGTGCGCCGGACGTAGGGAATCGTTGTGTACGTCACTCGGGGAGGCTATATAATAATAATATATATTAAGATTTATTTATATTTTTATTCGGATATTGTTAATTTACTTTTTTAGGTTAAGGTTTGTAGTATTTTTCAGTCATCATTATAACTTTATTCTCATTTATATATAGAGGAGAAGATTCCGGAAAATAAAAACCAACATAAATTAATAAAAAAACTTTATTTTGAAATAATGGTTATTATCTATTAACATTTGTTACATTAGGCCAGTGATTATGCGATTCCATGTTAGATAATATTAAAACGTTTATACAAAGATGATATGCCTACGCTATATCTAAAGGGATCTTAAATTCTACGCATAGATTCTTCGCCTTCCACACATCAAGATCATCAATATTTTGTTAACAGATAATCTACCAAAATATCAAATCCGTTTACATTAATTCTAAACGAGTAGAAAATAAACTAAAAAAAAAAATAAACTCGTATAAAAAGTTAAAATAAATGCAATCTATAAATCCCTCTATTTAATATTAAGATAATGAAATTCAACAAATGAGATTAGAAGTAGTGTTGAATAATTGTTAATTTAAATTTGTATCATTTATCCGAGTGCCATATGATTACTATTTCTATACCGCGAAATATAGATATATAATCATTTATCATCACGCATTATAATGGCGTCTCCGCCTACACAAATGTACAATTCTTTCAGAATTTCTCATCATTCAAGGCACTATCGTTTTGGTATATTGCTGATACGTTTCCTCACTCCTAATTCACAATATCAATGGGTTAACATATTCGTACAAGTGTGAAAGAGTACAATTTCAAGATCTTACAATAATACAACACGATACTTTTCAATCGTAATAGAAGTTATTCGATTAAAATACTCGCGTCGTACAACTCTATTACGATTGTCAAGTCACACGTCGCGAAATCTATCAACTTTACAATAACTACCGAATATTACTATTACAAAAATATCTATAATCTATTCTAAATTATTGAAATGAAACTGTTACTGAGATAGGCTAAGGATTTAATTAACAACATATACCCTTCCAATGGACGTTGTAATTTACGTGCAAAATGGCGTAACTAGAATTTGCCAAACACTACCCGAATTTTAGTTGATTAACGAAATAATAGGAAAGTGAAATAAATGCATTTATGTTCAAAACTGTCGTTAGAGTTGACGCAGTAACTCTAAAGCATCGCCTAGGTAACTAAAATAAATAACGATTCGGCCAAGACGAGTTTTTCGCTTAGTTTGAGTTCAACTCGAGCGACGGTTTTGAATTGGTTCTGCGTATGCCGGTGGTAAGCGGCGACTGGTTGTAGCTGGTCTCTCGCCGCGTTGTAGATGTAGGTGTAGGTGGGTCTTTGTAGTGTGGTGTCTACCAGAGCCCTTTGGAGAAGCCTCCGGGCGGTACGCGGCTGTTGTGGATCATGTGGCTGATGCCGTTCACTGACGTCACCGTGTTGATTTGGCCGTTCATCGATTTGTAGCCGTCACCGGTGATTGGGTTGCCTTCTGAAAACATTAAATTGTTCTTGTTAATATTTAATCGTTGTACCTTTTTATTGAGTGATCAAAAAGTGATTTTGAACGACCTAAAAAATCTAAATGTAAATATTTAAAAATGAACTGAGCCTAATAGAGTAGAAAGTTGAATTTGTTTGAAAGATATCATGCAAAATACGTGAGAAACCTAACTACAGTTATACCTACAATATAATGTCTTCTTTTTAATGTTTTAAAGTTTTTTCATGATACATACAATTAACATAGACTACATAAACAATTTATAAAACGATCTACCTACGTTTTATAAAGCTTATAAAATACCGTCAAATATACAAATGTACAACTTATAAGTAGAAATAGAAAAGTAATCGTGCTTATAAGAGGTCGATAGGTAAGGCACGTATGTACAAAATGCAATACAATTTATACACAATACAACAACGATACAAAGTACCTACTGACGACAAGCGGGACACAAATATAAGCGCTATACCACATCAGAATACTTTTACTGCTTCACTAGAAGAAACTGTCAAGCTACACCCTACGAGCAAATAATAAAAGTTCTCTATTGTTTCGCATAATTTTAATTGGCAGAAGTTAACTTCGCATACCTTCATTTGGTATAATGATAGTTACGCTTAATATTAATCTGGCAATCTGGCAGTTTTTAGCATAAATACTTAACGCATAGCTATTGTTAGGAATAATGTTTTTTTGGCATGATAGTAATTTGGCATAATTGTATTTTGGCATACTTTTTTAATAATATTCTTATTCGACAAAATACTTTTAGTATGTAAAATGATACAAGTGGCAGCTAAGGTTAGGTTTTTACCTATTTTTACACGATGATACCCATTTTAAATTTATTTTGACTTTATTAGGCGATAAAGCATTATACCTAATAAATAGAATAAAAAAAAAACATTACACCAAAAAACACATTATTGCAAAAAAATGCGATATGATAGTTATGCCAAGTGAAGTAGTATGCCAAAAGACAATTATGCCAAATGACTAATTTGGGAAAAAATAAGCGTAACTTGTTATGCTAAACTAAATTATGAGAATTAATATTATGCGAAAAAAGAGGATCCCAATAATAAAACGGTAATGAGTGCTCAATTTAAATACAGACTCGAAGGAATCATTTTACAAGTTTCCTGTACAGCAAACCAAAAAATATGAAAGCTTTTCCGATGAAATAACTTCCAGTGATCGAGAATTTCATCAGGTGTGAATCGGTGCAGACACAACAACATTCCTTCAGTGTAAACTGAGCACCCACCCATCTCTCTTCGGCGGACATAGTCTACATAGTACGTCTTAGGTCTGAAGTCCTCTGCATGCCGATTGCGGTCAAAAAGGTAGCCAGGGACGTGCTTAGGGAATATCGGTGGGAAACCGGTCAGGGTGTGTGGTCCAGGGACTAAAGGTGTCGCTAACGGATTCACGTCAGGAATGGGCCCATCGCGCTCGTATTTAAACAGGGTAGGTGGCGGATCAGTATGCGCGATCAAATATGGATCTATTGGACCTCCTAAAGCAGGAATAGGATCGTACTTATAGTCTGGCTGGGGTCTCTCACCAAGAGCTGAGTGCATGCCAACGAACGCGTATGGAGGCAAAGGATGGTACGGAATCTTATGCTCTTTAGGCTCTAGGTAATGTTGAGCCGGGAATGGAGGCCAGTGCCGATCGAGAACCAATTGAGGAGAGAACGAGTCTGGGTCAATTACTGGGTGAGTTTTCTCTGGGTCATCGGTTTTCAAACCAAGAAGAGTGTATGGGGTTTGTCTGATACGGGTAGCAGGTTTAGTGGCGGAATCTACGTAGTAGTCGGCAGGTTTGGGTGGCCAGTCCCTTGTGTAGTATCTGTGAGTGGGTTGGGGTTCAAGGGTCCGGTAGTAAGGATCGTCAGGGAGTTGGTCGGCACCTCGCAGGCTGGCGCCGGGGTGGCGGCGTCGCGGCAACGGGACGACCACGCCGTCGCCTGTCACAGGATTCCTCTTCGGTGGGGTGTATGAAGCTGACCATTGACAGAACAAACGGTTTTCATTCAAACTACCACATCTAACCAGGGGGGCCTATTGTTTGTTTTTCTTTGCTTTGTGATAACTGACTGAATTTTGCACCTAATTAACGCGGCATCCAATAAAGTAGATACCTATGATCCGATACAAAATGCGTCCAATACCTACCAAGTCTCTATTCTCTCTCTCTATCTATTTCATTAAGAAGAAAAATTCGTGGATTTCGATATTTTGTTTCGATAAGAGGTAAGGTGCAGGTCGAATGTTATTTTATAATTATACTTATAGATAGTTTGTAAGCAGTTGCCATAGCCTACAATTGATAACAATACATCATTATTAGGGGTTCAACTCATTTTTACTATTATAGATACGACCTAGATTTTTTATAAACACCTAAGTAATATTAAACTTAACTAAAAATATCGCGTTAATACTAGTGCTTAAAAATAATGTAGTAGTTTCGCGTGCATAGACACTGTTAATAGTTTAAACTCATGAAACATTTTACACAATATAAATACAACACAATTATTTTATTTATTATTTTGTAACTATTGTGTAATCATGCCTCAATCTAAGCAAAGCACGGCTTAGAAAATAGTGTTATTTTGTGTCAATGAATTATTACAATGGATTATTCAAAAATTAGCACACTTTAAAGTGGTGAGTTCACGAAGATAACACTGCATTTTACAATGTACGATTTACTGGGTGAGATTTTTGATCCACATTAAACGATCATCTAGTCATCTATAAAATCTTTCAATCATAATTTTGAAGATAATCTGGGTCGCTGTCGCTGGTCACTTTGTCTATGTCCTATAATTTTGCTCATACCTAGTATGTAGATAAGAAATAAAACTGAAGTTTACATAATATTGGCTGGTATTGGCTTACAACTGCAAGACTATCAAATAATTCAGATAGGGGTGATGTATTGCATAATCACACAATATATCCATCACCGTTCGAAGCGACATGATTGTGCAATGTGTAAAAAATCACCAGTGCAATAATCGCATATTGTAAAAGATGTAGATATACAGAATAAGAGTGTATATTGTTACACGTGTGTTTGTTTTATAAAGCGTATTCCTAGCGTGCACCAGTGACAAATATTTGGAATTAATCACGGTTGCAGCGATCGTGCGGATTGCTGCAATTAATGTTTTTTTTTTCAAATAGTAGGTAGCAGTTTCCGCAAACGATCTTTTGCGCTTAGATCGTGGAATGGAACGACGATTTTAGATTCAAAACTTTCCCGCATTCTTTTTTCAAATGACTTTCCATTGACTCTGACAACTATGCAATTATTTTTTAATAAATGTACATAGACAAACGAAGCACAATTAACGACCGTAAAATTCTTGAGAATAACGGTCTGCGTATTTAAATAGCGCAATAAAATCAGAGAACAGGCATTTACATACGAACATGCCTTTTCTTTTTTATCTTATAAATTGGTATGTAGCAAGTTAATGCATCTTCGGCATATAATTACTTGACTGTGCCTGTGTCTACATTGTTGACAAATATTCGAACAATCTATGTTTATAAACAATATTTCAAAAGCGATTATTACTAATAGTAACTTTTGTTTATGGTCATGAAGACACTTTTCAGATTTAATAAGTAGGTTTTGATCTCTTCAAAAGACGATTATCGAGGAAATTATAAAAATAATATAATAAATCAAATGTTTTTGTGATAACACTGATAACTTATTTTCTTTTTTTCCGACTACCGTCATTCCCATTCCACGATTCACCCCGTGTCAAATCCGTGCGTCTAGCCGTGCTTTCGTGCCTACATCTGAATCGACTCACAGTGTCCAGCGAGGGCCGGCTCACCTCGGCTGGGGGTAGACGTGGCGCTCCCATTCACCATCTTTGAGGGAGAGTGCGAGGGAGAAGTGCCGTTCATCTCAGAGTCGCCGAAGTGAATGTTGCTGCGGATCGTGTCGGTCACCATGGGGGAGACTGAGTTGTTTGCCGCCTGAAATGTTAAGAAAGGAGTTTTAGTTTTTATTTCTGGACTAAAGAGTAAAACAGTGAAGAGTTAAGTGGTAAAATAGCTTTTAAGAATAGATACACCAATGCGTTCCTGTTAAAAAAAAACCGGTATTGCGTGTCACATGGACGCGTTGGCGTATCACGCAAGAGACGCACAAGGTAGCCATTGTTTTAACAGGACTGATGCCAGATTAGTGTCACTTGTTCGTTCTATTCTATTGTATATAATATGGCTTTTAATACTGTCCCAGGGACAGTGTGCGTGTGAAACGGACAAGTCGACGTATCACGCAAGAGTCGCACTCGCAAGATGTGA
The DNA here is from genome assembly GCA_905147285.1 of Hypena proboscidalis. Taxonomy (NCBI): domain Eukaryota; kingdom Metazoa; phylum Arthropoda; class Insecta; order Lepidoptera; family Erebidae; genus Hypena; species Hypena proboscidalis. Next base: position 7,778,279 of record LR990147.1, read on the forward strand.
CTGCGATTATTTTCATGTGTCCTCTTTTTATACTATATTAGTTTAAAAAAGCTAAGCTAAAAAAGTTAAGCTAAAAGTTAAGCTGTATTACAGCTCTTCAAAATAATACTCACTCGTGTCTGTCCAAAAAGCCGAGAGTGCGTATCACGAGGACGGGTCGGCGTATCACGCACTACGCGGGGCCGTGATGCGCCGTTCCTCACGGGGCTACCGTCGGCCTGGTCTGCATTGAAGATCTCTGCAATGCAGCTCTTAGGCGCATTTGGCACCCTGCAAATAAAGAAAGAACAGGTTAGTTGATGATATTAAAACAAAGTAGAACAAAAAGCCTAGTAGGCTCACTAGTAACAGATGAAATATAAGACTTGCTAATTTAAGCTTCCCGTAACACGGAAGATTGAAATATTGGCAGATTCGAAACACACAAAGCTAGCAAATTTCCATTATGTTTCATATACTTCCCGGTATTCATTGCCGTAGGTAAGGGTTGTTTACATAGCCAGCATATCTTCAAACGCCAGATATAAAAATTAATAATAAAAACGTGATTTAATTAAATAAATATTATCATGAATGCGCCGTACCCATTAAAAATCCAATATCTTTAATAAAACACAATATCAATTATAACCAAACACGCTAATCCATAATATCTTGTTGCAACCCCTAAAAAGTTCATTGAATGGGAATTCGATACGGACCGTCATTAAATATTGACTACAATAATGACCCTTTCAAACTGGACATAGGGACTTGCGGCTACCTGTCAAGGGGAAGGGAGACGAAATGAATGGTAGCATTTCATTTCCTGATCAAAACGCAATATGCGTGCTGGTTAATGGACATTATTTTATATAAATTTATGTGTTTACTTTCAAAACTGCCTCGATAGTCTAGTGGTAAGCGTATCCGCCTTTTGATTAGATTGCCGGGTCGGGTAAAAGGGTTATTTGTGAACTTTCTGTCAGGAAATTCACAATAGTTAATAGGAGTTGGAATAGTGCCTGGTGGATGGCGATAGGCTCACCCCCTTTCCCATGGGATCTAAACATAACAGGTGAAATGTGGGTGTTTTACACCTCTGCCACATCCTTATGGGTAATATATGCGTGATGTTATGTTGCTTGCAAAAGTATTTTTTCGGTCATTTTATCATTAGAACAGAGATGTAATACTTTTTTTTTTGTTTTATGGTTGATACGCACGCATTTGACCACGATCTCACCTGATGGTAAGTGATGATGCGGTCTACGGTGGAGCACGCTTACCTATAAGATACCTATTAACTCTTGCTTTGAAGAGATCCAGATTGTACTCATGCGGAAACACAGACTCCGGCAAGGCGTTCCATTCTTTGGCAGTTATAATAATAATGTTCTTTTTCGGGTAGAATGCTATATTGTCTTGTCACAAAAATAAGAAAAAATGTATGTTTGTTTTTTAAGCACGTTGCCGACTCTGTTAAGTCGTATTTTATCTTGTTCTTTTTCCTACTATCTTTAGATAGATAACAGTAGAGTAAAGCTAATTTTTCATTAGGTACCTACTCAAACAACATTTTCTTTTTCATGTTCATGAATTTGTAAAACGTAGGTAGGTAGTAAAAAAGGATGGCTCTGAAAAACAAACTAAATGGCAAACATCAATCTAAAACAGAAAACTTCGTAAAACTTTGTAATAGGAGCAAAGTTTTTTATTGGCTCACTATTGCGTTAACGAGTTGACAGTGAAACGAAAGACGGCATTTATTTCAGCTTTTTCTTTTCTTTTAGTGAAATATTTAACGTCGCCATTTTTATTGAACCACATTTTGTCAACTTAATTATCACATTTCTTGTAAAAAATAATTAAATGTCTGAATTCTTATACAATTACAAAGTTTTAAAATGACTTAATTTTTATGTCGTAATGAAAATATTTACAACTTTCTCAGTAGTGTTGCCCAAATTCAGTCTTGGTCTTGCAGTCTTGGTCTTGTTCTTGCATTTTTGACCGCCAGACCAAGACCAAGACCAAGACCGCCTAATTATAGCAAGACCAAGACCAAGACCAAGACCAGGCGTATTGCTGCAAGACCAAGACCAAGACTGGCTAAGTCTCGTCTTGTTCTTGCATTTGGGCAGCACTATTTCTCAGGCCATGCTTTCAAAAGCTCGTTAAAATTATTTAAGTCCGTTATGATAATATTTTCATTAATTAAATACAATATAGTTCCGCTTAAAAATAATTGAATTCGCCCGTGTGCTTACGCTAAAAGCCGATCGAAATGTGGAATTGGGGCTAGATTAAAAATAATGATGCCTTTGTAGCCACGGTTTCTGTGGATAGTCATAATCAGAAAGTAGCCTAAAGGTAGAACTTATAACTTTTTAATAAAAACAATCATGACGGATTAATTCATCATGTAAAGGTAGTCATTCATCAGGATTAGTGCTCTTCTGACATTACAAAAAACGGATTTTGTATGGAACTGGCCAGATAACCCTGCCTACATGGTTAAGTAGGTCGCATCAGGCAGATAGATTATGTATTATTCAAAATAATGATAAAGGATCTAAGCCATATCAATTTAGATTTTTCCAATACCTTGGCAATTAGACTTAAGTAGCAAGCATATTTTGCTCTAGCAATTAAGCATGCTTTCTGTACGGTCTCCTTTTATTAGGTAGCATACCAGCTCATTACCATTGAACACTTAGCTCATTACACTTAAAAGAAAATGGAAAATTTTCAATTATAACCGTATAAACACCCATTCAATCGTCATTACCGCCTCAAGTATTGAAGCTAATTTCAGATCGTTGGATATCTCGAACTTGCAAATAATGTACGCGATGCGTACCTAGCTAGTGTCAGGAAGCGATCACGTGGAAGCTGAGATGAGGGTAGAAATGAACGGCGCTGTGGTAAAAATATGCAAATAAATAGAGTTTGAAACAAGACAAGTAATTATAACTGCCCTGGTACTCTAATTACTGGACAAAGCCTTCTGTTTGCTTAGCAAATAGTGCAAATACGCGATGCATACCCGATCACGTTGAAGCTGAGATGAGAGTAGAAATGAACGGTGCAGTGGTAAAAATGTTCAAATAAATTCAGTTTGAAACAAGACAAGTAGTTATAACTGCCCTGCTCCACTAATTTCTGAACCAAGCTTACTATTTCTGATTTTATTTTGTACCTACATAATTTAGTTAAATTTCGTTTGAGTGCCATAGCAGCTAGGTAGATAACTATTTTCTTTTTTTTCCATTGACAAAATGACCAAAGATACAAGTTAGTGTTTCTTTTGCAGAACTGGGCATCTCAGAAAAATTAATGACTAAACTGAAACTTAGATAAGATATTGATGTCAACTATTGATCTGATTCAACGGCCGCTGCGCTTATCTCCGCTCATCTCCACGTTAGTATAAACGCACCTTTATTCCTAGTACCTCCTCACGATTAGTACGCCGATAAGATGGCTAGATTAGTACGATTTTATGAGCGGCTCGTACTATCGTACTTTCGATCGGAGCGTTAGTGCTGCCACCTAGGATTACGGTTTGCGTTTCGTTGATCAATGCAATTGCTGATGCATAGATAAAATATGAAAAACATCGTGTTGGTTTTACTGGCATTGATATCGGGATACTTTCATTTTGATATATTTATTTTTTTCAAATTATTTGCTAATTATGTTAACACTCTAGCTGTTTTCTTAATGATTGTAAAAATAAGTTTAGTATCCCAAAACCAGAAACTAATTTAATTTGGCTAGATATTAATTTATATTGTGACTCGTGTCCAAATAATCCAATTGGTCAAAAGGCTGTAAAAGTTCATAATGTCACCGTGGCGCAATAGATAAGGCATCGGTCTTACGATCGAGATATCGTGGGTTCGAATCCTGGCCATTACACCACGGACGTGAACTTCCTACTAACACACGCGAATTAAGCTTAGCTTGAGAGAGTTAACTAGAATGCTAGTAATTTGTATCTGGAAATAACGAGAAGCTTTTTTTTAACCGACTTAAAAAAAAGGAGGGATTTTATAATTCTGAAGTCGGTGCCAAGTAAATCGGATAATTAAGAACTAAGATTCAGTCAGAAAATAGTTGTTAGAAAGATTGATATTATCTATACAGAGCTGCTATTGTTTACTTGACACCGACTTCAGAATTATAAAATAATTATTTAATAATTTCTATTTAACTAAATGAAAAAACGTATTATTTTGTGCGAAGTAAATTTATTTTTTGCTTTTTAGTTTACCTACTTTTTGAAGTCGGTTTTTTTTTTGTTAAAAAAAAAACCGTTTATGAGTAGAATACTGATGCAAAATGACGTGCATCAAAGCTCAACCACTCTAATTGTAATGGTCTCTATCTGATTTTTTTTGTGTATTGAATTTTCCACTGCAGCGTCTGTAGTAGGTATTGCACAGCTGCCTGGCGCATCATTGTTGGTAAAGGAAGCGAGACCGGAACTCGACGCTATCGATTCCCATCTGCGCCGTTTGCAGCATTCATGTGATGAGATATGTACCTACTACTGAATCTGAATAGTGAATACCTATTACTTAACTATGTATGTAATTTATAACACAATGTTAGAACTTGGGTTGTGGTATTACTATCGCTACTAATAGTAAAATAGTTTTATAATGAAGAAAGATTTGTTTGTATGTACCAAAATAAAAACGAATTTACTGGACTGATAGTCATAAAAATTGGTATAGAAATAGTTCAAGATCCCAGAAATATTATAGGCTATTTTTATCGACGTACGACGAACGGAAGTTATCTATATTCTTGGCAAAAGCTGTAAAAAGCGATATTTTTTACAGCATTATTTACTTAAGTAAAAAAATATACACATGGACTATACTTTCTCTATAATAGTCCGGGTTTATTGTTTCGATTTAAATCTGTACCAAATAACTAACTTTTAATTTAATAAGCAAAGCCTCTATAATTTTCCTGTCTCAACTAACTTTTTATAAAGGCGTGTGCGAGGAAATTGTCACAAAAAGTACATTATGCAAGAGCAGGAGTCAACTCTGCCTAACTACATAGGAACCTCATTAAACTCAGTATAGAGCTAGCCGCTGGTACGTTGTATGTATCATAAAAGCTACCGTGTATACTCCGTATACATAAGCCGATAGGTAAATTGTAGAGTTAATTAACCTTACAAAAAGTTGAAAATACACGGGGTTATCTATGTCTCGCTTTATTATAAAAGTAAGAAAAGAATAAAAATCGTAAAATTTAACTGACAATTACGTTCGTTAATTAATGCTATGGGTATGAAAACAGGATAGAAAAATCCAAACATAAAAATCGTAGTGTTGTATTTTACCTTCAAGGTAAGCAATAAAATAAAAAAAAGGTTACACTATACTAAGTACCAAAATCGAGCTCCAAAATTACATATACACACATTAACATAACATAACTTCGCCCAGAAGTGTGTGGCAAAGGTATACAACACTCACATTTCACCAGTTATATTTAGGTCCTAAGATAGGGGGTGAGGGGCGCTAACCACTAGACTCTAGTGGTTAGCGCCCCTCACCCCCTACTAGAGCATCAAGGCAATCACAAATAATTATTTGTGGATTACATTTTGGAGCTCCATCTTTTTCTCTCTGAATTTGGTACAGAGTATAGATGTAGTACTTATTCAACACGGCCTTTATTTGTACCAAGATCCTTACAAAATGGCAACCCTAGGCACTAGTTTCTGTAAAGCACACAATAACAAAATGATTACCCGACATTGAACAGTCATGCTCGCCTTTACGATTCTATCCTTTGATATTTATTCATTTATCCTATAGACAAAATAATAATGTTTGTTCTCATACAAGAGAAAGCATATTTCAACATGAATGCTCGTACTCTGGGAGACCGGAGATTTGACAATGGTGGTAAGAGGTTTTATTGGAGCTATTTGTTGTGTGAAATATAAGCTCTGATTTTAGAATAAAGACTGCCGTTTCGCAATGGGTGGTATGCTAAAACCTGGCCTTTTATTCACGAAAGGTGAATATTTCTTCTCCCATTGTATGTTTTTAGAATTTAGGAAATAGTGCGGGCGACGTTTTTTTTTAAAAAAGAAAAAAAAATAAAAGATAAAGATTGCTTGGGTCTTAAGACCTTTAACAAAATTTTAATACCTAAATCATTTTCCGACTGAATTTAGCTTAAGTAAGGTAGGTTTAACTACAAAATACAATATCAAACTTTTAAAAACCCTGATCTGGCATCAAACTAAAAAAGTTCCGTTTTTTGTACAGAACAATCTAATTATATTAAAAGACATTTCTTTTGAATATAGTTGGTTCTTTCCTCATTCGCCAATCTAGGTGTTCCAATTCGTCATACATATACGCCTCCGTTTTCTATAAACTAGACGAGCCACATACCAGGCTGTGGTTTTCAAAACCGCATGTCCTACTGACAAGCTTGAACTGGCAAGGAGTAAATAAGCCGATTATGACCGCAAAATTACTCTTTAATTGATTAGGTATATACTCGATTCTTTAGCATTACTCTATGTATGTATGTATTATGTACACCCACACTACTATCTATAAGTCTTTATTAAAATTATGAAAAACGGGTGTTACTCACGTAATGTTCGTCTATTTAGTCGACCGCGGTTTCGCCTATACGTCTAGGCATTATCAAGAGAGTGCGATACGTCGCGCCTGAGTCGCAGCCAGTCTTGCACTGCGGGCAGCGACTGGCTGCCTATTTCATAATTTTAATAATGTTACAAACTCACGTCAGTTTTAATAAAAATATCTATAAGTCCATTTATGCACTAGTACGGAAAAGATAAAAGTTATCTCTTCCGGGAATAAAACTGAAGTCATTTCCGATTAAAAGATAACATTATGCTTCCATCCAGTGATTTTCAATTAGTTTCTGACATTACACTGAGCTTTGCTTTGAAGAGTTAAGATATAATACACATAATGTGCTGGTGATTTCCTGCTCTTTACTTAAACTACCACCAGCATAGAACATAATGGTGCAAGCTCTTACTTTTCGGCGTCACCTTACATGTATTTATCCTTATATCCCTTACATAATCTCGACCATTACAAACATGCATTCGTCTTTCGTCATAAGTCGTTCGACTTAACAACATATCATCTATTATCTTGTAAGTCTCATTACCAGTGCGTGTAGCGTATAGCCCGCGGCATGACACACGCCAGCGCGTGCCGGCCGCCGGCCATATCGGCCACACGGCCACACCACAGAGTAGCCACACCGGCCACGGCAAATTGCGTATATTACAACACACGCGGCATCTACACGTATGGCAACATTTTGATTGAATATTGATTGTATTTGCGGTGCTTATCATACAGAAACACAGATATTTGGTACGTGTATGTCAGAAAACTGAGATAACATTGTTTGGGTTTCAAACTACGCTTGTACGGGTTTTATAGTGCCCGTGGCAGAGATCGAAAAGAGGTTAATATTAAATTGAAATTAGATTTTGATAAAATAAAATACTGGTATACTTAGTAGGAAGTATCTAGGTAATTCCAGATAGAGTAAGGTGTGTTTGCTATTTGAAGCAAATTTCTGCCCAAGTCAGTAATAAACAGCTTTTGCGATAGGTAAATCACACTGACAACCCGACACATAATTACATTGAGGTACCAACTATAACTTTGCAAACTTTGTAAAGTAACAACAGAAGCCTATTGTTCCCCGTTCCTTTGATGTCCATCGAAGCCGGCACTTCACTCAGCTGGCGCGTTCAATAAAGACTTCACACACATTCGCGAACACCTTGCCTTAACATTTCACTCTTCATAAAAACTATACACAACATTGTCTATGTTTAAACGCAGCCATAAATAGCTTACGCTGCAACATAAACACATGTTCATAATTTAAATATTTAAACTAGCATCTCTATAATTAGTAAGAAAGTGCAGAGAGTAAATTGTTTAATTGTGATATACATAGCCTGTTTGGCTGCGCACGCGATGGCAAGAAGCATGGCTACAACGTGCTGTTACTAAAATAAACAGCTGTCAAGGGGACTACGGAGAAAATGGTCAACGAAAGATAAATATAAATTAAAAGTAAACATTTTCAAGGGGCCGTTCTTTTGGGTCTTCAGTTTCGAGATGCTGAACTTAATTAAATATATTCAATCGAGACATCGTGAGATAAAAAGCAGACAAGGTCCGAGACTTTAAAAAGAAACATGACCAATATTTTGGCTTTGACGGTGATGTAGGTATTATAAAACGACTTGAGATTACTCGAGGCTCTCTATTTGCTCTTGAGTTGCATCTTAAGTTCATCTCTAAAACTTTCAGATAAATTCTGCTAAATAGGGATCTATGTTCTTCTCGCTTGTTACTTCACTAGTTAAAAAAGGTAGGTTGTTTCTAGGTGTTGATTGCTTTAAAGTTTGTTTTTTTTGAACTACCAACGAATAAAAATGTTAATTAAATCCGCTGCAAGCATTCTCTATCTCTACTCTATTGTCTACGGTCGCTATATTGCTGAGATATATCCAATGCATAGGCCTGTCCGTATCCAACCGTAGAATATTGCCAATTATTACAGTACTAGTGTAATATCTGACGAGATGTGAGGTTGAGCGATACGTCGACGGTTAACCGAAGCGTTAGCTGTAGTTATTTGGATGTAGTTTAACAGATTGACTAACTACATTTTTGCTTATTTTTTTTTTAGTGGAAAATTTCATCAATAATAATTCAACGTAGTACTAAATGTAGTATTAAATGAAAAACAATTTTACCGTTCCAATTTCCGTTTAAGATATATTTCTCCTCTTTCAGCTTTGTGAAATTGTAGTGTGTGACATAATTACTACAATTTCACAAAAAATGTGAATAGACATAATGACCTTAGCGGTCATTTTAGATAGATAGATAGATAACTCTTTATTGTACACAAATAAGAAAGTCAGTTTCATAAAGCACATCATTTAGATAGTACAATGGGCGGCCTTATCGCTATAAAAGCAATTTCTTACAGGCAACCTTTGGATGGACAAGAGAGCTTAAGAAATTATAAATAGGTAGTTATTTTTTTTTAGTGCACTAGAAATAATTGCAAAAACGGATTTGGGTATATTAATACTTACATATAATACTAATATATTTACATATAAATAATATACAGTACATACGATTAGCAGTATAATATATACATTATACACACACACACATATATATACATACATATATATATATTTATATACAATAAACATATATAGCTATTCAAGTAAATAATACACTAGATCGATTTAAGGCAGCAGCAAAAAATATAAAGAGCAATAAGAAGGAAGATATAGAATGGGAGACATAAAAGAGATGGAGTGTAGGAGATAAAGAGACAGGAAGATCTATAAGGAAGGATAGTGAGCTTTTATAAGTTTTTTAAAAATATTTAAAGATTGAGCACGTCTGATAGGCACAGGCAATGCATTCCACAACCGTGTAGCCTGTACTACAAAAGACTTATCGTAGAATTTAGTGGAATGCATTGGCATCTCCAGCCTCAGATTCACTGATGATCTTAAGGATAATGAATGTGCGTCATTGAGGAACTTGAAACGATCTTTTAAATAAGAGGGAGTAGAAGGATTAAAGAGAATATTATAGAGTAGAATCAGTATATGAGTATTCCGTCGAAGGCGAATAGGAAGCCACTTGAGCATAGTGCGGTATTCAGACACGTGGTCATATTTGCGTAAACCAAATATAAACCTTATACAAAAATTTTGAAGGCGCTCAAGCTTGTCTAGTTGCTCCTCAGTGAGATCAAGATAGCTGACATCGGCATAGTCGAGAATAGGAAGAAGAAGAGATTGTGCGAGCGCAATTTTGGTAGCAGTCGGAAGAAAATTCCGCAATCTTCGTAAAGCACCCGCCGACGCATACAGCTTGCGACTGACTTCACGAACCTGGGGCTGCCACGACATATTGTTATCAATTTGAATGCCCAAAGTTTTCACAACATTACTTATAGGAATAACTGTACCATTAAACACTATTTGCGGTAATTGAGTCCAGTCGATTTTGACTAATGTTCTAGAACTGCCCACAACAATGACTTGCGTTTTAGTCGGATTAACTATTAGTCCATGTTGTTCACTCCACTCAGCTATTTGTGCTAGGTCTTTGTTAATGGTACAGAAAGCGTGGGTTAAGTTATTTAACGGCGCTTGAGTGTAGATTTGGAGATCATCTGCATAGAGGTGGTAGGAGGAATTAAGTTTTACAGAAATGGAATTTATAAAAATTGTGAAAAGTAGAGGAGATAGAACGCCACCCTGTGGCACACCGGCTGTAGTATTACACCAAGACGAGAAGGAATCTTCAATGCGTACACGTTGTCGGCGGCCGAACAGGTAACTATGAAACCAATCAATCACCGTTGGAGATATGTTAAGAGAGCGAAATATGCCAAGAAGGACATGGAAATCCACAGTATTGAAAGCATTGCTGAAATCAAGTAAGGAGAGTACTGTAAGATTACCATGTTCCATACCAAATCTTATGTCATCAGTAACGTTGACCAACGCCGTAGCAGTGCTATGCCCAGGACGGAAACCGGATTGGAGAGGATTTAGGAGTTGGTTCTTGTTAAGGAAAATACTGAGTTGGGAGTGGACCAGGCGTTCAAAGACTTTAGACAGGAAAGGCAATATGGAAATGGGCCGATACTCAGAAAGGGATGAAGGATTGTTTTTTTTTGGCAAAGGAATAATTTGGGCCTCTTTCCAAACAGCGGGAAAGACGCTACGGGACACGGAGTGGTTAAAAATATGGGATATTATTGGAAGGATTTCTTCTAGGATGGGCAAGATCATGTTACGGCTGATGCAGTCGCTACCAACAGCATTTGATGTGATAGACATTATGCTTTTCTTAACATCACAATCAGTGAATTGATTTAAGACGAATTGTGAGTAACTAGGAGTTGGAATGGATGAAAGATAATTCAAGGTGTTGGCTTTATGAGTCCCATCAAATTTGGACGAAGAGGAGAAATGTTGATTTATTAAATCGATGTTTAAATTTGTAGGAACCGAACTATGTTGAGATTTTCCAACTCCCAGCGTTCTGAGAAATTTCCAGACTTTTGCTGGTTCTCCGTTTTCAACCTCTTTATGGATATTTTGGCGTTGTGCTTTTCTACACACCCTATGGCAGTGATTTCGAATCTCTACGTATCTGTTTTTGTTGTGATCACTTGAGCGACATTTGAATCTCGTCTTAGCCGCTGCTTTCTTTGACAACATGTCTTTCATCTCGTCCGTAAGCCATGGCGAAGGCAAGTGCTTGACTTTGATCGCTCGAATCGGTGCATGTTTATCGAAGAGCTTAATCACATTAGTTGTGAATATTTCAACTTTGTCATCGATGGACTCAGTCTTAATGAGAGGATCCCAATTTATGCATTTGGCATCTTCAAGAAGACCTGCCAAATCAATGCCACCAAAATTGCGCTGTAGAAGTATTTTCGGCTTAGCCTTGGGAGGACGAAGTTTATAAGAGAGAAAAATTAAATCATGATAGGAGAAAGCATCAGCAGGGCACTGTCCATGCTTAATAACGCGAGAAGAAGAAGAAACAAAAATAAGGTCTAGAAGAGAAGGAACAGAGTTTGGAAAGTTATGCGTCGCATTCAAAGGCAGCACAGTCATATTGCATGCCTCCACAATACAACGTAGTGATGATGCCCTGGAATCCCCCTTCAGTAGGCACGTGTTAAAATCTCCCATAATTATAGAATGAGAATAAGTAGGTATAAAGGTCTCTAATAACTTTTCAAATGATGAGAAGAAGTTAACACGAGCCGAAGGACAGTAGTAGACACCTAAAAGAAATTTGGTGTGCTTAAATTCTACTTCCACAAAAAGGTGCTCGCCGGCATTAGGTGGTGGTGGTTGCGATGACGTGTCTATAATCCGACAAGAAATATCAGCTCGAAGGTAGATTGCGACACCACCTCCGACACCAACCGAGCGGTCATTCCTGATTAATTGAAAACCGGGAAGAGTGTAACAAGTGGAAGGGAGACATGGCTTAAGCCATGACTCAGAGACAAGAATAGCATGAATATTTTTGCAGTTAAAATTAGCCAGCAAATCCGGGAAATGGGCGGGAATACTCTGTGCATTTATATGGACTACATTCAAATTCCCCGATGCATCAGCGAACTGCGCTTCAAGTGTATCGGAAAGAGAGGGAATGCTCACAAAACTATCATTATTGCTGCTTAAAGACAAAAATGTTTCATCGTCGCTACTATATGATATATCCAGCATAACAAATAATATTAATATGTTAAATATACTAAAATAAGATACTGTATAATATGTATGATTATCTATAAAAAATATATATACGATATAATTATATAATAAACTATGAATAAAAGGTATTTTTATAATACTACAATTAAAATTAGCTATTAACACTAATTAATAAAATGGGTCTGTGTCCACCCGCCAGTTGCGTGCTATCAATAAGTGAGACTACGTACAAAACTTAACTCAAATTACCAAAATACTAGAAACACTAATTTAACATATTTTTTAAAAAAGAAAATAAAACTAATACACATACGTTCGGGTAAGAACAATAAATAACAGTTCACACACGAAAAATGTATACTAAACATATATTTAAACGTGACACATAATTATAACAGTTAAGATTCTAAATAAAGAAAATGTAACTTTAATTAAATAAAATATATATTAATCTCCTAACATGACTTTATGATAACGAGATTGATCGTTTAAACACATTTATAATATTAAATACACATTTTGCGTAGAACGAAACGTAAAACTAATTGTTGATAGGCTTGACAGCTTATTGAAATATCACTCGATTTTGACAATGTCACAACTGTCAATCTGTCGAACTACACTCAAAGTATTCGAAAATTGTTTGCATTTTTAAGTGAGAAATGTAAAATATTGAAAAAAAAAGAGGGTGAAGTGATAAAAATATGATTCAAACCATGACAATAATACGAAATTAGTTAATTAAGCTGACAAACAAGATGGCTACGAGAAATAAGAATAAACATGGAAAATATTACCCGAACGCAGTGATTTGAAAACAACAATTGTTATTGTTTTTTGCTGGCGGCGCCTCGTCTGGTCTTGGGTGCAGCCTTTGCTACGGCAGATGTCTTCGCGGAGTCGTCGTTCAGCTTGTTCAGCTCAGCAAGAGAGACGACACGATGTTGCGTTCCCTCGGAATCAAGCACGAAGATGTGACCCTCACGCGTCCAGGATTTTGTTACACCGAACCGCTCCCTTGCGAGCATGAACACCTGATGTCTATCGCGGGTCAAGAATTCCGACCACGTCTTCCCTGTGCCCTTAAATTTGGTTTTGGATGACCAAATTTTGTCCCGGAGTGCTACAGTGTCCACCTTGATGAGAATAGGTCTGGGCTTGTTAACACCTGCCGAGCGGCCCATCCTGCGACTTCGCCTGATGTTATTCAGCTTGAAATCGTCGAGTTGAAGCTGCTTTTTGACCAAATCTACAACAACTTGAGCGGTCACTTCTCCCTGCTGCTCCGGAACACCATGCAGAAGAAGCATTTTCCGTCGACTACGCATCTCGATATTATCGACTTCGCGTGTTAGCACGTCAATCTGCTTACGGAATGCATTCATAGTATCTAGAGCAAATGTTCTGAAGAGTGCAAAGTCCGCGGCCAGACTTGTTAGGGTTGGAGTAGAAGAGGAATTCTTCATGGCTTTCAGCTCAGCTTCATGCTTGGCCATTCGTTCTTCTAAACATGCCATAGCGCTTGAGAAGGACACTTTGATGGATTCCGAGCTGTCCATGATGAAGTGATCAGTTGTGAAGTTTTGGTAAAGTGATTATTTGCAGGAGATAACACAACACTGGTTAGTGGTTTATGTTAACATTAACTTTTTGTCAATAAATTAATTTATTATAATAATTTAACTATATTTATTAAATTTTTTGAGAGAGTTATAAAATAGTGTACCACTTATATAACTACCCACATGTCAAAAAAGTTAAGTTATTCAATTTAAACAAAAAAGTTTTTTTTGGTGAATAGGCACGCGTTTGACCATGATCTCATCTGATGGTAAGTGATGATGCGGTCCGGTAGAGCAGGCTTACCTATGAGACACATATTAACTCTAGCTTTAAAGAGATCCAAATTGTACCTACTCATGCGGAAACACAGACTCGGGCAAGGCGTTCCATGCTTTGGCACTACCGACACTTGTCACGTATTATAATATGATTGATATGAAATATTAATTATTTGATACCAAGATGGACGACACCTTAACGTATTACGAGCTCTTGCTCTATGTAAGTTATCAAACGCACAGTCCAGTTAAATAGCTTTACGCGTCTGCAGCGGTTTTGCGCCACAAACGCCATAGTAATGAGTCCAGGGTAATGATATCTGCAGTAACAAGAACCCGGTAACTTTATCATACGCGGACGAGAGAAACTCTTCGTTTTCAAATGAAAGGCAATACGTTACATTGACGCAACACTACGATTGTGCACTTTCTCGGACAATTTAAATTTAATGGCGATCAATGCCGTGTTATTTACAATGTATTTGGTTTTAATTAACGGATTTTAGTGATACTTTTAGTTGTGTATTTGAAAATATACCCACCACGATGTTTTGGCAGAGTTTTATTGTACCACACATCGATCAATTGGTTCGTGGTAAACAATAGTAATACAACTGGGTGTGAACCCACAACACCAGTGCAGTGGAGAGCGGCGAGGCGACCGCTTAAACCACTACACCACACGTGCACTCAATTAATATTATTATTTTTGCACTCAATTATGATTATTGCCTGTACTGCTGACAAATTGACTAACTAATTCGCACATGTCATAACTTCAACTTGCGACGTTCTTCGTGATTAGTGCTATTTATTTATTTTATTTATTTATTTAAACACTTCTTGCACAGAATTTGTGACAAAGGCGGACTTAATGCAGAAGGCATTTTCTACCAGTCGACCCTTAGGGTGGTGCAGCGATAATTGGTAGGTGCATAATAATAAAAGTAGGAGTAATTACTTTATTGTATAATAAATCTAAATAATACACATACTAAACTAATATTCAAATACTATATAATACACAAATACAATAACATACATTACATAACATATTAAAAATAAAATAACATACATACATAACATAATAACATAGGACACTACTGAGAAGATTCCGCCAAATAACTCAAGTATAATTGTTTTACTTTAAGAGCCTATACAACCTCAGCTCAAATTCAAATTTCGCCCCCACTTCCCCGCGCCTCCTCACTCTCTATCTCGCTCGCACAATACTACTCGCGGTGACGCGGGCACACAAAAGCGATTTTGTAAACTATTATCGGACGAGTACTAACACTAACTAACCAAGCACTGGGTCGATTTCAAATTTGGGGCCAAAAAAGTGTGAATTGCATGATATTAGAAAAATGTAAAAAAAAAATATGTTTAAATATCTAGGTGCATTAATTAAATAAAAAAACACACGCTAATCAAACAAACCTTTAATTTCTTCCATTAATAGGGAAAATACAAATTTTTGAGTGACACGAATGAGCAACATAATTTCTCTAATGATATTTTGTGATTTACTAATGAGATCTCTGGTTACACTAATGAAAGTAAATATTTTTTATTTTTCTATGTTACTAAACAATCAACATAATATAAAATATTTGTCATTAGCATTATTTGTAGGTGCAGTGGCCAGCGCATCAACCTAACCCTCAACCTACTGTCAAATTACTTTGAATGATTTTCAATTTACTGCAACAACTTTGACAGATTGGATTAGGTTGATGTGCTGACCACCGTAATACAGATATTAATTATTTTAAACTTAATTCCAAAACATAACAAGAACTTAATCAACTTAGCTAATCAATGGTATACATTTCTGATTTCAGTCTTCAAAATATAATTCGTTAACGCTAATCGTTTTTCATTGCGGATACAATAACAATATCCATATTATTAATACCTACTTAATTAATCAATCTGATAAGGGATCTTCATCATCATCTTCACATTTCTTTAAAAATTCAAGGAATTCTTTTTCATGACCTATCGCTTTTGTTTGATTCTTTATAAAAGATTTGTTGGTCCAGGAGTGTCGAACACTGCGTAGACTTGAAGTTGATGGCTCGTTGTCATATAACATTGGATCGGTATTGGCATAGTGAATGGTAACATCACTAAGTACCTTAATTCTTTTGTGTTCTGGGATGATCTTTATATTTTCCATTGTAGGTTCAATGGGAATATTATATAATTTAAAAAATCTCATATGTTTGCCATGTTTACAAGCAACATTTAAACATTCGAAACAGCTTTGTTTTCTGAATTCTAGATAGGCAGAATCGGCAGACCAAACGACCTGAAGAAAAACAATATGTATTATTATTACATTTTGTATGGTAACGTCAGTATATTTAATTATAATATTTTTATTTATATAAACATATACCTGATGAACTATCATAGTCCCCTTGAAAGTAGCGATATCTTTAGGTAACATTAATTCCTTTAATTTGATTTCGTGCTCCTGAATAATACCAATTTCTACATTTTTTATATTTTTTCGTATGATGTTAACAAAGGCATCAAAATCGCCGACATCCTGATGACACCTTAATTCATAATCCGCAGTCCTTTTGATCACTGCTCCAATGCCATCAGGGGCACCCTTGCCGTGCCCAGCTTCTTGGTAATTCCATGTGACAAGATTTAATTCTGGGAAGTCAATCCTTAATTGGGTTAAAATATAAAATATATACTTATTTCTATACTGGCTAGAGGGACTATCAGTTAAAATGTGAATGCGATTAATTCGCGATGATTTGTTAAACACAAATTTAATTAAATAATTTACATGAGCCCACACTGCCGCTGCATCATGACGGGTGCATTCACTGGCTGTACAAATAGAGTAGGCTTGAGTAGCATTGGAATCATTTTTTAAATAAATCACTGCTGTATGAAGTGTGACTTGACCACGGCTGCCACCAAAGTGCATGCTTTGTACTTCTTCCGCATATTTATAAGAATAATTTTCAGAAAAATCCATATGAATTAAGGCTTCATTGATAGTTAGAGCTTCTTTCAAACATTTAATAGTAGCATACTGGTTGACAATGTTACTCGTGTGTGATAAAAATGTTGGTAACATATTTTCCAATTTAAATATCAGGTTACGTGGATCAGACCTCTTTGCTTTCTTCTTGATTATTTTTATTTCTTTAGTATCTACTCTTTTTATATCTCTTTCCCACACCATGTATTGTATTTCTTTATCATTTCGGAATTCTTTGTATGGTACTATTTTATCCTTACATGAAGCACATTTGCGATTAAGACAATCTAGGCTATATTTATCACAACATATTTCCTTTGTCAAATTCTGACTATCTTTTACACAAAGAATATCATTTTTGTTAAGAGCCGCTATTAATAAGTTAAAATTTGTGTGTAACAAGCAGGCACACGTATCACGGTCGTCAGTTGGAAGAAAGACCCAAAATGGTCGGAGTCTTGTAAAAGTCGTGTAACTAATTTTGATGTTAGTATTTTCAGCCAAAAATTTATTGTGTAAGTTTTTCATAGAATCTAAAAGATATCTGACTTGTTTAACGGTTCCATGTTTCTTCTTATATTGTTTCTTGCCTGGAGTAATGCGACTGTTAATGTCGTCTTCGTAAAACTTTTCCACTAATTGTTGAGCGTTGGGGTTATTTCGTGCATTTTTCTTAAATCGTTCTCGAAGATGAACTTTGCGAAGGTCAGTAGCAACCTTAAATTTTTTAAACTTCTCTTTATCAATTAAGTTAGTGATAACGCGTTTGTCTTTCCTTTTTGTAGTTGTTGCAAATTTCCGTGTTATTTCAGCACTTAAAAGTCTATCAAATAATTGTTTCTTATCTTCATCTTTCGTATTTCCTGAATCATTACTTATTTTGCTTGTTAGTGAAGATATTTTTCTTTTTAAATAATTTATTCTGAATCTGTATCTGTTTAATAATAATATATAATTTCGTTTCTCTTTCTCGTGCTGCATTTTCATTGTTTTGATTTTTTTAATTAGTTTTTGTTCACGCATACTTAGTTTTGATTTTATTTCTTGTTTTTCTATGTTTAAGGGATCTCTATTCAAATCAACATTTTCAATATCACAACTTTCTTCAGTTACTGCAACGTTTTCTATCATTCTTTGACTAACTTTCTTTCTATAAAACTTTTTGGCACTCTCTTTCCATTTTCGTCTTTGAATTCTTTGTTCGCGTGGACTCATTGCGTTAATACTTTTAATTTTTTTATTTTCCTTAGCTTTTAAGTAATATTGTCTTTTTTTTTCTTGCTCAGCAGCATATAACTTAGGATTTTTTTTAATAGCTTGATATTTTTGTCTTCTAGCTATTCTACGTCTCTCTAATTCTTCCTCACTTCTCCGTTTTTTGGGTTTCGCCATTATTAAATACTTAATAATCTAAAAATAAAAAAAATATCATTAGTGTGACTTCAATATAATTCGTGTGACTCGTGAATCGACACAAATGAGAGTGCCACGAATGAGATTTTTGGTAGTAATTCGAATTTATTTCTTAAATGGAACGTTCGAGAATATACCGTACATTAGAAACTAAATATGCTCTCAATGGTCTATTAGCCAGCCAAATCAAAAATAAAAAATACATTTAACTAAACACGATATGTGACAAAACACTAATGATACAAATTTGTTACCAAAGTCAAAATCTTACCTGAAATTTGGAATTTCTCTTAAAATATCGACACACACACCTGTTGACTACGCGCGTTCGGCGACGACTGAGCACACGGGATGCGCGCGGGGCAAAGGGCAGGGTAAATCAGGGACAAATTCGGTTTACTGGTGCATTTGAAAACGGTCACACAAATGATACTTTAAAAACAATCATTTTTAGAAAGCTAAAAAAACTTATTTTTTATTACTTAGCATTGGTTTTAATGTCTAATTATTCATCTTTAAAGTGTATACAAAACAGTAATACGTTAAAATTTGAATTTCCTCGACGCGTTTCCGTTTTATAGACAAATGAAAAAAAAAATACGACTTTGGAGCATTGACACTAATGAGAAATAGGTATAAGATTTAGATCTATCTTTTTAATGAACAATCATAAAAGATTCGTTCTAACTGACGTTTGGGCGTCTCATAATACTACATTATTTAAAATAATTTTAGTTACGATAAATTCTACATCATGAGAAATAAATGAAAATATATGCTTTTGGCCCCAAATTTGAAATCCACCCACTGCATAAATTCTACTGCCACAAAAAACTAGTCAAGCGCGAGCCACCAAATCATTGCGCTGAGGGTTTTGTAGTTACAATGGCTTGGTAGTAAGTTTACAATTTGCTATTTTACAATCTTATAATATTTTATAGTTTTCGCCTTGTATTATCCTACTATTATATTATTATTCTTGTACTACTTTCTTAGTTATTATGCATCTATATAAAAATGAATTGCCCAAATGTATGTACGCGCATAAGTTCCGAAGGACTGCACCAAATTGGATAATTATTTTTTGTTGTGTTCGTGATTCTCATTATAAGGTTTGTATAAATACAAGATAGATAACTATAGGTAGGATAGGTAGGTAAGTAGATAAGTATGTGAGTAGGTAGGTAGGATAGGTGGTACGTAGATAGGTAAGTATGTAGGTAGGTAGGTAGGTAGGAAGGTAGGTAAGTACGTATACGTACGTAGGTAGGTGGGTAGGGTAGGGTAGGTAGCTGGAGGATGTATGGTATATAGTAGAGATGCCAAGAATAGTGAATTGGCCGAATACCGAATATTCGGCAACGCTGTTGGCCGATGCGCCGAATATTCGGGCCGCCGAATATTCGGCGACGAGAGTGGGTTAGTAACTTTTAGCGCGAGTAAAACCGCGCGGATCAGCAGGCGGCATTGTTATTGTTTTCTCACTAAAATGCACTTGAGCACTTGATACAAGTATTTACCTAACTAATGTTCTAATTACCTAGCCTACTTACGATACATTATATATAAAAGCTATTTACAATATAAATGTGAAGTACACGGTCGTGAATTGGCGCGAAATTCAAAAGACCGTCCGTCCACTAAGAAACAGCGCCAAAACAGTAATGAAAATAATTTGGTAATCAAACTTTCTTTCCAAAATTACGATAAATAAATTAGTAGGACACGTGTATCGGTCTATCTATTCGCCTAGATCGGAAGGCCGATCCTTACAAGTGGTGGTCAGCAAACGAAAAACAATACCCGAACCTTTCGAAATTTGCAAAAGTTTATCTTTCTTTGCCTGGAAGTAGCGTTTATAGTGAGAGGTTATTTTCTGAGGCTGGTAACGTTTACGATGAAAAGCGATCTCGATCTTTGCTACCAAAAAATGCTGAAAAGCTCGTTTTTATCCATCACAACTTACCACTGATTAATGTTAAGTACTAAAATGTTGTAATTTGGAAATAAATACATAATTTTGAGTAGAATAACGTGTCTTTTTTTACATGATTTGCTATTCGGTATTCGGCCGAATAGTACGCACTATTCGGCCGAATACCGAATAGCAAAAAAAGTGGCCGAATAGGCCGAATACCGAATAGTTGCCGAATATTCGTGGCATCTTTAGTATATAGGTACCATACATTTTTGAAAGTAATTAAACATTGTCAAAATTATACAACAATCATTTTAATTCGCTTAAATCTCTAATTGGCATATTTCGAACATGCCTGGGATCGCATAACTCAGGCAACATGCAAGTTATATAAAAATGTTATATAAACCTATTTGTTGTAGGTATGTTGTCAAAATAAAAACAGATAACTTTTTTTTTAAGTTGTCCCACCTGAATTTCTTCTGAATCGTGGACGGTGGTTTACGAACACAAATCACATGCAGAAACACCTGCGACTCGTAGCGCAGCAGCCAACCGCTTAGCCACTGCACCAAACTTTTATGCTATCTAACTACTAATCACTAACTTTGTACTAATGTTTGTAATCACTAATATTGTAGTAAATAGGTCGGTAGATACTTACTTCATAACGTTTATCATATGTTTGCCTGTTTCTTTACGCCAACCCAGACGCTTCTTATTTTTATTACGCTTATTTCCCATTGCGCCAACACTAGAAACCTAGTACCTACTTCAATTTTACGTAGTCCTGTTGCGTATTGTGTGTTCTGAGCGCATGCGACACAGCTATCCCGTCCGAAAGCCGAAGCGAGACTGAACGGGGGTGTCGGGCGGAAGGGAATGAGCTTCAAGACGCCGATAGTATAGGTATTTTTTTTTTTAAAGTGAAAATAATGATAATTTTAAAAATGTACATAACATAAGACCTGCTTTATAGTTAGTTCAGTAAGTATGCAAAGTTTCATGATTCAATTTGACGTATTTTTTTAATTACAGCGGTTTTTTTTATCGTTTTGGAGGTAACTTTGGGATTTTTTTCTATCGAGAAAATTTTATGGAATCGTGTTTTCGGCTAACATAGTACCTAACATTAATCCTCAACTTTACCATATATTTATTTCAAAATTAATGCTGCAGTATTTTCGACGTAACGAAGGATCATGCTAAGCCATTTGAGATAGTATAGGCTCTTAAATTTAAAGACATCACGACTAGATGCCATCCTGATTTCCAAAGGTAGGGCATTCCACAAGAGAATTACTATTTCGCTATTGTTTCTTTTAAAAGTAGAACCCTTGATAAAAATCAATTGTTGGTACCTACCTGCCCTTTAGTGGCCTTTAGCGGTAAGCTTTAGTGAATAAAATATAAGGCGATTTGCATTAGTGATTAATGGGACGAGTCGGGGTCAGATAAGAACACTAGGTTACACAATATTGATTTTTTATTCCTACAACACCATGAGACACTATACAGTCGAATTATATTAGTATTAGAATACTAAGAAAATGTAATGTCTTGGGCCAAAACGATAAAGATCTGTCGCCATGTAGTATGGCATTTTCTTTTTTATACATTGCATGTAGCTAACGATTTTGCAATCCATCTGATGATTAGTGACTAAAAGCCATTGGTACGTTAATTTAAAAACATTATATTGAAGTAGGTAGGGTTATTATATTATGACACCACTTCCATCATCTTTATTCATCTTTATTAAGAGAGAAAAAAAAAATATCTTGTGTGTAATCTAAATTTGACTTTAGCGACTAACCCAAAACATTCAGTTTTTCAAAGGTAAATGGCACTGATTTTTTATTCTTTCGAATCCACATGATTAAGTATATGCCGTGCAAATACTTTATCTCTTTTAACCTTACCTTCACAGCAAAAAGCAGTTGCCGTTGACAAGTTAAGATAGTGTAGACTACACGTCTGAATTCAACCGTTCCAATGTATCAAGGGTGTTCGCTGACGATTTACTGCTACTCTTTATCAGATCCAACACTACTTACATGCTGTAATGCTGAACGTGCGTTAAAAGTAGGTGTTAAACAGTGTTGCTAGAGCTATAAAACTACATAAGTAATGTTGCCATAATCAATACAAAAATTCAAGACAAATTGAAAACTTACAAAATAATAATTAAAATAAGAGACATCAAACTTGCACAAACAGTGTGTGCAAATTTGAAGTGTATAAAAATTCAATTTGCACAAGTAACATGAAACGCGTAGCCGGCAAAACGACCTGATTGTACAACTGTTTGTAGAAGTAAAATGATGGATGATGATGTTGGATGATGCCTCCCTCGCCAGTTAGTCCCTAGCCAATTTAAGTGTCAAATCTTACAATACTGCGATACGGTACAAAAACTATTTACAAATAGCTCTTCCACTTTTAAAATGTATTAGAGATTTTAGCTGACGATTTTCTGCTACTCTTTATCAGATCCTACACTACTTAGCGTGCGTTCACCCTATGAACATGTTCCAAAGTAGGTGTTAAGCAGTGTTGCCAGAGCTAGGAACAACGTAACCAGTGTTGCTAGATCCATTTTCTCGAAAACTGAGATTGTGGGACGTATAAAACAGATTGGGATCTTAAATACCCCTAGTTGCGAAACTATTTTATTTATTTTATCACATCAACTGTCTTACTTATAAATGTGGAACTAACGTCATCCTACAGTGCGTTTATAAAAAAAACTCTCCCGTTCGGAATTACACAAACTGTTTTCTATTTTGATTTTAAAACGTCAGTACTTTTTCTCCCAATTGCAAAATCCTTGTTACGAGCTTGATCGTAGCTACGAGAAAATAAGTAGCTATGAGGGGATATCACCTAGCAACCCGAGGAATCCATATTTCACAGTGCGTGTCGACACTGCCTACGTGATCCCGTATTCAGAATCATATTTATTTTATTTATGAACTGTTATGCCGCAGTCGTAAAAATAAGTACTACGTCAATTCGCGATACTGTATATTTTATACAATATTAAGGTTGGAAAAATTAATAATCCAGAAGGATTCGAACCTGCACCCCCTGGATAATCGCCCATGTGCTTTGCTACTTCAGCCATGGATTAGTATGCTGATATTTTTCAACCCTTTGAGCCCGCGTTATAGGTAAATACTTTAGCTTGACGAACCTTACTTGGTTTCTGTATAAATCTATATCTACAGAAACCAAGTACTGTATAATTATATTTATTCAAGTTCTGTATAAATCGAATAACTTCTCATTATATATTAGTTCAATTAACCGTACCTTCTAAATAAAGCCTACACATCCTGGCTTCCAAGAAGCACACACGTTCGTGCGAACTTCAATCGTTCTGCGTTTTATCTGTTCACGCTCGGCTGTCGCAAGTCGCAATGCCGCAATGTCGCACGGTGAATTTGTCGCAGTAATTGAGCGCTGTGTCGCACGCTCCTGTACTTTCCTTAATTAATTCCAGCTTTCGATACGGTGGGTTAAATAAAAATTAAATCCAAAGAATTCATTCTAACTAACCATAATTATCTGCCTATAGTTATTCAAGTTTTGGGGTTATTCACAATGATAAACGTTCGATTTTCTTCTTCTTTTCATCAAAATAAATTATTCCGACGTTCATTAAAAATACGATATTCAAAAACCATCCCTCTTTATTTTAGTTTATGCAGTTAAGATATATAAGTCTAGAATGTAAGTTTTGTTATGTTATTACTGCGAAAGAAATAAAAGGCTTTCTAATTTTTTTTTTTTTTTATGTTTATTGTCCAGTTATTGTCACAGCTTTTAGTAGAAGTAAAATAATTCGACCATACCAAAGCATGCTCTTGTTTTGGTAGGTTATTTGTTTTGGAAAAGTCCTGCAATACAGAAAATGTTCTATAATAAAAAAATAATATCAGTGATAAATCTGTGTGGATTTTTACTGACAGTACGGTACAACAGAATGACACATTATACATTAAGGAGACCACACTTTACGATTTGCCTCGGATCGGTAAATACAAAGTACACAAACGTACTTACTCAATTTACTTAAAGTGAATTAAATCTTTTACTAGCTTTGTTGTGGTTTAGTATCTGAATAAAAAGGAGGAGTGTGGTGTGTATAACGTCAAGTTTTTTCGTCATGAATGTCGCATTGAAATAAAAAGATTGGATCGCCTTAAAATAATTGAATTTTTAATGTAGCTGGCACTGAATTTTAATTTCTATACTCTATTTATCTTGACCTTGATGATTTTTTTCTAAGTTCAGACTGTCGCTTATCAAGTTTCTACCTATTCAAATTGGTTATTGAATAAATAGAAACTTTACAATGACAATGCTTGCTAAATGGCTGGATTATTCGGGACTGTCCTGGAACTTCTGTCCCATCCTGTGTCCCATAAACTTTATTTGCCTGTTCTTCACACCCACTTTCAGCGACCTACTCACCACCCCCTCCGCCCTTCTAGATTTAGATTTGTCCCGAAATCGACGGCAGCAAATCTGGCAGCCCTATTTATGACGACACTTATTCAAAGGCTCACAGTAAAGCTATCCTATCTCAATTAAAAAATAAAAGTATCATATCATTTAACATTTCATCCGCGAAATCCTAGAAACCACGCAAAGACTGTACAATCTTTAATAATTGTCCGGTTTCTAACTATCTCACCTTTCGATAGCAAGAGCGGCGTACTTAACGCCTCGTCTCATACGATTAAAAAAATAAATTGGATGAAATTACACATTCTCTGAAGCAATCTCAAATTACTCCTACTTAGATGTTCTTTCACCTTACAACACAACTAGAAGTTTTGTAGCCAACAATAAGGTATTGCGTTCATTTTCTATTCTTACTTTTTTCCGTGGTCGTACTTGGTCATTAGTCGGTAGTACTCAGTAGTTCCGTGACAGTAATAAATCTCAGTCAAGTTTAATTTCGGTCGGGGTCATTATTAAGCATATTTTCGAAGGAATGTTATTATTCTAGCACTTTCTTTTCCACGAAATGGTGAGTCCCAGTGTGAAGGAACGCAGCGAATGATAGTAAAAGGAGAATTTAAGGTTTTTGACATTGTGACATATTTGTGTGCACTTGTGTGTAGTGATTGTCTTTTATCAAGTACATTCATTGCGTTGGCCCAAATAGTAAAAAAAATATGTCAACTTTTTAAATAAGACCTGACTTTCACAAACAAGGATATGTAGTCATAATTGTTATTTTTATAAAACCAAATAAGAAACAATGAAACATTTTAAACTTTAAAAGGAACATACAGCTACTAGTCAAATGGATTCTTTGCCAAAATTAACAAATTCCAAGTTAAGGCTTGTGTTTACATTTCTGCAACACATGTAGGTTTTAATCTTCTTAGTATATTATTATAATAAAACCTCTTAGTCCCTAATTAATCTGTGCATTTTTTTTAAATGCCACCTGTTTTGGCATACAAACAAAAATTTTACTTATCCTATGCGAATTAGGATTCAATTTGGGTCGAATGTATAAAAAAAATCTCGCTTTCCCCACAAGAATTTATCATTCTCATACGCTATTGTTTTGTGTATCATGCATTTCTTAATTGAAAACCAGCACTACAAGTTCAAAATAAACATGAAAAACCAACAATGATGTTATGAATCAGATTATAGAGCAATTTACATATAATAGAAATTAGAATATGATATTAGAATAGGAGATGATTTAGTACGATAATAGTGCTTGTAAATATACGAGTAAACATCGATTGTAATCTTGTGAATTGGTGAAAAGAAAGGATTTATTTAAATGTCGTATGACGCGAAGCATTTCGTCCTGAGTTTTTTTTACTTTTGTATAGTAAGTCTTTGAATTCGAATAGAATCGATTCGATTCGATTGAATGGACAATTGATGGATCGTTTGGTTCTATAAATAAACACTTGCCTATGAGTTATGAGTTAAGGACAGCGATCTATCACCGGGATATTCGACCAATTGGACGATAGTTTAATTTATCCATATGAAAAGTCCTGCCTTATGAAGAGAGAGAGCCCTCCTAAATAGCCTTTCCACCATATAAAAGGCTGTTTAGTTGTTTTGTATGCCAGCTAAAAAAAAAGACTCAAAGATTTTTGTTACTATAACGAAAACCAAACCCAAGTTATGTTATCTATATTTCAAGAGTCAAGAAACTAAAACTTGACAGATTGCCTCCTACGCACAACTGACACAACTAAATTAATGTGCAGTTAAATTGATTAAACAATTAATCTACTCATCAATGGCATGCATTTATTTAATTGTAATTATTGTATTAAACACAATCTAGGGCAATCAACGCCCACACAAAACCTTCGATACAGTAAAGGCCAAACTTGCATTATATTTATTTTTAATCTATACTAATGTTATAGAGCTGAAGAGTTTGTTTGTTTAAACCCATTAATCTCAGAAACTACTCGTCTGGTTTTAAACATATTTTGGTGTTAGATAGTCTGTTTATTATGACAGGTCATACGCTATACTACATAAAATAAGGTTTAACACAGGGAAAATCGCAAGGATCAGCTAGTAGATTAATATCCAGGAAACAAAGACATACAAGGCGCTTTAAATAGGAGAGTGGGTTAAATTATCAGGATATCTATAGCAGGATGTAATTAGGTACCAGGAGATTAGATTAAACAAGAGATCTTCCGACACGAATGCATTAAGAGGATGAACTTTAACTATAAGGGATCTTCAAATTGCCAATTGCTATTTGCTGTAATAGTTCCTTTAAGTTCTGTTCAAGTGCATCCCGTTTGGATAAGCAGGAAATAATAGAATGATCTATTTGATTGACATTTTATTTAATCGAGAAAGTGATGTTCGTTGCTTCACTGATAAACATCTATCTTAAATCGACTAAAATACTATAATATCAATTAAAAAGTAAACTTTATAGGTATTGCTGATAGATTACAAAAGTATGTGTTATTTGAGTATTCTTTACTCTCATGAACAATCAAAGGAGAAACAAGTCGACCAAATTAAGAATCTGTAACGATAGTAAATAAAAAAAGAAATACTTCTTTTTTTCAAAAACATTGCTAATTCCACGTATTGCAGTACAAAGTACCAGGCAAACACAAGCGCAGAGGAGAATGCGCTTCGTTTTCGGAGCAAAAAAAACAACATTTTTCAGAAAGCCTCTCTAATAACTCTCGTGGTTCCACGGCGCCATGGCTCTCTTTGACATGTTGTGACGTCATAACATGTATGTATAACGTATTTCCACGTCTCGTTACGGTATGAACACTTGAAAGTGAAGCAAAGTGTTTTTGCTTCAGATTTACATCTTTGGCTTTATTTGGAGCGTGGTTATGTTAGTGCTGCAAAAAAGCTGTAGTATTTGTGTATGATTTAGTTTTTTTTTTGTGTAGATCATTTAAAAAGATTAACGTTACATAAGATTTTTTATTTTTTATTAAGAATTTTTATACATTAAGATTGTTTATACAACATTTAGATTTGCTATGAATTTTGCATTAATTAAAATATTTAATTTAAAAAATTAAGAATCTAGCGAAATTTGATGAACCACTGGGATTACGCTACAGGCGCAAAGAGAGGGTTGGCCTGTGTCCTGACATTTAAAGTCAGCAAAATGGCTGAACAATTTCGAACTACGTTCTAAAAGACTAACTATTCAATCATCGAGGCACCACTTCAAAATGATGCCTGATATTTCCAATATTAGCCAAAGAACATCCAAGTATTCTTTTGTTCCAAAACACTCATTTGCGTCTCACAAATGGTATATTTAGCCAGCATAGATGGTAACTAAAGGAAGTCATAAAGTCGAACGTGGGTGGTTCGTCTTGTGTTCTATGCTAGCTCATAAAACGTAATTACATCGTATTTCGGTCCTGGTTCATACAACATCAGGATTAGATCTGTTTCTAGATAATAAACGGCTGAATCATCGACTGATGAAACTTTTATATAAATAGAAAACTTCTTAGAATTGCCTGCAAAAAAACTGCGTCAATCGTTCGCAACAACCAATTCAATTTTAAGTCCAAATAGATAGATAAATAGAGTAATATTTATTGTACACCAATATTAATAAAGATAATTATGTAAACAGTTGGACTTAAAAATTATGTTGTACTATGGGCGTGTTGTACTATAAGCAATTTCTTACAGGCAATCTTAGGATGGACAAGTAAATAAGCTAAGTTACGGACAGTTGTTGGTGCGTTAATTAAAGAAAAATATAAAAGTAAAATGAAACGTCATGATAATAAATGGAAATTATAAAATATAATTAATACAGAAAAAAAGTTATAGTGTCTTAACCCTAAAAATATACATAATTTACTAATGAAATTAATATATGTACATACCTAATTATATATATTTAATAATACTAAAATAATTATCTACTTATATATACCTAAAGTAAATAATTTAGTTATTATAAATTATGAATATTATCTAATATTCAGGACACAATATTACTAAACATACCTATGAAGTTCAGAATAATTAGTTTTCTTTTTATAATAAGTCGATTATTATTTGACCTTGTATTCTGTAAGAACTTTCGTTTCAAACAGTAAAATAATTACACGATCAAGATAATGTTAATTTATTCATCTTTCTAAAACTGTCATACTGAACTTCAAAAAGACAGATTGCATATTAAAATATAGGTAGAAAAATACGGTCAAAGCACTTTCAATGTCGAGCCCAAGTTTTTAATTCCTTTATATTTTCGTGATAGTTCCATGGGTCATTCACCTCGTGACTAATTTGTACCCCTGTGCGTAGGGGCCGTTTAATAGTGGTGGACAATATTTCGAGGTTACTGTTCAAAGGCTTGTTTCAAGGACTTGTGGACAATTTTAGTGCGTGTATGTTTAATAATAATAAATAATAATTGGCTATAATTAAAGCCACTTATTTTTATCTAAAAGGTGTAGTTTTATCACGCTGTCAGTGTGACAGCTGGACACTGAAATCTCCAAGTAAATTGGGACGTGGAAACTATGATCGATTTATAACCATCAACTCTTCTCAGTTAATAAAACTAATCAGTAAAAACTTTCCTGAATTTATAGTTACCTTATTTATTACAAATCTCGGATCTGACTTCAATAACTTTTCCCCATAAATCTCGTAGAATCCATTCGTTTGTTCTCTAATCAAATTTTCAACTAGTATTGCTACTAAACTATCACGATTCGTATTAGTCTTTGCAGATCCACGATCCCCTTGTCAGCTTAACGTTATTCAATCGAAACATCTAGAAATATCTAGATTCTAGATATAGTTCAGGCACGAAAAGAGGTCATTGAACTTAGCACCGCCGTCTGCGAGGCGTCTACAACCCCACCTTGACTTTGAAACACAGAATATCCGAATAAAACACAATGTAGCGTATCCATTGCGTTTTTTGTTGGACTTAATTTGAGCTGACATGTAATTGGCAGAGTAATGTATGTTGTTTTGTTCGATATGGGGGTTATTAAGTGGGGTGATGTGGGCGGTACTAATGGGCAACATTCAATGTTTGCTGTGTACAGTCAGAACGATAAATTATTGACGTTTGAACCGATAGCATGATGGATTGAAAGTGGCGTTTTAATCGATCGGCTATTAAAAATATGGGTTAATTAATATGTTCGGATTAATAGCGGTATTGAAGATTGTTATTATTGGGATATTTATTTGGTTTAGATTTATCTTTGACCCAGTGCTGCTCAAGTAACTAATTGCTGACCGTATTTCCTTAACCAATGTAAATAAGTCCGTTTATTTAAAACTAGCTTCCGTTTGCGGCTCTACTCGCGTGGTATGTCGATAAAAAATAGCCTTTATTATTCTTGGAATCTTGAACTATACACCAATTGTCATCATTATTGGTGCAAACAAACTTATTACCTCTGACAAAAATATTTCCTCTTTATAATATTAGTATACCTGCGTGGCGGTATCCGCACATAATAAATGACGGATGACACGTGACATATGTCGACGAGTGCTGAATCGTGATAACGAAATGTTCACAGCAAGTGACTATATATACCGCTTCCAATACTCACCGTTGGACAGCTGTCCGCCAGGAAATACCACCGAGCCTGCTCGGAGGATCCTCCCTTTGTGGTGGAGGAACATCACATCCTGTTCCTCTACACCTGGATATAATTAGTTTTGGAGGTATGTAAAAATGTGTATTGCAGGTTTGCAAACTAGTAGTAAGCATAGACGTTATGCTGAAGAGAAGACCACTGGCTTATCTATAACCTGCCAATGAATAGCAATATCTGCAGTGTTATTTCAGATATAGCTTGTTGAAGCTTGCAATTACTGGCCTGCAATTATAGATGGCAGTAGTTTGGTAGAGATGTCTACTATCTAGATTTTGTGGTTATGTTGAGATCTACAAAGCGTTCTTAGACCTAGCTTAGCTCAAAGCTAGTTAAAGTTTAACTATGTCATAAAGTCAAAACAATCATCAATCAGTAATCATGTAATCAGTATTATTTATCTGCAGTTTGTAGTTTTATAATGCCATATAAACGCTGCCTAAATCATTCGTTTAAGATGAAAAGATGTTCATAATTGTACTGCAGTGCAACTCCTTCGAAATCATTCGCAGGACCGGGTGTTGTGGCGCAAATTGAGAGAGGCCTATGTCCAGCAGTGGACTACAACAGGCTAAATGATGAAAATGATGACGATCAGCTCAACCACTCAACATTACATTCTCCAAAACGCAGTCTTCAATATTTATGTGATTACAACTCGAGGTTAATGCGATGACCTCTTGAGAGTTCTTCTAAAACTCCTCTCAAATCAACACTCACTAATATTGTTAATAAAGTCGTGATTACGAGTGACATCTATGACCCTTTTAAACGTCAATAACATGTTTTATGAGAGATCTCTTTAATGAGAACTTAATTTCTCTATTAAATAAAATGTTCTTTTAAACACATGCAGTTATAAAACATTAAAGGAAAGCTATTAATTTTAATGACTACTTATATCGAAGTTATCCATCAGATATTAACTTGAATGTTGAAAGTTGAGTCATCTGGCTTAATTGAAGAAAGCAACAGAAGTTAAAAAACATAATTTCTATCAATGGGATGAATATAGTAAAAAATGCTTGTGGGGGTATCCGCACATATTAAATGAGGGCTGACATTGACAACGTCAAGAAGTGACACACTCGTCACCAATGTCAAAATAGCGGCGATAACGAAATTTTCACAGCAAGTATATATAAATACTACTTCCAAGACGCTACTGTTGGCATCCGAGCCTGGTCGGAAGATCCTCCCTTTGTAGTGGAGGAATATCCGTTTCTCTACAATGCTAGCCTACATTTTCGTATTAAGCTACATCGTAAATTCACAACAATAGTGTGAATTTTTTTTAATATAAGTTGTTACATTCCTCAAACGAGGTATGAATTTTAAGAACATTGCACTGTACTCGAACTATCCTTATTGAAGCTAGGTGTGACATAGAGCTTCAACACACAGCAACGTGAGTAGAATTTAATGAAATATCTTTCATGGTTAAACTTCAAAAGTTTTTTTATACATCCTAGGAGAATGTCTTGCGTGCAGCCAGGGTCGAAGAATAAGAAACGGTTGAGACGCGTCAGATGCCTACGCCTCGGGATAAGGGGACCAACATAAGTCGGGGATGTGTCGCTATGACATACGACTTCAAAAAATGAATGATAGAAGCACAAGTCAGGTACATGCAATTAAAATTCAGTAGGAAGGCAGACCTACCATGAATCGCGTGATTGCCTTTTGTTATTTTAAGTAAAGGGATCGTACTGGTAAGTCACAGTACTGGTTGACATTTATACTGTGATGCAATTGTTGTTCTAATATTAAAATCATACTATTGAACTGATTTTTCCTCTTTTGCAATATTTCAAAAGCAGTTTTATCGCATTTTCTATCAACTTCACACATTTTAAGTCGAGCGAGCCTACAAGAGTGCGGTGCTCGACCCCTCGTTGATACGTTGGCAGATGGCCAGTGCTCCATGCGGTATTATTGATTGATGGCTGACGACGGTGTACGGAACCGAGGGAAACGGCTCACTGAACTTTCCTTTGCCGGAAGGCGGTTTAGATATCTTTGTGTCCATTATTTTTTATAGTACAGCCTTGAGCTGATGCCAAAAGGACTAATTTTGAGTGTTAGCGATATTTTGACATATATGCTGAATGTACTGTATTTAGTTCTTTACTTGGTTCATATCCACCAAAACCCCTACAGCTATCGATAAATCGTTCCAATTCAAGCAAGCCAAACACCTCCTAGTCAAACCCAAAATAGGATGTAATTAATTTGCAAGACTTCAGATTCGCAGAACTAAACAGCAATTACATGTAAAGATCTCATTAATTCAATCCGATGTAAAAGCCTCCTTTAGCCGACCAACTCAGAGGCCGTTCAGACTAAACGCCTAAAAAGGCAAGACAACTCAATTGAACGATGTAAACTACTCCTAATTATCCACATCAAACAAAACGGAATGTAAATAAAGCTTAACAATTGTCTTAAACGAAACGATCGCGTGGGCAGTCGAGAAATCGCATCGACGCTCATCGGTCAATCGATTTTAATCGATTACTAGCTCGAATGTGACACTAATTGATATGGTTGTTTCAATAAACACACTTAATTAATTCCGAGTGGTCTGATCGGACGTCCGATGGTCGTAAAAAAAGAAAAGAGTGACAACTGCTCGCGTGGTGTCAAAACGATATTTTAATAGAAAGGCTGTTGTTCAAGCATGTCTTGCTTAATTAGGCGATATTTTATCGGACGGCTTCCGCTGACAATCCGCGACTCGTTTCTAGGTGGTGGAGAAATATACCGATCGAGATAGCGAGATTTATGATGTGGAGGTACAGTACTTTAGGTGTTGGGAATAACAAAGGGTGATCGAACTTAATAGGAATTCATTAACCTGATCGAACTTAATAGGAATTCATTAACCTGAATACATGATGAACGGTGAAGTAAATAGGATAATGTCAGAATTGCGAACAGAAGTAGACTGAAAGTTACATTAGTGCCTGGAAAAGCAATAACATATTTGTCTTGGTTTGAAACTGCCATGAGAAGGAGTTAAACTGACAACTTGGGTGGATGAAAAAGTTAGTATTTAAATTATGAGCCTAGCTTTTAGGCGGTAAATGGAAGAACTCTGCTAAAACTAACACAATTCTAAGTTTTTTCTTTCGACAGCTCCTGAAACTGCCCGACACGCCCATACCTATGCCACTCACAAATATTTCATAGTCAAATCAAAATGGCAGAAATCATTAATTTTTAAAAAAAAACTATTAATTTTAGGCGGAGAAGGATCGTACATCACAGTCGTCAACATTCTTAGCTGACATTTGTGTATCACAGCCGGAAACTCAAGAGGATACTTTTTAATCACTCTCAAATTTATTGGTACAATTAAAAACGAGTCACGCAACAAAAACTAAAAAGAAATTAAATATTTATTGGCTAATTCCGCTAACCGTTTTAACCACAGTTATGACTTAAAAAATATGAATGTGTAAAATATTATTTCAAAATTAATAACTGACAATAAATACTAATAAAGTAAAATGAAGTTTGAGAAATCGGAAATAATTAATTGAGTTAAAAATGACACTATTAATTTAATCCGACTTGGAATAGTTAAAAAACAAATATTTGTTTATAAATCGTTGGCATAACTAAGCGATGTGGTTATAACTCGATTAAATCGAATCGAGAAGTTAATATCGAGATGTTATCTTGTCGCTAGATATCGAAATGAATAAATGACTCGAGACATTAATGTAGTTGCTACTGCTTCACGTGGTGCGATGAATATGAAAATTATGTTAATTTTAATTATCTATAACGATGATAAAAATACCGTGAGAAGATTATTACTATTTCGTCACACCTAAAATAAAGATATTAATTTTGCATCTCGATTTTTTATCAGTAGGTAATGGGTGGTAATTAAACTGACATCGATTTAATAGCATTATTCGCCGTTTAAAATCTGCAATGCCTTCTAAATTACTAAATAGCCACATGACATAAACGAAATTCGAGCTGTTTAAGTAATTTTGGTGTTGCATAAAATCTGCAGATTCACTTGTTTTTCTTTTTATAAATCGGTATAATTTACATTTCGATCACCAATTTTTATAAACGATTAGATATCAACATCGTTTGTAGGTTTTTATTTTATTTTGTTATAACAAATTGATTGATATACCTATATCATGTGAGGACCAATTTGTGAAAGTTAATAAAACAGAATTAGCCTCATCATTCTTATAGATATAGCAGAAAATAGTATTTTTATTAATACATTTTTTAGAAGTAATCTAATATTTTTAATTTACATTTCCGTTCCATTTTCTTGACACGAGCGCGAGTAATTAATTTCGAATTAACATACATTAAATGTGCTTAATTATTAATGAACTAACCTTTTATGTCACATTAAAATT
Organism: Hypena proboscidalis; assembly: GCA_905147285.1. Classification (NCBI taxonomy): domain Eukaryota; kingdom Metazoa; phylum Arthropoda; class Insecta; order Lepidoptera; family Erebidae; genus Hypena; species Hypena proboscidalis. The sequence goes on from LR990147.1 coordinate 7,813,328, forward strand.
AATAGCACCACGGTTATCTATGGTAATTCGTTATCTTTACAAGATATTTTATAAAAAAAAACATAACAAAAACAGGAAACTCCTTTCAATTTAAATAGTTTTATATGATGTCAGCATTTTTTTTATTAGAAATAGATACAGTTTCGTAGATAGTTGTTTTTTTTTTAATTTTATTGTTAGACGTGTATTGAATTAAACGTCAATCAAACTAAAACTACTTTATCTAAATCATAAAACATAATTTAAAATACTATAATTTACTAGTCTGTACAAAGAGTTGTCAGCATTCCAACTCCGTGCTGCTATTGTGAATTTCCTGATGGAAAGTTCACAAATAACACTTGCTCGACCCGGGAATCGAACTCAAGTACTCGCAATGAGAGGCGTATAAGCTAACCCCTCGGAGTTATTTATTTAATTATGTAACGTATGACCCTTAGGTACCTTACTCCTAACGCTGTAAATCTGACTGTACATAAATAATCATAAAACTTCAGATCATCTGCTGTTTTGTATGTATTAAGGTGCATGAAAGGAGCCTTCCTGAGCGACGTACACAATCAACCCCTACGTCCGGCGCTCCTTGGGCAGTCTGCAAATTACCACCAGCAGACTGGCGAATCCTTTCACCACGATGGCAAGTCAACACCATGAGAATATGACTGCAGCCATCGATACGAAAGAAAAAGAAGATCTGCTGTATTTTACTGAAGGTCATTTATACGAAAATGAAATAAAACTGAAGTTACGTGAATATAAAATTTTATCTAGATCCACTTTGGTGTATTTATTTGAATAAATTGTCAGAAAGTGGACCACGAGTGTACCGTAACTTATTGTAATGAGATTATTCGCTGGCCTAAAAATTGAGGCAATGTATGCCAGCTGCAACGCGTTTTATACCTACCATCTTTATTATTATAACTCTTTGCTATGATTGAAGGCAGAGATAATAATTATATATTATTCTTTTTTATTAATTTACTTAAACGTATCATAATTATAGTTGATTGAGATTTTTTTAAGCATTTTTTTTTATTTGTACCCAAAAATCTTCGATTCTACTGACCAATCTTAAAGAAAATCTATGCGAAGCTATTTCAAGATCCCAGGAATAATGTAGGCTTTTTTATCGACGTACCACGCGGGCGGAAAAGGAAGCTAGCATCTGATAGTCAGAGTAAAAAAATTATTTCATCAATTTGTTGAGATTCCTAATCACTATAAATAAATGTTTATCATACCTATTACATATATACAATTATTATATTAATTATACTTATATATAAAAATATTAATACATTGATATTAATAGTATACACTTAATATATTCTTTTACAACTAGCGAATCCGACAAGTTGATCTCACGTGTCTGTTAGTATGGTCACAGTAGTACTCAATTCACAGAACTCATTCAGGAAACATTACAAATACCCTAACAGTATTTCGAACATAACATTAAAGTTTCACATGCACTTAGTCACAGTATAAATATGTACAAACAGTACGGAAACTGTCTACAAACGTGCGAAACGGCACGCACACATAAATAGCACACCGACGAGACCCATAAGCGGCACTCGCTACTGAGAACACCGCGACAACCGCTTAGGGGTCTCGTCGGTGTGCTTGTTTATGTGTGCGTGCCGTTTCGCACGTTTGTAGGCAGTTTCCGTACTGTTTGTACATATTTATACTGTGACTTAGTGCTGTGGTAGACGGTACACTATGTGTTAATCACGATCGAGGCTAAAGGTGGCACACAGACGCGCCGACTGTCTGTCTACAACACACATTACCACATTATTTTAATTTATTACTCATAATATGCCAACTGGAGAACGTACTGTTATATGGGATCCCCGAAAGGTGTTTTAAAAAAAATACTTTATTAACTTAACACTATTTTATTTACTTAGATTAGAAATTAGTACATGAATCTAGGTACACTATGATTTGGAAAAATTAGATTTAGAAAGGTACCGAGATTGAGACGAGACTGAAGTCCCATGCCATCTATTGTTACACAATGATTTGGAAAAATTAGATTTAGAAAGGTACCGAGATTGAGACGAGACTGAAGTCACTGAAGTCCCATGCCATCTATTGTTACACAATGATTTGGAAAAATTAGATTTAGAAAGGTACCGAGATTGAGACGAGACTGAAGTCCCATGCCATCTATTGTATCTATAAGATGTAAAAAGGATGACACAGCCTACTTGGTGATGCTGATCAGCCCGTCTCCCAACATAGGCAGGGTATAACAGTACGCGGAATCCGTAAAACTACGCTTCTGCAATCTTTCAGTGCAACATTTATTACAATATCCAAATTGATCTGCACCACAAAAAATGATGAAACTTTGGCTCCATATTATTTGAAAAATGAGCATATTTTTCTTTAGGAGTCTATCAAGAAACCCTTCGCCATTATCAAACAAATTAAACCTGACTGAACTACAAAATAGGTCGCAATCATGCAAAAGGTAATCACGCTCAATAGCATAATAATCATATTACGTCATTATCAACAATTTCTCGGTTCAAATTCGAATTTCGAAATGCGCATTCTATTTAGAATTACGTCGAAATCTAAGCAGCTAATAGAACCGCAATCTCATGCAGGTGCTAGCGACGTGGGAAACGTGTGGATATTGTGTGGGATTACTTGCAAATTGCAAGCTATAACGCATTCGTAGATGTGTTGCGTACAGATGAAAACGTACACATCCAGACGTGTTGACCTATGACTGGACCGACACGCCTGCTAGAAAGTTGAGAACGTGATTATAAAATGTGGTGCATTTACTTGACGATCCATAAGGCATTATTTTTTTCTAACTAAACCAAATATAATGTATAAACAAGAGATATCCAACCCGCGCGTCTATGACCGAGCTAACTATGAGCTTTAAACAGTAAAACGACACGACGTAATAAAATTAACCGACACTAAAAAGCTCAACCATTAGCCAAAAATAGAAAAACTTTGAGCATATTGCTTTTGCCGGCCATAACCTTTTTTCCACACATGGCAGCGAAAACCCACAAAAACGGTGGCGACACGCGAAATATCGCACGAATTCGCATGCTGGTTCACTCTCGCATGACACGCTGTCGTATTTCAAAATAAACGTCAGATTGACATTTATATGTACAAAGTGGCATAGTCGAATGACATGAATATGCTTATCCATGGGTAATTTTGTATCTGGCTTTGTTGGTATCAATTTGAAATATGCAAATTATTATGTGATTATGTGAACTGTTTTATTGAAAATGCTCTATTGTGTGTAGTAATATTGTAAACAAAAAAAGCTAGCACTATCACTAAGGAATAAGTATTTGTATCGTAAAAATTGCAGCTTTGCAAGTGATTATAGTGTCTAATCTAACTACAAAGATTAAATAGAATAGAGCAAGGATTATTGCCTTATCCCTTGCAGGTAAAGTTGTAAAATGTCTAGAGCTCCTTAAAAATAAAAAATAAATGTTTTTCTATAAGAGGGTTACAAATGTTATAACCCTCATTGGTTTCACGCATTAAAGTCGAACACAGACTACCATAAACCTATTTACATGCAATATATCAGTATAATTGCAAAACCTTTCGAGTTATATATGATAAACGAAGCTTGATATTCGTATTGGTATACTAATTGAATCCACTATCGCCCGGGGGGGCAATAGGTTATGAAGGTGATGCACGGCGTTCGAATTTATTGCTAACACACTTATTGTTGAGGCCTATGTTTCATACAGAGGTACAGACGGCTACGGTCCAACCTATACAATGGCAGTATAAACTGGTCGCGCATTGCATGGGAAATCTTGAAAACGCCAGACCATTTTATTCTGGTGCTAACCATGTATAGAGCTTGAGTTAATAACCACTTTACTGATAAATATGCTCTTTCACTACAAATTTTCAGTGCAATTACGACCGAACACATTTATTTGTAGCTAATAGTCTACGGTGTTTCTACATATGGACTGCACTTGCTACTAACCAAAAGGTAGACTGATATTGTTCAAAAGCAAACATATTCAAGCGCTCCCGAGGGCCTATGAAAATAAATGATTTGAATCTCTTGAATCTGTCTCTCTTAATCAAAATTATATCCTGAAGTTTCGGCTACACGCTTCATCTTATTTGTACAAACAGTTTGTGCAAATTTCAAATGTATAAAATTATAAATTTGCATAAGTAAGATTGAACGTGTACGCCGGTACCTATGACCAACGTTAAAAGAATTTATAAATAAAAATAATGTAGGTACTTTCTGTGTCAGCTTTTTAATAATTGTGCAATTAAACAACTGACACCAATTTCAAATACACAGAAACCCAAAAACCGACAAAACATTTTATCACCAAAAAAAGTTGCATATACTAGAATTAACGATTTAACACCTATCAATTTCCATTAAACCGTCAATTATGAACACACATTAAAAAACATCAACAGCGAAAGTGTTAAAATCAATTAGTCTCACAATTGATTAATGGTCATTAAAATCAAAGATTTATAATCATCGGCAGGTAATAAGTTAACCCTCTCGTGACTGGATGAGCCGGCCTTAGACCTTACTTATTTACGACTTACAAAGGACCCACTACTGTGCTATCGCAAATTGTATGACCTAGGGTTGAATTTAATGATTAATCTTCTACAAATCTGAAATTTATGGTTAAAGAAATCAAAAGAATCATGGTGATATTCTCAGGGCAATTTTAATCGAAATAGAGTGAAAACATTTACAAATCAGACTATTATAAATGATCAGTTATCGAGCGGGATGAATGATTAAATTACTAAAATGGCTATTAAGAAATAGGGGTTGGTGATAAAATGCCACATTATAGAAAACAAAAAACAATTTTTTATCCAAAAATAAAAAAAAATGTTAAGGGTGAACAACCCTTATCGCTTAGGGGTATAAAAAATAGATAGTAGCCGATTCTCAGACCTACTAAATATGCATATAAAATTTGGTAAAAACCAGTAAAGCCGTTTCGGAAGAGTAAGGTAAGTAACATTGTTACACGAGAATTTTATATAGATGATATCTTTTTATGGACATATTTTGCGACACCTATGTGGCTAATTAGCTCTCAGGAGTACGGAAACTACACATAACGAACATTTCTGACGATTGCAGAATACCTTATTACTTCCATAGAACGAATAACTACTACTACAGCTTCTACTGCGAAATAGATTATCTGCTTATGTAACAACCAAAGCATCTAATTTAAATCATAGCCATTTACGTGGTTACCCTATCCAGCAACTAATTTACGACGGAGTAGCTCCGGGCCTTTCTATAATAGCCGCAGGACACATGTTGTGCTCCCACGAGACGTTCCATCTGATGAAGTGATACCATTCTAGATGCGACACTTTCCACTTACCAGCTGATCCTATTTTAGTTGGCAAGAACTGTGTAGAGTTGGGGTACATACCTGAAACAAGCAAGGAAAGAAATTGTTAGTTTCGATAAATTCAGTTATTTATCATCATCTGCCCGCGTCTTTTCCCAATTACATTAGAGTCGGCTTCTAGTCTAACGGATTTAGCTGAATATCAGTATTTTAGGTGGAGCGACTGCCATCAGACCTCCACAACCCTGTACGAAGTAATACTAGGTCTTTGTTAGACTTACTGACCGCTGAGTCCCCGTATCGACTGCAAAAGATGGTCAAATGGGAACCGAGACTGACGGCTTAACGTGCCCTCCGAGGAACTGATGCTATGAATTACTTCAATGTAATGTGATGAGAGGAGACGGGGCGACAAAGCCTGACAAGGGGAAGAGGGGGTAATATTTTTTGACGTAATTTGACGTTGTTATATTATATTCTGTCTATAGTCTTTTATATCTCTAAAATACATTGATTAATTTGATTTAGATTTACATAATACACAAGCTCCTCTAAATTTTAATTGTAGGCTGATATACCGTTTGCAAAACCGCTGCAAGATTAGAAAATATTTTATTTATAGTCATCATTAAAGATAAAGAGGTAATCATTAAAAAAATAATTAATTATTTCTGTTAGCAGTAAAATATCAAGTCGCAGAGAGATTTAAAATGGTGTAGACATCTTTATAAGTGGTCCTGATTTATTTCTTAATTATACAATTTTAATAGTCATTTGTATAACAGTTTTGTTTAACTGTCACATTAAAAATAATTTCAAATTGACACGTTAATCCTTATTTAAAAAAAAAAAAATTATTAAACGATGAGAATCGCCTTTCTAATTCGTGATTAAATTTATTTTATATTTTCCTAAATACATAAATACTTCCTTTCAACCTGTACATAAAGATAACACATCAATTTGAATTTAATGCATAATAATTAATTACTTTTGCTCTAGACTAGTGCAGGAAAGTTTCCTTTGAGATAAAACTTAGGAATATATACACGTCACATCGACATTATAAATTTTGATACAATCATATCAAAATTTAAAAATATAAAAGCAACAAAAACAAATTCAAAAACGTTCTCGAACTCTCGATTGAGTGATTTGATTTTGATTTAAATGCACATGGACATTTTGCCATCCTAAACATAGCCTGAGAGTTCATAGGGAATGTCATCTTATAAGCAAATATTGTTACTATTAAAGACCAAGAGCACAAAATAAAACCCATAATTTATATATAGATTATTGGTTCCACTACAAATATTTTCACCAGGACAATAGCGCGAACTTTCACCGATTTACATACTGCAGAATGCAATCACCGTGTACATTCATACCAATATTATACCCTCATATTGCATACTGTCCCGTTTATCTAAGTATAGCACAAGCGTGGGCAATTACAATAAACTCATTATGCACTTTCCGGTTGGTTGGAGTCGGTAAATCATCAGTAGAAGCTACTGGCCAGTGAAGCTAGCCAGTGAGCAATATAAGAAACAGTACGGTACACTCGATACGCTCTGATTGCGAAGAAACGGCAAAAAAGTATTAAGCCGATGACCGGAGAAAGAATTGGAGAGAATAAGGGTTTATTTCGTTGATTTGTAACTGTATACGTTTGTAATAGGCTGGAAAGATTTTTGGTCCACCGAGTTCGCAAACTTGCCCGTCTAATAAAAAAATGGAATATATAAATACCTACTACTTTTCTTTGTCCTTCACTAAGGACAGAGCATGTTGAGACATAAACCATAATGTAACACCAAAAACCTACACATGTTATAACAAAATAAATATATTTTTTTAATCTAAGTTCAGCCCGCGGCTCCACTCGCGTAGTACATCTTTAAAAAGTAGTCTTTGTCTTTCCCCAGGTCTTGGACTATTTTCATAGCAATTTACATCAAGATCGGTTCAACAGTTTAGCCGTGAAGGTGTTAACAGACAGACAGCGTTAATTTCGCATTTATAATATTTGTAAGAAAGGAAGTATTTACCAGAGACTTCCTAAATATGATAATCTATGCTAAAATTATGATAACGTCAGTGTTGTTCAACAGGCCTACAGCTCAAGATTAATGGCATACATTTATTTTTCTTGTAATTCGGTCTAGTCACAAAGCAAACAGATAATATTACTGCTTTGTTCGGTTTTAAGTCTTTTGTATCTGCTGCAACGTAATTGTTTGACCAGATGGTGAATTAGGTCACATCTTTGTAAACATGCCCACATTACATCTTGTGCAACTTATTTTCACTCAAAAAGCAGTAAGTTTTATTCCAAGACTTTTAATATTTCATATCAATCAACTTCGCACTAAGCGCATCCACTTCTGATCACAAGTCTTCCAATGATTAAGGAATAGAGTCGTAAAAGAAATACTTGAATAGAAATTTCTACGTAATGTTCGCTTCACAGACTGGACGATAAATTAGCTATTTCAACTTAAACAAAACGAGCAAATTCCAATGCAAAATTATCCAGAATTGTTTGCTTTGAATATAGAGCAATGCTTCCAATCCATACTTATGCAGTCAAGATCACCGATAAGAAAATCATAGATCTCTCTATCGCATTGTAAAGTACGACTTAGAACGAAATCTCCCGAGTACAAAGCCCCATTGTTAGGAAACAAGATGCTATTGAATCGCTTTGCATTTCAGAATCGGCAAAAAACAGAGTGCAGTGCATCCGGCGAAGTCGACCCGATATTATTGGGGAAATTATAGGAAATGTTTGTTTGTCTTATAGAATGTCAGTCTGCATGAACTCGTGTCGGCTCGAAAATATTCAAATCTTAGGGGCAAATAAATAACAATAAGCAGGCAAGTTGTTGAAACGTCACCCAAAGAGGCCGCCTTTGCCGATTACATTGTTACTCTCATAAGTATAACTCGGTCGATCATCCTGGAATAAGAGCGTAATTGCTTGCATCCGAGCACGCGCGGGCTCGACACATGCCATGTCGCGACACATATGCAATGTCGCGACACGGATCCCTTTGGTGACACCGCGGCACCGACCCGCAACGCGATGCTATGTCGCGAGTAGTGTGGCCAGGTGTATATAATGAAATCATAACAGTGAAATAAGACATAAAAGTCACATTATTTGGGTATTTCTCTGGCATTTGTCTTCATAATAACAAATATAAATATATTTTATTGGTATATCTTATATTAACCTTATCTTAATACATAATAATGTATAGATATATAATATAAAGTAAACAACTTAAGTTTTTTCTATGGATAATATTTTGCAAATAATTTTTCATATTCTTTGTTACACATAGATTTTTCTTTGCTTCTGAGTATTTCAGTAATCGGATTTGAAGGTTTTTAACATTATTTAAGGACGTCCGACACTAAGCAGGAAACTTGGTAACACTACCCTCAAGTTGTCCCCGCATTTTTTTCGTCACGTCCATCGCACACACAGCCGCAGCCGACACTAATGATTTCATTCCAATCGAATGAGGATAAAAACAATATTCTTGTCAATTGATTTTCTTGCGATTTTATACTTTCATACCGCTCACTACTTAGATAGACCCGTGTTGAATCTACACAAATCTGTCTGCCTGTCCGTGCTTAGCTAACGAGGTGGTCACGCTCATTGGCAATACTAATTACTTTACACTTTCCCGTTAAAAAATAAAAGCGGTGTAATCGCGTCTCTATGGCTACCGTGCCATCTAATCTGTGGTGCATTCTATATTCAACATTCTTTGAACTGGTAATCCATAGAAGACACGAAGAGTCTATTGTAGAAAGTGATCTGATGGATAATTATATTAATAATTTTAATTTCTGTTGTTTTTTTTTTCAAATCTGCAAGAAAATCGAATCAGGAGAAGGTGGAATAGGATAGTCCAAAAGGATCTACAGGAGAGTATGCTAACTAAAAATGTCATCAATGATAGATTCAGAACGTAAGGTAGGTTAAATTTACCATTATTAATTATTCAAGATTCGAAGTCAGTATGATAGAGAGAGAGAAAGAGAGAGAGAGAGAGCAAAATAAACTATTGGCAAGCATTTAAAACTAAAACTAAAACCATCATTCTATATCTTTCACTAATTTTCCATGTACGTATTTCAAGATTGATTTTAAGTTACGCCTTATTTTTGGATTATGCCTCTTTAAGCGACCCCCACATTAGGCGTGCACGATCGTCGGGCGTGTGGGCGCGCTGACTGCACTCACGTCACACAGCAGCAATGTTGCTGCCGTGTGTGCAGTCATCGCGACTTCGCGTCATTCAATTCGAGTCTGTTTAGCCTCTTACCAAAATTATCACACTGTTACGAGAAGTCGATGTGATGGATCATTTGGCAGACACAGAATTATAAACTAAATTTTAAAGATATTTAAAGCATAATATTTTGAACTCTCTTTGAAGTTTCAATTTGGGTGTCTAATGTTATGGATTATGTTTTGTACATACTTAATGTATTTTTACTCATGGACAATTTTATCAGTACAAAACCAACGTCAATCAAAACGCAACAAAAATATGTTCGGTTCAATAATCTGATCAAACAAAGACGTATAAAATCAGTTGCGTCTGCTAATTACAACAATGTCATTATTATTTAGTACGTAAACACATACGATATCTTATTACGTGAAACACACGCATTATACACATTGTATGGCTAATTAGTATTTGTGTAAATAGTGTTGTATTGTTGACAATGTATCGATACACACCTGCGACAACTAACATTATGATATTATAATTGTTTGGTTGTGTGACATTAAGGAAGCGTACATATCTGGTGTAAAGTCAGTCTGCTAACTGAAAGTTACATGGGTGATTTTGACAAGATAGAAACTAGTCTGCCATCTTCTTGAATTTGTTTTCAGCATTGCATATGAAGGTATTAGTACCTGATGAGAGACCGAGCCTCGCTTGGTCTCTATCTAGCAAAAAAATAAATGATCCGTACGATTTTAGTGAACATTTCCTTTTTACTTCGTTACTATCTAGTTAACTTCCCATCAGGTAATTCACAATAGCAGCACGGATGTTGTGCCCGATGGGTGGCGATAGGCTCACCCCCTATCTCAGGGGACCTAAACATAACAGGTGAAATGTGGGTGTTGTACCCCTCTGCCATACCCTTCTGGGTAATATAGGCGTGATGTTACGTGTTATGTCAATCCAGTTAAACTAAAATAGTAAATTCATTTTCCAAGGAGCCCAATAAAGACTCAAGGTTTCGTCAACATTTTGTTGTTTTATAAGCAGAATTTAGTGCAGACATTTTGGGAGATGCCGTGACTCGCCGCAAAGGGTTTGCCTTCGTGATTTTTTCCATTTCTTGTCCGCGATCGGTGGGGATGGCACGGGTAGAGTACGGCTTCGATGCCAGTTTAGTCGATACAAACGACATCACTATTGCTAAACGGGCGACATATTTCAAACTAGCTGCCATTTCTTGGTTTGGCCATGTGAATTGCTATTTGAAGATTCACAGAGCCAAGAGAGGCGAAAAAGGGTATTCTAAACTACTCTTTTACAATGTTACAGTGTTTAATTAGGTTCCAAATTACTATATTAATAATAAGAAGAATATTATCGAAGTTATTTGCCGTGTAACCTGAATTAAATTGTTGAGTCGAAAGTGATGACGCGATGACTTACGCATTTTGTCAATCAATCACTATAATTATGTAGTTTTTCTGTTACTTGCTATTTTCGAAACAGAAATATCAAATTTCATATCGGTTTAAAATATCAAAGAATTTAAGGATTTGTATTCGCAAACTTCAACAGTTTCGTGGGATTGTTTTTGCAAAAATAAGCATACAAAATTGCATGACGAAATCAGAGTTAGATTTACCTATTTGTCAATTTGCAATGCCTACATCTACTGTTAGACAGTTTGATAATTATATTTTAGATACGCGGAGACGTTTAATGAGATTTATAATTTAAAAAAAATTGTCACATTGTTTACTATAATGCTCTTATTAATAATAAAACATAAGGGCATGTGACACCACAAATTAACCTCACAATAACTACCGCCCAAGCCTGTACCCATAAGCTACTAAACCTTGTTTATCTACCAGGATTTAATCTCAATAACATGTACAGTTTGTCATAAATCAGTAGAATAAAAACCTATTTGTTACAAGATTACGTAAAATTGGTAAAGTAAACACGAATCGAATACAACACTTTTCCTCTAACCACTCTCGCCATTTTCAAAAGATTTTGCACTTTTTGCAGATTACATAAACCACTATTATTGTCTGTGGTAGAAAGCAAAATAACCATTGACGCCGAGAAAAAAGAGCCAAACGGCAGTTATGTCACGAAACCGATTCTCGAATCGATCACGAAATCAATTGACGACTAATCGATTCGACAAAACGATTCGTGAATAATAAAAAGGCGAATAAATATTTGTTAAGCTTTTGATTGGACATTAAAATGATATTGATGCTTTTGTAATTGTGGTATCAATTGCGTGTTATTCAATAAGGAAAGTGTTTTTTTTATAAGATCGTATCGATCATTTAGTAAAAGTTATTGATAAAGAAATGCAATATGATAGACCCAGTGATTTTGATCTGGGTGGTGTATACTTATGAAAATTGTATTGTTAATTTTGACGATGGTTAGCGGTGTCGGTAGTGCAGCTGCCTGCAACGTAGAGTACGCAGGTTCGATTCCTGTTTAAGGGTTTCTATAAGTAAGTTTGTATTTACAAAAGAAAAGTATTATATGCACTAGTACTAGTTATTCTAGTATCCATAGTACAAGCTTTGCTTAGTTCACTAGATGACGTTGTGTGAATGTTGTGTGATATTTATTTAATTTTAGACATCAAATGGCAGATTGTCAGGCATTACGTGATATCATACTGCACCGCATCTGGTCATCATAATATTATCTTCTATGGCAAGCGCATGCTCGGGAAAACAAAAGTCAATATAAGCCACTGAATGTATTTTATTAAAGTTTGGAAACGCACTTGACTGTTATATAGAGTGGTTTTTAAGTGTGACAATATCATTTTAATAATCTTTATGGCAAAAGAATATTTTTTTGTTTGGGACTGAATTACAAAAACGGTGTTATATTATTTGACACTTTTGACTGTAATATTTTTAAAAATCAAGACGATATTTACTCAAATCACAAAGAGATAATGTCTATTAGTTTAGTCTTTAACCATAAATCATTCTTTAATTAAAACCAAGTAGAAAAAAACTTATGAAGTCATTATCATTTAGAATATACAAGAGCGCAAAAAGTGCTTGTTTTAACGCCTCTTTATCTTACAGATCCACCTCCAAGTAATAAATATAATTAAAAAGTTAGCCAAGTCCAACCCACTTCAAAAAGTAATCATTGCAATGAGCTTTTATTATTTTAAAAGTGGGTTACTTTCATGATCGATTCAGAGTTTAAAATTTGATTGGCAAATGTCACACGGCTACCGGTCAACCTCAAAATATTTATTATAATCATAATTCTTTATTATATCTATAATCCTTTATACAGAGGTCTTATAATATATAAAATATGTGCGCTTTGTTCTATCACTAATAGTGATGTACAAATAACCTAATACTAATACCTACCTAACACTACTAACAAACCTATACATATCCAATATAAGCTGGTCTCACAAGAAGCCATACGCGTTGCCAAACATAATGCGAATCCATATTATTCTGAAATGTATAGGTTGATGTGTGTTTGTACAGCTTTCTCATAACGTGAGGGTAGCTCGTGAAATAAAAATGCATGTATGCATACCGCTTTTCAAGATTAACCTTTGAACGAAGCACGGTAAAACCAAATTTAGAATTCAACCGAAATTATGTAAGAATTCATTTTGAATATGACAGAAATGAAAACGTTTTTATTATGCTATTTCAAGAATCTGGCTTCAATTTTATTTCACACTGGCACTGAGTATTTGACGTCACGATACAGAAAATTGGTTTAGCCATGAATACTTTGACAAGTTTTTGGCTATAAGTGAAATGTTTATTAAATTATATGTTTTGGTGCAAGTAAATTAGTATTAAATTATGTTGACAGGTTTGTGCATTCAGGTCACTTTTTTTTTCAAGGTCCGATTTTATGTAATTTCTGTTTATATGGGGCTGTTATCAGTGTTTTCAGTTAGCTACCATATCGCCCTCTGAGATAAAATTTATTTTATCATATATTATAAGAAATAATTGTTTAGGTATAAAAAAAATATTTATCTCGGACTTATCTACCTCAGACCATCGCTTAGCCCAATTTTAGATGTAAACGTTGCTATGTTTCATTCCTCTTAAAATCATACAACTCCATACAAAACACACTAAACCGTACATAGGATATAATATAATACTATAATTAAAAATTTAAAAACGGGTTACTTTACCTTCCCCTTGTTATATTTGCACATACTATAAGTATATATACCTAAATTGGAACTATTATAATACCTTGCCCTATCTGAAAACAAGTCATTTCTTAAGAAATAAACCAAGTGTAAAACTAATCACAATATTTGTCATGTTTCCTCTCATAAACATTTACTTTCGGTACCAACCCCTCTAGTTAGATCCCCGTCTGCTCTATAATTAGTGATTGTCTATTCCGGGTTATTTCCGAACGTGTTGACGACCCCAGCGCATGCGCATATGGTGTAATATGCGCTTGCTTTTCCGCCAACTGTTTAGTCTGTTTACGGTAAAGGAAATTACAGTTTGAAGATGAAAAGAGCGATTAAAGTTTGTTTGTTTTGTGCTGAAGAGTTTACTGTCTGGGAGTGCTTATAGATAGCTACAGATATTCAAGCAAAGTAGCTACAATAACGATTTGTCAATACTTATTATAGTAGAACGCATCTGTTAACTTTGAAGTCATTGGTCATACTTATTTTAAAGTTGAAGCAAATATTCAACCACTTGATAAGTTTAGTATTTTTGTAGTTAGTTTAGTATTCATGTAAAGGGGAGGAGATAAGTTTTCGAATAATAAACTGTTTAATATGCATGGAAAGCTCAGAAAATGTTATTAGTTAACTTATGCATTTTCTTCTAGCTAACTTTATTAAAACATTTACGTCCACACACAGGTTACTACACAGGTTAAAAGGAAGTTTTCTCAGAGAAGTAAACATAGACGTTAATCTCTCTCGAATCGTAAACAAAAATGCGCTGTGTTTTTTATCGCATATTTACATACATACTGCAATAACCCTTCAAAAGACTTTCTACACAAATTGAACAAAACAGTCGATTCATCAAACTGACAAAAACATTATATCCAAGATGAATAGCTATAGAAAAAACCTAAAAACATGTAATGTTAACCCGTGCCGACCTCAAGTTCAGCTTTCACATTTAACTACACAATGAGCTCTCGAAATTAGGGTTTTTACTTCTACGATACATTGTAAAAGGTGTTTTGAATATCAATTTTATGTTTTTATAGACACTTCACGTCTCAATCATAATTTTCTTGTAAGGTATAAATGACTAAGCAGTAAGAACAACAATTTATACACACATACTACACGTACGCTACGTTTCGTCGTTTCGGCCAAATTTTCCCCTAGCACTTTTTCATACTTTACATTGTATAAATCTCTGTAAAGTATAGATATCACGGGATATTTGCCATGTATTTTGTTGTAGCGAGTTTTCCGATATTCGCAGCTGTTGCCCTTTTTGAATGTTTTGACTGCGACATTTTTGTCATGTTAGGACAGGAGTTTACAAGAGGTAAGATGAAAAAGCGGGAAATATTTTTTTTCTTAAAACCAACGGGTGCATTTATTTCTCTGTGTAACCGATCGATCGACTGCGAGTTCTACGAACTATAATCACATTAATTGTTGCAATATTACCTAGATGGGGTGGATATTAGATCCCATTAGTGCTGAGCTGTTTGGTCGTAGGCAAATAGACGGATGGTAGAGCTTCTTTCATCGAGCAATTTCATAAGCCATCTATCTAGTGTTTAAAATAGCTTAAATTTCATCAGTGCAAGCATTACTATTTGGTGGCAGGCTAAAATCTAGATGATGGTGCTTCCACTAGCATGAAGAATGTTTAAATACAATTCATAGTTATCGTCATTTGCCAGTCTTAAGTATACTTGCTAGCCTCCAAGTTATCGAATTCAGCCTTATTATTGGCATACGACTGCTTTAAATTGCATTGATTTATCAATATCACTGCCACTACTGAGATGAGATTTTATGCTACTCATTCCACGAGCCGTCATCCACTCACTCACGTTTCAAAATAATAACGCACGTCTCAAACGAAATGTAAAAGATAAAAACTAGAAAGTCTCGAAAAATCTCAAAGAAGGCAATTAAACGCATCTTTTTATTCAATTAATTACATATTACGGTATTGTACTAGTTCTTAATCGTGACTTTGCTTGCATTAATGGCTTTCTAGACACGATTATTTGTGCACCGTAACAGAAATGCGCGGGTCGTGATATTTTATATTCTATTTTAACATAAACAGTGAAAGTCTTGTCTCATATTTCTTTTCTTTGGACGTAAATAAAAGGGTAAGCGTTTAGAATCACGCCTGAACCATTTATGAGTACGTAGCTTTATTTATGAGAAGAGAATACTGAGGCTCGATTACACCAGTACCTGATAAGGTTTCGGTTAGTTACCTGTTGGTTGGTTCAAGTGTCTCGTACTATTTATGTTCGAAACCTAATCATTTATCTTCACTATTTAAAACGACAACATCAGTCAATATTTACAGCAGACTTTACCTTTTAATGAAAGTGGTAACAAAATAGATTCATTAGTTTCTAATCTTCCGGTTGGACATGCAAGCAAACAGATTATTATTTGCTTAATAATTTTTTTTCATGGTATACCCATAAAGGTTTATTATGAAATGCGAAGAATTTTATATTAAGGATAGTAGAGAATATTCCTTATCACAATACAATAGTATAATAATATAATGCACCTACTGCATAAGGGATAATGACATGCTAGCAACCTTGAATGTTATTTACCTCATAGCTAAGTAATTTATTGTATAATAATTAAGTTATTTTAGATTCATTAATTATCCGATGTATTGTGTACTTATTTCTATCATCGGATAATTAAAATACTTGTTCATTTATAACTGTGATTGTACTGTATGAGTTCATGGTAAAAACCTACAGGAAATTGGTTTGTTTTCGGTAAAATATGGTATTAATATTTATTAGATAAAATATACAATGTAAACATTGAGGTAAATTATTGAAAAAGTATATAATTATATAGCTAAAATTTTGGCATCTCGCTAGATATTATAGTTCTATTACAGCTAGATAAGGCACAAGTTTGTATACTTTCCTGCACTGAAATATAAATCTCACTGCCTTGATGGTCTAGTGGATAGTGTATGCGCCTCTATCGCGAGTGGGTTCGATTCACAAATAACACTTTGCCCGAAAGTCCTATTTGTGAACTTTTCGTAAGGAAATTTTCAAAAGCAGCACGGAGTTTGAATTGTGCTTAGTGGACGGCGATACCCCCTATCCCATGGGACCTAAACATAACAGGTGAAGTGTGGGTATGTACACCTCTGCCACACCTTTCTGGTTAATATAGGCGTGAATTTATGTTAAGCATGTTATGATAAAATATTCATTGTGTTAAAAACAGCAGCTCTATGCTTGGTGTACCCATCCCGGTACACAGATGTCCCACGTTAAGTGCCCCGGGCAGAACGGATTGGTAGACAGATTAACTAACAAACTGTCAGACACGTCAACGGTCTGTTAGCATACATGACGCCCTTTTGCTATGCTTTTTTATGAGCTCTATTTCAGTCTTTTTGGTGCAATGGAACCGTAAGATTTTTTCTGAACTAATTTCTTGCTTAAATCAAATGATTTTCTATATATAAATAGTTAGTAGAGATGCGCAGAATAGTCGGCGTTATATTATAAATGCCAAATAAACTAAGTATAATGCATTTAAAAAAATTCAACTAACCGAAACTAATGATCGGCCTCGCCAACTTGTCGGCCGAACCCATATATCTTAATAATAGGCGTCACAAACCAACTTGCAGTTGCAGAAACGCATAAATATTAACCACGTCAAAGTTGTAACGGCTGCCTAATCTAATAGGTATCCAGATCTTATCTTAAAATCAGCCTGGCCCTAAATTGGGTTTCTTTCAAAGAGGATAACCCCCATTACCAAACGTAAACACCGTAAAACCAAACGTTATCAACCAATCAAATCGGCAATCGTAACCCCATGTCGTAATACAATGCTGGCGAAACGTAATTATCCATGGTACGAATCCCATTGAACAAGGTATATTCCTTTCTCTTGTTGCATCACCCGTCATGGGGAATCAGTGATGCATGGTGCCTCCATGACAATTAATGGCGACTCGGGCCGTGGCACGATGTCATTTATTCGCCATGACAATCATTCAAGACTACTGCTTTCGTTAGGCAGTAGCAAGAATAGGTTATTTATTGAGTGTAGATAAAATCATGTGTTTTTTATTGACAGGTAGAGATGTAAAACGAGCTCATAATAGTAAATGCCACTGCTTCACTTGGACTCTACCACGTAATAATGCCTAGTTCTTACACCGTTGTGTTCTGATTTAATAAGGAGCAACAACTTTCCAGATAATTTTTGACTGCGCTATGTTCTAATTATTATCTTTATCATTCCTTATAAGTCTCTCTTTCTCCCTCTCTTTTCTTCTTCTTTATTTTCCTTTTATGTGTTTTACGAATTTACCATATCTATAATTATCATTTTCACATTTGAGAATTTAGTCCCTCATTTATCTTTTTTCATAGTACTGTTTCGTTACCTATATATTTTCAAACCTTCCATTCTTTTTCCTGTAAGCTTATATTTTTCATTCTCGAATACTATGACACTAACTGTTGATTGTTATCCCCTATAGCAGCGCTGTATTTTCAAGTCATGGAAGAAGGCAGCTCCACGTCATCTATCTACAAGTCAATGTCATACATATTGCGACAATATTTCAGAACCAGCTTTCAGCTCTCGACAGAAGCTAGGAATCAATTACATCCAACAATTAGTTATAGCTATATGTCTCTCCGTATATGGACAGCATTCATTTGACATAAATTCAGTTTTACCGCTTACAAAATTGACTTTAAATCAATAGAGTAGCGGTTCTAAAATGGTCATCGGTTTCATAAAGATGTTGACACGTTTTTTATCCGTTTTCTTGTCGATAGTTCATTTAGGAGACAGTTACTTATTCGCAATGATTTTCATTTATGTATGTTTACTTCTTGAACGCACTACAACAATTTTCTGTAAGATTTTGAATACAAAGGCTTTGTACGTACGTAACAAGTACGGCGACTAACTCTGAAACGTCAGGTGGTATTGCTCACACACTTTACTTTCTATGATAGTTTATCCACATTATAGCAACTTGCCGAGCAAAAGGGCGAAAAATCAATTCCAGCTTCATTCAGTTACAATCTAACAGTGATATGACAGAAACACAATAGTAAATTTTTAGGATGATAACATTAGTCTTAACGATGCCTACATATTTGGTATGAACCAACTTTACATAAAACACTTTCATTAAAATTCACACTTTACTTTCTACCATTCATAATATTATAATTTTCACACAGCACATAACTTCCTGAGGCGTGAGTCCCCGTGGGAATCGTATCCATTTGGCGATGCAACCATGACCAGAGCCTCGCGTCATATTGTGTGGATAACGGACCGTTGACAGTTATTGTGTTAATGCATTTCCGTGTTTCTCGCAATGCTAATCATATCAGCAACGCTAGCATAAGAGCGGTAGAAAGTTTTTATCGGGTTTTAGTCATGTTTTCCTATACAAAAATATGACGAAAACGCGACAAAATCTATCTCGCGCTCGATATGCTAGGTCCTCTTGCGAAAACTTTTGTGATCGAAGAAGTTCCACCATTCCTCTGTTAAAAAGTAGGGATTGCGCAACAGTGTTTCGGTTTGGTAAATGACAATAGGCCCAAATTCTTCCTAATTATATTGGCAAATCCAACCAACCACTGGTAATAATTATTTTTTGAGCTGATTTGAGGCACCTCTTTTAAAACCAAACTCACTTTAAACTTGGAGCACATTACACACATTCAATCTTGCCACTTTTGACATTTCTATTTGCCAATACATAGTCTATCGTCAAAAGACAAAAGAAATTGATGTTTTCATTTTTATAACTACGTCATAGTCATATTGTAATGTCAAGAATGGCAACCCATGCTAAGAGGGCAATTTTTAAATGTTATTAGGCTAGGAATTATTGGCAAATAAGGCATAGTATCTTATCTTACCCCTCACATATTTCGACCTACTATTTTTGGATCTTTATCACAACATGTAGATAACACCAACAAAAGAACTTTGATATACCATAAACCAGGGATGTTATGGATATGAAATTTCGGATACGGATTGGATACGGATATAAGATTGATTATTATACCGGATACGGATTCGGATGCGGATATTAATTTATTTCGGATTATCCGTTAGTTTCGAAAAGTTTCGGTTATGGATGTTAGATTACTAAGAATTTCAAAAGTGAAATACATGGTACAGTACACAAATAATATGGTTTTATTTATATGACACCATTTGGTACGAATTACGGCCGGCCAATTAAAACAACTTGTAATAACGTATCTCATTAAGGCTCCGCCCCTATCCGATAGTATCCGAAATTTTTATTCCCGATTCGGTTAGGGTTAAGGATATTTTTTTATTGGATATCCGATAGTTTCGGTTACGGTTACGGAGCTCCTTAACATCCCTGCTATAAACCCATTCGTTCATAAATATAAAATAAGTATAGGTATTGTATGGACACTGGCTTACAGTTAGTATGCAGTTACTTCCGTGTCTCCGAATGGTAATCATATTGGGAAAAGCAGATATTGAATTGGAAAGCAGCTACTTTTCGATTCCGACTTTGATTACTGTCGATTCTTATCTGTCTAGATATCAGTCTACCGTTAAAGCGGCGGGTTCAGAGATTTGTCTGGATTATATGGTGAAATTGTACTGGACAACGGACCCTGATGCCGCGTGTATGTTATCAATAGTTTTGATCAATACTTGTAATATTTAAAGCAAATTTTAGCTTTGCTATGCCTTTTTGTATTTATATAATATTAAAGTTGAAAAAATTAAGAATCCAGCAGGACTCGAACCTGCACCCCCTGGGTATACGCCTCAAGTGCTTTTGCCAATTCAGCTATGGATTCGTATGCTGCCGGACTCGAAATTTCTCAACTCTTTTGTGCCAGCTGAAGCTAGACGAACCATTACTTGGTTTTAGCGCCATCTATGCGATGTAATAAGTTACTTATAGTTTTGATCAATTTGGGTACGAACTGACGTATCATACAGTTGAGAAATTTAAGGTTCTGGTAAGAGGCGACCGTAGCTGGATGGCTAAAGCGGCTGCCCGGTGTGCAGTAAGGTCGCAGGTTCAAATCCTGCCGGTCCTATATCTTTTTCAACTGTTTCTTAGTACAATTTGGGTATGTTAAAACAAAACTCTTATTATATCAGTTATGTTTTTGAGGTAAACAAACTGCACATAACTAGTCGGTCGAAGATTATTTATGCATATTAATATGGCCACAGTGTTTTCTAACTCTTTAGCCTGAAGTCAGACAATCTTTATCATACCCTACAAAGTTTATAGGAGAATTGTTCAACCCATAATTCTATTGCGGAAGAAATATCGGCCCAATCGGGCGGTATTATGCAAAACAATTCACAGCTGTGATACAGTTTCAATTTGTATCACGACTCGGCTCGGGAAAGTAACAAACAGTAACTACCAAAATATTAGTACAAGCTGTCACTAGCGGTAAATCAATCTAGGTTCTTAACAGATGTTGGTAGGTTTCTCCTATAAATCGTTCAATTTTCCCAGGGAACGGGCACGTTGCCACTGAGAGATAAGCGTTTTAATTAACTTTTCGTAATTTATATCTTTATTAGAAGGTTGGCTAATGGCTGGCCGTGATTGGCAATAAGCGTAGCCGATCACGATGTAAGAGACGTCTCGCGCCGCTTTCTTGGCTCTATCTGACTGAAACCGTCACGTTCCTTGTCAGCGAACTGCTGGTTCTTAAGAGAAATGTGCACCTAAGGAGTACATATTATTATTTGCTGTGGATGTAACCAGGTTAAGCTTCTGAAGGTACGTGAATTCTCCACCGTTATAATTGCCACCGGTATTTTTCGAACTCTCCTGAGTAAAACTTATATCTTTAAATTAAAATACCATCGTCAGGTTTTCTTAATAGTATTGGCAAATAAAGCCAGAAGTTAACAATCAACAATATATCTCATAAACATTCATAATTTGACAGATATTTGTTACTCGCGTGAAAAATACAGAACAAATTCAACACACAAATAGTTCATACTCTAGATTTACTGGCGTGCTACGTGGATGAAGTCGCGGGTGGAAGCTAGTCTTTGCAGTGCAGTGGGGCGGACATATACGGTGAGTGAGGGTGAGTGATTGCTCGACTCTGCAAAGATTGCACGCCGGGGGCCATCGATTGACATGTCGGATTGCACTTTTGATTCATATCTATTAAATTTTTCGTCAATGCCTGAAAATACTGAGCTCGCAGTAAAAAACACTATCACAAATACTTGATAAAAAATATACCAATTTTATAAAATAAATCTCAATAATGATGACTATTGTTCTTCAGTGGAAATGTAGCTTCAAGATAGTAAAATTTGCATCTTAAATTACAAAATTGCATAATTTACCACACCGAGCATAATCTTATCTCATCATGTTACCATTTCCGTGAAACAAACGGCTTTATTTACGAACATTTTATCTCAACACAAATCTGCTGTTTAATTTTAATACAGTCATTTTATTTTATTGTTACGATGTAACATAACAGCACTGAAAGGAAACCGATGTTCGTTTAAAAATCATTTAAATAAAGAGTAGGCATCGATGTTATAATCGATATTGTTATACTCGATTTTATAGCACCGATCAATCGTGTAATTGTGGTGGTAATTAGAAAACGGCCTTATGGTTTGAAAAACCTTATGCCTCGATTGCATACTATGTCTCAATAAAATCAATTCCCATAATAATAAGCGGTGTATGGATAATCGACGGAAGTCGAAGAATTAAGTGCAGGCGATCTTGCGGGTAATTACAGTGATGGAATCGAATCGTGAGATTCAATTTATGGATCGATGTCATGCGACGCCATTCGCCGCTGTGGTAACCGCGGTGCAAGTGCCGATCATGGCATAGGCTAGGAAAGCCGGCAGTATATCGATTAATCGAAGAATCGATGTTCTGTGTCAACGAATCAGTAAATTGACTGCAGGCTTTTTGGAACAGCGAGTCAATTTGCAACTGAATAGTTGTTAATTTGTTTGCGCAAGCAATAATCAAAATTAAAGTCAAATAAAAAATAGACATCGTATTATTAAGTGACAGCTATACAAACGTTAATTAATAAGGAAGTAATGGAATAAAATCGATAGCGATATGTCGTAGATTTCTAGAAACGACGGGCTTATTTTAATTGGATTCGATTAAAAATCGATACTTTCAATGCAAAATTGGCATCCCTAGAGCGGGCATTATCCGTTTACGCGATAATGTTAAAATTACACGTTAACTTGAGTATGTGCGCATTGAGTGCAGCCTATGAGATCGATTATAAAACATAATGAGCAAGCTCTATGGTATGAACAAGGTTTGATTGCAGAGCTGCTTGTTTATGGCTAACGTTTTGTCGGCCTTTCGTTTAGAAATTAACCATACGGTTATATTAAGAGGAACCGATATTATAGATTAATATGTAAAATTGAAATAGCTTCTCTTTACTTTGTTTATTATAGTTAAATTACAGGTCCAATTTCCAAGAAATTAAAGCACTTTTTCAAAGCTAGACAAGGGATATTACCAACTTTTTGAAAACATACCACGCAAGCAAAACCATGGGTAAGAACTAGTGGTTATTGCACTAATCAATAGTATGAACAAACACATTACTAAGTAAGGTAATAGTTAGGTAAGGACTGCGGTTGGGACATAACAATTAAACACATATTTTGCGGTTTTCCCGATACAAAACCATCAATATAAATATTCCCATAGGAGGATGTTTGTACACATCTGACTGACAATAATTGATAATAATAATATTACGCACGTATTACCTACGCGCTGAAATGAATTGGTATTGCATTAAGGTAAACAATTGGTTCGCTGCTTTCCATACAAAAGTAATAACTTTAATATTATTCGGTGTTTATAGACAAATCATATCTAAAATAAAAAAATGCATATTTTTTGGTGTCCATTTCTTCAAAATTATAAAAATAATTTTGATAAAATGGCCACAAACCAACATGCATTTTATTGTTTTAGACATGATTGTCTATAAAAATAGATAAAAACTTAATAATATTAATATTATTACGTTAGTATGAAAACACGGCGCTCGGGAGTCTATTCCTAGGTCATTGGTTTAGACAATTTATTAGCAGAAGTTCGAGGAATATGACACTACTAAGGACAGCAATCAAATTGTTAGCTACGTCCGTGTATAAAAACTAGGCTTTTTTCAACAAGAAATTGTTCAAACCTGTAGACAGAAACATGATAATTTTATTGAGGTTTTGAAGATTGAGATATAGATAACAGTAACTTGATTTGACACGTTATCGGCAATCTTTTTCCTTGCGGCCGATTACTGTAGGGTTGAAAAGCATGACAGTGCAATTTTCTTGAAAGGCAATCACCCTTATACAAAAATAATGGATGTTTACTAAGCTGAATGTTTTTCTACAATAACGCGAACTTAATAGTCCTGACAATTTCTTAAATTTAAAAATGTGAAAATAATAAATAATGTGTTTAATCGATTAGTTTTTTAAAACACGGTTTAATTTGTGATACGTTATCACAAATTCGACGTGATGAACTGATGACACCGAAATGACACAAGCAATGTTACGAAATATATTCAATTCAATGAACTACATCAAAAAGGGTCGAGCACAAAAGCTGTATCTGACAAACACACAGGTTAACGCACTGTTACCCAATGTTATTCATCAAGTTTAATGTCATTGTCAATAGTAATGTATTGGTCGTTGTTAAATAGATGCATTTTCGATGGAAGTTCACTGTTTTAATGACACTTTAACGCATAGAGTTAGTAGTCATCATGTATTTAATTATGGGGTTGCATATCAATTAGTGACAAAACTAAAAAAGAGTATCTACTTCCTGATTCAATACTCTTTTATTGTGGTTATGTAGAGTCTAAATTGGTCTGAGCAACAATACGTAGCAAAATTCGGGCCAGAGGTATATTTTGGTTAATCATTTAGTTTACTTTTAGTTAATTAATGCTTAAACCGACATTTATTTCTGAAAAATTATCAAAATTCGAGCTTTCAAATGGAGAGAATTGAAAATTAAACGACTTTTTACTGATTAAATAATGGATACATTTCAACCATATAAACATTTTTAGGAATAAAACCAAGGTACTATTTCATTACTGCAATTCCTAGATGCATCAATTTGCATGGACTTGACTATCCGTGGATAATAAATTACCATATTCATAACTCTTGTAACTCTAGTTGTCGTTCAAAGATGCCGATCCGTCCATCTAAGTGGTAGACTGTGTAAGCATTATGAAAACTAGAAGAAATTAGCAATTTTATAAGGAGACACGCCTTAGTATAATGCAACAGAACATGAGATAAACTAAAGCCGTGATTCCTACGACCCAAACAACTAACAAAACATTTATGACAGCCAATCAAAACGCTCGATTTCTGTTAAATTCAGTCAGAATTGAATGAAACTGTTCAAATGTCGTTCGTTTTGCGATATATTTGGGTCGCAGGAGTCATGACTTAATAAATAATAATACTAGCAAAAAATAATGCAAAATACATCAAAACAAACGTTTAACCAAGATATGTAATATAATAGAATTAGTCTAAAAGATAACTTGTAAAAAAAAACCAACTGGATTAAAAAAGAGTCAAATCATAATGTACAATTCTCGTACCCGAGACCTACACATTAGAACTGCTATGATGATAGTACGCACCTTTCTTTCCTAGGAAACCAAACAATACGCAAAAGAGGTCTTATATCGATCCAAAACAAATCCAAGACCTACTTAACTTTCGTCATGACCTGCAAATGAAACGTTGTCCAAATATTAGGCCAAACGAGGACGGTCATAAAACAACAAATAACCTATAAACAACCCGTTATTTCGTGTAAAGGATGCAATTCGGACGTGATCGAAATGCGAATGATTGCATTCTGGAACCATTCATTCGTTCTTATTAAAACAACGGGTGTTATGGCTGTTATACAGACGGGATTTGAATCGGATATGAATTGAATCGGCTGAAGCAATTTTTAATAGCTAAATGTTAAAGATTTCGAACCCAAGTTAAGTAAACCTCAAAATAAGCGAAGTATAGTCATAACTGGTCTCAATATCACAGGTTTTAGATAAACCTTATTGGCAGGATAAGTATATTACACAAATAAATGGAAGTGACAGCTGTGTTTTTTTTAAAGTGTAACATGTCGGCCAGGTTATATTTAATGGGTCGGATAAGATCCATCCGGAACCTTAGAAACTAGCCCTATGTAATTTGCTTATTGATCTATTTTACTTTCTAAATTATATCAAATCTATAATTTATCATTATCTGTGTTAGTGTTTTGTTGGTTTAGTAAAAGAAAAGCATTTAGGTAGACACACAAAAAATGGAAAACCAATCAAAACACATCCTTTTGATTCAGTTTCTGATTGGTGTTGTTGTGGTCTACGGTGGAAAAAAAACCCCTCATTTGTTATTTAGATATATTTATTTTTTTATAACGACGCATGCACTTGGAATAATTCCTGTGTCGTGGGGGTGTTCACAGACATACATTTCACACACACACAAAGCACACCCAGATTCAGAAAAAAATCTTGCAAATCACACAATGATTTGTTCCGTGTGGGGATTGAACCCACAACACCAGGATTTATTAGTTCGAGGAGCAAGGCGATCGTTTTAACACTACACCAACCGTGCACTTAACTTTGCAGTGATTTAAAATTTTCCATTTGAATCAAGCCCCATTACTAGTCTATTGTTTGCTTATTTATTTTTATTTTTTATTTTATTTATTAGGAACATATAACAGTTATACATTAGGTACATTACTATTATAAATCTTAAGTATATCATATAAAGTAAATGTATAACCCACACCTATGTCCGCAAAGTAATATCATAAAAAATTAGTAATGAATAAGAGTCATGCGCATCTAACCTAAATAACATTTTAAGCTTAACAGAACAATATAAAAAAACAAAAACAATTAAGAGTGCAAATTTAGATTTTAGGACAATTGTTTTAATATTTTAATCGCTGTACTTTTAAACCTAGAAGGAGACAGTGCGAAAATATCAATATCAGCGAAGTGCGTGTTGTACATTTCTAACAGACGGCGGAGAGGAGCCCGTGCACCGGCGTTGGTTCTGCACTTCGCAGTGTAAAACAGCCGAGGCACGCGCACCTCGCGCTGCACTATTGTTCTAGGTACTATGTAGCATAACTGATTAGTAATAGTACTGCAATCAAACTTGTTGTTACAAATGCCATGAAGCATCATGGACATGAGCAATTTACGCCTAGACTCCAAGCTTAATAAGTTATATTCATGAAGCA
Source organism: Hypena proboscidalis (assembly GCA_905147285.1). Classification (NCBI taxonomy): domain Eukaryota; kingdom Metazoa; phylum Arthropoda; class Insecta; order Lepidoptera; family Erebidae; genus Hypena; species Hypena proboscidalis. The sequence continues at coordinate 7,840,577 of LR990147.1, forward strand.
AGTTTTGATATGACTGTTTAGAATGACGAAGTTTAAAATGTATATTTTTTAAAAACTTCCTTTGAACCATCTCAAGTCTTTTTATGTATTTGTCATAAAAAGGATTCCAAATCGGAACTGCGAATTCTAATTGGGATCTAATAAGGGTTTTATACAAAATTAATAATGTGGATTGGCGTTTAAAGTCTTTGGAAGATCTCAAAACAAAACCATACATCTGGTAGGCCTTATTTACAATATTTTCAACATGGATGTCGAGGTGCAATTTAGAGTCTAAGGTGACACCCAGGTCTCTGATGTGGTGTACCCTTTGTAATATAATATTTTGTAAAGTATAATAATAGGCTAGAACATTTCTATTTTTTGTATATGTTATAACGTTACATTTAGGTATGCTCAGTTGAAGTTTATTATGTGAACAATATTGAGAAAGCCTGTTTAAGTCTTCTTGTAATAGTGAGCAGTCTTGCAGGTTATTACAAGCTTTGTAGATTTTGATGTCATCAGCATACAAAAGAAATTGGGAATGAATAAAACAATCTGCAATGTCGTTAATAAACAATATAAAGAGGAGAGGGCCCAAAATAGAACCCTGTGGAACTCCGGAAGTAACTGTGGCAAAATCATATTCGAAGCCGTTAACTACAACTTTTTGAGTCCTATTATAAATGTAAGACACAAACCATCGCAATAAATTGCCGCGAATTCCGTTGTAGGCAATTTTGTCATAAAGTAGTGTGTGGTCCACCCTATCAAAAGCCTTCCGGAAGTCCGTGTACACAGCATCAACTTGAACCTGTTCATCCATGTTTTTAAATAAATAAGTTGAGAAAATCATAAGGTTGGTGTTGGTCGAGCGACGTTTAACAAATCCGTGTTGTTCAGGTACAATTATGTTATGAATGTGTGAGTATAACTCGTTGTGTACAAGACTCTCGAAAAGCTTCGACAAGGTGGACAAAATGGAGATAGGCCGATAATTTTGAATATTATTTTTATCACCACTTTTGTACACAGGAGTGATATAAGCACGCTTCCAAATTTCTGGAAAAATGCCTTCGTCTAAGCATTTGTTAAAAATAAGGCAAAGCGGATGTACAATATGTTCTGCAGTTTTCTTTATGAAGATAGGAGGCAAACAATCTGGGCCAGGCCCTTTATTAAGGTTTATATGTTTAATCGCTTTTAATATACTACCTGAAGTTAAATGTATTTTTGATAGACACAGCAAATTATCAGCAGACGTCGAAGGTGCTTGCCAAAGTGCTGGTTCGAGGGAGGATGGTTCATAGACAGAAGTAAAGTAACTGGAGAACATATTGCATATATCCAAAGGGTTGTTTGAATGTTTGTTTTCCAAATACATATTTGCTGGGATATTAGCTTTACCTTTTCTATTAGACACATAAGTCCAGAAATGTTTTACATCGTATGGAATACTATCCTCAACTGAATTTATGTACTTTAGAAAACATTTATCCAATTCAAGTTTAAAATAATTGCGGTATTTAGAAAACGTTTCATAATCTGAAGTGTTGCCATATCTCTTCCACTTACACCAAGCGTTCTCTTTGATTTTAAAAATACGGATTAAGGCTGGTGAGAACCACATAGGAAAATGGGTATTCCGTGGTCGTATGAATGGGGCATGTAATTTGACAATACCATATATTATCTCGTAAAAAGTTTCAACTGAATTTTCTTATAATTCCCTGTAGATGAGTTATATAACCGTTTGAAAGTGCTTACAATGCAAATATTCGAAATCTATTCCGTTGCACAATGCTAGTTGGTTTAGGGATTGCATATCAAAGTGATATTAATGGGTTTTGTGTTCCAGCTCTAGAGGGGTGAAATGTTGGTGGTTTCATCCTCTTAACTGTGGTGTTATAAACCTCATAGCTATGCGATTGAAATATGTTGTAACTGTTCGGTCATAAGTCGTGATTCCTACTTTCTACAAAGACTTAATGCTTATTAGCTGCACTGATGGTTCTCCATTTTTCATTGAGGTCAGCTTTTAGTCTAACGCACACTTCTCTTCTTCTACAACCTTTACGAAAATATAAATGAGTTTTTATATCTACAAGCAATATACCTACGCACTAGAGTAATATTTCTTTTCCAGCGCGAGCGAGTACAAGTGTGAAATCAAAACCCCTATTTACATTCAAACATATTCGCGTTCCTATTGAACCTAGGTATTACACCCCTGTTCAACCCTCCACCGAGACAAAGGCGTGATATTATGCACATTTAACTTCAAAGGGACAATGAGGGCAGCAGTGTACGATTTTTTTATAGAATAGAGTACAAAGGCATCCCAAGTAGAATCCAATGCCTGAATTAATGAAGCTCCCTGCATGAGAGAATTAGGGAACGTGGTACGATTGTTAAGCGATTTTAAATAAGTGAAATTTTGGTCTAAAATATGTAGAGCAATTATTTTTTTTATATGATCATGATATTGTGATTTTTGGATGTTATCAAATTAAAAGGTACGTAAGATCATTGTCAGAAAATATGCATGAAAAACAGATTAAAAACTTGTTTATGAAATAATCATTGATAACATGAAGAAGTTCGTTCGCTGTGAGAGTCGTAAAAAAAAAGCCTATGGATTCCAATAACGACATGAGCATGCAGTATGCTGCAGCGCGCATTTATTGGTCAGTTTTTGATGGTAACCCTTGTAAAAGTGGCGAGAATGTCGCAAAAACCCTCATTGGATTCTGAGTAGCTAAATGCCTGAATAAAGTTGCAAATAGGTTCATAATCACTTAATCAATAGAAAATAACTTTATCATGCTATTTGTTTACAATCCTTAATAATCCTTAATATACGACAGAATTTACTTTCCCGTAAAACTTTTCTCTTAAACACCAGCTATCATAAACGTCGGCTAGTAAATAGTGCAATAATAATGGTGTTTTATGTGCCCGTAATACGTGGATGTATGGAAATAATACCATATGATACAGCGAGCGAGTAAGTCTATATTATACCATCTGTGAAATTATACGCAAGAGTAATTTCTTGTAAGTATATGTCACCCGGAGACTGTACTTGTTAGTAAGTTTGAAATTAAAATTGTATTTATTAGAAATTGTCTGTGTTGTTAGTGAAGACATATTAATAGTCTATTCATTTAAATAAATATTTCACATAAATATTTCACAGCTCACACATAACGCCATCTAGTCCCAAACTAAGCAGAGCTTGTAATATGGGTACTAGAATAACTGATACTAATACATATATACTTTTCTTCTGTAAACACATACATATTATACATAGAAACACCCAGACTAAGACAAACCCCCATGTTCATGCACACAAAGATTTGTCTTAAGTGGGAATCGAACCCACGACCTCGGCGTCGCAGGCAGGTACACTACCCACTCCGCCATCCGGTCGTCATAAATAAAACTACATTTATTTTCTACTAAATCGCATTATCACTCATTTATTTTTGAAGTTGGTAAGAAAAGGGGAACCGGTAAACAATAGTTAAGTGCTAATTCTGAATTATCTGGTTTAAAGAAAAAAAATGAATTTCGGCAAAAAAAAATTTTTTTTTTTCAATTTTCCAATGATATTTATGACTTGCAAGAACTATGACACCTATATGATATTGAATCAGTGATGTGTCAATACATTTAGGTTCTATTTATAGAGTCACGCGGTTCACGGTTCTTAACGTGTTGATGGTTAGAAGGGAAAAGGAAAGCATAATATTACCTTCCTATATTAAAGTATTTTAGTACACCCACCATATTGTAAACGATTACTAGTAAATCCTAGATTCTGAAATCACGAAGAAAATGTTCTATAGACAAAATGTAATTCCAAACGATATTACTATTCAGTAATACACGACCAATAACATAAACTGAACGATGTTTGTATAATTTTACAAGCGGCCATTTCCTTTACTAATTGTTTTAAATGGCGTATTCGATGTTTTATTAATACAAATACGCAAATAGTCGAATAAAGATATGATAAACATGCAGTTAGAGCGATATTAGCGTCATGCGTTATTGTTTTGAAATTAAATGGTCCAATTACGCATTGGTAAGGTTTAATATTAAGTAAGTTATTGCGAAAAATAGTTAAGATATGTTCTTGATGATTATTTTGGTTTGGTAAAACATGGTAAAAGCGAAGACCATCACAATAAAAAAATAAGATATCAGTGAAAATAATACTTATTGACAACAAATTAAAGGGATTTCACAAATACCTACCTTACAACTCCTAACATGTCCATAAAAGATAATATTTAAATACCGCAATAACACATAGCGATAACATCAAACGATGTATTGCATCCTGCTTGCGTACTCTAAGATCCCTGCTGCGAAAGCCTAATCCAATTAGCTGCGTAAATCAACAAGTCGAATAAACCAAACAGTCTATTAAAAGTCTAATAAAATTCCATAACTCGAGCAATTACACGCAGACGCGGCAGGAAGCCCCTAATGTGCTTGCCTATGCATATTTATGCCTTAGGTCGTCCCCAGCGACGCCTACGATTTATTTTAATACCTGTTCCCTTTTGAAGATGCAAATACGAGCATATTTACATTAACGCTATGAAGTGTTTGGTATTTTATCGGCCAGTAAATATTATCATGCGTAAGGTTTTATAATGAAAGCCAATAGAATACCAAGCAATGCAATAAACAAATAGACAGACAAAAGCCAGGTGGCTAACCGTGAAGTTGGATATTATCCACGTGCCAGAACGTCAACGAGTCGACTAATATTGAAAACTTAGAGGCTTTGAAGTGGGTGAAAGAACAAACACACGCGGAGAAAGAAACGAAATCTTAATTGAAGAGGAGCTTCTCATTTCGAGAACTAAAGTAGACAGTCATTGCAATACAGTTATGGATATTCAAACATCCTATTGAGAACAACGAAAAAAACTAAGAAATGAAAACCAACTAACGAAAGTAAACATAGCTTGTTTAGGAATTCATAAATACTATTTGAGGAAAAGATATTTTATAAGAAAGTAAACTAAACAAAAAAAATAACTAGACATCAACAATGGGACTTCACAAAAAAACTACTTTCTCCATCACTTACACCTCTAAAACCCGTAACAATCCAACAGGCATACAGAACACAATAATGTTGTATACAAAATCGATATATCACGTATCAGACGACCGTATCTGATCATCCGTCACTCCAGAGGATTACAGGCGACACGATATTACATTATTATTTATGCATATTATTCCGATACTGGTATCCGATAAAACGATCGGTATCTGTATTCGAAAATTACCTCGAACTTACAGTGATTTTCTCTACTTAGTAACTTGTTTTGAATTTCGCGAAAAGTTTAATAAAGATAAATAAACTTTTTTTAAACCTGAACAGAATCTAGTTTAAATGAAATATAAATGGAAGAGAAGTTAGAAAGATACTGAACCCAACTTATTTATAGTGGTAAATATACGAGATTTATGAAAAAGGGAGAAACGAATGCCATTTTATGAAAGCATATAGCTGGCTAGCGGTCATATCAGTCTAGAAGATAAAGTACCGAAGGCCACACAACAATGAGTATCCTTTGAATTATTGCCATACACAGCACGCTTGAACAGGCAAATGGTCGGCAAACCCATTCTATATGAGACACTGGAATGTAATAAGGCCTATTTTTAGAATGGACCAACATATGGCACGGAATATTATAACTTCCTGGTATGATTTTAATTGAAATGTTTCCTCCCAGGTTTATAGGCACAAATAATTACGTATTCATCAATGGTACTAAAGAGCCGACCAGACATGTTGCTCTTTTAATGTAATAATTAAAAGCAACGACGATAAAGTATCAACTAAATATACTGCTTCGGCGATATGAGAAAATGTATTGACTGCAACCGGTGTTTACTAAATACTAAGTTAAATATGTAATTACTAACTAATAAAAATCCAAAAGCAAAAGACCGTGTTGAGCTAGAAATGCAATCACGGTAAGCAGCTTGCAAATGTAGTATTAATTCTATTTTCCATATGCAAGTTCTCTTGCGTGTAACATAAGGATTAGCAAGGCATGAATTAAGTACTACCCACGCAGACTGTAGAGAAAGCCGATTCAGTCGATAATATTAATGATTCGACAAGTGAGGATACCGGTCCCTTCAATAATGATAGACATTACACCGTGTTATTAAATGTTGAAGACATCGAACAATACATTCGTTTTAATCATAACGTTGTGTTATACAAGATTGATCTGTTTGTTTGAAAGGTTTCATTTTAAACATCCTAATTATGTATTAAGTAAATAACATGACAATGTTACGTGTCTATTAAAGTGAAAGCCTAAAGTAAAAAATCAGTGGCTCGACTTGCTAAAAAAATGTATTATCATAAAGGAAAAAGTGATTGATGGAACAGGTAAGTGAAGTTGTAAGTTGACGATGACAACTATTCTGCTCTCAAGATCATCAAGACATATTCAAGCAAAATCGAACGGCAGATAATAGCATCATCAATAATGACGATGCATTCAAAAGCTATCATAATGCAGTATAATGCAAAGACGTCACTTTAAACTGTCGTTTTATAGCAGCTGAATACATAATAACTATTGAATGGATTTATTTTCTCTTACGATACATTGAAGAGCAACCGCCAACAGCATAAGTAGCTTACCTGCAAAGAGAAAATGACATTTAGTACACATAAAGACGGCCATACAAATTCATTTCGCCATAGGGAAGGTTCTTTAAAAGGCAATTGAATATTAAGTATGAAATAAATGTCGAAAATAAACAAGAGCTATTATGCTAATCGATTTTAAAGATGCACAAGTTTCAAATACTGTTTAACCTCAGAGTTACGACTCACATGTTCAATTTCACTCAACATCGTAAATAAGGTTGCCTATTTTGTACTGGTACTTGATTTATGCTATACTCAATTCTGAAATCATTGCTGATTAATTTAAGAATACTGTACAGAACAATTAAATATTGCTTATTAAAAATTACATACATACAGCAGAGTCAGCAGACAAGTAATAAGTGAACTATGTGATAGAAAGTTAAAATGTATTAAGCTAATCTTTACACTTTTAATTTCATTATAGACATTTCAATAAAGAATATAAAAACAAAAGTAAAAGTAAAACTTTTCGTTCCAAATGAAACAAAAGGCGTGGATGAACATAATATAAAATTTTAAATCTTAATTAAGCTAAAATAAAAGAATTTAATCCAAGGGGTGTGATATTTATTTGACTTTTAATAAAGTGATATAAAACAAACAACGAAAAACAAAAGATATCGCTATGAGCCAGAACAATGAGCGGATGATCATGACGCAGGTAATAAGTTAATAACAATCATTGATTGATGAAACATCTAAATTTGATTAAAGATATTTACCAAATGGGAGCATCACAAGTTGTTGGGCTAGTAAAGCATTGAACTGTGAAGGTTAAAAGTATAAATGAGTATAATTGATAAAAGATTTTGGATATATACAGTCTTATTCGACAAAACTGAGTCTTTTCGAATTTCAAGGTCCTTGACCAAATAAACAAAAGCAGTATGTAAACTTTCAGTTGAAATTAACAGCATTCTTAATAAAATGCATCAGATATATTGTTTGACTGCCTCGATGGTCTAGTGGTTAGCGTATCTCACCGTGAGGTCTCGGGTTCGATTTCTGGGTCAGGAAAAGTGTTATTTGTGAACTTTCCGACAGAAAAATTCACAATAGCAACACGGAGTTGGAATTGTGCTCGGTGGATGGCGATAGGCTTATCCCCTTTCCCATGGGACCTTAACATAACAGGTGAAACTTGAGTCTTGTACACCTCTACCACAACCTTATATTATGTATAATTTTGTCTATGACTCAAGAAAACTAATTATAACCGATTGTATCTTCAAACAAAGAATGAAACAAATCAAAAATGCAAAGACAGGGATAAAATGTTTCCGCTGATGATAGTTTAATGGACTGACTAACAAAATGGTGATGGATGTAATTTAGGCCTTTCACACCTGCGGAACCACTAGACCGTGTGTTTTGGATACTACGGCTAGTAAACACAAATTGGTTATTACAGCGGAAGATATCTCGACAGGAAATTATGGATCTGTGACCCGAATCGGATATAGCTCCGGCGATTCGAACTGTTTGTCATCCATTTTGGTTTTGTCGGTTACTTTTTGGCTAAGAATAACCGAAATCTTTTTTGCTTTGATCTAATTTCAGAAATCTTGTTTAACTATGCGAATATGTATATTTGACTCATTTACGATATTTTGCTAAGGTCATTTTTTTTTTAATATTATGGATAGGCACGCATTTGACCACGATCTAACCTGATGATAAGTGATGATGTGGTCTACGGTGGAGCACACTTACCTATGAGATACCTATTAACTTTTGCTTTGAAGAGATCCTAGTTGAACTCATGCGAAAACACAGACTCGGGCAAGGCGTTCCATTCTTTGGCAGCTCATGATTGTCTAGAGTGTAAGCTTATCCCCAGTCCATCAGTATTGTTATCAGACTTATAACACAGTGTATGCACAGAGACAGTCCTAAATATAGATTTTTTTTGTTATTAAATTGATTTTTGTAACATTGTATTGTTCTATAAAATATACGAGAAAGTGCTCTGCATTTCATATTCTAGAAATGCATTGCTTTCCAACATGCATCGGAGCAATATATTATGACATATCAGAATGCATGGTCTGTCAGGCCATTTGTTAAGCAAGCCGCTCATCCATTAAACACTAGTTTTCTAGACAAACGTAACTTGGACTTCGTCAGTACTTTGAACGGCAAGAAATTGTAACATCATTTTTAGATACAAGTTTGTTTTGTAAAATTATCAAGAGAATTTTGAGAGTTAAGAATTAAGTTAGTCGAAACTGAATACTTTTGCTTATTAATATTTAAAACGATATTATAAAATATCTCCTTAAATAGCAGTAGCAGTTTACAAATATTTATAAAATCCACCTCTAAGCATTAAAAGCTCAAAGAAACAAAAAAAAATTAAACAACACCTCACAGACACCATTTTTTCTGAATCTTTTGTAAACAAATATATGTTGTATAAATAAAACTTAACCTTATCCACATGTAGATCATTCATTACCTTAATTATACCTTAATATACAATGTTGGTATTTTTCTTTTGTAAAGTTTTCTGAGAAAAGATGACGGCGCACAAATTATCATGTTATAAGTTAGTTTATGTTACAACCATTCATTTTAAACGTGGTTTTAGTCGTTAATTAACTTTCTTAAAAGAAGTCCTAATAGAAATAACATAGTTTGTTATAACTACGTTTTATTGGTACTAAAAGGAGAAGCAGCAAACATAGCGGTTTCTCGGTATTAATTATGAAATATATGTAACATAATCACCCATAGAAAGTTTACTTAATAACACCAATAAACATAAATATAATAATATAGGTTAGGTTATAATCTAGGTTCTATTTGCAACTTGTTCAGAACATATTAAACATTAAGACGCACTAGCCAGAATGGTATGAGAAAATTGTATAGTGGGCGGCAAATTATATTAAATTGATCGTTCAACCCTATTGTGTTTAGGGCGAGTTTGCACTGGAGTGGTACGGGGAGCCGCGCAGCAGGGTGGGCGTAGCCATTCATGGTTCGTCTGAATAGAACCATAAACGCAAATTGCAGGGTTGGCACATTAGATATTGTATAGATGTGTGCCGGCAGATTTTATATTCAAATACTTTAGATTCTGGTTAAAATAATTGTCTCAAAACTTGAATAGTACAATTATCTGAGCGGCCCTTTATTCTATGGCTAAGTTCTCCAATTATTCGCAGTATAAAGATAACTACATAAAGAAAGGATAGTAGTTATTTGCACACGAAAGGATTCGTCAAGTCTAGATACTACATTGATACCTTATTTGCGTCTATGAATAGCACTGCAAATAATAACGTAGGAAATCAAGTACCCAAAAGGAAGAAAAGCGAGCCATGTATCAATAGCTGAGTATTCGCGTAATCAATTTCCTTTACTTATTCCAAATAGCTGGGATACTCACTATACTCGGCGTATTCTATTAAGTATTCGAGTCTGTCTGACTCGGAACATCTCTAGTGTAGCATTCAGTGGTGTGTCATGTAAAGGGAACCCTAGATATTGTGGCACGCGGTTGATATTGCGTGCAAACTCAGGCTTTGACTCAAGTCCACATGTATTAGTGCAACACATCAGTCTTGCCAAGAAATGAGCTCGGCAAACTAATGGCTCTTCTTGTTACTTACTCTGTAGGCTTTTCATCCTCGTTAATGTACAGGGTGTGTAAAACGTGTACTGTTTGTAAATCACACCAAAAACAACTAGTAAGACATTCAGGTTTTTCAAAACTAAAGGGATTGAAGTTTTCGAGATAAAGTTGATTAATTACTGAGGATTAACAATAATCACGGACCAAATCGTTTTTAGAAGGAAGGTGCATGTATTGGTACCGGCTGCACGTTTCATCTTACTTACACAACCAGATCGTTTTGACGGCTACACGCTCAATCGCACTAATGAAAATTGGAATCTTTATACATATTATAACTTTACGTCCACTCAAAAGTAAACCTCATTCATTGACAGTAAATGCCCTCAAGGTATCAGTTCCGGGTAAATCCACACATTCATCTACCTCTTTAAACGCGGTACACCATTCCTTCAAACCAAGAAGGAATTATCTCGATAGTTTTCAATAAAATCTTTGCACCACAACATTAAAGCAATTGCAGTAATAGCAGCACAGCATTTGCGGTTGGATAGCAGTCGTATAGCCGCGCTATTTTCATCTGAAGTTGTAATATAGCGCTCGTATATCCGTGCTATTAACGCGTATTATCTGCCGTATTAGTACGCTGGCGTATCCGAATCACCACTATTGCTGCTTTGATGTAACCGTGTGGGTGCCGGGATAATAATGTGAAACATTAACAGATGTAGTTCGAAAACCCTCTTTCCGCGAGTTTTTGTTTTGATTTGGTTTTGCAAAACATAATTGTGGTGCTATATTTTGTAGTGGAGTATCGCAGAATAGTAGCGCTTTGCGGTGTCTTGCAGCAATTCAAGCGCTGTAAAGCATATCGCTGAGCGATATCCCAATTCCTGCACGGATACTCGTGACCGATGTAACTGTGACTTTATTATTGGTTTTTTGCCTTTATTCTGTGTGTTTAGTTTTAAGATCTGTGCTGAAATTAAAATAATTTTCTTTCTCTCTTTTCTTTCTAATTATTGGGTCACTCTTGGTTAAAATTTGGCGTACATTGATGTATTAATATAGAAAAGAGTGTTGTTTAATTGAATAACTTCAATGTAAATAAATTGAACATGTAGAAGTTGTAGGACATGAAAACAAATCGTAAAGGCATCATCGCAATACCAAAGAACTTTTCAAGTCCTGGCCCAATTTTGTATTTTCCCAAGTTTGCACAAATACACCCATAAAATTCAGTAACCTTTATGATAACATTTTGATGTGTTGGTCTGACTAATATTGTAGAATAGTCTTGCATAAATTACCCGAATGATTACACGATTCTATCAGGAACTAATTCACACTCCAGCATTACAGCATTAGATATAAAGGTAACTAAAGCCTTTACGACACCAATTTTCCGTCATGAGGTGTCATCAAGCCGCCATCATTACAACTTGATTACTTAGCTGTAACTTTGCACTTAACTCTATGATATCAGGAAGATGGCTGCTCGTAAACATTTCTTACTCTTCCTTAAACATTAAATAGGTAAATCTAATAGGATCACCATGGCTAATAAGTAGTTATATCATTTTGCTATTAGGTGCGTTGAATAAAATTTAAATAGAGATACAAGTTTTGTATCATTTAAACAGATAAATTTCAACATTATAAAACTTATTCAAATTGTGAAATATGGGTGTTACTCACGTAATGTGCGCGCCGAGTCGCACTCTCTTGAAAATGCCTAAAAGTATAGTATAGGCGAAACCGCAGTCGACTAAATAGACCAACATTACGTAAGGAGCACCCGTATTGCATAATTTGAATAATGTTACAAACTCACGTCAGTTTTAATAATAATAAATATATTATAAAACTTGCAATATAAAACCCCGAGTCAATCAAAAGCCACAAAACTTTATCATAAAAAAGGCTCTCAAAATACTTATTTCGTTCATAAATCAATTTTAATAAAGATACCTGCCAACAAGTAGAAAGCACAGATATTTACAAAACTTGTATCATTAGTGTTACTACCGCGTTCCAATTTTATACAAATTGCGTCATAAATCATACAAAAATGCGACTTCTGGACCAAAATTGCCGCCGAAGGCATACTTTGGTAGTCAATTAATTAAATATTAAAACCACAAAATTGATTTACAATGTTTAACAAATTATAAGCAAATAAACACATATCTCTAATTAAATTAACAAATCTGAGTTTATAAATCATAAAGTTGAAGCTATTCCCACGATAAGTTGATCTCATATTTCATAAGGAGATTATTTACGTTTACGATCAACATAAACATTATAGCAGTAAATATTTGTTCATAAACTTTGTGAAATAGCCATACCCAGCGAAAGCCTGAGATAATTATGGCTGAAAACTAATTTCACACTATCATTAAACATGGTGGTACCAATATGAATGTGCTCTATTTAAATTATAGAAGCACTGCTATTATTTTTGCAATTTATTATTTTTTAAACAAGCATTCTAAGCATCTCTAGCAATTATTGCAAAAATACGTCATGGAAAGTCACATAAGGGTTTTATTCCACCATCATCGATCGACCGTTTGATGTACGTCGATTAATTTTGGTATAATAATTGGCTAACTTGGTCTCTCGAGAAAGGTTTGCATTAACAGATTTTCTTAAAACAAACCGAAACAAAATTAAATTTGATTAATTTATAGTTAGTTACTAGTTTATAATGCAAAACAATAAAGTTGAAATTGTATTATTTAGAAAAACGATATCAGAATAAAAAATGTATGCAAATATGTCAATACTGCAATGTTGGTATAACTATTTTTCAAAAATTAGACAACGGGTCTAAAAAGCGTAATTATTATAAAGGTAAATAAATACCTCAAAGACATTCTTTTAAAAACATCTATTGGTATAACTAATCTAATCTATTCAATGTTTGCAACGCAATAAAATAGTTTTGATTTTGATACACATCAGCAAAACTAAGTAATGAAATTGTTATTTTCTTAATTTGATAGAATCATCTCGAATTTCTTATGTGGCAACTTTAGCTACCTCTACTACTGGTGTTGTCACACCTTAATCGATTGACTTCAATAGATGCATTTGACGTTTAAAGAGCTTATAAGAGAGCTGGTCAACGTCGACCGATCTAGATATAATGAAATAAAAATAATAGTTTTCCTATTGCCTTCACACGGGCTTTATGTAAATGGACTGACTACATAATAACTAAATAATATTCCTTTTTAAGTTAGAAATTCTCGCAATATTTTGGTACTCTTGGCACTCTGCCAGCAGGCTCTGGAATATTCTGGATGTAAATCGACATTTCGATCATTTCAGATCCGAGTTCAGGATTATTATCGTTCGACGAACAAGGACGCATTCATCAACCTACAAGCACCCACTTGCAGCTTATTAGTTGGGACTATTAAACTATTTTTCGTTAAAAGGAGAGTTATAGCGAGTAAGTTTATTATAAATAGAGGTGCAACATTGAAAAATGTCATGGAAATAAAAAAATATGGTTAGTTGAAAAGTTATAAATATTATTTGCAAGATAACTGAGAAAGCTATACTAAAAGTAATATTTTGTTAAGTGCATTTATCAACTGCTAGAAATAGATATTATATTTAATAATAATTATTATCTACTAGTTAAGATGTTAATTTATCGATATCTTTTAGTTTGACTAAAATCTTTCGATCTTAATAACTTTCATTTCATTTTGCTATACTATCGATATGCCATTATATCAAATAATTTACGGATTTAAGACCAATTTCACATTGAGAAAGTTTGATTAGATTGACGTTAATTCCGACCTTTGGATGACCAAGCAAATTCAGTTCATTCAGCTGTTTGTAATTTACTTTTTCAATTACTTTTAAATACCACTATTTACAAGAAGGAGAAATTTTAATTTTTGAATTGATGCTGACTTAGCGAATTTATTGTGAGGTTATTTGCTATTTAATGGTTTTGATTGAGTTAGTTTTTACTTGAAAGAAATGAAATCTTGGAAATAAAATATGTAATAAAATTTGATACTTTCTCGATTCGTTTTGTAATTATTTGCGAAAATCCTGAAATAACACGTTTGTGTCGTTTGAGATTAATAAAGGCTCGCGATTAACACATTGCTGTTCCCCACTTTAAGAAGTTTTAAAATACGGTACTTAAACTCAAAGTAGATAATGTTAAAAAATAGCAAACCAAACATGTATTAATAGTCCAATTTAACATTTTATCAAAGCAATACCGGCTCATTGAAATTAAAATATTAACATGGCAAATGTTTCTAATAATATCAGTTTATCATTCATACAGCATTACACCTAATGCACTGACTGCTGGTTACGAGATAAACATACTTTCTACCGTTATTTGCCTAAGTAAATCGCTGCAGCTACATTACTAACATATCTGCAAGTTGCATACAAAATCGTGTATTTAAAATTGAATAACCGGCATGTATTAAAAACGCATGAGAAAATGCAAGGCTAACATTGCGCATATTTAATGTTTGAACGGTAAGAATCGTTCCGGTTTCCCAAGCATATTTTCATAGAGATGCCAATAATATGAAATGTAAATGAGAACATGACTAACCATGTATAAGGTACAGGTCTTACTGAAAGCGAGTAGCGAGCATGTGAACGAGAGCGAGTGGTAAGTAAGCGCTTTGTCAACCACTAACATGTAAAATAATATTTATGTTGTGAAGATTTCAGACTCGTATTTATTTTGGATTTTTGTACATTTGCAACATTGTCGATTTGACACAGGAAATTTTGAAAATTTGTAAAAAAATGTGAATAACGTGCAAGCTTTATTAAATGTGTTTTTTGTTGTCAGCATTGGAGATGGTCCTTTAGACCCTCTACGTTGATCCGTTCCTAATTATGAAAAAATATGCGCTAAATACATAACCTCCTCCTTTTTTTAAGTTGGTTAAAAAGAAAGAAAGCTCTGGTAATTGCTGTATTTAAACTAAAGCTTATGCATTGCCATTTGGTAACATACTCATCATAAACAACATATTTTGCCAATAGTCGGTATATTTTTCTTGCGGTACAACAAGATCTGACATCGCTTACCGCTGACAGTAACACTTATACCCAAATGATTCGCAAGAAGATAGCAAATAGAGCGTCAAGCAATTTCACATTCAATAACTATTTTATACCAGCGCTAATACTTCCAGTGACGATTGACCCACGGAATGTATTAAAATTAATGCCGTGGGAGCTCAACTTGAACTTGTTATAATGTAATCTAGTTTGCATAGTGCAAAAACTGTTGTGTAAAAAGCGAAAACCTCAAGACGGTAGCGAAATAACTGTATGAAGATGTTAATAAATGCAAGGCTAGAAATAGATATACATCTCTTAAGAAGATTGAAGATGCTTACATATTTTTTCCTCCTGTTTAAACATTAAGCAGGCAATAGTGTTGTTTTTTTCAATTAACCTCTACGATTAGAAGAAATTTCAATACCGCCATTTTAATGGCCATTAACGGAGGTTGTTAACAATATAATATATTTGCATTTTTCTACGTATAGAATCGTAAGGGTCGACGTCGACATCGATCGCCGTCCAACGATGCATCGATTGATTGGTGTACTTAGATTAGTTGGCAGTTTTACATTACCCGCTATGACTATAGTATAACACCCGTATTTCATAAATTGAATAATGTTACAAACTCACGTCACTTTTAATAAAAATAATGTTTATTTTTAGGGTTCCGTACCTCAAAAGGTAAAAACGGAACCCTTATAGGATCACTTTGTTGTCCGTCTGTCTGTCTGTCTGTCTGTCTGTCAAGACCTTTTTTCTCAGGAACGCGTGGAGGTATCAAGCTGAAATTCATATCAAATACTCAAGTCTATGGTCTCTTGAAGCTGTGAAAAAATCAAACTTCTAAGTCAACGCGATCAAAAGATACTCCCGTTTATGCCGCAAATTTTCGACACTCGCAAGGGAATCAAAACCTACAGGGTACTTCCCGTGAACTCAGAATCTTGAAATTTGGTACGAAGCAACGTCTTATAACACAGATAAAGGAAAAATTGCGAAAAGCATAAATTTTTAGTTACATCATATAATAAAAATATTTTTAATAATTTTAAACTTATTACCCCTTTACTCATGAACGCGTAGTGGTATTATATTGAAATTCTTAACAAATACTCAAGTCTATAATATCTTTAAGCTGTAACAAAATCAAACTTCTACGTCAACGCAATCAAAAGATACAGCAATTAAAGCCGCATATTTTGAAACTCGCAACTACTCGCAAGGGAATCAAAACCTAAAGGATACTTCCAGACGACCTGGAATCTTGAAATTTGGCATGAAGCAACGTTATAAAGAGATGAAGATTTTTCCGAACATACATAATGTTTTCATATATGTATTGACAAGGTACCGTCAGCTTTCCACATTGTTATGTTATGGATTTCATTTAGCAATAAAAATACCATAACTTTTACTTATATACCTACAGGTTTGTACGGAACCCTCGGTGCGCGAGTCTGACTCGCACTTGGCCGGTTTTTTTTTGTTTTATCGTAAACAAAGTGATTGCAAAATCTCTGAAATATCGAAATAACTCGCTACAACAAATATACTCGGTAAATATCCCGTAATATCTAATATTTAGCAAGAAAATAACCATGTTTAGTCTCAAAACTTATATTCTAATACTAAAGTCTACAATAGAAACCATCATTCATCCACCCAATCATTTGAACTAGGCTCAGCGAAATGACAGTGTCGATTACATGTCATATCGAATTCCATGTGGTATTGCTATCGTATATCAACGAAAGTGAAACTCCATTGTTAGAGCAATCAACGGTAGTTTTACCACAAAATGTATATAACGGTATATAACTATGTATATGTATTTATGTATTTATACAGGGTTTTGGGTCATGTAAACTAAATGGCTCATTATTTGGAAATTGATGTCTTGGTAGTATTTATTTTTGATCGAATACATGGCTGTTTGAGTAAATATGGTATTGTGATATACTAGATTTGTTTGATATTTTAAATGGTAGTCGTAATCTAAACTAATATTATATAGATTAAATAAAAGGGATATTTTCATTGTTGAATTATCTCAAAAACAAGTGCACCAATTTAATTTTCTTTTTACCATCCATTCATTCATTCTTTCACCAATAGAATGCAAATTTATTGATGGGTAATATAAGCTATATTTTATCGAGGTTACTACGCAAGCAAATATTCAAATATAACACTGGTGATAATATTTTTTCAAGTATTTTTGCAAGAAATTGCTATGTTTAGAACCTTAACTATTTTTTAAATACTCATGTCTTAGTTATTGAATAATAGATTTGAACCGTAATGTGAAATAAGCTGGTTTCAATTAATCAATTAGCTAATCATAGTCCACTTCTGGACATAGGCCTTACCCAACTTGGCTCACTTTAGCCTGAGTATTATTTAAATGAATTAACGACTTTCAATCATCAAAATGGTTTTGTAATTAACAAAACAGTTACAATGGCATTAAAAATAAAACGAATTAACGGTTGGATTTGATTTAATCCGTATTGATTTAAATTACTTTAAAAGATAAGACATGCGGTGGGAAAGAATTTGTAGTTCATTCACTACTGTGTGCCAGTTAGATGCAAGATGTCTGGATTAGATGCCAGAGAATACCTACTTTCTTTGGTACCATAGATTAGTTAAAAGTATAAAACTAACAAAATTAAAAAATATGGTGTTATTGTGCTGTCCCTTATTGACCAATGGAACACTGTGGAAATAGCAGGCCCGGAATAGCTACACATTTGCAAACTTTGTAAATATTCAAAAGCTGTACCCACCATCAAGGGGATCCAATTTATCTCATCAATGTGGTGAAGCTCATTTAAACTAAAACATGAGGGAGGAAACATAAACATCACGCCTATATTACCCAGAAGGGTGTGGCAGAGGTATACAACACCCACATTTCACCTGTTATGTTTTAGGTCCCATTGGATAGGGGGTGAGCCTGAGCTATTGAGAATTTCCTGACGGAAAGTTCACAAATAACACTTTTCGCGACCCGGGGATCGAACCCGAGACCTCGCGGTGAGAGGCGCATACCCTAACCACTAGACCATCAGGGCAGTCAGCCAAATGATAATACTTGCATTACTTTATTTTTGTTGAGAATAAAGCCTAAAATTTCTGTCCATCAAATACTTTATTCCAATCCTTGCATAGAGCAAAACCTCTTTAGTTACTTTAAAGAAGTTCATGAACTTTATACGTTGTACGCCGAATGATGATCCCTATGACAGTTCGTTAGCGCTTATCATTGTACTGACGTCCTGTCACATCAAATCCTAGGTCCATTAAAAAGTCGAAAAAATCAAATTGTTTACATTTGTAAATTATAAAATGAATATTAAGAAATTATTACGTAATGTTCGGAAATAATGGAAAAAAACTCAATGCAAATGTACATGGTACGTGCTGCAAAAGTTACATCACATCACAAGACACATCGATAAACAAAATATCGATAATTTGTTGGAAAAATTAAACAAATGCTTTGAGTTTGTATTTTATTTATATCAATCTGAATCTGATACAGGGTCAAGCTTCAAAATCTGAGTCTGAACTGCAGCTATCAATCTATTCAAAAAGAATTATATACTCTTTAAATTATGTAATTTGAATAAAAATTAAAGTATAGTAAAATAAAATATAATAGGGCTGTTACTTTTTATCTAGTGTTTTATGTCCATCAATGCGCGTAATCTTTTTTTCAAAATAAATAAATATTGCTTATTATGTTGAATGACCTGGCTGAATAACATGAGATTTGCCTAAAAAAACAGTATTTTATCGAAATTGTTTCGCATAACTAACAGTCAGTTGAAACGTCATAGGGATCATCATTCGGCGTGCGAACTATAGTTATTATCACTAATGACCAGTTGAATTACAAGCCAGTTCGATTGTACGTATTAAAAAAAAACATATTAATAGCATTTATCGTTCCAATTAATTAGGACCATGTGAATGGCACGCGAAGGGGCGCGTTGCTCAACAAATGAGTTCACACATAGTTATACACTTAAACAATTATCGGCTGGCTTTGTTAACTAATTATCAAATAATTATCAGTTAAGGCACTGCCGCCGGCATTCTTGCTAGTCGAACGCCTTTTATTGCTTCAGTTTTTTGCTTTTTTTACCACCGTGAAACGAACTGGCTTGGTTTGAGTCAACTAGAGCCCATGAATATCAACAATAAATTATAGATGCACCGCCAGATCAAAGGACTGTTTGTGATGTCTCTTGTGTCAGTAATTTCAAGGTCTAATTTTACCACTAAACCGCAGCACTAAGATGCTATCGTTACTATTCGGCGGGCTTGGTGACAGGTTAAAGGTAAAACGGTAGCTCTTCCTTCTTCGAGCTCGTTCACAAGAGGTCTACTAACGCAGGGAATGCTTGTTTACCGAACTTTTTTAGCGTTTGTATACTTATCTGTCTGCCTGTCAGTTATAGCAGTATTTAAGACTATGGACTGTCAAACTTTGGTTCATACCTGCAACAAAAAGAAGTGCAAATTTAGTTATAAAGATCACACAAAAAAAAACAGTATAACTATGAATGCAAATAAAAAACTGACTTTATTTGAACATATTTATAAAAACTCGGATTGTACCCCTCTTTCGGCTATTTCTACATAATCTATAAAAAAATCATCACCTCTGACAAAATAACATTAATTTCTTCACGTGGGAAGAAAAAGACGTCAATTACATTATTCAATTAAACTTTTACGAGTTGTGGAACATATAAAAACCCACGAGTTCCAACTTACTAATCCGTTACAATCGTAACCAAAATTGTGTAAAAAAGCAATTATAGATGAATAACGCAGTTCATCGTATCTGACGCATAGTAATTACAATAATAGTACGTAGCAATAAAAATACAATAACATGAATCACAATTTCATACAAAACGATCAAAAAACTAAACGCATTGCATTCTTAACGGCCATTGGCTGACCGATGGCCCGGAAAATCGATGATAACATAACAAATTTTATTGTTCCCGAGATATTCGCGGGAACAATGCCTGAAAAAGGCGCGTTCTAAAACAATTCAAACTGGGACAATGTATCCATCATTGAAACAACCTATAAAATAAATTACGCGTCAATAGCAAAAAACTGCATACCACTCTGATATCTATTTCAAAGTAAAATAAAGCCGACAACGGTATGGAGAAATTTGATTGTCGGTTGGAACAGTTGGTATTCGCTGTCATATCCGTTACAGAAGCCGTGGACCATGACTAAGATTCTATTGAATGTAATATAAGTATAGATTACCGATCGTACCAGAATGTTCGTGTAGCTATTATGGATATAATCTCATGAATTAGAAATTAATCACTTAATATTAACACTGAAGATACTGATACACCAAATTATTGGCACGTAACATGTCTATTAGAAACTAATGAAAGCAGTTAGCGTTTTACTCAGCAACTTAGCACATTAGTTGTATAAAATGTTGGTCATGAAGATAATATAATTGCTTTATTAATTCAGTGTGTAGAAATGAAAGTTGGCCACCCATCTGGTGAGTTGTCATCTTTTGTTTTAAGAGAGGAGTGTAGTGCTAATGTCACTCAAGATTACGTATTTAATCCTTCACTTTCACATTTATTGTCCTTGTTAAAGTACGTTTTAGTTACCATCTGCCAAGGAATCTGTATTTTGTAAGTGTAATTTTAGCTACCATCGAGATAAATCTATTATCGACATAGATTTAACAAAATTATAACAAAATGTTGTACGCAGTGATTAAGGTTCATTTATTTATAATCTCACTAGCGTATGTAATTTTGTCTTATTCTCATTATAATACTTAAAATTTTAGATCGCACAGTAGCAGAATTGAAATACTAAAAATAACATGCGTGTAACAAAAAATATAATAGACGTTATTGCGTGTAATTTGGTACCGTGATCTTCGTGACCAAATCTTCTAACCCAGAGACAAGGACAATACAAGACAAGGAAGCAAGTCGTAACAATTAGGCATCTGCCGTATAAAAATAATTGTCGAAACCATAAATCTTGGACTCATTAAACACGATCAAATAATTGCACCTCTAAAATGACCAAATCGTTTGTCGAAAACGGTGAGTGTACAAAAAAGCAAATTGTTTAATGGCAACCAATTTTACAATTGTGACTTCCTCTGTATTTGTTTTCGTAGAATTGTGAGTAAGTAGTGACTAACGATCAGAAGGCTTTGTTTAAGTCAGTTTCGTGTCGCAGCTAACTGTACCAAGTTAATGACCGAGATGTCCGCTCTTTCAAAATATTTTGAAAGTAGCGCCTTAACTCTCTTGTCTTGTCTTTATCTGTCTAATCGTTTAGATCTCATTTTTCATCGTTCTAAAGAGCTTTTAGCTCTAAATATTTATCTACGCATCTTTTATCTGACGGTTTGAGTGGTATTGTTTGCTCGTTATTTTAACGGGGATTTTTTAATGTCGTAAAACTGTCGGGAGATCATTAACAGGCTTCAAAAGAACACAATGAGTTGGTAGTTTAACGTTGTTTAATGATTTAGCCTTAGCCTTTTTACAATGAAACTGACCGTTTTATTAAATTCAATAATTTGACGACGACTAAGTATGACAAGATAACTACAGGATGAGTGAGCTTACAGCTATTCATAGTTGCATTGTCACTATGAAGTAATCTCAAAAATACCGTAAGCAATTCATGACAAGCACGGTAGCAGTATGACTAGATTATGTACCTATTTACCTATCTAGTCGATCTAAGTTTCACATCAAGTGCTTTATGTGCTTTCATTTCACACTGAATTACCGCTAGATGTATAAAAAAATATGATAACCTGCCATCTGGCTGTGCTTATGAACAAACTGGTACAGGTTTTTTCCTTATGGTTAAATAATTAGCTTATTAAACAAGCTTGATAGTTTTGCTTGACTATAATATATTGTCTTTGTCTGTTTCCCAGCAACAGCAGGGTTGTCTTCTAGTCCTATAGTTGCAGCTGTCAATTTGACGCAAATCACATTTTTGAACCATGCCTAAAAAAATACATCTTTGTCATTTGACCATATTATTTTTGTATCTCATGAGTTGTGTTTGACCTTTCTTATGGCAAATGGTAACAATAACGACCCTTTTCAGTTACCATTTTACTAATGCGCCTATTTGTATATATTTACTAAGTTTTAAGGTAACATGTTCGATAAAGTGTGACCCGAAATCTAACCTACGAGCCTCACTATTTACTACGACAGAAAAACATTGCGTGAGGCTTGCAATATACAATTTTCTCAAGAACTAACCACCATCAATCTAGTTCCAGAGATGTCCGTGACAGATGTATAACTCAGAGATGTAATAAACCGCGCTATCTGAGCGCGCATCATTTTCTTGCGCACCTGTAAATTTAGACGTAGCATGCGCACGCGCCGTCACGAGCAAAGTTCCCGTTACACTCGAATCTTACACACAAACACTTTCCCTGGTTTGTGAATTTTAATTTTAATTAAAATTATTTTTAGATAAGAAAAGAAGTCGGTTAAAAAGAGCAACAACTATGTTAGCTAAATAGCACATGAATTATGTTTCCTTCATTTTACAATTTGAAGTATATTTATTCGGAAATGCTGGACTCTACGTTAGGAACTGCAGACCCGTTTGCTAATTACTAGGCAAAAAGTAATTCCGAATCAAAATACAATATTATTAAAGGTATCAATGTCCCTTTGACACCTTATGAATGTGATTTCAGAATCAGATTTAGTTCAGAAGCATTACGTTTAATGCACAATTGGAATCTCACTCTGATTATATCTATTCACACATGTTTGTATACAGTATGTTTGTTTACTCTGTTTGTTTCGTATGTTTCGTATACTACCTTGTCCCACACAAACATTTTTCTATTTTTGTGGATTTTACTCACTAGTCCCCAAACATGTTCACTTTCGCGTCGTTCAACAAGTAGAATGCATGTTTTCTTTACAATTCTACTGTCGTTAATGAGCTGTTTACAAGCCTTGTACACTTTATTATGCAAATAGTACCTTTGCCGACTATTTCGTGGAATTTCTTACCACTTTCTTCGTCGTTAATTTTTTTATTAGATTTTTGACATTGCATTAAAATAACAGTTTTATGTCTCACAAGACGAAAACCAATGCACAATGCTTTATAAAACGGATATATAGACGTAAGCGTCCATATTTGTCTATGTATTTATCTCCATACCGAAAGCCTATATTTACATAAGTATTATACACCGCATTGCTCACGTATCGAGTAGTCAGGAATGGACTAGAGTCTAGACACATTGTCATGAGTAAAAAACGAAAATAAGGACGAATATTTTGGTTTAACAACATAAAACGAGGTTTCATTCGATGCATTTTTCCACAGTGTATATTTTATGCTAGTAAAAAAGGAAAAGTATGTGCTAAATACTTACACTAACTACGACTGCTTCAACATAGGTAATTATGCAGAATTAGTTTTTGTTTGAATAATACATGATGTTTACAGCTTCATTTAATATTTCTACCGCTAACTATACTCATTAAATACCTTTAAAACATTGAAGCTGACTGATGGACGTGACGTGAATACCAAAATTAAAATCTCAAAATGCAATGCGGCATTTTTATTCATGAGATAATATTTGCATAATAAATCAAACTATATGCTCTATCAAGACAAGACATTTACTTGTCCAATTTTAACATCCTATGAAAGGTTTATTTATTCAAGTTACACCAAAACACAAAAGTATTACATTACATAGTATTTTATCTTACTTTTTTTTCAACATTACAACATTAGTTTTACATGCGAGTGCATTTTTCACATGAGGCAACACTGAGTGCAATGAGGTGTGAAACGAGATCGTTTAAAGTACCGATATGCAAGTATCATAGCCCTAGGGCCAGATAATACGACAGTGTGTAGAGTGCTTTATAACCATCACCGGTATTAAATCATCGACAATCCACTGGTACCGTCATCAACAAAAGCTGCTAAACTTCTTGGATATTTTTTAAAGTCAAATGCTTGCTTATTGTATTGTTTGTTCTTTTGAGGTGTTTTACAAATATAAATTAGAGCAACATTTTATCTGAAGAAGTCTGACGCCTTTTCAATTACACTTTCTTCTATAAAACAACTTTTATGTAATTAAATTAAGATGAGATGTTTATTTATGGTCGTCCGCCATAAAAGAATAATAATCGAATCATTTAAATGAAATTCAAATTCGTTATAACAGCTTTGATGGGCTATTGCTTACTTTATATCGGTATTATTTATTGCGTGCAACTAATTAAATTATTCAAATAAGTATAATCATTATCTAGATACAAGTAAAACTGAATTATATAATCAATAAAATATATTACGTGTAAAAAGTGTGTAGTTAATTAAAAAACTGATTTCTTAACATGATGTTCAATAATAATAAAACGTAATTATAATCAAACGTTTGCTGCCACAGATATTTAAATTGAAAGTAGTATACATAAATAGACCCGATGGCGGAGTGGATACTGTACCTTTTTTTTTGTTTTTTTTTAACGCGGGGAAATGCTTTATGCATCCCTCTCAGCGTAGGGGCACTAAAAAGGTTATGTCGGACTCTCCGGCAAACCCAGCCTACCGACTAAAACAATCACGATGTCCGCCTCCCGCATGATGACCCTGCCTGTGACGACGAGGTCGCGGGTTCAATTCCCGCTTAAGACAAATCTGTGTGTGCATGAACATGGGGGTTTGTCTGGGTGTTTCTATGTATAATAAGTATGTATTTACAAAAGAAAAGTATATATGTATTAGTATTAATTATTCTAGTACTAATAGTACAAGCTCTGCTTAGTATGGGACTAGATGGCGTTGTGTGTGATTGTGAAATATTTATTTATTTATTTAGTATTAAACTTCACCATCTCACTCAACCACGTCTTTTGTGAAACTTGAGCTGCTGTCGATACCAGCAAGCCCTTTGATATTTAATATCTCAACATCTTTATTTTCCTACATAAATCAAATGAAGAGCACTGATTGGCTGACAGATAAAAATGTACGGCCTTCATTTGTTGTTGAAACGTCTATGATTAATGTAAACATAGCACTTTCTTTATAGTAAATTAATATTAATGTAATATCTAATTACGGAAATTGTACGCGTAAATTATGTAGTCGATCGTTTTATAATAAAATGATTACAACTACGCCAATCTGGCCATTAAAATCGTAAATTGGTAGCGATTTGATATATTCGCACTCAAGCAATTATGTCGGTAATTTAGCTGGTATATTTTAGTAATTATTTTAAATGCAGGAAGTTGAGGTAGTCTGAAGAGACCGGCTACTTTAGTATTATGAGAACAATGATATAAATTGATGGGTTAAACAACTCGCTATTCTGATAAGTAGGAGTAGCACTATCACTTTCTCGAAATAACTATAACCTGCTTGTCCATAACTTTCTTTTATGCATTATAGTCCAAAAAAAATATCGTGTACTTGATATATTTTAAACCTTCTTTTCTAGATGGTGGCAAATTCTTATTCAAATCTTCGTATTTCAAATACTTCTTGTTAAGTCTGCTAACTTTTTTTTATTATGTTGTCCACTTGCCTATAGCAGCTCATTACAAAATAGAGACAAACCCATTATTTCATGTCAAGATTGAGTGTGAACAATAAATAATTAAAAAACTTATATAAATGTTGATAACAATGAAATAAGATAGCATCTAAATGCCACGATATAATTACACAGAAGTGCAATTGAAAGTAAATATGCAACAAATTGAAAGGCTTTGTATTTTACAAAATGGCGGATAATGATGACTATTTCACGCTTTTACTAACAGCAGTCATCAATGCCTTTTTATTCTGTGCTATTAAAGTTCATTTTTCTTTTTTCTATTATCGACAGTACAGAATTCATTTTACATTGTTGAAGTTATTATTTTAGTGATATAAAACACTGAAACGAATGAACAAACTTTATTATGTAGCTAACATTATCTTCATTCTTTCATTTCTTAGATTTAGATTTTTCAACTATGAAATTGCTTGTGGCCCTACAAGAACTTAATGAATCCGAAATTAAACTCAAGCACGCAGCAAATTATTAAAATCAAAGACCAAGTCATAATAAACATAAATATCGTACCGCAGGAGAGAGTACGTACTAATCAAGAATGGCAAAATTCAACCTATCTGATACATACAATGTTGACGACAAGCAATAACATAGCTATCAATCTCAAATCACCAAATACTCATTACTTCTATCACTCGCAGGTTGCTAACTACCACATTTATCCGACAGACGACAAGGAACGGATACCACACATTAAGGAAATTATTGACACTCAAGATTAAGTAGCTGATTACTTCGTATGACATACTGATGACAGTTTACTTTTAAATTACAGTCATACCCAGCAAGTATATTAACAACTTTTCATTAAGTAAAAACGGGGTTAGACCATATATCATTTCCTATTTAGTTGGCGCGGATCGTGTTGAGATAACTTCCTAGAAAATAAAACTGTTTATTTGTTTAATTATGAAGATTTAATAAATCTACTTCAACTATTTTGGCGCTATTATATTTGGCGCAAGGCAGAATAAATTATGATCAATCCAAGTAATTATATTTATATTCAGTTCTTCATAATTATTTCGTGTAGCCTGTCATTTTACTCTATTGCCAACCATTCTGTAAATAGTACGTATTTATCTTACGACAACACGTTCTATAGATAATTATTAACTCTTTTTAGGTATGTATAGGTGTGGTAATTTTATTATCTGCGTCTTATTTAATACCTCTTGTAATTGCATTAACTTCAACTTTGACAAGATCTAAAGCCATTTCTCTAATCGGAGCAAGATCACGAAATTCAATGCTATGTAGATGAAAGGCGACATTCCATCTAGTGTCCAGCGATTTGTACCATTTATCTCACAATGGCTCATTATACTAAAAACGCTTCCATTTGCTCCACAAACGGGTTCTTTAGCTTTCGCCTTATTTACTCCGAATGTTTGAAACTTCTCAAGAATGCTCGTATTTGAGCTAGAGGCATTTATCGTTCCATCTGATCTGTCTTTGTGTTTTGTATTGTTAATTGACGGTTGTACGAATAGTTGTAATAGAAACAGCGAATGGGATTATTGTGAAACACTTTTGAAATTTGAGCCTATTGAGGAAGTATTACTCAAATGCTAAGCACGAATCAAAATACTAATATTTAATACTGATGTTGCTGTATAACTCAACAGTATTTTGATAAATATGGGGCTTAGAGTGAGGCACTCTCATAGCAATATTGCTGATAGCAAATACATTTCTACTTTGTCAAGGCATAATTTTGCCATCTATTAAACTAAACAATCCATCATGCTTAAATACTCGTCTTTAGCCTTCAAAATATCTTTCTCTGCTAATAGTGCTTGCATTCAGGTATCAAAGATTTAAACGAGCAATACGTCATAAATCAACTAAACTAGCAATCTGAACACAGCAATTACTGTGAAGAAACAAACAACAGCAAACGATCACAGTTATTTGAAAAACGACAAACGTGCGAGCATGATCAAGCCTGCTGCAACACGCGACAGGAAAATGCCACTACAAACAATTATCCATACACGATAAATTGCTACCATTTATCACAACACTACCACTACTTACTCCCTGATATTATTCGCAGATTAGATAGAAAGTTGAATAACAGAAATTATTTGGAAACGTTTTTTTAATAGAAGTACCTCAAGGCACAAATATTGGTCCTTCTCGATAAAGATTTAAGATGATGTTGGGTGGGTAGACGATACTAAAACAAGGACAACTGACAACTATATCCTGCAATATTGTATGATATATTTCCCTAACTTACTTCTTGTTCCAACACAACATTGTGACGTAGAAACAGGTGATGATATTAATGAGACATAATGAAGTACCTGCAGCGTTGAACACCACACGTAATATCAATCAAAGTAAGTTCCTCATTATCACTGCAAAGACCGGTCTTTGAACATCTTTTTGCTATTAGAAAGTCAGCGTCCACTCATACTAAATCGCAATTAATTTTATAGCAACGGATGGAATAGATTTTCATTTGCTTTCTTCGTAAAATTAATTGCAATATAGAGTACAGATTACACTACAATGGTATTAGAATAGGCTTTATGTGAGGCATTAGTCAACGTTATCCAAAATAGGTGCTGACTCATGAGGTTGTTTTGCTCAATTTATAAAAATAATATACGACCTCTCGGCATTATGTCAGAACATCTATTGTTATCTTTGCCTTTTTATTATAAGGCCCGTACATAGCCGTCAAATTATGATCATGATAATACGGAGCCATACAATCTTTTATTTACCTCTCAAATAATGCTTCATAATTCGGGTGCTGGTTTTATTTTTATTACGTCAATCTTAATATCACGCAAATTGTTCTTTCACTGCTACTTTCTTTTATTTCCTTAGTCCGTCAAAACAATCACAAAGAGAAATCTCGCTGCAAGTAGATAATTTCTAATCTTTAACGTTTCGAGATTACAGTCTGTTTTAAATAACAAATGCTTGAACCACAAGCTATGACTAAGAATGTCAAGCATGTGAAAAAGAAAATGACGTACAAGCATTTATTGCTAATTACAAAGAAAAAATGAAAAATCTCATACATGCAAACCATGAGCGTAGTGATGACGGTACATTTACATACTGAAGAATTCAGGTAAAAAAACCATTTCCCGGTAATGAATAGTTACAATTAATAAAACAACCATTAAATAGTTAAGAATACATTAGCATAAGACACGATAAATACGGTGTGGAAAGATAGCAACCATAATTACAAGTTCATAATCACAATGGAAGGCAGTAATTAATGTTGAGCAGAATTCCAGTGTTTTCCTAGCTAGCGAGTGTTGTTGCCAGGTCGTTTGAGCTTTGTAGGACACATTTTGGTACGTGGCAGTTGCACCGTTGCTTATTGCGCTTGCCACAACACGCCACTAAGTGCGTTGTCAATACTGTAAGTCTCTTTTTTCACGCCTTTTTTCGAACAACTCGTATTTTGGAAACATCACGCCAGATACCACGTGATAATCATACGAAAAAAAGTTTACTCACTCTAATTTACTCTGGAATATGAACAAAGTACCTAGTTATTTTTATTTTATTTTTTTTATCAGTTCTCTCTTTACCCAAGTTCGTGTTGCGAATCGCTGTTTTGATTTTGAATATAACTTGGTTTGCTAAGCTTTGTTTTTATTCCCTGTCCCGATTCCAACTCAAAGCTTGGCCACAATACCGAGTGCGCAAATTGTGCGCGTGCGGTGGTCTAACGGGCCGGCGATAATCGCGCGGCGATAAAAAAACGAAGCAAGCGCATAACGGATCGCGCGATGCGCTTGGCCCGTCATCGCGATCGCGTCGCGCCCGCGCATCTCAATCGCAGCTTTTATTTTGCGATTACTTGTTATCCGAAGAATCGCTTTTTATTGAAAACGTAGTAACGTTCTTCTTAGACGCGGTTGTAAAATAAAGTAGACGTTTTTTGGTAAAAGTCGGAAGTGTCAGAATGAGAAATAATTTATTTTTCTCTGCTACGGTGGCTAGGTTTTAACTTAAACTATGTTTTTGTAGTTTTATTGCTTGTTATGTATTCAATTATGTAAGTTAATGCTTGAGTAAAAATGGTGGAGAATAGAACTTCGTAGATATTCATGGCTTGTAGATAACCACTGACCTACATGTGGTACATGGTCGTTTGCCATTAAAAATACGAACTCTGTTATGAAAGCCGTAAAATATTTCACTTACACGGCACCATGGAACATGATTTTGAAGTGTCTATCCATCACAGCATGCCAGTAACCTCACCCGTAATTTAAAATTCAAATTCACACCAAGTTTCATTAAGCCGCTCTTCGTTTAGATTAAAACATATGAATATGGAATTACACGGTAATTAACTACCAATTAATCGTTAGTAATATGAATATTACGAAAATAAATCATAACTAATTACTTCATAAGTGTTAAAGATGTGAAATTACTTCTAAAATCATTAGACTCGTTAAAATTTTCACTCACAAGATTTTACGCTGGCAACTCGATTTCTCTCGAAACATGTGCAATTATTTCAATAAAATATTCATCCTTAGATAAGCGCATTGAACGAAGCAAATTGACAATATCGGTAAAATCGATAACTTTTATAACTTGCCATCGATTAGAGCTTCAGTGTAATGGCAGTCGTAAAGTTCTCATTTGAAACTTGAATGAGACAGGTAACGAGTTGAAGTGTAAACAGTATCTAGAACTGATCTAATAAGACTTGACATTATTACAATTACAAAACATAGAATGGAGATAAAAGCAAGAAAGCATGACAACTGGTCTAACCAAGACTTTTACAGTGAAGTGGGTTACAAAGGTCAGATGAGTTCCGATGGTAGTCACCACACTGATATTCCCCAGCATCAGTAAAGCGAGAAGCACCTGGGCAGTTGAGAATGCCAGCCAGAATCGTGATTAAATTAACCTATAATGCAGTCTACCAATACTTCCAACTGTATCTCCCCGTAGAAGTATCGATAACTTAGGCCTAGCTAAAAATGTACAAATGAACCAACGTACGTTCGCAATTGAATCGCACGGAAAGGAAACACCCATTTTCCTCCAAGAAACTTTATACTCGTCGAGTAAACATAACTTTGACTGCTTTTAAATAAGTAACTCGCTTGTCAGGTGATAAAAGGATCCTCTTAATGTATCCAGTATGTTGTAACGGGAAAGACTGAGATACTTTATTATGCATGTAAAATACGGTGTTTTTTTTAATGCGAATTGTTTAACAGTATCAACGAAATAAATCTTGTTATCGAAAAGATGTCCTAATTCACTATAAACCTTGAGATATGCTGTTGCATTACAAAATCTGATAACCCAGATCTTTGAAGTCTCATGCACCTTCAATAGTCTTGGCAAGCTCGTTCTTACCTAGATCAGAGTAGCAGCAACTGATGATTCTAGCTTTATGATTTCATTCAGATTATAGATTTCTGGGTCTCTTGGTTTGATGCTAAGATGAGACAAAACTCGCCTCATCCAAATATGTCAACAATTTTTATTAAATTTATGGCCTCAAATATAACACCGCGCAAGCAAAAGTAGGCGGGAAGTCATACTAATAAACATTTCAGATCTTCTTACCACAAAGTGAGTATTCTGACTACATAAGCGATATAGAAAAGCTGCAACCGTAAATAATTTACCGATACGAACACAATGACCATAGCTTAAAGTTACATTTAACTATGAAAACTTAAAGAGTTCTTTGTACGCACTCCAATGATTGATGGAACGTTTCTACTTCTAACATCGAAATGGTTTTCCATGTAATTTATTATCTCAGCGTGGTCGCACGGTTCTTAGGTGTTAAAATATGGACAATTTTCTGGTTGAAAGGTGAAACATTTTGATATTAAATGTGATTTGTAACGGAAATTAGAGCTTTTAGTATAGAATGACTCTGTCACTATTGCCACTAACTCACAACCCATACACAGATGACCCTATCATTATGATGTGAAAAAAATAGTGTTGTAATGCAGTGAATGATCTTCTGGCCCCCAACGACCAATCAAATCACATGAGCCTTCAAACTTCTGTCAGAATTGACTGATATCGTTCAATGTTAGATGTAAAATAAAATATATAACGGGAATTAACGCGTTCATGCAATTATTTACCTTTTAGGCTTTACGTTTCGGCTAACAGATTACACTGGCCATTTTCGAAAGCAGACTGGTTCTAGCGGCGCGCCGTCTCCGTTCGTTATATTTTATTTAATCATGCAACGCGTAAGCTTAAAAGTTAATGTTAGATGTTTTTTGGTCCCAGAACACCCGCGTTTTTACCGGCTTCTAACTTTAAATCTAATGTTCATTACCAATAGTAAATTATTATTGTATGGCGTAAATATGTAGTAGTTATATTACCCTACTCTTATAGCTGACATGTTCAGTTTTAAAGGTCAAAAATTTTCAGCTCATACATTTCCAGCAATTAGCAAGTTACAGATGTTATTTGCGGCATCAACGGAAAAGGCTCTCGTAGGCGCATTGCGGCGCCAGTTGAGCGCAAACCGACATAACATTACTTTACATATTAAACGAGCTGACAGCGCCAAGGCAATTTCTGGGGGTTAATCTGTTATTTATACATTATTTGACTGTTAATGAACTTGAGAAAATCTTTACAGTATACGTTTGTGTGTGGCAATATTTAGGTGCATAATAGTCTATAACTTTACCGGATATTCATTTCAGGTGCCTCTAAGCCATTTTTACAGGTTTTCAATCCATTTCATAGATATTTAAACGTTGTTTAACGTATAAATTAGATTCCTATGTTCACACGTATCTTATAGATTTAATTTCACAAAACTTTTTTACATGACTGTTTTGATGATTGCAAAATGTTGCTCTCAGTGCTTTTATTTGCAAAATTTTAGATCCAAAGTCATCACGATTAATATTATTACTTAAAGTACATATACAAAATGCAAGTTTTGTTAGACATTTCTAATGATTATTTACGATACATGACAGAGATGGCAATATAATTGCCTTACAAAACGTGCATCGTGTAAATGGGCCTTCATAATCGAGTTGAATTTCAGTGACGAGTGGAGCAACCAAATCGATAATCGCATCGCACCCCTTCGCTTTGTAATTCAACGCACTAATTGACTATCCTTGTAGACTGCAAAGGACAGACACTACTGACATCAGTGCACATTGCACCCCTCCCTCAAATGGGATTATTCATTAGACCCCGTATCAATTAATAAATAGATCTGTCAAACACAAAGGGAATCCAATAACCCGTTTACTTTTGAGGAGTATTATTTTAAACAGAAGTTTAATCTCCCCTTTTTTAAGGAGCTTTTGTCCTGTAAGGGTTGTCAAACGAGTAATAATATCAAAAGAACAGAGATCATTATTTCACACATCTATTTTTAAAATGAATATTTATGAGCTTATATTAAAGACAAGCTTCCGCCCGCGGCTCCGCCCGCGTGGTATGTCAATTAAAAGTAGCCTATATGTTAATCCAGACTATAAGCTACATGTGTGCAAAATTTCATCGAAATCGACCCGGTAGTTTTGGCGTGAAAGAGTAACAAACATCCATACATCCATACATCCATACTTACAAACTTTCGCCTTTATAATATTAGTAAGGAAGTACGAGTATGTAGTTATCGCTCCCAAACACGCTTTTATGACTAACTAAACAAAGTATTTTAAGAATTAATGAGGTATGCCGATCGTTAGCTATTTTACACAAACACCTATACGGTATTTCTTAGTGTTATAAAAATTATCCTTATCAGCTGTCAATCTGCATGATTAATTGATACCTATAACATAACTAGCGCTAATTAAGTTATACATTCTACAGCATTCTCTAGAAGCTTGTAGAGTCCTGAAGTTTTATTAATTAATTCATACAAACTATCTTCTTTATTCTGCTGGCTCCTTCTTATTATTATAGGTAGCTAATAAGTAGCCTAATATCGGGTGAATTCGACAGAGGTGCATTTATTGGCAACACAAATTTTAGTCGTGGTCTAGTTACGATTGAAATTGTTGGATCTTTTTTTACCTCCTAGTAATATAAGTCTTCCTAAGCTAGTATAGACTGGGGCATCTAATTAAACCATGGATTATGAATCCAACATCTTTATAAGGCAATAAAAGCCAATTTTCCCAGCGTATCGAGGTTCGTGCGCAAAACATTGTACAAGTTAAGGTTCTCGAGGTCGTCCATCATTCAGTGACATTTGTACTTCGCAAAACATCACGATTATTACGACAGTTAAGCTTTGCAGAATTTATATTTGCGTACATTATCAAATAAATATTGTGGAGACACGCAATGTGCCCAGGGTTAAAGATACTAAAAATTCTGGGTATTGGAATATTCGTGGAACTATTTTAGCGAACGACCTTCATCGCTAACCGCATGGACATTCTACACTGACTGATAGCAACAGGAGTAGACTCATTTATTGTTTAACCTATCCTTTATTAACGGAGTAATCGGTGTACAAACAAAAGTCGATTTTTTTGTTATTTTTATTAATACAACATGCAACATAAATCCAAGGGTTTTTTCGTACATCCAATTCATCGCAAGATACACCAACATTTAATCAAAATATGTACCTTGTACCCTTGTACCTTTGTGTAAAAAGTAAAAAGGTAAGTACATAAATTTTTACCGACGTATATGTATTATTTTTCCATTCCTCACGGTGTTGGACGGAGGTGCTCCAAGGTTTGATAAACAAACTTAACAAATTAAAATAAAACATGACTGTCAAAGTGCCACGTAACGTAATCTTATAGTACTGCAGTTACAGACACGTTTCTTCCTAAGAGCTGTTTAACATTTATCAGATGACATCGGAAACAACAATCGAATAAAAACGTCGGCACATCCACTAAAATTATTACAATGCTCTGATCGATTTCAAATGGTACAGTATAATGAGTAAATTATATATATATATATTCGATCCATATAAAAAAATATCCATATAAATTATGCATCAATTTAAATTGTAACAATTAAATTCACCGTCACAATTTGACACTTCTTTACAAAGACATTCTGAAGTTAGCGCCTAAATTACTTCCTGCGATTAGTCGGCAACTTAAAAAGCTTGTCATAAGTGAAAGGTTCATTTATCAGTTTAATAAAATATAATTAGTATCCAAAATTATGTAGTGCCTGCAAATTCGTAGTGGGTGGTCGTTGCAAATCGTATCTGAACGGATATTGATATTGTACCAGATACTTCACAAATTAGCTTTTCATTTCTTTTTTATGAGGTATAAAAAGGAAATTAAAGCGTTAATTCATGTAGCAGTGTAGTACTGCTTTCATCAAATGGACTGAACGTTTGACAGATAAGAAAGGTTGCGATTCCACGCCAGAAGACTCAAGAGAGTAATTATATTACTAGGGAATATCATTACAAAACCTACTATTTTAGTACTACTACTACTTAATTATTAATTTATTTAACAGCACAAAATAATGTACAAGGCGGACTTAATGCTTGAGGGATAGTCTTACAGTCAACATAGGTTGAGACAAGGATTAAAAAGTTACTTAAAAGCAGATTTTAGGTAACATAGAAAATGAAAAAAATCAAAAATCATTTATTGTCTCGAAAATTAGTACAGTTGTGTTTGATCCCTGGGCTCCACACTAGGATAACCTGTCGTGGAGTCCAGTCTCTTTCGGCCCAGTAGACAATATTTTTACAAGGTAATAAATTTAATTTTATTATACCTTACATATAATAAAATATGAATTGAAATAGAAATAGTACGAGAAGAAGTGCTAAATCGTTGAGTTATTAAAGAAGCCTTCAAAATTATAAACAAATATTGTAATTTTTTGACCAACTGCCTGCAGAACCCCTTTTGATGGAGGAATAATAATTGAACTACTTTTAACACACGTAAGGAAGGAAACCACTTTTTGTTATGCTTAACTAACACCTCACGGAATCCAACAAACTAACCTATTAACAGCAAATCATTAAAGTCTTACAAAAACATTGAAGTTTACGTTGTAGCAGCAGCACTTATTAAAATATCATTAGTCCGTACAAGACTGCTCGACGTGACATGTGTCGAACGCTCTCGATACAGAAACACGAGCTTTGTATCGATAAATCGATTATAGTATCGGATTAGAGTAACTACAGACAATCGAACGTGTATGTTAGACTTTATCTTGGTGCAGTCTGTACACCTAAATTTTATTTATGCACTTCTAAGAAGTGAGCTGACTGTACAAGATACCTGGAGGTCCTAAATTTTTAAGGTTTTAGCCCTTCAATATTCTGACTGACGAAAGTTTCTGACAAGAGATCTGGCTTATTCTGGTTGGTTAAATGTATTTAGTTTGCTTTGTCGAAGAAACTGCCGTGTTTGTATGATAGTGCAGTCAAAGCGTGCATATTTGATCGTCTATAAAGACCTTTATTTAATACGGTATAGCACAGTTCTATCAACTTTTTGCTGCGATGTTTAAACAGTGACTGCATATATCTTATCTTATAAATCAAGAGTTGTTTCGACCAAATATGGTGCAGAATATACTTTTAATGACTATGACTCATATAATTTCAGTTGACCTGATGTACTTTACCTATAACTTAATTCCAAGGTGCTAGCCAAAACTTGAAATATTGTACTTTTGAAGTGAAATCTGTTATATTGAATATTGTAAATTTTAAATTTTAATTTAATATTGTAAAGTTTAATACCTTCTGCATTATAATAACTAAAAAAAAAATTTTTTTTTTTTTTTTTCACTGTACTGTTCAGAAATGGCCACTGTCAGTCAGTCTGAAACTCATAATTAAAGCATACTCCAAATATGAAGTTTCTGTCATAGATATATTATGATAGATAGATAGCAAACAATGTTTGTAAAGTGGTTAATCACAAATTAGTAATTTACCAACCTATTATTAGTATTTTGTCTCAAAATTTGTTGTGCAACCGCTATACCTACAGTAATAAAGTGAAAAATTATCTAACTATAGCAATCACAAATTTGCAATTTGCCAACCTATTATTTTGTTTCAACAAGTTTTCTTATGTGACAATCTTTAATAGTATTTTTATTTTTTGCATGTTCTAAAGTAAAAAAGTACAACATAGTAAAATGAAAAATTATGTAACTATAGTAATCACAAATTTGTAATTAGCCAACCTATTATTTTGTTTCAACAAATTTTCTTTTGTGCCAATCTTTAATAATATTTTTTGTTTTTGCATGTTCTAAAATGAAAAAGTACAACATAAAACTATTGTAAAACCGATATGCCTACTGTAATAAAATGGGAGCAAATTCTGCCCACAAACTGTGCTGCAGTTTGGCAGAAGATATTGTATGTGTAAAATATGTAAAAAAACTGAATAAACACTTTTTCATTTTTTTTCAATTTACTTTATTTAGGGTTTCCAAATTTCCAACAATGCAATCCATTCACGAACTTTTGTATTGAGATCATTTGGTAACAAGTGTGGATTACATCATCTTGATATTTTTGTAGTCTTTGTGATCCATTGTATAGTTATTTCTAGAACCTTCCGTAACATCATAGATTTACCCCCAGTCCTCACATTCCAATTCCCACTAACAGCGACCATGTGTGCATTCCTCTTTTGATTAACGACAAGTCGATACGGCTCAATAAATAAATGTCACTTGGGCTCCATTAGCTAACATTGTGAATGCGCTATTAATATCCTGTTCATTTATGCAGTCCTGGTACCTTATTATTTTACAAGCTAGTATTCGAAAAATAATTTTACAAATATATTTTTATTTTTTTAATGAAAATATAAAATTGTCAGTTCTTAGTTCATCTAATGTCAGAATTCAAAAATATATCAATATATTAATATTATTATTACAGTTTAACACAATCCAGTTTCATCAAGGCCCATGTTATTTTTGACGTTAATATCATAAAAATCCCTGTATTGAGGATTAAACAATTAAATATGAATTGGCAAATAAACTTTGAACCTGTGTATATCAAGGAGGATATACAGCAAAATTACGTCACAATAAATGTTCACAAGTTATTTCAGTGCCACATAATAATCTTCCTGGTATATTACAAAAAACCCACATGGTCCGCATGTAATACCTCACGTATTGTAAGAGGCAATTAAAACATTATTATTATCACGTACAAAACGCGATCTTCTTTGTAAGAGTAACATACTAATACACATAATGTTCTCAGAAAAACTCATTGCATTTCCTCGAAATTTATCAGACGACGCAACGTGTAAATTTTATAAAAAAAATTGAGTAATGATATTATGACACGCAGTACTGTTTAATTGCTTCGGACAGTTAAGAGATTGTTTCTACATCAAACTTCTATATTCTTATTATTCTAATCAATATTACGTATGCCTATTCAAGAATATAATTGAACAATAAATACAAACCAATTGACTTCAGCTCTAAATAGACCCACTTATGGCATATATCTAAGAAAAAAGAGACGATTAAACTTGTCAAAAGTTCGGCCATGAACTCTTACGGCATAGAAGGCAAATATAAAAAATAATTACTATTTTTGGAACGGTAACCGTGGCTTGACAACATGCAAGCCGTAAAGATTTGCCAACCCTATAATTGAATATAACCTTTGCGGCATTCCTGACCGTAAATTCAAATGAGGTTAATCCTAATAGCAATATTTATAGGGCTGGCACAAGGCCGGGGGTTGCCAGCCGAAATACACGGAATTTATGTGGGACCGTTGTGCGTCTGTCTGTCCGTAGCGAGTAATCACACACTTCCTAGAATATGCTAATGCTGGATGTGGCACGCGACGCTGCCCGCCCCGTAGCCTTCGCCTATATTAGTCTTAAGGGTGGGTATACATGAGCAGCTCAAAACCATTGGCCTGAGGAGTAGTACTCTCTCTCCTCGCTTTCAAAAGCAGCAAAACATCAAAAAAATATGATGGTGCTGAATCCACTGGGACTCTCGTATTAAATCCAGATGTAATTTGTACAGACTTCGTCAAGTCCATTGGGTCTTTTCCGAATGCAACCAAATTAATATTTCGAAAATTATCAAAAAAGAAAGGAGCTTTGGTACTACTCGATTGAACAATATAGAAGCCCATGTATATTATTTTTTGCTATTTGTGTATCCCAGCTCTTAGATAATTATATTTGGAAAGTCATTAAATTGTACTGTACAGGGCCACCATTTCTGTAACAAATAGCATGTTTCGTGAGTATTTTTAGACCAATAAATAGCGAAAGAAATCATAACATGTACTACTACAATAATTATTCTAACCTTGCTAAGGTATGAAATAGTAGCTTTTCATCGAATAAAAGACAAAAGCAGTCACAACAACATTCAGTTCCTGCGATTACAAATCTGAAATGGGTATTAAAAATAACTTTTAAAATTGTAATTATTCGAATTAAGCTTTTTATAACTGCAATTTCTGTAGATCATTACCTCTAACATAGGCACGTTAATCATTGAAAAAGAACTAATATACTACATAAAAAAATATTTAACGGAGTGCTCTTTAGAGTATAATATAGTAATAATTTGCCAAATCATTCTAGACCGTTGTGAAAAACGAACTAACCAAAATATAAACAAATGATGCATATTTCAAACTCCAACCTATTCAAGCTAATATTTCGCATAATCATCGCGTATTTCTTAAAGAGGTTCTTTTAGTCCACAAAGTACTAAGATGTAAAAAAATCTATAAACCGCAGTTGAAACAAATTATTATGTCTCGGCGCAACGCCTGTGGGCAATCCAAACCTAGTAGCCAAGTGTCATGGCCTTCCAGCTATATAAATCTTGGTGAAGGAGTGCATGGAGATCGCTCTCGAGAACATGGGCAATGAGCGACCGGCTTGAACCGTGGTTTGATAAAGTAATCAATGGACTAACGGTCGCTGATAACATTGCAGCTAAGAGAGCAGATGTTAATGGCTCTAAAGATGCGTCCTCTGGCTCAGCTTTACATTAATATTTAGACTGTGGACATTTTGGGCCGATACAAAAGAAAATAAAGCTAGACGTTTATTATCTTGATTTTTATAGATACTATAGACAGATATTTAAATTTTAACCAAAAAGAGAGTGTTTTATATAAGATACCACGTAGTCCAATAACACTAAAATCACCCTTTCATTCCGTTATTGAGAAGAATATATCGTCCTACATAAAAAAAAAATCTGATACATCAATTCCTTTAGAAAACATTTTTCTTCAAAATTATTTAGCTGCAATCGGTAGAAGAAACACAGCTTTACAGTTACAAAAAAATGCACAATGTGAGTTAATAAACTCTTAATTAAATTAAAAAGCCGTTAAACCCATAGTAATTACAGATTACATGCAAATTATTTCAATTCACACTTCGTACTTAAAAAGCCATGGAATCACGGTAAAATTGTGCCGATTAACTCATCTGATTTGGGTCGAAATTCCATAAAAGGCAACCCGGCTAAAAAAGAAATGCACCTGTCTCCACGGGCATGGTATAAAAAAGGTGAAATTAAACGTGGTCTCCTTCCTTTATCTTTTCTTTATCCAGTTTGAATATATTGGCTTAGTTTTCCAAGTTAGGTCATGGATGTGTGACCAGAAGCACTTCCGTATAAAAACCTGTGAGTAGGTATGTCATACCTGTCATCTCATCTGTCATTATATTGTCACGTTTTGGTTCTTTTTATACCGAATTGAACCCAATATTTTTTTTTTAAACTGCTTAAAAATAAGTAAAAAATACTCTCCATTCCGTAAAAATGCATCAATTTTATTAAACTTAGCAAAAAATATCATACTAAAAACTGTGTAAAGATTTTATTACTTTTTAGGCACGTAGGCACGGCTTAGTCGTCCTATTTTAGTAGCCTTGAATTCAGCATTTCAGGTTAACCAGCCCGTGGGTGGCCAAAGTGGTCATTTACAAAAATCTAGGTGAAATGATTACGCACGCATGTTCAGTTGCGTGTTAAAACCTCGCATGCTCAAATCTTTACACGTTTTATATCACATATTACTGCTATGATTGTCATAAATATGGCTGTAATACATTTTGTATGGAACGCAACCCGACCAATTAAATAGTATAATATTTATGGCTAACATGCAGTCATGCGATATGACAGATCACAATTTTTCGTTCAGATTTCATGAAAGGAAAAAACAATCCACGCGTGTATTATAATATCCCAAATTTTATAAATGAAATCATGTACCTACTGCTAAATAAAAATCTTCGTTACGCTATGATAATAAAATTTAATTTAACCAGAAAATCTGTACCAGTCTCGTCCATTTATGTCAAAAATAAAATTTACCGCAACCACGCTTGTTAGTTTTGCGGAAAATGTGTAACAATCTGGGTTTTTCACTTTGTACATCGAAACAATGAGATGGTATTCAATTAATAAAATTACTAAAACATAGATTCTGAAAACTGTAATATAAAAATGCCTGCTACCTATATAAAACTGTGCTTAAGCCATCGCACTTTTCGCCCTCCGCATTACAGCAAGAGTTCAACGCACTTTCCGTGAAAACTCACATTTTCCGATGCCGAACAAAGATTAAAATATTGAACTTTTCACGTTTACGCAATAACAATGAATAATACCCCTGATTCCTGACATTTTATTAATGACAATGACAAAGAAATGACAATAAATTGGGACCACCGCAGAGAAGGGTTAAATTTACAGGCGTTTAATTTTATTTTGTACAATGATGGTATTATTTTTTATTTCGTAAAATTGACAAAATAACATAATTTAAGTAAACCAATTTTATTTTTTAGATTAATTTAAAAAAATAATTATAAAATGCAAAATTTACAATTTTCAAATAATATTTTATGAATTAAGTTAACGCTGAAAAGGTTTAGAATATTAATTTCGGTAAAAAAAAACTGCATCGACCCTTGACCTTTGCATCAAAGATGATACTGAAACTCCAGCATCCGCAACATGTAAATTTCAGACTCACCTGTTTTTTCCGTGACCGATTTTGTAAAGCTCGACGTGCTTGAACTGAGCGTAGGTGGCCATTATTTTGTTTCACGAGGG
This sequence comes from Hypena proboscidalis, assembly GCA_905147285.1. NCBI lineage: Eukaryota > Metazoa > Arthropoda > Insecta > Lepidoptera > Erebidae > Hypena > Hypena proboscidalis. Next base: position 7,882,691 of record LR990147.1, read on the forward strand.
ATACTTTTTCACTCGAGAGAAGCACTGCGCGTAATATGCGAGGGTTTGGAGGAGAGTTCGACGTGCGTTCGCGACCGAGTTCGTCAGCTGACTGGCGCGCGCGGGCCCGGTGGCTTGCTTAAGTCGATGCCACCGCCCTCCGCCCGCGCAATGGCAACCGCGCATGCGCGACCCGCCACTTCCGCACCTCCGTTTGTTTTTTTTTCTGTGGCATATGGCTCTGCCAGATGATTGTCAACACAACATGTGGACAGGTTAGGTGTGATGATGAATGATGGAGAACACGTTGGGGTTGATACGGCTTCAAGATAGGAAGATGTTTTGACAGTACGTCGGAAGGAACCACATTGAAATGTCTGTTCTAGATTAGGAGATTGGCAGTATGTTTGATAGATAATGCGGCTTGATTTATATGATTAAAGAGTGACAGGGAATGACACCAGGAAGAAATGTAGAGTCGCTGATTAATGATTTATTATTTGTGCTAAGATTCAACTTCTTTGATCCTTTGCATGTGTGCATGGATGTTGTAGTAAATCAGATTTTCTATGGGTATTTAGTTTCGAAAAATACTAGTATTTGTCTTTGCTCGCACAGGAAGCCATTACAATTTCGTATTATCTTCTTCTTATTTCTAAAAAAAATAATAACCTTCGAGCAAAACTTGCCGAAACCAAGGGTTTCATATTGTATGTGGACGACAGACGTTGACGAGTCAGGATAGGCAGGTCCTTTATTTATTAGAAAAGACTAACTGGATGTGGACTAACTGGTGATATAGAAGTGAAAGCTCTTATGCCTCATAGTCTATCAATCCATTTCTTAGTTAAAAAGGTAACCTTTCCCCTCTGCCACTTGACATAAGTTCAGCTACTGTCAAACTCATTATGCAACTTCGTATTATTATTGTAGACATTGTCATTATTTCTAATGATGAACAAACAAACCCAATTCGGTAACTTAAGTATTTTTTCAAACACTTAAAATATTTATTTAGTCTTCGCGCCTGACGATGACTCAATATTAAATTTTATTAAATGTATGAAAAAGTGAAAGTAAAATTCTAGCAACAGTTCTTTATGAAATGCACAATGAGATAATAATGCCAATTCATAGAAAGATTACATTAATTGATTTTGTATTTAGGCTACAAAACTGCATGATCTGGAGAGCCCCCAATATGCCTAGGTTCATCTATACTTTTATATTTTAATTGTTAATATCTTTTAATTATGTAATGTTTTCAAACACAATTTAAATTGTTCATGAATAAATGACTATGACTATAACTATGACTATATTTTTTTATTTTAATACTTTAGTGTACACAAAAAAGTACAAAGAAATAAACATTATACAGAGTAACAGTATACAAAAGACGAGCTTAACTCAGTGCCTGAATTCTTTTTAAACAAACCTAGAGCAAAGGAGACGATGATGCTATTAGGGGGCAAGATAAGTGTACAACTTAAGTGAAAAACACAAAAGAATAAATATAACTAAATCCGTATCCATATTTTATTTTAATACTTATAAAATTGTTCGCCCGATTATGTGATTCATTTACAGCGAGCCTAAGCCGCTAGGGCAGAGCCTAAAACTTACAATTATCCATGAAGGTTCCGTAAATAGCGTTGGCGTAGGAGTACACTAAAAAGTATTTTTGGCAATTCCACCCCGAAAGTGGTATTTTTTAAGAGAAATTTCGTTCCTTTAAGGAACGAAATTTTGTGTAATTAAACTTGATTAAAAAATAAATGAATTTCTGTACCGGGGTTTTTCAAAATGTTATTTCCAAGAAGATGAATTAAATTAGAACTAAATTTGCGCAAAAAAAAATTCAATAAATAAATAAATCAATAAATATTCCACAACTCACACACAACGCCATCTAGTCCCAAACTAAGCAGAGCTTGTACTATGGGTACTAGAATAACTGATACTAATACATATATACTTTTTCTTTTGTAAATACATACTTATTATACATAGAAACACCCAGACTAAGACAAACCCCCATGTTCATGCACACAAAGATTTGTCTTAAGTGGGAATCAAACCCACGACCTCGGCGTCGCAGGCAGGTACACTACCCACTCCGCCATCCGGTCGTCAATAGATGGCGTTCTGCATATTTTCTTATTTGCGGACACCGGGCAGAATAACTTTTGACGCGGATAAAAACCACGTGAGTCTTTAAGTGTTTTATAGGCAGTTAACAGTATGCGGCTCTAAGTGGCATACACGTTGGTATCTAATTCAAATTCAAATTCAAATTCAAATCATTTATTTTCATAGGCCCCAGGAGGCGCTTGAACACGTCAAAACATTACAAAAAATGAAGTGCTATCTAAGTGATTAAATACTCTCGCGTATATTTCCCAGAGGGGTAGTATGCAGACTCTGTTTGTCAAATGTCGATAGGACTTCTTCCTACTCCTTTGCGTCTTCACGTACACTGGAATATGATGTGAAGCATAATAACATGTGTACTTCCCTTAATTTATTATGCTACAGAAAAAGCTTTCGTATTTATTAAATGAACGGCACTGTTTGGAATGTTTGGTCTAGGTTACTAACCGTAACAAAAACATGAGCAATGAATAATCTTGAACAAAGCTTGCACTAAAAATAGAATTAAAGTTCTTTATAGACACAGTCATGATTTTATTAGAAAATGAATCACTAAATTTATATCTACTGTTGACATGATCAACTCACGAAATCTTGTGATCCGTGAAAATCAAGCCATATGGCTTGATTTTCAATAAATATGGTCACGCGGTTTTTAGGGTTCCGTAGTACCTACAAGGAACCCTTATAGTTTCACCATGTCCGTCTGTCCGTCCGTCTGTCCTCGGCATAGCGACGAAACCGTTGGTGCTAGAAAACTGAAATTTTGCATTAACATGTATGTTAACTAAACAAAGAAAGTCGTAGAATAAAATTTGGAAAAATATTTTTTTTTTCAGGTAGCTCCCCTACATTTAAAGTAGGGATGTTTTTTTTTTTGTCGCCTACCCCATAGTGTGGGGTATTTTTAGATAGGACTTTTAAAAACGTTTAGGGGTTTTTAAGACAGTTTTTTGATTTAGAGATCCGTTTGCGAGATAATTAACTTTAAAGAGCACTTTTTGTTCGAGTAGGGCGTCCCTCCCCCCCCTCTAAAAGCTAAACTACTGGATCCCAAAATCTGAAAAAAATTGTGTCGGTAGTACATGTAATGAACTTTCAAGGAAAACTATAGCGGATAAGTTCACTTCATTAGTTCAAGAGGAATAGGATTCCGAAATGTCAGATGCAGTTACTCAGAATATTTCGTTCAAAATTCTTGAAACATAAATAAACATACATAATACATATATAAAATCACGCCTTTATCCCACGGGGGTAGGCAGAGACGATGGAACGCCATGTGCTTCGCTCCTTACATACTTCTTTCGCTTCCTCAACATTCATACATCTCGTCATACGTGCTAGCTGGTTTCGTGTACTACAAACATTTCCTTTCTGAAGGACGCCATTTAGTTAAAAAGTAAAATTAAAAATATTTTTCTACGGAACCCTACTGCGCGTGGCCCGACACGCACTTGGCCGGTTTTTATCTTACGATCGAATGGTCGTGGGTTCAAATTCTAGTTATTATACTACGGACGTGAACACAAGTGAATTAAGCTTAGCTGGATGGGGGTTCACAAGAGCACTAGTCATTTGTATTTGCAAATTACAAGTAACCTCTTTTTAAAAGAAAAAAAAGAAAAATCTAGATGAATACTTTAACTAGGAATTTGTTAATGCGACACATAACACATGACACTCGTCACCGCGCCTTATTAAATAAACGATTTCTTGTCGCATTAAGTTATATTTACTTATTTGTTTATAACAAACACGTCTGTCAAGTTTTCTATGAATTTCATTCTTGATAAAGTAATGTACCGGTGTGGAAACTTTCGTTTTGCTTAAGTCAATTGAACCGCGAAAAATACGGATAGAGGTCTTGAGACCTCATGCCGAGGAAGTAATCAACTGTTAAGTAATTTCAACTGAACTAGTTTTTTTCATTGCTTAGATTAAGTTGCTATAGTCGTTTATTTATTTATTTATTTATTTTTTTTATTTTAAAATTTAATGTACAATATTGGACATAGGCGGACTTAATGCCATAGGCATTCTCTACCAGTCAACCTTTGGGTGATGCTGAGAGTAGGGTAGTAGGTGCAAAAGTGGAAGTTTTAATTAAAAGAAGAGTAGAATAATAAAATAATTATGAGTACACATAGATATAGATATAATTACACAAATAACCAAATATACAATATATAAAAATATAAATGATACATAAACATAAACAATATACATATATAATATTACTTATACATATTACATATAATACTATAGACCGACCGTTTAACGCGCGTATCGCCTGCGACGTAAAGAAGTGAGCGGGGGTAGGTAACGGACTACTACGGCTACACACAGAGTCATTGATCCAAAGATTTATCTCGAGATAGACATTGTAGGCAAAGTAAAAATATAATTGTAGTATCTGTATTTTTAATGAAATAATTAACATTTTAAGAAAAAAATAACTTATTAAAGAAAAAATAACAATTTAAAAATTTTACAATTATTATTATTATTTTATTTATTTATTTCTGAACTTATTTTATATATTGTTAAATATGATTTATAAAAAATACAAAAAAAAACATTTAAAAATATAAAAGTAGTGTCCCACCGACATCAGGTGCGGGGACCAAGCTGTCGATGGTTAGGGCTCCAGAGAGAGGAACCTCCTCACGATGCGTGCCGTGTCCAAAAGTCCCTGTTGTTGTTTTTTTTTGCAAAACAGGAAGAGCGATTCATCTTGGGATTAATCTTGGTAACCCGTTTACCTTGTGCGTTAATGTCTAAGCGTCCGTAACAAAAACACCAACCGTGCGCTGCGAGCACTGCCAGCGCACTGCCGCGCTTGACGTGAGCTCTTTGCACCGCAAACCCCTCTCACCCACCCGGTAACATCTCGCCCCGCCCCCTTCTCGCCGCGCGGGCGATACGCGAGTTAAACGGTCAGCCTATAACAATGATGAGAAAGATATTTACTAGCTTAAGAACATTTGACACATTTTAGCTAGTTCACGATTACTGGCTAAGAGCAAACATGTTAAAAGGAATTCTAAAAACGAATAGTTCAATAATAATAGTAGTATTATTACTTTTATATAAAAATACAAAAAGGCATAGCAAAGCTAAAATTTGCTTTAAAATATTACAAGTATTATTACTATTTCTTTTTTTATTTATTAATTCACTTACAATAAATTTGTATTTTTTTGAATAGCTAAAGTACCTAAATTCAACAAAATTACAGATGACTTCTTTTTTCAGGTTGAGTTTAAGTTAAAACTCAAAAAAAAAAATGTTAAAGATCTCCATTAACTAAGTTACACCAATTGGAGAACACAATAGTAATGCATTAACCATCTACAAAAGCGTAATGTTTAGTGGAACAATTTAAACTGTACACACTGCACATCACAGCTAAAAAATTCCAGCATAAGATGGTCTCGCATTGTATAGTCTTTCCCTGCACTGCGAGACCAGATAATACTGGCAATTCATAACTTGATGTGTACGTCTTCGTGCGTCCGTCGGAGATGCATCTCAGAATGCCATGTTTCATCACCGACACATTAGACTGTTACAACACAGCTTTGAATAGCCGCAGCTTTTCGATCTCATTTTCCATTTGATTTACTATTTTGTTGCTGTAAGTATCTAGGCTAAATACGATAGAAACGTAAACGTTAGATAAACATTTTTTAAATTTATTTAATGGTTTATGTTTATTTTCTATCAGATAAAAACTGGGACCGGGTATTTAATTTTTTTAAGTTCTTTGCAGAATTAGATAACCACCTATTGTCGTCTTAATTTCAATCGCACAGTTGTGCTTCTGGCAAAATACTCTCGTCTTTATCCTCATTTCTTTATCTCTCTCTAGATTGTTTGATCTTACCTTAAATGAGATCTAAAGTCTTCATTGATTTTGTACTGTATGCTGTCTCACATCATATTTTGCAAATCAAGAATCAATCAACACGAGCCCTTTCATCGGTTCCTCTGAAATGACATTTTACTCCAGTTTCCTTCATTTGTATGATACATTGGAAGAAATTTAATGATAGATTTAAATGTCGTCACTCTTAGTTAAAAGTTCCTCTTTTTCCCTAGTCTCTATCATGATAGTGTCTGATATAGGGTTTGTGATTTTTCTTGGGTTCCAAGCTACCTAATTGATAATCGTCTGCAATGGGTGAAGTACCCATTGCAGACGATTCTCATTCTTGTAGCGTTGACCTCAAGGTCTTTAACTTCTGGCGAACGTCTTCCACCAAGTCCTATTTTAATTTTAGATTTCAACACAACGCTATCTACTGTTGATACCTGTTTCACGTCACAATTCGGAAGTCAATTCAACCTCTTCGAAAACAGCACCATTTACGAAATCAAACATGTGCCCTTTCATCGGTTCCTCTGAACTCTCTGTTTACCTCCAGCTTCCTGCATTTGTATGGATACATTGAAGAACACCCGCCATTCAAATGTCTATATTTAGGAGAACCTTACGCCATTGGTAAACAAAGCTGGTTCAGTGAAATTAAGTTATACAAGCTTAGGGGAATGCTACGCAATTTTAAATAGATTCTGTTCATAGTCGATAAATTATGTGTTGCCAGATTTCATTGCCTAACTTGAGTAAATTTCTTTGGCTAATTATCAAGTTATTTCCATGTATAAAGTGTAAGCCTATCGTCATCTACAGGGCGAAATACCAGACCCTGTGCTGCTACTGAAAATCCCAACCCAGGGATCGAACCCAAGACCTCAAGGTGAGCTGTCGCATATACCACCGCTAGAACGAGCAGTCTGCAGTACATTACGCTCACGGGATAACAGCAGACACGTTTATCACTGCTGGGACCGCAAGAAGCAGCAGGTCACTAATGACATAACGTGCCCGTTGCATAGACCGTCGCGTCGGGACTATGACCAAACCACATTATGTGTCCTAACATTAAAGTGCCATTAGCAGCATTAGCCATACGGTGTTTCCCACGAAACACGCACTATGTGACACTCGCATGTTGCACTTGTCGCACGATCAGCGCGTGCGCAATCGCCAGCTTTATCGCGGCGCGTGACCACGATGCAACACTACCGCCCCCTACCGACCGTAAGTGACCATTAAAAGTATTAAGACGGACGTAATATAGCAGTAAAGCTGATTATTCACTAGATGAGATCAGATTTTCCCACAGATAAAAGGCTGCCATAGATAATTTTCGTGATTAGTTAATGCATTTACCGTCCCGTCCATTGTACATGGATGACATAGGCTCACTCCTTATCCCATGAGACCAGATGAAGTGTGGGTGTTGTACAACTCTGCCAAACCCTTCTTCGGGAATGCTCAATGCAATTTAATAAATGGCCGACTCTTCTCCTCCCACTTGTCCATACCTCACCCCTTTTGCTGTTTTGACCGTGTCATTTTTGACAAGCTATTTAGTTTACTTTAGAGATGAAGTATTTAGCCAGTTTTTATGAGAAGTGAGACGAAAAAATTTTACCAATTTTTAAGCAAACGGTTAGTAACTTTATTAAAAACATTGTGTTCCTAGCATTAATGATCATAGAAAGGCTTGCAAATGAGGCTTTGCTACGTGACTATGCATCGGCGTTACAATCTGGTGCATAAAATAAGCACATTTTACAAGGGTAATATAATAATTTCTAATTGGTTTATATGTAGCATGTAGCCATGCTTAGAAATCTAATACTATTAAAAAGTCAAAAAAATCATGACGCCAGGCGTCCGAAAAGACGATGCATACAGTCGAAAGATTATTCGTGGATTTGGAGTAAAGCTTGGATGGTTGAGTGGTAAAGCGATAGGCTAGAATCCTACAGTCGTGGGTTTAAATCCCGCTTTAAGACCATAAAATGTTTCGACTGCTTCTTAGTAATATAATAATTAGTTTGTTAAGCAACGTAAGAAAATCTAAAAAGTTTGTCTATTTTTCTACGTACGTTTATCTACACACACTTTTATTGAATATGAAATTCTACTTATATAAAATTACTTAACTCATTTAACTTGAAACTTGTCACTTACAGAGAAAATATGTCAAAATCGATGCGATGTTACACTGACATACATAGGTAATCGATTCAAATATAAACGTTTCATGTGTGTGTTTATTGCATATTGGGTATTTCTTTTGACTGTTAAAATTTGGTACTTGTATTCCAATGTTTTTACACTTTTAAATAATAATTTAGGTGTCATTAAGAATTAATTTTGGATTTTGAACTTCTCAAGTAGCTAGAATAATCTATTTGGGTAATATCATACGACTTAACCCATAAAGCTCACGTTTGTTTACTACTAGAATGATAGATAACGCCGTGACCTTTCACCTTTTATGACATTTTGAAACCGTAACTATAATAACAAAAATAGCTTGACGGATATTAATTAATTCTTTTCAAACGCATTCTAACAAAAACAAATTACTGTTTAACCAAGAGTTAACAAACAGTCAATGAAAAAAATATTGCTTCATTAACTTAAGCGTTCAACTCTAATTTGTGTTAATGTCTAGCCATTTGAGTGGCTAGTTCTCTATATCCATCACAATGACGAATGCCTTTTTAACAAAAAAAAACACTCAAATATTTATGCTTTTACCGCTGACATTGATATAATACACAACAAACATTTTCATTTACGTGAAAGTAACCAACCTTTTTTATTACGAATTCTTGGAGATAATATTGCTCCATGATTTATTCTGTCAAGTTGACAGGTGACGTTTCGTTCCCATGACAACGTTGGCGCTTGGCGTTGACTTGAAAGGACGTTCCATTTTTAAACACGCATGAAACAATGGCGGTATTTGAATAGGACTCTCACTTGGATTCAATCAACAATACTGAGCCTCTGCTTTGTACAATAAACTGCTTAGGATAGATTGGCCACACTTTGGTACATTAGTAACTTAATTATAAATTAAATTACGAAGAAACAGAGTATTTACTTCTTTAAAACCAAGGGCATACAAATGATCCTAACACTTACATACACTCATACCCACACACTCACAAGACACACCAGATACATTCTGATAATAATATTATTAACTCAGGTTTCCAAAATACAGGAACACCTAGTTTGGACACCACTGTATATAATCTATGTATCTTTTTTTGGTAATAAACAATATATATATTTGTTTATTACGAAGGTAAAATCTAACAAAATCATACCAAGACATGTACTTGTCACTGTAATAGTCACTGTTATTTAAGGCTTGAACCTTTCTTAAACTTATGTTACTAAATGAAATACCTATTATCTATTGCTAAGATGTAATGTGATGACAAATCTAGATAGATCATTTTGAATACCCGCTTTCTCTCTCTTATCTGCGCCATAAAATATAACCTGCCGAATATAAAAATGACACAAGTAATACTCAAATAAAGTACACTGTGTGTGTACAGTGTCATTTGTGTGTTCTTGGCTTATCCTGTTAATAAGGTTCACCTCTGAAATTGTTGCTAAAAATCATAATTTATCCTTATCCGACATTTATTAATAGCCTGGCAGTCCTACCTCTCTCTAGTGGTCCTCTAACGGTGAGAATATAACCTCCGTGAGTGAACCCTGACTCGTTTGTAGTAAATATAATGAGTAGACAGTTTAATAGCCCAACTTTTTTAAAGTACGGAACCATTCAGACATCCTTCTTCATTGAAGATGTCCGTCCATTCAGTTGGAAGTAGGTACACATCAAGTTATACATTTTCAGTATAAGATGGTCTCGTATTGCTCGGGAAGGCTATATTATGCGATAACATCTTATACTGGCATTGTAGGTATACCTCGATATGTAGTTGTGTGTACATTACATTGTAATAACAATACACTTTCTCATAACAGAGACGAGACGTAAAATATATATTTAATTGAATGCGATGTTTGATGAACACTGAAAAGGATTGGGTATTGATGTTGTTAATATCATACATTGAACTTACTGGTGGTAAAGCTCTTGTGAATGAGCTCGAGGGTGGCAGCACCACCGTCTCACCTTTAACCTGCCGCCAAATAGTTGTGCTTCCATTACTGTGTTCCGGTTTGGTGGTGAGATTAGGCCCTGAAATTACTGGCACATGAAGCATAACACCGTAGTCCTCAGCTGCAACGACGCATCTATAATCTGCTTTTGTGGATTGTTGATGTCCATGGGCTGTACTCCACTTACCATCAGGTGGACTACACGTTCGTTCGCTGTGGGCGTAGTATAAAAAAAATGAAATTTTAAGATGCATAATTATAGTCGCTACAATATTCTATAACAAATTACTCCGCTCTGTCTGTTCGCGATAAACTCAACAACACCAATAGAAATAATTTATGAGGAGGATTGAAGGTGTTCATGTTAATATACTCAATATTAACAACACACAACACGAGGGCGGGGCAGTATCGCTTAATGCGGCTGAAACCGCGGGTATGGGCTTGTTCAGAATAAATCCTTAATAACGTTAGATCCATTACTTGATTAGTCCGCTAGGATTTTAAAAATATAAACCATTATTTTTTTATTTAGTTCATTATGTTGCTACGGATGTTATTATCATCTCAACGGATGTAACAATACGTATCAATTCAGAAACAAATAACATTTTACGACAACTATTACATCTAACGATCTTTATCGATTACGTCTTAGCAAAACATTAACTCATGAGCCTTTTCATCTGCAAGATATTATTATATAGTTGATATAAACTTACATAAACATAGGAAGCTTTAACTTATTATGATAGCAAGAAATATAAGTAGCAAAAACCATAAGCTCTCTATAGACAGAGTAAAGACCGAGTAGTTTATCTTCATAGAAACGGTCGGAACGCGTCACGTGCCTAGGCCTCGTAATATATTATAAGAATGGAATAAGAGGACTAACAAAAAACGAGGATGCGCCGCTGTGACGTGAAAGAGAAAAATTCAAGTTAGGTACACATCAACCTATACATTTCCAGTGTAAGATGGTGTGAGACCGGCTTATACTGGAAATAATAGGTTGAGCGGTAGCCGTGTGTACCTAAATGATATTAAAATATAATAAGTGGACAATCGTGTGTCACGTGATTGTCTTTTGTTATTTCTAGGAATAGGATCGTGTCAGAGTACTGGGTATGTATTTATACTGTGCTGTAGAGAAGCTCACTCGCAATATATCTCTACTTTGCAAAACTTCCCGTTTCAAAACGTTAATAAAAACATCCAAATGTAGCTAAAACTTTATTTTCATGTAAAAACGAGTTTTTTTTATAATGTTAGCATCGTTTGCAACTATTGTAATGAAATATCACCATATTGTTAAGATGATAACTTTTTCGTGATTTTTTGCAAATGTTAATGTTTTTATATAAAGTTGGAAGCTAGACGAAATAAACCGCAAGTTTTGGCTCATTTGCATTGCCTTAATAGAGGAAAAGTTGCAACGTCCAAAGAAAATTACCGTCCTTCTGGCAGCTGACAAAAATATATCAAACAATAGAAAAACATGTGTTTTAATAAACTGGATACCTCCGATTATTATTAGACCCCGAGGTCTTAGCTTGGTATTTTTTTAACCTAATTTACCTTTGTATGCTATCTATGGTAATTTTTACTAAACATAATGGCCACCAACATTTTATTAGCCAGAAAAAACACCATTTATTGATTCCTAACAAGAAAAAAATAACCATAACATTTATTTACCGCAATATTTCTTCGAAAAATCCATTACAATCGATTTAAAGCTATTAATTTCACAAACAAATTGACACGCTTTCATACGATTGTTTTATTTGAGACAGAGCGGAAGTATCAAAATTCAATCAAATCAAATCGATTGTTGACACTCATCTGAATCGTAGTTCATTATAAAAGAAATAAGATTGAGACTATGAACAGACGAATAAGTGCCATTTCACCGATTTCGCCGATTTCACCATTCGTGTTAAACTCAAGTTTAAGGGTTTGCAATATATGTTTTTAAACTTTCGCGATTTGAGAACATTTTGCAAAAATTAGACAGCGGGTCTAAATCGCGTAATTATTATAAAGGTAAATAAATACGTATGCTCGTCGTTTCGAAATGACTTGCATCATTTGTGGTCACGAGCCGACTGGTGAAGCTCAGCGTCGTCTCCGTGAAGCGCGGATATTGTCCACTACCCTCACTTGGTCGTCACAATTTTTATTTTTATTTAGTTTGGTTTCTTTACCTTTGTAATAATTACGCGATTTAGACCTGTTGTCTAATTTAAAAAAAAAATAAGGGTGTTATTAAATCTGCATCGATCTACAGTCGATTGACGTTTAAAGAGCCAATAAGAGCGCACCACGCATGCGCAGGACGCTGTTTTGCGTCGATCGATGCATCGATCAATATAGATGTAATAACTCTAAGCTGCAGCATTCGATCTCTCTGTTCCGTACAAACATTGAATGATAAAGAGAGATGCAAATACGAGCTAAATAAAAGTGCTAATAAACAAGTTTTGTGAAAACAGGGCTGTAAGGCAAAATTATAATCGAAAATAGATTTGGCGTTCGGGTCCGTTCGAATGATTTTATGGTTCTTTGTTATTGATTGTTAAAACTGATAGGATATAACTTGAGCTATCATTTAATTTTTAAATTGTATGATTTTGGGGACAGAGAAAATAACGCATTTTATGAAGTTAACAATAACCATAGCACAGAATATAAATTACGACGTTTTAGTTACATTAGGACCTCTGTATACCTAACAACGTATACCTACTAACAGTTTGCAGATACTTGCCGGTTTCAATGTAGAAGTTAAATGTCAAATGGTTTCATACACAAGTATCATCATTTCTAGACAAAAAAAAATCTTGATCTATCAGAGCCGCCCATTTGGATACATCAGTATTTTCGTCCATTGCTACTTTCTAAGGATATATATCTCCCCATGCTAAATATTACTATGTATTATATAAACATATATATTTATTTTATGTATGGATATTTTATTTAAGTGAATGTATGTATTTATATTAAGATTGTTTATATTTAAAGTTGTGTATACATGTATGTATACATCATTTATTTTAGTTTTAGTACTTTCTATTTTTTAACTACACCACTGACTAATATGTCGATTAACTCAATCCTGTCCATCCAAAGGTTGCCTGGAAGAGATCACTTAATAGTGATAAGGCCGCCCATTGTGCATACTTAGATAAGACTCTTCTATAAATTGTATTTAATCTGTGTGTACAATAAAGAATTTTCTATCTATCTATCTATCTATGAGGGTAACTATATCTTTAGAAAGTTGAAAATTAAAAAAAACAATACTTCGATCATATCACGGTGGTTGAGTAACTCTTCAGATACCATAATAAAACGCATAATAATAGTAAAACGTCCACCATAAACCTATTAAAACTTTACAGTTTTGCCCCGGCATTTATGCTCCCGCTAAATGTGTATTAATTCACTCGTAAAAGGTTTCACTGTGATTTAAGCGAACAGTGACGTAAAATGGGACAACATGATTTATGACGTCATAGAATAAACAAGGAAGTCAGAGGCTAAATTTGTGATTGATCGCGGTTTAATAAGATTATTAAGAAATAAACTGGTATATAAGAACTTTTATACCTACTGATAGGCGCATATTACATGGCCTAGAATAAAAACTTATAGTTAATAAAGTTTCAAATTTATTCATTTGACACTTCATGTAAATTTTTATATTATCTGGGCAGGTGTCACTTTTAAATAATGCTTTGAGTGAATAAAGTACGTAAATGAACTAAGTCTAGTGTTCGTGGTTGCTATTGCACATTATCAAGACGAAAAGTATCCATTGGTATCACATAAATTTAGCAGCCCAGATTTACAAGGTTGGTTATGAAAATATCAGTTCAAAAAATGTTCAAATAACAAAATAATATACCTTTTATGCCTGTCATTTTATGGCCTAACGTCCCACTAAAGCTCGAGGTCGGACAGAAAGCTTCCACTTTGAAGGTAAAAAAATGTCTAATATATTGTTTAGTACTAATTTTAAGTTTTATTTACATTTTATATCGATAATACTATTATCGATTTTCTCATTAGTGCAACCAAACGTAATTCATTATTAATTACAAATGAAGCGTGTCATTATTATCTAATTGTTTGGCAACTACAATGTTTATTGAATGGCTTATGTAATATAACGTCTTGGAAATAAAGGATGTTGCCAAATGCTAATTTTGACATGGACTTTTTACTAAATGTTTTCATGCATATTTTCTTCGCCAGACAGCTGAAGGCGCCAGAAGGTTTAGCTCTCAAGATTATGCGTTTCTTTCGATACCGACTATTGGAGCCGAAATTATCCAGCATAGATTTAAGCCTCTTTTTTCGAAAATGTTTGAGGATGCGTACTATACATAGTAAAAATAAGTTAACCATCATTTACTTGATATATAGCACTGACTTATTTGTAGCATCTCTCTGCTAAGCAGTTTGTAAAGAAGCTGCGCTAACGCGTTGATCCTAGGTGAGCGAACAGCGCAAACGAGGCCAGAATGCCAAAATAAAGCAAACCTATTCGTTGATCAACACATCCCGCGCTACTCATATTTGTTTATCTCTTGAAGAAACGCACGCACGTCTTTCGCCGGAAAACCTAGTACTTATAAAATTACATCCAGCACGACTTAAAAACTGCATTGTTTTTGCATCCGTGCAAATTGTAACGAGACCCTTACCCGGCGCAGTCACCGTGAGCATTGCCAGGTCGTTACCTCGGCTTTTTACCATCCTACCATCGTTAGCGGTTATGCGGTTATGCGGGAAATGACGGTTTCGTAAGGAAAGATGTGAATTTCACTAGATGCAAATTGAATATGAACTTTCGTTGGAAATCCGCGTAATGCTGGGTTCGAAAGCTATTGTGTGCTATCAAATGCTGATTAGATTGGTCAGTATGATAGTATGTATGGTGTTCTTGTAACAATAAAAATTACCAAGAACAAAAATCTATATTTTTTTGGACTGTTGGTATTATTAGATTGCTAAGCATGGTTAAATGATCTTTAATTTAATATAAATCAATTAGAAAAAGAGGATGGAAATTGCGTTTGGTGTACTTTTTGATGTGCTTGGTCGTTGTGGATGAAAGTAACCATGGTCTCATGTTGTAATTACACAATACTGATTTTACTGTTTGTCCAGATCTTTGGCTATTCGTGTTATGTACCTTTAATTAATTACGATGGTTTATTCAAGTCCAAGACATTTAGAGTCGTCGGCTCGGACCTTTAGCGCTGAATCTATGTGAATATGTTACACTGAATTCAGCGCTGAAGATTAATTTCGTCAACTACATCTTTAGCTGCCACTATTCCTGTTTAGGACTTCAATATTGAGAAGACATCAATTCTCCAAATTCTCCAAAGAAGACTCTAGATTCGACTACAAGACATCCGAATACATCCCAACTATTGGACTGTTATTGCTTCGATCGTAATTATGAATAATGCTTTGATTACTATACAAAATGGCTCCCCAGCACCACAATCAGATAGATAATACTACGTAGTACAATGCAACTATCGGAATATACAATCGGTGAAACGTGATCTTTAAATGTACGACTATTTGTCGTTGATCCGGGATAAGAAAATACATTTGAATAATTTGCGGTTGGAGATGAAATGTGGGTACTTAAGGGTTATCATTTTTATGGTCAGTGCTTTAAATGTAATTGTTTCGAGAGTAAGGCCAGTTGCATTCAGCGGCAAAGAAATTGATTTTAGTAACAACTCAATAAGATTAATATGTACAAGGATATAACTCCTAGGTATACGTATATGTATGTAGATAGTCTAGGTTGGTACGTATAGAAATATAGTACCTAAGCTTGGACTAGACCTGCGTGACGTCACGAAACAACCAAATTTACATAAATACAGATTTTAATATCTCTTTCAGAATGGTTTATAAACGGAGTGACTTGTCAGATGGTAAAATGGCAAAACGGATATTAGAAACGCACACAAACTCTTCCAAAACACAAAACAAGAAACAACTGATCTAATCGACAAATAAGAAAACCTCTATAAATTAATTAAGCACCTCTTTCTTTAAACTTTCTTTTTCAGAGTTACGGACCTTAAGATAAATTAATTAATTCAATCATTTAAATATCCCATTTAATTCAATAAAATATCGCCGATAGCTAGCTAACGAGCCGGTTAATGATTACGATGTGTTAGTCTTATCAGCTGTGCGTAAAGTTTTATGTTTACTGCAGGCATTACAACTTAATTTGTTAATCGATACATTAATTCGATAAGCCTTTGAAAGAGCTGCGTGATATCTCAAATCGAATTAAATATTCTCTAATACTTAATAGGCAATTGTCGATTATTAATATTGTACTTCGTATCCTGACGCGACCATTTTTACTTAATTCATTTTATCTCAGTTTCTGGTTGATCTAGACTCGAACCAAGCTTTACGCCTATAATTCCACACTCTTTTGGGTAATATTATATTATGTTATATGGGATGAGCCTTTAGCCATCTACAGTGCACAATTCCAGACACCGTTGTTGATAATTTAAAGAGGAACGAGGCAATCTATCAATCTCATGGTTTATTTACATATTGACAACCAAACGTCTTCGGAGGGTGGCTGAATTAAGCCAGCAAAATGTGAACATTGTCATCTTTCCGCCGAACAACTCAACCCGAAGCCAAAGTTTGAAAACTTGTTGTGTCTGGGTAAACAGCGCTTGGTTCGACCAAACCGTTTACTTCATGTATAAGTATTTTTTTGAGTACATAAAAAAAGCAGGAGAGAATGTCACTTATAAAATGATGGAAGCACCAAAATGGCGGTGGTCTGTTTATGTGTGCGTGTGTTAGGGGTTACCAGACATGTGAAATATTACCCACATTTTCACAATAATTTAAATAAATATTTTAGGGTTTTATTCTTATATTTTTTTATTTGCTGCTTTTTACCATCAAACATGATATAGGTAGTTTTATACTACCTTGGCCAAAAACCAAACAATATAAAACAACTTTGTTTGAATTTCAAAACAAAGTTGATTTTATATTTCTAGCAGTCGATGCGGTCCTGCAGGTGGAAGTTGTTTGTTTTTATTAAGGGAATATGTACAAAATTCGTTGCTCTGGGCACTCCTGACGCAAGGCAGCGAAGATGCTTTAGTGCAGCTACCCAGTTTTTGGAAAATAATTTAAAATTACGACTCCTACGGCGCTTCCTGACTCTTAGATGGTGAAGATGCTTTAGTGATATACAGGGTGTCCCAGTTTAGGACGTGAAGCCGAAATCAGATAGTAGGGTAAGTTATGGCAGTTATCAAAATAATAAAAAACAATTTGAAATCAAAAATTCTTTATTACATAAACTATCAGAAAGTGCTTGAAAACGTCAACAAAATGTACAAATCAAATAAAATATCTAAGTTAAACTAAACCAACAATCACGAAGCTTAGATTCACTTACATGCGATTTTTCAATATTTCAAAAAAATATTGGCAAAAAAATAATAATAATAATAATAAACAAAACTAAGAAATAAAAAGTTTTAGATTTAAGTACTGTTATTTATTAATTTAATACTTTATTTAAAACAATATACTATTGTTTTACCTTTTTTGGTACGGCAAAGCTGACAATGCGAATAAGTCCACCTTTTGTTTTATATAAATCAATTTCCTCGAAGTGTATACTGCAGACTACACTATATTTTGTTGGATACCAGCTGTTATCATTTCTGCAGTTTCTAATTATTTTTATCCAATAATTTTTCCATGCGTCGTTTGCAGCAGGAAATCTATAAAACATAGAATAATAATTTATACTAAATGTATTATACTACTAAAAAATATTTACCCAAATTCAGGGTAAATGAAAATATTTATTGACTGTACTGATAGTTTTGGTATAATTTTTTACGAAAACAATATAATTTCGGCAATAAACTGAATATATTACTTGCTTACCTATGAAAAGTGATCCCCTGGTTTTTTTTTTGTCGAGGCGCTATGGTTTCGGCAGCTTTTCACAACACAAGACGGCATTTTTAATTATTTTACTTGAACATCCGAGCAACAGCACAGTCCAAAGCGTAATGGCGGGCGATTGACTTACTATTGTGTCAATGTGTGTGTTCTGTGTGTACGTGTGTCTTACTATGGGTGCTTCAGTAAGTGTTTCAAGACACTCAGTCCTGCCTTTTTTTATTTTGTCAATGCCTTCTTATTGATTATTTTTATAGCATTTAGCTATGCTAAGCAAATTATACTACGATTAAAAATTAAGATAAGATAAGATTATAAATTAACTATCAACAGTTGAAAAAATGGGACCGGCAGGATTTGAACCTGCGACCTCTGCATACAGGGCAGCCGCTTTAGTCCTGGCAATAGGCGACTGTAGCTGGTTGGTTAAAGCGGCTGCCCGGTGTGCACAAGGGCGCAGGTACAAATTCTGCCGGTGATATAATTATTAAAGCTGTGTTAGCCTTTGCGTTATGGTTCCTTTTTACAAGTAAGGCAAACCAGCATAAAGTAAAGTAAACCATTTTTGATGGTAAGTAGTTGACATGTGGCAGACCGTCATGGACATGGTAACTGTAACTTAAATATAAACTTTGCATACTCTACTAAACTTTGCATAAACTAGAGGCAGCGATAGCCGAGTGGGAGACCGTAGGACTGCTAAGCCAAAGGTCTCGGGTTCGAACCCACGGCACACACCTCTATCAATAAATCCTTAAGATTCGTCTTTTCGAAGATAAGTTTGTATTTATCATATAAAATATCTCTTGCTAACGGTGCAGATAAACATCGTGAGGCAACCTACATGCCTAAGAGTGCCTAAAAAGTGCTCGAGGGTGTGTAAAGTCTACCAATCCGCACTTGGCCAGCAGCCTAACCCTTGTCATCATGAGAAGAGGCCCAAGCCCAGCAGTGGGACATGTATTAGATACAGGGCTGCTATTATTATACACTACTAATAGGTACTTTATAATACGCCTCTCTGAAAATTGTATGTACCTACTGACACATAAATCCAGCCTAGACTGAAGAAAGTCTTAGAGCCTGCGCACGCGCCACCTTTATCGTATTTCTTGCTTCGGTTAAACTCGTATACATTCGGATACACCCGGCTTTTCTCGGCTCAACGATACGCCCTTGTAATTGTGCAGATAATTATCATCTCTGCAATTTATAGCCGTTATTATTTTCTTAGCCATTAGCCGCTTTTTAGTGAGGTAAAACATCTATGGTATGGATATCTTACAATATTAACTAAACACGAAGTAGTGGAACTATAGCTAATTAATTGAACGATATTACGGTGTGCTGTTATGGGGATAATAATATTATTTCATTGAACAAGATTATCGGCGCGCCTGCGGTGTTCCTGTCAAGATTCGAGATTATGACGCGTTGATATGAATTGTTAATTTAGAACGAGAGCGAAACGATTTATCTTTCAGAACCGGCTTTTGAAAGTATTGTACTGAAACGCCTTAGTATTAAAAAAAATCCGAGCCTATTGTCCTTTTCTAGAGAATACAGTGAAAAATACGAATATATTATTTACATACTACGTATATTTTAATCTTTGATGAATTATTTATCAAAGATTTTAATAAATAAATAGTTCACAAGTTACACACAGTTGCCATCTAGTCCCAAACTAAGCAGAGCTTGTACTATGGTTACTAGAATAACTGATACTAATACATATATGCTTTTCTTTTGTAAATAAATACTTATTATACATAAAAACACCCAGACTAAGAACCCCCATGTTCATGCACACAAAGATTTATCTTAAGCGGGATTCGAACCCGCGATCTCAGCGTCGCAGGCAGGTACACTACCCACTCTGCTACCGGTCGTCAATTTAATTTAATTTAGATTTCAGTTACGAATAATACGCATATACCATTAACAGTGCGTATCTTAGTTCTAGCACAAGACCTTCGATTTAGCGGTCTAACAACTCGATCTTTATTGAGCATACCAGACCACTTTCTTCCCAATAACCCAGTGCGTAGATATGAACCACTATAGCTATTGTAGAACCCATGTATCTAGTAGGTTATCTCTTAGAAACACGCTCAGGTGGTGTGGGCCGTCCTAAACGCGAATGCTGATAAACAGACGCGATACAAATTAACTACAATAATTGAACCCAACGAGGGACCAATAATAACGGAAAGTATTCCTACTGGGACAATCGCAGACAAAATTATTTAGGAAATATTTTTGTTTATTTGTACTGAATACGCGCCGATACTATTAGCATGTCTTTGATGATAATTGGTGTGGGGGTAGCAAGACCTAGTAAAAACATACTACTTTTACGGATATACTATGCAAATGGAGCCACTTTAATAGCACAAGCAAAGACGATACGTGAGGTGAAGACATTATAATTGAGAACACGGGTTTCTCACGTTATTTTAAAATAACGTGAGTAACCAGTATTCTCAATAATAATATTCAGTACCTAAATGGACAAAATTTTAAGATTATCAATGATGTATGTCTCGATCTGTCTCGCTCTCTTTGACTCCTCTATATTGAATCTACATAGAAAACAGTTATTCAAACAAATTCAAATTGCATCCATTGAAGGCGAGAGTGACGAATGAGTTAGTAGTCCGCACAGTAATGTGGTCATTAGCACGTTAATGCGATTGCACTAATCAGACACAAAGAATTAACTCATTAGTACAAGGTGCGCTTAATCAATCCGTTTCTCGTAAATGTCCATATGACACATCGAAAAAGATTTACTGCATCTCTAAACGCCGTATTTGGTAACATATTGATTAACGCTGTTTTCTCATTCTTAAGGCCTAAATTAAATTTAATACATTATATTTTCTCTAGATTAAAGCTTAAAAGATTACAGATTACATTAGCGTACGCGCCTCTCACCGCGAAGTCTCAGGTTCTATTCCCAGGTCAGGCAAAATGTTGTTGAACTTGCCGTTAGGAAATACGCAATAGCAGCATGGAGATGGAATTGAACCGGGTGGCTAGCGCTGCGCTCACGTATTCCATGGGACCTAAACATAACAGGTGAAGTGTGGGTGTTGTACACCTCTGCCACACCCTTCTGGGTAATATAGGCGTGACATTTTCCAAAATGAGAAGTATCTCACCGTTCTTCACTGCGCTGGTATTGTGGGTTCGATTCCAACATGGAGCAAATATTTATATGGCCTGCAAGGATTCTCTCAGATTGTTCTGAAACTAATTGTGATTGTATTCTGAATGTATATATTTGGCCATGTCTTTACGACCTATTAAATTTGATAGTGTAATTGCTTTTGACGTTATAAAATCAAATTTACAAATATACAAAACAAAAATCCAAATCTTTGGTATTGTGATTTATTGTTTCTCAGCTACTTGGGTCCTAATTTTTAATAATTATGACTTGAAGATATTTTATCGTTACAATCCCTGTAGTTTATTCGTGAAGCATACATGCAAACACTATGTGTTTTTGACTCGCCAGTCCACGCTATAGTACCGGTCAGTGGAGATAACACTTGTGGCATACAACGAATGGACCGCGTACACGCGACTTGTATCTAGATGTACTATGCAAGCATATTGATGCCAGCACTGTACAGTAGTACAATAAGTAAGATTTAGTTCCAGTGGATAATCACGGTTGAAAATCTTACCTAGGTTATCTTTTTATAGAATTATTTAACAAAGAAAAACCCGACTTCAAATACAAAAAATGCACTAAAAAGTAAGAAATATTTAAGTAATATTCAACGTCTCGCCTTATTTGTGTATAACTTAAAAGAATACAATAAACGACCTTAAGGTACTTAAAGAATTATCCCCGTAGTGTATTGTCCTTTCAGCATTAGCTCAGCAACATGAAATGCTGACTGCTAGAAGTAACTTTAGGTAATATATATACGAAAAACAATATAGAAACCTTTAAAATTTGAAGGTTGCCCTCGATTTCTCTAGGATCCCATCATCAGATCATAACCTGATGAGAATGGGACCACATGACAGGACCACTTTTTTATTATATTATGACAAGTATACTTTTTCAGACAAAAGAAGAATTTCTCAAATCGGCCAAGGCGTCTTCGAGTTATCGGTAAACAAACATAAAAAAGCAATACATTCGAATTGAAAACCTCTTCCTTTTTTTGAAGTCGATTAACAAAATGAATCGAGTCTTCCATATTGTACAGAAATAAATAAATAAATGAAAATTTCGGCAATTATAGAAATGTCACGAGTCGGGATTGGTCACGCCAGTGCTGCAGTGCGTTGTCTGTCCATTAGTCGAACAGCCATCTACTGCCAATTTCAAAACTGCCAACATCTTTCATTTAAGTATGACATTGTCTTTCAACGATGAAATTCGACGTAATCATAATTATACAGCACACATAATTATACACCACAGCGTTAACTACAAAGTAATGATACCTACTCTAAGAATAGACCAACCGTCAACCGATACCTCCAAACGATATTTTTCATCAAATAGCAGTACTATTCAATTTCACACAAAGATACTACAAGTCATAACTGTCATCTTTTGCATAATCAAAACAAGCGTTGTTCGCTTTCAATATCAGTGCTAACATTTGTACGAAAAGTCGCCTTTCAATGCTCTCTAGTACAGAGGTAAATACAATTAGATTAATTAAAACTATACAGCTCAAGCAATTAGCATCTCTAATCCTTAAACACTAAAGCTGATAATAGTGTGGCGATCATTTTGCAAGTTTAACTAGCTGTTATAATAGCGTGATGATTTAACGTTTAGTTCTGCTTAGTTTAGGAAAGTGACGCGAAAATCTTCACTCTTGCATTGAATTCAAACGAAGTAACAAATGTTGGTACACCCCGTTCGAGACAGACGCTAGTTGGTTGAATGAATTCAATTGACTGGGTGCCTAGATTTCAATGTTAAGCTGGCTCTGCTTATTAATACGGGCACCTGATAATATATTATTGATAAACTGGTTCTACTGCCTTGTTGGTCTGGTGGTTAGCGTATGCGCCTCTCACCACGAGGTACCAGGTTCAGCCTGGGTCGGGCAAAATGTTATTAGTGAACTTTCCGTCAGGTAATTCAAAAATAGTAGCACGGAGTTGCAATTGTGCCCTGTGGATGGCGATATATAACAGGTAAAACGTGGATGTTGTTCACCTCTGCCACAACATTCTGGGTCAAAAAGGCGTGATGTTATGTTATTAAAAACTGGTGTAGTGTTAATGTTTTTTAAGTTGTTCTAAGGTCTGTCTGTACTAGGTACAAAAACTCTGTTGTAACAAAATAGATTACTTACTTATAGACATAGAAATATCTTAAATGTGACTAGAAAAGTGCTAGCAAAACACATATCGTTAAATTTTCAAATCCCTATGATACGTAATCTTATAGCAGGACAAATACCCTTTATGCTACACCTACGTAGAAAGTACCTCACTGCAGTATGTCATACGGAAAATATATAGAAAGCTAGTGTTTTCGGGCGACAGCGGGACTTTGCCTACTTTGCCGCTACAGTGGCAAAGAAATAAAGTTCCTTTGCTGCTCTTTCTTCTTCGTTTTGGATAATTTTTGTAATATTTGGTAGTTTCTGTAATTTTTTGTAGATATTTGGTAGATTTTGTTGTTTTTGTAGTTATTGTTTCTCTAAAATTACATATAAAGCACTATGTATCACTCGGGAGAAAGTTCTATTACTCTCGGATGTATTAAGTACACCCTTAATGAAATCGACTACTTTCATCCCTTGGTGTAAAATGTTCCATTTCATTTACTATGCGTAAATCAGTTGAATGGAATAAATAACCTCAGCCAGCTCGATGTTAAACTTGAACGGTTTACAAAATCCATCTAAAAATGGAGTCAGCCAATGAATAAATGGCTAATTACGAGGACCAATCCGAACACCACACAACCGAAAACCAATCTCGGGTTCTAAAATACTTCAACAGTGCATTGTTGCTTTGTATTTAGAAAAGAGACAAAAAAGTAAAATACCATTGTCTCTGGAAAAAAACCACAGCCAGTATTTACAGTCTATTTAACCTCTTGGTCGTCGTTTGTAAAAAGAAAGCTATGGCAAGTTAACTACGGGAAATTCGTCCAAATTACTGTTTAGTAGCGTTTTACTCTAATTGCGCGGATTCATCAAAATATCGCATTGAGAGCGGCCGCCATGACACCGCGATTACAATGACAGATATTTAGGCGGGAAAAGTGACGTTTACAGCATCTCGTTACAATTTGTAATACAGATTGATGTGCAACTATGTTTTTCTGTGGTGGAAGGTTCTTCACAATTCATTAAGTATATTATCATGAAGGCAAAAATAAAAACTTCCATTTGTAAGTTTCAGATAGAGCTAGTTACAATTAAAAATTAATTTATAAATCGAGACATTACTTTTAACGTAAGAATTACAATACCTGCAACCACCGCAATACAAAATCCTAGTTACTGTACTGTACAGTATAGTAGTGTCATCTGCAAACAAAAAAGTGCAAACTTTTTGTGTGAACACACCGCAGACGTGATACCTAACGTTTCGTCAAACGATCCAAAATGACAGCTAATGACAACGGCGGGATTTAAAAATAATCATCAAATTGGCCGTGGTCCCTGGCACTAATGACAATGCCGACGTGCTCTATGCTCTATTGTAGTGCATTTATATGACAACTACTATCACTTTTTGGGGTTCCGCAAAGTTATATGACCAAGTTTGGATGCGTCGAGTTCGAAGAGTAAGATGTGAGATAAGCAGTTTTTGTTCGTTCGGTGCCAAGTTTTTAACACGCTTATATTAGCTTCACCTGTATGTATGTATGTATGTATGTTTGTAACCGACTCCTTTGGACTCGATTTTGACCCACTTTAAAAGGACAGATTTCATTAAAATTTTGCACACCTGTCAAAGATCGATGACAATGCAATAATTCGACAAAAATAAAAAAAATAAATAAAAAAACGCTCTTATAAATAAACCAAACTAAAAAGTAGAAAATAATAGTTTAAAAAAAATAAAAAACACGCTTTTAAAGTACTTCTAACTAACTAAAAAAGCGTGGGGCGCTCTGTGCCATATTTTTCGTCTATCGAGCAACCCACGCTTTTTTCAGCTTATATTAGGAATTATTTTTCACTTTTTAGTTAGAAGTACTTTAAAAGGGTGTTTTTTAGTTTTTTTAAACTATTATTTATTTGATTAGCTATTAAGGTTGCCCAGAGTAATTATTGCCCGTATTATAAATCGCTGGAAAGTGTACAAGTCTTAAGACCTTTCAGATGTCTTAACCAACAAATGGGTCACATATTGGTTGTATTTTGATCTGAAATAACCATACGTTAATACTGCAGTTCGAAGGCTAAATCTTCAAACGTATTTTTAAATGAATTCATGTATCAGTGCGCCACACTCGTCGTTTCGAATTCCCATTAGATCTCTAACATTTCATCAATTCAGCCTGGCCACTGCAACAGGAAAATTCATACAATCCCGTATATTTCCCTGCGGCATTCCGACATTGTTGCGTCAACGCGTTGTTATTTATGCACGGTCCACCTCGTTTAATAGATATATAGGGATAGGACATCATGGTTTATATTTTTTTTATTGCTCATCCATATTCATTTGACATTTTTGTCAAATTGAACGCATTGAGGGGTGCAAAACTGTAAAGCATTTAATTTTTCGTATCGTACATTAATAAATATATCAAAGCTTTTTTTATCACTTGTATCCACACAATGAATGAAGAATGAATGAATATTTTATATTCTAATATAACATGTTACATAGTAATTCGATCATTTTCAGACGTCAAATTGACGAGGAAGTCAATAATGTTCACGATTTTACGATATCACGGTGGCATGTTATTCTAATAAAGCTCTATTGTAAATTACTTTGTTCAGCCAATTAAATTATGTTGAACATAACTATAACATTTAAAATTATATTTAGAATGCTCTCTCTGCATAATTGTTATTCCAAGAAATAGCACATTGATTTTCTTTCTATTAGCTGACATGATAAGGCTATCTAGAGATAATATTCATTATTATATAACTTATTACCTATACGGAGCCCGTCTCATTGCAAAGAATTCGCTCGTCATAGTTTTTACAAAAGATACTTTTCATAAACGACAGTAACGTGCGGTACAGTGACCCACATCTCACAAATCGCAGCTACTTTCCAATGTACGTATAAATTACACATTTTATTACAATACAATTCATGTCATCCGACGACAAATTTTAATAGACTATAATCCTAACTTTTGTCTGCATAAAAACTATTTTCGAACGACCTCATTCGATATTTAAAAAGTCATGCAGACAGATTACATGGGAAATTTAACGTCGCCATTTTGGCAAATTATTTTAGAAGTAATGACTTACATAAGATGTTGACTGCAACTAATAACAATATAATAATTTATTAACTGTTATGTAGCTATAATAAAAATAAAACAACTTATTATACAGCTAATCTACGACTAATATTGCGACAGCTTTGCAATCTCATGACAGCGAATAAAAAAGAAAATGCTTCAACTTTGTGGTTATATAAGGTTATTGGCGTCGAAGAAGTGAAATTGTAGTAGGTAAATCTAATCCGAAATCATGGTATAGAACAAAGGAGGTTGGATTGAAGCCTTTCACTGCAGTCTTCATTAATCAAAACGTATCTAAATAAGCCTCCGAATATTTTACAAGTAGGTACATTATTATAAAGTTCTCGTAATTCGTTTCTTCTTGCCTGATAGGATCGGAAGCGATTGACGTCAATGAAAACCGGATCTTGAAGAATTTGGTCTAATTTCTCGCATTCAATATTTATTAAATAGACAATTCGGCAATTTTTATGTCATATTACAAGCAATAAATTAGCGTAAATTGTACATTTCGTCACTTGTAAAATAAACAAATGCGACGTAACAGGAAACTGAGGAGATAAAAACTATGTTTTATTTAAAATAGTTTTACGTAACTTGGGAGTTTCCATCATCACTGATTTAAAGAGTTATAATTGCCTAAAAAACAGCTTTATAACAATTACCCACACTACAAATAAAGCAATATATTTTAACATTTGTTTGAGTGACATTTTGCACAAATTCTCTCAGAATCTCTATCATTAATGCCACAAGAACAACCAAATCTGTAAGCATTGTATTTGATCTAAGCCCAGGCGTTTGACTATTGGTCATTCTAGGAAAACTGGAAGTACTATTACTATCGTGTATTCATAATTTTCGTTATCATTTTGATGCGTGGCACTGAGCAAGTTCACTCTCTATTTGCCTCGAGATTTTGGCTTTTTGTTTCTATAAAAAGAAAGAATTGGATTAGAGAATTTTGGTTAGGCTACTGCTCGTAGAATAAGAAGTTAATGTTACGCAATCTTATGAGTTGCCCATTATTATTATGAAGATGTAATATTGCTCTCTGCACGCACTTTTGCGGATCTTACATGGGTTCGAGAACACAGACAATCTCTCAACCCCTTATTCACAACAACTAACTAATTTTCCTTTACCAATTTTAATGTCATCAGTGAGAGATATTTTCTTCGAGATGTTTCTTGATATTATAAGAAATGAAAGGCCAAGACTAACCTATCACGATCAAATAGTACGTGTCTGAAGGTACGATTGAGTTACTTATTGCCTTGTGAACGAGATAATAACTTTGCTTTACATTCTACCTGATGGTAATGGCAAACTTAATGTACAATAGATTAAGAGAGAATGGTATGAGATCATTCAATCTGAATGAGACACAGGTGGAAAGCGTACTCCTTGGTGTAACATTTGGTGTATTATATGGATAGACTAGCTTATGCCCGCGGCTTTGCTCGCAATTGTAAGTTGTCGTAAGTTGAGTTATCTTTATAAATAAATACCCAATTAAAGTATTTCTTTGTAAACAATATTCGAAGTCTTCCCTTCAGGTGCCAACAAAACCAGAAATCTCGAGGCGAACTTACTCTTGAGCAGGCGACATAAAACTGGCCGTGTGAGAAGCAGTTCTCCTCAGATCGATACCTGCTGTAACGCACGTGTCAGGCTTTATTGTAGATTATATTTAATATTAATTAGTCCATCCGTCAAAAGTGTATGTTGTATAATTTGCGCAGTTGATGCCCTAACTTACCATCAGCTAAACCTTGGGCATGTTTGCCACCTGACTATAGCACATCAAAATGATAGTTTTAACCCTATTTAAATATTTTTTTATAATTTACATCACACATCTTCCATTACATTAAAACAATTACTTCTTAGATATCTAAAGAGGCCGAAATGACAATTAAAAAGTTTACACTGACTGACATAAAATCCTTTTTTTATGAAACTTCATGTCAACATCTCATTGTCAAACGATTGCTCAACAAATTTCCATTTTTGAAATTGATCGAGCCTCATAATTACTACAAACGCTTTTCCATACAAACTTTCGTCCCACTTTTCACCCTGTTAGAGGTCGAATTTTCAAAAATCCTTTCTTATTGCACGATAAAATCTTGTAAAGAATACACCCTCCAAATTTCAAGTCGCTACGACCTATGGTTTAGGCTGTGCGTTGATACTAAGTCAGTCAGGACAAAGCCTTTTATATATATAGATAGATAGAAAGATAAATAAAACTTTATTTGTGCATACAACATAGGATATACATTTTTATAAAAGTTTAAATGACAATACATGCACAAAGGGCGGTCTTATCGCCTAACGCGTTTTCTTCCAGTCAACCTTTGGATGGACATTAGTGTAAAAGATTTACAGAATGGTAGTTTAAGACAAATGAAGAAGGATTTAGCGCTCAATAAATAATAGGTATAATACTAAAATAAGTTAATATGCTATTTTTATTGTAATATATAATAATATAAACAATATAAAATATATAAATATATAACACCGTGAATATTTCAATGTTGGATTGTTTCAGGTACATGTAACACAACATTGTGGTTTTACGATAAGCTTAGTGGTGGCTTGTCTTTACTTGCATTATAATTTAAACAAAAAAGTTTTATGTTTGTTTGTTTTTTCTACCGATACACTATTATCTACTGGGTATCACGCAGGTGAAGCCACGGTCAGAAGTTAGTAATTGATATTGATATAATAAGAAGTTTCTGAATTTTAATACTAAGAGTAAAAGACTGTCACGTCAAGAAATTGCCTTTGCAATATCTCATCTTAGGCTGGTATGACTTAGTTTCGCACTACTCCAACAAAAAGATAAGGCTTAAGAATTTAATAATCCGACGACCGGGTGGCGGAGTGGGTAGTGTATCTGCCTGCGACGCCGAGGTCATGGGTTCGATTCCCACTTAAGACAAATCTTTGTGTGCATGAACATGGGGGTTTGTCTTAGTCTGGGTGTTTCTATAATATATATAATAAGTATGTATTTACAAAAGAAAAGTATATATGTATTAGTATCAGGTATTCTAGCACCCATAGTACAAGCTCTGCTTAGTTTGGGACTAGATAGCGTTGTGTGTGCGTCGTGAAATATTTATTTAATATTTATTTATTATTTATTATTTAATATGAAGGATAACTGAAAGCTTACAATCGAGCATATCACCTGTCGTATCAATCGAATAGTGCTGTCAAACTTTTTGTTTTTTCTTATTCGTTTCGAGTATTATCCTTTCTAGATCTTAAAGCTGGCGCCAGACGTTATAAATATCTAAATACAGGTCGCTTAAACATTGCTGTTTTCTCTTATCTGCCTTTTGTCTACAAACTGCTCAAGAAGGTCCAAATTGGCAGGTAATCTATAATTATAACAAAAATACAAATAAGTTAATTAAAATTATGAAAATACGGGTGTTACTCAATGGTGTAATGTTGGTCTATTTAGTCGACCGTATTTTCATAATTTTAATAATGTTACAAACTCACGTCAGTTTTAATAAAAATACAAATAAGTTAAGTTAGTGAAGATACTCGAATGTTTGTTAAACCTGCGTGGTTACACCACCGTCCACCACACCAATACGGATTTGGACAAAATTGGAACACAGATAGTATAATGGTTGTTTATGAGCAATGACATCTAGACCAAGCCTCTTCCAGTGATTCTGTACATGATTCTATGAATCTGGATGCAAACATTTTTCACCGGAAAATTTATGATTTTTCTGTGAAATTTTAGTTTTTCGCGTTGTCCCTGATAGATTATGGAAGAGCTTAACATTACCCTATACTTGTATTCCTTATTCTGTGCTATAAACTCCCTAGATATATATTATCCCAAAACATTAGTAATTTTCCAATCAACTGTGAAATTTTCTGACCAAAAATCCAGTCCAGACCTGAGACCCAGGGTCTCCGAATCACGTGTCATTTAGACACTATATAAGTATCATGGTTACTCGCATCGACGTCACAAGCGGGTGGAGCCGTGGGCGATAGCTAGCAAGTAATAGACATTGCAAACTTTGTTGCTAGTTCGATGTCAGATACCACCTTTATTACTATTACCTATCAACGTTTCTGCTCGATGATAACGAATGCGATTGGATCTCGATTAATAATCCGTTACGATAGATCGAAATGTACAACATTGTCTTATTGGGCATTTAATAGGGCACTGCAGTGTAATGGTGCTCCCACACAACGGCTATTCAGATTGTCCTTAATCAGCTTTCATCTTATAAAAAGAAAATACGTGTATCAGCTCACAACTTCTAGATTAGTCCAATTATTGTTTTATTATTGAAAATTACAGGTAAAATTGGAGAATATTTTACCTCGTTTTTTGGTTTGATCAATCTATCGACTTTTCGGCATTGTAACAACTGCCACAGAATCGCAGATCTAAGCATTTGTGTGTAACGAATTGAGACCGTTACTTGTCACGGTAATTGAAACCTCTTGATACCTATTCCAGAAGCAACATATTGTTAAACACGAGGCCTGTGAAAAGGGAGCTAGGTACTGGTTAAGCGGGAGGCTCCCAACTTTATATACTTAACCTCCCTCAGTGTGGAAGCACCACAACAGTATTGAGAGTACATTAGTCGTCGCTCGGAGGCATATGCAGTTAATGCAGTAGTGTCCGTAGTAGTCTGTACTACCATGGTAGTGCACTTTATGAGTTACTCACTTGTTACCGGGGACTGGTAGAGCACTTTCCAACTTGTATCTAATGATTTAGTTACTAAGCCCATAGTTACTCCGTTTGTCAGTCTGTTAAGGCAAAACACTGAACAAATCTTCATAAAAATTGGTATGGCGGTGGTGTAAGATTCCAAAAACACACGCTCTGATTTATCAAAGAACCACGCGGTAAGTTTGGTAAATATGTTACAGAGTGGGTGAATGTACATAATTTGGTACAATTAATATATCGATGTAAGAAAATAAGGTATGTAAAAGCTAAAAATATGTTATTAATTCTTGCTTATCTGTATAGCTGTCTGTCAGCAGCTGTTCACAAGTAGACTGTTAACTTATAACAGCCCCTGATTTATCTCTTGCCCTACGCATATTAAATTCGTAGAACCCCTTATATCTACAATTATTACTTTAACTAAACAAAAGAAAACACAGTGAATAAGTACGGTTATTAAGCAGGAGGTTACACCTGAGGTTACATTTACTTATTCGCAAACATTTAACCGAGACTAAAACAATATGCGAAAGTCCTAAACTATAATCGCGGCACACTCATTTACGCAGGCTCTTATTAAACGTTTTCGCACATAGAGCGAAAACGCTGCGAAATCACTGACCAGTTGTAATAGTATCGCGTAAATTATCGTCCGTCTGCGATGAATTATCGCGCATTAATTGTCCGTAACATGCGCATTGAGCCCCTGATTTATTGCTTGCCCTGCGGCTAGACTCCTAATGCGTTGCATTGTGTGAATATTAAATTCGAGGAGCTGTTAATATCTGTGCTTGAGGCGTGAAGATGTGGACGATAAACCAGTCGTGGCTGAAGCCTTGTTACTCCTTACTAATGGGGAAATAATCATATTGTTAGATATTATTTTATCCGGATAATTTCAACATAAATCAAACTTATCATATGAGTGCATGGTTGGCGTAGTGGTTAAAGCGGTCGCCTCGCCGCTTTCAACTGCGCTAGTGTTGTAGGTTCGATCACCACACGGGTCAAATCTTTGTGTGATGCGCAAAGATTTGTTCTGACTATGGGTGTGCTTTGTGTGTGTGAAATGTATGATTGTGTACACCACCGCGACAAAGAAGTTATTCCCAGTGCGGATGTTGTTTTTGAAAAAAACAAAAAAAAACATCATTTGTTTACAGCAATTACTTAATACCAAATAAGTAACACTATAAATTACTTATTTAAAATAAAGCTTTTACCAATAAAACTAAAATTTCGCCAGCGTTAATCAAAACCAAATAAAAATTGTTGTAGAAACATTGGATGGAATCGATTCTCATCTTTGGAAAATTCATTCAGTTGCCTGTCATTCTGAAAATCGATTTCCTAACAGTACCTGATTCATCATTCACTATATTCAAATCGCGTAGAACAAATAAGAATTAGCATGAACGCAACCCGCGGAAGCTTTGAATGTTAGCAATGTCATTTAATTTGTATGAAACAAGTATAGTACGTACGTGGCAACGCAAATAGCCACGCCTGAGGAAAATGTCTAATTACAGGGCTAAAATGTAAACAAACACATTTGTACCCGTTTATATGTCCTAGGAATGGTTTGTTTTGCGTACTGATGGTACAATTTTCGACTAGGCGTAAGTAGAAACCTATTAAAAGAAATTCTATGTAAGGCCTTGTGCTAAAAAACAGATCTTTGTATAGATTGTATGCATTGTTTAATATGTATGGATATTAAAATCTTGGTAAAGATTGCAATTCTCTATAGTCTATTTTAGTGTCTGCTGACTGATACTGCGCGAATAAATACTTTTGTATTTTACATATTTTTTTTAAATAATAAATAATAATAAATAACTGCTGTGAAAACAAAACAAATGTTTTCCAACTCGTAACTGCTTCTCAAACTAGGTTAACAGTATTTCACGCATAACTCGATCTAGACATAAAAAGTAAAACAAATATTAAACGAAAAATATCTATTAGAAGGAAACCATCAAAGCGTACAAAACAAGCCGAACAAATTGCTTCTGTCGATAAACTGCAGATATAAAATCAAAGCTTTCTTTAGTATTCAATTACTTTGTAAATAAATCCTTGCGGTACGCACTAATCTGCATCAATGATACACCTCGGCTACAAGAAAAAGCATATATTTTCTTCTTAGTAGCAGTAATTGTTAAGAAAACCATAACACCGCAGCGTACTTCGAGAATCGAGAAGCAATTTATATAATTTTCTATTCGATCGAATAAGATACAAAGTGAACGGTTACATGGAAGCATGGCTAATGCCTATGCATTACTTTTTATGGTCTCTTACTTGAGAAAAAAAAGTAGTGCTTGCGTAACTGGGTACTTTGGAAACCGGAGAGCCCGAGTGTTATATTATAATGGAGGTTGAAGCGTGCGAACTCCGAAATGTCGAACAATCCGATAGATAATCTGATTTATAATATAAATAATAGACGTTCATAGCTCTTGGTGGAAATGCTCTCTCACGGCGAGCATCGAGTCGCTAATTATGTAAGACAGGTGACCTCCCGCGAGTTCGTGAGATGTGGATGTCGATTCACAATGATTTATGATTGCCATTTCGGTTTTAGTTCACTATACGTGTGAGAATTGAAGAATCATCGTCTTCATGCTGGATCTAGAAGTTGTAGTTATTCTATATGCTATATCTTGCTGTTGACATCTCAATCACATCCTTGCCAGCCTTATCATATTTTACAATATTTATTCTTTCTTTAGTCTTTTCATCTATTCTTCTAGGTTTTACTTAGCTCTCTCTTGCAGCCTCAACTTTTAATATTAAATTAAAATACTCTATTTACATTTCATGTCATGTAAGGCGTTTGATTCAACATCATCCAGTTGAGTGTCAGTTGTCATAAATTCGAATTATTTAAGTATATATTTACGGTACCAATAATTTTATAAATTTTGAGCTTTAGCCACTTCACTCAGCAGTAGGATAAATAACACTGGGTGATGATTGTAATGGCCACGCGTCCATAGGAAATAAATAAGACCATACACATGCTGGTTAACCTACGAAGAAGATTTAGTTACGTTATGGTAACTTAATACTTGTAATGCATCATTTTCGTGAATTGGAAAGTATGGCATTCGGTTTATATGTAACAAGAGAATACGGAAAACTCGGGTTCCTTAGTTATTACACTTTCGTAATAAGTAGAATGATTATGTTTTTTATGTTGTCTGTCGATCAAATTATTAGAGAACTGGCATTTAACTGCATAATGTTTTCAATAAATCAGTTGCATAATTTGATTATTACATACCGAAAACGATACTCGTATAAACTTTATGCACTCATTAGTGCATCATAAATGTAGGTGATAGAGGTTTTGTAAATAATAAGGAGGATGTTAGCAGCATTATTGATGAAGTGCCAGCTAGCAATTCTTATATTTTCTTTTTAAACATAGAAGATAATACATAAAAGATAATATACTAGGAAACAGTTGAAAAAGATATGGGACCGGCAGGATTTGAACCAGCAACCTTCGGCACACCGGGCAGTCGCTACGGTCGCCTCGAGCCAGGACCCTAAATTTCTCAACTGTATGTTACGTCATTTCGTGACGTCACGTTCATCAATTTGTAACTACATTAAGTAGGATACAACTGTTTCTTAGTATAATTTGCTAAGCATAGCTAAATGCTATATAAATAATCGATAAGAAAATAAAAGATTATGTTAAAACCTTCAACAATTAATAAGTTATAGTTATTCCAAAGAAATTATATCGCTGATGAAAGCCAACATAACTAAAACAATAACTTTCCTACTTTGAGATAAACTAAACAGTGTCGCAACTTAACCTTTATAAAACAAAACTTTCTGATGTTCCCGTTAAGATAAATTTAATTTTGTGCCGTTATCAAAAGGCAAGGGCTGTCATCTGTCCGTCGTGCCCTTTGCTAATGCAACCCACATCAGCAAACGAAGCATTGTTACGTCCAATCTGAATCTGTTGAATCAGAGTGCTAGATAGAAGGCGCACTTCATACAAAAGAACACTGGACAGCTGATCTGTTTGCGCCGTCAATAAATTGTTTTATACAAAAGTATGCAGCAACTTCCTTTTTCAACTACAACGACAATTCATCAAATTCAAACCTTTACCTGACTTTAATACCGTCTGGCGGTAAGTGAGAACTAGTTCATACGGTCGATGAATATTCACAAGAAATAATACAGACACTTAGCCGCATTGGAAGAATAAGATATTGCCTCCTGTGCCATTAATTTTCGAGTCCTATATCAGCACCATTGCAGAAGCAAAGAAATACTTTTGTTTCGTATCAGGTTAAAGCAAGACTGTAGGTAGTGCCTGCTACCTCAATTTAGTTTACAAGAACTCCGGATTTTATAGTAGCTAGGGATAAATAAATAAATAAATAAATATTTCACAACTCACACATAACGCCATCTATTCCCAAACTAAGCAGAGCTTGTACTATAGGCACTAGGCACTTTTAGGCTCTTAAATACACTACTTTGATTAACGCTCGTAACTTTTGCATTGTTGGAGCGCGACTTCTATCTTATACTACTGTTATACTTATGCTATGGTTGAAAGTTTATGTAATGATTGTAACGAATGATGAATTTGAAGCATCAATCGAACTTTTAATAACAGGTCAGGTCAGGCTTGTATCGAAATTGCAATGAATGGTTATTGGTGAATGTAAGCACGATTATTAAATTTCGTTCGCAACAACGAAACAATAAATTGCATGCCTGCGCAAATTAACGTATCAGTATATATGTCGATCTAAGCTGAAACCCCAATGGCGAAATGTAATATCACTGCAAGCTCTTATTCTAACTAATATTATGAATCCGGAAGAGTTACTATCTGTCTGTCTGTTTGTTGTTTTTGAAAAATAAAAAAAAAATACTAAAGTGGTTTTGATAAAATTTGGGATTGAGATATATGAGACCTTAGACCAAGACATAGACTACTTTTCAATATTTGTTTGTTAGTAGATAAAATCATAACCAACTTATAAATTATAACATTTCCGAACACCTAAATCATAAAGACGAAATTCAGGTCAGAAATAGGAATGTGCACGTCGGAATATTCATGAAAGTAAACGTTCCTAAACCAACAGTCAATATAATGTGGGTGGAAATTATTAAAGCAAACGTAAACATTAGCTTTACAAACCTAAAACGAATAGAAATGGAATGGAAAATCAAACCATAACTAGTAGTCTTCTAAAGCAAATAATACTAAACCTTGTTTGTACTGCTTATAAAATACGCATAAAACTCAAACCGTAATTTTATGTAGTCATTTTAGTACTAAGTATTAGTATTAAGACTAGACAGAATTAGAGTCCTAATAGAAAGCGCATTAAATCGACAAATTAGATTAAAGCAAAACATTTAATTATTGACTAACTAATCATCGCGGCTTTAACCGCGTAAATCGTAACTGCGTCACTGCACCGTGGATAGTAAAATAAATGACATATTTTTCTAAAAGTAAAACATCTAATTAAAAATGGTGTGCTTTGTGTGCGTGAAATTTTTTTTGTGAACACTCCCGCGACACAGGAGTTATTCGTAGTGCGGGCGACGATTTTGTTTAAAACACAAAACATAATGCCTCAAATTCAATCAGTAGTTAGACTAACTATGTTAACTTTAACGTTTAACGTTAGCGTAAACTAGGCTTAGCGCGTTCAAAGGTACAACTCACAAACCAAACAACCAAACTTTTCAGCTTAGTTATATAAGTACACAGTTATATAAAACGTTAATAAACGTTAAAATAACTACACCGTTTCTTACTTAAATACCGAGTAGTATAGTAATCGGTTTTATTAAAACCATTAAGCAGTTTGCTGTACCTAATGATTTTTATCTAAATGGATTAAATGAAAACATGGTCGGAGATTGCGCTCAATAATATTAAAGATTCAAATCTAGGTGATCATTCTTCAGAGAGCGGCTTTCCGTTATTTTAGATAACGTAACATCACGCTACATTTACCAAAAGGGTAGATAGGCTGTATATCTGTAAAGGTATTATCGGCTTCTGTTACTAAAACTGTTGTACCTACTGCTTGCTGCTGTAGTGTGAAGAACAAGACAAAGTGGTGTGAAATTTATGAGACCAGCCGGGCGAGCATAAGAGCGCGAGATAGATTTTGTTGCGTTTATGTCATGTTTTCCCATATAAAAATATAACAAAAACGTGAATAAATCTATCTCGCGCTCGTATGCTTGCCTCTCAGGAAACTGCCAAATTTGTTACGGGGATAATGAGAAGAGAGCTTTTTATTACGGCTAAACTCTGAGACATCAGGGATGGACTCTGTCACCCTCTCGACCGCAGTATCGGGTAAAATATGTTTGGTTCATTTATATCTGCAATTATGACAAATTTATTTAAGACTACAATTTAATAATGTTAGGAGAGCGCCATCCAGCATATAGAGAATGCTGAAGAATGTATGATATTATAAAATAAACAATTGTTAAATTACTCCATATTTAACTTAAGCTTTTACATTTTAATAGTTGACTTTTAGTTATTTTAACAACGATCTTATATGGACATAATATATATTACACTAAAGATAGTACTTAGAACTAATGTTCTTAAACTTAGTTACAGAGTATTACTTAAAATAAATACCTTCTTGGTACATTTAGTACTTATTCTACAATACTCACCGTCTACGTCGAAGAGACGTAATTGAACTGTTCATTGTACTGTTCATGACGTTTGTAATTGAATTGTTCATTTTTATGTCGCATACGTGGTCTCTTTTAATTACAAGTATTTCGTAAAACAACTGATAACACGCTGTGTAGGTGACATTATTGACAAAGTGACGAACACAAAGACCACACATCCTGAATGCTTCTGTCAGACCGGAGGAGGTAATTATATAAACTGTTGTTTAATAAATAATTAACTACGCCAATATAATAAAATATGAGGTTCAAACGGATACAGTAAGCGGAAACATAAAGCATAGTTTTGCATAGTCTCCATATTCATTTTTACAGTCGTCTTTATAACATTATTATGACTCTTTTATTTCAAAGGTAATAAATCTACTTTGATTTTATTTTAAATTATAATAAATGATTTTTTAAAGAGATTCCACCGTCCAATCGTTTTGACAAAATTAAATGGTCAAATAATTTAGTACAGTCGCTCTATAGTTCTTTATCTGTCACAGAATATTGACATACAACTCAGTCAGATTGTCTTTAAGGAGATTTTTCTGACCCGACTGTCAAAATCAAGCAACTTCAATCAGGACACCCACAGAGTAGCGAAAAAAAACAAAACTAGCTTAACAAAGTAACTGAGTTGTATGTCAATATTCTGTGACAGACAAAGAACTATAGAGCGACTGTACAGAATTATTTGACCATTTAATTTTCAATTTAAGAACGTAACTCTTAAGTTAACAAAAGAAATTAACTATCTATTAAATTATCTACTAGGTATAGACAATAATCAAAACTAAACAGCCACTGCGAAAATATCCAAAGAGTCTTAAACGTCAAGCAAAACTAAACCTAAACACAAACAATATAATTTTAAGTGTTTAAAAATATTTGCAGTAATATTTTATCACCCAGGTGAAAGTTAGACTTTTACTTGGAAAGTACTAGAAGGAATAAAAATAGTTAAGTTAGGTTTTAAGCTGAGACCGTATCTTTCGTGCAATTAACTATGGCTCCTCAGGATTCGACAAGGTTTCTAAGTTTTATAGACATAATCCGGTTACAGGCATTGCAATGCTGCTAATTTAATTATTTATTATTGAGGTAGTTTGCGGTTTAATTGCATTGCATTGCGGTAGGTGTGCGATTATAATGAATATATAAATAAATATCACATTACATACACACAACGCCATCTAGTCCCAAACTAAGCAGAGCTTGTACTATGGGTGCTAGAATAACTAATACTAATACATATATACCTTTCTTTTGTAAATAAATACTTAATATACATATAAACACTCAGACCAAGACAAACCTCCATGTTATATAATATAGCCTCAGTATTTTATTGCTCGTGTTGCTGAAATGTTACACTCGATATTTTTGCACTATTTAATGCCATTACTCATAATAATAGCAGCCCTGTATCTAATACTCGTCCCACTGTTAGGCTCGGGCCTTTTTTCATGATGAGAAGGATTAGGCCATAATCCACCACGCTGGCCAAGTGCGTATTGATCATCTCCACCATTAATTTAAAAACAAATTTACCTGTGTTTTATTCATTAATAGATCAATAGTGCCTTCGTATAGCATGACTGTATTTAATATTTCATTTTCAACAAAAACTGTTATTTATTTACGGAGGTATTTAAATTGAAATTCACATAAAGCGATTTTCTGCAGAATTCAGATTCATTCCAATAGACATATGTGGAAAGTCGTCGGATATGAGTTTTTTAATATAACGTAGACGTAGAGCGCAGGTAATGCAATGTGGAAGTGAATAAAATGTAGCAGCGAGTTAACACTGTATGACATTAGAACGATTTCCCAACATCCTGTCATTAAAACTACAGACATTTACTTTTGTAATTAAATATGTAACTTTTCCGGAACTCCTACCACATCCTCTCACTAATTATTATTCAACTCTCTGTTCAAAGAACTTTAATTTTACAATAGAAGCTCTGGATTTTTTTTACTTTACGGCCGAACATCATTTATTTTTCTAGTACAACGATTGTTTCAAACGGACTTAAGGTAGTTTTATACCATTGGCGATGCCAGACGTTGAAGAGTATATTTGGTGGATAGGCAGAGTGTGAATTAAAATATTTGTTAGTATAATATTGAATTGCTTTAGTTACGTATTTATTCAATTTTTTTGCGTGACTTCGCGAGCCGGCGCTAGCAAGCGGGAAAAATCTAGACACGCGACATATTGAATTTAATTGCTTTAAGAACAAGAGTATTTATATACATACATACATAGAATCACGCCTTTATCCTACGGGGGTTGGCAGAAACGATGAAATGCCATATGCTACGCTCCTTACATGCTTAAGAGTATTTACTAACTTTTTATGGCTGGGGTTCGCGAGCTGGATGACAGAGGTGGTGTAAAAGGTTCAGCGTGATTTCAATTCACGCTCTGCCCTGCTCTGCCACGCC
Source organism: Hypena proboscidalis (assembly GCA_905147285.1). NCBI lineage: Eukaryota > Metazoa > Arthropoda > Insecta > Lepidoptera > Erebidae > Hypena > Hypena proboscidalis. The sequence goes on from LR990147.1 coordinate 7,923,206, forward strand.
TCGCCCCAAAAAAACACGTTCATAGTTCATCTTATGGTAGATAGTACAAACAATCTTCACAGCTTTGCTTGTGTTCAGTAACTTAGTTATAATATGTAAATAATGTTGATATATTTATTGGAAAAGGGAGAACTTCACAAGATATGTGTTCTATTGTCGTAAGAAGTTAGTCTGCCTCGGGGGTTGCAGTTTGCATTCTCGGGTTGGAATTCGTGAGATTCTCATTTAACTATACCAAAGTTTCTGTATTGTATTTATGTCTGATTCATGATTTATGTTTGTAAAGGCACCAAAAATAGAGAATGTAAAATGGTAAAACTTGCTGCTCTTGTGCTTACCTAAGGGTGATATTATCTATGATCTCTAGCTAGATTCTCTAAACCACAACTCAATGTTTCTATAATTGATTGCTAGGGTTTTTTAGACCTTGGTATAAGAGCTATTTAATTACTGCTTGACCATAAATTTGACAGAGGGTGGTAAAGTTAAGATACTTAACTGAATTAGAAAAGTATACGCAAATCATGATAATATCGACACTCAATCTAAAGTATTTGTATTAGTCATATCTTTCGTATTCACAAAAATGAGATCACACTGAAGTCATCAATTTCACTTTCGAAATAACCACCGTTGCTCACTTCTTATTTCAATAATGAAAACCTCGAATGCATTAAGCTAAATATAATTATATTTTATCGACAACACAATCTCGGGTTAAAGATCACCTTTCACATTTAATTCATTGTAAAAACTAATTCAATTATTTCGCACCCATGTTGTTTTAGACAATCCGACAATTCATCATTGGATTGCAAAAGTGGAACTTTTTTTAACACCTCCTGGTGTTATTATCGTTGCATGCATCTAAATAAATGAATGCTCTTATTTATTATAACACTATGTTTTAACAAAAAAGCCTGAGGCTGAAGATTTTAAACAAAACTACTTATTACAAAAATATTTGTACGCAATGAAGATGACATGTAAAGATAGTCAAATAGCTTTCTTTTTTTTTAATTGATAGTTGCCAAAATGCATAATCTATAGGTGTATGTATCCTGTAATTACAGATAAGAAGAAATTTAAGCCTTCTGGGGAGATGTAAATAATAAATATTATGCAGGTAACAGAGATTGAAAACAGGCTCAAAGAGGGAAATAACTAGATTGACGCTTAAACAAACTCGCCTGTCATCAACAAAATTTTGTCGCCACTCAAACAGATTCTCTTGTCATAAAAAAAAATGGTGGAGAAGTGGCATATTCTTTTAAGCTTGCTCTACAACATATCTAAAAATAAGCTCTCTATCTACAATTTAATTTAAAAAATAAATATTATTTATTACCAAAAAGCTATTAATTGTGCTAAAAGCGCAACCGGTTCTGTTGTATGAAAACGTCAACAACAACAATTATGTTTTGCGTCACGTGACGTAACTCTTTCTGATTGGTGTTCGCTGTCACGTGACTTAATTCCTATGTTTTTCGAACTTACTATCTTAAAATATAAATAATCTTTAACTTATGTAAAATAACTGTTTTTCTTATCTACGTCTCTTCATTAATAATAAGAAACTATAAACCAAGCAATTTGTTGTTGTTGTTGGACACAAGGCTATTCAATTTATCCAATAATTTGTTCATTTTGTACATTTTGTTTGTAGGATACAACAAAATCCATCAACAGTACGTAATAATCCCTTACTAACTATTAATAACACTACACTAATGACAAAATGTAGTAAGAACTAGGAAGCATTGAGTTCGCGGACAGATCATTTGCTGCTTTACAATAATATTAACTGATTGGAGAACGGACTTGGTAGATTAATGTGACAACTGAAGAACAGCGACTTATACTACGAGTAATTAGAGTCGGATTGTAATACGTCAGTTGTGGATATAATATTTTTCCAAAAAAAAAACCCGACTTTAGTTACAATAATTTTAGACTTATATGGTTTTCTCATGGGTGTCAGAACTGAACCAAATTCCAAAAATCCACACGGGAAGCACCAGCTTTCAATAAAAAAAACATTAAAATCGCTTCGCCCAGTCGAAAGTTATAAGGAGTTACAAACATAAAAAAAAAAACATCCTCTACCTTTTTAAGAAATAAATTGAAATCAAAAGAAATATATTGAAATCAAAACGTTTGAGGCTAGTTCGGACGCTGAGTAGATCATACTATTGTTCCCAAATTGTTCCAACTCACTTCTCCTGTATCAACTCATTTTGCCTATTTTGACTGATTTATTTTTGACATAGAAATTAACTACAAATTTTGGGGGTTGATATTCCGTCTTGTAAATGTAGTTACATCTACGTTTCGTATTATAGGATTCACAAAATCTATAATATTCGAATAGTGCTTAATTTACTTTTTAATCACTTGACACTATCTAAATTGGAAGCCTTGTTTTAACTAGTAGCAATTACAGCTACTAATAGAAAGAACATTGATTGACGAGCTAAGGCCATTCTTATCTAACCCCCATTAATTATTATGGTGTTCAGCATATTAAAGTTGAGGAAATGATTGATGAGGAAACGAAGGTGTTTGAAGACGTAAAAAAATTGCTTCATCAGTTTATTATTTGTAATGAACTGATAAATATTTAAGAAGAACTAGGTACCATACGAAGATAAGAGTGGTAATTATGTTTCAATAATAATAATATGTAGCGAGGGCCCGTGGGCGGTGGCTGTTTTACGTCATTTTATAAAAGTTGAAAGTTTCCCTATGTATGCCTCTAACGTAGGTAGGACCGACCACTACACATGGATATTTTGAGCTTTTATAAAACTATGTAAGTCAGCTGCCCACAACCTGCTAATCTTCTTGTATATAAGCTTCGAAGAAGTTGTGGATCCACTGAAATGTTTAAATTACTTTTAACCGAAATGGTGCTAAGAATAGATATATTATATTCTTTTATAAAGCAAGGAATGACATAAAAAAGCAAGCAAGACACAGCTTCTTAACGATCGTTCTTTACCTCTTGGTTTAGAGTTTACTTATTTCCAGATGCTTATAAAAACATTTATAAACACAATAACTCAATGAATTTGATGCCTTTGTAATAGGTTGTTTGAAACGCTCCTGTGTTATAGAACAAACTAACAAAACTTGGCTGTCTATTCTGTAGCAATGATAACAATTATAGGATTGCATCCTGGTATCATTACTCAAATTAGGTAGAACACATGTACCTTTCACCACACATTTGCATGCGGTGCTACTCACGTTTCCCTCCGTCCTCTGATTAATGTACTACACCGACTTATTGACGGCCGGACCTCTGCTGCACGCATTGTTATAGGCTAGCCGCACACACTCTATATTATTGACAATATTTCGCAAATTCGCTGGTTGTTATAATGTTTTTACTAGTCAATGCTGATAATATTGTCAAAATTATTGCATCGATTTTCACTATGCAAAGCAAATAAGAACAGATTTCTCCGCCATATTGAATGTGTTCCTAAGTGATATTGACACCAAAAATAAAGTAAAAAAAAAATGGTTAGAAATATGTTTTGTCAATGCAAGATCTATAAAATTAAAAGCTACATGGTTAATTGGAAGAAATAAAGCAAGAAACAACGCAGCATACAGATTTAATTGCGGCACTAATGTGTCAGTTGAAAAAATGGTTGGTTCGTAAAAAGGCGATATAAAAAGTATTTTTGTTCTGTTCTAATGAACATAATCTTCTAAGCGGAAAGAGGGCTCCAAATTAATCCATTCACATCACAGACAATCCAATTCGAGTAACAGTAAAACCCAAGCTTAACAAATCGTGGAATCGGAAACCAAAACGGTATAAAAACAGTTTGTACTTCAAATTATTGTAATGTATACTCTCTCATCTCGATATAATCGAACAAATATTTCTGAACGTAATCAGAGTGCCGGATATTTTTTTTAATCGCATTCTCGGAGCCCTACTTTCGAACGGCATCGCTGGCTTGCGCTGGCGCAGGCGTGAAACGGAACACAATGGGAGATCGTGAGCGAGACCCGCGCGCCAACACGCGGCCGTCCAAATGTTTACGCGATTAGATAACATCGATAAGATGCGATTGCTTACCAACGATTGATTGTAATCGATTAAATCATCGATGAAATATTGTTTTGGTGTTTATTTATACCTATGCATATGCAGCATAAAATATGACAAAGGGTTTTTAGAGCACGGGTGCCCTCAGAGGCGGCTTCACGGGGTGGTGACTGAAATCTTAAGGGCTGCCTTACGCAGCAGCTGCGTTAGTGTAACGAAAATAACAGGACCTTCAATACTCGCCCTTATAGCGTGGCTCACTCTCGGTTTACTGCGCAGTCCACCTGCACAAACCAACTGAACGCATAGCCGCAAAACTGAAGCTCGCTAAGTCGGCATGTTACGCCGACTGCACTGTACAGGCCTGGACCTCAAATCGACTGCGCAGTTGAACGTATAACTGGCACCCTTATTCTGATTGCGATTGAATTAGATTAATATGTCAAGGTTTGGTTCAAATTATGACACATAAATCCAATTCAATAACAATTAGCATCAATCTTATTACGATTGCGGGCTATTGCCACTGTATAAATATGTACAAACAGTACGGAAACTGCCTACAAACGTGCGAAACGGCACGCACACATAAACATGCACACCGACGAGACCCATAAGCGGCACTCGCTACTGAGAGCACCGCGACAATTGCTTAGGGGTCTCGTATATATTTATACTGTGCTATTGCTATTATGTGGGTAAGGGCAACCCTAAATACCCCGAGGGATCCTTTTTACGGTGCGCACGCGTCTCTGATCGTGTTTAAGCTCGTGATATCCGCTGACGGAGGCTATTGCACCGCGATAGCGAGATGTACGGCCAGTGTCACAGATGTGCATTGCTGAGTGCCTGTTAATGGCCAGCTGCGGCCCTGGACTGGTTTACGATGGCCGCGGTTATCTGACTGATGGTTAGTGATAGGTGTGGCCTAATTGTTCTGAAGGAACAGTTTGTCAATGTTGATACTTTTGTTGGGTACTTGAGTTGTACAGTTATGGTTTGGAATGCGAGCTTTTTACAAGAAATAAAAGCTTTTTAAATGACGCACGGCGGAACAAATAAGTGTAGCACTTGCTATACGATTACTCGGTTTGAATGGAATCAATAAATAAATAACGAAATGTATCAAATGTATGTGCATTTTCTATCAATTTTACTATTCTCTACAATTATTAACACCATCAACAATAATTTCAAGACACTTTTTATTTAAATGAATACTTCAAAACGGACTATACTAAATTTACTGTCTTTTTTGTTAAATTTGATATTTATTTACATTTTAAACCGTAAATAAATCGTTAATTTAGTATACGCTATGACGTCACAATTTTTAATGGCAATACAAAATGTATGTATAAAATTCCAATCATTATTTGACAGGATTAAAGAATATGTCAATTGAATAAAAATACCGTATTGTTTGATTGAATAGAAATATGTCGGATTAATGTTATATATTCTTTAATCAACAAAATAAACACTTTATTTACCATACAAACAGCAACAATTGATCGTGATTGATTTATTTTTCACTTTCTATTATCGTCACGTAACGAACGCCCCTGAGGTTGTTTATTTCCTTTTATCTACTTTATTGACTACCTTAATACAGTAGCTCGTATTCTTAGTTGGGTTCTAAATCTTGAGTATGTAGATAGTTTCCACGTGAGCTCTGATTCTGGTACCTTATACCATACCATAATAGCATAACAGAATTGTGTTTATAAGATCTCAAAATAAATATTCTGCTAAAGTTTGCGTCTACTCTCCAAATAATATAAATACATGAAGCGGCCGTGGCGCAATTCAAATCCTGGCCATTACACCACGGCCACGGACGTAAACTTCTTTCTAACACAAGTGAATTAAGTTTAGCTGGACCCCTCCAGCAACAAGAATACTAGTAATTTGTATTTGCAAAATACTAGAAGATTTTGTAAGAAGAAAAAAAGAAAAATGTACTAGGAGAGTGTCAATTCAGTTGCACTTAGGTCTGCAAAGGTGGGTCCAGAAGACCTTTGTTTTCATAAATCAATTTATCACCAAAAGAAAATGAAATGCAAAATTGAAATGTAATTGTGCGTAACGTGGTAGAATCAGACTCCTAGTCAAACGCAATCAGGCAACAAAGTTGCATTCCACATATTATTATGATAATACAATATATATGTATGTGATAGTATGAGGTCTTCGTTAGGCGCAACTTTTCCTTTTAAAGATAGGTTACCTATCAGACCTACTGATGAAGTACTTGAAGTCTTCATAAACTTCGCGTGATAACTCGACTGCACTAAGTGTTTACAAAGTCTGATACTGATAAATTGATTTCCAACTGGACCGCACCCCTAGAGATTAGAAAGGGTAATGGTGGAAAAAATACACTACTCAAATAGAGGAATCCCGAGTAATTGGACTTATATGGAGAGGCCATTACTGGACGTACACATTTGACAAAATATTGCTGCCCTCAACAGTGCAATTAGAATTAGATTTTACTGGTGGTAAGGCTCTTGTGAATGAGCTCGAGGGCGGCAGCACCACCGTCTCACCTTTAACCTGCCGCCAAATAGTAGTGCTTCCATTACTGTGTTCCGGTTTGGTGGTAAGGCCATGAAATTACTGGCACATGAGGCATAACACTGTAGTCCTCAGCTGCAGCGACGCATCTATAATCTGGTTTTGTGGATTGTTGATGTCCATGGGCTGTACTCCACTTACCATCAGGTGGACTACACGATCGTTCGCTGTGGGCGTAGAATAAAAAAAAAATAGAATGAATGATTTATGAGAGAAAAGCTCCGCAAGAAAGCTTTACTATATATTATTTTAGCCATATTAAACGGTAGGCAGTGGTTATACCCCTTAAGCTTATTAATATATATTATGAGTATATTAACAGTAGCTATCTTAAAACATATTCCGGTTGAAATGTGGACTTCATTGACACGTTGACAGGGTTGACAGTTCGATTTAAAATTTTCAGATATGAATATTTACTGTTATTTTTAGAGCGCAATGATTACTCTACGGTCTATGAGTTTGATTAAGTAGCTACTAGTCACCAAACATACTGGAAACGAAGAGTAATTAATGACCCTCTTACGTAGCGATGTCTCTGCTTTTGGTCTCTATGTGGCTGGGTAACCGACAATCTCGGTTTCTGATCATCATACTCGTACTTTGTAAATAAGATTGCGTTTCTTTCGCATAGGGGTTAATTAATGACCCTCTTACGTAGCGATGTCTCTGCTTTTGGTCTCTATGTGGCTGGGTAACCGACAATCTCGGTTTCTGATCATCATACTCGTACTTTGTAAATAAGATTGCGTTTCTTTCGCATAGGGGTTAATTAATGACCCTCTTACGTAGCGATGTCTCTGCTTTTGGTCTCTATGTGGCTGGGTAACCGACAATCTCGGTTTCTGATCATCATACTCGTACTTTGTAAATAAGATTGCGTTTCTTTCGCATAGGGGTTAATTAATGACCCTCTTACGTAGCGATGTCTCTGCTTTTGGTCTCTATGTGGCTGGGTAACCGACAATCTCGGTTTCTGATCATCATACTCGTACTTTGTAAATAAGATTGCGTTTCTTTCGCATAGGGGTTAACAAAGACAAATGTCCTAGGTTGTTATGATATGCTGCTCCTGTAATTCATTGCATATTTTTATTATGGTGGATAGGCACGCCTTTGACCACGATTTCACCTGATACCCTTATCTATACTTAATGTCACTCATTCTCCGCATTCAAGTAGTGCAGACTTGCCCTTTTTGAATAACATCACTTTGTTATCATGTCCTGTTATGTCTTCCGTATCACAATATACCCACGGAGGTCGACGTGAACACGTCTCGTCCCAACAATATGTCTTCCGTAAAAATAGAACCACCCTATTAAGTGAATTCTTGTCGTGTCTTACCCCGAATGCATGCTAGCTTGGCAGTATATTTAAATCGTGAGGTCCGCACAGTTAGTCTCTTGCAGCAGCTCGTAAAAAACCTAGATCGAGACTCCCACTTTGTAGCAAATACTGTAACGCTATCTATTCGATTGTAATCGCCAGATTTATGCAGAGATCGGTTTGCTAACTTATTACTACAGAACGGACTGATTCAAGACTAAGCAAGTGATTTGTGAACAAAATTAACATTCATTTGGATCCAATCGAAATTAATTTAATGTCACGTTTACTTACTTCTTAAAGATAAATAAATGAGCTTGTTATTTTAATATTATTTCTTTAATGTATCCTTTGTAAGTGGTGAAGAAAGCCGAGCTTAGGTAATATAGCATCATGTAAACTTACCTGAAACAAACAAAAGATTATTATTAAAACATAATTAAATAAAAAAATAAATAAAAAATTATTCTTAAATAAAAAAATGACGTCTTCCCAACAGGGTTCCGGTCAGTTGCCCTTCAATTCAATAACACTGCCAATCTCTTTGGTTCGCGCTTATTCACAATTCCAAAAAAAAATATCCATTTTTGCTTATTAGAGTAAAAAAAATATTATTAAAGTATTTTTTTACCGATTTACAAATCTTAAAAACATTTAAATGGAGCGAAAAATAGTTTTTGATGTCAGTGCTCTTAGATTACAAATTGAGCAAAATAGATTAGCATCATAGAAATCTTAATAATAAGGCAATAGAAATGTCAAAGACGCGTGACCTTGTCGCCGCGCATCTGTCAAGTCAAACACAAGTGCGAGTTGAGGAATTGTCGTCTTAATGTCATCGCAAAAAGAATAATTTTGTTTGCAGGAATACAAGCGCATTTGTCTAATCGAACATAAGTGCGAGTTGAGGAATTGTCGTCTTAATGTCATCGCCAAAAAGAATAATTTTGTTTGCAGGAATACAAAAAGTGGTATTTGAAAACCGGCGACATGCGTCCCAGTGTTAAAAGATAGTCGATAGCATTTCTATTGACTAGTTACATAGAAATATATACTATAGAAATGGCTTGTCCGAACACATGCCCTTCAAAATTGACATTATGAATAGCAGGATCAGTAACGCCATCTGCTCTGAACTACCATTCATTCCATTCATTCAGACTTTGCATTCACGCGATGTGTAACCTTGTAAGAGCGTGATGTAATTTCGTTTGCATTTTTTTCTAAAATAAAATCACGTTTAAAATCTGCTTTTGTGGATTGATGACAAGTTAACGCAGTAACAGTACATTTCACAATGATATGACAATTCATAACAAATACTTTTCTTAAATTACCAAAAATATTCTCTTGAACGTCCGCGGCATAGTTCAACTAAGCGCAGTTGCGCAGATCCAAAGTCATGTCACGCGGATATTTACGATTAAGGAATATGGCGTCGGAACGAAAAATTTTAGCAAATAAAATTGATAAAATAATGTAAAGAGGTGGATATAATAAGATATTTGTGACTTACCGGTGTTATGTAATACCATAATCTTTTTTGTTATGTTTAATTTGGTAGTTCGTACAACTTTTCAGTGCACAATTAGGCATTTTGTCGTGTTTGACCACTCACGGAGGCAGCCAACCACAGACAATTTCACTATGCGCTTTTTGTAGTCTGATTGTCTCCAAAAAGGTTCAGTTCATTTATCGCGCGTTAGCCGTGTCCTTACTTTATACGTCAATGACTAGTTATTAAGATTTCTATGATTAGCATCGATATCAAAAACTAATTTTAGCGTTATTTAAATGTTTTTGTGTGAGTGCAATTATTATTTTGGTGATATTTTTTCTCAATTGACCACCCCTAGCACAGATAAACCTTAAAGCCTTACCAATCCAACATACAGCCAAAGACACGATATCATCCTCTCTAAACGCAGACAGATCATAAGATAGTACAAACTAGACATATAACAATACCAGAATAAGGATAATAAGCGTCCGTCTGACATCGTACAATATTCTAGTCACATAAACAGAACAGATTGTCTTAGTTCTTAGTATTAGCGACACAGGGACAATTCAGTGACAGTTATTATCTCCTCAGATAAAGTCGAGTGTATCGAGAATTCGAGATAGCCTGCGTCTCCCATTTACAATACGTCTCGAGTATTGTTCTCGAGACTGCAAAGTTGCTGTTTAGTTATTTAGATTGCACTATTTTGGCAGTCAAGTATTGAAACCATATTTCTCTCGGTGAAATATTTTTGATTATTTTAGTCAGGAAAAGCATTTTATTAACATTTCATTGATTTACCATGAACACTATTCCAAACACTTCACATTTTTCATCTACTATTTTACTTCTGCAGTGAGCAAAAAACTCAGGTACATAATCGCCATTATGCATAATGATTATAATTATGTACTTTTATGCAATTTATTTAGAAAACCTAATCGACAGTACCAATCAACAATTATTTCTCAACAAACTTCAAAGCAAAAACTTCAGTACAACATACCACTTTTTGTCTACAATTTTCATAATTCATTTCCCAATCGATTTCCCTCGCGAGATGAGCTTATAACGGAAGGAGCCGCGCGGCGGTGCAGCGGTGGAGACGCAACAGTTATGTCACAGTATGCCATTGTGGCGCATCAATCAACTGCTTCAGTTATTCTATTAGTGGTAGAGTTTTAGTAAACGAGCTTGAGGGAGAAAACACCTCCATATAACCTTTAACCTGCTGCTAAATATTACTGCTATACTAATGTAAGTTTCGAGGTGAGATTAGCTCTTAAATAAGCATAGTACAGGATGCATTTGCCGTATAACTTTTAAGAGACAAACAACTTTTTGACCACAATTTTCATAATCTTTTGCCATTGGAATTCCCTTGCGAGATAAGCTCATAACGGAAGGAGCCGTGTGGTAGTGAAAACGCCAAATTATAGTGTAGTGGTGAGATATACCCTGAGCTAGATTACTAGCAAAGGAGGCATTTACCGTATACTTTTTTAGAGATACACTACTATTTTGTTTACAATTTTCATAATACATTTCCCAATCGATTTCCCTCGCGAGATGAGCTTATAACGGAAGGAGCCGTGTGACGGTGGAGCGGTGGAGACGCAACAGTTATGTCATAGGAATGCAATTGTGGCGCATCAATCAACTGCTTCAGTTATTCACTTGTAAGAAGTTTGTTCGAGACGCGGCGGATTTAGTGATGGAAAAGATTTTGATGAATGTTGTAAAAAATATCGCTGAACTTGTGGCCGTGGATATGATTTACTTAGATTCGTATCTATAATTTGCTTAGTAATACTTTCAGTATATTCCAGAAAAGGTTTATAGTTATTAATAATAACAAACAGTTGACTATTACCAACTACAGTGATAAGGCCACGAGATAACGCTTTAGAAATAACCAAGGTCAAATAATTTAGCATCAGATTTAAAAAATGCTTCCCTCGTAGATTGAATGCTAAAAGACTTTTTTTATATTATGTATTGGTCAGTTTCCCCGCTCATCCCATCACCAAGCCCCCATGCTTAGTAAAATGGATTTATCCATCGCAGCGCAGGCGCAGGCTATTTTCGCTTAACTGTATTTGTAAACGATGCGCCCGTTAGCGTCGCTCATACGTGTTCTATTCGCTTTCGCTTGTCAAATTGTTTTCTAGCTGATATAGTTTGTGATTTTACGGTTATGAGCTATTGGATCTCGGGAAAATAGAGGCTATATCTATTACTAAGTCATTACAAAGTAAGCTGTTAGAGCTTTACCTGAAGAAAATTGTGGGTTTTTGTCCGTCAAGATTTCAGAGGTTTTTAAATAGGGTCTGAACAATATTATTATCAACCAATAGGCAGTCCTTTCTTAGATTATAATGGCATGTGGCACTTTTATCCAAAATTGACAGTGAGCTTTACAAATCAAAGGAAATTGATGTATAATAAACGCTGAAGTTAAATCTGTATAACAAACAAAATGTTGTTCTTTCTTTCATTCGTAGTACAGTTAGATTTTCTTTAACCATTTCAGAATACAAGAAATGGTTTGGTGAATTCTTCTAGGAAAAGCGAAAACCATTCACGTTGTTGTAGAGCAATGGATGCCTACTCTAAAGAGTACCACGTCATTCCTTGTCAACAATCACATCCGTAATCTGTCAACAGTTCTGAAAACTCTAACAATTCAAAATTAACAAAACCTAATATCGTTGAAATATGAAGTGAACCCTACACATTGTAACATGGATTAGAGTAAATTAACTCGAGCTAAAGACTCATCGTATTACCTGAGCATTGACTTTCATCAGGCAATGTACAGTGGGCCATCGTGTTAGCTATGCAGGGCAAAAACTTCTAAGTCATAGTAAAAACTTACTACACCAGTTATGGATAAGTGAGTTACATATCTAAATAGTGGGCATATTAAACTTATTAAATATGTAATTCACACATGCATAATATATCTATTGCAGTCAGTTTGCACTATGGCATAGAAGTTTTTGCCCTGCATACCTAATTGCTTGGCCCACTGTACACGCTGTAGATTGAGTGATTTACGTTTCGAGAGCTTAAGGCCAGTGGCATAGGCTGTATACAACAGAAAATAAAGATATATTTTTTGTAAACACGTGTGCCCGTGCAGGCTGCCCATTTACACTATTATCTATACTTTCAGACAGAAAGTATATACTAATTAGTTGCTACAATGTACCTCCATTACTTTAAATATACCTTATACAATGATGTAACTTAGATAACCTTTCCCCCACTTTTTACTGCCTCTGACTCTACCTCCCATGTAAGCTCTCATAAACTATAATTGCATGCTAAAATCAAACTATTAAGACCTATATAACTATTAGCTGTGAAGAAAATCGCTGGATGCGGGGAGGTTCGGGTGGTGTGGCGAAAATTGGGCAAATTCTTTGTCCAGCAGTGGTCTACAAGACGCTGAATTATGATGATGAAGATGATGATGAAGGCCCATTTACACGATGCACGTTTTGCAAAACAATTCTATTGCCATCTCTGTTTTTCTCATTCTTAAAGAAAGCCTTAGAATTGCCTTGCAAAAATTGCATCATGTAAATAGGCCTTTATGAATAGCTTTAGCAGTGCCAAGCTAGGCTTTCATTAAATACGAATTGGCTGAGAACGAAAGGTTATCAAATCCGCCACGAGACGGTACATGGCAGTGCGTAAATGGATGGTAACAACCATTATGCGTACCAAAGGCTGGATTCGAAAGCTCGCCGTTTTATTGTTAGTTGCTTTTAATCAATTGTAATTTTCTGATTGTCCGGCTGCATTAGCGGACGAATGTTCATAGAAATTAAACTTGTTAGAGTTGTTTTTTTTTCAGTTACTATTATTATCTAATAAGTATCCTCAGAAGAATCTATGTAAATAAGTAGCCTCTGGCTCAAACAATGGGTAAATCTTAAATTTGGATGACTTTATTTTTATTTTCTAACATTGAGGCCAGCCTAGAAATCACCAGCGCGATAACTTGGACACCTTTCTGGAAAAGTGGCAGAAAAAGCTACGGATAGAGAAGAATGGAAGTCTTTGGGAGACCTTTTTCCAACAATGGGACAATATAGGTTAATGTAAAAAAAAAAATTCAGACGTGCCTTGCTAAGCTGAAGTGAGACGGGGTGGGAACGAGAGGTGGGCACCAAATCAACCAAATCAATATCCCAAGTGAGCAACCGTCTCGTCATAGTAGACCTAGCGGGACGCCCTAACACAAAAACTGATGGGAAACGGCAGAAGTAAGAGAGGACTGGCATTCTTTGGGAGAGGTTTTTGCCCAACAGTAGGACAAAATAAAAGTTATCTAAAGTCTGCTGTGTGGTTTGCAAACGTAACAAAATGTAAATAAAAGTAGAAGCAGAGGCATTCATTTATATATTCAACGTTCTCTTCCACCCCAAAGCTATTATATTGTATATATTATATTATAAGTATATTGTTTTAGTTATAAGTCAGTAAATATCCGTCCTTCAAAATATAGACAACGATATGTACCTCTGTAATAGATATATATATAAGAACTTGATTTCATAATGCATGTATAGTAAAATTTTCATAATGTATATCGTTGATGTACCAATAAATAAATAAATAAATAAAGCTCGGTGGGAAGACGCCAATCTGCCCAGTCTAGACCATCTATTGCCTACAAATACAAAACCATCAGTAGCATACGTCCCACGGCCGGCTCAATTAATCACAGGTAGTAACATTATCGATAAAAATCACGACACTTCATTTAGGAGCGAACAGTCGCCGTGCGCAGACGTCGATAAGACTTTCCAACGCCTCGGTGCTGCCACCTATGTGGGAAAGGCGAAAGGTCAATTATCTGCACCCGTAGAAGGTGAATCATCTTATCTTATTGATGTACACGCATTAGTGACAAGTAGGGATGTCCCTGATATTAATTGAGGCTATGAAATTCTGATTTATTTTATTGAGCTGTTTTGCAGTTTTAATTTATAACTATTATTAAGCGATCATGAGTAGCGGGGTAAAAGATTTATATAGTTTATGAAGATTAAAGTGCGAAGGAAGATCAAACTGTCAACTGACCAAGTTTTTATATATATAATAAATCATTTTATTATTAAATTTATTCTCAATATTATGTATCTTGGTATCCGCCTATATATATGTGCAAAAAAATAAAAACCTCTGTTTTACAAAACTGCTAGTGATTGTACAAAACAGCTTTATGTAAACTCCTGAAAGTACAAGTAGCGGCTTTACATAGTTATAAAAACCTATAGAAGTTTAACTTACACAAATGTAGGACCACCATTTTTAAATGCAAAGAACTAATGATTAATAAGCGATGTTGTAAAACTACGTGAAACTCGGACACTAGATTTCCAGCAGATATACTTACCGATTGGCTTCTATTTATTAGGAATCGATTTCGTTCAAATTCTCTTAAATCATGTCTGACAATTTTCAAAACATTAAATTTAACAAAAATTAACACATCAAAATAATAAGGTACATAGTTAAACGTAATGAGCCAGATCATTAACCAAAGAGCTTGTGTATAATTATAGTAGATTAATGAATGAATAAGATGCATGACTCTACTAATTAAGTTTCGTAACATTCACAGAACAACACTATAATTGCAATACATTGAGAAGAGATAATGATGAGAAACTAATGACTGTTAGTCGACAACCCTACTATAATAAAGACAAACACACCGTGTCCAAAGAAACGAACTCGCTAACACGGCGACAATAAATTTCAATTAATCGATAACATTATTCACAATACGTTATAAAGCGATTAATCTAACTAATCGATTAACCGAGTCAAATGTCGACGAGATCTCGATTAGTCCGATTACGTATACGGAACATTTTCTTGTGCGGGTTGACGTGAATAACTGTTGCAACAGAGCGTGCCGGCTGCGCGGGCGCATCCGAACTGCTCGTAAAGTTACGAAACTGGACGTAACCAGAAATAACCGGAGCAACAGAGGGCTGCTCTGAAATAGGACTGCACTTCCTAGTGGGTCCGGGAACGAGACGCCCTAAAATTAAACGTCCGCGCAGATCCGCGCAAGCTGATTTGTGCACAGGGCTGGTACCGTAAAACCAGTCGGGAAATTATGAATCCAAAGCTTTTGTAAACCAATTATGATACCTATTTAATTTATGATCTATTATATATAGTTATTCCTTGCAAATCTTCTTTTTGATAACAAAACAGTTAAATTATGAGATTGTAAATTTTCAAATAGGCACAGTTTTGTATTATACGTTTACATAATTATAATATATCTACATATAAATTACCAAAAAAAATATGTCAAGGTCATCCTGTCAGGTATACCACTTAAATTGTACCATTCTGTATTTTTAACATTCTGATTTGATAACCCTAATCCAGCATTCGACGCACGCGCACCTATTTGAAACATGTGAGACTATTGCGGAGAGCGTAGCCCTTTTAGCGTATCTCATTACTTGATCAATCATAAAACACCAATCAAGAAATCTGATGCAATAACTCTATTGCTTTTGAGTTATCTTATACTAGGAGGCACGAATCTGCGTGAGCCATACTTAAAGTTTCCTTTTCAACCTTTGAATAGTACTATAAATAAATAAATAAAATAAATATTTCATAACTCACACACAAGGCCATCTAGTCCGAAACTAAGCAGAGCTTGTACTATGGGTACTAGAATAACTGATACTAATATTAGATATACCTACAATGTATACTTTTCTTGTAAATACATACATATTATACATAGAAACACCCAGACTAAGACAAACCCACATGTTCATGCACACAAAGATTTGTCTTAAGTGGGAATCGAACCCACGACCTCGGCGTCGCACGCAGGTACACTACCCACTCCGCCATCCGGTCGCCATAAAGAAAATAGCAATAACTTTCCGCTAAAAAAATTGAGTTAATAGCTATTAAATATTGCTTTTTGGACCCACTTTAACATACCCAACATGTTCATAATGCATTTATTCTAAAACATAATAATATATTACTAACTTTTGTATTAATCATTGACGAGAACATTCATCGCAAATAAACATTTAGTCCAACATCATTCCACTTGAGATTTCGCAGTTATGTAACACAAATTGTTAAATAAACGAGCATAATAATTGTAGCCACTATCAATGGTTAGTTTCATCAATTATATATTTCGTAATAAACCCAAATACTTATCAAAACAGCAAGAAATCACTCAATTAGATTACGAAATCGATCCAGTTTCATAGCTTATAAATACGAATGAAAAATTGCATTAATTTTCAACATTAAAAGAACTTTCGCAGTCGGCCATCAAAATGGCATAATTTATTTCCCACTTACCATACTGCAATGGTAAGTGGTACTGGTAGATATCTGTATTATTACATCCATGAAAAAGTTCAGCGTATAGTGCAGATGATTTATTGAAACATCTCTAAACAGGTTTAGGGTGACCATAAA
This sequence comes from Hypena proboscidalis, assembly GCA_905147285.1. Lineage (NCBI taxonomy): Eukaryota > Metazoa > Arthropoda > Insecta > Lepidoptera > Erebidae > Hypena > Hypena proboscidalis. Next base: position 7,940,185 of record LR990147.1, read on the forward strand.
TTTTATGAAAGAGCTGAAACATAACGCCCAGTAACATGAAATTTTAAAGCATAACGACATAAAATATGGATAGTAGGGATGGGCCGAAAAAGGTTTAAACCGAAAATGGAAACTACTAGCGAAAATCAACCGAAGAAGATGTATTTAAAATTTATTCGGAGAGTCAATGATTTTTTGTTCTTATGCTTACGTTTCTATAAAGTTTTACAGTATCTTTACCACAGTAATTTATCTGAGACACAATTTAATTCTGACTACATAAAACTGTTAACTACTCCTTAAATTATAACCAAATTAAAATTCTTTAAGGGTCATGAAATAAACTAGAACATAATCTATTCGTTTTTAAACTTTTACGATTTGAGAACATTTTTAAAAATTTGACGACGGGTCTAAATCGCGTAATTATTATAAAGGTTCTGTTGGCTCGTGACCACGAAGGATGCAAGTCATTTCGAAACGTCGAGCATAGTATTTACCATTATAATAATTACGCGATTTAGACCCGTTGTCTAATTTTCGAAAAATAATCTTTTCGACAGAATTTCGGCTTTAGTTTTTCCGACAACACTTCCCAACACTAATAGGTACTCTGCTTATTTCACAAGACTACACTGAAACGTTGTTCCGTCTACAAGTTAATTATAGCTAATTTAAAGTGTGTCAACGCTTGTGACTGACTCGACTAACTTTAGTTGTTTTTTTACTGAAGCACGCGATCATTAGATTACTGCATTTCGTGAGATGAATGGGGTAAGTATAGAAGCTGTGTGTGGTGATGCTAGTTAGGATAGATGGTTGACAGCTGTGCACTTTCTCGTATAACTAAGTCGGACCTAAACTAGATCTAACACTACGCGAAGTAAGAACAAATTTTAAAAGGATTGTGGAGATTTATTTATAACATTTAAAACTATAGATTAGCTTAACCAGAGAAATTAACTTCATTCAACTTCATAAGATTTGAAATTTCAACCATCTCGAGTGTGAATATAATAAACGATTATAAAGCGGCCAATGGTGTTAGATTATGCAATTCTACCACGGGTATCTTTACGTATTGTCCCTTAATTTAACAAAATTATCATAAAATTGTAACCGGCATATAATACGAAAAAAGTAACAACGGTCATTTCTAACTTTGTGAGTTTAGCTGCACTATCTCTCCCAACGTCCCAACTAATACAGTAAGCCTGGTTACCCTAACATGCGTACACGCAACATTTCAGTGCACATTTGTTCCGACCGCGCACGCGATTGCGATTGCGATTAATCATCGCACCGTAAAACGCATAGATACCGCACTCGGCCGATCGCACTATAGGGCTAGTTTACACGTGTTTAGAACTTGTCGATGGTTATTTAGTGACAAAAGCATAGTGAGATTATAAAGAAGGCTCTGTACTGCCTTGATGGTCTGGTGGTTAGCATATGCGTCTCTCACCGCGAGGACTCGGGTTCGATTCCCGGATCGGGCAAAGGAAATAGCAGCACGGAGTTGGAATTGTTGCCGGTGGATGGCGATAAGTTCACCCCATGGGACCTAAACATAACAGGTGAAGTAAAAGTGTTGTACACCTCTGCCACAACCATCAGGGTAATATAGGCGTGGTGTTATGTTAAACGTTATACGTTATTGGAATACAAGTCGCCTAATGAGTAGAAGCTGATTGTATTTCTTAGCGATGTTTACCTAATTTTATCTTTCTTAGCTGACTGAGAGCATCAACTACCCACGAACGATTTGACGACCGGATGGCGGAGTGGGTAGTGTACCTGCCTGCGACGCCGAGCTCGCGTGTTCGATTCCCGTTTAAGATAAATCTTTGTGTGCATGAACATGGGGGTTTGTCTTAGTCTGGGTGTTCCTATGTATAATAAGTAGATATGTATAAAAAAAGTATGTATGTATTATTTTTCAAAAGTTAGACAACGGGTCTAAATCGCGTAATTATTATAAAGGTAAATAAATACCTATGCTCGACGTTTCGAATGACTTGCATCATTCTTGGTCACGAGCCGACTGGTGAAGCTCAGCTTTATAATAATTACGCGATTTAGACCCGTTGTCTAACTTTTGAAAAATGTTCTCAAATCGCGAAAGTTTAAAAACATATATGTATGTATTAGTATCAGTTATTCTAGTACTCATAGTACAAGCTCTGCTTAGTTTGGGACAAGATGGCGTTGTGTGTAAGTTGTGAGATATTTATAAAAAAAAATACGATACTTCAGTAGAAATATACTAACTAGTAGTAGAACTCTTTGTATTTATGAAATTCGCCGCGAACTGAAATAATATCTAAGCGACAATTAATACTCTAACTAAACCTGTGTATACTCTCCCCAAACGCATAGGCACCACTTGACCGAGTTGTACGTTCAAAAGAAAATCGTTTGCATCCATTGAGATACCGCGTTTCATCTGCCCCGGCTGGAAAAACATTAAAGTTACATCTAAATTGCTAATTGGAATGCCTCGTGTGCATTAATTTATTCCATTTGGTATGCAAATGGTATATTTAGACCGTTTACTCAAATACTAGTAAATGCCCGCGGCTGTAACTGTTACATCAACTGGTGTATAGCAGCCCTGTATCTTATACATGTCCCACTGCTGGGCTCGGGCCTCTTATCATGAAAAAAAGGGTTAGGCCATAGTCTACCACGCTAGTAAGGTGCGGATTTGTAGACTTCACTCTCCCTCGAGCACTTTTAGGTACTCTCAGGCAAGCAGTCTTCCTAACGATGTTTTCCTTCACCGTTAGCAAGCGAAAATTTATATGATAAATACACACATATCTTCGAAAAGACGAATCTTAACTGGTGTATAGTTAAATATAAATATCATATAGCGTTTCGGCATATCAAAGTAAATCTAAAAGATTTACTTTGATATGCCGAAACGCTATATTAATTCGGTAAGCCCTGTTTATGTATTATCTTCTCTCTCAATTTTTGATTAATGATCATTATTAAATAATTAATTAATGACTTATAGTCGGTTTTTTTTATGGGGTGCATGAAAGGAGCCTCCCCGAGTGACGTACACAACGATTCCCTACGTCCGGCGCACCCTGACCAATTCGCGAATCCTCCAAAGCGAATTGGCTAACCCTTTCACCACGATGGCAAGTCTAAATAAAATTTGACTCAGCCATCGACACGACGAAGAAGAAGATCGGTTTTATAATCATAATTTAATTTATTTATTTATTTTATTTATTTAAACTTTATGCACTAAAATGTACAAAGGCGGACTTAATACTAAAAGTATTCTCTACCAGTCAACCTTTGGGTGATGCAGAGATGTAGATAGTAGGTGCAGTTTTAAACACGTGTGGGGACTAGATAATAATCTAAGATAATAATTAACTAGCTATATAAAGAGCATTAATATATATTAGGTTAATACTTACATAATTATTAGTACAATATATATATATATATAGATATTGTTTATATATATATAAAGAAAATACATAACATAGATAATATATACAAATATAATACATACATACACTACAGTAAATAATACATAGTTTGAGACATAAACTAATGATGAGATGATTCCACAAATTCATCAAATAGGAGAGCACGAATCTTCATCTTGAACGAATAACGAGATGTTGCCATCCTGGTTTCGAGTGGAAGCGCGTTCCAGAGTAGGACAGATTGCACATAGAAGGCAGAGTTTACAAAACCAGAAGTGTGCGAGGGGCAGAGAAGTAGAAGATTATTAGTAGAACGGAGATTTCTGTCATGGTTAGAGCAAAGATATTGAAAATACGGAAGAAGATAAGAAGGGGGATCATACATTATATTCCTGAAATAACAATATATAAATATGTTAACGTTAACATTTACGTCTACTAAGGTCTACGGAACATACTCGTATATCAACATAACATCACGCCTATATTACCCAGAAGGGTATGGCAGAGGTGTCCAACACCCACATTTCACTTGTTATGTTTAGGTCCCATGAGGTGAGCCTATCGCCATCCACATGACACAATTCTAACCCCGTGCTGCCAATGTGAATTTCCTGACGAAAAGTTCACGAATAACTCTGCCCAACCCGGGAATTGAACCAAGACCTCGCGGTGAGAGGAGCATTCGCTAACCACTAGACCATCGCTGCAATTTTAGCCAAGTCAGAAGATTAGTAAAAGCATTTTTCTACCAGTATTTGTAGGACTATCAATCACGAAGTAAGAACCTATTACCCGTTAAATGTACCTACATAAATCAGACAAATATTAGAAATCTGCGTGGAATAAAAAATATAGGAGCATAAAATAAAGTCAAGTTTCGTTTGATTTACATCGCTTACGGCCGGTCTGTCATTTAGATAGTATCAATGCTATTATAAATCTGTAAAGAACTGCTACTTTTCCACTGATATCTTTTAAAAGAGGTTTACCAGGTAAATGTACCACGTGTTGTGCTACTTAATGCGGTGAAAGATTACTACGGTTGTTTATTTGATACCCCTCATTCATTGTGTCAAAACTAGTCTAGTTTACAAATTGAATTTAAAATGAGGGATTCTGTTGGTCATAGCACATTAATAGTGTTTTTTTTTTAATATAGTGGCAGTTACACCTACACCACACCACCACCAATAGCTGTAAGCTACAACAATGCTATCTTCTGAGATACAGGCTACAACCTAGTTCAGAAGATAGAGTCACCATTTATCAGATCAAATTTTATCACCAAACTATGTACTGCCGCCAACTGCCGCACATAATCTATATATATAAAAGAAAGTCGTGTTAGTTACACCATTTATAACTCAAGAACGGCTGAACCGATTTGGCTGAAAATTGGTGGGGAGGTAGCTTAGAACCGGGAGAAGGACATAGGATACTTTTAAAATATTTTCGAGGGCAAAATTTTATCGAGGGCGAAGCCGCGCGGGGCAGCTAGTATTGTATAATTTACCTTTTAGTAAGTTATTTGTATTATACCACTACTGATGATGTGAAATTGGTGAAAAAGAAACATTTTTTTTTTCATTTTAATTTTTTTTTTCGCAGTAACAGTTCCCAATCTTTTTTGATCACGGAACTGTTTTGTTAAGCAAAAATAGTAGGGTTCACTGCCTTACTGAATCATCGGCAAAAGGAGTTTTCGGATTTTACGGTGCAAAATTTTATTAAGCACGTTTCGAAAAAATTGTTTTTGGAGTAGTTGTTAGTTAAGGTAAACGAAGCGAACAAATATACGTTCAGCACATTTAAAAAGATTTGCCACCTCAAATCCAAAGTCGTTACAAGATTTCACGCTACCCAATCCGTTGGCTCTGATAGTACACTAGAATAATTTACGGCATTAAATAATTCCGAATCCCAGCTAAATCACGCTATGATTTGCAGTACACGGTTTAATTCATCTTCATGTCTCTCTCACACATTGGAAATATGAATAGGAGAGAGGTATTGGAGGTGTAATAAATCTAGTGGGTTCGTTACATAAGGACATTTGCCTGGGGCTATCATGGGAGCACAGAAGATACATAGATTATTATGATTTGTGACCGGTAGCCATTCGCGTTTAATGCGCTTACTGGTCATCCTCTATTTTGTAGTATTATAGTTGACGAGAATCACTAAGGGACTTCACACGTGCACACCTTTTGTAGCCAATATTAAGTTGGACACCCCTAAAAACTCGCATCCAGAAAATAACAAACAGTTTAATTTAGATTAATTAATTTATTTTTTATTTTTTTGACTAGTTTAATTTAAGATTCAATTTGTATATTTTTCTGTAAAAAAAGATAATTCCTTATTTATCAGATTGAAGTCTATTCGTATTAAAGGTGATTGAAGAGCAAGCTTAAGAAGGAAACAACACAAATAAATAAAATAATCTGCACCAAAATAGTGGTAATTAGACGCTATAGCTAACGACAAAATTACTATTAAGTTTTTGCCATCTTACCATCTCGGCTAAACATGGCTAAGATTTCATAGTTCTTAGAAGTAGACCAAATCAGACGTAGTTATTTTTAAATTTGATTATTTTTATAGCATTTAGCTATGCTTAGCAAATTATACTAAGAAACAGGTGTGCAGTAAGGTCGCAGGTTCAAATCCTGCCGGTCCCATATCTTTTTAACTGTTTCTTAGTATGTAGTTATTTTTTCCATGATCAGATAAACGAACTACCATGAGACCATACATCAACTTCGACTAAGCAGAGCGTGTCCATGTTATGAGTATATTATTCTTCTACAGGCCGATAACTCAGACTCCGACATTCCAATCGTGTGTTGAAATCATCGAGATTGATTAAGAACTACTTGGCAAGAGCTTCTTGCACGCAAGTGGCTATTGGGTATTGTAAGACGGTGAAATAATGGTTATGTAACGTTTTTATGTCTTTGGATAGAAAGCTCTATTATTTGAAGTGTAAGTGGGTATATTGACGCCTTAATTATAAAGCAATTGTCATGAGCAAGTAGCTACTTCAGTCATTACTGAACCAAAAATGACCAAAATTTTAAATTATATCTTGCGACTGAACCAAATGTCAAATAAATTCAGTTCTGACAATGACTGTTCAAAGCAAAGAGCACTTAATGAGAGGAAATGAAAGCAAGTATCTGACAAAACTTGCCGTGCAGCGAGGAGGTTAGATTTTTTCGGGTCTATATATATAACTAGTTTTATATGACGTGCAAGAGCAACGCTCTTCCACATTTGGTAGCGGGGGACGCCTGACAACAATTAGTTCTTTTGGTTTTACTATCGAAGGTTCAAAATGTTTAGAAGACGGCAGAATTTATGACTATGGTGGTATTTCGTAAATCATTTTCAAGAACAGTTTCGTCGATAACTTGATAACAGATTTAAAAAAATAAAAGAAAACCCTTTTACTTTTCTTCTAACAGAAAACTCCGACCCGTTAATTTGGAAATCCTGTCGGCGATTTCCCTTTCTTTAACACTTAATGTAGTGTTTCAGTGGAAAACAATGTCCGATTGTTTTGAGGGCCAGAGCGGAGTGTGGTGCGGGGTGGAGGGTCGCCGGGTCAGGGACCTTAGAGCATAGATGCATTGTTCGGCAAATGCATCCGCAACAAAATACATTAATATCCAGAAGATCAACTCTGTAATAATCTTGTAAGAATCATTAAATACGCTTTTATTTAGAGTTAATAGAAGAATCAGGCAGTAGAGCCGGACTTGCATTTTGTAAAGTCATCCCCGCGTTCCATATTTATATATTGTACTTATAGCCCAGGGTAGATCCCTTAAAAAATGATAAAAAGTCAAAAAAATAATAGTAGGATAAAACCCATTAGAAAAGGAGGAGAATATTATAAAAATTTAAGGAAAAATAATTTACGGGCGATCTGAGGTCGGGAAGAGGGGGAGGGGGGGGTTTTAAGGGTAAAAAACGTATTTTCTCGATTTCCGGCAAAACTAAAAGTCCTATGGGAAAAAGTCGAATGGCAAAGTTGTTGGTAATAAAAAGATCTAAAACTTTTGTATTTACTTTTTTTTCATATAACCTCAAAATTTATGTGAAAAATTCAAAAAACCAAGTTTTTGGTTTTTTATTTTTATCTTTTACAAACAAAAATTTTTTTTTCACAAAATTTGGTGAAAACTTACCTTTTTATGTCCCAAATATGCTGTAATTTATTTGATTAGAAATATTTATTTTTCACCTTTTTTTTTAAATAATGGGTCATTCTTCTAGAAACGTTTTTTAAGCGGCAACGCCTTAAAAGAATATAAATTGAAAAGTCAGCAAGCCACTTTTTTTTTCGGGAAAATCTTTCATCTTCTCCTATTTGGGTTATTAATTATTATTCGATTATCTATATATTTAATATCATAAAAAAATTAAAACACCCCCATTCTTTGATTTTCGTGGAGTGTCCCAAACCCCGATCCAGTTACTTAGTAAATTATATATTTTAAACTAAACGGTACATACTTATCAAAAATAAAACATAAAGTCCTAAGAAGTTGACAATGCTATGAAAAATAAAATCATAGTCCTTAAATAATTACATTAAATAAAAAAAATAAAAATGTAACTGTCCCGGGGTAGTTACTGATTTGCGTGGATCATTGTAAATTCACTTGTACATCCCTAACTTCGCGGCCCGATGTTGCCTCATCCTTATTCATGTTATAAACTAGCCGCGCTCCGGCGGCCGGGCAGAGTGCTTGTATGACAACGCGTTGAGATTCCGAAAAATTGAGGTAAGAACTTCGTTTCGTGGGTATGGTTTCTCAAAACTTTGATTTGCGTGGTACAATTTTCTCCGGTGTCTGTGAATTTTTTTATTGAATTAAATATTGTAACTAACAAATTTATGGTAACGTAACTTATATTCAAAACACAGTACGTTTGCTTAAAAGGTTTTTATATATTTTCAGAATAAAATATTTATTTTGATTTCCGTGGTCGTGATTTACGTGGTTTACGTGGTAGTTTAGACCCACGTAAATCAATTATTAACCATGCAAGTGAAATAACTTTGAGTTTTGTAATAGTATGGTATGAAAATACTTTTTTATTACTTTAATTAAATATAAATTTGTTTAAATCAGACTTAAAATGACAAAGCTGATGAGGTTCTGATTTTGTCAGTACCTAATAATAATATAAATAGTATCAGATTAGCTAAAATTGTAATAAATTATTTATTAGACCAAAATGCCATTAACAAGAGAGGAAAAATTAGAAAGAAAGAAGCTATCTGAAAGAAGAAGAAGAGAGAGGCCTAAAATAATGAAGAGTTGAAGGCCCAAAACCGGGCAAGATATTATAAAAGAAAAGCTGAAGAAAAAAATATTTAGTATTCATGACTTAAACCGTCGCGAACAAAAAGCTAGACGAGCGAAAAGTCGAATAAGTGCCCGAAAATATAACTTGAAGAAAAAAAGTCAAGCTAAACATTGTCTTAATGAAAAACTTAATAAGTTTTTCAATAATATAAAAGTACCGGAAATTCCCGTGATCCATGGAAGAAACTTCAACTCCATATCTTTTGACTGATTCTATTATAAATAAAGCTTTAAAAAATCGATTTCTGTGTTAGTTACTTACTTATGCGTTTACCTGATGACTTAATGACTTATTTGAGAAAGTTACATTTAAAAAAAATCATTATCGTTGAGTGTTTTGTGATTTGCGTGGCATCAATTTTTTTAAACTCGATTATACATGTAAATATATCGCTCATTGAGGTGCCACTTCTATAAAAAATGTTACTTTTACGTATATTTTAAGAAACTGATGCCGATTTAAGATAAATATTAAATTTAAAAATTGCCACGCAAATCACCAAAGAATGCCTTGCTCGAAGAAGCACCCTAATATCGATTTTTTACCCTTATTTTCGATCGGAAATTCACCCGTCAAAATATCAGTTTTTTTCAAAAAATTGGTATGTTTTTTGTTCGTTGAAATGTCTTCTTTCTGATGGTGAAAAAATATATATATGTTACTATAGTAAATCTTCACAGAAAATGCAAAACAAAGATCGTAAAAAACTATTAATATATAATTAATATATACACTATATACAATTTTGAGCTATTTACAAACAAATAAGTTAGTAAAATTAATATTTTATCAATGTAACATGTAATCTTACGTTTTTCGAGTAATTAAAGTGTAAATTTTAATAAATAACTCAAAATTGTATATGTTAATTATATATTAATAGTTTTTTTCGATCTTTGTTTTGCATTTTCTGTGAAGATTTACTATAGTAACATATATATATTTTTTCACCATCAAAAAGAAGACATTTCAACAAACAAAAAACATACCAATTTTTTGAAAAAAACTGATATTTTGACGGGTGAATTTTCGATCGAAAATAAGGGTAAAAAATCGATATTATTAAAAAAAAAAGGTGAAAAAATAAATATTTCTAATCAAATAAATTACAGCGTATTTGGGACATAAAAAGGTAAGTTTTCACCAAATTTTGTGAAAAAAAAATTTTTGTTTGTAAAAGATAAAAATAAAAAACCAAAAACTTGGTTTTTTGAATTTTTCACATAAATTTTGAGGTTATATGAAAAAAAAGTAAATACAAAAGTTTTAGATCTTTTTATTACCAACAACTTTGCCATTCGACTTTTTCCCATAGGACTTTTAGTTTTGCCGGAAATCGAGAAAATACGTTTTTTACCCTTTAAACCCTCTTCCCGACCTCAGATCGCCCGTAAATTATTTTTCCTTAAATTTTTATAATATTCTCCTCCTTTTCTAATGAGTTTCATCCTACTATTAATTTTTTTGGTCTTAAAAATTAACGGCACTGGGCTATTACCTACATAGTCGGAATAAAATAGAATAAAGTACTAAGACAATATGGAACTTCTGCCCAAGATAATACCACAGTATAAATATGTAAACAGTATAGAAACTAAGCCTATTTCATAAAATAATTACCTACGCTCATTGACTACATAAAAAAAGGCAGGACTGAGTCTCTTGAAACACTTACTGAAGCACCCTTAGTAAGTCACACGTACACACAGAACACACACATTGACACAATAGTAAGTCAATCGCCCGCCATTACGCTTTGGACTGTGCTGTTGCTCGGATGTTCAAGTAAAATAATTAAAAATGCCGTCTTGTGTTGTGAAAAGCTGCCGAAACCATAGCGCCTCGACAAAAAAAAACCAGGAGATCACTTTTCATAGGTAAGCAAGTAATATATTCAGCTTATTGCCGAAATTATATCGTTTTCGTAAAAAAATATACCAAAACTATCAGTGTTGACAGTCAATAAATATTTTCATTTACCCTGAATTTGGGTAAATATATTTTAGTAGTATAGTTTTTTAGTAAAGTATTAAATACATTTAGTATAAATTATTATTCTATGTTTTATAGATTTCCTGCTGCAAACGACGCATGAAAAAATTATTGGATAAAAATAATTAGAAACTGCAGAAATGATAACAGTTGGTATCCATCAAAATATAGTGTAGTCTACACAGTATACACTTCGAGGAAATTGATTTATATAAAACAAAAGGTGGACTTATTCGCATTATCAGCTTTTCCGTACCAAAAAAGTTATAATAATAGTATATTGTTTTAAATAAAGTATTAAATTAATAAATAACAGTACTTTAATCTAAAACTTTTTATTTCTTAGTTTAGTTTATTATTATTTTTTTATTTTTTTTTAATTTGTCTATATTTATTTGAAATATTGAAAAATCGCATGTAAGTGAATCTATGCTTCGTGATTGTTGGTTTAGTTTAACTTAGATATTATATTTGTTGACGTTTTCAAGCACTTTCTGATAGGTTATGTAATGAAGAATTTTTGTTTTTTATTTTTTTGATAACTGCCATAACTTATCCTACTATCCGATTTCGGCTCCAGGTCCTAAACTGGGACACCCTGTATATCACTAAAGCATCTTCACCATCTAAGAATCAGGAAGCGCCGTAGGAGTCGTAATTTTAAAATATTTTCCAAAAACTGGGTAGCTGCACTAAAGCATCTTCGCTGCCTTGCGTCAGGAGTGCCCAGAGCAACGAATTTTGTACATATTCCCCTAATAAAAACAAACAACTTCCAGCTGCAGGCCCGCATCGACTGCTAGAAATATAAAATCAACTTTGTTTCGAAATTCAAACATAAAGTTGTTTTATATTGTTTGGTTTTTGGCCACGGTAGTATAAAACTACCTATATCATGTTTGATGGTAAAAAGCAGCAAATAAAAAAATATAAGAACTAAACCTCTAAAATATTTATTTAAATTATTGTAAAAATGTGGGTTTTATTTCTCATGGCTGGTAACCCCTAACACACGCACACATAAACAGACCGCCGCCATTTTGGTGCTTCCATCATTTTATAAGTGACATTCTCTCCTGCTTTTTTATGTACTCTATGCCTACGCTCTATTGAAGCTATAGGGTTGACACTTTCAAACTTTTTTGATATTGACTTTTTATGAAAAAAAAAAGTGTTTTTAGTGATCATTCAATCGTATTGGAATAACTAGTTTACAAATAAAATTTAAATATGTAATCTCAGAGCATCGGTTAATCTCAACAAAATACGATTCACAGTTTAATATTGACACATAACAACTTGTAGATCTTTGTTTATGTTTTGTAGATATTTATCTAAATATTACAGCAAGCGGCGTACAAAATGCAATTTAACATAACATTACAAATTAAAATAAAAGAGAGGGCTAAAAGGGTAAAAGTTACAAATTATTTACTGAAAAATACTTTCGTCTGCTACGACAGGTACGAAATTCTTTATTATTAAATTTAATTGTGTAAAAAATTCTCATTCTTATAGTTAACAGCTTTTTAAAATAAACAAGGACAGGGTACTATAAGTGATTATGTCCAATTCTTTGTAAATGAACAATAACGAAAAATTTCATCCATTTCCTCGACATATTGAACAAAATCATCTGGTGGTCGGCGAAATTTTAAACGTGATCACTCGCTTCCACGCGGCACTCGCTACTGAGAGCACCGCGACAATCGCTTAGGGGTCTCGTCGGTGTCCATGTTTATGTGTGCGTGCCGTTTCGAACGTTTGTAGGCAGTTTCCGTACTGTTTGTACATATTTATACTGTGATAATACTGTATTATGCAGCTTCTGTCCATAGCTACTGTGCGCAGTTGCACTCAAAAATAGTAAGCGCAAAAATGAAGACATTATTATATAAAGACCAGTTCAATAGACGAAATATGTACTCTTACAATAAACAGATTTATTTTGACTGTACAACCTACACAACAAATTATGTAAATGTTTTAAGAAAAACGACTCTTAAACGTATCAATTTGTATATTGATTGCTCTATTAATTTTAAGATAATAATTGGTTTGTGTCATGAATATAAATCAAATGGGCGCAGTTAAGGGCCTTTTGGGAGAGTCAAAGATTTATAGACATGTACAACAACATAATTATATGGTATTTGTTTAAACAATATTGTGACGTTACCTTTAATCATGGCATGATTTGTGTGTGTTAACATATTTGTTCAAACTGATTTAGTACTACTACAGGACTGATATAGACCAACAGACCAATACATACATTATACAGTTTGTGGCAATGTAATGTAATATCCATTTTTTTTACAATTATTGTCACTTTAAATAGGTATATTAAAAATATTAGATCCACAATACATTTGAATCGGTCATTTCAAAAACTTACTAAATTAGTCACTAAATTTGATTTTTTGAGGACTGAATAAAAACTGTCTCATAAATAAACGAGTTTTATTTTATTGGACTTCTTTTATGCTTAATTTAAGTGGTAAATAATTAAATTAATTAAGGTAATTAATTAAAACAAATAATTAAAAACTGTTCTTGAATTATGTTGTTTATAGCCAGAAATAAGGTATTGTAGTTATCATATTTTTATTGCTAATTATTGAAAATTACATTTAGAAATAACCTCATTAACATTTTCAATTAATAATTTGACAACTTTTAATATCTTTAAGGCACATAGTCGTATTTTCTATAATTTTCATCAGAATTATTTTCAACATTTGCTGTTAGCCAGTTAAAAATATTGTTAGAAAATGGCATTATGCTTTTCCAGAATGCTATCTCGGATCTCATAAGTCACTATCTAATGTAGTTTTTGTAATGAAATTCTTTTACACGGTATTATTTCAAGAAGAAGGATTGAAAAGACTCATGTAGTTTTTACCCAAAATACGCATCACCCGTTAAGAAACCATTATCAGCAAAAAAGGCATGATGGAGGAAAATATAACTTGTAAGGTTTTTGAACTGACCTATTCTTTATGTATCAAATTGATTCATTTCTGAGTTATGATCAGTAATTGAACGTCTACCGGTTGACCCGAGATGCGGTCAATCTAATTTATGATCGTCTCGACGAGACTGCCAAGTGCCAAACCTTGATGCAAACTTCAAGGAGAGTTTGTTATTTTTTTTTATTTTTTTTATGGTGGATAGGCACGCGTTTGACCACGATCTCACCTGATTGATATTAAGGATAGAGCAGCACTATCATCTTTCTTTGAACCTACCGCCAAATAGATCTGATAAATTGAGTTGATACTACTGTTTCGATTTCGTATTAGCATAAGATTCTAAAGTTACTGACATTTTTTTTTTAATAGTTTACTAGAAATTTGCAAAAACAAATTACTGGTATATTTGCTAACCCCCTCCAGCTAAGCTTATTTTGCTTGTGTTAGGAAGAAGTTCACGTCCGTGGTGTAATGGGCAGGATTTGAACCTAAGACCTCCCGATTGTAAGGCCAATGCCAATACCATCTTGATCCTCAGATAAACATGTGCCGACATGTAGAGTATCTTAACTATCAGGTAGACTATATATCGCCGATGCTTGCACATTGCACACCTACAAGATAAAAAAAAATGTTTTGATACCATCTTTATCTATATATATAAAAGGCTTTGTCCTGACTGACTTAGTATCAACGCACAGCCTAAACCATAGGTCGTAGCGATTTGAAATTTGGAGGGTGTATTCTTTACAAGATTTTATCGTGCAATAAGAAAGGATTTTTGAAAATTCGGCCTCTAACAGGGTGAAAAGTGGGACGAAAGTTTGTATGGAAAAGCGTTTGTAGTAATTATGAGGCTCGATCAATTTCAAAAATGGAACTTTGTTTAGCAATCGTGTGACAATGAGATGTTGACATGAAGTTTCATATAAAAAGGATTTTATGTCAGTGTAAACTTTTTAATTGTCATTTAGGCCTCTTTGTAATTGTTTTGTTTAGTAGAAACCAACTTTAATGTAATGGAAGATGTGTGATGTAAATTATAAAAAAATATTTAAATAGGGTTTAAACTATCATTTTGATGTGCTATAGTCAGGTGGCAAACATGCCCAAGGTTTAGCTGATGGTAAGTTAGAGCATCAACTGCGCAAATTATACAACATACACTTTTGACGGATGGACTATTTAATATTAAATATAATCTACAATAAAGCCCGACACGTGCGTTTATTTAAGTTTGACGATGCCGAAGGTCTTACTAGGCCTGAATCATCGGTATTCTCCATTAAAATAGTGCAGTGTTAACATAATAAGATGCGTTTTTGGGAAACAACGTGCGTTCACTCACATACTAAAATGGTCAGTCAATGAGATCGCAGAGGCAGGTCCAGGACCCCATCGCAAATAAACGCCAAGCTGCAAGACGCATTATATCTATTTTTTATCCGTCAAGACAATTGACATGAGATTCGGACAGAATTCAATGACATCTTCGACCGAACTCTGTCCGAATCTCTAAGTACTTTAATTATAATAATTCTAAAAAGGAGAACGTCACAGTCATGTCACGTTATTTATTGTGTAAGTATAAACTTTTTGGTAGTCATTCGGTCTCCTTGAGTGTACGTTGTAAGATATTTAAAAAGTTAATACTACGTTCCAAATTATGAAAAAAAGGTCATAATATAAAAAAAAATAGAATAAATTCAAATCTGTGGTATAGTATAAGGGCCTTTCTACACGAGTGACTTTTTGCCACGGTCAATTCCAAAACATTTAGACATTCGTACCGACATTCAATTTTTAACCCCCTACATAAAAACTACTATACTTTGTCCATTCCTTTATTTTCTTTTTGACAGATCACGCCTATGAATTACCGTTTTTTTTGTCAGATTAATGTACTACAATAATAATGTACTTTATTGACAAGCGGCACTTTTTAGGGAAGTTCACTGTTAGTAACAAACAACCACAGACTATAAATCAAATCGTGAAATGAAATAAATCGATCATTATGAAAAAGAATAATTTGACTTTTTTTTGTGTATTGTCTGTATTTTTATAAAAAAAAAATTATATTAATAGTATCATGATTCCATGAATAATTATTTGCAAGAAATCAAGTCGAAATCTTGGAATTAAAAATGAAAATGTAAACAATGGTAACTAGGAAGTCGTCATAGACTAAGTATGTGACATTATTATTATATTATTATTTTGTATATTTATTTCATCTAATAAAAACTACTAATAAACGAATAATTAATAATGAACTAAACCATTTCGATGTAATTAATCGATTGAAAGTTCTTCGTAGACAACATCGATTATCATTTCAAATCGAATCGGTAACGTGTGAAGGCATCCCTAAATGTAATCTGTCAAAAAGAAAATAAAGAAATGGACAGAGTATAGGTGTTATTAGTTAGACGTGTCTGTATGTGTGTGTGAGTCTGCCTGTGACATCGTAACTCGCGAATGGATGAACCGTCGTGATATTTTTACTTAGAATTTATTCGTTCAGTGATAGATATTTTTAATCGACAACTTTTAATCGCGAGCAAAGCCGCGGGCAAAAGCTAGTCCAATATAAAATGATTCTGGAATGCTAACAGATTGATGTTGGCCAAGCGAAACTGCTCCATTAAATTTAAAACTATCGCTCTAATCACTTATTGATGACCACAGTGAATATCAAATTGATTGCTACATAGAATAACAATCGGGTTAGAAAACAGTTGTTACAATTTATTCCGGTGACACGGGCCAGTTCGTGTCACAGATACAAAATGAATGGGCCCTGTGCCCTACGGCAGGCAGCCAATGAGCGGTTGTCATTACATTAGAGGTGTGCCAACAAGATATTCGAGTATTAGTACTAGTTAAAAAGATTTGAACAAGAAATCGAATCGTGAATCTCACTACCAATTATTCGTATGTATTAACAAATAATTATCATATTAGGTATAATCGAAAATAATAATTTAAAGGTTCCCGCTTTAAGTCCAAAATTTGTTTCGACTGTTCTTGGTATAAGATTGCTAAGCATGGCTAAATGCTATGTATATATCAATGAGAAATAATAATTACTCGTAAAAACCCCTCCAGCTAATCAAAATTTGTCGATGTTAACAGGAAATTTTACATTAGTCGACAGATGGTCGAGTTTGAACGCATGGCCTTGCCTGATGCCTGGAAACAGCCTGAAAGTCGTGCATTTTCAATCCGAATACAAAGTCAGGGTTGCTGCACACATATTCCATTACTTTAGACATGCAGCGTTCATCTAAGTTAAATGACAGTTGAAGCCAACAGATAAAGCAAAAGCCAAAACGACATGCAACATGTTGACCCGAATATGTGTGTAGCCAACCTTAGAGTGCCATGTCTTCATGTTTCAGGTATCCGAATAGCGAGTACAATACCTACTCGAGTATCTTTACCTCGGCAGTTTGGCACATCTCTAGTGGTCTGTAATCATGTGTGTAAATTGTAGGGCTATTTAGGAAAGTAACAGGAAACGCTTGGCCGAGAATAAAAAAGCACACGTGCCAGTGTAATTGGTATTACGAAATAACATTAGTACTGAGGTACACGCTTTTTGCTCTATTAAGTGTTGTTTACAACTGTGTAATGTGCTTCCGCAGGCCCTGATGAAAGTAAAAGAGTTTTCTGATTTGTGAGTGTCTACACTTCAGTTTTTTTTTAAGGCGTGTTCTTAGAAAGCAAAAGAGCTTAGTCCTCTTGATGCTAATATAATGGTATATAACTACAGTCAAGGTCGGACTGGTCAATGGCACATTCATGGTGGCGATCGCTAGCTGGGCCCCCTCAGGTCCTCTCCCCGCTGTATAAGCAAATTGCTAGTTTGTACAGCCCCTCCCCCTAAGCGTATGCACAGAATCCAAGGCCCTCTGTGGGATGCCATTCAGGCCCTTAACACCCCGTCCGCCCCTGACTAGAGTCAATGAACATGTGCACAACCTTTAGGTGATGCTGAGACGACAAGTGGTAGGTGCAAGAGCTGAGAGTTGGTTGGAAACTAGAACCATTAAAATAACTCAATCTAATACATTAAAATTTAAATTATTGCAATACAAAATACTTAACATAAACTATTTAGAATATATAAATAATATATAGATCTATATATACACGATTCTAATATACACAAATACAATCATACCTAAATATTTATAAATATTATATGTATATATATAAAGACGTTGTTTTAACTATGTTTGAGTTAACTTTGCCAATTTATTAAAGAGGTGATCACGCACTTTAGTTTTAAACACATAACGGTTGGTGGACATCCTGATTTCTAAGGGGAACGAATTCCAATATCATTTGGCGACAGATTTATTTATTGGTGAGACAATTAGTACAGCTATTTACCTTCCCACGAGCTCGAGTCACTAAAACTCTCCAGTCATCAAACTGATGTCTTATCTTAGTCATTTCCATCAGAAATCATTGCTCAACTTTTACCATTTCACTTTATTGATCTTATATTGGTTACAATAATTTGATGGAATAGTCCACACGTATCTTGCAGTCATATTACGCAGTCTTGGAGATGAATAACACCGCCTGACATGATTTAGTGCACTGTCAATACTAAAGCTGCTATAATACGTTATTACGGTTCTACTTTCATTGCCACTTATCTCTAATCTGCCTGCAAGGGTTATACATATACATATATCTATCTACTTTATAGGTTGGGCACGTCTGCCAAAAGACTGATAGCTGTTAAAGTAAACGAGCCCAAGAAAGGAAACCGTAAGATAGGAAGATAGGACACCCCTCACCAGGGTGGACAACGACCTGAAGAACGTCGCTGGAGGGGACTGGAAGGCGAAGGACAAGAAAGTTTAATGATGACGATGAATCTTATAAATTTTAATCAGCAAAGAACTGACCTTACACAGTGTATGTAGTAAACGGGCTGGTAGTTCACCTGATGGTTTGGATATTTACGAGACGTGGGCTGTAGTGGTCACTATAGCCCTCGAAAATCCGACTACGATTGAGCACTGTCTCCAATTTCCATTTCGATTTTCTTCCTCTATTCATAATATTATAATTTTATACCCCGTCAATTCGTCAGTAAGCGGCGCGTAGTATCATCACATAACTGTACAGTGCCATTGACATTCATGGTAGTCATCGGGTCGATTTATGGTACGTCACGGCTATTGATAAAAGGGCCATTGATTACGTTGTTCGTTGAAAGTTCAAAGTGCTTGATTAGGGGCCCATATAGTATACAGTGGACCATATATTTAGTGCCCCAACAACAAACATATGACTGGTTTTAAAATCCTCTTATTTATTTTTATTTTATTTAACAATTTATGAGAACACAAGAATGGTTAGAAGGACAAACACAACATAGAGAGCAACAAGAACAAAGGTACTGCTTTCTTCCAGCAGACCCGCGAGAGGAGATCGTAATAACAATGAAAAAAGAAATAAAACAATTTTTAGTGCTCCAACAACAAACATATGACTGGTTTTAAAAGCCTCTTTTTTTTTAGGTATATCACCCGAAATATCCGGAAGATTTAATATCGACATCAAGCAATTGACAATTTTGTAATCATGCGGAGCATTATTGCCAAACTGATCGCTGCCAACTAACAGAACAAAGGGGCCAACTATTAAACAATACAATACGCGTTCTGGTTACTTTAAATACTACTTCATGCAGGTGTCTTCCGGATATGCAAGGGCCAAATGAATCGACCATAGACATAGAGTATAAATATATTAAAAACCGACTTCAATTACTAATAATGCTTATAAAATAAAAACTACTAGAAGAATCACGCGAATCGGTCTATTAACCGCGACGTAATCGATGTACAGTGGGCCAACGAGTTAGGTATGCAGGGCAAAAACTTTTAAGTAATAGTAAAAACTTATTACACGAGTTATGAAAAAGCGAGTTACATATCAGTATAGTGGGTATATTACACTTATTGAATATGTAATTCACACATGCATACATAGAAAAAAAACATATCGGCCGAATTGAGAACCTCCTCCTTTTTGGGAAGTCGGTTAAAAAGGTGTAATTTTACCGATTTTAGACATTGGTGCTTGCCGCTGTCATCTTCCATCGAAACTAATGACATTTTTAAAAATCACGAAAACCATATAACTGATAGGATAGGTAAAACGTGATCAAACTAAAAAACACTTCTACTACTACTCTTTTTTAACTGCCTCGATGGTCTAGTGGTTAGCGTATGCGCTTCTGACGGTGAGGTTAGGGTTCGATTCCCGGTTCAGGCAAAGTGTTATTTGTGAACCTTTCGTCCTTCCGTCAGTTGGAATTGTACCCGATGGATGGCAATAGGCTCACCCGCTATCCCATGGAACCTAAACATAGCAGGTGAAGTGTGGGTGTTGTACACCTCTGCCACACGCTTCTGGGTAATATAGGCGTGATGTTATGTTATCTTATGTTACTACTCTTTTATATATGGATAAGATAAATAAAAGATTATTTAAAAATGATGAGATTCAATCATTCAGATCCAACTTTAAGTGCTTTACATACACTGTTCAATATACAAGACATCCGGTTAAGTCAATAAAATGTAGGCTAGTGTTTACAAATAAAATCAAATCAAATCAAATCAAATCAAATCAAATCATTTATTTCCATGGGCCCCAAGGGGCGCTTGAACACGTCAAAACAAACATCAAAGCACAAAAAATATAAAATTAAAATAAAACTTAGCTAACATGATTTGAGATTGACTTTAATTCAACTTAGAGAATTGAATTAAAATCAATCCAAGTACCAGCTCCGATGGGTATTGCATCATGAGAAGAGCTGGTGAGAAACTCATGTGCACCATCTTTTCAAATAATTCATACAATATTTGTTTGTTTTTTGACAATAATTCTATATGTAAGTTATAGCAACCAAAACAACATTATAGCTAAATATTATTTTATGGAGAAAATAAACTTAAATATAGAAATGCAATTAAATTATTATAAATAAATCCATAGTATATAAGGTTGCAATATCTTACACTTCAAGCAGAAAATAAAGGAGTAAAAACAATGTGTGTATACTACTGTATATATAAGGGTTTCAGAACAGACAAAAAAAAATATTTATATACTAGTAACAAAAACTATTTATACTACAAAAATATGAAAATTAAAAAATTTTAAAATGTACACACAGATTGCCTTTACTTAACAATATTTGAAATAACATGCGAACAACGACGAAACTATGCCTCTGACAAACAGACGGTCGTGGTGAAACTAAAAGGATTCTCTGTTGGTACAACGGAAGCCTAAAAACGAAAGCGTTAATTAGCCATCATAATAATATGTATTAATTAATCAATGCAATGTAGCAGATTTGTATAATAACTAAAAAGTGAAAAATAATATTTTTCGAAAAATATGGCACAGAGCGCCCCACGCTTTTTACCATTTTCAGCTTATATTAGGAATTATTTTTCACTTTTTAGTTACTTATTTTGTACTTTTTAGTTTGGTTTATTTATAAGAGCGTTTTTTTTTTTTTTAATTTTTTTTTTTTTTATTATTTGTTTTATCGAATTATTGCATTGTCATCGATCTTTGACAGGTGTGCAAAATTTTAATGAAATCTGTCCGTTTAAAGTGGGTCACAATCGAGTCCAAAGGGGTCGGTTACATACATACATACAAACAGGTAATATAGGAAGCTAATATAAGCGTGTTAAAAACAAGTTTCAGTAAAGCTAAATAACCAGGCGCTTCAAATGCCCACATCTAATAAATTGAATATCTTAGGTGCAATTAGCTTCATTCATCATAAAGTTACAAGGCATCGGCGGCAGATTGCGAAGTAATTCAGTAATAAATTACACATTGATATCTGTAAATGTAACGGTGGTGCCATTAAAGACCACTTGTTTAAAATGGACGTATAGAAGTTATTCCTAGTTTTACACATTTTTTTATATTGTCTCCCCAAGGATGGAACCACCCCGAGGAGCAGTTTATTGTGCTCTGCTGTTTAATACAGAGTTTTTCATACAAGTTACAGTTGATACAGGGTTTATAAAATTACATTACATTATTGATTTTTTAATTTATTCGGTTATTTATGTATCTGTGATATATATTGTGTGTGTCAATGTGTAAGTGTACAGTGTTGCATGTGGTGAATATTAGGTGTTGTTGCATTTTTTACATACTACCTATAATGGAGCCTTAAGAGTAAACTCCCGAGCGCCGTGTTTTTATACTAACGTAATATGGGTTTAACTTTTTTAATACTATTAAGTTATCTATTTTTATAGTCAAATCTTATCTAAAACACTAAAATTCATTTTTGTTCGTGATCATTTGTAATCATTATTTTTTTTTTATACTTATTCATTTTATTATTCATTTAATATAATGCAGAGGAATTCTACGACACCTTTCCTGTAATTTTGTAAATAGTTATTTGTTATTTTTTTGTAACTTGTATATTAAAACTTTTCTTTTTAATATATTATATAAATAAATAATCATAAATTGAGTTACATATAAACTGTTTTTTATAATATTTTTTATTTTATATTATTAAAAATGGGCGCCATCAAACATGCATTTAACTGTTTTAGATATGATTTGTCTATAAAAATAATTAATAACCAGAAATTTTAAAGACTCGTCCAAGTAAAACGTTAAAATATAGCGATGGTGCTTTTTCCTTTGATCTTTGCACAAAAGCTATACCACTGGTGAAGAAACTACTAGAAATCACAAATATACGAGGAGTTCTCAACAACCACCGTAAGATTACGGTTACACGAACTATTTTCATTAAAATAGGGCGAGCCGTTGAACATTATAAGAAACATATACGTTTATTATATTCCAAAACTATAACTATATAGTAAAATACTGTATTGTTTAGTACATTACCAGCCAAATACATAAATCCTAAGTCTTAAGTTCGTTCCTTTGGAGACATTCGAAAGGTCAACAAAATTTATAGACTAAAAATTAAACAACAATTGAGGATTAAGTTACATGATCGAATCTCAGCAGAAAACCGTCGAGGCGAACAAAGTCATTATCATAATATTGGTTTCGCTCTTAGATGAAGTTGACTTTCCTTGGACCATTGGACGAATGGTACATTTTCTTTGGAGAGGTTTACGATTGTCGGCTGGGACTAGACCCGTTACCAAGAGAGAATACGCAAAAAATACTGAATCACCCACAAGATGCATTTTAGTCCGCATCTGAATAGATATAATTATCCTAGTAATGTATGTCTCTTTTCTATCTCTATTTTCCTATTTGCTTCAATGGTTTAGTCGTTAGCGTATGCCTCCACTGATCGGTTTAGGCTTCGATCGCAAAAATGATATTTAGGATTTTTCTGTCAGAAACATCTCAGTATTGAGCCCGGTAGCAGGCTATAGGCTCTTCCTCAATGTCATGAGACCTAAATGTTGAGGTGAAAGAGAGTGAGGAATATATTCGCATCAACATTTTCTCGGTTTATTTAATAAATCACTCCATAACTCGTTCGTTCCACAGAAAGAGTTTGCAAATAGAAAATATTAGCTTTAGAATCGTGCTTCCAAATTTGAAATCATTTTTTACAACAAAAACTAACTTTGTAAAATCAAAATTCAAATTGCACGCATTCTCTTTTTAAAAATGATGAATTAAAATATGTTTTCAAATTCGGAAGCACGATACCATAGAGAATATCTTCTATCTAATATATACAAATAGTTTAGATTAATAATATTACATAATATATTCTATAAGATTAGTTCAGTGACCAGCCTCTAAGCACTTTCAAATAATGTCAGCATATCACTTTACAACCTCTGTACTTCAATGTATATACAACAGAACAAAACACACAATATATCAAATTAATTACTGCGTCAAAGCGTCTTTGTGACACAAAGTGGCTTCAAAGGAGGAACGAAAGTCACAGGTGGGAAATAATCTAGCGTTCTCATTTACACAGGGATCTCAAGAAACGCAAACGGGTTCCTTTTGACGTTGTATAGAGAGGGTGACATTGTATTCATAGAGTGAGTGTTAAAATAGTATCTACACATTTGTGACTAATAGGGTTACAGGAGCTGGTTTTAGTCGAAGCTTCATGATGCGCGGCAATTTGATTTCATAAATAGCAGATCCTTTTTGTAACGAATTTCATATCAAAGTTTAACGTTGAACACGGGTTTTCGATCTCTGTCCATCTTACTTTGTGACTTCTATTCTCTTCTATGTCACCAAGATTAAGATAAGTAATCATTTATTTTTCTGCCCTTTTCCTATACATACCTAATTGGGTTCTAAGCATAGAAATATATACTATAGAAATGGCTTGTCCGAACAAATTGCCCTTCAAATTTGACATTATGAATAGCAGGATCAGTAACGCCATCTGCATTGAACTACCATGTGACAATTCATAACAAATACTTTTTTAAATTACCAAAAATATTCTCTTGAACGCCCGCGGCATAGTTCAACTAAGCGCAGTAAGTCATGTCACGCGGATATTCACGATTAAGGAATATGGCGTCGGAACGAAAAATTTTAGCAAATAAAATTGATAAAATAATGTAAAGAGGTGGATATAATAAGATATTTGTGACTTACCGGTGATATGTAATACCATAATCTTTTTTGTTATGTTTAATTTGGTAGTTCGTACAACTTTTCAGTGCACAATTAGGCATTTTGTCGTGTTTGACCGCTCACGGAGGCAGCCAACCACAGACAATTTCACTACGCGCTTTTTGTAGTCTGATTGACTCCAAAAAGGTTCAGTTCATTTATCGCGCGTTAGCCGTGTCCTTACTTTATACGTCAATGGTTCTAAGCAAAATTTTATTACTACATGTTCTTGATCCATGGCTTCCATCAAAATTCATTTCGTGGTTTGGTTCACCATCAAACAAACGCTTGTGGAGCTCCACAGAGTAAAAAAAATACGGTATTGACTCCTTGCAACTAATATGCGTAGCTATAAGATGAAAATGTTATAAAGTTGGGCTAATGCGCCTAAAGCATTTCATATTATTTATTATTCACCACCCTTGTACATTTTGTTCCAGTCCGCTCGTATTACCTGGCAATATTATTATATTCATTTGTCGTAATGTATCTCCATTGTAGTACTTTTAAGGGGTAATACGACAGAGTGGCCAAGGGCGAGCAATTGAACCATCAATGCCCTGATCGATGAGTATGCCGTGAATTGCTTATTTAGTGTTAGAAGTTATATTATTATTTCGTGAGGTGGCCGAGGGATGCTAAAGAACTCTATCTATTGATGAATACTTACTGCATAAAATAATATATTATATCTGTTGAAACCGAATAAAATTAAAAACTAAAATATATTTAATGTTACAAGAAGCATAAAAGTGCCTGTGTCAGAAAAACTAAAGGAGTAATATATATATATATTGGTATGGGCATGAAATGAGATTGGGATGAGAGGCATGTGACTAAAAGAGAGATCAGTTTAAATGTCGATGGATGGATAGGAAGAGGCTGACCGAAGAAAAGATGGATGAAGTTCGTAAAAGAAGTTATTGAAGTAAGAGAGAACGCGAAACAGTCGTTGTACGCCCTTTCCAAATATAATGGGATAAGGGTAGGAAGAAGAAGAAATGCCGATTTATAAACCATTGGTTTTGCTTTTTATTATAATTTTCTTTTGCTTAAAACTAACCTGTCTACGCTTTAATTTTTTGATCTTAACAAACATATTGTTAATTCTTCACATAATTAAAGCATTTAGCGAGTCTTCATATAGATTAATAGCTAATTAATTCGCCAATCGCACGTTTGCGAAGGGCAGAGAAACGTGTAAATAAGGCCGTGTAAATAATTTACCAGAGGACAGATTTACAGCGGTTTCTAATTGCAAATGTTAGGCCACTGATTTAGATTGGGTATTAAGATTGTATAATATATACAAAGTAATCACTTTTCATAGTAATAAAAACAACAACTTGTACGAAATTATTGATAAATAATAAACATAACTTAATAAACGATGAAATATTCATTTTTATAAATTGGACATAATAGTCAGAACGTGTCTTGAACTTATTAACTTTAGACTTGTTAACAGTAATAGTCTATAACTGCAATGCATTTTCAACTATAAGAACCACTTCCTAAGTTAAAACACCTGGTTATGTGATAAAATGACATAACTATTACTTCGTATTTAGCAACACCTACATTAGATACGTGCCTTTAGTCAGCTATCTCTAGGCAATCGTGACGTCACGTTCTCAGCGTGAAACAGAGCGCTGGACAACACTAAACAGTTTGTAAATCATCCCTTCAGGCTCTCAAACACACCTGCATAAACTTTCCAAACATCCATTGCCGCTTTTATGCCAATCCGAAAGAAAACACCGAACAAAAGCGTCAATGTATATTATACAGATGTAAATATTCGTTTCTTTTGAAAGGTCGTTTCGAGAATCCAGGGGCTACGGTTTGTTTTAAAGACACGTGCGAAGCCCCGGTCACGACAGACATCCAAAACAAAAGCGAATGCGCCACAAAACTGTAACCGGATGCGATATCTTCGGATCTTACCACCTGTGGACTGTGCACAGCTAAATACAACGCTACCGCTATTACAATTACAATACATTACAATTACAATACTTAAATCATAAGTAGTATATAAAGTCCCTTTGTAGTATCAATGTTTTAAATTAGAGCTATATTTTAGTAGACACTATTATTTGTGTATAAAAATCGGCATGTGATCTATTTGCTTCGGCTTAGATTAGACACGTAGCGAATTTTTGACATTTTGTGAAACCTTGGATAGAGTTTAGCCATTATTGTTATTTATTGTATTGTTTTTGTCGTATGAATTATTATTTTGAGAGTATTTTAATGCATCAGATTATAGTCTAATGTTATGTTTTTCTATGTATGGCGTCTTGGTTTAAAACTGTTAAGTTATTTATGTATAAGTAAAATAAATAAATAATACTGCTCGCTCTCTATATATTTTTCGTGCAAATTACTGTATCAACTTAAAAAACTTTTCAAATTAATAAATAATAAATAATCCACAACTCACACACAACGCCATCTAGTCCCAAACTAAGCAGAGCTTGTACTATGGGTACTAGAGTAACTGATACTAATACAAATATACTTTTCTTTTGTAAATACATACTTATTATACATAGAAACACCCAGACTAAGACAAACCCCCATGTCCATGCACACAAATATTTGTCTTAAGTGGGGAACCCACGACCTCGGCGTCGCAGGCAGGTACACTACCCACTCCGCCATCCGGTCGTCAATTAAGTCAAACTATATTCAAACTGTAACCGAATGCGATATCTTCGGATCTTACTTACTGTGTACCGTGCACAGTTAAATACAACATAACACCTGCCACGTAGTTATGAACAATAAGTAATTTTATGGAAAGTTGTTTGGTAATAGCCGTTTCAAACTAGAGCTATTTGTTAGAACAATGAGTTTATTAAAAGCGGAATGGTGTTAGCAAGTTATTAGTTTACAGGGAAAATACTAAGAGAGAATGCGCCGCTTTTGCATTCAGTGAAAAAAGTTTTTGAAGGTATTCAATGCTTTGAAGAGGAACTTGGAAGAGTTGAGAAATTAAATACTCTTTTGAAATGGGATAAAGTGAGAAAAATGCTTTCATCTGTGTTTTAATGAGGACTTGTGGTATTCATGTATTTTATTGGTACGGAAGTAGGTAATTTAGAACTGATAAGATAAAATAAATAGAAAAAATAATAAATATCTCACCACTTACACTCAACGCCATCTAGTCTCAAACTGAGCAGAGCTTCTATTATGGGTACTAGAATAACTGATACTAATAAATATAAATTTTTTATTTGTAAATACATAGTTATTATACATAGTAACAGAATAAGATTTGTCTTTTACGGCGTTGCCGGTCGGTACACTAATATAAAAGGATATTTAATACGTCTTATATGCATTATGACCATTTATGACGCTCGAAATTATGACTGTTTTGAAGTATGTATTGAACTTACTTTAATTTGCTACTTTAATTTATTTACATAAAGGCTCATTTACAGACACGCGGTAAGAGACGCGGCAAGCGTTTGGCGTGCATTGAAATGTTAATATTGGGTAATGTGTTGTATTAATATCAATAGTTTTAACCTGTAGAGGAACAGGGTGTGATGTTCCTCCACCACAAAGGGAGGATCCTCCGACCAGGCTCGGTGGTATTGCCTGGCAGACAGCTGTCCAACGGTAGCGTATTGGAAGTGGTATATATATTCACTTGCTGTGAACATTTCGTTATCGCGATTCACCACTCGTTGATATATGTCACGTGATTATATGTGCGGATACCGCCACAAACCTATATAACTACATTTTGTATTTAACAAAAAAAAAATGTTTTAACATAGTGAAAGTATAAAGTTTCCTTCGTGAAGGGATTTAATGCAATAAACTTATCATTCCAACAGCACCTGCTGGGTCATCTTCGTGATCAACGTTTCATGTTTCATACAAGTCCGACAAATCTCTACGTCAGCTATAAGTTCAAATATTTCTTAATTTATGTAACCAACTAACTGCTAAATGCGACTTCGACTGTATAGAATACGCATATTTTGGTTTTGTTTTTAAAATTAAATTGCTGTATTATTATTTACTAGCGACCCGCCCCGGCTTCGCACGGGTACAATGCTGATACTAAATACACTACAAAAAAACTGTGAACGTTGTATATAAAAACACAGCGGCCCGCTCCGGATTCGCACGGGTATAAAATATATAGCCTATGTCACTCACTGAAAAAATGATTAAAATCGATCCAGTAGTTTTGATTTATTCATTACTGCCCGTGGCCCGCACGCGTTAAATTTGGAGCCTAACAATTCCCCCTTCCCTATACCATTAAGATTTTTCGATGTCCCGAAATTTTTAAATTTGTAATATCTTTGAAAATATTCATTTAAATCACATAGGGCAATTTTGATCTACATGAAATGCACAACGTATCTAATGCATTTAATTGGATAAGGAATGATACTGCATCGTTTAAAATAGCTTGGTAAATAACCCATATTTTTTTTTTGTAATATGTATAAGATAAAAATGGTTACTGTGGGTTATCCTTAGGAGATAAACATATGCTGTCGCGGACTTTTTTATTCATCTTTTTAAGATATAAAATTCAATAGTACATAAATTTGATCTATATCGTAAGGTTTAGCCAGCGTTTGCAATGTAAGCGCAGAAAAATATGTTTGTTACGACATCACATTACAAATCTTTAAATTTCTCGGCTTTTCTCTACAATAATATGCATGTATTATACACGTAAATCATTCTCTTGAATCACTCTATTCATAAAAAAAATCGCATCAAAATCCGTTTCGTAGTTTTAAAGATCTAAGCATACATAGGGACATAGGGACATAGGGAAAGAGAAAGCAACTTTTTTATACTATGTATTGATAAATACCTGCCACATTTGATCATTATCAGTGCACCAGATAACCAAGATAAACAAACAGTCAAACATGAAAAAGATTTAGTATACATTTATTTTTACATTTCGAACAGATTTAATTAGTTTGTAGGGATGTTGTCGAGATTAAAAGATTAATAGAATTTACATTATACAATTAGCAACGGAAGCCATAAGTGTATATTTATTCGGTAGTGTAAACGATACTACTTATTAATTGAAACTTGGAAACAGGCTGATTTACGTTACATATAATACTACAGATAAAAAGTCTCGTTGTAGACATGTTATGTTAGTCAACTGCCGTGTCACCTGCGAACCATACATTCTGCAAAATGAACGATATCATTCAATTCTAACAGACGCGACGTTAGAATTGAATGATAGGCCACTAACATCTATAAATGGTTTTACATTGTGTAACCTTTTTTGAATGTTGGTGGCCCATAATAACCACTTAAAATCTGATGGTTATCTTTGTCGTAAAGATAAAAGTCAAATCAAAATGAATACAGACGAACCAGCAATCAAGAACTAGTATTATCCGCAGTACTATCAACTAATTACAAAGTAATTGAATAATTCCTTCCTGTGCGATTAAAAAGTCTCTGTTAATTGAGGAGAGTAAAAGTTAATTAGATATGAGGCGATATTGAATATTGAGGCACTCAGGACTGCGGATGTTCGTCCAAGAGGCGGATGTTAGAGCTGATGGGGTTTTATTCCTTCTATGAAATATGTGCTTATTGCCTCATTAAAATGTATTTATTTATGGAGAATTTGTTAGTTAGTTGGTAGTGACTGATTCGATAAATTCAGTATTTTAGTATTTATTGCACTTTTAAATACAATTTATAAATAAATTTTATACATATTTTTTAAAATTAAATTTATATAATATAATGTTACATATATCTGAGAGTGTGTTATGATTAGCTGTTTTAACACCATGATGTGTGTTACATTATCAAACTATTTTGATCGGTTATTCTGGAATTGGGCCACGCTAAACTTTGGCAAATAAAAACATCAAATTATACAAAGAAACAGTTGAAAAATATATGAGACCGGCAGAATTTGAACCTGCGACCTTCTGCATACCGGGCAGTCGCTTTAACCAACCAGCTACAGTTGCCTCTTGCCAGGACCCTAAATTTCTTAATTGCATTTTACGTCATTTCGTGACTTCACGTTCATCCATTTGGTTCCAATTAATATTAAGATTAAAAATATTCAATAAGAAGGTAAAAACTTAAAGCCTCAGTCTGTTGATAGTACCCATTGTCTAACAGTCAACCAAGGGTGTTTAGAGATAAGTACCTATTTATCTCTGAATATCCAGAGTTGACTGTTAGACTATTAATGCCTTTGGCATTAAATTCGTCTGTATATTTTGTTGTATAATTAATTAGATATGCGGCAATATTGATTATTAAGGCACTCAAGACTGCGAATGTTCATCCAAGAGGCAGATGTTGGAGCTGACGGGGTTTTATTCTTTCTATGAAATATGCTGAAAATTATTTTTTTTAAAGAAGATAATTAGTTCATCGGTAGTGATTGATTTTATATACAATATACCTGAGTGTATTTAGCCGTGTAATGCCAAACCGCCAAAGGATGCTGACACGATAAAACTATTTTTATATTATTTAGGTTACAGACTTCGTGTCAGAACTGAAACTTGTCGTTTGACTAGCTATACCTAATCCTGGTGACTAAAATTTGACTATACCAACTAGATTATAGATTAGGTAATTTGACAAAAAGAAATGTGTTGTACCCACGCGCGATCGCGATTTTTCATTGCATCTATAATTAAATATTTTTTTTAATATAACATATTTTTGTATATGACCTTTCAATCATTTAACTAAGATATTCCCTCAGTAGCCTAGAACTTTTTAAACGATATTCCATCGAGGTTACCAGAGGACCTACCAGCCTAATTTAACACAATCAAAGTACTTATCACTTCAAAACTGGGTCGATCTCATTAACCGAAAATCGAAGGAGGCTAAACTGCAAAGGATGTATTCAGCCAATTGTATTAATAACAATAGATGTTCGCATTTCGGATCATCCATCACGTGAACAATATTTGTTTTATCGACCGATAGATGTCGTACCAGTCGTACCAGTCCCGGGACCGCGGGACCGGTGACACCACATGACTGCTAAACGCAACCTGCGTAACCTTATAAACTAGATACATAATTTTTATAACCACATTCCGCTGAAGGTTTTGGCAACATGCAATGTCGTTTGGATACCTAATTTGCACTGTTTCGCACAAAATACTTTTAAAAGGAAGACTGAAATGTCGCATACAGGACAAATGCGTAGTTACGGATACCTTATGTGCACTATTTTGCACTAGAAACGTTTAAGGCAAGTCAAGATATTGTAGTGCCTAATAACGGCGGAACATAGAATAAATCTTTGTTACGGGCACCTAATTTGCACCATTTTCTAACAAAAATCTTTATAAGGCAAGTTGGAGTTGGATGGTTGGGGGATGCTGTGTACCACTATCACAGGATAAATCCCTAGTGTCCATACATGGCAGTGACTAAGTTGACTGTTATAGATTTTAGTTTACTGGAGCTTTTTCAAAAGAAATTAGAAAGACTGCAAGACTCGCCAGAATAATAAAAGTTAAACAGGTTGCAGATGCGTCGTTATTAAGAAGAAGATATTTAAAGCTACTATTTGGATATAAAATAACCCATCCTCTTATTGAGTTTATATAAAGATTGTCTGTAGTTAAGCCATGAGTGCACTGACGGCGTTACAGACAAATAGATAAAGTTACTTCTTGCAGAGCAATCGATTATAAGTAGATTCACAAACCATACAAACAAAATATCAAACCCAAACCAAAGAATAAAGAGGATCTCTAACTATAATATCTCTTTTACAACTCACCGATAATAGTAAAATCGCTACTGGAATCCGAATTTACTAATATAATATTTTACGACCACATCAAATCGCAAATTCATATACGATGTGAAGAGTAAATTCCGATCGTGGTAAGGACATGTGTAGAGATATCATATAATACACGATATGGCCCAAAAGTAAAGTCTTTAAAACCAGAAAGATGGATCGTGCGTTGATATTCTAAATTGTCCATATTCAATTCACCTGGTTCTGAATAGTCCCTGCCTACACTTGTTCCAATTTCGATAACTTACTGCAACAGACATGTTCATAGTCAATTGTACAGTAATACGAACCACAAGAACATGAACCCATTTAAAAGGAAATATAGTAAGGAAGTTATTGCAAAGAGGAAGCTACACGGCGTCTACAAAGTTGACCCATTTAGCGATCGACCCAAGAATATAGGCCAGTACAAACGTCGTACGGTGCCTAGTAACCTGTCAATAAACACATCATGTTATCAGGTTTACACGTGTTGATGCGAATATTAAGATGGATGTATGGCAAGACAGGATAAAATTAAAAATGAGTATGTTAGAACCTAAAAATTACACTAGTGACAGAAAATGCTGCATCGTTTATCTCGGCATGGGCATTTGATGCGAAGGGAGAAATCTAAATGTCGATGGATGGACAGGAAGAGGCATAGAAAAGATGGATGATATGCGTTAAAGAAGATAAATAAATAATAGTTTAAAAAAACTAAAAAACACGCTTTTAAAGTACTTCTAACTAAAAAGTGAAAAATAATTCCTAATATAAGCTGAAAAAAGCGTGGGTTGCTCGATAGACGAAAAATATGGCACAGAGCGCCCCACGCTTTTTTCAGCTTATATTAGGAATTATTTTTCACTTTTTAGTTAGAAGTACTTTAAAAGCGTGTTTTTTAGTTTTTTTAAACTATTATTTATTTTCTACTTTTTAGTTTGGTTTATTTATAAGAGCGTTTTTTTTTTTTTTTTTTTTTTTTTTTTTTTTTTTTTTTTTTTATCGAATTATTGCATTGTCATCGATCTTTGACAGGTGTGCAAAATTTGAATGAAATCTGTCCGTTTAAAGTGGGTCAAAATCGAGTCCAAAGGAGTCGGTTACATACAAACAAACAAACAAACAAACAAACAAACATACAGGTGAAGCTAATATAAGCGTGTTAAAAGAGAGTGAGCGCTAATGAAACAGCTGACCTGGCACAGGAGAATGGAGAAATAAAGACGTTGTACGCCGACCTCAAACAACATTGGATAAGGGCAGAAAGAAGAAGTTATCAAGTTTGTGTAAAATCATAGTTAGTAGAGTAAACGACTGGCCAATGTCTGAACAAAATGGAACAATTATCGCTGGCTATTTCTTTGTAGAGACATAAATGCGTAATTTAACGATTTAGAATAACATTAACGTTTCCGATACAATCGACCTAAAACGCTTATCATTTCTAAACTGTATAATTTTCTATAATTTCACGCTAGTTTGTCACTTTTGCGATATCAAAAATATTTCCATTTAGATCCATTAGGAACCACCCTATATATCATCTGGGGCGGAACAAGATCTCTCTAAATCGCAGCTTACGGTGGTAATTGCGTACTATTATTAAACCTTTCCACATTTATAGCCTTTTCACTTGTTTTACAATTGTACTTATTGTAAGTACCGCTATTTTATAGCTCTAAACTGGGCATACAGCAATAAATGTTTTAAGATTTTACTACTACCTTCGTATTGTACAACTATATAAATTGAAGACATCCAAGACTAAGGAGGATTTAGATTTATCTAAGTGGATATAAATAAAGAGATAATAATAATGAAATAACCGTGATAACTATCCAAATTCGATAAAAAAATATTTAACAAATATTTTCAATTTTTAAAAACAGTATTTGACAAAATGTTCACTTAATTATAATAATTAAATGAACCATTTGTCAATTACTATTTAACTGATAACTTTAAAGAAAGGCACTGCGATTTTTTTCTCTGTTGTAAAGATATAAGTAGATAGTGTTCACGTGCAACAATATAATTATATGAACTACCTTATTTAAAAATATTAGCAAAATACTTGGTAATTAAGAAACATCTTTCTGACCGGCTTTTTTATCGAATTCCAACACTGCCATGCTAAAGATAAGAGCGGTAAGTGCATGTCAGCCAGAGAAAATAGCGCCTAAAGTTAGAAAAATTATTGTTCTGATTACACACATACCTATAAACAATGATTTTTTAAATTTGATGAATTTGTTTAGTGGTTAGAATGCTGTTCTTTTTATTAATAGTTATAAAAATTACTTCAAGTAATAGATTTTTATAAAATGTGTAAAAATTGATATGGTCCCGACGTATCATTTGAAACAAACACTTAAAATAAGCGCCGTAACTAACACAGATAGAGCGCTTATTCTATGGAACTTCTTTTTCTGCGCTTGATACAAGCTTTTTTTTTATAAACTATTAAAGACAAAGTTATAGATCTCGATACGGAGATTCCGAATATGAAACTCACTCAATATTGTGAAAAATGTTGGATACGGCGGTTATAATAAGCACGGCAGAACAGTTGTCACGGTTATTTCAATATTATTATCATTTAATTTATATCTACTTAGATATTCATATGTCCTTATTAGCCTTGGGTGTTTTAATTTACAAATTAATTTATTTATGTGAGACAAATACTTTACGCGGAAAACGTAAGATTATGATGAATATTTTGTTCAAAGTATCTACAAGAAAATTAGCATCTACCAGACATAACATAAAATTAATTATGGATAATTACTATCGACGTAGAGTACGTACATACTTAAATAATGATTGTAACCTTTTGCTATTTCGACACATGATTATTAACCCATTGTCTATAAACATTAATTAAGAATAAATCTT
This sequence comes from Hypena proboscidalis, assembly GCA_905147285.1. Lineage (NCBI taxonomy): Eukaryota > Metazoa > Arthropoda > Insecta > Lepidoptera > Erebidae > Hypena > Hypena proboscidalis. The sequence goes on from LR990147.1 coordinate 7,975,347, forward strand.
TATGGTAAACATTTTCCGACGTTGTGAAATATCATGGTTATTAAATTATAGGTACTTACAAAAAATACTTCTTGAAAAACTATTTTCGGCAGATTTGTTGATGAATATTTTGCCGTGGGGGCCGGAAGCGCTCAATCTATACAAACAAATTTCAAACTTCATTTACCACACGTTCTCAGAATGCTGGTACATATTTATTTTGGCCAGAAGTTGAGCATTGTCATACAACGTGGCAATGCTGCCTGCATTTGGGAACGTTGCCCAATGGTAGCGGTCTTTTAGATTAGGTTTGTACATAATATAGCTTTTAGTCATTTATTTTTAGGTTACTAGAAATTTTTATTTTATATTTTAAATTAATTAATAAATAAAAAACTTTTGCTGAATACTGAACGATTCATTTAAAAAACATTAAAGTTGTCTAAAGTATCCAGCACAAGTGCAATGCAATCCAAAACTTTGATAATAATCATATTAATTCAATGCTACGTGACTTGTCGCACGAGACCCGCCATAATCTGTACAAAGTGCATCACTCACCTTCCTTTCTGAGATTCCGATACTACTGTCTTGATAGATAGGTCCTCTGGCTTCACACCTTCACCATGACTGAAGGGCCACCCAGAGTCACAAAACGAAAGGGTTCTAGAGAACAAGGATAGGGTAATGTTAGTATAAGTTAGAAGTGAGGAAGAAAGTAATGAAGGATATTTTTTGTCAGCAAGTTAACATTAGTGCATGTCTGCACGTGTGGTGTAGTGGTTTAAGCGGTCGCCACGCCGCTCTCCACTACACTTGTGTTGTGGGTTCGATCCCCACACGGGACCAATCTTTGTGTGATTTGCAAAGATTTGTTATGAGCCTGGGTGTGCTTGTGTGAGTGAACGTGTATTTGGCCTTGTCATTGACCATAGGATAGTGTTATTGCTTCAGGCGTTCAGCAATCCAAATTATTATTATTATTATAACTGCTCCCACACCTGAATCATTCGCCTGTTATGTAACATTTCTTGATTACGAGTATTACATTACAAATACTACATACAATAAGGTCCGGTTCTCATCCCTCACCAATGTAGGGGAAGTCCGGGGGACTTGAATCGCTTTGTACATAATAAGACAAATTTCTATTTGATTGGGTTTAGGGATTAAGGGAATCCAATAATACCCTACTCTATAAGGTACATTTGTGCATTGTTGCAATTGTTTTTTACTTTATCTCTCAGGTAGAATTTTATTAGCATTTTATTGAAACATTAGAATTGATTTAAGTCTTTCCAATAGGCGGGACACATAAACCAGGGTATAGGGAGTATTTTAGATGGGAAATAATCATTTCGAGCTGGTATCAAAGGGTTTGAAGCTTATTTGACACAAAGATTGCAAGAGATTATTTTGAAAAAATGTAACCTTAACAAAATTATGGTTTCGGATCAGTTGGAACAAAATCAGAAAACCCTAAGAGAAACATGCAATGAAGAAAGTTCTTAAATACGTCAAACTAAATGAAAAATCACAACATAAAATTGCGATAAATACATGCCCATTTGCTGTCACTCAATATCTTTATTGCAATAATATAATCATGTGGAGACATTACTGTCGTATTGCACATTTTCTATGAAATTAACGGAAAATTGTGAGAGAAATATAAGAGAAATATAAAGAGGAATAAGTTAGGCATCCTTATAAAATTAACAGACTGAGCGTTTTGCTTTCGCTTGAAATTTATTAATGATGGGCTGGTAATCCATGTGGTAGACAGTCAGATAACTTACGACTTGTTTATATCAAATTAAAACATGAGAAGGTAATGTTGAAGTAGCATTTTGAAATTTTTATTAATTTTGAATAACTTTGAATTGCGTTAAAAACTAAATTAAATGGCTTTATGAAGCCCGCTACGAAATCTTCGTCTAATATTACTTTGACCGTCTCAGAATACTTTGTTTTAGTAAAAAAACAGAATGCCTGTAGTAAACAACAGGCATTTCTATTTTTAAACAGAAAAGTTCTTCCGCAAACCAATAACCCAACAATTGTATTATATTAAATGTAATAGCCGCCAATTGGCGTCAAATCGTCCATCTTTGACGGACGGACGTCGGTATTCGCCCTGGGCCAGCCGCGGTAGCTCAGCACTGCATTATAGCTCATTAGATGGAGAAACGCACTCATTTCTGCTATAACCTTCGATGAATAGACGATTATTTAGTGTACGACCACACAAATGCAGATTTTCAATTACAGGGGGACGATGTATTGTTTTTTTTTTGCGACTATAATCAGAAATCAAATATTTATTTCCATGGACCCCAAAGCACGCTTGAACATGTCAAACCAAACATCAAAATGCAAAATATGTAAAATCAAATTAAAACTTAACTAAGTAATTAAATTAAAATGACTTAGATTGACTTAAACTCTACTTAGAAGTTTGAATTAAAATCAATCCAAGTACCAGTACCGATGGGTGTTGATGATGATGAGAGCATAAGAAGAGCAGCTGAAAAACTCTTGTGCACCATATTTTTAAATAATTCATACAATATCTGTTTGTTTTTTTACAATAATTCTAAATGTAAGTTATAATAATATTGTGAAATGATTCTTACTGGTAGATACTTTTCAAGAATCTAATATTTAGGAATATTACTTTATTCCATTAAGCATCAAAATTACCTTTAGAATAGATAGATCTAATATACATCCGCAAATACCCATTATATAATGTCCATCCTAAGATTGCCTGGAAGAGATCGCGTCAAGCGATAAGGCCGCCCTTTGTACGTTATAGTTTTAAGTACCTATTTCTTTGTATTTGATGTGTAAATAAAGTTTTCTCTATCTATCTAGATTTATAAGTCTCATTTCCTTATTTTCCAATCCTGACACGAACAATACCCATCGCGTGCAAACTTTCAATTTTCAAAACCAAAGACTCCGTCTTCAACCTGAACTATGTCATTAAACCTACTCATTAATTCGATATTTTTGAATAAGATTTAAATACCAGGGCATTAAAATTACTAGAATTGTATTTTAACCGACTGTAAGTAATTTATTGAAACAAAATCGAAACTAATAACGTCTAAATTTAGAATTTTCTTCCGCCCATAGCACATTAACATTCTTTTGACACCATTACGAATAGTTACACCCATACCGGAACGTTAAGTGTTAGATATTGATCTAACATGGACAATAACGAGAAATGGTCACGTAAAATACATTACGTATATACGTATAAATACAGCTTTAAATACTTTATTAGGTAACTTGAAGTAATTGAATAAACCATAAGTCATCATTTATAAACTATTGAACATATTTTTTAACCGATGGCAATGACAGAAATTTTGACACAGATTCTAGATGTAGACCGTGTCCACATCAAGAATCTGGGTTTTCAATAAATGCCCGTATGTCACATCGCATCTACCCCGTATAGTCCACCATAAAGTCAACCTATATAAAGTTGCATTGTGCCACTCTGATGCATTAATTTGGTTAGCGTAGTGGGTAAAGCGGTCGCCTCGCCGCTTTCAACTGCGCTGGTGTTGTGGGTTCGATCCCCACATGGGACAAATCTTTGTGTGATACGGAAAGATTTGTTCTGACTCTGGGTGTGCTTTGCTTTCATTGTGTGTGTGAAATGCATGTTTGCGAACACCCCGCGACAGAGGAGTTATTACTAATGCAAGCAAAAAAAATGCGATAAAAAGATAGCCTGAAAAAGCTATAGCTTTTAGCTTTTTCATGCTATCTTTTTCATACGAGCATTTGTAAGCATGATAATATTGAGCGACGCGGCGCAGGCGTTTAGCTCACGACTCAGTAAAGATCTTGAATTATATACTAACAGTACATAACAGTACTAATATAATTAAACCTTGTAACTACTGTAATCTCCGTATATCCACATCAGGTTTGACCAGCAGTGCTCACCACGGCACTTTAGTACAGCACGCTTAACAAAAACCTTATCATTAGCTATGATAATCTAGACTTTGAGGCGTTGGGCTCTTTGCCTACAAATTAAACTAAGTATAGGCACGTTTAATGCTAACCTAGTGTAATATAGAGTTTGAGACTGGTATTAAAATTTCTTTGATGTGGGACTAGTGGGAATCGACAAAACCATAATGTAAACACAGTTAACATTTCTATTTTACTAACCATTAATCCATTTTATGATTCTTCTGATGTGAGAAATGGCTTCTTAATACACTAACTGGGCTGGATGTTGTAATTGATAGATAGATAGATAATAGTAGTACATCAATAGGTTTATTTTTCTATAGATATGATTTCTCCAACCCGTTCATATTAAAGATTTATGTGTTTGTATCAAACAAAAAGAACATCATTTAAATGTTCTTTGCGTTGCTAATTGGTCTTTTTCCATTGCACGAAACTGCTACGGTAACGCAGCGGCGAATTTGCCGTCGGGAGAACAAACGTATTAAAATGTAAATAGCGTTTTTCCATTGGCGTTCGTTTCCATCCAAGGTGACGACGGTCGTCATGGAAAATTCGCTGTCACGTGACTGTGCGTCGCCGTGGACGTGCCGTGCGGTACAGTGGGAAAACGCCTTCGATTTCTGAGTAAATATCTGAAGTTTAATTTTATCTAGTTAACAAGATCTTTTCAAGTCGAAACCATAACAATATAACTTCTTGAAACTTTCCAAAAGGCCGTAACGATAAACGATTCGCTTACATGTTAGCAGTTCCACTAATCAGGTATAACAACCATGTTATCTGAGCTCGTTATAATTAATAGAAATCGAAACGTATGAAATCAAGGCTTTGCTAATCAATGGTAATATCTAGTGATGTAACAAATACCTTTTACGTATTTTTCATTTTAAGTATTATTATTTATTATTTATTTATCTATTAATTAACCAGCAGTAAACATATTTATTCCCTCGGCACAAAAACATTTACAAACAAAATAACATTCTAATATGCGTACCCATGACAGGCGTACACAACATTTTTTAAGAATACAATAATAGTATAAGTAGAATCATATATGAGATCACGTATCACATAAGTACGAATATTAATGAAAATATTTTGATTTAAAATATGTTTTCAACCAAAATTACTGCTTGGCCTTCATGTTATATTAACGCAGACTTCTAAAGAGTCTGAGTGATAAATCATCTTCCATAACTCACCTGCCCTAATTCCAAATACTTGGGGTCGGCGCAATAATAATATGTTACATCCTTAAAGGCATGGAAGGATACCCATCCTTCCATGCCTTTTCGCCGAAAATTGTTTGGCAGATTATCACTTGCCAACCAACGATTCGCCGATGTTTCACTTTGACAACTATCTATAAACCAATTTTGTATGACAACGGTACATTTAGTAGAATTAATTAAAATATACAAACTATTAAAACTTTTGGAACATTTATCATTTGTCAAACATTTTACTAGGCCACACAATTATTAGACGAATGACGTTTCGTCAGTGTACCAGTTCCCTTTTCATACATTGAAATAATTATGAAAAATAAACTTCTTTACATACATTTTAGGTTAGGTTTAGACTGTGACAAACAACGCACGAGCCGAGCGAACGTAGCAAGCGTGCCGCGGCAGCGGCTGCCGATGTTCCAGAAGCGAATCGCTTTTGTAAAAGTAAACACATATATTAATTAAATTTTTATAATATATATATAACTTACATAATTATTAAACGAAACCCTACTACATTTGGTAAGCAATAAACAACTAAACAAGTATTTCGCAAACTAAAACATTCTGCTACTTGAAAGATGGCATTTTAAATAGTGTAATTATGAAAACCAAAATATTATGATAAGTTGGGAAATGATTAGTCGGCGAAATAAAATTCTGCGAAACGTTAGTTGACAAGTGAAAATCTGGCAAACAATTTTTGGCGAAAGGGCAGAGAACCGTTTAGTGTATGTGTAATAGGTATGTGTATTGCATTGGTTACATCTCTAGTAACATCCCACAATCGTCCAATTATCTTACTGGATGATTGTATTAACTAGTGTAATTAAATACGACTGAATTAGTTCGGTCGTGATTCCAAGACTTTCTCACTGTCGGAAGTAAGTTAAAGCTTCGTGAACCATTTCTTCTAATGGCTCTTTATATGCTATTGATGAAGCAAATGAAAGCTCATTACATACGCAGTTCCGAATTCAGAGAGACAAAAATCGAGTATAGTTCGATTTCGGGTTGAGTAACCTTATTTCCAAAAATCTATTAATGTAGTTCAAATTGTACTAAGAAACAGTTACAAATATTATGGGAACGGCAGGATTTGAACCTACGACCTCTGCATACTAGGCAGCCGCTTATACCACTAAGCTACGGTTGCCCTCTAAACTGTATGCTAAAATAATATTAAAATAAAGAAGCAGAAGAAGAAGAAGAAGATTAAAATAAAGTCTTCTTCAGTAAAATCTCCGTTCTGGTACCATTATTTGTAAATTTTACATTTGGGTGCATGTTTTTTGTCTCTCTGATTTTGAAACAGAGTAAAGTATTCCATTTTATAGTAAAGATATGGTTTAATGCAATCTATGAAATCAAACATATTATAAACAAAAGCCGTGTTGTTATGCTTTTCTGTAGAACCTAAACACGTAGGACAAAATTTATAAAAAAAAAATTGACGAAACTTATAAGTTAATACTTTAAGCCCTAATTTAACAGGTGTTAGATTAACCTTATTGGCTGGATATGCATATGACACACATAAATTAAAGTGACAGCTATGTTCTTTTTTCAAGTATAACTTCTTTTTAATTCGGTCAGGATATTTTTTATGGGTCGGATCTATCGGTATATCCCGAACCTCAGAAACTAGTCCTAATTTAAAAAAAAAAGTTAGTGATTAAGATTAACGAGCATTATTCTTTAAATCCTTAATAGACCAGTCATTAAAACCTCAAACCTGTGAGTAATTAGTAACTCGCTCAAATTTTGAGGTTTCGTTAAAAGAGGTAGAATAACTTACCGTGTGATTTAGCAGCGTTCTGGGGTGTACGGAAAGGGTTGAAAAGGGGTGAACACTGTTTTTTGTTACGGATTTGAGGCTTTAATGACTTTTATAACGCCAAGCATTTTATTAGAAATGGTGATTCCTGAACTAAAGCTTACTGCTAACCACTAATCGTTTCCAATCAGATCAGTCTATATTCGTAGCAGCACGAATACACGATACGAATGAATGGAATGAACGAAATCTCCTCTAAATGGCTCTTTGGATTAAAGACAACCGCACATCAACTAAAATCCCATACCAAATTCTTTTATAAAAGGAATTCTTGCATTAGCACTAAATCCAACATGAAATACTGTAGATTCAAACATCCAAGAAGGTGCGTAGCATACAGAATAAAAATTCCAACCTCTTTTTCAAGCATTGAACTATCCAAGGTTTGTAACATACAGAATAAAAATGCCAACCTTTTTTTTTTGAAAGCAAACGCTAACTCCTTAGTAAAATATGGTGAATGGTTGGTTACAAAGCCCTCAGTTTGAACGAAAGTGCATTCTTCCTACGAATATCCGTCAACAAATTTAGAAACAATTTGTAAACCATAAACCGTTCCCTAATTTGATTGCTGCACATCAATTTGTTCCCCGGGTCGACGGAAATAGACAAAAGTGATGTAAGGGCCGGTGCACACAGCATTGTCTAAAAGTGCTGACGATAAACGTTTTTGTTGACCGCATCATATTATGAAGTTAGCTACACCAGCAAGTAAAACTGTCCACAGTTCATAAATAAAGCCAATTAACTAGGCATTGCCTGTAATTACTTTTGAATCGCTATCAAATGTAAAATAGTTATTTATGCAACAAAAGAGCAAAGTATTTTCTTTGAGTGCTCATTTTAATAATTTTGAATAAGGGACTCAAAAGCACGAGACGTAAAAAACTCTGATCTCGCGTCGCATATACAACTTTTCACTTCAGCAGCTTGAAATAGTACCCATAGTGCAAGTTTAGCTTAGTTTGGGACTATATTACTTGGTGTGAAAGTTGTGTGACATAAACGATATATATAATAAAAAAATATAAACTCAACTTTGCTTAGAGCGAGAGCAAAACCCGAAGCAAAAAAAAGGAATTGAAAACTGAAATGATGACTAACCCTATAATTCAGGCATGCATTCAATGGGTGTCTGATCGTAATGTTCCAGCTATGTTGTTAAAGAGTAGGTATTGTTATAAAATGTTTGTGTATGTACGCTTACCGTCTTGCGATGAATCGGATGTGCGGAAAATCCCTCGGATTTATGTTGCATTCGCTGTAGTTTTTTAATGTATCTTTGTAATGTTTTTATAAATGAATAAATAAAATAATAAATATAAATTATTATATTTTAACAAAGTTTACAAATTACTATGACCGACGTAAACTTTTCAACGTTAAAGCAAGTGTTGTGAATACGCCCTTAGGGAAGGGCCCCTAATTGACACTATCTGGTGTTTATAACCACTATATCGAACCCTTAATTAACAGATATCGTAACCGCGACTAAACAAATAACAAACAATCAAAAGAACATTTCCACTTTTACGCTAAAATGAGTGTTGAAATAAATGTTAAAAGATATAAAGACTATTTCTATTAAAGAAGATGTTATTAAAACATTAGAGAAATAGGTTTTATGCATGGAAATGTGAAGATACGCTTGTCTAGAATAAATGGCAAAGGATACGTAGATCAAAATTTTTTGGTGAATTGTAGGTAGGTACTTTTGCATGCTAGCAAAAACATTGCGAATTGCTAATGTAGTGTTATGTTTAAGAAAAATCTTGTATGATTATTGGTACGCTTGGAGATGGAAATTACTTCTAGATTGAACCCTGTGTCGAGTCCATAGATATTTGATAGAATTGATTGTTTTTAGATTTCTATGGTCGAGTCAATAAGCTGTTGAGCTTGTCATAATCCGATAGCAGCAGATTATTATATTCAATCTTTTGAGTCTTTGCCCAATTACATTGAGGTCGGCTTCTAGTCCAACGAATTGAGCTAAATGTCAGTATTTTACGTGGAGCGACTACTACGTGATCTACATAACCCAGTAAGATAAGGAGGTAATATGATACTCATTGTTAGACTAGTTATCAGACTTTCTGGCCTCTGACAAACCGTAACGACTGCCATAGATGTTTCAATGGCAACCAGGACCGACGGCTTAACGTGGTCTCCAAGGCACGGAGGAAAACTCGTTACGATAAAGATGGTCACCCATCCACGGCCGACCGCGGTTTGCATTGCTTAACCTGCATTATCAATCGGATCGCGCGGCCTCAACTTAGCCACGATGTCCTCAAGATGTAATTATAAATATTATGACTATATTATTATCTACACACAATACCTAGTATATGTTCCGATTTATAGATAAAGAAGAGTAGACAACTAAACTTTGTACAACTTACTAAGATTTTAACATAATTTGTATTTATGTGTGACAAAGTCTTGCAACGATAATTCCTAAGTGTAAAATACTCTCAGCAGATAAGACGAAATGCAACTAAATGTCTACAAGGCTTAATAGTTTGTGCAGCTTAATATGAGCTTACAGAAATAATCCGTACTTGCTGATGGTGATGTACGCTCACCAACAAGAATGACACGGAGAGGTGTTTCTATGTATAAAAATATGTAAATACAAAAGAAAAGTATATATGTATTAGTATCAGTTATTATAGTACCCCAAGCTCTGCTTAGTTTGGTACTAGATGGCGTTGTGGGTAAGTTGTGGGTATTTATATATTTATTACATGATGCAAGTTTTGTAACGAAATTTTTATGTCATAGGTATCTGTCATTTTAATTGCGATAAATAAAGCAACCAAGTTTTTTAACAACTTGCGTCTTGTAGGTGTTTAGATGAATAGTTATATAATTTGACACATATTTTTAGTATTTTAACCGAATTTAAAAAAGGTGGAGGTTTTCAATTCGATTGTATTTTTTAAATGATTTCCGCCGATTACTCGAAGAGGCCTGAACTGATTTGAGAACCCTTAAATTTTAATGGCTTCTATATGTTTTCGTATATTACCTAATACGTTACTCGGATATTTGTATCTAGCAGTAAGCATTTCATATTGCTGAGCTGATGCTGGAAGGTACGAGTTGTACCTCAACGGTTAGGAGTATGGGGATAATTATTTAAATATAGGCACATTAAGGTTGTTTATTGTATTATTATATCAAGTTATACACAGATGAGGCGCGACGTTGAATATTATAAGTAATTACTTACTTTTTAGTGCATTTTTTGTAATTAAAGTCGGTTTTTGTAAAACATATACCATGAAGAGACATTCTTAACTAATCAAAATGTGTTTGGTGATTGATGATCATCGTTTTAGCTGTTCGACTAGTCGGTTGTCTTCTGATCAATTACGTAGGTACTATGAGAACAATAGGCTCATGACCCATTTTACAAACAGTTCGTTTGAAACTGTCACATTTGATTAGGTATTTAGTCGGTTTAAACTTCATACCTTTCCTTTTTACTTATTTTAAAATAATTAAAAATTCATTGTCAAATCAAATCTATAAAATATAAAGAAGTTTTTTGCCAATAAAGATAATTTTAGATATTTTTTTTACTGCTTTTGTATTAATCATGTAATTATAACTGCAAGTCAGTTAAAGCTTTATTATTACTGTAACCAATGTAATAAATGTAATCAATGTTGTTTGTACTTAAAACATAAAATAATGTTAACCAATTATTATTTTTTTTTTTCCTTTCGAAGAAGGTGTAGTATGTAAGTTATGGATAACATTACTCCTGTATACTCCATATAAATGTGTGTTTAATTAATAAACAGTTAGTTGATATCCAGCAGTCAGAGCGTTTCATTATATCTCCAATCCCAACCTTACATGGCAAACATTGTTTTTACACAGTGGTTTCCAAACTAGCTGTTCCTGTGTTAATAAAATGTAATCACATTGTATCTGAAGTTTTACAATCAAGATTAATTTGATTAATAAAGCTTAGCTGCTTATAGATTAACTTTAAAGGTACTTATTTAAAAAGCTTTTGGTCTAATAGTACGTAGATGACAAATACATCTACACTTTTATTTCGCTTCATTCTAGTCATTGCAAATGAAAATAATTGGAAATTCAGTTTAAAAATTATTGACATCTCTATGGCATACCTAACATTTTCGCTATTGACTGTACATGTACTTTGTATCTTACGCGCCTTGCAATAATTCTGCTACTTAATACTTAGCAAGAAACCATTTCGTATCTCATGCGTTTTAACGTTCGCATCAAAGGCATTTTCCTTTCTTACTTAGATATCTAATAAATAGTGACAATTGCCCTCAACACCATTGACATTTCCAATTAATAATGGAGAACGCATTCTTGTTTTTGCTATTGAATGTGTCATATTGCTGTGAGAACCTCCAAAGATGGAGGTGCCCCACAAATTGAAGACGGGTGTGTCAAAGTATCATATTGGCCGAGAAATGTCAAGCGAAGCGAGGTACGGGTGGTGTGTTGGTAGAGCGGAGCGGATTTGTTAGGCAATTTATTAAAAATACTTTGATCGTCAAAACATACGATAATTAGTAAAAAAAAATGCGATGTGCCCGATCTACGCTGCTCTCCTGGGATGTAAACAATGAGCAATTTTTTTAACGCCTAATTGCGCCTAATCCTTATTACACTTTTTCAAGAACGTACAACGTCGACGAAGTGAATGCGTTCCTACATTAGGTATTTATTAACTTACATAACTAAGGACAGCATTTCATCTATAATATTAGATAAATAGAATAGGGTATTTAGCTCTATATCAACAAATAATTTAGAGACACTTTATTGAAATCAATATTTCAACATAGATAATATATGTACTTAATCTATTGTTTTAATTTATTAGTCAAATTCGATTTTCATTTCCTTTAAAACTTGTCAGTTTAGTTCCTAACGCTATGACATCACTTAGTTCAATCGCGATGACAAATGTAGTAACGTTTTTGACAGGATTAGTATTAAAGAGTAAATCAATTGACGTTGTTCTTATTTAAATTGTTACTTATACGTAAGGACCTCTAATTGGCTGAATGATGCATAAAATTTACGTTTATATCAATTGTTACTTCTGTTGGTGATTCATTAAATAAATAACACTGCGCCTACTCATGTATCCTCATCCTAGGCCCATATTAGCCATCGCGTCAGTCGACCACCTGGGCAGTGGCAGTCTTAAACACTAGTTTCTAATTTATGTGCCGTCGATCCCATCCTTATTTACAGTGACATTATCTAGTAAATCGCAGACCGGACCTGTGACAGGTAATTACCACGCCGTTTACTTCTGGAACAGAACAGACCACCAGCTTTATTTTGATAGCCTATTTAAGTCGAGTAATTAGAGACATTGTATAGTTGTAATGATTACGAGAAGCAGAATAATTCCTCGGATATAATTTATGGATTAGGTAAAAAGACCTAATGAACAAGACTACCTACAGTCAAAATAGTGTCATAGTCATTTATCATCTCATTTTTATAAATTTCGACTCATAGTCTGAGTGACATCCAATAGTTGAATTTCTCATTTGTAGTCTTCTCGACCAATCAGAGCCGTCCATTTCGACACATCATCTGAGCGACATCTGGGGGCTGAATTTGTAGAAATCTACCCCCTTAACTATTTCGACCACTGATTTCGACTATAAAGAGAAGGTTTTATTTAAGAACTTCTCTAGGCTATGGTCTTGAATGACAGTTAACTCTGGATTTATTTATAACATGTTCTTATCGATTAACCGAAATTAAAACACTAGTAACTATGTCATCGATGTTGTCGGTGACTATAGTGTTTTAGTTTTTGTTTTATCGTGAACTAAGAGATTGCATCATCTCTGAAATATCTAAATAACTTGCTACAACAAATATACATGGTAAATATCGCGTTATATCTAATATTTAGTAATAAGGCATTTGTTTAATACGTATTAAGCTTATTACTCTTTGCCCTGTACAAGTTGTCAACTAAACCTCCTCACCAGCCGGCCGGAAGACTTAGGTAAATGAGTACCTACATAATCTGTTTACGCAGTCGCCAGCCGACTCAAGATTGCAAAGGTGCTACTTCTACTATAGATAGGGAAAGAAAATAAAGCGCAAACATACTAGACCTATCCTGAAAGAAAAGATGACTGATGTCCGAAAAACCAAGTCCTGCGGGCGCATAGCTAGGTTTTTGACGACCAAAAACTCATCAACGCCGCCAAGCTCATCTTTGTATATATAAATAAAAATAAATAAATAAATATTTCACAACTCACACACAACGCCATCTAGTCCCAAAATAAGCAGAGCTTGTACTATGGGTACTAGAATAACTGATACTAATACATATTTACTTTTCTTTTGTAAATACATACATATTATGCATAGACACACCCAAACTAAGACAAACCTCCATGTTCATGGACACAAAGATTTGTCTTAAGTGGTAATCGAACCCATGACCTCGGCGTCGCAGGCAGATACACTATCCACTCCGCCATCCGGTCGTCATATTGCATATATGCAGTCTTATTGTCCGTTCGTCAATATTGCCGATTTTCTGTTTTTCATTAGTAGGTCATTTTCAAAACTTGATTCTGCGCTGGTTTCAGCTTTGGTGTATTCATAGCCTTAAATGTATTTTAAGAGCTGAGATACTAAATCAAATAACCATTGCATTGCACTATAGTAATTACTCATCGCAATCACATAAACAACTCATCATCACTGGTATAGTGGGCCGCTGGGGCCGCTGTGGGCCGCACGCCCGCAAGCATGCTGTCACTAATGTCACGGCAGCCTCGCTTGTGCAGACATCGGTGCTGCAGTGCGCCTGTACCTGACCATGTGGTGCCATTGTTGTGGCGGAGCTCGTGCGTGACTGTCGCAGAGATGGCCACCGTCTCCGCCATTTATTTATTTAAACTTTATGCACTAAAATGTACAAAGGCGGACTTAATACTAAAAGTATTCTCTACCAGTCAACCTTTGGGTGATGCAGAGATGTAGATAGTAGGTGCAGTTTTAAACACGTGTGGGGACTAGATAATAATCTAAGATAATAAATTACTAGCTATATAAAGAGCATTAATATATATTAGGTTAATACTTACATAACTATTAGTACAATATATATATATATAGATATTGTTTATATATATAAAGAAAATACATAACATAGATAATATATACAAATATAATACATACATACACTACAGTAAATAATACATAGTTTGAGACATAAACTAATGATGAGATGATTCCACCAATTCATCAAATAGGAGAGCACGAATCTATAGCCATAAGCTGCCAATCGTGCAGTTGCCAACATCCATTGCATTATTGCCGGTTTTGTTTTATTAGTTTAGAACGTATAAATATCCTTTAGTAACTTCTTATTGATTATATTAATTTTATAGCATTTAGCTATTTAAGAAACAGTTGAAAAAGTTGTGGAACAGGCAGGATGTGAACCTGCGACCTTCTGCGTTTGTATCCTACTTAAGATAGGAACAAATGGATGAACGTGACGTCACAAAATGACGTAATATACAGTTGACAAATTTGGGGTCCTGATGAAAGGCGACCGTAACTGGTTGGTTAAAGCGGCTGCCCGGTGTTCAGAAGGTAGCAGGTTCAAGTCCTGCCGGTTCCATAACTGTTGCTTAGTATATTATATTAAGTTACTTACAAAGCTAATTTTACTTTCTTAAACGCCACTGCCAACTTTTTACCGATATACCATACGGGGGAAGCTGTGAGCAGAATCTATTCTAAAAAAATAATAGTTTAAAAAAACTAAAAAACACGCTTTTAAAGTACTTCTAACTAAGAAGTGAAAAATAATGCCTAAAATATAAGCTGAAAATGGTAATGAACAAAAATACTAGTATTATTGTGAAAAAGCGTGGGTTGCTCGATAGACGAAAAATATGGCACAGAGCGCCCTACGCTTTTCACTTTTTAGTTAGAAGTACTTTAAAAGCGTGTTTTTTAGTTTTTTTTTTACTATTATTTATTTTTTTAGTTTGGTTTATTTATAAGAGCGTTTTATTAAAAAAAATTTTAACTTTGATTATTTTTATAGCATTTAACTATGCTTAGCAAATTATACTAAGAAACAGTTGAAAAAGATATGGGACCGGCAGGATTTGAACCTGCGACCTTACTGCACACCGGGCAGTCGCTCTTTGCCATCCAGCTACGGTCGCCTCTTACCGGCACCCTAAATTTCTCAACTGTATGATACGTCATTTCGTGACGTCACGTTCATCCATTTGTTCCTATCTTAGGTAGGATATATACTGCCCGGTGTGCAGTAAGGTCGCAGGTTCAAATCCTGCCGGTCCCATATCTTTTTCAACTGTTTCTTAGTATATTTTTTTTTTTTTTATTTTTTTATTTTTTTTTTCGGATTATTGCATTGTCATCGATCTTTGACAGGTGTGCAAAATTTGAATAAAATCTGTCCATTTAAAGTGGGTAAAATCGAGTCCAAAGGAGTCGGTTACATACATACTGATAGCGCGCGAGTTGAATGCAGAGCTTAGGAATGCGGTAGTGCTGTGACCTAATTATAATTATTGATGACCACAATGAGTAATGAATGTCGATAAATTTAAACAATGTTATAAGTTTAATTTAATTTTTACACTAGGTTAACATGATGAAAAAAAAACAATATCATAATTATCACACGTTTTTAATTATCATTTCACAAAACGAAATAAAATTTTTTTGAATCAGTTTCAGAAATGGTAGATATGGTTGAATCGGTGTCACTATCCTCGCCGTCGCTGACCTCTATGACGAATCGATCTATGGTATCTTCAATTAATCCATCTCTTTGCCAATAATTTTCTTCTAAAATTATGATGTGATCATCGAAGCCACGCCAATCTTCCTCTGTAACCTGAGAAACCGCCAGCTCCGTAACTTCTTTTAACCTTTTTACGCTTTTTTTTGTAACGAACTTGATAGACTCGGATCAGTCATTATTAAAATAAAAAAAATAACACGGGAACTTCAGTATTAACACAATAACACGGCAAACGTACGATAGTTGACAAGCATGGCACATCACTACACTGCAGGCGCGAGGCGCGTGAGGTGGGGCGTGCGGATAGCGGGGGGAGATGCTCCCGCTCTTTACCTCAGACCCCGACTGCATTCAACTCGCGCGCTATCTGTACATACATACATACATACATACAGGTGAAGCTAATATAAGCGTGTTAATATTATAAATGTCACGGATGTCATGGTAGCCCCGTTTGTGCAGACGTCGGTGCTGCAGTGCGCGGGAGTACCGGACCATGTAATGGGGCATGGGGCAGCTTCCGCGCGGGTGTGGTGCCATTGTCGTGGCGCAGCTCGTGCGTGACTGTCGCGGAGACGGACCACCGCCTCCGTCAGAAGCTGCCAATCGCGTTGCTAACATCGATTGCATTATGTCCGGTATGGTTTTCTTCGTCAAGGACGTATGTATAGCACAATGACATGCTAGTTATGAATCATAAGCAGGTAGTCTATATTTCTTCAACCATTTTTAGATAGAACTACTTCAACACCGAATATATTATACCGACAAAATTATGGGACCCCAGTAGGATTTGAACCTGCGACCTTCTGCACACTGGGCAGTCGCTTTAACCAACCAGCTATGGTTGGAAATCTTACTTAAGATAGGAACAAATGGATGAACGTGACGTCACGAAATGGCGTAACATACAGTTGAGAAATTTAGTTTCTGGCAAGAGGCGACCGTAGCTGGTTGGTTAAAGCAACTGTCCGGTGTGTAGAAGATCGCAGGTTCAAATCCTGCCAGTCCCATATTTTTTTCAAAAACCCTAAATTTCTCAACTTAACTAACTTAAGATAAGAACAAATGGATGAACGTGATGTCACGAAATTATGTATCATACAGTTGAGAAATTTAGGGTTCTGGTAAGAGGTGACCGTAGCGGATGGCTAAATCGGCAGCCCGGTGTGCAGTAAGGTCGCAGGTTCAAATCCTGCCGGTCCCATATCTTTTTCAACTGTTTCTTAGTATAATTTGCTAAGCTAAATGCTATAATAATAATCATTTAGAAGCTAAACAAAACAGGTGATATAAGGGTGTTGTACACTTTTGCCATACTCGTCTGCGTAATATAGGCGTGATGTTATTTTATGTTTGATAGTCCCTGTCCTCGACTCTCGCAACAATAGAAAGAAAGAAAGAAAGAAAAATAATTTATTCTGGCATAATAAAAATAGAATAGGTACATTATAAAGCGTCTAAAACTAAATAATTTAAAATACTATTAATAATGCCAGAAATGGTACGCATCTCAGCACAATACTGTAGCGCTAAAAAGTACCGCAGCGCTGATATTCTGATGCGGCCAGTGAAAGAGTAAAACAATAGCCCATTAAAGCCTTTTTGCCTCCTGTTCAGCCTGTCCTATGGTAGTCAATTGAGAGTCTCATCTCGCCCCCAAAACTACGAAGTTCATCGATTAGTTGAATAGAAAGAAAGAAAGAAAGAAAGAAAAGAAAGAAAAATCATTTATTCTGGCAAATAAAATACATAATAAAACGTCTAAAACTAAATAATTTAAAAATCATTCTTAAAGCCAAAAATGGTACGCATCTCAGCACAATACAGCAGCGCCAAAATCACCGCAGCGCTGATAATTCTGATGCGCCCAGAGAATGAGTAGCAAGCAGTGTGACAACAGAAAAAAATAAAAATAAATAAATAAAATGTAATTTAAATGTTTTTTGTATTTTTTATAAATCATATTTAAAAATATATAAAGTAAGGTTAAAAATAAATAAAGAGGAATAATAAATAATATCTAATAATTACATTTACTATTTTTGTGTCACAATCAACAATATATTTATGGATAAAAAACTTAATTATATTAATATGAAACAACTACAACTAAACCTATACAATAATAAAGCATAACATTAACAAAACTCATTTTCAAAATTAACAAATACTATCTCCTATTAATGACAAATATATTATTAAATTAGATGTGAAATAAATAGAAACAAAGACTACATAACCAGGTGTTGGGTAAGCCATAAACACCTGGCTATTAAATGTTATTAGAGACGATTTGTGGTAACCCTCGCTCACCACTAATCGGTAATCTACCGGACGGCTCTATCCAACAACTGTTACCAAAATAAAGTATTAGTTTCATATTTCGTTGAAATTCACACCTTTTGGAGGTGGTAAAGCACTTGTGAAAGAGTTCCAAGAAACAACATAAAAGCAGATTGTAGATGCGTCGCTGCAGCTGAGGATTACGGTGTTATATCTCATATGCCAGTTATTTCAGGGCCTGATCTCACCACCAAATCTGAACACTATTATTTGGCGGCAGGTTAAAGGTGAGACGGTGGTGCTGCCGCCCTCGAGCTCGTTCACAAGAGCTCTACCACCAGTAAAAGAGTTAAATACATTAAAATACTTTGAGGTAAATAAATTTAAATAGTAGTCCTTGCACCGATTTGTGTTGGTATTAAACTTTGAAATTACTGACACAGGAGGCATACTGACAAAAACAGTCAGCAATTTATGTGCGCTTTGCAGCTTTAAGGTGGACTACGACGCGGTCTAATACATAGGTCAGATAAAAATGATGTCATAAATAAATGCAAGGACAGACAATACAGTAGGTATATGTATAGAAATAAGTAATAGGGTGGATCGTTAGCACAGACAACAGGGCTTCCTTCACTTCCCTGCGCTATCCTGTTACGAAGTCCTGTCACGGAAAACCATAGATAATCCTGTTATAATTCATCGACATGTATTCTGTACGATATGTGTGACTACATTACAATATTCCATCGTTTCCAGTCCAAAGAAATGGAATATTTTCAGTTAATATTTTATAAAAATTGTATTACAAAAAAAAACCGACTTCAATTACGAAATATGCACTAAAAATTAAGAAATACTTAAGTAATATTTTAACATCTCGCCTCATTTGTGACTAACTTGAAAGAATATATAAACCTTGTAATATTTTAAAGCAAATTTTAGCTTTGCTATGCGAATATGTGAATAAGTGACTTATCGCTTCGTATAGATGGCGCTAAAACCAAGTAAGGATCGTCTAGCTATGCTGGCACCAAAGAGTTGAGAAATTTCGGGTCCAGCAGCATACGAATCCATAGCTAAATTGGCAAAGCACTTGGGGCGTATACCCAGGGGGTGTAGGTTCGAGTCCTGCTGGATTCTTAATTTTTCAACTTTAATATTATATAAAATATATAAACCTTTAAAATTTGAGAATTGCCTTCGATTTCTCTATGATCCCATCATCAGATCGTGACCTGATAAGAATGGGACCTCATGGAATTTCTCAAATCGCTCCAGGCTTCGATAAATCGACATTTCATTTCATCACAATCAACATTGCCGTTAAAATTATAGTACAAAACAATCAAAGGACTGTTATTGTTCTTGTATCGCGAATAAGCGACACCAATCGTCAAAGGCGACGTTGCAACATAATGACAGTACTAACACCTGGAACCACGACTTTATAAGGCATCTGAAACAATACACGACACGCCATACAATTCACGATAATTTGACTATTTTGGTATCTAGTACCCTTTCGTGCCGACTGACCCATTAACGCAATCCAATCCGTAAGGAGAATTGTGTAACTTGAAATTTTCTTTTATGAAGTTAACAAAAATATTTTTACGAATATTTGTTTACACTGCTATAATACAGGATTGTTTGAAGTTGCACATAATACAAAGTGTAACAAACTCCTAAAGGTAAACACCACATGCGCACTTATTAGCTATTAAAACATATCGTGAACCACGAGAGCGACACGATTTAAAAAAAATAAAGAAATAATTTAAAAAATCGAAATTATACTACTTAAGTAAATGATTTTACTCGAAATAAATCTTATAATCGATTGGTAATAATGATAAAGAAAAAATCTCTTTTGTGGTCATCAGTCAGGCAGCATTTCAATGAAGACCTTTTTAACACGCTTATATTAGCTTCACCTGTATGTTTGTTTGTTTGTTTGTTTGTTTGTTTGTTTGTATGTAACCGACTCCTTTGGACTCGATTTTGACCCACTTTAAACGGACAGATTTCATTCAAATTTTGCACACCTGTCAAAGATCGATGACAATGCAATAATTCGATAAAAAAAATTAAAAATATATAAAAAAAAAAAAATAAAAAAAAAAAAAAAAAAAAAAAAAACGCTCTTATAAATAAACCAAACTAAAAAGTAGAAAATAAATAATAGTTTAAAAAAACTAAAAAACACGCTTTTAAAGTACTTCTAACTAAAAAGTGAAAAATAATTCCTAATATAAGCTGAAAAAAGCGTGGGGCGCTCTGTGCCATATTTTTCGTCTATCGAGCAACCCACGCTTTTTTCAGCTTATATTAGGAATTATTTTTCACTTTTTAGTTAGAAGTACTTTAAAAGCGTGTTTTTTAGTTTTTTTAAACTATTATTTTACATTTGAATCTGATTCAATGACAATCATCTATCTATAAATATAAAAATGAAACCCATTTTCCGTTGTCACGACATAGCATGAAAACGGCTTGACCGATTTGGCTGGTTTTTTTTTAGTTTTCTAATACTCTGTACAAGGTTCTTACGGAAAAAATAAAAAATATATATTAATAAATTTTCTGTAAAAATATAAGTGAAATTATTGAACCCTACGGAATAAACACTATTATGAAAATATATATTTTGTTTTTTATTTGTGATCCTTATAATTTAATAAAATTAGTTAAGTCCTTCTCAGGTACGACGAGACCAGGGCAATAGGTATTCATTTTTATATGGAGGATATTATAGATTCCAGTTCAAATTGAATAGGTACGCATACATAAGATAGGTCAGCTATACAAAATAAAGTAGTGTATCAAATTTACGCTAAGGCGGTACGAAGTTCGCCGGGTCAGCTAGTCTTCAATAAAGAGGCCGTTTCATGAAGGACCTCATCCGCCACGGGCCTTCACCTTTCGGACTTTCATTTCATAACATCACGCCTATTGCACCAACACTTCACCTGTTATGTCTAGGTCCTTAAAATAGGCGGTGAGTCATATTTGTGCTGCTATTGAGGTTTCCCCACTTTTGCCCAACATAGAAATTGAACCCGAGACCTTTCTGTTAAACTAAATTACTTTTATATTAAGCAATTAACCTTGTTCCGCATACGACATGAGTCACCAAAAAAATATATAATTTTCATATAAAACGCCTATAAATTCTTCGCAAATTGGAGATCACCTATTACGACTCTGATCCAATAAATATGTTAATTCTAAAGCCACGTTTACTTAAAAGGCCTTGATCTTACCGTGATTTTCCGAGATTTACTCTCAACAATGATATTGCACAATAACGCCTAATTTGTACAATAAACTATTAAAAACATAAACAAGCTAGGGCTCCTTAATTGGAACACTCAAGGCAATACAGAGGCGCCCACGCTATGGAATATTATTCTAGAGCTGCCTACAAGCACAATTAGAGCAAGTACTTTACGGTAAGTGCAATCCCACATCTTGGCAGCTAAATATCATTTAATACGTAATTATGTTTGTGCCTGACTTTTCAGTTTTGTCCTTGATTGGTAATTTGAATAATCAAAGTAATTTCCTTGTGAACAATTTTAGACTACCTACTCGAAGAGATAATAGCATTTAATTATCCTTTAGGTAAAAGAGAACTTTATCATCAGATATTAAAGCTGATTTACATTTATCCAGTAAATGGCTCCAGTATCATTGAATTCCACCTCTGCTGGATCGGCGCTGGATTAATGTAAACAGTGCCGGGTTAACCAAGTCGAGGCCCATAGGCAATACTATTTTTAGGCCCTATTTGTGTAACTTCTAAAATACCTCACTTTTTCGATCAGAATGCCCTAAAAGCCGCGCCGCCATTTATTACCGACTAACAATCAAAATTCAAAATAGTTTATTTGTATAACATAGTTAAACATAGGTAATATGTATGACATGGTTGTAATTTAGGGAAGTAATTTTAGGGTTGCACCATTTACATAATGCATAAAATGCATGCCTACATCATACAAAAACACTATTTAGGTATTTAAACATGGTTTTAGTAGTTAGTATCATTGAGAATACAAATCTTTTTATTAAATTTTCGATCGTTGAAATATTTTATTTTTTTTCCTTCGTTAACGGGGCCCTATACAATGCGGGCCCCTAGGCAGTCGCCTAATTTGACTAAGGGTTAATCCGGCGCTGAATGTAAACATGCTTCAATATAGTACAGCGTACTATCGCGTTTAAATTGATCCAGCCCTGAAAGCCAGTATCACACTGAATCCAGTAACGGAATTCATGTTAAGCAATCTTTCCGCAAAAGCTCCGCACAGGGGAAGCCGGCTGGCGATCGTCACCCTCAATGTATCGCCAGTCCGATGGATAATGGAAATGGATACGTGTCGGCATAAATATCGACCAATTTTTTTTTTTTATTTCGATAGGCACGCGTTTTACGTTTTGTTTAAGCGATGATGCAGTCTACGGTGGAGCACGCTTACCTATAATATATCTATTAACTCTTGCTTTGAAGAGATTCAACATATTTTAAACAGCTTACCAATCATTCTTGCGAACAAATCCAGAATGATCCAGAATGCCAACAGGTACTGCAAGCTGCTTAGTGCTTTTTCAGCAGGGTCAAAGCTCCGGCGATAAGTTCTAATAAAATCGCTCGCATTAGGGTAGATCTCTACGCATTTGGGACGAATTCCCTTTAAGATGTAGAACTATAGACATCTTACCCATCGAGATAGAGAGTAGGTATACTGAGATGTTTTACTCACTTTGTAATCGAGCTTTTCGAGTCCTCCGGCAGGCCGACGAAAATAAGCGTGGATGACATCAGGACACCTCACAACACACTAACAATTTTAACAAAATATATTCTCAAAAAAACACAGAAATATTACAAAAACAGTCCGAACGTTTCAATAAGACATTGTACAAATGTCGGGTGTCAAAAAATAATAAATGTTTTTAATAAACAAGCCAGTACTAAACTGTTTGGAAGTCTGACTGATTTTGCATCAAGAGTATGACATAGTATCAAAAGATGAAGACGTGGGTGAGCAGTAGGTGTTGGCCTCGGCTCCTGTATGATATTAATGTTCTAACTCGTTTCCTCTTACAGATGCTGTTCTCAGCTTGGACTTGTTATTATTTATTGTACTTTTGGTATAAAGGCCGATTACCGAAAGAAATTGAAGCATAAAACGTATCAATCTACAACAACTGCAACCTATTTTTGAACTGAAACACTTTTGGTCATATTGTAGTATGAAAGCTGAAAGTTTCTTCCAAGTCCAAGTTAAAGTTTCAAAAACTTAACTGGATTATTAAAATCTTTAAAAAGTAATCATCCTTGGAATTCTATTAACGCCATCTATCAGCTAGTAGCAGAGTCTTTACTAGAATGTCTCATGTTGCCACCATTTTGGGTCCATATCAAAGTAAAATCTTGTAAGTAGTGACATTATGTGTATTTGGGAAAAAAAAACCTGTTGTACGAATTTCAATTGGTTATTTTACATAGTTTTGTATTAATTTGATTTAATAAGGCCTTAAAAGACAAATGCTCAAATTAAAAAAAATAAGTGGCAGCTAAACGCCAAAAAAAACAAGACTTGTGATTTCCGAACGCAAAAGATGCTTTGACGGGACGGCTGTTGAATGCAGCGAACTTGTTATTCGCTTTCGAAGTGATTTTTCATTTCTTTTTTGTTTTATCACTATGAAAACTGTGTGCGATCTTTAATCATGTTGAATCAAACGTCCACGGAAGCTTTGCTTTCGGCGTCTTACGTTGAAAATTACTTAGATTGTGTTGAAAATCTTCCCAATGACCTGCAGAGACATTTATCGCGTATGCGAGAGCTTGACGTTACATACAGAGGTAATTTCCCAATTTCTGCTTGTCCTTTTCACTACGTTTGCTTCAAGCAAGTGTTTCTAAAGGTATGAGTTAATAGTAATTCATACAACAGCTTGTAATTATTTTGTTGACGTTCGCCTTTCAACCTCATTACGTATGCATACCTATCTATAGATTACGAATCGCTAGTACAAGTGGACCAAAATAAAACACCAAATCCACTACTTGTGGCGTTACTTGCTTAGATGCACAGTCTTTGAAACTGTTTGACGCCCTACCTACTTGATGTAATTTGAATCTCATTTGAAAGTCTTGTTTGGCCATAGAGATAACCTATTATTTCTGTTTCGATTTTTGAATTGTTGTTTTTCTGATCGGTAGAATGTCTTCGTGAGGCTGAGAAGCACTTGGCGGTATGTATAGGCCCCAACACTGACGAGCGCCGCCGCAGTCGGGCAGCTCTACGTTTACAGACAGTCCTGGTGGCTGCGCAGGAGATAGGAGATGAAAAACTACAAGTAGTACAGGTCCTACAAGACCTAATAGACAACAAGCAGCGGTCACTTGATGCTGATCACAAGAAACTATGTAAGTACAACTTTAATTTTAAAGGTTCAACACTTTTTTTTTTCCTTGTTCCGTTGTTTATGATCGTCCAAGCATATTACAAATTACCATATTTATGCTGCGTAACTAAACTGACTGTGTAACTAAATGGAAAGTTACAGATTACTTCAGCTATACAATTATATTGACATAGTGTAAATATAATTTGATTATTTTTTAATTTGATGCTTTTGTCAAAAGTCACACTTAACCTGACTTAGTATTCCTCAACACATCTGTTCAGACTTAGCAGCTCTTATAAAGTTGTAGGTATAAAATGAACGTAAACAAACACCTACTTCTTTATTTTAATTATCAGTTTGTCAATATTATTATTTTTGTTGCTGTAAATAGAATCAAGGTAACAATCTTATAACATCAACACATTTTGTTAATGCTGTCTTCTCTCTAAAGATGCTAGTAGGTTCCTCCAACTATCCCAGTATTTACCTATAAATTTTTTCCGCAGTATCTTGCCTCGATGTAAACACAAACGGTACCAGCAAGGAGGAGCCACCACCAATACCAGAGACACCTCGCAGTGTTGACAAGGAACCACCTCCACCTGTGGTGACACCGCAACATGTGCCACCACCACCACCTCCAGAGCGCACAAATGAGAAGGAGAAAGAAAAAGTGGATCGGGACAAGACTGGAGGTATGACGATTATAGGTTTTCCATTCAAGAGTCAATACATACATATTATAAAAAAACTTTAAATTTATTATTAATTTAAAAAAAAATACATTTAGCATTAATCAAAGCTTTTTAATTATTAACTTCTTAATACCAATATTTTATTACAGGTGAAAGATGGTCAAAACGTGCGCGACGATCACGAACGACGGCAGGCGCTGCGACAGATGGTGCTGACTCCAGTGAACGGGATAGTGAGAGGCTCGCACACAACACTACCCACAAGAAAGGTAATCTTGACCACTATTATTTCGTACCTATGAAAACAATACAAACAATGTTTACATTGTTTGTATTGGACTCATATAATAAAGCGGCAGTAAATGCAAGTCAGAGTTACTGCCGTTTTCAAAATTCAAATGTATGTGTAACGCCAACTATTGATCCGGGATGAGAGTGAGAAGGCACAGAAAGACAATAAGATTATGCCTACATTAGAATGTTAGTTCAGACAAGATTATAGGCAATTATTAATTTTTGTTTGGATAAGTGCCAACGCGGATGAAAGTGCTGTTCAGGTAGCCACATATTGGGCTAATAAAATTTGACTTTGCTGTCGACTCGAATGAAGAAGAAGAAGAACTCAAACTTAAACACAATACCAAGAATTGATTTAACGATGAGACCCACTGCCCAGATTACATGAAAAACCAAGATTTTGTCCACGTTTTCTATAATTTATCATATCCTTAACCAAATTCTTTTAGATATTTCTTGATAAAAAATATGTTTCCTTTGTAAAGCAAATCACTTAATTTTTTCACATAAGAGTCCTGAAAACGATAACAGCAACCCAGATGTTTCATATAATAAAAAATATCTTAAAATTATATTTAACAAAAAATTTAACCAATGAAAAAGAACTAAAATGGTAACTGTTAACTCTTTTTTATTTTATATTGTCTCCCCGAGGGTACAACCGCTCAGACGAGCAGTTTATTGTTAAACTCATAAATCATTAAACTCATAAAAAACTCATAAAACTGTGCCTGCCATTTGATACAGAGTTTTTTACGTAATTTTGATTTGATTGCAAAACTCACAATTGACTTCATAATTAATTTGGTATTCTTAATAATTACTTCAAAGTGGTTGCATAATCTTGAACTTTTTTAGCAGAGTTCAAGGAAACGGTATTCAGGATTACATAACATAAAAAATTATTGAAAAAGAAAAAATCACTATTAATCAGAGCAAAAAGTCAGTCATAGATTGTAAATTTTCTCGACTTTTTAAAATGTCCGTAATTATTCAAATATGTAATTTGGATATTTTTAAATATTTTTCTGATATCTGTCATAACTCATAACACTCATAACTCTATTACCTGGTTTTGGCTTAATATCCTAAAAACAGAGACAGCCCTATCAATGTATGTTAAGGAACATTATTTCATTTGAAAAGGTAAAGGTTTTATCCAGAAAGCATTTCAGTTGTTTTTCTTCTCCGTATCTCCTACTAATTTATTTATTTTATTTTATTTTATTTAATAAGCACACCAACTGTATAATTACACAGAGCCATACAAACTATTATAATAATGTACAGGTAAATCAAATAGTAGTTACACAAATCACAGGCATGCATTACATTCAAACAATTTCTCTTCAGGAGACTACAAAAATAGAAATATTAAAATTAATGATTAAATCCTAATTTTATTATTATATTAATTATTTTAAATTATTATAATTTTTTAATTAATTATAATAATAAATGTAATACTGAAATACTTTGGGTTTTAAAACATTAACTTAAAATAATATTTTGACAGGTATAGGCAAAAAGAAAAAGCGCAAAGCAAGACAAGCCGCACAACGTTCAGAAACACCGCCAGAGGAAACAGACGCGATCGACCCTGACGAGCCGCGGTACTGCCTCTGCGATCAAATATCATTTGGTGAGATGATCCTGTGTGACAACGACCTCTGCCCCATCGAGTGGTTCCACTTCTCCTGCGTCTCACTCTCCACCAAGCCCAAGGGCAAGTGGTTCTGTCCCAAGTGCAGAGGGGACCGACCAAACGTCATGAAACCAAAAGGCCAGTTTCTAAAAGAACTAGAACGGTATAACAGGGAGAAGGAAGAGAAAGCATAGTCTTTACTGCAACAGTAGATTAAGGGAATGGATTTGAAATTAGTGAATACAGCAATATGCAATGGTGCTTGGAATCATTGTGATAAAGTATTTTTAGTGAATTGCACAAGGAATACACTGTATTGTCAGTCAAGAATGTTTATATCTTGGACACAGCACATCAACCACGCAAATGACAGGATATACATACAGAATCACTCAATTAAAATAAGTGTGCGTAGCTTAAATAATCCTACACTTATGCTCTCAGTAAAATATTTTTTCAAGAAACTCAAAGGCTTTTGTCCTCTTTTGCAGTTGCCATTTTTATACAATTTCTTTAGTCATAATAACTGAAATATATTTGCAATATAATAAGTATTCACTTGTTTCTAGTCCATGTAAAGGCGGCTGTACACTCTCGCCGAACTCGCGAAACGATACAATAGAAAGAAGCTAAGTCCAGGACACTCGCCCTGTCTCGGCAAGAGTGTACTTACCTGCGTAAAAGCAGTGAGCTGGCCGCAACCACTTTCAAGTATTGAAATGTGATTTAAATTTTATGAAAATTCAGTTTGTTCTATTTGACGTGTGATTGTAACAGAAAGTTACTAGATAATTGTTTTATGATTATTTGAATCTCTACAGAAGCTGATTAATGATGTCCAGAATTTAAATCCAGATTTGGAGTTATGTTAATATTGAGGCGTCCCCCACATTAGGCTTGCGCGATCGTCGGGCGTGTGGGCGCGCTGGCTTTACACACGTTACATGGCAGCAACACGTGACGCCGTGTGACGTGTGCGTGCACGCCTAATGTGGGGTCAGCCTTAGGGAGCTAGCCATGTTAGACACAATGACATTACTTTATGAAAGCTAGTTCTTATATAATTATGCTTATCCCTATGCACATTAAAATTCTTGATTTTAATGAGCATCTGGCAAACGACCAAAGTTCCTGGCAAAGAAAAGTGTGCATTCTTAATGACTTTTGGAAGGCTGTGGAAGCAAAGTTAATCGTCATAAAATGACTTGTAATTTTTTTCTGTAAATATGTGATGCACAGTAAAAAACGCATCATATCCCAGCAGCCAGATTGGTCCAGTAGGGGAGCGTTCAAGTATTACGTAACGCAATTTTTGAAGCTTTTTGACCCCCTTCCCACCTTGTAACGCACCGTAACGTTTTTCTGTACCCCCCATCCCCCTACCCTCATTAAACGTTACGTAACACTCAAGTGATAATTTTTACACTAAAGTCAAACAAAGTCATGTAATAGTTTTTACACTTGGTATAGAGTTAATCTACTAAATAAAACTAGACAATTTTAATTCGCAACACCTGCAGATTTTGTTTATTTTTTATAATTTTTTGGCCTTACCTACAATTTTTTAGAAACAATGTTACGTAACGTGTTATAAGAAAGACCTCCTCCCGCCCCTGTAACGGATCGTAACGTTTTACGAGACCCCCTCCCCCCTCCCAAATTGCGTTACGTAATACTTGAACGCTCCCTAGGCTGTTCAAGCATAGGGAATGATATATTTATGACCCAGCTTTCTTAAATACACTTATTTTTCGACAGCCTAGCTAATCCATGTTCTAGGTTTCAAATAAAAACTGAATCATTTCACTATTTCGTTGTCTTAATATAGTACTGAATTGGCTCTTGTATTTATACAAACCAGTCCATTATTACGTAGTTCTAATTAATGCAAAAGCCTATTCAGTACAACCCCAAATAAACTGTAGCATTCTTGCAAAATTGTTAATGCAAAAAATTTGAATGAAGGTATAATGTGTAGAGCCAATGAAATTTAAAATAAGAAATGTTATAAATTTATATTTCATTAAATATATAAAATCTGCATTAAAATGTAGTTCAGTATATTTAGAAAAATATACAATTATTAAGTTTTATATTTCATTGCTGTTACACGTTTGAAGGGAGTTTATTTAAATACATCGTCTTTTTCGTCATCGAATCTTATGTTAATTGACAATCCGTGATTTGACATGTTGTAAATATATCTTAATTGTTTTAGTCAATCACGGCAACCCAAGTACAGTACGGTATAACCTAAGTTACGCGTTGGCATCTATTGTATAGAGAAAAGTATTCTTTATAATAGGTTGTTGCGAACAGAATTAATTTCTTACATTTGAATAAGTTATATTTAATATAAGGATTAATAATAAAGAGTTGTTTATCTATTCTATCCCATAAAGCCGGAGACCCTAAAATAATCTAGCAAATCACTGAGTTTTCTGACGTCGACTACGAGACTCTGCCATCCTTGGCGTAGGGTCTAAAAACGCTGCCATTCTTTGCAGACGGTAATAGTCTGAAATAAACGTAAATTAAAGGATGAGAAGACTTTGGCGGTGGCGGGGTGGGTGAGTGCACGTTCACAGCGTGTGTTCGCCTGTGCCGCCATCGTCAGAATCCGAGTATATCACCCGCCATTTTGAACGCTAACAATTTTAATTATACTCCACACTTGACACTGGCAGAAATAGTTCACCGCAAGGAGACTCAGTTGCCATTAAATAAATAAGAAGAAGAAGAAGGATGAGAAAAAGATAAAGTTCCGTCGTCCGGCTATTGCTGTCGGCCGTCGGCCAAGAGTGGCGGCACGGACTACTCATTCTGACTACCAATGAAATCATCAAAAGCCGTAAGCGTCGCTCATTTCCTTTAGAATCAAGTATTATGTCAGATGTTGGTTGATTTTTGAACGAAAACCGCGGCAGCCGTAGGTCGCCGCAACCAATTACCTACTTATCATAATAAAAAAATAGTTTAAAAAAACTAAAAAACACGCTTTTAAAGTACTTCTAACTAAAAAATGAAAAATGATTCCTAATATAAGCTGAAAATGGTAATGAACAAAAAGCGTGGGGCGCTCTGTGCCATATTTTTCGTCTATAGAGCAACCCACGCTTTTTCACAATAATACTAGTATTTTCTGTTCATTACCATTTTCAGCTTATATTAGCAATTATTTTTCACTTTTTAGTTAGAAGTACCTACCTACTTTGAAAGCGTGTTTTTTTAGTTTTTGTAAACTATTATTTATTTTCTACTTTTTAGTTTGGTTTATTTATAAGAGCGTTTTTTTTATTATATTATTGCATTGTCATCGATCTTTGACAGGTGTGCAAAATTTGAATGAAATCTGTCCGTTTAAAGTGGGTCAAAATCGAGTCCAAAGGAGTCGGTTACATACATACATACAGGTGAAGCTAATTTAAGCGTGTTAATTATGTACACGCTGGCTGCCTAGTGCTGCACTTCCTATGTTATGAAAGAATTTATTAGATGCCTAAACGCGCGTGGGCACAATCTGAAACTGAATTCGTACACTAAATAAGAAAACAACAGGTCTTAGTATACAATATGTCCTTTATTTCATATATGAATTATACACAAATCGTCTAATTACAATTAGTAACCATGCAGAAATAAAACATACTATATTTTCAATACAAGTCTCATAAAGAACATCTAAATACGTTCGTACATTTAATACACTATATTGTTAATAATTTGATTTGTCATAAATGCCGTTATTATTTAAAATGCTTCTAAAATCAAGGTTAATATTGGTTTATAAAATATTGCAATGGCTTATACTTTCGACTAGATTTATTATTATAATTAAGTATCTCTATATTGCAAGTTCATCGTGTACATATTATAAATATGAACATTATTATAATAGGCCGTAGAGATTCTAGGTGAAGTAACCAATCTTATAAATAGTTACATAGAGGAGCTTCCACAAAGCAGTTATCAATAACAAATTGCAACACACACAATCTACAAATGTAGTATTGCCATTACAAGTAATTTCAAAATTAATGGCAAGATTTTTCTCTATGGCAACAAATATTCAAATTGAATCGGATTTTTTTCGCAAATTAAGTATAGATAACTGCTGAGTAAGGCTACCATAAATAAGTTTGTAAAGCTGCCACATTCAATGTATTCCCGCGGAAATTCCGAGGAACTAATGCATAGACCTGTCTCACAATACGACAAAAATTGTATGTTACATTCTGAGACAAATAAAGACCCATAGAGCGATAACAGCGCTAGAGAGGGACAACCGGGACTTCCAACTCTAATGGTAAAAAAAGCAGTCACGTATTCCTTCCATTCATTCACACACAGCGCCGATATAATACTTACTCGGTGCAAATCTCTTACGCTATTACCCATGATGGCGCGACTTATCACTGTTAGAACATTCCCATATAAATACAGTAAGTTCTAAGACCCTTGATCCCAGTCCGAGTTTTATTTAGTTACAGAAGATATTTTTATGCATTTTATATTTATTACCTCAAGACTACAATTCAAAAAAAAACTGTATCAAACACATCTTTAAAGAACGAAAAATAAGCTATAATAAGTTCATTCAATAGGAAATCGGAAAAACAAATTACAAGCTGCAGTTGATATAATTGCCAGTTTAAAAATTATTGCAAATGTTAAAAGTGGTCACACCAAACAAAACACACAATACACACTCAATCTATGATTAATTTTGCTTGTACTACAAATTTATAAAAACTTACGGCAAGACACGATAATACTTCGAGTGTTAAATAAAAATATCACGGCGATACTTCTAAGTACACTTCACATTATTCCAATACACGCTTTAAAACAATTTGTGACAGAAATAATTATAAATATGACACTAATTTGAACACAAAACTAATAAATTACTGCTACCATAATTGCTATGAAGTACCACAAAAATAATATCGTGCACATAATATAGCAGCACATGAACATTAGGTTTTTGAAACATACAATGATGATTTAGTCTGTAATCTGGACAAGGCTTGAGCAAAATTTAAAAAAAAAAAATTAAATCAACAAATCCAATGCAATAATCTCCGCAAATAACCATTTTATTATGTCCATTCTAAGGTTGCCTGGAAGAGATCGCGTCAAGCGTTAAAGGTCGCCCTTTGTACGTTATAGTTTTAAGTACCTATTGGTAAGTATATATTTGTCATTACTAGCACACATGTTGGAAGAGACATAAATACGGTAAATGAAAGAGCGCGATCGAGACAGAAGTAATTGTTTTAAAGAAAAATAAAATATTGTTCGTTTCAAAAACCTAATCACAAAATAAAAACTAATTTGATCTACATTTGTCTTCGCTACTTAAATTAGGCCTGCGTATAATTAGGGGGAACTTGAAATGGCCGATCTTATAGTACTGATAGCACATTATACCCATACTCCGTGTGGATTCTTATTGGTAGGCGCTGCGTTTTCTAGCTGTCGAGGCGACCCGATGATTCGACGGGCACTGCCTGCTTTGCAAAGCCCTGTAAACATGATAATCTGTAACTTGTCTATAAATTGATGGAAAAAAAAATAACTAGAAAAATTTTCGCGAATCGGTCATTACAGTCGGCTCATGACCACAAATGATGCAAGTCATTTTGTAACGTCGAGCATAGGTATTTATTTACCTTTATAATAATTACGCGATTTAGACCCGCTATCTAATTTTTGATATTGTATTTGATACTGTACAAATTTTCTAGGAAACCTATCTGCAGATAGTTAACATTTATTTTACATAACAAATAATAAATAAAAAAATAACTTAAAATCACTCCTGTATTACGCTCCACCTATTATGTTTAAGTCCCATGTGATGGGGGTGAGCCTATCGCCATCCACGAGGCACAACTCCGTGCTGCTATTGAGAATTTCCTGACATAATAATCCCATAACACTTTTGCCCAACCCGGAATTCGTACCAGAGTCCTCGCAGCAACATTTGTTTTAAATTAAAAATAAAAATGAAAAGATAATAGAATATTAATTACATAAATAAATACAGGTTATTATTAAATTACCTGTATTAATAATTATTTAATTTATTTTAAACATTACCAAAGTAGTTTCAAACTCCAAATATATACTTCTGATTAAATTCGTTGCGGGTTCCAAGACAATTTTAACTCTCCCTGGGATTGTCCGTGTGTCATGCACGGTGCCTTTCAGTTGGTTACCGCTGTAGATCCTGGCGTCACAGGAGTCACAGTGGTGGGCGTGTGGGTGGGATTATATCCATTACCAAAGTAGTGTCTAAAACATACCGTCCAAAGGATGTCGTAACTCATCCACACTGCCCGTCAGACTCTGCAGATTGGCTTCCTTCATCTCTTGCACCAACCGCTCCACTTGACGCTTCTTCTCCATTATGGCATTTTCTAACACACCCACCTGAAAACGTAGAAAAAAATCGTTAGGTCTAAATCCTTTCATTCCTCGCCGCGCTCTCCACTGCACTGGTGTTGTGGGTTTGATCCCCACATGAGACAAATCTTTGTGTGATTCGCAAAGATTTGTTCTGACTAGGTGTGCTAGTGTGAATGAATGTTTGTATTTGGCCTTGTCATTAGGACCATTGGATAGAGTAAATGCTTCTGGCATTCTATCTAATGTACAAAAACAATCTATCCATCTTTTCAAAAAGTTTAAGTTTCTTTCAGAAAATAAATTATTATAACGA
Source organism: Hypena proboscidalis (assembly GCA_905147285.1). Taxonomy (NCBI): domain Eukaryota; kingdom Metazoa; phylum Arthropoda; class Insecta; order Lepidoptera; family Erebidae; genus Hypena; species Hypena proboscidalis. The sequence continues at coordinate 8,009,318 of LR990147.1, forward strand.
GATGTAAGAAAAAAAAATGAAAATTTAAATATTTATTTAGGTCTAAAATTCAATGAGACACACAAATTAAGTAAAGAAAAAGAAATAAATACAGTAATTTATAAGGCTGTTATGCTTGTAAGAATGTTGAGGATGCGAAAGATGTAAGGAGTATTGCACTTAGCGTTCCATCGTGTCTGCTTACCCCCGTGGAATAAAGGCGATTCTATGTATGTATGTATGTATGAATCAACCCAAAAACCTGCTTTCTTTCAACAAAATTATTGAAGTAGACAATATTATTTTTTCGATTTACACACATAACATAAACTATCTTACATCTCACATAACGAAACATATAAATATCTTGTTTGGCAAACTTAGGTCAGTACTTGTGAAATTCTACCATCTCAGTGGTATAACATAGGGCCACTATGTATACAGTATATTACGCTTTAGCTGACTCACTTCTTTCTTATGGCTTGGTAAGCTACGGTCGTACATTCAAAACTTATTTAGATAGAATAAAAGCGTTACAAATTAGGTTTATGAAATTATTGGTAGATAAGAACACAAAAGAACGCTGTAAGGTAAGCGATTACGAACGATTATTTTGTGAATGTAAAATACTGCCAGTTCATGAAAGAGTGGTGTTACTGTTAGCAATAGATCAGTTTTGCTGCAATGACTTCAGGACTTTTTCCTTGGAACCTAGGGTGTGCATAAGGACCGGGGAAAAAGTGTTGGTGGTGCCTGCTTGCAACAAACTATTATGGACAGAGGACCAGAAAGCATATGGTACCAATGATATTTAACGAAATACCACAATATATTAAGGAAGGTACAACAATGGGTAGGTTTAGAAGTGGTACAAAAAAGATTTTATTGGAGAAAGTTTGTAAAAATTTACAGTGCGACAGCTAATATGTGTGTAAGAAATGCGTATTTAATTGATGTAATGTATACAATTTTTTTTTATAAGTTAAAAGTAATAGTAAGAATTACTATATACTAGAGAAACACACGGGTTACTCACGTATTTTAAGTCGGAATTCTGCCGACCGGTTTCTATACTTCATTAAGGATGTGACTATTTTATTAGAATTTTGAAGGATATAAACAAAATGTTTTAAAATAATAATAATTAATGAATATAATATATAAAATAAGTTATAATTAATAATAATGTGAAAAATATAAATATGCAGATGTAAAAAGGGAGCTTTTTCTGCCAACAAACTGCTATGCAGTTTGGCGGAATTATTATTTTTTTATTTAAGGCATGTTTATTGAATAAATATTTTTTCATTTCATTCATTTCATTTCATTAACATCACGCCTATATTACCCAGAAAGGTAAGGCAGAGGTATACAACACCCATACTTCACCTGTTATGTTTAGGTCCCATGAGATAGGGGGTGAGCCTATCGCCATCCACCGAACACAATTCCAACTCCGTACTGCTATACTTACTTACTTTGCTCGATCTGGGAATCCCACTGAGACTTCGCGTTGAGAGGCGCATTCGCTTACCGCTAGACCATTTTTTTTTTACTTTTGACATATTATTAGGATTAAACAGCATAGCTACAATTTAAGCGTGCATTCAAAAAGAATTATAGTGACGTTGATAAATACCTCTCTCTTCAAATTCTCGGCGGTGAGATTATTGATTTCGGTCGCGTGCTTCGCTTGCTGTATTTGTGTTTGCAAATTTTCCATCTCAGCGAGCATCGAACGCTCCAGTGCTTGCCTGAAATTCCAAACAACACACATTAAAACCAAATTTTTTTTTGCCGAAATTGGGTGAATTCTTGCGTGCTTTTCATTTGATAATTATTGTTAACTGTTGATTATATTTGATAAGATTATACACTTGTATCTGCTTTTGTGAATACAATGATGTATAATATTTGATATAATAGCAGCCCTGTATCTAATACATGTCCCACTGCTGGGCTTGGGCCTTTTCACATGATGAGAAGGGTTAGGTCATAGTCCACCACGCTGGCCAAGTGCGGATTAGTAGTCTTCACACGACCTCGAGTTCTTTTTAGGTACTCTCAGGCAGGCAGGTTTCCTCACGTTGTTTTCCTTCACCGTTAGCGAGCGATAATTTAGATATATAATAAATACACACATATATCTTCGAAAAGACAAATCTTAACGATTTATTGACAGAGGTGTGTGCCGTGGGTTCGAACCCGAGACCTTTGACTTCGCAGTCCTACGGTCTCCCACTCGGCTATCGCTGCTTATATAATAATATTTTATATTGCAATAAATTACTGTTATTTATTAATTTATTGCCTATACAAATGGTAAACCTTATGTTAGTAGAACACTCTCGTTTCCTTTTTCCCATACAATAGTTCTTAAATAGAAAACTGTAGATGTAGATGGACATAAAGATACTACGTAACCGTAAAAATCTAATAAAGTCTACTGTAAGATGTCTGTAAGTGAGCAAAAGTCCAAGGCCTTGCGATTCCTATTCAAACGTCAGATATCAAACATCAATCTTATTTATGTTCTCACAGACAGAAGTAATTGCAGACATAATTACATTCACACAAGATGGAATTTACATTGCTGAGTTTGATTGACGAAAAAGATAAACGGTATTACTCTGCACTCTATAATTTGCGAAAAATTATAAGATGTATTGAGATTGCTTGATTTGTAACAAACATAGACCACATATCCAGTAGACATTACAAGTTTTAGTTACTACTGTCTTTTTAATCCACATTTTACGTTGGAATTGTGCCCGGTAGGTAGCCATAGGCTCACCCGCTATTCCATGGGACATAACATGTGAAATGTGGGTGTTGTACACCTCTGCCACAACCTTTTGGGTAATATAGGCGTGGTGTTATGTTATGTTAGTTATACTGTGGTTATACTAATACTATAAAAAGCAACGATGATTTTTAGTTTTTTGTTTGTACCCAATAGGCTCCAAAACTTCTGGGCCAAAGTTAATGAAAATTGGTGTAAAGATAAGAAAATACATAGGCTACTATTTATCGAATTAAGACGCGAGCAGAGCCGCAGACGGAAGCTATGGGGCCGTTCAAGTATTACGTAAGCACTATGGGGGGGTGGGGGGGTCTTTGTTTTGCTTATTTTGGATGACATGGGGGGTAGGGGAGTCTAGATGATGATTACGTCATCGGTAGTTATTTACTTTTTTACACGAATGGCAACCCTCACATTGTCTATGCTTGAAAACGAAACGCATTTTTGGGGATTCCCGCACACATACGTTTAAAAATACATTTTTATCTGAAAAATGTTTACGTAAGCATGGGGGGAGGGGGTAAAAGCTTTGCTTACTTTTGCTGACAAGGGGGATGGGGGGGTAAATAATTGTAATAAATCTGCTTACGTAATATTTGAACGGCCCCTATTGAAAAAAAATAATAGTTTAAAAAAAATAAAAAACACGCTTTTAAAGTACTTCTTACTTAAAAGTGAAAAATAATTCCTAATATAAGCTGGAAAAAGCGTGGGTTGCTCGATAGACGAAAAATATGGCACAGAGCGCCCCACGCTTTTTTTTAGCTTATATTAGGCATTATTTTTCACTTTTTTATTTTTTTATTATTTTTTATTTTTTTTATCGAATTATTGCATTGTCATAGATCTTTGACAGGTGTGCAAAATTTGAATGAAATCTGTCCGTTTAAAGTGGGTCAAAATCGAGTCCAAAGGAGTCGGTTACATGCATACATACATATGATACATACATACATACATACATACTTACATACATACATACAGGTGAAGCTAATATAAGCGTGTTAATATAGAGCTAGATTTAACTTAACAAGCTTTTATTATTACTGAGGTGGAAAAAGAAAGCTAAAATCATTTCAGTTAAAACACACAGCCATTGTAAACTAACTTAAAGAATTCTCTTATAACCTGCTTTAATGATACAATAAGCAATAAAAAATGGCTGACATACGCCTAGTCTGTGGGTCAACACAGGTCACAATCTTAAACAACAAATGCTTAGGTATCCACGTGCTAAAGCTTCGATTTCCTAGGAAAGCGGTGTGGAATAATGCGGCCGTAATATTATGGCCGTAACACGATTAGTACGTAATACGTTACGTCGATCACCGCTCTTTAGGAAACCACTACATTTACTTTACATGGGCAACGTTGTAGTGACGTCATTCAACCGTTATCTTTACGGCCGCTTTATTCCACACCGCTTTCCTAGGAAACCGAAGCTTAAATCTAAAAGTGGTCAGTCGATGTAAAAAATATTCAAATCATCGTGAGATACGTTATAAGAGAAAACTGGTTGTGCTAATATAACTTTACGTAACAATTTCGCAACATCATTGATGCAATCTCGATGCATTAGTAATAGTATTTCTTATAATATTGGTAGTAAAGGTCATTCAGGTTCTAATACACGTTATTATTAACGTTTTTTGTCTGCTATATCAATAATACGATAGTGTTTTTTTAAAAGAAGCTTACTAGTAATTTGTATAGGGTGCATATAAGGAGCCTCCCCGAGAGACGTAGACAACAATTCCCTACGTCCGGCGCACCCTGGGCAATTCGCGAGTTCTTAAAAGCGAATTGGCTAATCCTTTCACCACGATGGCCAGTCAAAACCTTGGCCATCTTACTGACTGTCCAAAATGCCCTACCACCTGCACAAGAGAGGCGTTCATGAACACCGATGAGAGCGCCATAACAGCAGTGGCCACTAATTGGACCAAAAAATTTGACTCAGCCATCGACACGACGAAGAAGAAGAAGAAGTAATTTGTAAATACAAATTACTAGTACTCTTGTTAATCCGTTCCAGCTAAGCTTAATTCGCTTGTGTTGGGAGGCAGTTCACATCCGTGGCCAGAATTCAAACTCACGACCTCTCGATCTAAAGACCGATGCCTTATCCATTGCCATGGCCGCTTCAATGATATGTTATTATTGTTCTTAATGTGGCTAGAATCAAATTGTTTTATAATCAAGTATGAATACCAAGTTAAAGTCAATCACATTAGAATTTTGGATTTGATAAAAGTGGTATCAATAGATGTATTTCATATTGGTTCTCTTTACAAATATTATATACTAGCGACCCGCCCCGGCTTCGCACGCACGGGTACAATGCTGATACTAAATACACTACAGAAAAACTGTGAACGTTGTATATAAAAACATAGCGGCCCGCTCCGGATTCGCACGGGTATAATAGTATATAGTATAATATGGTATAGCCTATGTCACTCACTGAAAAAATTATTAAAATCGATCCATTAGTTTTGATTTATTCATTACTGCCCGTGGCCCGCACGCGTTAAATTTGGAGTAAAACAATTCCCCTTTCCCTATACCATGAAGATTTCCTGCTATCTTTGGAATATTCATACACAACATTTTTACTTATTTACTTTTTACATTTCTCAGCTCTATGTCGATCCCGAAGCTGACTGAGTCGAGCCTCACGCTCTACTGTCGATTCTCTGTCCCTCTGAACAGGCTCGCTCCCGCCGCCCCGACCGGCCGGTACCGCCGCAAACGCTACGTCCCGCAATTTTTAAATTTGTAATATCTTCGAAAATATTCATTTAAATCACATGCTGTAAAGGGCAATTTTGATCTACATGAAATGCACAACGTATCTAATGTATTTAATTGGATAAAGAATGATACTGTATCGTTTAAAATAGCTTGGTAAATAACCCATATTTTTTTGTAATATGTAAAAGATAAAAATGGTTACTGTGGGTTATCCTTAGGAGATAAACATATGCTGTCGCGGACTTTTTTATTTATCTTTTTAAGATATACAATTCCGTAGTACATAAATTAGATCTATCTCGTAAGCTCGTAAGGTTTAGCCAGCGTTTGCAGTGTAAGCGCAGAAAAATATGTTTGTTACGACATCACATCAAAAATCTTTAAATTTCTCGGCTTTTCTCTACTATAATATGCATGTTTTATACATAAAAACCATCCTCTTGAATCACTCTATTCATTAAAAAAAAACCGCATCAAAATCCGTTGCGTAGTTTTAAAGATCTAAGCATACATAGGGACATAGGGACAGAGAAAGCGACTTTGTTTTATACTATGTAGTGATGCGATAGTAACTCTAGTCTGTCGGTCTGTCTGTTTGTCTGTCTTTGTATCTGTCTGACTATTTCTCAGTCTGCTACGCTTTCACTGGTAAACTACTGAATCGATTTCGATGAAAATTGGTATGTAGAAAGTTCAAGACTTAAGAAAGGACATTGGCAAATTTCATTGACATATCAAGCTAGTGTTTTATAAAGCACAGCTCCTTAAAATGTATTGGCCAATAATATTGTAGCTTTTTTTATTAGATATGTTTGTTTTTTTATGAAATACGGGTGTTACTCACGTAATGTGGGTCTATTTAGTCGTCCGCGGTTTCACCTATACTTTTAGGCATTTTTAAGAGAGTGCGATACGTCGCGCCTGAGTCGCAGCCAGTCATGCACTAAATAGAGCAACATTACGTGAGTAACACCCGTATTTCATAATTTGAATAAGAAAGCAATTCTTTAAATTCTTACCTATTTTCTTGTTGGCGACTATTAATAAGTCTCTGCTCATTATGAATCTCTTCCATAAGCTTCCGTATTTTGTTCTTGCACTGTAGTAACTCGGTCTCGCAGTTCGCTAGCTTAGATCGCACCAATACTATCTCTGACTTCAAAGTTTTTTCATTTTGCTTTACTATTTCACTTTCTTCTTCTACGTAAGTCAGTGATTGTACCTGAAAGAAAAAAATGTGGTGAATCTTCTTTTCTGCTGTTTGTAGTCAACAGCTTAATAATAATATTGAACAATATGAGTTGACTCATCAACATAATGCTAAACAAATGTTTGTTTTGATTTTTTTTAATTTAAAGCACACTCTTATGATGTTTCGCCTCAATTTCGAATCTTCAACCAGTACTAAAGAAGTCTAAGTGCCTTTATATTATATACTACCAATGTTGCCCGCCCCGTCGCGGCCTATATACATTCTTGCCGTAAGTAAAAAATCGCAAGTTACCTGTTCCGTACCAACCCTCAGCTGGTTGTCTGCAGAACTAACTTGCTGCTGCAATAGCTCTACTTGCCGCTCCTGTTCACGACCCTTGGTTTCCCAGTACCCAATTTCGGCATCATACTAAAAAACAAGCAAAGTTTATCAGATCATATTTATTTTGTAATGTTTGTTTTTTAATAGGAATTGCCCTGTCTTATATTTTAATACTGTCATCTGATACATTTTTTTGTGTTAATAATAGTTACAATATCCCCCTGTTAATTTCACTGAGATACGGCCAGCGTCGATTTCTTTTTTAGACATCGCCGTCACGAAGCACCTTTTGCTTAGTTTTGCCTGCGCAGTTGGCCTGCAGAAACCAGGTTCATGCAGGTAAGCTTGTGCGAGTTTTCCGTCAAATCTGGCAGAGACCTGCACTGAGCAGATAAAACTGAGCCTGTAGCCGGGCTATTACACTAACCTTTATCAAATCCACCTGCTGACTGGACAGTTTTTCCCTCTGATAATTCACCAAAGACACCAGTTCTCTATACTGGTTGTTATAGCTCACAGCCTCAGGGTTACGGTTGTCTTGCGTTTCTTCAGGCAGGTTGACAGGTGACATGTGTGAGGGGCGGGCGCCTCGCATGCGGTTTGGAGACTTGCGGACTGCTTGTGGAGGCGGCGGGGAACGGTATGGTGGTGGGGGTTCTCTGGTGGACATAAAGGACCTCATTATGATAGTGAAGAGAGGTTGACGCTAGCCCTTTTAGGGCTCTAGCAAACATTTTGCAAACAGATATTGGTGTAGAGGTTCTAATAAATTACTAATAATATTGTTTCTGGTTTTGATCTATTTAGTAGGCACATATTAGATGAAAAGTGTTCAACATTATGAGAAATGATTATATTAGAATGTCCATGGGATTCATTAGTCTTAATTATCGTGGATACAATGACATGATAACAGTAAAGAGGTCAGACTGACAATATTATGTTATTTAAAATAGAACAGTATCTAATGTTTGTAGTGTTACCTTGATAATAATCACAATAATTATAATAATAAAAAAATTATAATAATTTCAAATCCTGAATTAAAAATAGGTTTATTGTTGTATTTTAAAAGGCTTTTGATGCATTTTCAAGCAACCTACATCAACCACGGTCACTTCAGTACAAACTTGTTTATTTTATACAAGCAATGGCCAAGCATCTCATATTTAACCATAGCTCTTACATCGTAAATACAGACCTTTGGCTTTAAAACTTAGCACAAGCGTCTGATAGGAATCTAATTATGCAGCAACAGTAATATTATTCTGATAAATTCACTGACTAAGCATGAGTCAAGGTCACCCAAATGTCAGTGCTATGAGTCATAAAGGAAAGAGAATCTTATGCTAACCCAATAATGACTAATGATTAAGCATTACTAAAGATTGGATATGTGGAAAAACATGAGTTGTTGGCTCTGTGTGGAATGGCCTCTTAAATAGAAATTCTTTTAGTTTATATTTTCTTTAACTTTTTTATCTTCTAATTAATACATGCTGAATAGTTCATTACAAAAACCAACTAGCTTAGAAGTTGCTTTATTATGCTTTCATTATTTTATTTTTTATTTTAATTAGTTAATTTTTTATTAGATAGAATGGTCCCAATAACAAGGCCAAATACACACATTCACTCACACAAGCACACCCAGTCTTAGAACAAATCTTTGCTAATCACAAGATTTGTCCCATGTGGGGATCAAACCCACAACACCAGTGCAGTGGAGAGCAGCGAGGCAACCGCTTAAACCACTACACCACATGTGCAGACAAAAAAGGTTATCATAATATTACCTGTAAGGTGGTACATCCTTAAGAACTGGACTATCCGACTCAGGAGTTTTAGCTTGCTGCACTCCCTTGACTACGCCCACAGGGTTGCCAGGTGAAGTGTTCACATTGTTATTGCTGTAGGTAGGGGTGGTATTCATGCGATTTGGAGAGTTTTGAGGGTCCAGTATGTTGGGATTTGAAGTGTTGTGACCCCTAAAAGTATATGTTTATTTGTAGATATGGTAGAAGCTTAAATTTTCATCATAATGAGTTTTTTGTCATTTATGGCTATAAATAAAAATCCAATTGGTCTAAAATAGCAAATTAACTAAACATATTAAAATATTTTGTCCATTGTTAGACATTTTTTTGAATGTATTAAGTTAAACTTAGCAATACTACTAAGTTCTGAAATCAGATAAATGTCTGGTCTTTCTATTATTTCAAAATGTATCTTTGACAACAACATCATAGTGATAGTGAGAACACTAAGTATACTAACCCATTGCCAATAGGTGATCTTGAACTATTAGATGCCTGCTGGGGTTTCTGATTGTTACCAGAATCTGACCGTCTCAATATAAACTGTATATCATTTGAATATTCACCCCATTTCATCAAAATCTGCAATCAATTGCTCAATTAAAGATAATGATTTATAAAATATGTTTGATAGACAAGATCCACCATATTTCAATACAAATTCTTGTGAAATATCTGTGGACAAATAAGTAACTATGTGGAAAGATAAAAAATATCTATACAAGTTTGGTATTTCTGCAATTCATCAATTTATTAATAGAACCTCATACCTTGAGAGGATATTCTTGAGGTGCCAGTAGTCGCTCATTATTCCGCCAGCGCTCTATAAGCGTAAATCTGCCCACTTTTCCAGTGGCATGAGCTAATGCGAAAACTACATCCTGCGATAAAAGATCAACATTAAAGATCGAAAATTATGGTAAAAAGAGAAATTGTGTACGCACTGTACACTAAGCGTTTCAGTCGCATAGTCATGAGAATATAAAAAAAAATAAAGGTAGAATACCGACCTGGCAAGTTGTGGTCTCCGTAACCCCACAAACAATCCTTTGTATTCCCTCGACCCAGACCTTTAACTCCATTAATTTCAAACTGTTCACAATCACAATACAAAGCACATATTCATCTAAGACGTCATTTTATAACCAATTCAGCCAGCTCGAGACTTTTTTCTCACACTAAATGAGCTAAAATACAACACAAACATACCAAAAACACAATAAAGAAAATAAAGATCTCAAGTGGGTTATGAGAAATTTTCGTTTAGAAACACGTCGCTGACATTGATGACAGCTAACTACACAGACAAAAATTGAACCAAAGACAAAAATAATTTAAATAATACTCTGCCTAACAAATTCGCTATGGTTGTTGGCATCGATCGTTTTGGCTTTTTATCATAGCTAATACTAGTATTAATTGGCTAATACATATGTTTTTTATCGTCGTTGTTTCGATTCCCTGCTATTGCTATACTTGTTGCACAATGGTATTTATTATATATATAACTATTATATTATCTGTGATATAACTCAGTCTAAAAAAACAATATGGACACGCAATGCAAAACTCGCGCGGGAGCGGGGGTGTAGATTTTCCCGCGCTATTCTATTCTGAGTATTATATTATAACAATGTAAACTTTAAAATATCAGATTTACGAGCATGTTGATAAAGCTCACAGTACGTTTACTGTCAGAAAACATAGTAGCTATTTTGAAAAATAGGTAGGTAAATGCATTTATAACTTTTTTGGTGGTCCAATATGATTTACTATTTATTTTTCGATCTTGTAAAAAAAAAGCCATAGTGACATTGACATAATAAAATACTCTGCGCGCCAGCTTTACACCTCTGCTTTGCACTCATTAGACTAATATATATAATCAAAGATTATACTAATATATTGGGGAATATTTATTACCTACTGTTTGCCCTGACCGCGGTAATTTGACTGATTGTGATCACAAAATATAAAAAAAAAATATCTCTTTCTTTACATATCAAACGAATTTGCTATGGCAGCGCCTGCGGATGACGATGAAGAGGTAGATCATTGTTTTAATTTTATTAAGGTACTATATTTAGATAAACCTTAGCCGGTAGATTTATGGTAGATTGGCACGTATTTGACTACGATCTCACCTGATGTTATTTGATGATGCGATCTACGATGGAGCACGCTTACCTATGAGATACCTATTAACTCTTGCTTTGAAGAGACCCAGATTGTAGTCATGCGGAAACACTGACTCAGGCAGGGTGTCCCATTCTTTGGCAGTTCGCATAAGGAATGATGAAACGAAACGCTTAGTGCGTATTTGTGGAATATCTACCGTGAAGCGATGCTGAAGTGCCTTTTGTCTGGTAGTCCGATGGTGAAATGGGGACGGAAGAATAAGGTTGAGAAGTTCCTCGGCACACTCTCCACTCCACTCCACTCATGACGATTTGGTGCTGTTTCTAAGTTTTTTTACAAAAAAAAATATTATAAAGAGCGACCCATCACACTCGGGTGGTCAAGACGCTGTGATAATGCTTTTTAGAGCTTCACGACGAAAGATGGAGGTAGTTTAGTCTAATACCCATTCACGAAGACTAGTGGGTAGGTGGTAGGATGGTAGCTTGCTAATAAGGCCCTCGTGCCAGAACATGTAGAAGGCCTTCGGATATATCTCTACATATCTGCTGTCCCAGAACGGTTTGGACGGAACCCGTTCTGTCGGTCACTAAGCAGGTCGTGACAATGGTCAGAGCTGCCTAAAAGTGATGACACTGACACTGCATAGGGATCCGGGTCGGTAGTCAGCTGAAGGCCCACCCAGTTGGCTTGGGGCCTGGGGTTCGCAAACTGTGCGGTGCGGCGCCCTGGCATAGACCCAGGGGTGAGAAGGCTGGCGACAATTAATGTATGCCAGGCCGTATCTTTATTCGACTGATTATATTATTTTCTTTTCTCTAGCTTTTAGTCTTTAATGTAGAAGATGTCCAAAAGATTGTGCGGGACCACATCGAGATGGTTCTTGGAGGAAACACTTACAGTCATACAAGAACTCCCATATGGATCAACATAATCACGGACAAGACGTTGGGCAGATTAAGCAAACTTAACAAGCCCTTTAAATATATCTGTGAGTAGATCACATATTTAACTGCGTAATTTTAAGGTTGCAATAGCATGAACACTCTTTGCGAGCCCCAAACGCCAGCGCTACCTACATTCTATTCTGCTACAATCTCGTTTCAATGCGAACGACAACCATGCATTACATGCATAATGACGACCGTGACAGGACACGAACTTGCAATCTATGAATACGATACGATTGACCTGCATATGCGTCTCCATCAAGCCATTCGTATATACTATATAGATTTCGTATTTGTTACCTGGGTATAACTTGCCGAAATATCCACGACACTGAAAGCCTGATTATAATCTATGTAATTTTTATATCTCATTAACTTTGATTTTTCTCTCTCCTTCTCCACTGCTCAAAAAATATTATTTTTTACAGTGCGAGTAACAATAACACAGAAGAATGGATCTGGTTTGCACACCGCTGCAGCTTACTACTGGGACACCGTCACCGACGGCACCTGTACCGTACGCTGGGAGAATAAGTATATGTACTGCATAGTAAATGTTTGGGGACTTGCCATTCAAGTTTAAATAAACATGTAATATGCTGTTTAATGTTTAATTAATCAAGGATCAAGCGATAAAGTAAATCCCTATGGCTACCTGTGCTTGCAAACCTCAGCCACACAGTGCTCAAAGTGTGATGAGTGAAGTATACCAAACAGCACTTAACCAACGTCACGACGCGCTAGGTAAAGTATAACCTAATGCTTCTCATGATTTGCATGAATGTTCAGTACGCTTGTTATTATTTGTAGCACTGTGGCGCCCTCACAGAAGTGTGACCACACCGGACGCTAGTTGTGAAAAAAAATAGCAGGCGCTTTTTTGCATTAAAACAACTTGACATCTGCAAAAACACCTACTGGCTTTTTTCGTTTCCGCCCACACACCCGTTTTTTTGAGGCTTTCAAGTGCAGTCATGTGCATCTGTTTTCTATCCAACTCTTGTCGCAAAAAATCATGTTATTTTATGTACATTGACAATGAGAAATCTCTGACAAGTGTAAGTAAGGCGCCCTTTATGCCCTTCCGGTCGCGGGCCTGACGCATGTGCTTTTTTAGGACGTAGAATATTACGTAAGGGAAGTTTAAATACGGTGTTTCAAATCATGAGGCAATTACCAAATAAATAAAACAAAATATAAAGCACATTTTAGTATTTTTATTTTTGGTAAAATTTACCACAATACAAAATAATGATAGAAATAAATAAAGTAATAAAATGTATAGACAGGTCATAGAAACTATGCATTGTAAAAATTGGTGCTTTTAAAGCAATTTCATTATAATTTATAATAACATTAGGCAAAATGGCATTGTGTACATTAAAAATAAAAGCATTATTTTTAACACAAATAATATCCAGGGCAGATGCATTCACTTAATAATTAACTCAGAATGATTCATCACTAGGTGATTTGGTCTTTTAGTTTTCTAATTTATGAATGTTTAAAGGACTAACAAAATGCAAACGTATATAATTTAAAGCATTCGCAAGTCTACCAAACAATTCAACCTCATTATAAACCATTTACAAATGATATAATGGAGAAGTGGAAAGAAAAAGATAAGCAAAATTAAGTTGAGATGTAAAAAAAATCAACAAGCTATAGCAAATTTTCACAAAGTTACTGAGTTTCAAAGTTGCCTTTGAGAAGTATGTTCTTATTCAAATTATGAAATACGGGTGTTACTCACGTAATTAATGTAGGTATATTTAGTCGACCGCGGTTTCACCTATACTTATAGGCATTTAACCGCGGTCGACTAAATAAACCAACATTATGTTACATGTTACAAACTCACGTCAGTTTTAATAAAAATAAGTATGTACTTGTTCCAAATTCCAAAGACAAATTAAAATAACATGGTGGTTCTCTGGAACAAAAACTATACCTACTGATTATTACTTAGAATATTATTTATTGTTGCCTGCATACAGATGACAGATGTATTCTATAACTAAAAATTCTCACTGATCGCTAGTGACCTGATTTATGACGTCACAAACTAATCATGTTCACGTTAACTTTGAAACCTCTGCTAGTTTTTCACCAATCGCGGCATTTTTTTACATGCAACTTAATTTTGATCTACATTTTAATTTGATATGAAAATAATGTACATCAACACGAGTAAACCTCTCCATACAAATAAAATGTACATAATTGTAAAATTGTCATAATCATTGTCGTGGTTGTACAATGTAAAACAATCGGTACACAGAGATATTGCAAGAGGAAAAGGAGACGCATGTTAATCTTATGTCAAAATAAAACTAAACATTTAAAAATATTGTGTTAATCTTAATAATCCAAAGTGATTAAAATTACCTGTACTTTTATTATCATAACTCGATGTAGGCTATAACTTCGACTAACTCTCGTATCAAATGTAAACAAAATATAACAACCTTTTTTATAAAAAAGAATGGCGTCACTGTTATGGCTACGTTCGCATCATAAGAATATTGATATGGTACTAAAACCGACTAGACTACCGATATTTTCAGTTTCGCTGGCTAATATCAATTAAAAACTTTGATGAGAACACAGTCATCACATTTTATATACAACAGAATGATATCTTTTATCAAATACATGTTATTCCTGGCCCGGCCGTTTGTCTACAGGTGCCAAAATTATTATGCAATCCAAACTACAAGATATGTTGACCAAACGAATACCACTCAGGAATTCATTTTTGATTAGTAACTAAATAACAGTAATATATTATGATCAAATTCACTAATTTGTTGGATTGAATTTCTTTGAGTTTGAATTGAATTGAGTTGGTAGATAGCACGAATTAATCGGTCAAAATTAACTGTCTCGATCGAATCGCGTCAATCTCAGAATCAGCAGCCGCGATTGCGACCACAACAAAAGTTGATCAAGTGGCCGGTAGTCTTTAGGTTTGTATAATTTAGACTAATATCCAACAAATAATGATATTTGGTCTTAATATCCCGAAAATAGCGTAATAAATAACACGGCCCGCGAAAACAATTTCCTAAACATCCACAAATTGTAGACAAACTGCCTATAACAAAACAGACTCGTGCGATTTCAATTGAAACGCTAAAACAAGATTCCTGTATAACAAATGATCATATTTAAAATTCAATCGACTTATTATTAATACACCAACATTTTACCTTAACTATTGTATACTTAATTCATGATGACACCAAACACAGTACAGCAACCATTTTTTGTTGCATCTTGCTCTAACGTACAAATTTCAAAAATTACTAATTTTATTTTAAATTGTTAACATTATTTCTGGGCCTACTTTTTTTTAATTTGTCCTATTGCGTTTATTTATAAAATACTTGGGACACATACAATTTACTTTAATACTGCTATTGTAAGATGCAGTCACAAATTTTACAACAATAATCCTATGGCATGGTATCCAACACGTTTTATTTTGTTTCTGCATCTAAATCTATTACTAAATTAATAAAATTGTGAAATTGGAAGCAGTTTTTAACAGCAATTTGACTGATTTCGTGTGATGACTGGTTAGTGTGATGCATTAAAATTCAGTCTATAAAATGCTTAGGAAAAAAATGCTATAAAATTATAATTGCCAATTGAAACAACACACAGGCAATTGATTAGAACATCAAATATATATTGTAATTAATTTAAATTAAAACCGATTAAGCTTTGCTGAGGTATTAAAGCTAAAAAATGTGCATTTTTTTGTTATACCGTGCCTTAACTGGGAGTTGTTCTTCTGTACACATCCAATTATGCCTGTAGATGTTCGCAGGTGTAAATCCCACGGCCATCTGCCTTCTTACCCCAACTCTCTCCTCTCCCCCTCTCCCGTGCCCCGCAGAGCGCATCGCACATTGAATAACTTATTATATACACAGTAAAATATACTCTATAAAGTACAACCTACCACTATGACTACAATAAAACGATTTGTCGTTTAACTCATTATTATGACAGATAATTCCTCTTATTTACAATTTTACTATACAATACACATTAAAATTACTAAAAAGTAACATTGTACTTGTAACTTTGCTATCCATCTTTCGAATGTACTAATTTCTTTATTATTTATGCCTAAATCCCTCAGTATATGTACACATACGCGCTATGTTAGTCGAGACTTAACTGATCACAAGTGAAGAGAATGGAACATAATGAGGAACAAATATACACTAGCTACGCACTAACCCTTCTCTTACCCGAGCGTCCGGGGCTAATCATATCACATCTTTTTAAGTGTAAACACCTAAGCCGTTCGCGAATCCTCTAATCAATTACAAAACTCAAATAACTAAAATATATTTACAAAATGTATAAACCTATCTCAAAATAAGATTTCCGTAAAACTAAATCAAAATTATTATAAAATCCAACAACTCTAAACACTGGGCAGATTCAAGAAAGAGATCATTTCTAGATTCATTTAAAACTTTGTGTCCGATCCAGTAAATCTAATCAAGATAGAAGGTGGGAGTAACGCGATATGTGATTTGACTTATTGTCATAGATACATCATTATGTACACGTAATAATTGTGCTCAACCCAGTATTCCATCATCAGGCATTCGTTCCGCACGCTAATTCTAAATAGGCTTAGAACTCTTACGAGATCCATCGATTGATTGCGTCGTACCGTCAAGTCCATCCGAATTACATGTCACAACTCACATTAATTTCTAAACGTCTAAACCAGTATGTACTTCTAGAATAATTATGCTATTCGTTAAGTAAAAGCCTTGGAGGCTTGTAAAATAAAGAAAAAATACTACGTACATTTAGATGTTCATTTAAGCAGTATTTTAGGTGCGTCTTTGATCACAAATTCACAAGCTTTAATTGACACAAGTCACACACTGCACTGCGGATCAGTTGAGGTACTTTCGGCACTTCTTGGCACCACAAGTGCACGGGATCTTGACCTCTTCGAACGGGAATTTGTAGTCGTAGGTGAGCTCTTCCCCGATGGTGATGCGACGGAGAGCGAAGATCAGGATGTGTTTGTGCCCGTGGATGTCTACCACGCGCGAGTAGCAGTTAGGCTGTAGACGAATTCAATAATAAACATAACATAACATAATGCCTATATTAGCCAGAAGGGCGTGGCAGAGGTGTACAACACCCACATTTGTCCCACAAGTTATGTTTAGGTCCTATGGGACCCCACAATTCCAACTCTGTGCTGCTCTTGAGAATTTCCTGACGTAAAGTTCACATATAACACTTAAAATGACAGTTCATTTATTTTATAAGTTCACATATAACACCCGGGAATCGAACCCGAGACCCCGAGGTGAGAGACGAATACGCTAACCATTAGACCAACGAGGTAGTTCAAAGTAAGTCAAATAAAATGTTGACCATTATAATGAAATCAATCAAAATGTTTTAGTGCAGTATTTAGTCTACCGTTATACATTATGTATGAGTTCAGAAGTATCTTGTGTGGGCGAAAGTCCTGTCACGGTCGCCATATATTTGACATGAGAACAACGCATGTATGCTTGAGAGCCTGATATAGTACTTGAAAGACAATTTGAAGGCATACATTGCAAAGAAATAGCAACTAAATGCTATTCACTAAAACTGAATTAGCAACTCACATCACAGGAATGGTTGATGAATCTGGCCGCGTTGCCCTTGAGCGTAGCATCGACCACGAGGTTGTCGTCGATACGGAACATGTAGCAGCCGCCCACGCCGCGGCGCCCGCTCATCGCCTCGTAACGCTTCTCGCGCTGGTCTGCTAGTACTGCGCGGATCACCTCACCCGCGTATTCTATTACCATATCGCCTGGAATGGAATATGAAATGTTGAGCCAAATTTTGGCATATATTTGCCTTTGCATAAGATCTTCTGTGTATAAACTATCCAACGAGATGAAACTTCATAACTATAAACACTTGGCTAAATTTTATAAAACTTAAAACAAAATATATTAATAGGTTACCTTCTTCAATGTCTCGTTTACAGAATAATCCTCGTCCATGAATGTGTGATCTGTATACACCAACAGACGCTTTTGAAGTCTCTTTCAGTTGTCTGAATCTCATTGCTGGCGGCAAGGTTGCTAGACGCCTGAAAAACAAGAAAATACAAATGAAGTCATATTAACCAAATATATCGAAGCTTGTCAATGAAAACACCAATATAGAAGACGGTAGTTACCTTGAGATTGAGCTTTCTCCTTCTTGTCCTCCAAATGGTGGTGGCTCTTCTCTGAAAGGCGACGCCATCCAGCTGAACATGTCATGATTTTGCTTGCGTGCCACGGGGCCAGTGCGAGCGCTGCCCCAAGGACTCTCCTTGAACCCTTCACTCAAGTCCAAGTCATTATCCCATCTACTCAATTGACGACCTTGACGTGTCTTATATTTGGTGCAACGGCTAGCCTAAAATAGAGAAGCAGGAATAAAATACATTGCAATATTGCAATACAACTCTATTGCGTGACTGAAAAAATACTATGCAGAAGTAAAGTAACTTACCCCAGGCAATTGTTCAATGAGGTATCTCAAAGCATTATTGTTTAGTCCCAAAATATGCGCTCCAGATAAACTCGATGGAAGATTGTACTTTATCGGGGGTAGTCCCGATTGTTTTCTAGCGTTCTGAACAGCCTCAACAACTTTCGCCCAAAGATCAGTTAGCGACGATGATGTATAGTTAAACCCGTCTTCTGACGTCACTTCGTATATCAGTTTGGGACCGTCATCTTTCGGTGGTTCAGGCGCAGGTTTCGGAACAGTTGGCTTGTTTTCTTTTAAAAATTTAGTTTGCTTTTTCGTCACCACCGTTTCAGTATCAGACTTCTTGTCTCCTAGCGGCCTCTTCATAACTTTGGCAGGAGCACTCGGTACTTTCGGTAAAACTGGTACCCTATTTGTGTCTTTTTCTGTCAGGGCTTTCGGTGGCTCAACTTCGATCATTTCAGCATCCAAGCTTGGTAGGGACATTTTAGATGTTGCTTGAACCGGTTCGCTGATAGTTGGAGTCTCCACTTGCGTCACCACTGCACTTGTGTTGGCTTGATGCATATCTGTCGATAGTTGTATTGCTTGCGCGGCATCTCTTTCCTCTTTTTCTTTCTTAGCCCTTTCCAATTCCATCATACGCTTTGATTCTTCAATAGCTTTTTCTAGGTCACTGTCAATGCTCTCGTCTTTTATGTTCAAATCTGGCATGTCGTGGCTTATAGGCCTCTGTTGTTGTTGTTGTTGTTGCTGTTGTTGTTGTTTCGGTGCAGCAGCCGCTTTGGTAGTCTTTGTAGACTTGCTCTGACCATCTCTATGCAATGGTAGAACTCGATTCATAGGCCTCATAGATATAGGGTTAACGACATTAGTAGGAATGCCAGATTGTTGAGTAGGTGGAGCCTTAGGTAATGTTATGCTAGAACTATTTTGTGTCGGTAGATTTATGGTAGTATTTGGCACAGGAATGCACATCATGTTATTAGTGCTGGTCTGATTCTGAAGTAGATTGGTGCTGGCTTGCAGTGGGAAGTTAATATCGGTTGCAGTCTTCGATGCAATTTTAGGATCAACAAGATTGTTCTGAACTGTGATGTTTACCGTATTGTTGCTAGAATTGACATTGATGTTCATAGGAGCGCTATTAGGTATAGCTTGGAATGGCACATTGATCATAGTGCCACTGGACTCAGTGCTCTGTTGGAAAGCCAGGGGATTAGTTGTAATGCCAGCTACATTACTGTTAGTGTTATCCGTGACTACGCGGATGTTATGTTGCTGGGGCACATGCTGGTTTACATTAGTATCCAAATTCGTATTATTCAACCGGCTTCTTTCAGGCAAATTGATAACCCTATTAGAATTTGGCGGATTCATTTGCAGGAAACTCATTTGGTTATTTACTGAAATGCTATGGTTTTGTTTGTCATTGTTTACCATATTAACTTTACAATCTTTGTTATTAGTTATGTTTGTCATTGGTAGATTCGTATTAGCTGGAGGACCCATAATATTTTTGCCTCTTAGTGTATCTTGAGTAAACTTAGGCGGATCTGGTACAGGCATAGTATTTCTATTCATTTGATTATCCAAATTATTCATACTTTGACTTTGCGATGAATTGCTACTGTTCATACTACAGCTATTTATGTTGATTTGCTGGTTGTTCGAAACTTGGCTGTTTATCATTTGATTCTGGTTGTTGGCAGCGTGTGTTTGTGAGTTATTCAGCAACATGTGATTGTTTGTTCCTGTCATGAGGTTGTTAACATTGTGGTCGGAGGAATTCGGGCAACTCATCAACATATCATGTCCTGACATGTTGTTCTGGTTGGTTGTGCCGTACATGTTGGTATTGTTAACAGAATTCATCATCATGCTGTTACTCATGCTCGAGTTATTTACATTCATGCTGTGCATCATGTTTCCTGAGCTCATGTTCATGTTATTAGAGTTCATGTTGCCACATATCTCCATAGTATTCTGGTTATTTGGGAACTGCGTACTGTTGTTGGAGCAGTTACCACTACATGAACTTTGAATATCATTTTTGATATCTGGAATGTTAGGCATGTGCTGCATCATTGAGCTATTCATAGATTGGTGATTTACAATCTGCATTGAATTATTGAGATTATTGTGCATATTCATGTTGTTCATCGAATTCATTTGATGTTGCATCATTGATGAATGTTCCATGGAGCTTCTATTGTTCTGAATTTGATTTAGCGTGTTCATGTTTTGCAACGAAATTGAATTGCTGTCGTATCTATTCCCGTGAATGTTTGGCATAGAGCCAGAGTTATCCATCTGGTTGCCTAAATTAATATTTGGGGTATTTCCGGACATATGATGCATGTGCATGCTATTATCCATTTGTTGTCTGTTATGCATTTGATTAGGAACATGTTGGTGTATATTCATCATGTTGTTTTCGACGTGAGGTCGATTATTTTGTAATTGCATAACATTGGACATTTGGTGTTGGTGATGAAGACCAACGTTTTCCATTTGGCGATTTTGTTGCATCGATATCTGCTGATTGACGTGCATGCTGTTGTCCATCTGACCTCGAGCGTTGTTATTTACGTGATGATTCATCTGCATGTTGTGCAACTGTGGGTTATGCATATTTTCCATAGATCTATTAGAATGCATATTATGGTTTATATTACTCATGCTGTGCGGCTGCATGCTCTCCATCATCATTCTGTTGTTCTGTAAGTTCATGTTTGGCATCGATTGCTGCATGTGCATATGATTTAGATCTCCTAAATCAGACCGGTTCATATTGTGGTTATTTGTACCCAAATTATGCATGTTCATCGATTGATTCATAATGTTGCTACTGTCAGGAGTGCTTCGATTCGAAAGCATGTTTGACTGGTTATGACTCTGTTGCGGGTTCATCATATTTTCATGGAATGATCGGCTTGGAGTCGATTGGTTTAACTGTTGTAGCTGATTGTTGTCGATTTGCCGATTGTGTTGGATCTGACCATTCATGATATGAATCTGATTGGGTGCCGGTAGTTGGTTATTATCGTGCGACATCATCTGGATATTACTGCTATGAGACATGTTAGACGTATTCATAGTACTGGTCATGTCATGCTGTTGGCTCGACTGCATGCTGTTATCACTGGACACTGAGATACTCATACGATTATTCGAACTTTCTTGGCAAGACATATTCATAGTCTGCATAGAGTTGTTGCCAGAGTTCAAAAGCTGGACTTGCCCATGAGACGAACTAGGCATTGAGCACATTTGGTTCTGGTTATTCGTCACTGAGATGGTGTTTTGATTGTTTTGTAAAGGAGGTCGCATAACATTGTGAGGTATAATGCTAATCGCTGGCGTATTGCTGATATTGCCGCTCATTTGGCAATTGCTCAGTTTGTGACTGTTCATCTGATTAGACAAATTATCCGAGTTGTGTTTGTTGTCAGTGCCCATATTCTGGAATGAATTGTCAGTCTTTGCATGCTGTTGGGAATGAGAAGCCATTATTTCTTGCGAGAAGTTCAAGTGACCGCCCTCAGCTTTTGAAAGAGCGTTGATTTTGCTCAGTTTTAACGAAGTATCCGAGTCAAAATTGCTATTCATGTTTGAAGACGGAGGATAGATGTTTCCAGCAGTTATCTGTATAACGTTATTGGACGTAGAATGTGTCGTAGAATGAGTCGTCGAGTGGTGACTCACGTTGAGGCTTTGCTCAAATTGATGAGAATGCATGTTCACTCCAGACATCGAGTTACTAGGCATTTGGATCAAACAGTTCTGATTAACTTTCTCAATGTCGTTGTTTGAATGATTTCTCATTGATGCATTACTTTGAATATTCATTGATGACGTGTTCACATTGGTTTGTTTCACTGTCATGTTTTGCAATTCTAATTTGTTGTCAATCGCAGAATGATTAGGAGTGGTGATTTGCCTCCACGGCGTAGGCGACTTTATGCTCTGAGTTACACTTATTGTAGGCATGTTCGCAGAATTGGAGTTGTCTTGCAAGTTGCCACTGATTTCAATGACATGTGAATTCTCAATTTTTAGGTTATTCTTAGATGTTGATGGCGCAATAGAACTTGATACGATCGGTTGTGATAATGGTATTGACTGCATCGGGAACGATGTAGCACAATTAGGTATTGATTGCGAGATAGCCATTACTGGCTGACCGATTGACGATACAAGAGTTACTGGCGACATTGAGACAGTGGTTAGTTTCGGCATGTTGCCGCGCTGTAAGTTCTGTGGTGCACTGGAAATCGTCATGCTATGTATCTGAGACGTAATAGGATTGATTGTCTGTCTGCCTGAAATGATAGTTCCAGGTTGAGATCCAACTGTTAGTTGCGAAGGACTCATTTGGATCACTTTAGGCGTTTGTCTATTTGCATTCATGTTCGACGGCTTCTCGGGCACAGGCAATGGCTGTAATGTCAGGTTGGGAACTGAGGTTTTGATGTTCTTGAGCGACGGTGGCGATGAATGTACCGTCTGCGTGTTGACGATGTTCGGTGTTGATGATACAGCCACGCTGTCACCTACATTATTGACGACCACATATCCTGTCGGCACTTCTACTATAGGCTCAATCTTACTAGCTTGGAATACTTGTGTAGTTGTAGCTGAGAAACTGCTGTTCTGAGCTAGGACGCCCGGCATGGCAGTAGATACGAACTGTTGGGAGGACATCACTGTGTTCTGAACGATCGTTTCCAATCCGTAGTATACAGGCTGCGTAGTCGTCAAATACATACAGCCTGATGGGTCAGTCACCATTTCTAGAGTGGGTGCCGAACCGAGTAACACTTGGTCGTTACAGAATTGGGGCAATAGAGTCCCTTGTGGCAGAATAGTAGTCCCACCTGGGCCTGATGATATGAGAGTATTGCCTTGTTGTAGCGTATTCGGTATAATAGTCGTCTGTCCATTGCCAATCCCACTCTGCGGCACAACTGTTGCTCCTGCCGTCTGTAACGTATTGTTAGGTAGTAAAGTCTGTGACGTAATGTTCCCATGACTTAATCCTTGTATAGTTCCTTGAGGTATTAATGTTGTACCATTCTGAGTGTGTATTGCTTGAGGGAGAATAGTATGGCCATTAGGACCCTGTGAAATTATGCCTTGAGTTTGAATCGCGCCTTGAGGTAATAAAGTTCCTTGTTGAATAGTTTGAGGCAAAATCCCTACATTTCCTTGCGGTAACAGGACGGGAATGCCTCCACTTGGAACTGCGACCAATCCTCCAGATTCTGTTTGCTGGATTTGGAATGTCTGAGGCATTAAACCGCCCTGCGATATAAACTGCGTTGGACCAGTCTTAAAGTCACCCTGAGGGGCAATAGTCGCGATGTATTGCATGTTTTGATTCTGCTGTTGAGACAAAGCCTCCACATATGCTGACATTATGTTCTGGTTTGTCACTGGTTGCACGATTATAGATGGTTGGCCTGTCTGGTTATTAGTTTGAAGCTGAATAACAGTATTGCCAGGACCAATCGGCGACTGGTTAATAGCAGTGTATGTTTTCTCTAGTTTGGTTTGTCTTGTCTTGATCGTCGTCGGTTTAGGCATTGGTCGTCCTCTGCCACGATTGGTAGCTTGGAATATGGGTTTCGGCTGCACTGGCGCTGGATGCTTCTTAGGAGACTTTTGCGTTGACCCTGGTAGTATCAACTGTTGCTTATTTTGCGTATTCGGCGATTGCAACCGCGTAGTCATCGCAGGTACAACAATTGTAGGATTGCCCTGCATCTGGGGGCGAATCATTGGTTGTATATTTTGAATAATCGATGCGTTAGGCATTCCCTGTATTGAGTTAACCGGTAACGCAATCGACGTAGCACTAGTCATATTAGGGAAATTCGTAATTTGATTTTTCCCTTGGATCATGGATCCAAGATTGCCTTGTTGATTTGTAGGTATGGTCAATACTTGGTTAGAATTGGACGATATGACTTGAATGCCGCCAGCTCCTGAGAGAAATTGAGCCATGTCATTTCCTTGAAGGTGTTGAATGTTGCCTACATTTCCTGGTTTCATGCAGATGTTGTAAGGAAGAATGCTGGGCTGCGTTATTAATTGAGGTGTCATGATCTTCTGTCCGCCAGCAGAACTTGTCTTAGGCGGCAGTAGCATCTGCGGTGTCACTACAATTTGAGGTGACGAGAGCATTTGTTGGTTGGCAGACACTTGAACATTTGTAGTCTTACTTTGGTCGAAAATCACAGTGCCAGATTTCATTTGTTCTGTAATAGTCATCGTCATTTCATTTGAAGGGCCTGGTGAAGGCGTCTCTACAATAGTTCCGTTAATGGTAATCTGCCTGGTGTTAATAGAAGTCCTTCTAGCGGCAATACCTTCCGCTTTGACTGTATTTTCAGTACCGCTGACAACACCTGCATGAATAATCATTGGCTGCGCGAAAGCACCTTGGAAAGCATTCTGCAATGTTGTCAATGTCCGATTTTCCGGTGATTTAGGATTTTCGCTTTCGCTCTCACTAGTCGACACCATATCGCAAGACGGCACATGACGATCATAAGAGTCTTTGTTTCTATATGTGCATTGGCATCTATCGCATCTAACTGGCTGCTCCATCTGATTGGATCCTGATCCGTCATCTAACGGCCTCATAACTAATTCTGGTTGGCCGCTCAAGGAATTGCCAGCGAAAGTTACAGTATAGCTTTCAGTCCCACTAGCCCTGTATAGGAATTGGTTCGTTTGGCCTCTAAGCGCGTCATTACCTAGATGGTGGTCTTCGGCGCCATCTAATTGCTGTATTGGCGAAAAGTCGTCATAATCTCGAGGACTTCCAGGTCGAGAACTGCACGTACTCTCAGAGCCTGACCAATCGGCAGCTCCATCAAGCTGTGATATAGGACTGCACTGAATCTTGGTATAGAAGTCAATTACATCAGTGTAATAGCCTTCATTTTTTGTAGTATTACTTTCATCTTTCTTAGTAGGCGATGTTGTCCTAAAGTTCAAGCCTGATGACGAAGCTTCATCGCATATTGCACCGCTTGTACATGTCTCGACCTTTACTTTCTTATCTGAATTCTCTAACTCTTTAATAGTCTCTATGATGTTCTCTGTCAATGTTACTCGTTGGACAGGACTCAGTTTGCCAGTAACTGTTGATGATTTGCTGATTTTACATCTTTTGATTGTAGATGATAGTAGACTAGAGTCAAACTTATTGTTCCAGCTACTGGATCTTTGTTGGCCTCGTCCAGTTGTCAAAGTTTTAAGATTATGGCTTTGCAGAAGCATTTCAGACTTGCTTCTTTTCAGTTCCTTACTACCGGTTTCGAACCTCGAATTTAGCAGCTCATCTATGAAATCCGTAGACCGGAAATCAGACTTATCGTTACTTTTGTCATCTGACTGACCCATTGCACAGTAGAACTCATTCTTTAAGTCTTGGAATATATCTTGCATGGATATGCCATCTAACAAATCGTGATTTAGATCTTCAAATATGGCGTCTTTGACTTCTGGTGGTAGTAAGTCTGCTGTATTTTGAGGTTCCTCTTCATCTTGTTGCTCTTGTTTGCACACATTTTCTAGTATATGATCCATCACTTGTTTTACAGCTATGTCTTCTAATGTCACTGTATTTCCAAACTTAATAGGAGATTTGTCACCTTTGAACAACAATGCAGTCTTGGTGGACCCCATCTCAACACTCTCATGCCAAGCTCCAATCTCTGCCATTACTCTTTCTACAATATGGACATTCATTGAATGGTCTACTGTGATGTTTACGCCAAAATCGAAGCCAGGTAGAGGCTCAGCAAGAATAAGCTTCGTTTTAATGGTATACCTGACGATTTTTGTTGGTTTCTTGCATGACCAAAACAAGCGAGTACAAGAAAAGTCTACAGGCATTAGAAACTCTTCATAATCTGACACTGACGGCACAATCTTGCCAAGACTATGTACTGCTAATGAGCCCAGTATAAACTGCACTTTAGTAATCTCACTGAATCTCTTTTTCTTCTTGTCAAGTTCTACATAAACTGGCCTTGTGAGTTCATAGTCGGCGTCTTTTTGTAAACTCTTTATCGGTACGTCTTTGCCGTGAGTTGGGCAGAATACCCTCTTATCATCCATGAAAGCGCAGCTCTCTTTCCTGGCACAAGCATAGTGGTAAGTTTCACTGCAATTTTTCGCACAGCAACCAACACTAGCACCTTTCACTTCACAAACAGCACACTTGATCATTTTGCCTCTAGATATTGCTGAGTGCACATTTTGAAGAGAACCATCAATTTCTTCAAATACCTCGGCAGACCAGAGGGCACAGTTGGAATGTATCCAGTCATTTTGACCGCAATATAGCAATCGACCTTCCATTGCTGGTGAACCGTCACCTAACGCTTTGCACAGAACACAAATTCTTGAATCTACTACAGGATGGAACTCCAACAAATCCTCTTCAAATTTGTCTCCATCAACCTCTAACTTTGGCACTATTTGATCCATTGGTCTCTCAATCGATTGCACAGCTGTTTTCACTTTATCATCAGACATATCAACATCTTTGATAGATTCGGCGTCTTGTTCACCATCAACTTCCAGGTTTGGTTGAAGGCAATTATTATCGCAATCAAACCAAGGGAATGTGTCAGAGAATAAGTCCTTGTATATTGATTTAAGATCATCATTTGTAGTCCTTTGAATCACCTCTTTCATATCATGATTGAAGTCCCTCAAAGAGACATACCCATCTGTGTTTACTCTCTTCTTTATATCCAAGAGTGATGGAGATATTACTCTGTCCAAATCATCTGTAGTATCTTCAATTGCTTGACGTAGTACAACAGGGCTAAGATCTTGCTCACTTCGAGCTTGAGGGAAACTCTTCACAGGTTCGTCATCATCTGATATTGCCTCATACTTATCTACATGTACAGTAGTAGGCAACATAGTGGTCGCTGTTACAGTCTTGGCTTGTGGAGAATAGTTCTCATGCACCTCGACACAAGACGCCTCGAATTCCGTCTTGGTACCATACAGACCAGTTGAGAAACAGATCTCTTTGTTCTGCATCAATGGTTCTAAAAGGTTGACCACTTTATGGGATGTGTGTGGAATATCCTCTTTCTCCATATTCACATCTTGTAGTAAAGATGAGCACTGCCATACTACGGGTGTGTTTGAGTCGTCGAATTTGTTCGCGATATTATTCCGTCGGCCTCTTGCCGTGTTTCTGTATACTTTGGTCTCAGATGTCTTCATGGAAACGTCGACGACGTCAAAGTGTAGTTTTCTGATCGCTTGCGGTGACATTAAGCGGTATGGTTTATTAGGTACAGGGGTATTTTTGTGCGGCGTCAGCTTTAGTAATGCACAGGCTTTTTTGTTCTTGGCAAGCAGTTTGAGAAGGTGTAGTAGTCTGCCTTTGAGGTGTTCAGTAAGCATTTTCCTCCAGGGCGGGTCGTAGGGCATGCACTTGCAGCAGATGTATTCGATGGACGGCGGGAGCGCTGACAAGAGCTGGTAGCCCTCACCGCTTAGTCCTTCGCAGCTTGCGTGCACCCATCTGCCGCAACAGCCACACTCCATCATCTATAAACAAAAATAAATTGTAGTAAATACAAGAAAATGGAAACTGAGTTTTTTTTTTAAAGCAACACAATATAATGATGGATGATATTGATAATACATAATAATTTAGAATCACTATTTACCTTGCTATCAAAGTCATTATCCCTGTAGCAAGCCTGGCAGAGCGGGCAGTAGTTGCCCTTTTGGCGGAGCTTGAAGCAAGGTCCGCAGAACGGCAGGCTGCCCACGAACTTGCTCACGCGTGTACTGTCACAACTCTTGCATTTTAGGCATGCGCTGCATATCTGTAATAGAGATAAAATAATAAGCTTATAGCGTTTAATGTCTCTTTCAAGTTATTTTAGCGTCGACAAGCGCCAATGACATACCTGCGGCCAGTCGCTTCGATGGTCGGGCGGCGCGGCAGGCAGGCACGCGGCGTGGAAGTGCTTGGCGCAGCCGCGGCAGCGGTGGCGGGCGGCGGGCCGCGCGCACGCGTGGCACGACACGCAGCGCGCGCACGTCCACGCACTCGGTGACGCTTCCTCCGCGCACCAACTGTGGTACCACTCGCAGCATGAAGTGCACACCAGCATCTGTCAATTAAATTACATGTTAATACTGTTTTCACCACACCAGCACGAAAAAGATCGTTTGCTTGCTAGAATTCAGTAAATAAAAACCGTTTTTACTCACTAGTGAGGCAAAGTGATTCAAATTTCAAAACACAAAATCCTTCCAATGAATAGGCGCTGAAAAAAAACAAAGCAGCCACCATGTACACTCCGTCTATAAAGTCGTGACATTAATGTTTGAGGAACTAACATTAATCATGTGTCTGGCAACACCAAACATAAGTAAATCAGCTGTCATCGAGTTTGAGTTTTCCCTTTGTATTTTTATTGCTTTGGTTAAACTGCAATTAATTAACAAGTAACTACGCAGAAAGGAATAAAAATGAATAAAGTAAATCGGTGTGGCACGCGGGAAGTGATTTTTAAAGTTTTCCAGCGATGTTTCGCGGAGTACCAAGCTGGACGAATTTTGTACGATTTGGATGATATTTATGGGCGGACAGCATCTATGACGGGTATGTAATCGTGTTATTGTTTGTTTTTAATCTGCCCGAAGTTACAAATTTACTGAATTTACGATTTGGAGACCAAAAAAGGCATTGTTTACATTGCACATTTTTAGGTTAGATTGACATTGTGAGTAGGTCATATTATAGTATGACCATAATTTTTGATACATTATGATGGTACAACAAAATCCATTCAGGTTTTATACCAGTTTTGAATTTGAATTAATTGCTTCATGTCAATAAGTTATTGTTTCCATTCCAGTACAATTTTTTTACTTTTTTTCAGGAAAATCAGTGAGTACAGTTAGGCGGATAGTCAACAAGGTTTTAAAAATGATGGAAAGTTAAAGGTCTACGCTCAGGAAGCGAAATTTACTGCGTTTGGTGAAAATAAACAAACCTCGCCCCATCTATGCCATTGATGAACTTTTAGGAGAATACGGGCACACAGTGTTACGGCTTCCGCCGTATCACTGTGATTGGAATTCCATTGAGCTCATTTGGGCTAACCTAAAACAAAAAGTAGCAGCACAAAATGTTGGGTCACGCGATGTGAAGCAACTTGCTGAAGACGCCTTTAACAGCATTTTACTTGAAACATGGCAAACTGCTGCCATCACGTGGAGACGTCTGAAAAAGAGTACTACGAGCGAGGACGTCATCTGTATCGAGACATAGACGAGTTGATTATTCGCTTAGGCGATGATAGCAGCAGTTGTGACAGCAGCTATAGTGATGACAGCGCTGCTGATGAAAGTGGCAACGTAATGTTTCTTAATTTTGAATATTTGGAATCCGATGATGAGTGAGAGTGATCAATCAGTGTTTTTTTTTTAACTTTGTATAATAATTTTATTTTGGTTTAATTAAAAATGCTTATATATTAAAACTTTATGAAGCCCTTACTTTATTTACCTTTGCTTATGAAAAGTTTAACCTACTGTAAATAAAAACAGTAACAAAATATTACTGTTTAATGTGTCTAATTTATTTACTCTTTACTTGAACAAACTGCTAGTATCAAAATCATTTTAGTCACACTATATAGGGTTGCTACATGCAAGTCAGCAGCGCCATCATTTAATGTCACGACTTTATAGACGGTCTGTAGGTTAGTAATAAACATTGACATCAATTTTATTAAATAACTACATACGATACGTATTAATTATTTTAAATTATATAAATACGCGCTTATTTAGTATTTTAATGGTTTTATATTCGTGATTGACCATTAAATTAATTAAAATTAGGTACTTCATATTAGATTCTATAAATAAATGTTACGGAACGAATTTCCGAACGCACATCATCGCGGGCAACTATAAATTCTTTTCAGTTTATGTTTAATTGTTTACTGGAACTTTTTAACAAAAAAATAGTGAATTCAGTGATGAAGAACTTTGTGGAACTCCAAAAGAGTTGCGACAACTTGCTTCTAACACAAAAGTTTGCTTTTTTACCAGAAAAATCACGTGAAAAGTATTTGAAAGCGTACGACATATTTAATTAGTGGCGACTTACAAAAGGCCCTAAAACACATTCTGAATTGGTATTACTGTCGTATTTCATGGAATTATTCCAGGTAAAGCAATCGAGTACGAGTTTAAAATCTTAATATTTTCTCACTGGAAGAGGTGAAAAGTTTTGTATGTAACACGTGAGAAAAATTTAATTTCCAGTTCGTGACCTCTTAAAATCTTTCGCTTGCGAAGTAGTCTTTATTAGAATCACTAGCTACGCTCGTGATTCAATTTAAGACTACTTCGCAAGCTCAAGATTTAAAATTGGCACTCACAACAGAAATATAAACTTTTTCTCACTTGTACCATAAATAACTATTCTCCTTCAGAGTATCGCCAAGTTGTTTTATTCAATACTGATTCAAAGTATCAGAATGCACTGTTGTTGAATGGTTAAAGCGGTTGCTGCTTTTAACTGCGCTGGTGTTGTGGGTTCAATCCTCACACTCACATGACTCTAGGTGTGCTATGTGTGTGTGCAATGTTTGTTTGTGAACAACCTCAAAACACAGGACTTATTACTAGTACGGGCGTCGTATATTTTAAATAAGAAATAAGTATTTGTAGCTTTATTACCTTTTCTTTACCAGCACTCCCGCATAGGAAACACAGTCTGGCAACAGTAAAAGATCCAGTTCCAATAAGGCCAAAACCTGTGCTGCACACTTCATCAGGGTCATAGCTCTCCCAAAAGTCAACGCAAATCAGCTCAGGCCTGTTCTGTCCGCACTTCTGTGATCGACTGCGCACCTGAAGAAACAAAATTAAGAAATTAAGTTAGTTTTATAAAATTATCCTAATAATAAATCTCTCTCTAAAACT
Source organism: Hypena proboscidalis (assembly GCA_905147285.1). Taxonomy (NCBI): domain Eukaryota; kingdom Metazoa; phylum Arthropoda; class Insecta; order Lepidoptera; family Erebidae; genus Hypena; species Hypena proboscidalis. The sequence continues at coordinate 8,040,830 of LR990147.1, forward strand.
GTAGCTGGTTTGTTTTAACTATCCTGCTCATATTAGGCTACAAATACTGATGCTAATATTGTAGTCCCATTCTACTAGCCCCCGAAGGCATTGTTGGATCAGATTAGGATAAGAAGTACTCAATAGATGTAAGGCACCTGGCCTTACATCTACTTTCACCATGTCAGCTGTTTCTTCTTGGAGACACAACAGAATTAAAGTAAAATGCTTGTTGGAAATAGTTAGTAAATTCACATTTAGCAGTATTTTCAGAGATATAGAGCTGTATAGTACTGATATATAATTGAATGGCAGCTATAACTTACATTTGTAATGTTGGAAAGAGGCTTCATAACAGTCTTCTTAGGTACAAGATCCATGACAGTCTCATCCTCACTGGATTCTGCTTTGCTCAGCATTTTAACAGGTATTGATTGCTCTATCTTCCTCTTCTTAGTATCCACCTGGGCCTCCACATCACTGTCTTTGGAAACAACAGCTTCAGCGACAACTACAGGAGCTTTGTTCTCAGTATCAACTTCAGATTCACAACTGGATAGGTCAGGAGTTTCTAGATCTTTCTCGACAGCTGCCAATACACTCTCATCGTCAGTAGGAACATTCTTATCCTGTTTCTCTTTCTCGTCTTGTGTAGGGAATGTAGCAATGGGTTGCCCCAATACAATGGATGCACTTCGGCATACATGCTTAACTCTAGGCCCTTTAAGTTCAACTTTCTGTCTTTTTGGATCCTCAGCTTGTTTGCTGTCGCCCTTATCCTTTTTCCTGACCTTTATCTTTGTTGTCAATTGACGCTTCCTATTTGCATTGAGTTCTTCATTTGGTTCTGTAGCGATTAGGCGCTCTTTAACCGTCTTATCCTAGAATAAGAACATTTGTTTTATTTAATAACTGAATAATATAGAGACTATCATCCAACAACACTTGTAGGAGTAGATGTTACACTAGGAACTGCAAATGTCTCTAGAGGAGGGATAATGGACCTTTATTGATGTGCCATTATTAAAAAAAAATTAAGTATAATGAGGTAACAACATGCCCATTTCAAGGAATTTGTGGCTTTCGCTTGCCAATTTTTTAATACTGAGTGCCATCTATGGCATGCGTGCCAAAGATTGCCCCTGCCCTAAAGTAACCAATACGTAATATTAAACTAATAATACATACCTCCACCACCTTTTCAATTTCTTCAACCTTCTTAGCTTCAATCTTATTGGGTTTAGCACCGAAGATCTTATCGCATTTCATCTCATTATCGCCATTAGTTATTGCCGCAAACACAGGTTGTGGTGAAGCAGTGTTTGTTGATGTTATTCTTAATGGATTTGGTGGAGTAAGTGCAGTGGTAGCAGCTTTTACACCTGATCTCATAAACGGTGGCAACATTGCTGTAAGACCTGCTCTAATGTTGGGTGGGACTTGGAAGGCCTTTAGACACATCTTGAGCCAGCAAGCTGGACATCGCGCCTTGTTCGTACACCGTAGTAGCTTCCATTGCTGTGAGCGCACTATTGGCGGAACATGGCAATTACCTGAAATTTTTTGTAAAATTAAATACCATGACATATATGTTATCCAAAGAGTGATCAATTTTGTTATCTCCAAACACTATTTAGTTCCCTCTGAACTTTCTATAGCTCTATCAATACGGATATTATTTTCAAAGTAACTAAACATGTTACATGAATTATTTTCAGTTGTGCAACCCGCACATGTCTAGTCTGAAGTAATCTAGTCATAGCTGTCTGAGCCAGCTGATTTTGAGCTGTTATCCAGCAATCCCGATCAATTCTTTTAACATTGGCGCCCACGTTTACTTCAGACACCAAGATCATAGAAGATAAAAAATATTACTATTTGTATCTATGATTTATGACTAACTCTTTTTACATAAAATTAAGGATAACTTTTTAAATCAATCCTTACCTTCGCCTTTCAGACACTGCATAACCATGACGCCAGACTTCTGTGATAGCTTCTCTTTCTTCAACATCTTTGATATGAACTTGCGGCAGGATTCACAGGAGTATATTCCAAACTTTCTGGCTTGTTTCACGAACCTGTAGAATCTCACTGCACCGCACACTCCACAGGTCACTGTAGTAGGTGGGTTTGGAGCTGAAACACATAACATTTTTATGAGTATATCTCCTTCAAGCATTGTAGAGATATATTATGTTATTATATTTAGCCCCAATTTAACAGGGGTTAAATAAACCTTAATGGCAGGATAATCCTATAACACACACATAAATGAAAGTGACAGCTTCCTTGGTTAAGTTTTGGCTATCAAGGTTTGGTTTTATGTTTATGGCATGGCTCCTTTTTGGATATAGGCCTCCTCTGACGTTTTTAGAGATACTCTTTGAAATCAAAATTTGAGTTAAGTCAGTAGAGGTATACATTTTTACATGTTAGGCATTTGCAGATTAAGCAAGACAAAGAAAAAGAATAAGACCTTTTCTCTCTCATTCCCTGTGTATATAAAAGGTTATTGTATAAAGTATCCCACTCTGCTTAGGAGCTCTACATAGTTCCAGTATTTCAATAATCTCCTGCATTTGACTGTCAATGTAATGTGGTAATTTAAATCATAGGTATTGTAACAAAAAATATAGAGATATTCAAAGGTATATGCCTAATAAATGTAAAATGATGTAATATTGTGTAAAAAAAATGGGATTTATTACTAGAACCAACTTGGTTAATAATGCTGCTAAATGCTTGAAAATCTTCAAATGGTATTATTACATTACTTTGAATACAAAATATAATTTTTAACAGTTTGGAAATGTAGTAATTACTTCTAGTATTTCTTTAAACTGTTTTTCAATTTCTCTATTCAGTTACAACTACCTGTATGATTCAAATACTGAAAATAAATATTTGCAAATACATACAGTACTTACATGTACAAGGGAATTAATATATTAAATAACTTACAGGATGACTGTGGATGAGTAGAGAAGGGCCCATCTAGCGCAGAAGCTGATTGAGTTGGTGGATTTAGCTGCAGTCTGGCTTCTCGGAGAATTATCTTTCCTCTCAAAAGTTGTGATGCAGATGATTTATCTTTCTCTGGACTAGCAGGAGGAGGCTTTTCTTCTTCATCTCCACTGCCACCAGGACTTGCACTGTCCCAACTGTCTTCTGAACCAGAGCCACTACTTGTACTACTTGAGCTACTCGCATCTGATATGTCCATAAGCTTCCTCATAGCATGCCCTGTTCTATCCTCCTTAGGAGGCTCTGATGTCTTTAACTTCTCAAGACTCTCCAAATTAGAGTTCTCATCCTGTGAAGCTTCCTTTTCATAAGAAAATAGGTCATGTAACTTTCTGGAACCAACACTGAGACTTGAAAACGAGTTAGTTGTTTTATCTTTGAAAAGATTTGATGTTTTTAATGTCTGCAATGGGACATTGTCTTTAGCTTGTTCAGCTTGACTTGTCTTCTCCTGTTCCTCTTCATCAGGAGTGTCATCATCATTGGGTAAGTTATTGAATACTAGTCTCTTCAGTTTTGGCTTTTTAAGAACTTTCCCTGAAGATATACTACTTGTAGTGGCAGTTTGGTCTCCACCTTCTATAAACCGCTTATTTGGCTTAATAACTCTAGATGAATGTGCACTTCTCATTGGCAAAACAAACTTTGAAGAACTGCCACCCTCTCTATCTATAGGTGAGGAGTTTCTCGGAGGTGGGGACATACACCGGCTTTCACTAAACTGTGAAAATTTATTCATAGGCTTTGATAATGGATTCAAATTCTTTCTCAAATATCCCTCTTGGTATTCTGAGCTTGATTTAGAGCTCAAATCTGTTAACTTTGCTGGTTTAAGAATGCTGTTGAATGTTGAGTATTCTGTTTGTTTGAGTGCTGATTTCTTCTTGATGATGGGTACGAGTGGTGCATGGTGTTTTATCGGGATCTTCTTTAGTGGGAGAAATATATCTTCGCAACTTTCCACAGTGCCAAAAGTGACTGTTTTCTTAATGGGCTTGGGCTTTTCACCCTTGACGGGCTCCATTTTGTTCTGTGACCGAGTTCTAACTGGAGATTTAGATGAAAGGCTTTTGTTGTATGTATTTTCTTTACTTTTTGTCACATCAGTCACTTTGTTTTGACTACTTTCATCTGTCTCATTTTCATTGTTGTTTTCTTTCTTTTCTTCTTCCTGAAACAGTTTGTAGAGAACACTTGAAGACTTTTATTTACAAAAAAACATTCAGCATTGTTTAAGTTCATCTATCATAGATTAATTTGAAACAAATTCATCATTTAGATCAATATACCCTTGTAATATGTGTACATTATGTTTCCAACCATTTAATCAATGTGCCATTATGTTTTTTTAACATAACCTTGAATAGTTAAAATGTAACTAACTTTTTCTAATGTTTTTTATACTACCTAGTTTAAAATATACTGAATGTGATGTTATAAATAGAATAGAGCCTGTGGTTAACAATTATTTAAGAAAATGCAAGTCACAATGTCACAAGCTGTGACAATCAAATCTTTCTAATCTCAGTGTTTTCAATGTTTTAAAGGAAAAATGGCTATATTTAAAAATATCCAATAAGGCTCATAAAAATAGAGATAAAGGACATTACATTTGACTACAGTTGATATTTTTAACAAATATTGCCCAATACAAGGTTGAGATGAGTGTGTTAGCAACATGGAAAGGTTATGTTTTATGTAGAGTCTTTGGTACAGTCTCATGTTTACGATTTGTTTGTAAATATATCGTTATTCATTTGGTTACAACAATTTCAGCAGTTAAATCTATAGTAGAATACATTCGAGAACAAAACAGCATCTAACATCTATACAATTTACATTTTGTTGACATGAAATGGAACACGCAAATGTCAAAGTACATAGATACATACTTTGATGCTCTACCTATGCGATTATCGCCTCCAATGCTACTGGTTATTACGTAAACACAACATTTCCGTATGTACATTACTATTTTAGCGTATTAAACACGAAAATACTGACAAAAGCTAACAAATTAAGCTTTACCTCTTGCTCCCCAGTAAAATCATTAGCCGTAGCCCCGCGGGCTGGCGGCTGAGTGTCCTGAGCAGTCTCATGGTAAACAGTTCCCGATAAAACACTAATGCGTTTTCTGTTTTGAAATTTAAGTGGTTTGCCTGGGAATCTCGACCTTCCCATTTTGATTTACACGTAAACGATATCACTTAGTGCGTTCCTAGCGGGTGCGAGGAAACTGGCGCGCATGCTCGGGCCCGCGCGCTCCGCAACGCCATTTCACTCGTCTATTCAATGTGTATAACAAATTACGACGCAGTTCTCATCATATGCACGCTCAAACATAAACACTACCATCACCCTTCACATTATTCACTAAAACCATCACATAACACTGTTTTTGCAAAAGGCGACATCATCCATCATTTTTAATGGTCGACTGGTTAACGTAGTCTCGCATCCATTCAACTGAGCGTCAGCGACTAGTGAAACAAAAGAGAATGGAGCGATACACACGATTGTACAACACTGCGCGTCGGTAACACTGCGTTTAGTTCCATTTGATTGCTTATTAACACAAAACAAATTAAATTATTAAAATGGGATCGCCGTAATTTGACAAAGATGGCTGTTCGGCGCGCTTAACAATAGCGTACACGAGTGATTAACGAGACGAGGCGCGAGGCCGCGGTGTGAACGAACGACACCTGGCTCTCGGAGGCCAGTTATGGATTTTGAACCAATCGCGACGTTAATTCGGACCGGTATGAAAACAAACATGTCGCTCGCTACAGTACACTCGTTACCTCGCCACTCTATCTGTTTTATACATAGGCGTTTCACTCAATTTTCATCAATAAAAATGTTGTGCATATTATGACTGATCTTTTAAAAACTGCGCGAACATTTTGGAACGCAACGGCATTGACTCTACATACTCCACATCAATAATGTAACTTGATTTTTATTATCATTTTATCAAGTTCATCTTTAGAATAAAATGTGAATCAATAAAATCGCTCAGTGTTCATAAATGATATGTTATCGCTCTATAAAGTCGCGTTTGGTATTTTAAGAGCAGGCGGCAATTGTGAACTCTACAGTACGTAAAAATGGAAGCATCTGCGATATGGGGCATTTTGTTTTACGTCATTACGGCATACTGATTAATTTATTACTTTTGCCGCTTGGTACTCTGTACAAAAAACGTTATAGATGTTAATGGTGCCGGGTAGAGCTTAATAACTGAATTAATTTGAGTGTTTTATGATTTTAATTGAAGATAGAGATGATTTTGGGGTATATTTTTGTTATGCGGGCATTTGTAGAATTGTTACGAATACTATATCCTCAACTATATCTACAATATGTTTCGAAAATAAACAAAGGACTAATTTATTTATACTTATCATAATAGTGTATCTTAATAGAGCACAACGACTTGTTTAATTTGCATGGTTTACTTGTTAAATAATTATGATAGAGCCATTTTATTGATTGATTTTTAAATGTTTCCTTTGTTGTTTTCGCATGTCGTAATGTCGTGTAGGAGTATACATGTGCGTAAAGGTGTTGAATCGAGACTCCGCTAAATGTTAAATGCTTAATAAAATTATTTTTGTTCATCGATCGAATCGAATTTTAGTGGTATAACTAGGAAGTACTTTTTGCGAGTGGGAGTAGATAGTGGCCGTAACATTAACAGGTTTTTGTCGAATGTAGAGCTAGATTTTCTTTGTCCTTGGAGATCCAAGGACAATGAAACATTTAGATAAATGATTTTGGAGATTTTATTATTTCGTGGGTATTTAATAACCTAGAATTGCGTTCACATTTTTTTGCTCTTCTGTCAATTTTAACTCTATGTTAATCTAGATACTTGAATATAAGATTTCGTCAATTCATTATTCACGTAATTTAATCAGACATTTATTAACGAGCAAATTATATACTTTTATTAATATATAATTTGCTCGTTACACTTATATTTTATAAAAAACATAAGTGTAAAATGTAATTAATATCGTTAGTTATGCAGCTCCATTTGATAAATTTTATTTATCTTTTTTTTTACTTTTTCTTTTTCTTTTAATATTATGTCCCTATTTGTATGATGAATGGTAGAGACGGTACAACTTGGTATAGGTATCCAAGCAACTTTGCTAATAAAATTATTATTTTTATTTTTAACGTAGATAGAGTTAATTACGATGAGTACTACACCCTGTACCGTGTACTATTTGTAGTGGCTCCCTAATTGGAACTTTAAATAGAAGATATTTTTTTTATAATATAAAATAATATGTCTGGTCTTAATACTTAAAAAAAATTAAGATTATAAGTTAATTGTTCCAGCGTTTATTTGATACCAAATAAACGCGCTATGATTCGTGTTTTCGTAGTAAATGTTTAATCAATCAAATTGGATTTTTCATTGTGTTTACGTTTTCTATGATTCTATTTTATAGTTATTAATACGATTTTATTGAATTTGTAGAAAACAGGATAATATCGAATTTAAACTACATTTTGCTCCTTATTGCAGAAATCATACCTCATGCATATTATTTGAACTAAACAATTATCACGCAAAGCTTTCGTCAGTTCATATAATTAGATAGCGCGCTGAATGGGGCATTGTACAACCGTAGTACTACTATTGTCTGTACTATGCATTATGTATAGGTAAGCGTATGTAGTACCCGCACCCTACCCTACAAAGTGAACCCCAAAACTACCGGTCGATCATGCGTAAAGGGCGCAGGGCTGATAAAGAGGGAAGCTTGTCGGTGTTTGAACTCTACACTTATAACTACATATAAATCAATGAATTTTATCTCAATTTTTACCTTAAAACTCTCACTATTAAGTTCTTTAGTTTACTTTATACTGACCTCTAGCGTAAGTTATGAGAACGAAAAGTTCCTTGCTGAAATGCTTCCTGAAATAGGCACATTGAGTACGGGCGGCATTTCCTTAGACTTGGATCGAAGCGAAACAATTCACAGACACAATTCTAAGTATTTTTCACTGAAACTTCACTATTTTTCACTTGAATTCATATTTGTTTCACTAACACTAATAGTTGATGTTTTGAAAATAACAATCCGCGTGTAAATATTATGGTAGGAGTAATATTTACATCAGTTTCGTTGCGCTGGTGTACGTGCGTGAAACTGTAGTAGCGAGACTGGCGAAGAGACGACGCGCATGTCGCGGGGCACTGGCTCGAAATATAAAAATGGACAAACTCCCCTTCTTGGGGGCTCACCGAATGAATCACAGTAAATCACTAATCTCACACGCGTTTCCAGCCTTTTTTTGTAACGAATTTATATCATGATGGCGGTTGTTCAAGTCACGATTTGGGAAGGAAATGCTTCCGAGATGATTCAAATTTGAGCGGTATCGAATTATAATGCAAACTTCCGTGTTGGTTGTAACAAAATATTGATCGACGCGACTGCCGCCTTCGTTGATCGACATTTTCGAAGGGCCAGCTTTGGGAAGCAGATAATCGCTGTAGATCACTCGCTTGCAATCCGTATTGTGCCCAAATTTGAGACCTCTTTGTAGCAGGTAGAAGTTTTTTTGTATTGTTAGGGTCAGGCTAAGGAATTAAGAGTAGGTAAAAAATGAGTCATATGATGATTTTAAGTTGGCTAAGATTCACAACAACTTGTATTGAATAGTTTGCATTTACACCGTTGTAATGTTACTTTAGTTTCTTACTTCGAGACTCGAAAGTTTTTTTGCGCTTTCATTCATGCTTGTCATTTTGTATTGAGCTTTACATTTACATATTATTATTACATTGTAATTGGTAGGTAACTGGTTGGTTTTCATTTTAATAAAAAAAAAAGAGCCTGAATTATGAAGGACGATGATTTTATTATAGTATTTATAGGCGGTCTGAAATAAAACAACACCCTAGAATGTATAATGTATTATAGTATGTATAATCTTATATTAATTTGTTTTATGTGTTTGTGTGATCAAAAAATGTAATAAATTGATATTGTAATAAATATAATATAAAGGTAGGTAAATAGTGATATGTTGACGGTTTGACAAACGTTTTTGTTGACACCTTCCACAATTTTGAATGAAATCTGTAAGTCGTTGTCAAGTTAATTAAGACGTTAATGTTTTTAAATCTCATCACAAAATTAGTATAATTAATATAACTATTGGTCTGACAGTACCTGCATATTTTTTTTACAGGGAGTATACAAATTAAAGGAGTTTAAAGGAGTCAAAGTAGTACAAAAGACAATATGTATTTTTTTTAACCCGTGGACTATAATGTTTATCCTTTTGAGTAAGTACTAGATAAATAAAAAAAGTTAAGAGATGTTTTTTTTTAATTTAATTTATTGAAATGAATATTTATTTCTTTTCATCGCAATTTATTTTGCCTTAAGAGATGACGTTTCAAATTGGCTTTGTATTGAAAAATGAACTTTTTAGTGATAAGGTTGAGATGATTAATTATGGTATATTATAAAATTATTTTCTCTTTTTATACGAAGTGTAAGACAGTTACTCTACCTACTACTGATATTAGCTCGTTTAGAAAAGCTGAACCATCTTTCAAGACAAACTCAAAGACTACTCTACTGCAAATTTTAAGTGAAAACTAGAGTTTAAATATTTTAAAGTAATATTTATCTCAGCCTTTCTTAGAAACAACACAACATCTCTCTCTCTCGCTTCGTTGGTCGAGTGGTTAGCATATTATTATGTGCCTCTCACCGTGAGGACTCGGGTTCAATTACTAGGTCGGGCATAATTTTATTTGTGAACTTTCGTGAGTTGGAATTGTGCCCGGTGGATGGCGATAGGCCTCTATCCCATGGGACCTAAACATAACAGGTGAAGTGTGGGTGTTGTACACCTTTGCCACCCCTTCTGGGTAATATAGGAGTGATGTTATGTCATGTATGTATGTAACACAAAAAGACTAGGAGTGAGTTACCGACTTTCGCCATTTTATAAAAGCTGTCATTTTCCTAGTGTACCTCGAACATAGGTAAGAACGACCGCCAAATATAGGATTTGGTATTTAAGCCACCACGATCCAAATGCCAAATTTAGACTATATTATTTAAATTTTGGTATACAGGGTGTATTTTTGAAACGGGGCAGTAAGGGCAAGTACCTTAACCGTTGCAGTTACAGCAAAACGTTCTTAAAAGACCTTCCCTAACTTTTTGGGACATTTTGAACTGCATTCACAGATTTTGTAAAAAACTTACAGTTAGCAAAAAAAATGCAAAAAGTTCAATTTTTTTTTTTTATGCCAATCGATTCTATTTCATGTGGGGATCGAAAAACTCTATGGGACCATTTTAGCTTTCAGTACTGGAAAAGACAGAAATCGCCAAAAACGTTTCCCATACATTTCGTACGGAAATATGATAAATCAACTCGAAACTCATAGGTCAGGTAAAATTTTGAACTTTTTTAAAATAAAAAAAAAACATTTAAACATTTAAGAAATTGGTTTATGAAATAAATTGCTCAAAATGATTTCCATTTTCACGAATACATAAGTCTATCCTTTTTTGCACTGAACGAATGGCGGCTAATAATGTTCTGGGATGAATATTACGTAAAATGGTCATTAATGCATCCTTGAGCTCTTGAACACTGGCGTACGTCGTGCGTAGCCATACGAATGCGGTTGCGTATATAAAACTTCTACAGCTATGCGAATACGAATCTTTTTAATTTTAACTTGTTGTTGGTGCGCCGGTGCGCGCGACCTTGAAACTCAGACTAAGTAACCAATATGGCATCGAAATGAACGCAAATATCAATGCAAAAGTCTGCCCAATCTCACCGGGGAGTGGGGGGATAGATTGTACGGCGCTATATAGCAAAGATAATGTAATACTACCGTAGAGGCACAAGCACAGGCCCTAGTGTCAAATCAAATCATAGGATTTCACAACTAGTTTTATACCAGTTATATATGTTATCATTTTTTTTTATTCGTTTTGTAAGATTTTTTTAGTTCTTTTAACTGTCAACACTAGTGCACCTACCCATTGACTAAATAAAAAAAGGCAGGACTGAGTGTCTTGAAACACTTACTGAAGCACCCATAGTAAGTCACACGTACACACAGAACACACACATTGACACAATAGTAAGTCAATCGCCCGCCATTACGCTTTGGACTGTGCTATTGCTCGGATGTTCAAGTAAAATAATTAAAAATGCCGTCTTGTGTTGTGAAAAGCTGCCGAAACCATAGCGCCTCGACAAAAAAAAAACCAGGGGATCACTTTTCATAGGTAAGCAAGTAATATATTCAGTTTATTGCCGAAATTATATTGTTTTCGTAAAAAATTATACCAAAACTATCAGTGTTGACAGTCAATAAATATTTTCATTTACCCTGAATTTGGGTAAATATTTTTTAGTAGTATAATACATTTAGAGTCTGGCTAACCAAAGCTGGCCCCAGAATATTGGCGGCAAATTTAAAAAATACATGCATGACAACACTAAAATTATACTATGAAAATTGGAATAACCTACTTTGATACTTGGTAATTCATTATTAAAAATATCATATATTTAGACAGTATAAGAACATTATGTTAGGGATATAAAGACACAGAATTTATCTACACATGTATTAATTTTTGATATGTACCAGGTTTGTAACGGGATTTAAAGGATTTATTGATCTGGTATAGGATGGATCTGTCCGTATAAAAGGTGAATATGGGTGGAATCCGAAAATAAATAGAGAAATAAAATACGATAATATTCCATACATAATAACTTAGTTTTATTCATCATAATCAAAATCAGATTCTAACACTTCAATGCCAAAAGATTCATCACTGTCACTAGTATCGCTGTCTCCAACATTTATAATAAAACTTTCTAAATTTTCTTCTGTTATTTTATCACGTTCTTTATATTTATTTTCAACATGTATTACATGATCAGTAATTTTCTTCCAATCCTGTGAACTTACGTTTTCAAATGAATCTTTAATTATTTCTTCTAATGCAGCTGTAGTAACTGCAATATTTTTGCTAGCCACTTTACGTTTTGCCAAACTCCACACAAGCTCAATCGCATTTAAATCACAATGGTAGGGTGGAAGTCTCAACACCTCATGACCACATTGATTTAAAATTTCATCAGCTTCATATATTGGATCAGGCGTATTTCGTTTTACAATACATAACAGCTCTGCTTTCGTGTGGTAGTCCTCATATTGAATTCCATTATCACGGAGCCACTCTCTTATATTATTTTTACGTGTTTGTGTGTTAGGAACCTTATTTTTAATTACCGAATGGTAACTAGCATTATCCATTATGATTACACTTGGTTCTTCCAAATTTGGTATAAGTTTTTCTTTAAGCCATTTATTAAAATTTTCAGCATTTTTTGATTTAGTACTAAACACTAACAAAGAGTTTGGTACTGGGCCTTTCTCTGATCCAGCATGAACTATAATGTACCTTTTTCCGGTCGAAACATTTTCAATTGCACCACTAGTTGAAGGACCTTGCCATGACTTCTTAGGCTTGTAGTTTCTATGGACATAAGTCTCATCTAAATAAATGATTGGCTTGCCTTCTGCACGTTTTCCTGCTATAGTTCTTAAAAATCGATGTCTTCAAGCAGATATGTCATAGCGTTCTATTAATACAGAACGCTCATTTTTATTCTTTTTAAATTCATAGCCATTGGCTAATAACAAGCGGCGCAGAGTTTCTCTGCATCCGTTAAAAGCAATACTTTCTTTTAACTCCACCAACAGTGTCCTCAGTGTAGGAACTTGTTTTTTAACAATATAAAATTCGTTTATCTTGTTACGCATAGCATCTATGTCAAAGTTATCTAGGTTAGACACAGTAGGTTTCCGTGGGCGTTTCTTCCCCGGGGTACTCCAGACACCTTCATTTACTGCACCTTCCCTTTTTACTCTCTTTAGTGTTCTGACACTCACTTCTGCAAAGAAGAAATACAAAATATGTAATTAATTCTTGGTATTCTTACGTGAAAATCCAAAGGCTTTTTATGGCATAATTTCACAACATCATTCAAAGCATAGTAAAAACTTACCGGTCATTAAAGCTATTTCTTCTAAGTACTGATTCTGGTTTATTATCCTATCTTTCTGCTCTAATTCAGTGAGATTTCCAATAGTTCTAACTATTTCATCAACTCCTTCGACATCTTGCAGATTCTCTGTTAAAGAAAGTTAATTGTTTTAAAATTACCAACAAAATACATCATAAATTAATTATGAGTATACGTAAAACATAGGTGATGTTATTAAAATAAATACGTTGACTGATGCAATGTACGAATGAATATAATTAGTTTTATTCAATACGAAGAAGCGTAAGTAACTTATTTGCAAGGATACGTAAAATTATAAATCAAAATTTTATTATGACGACTGTATAGGTAGGTGTTCAAAGTATCAAAATAATATTGTCTACTAACCTATGAAATTCAACACCACACGTAAACAATCTTGTTTTTGTTTAAACGCGGCATCACGCTGTTGTTGTTTTTCGTTGAACTTGCCAATCATGCAAAACAACATCTTTCGTACACCACTTTTAATAGATTTGTTCATTTTAAACCGTAATTTAGAATCACAATTTTCACAAACGCATACAATTTGAAACCAGAGATACCGAACGACAACCTTGTCAAATTGACGTTGACGTTCCTACAGAGTTGCTATATAAAAAGTTCGCAAATAATTCCAGGGACTACTTTGCTTAGCCAGACTCTAGTATAAATTATTATTTTATGTTTTATAGATTTCCTGCTGTAAACGACGCATGGAATAATTATTGTATAAAAATAATTAGAAACTGCAGAAATGATAACAGTTGGTATCCAACAAAATATAGTGTAGTCTGCAGTATACACTTCGAGGAAATTGATTTATATAAAACAAAAGGTGGACTTAATCGCATTGTCAGCTTTGCCGTACCAAAAAAAGGTAAAACACTAATATATTGTTTTAAATAAAGTATTAAATTTATAAATAACAGTACTTAAATCTAAAACTTTTTATTTCTTAGTTAAGTTTATTATTTTTTTTTTTTGCCAATATTTTTTTGAAATATTGAAAAATCGCATGTAAGTGAATCTAAGCTTCGTGATTGTTGGTTTAGTTTAACTTAGATATTTTATTTGGTTTGTACATTTTGTTGACGTTTTCAAGCACTTTCTGATAGTTTATGTAATAAAGAATTTTTGATTTTGAATTGTTTTTATTATTTTGATAACTGCCATAACTTACCCTACTATCTGATTTCGGCTTCACGTCCTAAACTGGGACACCCTGTATATCACTAAAGCATCTTCACCATCTAAGAGTCGGGAAGCGCCGTAGGAGTCGTAATTTTAAATTATTTTCCAAAAACTGGGTAGCTGCACTAAAGCATCTTCGCTGCCTTGCGTCAGGAGTGCCCAGAGCAACGAATTTTGTACATATTCCCTTAATAAAAACAAACAACTTCCACCTGCAGGACCGCATCGACTGCTAGAAATATAAAATCAACTTTGTTTCAAAATTCAAACAAAGTTGTTTTATATTGTTTGGTTTTTGGCCAAGGTAGTATAAAACTACCTATATCATGTTTGATGGTAAAAAGCAGCAAATAAAAAAATATAAGAATAAAACCCTAAAATATTTATTTAAATTATTGTGAAAATGTGGGTAATATTTCTCATGTCTGGTAACCCCTAACACACGCACACATAAACAGACCACCGCCATTTTGGTGCTTCCATCATTTTATGAGTGACATTCTCTCCTGCTTTTTTTATGTACTCTATGCACCTACCAAGTAAATCTCTGCACCCCCCTAGTTATACATAAATAAATTAATAAACAGGCATGTAAGACCGGCGCTCTTTTAAATTTGGCAACGGGGGACGCCTGACTATGATACTTCCGGTTGGCTTATTGGCAAACTAGCGATTGTTTGGCAACGTCGAAACGACCGACCGTAAATATAGGCCCATTTTATACGACCCAGTGTCGCGAAAAAGTCATGTAATAGTCTATGAACAACGTGTACTGGTTGTATAGAAGTAGTGAGGCCTACTTTTGATCTCATTTCTTTGGTTTTTATGACCGCTGTTTACACCACTTTGAGTGAAGTAAAGGAATGAATGCTTTATACTTAGTTATTTTTTAACCCATGAGACTAATTTGACAGCAAGAACATTACCTAGCTGCGTAGACAGAGAAACCAATAGACCAAATTACACATACCGTCTCTTTCCCTCATACATGAAAAGGCGCTATGAAAATCTTTCAAGTTAGAAAGAGAAATACTATGATATTTTCTGTCCCTATCGCTGTAACGGGTTGGCTCCAAGCAAATTTGACAGCTTGGCGCTAAACATTAAAGTATTTTGGCATTTTTATCAAAAAACATATTGAAATTTGTGTTTTCGTGTCGTTGTATTGCTATTAGTGTTTACGAAACTATTAACAATGGTCCAATGTTCCGTTATAACGTGTTAAAACCGACCCGAGTAAGAAAAAGTGGTATTACATTTCACAGGTAAAATAATTCAATTAATTTTGTTTTAGAAACTTAAGTCAAGTGGTGATGTGTTCCAAATGTAAATAAAGTTGTCTTTAACTAAGGTTTAAAGCATATAACATTGAATCGTACATTAAAAAAACAATAATAATCAAGTATAACCTCAAATCGTTGGGGTTGTCATACTCAGCAAAATTGATACCACCTATTGCTATCAAAAATTATGTAGTTCTAAAATTTATTCAGTAAAAAGGACGACATCAACAGAAGATAAATTATCTCAGGGTATTATTACATTTAATTTTATCTAATATTCTTGTCGAATTTATTTAATTGAACGTAAAAAGCACGATTTTGTTCGCGTTTATTTGATTAAGTCGTCTAATTTTTTTTGAACAGCATACATTGGACTAAGAATTTTGATAAATTAATGCAGTACTACCTTTAATGATCTAAGAACATTTTGTTTAATGGTAACTTAATTTATGATCAAAAAACTGAATTAGGCATCAGCTATTATTCCGAATTAATAGCATCCTGTATGGTTATGGCATTAATCCGTGGCATCAATCATAAGGATCAAATCTATCTAACAATATGGCAGTTTTAATGCAAAGAATTCCATGGCATATCTTCCAATATACCAATAAATTATTTTTTTTATATTCACTATTACTTTTTTTTAAATTTGTACTTGTTTTAAAGTTTACGGTTGTGTTTCTCAATAAAATTGAGAATTACTTTGAAATAACACATACTCACCTTTTTATTTAACTATAGTTAAGGATACTACTTTTAAGCCAATTCAATTTGGCAAACGATGTACCAAACAACCTGTATATTTATACTATGAGGAACTAGTGACACAATTATGCACGGCTTTTTTGCCAACTTTTTAGGGAAATCTGATTACCCTGACAATACTGTAGTAAAATAATGCTATCTCACACCTCACACCCCGTTACACGGTACCTCAGTCTTTAGTAGTCTTTGCTGTCATTAATGTATTGTTCTTGCCATAGAGTACACTTTTTTTATGTAGTCAATGGTTCTTGCTGTCAAATCAGTATCCGTGATTAAAAATGAACTATAAAATTACTTCAATACGTAGACAGAGAATCCTTCATCCAAGCTTCAATACGACTTTGAGCTGTATAAGTTTCACATAAACGACTAAATTGTTTGTTGATTTCAACACTGACTGTGACTCGCCACCATTAGGGATAAATGTCGTTTAAAAAAGTATCTATGTATTAAAAAGTATACTATCGATGTCAATAATCGATTATGGGTAAACCATGTCACTTTCTTTTATAAAACCAATTTTTTTTAGTTAAGAAGTATTAAACAAGTCGTTTAACAAAATGGCACTAATAAATAATTAAAGAAAACAATAATAATGTCAAACTCATGCCTAGTAAAGCCGTATCTCTTGCGACCTAAGCATTTGCACAGCCAATCACAAAGCTTGATTTCGGCTCACTTCCGTTGAAATTGAATGATTACTTTATTACCTATCGTTTTTCAACATGTTAGGGTCACAAGAGATATATATTAATATTTATTAAAACAATATTTTAAAATCAATACTCAGATTTTTAACATCGATAAATATAATTGTTCACATCCGTTACTATAGCAATTTACTGTCGTTGATCTATTTGTCACATTTTGCCGCCAAATTTATTGACATTTCGTAATTTCGGTTGACGATTGCGCATTTGAGTCCGGATTTTCAGAGTATTACGTGGATATTATCCAAAATTCTACGCTTATTACAAAAAATACTGTCCTCTAAAGGCACAATGGCGTCGGGATTGGAAGCTGAACTGAAATTCACACGATTGACTGAAAATGCGTTTGCTCCTATGAAGGGCTCTGAAAAAGCAGCAGGCTTCGATTTGAAGAGGTACGTACTAGATAAATGTCTCATTCAGTAACAAGATCAATTTAAAATGTTCTTATTTCTTATATCTATTACCTTATTTGTTTCAGCGCCTATGATTATGTTGTTTCTGCACGTGGCAAAGAGTTGGTAAAGACCGATTTGCAGATTGAATTACCTTCAGGATGTTACGGACGAGTGGCCCCGCGTTCAGGACTAGCTGTCAAGAATTTCATTGATGTTGGAGGTGAGTTTTAGAGACACATTACTACACCTACCACATGAGAATCTCTTGAATATTACTTGAAGCTTTTCCCTTGTCTTGTGCTATGAGATCTTTCTTAGGTTTTGTTAATGAAGTCGCAAATTAATCGAGCTAGCAGTGCAGCACACATTATTCAATAAATCTTCTTCATGCTTATTTATTCCGAATATACACCTTGTTCATAGACTTATTTTCATTCTTATATGTTTGTGTTAATTAAATTATTCAACTCACTCTTTGTGTTACATAGAGACTACAAATAGCTACTTGTTATAGATTTATTTTTATTATTGCAGCTGGTGTCATCGATGAAGATTACAGAGGCAATGTTGGAGTTGTAGTATTTAATCACTCAGATACAGACTTTGTGGTGAAGAAAGGTGACAGGATTGCCCAGCTCATCTGCGAGAGGATCTACTACCCAGTGCTAAAAGAAGTCACTAATCTATCAGAAACCCACAGGGGTGAGAGTGGTTTTGGCTCCACAGGCAAATGAAAGAACATAATTTTGTTAAGGTTTTATTGATAACATAGTTAAAATAATTCATATAAAAGAATGTCAAAGTTTAAAGCCAACATAACATACATCATGTATTTTACATTTTATTGTGAACTATGTTGTATTTGGTAACCATAATTTTACATACATTCTTTTTGATAACATTTCTTGAAATGGCCTTTCTTACCGCCTTTATGATGATAGCATTTACTTAAAAAATACTGTTACCCTTTAAGCTGATAAAACTTAATTTTAAGGCACATTTTAAAGCTGTTGTCTGTTAGTCAACAACTTTTCACATTAGCTATGATCAAAACCTAGGATGTAAGTCTATGTGATATGAATAATTGTAAGCTTTCATTACATTGGTTTGTTGTATTAACTAAGTTGTTTTCTTTCACGGTATAAATCCCATTCTAGTCAGATGAAGGGGGAAACCAAACTAGCGTAATTTTGTGTCGCAGAATTTCGGTAGCATAAATTCCAATGTATTCAGTTTCATACAAAAAGGCAGTTGGTGCCACACGACGACGCAATATGAGTTGTCTGAATCAATACGCGTATACTCGCGACCGAATTTCGGTCGTGGTGAGGGGAGTGGTGAAGAGTGCGGGTGCAACAGTACTATAACAGTTGAACAGGAAGGAATATGCTTTGTGTAAATACACAATATTTTTAATGGATCCAGCCTGTACTGACGCTCAATACTGAATAAATAAATGAAGTCTGGCTCAGCAGAAATTCAGTAGAACATAAAATGAGTGACCAAAAATACGCGACTCACGACACAAAATTACGCTCGTTTGGTTTTACCCTTAAAAGCTAAAATGAGTCAATAGAAAGTAAATCAATGAAACTTATAACATAAGACTACCCAGGCTAAGGACCTGTTTCGCCTCAGGATATATCTCAGGTATTTTTCGACAGATGCAATTATTCAAAATTAACTCGCATTTAACTATCAGAGACAAGTAAAATTGCCCTAAGCTAAGAATAACATTTTAAAAGGTTAGACATAAGATAAGCAGCTGACTGAAATATACAATAATAAACTTCCTGAAAACTAATTTGTACAACACACGAAGTAGTAGGTACATATCTTGTATTTCTAATAAATATTAATAAGTACAATCCACCAATATACTTAATCTATAGGTAAATTATAATTTAGATGCCATGTAGAGTTCATAGATGAGGGATGCCATAACATTGTTAGTTTTTTTTTTTACCATTGATAGATTGAGATGCTTAGTCTCCTTAATTAGGCAGTATGAAGTCTGCTGGGTCAGCTAGTTTATAAATAAAGATGTTTTATAATAATATTACTAATCTATCTTCATATTTATTGTACTATCCCATTGAGAATAGGAATGTTTAAGACCCAATAATATATTTTTTTAATAAAATAAAACAATAGAAAAAGTAAAATATTAAAATTACATTGAAAAAGGATTTTAACATCTATTATATTTCTTTACTCTTAGGAAAAATAAAAACTCGAGAAAATCTTAAAACTAGTAAAGATTCATTATGGCTTTGGTTCTTCAAAATTGTCAAGGACACTTTCAAAGTTTAATTTTTCGTAAGATAATGCTTGGTTACTTGTTGGGACACTTTCCTTACTTCTTTTCAGGAACGGCTTCAAGAAACTTTTAATTCTGTTGTCATTGCTCACACCAAAATCCAGTTCTGCTTTATCCACCTGTTTTTCAAGCAGGTCTACATTGTTGTGAAGTTTCTGTATTAAACTAATAAGTGTAACTATCTTCTTTGAAAGAACAGTTATTTCACTGCGATATTTTATTATATCTTCTGAAACAGCAGAGCTACAGTCACCATTCTTCAATTTAACCATTTGCAGCACACTCGTTAGTTCTTCAAGTCTTGTTAGCATGTTATCTACTACATCTTGGACGGTTTGGAAACCATTCAGAACATCCAACTTTAAATACGCAGAGTAATCTTTCACCAGCTCGTCCAACATTTCGCAATAACTTCGGCTATTATTCAGCTTTACCTTCGAAATCTGGGAACAAATATTCGATCACACTAACTAATTTATCAACAGTATCCGACACAAGTTTTGATAACTCCCTATATGTTGATGGAAACAAACGGTAAACTTTAATAAATAACTCCATTTTAACTGAATTTATCCGGTATGTGACAATGCAGAAGTAAAATATCCATAGCGACAAGGTGCTAAGAAATTGCTAAATATTTACCTTGAATTATTTTCCACCTCTACATCGTCGAAGAACCCTGACATCCTTTCTTTCACTCACATTTGACTTGACACTTGACAGAATTTGTTTGATGTCGGTCATAACTTTATTTTAAACATGGTAGTAAATTATTAAATTATAGTTCAGCAAATGAATGTAGCAATCAAAATGGGTGGTATTTAATTTTTGATGAATTTTAAAATTTATTGGCACCTTTCGTTCCTTTTGTTTCTACGACTATTTGTTTATTTTAATTTTTACTGAACGAAAGCTCGAAGTTCATTGAACCCATTGCCGATGAAGCACGGTCAATTAATATAGATAGATTTTCGTCAGCATAATGCAGACTTTGTATTCTCGATAGTCTTATAAAGCTGATTTACATATAATGTATGATTATGTACAGCGAGGCTCCGGTGACATGCACCTACATAATAATATGTATGTTTAAATTAATTTTATGTAATCATTACTTTATCATTCCACCAATCGCCAAAATGAGCTCGGAATCTAATAGATTTCCAAGGAATTGTATACAATACCTGTTATTAATACATTGCGATGTAGCATATCTACTGTTGTTTCAGTAAGGGCCAGAATTACTGGCATATTAAAAGACTTTGTTATTTTATATTATTTATTAACATGTTTCTAGGCATTAAATTTTGAAATGAATATATTGTAACACAACTAGTCATCAGATTTTTTTATTGTGAGAATATTTTGCAGAATTACCTACTATGAAGTGAACTTGAATGAATCGAATTCAAAGAAGAATGAATGAAAATGAATAAATTTGGTCGGATTGGATTTTTTGGTATAATATTCATTACGTTTTTATATTTGTGAGAAAATAGTATTTACAATGCTGCCATCGACAGGCTATTTTAAAGGGATAAGTTGTCCTTTCTATGATAATGGTCTCTGCGAAAGACCTTATTGTCATTTCCGACACGTTAAAAAAGAAACTACAAGTACGGCAAATGAAGGGATTGAAAGTGGAGCGATATTACAAAAACTGGTGTCAGCAGCAGTACAGAAGGTTCTTCAACAGACAGAGGCATCTTCAACCACGGCAGCAACACAATTAGAGAGTAATTCAACCAATGTAGTTTCAAGTTTAGGCAAAGTAACATACAATCCCACCCCAATAGCTGAATTGAATAAAATCAACAACCTAGAAACAGAAGAAACTGAAGATTTAAGTGAACAAAGAAAGCGACATATCCCAGTTCCGTACACACCTAGAAAACCGGCGAGTTTAGCTATCCAAAGGCCTACAGACACAAATGGGTCCTCCAAACCTTTTATTTACATTCCACCTCCAGTGAAGTATACACCAGGCAGCACACAAAATATACAATGTGATAAATATACACCTACTGGCTCAACAGTATCTACTGAGAAGTACTTACCAGGGACAGAGACTGAATTACAAAAATATAACCCTACTGAAGGTACTAAGAGTAACTCTAGTAAAATAAATTATGTGCCGTCCGATAAGAGTGTGAGTAAGAAGAAAATACTGGAATATAAACCAGCCAAAGTAAATGCTAAAAGTGAAATACCCTCAGTTACCTATCAACCTACTCCAAGATCTCTCGCTCCTTGTTTTTCCAGTGATGAAGAAGAACCAGATACTAAAAAGAGAAAATTATCTAGTGACCTAAATGGCCTAGATGATTTGGGACCTGAATTTGATATTTTGGACCAAATATTAGATGAAGAAAAACAAGAGCATGAAAAAGTGAAAAAGGACAGTTCTGTTAAAAAGAATAGTCTAAGTAAAAAAGACAGTACAGTTAAAAAGGATAGCCAAGCTAGTAGTAAACATAAACAGTCTAGTAATAAAAATAGCATAAGCAATAATCATGACAATAAAGAAATTAAAAAGAAAGATAAGAGTGATTCTGATCGAAACCATAATAGTAGTAAATCACATCACAAAAGTAGTTCTGATAAAAAAGAAAGAGCATCAAAATCAGATGACAAAAGTAAACATGATAAAAAGAGTTCTGAACACAAGTCAAAGCACAAAAGTTCAAGTCGTGATAAAGACAAAGAAAGTAGAGATAAAAAAGAAAAACACTCGGATCGGAAAAGACATTCCAGTTCTAAAGGCTCTGAGTCTAAATCTAAACATTCTAAGAACAGTTCAAGTAAAAAATCAGAGACAGATAAACATAGTTCTAAACATAAATCAAAATCGAAAGACAAAAGTGATAACAAGGAATCAAAACACAAGAGTTCCAAAGAATCTAAAAGTAAACATAATAGTGATGAAAATGATGTTAACAACTTCTCTGACAACGACAATCACAGTGCTATTGAAGACCTGATTGACGAGGAGATTGATTTAGATTCTGATGAAGATGCTATTGCTTTAGAGTGTAAAAGAATATTTGATGAATATGTCCCCGCAGAAAAGCCTAAAATTGTAGAAGATCCAGTTCTGCCAGAGGAAGTTGTAGCAGAGGAATTAATACCAGGAAAGAAGAGGATATCAAGAGCTGTAGAAAAGAATGTTAAAGTGAACCCTAAAGCACCAATCAAACCTGATTATAAAAAGAGTGCTGCTCAGCAGATGGCAGAGAGATTAGGTAAAGTTAGAGATTATCATACTGCCAAAACTCCTGCACCTCCCTCTAACCCAGAGCCTACACCAACTTCTAAAAGTACTTTTCCTCCTCTGGGTTCAGGAAGTACTAAAATCCGCATTGCTCATGTGCCATATGCCTCTACTCTTATGAGTGCAAAGAAAACTATAACACCCAGTTCTCTACCAGTGAAGAGTGAGCCATCTACAAGTACAACAATAACACAAACTGTTAAAAAGGGTGTTCAAAGAGTTGCTCATATACCAAATGAAAAGTTCATTGACCGACCTGGTGTCTTAGAACCTCTAGGGTCAAAAATTGCTGCAAATATAAGATCTACATATCTAAATATGATGATAGATGAGTGTTTGAAATTGTATCTCTGTGCACCAGATGCCTATGCGAGAGCTCAACATGAAGAATTGAATACCAGCAAAAAATGTTCCACTGTGCAAATATACAAAAACTCAGCAGTATTAGCAATAAGTAGATTAAGAAAAGAATTGCTGGAATGCAAAGGTGTGAAAAAATCAGCATCTGATTGTTCAACTTTACAAAAGGTACCAGGTCTAATGCCTACAATGAATAGCTCTTGGAGCATAGTGAGCAATAATAGAAAGACTATTGATCAAAAAGAATTCAGAGGCGCTAAGTTATACAATAACATAAAAAAATGGGTTCTTACTGAAGAGCAATTGAAAGACAATGGTTTTCCTAGACCTCACCAAAATGGACAGAGAGGCAGAGCTATTATTTATGGACAGAATAAAAAACCACCACCTAAAGGCTTTACCAGAAATTGTTGTAGGTGTAAGAATGATTATACTGTAGATAAAAAAGGTTTTCCAACTGTCAAGGAAGAATGCATTTACCACCCTAATAACAAATACAGAATTCGAGGAGAGGTGAAGTACCAGTGTTGCAGCCAAGATGGATCATCTGATGGCTGTTGTATAGCCCCGACACATGTTTATGAATATGTAGATTTTGATAATTTAAAAGGTTTTGTCAAAACATTGCCTCCAGAAACTGTGATGGACGATTATGGAATTTACTCCTTGGATTGTGAAATGTGTTACACAACTCATGGCTTAGATTTAACTAGGGTTACTGTCATAAATTCTGATTGTAAAGTAATTTATGAAACATTAATAAGGCCATTACACCCTATCATAGATTATAATACCAGATATTCTGGCATCACTGAAGAACAAATGGTTGGTATCAACACAACATTATTAGACGTTCAGGCTACTCTTCTAACAATGTTTAATAGCCAATCTATATTGATAGGCCACAGTTTAGAATCTGATTTTAAAGTGTTGAAGTTAATTCATGATACTGTGATTGATACAAGCGTGTTGTTTCCTCATAAAATGGGACCGCCATATAAAAGAGCACTTAGAAATTTATCTTCTGAATATCTCAAAAAGATAATTCAAAATTCTGTAGATGGACACGACAGCGCTGAAGATGCCACAGTTTGTATGGAATTACTACATTACAAGCTGAAAGAAGAACTTAAGATAAGATGATAATAATATGAATATTGGTAAGATTTGAGCTTACATTAATTGTAATTTCATAATAATATTTATTTGTAAATAATACATTGTATAAACATCAAATGTAACAAACTGCTATTTTATCCAAACTTGTTCTGTAATAGGTAATTGTTTACCATGACTGTGTATTGGATAGTAATAGTAATAGGGAATCATTTTGATGGTTTTATTGCAATAAAATTGGTGTAGTATATTGATATACTTTTGTAAGAATTCATAATTCAATATAATCTATTTTCGTATAAATTTGCATTTTTTTTTAAATTCAGGCGCCTTTGGGATGATAATTCGTAGGCTCCACACAGATAGACTTCTCATTGTGATGTAATCGAGACTGTTCAAAAATTTAATTATAAAAAAATTACATTTTTAAGTAACAAGTCTGTCTGTCTGAAGCCTTAATTAAAAGCTTAAATAAAAAGACAGTTATAAAACCGAAAATAATATTTTACTAGAAGACGAAATATTACACATACATAATGTCTTTAAATATAAGACATTCCAAACATTCAGCTTTATTAGAAAACAAGAAAACTGCTACACATTTCAAAAATATCCATTGGGACGCTTATAATATACACAAATGAGACTCGACCTAATTTTGTGCAGCATAATTATTTATGACATTACATTAGTAATAAACCACTAGAGTCAATAGATAATAATTTTGAAAATTAAAAATAAACTTGTACTATTTTAGGTAAACACAGTTGACGATAGCACTAACGTTTTTAATTAACAATAAAATTATTCAGCAGATAATAACGATTGTGATAGTATTTATTGTTTAATTAATTAATAATACAATATATCTCAAAGTAAGATCTAGGTAAAAAGCAACAATATTTAAACAATTGTATTTTGTTTGTATGAAGGCCTACAAATACAACTGTTTTTATCAGTCACACCGAAGACATGGCATTTTTATTTATCATAGCAGCTAGACAATTTAAGCGAAGCTTTACATTTTTTCATGTGCAATTACAGTTGAAATTCACATTCTATCAATAAATATTGTTCTTGTTTATAATTTATATTATAAAGGTTATACATGAATAAATTATATAATATTATGTTAACAGATATGAATGATTCTACGGGTTGCTATAAAAATAATTGAGAAATGAATGAATACCATAGGTCTAATGCTGACTACTCTTACATTTACTGGTATGTGGTAAAGTTATATTGTCAATGATAATTAAATTGTATAAATATGCAGCTATTTTTTATGTATATTACCTGTTGACTCAAATTTTGGTTTTCTTATTTATTACTCGTAAAATTAGTTACCAAACCCCATACTTATATTAACCTGCTATATTTTTGCAGTAGGTATTATCTTGCTGGATGTGTGTAATTATAATTTACAAGGTAGTCCCAATGAAATGTACATGGAGGTTTCGGCCGGTGTACTCGGCTGCGCAGATTTTGCGAACACCACTTTATTGAGATCTAGTCCATCCCCTGCTAGTCAATAAATGATTGTTCTACACACGCTTTTACCCGTTTTTCGTATTCTCGTCGATTTTCTTTGTAAAGTTGCGCCGCCATGGAGTTCGCAGGCGAGTTGGGGTTTGGGTCACTCAGTAATGACTGGAAACAAATACAAAATACTATTACATTACAACAATCAATGAACCATATGCAGTGAATTGTAAGATAGGGAGACAATATAGGCAATAGTACAATCCATATCCTCACATATCAATACAAATTAAATGAAATTTAAATGTCTGTAACCTGAAATTATTTTCATCTATACTATAAATATCAAACATTCACTGGTGGTACAAGCTCTTGTGAACAAGTTTGAGGGCAAGCACCACCGTCTAGGCTTTACCCTGGCGCCTAATAGTAGTGCTTGTATTATTGTGTTTCAGTTTCCTGGTCGGATCGGACTCTGAAATTACAGGCATATAAGGCATAACAGCATAGCCCTCAGCTGCAGCAATCTACAATCTGCTTTTGTGGATTGTTGATGTACATGGGCTGTTCTCCACTTACCATCAGATGGACTACCTATATGTTTGATTGCTGCAGGCACAGTATAAAAAAAAGATCCTTGGTTATATCAAGTGAAGGTGATACAAATTTAGAATAAGGTAAAGAAGCCTGGACATACACATGTTTTACAGAGATAAGTAAGATTTTTGTATAAATCAAAAATATATTTTATGATATTTAAATAAGTTAGGTATAAATTACCTATGTTGATAAAGAACATACCGCTATTCAAATGAATTGTTTCACTCCTCAGTGACATAAAACGAAAATTGCAGGATAATGATAGACAATAGCTGTTATTAAGTTAAAAGGCTTATTCAGTAAAATGATTCATGATTGTTTTAAGAAAGATGATGAAAACCTGCTTACAAATTAATAATAATGATGCAAGGTAGTGAAAATTACAAACTTAAAAATAAACATAAATATTTCCTAAAAAAACAATAATGACGATTGTGAATGTGAATTATCACTATTTAATTTAGATCAAATAGCCACCGAAACATAGAAAAATAAATAGAAATAAAAACCACCTAAGGCCTAAATCATAATTGAAATATGTGACTCATTTCAATAGTTTTTATTATCTTTTATTTAAGATGATGATAAAATGCATAAATGTTTTGTTAACCATTCATGCATATTGTGTTTGATGAATAAGATGAAAATGTAAGATATATCTACTGAGTAATGTAAAGGAAGAAGTATGAAAACTATTTACCTGTATAGAAGTTAAAATAGCAGATACATCATAGGTAGGGCTCCATCTGTTTTGCAAGATATCTAAGCAGATTCCACCATCAGCATAGACATTTGGATGAAACATTTTAGAAACAAATCTGACTGTTGGCGGCTTGTTAGGATATTCTTCCGTAAATTCTATTGTGAGTTTGAAAGTTCCATCTTCAAATGGTGTGTCATGTGGCCCGAATATCACAGCATTCCAGATCATGATATTATTGTCAGTGGGTGCTCCTGACACTCCAGTAGGTGGGTCCTCTTGTAAACTGTGAACATAACAATATCATGACTCATTTCGTGAAATTTTAGATGATTCAGATAAAAGAATGTACCTATATTGTTATTGTACACCTTTGTTGTATATAGTGGACTATTTTATTCAGCTTATCACAGTTGTGTTTTATAAAAAATAGAATAACATATTTTGTAACAAAGTGGGTCATAGCAACCTGTTTAGAGACTCATAAACATGCAGATTAAAAATACTTTTATTTTTTTTTATTTACTAGGTTTGTCTACCTGAACACAAAGACAAACAGGCAGAAATCAAGGTCATGGTAGTTTGTATGTAAGCAAAAACTTGTTTAATCATCACACTCCCATATTTTACGAGATTTATCGATAATATCTTTTGTTCAGTGCATAAAATGACATCTATTTGGATAACCTAAATAAATGAGTAGCTACGAACTATACGCTTATACATCGACAGTGACGTAGCTATGTCTACTTATAGCTTATCGTACCCTACTCCCCAAGTTCAACATGGAGAGCTTCAGCTACTCAAAACTATTCTAATTACAATCTGATTCGAAATATAGAACAAAATAGAAATCGATTAGAATGACTGTGATGTAATTTGATGAATCAGCACAACACTTTCGCACAAAGAAAATCTTATTAGAACAAAGATTGTACAAAAATAATTGATGATGCTGGATGTCGACATGAATACAAGAAATAAAGGATGCAAACCGTTTGAAATCTCTCATCAGGCGTCTTCTGGCTGGAGTTGACATTTTGGTCTCACGCACTTATGCCACTGATTTTATATACAGCTTCTGTGTGATCGCGTTTTCTTATAAAACTTTTCATATGATAAAACCGTTAAACTATTTATATAAGTTTAGCTTGTACACAAAAGATTCCGTTTATGTCGTTGTGTAGAAATTTTTGTCGTCACGGCCAGCGAGATGGTCTGTGGAGATGGTTGTCAGATGACCATGAAATTAGCAATAAAAAACGCTGCAAATGGTCAATACACAGACGTCAAATTTTCTTCTGATTTCCATAGACTTCCGTCCATAGTCAAGTCTTTTATGTCGGCAACTTCACTCTTGTCGGTATTCTCGTGAAGCTCACTGAAAGCACTTTATTTTAGCATTTGATTGCAGAATTAACAAGCGTCCATTCATTTCGTTCATTCCTTAATTGTCAAATTTGACAAATTATGTGAAAACTATGGAAAAATATGCTCTGTGCATTAAGTCCATTTTCTTTGGGATTTTCACCGTGGATTTTCGTAATTATAATGTAAAATGGAACTAATTACGAAGAATATTTAGTTAATTAGAGCCTTTTTTGATAATTGCAAATAAAACAAAGCTCTAAACATGAATTACCAAAGTTCGAAGAAGATACTTTTCAACAAGTCAACAGTAAGTAAATAATCTCAATTTAAGGTCTTGTCCAAGAACAACTACAGGTTTTGTGGTTGTTGCACAAGTACTATATTCTTTGCACAGTAAAAATATGTTTTATTGCCAAATTATATAAAAAAATTTATTTGTAATTTTGCAAAGAAACAGCTCTGCTATTTACGGTTTGTAAATCACATTCCCTGGTGTAATTTCAGCTATTCAGTTTAAAGGCAGAACTACTGAGGAAACAAGAGGAAGTGAACGAAAAGAAGCAGTCACCTAAACACAGGCTAGAAAACTTTAAACCTCCTACAGCTGTAAAAGCAAATGACAGTGCTAAAAACAGTAATAAGGAGTACAAGAAAACTTTCAAAGATAGTTTGAAAGCTGTGGATACTGATGAATTGGAGGCCTGCAGAAAATCCAAGTAAGGTTCTCACTTATATAATATTTTAGGAAATATAATCAAGAGTACAAGAAAACTGTATACTGTATCTTGTAAGGTCTTCTCTATTATAAGTAGTCTTCTTCATCGTCGTGTCGATGGCTGAATCAAATTTTATTTTGATTTGCCATTGTGGTGAAAGGATTAGCCAATTCACTTTGGAGAACTCGTAAATTGCCCAGGGTGCACCGGACGTAGGGAATTGTTGTTAATGTCACTTATTGAGGCTCATTATAATTATAAGAAGTTTGATCAATCTATTCATTTTGCTATAGATTAAAATGTTTAAAAGATTTAATGTGTTCTATCAGAATAGTTCTGTGCTTGCAGTTTGATTTTATAAAGTATGATTGTAAAATGTTACTTTTAAACAAGAATATAATTTTGTTTCACAGAGCAGCGCTAGAAAAAAAAGCTAAGCTTTATGAGCACTTGGCAGATAAAGCTGGCAGCTCACAACTGGCTGGCCAGTTTCTTGTTGACTTTGACACTAAGAAGAGAAATGAAGTTCAAGAACATAAGAAAGAAGAACCGGAGCTTATTGAAGATTCACTACCAGAGATTGATGATGATAATGGGGAATGGTAAGATATCAATAGATTTTATCCCGGCTTATTTGTTTACTGTTAGTTGTTTGTTTAGAGCTCTAGTAAAGGAGTTTTAGGGTGGCAGCACCACAGTCTCTTTATCCTGCCGTCAAATAGTAGTGCTTGCATTACTGTGTTCCGTTAGTGGTGAGATCAGGTCCTGAAGCACATAATGCATAACACCATAGTCCTCAGATGAAGCAATGCATCTTCAATCTGCTTTTGTGGAATGTTAATGTCTATGAGCTTTAGTCATCACTTACCATCAGGTGGACTATACATCAATTCACTAAATATATTGTAAAAAAAGCCTTAAGATAGGTTGCTAGATAATGCTGATATAAAATACATACTATTCATCTAGTAAAGTATGTACATATTTTTATTAAAACTGATGTGAGTTTGTAACATTATTCAAATTATGAAATACGGGTGTTACTCAAGTACTGATGGTCTATTAAGTCACAGCGCGCGGCGCGCGTCGCTGCCCGCAGTGCAAGACTGGCTGCGACTCAGGCGCGACGTATCACACTCTCTTGATAATGCCTAGACGTATAGGCGAAACCGCGGACGACTAAATAGACAAACATTACATGAGTAACACCTGTATTTCATAATTTGAATAAAGTATCTACAGTAACAAGCCTATCAAAGGGTCCTATGTTAACTAGTAAAAGTGCAAATCCACAATTTTGAGGTCCTATTCACACATTGAATGAGTGATCAAAAACTGGATCTAGGATCAATGCTACAATACACATCAATGCATCAATGCTACACTTTTCGGCCAATTTTATCAGCTTTTTCTTTCAAACATGGGCCGGTTTTATGGGCGCGAAAGTAGTATACCTACTTCAAAATTCTGTTTTACACTTGCACTAGTATGTGTAGGACCTACAATATTATCCATAATATCTATTATACAAATGTAAGTAGCATATTTAATTGAATTGTTACATGCTTATTTTACTTATTAGTGACTATTGGTGAATAGCTTTATTTTTTCAAATAGTCATAATTTATTATTCGAATTATGAAATACGGGTATAACTCACGTAATGTTGGTCTATTAAGTTGACCACGGTTTCACCTATACTATTAGGCATTTTCACACACGCAAGCGTGTTACACTCTCTTGAAAATGCTTTAAAATATAGGTGAAACCTATAATTTGAATAATGTTACAAACTCATAATAAAAACATAATTATTATTAATATAACTGATAAATACGGGAAACTATGTAATGAAACAACGGTACCTCCTGCAGCTGCTTTGGCAACGCGAGATCCGTCGCCAGCCGGTGTGTGCCATCCGCGAGTGCGCTTAGCAAGATTGCACGTCGTTTCGCTCCCGATGCATCATTAGTCCCGGTGATGTCGTTCGCCGCGAACCATTGTTCGAGGCGACATTTGTATGTCTCCCAGGACTGCACATTGTGATCAAATACAGATAGGTGACCATACGTTGCACCAAACATGGTTTATATTTACAATCCTCGTCGCCAATGATAAATACGGGAAACTATGTAATGAAACAACGGCTTACTATTACGTACTGACATTTATTGCCTGACACTTCGTTGTCCATAGACATATACCTAACGCATTCATACTCCATACACATACTCAACAATAACATTATTATTATTAACATATATATTTTATTATTTTCAGGACTGAATTTACAGACTGTCTTGGCAGGACCAGAAAGTGTCACAAATCAGATCTAGAGCAGTTCAAGAAAAGGGACAAGGATCTCATACATGTTATGACTAAAGGCAATTTAAATGAAGAACCCATCAGGCCTGAGGTAATTATACTTACTCTTTACTGGTATTCTGTACCTGTACATGATTTCTTTTTCTCATTCATAATATGGACTGCTTGCAACAGTCCATATTTTGAGTATCTTTACAAGTAGAAAATAGGGTTAAATGCTAAAAATCAGTCCCAATTCGTAAGAACTTAGAGTAGACTTGTTTATGGACCCATATACGTTTTTACACCATGATAGTAATAATATTAGCAGCCCTGTATCTAATACATGTCCCACCACTGGGCTCGGGCCTCTTCTCATGATGAAATAGGTTTAGCCATAGTCCACCACGCTGGCCAAGTGCAGATTGATAGACTTCACACACCCTCAAGTACTTTTTAGGCGCTCTCAGGCATGCAGAATTCCTCACGATGTTTTCGTTCAGCGATAGCAAGCGATAATTTATATGATAATTACACAGATATCATGGAAAAGACGAATCTTAACGATTTATTGACAGAGGTGTGTGCCGTGGGTTCGATCCTGAGACCTTTGACTTCGCAGTCCTACGGTCTCCCACTCGGCTATCGCTGCCGCTGATGATAGTAAAAACTTGATAAAATTTTAACTAAACTATTAAACGATTTTTCAACTTGCAGGCACCAAGTGAATCACCTCCTAAAGAACAGCCATTATTAGTGCAAACAACCAAGGACTACCTACAATCTTTGCGAGATAAGTGGGACCAGAAAGAAAAGGAGTTACTTGCCAAAGACAGGGATATTCACTACCAGGATCTACTTTTTGATGGTATGTTTTACATCACAAATTAAAAAAAATGCGTTTTCAGAGTTCAAATCATGTACCACCATCGCACGAAAAACAAACATAGACAAACAAAAACTTTTTTTCAGAGGCTCGTATTCATGGTGTCGGCTACTACTCCTTCAGTACCGACGAGGAGAAACGTCAGAAGCAGATGGAAGAGCTCATTAAACAGCGCGAGCAGACGTTGAAGGCGCAGCAAGAAGCTGAGCAGGTTCGCAAGAAACGTGATGAAATGATGGCGGCAAGGGTCGCGGCTGCAAGGGCGAGGCAAAGGGCGCGCGCTGGATTACCTCCTGAAGAACCTATAGGTAGGTGCAAGTTTTGATATGAAATGTAAACTTCTTATAAGAATAATGTGTAATGTCACAGGATTATACTTTAGACCTCATGTATTATTCTTCAATCTAAATTTCTGCTTTTATTTCATATGAGGGATGTAGTTTGTGTAGAGCTTGTTTTGATTCCATGGTTATTTAAGTTTACACCTCAAAACATTTATTTTCATTGCCTTAACTTAAACCTTTATACGTTAATATTTTCAGAAAACCAAAAGGACTTCAACACCTGTCTGCTAGAGTTCCTAACACAACAAAAGGAAGCAGCAACAGCCAAAGCGACGGAAGAAGAAAGAAAGATAAAAGAGGAGACGGAAAAAGAACGACAGAAGCTCCGAGAAGCTTACGTAAGAGAATGGGACATTGGCAAAGAAGGAGTGGAGGGAAAAGTAAAGAAATTCAAGGAAATGAGCCAAGAAGAATATGTAGAATTGCAGAGAAGTAAACGTATTAACGAATTTGCTCCGCCCCAAGCTTCGACCTCTGGTAATGCTAGTGTGTTTGATGATCATGGAAGAAGAGTTAATTCAGATGGTCGCAAAGGTCGTGCAAATCCAAGACAAAAAATCAGGACGCCTCCTCCACCTGAGATAGGAGGTCTGACAGAATCGCATCTAAAAACTTGGGCTGATGTTAGACCTACAGTTAAAACACCACCACCACCAGATATCGGAGACTTATCTGATGTAACAGATAAAGGACTGTATTTCTCCTCCAACAAGAAAAAAGAAAATCCTGTTAGATATAGGAATTTTGTCAAAGCCCAAGAACCTACGCCAATCATTAACGAAATAGATGATGCTGATTTAGAGTCAGAAATGAAAATTGAAGAGAGGGAACAATCAAGTGGTTCTGAAATAGCGCCGCCACCAACATACGATTATTATGGCCCAGTTTCTAAAAAGGCAAGGTTTCGAAAACCTTTCGAATCCGATATCAGAGAAGCATATGCGCAAGGCACGAAACGCTTAGAAACTAAATCAAGTGAAAGAAAATTGCCTCAGAATTATGATTTTACTTTTGATTAGGATAAGATTAATGTAATAAAACAATTTATATTCTGCCTGTGTGTTTATTTTCGTGCCAAGATCATCTACTTCTAGTAAGGTTGCAGAAAATATTTACATTTTGTTTATACTAGTATCACATGGAATAGCTCTACAAATATTTAATTCTAACAATTAAAGCTACATACAGAGATCAAATTTTGACAATGAAAATTCTTGAAAAAATATACGAATATAATCTATACATAAATTCTGGTTATATTGCATTTACTTAAGGAGTAGGACACCGATTACGATGGGTAGTATGTGTGCATTTATTCTCACAGCTGTGTTGTTGCGTGGCATAGTAGCGTGCGTGGGTACAGGAGTCGTCATAGTCATGGTGGCTGTGCTAGTAGGCGTTAGTTCGGTCATTTTCGTAGTAGGGGTATCGTTATGTTGCAAAGCTTCAGCTGCAGGCAGTTTTTCATTAGATTTCGGCTTGGTTTTGTCTATTTTTGCTTCAGCTTGAGTAGTTTTAACCATTTCTGTAGTTGTTTCTGGTTTTATTTTTATTTCTACTGTTGTAGGCTTAGTTTCAGGCGTTGTCGTAGTTAACACTTTAGAAATATTTTCTATAATCTTTGTGACCATGTCAGTAGGCTTATCATCGCTTAATTTAGGAGGCTGACTACTCATTACTTCGATATCAGTTTTAAGATCACCACTATCAATATCTGCATTGGTTATATCGATTTGAATCATAGTGTTGTTAACAGGTATTTCAGCACTTTTTGATTCTGTAGCGACAGTTGCAGGAATTTCGCTAGATATATCATTTGGTTTGGTTTCGCTGGATGTCATTTCAGGACTCTCTGTGGGAACTTCCATTTTTGCTTCTGTTGGTATTGTTGCAACACTTTCAGTGCCTTCAACCACTACGGTATCAGCCATTTGAGTTGTTTCTTCTGCTTCTACGACAGACGTACTGCCATTCATATCTATACCAATGGTATTAGATTCATTGTTTTTGAGATCGTCATCCGTCACAATATTTTCACTAGGTGCTACTTTTTCTATATCTTTTTCTTCATCAGTAGTTGTGTTTTCAACTGTGTTTTTCCTTGTGGTCATGCCGATAAATTCAGCTTTAGTGACGAGTGCTCTTTTAGACCATTTTTTTTGAGTTAGTTCAGCAACGTGTCTTTGAAACGATGCTAATGCATCGTTATTTCGCTGTGTCTTGACGCCATTGCAGAGCTCTCCTCGGCAGGGACATATCATTTTCCAGGTTTTGGTTGTGTCGCAGTAAACAGTGTAGCATGCATCTTCGTATTCCTTCAGGCAGTATCTGGATTCTATGTAAGCTGTGGAGAGAGTAGAAAAATATGTTACTCAAATGTAGACAGATCCGCACGCAATTTTACGGTTTTTTTTAACGGAATTTCGTTAGATTTAGTAGGGTATCCTTATCTCTAAATCGGCATTTAGTAGGTACTTTGTACTGGCGGCGGTCAGGTAGGTAAACTTTTGCCAAAGAGATTGCAGGGAGACTTATTTCTAACCAGGAGAATACGTAAAATCGATCAAGGAAGTCTCTTACGTAAAAATGTAGCCGCAATAGCGCAGTATGGCGCATCCTCATCACAGACGGTGATCTTGCTCCTATCGCCATTGCACTTAGACGCTCTGTCGCTGCGGTGTACCTGCTCGGCGAGGGGACCGCACCAATAGCACCGGTGCCCTTCTTTCTGTGTCTCTGACACTGAAGCTGGTTCGGTAGCTGGAAACATGGCATGACAATGATAAACTTATACATAGATATAAATAAAATCATGCCTTTACCGCACGGGGGTAGGCATAGACTAATATTATCGTCTAATGGTAAAGTCAAGCCATCTATAGATAGGAGTGTTGGCTGGATGTAGAGAATAGAGATCGACTATGGATTTGGCCAAATAGTCGACAGCTACAAAAGTGGTCTACTGGTCGGCCAGGCCGATCTTTATTTTAAGGTGAATAAAAATGCACTGTGCATGTTCGTCGCACCACCACATGCAGTACCTACATTCCAACGCGGCACAAGTTATGTAGGACACCTTATACTAGATTATGGGCATTAATAGTAAAGCATCATTTGCCCACTAGCAGTAGTAAACTTCCTTTTTTGATTTGACAGTAAAAACAAAAAAGGCTATTTAACATTACGCTAATGCCCACGGGAGTGGGACAGTAACTTATACCAAAATTTAGCGTGGGTAAAAAGCGGCGGGGCAGCTGTTTGCTTTAATAATTTGATAGTAGAATTAGAGGTTGTAGTAGTAATCGGTACAACAAATGGAGATGTAGTAGCATTTATTTTGGTTTTATAGTTATTTAGTTATGCCACGCAACACAAAGTAAATAATCGATCTTTTTTTCGATTTTTTTATTGTACAAATAATGTTAATATCATAAGTTGAGAGTCGACGGCACTAACTATCCATAAGCAAGCATACATACATCATAACTCATTAGTAGTTAACCTGATGACATAGATAATAGTAACGATGAAACAAAGTATTGTCAAATTCCTATCGTGGCACAAATCGATGCCATTAATTCAGCATTGTTTCCAATAATGTTCCCCACAAAGCCTATCGAACATACGGCAGTCGCCAAATTACTCATTTATCCAACTACCCACCATTACCGAACTCTGAAACTAGGACGTCAATATTTGAAATAGGAACGTCCACGTGTCGAATTTAAACATCGAACGGGACGGATAGTTGTTCGTTTAGAAATGAGTTAGCGCGTAATCATTTATTCACACACTGCAGCTGGTGGTTTCATGTTCAAAGTTTGTTTACTACGTAGTGCCTGTGTTCGGGGTGGCCCGGGTGGCGAACTATTAGATGTTTTCAGTCGTATTACAAAACAAATCAGTTTTCTTTTTTAAGGAAATCTGAACTTAAGGTACCTTAGCATAGCAAATACTGAAATAAAACTAAAAGTAAAGAAAATACACGGACTATTTGCAGTCCGTCCCATTCGCAGATCATCTCATCCAAGTAGTTTGTTTTATGCTGGGTCCACACCTGACCAACGAAGGCCAACGAACGGCTAAGGATGTTACAAAATTATTCGCTTGACATATATCGATTAGTGTTTATTCGATTATTAATAACTTACATAAGTTAATAATCAAGTGGCAATTACTTATTTTTAACTATTGATGCCATTTCGAGTGGATTATTCGCGAGTCCCGTCAGTCTTCATCGTTTACTTGGTCCAATACACATTCAAACATAAGCTACACACAAATTCAAATCGAATGAAACGTAATGTATATAGGTGATGCGAATAACTTTATCACATCCCTAGCCTTCGTTGGTCGTTCGTTGGCTCGGTGTGGACCCAGCATTAAAAGAATGGAATGGAGGATGTAGGTTTGCAGCACAGCGATGGTGGATTCGCAGCCTAGTGAACTAAAGACCGGAGTGTGGCGTAATCGGTAGTGCAACTGCTTAATCCATTGTTTCCCGCTCAAGAGAAACACTTTAATAAGCATGAAAATGGGTAGTAGTATGAGTATTTGTTATAGTCTTGTCTTGGTAAAATATCTTAGATAACTGAGTAGATCTTATTGTTCACAACTCTGTAACTTTTGAGTCATTTGCATTTCCTAAAACTGTCGCCTGGATTTGTTGCTTATTTGGGTGAATTGCACAAGCATAAAAAATACACGGCAAACGTGAGAATGGTAGTGCAATGTGCTGATTATTTATTAAATATATTTTTTCTCAAAAAAGTAAGTACTTCTCTACCTTGGCAAAAAAAATCATTGATTTCTACCCAATAATATGCAAAAAAAAATAATTACAAAGTGTCATTTTATCATCACGGTGGCCTGTCCCGAACCCAATTCCGCTCATAAAATACCTTCCCCTGCAAATATATTCATAATATGGATTTAAATCGGTTGTTTTATCATTAAATTATAATATATTCGATCAAATAAAACCACTTTTGTTTGTTTATCTTCTTTCTCATAGATTTGACAGGCAGTCAACTTTTGTCCGGGAAAAAGTTATCATTTCAGAGGACAGTAAGTTTTAGTAGAATAGCCACGTCAAAATTGCGTTGTTATGCCTTTCTTACCTTTCCTCACTTCGGATCAGGCCAGCTCAAGCTCTAGGCGCGATCGCACCAGTCCCAACGTCTTGCGGTTTCCCGCCACAAAAGTAAGTTTATCATTTCAGTGATGTGGGGACAAAAGTAGGATCATTTCGGTGGCTGTTAAAACTCGAGCTAGATTTCTTTAATTTGTTTCAAAATTGTGTATTTAATTTCGCCGTAAGTACTGATTTGCTTGAGTAGTGTTCATATTCTTTTAAATTTTTTATCAAAAAGTAAGAAACGGTGCACAGTTTATCATTTCAGTGGTTATTTTTTTATCATTTCGGTAGACACTTTTCATTTCAGTGGACTCTAAAAAATTCATCCTTAAATATTTATGTAAGTTTTGATGATATTTGATGTCCACTCACACACAATGTTATAAAATAGGCTAAAGTTTCATTTCTCACTTAAAATATATAGATAGCATTGAAATTAAAAAAGTCCACCGAAATGACAAAAAAAAATCGCTTGTTGAAATTGACCCATTTACGTCTTCCATTCATTCAGGAGACTTGATGGCCAATACTTATTCTCTTCATTGATAAATTGAGCTGACCTGTGGGTGGTTCACGGCCGCGACGCCAGTAATCGTACCGCCACCTGATTCACATTTGACTTAGCTTCAAGGGATAGGATCCAGAAAATGTGTAAAAAACGTGTATCTACTGAACCGCTAATCTGTTCAGTATCTAGTGGGATCTTACCTACTGGTTTTTTTAGCAGAAGCTTTTCATTTTTTAATTTCAGCTGAACGCTGACTGCACCCCGTTTACAATAATTCTCTCTCGGTCTCTAGTTAAATGCTTGAACGGGACAGAGAGATCGAAAGCCGGGTGCACTGGGCGCGGGGGTATGACGACAAAGGGGACTGAAACAGGTGCGGGCGGTGGGCAAATTTTTGTAATTGTTCATTTCGTTCGCTACATGGGTAGCGATCGAATGTGTTGACTGTTGCAGACACCTTGTGAGAGGTACACATGTAATAACTATCTCAAGATGAATCGAAAAATCTTCGGACATGAAGTAAACAGTCAGTGCAAGCAAATGGCTTTTAACGTATACGAATATTTAAGAAAAAAGAAACTGGACCCAAAAAAAGTTTTGACTTTCTTACGATTTAATTATAATAAATAGTATAATAGTTTATTCCCAATTATTTTATTTACGTACATAAGTTGATTAAAATTTTGTATCTTCTTAACTATTTTTCATTTGATAAATCACTATTTCTTTTTTCCTATGATGTCACATATCTTAGGAAATATCTTGGTACATTTCATCTCCTGTATATTTCATTAAGGGCCTCCACCGCCCGCACCTGTTTCAGTCCCCTTTGTCGTCATACCCCCGCGCCCCTGTACCGCGCAGGCGAGGACTCAGTTAAACGGTCAGCCTATAGTCAAATTGAGCACTTTTATCGAAACGTCAAAAACAATCAAAGCAACCGTTTCTATGTTAGAGCAAGAAGAAACTTTATCTTATTTAATTAAAAATCAGCTTTTATACTATAACGTAAGTAGAATTATTAATGCATGATCATTAAGGGTGTTTGGCAAGGGGTTGCCACGATGTTAAGTGGTAATAAAGGTAATACCAAAAAATCACACTTTATTATTTGATGAATTTAGATCGGTATTTTACACACCTTTAGTACCGTTTTTCAAAGCCAGGGTAACCCAAACTTGATAATGGTCCATCGTTCTTACCTGTGTTGGGAGCATGCGCTGACAAGTTTTCAAATTTGATTAAATAACGAAGGCCTGGGGTTCACGGGCTCTTAGACCATGAGATTAAATAAATAATAAATATCTCACAAATATCTCGCAACTTACACACAGCGCCATCTAGTCCCAAACTAAGCAAAGCTTGTACTAAGAATAACTGATACTAATACATATATACTTTTCTTTTGTAAATACATACTTATTAAACATAGAAACACCCAGACTAAGACAAACCCTCATATCCATGCACACAAAGATTTGTCTTAAGCGGGCATCGAACCCACGACCTCGGCATCGCAGGCAGGTACACTAACCACTCCGCCATCCGGTCGTCCGGTCGGTCAAGATTTATGAGAATGAGAACAGTGACGTCAAATTTTTTGTGATCGAGTATCGTTCTTAGTATGATAAAAAATAACAATTAAAAATAATTAAGCCCCAATTTTACAAGTGTTAGATAAACCTGATAGGCAGGATAAGCATATAACACACATAAATTACAGTGACAGCTGTGTTCTTTTTTTAAATGTAACTTGTGTCACTTTTAAATTTGGTCAGGTTATATTTTATTAGTCGGATAGGATCTATCCGGGCATTTAAGAAACTCGCCTAAGATTATAAACTTTATTTGGCGAATGAAAGTATATATTTTTTTTAACACCTTATATTAGCTTCACCTGTATGTATGTATAATGTATACAATAATACTATAATACTGGTATATTTTGTTCATTACCATTTTCAGCTTATATTAGGAATAATAATCTTTGTGTGCATGAACATGGGGGTTTGTCTTAGTCTGGGTGTTTCTATGTATAATATATATATGTATTTACAAAAAAAAAGTATATATGTATTTAGTATCAGTTAATCTGGTACCCATATTACAAGCTCTGCTTAGTTTGGGACTAGATGGCGTTGTGTGAGTTATGAAATATTTTTTTATTTATTTATTATTAGTTAAAAAAAACTAAAAAACACGCTTTTACTTCTAACTAAAAAGTGAAAAATAATTTTCACTTTTTAGTTAGAAGTACTTTAAAAGCGTGTTTTTTAGTTTTTTTTAACTATTATTTATTTTCTACTTTTTAGTTTGGTTTATTTATAAGAGCGTTTTTTTTATTTTTTTTATTTTTTTTTTGTTTTAATTTTTTTTTTTGCATAGCTTCATGTATTATATATGTAATACAAAATTATTTTTTATCCACACTGGCCTGTTAGTGTGTGTAGGTCGTACTATACCTATACCATAGAATAAAGAGGCTATACATAGATACCTATTGGCCTTAAATCATAATAAATTCTTTCCCTTCATTGTTCATTGTTTAATTCTTTTTCTTGTAGGCAAGACCAAAATAATGTCTGTTTATCTGTGGAGGCTTTTCAAAAGCAATCTTTTCTTTAATTTATGTATTGTAATATTCAAATTTTGTTAAGCTTTCCTAAAAACAAAAAAAAAAAAAAAATAAAATAAAAAAATGTTTGTGGTGAGCCGGGCACCAACAACGCACAGTATATCGGACGTATGGTTCGCGGCAGTCGGTTAACGTCATTTTATATTGACTTAGAGCAATATTCATGTTATGGATCGTTACTGCGAAACAGCAAATAATCTTCAAGTACAGGTATCATAGGAAATAACCCTAGCTACAAGTGATGGTTATTGGTTAGTGATTTACAGAAGATTGTAATGCGATGGTAGTGTTACTACATTCTTCTTCTTCTTCTTAATCGTTCCCCCATTACTGAGGATCGTGACTCCGTTTCAGACGAGCAACGGACTGTCTCCAGCCGATCCGGTCTGTAGCCCGGTGGAGGGCGGCGCTGATAGGTAGCTCCAGTTGTTCGGAGATCTGGTCCGACCATCTCTTTGGGCTTCGACCTCTGGGCCTTTTGCCTTCGACCTTTCCCGTCACTACCAGTCTTTCTAAATTATTGGCCTCTCTTCTCGCGATGTGGCCAAAGTAGCTCACAACACGGCGTAAACAAATGGATGACAAGCGTTGGGTGTTTTCTATTTTAAGTTCTTTGAGGACCGAGATATTTGTGCGGTGGGCTGTCCAAGGGATCCTTAGTAGGCGGCGCCAGCACCACATTTCAAAGGCATCGATCCTCTGCCTTTGAGCGGCTTTGAGCGTCCAGGTCTCAGCCGCATATAGAAATATGGAGAAGACGAGTGAGCGGACGAGGTGTATCTTGGTCCTATTCGAGATATTTCGATCCTTCCATATTTTGCTGAGCTGGGTCATTGCTGTCTTAGCCATGCCAATACGTCTGCGTATTTCTGGTTCACAGGTGCCTTTATTTGTCATCATCGAGCCAAGGTACTGGAAATGATCCACGGTTTCGAAATCTTGGAGCAAATTGGTACGCTGTGTGATGTTAAACCGGTCGATTATCATCAGTTTGGTCTTTTTTTTGTTGATTTCGAGTCCCATTTTAAGGCTCGTAAGCTTTAGCCGTTCTAGAAGCTCTGCCATTTCCACTTCACTCAATGCAAGAAGGGTGGTGTCATCGGCGTAGCGTAGGTTTGATACTTGTACGCCTCCTACTTTCACACCGCCTTCCCAACCTTCCAGAGTGTGCCGCATTATGTATTCCCCATAGATATTAAAAAGTATGGGGGAGATAATGCATCCTTGTCGCACACCTTTCCTAAAATCAAAGCTGTTCGATTTGACATCTCCTATCGTCACGGTACCATAGCCGGACTCGTAGAGGTTGCGTATCAAAACTATCAGGTGAGTAGGAACTCCAAACTCAGATAAAATCTCCCATAGTCTATCCCACTTGACGCAGTCGAATGCTTTCTGATAGTCGACAAAACACATGTACACTGGGGTGTTAAATTCGTAGAATTTTTCAATTATGAGCCGTAGGTTTAAAATTTGCTCGCGAGTGCCTTTGCCCTTGACAAAGCCCGCTTGTTCTTGCGGTATCTGCCAGTCGAGATATGATCTTAATCTAGTGTTAATAATATGTAGGAGGATTTTGCTGGCATGTGAGGTAAGGGCTATTGTGCGATAATTATTGCAATCTAGTTACTACATAATCTATACTTATATCCTTAACCTTGAAAATATATATATTTTTATTGAAGTGCATTCTACCGTCGAAACTGAAGCAAACAGTTTATAAAATGGTGTCTGTATTTTGAACACTTTTACCGCCGAAAGTACTGAACGAATTTGAGTGAAACTCGGCATGGGTAAAGTCCTTACAATGTTTTAACATGTTAGCGAATTTTTATTCCGAAATTAACGATCCAAATTCAATATATAGTGAGAATTCTTACCTATGTTAGTGGTTGGCTCATACCATTATTGGACGACAGATAATCAAGTAGTAAGGTCGCAGGTTCAAATCCTGCCGGTCCCATATCTTTTTCAACTGTTTCTTAGATAATAATCAATTAGTCGTGCTACCTTTACTTCATCTCTAGAAAAGTTATGCAGAGGAGCTGTACTGCAATAATTTCAAACATAATTAACTCACAATCACCTATGTACAAAGTACACGTCATATAACCTTGTTAGAGCGTCATTTCATATCGCTGGCCTGCAAAATATTAATGCGACCATCGCATCAATATTTTACAGCGAAATATCAAATAGTCTATTACGTAGGAATACCTACTTAAGGCGAAGGTTTGTCGGTTGTTTCTATAGCGAAATGAAAAGAGAAACTACTTATAATTAATGTTTATTTTATTGTTTTGTAATGTTTTGACGTGTTGAAGCTGCTCCTGGGGCCTATGAAAATAAATGATTTAAATTTGAATTTGAAACCTTCTAAGCGTTAGACGCTTTATAAACATTCATTGATTTGATTTTGCAGATATTAAGTTATATTTCACTGAATACTAGCTAGTTTTTACGTATTCTTGTTTCAAAAGAAAAAAAAAATATATAACATCACAACTATACGACCTACCCATAAGGACGTCAGAAGTGTATATCTATATATATAAAAATGAAACCCGATTTCCGTTGTCACGACATAGCATGAAAACGGCTTGACCGATTTGGCAGATTTTTTTTTTGTAGTTTTCTAATACTCTGTACAAGATTCTTACGCAAAAAAATATTAAGAAAATCTCTCAGAAAGATTGAAAATAAATAATAAAATAATATATGGAGGATATTATAGATTCCAGTTTAAATTGAATAGGTACGCATAGACATAGACATAGACATAGACATATTTATTGGTAATTTTTCGTTACAAGTCAATATTA
This sequence comes from Hypena proboscidalis, assembly GCA_905147285.1. Lineage (NCBI taxonomy): Eukaryota > Metazoa > Arthropoda > Insecta > Lepidoptera > Erebidae > Hypena > Hypena proboscidalis. Next base: position 8,084,880 of record LR990147.1, read on the forward strand.
CAGTATTATAACACATTTACATTACAAAATATAATAGTAAAAATATATGAATTTAATAAAATAATCAGGATAATTATTTACACCCATTCTTTATAATCATATGGTCGTTGCTCGATGAGCCATGCCTTTAATTTATTATGAAATATTCTTTCTGTTTTCGCTAATCGTATGATTTCGGGAATTTTGTTGTAAGCTTTTGGCCCCATTACATGTATAAGCTTTTGGCTTTTTGTGAGATTACACTTTGCCACCACTAGCTTGTGTCTGTTGCGAGTTAGGTAGTTATGGTTATCTTCCCATTTCGCATACTTATCTAAGTTACTCCGCGCATACACCGCCGCCTGAAATATGACCATGGCGGGCAGCGTGAGAATTTTCAGAGATATAAACAGCGGTCTAGCTGAAGTACCACGTTCAGCCCGCGCGATCACTCTCACAGCACGCTTCTGCATTCTAAAAACACGCTCCCAATCGGCAGCGCGCCCCCAAAACTCGACGCCATACTGTAAGAGAGAATGTACCGTCGCAAAGTAGCATGATCTTAACATTTCAGGCGTACTTTATACATAAGATAGGTCAGCTATACAAAATAAAGTAGTGCATCAAATTTACGCTAAGGCGGTACGAAGTTCGCCGGGTCAGCTAGTTGTGTATAAATCCCACCAAGGGTGGATCCAGCTTTTGAGCCAGGGAGTCATATGAACGCCCTCCGCATCCGCGCCTTAATCCCAAATTTTACCTATGTTTATGTCTAAAGAGATTGCAAATAGGTCTTTTCTACCTCCCTTTTTTCTGTTTTTGTCACATGTGATATGAGCCTATCGCCATCCACCGGGCAAAATTCTAACACCGGACAAAGTTCTATTTCTAACACTTTTGCCCGAGCCCGGTATAAAACCCGAAATGCTGAAGTGAGAGGCCAAATACGCTAACCACTAGCTCAGCGAGGTAGCAAAATGAAGCCACGGGTAATACCTGGCAACTCTCAATACTGATATGTAGACTAGTTAGCCTTTTAGTGCCAACACAAGTTCTACGTTCAAGTTCCATATTTGATGAAAAAGAAAAAGGTTTTTAAATTGTTACAACAAATAGGTAGTATTAAGAAGACTTAAATGGACTTCGTATTTCAATTGGTTTTTAAGGTGAGTACTGTACGACGTATTTGTTCCAAGACAATTTAAATATTACTTGAGATATTTTTCTTATGCAAGGATTAATTCTATTGACACTTAACTTTTTGAGAATTCTTATGAATTGATATTCGTTACATCACTATTAAGTACCATAAACTTAATAAATAAATAAATATCTCACAATACAAACAATGCCATCTAATCCCAAACTAAGCAGAGCTGGGTATGGGTCCTAGAATTATTGATACTAATACATATATGCTTTTCTTTTGTAAATACATACTTATTATACATAGAAACACCCAGACTAAGACAAACCTCCATGTTCATGCACACAAAGATTTGTATTAATGAAACCAATATTAAACTAGTACCCCGGCTTAACCAATAATCGTATCATATTTACTCGATTTAACGTCAAATTAACGTAATAGTTTGTCCAACAACTTGTTTTCTTTGACGTTTGTTCAAATATTGGCACAAGTATCAAAATATTGGTGGATACTCTCCGTAACAACCTTAGTAGTTTTCCTTTACTAAGTGGATTATTATCGTCTCCAAGGGTATTTTTTGGGCAAGCAGGTGGGCAAATATTATTAGTTGTTATAGCAAAAATCTAAGTAAACACGCTTGCTAGAAGTTTGAAACAATCAAGCGAAGTCTGTTACTGCTGACGTAACAGACTTAGGTATTAATATTATTGCTAGCATGATAATATATGTTATGGAATTTTAGAGCGTTTTTTATAATTAAACTTATAAATACCCAAAACCACCACGTAGTATGAATATTTGACGCAAGAATGTATATAAGAATGTATTTGAAAGAAAAGAAAGAAAGATTTATTTTTTTATTTTCTTACATAACTAACACATACATGCAAAAACAGGTAAGTATTATACAAAATGTAATAAAACAGTGGCGGTTGCTCAGCTTTAATGCTGTGGAGTCTTGCGTTTCTGCAAAACTTCCAGTTGATTTTCAGCAACCACCACGGTTGACGGCACGAACAGAAAACAGGTACAGAAACATATAAAGAGACAGTGACGTAAAATTAAATTAAGCTAAGTTCGAGGAAAAACACAAAAATATACACAAAAAATAATAGGTACATTACACGAGAGAATAATATATAATAAATAATAAAACATAAATTAGGTTATAAATACATGCATAGAAAATTATAATTTTATTTATGGTTACAAAGTAGTTACAAAGACGGCAAGAAAAAAAGAAAACAAATAAAAATAGCAAACTTAAAACAATTATTAACTAGATATCTGATCTAACTAAACTAAAAATATAATAAACTTAAAAAAATATCCGGATGGCGCTAGTATCGCCTTGCGCAGGCGACGCACGCGACGACAGTTGGTACACTGTTTATGGCTTGCCCAATCACAGTGAATGTCAGTTTTTAATACAAAAGTGTTGTAAAAATACTTTCAGGTTCTCCCGAGAGTCTTTTCGTCAAATCTTCTTCTTTCTTGGATTATAAGTACGACGAAGGAAGGTATGGTTTTCCTATATGAGACTAGGTCTCGAAATGAAATAAATGAACTTACAACGCTAAGGATGCAATTAATTATTTTATTAATTGTAGTACGTTTCTATAAAGAGAGAGTCTATAATCTGCGTATACATATATTTACCTCTACACAACACTGTTACTAAGCAAGAGGAAATAATCGTGATGAAACCTGAGAGTTTTCGACAGTGAAGCTATACAATCACGATAATCCTCTGTTAACATAACGTAACAAAGGGATTATTTTACTAAATCCTACAGCGATTTTGACAATCAATTATTAGGGAGGATCGCCGTCCCACATTTCACTATGCCATGGCAGAGCTAAAAACTAACTTTTTTTTTGGATTATTAATTGAATTCGGCCTTGAAATCAGAATTCAGGACCCTAATCTTTACTAATTATTATAAATCAAACTAATCTAACATTAAATTCAAATACAAACTTTCTCTGTATCAAATAGCAGAGAAATAAACTCCCTCTTGAGGTGGTTATAACATGAATGTGAAAATCTTAAAAAAACATTAAATTCTAAAAGAACTCTGACTGTCCGTTGCGTTTTCACGTCTCAACGGTGAAATTTTGGAGGCAGGACAAGACTACTTTTATCTTGTCCGTGGGTGAAACCGTGGGACGAAGCTTGTGGTTTTTATAAATAATTAATCAATTTATTTTATGCACTGGGCTGTGATTCATAAAGCGTATGTTTTGGTATGGTAAAAAAATTGGTCTATTTAAGCATATGAAATTTAGGTCAGGGAAATAGGGCAGCTCCATTCCGAATACTGTTACCAATTTGGTATTGACAGCTCGCCGCGACCGCAATTGGGATGAAATTCGATTAAGTAGTATTGAAAATGTTCGGCATTTTGCCATGTTGAACACTATTTTTTAAAAGGTAAAAATGAATTTGAATTTTGAGTTTAAAATATCACTTGTTACTCGGCCGTACCTACAGCGATAAATGCCTACAAATTCGCGAGGCGCCGGCGCCACTTCGACTGCGCGGACCCCGCGATTAGATGTGTGTTGTCTACCAAATTATTTACTTTTTAAATTTTACTGTACTATTTTCTTTTTTTTTGTTAACTGTACTATCTTCAAATTCCTTACAATTACGAGTTTCTAATAGCAGACTACTAATTAGGTATTATTATCTGTGTTTATCTTGTAAATTAAATAAAAACAGTCCCTACTTCAAAACTTATTTTTATTTCAATGAGTATCTTTCTACTTGAGTTGAGTAAAGGTTTGTTTTCATTTTTTTATTACAAATGAGAAACTGTAAAATTAGTTTTAGTATCTACCTTATTGACTGAGTAATCAATCATACGCATCAAACGTAAGATAGAATAGGTGATCAAATAGGTAGATAGATAGACGATGAATATTATAGTAGTAAGTAGCAACGCATCGGCGAGCCGACAACCCTAGCGACATAGGTATCGCGTCACTCAGCGCCAGACAGCGACAGAGCTACGCGTTAGAAGAGAGCGGCAATACTTAGGTGAATATCTCGTTAGGTACTGAGCGCTTATGCGAGCTGAATTGAACTTTGTTGCTTAGTAGCAAGAGTCTTTATTTCTATGAATTGTTACGGGAGTGGTGCTTCTGTACTTGTACTTATTATTCTGTGCTCTAAGTCCCAATTTCATAAGTGTTAGATAACCCTTGTTGGCAGGATAACCTTGGTTATCCTGGGTTACACACATAAATTAAAGAGACCATTGTGTTCTTTTTCCAAGTGTTACTTGTGGTACAAGTGCCAGGTTATATTATATTTTTATATAACACTAGTTCTGCAAATGAATACATGAAAAAAACATATCTATCAAATTTTTTACCTTTTTTTAAACATACATAATTGTTATAACCAGTTTTTGATCTTATATGAATAAGTCTATGTAAGTAAGATATCTATGACAAGGTCATTGAACTCTACTATTTAGTTAGCCTCTAATATTTCTAAATAAATAGGAAGGAATGAACCCTGACATAACTTGTAGGTAAAGGAAATCGATACTTGTAATTACAGAAATACGACATGTGTGATTTAACAAGCTTATGTTGTTCTTGTTACTAACAAATATGTAATAGGTTGTGAAGGTCGTCTGAAAACAGTGATAATTAATTATTTGTTTGGTCTGATATTTTTTTTGTCTTATGACGTTGATAACTACGTCATAGTTGAATCTAAATGTCAAGGAGACAAGCCGTGCTAAAGGGCAGATAAACCAATTTGAATGTTGTAAAAAAGGTAATCTTAGTCCCTATTTCACAGACGGTGTTAGATTAACCTTAGCACGACACGTTTTATTGTCCTGCCTACACCATGAGACAAAGGCGTAACTTTATAATATGTAGGTATGATATAATATGAATATGAATTATGAAAAAAATCCTAGGTACAGAATTTAGAAGTAAATTTGAATAAAATATCAAATCAAATCGAAGTCTCGAAGGAGCAGCGTCGCAAATATTCAAATACAATTTGTAGTATGCGGAAGTGGAACGAGATATTTTTAGAATAAAATCGGCTTATAGAAGTGTACAAACAATTTCAGGGAAGAGCTTCTAAAATATATTTCCATTTTATACCTTATATTTCTTATATTCTGAGTTTTGTAGCTGAGAATTATACGTTTAAGGTTTGTAACTTTTATAGCATCGTATCTGCTTATCCCCTTAGGATAAAAGCGTGATTTTATATAATAATGTGTATGCATAGCAACCTCAGGAGATAGCACGTGAATTATCTATACACGGGGGACATAAGATAATCAGGTAAAATGAGGGTCACCTCATCAATACTATGTGCTACTGCTTATGTGTTTCACAGAAGGGCTTTCTGTTAAACACTGACGTGATTTGTATTTCCCGTGTAGCAATTGAACCCACATTATGGTGTAAAGAGTGGCAAGTATATCCGTGCTGTCAAATGCAAGAATCAATGAAATTTCTTATTCCTAAACTCTAATTAGATTTAGTCAATTTATTTATTTATTTATTTACTTAAATCATAACGGTAATAATTACACCAATTACAATATCACCAATTCAATAACACACACATACTGGGTTTGAATGATATCGTGACAAAATCGCTCGCCTGTGATTCAGAATTTGATTCTGAGACTCTGAGTGTGAAAAAAGCTTTATGTAAATTGCCACATATAAAAAACCGGTAATTTTAAAATTTTACACTTCGTAAGAAAATCATAATACTTATTTAGGTATCTATGTAGGCATGTATACAGTAAAATAGGTACAATCTTCGCGTAGTAGTGGGGTTTTGATTTGCAATCCGCTACGTACGAGTACCCAACGTAAGATCCTGCAATGACAATCACTGAGACCGTATTGTCCCGTTGCAATGTATAAAAGTAGCATAACGTCGTAGATATCCATTGCGTCCTGCAGATGCAATTTACATAACATAATATTTATTTATTTATTTATACATCACGCCTATAATGCCTGACCCGGGGATTGAATCCGATACCTCACGGTTAGCGGTCGCAAATTATAACGCCAAACTACAAGGCATTTTTTTTTTTTTTAAACTGGCCATAAATCTTTATAATTTATCAAATGGACAGCAAGGTAATAATGCTACATTCATCTATAACTCACGACATTTAATTTAAACTAGACAGTTTTATAATTGCTTCTACAATCGCAAAAACAAGTAAGTTTGTTATTAAACCCATTAAAAGTGACAACAAAGCATTCTTCATATTTGTACGTCACAAAAATGATACATGCTTGTAAGTAATTTCCATGGGAGCCATACATTTGCACCGAAGGACGCGCGAACCCCATGAATATCTTATGTTACAGCCGAATACAGAAACGAGTACCATATACTTTGAACAACACCTCCTTTATTATTTAATAAGGATGAATTTAGCTTTATTAAAACAATAAAATAAAAAAAAAATATTTTTGAAAAAAAGAATGTGTTGCATTTATTCATTTTTAATTCACTAGCAAAGAAGTTGAATGTTATTGAAGACATTCCAGATTCAAATCTCTGTATCGAATACGGAGACTCTTGTTTCCACCTCTCTATAAATTCTATAAAAATAACCTGATATAGGGAAAGAAACGCATTTCTTGATAAATAACAACAAAAGATAAAGTTTAGAATATCGTCTCGGACAGCGCGTGTGGTATACGCACTCACATAAGAGGGGATCAGTCGAAAATCGTCCTGTACGTTGTTTACGAGGATCAAGACGCAGGCGTCTTCAATGTTGGATAAGGGAAACTATGTAGCATAATTTTATTCACAACTATTTACGACCAATATTTTAATAAAATATCACGCAAAAATTATTTAAATTGTTTTGATCTCTGGACGGAATATAAATTTATTAATAAGCAGATTTCAATTAATTAAAACAGACAGACACCACAAAACATGGCTGACGATTAATTCAGATTTAGAACAACACCACTCAACATTTATGACCGAAGTTTATAATAAATGCGAAAGTTAGCGAATAATCTGTAGAGCTACTTACCACTTAGTAAAATGAATACCGCGCTCAGGACAATCCAGGCGACGCAAAACTTTGTTTCAACCGCCATCTGAATTCAAAATTTTTATTATTTATTCTCTGTGCACACCATTAACAATATATTTTTTTTAAAAAGTGATTTACTTTTTAATTTGTCATGTATCGCTGTGTACGATGTCGTGTGTGCCAGCGGCGACTACGCGTCGACTATTCCAAGTTCGTAGCGCTCGCTCGTAGACCTACGCGGCTACGTAAAGGTTCGGACACACGTATGTAATAGCAGCAATCAAATATGAAATTGTAGCGTTTTGTTCGTATCTTCGTAATGTTATAATGAAATTTAATGGTCTTTTAATACAGTTAAAGGGGGTCAAAGCATGTGGATTACTTCAGTGTCGTATTGATCAATGAAATATAACTAAATTCATTAGTGTAAAGGCCTAAAATGAATCGGATTACGTTAAGATTTAGCTAAAATATGTACCACAATTTTCATTTCAGAATTTGAAACGATCCTAATCTAAATAAATGGTACAGATTTATACCTAGATTAAGAGCTAGATTACTTCAAATTTTAATCTTTCCATTAAGAATATTCAGTCTACAAAGAGACAAAGCGGGCTCGGAATTAATGCTTTAATACTGGTATTGTTGCGTGACAAATCCAAATATATGACTGTAAAGCTAAACACTCACCATTTAAATATACTTGGCTTAGCACTTATGTTCCGGCAAACAGATTTCTCGGCTTTACGTCATTATGTCATCCGCCATTTTGGTAACAAAACCTATATTTTCTGAAACTGTGCTAAGCCCGTATATTATTCTGAGACAACCATTTTCCCCGCTTGTTTTCCTCTACATAAAGTAGCTTTTTAGAAAATAAGGTCGCCATTGAAATTACGATCGTATGGGGACAATAAATAGTAGCATGAGTAAACACTCAACAAAATAGATTACTTACTTAAAGGGAGGATGTTTATTTTAGTTTTCCACATTGAATATCGAAATTAACATTGACTGGCTGCCACCCGCGGCTTTACTCGCGAGGTCATCGATGACTTTGACAATATGATCTGTCTCGTAGACATAGGTCTAGCGGTAGTCTAAACCGCTAACCGAGAGGTTTAGGAAATCAGGTTCGATCCCCGAGGCGGATAAAAAGTTCATTTTGATTTTTTTCTATTAGCAACCTTCTATATTCATGAAAACAGAATATCGTTTAAGTAGCAGCTGTAAAATTATATTAATTACGAAACTATTACAATAATTTTCAAAGTTCCATCAGTTTCGTAATTAAAACAAATTGTTTTACAAAGCCAACTTCAGCGTCGCTTAACGAAGCAAAAATGTTATTAAAAAGTTACTCATAAATTGTGATTCTCTTGTCTCGTTTGTCTGTTGTAGAAATATTTTGTTTTATGTTTTTAAAAAGCTTATTTTTCTTAAGTATTTATAATATTTTTATTAGTATTTTCTATTATGTATTTATATTCTAAAACGCGTACAAATTCAATAAAATGGAGCAATCTCCAACTATCTCCACACTAAAAAACATGGCTATCGGTTCTGCTAACTACTAACTCACTTTAAATTTTATATAATTAGAAAATTTTATATTTATTATAACTAGTGCGTGAAATATTGCATCTGCCGTATCGCGTCTCAAAATACGGTATTCCTTTGAAGCGTATAAAATATCATAAATATTACCCAGCTACATTTTCGTATCGTCGAATAAGAAAATATAGCGTACTCTACTGATGATGTGTACCTCCCTATCTACGTTTTTTAGAGTTCCGCACTAAAAGTTGGTTGAATGGAAACTTCACCTACGGTGCAATTTTCATCGCAGTCTGCAACCATTCTCAGATAGTGCAAAAAGATTCTTATCTGTTATATATTATAGAAAATAACTCCTTTTTAATTCGTAGGTATATGGCAAACATTATGTACAGTTAAGTTCATTGATATTTATGCAGTTTTTAAACCTTGTTTACTTAAAAATAATGTCCAAAACTGCCCATATTATATTTATGAACTTGACGGTATCTTTTGTTTTTGCATACGAATTTTTTTTAACCTACCGTCAGCATTAAAACTTCGTGTAAATCCACAAACCTTGTCATAGTAAATTTTCCTCCATTACCATAGAAATTGTAGTAAAATTCACTAATGAGTACAGCGACAGAGTTCAGAAGTATATTCAACACGTTAATGTTGCTAAACTTATGCAGAATATTTCAGAGAAGTTAACAAGTTTCTTGTCATATGTACTGCAACATACTGAATAGTACATTCAACTTCAAGACTAAGTTCCAAGTTATATCTTCCCAAGCCGCTACCATATTATTTATGCTGGTTTGGAGTTGGTAACCTTTATTATTCATGTCAATAATAGATACATTGTAGCGGCCATATTCTTGTATTGGAAGTATTGGAACTAGACCAATGGTGTGAACTATTTTAGTATTTAGTTATTGCTTAAATTAGTTTGTGTGGAGTGTTATAGCAGGTCATACAGTTTGTATGAAAAGCTGTAATGAAAAAATAAAATGATGTCCAGTGTGTCAGTGATTCTAACATCTAATCTTATACCATAGAATCGTGATACTGTAACTCTTTTCAGTGTATCGGTTGTTTCTTTTTTTAAATTAATATTTTATTATAAAAAAAAATAAAAGATAAGTAAAATACCTATCTATGTATTTTGTTCTTTTTATAATTTAATTTTAATGCCTGTAAAATATTTTATTTCTTATTTATTAAAGTCTACGTTAATTTCTATGTATTGTGTTTAAAATAATTTTACGTAACACTTTTTGCCTAAAATAGATTTAATCTGTATACAGTATCAGTCAGTGCAAGATCTTGTCTAAATATTTTTGGACCTTGAGGCATACACCGCATACATCAATATTATAATGGATTTGAATTAAAAATCCTGGCCTCTCGATGCAAGTCCGACATTTCATCCTAATAAAAATCCATTCAGTTTCAGGTGGAATTCGGCGTCTTTGTGAGTGGATCTAGGTCATGAGTGCAGGCTGCATTGCGACGCTTCGGCGCTTCTGCGCTTCGCTTCGCTTCAGCGCTCATCATAACGAACATTTACTGAATTTTTTATACGACACGTGTGTTCGCCATGGGACGTTCAAGTGTAGTGCATCCGTGCCATCCGCTTTTGTTTTAATAATTCCGCTTTTACATATTTATGGTGACGTGTAGTGCTTGTTCGCGAGAATTTGAAATTAGAAGATGAATTTTGTAGTTTGTTTGGAGTAGAAAGTTTAAGTTGTTTGGAGACAGAAGTGGATTGTGTTACAAATAAAAAAATAGCTTAGCTTATTTCGTTATTTTTGAAAAACAGCAAGAACTTTATTTTTATTTTTGTAAATTTATAGATTGTTAACCATGTGTTTACTTTATTGTAAAAGTTTATGAGTTCTTTAGAAGGTTTTGAATAGTGGTGTGGCTTATTTCGTAGTACGTACAGAGATACATTATGTATAGGCCCTGAAATTGCCGGCAAAGAAAAACAATATCGTGTATCCTATGATGACATGATGCGATTCGCTGTATTGTGAATCACCAGTAATATTATTTTTAAATACACATATATTTATAAATAAATAAACTAGCTTCAACAGCATGTAACACTCAGATTTAACAAGTTCGTTCAAGTTATCTTAATTACTTAAACGGGACAACTAACAAAACTAGTTATAAAGTTACCGCCGCTTTCAAATGAACTATCAAACTGTCAACCCAAACACATAACTATTCACATACTGTAATCTAGTTAAACTCATAGAATTATTACACCTAGAAACATAGTACACGTGAAGAGTGAAGCCAAAAAACTTTAATAGTGCCGTTTCGCCTTAATATCTCGCTCAAATTTTTGTGGTTTTGGTTATTTAATAACATTTTTTCGCTTTTTTCGTTGAAACTGGCTGCTAACTGCTGAATAAAACTCTCAATGTTCAATTTGCTCGGCAAAACAGTTTTTTTATTAGAACTAGTGAAACGAATTCTTCTTCTGATTCTGAACAAACTGCTAACAGTACGTTTGGGTTTAGACCAACTCGATATTGTCGAGAGCTGACGCATTTTTATTAAATAATTGTATTATTTTAAAGCAAATTATAGCGTTGAAACATTAAGAATCCATCAGGATTTGAACCTACAGCCCCTGGATAAACGCCCCAAGAGCTTTGTCAATTCAGCCAAAGATTCATGTGCTGCTAGTTTCGAAATTTCTCAACCCTTTGTGCCAGGGCCAGCGTTATAGGTATATATACTGCAGCTAGACTCATCCCTTTGGGTTTCTAACTGACTTATTACTCATCACACAGGTGGCGCTGAAACCAAGTAAGATTCGTCTAGCTAAGTTTTGTCTCTTGGCGGCGGCGCTCCAGTGCCGCTTTTTTTTCTGTAAAATATTATTATAAAACGGTCGGCGTGTTTTTAAGTCGGAGTTTTGGAAATACAGTGTAAAAAATCTAGTAAGGGGTCCACCGGCAACAGTAAAACTTTAAAAGTGGTTCACGAGTTCCTAGTTTGGGAGGCTCTAATCTAGGCGTTATAAGTCTATGGTTAAACTACACGAGGCTCGGGTCTTATTGACCCCAATCGTGCTAAAAGTCAACTGTGTGGGTCGAGGTTCTATTTGAGGTGTCAGTCCGTCTGTCCATTAAACCCTTTTGATGTAAAATATCGTCTGTATGTGGAATGGGGTATGGTGACATGGGACAAAGTTCGAACCCCGTAAAACATTCTGACTTGATGTCTAATATATTTCAAAGGAAATTCACAGCTGAAACACCTTCTTCAGGCTTTTTTAATACGTTAGCTGTTTTCTTCCCTGAAAGCAACGAAAACCAGAGCTCTGTTAGCATCAGCCATATTATATTACTTTTACAAAACTAAATATATGTAAAAAAGAAACGAAAAATGTAATGTACAGAGCACAAGATTACAGTCGTCCAAGGCAAAAAGCTACAATTACAAAATGTAAAAACCTACCTCAATCTAAAAGCATTTGCATGTTCCGAGCATTTCATATGTCATAGCAGGTCACAAGCTAAGTAAAATGTAGAAATATGAAGCCTTGAGTCGACCATTATCTATGTACAAACGACTATACACAGTGCCGGATTAGCCATATAGCAAGAGTAGCAAAAGCTACGGGCCCCGCGAATTGAAGAGCCCCGCGCTCCAACGCCTGTCTGACCGTAAAAATAATTAAATTTAAATAGTAGCGTAAAATATCTTGCTTGTAAGAACAAATTTGTGTATGTTTTATAAATACAGACTTGCCGATATAAATGAGCCAGCTTGTAGAGCATGATTTGCTTAAAGAACTAGATATGGAAAATGTTATATCTAAATTTGCCCACATTAAATCAAAAAACATGTTTTATAATTAATTGTTTATAGTTATGTTTTATTTAATACTATAAACTTTAAAACCTAAAGCAGGCCAAAGGCCCCATAATACATAAAATTTATTGAAGGGCCCCCTGACAGATTTTGCTACAGGCCCCGCGCTGGCTTAATCCGGCACTGACTATACATCAAGCTATACATTGCCAGAATAAGATGGTCTGCGTTGTATAGACTTCCCGAGCAACTGGTGGTAGAGCTCTTGTGAATGAGCTCGAGGGCGGCAGCACCACCGTCTCACCTTTAACCTGCCGCCAAATAGTAGTGCTTTCATTACTGTGTTCCGGTTTGGTGGTAAGATCAGGCCCTGAAATTACTGGTACATGAGGCATAACACCGTAGTCCTCAGCTGCAGCGACGCATCTATAATCTGCTTTTGTGGATTGTTGATGTCCATGGGCTGTACCCCACTTACCATCAGGGGGACTACACGTTCGTTCGCTGTGGGCGTAGTATAAAAAAAAAACGCAAGACCAGCTTTTACTGGGAATGTATAGGTTGATGTGTAGCCGTGTGTACGTCCTCTACTTCCTAAGTAAAAAGCTTAAAGAATAGCCTTCAGTCATCACGTATGCTAATCTGTGCAAAAATAGCCGCACGCAAAACGTTAGCAAAGATACGAAGGTCTTACAAAAGCAATGAAAGAGGATATATCGTCACCTATAAGGCAAACTTACGAATCTGCAAAAATATGAATTTTACAGGGGAGCGTTTTTAAATTTAAAATTAATTATAACTTTTTTTTAGTAATGTGTGTAATAGGTACTGTGGTAGATTTGGTTATTAAAATGGTACTGTTTCTAGATATTATCAATGGACTGTCAATATTTTAAAAGAATCAGAAATAAATGCACATTCGTAACTTTACATCATCATACATTGAAGCTGTGAGATATTTATTGATACCGTGGAAAATTTACGAAAGTGGCACATTCGTAACTACCATAACAAAATTATCTAATTGAAACTATGGTGAACTTACGAAAGTACCACTTTCGTGAGTTTACAAAGGGTATAAAATCATTTAAATATTAAAAGTAATTTGCGTTGCCTTGGGATCATTGACCCATTTTAGTAATAGTTGTTACCAATGTAAATTTACGAATATGTCAGATTCGTAAGTTGACAATAGCACATTTCACTCGATCTTTATAATTCTAGTACACTAAAATACCATATCTGAATTTGGTAAGTTTACTATGGGTGCAATATTAGAAAATGCAGAATCGGACTATTTGAATTCTGTAACCGTAAGAGCTAGAAATACTAAAGTTTGCCACATTGCGTAGTACCATATTAGGTACACTTTGGCATTAAAATGTCATTTTCGCTAAAACAGCAGATTCGTAAGTTTGCCGTGGAGGTGACGATATGTAGCATTTTTATGTAACTGAATTATATTACCTTATTTTCGTAGACACGGCGCGCTTGAACACGTCAAGAAGTATAGTAGAACAATAATAAAAAATATAAAAAAATAAGGCTCTAGCCGATAACTGCGTTTGTATACCATTTATTTTTATTTATTTATTTTAAAACTTCTTGCACATAATAAGTGTACAATGGTGGACTTAATGCCATAGGCATTCTCTAGCAGTCAACCGTAAGGTGGTGCAGAGATAACAAAGGTAGGTGCAGTCAAATGTTCCAAAAAAATTCCAGTAGTAATGAACAAAAAATACAAGTATTATTGTGAAAAAGCGTGGGGCGTTCTGTGCCATATTTTTCGTCTATCGAGCAACCCACGCTTATTTCAGCATATATTAGGAATAATTTTTTACTTTTTAGTTATAAGTACTTTAAAAGCGTGTTTTTTAGTTTTTTTAACTATTATTTATTTTCTACTTTTTAGTTTGGTTTATTTATAAGAGCGTTTTTTTTTATTATTTTTTTTTAATTTTTTTTAATTTTTTTTATCAAATTATTGCATTGTCATCGATCTTTGACAGGTGTGCAAAATTTTAATGAAATCTGTACGTTTATAGTGGGTCAAAATCAAGTCCAAAGGAGTCGGTTACATACAAACATACATACAGGTGAAGCTAATATAAGCGTGTTAAAAAGAGAAAAGTCTAATCCTAAAACCATGTAATACAAATTATAATAAATACCCTATAGATATACATTATCTAATATCAAATCATATAATTTATAAAGAATATTATATACATATATAACTACTATTATATAAATAAAACATGACAGATCAATTTTTTAATGACTTTGCAGAAGATTCGGTAAGCAAGTGTTGACGAACCCGGGCTTTGTTTTTTAGTACTACCTACTGACGTACATCAAATACAATGTATTTATTTGCAGGACCTTGTATATTAATAAGTTCGTCCCGAGGCGAGCCGGTTATATTTACATTGGTTGACGACACGGTGACTGGGGGAGTAAGTGGGCCACTGCAGTTACGATACAATGGGGACACGGGCCACGCTGGCCGCACGTAAGTTCATGGCCAATTTAATAAATTGCAGACAAATTTCGTACATGAAAATGTTACGTTACGCGTATTTTGAGGGGTGACTGGCCATTCTAGGTTATTTAATAGTGATTCTACACACGTATAGTCTTCTATATAGGGTCATTGACTAACTGCACATAAAATGTGCATGTTTCCATTATTTTTCTAAAAAAACGACGCCTGCACTAGGTATGATTCCAGTATCGCGACAGTTTAACAAACATACACTTTACTCGCACAAATCATACCCAGTCAGAGAAAATCTTTGCGGATAACACAAGATTTGTCCTATGTCGTAATTAAACCTACACTACCAGCGCATTGGAGAACGACCAGGCACCCATGCCTCCAAGCCATTTTTTATTTAATTTATGTTTCTTTCATTCTTTTTCTAACATTTTACATTTTTAAATAAAATAAAATAATACTATGTCGTGAAAAAGAACATTTTAGCGTTAAATTTCTTTGGAAGAATTCGAAAAATGCATTTCCTCATTTTCCTCCTTACTTAAAATATATATAGAAGCATTTATAAAAAATATTTTCTGAAATCTTCGCATGGCCCCTTCATAATTTACATAAAATGTATGAACAGGAATTCAAATCATCTGAACAGCTCACTTGACACCCCATATCGTGTAATATCCACACCATTAACCAAAGAAGCCTCTCTAAAGGTATCCCAAACAAAACAAAATGTTATGAATATATCGGATATTTTATTCATAGGAATATCACTAACGACTACTTACTTACTACTAACATATATATACAAAATTAAAGTTTTATTTACAGAAAATATACATATTGGATCTTAAATTATAATAGTCTAATAACTTAAACAAAAAAACAAAATCATTCCTATACTTTGTCCATTCCTTTATTTTCTTTTTGACAGATCACGCCTATGAATTACCGTTTTTTTCTGTCAGATTAATGTACTACAATAATAATGTACTTTATTGACAAGCGGCACTTTTTAGGGAAGTTCACTGTTTGTAACAAACAACCACAGACTATAAATCAAATCGTGAAATCAAATAAATCGATCATTATGAAAAAGAATAATTTGACTTTTTTTGTGTATTGTCTGTATTTTTATAAAAAAAGAATATAATAATAGTATCGTGATTCCATGAATAATTATTTGCAAGAAATCAAGTCGAAATCTTGGAAATAACAATGAAAATGTAAACAAAGGTAACTAGGAAGTCGTCATAGACTAAGTATGTGACAATATTATTATATTATTATTTTGTATATTTATTTCATCTAATAAAAACTACTAATAAACGAATAATTAATTATGAACTAAAACCATTTCGATGTAATTAATCGATTGAAAGTTCTTTGTAGACAACATCGATTATGATTTCAAATCGAATCAGTAACGTGTGTAGGCATCCCTAAATATAATCTGTCAAAAAGAAAATAAAGAAATGGACAGAGTATAACTATGTACAGATGTAAGAAAAATAGAACTAAATTTTTTTAAAAGTTATGCGTCAAAAAATACTTCCGCATCAATGTCAATAGTAGCGATAGTTTAATAGACTATAACTCATAATTCATTTATTCAGTTGCGAAAATGGGTACATAAAGTTGGTCAGAAATATTAAGATTCATAGATATCATAATAACCAGTCGAAGGCGGAACGTTATTTTGTAAGTCATTAACTATCCGTCCTTTAAAATATAGACAACGATGTGTACGTCTGTAATGGATATACATGTAAGAATTTACTTCTTCTTCGTCGATGGCTGAGTCAAATTTTATTTTTACTTGCCATCGTGGTGAAAGGATTAGCCAATTCGCTTTGAGAACTTGCGAATTGCCAGGGTGCGCCGGACGTAAGTCATCGTTGTGTACGTCAATCGGGGAGGCTCCTTTCATGCACCCCATGAAATATTACAGTAAGATTTCCATATATATGTATATTGTTGATATACCAATAAATAAATATAAATAAAATAAGATTCTTTCACATTTAGCCATGTGGCATATTCATGCATTTAGTAAATAAACTTATTAAATAACAACATTCGAATCTTGGAATGTATTTGGGTCGATTTCCCAAACGACTTTTTTTTCTGTCCTCGTTGAAATTCGTATTTGAAAAGAAGAATATTGTATTAAATTGATTTTTATAGTATTATATAGGTAGATATAGGGTGGAGGCAAAAATATTAATGGGCAAGGATGAAATTTAAGGGTAGAAAAAATTCCTAAAGTCAAAATTTTCGCTTGTCGGTGCTGTCCCAGTACTTTTTTTACAAACAAAATGGCTTATAAGTTAATGAATATTAGTAAATTAAGGTTACAACCTACCCTATTTAGGATATTAGTTTCATCATTGATAAATAGCATATTCTATAATTTAACTAACCATATTTATTAATGAGAGGCACAAACGTACTTGTCCCAGAAATTCTTGGCTTTTCGGTGCCAAAAAGTAATTTAGACATAACTTTACATAAGCAAGTCCGACAGTGTCCCCTCCCTGATTATTATTTCATGTTAGTACTGCCTTAATGCGCAGTGAAGACGGACGCTTTCTACATCGCTGCATTTGCCCGCAAAAAACGTAAGTACACCATGAAAATTGCTAGGCGACAAATATTTTATCTTATCGGAGAATGATTTTTTATATTGTAATATGTTGTTATTTTATATTTGTTTGATCCATACAGAGAAAGTAACTGAATTAGCTTTATTGGCTGTAGTTCAATTTGTCCTAGTTATTATAGTTCATTAGAAATTTTAAAAAAAGTGTGCAATTTATCTCGTCGCTGTACCGTTATCGGTGGAATCGGTGGTCATTTTACCCACCGATACGACAATTTTCCACCTGATCGGTGAAAAAACATTATCGGTGTATAATTTATCTGCTCAGTGTATTATTTTTTTGTGTATTAACAGTTTTAAGACATCGGTGGATTTCTTAATCGTATCGTTGGATCATTTTATCGAGTCGGTGGGTCGGTTCATCACATCGGTGGACCCTGTGTCATTTATTTTGCTTCTAAAACATTTTATTGATTTCAGTAATTTCGTTAGGTATATAAATATGAGTTTTCGAAAGTTGC
Organism: Hypena proboscidalis; assembly: GCA_905147285.1. Lineage (NCBI taxonomy): Eukaryota > Metazoa > Arthropoda > Insecta > Lepidoptera > Erebidae > Hypena > Hypena proboscidalis. Next base: position 8,103,073 of record LR990147.1, read on the forward strand.
GATTTTTACAATACCGAACGCACTGTGTCGATAGTGAAATTGTACGATGTTAAATACCTTTGTTTGTTTGTACCCAGAAAAATTCAAATTTTCTAGACCGATCGTGGTGTGGGCATAGTTAAAGTAGATTGCGTAATTTTCATAGCCAGAACGCCTGTCTCAAAAATATACGCAAATTTAAAATAGATGCAAAATATTGTCTACATTAAACATAGTATTAAAAAAAAAGACATTTTATAATCGAATTAGGGACAAACAGTAAATTTTGAAGACCGATATACTATTGCATCTATAAAGCATCGATGGTAAAAGCATCGCACAATTGAACTTTTGACACATTGTGTTCGGTACTCTCGATCTTAAATATTTATTTTATTTAGCTTTAAGTATTTGTTGTTATAGCGGCAATAATTATACATCATCTGTGAAAATTTCAACGTGCTCGCTATCACGGTTCTTGAGATACATCCTGGAGACAGACGGACGTTCGGACGGACGGACGGACAGCGAAGTCTCCGTAAAAGGGTTCCATTTCGTTTGGGTAAGGAACCCTAAAAACATAAAAATTTTCATAAGCTTTCAAATAAGGTATAAAACTCTGATGTAACTGGAATATAACAAAGTTATTGACGAAACAATGGTGCAAAGGTGGTCAGATTTACCATATCGGTGGATAAGCACACCTTTTCGGTTTTCAAGCATTTCATATCGGTGTACAGAAAACTAATCGGTGGTCAGCTTATCGTATCGGTGACAACCCAAATTCAAACTCAAATTTCTCTTCAGTCTTAAATGATACGATCATGTGCGTAAAATTGGGGACATTTAGTATCATATAGATTACAATAAATCTAAAAAATATCCAAAAAAGCTATAAATAAAAAAGTTCACCGATAAGGTACAAAAAACACCACTTGTTGAAATTGACCCATTTATTATCTAACATAACATAACATCTCGCCTGTATTATCAAAAAGAGTGTGGCAGAGGCGTACAACACCCACCCATTTCACCTGTTATGTTTAGGTCCCATGGGATAGAGGGTGAACCTATCGCCACCCATCGCGCACAATTGCAAATCCGAGCTGCTTTTGGAAATTCCTGCCGGAAAGTTCACAAATAACACTTTGCCCGACCCAGAAATCGAATCTGAAACCTGGTGGTAGTGCATACGTTAACGTTTAGGCCATCAAGGCAGTTTCTTTAATTATTAATTTTACTTTTTAAAATAGTACATTTCATTGGATTTAACGTCACTTACAACTCAACGGATTACGTTTTAAAACGAACTTAATAAGACAAGGAAAATGCTTTCATTCAACAGCTAAAATAAAATGGCGGTCTTTTAAGAAAATTCTCTTGAATTTCAGGATTTGTAAATCCGTGAGTGAAACGATTGCGGAAGATTTATTTGTGCGGTCGCCGGGCGGACGTTACATCTTCATTTGACGCTGCGGCGTGTCACAGGAGTGCTATAAATGACGCTATTTGTACAGATTTGCGACTAACAACTGGGTCACTAATATTGCAAAATATCTGGCATAAGTTTTGGTACCAAACTATAATGGGCGGTAACTTAATAAGACAAGGAAACGTCTCACACACGGCGGCTATTGTATTCATTAATGTATTACAAAATACGAAGAAAAAATTATGTCAAAATACAAACAAGTAAAAATATATATACATTATGGCTGCCATGTGTCACCTGTGAATTTCTATAGAAAGATATAATGAAATGTATCGAGATGTATCGGGATGTAAATATACATTTTTACATTATACATTACTGTAAAAAATCCAAATTATTATTATTTAATTATTATTGCTGCCGTGTAACCAATAAGACAGCAAATTTTTCACTTAATTTGCGGGTTCTAAGTTAATTTTCTATTGCTAATGAGATTATCTTATTACCTTTTAAACAGTTATTTTTTTTAAATACATAGTTATTTATTTTATATATATATGATTCGAAATTACATAAATTATATCGCTGTCAGAATAACAGTCTAGAAAGAAGTGAACGCCTATTAATTTATGTATCATCTAATTTTAGTAGCTCGTTTGATTCGACCTTATTGGAAAGCTTATATTTATCGTACTTTAGTTTAACTGTTTTCCAGTTAGGCACTAACACAAAATCAACATTGCTTATGTGAGTGCAGCTCCATGATATATAAAAGGCGGGTTCCGAACTAATAATAGTGCATGGTTAGATCTTAAAATATCATTGTGAAAAGGTTAATTTATATGTAGGTTGACGTAATGCCGTGAGTTCATGTAATTAATGTATTACTTATTTTACAATACAATTTGCATTCTTTAAACTCCTAGGTCTTTTGTGAACAAGCTCTAGGACCACCGTCTCATTTTTACCTACCACCAAATAGTATTGCTTCCACATCTTTAATCTAATTTGATGGTGAAATTAGGTCCAGAAATTACTGGCACCTAGAGTCATAACACCGTAGTCACCCGTCTTAAGATGTAGCGATTAACAAGCTGCTTTTTAACCGACTTCAAAAAAGAGGAGGAGGTTCTCAATTCGATTGTATTTTTTTTGTCTGTTCGACGATTACTCGAAAATTTAAATAAAAACTTTATTGGTGGTAGAGCTCTTGTGAATGAGCTCGAGGGCGGCAGCACCACCATCTCACCTTTAACCTGCCGCCAAATAGTAGTGCTTCCATTACTGTGTTTTGGTTTGGTGGTGAGATCAGGCCCTGAAATTACTGGCACATGAGGCTTAACACCGTAGTCCTCAGTTGCAGCGACGCATCTATTATCTGCTTTTATGGATTGTTGATGTCCATGGGCTGTACTCCACTTACCATCAGGTGGACTACACGTTCGTACGCTGTGGGCGTAGTATATAAAAAAAAAAATGCGTGGACCAATTTGAGAAATTATTTTTTTGTCTGTAAGAGTATATTTCTCATTTTTCATCAGGTCACGATCTGATGATGGGATCTTAGAGAAATCGAGGACACTACTCATTTTAAGGCTTCTTATATTGTTTTTCGTATATTACCTAAAGTTACTCGGATATTTGCATCTAGCAGTCAGCGTTTCATGTTCCTGAGCTGATGCTGGAAGGTACAACTCCTCAAGGGTTAGGAGTACAAGGGTAAGAAAGGAGAAGAAGGTTATTGTTTGTAAAATTATGTAGATTAAGGTTTTATGTATCAGATACACCTTTTGCTTTTTACTTTATATGTCATATAAAAATGAATGAAAAAGATAACAATGTAACACTCACCTTTATTTTCAAATGTCATTTATCTTTACATGAAAATCAATTTGTCACCATTGCCTAATAGAACAAGACACGTAAATTGATCATAAACAATTTCGTGTTAGGTGTACCTATTAGGAGATTAGGCGGTTACTTTACTAATAGAAAATGCCGGTTAAAATGTATTGGTTTTTATTTATGGTAAACAATAAATTGTAGGTTAAGATTTCAATGTCATGGTGTTTAATAATAGTGTTTGGTTACCAACTGAGGTTTTATGGTTAAAAAATACATTATAGTTGCTATTAAATATTAAACACATAGTTTCAATAATTTCACATCGAGTACTTATAAATGCAATTGCGATGCATGATTAAGCAAATGACCGCAGGCACGTTTCAAATTTGATTCCTGGGATTTGCATGGCGACCTAGTTTTATTCTTAACTAGATTACGCCAGCGCTGTTTGTCGATAAAAAGTAGCCTATAATAATACTGTGTTAATCCAGGGTGTTAGCTATCTTTAACACAATAAAAATCGGTTCATCCGTTCGAGCTTCAAGAAGTAAAAAATATACACACTCACCCTAAAATGTTCGTCTACAAATTATAAGTAGATTTAAATAGTGAGATAAGCTAAACATAGCAAACGAAGCGTATGCTTACCTAATTACTACAACTACCCAGGTCCTCTGGGAAATCCAGGTATGGTATTGTATTATGTGAAATCAAATTAGTACAATCATGTTTGCAGTTCAATATTGCAGCATCGGATTATTCCATTTGAGGTAATGCCTACGTAATAAGCTGGCGAAACTACCTAATTTTATGATTTGTGTATCTGACAAGTTAACTAGTATGCAGTATGCATATTATAATCTATTCGTATAACTGTTATTTTAATATAATAAGCAGCGATAGCCGAGTGGGAGACCTTAAGAGGACTGCTATTTTTTTTTTGTTTGTTTGATACAGGCATCATAGCCCATATTAAATACACTAATACAATATTCAAATAAAATAGAAGTACCTACTATAAATAAATTTTATGGTAAGGTTGAGCTCTAACCATGATATGGATCTACGGTCATTAAATAACAGACTTCTTTGGTATCCTTCACACTCGACTGGCTTTGTTCATTCTTCTTTCTTTGTCCAATCCGTCCTTCTTTGGAATGCCCTACCTCAGGAGATCAGAATGGCGGCAACACGATACACTTTCAAAGTTAAAGTGCGCAAATTACTAACCGACCAATTGGCAGAATCATCATAATGTGTTAAATTTAGCTTTTATCATCTTCTATATATATTTCATGTTTATGTATTATATTATTGTATTTATTTACGTATGTAATAGTAATAAGTATATTACATTATATATTTTATAACATTTTGTATATCTATGTACCTCTTTTATGTATTAATTTGTACTCGCTTCTCCCAACTATATTCACATCAACACTTCAGTTCTTTTCTCAATTATTGCCCCTACCCTTGCTTTTCTCTGCACCACCCTAGGTTGACTGTTAGAGAATGCCACTAGGCATTAAGTCCGCCTCTGTACCTAAATATGTGCAAAAAGTTTAAATAAATAAAATAAATAAATTTAATTATAACTCAACTATAACTATTTCACACGTTCCGTCAGCGACATGTGACGCGCGGTGTCGGATAGGCTGCCCAGGAATCGCTGCTATGTCGAAGGTCTCGGGGTCGATCCTACTGCACACACATCTGTCAATAAATAGTTAAGATTCATCTTTGGGAAAATATGTGAGTAATTATCATGTAAATTATGGTTTGCTAACAGTGAAGGAAAACGTCTTGAGGAAACCTGCATATCTAAGAGTGCCTATAGTAATCGAGGTTGTGTAATTCCTACTACTCAGCGTGGCAGACAAAGGCCTAAACCCTTCTCCTCACGAGAAGAGGCTCGTGCCCAACAGTGGGACATCTTCTTCTTCATTCGAGTCGACGGCAAAGTCAAATTTTGTTAACCCAGTATGTGGCTACCAGAACAGCGCTTTCATCCGCGTTCATTAGCGCGTCCCTCGTGCAGGTAGCAGGGCACGCGGGACAAGTTAAAATATGGGCCATGGTTTGTGTAGCCCCACATTCACAATTCGCATTTGTTACATCTGTAAAACCCCACTTTATCATGTTGTCTTTGCTTCGACCGACTTGAGCTCGAAGCCTGTTGAGGGACTTCCAAATCGGCCTAGGCAGATCATGGCCAGGTGGAAGGTTCTCCTCGATTTGAACAAAGGGGGTAGGTAGAGTGGTCCTTTGTTACCAAAGTTGGACATGACACAGGGACAGGGCTGCTTTTATATCGAAGTTATTTTTATGAAGCATTTAATAGAACATCCAAGAATATAATCAAATCATAGGTACTTAACGGTTATGTTGCCACAAAGGATAGGACACATAAATCCTTTCCATTTAGTACAATACGTAGCTGAAATCAAATCAACAAGAACTAATAGTATTGTGCATGGATGCATGAGGAATGCATTCTGCTCCAATTGTATCCTAGAGCACGGTGAGTGCAGCGTATTGATTCGTGAACTGGGAGCTTTATTTAATGCTATCCATGGGAATTTGAATATGCAGATTTGTTAACTCAGCTTTGTGATGATTTTAAAGTAAATTTTGGGTGCATGTGAAATTTATCCCTCCGGAATATGGAGAGTGCAGCGTATTTATTTGTAAGCTTTATTGCATTCAGTTTTTTTTTTGTTTTTTAAATACGACGCCCGCATTAGGAATAAATCCTGTGTCGCGGGGGTGTATACAAACATACATTTCACACACACAAAGCACACCTAGAGTCAGAACAAATCTTTGAGATACACAAAGATTTGTCCCATGTGGGGATCGAACCCACAACACCAGCGTAGTTGAAAGCGGCGAGATCCGAGATCAGCTACGATGGTCTTATCGTAAGCGTGTACGCCTGTCACAGCGAGGTCTCGGGTTCGACTCCCGGGTCGGGCGAAGTGTTATTTGTGAACGTGCCGGTAGGATTTTCACAATAGCAGCACAAAGTTGAAATTGTGCCCGGTAAATGGCTATAGGCTCGTCCCCTATCCCGTGAAACCTAAGTATAGCAGGTGAAATGTGGGTGTTGTACACCTCTGACACACCCTTCTGGGTAATAGACGTGATGTCATGTATGTATGTATTTGGGATCATTTAAAAAGAAAAATCGTAATGTAGATTTTTGCGATACGTTTGCGCGATCTTTTACTTCAAAGAGAATATTGTTCGTGAATTATACCTCTGTCCTCTAAAAACTAAACTGTATGCTCGAAGAATCTAGAAAAAATCATGGTGTTAGTATATGTACTGCACTTTCAAGGAAAACTATAGCGGTCATGTTTATTTTACTAATTCAAGAGTAATAAGGGCCCAAATAATAAAATGCAGTTACTTGGGATTGTTCGTACATAATACAAAAACCTTTTAGTCCGAGAGCCCACGACCAAAATTTTTGTCTCATAGCAATACGGCCAAAACCGCATCAAATCGATAGATACGATTATCCTGAACTCGAAAATACCAATATCAGACATTTTCCGCGAAGCGTTTGATCTGACCGAATTTTCAAAATTGTCAAAGAATTTTACCGAACTGCATCATAGCAATATGTCTGATTTGCAGACTGTAGTTGAATGATAGTTCTGAGATACCGGAAACATATTTTTCAGACGTTAGTGGTGTAGCGCAAAACCGTAAAATCACTTAAAAAAATTAAAAATGAGACAAAAAATTTGTCTCAAAGCAATACGTCTGAAAATCTTTTTTATTAGTAAATTTTAACTATCAGACGTATTGCTATAATACCGACTGTCTTTTTTTTTGACACAGCAGAAATGGCCTCCCACGCAGTTGCTACACTTTCGACCGTTACTACACACCTAGTCGGGTACAGAACCATACAATCTAACGATTTTATAGGGTTTTTGCCGTATTGCTATGAGACATGGGTTTGGTCGTGGGCTCTCGTACTATTTATAATAATGACTTGTTTGTAGTTCTTACTTGTTTCATAAATCTTTTTTAAGTCCAAAATATATCATAACGACTTACTGTTAAACCCTATTGCGCGTTACCCGACACGAACTTGGCCGGATTTGTAACTTCATTTTCAGGCATAAATCAATCTAAATCCCTAAACGCATATAAATTCGGAAACAGAACCGTGTTACCGTGAAGTCTTGACATTTATAATTCAGCAAAGCTATTTGAGCCCAGCGAAACGAAATTAGGGACAGCTGCCGGGACCAGTGAATAATGTACTGGGTACCTACCCTGTACCCTTTCGAGTGCTGGGTGTATGTCAATGCTAGGGTTAGCAATTCAGGCTTTGCATGATTTGCAAAGCAGGCAGCGATAGCTGAGGGAGAGACCCAGTGGCGTAACTATACCATCGGAGGCCAGTGGCAAAAATATTGGATGGGGGCCCTAGTAAAAATCGTTACATTGAAGCCGCTTACTAGTGATTCAGTACTGGAATGCAAAATGTTCACCTTAGAATGCTAGATATTTAGGAAGAAAAATTAGTTCTTCACGATTTACTATGTTACCGTGCTGCGTTGCCCTTGTCTACCTATTCCAATACTTTTGCAATTTCCCGGTCAACAATTTAAAATTTTTTGATGAATGTGGTTTAGTCTTTTTTTTTTGATAAATTATGTTTTGTCACTTTAGAGGTCGTGGCATCTTGGGCCCGGAGGCCTCCTCAGGCTGGGGGCCCGTGGCATTTTGCCACCCCTGCCACCCTATAGTTACGCCACTGGAGAGACCGTAGGACTGCTAAGTCAAAGGCAAGACCATCAACTTAGCAGTCGGTTCGAACACGGTACACACCTCTGTCAATAAATCGTTAAGATATTCGTATATGGTTTTTACGAAGATATGTGTGTATTAATCAATTAAATTATCGTTTGCTAATAGTGAAGGAAAACATCGTAAGTTAACCTGCATACCTCTGTCTGATGTTGGTAGAGCTCTTGTGAATGAGCTCGAGGGCGGCAGCACCACCGTCTCACCTTTAACCTGCCGCCAAATAGTAGTGCTTCCATTACTGTGTTCCAGTTTGGTGGTGAGATCAGGCCCTGAAATTACTGGCACATGAGGCATAACACCCTAGTCCTCAGCTGCAGCGACGCATCTATAATCTGCTTTTGTGGATTGTTGATGTCCATGGGCTGTACTCCACTTACCATCAGGTGGATTACACGTTCGTTCGCTGTGGGCGTAGTATAAAAAAAAAAAAAAAAATACCTAAGAGTGGCTAAAAGTACTTGAGGTGCCGCACTTTGCCAGCATAGTGGACTATGGCCTAATCCTTCTCCTCGTGAGAAAAGACTCGTGCCCAGCAGTGGGGCATGTATAAAGAAAAGAAAAGAAAGAAAACATATTTATTCAGACAAAAAATAAATAAGAAAATATACAAAGGGCTGCATTTATATACTTGTACAATTGTACATACCTACAAGATAAATAAAGTTTCTAGTGTTTTAATGTGTCGAACACCGATTACCAGACAGTTCTAGACTCCATGGTGCGTAACACCGACATTTCAACTGTTTTGTTTAGGAACTATAATGTATAAACTCGGTCAAAAACAAAATCCCTGTCAACCCTGTCAGTTCTTGTTGTGAAAAGGTGTAGAAAATTTCATGAAATATTTATCAAATTCTCTCAAAAAGTTTTAATACAAGGAAAAATTTTCGAGCAAACGACTGAGGTTTGTCATAACTTTTGTATAATTAAACGTCGAAGACCTGAGCAGGGGTTAAAGAACTTTAGAACTTTTATATTTTGAAATAATTTGATTTCATTGCAGCTTTGAAAATTTTCACGTAGTTATACTTTAACTCTATCTTTGTCAGTATATTGTGTGTGCGGATAAAAAACAATCAATTTATCAATTCCTGTTTTGGGCCGTATGTGGTCGACCGCTGAAAAGTCAACCAGATTTGTGTATAGTCGAGGCTAAATCTATTTTGCTCTGAAATATATGAAACTGCCGAACAATAGTAGTCGATATTGAACGCTATAGATACTGAATAGAGTTCAAAGTTAACTACGCCGTCGCTCGAATAGATAAAATACTACCTACAAAGCTACTATTTTATTGCTTTTTTGTCATATGAAGATAAATCATGCATGTTAAACTGTGGTTTCCTCGGATGAAATTAGCAGAAAGTACTTAGCCAGCAAAATATTGCAAAATTCCGAATGAGATTTTGTTTTTTTTGCTTGCTGTAACGAAATCATATTTTGCGCAGTCAAGCAAAGGAAATTAATGTTATCTTCCGTTTCTGCGGTCCGAAAGAAAAGTTTGATGGTCTCTTAAATTTGTTATCTTTTTTAATGACTAAAGTTTTTAAATAAACGATTATCTTTTGGGAGAAAGGATATGAGATATTAAAAACTCATTTTTAGCTAAATTGCATTTAACAAAATAACTTTTTTTGGTGGCTAGGTTTTACAATCTTATGGTAAGCGATAATGCGGTCTACGGTGAAGCGGAATGCGGTTAGCTGAGCTTTAGAATTGAAGTGTGCCCCGACACGCACTTGTCATTTATCCCTGAAAACTGCATAAAGCATGACTTCCATATTTTCTACTGATCTTTATTTTATTATCTTTCAGTTTACAGTTTGACCTCAAACTGCTACGTCAATTTAGCTCCAGGATCGAATTGAGAACAACAAACAAGAATTCCACTTTCACGTCTTTAGCCCGTAACGTATTGACCAGACGTACCTACACGACAGTCTTTATCCAGAAACGTGTTTGTAGCAGGCAAAATCTACAGCATTCCAAATTCAATTGAGGAGTGCAAGCAAATAGCGAACGTCTCGAGCACATGCATTTCTCGTGCAGCCACAAACGTCAAACAGGCCAATATAAAATATCATGAAATATCTGACGCACAGAAGACTCATTTGTTAAAAAAAATATAGCCGTTCCTCGTGAATTCGTCCGTGTGAAAAATCGGTCTCATCGTTATCGAAGCGAATACGGACATAGTGAAAAGACTTAAATGGACAAAACCATATGAGTTAGTTAGTGTCAGTGATTAAGTGAAAAATTACAAACAAAAACAGTGATAGTTCAAAAGACAACATAAACAAAGTGTCTTGCCTCATAGATTTATGTTTACATATTAATTTAGGTTAAAATAGAATCACTAATTAGCCTTTATGGGCTAGATTGTAATAAAATAAGATATTTGTAATATCTTACATTACAAAAAAAAAAATCGTTATCGAAGTTATTTGATATTCAAGAATTGTTAAGGTGTTCAATACTCTTTTTAATGGTGAATTATAGTTTAATTGCTCCAGTTCACAATTCCACGCTACTAGTTACATTAGCAGCTGCTGACATAAGTCACAGTGGAAAGGTTATTCTTTGTTCGAGTGAATCTTCTGCACCCGTGCTTTTCTTAATGCATCTTGTGGTACAAACGCGTGCAGCAGAGTGCAGTAGTGACGTCACAAAGCAGTGGTTTCCGTTCGGATGTGGTAAGTACAGGACGCACGACGTCCTGCAGTTACGCTCTCGACCTTGTCACGCGCATACAAACAGAATGTGCAGTAAAAAAGGATATTTTGCATTCTTTGTCCTTTTTGTGAACTAAGAAGTCTTAGAACAAAGATAGATGAAAAAAACCTGTGTAAACTTAAGATTTTCAGACTTAAATCTCGACACAATTAAAAATTTTGATACACTTAACTTTGTTTGTTTTAACCGAATTAAAAAAAAGGAGGTTCTGTATTTGATAGTATTTTTTCATTTTCTTTTATGTAACGTGTTACTATAAAAGCACGTACGACTACTTTCATATATTTTGTGAATAACGTTGTGGATTGCACAATTGTCATTCTTTTAAGTACTCTAAATGTGTATCATTTATTATGTAATTGTTTGTTGTTCCTAATAAATAAAAATAAAAAATAAAAATAAGTTCGGTGATTACTCGAAGAAAGAGAGAGAAGAAAGTCTGAAAGAGTTTACTTGTCATATTGTCCCATTCTCATCAAGTCACGATCTGATGATGGGATCCTAGAGGGCAACCCTCAAAATTTTAAAAGCTTCTATATTGTTTTTCGTAAAAAGCAGCAGCCATAAGATTAAAATCTTTAGGTGTATGGAGATCAAACTTTGTAACAACACACTCCAATATTCTTCATAAGTGCATCAAGGAGAATCCGCTCCTGGAGGCGCCCATGGAAAGGATATTGAGGAAACATGTCTTTGATCGAAGATACGACATCCAACTTGTAGCGGAAGAGAAGGATTACTCTGGCACCGAGGAAGTTAGGATCTACACAGATGGCTCCAAAACCAACACTGGTACCGGAGCCGGTGTCTTCTCAAATGACCTGAACATTAAAATATCAACAACACTAGACAAGCTGAACACAATCTTCCAAGCGGAATGTATTGGCATCACCAAAGCGGCACAGGCGGTTGTAGCCAGAGACATCAGGGACCTTAACATTAAGATCATCTCAGATAGTGCATCCGTGCTTCAAGCCCTCCGAAACAACACAATAAACTCAGTCCTTATAATAGAATGCCATAGCGCACTTCAGTCCATTGCAACAACCAACAAGGTAACACTACAATGGATAAAAGGACACAGCAACTCATTGGGAAACGACGCCGCGGACGAGCTAGCCAGGAGGGGAGCAGACACAAAAGTGTACGGTCCGGAACCTCTGCTGCCCATCCCTCAGGCCCAAATTAAAGCATGGCTGCGCGAAGAAACCCAGAAAACACACCTGAAAGTATGGACAACAAGTGAAGGATGTCGGCAAACTAAGACTGCTGTTCCAGCTCTTAATAAAAAACTTGCCCGCGACCTCACTAAACTGAATAGAGACAAGCTCCGCAAGGTCATTGGAATCTTGACTGGTCATTGTCTACTTAACAAACACCTACACACGATAGGAATAACAAACAGCCCTCTATGCAGAGGATGCATGAAGGCAGAAGAAACGCCACAGCATGTCATCATGGAATGCAGCAGCGTGGCCGACCAACGGGCACAAATTCTACAGTCTCCAACATCGCTCCCAGAAGCCTGCAGCAGCCCTCGGAGGCTGCTTTCCTTCTGGACCGATATAGGCTGGCTGGAGTAAACGGGAAACCACTCACGTACAACGGTCCCATAGGAGGACTAAGTGCGGACACCGCCCAGGAAAACTAAACTAAAACTATTGTTTTTCGTATATGACCTAGAGTTACTCGGTTTGCATCTAGCAGTCAGCACTTCATGTTGCTGAGCTGATGCTGGAAGGTACAACTCCTCGACGGTCAAGGGGATAATTCTTTAAATATAGGCATCGGTCAATAATAAGCCGTTTATTCAGTTTTTTTTCAGTACAAATAATCTCAAAATTCTCACGGCATGCTCGCTACCCATTAATGATTACCCATAAATAGTAAAAAACGTTAAATATTAACCATGTGATGAAGGATGATCGTATCGTCCTGCTGCTCATATCTCATATCGTGAAATGGTCGCATTCCATGAAATAATTCTCTGTTTATTGGCAAAATCATGATTTGGATTGGGCAGATCCATGCTGAGAAATCGTTTCAAAATATGGACAACTAAACACGTAGCTACTTCATGAAATAATCAATATTATTAGATCAGATAGTAAAACAGTTACATTCATTACCGGTAGTGGCGCTGCAAGCGTTTTGTTTGTGTCAAAGTTAGTTATTGTGACCAACTACGCACGAGCCGAGCGAGCGTGCCGCGGCAGCGGTCGGCACGTGCCAGAATCAGAATTAGAAAATAATTACTCACAATTATTTTTAAATTAATCACAATAACTGTAACGTTGATGACTAAATCGTGAAACGTTAAAATTCAATGATGTGACCATAGACAGTAAAACATTTAATGAAACGCAACCATTACACGAAACCCTTGAACATTTCACGAAATGAGTAAATCTACGACATGGCTTCGACAGATATACTGCTATATGAGCAGCGTACGTGTTTTTCAGTACAAATTATGGTAATTAGGTACAATGGCTAATAACCATGCCAATATTTGCATATCATAATGGAAATGGAAGTAAAATTGAGTTTCAATACGCTTATAGAGAACATGAGGCAGTAATTATGAATAGTAATCAATCATATCAAACAAATATATAGTCGGATGCAATTGTCCGTGGGCACGGTAATTAGCAAATAATATTGACTAAAATTATTTATTAATTAGCTGGTATTTAATATTGCTGTAAGCATGCATTGGCCTATATATAAATATAAATTATTATTAAAACAGACCCTTTTAAAAATACCGCTGTATATTATATATATTTTCTAGTTAATTTGTTACAGTTGAATAATTTTGACAATTTAAATAACTGTCTAGATGCTAACTGCTACGAAATAATATGCGGTCGGTGTAATGTGTATCTAAAACTGCTATATCGAACTTATTATTTTTTGGTTTCATTTGGGTACTACATAATACCCAGAGCGAAACCAACCAACCAAACGTAAAAACCTTCGTTTGAATCATTCTATGTATTAAAAAACCACTTCAAAATCCGTTGCGTGATTTTAAGGATTTAAGCAAACATAAGGACAGACAGACAGCGGGAAGCCACCTTGTTTTATACCATGTAGTGATGAAGACATGGTTTTATGCATAATCCTATACAAAGTCCATAAACTATATGAAAATGTAGGTAATAATTTTGTAAAGCTGTTGAAACACGAGTCGGGGTTTACCGTGGAGTATTTTAATATTATAATTCCCCGTAACAAAACGGTTTGAGATAACGGTCTGCACCCTTTTACATGCATAGTATACGTCATATCCATTACAGTATAATCGGACAGACAATTAAAATGTAAGCTGTGCAAATATAAACCGTATGGTCCCGGTACACACTCCATCTCCCTTGCGTAAACGTTAATTCTGATTGCGCAAGTAAGATGAAGCGTGTAGCCGGACCAATAGACATACATGACATCACATGATAAGTTTGTATTACATAGAAGGGCATGGCAGATAAAGGTGTATTAAACTATTAATATAACTAAAGTGTTTCTTGCCCGTTGAGACAATGGTAAATATCTTTTGTAGAAGTAAAACGCAGATTAAGTTGGCTTATTTACAGGTAATGTCCATTTTACCAGTCATAGTCCAACAATCATTGATTCTACGGAGATTTTTGTGAAGACTTAAACGCTACTTGGGTTGTATTACATCTTACCTTTTTTTTTTTTTTATTCTGGGAAAAATCCTACCTTATGGATACCACCGGTCCGGGGGGAGCGGTGGTTATGTGGGGCTCTCCGCCGAGGGGCGGCCTACCCACTAAAAACCCAGAGTGTTCCTCATCACCAACTAAAGACGGGGGGCGCGGGACCACTTGCGCATACTCCGCAGCCCCCATCGGTGTCGCTGCCCGCCTTGCGGCTGGCTCACCTCATGGGAGGCCTTCACATGACCTCCCTACCACGTGTGATGCCCCGGAACGTATTACATCTTACCTTTTTTTTTTTTTTTTTTTTTTTTTTTTATTTTACGTGGGGAAATGCATTTACGCATACCACCCCACCCCGGGGAAGGGCAGAGTGGTTATGTGGGACTCGCCCGTGCCTAAATATGGTAAACGGCACGGGAATACCCACTAAAACCCCACGGTGCTCCCGCACTCGCCTTGCATTACATCTTACCTAACCCAACACAAAATCAAACACGAGATTTCATAATTCACTGACGCGATCGTAACGCTAACCAACCCAACGAAACAGTCAACATAACATAACATAACATCACGCCTATATTACCCAGAAGGGTTTGGCAGAGGTGTACAACACCCACACTTCACCTGTTATGTTTCGGTCTCATGGGTTTACCCTACTGTCACGGGGCACAAATCCAAGTCCGTGCTACTATTGTTAGTTTCCTGACGGAAAGTTCACAAATAACACTTTGCTCGACCCGGGAATCGAACCCGAGACCTCGTGGTGAGAAGCGCATAAGCTAACCACTAAACCATCGAGGCAGGCAGTTAACCTATCGACGTAAAAATGTATTGCGTTGATTTTCTCATAGGAACTATTTATTTTCAATCAGTTTATTGAACAATGAATGGCATTGTCATTACAGCCGATAAATTGGGTCATTTAATCATACCACTACGGACATTGTGGTTCCATAAAGCATATAAATTAAAAGGAGGAATGATAACTGAAATATTTTCCATAACGTGTAATTAATATTAATTAACGAAGGCTGGACTAAAGGCTGGATAATTTAAATTGTAATTTACTGGCAGTGTCTGATGTTTCACAGTGCTGTATTGATTAAGTATAGAAGGGTCAGATAAAAATGTTCGCACGTTTGTAATGCGTCCTTTTGTGCATTCAAGATCCTGGTTTACGAATGAGAGTAAGGGCCGATTGCACTGGACTGTCCCTTACTAACACTGGATGAGACAGAGATATCTAAAGTCGGGTTTATCATTAACCACAGTTTAAGAATTTTGGTGAAATTGGCTAAGAGCCTGTCAGCGTTTCTTCATAGAATCCTGGATAAACTATTTGGAACACTCATAAATAAAATTATCAATTTGAATAGATAAATGGCTGATCTGAAATCTTATCCGTACCATCTGAAAAGGCTAGCTGTTATTAGGTACCACCGATCGATCCACTCGAAGTAATTTAATTTCGAATAGAAACGTGTAAGTCACTACTGTTCTTTGTGTACGTCCATTACTGGCGAGGAGTGCATTAGTGTTACAGGTTTTATACCCCACTAGTACCCACTTATACATTAATTTGAATTTAATTGCTGTTATTTCGTTTTGTCTTAGATTTTAATTGTAAATTTTGTTAAAACAGTTTGTAACTTTTTCTTACTTTAACATAATATTTGCATGCTGTTTAATGGCTTAATATGCTAGAACCATTATACTATTGCACCATCTTAATGTACCTCATATCCTTGGCAAATAAAATATTTCATTTCATTTCATTACCCCGTAAATGGCACAGTGATAGAAATGGGTGATCCGCTCAAAGTGCAATTAAAAAAAATAAGAGTTTTATGGAAGAGATTAAGTGTATAAGTGGCCGTGGCGCAATGGATAAGGCATGGGTCTTACGATCGAGAGGCAGTGAGTTCAAATCCTGGCCATTATTACACAAGCGAATTAAGCTTAACTGGAGGGGATTTACAAGAATACTAGTAATTTGTAGGTACGTGTAAATTACTAGAAAGCTTTTTAATAAAAAAAAAGGAAATAAAAATGCATTGGTTTTAGATTTAGGTACCGTATGCTTTTACTAATTTCTTAATATTACCACTGGTATCTAGAGACTGTAAGAAATAATTTGATGCATATTTAACCAATTAACGAGTAATAATTGCGGAAAATGAGGACCTGTTGCCTATACAAAGAAAACTGCTTCTTTGAGGTAATTAGGTTTTTACTACTGACTACCTACCTGGTAACTACGAATTGGTCCATGGAAATCGTCCTGGGTTGTTCAATAACAATAAATAATTTTACCATAATTATACCAGGCCGGAAAATTCAGTACATTAAACTGACAATATATTTTCAATTTTAATAAATATACATAATATAATATTGTGATTGGACAATTTTCAATTCAATTGAATTGTATTATGCGGTAAAAGATAATAATGCAGTCATTATGATATTCATTAATTAAATAAATGGGCGACTGCAATTGACCAGCGCACGCAAATTTGCAAACAATATTGAATGGTAGAATGATTTGTTTGTTTACTGGGGTGGCGTAATTATCTCATTTGGATATTGCTATTAGTACTATTCTATAAAAGCTGGAAGTTTACCTGTATGTGCCTCTAACATGTGCTTTTATTTATATCGGTATAATTTTTTGGTTCAGAAGTTATAAGGTTGGCAGTCTGGGGTTGGAACCATGTTTAGTGTCTGCCAATGGAGTGGAGTGATCTATTATCACCATAAACATAATGCTTCAAAAAATACGCTTTATATTATGAAGTATTATATATTTTCCAACGATTTTTATATTTCCTAAAGCCTACACGATCCAAATTTCATATTTGGTGGTTGTTCTTACCTATGTTAGAGTCACGGGCAGGAGAACTTTTAGCTTTTATAAAATAGCGAAAGTCGGCCGCCCAAGGGTTCTCGATTCATAATAGAAAAGTGTTATGTTATGAAGTTCAAGAGCTACCCACATGCATGCATAAATAATTGTACACAAAGTCCATAAATCATTTGAACATGTAGGTAATCGTTTTACAAAGCTGCTGAAACATGAGCTGGGTTGTACCGTGGAGTACATTAATATTATAATACCCTGAAACAGACCGCTTGGCTTAAGCTTGTATTTACTTATTTACATGTAAAGCTTACCAATATGCTTATTATAATATGATTTGTGCATAAATTTGCTTTTGCACAACATTTTAGGGCTAAATTGAAAGGTAGTAATGGTTTTGTAAGTGTTGGAAATTTCAAAGCTTAAACATAGCGTTAGGTTGTGAGTATTTGTTAACTATATACTTGCTATCGCTATCATATAGGTGCAATACGACCTTTACTTTGTGTACCCATCCATCACCCATCTCATATTTGTAAATAATGTTTGTATACAATTTATATTTGTATCTACAAAAATATATATATACCTTTTTTATCGTTTCAATACATACTGTTTAAATAATTTCTATTTAAACAATTCTAGACCAGTATACTTGAAGCCCTTTTGTGTTGGCCTGTTTAAGGTTTTCTAGGGTACAAAGGGTGGCAAGTAATGGACAGGATAACAAATGGGCAGAATATTTTGGATGGCCGATCCACATTCGCAACTACTGTTGGTTGCGTTTATGAAACTTCACTTGGCCAGGTTATCTTTGCAGTGACCAACTTGGGTCCAAAGCCGATTTAGGGTCTTCCAGATCGGCTACTGCAGATTATTTTAAGGAGGCAGATCTACCTACTTTTAATCTTGTCAGTTCAGTAAAACTTTCTTTAAAACTTTTTAAAATTATCTTTTGATTTCTGATAACGGCTGCACAAATTTTCATTCATTGTTATATATTTTTTACGTGATACTCAAACAAACCAAACAATGCTCAGTATATCCTTGAAATAAATGGATTGCATATTCCAGTACATTGGCTTTTCCCTCATATCAGAGGGTATTTATTTTCAATCAGTTTAATGTGTACTGAAGCACATTTTCATTACGGCAGGAATAAATTGTGCCATTTAAACCATAACTAATATAATGGATACCCATACAGTATTTTAAAGGTAAAGAATGAAAAATTAAATAATGCCCATTCGGCAATATGGAGGCTGATTTAAATTGTAATTAAGTGCCGGTGTCCGGTGGCGGACGCTTTTATTTTCAATTGTATTTTAAATGTAAATGAATCATTAACTACATATTTGCATGGTATGATTAAAATAAAAGCAAGACAAGTTATTGTTTCAAGTAATATTCATCCAAAGTACCTTAATGCAATGAAATTAATTTTGAATTTAAAATGAATTTGATTTTTACTAGATAAAAGCGGTTATTTGTATCTCTTGACTTCACTTGAGCAAACGTAAAGTTATATCACAATGTAATAATAACAATTGTAACATAATTTTATACTAAGCTCTGGTTTTCGTAACAGTTTTCAAGACACGTAGCTACAGCTGTATTGTTTGTTGCGAACACTAGATGGCGCGAGACGTTCTAAACTGACTCAACCTTGGATGAAGAATCTGGATGGAACATAGCTATCTTATTTCTTCTCACTTATGGTCTTACTACTTTGAAGAGAAAACGTGAATATATAATTCTGGCCGTACATGGTTGTCATCTTGCGCGTTGTAACCTTGTTGTCAAATTTAAAATGTGTTGCGGACTATAATGTAAAATTTGACAACAGTTTGTACATTTCGACATCAGTCATGCTACGTCTATGTATATAGTATAGTATTATACTTAATTTATGAAAGTTTTTGGCCGCAGGGTGTTGTTTTCCGCCGCTTCCGCGGAACTATACCCCAGGAACGCACAAAGACTTAGTGCAAAGGAAGTGATAATATAATTATGTATTTTTAGGTTAAGGTATATATCTATGGGCCTTTGCAGCCTGAAATAAATGATTTATTATTATTATTATTATATTAATTACACCGCGCATAATAAAACGTGTAAAATTTTAATCGGACATACTGTCGCAAGCACGAAAAAGTAAGACAAATTCAACATAATTTATTGAATTTATAAATAAAAGATCTATTGATCCATTGTATAAGTTACCGACTTAATAACTTACAATTCCTGATGTGACATCACGCTTCGGCACATCAGGAATAGTGAGGCCTTGATTACATCGTCATGTCAATAATCCTACCAATCCAAAGATATAACAGATAAATGATATTGATGATTGGTTTGCCATCCCGGCTTATTGGGATTACCAACCCGTGGTGCTATTCTGTAAGGGAAACTGCCGGTTTCGAAAACTTTGTGCATCCTTATTAACACATACGGTCGATATTTGATTGACAGAAATTCAAATTTCATTTGATTACATTTATGGAATACGCACGCCGGTCATATAAGGATTCTGGTGGTTATATTATTCGAAGTGTCTGCTTAAGCCGTGCCTGTCAATTTCAATCAAAGTATTGCTTGTGTATTGATATAAAACTATTACACCTAGAAACCGAGTACACGTGTGAAAAATGAAACCTATTTGATTGTGCCATTTCGTCTTGATACGACTAGTACGTATACGTCAGTTTTTTTGTGTGTGCTGATCTTCACTTTAGACTACGCGCTTGTCTGAAGACTATCGATTTAGGCGCTATTAATTTATGTGTATTTACTGATTATAACTTAGTATTTGTGGCGGTAAATAATAAATGACGGTTGACATTGACAACGACAAGAGATGACACACTCGTCACAACTGTCAAAGAGCGCTGAATCGCGATAACGAAATGTTCACAGCAAGTGTATAAATACAACTTCCAATACGCTACCGTTGGACAGCTGTCCACCAGGCAATACCACTGAGCCTGGTCGGAGGATCCTTTTTTTTTTTTTTTTTTTTTTTTTTTTTTAGGTTTTAAAACTCTTATTTTTATCCCTTGCATGACAAGAGGAATTGTGCAGCATTAGTTTATGTAAGTATCTTTTTATTTTATTTTTAATAATTATGATTTATGATATGATTTTAATTTAAATTTAAATTTATTGTGATAGAGAGGAACAGACAACGAACTATTTGTTTCTCTCTATCACGGTCGGAGGATCCTTGGTTTGTGGTGGTGGAACATCACACCCTGTTCCTATACAGTATTGATGGCACATATGTCATATTCAGAGATATATTACTTAGAAACAAACTATTCGAGTGAAGTAGGGAACAGTTGTATGCTATTTTAAACACAATTTATTTAATAAACGTGCCAGCAAAATAAAACGGTAAAGTTAAAACTCGATATAAAAACATTGTCGATTCGAGACATGATTAATATTCAAAGAGTCCGTGTAGGTAGACTAGACAGAGTCGTCTAGACAAGTTAATTATTTTGTAACAATTAAAAGTAATATTAAAGTTGAAAAATTAAGAATCCAGCAGGACTCGAACCTGCACCTCTTGGGTATACGCCCCAAGTGCTTTTGCCAATTCAGCTATGGATTCGTATGCTGCCGGACTCGAAATTTCTCAACTCTTTTTGTGCCAGCTTTTAGCTAGACGAACCGTATTTGGTTTTAGCGCCATCTATGTGATGTAATAAGTCACTATTCACATACTGTAAGTTTGAATTAAGATCAATACTGTTACAGTCAAGAGATGACGCATTTTTATCAAATACTTGTAATATTTAAAGCAAATTTTAGCTTTGCTATGCATTTATTTTTATGTAATATTAAAGTTGAAAAATTAAGAATCCAGCAGGACTCGAACCTGCACCTCTTGGGTATACGCCCAAAGTGCTTTTGCCAATTCAGCTATGGATTCGTATGCTGCCGGACTCGAAATTTCTCAACTCTTTTTGTGCCAGCTTTTAGCTAGACGAACCTTATTTGGTTTTAGCGCCATCTATGTGATGTAATAAGTCACTATTCACATACTGTAAGTTTGAATTAAGATCAATACTGTTACAGTCAAGAGATGACGCATTTTTATCAAATACTTGTAATATTTAAAGCAAATTTTAGCTTTGCTATGCATTTATTTTTATGTAATATTAAAGTTGAAAAATTAAGAATCCAGCAGGACTCGAACCTGCACCTCTTGGGTATACGCCCCAAGTGCTTTTGCCAATTCAGCTATGGATTCGTATGCTGCCGGACTCGAAATTTCTCAACTCTTTTTGTGCCAGCTTTTAGCTAGACGAACCTTATTTGGTTTAATTTTTCAACTTTAATATTACATAAAAATAAATGCATAGCAAAGCTAAAATTTGCTTTAAATATTACAAGTATTTGATAAAAATGCGTCATCTCTTGACTGTAACAGTATTGATCTTAATTCAAACTTACAGTATGTGAATAGTGACTTATTACATCACATAGATGGCGCTAAAACCAAATAAGGTTCGTCTAGCTAAAAGCTGGCACAAAAAGAGTTGAGAAATTTCGAGTCCGGCAGCATACGAATCCATAGCTGAATTGGCAAAAGCACTTGGGGCGTATACCCAAGAGGTGCAGGTTCGAGTCCTGCTGAATTCTTAATTTTTCAACTTTAATATTACATAAAAATAAATGCATAGCAAAGCTAAAATTTGCTTTAAATATTACAAGTATTTGATAAAAATGCGTCATCTCTTGACTGTAACAGTATTGATCTTATTTCAAACTTACAGTATGTGAATAGTGACTTATTACATCACATAGATGGCGCTAAAACCAAATAAGGTTCGTCTAGCTAAAAGCTGGCACAAAAAGAGTTGAGAAATTTCGAGTCCGGCAGCATACGAATCCATAGCTGAATTGGCAAAAGCACTTGGGGCGTATACCCAAGAGGTGCAGGTTCGAGTCCTGCTGGATTCTTAATTTTTCAACTTTAATATTACATAAAAATAAATGCATAGCAAAGCTAAAATTTGCTTTAAATATTACAAGTATTTGATAAAAATGCGTCATCTCTTGACTGTAACAGTATTGATCTTAATTCAAACTTACAGTATGTGAATAGTGACTTATTACATCACATAGATGGCGCTAAAACCAAATAAGGTTCGTCTAGCTAAAAGCTGGCACAAAAAGAGTTGAGAAATTTCGAGTCCGGCAGCATACGAATCCATAGCTGAATTGGCAAAAGCACTTGGGGCGTATACCCAAGAGGTGCAGGTTCGAGTCCTGCTGGATTCTTAATTTTTCAACTTTAATATTACATAAAAATAAATGCATAGCAAAGCTAAAATTTGCTTTAAATATTACAATTAAAAGTAAGTTATTGAATTTCATTGAAGTAATATTCAAGCTGAAAGATATTCACTTGAGTCTGTCTGTTGTCGTTTAATAGCTCTTGCTTCGGTCGGTATTTAATTAAATAGACATTTTAACAATAAAATACAAGAATAGGTTTCTAATTTACAGTTTTCATATAGATAGATAGATAGATAGAGTAATCTTTATTGTACACCAATATTAACAAAAAAGTTTATTTTGTAAACAAATGCACTTAAAAATTATGTTGCACAATGGGCGGCCTTATCGCTATAAACAATTTCTTACAGGCAACCTTAGGATGTACAAGTAAGTAATTAGCAAAGTTATGGGCAGTTGTTGGTGCGTTAGATGTTATAGTTTATAACATTTTATAAAATAATATGTCATAAATACATAAAACATTTTCACGCCTATATTAACCAGATGGGTGTGGCAGACGTGAACAACACCCACATTTTACATTTTATGTGTAAGTTCCATGGGATAGGGGATGAGCCTATTGCCATCCACTGGGCACAATTCCAACTCCGTGCTGCAATTGTAAATTTCCTGAAAGTTCACAAATATCACATTTCCCGACCTGGAAATCGAACCCGGGACCTCGCAGTAAGAGACGCATATGCTAACCACTAGACCATCGAGGCAGTCAGCAGTGAATAATATTAACGATAAAAAATTCAATAACTACAAAGCTATCATGTAGTTTATTCATAATTCATTTATTTTCATAAGATCGTAGGTTGGTACTAGCATGCATTATACAGATGTTCTTAGGACACTAAGTTCAGCTATGTCTCGCCCTTAGGGCATAATGCGAAATACATTTTTTTTGACATTAGATACAAATAGAGAAATAATTAATAATAATAATAGAAATATAGATACAAAATAGAGCAAAATTGATACATTTAATTATTAATTGATCATAAGGTTGTTACATCATAAATTGTTTTATACATTTTTGGTAGTAGGTTACAACTACACTGTATACAACATGACTAAAGCAGGTGACTTTTTGTGAGTGATTTATCTTCTAGAAATTCCTTAACTGAGTAATAGCAGTTATTTACTAATAAGTCGTGGAGGTTCTTTTTAAATGTTGTTAATTCTTTAATATTGCGAATATGACTCGAAATATTATTAAATATGCGCGAAGCAGTGCAATTTTCACCGATAGATAGAGAAATTCATGAAAATGGTTTCGATTCATTATTTTAGATTATGGAGGTTCAGTCAGCATCAGAAGTAGCTACACAAAAACAATTTTTTAAAGTCACTTATCTCTCAAAACGTAATTACCTCGTAGTTGTATCAAAGCTTAAAAAAAAATGTTAAGCAACTTTTGTTGCTGACTGTACCACGCAGTCACAAGTTAAAGCTAGTAGCTAGCTCTGCATAAGTTATAGAAAACAACTAACAAATACAACATAATAAATATATCCGGACACCTTTGGATCTTTGTAAATATGAGATATTACGGGATATTTACCATGTAACTTTATTTGTTGTAGCAAGTTATTTCGATATTTCAACAAATATACATGGTAAATATCCCGTTATATCTAATATTTAGTAAGAAAATAACAATGCTTAGTCTCAAATCTTTGAATCTATACACGAACTAAGATAAAATATGTATCAATCTAATGGCACATTGTCTGTTCTACTGACACTTATTTCACAGACAAGGCCTATTGTGAGGCTCGTTTTCCCCAAAGAATACTCTTTGGGGAAAACGAGAGAGGAAAATGTAAACATTATTTTATCACACTCGGTTATGTGTATCTTTAATTTTGCTTTATCTTTTCAATGTATAGAAATGCGGTACAGCAAAAAAAAAATTACATTTAAAAAATTTAAAAAAGCGCCTACCTTTATTAGTTAAATTATACGATGAAGAAATTGCCAGAAATAAAAGAATAATATGGCTGCCTGATTTATGTCCACTTAAAAAGTTAAACTCGGAACGCCTTGCTTAAACCTTTGTGTAATCTTTATTTTGAAGAGACGAATCAGCCAGTAACAAGCGATTTAAAAAAAACACACAACACGCTGTTTTTAACAATAAAATTCGAATAAGTTGAATATTCTTTACTGTTATAAAACAGCGTGTGGTATATTTTCTCTCAAAGTAGAAATCGCATTGAATATTCTCAAAGCTCAAACTTAGATGCAAACCAATGAACAAGAATAAAGTGTTCATGAATTTTGTGGCGTTGCAAAGAGCTTTCGATTCAATTTATTTTACATAGGAATAGCTTTTGTCCGAAGCAGTAATACATTTGACATACAAATTGTTTGTGTGTTAAAATTGTTATCGTAGAATCGTAATAAATTGAAACAAATTCACGTTTCTATATAACTAACTTTATCATTCTCATATTGAAATATCTAAAATTAAAACAAAAATATAAAGTAAAAATAAAGTAGATACTATTCTATTTTTTTTAACTGCCACACTGTGCTACGGCTATACTTTGTCCATTCGTTTGTTTTCTTTTTGATAGCTCACCCCTTTGATTTACCGGTTTATAGTGCAGTCCCTGTGTCATAACAAACAACCACAGACTATTTTATTAAAAAAACTTACTTTGATTATGTTTTGAGTCAGCAAATTTAAAAACGTGTTTCAACTCTTACATTCCTGCCGGAAACAGTATAATTTGAATTGCTTGTGCGTTTGAGTTTATGTAAGCCGTTATATTAGTACTCTTAAACCTTCTGAAACCGTTTATTTTCCTTTTGACACCTTCATATGGAACCGATTCGATTTGAAATAATAATCGATTTTATTTAAAAATAACTTCTTATATCGATTAATATGACCGAAATATTTTTAGTTTATATCAAGATAATATGTTTTAACTTTGATGTTTGGTTTTTATCTATTTTTATAAACAAATCATATCTAAAACACTAATATGAATCTTTGTAAGCACCCATTTTTTTAATTATTATTAAAATTTTCAGTTGTCAGTATGTACGTCAATTAATAATTAAAACAATTTTCACAAAATGGCTTCAAACAAACATGCAGCTTTAATTGTAACTGTTTGCGGCAGAAATGTAGTAGTTAAGGCACGTCCGACATTGCGATTATAATTCCGTGTTCGGAGCAAATATGCACCTGTCTGCCATCTATACTGCAATTTACTTACCACTGCTATTCACCAATGTAACAATTTGATACTGCATAGTGTCCGTTATGTTCTGGTACGCAGTGACAAGTTCTGCCGTCATTTTTATTTTCTTCTGTTGGCGCAATTTAACAAAATGCTATGAAATAAAAATACTTTTTCGCTTTAATACTCTTAATCCTATATAATAAACAACATCAAATTAAGACTACATATTTGAATATTTTTATTGAAATTCTAAATGCATTTTCAGTTTATAAGATAAGGTCAGTAAAAACCTAGAATTCCACTACAAATGTTTGGATATATTTTTGCTTTGATTTTCTAATTGTCAGGTAACAAAATATTTATTTAATGGCGGTGCTTTTTGTTTTTTATACTAATTAAAGTTTTTTATTCCGGTTCAGTATTAAAATCAACATCACGCTTAAATTACTCAGAAGGGTGTGGTAGAGGTGTACAACACCAACATTTTACCCGGAAATCGAACCTAAGACCTCGCGGTGAGAGCATACGCTAACCACTAGACCATCAAGGCCGTCGCTAGCATAATATCCAATTTCATTTACTTGATCATAATAATTACTTCGATATCAAATACGCCGATTATAATTTGAAATGCTAATTTACTCGCAATTCAACATCAAATTCTGTATATCATAATCCAATAAATTTAAACTAGTTAGCGTCGCGAATGGTCCAATAAGCTTAACTTTACAGTTCAGTTGCAAATAAAGTAAATAGATGGTTATGTTTCACAGTTCCCGCATTCGCGAGAGCTGCATGTAAAACTTCTGTCGATAAAATATGACGAAAATATTTTGTGCTATATAAAACACGTTTTATTGGATACTGTTTTTATTTATCTCTCGTTTTAGTTTTAATACGTGTGGTACGCCGAAAAGAAGCGTGTATTCACGGTGTCAGCTAACTCTAAAGACCTAATGTCTAATCTTTCACTCATTTGACCTTTCATAAAAATCGGTCCATTTTTTAGAGCATGAAGAAGTAACTAATAAACATATACGAAAACTTTCGTCTTTAATGTATTAGTTTTAAGTTTTGTTGATAAAAAGTTAATACCTTAAACCTAGCTTAAGCCTTTTCCCTATTACATTGGGATCGTCTTATAGTCGAACGGATTCAACTGGATATCAGTATTTTACGACGATAGACTCCATGGTCCGCGCGTCTTAGACTTGGCCACGAGTTCCTCTCCAAAGTTAAAACCTATATTAGTTAAAATTAAACTAGTTTGCAACACAAAAATAGTTTTCGTTCTAAATAAAGTAAATAGATTATGTTTGACAGTGCCCGCATTCGTATGTAGCTGTTTGCAAAACTTCTGTTTATCAAATATGAACGTGAACATTCTCCACTATATGAAACACGTTTTATAGGAGGAAGTTTATACTTCGACAAGAGGAAACACAAACTTTTGTAGTGAGAAATGTGTTATTTTTTTATATTTCGTATTCAACAAACTGACGAATAGAGCGTTATTGTATCTAGGTCGATTTCAACTACGGCGGCCAATCGCACCAGGCAGTAGTAGCCAACTACACAGTATAAATATAATAGTGCACAAACGCCTACGCGAAACAAATTACTCTGGGATTTCTTCGAACAAATACCATATCTATTTGCCTGACTCGGGAATCGAACCCGAGACCTAGGTGAAGCCTAGGTAGTCCTATAAGTAGCCTGTAAACACACAAAAACGCACTGAAATAAAACATATGGATAAATCAAATGGTAAACGCCTCGACGAGACAATTACTTTTGTGAAAGTTCAATCTTAGTTCACTCAAGCCTCTATATTAAGATAATGTAGCATTACAAGATAACTTTTTTTCTTTCAGTTATTTATTACATTTCTTTTAATTACAAAAGTAAAATAATTAAATCTATAGTAAAAATAACTAAAACTAAAACTATATACACTAATCAAGCAAACCGCTACCAGTGGGCATCGTTCCCGAAATGTTGGCAGCATTGCTACGCTGTATGGCAATGCTTATTCGTTGACCGAAAAAAATGCCAGCACTTCGGGAACGGGTAGACTCAACTAAACGTTTAGCGACGTCTTTATAAAGAGCGTGAGCCCCTGGACCCCACGGCCCGAGCGTCTCTACCCCAAAAAAAATGTTGAAACAGAAAAATTTACGTGTGCTGTTAGACGTTTCTTCACCAAGAACGAAGTGTTTAAAAAATAATAAACAAAAAGCTTTTTCTTTTATAAAAATTTGTTGAGTTATATTTCAAGTCTAATTCAAATTCTATATAAACTATTTACTACTTCAACCTAGGTTATAGCCTTGGAAGCGAAGCAATAACCTTTAACCCTAAAAGCCCGAGGAACGAATAAAACATATGGATGAATCAAATGGTAGACGCCTCAACGAGACACTTACTTACTTTTGTAGACAGTTCAATCTCACTTCGCCTGGAGCAACACGACCCTAAAATCTAATCCTCTATGGTGAGACACAGAAGTACTCCAGACATAGCTTTAAGCGTTTTATCGCAAAATTAAATCTAAGATGCGTGTTATTTAATAAGATATAGTAAAGAGTTTTTTAACTTTTATTTATTGTTGAAATTAAAACGGTGGCAAAACATAAACGACAAAAAGTTAATCTGATATGAATCGAAATAATAGCAAAAATCACTATCGTAGATAAATTATAAAGATCTTACTGACGTCCGTCGATAAAAGTTGTTATAAGCTATATGTATCTGCTAATTTACAACTAAGTCCATCCTAGAGTAGCTAGCAAACATACACTTGTCCTCAAAACTTTCGTTTTAGTATAAAGAAACAGTAGAAGGATTGGAGGTTGATATTTAATTTTGTTGTGTCTGTGAATCTTACCACCAAATCAATGTGCAAACACAATACTAAGTAGCTCCACTCAAAATTCAATACCATCCCTGACTGTTTTAAAAAATACAATGCAGGTTTTCCAATAAATAAGGACGGTAGCCGCAAGTAGAAATGTTGAAACAGCAATAATAAAGCTGTAGAATCTTTTACACCTAACACAACTAATGTTGTAGTGCACCGCACTGCGGTTATGTTATGTTCTGTCTTGTAGCTTATAAAAATAATCTCTGGTGTACATTATTTTGAGTTCCACAATATACTGTCGGCAACTGGTGTTACAAATGTTCATAAGCTATGGCTATTGCTTACGATCAGACGGACAGTAAGCTTGTTTGCCAACGTTGTGGAATTAAAAACGAATTAAAGATAGTATGGCCCAGGAGCATGTGTGGCCAATTAGCGTCATTTTATAAAACCTCCCTCTAACATTGGAAATAACGAGCACCAAATCTGGACTTAGAGGCTTTCTGAAGTATAAATAACGTTGTCAAAAAAGTTACATCATTATTATTATTGTAGGGATGAGGCTTTGGATGTTCACGTCGACCGCCGTGGGTCTATTGTGATAAACAAATTGTTAATGCTGAGCGAGGTCCGAAAGGCAAACAACTTCGGTAACTTTATTTATTTAATTTCCTAAGAGAAAATTACATTACAAAAGTCGGACTCAGACCACAAGACAGAAGATAAGGTGACATATATGACATAAAAAAACTATCAAAAAATATTAAAAACTAAAACATTAGAAAAGAGGTTCGTGTCGCTAACACTCCCCACCCCAGTGCTGGGTCCAGCACTCAAACACTCAGAGATATAGCAGCGACGCGCGCGGCGGAACGCTTCCACGTGCCGGTTTGGGTCTTAACTTCGACCAACCTTACACGCCCATCTTTCCCAGGGAATACTTGTTCAATTATACCCTTTGGCCATGCATTCCTCGGAGAGTTGGGGTCGACCACCAACACAAGATCACCGACCTGCAGAGGTTTCTGATCCTCCGTCCATTTTTTACGCGGCAATAGATCAGGAAATATTTCTTTCAACCACCTCTGCCAGAACATATCTGCTAACCTTTGAGACTTGCGCCAGAGCTTTCGCAGATGTAGATCTGAATCATCGAATACTCCGATCGCGGGTAAGTTGGAAGATGACCCTAAAAGAAAATGGTTTGGTGTAAGCGTTTCAACACTGCCGGCATCTACGGATACGTGCGACAGTGGACGACTGTTTACTATATTTTCAACTTCGGTCATTAGTGTAGACAAAACTTCCTCTCTGGGAGCGCGTTCATTTAAAATAACACGTAGTGATGTCTTTACACTACGGATAAGGCGCTCCCACGCCCACCCCAGTGGGGACTGGCTGGAGGTATAAAGCTGAATTGCATCCCATTGTTCACCCCTAGTTCGCGAATAGAGCTTTGCAGCTCCCTATCAGCACCCCTTAAGTTGGTCCCATTATCAGAGTAAAGATGGAGAGGCCACCCTCGTCTAGCTGCCATTCTTCGAATTGCCATAATGAGAGAATCTGCAGTCAGCGATGGAACTAACTCAATATGCACAGCCCGAACCGTAAGGCACGTGAACAAAGCTCCGTATCGCTTCTCTCTACGCCTGCCTACAGCGACCTCCATTGGGCCAAAAAGGTCCAATCCGCAAAATGTGAACGGTCGCTTGTGATGTGCCATTCGTGCCTGCGGCAAGTCACCCATTCTTGGCGGTGATGGCTGTGACTTCCTTATGCGACAAAACATGCACTTGGAGGTAACATGTTTAACTGCAGGTCTCAATCGAATCATCCAATATCTTTGCTTTATCTGGTTCACGACACTTTCTTGATTACCATGAGCTGCCCTTATATGAAAGTGACGAATGATGAGCTGAGCTACGGGATGGCTACCATCTAATATGACTGGCCTCTTGACTTCCAGTGGGACATCGAGTGCGGCATCAGCGCGACCACAAACACGGAGAACGCCGTATTCATCTAAGTAAGGTGACAAACTACGTAACTTACTATTGCGTGCTAGCTGTTTTGTTAATGCTGAGCGAGGTCCGAAAGGCAAACAACTTCGGTAACTTTATTTATTTAATTTCCTAAGAGAAAATTACATTACAAAAGTCGGACTCAGAACACAAGACAGAAGACAAAACATAAGGTGACATATATGACATAAAAAAACTATCAAAAAATATTAAAAACTAAAACATTAGAAAAGAGGTTCGTGTCGCTAACACAAATAAATAAAAAAATCATACTATAAAGTGTATTTTTTGAATATTTTGTTGATGATATTAGAAATTATCTACTATTATTAGTAGACACCTAGTATGAGTCCAACCATTGATAGACACTCTTAAACTTTCAGAAATCATTATTATTATTATTTTTTTATACTACGCCCACAGCGAACGAACGTGTAGTCCACCTGATGGTAAGTGGAGTACAGCCCATGGACATCAACAATCCACAAAAGGAGATTTTAGATGCGTCGCTGCAGCTGAGGACTACGGTGTTATGCCTCATGTGCCAGTAATTTCAGGCCCCGATCTCACCACCAAACCGGAACACAGTAATGAAAACACTACTATTTGGCGGCAGGTGTGACGGTGGTGCTACCGCCCTCGAGCTCATTCACAAGAGCTCCACCACCAGTAAAAACTTACTTTATTTATGATATATCTGTCAAAAATTAAATTCTAACTACTTTTTTTATAATTCATGCGTTTACTTTTAATAACAAAAGCTAGCGTGCTTTTTTACTTGGCTTAAACCCAAGTTCCGAACGAATCCTAATCGAATCTGCCAGATATTTACACTTCACCTCACACTAAGATATTTGTCGTTTGAAATTACATTTGCACAGGAGAAATAGGTACAGGGTTTGTTTTATTTTCCCCCCTGAACTCAGATTTATGTTCGGACTTAGTCGGGTTGAATCTGAATTGTAAAACAGCGGCACTCTCGTCAGGAAAATGGATCGCTAGTTCAATGGATAACGTTAAATTATACTAGAAATGTAAACAAAATGTTTTAATTAAGAGTAGATAATTTCTGACTAACACTTCAATTTTACGGATTTTATCGCGATATTTCACTTAAATTTCACTTACTTTGATTTCCCGACGTTTCAAATGCTATTTCAGCATTCATGGTCGCGGGTAGACTAGCATTTGAAACGTCGGGAAATCAAAGTAAGTGAAATTTAAGTGAAATATCGCGATAAAATCCGTAAAATTGAAGTGTTAGTCAGAAATTATCTACTCTTAATTAAAACATTTTGTTTACATTTCTAGTATAATTTAACGTTATCCATTGTAAGTTAAGTTTAACATTCGCGTAAACCTTAGAAAATATTATATAGATAATTTCTGTTTCATAAGTGTACTTTGAGAGTGGTCGATGTTCAGCAGTGGGCTACGAGAGGCTAAATGATGAGGAGTACTTTAAAAATGAAAATTAGGTGATATGATATCTCACTTTTTAATTATTGAGGGATGAAAAAATAATCTTGCCATTAATATTATAAATGTGTATGAAAGTTGTGGATATGATGGTTACGATCAGTGAGTGTTAGCGACACGGCGAAAGGAGAAAAAGGCGTATTGCGTCGACCCCAAATAAAATGGGATAAGGGCAGCAACAAGAACAAGATTGCTTGTGAAGATGTTTGAATGGTGGAATATTTGTAACTCAATCACGTAAGAACTTTTAAACTGATTTCGACAAAATTTATAACACCGAATATCTGAGGCTATCTCATACCTTTTTTAAACGACTTCAAAAAAAAGGAGGAGGTTCTCAATTCACTTGTATTTTAACAAGCTTCACTTATATTAGCTTCACCTGTATGTATGTATGTATGTATGTAACCGACACCTTTGGACTCGATTTTGACCCACTTTAAACGGACAGATTTCATTAAAATTTTGCACATCTGTCAAAGATCGATGACAATGCAATAATTCGATAAAAAAATTAAAAATATAAAAAAAAAAAATAATAATAAAAAAAACGCTCTTATTAAATAAACCAAACAAAAAGTAGAAAATAAATAATAGTTTAAAAAATTCTAAAAAACACGCTTTTAAAGTAGGTACTTCTAGTGTAACTACTTTTAGTTTTTTTAAACTATTATTTATTTGTTTTTGATTTTCATGTTTGTTTACCGATTAATCGAAAAAGCCTGGACTGATTTGAGAAATATTGTTTATCTGAAAGAGTATACTTGTTTTGTAGTCCCATTCTCATCTGGTCACGATCTGATGAGGGGAGGGTGTTTAACCCTCAAATTTATTACCTTCATATTGCTGAGATTATGCTGGAAGGTACAACTCCCAAACGGTTAGGACTGCGGGAATAATTCTTTAAATATAGGCAACTTACAAAGCCGTTTACAGTATTCATTCAAGTTATCCACACATAGGCCGAGACGTTGAATATTGCATATGTATTTCTTACTTTTTAGGGTTCCGTAGTACCTACAAGGAACCCTTATAGTTTCGCCATGTCCGTCTGTCTGTCCACGGCATAGCGACGAAACCGTTGGTGCTAGAAAACTGAAATTTTGCATAAACATGTATGTTAACTAAACAAAAAAAGTCGTAGAGTAAGATTTGGAAAAATATTTTTTTTTCAGGTAGCTGAAAAAAAAAAAACATCCCTACTTTACATGTAGGGGACATGTAAAGTAGGGATGTTTTTTTTTTTGTCGCCTACCCCATAGTGTGGGGTATTGTTAGATAGGACTTTTAAAAACGTTTAGGAGTTGCTAAGACAGTTTTTTGATTTAGGGATCCGGTTGCGAGATAATTAACTTTAAAGAGCAAATTTTTGTTCGAGTAGGGCGTCCTCCCCCCCTCTAAAAGCTAAACTACTGGATCCTAAAATCTGAAAAAAATTGTGTCAGTAGTACATGTAATGAACTTTAAAGGAAAACTATAGCGGATAAGTTCACTTCATTAGTTCAAGAGGAATAGGGGTCCTAAATGTCAGAGGCAGTTACTCAGAATATTTCGTTCAAAATTCTTGAAACATAAATAAACATACATAATACATATATAAAATCACGCCTTTATCCCACGGGGGTAGGCAGAGACGATGGAACGCCATGTGCTTCGCTCCTTACATACTTCTTTCGCTTCCTTAACATTCATACATCTCGTCATACGTGCTAGCTGGTTTCGTGTACTACAAACATTTCCTATCTGAAGGACGCTATTTATCTGGTTACTTTAACTTAATTAGTTCTAGAGTAATTGGGGTCCAAAGTGTAAAATGCAGTTACTTAGAATAATTCGTGCAAATTACAAAAACCTTTGAAAGTAATGACTTGTATGAAGATGTTACTTGTTTAATACAGATAGTAAATCCCTTTTAAGTCGAAATATGTTGTTACGACTAGCTACGGAAGCCTACTGCGCGTGGCCCGACACGCACTTGGCCGGTTTTTTGTAATTGAAGTTGGTTTCTTTTTGTCAAATTATTTTGATCGTCTCTCACGGGTAGTTTTTCCCGTCTTTAGTTGGATGGTAGTTTGGTACATGGGTCCTTTTAAAAACAACCGCATCGCCACTATGACTGCCCGCGGCCGAAGCCTTCCCATAACTTATCCTCTGAAAAACACATTAAAAACTATCAAAGCGTAGTATGAGTTCCAAACTTCGCCTCTTTCTTCTAGTTGGAAAGAATTGCCGCCAGCAAAATTATTTATTGCAAAAACAACCACGATAAATAGCAGACATCTGCGATCAGACGATTTATGTATCTCAGAGTAATACAATAAAATTCTCGAATCGAAACAAAGTATTACATACATAGATACTTGTTATAGATACATTATATATTATATATACTTTTTGTATCTATAAAACGTAGAAATTGGTAACACCTAATTTTATTTATAAAATTATAATACGTTCAAGATGATTCCAATGTTTTGCGATAAGACGGTTTAACAGAAGAAAAAAAAATTCTTTTCACTTCGTTTTGGCTAAAACGTTTTATTTGATTTGTTTTTAGACATTTAACTATAAATATACTCTCTATAGTGTATAGTGTAGTAGTCTCTCTATACAGAAACGGCTGAAATTTAATTATTTGAAACATATTATTATTTTATAATTATTTATTTATTTTGGACGAAATATAGAGATTTGCTATTTCTATATTTCGTCCAAAAATCCAAGTCCAATAAAAAAAAGCCTTAAATAATAAATTTGTCGTCTGAAGATACAGCAAAAAGTTGAGTCAATTTAACAGTAGAATAGCAAGTGTTTTTTACGAACAAAAGAGTTGTTAATTAAATTCATGAAATCATAAAGTCTTCCAATGTTTGAATAGCAGCTTTTTTTCTGCTACTTTATTCTGAGACATTTTGTTTTTAAAAACACGGTTTTGGTCTTACTATAATAATTATTTGCCAAGATTGTCTAGTGGTTAGCGTATGGACCTCTAAACGCAAGGTGGAGGAGAAGGGTTCGATGCCCGGGTCCGACAAAGTGTTATTTGTGAACATTACGTCTGGAAATTCACAATGGCAGCACAGAGTTGGAATTATGCCCGGTGGATGGCGATAGGTCCCATGTGACCTAAACATAACAGGTGAAGTGTGGGTGTTATACACCTTTGCCACACTCTTCTGGGTAATATAGGCTTGATGTTATGTTATGGGGGTTTGTCTTAGTCTGGGTGTTTCTATGTATAATAAGTATGTATTTACTAAAGAAAAGTATATATGTATTAGTATCTGTTATTCTAGTACCCATAGTACAAGCTCTGCTTAGTTTGGGACTAGATGGCGTTGTGTGTGAGTTGTGAAATATTTATTTATTTATGTTTATAATTATTATACGCCTCTTCTATGAAAACATCTCTTTAAAATGTGATAGTAAAACACGCCAAAAACTGCAACGTGATCATGAAAACGATACCATTTTATTGTCTAAATCACTTGACCCGAATTGATGTGCTCCTCTCAAAAATGTTATTTAAAAAAGGTCTTTGTATAGCCCCGTATAAAAAGCGCCATTTCGGTACTTTCAGAGCGATGAAAGGCTATAAAAATGAGGGAAGTAGCGAACAATTTGCAAACAAAAGACTCATTCTCATTTATTTCTCTAAATGGTTTGGGTACAATCAAATTTGCATTATTCAACGGAAGTCTACAGACTTATTTGTTTTTTTTCATTTAAATTCATTCCCTTACGAGGTTTCATTGGTCAGTTAACATAGTATTATATGAAAAATACATGGACAAGTACATAAGTCACGTGATATGCTACGAGATTGCTACGAATACACGTAACCGTAGCTCATGATTAGATTTACTCATGTGACCGTAGCAACAACAATTGATTGGCTGATTTCCATACAAAAATATATTTCAAATTATTAAGTTTTATCTATTTTTATTAACAAATCATATCTAAAACACTAAACTGCATGTTTGTAGGCGCCCATTTTTTCCAAATTATTTTTATAAATTTCTCGTTAGCTTGTTAAAAATTAAAACAATTTCGACAAAATGGCCACGAACAAACAAACAAACAAACATTATAATGTTTTAAATATGATAAGACTTTAAAAAATAGATAAAAACTTAATAATAATAAAGTTTATCCCATATTACGTTAGTATGAAAACACGGCGCTCGGGCGTCACCTCCTAAAAATGTTTTGTAAAGACTTCTGCAACGCGGTTCGTATTTTTACATTACGGATTTCGCTACATTATTTTCATTCTCATTGCCACACAAAATCACAAAGGTATAAATATGAAAAATATTGCATAAGAAGAATATTAGGAAGTAATATTCGATAGTCACAAGGCCCAAGGGTATTGGGTCTGAGTTTATTTGCAATAAAACTGTTATAAGTTGTTACTATATTGAGTCCTCCGGCCTGCAAATGGTATTAACTGATGTAATGCTGCGACTGTGGGTTGATAATTGTGCTTACAGTCTCCCACTGAGAACAGGTGCAAAACACGTGCGCTCCGCAGTAAACAATTCATTTTAGTGGTTTTTTCTCGCGCTACGACAACGAAAAAGGTGTTGATCGAAAGGTCTCGACGGCCCCCATCCGCCTACAGTTAGTGAAAGTGCGAAAACAGTGCTGTGTTCGAGAAAAACCCGAAAAACACAACTTTTTTGAGATTAACAAAGTGTTTTTCGTCTGTGGTAGTGAAACAAGAAGTGACCCCCACTAGTGCGTAGTGACGCCTGAAAGGCCCCAGTGAGACCTACAATTTGACACCAAACTCGACCCCAAAAGTGAGTGCCTTCAGCCTAAAAAAGGCAAAAAAACAATTCCCACGTGGTCGTGAAAATTTTTTCTGCTGGACCTGGGACCACCAAATTTGGCACGTTTGAAGACATCACCAAGACAAGTGCTTCAACACCTTCACCTGATTTTTTGGACTTCTGGAAAAATAACTATAAATATTCAAAGTTCGAAACTTTGAACCTTGATAGCTCCTGACTCAGAAAGAAAATCAACAATCTTCAACTGCTATCTTTGGCGCGCTCATTGGAAGAAGGCAGACAGCTTTATAGAATAATTTTAGCACTTAAGGTTTTTGAATGAAAATTAAAAAACTAAAAATTTTATATTTTTCAAAATATTTCAGTTAATTTTCAAATTTTTTTAAATAGTTTTATCTTGTTTTATTAGGCTTTATTTACTTTAAATTTAGATACTTTTTTCAGAATTTTTGGACCATTAGTTTAGGAAATATAGAATTTTTAGTGTTTTTTGTGTATAAATAGGAATTAAATAGAAATAATTATTTTTTAAGTGTATATTTGTGTTTAAATAGGTTGTTTGACCCTTAAGGACCCAAAACTAGGGTTCCCTAGCGCCACAATTGGCGAATTTTAAAGTTTTGCCCCAGGGCGGCCATTTTGGATTTTTTGGGCAAAATTTTCAAAGTCCAATATCTCGGCCCCCAATTGACTTGGAGAATTATCGTTTTGGACTTAGGTATTGCAGGTACCACATCTAGGCGTTCCGCTACTTTTCGTTAAGATTGGAGGGTTTTTTATTTTTGACGCTGAAACCACCTTCAGGAGGAAGAGTAAGTTGGGCCAATATCAGTATTGGTTTTCCCGTGTCTCTGCGACCTGTAGTTTCGGAGTTACAGGCACTTAAAGTGTCACTTTGACAGCTCGGCGGCCATCTTGGATTTGCAAAAACCGCCGTAACTCCGAAACCTGTGGTCGTAGCGACTCGAAATTTCATACAGGAGTTCAGGAGCATCACTCCCACCCCCCCACTTATTTTCAGCCCAATCGGAGCTGAAAATCTGCGACCTCCTGAAAGTGGTTCCATCGTCTTGTTCGAGCCTGGGCAAGCACGGGAAGCCCAAACGGCAGTATCCTGCGACGTCGGACTTGGGAGATACGGCCAGTCAAACATTGGCGCGGACGCCATCTTGGATTTCCATTAACATCTGTATCTCCCAAACCACTGGTCGCACGGGCCTGGGGTTTTCGCTGCTAACCTTGGCCGGACCAACCCTACAAGGTAGCATTTTTAGTTTTAGGATAAGACAAATTTTCAGGAATTTTCAGGAGCTGAAAATTTTTGGCCTGAAAACCGCACCGAAGGGTAGAGCTCGTCGCGCCGGTTCCAACGAGCCCAAGCACGGTCAAATCCGACCATCCGTTCCCGAGATAAGCCAGTTTGCCTGAAGGTTTTGACCTGGTCAAAAATTTTTTGACTGGTTTTCTCGGGAACCTATCGGCCTAGGAGCGCCGTGTTTGGTATCGGTATAACGGGGAGGGCTATCAGACGGTGCGAGTTTCAAGACTCTATCTAGAGTCTGAAAAACTGAAAATTTTCATTTGTGACCTTAGCTTATTGGCTAGGCTACTTAGGTTAGGACCCAAGCTTTTTTTTTTTGGCGCGGAGATTTAGATTTAAGACTTGTAGAGTGCTTTTGCGCTCTACTTTTTTATTGACCAAGCATTTTTAGGCCTTATTGGGCAATTAGGATAGGATATTTTAGTGTAATATTTGACGTTTTTTCTTTTTTGTTTTTTATTTTTTCTCTCCGACCTTAGTCAGAATGTTTACTGTAGCGCGTACCCCAGCTAAGAAGACCGGTACAACAGACCAACGTACCCCTCCACAAACGGAGGCAGTAAGCCCTCAAAGGCCGATTTCCAAGGTGAGGCGCAGCATAGAGGAATGGGACATCGGCAGGTCCGAGAAACCCACAACTTCACCTCGAAAGCAAGCGGTCACCTCTGGGGCTCTGCCTAAAGGCCCAACTACAACAACTAGGCCCAAACCCACTGTTAGGAGATCTTTAGAGGCAAAAGGGCCTTCACAGAGCGAAAAACGATCAGGCCGTCCTGAGGATGCGCGAGTCTCCATCAGCAGGGCGAAAGCCGGACTCGCTAACTCGCGCAACCTTAAGGCGGAAATAAAGATAGAGGTTACGAGCGCTGTA
Organism: Hypena proboscidalis; assembly: GCA_905147285.1. Classification (NCBI taxonomy): domain Eukaryota; kingdom Metazoa; phylum Arthropoda; class Insecta; order Lepidoptera; family Erebidae; genus Hypena; species Hypena proboscidalis. The sequence goes on from LR990147.1 coordinate 8,142,296, forward strand.
GACAGGCTATACGCCATTTACAAGGAAACGGAAGCTGAGCTTACTGAGCTCAAGAAGGCGTCCCAACCTACCCCGAGCACGGAAATCACACCGGTAGCGGCAGCAGTACTAACACCCACACTGGCTGCGGTCGACATTAGTCTCGACACTACCGCCATCCTCAGCAGGATCGAGGAGAACAACCGGCTCCTGAAGGCAAACAGCGAAAAGCTGGAGGCCATTCGGGGGCTGGTTGTTGACCAGAAGTCCATGCTGATGAATAACACCTACGCTAGTGCCACAGCAAGGGCTGGACCAAACCCGAGAATGGAGCAAACAGCGCTCCACTCGATCGTGGTTACAGCTAAGAACGCTGGGGCAACGGGTGACGAAGTGCTCGAGGAGGTCAGAAAGGCTGTGGACGCGAAGGAGGGCTGGATCACAGTCGAAAGGGTGCGCAAGGCCAGGGACAGAAAAGTGATCATGGGCTGCAGTACGAAAGAAGAGAGAGAGAGATTGAAAGAAAGATTGATGAATGGAGCGAACGATCATCTGATTGTTGAGGAGATGAAGAATAAGGACCCACTTCTGGTTCTGAAGGACGTGCTGTCGATACACAGCGACGAGGAAGTCCTCCGCGCCCTCCGGAACCAGAATGGGGAACTTTTTTGTGGCCTCGATAATGAGAGTGATCGGGTCGCAGTGAAATTCCGTAGGAGAGCGCGAAACCCACATAGCACTCACATTGTCCTAACTGTCTCGCCGACCATCTGGCGTAGAGCAATGGACCGTGGGTTCGCGAGGATTGATCTGCAGAGAATTAGGGTAGAAGACCAGTCCCCACTTGTGCAATGCACCCGGTGTCTCGGGTACGGGCACAGCAAAAAGCTCTGCAAGGAGCCAGCAGACCTTTGCAGTCATTGCGGCGGCCCGCACCTAAGAGCAAAGTGCCCAGACAGGGTAGCCGGGGAGGGCCCGGCATGCCGGAACTGTACCCTGGCCAAGCAAGCTGATGTTATGCACAACGCCTTCAGCGTAGAGTGCCCGATTAGGAGAAGGTGGGACGCATTGGCTCGAGCCTCTGTAGCGTACTGCTAAGGGCACCCCAGAGATTACTCACCAGTACTTAATAATGCAAGCGAACCTGCAGCGCAGCAAGTTAGCTACTGAAGAGCTAATGCTTGCGGCCCAGGACCGAAAGGCGTCTGTAGCTCTGCTCCAGGAACCATATGTTGGTGCGGCTAAGAGTCTTAGGAGTTACCGGGGAACGCGGACATACCAGACCTTGGATAGCGGAGAAGGGAAAGTCAAAGCTGCCATCGTAGTCTACGATGCCAGCCTAGACGTTATACAATACCCGGAACTATGTACCAACAACCTGGTGGTCATAGGAGTCCGAACCAGGGCCTGGACCGTGACCCTGGTCTCCTACTATTTTGAGCCGGACCAACAAATGGACACTCACCTGGAGCAACTACGAAAAATAGTTGACCGACTGACTGACAGACGGATAATAATCGGCGGTGACGCGAATGCAAAAAGTATCTGGTGGGGAAGTCCAAAAGAGGACAAACGTGGGGAGCTTTTCTGCGGTGCGCTCGGAGAGCTAGGGTTAAATGTTTTGAACACGGGAAGAATTCCAACTTTCGACACAATAAGGGGCGGTAACAGGTACAGCAGCTACGTGGACGTGACTGCGTGCTCGACAGACTTGCTTAACCTGGTGGTGAACTGGAGAGTAGTGGAGGACCTCACGAGCTCGGATCACAATGGTATTACATTTCACATACAATTACAAAAGTCAAAGGGAACACAAATACAACGCACAACACGCATATACAACACAAGGAAGGCTAATTGGAGTCAGTTTCGTGAGAAACTGACCCAAATTATGTCCGACATGCAACTCACCACACAAACACTGGAAGCAATAACACATCACGACCAACTCGAGAACACAGTTAAATTATACACAGAAGCAATAACACAAACATGTAGACAGGCAATACCATTAAAAAAGAACACAGAAACACTTACCATACCATGGATGACCGATGAACTCGCAGCACTGAAGAAGGAAGTTGCCACCAGGAAGCGAAGAGTCAGGAACGCTGCGCCGATACGTAGACCCGCCGTAGTGAAGCTGTACCTGGAAAAGAAAGAGCAATATTTAGAGGCGGCTATGGAAGCCCAGGTCGAGAGTTGGAAGGCTTTCTGTGGGAAACAGGATAGGGAAGGGGTATGGGAGGGGATCTATAGGATTATCGGTAGGACATGTAAGAGGGAAGAGGATCTTCCCCTACAAAGAAATGGCAGGATGCTGGATCAACAAGAGTCGGCTCAGTGGTTGGCCGAGACCTTTTACCCGAAGGATGACGAGGAAAACGATAGTGCCGAACACAAGGCCATCCGACAGCTAGCTAGCCAAGTAAACGAAAGGGATCATAATGCCAGTTATGATCCCCCGTTTACCGAAGATGAGCTGCAGAAGGCAGCACTATCATTTAACCCGAAAAAAGCACCGGGGGGGGAGGGTTTCACAGCAGATATATGCGTCCAGGCGATGGCGTGCAACCCGGAGTATCTACTGTCACTCTTTAATAAATGCCTGGAAAAGCGTTGTTTCCCGAGGATCTGGAAGCAGGCAACTGTGGTGATCCTCAGGAAGCCAGGAAAGGACTCGTACATCGTGCCTAAATCATACAGACCCATTGGGCTTCTGCCTGTTTTGGGCAAGATGTACGAGAAAATGTTGGTTGCTCGTCTAAAGTTTTACCTACTTCCGGCGATAAGCCCGAACCAGTACGGATTCATGCCGCAGCGTGGAACAGAAGACGCCCTCTACGTCCTAATGGGGCATATACGAAGCAAGCTTTCCGAAAGGAAGCTGGTAACGTTAGTCTCACTGGACATAGAGGGAGCTTTCGACAGCGCATGGTGGCCAAAAATCCGAGTCCGTCTGGCAGAGGAGAACTGCCCCGTAAACTTGAGACGAGTAATCGACAGTTACCTGAGCGACAGGTCAGTGACGGTTAGGTACGCTGGGAGAGAGGTAGGAAGACCCACATCGCAGGGATGTGTACAGGGGTCCATTGGTGGCCCTCTGCTGTGGAACCTGATCCTAGATCCGCTCCTTAGGGATCTGAACGGCCAAGGGGTCTACGCACAGGCATTCGCGGACGACGTTGTCCTTATATTTGACGGGGAGATAGCCACCGACATTGAGAGACGTGCCAATGCCGCCCTCGAGCATGTGAGGGCGTGGGGAGAACGAAATAAGCTGAAATTCGCACCGCACAAGACCTGTGCGATGGTAATCACGCGGAAGCTGAAGTTCGACTCCCCGCGTCTTAGCATGGGAGAGGTAGACATTGGCATGTCTGACAGTGTCAAACTTCTGGGGCTGACAATAGATAGCAAGTTAACTTTTAATATGCATATCACAAACGCCTGCAAGAAGGCAATAGGCATTTATAAACAACTAGCTAGAGCTGCCAGAGTCAGCTGGGGCCTTCACCCCGAGGTAATTAGGGCTATTTATACAGCAGCGGTAGAACCGGTAATAATGTACGCCGCAAGCGCGTGGGCTCCAACAGCCAATAAACTAGGAGTTAGGAAACAGCTCAACTCGGTACAAAGGTGCTTCGCACTAAAACTGTGTCGGGCATACCGGACGGTCTCCCTGGACTCAGCACTGGTGCTGGCTGGGTTGCTCCCTCTTGACCTGCGTATCAGGGAAATTGCTTCCCTATACGAGGCCAAGAAGGGGGTTTCACAGTCAGTACTGGGAGACAGGGAGATCGAACGGATGACCCCGGCAACGGAGATGCCACACCCAGCGCTACGCAAGTCCCTAGTTTTTGAGCTTCTATCAGACCAACAACAGTACGACCAGGTAGAAGATCTCGAGGTTCACATTTTCACTGACGGCAGCAAGCTTGAGGGCAAGGTTGGAGCGGCGCTAACACTTTGGAGTGGTGGCGCTGAGACCAAAACCCTCAAGCTTGCTTTGCCGTCATATGCGACAGTGTATCAGGCCGAACTTCTTGCACTAAACCGAGCGGCAGCGGAGATAGTAAGGCATAGGGCAAAAACATTCGGTATCTTCTGCGACTCTAGGGCGGCACTCCAGACCGTAGCGGACTCGGACTCTCCACACCCACTGGCTGTTGAATTCCGAAAGAACTGGTTCACCAGTACTTCAGGAGCCAAAGTAATTAAATTATTCTGGATCAAAGCACATGTGGGGTTGGAGGGTAACGAGAGGGCGGACGTGCTCGCGAAGGAGGCCGCTCTGAGGTTGAAGAGGATACCGGATTACGACCGGTATCCGGTCTCATCTGTCAAGCGTCTGATTCGCAATCGGACGATTGACGAATGGGACGTAAGATACCGGTCCGGTACAACAGCTGCAACAACGAAGTTGTTCTTTCCCAGTGCCGCAGAGGCATATAGAGTAGTGAGAAAGATCTCTATCACACCCGAGTCAACACAGCTCATGACGGGGCACGGTGGGTTCTCCGCATACTTGAACAGGTTCAAGTGTAAGGAGGACCCATCGTGCACCTGTGAGCCTGGGGTTGATGAAACGGTTATTCACCTCATAACCGCATGCCCGGTATTCTGTAGGGAACGCCTAGATGTAGAAAGCCAATTAGATATTGAAATAGTCCCCGAAAACCTACAATCAATAATATCAGGTAAAAAGAGAAAGGTGTTTTTGGACTACTGTGCAAAAATCATAAATATTGTTAAAAAAAGAAATAGTAATAAGTAAGTTATGGTTTACATATATTATGATAATATATAGTATAAGCATATAGATAAAATAGACAACAAATGTAATAGAATAAGCAGCAGTAGATATAGTAAGATTGTATAAAATAAGTAGATAGAAATAAGAGTAGAAACTAAGATGTAAAAACCTTGTATTAAAATAAGAGAATGTAAATAGAATAAGATATTGTAAAGAAAATTGTAAAGAGAAAAACAGAAAAACCTGAAAAAAGTTATTTACCCCGTGTTAAATTAGAAATAATAAATAAAGATGATAAAGTAGATAGGTATCCAAATACGGATAGTTGGGCATCCCACCCAAATAAAAGAAAGAAAGAGGATGGATAAAAGAAAGAAACAGTATGAGGAACGAAAGTGCGAGAGGCATAAAAGCGAGAACTGGAATGAATGAGAAATTAATTAAGACTAGGCGAACAAGGGCCACGCTATAGGCTTGGGTTCAAGAAAGAAAAAAAAAAAAAAAAAAAAAAAAAAAAAAAAAAAAAAAAAAAAAAAAATTGTGCTTACATCTATTTTACTACAAACGAACTTTGCAATAGTGTATGCGTTGTTTTTATTTAATATACGAGGTATAAGTTTTGCTTCATTATATATCTGTTTCTTTATTTAAAATGAATAAAATAGAGAACTACACCTAGATTATTTCTAGTGACTGGACTATATAAATGCTAACCACTAGATCAAATCAACTAGACTCTAGTGGATCTGATCTTGTGGTTAGCATTATGCGTCTCTCACCACTCGGGTTCGATTCTCAGGTCGGGCACCAGTGTTATTTGGATTTTTTTCATCAGGAAATTCTCAAATAGCACGAAGATGAATTGTTTTCTGTGCATCGCGATAGGCTCACGCCGTATCACATGGAACCATAACATAACAGTCAAAATGTGGGTGGTATACACCTCTGCCACACACTTTTGGTTATAGGTATGATGTTATATTGTGTTAAATAAGTATTTTTTTTTTTATTAAAAAACAAGAAAACATTACACCAATTAAACCTCACACTGCTGTAAGAAATTACTCTTGCCAGCGTTGATACTGATATTATTTCAAAACTTCGTTCTGCTCAGAAATTCTTCGTACTCCGTGCAATATTAAAGCGCACTGTACTTTTAAAATAGCCTTCCATCCAATGTTTATTTTAGAATACCCGGAATAATTGTGAAATTCGTATTTGTCAGAAACACAGGACTTAAAAACATTGTCTGTTTGTTCGAATGTCTATAAATTGTTCGTCACGTTTTATTACAAAAGTTTGCATGCGCCGACCTCTGAAGGATCTCATTTCAGTAACGGCTGTTGCCAAATGCCTTTTAATGCGAGCAAAAACCGCGAAATACTTTTATATTTTCGTGTGTTTTGCGAGGAGCAACATTTTGAGCTGTATTTTGAAAAGTCTTACATTTGTTGAACACATTTTCAAATAAAATATTCACTCTACAACTGGTTTATTTTGTTAGTTTACTATGTACAGTTCGTGTTGGGGCTATCTCGTCGTTGACTGTAACCCCGCTATCCCGATTGTATGTTAGTTGTTGTTGTGAGAAGGTAGCTTGTAGTAATACCAAAATCACTTTAGGTTAAAAAGTTTATTGTATATGTAAAAGTTATACTTAGTTAAGTTCTAATGTTAATTGTTGTTACGTTTAGTAGTCTGAGTCACGTTTATGAACAATGTTTGTTTACCAAACACACGTTTATGCGTTCCGATTCTTTGGTAGTGACTATCGTAAACGACTGTTTATTGTTTATTTATTTTATTTTATTTTTTATTTTTTTTATTATTTCGCTGAGCTGATCACAACGCATAGGAAATACGCGAGGTCTCGGGTTCGATTCTTGCCAGGTGGGGCAAAGTGTCGTTCGTGAACTTACCATCAGGAACCTAACATAACAGGTGAAGTGTGGGTGTTGTACACCTCTGCCACACCCTTCTAGATAATTTAGGCGTTATGTTATGTTATCAATTGACTGAGTTATTGACTGGTGTATAATGCAGAGGTATTTATGTTGTGGACAATAATTATGATTGCTTCGCAAGCAATAGGGAGTAAGTACTGAGATCAGTTACAAGTTTTTCTTTTTTTTTATTAATAATTTATTTATTTGGCACACATAAAAAAATAATGCAGTAGGTACATAGTAGGACACTTAATATAGGTACAAAAGAAATCATAATATAATGTTCTGCTGGTACTTAAAATAGGAAATCCTGTGCTATAAGTACCAGCACCTTCCAGTTTCACAAATAAGTTAGGTACAAATAGGAATGCCTACTCGAAGAATACGAAATTTTTAATTAAAGAATAAAAATATGTAGAATAATAATTATGTATGTCTGTGTGGGTGCGTGTATGTGTGTTAGGTTATTTAGTAGTGTTATTTTTTTTACTTATTGTTATATTAATATTAAGTACCTTTGTTGATATCCGTGTTGTCACACTTAGGCCTGATCGAAAACCGGCGTTAGACTTGAGTCTGACTCTTTATTCATAATGCTGATTAAAGAGCTATTTGGTGCAACTGCGGACATAATGTTAAAATTCTTTTGTTCCATTTTTTTTGTGTATTGTTATTTATCTGTGTCCCGCTTGTTGTAACTAAATAAATTTATTTTCTTTCTTTCTATTGTCTGATATAATGACTAATGACTGGTGGATAATGCAGAGTTATTCATGTTATGGACGATAATTATGATTGCAAGTACAAGCAAAAAAAATGCTCCAAAATCTTTTTATCTGGTTCCTTCAACGAAAAGCAGTCTTTGAACATTGCCTGTGAGACTTTATGAACAAGTAGACTATACAGATAAAGATAGATAGATAGATAGAAAATACTTTATTTGTACATAATTTCACATGGAAAAACTTAAGAGGTAACCCAAAGGAAAGTAACAGAAAAAAAATGTACAAAAGGCGGCCTTATCGCTTAAAGCGATTTCTTCCAGGCAACCTTAGGATGGACATTTCGGAAAGAGAAAATAAAGTGGTAGTTTATGCTTAGATAATTTGAGATTATTTGCAGTTTATATTTAACAAGAATTGTTATATAATATATTATATCAATAAATTACATATTATAAAATATATATAAGATATATAAATATGTCATAATATATATATATTATTATACCTACTAATACATAATACTATAAGGAAAGAAAGTGCTCATTCATCATTTTTTTAAAAATTTGAATGGATTTGGCTTGTCTGATAGCCAAAGGTAACGCATTCCATAGGCGCACAGCTTCGACAGTAAATGATTTACTATAGAAATCGGTGGTGTGCGCTGGCATCTCCAGCCTAAAGTTTAGATAAACATTAAATTAAGAGTTCGGTTAAGAGGGTAAACGACACGGTTCATTGGATAATAAACGATTACTGCCTCCACTGACCACACAAAGCGGCGATTTTATAACATACATTTTCCTTATAGACAATGTTTTCGATAAGAGCAAAATATTTTTTTTCTGTATTTTTCTTCCTCAAATATACAGAAAGATAGTTCGATATCTACCAGCTTGGTACTTATCTATACCAAAATGCGGTGCTTTGTAAAATAATGTGTTAAGATAGGATCCTTTGAGATTAGACTCTATTGGATAGAATAATGGGATGGCGTTGATACTATCTTCAGTTGCAAAATATTATGTCTTATCTAGCTATCAAGTTTTTTTTATAATATACAATAAAGATAAAGTCATGTTTCGAAGCGCCTCTAGAGAGAGAGCTGCGAAAATACGCTGTCTCAGTCGCTCTCACGCTTTCCGTACTGCGACTGACTCAGATAACTTATTTTTGCCAGTTCACTCGAACCACCTAGAAATTACATAATTTTATTTATTCGCTTTTGATGGTAAAAGTTTTTAACTACCAGCAAGTTTTTTTTATTTTTTATATATATATAAAATCAATTATAAAAATTATGATATTTTATTTACAATACAATCTAGCCTATCAAGACTAATAAGTACATAATATAACTACCAGCAAATGGAAATATATTTTTTTTGCAATTTTGTAACGGTTTTTTTTGTACATCTGTTTCTTATAATTATTTTGCTAATTTATAAACAACCAATACAAGGTTAATTGTCAACTTCACTCTCAATCATACTTCTGTCATTATAAATTTCATGTGTTGCTGCCAAGCAATGTATAAATCAATATAGTACAACATAAGGAATAACGTCACCGTAGCTAGCTGCAACTTTTGCAATCTCACCTCTACATAATTACATGGCAAAGAACGTACACAAAGAATTGAGAATGCTGTAACTGCACAACCTGTATGAAAGTGGCTGCCACGGGCAAACGAGAAGTGCCGCCAAAGTTTTCAACTTCCCTGATTAGTCTAGTTCTTGTCAGCGTCGGAAATTGATTAAAGTTTCACCTGCATTTTGCATTTTCTGTCGTTCGAGCATGTTTCGATGTATACGCTTGTATGCTTGTGTTCGATAAACTTTATCAGTATAGGAGTTGAAAGTTGTTGTAACAGAAATTTATCCTTTAAATTAGTATTTTTTTAATTTATTTATTTAGGTCAGCCAACGATTGTTTATATTATTACAAAAAAAAATAACACATTTGTATCATGCTAAGCGTAACAACCAATTAAAGGCTAACACCACTTGGACGGTTTGGTTAAACTTAAATTCTAAAAAAAACATTATGGCAATAAAATAAAAAGTATAAAAATGAATAATCTGGGGTAACAATTAAAAACAACAAAGTATACAAATTTGATAAAGGATATAAAAATTCAAAGATATGCATTAGAATAAATTAATTATAAGGTTAAATTCAAATTATTAGATTAGGACAATCCTTAAATAACATCTTAAAAAATATACATTATTATAAGCAAAAATCAAATAATTACTTTTAAAATATAAAAAAATTGTTCTCATAAATTTGCCTTTAGTATCCACCTGTATGTCTATCAGGTCACTAAAGTTGTTAAAATTTTTACATAATCTAGGCAAAGGTGAATAGGCACCTAGAACGGTTCTACGTAAAGGAGGACACAGAGGTGAAATTATGTTTCTAGGGTACCGAGACGGAGCACGGCATCTCACAAGTTCCAGTAGTTTAGGACAGTCAATTAGTATTGATAGCGTATATTACAGTTACTTATCATAACATAACCAGACGCCCATATGGCCCAGAAGTGTGAGGTGTGAGGAATATAACCTCCATATTTCACCTGATATATTGTAAGTCTCATGTGATAGGGGGTGAGACTATCGCCATCCACCAAGCACAATTTCAACTCCGTGCTGCTATGCAAAAGAGTAAAATCTTTATCAGAGAAAATGGCTTCTTCCATAAAGCCATATTAGATTCCACCAAACAGGCTGTATCTATCGGCGGTTTTTAACCTCACGAAACAAAAGGCTCTCGACTTCATTTTTTAGGTTTTTTTCTCGAACGTTTTCCTGTGAAAAGATAGATAGAATGTTTTTTGTTCTTTTCTTGCACACGTTCCAACATTAACAGGAAACATGCCATAACTCATATTTTTGAAATATTACTGCAGAAATATTGTTGCGGTGAAATGATTTACCCGCAGTCCACAACTGAGTTGTGATGAAAAAGAAAAAAGAAACGCACGCGATTCGCTATGCTCTCTGCAATACGTTATAAACTTGATAACGCACTGTGGACCATTTTCTGATGTTCATTGTGGACTGGATAAAATACTTTTATAATTTTTATTAATTTATTTACTACAGACTTGATATATAACAAAAAAATCTTAACAGCTGTTTTGTCATCCAACATGACATTAATAATAATAGAAAGAGACAAATTAATACTAAATAACTTTGATTATATATACCTATAGATAACGCTTCATCAACGCTAAATTGTCCAAAAATTTAGTCCGTAAAGTACGTGATAAATACAAAAACCGCTGTCAGTGTCAATTATCACCTCAAACAATTAGGTCATTTGAGTGAATTACAAAAAATCATTTTGTGAGTTACAATGTCGTATTGTGCTATAAAAATATGCCGGAATTATAGCAGACGTGCAAATGCTACTAACACAATCTCTTACCATCGGTAAGTAATCCAAAAACAATCGTATTTTTTCAAAACAAACCTAGCAAATTCTGACATTTAATCTCAAAACCCACACGCCAATTTTTGGTGTTGCCAGTCTGAGATACTATATTTACCAGTATTTCTGTTTTTTTTATTCTTCAGTTAATAATTTAAAATTAACAGCTGGTTTCAATAGTCAGGGTGTCACAAAATTAAAGAAATTTAATTAATATTTTATTAAATTTAATTTGCAGTTAATTAAATTGAATTAACTGCAAAGATTTTACCAGGTGGCCGGCTATTGGTAAACAAATATAAAAAAACTAAAATTCTCCAACAGTAGTATTTTAACTTTGCAAAGTAAAAATATATTTTTATCATTTTATTTTGCAAACACACAATAATTTTATAAATTAAAGCGCCAGTGGTATATTTTATAACTGCAGTATTGTGTGTTTTTACCCCCCATTTATTTTTATCTCCCATTACATTGGGGTAAATTAAATTACTGGTAACTCTCAGATGAATGTCAAGTCATCGTAAAGCAATGGTTTCACGCACACTAGCTTGTCAACTTTCGACGTCTTTGTTGCAATGTTCACTCCCTCTAGGAATATTTCCTCTGAGCTAAATAAATAAACCAAAATAATGAAGGCAAAATTTCAGCAAAACAAATAAGTTAAAGCTTACTTGTGATTTAAAAACCTAGGTTTTTAAATTTAATTAGATAAAAATAACATGGCTTCACTCCCTAAAACACAACCTTTTCTTTTCCTGCAGCTGACTAAAAACGACACCACAAAACCTCACTTTATTTTCCCCTGCACCATCTGCGGACGGAACAAACAAACGGTGACGTAAGATAACGCTGCAGTGGGCACGTGTAGAGGGCGCTATGTGTAATCAGAGATGTGACTGACAAACTACGGCAATATTCAAAATGTTTTTATTTATTCTACAAATTTTACAAGCTTTTATTTTTTTCGACTTGTTAGTTAGTAGGTGTTGTGTTTTACATTTGACAGAAGGAGATATGAGGAGAATGTAATGTAATGTAGGTTTAGTTGGATTGAATTGATTGGTAGAATTATGTTAACCTTTTAGAACTTTTGAACCAAATAAACTTTGAACAAATTTTTCAAAGATTATATTTATTTTGTTGTTTGTAATATTTAACCCTAAAACAAAAATTTTTTTCTTCCTCACTTTATTTAATCCCTTTATAGATCCATGCAGACGACGTAAGATAACGCTAATGTGGGCAGGTGTAGAATGTGTGGTACAAACCATAGTGCCGGCTGCAACAAAACACCATGGTGTCCCGCCGATGATCCACCGACCTACGCGACGCGTGGCGGTCGCGCGCTATGCGTCGCGGAAACGTGGAGACAAAGGCTGTCGGTGGTCGCGACTAACTGTTACAAAAAAATTTGAATCATTGTAAGTAAAGAGATTAAATTGTTTTTAAAGAGGAATATTAAAATGGTGAGAAAATACCATTTATTCCATAAGATGTCATAGAAAGTCGTAATCGTCAATTAGTATTCTCGTATAGAATCAGGTCAATCTCGGGTCGGCGCAGCACCGCACTGCAGCATCACCTGTTACAGTGAAACATCTTAAAATTAAAAATTACTAGTAAAAAAAGCTTTATTAATAAACTTAACTTCATAATTTGTTGACCCGCATCTTCGCTACAAATACATTATTTTTCAATAATTAAATAACTGAAAACTATAAAGTATACCATCACAAATAATTAGGAATGTTTTTAATGGCTAGAGCATAAGTATATAAAAATATTCGAATGTGTTGATAATAAATAAATAAAATAATAAATAAATATTTCACAACTCACACACAACGCCATCTAGTCCCAAACTAAGCAGAGCTTGTACTATGGGTACTAGAATAACTGATACTAATACATATATACTTTTCTTTTGTAAATACATACTTATTATACATCAATATTTTTAATAATTATTTAATTAGATATTCTATTGTATAATATTGTATAATGCATGCCAGAACAAAAATAAAATAATAAATTTGTAAAATATAATGATAATGTATATCTCATCTAAGTGAAGTTTAATATAGTTCTTTTCAGAATAAAGATATTTGATCCTAAACCAAAAAGTGTAAACTACTTCTAGGAGTAAAAATATCATTGCTCTACAATTGAATTATCGATGAACGGCGATGCATGGAGTGCCGGCGCCATGACAGACATTCCATTAATTTCTACTCATGTTACTGTGCGCTGAAGCTCTATGCTACGTCTAGCTCCAATACGATTAGTTTGTGAACAGTGCAAAGTTGTCGAACTATTATCCCTCGTATTTGAATTACAGCCTCTTATATTTCACGACTACAAACGAAGACATAGATATTTCTTTTTATTTTTTTAGAAGTAAAGTCTGTAAAGAACTGACTACTCTTCTAAAGAATGTGGACGTAGAGGTATGTTAGCATAACATATTACATGATACCACACCTATGGACGGCTGAGCCCGAAAAAATCCCAAATAAATTTTGCCCGACCTGGGAATCGAACCAGAGACCTCGCGGTGGAAGCATACGCTAACCACTAGATCAACGAGGCAGTCGTATGTTAGGTAGGCATCAAAATGCTACGTGCCAAATATAAAGTACGGTACAACGCGTAAACAACGTAAAAACTTTCCGAACAAATTGACTGATGTTCAATTACGATTTTTTTACCATTAGAAATAATCTTCTTTTTCGTCGTGTCGATGGCTGAGTCAAATTTTATTTTGACTTGCCATTGTGGTGAAAGGATTAGCCAATTCGCTTTTGAGAACTCGCGAATTGCCCTGGGTGCGCCGGACGTAGGGAATCGTTTTGTACGTCACTCGGGGAGGCTCCTTTCATGCACCCCATTAGAAAATTATTATTAGAAATAATAATAATAAATATTATTAGAAATAATAACGTCTAAAATCTGTATTTTCTAATGGCCCTTTTATTTTAATTGGTTAATAAACAATACGAAAAAAGAATCCAGACAAATTGAACATTAAACAGTCAGTTGGTTTTGCAACGTGGTTTTTATCCGATTTTATTTATTTTAACCAGTGGAAATGAAAACAGTTCACATCTAGAATCTGTGTTTTTAATATCCCTATATGGTAACCCCCCCGTAAATTACCATGAGTATCACCCAAAAGCAATCACGTTCCTACTCAGGCAATATTTGATCCAGTACACCACACGTTTATTAATAAACGTTGTATGTTCACAAATGATGTGTGCCGTGTATCGCTGAAGCGGCAATCCGCCTCGAGCGCGATGATTGCCTTTTTCATGAACCCGTTTTGATACCGTATTTCTACAGCTTATTGCCTTTGTAATTGGCTTTTTTATGTTTTTCCAACTCTTACAGATTTATTATTCTGCTGATTTAAGTAGTTGAGAAGCTTTGATGTAAATAAAGATGAGGTGTTGAAAATTAAATAATATCTTTTCGTTATGTAATTATGTTAACAAGACATCATTTTATAACATCACGCCTATATAACCCAGAAGGGTGTGGCAGAGGTGTACAACACCCACATTTCTTCTGTTATGTTTAGGTCCCATGGGATAGGGGGTGAGCCTATCGCCATCCACCGGTCACAAATTTAACTCCGTGCTGCTATTGTAAATTGCCTGACAGAAAGTTCACAAATAACAATTTTCCCGACCCGGGAATCGAACCCGATACCTCGCGGTGAGAGGCGCATACGCTAACCACTAGACCATCGAGGCAGCCTTTCTAATTATTTAAGTGGTCAGTTAATAACATCCGAAAATTAACTTTAACAGTTTAATTGAATAGCAAGAATTACTTGATATTCAAATCAATTCGATATTACAAGATAATAATAAAAGAGCCTTTGTTTCAATTTCTAATTGATTATTTTTATAGCATTTAGCTATGCTTAGCAAATTATACTAAATCAATTGGAAGTTAAAATAACGTACGCGTTCATTCTTTACAACATTTGTACAACAACGTGACGTCACGAAATGACGTATCATACAGTTGAGAAATTTAGGGTTCTGGTAAGAGTCAACCGTAGCTGGATGGCTAAAGCGGCTGCCCGTATGCAGTAAGGTCGCAAGTTCAAATCCTGCTGGTCCCATATCTTTTTCAACTGTTTCTTAGCTTTTGTTTCGTTTATTAATAATAGCATTTATATGGTAAAATTTCTAATCTAAAATTCAACACGTCTATTCTACGCAACATCTGATTCCCTAAGTTTATTATGCAGACGATCATACCAAATGTAATTAAGAGAGATACATCATGAATAGTAAAAACGGGATGCATATTTTTATTTCTTTCCTACTTAGTTCCTGAAATATTATCTCAGTGAACTCACACAAAGCGGATGTAAATACAGAAACAGGTGCAGTGCTAATGATGTTAGCACTAAAACATAGCTGATTACTCTGGATTCTCTAGAGATTGGAGCTAAGACTGTGTTTGGTTACTATTAACGGTAATTTATAGTTTATTTTTTATGAATTCGTTCATCTTGTATCATTAAAAACAGTTTTAAAACTGCCTTCATGGTCTTGTGGTTGCCCGGGCCGGGCAAAGTGTTGTATTTGAAAACATTCCGTCAGGAAATTCACAATAGCAGCACAGAGTTGGAATTGTGCCCGGTGGATAGTGATAGGCTCACCCTCTATGGGTGGGCTTGTACACCTCTGCAACAGTCTTATAAAACAATGGATTGTATCAGCTGATTCAGGGTATAAAAATATAGGTAAATTTTTACTTGTACTTTTAGGGGGTATGAAAAACAATACGTGGTTTTGTAACAAACATTATAGACTAAGAGCTACAGAACCATCTAAATAACACGCTGCCCACAAAACTGGTTTGGCATCTTACTGGGCAGCAAGTTAGTCAGATGGTTGTGTTGATTGTTGTGAATGTTCATCTGTAGTATGCAATCAACTAAGCAATCTTCTTACACAATTTGAGAGTTTAGATTTGCTTTTAGAGTGCGTTCTCTTGTCGAAACGAATATTTAATGCAGATGTTAGACTGTAACAACTCTCGTTAATGGATGCTATCACGGTTCACAACGCTAATATGTGAAATAAGCTAACAAAGGTTAACGAACCATAACATAACATCAGACTATATTAACAAGAAGTGTGTGGCAGAAGTAAATAACACACAGATTTCACTTATATTGCCTTGAGATACAGTCAAAAACTCCGTGTTGATACTGAGAACATTTTTAAAAAATTAGACAACGGGTCTAAATCGCGTTATTATTATAAAGGTAAATAAATACCTATGCTCGACGTTTCGAATGACTTGCATCATTCGTGGTCACGAGCCGACTGGTGAAGCTCAGCGTCGTTTCCGTAAAGCGCGGATATTGTCCACTACCCTCACTTGGTCGTCACATTTTTTATTATTATTTAGTTCGGAACCGTCGGTAGTTCGACACACAATATCAAGGATAACAGTTGGTTTACGCGTAACATTGGTACGCCGAACACTGCACTTGCTTATTACCGGATTCCAAGATGAAGATAAGCGGTATCCATCCATAAAAACATATATTGATTCTGTGAAATCACACAATAACACTTTTGTCAACCCGGGGACCGAACCAGAGACCTCACAATCAACATGCATGCGCTTATCACTAAACCAGTAAGGGAGTTATAAAACAATAGCAGAATAACGCAATATTTTCTTGAGTAAGTCAACCAAAGAGTCGGAGACGAGGATTTAAAAAGTAAATGTATAAACAAAATTAATAAAGTCATTTCAACACATCAATCAGAAAACCGCGGCTTTTTCTTAGCGACGCTGCGTGCGGCTAAATTCGGTTCGAGAACGGTGAACACACGGCGTTATGTAAATATTTTATAATAATAATAATAAAATTTATTGCACACCAAGGAAAAAATAAAAGAAAGATAATTTAAATAAAAAAAGTACAAATGGCGGTCTTATCGCTGCAGAGGCAATCTCTTATAGACAACCATTGGATGGAAATGTAAGAAAGAGACACGAAAGGGAAGTTAAAGGTGTACTAACATGAAGTTTTGCTTTTTCTTCGACTGTAATTTGGGTAGTGGCTAAGTTAATATATATTTTTATTTATTTATTTAACTTTTTGCACACAAAATGGTACACAGGTGGACTTAATGCCTAGTGGCATTCTCTAAAAGTCAACCTAGGGTGGTGCAGATCGAGCCGACATTGCTGGATGGGGTGGTCCGATCCCTGTTTCCCTGCAGAGACAACTTCGCCCCTCCAGTAATGGATCCGCCGCGTGGGATGGCCCCGCCCTCCGAAGAGATCCCTCCGATCACCGAGGAGGAGGTCGAGGATGCAGTGACCTGCCTTAGGGCGAAGACGACGGCCCCAGGCCCAGACGGCGTTCCCGCAAGGGTGGTGGCAATCGCAGCCACCCAAATGGGAGGAAGACTTCGGGACCTCTTCAGTGCGTGCCTTACGTCTGAGAGGTTCCCGAAGCCATGGAAGGAGGGCCAATTGTGTCTCCTTCGAAAGGGGGGGCGGCCGGCGGACTCGCCCTCAGCATGCCGGCCCATCGTCTTACTTGATGAGGTCGGCAAAATGCTTGAGAGGATCCTCGCCGCCCGCCTCAACCGACATCTGCGCACGGTTGGACCAGACCTCTCGGACGCTCAGTTTGGCTTCCGGGCTGAGCGTTCGACGGTGGACGCCCTGTCCCAGCTCAGGGGTCAGGTCAGGGAAGCCATGGAGGCCGGGGACGGGTTATTGGCTGTATCATTCGATATAGCTAATGCCTTCAACTCCGTCCCCCACAGTACCATCTTAGAGGCGCTCCGCTTTCATGGAGTGCCTCAATACCTGCGGGGCCTCTTGGCCGACTACTTGCGGGACAGATCGGTCCTCCTCGTGGACAGGGCGGGCCGCCTCCGTCGGTACGACGTCGAGTCCGGTGTTCCACAGGGGTCAGTCTTAGGGCCACTCCTCTGGAACATCGGGTTCGACTGGCTCCTGCGGGGTAACCTCCTCCGTGGCACGTCTGTCATCTGCTATGCGGATGATACCCTTCTGACTGCCCGGGGGAGGAATTTCGTTGAGGCGGCCAGTTTGGCCTCTGCGGGTGGATCGCTCGTCGCGGGGAGGATCCGTCGCTTGGGGCTGAAGGTGGCGTTGCACAAGACCGAGGCCGTGTTCTTCCACGGGCCTCGGCAACGCCACCCGCCTGACGCCCACATCTTCGTCGAGGGTGTCAGGATCGACGTGAAGGCCCAGATAAAGTACCTGGGTCTCATTCTGGACAGCCGGTGGCGCTTCGGCCCGCACTTTAGCGGGCTGGCGACGCGCCTGCTGAAGGCTGCGGGGGCCCTGTCGTGGCTCCTCCCTAACTTAGGGGGGCCCGGCAATCGATGCCGGCGCTTATACGCCGGCATACTGAAGAGTATGGCCCTTTATGGGGCCCCAATCTGGGCGGACTCCCTCCACCATCGGGGGAACGCCGCCGCCATCCGCAGACCACAACGGGCAATTGCTCAGCGGGTGGCGAGAGCCTACCGAACGGTGGGCTTTGATGCGGCGTGCGCTCTGGCCGGCACCCCTCCTTGGGAGCTCGAGGCATGGGTGCTCGCCAGGGTGTACGACTGGACGGCGGAGCGGAGGGCACTCGGCCACCGCCCCGACCCCGTGGTGCGGGAAAAGGTTCGGGAAGAGGCGAGGGACGCAATCATCCACCACTGGAATGCGGACCTCGCCTCCGCAATTTTCGGTCGCAGGACGCTGGACGCGATAGGTCCCGTCCTGGAGGGCTGGCTTGACCGGCCCCAAGGATTCCTCTCCTTCCGTCTGGTGCAGGTGCTGTCCGGGCATGGATGCTTCGGATCGTACCTGTGCCGGATCGGGAGGGAGGAGACTCCATCCTGCCACCACTGTGGGGCGGCGGTGGACACGGCCCAACACACTTTGGAGGTGTGCACATCATGGGCTGAACCCCGCCTCGCCTTGGTGGCGGCGGTTGGGGACGACCTCTCGCTCTCTGGCGTAGTCAACGCTATGCTGGGGAGTGAGGAGGCATGGTCGGCGGTCGCCACCTTCTGCGAATGCGTCATGTCGGAGAAGGAGGCGGCGGAGCGCGCGCGTGAGGAGGATCCCCACGCAGCGGCGCTCCGACGGCGGAGGCGGGGTCGGAGGAGACGTCAGTTTCACGATAACCTCCGACTCCTCCCAGGTGGCGGCCAGCGGGCAACCGGTGCAGGGGCACCGTTGCCTGCCTTACACAGGCTGCCACCAGCGCCGGACGGGAATGGCCAGGTGCTCCCGGCCATTCCTGTAGTCCCCCACAATGGGGGGCATGACGGGCCTGCCAGATAGGCGGGCATACGCCGGGAGGGTTGTGGAAGTAAAGGCTCAGCCAGTTTCCCACGACCCTCCCACCATGGCGTAGTGGGAGCACTGCGGGGTTTTAGTGGGTATTCTCGTGCCGCCCAACATCTTCAGGCACGAGCGAGTCCCACATAACCACTTCACCCACCCCGGGGTGGGGTGGTATGCGTAAATGCATTTCCCCGCATAAAAAAAAAAAAAAAAAAAAAAAAAAAGGGTGGTGCAGAGAAACAAAGGTAGGTGCGTTTCGATAATACTAATAGTAAATATACACTGATTTGAAAATCGATTAAATACATATTAATACATATACGGTACATACATAATAATTTAAATGCATCAATAATATACACAAATATATATATTTATAAATATATATACCTATACATATATATAAATAACGTAAGAGAAGAAAGATGAATAATCAAACATTATGATGATTCTGCCAGTTTTTCAAACTTTAATTTTGAAGGTGTACCGGGTTGTTGCCATTCTGATATCTTATATTGATGTTGTAAATATGCCACCTAATAGCGCAATACCCACTATTGCCAACTAAACAACTATATTGAGGTTTGTCTTGGTCTGGATGTTTCTAGGTATAATAAGTATGTATTTACAAAAGAAAAGTATATATGTATTAGTATCAGTTATTCTAGTATCCATAGTAAACACTTTACAAGCCCTACTTAGTTTGGGACTAGATGGCGTTGTGTGTATGTTGTGTGATATTTTATTTATTGTTTGTTTTTGCACGGGTAAATGGTCAAAACTGCCTAAAAGCCGAGTGGAAAGATCCCACTTCGTTTTTAATTACACGTAGACTATCTTCCTATTTATATATTATATATTTGTCATAACACAACCAGTTACGTTTAGTTATTAGAATAAGTATCTACATATTAGGGATCCACATATTAAATTAAACCGCTCACGTATCTCCTGTGACTGACAGATAAGATACAGTGTTGTATAAACTCTAACAAACGTGCTCAAATGGAGTATAACCGTAAAATTAATTTATGTACGTATATTTTATTCGTGACTGGTGGTAGAGCTCTTGTGAATGAGCTCGAGGGCGGCAGCACCACCGTCTCACCTTTAACCTGCCGCCAAATAGTAGTGCTTCCATTACTGTGTTCCGGTTTGGTAGTGAGATCAGGCCCTGAAATTACTGGCACTTGAGGCATAACACCGTAGTCCTCAGCTGCAGCGACGCATCTATAATCTGCTTTTGTGGATTGTTGATGTCCATGGGCTGTACTCCACTTACCATCAGGTGGACTATACGGTCGTTCGCTGTGGGCGTGGTATATAAAAAAAAACAATATATAAATTAATTGTATGTAATTGTGTGATGTATTTCGGTAATACATAGGCGAATTCTATAAGTAATATTGGCATTCTGCACTATTTTAATATAATATCACAGACTGTTTATTCGTCTCTCACTATATTATGGTTTAACACCAAATTCTAAAACATTTTTTTGGCAACAGTTATCAACATAATAAAGTTTAGAACACCATTTTTACGTACGTCTCATTGTGCCTACGCAAAAAAGAAAAATTAAATGTATTGTACGAAATTTCTCTCGTGAAACATTCATGTGTAATAAACAAAGGTAGGGAGATTCATTTTTATAATCTGATGATGACAGGGTGTTCATTTACATCGTATTAATAGAGATCCACTATTGTACAATTATTAAGGAACATCTTGTTGGAAAATACTGGTGGTAGAGCTCTTGTGAATGAGCTCGAAGGCGGCAGCACCACCGTCTCACCTTTAACCTGCCGCTAAAGTAGTGCTTCCATTACTGTGTTCCGGTTTGGTGGTGTGATCAGGCCCTGAAATTACTGGCACATGAGGCATAACACCGTAGTCCTCAGCTGCAGCGACGCATCTATAATCTGCTTTTGTGGATTGTTGGTGTCCATAGGCTGTACTCCACTTACCATCAGGTAAATTTATATAAAAAAAATGCGGCGTAATATAAAAAAAAAAATATATATCTCAACTCATTTACAAAATGTAAGAGTTATGCTGATAGACTTTAACTATATATAACTATAAATACTAATAATCTGGTATGTGCATACAAAATATCAGTGTATTGCAATGTCGGTGTAATGTTTTTCATAGTGGTATTTTCCATAAGGAAATTCTCAAAAACTGCACGGAGTTAGAAGCGTGCCCGGTGGATAGAAATCCCTATCAGTGGGCCCCAAAAGTAACAAGTGAAATGTGGGTGTTATACACCTCTGCCATACCCTTCTGCGTAATATAGGCATGATGTTATGCTTATATTAAATTTGGAATACTTAGCGAAATTTATACTGAACTACGACATCTGTGTTGACACTATTGAGATTGTATATAATAAAACATTATACATCTTTTTGAAAAAGGAATTAGTTATTTATGCAACTGTTCTATAATGAGGGGTATTAAAACACGAGTGTGGGTTTATCACAAGAGGCGAAGCCGAGTGTGATAATAGTATCACATGAGTGTTTTAATACCTAATTATAACAGTTGCATACAAGACTTTATCTACACCCATGATATGAATCCTCTATATATGTTCTGAAACCATAGGGCACCTATTGTACAGTGTTGTAAGAACTCTATGTAAATTCATGGAAAGTTTAATTAGTGAGTATCTAATATAAACAAACTATGTATAGGTAATAATACTATTATTGAACAAAAATGGCGGGATACGACGTCAATTCAAAAATTCGAATAAGTTTTTATTTAAATTACGGCGCTGTGGTAGTGAAACGCGCGTGCATGACATGTTCTTTTTTTGAAATTCATAAAGATGCCATGAGAATGTGGCTGTTCGATGAGTAAAAAAGGAGTTGCATAATGAATTTCAGTACAACATTAGTACACCCGTTTGGGTGTTATAATGGTTATTATGACACTGGCTGTTTTAATGTTGGCAATAAGCTAACTGTTTCAAGAACGTTTATAGAGGATTTATAGCATGGGTGTAGATAAACGCATTTATTATGCAGTTATGAAATTAAATTACGAAAACTGACGAGGCCGTATGAGCTTGATGCCTTTGCTTTTCCGACAAAAATTATAAGTCTAGGAATTTTCCGCGTTTTTGTTTTCTTCAAATACATAAAATAAAACTCTCTCTATCAATAATTGGACCAATGTTTCCATTGTTAACTTATATTTTTAATTGTCATTATTTTTAATAAATGCTTATCTCATATTATTATTGTGTTAATTTTTTCGCAAATGGTACGGAAAGTATAGTATTTTCCTAGGTAATAATGCTGTCTTAGTCTTGGGTGAACTTAAATCCCTCGCTACACTTAGGACTTTTTTAACACCCTCGCTGCGCTCGGGAGTAAACCTCGAGTCCTTCATTACGCTAGCGAATTAAATCGTCACCTGCGAAAGAAGACACTGCTTTATCCCCTTGGTTAATAATCTACTATTACAACATAAATGGAGTACAAAAACTCTAGTTATTTTTTTATTGCTACTATTAATACTTAAGTTTAATCTTTTACTTACCTTTGAATGAATTCTCACGATGTTAAAGCTAATTGGTTCTGTCAGACTTCTTCGTGTAAATGACGTCTATTAAAGCTCCTTGAAATTCTACTTTGTAAGTCAATTTCTGAATGAAATTGC
The DNA here is from genome assembly GCA_905147285.1 of Hypena proboscidalis. Taxonomy (NCBI): domain Eukaryota; kingdom Metazoa; phylum Arthropoda; class Insecta; order Lepidoptera; family Erebidae; genus Hypena; species Hypena proboscidalis. The sequence continues at coordinate 8,165,182 of LR990147.1, forward strand.
GAATTGGATTGAAATTAACATAGATTCAAGTTTTTTTATTCAAATATTTAAAAGTTTTAAATTGAAATTGAGTTTATTTCCTTTAAGTATTGAGGGAAAAGAAATCAGGTAAGTAGTGCAAAAGCTTCTTCTTTACAATGAAGTCTATATTGTTTTTTTTGTGTAGTCATTTGTTTTTGTCATGAAAAAAGATTTTAACCATAACTGGCCAGCGATTTACAAACTGTCACTCTACAATTTTTTACTAACTCTCAGTCAGATTAGTGAGAGTAAAAAAAAAAATGTATTCAGATGTATACCTTCTTTTCAAGATGCAAATCTTAATGATAATGGTTTACATTGCGTAGTCAATATCAGTTCAATTAGTCGCAGTGCTTATAACCAATTGATTTTAAGTCTTCTTAGAAGAAGAAGAAAAAGAAGAAGAAGCACTACAGTTACCACAGACCATTGATTGTTATTACACATTAGCTAAAGATGTCATTTAGAAATATTGGTCAACTCTGCTTGTGCCGTCGCGCGGTGCATTAAGTTCAAACCATAATAATATGATACATAAATATAAATTGCACCCGAGAATCTGCGCCAATCTTTAGTATAAACTTGCCTGCGTGCTCAAATTAGCTGATACTCAGTAAATTGCTCAGATTTATTAGCGATGAGATATTTTATCGTTATCGATGAGGAAGAAATTCAAGTAGGAAAACTGCAACGCATCTCGACAATGTCGATACAACCCAGCGTCGAGAGGTTTCAATATTCGGGGAATACGCAAAATAATTTCGCAGCTGATAAATGTTGAAATTATTTTTGGATCGAATCGATATTCTTGCATCGCAGGTAACAGGTGAGATTGAAGTGTTTCTTGTTTATTTGCGCTTGTATTTATTTTAATTTGTTTTCTCAAAATTTTTGCTGTCAGGGAAAAGGGAAGTCGAAAAGGATTTCGAATAGTTAATGTGGCATATAAATTTCGCTCGTCCCTCGAGGACTGAAGGCTCCGGTGACTCTCTGTTAAAAGGTGCTACGAATTAATTTTACCTGACATCAAGGACGGCTCAATAAATTTGTTTGGGCTGAAACAAAGTAAGCGCACGTTTAAATATGCATATTATAATTATGTTTATATCAGAACACCTAGCTCACTAGAATTTCCGAGAACATTGTGATAAAACTTTACCTGTTTAACAAGTTACAAGACGTGGTACGATATATTTATGATAGCAAATTGTTTTGCATACGTTTTGGAAACTCAAACCCGTGAGATTTAGTTACATGAAATTACAATAGTTTAGGTGGATTAATTGGAACATTTTAGTGCAATGGAAAGCAAGTCCGAGTATTCCTGTGTCGTAGTTTTTGATGCATGCAATGCATTGCATGGAAAAGCCAAAGCCTGCTCAACTCAGATTAGGTTTGTACTGCGCTACAAAGTTTTCTCATTTGAAACAACATACTCGATATTGGGTTTTTGCTGTCGTTGAGTAAAAAAATAATTAACTACTGTGTCTGTGAATATGAAGATACTTCATCCGTATAAATAAATATTTTCACTACTCCTGTCAGTTCACAGAAATCAAGGTCGGAGAACAGATATTTCTGCATCTATTTAGGCTGAATGCTTGCGGGGAGTGCTTGCGACTCCAACCTTAACATCATTCAAAGACTGCAAAACGGCATATTAAGAACCATCTCTAACGCACCATGGTTTATTACCAACACAGAGATCCACGAGACACTGAGCATTAGAACTGTTAAGGAGGAGTTAAAAGTAACAGGGACCAAATACAAAGCACGATTGCAAAATCACCCTAACGACTTAGCCATGGCGTTAGCAACAATTAGCTACACCAAACGACTGAAACGCCATGACATCCAGAATCTTGGTGACAGATGGTGAAGGATGAGGTGTTTCCTGCTGAGGAGCTCCTTACTCATGACATAAGACACAGAGCAAATCTGATTATAGTTTGAGACTGATTGCAGATAAGCACAAAAAAAAAATAGGCTGAATGATACTAGTAGATACGTAAGTAAATATCAAAAACGAATTCAAATTACCAAGCTACAAAGGCAAAACCAAATAGAAGATGAGAGGTCATGCTCCAATTTTCTCCGGGCTAAGCGGTATTAAATAGACTGAATCAAGTTAATAAACAACAACTTTGGAGTGGGCATTACCAATTCAGCGCTAGCACTCTGTAAGTGACGGACTGTTGAATTTTTTATGTTAGTTTACAAGCCAGCTCAGTTTAGTTTAACTAATATTTGTTGTAAGTATAGATGGATATCTCTTTTCCAGAGAATAGGAATTAAATAGTGTGATTTTGTGATAATTGACTGACTTAATTTAAGGGTTATTACCCTAGCCCTTCTTATTAGAAGGGCTACTGGACTACTTGACATAGCATACTTTATAATAAAAACTCCTTGCAGCCCGTTCTAAAACAAAATAATATTAGTTTGATATCAGACATTCTCATAGTAGAAAGCTAATAATATCCGACTAATATTTTTCATGTAAATGGCCTAGGAGGTTAAAAAGAGTGATACAGTGTTTTAATAGTAAATAACGGCCTTTTTAACCGACTTCAAAAAAAGGAGGAGGTTCTCAATTCAGTTGCATGTTTTTTTTTTTTTTTTTTTTTTTTTATGTTTGTTCGCCGATTACTCGAAGACGCCTGGACCGATTTGAGAAATTCTTTTTTTGTTTGATAGGATATATTTGTCATGTGGTCCCATTTTTTTCTAGTCACGTTCTGGTGATGGGATCCTAGAGAAATCGAGGGCAACCCTCAAATTTAAAAGGCTTCTATATTGTTTTTTATATATTATCTAAAGCTACTCGGATATCTGCATCTAGTAGTCAGAATTTTATGTTACTGAGCTGATGCTGGAAGGTACAACTCCTCAACGGTTAGGAGTACGGGGATAATTCTTTAAATATAGGCTCCTTGAGGCCGTTTACTGTATTATTTCAAGTTATACACAGATGAGGCGAGACGTTGAATATTACTTATGTACATTCATAATATGAGGTCATGATTTGATGATGGAATCCTAGAGAAATCATGGGTAACCCTCAAATTTCAAAGGCTTCTATATTGTTTTTCGTATATTACCTAAAACTTCTTGGATATTTGCATTTTAAGTTGCTGAGCTGATGCTGGAAGGTACAACTCCTCAACGGTTAGGAGTACGGGGTTATTATTAATAAGTTTTCCGTCTCAAGTAACCGTCGTCTCCTCATTTGAGAAACATTCTGGTCTACCCATCACTTAAAATCGTAAAATAAAATAATTTTTAATAAAAAAAAAACCGACTTCAAAAAGTAGGTAAACTAAAAAGCAAAAAATAAATTTACTTCGCACAAAATAATACGTTTTTTCATTTAGTAAAATAGAAATTATTGAATAATTATTTTATAATTCTGAAGTCGGTGCAATGTAAACAATAACTCTGTATACCTAGACTAATCTTTCTAACAACTATTTTCTGACTGAATATTAGTTCTTAATTATCCGATTTACTTGGCACCGACTTCAGAATTATAAAATAATTATTCAATAATTTCTATTTTACTAAATGAAAAAACGTATTATTTTGTGCGAAGTAAATTTATTTTTTGCTTTTTAGTTTACCTACTTTTTAAAGTCGGTTTTTTTTTTTAATTATTAATCTATTATTCTGTGAACATTCTTATTCGTATTTTGGCCAAAAATCGGCTAACTCTTTCTTTGATAAATCACATTATAATGTTTTGCAGTTGACGTTGAAGGATTACGTTACGGAACAACAACATCGGTCATTCTCTACAGCTTTCCACGGACATTTTGTATTTACGTGACTTTACATTTGCATAGTATAAATTCCGTATTTCACAATCGTCAATTAATCGTTACTCCTAGGATAAATATAGCATAACAGTATAGAAGTGATCGCTTCGTTCGATTATCATGTCTTAATAAGGGCGTATAAATTCGACGCTAGGGGGTGCTTGTGTAGCGTGAGGTCTCTAAAACGTCAAATGTCACTATTGGTGGTACGTTGAAATAAATTATTGTCTGTTAACCAACTTTAATAATATTCCGAGTCATATTCGCAATATTAAAGAATAAAAAACATTTAAAAATAACTTCCACGACTTATTAGTAAATAACTGCTATTACTCAGTTAAGGAATTTCTAGAAGATAAATCACTCACAAAAAGTCACCTGCTTTAGTCATGTTGTATACAGTGTAGTTGTAACCTACTACCAAAAATGAATTTAACAATTTATGATGTAACAACCTCATAAATTAAGATAAGATAAATTTGGATTTTATACATTAGATAGAACGCCAGAAGCAATTACACTATCCAATGGTCTTAATGACAAGGCCAAATACACACATTCACTCACACAAGCACACCCAGTCTCAGTACAAATCATTGCGAATCTCACAAAGATTTGTCCCATGTCTTATGATCAATTAATAATTAAATGTATCAATTTTGCTCTATTTTGTATCTATATTTCTATTATTATTGTTATTTTTTTATTTCTCTATTTGTATCTAATGTCAATAAAAATGTATTTCTCATTATGCCTTAAGCGCGAGACATAGCTGAACTTAGTGTCCTAAGAACATCTGTATAATGCATGCTTGTACCTACCTATGATCTTATGAGAATAAATGAATTATGAATTATGAACTTTGACAGACCTTACTCTCTCAGAGGAAATAATCTCTAATCAAAGCTTACTCTATTGCGTGAGACTAAAAACGATAACCCTCATTGTGTCACTTCACTTCACACTCAGCTAACTTTCACTCGACGCGATGCATTGAAATGGTATTCAAGCTATAGTTTTAGCGGTAGATGGATCGCCATCAAGGCACACAACGTATCCTGTCTTTTTTTAAACTTACTAGTACTTACATTGCAAGTTCAAATTACTAGTATTCTTGTAAACTCCCTCCAGCTAAGCTTAATTCGCTTGTGTTATGTGGAAGTTCACGTACATGGTGTAATGGTTTCGAACCCACTACCTCTAGATCGCAAGTCATGTGACCTAAACATAACAGGCAATAAAGTATGGGTGTTATACACTCTGCCAAATCCTTCTGAGTAATATAGGCGTGATGTTACTTTATGTGTATTTTTAGCAGGTTTTGTATCAACTGAAAAGCTCCATGACAACCACTACATTTTCATGGTGTCGGGGTGCATGAAATGAGCCTCCCCGAGTGACGTACACAACGATTCCCTACGTCCGGCGCACCCTGGGCAATTCGCGAGTTCTTCAAAGCGAATTGGCTAATCCTTTCACCACGATGGCAAGTCAAAATAAAATTTGACACAGCCATCGACACGACGAAGAAGAAGACTACATTTTCAAGGATTATAGATTGCCAACATTAAGTAAGAAAGTATTGTAGAAACATTATTTTGTTAACATTTGCATAAAGACAATTTCAAGAGCCTTTTATATTAGTTGCTTTTGCCCAGGAAAGAGAAATAGAGCTGGCTCTGTTCCATGTTGTTTTGAGCGCGGCAGTACACTCGGCTCCACATCATGCTGTACATTACCAGTATTAGCGGATCTCGCATTTTATATTTATTTATATATTTATCATTAATTTTCACGTTATTTATTTATAATTTTATTGCAAATTCACAACCATATCTTGTTTGTAAAAAATATCTAATGATCAATGTTGGTAATTATTTTTCATTTAAATATATGTAATTATTTCCATTTTATCTTAATTTAAATATTATTATTTTGCCGACGTGTTGAAACAGTAACAAGTAACAGTACTTAAGATTAAAATTACTAAATGAAATAATAATAATCTCGCAAATCAACATTATACGCTATGCTATTGAAACATGAATATCAGTTTACACTGTTCACAAAAAAATGATTAAAAATAAAAATTCCGAGTACTAACCTTATTAATTACGCAGCTTTTACCTTAATTTACCTGAATTAGAGTGATGGGTGAAACTTATGGCTTTAAACACTGAAAATAACTTAATATCGAGACCACTTGACCTTTTGACCTTGTCTCGACACGCGTGTATAAATCTTTTTCCTCCACAAATATCTTCTTAATTCCAATAATTCCAAAAGCTTCGCCAGGACCAATGTTTGGGGTATAGATGATAATCCAGGCAAATTTGGTTAATTAAAACTGCGTAGATTTGGATAAGTAAATTTGTAACGCTGTTTCTTATAATGATGGCAATAGAATGAATCTATAAGGAACTTAAAGCTAACTTAACATCTAAGCATGCTCACGTAACTTGACGCGTGTTGCGGTGATAATTATCATAGGCGTTCTTGAACACTGTTCAAGTGACGCACAACTAGACAGTCTACCCTCTCCAGTATGGAGTTTAGGAGGCTGTTGGGGCTATCTTGCACGCGACGCATCAGGCGTCATAGTCACAGTATAAATATGTACAAACAGTACGGAAACTGCCTACAAACGTGCGAAACGGCACGCACACATAAACATGCACACCGACGAGACCCCTAACCGATTGTCGCGGTGCTCTCAGTAGCGAGTGCCGCTTAGGGGTCTCGTCGGTGTGCATGTTTCTGTGTGCGTGCCGTTTCGCACGTTTGTAGGCAGTTTCCGTACTGTTTGTATATATTTATACTGTGTCATAGTCTTCTCATGCAATGCGAGACCAGTTTATACTGGAAATGTATAGCTTTATATGTAGCCGTGTGTAAATAGTGCAAGTTACGCTCCGTGTCGCGTCACAGAACGTGTTTCAATTAAGGCAAACGATCCACCGCTATTGCACCGAGCTACTGAGACAGGTTGCTAAGCTGAAGTATGGTTGCGAATCGTCTGTATTACTTGTCGTTATAAATTACTGTTGGGTAGTTATGTTCTGTATTTTGTAGTTGTAGGTAACTAATGATTTATACATGTGCATACTATTATGTTTGCCATTCGCGTCGTGAACGAAGTTCACGAGCGATTGGACATTTTCTCGTGAACTTTGAGTGAATTCGCAATTTTATTACTGAATATAGTTAGTTATGTTAGAAAATGAGAGAGAGAAAGACAAATTATTTTAATAAGTTCCAATTACAATGTACTACGAATGAGTGCACGGTTGGCGTAGTGGTTAAAGCGGTCGCCTCACCGCTTTCAACTACGCTGGTGTTGTGGGTTCGATCCCCACACTGGACCAATCTTTCTGTGATTCGCAAAGGTTTGTTCCGACTCTGGGTGTGCTTTGTGTGTGTGAAATGTATGTTTGTGAACAACACCGCGACACAGGAGTTATTCCTAGTGCGGGCATAGTTTTTAAAAAAAGAAAAGTTACACTACTGTTAGCTAGAATAGGTTAGACTTAAAAATTAAGCGATTATGGTCTAAGTTATGGTATGGTCTGTCGCATTAGGTTTGTAAGGTTGTATTAAATAAATTAATAAATGTTAGCTTTTGCCTGAGACTTCGTCCGCGTGAAATGCTTTGTATTAAGTAGTTGCTGCTTCCGCGCTTTGACCCGCGTCACAGTATAAATATGTACACCCGCGTTTAGCGTAATGTTATATATCTAAAAAAATACATTAAAAGTTAGACTATCAAACACAAAAATAGGATTATTTTTATAACATTTAGCTATGCTTAGCAAATTATACTAAGAAACAGTTGAAAAAGATATGGGACCGGCAGGATTTGAACGTACGTCACGAAATGACGTATCATACAGTTGAGAAATTTAGGGCTCCGGTAAGAGGCGACCGTAGCTGGATGGCTAAGGCGGCTTCCCGGTGTGCAGTAAGATCGCAGGTTCAAATCCTGCCGGTCCCATATCTTTTTCAACTGTTTCTTAGTACAAAAATAGAAATCAAAATTCGACCAGTAGTTCTCGAGGTTAGCGCCATCAATAAGCAAACTAACTTTCTCCCGGTTTCTCAGCCTACGTTACGTGCCTTGTAGTCAGTTACCTGCATCTAAAATTCTATTAAAATCGTTCCAGCCGTTTTAAACATTAGCCGATACCAACAGACAAACAGACAGACAAAAAAAAACTGTATTTAAGGCATAAATATCTTGCAAACTACTATACCAGTTTGAAAAAACATTGTAATTTTGACTCTAAAACAGACAATTCAATTTTATTGATTTGTATTGATACAATGCTTTATTTCCGTGCATCGCATCGTCGGGCGCGCGACCGTTGCATGACCAGAGATTTGCCGGCAGAATTGGGAATATTGCGGGTACCTACCAAATAATTAAGATAAAATTGCTCATTGACTTCATGATTTCCCCACGCCGAGAGTCCTTATTACCTTTACTCTCTGTCAATAGTTTGATGTGTTCAAGCGCCTCCTGGGGCCTATGAAAATAAATGATTTGAATTTGAATTTGAATACAAATAAATAAAATGGAAGTGTCTGTTTTTAATGTCAAAATAACAATATTTTTTTTTTGTTGATAGAGTTATTTGCAAGCTATGCCTAACAGTTTTTTTTGTCTGTCTGTTTGTCTGTTCGGCTAATCTTCTAAGCGGCTAGACCGATTCTAAAATAGAAATATATGCAGGTAACCGAAGGCAGACGAAACCGCGGGTGAAAGTTAGTTTTGCTTGTTCGTGAGCCCTAATCTCGGGCCCTAATGATCGGATTTTAATTATTCTATTTGTATTTTTATTAAAACTGACGTGAGTTTCTAACAGTGCAAGACTGGTTGCGACTCAGGCGCGACGTATCGCACTCTCTTGATAATGCCTAGACGTATAGGCGAAACCGCGGTCGACTAAATAGACCAACATTACGTGAGTAACACCCGTATTTCATAATTTGAATAATATTCTATTTGTGTTTGATAGTTTAAATATTCATTACAATTTTTTAAAATTTAACAATACTTTAAACTCCATGGGAACGGTAAGTAACGTTAAACGCTGGTCAAAGCGCGGGAGCAGTTACTATTAAATTATTATAACGAATTCACGCGGACGAAGTCGCGGGCATAAGCTAGTTATCTATATACTTAGCACTCTATTATCTTTTTACTAATTCATAATAGAAAACGGGGTAAATTTAAATAAATATGGCGAACAGTAACTCAATAAGTTTACCAATTATCTGTTTGATAAGTAATTGCTTTGAAACAACCATATCACAACTCTAATTATTGTGTCGAAAGTTTAGCTTTCACTCAAAGCCATTGTAACAAACAACTAAGGGTAGAACTGCGGTGTGGAACCACCCTTACCAACTTTGAGAATGACTTCCCAACTACCTATACACGGGGTGGATCTGACATAGGGGCATTTACTAAAACCACAAATTCTTGACGTGGTCAGAGTTATATTTTAACCGCTTAAATAAATCTAACGGAAACAATAATTCTGGTTTTCCGATTAAATTCAATGATCACAATGTTCAATTTGTTCAGAAGAATAATTACTGTTTTTTCCAAGTTTTTTTATACAGTGGCAATGAGCCAATGAATACCGGCTCCGTCTAGAATCTGTGTTTTTGACAACTGCCTCTATGCCACATCCACCCTGTATAAGCACAGTTTACAATCTTTGTTCGTATGTTTCGCCAGTCATGACCTTAAGCTGTCTACAAAACGTTTTGGGATTACTTTTCTTCGTTTTAGATGAAATTCCGAGTGAAATTCGTATTTATCTGGCTTCCGCTAAAATAAGTATTGATAAATACTTTAGTGCCTATAACAGGTTATTTTGGCATGAAAAGAGGCAATTTTGTTTATGTGGCTCAACAAAATAATTCACGACGTATACATCTTCTAATATATAAAAATCTCTTGTTACAGTGTCAATTATCGAACTTTTCCGTAATGACTTGACCGATTTTTTTGTGTATATTCGGCAGTTCGGAAAAAAGAGGTTGTAAGCTACTTTTATCGATCGAAATTAATTATCATCATTTTATTATAATTGAGGTCTCAGATAATAAGGTGGGCAGTTGTCTTTTGCACAGACACACTGGATGTATGCAAAATTGCAAACACAACTACCCGGTTCCTCTGAGTACCCGGTATTCCCTAGTGATTCACCACAAAGTATTGTACATGTTCAGTCGCTTGTATTTATTACTTTTTTACCGAAAGTTTAGACTACAGCAGTACGTTGTGTACACAAATATTTCTGGAATAAAATCCCAAGGGAAAAATATTTCAGAGTTCGCTGCATACCGAATTTGGTTTGCGAGATCCGCATCCCACTTTTTGTGTATTGACTCCTATAACAAAAACTTTGAATTGATTCACTCAGATGGAAAACGTTGTATAGGGTTTGCCCGGATTTAGTACTGTGTTTTCATTCTGGTTTTATTTTGTGGAGAATTAATTTGTTTGGAGGGTGTTTTCCAAAACTGTGTGACGGGTTCTTAGACCGACAAAAATATATGATTTCATAAAATTTCAGGACATATTTATTTAATACAGTACAGAAGATCATGTTCCTACTTATACGAATATAAATTATAAGTATAGGTACACAAAGAAAGAACATTATTTTCTTGTACCCCAGATAAAATTCCTTTATAATCTCCGACAAAAACATTTCGGTAAAATTAAATTCATGAAGTGTTTTATTCGCATCGCTACTTTATTTTCATTCGTTTTGTTTCTTCAAAGGTTTGGTTTTGGCTTCTTTAACATAATTGTTTCTCTTTCGAAATAAATTAATTGTATTTTTCGCCAGCTTTTACTTAGATTTACGTCAAGAATAAAACGCGGCGCTTCAAATGGAATCATAATTTAACTTATTAAACTGTGTAATTATTTTACTAAGTCACTTTAAGCACCTTTAAGTATGTTTGAATTTTTTTTTAAATCGAAATCTTTTAATCCAGCCCTTTGATAAGAAAGGTATTGATACTTTTGTAAGGGTAAATGCTTTTAAAACAAAAGGAGCAGTGAGCAATTTACCAACAAAGTATTAATCGGGATTCTTTTATTTTAATGACTCAGCTTCAATAAAATTCGTACAGCCGGCGACGGTCTTCATTCAGATTGCCTTTGTTATTTTAATGTCAGGAAAATAGCCTCATGAGCATTGAGAAAGTTCAGTAAGTACAATGATATTATATATTACTTTAACTCTATAATACTTTACAGCATACTTTAACGTTGGTATATACAATGATTAAGAAAAATATTGCGCAGTAACACAATATTATTGGCAGAAAATATTTATGAGTATTCGACAGTATCGAGGGTGATAAAGGGTGGGTGTAGGGGTGTTTGCTCCCAGTCTGCCGGCAATAAAACCATTACAACGTGTAGACAGATTTTATGCCCCCAGGCCGTCTGCGAATGGAACTCCCTGATGTAATACTGCTATTGAAAATATGTCTGTTCAAGATGTACATCTGCGGGCGATAGGATATCGCTTAGACCTGTTGTTACTGCAAATGGGAAATTAACAGAATTGCATAAAGATCGTATTTATTACGATTTCGAGCTCTAAACATCATGCTTAATGCCATTTTGTTTATTTACCTATATTTGGACGAATTAGAAATACTACTATAGTTTTTGATATTTTTATTTGACATTTAGACACTATCGAAAAATCCTTTGAAACACTTTCTAACAAATAGAGTTGCCATGAAATGGAACAGACTACCAGAAAATGTAGTTATGGCACCCACAGTGAATACATTCAAAAATAGACTGGACAAATTCTCCAAATCAGAAGACTCACACGCATAGCCTTAATAGCTGCTAGCGTGCTTTATATATAATAATAATAATATCTCTCGGAGCCTCTCGAAAATCAAATTTTGGTAACGGCTGTTGCCAAAATGTTCAGCTATATAAGAAGCGCGCAAAATGCATGTTTATTGTCATGTATTTTGCGAGGAGCGGATTTATTGGTGCGATATGAAAAACCCTTTGATGATAGCTATTTTGTCACACATATTTGAAAATAATTTAGGTTAAGACCATGAATTTGTGAATTATTGAAACTTGCCTAAGTACACAAAGAAAATTTATTAGGTATTCTAATACCTACTTACTCTCTAAAAAATAAAGCTTTTGTCTATACGAATATTATAAAGAGCAAATATTGTTTTACTCAACCTACTGAACCAATCTTTACAAAAATTTGTGTGGTGAAAGTTTAAGACCCAATAGCATAAGCTTATTTTAATTGACGGAAGCTCGTTGTTGATATAACTACAAATCTGCATTAGTAAAGACGTATCTCGTTCCATTAATTTTACTCCAATAAAATCCTTAGTACTGTGCTCCATAAAAGGACAACAGTCACTGTAGGGAACAGAATTTACCCGGTTTAAATGCAAAATTAACTTGTTTAAGATATATTTAGTACACATTCTCTGTAAATTGCATAATATTAATATTAAGAATATCTTATTTGGGAGAGGACACTGGCCTCCGAAACACAGGTATTTTCAATGCCTACCTCGGAAGTCAGGGCTTCACATAAGCTTGTATTATTGATTTATGCAATAAAGAATTTATTATTATTTATTTAAGATTAGTGATGAATGACTCTTCTTCTTGTTAGTGTTAGGAACTGATTAAAGTGAAACCAACCAGAATTTCTTATGTAGTGTTTTAGACACTGCTAAATGAGAAATGCATGTTAATCATAAATCGACTTTAGGGCATAATTTTGTACTGTCGATCATTTAAATCGAGATGTCACTTATAAGACTAATAACTCTTTCTGACAGATGGATAATAAAAAGAAAGACAAAGTCAATGCAGTGAGCAGAATGTACCCGGTTTAATAGCGAGATTAGATTACCTGCCACCGGCAAACGAAGGCTGCAGCCAAAGTTTTGAGCTTCCGTGATTAGTCTACTTCTTGTTAGTGGCGGGATTTGATTAAGTTTTGACTAACCTACATTTCTCAATGGTATTATCTTTATTTTTAACCGACTTCCCAAAAAGGAGGAGGTTCTCAATTCGGCCGGTATGTTTTTTTTCTATGTATGTAAGTACATCGATTACGTCGCGGTTAATGGACCGATTCGCGTGATTCTTTTTTTGTTCGACGCGAAATAGCTGCCAGGTGGTCCCATAAAGTTTTTATTTTATAAGCATTATTACTATTATTAGTAATTGAAGTCGGTTTTTTTATTGACAAATTATTATTATGTCTTTTTTATCGAAAAAGTTTATTAGTCATTCATCAATACCTGGACAATCTAGGGGTTAGCGTATACGACTCTCACCGCGAGGGTTCAATGTCCGGGTCGGGCAAAGTGATATTTGTGAACTTTGCGTCAGAAAATTCACAATAGCTGCACGGAGAAGAAATTGTGCCCGGTGGATGGCGATAGGCTCACCCCCAATCTCATGTGACCAAAACATAACAGGTGAAGTGTGGCACACCCTTCTGGGTTAATATACGCGTGATGTTATGTTATGTTATGTGTCATAATACCTATTAAAAAGGGTCTGATCTCAAGTAGTTTTAAGCCGTAGTTTAATGTACAGTGGGCCAAGCAGTTAGGTATGCAGGGCAAAAACTTTCACGTCATAATGACAACCGACTACACTAGATAAGCATAATGTGAATTACATATTTAAGAAATGTAAAATACCCACGATTTGGGCGTGTAACTGACATATCTATAACTAGTGTAGTCAGTTTTCACTTGCTTGGCCCACTGTACGTGTAATAATACTGATGCTAAATAATAATTGGTTTTCAATTCTCAGCGCATATACATAGACACGTGACAACAAAAAAACAATTATAGTATTTATAACTTAAAATAAACAACTGTAATACTTCAAGCGTGCTTCGAAAACACACAAAAATATATGAAGAGTTTCACGAATTCAATTTACGGTTTACACAGGCAACAAGTAACAAGTATACAGAGTAATTTAAAAAATACGAATGGTACCTGACCTTGTATACAGAAGTTATAAGTAAACTATAGCGAGGTCTATTAAGGTCTCGTTTCAAGACGTTGCGTTGTTGACAATATTGCACAGCGCAACAACTGCATTTAGTTTTAATGCTCACTCAATGAAAGCAGAGTCCATTCCGTGTCTTCTCTAGAGAGTTTTGCATGATATCTTATTCAAAAACGGGTAAAAAATGTTTGTCTTTTAAAGTGCTTGCTTTCGCTGTTGTGTAAATTATAAATACCTATTTTAAATGCTTGCCACTTACCACTCTTAAAATTTAATTTTGACCATGACGTAGTTTTCAACATTGAAATGTCAAAATTATGCGACGGCATCCAAGCTCAAATAATTTCTCTAATTTGACATTTCAATGAATCGAAAATGCTAATATTTCAGCAAATATTTGATTTAAAACACCGCATGAACTAATAAACAGCGTTAGAGTGTTTGTATATATACATTTTGATTTTTGTGTGATGTCTGTCACGTCGCAGAAGCAAAAATTCGCTTTGAGCGCCCTCTGTGATTGCCTTTTTATTGCCTCGCTTTCATAACGTATTTCATCTCTATGTTTTTTGCTCTTTCACTTGAACTGTTGTTGCGTTTCTTCTTTGAACAGTAATCATCGGAGCTTATTAAGATTCTTTTGAACACGCCTTTTACTTTAGGTTGAAAGGAAATTTAAATTTGGACACATTTTACAAACATTTTGCCAGCTAAAATATCCCATCATCGTAGAAGCAAAATGTAGCTAGGTATGCAATTTATTTAAGCCCAGTTAAACAAGTATCGAATACACCTTATTAATAGGATAAACCATAGACAAAGCATCACTCGCTCCGCTCGTTGACTAGACGGGACATAATCTTTTTAGTCCTACCAATTCCTACTGCGCGTAAAAAGCTGCGCGTGCCAGATAATTTGACGTCTTAAACGACAAAGAACCTGCCCGGTTCTTATTTCGCTTGGTGTTTTTTAAAATTAAACCAACAAAATCTCTTCCAAAAAGTAAAAAACCCTGTAGGATACAATGGGATGGGGTACAGTACCCGGCTGCGAAAGCAAAACGGGGGATATGACGCCGAATAACGTTAAAATTTCTTTCCATCGGTAAGTCGATTTTAATATTATTCAGTTTCCATCCGTGAATCACAAAACTCTACTAATAATACAATTCTATGACGATTATTGGATGTTTAGCCAAGTCTACATAGGGTCTAACACCTCGCTTAATGTAGTTATATGCTAAAAACTAAAAATATTCAGTTTACTAGAACTAAGTAGTGTTGTGAAAGTATCGATAAAAGTCTCATGTCACAATGTTAGATCTCAACTGCTACGAAATGGCATTTGAGGCCAATTTGATGTGTGCGTACGCCCAGCGGAATGTTGTTGAATTTAAAGATTTTAAGTATGCAGATATTTAGTGTATGACGTCGTGTAATTGTGTATGGTAAAAAAAAATTGCCGCTTTTTTGTAGCCATCCGAACTTGGTCGGGTTATGTAGGTTCTCGATGCTTCGTCAGTTTTTTAATTGTTTTTCTTTTTTTACTGATTTTAATGACATGAAATTTTACATGTGCATAGTTGAATGAATACACTAATTATTGGCATACATTTTACCATGCAATTCCTTTAGAACGTCGTGATATTTGACTGCTTTGTAAACAGTGATCTATTCATGGTAAATTGTCCTACAACTCTTTAATTACTAACGGAACATCATTGATACTTAGCAACATGTTGCAGACACTTACAAGGTTTGTATAAACGTAAAAATCTAGACTACAAAGTGCATACTTTAAGAACTAAGACCTAATAAGCGTATTTTACGTTTATATTTTTATCTTTAAAACCCTTCATTTTTTTCTAAATCTGTTTTTTAAACAAATATAAACAAATTTATAACAACGTATGTAAAAATCTACAGCTCTCTATGTAAGCGCTTTATATGAAAACTAGCTAATGGCCAAACGTTCGCGCAGCGGAAACTTGGATTTCTCCGAAGTTTATGCATGCACTAATTTTATTCATACATACACAATTACACACAAATACACACTAATTTTTGGACACATCTTTTTTCTTCTAAAGTAAAAAAAGTGCCGCCAGGACAACGTTCGCCCAGCGGAATCAGTTTTTGGTGAATTTCTCCACAATGGCTGCATACACAATTTTTTTTTACTATACACCATTACACGACGTCATATACTAAATATCTGCATACTTAAAATCTTTGAATTCAACAACATTCCTCTGGGCGTACGCACACCAATTTGATTTTACGTTAATGCATAAGTGATCATATTTGTATTATTGTATTTTCTAATTTCTTGTGTAATAAATAAATGTATTCCATGTTATCTATTTCTTGTTTTTTTTAATGCAACAGCGTCTTCACAATCTTCTTTAGGAACACGAATTCCCTGAATATTAAAATATCTTATATTATATTGACATAGTATGCAATGCAATCTTTCGATATCGATGGGCACATCGATAATGAAGGCCATCACTATAGCAGTGACAATAAAATTTTTGCAAATGTGTTACTGTCAAATTGCCTTTATATTTCTTCTTTGACATCTATGTTCTCTGGGATAAACACTGAAAATATAGCACACACAAGTCAAAGTGACAACTGAGTCCTATATTCAAGTGTGATTTGTGCCACTTTTATATTCAGTCAGGCTATAAATGGCGGTAAAAATATATACGGACATTGTAGAACTGGTCCTTAATCTACGGTAAGGCAATATAAGTAGTGAGACGATATTACGTCGTTATTCTTTTGGCTAGTTGATTCCATTTTGGCACAACAAAACATAAGAAAATAATATATACCCAATTAAAAATAAACCATGCGGACATGTTTCATCAAATAATATTTGTTTGACCTGTTTTTCCCTGGAGCAGAATAACGTCAAATGAAATGGATTATTCTTATAAGGACCATATTCTGCGTAGTACAATAAAAATGGCGCAAATTTAACAAAAATATCCATTTCGAATTGTGTTTCTTAATTTGTGTTCATATGAATGTACTCTTATTTTCGCTTCAATGTTATTCTCAGTTTATTATGCTGACAATCATACTGAATGCAATCGTGAAAATACGACATGAATATTAAAATTTATAAAATTTTCAGTTGAAAAATATCTCGATGAAACCTGGGTAAAGTCTGCAGAAAGTGCAAAAAGAAACAGGTGCAGGGTAATGTTATTTTCACGAAAACATAGTGTAATTAATTAGTCTACAGCTCGGATAAAAGCGAAAAATGTGGCGAGAAAGCCGTGTTTTCAGTATTCATTTTCACACTGAATGTTATATTGTAAGAACGTTTTCATATTACTACGAGTATCTAACAGTGTCTTATTATTACGTTTTTGCAGAGTTTTGGTCAAAATATTTAAACTTAGAGAAGTGGATAGAATTTATGAAGTTTAGCGTATCAAGTATAACTCCGACGTACCCAAATGTAGCGTTGCATTCAACCGTTTTCGTGGATTGTAGATGCTCATGGCTTGTAGCATAGATAAAATAGAAAAAAAGGTAGATGGAGTGCACCAAACACGTAAGACAATCCGGCATAAGCAACGCCTTCTTTGTGAGTTCCGTAGAAATTGTGCCGGATCGTGTGACGAGCATAACAGGTTTGCTTGTGGCATGTATTTTGTATTTGATTTGTGCCTATCTTTGTGTCTATCTGCCTTTTAAGGGTTTTATTATTACTGAAAATTTGTTCTCTGTCTGTCCGTACGGAACCCTAATAATTAACCCAATCTTGTAACCCTTAACTTAATTTCACTAAACTTCTTAAACTGCAGTTTACCTGATCCCATATTATTATATCGATTGCTCGTTTGTACGGGACACGAAGGTCGGAAGCTGTAGCTCAGCGTTAGACATCGACCCTCAAATAATAGAGTTTTAGACATAATAGAGTTTTGCTTACTGTTTTCACACAACAAAGAAAGCCTTTTCGAGCTTTTGAAGGTAAAATAAAATTGTGCGCTAGTGTTACAAGACAAATATCAAAATTTTGATCTCAATCTCTAATCCGAGCTCAATAGCGTGCAAAGTAGGGCCGTCAGCTTGTATCCAATTCATGATAAAAACGTTGACGTTGAAGTCTACGAAGTCACTAACAAATCACTTGACACTAATTGAAAGCTTTGTAGAGGTTTGTTGTATGTCAGTGAGGTTAACATTTTTGGAAAAAGCTATAGGCTAAACTAAAGAGTACTTATTCCAAAAGGAGCTGATATATTACAATATTGTACTAAAACGTTGTAGCAGGAGTCGATACAGAGTTTTATTGTGCCAAAAACTTATATCTTTACTATCAGTTGAACGTTAACTGACCGCAAATTGTTGCATGATTTTGGTCTTAAGACATTTAATAAGTTTGCAAACTTCTTCATATTTAAGGACCTGTGTTCGCGTAAGCGCTCGCCATACATTACGAATTTTAATCTACCATTTCCACTGCAGCTTGCACGGCTGTTTAGTAAAGACAAATCGGAGAGATTTCCAATCAAGGATTCATTTGATACATTTCAGTTTCACGAACCGAGCTAAACCGAGTAATCAATTCATGATAGACAACATTTGACTCTGATGTCTACGAAGTCATTCACAAATCACTTACACAAGACACTAATTAAAAGCTTTCTAGAAGTAGAGGTTGCTTAAAATGATTGTCACTGGGTTGTATGTAAAAGCAGTTACACACCGTTACAACATTGTGGTGTTTTGTATGTGTAATATATAACGAGATTTCTGTCATATAATTGAATGCCTGTTGTAGCAGGAATCAGTACACTGATTCTTTAAACTTAAACATTTACATGATGTGTTAAGGTAAATACGTCTTCTTCTTCTTCTTCGTCGTGTCGATGGCTGAGACAAAATTTATTTTGACTTGCCATCGTGGTGAAAGGATTAGCCAATTCGCTTGGGAGAACTCGCGAATTGCCCAGGGTGCGCCGGACGTAGGGAATCGTTGTGTACGTCACTTGGGGAGGCTCCTTTCATGCACGTCTACGTACTTTCAATACGTCTACACTATCATAAAAAGGTAAAAACAATTTTTTCATTCGTACCAGGTAATTCTAGCTCCACCGGTCCGATTTATTATGAGCGTGGCACCCACCACACGGTTATTACACATTACCTAAAGATGTCGTCTAGAATTATGGGTCAATTCTAGCTCGAACAGCCTTGGCAGCTGTTGGTGGCGCCGCGCCACGTTATTAAGTTTGTACCGTGTCCTATATCGTGCACGGCTCAAACATAAACTAAAGTGGACAAACACCCTTAATATAAAGGCTAGATTGCGGCCCTGTGGTGCCTAACTAATAACATATAACAAAGTGGCCGAAACATTTCAGGGATTTATTAACCAGTTCTCGACCAAATAGAATGACTAATGGAGTAGGTACTCCTGTCAAATAGTTTCATTTGACAAAGGAGGGTATAATTAAAATTTGATGAACCAATTCACTCTTCGCAACGAATCAACGCCGTCCATTACGCCAATAAAGCTCAACCACGCGGTCGCTATTTCTTAATTGCGACATCTGGTGGCTGAGCTTATAGTAGTATTCCCCATTGTCTACAAAACCACTACGTACATCACAGTATAGATAAAATCAAATATTCAGGCGCAGATGCATTTAAGCTGCGGCTGTGCTGTACTTAATTTATCAATCGTGAGCACCTCGTTTGAACCAGGCCAATCAAAGCTAGCGCGTGACCTATTTGTGGCACTTCAAGCATGCGGTTAGCTATTTTATTTATACCTATGACTATCAGTGTGGTATTAATTGTGCTAGGAATGTCAAATGATTACGATACGCCTGGCCAGCGATATGCCGAGAGCACGATGAATAATTTAGTATCTGATAAATGTTCTGCAATTCCGTTTGGATGGAATCGATACTGGCGCATCGCACGTCTCGAGAGTGACGAATTTCCAACACCGGCTTGTTTATTTATGATTTTATTCTGCTACATTTATTTAACTCCGTTTTCGCAAAATATTTCGTTGCAAAGAGACCTTTTTGAATAGTTAATGTGGCGTATAAATCCTTCTACGGTGACTTCCGGTTAAAAGGTGCGAGGAATTAATTTTACGTCATGGAATAGGATGCTCTGTAAGTATCTCGGCTCGGAACAAATTGTCTGTTTAAAAATGCATATTGTATTTTGTCTATCAACTTACAGCTTTCTCATCTGAAAATCTCGAGGGCATAGTAAGAAAATTTTGCCTTTTCTGCGAGGTGTAAAGCTTATTTATCATGTTTGATGTAATTTTTGAGTCTATATGCGAGATGAGGTGTTGCGCTTGTTTCTATAACATGATTTTTGTTCAAAGCATTCAAGAGTCAAGTTAATAAAAACCTATTAGAAAAGAGTTTAATAAACAGTTTTTACAAGGAACACAGGTATTAAAATAAAGGTGAGAATATTTTAGAGTTCTTTTAAGGGAGGTCTTATCTTAGATCATTAATTTGGCGACTTCTGTTCCATTCAAGTTGCTACCGTCTTTGATAAATTGAATAGGATTGCACCCGACATTTCTTTACAAACCTTTTCATTCCAGCTGATAGAGAATTTTTACTCTATTCAATTGAAAAACAATCACATCAACATTCTATTAATTAAATATAACATCTATTTAAATAATAATGTGATATTTAAAAGTTTAAATTATTTCACGTTATTAGGAATGATACATGAGATGGAAAGTTTGAAAAGTTGCTTTTTATCGTATAACAAATTACATAACATAACATCACGGGTATATTACCCAGTAGGGTTTGGCAGAGGTGTACAACACCCACATTTCACCTGTTATGTTTTGGTCCAATGGGACATATCGCCATCCACCGGTCACAATTCCAACTTCTGACTGAATTGGCAAAGTGTTATTTGTAAATTTGTTATTTGCAAATTACACTTTGCCCGATCCGGAAATCGAACCCGAGACCTCGCGGTAAGAGGCGCATACGTTAACAAATTATTGTTATAATAAAAGTTGAACATTACTTTATCTAACTTTGTCAGTACCAATGATAAGGAGTACATTTAGGGTGCTCCTTCTTAAATATCGTAGCATTCATCATACTAACTTAAACTCGATTTAAACTTATAAACTTGACGAAACAATATTACCCGCGAGCCCACACACTAGCTTGAGTAATCTAATAGTGTGGTATCTCCAAGCAAATCTAATCACAAGTCTCATCAAAATCACTTTACATGTATCCGGTGACGCTAACTTGTTGTTAACTTAGTATAATAGCAGCTCTGATTATGTATATATCGGCGTAATTACGACTGTTCGTCGATAACAATTCAGATTAATAATTCGACTGTCCTAAAATTAGTTAATAAATCATAAAATCACCGACAAATGACACTGATATACCGATAGATGTAATAAGCATTTTTTCTGATCAATCGAACAAATGCTTGCACAAATTACCTACCGATAAAAGTAAAAATTTCTATTTTATTAGCAAATCATGTGGTGATTATTAATAATCACCTATAGAAGAAAATACATTTACCACGTGGCGCTAGGCTGGCAGTAGACGCTTGGGGTAGGCTCCATATTATTTATAAAAGACTAAAAAAGAATCTGATATAAGAATTCATTTGAAATTCATTTTTTTTTATGTATCTAATAAATTACTTTGATTAAAATGCCTAGTTTATCTAGTGTTTAACGTATGCGATCTCTAACTCAGTAGAAGCATGGATCAGGAATTTTGCCCGGTGGATGGCGAAAGGCTCACCCCTGACATGAACACAACAGTTAACCAACCAACCAAGAAGGATATTAACAACTTTTTAACGACTCAACACGCGGGTGGGGCCGCGGGCTGAAGCAAGCAATTTTATACAAACACGTTGAACTCATCTAGATTGCAGTAGCGTTTAGTTCCCACATCTAGTTATACCGTCTCAAGCATAATGACCTGGCAGATTAGTGCCGTTTGTACGTATAAGCATTTGCATCTGCTTTCTAGAGATTAGATGCTGCTTTTAATATATCTTTAGCAAATTGTACATAACTTGCTTCCGTTCGTTCTTCCACCCGCGTGGTACGTCGATAAGAAGTAACCTATTATTTGGTCTTGCACTATCTCCACACCTCCTCCTTCATTTTCATTAAGATCAGTCCAGTAGATTCGAAGATTCGTGGTTACAAACAAACAAACAAACAACAAAATATTTCCTTTTTTAAATATTACTATAGATTATAGTATTTGCGAATAGGGCTTTAATTTGATTCATTTTAAACTGTGCATCATACAGTGATACATTTTTTGATACAGACAGAACATCAGTCAACTTATATTAATGGAGACACTGATTTGAAATGGACACACATACACATAAATGGAAAACTTATAAATGGTTAACAGATGTAATGGACACACTGATTTGAAATGGACACACATACACATAAATGGAAAACTTATAAATGGTTAACAGATGTATATTTTGTAATTATTGTAGATATTATTTTATAACTGTTTGTTTTCAGAATAAAATAAAATAAAATAAAAATTCATCACGTTCACACCAACAAAAATAAATGGGGTTACTCCACAATAATTGGCCGGATAGCCATTATTTCCGGATAAGAAATAATGGTTCTCGATTGTTTGTCGTTTGGAAGTTTGATTAAGTACTCAAAGTTTAAATCGCTTCGTCGTAAAGTAGGTTTTAACGGATCTTTGTTGAGTCAAAGCCTCTGATTTGTTGTGAAATGGTTTGTTGTTTGTTCAACGTAAGTCAATATCTTGAGATAATAATATATTATCCAATTGGCAATTTAGCATCATTATTAAAATTATGAAATACGGGTGTTACTCACGTAATGTTGGTCTATTTAGTCGACCGCGGTTTCGCCTATATGTCTAGGCATTATCAAGAGAGTGCGATACGTCGTGACGTGCGATATGTGTAGACATATAGGCGAAACCGCGGTCGACTAAATAGACCAACATTACGTGAGTAACACCCGTATTTCATAATTTTAATAATGTTACAAACTCAAGTCAGTTTTAATAAAAATTTAGCATCATTCAGTTTTAAATGTGAACAAACGGAAATTATATTTAACAGTGCAAAATGTATGATGCCAGTAGCTTTATAAATGTGGATTAAATAAATGAAGTATTTAACTTTAATAATATAATGCACAACTAAAATGCACAAAAAATATATTGTATTTGCACAAGATTCTGTATAAAAATATTTCTAAATTGACTAATTGCATTGTTAATCACAATTAAATTAACAAATTGCTATCAAATAAATTGGTATGCAATGAATTCCATCATTAGAATTGCCGTGAGCAATGATGAATGCGATAAAACGAACGACATAACATAGAGCCTACAAAACAAATCAATAGCAGAATATTCACGAATTCGACGATGCGATTTTATTAAAGTTTTGGAATCCTTCTCAGTCCATTTCTGTTTATCGATATTGTCATACATATTTATTGAACTATTATAAATGTCTACATTAATAAAAAGCTAAGCTACCCGCACACACGCCATACTATTGACAATATTTTGACGATTTTCTGGTTTTTATGGTGCTTTTACTAGTCAATGCTGATAATATGACCGTATTGCGTGTTCGTTTCGGCTAGCCATGCTATTAAAATAAATCAGAAAAATAAATAAATGTGAAAGCAAGCCCAAAGGCTTCATTACGCGTAACGCAAAAGTACAACGCAGTGTACAGCAAATTATGTAAATACTTAGGTATAACCGCTAGTAGGTACGGCATAAATGGTGCTTCTGTTTGTTTGTATTTTTTGTGTCACCTACCGAAAGCGAATTTTAACATGTTCAACCAATTGATAAATTTGTTCCATTTATCGTGAAATGATTGAATAATGTTGTGCTTATTTTTATATCTTTAACCCAATCGCAAACGAGCGATATATTTTTTACAGTATACGAATCATTGAATTCAATCATATTGGGTATAACATGTTCAGACATATTGAAGTATTTACTTTTACAAGTTAAAGATGATATAAGTATGTACCACGCGTCTTTTCGTATTCGCTTGGCCATTTATCGAGGAAGTAAGCACCACGTACAATGACATCTATATGAGTATAGCAGTAGTCTCTGAGATGGGTAATATCATAATAATCATAATCATATCATTTATCGCGGCGCCATTTCAATTATAAACTGATTAGAGTAGAGTATTCTTTATTGTACACCAACACAATTTGACCAAGATTATTTGTGTGGATTGTATTCTAAGAAATGTTTCAGTAATAATGAATATAAGTATTGGACGCATCAAGAGTTGCAAGAGGTAAGGCAAACACCAACTTATAGGACCATAGCACACATGTTACTTTCAGCAGCAGCAATCGGCGATTTAGTGACTGATCCAGCGAAACAATTGAATAAAGGGATTTAGGGGCTAAAAGTATCGTGTATATACAGTTTGACAATAAATACAACTTAAATTATTTTCAAATGCACAATGGGCGGCCTTATCGCTAAAAAGCAATTTCTTACAAGCAATCTTTGGATGGATGAAAATATGGTTTGTGTTGCAGGCAATATATAGGGCAGTTGGTGTATAAAAATAAAAATCTAAATAAGTCTTATAGCTAATATTTACAAAAACAGAGATATCCTTATTGCAATATTTACACATATCTTTATACATTATAAATATTTATAAACAATATATAGATATAATAACATATATATATAAACACTATAAAAGATGGGAAAATACAGTTTTACTCATAATCTGCTAAAAGTCTGTTAAAAAAACTATGATGATGGTTTTATAGAAAAATTATATTCTTTATTTAGATTACTATACTATATAACTGAAAACGTGTTACAGCAGATGCCTCATGCAAGATTTGGCAAAAGTTAATAACATTTCTGATGAAAAACGTGTGGATGTAACCTGTACCAATGCAATATCAAACCATAGTGTCGGTGTATCGCAGTTGAAGGTAATTTGCATTGCAGTCCTGTGGTTTAATTTCGTGTTCGCCTCGGGACATAGACGGCAGACAGATGCATATTTGTACTGAACGAACATCGAGTTATAATAGAAATGACTCGCATGCATTGTACAAATAATTATAATTAAATACTCACTAACAGTGAGTTCGTCGTGTAGTTTTACCGAAGACCTACAATAGTGTTTGGCATACATATTTGTTTGGTGACCAAAATTTTCTTCTTCGCCGTGTCGATGGCTGAGTCAAATTTTTATTGACTTGCCATCGTGGTGAAAGTATTAGCCAATTCGCTTTGGAGAACTCGAATTCGAATTGCCCAGGGTGCGTCGGACGTGGGGATTCGTTGTGTACGTCACTCGGGGAGGCTCCTTTCATGCACCCTAATAATTTTGATATATAAGTGGAGATCGGAATGTAGGTTTGCCTCTACTTTTGACACAATAACAAGTAGATAAAATAGAAACATGACGATCGTTTTGCGCATGTGTGAGTCACGAAATAAACGCTCTCATGCTTCTGTCCGGCATGACATATGTAACGCTTGCATGCTAGGTCTGCAGGTGTCAGCTCACAGATTACCTGTCTCTAAACAATAACCTCCACTAATAACGATCAAGCTGCCTTTGTCAGGCGCTCGCTTTTATTCCAAAATAATTGAAATTTGTTGCGATGACTACGGTTTCTTGCTTTTTGTTTAATGTTAGTTTCGTTACAATATTATTTATATATTGTTTTTTATTTTAGAAATACAACTATTTATTAAAAATAAGTATCGTGTTCATGCAAACTAGTGAATCTCAAAATATGAATGATCCGTTGTTTATGAGATGTATTTTAATAAGCTTATCATTTTTTACTATGTACAGATAATTCCCAAAAACTGAGGCTTATGTAGTCTTCCTACAAGACGCAATGACAGCATTGTTAGCTGGAAATGCCGTCTATAAAATATGGGTCAGTTTTAGCTCGACAAATAGTTTGGCAGATGCTTGTGGCGCCGCATCTCGTTATTAAGTTTGAACTTAGTACTACATAAACATAAACTACAGAGACAAAGCTGCACAAACACCCTTAATTTAAAGGCGGGCCTGTCCTCGAGGTGCCTCACTAATCCCGTGTAAAATAGTAGCTGAAACATTCCACAGATTTATTAAACAACCTCTTATAAACTGACATCAAAACTATAATTCGTTCTTAGAAACAGTTGATATATTATGGGACCAGCAGGATTTGAACCTGCGACTGCCGCGCACCGGGCAGTATAATTCGCTCGGTGTAGCTTAATACTAAAAAATATCAATAAGAAGTTAAAATTCGTGCACCAACCTTTGATAACAAGTATTACTATGTCGGGCAAGCCCGTGGAGTGTGTCTTCATAATTATCTTAGCATTCATCATACTCACTTTAACTAAGTTTAAACTGTAACTCGACGGAACAATCTTAAATTTCCCGCGAGCCCACACTTTACAGCTTGGATAATGCAATAAGTGTATCTCTAGCAAATCTAATTACAAGTCTCATCAAAATCACGTTATATGAGAAAGACCTTGTTATCAACTCTTTGTTTAGTTTAACATAACATAACATAACATAACGCCTATATTACCCAGAAGGGTGTGGCAGAGGTGTACAACACCCACATTTCACTTGTTATGTTTAGGTCCTATGGGATAGGGGGTGAACCAATCGATATCAACCGGCCACGATTCCAACTCCGTGCTGCTATTGTGAATACGCACAATGGACCAAATGAGAGTCTAAGTGCGGAAAAATGAGTCCACTTTCCATTGCTATTGTGAATTGCCTGACGGAAAGTTCACAAATAACACTTCGCCCGACTCGGGAACGAACCCAAGACCGTAATTTAATTTTTTTTTTTTATGTTTCTAAACAATGAGATACGTCATAAAGATAACAATCTTGTCTAGATATAACATTAGAGACTAATGAGTAATTTAATTTTGACCTAAGCTACTTAATTTAGTTTTAATGATAAAATAATTTAATATAGTTCATTTTATGTACTCCGTATTATCCGACTCGATTGAATGATTTGCTTGGAGGTGGTTCGATCGATGGATTGAAATGTGCAGCCTTGCATGCCGAGTAGAAGCGCCGCTCACCGTGAAATCAATCCAAAACCGAGATTAACTTTGTTTACTTATCCTCCAGCCTTACGCTTGAACTACGTCATTGATTTCAGTCCTATTTCTCCCATCAGTTTCTTTGAAGGATAAAATTCGTAATGAGGTCATCCGACAAAGAACTAAAGTAACCGACATAGCTCGCAAAATAAGCTCGCTGAAGTGGCAGTGGGCTGGTCACGTCTGCTGAAGGACCAACAGCCGTTGGAGCAAACAAGTCCTAGAATTGAGACCGCGACTCAGCAACCGTAAGGTAGGACGCCCCCTGCCAGGTGGACTGACGACCTGAAGAAGGTCGCTGGAGGGGACTGGATGCGGAAGGCGCAGGACCGGGTGTTGTGGCGCAAATTGAGAGAGGCCTATGTCTAGTTGACTACGAGCGGCTAAATGATGACTCATCCTTCAGCGTTACGCTTGAACTACGTCAGTGATTTCAGTCTTATTTCTCCCATAAGTTATACTTACACTCTAGCATCTGCCGCGCCGCGTGGTGCCTACTTCACCGGGTACTGTAGTGTAGTGCCCGGTTGAGTGCATGGTTGGTGTAGTGGTTAAAGCGGTCGCCTCGCCGTTTTCAACTGCGCTGGTGTTGTGGGTTCGATCCCACATGAGACAAATCTTTGTGTGATACGATTGTTCTGACTCTGGGTGTGCTTCGTGTGTGTGAAATGTATGTTTGTGACAACCCCCGCGACACAAGAGAGGGCGTCGCTTTTTTTTAATAAAAAGATAAATAAATATTTCAAATGTGGGTGTAATACCTCTGCCAGATCCTTCTCGGTAATATAGATATGATGCTATGTTGTTATTATTTTAGCTATCTGAGTTTTGTGTATGAAATTGTCATAAAATACGTTCAGTAGCTTTGCGCCAGAGAGTAAAAAACATTTTTATTTTAAAACGACGCCCGCACTAGGAATAACTCCTCTGTCGCGGGAGCGTTCACAAACATACATTTTACACACACAAAGCACACCCAGACGATTTAAACACATGCATCGTCACAAACCTTTGCATTTATAATATTATAGTACGATATTTGACAGATATGCCTTGATGGTCTAGTGGTAAGTTTACTCACCGCGAGGTCTCAGGTTCGATTACCGGGTCGGGTAAACTGTCTGCTAGGGCTATTTGACAATCCGAAAAATAAAGTATCAATTACTGTAATCAGTATAGATTATGTGTTTAAAAATGGTTATTTGTTAACGTAAGTAGAAAATATTATTCATTATATTTTAAATTCCGTAAATAAAAATGCATATTTATGAACGATTGTCACGTGACACAAAACGCTCTTGATTGGTCGGGTTTATGACGACGTCATCTGCCTGTAAACATCAAAGATAATGTAATACTACCGTAGACTGACAGATCACAATATTTACAGGCATGTGACGTCACCGAGCCCATTGCACCGCCATATTGTCAAAGTTCCGTTTTGGTGCGCTGTTTTTTTTATTAAATTTTGAATTTGATATTTTTCAGCAAATATGTACCAGAATTAAAAAATACAACTTTTACTGGGTTCCTCAACCGCTACTAAATAATATATTTTAAAATCCTGTCAAAGAGCCCATAGCAACACGTAGTTGGAATTGTGCCCGGTGGATAGCGATAGGCTTACCTATCCCCGACACACACCCATCTAGGTAATATAGGCGTTCTGTGCAATATTACCTAACAGATATTATGCATCAGACTTTAAATGGAAGTTGCCATTTCGAAGCACCATTATCATAAGTAACCTCTAACACTGTTATATGTGAGCAGTTTTCTGTTGTTGTATTGTATGGAGGCAGCACCGCGCACGTTCGCTGGCTCGCTGCCAGAAATGTGAACTACCAAAAGTCTTGACTAATCGCTGACCTCACGACAATATGCTACGAAGTGCTAATTGGTGGATTTAATGTAAATACTAATTGAAACCGTAAGTATGCCATTAATGGTGCTTTTGTATAGTCTGTATGTTTGTATTTGACACCAATCGGCGGCTTGCGAATTTTAGATTTTTAAATTTGTTTAACTTTTCATGAAATTACTCAAAGCATTTTACATAAAACATATCAAAAATCAATTTTACAGAGCAGCTTGCATGTGAGCAGATTACAGAACATATCAGACATTAAGTAACAGCTATTTGAATTATAAACTGCAGATGCCTTAAAGCAAAAGCCAATAACATTATTGATAAAATACGTGTATATTTTTGTTAATTAGTTCGCGTATTAAGGAATAATTTTGATATACAAGTAGAAATAGATACATTTATTATTAGAGAACCAAACTATGATCTTTAACTAAACACTCTGTAACTGGTCTAGTAACTCAATCTTCTTATTTATTTATTAAGGATTGTCTACATTACTAACACCTCAAATAAACAAAGAAAGTTATTAAGCATTAATGGGCTTAGTGTGGTTACACTTACAGACAACTAAGACATTACATTTAAGAATTAAAATACAGCAATTAAAAAATGATAAGTAAGCCATTCTGAGTGGTCAAAGCTTTCAAAATGCTGGCACTTTTAAAAATATCAAAATCAACTATTCATAAAATTATTGGTAGTTACAAGATGTCACTTAAAAATATTGGTCCATCAAAATTTGCCAGTTCATGAATTGTAATACATATGCATTACAAAAAAACGAAAAAAAAAACTTCTCTTATCCTAATTATTACATCCTGTCTTAAAAGTCTTAAAACAAGTTGAAAACATTTTTTTATGGAGATCTAGTAAACCATCATTAATAAAATTTATGTAACATTTATCCCTACAGCATATTTCCATAAATATCTCATACATTTCTTTGAAAATTGTAGGTAGATTTACACAGACCCTTTTTCATTCCTTATGTTTGTCTAAAATATAAAAAAATGTAAGTAAATGTTACACCTTGATATAAAATTAATGCAAAATAGTAAAGACATATACGTCCTATGGCGTCGTATATAGAAAATAGCGTATCGTTTTCACCTGTTACTATTTGAGTAAAGATATACACAAATTGCAATAAATTAGTCTGCATGCATACTAAAAAGAACCAAAGAAATAAAATTACACTAATCTTAACAATATCAACAAATCTAATATCGGTTTTACACTGCTTCTCTTTGTCTTAATAATGGCATGAAATATTTTACAAATATAAACAAAATTAGCAACGACTATACAAAATTTTGTAGCGACATATACAATAACCCATAACTCGTAAATTAATGTCGTAAACCCAAAAACATACACAATTATAGATAGTATTGTTAAAATGATTGACACAAGCCAAATGATCAAAGACAATTTAAAAAATGACCACTTCTCGGTAACAAACACTTGGACGAGTTTGTTGTGCAAATGTTTCGCATACACCAACATCCAGCAAATTGACACCATATCCGCCAATATCCACAATGGTATAGGAATATATAACAAAAAAAGACTTACTGGCACCTCTTCATTATCATTCCAAAAAAAGCAATATAAACACATTTCAGATTTTGAATTTATAAACTTTGATGCACACAGCTGCGTTAAAATTTTTTGATCCCATTTTCTTGAGTTCGGTCGTAGTATGAAGAAGAAAACTTGTACGATAAGACATAATCCAGTTAAAATAAGTCCAATTATCCATATGCAAAATGATTTTTTTTTTTTTTCTCTTTATTTATTTTTAGGGACTTTTATACAAAAGTACATGCCAGTCCCATCGGACCATACACTAATAATA
This sequence comes from Hypena proboscidalis, assembly GCA_905147285.1. Taxonomy (NCBI): domain Eukaryota; kingdom Metazoa; phylum Arthropoda; class Insecta; order Lepidoptera; family Erebidae; genus Hypena; species Hypena proboscidalis. The sequence continues at coordinate 8,196,001 of LR990147.1, forward strand.
ACTTAACTAAATCGTAACATAACAAACATGTAAATACTAATAGCAGCTTCAGAACTAGGTGCAGACAATATGTGGTGAAACATCCCTATATCTAAGTTATTTAAATTTAATGCCTTAAATAATTTTCCTCTAGCAGATTGGAACCTGGTGCATTCCGTCAATAGGTGTGATACATCCTCTATTGTTCCACACGCTTCGCAATTAGGTGAATTGGTCTTCTTCATTAAGAAGCCAAACTTATTGAGCGGCACATGTCCAGATCTCAATCTGTGAGCGATGACGACAAGACTTCTACTGAGCTTATTACTACTACAAAACCACGGTATACGAGGAGGCTCCGATACAATTGTTTTATACCAAATCCCTTTATTTCTAGATATTTCATTAAAATATTCCTTCCAAAGTTCGTAGCATTTATTTTTATATTTAGGTAAAATTTCACTAAAATCATTTTAAAAAATTATCTCTTTCCCTCTAATACTGCCGATTTTTGCCATGCGATCAGCCTCCTCGTTACCTTTTATGCCTACATGTGCGGGGATCCATTGCAACTTCAGATCATAACCTGCATTACTTAAATTGTAGATTTTAAAAATAATATCATATGCTATCGATGCACCTCTGCAACCAGAGGCACATCGAGCAATATGCTGTAAAGCACTTTTACTGTCTACACAGATTAATGCTTTCTTCCTGCCAATATTTTTAATATACACCAGAGCTTCTGAAATTGCAAGTAGTTCCAAGGACATGACTGACATATAATTATTTATTTTGAAACAGTTATCTGTATTATCCGGATTTAAAGGATCGTAGTAAGCAGCACCATTACCGTCAACGCTTTTAGAGTCATCGGTGAAAATGACATAGTAATCTCTGTACATTTCATGCAGTTCTTTTATAGTTTCCGCTTTCAATACATTATAATCAACCGCCCTCTTGGATATCTTAATAAAATCTAAATTAACCTTAATTATACTATTAATATCAATATTGGTTACCCATGTTTCCAGACTAAACATTTCTAATATTGTGGACGATTTAACATTTTCTAATTTAACTTCTTCATAAACATCAGCAAGCAACGGAAACTTTTTTTTAGACCAGTAGCTGGTCTTTCGTAGAGCACTTAATTCTGACAGCAGCTTAATTGTTATGTTATCAGCTATTGATCGAGCCTTTAAACAATATTTATTGGCTAACCACCTTCTCCTTAAATGCAGTGGAGGAACACAGAGCTCACTCTCCATAACGTGGATTGGAGTGCTTCTAATAAAACCCCCCACCACCCTCAACGCCTGATTCTGTACTTTAATCAATTTATAAACATTTGACTTTGCACTATTGTCAAATAAGAAACAGCCATAGTCTAATCTACTTCTAATTAACGAAATATATAACCTACGCAAATGAATTTGGTGAATACCCCAAGAAGAGCTAGTTAGTATTTTAAGTAAATTGAGGAGCTTTTGAACTCGTTGAACTATCTCATTGATATGTTTACCCCAGCGTAACGATTTGTCCACCCAAACCCCTAAATATTTATAAGAATGTACTAGATCAAGTTTATTATTATTTACCATTAATTCAATTTGTTGCTGTCTATAACCTCTACTAAACACACAATACTTTGATTTATTTATAGATAACTCTAACCCTAGCTCGTCTAACAAACCAATAAACGTATTTATAGCATTCTGAATTTTAGTCTGACCTTCTAACACATTCTTATAAGTTTGTTTGTCGATGTAAAAAACATTGCATCAAGCAAATTTAAGTCTGGTCTGTTTGACTTAAAACCGTAGGCTATATAATATTTTAATTACGTAAGTGTAATTAAAATTATTAGGTTAAATAATGTTAAAATTACAATATTGAGAAAAACACATTGTGGTGTGTTTTCCTCAATTTTGTTTCTCATAATTGAAATCTTATTATTTTATTATTCATCCTACTTCCTTCCCTACTACTAATAATTGAAAGTTTGTGAGGAGGACCGTCTTTAATATATTGGAGAGCTTGGCACATAATATGATAATAGGCCTTGTGCTGTAAAAATGTTTTGGCGTTAAGAACCCTGGTCTGATTAATTTATTAAAAAAAAACACATGATTTTTATAGTCTGGGTAAACATATTATTGGGTACTTCTTATCAACGTATCACATGGTAGGAGACGCGAGCAGAAATTACTGATGTTATAAATGAACGGTCAACAGCTTAAACCAACTAAGGTTGTAAGTTTCGGGGCTTACATCAGAGGCTTGATGTCGGCTTAGCCAAGTTGTCTATTTATAGTTATGATCGCCCGGGGTGCATAAAAGGAGCCTCCCCGAGTGACGTACACAGCGGTTCCCTACGTCCGGCGCACCCTGGGAAATTCGCGAGTTCTTAAAAGCGAATTGGCTAGTCCTTTCACCACGATGGCGGGTCAAAGCCTTGACCACCTTGCTGACTGTACAAAATGCCCTACCACCTGCACAAGAGAGGCGCTCATGAACGCCGACGAGAGCGCCATAACAGTGGCCCCTTATTGGACCAATAAAGTTTGACTCGGCCATCGATACGACGAAGAAGAAGATCGCCCGTTCAAAGCAAAACAACTTAAGCACAGTAATAAGCATTATAAATTAATTACGCATCGCTTGTTGATTTTCCTCAATTGTTAGCAATCAAATTCAAAGCAAAAGCATCATTTTTGGGTTATTCATATACCTGGAAAAATATTTTATAAATAAGGAGTGGACTGTCACTCCCGTTGAAATTTTCAACATAGTGAAACACATGGACGACAAAAAATCGTGTGGTTATGATGATATAAATATATCAGTAATAAAAGATAATATAGATATACTAGCGGAACCTTTAAGCATTTTTTACAACAAGTGTTTTGATGAAGGAATCTTTCCAGATCAGCTGAAGATAGCCAAAATAATACCAGTACACAAAAAAGGTTCTAAAACAGACCCAAAGATGTACAGACCCATCTCATTACTACCTATTCACTCAAAAATATTTGAAAAATTAATTAAAACTAGATTACTAAGGCATTTTAACCAAAATAGGGTGTTAAGTAGAAAACAATTTGGTTATCAGAAAAACGTCGGTACACAAGACGCAATATTGACTTTGATTAACGACGTATTAGGCAGATTAGATGAAAAACAAAAAGTAGCTGGGCTTTTCTTAGATTTAAGTTCAGCATTTGATACGGTGGATCATGAACTACTGCTTGAAAAACTAGAGCACTACGGTAAAGCACTGGCACTCCTCTCATCGTATTTAAAGAACAGGAAGATGTTTGTGGAGATCAAAGCGGACATGTCAGGGACAAATACCTCAGACGATAACTGTCTAACTGAAGAAACATACAGGTCCAAACTGTCCCCTGTGCACACTGGTGTACCACAAGGTTCCATACTGGGTCCGATATTGTTTATCGCGTTTGTAAATGATCTTATTCAACATATGATGGAAAATGCTTCGGGATCTATCCAGCTTGTAGTGTTTGCCGATGATACAAACGCCGTTGTTTCCGCTGACAATATTCACGATCTTGATTGCATTGTTAATCGAGCCTTAGCTGCCTTCCACAGTTGGTTTGCTATCAACGGTCTTAAGGTTAACGCCAGTAAAACAAACGTAATGCTTTTTCGATCCACTTCCAGAAATAAGGATAGCATTAACTGTGTCATAAATGGAGAAAAAGTAAACGTGGTACAGGTGGTTAAGTTTCTGGGAGTTCATATCGATAGTCAATTAAAGTGGAAAGAAGAGCTAACACACCTGGAGAAAGCAATCAGCTCTGCCTGTTACGTGCTGAGAAGCCTCAGGAACGAAGTGTCCATTAAACATTTAAAAATGGTGTATTACGCATTAGTGGAGTCAAAATTGAGGTACAGCATACTTTTCTGGGGAGGTTCTTATCACTACAATACTCAGAAGGCTTTTGTGATTCAAAAAAGAGCAGTGAGGACCATAGTCAGAATACAACAGCAAGAAACATGTAGGCCTCATTTCAATGACTTAAATATATTGACAGTCCCAAGCCTGTACATTTTGGTCCTGCTTACTCAATTGTCTAAGTACATCTCTGAATATGAGACTGAAGACGAAAGAAAAAAAAGAGAGAGCACAAGAAGAAAAGACCTTCAATCAAAGCAAATGACTCGCCTGAACGTTGCAAAGCATAGCTCCTACCACATGTCAGTGAAACTGTTCAATAAACTTCCGACAGAAATAAAAGGTCTTGTATATAAAAGTCAGTTTCAGAATAAGCTTAAACAGTTCTTGTTAGATAAATGTCTTTATCATATTGATGAATTATAATATTTTTCTAAATGTCTTATTTTTGTATTTTTATGATTTGATTGTTATATCTATTATTTTTATTATTGTAATTATGATTGTAATTTAAGTTGAATAATTATTGTGACATTTAACTTTAATAATTGTAATGACTTTTTGCATGTATATAAAATAAGGATTTAAAACACATTATTATATAAATATTATATTAATTCAAGATCTATGTAAATATATTAAGAACATTCAAACACAATGTAATAATTGTTAATGAATAAATAAATTGAATTGAATTGAATTGAATTGATATTCTTAACTCAAATCTTTTGTGGCGAAGCATGGATCGTTTGAGGAATCAGTGCATTTTACTGTAGTCCGAGGTTAGAGCACGGCAAAACTAGCAACTCGAATGGAAATGAAGCTACCAAATTAATGGCCTCAGATTAGTCTTCGCGTAAAAGAACTCTTGAGAATTTGCACCTTTGTACCTAGTGCAAGGATTAATAAAGATTAGCGAATTCATTTTCTTGAAGAAAGTCATAAATTTAAAATTTAAAAGATAAATTGTTATTGTGTCGCTTCTTGGGTCATGGCAATGCTGAATAGTTTATAATCTTTCACAAAAATAAAAAAAAGGAAAAATATTAAAAGAAAATCACAGTCAAGCAAACCAACTCTTTTGAATAATTACATTATTTCATTTCATGTAATTTTAATGCGAATTTGTGATCTTATTATTGCAAAGAAATTTTATCAAATATATTAGGTGAAATTACACATTACATCCCACAAAAAGGCAAAATTTTTCACAGCGCTCGCACCCTTGGTGAATTTCTTTGTGAGATGGGTGTTCTGATAGACAACATACGATATACATATTTAAACAGACACTTACTTTGTTTCAACCCGTAAATATTTACAAAATATCTCATTATGAGCTAGCGTATTCTATCGTCATCATCCTTCATGTCAAACAAAATTAATTCGTCGCACCTTTTAACAGAGAGTCACTGGAGCCTCCTCGAGGGGTGACATAAATTTATACGCCACGTTAACTATTCAAAACAGGCCCGTTCCATATTCCGAGCTCATCACATTAATAAATTAAATAAGTATGATGCTCCAGTATCGATTCCTTACAAACGGATTTTTTTAGCATAATTGTTGGCGACCTCCTTTCGCACTAAAACTGTTTTAATATGATTACTTTTTTATCTAATAGTATTGTTTTGTTTTAGTTCAAGAAATTGACTCGTAAAAAATGACATAATTTTTCATAATTAAAATGTAAAATAATAAATGTACGCAACCAAAAGTTGGTTTTAATTTAGTGTCGTTTTAAAATATTAAACCACGACGGTGAATAACAACTCGTGCATCATTTTATATATCCTTCCTATATATATATATCCCTCCGTGGAAAAACCCTAAACGCATATTTTCCACCCGCAGCTACACCCACGTTGTATGTCGATAAAATATATATTATATCTTTTTTAGATCTTTAATCGAGAGATGAATAAATATTCGATTTTCCATTAAGATCGGTACGGTGATGTAAGTAAGGTCTAATACACTGCGTCACTTTTGCATTTATTATTTTAATTCGGATGCATTATTTTCCTTTTATCATTACAAATATAAATGACGCACGTGACGTGACAACGAACAAACATTAATTTAAGTTTTCTGATATAATATGTCTATTAAAATAGATCAAAACTTAATAATTTTTAAATTCACGTGCCTCTTATTAAATCTGTTTAGCGGGATGATTAAAGCTTTTCTAACGTATATCTTTGAATTAAGCCTTTTACGTGGCGTTACGGATAACATAGTTTATTTGACAGCAGACAGTTAGGGCGCGGCGCCGCAAACAGCTGCCAAGATCGTTGGTAGATATTAGAATTGAGCCATAATTTCAGACGACATCTTCAACTAATGTGTAATAACAACATGGCAGCACGCTTCAGTGGTGACATGTGCTCTTCATTGTCTCTCTATGATTTATCTCTTTGTAAATACTCTAGTTTAGTTCTTCTTACTCTCTTCATCTATTTGTCAATTCTAATGTCAATAATAACGTGTTTGTTTTAACGGCCTAATTTTTGGCATTATTAGTCGGATTTAAATAATTATATTTACGGATACAGAGAGACTACTCATGTAATTTTTGTAATGGTGGATTTAAACCAGTCATTACTTATCACGTATTTATTTAGCTATCTACAATACGAACCACAACTGCGGATTACCAAAAAACTCTGTGGCATTTGGTTATGCTTGATAGAATGGCGATTTTATGTAATATTAATTTGCCTGGTTGTTTTTATGAACTTTTGCATATAACGTGGTTCATGAATATTATGGTTTAACGTGAAACATATAATAAGAGTTCTAATTGATTATTTTAATAGCATTTAGCTATGCTTAGTAAATTATACTAAGAAACAGTTGAAAAAGATATCCTGCCGGTCCCATATCTTTTTCAACTGTTTCTTAGTATATGATAAGAGTGTTCTAAAATATAGTGTTTGCAACTGTTTTTAATTAATATACTTGATGAAATATTAAAATAAATTGAAATACTGGTGAAAGTGCTGTTTAAATATATGCTTATAATTCTAAGTTCTAGACAAATCATTTATTTTTAAGTAAAAATTATATTAACCTAATTATATAAACCTGGTGCATCAAAATATATGTTGTTTAAATCTGGGTAAGCAACTAGAACTGGAATTATTCATGAAATCTGAAAATATTAGTATAATGTGTGTTACTGAGCATTGGCTTAAGGGGCATCAGCTCATGTTTAATTTCAGCAACCACCAGGTTGGTAGTTCATTCTGCAGGGCCAACACAATACATGGGGGGTCCCTAATTTTACTTAATAAGAAACTTAAATTTAAAGAACGGAAAGATATTGTGTCCCTCTCTGTAGAATGTTCCATAGAACTCTCCTGTGTACAATTAGAGCAGTTCATTATTATATGCGTATATAAACCTCCCTCCGCAGACCTTAATTTATTTTTAGAAATCATGGATGAAGCCCTATGCAGAGTAAATAATTTGGGTAAAACAATTTTAGTCTGTGGAGATTTTAATATTAATATTCTAGTTAATACAACTGCATCATGTCAAATTTTGAGTCTTTTTAAATCCCATAATTTAATAAACTTATTTATGGAGCCTACTAGAATAAGTGCCACCACGGCTACATGCTTAGACAATATTTATACAGATATTAGTCCAACTCACAGAAGTATTATTAATAAACTAGATTCTGATCATTCTGGGCAAATGATAAGTTTTAAAATAAAAAGTAAAAATGTAGTTAGGAAAAAAATTACTTCTGTACCAGTAACAGCTAGTCGCTTTGAACGTATGAGAGTTAACCTAGCTAATAACTTACCTTTCTTAGATAATGACATAGAGCCTAATGTAATGTATAATTCGTTTTTTGATTCATTTCTTCGCGATTTTAACTCAATATTTACTTCCAAGGAGATTACTGTTACTAGTAGTCCTGTCTTTGGTGACTGGGCAACCGCAGGTATCCATAAGAGTAGGCAAACATTGTACATTTTATACTATGAAAGACAATTTAATAGCAGTGAAGAGTTTAAAGAACATGTCAAATCATACTCGAAGATTTTTAAACGCGTTTGTAAAATTGCCAAATCTACATTTATTAAATCTAAAATCAAAAACAGTAGTAATAAAATTAAAGCCACATGGAAGGTTATTAATGAAGAGACTGGGAAGGTTAGATCAAAAAATTCAGACTTTAAGTTAAGTATCAATGGTCAAGTAACCAAGTCAGATTTAGAAGTTGCCAGTGCTTTTGAAGGATTTTTTACTGCTTTTCCTGTCTCTCTAACTAGTGCTTTAGGCTCTTCCTCCTCCGTTGCCGAGTCGTTACTTAAAGATAATGTGCCTGAGTTTTACAATAATTTCGATTTTCACCATGTTAATTTGTCAGATTTTAAAGCTGCGTTTAAATCAATTAATATTAAGAAAACGGCTGATCTATGGGGCATTTCTGTACATATTATAAATTCGTTGATTGACATTATTGCACCTGATTTAATCGTGATATTTAATAGATGTATTAATTGTGGTGTGTTTCCTGACTTAATGAAATTAAGTAAAGTCATTCCTTTGTTTAAATCAGGTAGTACATTAGACCCCACAAACTTCAGACCAATATCGGTGCTACCTACGTTTAGTAAAATTTTTGAAAAATTAATTCTCGCGCAGTTACTTAAATATTTTAATGAAAACAATCTGTTGCACACTAAACAATTCGGTTTCACTCGCGGACGGTCAACATGTGATGCTGGGGTAAAATTACTGGAATGCATATTTGAGGCTTGGGAAGAGTCGCGGGATGCCTATGGGGTGTTTTGTGACTTATCTAAGGCTTTTGATTGTGTGCAGCATGAAACTCTAGTCAAGAAGTTACACCACTACGGTATAAGAGGCATCGCTCTGGATCTTCTTACTTCATATCTAAGCGATAGGATTCAGAGAGTAGATGTCAATGGAAAGCGTTCGCATGGATCAGCTGTAGCAATGGGGGTGCCACAAGGCTCTATTTTAGGGCCTTTCCTGTTTCTCTTGTATATTAATGATTTACCTCATCTTGTTAAGGATAATCATGAGATAGTATTGTTTGCGGATGACACTTCTTTAGTTTTTAAGGTAAAAAGACAACAATCAGTAATTGACGATGTAAACAATGCTTTATCAAAGATAGTGAACTGGTTTAGTGCTAATAACTTGCTTTTAAATGGTAGTAAAACAAAATATATTAGATTTTTTACAAAAAATGTTAAGCAAGTCAAAACTAGTGTGGTGATGGACAATGAGGAATTGGAAATGGTCAATAAGGTTGTCTTTCTTGGTATAACATTAGACTCTAAATTACAATGGGGCCCACATATAGAAACGTTGTCTGGTAGACTCAGCTCAGCAGCTTACGCCGTAAAAACAATTCGTCAACTGACCGATGTTGACACTGCGCGTTTAGTTTATTTTAGCTATTTTCACAGTATAATGTCATATGGTTTATTGCTTTGGGGTAGTGCCGCGGATATAGATTCAATATTTGTGCTCCAGAAACGAGCTATTCGAGCTATCTATATGATGAGTCCCAAGGAGACACTAAGAAATAAATTTAAAGAGATACATATTATGACGTTACATTCTCAATACATTTACGAAAATTTAATGTACGTTCACAAAAACCAAACGAAATTTAAGAAAAATAGTGATCTCCATAAATTAAATCTAAGGAACAAAAACAAACTCGCTGTGCCCACTACTAGGCTCCATAAAATCTCTAACTCGTTTCCAGGTCAATGTATACGCTTTTACAATAAACTTCCTTTAGACGCAATAGAATTATCGATAGGTAAATTTAAAAAATATGTTAAAACTAAATTATGTCAAAAAGCTTACTATAGTATTTCAGACTACATAAATGATAATAGTATTTGGAAATGAATTGCTCTTCTTATGTGATTTTTTTATGTACTTTTATATTGTTATATTTTTCATTTTAAAAGATGGTGCACATGAGTTTCTCACCAGCTCTTCTCATAATGCAATACCCATCGGAGCTGGTACTTAGATTGATTTTAATTCGATTCTAAACAGTTTGATTAAAATTAATCTGAGCCCCGGTTATTCAAATCATTGTAATTAGTATAATTTAGTATTATTTATTATTTACTTTTATATCATTTTTTGTAATGTTTTGACGTGTTCAAGCGCCTCCTGGGGCCTATGAAAATAAATGATTTGAATTTTGAATTTTGAATTTTAACTGAGCACCTGCTTCCATTTTCCACGCTGCAAACTTCAGCCGTTTTTACAGTGAGCTTATTTTTGAAAGGAATAAAAATCTCGGTCGTATTTAATATTCATTCCGGATCTCTCATAATTACATTCAGTAGATTGCCTGCTTAATGAACTTAAAAGAAATTCAAACGTTGCTAGAATAGATATTTTGAGTTGAGATACTATTTTAATAAAAGAAAATCTTATTATGGCTTTTTGAAAATTATTATATATATATTACTATTTAAAATGTGACCATTTGTCAAAGTATGGTACAAAGCTGCTATATAATACAAATTAATACTGTGATTAATTTGATTGATAACTTATTTAAAACCACCTAATCGCGTAATTTCATAACATGTCTGTACAGATAAAACTTTTTGGATCAAAAATGTAATTAATTTCAGCACCTAGTTTTAGTGTTATAGCAACACGCCTTAAAAACATTTCAATAAAATCTCACTCCACAAAACATAAAAAATAGTAGTAAAACCAGCAAAGCTCCATACAGCGTTTTTGAACCGAGTAAATCAATCGCAAGTTTTTGTAGGAGTCAAATCGCAAAAAGCGGGCAACGGTCTTTGCCAACAAATCCGGTATGCAAAGAGCTCTAAAAATAAAAATATGTTCCTCCTGGGGTTTGTTGGCGAAATATTTGTTTACACAAAAACAGCTGCATTCTAAACTTTTTTTAATAAAAAAAAGTACAAGCAACTGAACACGTAGAATGTTTGTTGGTGTTAATTCACTAGAGAGTATGTACAGAGACTACAGCGACGGGTCCTACGTAGAGTAGTGCAAAAACACATCTTTGAGATAGGTTGCTTTCTTCTGTCTCGTTCAAACATTAAATAATAAAAAAAAAATATTTCTCAACTTACACACAACGCCATCTGGTCCCAAACTAAGCAGAGCTTGTACTATGGGTACTAGAATAACTAATACTAATACATAAATACTTTTTTTTTGTACGTATATACTTATTATTAAAACCAACGTGGGGCGAAGACATTATTTTTTCGAAACTAGTCGGCATATCCCGGCTAAAATAACGTGAGTAACTCGTTATAATAATAATACATACTTATTATACATAGAAACAAGCAGACTAAGACAAACCCCCATGTTCATGCACACAAAGATTTGTCTTAAGTGAGAATCGAACCCGCGACCTGAATGAGAGATAGAGATCTAAAACTGGCTTGAACGTTGAGGGCCGGTAAAGTTGGCTTTAAAGTGGTCTATCTCAAAATTGTGTTTCTGCATTTGCAGTCTACGAAGGACCCGACGACCGAGTACTACAGTATTTGCATGCACTCACTGCACACGACATTCTACAAACTGCAAGACCATTGGTACTGAGATTTGTTCTCACTTTGCTCTTCTTTGAGAGTCTATAGAGTCTTGCTTTTGCACTTCATTATTTAACATCAGTTTTCGAATTGGCCACCACAAAGCAAAATGCTTTGTGGTCGTCTAATTCGAGTTAGATTCAAGAGCGAATTCGGGTTATAAAGAATTTTTAATATTAGAATAAGACAATATCTTACGCAATATAGTATATCTTGGTCCATGCAGCCTCGATGGTCTGGTGGTTAGCGTATGCGCCTATCACTGCGAGGTATCAGGTTCGATGCCCGAATCGGGCAAATTGTTATTTGTGATCTTTCCGTCAGGAAATTCACAATAGCAGCACGGAGTTGGAATTGTGCCTGGTGGATGGCAATAGGCTCGCTCTTTTTCCAATGGGACCTAAATATAACAGGTGAAATGTGGGTATTGGACACCTCTCTCACAACCTTCTGGGTTATAAAGGCCTGATGTTATGATATGTATATTATCTCATTTCTATCAGCTCATAATAAATTGAACAACAAGAATATTTGAGAAATAAAATCATTTCTGACCAATATAAATTTATACTGATCACAAACATATTAAACTTGTTATAAGTAATTGTTTAGAAACTGCCATATAATACCGCAGGCTAAGTCGAAACTTTGGCATCAACACACGCCGCCATAACAACAAACAAGGGTACAACTGCGGTGAGCAACAACCCTTCCCAACTTTGACCACAAGTGACACAACTTGCCAACTGCCTACATACAATATGTATGCGTATGTTGTGAATTTACACGCCAGTCGTGCTTTTATGCTGTGACTAAAATGATCTAGTATCTTTTTTGTTACAAGGAACTCTTATAGTTTCGCTATGAACGTCTGCCTGTCAGATTGCCTCAATGTTAGAAGTACAGAGATAATTCTTTAAATATAGGCACCTTAAGGTCGTTTACTGTATTCTAATATTCACGTCTCACCTCATCTGTGTATCACTAGGAAGTTATACACAGATGAGGTGAGACGTAAATATTACTTCAGTATTTTTTTGCATTTTTTGTAATCTTCTTCTTCGTCGTGTCGATGGCTGAGTCAAATTTTATTGGCCCAATAAATGGCCACTGTTATGGCGGTCGGCGTTCATGAGCGCCTCCCTTGTGCAGGTGGTAGGGCATTTTGGACAATCAGTAAGGTGGTCAAGGTTTTGACTTGCCATCGTCGCCCAGGGTGCGCCGGTCGTATGGAATTGTTGTGTACGTCACTCGGGGAGGCTCCTTTCATTTTTTGTAATTAAAATCGGTTTCTTTTATGAAAACTTATTTTGTTTAATTATTTTTGAGAATCAAAACTTTAAGTTCACCAGAATTACCATGTTCATGATTATAATACGAAAATTTAGTCAAAGATTCCATTTCAATTAACACTTTTTAGACGGTCAAAGTGAAGTATAAAAAGTACAAAGAATAGATAGCAACATTGCGGTGCACTACGAAAAAGAAACGCGTACAAGCTGGATGTTAGTTTAGGTTCATTAGTTGTTGCAAACTTGGTATAACAGCAGAGCTGCCGGGCTACTACTCTTGCAATTTTACAATTTACCGAGTTCTCTCGTACACTGTGTACCTACTGCAATAAAACATGTTTCAACTAAAATAAATAGATTTAACTGTACTTCATCGTTATATTTGAAGGCTGTAGAGTGTAAAGCTGTATTAGATTTGTTATCGACGAAGCTCAGCAGGAGTTGTGAAAACCGGCCAAGTGCGTGTCGGGCCACGCGCAGTAGGGTTCCGTAGCTAGTCGTAACAACATATTTCGACTTAAAAGGGATTTACTATCTGTATTAAACAAGTAACATCTTCATACAAGTAATTACTTTCAAAGGTTTTTGTAATTTGCACGAATTATTTTAAGTAACTGCATTTTACACTTTGGACCCCTATTCCTCTTTAACTAATGAAGTGAACTTATCCGCTATAGTTTTTCTTTAAAGTTCATTACATGTACTACCGACACAATATTTTTCAGATTTTGGGATCCAGTAGTTTAGCTTTTAGAGGGGGGGGGGGACGCTCGACTCGAACAAAAATTTGCTCTTTAAAGTTAATTATCTCGCAAACGGATCTCTAAATCAAAAAACTGTATTGGCAACCCCTAAACGTTTTTAAAAGTTCTATCTAACAATACCCCACACTATGGGGTAGGCGACAAAAAAAAAACATCCCTACTTTACATGTAGGGGAGCTACCCGAAAAAAAAATATTTTTCCAAATTTTATTAGGTAGTAGTGGTATACTATGAGGATCTCGTATCGAATAGAATAAATTTCCGTGCATTTAGCCGTTTCTGCCATACCTATTAAACAAATTTAGGCCCCATAGTTTTGTCACTGTCCGTGGTGCCTACACTCTTTCCATATAGACACTTTGTTTATATTTGGCATTACTCAGTCTCCCGCTTTGCTTTGGAGGGAAGTAAAGATACATACTTTCCAACTCCAACTATATACTTCTGATTAAATTCGTTGCGGGTTCCAAGATAATTTTAACTCTTCCTGGGATTGCCCGTGTGTCATGCACGGTGCCTTTCAGTTGGTTACCGCTGTAGATCCTGGCGTCACAGTAGTCACAGTGGTGGGCGTGCGGGTGGGATTATATCCCGTTAAAGAGCTCAGCGTAAATCAACTGTATTGTGTAACTGCATCATACTCATTACTTTTATTTTAATAAAGTCAGTGCATCATTAGCATTCAAGCAAGGCGGTTTTATTGATCATCCTAAGCCCATTAGCAAATCATCTTTACGACGTATGTGTTAGAGAGTATCAGCAGCCCCTACATCAACGGTTTATATATTAAAATACATAAGCCATAAGCCTTATCAATATTGCTCCCTCAACATTAATTTAATTGTACTGAAACATAAAGCAAAGTTTAGTGCCAAAACAATCTCACTGACTTACCAATTCTATAGCAGGATTATTTGCACTTGCCGACCGGTGAACAACTCTATTTGAGGTGAGCGACTCAATTCCAACAAACTAACTTTACCGTTTGTATTACGGTGAGATGCAATTACTCCTCTTGCTGTTGTTTTAAAGTTTGGCAAAATATTGGACTAAGGACTAGTTTTACTAGTTGTGGGTAAGTCTTCGGTAATTCGGATCTTCTTTGACAGAGAACATGTCAAAATGTAAGGCATTTTGAAAATTAACTGCTATGAAATTTTTCGTCGGATCTTTTTTGACAGATGAAATGTCAAAATGTTTAGGTTTAAAAAAAAACTTGCATGTAATTTTTCAAAACTTTATTAGGGACTGGTAGAATTGGCCATTTTAACCTTTTCATAAAACTAAAATTATGAAACATTTTAGTAATAAAGTAGTTTGTCTTTTACTTTCAAACCCGATTCGTTAATAAAATGAAACTGATAAAATACTTTTTGATTAAAACATGTTAAACCAAAAGGTAAATAATCCCAAATTTTATGATTTGCAGACTTATTCCTTACAGTTTTATCATCAGAGATTAAGCTATTGAAGAAAAGAGGTCTGATATTTTTCGAATACTTCACCTGAATATAAAGGGAAAATATGTAAAATAGGCGGCAGAACCGGTTAAATCTAGTTCAAGAAATGTCAGTGCACCGGTAGATAAATTCCTCCTTTGTCTAGTGGAAGGAGATTTATGGGTTTAAATACTAAGGATAAGAAAAATCAACCAGCTTTTTTAAATTTGGTTTGTATTCCAAATTCGCAATACGATAGAACCTTTTATCACTTGTATTTTAATTGCGACAAGGACACAATGCGCGTTTTCATTGCCTCTTTAAACGTCAAAATAGTAAATTAACACTCAAGCTCACAAGCTCACATTACATAATTCTTTTTCTTCTTCGTTGTGTCGATGACTGAGTCAAATTTTATTTTGACTTGCCATCGTGGTGAAAGGATTAGCCAATTCGCTTTGGAGAACTTGCGATTTGCCCAGGGTGCGTCGGACGACGTAGGGAATCGTTGTGTACGTCACTCGGGGAGGCTCCTTTCATGCATTTCATAACATAATTTAATTTAAAAGTTACAGAAAAACCCAACACTTCGTTTTGGCTGACCCAGGAATTGAATCTCAGACCTCTGCGTGTTAGTGGCATACGCTAGCCGCAAGAACACATAGGTAGACAGTCTCTATGTTTATACTTACTGAAAATAGTCTTGGTGTAACGGTGAGTGGCTTTTGTCCAAGGGCGTGCAAGGGTGCGCTTCTTTCAACCGATTGAATCACTTCCAAGTGAACGATTTTATCGACACAACACAAAATAAAGAACTTTGTATCTCTAAAATAAAGTGCAAATAGTTTCAACAGTAACACAGTACAGTAAGTACCTATAAATTTAATACTAATAATGTAGGAATGTAAGTTGAGTAGAATGAAACGTGATTGAATGATGAGTGAGTGTGAAGGAATGAATGAGTGAGACAGACGAAGCATGGAAGAATTAGACATAGGACGACATAGGAAGCACGCTGTATCGAGCCAATGAAAAATAAAGTGATTAAGATTATATCAGCACCCAGGATTTCATTTAAACCGATCCCCGGCACAAGTATTTACTACAAAATTGGGGGCTCGTCCGGGATCGGTCAAACGAAGTGATACGAAGAAATTTTTACGACGCACGGGCCGCAGAGGACGCCACGAGGAGCGGCCATTTTTCCGACGAAAATCCGAAGTAACGACGTACGATGGACTCAAGAACGAATAAGGCGTCTGCAGCGGTGCCTGCGGCGGCGCCGGCGCCACCGGCGACGCCAACGTGCACCGGCGCACCAGCGTCGGTGTTTGGGCTCACAGAAGGGCTCGTCGAGAAGTTCAGCGGTGACGATAAAGCCTACTCGTCGAGCAAGTGGGCACAAGATATCGAAGACAACGCGGAGATATTCAAATGGACGCCGCAGCAGACATTGATTGTGGCTCGCCGTTCACTCACGGGCACGGCGGAGCTATGGTTAAGGTCCGAGAAAACCTACAAAACGTACGAAGAACTGACTCTGCAAACTCTCTACAGACTCTCTACAGACTCTGCAAACATCAAAGATATGCATGAACTGATGTCTCGGCGTAAGAGAACCAAGGGCGAAACATTTTACCAATATATGTTGCACATGAAGGAGCTCGCGCGGCGCGCGAAATTTCCTGACTATATTGCCATTCAATATATCGTTGATGGCATCGAGGATTACGAAAGTAACAAGGCAGTATTGTACGGCGTGACGACGTTTCCAGCGTTCAAGGAAAAGCTAGCTATCTACGAAAAAATGAAGTCCAAAACCGGCGAGCGCGGGAAAAGTGAGAGGTCAAGAGGTCATTCAAAATCGGCGGAGACTACTTCGGCGGCGCATGCGTCTGGATCGGCGCCGAGGCGTTGTTTTAGCTGTGGTGATATTGGGCATGAGGCTGGTATGTGTAAAAACGGATTAAAGTGTTTCGGTTGTAATCAGTTCGGACATATTCGCAATCAGTGCCCTGTGAATCCAGTGAAAACTACGGCCGCGGCATCAAATCATTCAAACTCCAAGATGGCGCCAGGCAGTGGCGCGAGCACCGCGAGCGGTCGTCGAAGCGAGCCGAGAACGCACGACGGAACCGGAAAAGGCGGACCCAAGCGACCGGCGGCCATGTTTGGAACGGTGAACGAAGAAAACGAATGTGGCGCTGTCGGCGGGAACATAGTGAACGAAACTTCAATGTCAGATGTCAACACTGTCAGAGTGACAGCGATGAGTTACGAGGACCGAAGTTTGAACAATCCGAACGTAAACAAATGTGTTCGTAAACCGGTTAAAGACATTAAAATTAATAATAAAGTTTTTCAAGCTCTTGTAGACTCAGGTAGTGATGTGAATTTGCTATCTTTGTCGTTTTTGCCAATTTTAAACGCGGAAATAGTTAATGAAACATTAACTTTGTCTGGCTTAGGCCGTAGTAAGATACAGTCGCGAGGCAGTATCTCTGCTGAACTCGTGATTGATAACCAGTGTTTTAGTAATGTAGTTTTTCATTTTGTGTCACCAGAGGTGATGCCTTACGATGTAATAATAGGTCAGGAGTTTCTGGGTCGTGTCACTGTGATAATGAACGAAGGCGATACTAAGTTCTTTCCTATTGGTTTTTGTGAATGGGTAGGTCAAATTGAATGTTTTTCAGGATGTGTAGCAGTCAATGTTGACCACATTCAGGACTCCATGGTCAAGGATGAAGTAGTACAATGTGTAGAGGAATATAAGCCATTGTATCGGGAGGAAGCCCCAATACAACTTCAAATTGTGTTAAAGGATGACATTCCAGTGCGACAACGTCCCAGAAGGCTGTCACTTATGGAGCAACAGGTAGTCGAAGATCAAATAGAGGAATGGCTAGACAAAGGCATCATTAGGGTGAGTTTTTCAGATTATTGCAGTCCCTTAGTACTTGTAAAGAAAAAGGATGGTTTGACTAGGGTATGTGTTGATTATAGGCAGATCAACAAGAAAATTATTAAGGATGAATTTCCACTTCCGGTAATTGATGATTTAATTGATAAATTGCAGGCAGCTAAAGTGTATAGTGTACTTGATTTGAAAAATGGCTTCTTTCATTTGAAGGTGAGCGAGGAATCTATTAAGTACACATCATTTGTTACTCATCATGGGCAGTTTGAATTTTTACGTGCCCCATTTGGTTTGTCCATCTGCCCCAAAACTTTTATGCGATTTGTAAGCATAATATTCAGAGATCTGATATCACGATGAATTTTAATGATATTTATCGATGACATCATAATTCCAGCGTTAAATGAAGTTGAAGCTGTAGCAAGACTGAAGCAAGTACTAAAAGTTGCAGCAGATTATGGCTTGGAAATAAACTGGAAGAAAGCAAACCTACTTCAGCGTGAAATTGAGTACTTGGGACATAGAGTGAAGGACGGGGAAGTTCAACCAAGTACAGACACTAGAAGTCTCAAGCACTTGCATAGCTTTGTTGGATTGACAAGCTATTTTAGAAAGTATATTGAAAATTATGCTGCTGTTGCAAAGCCATTGACCGATTTGTTAAAGAAGAACACAGAATTTGTATTTGAAGATAAGGAAAGAATAGCTTTTGAAACTTTGAAGAATAAATTAGCTAGTGGACCTGTTCTGAAAATTTTTAATTCAAACTTAAAAACTGAATTGCATACGGATGCTTCAGGCATAGCATTGGCTGCTATACTCATGCAACACCATCCAGGGTCAGGCTTACACCCAGTGCATTACATGAGCAGAAGGACTACTGATATTCAGAGCCGGTACTCAAGCTATGAGTTGGAAGCATTAGCCATTATTGAAGGTATAAAGAAATTTAGACATTACCTTTATGGTAATCCATTCAAGATTGTCACGGACTGTAAGGCTTTTGAATTAACGCTTAAGAAGAAAGACTTGTCAGCAAAGGTAGCCCGGTGGGTTCTTATGCTCAGTGAATATGATTTCGAAGTGGAACACAGAGCTGGTTCTAGGATGCAGCATGCTGATGCTCTGAGTCGCATACCAACAGTGGCAGTAGTTACCACTCTCCAGGAGAGTCTACGCCAATCACAGGACCAGGATGAAGGGGTAAAAGCTATTAAGGAGATTTTGAGAGGAGGAAGTCCTTATGAAGATTATTGGCTAGAGAATGGAGTGTTATTCAAGAGTGAGAATAAGCTGTTGGTAGTGCCAAGAAGTCTGGAGAAGGAAATCATTAATAGAGTACACAGTAAGGGCCACTTCGGCAAGTCTAAGATGAAAGATTTACTGAATAAGGAATACTACTTTAAGGATATGGATAAGAAGATTCATGAGTTTCTTTTAAGTTGTATTCCCTGTTTGCTAGCAACAAGGAAAGAGGGAAAACAAGAAGGATTTTTGAATCCCATAGAGAAAGAGGGGGTTCCCTTTGATACATTGCATTTAGACCACATTGGTCCACTTACGGAGACTAAAAAACAATACAACTATATTCTTACTGTGATAGATGGTTTCACAAAATTTGTATGGCTGTTTCCGACGAAATCTACTTCATCATCAGAGATGTTAAGCAAGATCAAAATTCACCAACAAATATTTGGAAACCCCCGAAGATTTATCACAGATAGGGGAACGGCATTTACAAGTAATGAGTTTAAGAGTTATTGTGAAGAAGAAAAAATATGTCATGTGAAGATTACTACAGGGGTGCCGCGTGGAAATGGACAGGTGGAGAGAGTACATCGTATTCTCATCCCAGTTTTGACAAAATTGTGTTTGGAGAATCCTGCAGTTTGGTACAAGCAGGTAAGCAGTGTGCAGAGAGCACTAAATGCTACTTTCCAGAGAAGTATTAACACCACACCCTTTGAATTACTGATGGGAGTAAAAATTAAAAGTAAGGAAGATCTAGAAATTCTTCAACTGTTGCAGGAAGAAAATACACTACAATATGATGAAAATAGAGAGAAACTTAGACAGCAGGCAAAGGAACAGATCTTAAAAGTTCAAGAAGAAAATAAGAAACAATTTGATAGAAAAAGAAAAGGGAGTTCAGAGTACAGGGAGGGTGATTTGGTGGCTATCAAGAGGACTCAGTTTGGTCCAGGTTTGAAACTCAAACCCAAATACCTAGGCCCCTATAGAGTGGTGAAGTGCAAGCGCAATGATCGCTATGATGTGGAGAAGCTTGACAGTTCTGTTGAGGGTCCAAATCGCTCATCTAGTTCAGCTGACCAGATGAAAAAGTGGCCGGAGTCTAGTAACCCAGAGATGCTGGATGACTAGAAGTGTTCATACTAGTATGTATCAATTACACTTCATTAATATGTTGTTTTCTTTTTTATCTATCTTTGTTCATTATCACGGTGCCATGGTTTAGGGCTATCTGTACCTAAACAACATAATAGTTGTGTGTAGGTTATTTAAACTTTTATCTATTGTTCGCCAGGACTTAGTTTTATATTATGTAGAGATGTTGTATGTTAAACTCAAACCTTAAACTAATTCATAAGTTCAAATATTCAGATGTATTTGTATTTCTTATTTTGTTATTACCTGATGTAGTTCTGTATAATAACCACTTTACTGATGAAAGGAGGTTATCAGCTATTTACTGATAAGTGTTAATTTTTATAACTTTTTGTATAAGTTTAGTAACAATGTTACCTATTGTGTACCAGTTAGTCATAACTTACTTTTGGTTATTATAAGGATGTCATAGAATTTAAGATTTTGGTATATGTCTGAGGACAGACATGAGTGCAGGACGGCCGAATGTAGGAATGTAAGTTGAGTAGAATGAAACGTGATTGAATGATGAGTGAGTGTGAAGGAATGAATGAGTGAGACAGACGAAGCATGGAAGAATTAGACATAGGACGACATAGGAAGCACGCTGTATCGAGCCAATGAAAAATAAAGTGATTAAGATTATATCAGCACCCAGGATTTCATTTAAACCGATCCCCGGCACAAGTATTTACTACAATAATAATAATTTATTTGGCACACAAAAAATACAGTATGTACATAGTAGGACACTTAAGTTAGGTACAAAAGAAATCAAAATATAATGTTCTGCTGGTACTTAAAATAGGAAATCCTGTGCTATAAGTCCAGTTTCACAATTATGTTGAATACAAATAGGAATACCTACTCAATATAAAAAGTTAGTAAATTTAAATTTTTAGATTAAAGAATTAAGAATTTAGTAAACCTCTAAAGTCTATAAACGTGTTGTCTTATGTGTGTTGCCTGAATGGTGTAAGCGAGTGTGTTTGCGCGTGTGATGTGAATATGTGTGTGTGTGTGAGTTTGTTTGTGTGTGTATTTGGGCGATTGGGAAAGTTGTAAGTGACTACTATATTATATGTATGTATGAAATGTATATAATATGAATACGTATACGTAGTTCCCTACATAAGTTGACCTATAACTACCTATAACTTTGAATATCAGATTGGTCATTAAGATGACGTTGTAAAATGTAAATTATTTTAGCCTCATCGCGGTTTTACCCGCTTTAGACGTTATTGCTCTGTACCTACGAGCTATACCGTGAACTTAAAATAGTTTTTATGGCATATCTTACCCATCATGCAAAATTATCGAAATTCGATCAACTGTGCCAGAGAATGGCTAGTTTAAACAATTATAAATTTAACAAAAATAAAATCGAATCAGCAGCCTAATCGAATGTTTTTTTCTACTAGTGTTCACTATCCGTGATATTCGCAGCACAGTGGCTACAAACCAACGCACAAACCAACGCACCAACGACTGCCCATAACTTTGCTCATTACTTACTTGTCCATCCTAAGGTTGCCTGTAAGAAATTGCTTATAGCGATAAGGCCGCCCATTGTGCAACATAATTTTTAAGTGCATTTATTTACAGCATAAACTTCTTTGTTAATATTGGTGTACAATAAAGATTACTCTATCTCTACCTGTCTACAAAATACTTTTTCAGCTACGTGCAGCCATTGCGCTACAATAATCACGTATTTGTAGAATACTATAGGGTTTAGGTTAATCGCTTAATAAATTAGCATGGATTTTTCATTCGTGTCAACCAAGCCGAATTGTAGACGATCGATTTTTGCCGCGAAACGAAACCGCTACGTCCTCACTGACTAACTTGAACTGACTAACTAAAAGCCAAACAATTATTTAGTTCCTAAATCACCAACTATATTGGTTGTTTCGTGGGGAAGAAATCGGAATAACTATTATGTTCCTAATTTAACAACTATTTCGTTGTAAAGTTAGGAAGTAATATGCATGAGCCTTATGTTCCAAACATAACAACTTTAGTTGAATCAAATACAACGTGCGGCTTCAGTCACTCATTATATAAATGAGTACTGAAACCAAATCTATGTAAACTAATAAGCGAAAGCCTGGCATCTTGTCACACAACATCAATGTCGCTGATTGCGCCGCTCACTAATCGTGTTAGCGCTCAAGTCAAATATATTACATCCACTATATCAAATATGCCACATTAACTTATACGGTGGGTGCACTCTGACTGGCAGATACTTCATTTGCCGAAGCTTTTATCGCATAAAGTTCTTGGCATCATCTTTTTAGGATGATTATTCTTAAGCCAAAAATTGGTGTAATTAATCATTGACAGAATGTTTGTATGTCCGAATTAACAATTGCATAGTATTAAGTAGCAGAATTCTAAATCGCATACTTCCTTTTGGCATAGCTAGGATTATGCATATTTTCATATGCTAGCTGTATGCATGCTGCTTGCTTTATGCATGCATACTTCTTGCTTGTTGCATGCTTGGAACACACATATTTAAGTTATTTAGTAAAGTATTTTTCATGTTATACCGTTAGAAAGAGAATAGACAAGAGAGTGATCTCTTTTTCTTTTTTTAAAATAGCGATATAAAGTTAACTCTTAATAACTTTTTTCATGTTTTGAAAAGTCTGCAACTCAGCACCAAATTTACTAACTCAGCCATGGTTTGATTGCTGACTTATTAATTTAGAAGGTCATGTAGTTTTTAAGAGGCGAATAATGATATAAAAATAACTCAGTTTAATAAGCATCCATTGTTAATTACCACTATGGTTTTGTAATTTTAAACTTTATAGTATTAGAGACAAAAACTTTATTGCGGGTGCATGAAATGTTGTTTTCCGACGTTGCTCGTTATAAATGTAGTTTTGGACATAATTATTAGGTACATTACTATTAAAGTACTACATTACGTTAAACAACGGTTGGCATATTGGTTAAAGCGGTCGCTCTCCGCTTTCAACTGTGCTGGTGTTGTGGGGGTCCCTACACGGGACAAATATTTATGTGATCCACAAAGATTTGTTCTGACTCAGAGTGTGATTTGTATGTGTGGAAGACTACGGGCGTCGTTTTATAAAAAAAATAAAATTATAAAAATATATAAATATAAGTAATATAAGTGTATTAAACATTATAATCCATTCAGTAATTTGCGGCGTGAAAGAATAACAAACACACATAATTATATCACAAACTTTCGCATTTATTAGTTGTATGCTTGTATTAATTTGCCTCCATTTCCAAATCAGCGAGCCCACAACCGTACTGTTAGAGAACTTAATAAAAACGTTCCAGTACACAGTTTTAAATGAGAAAAGTTCGTAACACAGTCCAAACGTATTTTGAACTAAACTGGCTTCGGCCATTCCCTAACGTGTTTGCACAGCAACAACTTTCGACTACTCACTTCTCTATCAGAAAATTCAAAACAGTCCGGTTGGTTTTTCCTTTGAGGTACAAGATTTTGATATTAATTGACTGAATTTAAAACAATAATAAAGAAAGTCAATAAGTATTTCACGAAACGGTTAAAACTTTCTATCACCTTCAAATGTTTTAGCAACTTTGATTTTCTTCGAAAGCTCATAAAAAGTGAGCTCAAAAATATTATGATGCAATTCAGGGACGATTTACGATTAATCTATAGGTAGGCCTAATATCTTGTCAAAAATGTATTTATAAAATTATAGAAAAGCTCAAAGAAATAAGCATTTTAGTCACGCGTTCAAAACGCTGCGCCACTATTGGTGCCAACCAAACAGAATTTCTAACATTTATCGGATGTGAAATTATGCAACACGTTCTCGGCATATTGCAGTTGCGTCGAGAGCTGCGGTGGCTCTCGACAAGCGATAGTGAGAACTACGCTGCCAATCCGAGCCGAGATATTGACAATATCTGCAGGTTCGGATAGTCGACAGACGTATTGCATGATATTGATCTGTAGTAAACTCTCGTTCTAAATATTTAAAAACACGTTTTTTAATAACACTTATGTAGTTGTAGTTTATTACTATGCGACGACCATTCATAAAATTAAAAGAGCAGATAGCTATAAATTTGTATTAAAACATGACCGGCGCTGTTTATTACTACAATATTTTCACAGCCAGATTTCAAAAATATGACATAGTTATTTTATTTCTTTATTATTTGTCACATTTTTTTTTGGTTTTTGTGCATATTTCGCCAACAACAATCGCCATATTGGTTTGAATACGTCCTTTGGCTATCCGAACATTCTGTATATTTCAAACATCGCACCGATTTAAGTAAAATAGCTCTCTTAAAACAAGAAGCTCAGAAAATATTTTGAAGGTAGTCATTAATTATCTTGATATGAGAACCTCGTTAATAAATCTGGGTAAAGTGCCAGCTATGTGTTATACCCGAGATTACCAAAGCACCCGAGTGTATAGGCTTTTAAATTAAGGATGTTTGCGCCGCTGTGCCACCGTGGTTTAAATATTACAAGGGTCCAATTTAATAAGAGGCAGATAGGACGCTCTAACAGCTGCCAAGGCCGATGTTGAGATGAAATTAACCTATAATTTTATTCTAGACGGGCATTTTGGCTAACGTGTAATATAGGTTGAGCTGGTAACTCGCTCCGGCAGTAATACCTTTCTAAATTCTCTCTTTGGTTTATTGTGTTTCTCAATAAATGGCTAATTTAGAAATAAATGGAATCAGAAATCTCTAAGCCAACTTACCAAAACGTTGATGCTTATGACTCTTAATTTTAAACCTACTATAAAGCTATTAACTTTAGAGGGTGCATGAAAGGAGCCTCCCCGAGTGACGTACACAACGATTCCCTACGTCCGGCGCACCCTGGGCAATTCGCGAGTTCTCCAAAGCGAATTGCCTAATCCTTTCACCACGATATGGCAAGTCAAAATAAAATTTGACTCAGCCATCGACACGGCGAAGAAGAAGAAGAATTAACTTTATTGCTTCGTCCACAAGAGTACAACATATTTAATTGTTTTTGATGGTAGTTCATCATCTGCCGAGGCGATTTCCAATTACATTAGGGTCGATTTTTTGTCTAACGTAGTGGTATTTTTCTATATTTGCAAAGCTAATGGACTAATGGACGACTGGATGGCGGCGTGGGTACACTACCCACGCCGCCATCCTGCCTGCGACGCCGAGGTCGCGGGTTTGTTTCCCGCTTAAGACAAATCTTTGTGTGCATGAACATGGGGGTTTGTCTTAGTCTGGGTGTTTCTATGTATTATAAGTATTTATTTACAAAACAAAAGTATATATGTATTCGTATCAGTTATTCTAGTACCCATAGTATTAGCTCTGCTTAGTTTGGGACTAGATGGCGTTGTGTGTAAGTTGTGAAATATTTAAAGAAAGAAAATGTTGTAGCCGATTGCTAATAGCTACCCGCACAAAAATATAATTGGCACTATTTCGCACATTGACTGGATTTTGAGTTGCTTTTAATATTGACGATAATATTGTAGGTGTGGCGGATCCAATAAGCGCCTGTAGTTTTACGCTAGCGATCGTCAGCTCTCGCCGCTCGCATCACTTATTCAGCAATCAATGCGGACCACGGCTAAGGATTACCACAGAAATATTGTGTGCGCAGAGTTCTGGTTAGTGGCCGACCCAAATTTATTTATCTGTTATCATCAACGTCAAAATCAGGTTTTTAAAATATATTATACGAAATAAGTGCTTTTTAAGAATTTGTACATTACATCACGCCTATAAAACCCAGAAGGGTGTGGCAAAGGTGTACCATACCCACATTTCACCTGTTATGTTTAGGTCCAATGGTATATGGCCGCAAATCCAACTCCGTGCTGCTAGTGTGAATTTTCTTACAGAAGGTTGACAAATAACACTTTGCCCGACCCAGGAATCGAACCCGAGACCTCGAGGTGAGAGGCGCATACGTTAACCACTTGACCATCGAAGCAGTTAAGAATATGTACATTACATTTAATTTACCTTATTACAGTAGTTATTTATTAAAGTTAAAGTAAATTAAAAGCACAAGGTATCCCAGAGACGGCAAAAGAGACCGGGGTCGCCCACCTAGAAGATGGCGAGACGACATTATGGCTACAGCTGGAGTTACGTGGACTACCAAAGCCCAAAATAGACACGACTGGCATGCGATGAAGGAGGCTTTTGTCCTTAAGTGGATTCCCCCTTAATTTAAAATTTAGTTTTATAATTTTTTAGTTTATAGTTTTTACATTTATAGTCAAAAATTCATATTCTTTTTAGTTTTAGTTTGTAATTTTCATTTTTTTTATTTTTATTTACCTACTATTTTGTAAAAAATTCTTTAGTGAGATAATTAAAGGCAATTTTTGTTTTATTTTAAATTAAAAGCATTAACATTATAAAGTAGCTATTCTGCAAACTCATATCTTAGTTAGGTTGAAAAAGGATTTTTTATTCCATTAAAGACTTTTTTAAGAAAAGCGCTTGTCGTTTTTGCCATTATGAAAAAATCTTGTGAATTGAAAAATCCCCCGTGTAACATTAGATTTCTTTGTTATAATAGTAATAGTTTAAAAATAATATATAATATACTAGTAATAGTATACATAAAATAAGTCATAAATTGTTAGCATATACCTATATAATATAAACTAAGTTATGAAACATTTGCATACCTGTACTATAGGTGAAATATGTCTTGAACTATATAATACATTGTAAGAACTATGTTTGTACCATATTTCAAGCAAATAAATGATGATTTGATTAGATTAGTATATTTGTCTTTTTGGTATGGATTGAGTAATGCGTTTTCAACATTCAAATTAATAAAAGGTACTGTGTATATGTAGGGTTTATGTTTCGGTGTGCCCTTAGCGTTGTTTCCCCACAGTAATAACAGCCAGATAGCCAGTCATAACGTATCTGTGTTTGTCGACACACTGCACCCTTTATGAGTTCAGCGTCCCGGAAACCAATACAAAATGTCCGGATGTGTGGGCGAGTGAGTAACGTCAACTGTTACACCAATTTATTGTATTTTTAGAAAGACCCTAATGGAGAAAATTCTTATCAATAAATAGTATCAACTAATTCATGCTGTTTTATAAAAAAAATATAGGTATAGAAATATTTCCTGTATCTATCTATCTTCTATCTTCTATACCTATATATATAAAAATGAAAGGCTGTTCGTTAGACTCGCTAAAACTCGAGAACAGCTGGACCAATTTCACTAATTTTGGTCTTGAATTATTTGTAATAGCCCAGAGAAGGTTTAAAAGATAAATAAATATGGAAGTTGTTTACTATCTATCAGATTATTTTTATATGGATTGATAACATACCGAGCATTTTTTTTATTAATAACGGATACCTTTTGTTTAGATTTCTTTTTATTCATAATAATCAGTATTATATACATTAATTTTGCGTAGCTTTTACAGTTATAGTTATATTAAGTTACATTAATATAAATTATTGATTCATTTTGTTTGTTATAAAAGTTGTTTATACAAAAGTTTTGGTCTTATATTTATCGATTGAGGCGATACGAAGTCTGCCGGGTCAACTAGTCACAAATATATATTTAACACAGTAAGCATACACACAGTCAGAAAAAATCTTTAGCAATACCTGCTTTATACATAACTAGCTTTTGCCCACGGCTTTGCTCGCGATTAAAAGTTGTCGTAAGTTGAGTTATTATTATAAATAAATACCCAATAAAAGTATTTCTTTGTAAACAAAATTTGAAGTCTTCCCTTCAGGTGCCAACAAAACCAGATCTCGAGGCGAACTTTCTCTCTCTACTAAAACTTTGGTCGAGCAGAAAAATGCGCCGGTCAATTTCAAAACAATCAGGCATTCTTAGGGTCGGACCAAACGGCACATTATAATTATTATGAAAATCTTCAAAAAATACATGAAAACGTGAAATTGAATTTAACATTAAATTTAAAAAAAAGTTACTGTATAAATCAAAATCATGTTTAACATAATAAAACACATGCATAAAGAAACTAAAATTTCCAACTAAAAAGAAATCGTAAAAAATTAAGAACATAAATGATATCAGAAAAGATCAAATAATGCAAAACGTACATAAATATTTTTATTACATAAATAATAAAAAAAATAAATAAAAAAAAAACCTATTGCTAAAAATTAAAGCGAACATTAAAAAAGTAATAAATACAATAATATCTATCACTGAACAAATAAATTCTAAGTAAAAATATCACGACGGTTCATCCATTCGCGAGTTACGATGCCACAGACAGACTTACACACACATACAGACACGTCTAACTAATAACACCTAGTCGGTTTTATGTAGGGGGTTAAATTGAATGTCGGTAAGAATGTCTAAATGTTTTGGAATTGACCGTGGCAAAAAGTCACTCGTGTAGAAAGGCCCTTATACCACGGTCAATTCCAAAACATTTAGACATTCTTACCGACATTCAATTTTTAACCCCCTACATAAAACCGACTAGGTGTTATTAGTTAGACGTGTCTGTATGTGTGTGTAAGTCTGTCTGTGGCATCGTAACTCGCGAATGGATGAACCGTCGTGATATTTTTACTTAGAATTTATTTGTTCAGTGATAGATATTATTGTATTTATTACTTTTTTAATGTTCGCTTTAATTTTTAGCAATAGGTTTTTTTTTTATTTATTTTTTTTATTATTTATGTAATAAAAATATTTATGTACGTTTTGCATTATTTGATCTTTTCTGATATCATTTATGTTCTTAATTTTTTACGATTTCTTTTTAGTTGGAAATTTTAGTTTCTTTATGCATGTGTTTTATTATGTTAAACATGATTTTGATTTATACAGTAACTTTTTTTTAAATTTAATGTTAAATTCAATTTCACGTTTTCATGTATTTTTTGAAGATTTTCATAATAATTATAATGTGCCGTTTGGTCCGACCCTAAGAATGCCTGATTGTTTTGAAATTGACCGGCGCATTTTTCTGCTCGACCAAAGTTTTAGTAGAGAGAGAAAGTTCGCCTCGAGATCTGGTTTTGTTGGCACCTGAAGGGAAGACTTCAAATTTTGTTTACAAAGAAATACTTTTATTGGGTATTTATTTATAATAATAACTCAACTTACGACAACTTTTAATCGCGAGCAAAGCCGTGGGCAAAAGCTAGTTATGTATAAAGCAGGTATTGCTAAAGATTTTTTCTGACTGTGTGTATGCTTACTGTGTTAAATATATATTTGTGACTAGTTGACCCGGCAGACTTCGTATCGCCTCAATCGATAAATATAAGACCAAAACTTTTGTATAAACAACTTTTATAACAAACAAAATGAATCAATAATTTATATTAATGTAACTTAATATAACTATAACTGTAAAAGCTACGCAAAATTAATGTATATAATACTGATTATTATGAATAAAAAGAAATCTAAACAAAAGGTATCCGTTATTAATAAAAAAAATGCTCGGTATGTTATCAATCCATATAAAAATAATCTGATAGATAGTAAACAACTTCCATATTTATTTATCTTTTAAACCTTCTCTGGGCTATTACAAATAATTCAAGACCAAAATTAGTGAAATTGGTCCAGCTGTTCTCGAGTTTTAGCGAGTCTAACGAACAGCCTTTCATTTTTATATATATAGGTATAGAAGATAGAAGATAGATAGATACAGGAAATATTTCTATACCTATATTTTTTTTATAAAACAGCATGAATTAGTTGATACTATTTATTGATAAGAATTTTCTCCATTAGGGTCTTTCTAAAAATACAATAAATTGGTGTAACAGTTGACGTTACTCACTCGCCCACACATCCGGACATTTTGTATTGGTTTCCGGGACGCTGAACTCATAAAGGGTGCAGTGTGTCGACAAACACAGATACGTTATGACTGGCTATCTGGCTGTTATTACTGTGGGGAAACAACGCTAAGGGCACACCGAAACATAAACCCTACATATACACAGTACCTTTTATTAATTTGAATGTTGAAAACGCATTACTCAATCCATACCAAAAAGACAAATATACTAATCTAATCAAATCATCATTTATTTGCTTGAAATATGGTACAAACATAGTTCTTACAATGTATTATATAGTTCAAGACATATTTCACCTATAGTACAGGTATGCAAATGTTTCATAACTTAGTTTATATTATATAGGTATATGCTAACAATTTATGACTTATTTTATGTATACTATTACTAGTATATTATATATTATTTTTAAACTATTACTATTATAACAAAGAAATCTAATGTTACACGGGGGATTTTTCAATTCACAAGATTTTTTCATAATGGCAAAAACGACAAGCGCTTTTCTTAAAAAAGTCTTTAATGGAATAAAAAATCCTTTTTCAACCTAACTAAGATATGAGTTTGCAGAATAGCTACTTTATAATGTTAATGCTTTTAATTTAAAATAAAACAAAAATTGCCTTTAATTATCTCACTAAAGAATTTTTTACAAAATAGTAGGTAAATAAAAATAAAAAAAATGAAAATTACAAACTAAAACTAAAAAGAATATGAATTTTTGACTATAAATGTAAAAACTATAAACTAAAAAATTATAAAACTAAATTTTAAATTAAGGGGGAATCCACTTAAGGACAAAAGCCTCCTTCATCGCATGCCAGTCGTGTCTATTTTGGGCTTTGGTAGTCCACGTAACTCCAGCTGTAGCCATAATGTCGTCTCGCCATCTTCTAGGTGGGCGACCCCGGTCTCTTTTGCAAATGAGAGCGCTATCGCGGATTACTGCCACTACCAAACTCGTAACAAGCGCCGCTCAAACCAACCTAATTATAATTAACTTTGGTTCTCGACACATTTCCCAATTACAAAGGCCTGTTTAATTGAAGTGGGGAAGGAATTAAGAACACTAATGGTTGGTGGAGTATTCACAAGTAATATTGTGAGTCGTACTCGAATTTGTATAAAATAATTGTGTTTTGTCTGTCTTTTGCTGTATCTTGCACAATAAATTTTTACAAAGTATTATATTAGTCTTTTTTCATTGCAAAAAATAAATTGTGGTCTCTTAAATAAAATAAAGAGTCAATTTAAGGGTGTAAACGACACGGTCTATCGAATAATAAACGATTATTGTATCCACATTGTACATTGGCTACTTTAACTGAATAAAAAAATGGTGCGGGGCGCTACATGCCAATATATTTTTCAAGCCTCATTGTCTATGCCTATTTTGTGAAATGTTATGACATGTAGTTTGATGCAATTCAAATAAAACTAAGGTAATAAAACCTTTAATCCGATCTTAAATAGCAAAAAAAATCTTTAATTATGAAAAGTTAATAGAAAAACCTTCATATACTTATCACTTTTTACACTTCACATACTTTGTTTGTAAATTGAAGAGAAATTACACGTTTAAATTAGTCTCTATATAATATGTAGGGACCAATTTAAACATAAATCATTAAAGTTTAATGCTAGTGTGAAAAAGGCACAATACAATAATTTTTGTACAACATTATAAAAGCGCGCTACATTATTCCGTTATTATACATCCCACGTTCCAACATTAACAGGAAACAGTTCATAAATCAATCTTTGTTTTGTTGCAAACTGTTTGCTGCGGTTGAAATGATTTAGCCGCAGTCCGCAACACATTCTGCGGTGGATGTGATGCTAAAAAACAAAAAGTATACGCACGCGATACATTGCTGCCTGCTATGTTGTGGATAACGTGTTGTGAAACATTGTGATAAAAGTAATTTTTTTTTTATACTACGCCCACAGCGAACGGTCATGTAGTCCACCTGATGGTAAATGGAGAACAGCCCATGGACATCAAAAATCCACAAAAGCAGATTATAGATGCGTCGCTGCAGCTGAGGACTCTGACTGCAGTGTTATGCCTCATGTGCCAGTAATTTCAGGACTTGATCTCACCACCAAACCGGAACACAGTAATGGAAGCACTACTATTTGGCGGCAGGTTAAAGGTGAGACGGTGGTGCTGCCGCCCTCGAGCTCATTTACAAGAGCTCTACCACCAGTTCAGTGATGGCAAGAATATTTGTACAAAAATATAGTTTTACTCTGAACTGCCTCGTTGGTATGGTGGTTGACGCGACTTCTCACCACGAGATCCGCGGTTTGGTCAAAAGTATTATTTGGCTATTTTTCTGTCAGGCGATTCTCAATAGCATCACGGAGTTGTTATTGTGCCACCCTCACCCCCTATCATATAGTATCTAAATTTGGGAATTTCCAGGCGTAAAGTTCACTAATAACACTTTGCCCGAGCAAGGAATCGAACCCGAGACCTCGGGGTGAGAGGCGCATACGCTAACCACTAGACCAACGAGGCAGTTGATTTTAATGCATGTTAATAGGAAACAAAGAAGTGCAGTCTCAAAATATTTTTTATTTCATAAAAAACTCAATTGGCAACAGTATCTAACTCAGATAAATTTTATTTTGGTAATTTTTTTTGTTGAAGAGTTTTCGTTTACAATATTTAATCTATTGAAAGAATATATTTTTTTCGCAACCTATAATGACGCCCAATGCTGAGCAAAGGTCTCCTCCAGACTTTCACACAATCATCCATTTTATCCCGGCTGTCTTGACTAGGTCGTCGGTCCATCTGGTAGGAGGCCGGCCCACACTGCGTCTTCCAGTTCGCGGTCGCCACTCGAGAACCTTTCTTCCCCATCGGTTGTCAGTTCTACGAGCAATATGGCCTGCCCATTGCCACTTACGCTTGCTTATGGTCTGAGCTATGTCAGTGACCCGAGTTCTTCTGCGGATTTCTTCGTTCCGAATCCTATCGCGCAGAGAGATACCTAACATAGCTCGTTCCATAGCTCGCTGTGCGACTTTGAGCTTCTTTACGAGGCCATAACGAAAGAATATATAATATATAAAAAAACGACTGTATTTTTATATTTGGCTTGTACCCAGCTCCTTTAAAATAAGCTCACTGAAACCTGCGTAAAGGCGCCCCATGTAAAAAATGGAAACAGGTGCAAAGCTAATTTAATTTTCATTCGTACATTAAAAAAATATGGCAACAAATATACCAAAATACAGAAAATAAGTTGATAATAATTACTTTAACTAAACGTAGAATACAGTCGTGTTGTTTTGGATGCTAATTAAACGGACTTCTTTTTTAATAGCACTATTCGTCTATCAAAATATACATAGCCTAATAACCTTACGTATACCGTGACTTTGTAATTTTGATGGTTATATATTAATTGTTTTTACCCGCCCGCCAAGGAAGGTTTTTTGTTTTTTTACATTATCTTCTTCTCTTCTTCGTCGTGTCGATGGCTGAGTCAAAATTTATTTTGACTTGCCATCGTGGTGAAAGGATTAGTCAATTCGCTTTGGAGAATTCGCGAATTGCCAAGGGTGCGCCGGACGTAGGGAATCGTTGTGTACGTCACTCGGGGAGGCTCCTTTCATGCACCCCATCCATTTTACATTATACTAAATGGGTTCTCCACTGGCTTAATTAACCCGATCGATCATTCGATGCAGCGACACGGACGACTAACAAAGACAAATCGAACCATTTTCAATCCCATTAAGTATTCATTCGAGAGCTTTCAAGCGGTAATAGCTGGAGCTGGAAGTCGATCTCATAACCGATTCTTGACACAGAAACTTTTGACTTTGATGTAATCGAAGTTCATAAGAGTTAGTAGTTCATAATATAAAGTAAAGATGATAAAACTTAGAACTTTTGGGACTATACCTGAAACTGAATCATCTTCCTGATTTTTTACTGTAAATTTAATATCTATATATATAAAAGGCTTTGTCCTGACTGACTTAGTATCAACGCACAGCCTAAACCATAGGTCGTAGCGACTTGAAATTTGAAAGGGTGTATTCTTTACAAGATTTTATCGTGCAATAAGAAAGGATTTTTGAAAATTCGGCCTCTAACAGGGTGAAAAGTGGGACGAAAGTTTGTATGGAAAAGCATTTGTAGTAATTATGAGGCTCGATCAATTTCAAAAATGGAATTTTGTTGAGCAATCGTGTGACAATGAGATGTTGACATGAAGTTTCATAAAAAAAGGATTTTATGTCAGTGTAAACTTTTTAATTGTCATTTCGGCCTCTTTAGATATCTAAGAAGTAATTGTTTTGTTTAGTAGAAACCAACTTTAATGTAATGGAAGATGTGTGATTAAAAAATATTTAAATAGGGTTAAAACTATCATTTTGATGTGCTAAGTCAGGTGGCAAACATGCCCAAGGTTTAGCTGATGGTAAGTTAGGTCATCAACTGCGCAAATTATACAACATACACTTTTGACGGATGGACTAATTAATATTAAATATAATCTACAATAAAGCCCGACACGTGCGTTTATTTAAGTTTGACGATGGCGAAGGTCTTACTAGGCCTGAATCATCGGTATTCTCCATTAAAATAGTGCAGTGTTAACATAATAAGATGCGTTTTTTGGGAAACAAAAAAGGCACCGCGCCGCCCCAGCCTCACTGCCGGCAGCGGTGTGGCGGTCAGCGTTCAGATTATATAACTCCGACAGAACGTGCGTTCACTCACATAACAAAATGGTCAGTCAATGAGATGAGCCGACGAATACGTTTCAAATTATGAAAAAAAAGGTCATAATTATATAAAAAAAAAATAGAATAAATTCAAATCCGTGGTATAAGGGCCCTTATACCACGGATTTGAATTTATTCTATTTTTTTTTTATATAATTATGACCTTTTTTTTCATAATTTGAAACGTATTCGTCGGCTCATCTCATTGACTGACCATTTTGTTATGTGAGTGAACGCACGTTCTGTCGGAGTTATATAATCTGAACGCTGACCGCCACACCGCTGCCGGCAGTGAGGCTGGGGCGGCGCGGTGCCTTTTTTGTTTCCCAAAAAACGCATCTTATTATGTTAACACTGCACTATTTTAATGGAGAATACCGATGATTCAGGCCTAGTAAGACCTTCGCCATCGTCAAACTTAAATAAACGCACGTGTCGGGCTTTATTGTAGATTATATTTAATATTAATTAGTCCATCCGTCAAAAGTGTATGTTGTATAATTTGCGCAGTTGATGACCTAACTTACCATCAGCTAAACCTTGGGCATGTTTGCCACCTGACTTAGCACATCAAAATGATAGTTTTAACCCTATTTAAATATTTTTTTATCACACATCTTCCATTACATTAAAGTTGGTTTCTACTAAACAAAACAATTACTTCTTAGATATCTAAAGAGGCCGAAATGACAATTAAAAAGTTTACACTGACATAAAATCCTTTTTTTATGAAACTTCATGTCAACATCTCATTGTCACACGATTGCTCAACAAAATTCCATTTTTGAAATTGATCGAGCCTCATAATTACTACAAATGCTTTTCCATACAAACTTTCGTCCCACTTTTCACCCTGTTAGAGGCCGAATTTTCAAAAATCCTTTCTTATTGCACGATAAAATCTTGTAAAGAATACACCCTTTCAAATTTCAAGTCGCTACGACCTATGGTTTAGGCTGTGCGTTGATACTAAGTCAGTCAGGACAAAGCCTTTTATATATATAGATATTAAATTTACAGTAAAAAATCAGGAAGATGATTCAGTTTCAGGTATAGTCCCAAAAGTTCTAAGTTTTATCATCTTTACTTTATATTATGAACTACTAACTCTTATGAACTTCGATTACATCAAAGTCAAAAGTTTCTGTGTCAAGAATCGGTTATGAGATCGACTTCCAGCTCCAGCTATTACCGCTTGAAAGCTCTCGAATGAATACTTAATGGGATTGAAAATGGTTCGATTTGTCTTTGTTAGTCGTCCGTGTCGCTGCATCGAATGATCGATCGGGTTAATTAAGCCAGTGGAGAACCCATTTAGTATAATGTAAAATGGATGGGGTGCATGAAAGGAGCCTCCCCGAGTGACGTACACAACGATTCCCTACGTCCGGCGCACCCTTGGCAATTCGCGAATTCTCCAAAGCGAATTGACTAATCCTTTCACCACGATGGCAAGTCAAAATAAATTTTGACTCAGCCATCGACACGACGAAGAAGAGAAGAAGATAATGTAAAAAAACAAAAAACCTTCCTTGGCGGGCGGGTAAAAACAATTAATATATAACCATCAAAATTACAAAGTCACGGTATACGTAAGGTTATTAGGCTATGTATATTTTGATAGACGAATAGTGCTATTAAAAAAGAAGTCCGTTTAATTAGCATCCAAAACAACACGACTGTATTCTACGTTTAGTTAAAGTAATTATTATCAACTTATTTTCTGTATTTTGGTATATTTGTTGCCATATTTTTTTAATGTACGAATGAAAATTAAATTAGCTTTGCACCTGTTTCCATTTTTACATGGGGCGCCTTTACGCAGGTTTCAGTGAGCTTATTTTAAAGGAGCTGGGTACAAGCCAAATATAA
This sequence comes from Hypena proboscidalis, assembly GCA_905147285.1. Lineage (NCBI taxonomy): Eukaryota > Metazoa > Arthropoda > Insecta > Lepidoptera > Erebidae > Hypena > Hypena proboscidalis. Next base: position 8,232,776 of record LR990147.1, read on the forward strand.
AAATACAGTCGTTTTTTTATATATTATATATTCTTTCGTTATGGCCTCGTAAAGAAGCTCAAAGTCGCACAGCGAGCTATGGAACGAGCTATGTTAGGTATCTCTCTGCGCGATAGGATTCGGAACGAAGAAATCCGCAGAAGAACTCGGGTCACTGACATAGCTCAGACCATAAGCAAGCGTAAGTGGCAATGGGCAGGCCATATTGCTCGTAGAACTGACAACCGATGGGGAAGAAAGGTTCTCGAGTGGCGACCGCGAACTGGAAGACGCAGTGTGGGCCGGCCTCCTACCAGATGGACCGACGACCTAGTCAAGACAGCCGGGATAAAATGGATGATTGTGTGAAAGTCTGGAGGAGACCTTTGCTCAGCATTGGGCGTCATTATAGGTTGCGAAAAAAATATATTCTTTCAATAGATTAAATATTGTAAACGAAAACTCTTCAACAAAAAAAATTACCAAAATAAAATTTATCTGAGTTAGATACTGTTGCCAATTGAGTTTTTTATGAAATAAAAAATATTTTGAGACTGCACTTCTTTGTTTCCTATTAACATGCATTAAAATCAACTGCCTCGTTGGTCTAGTGGTTAGCGTATGCGCCTCTCACCCCGAGGTCTCGGGTTCGATTCCTTGCTCGGGCAAAGTGTTATTAGTGAACTTTACGCCTGGAAATTCCCAAATTTAGATACTATATGATAGGGGGTGAGGGTGGCACAATAACAACTCCGTGATGCTATTGAGAATCGCCTGACAGAAAAATAGCCAAATAATACTTTTGACCAAACCGCGGATCTCGTGGTGAGAAGTCGCGTCAACCACCATACCAACGAGGCAGTTCAGAGTAAAACTATATTTTTGTACAAATATTCTTGCCATCACTGAACTGGTGGTAGAGCTCTTGTAAATGAGCTCGAGGGCGGCAGCACCACCGTCTCACCTTTAACCTGCCGCCAAATAGTAGTGCTTCCATTACTGTGTTCCGGTTTGGTGGTGAGATCAAGTCCTGAAATTACTGGCACATGAGGCATAACACTGCAGTCAGAGTCCTCAGCTGCAGCGACGCATCTATAATCTGCTTTTGTGGATTTTTGATGTCCATGGGCTGTTCTCCATTTACCATCAGGTGGACTACATGACCGTTCGCTGTGGGCGTAGTATAAAAAAAAAATTACTTTTATCACAATGTTTCACAACACGTTATCCACAACATAGCAGGCAGCAATGTATCGCGTGCGTATACTTTTTGTTTTTTAGCATCACATCCACCGCAGAATGTGTTGCGGACTGCGGCTAAATCATTTCAACCGCAGCAAACAGTTTGCAACAAAACAAAGATTGATTTATGAACTGTTTCCTGTTAATGTTGGAACGTGGGATGTATAATAACGGAATAATGTAGCGCGCTTTTATAATGTTGTACAAAAATTATTGTATTGTGCCTTTTTCACACTAGCATTAAACTTTAATGATTTATGTTTAAATTGGTCCCTACATATTATATAGAGACTAATTTAAACGTGTAATTTCTCTTCAATTTACAAACAAAGTATGTGAAGTGTAAAAAGTGATAAGTATATGAAGGTTTTTCTATTAACTTTTCATAATTAAAGATTTTTTTTGCTATTTAAGATCGGATTAAAGGTTTTATTACCTTAGTTTTATTTGAATTGCATCAAACTACATGTCATAACATTTCACAAAATAGGCATAGACAATGAGGCTTGAAAAATATATTGGCATGTAGCGCCCCGCACCATTTTTTTATTCAGTTAAAGTAGCCAATGTACAATGTGGATACAATAATCGTTTATTATTCGATAGACCGTGTCGTTTACACCCTTAAATTGACTCTTTATTTTATTTAAGAGACCACAATTTATTTTTTGCAATGAAAAAAGACTAATATAATACTTTGTAAAAATTTATTGTGCAAGATACAGCAAAAGACAGACAAAACACAATTATTTTATACAAATTCGAGTACGACTCACAATATTACTTGTGAATACTCCACCAACCATTAGTGTTCTTAATTCCTTCCCCACTTCAATTAAACAGGCCTTTGTAATTGGGAAATGTGTCGAGAACCAAAGTTAATTATAATTAGGTTGGTTTGAGCGGCGCTTGTTACGAGTTTGGTAGTGGCAGTAATCCGCGATAGCGCTCTCATTTGCCGATGGTCTGCGAACATTATCTTGGCGAACTTATACACAATATACACTGATTGTTCGAATAGCAACAACAATCTCATATTGAGAATGATTTCGTTTTTTGAAAAAAGGACAAAGCAAACTTACGCAGTAGGTAATTGTTTATTTTAAAGCCAACATTACCTTTATACAGCTTTAAAGCAAGATGATCTACCCTGCATAAACTACAAAACTACTGATTAATTATTGATTTTATATATTTTTTTTATTGTTGGGGGACAAGACTTTAATTAAGGAATGAGTGAAAATCCTTGTGAGAGACCTGGTCCCGAAAAAGGGTAATTATTTCATAAACAGTCATGGTAAATTTTATTTCACCTACGTTTCAAATTCAAATTCAAATTCAAATTCAAATTCAAATCATTTATTTTCATAGGCCCCAGGAGGCGCTTGAACACGTCAAAACATTACAAAAAATGATATAAAAGTAAATCCTTACTAATATTATAAAGGCGAAAGTTTGTAAGTATGAATGTATGGATGTATGGATGTTTGTTACTCTTTCACGCCAAAACTACCGGGTCGATTTCGATGAAATTTTGCACACATGTAGCTTATAGTCTGGATTAACATATAGGCTACTTTTAATTGACATACCACGCGGGCGGAGCCGCGGGCGGAAGCTAGTAATAAATAATAATAAATTATACTAATTACAATGATTTGAATAACCGGGGCTCAGATTAATTTTAATCAAACTGTTTAGAATCGAATTAAAATCAATCTAAGTACCAGCTCCGATGGGTATTGCATTATGAGAAGAGCTGGTGAGAAACTCATGTGCACCATCTTTTAAGTTTGAAGGAATAAAATAAAAATGCTACATAGAGCAGCACTTACGCTCTTTCAAGTTAAATACGCCATACGTGAAATACGTGGGGCAGCTCTAACTCGATGAATAAAACGTGTGCCAGCGTACTCACATCACATAACATTTCACTGTCGTACTATTTATTTTATTTCAATAGATCTACTTCTAGTTTTTCGTTGAAATAATATTTTTGTACTGAGCTAAGCACTCCCTTGAATATACAAATAGACATACACAAGAGAGAACACTTTGTCACGTTCATCGGATTATAGTATCAGCATATTCACAAGTCTATAAGCACAAATATAACGTTTTTTAATTTATTTAAATATTTCAAAACGCTATCTAGTCCCAAACTAAGCAGAATTTGTACTACGAGTATTAGGATAACTGATACTAATTATATGATTAAGTTATCTTTACTATGTGGTTACAGTAAACATATTTATTTATTTTAAAAGTTAGATATTTAAGAATTGAATTTTGAATTGAATTAAACCGATTCAACGTCCGTGCATCACAGGGTTCTTCATTGAAAAACAGTGTTACAAAGCTATTATGCTGAATAAACACTATTTGTTGTTCGTCTTTGTCTTTTTTTCGTTTTTTTCGCCAGTATATTGTGATGTGATAATATGCAGTATGTATACCGATTTTTCACAATAGTAACATATTTTTCTTTCTTTCTTTCTTCATATATAATATATACTTTTATTTAATAAATACATTCTTATGACATATATAAACACCCAGACTAAGACAAAACTCCATGTAGACAAATATTTGTCTTAAACGGGAATCGAACCCGCGACATCGGCATCGCAGGCAGGTGCACTACCCCCTCCACAATCGGGTCGTCTGTTATTTCGAACTAGCTTTCATCCACGGCGCCGCCCACGTGGTAGGTCGTTAAAACGATCTCGACACCTTTTCATCAAGATGCGTCCCATAGTTTCTAAAACTACAGTAACAATATTGATCTTCCTATTGAGTAAAAAGAAAAACAAAGCAAACAATTAAAATATTCCTTTATAATTGGCGATTTTTATGAAAAAATTTAAACGGATTTTTTTATGTATTTTTTATTTGTATTAATCGAAGTAATCACCCATGCAATCAATGCATATTTGCCAACGCATGGCAGTTTATTGATGCCTTTCTTAAAGAAATCAGCTGGACGGGAGGCAACAAATTCTTCAAAGGCATTTTGTACTGCCTCTCGGGTATTGATTTTTTTTCCCGCCAAGAAAATATCCAAATTCTGAAAAAAGAATTCTAATGTTAGCATAGATTTCGTTACAATTATCTCAAATAGATACATGGCACGTGTGACATTTCTACTATAATTCCGTGCACGGAGCAAATATGCATCTGTGTGCCGTCTATGTCCCGAGGCGAACATGAAATTAAACCACAGGACTGCAATGCAATCTACCTTCAACTGCGATACACCGACACTATGGTTCGATATTGCATTGGTACAGGGCTGGAACTTACACGTATTTCATGGGCAATGTTATTAGCTTTTGTCTGGTGAAAGACTGACATAAATCATCAAATTTAATCACCATCTTTCATCACCGCCTGTCTGTACCACTGTATGGTGTCAACATTGTTAAGGCAGTGAAGCTATATCTAATGAAGTGTACTTACTCTCGAATGAACTTGCCGCAAATGTCATGGTACTGCTGCAATTCTTGCTTGTAAAGCAAAAAAGTTAAAAAAAAAAAGTGAAAAAATCATTTATTGCCACCAAACACATAAAAGTTACAGAAAGGAAAAAAATACATTGAATAATTTACAATAGAAAGATTAAAATGTTAAGATGTAGCAAAAGGAGAAGACTCGGCTATTGTTGCAGTGCGCAGCGAGCCACGACACCAGCAACGCGGATTTTCAGTCTTCCCCTTTATACTGCCTATGAAGTACAAAGGTATAATTAAGGCAAGTGTCCGCGTAGAATGAAGTTGAAGTACACGCGTAGGCCGTCGGCTTCTTCACGAACCAAGTTCAACCTGCAAGCACAAGATCTCAGGGGGTATATAACAATAGCTAGGCAATCACACTTCTACCAGTGTGAACTATCTAAAATTCTAAAGCAATCTAAAATATGCATATAGTTTTTTTTTAAACGACGACGCCCGCATTATGAATAATTCCTGTATAGCGGGGGTGTTCACAAAGCTTGATCTTGATGATTTGGTTGACCAAATTGCCTACACCAAATAATTGATTGATATCATACCGTTATGGCAATATTTCTTGAATATTTGGTTAAATCGCTCAGTTTCAAATTGGATAAGCGATGACATAAGTAATTTTACGATAAATTGCTCAAATTTGTCAGTCGATTAAACGTGTTAAATTCGAATACCGATGAGTGTCACAAAGTACTTACACATAGAAGTTTCATTCACATGGTTAAATACTATGTGTATGGCGTCAGCGTACCTCCTATTTGCTACATATTTACAATTAACGCAATAATATACTTTTTTATATTTTAGCTTTAGAACAAAACAGTTAACACAACAAGCGTGATTAAATCCCTAGATGTGTATTGCTGACTTAGATAAAGAACGAACATTCTGCAATGTATCTACTTTGTGTGTTCTGGCTAATGTCGATCGTTCTATCGGCATTTGTCATCGCTCACACCAATTCTAATGACGGAATTTATTGCAATAATCAATAATTTAATTTGGGCAATGTGTGCGTTTAATTTATTTGAGTATGAGTAGTATTTTAGGTAGCCAAGAAATAATAGTGATCTTTTATTTCAATTCTTAGGCTAACAACAAAAAAAAAACACTTTACAAATCTCGTGCTTTGTCTCTGCAAAGATCCGTTAAAAACTCCTAAAATTTACGATAAAGCGATTCAAACTTGAGTACTTAATCAAACTTGTAAACGACAAACAATCGGGAACCATTATTTCCTGTCCACCCAATTATTGATGCAATAAGACCATTGTAGCTGGTTTATTTATTAATAAAAACAAAAATTTTAATAAATTCATTTAAGAAACACCTAACGTATTAGATTGTTGTGGTGTTATTTATTACGTAACTGTTTTTTTTTTAATCTACAATCCTTATTTACTCGTATTCTACTGCACTTTTAGTAACAATGCAACCTGAAAATACCAAATATTCAAATTAAATATCAAAGTGGTTTTAATTAGTGAGTCAACTTCATCAAATTCGGAAGTGATATTTGGTGAGTAAATTATACGGTTAAAAGAGAAAGGGCTTGGAGCGAGTAATTAACGTATTGGTTTAAATGGCGTGGTAAATTAGACTTTATCAGAAATAGAGGATCGATTTCCATATTTCACTAATTTGTGACCGGTGACCGAGGCGTAATCAACACAAACAAATTAAATTGAAGGGACTGTTTTTAATGTCAAAATTACAATGTTTTTTTCAAGATGGTATTCTTATTTGCACGACAAACTTCGATAGCATCAAACTCAAAAGTTTTTGTCAAGAATAGGTCCACTGCCAGCTTCAGCATATTACCGCTTAAAAGCTCTCGAATGAAAACTTAATGGGCTTGAAAATGGTTCGATTTGTCTTTGTTAGTCGTACGTGTCGCTGCATCGAATGATCGATCAGGTTAATTAGGCCAGTGGAGAACGCTTTTAGTTTAATGTAAAAACATCACGACTCTGTACTACGTTGAGTTAAAGTACCAATCAGTTCAATATATTGTTGGGATTACTACATTTATTTAATCGTTTATATCGCAAACTACCTACTCTTATCAACTTCGATTACATCAAAGTCAAAAGTTTCTATGACAATAATCGGTTACTACTGCCAGCTCCAGTCCACCGCTTGCTAGTTCTCGAAAATATCTATATTTGAGGATAAAAATTCTCGCCATCGCTGAATGTACTTTTATCACAATGTTTCACAACACGTTATTTACAACATAGCAGGCAGCAATGTATCGCGTGCGTATACTTTTTTATTTTTTAGCACCACATCCACCACACAATGTGTTGCGGACTGCGGGTAAATCATTTCAACCGCAGCAAACAGTTTGCAACAAAACAAAGATTGATTTATGAACTGTTTCCTGTTAATGTTGGAACGTGGGATGTAAAATAATGGAATAATGTAGCGCGCTTTTATAATGTTGTACAGAAATTATTGTACAATTGTATTATCCTACAAATTGATAATTATGTATGTTAACATATTATACATTATAGAGACTAATTTAAACGTGTTATTTCACTTCAAATTACAAACAAAGTGTACGTTATGCGAGCAGTAATCTGGGTGATGTGGTTTTTTTGTACCCTCTTCAAAATTATATTTTTATTTTTTATATAAGTTCTAATTGATATGGATTACCTTAGTTTAAGATAAAAGATATTTATTGATTAAAAAGGACAACCATTACTTAAGCTAAAATATATAATCTAGGTAGGTATTTACAAGGGTATGTGTGTGCAGGTCAGTGATCCAATCAAAATTTGCATTTGCTTTCACTATTAGGTGATTTACGGTAAAATGGTATACTTCTAGCACTATTTAATTAGTTACTATGCAGTGAAAATAAGACACGAAAGTTAGTAAATATGTAATAACTATGATGCACCTACCAGTCAAAGGTCCACTCAGCACTCGCAAATATTACATCTAATAAATTAGATAAATAAAGTTAAGTACACTAGCAATGTATTAAAAAAAAACCGAATAATATAGCACTGTTGTTTATAACATGTACTTAACATACTGCAAGCGAGTTTCTGTTTTATAATAATGAATTTCGTTAAAAAAATAGGTAGTTGTCATAAGTTGAAATCGCACTACTTCCCGTAATAGTAAGATTACTGTTTTACGGGGGAATAGCCTCCTCACCCTATAAATAATTTAAATTATGTACCAAGATAAAGTTGAGTCATTTTATATCAACATAAAAACTAAATTGAATACTGAGTATTTTAGATATAGGTACCCACTACTATAAACATCAACAAGAATGCGTTGTTTTGGTAGTATACTCAAGTAATACAGCTGCTTTCTGGTACTGTAATGTAATTTCTTATTAATGTTAACAGTAAATAGTTAATTTAATTTATTCGCCATGAACCCACAAGGTTCTTGATAACTTTAGCATTGCATCATTAAAAAAAGTAGTTTAATTGCATCAGACCTGTCTATTTGGTTATGTAAAATAAAATGAGAGAATGTGGCTTGAAAAAATATACTGGCACCCCGCACCATATTATAAAAAAGCCAGTATCCAATGTACAATGTGGATACAATAATCGTTTATTATCCGATAGACCGTGTCGTTTACCCTCTTAAATGGACTCTTAATTTTATGTCTGGGACTGAGATACCACAATTTATTATTTGCAATGGAAAAACGGGTATTTAAATACCTATAGTATTTGTACTTGTACAGTTTGTGCAAGTAAGATGAAGCGTTCAGCCAGACCTGACACGTAATTAATTTTAGAACAATTTCGAGTACGACTCACAATATTACTTATGAATACTCCACCAACCATGAATGTGCTTACTTCGTTCCCCACTTCAATTAAACAAGGCTTTGTAATTGGGAAATGTGTTGAGAACCAAAGTTAATTATAATTAGGTTGGTTTGAGCGCGGCACTGTTACGAGTTTGGTAGTGGCAGGATCCAGGATAATGCTCTCATTTGACGATGGGCTGCGAACCTGACGTCAGAAAACTTAGATACTTACAGTTTGAATAATAATAATAATATAATAAAAAGCTTTATTGCACACCAAGGAAAAATAAATATACAGAAAAAAGAAGATATATAGTACAAATGGCGGTCTTATCGCAACTAAGGCAATCTCTTACAGACAACCATTGGATGGAAAGTAAGAAAGAGACACGAAAGGGAAGTTTAAGGTGTACTAGAGAGAATTAAGAACAAGGAAAGAACACACACTTATATACTTACATACAATGTATAAATTACATTGTGACAAAGCACTGGTTTAGTACAAAACACAATTTTTATCAACTTATTTTGTCGCGTTGTTGGGCAAAGTACTCCCTCAAAGCTTTCTAGGTACTCATTTATTCCATTGACATCCTGTATATTAAGTGCAACTTTTTTCTACATTCCATTCATCTATAAATTCAAATTCAAATTCAAATTCAAATCATTTATTTTCATAGGCCCCAGGAGGCGCTTGAACACGTCAAAACATTACAAAAAATGATATAAAAGTAAATCATAAATAATACTAAATTATACTAATTACAATGATTTGAATAACCGGGGCTCAGATTAATTTTAATCAAACTGTTTAGAATCGAATTAAAATCAATCTAAGTACCAGCTCCGATGGGTATTGCATTATGAGAAGAGCTGGTGAGAAACTCATGTGCACCATCTTTTAAAATGAAAAATATAACAATATAAAAGTACATAAAAAAAATCACATAAGAAGAGCAATTCATTTCCAAATACTATTATCATTTATGTAGTCTGAAATACTATAGTAAGCTTTTTGACATAGTTTAGTTTTAACATATTTTTTAAATTTACCTATCGATAATTCTATTGCGTCTAAAGGAAGTTTATTGTAAAAGCGTATACATTGACCTGGAAACGAGTTAGAGATTTTATGGAGCCTAGTAGTGGGCACAGCGAGTTTGTTTTTGTTCCTTAGATTTAATTTATGGAGATCACTATTTTTCTTAAATTTCGTTTGGTTTTTGTGAACGTACATTAAATTTTCGTAAATGTATTGAGAATGTAACGTCATAATATGTATCTCTTTAAATTTATTTCTTAGTGTCTCCTTGGGACTCATCATATAGATAGCTCGAATAGCTCGTTTCTGGAGCACAAATATTGAATCTATATCCACGGCACTACCCCAGAGCAATAAACCATATGACATTATACTGTGAAAATAGCTAAAATAAACTAAACGCGCAGTGTCAACATCGGTCAGTTGACGAATTGTTTTTACGGCGTAAGCTGCTGAGCTGAGTCTACCAGACAACGTTTCTATATGTGGGCCCCATTGTAATTTAGAGTCTAATGTTATACCAAGAAAGACAACCTTATTGACCATTTCCAATTCCTCATTGTCCATCACCACACTAGTTTTGACTTGCTTAACATTTTTTGTAAAAAATCTAATATATTTTGTTTTACTACCATATAAAAGCAAGTTATTAGCACTAAACCAGTTCACTATCTTTGATAAAGCATTGTTTACATCGTCAATTACTGATTGTTGTCTTTTTACCTTAAAAACTAAAGAAGTGTCATCCGCAAACAATACTATCTCATGATTATCCTTAACAAGATGAGGTAAATCATTAATATACAAGAGAAACAGGAAAGGCCCTAAAATAGAGCCTTGTGGCACCCCCATTGCTACAGCTGATCCATGCGAACGCTTTCCATTGACATCTACTCTCTGAATCCTATCGCTTAGATATGAAGTAAGAAGATCCAGAGCGATGCCTCTTATACCGTAGTGGTGTAACTTCTTGACTAGAGTTTCATGCTGCACACAATCAAAAGCCTTAGATAAGTCACAAAACACCCCATAGGCATCCCGCGACTCCTCCCAAGCCTCAAATATGCATTCCAGTAATTTTACCCCAGCATCACATGTTGACCGTCCGCGAGTGAAGCCGAATTGTTTAGTGTGCAACAGATTGTTTTCATTAAAATATTTAAGTAACTGCGCGAGAATTAATTTTTCAAAAATTTTACTAAACGTAGGTAGCACCGATATTGGTCTGAAGTTTGTGGGGTCTGATGTACTACCTGATTTAAACAAAGGAATGACTTTACTTAATTTCATTAAGTCAGGAAACACACCACAATCAATACATCTATTAAATATCACGATTAAATCAGGTGCAATAATGTCAATCAACGAATTTATAATATGTACAGAAATGCCCCATAGATCAGCCGTTTTCTTAATATTAATTGATTTAAACGCGGCTTTAAAATCAGACAAATTAACATGGTAAAAATCGAAATTATTGTAAAACTCAGGCACATTATCTTTAAGTAACGACTCGGCAACGGAGGAGGAAGAGCCTAAAGCACTAGTTAGAGAGACAGGAAAAGCAGTAAAAAATCCTTCAAAAGCACTGGCAACTTCTAAATCTGACTTGGTTACTTGACCATTGATACTTAACTTAAAGTCTGAATTTTTTGATCTAACCTTCCCAGTCTCTTCATTAATAACCTTCCATGTGGCTTTAATTTTATTACTACTGTTTTTGATTTTAGATTTAATAAATGTAGATTTGGCAATTTTACAAACGCGTTTAAAAATCTTCGAGTATGATTTGACATGTTCTTTAAACTCTTCACTGCTATTAAATTGTCTTTCATAGTATAAAATGTACAATGTTTGCCTACTCTTATGGATACCTGCGGTTGCCCAGTCACCAAAGACAGGACTACTAGTAACAGTAATCTCCTTGGAAGTAAATATTGAGTTAAAATCGCGAAGAAATGAATCAAAAAACGAATTATACATTACATTAGGCTCTATGTCATTATCTAAGAAAGGTAAGTTATTAGCTAGGTTAACTCTCATACGTTCAAAGCGACTAGCTGTTACTGGTATAGAAGTAATTTTTTTCCTAACTACATTTTTACTTTTTATTTTAAAACTTATCATTTGCCCAGAATGATCAGAATCTAGTTTATTAATAATACTTCTGTGAGTTGGACTAATATCTGTATAAATATTGTCTAAGCATGTAGCCGTGGTGGCACTTATTCTAGTAGGCTCCATAAATAAGTTTATTAAATTATGGGATTTAAAAAGACTCAAAATTTGACATGATGCAGTTGTATTAACTAGAATATTAATATTAAAATCTCCACAGACTAAAATTGTTTTACCCAAATTATTTACTCTGCATAGGGCTTCATCCATGATTTCTAAAAATAAATTAAGGTCTGCGGAGGGAGGTTTATATACGCATATAATAATGAACTGCTCTAATTGTACACAGGAGAGTTCTATGGAACATTCTACAGAGAGGGACACAATATCTTTCCGTTCTTTAAATTTAAGTTTCTTATTAAGTAAAATTAGGGACCCCCCATGTATTGTGTTGACCCTGCAGAATGAACTACCAACCTGGTGGTTGCTGAAATTAAACATGAGCTGATGCCCCTTAAGCCAATGCTCAGTAACACACATTATACTAATATTTCCAGATTTCATGAATAATTCCAGTTCTAGTTGCTTACCCAGATTTAAACAACATATATTTTGATGCACCAGGTTTATATTTTCGTTTGTATTGTAATTAGTACATTTTTGTGGGTGTTTTGACATATTATTACTATTTGATTCTGCAGCTAAATTGATCAATTGTACATGTAATAAATTAGAGCTAGAGGTTGCTACCTCTGTTGTCTCATGAACTAATTTAAATGATTGCAGATTTCAGAATTAATATGAGAATTAGAAATGTCAATATCATTAATATTAAGAATGTCAGAAGTACCCTCAATAGAGGCTAAGTTATAATTCATGTCATGATTCAAATAATCATTCAATAATTGCATGTCATTAGTCTGCTCAATAGAAGCAGATCTGTTAGTAGCCAAGTTCTTGGCTGTAATGTCAATAAAATAGGATAGCGAAATTGCTATCTGTCGCTTAAAACTAGCAGAAAGGTAATAGTTACCTTTAGTCAAATATAATTTGCTGCTAACAAAACTGTTAGTATCAATCAAATGAATACTATCATTATATGTACTTATAGTGTGTAGTACATTGTTCAACTTATATCTAAGATTATTTTCCGCATCTGACAGGCTCCTACAGTAGGGGAATGTGAACAAAATGATACTACTTAAGCCTAGAGATAATAAATTATCAATATAATTAACTAAATCTATTACATTTATTTATTCGATTTGAACATGTTCTTAATCTATTGACCTCTAACTTACACCCACGGCTTCACCCCGTGGTTTTACAATAAAAAGAATCAACATGTTCTTGGCTTAAATCTTTTTTCATACAAATTTTTACCAAGATGAGCCATGAACACGTAATCGAAGTAACTAGTTGGTGTATTTCAAGTAGTACATGAAGTTTAGATCAAACTTTAAAGTGTCTGTGATTATATTGTGCCAAACTACTTTGAGTAGCGAGTAATAAACATGGGTGTAGACAATAAAACTGACCCCGCACTTAGGGACCATTAAACAACTCCAATTGTGTCGAAGTACATTTCTGAGTCATTTAACTTAAGGACAACTCATGCGAATGTTTTGCCAGATAATTTAAGCAGGGCATCAAAACATAACATAACAGTTTTAATACCTATAAGGCTATCGTTGAAATGTTTTTACATCCACACTTCAAATTCTTACTAGCTATGATACTTAGAAATTGCTCCAAATATTCATTCAGGCGCCGTTGTTTGTGCGGTCAAATCTTTTAAATTTCGCAACGGATGTTTATTCAGTTTTAAGTAATAGATCAAATAACTCGGCAGAAATGAACTCAGTTGTAACAATATTTTCAAGTGATAGCCAGTAAAGATCATCACTAAAAGTGTGCTGTTTTTATACTCATTCCGAGCATTTTTTGAGATACGTATCATTCCAGCCGGAATTGATGCAATTTTGCAACATCTTCTTTTTAGGTTCCTTGATGTCTAGGTCCAATTCCCGGCTCCGCGTTACTAATATCTAAAATTGGCCTACCTGAAGTTCTCTCTCAAAAACGTTGCTACCTCTTAGACTATATTGTATATCTTCTCACGGAAAATTCTTAAATTATACTTTTACGCTCACATACGCAATCTAATATATTAACAATATTTTTAAAAGAAGATTGATCTACGTATGAATTTAGTTAACTATGACAAAAATAAAAGACTCGCTACGCTACTTGTCTCATTTTAAAGCATTACCCTCGCTAATGTGTCTTTTTATACCCGGCTATTAAAAGGCCTTATAATAAATGACAATTTCGAGACAAGCAAGCCAATTTAGACCAGTGGCTGGCTGACAGTGAAATGAGAAGGTTTTTAATCATAGAGTTGAAAATTAGTCCTGTATGAAGCGCTTCGAGTTATATCCAAATGAAAACAGGAAAAATGTCTATCAAATACTCGTTATATAAAAGAAACAACAAAACCATACCTCTTCAGGAATAAAAGTCTAAAATTAAAGTAGCGATGCGTACAATACAGCTACAAACGACATAACACTTTATGGTTTCATAAATTTAATTTCAAACATTTTTGTCCGTTCTAAAAAGGGATTTTGGACACAAAGAAATAATTTGCTAACTTCCTCGACCGAAATTAATAATGGTAATTTCAAGATAGGTATTTTGTGATTGTTTGTGGTGGGTGCTAAATTGTTTTCATTGCGAGTGAACCGTGCAAAATGCTAGACGGAGGAGCGACGACTGAGGGAGAAATGTTTGTTCTGCGATGCGTATTCAAAATTATTGTGACGAGGGGTTCTTAAAATTAAATCGTTTTTGTATAGCGATTGTTATAAAGTTCAAGGAATATTTCGCTAACGCTGCTAAAAAACAATATTTAGGGCCAATTTCAGAGGTTTCGGATAGATATTATCTGACCCATGAATTAATTAATTGTTATAACCTAACTGAATTTATAAGTGACAAAGTACACTTAAAAAAGAACACAACTATCATTTATGTGTTTCTTTTCTGAACTTTTTTTTATTTAAAATTACACTATATTATTAGGAAGTGAAAACTAAATATATATGCCTAACTATATATACATGAAAAAAAAAAAAACTTATTAAATAAAATACATCTAATAAAAAGTTTATGTGTGTTGTATGCTTGTCCTGCCTGTCTGGTTTATCGACACCTCTGAAATAATTTCACACCACATACCACACTAAGCTTTAAAGTATTTTAAGTTTATTATAATATAATGAGATTAATTTGTTAAAACTGTTTGTTTTTTCACTTACACAAGAAATGTAATTAATTGAGAGGAGTGGAGTGTCTTGAAATACAGACGTAAGTCTAGTTTAGGCACCAGTCTCACACAATTATATAATTATTATGTTGCAATGTGATAAGTATCCCTATGTATTTTTTCATGCGTGATTTTTTATTTTGTGTTGAGTTAAATAAACAATTTTATTTTGACGACCGGATGGCGGAGTAGTGTACCTGCCTGCTTCGCCGAGGCAGCGGGTTCGAATCCCGCTTAAGACAAATCTTTGTGTGCATGAACATGGGGGTTTGTCTAAGTCTGGGTCTTTCTATGTATAATAAGTATGTATCTACAAAATAAAAGTATATATGTATTAGTATCAGTTATTCTAGTACCCATAGAACAAACTCTGCTTAGTTTGGGACTAGATGGCGTTGTGTGTAAGTTAGGAGATATTTATTTATTTATTATTAAGAAAAATAAAAAAAACGACGAATGAAGGGCTTACTTGTTTATCCGGCCATAAAAGTACATAATAAAATAACCAGTAATTTTCATTAATGTAGGTTTCCGCGAGAGAATAAACTGGTACTCAAGGATCATGTGATAAACAGTATGAGATTGGCTCCACCGGCTCCATATTCCCCTAATAAATCTAAATTTCATGCTAGGTGGCTTACCTGCAAACTATCGTCATCAACCCTTTGACCAATGAAACTGATTATGAAGGCTCCGAAATTAGATTACAGTGTTAATATTAGATAACTAACTAGAATCTGCGTTTTACGAAAACTTTGCGAATTGCAATAAAGCGGTCATATTAATATACCTATCTTATTTTTTACGGGATATAAACCCACCCACACGCCCACCACTGTGACTCCTATGACGCCAGGATCTACAGCGGTAACCAACTGAAAGGCACCGTGCATGATACACGGGTAATCCCAGGGAGAGTTAAAATTGTCTTGGAACCCGCAACGAATTTAATCAGAAGTATATAATACTAATATACCTATCTACTATTGAATATTAATATATATTAATTTTATTTTTTAATGAAACTTACAGATTTAATTCATTTTGTGTGTTCTATTGACTTATAGCCTCATAGACTACATAATGTATAGCCTAGACAGAATGATAGACAATCCAAAAATCTACCAAACTTTTTATAAAACTCATTTTCAACTAAATTGGCGTTTTATATGTTTTTTCTTTTTCACCGTCGATATGATTTCTAAATTATAACTTTTAACAGCCCAACTTTTATGAACTATTGATTTTAAAGACTCTTTTTATTGTTAGGGGGACAAGACTCAATGATTGCCAATCCTCTCTATTTAGAAATGAACATTTTCATAAGGTCATAGTACAAAATACAGAGTCTAGTATGGTATAGTTTTATATTTCACCTACGTTTGAAGCAATAAAATATAAATGCTAAATAGAATTTCTCTTACGCTCTTTCAAGTTACTACGCCATACGTGTTATACGCTCTAACTCGGTGAATAAAACGTGTGCCAGCGTACTCACATCACATTTTGTTTTAATAGATCTATGTACTTCTCGTTCTCCCTTGAAATAATATTCTATACTAGGACACTCCCTTGAATATACAAATAGTTAAAGAGGAGAAGAAGAACTTTGTCACTTTCATTAGATTATATTATAGTACATATATTTACAAATTAAGTTGCACAAAGTGTAATTAAATTTATTAATTTACAATTATATTATTTGTAATGATTTAGTAACAATTATCTGCAACAAATATATAGCACATGTGGCATTTCTATTATAATTCAATGTTTAGTACAAATATGCATTTGTCTGCCGTCTATGTCCCGAGGCAAACACGAAATTAAACCACAGGACTGCAATGCAAACTACCTTCAAATGGGATACAATGACAATATAGGTTGATATTACATTCGTTACAACTCACTAGTATTTCATCAGATATGTGCCTTTCGTCAAATCTCTGACGTAAATCATCTACTATAGTTAAGTTTGTACCGAAGCAAGCTAGAATATTTATATTTCTAGATTTCCATTTAATTATAAGCAATAGAGAAAAACGGGAGAACGAAGGACTGCTAAGTCGAAGGTCTCCGGTTCGAACCCACGGCACTCACCTCTGTCAATCGTTAAGATTCGTCTTTTCGAAGATATGTGTATTAGTCATATAAATTATCGCTCGCTAGCGGTGAAGGAAAACATCGTGAGGAAACCTGCATGCCTGAGAGTGCCTAAAAAGTGTTCAAGAGTGTGTGAAGTCTACCAATCCGCACTTGGCGAGCGTGGTGGACTATGGCCTTACATTTCTCATCATGAGAAGAGGCCCAAACCCAGCAGTGGGACATGTTTTAGAAACAGTGCTGCTATTATTATAATAGAGAATTAATTATTTCATCAAAAATTTGTGCAAAGCGAATTACGTGATTGACCAAAATTATCATCGTTCATCATAATGTAGCCTTTCGTAATCTACTGTTGCCCATTAGGCCTATCCCAATTTGGGCCACAACACCAGGTTCGCACGCCGCCTTTTGCAACCAGTCCTTACCAAAATACCTTACCAAATAAATGAATCGATATCATGCCGTTATGGAAATATATCTTGAATATTTGGTTTAATATCGCTCGGTTTGAAATTAGATAAGCGATGACATAAAAGGTAGGGCAGCAATATCGAGTAATTTAACGATAAATTGCTCAAATTTGGCAGTCGATTGAACGTGTTAAATTCGAACACCGGTGTCGCAAAAAATATTAACACCCAGAAGTATGACTAACATTTCAATTTTCGGATTTTATCGCGATATTTCACTTAAATTTCACTTACTTTGATTTCCCGACGTTTCAAATGCTATTTCAGCATTCATGGTCGCGGGTAGACTGTCTACCCGCGGGTAATCAAAGTTAGTGAAATTTAAGTGAAATATCGCGATAAAATCCGAAAATTGAAGTGTTAGTCATGTATAACATTCGCGTAAACCTTAGAAAATATTACCCAGAAGTATCATACACATCGTTCTCTACCTATACGTATACGTAACTCCGTCATTTTTGAAGTTTTAAGCAGTAAATTTCGTATACTTGATCTTCAGTATAAATAAATGATATCCTTAAACAAATGTTGCCTAAAAGTTATTACCAAGAGTGTAATATAGTAAGTAGGAAGTTTACATCAAAGCGCAATAGATGGCGCTACGGGAACAGAGCAAAACGGGTAAAACCACGGGGATCAACGAATCCTACGAGAATTAAGTCGCAGGCAACTGCTAGTAAATACTATGTGTATGGCGTTGGCATAACTCCTATTTGCACTATGCAAATTTTGCAGGGCAATTCTAATTTTTGCGTTGTATATCGCGATTAAAATACAGAGATGGTAATAGAATTAACTTGCAAAACTTGCTTGTAACTGAATATATATTTTTTTTTATACTACGACTACAGTGAACGAACGTGTAGTCCACCTGATGGTAAGTGGAGTACAGCCCATGAACATCAACAATCCAAAAAAGCAGATTATAGATGCGTCGCTGCAGCTGAGGACTACGGTGTTATGCCTCATGTGCCAGTAATTTCAGGGCCTGATCTCACCACCAAACCGAAACACAGTAATGGAAGCACTACTATTTGGCGACAGGTTAAAGGTGAGACAGTGGTGCTGCCACCCTCGAGCTTATTCACAAGAGCTCTACCACCCACCAGTAAAAGTTTTCGTACCAGTGTTTTCGTACATATTGTACTTACGTGTTGTATTTAAGTTCTAGTTTTATAACTTAAAAGTGGAAACAGCTAGCTTTATTAAATCGGAAGTATAAACGAGGAGTTGGTATACGCTCAACGCAAAGTACGTTGTCACTGCTTACTAAGATTACACACCTTAGTAAGCAGTGACGACGTTGCTGACTTGGATAAAGAGTGAACATTCTGCAATATCTACTTTGTGTGTTCTGTATAATGTCGCTCGTTTTACCGACATTTGTCATCACATACACCAATTTCTAACGATGGAATTTATTGCAATCATCCATTTATTTCATTTTGGCAATTTATGCTTTTAATTGATTCGAGGCAATAAAAAATATAAAAAGCTACTAACGTAGCAGTCAGCCTCGCATCGCAAGAACTTGCGAATTGATTCGGATACATTAGTATCGTCAATTCTTTACATTCAGTTCGATCACTCTTGCCGCCTGAAATCGTATTGCAGAAAACTGCGTCTTAGTTTATAGTATTGCAAATTCCCATCTTTTTTTTTTACTACGCCCACAGCGAACGAACGTGTAGTCCACCTGATGGTAAGTGGAGTACAGCCCATGGACATCAACAATCCACAAAAGCAGATTATAGATGCGTCGCTGCAGCTGAGGACTACGGTGTTATGCCTCATGTGCCAGTAATTTCAGGGCCTGATCTCACCACCAAACCGGAACACAGTAATGGAAGCACTACTATTTGGCGGCAGGTTAAAGGTGAGACGGTGGTGCTGCCGCCCTCGAGCTCATTCACAAGAGCTCTACCACCAGTATGCATCGCACCAATTCGCATTTTTGTGTACAAGCATGTGGCGGTATCCGCACATAATAAATGACAGATGACATTGACAACGTCAAGTAGTTTCACACGTTACATATTATGTCAAAGAGCGCTGAATCGCGATAACGAAGTGTTCACAGAGAGTGTACAATATATACCACTTACCGTTACCGTTGGACGGTTGTCCGTCAGGCGATACCACCGAGCCTGGTCGGAGAATCCTTGGAGGAACATCACACCCTGTTCCTCTACAAGCCCTTAATCAGAAATAAGGACTATTTAATATTAAACTCACAGCAAAACACTATACGATAAATATCGAGCTTCGTCTCTGCAAAGATTCGTTAAAAACTTTATGATTATGCAATCCAAAATTTGAGTGCTTAATAAAACTTCCAAACGACTAACAATCGAGAACCATTATTTCTTGTCCGCAGAATTATGGGGCATATTTTGAATTATCTTACTTCTAAGGTTGTTGTGGTCTTATATATTATGTGACTGTTTGAAAGGATTGATATTTACAAGATTGATATTAAATATTGAAAAAAAAAAACAAATTACTGTGCGACACCACATCGTAATTAATGCAACCTGAAAGAAACAAAACATTTTAAATAAATATTAGAATAACGTTAACTAGAAAGTCAACTTCATTGACATCGGGAGTGATATCCAATTACACTAGTTTATACGAAACAATTCAAAAAAAGTTCTGCCTTAACAAACATGACATCCATGGCTAACTAAATTAAATAATGGAAATTCTGCGATGTATGGACTTTGTGAGTTCTGTATATACAAATATATCGCATACATCAATTACTAACGATGGAATTAATTGCAATAATTAATTTATTTGATTTTGGCAATTTGTGGATTTAATTTCTATGAGTATGAGTAGTATTTTGGGTAGCCAGCCAATATAAAAAAGAAATAATGGTGATCTTTCGTTTCAATTTAATCTGTCTCTTTGTCTTTGCAAAGATCCGTTAAAACCTCCAAAACTTTACGGTGAAGCGATTCAAACTTGGAGTACTTAATCAAACTTTTAAACAACAAACAATCGAGAACCATTATTTCATGTCCGGCCAATTATTGGGGAATGAGACCATATTATTATTAGCTGATCTTTGAATTGAAAGCGACATATGCTTTGAATAAATTCATTTAAGAAGCACCTTACTTATAAGATTGTTTTGGTTTTAGGGAACATACAAATACTCCGAAATATTTTATTCCGGATTTCACTGTTCCAACGTCGTTTTAAAGTCCGAAATTTACTATACCGAAGAATCATAAGGTCTATTATAAAAATCACGAAGCTTATTTTACTAAAATTAGTTGCCGATCTTCATGCGAATTAAATGCCCGATTGGGTTCTCGGTCCGAAAAACGACATTCCGGTTTTTAATATTCCGAATTAACTGCTAAAAGTAGGTTTCTGATTAAAATGATATAAAATTCAATCACGAATGTATATTTGAAATCTATAAATAACTAGTTATATGATTAATGTGCGATTTAATGTAGCCTACCCCTTATTTATTACGTGACTGTTTGTAAGGATTGATATCTACAAGATTAAAATTAAATATTGAGGAAAATGAATTCGCTGGCCCCGGGCAATATAGCGGTAATCGCCGGTTACGTCCTTTTTAATGTTATTTGATTTTTGGCTTCTCTGAGTATCAGTCTATCTCTCTTATTTTTTTCAGATTTTTTAAATGAATATTTCTTTAGAAAAGATGAAAATTACACCTTTATTGCATGGCAAATTCTCTTACGATATAAAATGTTTTATTGCATTACTCTTTAAAACATAACACAAAAAACTGGTGAGCATCATTACACTACATTTCTAAACAAAAAGTAACAGTAATCAATTTAACCGCGTTTTTGGAAATAAACGAATTATATCAATAAACTGTAAACATTTAATACGAAGTAAGCACAAGACATTTTATTCTGTACAAAGCTATTACGCCTTTCTTCCTGAAAATTTATTGCAACCCTCG
The DNA here is from genome assembly GCA_905147285.1 of Hypena proboscidalis. Lineage (NCBI taxonomy): Eukaryota > Metazoa > Arthropoda > Insecta > Lepidoptera > Erebidae > Hypena > Hypena proboscidalis. Next base: position 8,254,318 of record LR990147.1, read on the forward strand.
CGCCGTACTGTCGTGTTACGCTGACCGCCATCCCTTTCATTCCTATGAAAGTGACATCTTTTTCTTTTTTTTTCTAAGAGTACATACTAAACTTAATAATTCTTAGTATCCTTAATAAACTGAGTGTAATAAAATCTCGAGCTAAAAGAATGTTATCCATGATTGACGGTAAGTGATTAATCGGTAAGTGATTAATCGGTAAGATGATTAGGTATTATATTAATAATAATTTTAAATTCTTGTAATACCTACCGACCTATCTACATACACCTTATCGTACGTCTTGTTTCTATTACTTAGTTGAATATATTTACCTCTTATTAACTCCTCATCTATCATTACCTACCTACTAATGTACTACTTAATTTGGAAAAACCGATATTACATACGTATTTAATTATATTAAACTAAAATTATGAGTATAGTGTGTTTGTGTGTGTGTGTGTGTGTGTGTATGTAATATGTTGTTTCATAGTATTTTGCGTGTACAATGGCAATGTGGTCTCTTCAGCGGTTACATAAGTAAACAAATAATATAATGTTGATGAAAAAACAGACAAAAGTCGAACAAAATTATAGTATATTAAGCTATAATTTTGTTCGACTAATTATAAAAATGTTGTCATTAACTTATGTTGTTTTATGACAGATTTGGTATTTTACTAGGTAAGTACATTTTTGTCTCGTTTTAGATGCCATAATATTTTCCTGTAACGGTGATGATGAAAAAACAAAAGAAGTCACCATTTCGAAGAGTGTGGAAGACGTATATAAACCTCACTGGAACTCATAGACCAACTCCAATGTCTTTCACCCAATTTCGATTTACAATCACATTTATTGCAATCCCCTTCTACTATTTCATACGAGTCTGCTATATTCGATAATGTTGACTTTGTAGCTTCTCCAACTTTAATATTTAGCACACTTTAAAGAAGCGCATATTTAAAGAGAATCGTGACTCTCGATCCATAAAATATTATAATGTGGGTGAATCGACAGACCATAAGTAATCCCATAAAGATAGTAGTCCGACTAGGATTGCTACAATGACAATTTAAAAATGTTGATTATTATATTTTTTTAAATACTGCATCAAACACCAGATCTTCAAGAGAAAGACCCAATAAGACGCCAGTGACTGATATTTCAGGAGATGAACTGAGAAATCTGTACAGAGCCAATTGCCTTACTAAAACCACTTTATGATAATTTGATGAGTCTCTGAAAAACTGAAGCAATCCCGTAACATTATCATACATTTTATAACAATTTGCATTGTGTTGGGAACTTTGAAGAAGAAATCGATATTGAAAGCGAAGATTCATATTAAATTATTAAAGCAGAATAATACATTTTTCTTTATAAGGTTTTAACCATTTCATTTTTGTTTCCAAAGTATAACTGCTAATTAAAATTATGTGATTTTATTCTAATTAAGGTAAAATAGTATTGTGATAGAAAAGGTTTTTTTTTACAAAGTCATTATCATTAACTTCACGACGGTGTTTCTACTACCTATTTTTTGCTTAATTAAAGTTTAAAACTTTAATTAAGCAAAAAATAGGTAGTAGAAACACCGTCGTGAAGATACTGTCAACAAAGTACTGTCTGAAATGGTTATACATTCGGTCTATTACAATGGTTACATAAAATATGATTTATTGAAAGGATACTAAAATAGCGATTAGTAGATGATACAGCTAAGTTTTGGTTTTAAAATTTCCCTGAAAAAGGTTGTAATCGGCTGGTACGCTCAAGATCTAAAGCGGAAATTTCGTCGTATTATATACTTACAGTCCTGAATCACAGTGTTCGGTGTGTTTATAAAGTCATTAAATGATGTTACAATTAAGGCAATATCGTCTATAATTTGTTTTATATTTTTTTCAATTATTTCTTTAAATATGTATTCTATTTTAATTATTAAAATAAGGTAAAAAAGGTAAAAAAAAATGCTTTCGTTTGACACTTTAAACGCCTGTTTAAGATAACTGTACGCTGCACTATCAGCAAATTAGCTTCTTTTATTTTTCCTGTAAAAATCAATTTTTGATATTACCACTTTATTGCCCGGGGCCAGCGAATTAATGTGCGACACTACACTATCGGACGGTTTTTTGCCTTGTCATATTTTATGTAATCATGAAATTTAAAAATATCAAAATATACAAAAAAAACATATCACATTGATGCTAATTTGAAAGTCAATTTATCGGAATCGGAAGTGATATTTGTTGGGTAAATTATACGGTTGAAAGAGAAAGGGCTCAGGCCAATTATATGTTCCCATCACGAGGGACTCTTTTATCTCTTCGTTGTGAATTTCAGTAATTAACGTATTGGTTTAAATGTCATGACCGGAGAGATAGCGACTTCACTTTAATTTGCGTAGGAAATTCAATTAAAATTTCTAAAACAAAATATAATAAATTTCATAGGTATCATATATTTGTTTAAATATTCGTTAGATAATATCCTTTCTGATAGTAGCCAGTAACTAGCCTTCAGCTTCTCTTAATCCTCTCCATTACTAATTGGAAGAGACCCCAAATTACACCAAGTTATTTTCAAACCAAAAAGTAATGTAGTAAAGTCGGGTAAGGCTGTTCGCACCACGAGTGGTGTGCACCGCGGTGCGAATCGGCCAAGGACTCTTTTTGGATGGATTGTGATACACAATCAGCTAAGGCATCTAGCAGTTGGTCGCCTTTGGAAAATGCTATAAGGGAATAATCATTTGTGGCCATATTGCTTGTTTTTTATAGCCTTTTCCTCTTGCATTAGAATCAAATAACTTTTTACTGGAGTACTTTAATATTATAAGGCAGATATACGAACCAATAAGATAGTGTAAGATTCAGACGTGCCTCATTTTTCTTGAACTCGATCCAAACAAAAACTGACTAAAAATAAATTATAACAATTTCATGGTTTGTAAAGGAAGCTTAAAAATATTAGTAAAGTCCAAACAAAACCCTTGAAAGAAAGAAACGACTAAATATAAAGCAGTGTTGTGATTAACAACGCCATGAATTTAATTGTATCAAAACGCTTTTGTTTGTTATTAAAAAGGAAAGCTACAAAAATAAGGTAGTGACTGCCTCAACCTATTTTTATTAAAATAGGTATGTTGTTAATTTATTGTAGTTATATTTTATTGCTATACTAGATACTACTACTATATACTAAACTAAATCAAACTTAATATTTTATCTTTTTAGGGTTCCGTAGTACCTACAAGGAACCCTTATAGTTTCGCCATGTCCGTCTGTCCGTCTGTCCACGGCATAGCGACGAAACCGTTGGTGCTAGAAAACTGAAATTTTGCATGAACATGTATGTTAACTAAACAAAGAAAGTCGTAGAATAAAATTTGGAAAAATATTTTTTTTTCAGGTAGCTCCCCTACATGTAAAGTAGGGATGTTTTTTTTTTTTTTGTCGCCTACCCCATAGTGTGGGGTATTGTTAGATAGGCCTTTTAAAAACGTTTAGGGGTTGCTAAGACAGTTTTTTGATTTAGAGATTTGTTTGCGAGATAATTAACTTTAAAGAGCAAATTTTTGTTCGAGTAGGGCGTCCCCCCCCTCTAAAAGCTAAACTACTGGATCCCAAAATCTGAAAAAAATTGTGTTGGTAGTACATGTAATAAACTTTAAAGGAAAACTATAGCGGATAAGTTCACTTCATTAGTTCAAGAGGAATAGGGGTCCGAAATGTCAGATGCAGTTATTCAGAATATTTCGTTCAAAATTCTTGAAACATAAATAAACATACATAATACATATATAAAATCACATCTTTATCCCACGGGGGTAGGCAGAGACGATGGAACGCCATGTGCTTCGCTCCTTACATACTTCTTTCGCTTCGTCAACATTCATACATCTCGTCATACGTGCTAGCTGGTTTCGTGTACTACAAACATTTCCTTTTTGAAGGACGCCATTTAGTTAAAAAGTAAAATTAAAAATATTCTTCTACGGAACCCTACTGCGCGTGGCCCGACACGCACTTGGCCGGTTTTTTTTACTTATATCTTAATTTCTCTGCATTGGTCGACGATAGCACCGATAGCACGGAGGTCGCATTCGTCTGTTATACGCGCGTAGGGGAAAGGGAGATGTTCTACTCAAAGTGATATTTATTTGGTCTGGTATGTATGTATTATAATTATAATATAAAGTATACTTTCTTTTTGCATTCTTTTTTTTGTATGGTATTCAAAAACTACGCGGGCAGCTCGAAAAACAATCATGCGGAAATGTTCAGAGCGTTCATAAAGAGGAGAGTTGGGCAAATCCGCTTCTCTATGAATGCTCTGAACATTGCCACTTCTGTAATTCTATTTATTCATTTAATTAAATGGAATTTGAAATATTCTTTAAATTAACACACTGAAACATATGGTAGGTATGACAAAAAATCACGGGATTAAAGCCGAGAAATCCAATACAACGTTTTTCACCCGACTGAATCAATTGAAAGCTTTTGTTATAGGAGTTTATTCGCTTAAAAGTAGAATGTGGATCTTGCGAACAAAATTTGGTATGCGAACACTGAAATATTTTCCCTTGAGATTTTGTAAGCGAAACATTCGTTTACTGTAGTCTACAACGGTTGTCTGTCAAGTAGCTTTACTGACGATAGTAGAACGTGACAACGTCATAAGAAAATACTGATACGGACAGAATGTCGAACGCTGCCGAACGCAGAGGCCGATTGTGCCTCTTTATCGCTCGTTCCGCGCTCTCGCTTGCACTTAAAGCCTTAAATGGAACGCCTCCCTCAGAGCGAGGTAACGCCGCATGAGTCATGTTTTTTCATGCGTGCAGCCGGCTTCATCGAATTATAAGACGTTGTCACGTCAAAAATAATAAAAAAAAGGAAGAAAAACGTGTAGAATACTTGCCGCTAAAACATTACTGGTGGTAGAGCTCTTGTGAATGAGCTTAGGGCGGCAGCACCACCGTCTCACCTTTAACCTGCCGCCAAATAGTAGTGCTTCCTTTACTGTGCTCCGGTTTAGTGGTGAGATCAGGCCTTGACATTACTGGCACATGAGGCATGACACCGTAGTCCTCAGCTGCAGTGATGCATCTATAATCTGCTTTTGTGGATTGTTGATGTCCATGGGCTGTACTCCACTTACCATCAGGTGGACTACAAGTTCGTTCGCTGCGGGCGTAGTATAAAAAAAATTAAAATACATGTGTTGCGTACATTCAGGAGCGTAGCACACGACAGTTGCGCGTATGTTTGTTTAAGGAAACATTGAGGATAGACTTTAGTCGTACGTCGATAGCATCTACGGATCAAGCAGTCGCTAAAACGCGTGATTTCGATGCCGCGATTGAACGTAGGGAACGCAATGATTCATCCATACAGTAGCAAAATCGTCGATACTAAAACTAGCATTTGTGTTTTGGCTCTTACATTTACACAAATTGGTTCTACTTTTCAGTATTTACTATAACCATCCTCTAGAAATGACATTTAAACTGGAATCAGCTGATATATCCTGTGGTCACTGTTGATCACAAAATATTCTCAAGTATATTTTCATCGTATAGTCCGATAATTAAATTCCAATTAGGTTAACGGCAAATTCTTATGGCAAGTGTGATAAGTAATTGCTTTGAAACAACCATATCACAACTCAACCGAGCTCGAAAGTTTAGCTTTCACGCACAGACATAACAACAAACAACTAAGGGTAGAACTGCGGCGGCATACAACCCCTCCAACTTGGATCACGCATTCTCGGCATAATATCGATACCTCGGGGCTCAAAAGGCGTAAGCACCAAAAGTCGACTTTTCAGGAGAGCCAAAAAACAAAAAAAAAAAAACTATTTTCGATATAACTTTCTTGATTTTCGACTTATATAAACCATTCTTAGACCAAAAGTCTTAATTTTTTTTGGTGCATAGCACTGTACCATCATAATTAGAATTTATTCAAAAGCAAGAAAAATAGCTGACTTATACGCCCCGGAAAATTGAAAGTTTGGGGCGGTTTCGCCCCAAAAATCAATGAATATGTGCTAAATTATGGTTGTAACCACCAATTTACATACAAATTCTAGCAGTTTATCGACAGTTACTTGTTTTTATTCAGTTGTTAAATTAAATTAATATCAAGTAAATTCATATTTTTATTTTTGTTATCTTATTACACCTATTTATCAACTAATTACCTGACTTACGACCTAAAAATTGTTCAATAACTCATTATTATTAAAAAAAAAAATAGAAATAGGAGGAGGACACCCACCACTCACCCTCGCGTTGCCCACCTCACTCATCGTAATGAATTAAGGTTTGCAACTACGAACGCCTCAGTTAATAAAGGGTTTTTATAAAGGTTTTATAAAGGGTTGGGATGATACCTCCAAGATGTACCTCGCAATACTCTGCTTCAAAATCCGACAAAGTCGACACGTGTTTCGCCTCTACTCGAGGCATCCTCAGGACTGCTTGGCAGCAAATGGGCTCACTAACTGAGGCGTTCGTAGTTGCAAACCTTAATTCATTACGATGAGTGAGGTGGGCAACGCGAGGGTGAGTGGTGGGTGTCCTCCTCCTATTTCTATTTTTTCAGTAGACTTCCGCCAAGTAACGCCTACTTCTATCAATTACATTATTATTCATTTTAAAAGTAAAATGATAAATAAAAAACAGTCATTAGAAAATAATTTGTTTATTTAACAACCAAGGTGTGAAAAAAGTCATAATAATACGAGAATCAGTTCAGTCATCTTGTATTGCTAACTAATAGAAAATAATATAAGAAATCTTTGAGGTCAATCATACATTTATTATAATTTCTTGAGATTTTTGGTAACCAGCTAATAGGTAACTTAAATCAACATAAGTGTACCTAGGTATACATTAATAAAAAACTAACAAAGCAGTCTCATTTAAACTTATTTGCATAATAACGGTCTTACCGCAGTCTTTAAATTGACAACATAAAATCAATGGTCAATAAAGTCAATTTAAACCTGTTTAATACTCAGACAGTGCTTTGTAGTAAGACCGTTAATGTTTAACATAAACACTTTACAGTTAACAAATCTCTATGGCTTATAAAACAAGTGCTACTTATTAAACGTCTACCTTACAACTAGAAAAACAAGTAGTAAACAAAATCAACTTCTAAAATTGACTAGCATTTAGATACACCAGTAATTATTTCAATAATTTGGTGACCCGTGCATTACACATCAAAATAAATTTTAGTTAGTGATAGACTATGCCACCACGTATGGTTACAATCAATCAATTCAATTAATAAAATTAAACGACCCAAAATCTAAGTAAGTACCTGTTAAGGTACCGTCTAATTTACACTTACACAATCAACAATAAAATCGTAAATTATTATGTATTAAGTAATTTTGGATACAACATTTTCAAACTTAAACAACAAAACAACATTAGTTATCTTTAATCACACGTTTACATTGTATAACGTATTAGCAAGGAATGTCAGTCACAAGCAAAACTTGTGCAATTACAAATAGGTAATCAATCAAACTTGTGCAATCGCACGTAGGTAATCAAATCTACTCATTATCTGTATTTTCTCCATCCTCTGCATCTGTTTCCGCCAAAATATCAGGTACATTTACATTCGAGGGAAGATTTAAATACTCTGCATGGTAAGTCTTTGGTATGGTGCCATTCTCGCAAAGACGTTTTAGATCATTATATTTAGGGGCTGCAATTGGTAATCTTGCCGTATATAAAGACTTAATTGTACAATTTACTTCTTCTGTAATGACCAGTGGAGACCTACCTATAGCTTCAACAGCCTTACTTTTTCCTTTCCCTTTCCCTTTTCCTTTCCTTTTTCCTTTTTTTTGTGGGTTTTCAAATAATTTGACTTGATTTTCATTTGCGTTCTCTTTCATTGAATACTTTATAAAAATAGAATTTATATGTTTTTTCTTAAAAGTTGCAGTTTTTATTTCCTTGAAATTAATATTCTTTAAAGTTGATGGTGTAAACGTTAAGGTAGCTAAATCTCCAAAGTCTAAAAAGTCAGTATGGTCGAGAGCATTAACGTGGTAGGGCCTAGGTCTTTTTCTTGCAGACTCGAAAAAAGTTTGCCATTGCGATGGTCCCCACACAATCAATCTTTTTACCTCGCGTTCAATAATTGCATGGACTGAATCTACGGGCATGTACGTGTGTCCCGGTAATAAGTAGTTAATTTGGACTACTTGTAAATGAGCGGACGTTTTCAAAAAGTTGTTGATTGTAGCTAGCACAGTCTTATTTTTATTTTGTCCACTACACGAATCACAATACAATAATAAATTTTTTATTCCTCTTCCATCGACTAGCTCAAGATATTTCAACAAGCAAGTAGAAATTTCATTACTGCCACGTTTGCCTTCACTCTCGCCCCAGGTATAACAAAATACATCTTGAGTAGTACTTTCGTAAAATGTTAAGTTATACACCGAATATTTTCTTGAATAATAAAGGAGCATACTTTCTCCAAGGCGTGTTTAATACTTTTTGTAAATCAAATGATGTTGTTATTGTATCATTTGTAGAAGATCTTAGGTTTCGATGAATTTTAAACCTTTTATACGAGGCTTTTTTTTCTTCTAGATGTTTTTGTAATGTTTTATCGACCTCTACGTTATTATTTTCTATTTTAACGCATAAAACACATTTATCCTTTTTCGGAATATGAATACTTATATTATATTCTTTTAATATCTGTCTATAGTTATTTAGAGTTCAGAAATGTTTTAAGGCGCATCGGTCAAGTTGATTCTTTAAAAATTGGTATGTGCAGGCGTAAGCACCATTATTATCTAGCTATGTCGTTTGCTGCCCTGATTGTTATTGATCAATATGAATGATGGTTCTTATGACCCAAAAATAAAACTGCTTTGATAAAAAAATTTAGGCGTAAAAACATGTGTATGTTTTAAAGTGTCGGTTGCTACCCTCCCGTTTATGAACATTTGCAGTACGTGCTGTTGCGACTCAAAAACTCAAAATATCATGTTTATTTTCTACAAGAAATAGGGCTGTAAGCACCATTTTTTTGCGAATTTGAAGATTTTAAATATACAGATCGATAGAGGAGAAAAAACTGAGTAGGACTGCATTAAAAAGTCATTTTCGCTAAAATGGCGCTTACGCCTTTTGAGCCCCGAGGTATCGATATGTGTAATCGAATCGAATATTAAAAGCGGGCAAGAATATGCTTTTTGGGTGAAGTGGTTAGCGTATTTAAACGCCGTGAGGTCTCCAGTTCTATGTCCGAGTCAGGCAAAAGTTGTGATTTTTTCGTTCGAAAATTCTATAATGTATTACACTCAATTAATGCATTCAAAAATAAACACATTTTAGATATTTAATCAAGTGGGTATTTCATATATTTTAAATGCATTAGGTGGGTAAATCGATCGAATTTTAAACTTAATTTTATATAAATTCATTGTTTTCAAGTAAGTGACTTATGTTTCTTTTTTATTGAGAATAAAAATCTTTAAACCTAAAGCTGAATAGCGATATGCTTAGCGCATAACACCTATGGGTGTACCTGGATGTGTGGGTGTTGTGCGTTGGCGTGATCATTTATGTGCTTTTTTGATGAATGTGTATTAAAAGATACTGAAACAATTTAAAACATTCTTTAACCTATGTGAAGGAAAACATTGTGAGGAAACCTGCATACTTGAGAATGCCTAAACACAGTGCTCAATGGTGTGTGAAGTACACCAATCCGCACTTGGCCAGCGTGGTAGACTATGGCCTAACCCTTCTCATTATGAGAAGAGGCCCGAGCCCAGCAGTGGGACATGTATTAGATACGATACAGGGCTGCTATTATTATTTAACCTATAAAAGTATAATGTTATCATCGAGTAACAAATATACCTACATTATCAATTTAACCCGGACATACATACCCAGGGTGGTATTATCAATGCATTGAATAAATTACATAAAACAGGCGGTAGAATCGTTTAATTTTAGGGTAAACTAGCTCCCCATTGATAAATGTTAGTTAGTAGCCGATAAGTTCGACCTGTGTCAAACGGAAGGAGATTAATGGTTTTGTACTGAAGGTGAGATAAATTATACCTTTTTTGTAATGCAATTACAATTTCTAATGTTTTTCTGTAAGCTTGATTTGTTTAATTAAGTTCAATATTAATATAATTTAGCAATGAGGATGTAAACGCAAAGCTTATCGTAGATGTCGCTAGCGGCGGGATGGCCGCTGTCAAATCGTATACGCTTTGTTTACACTTTGTTTTGTGCTATTTTTTGCGTTTAAATCGTTTGAAACCGGTCCGCTATCGTTATTGACAACATGTACGGTACCTGGAAGCTCAAATAATTAAAAGATGAGCTAAAAAAACGAGAAGGAAGGATAACTGGAAGAAAAGTAGATCACATTGAGTGGTAGGCCTAAAATATTTTTTATCAGTAGTATGCTCCAGATTTTGTTATTTTTTTTAGTTGTAACCTGTTAATTGTTGCTTGACTCTTGGTAGGAAAATTTACGAGAAATGGGAGGACATTACTTTAATGGTAAATGGTATTGTTACTTTTAGGTTAGAAACATATGATCCAAATCTAAAATTAACCTTCACAGTGATCTGATTTATGCCCATAATCAACAAATTGTTAATAATAACTCATTAGTATAAGCTGACTCTCCAAAATAATCAGATTCTTGGAAATTATTCCGCCATAACCTGCTATACCTTGTCGCTACGCAATTTTGGCGACGTATAGCCTTTCCAACTCCTTTTTTATCTTTGGGAAATAAATGCACGACGGTATTATTACATCCAAGAACAGCACACAGAGGCATTTTAAGAGAAAATTTAAATTTATAAACAATAGGTTACAAAATGCATTGAATTGACAGCTATCATTGGCCATCCCGACTATGCGCCACCTACCGTGATAAAAAGGCAGTTTAGAACCTCATTGTATTATCTTCGTCCTGAAAATCCTACTTATACTATAAAAAGTGTATGAGTATATGTGAGTGTGTGGATTTAAGGATGTGCGTATGTTTGTTACTTTTTCACGCAAACACTACAAGATCGATGTTGATCATATTTTGCACACATATAACCATTATGTTGACTCTAGTTGCATATGGTCTAGATTAACCATTCGGGTGAAGCTGCAGTAGAAGCAAGTTTTATAGATTTAAAATCTTTAATGCAACTTTAAAGAAGATTTCTCAGAATTCGCGGACGGGTGGAACTTTTGTATTTGATTATCTTATTATTCTTGAAAAATCTCTGTGTAGCATCAAAATATATATCTATCTATCACTCTAAATTTTTTTTTAAAAAGAAATTCAATATGAATTATTAGGTACAACAAGATAAAGGATAGAATAGAGAACAACATAAGGATAGGGGGGTGAGCCTATCGCCATCCACCTACAATTCCAACTTGCTGCTATTGTTAATTTCCTGACGGTAAGTTTACAAATAACACTTTGCCCGACCCGGGAATCGAACCCGAGACCTCGTGGTGAGCATACGCTTACCACAAAGTAAGTAAACTTCGTATATTATAAAAAAATTCGTAGATTTTGTTTGAATATTACAGGTAAGAGTGACCAAAACATATTTAAAACAGTTTTTTACTATTTTTAGTATCGTTAGTTAACGATAATCATACACTTTTCATACCTCATCATATAAAAAATAATAAAGTCTGTAAACACGAGTTGAATTACATCGTCGTCTAGAATATCCAGGTGAAATAGTAGGTGACAACGCACTATGACCTATGTGAATATTTTAACGGGCACTTACTCTGTTTCAGCCCGAACAAATTTACTGAGCATCTCATTATGAGCCAACGTATTCCATCGTCACCGTCCTTGATGTCAGGTAAAATTAATTCGTAGCACCTTTTAACGGAGAGCCACCGGAGCCTTCCTCCAGGGACGTGACAAATTTATACGCCACATTAACTATTCAAAAAGGTCCTTTAGCTGAAAGATATTTTGCGAAAACCGAGTTAAATAAATGTAGCAGAAGAGAAGCATAAATAAACGAGTTCAGAATCCCATTCATTCCATAAAATATGCAAGTATTGACTACAAAGTATTTCAATATTTATTTAATGTGAAATTATTCAACGTAGTCTTCTCATTGGGAGACTGATGCTGCCAATCGTCCTGAATGGCGACGTGTTGTGCAGAATAATGTTCATGTGTTTGAAGAAGAAAGAAGGTGTGAGCTAGATACTAAACGAGACCAACTGAAAGCACGACCACCTTCAAATACAACGTTTAATTATATCAATGGTGCCCACACGTGTCCGCGATGTTCACGTGTATTTACTGCAAAAATAGGGTACATTAATCATCTAAGAGCAAAACATCCATGCTTGTAAAATAAATCGACTAGGTATCATATATATTCAACGTACGCCCGCCATGTTGATGCTTTTAATTTGTTTATTTATTTTATTTATTTATTAATTTATTATACAATGATCATTATATTGCTCACAGTTTTAAACCAAACGCAACATAATGGAAAAACATGAAAAAAAATCATTATAAATTAAATACAGTAAGAATTAAAAATTAAACTTTCTAAAATAAAATATTGCAATTATATAAAAGTAACAAATATTATTAAAATAACTCATAGATCCAATATTATATAAATTCAAATAAAGCATAATTTCAATTAAATTATATTATAATTTATATAATATTAAAGTTGAAAAATTAATAATCCAGCAGGACTCGAACCTGCACCCCTTGGGTATACGCTCCAAGTGCACGGGGTGCAGGTTCGACTCCTGCTGGATTCTTAATTTTTCAACTTTAATATTATATAAAATACAAAAAGGCATAGCAAAGCTAAAATTTGCTTTTAGATATTTCAAGTATATTATAATTATTATTATTTAACTAACTTTAGCTATACCGCTGCCATTGCTTTACCGGATAGCTATTGTTGTGAGTGTCGCGGTGTTCACAAAGTCGAGATGCGACATCCCCACTTGAATCTCTAGCCAGAAGATAAAGATAATATAATGAATCTTCACTAACTTTGAACATTGTTTGAGGTACTACGTAATGCGGGTTAGTGTGGTATCTCGGTATAGAGCAGACAAGCAAATTATCTGCCAAAATAAAAACTTTTCGAACTATATGTAAAGTTATTTGAAAAGTACTATTAAAATGCTAATAAAAAATATAACTATTTGGTCTGAAAGTGTACAAACAAAAAAGGGCCCTGCTGGCTTGACAAAAGTTTTGAAGGTATATTCCTCATGAATTAATAATTATTTTTAAATAAAACCAAGGTATTTCGACGGTACTAAAACACCGCTAAACGGGATAATAAGTAATATTGGTCTTGACCCTAAAAACTGAAAAGGGCCCTGCTGGCAATACGCTGAAAGAAATTCAAGATTTCTCTGTAGCCTTTACGGTACTATTTTCTTACTTAAACATTTCGGAAAGTACCGAATACGACGAACGATATGCATTAGCTTTCAATCGGAATAGACGTAGGGCCCTGGTGGGTATACGGACACCAGTCGTACAAGTATGGGAGAATTACGTTCAAGAGTAAATAACTATGAAGTGGATAGGCAGAGAATGGAACGAGTTCGGGCACATCGATCACAACAGCAGCGAGCACGGGATAATATTTTGTTTTTTATTTAATAAAATTAGTAAAGTCCTTCTCAGGTATGACGAGACCAGGAAAATAGGTATTCATTTTTATATGGAGGATATTATAGATTCCAGTTCAAATTGAATAGGTAGGTTTAATACATAAGATAGGTCAGCTATACAAAATAAAGTAGTGCATCAAATTTACGCTAAGGCAGGCGGTACGAAGTTCGCCGGGTCTGCTAGTATATATATATATATATGTATATATTTATGTAGGTTGTATATATTTATGTTATTTATTTTTATATAATATTTAGCTATTATTGTTATTTTAATCGTTTAAATAGTACTTTATTTGATTATAAGAAATTTAATTGTTTATTCGTGCACCTACTATCGCCACTAGTTTGGTCTCCATATACTTCTTGTCCATCCAGGTTGTCTGGAAGAGATCGCGGATAGCGATAAGACCGCCGATTGTACAGCGTAGTTTTAGGTATTTAGTTTTTAAGTTTTAAATTTATATTTTATCTGGTGTACAATAAAGTTTATTTATTATTATTATTATAAAATTAAGTATTTATAATATAAGTTAATAAAAAATAACTATTTACAAAGGTTATTTAATAATTTTACATATTCATACTCTAACTATTAATACATAAAATATATTAATATATTAAAATTAGTAATAATGTTTGTTACTAACAAATGTAATCATCAAAATACCGAATTGAAATACTCCATTCCAAATCAGAAAACAAGATGAAACAGGAATTTTAAACCTTTCTCTCGCAGAGCAATTTTGAAATTTCAATTATCTTGGAATGAATAGCGCGCGTCTGCCAAAGGTAAATCGACCGTTATTGGTGGAGCTTATTGTTGGAAGACAGATTAATATGTGTGCAGACACCTGGTCCGAGCAAGCACCGTAGTTTGTACGACAATGCAGACTTAGCTATACTACAATATAATCAACTAAATACATTCGCAAAAAAATTGGTCAAGGGCGTGTCGGGACCCGCGCGATCAGGGTTCCGTACTAAATCTACTTGAAAGATTTCAAACCTCAAAATTAAATAGTTTTTGTTAATACAATACAAAAATTACTTGCCAGTTTTTAAACTTCTTATCCCATACAAAATGAAAACAAATTGTTAAACAAGAATTAAAGAACACTCATAAACATCTGCTCGCTTTATAACACTAAATCACTTATTACTCACATTTACACATACATACACACGCTCACACACACACACACACACACACACACACACACACACACACATACACACACACACACACACACACACACACATACACACACACACAGACGAACGCGCAAACACACAACCCACGTTTACCTTCGCTCATATTGTCCATTTTCTTTTCTTTTTATTGTTATGTTTTCATTTTATATTTCTTTTTTGTCCCGATGTACAAATATAACAATGTTTAAACATAATTACAAATATATTAATGTAACATAGAGCCATACTCCACGACTGAACGCTGTCTCCCAAAATACAAGCAATAGCTTAGTTTGGGAATCAGTATCAGTACTATTTGTATCAAACATGTTCTAGTGTCATACTTTACGCAAACATTGTTGTGATTAATTTGAGTCAATAAATACTTTTAATTTTTTTTTTTTTTTCATACCTACATCGTTTTTTTGACTCACTAAGTTTGCAACTTCAAAGGTAAGTATGTAATTAGAATATTTCCTTTGAAAGTGCTCTCTGATTTCATCTTAGTTACAAATCTCCGTGTGCCAAATTTTATCTTAATTCTTTCGATCGTTATTGCTTGAAAGATTAACAAACATCCAAACATTCTCATAAAGCGAGTATTCGTTTTAATAGCTTAAATATTTCAATAGGCAGTTAAAGAGATTATCATAACGTCATGTATTCTAAACTCTGTGCTGCTGATCTGATCTGATCAAGTATTTATCAGGATATACCTTTCAAGGCCACATCTTTCGAGAATGTAAAAGGAGTTGAGTAGTTTGCATGCTAGAGAGGTCGGTATGAAAAGTTTTATTTAATATTATTTGATACATACTGGCCGCAAAGATGGTTTATAAAAAAAATACATGACATTTTCTGCGAATAACCATCTATCTCTATCATTAGTGTTCATGACTTATGAGAAAATGGGATTTAAATGTTTTTTCGCTTTAGTTTAATTCGGCAATAACGACTCTTTTCTAAAAACCACGCGTGCAGGTTCCCTTGCAGAAATCGTTTGTCTCTGCTTTACCAAGGGTTGGTTAAAATTCGTTTGGCAGTTTTAATAAATAAATATCGGGATCGTATCGTAGGACGTTATTTTATGAAGTGTCCCATTTTTAGGTATCGATAAATAACGAACTAGTATATTACGTATAACATTATCTTCCAGTGTATTTGTGGAGAAAAATGAAAACTGAGAAAATATATCGTACCCTTATCGAAAACATATTGTCTAAGGGAAAATGTATGTCAGAAAACGCCGCTTTGTGTGGTCAGTGGAGGCAGAAATCGTTTATTATCCAATGAACTGTGTCGATTACTCTCTTAACCGAACTTTAAAATTAATGTTATTAGAAAATAGAGTATTATGCCAAGTACATTACATTATTTTGTAAAAGCCACGTAGGTAAAGTGAAACAAGAAAACCACAATTTTCTTTTCATCTTTAATGTGTGTCAATGTAAATTTTAAAAGAACATTCAGAATTTATATATATATATATATATATATAGTTGCAATGAACGTTAATATGAAAAGGGGGACTTGTCTTTTCAGATCACAGTTTTAAATTCACCACTCCACTCCTCACCAACACACGAAAATATAAAAGTATTTCGCGGTTTTTTGCTCGCATTAAAAGGCATTTGGCAACAGCCGTTACTGAAATGAGATCCTTCAGAGGTCGGCATGCAAACTTTTGTAATAAAACGTGATGAACAATTTATAGACATTCGAACAAAACAAACAATTATGGAAGGTTTATTTTTAAAATACGTGTGCCTGCAAATTTGGTTCACGGGCTGGATTACGTTTTAAAATAAATTCAGTATTAATCGGTATACTTGATTTTTAATAAAAATATGTGATCTAATATAAAAAGTATCAAAATGTATACCGTATCGAAATAGTAGATTATTAACCAAGGGGATAAAGCAGTGTCTTCTTTCGCGGGTGACGATTTAAATCGCGAGCCTAACGAAGGACTCGAGGTTTACTCCCGAGCGCAGCGAGGGTGTTAAAAACTTAAATCACGAGCGAAGTGAGGGATTTAAGACGAATCCTGAGTGTAGCGAGGGATTTAAGTTCACCCAGGACTAAAACAGCTTTAACACCGAGGAAAATACTATACTTTTAGTACCATTTGCGAAAAAATTAACACACTAATAATATGACGGCAAATTTATAATAAATAATAATTTTAGACTAATATTTTTTGTCGGAAAAAGCAAAGGCATCAAGCTCATACGGCCTCGTCGGTTTTCGTAATTTAATTTCATAACTGCATAATAAATGCGTATTCCTTTTTCAAAAAGATATATAATGCTTACAAACTCAATGGTGTAAACACAGATATATTTCAGTATAAATTTCGTTAAGATTCCAAATTTAAATCACATTCACCTAGAGGTGAATGAAATTCAGTACAATTTTCTTTCCCTGTTTTTAACAGATTAAAAATGACTATTGTTCTGTTCGCTTTTTGTGGCATAGAATGTCACTTTTTTGAGCAAGTGGTACGAAAAAATCTTTTTAAATAATAATTTTGAAAAGAGCACGACAATTTAGTAAAGCATTTTAAAACTATAACGTTTTTATTAATCATGGGTTAATAAGAACGTTTGGAAGCTATGTACTGATTTCACTTCCATTCTCATATAAAATATATCATAAACTCTTAACACTTAAAAAGTAAAATAATTGTAGTGAAACCAAAACCATACCTTTGAATGAACAAAACGTCTTGGAATAAAGTAGCAGTACTTACAATGGCGCAACATTAACAATGAAATACTTTATGGACTTCTTTCTACTTACTCCTTATTAATAAAGGGATTTAGATTGCTTTAACATTGGATCGTCACGCGCGTCAGCGGCGCGTTGTACAATAGACGCCCCGCAGCGGCGCGGTTAACGCGCGTTTTCATATAAAAACAAACGCGCAGAAGCCGCGCGTTTGTTTTTATATGAAAATTTCAACGCGCGTCTACCACTATGCTAATGTAAAAGCAGTCTCATGACACAAATAATATAATTATGCCACTTTTCAGCTTTCCCTTCATTCATGTCAATCAATTTTCTTGTACAAGGCTGGATTGTTGCTAAAATATTTTATATCTCAAGTGGGAGGGATTTTGGGAGAAAAAATTTTTGTTTTGCATTTATATTAATTACCAACAATAAAAAATCGTGTCAGAAGTCAGAACACATAATTATTTTTTAAGGAAAAGTAAGTTAAGTATAGTTGTTTTATATGCCCACTGCTGCACAAAAGCCTCTCCAAATTTATGTGTGATTATTTAAAAACTATTCAGATTGGTAGCAGTTTTAGTCTAGGTTAGGCTAAGTCTCTTTGCAGCAAAACATCACAACATATAGGTATATATATATGTATATAATCACCCAATTTGCACTTCCAGTAGCGTTCCATATTAGTTGCAGTTCCATAGTAGTTTTACATTTTAAATAATGTATTTATTAATTTTAAAAATAAGTTTTATTATTTATGTAATGCTCTATTATTATATAGGTGTATTTGTTTCTTATTTATGTAATTTAGTTGTTTTTTATTTATGAAATCTGATTTAGTAGTTTAAGGGTATATTTTGTTTGTGACACAAAACATTATAATATGTATTTTTTTTTCTGTTGTCACACTGATCCTCACTCACTGGGCGCATCAGAATTATCAGCGCTGCGGTGCTTTTAGCGCTGCAGTATTGTGCTGAGATGCGTACCATTTCCGGCATATTAAATAATGTTTTTATTTTGTTATAATTTTTTAAGTTTTAGAGGCAATTATGCCAGAATAAATGATTTTTCTTTTTTCTTTCTTTCTTTCTTTCAATTGGTGCCCGATATTGCTCTAGTTGTATAACCCCACATTTCGCCTGTTACGTTTAGGTGGCATGTGATATTGGGTCTGTCATCATCAAAATCAAAGTCAAAATTTCCAGACGAAAAATGCCGAAACCCAAATAACACTTGCCCGAACGGCACGGCCATTTACTGCCAGACCAACAGCTCATAGTCGTATTCGTTTATATTTGGCGTACTTATGTACACATTAACGTTAGGAAAATAACAACAAGAAAATGTAAATAACCGATGAAAACGTGTCAATTGACTGTAGAACATTGTGACAGCTATAATATTCAGTTCATTGGCAGATATGAATGTATAGTAAATTGCATTGCAGTCCTGTGGTTTAATTACACGTTTGCCTCAGGACATAGACGGCAGACAGATGCATATTTGCTCCGAACACGGAATTATAATAGAAATGTCGCACGTGCCTTAACTGGTACGTTGCTGCCGGAAACAGGTGCAATTTGAATTGCTTGTGAATGCAATGAATCGTCACGCAATATAATGAATATTTGAATTAAGTCAAACATAGTTTACTTCGTTATAATATATAATATATATAATATATTTTATAAATATTTAGGTATGATTATATTTGTGTATATTAGAATTGTATATATAGATCCATATATAATTTATATATTCTAAATAGTTTATTTTAAGTTTTTTGTAGTGTAATAATTTTTATATTGATGTATTTAATTAAGTAATTGTAATGGTTTGTTTCTAACCTACTCTCAGCTCTTGCACCTACCACTTGTCGTCTCTGCATCACCTAAAGGTTGACTGGTAGATAATGCCTACGGCATTAAGTCCACCCATGTACCATTTTTGTGCATAAAGTTTTTAAATAAAAAAAAAAAATAATGATTTTGCTTTTGAGCATAATAAGGACGTACTATGAGATTTTCATAATTCCTTTCTTAAAAACAATGAAAAAAAATGTGGGTATACGTCATATTAAACCTTCTTCTCAGTGTGAGACAACGCCTGTCTGGTCAACTATAAATATAGTTTTATGTAAATTATATTTTTACAACAAGCAGAACAAAGAAAATGAAGCCCCAATTTTTAGTATATGGTTTGCAAAACAATTCTAATGCTATATAAAAAAAATAGTTGAAAAATTAAGGGACTGACAGGATTCAAACCTGCGACCTCTGCACTCTGGGCAGCCGCTTTAACCACTAAGCTAGGGTCACCCCTTGCCAGGACCCTAAATTTCTCAACTGTATGTTACGTCATTACGTGACGTCACGTTCATCCATCTGTACTTGTCTTAAGTAGGATACAAATATAATTTAATACAGTATAATTTGCTAAGCGTAGATAAATGTTGTAAAAATAATAATCAACAAGAAATTCTAATGCTTGCTTTGTTTATCAGTAATAAAGAGATTGCAAAAGAATAGCAAATCATCGTGTGAATGGGCCTTTAGCGATGTAATGTTATTAATGTTTTATTAGTTAATTCACCTTAACGTGAAGATAACATAGGAATCGTGTCTCCTTTTTTCCGTACCGTATTTCGATAAATTGAGGAGATAAAGTTAGATTAAAGATATACAAAACCGAGTGATATGTGCACATTTTCCTGTCTCGTTTTCCCTAAAGAATACTGCCCCACAATAGGCCTTGTCTGTGTGACAGGTGTCAGTAGAACAGACATTGCGCCATTAGAACGATACATATTTGATCTTTGTTCAGCGTACAAATTCAAAGATGCCGAAATACATGATTGTTTGTTATCTTCTGCATTTTAATATCTAAGATGTATTAGTGATCCTATGGCTAGGCTGGACTGCCGGGTGGCTCGCTTAGCGGCTGGAGCCTAGTGAAATCCATTGTTAATTCTACCGGTCGCAAAAATCAAATGCCTTTGTTTTCTAAATGACGTACTAGGCTAGAGGAGAACTTATAATATTGCTTTTAAAAGTGAATGTTTGCGTATAAACGGTTTCTTTTTGTAATTAACTCTTTGCGATTATTGCATATAAAACAAAAATGTTTTATTACAACGTCTACACAATTAATACATAGTGAAATCAGGGTTGTTCTATTTATTTACATTGAGTACCTAATTTCATTATATTTCAGTTGGTACGTTATTTGTAGTTGAAAGTGTTTTAGTTTTGATTGTTACAAAATAATTAACGCGTCTAGACGACCCTGTCTAGTCTATGTACACGAAAAGTTTTTGAATATTAAACACGTAACGAATCGTTAGTGAAAACTTTATAGTTGCGTCAAGACTCGAAACATTAAACAGCATTGAATAGCATACATATTTATAGCACAAAATATACTTTAGTCTATTATTAATATTTCTTACAATGTACAAAAGCTTATTTTGCCGGCCGTGTGCACGTCCACGAGCTACGGATTTCGATCTATCGGTCCCGTTCAAACATTGAATGAGAAAGAGGGATATAGGTAAAATCAAAGATCTTGGCGGGTCGTAAAATGCACTGTCTCAGTCACTCGTGTAGGGTTCATGCTTTACGTATATCTCGCTCTCGCTAAGTTATAAAAAGGGGGCTTAAATTATCGGTGTAGGTTGTACTGTAGCACCTAGACAAATACTAGCAACGCTTAGATTACAATCAGTCACAATCAGACAGTCGCGACCAAAATTATTAAAACCACATACAATGATAGAATCCTTATCTTTTCAAGTTCGTGATCCCTGTAAGACAGACTGGCAAACCAATCATCGATATCATTTATCAGTTCAATCTTTGGATCAGTAGGGTTGTAAATCATAGCATGTGTCGACATCACATTATGAATTGCGAAATTATTTTGCTGGTTACTTACAATCAAGGCACATTAATAACGCATACAAAATATCACCGATTTTAGTTGTACCATATTCTTATTCGAAACGGTTTGTTGTAAATACATTTGTAAACCAAAAATACTTCTTTCACGTCATAATTATAGTAATAAGAACGATTGATTCCATAACGAATATACAAGTCGGTTGATTTTTGTTTCGAATAGTTTCGAAAGATTTTTCGAGGAATTTGAAAAAATACATAATAAATAATAGCCAATAAAGTTTTTTTCCGTTAACTTATTTATCATACCGTAGAAATATTTAATGATTCCATTACATTCGGCAATATATTTAATAACACGGACGTTGCTACCGCACACAGGCGCTTGATTGTAATATAAATGAGCCTTCATTAATATTGGTCTCTGAACGGATATTATTGCATTTTCAATCTTTACCTTTAAATCCATTATATAAAGCCATAATATATGTGATGGTAATTTTAAATGATCCAATTTATGAGTATGAAATAAGTGCACTGTTACGCACTTCAATACACATTGAATTTATTGAAAATAAATATATCGATACGAGTGAAAAGCCAACATTCTAGAATATGCAATTAATTTGTTTCAGTGGTCAGTTGAATAGTATTTTGGGTGGGAATAATGAGTGGAAATAATTATTATTTTGTATTTCATAGTCGTTTTTATTCTGAACTTGTTAGCATTCATCATTATTGTTTTTATTTTTCTATAATTAACAAAGTTTAAACAAACGGACGGCTCATCATTAAATGGAGCATAAAGTTTGTTTAACAAACTCGAGTCCTGTAAGGCACAGACATATTTTACAGTTTAACGCTTAGGGCAGACCTAATCAAACCTTTAGACTTTATTCACTTCTATATAAAAATATCTTGTCTTTTAAAAAAATACTAAAAACCTTATATCCCCGTCAGAGCTTCTAGATATTTTATTAAAACTGACGTGAGTTTGTAACATTATTCAAATTATGAAATACGGATGTTACTCACGTAATGTGGGTCTATTTAGTCGACCGCGGTTTCACCGATACTTCTAGGCATTATCAAGAGAGTGCGATACGTCGCACCTGAGTCGCAGCCAGTCTTGCACTGAAACAGTTAAATATTTTTAAGAGTGGTTCGGAATGTTGTAGAAAAGATGTCCCTGAGGGATTATTAGTATTCTTCTTAAATTACCTTTTATATTAAATAGCTATAGATACAGTAAGAAGTACGGTACGTTCATCAAGATTAATATACGTACGTGTGTACGTGCACGTAGCGTACGTGTTGCGGCACTAACTCAACGAATGAAATGAGAGCAATGCTACAGCGATGTTGCGAGTTTACACTACTTGCACTCGATAAGCAATTCACTGACGAAAGTTTTTATAGTTAAAATAAAACTGTTGCACTGTTGCAACGTGACCGTTTTATCAATAAACGTATTTAAACTTTGAAGTTTAAGTACGAATAAAGAAGGAAATAAAATACTGGCTGTTGCTATTTTAACTAACCTTATAACCTACCTAGAGGTCGAGATGGCAATCGGAGTCAAGAAAGATTTTTAAATTTATGTTTAAGTGATAGCAAAAATTCATGCAATTACGATTTTAACGTATAAAATATTACGTTTTTATACGAAATTTACACTTGTTACTTCGCGGATCTATGTATGATTGGCTTCAACTACGTTGATGTTGTGGGTTCGATTCCCACACAGGACAGACTCGGATGTGTTTTGTGTATGTGTAAGGTATGTTAGTGAACATCCTCGCGACTTAAGAGCGGGAGCCGTGAAAAAATACTCAAATCTAACCGATGATTAGCGCGTTCAAAGAACATACAACTTTATTATAATAACATAGTTATATCCACGTAGATTTACACAAACTTTTGGAGGTGAGTTATGTGCTATCAAATTAACCGTATAAACTGGGGCAAAGCTCACTTAAAACTTTGCGCCATCTTTCTTTGAGTAAACGCGTTCCCTCGTTGTTGTCGGCTCGTTATGCACGCGGTTACTTTACCCATTTACTTACAAGATGGCCAAATCGTGTTAAATTTTGTCATCATTATGAATTAATTAATATTGAAATATTCATTTATTTATTACGAAGACAAAATCCTAAATGAAAAAAATATTTTCACTTTACCTTTATCCTAAATAAAGAAAGAATAATAAAATGCTCCATATTTAATCTTTTCTATTTTAAATGCATCACCAAATAGTTTATTTATATATATCAAAACAATAAAAAAACATCTAAGTTAAAATTAATTGCAATTGAAAGTAATCTTATTTTATTTCTTATTTTATTTCTATTTAATTTTCTTATCATAGAGAGACGCATTATAGATGGATTGACTTCAATGATTGCGGCCCACCCGTGTTTTTAGGAAATCTTATTAGCACCTGTCTGACTCAAACAAAGACTTATCTAATTCGTATGAAAATATTGTAACAAGCAGTTATGATATGGTAGAAATATTGTAATGACTTCACAGTAAATTCCATACCAAATATGTATTCTGAACAAACAATCGACTGATTAAAGATATATCCAAGACTTTGCCTTTCCAAAGATCCATGAAATCCTCCTACTTTACGATGAAGCAATTCAAACTTTGAGTCTTTAATCAAACTTCTAAACGACAAACAATCGGGATCCATTATTTCATGTCCGCCCAATTATTGGGGAGTGAGACCACTTTAGCAATTCTTCATTTGTTTGAGAGAGACAAAATATGCTTTATATGAAACCATTTGGAAGTTTGTTTACCTTTAAGATTGCTTTGATTCTAAGGATTGAAAATATGGCTATATTTGTATGTATGGCGCGATAGATCTTGGGCTAAATTAAGATAAGTGATTTAAACCATAATTAATAACACATTTTAGAAACAATGCATAAGCATAACCGCAAAAAATAGCTCCATTTTCTGTCACAAAGATAATCACACTGAAAGAAGATGCAAACAAATGGTTTGTTTCGTGTCAAAAAATCTGTTCCCATTAAAGTTATAATCTCTATGCTGACAAGTTATATTCTAAACAAATGCTATCACTTTAACTAACGTAACCATTGCCTCATAATTTCGTAGTCTCGACACTATTCAAAATTAATAAGCAAAACTTTGCTAGACTTTGGAAATCGATACAATTATGAACAAAGTCTCGGAACTAGGGAAATAGATATTCTTGTACAGTGGTTTCCACAAAATTAATTTAATATTTTCCTTCATTATTTACTTTAGGCAAAATTATTTAGTTAGTTTTAGACAACATTATTCGGTCTATTGTTTATTTATAATATATAACGGTTGAACAAATTGTATTGTGTTTGAACACCAGTAACTTCTCTAATTTATACCTAATTTTCATCGATAGAACCAATAAGCTTGTTTCTCCTAATAACAAATTGCTTGTTTTATAGTTTCTAATTATAAATTAAGAGTCGTTGATAAGAAAAAACTAGTTTATTTCTCATAAAAGTCAAAAAAAAAACGAAAAGAATAGGCATAATTACGTGACAGCAAACATCAATCAGAAAGTGTTACGTCACCCCACGCAAAACATCATTGTTGTTGTTGACGTTTTCTTACAACCGTGCAGCTTACTACGTAATGTTTTCAGTTTTGTTTCACAGACTGTAGTCATTCAAGACGCCATGACACTATTTAGCGTTTTAAATACAAATACTTAATGTAAATTTAGCTTTGTTTTTAAAATATTGTTTTTTGGGATAAAATTAATATTAAAATATGCACCAATCAATCTGGGTCAGCTTTCTCGTTTGACGGATTTGGCTAAATGTCAGTATTTTACGATGAGCTACTTACTGCTATCAGACCTTTACAACCCAGTACGAGGTAATACGTTTCTCATTGTTAGACTAGTTGTCAGTCTCTGACTTCCCGTAATGTCCGCCATAGATCTTCAAATGGCAACCAGAACCGACCGGTCCGCGCGACTTCAAGTTCGGCTCAAAGTATGTAATTAACCAAGTTTTCAAATTTAGCCAAGCAGCGATAGCCGAGTGGGAGACCCACGTTCGAACCCACGGCACACACCTCTGTCAATTAATCGTTAAGATTCGTCTTTTAGAATATTTATGTGTGTATCTATTATATAAATTATCGTTCGCTAACGGTGAAGGAAAACAACGTGAGGAAACCATCTAATACATGCCCTACATGTATTAGATGCAGGGCTGCTATTATTATTATATATATTAAATTTAGTGAACTATTCTGAGTCCGCGGCTTCGTTCGTATTGTACGTCAACAAGAGGAAAAAGTAGACTATATACGGGGTGGATGCGACATAGCGACATTTATTAAAACCACAGCTTCTATACATGGTAAGTATCAATTTCCACCGGATAAAAATTCTCTGGCGAAAAAAAAAAAATCACATTCTCCGAACAATTTGAACATTGCGATCGTGCAATTTGTTCGGAAGACGTGGATTTTTTTTTTCGCCAGAGAATTTTTTATCCGGTGGAAATGCATACTGGCCATGTATAGAAGCTGTGGTTTCAATAAATGTCGCTATGTCGCATCCACCCTGTATACTATTGTATAGTCTAGGTTATAAAGTATAGGTATTCTAAATTTCATCTCTATTTGACACATTCGTTCTATTGTTGGGCAAGATTTAGTAACAAATATTCTCACACTGTGAAAGTATTGGAAGAATGTTTCCCTAATCCACTTTTCAACCTTTTATGGCTAAGCGCAATAAATATAGATTTGCTCTGAGCAAGTAACATATTGTCGCGAGGTCAGCAATTAGTCAAGACTTTCGGTAGTTCGCGTTACTTCGCATTTCTGGCAGTCTGCCATGGAACAAGCGGCACGACGCTCGTTGCATGTTTGCTTGTGGCCTCCTTCATACAATACAAAAACAGAACTGCTCACAAAACCCAGTGTTAGAGGTCACTTATGATATTGGCGTTTTGAAGCGGCAACTGATATCTTAGGAGTTTACAGGGTAATATTAAAAGGGTAATTTAAGTCCAATGCTATATGAGAAAGTTTGACAATTTTGAAGGAAATGAAACGAAATTATGCACATATCCTTACAAGGTGTAAATGAATTGTGGGATTGAATTAATAGAAATCTACATACAAAGATCGTGAATTAGGGGTTGAAAGTGTATAAGGAAAGAACCTCAATTTTAAGGAAATAGCTTGGAAATATCGAATTGTACGCGGACAAAGTCGATTACACCCTATATAATTTACGTTGACTTATTTATGTGCCAGCATTAATGCGTGGACAAGAAGTTAACAACAAGTTTCCGTTACCGGATACACGTAAAGTGATTTTGATAGAAGTTGTGATAAGATTTTGCTCAGAGAGACCACCTTTGTTGAATTATTCAAGCTAAAGGGAGGTGTGGCTCTCGGCCAATTTAAAATTATTCCGTCAACTTTAAGTTACAACTAAGTTAAAGCGAGTTTGATGAATGCTAAGATATTTACGAAGGATCTCCCCACATACTTGTAATTTAAGGAATTACTATATAAATAAAAAGAGAGGGTGAGTACGCATGGTAATGTGGTTACTTTAGCAGGTTGTTTTGTTCTTTTGTACTTTACAAATTGGTCGTAAACAAGTAATTTAGTAAGAAAATTTGCTAAGCATAGCTAAATGCTATAAAAATAATCAATTAGAAGTAATTTAGTAATAAGTTGGCATAATAAAACCTACGATTGTGATACTACATGGTTTCTTTTAAGAGTCTATTTATTGCTAAAGTTGGTCACTAAATTACTAATCTCATTTAGCTGATAGCTTTTGACCTCCAAAACGAGTCTTTTTATGCTGGAAGGGTGAAAATTATTCTAAGAAATTAGTAATTCTAAGAAATTAATAGCTTTACAGAAAATTATAAATAAATAAAAAAATACATTTCAGATTCATAACTAGGAGATGAACTATCTTTAGAGTCATTGTTCACGGCAGCGTACGACACGCGTAGCGTATTCGTCAATATACGCTTTGAAACTGCGTTCACGGAGCGTCAGCGTCGCGTGCGCGTGCGAACATTGCTGTCGCGAATGCGAGTTCGATGTTCCTACTATTCTATATTGAATCTCTACGATACTCCAATAGGAAAATAACTCTTCGTTGTTTGGTGAAACCATTAAGGGTGCTATTCATTATCGCGACATGAGAGGCTGGCATATAAATCTATGAAATGTTTCGGCCACTATGTTACGCGGGATAAGTGAGGCAAAATTGCGTGTAGGCCAGTTTGCCCTGCGCCGCTGTAGTTAATGTGTAACACGGTTCAAACTTTATAAGAGGCAAACATGGCGTGGTGCCACAAACGATGCCAAGGCCTGTGGTAGAATTGATCTAAATTTTAGAAGACATCTAAAGCTAATGTGAAATATTAACAGCATGCGGCTCTTTGTTGTTAAAACAAGCGTTAATTAAGGTTTGTTTTTAATTGATAAAATTAATATCAGTAAAAAGTCTATGCATTAACATAGTTTGGATATTTTGATAATAATAATTAGGATGTTTTTACATTAGATAGTACAACAGAAGCAATTGCACTATCCAATGGTCCCAATGACAAGGCCAAATACACGCATTCACTCACACAATCACACCCAGTCTCAGAACAAATATTTGCGGATCACTCAAAGATATGTCCTATGAGGGGATCAAACCCACAAGACCCGTGCAGTGGTGACCGCTTAAAACACTACACATAATTCTTACGGTGCAAAGAAATTTATTTTCTCAAAAGAACTACATAGTTCACTTAACAGAGAAAAACAAACAATTTTTGAGTAATAGGTACTCTTAAAAATATTTTATAACATGACTGTGGTTTAAAACTGTTTCTTAATGTGTTCCTCCAGACGTTTTTTAGGGTTCCGTAGTACCTACAAGGAACCCTTATAGTTTCGCCATGTCCGTCTGTCTGTCCACGGCATAGCGACGAAACCGTTGGTGCTAGAAAACTGAAATTTTGCATAAACATGTATGTTAACTAAACAAAGAAAGTCGTAGAGTAAAATTTAGAAAAATATTTTTTTGTTCAGGTAGCTCTCCTACATGTAAAGTAGGGATGTTTTTTTTTTGTCGCCTACCCCATAGTGTGGGGTATTGTTATATAGGACTTTTAAAAACGTTTAGGGGTTGCTAAGACAGTTTTTTGATTTAGGGATCCGGTTGCGAGATAATTAACTTTAAAGAGCAAATTTTTGTTCGAGTAGGGCGTCGTCCCCCCTCTAAAAGCTAAACTACTGGATCCTAAAATCTGAAAAAAATCTGTCGGTAGTACATGTAATGAACTTTAAAGGAAAACTATAGCGGATAAGTTCACTTCATTAGTTCAAGAGGAATAGGGGTCCGAAATGTCAGATGCAGTTACTCAGAATATTTCCTTCAAAATTCTTGAAACATAAATAAACATACATAATACATATATAAAATCACGCCTTTATCCCACGGGGGTAGGCAGAGACGATGGAACGCCATGTGCTTCGCTCCTTACATACTTCTTTCGCTTCCTTAACATTCATACATCTCGTCATACGTGCTAGCTGGTTTCGTGTACTACAAACATTTCCTATCTGAAGGACGCTATTTATCTGGTTACTTTAACTTAATTAGTTCTAGAGTAATTGGGGTCCAAAGTGTAAAATGCAGTTACTTAGAATAATTCGTGCAAATTACAAAAACCTTTGAAAGTAATGACTTGTATGAAGATGTTACTTGTTTAATACAGATAGTAAATCAAATTCAAATTCAAATTCAAATTCAAATCATTTATTTTCATAGGCCCCAGGAGGCGCTTGAACACGTCAAAATATTACAAACAAATGATATAAAAATAAATTATAAGTAAAACTAAATTATACTAATTACAATGATTTGAATAACCGGGGCTTAGATTAATTTTAATCCAACTGTTTAAAATCAGATTAAAATCAAACTAAGTACCAGCTCCGATGGGTATTGCATTATGAGAAGAGCTGGTGAGAAACTCATGTGCACCATCTTTTCAAATGAAATGAATAATATACAATTATATTAATATATAATAATATATAACAATTACAACACATAAAAAGAGCAGTTCATTTCCAAATACTATTATCATTTATGTAGTCTAAAATACAGTAATAAGCTTTTTGAGTTAATCTGATTTTAATATATTTCTTAAATTTACCTATCGATAATTCTACTGCGTCTAATGGAAGTTTATTGTAGAAGCGTATACATTGACCTGGAAACGAGTTAGAGATTTTATGGAGCCTAGTAGTGGGCACAGCCAGTTTGTTTTTGTTCCTTAGATTTACTTTATGGAGATCACTATTTTTCTTAAATTTTGTTTGATTCTTGTGGACGTACAATAAATTTTCATAAATGTATTGAGAATGTAACGTCATAATATTTATCTCTTTAAATTTATTTCTTAGTGTCTCCTTGGGACTCATCATATAGATAGCTCGAACAGCTCGTTTCTGGAGCACAAAGATTGAATCTACATCCGTGGCACTACCCCAAAGCAATAAACCATATGACATTATACTATGAAAATAGCTAAAATAAACTAAACGCGCAGTGTCAACATCGGTCAGTTGACGGATTGTTTTTACCGCGTAAGCTGCTGAGCTGAGTCTACCAGATAACGTTTCTATATGTGGGCCCCATTGTAATTTAGAATCTAATGTTATACCAAGAAAGACAACTTTATTGACCATTTCCAATTCCTCATTGTCCATCAACACACTAGTTTTGACTTGTTTAACATTTTTTGTAAAAAATCTAACATATTTTGTTTTATTACCATTTAAAAGCAAGTTGTTAACACTAAACCAGTTTACTATCTTTGACAGAGCATTGTTTACATCGTCAATTACTGTTTGTTGTCTATTTACCTTAAAAACTAAAGAAGTGTCATCCGCAAACAATACTATCTCATGATTGTCCTTAACGAGATGAGGTAAATCATTAATGTACAAGAGGAACAGGAAAGGGCTCAAAAAATCCCTTTTAAGTCGAAATATGTTGTTACGACTAGCTACGGAAGCCTACTGCGCGTGGCCCGACACGCACTTGGCCGGTTTTTAAATAAAGTTATTGTTTTATTGCTGGCTATCTCTTCAGGTAATCTATTATATAGCTGCGCCCCTTCGTATAGTATATTCTTCTTCCCGTAGTTGGTTCTGGGTTTCTGGAGTTCTTTGATAACGTTTTGCGAAAAATCTAGAAATATTTGCTGAAACTTATTCACCTAACATTGCACACATCACGCACCTGGAGTCTTGATTCTTATTGAAAATTTTCAGGGGTTTTTGATACGAGTTCTGTTTATTGTCAAATGAATAAAAACCGGCCAAGTGCATGTCGGATCATGCGCAATAGGGTTCCGTAGTTAGTCGTCATAACATAATATGTTTTGGACTTAAAAGGAGCTAGCTATTAAACAAGTAAGAACTTAATACCAGTAATTATTTTCAATGGTTTTAAACTGTTAAAATTATGAAATACGGGTGTTAATCACGTAATGTTGGTCTATTTAGTCGACCGTCGACTTGCAGTGCAAGACTGTCAGTTTTAATAAAAATATGGTTTTAAACTGCATCTTACATTTTGAGTTTATTACTATTGAGTTTACAAAATTAACTTATTTGCTATAGTTTTCCCTTAAAGTTCATTACATAACACAACTTTATTCAGATTTTTGGAGCCGGTAGTTTAGTAAAGCTTTAATTTAACTTTTAATATTAACATAATGACATTTTAATGTTATTATTGATTATTTATATATATTTTTTTTGTTTGAAATGATTAATTGGTTATGTAATTTATGAGAACAATAATGGCATATTCGATCATTTATTTTCATGTTAGACTCATTTCATTTTCAATTTAGTGTAGTCGATGTGGTCTGTGATAACATGTTTTTGAAAATAGTTAGAGTAGTTAGATGTAGTCATTTGTTTTTAGGTTAATAGGAATTTTGTTTTCTTTTCTTTTTATTTCTAATTTAATAAAATAAATATTTTGAAGTAACAAGTAATTAGTATTATGTAGTATTTATTCACTTATTGCCTTTACTCTTTCTGTTTTCCCTTCTCTCGCTAGTAGTGCAAGATCTTGCAGCCCCTACTAAGTTGGTTATTTACTCGTAATATTATTTACTTCGCATTTTAATATGTTATTATTTATTTCCTATATATAAGAATTTGGTGTTGCAATAACTTACACTTACCTGAAATATTGTCAAAAGTAATCAAAATTGTATGATTTATTATTAAGTTTGTGTTTTTTGAGGAGGGGACGCCCTTCTTCAAAGAAAATGTATTCTTGTAAGTTATCATCTCGCAAACGGAACTGTTAATAAAAAAACTCGTAGCAACCCCTTAATGTTTTTAAGACCTAACTTACGATAACCTAGACTATGGAGCACACGACGAAAAAAAAAACATCCTCACTTTACATGTGGGGGGGTAACTACCTGAAACACAAATGGTTTTGACGCTATGCCTCGGACAGACAGACAAACAGACGTACATAGCGTACATAGCTATCGCCATGCCATCTACAACTAAAAATGATTAAAATTATGATGATAACTGCGTGTTTATTATACAAATATTCAAACACTCCTATCGTCTCGTCTATTTTCAATCTGGCACTGATGCCACTATTAAACGAATATACATATAACTCAATAGCTACCACAAACTATTATGTTACTGAAAGGCACATTATACTGTTATTGAACCCTTAGCTACACATACATTTCTCCTTAATAATGTAGAGTACAATAGCGAGTAGGTATATGAAACTCTATTAATATAATGTGTGTACGAACAATATGAACGTCCTTCTGTCACTAAATTAATTAATCTTCCCACCTTTGTTTGTACATGAATGCTTCACGAGAATGTTATAAATTATGGTACATTTCCTTTATACATACAATATATATTAGCAGCTCTGTATTTAATACATGTCCCACTGCTGGGCTCGGGCCTCTTCTCATGATGAGAAGGGTCAGGCCATAGTCCACCACGCTGGCCAAGTGCGGATTGGTAGACTTCACACACCCTTGAGCACTTATTTTAGGTACTCTCAGGCATGCAGGTTTCCTCACGATGTTTTCCTTCACCTTTAGCCAGCGATGATTTAATAAATACACACATATCTTCGAAAAGACGAATCTTAACGATTTATTGACAGAGGTGTGTGCCGTGGGTTCGATCCCGAGACCTTTGACTTCGCAGTCCTACGGTTTCCCACTCGGCTATCGCTGTTTATACATTATACATATCAGTATAAATATACCAACACAATAAATCCTCTGGTAAGCAACAATAAAATGTACAAGATCTAGAAAATGGGGTTTTACGACATTTTCCCTTGAGAGTCTTTTGCCAAGAATGTGTTCTAGAATTTGGAGCTTTAATGAAATCCATGAAAGATGAATGAACCATTTAGCTCATGGATAAATCTCTCTAGAAGTAGTATTAATACTAGTTGTCTACGGAGAGGCTATTTGGATTGGTGCTGGTCGTCTTTTCTCAATAACGCTGCATTCGGCTGCGACTCCGCAAGCGATACGTACCAGAACTTCACAACCTTCTTATAGCAATTGCCCGAATATCTAGCTCCTGGCACAAAAAAAAATCTGTTCTGTCCTTTTTATTCATAAAGCTTATAGTAAGTATAAGTACAGTAAGTCACTTATAAAACAAAGCTTTGTTTCATTACAGCTTAATACAAGTAATCACAAAGTATTTTATATTCAGTTCGTAAATCTAACTAGACAGACTTATACTCCACACGTTTGTAAATTATGTACTAGGTACATGTTTTATCCAGTCTTACTTATATTCTTACATGAGCGTATTACATTAGGAATAATTTACTAAGCATACTTTTGGCACTCTTGAGAGTTTGCAGAGGGCACTAGGAGTAATAAATATGTCACAAATGTACGAGTTACTTTAACTTAATGTTATACTGGTTACATCAAAATATTCTACAGTTATTTTTATTTTTAAATCATATATATATAATTTAAATTGACATAAAGTATGTAATAATATAATTGACATCTTATAGAGTATTGTAAATGATCAATAAGTGGATATTTGAATCCTTACTAATATTATAAAGGCGAAAGTTTGTAAGTATGGATGTATGGATGGATGTTTGTTACTCTTTCACGCCAAAACTACCGGGTCGATTTCGATGAAATTTTGCACACATGTAGCTTATAGTCTGGATTAACATATAGGCTACTTTTAATTGACATACCACGCGGGCGGAGCCGCGGGCGGAAGCTAGTACACACATAAATTGGCTTTATGAAATTAAATGACTAAGGATATGAATATCTAAATAATGAAAATAACCATGGTCTTCCATACAAATTACTAGTGATTTACACGCTTTTAAACTTATCCTATGCCACTACTGGAAGAAAAAATGCACATTTCCGTCGCAACAGCATACATTTCCATCGTTTCTATTTCTTTACGTTTCCCGCAAGTTTCTGGTAGAAATTCAAGTCGTCACGCCAGCGCCTCTTAGGCCTATCTTGTCGATGGTATTCATCTTTAATTACACACACATTTTAAAAACAAAGAAAATCTTATTATATTAAAAGGGTAGCAAAATATTTATAAATTTAAGGAGGAACTATTGATTAGCTGTTTTTCCATACAAAAGTAATATGGGTTTAACTTTAATATTATTAAGTTTTTATCTAATTTTACACAAAACTAAAAACACTAAAGTACATGTTTGTTTGTGACTATTTTGCATTTTTTTTTAAATCATTGATTGAGTTGAAAAACTGGGTGGCAATAAACATGCATTAAGTGTTTAAGAAATGATGTGTTTAAACTTAATAATATTAAAGCTAAACTAAAGACTCCAGAGCGCCGTATTTTCATACTTACATAATATGATGTAAGTATGAAAATACGGCGCTCTGGAGTCTATTCTTCATAACCTTGTAACTGGTTATCAGAAGAAGCTCCACTCAATAATATTCATAAAAAAGGCAATAGCGATTATAAAAAAAGGAGATGAAATACGTTATGAAAGCGAGGCAATAAAAAGGCAATCACAGTGAGCGCTCGGGGCAGACATCTGCTTCTGCGACGCGACGTCACACGTAATGTATTTACAAAATCACTCCAACGTTGTTTATTAGTTGATGCGGTGTTTCAAATCAAATATTTTCTGATGAAATATAAATTAAGCATTTCGAATCATTCAAATGTAAACTTGGAGAGATAATTTGAGCTTTAATGACATCGCTTTATTTTGATAGTCAATCAAGATTAAATTATATACAGATATCTGAATAAATTGTTTCTGGAACACCAAGCTTGTTTTTGCAAAATAATCGCTTTAGAGGTTTTTAACATCCATATTTTACCTGTTAGTTGCAATTTTTAGGTAAATTATTGTTATATAAAAATATATAAAATATAATTATATAAAATTCATAGAAGCCAAAAAAATGTTATTCAAATCGGATCAGTAGTTCCTGAGATTTACTTTTGACCAAACAAACAAACAAAATTTTCAGCTTTATAATCTTAATAGTAGATTTCTTTGGTGATTGAGACTTGTGAAGAGAAATAAAATGAAAGAGATTATTATTAAGAAACTTCGTTGTAACTTTTTTATTGCTTACACGTTGATCTGCAACACATAGAAATATGAGTATACATTAATGGAACGTCTCTCATGCGCTCGGCACTCTATGCATTGCCGTTGCGTCCATAATTCAAACCCGAAGCGGTCGGATATTTTCACTTCTTCAAACCACTTTGCACGTTTCAAACATTAATAAAGTGCGGTTTCCGTACATTTCTCAGAATTCAAATCTATTTGAATCCATGACTGAATATTACTTGGATGAAGGATAGTACTGGATTTGGCATGGCTCGTAACCATAGTAACCATAGTACTTTAAAAAGAGATGGCCATATACAATATCAGTAGAAACGACAGAGAAAGCAATATTATTTTTTTGTCTCTGTCACCGTACAGCTTTTTATTGTTTGACCAATTTGAATTTGCCTAACCTATATCGTGTCGGTAGTGGAAAGAAGTCGTTTTTTTCCTAGTTTAAACTAGTTACATAGCCATATTCCGTGCCCTAAACATACCGTAGTGACTGTAGTGAACAATAAACATGGTGCAGTGTTGTATAATTGGCTGCAAAAGCCGCAGTGAGCGTAAACAGGCAAATATAACTTTTCACAAGTAAGTATCACTTCAAACCTTAGGATAGCTTGTTTTCAGTTAGTAATGCATCCCCTTAGAATCTGGTTGCCCGACAATTCTCAAATCAATACAAATAAACAGTTAATTTCAGTAATATAAGTTTTCTAAAAAAATCACGTTTTGTTGTATAACACTACCAAATGTAGTATGCCGTTGTGACAGTTAAAAAATTTTATCGTTAGAATAATGTCGTATTATTTGCTCCATTTTTACTGCCAACATACAACTTCACACCAAAGAATTCGATAAAACTGTGAAATATTTACCATAAACTTATTGTTATCATAAAAACATGTGAATTTGCCATTGGTATAGTTACTTTTCTGTTTGGCTGGGTTATATATTCTCTAGGGATACCTGCCCAAAAGTGGAAACTTTTCCTGGAATTTGGGCATGAGTAGAAAGTTTAATTCGTGTATAATTTTTTTCATTGTGATAAATAATAATATTCAAGATATCAATAAAGACTAGAATAATTAAATAACTTAATTTTTATATAGTTTTTATAATTGATTGTAAATCTTTTTTTAGATTTCCCAAAGAAGCCCACGTACGACATAATTATGTAGATAATATCTACAGGACGACAAGATTGAGAACCAACTAAGCACTCTAAAATATGTTCAAGACATTTTGAAAATAGATGTTTTAGAAAGACCCAACGAATGACCTATCTTTATGAATTTTCAGTATCGACACTTTACATATGTAATGTAAGTATGCTTCTTACTAGTCGTGCGTATTTTTTTCGTGTTAGATTTACTTAAGTAGCGCATTATAATTTACAGAACCCACCAACAATAGATATACCTTTTACATCAGTAGGTATACTATCACACATAATGTATGTGTCGATACAAACAAATTGCATACAAATTAATTATGTATTTTTACTGTATAATTTGTTTTAGTTTCTTATCTATTGTGCAAATCTGTTCAATGGCTGATGAAGCTTTGACTACTTCTATTACTAACCCAAGTCGGGAATTGCAGTAGGGACGGTGGATATTTACTGTTTAATTGATCATAAAAAAAAAATCTTAGGTTCTGAATACTGAAGTAAATGTTACACCTGTTCTTCCTTCTGCTGGAAATAGTTGCCGATCATTCAATGTAAGTATTAGTAAAATTATTACATTGTCAAGATATACTCGCATTTCTTGTCAATATAATATACTCAGTAGGACATATTAATAAGCTTATTAATCTTGTCAGTTTAAATGTTTTAACTTAAGGTAGAAAATGATGTGTAGATCAGAGTTCGAAGTGATAATTTATCATTGATATTACAAAAAGTATCTGAATGTACGCATTCATTATTGGACAAAAAAAATCCAAGACAAGCAAGTAAAAATTAGAAATTTTTATATTAAGTTGATTTTGTTTAAGGGATAGTAATACAAATCATATTTAATTTTGAGTTTTATTTAACCCACTTCTTCATCATTTGACTTCACATTTAAACGCTGGTTCCAACGTCTATTGGTCTTATTTAATATATTTTTTATTATATTTGTTCTTTTGCAAGTACCTTATTTTTTATTTATGTATGAATGTTGAGAAAGCGAAAAAAAACACAGCGAACGAACGTGTAGTCCACCTGATGGTAAGTGGAGTACAGCCCATGAACATCAACAATCCACAAAAGCAGATTATAGTTGCGTCGCTGCAGCTGAGGACTACGGTGTTATGCCTCATGTGCCAGTAAGTTTAGCCGCTTTAGTACTGCAAAATATAACTTCTTTGCCTAGTACATTGACAAATGGAAAAGGTCTAGCATAACAATATTATTTCGGGGAAAATTGGGTACCACTGGTAACCCCATGAAATGTCTGTACATTCTTGCCGTCCTTTACGGGTGTACGCAACTTAAATGCTCATGTCATCTCTACCTAATACTTACTCTGAGGAATATTACGATATTTTCACGTCATATATCACGGTAACATTGCGAGCTCAAGCTGACATTACTGACATTATGACAGCTTGACATTTTAATAGCCTTGTTTTATAGACTTTGCAAAGCTTGATAGAACTTATTTGTTACTGATATGAAATGATCGTATTGCGCACACTAGAACTGAATAAAAAATGGTAAATAATACAGTAATCCCCGTACTTTTTACCGTGAAGGAGTTGTACCTTCCAGCATCAGCTCAGCAAGATGATATGCTGACTGTCAGATACAAATATATAAATTGTAACCTATCCTAACCTAACCTAAACAATTTGATTTATTTGTGATTTCTTCATCAGACCTTGACTTGGTGGATATAGGACCATATCGGAAATACACCCACTCAAAGATTTTTTTAAATTGGTTCACAAATGACAGAAAATTCGTTGGACAGACATAAAAATAATATATACTTGTCAAATATAGAACCTCCTCCTTATCGGTTAAAATGAGGTGAAATGTTCTTAATTTTGTTGAGGATCAAATTTATTAATTCTTTGATAAGCTGATAGGAAGACATTCCATGTGATATACGGGCAAAACTAACTATAACTTCCACAATTTACAAAACAATAAATTCAAGTTAACGTCTCTTTAAAAGCAGAACTTTTAAAGACAAGCATCTCTCATCAGTTCATAAAACGGGAAATTTGCAAAACATTGCTCAGCGACGCTGAATTCTGTCTGTAAATCTTCCTATTAAGTGTAAATTGCAAGAAAAATCAGTTTAAACAGCTGCGCCCAAGCTGTGAAATGTTGGCAACAAGATCTCATAATGACAAAGAGTATATAGTGTAGTCTTAGTAACTATACAGTGGACCCCCGGTAATCCGACAAACAGTTTGCAGGGCAGTGTCGGATTAGCGAATTTGTTGGATTATAGAGTACTGCCTTAGACCCCCTATAGTCCGGATTTTTTTACGAAAGAGTACTGTAATGGTAAACCGGACTCCCGGGAGTAAAAAGGGGGAATTTACCAAGAACCTAGATCCGAATCCAGGGCATATGTCGACAGGCACTACAACCTTGTGTGGCAAAGAGAAGCACCCCATCACATCGTACATCTGATAGCACTCAACCCACAAATTAGCTTAGTAAGCTTAAGCACGCCCCCCACACTAGTGCCCCTCGACACCTTGGTTGTAGGCAGTTAGCTTTAGAGAAAAGCTAACTACGTCAGTCTGTCTGTCTGTCCATTTCACAAGAGAGGGCAATCCACCTCCAGCTCTTTCCAATCTCCAGCTGAAGTTATGTTATCAATTCGACCGATACCGGATTCGTAACGGTAACTCATAACAAGAGCTAACAACTTGTTTTCGCGCGCGAGGTGCACACCGGCACACGTGACCGGAAGAGAATAGCCGAAGTTTGAGCCACAGTCACCCAACTTTACACTTATGTGTACACGTATTATGACTAACTTATCTATAAAAGTTGATTACTCAAACGCTGGAGGTCCGACATCACCTTTGGCGGATGTACCTCTCTCCGCCCTGACCCGCGTTAAGTATTATACTAATTGTATGGAGGACTCATATATAATCTTACAATGGTCTAACTTAAATAATTGCACAAGTAATATGTATTACTCAAGTGTTGATAAACTCACCAAGCATTGGCGCTGCATGATTTCAAACACTTACGTGAAATACTGCTACTGTTGCAACTTGAAGCTTCAGTCACTGACTCTATTAACTTAGATAGAACTTCTCACGACTTTAAAAATAAGACTAACGAAAACTCTCTCACTAGTAGTCGTACCGAACTCTCCGGGATTCC
The DNA here is from genome assembly GCA_905147285.1 of Hypena proboscidalis. Lineage (NCBI taxonomy): Eukaryota > Metazoa > Arthropoda > Insecta > Lepidoptera > Erebidae > Hypena > Hypena proboscidalis. Next base: position 8,293,914 of record LR990147.1, read on the forward strand.
AAAACCCAATGCCTTCCTAATTGCCTTACTCCTTAACATCGAGTCGCCGACGCTATCCCTATGCCGCTTCATCCTCGGTTTTTCCCCAGATGAGGGTTTTTTGTTCTCGCTTCGTTGAAAAGACTCTCAAACACGTGTGCCCGTCGCAACTAATAAATTTGTGTCAGTGTGTCTAATAAATTAGCAGGTTCTTTAGATAGTATTGTTTTTATATCGCCACGACGGCGACGGTCTAAGTACGGACCTTTGTCAGTAAAACTATTGTTAGGACCGTGCAATACTATCATAACAACCAGATGTTTGGTTTCATAGAATAAAAGATTTTAGAAGGTTTTGTTTACGTCGCGTCCTTAGAATATTATTTGTATGGTAGAAATATTGATTATTTACATAAATATATAACGATATTCACGTTAATCGCTAACCATTACATTCCCCCCTCTGATAAATCAAATACTAGATTGTTAGCTGGTATATGATTTTTCACTGTAGGATTCTAGAACTGAAGTAAAACTTATATTGTTGTATCAAGTTTTTCTAATACTCTTCTATGGTATGGTCAGAAATACAAATTGTGTAATTCATTCAAATTATGAATAAGTCTGTAGTTTAATTGGCCAACAAAGGTTGAAACTATTGTTTCTGTTAGCGATATATTAAACACAGACATTACTCTCATCGCAAATTCATTCAAATTGTTCATAAATAATAAACATCAAGCTGTATATAAAATTAACACGATTACTAGTTACGCGGTCAAATATTTAACCCATGAGCAAAAGAAATAGTAGGTACTCTGTACTAGAAATTTACAATGCTTGTGTTAATTTAACAGTGAAATATAGGACGATATATATCATTACTTTAATAAAATTACTGTTTAAGATAGCCTTTCAATAAATGAATAAATTATATTGAAAATTACTGATTACGTATTAAAATTATCTATTCATATGCGGAATAGAAATGTACATAACAGAAAATACAGAGATTTTAATGGTAAAATAAAATCATGGCTTCATGATATTCTTCTTTTTAGAGATTAACTAGCCCTAATTGCATGTCCGAGAAATCAAAACAACCGTAATAAAACCTGCGATACCTGGTTATGCAATTTAAAGTACTGCCCATGCTTAGAATGGAATTGTACATACCAGAAATCTTCTACGTTTGTGATACCTGGACTGGCTAGCGTACTCAACCCTCAGAAGACTTGGAGAAGTCGGTTCTGGAAAACTCGCCGGCGACGAAGTTTTCTATTCGAATCGGCTGGCAGCTTCTCCATATTCATTATATAAATCTCTGAAACAGTTCGCACACATTTTCATTACAATTTCAATCAATCACTAGTAGTCGTACCGAACTCTCCGGGATTCCAAAACCCAATGCCTTCCTAATTGCCTTACTCCTTAACATCGAGTCGCCGACGCTATCCCTATGCCGCTTCATCCTCGGTTTTTCCCCAGATGAGGGTTTTTTGTTCTCGCTTCGTTGAAAAGACTCTCAAACACGTGTGCCCGTCGCAACTAATAAATTTGTGTCAGTGTGTCTAATAAATTAGCAGGTTCTTTAGATAGTATTGTTTTTATAACGCCACGACGGCGACGGTCTAAGTACGGACCTTTGTCAGTAAAACTATTGTTAGGACCGTGCAATACTATCATAACAACCAGATGTTTGTTTTCATAGAATAAAAGATTTTAGAAGGTTTTGTTTACGTCGCGTCCTTAGAATATTATTTGTATGGTAGAAATATTGATTATTTACATAAATATATAACGATATTCACGTTAATCGCTAACCATTACAGTACCTTGTAATCCGACAGATCCAATGTTAAGATTCTACATGTTATATATTTGTATGTACTCTAAAGTGAAAATCATACTTCATTATGTATGTCAAATTTAGTAAAAGATAGATATAGAATAGAGAGACGTTTTATTATAAAATTAACGTTAGTAATGATATATAACTCACAAAAAATAAGCAATCACTTTACATTAGGAAATACAAATTGTGTACAAACAAATGTACATACTAAAATAATCAAAAAATATGAGTCAATCAATTTAACACGCATGAAAATATTCATCAATTTTTAAAAAAGAAGATTGTTAAAAAATATTCGATTCATAATAAATAATAGACCATGTCGGATTACAGGGGGTGCCGGATTAGCCAGGGGCCGGATTATCGGGGGTCAACTGTAGTCAAAAATGAAAAATGAAACCAAATTTATTCTATGCTATTTTATTCTCATTCGCCCTGAGTGGGCAATAAACAAAATTTGCATGAATTGGAATGTGTATGAAACTAACGTAAAAATAATATTTAGCCATGTTGTTAAACCTATAAGAATAACGTTATTATTTTGATTACATTTTTGGCAAATTCAATTTGGTATTATAGTATCTGTTAGTATGTACCACACATCATTCTTAAAATATTTTACAATTATAGCTATTTTTATAGCTATAATTGTAAAATATAGCTAGTTTTATTACGTTTGAAACGAGGCATTCACCGCAGGGGGCTTTCTATTCTGTGAGTTATGTACGCAATTCGAGTGATACTAAAGTAGTAAGAATAACAAAATATGCTTATTTCCTTTGTGATGTGATTGAGCTTGTCTATTTATAATCACCCAGCGTGACTCATGGCTTTCTTCAGATTTGTATTATTTTTGGTACTTATTTGTTTAGAAACATTATATTTAACACAGAACCTAACTTAACATCACGCCTATATTATCCAGAAGGCTGTCGCAGAGGTTTATAACACTCACACTTCACCTGATATGTTAAGGTCCCAAAACTATATGGGCTAAGCCTATTGCCATCTACCGAGCATAAATCTAACTCTGTGTCTTTATATTTTTTATGCCAAATACATATCTAGGACACAAACAACGCTCATTTATAAACAGTGTTATTAGAAGATGAAAATATATGTAGGTGAGGCTGCATTGCAGTTCTGTGCTGACCCGACGTCGACCTAATTCTATTTCCGAACATAACTGGCCGTATAACTAAACATATGCATGCCAATTTTATTAAAACCCAAACAATAAAGTTAACCTTAAAATTTAAAACAAAATTCATGTATATTTAGCTCCGATTTTTGCTCCCGAGCGACGTGTTTTCATACTAACGTAATATGTGTGTATATATCACAATAGACCCACGGAAGTCACGTGAACACCCAAAGCCTAGTCCCAACAATAATAACAATATGTGTGTAACTTTAATATTAGTAAGTATTTATTTATTTTTATTGACAAATCATATCTATAACACTAAAATGCATGTCAATAATATTAATGTTAAAACCATATTACTTATGTATGGAAACAGTCAAGCAATAGTTCCCACTTAAAAGACCTATCTCTCTCTTTAGTTAGCTAGGTAGAGCTTTTATTTGATCAATATTACACAGGACGCATTAACCATAGTGTAATTTATTGAAACCACAGCATCTAGATATTATCAGTGTCCACTGCTTAAAATAATCCTTAGAAAAAAAAACACGCATTCCGATCAAATGTCATTTTTTTTTTTTTGTTAACGTGATATATTTTACTTTCGTAAAAAAACCCGTGGAAATGAATACTAACGATGTCTAGAAACTGTGGTTTTAATAAATGTCGCTATGTCGCATTCATCCTATATGAAGTGCATTCTCTAACAAACACACAGACTAGTTGTAGAAAGGCAGGTTAGCTACACCGTAATCAATTGCCGCCACTGACAAGAAGTAGACTAATCACGGAAGCTCAAAACTTTGGCTGCAGCCGTCGTTTGCCGGTGGCAGGTAATCTAATCTCGCTATTAAACCGGGTACATTCTGCTCTCGGCAGTTATTTTGTCGACCTTTTTGTTACGCTTTAGCGACGTAATTTAACTGCAGGGTTCAACAACAAATAGTCTGCACGTGTGGTCTAGTGGTCTAAGCGGTCGCCTCGCCGCTCAACACTGCACTGGTGTTGTGAGTTCGATCCCCACATGGGACAAATCTTTGTGTGATTCGCAAAGATTTGTTCTGAGACTGGGTGTGCTTTGTGTGTGTGAAATGTATGTTTGTGAACACCCCCGCGACACAGGAGTTATTCCTAGTGCGGGCGTCGTTTTTTTAAAAAAAAAACTGAAATAATACCTTTACAAGAAAAATATGATCATCTGAGAAGGTGGTAAGTACATAAGCGGTTTCACTTAGATTTATAATGATCAGATGCAGTGATAAAAGGTTTAGAAAATAATATAGACAGATGTACAGAATTTACATCAAGCTATACATTTCCCCAAAAAGCTGATGCGGCACTTCAGAAGCCTGTGCATGTGAGACCATTTAATACTGGAAATAGAGCTTAATGAGTGTACAGGTAGTCTTATGTAGTAAAATAATAAAATGAAAAAACTCACATGACATGAAATAAAGATTAATGTCTTACTACTGTTTCTACTTTATGGTGAACATAAAATTCAATTAGAAGAACTCTGTTGCACACTGAGTAACAGCTAGGGAGAGAAAAAGAATTGTGATCTTATTTTTTTGCATTTGTTCGTGTCAACAATCTTAGGCCGTTTCGAATGGTAAAATAGAACATAGAACCAGAACTGAATTCGAAAGTTTGTGGCGTTAACCAACTTATGGTATGAATACTTGGTTCCAAAATTGAGAGCAAACATCCTTCTATATTGCACTATCAAATTATCCACTTCTCACAAAACATATGAGAATAAAAACGCATTTCACACGTTTTTTTCTCATATTAGAGTTTTTGGTTACCGCCGTAACCATAATAAGATTTTCGTGGGACTGAGAGGGTTACGCAATTTTGTATTAAAACATGTAATTACGTTCGTAATGATATCTTAATAATATAATATAACCTATTAACATTAACAATGAATAGAATAAGTATTTTGTAATTACATTTTTATGTTGATTGAATAAAATACGAGACTAGTGCCCTTGTTTAGTGTGTGAGACATACAAACAGGAAATGAGTGAATGTTGTGTGATTGTATTTTTCAGAAAAAAAGTGTGTAGATTAAAATTGAGTGTTACAAGTTCGGAAATGTTCCGCTAAGTAGATTAACATAAATCGTTCAATAAATTAGTGTCCGCATTAATATATTTCTGACAAAATGTCGATTAAAATATAACATATTCGTACTATGAAGCATAATTCATTTACAATTACTAATAAAAAGGTCTACAAACAGGAAATGAGTGAATGTTGTGTGAATGTATTTACTGAAGAATGTGTGTAGATTAATATTGTGTGTTACAAGTTCAGAAAGGTGCCGCTAAGGTTATAAACACGGGACAAGATCCAGTTCTATAATAAGTTTTCGTAGTTTAACCAAATATAAATAGTTCAATAAATCAGTGTCCCGTTAATACATTTCTGACAAAAAGTCGATTCAAATATAACCAATTCCTACTTTGAAGGCAATATTCATTTAGAATTACTAAAAAGGTCTAAGCGATATCCTATCGCCTGCAGACGTACATCTTGAACAGACATATTTTCAATAGCAATATTACATCAGGGAGTTCCATTCGCAGACGGCCTGGGGGCATAAAATCTGTCTACACGTTGTAATGGTTTTATTGCCGGCAGACTGGGAGCAAACACCCCTATACCACCCTCCACCACCCTCGATACTTTCGAATACTACTCATAAATATTTTTTGCCAATAATTGTGTAAGTGAGAAATATAATGCTGACATTTTGCTATTGGAATGATGCATGGAGTTATAGGTAGCAGCATACTTTAGGATCTGAATAAATAAAATATAGTGTAATTATAAGGTAGCCAGGCTACCTTATAATTAGACTAAGTAGTTTTCATATTTTATTTCTTAGGTAGCAGCGTACTTTAGTAATGCTGTTACCTATAACTGCTAAAGTATGCTGCTACCTATAACTCCATGCACAGCTTTTTTCCTACTTGAACTACTTAATACAAAAAATCTTTTAAAAAAAATAATATCTCACCTTTAAGCAGTCACCAAATAGTAGTGCTTGCATTTCTGTGTTCCGGTTTGGTGGTGACATCAGACCCTGACTTTACTGGCACATGAGGCTTAACACCGTAGTCATCAGCTGCAGCGTCGCATTTTCTATCTGCTTTTGTGTATTGTTAATGTCCATAGGCTATACTTTACTTACCATCAGGTGGACTACACGAGGATACGTTGGAGGTGTAGAATCAAAAAAAAAACCTTTCGTCTGTGATCTCACGTAGTAATTTACCTTAAATAGTGATTAAAGTAGGTATCTAATGTCTTGGTAAGCAAGACTTAATATGCTTTTAAGCAAATTTGTGGCTCAACATCGTTACTAGAATTCTCAATATTCAGGTGTAACGCGATAGCTTACACAAGCTAACTTTGTGTATAAAGGGAGGCGGCAGCAATTGAGCTGGGAGCTAACTCTGTAAATAGACAACAATGGTCGTAAACAAAAAGGTTTAGCTTAAACCGTTTGTTAATTATCTTAGTTAATTAGAAGGTTCTAAAGTATTTTGGTTACATAAGTCTCACTAGAAAAATTTATAAAATAATTAAATTAATATATATTTTAAGTAGTTACATTAGTACAGGTAGTATTAATTATATCGATAAAGAGTTGCCTATTTCACTTCAAAAGAGCCTAGTTTTTTTTTAATTAAAGAGTTTTTAGATTAAATCTTTTAGATCTTTTATCTATGGATTAAAATACCCTCAGCAAAGAAAAATATTTTGCTCTTTATAATATTAGATCATGGGTATCATTAATTCGTAATTTTATGACAATTTCACTATTATTAACTTAACAAAAAATAAAATTAAAGTAAATGTTTTTTAATGTCAAAATAATCATGATTTTAAAGCTAGTATAGTTATTTGTTTGATACTGAAGGCTAAAATTACTGTCGGTCTGTTTGTATCGACTAATTTTCTAAGGCTGTACTGATTTTGATAACACTTAAGATACTTTGCATTACGCTTATCTTTACAGGAGAGGAGCAGTAAGGTTTAAAACGTGCCAAAGCGCGGAAGCAACCATTAGTCTATATAACGAATTCCACGAATTTTGACGAAGTCGCGATCAAAAACAAAGTACAAAGAAAGAAATATTTAAAAATTAAATTGAAGGCACATATACAACTAAATCGTTACGCACAGAGCCGTAGTACCTCCATCTCTTTCGGGTAGTAACGGCGAGACAGTATAAGTATGAAGCGGTGACGTTCTTAGAGTTTTCTATTTACCTCCTCAAAAGTAAGACGCTTCAAGTACGGAGCGATTACGCTTGAGCGCACTCAGACTCGGTCGTCAACAACCTCGCATTTCTCTATGTTCTTAATATTACCTTTGCTTGAAGGATTGAAATCGTAAAACAGCTTTATATTATTAGTTACTTTGAACAGAAATACTTGAACCAGATTTTGAGATCAAATTATTAAAATTATTTGACATATTTTATTATTTTTGCTAAAGGTAAAGGCTTATAATCTTGACTCTAAGGCAATGGAAATAGCAGACTTTAGTGGATGGATAATTACATGAAAAGAACTTGACATGTGTATTCAAGTTTTATCATCAAACTAGATTAGTTTAAATATTATGTAGTTTTATGTTTATCAAAAAATACTGTGCCATAGTAACACGTGTTTCATACTCATATGCGATTCAAATTCTAGTCTTTTGTTCTAGTTTAAAAGCAATTATCTGGCAATAATGTCATTATTTAAGATACTCCCAAAATGCCCTGTTTCATTAAATAATATTACTTAGTTTGATAAAAATACCGTGATTTGCTATAAGAATGTCAATGATATAAGACGAAAATGAATTTATGAAACGGTACCTAGATCAGAAAATTGCAATATGCTGGTAGAACTGTCTTGTACTAATAAACCATAATAAAATAACGGACACGTGCTTATTGTAAATTAATTTAAATTGTAAATAATTAAAAGCATCAGAATACCTTTAAACGTGATGTAAATAATTCCGTCGCGTATAAATTAATTGTGCCCTTCCACGTTTTCGTACATATCGTAATAAAATGTTGATTGCGAAGGCTTTTCATTTTGTAACAATAAACGTCAATGAATTTCACCTGTTAATTTTATAGGACACGTGTACGAGCGTTTCAATTAATAAATTAAGGAGAGCTTTCATTATAAATGTTCATGACATTTTATTTAAAAGATTATTATATGTGACAGTCAATATTAACGATGCAAGTTTTTTTCGGCGCAAGTTTCTTGACATATATTCAAACCACTTCTATACATAGTCAGTATTCATTCCTAACGGTTACTTTTTTTACGAAAAATGAAACTCACGTTTCCCACTCAATTTGATTATTACGTTTTCTTCAAACATATTGAAACTGTGCAAATAAATTTAAATGAATTTCGCTATGTCGCATCCAACCTGTAATATTTGTCCGTTGATAGCAACCGGATCGTACGAATTTGTATAGTTCCTGAAGTATTTAATAAAATAAATAAAGACTCAAAAAAATAGCTTAAAAACCCAAGTGTCTTTTATTTACTAACTGCTCGCTAAAAAGTATCAAATGTTTCATTTAAAACCGGGCTGTAAAACGGTCCTATTTTATACAAAACTTTGAGTCAAGCACAAGCCGATCCATACAAGTGGTATAAAACAAAACGGACATAGTTTTTAATCATGGAGTTTAAAATTAGTTCCCTTTGATACACTGAGAGCTACTTCCAAGCTTGTGTAAAGAGAAAACCGACAAAAAATACATAACAATGGTTCCAGAAAAGCAGAATAAAAATACTTTTGAAGCTGAACCATACCTTTGAAGGAACAAAACGGTAAAAAAAATAAAGTAGCGATGCGTATAATACTGCGCCATGAATTTAATTTTAACCGAAAGCTTTTGTAGAGGCTTCCAGAGGAATTTCGGCCACAAAAAAATAATTCGCTCTTTTCTTCGTCGCATATTAACCGTTGAGTTCATTTTAAATTAGTGTATTGCTATTGTTTGTTGTTCAACAAATAAAAACTTAATTCTGAGATAGGAAGTATGCTTACAGACTGGGTTCCAGTATAGCAAGATACAATTTATAGGACAAACACAACACTTACTAATTGTAAAGACTCGCTACGCCTAATGTGCCTTTAATATCTAGGATTAACCATTGCATTAAATTATAAAGCATGAATGACGATATTAATCTCGGAGAAACTTTTTTTAGCTCAATCAAGCTCTAACACCTTCATCAAGAGTAAACCTGTAAAATTTACTCAGTAAACTGTGCCATATAATACATCAAAGTTCTCCTAGCATTCTCAACGTAGAGACTCTTCAATGTAGACTTTGATAGTTAACATCGTCGTACGATGAAACTTCGGCAAGTTTTGATTTCCCTAGAAACGTCCGAACTTGGTTTACTATTCAGAACTTTCGCAACTCGTACACATATTAAACTTGTATTTTGAAGCGCGGTGCCTCGACACCGAAGGTAGTTTTTCATTCTAGTTCTATCTTTTGTTAATGTAATTTATAATACTACAATAAAAAAGTTATGTTACATTGATGAACCAATGAAATAAATACTTGTATAAAAATATCGTCTCAAAATTATTTATTAAGATTATTGTACAGTGTGAACCCTGTACATTTACATTTTGCTGACGCTGCTGCCTACCGGGCGCACGTCATTTACTCAATCATAACAAAACTGACTCAGTGCGAACTGTGCAACCGTACAGGTAACATAAAGAGAGTTGATTAGTCACCCTTTACTTGTATCGTAATAATTATCAATACACGTGATTATTTAGTGCAAGCAGTGTTTACTTCTTCTCTCCGCAATCGCAACCCAAGTGTAGGAAACCCTACAATTATAAACAATTGAATTTAAGCAGAATTATTAATAAAACACAAACCATACACTACTTCCCCCAGGGTGGATCAATAGGTTATTTTTTCATTTCATAAAAAAGTGGGATGCGGATATCGCGAACAAAATTCAGTATGCAGCAAACTCTGAATATTTTCCTCTTGGGATTGCGCTCGAAAAATGTTTGTGTACATAACGTTCTGCTGCAGTCTAAACTTTTAGTAAAAAGTAATAAATACAAACAACTGAATATGTAGAATACTTTGAGGTAAATCACTAGGGAATACCCGTAGGAGTGTTTGCACCGTCGGTGCACACGCCAGCGAAGCGCCTGTTCTCTTGCAAATAGAGGCCTTCTGGGACTAATATTTCATTACATTGTTTTATAGATAAGAGTTAGTTTTACTCTTCATTATTTACTCCCAAAAACCTTAATGTTTAAACAAACTTTTTCTACAGCTGCTTCGATATCAAGATTAATGATAACTTCCATGAAAGAAAACATCGTAGAACCGATACTTGCAAAAGAAAAGAATCATTATAAGTACTGGCAAAATAACATTTGAATTCGGTTGTCCTGGATCGCTGCGGTAAAAAAATAGAACTCGCTTTCCTCCATGTTGTTTTGAGCGCGTTTGTAAATTGTGCAAGTTACGCTCCGTGTCGCGTCACAGAACATGTTTCAATTAAGGCAAACGATCCACGCTATTGCAACGAGCTACGCGGTGACAGACTTATTGACCGGCATAAAACACGGTGGAATAGTTATAGATCGATCAATACAAAGGAACTCCGTTGTATGACTTGCAATTATAAAATAACTATTAGAAGTCTGATAAATTGCACTTAACTTATAGGATAGTCTAGAAAAAACACCCTTTAGAAACTCTTTACATTTTAATCTCTTGATATATAGAAGTATAGATAGATAAGTAGAGATAGAAGACTTGTCATGTGGATTTATGAATATTTTATGTCGATTTTATTATTATTTTATTTATTGTAATATTATACATTTTAATTGGTAATTATATTATTATAATTTTTCTAATTAATTCATATAATTTATAAACAAGATAAGTATTTATATTTATTTATAAGTTAATAAAAAATAACAAATTACTATTTACAAATTTACAGGTAAGGTGTCAAAGAATTCCTCTGCATCAACCTCGACTGCAGGGAACGTGTTCAGAAGGCTGACGGCATTGCCACGTTTATTTATGAAGATTGTATTTAATATTAAATTATTATTTGAATGAAAAAAAATACGTTATTCTGACCTATAAAATCTTCATATTTACATTACACTTACCACACAGAAATACTTACCGATACAAAAAAGCTCCAGCCGGAATAATAAGCTGAAAATGTTATGTAAAGGCTCATTTCAATAATCAATAATAGTTATAGATTATTTTCATTTTCATTTATGTATTTATTTATTAAATCACAACAACATTTTTAAACAATAGATCGATGGTGATATTAATTGACGCTAATCTAGATGTATGGAAAAGTGAAAGAGTGTTGACAATATTGCTCACACACAGTTGCTTACATAATAAATAGTAGAAAGATATTAATTTATTATAGCCCCGGCACCGTACCATGACCCTTTTGCTTCTCAATTAGAATTCAACATAACATCTTTGACACACGCCCCACTGCCGCATGCCAAGAGTTCTGAGTTCTGTTCTGTGTTCCGCGTTAACTTTTTAATATTGTGAACGTTGAACGCCGACCGCCGGCGATGAAGTGCAGCACTAAAGAGTTCCAAGACATTGCAGACAATTACAGAGAACGTAGAACGCAGAACTCGGAACTCTGACCGCAGACCGCAAGCCAGCGTCTTTATTTTGTTGTACGAAAAAAATATATAACTAATATGTTAACGGTGGCTTTTAATGGCAACTTCGTATTTGAGTGGCAATAAGAGGTCTTGGCATACTCATTGAAGGCAGAAAGTGATACATGATTATTGTTCTCTGTGAACATCTCACATTTAATTTTGTCCAGCTGATAATATTTAATGAAAAAAAGAACAAAGTAAATCACTCGTTAGGTCAAGTGTACAACACAGCATTGACCTATCTATTTGTTGGAAACGAGTTTTCGGCTGAGTTAATTTTGTATTGGAACCGAAGCGAGCAGCGAGAGTGAGTAATATCAACAATGAGAAGTTTACATGAAAATAAAATGCGATAAAAGCTATTTTATTTAAGATATCGATCTAAAGCTATGCTTCCACTAGTCGATTTCTGACCTCGTCCATATAAATTCTTCAACATTTTAATAATTTTCTATAATATTTATCAAAATTCGACTCGTCATCAGACGTCAATTCATTCCATGTATTCATTTATAAGTAACTAGTATCTAGGTATTAATGATTTCAAATCCATAAGTATGTGTTTATGATGTAAAATGGTGAATTGTATTCTAACTTTTCTTAACTATAGCATTCGATTGTGATTGCTCGAAAAATGTGTGATTACTTTGATCCTAATTGATTGAACACGAAACTCTATATCGAATCTTTATTATTAACAATTTATTTGGCACGCAGGTTCTAACATATCACACTTTTACGTAAAAATATGTACGAGTAAGTTGGCGGGGATGACACATAATATAATATAATATTCTTTGTAAAAATAAAAGGTCTCAAACTCATATTTCTGCTTATAACTCATAAATCTTGATTTTGTGTTTCATAAGTAACCAAAACGTTCTATTATACACATGAAACCTTGAGCATATTTTTTTTACTTTTAAATGGAACAATTCTTCATTAAAAAGAACTCGAGAATATAATTCCAGATGACACTTAATTATCCTCTACATACTAAAACCTCTAAACATTCTCGCTTCACAAATCATAAAAGCGTTAAAACGTGTGAAATTACAAAACGTACATATTTGTTCCCAACAGGTCGACGCTTATATCAGTTAAATTCTCTGGGTGGTTCATAAATTACTCTCTTAACATTATTGTACTTAATTGGGATAATTTTGAATGTACCTATTTCTCGTCTAGACGACAAGGTATACGAATAATGAAGTGAGGAGCAAGTCTTTGTACAAAGAGGTTGCACTGTTCTCGTTGCCTGGTAAGAATGAACTCGGAGCAGCGGGGGCTGACACAGCGTGTTTATGGATTCGAGACTCTTCATACGACCCACTTCCTTCACTTTCGTCTTCGTCATCATCAGACGGTACTGTCGGCTCTTGTTTTAAAGCTTCAGCTCTTGGCCTTTCTGAATCTCTCAAGATTGCAATCATGTTAACTGTCGCAGGAGCCGATGCTGGTGTATCAGGCTGAGGTGAACTTCTTACAGTTGCAGCAACCGCATCTCTGAATTGATTTGTTATTGCTTTATACAGATTATCCGTTTCGGAGTTATTCTTAAATTTAGCGAAGAGTTTGCATACTTTTGGAGTCAGCTCTGTGATATTAGTTGTAAGATTGAGTAGTTCATTTCTCCACTCGGTTGAAAAAGGCGCGTTACATAGGTGGTCATCGCAGCTACATGTGATTATGAAGGAAGAGTTTGACGTAGTCTGCACAGCACACGGTTTCTTCATTGGAGGAGCGCAAATCAGCGACGATCGTAAACCTGTCAAAAGTATTAAAACAATTTTAATATTGATAACTCGTTAAGCGTCACGAATATAATAATATTAAAGTCCATCGTCGCATTAACTTTACAAAATATGATAATTTCTGGGCAATTTCATCAGCCGCTTTCATTCAACTCACAATAATATTATTATCTCTCGTCGAAAAAGCAAATTTTCTTTGACAGAGTAATAACCCACGAGTGTGCGATTAAATTATATTTCTTTTTTACTTATTTTCGCCTTTTCTATTAAAGTGTGCAATGTTCGTTTCCCTTTTCTGTAAAACGTCTGATCGTGAGAAGGAACATACCTACAGCTATTTATTTATCGTATTTTTTGATAGGTAACTTTTACCGACAAGAAATTGTGAAATTTCCTGGCGGAAAGTTCACAAATTTGCCTGAGCCGGGTATCGAACCCGAGACCTCGTGGTGAGAGGCGCATACGCTAACCACTAGACCATCGAGACATCGAGGGAAATCGTCTTATATAAATTGATATAAGCCTAAAAGCGTTTTCTACATGACATTATGAAACTCCGACAGATCGTACTATCAAATTCCTGTTGCATAATGTAACCGGTGATCGGCATTGGGCTCTTGATACAATATGATTATTTTTTTTAGAGTCTCAATGAGAAATACGTACCGGGTGAATTCGCAGTGGTTGCGCACAGCGGTCTCTCTGCAGAGCACATGACGATTGACCAAGCGTTCGACTGCTCGCATGATGTTGTGTCGTTGGCCAAGCAGTTGTAGCACCGACTTGGTTGTATATCTGAGAACAGAATATAATTGGGTAGGTAAAGATAATCTTTCTATGTAAGTAGGGTTACCTATCGGAACGAGAATATGTTATGAGAACGGAATAATTTTAAATGATATCTACTGAATACTTAGATAATGAAACCAATAGAACTAGTAATTGTCAGGCGTTCCCTGCTACAAAATGTGGAAGAGCCCCGCTCTTGCACGTCATATAACAAGTGGTCAAATCATATATGCGCGCCCGCTCCCCATTCGAGTTTTGGCAGACATATTTGCAAAGATATTTGCTTTCATTGGTTCTCCATATTGATTAAGTGCTCTTCGACTTAATATTAAAAAATACTCAAAAGACGAAAAATTTTGTATCTAGGAGAAAAGATTTCAACCATTAAATATTGTTTAATGTAAAGCATATTTGCTAATATTAAGTTAACAACTTATTAGAATAATGACTCATCTACCAAAAGCTTAATAATATGTTTTAGAAGTTAAAAATAATAATATTACAACATTACAATTAATAACAATATATTTACTGTCACAGTCCATCCAGCCGTTTCAAAGAGATGAAGTAAGAAAGAAATTTACAAACTTACGTACTACATACAACCTACATTAAATATAAAAAAACATAACCACTCCTTGATAGTGGTTGATAAAAATCATATTCGTGGACTAAAATCACATTCGTGGACAAATCGCCACGAAAATGACGCCACAAAAGTGACGAAAATGTTCCTTTTTCTATATTACATACAATGAGGGTAAGTAATAACCATAATCGAAATGATTCAATCAAACCTTAGTTGGAGCAACTACATAGTTGTATACCTTAGTTGTATATATAAACTTAAGATGGGAACAAATGGATGAACGTGACGTCACGAAATGACGTATCATACAGTTGAGAAATTTAGGGTTCTGGTAAGAGGCGACCGTAGCTGGATGGCTAAAGCGGCTGCCCGGTGTGCAGTAAGGTCGCAGGTTCAAATCCTGCCGGTCCTATATCTTTTTCAACTGTTTCTTAGTATAAGTACATATACATATATACATACATAGAAGATAATAGAAGTAGTCGGCCAATGAGTTGGGTATGCAGGGCAAAAACTTCTACGCCATAGTAAAAACTGACTGCAATAGATATGCAAGTTTGTATTTCATATTTAATAAGTGTAATATACCCACTATTTAGATATATAACTCACTTATCCATAACTGGTGTCGATTTACTATGACTTAGAAGTTTTTGCCCTGCATACCCAACTCATTGGCCGACTGTACATAATAGATGACTACCCAATACCTTAGAGACTTCAGTATCAAAACCAGAGTATTCCACGTGTTTATTTGGAATACAGTCATAACAACATACTGCTAAGGGTAGAACTGTGGTTACAAACAACCCTTCAAACTTTGAACACGGCTTACTAACTACATAAAGTATTTATGGGCGTATGTGGTGAAGTAACATTGTCACGCTCTTAGGCTGAGATCTATAGAGCGTACTTAGACTAATACTTAGCTTACACTCTACATTTGTGACAAAAAATAAAAAAAATGAAAAAATAAAATAAGATATTTATTCAGTACGATTTAAATTAACACATTCTTTACATTTGGAACTTATGCTAATTTAACAAATAAAATGAATAAAAAAATAAATAAATAAAAAATTGTTTATTTATCTCAACACAATATAAAAAAATATACAGGAAAAACATACATTAGGGATACTTAACACTTTACAATATACTAATTATATTGTGTGAGACTGGTGCCTAAACTAGACTTACGTCTGTATTTCAGGACACCAGGTCTCCACTCCTCGCAATTGATTACATTTCTTGTGTAAGTGAAACAAACAGTTTTCTACAAATAAAATGATTTTATTTTATACAAATAAAATAAAAAATGCAAAAATCTCCTTCACTACGCTAGGCCTGTCCTGCAGGAGGTTTTTAAATAACAGAATTACTATATTTTTTTTGTAATGACGGTGTTGTTACTTATTTAATATTCGTAGTAAGGTGCAAGATTTGCAAAAGACAAAAGCATTATATGTTCAAGGTAAGTCTAAGCTCAATCTAAGTACGTTCTTTAATGGATCACTTTAGTAGATTTCAGAGTTTGTTGCGGCTTCGTCTTGAGATAGCAGGATTTCTTGGGTTTGAATTAAACAGCTGGCTTTTGGTACATTTGCAGATATTATATTTCTAGTATATTACAGGATGATGATGCGTATATGAACGAGTAGCGAAAGAGAAAAGAATAGAGTGATTAGCACAATTTTGACATTGATTTGAATTTTACTTTAACTGACATATTATAATAGACTGACAAATTGACATAGACTGACAAGGGTGACATTAAGACACTGACACTTGACAGGGTCCGTAACATGCCCCCGGCCTTGGAAGCTCCAGGTTCCGAAACTGGTTATGCGTCTTCTTCGCTGAGCAGAGGACAGATCTTGGCGAAAGCGCGCCTGATGACGCCAAATTTTGTTTTGATGTCAGCGATGCGGGAGATGCCATCCTTGCCTGGCAGGGTCTTGATCACGCGCCCCAGATGCCACCGTAGCGGTGGAAGGTTATCGTCTTTGATAACTACCATTGTGTTTGGCTTTAACGTTTTGTGAGTGTCTTCCTTCCACTTGGTTCTTGTCTGGAGTTCTGATATGTACTCCTTCGCCCATCTTGCCCAGAAGTGCTGACGCAGCTGCTCGATGCGGTGGTAGCGGTTGAGCGTTCTGGTATTGGTGTCATCTCTCATATCTTGATAGACTGGTGCTGTGAGAGGTCGACCAACCAGGAAATGTCCAGGACTGAGTGGGAGAAGGTCATCAGGATTGGATGAAAGAGGAGAGAGGGGACGGGAATTTAATATGGCTTCGACTTGAGCCAAGACTGTGGTAAATTCCTCAAATGTGAGGTGAGCATTACCTATAGTGCGTAGTAAATGTTTTTTGCATGATTTTACTCCGGACTCCCACCCTCCACCTAGATGAGGACTGTAGGCTGCTATGAATTTAAATTTGATGGACTGACTAGCTGCATATTCAGCTATATCTGATGAGCAGTTAGTTAAGTATTTTGAGAACTCGCCCATGGCGCCTACAAAATTCCTTCCGTTATCGGAATGGATTTCATCAGGCTTACCACGGCGTGATATAAAACGCTTGAGCGCTAGAATGTATGCTTCAGACGAGAGGTCGCTTACTAGCTCAAGGTGTACAGCGCGCGTTAAAAAACAGATAAATAAAGCAATATAAACTTTTACAGTTCTAGCTCCCCTCCCCTTACGATTCAAGATGAGCAATGGTCCCGCGTAATCAACTCCGCAGTAAGTAAAAGGATGCGCAGGCGTTAATCTTTGTGGAGGTAAGTTACCCATCAAGGGGGTAAGGGTTTTGCCCTTTAACCGTTTACACGATACACACTCGTGCACAATTTTACGAGCGAGGTTCCTGCCAGCAATAGGCCACCACTGCTGACGGATATCATAGAGAAGTGCCTGAGGGGCTGCGTGAAATAATCGCCTATGCTCGTGTCTGAACAGCAGTACAGTGAATCTGTGATGTGCGCAAAGTAGTATGGGATGCTTCTTATCATAGTTGAAATTGGTAGACGCTTCAATTCTACCACCAACTCTAATAATATTTTTATCGTCGATAAATCAATTAAGTTTAGATAAACTACGGTTACTATTAAGCGACGCATTCTTTTTTATTAGTTTATATTCGACAGCGAATGAATACGACTGAGCAAACCTAGCTAAACCTAACTCAGATTCCCTCAATTCGTTCACCGTGAGCTTGCCATACTGACGTTTTATTTTATTACTGCGCGAGTTATGTACAAAACGTAGCACGTATGCGAATGCGCGTCTCGTACGGTCGAACTGGGAGAACCGAGAGAATGAAAAAATAAAAATAATATAGAAACCTGATTTTAAGACATTAAAAATGTTTTCGCATAATTTTAATAATTGTTGTGTTAATTTTAAATATTGAATACCTAACAGGTCACCTTGAATAGCAGGACCGACGCGTTGGAGATCATTTAGCGATTGACCTGAATTTGAGTGAAAACTCGCATCAAGTACAACACGTAGCTTGGTTGTAGTACTGTGTTTGCGATAAATTCCATGATGAGGCATGAAATAATTTCGAGTCCCGCAAGTATCGATACGCGACATGTGACCCAAATCTTCATATTCATGAATAAACTCGTTATACATTTTTTTATAATCAGGCATACGTTGTAGCCGTCTTTCTAAAGCGAAAAAGCGGTTCTTGGCTTGATTAAATGTATCGCCCAAGTTATCTGGTGAGGATTTGAATGGAATGTTGACGATAAATCTTCCATCACTATTGCGTTTAAATGTATTCACGAAATGATTTTCGCATTCCTTCTCCTCCTCCGTGCGCGTATCAGATAACTTGGGTAACTCTTCAAGTTCCCAGAACCTCCGCACTTGTTCTTCTATTGCGTGTGTGAAGTTACACTGGATATGGCGAGTACTGCGCGTATTGATATGTACGGGACCTGAAATTATCCAGCCTAAGTGCGTGTTTTGTACAAACGGCCCATTCGGTAATCGTATTTTACCGTCGCTTAATAAATCCCAGAACTTATCAACACCGATTAAAATGTCAATACGTTGAGATTCATTAAAGTATGGATCCGCTAATTGAATGTGTGCCGGCAGTCTAAACTGCGCGTGTTGTTTAGGTATAACCGGCATCGTTGAAGTTATTTGCGGTAGAACGAAACATTGCATACACATAGTGAAGTCGTTGGTTCGCGATTTTATTTCAATATCACAGATTTGCGTAGACTGTGTTATTGAATTACCAACGCCGTGTATTTCCCTAGTGGACTGTATTGTTGGACATTGTATTGAGTCGCATAACGTTTGTGTAACGATGCATCTTTCGCTTCCTGAGTCTAAAAGAGCACGCGCCAAATGATATTCGTTTTTATTATCTTTTACTTCCACTAAAGCCGTCGATAATAGAACAGGTTGCATACAAGGATACTGATCATCTATTAATATGTCCACGTTAGAGTGTGTGTGCCCATCATCAGTACCTGCGCGGGGCAAGTGCGACGCGAGGGACGCTTGCATTACCGCGACCGGTTTGCTATCGCCCGGCGCGGGTGCCAGTGCAGACGTTCCGCTCCCATGCAAAGCTACATTATCTGTGTGAATTAACGAATTATGTTTTTTATCACATTTACGACACGGGCCGAACTTACAATGCGAAACAGTATGACCGGGACGCAAACAGTTCTCACACAAGTTGTTATCTTTAATGCATTTTACCCGGGACTCAATCGTGTGGTTTAAAAACGTTTGGCATGCATAAAGTGGATGATTATCATTACAAAGTAAACAAGATCTTCCATTCTGGGGCGCGCGCGGCTTGTTATTGGAAACATTGCAGTGAACCTTACTACTACCGGTGTGCGTAATTGTGTTCGGTTTACCGTGGTTAATGTAGTTCGTTTTAGTGCTAGTATGTGACACTTGCAGTGTTTCCAGCATGTCTGCCCTATCTTTTAGGAACGAAAGCACTGTTTCGACCTTCATACGTGACTTGGAATCACCAGATATTGTTGACGAGTTCGATTTAAATTGTTCCCATGCGCGTTCTGTGGTTTTATCGAGTTTTGTAACAATGATATAAATAATAAGTGTATCCCAACTATCAACGGGCTCACCTAGTATTTTTAGTGCACGTAAATTCTTCAGAATGGTATCAATTAAATTACGTAGTAAGTCTGGTGATTCTTTTGTCAATGTTTGAATATTGAACAGTGCTCGAATATGATTTTGAATTAGAAGTCGGCTATTATTATATCGATTTAATAGTAGGTCCCACGCAACAATGTAGTTGCTTTCAGAAAATTCCAAAGAATCAATGACTAGGGCTGCGCTTCCTTTTAGTGACGATTTTAAATAATGGAATTTTTGAATACTACTGATTTGAACGGAGTTATGTACTAACGAAAGAAAGGTATCCCTGAACTCTAACCAATGCTCACTTGAACTGTCAAAGGTAGGTACGGATATAGTAGGTAACTTTACTGAGCCGTTACTACATTTATTTGAACACGTAGGTACCTCTTTAGTGCTTAACATACATTCTACTTGAGCCAGGGTGCTGTAGTAGCTATCCTCAAACAAATCGCGTTGTTGTAATTGACTTTCTAAATCAGATTCTGAGACACATTCCTCTAATTTTGTTTGAAGATCGCTAAATTCAGCAAACAGGCTAGCAGCTCCTTGCATTCTTAATTTTAGATCTGCTCGCGTTTGAGCTGACAATATGATCTCACTGCTAATGCTAAGAGAATTAATGTGGGTATTAAATCTAGTTAACCGACTTTTGACAATCGCGCGCTTTTTAACTAGATCGCGGATTGCCTGATTTTTAGCATCATCCTGAGATATATTAATCTTAGGGGATTTAGGCCTAGCTACAGAAGGAATAGCTAGGGGGGCTAAAGGGTCCTTGCCATCAGTGCTCATCTTGGTGGGTAGTGAAAGGTGGAGTACTCACGATTAACAGTGGCAGCTTATGCTTGCTCTGGCACGTTGCTGACGACCACTGGAAAGATGTTACTCGCCGCGTCTCAATCACTGAAATCAGTTTACCACAGAATTAGCACAAGCACTTGGAAAGGATAGGGTTAGATAGATTGGCTGGCCGTACCACTTTGCGTGCGTTTTGGAAGAACGTAGATCTTCTCATGTAGTACAGGGCCTGCTACAGCTGATATTTCAGATGAATCCTTGAAGACTCTTGAAGACTGCCTCGGTTGCGCGTAACGGTCGTTAGGTGCTCGAAGTTCTTGCGTCCGGCGTAGATGGATCAAATGTTGCGGCTTCGTCTTGAGATAGCAGGATTTCTTGGGTTTGAATTAAACAGCTGGCTTTTGGTACATTTGCAGATATTATATTTCTAGTATATTACAGGATGATGATGCGTATATGAACGAGTAGCGAAAGAGAAAAGAATAGAGTGATTAGCACAATTTTGACATTGATTTGAATTTTACTTTAACTGACATATTATAATAGACTGACAAATTGACATAGACTGACAAGGGTGACATTAAGACACTGACACTTGACAGGGTCCGTAACAGAGTTTTAAATACATATTCACGGATAATCTTGTTTGATTTTTTGTACATATCTCTATACACTAGAATCTAAATAATAACCTACTTGTAACATTCTACATATTTAGGTGTCGCTGAGATGGTTATCATTTGTAAAGAAATCAGCAAGAACATTTTTTTAATCAAAATAAAAAAGTGATAGCAAAGATTTTCTTGACTTCTTACGAGATAATTACGTAATTTTGTGTTAAAAGGTCAAATAATAAAATAAATCTCGTTTCAAAACGCGGTACAAATAGGAGCATCAACTTTAAATATTGAAAAAAGTCATGAAAAATACACAACCGCAATGCGGTTTACGCCGAAACAGAAACAAGTAAAAACTGAATTTTCAGGTTCATTAGTTTTTGCAAACTAGGTGTAGCAGCTCCTGAAATTATTACTGATCCAGCAACTTTTACTTAGCAACGAAGTTACTTTGCTCGGTATTAATTAAAACTTATCATTTTATTTGTAAAAAAATAGTTTAGGTTAAGTTTAGAACCACTGAGTTCAGTTATAATAATAGCAGCTCTGTATCTAATACATGTCCCACTGCTAGGCTTGGGCCTCTTTTCATGATGAGAAGAGTTAAAATATAGTCCACCATGCTGGCCATGTGCAGATTGGTAGACTTCACACACTCTCGAGCACTTTTTAGGCACTCTCAGGCATGCAGGTTTCCTCACGATTTTTCTTTCACCGTTGAGTTTGAGTCTAGTTACGTAGTTTGAATCCACGAATTGTTTGACTATATGATACACACCTTTTCATAAAAATACTGTATGTATTAAACATAAATCTATTTTTAAAATTACTTACAAGCCACCCCTTTATTCAAACAGGATATAAAAACATTTCTCCGTACACAGACCCGGCGCTCCCTGTTCAATAACTCATTTGAATCCCGGAAATTGGAAGATGGAAGTCCTATTAAAAAATGTACAGTTATTTCTGAGAAAATTTCCGGCATTTTTATAAAGAGTATGGAAGGAAAACAAATTTTATACCTATATTAATATCGTGATAACGGATTCGATACAGCTAGAACAACATTTTATCATGCTTATCCGGATGATAATGAAATAAAATTTTAAAAACTTGGGGTTTTAAGAATCACTCTATTAGAATATGAAGTAAATAGTATACCTACTTATTAAGCAATTATATATTTTAAACGGCGTGTGTGTCGCAGAAACAAGCTAGAAGGCTATCTGAACAACCGCGTTATACGTTATACAAAATTCGGCTAAATCTCTCATGCGCTTATGCTAGCCCCATTATTACGTACATCGTTATCATCCCTACATAGCCTAAGAACGAGGGATAATAAGAAACAAAGCTTATCTTTTCACAATTTAATTAAGAAATTATGTTCACCAGAGCATGAAATCAAATATACTCTACAAAGAATTCTATCAAGTAGCCATTAACTTTGAAATGAAAATACTCAAAAATGTAACAAAAGAAAAGATAACTTTTCAACATATGAAAGCAAAACTTTGGTTTATTGCTTGTTAGAAATTCTTAAAGATAGAAATGTTTGCTTAATTTGAAGTGGGTTTTCGACAGCACCGTTAAAATGTAAATAAACGTTTGAATTAAAATAATTTGTTACTGTGCATTTTTAATTTAGAAGATAATTCAATCAAATCCAATAATTTGAGCATATTTACGTAAACATATACTCCTTATATACTAAATCTTACAAAATGTTGTATTGGCGTTCTCTTATTGTACTTTTAATATCAGGTTTTCTATTTGAAATACGATATCATGTATTGGTGCCTGGTTGCTTAGTTTGAAGACTTTCAAGTTTCTAATACCGAGGTTTATACGAGTATATCCGAGTTTTCTTCTTATTGCTCAGTTAATAGTCAGGTCAAGCAATCTTCTATCTTGAAATAATCCATTGGCTCGGATCTCGTTAAGATAGTAGTTAGTATGTATGGTCTGTCCGCAGAGCGGCGTGCGAGAGCCAGGATTATTGGCTTCGAGTGCGACCAACTATAAATGCAATACCGGATGTGAATGAGGTTTAACGGGAGATTGGATCATACTGCAACTGACTGCTAATTTTTTGATTGGACTGAAGTCGATACCAGCTTCCAATTTTGCCTGCACCGTATGCAACCGGGTTGCGGTTTACGACTGTGGTTGGACGTGACTGGGAACTATTTCCATAGGTACCAATTTTGAAGTTATACCGTTGATTAAGAACTTTAGGAGTTTTGAGGGGCTCGTGGCCCGATCGATCTTGAAGGTAAGCAATGTTTAACGCGGTTGGTCGTGGATGGGAGGCCATCTTAACATTACGAGTTTTCCTCCATGCTTTGGAAAGCACGTTAAGCCGTCCGCATGTGTCTCGGTTTCCAGTTGAAGATCTTTGACAGTCGTTCCCGCTTTGCTTTGCTATATACTTCTGATTAAATTCGTTGCGGGTTCCAAGACAATTTTAACTCTCCCTAGGATTGCCCGTGTGTTATGCACGGTGCCTTTCAGTCGGTTACCGCTGTAGATCCTGGCGTCACAAGAGTCACAGTGGTGGGCGTGTGGGTGGGATTATATCCCGTAAAAAAAATCGTGCCGAGAAATCAGAGCCCAGAAAGTCTGACAACTAGTCTAACAAAGAGTATAACTAAAAACACAATGATAATATAAATATAAATAAAAAATAATAAAGTTCTGAAGTAATTTCTTCCATTTTACAGCTAAACAAATATAAGCACTGTACCCCGCGCATTACGGACGTGCTAACGATGACATACAGACCTCTCGCTTGCTCTTCTCCTTTCGGTTTGCTCGTTTATAATGCGCGTAGTATAAAGAATAGTCAGTATTTAGTTTCTTATTCTGCAATTCAGTGAGTACATACCGTAGATCTTATAAATAAAATTCATAGCAACATACAACACATAGCGTAAGTTATTGGTGTAACAAATCTGGAACAGCAAGTCTCTTGAGACTAATTCCTAGTGATTGATTCCATACTTGTTTCTTATTAGTTTGACTAAGACCCTCTAGATATTATGTATATAGATATTCCACTAGATATTATATACAAGTCAAAGTGATTAATTTAGTCTTATAATACTTTGACCAAAACAAGTAGGTATTATTCATAATGACTAGCTATTACCTATAAATAATCACTAGTTTTACCACTTTGACTACGACATATTCACGGCTACACATTAAGCATTATACAATATACATTGCCAGTTAAAGATGTGAAGTCGGGCAGCCTATAAAAAGTGAAATATATAGGTCGTTATGTAGCCGTGAGCACATTAATTTTTTAATTAATATTGCATTTTATATCCATTTATGAGTTTAATTGTCATTGCTAAATATGTATAAAACCATAAAAAAAATCTATTCACATAATAATCTGTGTTATTAAAAATATATATAAATTTTTATTCTTACCACGTTCTTGCAGTGCGCCTGTCCGTACATCCATTACGAGTAGAGCTACGACGCTCATAAAACACATTGACGAATACATCTTCTATTAGATAATGTCTTTCACTTTATTAATATTTATTATTATTAAGTCTATCACTTTCAATTACTTCAAGTCTTTTCACAGTCACTTAATATTTCACTGCCTTAGTCCAGTCATCTATATTTTCGGGCTACTACTCTGTACCTTCACTAAAAATAAAAACATTAATCAGATAACCTGATTCCACCAAAGTGCAGAGGAGAGGGGATGTATTTTAATAACCAATCAGGTTTCGTAAAAACCACATGTTCTGTCTCCTTAGCTTTGGTTTGGATATTCAAACACGTGTCCTTTTCTCTTCACTTTTGTGAAAACCTAGTCTTTAAGGTGAAGATATGACATCGCCTACTTTTTTATAATAAATAAGTTTAACTAAGATTAGCCTGACGCGAAACTAATATTTTATTTGGCATAATTATATTCATATCCTAATTTAATAACTTCGAATAAATGATAAATAATTTTCGAATATAAAATAATCATGTTTATGGGTTTGGCTTAGGGCTACCCCCATCGCACCGTAACTTGTTTGAACTATTCTCGCCCTATGGTACCCAAGTATTTTTTTATCTTTATTAGGCGAAACAAAAACATTATGTCAATAAATTTAATTATAAAAAATTGTTATGCATAATGATATAGTATGCGAAAATACGATTATGCGAACTGACAATTATGCCTAACTTGTTATGCTAAATTAAATTATGTAAAAAAATATTATGCGAAAAAAGTGACTCCAAGTAAATAATAATTTATAATATTCGTATAGAAAAATATGGGTTCTGTTTCTGTTCCAAGCGCTTGATATGTCTATGACAATATTTGACTGCTCCCGCACCAAATAATCATGAAACGGCCTAAACAACACGCTATGTCAACACTACAGCTTTTTGTAACACGAGGTCCATTGTTAAGATTGTCATCTCCGTTAATGGACTGCAAAGAGCTATCTAAAGCCTTCAATCATCAGCCGAGTAGTTGTTGCCAACGAAGTGGGTCACAGGTCATAGGTCATAGGTCACAGCGTAATAAAGAAGGCAGTGCTTCGACCTCTCGGCTATTGTTTACAAGGATTCTGCGACATAGCTACGTGAGAAGCAATATTGTATAGCGACCTTTTGTCTTGAAGAAACTTCATGATAAAGATACCGGGGGTTGAGGCAACTAATACCAAGGTAAAAATATAAGTAGTAGTTAAATTGACCGACTAGGATTTTTATATAAATGGTCATTTAAATTTGGAAAAAATACTTAATAAATATAAAAATGTACAGAGTGTTTTTAAGATGTCTAGAGGGTTAATTTCGTGATTAAAATTTTAAGGACATTGTTTGGGCTCTATTTTCTCTCTTAATGTCAATTTGAAGCTGGCATTTTTACATTTTAGTTTTCAGTTAGTTTTCTGTATTATGATAATATAAAATAATAGCAGCTCTGTATCTAATACAAGTCCCATTGCTAGGCATTTTCTCATCGTGAGAAGGGTATGGTTTTAGTCCACCAAGCTGGCCAAGTACGGGTTGGTTGACTTTGCAAACCCTCGAGCACTTTTAGGCACTGTCAGGTGTACAGTACGGTGGTCTACTTTCACCGTTAACCATCTAAAAATATAATTAAAGATAATTCGAGGGTTCTTTATAACTGCAGTAGAAGCCAAAACAATTTTTTTTGTGATTTTGTCTGTCTGTTTATTCGTACGCGCATCACGCATCGATTATTGACAAAATACGCTTCTAATAAGTCAATTTTTTCACGATTAGAAGACATTTTAGCGAAAATCCTTAATTAATAACTCATACGAAGTTTCTCAGCTGAAACTAAGTATAACACACAGATTTTCGAATCAAATTCGAAATTTGAGGGTAAAAATTCTTTTTATTTACTTTACAGTCAATTCTACCCACTTCCAGGCCATAACAAAAAGTTAGACCATCGTAGAAATTCGTTTCTGTTGCCGAAATGTATGGGAAACGTTTTTGGCGATTTCTGTCTTTTCTAGTACTGAAAGCTAAAATGGTCCCATAGAGTTTTTTGATCCCCACATGAAATAGAATCGATTGGCATAAAAAAAAATTGAACTTTTTGCATTTTTTTGCTAACTGTAAGTTTTTTACAAAATCTGTGAATGCAGTTCAAAATGTCCCAAAAAGTTAGGGAAGGTCTTTTAAGAACGTTTTGCTGTAACTGCAACGGTTAAGGTACTTGCCCTTACTGCCCCGTTTCAAAAATACACCCTGTATGTTAGTTTCTTACATGATGTAAACGAATGGTTACATTTTTTTTAAGTATACATCTCCAAGGTGGTGATTACAACCTGTACAATACACTCTGTATAATACAGAGTGTATAAAGTACCATAGTACAAACAGTATTAAATCACATTATATTCTACCATTTTACGTGACGAATACCATAATATACAGCTTAGAGTTGCTTTATTACTCAAACCTTATGACAAAGTGTAATAACATTGCAATAATAAAGCAAAGTAATGCGTTATAAGATTGAAGTAAGAACCTTTTACGTAAATTTAATAAACTGACAAAGGGATTCTTTGTGATACCACATTACAAAATGTTTTAAAATAATTAAAAACAAATTTGTTTTACTAACTTCTGCCCGCAGTCCGCCCGCGTGATACATCAAAAAATAAAAAATATAGTTTTTAAATACAAGCTTTTATTTCGCTTGAATTAATTTGAATTTATACTATTAACAAAGCAGATTCATGATCCACCATAATATATTTTTTGTAGAAACATTTGAAAACACTAAAGTCTAAATTAGCCTTTTATCAACTAATATCAAACTTATCGATTTTGACAATGTCAAAGGAAATGTTTGTCAAATGGGTCATGAATAAACTTTACTGATAATACAATATCAAGGTGATAATACCTAAAAGGTGAAAATAAGCCTCCAACCGATAATATAATCCATAGACAAAACAAAAGCGTATTAAATACTTCTTATATCGCTAGCTGTCAACTAACACGATTTTATTTTGGTTATGGATTGAATTATCGGTAAAGGTAAAAATAAAAATTAAAGCTTATTTTATAAATGTTTTTATTATTTATAATTTATTTTTTATTTTTTAGTACATGCTTTTCAACCGCTGTTGCAACTTCTTCATGTGTGTGCACGTGTGTATTTGTGTGCGATATTTTGTGTATTGCCACAATAACTGATTACTATGCAAATATACGTTTCTATGCTCCTAAGCCTAAGGAATTCCCTCATGAGAAGACACTCCTAACTACAGCATCAGACCGTTCCCATCATATTAGGATATTATAACCAAAACTGAATTACTATGCAAAGTTTAGTATCTATGCTCTTAAGCGTTGAGGAGTTCCCTCATGAAGAGACACTCCTGGCTGCATCATCAGACTACTTTTATCATATTATCGTATTACCACTAAAACTGAATAACTGTTCAAAGTTTCGAATCCATGCTCTTAAGCGTTGAGGAGTTCTCTCATGATGAAACTCCTGTCTGCAACATCAGACCATTTCTGTCATATTATTGCATTGTCACCAGAATAACTCAAGTATGCCAATTTTCAGCTCGATCGGGTAACTGTAGTAGTGGTTCAAATACTGTTTAATTGCTATGTAAGTGCAGAACTTCTTGTGTTCTTTTACTTGCTGTGGCCTGATACCATAACACAAGTTAGATCTTACCATGGGTATCAGTGTTCATACACTTTTTGTGCGTCAAGTTGTGTGTAAATGTTTTTCGTTTGTAAATTAGCTGTAACTTTTGGAAATAAATATATTATTATTATTCACTCATTTATTCCTTTTTCTTGTTTTTTATATATGTTTAAATATAAATTATACAAGTAAAGTACATTTAAAAATATAAAACTATAAAATTCTACATTTTTTAATATAAGTACAAAATAAATATTTAAAAATATAAAATATAGTACCCACCGGCATCGGATACAGAGACGAAACTACCGAAGGTTAGGGCTCCAAAGAGAGGAATAATAATTATAATATTATTATAATTATTATGTTGTTTATGTTCCCATAACACAGGACTATGGAGTCCCGGTACTTTGGAAGGCATACGTGGGGCCAAAGCCAACAGCGCAGAGGCCTGATAAACATTTTAATATTATAATTAAATAATCCTTACAAGATTGGTCCTATCGAACTAACTATCAAGGCAAGTTAAATAAAAGCTTGTAAGAAATCCCTTTCCAAGCTATCAGTTAATCCTATTGCAAATTTCATCAAGATTGTCTAAGCAGTCTAAATCTTTGGCCATAAAAGCGGAGGAATTTAAAGCCTTCTTTTTATTCACATAAATAGGCATGCGAAGGCGACGCGACGACTGAGCGAACGGAAGCTAATTTAAAAGAACTTTAAAATGTCTTCTTTAAACTGCCTCGATGGTCTAGTGGTTAGCGTATGCGCCTCTCACCGCGAGGTCTTGAGTTCGATTCCCGGGTCGGGCAAAGTGCAATTTGTAAACTTTTCGTAAGGAAATTCACAATAGCAGCACAGAGTTGGAATTGCTCCCGGTGGATGGCACTAGGCTCACCCCCTATCCCATGGGACTTAAACAGAATAGGTGAAGTGTGGGTTTTGGACACCTCAGCCACACCCTTTTGGGTAATATAGGCGTGATGTTATGTTTAAAATGTGAATTTATTATTTCAATAGGTTCACTTTAATATAAACATAAAAATTTCACAAAGACGTTCACATCTCTTCCTCCTCTTATTATTTCTCATCATTTTAAAAGCATTTCATTTTGTGATATACAAAATATCACTTACTTATCCATGTAAAAGGTAAAGTAATGAGATTGAAGCGGTCGTCATATATAGCACTTAGAAGAACACTATATTACGGTATATACAGGGTGGCCCGTTTATAGTAGTCCAAAGAATTTTTGCAGATGTAGGACCGGCCAATGATTGATTTAAACGCAACATATGTGCCGCGAAAATCAATAGTTTAAAAGTTATGATTTTTTAAAGTTTTTTCGTAAAATTGCCACTTTGAGTCATGTAAACCTCTCTATATTGAAAATGATTAGATATAAAATTGAATCAAATTTGGTGAGTAAGTAGCTTAGACATGTAGCTAGCAGGAAATAAGCTATTTTTAAGATTATTCTTAAATGGTAATATGGTTTTATACCTTTTTAATAGCTGTTTGTAGTTTTCATATGTTAAAGTATGATTTTCGGAACTATAATTATGATAGGGGTGAACTTTTCGCCATCCACCGGTTACAACACCTACACAGCAAAATCTCTTACTAATTATACACAAAAAATATAATAACAGTAATAGTATCGACGACCGGATGGCGGAGTGGGTAGTGTGCCTGCCTGCGATGCCGAGGTCGTGGGTTTTTTCCCACTTAAGACAAATCTTTGTGTGCATGAACATGGGGGTTTGTCTTAGTCTGGGTGTTTCTATGTATAATAAGTATGTATTTGAAAAAGAAAAGTATATATGTATCAGTTATTCTAGTACTCATAGTACAAGCTCTGCTTAGATTGGGACTAGATAGCGTTGTGTGTGAGTTGTGAAATACTAAAAAGAAAAAAAAAATATATATTTATTAGTAAAAAGTCAGTAATAGTATGATACAGGTATTTTTCTTGGGGGTGTCGTGTTTAGATTCATTTAAATAATGTATATGTGTTTTGCCCAAAAAATATATAATGCTTGTTGGGACGAAGTTATATTACATATCATTTTTACATTTGGTGTGAATTTTGAGGGACGAATACCGTATTCGTCACGTAGAGAAAAAGATAATGTTATGTATAGGAACTATATGATAGGGGTGAGCTTATCGCCATCCACCGGTCACCTACACAAATAAAGCTCTTACTATTATTTTTTTTTAAACACAACGCCCGCACTAGAATAACTCCTGTGTCGCGGGGGTGTTCACATACATACATTTCACACACACAAAGCAAACCCAGAGTCAGAACAAATCTTTGCGAATCACACAAAGATTTGTCCCATGTGGGGATCGAACCCACAACACCAGCGTAGTTGAAAGCGGCACGCCAACCGTGCACTCCTATTCTAATATAATATAATAATAATATAATATCTAATAATTTACTCAATTATAATAGGCATGGTGACTGATCCATAGAAATATAGGATAACCTTTCAAAATATAGGTTAATAATATAAACCAAATGCAAGAATTTTTAGTTACATACTATAAATCTAACTCATTTTATGAATAATATATTTCAAAAATAGAGAAAATGCCCGCTACTACTGCTTATATATCAGTACGAGTGTTATTTTTGGTGCCCACCCCAGGACAAGAACTAAAATAAAACAATATTTTTTTATAAAGACATATAACTGCATCGATAGCTTACAAGAAAAAAAGGTTGCTTCTAGGATGGTGGTGGCACGTTAATCAATCCAATAAAATAAAATAAATTATATTTTATGGCACCCTGTATACAATAATAAAATTGTAACAAAGCGCAAAACCACACTTAATTAGAACCATCTCCGTATTGTTACATTTCTCTTGTCTAAATTATGATTATCTAAGACTAAAATGCTCCATACGAATATCTTTGAATTTACAATATAATAACACCTATGTCTTTTCACAGAACATCATCAATTTTACTTTTTAAATACACTCACAAATAAAAATAAAATCGCGAGTCAACACACGTGGGCACGGAAACGCGCGCTCGTAGCGTCGCAGCAGCCGCGTAGCGCCGGGACTACGAGCCGTAGCCAACTGCCGTAACCCGTAGCTCTCGAACCGCGCATCCCTAGGGCATGGCGGTGCACGTGAATTATTTGAAGGGTCGAAATACGTATGCTTGAATTTGCCTCGCCAAATTAATTTACGATCAGGGCAATAAGAACATATTTTATCTTATCTGAGGAAACTGATTTTGGGGAATGATATGTTTATACGACTCGACATCCCAAAAAAACGGCAATCGTAGAACTATTATTTTACAGGCGAAATTATTTGGTGTTTTGTGAGAATAACTTTTGTATTTAACGTAACATACAATACCAGGTGAAGAGTGGGTGTTTTATACACCTCTGCTTCTCTCTTCTGGGTAATATAGGCGTGATGTTATGATTCCAAAAAAAAAATAATAACAGAAATTAATTTCGATATTTAATCCGTAACATTTTTTCATAATCTGAAAAAAATTCTTTAATGTTACCAGCCCCATAGACACCCAAAATATAAAAACAATAAAAAGTCTTATAGTATAATACAGGTATATTGCTTGGGGATGTCGTGTTTATTAGATTTATTTATATAATGTATTTGTTATTTCCCCAATAAAATATTTATAATACTTGTAGGGACGAAGTTATCTTACATATAATTTTTGGCATTTGGTGTGAAGCTTAAAGAAGGTGCTGGAATTCTCTCCCGTAAACTTATTCACAAAACCCTTAACTTCACAAAGTTATACTCTGTCCATTCCTTTATTTTATTTTTGACAGATTACATTTAGGGATGCCTTCACACGTTACTGATTCGATTTGAAATCATAATCGATGTTGTCTAAGAAGAACTCTCAATCGATTAATTACATCGAAATGGTTTTAGTTCATTATTAATTATTCGTTTATTAGTAGTTTTTGTTAGATGAAATAAATATACAAAATAATAATATAATAATCATGTCACATACTTAGTCTATGACGGTTCCCTAGTTACCTTTGTTTACATTTTCATTTTTAATTCCAAGATTTCGACTTAATTTCTTGCAAATAATTATTCATGGAATCATGATACTATTATTATATTCTTTTTTTTATAAAAAATACAGACAATACACAAAAAAAGTCAAATTATTCTTTTTTATAATGATCGATTTATTTCATTTCACGATTTGATTTATAGTCTGTGGTTATTTGTTATTAACAGTGAACTTCCCTAAAAAGTGTCGTTTGTCAATAAAGTACATTATTATTGTAGTACATTAATCTGAAAAAAAAAACGGTAATTCATAGGCGTGATCTGTCAAAAAGAAAATAAAGGAATGGACAAAGTATAACTTCACTTATACTGAGACGGCATCGATTTCTTCAATAAGTAAACTTAATAAAAATCTATTGTACACAAAACATACACAAACATTCGATTCTGTTTTATAACAAAACAAAAACAGTGCAAAATAAATATTTGATACAGGAAAATATATTTTCACAAAAACGTGTATGAATATTGCATACATGGAAAATATTTTAGTGGATATGAAAAATATTTGTATAGACGGCACATATCAACCTATACATTTCCAGTATAAAATGATCTCGTGTTGTATAGGCTGCCAGTGCAATGCAATACCAGCATATATTGGAACGTATAGGTTGATCGGAAGCCGTTGGTACAATGTTTTGTTTTTTCTAGCATGTACACAGTATTACGTTCAATATTGCGTCGGTTCAGTGTGTATGTTCGTTATGTTCGTATTAATGTTTGAAATAGCTGATGCGAGGGTGATTCGTTGATGTGTGGATTGTCTGAGGGGTATATTAGGTACCTTTGAACAGGTTTTTACCTTTGAACCCTTGAGTAAGTTTTATTATAATACACAAAAACATAACAACTGTTGAAGGTGGTGATTGGATAAATACAGTATTCATATTGGTTACGTTTATTTTTTAAATTATAATGTTACATTAGAATCATTCTTGGAAAGTAATAAAAAATGCAGTGACATGACATATGCCAGTAGAAATTTAATACAGGCAGATTTTTTTTTTAATGGTGAATACGCACGCGTTTGACCACGATCTCACCTGATGGTAAGTGATGATGTGGGTCTACGGTGGAGCACGCTTACCATAGAAATCTTAATAACTAGTCAATAGAAATGCTATCGACTATCTTTTAACACTGGGACGCATGTCGCCGTTTTTCAAATACCACTTACACATACATTTTGTATTCCTGCAAACAAAATTATTCTTTTTGCGATGACATTAAGACGACAATTCCTCAACTCGCACTTGTGTTCGACTAGACACATGCGCTTGTATTCCTGCAAACAAAATTATTATTTTTGCGATGACATTAAGACGACAATTCCTCAACTCGCACTTGTGTTTGACAAGACACATGCGCGGCGACAAGGTCACGCGTCTTTGACATTTCTATTGCCTTATTATTAAGATTTCTATGACGCTTACCCATGAGATACCTATTAACTCTTGCTTTGAAGAGATCCAGGTTGTACTCATGCGGAAACACGACTCGGTATATTAAACAAAAACATAACAACTGTTAAAGGTGGTTGATTATTAGATAAATACAGTATTCATATTAGTTACGTTTATTTTTTTAATTAAAATGCTTTTCACATCATAAAACAAAAGATAGTAACAAAAGATGTAGTGATATACGCTAGTAGAAATTCAATACAGGCAGATAGAAGGAGGTTGCTACTAAAAATATTATAACAGTTTGACATTTAAAACACTTCTCTTCGTCGTGTCGATGGCTGAGTTAAATTTTATTTTGACTTGCCATCGTGGTGAAAGGATTAGCCAATTCGCTTTGGAGAACTCGCGAATTGCCCAGTGTGCGCCGGACGTAGGGAATCGTTGAGTACGTCATTCGGGGAGGCTCCTTTCATGCACCCCCTTTACAACACTAACATTGCATCACGCCTCAATTACACAGAAGGGTAAGCCAGAGGTGTATAACATCCACATTTCACATGTCATGTTTAGGGGAAGAGCCTATCGTCATCAACCGAACACAATTTCAACTCCGTGCTGCGAATAAAAATGACTTTAACACTTTTGCCTTTTGAGAATCGACTGAATATTTTAACCATAACAAGCTGAATGAATAAAGCCTTATTAATTTGAAGTTCATGCACATAACCGTACACAGGCGGCCTTTTCAACCCTTTAGGTGATGTGAAAGTTAATAACGAATCCACGAATAAATTTACTTAATTTATAATTTTGTATATCGTTGTTAAAAAAATATTTTTAGATAATTAATAATATTTAAGATTTATTAATTAAAATTAAATCAGATCAAGATGCAGATTATAATTAAGAATATAATGGATTACAATAAAATTATTTAAATGGATATTAGTTTGAAAAAGTCGATACATACTCGATACATCGATATAAAATTACCGTAAACCAGTATTATGAAGCAATTTCGGTAGCTGGAGCTAGTAGGTAAGTGAAAACCGCGCGGCCGATCAATCTTGCAGGTAAGCAATGTTTAACGCGGTCGGTTGTGGATGGGTAACGTAAAGAACTTTCCTCCGAGCCTCGGAGAGCATCCTATTGCCATTTGAATACCTATGGCAGTCGTTACGGATAGTCAGAGCCCAGAAAGTCTGACAATTATAATTATTTTTAAACAGAGACATGCCACTGCGCTAGATATTATAAATAGCTTGTTTACAAGCTGTCTTTGTTTACTCCGCTTTAAACAAAATTGGGCTTGACAACAGAAATGTTTGTGCGAATAAATTATAAAAACAATTTGGGACCGCTGAGGGTTGAGGCGTTCATTAATAAACATTACAGAACGTCTTTTCGATTATGAATTTAATTAATAAATGGTGATGGAGCTTTTGTAAACGAGCTTTGTCTATTGCTCTAGGTGAGCGACGTAACGCGACCAATGTGACAATCCATACAAAATATACACGATGACTTGAGAATCTCCTCCTTTTTTCTTCGTCGTTTAAAAACAGACGATGGTTGCTTTGAATTGACAGCGTTCATTTGTCGTTCATCGCTTGTATTGTTTGTAAAATCACGTCGCATTGGTCGTGTTTCGTCGCTCACCTAAGACAACACCTGAGGAAGAAAGCCGTTTCACCTTCAATTAGCCGCTAAATAGTTGTGCATTTACTATTGTTTGCCAGTTTGTTGGTTTGATAAGGACCAGCAATTACTGCAATCTTTCGCGGAAAGGGATGTTCATGCGCAGTAATTACTTCTTATCAGCACGTGGACTACATGCCTTATATGTACTTAATAACAATATGAGACACAGTTTGAGACACACACTGTCATAATATTTTAACATAGCCAAACTATCGTAAACCTAGAAAATATCAGTTTTAGCTGTTTAGTAACTCCTTTGATACTCACAACAACATTGAAGAAAGCAATAAAAAGCCTATGTGTCCATCTTACAGCGTTTCGTTTTCTTACGTCGATTTTTCACCACGATAACAAGTCAAAACAAAATTTGACTCGGCCATCAACACGACGAAGAAGAAGTTAGTCGATTTACGGCATTCTTCATAGTAACACCAATAAAGACAGAGAAATAAAAAGATTAGATGCAACTGATGGCATCTATTATTCCACTAAGCGTAATGGATTCTCCCTTGGACCAAACCTCCGATAGCATCGGCGAAGAAAAGACTCAACGTAGTGAAATAAAACAGTCACGACCTTAATCTCAGGGGGAAGCGAAGGAAAGTAATTATTTACAAATAAGAATAATGTATTCAGAGAAGAAAAAGAATCGAATAAATCTTTTTCCGAAGGTGTCTCGAAGTTAAGCCTCGGACACACTGTAGGGCTATAGCTATAAATATTACCCTCTTGTTAGCTCGTAAAGTAACAAATCTTCTTAACTAATAACGTTTTGGGAATCGTTAATCTGTTTTATCGACAGTTTTATAGTCAAAATCAACGCAAGAATTCGAAAACCACAAGATTTTTCTTATCCTCTCTACGTTTACTACAAATGTTGTATGTGAAAATGTAAGTTTTAATAGAACACTATACAAATATTTATTAACAAAGTATTCACAGAACCAATTTTCACCATAAGCTGTAAAAACGATGACCAACTCGTAGTTTTTTTAATAGTAGAAATGCGTTAATTTACATATTATAATGGTATTTATTCAGATTCGTAACACATTTACAAACATTTCATCCACAAATTAAAATTAATAGCAACCACCTCCGGTACTTTATTTCTCGCACAAAATCATATAGTTACAATATTTCCCGTGTAATTTGTGGCTAAGTGGTAAATAAAATATATAAGGTAATAAATTATGCCAGTAGGTATACTACGAACAATAAGAAACTTCGACCGATTAACTTTGTCCACGTGGGGAGCCACGGACAAAAGCTGCTATACCCAAGATTATATTCTTGCTAATTTTATTACTCATGGCTTAAAGGAACACTATGGTTAAAGAGAAAGTTTTAATGCAGCAACAATGGAAACATGTTTCTGAGAGAAGCTATACTTAGACTGCTTTAAGCTATAAGCTAACTTTTTTATTTTATTAATATACACATGACCGCTTCGGTGGATACGATCAATCGAGCCCCTCTTTTTCTCAAGGAGATTCGATGATAATTAAACGCCAAGCGTAGTATTTCGCTTCCTTCCTTACTCTCAGCAATACTGCCAAACAGTACTTAGTATCATAAATATTCAGATAAATAACGAAAGAAAATACTCAACTTTATCAGAATAAAATTATTTAAATAACGTTTATCAACAATAAACTTACATCATGTTCAATGATGTAAATGAGTCCTTTTATTTTAAAAGAGTTGAAAGTTCAAAAAACACAGTTCAACTTGTTTTCGTTCTTACTTCATCCTACGACAATACCTAGCTCGAGATCACGGCTCAATGTACCCCCATCTTAAAATAGCGATAGGAGGCGAAGGGGCGTAGCCGGCGGCACATTAATTGGCAATTTCCTCGGCCCGTTGCCCTCCACCCCGTGCATTACTCATCGCACAAATATCAGATAATGATTAGTGATTCAACGATTACAAATACGAATATTAGTCGCTAAATATCAAACAATTAACGAATGTTGGTCCCTACTTTTAAAAAGCTCGAATAAAACTGATAGACCAAATTAATTTTGCTACACCTTCGCTATATTACGGGAACGTATTCAAGAATATTTCATTTACACATATCACAAACCACAACACTAATATAATATATATTGCATAGCTAATGAGGCATCAATATACATTGATGCCTCATTAGCTATGGATAAGTTAGGTTATATAGGATGGACTTGGGACAAACGCTCGTCTATATCGTGTATGTATGTTCAACTTTCGAATGCATTTGTATTCGCCGAATATATTAATCCACTACTCGTATTCGTAAATGGTATTCGTAACATCACTAATTACGATGT
Organism: Hypena proboscidalis; assembly: GCA_905147285.1. Lineage (NCBI taxonomy): Eukaryota > Metazoa > Arthropoda > Insecta > Lepidoptera > Erebidae > Hypena > Hypena proboscidalis. The sequence goes on from LR990147.1 coordinate 8,332,047, forward strand.
TCATTAGCCGGCCTTTGCTTATGTGTGAGACAGCAGAAGTGGTCACGCAACGTGTGTTCAATAGTTGATGTTCTCTCAGCACGTTACGGAATCTCTGGCGGAATATTTAAGAGATCTTGATTGGATCGCGCTCTATTTAATATCAAATTTGAATCCGTATTCTTAACAGTGGTATTCGTAGGATCATTTTAATTGACGTAGCATCACTAATTACGATGTTCATTAGCCGGCCTTTGCTTGTGTGTAAGACAGCAGAAGTGGTCACGCAACGTGTGTTCAATAGTTGATGTTATCTCAGCTCGTGACTGAATCTCTGGTAGAATATTTAGGAGGTCTTGATTGGATCGTCTTGGCGTGATGTTTGATGTGCAGGTAATTCACAGCATTAGGGGTTTGGTCTGTATCCTTGGCTTCTTGCCAAGCCTTTCTCATGAGACTGCTGTGTAAGCGCCTTTGAAAGAGTTAAATGGTTTTCCGTGAGTGGTTTTATTGTATGTAGTCGTAAAATAGATTTAAATGTTATTATTTATACTTTTTTTTTCTTCATGTATGAACTTATGTTTTATTGTTTCGATAAATACGTATAATTGTACCTGTTTTAGGCGTGTACTTAAAAAAAGCGTAATAAGCAGGTATATTAAAATCATTCAGCTAATAGTACAAGCAAAGAAACATTGAAGCGTTGCGTTATAAAGTTTATATACTTACTATCTTATGGATAATAAAAGCTATGGTTATCGAAGAGTAAATCATGAGCATCATATTATTATTTGATGCTGTTAGTATAAAAGTAAACATACGGTTCATTTTCTGAGAAGATCCATCATTTAGCCTCTCGTAGTCCACTGCTGAAAATAGGAATCTTTTAATTTTCGCCAGAACACCCGGTCCTGCGCCTTCCGCATCCAGTCCCCTCCAGCGACCTTCTTCAGGTCGTCAGTCCATCTGGCAGGGGGGCGTCCTACCTTACGGTTGCCGAGTCGCGGTCTCCATTCCAGGACTCGTTTTCCAACGACTGTCGGTCCTTCCTTCTGAGAAAATACTATTCCTTAATAAATATTATATAATAACTTTGAAAATTTACAAAAGCGAACACTTTACATCCAGCCTCCAGACTCTTCAGTAGCCCTCGCCTGTCATGAAAGATTTGCTTTGAAACTATTTGACGTCAAAGGAGGAAAATCGTTAAACAACTTGGAAGGTTCAATTAGTTTCAAAGTCATATTTTGATCAAAAGGGAGGAAATTGGAAGTGCTTTAGTACTATGTGAATTATTTAACTGAAATCAAAGAAAAATCTTCCCATTTCTTCTTCTTGCGTTTTGACACGTATATTCACTTTACACATGTTTTTCGCATTTTTATTAAAACTGACGTGAGTTTGTAACATTATTAAAATTATGAAATACGGGTGTTACTCACGTAATGTTGGTCTATTTAGTCGACCGCGGTTTCGCCTATACGTCTAGGCATTATCAAGAGAGTGCGATACGTCGCGCCTGAGTCGCAGCCAGTCTTGCACTCGCCGCTGTTTCGCCTAGACGTATAGGCGAAACCGCGGTCGACTAAATAGACCAACATTACGTGAGTAACACCCGTATTTCATAATTTTAATAATGTTTTTCGCAATTAATTTCCAATCTCGTTAATTCAGGGTGAAACATTTCTTACAAGTATAATTGTATTACTAAAACTTTATTAGCTTTACAAGTAATGATAGTTTTGAGTTGATATTAATTAAATTTGAATCCAATGCCGATGGAGAAAAATCACAATAGAAAAACAAAAGGATCTCGATAAATACTCGGCAACATTTATCAATCAAGATACGGTTCATGCTACAAAATAAATTAAACGGAGGACCTAGCTGTTGCACAATATTTACTGTCACTTAGTTTCTCCAATATCCTCGTCGGGCTCCTAAATGAAGCCTTTAGATTGCTCTCAGAGTTTAGCAATACAGCGCGCAATGGGCTCGCTTTGAGTTGACTACTAAATGAACAGACACGACAACGATACGACTATACATTGACAGCGACTATTTACTACCACCACAATGTAAGAAGTTTGGATGTGCTACTACTACCCTATAACCTTTATATAAAATTTTATATTTAATAACATTCTTTTATTTTAATTTTTTTATTACAAATTTCATTTCCATAATACAGAAACGATGAACTGATGCACAGTTTCATTCTGTCATTATTATAAAATAGATTAATACATCGGCTGATCACTGTCTCTTGAGATACAGGACTACCTAGTTTAAGAGGCAGGGACATTATTATGAATGTATATTACAGATATAGCAACATGAATAACATCTTTGTACCTAATAATATACCATTTAATATACTTAATGTACACCATTGTTGTAACTCTGTATTTTTTAGACAATAAAATTTTACTGTCTATAACTATCTTATAAAAATAAGAGCCAATTTCAAAGGTACCGAATAGATCTTATCTACCTTTTATATTTAAACTGAACGAATATAAAAGTGACACAAGTAACACTCGAATAAAGTGCACAGCTTTCATTTTCATTTATGCGTGTTCTTGGCTTATCCTGCCAATAAGGATTATCTAACATATTAGAAATAAATAATAAATATTTCACAACTCACACACAACCCCATCTAGTCCCAAACTAAGCAGAGCTTGTAATATGGGTACTAGAATTACTGATACTAATACATATATATATACTTTTCTTTTGTAAATACATACTTATTATACATAGAAACACCCAGACTAAGACAAACCCCCGTGTTCATGCACACAAAGATTTGGCTTAAGTGGGAATCGAACCCACGACCTCGGCGTCGCAGGCAGGTACACTACCCACTCCACCATCCGGTCGTCAATTACAACTAATTACAATACAATTATATACATACCCAAACATTTATGAATGTTACATTAATTAAAATGAAGTCTGCATGTATTATACTATACGTACATAGCACATATTATGGCTGGCAGGTTCGGACATAGAAGTAAATTTTGCCCACCTCGAATAATGAATGTCACATTTCATGTATGTCATATAGTATTCTGTCAAACGAAATGATAAACTATTAGCATAGACAAAGCATCACTCGCTCCGCTATGTTCTCTGACTATTAGTACCAGGGTTGGGTATATTTAGGTCGATAGTATAAATAAATATAAATAATAAATAAATATTTCACAACTTACACACAACGCCATCTAGTCCCAAACTAAGCAGAGCTTGTAATATGGGTACTAAGGTGTTTTACAATTCATACGCCTGAACGGGCAAATTTTGGTGGACCAATATTTTTAAGTGACATCTTGTAACTACCCATAATTTTGTGAATAAATGATTTGATTTGATTTGATTTGTACTAGAATAACTGATACTTATACATATATATACTTTTCTTTTGTAAATACATACTTATTATACATAGAAACACCCAGACTAAGACAAATCCCCATGTTCATACACACTAAGATTTGTCTTAAGTGGGAATCGAACCCACGACCTCGGCGTCGCAGGCAGTTACACTACCCACTCCGCCATCCGGTCGTCAATTACAACTAATTACAATACAATTATATACATACCCAAACATTTATGAATGTAACATTAATTAAAGTGAAGTCTGCATGTATTATACTATAATGAATGTCACATTTCATGTATGTCATATAGTATTCTGTTATACGAAATGATAAACTATTAGTACCAAGGTTGGGTATATTTAGGTCGATAGTATATTTATGTAATAAATGTCTGAAGCATCTCTTATTGTATGTGGACCACAAAGGGCTATGAGGGTTCTATTCAGGATCCAATATAATATATTATCATAGAATATACCCTCGTCAGACTATTACTATAAAATACATAGATGCCCGTCTAACCTTAACAGAATTTGATTGCCTCGGTTGTTCTGTTGGCGAAAGCGCGGCGAATACTGAGTCTTAAGTTGAGGACTAATATTTTTAATTACTGCTAGCAATTCATAAATAGAAATTTATTATTGTTCTTGTTAGCCTCTTTCACAAAAACTTAATCAATGTTTGGGTTAGGAGTCTAAATTTTACGTCACTGGTATACCCAGATAAATGTATAACTACATAACTCATTGTCAGCTACATTTCAACTCAGTTATAAGCTGTATAAAAAACATAACACTTAAACCTTACACTTATTCATAGAAATGCCACTACCAGACAAAAATAATGTCAAATGATTGTGAAACATTATTTATCCCGAAATAAAAATACTCCCATTTGCAATAATTATGCAAAAATATTCATCCCCAGTTAGTAACAGAACGTGAATAAATACAGCGAACATTATTTTTGGTGAGCTTGCATTTTAATGACTTCCAACGATTTCATTATAACACGGTAGATCTGCCACGAGTTACAAAACTAAATATTTCTTTATTGAACTATTGTGTGGTGCGTTTGTATGGTGTCGCATCGCGTCGCTTTATACTTGTCGCTCACCTAGGACAAATCTTTGCTATAAAAGCTAACGGGAATTAACGCGATCATGCATTATTTACCTTTTAGGCTTGACGTTTCGGCTGACAGATTACTTGCAACGCGTAAGTTTAAAAGTTAAACTCCTTACTATGTATAGTGCTTAGTATGACTTGTATAGTGGATGAACAGTTCTATGCAGAATTAAATAGCTTACATCTTAAAATTTTGGCAAAACAGCAACGTTTGTGAGCTAAAAGTGAAAAGTTCAATTTATTTTGCAATGAACAGAAAGGATTTCGTGCAAATACCAGCACTAACAGCGCTTTATTCGACTTATTAACCCACGTCATGCCATCTGTCGACAGTAGAAATCCTGTCTGCGCTATTTTTACTGACATGTCCAAAGCTTTTGACTACGTGGACCATAGAATTCTGTTACAGAAATTAAACGGCTATGGTATAAGAGGCAGCATCCTTCAGTTTCTGAAATCATATTTAAGCAACAGGATTCAGTACACGGAAATCTGTAGAATTTGTCCAATAACGAATCTAGAAACAACTTACCTATCAGAACCAAGGACCATAAAATATGGTGTCCCGCAGGGCAGCGTATTGGGGCCGCTGCTTTTTCTCATATATATAAATGATCTCCCCAAAACAACAACACATAAAATGGTACTTTTTGCAGATGATAGTACAGCTGTAATTAAGTGTACTAATCCAACGACCTATGAAAGCGAGATTAACAAATGTTTGGATGATATTATAAACTGGCTGAAAAATAATAATTTAGTCATCAATTTAAAAAAAACTAAAGTAATGCACTTCCATCAACGCTGTAAAAAACCAAACACTAGTATTACTCATGAAAACAGTACTATAGAGTCAATTAACAATACCAAGTTCCTAGGTATTGAGATCGATGATCAACTCACTTGGAAGCCACATGTTGAACAACTTTGTAAGCGACTCAGTAAATCTGCTTATGCGCTATTCCAAATTTCAAGACAAGTCAACAACCAGGCTTTATTAACGGCATATCATGGACTAGTTGCTTCTGTTCTTCGATATGGCGTTATTTTCTGGGGACAGTCTGCTAATAGGGAAACTGTATTTAGGATGCAAAAACAATGTGTAAGGTCAATGTGTGGTCTAAATACAACCGATAGCTGTGTACCTTATTTTAAGTCCTTAAAAATCTTAACGCTACCATCATTGTACATACTTGAAACAGCTATGTTTGTGAAGATGAATCCACATCTTTTTCAGAAGTTGTCTGAAGTCAGGAGGGCTCCAATACGCCGTCAATACACAAATAAATTATGTACCGTGGAATGTAAGACCACGCTCATGCAAAAAAGCTTTTTGGGTACTGCCCCTCGTATTTATAATAAAATACTACTTGAAATTAAAAATATGACACTGTTTAAGTTTAAAAGATCGCTTAATAATTTATTAATTGAAAAATGTTACTACACAGTTGATGCGTTCCTGAATGATAATTCTTTATTTAATTGACTAATTGTATTTTTTTATTGTATTGACATATTAACCAGTGTTGCTTGATAATGAATTTTAATTTATGAATCTAAATAATAAACTAATAATAATTTAATTTAACTTGCATGCTTTAAGATATTATTGTAGAAAATATAAAATGATAATAATATTTGTACGTCTTTAAGACATAACATAGTGCACTTATCTAAATTATAAGACCTATATGTAAAAAAAACCTATGTTAAACAAATAAATGATTTCTATTCTATTCTATTCTATTCTAAATACCAGATGAACACACAATCATGGTACAGTTTTGCACAATATTAAATTAGTGATGCTGAAATGTGGTTTCAGAAAATACTGGAAGGCAATGCCGCTCTGACCCATTTATTAGTTCCACAAACACAATTTATGAGGAGATTATATTTGACGCAGACTATCATCTCCTTAGAGTGCGTCATTTGGAAAGGATCCAACGAACGGTGAAGGAACGATAACCTAGGAGCCTTAGATATTTAAAATATTAGATTTTTTGGAAGAACTAAAATATTTAGAACATTTTTTATAAATCAATGGACGAAATTACTTAAAACCCAGCCACAAGATGTCACTCAGATGATAAGCCAAAATGTTTAGAAATGAGCATATTTGCCTTTGTGATATTTTTTATTTTTTTATTCTACGCCCACAGCGAACGAACGTGTAGACCACCTGGTGGTAAGTGGAGTACAGCCCATGGACATCAGCAATCCACAAAAGCAGATTATAGATGTATCGCTGCAGCTGAGGACTACGGTGTTATGCCTCATGTGCCAGTAATTTCAGGGCCTGATCTCACCACCAAACCGGAACACAGTAATGGAAGCACTACTATTTGGCGGCAGGTTAAAGGTAAGGTGGTGGTGCTGCCGCTCTCGAGCTCATTCACAAGAGCTCTACCACCAGTAATTTGATACAATAAAGATCATTTAAAGTACTAACAGACTTAATAAACTAACGTGATACAAATATCGTGTCACAGAAAATCCAGTTAGACCGTTTTAGATAGTAGAACGTATTCATGAGGCGAGTGACGTCATCAGTGCATAATTACTACGTCACTCAACTGCTGGCGTCATCTGCTGTTACACAGGACTGAGGTCACAGACCCGCTAATGAAATGTCCCTCACTGGAATGATGTTTTAAAGACTAATTGACTTTAGTTAACGCGTTACGTTCAAGGTGGAAACGGTCCTAGTTTCCACCTAGTATTCAAGTATTCAATTAAAATGGTTAGGTACAGTGTCAATTATGGACCCGGACGGGCACGGCAAAAGTAGAAGAGAGGAGGAAAGAGCTCTTTGTGTTTATAACAAAAATATTTTAATTGTTAAATTGTTGTCTTATTAAAAGTTATACAATTTCATATTATTTTATTAATTTTCTTGGCTTTAAATACATAAATATCATACGTAAAATTAATCGAATAACAAATGTGGAGAGAGTGGAGATCAAGTTTTGTTACTGAAGTTAAGCAGAGAGGAGATGCGGCAATAACTAATGCTAAACCTGATTGGTCCTTCAAACACTTCTTATCTCCTTTTCACTTTTCTGGAAATCAGGCGTGATGAGTGTGTACCTTCTAATTTCTATCTATACGTGCTCATGATAGATAACGTGCATTTTCCTTACAGCACCCTATAATAGTTATTTCTCAGTGCGATAACATCCAATTTATAACACTTTAGCGCTCGCTTGGTGCCCGCTGAGGGATCAGAGTGTTCGGACCCTACACTTTATTTTCACTCGTTCTTTATATTGTTCTCTTGCGTTTTGGTCGATCGCACAGCTTTGAAAAAGTGCGCACTTACGAGATAAGCTTTTCAAGAAATTCGAAAAATTATAGCTCATTTAGTTTCTCCAAGGCTTTTGTTATATTTTATTGCTAAAGTAGATATTTTATAACCAAATCTTGATCCTTGTTGTATGGCTCGTATATTCGGAATATTGAAAATACCCTATATTTTAAACGCACATTGTTTATGTATCAAATTGAACAAGTTTAGGTAAAAATAACAACACCAGCATCGTGTGTACATAACCGACAAACATTGTCAAATATTAATTACGAAAGGTCATTAGTTCGTACTCATAAATGTTTGTATAAAACCGTCCATTTTGGTATTAAAAGTACCGTTTAAAACGGAAATGGTCCCATTCTTAGAATGAACACAATTATCCACAAGTTTTTTTCTTCTTTTGACTCCATTTATTGACAAAACAAAACATCACGCGCAAGTAGGTAATCATAAGGCTCTTTCGACAGCGAGTGCATATTATGCGACATCACTTTTCGCTACACTGATGTGTATCCACGTCATATAAGATATTTATACGACGAAGCAAATGAGCCAGACGCTCCGTTGCTGCAAATATATATTCTACCTACATAAGATGAAATATACAGTATACAATGTTTTTCATAATCACAACCCAATAGTCCCAGATGTGATAGAGATGTTTTAGATATTTATTAGTTTATGGAATATTATTGGAGAGGAAAACGTTAAATTATAAACTATACATTATTAGTTGCGCCAGTAAAAGTTTTTTAAATTCGTATTTGTAATTGAATATTATTAAAACCGACGTGAGGTGAAGACATTATTATTGAGAATACGGGTTACTCACGTTACTTTAGCCGTCATCGCGTCAGAGTGAGACGTCGTGCGACAGTGATAACACCCGCTTAATTGCCCCGTTGATGAATCTACGTACTAGATTCGAAACTAGTCGGCATATCCCGGCTAATATAACGTGAGTAACCCGTATTCTCATTAATAATATTTGTAATTTGTTCTGAAATTATAAAAATATCGTCAAAGTCTCAAGTATACGTTATACTCAATTTTCACATAACATATAACATGTTTTACGACCGATTCTATCATTACATCGCGTCGCTTCATTCAAAATCATAAAACAATATGAATTTAAAATAAACATCCTTCGTACAATACGATAACAGTAAAAAAGAACGTAACTTCACTCAGTAAAGCTATCATAATGTATACTTTTATTACACTTTTCTTACGATGAAATCTCAGTCTTCAAAGCACATTAAACATATTTTCATAACAATAAAGGCAACCTTAATTCATAATAATGATCAGCTTATTCTTCTTCTTCTTCTTCATCGTGTCGATGGCTGAGTCAAATTTTATTTTGACTTGCCATCGTGGTGAAAGGATTAGCCAATTCGCTTTGGAGAACTCGCGAATTGCCCAGGGTGCGCCGGACGTAGGGAATCGTTGTATAAGTCACTCGGGAAGGCTCCTTTCATGCACCCCAATTGCAGTTTATTAAAAAATAAAACAACAATTTAAAAAAAAGCTGTGCTTCGAGAACTACAAAAATAATAAAATCTCGCTATAGCTTGAGAGCAAAATGAAGAATCTTATCTCGCCAACACGCCCAGCACATATTGTGAAAGTTATAACATATTTTCTTCAAACTATGTGGTCTGGACCACGTCGGTGGTCTAGTGGTTAGTGTATGCGGCTCCCACCCCGAGGGTTTGATTACCGGGCGGACAAAGTGTTATTTGTGAACTTTCCGCCAGAAATTGAGTTGGAAATGTGCCCGGGGGGTGGCGATAGGCTCACCTCCATGGGACCTAAACATAATAGGTCAAAAGTGGGAGTTATACACCTCTGCCACACTGTTATGTGGTCAGTATAAAGAAAGTCAGTAGAAAGTATTACGATTTTTTTTATCGTATTAGTTGTTTTAGCTTAGACATTAATTAACTAACTAAAATTGAATTAACTAAAATGAAAAAAGTGTTAGATGACTAAAGTACATTTCCTTATTGTTTTAGGAAAGGTACAGTCTTATTACTATTGATAAGTTAAACAACATTATTAACATTAATTAATTAGATAGAAAATATGCGTCGAAGTAAAAACTTTACTAATGTTATGAGGTGCGATATCGTTAATGGAGGTCTCAAAACAACACAGGCTAGGTACAACAATAAAGAGGTTCTATTTTCGATCAAGAAGGTTTATTGTGATGTGACCACGCAGGTTTACAGCCGTTGCTAGTATTTGTAATGTGTTCCAAACTACATAATAGCCGGCACTTAGTCAGGTAGTAACTACATGCAGAGTTCACCGGTTGTAACTTCTAATGACAATGTGGAGAGCCCCGAGCGTTTATGGGACACAGTTTTGATTACAGCACTTGAGTTAATTGCTCTGTTACATTCTGATATCACAGATTATATGATGATATTTGTTTGTACGTTTAGTTGTTATACATTGCAAATAAATAAACGTATTTATAAATTGTATTATAAACTGTAATCACAACATAATTAAATAATGACTTTACATTTTAGCATAATTATAATATGTATATAGAATCTATACCTATCTATCTATCTCTATTCATATTTGAGTGAGGGAGTGACTATGGATACCTTAAAAAAATAAAGGTAAAACCTTTAACATGAAGTGAATATCCAAAGGACATACAGGGTGGATGCGACATAGCGACATTTATTGAAACCACAGCTTCTATACAAGCTGTGGTTTCAATAAATGTCGCTATGTCGCATCCACCCCGTATAACTAAGAAGAAGGTTTTTAGTTTTATGTCTTTAGTTAGGCATTGGTTGAGTGAATAGGATATAAAATTTTATTTTCCAGTGCAGTAGAACATCCAAAATTGTGAATTTAGATCTTTGCAAAGTTTAATTGTTCAAGTAGTTTTTCATTTTTCTTTTGCAGCAAATTATTGATTATTTGATTATGAAATTGATATCATCACTTATAATATTATACCTGCCAATTATAGACACACTACGTATTATAACAGCACTTACTTAATGCTCTAACACTAATTGAATCGTGCAATATGATATAGAACACGAATAAATAGGTCACATGTCATTATGAGTGATTGCAATTTGCTTTAATAACGTTTGTTAATGCCTACAAACTACACACATAAACACAACAATCCATTTTACGATGAATAATTCATTTACAGTGAGAAATGAGCTCACTTGATCGATTGTATGCTAATGAGAGATTGAAGGCATGTTTTGCAAGGCAATTACAATGCTTTGGTTATCGCGATTAAAAAGACAGTTGACAAGAGAGGAAGAAAATGACAATAGAATTACCTTGATATGGCAAATGGTATTATTCTTGTGTTAAGGGCAAGTAATCAATCCAGTTTTAAACATTACGGTTGAGGTAGTTTAATCGGTCGCCCCACCTTTCGCCACTACGTTTGTGTTGTGGTGGGCAGACGGAACGAAACTCTGTGTGATTACCCAAAAAAATTATCCGACTCTAGGTGTGCTTTGTGTGTGCGTGATTGTATGTTTGTAAAACCCCTGCACCTCAAGAATGAATCCTTATCGGTTAGCGTATTATACACAAAATAAGACTTTTCAGAAATGTATGTATGTAGAACTCATCTCATAAATTGAAGGAGGGAAAAAATATACTGGTAATATTTTACTCTGTTCGGCAAACAGAGTACAGAAGTTGAATTTGTATGTGAAGCAGTACGTTACGCTTCCACAACGCGAGCCATTTTATTTAGTCAACAACATAGTAATACATAGACAATATCCAATTAGAAAGGGCAGGATTCGATTACGGCGGGATAAAACGACAATCCGCTTTGAAAGCAAACAGAACGTGACACTGACGACAACGTGACGTGACCTCGCGACTCTCTTATCAATTCACTTGTAAAGCCTCACTTGTATATAATGTTTAAGCTTCAGTTGGTGTGTGAGTATAAAATTATGTTTAAGCTTGAGTGTGTGTCAATTGACTATGTGTAAAAGAGATAAAGCTATGTTTACTTATAATGAGTTTGTTTGTTTTTTGTTGAATTGGTTCGAAACTACTGGTCCGAATTAATATTATTCTTTAAATGTTAGTGCAATTTATGAGGACTATAATAATATTCGGGTTCTTATTTGAAGTAGCAGTGACATATATTGCAAAAACAGGCGACAAGACCGAAGCTAAACTGTACTTAATATGATGAAATTCAAGTGGACGAAGTCGCGAGCAACTGCTATATAAAAAGTAATAAATGATAGCTGTCCTTACAAATAACAACGCAGTCGTCAACAATTCATGTTAGCAAATTTCAGTCACTCGGTTGCTACTTATTAAAATTCTAGCAAGAAAAATGTTTAATTTAATTCTTATCATTAATAAAATATTAGCTCACGAACACAATTAACTCATCAATTTAGGTACATATAAATCCTTTGGCCGCCTAGCTTAATATTTACCTTAATATTTAATTTTGTTTGCAGACTGAGAAGGAAAACTTAATGAGTGGGATAAATCTGGTAAATACGCAAATAAATGAGCTTATATTTTTGTAAATAGTTAATTTTTATTTTTTGTTCGACTAGTCTGTGATAGATAAGTTTGCGTTGTTTTTATAGCGCCATAAAGCAAGTATTGCTCCGAGTGATAACATGCCATCTATAACACTTTAGCACTCACTGGGTGCCCAATGAGGGTTCATGCGCTATATTTTATTTAAACTCATTTATATCGGTCACTTGCTCTAAGAACTATGTCTATTTCGCATCAGGGGTAAATACGCACATTTTTACAGCAGCGTGTGTAGAGATAAGTTTTAAGCATAATCTGAATTTTATTACATTTTATTTAATGCGAGCTGAAAAATACATTATTTAGTTAGCTTGAAAACTCATGTCACGTATACAATTTATAAATTTTCAATAGATTCACGAGGTCCAATTTTACATATTTTTACCTTAATTTGATAAAGCCGAAATAAAAACAATTCACAATTTATTCAATTTACGCAGAAATATAAATACATTTGGGCCGAAATTAACCAAAATGTCGTTATTTTCATTTGCCGTCATTACGAAGGCTGTGGGGCGCTACGCCCATGTCGGTATTTCAATTAAGTCGTTTAGCTATCTGTATATCTGTCGTCGAAGTGGGTGAAAATGCCAAATGAAAATACCTAATAAATACCACGGTTTTGTAAATTTGTTTGCCGGGGTTGGACGTACAATTTTATGGCTGTAAATATTTACATAATTATTGAGAATACGGGTTACTCACGTTATTTTAGCTGGGATATGCTGACTAGTGTCGAATCTAGAAAGTAGATTCATCAACTGGGCAATTAATCGCGTTTCTCAATAATAACGTCTTCTTATCACGTCGGTTTTAATAATATTTAAATATATGCATATAATCGCCACGTTATAAGAATTGCCTGACAATTGGTCTTAGTAGCCTTTATTTTGCCTAATATCATCGATAATTTGTTAATTTGATTTCAGCTAAGCTCTTATAATATGTGATTAAAGCGACATATTAGCTAGAGCTCCTAAAATAAGGGTAGCGGGTGAGCAGTTAAGGTAAGCTGACTTCATGTACCATCCTTATTTTTAAATGATGTGATTTTCTTGGTGACCGAGATTTAACTGTATTTCCTTAACTCAAAAGCCAATGGGACAGTTCAGATTGATTTTGCCTTAAAATAAAGACTAGAAGTGTCCAATATTCAAATATATTTTTTGTACTTTAAATAGCCTTCATCAAAACACAAGCTCTCAATTATAGCCTGACCTTTGTCTCGCCAGAAGAGGTCACGTGGTCCTTTAGAAGCTAAAATAGACATGTTCTGTTGTCAATTACTGTTCAAAAGGTCAGATGTAACGTTCTAAAACGGTCCTTTATTTTAAGGGCTTCGTATCCACGGCAACGCGCAACGGGTACAAACGGAACCCACAAGTTTGTCTTCGCTCGTCGTCATTCCATCTGTGTGTAGCAGCAGTCGTAGACAGAGTATAACCATAGCTGGAGGTCTAACTTAAAAACTGGTGCATGTTTGTTTTTTTTTTTCAGAGGCAAATTAGGGTATGAAACTTTATATGAAATAGCATGAAATTCTGCACATAGGCTCCTTACATGCCGTATATTAACAATAAGATAGATCTTTTGAAAATTACAATCCCCAATGTAGTAAATTTGGGGTTAAAATATCAAATCCCACGCTGACGAAGCCGCAAAAATCTGGTCCTATTTTGTTTGTCATCACAAAATAAAACATAAGTCTACATAAAACACAATCTCCTTCATACATTTTATGAACGGTTCTATCAAAGCATCGCGCCATTCAACGCCATGAAAAATAAATATAACAACATAATATATAAAATGAGTATTCTTACAACACGATAACAGTTAAAAAGAACGTAACTCCGCTCAGTAAAAGTTATCATAATGTATACTTTTATTACACGCTTTATTACACATTTTTTACGACCCCACAGCTTAGATAGGTTCTTATTTAAAATAGAAGCATACGGCACTGAGTAAATAAAAAAAACCGGTTAAGTACGAGTTGGACTCGCGCACGTAGGGTTCCGTACCATTATACATCTAAATAAATGTTTTTCTTTATTCTTTATTATATTGGAGTTGATTGAATGAAAGGTAAAATGCGGTTTACGATTTATAACGTATTAAAAAAAACGAATTATTAGATCTCGTTCAAACCAATTTTCGGTGAAAGTTTGCATGGTAATGTACATCATATATTATTTTTACATTTATCATTCCCTTATTTTAGAAGTTGAGTTTCAGTTCTAAGTATGGGGAACTCCAAAAATTTATTGTTTTTTTTCTATTTTTGTATGAAAATCTTGATGCGATTCACCAAATTCATCTACTTACCAAGTTTCCACAGTATAGCTCTTATAGTTACGGAAAAAAGTGGCTGTGACATACGGACGGACAGACATGACGAAACTATAAGGGTTCCGTTGTTTGCCATTGGGCTACGGAACCCCAAAAATGGAATCTCTTATAAAAAGTACTGCCTCGATGGTCTAGGGGTTAGCGTATGCGCCTCCCACCGTAATTCCTGGGTCGAGCAAAGTGTTATTAGTGAACTTTCCAATAGCATCACGGTGTTGGAATTGTGCCCGGTGGATGGCGATAGGCTCTCCTCTAGGTGAAGTGTGGGTGTTGTACATCTCTGCCACACCCTTCTGGGTAATATAGGCGAAATGTTATGCTAAGTTATAAAAAGTACAGAACTGACGTCAAAAGCCTCACCAGCTTCACAACAACACGGAACATTTTAAAGGATTTATCTCTCCGACACATATTGTGAAAGTTGTAAAATATTATATACAAAGTGACCACTTTGTATCCAGTTATTGTTGTGGCGAACATACTTTAATATTAGTTGGGTGTAAATTTGCAATTGCAGTTGAGTTGACTGTAAATAATAAACATTGCAATTATGATTAAAAACAATAAAGTATCGATTAATTTCTAAGTTTTGACCATTATAAGTAATGAACATAAATAACGTGACCTATGAAGCAAAAAACTAAAAAAAAAAACATTGTTTTTCCATATTACTTTCATTGCAGATAAAACCACATTAATATACGTTTCCAGTCTAGTTCGGAATGTAAATATTCCATAATTTCCTCCTTTTCAAATTATTTATTTTATTAGGTGCGATATAATTTTATGGAGGTATCAAAAGGCACAATATTAACTGGCGCCATTTGGCAACAAGGAGGCTAATTGGGACCACAAAGGTTTATCGTTTGCTTGCCTTTGTTACTTTTTAATGACACAATAAGCTAGTATTTAGTCTGAAATGTTACATTCACTCGGAGTTCGCAATTGATGTGTAATGCAGTTATTAGTTTACAGTTTAGATTACAACACTAGAAGTCATGGTTTTGCTATATTCTTATACTAAAAGTATGGTGGTACTAGGTAATACTTATAAGCTACCAACATTTCTCTGAGAACTGGGCCACAACTTTGCGTCTCTAGCAAGTGTTTTCTTACAAAATAAATATAACGAATAGCATTGAAACTATATACAAGACTTATTTATTATAATTGAATCTTTTAAGAAAAAAAAATGCATAGGTACATTATATTCCGTTAAGAGCGTTTATTCCTTTTCAAAATGTAACTGTCAATTTTTGTAGTGTTTTTGGAATATTTCGTAAAAACTGAATGAAAGTATAATTTTATTCAACTAACTTTTTAGAATGCAAGTTTTGAAAGGTAAATATAACAATTTCATTCGTAAATACAGCATAATTTTGTAATTTATCAACTTAACAGTTAATACTCTTTCAACTGATAAAATAGAAAAGTATGCTTTAGTTATTAAATGTAATTGTCATATTTACCTTATAAAGCCCACATTCTAAAAAGTTAGTTGAATAAAATCATACTTTTATTCAGTTTTTACGAAATATTCCCAAAACACTACAAAAATTGACAGTTACATTTTAAAAAGGAATACACGCTCTTAACACATCTTACCCATTTAGTAAATGTCTTTTCACAGGCAGAAGTCACCAAATTTCATAATATGATAATGATACTTTTGACGTATCATTACGCTCTTTATAGCTCATAACTCATTACTCAGCGATAAGTGTTTTTTTGTGTTTCTTGCAACGATGACATCAATTACTACACAGAATTGCGTAGCGTTGCGCTACGGTTTTACAAACATGTTTTTATACGATGAAGTTTTTAAAAATAGCCTCACCTAAAATAAAAATATTACGCAAATTATCTCAACGTTTTAGGTGATACAAAGGCGCTTATAAAGTGGGTAACGAAAAAAAAATACAGCTGCGGTAAGGATAACTTCTGGCGTGCCAAGCCGTGAACCTCCTCACGATTTCTATTCAAACAACAAACAATTTACATATCTCGGTCCTTGGAAAAGGTTATTCTGATTTTATGTTATTAAAAACCGTTTCGTTTTACGTAAATATTATCAACTATACTACATTTTTCAATATTTATGTTGCCAGAATAAGGTTTTAAAACATTTGTGAGATCATTCCTTCGTAGTGTGTTCGTTTCAAAATGATATACATTGTAGACTTCAAGGATTAGTAATATATAAACGTAATATAACATCTCGCCCCTATAACCCAGAAGGGCATATCAAAAGTGTATAATACCCACATTTTACCTATTTTATTTGAGTCTCATGAAAAAAAGGGATAAGGCGTCGCTCTAATTGGCAATGATCGAACGAATAAGTGTTAAGACTATACAAAGGTGATTTGCACAAGAGTATTACAACGCCAACAACGTAAAATAACAATGAAAAGAAACGGCCAACATGACGTCAGAAGCAAAGCAAAACTCACTAGTAACACAAACATAATTTAACTAACAGAACCTATCGAACAATGTAATATCAATATCGTAAAAAGTTAGTCTACAACGTTTCATAAAGTATGGGAGCATAAAATGGTTTGATCGGTCCAATCAAAAGTTGGCCGAGTGGTCGTGAGGCAAGTGAGCGTCAGCAGTATATAATAGTGATGTAACAAGAATGTGCGAATTTTCACAAATGCGAATGCGAATATTCGCACGTTTTTGGATATTCGCTATCGCGAGAATTGATGCAAATGTTGGACTTTTTGTTTGTCAAATACATTTGACAAACAAAAAGTCTTATTTTACCCACGAGTTGGACCACGTGCCATTAATTCTACTAACTTTAGCTGCCTCAGTGATTTTACCCGCATTTAACCTTTCTGCTCATCAAAAATACCTAAAAACCTTTCTTAGATTTAAAGATAATTCTCGAGAGCATAGTGATTAAACAAACAAACTTTGTCTCACGGTTTCACCCGTATGGTAGATACATTAATGCCACAAAATGTCAAACTCGTATGACATATACTGCGCGCCCTTTATTTGCATTCAACATTCACGTTGGCAATGTTTGACATGAATATTCGCATTCACATTCGCATACGCCAATGTCAGAAATCGTACATTCGTTACATCACTAGTATATAATCACGTATAAAATTAACCCTTACGAACTAGGCTAACAGGCTAACAAATTTATTGTGCCGGTGAGTTTGTCAATATTATCATATTAAACAAGATATTTCATTTTTATTTGCATCGTTTTAGGTTACAATAACTTTGTTGCTCTGATAAAAAGAAAAAAAATATATACAAGCAATTGTAGATAGTATGTTTTTGCTAATTTTTTGGGCATTGTACAAGAGTTCAAAAATCAAACTGAGCTACTTGGTGCAGCGTTCGTTAATTTTCCAAGCTTTTACCCAATCACATCGGGGTCCGCTTCTTTCTTTGGGTACGTAGTACGCCTGCCATCAAACCTCCACGGGGCCATAATACTATTTTGGTTTGACTAGTTATCAGCCTTTGTGGTCTCTGGCTACCCGTCAGAATCAGAATCAGAATCAGAATATCATTTATTCGCCTACTTTGTGTGTTACAAAAAATGTCTCCGTGGCCGGTGGGCCCTGCAGAGTTGAGTCAGCTAACTTATGTCCTAATGGATATATGTTTGCTGTGTTCTGCTTATTCGTAATATGTTGTGGCTACTGATTACGTGTTTTATTTGATGTTTAAAGTATCGATCACTTTGGGTGGTTATCTTTATCATTTATTCGCCTACTTTGTGTGTTACAAAAAATGTCTCCGTGGCCGGTGGGCCCTGCAGAGTTGAGTCAGCTAACTTATGTCCTAATGGATATATGTTTGCTGTGTTCTGTTTATTCGTAATATGTTGTGGCTACTGATTACGTGTTTTATTTGATGTTTAAAGTATCGATCACTTTGGGTGGTTATCTTTATCATTTATTCTACTTTGTGTGTTACAAAAAATGTCTCCGTGGCCGGTGGGCCCTGCAGAGTTGAGTCAGCTAACTTATGTCCTAATGGATATATGTTTGCTGTGTTCTGTTTATTCGTAATATGTTGTGGCTACTGATTACGTGTTTTATTTGATGTTTAAAGTATCGATCACTTTGGGTGGTTATCTTTATTATCTACCCGTAACGACTGACAGAGATGTTCAAATGACTAACGGAACCGATGCTTGACCTGCTCTCCGAGACAAGAATTATCCGTTATGTTAAGATGATCACACATCCAACGGCAGATCTCACGGTAAGCATTCCTTTGCCTGCAAGATTGATCGGCCACGTGTCTTTGACTAAGCCGCAAGCTCCTCAACTCCCCAACCCACCAAGGTAGTAAAATTCCATTCAAGTTAAGTGATCCTTGGCTATCGTTTGTTATATAATGTATAGTGATAAACTGACAAGGGTATATTATATGACAATGTATATAATATTGAAGCATGAATAGAACCCTCGTCGCCATTGTGATGCCTTTGCTGCCTTCACGTAATAGGGAGGCTTTGATATTGTAAATTAAAGGTTATATTCAGCTAACCCCTAGCAGTTAATCATGTTAGTATAATAGTTTGATTTATTATGAGCTAAATATGCATTAAAACATTACATATTATAACATCACGCCTATATTACCCAGAAGGGTGTGGCACAGGTGGAGTATAACACCGACACTTCACCTGTTATGTTTAGGTCCCATGTGATAGAGGGTAAGCCTATCGCCATCCACCGGACACAAATCCATGTCCCATGACCCATGTATTAAGAATTCCCAGACAGAAAAATCCCTAATATTGTGGAATGCTTTGCCCGTATGCATTAGACAAGCTCAGTCTTTGCCTACATTTAAAAAAATGGTCAATGAGCATTTCATGTCACTAGGAAATTATTGTTGATGTTTAGTAATATTGTGTCCTGAATATTAGATAATATTTATATTATTATGTATTTATATAGTATATATAATATATTTAATAAGGTATGTATATATTCATTACATTAGTATATTATGTATAATTTTAGGGTTAAGACACTATACGTAGTTTATTTCTGTATTATTTATATTTTATAATCTCCATTGTCATTATCATGACGTTTCATTTTACTTTATTTTTCTTTTTCTTTAATTAACGCACCAACAACTGACCATAACTTTGCTCATTACTTACTTGTCCATCTTAAGGTCGCCTGTAAGAAATTGCTTATAGCGATAAGGCCGCCCATTGTGCAACATCATTTTTAAGTGCATTTGTTTACAAAATAAACTTTGTTAATATTGGTGTACAATAAAGATTACTCTATCTATCTACTCGTATCTATCTAATATCACTTTTGCCCGACCCTGACATCAAACCCGACACTTCGCAGTTAGAGACTCATACGTTAATTGAGATTAAATATATCAATTCATTTGTTGATTCAATTGAAATTAACTATTTCAATTAATTTGTTGATTCTGTAAATAACGACATTTTCTTGTTAATAAATAGTATATTCCGTTCCTGGTTTAGTAGCTTTTATAATTAAATCTATTCATTCAGTAGTCAACTAAAGACGACCTCGATGCAAACCTTATTGCTTAGCTCAGAATTTAATTTAGGTCACAAGAATATTGAAGCAACTAAGTGATAGTAAATATTGTGCAGCAAACACGCTCTTCATTCACCTTATATATTTTAGAGCGAACACCGTGTTATAAGTTTTGACCCGTTTTAGATAACAAAACATAATATCACGCCTATATTACCCAAAAGGGTATGGCAGAGGTGTGTAACACCCACACTTCACCCGTTATGTATACTTCCCATGTGATAGAGGGTGAGCCTATCGCAATCCACCTATCACAATTCCAACTCCGTATTGTTATTGGAAATTTCCTGACAGTAAAATCCCAAATAACACACACTTTTGCACGACCCGGGAATCGAACTTGAACATGGCCGCTCAATGCCACTGTGTCGTGTCGATCATAAAAAAAGTCCTCTTCATCCGTCAAATACTTTAAAAGCATTTTTTTGTGACTAGCGAGAGATAATACTGGAAGACACGAAGTGAAAAGTTTACTTTAAGAAAATTTTGCCAAAGAAATTATAATTGACGTTTGTTTACTTTTTTTATAAAGTTATAAAACAATAACAAACTAGTCGGCATATCCCGGCTAGAATAACGTGAGTATTCTCAGTCAATTCAAACTAATAAAATAATTTAAAATAACTAATATAATATTTGACTAAATAGCTAAAGAAGACGGCTATGAACGTGTGATATGTGATGACTTCACTGAACGAAATATGGCCTCAAATTGCAACTTTTTAACCATTGACAAAAATTCAAACATTGTCTCAAAAATTTGGCGATTATTCATTTTGACGTCTGCTTTTTTTAACCTATGCGTTGTACAGCTACACTGTTTGGAAATCGCCTTCAAACTGTGAACTTACATTTACCAAGCTGTCGTTACAAGCAGGGGCGTATTTAAAAATTCTGCGCCCTGGGCCAGCAGGGTTCGGCGCCCCTACCTAAGACTTGAAAAAAAAAAAAATTAAGCAGGGAATTGTGATTGATTGATTGTTGATTTTGGATGATAACGAATAAAGGAATAAAAAGCGTTAATTATAACAAATAAATATATTATTTATTATAAACAACATTTAGTTAACCTCAAAAGCCTAGTTGGAGATCGTAGGTTGACAAAGTCGAAGGTCTTGAGCACCCGAGACTTATTTAGTCAATGCCCGAGACCATCAACTTTGAAAACAGTTCATACCTCTGTCAATAAATATGTATTTATCATGTAAATTATCGCTAGCTAACGGTGAAGGTAAACATCGTAAAGAAACCTGTATACCTGAGCGTTTAAGAGTATATGAAGCAGTGGGAGAGTGTCACGAATCCGTTCATAGAAAAAAATTTAATGAAAATTTAGATTTTTTTTCGATGGACAGATTGGTTCACAAATTCGTCAATGACACTGTCATAATCGACAGATTTTGTCAATGCCGCTTCTATATTTAAAATAGCCAAGCTATTTACACGTTCTTCACTCAAACGAGAACGAAGATAATTTTTTATTCGTTTTAGTGCGGAGAATGAGCGCTCCGCACTGCAATTCGTCACCGCCGGACACAAAAAAATACGTAACGCAATTGCAATGTATGGAAAAGCGTCCTCTAAGTTTTTGTCCTTAAAAAATGAGTAAAGTTGCCTGAGGCTCATTTTGTTTTTATTTGAATGCAAAAAAAAAATTAAGAGCACGCATTCATCTAAAAGATCTTCTGCTAGATCGATTGGGTACGCATCTAGTAGTTTTGAAGCACTAATTCTGATTTCCGCTTCAGTCATAACATAATGCTTAATTGCCCAAAAAATGCAAAGTAGGCGGTTATACGTCTCCTTAACTCGCCTAATAATTGGTCGCAAATTGGATAGAAGGTATTGACCCTGAAATGGTCGCGACCATGTAATACCACTTCTCCCTCGCGGCACTCGTCGTCTCGCTTTTTACGCTTTAGTAATCTCTTCTCACGGTAGTCCTGGGAGCATTTTTCTTGCAGACTCTTCAAAACTGTTAAAAGATTGCCTTTGTTTTTCGACGAAAAGAATTAGTGACTCATAAAGTTGAGAAACGATCTCTACGTCCGAGTCAACTCCTTAAAGAGTTTTGGAAACAATGTTAAATTGTTTTAATAATAATCTCCAAAATTCAGACAATATGGCCGTTTCAAAACGTTTAATAGGCCTGCAGCCTCATTTTTGACTAAGGCCTTTTGGTGGCCAGAGTCGCTTTTAACTGCTTCAAGAGCTGCTAAAATTTCAGTCCAATTCCTATTGAGGCTGGTACAGTGGGCCAACGAGCTAGCTATGCAGGGCAAAAACTTCTATGTCAAAGTAAAGACTTACTACACCACATATGGATAAGTGAGTTATTTATCTAAATAGTGTGTATATTACAATTATTAAATATGTAATTCACTCATGCATATCTATTGCAGTCAGTTTTCAGTATGGCGTAGAAGTTTTTGCCCTGCATACCTAATTGCTTGGCTCACTGTACAAGCATCGTCCCTTGCTGACCACCGGGTCAGTGACAAAGATTTTACTGTGACATTATCAGCCTTAACCAAAAATGAGTGCAGAATTTTTGCACGCTCTGTTGACGCAGTAAAAAATACGTATATATTTTGGAGAAGCCCAAAAAACTTTGTGGCCTCTAGGCAACATTCAGCGGCTGATGAATCGATCAAATTCAGAGAATGTGCAGCGCAAGGTACGAATGTTGCATACGGACATTTCTGTTTAATTTTTGCTTGTAGGCCATTATACTGACCAGACATGTTACTAGCATTGTCTTATGATTGACCTCTACAATTTTTTATGTCAATATTATGTAAGTCAAAGGTCTCCATGATGGGGAGTAACATGTCTTCTGCTTTGTGGCCGGTGTTAGGCAAAAAGCAAAGAAATCTCTCCACTGGTTCTGCATTATCTCGAACATAATAATATCTTAAAATTAAAGATCGATGTGTGTAATATCAGGAGTAGAATCTACACTAAAAGAAAAATATTTAGCTTTTTTTAAAATCATTAAAATTATGGCAGCAAAAGTTACATCAACGATACTATCGTTGATGTAACTTTTGCTGCCATAATTTTTTCGTAGGTTGCAAAAGACAAATATGAGGTATTGCCTTTCCCAGGATAACCGAAATTTTGTATGTGTTTTACCAAAAACGGATCAAACTCAGAAATTGCTTCTAATAGCATCATAAAATTTCCGTTATTTGTGGATCCAAATGTATCTGTCTTGCCACGAAACGAAAGCCCACGCGTAGCTAGGGATTTTACAGCCACAACTACTCGTAGCATCACATTACGCTAGTATTTTTTCTCATCTTCTAACTGCTCATACAATTTGGATTCAATTCTGGCTTCAACTTGTCCGCGGTTTTTCATTTTCAAAACGCAATTTTTGTGGCTCAAACTAGCTTCATGTTTATGAAATCTGTCATGTGCATGTTTCCAATCACTGAAGCCTTGTGCCGAAGCAAGTGGACTTTTTCCGCTATCAAAAAGACGACATGGTCCACAAAATACAGATCCTAGGGACTCGCGCGCTGTAATTCGCCAGTTATGCCTACATTACCTACTCTGTGGACATACCGCTGCTGCTGCCTGCTGCTCGTATCGTCGGGTAACTACGCGCCGCCTGTTATATTAGCCAAGCCAGTCGAGTTTACTACGCGCTGTAGGCATAAAAATATTCTAGGTAGGTACGTCGCGCAACTTTCCATAGAGAATTAGCGGTATGGGCGCGCTTTTGTTCACGAGATCACGACGACTGATACTGTTTGTACGTACCTAATACAACTGCTCCGCGTTTTAATGTCTAACAAACTTAAAACCAAATGAGTGGTCATTTTTGTTAAATGGGTAGGATTTTTTCATTTCTTCACCTAGGTAATTAAAAAAAACTTAACAAAAAAAAATTTCGAGCGGCGCCCCTCGATGCCTGGCGCCCTGGGCCATGGCCCACTTGGCCCTAGGGTAAATACGCCCCTGGTTACAAGTTAACAGCAAAGAACACTGAGAGCATATAAGGTAGGAATATCCCACACTAAGTGCCGGCTCGTTACGTAGTTTCGAACACAACACATTGTCTGCAAAACCTTTGTGGTATTAGCCTCTTTGTTGCCAAATAGCCTTCGTTTATTGTAGTACATACTCTATTTTATAGAACCTCTGTTGTGACCTCAATAAAATTATATTGCTGCTAATATAAATATAGCTATTACATTCAGAGAAATGCTTTTATTTATGTGGGTTACCTACTTGTGCTACTAGCTCAAATAATTTATCATAAAACCACTGAATATAAGGTAGAAAAAGTAAACAACGATATCTTCATCACAATTATGATAGCTAGAAATCAGCAATATATAATTATAGCAAAACAAACATTTAGATAGTTATGCTTAGCAAATTATACTAAGAAACAGTTCAAAAAAGAGGTGATCGGAGCTGGTCGGTTAAAGTGACTACCCGGTGTGCAGAAGGTCGCAAGTTCAAATCCTGCCGGACCCATAATTTTTCAACTGTTTCTTAGTATATTTAGATTCATGTCTGACCTGGTAGGCTCGCCCACTCCCTTATCACATGAAATTTAAACATAACTGGTGAAATGTGACTTGATAAACACCTCTGCACACTGCCGTAATCTTAGGTCTTAGGCTTTATATGTTACGTGTATGTGTGATTTTATAAACTTCATGAAATGATAAGTCCCAGAGCGTTAGATGTTATATTAAATATTAATAAACGTTATACAATGTTTGAATAGATAATGTATTTAGAACGTATTTGGGTCGTACAGTACTGGAGTATTTAATCAGGCAGCTGACCTACTAACTGCCACGACCGACTGCGCGAACTAATTCTATTACCGACACCTCGAGCCTGAGTATTAGAACCTCAAAAAGGAACAAAAATACTACTGCTAATATTCTTTTTTTTATTAGGAAATATGAATAGACAACTCAGTAGGATAACTTTAAAATTACAATTATTAAAATAAGTGTGTGTTGTGATTGTTTTCTCATCTAAGCAAGTATTTTTTGTTTAACAAAGGTAATTGACACAGGTAATTGAACTGACTTTCCCTTTGTGACTGTGAATTCAGTAGAATGTCGGATTCTCATTGTTATAAAACAAAATGCAAATACATGTTTCTCTAAGTAATTTATAAACAATGTCTGACTGAGTCTAACCTTTTTGCCTAACCAACGTTGTGTAAGGGCTTTCAAAATAAGACATAATTATGTTAAAATATTATTAAATTAAGTGCTTGCGTCGCGATGTCGCCCGTTATAACACATTTTAGCCATTTGCACCCCATTATGGGTACAATAATTTATTGTAATAAGTCCTTGCTTAACAACTTTTTCATAAGGAGAAGTTATGTGTATTATTATTTATTAATGCTGCTAGTATTTTGTACTTTAGGTTAATTACATTTTCTTATTTTTACGAAGGAATAAAATAATCTTGATTTCATCATTCATTAAACGGAATATTACCGCATAGATCAAAGCTGACCTCATTTTAAATTAAAACATTATTTAAGCGTCGAACAAGAACGTAATAAAAATATTTATAAGTACATTATAATAACTTTTATTGAACACGGTCACGTCTTTGTAATCTTATTTTACGAAGGAAGTTGTGTTTTTTATTGTATTTCATGACGTTATACGTATTATAATAACTGCGTCATTGGTCTAGTGTTAAACGTATGCAGCCTGTCATTGCGAGGTTGCCGGTTTAATTCCCGGGTTGTGTTTTAGAGATTTTTCAGCCAGAAAAATCTCGATAGGCTCACCCCATCACATGGGATCTAATCATAACAGTTATTTATTTATTTTATTTATTTATTAAATGAGATGCTCATTGCGCTAACAGTATATCCCAATACGCACAATGAGAGTTCACCTGTTTGGGTGTCATACACTTCTGCCATACCGATCAGGGTTTAATTTATATGACTAATGAGAAATGTATAATTATAATTATTATAAATAAATATGCATGATTATATTGTACGCCAAATATGGCATGTTACACATGGAGACTTAATTTTTAGTACCTACATAAGAACTGTATACTTAACACCTGTAACAAACAATCAATAAATAATTTGAATTTGAATTTGAATTTGAGGGTTATAAAGGTGTATTGTTATGTAATGTTATATTATGTAGACGCAAAATGTTTTAATAGAGCTGATAATAAAATACAAAATGCCAAAAAAAGATCACATAGTAGTAATTTATGTGCAGTCATGGATAATGTACTCGTAGCGCTGACTCGTAATTAGCTTTTTAATTCTTTTGCTTTTGCTTTGTAATAATAATAATAATAATCAATGCATATTAATAAATATCTCACATCACATGCATTAATTTTTTCAGCAAAGAATAACGTCAGAGAAAATGCAGTTCTTTACATTTTATTTTCATTTAGAGAGTTACAACATACGCAGTGTGGAGGTTACTCAAACTATTTATAGAAAATATATAGGATGTTAGCCCTTTAGTGTTTCCGATTATACGAAAATGTGAAAAACGCTGTTGAAAGAAATTATTCCACATCATTTACATCATCATTCGCCTAGCTATTTCCAAATTTCAGTTAAATATTATTATTTCACGTGCAGCTACTGTCATCATACCTCCAAAAGCCAATCTTGACCGATGAAAGCTTTATTGAGAGTAAACATTAGCATTATGTGAAGAAAAAGCATTAGTTCAATACTCTCAACGGGCAGTTTGGGCACCTAGCGAACGCTTAAGTGTTACAAATCAGAGGATTAATACTTTATAGTGTTATTTAAGAAACAGTACCTCATCTGTACCGACAAGAGAGAATCTACTTAGATATTAAAACAAAATTGTAAAATGACAACGTCACAAATTTTCATATGTGCACTTTATGAAGAATCTCACTGTAAAACAGGATGGATGCGACATAGCGAGACCCTGTATATGGAAACAGAATTTCTAATCAAAATGCCGTAGCTATAAACAACTAACACAGGTACTAAATGCTAATGGACATTCCATTAAAAGCCATTTCCTTTTAGAACGAGACTCACATAAAATAAACTCGTCCGACAAGATCCATAATATTATTCTTTTAAATATCAATCCGGGGTGAGACAGGTCAATTACTGCTTCTTGTTTGCATGTCCAGTGTTACAGTGGATGACGCAAGCTGTGTCCGTGACAGTCATTGATAGGTTAGGTTAGAAAGCCACAGCATAACCCTAACCTTTACGAGTCGTCGCGCCTTGAGTTGTATTTATTACATAGGTACCCAATGTTGTTTTTTTTATAAACGCTTAATTTGAAGAACTTAAGATATATGTATTGAACAGAATTGGACTGAAAGGGACAAAGTTTTAAATGCTCACATTTAATGAATAATAAACAATAGTTTTTGCAAATTATACTCTTTCTATGGTTACATAGATAGTAGAAATTTAATATTATTGAAGTACATGTCCTGTAACATATGGAACTGTTTCCAGACTAACTGGTTTGATTGGTTTTTTCAGTAAAATAATGTAAGTAGTTTGGCTCAACTTTTTCTCTTCAGTTTATACTTATTTCGCGTCGTGAAACACACATGGCGACCGGATGGCAGAGTGGGTAGTGTACCTGCCTGCGACGCCGAGGTCGTGGGTTCGATTCCCACTTAAGACAAATCTTTGTGTGCATGAACATGGTGGTTTGTCTTAGTCTGGGTGTTTCTATGTATAATAAGTATGTATTTACAAAAGAAAAAGTATATAATGTATTAGTATCAGTTATTCTAGTACCCATAGTACAAGCTCTGCTTAGTTTGGGACTAGATGGCGTTGTGTGTGAGTTGTGGAATATTTATTATTATTATTTATTATTATTATAAAATGTCTCGACACTTTTAGCATTAGCGGCTCTCGCAAAAATGTACTCCGTTCCTAGTGCACACTATTACGTACAAAGAGCTGATCTGACAACTGGATTATTGATTTATATACCATTTTATCTAAATTTCGAATGGTTTCAAACATTGACCTCGTGTAAATGGTTCTTTAATTACACACTTAAAAAATATTATTGAACGCTCAAGCAAGCGAACATAGAAATAAAAGTAATGTAACAGCTCCTTATGTAGCAAGTCATTTCAAGTCAATCGTATAAACGGACGGACAGACCCGGGGAATATCATAGGCATAGAAATCTTAATAATAAGGCAATAGAAATGTCAAAGACGCGTGACCTTGTCGCCGCGCATCTGTCTAGTCAAACACAAGTGCGAGTTGAGGAATTGTCGTCTTAATGTCATCGCAAAAAGAATAATTTTGTTTGCAGGAATACAAGCGCATGAGTCTAATCGAACACAAGTGCGAGTTGAGGAATTGTCGTCTTAATGTCATCGCCAAAAAGAATAATTTTGTTTGCAGGAATACAAAAAGTGGTATTTGAAAACCGGCGACATCGTCCCAGTGTTAAAAGATAGTCGATACCATTTCTATTGACTAGTTATTAAGATTTCTATGATCATAGGCTACTACTTTTTACTGACTCACTGGAGCGGAGCCCGGGACGGAAGCTAGTATTATATAAGATAACGGCGGAACAATTTAATAGGGCACATTGTAAAATATGAAATGCAAAAAGATCTTAATAATATCGTCTCCAGCTTGCCTTCATTGGCCGGTTGGAGTGGAAACCCAAGAGCGCCCGCAGGACTCTCAGCTCTGTTCTTGCCTTGGTCGGCTGGTCAGAGAGGGGTCGCCAGAGCAGAGATGCTCGGGGGTGGAAGTGTCATTTTCAAGGGCATAACTACGAGGAAACCCGCTCTTGGTTATTGGGCTAGTACTAAGGTATTAGCCCAATAACCTCGATGGTGAAATCGGCGCCGCACCGCTCGACACCCCAAGCCGCTCACGGCAATGTTGCGCCCTGTCGCCCGTATGGCTTTGCCTTAGGTGATAGTTTGGGGGGCCCATATAGTGAGTTGGCGAGTCACCGTCTGCTCATTTGTCCATGTTCATTCATGTGTTTCAGGGCAGGCGTTAGTTTTCTAATCCATAGTCTGAGACTTCCGGTCCATAAGCATCTCACAACAATAGACCAGATTTTTAGTTACCATAGTTTGCAATAGTTTAACACAAACCAGGGGTTGTCCTTGGGTGCATTTCTATAGTGTAAACAGGGATGATCGTCGGTTTGTGCCCCATCACATTTAGATTAATGCGTTAATCGGGCCTCTGCGCTGTTGGCTTCGGCCCCACGCATGCCTTCCAAAGGTCCGGGAATCCATATTCCCGAGATACGGAAACGTTAACCACATAATAATAATAATAAATCTTTTATTTCAGGTAAAATAACCCATATAAAATACATTTACATTAATTGGCATACACAATCAATAAAATAAATTAAAATAGATATAAAATTGATTACAAAAAATTAAATTAAATAAATATCACAAAATAAAAACAAAATTCAAATTAATAATTACTTTTTAAAAAGCGATAGACTGATAACAATAAAAATTGAGGTAAAGTAAAAAGTTACAAGAAAATTAAAATTTAAAACTAATATTCAAAATTAAAGTTTACAATAATAATTAAAGATTAAAAATAAATAAAATAAAATTTGAAAAAAATTATTACCATTAAAATTCAAGTCAATTAAAATACACAATTAATAAATTAGAAATATAGTTGGGCAATCATTATCAAATTTAAATAATAATAAAATGCAAGTCAATTAAAATACACAAATTTAAATAATGATATAACAAAGAATAAAAACCAAATTTAAATTAACGTCAAAATCAAAATTAAAATCGTAATCAAAATTAAAATAAAATAAATGCTATTTACAAGATTGTTCTATGTGATGCCTTGACTGAGTTACCATTCTAGTGTCTCGGATTAGATGATATGTGGGTCGCACATAGTTTGTGGACAATACCTTCCTCACTTTTACCGGCAATGATTTGCAAGAGACTGTTATCGCTGCCACGTACGCGTCGCAAGAGTGAGGCGGATCTCTTACGCATTATCGCGAAGAAGTCGTCTGTGCGAGCTAAACTAAACATCTGAGATGCGCTGCAATAACGTGGCAGCGACAGCAGTATCCTGAATGCGTTGTTGTACTGAATTCGTAGGGCGTTGTACGTCTTCTGCAAAAACTTGGACCACAGACTGCAGGTATAGAAGGTACAATGAAGGTACTGACAATACGCCTTAAATAATGTTATTTTAACATTATTATCACATCTCGCAAATCTGCGGGCCAGCATATTGCATCTCACGGTCAACGCCCTACGCTTAATATACTATTGTTGTTGAAAGTGCAGTAATGGATAGTAGCGCTGGCTTGTTTGCTTCGTCATAGTAATGAAAATCTCATGTGAATACATCCTTTGTAGGAAATGATGACGTCATGCAATATGCAGTCACATTTTTATTTTCATTTAGAGAGTTACCAGTGCCGCAGTGTGGAGGCTACTTACACTAACTATTGTTGGTGGTACGAACGAAATCGAGGGCGAAAGCACCACTGTCTTATCTTTAACCTGTCGCCAAATAGTGATGTTCCGGTTTTGGTGGTGGAATCAAACACTGAAATTACTGGTACATGAGACATTACACCGTACGGTAGTCCTCAGATAAAACGACGACGCATCAACAATCTGTTGGGGTGCACGAAAGGAGCCTACCCGAGTGACGTACACAACGATTCCCTACGTCCAAAGCGAATTGGCTAATCCTTTCACCACGATGGCGAGTCAAAATAAAATTTGACTCAGCCATCGACACGACGAAGAAGAAGAACAGTTTTGTGGATCGTTGGTGTTCCCGGACTGTATTACTACATATGTCTATTCTCGTTCGCTACATACGTCGTAAAAAGAAAGAAATAACAACTTATAGACATAAATAGCCCTTTAGTCGTTCTAGAAATATGAAAATGTGAAAAACACTGTTAAAGGAATTCGATCACATTCACTAGACTGTACTGTGTGACTTTTCTATTTGTACGTTTTTTCACGCAACTTGACCGATGAAATCCTTATTGAGAGTGAACAATAGCAATATGTGAGGAAAGAGCGCAAGGTCAACACTCAGCGGTCATTCAGCGAATGCTTAAAGTGTTATTAGAGGAATAATTACTTTATAGTGCTATAAAAGAAACAAAACTTTATCAATCACCGACAATTTGTACCGATAGCGTATTTATAAATATTTCACACAATAAATATTTTCTATAAATATTTTTAAATATTTCACAACTCACACACAACGCCATCTAGTCCCAAACTAAGCACAGCTTGTACTATGGGTACTAGAGCAACTGATACTATTACATATATACTTTTCTTTTGTAAATACATACTTATTATACATAGAAATACCCAGACTAAGACAAGTATAAACTTAATCGGGTGTCGGTAGGTTTGTACTGATCTGACAATTAACGTTATTGATTTTGGGCCAATTTACACGATGCAAGTTTTACAAGGCAGTTTTAATACTGTGTGTCCTGCGACCTAAAAACCTAACCGAAACATTTAAACTGCCAATCAATATGCTTGCTTTCGGCTCACTTTCGTTAGAATTGAGTGATATCATTTGAATTTTGATCGATTTAAAACATGTTAGCAGAGGCACAGCTTAATGCTATGAAACATCGCGATTAAAAAGATAGAGCCTGCAAACTTGCTTTGTGTAAACGGGTCTTCTATTACTTACTTCACATTATACTTATTTTAAATGCAAGTAAAAGGAAGTTAAGATGTATTGTATATTCTAATCTAAGCGACCTTTTACATGAAGTAGAATATACATGTTGGCTTATTTATATTGATCAATATGGGGAAGTCTGTACATACACAAATCTTTCAATTTTTGTTTTTACTAAAATCGATGTCATAAAACATTTCTTAGAACACATTTGTGTATATCTTATAAATAAAGACTGCCGCATACTGCCCCTTTTATATGAGCCACTCTGTTTATGTAAGTCTTTCTTTTAGAATTTTTCAGAAACTCTGCTTACGAACTTATGTATTCCTTGTCGTCGTTAAAATAAACACGATGCTACCTTTGAACCCTATTATAGGAAAATGTTATATTAATATCTTTTAACATCAATCGTACAGGAACATATTTCGTGAACGAATAACTTGCAGTGGTCAATAAATAACTACGTACAAAAATCATAAGTGTGAAAGTATTTATAAGATTTCTAAGAATTACTATAATCATACTTAGATTTTAGTATGATTATAGTAATGAATACCAATTACTTGGATACTGCAGCGAATATGAGATGATATTATATTAGACCAGACATACATTTCTTAGAGAAAACATAATTGGATTCATCGAGTTACTTCTTACTTAGTACGAAATTAGATACATGTGGATTAATTTTTTAAGAGCGTGCTGAATAAAAGTAGAAAAAAGCCTCAGTGTTGCCTTGATATGACTTATGTTTTTATTGTTCTTGGTTTTTCTAATTTTCAAAATATTTTTTCAATGCCCGACTTAAAAGTCTGTTTGTAGCAATGTAGCACATCTACGCGTCTGATTCGGCGTAGCAATTATAATATATGCCATCGTCATAGCAAGCCACACGTAGTCAAACATTATCGAAGTCACATAGCTACTCAGAGGAACGTAGGGAAATCCTTAATCCCTAATTATATGGCTAATTTTATAGTATTTAACTAAAAGTTCTTGCAATTAGTTAATATTTACTTATATTTTGATAACGTATCCTATATTTTGCTATCTATGGTTCAGTCACCATCCCTACTCTATTAAGTTCTTGGTTAACGACTCCTTGCTGAATGGAAGTTGTTTAGTTCCCCTTTATTCAAAATTTGGTAGTAATTTATTTTCTAGTTTGGTTTTTAATGCTGTCAAGAACACATATGAATATAATTTGGAATAAAACCTTTTCATATGTTCATTTTGTTGTAAAGCTGAAGTGGGAATCCTTTATTGTCGATTAGCTCAAAATATACTGTATTTTGAAAGGTTATAATATCTAATGCATATTTCATTAAGGAGGTTCTACCGTATACATTGGAGCTGGCCTCATTTTAAATGAAAACACATTTAAACTGCGAACTGGAGGTTCATCGTAAAAACTGTGTAATAAAGAGTATAATAAAAATATACATTATGATAACATTTACTGAGTGAAGTTACGTTCTTTTTCTTTTATCACATTGTACGAGGGATGTTTCTTTTATGAATTAGTATGTTGTTTTATATATTTTTAATGGCGCTAAATGTGGGGGCGCGACGACGTTTTGATAAGGCCGAGCGTAAAATATGCTGAGATGGAAAATTACATCTACTTGTCGCTTTGTGATGACGTACAGAGTTTATAAGGGTTCGTGACAATATTTTTCCAAATTAAAGCAATATTTTAAAAATATTTTTACAAACAATATGAGAAAATATCTCAGCTTTAAAAAAACAGTAATTTAGACATTACAGACTGCCTTGTTGGACTAGTAGTTACTGTTTGCGGCTTCTCACAGCAAGATCTCGGCTTCCATTCCCGGGTCGGCCAAAAGTACTCGTATCGTATGTTTGAATGAAATTGTTTTTTTTTTTATATGTTCTAATTTATTCTATTTTTATTTTCATATAGTGGTCTCCGTTAATCAGTGTAATAGTGCTCTTCTAATCTATTTATTTCTAGCGTAGCATTTCTTAACTTCAACATCAACCTTTTATAGTGCAAAAATCCTGTTACGTACTAACCAAAATATTATTTAATTTTAGGTCCTAAAGGATAATGTGTGACCTCGTCTGGGCACTCAAGGACTATAAAAGATTATTGACAGCTGGCAGCTGCTTTTATTACACTTACTTATTCTCGGAAGGCTACTTAGTGCCTTTGATATTTTCCTTCACAAAATTATTTCTTCTTATTTCACCGTAAGCATCGAGCGAATTATTCTAAGAACCTAGGAGACACTGAGATGAAACAAACTTAGTTATTGACGGGATCAAAGTAAGTTATTATTATATTATGCCTATATATATTTAGTAATAACACTGATTTATTTAGGTTACTATTATTATATTAAATGTTACCTTATAAGCGAATATAAATACAAATATTACACAATATTTTTTTAAATATTATTTTCTCAAATTGTTAAAATTTTAATATTTATTATTTATCTGTGCGATTAATTAAGCCGTCGAGTGTAATTTTATTATCAGAAATTTTATTGGTGACAGTGTTGATTATGTATGTTTTGGTAATTGTTCTTGATTATAATACTGTTTGTTTCTTGTACCACAATAAATAAATAAATAAATATGAGTGATGAAGTATGAGATTCTTCTCGCCTTCGTCGTATCTACATCTAGAGATGAAGTTCAGACAAGATATTTAAATTTATGTTAACATTGAATTTGACTGCCTTGGTGATGTAGTCGTTAGCGAATGCGACGTCTGAGAGGTCTTGGGTTCACTTCCGGGTCGGGTTAAGTGTTTGGGATTATCAATAAATTCTCAACAGTAGCACAAAGTCTGCAATTTCGCTCAATAGATGGCGATAGGCTTACCCTCTATCACATGAGACCTAAACAAACATATCAAGTGAAGTGTACCTAGGTGTTATATACTTCTTCTACAAAATACAGATCCTTTACCCAGTGCCGGATTAAGCCAGCGCGGAGCCTGTAGCAAAATCTGTCAGGGGGCCCTTCAATAATTTTTATATAATATGGGGAGTTTGGCCTGCTTTAGGTTTTAAAGTTTATAGTATTAAATAAAACATAACTATTAACAATTAATTATAAAACAACTTTTTTTGATTTAATGTGGGCAAATTTAAATATAACGTTTTCCATATCTAGTTCTTTGCAAATCATGCTCTACAAGCTGGCTCATTTATATCGGTCAGTATGAGCAAGTCTGTATTTACAAAACATACACAAATTTGTTCTTAGAAGCAAGATATTTTACGCTACTATTTAAATTTAATTATATTTACGGTCAGACAGGCGTTGGAGCGCGGGGCTCTTCAATTCGCGGGGCCCGCCATTTGCTACTCTTGCTATATGGCTAATCCGGCACTGCCTTTACCACATTATTAAGGGAAATATGTATTGGCGTGGTGTTATTTAATGCATGTTATTAAATTTTAATGTAATAACCGAGCTTTCTTGAATTCCTGGTCAGTGTCATGTATACGAGACATACACATTAATTAGATAGATACCTACATATTCCACACCTTCAATATTATTGTCAATATTTCGCACTTTAACAGGGTTTTGTGGTCCTTTTTCTAGTCAAAGAGGATAATATTGACATTATATAATATTGCCTGAGTGCGGGCCACCTTTCTGATGCTATATACAACGTCAAAACTACATGTCTTGGGATCCATTTCTATTAAACCGCATCAGTTACAATATTTACCTATCGTTACTATTTTTCGTATTTCCACCCACTTCAACATGAGGGACTGCTAAACGACTTAATTGAAAAAGCGACATGGACGCTTCCCCCACCCCACGTAATGCCAGCGAATGAAAAAATAACGATGTTTTGCTTAATTCGGGTCAAATGTATTTGTACTTCTGTTGTGTGTATTTTTGGGGCATTGTTTTTATTTAATGTTTGGAAGGTTGGTACCATTTGCCTTTTCAAATATTTGTCTAAATTGTGACTTCACAAATATTGGTAATAATCATAGACTAATAGAGACTACTGAACAATTTTGTTACCACTCGAAAGGTTTCTACGATTTTGCTACAGAATTTTATTCCATACAGGTAAGATATTCGTATTAGCTATAGCTATTTATTTTCTTATCTTATGCTACAAGTGTCGCAAACAAAATTGCTTCCTTTTTATTTTTTTTATTTTTTTCTAGTTTTATAGTTTCTTTTTTTTGTAGTGAACACCCTACTGATCTCATTATTCTAAGAATTCATTATTTTATTTTTTTTATAATAACTATTTAATTTCAATGATAAGTATGTAACACTGCTAATTTTGTACCTTACTACGTATATTAAATAAGTAAAAACACTGCCATTACAAAAATATTGTAATTCTGTTATTTAAAAACCTCCTGCAGGACAGGCCTGGCCTAGTGCAGGCGATTTTTGGCCATTTGCTTTACATTTTTTTATTTTATTTTTTATAAAAATTCATTTGTTAAATTAGCATAAGATC
This sequence comes from Hypena proboscidalis, assembly GCA_905147285.1. Taxonomy (NCBI): domain Eukaryota; kingdom Metazoa; phylum Arthropoda; class Insecta; order Lepidoptera; family Erebidae; genus Hypena; species Hypena proboscidalis. The sequence continues at coordinate 8,368,557 of LR990147.1, forward strand.
TAAATGTAAAGAATGAGTTAATCTAAATGGTACAAACTGTAATAATAAATATTTTTTTTTATTTTTTTTTATTAACATTGGGTGAAAACAATAACACCACATTTGCTAATATGCAGATTAAGTTAAGAGCAATCAAATGAACCTTCACAACTTAGACAATGTTAGTGAAAACAACTGAATTAATAAGTTTCCAGCGTCAAGTAGCGGTGGCGGCGTAAATATCACGTTCGGTTTGCCTCCAAAGCGGATTGTCGTTTTATCCCGCCGTAATCGAATTCTGCCCTTTCCAATTGGATATTGTTTATGTACGAGAATTACTATGGCTGTCGAATAAAATAGGTCACGTCGTGGAAACGTAACGTTGACGTGCTTCACATAAATGTTTAACATAGAGCTCTGTTATTTGTCGAATATACGAATTCCTGACTTTACTTCGAATATTAATATGACATTTCTAGATTGAGCGAGTGGAGCGCATTTGTGAATTAAATTGTAAATGCCAGTCGCATTGGAAATTGCATAAACCGTGTACGTGTGGAATTCGAGCACTAACAAGCGTTATTAAAGTCCGTCAAATTTAATGTTCATAATGAATGACATGTGACCTATTTACTCGTGCTCGAACAGCTCTGCTCGTTATAGAGGGAATACTATCGCATTCTGTAAATTATGTGGCTAAACTATGAACAGTCGGCTAGTTGGCGAGAATTTACATTGATCATTATATCTCACTTGAAAAGTCGAACAAAGTTTATCACTTATTTGGTAGAATTTTTTTTTTTTTTTGGGCGAGGCAGTTCGAAATTTGTCAAAAAGTTTCCAGTGTGAAAAAAACAATGAAGAATGCTACTTCACAACAAATACTGTAAAGAGAAAAAGTTATGCAGCCGTGGCGCAATGAGAGATCGAGTGTCCTGGGTTCGAATCCTGGCCACACCATCGACTTAAACTTCCCCCTGACACAAGCGAAATACTAGTAACCCTAAAAAAAATAATTAAATACAATAATCGAACAGAATAATTGAAAAATGCCTAGGTAATTCTGAAAAAAAAACTGAACATCACCATCAAATTAAACTTCTGTTTCTTATTTCGAGATTTTCAGAGAGAGTTAAATGTTTTTTTGAGAACCAAAGATAGCTTCTTTATAGTTTTAAACTTAAACTGTTCTAAAACAACAATCAATATTTTTTTATATAAATTACCCAGTATGCCAAAAATAAATTAAAATTACTAACGAAAACTAAGAATGAAACTGAGGTCGTATTGTGAGAGAAAATTAAAGCCATGCAATAAACAACCGTATTGACAGAGCAACAAGCGTTAGATTTCAATAAATAATAAATTTCGTGGAAATGCCTGGCCTTGTGTGGTAAATAATAATAATGCCTTACAAATTAACATTTAAACGTATTTCAAAGGACCGAAACGCATATTTTTTAGTTTAACCTGTTGTAAATGCCGAAGTCAACAACTACAGCTAGCGCCATCTGTTATCGCAATAAGAAACACTTAATCACTGTACCTATGCATCTTGCAAACAAAATGACTGCATGGATCACAGGAAAGGTATTCGCTCCGTGCACATAGTGGCGCCATCTATACACCGAACTATTGCGGGCTCTATCATCGCCGCTAATATATTACGCTTTATGCATATACGCATTAAAATCCATTGTGGAGTAAAAATATAAATTAGCGAATATGCAGGGTGTGCGTCTTCATTTTATACTAGGAATTGAAGGGATATGCAAGCACATTGACGGAGCCGCGATTAGTTCTTATTGGTTCTTATTACAAGTAGGCTCGCATCTCCACTGTGGTGGTATGGGTTTGATGACCACAAAGAACCATTATTTGTGAGTGAATGCACAGTTATGAAAACCCCCGTAACACAGGGATAGTCCCTAATGCAAGCAACACTTTAAGATAAATGGATAGGTAATTTGTAACGAAAGTTAATAAGAAATATTGTTGGTTGCTGCGCAGGCGACATGGGTTTAATTTAAAACAACAAACTTAATGGATTACATGCTTAACAATATTAGCCTATTCCTCTGAAAATTCAAAAATCATCTTGGATCCATGGGGGAAGATAGTTCATGCATAAAATTAAATTTTAACTTTGTATGTCTTATATTTAAAAAAACTTAATACAATAACATTTTAATAAATATCAACAGGTGGTGGTCTTCCATACATCAGGTTCCAAGACACAGGATGGACAAGTTTGGAATAGCAGTCTGGTTCATCAAACAGCGGGACAACAGAATTCAAATACTGCACCATTTGAAAAGCATCAGGAATATTATCTCCTTCTGAGGCATACTTGTAAATAACTAAACAAGGGATATTATTTCTTTTGGTTATCTCATACAGTTGTGATGCAAAGCCTCCTCCTAAAATTTTTACAGTATCTTCTTTAGGCTCATGTTCAACCCACTTCAGAGTGTTCAATTTACTTGCATATGGGCATAGTTCATTTATTATGTATCGGAAAGGAGAGGCCATGATGTTTCTGTTTTCATGAGCAAAGCTACTTGTTAAAATAATGATATCCTTCACATCTTTTTCACTGAATTTCGCCACCACTTCAGTCAAAAACTGTTGAGCATATTTAAACACCAGAGGTGCTCGTAATAGAAGGATAACGATTTTTCTAGTTTCACAGGCGTAAACTTCACAGCAACTGGCGATAGCCGTTGACCCTAGCTTGTAAGGGTCGTATCCTACCACAGGAATAAGTGCCGGACTGTAGATCATTGCAATTTTTTTCATGTCCAATGAAGAAACGACCAAGTCACAGGCAAGTTGTCCCACATTTCCAACAGCAACACTAGGTATAATTACAGTGTAATCACGCAAATCACATTTGTGTAAACATTTCCAATGATTAATTTGGGCCATATTGTATAAAAATATTGCTTTTTTGTTTTAAAAATTACACATGAATCGGCTAAAACTTACAAATACACAAAAGTGTCAAGTAATCAAGAAATGACATTGACAGTAATTAGAGGGGGTACATTACGAGGCGCGCAGCATAACTTGTATTCCAATAAACGACTAAAAATTGTCTGTGGAAGCTAACGAACGCAATAGACTGGTCGTGTAATCGCAGTGCAATAGTGAGATTCAATATTTATCAATCATTCATTCAATCCTTTTCTCCTCCCGTTTTTGGTTTTTGTCAAAATTGTCAAATGGTCTTGTCACTTCTATCACCTGTAATTTTGTGAAAAAGAAAATGATTTCTCTGTTCAGTTCTCGGTATTTATCTATTATAAGTTTTTATTGAAATATTTGTTTTAATAATGCTACATATAATCATATATACTGTACAATTTGTGTGTGTGAAATAGTGGTTATTGCTGTTACAGTTGTACTGATTATGACCGAACAAGAAACTGTTGATCCACAGTTAGAAACCTTCATCCTCTCTGAAACGCAAAAACAACGTTTTCAAGTTAGTTATGTTATTTTTTTTAGTAATAACTAACCTTACCTCTTGTTGTTTCCATTATACATAGGATTGAAATCGGCGTGAACTATAATTTGTAAAAGTATTTTTCGAGTAAAGTATTACTGGTAACGACCTTTGATCAATAGCAAATAAATTGAACTCATTGTAATGTACACATGGTGAACATACTTTCTCAAGATACGGATAGCACTTAATCGATTGCTGGTGTTTTTCTGTCTATTGAGTTAAAAATATATAAATTATTTATGTTAATTTTAAAATACAATTATACTTAAGTGGTTGTTATATTTTTCAGGTTTTAGTCCACGGATTAACAGCCACATGCTGGGACTCATGCATGGGGTACCCCACCATCCGTCTGGACTCCAGAACTGAGGTGTGCATCATGAATTGTGTAGAAAGATTCATAGATGCTACAACTTTCATCACCAGGAGATTAATGAACACAACTAAATACCGCTCAGACGCTCCTCTTGAATTCCAGTAAATTAAGAATACTAGTATTGTAAACATGTTTGCCGGTGTGAGAGACTTTTTGCGCCGTCACAAGCGGAAGTTTATTGTGACGGGTGCAATTTTTGGTGGATTATACTTACTGTCTAGCTACGCTCAAAGAAAATTAAGAGAATGGCAAGAAAAAGAAGCAAAGAAATTCTTTGAAATGACTCGAAAGAAACAGCACTTTGAGAGCACAGAGCGCACATGCAATCAAACCATACTATCATTGTCAAAAATTGTGACTGAGAGCATTTTAAGTGTATTGAACACTGAGGAAATAGTGCAGAAATTACAGGAAAACCCAGCCAACAAACTTGAACTATGGGAACAGTTGAAAATTATGATATTTACTAGGATATGTGTCCTTGTTTATGCATTGAGTATCTTACAAGTGACTTTACGAGTACAACTGAACATTATCGGTGGATACTTGTACAGAGACTCAGCACATGAGGGAGAAAAGCTTATAGATAGTGAGTTGCAGGCCAAATACTTGTCTTTGTGTCACCACTTTGTGGGTCAAGGTGTGGAAGACTTGGTGAAGCAAATAGAGACTGTAGTGAAGAGAGTTGTGGAACCTGTTTCTCTTAAGAAAAAGATGACTCTACAAGAGGTAGAGCAAATGTTCTGGTCTATACAAACTATTTTATGTACTGATACAACTCAGGAAGACCCTGTCAAGAACATGGTACATTTCTTGCTCTCTCACACTGAAATCAATGACGGGAAACTAGACACTATTGTTAAAGAAACAATGGATGTTTTAGAAAGTGATGAGCTGACTTCAATAGCCATGTCCTCTGTCAGCCGAAGCTTCTCCTCTGTTATAGATGAAGTAGCTAATCTCTTTGTATCAAAGTCAACACCAGTGACCAAGAACCACTTGGAACTGAATGTTGAACATGTTGTCACCAATGGAGCTTTAAAACTAGGAGCAAATCCTGACACTTTTGTAGATGTTAATAAGGTGGAGATATATTTTGTGAAACTGCTGCCAGTTATAAATGAACTTGTCACAAAAAATACCTGCAAGGCTAACACAAACATTCCAGATTTGTTGACGCAACAACTCACTCTCAATGAAAAAATTAAACTTTTAGGTGCAAATATTTATGAAGTATTCAGTAGTCAGTAGATTCTTTCTAAATACATTGCCAATATGTTGCTGTTTAGCAAATTTACATTGAATTTATCAGCTAGCCTGTCTTATCTTTAATATAAAATACACCTTCAGAATACTAATTATCTTCATGTTTAGGTATTGCGGTGGGTAGTTAAGTTTTTGTATTTGCATTTGGGGATCAGTAATAAAGATTAAATATCTGCTTTATTTGGTTTTATTGGTATGCAGTATAAAATATCTGATTTGACATGTATCTTCATTGCCAGTATAATTTATTTAAACACTTAAAATAAGTATCATTGTATTATAATTGCATACAATTAGTTCTTGGGTGTTCATGGTCGAGTCACCTTATTCTAATGAAATAGATTTCACAATTATGTTAATAAATTGTTTAGTTGTATACTTAATTTGATGTTATTATTTATATTTTTCATGTTTCACTTTGATACATACATGCTCAGTTCAGTTGAATTAAGGAAAATGTTTTGGTCAACTTTATATTTTACCTCATTAACAGTAATTAGCTGGTTTCTGTTCTGACTATACAGTGTCCAACAACCACAGTGTCACGTTAATGCCGCTACTTGCAGAGCTTACAAATTGTATGAAAAATCTTAAAAACTGCTTGCTACCAGTGGCTGCTTCTTGTGGCGACAAGCAGAGAAGCAGTTACCGTTTGCGCGGCCTCTCAGTTTCTAGTCACCTATTTTTCTAAACCAAATAGACAAAACACTGAAAAAACAACTACTCCACGAACAGGCGCCTCTTTGCCACTTCTTAGTTTTGATAGAAAATATGTAACAAAGGTCAGCGCCTTCGGTCGCCCCCTGACTCTTGGCAACGAAGAAGCTTAGGTACAGCTTGATATTTCAAAAAGTCGACGCACGTCATCGTCCTGGCTCTTGAGTAAAGGAGACGCTTTAAAATTAGTAATTCTTAGTTTTTTTTAAATATCATAATTGGTAAGGGAGGGCGCCAAAATATTTATTTATTTTATTTATTTATTTATATTTACAACATACAGTGTTTTTACAGGTTGCAACCCAATATCTGGCCTTGGGCTGGCACTGACCTGATAATAAGTGGTAACTTAAGCTCAAGAATATCTGAGGACCACTATTTTACATAATATATATCTCTCCTGTGCCAGTAATTTCAGGGCCCATCGCATCTCAAAAATACCGGCACATTGAAGTGCAAGGAATCGCAGCAATTTAAGGTTGGATACCCACTGGGCACTGGGCCTCTTTCAATACATCCTACAACGAAATAAATAGTACCTATTTATTACATTATAACACAAATTGTATCATTCAAAGGTTATTTATTAATTCAAGAATGTTGATAAAGCTAATCCTATTGTAAGTGGCTACTTACTGTTGCGAAACGACCTTCGATTGCCGGCTGTTATCAATATCAGTATAATGTAGTAGAAAAGAGCAAATAATTCACTCAATTAAAGACAAAATAATTAAATATACAGGGTCATGTGCACGTAAAGACTTCATAACGCTAGTTGCTATAATGGTATGTACCATCAAAGAAGTAACTGTATGCTCACTTTTTAAAATATTCCCGTGAAGCGTATCTGTGCAACAAGGAACATTGTACGCCGTGCTATTAGAGCGATACTACGCAATTATCAGCTTAAGATATTTACGTAAACTTTCATGAATACCAACTCAATATACGAAAGCACAGTAGGTACGCCAGATTAGTCTTTTAGGGAGGTACTATGCTAATCAATTAAGAACAGATTTTTCGTCCATATTGCTGGGCTGCTAGGCTGGTCATTTCTGCACCTCTCCCTGGTCTGCATCCTGTGCCTGAGCTCCACCCTATTTACCGTACTGAGTGAGTACCCGACCGACCTGTCTTGCCTGTTTACTCGATAAGTAAGTGTGATCAAGGCAGCAGTGACCCATGATATATCATCGTTTTCAGGCTGGAAATGGGGACCTCTTTCGTAAGTTTCTTACTTCTATTATATAAGTTGTTTCGTTACGTTAGCGATAGTAGAGCTATAATAGTCATTATGTAAATCGTCATTCTTCACGCATCTACTTAACCTGTGACAAATAGAGCTACTTTGTTCAAATTTGCTCACTTTAGCATTTTCTATGGCTCCTAGACTTTTGTTATCGTGTTGCTAGCCTGAGTTTTGCTCGTCTCGAAAATTATTTCAAGGTAAGATTTAGCTTGAAACACTACGTAAAAGAATAATATGAAGGTTGATAGGATCCGAGGATAGGAGTAGGAGACTAAGTAGTATCATATATATTACCCAGAAGGGAGTGGCAGAGATTTCACTGCTGCTACGCTTCTATTGATGGTAGCGTAATGTTTTATAACTTAAAAGCTCTTTCAATAAATGGGCTATCCAACAAATAAAGAATTACGTAAATGCGACCAGAAAGGTAAAATAAAATGTATTGCGCCGACCCCATATTATAATAGGGATGAGGTAAGGGTAGATCGATAAAAATTATGATTAAAATGCATAATGCATGCATGAAACGATCAAAATGGTTTATATTATTTTAGAAAAAAAAATAACAAAAACTCGCCTTGCTGATTCGAGTTCATGTCAAAAGATGGCGCTAACACAGTACTGCCCGCGATTAGCACACCATCAAACAAACAACGGGAAATTTTGCCCGCTATATGGCGATATTAAACTCTTCCCATAAAACCTGTTATCTAAACATAACAGATGAAATGTGGGTGTTATACACTTCTGTCACACCCTTCTGGATAATATAGGCGTGATTTTATGTTAGCTGCTCATCAGGATTTTACCCGCGTTATAGGTTACCTATTGCTGCGCTCCCGTCGCCCATTTTTGCGGCAGTTTTCCCTGCAGCTCCGCTTCCATTAATGTTAGCGTAATTTTTTATATCTTAAATTATATATCTTTATTAAAAAAGGTTATAAGATATTATCTTATAACCTTTTTTAATAAATGGGCTATCCAAAAAAAAAATAATAATGCAAAGCCGACCAATACTTCCCGAGATTAGCGTATTTAAAGAAATAACACACGCGGTTCAGCCTTGGTTAATTTCGGAACAAATGTTTGATAAGATGTTAAAGCATTTTAAGGAACACACCCATGCCAAGTTTCATTCTAATCCTTTGAGTACTTTTGTCAGTAATTATTCAAGATACAGACAAACAAAAAATAATTTTATAAAGTTATGAAAAACTTGACATCGAGAACATCACTGTATTTATATGTACCTAATTGTATTTTATTACGTAGTAATTACCTTATTAATGTAGTTTGGATACCCCTTTATTATATTTGGTATAGTATTTACATTTCAATCTCTTAAGTAATAAGTAGGGCTGCTCGAATATATAGTACACCTGAGACTGCTATCTATTTTCTCTTTCAGATATCTCCATCTGATGGTTGTCTGTTAGAGATCGCCTATAGGTGATAAGACCGCCATTTGTGTCATAACATATTTCATAAACATATTTCTTTAGTGTATAATAAAGAGTTTATGTTATGTTGTGTCACTTTATTTTTACTGAAATTGGGTTAAGCTCTATCCACCAGAGCTTAGCTCGGCTGCTATACGCAGCCTTAAAGATTGATATTTTTATCGTTTTATATACTCACTAACAGATTATTTCCTCTGAGTTACCTACTAAAATTACTATACTGTACCTACCTACTCCGGACAATCAGAAGTTATAAATAAATTATGATGCAAATAAACACTCACTTCGTTTGAATAATCATGTTATCCATAAATCATAAAGGCACTTCCGTTATGCCATCGTCTTTTGATAAATAATAATTAATGTTTGCTCAGTTTGTTTGAAAACATATTTTTTTTATATTAGTCAAAGTGAATGACAGTAACTAGAGCGGCTCTAAATCCACGTTAAAAATAAAAACGATAGACATCACGACGGCAGACGCTCAACCGCCGTTATGCAATACGTACTGGCAATAAAACATTAGGGATTAAGGGTTTTATTTTAGCGGTTTATTTTTAAATAACAAAGAATATAAAACAGTCATTTCAATTCATTTCGTGGGTCATGCTACGGCGTCTGATATGCTATAAATTTACTTAAGTTGTTTATATTATTATAATCATTTTCCTGTTAGGTATATCAACTGATATCAATTCAGCTTGAAGTGTAAAAGACAAGCCGACATCAATGTACCTATAATCAGAAAAACACTTAAGTGATAAATAAAATATAAAAAAACTGAATTCTGAGGCAAGAGCGGAAGAAGTTCTGTGGTATGATCTCAGGGTAGAGCAAAAGTCTTGTGTTCCGCCAGAAAATTCTCAGCGATACTATCCTATTCCATTAACCGGACAATAATAGTATGTTTGTTTGCTTGCTTGTATCGTTAATCGTTAAGTGTGTCCAGGCGGTTACTCCGCGACTATAAAAGATATCATAAGACTTCAACTCATTGATAGAATTAATACTTTACATAATGAGTAAGACTGCTTTAATAACATTTTCAAAATATGACGAAAGTAACTAAAATTTTAACTCGAATCAGTCGCATACACTTAATCGTTAAGTTAGCACAGGTGAAAATTTTAACCCCACCAACGGGTCCCGCGTTGTCGTCGCGGTGGGGCTTAGTACCCGTGGCGCCCCCGAGCCACGGCGAAGCCAAGTGGACCCCAGAGGGGGGCTGCTCTTCGGGCTTTGGCTGGAAGTCCATGTGGGAGCAGCCCATGTTGCAGGGCCCTTATGGGGGGGCTCTGCAAAAGGAGGGCCTGCAGTGCTGGCGTGAGGAAGTCGGCACTGCGGTCGAGGAGTTGCGGGGCCGCGGCGGGAGAGGACTGTCGGTGTTTCGTTGCCGCTTTCCCTACCTTCCGCGGTCCCGGCGGGGCCGCAGCCGTTAGTACTGCGGCGTGGTGGGCGGTGGGACGAAAATCTGTCTCACCGCGGAGGGCCAGGCCGTCAGATACGAAAGTGTCTGACGGCTTTGCACGCGGTCCTCGGTGCCGGTCCCCCCACATTTTGGGGGCCATGAGGGGCCTGCCTAGGCGGGCGAGAGCCGGGCTGCGGTGTTGGCGCAAGCTGGCACTGTGGCCCGGTGGTTTACGGGGCCGCGGCGGGAGAGGACTGTTGGTGTTTCGTTGCCACTTTCCCTGCCTTCCGCGGTCCCGGCGGGGCCGCAGCCGTTGAACTGCGGCGTGGTGGGCGGCGGGACCGACCACCTGTCTCGCCGCGAGAGGACCAGGCCGTCGGACATGGGGAATGTCCGATGGCTTTGCACGCGGTCCTCGCGCTGGTCGGTGGCTTGCGCCAGCCCCCTCTTTGGGGGCCATGAGGGGCCCGCTTCGGCGGGCATCGCCGGGAGGGTCGTGGACGTAAAGGCTGCGCCAGATTCCCATGACCCTCCCATCAAGGCGAGTGCGGGAGCACCGTGGGGTTTTAGTGGGTATTCCCGTGCCGTTTACCATCTTTGGCACGGGCGAGTCCCACATAACCACTCTGCCCTTCCCCGGGGTGGGGTGGTATGCGTAAATGCATTTCCCCACGAAAAAAAAAAAAAAAAAAAAAAAAAGGTGAAAATTTTAAAATCAAAAGAACGTTGAATAATGAGTAAAATATAATTTAAAACTTTTTAAAACTAAAACTAGAAATAGCCGTCATTTTAATTTTAAACACATTTCGCTTGCTTATTGCAAGACCGACATAACGAAAAAAACATCATTTTACAGGACGGTAGTTTTAAACTTTGAATCTTTAGTATTTCAATAAAAAAACACTGTTTTTGTTCAGAAGTATTTTAATCAGTCTTGTACCTACATTAATTAACTTTCATATTAAGTAGTCACAATGTGTTATCTTAAACACACTGTTTTCAAAAACCAAATTAAAAATCAAGTTCTACACTTATGTCATTATTGTAGCAAAAAGTTACCTAGAAAAAGTATTACTCGTAATAATGTCATCCTTACAATAAAAACAATATAGAAAACACAATTTAAATTACTTTATGTTTAATTACAATAGTGACTTAACACAAAATAATCCTACATTGTAACAATATTTATTTAAAGAGAGGTACTTAACATTTGCTGCAATATAGTATTATTCCAAAATATGACGTCCTTCACGAGCAAGATGCGTGCGTTGGCCTTGAAAACTTTGGTTTAACTGAGAGAGATGGAACGATATTGAAATTACAAACGATGCGCGTCGACAGCGCGCAATTTAGACATTTATCGCCATCTGGCGAATTGGAATTGAAGCATGCTATTGTCTTTATTGCACCAAAAAATAGATCGATAAAGCTTTGTTTTTACATACTTATCTCAAAATATCAAGATTTTGAAATATGTCGTTGTTGCAATGGGCCTGATTCACGTTAAAATATTGGCGATTTCACATAGTGCAAATCAATATCATATATTAATCATTACAATAAATACCTTTATATTTATAAGTTATCAGTATAAATTATTATCATTATTTCCATCTTCATATCATCATTTCCTTTAGGACATAAAAATTAATCAGGTAGATAGAATATATGTAATTACAATGATAAATGACGTCAATCTGATAAAAACTTGTTTGCTTAATGCATTATTAGGTATAAGCTCTGAGTATTTAACTAATTATCTTTTTATTATAATTCCATAGGTTTGTAGCCTTTGCCCTTCCAACAATTAAATACCTACCCGTCAGATATTGCAACAGTCTTCCGGAACCAGGTACAAAGATTTTTCTGAAATAAAATCCGTGCCTTAACTCATCAACAAACTGTTGGCGTAATTCTGTAAGGGAAACTGTCGGTTTCGAAATTTTAGTGCATCCTTATATTCATGTAAATTGAATTTCAATTTCTGTCAATCAAATATCGACCATAATTTATTGACAGAAATTCATTATTTCGTGTCGATCCGGTAGATTTGATTGAAAGAGAAAATTCATCCACACATCTTACCAAACTTTCGTATAAAATTTATAAAGCTATTAAGGATATGCGTACATTACAAAACACCATTTAGAATAGAATAGAATAGAGTCTTTATTTGCAGTAAAATGTGGTAACTAGGTACATAAGATATTACAAATATGATTAGCGATCAACACATCTTTGTCTAATAGTAATACATTTGTTCAGAATCAGTAGGTAACCAAATATATTCGACTAGTTTTTACGATAAAATACAAAAAAACACGTTTTCTATACAAATTAAACATTCCAAACAGATAAAATGTATGGAAAATGTAATTTTTTCTTTCGTATTTTCTTGCATAACTAGTGGTGCAACAAGATTTACAGGTTTCTAGTAAAATAAGGTTGTTCCATTTCCATTGCAATGACATTGATGCAGCTCCATTCGAGTGCATTTATCAAAACACTACCAACTTCCATCGGCCAAACTTAAGTTGGTCATTCATAATATTCCATTTCGTGCTATCCGTCCACAGTGAAAACAGCTGAAAGGTCAATATTTTAATTTTTCACCAGCCTAAGCCGGGTCAAAAGCATACGGTATCCACGTGTAAATCATACGCTAAATTATTGAACAGTTCTGAATTTGTAATTATCACCATATATGTCCGGTGAAATGAATGTAGCAAACACCTGAGCGAGCCGGTGGGTGTGTGTTTGTCTGTCAATGCGGCGCGGCGTGGATATGCGGCACAGAGCCGTGACGCGCGGGCTGCGCGCGCATCCGTCGTCCGCAACTGCCAATAACCACGCAGAAGTCGCCGAGCGCGCGCCACTCGCACCAAAACCCGAATATCGACGCGTTTACGAGGCCCGCTGAGCCACTCAAAAATTATACGGTTGTGCCATACTACAGGATTTCTAAACCCATGAATGCCGATCAGTGCTTCGCGTTATCAGTTTATCAGTGAACATAAAGATTTTTCATGTGAGTACGAATTTTATCTGTATTTGTTTGAAAATCAGTTCTGTTGATTCAGCTTTGGCTTTTACTAACAAAATATAATCCGATTTTGTATGGGAACCAATACATAGTCTACATAGGCGTTGAAATTAATGATTTTATTATCTAATTATCACTTGTATCAAACGAGCTGTTGATTTTATTATCACGATAGGCAGGACAAGACACTCGAGAACATATTTTCATGAATTAATAACGTTCACGTTCACGAATATGACCAATTTTACAAAATCAAGTTAAAAGTGCACCTGTTATAATGTAAGCTAACTCAATTTTCCTGAACACCATAATCAAAGAATATATCTAATACTCTTGTTACAACGCAGTATTGGTTTCATTTTCAAAAAATATGATTAAGTTATGTCGGCAGAGCGTGAGGAGTTATACTGCCTGTTATTTTATTATGAAGAATGATTGTTTGATCAATTTCACATAATATTTACGCACTTGGACAATACGTTTATGATTGTTCATTATTTCTAGTAATTGTGACAGGAAAGTATTCAGTAAAGTATTAAATAAACATGACATGTAGTAACCAGGTACATGGGGCGTTTCAATTCCACTGATACCAATCTTTCGGCTAAAGGTAGAGCACGAATAGAGCTCGCCCAAGGGTCATACCATGACCTTTTATTGACACTCAAATGCTTTGCAATTTTGACGGTTCAGCATACGAAAACGTTCCAATTTGGCATGGTTCAGTCCCAAGTTAAATTTTATTCCTCGCTTTCTAATCCCGTAGAAGATGCCCTTAAACAAGCGAGTTATATCACACATAAATTATATTTCGTGGCAAAAGCATTCCTATTTCTCATGAAACTTATCAAAATTACCTCCCTTCTTTATATGACATTTTGAAAACAAACCCTGTGAATCATTTACCGGCAAAAACACGTAGAAAACCCTAGATAGATACGTTGGTCATTGAAAAGTGCGGTAAGCTATTAACTAACATTTGCATTTTGAATATTTGCCTGCTTTTTAATTACATTTGCAGAAGTCTACATAAGTTTTATTGTGACACAAGAGAGCAAAGTTCATATTTTCTTCAAGTGCTAATGTTTAGTCCCAAATAAGCTAAAGATTTTATACTCGCTAATACTCTACGATTCTAACCTAGGATTGGTTGGAATCTTGAGCGTAGTAAAAGACTAAAAAGCAGAAGATGTAAATAACTTTGATTTGGTTGCACGTACAACTTCGCACCTAGCCATTATTGTCGTACCTGAAAGTCCCATCTTGATAGAGATATGTTTTTCCAGGTGTAAATCAAGTTATGTTAGTTGACCTACTTATTATTTATTTTTTTTGTGTAATAGGCTTAGGTTAGAATATAATCTATAATATATGGCGACAGTGTCCATAACGCAATACTTTGCTTTTCCTTCCTTATTTTTTTCCGTTTATAAATGGCTACCCTACATATGCAAAATAATTTATTGTACCTAATAATAACGACAATGTTTAAATGTCCATTAATTCCAGAATATACATGGTACTTAATGTAAAAACACCAGTCTCTGAAATTCTCTCAAATTATTCAATAATAATTGACATGTTGAAATTCGACTTAAATTGACTTTAATTGTTATTTTATTTTATCTCCATTTAATTTACTAAACACAAATTACTTTCTGTAAGCTGTTAAATGATTTCATTTACACCGGGTATTCTATAACTCTTAGTAATTAACGTTCTTAATAACCACGTGTGAATACGAAAGGTTTATGAATTATTCAGGCGAGGTCGATATACTTGCCCAGTTAATTATACTTTTCAATAGAAATGTAAGAAATTCAATATGTATGTGTCATTCTGTTGATTGAACAGCAATAAGTTCAATATACCTAAAGGACAGCAGCTATGTACGATTTTTATTATATATAGCCCTGTAGAATCACATCTAGGTGTTTTGCTACAGAGGAGTAGAGCGCTGTGCCAAATTTGCAATATAAGCTAAAACAAAAACATCGCAATTTTGTTACAATAAAATTTACATAATTTTGCCAAACCTTCTTAAGAACTTTTCGTGATATTTTTATTGACAAACATCTGAGCACAAGTTTTACCAAGTCATAATAAAGTTTCATATTGTTGACTAACTGTTCTGCAAGTTAGCTCAATACAAATTTAATACATTTCATCTGTCAGATAACTTGTGGTAACTAGAGTAGTAGGTACATACATACATTACATAGTATATCGTATGACATTAAAGATTGATTGCGTTGGTACCTACTATCTAAGAACCTAGTAGATAAGTTATTCCTGAAACAAATGCAACCGTAATAAAGAATGTTAGTTCTGTTT
Organism: Hypena proboscidalis; assembly: GCA_905147285.1. Classification (NCBI taxonomy): domain Eukaryota; kingdom Metazoa; phylum Arthropoda; class Insecta; order Lepidoptera; family Erebidae; genus Hypena; species Hypena proboscidalis. The sequence continues at coordinate 8,383,903 of LR990147.1, forward strand.
GACTTTCGACTACTGGCGTTACTAGCTCTTAATATTTATGTACAAATCAATATCAGCAATGCTGTTATCGCGAATAGTGTTTTTTTATGTCTTTAGGGCAATCACTGTACATTATACCAGTGCCGGCTTATGAACTTCTGTTATGCTATGAAAACTAATCTAGTTCGTTTCCGTTATTATTGCTTTTCAATACGAATCGCATTTGTAAAGGAAATTTATAAAGGAAAGATTTTTCTTATGGTGGATAAGCACTCGTTTGACCACGATCTCACCTGTAGATGCGTTCGACAGATACCTTTGCCTATTTACTTTTGTTTTAAAGAGACCTAAATTAGACTCGTGTAAACACAGACTCGGGCAGGGCGTTCCATTCTTTGATATTTCGCATCTTGTGTGGGAATGTTGAAGCGAAACGCGATGTTGGAGCGCCGTTTGTCTGGTAATCCGATGGCACAATGGTAACGGAGGAATAAGTGCAGTGCCTCGGTATAGTCTTTGAAATGTATTCTATAAAAGATCTATTGGCTGGCAACCTTGCTCGAGACTTAAATGCCGGGCATTTGTCAGATCGCCGATCGTCGTTGTTGATGCTTCTTTTGACACTCCTCTCGACTGACTCGAGCGCCTTAAGCTGGTATTTTGCTGAACTAGCCACAGATTCTGTATGTATGTTTGTTTGTATCGAACAGGCTTCAAAACGATTGAACCGTTCTTGCTGCAAATTGGTGTGGACATAATTCAAGGCCTAAAACGTACGTATTATTATTTTTACAAACATACAAATCAAGTACGACATACTATACAACAGACTCGGAACAAATCTTTTCCTATAGCAAAAAGATTATTCCTACGGTGATTGGACCACAGAATATAGATAGCAGAACTTTGAACGACCATAACCGTCTATCTCTCTTTTTCATTGAGCGATATAAATCTGTTTTAATGTATTTGGTGCTCTCTTATATTTTTGATATGTATATTGATGTATGTAGTTGTAAATAAGAAAGGAAACTAACCAAAATCGGTCGAAATTATTGTTGTAAATATGTGAATATTTTCTAATTAAATTTTGCCGCAGTCATTTAACTATGGTTTTACGCGTTTCTGAGCAAAACGGTAAAAAGCAGCAACATAAAGACAGACGAACAACTGAGTGATCCTGGTTTCATGTATTTTTCCGTTTGTCATACTACGAAACCGTAAAAATCTGAACGCTTACGAAAACAACAGCTGTAGGTATAACTAAGCCTTGAAAATAATCTGTTATTGTCTGTATAGTTAAGTTCTATATCTCGAAACAATATTGCAGTTTTGCATAATTTTATGCTACTTGCAAATGTAATATTCTATCGACCGAAGATTTTACTGTTGTATTTTGCTTTGTGACGCCAATGTGTTTCAGGTTCTTCATTGTGACCGCTGTCACCGGACCGGACATACCTCCGGAAATTCTTTTCTTCCTGAATCGATGATAAAACTCGTGTCTAATTTATTGATGAAGGGACTCGTAAAATGGTACCTAGGATCGCGTGGTACCTAGGACTTTACGGCCTAATTTCAGACCTACCTACCTACCCCCTCGTTTCAGAGAAATACGATAACTTTCATTGTGAAACGAGTGTACATTATTAAATAATTTATTTCATTATTATCAATTTATCATTGACAAACCTTGAGATACACTTGAACAGTTAAATTCTTAGCAAACAATGTAAAATACAAATATTTGCGTGAGACATGGAACTAATCTTTGTCAAACAATATTGATGTCGACTACTTAGTCATCAAGTTGATGTATTTAATATTACACTATATGTATTTTTTATACTGTATGAGGGAAAATAACATAACAAAGTCAAAGTCAAATCATTTATTTTATAAGCCCCAAAGGGCGCAGGGACACGTCAACAAACATTATAATTAAAGAGCAAAATAAAAATAATTAAAAAAAATATAAAAAATCAATAACTGATCAAAATAATATGATTTACATTACCGAAGCTTAGATCAATTTTAATTGAACTGTTTAGGTTAAAATTAAAATCAATAATAATTAAACATAATAATATCATCCTTTCACCTGTTTCGTATGTAAGGGGTAAGCCTATGAACATTAATAAGCCTTTATTCGTTACCGATTCCAATTAAATAATAATCGATTATTATTTAAGAAAATTTTTATATCGATTTAAATGCACAAAAATATTTTTAATTTAATATTACTTATTCGTTTAAGTATTTTTAAAGAAGTGTCGATTGCCTGTCAATAATTTCTGCCATATTCAATGTGTTCCATTCGCCTGAGAACATAAACGAAATTTTCGATCACATGGCTGATCTTTTTGAAATAATACGTTTACTATAGGGCCGCCGAATCTGTTCTTATTTGATTTGCATAGTAGGTAGTAATTAATAATCAACAAACAATAATTTTACTTGTTTCATTTGAATTTTGAATTCAATTGAATTTCACGCAAATAATAAATTACGTTACATAATACTATTTTAATATAAATTTTTATTAAATTTACAGACACAATACATAAATAAAGACGATTTATGTTTTTAATAATATAATCGATGACTCTTATTTTTTAACCTGATTTAAAGTCTGCAGTTTTTAATTATGGCAAACACAACACTAAAAAGTGTTGCCCGTCAATAAAGTACGGCATTAGTGAAGAATATATTTCCGAAAAAAAATCGGTTATTCATAGGCGTGAGCTGTCAAAAAGAAAATCAACGAATGGACAAGGTATATTAAATAATTTAAAGTCACCGCTATCAACATGGTAGAATTGTAGCCGCTATCGATGGCATGAGTAATTGATTCAAGCGATGAAGAAATCAATAAAATTGGAAAGGAGTCGTGGCAGCGGCTATAATATAAGCAAACATTGATTGAATTTATTTATTCTGTTCTTGAAAGGGCTTATTTAAAATCTGATGGTTTCATAGACTATTCAATGTTTACGCAACCTTTGGATTTCCGTTCCAACCAAACTACCAATTTCGCCACCGATGTCAAATATAATATAAAAATTAAAAATAACATTACAGTCAATTTCTATAAGATAAGGAATCAAGTAGGTACTTTATTTGGATACGAGATGTTGTTGTATATGAGATAGATACATCATGATTTTCGCTTTACCTAATTGAGAGCATGCAAATATTATAATGGTAATGGTCAAAGTTTTATAGATTAGATTACCTTTTAGTACGTTTTCCACCGTATTAATTGTGTTTTAACATTCGAAAAATCATAACTGCGTAAAGATTCACCTAAAGTAATAACTTCCTCTACTGGGTGTAAATGACATCGTGAATTCGTGACGAAGCCGCTCACCTACCAATGATTCAATAAATGATTCTGAGAGCCAGGGTGCAAAGTTTTTTCACCTGAAATAGTTTTTCGCATTTGTTTCTGACTGATTATGGAATAGTAACGTTATCCTACTGGACTTATTAAAATCTAAGAACTATCCGAATGCATTTGCAATTTACCGATCTGCAACTTCGGGTTTTTAGAATTTTCCGATCATTGAAAATTTCTCGAGTGTAATTGCTGCGGTAAACTGTAGGAGACGCAGTATTTATCATCACGCTATATTTGGATACAGTCCTCTAAAACTGTGAAGAATGAAATTAAAAGATCTGTCAACGCTTTCACGTCACGTTGTGCTCATGTCTTTTACAAGAGTGACCATACAGAAGACATCAACGCGTTATACTAAGCTCTATATTGCTTAATCGATCAGACAGGAAATAAAATTTGAATTTAAATGAATTTTCTGGATTTTTTCATTTTATCATTCATTTTTTCATTTTATGTAAATTGTTTTTGACAATAAAAGTCTTCTATCAGTAAAATTTACCATATTTAAGAAACTTTCCCTCCATTTTGCATGTCCGTGGGACATCCAAAAATCAATCAAATACAAAAAAATTGTACGAGATTTTGTACATTGCTCTGCCTACGTAATACTTACGTACTGATTATTGAAAACAAAGCACATAATTTATTAAAAGAATGTAGCGTAACAATGATAGCATGCATTCATAAGTTTTACTTTAATTTAAAATGAACATTCTTAGAATAGACGACGTGGAGTTATGACTACGTATTAAATAATAATATTTACCAGTGCAATAGGTTCCTACATGATGTCTACTTGGTAGTAACCTTGGTAGTGCCCCTATCATTCCGCATTTAAGTTACGGACTCGTAAATTTTGCGTAAAAAAAATGTTTATATAAATTTTAAAAATTCTGAAAATTTATGAAATATAAAAAAAATGCTATCGATTTATTATCTTTAGAACAATGGCCAGCGACTAGTTGACTTTTTAGTATACTGTAGGTCCCTGTTTCATAAAATAATATTGGTGCGATAATATTAGCGATTTACGAAACGATGACGAATGTTTTTATGAAAGCATGAAAAATTGCCATGCCACGTGGTAGTCTATGAAAGCTTATACGAACATAGGGGGATTCTGCCTCCTTTAAACTCAGTAGCTTTACCACCACATGAAAAGAGCAAAAACATGTCAGTAGAATTCTGTAAAGATTTATTTGTTAACCGACTTCAAAAAAAGGAGGAGGTTCTCAATTTTTTTTTTTTATGTTTGTTCACCGATTACTCGAAGACGCCTGGACCGATTTGAGAAATTATTTTTTTGTTTGAAAGGATATACTTGTCATGTGGTCCCATTTTTTTTAAGTCACGTTCTGATGATGGGATCCTAGAGAAATCGAGGGCAACCCTCAAATTTAAGAGGCTTCTATATTGTTTTTTGTATATTATCTAAAGCTTCTCGGATATTTGCATCTAGTAGTCAGCATTTTATGTTGCTGAGCTGATGATGGAAGGTACAACTCCTCAACGGTTAGGAGTACATAGGCTGCACTAAAAGTATCGGGAATGAAATATTTCCACTGTTCCTTTCATATTAAAATTTTTTTAATTAAAAACTCCTAGGTTTTAAAAATCGAATACCATTTATTTATTAAAAAAAAAGATTCTCGGTCTTGTCACAAAGTTATGTCAAACTTGTTTAGTCGTTGAGAAAATGGAATTGACTCGAGAAAATTAAAGAGCGATGATTTATTATGACTTTCGAAGTGGTTTAACACAATAACAGTGTGTTAACCGGATGATTTCTGCATTTGGTGATGAAGCCCCATCCAAAACCACAATTTATCGCTGGTTTGCTGAATTTCAACGTGGACGTGTCAAGCTCAGTGATGATCCCCCTCAAGGTCGTCCAAAAACTGCAGTCATCCAAGAAAACGTTGATGCTGTGCGTAAGCTGATTGAGGAAGATCGACATGTGACATACCGCGAAATTCAGGCAACTTTAGACATTGGCATGAGTCAAATACAAATAATCTTGCATGAACAATTAGGTGTAAAAAAGTTGTTTTCCCGATGGATACCGCATTCGCTCTGTGAAGAACAAAAAGCGGCTCGCGTTACTTGGTGCGTCAGAACTCTCGAAAGATTCCACGCAGGATCCTCAAATGCTATATACAACATCGTATCAGGTGACGAATCCTGGATATACGCGTACGAACCCGAAACAAAAAACCAGTCACGGGTTTGGGTGTTCGAAAATGAGTTAAAGCCAACAAAAGTTGTTCGTTCACGGAGTGTTGTAAAAAAAATGGTGGCCACGTTTGTCTCCAAAACCGGACATGTTGCGACTATTCCTCTTGAGGGACAAAGAACAGTTAATGCAGAATGGTATGCTAGCATTTGTTTTGCCACAGGTCGTTTCTGAACTCCGTAAAGAGAACTGCAACCGCCGCATCATCCTCCACCACGACAATGCGAGCTCTCACACCGTGCACAGAACAAAAGAGCTTTTAGAGCAAGAAAACATAGAATTATTAGACCATCCGCCGTACAGCCCCGACCTAAGCCCTAATGATTTCTATACTTTCCCTAAAATAAAGAATAAATTGCGTGGTGAGACATTTTCATCACCTGAAGAAGCTGTGGACGCCTACAAAACGGCCATTTTGGAGACCCCAACTTCCGAATGGAATGGTTGCTTCAATGATTGGTTCCATCGTATGGAAAAATGTGTCAAATTTCGCGGAGAATACTTCGAAAAGCAATAAATACATTTTAAAATAATAATGTTGTGTAACTTCCTTGATTCCCGAAATTTTCAGTGCCGCCCTCGTACAGGGATAATTCTTTAAATATAGGCTCTTTGAGGCCGTTTACTGTATTCTTTCAAGTTATACACAAATGAGGCGAGACGTTGAATATTACTTAATTAAATAAATAATATGAGGTCATGATTTGTGGGATCCTAGAGAAATCATGGGTAACCCTCAAATTTCAAAGGCTTCTATATTGTTTTTCGTATATTACCTAAAACTACTTGGATATTTGCATTTTAAGTTGCTGAGCTGATGCTGGAAGGTACAACTCCTCAACGGTTAGGAGTACAGGGATAATTCTTTTAATATAGGCTTAAATAAGTTTTCCGTCTCAAGTAACCGTCACTTAAAATCGTAAAATAAAAATAATTTTTAACAAAAAAAAAACCGACTTCAAAAAGTAGGTAAACTAAAAAGCAAAAATAAATTTACTTCGCACAAAATAAAACGTTTTTTCATTTAGATAAATATAAATTATTAAATAATTATTTTATAATTCTGAAGTCGGTGCCAAGTAAACAATTACTCTGTATAGATAATATCAATCTTTCTAACAACTATTTTCTGACTGAATATTAGTTATATTTCTGTGGTAAGTACCAATACTGGGCGACCGCGCACTACGCCTCCCTTTACTGTGTGTACTGTAAATTGATATTGTAGAAAGGTTCTTATAGCTTTTACTTGGCACCGACTTCAGAATTGTAAAATAATTATTTAATAATTATATTTAACTAAATAAAAAAACGTATTATTTTGTGCGAAGTAAATTTATTTTTTGCTTTTTAGTTTACCTACTTTTTGAAGTCGGTTTATTTTTTGTTAAAAATTATTTTTATTTGAAATCTCCTTGCTGTAACCTAATTTTGCGTCAACATAATATGTTGACGCAAAATTAGGTTACAGCAAGGAGATTATATGAAATCCCTGGTATTATGTAAATAAATTTCTCAAGAGAATCTGTGGAATTGTGTTGTCAATAGATATAATACACATTATTGGCATAAGTACAATCGTTGATTATGTGGGACCGTTCCTCACCAATACAATAGTACCAATTTCTTGTCTGCGATAATACTGGCATGGACGTCATCTGTTTTCCAAAACATCACAGAGGAATACAAAACAAATCAACACAGAATTTGAAAGTACTATATTATATCTGAGAGGATATGTGAAATAAGGAGAGAAAAGCTATCTCATTTGCCATCTTTATGGAGGCAAAGCCGTATTATTTATAGCTACATACATGGTTGGTGCGACAAAGCGACATATTGAAACTACAGCTTCCATGCACGGTCAATATTGGTCATTTATTTCCAAGGGGTAAAAAGTTGCGATGCAAAAAAAGACTCATTTTCCGAATGAATTGAACCCAATCACAGGACGATGCGTGAAGAATATTATATTAAATTTCAATTTCAATGTTCAGCAAAACATTACGAACAAAAGCACCTCTATAAGAACACCAGTGCTCCACAGAACACTTCATACTCCGCGCTAGAAATGTACGAATGATTAGAAGCATAGTGAGTGATAGACAAAGAGTCAAAGACGCGCGTGCACCACTGACACGGATTCGCTCCAGTTTGCGCGCAGCTTTGTCTCGATATGAAAAAAGATGGGCGTATAGCACAAGCCAGATGCAGAAAACCTTCTTGTATACGTATGATATACTGCGGGCGCCTTGTATCCTATCTCAGACGAGTAATTAATTAACTAGGTGGGAAGCAAGCAAGCAAGCTAGGCTTGACACTTTTTGTTTTATTTTTAAATGAGCTATTTTGTGTTGCTTTATAATGCTCTTAGATACATACTTAAACGGTATTATCTTTACGGTAAATTGGCTTAATATGGATAACTATGATAGTGCAAATTAATTTATACAATAGACATTATAAGAAAGGACTTGTGCTATACCCAAGTTGTTTAGTGTATCAGGACCGCGATTTATCTGCCACTGACCCATATGCCTACTTCACGAAGTCCCTGGCACTGTCGATACATGCCCGCATTGTAATTAACGTAACAGCTTGTATCGATATGTTTATTTATGGCACAGTAAGATAAGTATTAATCATCGCTGCATATCGGTCCTTTTCGGATTTCGGTCATGAGTTCATAACGGCAGATTTCAATGGAAGCTTCGGCGCGAGGTGAACTCATTGTCGAATGCTCGTAAATATCGCGAACATTCACGATTATGAATAAAAGTAAAAGTAAACATTATTTATTAGAACACCATCAAATTATTAAAAATTAAATACAAATTAAAAATCTAATTTAGGAAGTAAAAAATAAATATAAATACAGAATAATTATAATAATACAGTGACTTTATGGTTTTGCAAGTAATTTAGGAAGTTGCAATTGAGTTCATGTCTCAGACTTGCAAGCTATGATGGTGCTTGATTTTAATAGTGACAGTTTTGCTCGTAGAATAAGGAAAAAGAATAGGAGGTGGGTGTCAAAAGTAACCTAATTAATCATATTATTAAGACTAATTAGAATATTATAAATAAATATTTAAAAAAAAAAAACAAAATTCAAATCATTTATTTTCATAGGCCCCAGGAGGCGCTTGAACACGTCAAAACAGTACAAAAAATGAAATTAAATAATAATAAGCCAAACTGGCAGCACAGAAATTTCATTATTATTGACAGTCTATGTTAATAATAATATAGACTATACTATAGCAACATTGAGGTAGCACTCGAGTGAACCAGCGCGTAGATGCTAGTGTAGTTCATACATACTCGTATATAGGTCAATGGAAATCGTCGCATGTCACAGTTTCCACTGGCATCGACTCACTTTCATCTATTGATATGATCCGCAGTAAAAAGACAACTGCTTTGTTCTTATAATAAACCATTATTTATCGTTCAAGCATCTCGTCTTGCATGAACATTAATATGAAACGTTATTACAAAAAATTGAGACTGGCTTCCAGAGAATTATGTAGCCATCTTGACAACTAACTTTTTTACTTTTAAGCTTAATCGACATTAATACATTTGCGCATGCAATAAATTAGTCTTTTTTATCTAGACAGATAGATAGATAGAAAATACTTAATTTAATACATAATTTCTATAACATGAAAAACTTAAGAGTAAACAACAAAAAGAAAAATCAAAGAAAAATGTACTAAGGGCGGCCTTATCGCTTAAAGCGATTTCTTCCAGGCAACCTTAGGATGGACATTTTGATAAGAGTTATTTTCTCTTTCCAAAAAGTGAACCCTAAGGTTAAGCGGTAGTTTTTGCTTAGATAATTAGAAATTATTTGCAGTTTATATTTAATAGCAGTCCGTACATATTAACAAAATATTGAGAACACTGTTGGTTGTGCAAGTCATTTAACTTTGTAAAGTTTTTTTTTGTAAACTTTGTAAAGGTAATTTTTATACGGTTGATCAAGTTTCTGTCAATAACTTGATTACATGATACAAGATATTCATTTGAATTTGTTTATCTGTGTGTATGTCCCGTGTGACCTGTGTGTAAAAACATTAACATACCGGATAAAGAGGGGTTTGTGTTTAAGAATTCATGCAAAACTTAATTAAATTTGCATATTTTTCAACGTACCTCCTCACAACACAACATTGACGATGCTTACTGGAATCGTACCTTATCTGATCAGATATTTTTAAAACTTCGCATAGAGTTCAGTTTCAGTGGTATTCCGATAAAAAACAGCCTATAATAAATTCCACCAAAATCTATTCTGCAGTTTTTACTTTGGCGGGAAGAATAATAAACTTTCAGATATCCACACACCATCACAAAATTTCAGTTATAATACATATATAAGTAGAACACCTACAATTAAAATAAAGATAGTAGGTACTTTTGGGAATAACTGAAGGTGTTCGCATACTTTGCTTTTTGTTGCATGTGTTTTTTTATTTAAGTTGCAAAAATGTCATCAATATATAATTAATATTTTGTGGATAACGTTGTGACTGCACATATTTAATCACAGATAATTTATCAAATCACTGTAATTAGTTATATCATATATCTAGTATTTTTTTATTTTTTCCTTATAATTTATGTATTCTGACTCATAGGCAGGTGATTGCAGAGGCAGCCATAAGTAGATAATGAATAAGTAGGCTAAATACCTACGCGATATTTCAATTATTTTTGCGTGTAGATAATTCGTAATAGTGTCGATACAATGGCAGTTATTACCTAGAATACATCAGTCATTCTTTTGAATACCACGTCCGGTGCAAAACGCTATATATCTAATATAATATTTAAATTCATCACGCGGTATTTTGCACGGCAACTCCGTGATTTGTTGATTTAACGAGCAATTACTGCGATTGCGATTGCGATTGTCGCAAATGTTTATTGGATTTTATAACTGCTGCACTACTGCGACATTTTTTTATTCTACGCCCACAGCGGACGAACGTGTAGTACGTGTGTACCTGATGGTAAATGGAGTACAGCCCAAGGACATCAACAATCCACAAAAGCAGATTTATAGATGCGTCGCTGCAGCTGAGGACTACGGTGTTATGCCTCATGTGCCAGTAATTTCAGGGCCTGATCTCACCACCAAACCGGAACACAATAATGGAATCACTACTATTAGGCGGCAGGTTAAAGGTGAGACGGTGGTGCTGCCGCCCTCGAGCTCATTCACAAGAGCTCTACCACCAGTAAATTTATTTGCTTAGAAACTTTTTTATTGTGCCTTTTGGTCTGTTCTTTCACACTACTATAAATTACCATATTCTGGTAAATAAAGCATTCTATACAATTTTAGAGATCCCGCTCCGGTTTAATTTAATATAATATCTTGTATCATGTAATCAATTTATTGACAGAAACTTGATCAACCGTATAAAAATTACCTTTAGTGTACCTAAAAGCAATTTAATGTTGTAATACAATTTTGACCACATTATTGGAACTCTATAAAGCCAGTCAACCTTAATTAATTGTAAAAGCAAGTGGTTGATTGCTTTCATAATACTAATTACCCTGAACTTTAGTGCAGCAGCGGTTTGATGACCGTATACAATTATTTATCGAGTACGTATACATTACAAAATGCATGATTCATGATTCTCGGATTATTTTTTTTATACCATTAAGATATTACTGGTAATATATTTGATTGGAACTAAAATAGTATAATGCAATGATTAATAATGATTTAATGATCTATTTAAAGTAATTTAACATTAACCATTTCCTACACTACTATTATTACGAGTATCAACGTGAAAGTTTGTGTTGACTTTAGCGTTTCCTTTTAACTCAATACAGATACAGATATTAGTATTAACTTATTAATTGCAACAGTTAATTGACTGTGCACCACGCAGTAGTAGTTTCTTATAAATTTTATTGTGATTTTAGCCTATTTAATTGGTGGTAGAGGTCTTGTGAACGAGTTCGAGGGCGGCAGCACCATCGCACCTTTAATCAGCTGTTAAATTGAAGTGCTTGCACCACTGTGTGCCGGTTTGGTGGTGAAATCAGGCACAAGCTGAAATTACTAGCACATGAGGCATAACACCGTAAACCTCAGATAAAGCGGCGCATCTTCAATCTGCCTTTGTAGATTATTGTCCGTACGCATACCTACCTACATTGTATAACATAAACAAAACATCAGATCAATAAGTTAGCACGATTTTATAAGAAGAATATATCGATCTAATAGATTGATAAGATAAGGATAAGATAGGACGAGCCGTTTACAAGCAAAACCGCCTATGACAATGGACCGATAACTAGACTGAGAACTACTGAACTCCAATGAATCATCCATTTCTGCTTTTCTGACTTCCCTTTAGTACCGATTATCTATTACCTAAATTACGAAATCTTGATTAATTAACACTTCAAATACTAACTAAATAAAATACTTATTATGGCAGAGAAGATGCCCCAATTTTGTATGGAATCTGGTCCTACTATGCATTAAATACATGTTATAGGTACATCGTTGGAATATGAACTGATTAAACATTAATCCTAACATTAAAAACTTGGTGTCATGGTTACTTTTTTCAGCTCAATAATAGCTATATATGTGTATATATGTATGTATGATGTATCACATGTAGCTATTGAAGATTTTAACAATAATTAATTATAAACTAAGATCAGCACTAATGTTATTAACTCTTGGGCTTTGTTTGTTTGAACTCGCTGATCTCTGAAATTACTGGTTGCATTTAGATAACCTTATTTTGCATATTTATCTATATTTTATAAAAGGTTTTTTAGTTATTTAACTTGCAGCTACAACGCACAGGGGCGAAACAGTAAGGTGTAAGGCGGGCAGCAAATCCTAGTTTTTAATAACGCATAGTTCAAAACGCGAACAAAGTTCTAATGTTAGTCCGTTTTTATAGGATAAGAATTTTTATTCTGAACCTAACCTTTTGTTATCCAATGACGTTCACATGTTTTGATAGCAGGGGGCGACCAAATTAGGCCGTCCCCATCGTAATGAATAAAACTAATCAATTAGATAAGAGTGGGTCGATGATATTTCGTGACCTAATTTTCTGTAACGACGGCCAACCTTAACAGAGATTAGTGCCTAATTAATTGCTGAATTTAAAAGGGCAAATGCCTTTTCGGGCACAAGGTTCTTCACACAAACAAACCAAATGCATATTATGGCGAGCAACCGTGTTACACCGTAGGCAAACCGCTTACCAATGATTTAGCCCCTACAAATTCTCGAGCATTTCGTGAAGTGAGCAAATCTCCGACCACGACACCTATAGGTATGATTTTAAGACCAAAGATTTTCATCGGAAATTTCAAAATCGACAGAGAAATTGAAAATGTATAGTATAAGCTGCTAGAGTATCGTTATTTCATTAAAAAAAAAACTACTTAAATTTGCCTATGACGTGACATTATGTTCTTCGCTCAACTGCAGAACATAATGAAAATCATTGGAAAACTTCTATTTATCTACAGATATATAGATCCGTTCTGCATGGTAGAAAGATAGAAATTATTCAAATCATTTTAATGAGTAGGTATAATATAGTTTTACTTATAATTAATTTTTATATCATTTGTTTGTAATATTTTGACGTGTTCAAGCGCCTCCTGGGCCCTGGGGCATATGAAAATGAATGAATTGAATTTGAAATTAGATATCAACATAACTTTTTATAATAAGCTACGAGTATAACGTTATCACGCTACTCTAGATTATCTATCTATCTATCTATCTATACTTATATAATAGTTCGCCCGACTGACTAATTCGTCAACGCAGAGCCTACACCACTAAGGGCACAGAATAAGAATACAAACTAGGGCTAGGAACTTAAAATTTTCCATGAAGGTTCCTTACATGACGTAGGGGCGGGCGCACTAAGAAGGGATTTTTGGCAATTACATTTTGAAGGCGGTAAAATGAGGAAGGAACGGTTGTATGGAAGTCCGTCATTTTTGAAATTACAAGCATGAATTTTCGTATAGTAAAACTTGAATAAAAATAAATTAATTTCTGTACCGGGGCTTTTCTAAATTTCTTTCCTAAGAGGTGAAATTGAAGGTTTTTCAGTTAGAAGTGAGTTAACACAAAAATTCAATAGATGGCGTTGTGATTTTTTTAACTTGCGGGTACCGGCGAGAATAACGTTAACGCGGGTATAACCGCGCGGGGCATCTATTTAAATATATTATGTGTGCTATTTTTTCATCTAAAACCTTTGGGCAATTTTTGCGAGAAATTAACGAGAAATTATTAAATTTACATTTATAAAATAAATCGAATAAAAATATTTTAATGACATGATACTGTACCGTATTGAAATTTAAATATAAATATTTTTTGACACCTGAATTTTTTACGAGTTTTGGTTTTTTTAATAATTTTATATTATTCTTTTATTTGTTGTTTATAAGTTAGGTATTTATTTAAATAGTTTTGAAGATTAAATTAATATAGTTAAGTTAGTAATGTAAATATAGAACAATTATATAAAAAAATGTATTAAAATAGTAATAGTATACAGTTCATGAATATCTAGTACCCTATCCATCAACACGACATGTGTTTCAAAAGCTGGCTTTTGATAACCGCGACACATGGTGCTCACGCCATGAACGTGATGGTGGATCTATTGTGTATGTAAATGTATGGAAATAGCTTTCACGAGGTTTATCGCGTTCCACGTTACGTTATCTATACAATGCTGCAGTTTGTTCTATTATTGCGTTGCGCAAAAATATAACGGTTTTATGTTGCGTCAATTTGATACATTTTTTAGCTCAATTTCTAATTTCAACAAAATTCTTAAACCGCGGTTTTCTGAAACCTGTATATATCGATCTTACAGTATTTAGTTAACGTCGGTTAAACACGTTGGTTAAATTGGGACTATGTAGTTTTTGGACACAGTTTGATTACATTTACACAATAGTGGTGCTTTTATGTAGCTTTGAGACGTTGAATGACTGGCATATTTTTTTTTTTATTTAATGTAGGTATAATTTTTTTTTGTTTTAAGTTGGCTAAATGATGAAATTGGTGGATCATTTCAAGTTCAGCGTTATTCTACTCTACATCGGCCTTCTCGGTTCATTTGCATTTTCAATGATTGAGCTATTATTATAACAATGACGTGCGATGAGGGAGGACGAGCTAGGGTGCGCTATGCCCTCGGGGCTGCGTCATCTGATGATTGAAGAACCCTCGCGATACCAAAAATAGATTTATTCTACTAATGTTTTAAATGCTACACTGCCTTTTTTGTCAAGTGGTTAGCATATGCGCCTCTCACCGCGAGGTCACGGGTTCGATTCCCAGGTCGGGCAAAATGTTATTTATTAACTTTCTGTAAGAAAATTCACACTAGCAGCACGGAGTTTGAATTGTGCCCGGTGGATGGCGATAGGCTCACCCCCTTTCCCTTAGGACCTAAACATAACAGGTGAAGTGTGGGTGTTGTACACTTCTGCCACACCCTTCTGGATAATATAGGCGTGATGTTATGTTATGTTTTAAATGTGAATGTTTCAATGTTTTAAGTCAATCTAGCTCTAATCCCCGAACGAAATACTTTTTTAATAAAAAATAGTACGTAATCTCTAATACTCGCTCATACTATTGGGATTGACTTAATTGTCACAACTCACTATTAAAAAGTACAATACTAATCGTATTTAAACAGGTTTAGCTTAGTTCTTTTCAGTCAAGATAAAGACAAAACGTACATACATGCACTTACGCCATAAAGGCGGAATATTACATTACCTTTTACAGCTAATCCACAATCATAAACCCATATTCGTCTACCTAAGCAAATGAAAAGATAAAGCGAATTAAAAAATATCTGGCATACTCGCAAGCGCAAATACCACAAACGTTTGTTTGTACTTTAGCAATATCACACGATATGAAACAATGCCTGTGTATGTATGGTATTAACCAGGGATGTTTGTGAGCTCCGTAACCGTAACCGAAACTATCGGATATCCGATAAAAAAAAATATCCGTATCCTCAACCGAATCCGAAATAAAAGTTTCGGATAAAATCGGATAGGGGCGGAGCCGTAATTCGTACCAAATAGTGACATATAAATAAAACCATTTTATTAGCTATATGTATTTCACTTTTATATTATTTAAATTTTTAATTTTAATTTTATTAAATAAACTAGCATTTTAAAACTATACATTTTGAATAAAGAAAAATATTTATATACAATAATATACATAAAATATATAAAAAGATATTTACACATCTTTATACAGCATCAAAAAATGCCTCCGCATCGATGTCAAAGGCCGACATCGTGCCCAGAAAGCTGGCAGCAATGCCACGTTGTATGGCAATGCTTATTCTTTAAGCCAAATAGAAACCAGCCCTCTGGTCACGAGTCGTATCGATTAATCTTTTTGAAATATCTTTAAAAAGCAGCCGGGTGCTCGGACCCCATGGACCCAAAGTTTCTACCCCAAACGGCTCAAATATATAATCACCGACGAGATTATTATATTTGCTCCGCTTGAGGTTCTCTGCAGAGGCGGCCGCTGCTCCCGCACAACCTGCCGTGCTTGGAAGATGAGATGGCGCAAGGATATCGAATTGTATTGTATTTTATATTCCTTAAAAATCTAGCATCCGTAACCGAAATTATCCGAAACTAACGGATAATCAGAAATAAATTAATATCCGCATCCTAATCCGTATCCGGTATAATTATCAATCTTATATCCGTAACCAATCTGTATCCGAAATTTCATATCCCTAACATCCCTGGTATTTACTGATGAGGCGCGGGCTTTTACTGATATTTGTTTCGATCAAATATTTGGTTTTATTAACTCGCAAGTGATAGTAGAGGCCGATTAGATATTATCTAGTGATCAGTTTTATGTTTTAAATGAATCATAGATTATTTACTCAACATTTACTGAACTCACTTTACTATAAATGTTAGTAATCAGTAACAGACAATAAAAAAAATATTGATAACAGAATGTAATTTTACAAAACTGATATTAAAGCTATAATATCATATTAATTACTCACGAACTCGAACTAATAATAATATATTATATTTCGTAACTCACGACCTATATAAAGGGATGTAAAATATTTATAATTTTATTTACTGAAAATACTTTTGGAATCATATGATATAATAATTAACAAAAGCTACATACAGACAAAAAATGTCTGAGCATAGAGAACCAACTCAAATGCGCTCCGGATTTGTATACCTCATAAAACCTAGGGAATGCCGCTTTCCTTTCCGAAAGATTGATTCTTGCATCGTCATCGTTTATCATTCGCCACGGGTTCGATCTCCATGTGTTATTGAGGTTTTCCGCCAGGAAATTCTCAGTAGCAGCACAGAGTCAGTGACCGGTATTACCCATCCAAATAAACATAACGAGTGAGTGTGGTTTGTAACCTCTGCTACACCTTTTTGAGTATGTTAGGACTTTTGCGTGATGCTGTGTGAGTACTTCACACGAATATTTTATACTAGCTTCTGCCCGCAGCTCTGTCCGCGTGGTACGACGCGTAGAAGTAGCCTAAGTCCTTGCCGGGGCCTTTAAGCATCACCATACCAATTTTCGCAAGATCGGATTAGTGGTTTAGCCGTAAAAGCGTTACAGACCGACAGAGTTACTATCAAATTTACAATATTATATTCGCAAGGAAGTAAGGTGAAGCAGAGCTAGCGATGCAAACTAAGCAATATCTAAGCATCTCGCGGTAATTCGTAACGAAACGATTCTGATACAAATCCAACGCACACATAAAAACTAGGCCTGATAACCGTACGACCATAAAATCGTATGAAGTGAAACGCTGGCCAGTTTTTGTCCATACAATGATCCCCTTGTTTCTAAAACAATACATTTTTTATTAGTTTCGACACAACGTAACAGGGCACCTGTCGCTTGTTGTTCATATAATAGGTATAATATAGGGTCCAGCCAGTGTTGAGTGTATGTCTATGCTGTACGGTTTTTTTTAGAGCACTATGCTCTAACGCGGTCGCTGTCGCGGAACTTTTCAGGAGAAGATTGCTGTATGACCGAGTCCATAACCAACAATTTCACCATTATTTAGGAAGACTTCTTATAATTTCTTTAAACTTCTTTGAAGTTTTTTTTATTTTATAATGTTCGAATTTTATTTATTTGCAAAAAGTGGTCATTTATTTTTTTAAAGCTATAACTTGTGTTGTTTATACCCGTAGCTTCCTTATGAACAGATGTCTATATAATTGTAGAAAATCGCATTAAAATCCGATTAGATTTTATTGCGATTAGACAAGACAGATAGATGCGGCGGAACTTTACTTTATAATACGAGTATATAAGGATAACAAACAAATATTGAGACTAAAATTTCGATATCAAATTATGCCTATCTACTTCCTACCTGTTGATTATATTATTTTTTCCATCATAGGGTAATCGGATAGCTTGTAATATTTTAGAGCAAATTTGCTATGCCTTTTTGTATTTTATATAATATTAAAGGTGAAAAATTAAGAATCCAGCAGGACTTTCAGAAGGTGCAGGTTCGAATCCTGCTGGATTCTTAATTTTTCAACTTTAATATTATATAAAACGGATAGCTGTTTTAGAGTTATCGTAGAACCTTGTTCTACATTGTGATTAGTTACTTACAATTCATTGTGCCGATATTTATATTACATCTCTAAAAAACGCTAGAATAGGTATAGGTAAAATCAGGGATCTTGTTCCATTTGAAGTTAGCTGCAAATAAAATGTCACGGGTCGGTATTTTTGGTCAAGCAGCCATCTGCAGCCAAATTCAAAACCGTCAAGAGCCTGATTTTACCTATACTAGAGACTAGCACTTTAAAACCTTATATCACTTAGATACGGACTACATACAGGGTAAATGCGAGATCCTGAAGAATTTCGCAAGAATGTTATCATTTGAAGTGTTTGATTGACGTGGTTAGGCTGAAAGGTATTGTAGCTACTACCTGGACAGCTTATTATTTCTAGGTAGGTACATACATATAAAAAAAAGTACCCGAATATCTTATGCTTTTTATCGTAGGCTATCTTTCAGTACCTACATTATGTGGTAAGCATTATGTTTGAAAATATTAAATGCCGATACAATGTCATTTACGTATCCGTAATACTAACAGCTCTTCTATATTTACTTACGGTAAAATGCAATGTGTACTGTGAATATTAGAGCAGTTCGTATAATAAGCAAATATTGATCGGCAAAAGCATTAGGCTGAACGTTACTTTTTAACATGTATGCGCAATGCGACAAACGGTACCGAATTAACATCCTTAGAATACGGTCAAGTTCAATAAACTTGGAAGAAAAAGAAAAAAAAAACATAAAATAATTGTATTAACGGGTGAGTGGCGGCTACAGTCCAACAAATTATATTTTAGATGCGTTATATTTATGACAGTAATTTTATGTCCTAATCTCTTCAACAAGCCGGACCACAGCAGAACAAGCATTTTATTTTATATTTACATAAGGCAAGACCTCTGGACCTGGAAGCCAAAGATGAATTTTTTTTTTTGTAACAGCATGGATAGCACCAAATGCCATAGACTACATGATACACCCTACTTTCCCGAAAAACGTTCGGAAATTAGCAGAAGATTATTTTGATTATAGTCTTCATTTCATGACATAATATTTCAGTTTACGAGCGGCATTTCGACATGTTTACTTTGAATAGAAATAGATTGTTTTGAAACTAATTAATTTACAAATGTTACGAATAATTTTGAGACTGACTATTTTAGTGTTTAGTGATATATATCGTCATTTGGCCCTTAACGCGCTCTCATAATAGCGCTCTCGATTATGTATTCGTGATGAAATTAACTGTATTCAACTTTTGTTGAATACGAATCACCCAAAAGGATATAATAAGCGAATAAAAGTATGAATATATTCAAAATCTAAGTGTGAATCTGGGCAAATCCTTCACAAATTGTAACGAATAAAATTCGTCTAAAATATCTTAAATCAGAAGCTATGAACTTTGTCATCTAATATTAATTTGTGAGGTAAGATTCAGATCAAAGCACAGTGTACAGACTATCTTGGGATAGCTGAGCTAAGTCTTTCTCTGTCGATTAGACTAATAAAATAAACTTACCTACTACATTTTATTATTATAATTTGTCACTGCTCTTGCAATGGCAAAATCTCTTCAGAGGATTCGTCACCATCGCATTTACCATGGCAGAGAATGATGTAGATTTGCAATTTAAAGACCTCTAGTAAAGGAGAGACCTACACTATTCATTTAAGTCCAAAAAAAGCTACTTTAAAATTAGCGTATATTTAAATATTCAAGATTTTTTTTTGTTTAACCAATTAATTGAAACCTAAGTAATAACGTGATTAACCAATTTCACGGCAAATTTTCAGTGAAGGTACGTCTTCATAAGTGAAATAATCAATATGCTACTTTTGTATGAGAAAATGGCCAGTGTAGGTTGTACGGTAGAGACACGATTTTAGCCTTCATTGTTCAAGCTAAATAGCATTTGCAAAAACCTTCTCGTCTACGACCCAAACACCTGAACCAAACATTATTAAAACCAATCAAACTGCTTGATTTCGGCTCTATTCCATTGGAATTGAATGATATGTTGGGTTGCAGGCGCCTTTATTTTTTTGTTTGTTACGTGCTAGTCTTGTTAACTAACTAATATAATGCAATGCGCCGCGGTGTTCCGGTTATCACTTTTCTTTGTTGAATTTTAACGTGACCCACATTTACTATGTAAGAATTTCAGTGTACCCGACTTCACCGTATTTAATTATCAAGTATTTTATGCAGTCTTTATATTCATGTACGCGGCATTCCTCAACTCAAAATGTTGCAATTATTATCAACTATAAAACTTCTACAAGATAATTTTATCTATAACAGCATGCACATCTACCAGGTATATTGCATCTTATGGATTTGCCTTTTACCTACTGAAATTAGTCTCAATGCATCATCATATTACTGACTACGATACTCTTCTCACAAATAGATAATGCATAATTTTTTTTTTGCCATCAGATGTCAACAAACAACACAAGGCGATAGTCGCAGGCATGCAGGCAGGGGTCGAAAGCTTAGAGGCTCAGGTGGGATAGCCTCGTCGTGATGTGGGTGCGAGTGGCGAGGGCGCTTCGGGCACTGCGCCGCGCAGCATTGCTTCTGCCACTGGTGCTCACTGCACTGGCGCTGCTGCTGCTGCCGCGCCCCCCACCCCTCGCGCCCTCGCCGAGAAGCCCCTCGCCTACCACGCCACCGAAGGACGATGTGCATCTACAGAGACTACAGGTAATTTGACTTAGCGTTAACTCACGGCAGCAAAAATTAGAAAACCGAATTCTTCAAACGTGTACCCTTACCGAAAGCTACAAAAAAATCCGTGGTTCTGGACCCAGGTTTACCTCGTGCACAGTGCCGGATTAAGACCATTTGATGCCCTAAGCAATCACACCTGTGGTGCCCCCTAACCTCCCCCTCCCCATACTTCCCCACCCTACGTCTTACGACCGAGTTTTTGTAGGCCCGATAATTTGCCCACGGTGTTATTTCATACTATTTCTGACCGTTTTTTTGTAGGACGTGTGCGTTAGAGCATACATTTCCGAAAGATCTATTTTTCTTCTACAAGAAATCAGTCACCGATCGAACGTAGGCCAGTTATCCATGAATAAACTACGAACCTTAAGGGAAGGGGTGTTTAAGAATGTTTCGCTTGCGCTACTCTCGGCAAGAGGAGGGCATTAGGAAAAAGAGGATATTATCACATATCATCTCAGGCCGCTGCCACTTTGATGTGATTTGAGCCTAAGGCTCAAATCTTCTTTATTGCGTTTAAAATGATAGAAGAGAATTGCCTCGCAAAACTTTTATTTTATCGTGTAATTGCACAGTTTTCACCAAAAACTAGGTACTCAATAGAGCGGCACTCAGCGCTTCCTTGAACCTGGCGCTCAAGATATCGCGAATTCAACGTAACTCTGATTACCTACTATAGGTACTCTGATGTGACCCAGCCTACATTACTCTATGTAACAAGGTATAATACAAAAATTACATTTATTCAAGGTACTGAAATGAAAAGCAATAAAATTAGACCACCTGCTTATTCAATATTATTACAAACATCCAACCTATCATCATCAATACAAATAAATAAAATTGAAGTGTCTATTTTTAATGTTAAAATAACAATGTTTTTTTCAGCTGGTATGGTTATTTGCACGATATCTATGCCTTAAATATAGTTTTTAAAATTTTTGTCTGTCTGTATCGGCTAATATTCTAAACGGCTGAACCGATATTGATAAAATTTTAGATGCAGGTAACTGACTACAAGGCGCGTAACATAGGCTACTTTTTATTGATGTACAGTGGGCCAAGCAATTAGGTATGCAGGGCAAAAACTTCTATACCATAGTGCAAACTGACTGCTATAGATATGTATGTGTGAATTACATATGTAATAAGTGTAATATACCCACTATTTAGATATGTAACTCACTTATCTATAACTGGTGTAGTAAGTCTTTACTATGAATTAGAAGTTTTTGCCCTGCATAGCTAACTCGTTGGCTCACTGTACCTACCACACAGACGAAACCGCGGAAGAAAGTTAGTTTGTTTGTTTGGTAGCGCTAATCTCGGGAACTAAAAGTCGGATTTTATTCATTCTTTTTGTATTTGATAGTCTTACTATGAACAAATGTTCTTCAATATTTAACATTATGCTGAACTCAACGGGAGCGGAGCAGTACCTAAGGCTTAACGCGGGTCAAAGCGCGGGAGCAGCTACTGCTTTATACAACGACTTCCACGCGGACAAAGTCGCGGGCAACAGCCTATATTTCTTTTGTTTCTTTTTAGAATAGTTTTTGTACTTAGTTTTGTGCTTTAGTTATACTCTGTTCCAAATTTAGTATTTAATTGGAGCAGAGTATAGATTAAGTTTATAATTTTTTTATTTCGAATTTTAATCAAGTTAGCACTTTTTTTTTGTTTCTAATGGAATCTATTCTAATACCTTACAGCTACTTAACAAAGAAAATATTTAAATACAATACCTCTGCAATACACCCTCAAATACAATACCTATTCTACCTTGGCCTAATAGCTGCAGCCATTTCTCCTTTGTAACATATTGATTTCGTAGGTGTGCTTAAACAAGTCTTTATTTAACATCAACAAAACAGAACTCTTGAGCCGCCAGCGCGCCAAAATCCCTTCAGCAGCTCAATAGTGACTCGGCTTCGTACCTATTGTTTACGTAAGTAAATAAATGAAATGTCTTAGCTACCTATCCTAAGAAATTTTGGATAAATTAAAAAAAAGATTTAAAATTTACGTATTAGGTACTTACCTACGTACTAATTGACGAAAAGAATTCCAATTACCTAATTTCAATAAATTTTCGAGTTTGTCGACAGACAGGCACAACACTGTACACACAGTCTCTCACAGACGCAGACGCAGAGTCAGAGTCACACCGCACTTTATAAACTAAACTTATAGATTAATAACTATGAATAAATACTGAATTAATTATTAATTTCCTAATTATCGAAATACAAACTTCGGCATCAAATAGCTGAAGCTGAACTGAATAAACAAAACGTTCATTCATTGGTCACTGCGCGGGGGCACGGCAAAGGTAGTGATTGGCTGGCTGATGGAATCGGGACTCGGGATTCAAAATTCAAATTTCCGAGTGTTGCCGACGCGAAGCGACGATACACGAGCGTGTCGCTCGTGTAGCGGGATATTTACCTCAAAAGTGCGCGAATTTTCAAACAGCGCGGTGCCGCCCGCGTTTTTGTTGCGGGCATAATTTTATGTTCGAATGTGCCAGATTTTTTTTTCTTGGTAGGTACTTTTCTGTTTCTGGTGTAGTGCCCCCCAAGACGTGATGCCCTAAGCAAGTGCTTATTTTGCTTACAGGCTAATCCGGCTCTGCTCGTGCAGATGGAAGTGGCGAAAGGCCATAGCAGACTTGGCCATTCCCATCAGCAATGTTTGATTTTATAGGTCGCATCTGAAATGAATACTGAATCCAATTTACTAAGTTTTTGTTACCTAATGACTTATATCAAATACCTACTATTAAACACGAACAAACATCCTTATAATTTACATTTTTGCTTGAAAAGACATCGACGCGATCACTTCCGATCGTTGCTTTATTTTTATGTAAAATCTTTATTTACGTCATCTAATCCTTTTCCACGCTTCTATGAACATACTAACTTAAAAGTCGTATCATTGCTCAGCGTAATTTTTTTTACAAAATAGTAATTTCTATTAACTAGGTACTTTAGTATAATTTGTAATATGGTCGCTAACAGCCAACTGCGACCCGCGGGATTTATGGAGATGACCTATTATAGCGCTATAATTGCTAAGTTTACTGTTACTTTTCATGAATTCTCATAACATCGCACTACCGGGATTCCGGGAAGGAACCGAATCTAAACGGATATTCACACGGCTCTATTGGTAATAGTTTGTCAACAATAGAGGATAAAATGCGTACTAAATGCAACAAAAGTAGCTGAACGCTTAAAAGTTTTCGAAGTTCTATTCAACCCACATTTTTTGCATTAAAAATAGCCACTATATAAAATAACCCATATTATTATCGATTACTATTAGTTTTTATTCATCCAATCGATTTTGATTTATTTTTTTGTGTAGCTACTTCTGTTGCTGACTTTTCTTCGAATTAGCTATCTACAAAATATTTTGTTCGACTGATTTTATTTAATTATAGGTTGAATTTATATCTACAGCACGGATAACACTTATAAATTATACGAAGTTATATTGGCAATATTTTATATCTATCTTATATGATAAACTCTTGATTCGAAATCAATCAAATTGTCGTTATCTACTGATAGCTGAACATGAAACGTGCCAATGGTAAATTCCATTACTTCAGCAATAGATAGGGATCTAGGCCACCTAGGTAGGTACTAACTTAAATTACACAGAAAAAGCGAAGCCTTATTTAAATTAAACCATTATTGGCACTCCATTATGAGTATTATGACTGTATGATATACTGACATTCCATTCTCCTTGGGATCTAGATATTTTCGATCAGCAGAATATCCTAATCCTAACTAATATTATAAATCCTTAACTATCTGACCTTCTTACGCTTTGATGACTGAACCGATTCTGATGAAATTTGGTATGGACATAGTTTAAAACCGAGGGAAGGACATAGGGTATATAGAAGTACCACGCGGGCAGAACCTAGCTTTAAATTAGGCTCAGGCCTTTGTAAAGTTACTTTTTCTTTTTTTGTGTCTAACTCAATAACTCAAGCAAAATGTTTAACCAAAAAGGTTTAATATAAACTTGCATGGTTCGCGTTAAGTAACGATTACTATACCTTAACTTCTACATTAATAGGTATACTATCACTTGCAAGATTATGAAACCATAAGTATTTTTCAGAATGCCATCGTGACGGACCCGGACTACGCAGCAGAGCATGACGGAGGCGGTGATGAGATTTCCCGGCGGCTGTGGTTCATGCGCGGCGGAGAACAGCGTCCCTGGCAAAGCGACCCACACGCTAAGCTGTTTCCTGAAGATGCTCCGGGAGATGATAGGTTAGTGTTGATTATTATATAGGTATTTTAAAGCCTATATTCTGTATAATGGGCTCCTCCCAATTTACAGCAAAAGAAATCGGACCTGTTAGGAATTGAGCTTGATCTTTCATTCACCACTCGAAGCCGGCTAAGCTCCTTAGGTAATTATGTGTTACTTGAAGACGACGGTTCGAAAAAATCACATCACAAGGATAATAATACTGGTAACATTTCCACCTGTCCATTTTCTATACAGAATCTGTAACTTTATAAATCTGCACGCCATCATAAAAATAGATTTAATTTATTATTGCATACTCCATGTTAAATTATATCTGGAATTTTCATAAAATTTGTTTCTTTTCACAGAGTCGTCCAGCAACTAATGTATACGTTACCCAAAGACGAAGATGTCCCCGTTAAGAAGATACTCCTGGCAAACGGTTATGGAGCGTGGGGCGTGTCCGGCGGCAGGACAGAGTTTGTCCGGAACAAATGCCCAGTGGACCGGTGTAGTCTCTCAGCGGATTTAAGGGAGGCCAGCAACGCTGATGCGATTATTTACAAAGATCACCATACTATTTTGAATATAAACCGTCACCCTAATCAGGTTAGTATTTAACTATTTTCATGAAAAAGTTGTCATTTATTTATTTATCATATGGAAAACTTACAGCTAGTATAACTTAAATAATAACTTAAATAATTCTCATGTTCAAGATCATCTTTTAAGGCCGTTAAATAAATTTAATAAGCAATTAAATTTGGGGCAGTCTTAGATTCATTTATTTAAATTTTACACCTATTCTTTTTCAACTTATTTCAATTTATCTGACAATGGATACTAAAATCAAAATTTTTCGATTGATCGTCGGGCGGTGCGTAAAACATTGCATTGGCCAGACATCTGTCGCCTTTGCGTCATGTACTTACTCGAGAAAGAATATGAAGTAGTAATAGAATGGTCTGAATGAATTAAATTACACGTTAGAATGCACTTGCACCCAATGCCGCAGAGGTCATGAGAAAACGTTCCGTAGGTAGGTAGTAGGGCGAGTGTGATGGCTGCGTAGAACGCAATTATTTTTTTACCATTTGTGTATGTGTATGATAGGTACAGATTAATCATGGTTCTCCATTTCAGATCTGGATTCTATATTACCTAGAGTGTCCGTACCACACAGCTTCTCTACGTCCAACCTCACTAGACGTCTTCAACTGGACGTCTACCTACCGTCGCGACTCCGACATCGTGGCGCCCTACGAACGATGGGTCTACTACGATCCACTCGTTACTGAGAAAGATCTCGATAGGAATTATGCAGCAAATAAGACTAAAAAGGTTTGTATATTGCATCACTGAAGCCAAGGTTTACATTTTGTCAGTGGAATGGACTGTTTACAAAACAAGTCACTTCCAAGACTCGCAGATTTGAGGAACATTGACACACAGCGTGTTTGCATGAGAAACATCGAGCTACTTATGTTGTACGTATTAAATCAATTGTTTAGTTTTAAGTATTTATTTCAGTTCGTAATTTATATATATATATTTTGTCCCCCTGAATAACAATATAATCTATTTGGTTTTTCTTAATAAACAAAGTAAAAACCACTATCGTATTGTAAATAGAGATCTAAACTAATAATATATCTACATACCAGATAGTGTGTATTGTGCAAATGTTGGTGTCCCTAGTTCCTGTTGAAATGTTCATACAGTATTATCTAAATATTTATTTTATTTTTCTCTTGACCAGGTGGCGTGGTTCGTCTCCAACTGCCATGCCAGGAACCGTCGCCTGCAATTCGCCCGTCAACTCAGCAAATTCATTCAGGTGGACATCTACGGCGCCTGCGGCTCGCACCATTGTCCCCGCACCGACCCCAACTGTCTAGAGATGTTAGACAGAGAGTACAAGTTCTACCTCGCATTCGAAAACTCCAATTGTCGCGATTATATCACTGAGAAATTCTTTGTCAATGGACTGCAGTAAGTAAAACTGTTATCGTCAAATTTCTATTTTGCCATATTAACTTTCATGTGGCATTTACGATGTTCAATGTTGGATACTGCTGCTGGTCCTGGCAAAAATAACATTAGCATATCTAGAAGTGAGATGATGCGAAGGGAGTAATATGAAGCTAAGGAAATAAACTCGCCCAAGTCTCAAAACATAAAAAGAGGATCCTTCTAAAAGTAGGTACAGCAGGGCAAAGATGTAGAGTTAATCTTGGATACCTTAAACTTGGCTTCTTGGCAGACAAATTTGCAGCAAAAGTTTTGTTGGAATAACCATAAAGTCGAAGAGGCATTAACATCACTGTCAATGTATCTTGTTTGTTATTCAAAGTGGCTTTCTTTTCTCAGACACAACGTACTGCCAATAGTGATGGGTGCTCGTGCGTCGGAGTACGCAGCTGCGGCGCCGCACAACGCGTACGTGCATGTGGAAGAGTTCGCTTCGGCCGAGGAACTCGCCACCTACCTCAAGCGTCTCGATGAAGACGACAATCTCTATAACTCCTACTTCAAGTGGAAGGTAAGAAAACATTTTTTTCTTTAGAGAAACTACGAATGCTTTAGTATTGCTTTCATTTCTATCTTGGAGGTTTATAGGAATGAAGTTATCCTTTTAGTGCTATAAACGAATTCTCGTAACGTATTCAGTGCGTTACCCCGAATTTCTATATTAGTCAGAATAAAATTTTTATGTTCGCTTTTATCGAAATGCCGGCTCTATTTTTAACCGTCAAAGTTACAATTTAGTAAATATGTGTATATTATTATTTTGCAGTAACTTTGATCTTAAAATTTTCGATCCTTGCCAGGATCTACCTATTTTGTGATCACGGAAACACTGGATGCAGTCTTTCAGAGAAATTATAGTAAATTTTTAAAAATAATTTAAAGATAACCATTGGTAAGAATAAAATAAATTTTCAGGGTACAGGCGAGTTCATAAACACCTACTTCTTCTGCCGCGTGTGCGCGATGGTGCACGCGAACGAGCGTCGCCAGCGCAGCGCGCACTACAGCGACGTGCAGGCGTGGTGGCGCAACGGCGCCTGCACGCGCTCCTCGTGGAGAGGCCTCGATGCTCGCGAGAACGGCTAGCGAAACGAATATTCGCTTTTTCATACGTTACGACTGAGTTTTAGAGGCATTTCTTTGCCGCGTTCGACATACGACGAATATTATCGAGTTACATTCGCCAAGCTGATTTGGACATTCATACGATGGCTTGAGATTCAATTACAATTAGATCACCGTGAAACAGACTGTTACGACATAGTATAAGATAGTAGGTGTACTTTCCCATACTTAGGCATATCACACAGCTCAAGCAACGACATTAAGCTATGTAAAGATTAAATATTCTCGCAATTTATTTGCGATGCAAGTGAGAGTGCGTGTCTATTATCTTATACTACTACATACCTACATGATCCTCGGGGTGAGAAAAGTAATAATTATCGAGATATCAAAACAAGCTCGTTTATTCAGCCGTGCGTTAATAACCCCGAGGATCATAGAAGTTTCATCACAGTTTCAACGGTAATAAACCTTGGCGAGAACAGTTTGCTCTGCAGTCGAGGTGTTTCACTGTGTACGCGCCTCATTCTGGCGAATACGTGTACCACGTTACGACTCGAAAATTGTAATCGCGTCCATTAATTCATAGCGTACAGCGCTTTTGTTAAATGATTGTTAGATTGCCCGTGTTCGGTATTCGGATTCTTTCACTCGCAGTATTTTTGTAACGCAGACTAGGAAGGCGTTGGTCCGCGGTCTATCAGTCCACTGGCGACGGATGGCGTCCGGTGAAATTATATAAATGCCTACTATTAGATCTTATTTGCACTCGTTATGATCTTTAGTTGAATAATGGCAGTAAGATCCTTTAGTATGGTTCTAGACGAGAAAGCAACCTGCATGTATCGATCGCATGTATCGATATCACCGCACGTCGTCAGTCACCAGTGGCAGCTAAGATAGGCCACGGACTTATTATTAAAAGAAAAATTAACATTGGCGCCCAACGTGGGCCTGGCGCCCTAATCTATGTGAACGAGATTTATCTTTTTTTTCGGATTCTTTAAAGTAAAAGCCATAGTGAAAACGCTTTTGCATTTAGTGAAACTGAATTAATGTTAGAAACATGTGAATTGTCCGTTGTTACTCTTTACGTCAAACATTCCAGTATAATTTTGCATTTTAGTCAAAGTTATTGTTTTTTTATGAATTTTATTAGATTGTAAGTGTTTGTTTATTTTAAATTTAAATCGATTTAAAATGTGATTTTGTGACTTGTTCCATATTTATAACGACTGTTTTTGCTTTGTATGCATTTACTTTAATAGACACCTACTGTTTTTATATGTATGGCCAGGAGCATTACAGTAATACTATCTTATTATTTTTGCTGGCGTCTTACAAGTAGAAATCAGATGTAAAATTTAGATTGACGCTGATATTTTTGGCGAACTGTTCAGTATTACATTTATGCCCTTGGCTGTACTTTTGATTTATACGTTTTTTGTATTCTTCAAACTATTTTCATCTTACTGTTGATAATTTATTATGTAAGTTGGTTATCACCTCTGCGTATCTGATTCCATCTGTTTTTATATGCCTTACTTATAATTTCGAAAATATTATCTTCTTCTGCAGACATCTTATCTAGGTATTCCAGTTCTTAATACAACATTCAGGGCTATCCGATATTGTGGTTTGCCGCTAGAATATTGTCATGTTCCGGTTCCTTCTTCTTTGTAAAACAAGATTTGACTTGGGGCTTGCTTGGAACGCAATTGTAAGTTATTGGTATGTTGTGGTATGATCACAGTATTATTATGCATAACGGGTTATGAAGTAATATATCTTTAGCACCTTCTACTTTGCATGAAGATGCGGTAGCAAACGTGTACTAATTTGGGACATAAGGTTCTTATCCATGTTTATTTGACTATGTCAAATGATGCGATCCAACCAGCCCTTAAACTAACCAACCAAATGATTTTGCGCTACATCGGAATAATGCATGATCGTGTCCTTGCAGACACATCTTAAGTTAGGTATTTATGTACTTAAATTGTCTAAACTTGAAGTGAGTCTAGTCATGAAGCCATTAAAAGCACAAATACCAAAAATCTTGTATTTTACGCACATTTTGCACAAAGCGATATTTTACTATATAAAAGTCTGCATTTTTACTTCTTAAAGAGGTTTTGAATTTTTATTAATGTGTATATTGTGTACTGTTGGTTGCAGTTAATTAATTAATGAAAGAATATTTACAGTTTATTAATATTATATTTGCTAGTATTATTTGTTTTGTATGATAATTTTGTTGTGTTGTGTTAAATCTTATCAATAAGTATCATGTTATTTCGTGAAGTAGGGTTTTAGATAATAAAATTTAGAAGGAATGGTTTCTACGTCGACAATTGAAACAAAATAGGCGACAGCTGTAATTAATTTGTTATGATGTCCTTACTTCAAAGATAAGCATGCTTTAAAATCTATGACTATAGACTTCAGTCTATAGTCATAGATTCAGATAGAAAACTTCAGATTAGCCAAAATCATCTATAATTCATTATACATGATTTTGGCTAATCTGAAGTTAGGAACACCATAGGTTTGTTTTTAAAATGCAAAACTAAAATTCAAATCATACTTGCATCCTAAAATTTGCTATCCCACTATTTTCTACTTTAAAGTACTAATAAAAATAAAATTCATATGAAAAAAAAACCAAAATAATAACATTTATTTATAGCAGTATATATTTACATACTGCCATAAATAAATGTTATTATTTTTGGGACTTCAAGCTAAGCCTATTGAGCAAAGCTGCAAACATGCTGATATCTTTATTTGGTTTTAAACTGTTTCTGCCTTATTCATGGTGTCCTATAATTAATCGATAGTCCTTTACCTGCAGGTAGAGAGTATCACACCTGATTGGAAAATGAAAATTTGTTAAAGAAAAATATCATGGATTTTTAAATGTCGAAAATTGACAAATTTTGTACAAAATAGCCACGACATACCTTCGCCCACTCTTTTCGAAGTTCATAAATTTTGCTATTTTTCAAGTCGGTTTATGAAATTCATCTCTTGAATAGATGCACTATCAAATGTACTACCTCATTATTGTACAATGATTTCACTGAAAAAAGTACAAAGCTTAATAACAGACTAGAAACAATCCAAGATTTTATAAACATGATGTCGAAAAGAATGGACAAAGGTGGCTTTATTATTAAAATCTGAAAATGTTCCATATTTAAAAATATGTGATACTTATTTCAACAAATTTTTCATTTTCTAATCAGGTGTGATGCTCCCAAACTTCAAGTAAAGGATTATCGATTAATTATGGGACACCCAGTATATAGATTGGATTATGCAACATACTATTATGTATTATTCTCTATAGAGGCCTAAAATTACCACCTTTGCTAAGATCATTTTCACTGTCAGTAATGTGTTCTACAACTCAGCAACTTACATGAAGTCTTGAATACAATAATATTCATACAGCTATGCTACAAACTAAATGACGTCAAATTATATACACAAATCATTGTTAAAATAAGAAATATGTTACAACTGAAATTTATGTTATCCAATGACACTAAAAATATTGTAGAACATAATATATTTGTTATTAATTCTCTGATACATTCCATGTCTAATTATGTACCTAAAGGGTAAATTATGTATATATATTATACATAAATGATGTATGTAGGTAAATATTGTGTAGACAATTTACAATGATTAATGTGGAAAAGGATGTTAAAGTAAGATTCAATGTCATACATTTATGTGTATACTTGAACATGTCCTTAGGAATGCATTTATAAAGATGTTAAAACCTAAACAATTATTTAAGTAAACTGCAAGTATGTGACACCAATTAAATTATGTACATAATGTTATCAATAAAATATTTGTTTATCATGTATTATGAAAGTGCCACTTGTTAAACAAAAAACAAAATGTTTTGTAGACAAACTTGGCAATGGCCTTCATTCAAATTGTTGTGATTAAATGAAATGAATTAAATGCTTATTAAGCCACTGACATGACACCTAGTGATCATCTCACAAGTGAAATAAATAATAATTCAAGTATATTGTTTTATTTATATAACATTTATTTTTATATCAACCATAACCAAAGTCAACAGGACTGGTATACCCCAACGCACAATGCCTAAAATATTCATCACATTGAGGACACATTTACATCTAGCAGAACTCCTACTGGCAGGCATCCATCCCAAAATCATCTAAAGCAGTTTCATAAATAATAATTCCTTTTATATGACCTTATACTACGGTTAAACTTTATTTATTTTAAATATTTTATCTAGGAACTTACACATAATCTATGAAGGCTTCAAGGGATTAAGATAAGTTTTCAACATCTTTATATTCTTGAGATTAGTCTGCAGTTGGAGTTGAACATTAACACATTCAACAACAAAGTTGATGGCATTTTGGAATATACTTTGTGCTTTATGCATATTCTGTGGCACTAGGACACCAAACCATCGAACAGGATTCACTGTATTCTCTGCATCATTGTCGATGACCTTCAGCTGCTTTACCCCATCTTCCTCAGTAGTTTCACATATTGTAGATGCTGAGAAATCTGAACTGCTCTCGGTAGGTAGTCTTGCTGTACTCACCGAACTCTGACCCATGATATATCGAGACTTGGCCAAGTTTATACTGCCATTGTTGATACTTGATTCTATGTTTAATTCACAGCGCATTTTTTCTTCCATCAAGTGCAATTGCTTAAGAACCATTTTATCTAATAATGCCGATGCAACGGCTACGGATGGAAGATCTGCGTACAATAAAAAAAGAGTATTATTTTAAATTTTTGTTAATAAAGCAGCATTAAGCAAAATTTTAGACGTTTATTTTATTTACCTCGTTCTTGTCCGGCCATAATACTTTTTATTATGTTGAATTTATTAGAGATTGCCAAGTTTATAAGTATTTTTATTTAAAAAATCTTGCAAGAACAGCAGACCGATATCCCGTGACTTTGACTAAACAAAACTGGCAGGACTGACATAAGTGACACTTCTTGACAGACGCTTATGTATTATGTATGGCAGCACTGTCTGTGGTATATACACCATAGATAGACAACTTTGTCTTTTCTCTAGATTGAACGTGCAAATGGACTCAAGTAATGTTCTTTTTTAACACTGCACAGTGGTAAATATTCAAAAAACAAACACTATAATTGCAGATTGGCTTGAAAACGAATGTTTGACGATTCAAACTGAATAATTTTAACGCCAAGCGAATGGCCTAAATATTGTGCGAGTTGCGTCAGAGAGTGCATACGTTTTAACTTAGTGAATGGTCATTCACTACGTTAAAGCGTTAAAAACCATTTATATCCTGAGCCAACATTTTTTTTACAACATGTTCATGGTCTTTCTAAAAGAAAGCATAATACTTCTTTGCCAGGGCCGAGCCCAATGCCATAGCTAGAAGGTGGGTGGCGGGGCGGCCTGCCGCAGGTGTCATCAACTCGAATCGTCGTCGCAAGGGTCGTGGCTAAGTCTGACTTCAGGCAAGGTCACTTCTTAGTTTTAAAATAAAACGGTGCCTGTGGCTCTCTTTGACTCTTGGCTTTTAAAGAGAATATTATAAAATCGACATCTGTGGCGCTACATAACCCTTGCAGCCTTAGTGCGAAGAAGCGTCGTTTCTAAGTTTTTAAAGAAAATATGAACTCGGTGCTATCTGGCATTTAAAGAGAATATTTATCAAAACTTCAGTGCCCGCCGGGCTCTCTAACTCTTAGTGCCAATTCACACTAGATCAGCTGTGACGTGTCAATAAGTTTGTGTCTTATTATTTTAAATGTATCTTTATTATTATTAAGTACCTACTGTACCGCTTAAGGAACATGACATCACCGGAGTGCTCGCGGGCAGCCACGCTACCTTTAAATTTTATACATTATACTGTGCTTGACATTGAAACTGCGCACTTCGCCGCTGCTGATTTATCTTTGAAAGGCAATATCTAAAAAGATGGCCCTTTCGGCGCTGCCTGACTCATGGCGCGATGGCTTGAGGGAGCAATTTTTAATCCAGTTACAGTTTTATACACACCTGTATATTAGAAAACAAAATATAAATTTTAGTGACGTGATTTGGGAATCACAAGTGTTAAAGTTATAGCTAGAACTTAAAAGGAAGAAGTTTTAATACAGAATTTATTGTTTTTCAGCCACAGTGGTTTGCATTAAAACTGCCTGCTCCTCAGCTTGCGGGCCACCTTGTCCTTCCATGCCTATACGGGCTTAAATTACACTATATGTTTTTAAACTTTCGTGGTTTGAGAACATTTTTCAAAAATTTGACAACGGGTCTAAATCGCGTAATTATTATAAAGGTAAATAAAGTGAGAGTCGGCTCGTGACCAAGAATGATGCAAGTCATTCGAAACGTCGAGCATAGGTATTTATTTACCTTTATAATAATTAAATTACACTCTAGGAGTAAGGCAAACAGGAATGGGTGGAGTAGGTTTAGCAGCAATTTGTTTCTGTCTTCTTCATCATGATCATTGTCATGGTCATTGACACTGTCGTTGTCAGTGTCATTGTTTTATTTATCTGAGTAAGAAAATATTTATTAATTGGCAAATTACATTTGCTCACAAACCTATTATTTTGCTGACGTATATTTTATTTTGCTGACGAAAAAATATTATTTCGACTAATAAACTATGTTTGCTGTCAAATCTATTATTTTGCTGATGGATCTATTAATGAGTTTTGCAGGAAAAAAATAGTTTACTATAT
Organism: Hypena proboscidalis; assembly: GCA_905147285.1. Lineage (NCBI taxonomy): Eukaryota > Metazoa > Arthropoda > Insecta > Lepidoptera > Erebidae > Hypena > Hypena proboscidalis. The sequence continues at coordinate 8,419,089 of LR990147.1, forward strand.
TTAATAAGTCGGTGCCCTGATTCTTGTCAGCCAAAACGCTTTAAAGGGCAGATTTTTAGTTTTCATATTCAGTAGGGGGTCGCCAAAATTTGATCTCGCGCCAGTGAAAATCTGGCCCCGGGCTTGCTCTGGTCTTTGTACATCTTCACCTTGGATGAATCTACGATCTTCACAATATCTTATTTATAGAGTCAATTTTTTTTTTAATTTCCCTTCACTTTGGCACATTTTGTTGAGTTTTGTTTTTACTTATCAAGCATTTATCAAGGTACATATTTATGTAGTCTATGGGTACATAAAGTATAGTAGGTACTTCTTTTACTATGGTATTTACTTGTCTTTTTTTATCTGAACCACTGTGTGACATCGACGCCATCTTCTTTTAGGATTCGTTCATCTGTTGTGTGGGAATATTCGTTGATTTTAACTGAAAATAAAAACCAAGTTAGTGCAGTTATTATTAGAAGCGTTCTTAAAATAACATCGGATGATGTCGGACAAAAAGCGTCTATTGAATGATCTCAGAGTTATAGACTTGCGTGCGGAGTTGGAAAAGCGAAATCTAGATAAGAGCGGCGTTCGCGGTGTGCTCATACAACGTTTATCTAAGGTAACCTAATGACGTGTAGGTAATACGTGTGTTCTTTAAATTAGACGTAAAACCAATACTTTATTTATTTTCTAGCATTTGGAGGAGGAAGGATTAGATCCAACGACCTTTAAATTTGATTTAAGTGGTACAGAACCTAAAACCCCTGCTAAAAGGACAAGGCGATCTGAGAGTACGATCGAAGAGTCTGAAGACACTCCGGCCATGGAGGATATGATTGTACAGGACGACGCCGGGGAAGAAGAAGATAGTGAACGGGCACAGAAAAAAGACACATCTACTAAGTCCGCTCAAAACGATATGGATGTGGACGAGAAAGAAAAAACAAGCAGGAAACGAGAGCTTAAAGATGAAACTGAAGCAGTAGAGTCTAAAAAACCACATATTGAAAAGGAAGCGGAAGATCCAAAGATAGAAAACAATACTGATGCAGAGGATAGCATAAACTTGGATATTGGTGATGATGAACTTCTCAATGAAGAGGTACGTTTCTATTTCTTCAGTGTTACCGTAAAACTGCCTTCAGGTAAATCTAAAGTCACCAATGGCTTTATGATGGAAGTAGACTAGAGGAGACAATAAAGTTGATTGCATTTACATCACTAGTCACTAGATTTATGTGTAGATAAAGTTAAATTTATCTTAAATATAATGGTGTTACAATGTGTATTTTATTATTTTAATTGTCAAAATATTTCTAACATCTCAATTGAACTGTGGCATACTTTATTTAGATAAACTATGTCAAAATTTCTCTGGCTTCTATATTATTAATAGTTCCATCCATCCACACTGGATTTGCGCCAAGTATGCGCTAATGCAGTAATATTGACATCAGATATGATGTTTTACTAACAACTGTTATTTTATCTTTTGCAGGCTGACAGTAATACTAAAGTTATGAAGAAAGGTAAGCTTTGCATAAAATCCCTTGATAAATTTCAGATTAGTCAAAGATGCCAGAAGCAAACCTGTAATTATATGTTTCAACTAGTATATTACATGCATCTAATTAAAACTTTATAGTAACAAAATAGTTAAAATATACAAAACAACATATATGACCTACAAAATTGTGCTACATCAATGTTTAATATCTGTGTCGTAATTTAATCAATAGTATTTTAGTTCAAATTTGTGAGCTTATATAGATGATATTGAAGGTGTTCTCATGGCAGCACAGGGAGCAGGTGTTGGGCTACAACTAGCTTTACAATAAAGCAACATTGCTTGTGGGTTGGTGTCTATGTGATCTAATCAATCATAAGCCTAGCTAATTTACAATGATTGACACTAAAATCAGAGACATTGAAACTGTTGCGGTAATCAAGAGTGGAGAATCATTTACACAAGAAGAAAAATGAATTCGAGATCTGCGAGCACACAACTAGGAAAAGCTGCAAAGACAAAAAATACAGAAAGAGGACAGCAGATGTTGCTTCATGCCTCATGATCACCCTTGAAACAAGCTCACAGTAAGGTGGCTTCATTATGGTGTGTGTGTAATTTAAGTCCCAGGCCATTTCCAGTCGCTACAGCACTTCATGTCCTACAGTTATGTTTGCTTTACTATGGACTTAGTGGCTCATAGCTGCTATCCTGCTCCATATCCAGAAGGTGGTGCTAATGTCGAATCAAGTTTTCAGGTCAGGAATTGTTGAATTTACATCATGCAAGCTTGAAAATTCACGTGGAATGTATCAACACGGGGGCAGACTCGGAAGAGGCAGGGTGGGCCGCTCCCGAGTATCGGCGAGCGACCTGCGCTGACTCAGCTGATAATACGACTGACATAGATGAGGCGGCTCCGGAGGACGACGACGCAGCGGAGCGAGCCGACGACAATTCTGCGGCGACGGACTCCGCGGCGAACGGCGACGGCGAGCCTGCTGACACCCAACAAGTAACCAACGAAGCCCCCGCCACTAGGTTGGTGACCGTCGAACGGCGATGACGACGCTCGCGTGCATCTTTAACTACTCCGATAATTCCGACATTCGATAGTCTCTTTCGTTATCACTACAAAGTTTTGCACCAATTGAATCGGACTCCAGGCGGCTCTATGGAAGCGAAAGTTGCTATGCGAGGACAACATTCACTCGGACTATTTATAACCTTATCACTGGCTTCCTGACATCAATGCGAGTGCCCTCAACAGCCAGCTTATAGAAGATCGTCGGGCTTCGACCGCTAGACGACGCCTCGGGCCTCTGCACGTCGTGTGACTGCGAGACATCTTGAGCTGCAGGGTGAAGGTGCCGTTCCAGTCTTGATGAAATGCAGTGGAGTAGTGGTGCAAAACTTTGTAGATGATTAAGTGCTACTACAACATTTCTAAAATTCTCTAAGTCATCAAAACGCACAATCTATGGGACATGTGCTTATATTTTCGTTTAAATTTTGATCCTCACTGAATGTATTTACAAATTTATACCATGCTCTATTTTGCTTGATTGTTAAATAATTAATTGTTAATTTTTTCAGCAATGAGGGTGATAAAATTGACAAGGAACCAAATGGCAAGTGTTTTGATATTTTTTTAGTAGTATGCACATCAAGCAACTAATATAATATAAAAATACGTCATAGATTAATATTTAAATATTTCGGTGTTCTTTTCGTAGATGAAAAAGAGAAGGAAGGTGACTGTGAAAAGAAGGAAAAGAAAGATGATGGTAAAGAAGGAGGTGCCAGGAACCTGTGGGTTAGTGGATTATCAGGTGACACGCGCGCTAAGGACCTAAAGCAGCTCTGCAGCAAACATGGAAAAGTAAGAGACTACATAATTTTTTGTAACCAAAAACATTGTTATATAGATTCTACCTTATATTTAACGGCAATGTGGGTTTATACAAACATCCACCAAACTTGCTTGGCAGTGGGACTTGTAAGTACTGCCCAAAATTATAATTATATAATCGAATGCTTTTTACTGTGTTAAATGTGTTTTTGTTGGAAACAGCATGGTCCTGTTAGTGGTAACCATTGCCAAGAAGTAAGCCAAACAATTATCCAAAAGTGCCAGATAATCATTTAAAAAAAAACAAGCTTAAGTCAGTTTCTGAGGTTCCGGATCGTTCTAATTCAACTCATAAAATATAATCTGACCAAATTTAAAAGTGACACAAGTTACACTTAAAAAAACAACACAGCTAACACTTTAATTTATGTGTGTAATACTTATCCTGCCAGCTGTAAAAGGGGCTAAATATAGTATAAATTTAATAGATACATTGTCATTATAGGTAATTGGTGCTAAAGTAGTAACCAACGCTCGAACGCCGGGCTCCCGTTGCTATGGATACGTCACCATGGCCAGTGCTCAGGACGCTGAGAGCTGTATCAAAAACCTACACAGGACTGGTAAGCAGAAATTATCTAGTATTTGTTTAAGATAAGTATCCTACTTAAGATAGAAACAAATAGATGAACGTGACGTCACGAAATGACATAACAAACTGTTAAGAAATTTAGTGTCCTGGCAAGAGGCGACCATAGGTGGTTGGTTAAAGCGACTGCCAGGTGCGCAGAAAGTTGCAGGATCAAATCCTGCCAGTCCCATAAATATGTTAATCTAGGCATTGCGATAATTTTCATTAAAATCTATCTTGTAATTTTTCTGATAAGTACAACAAATATTGAGATATTCTCACTAACTGAAAATCATATAAAAATGTATAATATTAGTAGGATTTCAATTGCTTGTTTATCAGTTATCAGATATATATTTATGAACAGTAATGAGTGGGCTGCAATCCAGATCATATTTAGCATGAAATGTATGTTAAATATAAACAAGTCCGGTCTAATTTATTGTGTATGCGATCATACCTATTACTGTTAATGCTGACGCAAATATATATTTAATATAGAATGCAGCAGTTGCTGACAGGATGGGTTGCGCAAACATTTGATATGTGCATTGTTGACAATAATAAAACTGTGCTGGTATGCATGTTACTGATACTGTATGCACTGTATAGAATGTATAGGTTCATGTTATTTACCTTCTTTAAATAATACAACTCTAAAACAATTGTACTAAATGTTTCGTACAAAATAAAGCAAATCACTTTTTTATTCAATTATAAATTTTTATATAATTTTCATTGCAGAATTGCATGGGCGCATGATATCCGTGGAAAAGGCGAAGTCCGAGTCGGAATCATCGTCTCGCCGCCAGCCCTCTGCGCGGTCCGAGCGACGATTTAGCAAGGAACGCAAAGAAGAACCTAAGGAAGTCGAGGTAAGATAATTAATAATAATAATAATAAAGCCTTTATTTTTCCGTTATACAGGTTTTACATTTTAACATTTGTACATCTTACATACTAACAGATCCCTTTCGGGCCTCCTTCAAACTCATCCATTTTTCTCTGTCCTTGGCAATATTTATCTATTCTGGTCCAGCTATTTCTTCGTATATCGTCTGACCATCTTTTCTTTGGTTTTCCCACTCTACGTTTTCCTATTGGCCCCTTCCATGTTGTTCTCAGTGTCCACCTCTTATCTTTATATCTGGCAATAAGTCCCTGCCATTTCCATTTAGATTTCATAGCAAAGTTTAGAGCATCTATGACTTTAGTCTTGCTTCTTATTTTAGTGCTTCAGTCTTTGTATACAGTAGGTAAGATAATTAAAGGTTGATAATATAAATGTAACATTATATTATCGACCTATTACATTATCATTAGGGATTGTTGACATGTTGACATGGTATTTGATCGACACTAGGGCGCTATTATTGAGGTTCAGATGAGAATGTTTCTTATCATTATATTCTTCTTCTAATATTTCGTTTATTTTTCTAATTACAAAGGAATATGAGTTTTTTTTTTTGGGTTTTTAAGTTAACCGAGGTATAACTAAGTAGCTGTTTATTTCTTTTGTTGGTCTTATACCTATATAATAATCTAGTAGCCTGCAAACAAGACTTCAAAGTGTATGTAAGGAGCTTTGTCTACCACCGTAGGAAAAAGGTGCGATTTTATGTATACATGAAAGTTTGTCTTTTACAAGTTTATCTAGCTCACTAACAGCTACGACAGACTCCCGAAGACCAACATGATTTACTTCGAAGATCTAACACAAATAATATAATATTTTTCTTAGGAGGGCAAAGAAAGCGCAGAGAAGTCAATTGAGCTAAAACTGAAAAAGGAAGACGAAATATCTGGCGCAGAGAGCAATAGGTCAACGTCACGCACACGGGAAAAGTCAAATCGTTCTGATAAGGTAAGAGTTTAATCCAATGTTATAAGTAAAACAGTTATTTTCCTAACATTTGAGACATAGTATATTTGTCCGCGGTGTCATAATGGATAATGCCATACGCAAAGCCAAGCGGACTTTCACATATCATTCTTGACTGCACAAGTGTGAGCATTTGATACATGATATAATTCTAATCTTTAATTAAATGCTATGACACGAGACTGTTGGCCCTACTGCAGTACCCAGAATAAAGTAATTCAATTAAAGAGTTACTTTTCATACATTGACTTACAATACCAATAGCACAGAAATCCACTAGATAACAGTGACTTCGATCCACAGCTCATATTTTTGCCCAGCCCCTGTTATTGGTCTTGAACATTAAATTACAAGCATTTTAATGTTTGAAACTTTGTAGGACCGACAAAAGCGTAGCACCAGAAGCCGTGAGCGAAGGAGGTCGCCTCGAGAGGTTCTATCATTTTCTAAGATTTGGGTGAGCATGAACAACGTTTTAGATAGAGCTAAAGCAATTATAGTAGTGGTGATTGGATATCCATCATTTCTCACATTTTGTCTCTGAATGCAACATACAATCAAGTTTCCCATGGGAGACTTAATTGTAAGCTGCTTTTAGGGAGAAAATGTTGTATTCTGCACGCAATTGTAATAATGTTAACAAGATGTATTATGTGCCATCTTTATGTTTATATTAGTTAGCAGATGGCTGCAATATTATGCCTATTTATTTTTTGAAGTGTCCTATGAGTTTGGTAGATAAAAAAGTAGAGCTTTATGTTTAATTTATACTTCCTGTGTAAATTAATTTACTTTTGCAGATGATTGTATTCATCGGGTAATCAATATAGTGTCATGGTGTCCTATTTTTGTAAAAACAATGTATATGTAAAATAATGTATACAATGTGGGTGTACTTTGTGTGTGTGAAATGTATGTTTGTGAACACTCCGCGGCTCAGGAGGTACTCCTAGGGCGAACGTCGTTTTTTTATTTTCATTCATAAAGGTAAGTGGCAAGTACAGTTCGGTAAACGTTCGCTGCGGCATTGCAGAAGGAGCGCGACGTGGCGCGCGCGCGCGAGCGCTCCCGCGCGGCCCGCGAGGACGAGCGCCGCCGCCGCGCCGCCGACGACGCGCTGCGGGAGCGCGAGCGCCGCCAGCGCATGGAGAAGCACCGCCTCGAGCTCGAGCGGGAGAAGCTGCGCGCTGAGAGGTACGGTTAGCTTATGCGATCCGATTCTCCACACTGAAATTTCGCTCGTCCACAATCATTATACAACGGTTCCGTTATTACTAATCGATACCCGTCACCGGCTGAATGCCATATGGTTAAACTAATGAGTAATATGTAATGTATATTATTCTCGAAAGCTAAATTACTGATTGGTTATGCATGCTTTTATAACCCAAAAAGTCAAATCATTTATTTTCATAAACCTAGGAGGTGCTTCAACACGTCAACAAATATTATAATTACAGATCAAATAAAAATAATGTAAAGAATTAACGTAAAAATTTTTATTATACAAAAAACTTTGCATCATTTCAGAGAGAAAATCGAACGGGAAAAGAATGAGCTGCTCCGGTTGGAACGCGAGCGTCACAGACTGGAGAGAGAAAAGCTCGAATTAGAGAGACTAGAACTGAAGCGCGCGCAACTCCGGTATGTTGATTATCGACGAAAACTATTTCTACATGTATCCGTGACGCATGTCTGCTGAAATGTCAATGTAGATTTAAGTGAGTGAATTGTAACGTGTTTCTGTTCCAGACTGGAGGAGGAGCGCCGCAAGCGAGGGTACGAAGGCAGCACGTACCGCAAGGCCGGCAGTCCTCCGCCGGAACCTGCCTACGAGCGGGACCAAAGGCACAAGCGACCTCCGCCACCGCCCATGGTGAGTCAATAATGTCTTATAAAAATATGTACTCATTTGAAGTCAATACATTTACTGGTAAAAAAGCTGGCCACTGAAAAGAACACAAAAACAAATTGTTGGTGTTTTGATTTTTATTCCGACAGGTAGTTTTAAAACAGCGATCTAAATATTAAAGAAATACTAGCTTAAACAACTAAAACCCGGCATCAACGACGAACTCACGCATTACAGCTCAAAGCAAAGCGAAATATGGAAGGTTGCCCTCACCACCCGATTTTCTGGGCCCGGCCGAATATCTGTCACCTGAAATGAATTGTTTTGGCCGATCTGGAAGTCCACAAACCGTCTCTGGACCCAAGTTGGTCGCTGCTAAGACAACCTGACAATTTACATAATTTACTTTTACAATAAACTTCCTCTAGACGCAATAGAATTATCGATTGGTAAATTTAAAAAATATGTTAAAATTAGATTAAGTCAAAAAGCTTACTACAGTATTTCAGACTACATAAATGATAATAGTACATATTTGGAAATGCATTGCTCTTCTTATGTGACTTTTATATGTACTTTTATATTGTTATATTTTTCATTTTAAAAGATGGTGCACATGGGTTTCTCACCAGCTCTTCTCATAATGCAATACCCATCGGAGCTGGTACTTGGATTGATTTTAATTCGATTCTAAACAGTTTGATTAAAATTAATCTAAGCCCCGGTTATTCAAGTCATTGTAATTAGTATAATTTAGTATAATTTATGATTTATTGTTATATAATTTTTTGTAATGTTTTGACGTGTTCAAGCGCCTCCTGGGCCCTATGAAAATAAATGATTTGAATTTGACAATTATGGTTTGCAGTCTTCAAGTCGTGGTCAGTTCGAGGCGCCGCCACCGCCGCGCTTCGAGATGGCCGCCAACTACGAACGCGGCGCCGACAAGAGAGACCGAGACCGCGACTACAAGAGAGACTATCCTAGACATGTATCTTGTAAGTAAACAAATTAACACCATATTTATACTTGTTTACATTCTGCAGTCCTACCAACCGAGCAAGCATATGAACATGTTTCATGTTTCCCCGTACAAAATTGTGACTAAATCTATTTCGCGCTTGTATGCTTGCCTCTGGTGGTAAGTGATAACTACAGCCCCAGGAGATTGCAGTGTGTGACTACATCTAAAAGCTACGGGATAATGCGGCATGTACCAGTAATTTTAGAGCCTAATGTCACCACTAATCCGGGCTGCTTCCACTCTCCAGCTTATTTCAAAAAGCTTGAGAACAAGGACAGCTTCTTTGAATAGATATTTGTTTATTAATGAATCTATATTTATTTCAGCTAGCAACATGAAATATTCAAGCAATGGTGGTGCTAACGAGGATTCACGGCAACCCATGCCACCTGGCACTAGACCTAAAGAGCCCAGGCAAGATTTATTTATTAATCATTACTACCCATATAATTTAAAACAATTACATTTCCGACACTAAGGGCTAGTTTCTGAGGGTCCGGATAGATCTTATTTGACCCATAAAATATAACCTGATCAAATTTGAAAGTGACACAAAATAACCTTGAAATAGGAACTCAGCTGTCACTTTGATTTACGTGTGTTACTTATCCTACGAATAAGGTTTATCTATCACCTGTGAAATCGGGGCTAATTCTAAAAACAATTAGAATATTTCTTCCCTTTTTCGTTCTAATTTTGAGTTGAATATTATATCTGCCATGACGTAACATGTGGGTCGACGAAAAATTAGAAAGGTCGCGTGTACTTAATTCTGATATAATTTGTTACAGCCGATCGTACGAGTCTCGTGACAACCGAGGTTCGTACCGGCCCTCGCCGCCTTCCAAGCCCGAACCCCGCAACTGGAACGCTTCTAATAGATACCCCGATGCAGCACCTGCACCTTCCAAAGGTATACACTTATTTTGTTATTAAATTATATAACGCAAAGGATGTTGGCTGGAAATGCACGACTCACGGCTGGCGCTGTTGCGACGTTCAGGTAACCTCAAGCTCAATTTTATTGGTGCCGAAAAAAGTCCTCGCTTAGCTATCTAAGCCAAGTACTGAACCTCATTGTTGCGTCGCAGGCAACAGCAACAGCGGCGGCGGAGGCGGAGGCGCGGGCGAGGCGTGGGGCGCGGGCGAGGCGCGCTACGGCTACGAGCAGCGCTACGCGCCGCAGTACCAGCCCCCTCCCCCCGGCGCCGCCTACCCCGACCGCTACGCGCCGCCCCGGGACTACCCGCGCAAGTACTAGTGGTACACTTAAAGGTCCGTTCAGAACATGAGAAATATATGTATAGCGCGTTGACGTTTCGTCGTTAAATAGGCCAGTCATTAAAGCCTCAAACCCTTAAGTCAAACCTGCTCAAATTTTGAGGTTTTGTTAAAGGAGGTTTTAACATAACATTGTCAGTTATTAACAAAAAACAGTTTTCATCCCTTTTCAACCCTTTCCGTACACCCCAGAACGCTGCAAAATAACACGGTAAGTTATTTTACCACCTTTAACGAAGTTACTAATTTCTTACGGGTTTGAGGATTTAATGACTGGCCTGAAAATAAGTTTTACAATGACGCGACTGAGGGTTCCTACTAACCAGACCCATTATTGACCTATCTATTTGGTAACTAGACGTTTGCCGTCTAACTTGAATGTTCCGATGTCTCTATTTTTTGCTCAAAACTTAGCGGTACCCCGCAGCGACACTATAAGGCGCTGTCTCCACGAGCGAGAGAATCGCGACGAATCCGCCCTTATATTGTCGGAGAATCTCCACGAACAAGCGATAATTCCGCCGCGTATCGTCGCGAGTCGTAACGGAATCGCAGCGTTTCCGCGGCGAATCGTAACGGTATCGCCGCGTTTCCTTGACGACGCGTTGTAAAAGAAAGAATTCAGTTACGTTTGACAGCGCGCTCGTCGCGAGAGCGCGGCGAGCCCGCTGCTAGTAGCGACGGGCTAGCGACGATGTAATGACGTTTCGCACGCTCGTTGCCACTCGTCGCATCGCGGCGATAATATCGCCGTGTGGAGATGGCTCCATAGAGTGTATAGAAATACGTGGCACGACGATAATATCGCCGCGATTCACTCGCTCGTGGAGACAGAGCCTAAGATATATCACCAGTGCCCAAGCCGTATTTTTTTATTTAATGATAAAGAAATTAAATTGCGTCATTTTTGTTTCAGATACAAATACGGTGTGGTGTTAATGTGATAAGTTCACGTGTTTCTTTGTATGCAGAGTGTTGAATTATGTTGTTAGACTGTAAACTTATTACGTAGATACTGGGATAGCATCTATCTCTTACTGTAAATGCGTGCAATGAATTTATTGCGTGGTCACGTAAAGGAGCATTCACGTGGATTTGTAAAAGCGTGATCTTGCATGCCGACTATGAAAAACTATTGTTTTCCAAAACGGACCCTAACAACTTCATCTGATTTGCATTTAATTTCAATACAATACACTAATCAAAACATTGAAGAGTTAAAACACGACTTACTTCTATCGGTATATTTTAACGTAGAATGAAGAGGATAGTCTCAACTATCCTAGCAGATAATTTTTTAGAACTTTGTGTTAATATTTGTATTTTTATCTACACCCATGCTATAAATCCTCTATAAACGTTCTTGAAACAGTTAGCTAATGGCCAACATTAAAACAGCCAGTGTCATAATAACCATTATAACACCCAAACGGGTGTTATAATGTTGTACTGAAATTCATTGCAACTCCTTTTTTACTCATCGAACAGCCACATTCTCATGGCATCTTTATGAATTTCAAAAAAAGAACATGTCATGCACGCGCGTTTCACTACCACAGCGCCGTAATTTAAATAAAACTTATTCGAATTTTTGAATTGACGTCGTATCCCGCCATTTTAGTTCAATAATAGTATTGAAAAAATACTTTTTAATAATTGTACGATCCAAAATGTAAATAATTATTACAATAAATAATTATATTATTACCTATACATAGTTTTTTTTGTATTAGATACTCACTAATTAAACTTTCCATGAATTTACATAGAGTTCTTACAACACTGTACCCTAATACCCTATGGTTTCAGAACATTTATAGAGGATTCATATATTATCATGGGTGTAGATAAAGTCTTGTATGCAACTGTTATAATTAGGTATTAAAACACTCATGTGATACTATTATCACCTAAATAACGGGATAAACCCACACTCGTGTTTTAATACCCCTCATTATAGAACAGTTGCATAAATAACTATTAAAAGCGCAAATAGCAAGGATATAAATATGCTTAAATAACACAAGAATGCTCCCTCGAAGTTGAACAAATAATCACGCCTATATTACCTAGAAGGGTGTGGCAGAGGTGTACAAAACCCACACTTCACCTGCTATGGTTAGGTCCTATGGGATAGGGGGTGAGCCTAGAGCCTAGTTCTACACATTTATTAAGCGTTTTTAATTACAATAATACTTCTACAAATGCCAATCCACGTAAATGTTTTAGATAAAATGTTGTGTAAAAGTGACTAGCCGTAAATTTATATTCCTTATTTAGTACAATGTGATTGCACCCACGGAGGGCTTAATATTTAACTAAATGACTATTTCTGTTATCTTCTCCTTTTTTCATCTATTTTCACTCAAATACAATCTGATTATATTTTTAACCAATTCGTAAATAACAATGTTATTGTAATTTGTTATGTTGTTTTTTACGAAAATGTAGTCTCCTTTAATTTTTCATGTATTTGACCAAAATAAAATAGTAAAATGTACAGTGTTGCAAAAAATATATCTATCCTTATATTTGTACAAAGTTACAATGGATATGATAGGGTAGTACGATATCGTACTGATTATTTTTATGTAAGATATAGCTGATTTATTATTAAGTAACATAATAAACAAATTCAAAATAAGATCTTGTTTTCCTGCTTACCCTCCGTCATTGTTTTTGTTTTCTTATTTTAGGAATATATATTTTTTCATATCTATATTTAGGAATAACTTCCGTTATTCAAATTATGAAATACGGGTGTTACTCACGTAATGTTGGTCTATTTAGTCGACCGCGGTTTCACCTATACCTCTAGGCATTATCAAGAGAGTGCGATTTCATAATTTGAATAATGTTACAAACTCACGTCACTTTTAATAAAAATAATAACTTCCGTGTCGCGGGGTTTTCACAAACATACATTTCACACACTTTGTGTTGGCTTGTGTATATTGAGCTACCAGGGCTGGGCAGTATTTGAAATACTTGTAATTGAAATACGTAATTAAAATACAAATACGTATTTGGTATTTGTATTTTAAATACTTCCTATAAATGTAATTTGTAATTCGTATTTTAAATACCTGACAGTGGAGTATTTAGTATTTTAAATACTTATGGTCTCAAAATACATTTTAAGAAATACACCATGATCCTAACGTGAAAGAAACTGAACGTAACGTGAAAGAAAAGAAACTAGAAAGCTACTGAAAATATCGTTCGAAAGCTTCCGCAAGCAATAAGGCGACTGTTAACTAAGGCAATCTTGAGTTGGTAGCACTGCGCTTGTACCGTACAAGGCGGCTACACATTAACCTATACAGTTCCAGTTTAAGATGGTCTCGCGTTGTAAAGGCTTCCCGTGCAACGCGAGACCAGCTTATACTGGCAATGTATAGGTTGATCGGTAGCCGTGTGAACGTCAAAATTTGACATTGATTTGGCGGTAAAATCAACGGGTGTAAATGACATGGTGACGAAGCCGCTTACCAGTGACTCAGTACATGATTCTGAGACCCTGGGTGCAAACAATTTTCATCTGAAAATTCATGAGTTTTCCGAGGGAAATTTTAGTTTCTCATGATTTTCCCGACTGGTTATGGAAGAGTAACGCTACCTGAGACTTTCCCAATACATTAGCGATTTTGATATTTTCTGATGCAAATTTTCCATAATCGTAGAAATTAATGATCAAAAATTTTCTTACCTGTAGCTTAAAAATCATGTTTTTAATCGATGAAAAGTGTTTTCGCAAGCTTATTCTCATACATTTACATTTTTTTATGACGTAAATTTTTGCCAAGACCCATTTTCCGAGGTGTGGAAATTGCCGGTGAAATTTTTTGCACCCTGGGTCTCAGAATTATGTACAGAATCACTAGTCTTCGGCTTTGTCACGAAGTCATTTACACCCTGAATAAAATTTGAGGGTTGCCCTCGATTTCTATGGGATTCCATAATCAGATCCTGCTTTAGTGGCAATGGGACCATTTGGTAAGTACACTTTCTCAAATACAAAAAGTTTATAAATGACGGAGATATCGCTGGCTGGACAAACATATAAAAATATATATACGCTTTGAACATAGAAACTCCTCCTTTTTGAAAGTCTTATAAAACTTGGGATCATCTAAAGAAATCGTTAAGATATGAGAAAGGTTAGGTCATAATCCACCCCACACTGGCCAAGTGCGGGTTAGTTAGTAGAACTATTTACATTACCTGTGTGTATTTTGTATTTTAAATAAAAACAGCACATACTGTATTTTGTATTTCAAATACAGGACGTAAAAGTATTTTGTATTTGGTATTTTAAATACATGCCCGAAAGTATTTTGTAATTTGTATTTCAATTAAAGCAATACATGTATTTTGCCCAGCCTTGTCAGCTACCTCAGGACAAGTTCTATAAATAAAAGACCTCAAATATTTTACATTAAAGTATATTTTAGTAAATTTTACATATTACATACAACATCCTAGATTATGAAGTACCAGATGTAGATTCGTACAGCTGGCTATCATAAATAATATTATTGCTCTTTTAATTTATTACATTGATTCTCAATATTTTAACCACAGGCATTTTCCATATACATATTAATTTATTTATTAAATCTGCAATAACTTAACTAAATAGTATAAATCAAAGTGTCCCTATGTATACTTAGATCTATAAAACTACGCAACATATTTGATGCGGTTTTTAAATAGATAGAAAGATTTATACAGGGTGTATTTTTGAAACGGGGCAGTAAGGGCAAGTACCTTAACCGTTGCAGTAACAGCAAAACGTTCTTAAAAGACCTTCCCTAACTTTTTGGGACATTTTGAACTGCATTCACAGATTTTGTAAAAAACTTACAGTTAGCAAAAAAAATGCAAAAAGTTTAAAATTTATTTTTTTATGCCAATCGATTCTATTTCATGTGGGGATCAAAAAACTCTATGGGACCATTTTAGCTTTCAGTACTAGAAAAGACAGAAATCGCCAAAAACGTTTCCCATACATTTCGGCAACAGAAACGAATTTCTACGATGGTCTAACTTTTTGTTATGGCCTGGAAGTGGGTAGAATTGACTGTAAAGTAAATAAAAAGAATTTTTACCCTCAAATTTCGAATTTGATTCGAAAATCTGTGTGTTATACTAAGTTTCAGCTGAGAAACTTCGTATGAGTTATTAATTAAGGATTTTCGCTAAAATGTCTTCTAATCGTGAAAAAATTGACTTATTAGAAGCGTATTTTGTCAATAATCGAAATGCGGGAGCTGCATTAGTGTGGTACCGCAATAAGTATCCGTTGCGGCATGTGCCAACAAGAAAGGTTATTACAAATTTTTTGAAAAACCTGGAATTGCAGGGTTCTTTCAAAATACGCTTCTAATAAGTCAATTTTTTCACGATTAGAAGACATTTTAGCGAAAATCCTTAATTAATAACTCATACGAAGTTTCTCAGCTGAAACTAAGTATAACACACAGATTTTCGAATCAAATTCGAAATTTGAGGGTAAAAATTCATTTTATTTACTTTACAGTCAATTCTACCCACTTCCAGGCCATAACTAAATAAATAAAAAAATAAATTATAAATTTATCTTTATCTTTATAACAAAAAGTTAGACCATCGTAGAAATTCGTTTCTGTTGCCGAAATGTATGGGAAACGTTTTTGGCGATTTCTGTCTTTTCTAGTACTGAAAGCTAAAATGGTCCCATAGAGTTTTTTGATCCCCACATGAAATAGAATCGATTGGCATAAAAAAAAAATTGAACTTTTTGCATTTTTTTTGCTAACTGTAAGTTTTTTACAAAATCTGTGAATGCAGTTCAAAATGTCCCAAAAAGTTAGGGAAGGTCTTTTAAGAACGTTTTGCTGTAACTGCAACGGTTAAGGTACTTGCCCTTACTGCCCCGTTTCAAAAATACACCCTGTATATTATATACTATATTACGTACATATTACGTTAATTATAAACGTACATATTACGCTGATTTATTATAATCTTGCAATTTTTTTTTATGTATTCAATTTTAAAATCGGTGGGGATAAAATTCGTTACAACAATATCGAATCATATACCATACATTGGTTAAAATATTAAACAATCATTAAAAACGTCATACACTATGAAGATTGTCACACTTGTCTTGTATCGAAGCGGCTTTTGATCTAAATTCCAATATTCATACATATGAATCTCCCTGGTTTATACTAAATAAGTTCAGTTGAGACTATATAAATCGGCGCAGACTTACAAGCTAAAAAAAATACAAAAATGTAGGTATAGTAAGCAAAATAAGACCACACACTTATCAGTATTTGATTTGACCCAGAGTGATTATAATAACAATAGTAAGACTGATGCCCATAGCTCAAAGAGACCCCAAATTACATACAGTGGCTAAGAATCTTCTATGTTCAATCAATGCAATTTTATTTGTGTGTCTTAATGGGAACATGATATCACTATTTTGCATTGGGACCATAACATCTTATCATCGTTAAATTGTTATTGCCTTTATATTTGAGACTAGACAAATAAGGAAAGTGGTTTGTTAAAAATATTTTAATTCATCCCTGAGATTCCACCTAAGAATCCATCAAGTTTGTAATAAGAACTAAGCTAAGAACAAAAAATTCAATAGAATAAAAAAGTGACTATTATTTTCGAGTTACAGTCAACATACGGTAGCGTCGGTGTGCGAAGGGTATGAAAACCAAACGAGATCAATTTTATCCATTAGTAACTACATATACCTATCGAAAAATTATTGTGCGGTTTGTAACTTAAGTTTTATGTTTCCCAGGTAAAAAAAAAAGATGTAGATCTGTTTAATTTATGAACAAAATATACACCATTAAATGCCTACCAACTAAATAGTTTGTTATAACGTACATTCTTCATGTTGTATATATTGATTACTAATTAAATTCCAAAAACTCACAAACAAAACGTTTTTTTTAGTTACAAAATCAATTAGGAATACAACATTCCTAAAAACAAAACAGTTGTGTCTCCTGTTTGTTATCACGTCAAATATCTATCTTAGCGCTAGACAAGTATGGCGTTTGGGAACAAAGCTTTTATCGTTTTTTTTCAGCCAGCCACTAAAACTAGTTCTTCGGTAAAGCCTCACGTAATTATATTACGTGTACACGCTTTGCGCTTGCTTATCTCAAACTCAGCTTACGTCCTATCCTTACTACACAAAATAGAGTTAAGCACCGGCCACCACCTTACAATCAAAAGTACCACAACTAAAACGCAGCTTCAAACTTTTGTGCTTGTGAAAAATTTGGGTTTTCAACAAATAGCCCTGTGTGAGTTGGGACCAGATTGTCATTTTGCATAAATTGTGAATTTTGGAAACTCCACATGTTGAGTCCGTTGCTTGGTGACTTATGTGGCGGTTCGATAACTGGGGCTTCGAGCGTTTTCAGAGCATCGATAGCGTCTTGCTGGCCTTGCACTGCTGCAAGTCTTAGCAGGCGTGTTGCTGTTTCTTCGTCGACTTTCAACCCTCCCCTACCCTGACCGTAGAATATACCCAGATTATACAAAGCTCCTGGGTGGTTTAATGCTGCAGCAGATTTGTAAAACTCCATAGCCTGTAAAGAAACAGAATCAAGCTTTGTGAATGGAAATATAAAAACCGGCCAAGTGCGTGTCGGGCCACGCGCAGTAGGGTTCCGTAGAAAAATATTTTTAATTTTACTTTTTAACTAAATGGCGTCCTTCAGAAAGGAAATGTTTGTAGTACACGAAACCAGCTAGCACGTATGACGAGATGTATGAATGTTGAGGAAGCGAAAGAAGTATGTAAGGAGCGAAGCACATGGCGTTCCATCGTCTGCCTACCCCCGTGGGATAAAGACGTGATTTTTTATATGTATTATGTATGTTTATTTATGTTTCAAGAATTTTGAACGAAATATTCTGAGTAACTGCATCTGACATTTCGGACCCCTATTCCTCTTGAACTAATGAAGTGAACTTATCCGCTATAGTTTTCCTTTAAAGTTCATTACATGTACTACCGACACAATTTTTTTCAGATTTTGGGATCCAGTAGTTTAGCTTTTAGAGGGGGGGGGGACGCCCTACTCGAACAAAAATTTGCTCTTTAAAGTTAATTATCTCGCAAAAAAATCTCTAAATCAAAAAACTGTCTTAGCAACCCCTAAACGTTTTTAAAAGACCTATCTAACAATACCCCACACTATGGGGTAGGCGACAAAAAAAAACATCTCTACTTTACATGTAGGGAAGCTACCTGAAAAAAAAATATTTTTCCAAATTTTATTCTACGACTTTCTTTGTTTAGTTAACATACATGTTCATACAAAATTTCAGTTTTCTAGCACAAACGGTTTCGTCGCTATGCCTCGGACAGACGGACGGACGGACATGGCGAAACTATAAGGGTTCCTTGTAGGTACTACGGAACCCTAAAAACGAAGAGGTATTTTCAAAGAGATCAAGGCCAATCAAAGCACAAAGCAAACAAGTTGATCGTGTTTTAATGCGATTTTTAGGATGACATGAGCGCGTCCGAAACACTCCAGAATAGGCGATTTTGTGATCACGTGTTCAGACAAGTAATATGTGCGTCAAATTCGTATAAAAGACCCATCCTGAAACGTCTCTTTATTTTTAAGTCTGTAAAACTGGTAAATAGATACATACCATCTTTTCGTTGATTGTTACTCCTGAACCATTCTCATAGCAGAGTCCTAAGTTATACATAGCTGGAGCATGATTGCGATTGGCGGCAGATCTGAAAACAGAACACAATAAACTTCTATTTTCCAAACTAAGATAATTGCATTGCCATGTTTGTCGTTCAAAACGGCTGTAAACACTTTTTGTTAGTAGCTGGAAAATATCCACATATCAATTTAGGATGACTAGGTACATCTATTTGACAAACACAAATAATAGGCTGTAGAGTTACTAATGCATAGTTGTCAATGTCTTACACATCATAATATCTGTTTTTACTTGTACTCGTAATTACTTCTTTATGCAAACCAACACCCTTAACATCTCTACCACTATAGGCTTACTCAATATAAACAGGTTTTTATTATAAAAGTCTAATTCAAGGCCTAATTAACAACAGTGATTACAACTCCATGGCTACAAATAGGTTTAATATTATATCAAGTTATTTACCTACTTATGGAAAATCAGTGATGTTATCTTTATTATCAGTATTATATGCAGATTTGATTGATGATTTTACATATTAGGATATGTATTGTTATTTGATAAAATGATAAGATAATAAAACATCAATAAAACAAATACATTTTTAAATACTTGCTGGTTGTGTATTAGTACAGGCTGTATAGGTCACTTACATTCAATGAATGCTACCATTAAACATGTTGTGTCATAGTCTATTATTTGTATGTAACCACAACATAATTAACACAGTAATATAATTCCTATAATAATAAACCTCAAGCCTCAGGTCAGACTATTTGTGAACTTTCTGTCAGGAAATTCACACACAGTGCAGCAGAAAACAGTTGATCTGTGGGTGTTGTATACCTCTGCCACACCCTTTTGTGTAATATAGGTGTAATGTAATGTTATGTGATGTTATGTCAAGTGTTGTAATGTCTGTATAATAATAAGAATATTTTATATTTTTATCTATATATTTTCAATTTATTTAATGTAACTTTATATTTCTTTAGTGTTTTTTAAATAATAAATAAAATCATAATAAGAATGAAATTAAATTGAATTTCCTGTGTCCACAAATAAGTAAATGTTTTTCCTTATTTTGAAAGGTACATAATATTTATTAGTTACCTATAATTAATTAAATTCATTTATGTTTGCTCACAGTCACTAGGGTTGCAATTTATGGAAGTAATGTATAACGTTTTATTACCCACTATATATTTATCTTATTATAAAAATATTTATTGTCTTATTAACAAATTGGTAATAAATACATAAGAATATTGAGCAAACAAAGACTGGTATTTACAAATTTTAGGGAATATTCCTTTCACTGGATAATTAGATGTTTGTGTAGTAGAATAAAAAATAAAAAAGCTGTTTCAGAATATCAAACATGAACATGAAATCTAAGATATGTATTTCAATGTTTGTGAAAAACTTATTTTATAAAAGAAGAAGTAAGAATTTAAAATGCTTACCTTAACAAATTTAATCCATCATGATACTGTCCATTTTCAATAGCAGCCAGGCCAAGTTTATTCTCAATAGAGTTCAAAACCTCTCCAAGGTCATTCTCAGATCTACTTTGACTTGTATTACTTCCAGAACCTCCAGACTTCTCATTGTTACTTCCGTTCTGATCATTAGACACCAGATGCACTGTAGGAATAAATTCTGACAAGACTTGACTGATTTTAGGTGCAGAATTTAAGTACAAGTTATCCTTATTTCCACATTTTAAGTAAGGTTGGATGGTTGAAAGTAGATCATTGACAGTAAGACAACTCCTCTGATTAGACCTCAAGCAGTGTTTCAACTTCAAGTGAATAAGCTGACTAGTGTACCATCCCAGGACTACTGCTCCACTCTACAATTAAAAAGCTGTTCAGGTTAATAATAATTCTTAGCACATATTTATTATTAGACTCAAGCACATATTTTTTACAAGTTTCTTGCAGCACCTTGAAATTGGAATAACTAATCTGTTTAGTATTTCACTCAGCTGCATGATCTGTTCCTGTTTGCTTGTATCAGGCCATCATAATAAAATTATCATAGTAGAAATGTAAATAACATAGATGGAAAGTGTTAATTACTTTAAATTAAACTGTCTGTCTTAGGATTATTATTATCAAGAGTATTTCAAAATCTCGATATCTAAAAGTGATAAAAATAAATATGCTGTCTATAGAACACAAACATACCCATGTGATGGCATCCATCCAATTCTTGTTGAGATGTTCGAAACTCCATTTCTTGCTTTTAGTGTCATCATTTTGAAACGAGTCCCAGCATTTCCTCGAAGAGAACCAGCAACAAGGCTGTTTATTCTTCTCATCTCCGAAATTACTTGTGGCATTGGCACTGTTTACGACGGTGGTACTCCGTCTATCGAAATGGTTTGCACTTCGCTCGAAAGTATCCCTGATACGACGCGAGACATATTTCCACATGATTCTTTAAGATTTTGAAACTACAACACAGATAAAGTAACTACAGAATTTCCATGGCTAGATTATTATTTATAAAAGCTTATTATTGAAACGCCGTTTATTGTTATTTGCCCGAATTTCTTTCACATTCACATAACCAGATTTAGACAGAACCCATCAAACTATATTTTGAAAGCTTTCACAACTTTGACAACAATGTCATTAATGTCAGGTTAATTGACAGTTTGACCACAGATGAGCTATGCTAGTGATGTCCTTAACGATCGACTAAATCTACGTTAGTCGACGTAAAATAGTATTACATTCATCATTGAACATGTAACCACAGTACGAAAAAAAACAAATGACAGCGACTGTCACTGTCAAAAACTGCAATAGAACCTCAGAATAGAACGCGCGTATGATTCGAAGTTAGATTTTGTGTTTATGTATAATTTTAATATTAAATAAGCTTTTTCCAAAAGCAGCGTGCTTTTGGAAAAAGCTATTTAAATAAGTTTCTTGTAATGATTAGTAATGTGTGGTCGTACAGGATTGTACGTATATGTACCAAGTTTTTTTTTGCAATAACCTGAAATAAAACAAAATTTTCAAAGTGACTATAATTTAATTTATATTACAGATCACTAGGTAAAGAGCAAGTGCAGTGCGCTTGCAGCTACAGGCCGCAAAATGCTAACGTGTACAGCAAACCTCAATGGCTACCAGAATATAATGCAGGAAAAGATTATACTCCATCTTACAATATTGTTCCAACTGATGTAACTCCGGTGTTGGTATCATCTAGTAGGTTTAAAAATGTAGCTGAGAGTGACAGGGTTCTGAAGCCGATGATGTGGGGCATCATACCACCATGGCATAAAGTTAGTCCATAAGAAATTAAAACAAAATGATATGCAACCTGCTTACTATAAAAGTTTGTTATTTCCTTTAGAATGGTTTATATCTACTATTTGTTTTTAACTTCTGTCATTTCCAATTGCAGGGAGACTACAAAAAACACAATTTAAGTACAAACAATTGTCGCATAGAGAATATAAACAGTTCTAAGCTGTACAGTCCATTATTGAAAAATGGAGGTAGATGTATAATAGTCGCTGAAGGATTCTATGAATGGCAAACTACTAACAAATTATCCAAAATAAAACAGCCCTATTATATTTATACTCCACAGGATGATAATATCAAGGTAATATTTACTACTTATGTTGCCAGTAAGTGGTAACTGGCTACAAAAGAATTTTAAGTCTGAGAAGTGGGCCAGGCAAGACTTTACAAACATCCATATGCAAGCATGGTTTAATTAAACAATTGAATCCTGATGTAAGAAATATAAAGCCTTTATATTAATATACTAAGGCTAAGCTGTATATCAACTTTAATCAACATCTGTTTAATAATGTATGTGTAATGTTTAATAGTGTTAATATCCAAATATCCATCAATATAATCCAACTAGAATACTATTAGATGCAATGATATTATATAAAAACAAAAGCAGATATGGTATAAGCGCTCGCGCTGTGAATACTCAAATACGTCCCAATTGGGACGTCTTGTGTTTAGTTTGCGTGTGGCCTGCGTCGAGCGCAGTCACGTGCGTACCACTGAAGTGCAATCATTAAAACTATAGCTATCTCTTTCATTTGCGTGCTATTTCGTATCTTTTGTTTTACTTATCAGTTACATTTTGTCAATGTGTGCAATTTGGAATAGCTCGGAACGGATTTAAATCGTAATTTCTATGAACGTAACATATCTATAGTTCTATAATATCATTGATTAGATGCTAATAAAGTCTTAGAACTTACTTATTTTCTTCTTTCTAGGTAGATGAACCTGACACATGGAACCACACTTTTAATGAAGAATCAGGCTGGAAAGGAATTCGTCTCCTCTATATGGCAGGCTTATACCATGTCTGGCAGGATGAAGAGACCATAATATACTCATACTCCGTCATCACTATGGAATCTAATAATACCTTTGACTGGCTACATCATAGGATGCCAGCTATACTGAATAGTGAAGAACAAATTGGTGTTAGTTTATTAAAAGTAATTTAAGGCTAATATAGCCTAACCACAGAGGAGAATGTAGCTACTTCTGTTGCTGACTGTACATTCAAAGTTTGTAGATGTATTTATAAATGAATGGACTGCAATATTATGCCTCCTGTGCCAGCTATTTCTTACCCAATAGTACTAATTTGTGGTATATAATGGATGTTAGTTGTTTTCAACTATTGCATTACCAAGTGCTTGTTGAAAAAAAAACAAAACGAATATCACAGTTCATTTTAAGTCTGAATTATAATGACAAGTTTCTACAACGGAAATAGCTAGGTCATGTCCTTCAAACTCAACACAATTTGTAATGCAAACACTCCAAGGTAATAATGTGCAAATCATATTACTGCTGACCTTGCCTTCCCAGAAGTTTCTGAAGTGGGAATGTACAAAGTACATGTATATCTAGATCATATTTCATTGTGAGAAATCAAATCAAAGAGTTTCACAACATGACATAACATTACGCCTATATTAAACAGAAAGGTGTGACAGATGTGTAAAAAACGCAAATTTTACCTCTTATGTTTAGGTCCCGTGCCTATCGCCATCCACTGGGCTCAATTATAACTCTGTGCTGCTATTGACAATTTCCCGACTTAAAGTTCACAAATAACTCTATGCCCGACCCGGGAATCGAACCCGAGACCTCACTTAAAGAGGCGCATACGCCAATCGAGGCATACACTACTCATATTGTTTAATTTATATTTCAGGCCTGGCTTGATATTGACAAAGTTATACCTGATATGGCATTAGGTTATCTTAAACCTGTTAACATTCTATCATGGCATAAAGTATCATCGGCCGTGAACAGTTCAAGAAACAAATCCTCAACTTGTAACAAACGCGTTTCAGAAGAAAAGAACAAACCTACTCAAAAAATGTTAAATTCTTGGTTCACGAAAGTAGAAAAGCGAAAGTCTACTGATGAAAGTAATCAAGTATCTAAAAGACCGAAAGAATAGTATGCACTCTTGTTGAACAGTTATAGTATAGAAGAAAAGAACAAACCTACTCAAAAAACGTTAAATTCTTGGTTCACGAAAGTAGAAAAGCGAAAGTCTACTGATGAAAGTATTCAAGTATCTAAAAGACCGAAAGAATAGTATGCACTCTTGTTGAACAGTTATAGTATAAAGGCCAAGTTAATACTTTTTTGTAAGTTGTACACAATCCCATTAACAATAAGAGAAAATGAAAATAAAACATGTTGATTGTTACCGAAATAAAGCATTTTATTTTACTCAATGCTCCTTAATAAACATTACAGATGAAACGAATACGTGATTAGGCTGCATACCCAATAATCCGGCCAACCTCTAACCTGGAAAGCCGGACAGATGGCGGGGCAAAGGTGTTTAACGCATAAGAAGTCAGATTATTATATATTAAAATTTATTATGTAAACAAAGATGTGTCGAATGTATAATAGTATTCTTCAAATAGAAATTTATCAATTTCTAATAGAGAACCTGTTAAAAAAAAATCTTTGAGCCTTTGTATTCATTTGAAATGTCATAATAATTGACAATGACAGAACTTTGTTACAAAAAAATAATGATTAAAATCAGATTCCCGATCATGATTCATCCCAATCATTTTCCCGTCCCCTTTCTCCATACTGTATTGCTTATAAACCTGTTCTGACTGTCATCAACATCAACGTAAAATCAAATTTACCTTGAGTCTGCGCAAAAAAAAGAGCGGACTAAAACTTGCAATCTAAAGGCCTAACAGTCGCCAGGTATCGGCCGGTAAGTAGTTGGCCGGATACCGGATAGTGGCCGGATAACAGTATCATCTCTAATTAGCATAACACTTAATGTTTTAAATATAATATGACACACACTTGTTAATCTAAGACCATCAAGGCTGTTAATTCACAATAGAGATTGCAGTCTGTAAGGAACACTTTAGAATTGAAAAGAAAATTGTCATTAAATCTTAAATATTTTCAATCCTGAATTCCTTGAAATCAGCTTCACATGTTATAGTCTTATGATTTTTCAAGAAGTCCATCACAAAACTAGTTACTTCATACTGCTCTGTAAATTTGAAATATTGAATACATGATAATAATAATTTTGAATAATAAATTTAATGAGCATGCAGTATCATTGGTTTGATAATTATGAGACTCACCTGGATATTTGCTGCACTGGTATATAAGCCTTATCAAATGCTTAGCTAAGCTTTTGAAGACACCTTTTCCTTTGATATGTCCTTTGATGTAGTAAGGTGTGAGTATTTTCACCACCCAGGGTGCTATTCTCTCCTTGCAACTTACTATGAATTCTGAAGTTTCTTCTAAAGGTGATATGATCCCTTCATCATCACTATCATAGCCAAAATAATGCACAAACTTTTCTTTAATCTGAAAATAATCATGCTTATTATATATCATATTAATTCTTATGTGATATAATTTTATACAACAATGATAATACCTTCTCAAGCCTTTTTCTATTGCTATCTCCAATCTGATCCAGCAGCTCACTCAGTTTTTGTTTTAAATAGTATTCCTCACATAACCACTTGCTTGAACCACTTTTAGTGGATTTCTGGCTGTCTATCTTTTGATAAACAGCACTATCATTATTAACAAGTAATCCAGTTAAGGAAGCAAGTCTTTCATCCAGTGATTTAATCTGAGCTGCATGATTTTCAATCACAGTATCATGTGCAGAGTTGCATTTATTAATTTCAAAGGCCTTGTTTGTATTTCTACAGTTTTGGTCCTCTATAGTTGTATCTAATCCACAAAGAGCACCATCAAATAAATCATCATCATTTTGTTCACCTTGAAATAATTTGTCTAATTGCATCATTAACTCATCTGGATCAGACTCCACTGACGCTCGATGGACAGGTTGGGGAGAGAAGTTATTAGTTTGACTTATGATTTTTGATATAGGTTGTGCTTGAATCTTTGGTATTGTAGTCTGAAGATCATTTAGAACAGGTACATTGCAATTCATGCTAAAACTGTTAGAACCATGACTGTCCTGAACAGTATCTGAAGAGTTGTTTTTAACCTGCTTTGGTGACATAGAATTTGTATTTCGCCTTTTTCTCTTCTTGTGTCCACAATTACAGCTGCTTTCTGTTGAATCGTTTCGAGTTTGTGTTTTTTTATCATTTAGTGGTGGTTTATTTAAACACTCATACAATTTCCTGTTAAGTTTGCCTTTTTTAGTATCATTTTTCAATTCATTGACCTGTAAAATAAGTTTAAAATTGTTAAAATTAAATTAATAGAGTAGCAAATCATTGATGCAAAAATATTTACCGCTGCAACAATATTTTTTCTATAAAGCTGCACCACCATACACGCTTGAGCTGCATTCATTTCTATATTTTTTGCACATCTCCAAATGCCACTCGGCAGGTATATATTCTTGTTGAGTAGTCTTTGATGTGTTTCGTAATTTGTTGATAAGAGTTTTATTATGTATTCCATGTAGTGTTTACGAACCTTAAAACATGAAGTGATAATCTGAATATAGTTATTTTATATGATTAGGCTCTTATATAACAATAACATTAATATTTTAAAGTGAAAAACAATTAGATATTTTTAGCTAAAAATATCTAAGTGTTTTTTTACTATAACTTTTGGCGATAAAAAAAAATACTTGTTATTGTTTATTCCGTAATAAGTTAATAACCGAAGTTACTATCTGTTTCAGAAACAGAACATATAATGACACACACATTGCATGCAATATCATAATAATGCTAAACAATAATAATTTAATATTACCTTGGAAATAAGTAGATGAGGCTCTGATTCAATTTCTGGTAAGGCCATAAATGTTTCATCGTACTCCCGTATCATTTGGTCTATAATGTAATTTTCTGGGTTATCAACAGCCATGATTACAGTGTTTCTATTTCCAGCTTAATCCTTTATCTTGGATAAAAATATTAATTAAATTAATTTGTTGTTAGCCGGTTTTTTCGATAGAAACAAAATAACGATATAGCCATTTTGACACATTTGACAATTGCCATGGCATTTGACTTGTTATTGTGTGTGGCAACCTCTAACAAACTAGACGATTTCAAGAACATATTTTATTTTCGTTACACCATCTAGATAAACTTGAGAAAGGCTGGACTGATTTGGCTTATTTTGGGCTTGAATTATTTGTGGAAGTCCAGAGAAGGTTTAAAAGGTGAATAAAATGAAAGAAGAATGTAGATTGATAACATATCGAGCATTTTTTTATTAATTACAGATTCCTTTTGTTTGGTTTAAAATTTATTTTATACAAAAGTTTAAGTCTTTTATTTATCGATTGAGGCAGTTCGAAGTCTGTTATAGTAACATAGATGTTCCTTTTGTGCATAAAATAGTTATAAATATTGTTCGTTCTTTAGAAGCTTTGCCTCGATTCTACTCTGTGGTCGCATCATAAATTCAAATAACGTTAATTTATGTTAAATAACGTTATTTTTACTGGTATGTTCAAAATTACTGGTTAGTTTAATTGAAATTAACAGTTATAAACGTTATTAAATTATGTTATTTATAACGTTAACAAGTCGTATTACTGTTGGTAATTAATTTGCCAAGTCAAGTGAAATTGTGTAATTGTGACGAATTGTCTGATTTGCCACATCACTAGTAAACCGTGCGTGAGTGAAATAATAAAATAAATAAATGAAAATATTTTGTCTATGATATGATTAATACAACAGAATACAACTCTGCCGCCAGCAGACAGAAAATTTCATTATTTTGGTTGGTTAGATCAGTGGTAAAAACTAATTAGCTACGTTCGTGACGACGCTGGTGTGGATAAATTGTTTTCGACCCACGTCATGGCAGATTCTACCGTGATGGACGTGAGCAAAATGAAGGTTGTTGATTTGCGGAAAGAACTTAAAACGCGTGGGCTCTCTGCCGCCGGTGATAAAGCCGAATTGATTACTCGACTCCAAGCAGCAATATCTCAGGATGATCACGGTGATATCAACTTAGATTCCGATGAGATAGACTCTGACGGTGTCTTAGAAGATGAAGATGATAAAAGTCATGCCGATATGCTCGATGATTCCGCAGTAGATACGTTGAATGAAGAGTTAGCGCTGTCTGAGCAGGTGCCCGCTTCAAAATCTGTCACTGAAACCAAGCCACAGCGCACACTGAAAAGGAAAATAACAGGAGCTTCAGAGACTAAGGAAAATACAGATGATCATAAGTCAACTGATGTCAAGGATATTGGTGCTAAGAAAATAGTTTTAAATCGAGCCATATCACTTTCTTCTGCTCCTTCTGACAAAGCTGAAGAAAATGAGAAGACTGAAAAAACTGAGATTACTGCTCCAACCAGTAATAAAGTAAAAATTACAGCTGATATAGATGCCAAGACAAAACTGGAGTTGAGAGCAAAGAGGTTTGGGTTGCCAGTCAAAATTAGTGATGATGAGAGAAAAGAAGCCAGAAAGCAGAGATTTGGACAAAGTGAGTCTAATGCAACACAAACAGTGACTTCAACTACAACCACTACTACAGGTTCATTGACTGAGAATATGGAAAAGCTCAGAAAGAGAGCAGAGCGGTTTGGACAATCAGTATCTAAAATTATGACTGATATCGAAAAAAAAGAAAAATTGGATAAACGTAAAGCCAAATTTTGTGCTTCTGAGGAAGATAATAAAGAAAAACTGGAGAAGCGAAAAGCTAAGTTTGGTACTGTAGCATAAATTAGCATACATGAAGTGTAATTTTGTAAATAAATTACTTGACCTGTAATAATTTCTAAGATTCAAGATATTCAGGCTTCTTGTTAATAACTCATGTTATTGGCAGTATTTGTTTTTTCAGAATTTATCAAATTATTAGTTCTAAGCTTAAATATAAGTAAGGTTAGAATTATGGATTGCAGAGAACTGTATAAGGACATTGAATAAAAAATTGACCAATAAGAAATGTTTTATATTATTTATTTTAATAAATTATTCAAGATTATTTCCTTGTGTTAAGTTAAATGGTAATTCATCAAAATCATCAGCCACAGCCTCTGTATCAACTGGTGTAGACTTATCTTCTTGTAAGTTGTGAAAATCTTGAGGAATGTGAATTGCATAATCCATGTAAGGTTCTCGGTGCAAAAGTGCCCACCTTACAGCTACCTCTCTATTTAAGGTTCTCCTAAATGCCATACAATGCATAAACCTTGATTTTTCATATCTAATTCTATTAAAACCTATCTTTGACAAAGTGTATCGCCAACATTTCATAAGCTTGCTATTAGCTCCTACATGCTTAGAGTCGGGTGTAGTAACTACTAATAAACCCCCAGGCTTTAATAGTTCGTAAGCTTTTTCACAAGCTAAAATTCTTAATTCTGATGAAGGTATATATTCTAGAAGGAAACAAAATGTAACTATATCAAATGATTTCTCTTGCAATTCTACCACTATTGAATCTTTGATTATGTTGCTTTGACCAATATTTACATTTAAAAAGTCACATTGTAATACAGATGTATTAGCTGGACACAAATCAATTGCAAATACATTGAAAGTATCATATATTTTGAAAGGATTATAACAACTACCAACATCTAATAACTTAAAAGGTGTAGAAAATGTTTCCTCGGTCATAATTTCAACTGCAATTTTTTGAGCGATCATTGTTTCTTTTTCTCTTAATTTTAAATAGCCCTTTTCGGTAAAATAGTCATGACAAAAGTCAACCACCCATTTAATTCTTGAAGTGGCTTCGCTTGTTTTGCTGATGCAGTTGTTTTCCCAATGTGTTGTAGCTAGTTTCTCCATGCATTGTGCGTATTTCAGCAAAATTTCCTCATTGCCACAATGCTTCTCCCACGCTGTTTCAACTCCTAGTTTCAAGGATGATTTTCGTAGCGATAAATGAACATCTTTTATGTATTGAGAAAGTACTTTGTGTTCTTCACTTGCCATTATAATAATGTGCGTTAGTTTATACTCAAAAAATGTTGATCAAATTGATTTTTATTCAGATGTAATGCTTCATTGCATGTTTGTTAATATTTTGTTTACTTTGTTAAATTGACAACTTTCGTTCATGTTATTTGTCAAATTGACAAATTAAATCGACGTTTTGGCGGTGCTTTTTTGACGTTGAACAACTTGTGATGCGAATAGTTGTAGTGAAGTGACTCTACTATTCACACACAACATAATATAATTATGTTGTGCATAATCTTCCCGTACCAGTGTACCACCCACTCTGAGAGCAGAGCAAGAAGTTAAACGGTGGAGATATTGTCAGGCGTCCCCCGCTCGCCCCGCTGCCACATGTGAAAAAGCGCCCGTCTTGCACAATGTCACATTATCATAACAAGCTAGTCGTCAAATCATAGATCCATAATTTTTGGCTGACTTTTTTGCATATTATATTGACGTTCATAATAATATGTCGTGTCCATATTGGTTTCTTAGTCTGAGGTACCACATCAAACCACCAGCAGCAGTAGGGCATTTTCACAAAAATGAATACCCGCCCGGTTTTTGACTGTCCCTCGAATTCAATTTTAATATTTGATAAATTGGTATACCTATATCTGATTATTTATTTTCAATTGCATTGCAGTGAATACGCGTTTATAAATTTTATAGTTAAATGCAAAAGTACCTACTTACTTATATCTATTTTTGTAGTATTTCTTTATAATGTAAATGATTCAATAGTGTAGAAAAATATAATGAATTTGGTTGGCGAAAGCCAACGAACGTTTATTGGCGTTAGCCAGCGATACGAACACAGATTACATTACTAGGATACGAAGCATGGCGGTAAACTCAAAAGGATTTGCGCCATTGCACCGAATATCGATATGGTCGATATGGTCACCAAACGCCACGGTCGGTAGTGTCCATACTAGCAAAAGTCGCCATAACTCTAGTATTGTTTATGGTTCACATAATGAAAGTGACAATTTTAATCGGATGCCTGTTTGATATTATGTCAAAAATTTTTGTTTGGATCCTGTCGTCCGCCATATTGGCGCCATTACAGTTTCAAAGTTGTTCGAGTGAAGTTTTGCGTTGATTAGTTTCCGTAGCTTATCCTCTCAATTTTCGAAACAGTAGTAATAGCTATTAAACTTGCAATATGTACAATAAGTGTTGTATTGTGAGTTGTGATAGTAGACGAAAGGACGTAATTTTCTATCGTTTTCCGAAATCGGACACAATACTCAAAAAGTGGGTAGAGTGCATTAACTGCGAAAGATTGCGAAGCTTGAGCTTCCAGGATCTTTGTAAGCAGTTTGTGTGTCAGAAACATTTTGAGAAAAGGTTTCTTGCATCCACACCGATGAGGTCTCGACTCCGTGTCGGCGCTTAACCTACGTTATTTACCCAAAATGAAATTAGCGGCGGAATTCCTCAAACCGCCTCAAGAGCTGAAAGAACAAGTAAGTATAAAATTCATGGAATATACTTTTGAGTTCAAATTTATTTATTTGTTACACATTAAGGTCTAAATACAAAAGATGTGTGTCAAAATCCTGTATGTATAGAAAAAATTAAAATAGTTGTAACTTTAATTTTTAATTAATTTAAGTTTTCACAACCTTGGGTCCACAAAATTACAAGGGTCTCACAATATATTGACACATATTTGACTCACTGGAATCGGTCGGTAAAATTTTGTTGTGATAATAGATAAATAAACCACTGTCATTTGTTGTAATAAATCCAATTATTTAAATTTATTGCAGGCTTGCTATCTGACCATGGTTATGCTAAGAAACGTCAGCATGAGGATCACACGTATATTAAATCTGGGCCTGAGACTGCAAACAAACATTCTAAGACTAACTATGGTAAGTTCTTACTTAAATGCCATCAAGTATTATTGAATGCTAATAATAAGTTTTGGAATCAGTGGTCAGTCTCAATGGAGACTATACAATAATATCTCTGCACAGGATATATAACAGTGTCAAATCATCGTCATCCTGCCCCTGTCCCAATTTATTTGGGGACGGTGCAGTGTGTCTTATTCTTCCATACATAACTATCTCCCATCATCTCAGTGTTCACTTCCTTTCTTGCCATATCATCCTTCAATATTTTGTGATAGATTGAAAATAGAATTTTATTTTATATGATACTTGTTGTAATTTCAGAAGTTTTTGCATCTGCATCGGACAACCTTTCTGCTCCATTACTATCAACTTCTATCATACAAGAAACTCCAAAAACCCCTACTAGAGGTAAATAATGTTTTAATTGTTTGTGGGTATGATAAATATTTTATTATTATAATAGTTAATATACCTGCAGATGACACAGTGTATTGAGAATTTTAAAATTTTATACTATGATATGTTTGTTGTCATTTCAGAAGTTGTTGCATATGCATTGCAGTATCCTTCTCCTTTACCTTCAACTTCATCTATTATACAAGAACCTCCAAAAAGCCCTACTAGAGGTATGTATTATTTTTCAATAATTTTTTGATTGGTTGTGAGTGTGTGATGAATAGATATTTTCTACTTGTTAGTAATCACACTTTAGTTCAAGTAATTAAACTTGGGTTCATTATTATTAAAGATTATAGCTCTAAGAATGATAATAAAGTTAATTAAACTGCATTATTGTTCTTATAATATTAGATTTTTACTGGTAGGTATTAATTTGTGTGTTCTTAGATTACTTATGTAATTTATTATTGACATAAAATACGTATAATTTTCAACACTTTTCAGAACAACATCTATGCTCGACTCCAAAATTATCAATTCAGAAGAGACGAGTAATAATAAGGAAGAATGCTCTGACGCCAAATTGTGCTCGACTTTACGGTGAATATGTAAAATCAAGAAAACAATTGGAATATAGTCATAGAGCTAAAAGGGCAATGAAGTTTTCAAATGAGAAGACTTTTGAAAAACTTACTGCTAAAATAAATCCTTTAGCCAAGAAAATTATGTGGATGCAAATAAGCCAATGTACAAAAAAAGCAAAAGGCAGAAGATACACAGATGAAGAAAAGTTTATAGCTCTATCTATTATGAAACAGAGTCCGAAATGCTATAGATTTCTACAAAGAATATTTATTCTGCCATCAAAATATACATTAAATAAAATGATATCTATGTTAAATATTGAGGCTGGGATTAATGCTCAAATATTTGAAGCATTAAAAGAAGTGGTTAGTATTGTTAAATTGTCTATTATATTATTTCATAATTTATTCTCAACATTTTTAATCCATGACAACTGTATGTTCCTGAAACATCGCTTATAGTTTTTCTTTTCGTAAAAAGTATGTTTAGTTGTATATTATTGAGAATTATACCAGATTTTTGGGTCACAAACTTCGGAAATAAGGAGAGAGTGGATATTTTCACATTATTAATATAAATTTTCATATATAAATGAAGTTAAGCTTAAAACCGATTTTAATGAAAATCTGTTGTATTTTTTTAATTCACTTTTACTTAAATATTGTCAGTTCACCTGACTGCTGGTTTGCCAACAGACCATTATAATTAATGTATTATGTTTATTACAGGTTAGTAAATGGCAGGAAAACAAAAAATATTGTTCAATTCTCTTTGATGAAGTTGCCCTTGAACCTGGCTTAACATAAATATGACAAACATCGAGATGTCATCGATGGATTTGTTGAGCTTGATGAAAAAACTAATGATTTTGCAGATCATGCATTAGTTTTTATGCTCCGAGGAGCTATTTATAAGTGGCAGCAGCCTCTGGCTTACTATTTTTGTAAAGGGGCAACCTCAGGTCTGGAATTAAAAACAATTATCAGAAATATTATAACTGCTGTGAGTCATACGGGCCTATTACCAGTTGCCTTAGTATGTGATCAGGGTACAGCATTTCAATCTGCCTTGAAAGGGCTTCAAGAAGATACACGAAGGGAACAAATTAGAACCGGCGCAAAAATTGGTGAGTACCTAATTAAATTATGCAAAAATGTCTTTGGTTTTTGCGAGAACAACACATACTACTCGACCAGAGCAATTTAACACATGACAGCCACAACATTTTTGTATCAAAACCACAAGTCGAGTAGTAATAAAAAATCGGTTTATAATCTTTGATGAAAATTCGTTCTGCTATTTTTGAGTAACTTATTTAGCTTTGACTATTTAAAAGACTTTAGTCGCTTTTTTTGTTCTTAGGAAAAGTTAAGTGATATTGTAAACATATAAAATGAAATTATCAAGTTAATATATTTCTGCCATCCTTGTGTAATATTAATCAACTATAATTTTCTAGATGATGTGATTACAATTGGTGGACATTCACTCAGTGTCATTCATGACCCTCCGCACCTCATAAAAGGGTTAAGGAACAATTTTCTAACCAAGAATATTAGTGACCAAGGAAAGATTTGTAAATGGAATGATATAGTGGCAGTCTATAAGACTGACTGTCAGCATGCTCATGTCAGATTACTACATAAGTTGAATGACGAACACGTCATCCCGGAGAAAATTAAGAAGATGAAGGTAATATTAATATAATTTAAATATGCGCTTTATTTTGTGAAAAAGCATCTGTTTCACTACAATACTTTTTGATGATGAATTGTTAGTAATATTAATAGCAATCTTTCTAAGAGTCATAGGTATAAGATACAATTTTGTTAAGTCATAAGAGAACAGTTACATACTATTTTAATTTAATCCATCTGATTAAGATCATTTATATGTATAATATAGAGAGGAGTGGAAGGGGCTGGAGGAGGCCTATGTGTTTGGACACGCTGATATTTAAGATTATTGGTGTGCAAGTTACTTAAAATATGTATAATCAGCAATAAAGGCTTTTTTATTTTTTATTTTATTATGTATAATATAATAATATATAATTATTTATTTTAGGTGAAAAACTGTGTCAGAGTTTTTAGCAAAACAGTGGCGTCTACATTATATTATACTGCTCAGTTTTGTAAGTATTACATAATTGCTTTAATCTTGCAAACCCATATTTTATTTTATAATTCATTATTTTGCTATTTAATAAAATTACTAGGTCTGATAATATTGAAATCTCGGTATTATACGGTGTATTATATAATATTATAGGAAATCCATCATTTTTTTATCAAAAAAGAAGAAATTGACTTGTAGAGAGACTAGAAAAAAAAACATTAATCTATACTAATATTATAAAGCTGAAGAGTTTGTTCGTTTGTTTGTTTGAACGCGCTAATCTCAGGAACGACTGGTTCGAATTGAAAAATTCTTTTTGTGTTGAATAGACCATTTATCGAGGAAGGCTATAGGCTATATAACATCACGCTAAGACCAATAGGAGCGGAGCAGCAATAAAAAATATTGCGAAAACGGGGTAAATTTAAGCGACGGGAACAGTAATGTTTTACGCGGGTGAAACCGCGGGGATCAGCTAGTTAATTATAATTTGTAACCCATAAAAAGTGTAGAAGGATAAGGAGGGAAGGGTAATATTATTAATAAAAGTTTTTTTTTGTTTCAGCTAATTATGCTAATGGAGATCGAGTCAGCACAACATTAAGTGATACTGCAGCCATTGTTGATTTCTTCGATGATCTTTTTGATTCTGTAAACGGGGCAAGCCGTTACAGTAAAAAATCAAAAGGGAAACCATTGCGACGAGCAGTATCTGAAAACTCTCCACACCACGATTTCTGGATTGAAGCCATAAAAAGGTTAAAAAATATCAGATTTATTGATAATAACGGAAAAGAAACCATAGTGCCATCATTAAAAAATTGGATAACTACATTAGAAAGCTACCAGAGACTGTGGAAGTTTTTTAAAACAAAGAATATTGTAATAATGCGGCCTCGATATTTTAACTCTGACCCAATAGAGAACTTTTTTGGACAAGTAAGGTCATATAATTTTAGAAATAATGACCCTAATTGCCACACTTTTAAGAGTACCTTTAAATCGCTGTTAATAACAAGGTATAAATTTCATAATGACAGTTTTAATTGTGAAGAAGATTCAGGTGATCAAATATTGAAATTAAGTCATTTATTTAAATCAATTAATACCAGTCATGAAATTTTTACTTCACCTGGATCTTCTGAGTGTAGTACCATAACACAGGAAAGCATTCATTTAACAGCAGGTCAAGAAAGGCTAAATGTCCATTCACGGGCTTATACTACAGGGTGGGTCATTAGAAAGATATTAGGAAAAATAAAATGTCAGCAATGTGAAGCAAATTTAAGTACCGACGAAACGGATTTAAATTCCAATACTATAAATAACTACATTTCCTACAGAGAGTTTAAAAGTATAAAAACAAAAAAGTTGACCTATCCTTCTGAACAGGCCGTGAGACTATTTGGGGACATTACCAGAGAGGCAAACACATTTTTAGAAAGAATACCTAACCAGATAGGTGTTATAAAAGAATTAAAAAGTAAAATAAATTCTAATAATTTGTTTGCCTTTCTGGACTGCAATTTCCATAAGGATGCTGTTTCTGAATACTTTCTTGAGTTAACGTTGAGATTAACAGTATTCAATTGGTGCAATATAATAAATAGAATATTAAAAGGTACTGATGTAAGTCGATTGCAAGGCAATTTACCTGCGATGCAATTAAAGGCGTTTAATAAATATAAAACGAAATTAAAAAATAAAAGAATTAATAAATAAAAAAAGAGTTTTTTAATTTAAAATATATTCCCTAATCCCGAACATTCGCTCAAATCCTTGAAAATAATACTCTCTGTATTATTTTTAAGGGTTTGAGTAGAATATTTTGAAGTAGATAATAAAAATTGAAAAAATAAAAATATGGGTGCTAAAAGGCTAGTATCTAAAATATTGCTCAAATTTCATTTATCCATAGCTAAAAGAATCTCCGTTCAGAAAAAAAAACGAACTGTCATTATCATTATGTGATGTGAGACTTCATTACTGAACTTTTTGAACCGAAGTGCCCCGTCTGATGCGTTAGCATCTCTAGTACGTCTGTGCCAAACGCCAACTAACAAACGTCAACAGAATGGTTTGGATTTGACGTTTTTTGGTCCAAATGACAGACATAATATTGTCTATGGAAAGCTAGTCAGAATCATGAACCATGAACCCACAATGTTTTGATAGAACATCAAATGTGTTTGGACGTATCTTAGAATGCTAATGAACGATGGTTTCGAATGCTAACTACCGTCAAAGAATCTTCGTAGGCCTTCGTTTGTTGGGTGTGTACTCACCAAAAAACGATGGTCAAGGTGTAGAGTGCGCGCCGCCACTCATTTATATACAGCGAGTAATTTGTTAAGTGTGCCTAGGCGAATATTCAGTAATCAAAAATATATCGAATATCTATATAAAAAAACTTTAAACGGAGATCAAAGGTATTTTTTTGTTTCGTTATTAAAATGAAATCTCAGGTTTACTTTGGTATAACTTTATTTTATTATTAAAGATCTGGATTTAATGTGCCAGTTAAGTAAATCGTGTATGCGTGCATAATTTTCAGAAATGTTGTTTGAAAAGTAATAAAAGAATATTTTAGGTATTAGAACTAATTAAAAGCAAGTTATATCATTTAAACGTAGGGGAAGTTGAACAAAACAATGTTTTGTTCGGGTCCATATCGGCTCTCATAAAATTTGTATTCATATTTACGATTTTACTACGAATTGGAGTTCATAATAATCACTCTTCATAATTTTTTTCTTCATAAACTTTATGTTCATACATTAATATTCCTATAATCGGAACTCATAACACCCCGTCATCATATTTTTTTATTTCATAATGTTTTCATTAAGAAGGTGTTTAATTAATATTTTTTTTATTCAGAATAGTTTTCTTCATAAGAGACAATGTTCATATTATTTGTGTACATAACGTTGTCTCAAATAAGATTAAATTGTAGCATTCTGTTTAAAATGTAGGTATGTTTGTAAATGTTTTAAAAACAGATTGATTCTAGCACTCGCCGACCGCTACCGCGGCACGCTCGCTTCGCTCGCTCGGCTCGTGCTGTGTTATGGTCGCAGTTCTAACCTAACCTAACCTACTACTTTACTAAAAGTGATGTATGTTTATTAACAGTATGAATTTTGATGTATAGGATAAATAGCACTTCTGATTAAGAAATATATGAAAGCAAAAATGAGTACAAATAAATGTATGAACAATAAAATTATGAAGTCAATTCATTTGGCGTTTTAATATTTATTGAA
Source organism: Hypena proboscidalis (assembly GCA_905147285.1). Taxonomy (NCBI): domain Eukaryota; kingdom Metazoa; phylum Arthropoda; class Insecta; order Lepidoptera; family Erebidae; genus Hypena; species Hypena proboscidalis. The sequence continues at coordinate 8,457,518 of LR990147.1, forward strand.
ATAAAAATTATGAAGAGTGATCATTATGAAATAAAATTGTATGAAACACATTTTCGGACTTTCGATGTTAGGAGTTAAAAAGTTATGTAAGAAAAAGCGCACCCGTTTTGTTCGGCTTGGTCTCAGGAGTCACACTCTAGATGAGTGCAGCCCTATCGTGTGATGTGTGTCATGATTGTGTTTTGTTATTATAAGAAATAGGATCGAGTTAGAGTCGTAGACAGAGAAACCAATAAACCAAATCACACACACCGTCTCTTTCCCTCATACATGAAAAGGCGCTATGAAAATCTTTCAAGTTAGAAAGAGAAATGCGATGATATTTTCTGTCCCTATCGCTGTAACGGGTTGGCTCCAAGCAAATTCGACAGCTTGGAGCTAAACATTAAAGAATTTTGGCATTTTTCGGGTTGTCATACTCAGCAAATCTGATACCACCTATTGCTAACAAAAATTAAGTAGTTCTAAAATTTATTCAGAAAAAAAGGACGACATCAACAAAAGATAAATTATCTAAGGGTGTTATTACATTTAATTTCATCTAATATACTTGCCAAATTTATTTAATTGAACGTAAAAATCACGATTTTGTTCGTGATTATTTGATAAAGCCGTCAAATTTCTTTGAACAGCATATTACTGCATATACAAAGAATTTTGATAAATTAATGCAGTAACCTGGGCAACCCTGTGTTGTTGCCCCGATAGAACCTATGAGGAATAGCGTAATGTTCTCATAGGAACCTCAGGCCTGATTTTGTAAATAACTAAACCTGAATCATTAGATTTTTGGAAAATCATCATTTAAGTTTGTCGAATACCATTACTGCCCAGAACTAGTTCCTTATTTGTAACAGCATCGAAGGGTGTAAATGATACATGAGTGTGATGTTTTGCAAAATTAACGGGTTCGATTTCTGCCTAATTACATTGATTTTCCAAAAAAATAATAATACTTGTTTAGTTTTTATCAAAATCAGCCAGTCAGTTCCTTTGAGTTCTTATCGCTATTATTTATCTTTATATTATATTTTTTTTTTACGGGATATAATCCCACCCACACGCCCACCACTGTGACTCCTGTGACGCCAGGATCTACAGCGGTAACCAACTGAAAGGCACCGTGCATGATACACGGGCAATCCCAGGGAGAGTTAAAATTGTCTTGGAACCCACAACGAATTTAATCAGAAGTATATAGTTGGAGTTGGAAAGTACGGCTAAATGCCCGGAAATTTATTCTGTTTGATACAAGATCCTCATAGTATACCACTCCAGATGTCAATTGTAAGCTATTTAACATAACATTACGTTCTTTATATTATATTATGAAAGTTTTTCGTAGTGACACAATTATGCACTGCCTTTTTGCCAACTTTTTAGGGAAATCTGATTACCCTGACAACACTGAAGACAATATTGCTATCTCACACCCCGTTACAAGGTACCTCGGTCTATTGGTTTATCTGTCTACGGTTAGAGTACTGGGTTATATTTATGCTGTATTTGGCTGCCAGATTCCTGTACTACTAGAGTCTGGCTAAGCAAAGTAGTCCCTGGAATTATTTGCGAACTTTTTATATAGCAACTCTGTAGGAACGTCAACGTCAATTTGACAAGGTTGTCGTTCGGTATCTCTGGTTTCAAATTGTATGCGTTTGTGAAAATTGTGATTCTAAATTACGGTTTAAAATGAACAAATCTATTAAAAGTGGTGTACGAAAGATGTTGTTTTGCATGATTGGCAAGTTCAACGAAAAACAACAACAGCGTGATGCCGCGTTTAAACAAAAACAAGATTGTTTACGTGTGGTGTTGAATTTCATAGGTTAGTAGACAATATTATTTTGATACTTTGAACACCTACCTATACAGTCGTCATAATAAAATTTTGATTTATAATTTTACGTATCCTTGCAAATAAGTTACTTACGCTTCTTCGTATTGAATAAAACTAATTATATTCATTCGTACATTGCATCAGTCAATGTATTTATTTTAATAACATCACCTATGTTTTACGTATACTCATAATTAATTTATGATGTATTTTGTTGGTAATTTTAAAACGATTAACTTTCTTTAACAGAGAATCTGCAAGATGTCGAAGGAGTTGATGAAATAGTTAGAACTATTGGAAATCTCACTGAATTAGAGCAGAAAGATAGGATAATAAACCAGAATCAGTACTTAGAAGAAATAGCTTTAATGACCGGTAAGTTTTTACTATGCTTTGAATGATGTTGTGAAATTATGCCATAAAAAGCCTTTGGATTTTCACGTAAGAATACCAAGAATTAATTACATATTTTGTATTTCTTCTTTGCAGAAGTGAGTGTCAGAACACTAAAGAGAGTAAAAAGGGAAGGTGCAGTAAATGAAGGTGTCTGGAGTACCCCGGAGAAGAAACGCCCACGGAAACCTACTGTGTCTAACCTAGATAACTTTGACATAGATGCTATGCGTAACAAGATAAACGAATTTTATATTGTTAAAAAACAAGTTCCTACACTGAGGACACTGTTGGTGGAGTTAAAAGAAAGTATTGCTTTTAACGGATGCAGAGAAACTCTGCGCCGCTTGTTATTAGCCAATGGCTATGAATTTAAAAAGAATAAAAATGAGCGTTCTGTATTAATAGAATGCTATGACATATCTGCTTGGAGACATCGATTTTTAAGAACTATAGCAGGAAAACGTGCAGAAGGCAAGCCAATCATTTATTTAGATGAGACTTATGTCCATAGAAACTACAAGCCTAAGAAGTCATGGCAAGGTCCTTCAACTAGTGGTGCAATTGAAAATGTTTCGACCGGAAAAAGGTACATTATAGTTCATGCTGGATCAGAGAAAGGCCCAGTACCAAACTCTTTGTTAGTGTTTAGTACTAAATCAAAAAATGCTGATTATCACCATGATATGAATGCTGAAAATTTTAATAAATGGCTTAAAGAAAAACTTATACCAAATTTGGAAGAACCAAGTGTAATCATAATGGATAATGCTAGTTACCATTCGGTAATTATAAATAAGGTTCCTAACACACAAACACGTAAAAATAATATAAGAGAGTGGCTCCGTGATAATGGAATTCAATATGAGGACTACCACACGAAAGCAGAGCTGTTATGTATTGTAAAACGAAATACGCCTGATCCAATATATGAAGCTGATGAAATTTTAAATCAATGTGGTCATGAGGTGTTGAGACTTCCACCCTACCATTGTGATTTAAATGCGATTGAGCTTGTGTGGAGTTTGGCAAAACGTAAAGTGGCTAGCAAAAATATTGCAGTTACTACAGCTGCATTAGAAGAAATAATTAAAGATTCATTTTGAAAACGTAAGTTCACAGGATTGGAAGAAAATTACTGATCATATGTAATACATGTTGAAAATAAATATAAAGAACGTGATAAAATAACAGAAGAAAATTTAGAAAGTTTTATTATAAATGTTGGAGACAGCGATACTAGTGACAGTGATGAATCTTTTGGCATTGAAGTGTTAGAATCTGATTTTGATTATGATGAATAAAACTAAGTTATTATGTATGGAATATTATCGTATTTTATTTCTCTATTTATTTTCGGATTCCACCCATATTCACCTTTTATACGGACAGATCCATCCTATACCAGATCAATAAATCCTTTAAATCCCGTTACAAACCTGGTACATATCAAAAATTAATACATGTGTAGATAAATTCTGTGTCTTTATATCCCTAACATAATGTTCTTATACCGTCTAAATATATGATATTTTTAATAATGAATTACCAAGTATCAAAGTAGGTTATTCCAATTTTCATAGTATAATTTTAGTGTTGTCATGCATGTATTTTTTAAATTTGCCGCCAATATTCTGGGGCCAGCTTTGGTTAGCCAGACTCTACATACAATACTGTAAATTTAGCTGTAAGTCTTCCATATTTCATAAAATAAATAAATAAATTTTGGTTGGGCAAAAAGTGACATATGCAAGCAAATTTTTAAATTCGTTGACACCGGCGACGAATTTAAAAGTTTTGTCCAATATTTTAAGAAACGGAATTCAGGCATACATATTTTTTTTAAATATTTTAATATCTCTAGTAATAGGAGTGAAAAGTAAGTCACAGGTAGCGTTGCCAGGCGTCCGGTATTTAGGCGTACAGTCCGATATTTTCGAGGCATGTCCGGTAAAAAATAAACGGTCATACCGGACAGAACAATGTTCGGTATTTTGAAGAAATTCGGTACTACTGGTCACAAGCGCCTACAAAAGTAGGCATAGGAAATCCCTCAATGCAAAACTCGCGCGCGCTCCTCGCTCGCCGCTGTCTGTACTGTATGTGCGTTTGGGGGTTCTCACTTCACCACTGTATACCCGTCTCACTCACTCGTACTTGCTGCCTGCGTCCATCCCCCACCCGGGCGCGCAAAATATTGGTATAAAAGAAAACGTATTTTTTGCGACCTAGCAAACCCCCAAAAAAATCTGGTAACAATCATAATAACCCGATTTCAGCATATCGTCCTAAACAGGGACACCCTGTTATATGTCGCAGGGTATTGGGCAGTTTTAGATCAAGTGGCGTTGGATGGCAAAAATGTCGATGGAATGTCGCATAGTTTTTATCAAAACCTAAACGATATCGGTTATATAGATTTTTCATCAAAAATCTGAAGTAGTTTAGGTTTATGGTAAAATTTACTTGACTGAGAATGTGATTTGATTTTTTTTAATAATTCAAACGATTTCCGAAAATAAACATTTTTTTTTAATTTTGTTTTTTTTTACATTAGGAAGAACGCCTGAAGCAATTACGCTATCTAATGGTCCCAATTACAAGATCAAATTCACACATTCACTCATAAAAGCACACCCAGTCTCGGAACAATTCTTTGTGAATCACACAAAGATTTGTCTACTGTGGGGTTCGAACCCACAAAACCAATGCAGTGTAGACAGGCGACGCGAACGCTTAAACTACTATACCACGCGTGCGGACATAGTCTTACATAGAGTATCGTATTACCCAGCCAGTACGAGGTTGTGGAGGTCTGAAAGCAGTCGCTCCACGTAAAATACAGAGAGTTAATAGGCTGACCGATTAACTGAGTCCTCGCCTGCGCGGTACAGGGGCGCGGGGGTATGACGACAAAGGGTGCGGGCGGTGGGAAATTTTTTGTAATTGTTCATTTCGTTCGCTACATGGGTAGCGAGCGCATGTGTTGACTGTTGCAGACACCTTGTGAGAGGTACACATGTAATAACTATCTCAAGATGAATCGAAAAATCTTCGGACATAAAGTAAACAGTCAGTGCAAGCAAATGGCTTTTAACGTATACGAATATTTTAGAAAAATAAACTGGACCCAAAAAAAGTTTTGACTTTCTTACGATTTAATTATAATATGTTTAGATAACAAATAGTATAATAGTTTATTCCCAATTATTTTACTTACGTACATAAGTTCATTAAAATTTTGTATCTTCTTAACTATTTTTGATTTGATAAATCACTATTTCTTTTTTCCTATGATGTCACATATCTTAGGAAATATCTTGGTGCATTTCATCTCCTGTATATTTCATTAAGGGCCCCCACCGCCCGCACCTGTTTCAGTCCCCTTTGTCGTCATACCCCTGCGCCCCTGTACCGCGCAGGCGAGGACTCAGTTAAACGGTCAGCCTATAGCTACGTCCGTTAGACTAACAACCGATCACTATGTCATTAGGAAAAGAATGCTCAAAATGAAGATTTATATGAGGATAAGGATGCACTTAAATTTGGCATTGGTAATTGACAAATATTGTGTAACTAGCACCTGGAATACAACGAAATTATATTAAGGAACAAAATCAAAAGGAAACAATCCTTTCAATTCTGGGTAAATAGTATATAAAACCATTTATTCCCAACAAAAAGTATTTTATTTCATATATTAATTAATATTGCTTAAGGTTTTAAACATTACGCTAACAAATCCACGAACACAAACTTCTTGATGGTCTTACAACTATGAATTGTAGAGGTTAAATTTAGAAAATAAAATGCGCTTGTAATATTATAGAATTTAATTAGGGTACATACAAACATTTTGTAATGTTGGAGTATAATAATCAAACTAATAAGCACTTTGTTTGAGTAGCTAGTGAAAATTTGTGGGTAAGTATGTATCTCAACTGTTTATAAAAATAACTATAGAGAGGAGTCAGTGTTTACCGTGAATATGTTAACTCGAATAAATTAAAATAATATTATCTACACTTAATTCAGATAAATACAATATTTCATATAATTTAAAATATATACTAAACAAACATTATAACTATCGCTTATTACAATTTTGAAAAATCGGCGAAATATTAAAATTTACCTAATTTTAATGCAAATGCAATCGATAGGGACTCCTCTCGCCCGACATTTCAGTAAGGACGCCTACGCATACCATTATTTTTAAATTTAATCGTAGTTAAATCGATTAAAACATTCCATCACTATTAATCTCTACGATAAAGGAAATCACACGGATACTCGGAAAGCCAACAAAACAAACAAAAGCGTCCACTAATAAGTGTTAGCGTAAAACCAAGAAACGAGTCCAGGGATCGGTGCGTCACCGGCCGAGCGACCGGCGACCGGCGCCGCGACTCCTCGCGGGCGCGTCTACGGACCGGGGTCGCCGCCGGCGGGGGCGGGGGGCCCCGGGGCGCCGCCGACGGGGCGCGGGGCGGCCGCTCCTACCTGCCCTCGGGCAGCTGCCGCGCCGCCGCCGCCTGCCGCGCCGCCGCCTCCTGCAACAACATGCGGGTCACGCTTGCCGCTACACGGGCGCGCGCGCCGAGCGGCACGGTACCTTGGTGCGCGGCGTGGGCTTGACGCGCAGCGTGGCGGCGGGCGGCGGCGCGGGCAGCGACGGCGGCGGCTGCGGCGGCGGCGCGGGGGGCGGCAGCGCCGGCGCCGCGCGGCCCAGCGACGCCAGCAGCAAACCGCGCAGCAGCGCGGCGCGGCTGTCCGCCTCGGGGCCTGCCGCCGCGTCGCTGGCTCCTAGGGACGAAGACAATCGTTCACTTTGATAGATAATAACCAACGGTGTTGGTCTAAAAAATGGTTCTCTATTGTTTCGCATTATATAACACCGCAAGCCTTCATTTGGCAAAATTATAATTACTATTTATAGCATATCTTATTTTGGCATACTATTTAATTAAGCACTATCCTAATTTAACAACATTTGTATGTAATATCACAGATAATATAATACTAGTACAGATACCCAATCTCATACAAAAAATTGACGCCACCCTAAAAAATATTATTCTGGGGGCTATTTTAATTCATTTTTTATGCCAATAGATGGCCGTACTTGTGAGTAGTCTCAACCGCGCTACCTCAACGCCATCTAGCTTTTGCAAAAGGTAACATCAGGTACATGACGTCCTTGTGTGCGTGAGAATGTGTCTGTGTGCGTGCCAAAGCTGCCAATATATTATTATCTGCATGTGTGCGTGTCAGTCAGTATGTACATTACCATTACGTTTGACCTTCTACAACGCTATAACACTGCTGCATTCAAAATATCAAACGATATTTTAAAGTATTAAAATTTAAAGTTTTTTTAATGAAATGTAATGTAATAAAATAATTATTACTTTCTATTGCAATTGATTTTGATTTAGACTAAACTAAAAAATATAAGGGAAGTGTCGCTAAAACGAGCAAAACAAAGGTATCGCGGTAAAGAGCGTCCTTGTCGCGCTCACTTGGCGTGAGTCACAAACCTTTTGTTCAAAACCTTGAACCTTTTTTATTTAGTAGTATTTATTTCGGAATGTTAGTACTCAATAAAACTTTTAAATCAAATTCAACTCATTTATTTCAAACGGGTACAGGCACATAGTTATAAATAGATTTTTTTTTAAATAGAGAATTCAGAATCTATGTCTGTGCCACTCGAGGAACTTTAACTTTCTGAAGTGTCTGTTACATGTATAATAAAGCGATTGGCTGTTTTGTCTATTTGATGGTCAAGACCTCTAATCACGGCTGCTCCTTTTTTGACGTGCTCGACACAATTTTGCCATTTTTCAGGCGTTACCTGATTGAAGGCATCATTAAATAATGTTTTAAAATCATTTAATTTAAATGTAGTAGGTATTGTGTCGAGCAACGTGACTTTTAGTGTCCGCCCATCATACGAGCTCTATTGGATTGAGCACCCCTGACTCACTCTGACGTCACACTCAGCGCCGAGTATGCGGGCATATCCCAAAAAATCTTATTTTTTGTTAAGAAATTAAAAAATTCGGTCCTATTTTATAATTAATTGTTTACTTCTATGAAAATTAGTTACAGCTAAATAAATAAATGTAATGATGGCATGTTCTTTGATTGATACATAAGTTGAAAACTTATACAATTTATATAATTTATAAATTATTTATTTTTGAATTACGTAAACAATAGCAATTACATATTATTATTTCATTGTTTTAATATGTATTTTTGAACATGAAAAAAATACCACAAATTATGCCCCTAATTTACGTATTTCTTACTTAATACCTTGCGATAAGAGGTGTTTGATTAACCGGTATTATGCAACTCGATCGATGCAGTAATTAGCGACAGTTTTTAATGACCGCCGATCGCTATCGTAATTTTATTGACTTTTTGGTAGAAGTCGGATCAATGACTTTTATTCTTTACTTATCTATCTGGAACTATAGAAGCGACTATAGAACATTCACAGTTCGTGGTCGTGGTTCGTGGTCGTGGGTACCTCAGGCGAGGTGTAGGTATAATTTTTACATTTACTTGACTTACGTTTGGGAGTCAATCTTCTGTTGTTCCCAAGGACGATAATAATATAATACCTATTTAACGTTGTTACTTATTTTGCCTATACCTACTTCAAATAAAACGTCTTAAGTCAAAAAAAAAGTTGCAAAAGAAAATCTTTATTTATTTCTGGTAAAGTTTGATCGAAAAATCTAAAATCTGTTTATAAAAACGTGCAATCATGTTTGCTTAGCATTGTTCCTACAGCTGTCTTCGTTCGCAAAAACGTATTTTTGTAGCAATCTTATTATCGAAATTTTTAGCTAGACTAAGATTGCTTTGAAGGAAGAAGACAAGGGAGGTTTTAGTCATATCACTCAATACAAAAAACATGTATGTAAATACCCACTAGTGTATCTAGGGGTGCGCTTTGTTTTTCATAAAAAAAAAATCTTCATAAAATCGCAATTATTTTCCGAAGAAAAATGTTATTAATAACAAATTAATAACATTTTTCTTCATACTCATTGGCATTAATAATATTGTTTTTCATTCACATCTTTTATCCTATTATTTTCTTACATTATAGTTTTCATAATGATACCGATCATTCTTTTCAACTCCTAATTATTTTTATTTATACATTTGTTTGTTCTTTTTTTATGAATTTCTTCATTTGAGTGTTACGTTATTTACTTTGTAGGTACAGTGCATATTAATAATTTATTATGTTAACATAAACATAGTTTAAAATGTAAACAACTAGCGACGGCTGCGCCCGTCACTTAAGTCAGTCGTGAATACAAACAGTTTGCGTGAACACGTATCATCTATTATTTATATTCCAATTACCTTTCTCAACAAAATACCAAAGAAAAACCTATATTGGTGACCCCTGTAAACTGTGCTATTTAATAATAGTTAGTTTTTGGTATTTTGGGCAATGGCTACTCCAGTATACTCAGGAGTCAACACACCAGTGATACAAGCACAGGCGCCGAACAATGAGCCACATATCGAGGATGTGTCGGCGTTGGCTAGTATTACGGTTTCCTCGCGTGTTCCTGATTTTTGGGCGGACCAACCACGACTCTGGTTCGTTCAATTTGAGGCAGTTGTAGCAAATCAGAGATTGAGTGAGGCTGCAAAACAAAACTTAGTCATTACGAAGCTGAACAAAAGTGCAATCCAACAAGTAAGTGATTTACTTTTGGCCCCAGCGGAGACTAAAAAGTACGACACGCTGAAAGACAGATTATTACAAGTTTTTGAAGAATCAGAGACTCGCCAGTTCCAGAAACTACTTGGTGAAATGGAGCTGGGAAATCAAAAGCCATCACAACTCTTGCGGCGAATGAGGGATTTGGCACGAGCAAAAATGCCAGACTCGACCCTGCAAATTATGTGGAACAGTCACCTGCCGGCGGCAGTTCAGGCGGTACTGGCGGTCACAGAAGTCAAGGAGTTGGACAATCTGGCGGTGGTAGCTGACAAGGTGATGGAGGCGACCCGTCCAGCAGAAGTGGCGGCGGTGACGTCAAACCCCACCCCCAGGGACACCAGCGTGACGACGGATTTAGCAGCGGCAGTACAAAAACTTAGCCTCGAGGTTGCAGAGCTACGACGTGGTAGGCAATTTCAACGTCGTACCGGGAATATACTATCAAGTTCACACTCTAGAAATGTAAGTAGAAGTCGGAAAGATCCTAATTGGCTGTGTTATTATCACTATAAATTTAGATTCAAATCTACTAAGTGTGTGGAGCCGTGTAATTGGAAAACGACGACGACAAAAGAAAATGCGAAGCCGACGGAAAACTAGCGGCGGTACAGCCTGTGGCGGAGGTTTGTATCAATACCTATAATCGCCTATGTGTGTTAGATAGTAATAGTAGACTTAAGTTTTTGATAGACACGGGTGCTAATGTTTCGGTAATTCCGGTTGGTAAAATTAATTCTAAAAAACTCGAAAGTGATAGTTACAAGCTGTATGCGGCTAATGGTAGCGAGATACAAACTTACGGTGTACGTAGTTTAGTTTTAAATCTTGGTTTAAGAAGAGCTTTCCGATGGACCTTCATTGTTGCGGCTGTTAAACAACCGATAATAGGGGCAGATTTTTTAACCCATTATAAGTTGTTAGTTGATTTAAGCGCGCGAAAGTTAATCGATCAAGTTACTCGTTTAAATGTTATCGCTTCAGTTGTGTGCCATGACGTATGTGAGTCATTAGTTCAAACATTAATAAATGATAATGTATGGCATAAATTACTATCAAAATACCCAGACATTACCAGACCAATATCGTTCAAAGAAGTTCCTAAACATTCGGTGTGCCATTATATTGAAACCTCAGGACCACCGGTATACGCTAAGGCAAGGCCACTACCACCGGATAGATTCAAAAAAGTTAAGGCTGAATTTCAGAATATGTTAGAATTAGGAATTTGTCGACCCTCCAAAAGCCCTTGGGCGAGCCCGCTTCACGTGGTACCCAAGAAAAATGGAGATATTAGACCGTGTGGGGATTATAGGCGGCTTAATGCAATAACAAAGCCAGATCGTTATCCCATTCCACGTATAAATGATTTTAAATATTTAATTGCAGGTAATAAGACTGTATTCAGTAAGTTAGATTTAAATAGAGCATATCATTTTATACCTGTAGCCCTTGAAGATATCGAAAAAACTGCAATCATTACTCCTTTCGGATTATTCGAATTCCCACGTATGACTTTTGGTTTGCGGAACGCAGCGCAATCGTTCCAGAGATTTATGGATACGGTAGTTCTTAATGGTTTTGATTTCGTATATAATTATATTGACGATTTGTGCATAGTATCGGAATCCGAAGAAATTCATAAAAAGCATTTAAATGCGGTATTTCAAAGGTTTAACGAATTTGGTGTCACAATTAACATTTCCAAATGTGTGTTTGGAGTATCAAAATTAAACTTTTTAGGTTACGAGGTGTCAACAGACGGTATTCGTCCACTCGATGATAAGGTTCAAGCAATTGTAAATTTTCCGAAACCTGAAAATATCGAACAATTGCGTCGTTTTCTCGGTATGGTCAATTTCTATCGTTCGCATATACCTAATGCAGTCGATAGTCAGGCAGAGTTAAATAATTATCTCCATAATAGCAAAAAGCGGAACAAAACCGTGATAAAATGGACTGATAAGGCCATCGAGGCATTCGAGAAATGTAAGGTGAGCTTAAAAAGCGCCGTTACATTATCATATCCAATGTCCGATGCTAATTTATCTTTGATGTGTTATGCTTCAAATACTAGCGTAGGCGCGGTTTTACAGCAACAAATAGATACCAATTGGAAACCACTTGGATATTTTTCTAAAAAATTATCACCTACAGAAATGAAGTACTCTACTTATGATCGTGAATTATTGGCTATATATATATGGCAATAAGACATTTTAAACATTTAGTGGAAGGTCGGGCATTAACGATATTCACAGATCATAAACCTATCGTATACGCATTCAGTAAAGTAAATAGCGATAAAGAAAGTCCTAGACGTATTCGTCAACTTTCCTACATAAGCGAATTCAGTACTGACATTCGGTATATCAGCGGTGATCAAAACGTAGTAGCAGACGCTTTATCTCGGATAGAGACAGTAAGTTGTCCCACGATACTAGATTATGCGGCATTAGCAGAAACCCAATCTAGTGACGTATACTTACGGGAGGCATTGCAAGTACCAGATAGTAATTTACAGTTTAAGCAATTTTATTTACCAGGTTGTGATAAACAAGTATATTGTGAAATTTCATCAAATAGAATCAGGCCATATTTAACTGAAAATTTTAGATTAATTGCATTCCATTCAATTCATGACCTTAGCCACCCTGGAATTAAATGTACTAAACAGATGGTTAAACAAAAGTTCTTTTGGCCGAATATGGATAGAGATGTTACCAAATGGGCTAGAACTTGTCCTATTTGTCAGAAAGTAAAAATCAATAGACATACTGTTTCCGGTGTAGGTAGTTTTGAACGGGCTGAACGTTTTCAGCACCTACACATTGACATAGTCGGACCTTTAACGATATCACCTGATGGTTATAGATATTGCGTAACTCTTATAGATCGGACAACGGGTTGGCCAGAAGCCGTTCCTGTTAAAAATATAACAGCGGAGACCGTGGCTAGAGTAGTTTTTGAGTGCTGGATTTCTCGTTTTGGATGCCCTTCAAAGCTAACAAGCGACCAGGGTAGACAATTTGAAAGTGATATGTTTAAAAACCTTATGAAATATTTAGGTATACATAAAATACGCACAAGTCCGTATAATCCAAAAAGCAACGGCGTCATTGAGCGTTGGCATAGAGCACTAAAAGTATCCCTTATGGCACGTTTACAAGATGACAAGTCTTGGGTGGACGAGCTTCCGATAGTATTATTAGGACTGCGTGCAGCTATCAGAAGTGATAGCGGAGTAAGCGCAGCGGAATCGACCTACGGTAAAACGATTCGATTGCCGGGTGATTTTTATGATGAAAGTAAAATATGTATGTCGGACTCTGAATATTTACAGGTACTTAGAGATTCTATAAATAAATTGAAACCACGACCACCATGTCATAGTAATTCACGTTCGCTATTCATATCCAACGAGCTTAATACGTGTAAAAGTGTGTTCGTTAGAATTGATTTAATGCGTAAGTGCCTTCAACCACCATATGACGGTCCATACAATGTCGTAAAAAGACAAGGAAAGACTTTCACTATCAAGGTAGGCGATAAAGAAAAGTGTATTTCCATAGACAGACTGAAACCTGCCTATGTAATTGATAGCGATTGTAAAAACTCTACCGACAATAATTTTAATTTGGATTGTAACTTAAACGATAAACAAAGCGCAGCGGCAAAGGTTAGTCATAACAAAACAACGCGTTTTGGCCGAGTAATCAAAACACCATTGAGATTCGTAGAATAAACAACATAAGTAGCGTTTGACACAAAGGAATTATTATAACACTTTTAGTTATAAACACTTTTATTGTTTTGTTTAAGTATACTTTTGTGTAAGCTATTCATAGGTTTCGAAATGTTTATTGTTTATTTTAAATATACTTTTGTATAAGCTAATCATAGGTTAAGACATTTTTATTGTTTATTTATATAATAAAAACTTATGTGTATTTTTTTGTAAACAACGCTTTCGTTGAGTAGCAGTTTGTTTAGCTCTCACAAAGCGCTTGAGATTAATCAGGCGGCAACCGCATTTATCTACAAATAAAGTGTTTTAAGAAAATATGTTAGCTTAACCCTTTAATTACTTATTAAATATTTGTTACTTTTTTTTGTTTTAAAAAAGGGGGGAATGGTGTAGGTACAGTGCATATTAATAATTTATTATGTTAACATAAACATAGTTTAAAATGTAAACAACTAGCGACGGCTGCGCCCGTCACTTAAGTCAGTCGTGAATACAAACAGTTTGCGTGAACACGTATCATCTATTATTTATATTCCAATTACCTTTCTCAACAAAATACCATATCCATAATGTCAATATAAATATATTAATTATTTATTTATTTAATTGTAAAAAGATCTGAAAAACATCTCGCATAAAATATCCACAAGAGCACACAAACAATCCGAAAACTTCTACCGAAGTGAAGGAAACTATTTACAAAGGAACGGGCGCGTCCGTTCCTTTGTAAATAAACATTGAGTAACATTGCAGAAAAACATTTTGTTTCTGTTCGAAGTACATCACATGACAATTGATATCTATATTATTTTAGATTAAAAAAAAAAAAAATACATTTGATTACTTACATTATTAGAAAAACATGTATTTAATATATAATTTAAAAAGTTCTTTGATGATTTTATATCTAACTATTATTGGAAGGCAATCGTAGCCTCAGAAACTAAACGCGTCATCGTAAGTGAATGTCCATTAAATTAATATGTTGAGTGACAAAAGCGTCGAACTCTAATTTGTTTATAACTCAATATACACTCACACACTCATACAATGTTAAAATAAAATTGAAATAAGCGCCATCTATTAGCCACAAATAACCTAACTGCATGAAATTTTTACATTTTGTGCCGTATCCAAGACGGCGACTGAAGAGTTAAAGACATTGATTTCTTTTTTCTCTCAAATCACTTTGAAATAATTGAAGAATGCTTTTAACGTTTTATATATACGTGCTTTATTTTTAAAAAATTATATTTTGGTCAAAAGTTGAACAATAGCGTTTATAACAATTTATTATTTTTGCATTGCTACACATAACGCCATCTATGGAAATTTTTAAGAAGTAAAAATCTAATGTTCCTAATGATACCCCATGGTAATATAAACAAGTTGCGGCTTAGCCCCCATATCGCACCCTAACCTATTTTTACACTACGATACTCATTTTAATTTTTTTTTGATCTTTTTAGGCGAAAATCATTATACCTAATAAAATAACTTACGTGCAAAAAAAGGTCATTAACATTATGCGAAATGATATTTATGCCAAATGAAGTAGTATGCCAAATGAAGTAGTATGCCAAAAGACAACCAAATGCCTATTATGCGTAATGTGTGCAAAGTAAATTATGAGAAAATAAAGGATCTCTCTCCTCCCTCCCAAAAATATGTTAAACAATAAACTTTTCCTTAAATCACCTATATAATTTTCAAAACAATCATGGTCATCAAAGGAGGACACTTGCGTTTTGCCGTCCGGTGTTCTAGAAGACATATTTTTTAGTCACAATAAATAAAGTTCATTAATGACTCACCAAGAAATCCAGAGAGTAAGAATTGTGAGTCGGAGTGTTCGGGTGGCGGCTGCGGCTGTGCGGCGGGCTGTGGGGGGTTGGGGGGAGGCGCGCTGCCCGAGCCGCCCGCCGCGTTGCCGCCGCGTCGTGGTAGCCGTTCTAGCTGCTGTCGTGCGGCCTAAATAATCACAAAACACACAACAGTGAATTACTGAAAAGGCAATAAAGGTAAATATTTATTATGTTTTATAATAGCAACCCTGTATTTAATACATGTCCCACTTCTGGGCTCGGGCCTCTTCTCATGATGAGAAGGGTTAGGCCATAGTCCACCACGCTGGCCAAGTGCAGATTAGTAGACTTCACTCCCCCTTGAGCACTTTTTAGGCAAACTCAATCATGTAGGTTTCCTCACGATGTTTTTCTTCACCGTTAGCGAGCGATAATTAATATGATAAATACACAAATATCTCCGAAAAGACGATATTATTATGTTGTATGTTATTAACGAATTACTCACAGTGGCCTGTTGCCTCTCAAGCTGCAGTTGCATCTGCAGTTGCTGCAGTTGGCTGGGCGTGCCGGGCTGACCCGCGCCGCGCCGCACTCCGGACAGTTGCGATAGAAGCTCTGCGATGGGGTCTACTACGGCGTCGCGGGAAGACGGCGATAACGACGAGATGCCGCCGCCCGTACTGGAAATTAAATATTATGGATCAACACATGTCATGTAAATTTTAACTTTTAAACCCCCTTGCCCGAAATTACGAAAAATATATTAGAGATTGAAAACAGTCTTCTTTGACTCGGAAGTTTTACTCAGGGTCCCCAAAGAAAATCCTGGTTACGACTCTGGAATAAGATTACTAATGCGCCTAAAATCCGCTTGTTCCGTGTACATAACCGAGTTTTAAACCAGCAATGTAGGAAGAAAAAATCCAAATAGTACGAAAAAAAAAATCTTCATTTATAACCTGGTTTTGTACGAAGTTTTTTTTTTTTCTTAATTTATAACCTGGTTATATACGAAGAAATATTTGTTCTCGATACATTACTAATAATATTGTTACTTATGTCACAAAAAAAAAATTCTACTCTATCCGGTGAATGTTTAAGTGGGATATGTTATGTTATTTTATTATTTATGGTTATTAAATTTTGTTATGTACACGGAACAAACGGTAAAATCACTATACAACCTGAGCATTTCTCATGGAAATTGTAAATATAATAACTACATATTGGAATTGAAAAAGTAGGCAGGATAGGAAGTAATAAATATTTACCTGAACTGCATATTGGTGCGCCTGGCGCGACTGACGCCGCGGCCCGAGTGCGGTATACGCCGGACTCCCCCGTGTCGAATGCCACTTGGCTCATCGTGCACTAACGTTAAGGTAGTCATTGTAATTGGTAACACATGAAAAAAACATCAACTAATTTGTATATTCATTTTTTCATTAAAAAAAAAACATTTTCATTTAATTTTTTTGAATAACTCCTGTGTCGCGAGGGTGTTTACAAACATACATTTCACACACACAGAGCACACCCAGAGTCAGAACAAATCTTTGCGAATCACACAAAGATTTGCCCCATGTGGGGATCGAACCCACAGCACCAGCGCAGTTGAAAGCGGCGAGGCGACCGCTTTAACCACCACGCCAACCGTGCACTCAAATAATATAAATAAATACTGTTATATTTATCAGTTCTGGTGTACGACGGATTTTTGTGTGAGTGCGACTATCCCCCTGACTTTTAAACGCGTCTCATTTCAGGGGCGGATGCAGGGGGGAGGTAGTGGGTCATAACCCCTCTTCCAGGCCCTTAGCTGAGACTAAAAAAACAGTTTTTTTTTATTATTCGCGACAAAATAACTACAATTTGTTCATGTGACCCTGGCTCAAAAGCTGGATCCAATCTTGTCTCAGTTACAGTGCAAGCAGGCGGGCGGGCAGTGCGGGCGTCAGTTTGACAGTTGGCCAATAGAATGAAGAATATGTCCTGACTCATCTTTATTGGGCAAAAGCCGTGTGATTTTGCATTGAAAAGCCTGAAATCGCAGCTACCATCCCAAGCTCACAGACGGTATGGAACCTCTAAGTCTGAGACGAGACTTGGCCTCCCTTTGCGAGTTCTATCGCCTGAATATTGGGCTGTGTTCTGAAGCATTGTTTAATAAGGTACCTACGGCTACGTTTTATCACCGTACCTCTGTCGTTGCGCACAGTACGATTTCAGAGGGTATTTTCTCCCGCGCTCGATTAAGTTATGGTATGGACAGCTCATTTCACAACTTGATCGTGCTAAGGTTTTCCCGATAGACTATACAGTATGGGGTTCTTAAAAAGAGTGCAAATTAGTTTTTATAGGGTTGGCAACGCACGAGTGATGCCCCTGGTGTCGCAAGTGTCCATAGGCTACGGTAACTGCTTACCATCTGGCAGGCCGTATGCTTGTTACCAAATGTCATAATATTGTGACATCCCTTGTACCCATATTTCGCAAAATAAATGATTGATTGATTGATTGTTTATTAGCCACCTTAGTTGGATATAAAAGAACCAAGGTCACGAGGATAATACTAAACATACATAAAAAAATATTTCTATAACGACCCTGTTGGCTTCATTCATAACATATTAATGATATTTGAGTAGAGCTTGTTACAAATTATTTATGCATGACGTATGAGTTCATTCAAAAACGTTGGCATGCTCGTGTCGGACTAGTTTCCTCAATAACGAACTTTCTAAAAACTGGGTTATCCAGTTTTAGATCATAAAAGTATGATTGTTAACGTAAAATTTGTATTGTTATCAGCTTTACTTGAAGCCAGTAGCCTCACTGGCTTTGAATAAAACTGATAGCACAATGCCGCAACTACAAACAACGTTGGCTACGGCTATAAACAACGTTGTTATAGTAATGACGATTCATTAAAGCAAAGATCAAGATTGGTGCGCTATTTCGTAGATTTTTAAACTGGGTTGTGCTGATTTATCTGTAATTGAGTTGCCATTCGAATTACAGTGGCAGTCTGATCCCATACATTTATTTTTCTTTGCCAAGCTGTAAGTGTTTAGTATCTATTAAAAAGGATATGAGAAATGAAATGAGATCTCTAGGCCCCGTCCTATGCTCGAGGGTGAGATGGCCGGCGAAGTCGTCCGTCACGAAGTTCGGCTCCCCGCCAGGCATTGATGCGCATACTGGACACACAACCTAAACAAAGATATAATAATGTTAGTCATGTTTACTAAAATAGTTTTCATTTTAGAAAAAAACTGGTGTATCATCGAATCATGAAAACCTAGAGTCGATTGTATTATTTATGAACCACATCACATTTGTATTCTGTTAATCGAATTTCAGCCTCGGCAACTAATAATACAAATAAAGAAGCCAGTCGAAACATCTTTTCTTAGAGCATTTCCCAAGTCACAAAAATCTAAATATTGTAGCTCAGTCACCCATAGAACAATTAGTAAATCACAGTTCGTAAACGAATTCGCGAATCTCGAACAGGAAAGTTATGAACACAAGTGTTCTGCCAAATTAAAATAGAATTTGAGAGTCATCGTCTGATAAAGGCCTTTATTTCATATTCGCAAATCGCGCAATGGCCTAAAGAGGTTTTGATTTAAAATGGTGCGCGTACGCTATTAGGAAACTTAGCTGTAGATCATGATTTTAATTTTATAAGTATTATAATTTAATTAATTAAGTTTTATTTTAATTTTATATATTTTGTATTTTATTTTTATTTTTTGTTTTTTTTTGACGAGCTCAAGCGCCCTTTGGGGTCCATGGAAATAAATGATTTGATTTCTAACATGAATGAAGGTTTGCAATCGATATTTATGAGATAAAATGTATTTGTTTCTATTTAGTGGAATGAAATATTTAGACATAGAAGAACGTCGAAAAAATCATAGCCTTGACCATTTTTGTTGAGACAGCCCTTTCAATGCATGTTAAGATGCAATTTTATTTGATATAGTAAAGGTTTCATTCAGACAGCATATCGCTGTAGGTTGTTCTTCTGCGTATCCAGCATTATATTTTGTTACTATTGACGATAAAACGACCAATACAACTTATTTTTCCAATGCAAGAAAAAAAAAACATTTCGTTTTAAAAAGTCCCTTAAACTTAAAAATAAATCAAACACAGCTAATGTTTTGATACAAGGAGCATAAAATTTCAAGGTTTACAAATTAATTTACTGTCAAGGGTAATCATGATGTCGACTCAATAAAAAAGCCGTATAGCGAACGGTACCGTAACATTCATTATTATGGATATTGATTTTTGCAATCCTTTGACTTAGAGATCATGCAATGACTATAAGGAAATAGAATAATCAAATAAATTTATGGATTGTGAATAACATGCTAAATAATAATTGATCGAAGTATCTGCATGGTCCTGATTTCCCCTGAATGTTTTTTTAACTGAGCAGTGGACCTCAGTCAATTGTTCTCAAAGCATAACATAATATAACATCACGCCAAATTACCTAGAAGGGTGAGGCAGAGGTGTACAACAGCCACATTTCACCTGTTATGTTTAGGTCCCATAGGATAGAGGGTGAGCCTATCGCCATCCACCCCCGGGCACAATTCCAACTTTGTGCTGCTTTTGTCAGTTTCCTGACGGAAAGTTCACAAAAACACTTTGCCTGACCCGGGACTCGAACGCGAGACCTCGCGGTGAGAGGCGCATACGCTAACCACTAGACCATCAAGGCAGTAACGTAGAATGTAGAAGGATAAGAAATAAAAATATTCTAAAATGCATTCTATACTAGGCAAATTGAATCACCGCTGAAACACCAGCATGTTTCAGCGGTGATTCAATTCAGTAGCGAGATTCATGAGGTATCTATCTTTTATAACAGTCTGCATTGTTTATTTACAAAAACTTAATACAAAGTTAATTTTCTTTTGTGATACTCAAAGTGAGCTTCAAAATAAGAAGGTATTTAGTTTTCCAAATGCAATGAATGGTAAAAATTATCCCATGCATGATTAAAAGAATTTGAAAAGCGCAAAACAATGTGAATACTCACAGCCAGCGTAGTATCAGCATGCTCTGCGGTGACATGTTCCATGAGTGCTGTGTCGGTAAACCCCATCCTATTGCAGAATGGACATGTGTATGCCTGAGGCTGTTCCAAGGTTAGTGCCTCTCCACCATAGTATAGATCTGAAGATGATAACCACATTATGACACACAAATAATTTATTATTGAGACCAATTTATTTTACCAGTTAACCTGCAACTTTGCCTATAATATTATTTAGTTTTGGGCATGTTTTTCCTCATTAAAATCTTTAATTACAACAAAGAAATATTACACCTAGAAACCAAGAACTTGTTGTAAATTACTAGTTGTGAAACTAGGTGCTTATGGAGGAGTCATATTTTCAGTAATGTAATGAATAGATCTCAAACTTTTCCAAAATTAGTCTGACATTTTATGCAATGAGGGATAGCAAGTATAGCAATTAAAAATATGTTGATACAAACAAATCATAGATATAGATTTTTGATTATCATTGTTTTGTATCTTGAAAGTGTCAGCCAGCTGCTCAGTACTATGTGAGACTTAAGACAGCATAATCTCGAAGTTAAAAATAATATACTTTTTAAAAACAAAATGGATTGAAAACTCTAATAATCTGTGACGTTCAATATTGTATTTCAACACCCTAACGGTAGAATTAGGAGAAAAATACCTTTAAAATATTAAATTTATTAGTAATTTATGAACACAGGTGATGTTGAACTCAGGTACCCATCGTAAGATTTAACTTGTGTTATGGGTATGCATGTACTTTTGTAATAAGGATATTAGTATTTCAAGAATTACCCAGTATAAAAGCAAATAAAGTTGCCTGGTAGGTCATAATTTTATGTTTACATACCATTCAATGACCTCACATTAGTGTTGAAGAAAAATTACACTCTATTATTATTATAGCATGCAAAAATTAAAAAAAAATGATAAACTATGTTTGAGTCATTTTCTGATGAATACAAAACCACACTTGTGACAATGATAAAATTCTGAATTATAATTTAAATAATAATTAATCTACAATTTAAACAAAGATGTTTTAACATGTGTAATGTGGATTAAGTAGACATTTAAATAATTTTGTCTGATGGCCATAAATGATTCTAAGCAATATAATTATGATATGTTTCAAAATTGCAATAAAACAGAATTATATAGGCAACATGGTTTTTGTTCAAGATGTATCCAAAATTATACACTTTAGTGATGTATAAATTTTCATTATTCAATATCAGAAATTTTGAATCACAGATAATGAATAAACCTTCCCATTTAAATTGATGAGAAATACTAAAAAAAAAACACTCGAGAATAGCTATAATTCTCATGACTTGTAAATAAATCACTAAGATGCATATCTTATCAATTAGCACATATTTCGATTAAAAGCATGAGAAATAAAACAATATACTCACCCTGTTTATGTGTTGGGCGGTAAATATTAATTTGGCAGTGTTTGTGTTTACATTGGGCATGCATAATAATAAAAGCCATTATTTGTTGAATAATTGAAGAACAGGTATTTGATTCTATAACATGCTATGCTAATCTATGGCAGCATTAATTAAACAAGGCTGTCTTTCATTTATTATGAATCAAACTCTCACACAACCAATGAAAAATTAAAAATCATTGTTTATTTTTATCTGACACACTTTTCATAAACTTTCTTGCCAAATAAGTTTCTTAGTAGACAAAAAAAAGTAATGGTAGCCTATTTGAGGTGTTATTCAACAAGAAAATGTAAGGTCATTTATGTATGTCAAAGGCCTTTGTGGAGAAATACTACTGTTAAATATGTTATTTGTGTTTTCATAATTGTTATGTTGACAAACATTGTTATTTACCTTCCAGAGGTCTAAGACATGTATAGACACATAATAGTACATTCTAGAGAATAGTAATACACATAGCACTGTAAATAGGTCTCACCAAAGTCACTTCTTGATAGAATGCACTGCATAGGATGCTCTGTTGTGTGTTGGTTTGTGGTAGCGCCAGATTCATAGCAAGCTGCGCACAAGTCATAGTCGATGCAAATCAAACATTTGTATCGTCGTCCTCTGAAGTTATTTTTTAAACAAGAATCACAGCTGACTCCTGAAATGATGTCAATACACACAATACAACAACAATTCCTAGTTTTTTCTTTGTCATAATGATACTTATATGAAAATTTATTGGATCGAACTTAGAATCGTGTCATGATGACAATATTTTCATGATTTTTTGCACTGAATTTCGCAGTGACAATAGCATCGAACAAATTTTGATTATCATTACCCACCTTCATGGCGATTCATTTTCGCCAGAAAAGGTCGTCGAAACAGACACTTCTTGGCACCAGGATTACCGGTACTATATGAGGTATTTATATTACTAATCTAAAATAAGTAGCACAACATATAATATATTAAAATACTAGATTGTTAACAAAAATTTCCAAGCAAACCTAACCCAACCAGGCCATAATGACGTCACAGAAATGAATGAACCAAAGAGAACATGAACGAACCATGGCCAAACAATAGTTACTTTCTTTTACAGATCAAAGGCATTGCATTCGTTCTATAAATCAAGTCCAGACAATCATCATTGTGTCTCCCAAAGAAATTGGACATAAAGCTTAGAATACTCTCCCATGAAACATTTAAAGTTAAAAAAGAAAGAATTATTTAAGCGAGTCTTGGAGTAACGTCTGACGTTTGTTTTTCTCTCATCTCATCTCAATATTCAATGTATCTCTCATATCATATCATACACTTTTTCTCCTTAAGTTCGTATAAGTCCAATTTCGATTATTTTAAACCCATCTTTTTTTAATAGCTCTTATGAAAGTAAAGCTGTGTCTACTGTCTACTGCAAGGTGTTGACCTGAATCAAAGAGTATAAACCTGAATAAAACATTTGAACAGCGCGGGATTAAAATGCTTACTTTCAGCTCACTTCCATTCGTTTAAATATCGTTCGTTTTACAACATGATAGGCTCGCAGGAGACACGCCTTATCGGGCCTCAAGCCTTACCTAATTGTGAAGTGCACTATGCGTAAAAGTTAAGAATAATTATTATTAACTTTTATAATACGTCCCTCAGACATATTTTTCGCAGTTGTTCTCGTCTTGCTAACGGCGAGTACTTGTACAGGCATAACTTTGTAGCCAGGATTATCCATCAACAACTTGCCCTGAGATACAGACTTGTAGATACTGAGGTACCATACTACAGGTATGTAGTACCTGAACCAGTCCTTGAAAATGGCCATGTCTTTGTATACTGGGATAGATCTATCATAGCACAGACAGGACTGTTATTGCCAATAGACCTGATATTGTGGTGGTGAAACGATCTGAACGCCTTGCTTGATATCACCATCCCGCATGACGAGAATCTCGTGAAGGCCGAAAAGAACAAACAAGTTAAATATTTGGACTTGGCTCATGAGCCTGTCGACATGTGGGAGGTGGACTCGGCTATTATTGTACCGATAGTTGTGTCTGTTAACGGACTGATAGCAAAGAGTCTCGACAAACATATAAAGAGACTCGCGTTGGGCGGCTGGATCAAGGGTCTGATGCAGAAGGCGGTGCTACTCGACATGACACGTATTGTGAGGCGGTACCTCTCTATGGAGCCCTAACCACCGGTAGCTTGGTCCTTACTTCCGATGCCAGTGTGATACTATTTTTTATATTTTTAAATATTTTTTTGTAATTTGTATTTAAAAATGTAAAATATTATAGTTTTATATGTTTAAATGTACTTTACTTTAATAATTTGTATTTAAACATATAAATAATGAGAGAATAAATGAATGAGAGATTTATTATTACTGGTGAATCGGTTCTAGTGAATGCAGTTAGAGGGTACTGTTGTTTATTGTGAGTTTTTTTTTGTTGAAGAATATAAACATACCGGGTCTAGAACCCTATACACACGTCACAAGTGTGCTTGTTCATTATATTTATCGTTATTTTTTATATCACCACAAGACGGTCAGCTCAGCTTTAACGACGAACGCCAATATGTATGAAAAAAGTCTGCCAAAATTTGTGGGGTGTGGGGAAGTAGAATGTTTCGCATCTTTGATATGACTACTTGTTTTACATCAAACATGACAGTGCTTCCGTATTTGGCAGGGACACCCGGACGCCCGACAATAACTCCTCCGGTTGGCTTATTGCTCTGATGCTGGGTACACACCTAACGAACGAAAGGCAACGAACGGATTTATTGGTCGGCAAGGCAACGAACGGATTTTGGAGGGCTTGGCGAACGCTAACGAATCCTTTGATGTTACCGTCACGCTTCGGATTACCAGCGAAGGTCAACGAACGATCGTTGGTCTTCGTTACGTAGTATTACATTATCTTTGGTCTTCGTTTGCCAGGTCCCAGAATAAGGAACAGTCTGACCGAAACACTTTATGACTGTAGCATAGCAAACTTGGGTCGCTATCTTTCAGAATTATAAACTTTTTTTTAATAAGATATTTTGATCGTTTTGTTTAGACAGCTAATGATTGTCACAGTAAAAGATTGTCAGTGGTTACATCAAATAGCCATTAAAAAAAAAAAGTGTCAGTTTGACTTTGACAGCTAGTTTAAAAAAATAATTTCGTTTTCTCAATTTTGTAATTTTCTTGTGGAACTTCGCTTATTTTAAGATCCGAAAAAGTTTATTTTTTCTTGATTACTGATTCTGGTAACCTAAACGAATAAGTGAAGATTGCATCTACTCCAATCAAATTTCTACCATAGTTTTATCATCACTAATTTGCGCGGGAATTAGGCGGTCATTGCATGTGATGAAACTGGAATT
Organism: Hypena proboscidalis; assembly: GCA_905147285.1. Lineage (NCBI taxonomy): Eukaryota > Metazoa > Arthropoda > Insecta > Lepidoptera > Erebidae > Hypena > Hypena proboscidalis. The sequence goes on from LR990147.1 coordinate 8,482,960, forward strand.
TTAATATTGTACAAAATGACTGATGAGTTGTGCCATTTAGTTGTAGATGGGAACGAAGTTTTGGAGTTTAAATTGGGTAAGAATCTTGAGATATGAAGCTTTACCATTTGCTAAAAATTTGCGCCAATTTGGTTGTTTACCTACTGTCGTTGAGTGTCGCTCCGTGTGAAAGAATGTTTACTAGCTATATTATACCTAGTTAAAGTTTGCATGCTACAAACTCTGGCACATTCTTTCAATCTTCTTGTTGTATTTTAGTGAGAACAGTTGATGATCTTGAAAATGATGACACAAGTTTCGATCCCGAGATGTGTCATCAGGTATTCGGCGAGAATGAAAACATATTTGGTTACACAGACCTACATATAAGATTGTACTACAGTGCAGGCAGTTTACAAACATATCTTGGAATTGAATACACTGAAAAGGTAGGTGGTAGGTGCAAAGGTAGGCAACCTTGAAATGTAATACTACTTTTTTTCTTTATTAGCATATTCTAACTACTTAAAAAATAATTTACAGATTGAACCTAACAAATCTGAAGGCATGAAACCAGATGATGTAGAAGGAGCTCTAAAGAAAGTGTTGGCACCAGGATATGTCACTAACTTGGATCACTTTGTTTCCCTCTTGAAAAAAGATGAATCATTCACACCTCATGGAAAATTGTTACATGCATTCACAGTTAAACCTTGTAAGTTTGAGGATTGTTCTTTTGTGATTCCTATCATGTTAAGCAATGAATACTATGTCCAGTCTTGCAGGTGCTATCAGCATTGCTTGGTCTAAGCTTGTTATAACTACAAATATGAATATTTTACTATATACCAGATAAGGTTTTTTTGTGATGATGCTGATAGATAAAAAATAGTCTTTTTATATCGTTTCAGTTTGTGTCTCCGCACACATCATACATTGATAAATAGCTATCTCCACATTAATTTTCATTATGATCGGTCCAGTAGATTCAAAGATTTTTGGGAATAAATGAACAAACAAAAAGTCTTTGCTGTTTATAACACAAGTATAGGTTAATGTTAAGCTCATGGCTAGGTCAAAGCCGTGCAAACTAATTGATCTTGCAGATTAAACAATGCTAATTGCGGTCAGTTGTGCATGGCTGACCATTATTAACATGACGAGTTTTCCGCCATGCCTCAGATAGCATGTTAGGCCGTTGGTCCCGGTTGCCTCTTAACATCTATGGCAGTTGATATGGGTAGCCAAAAAGTCTGACAACTAGTCTAACAATAAAATATCCATGTAAAATACTAATATTGTATAAAATTTAAAAGGCTTAGTAATGCCATAATTTTCTTCAAAATATACAAATAATTAAAAGTCTATTTGTTGTAATATTGCATTAATTTTTCTATTTTTCAATATTTAAAACTAATACTATATTTTACAGTTGATGGTGGTGAGAAACGCTCATTTGAAGTGTACTACTGTGAGATATCAACACCAGGTTTCCAGGCATATCATGAGAGATTACAAACCTTCTTGCTGTGGTATGTGGATGCAGCCTCTTTTATAGATGTAGATGATGACCAATGGACATTCTTTACTGTGTAAGTATACTATAACTATGTTACAATGATATGACCAGCCAACGTCTAATGTTTTATTAACATCTATCATGCTTTGTGATAACTTTAAACATAAGGTTTCTTTTGTATTACAAATCTAATGAAGTAGCTTGGTTATGATGGTAAATGGTACTTTCAGTCAATAAGACTTGTAGGTTATGATGGTACAGAGACAAGTGCAATTATGCCCCTTGATGGTAACTTTTAACTTACCATACTATAAACTGGAATACAGTAAGCATTTCAAGTCAAGTGGCAATTATGTAAAATTTTAAGCTACACACTAATAGAACACTAGTGTGTAGCTTTAAATTTTACATTATTTGTGATGTCATTGAGTGAAGATAGGTAGTTGACCTTTATAGTATTGATTGTTAAGGATAAATTTAAATTCTGTACTTACATACATGTGAAGAAAAAAATAATATGATACATTTTTTTCTTTTTTTTTTTCCTTTTGATGTCCTGCGATCAGTCGTGGAGACTATAATCAGGAGAGTTGCAAAAAGTTAGTGTTAGGCGAGGTAGAGCCATTGCTCCATCTCCCCTTAGTGAGTCAGCAGTGCTGACAACCAAATTCATTATTAATATTGTTTACATAGATAATTTTCTGCCGGAAAAATCCCTAATAGTATTTTAAATTCTTGTTTTCAGATTTGAAAAATATCAGTCTAGCGAAGGCAGTTCACGTTACGCGTCGGTAGCATACGCCACGGTGTACCGTTACTACGCGTATCCGAACCACTCACGGCCGAGGATCTCGCAGGTGCTGACGTTACCGCCCTTCAGGAAACTTGGCATTTGTGCAGAACTACTACAGGTGAGAAGCTCAAAAGATTTATATTACTACACACAAAATTGTGGTAGAGCATAAACAACATGACTTGGAAAAAATATTGGAGCTTCAATCAGATTCTGAAATCAAAGCTAGTAAAGCTCAAAAATTAGGTTATAGACTCCAGTTTGCTGTCGTGTCTGTCATATGTAGCACAAAGTTAGACTTGAAAAATATGCTCCTGTTAGTGTGCTATAGAGAAAAGCACATGGCATCAAACTATCTGATAAAACTACCAGCCAAGATATTCGTAAAAAACAAAATTAACTCACAGAAGTATTATTAATAAATTAGATTCTGATCATTCTGGGCAAATGATAAGTTTTAAAATAAAAAGTAAAAATGTAGTTAGGAAAAAAATTACTTCTGTACCAGTAACAGCTAGTCGCTTTGAACGTATGAGAGTTAACCTAGCTAATAACTTATTCTTCGCGACTTTAACTCAATATTTACTTCCAAGGAGATTACTGTTACTAGTAGTCCTGTCTTTGGTGTCTGGGCAACCGCAGGTATCCATAAGAGTAGGCAAACATTGTACATATTTTTATACTATGAAAAACAATTTAATAGCAGTGAAGAGTTTAAAGAACATGTCAAATCATACTCGAAGATTTTTAAACGCATTTGTAAAATTGCCAAATCTACATTTATTAAATCTAAAATAAAAAACAGTAGTAATAAAATTAAAACCACATGGAAGGTTATTAATGAAGAGATTGGGAAGGTTAGATCAAAATATTCAGACTTTAAGTTAAGTATCAATGGTCAAGTAACCAAGTCAGATTTAGAAGTTGCCAGTGCTTTTGAAGGATTTTTTACTGCTTTTCCTGTCTCTCTAACTAGTGCTTTAGGCTCTCCCTCCTCCGTTGCCGAGTCGTTACTTAAAGATAATGTGCCTGAGTTTTACAATAATTTCGATTTTCGCCATGTTAATTTGTCTGATTTTAAAGCCGCGTTTAAATCAATTAATGTTAAGAAAACGGCTGATCTATGGGGCATTTCTGTACATATTATAAATTCGTTGATTGACAATAATTATTGCACCTGATTTAATCGTGATATTTAATAGATGTATTGATTGTGGTGTGTTTCCTGACTTAATGAAATGGACAACAACAAACAAAGGAATTATTGTTTAAATCAGGTAGTACATTAGACCCCACAAACTTCAGACCAATATCGGTGCTACCTACGTTTAGTAAAATTTTTGAAAAATTAATTCTCGCGCAGTTACTTAAATATTTTAATGAAAACAATCTGCTGCACACTAAACAATTCGGTTTCACTCGCAGACGGTCAACATGTGATGCTGGGGTAAGATTACTGGAATGCATATTTGAGGCTTGGGAAGAGTCGCGGGATGCCTATGGGGTGTTTTGTGACTTATTTAAGGCTTTTGATTGTGTGCAGCATGAAACTCTAGTCAAGAAGTTACACCACTACGGTATAAGAGGCATCGCTCTGGATCTTCTTACTTCATATCTAAGCGATAGGATTCAGAGAGTAGATGTCAATGGAAAGCGTTCGCATGGATCAGCTGTAGCAATGGGGGTGCCACAAGGCTCTATTTTAGGCCCTTTCCTGTTTCTCTTGTATATTAATGATTTGCCTCATCTTGTTAAGGATAATCATGAGATAGTATTGTTTGCGGATGACACTTCTTTAGTTTTAAGGTAAAAAGACAACAATCAGTAATTGACGATGTAAACAATGCTTTATCAAAGATAGTGAACTGGTTTAGTGCTAATAACTTGCTTTTAAATGGTAGTAAAACAAAATATATTAGATTTTTTACAAAAAATGTTAAGCAAGTCAAAACTAGTGTGGTGATGGACAATGAGGAATTTGAAATGGTCAATAAGGTTGTCTTTCTTGGTATAACATTAGACTCTGAATTACAATGGGGCCCACATATAGAAACGTTGTCTGGTAGACTCAGCTCAGCAGCTTACGCCGTAAAAACAATTCGTCAACTGACCGATGTTGACACTGCGCGTTTAGTTTATTTTAGCTATTTTCACAGTATAATGTCATATGGTTTATTGCTTTGGGCTAGTGCCGCGGATATAGATTCAATATTTGTGCTCCAGAAACGAGCTATTCGAGCTATCTATATGATGAGTCCCAAGGAGACACTAAGAAATAAATTTAAAGAGATACATATTATGACGTTACATTCTCAATACATTTACGAAAATTTAATGTACAGTCGCGACCAAAAGTCCATAAGCAATCTCAAAAGGCAATAGTTTGAAGTGTAGTTTGACTTACGACCTTCTATTTCCAAGAAATAGACACATGTTGTTAACAAATAATTGTATTTCATAATTTCATCCACAATGTAAGTGACAAGATGGCCGAGCGGTTAAGGCATGCAGTTAGAATAGATGCGATTATCAATTCACCGCAGGTTCAAATCTCACTTGGTTACTTTTATACTTTTTGAAGTTTTTACTAGATTAGAAGGAATGGGATATAGTATTCTTTATCTTGTTCACTTTGTTCACACATTTGTAAATATATAGAAAATGTATGGGGTTTGATGGTGCAAAGGTGGGAGTCACGGGATGAAAGGCAATTGCATGGAAGTGTGGGAAAACTTAAGAGGAACCAGTATATGTGCTAATATTGTAGGGTCCATGCGCAAACGCCTACTTGACTGCATTGAAAATAATGGGGGTTATACGAAATATTAATAATGTTATAATTATTTAAGATTAATTTAAGATGTTTTGGTTTTACTAATAAGACGCTGTAACTGAATATTAGCACTTCTGTAAATATTTAATGATCTTCAATGGAGGTTTAGTTTCCTTCTTCTTTTCGTCAAGACAAGCTGTAACTTCAATACATTTATTGTGACGTTACATTAAAAAAAACATCGTCAAAGTGTAAATCATAATATTAGTCTTCAATAAACGCTGCTGTATACCAATACCTATTATAAGTGGGTATCAACATTTATATTTTTGTTATTAGAACATCCTGTCCTTGTTGTCATTGTGAATCAATTTAGTAATATTTGTAGGTATTATCAATGTTATGAATTGACTAAGTGGGTTACAATAAAAAATCTTATAAACGGTTACAAGGGAACTTTTTTATTTAGGTAGGAATGTGACGTCACAATTCTCTTTAAAATGTATTAATTGTATAAATAAATAAAACGAATAAACATTTTTACCATTATTCAACATAACTTTTTTATTTCTACCTTACAACAATGACAATAAAAAAAAACGTAAGTAGTTTACTAATAATAACATATTTAATTTATTAGTTATTATATTAATCAATAATCTTATAAACGGTTACAAGGGCACTTTTTTTTAATTTAGGTAGGAATGTGACGTCACAATGCTCTTAAAAGTTTATTAATTGTATAAATAAATAAAACGAATAAACACTGTTATCATCATTCAGCGTGACTTTTTTTATTTCTACCTTACAAAAATGAAAAAAAAAAAAAAAAAAAACGTAAATAGTTAAATAATAATAACATATTTAACTTATTAGTTATTATATCAATATGTAATTATTTATGTATTATATACATGTATTGTATCGCAATTTAAGCATGAATACCTAACAAGTTAGTGCTTAAAATGTTACAAATATTATTATGATTTCGTAAAAACAAAATACAACCACAAATCAACTAAGCTTCAAACTCAGATTTAGTTGATAGTGATCCCAATGTTTACCCGATATAGCTACCTGCTCATGATAGATAGATGTGAATTCAAAGAACCGGTCGCCACTGTGACGCGTTTAGTACGAATGCGACAACATTTCATTAGTGTGTGTTATCTTATAAACTGCTAAACACGCAAGCGACTTCGTTAGTGTGTGTACTGGCTGTATCGGGCTCGTACCGTTCATAGCAATGTAATCCTTAGCGTGCCTATGGACTTCTGAGCGTTTACTGTACGTTCACAAAAATCAAACGAAATTTAAGAAAATAGTGATCTCCATAAATTGAATCTAAGGAACAAAAACAAACTCTCTGTGCCCACTACTAGGCTCCATAAAATCTCTGACTCGTTTCCAGGTCAATGTATACACTTTTACAATAAACTTCCTTTAGACGCAATAGAATTATCGATAGGTAAATTTAAAAAATATGTTAAAATTAGATTATGTCAAAAAGCTTACTGTAGTATTTCAGACTACATAAATGATAATAGTATTTGGAAATGAATTGCCCTTCTTATGTAATTTTTTTATGTACTTTTATATTGTTATATTTTTCATTTTAAAAGATGGTGCACATGAGTTACCAGCTCCGATGGGTATTGCATTATGAGAAGAGCTTCTCATAATGCAATACCCATCGGAGCTCGTACTTGAATGAAAAAAAATGAAAAAATGTTTATTTCTCACCAATTTCACAACATCAGTAGTAGCATAATGTATTATACAAATAATTTACTAATAGGTAAATTATACAATATTATGTGTGGCAGTACATAGTTAGTTTGGTGGTAAAATTTATCTAATAAATGGTGACTCTATCTTCTGAACTAGGTTGGATTGAACTGGATTGATTTTAATTCGATTCTAAACAGTTTGATTAAAATGAATCTGAGCCCTGGTTATTCAAATCATTGTAATTAGTATAATTTAGTATTATTTATTATTAATTTTCATTTTTTGTAATGTTTTGACGTGTACAAGCGCCTCCTGGGGCCTAAGAAAATAAATGATTTGAATTTTGAATTTTGAATTTTGAAATCAATAATAATAAATTCTATAGCATGAGCAGTATAGAAAAGTCGGTAGTGAAAGCTCTTTCTAATGCAAATATGTTGTAATTTCCAGGCGATATACTCCAATTTCATGGTACAGCCTGAGGTAGTGGACATCACAGTGGAGGACCCCTCTCAGGACTTCCAGAGAATTAGAGACTATGTGGATGCCAAGAATTGCAGTACTTTGTCTGCGTTCCAACCTGCCAAACTGTTACAGGGGTCAGTATAAAGTAAAAGTATAGAATAGCTAATTGTTTTATGGGACACTTTGCTGCACGCTGGGACCCGCTCAAGCAAAGTGTGCTCAATCATCTTATTCATTACAAAGATTACTTTTTTTTAATGCATAACTGTTATTTCAGTATCAAATAGTTTTAGCCAATCTACTATGGAGTCTTAAATTTGATATCTGGGTCCAAAGAAATAAGCTGATAAGAAATTCAATCCTAAGTTACTCTGCCTTTTAAGGTTGGAAGTGCTCTTAATATCATGTTAAAATTCTTGTTTTGTCATTCTTGCGTACGTTATTGCGAAAAATGGATAAATAACTGATTCAGTAAAGAAAAAATCTTACCATCACCTTTAATTAGTCATTAATCCAAAAGTACTTAACATTTAAGTTCCTAAAAGTATTTTTAGATAAACCATACCTTCCTAGTTAAAGCCATGATTCACTTCAATCAAATCAAAAGATAAATTGTAAAAATAAAGGTTTTAATATTGACTACAAAACCACATACGTTATTGAATACTTATCATAATTGCTTTGAGTTGTTGGACTGTACAACTGGCTGCGGTACTGATTCAATACTTTCCAAAATTATTTTATATATTCTTAAGTTTACATAAGTTTTTAATGAAATACCCTCATTTTGAAAATCGAGTTTAGAGCATTACGTTGTATGCACAGGTCCCAGTGTGCGCCGTAGGATTTTATGTTCGATTACTTAACTACCAGTTTGGTGGTGAGATTAGGCTTTGGTATACACAATAAAACACATCTACAATTTGCTTTTGTGGATTGTTGATGTCCATGGGCTGTAGTCACCACTTACCATCAGGTAGGCAACACGTTCGTTCGCTACGTATGTCGAATAAAGAAAAATACAAGAAGAACAATAGCAACCTATTATATACAACTTTTAATTATAAAAAAATCTACTATGCAGATTTTGTGAAGAAATGGCAACACAGGCTCGCAATAAGTTCAAAATAAACAAGAAGCAATCCCGGCGCGTGTACGAGATCCTGCGACTGAAAAATACCAACACTTCAGATAAGACTGCCTACTTGGATTACAGGCTTGACGTCAAGAACAGACTCAATGCGCCTTTCCAGGTTTGTGTCTGATTCAGTTCTTTCAACCCTATTTCTAATCCCTGCTACAAGTGCTACAACACAAATATGCTAATTAATTACACAACACATATTTTATTGTTGGCTAACAAAATTGTACATTCTGGTAGCCAATTTAGCGCAATACACCGAGTATTAGAGATGGTTTGAGATGTAGTGACTAAAGTTTTATAGGCGTGAATTGGCAACATGCTAGCCTAGGTCAGACTGAAAGACTTATCATGATCAAAGTTATAAATGCATGGTCCTCTCCTCGCTTTACGTACTGCGAGCAACTGAGACTGCGCATTTAATTTTACTAGAAAAATGTTTTATCTATTTTTATTTTCGCCCTCAGAAAAAGAAGTTGGAAATGAAAAAGCTGCAGAAAGTGCTAAAGCCGGACGAATACGCGGCCACCATCAGCTCCACCGGACTGAGTGAGACGCAAGGGCGCCTCGCCTCGCAGTACGTGGCGCTGGAGCAGGAGTACCGCAGGGTTATTCACCGCATGGATTACTAACGATGTTGTTTACCATGGTACAATCGTTTGCTCGATTATTCTACCATGTCCTGTACTAAGTGTGCCGGAACCAGTGGCTTAGCAGTTTAGCATTAGTGTACTGCCTTTGGTATTCGCCAAATTTACCCGTCCCATATAATATCTTGTAAGAACATACATTACAAAGGGGTCTATAGGAGGCGAGGTATGGAGAAAAGGGCGAAAGTTTGGCCAAATTGAAGTAAATGAGTAGCAACATGGTACTGTAACTTCATACTAAGGCGCCGACGACTAATACTCATAATACGGTACTCAATAAATCAATACAGGAATTAAGGAAGCTCGATTTGTCGTATATTATTACTACGCGTGACCGCAACGCCACTGCAAAGATTGCATATACCACTGTTTTACCTACAAATTGTCAATGAAAAAGACCTCAATGCTCAATCTCCCTAAATTAATTCGATTATGCTTTTATAACACATTTTTTTCATAATTGTAAAATATGGTTCATTTGTTTGTACCTGTATACCCAGCAACATTTTAAACTATATGGAAGGTTATTTGGAAAGAAAGTCTAGGCTGAAAGTGTAAACACAAAAAGGGCCCTGCTGGCATGATATTTGCGAGCACATGCCTCAGAAAGTAATAATTATTTTGTAAAAAAGCCAAGGTATTTTAATGGTACTAAAACAATAAGTAATATTGGTAGACCTTAGAACAGAGAAAGGGCCCTGCTGGCAATACGTTGGAAAAAAAAACAAGATTTCTCTGTAATCTTTACGGTTATATTTGTTTATTTATAAATTTTGGCACGTTTTAAATACAACGCACGCTAAGCATTAGCTTCTTATCGGAATAGACGTGGGGCCCTGCTGGGTATACGCACACAATTTGTTTGTATTCCAATAGCCATTCGATCTCAGGTCAGATTTTAATTTGATTAAAATGATTGGTGAGACACTCATGTTTATTTTTAGTCAGTGATTTATATTAAATTAGTTTTGTAAGTTAATATTAACAGGAAATAGCAAGTCAATAATGTGGTTCAAAACCAGTGCATGTTATGTTTACAGTTCAAATTGATTTTTTCCAACATTTTAATTTTAGTGTGAGCCTTTTAATTAATACACGCTTTTAAAATGTAGTATTATTTAATAAATGAATGCTATTGGTTGTAATTCCCAACAAAATATGAGTTGAATTAACAATTAAAATGTTACGTAAATTGTTTTCGTTGTGGGGTTAAGAATTGTATTTTTAATAATAAAACACTCATTCTGAAGTAAACATTTATTTCCTATAAAGTTCCCTACAAATTAAAAAAGCAAACTTTTCATAGTACATTGTTTGTGGCATTGTTTAATTAGTACATTGTTTGTAGCATCGTTTAATCAGATGTATGTATATTTCAAAATCTTCATGTTGCGTTTCTTATTTCTTTACCATGTACTGTCAATGATCGTAAATATGTGATCACATTTGACTAAGCAAACAAAACATTCACAAGCTGTATTATAGAATGCTACGATTGAATTGGTTAACATGTTACACATAGTTTAAAAGTAGTACAATACTAGTCTATTCTACAAAACGGCTACACTGCAATTGATATTGATATAACGTAAGTTCTATGGTAGAATAATGTGTGCCAGGTTTGGCGAGTTATGTGCAAGTGCACCAAAAAAGCTTCGCCGCTCCTGGTTTTGAGATACTAAATTAGTAAATCCGTAAAAATGGGTGGATCACAATGACGAGATGAATGACGATAGGCAATTTCTATCCATCTCAAAAATTGATATTTAATAACAACTTTCCTGGTTAAGTTCTTTAGCTTTTATGCATTGTGGTGTTTCAAGGTATTTAAATCATACATTTGTATTTGTATTAGGCGAACCTTAACCACGTCTAAAATTTGTGTTTTAATAAACTTGACTATCCAGGTTTTACACCACTTCCAATTTTAATCATCATTGATTTAGTCCACTCAGTTTCACGGTATATAATATAACCACTATTGCTAAGGAGTACAGGGGTGTTCAGGATGAACTAAAGCTAATATCTTTGAGTATTTCTATTCAATCGTACAGATTACTGCTCCTCCATCTGTAGTGCATCAAAATCGTGCCAAAAGTCAACAAGGTCCCAATAGGAGTTACAACCACTACATAATACTGACAATGTTCCTACAAGAAAATAGTACGCGTATAAACTCCAACTCTGAAGTACCTAATTCAACATCCAACTCCTAATGAAGGCTTTTCTTTTAAGTCACTCGTTTCCAATATTGATATATTTTTTTTCAATAATTTTGACACTTTTAAATGTTATTTCTACTAGGATATATTATATCGAAAAGTGATAGTAATAATAGTGACCAAATAAATATATATAAAATATAGTAGTTGCTTAGTCTCGCTACACATGTCCAGCACGTAATATTACCTCGACTGCAACTCATTCATATAGAAGGATATTTTGTTTTTTTCTGGGACGCGATTTATTGGCGCTAAGGTTCGGACGAATAGGAGCGATCACGTTACAAACCTCACCAATTCCCAGTCATATTTGATTAGAACAGCTATAAATATTTATTATGTCACTATTTTCCATCATCACTAGTATAAGAGATTCAAAACAAAAAGCATAGCTACACATAATATGGTAGCATTTAGATAATAGCATAACAGCTATGTTAAAATTCAGCCAACCCTATAAAAACGTTAAATCTGGACGGTGGCGCTAACACGGTGTAGTTTTAATTTCGACTAACAGTATTCAGCGTTGATATTAAATATTTGGAATGTATCTCAATAGAGAGCTAAGATCCGGTCCGATATTCATAGCCAAGTCGTTAGTTAAGTTTAGTGAGATCGAGACACGCCGTCTGCTATGTAGTAGTCTTCTCCGAACCATTCGTTATGTTCTTCCAAGTACCTGTAAAGAAATAATCTCATATGAAGCTTTAAACATTTTATACATGGATAGATTCATTTGGACAGTCAAGCTGTTATCTATAGGTAGAGGCAGCCTGTTTTACGGCCGGATTTCGATTATGACCACTTCTGTTTAAATATATAATAGGAGAAGTGGATAAAAGATGAAAATTAGTTACCAGTTATCATATTCGTTATTAAAAATAGTTTTTTTTAAACGAAGCAATACTTACGCGACGAACATGTCAATGTGCTTGACGAGAAGCTTTAGTTTGAAATCGGGCATCTGGGTCGCGTTCAAGAAGTCTGGCAGTCTTACTGTAAACATGACATACAAAGAATTAGGATCTAATAGCGGGTTAATCAATATTTTTATCGGAATTAAATAATGTCGTTTTTATTGTATTTGTATTGGAAAATGTAGTTTTGATTTATACAACAGATCTGAAAAATGTATATTTTTCGTAACCGGGCATTGTAGCATGTATACTTACCAAAGAGTCTGGCAAGATGGATAGCGCCGTACACGCGGGAAGGCAGATATTCTGTGCCTTCATGTGGGATAATCTGCCACTTATTCACCTGAAAATTATTTGTTATTAAATGGAAAATATCTTGCAAATGAAAAATAGAATAGTTATTTTATTTTATTAAAATATTAATTAGAAAATCAACTTACAAAAACATAGCTCTTGGATTATAAGGAGATGAATTGGGATTAATTTGGTTGGTCACCTCTTTCCAATAACCAACTCAAGGGCTAAACTACTTTGTTTTATAAGTTTGGGCGTTTTTATTAAACAAAATTACCTTCTCAAGCAACAGAGAGAGCGGCGTGCGCGTGGTGGTGGGGGCAGCGGCGGGGGCGGAGCCGGATGCGGCGGGGCGCACCCAGCCCTCGCTCATGGACGACTCGCTGCTGCCCACGCTGCACAACAATCACAATTGGACACGGGGTTAATACTGCAATGTTCTAGTATCACTAGCGTAACCGGTAAACAGAATATGAGATGCTTTACCTGGACGACAGTGCCTCGAAAGCCCTGGGTTCATAGGAGGAGGTCGACGGAGCTGGCTCCTCGCTCTCTGACTGCTGGGACACCACCGATCGGTGAGAGCGCAGCCTATGAATATAGATATAATAATTAGTTATTGTAAGTAAAATCAAGATTTGTTCTAGCGTATTTTTTTAAACTTTTAGTACCAATATTATTTTACCTTCTAGCAACATTGACGCTGCGTGTGACGAGCAGCCCATCGAACGATTTGCTGGAGTCAGCAGTGGTGTCATCAAATGCAGAATCTCTTGTCACTGTGTTGGTTGTAAAATTGGAGTTGGAGTTCGAGTTCTTTGTAGTTTCATCGTGACTGAAGTCATCTGTGCAAAAATAATAAAATTTGTAATTCCGTAGTAACATAAACCCGATAAATTTTAGGTTTTTGAAATTAAGATTTAGAAAAAGTAAAATACAAGATTTGGAGAAACAATAAAATGAAACTGAAATATTTATGCAAAACATAGTACATAATTGACTTTCGATTTTTAGTCTCGCTTTCGTGTCGCATTAAAATATTACCCCGAACCTGATGGTCGAACCGAAAAGTCGGGGCTTAGGAAGACACCTAAGACTTACTGTTGTTAGTGATAGCCGTGGCATTGGAGGCGTCATCAGTGGCATCGTTCGTCACATCCGAAGGGTCTGGCGGTAGATGCGAGTACTCCGGTATCTTAGGGCTCTTCAGATCTTCCTCCACTGAAGACATCGTCACTTCCTCTATGCCCGACTCCGCGTCCTCTTCAGTTTCGAGCTCCATCGCCATTCTAGCGCGCTCTTCTTCCCTAAAGTTATTTGTATTGAGTTAACAACAATGGAGAAACCATAGGGTTCGTTTCGCATTGGCAGGAAATTTGAGAACGTTGTGAATAAAATCAGGATTTGGACATGTTCGAAGGTATCAGTTAAATTAGACACTGAGAATAATATACAGGGTTATTGGGTAAGTCGACCTAGATCCGTTAAGAGGTGGTAGTTCCCATCATTTCTGACTGATCTGACTATGAAACACCCCACCCTAAACCTAACCGTTTTCGAGATATTGGACTTAGAAGGTTTTTTTAAAAAATATCCCGATTTCTTAACTATAGCCTATTTTTTTTGTATCCTATGCTTTTTATTTTTTTTTAATTCTGATTTTTGTGTGCCAGATAAGTTTGTTTATAATTCTCAACCCAAAAAGTGCAAGTATCTGAACCAATGGGATCGTAGTAGACGATTGATACCGTAAAAAAGTAATTAATTTGAAAAAAAAAATTGTTTCTTTTAGTAATATTTAAAAAAAAATCTATGGCGTTAGTTCTGCAGATGTTTTAAATAATATCTACGTTCCATTAGCTATCCAACAAGGTATCACAAGCTAGGGTCTTATCACAATTCATAGAAAAAAAATCGATAAAAGGCTCCCAGGTAGTAAAAAAAAACAATGGTACTTAAGATTAAACTTCTCTTTTGGGCCAGGAAACGAAATAAAACAATACAAATAATTATTAAACAACATTTATTTAAATTTATAAATCTTGTTCTACATGGCCGCCTCTGTTTCGCACACACACTCTCATTCGGTGTCTTAGTCCGCTTTTAACTACTACAGTCGTTAAGTCTCTTCGAATTTCGTCAGCAGCCTCAATAATCTTCTGTCCTAATATGTCAATAGTTTCAATTGGATTATTCTCATTGTAGACTTCATGTGTCCCCACAAATAAAAATCCATGGGAGTCAGGTCAGGACTTCTTGCTGGCCACGGAATGGGTCCACCTCTTCCGATCCACCTATTAGGATACTCGTTGTCTAGCCATTCCCTGACCCCTCTTCTGTAATGTGCAGGGCAACCGTCGTGTTGGAACTTCATGTTTCTAATCAGATTTAGGGGTAAATCCTCTAATAAATTTGGTAACTCTTCTCTTAGAAAATGTTCGTAAAATTCTCCGTTTAAATTATCAGGTAGAAAGAAGGGCCCAATTAATTTGTTTGCTATGATTCCCATCCAGACATTTAAACTAAATCTTCTTTGTGCGGCTTTTGTCCTCTTCTGGTTAGGATTTTTTTGCGCTTTTGGGGCCCAATAATGAGCGTTGTGGTAATTTGTAATTCCATCTTTATCAAATTTTGATTCATCTGTCCACAAGATTTGTTTTAAAAATGCTGGGTCTTCTAAATCTCCATGAAGCATAAATCTACAAAAGTCTAACCTCCTCACTGGATCTCCCTCTTCGATAACATGTACTGGCGTGTAGTGATAGGGGTAGAGGCCTGCAGTATTCACCGTAAACCACACTTTCCACTGCGAGAGTCCAAGTTCTCGGGCAACAGCATTAGTTGAAGTAGTTGGATCCGCTCTAAACCGTTGAACTATTTGATTATCTTCATCTTCATCATCAACAATGATCCGTGGTCGGCCTAGGTCTGCTCGACGCCTTAAAACAGAGCCAGTCTCTCTGAGTCGCCGGTAAGCGCCGTCAAAGACAGTGACATCCGGTATTCGGCGGCCGGGATAACGTGCAATGTATTCGTCACGAGCTCGTGCAGAAACACCATTGCAGTACCCATAACAAAGTAGAATATCCGCGTATTCCTCGTTCGTGAAGGTTGCCATCTTCAACAGTTCCAATTCAGAAGCACAATTCAAAGTCCAGTTAACAAGCACAGTCACAATTTGTAGGAAACAGTCCAGAAATACAAGCCAAGTCGGGTAAGAAATGAAGAGCACTAAATATCGCATCTACTACGGACGAATCACGGAAGCAGACTAAAACGAAACAATAACAACAAATTGGCCGGGATTATTTTATCTCGCTTGCACCTGGTCAGTTTGTCCCGCTCGCACGCACCACAGCTCCGTGGAAGAACAATAGGACCAAAGAACCCAAATTTGTACTGCTACCTGAGAGCCTTTTATCGATTTTTTTTCTATGAATTGTGATAAGACCCTAGCTTGTGATACCTTGTTGGATAGCTAATGGAACGTAGATATTATTTAAAACATCTGCAGAACTAACGCCATAGATTTTTTTTTAAATATTACTAAAAGAAACAATTTTTTTTTTCAAATTAATTACTTTTTTACGGTATCAATCGTCTACTACGATCCCATTGGTTCAGATACTTGCACTTTTTGGGTTGAGAATTATAAACAAACTTATCTGGCACACAAAAATCAGAATTAAAAAAAAATAAAAGGCATAGGATACAAAAAAAATAGGCTATAGTTAAGAAATCGGGATATTTTTTAAAAAAACCTTTTAAGTCCAATATCTCGAAAACGGTTAGGTTTAGGGTGGGGTGTTTCATAGTCAGATCAGTCAGAAATGATGGGAACTACCACCTCTTAACGGATCTAGGTCGACTTACCCAATAACCCTGTATACAATCACAAGGAAATTTGTTAATATCTTTTTATATTTTCTATATATATTATCGTATAATTCGTATATAACTATTTTCCTTAATTCAAAATGTATAGTTGTGAATATTTAAAATGCTAGTTTATTTAAATTTTGAGTCTAAGTTTTTATAAGTTAATAAAAGTCTAGTATAATAAGTAAAAAAAAAAAAATCACAAGGACAAGTAGTATAGTTGTTGTGTTTAAATAAAATCTTCTTTTTAGTGAAAACGATACTTATTATAATTAAAAGGCAGTGAAGCTATATCTAATGAAGTGTACTTACTCTCGAATGAACTTGCCGCAAATGTCATGGTACTGCTGCAATTCTTGCTTGTAAAGCAAGTGTCCGCGTAGAATGAAGTCGAAGTATACGCGAAGGCCGTCGGCTACTTCACGAACCAAGTTCAACCTGCAAGCACAAGATCTCAGGGGGTAAATAACCTACCCGATACAATAGATAGGCATTCTTTACACTTCTACCAGTGTGAATTATCAAAAGCAATCTAAAATATTAATACGGTTTTTTTTAAAACGCCACCCGTATTATGAATAATTCCTGTAGATCTATATCTGTGATAATTCCTGTATAGCGGGAGGTGTTCACAAAGACACAAACATACATTCCACACACACAAAGTACACAGGATTTGAACAGGAAATGTCTTGTACATGAGTGGCTTGGCTCCTAAGTTTATGGAATCCAAAGACACGAATGGTTCCAGATTTTATATTAAACGAACTCTAAAATATAATTCACATCACCAGTTGTAATAAATGTGGTGTGCTGAGAATTCTATTTCTCCCCCACATGACAAGCTCGAAATAAATCATGGCTTCAGTCTTGGCCCTGTCATGGTGCTTCAAAATGTAAAACAAGCAGAAATATTTGTTATTTTTTTTTTTTTTTTTTTTTTTTACTAGCTTACAGGTGTGTCCCACTACTGGGCAAAGACCTCTCCCCATGACTTCTAAGTCTTTCTGGTTTTTGCTATCATGATGTAGAGAAATTCAAGAGATGTACATATTTACTTACCGGCAAGAAACATCAAGTAAATCAGGTTTTTGCGGGGGATCGTGTCTTGCCCGCGTTGGATGCCAGGCCCCGGCGCGCGCGAACCATTTCACAAACGACTCCAGGATCTGTGCAGCGCATGGTGATGCGGGCAAGTGCGATAGACGACCGCGTTTTACTACTAGGTGGTAGTCGAAGGTTAGGCGATCCCTAGAATAAGATACTAATTATGAAACTCGCCCTGTACAATGTGGTTACGCCGTACAAGGAAATTTAAATTTATTACTAAGTTTGAATGGTAAAAAAGGAGATACTAAGGGCCGTGAAGATGCCAGCTTGGTCGCACAGCAGAATGAGGTGCAGGCAAACGCGATAGTTGACTGCGTTTACGACCATTATGGAAGTCAAAAGTAAGGTGATTCCTGAAAATATAACACCGAATATGCAACTGCTGAGTGCCTGTAGGTAAACCTCTTTATAAAGGATTCTAAGATTTTCGCCATCTATCGCCACAAAATAAAGTAGTTACGTGATTTCAGATAATATTAACAATGGTACTGATTTATGGAATTTCATCGAACCGGGCCATACGTCACTAAGTTTGCAAGATATTTAGTACTTAAATACAATTTTAGGATAGCTAATAAACATTCGCCACATAACTACAGATTAAAGCCGTCACACGTAAGAATCTCATCGAGCAGAATGAATTTACTAGACTGGAAAACTAGATAGGTAATTGCTCACGGCTCTTAATTAGGCACTTATTATTAACTAGCTGTTACCCGCGACTTGGTCCGCGTAGATTTTGATATAATAAACAAAAGCTGACGTTGACTAGTCGTTAGTGTTGTAACAGTTTTTCAGAGAGAAAGGTAATAAATTAAACCATGATAGACTCTTAAACTTTGTGACGTTTTAATTGTTTAACACAGATTCTATTTTAATAATAAAACAATTATACCCAGGCTAAGTGGGTTCCTTTGGTTCACAAAGGGTAATTATTACCATATATAAGAAACTAATGGAGAATGTATCACAATATAGTTATATAGTTAAGTTATTATTAATTAGTTACTTATGACCCGTTACAGTGTCTCTCACCGCGAGATCTCGGGTTCGATTTCTGGGTCAAGCAAAAGCGTGTTTGGAATTTTTCTGTCAGGAAATTCTTAAATAGCAGCACAGAGTTGGAATTGTGCTCGCTGGATGGCGATAGGCTTACCCTCTATCACCTTTTACCTAACATAACAGATGAAATGTGGGTGTTATACAGCTCTGCCACACCGTTCTGAATAATATATGCGTAATTTTAAGTAAGCTGCTTCCACGCTTACGCCCGCGTAATTATTATTTTATTTTTTAAAGCTTTTTAAAAAAAAAATCGACTTGAAGCGGGGTTAGATTGCTAACCATGGCTAAATCTATAAATGTTTTAAAAAAACAATCTCTCTATTTATCCTGGTCACGGCATCACGCGTGAACGGTTGAACCGATATAGCTGATTCTTTTATGCTGTGTTTGTCATTGCCAGGAGATGATAAGAAAAATTTAAAAAGAAAATAAAATTTAAGAATTCTTAACCGCCTTATTAAAAATTTCTAATGATTTACTAATGTAGCCTTAGCGCTTTTGACAATAAAAACTCTTTTAATGTAACTTTATGGGGTTTGATATAACAATGACAGAATGCGTGTTGCAAAATATTGTCAAATAGGATGTATTCATAGTTAAAACAGAACAACGTCTTTAGGGTCAGCTAGCGCCATATAAAAATCAATTAGACTCAACTTTCGCCTGCGGTTCTGCCCGCGTAGTTAATTTCGAAATGAAAGTTTGATCATTTCAAGGACTACTTCAATGACAACTTTAAGTAGGATCCCCTCAGTACTTCCGGCGGTAAGTGTTCAAGATATAGACAGACAAACAATTTTTTTTTACATTTTTGCTTAGCAGTACCTATAGTAGAACGCCCTCCAACAACAGTCCGACCCTCAACAGTCTTATAATAAGTATATATAGACATAAATTAACTGCCTGCGAGCTGAAATGTTTATCTACGTTATTTTTTAAAAGGTTACTCAGATAGTAATATTTGCTTTTCTTTTCTAGGACGCATTTAGCCAAATGGCGTCCTGATTGTAAATAAAAACTCCAGGCAATGAAACAAAAATATAATACGTTCTATAAGGGTTATTGACCTTATAATGAGCTTATACACCAGAAAGGTTTTCTTATCAATACAGCATTTTGGTCGCAAAGCCAACAATCTTTCATATGCCGCTATAACCTGCAAGTAAGATCCGTAATCGGGATGGCATTTTCCACGCGGCAAAAGTGAATAGCTACACTAAAGAATGTAAATCCTTCACTGAAGCCAAAGGATGTTCTTTACAGACTTGTTTACGTTTAATCTCACAAGACACATGTTTAGTACAGTCCGCGGCAGTGGTATGAAACCCCACCTGCGTCCGCAAAGAGCATGCGCAGTTCCACAACTGACCGCGCCCTGATTCTGTATAAGCACGTTTAATATAACAGTGTAATAACACGCCCCGAGTTCCCGTTGTCACGTTTACAGGTATACGTTATGTTACAATATAATTCTGAACGTGGCTTTATTATAAGCAAGACTGAAGATGATAAGCGAGGATTATACCTCACCTATAAACCGCCATCTGGTGAAAATGTTAATTGGGGCTGTTACCTGAAGTAGCTGGATTTTTAATTTATAAATATGTGTATGTGCTGTATTGGTAATGGTATTTAATGTTGTGTTATGTGTTTAATCTTACAATTAATTAAAAATTTAAATATTGTATTGATATGGATTGTAATTATCTGAAATAAATGTATATTTATCCATTCATTTATTGAATCGGGATAGCCTATTTTAAAATGTCTGAGAACTGATACGGCTGAAATCGATTTCAATAATTATTATAAAGTATGTGTAAGATACTAGGTCATCAAATTGAATCAATTTGATTGATTTTCTTATTTAACGAAGTAATTGAATCCATGCCGCAAGGCCTAACGTCTTTAAAAAAAGGCGAGTTTTTACTGTTTTCTTTGGCTTTTGGAAAAAAGTTTCGAATGCAGAAACATTTAGTAGGTATGTATAGAGCTGCCATCATTTAAAATGCCATCCGACAGACATAGCTCCGTACCGTAGACAGAGAATAGTATAGACGACTGATAGCTTCGATCTCCCTCACACAAGACAAAGATAAACTTACGCCAATTTTGTGTAAAAAAACAAGACAGGTGATAACATTTTTTGTTTCGCCATGCGTGTCGGGTTTTTGAGCAAACCTTGAGGTTTGCTCAAAACTTTATCAATCAAACTTGACATATTTGACAACGCTGGCAAAATAATTTGGTATTTTTAAATTTTAGTTAGTTTAAAGCTATAAAAGTTACGTGAAACCTGAAAAATATTAGCAATTTTTTAACAATAGTGTCTTTATTAAGCATTATTGTAGGAAATATGGTGCGGTGTAGTGTTTTAGGATGTAAAAGTGATAGTAGAAGAAAACTGCCTGAATTATCGTTCCACTCGTAAGTATAACACATTTTGGCCTTTGAATCATATGCCAGGTTGTATTTTCAATGATTTTACCTTGTGTGAACTATGTTTGTTTATAATTTGATCGACAAAATCATCTAAAATATGAAATTTTAGTATTCATAACCTACTATAAAATATTGTTAGATGTTGTCAAGACTTCCATATTTTTTTCCCCAAAATTGTGGGTAAAATTTTATGTTGCATTTCTTATGATAAATATATCTTGTAGTATTTTAGTCAGTTTCAATATCTTAATTGCATAACAGTTTCCCGGAAAATATTGATTTAAATCCGAAGTGGATTGAAGCTACAGGACGAACAAATTGGGCTCCGAGTAAATTCTCTTAAGTTTGTTGCAGACATTTTGGACGACATGAATTATTAAAAAAAGAGAGTAACTCTTTTGTTAATGAATGCTGTGCCACACAGGTAAATTAATATTTAACCTGTAGGATACATTATATACAGCGTGTATATATAATATTAATTATTATTTGAGTATTTTCAGTTGAGTATTATAGGGGGCTATTTATTTATATATATTACAATATTTGGGTATAGTCAAGTTGAGATACTTTGAATTGATGCGCAACACTGAAAGGAAATCTACGTTTTTTACGGTCCTAAGGATTTTACGTGCAATATAGACTTGAATATTTGATTTCGTTTTAATAAAACTAGCTATGGTCCGTGACTTTTGCTCTGTGGGATTCGTTGATCCTCACGTTTTTACCTGTGGCAGCCGTAACTGCCCGTCCCCGTGCGTGAGTTAGAAAGTATGTTAAACGCCATCTATTTAAACTTTTGCGTGAAGTTACTATTAAAAATTTTACAGTTTCAGGCAAAAGAAGCAGTGGATGAGCTAGCATAGTAATGCCGTCAATGAGTAGCCAAGAGTATGTGTCTACTAAACTCAATACTATGATGCCAGCAGTGACTGTTCAAAAACACGCAGCTGAAACGCCAGATGTGAAACTTCCAACATTGGTTGATCGACTTAAATTCAGTCATTACCTATGCAGTATTAACATAACAGTACATCACGCAATATGTTCAATAAACCGAACAATTGTTCTTTATATCTGTTTTATTTTCATAAAATAAATACATTTTTCATTTTGGAATTAGTAAATAATATATCTTAATATTTTGGCAAATTTATCCAAAAACTAGGGTAATTTAATTTGCACTGTCACCACACTGTGCCGAGATTCTCTGTCTCGCTGTTGACCACGCCATTCCCTTATCCAGTACTATCCTTCATCCAAGCTCCGTACAGTCCGAACTCTGATTTGACAACAATTTTTAATTTTTATAATGGCAATCAGCCGATATTTTCAGCAAAATTTGCCAGTGGACAACTATTTTTATATGAAGTATATGATCGACGGTCATTCACATTTGGCAGCGGGGGAAGCTTGACAATGACACCTCCGGTTTGCTTATTTCTCTGAGACCTAGAATAAGTTTTATAACTTGTCCATCAGTTTATTTTCTATTTGACATTTCAAGACTAGGGAGGCCTTAACACGTTATCGATTTCATTTAGGAAGATATCGATTAAAATGCACATAAATATTTTTAGTTTATATTTTTTTTATAGAAGAGTGATGATTCATTGTAATAAATAATATTTTATAATCTTTTTACTTGTTTCATTTGAAATTCCAAGATTTCGACTTAATTTCTCGCAAAGAATTTATTATGGAGTCATAAATACTATTTTAACTTTTTTTGTTAAATTTTCAG
Organism: Hypena proboscidalis; assembly: GCA_905147285.1. Taxonomy (NCBI): domain Eukaryota; kingdom Metazoa; phylum Arthropoda; class Insecta; order Lepidoptera; family Erebidae; genus Hypena; species Hypena proboscidalis. The sequence goes on from LR990147.1 coordinate 8,505,684, forward strand.
ACACAAACATGAAAAAGGATTCTTTTTTCTAAATAATAATATTATGTTCGATCTGTCTCATTTCAAGACCTGATTTATAGTCTGTGGTTTTTTGTTTTGCCATTTGGTCTTCACTAAAAAGTGTTGTCTCTTAATAAAGTGCGGCATTATTGTAGAATTCTGTTCTGTTATTCCCAAAATAAACGCATGGACTAGGTATAGAAAGCTTTGTGGTTTTATTGTGGTGCCTATGGTAGTACATGTATTTAAACAATAGATGAGCCAAGACGCGCTGCATGTCCCCCTGAAGTTCTTGTCCATTTGCCAGTTATCCCGTCTATCGTTTGCTTACCTGAGTGCTGAAGGCAGCGTGATGTGAGCTCTGCCGACATTAACATTGGGCGGCGGCGAGCGAGGCCGCGAGCTGGCTGATCCGGAGCCCGAAGACGAGTCCGTGTCGCCCGTCTCGCCCTCTGTATTGTATTGGACTAATCAAAAACAGCGTTACAGAAACTAAAACAAAAAAAAACTACTAACAACTAAATAAAATCCACTTTTACCAAGATCGCGATGAAAACTCCATAAGCAGTATAAATTATCCTAAAATATTTTTCTCGGTTCGTTTGCATTTTTGTATAGATAAATGGCAAATGTTTATAAGTAAGTATATATAAGTATGTTTCTGAAACGTGAAGACGACTGAAGATGTCTAATTTTATTGTTATCTATTCTTTATTATTTATAATCTTTACATATTATTTTACTTCAATGTTAAACGATATACAGTTAAACGCTTTAACAGTAATACCAAAACGCGAACACGTCTTTTGCTGGAACACTTCAGACGCAATGCAATACGAAATAGGCCAAGGTGTTTTGTCAATATCATATGCACGTTGTATTATGATGAGACACAAAGATTAAAACATACAGACAATTTTGCACAGTGTTAGTTCTGTCATGGATTTACAATTCTGCTAGAAAAACTGTAATTTAGATTATAATTACTAGTAGATACTTTCACCAACTAGGAATCACATTAAATACTCATGGGTTATCGTTAAAAGAACGACGTCCACCTCTAAAGAAACTTGAAATATTACGTATAAAAAGGTGTTTCATCTTTAATTTCACATAAACGAATTGTCATTTGTCCTATTTGTTGTTGCTGCCTTGTACCGCTTGTTAGTGAACAAAGGGCTCTCAGCAACCGGCAAAAGCTTGTGTCATACGAGTCGGCAGCATTCAATCCCCATGAATAGATGTACGAATTAGGTCGCCTTGCGAATATAAAAGCGATTCATGTTGAATTGAGCATGTTATTACGAGATTGCCTACATCGGGGCGACGATCGTCGTCGTCGGAGTAATATTGCAATTTTTATAGCGGCTCAGCGGCTAGGGAGTAGCGATTTAAAACGAGGGTCGAAAAACGAGTACTTACTAGCACTGAATAATGAGGATGTACAACCACGAACTGAGAACATAGTTAAATAATTGTAAAGATGTTCTGATAAAAAATATGATTTATGTTAATTGTCTACTCATTCATGTTGAAATTAGTTTATTGGATGGATCATTTAATAAGTTTATGGATCATAAAAGTTATCCTATACAGGCTTATCGTAATTTTTACTCATTGAATACATGTATAAAGTCAAAAAATTACGCAAACTATCGTTATCAGATATCACAAATTCCCAAAAATGAATTAAAACATTCTTATTTTATCTTAGACTAACTCATATGAGTTCCAATATCATGCTCCATACGAGCACATTAATTGAACTCAAATCAATTGTCTCAGAAATGCGCAACAGAATTCATTACACTGTTCTCTCATTCGCCTGCTTGTACAAACTGATTGACCGATAATTGCATGTGCACGCCAATCATTCGTGAGACAACGAATGCAATGGGCTCGCTATACACGCGAGTGAATTGCTCCATGTGACCGACGAGTAAGGGCGTTGTCCCACAAGGCAACCGGAGTGCGACTCAAGAGCTATATCCGTGGCAGCGCGGCGAGCAACGTTACGTGGTACTTTTGTTAGTTCGACCACACCCTAAAGCCAATGCGACAATGTTATTATTAAACGAATGATTTTAATGAATACTGAAAGGGGTGGGGAAGCTGGTTACTGAATTGATTGGCTGTCCAAAATTGCCGACGCGACACTATCCCAGCGTCACAAACCTAAATATGCGTGTATTTTGAGACAATTTTATTTCAGGGCGAAACAGACAGTAATAGATCGGCGGCACGAAATCTATTCTGTTTATAAGTTTACTTTAGCGATGTTACATAATCAGTATTTTATGCGTGAAAGCTTTGTACTCTTTATAAGTATTTGGTATGAGACTCCACATAGGTCCTTAAAGTTTTAAAGTAGTTCAGAGACAAGTCTTTACCATTAAAATAATTCCGGTCAAAATTTGACCACAACTTTAAATAAATTAATAAAAAAAAATATCAGAACTAAAAAAATATAAGGATATAGAATAATATTACTTACCATCAGCATCTGGTTGCGTGCTACTAGAAGAGCCGTCGTCGCTGAAGCCGTGGCGGGCGCGCTTGGCGGGCCCCGCCCCGGCGCTCGAGCTGCCGCCCTTTTTGCGTTCCCGCCGATACAGATACGCGCCCCTATGCATTACAACCTCTTTGTAAAGTTTTCCACAGCTGACTACGTTAGTATTTGGAAGAAAGTTTTAGGAGAAAGTGACTGGCGCGGTCAATATCCGCTAGCGCGCCACTGCTATTTATGTTGTACATATTCAATAAGGCGCGCTATTAAAATCGAGTATGAAGTTACCAATCAATAGAACTTTTAGATTATTTAAAGAACAGGCTTCTCTTTGTATGGAAACTTGATGAATATGTTTTATGTAAATTAAGCAAAATATTTAACAGACTAATAAGAAGTATTAGGCATTTAAAAATACCCAGAATTTAATTTTAAATTCAGTACAAAATTTTAAATATTGAAGAGTATTTTATTATAATTAACGGCCTGCTGTTAAACTTTAGACAAGCTAAATCTGCTACTACACAAAGTCTAATTATCACTCTAAACACAAATAGAAATAATAAATCTAAAGATTTACTTACAGCTGTAGCTGCGACTTCTCAGCAAGGTCCCTCTGCAATTGTCTGTTTTCTTCAGTATCTTTGAGCACAAAGTCTTCACTCACGCAGCGGTCCCAAGAAGAGTTCCAGCCTTGGAAGTGTATCAAATACTCCATTGAGCGCCGGCCACGCTTGTCTTTACTTTCTATCACTTCCAAAACCTGTTAAGAAAATATTGTACAACTAATTCAAACAGGGACTGCCATGATTCTAACAGCATGGACATTTTAGATTTAGAAAAGAAGAGCTAGTTATTGTTATCTATGCTATATAAAGTTACTTTTGAAGCCCCACCCATTTAATAATAAAATGTAGGTAGGTATGTATAATAATAATGAACATTATTATAATTGATCAAAAAGGAACTTTAGTCAAAGCAGTTGTTATAATTGTAGGATATAAGACACACCCATGAAACAGTTGGTAAAGTCAAACAAAGACTTTGGCACAGACAGATTTGCCCCGCCCTGACACCACCCAAGTCTAGCAAATCCTTTGCTGAAATCACTTATTTTACTATGCAATATTATAAAGTAAAATATAAACAAAAATTTCAATAGCCCTCAAAAATTTTATAGGATCAATTCCAAGGAAGCTAGAAGGAATATTTTTTGTTACTTATTGAAACTGCTGCTATTTTATTAAATTATCTTCTTTGATAATTCTATACATAGGCAAATACTTCTGCTCTATTTTAAAAGGCGTTACCTCTATGTTACACTGTTTTGCAAAGTTGCTAACTTCTAGAAAACTGTTTAAAATTATAACCTAACACTGGATTAGTTTTAACTATTAATATAAGAGGGTAGGATTTTTTATGAGGAAGTACTTGAGTGAGATTTAACGAGTTGAGGTAGGGCGTGGTTAGGCCTACCGGCGTGGCTCTCACCTTGGAGTCGTACAGAACTTTTGCTTTGGTTGGATCCGGTTCATAACACAGGACGCGCTCGCCTTCACTAAATTTATATCGCACACCTCTTGTAGACACCATACCGACTAATATTTACCGGCCCCGTAGAACAATCAATATTCTGATAATAATAAGTTATGTAATTCACTAAGTAAAATTAAGTTGAAAATATTTTCGGAAAACACAATTTTATTTGGTTATAATTTGAACCGGAGTAACGAGAATTGCTCTCCTTTAACAAAGTCCAGCGGATGTTATTTAGGTAGGAATATTACTTGTCGACTGCGGATACTGCAGCCGGGCGTGTAGGACACGCCTATTTTACAAAAATAATGTTTTGTTTGGGCGTCGGCCGTGTTTATTTTGATTCTAGATGTCAAACTTGTAAATACACTATGCATAGACAATATATTTTATTTATACAGTGGCAATCTTCATGACAGTATGATGGTTGCGCTCTCATGAACAATGGCGCTAGTAGTATCGGAATGTTTTAAATAAGAAAAAATATGTTAGATTTTATTTAATATACATTCTAAATGATTCAGTTTATAGTATTTGGCATCATCAAGTCATTTTATGTCTTAGAATTACAAATTTTATTTAATATGGGCTGAAATATATGAAATAAACGTTAAGAAAAGGGATATTCTACAGTCATGTGGTGAATTGGGGTGTAATTAAATTCGTAATTGTTTATATTAAATCACATACAATTTTATAATGTTAAATATATCAAAAATAAAATATATTTAAATTAATTGATTGAGCGTAAGTTTGTATAAGTTATGAAAAATGCTACAGGTTATGACTTGGCACGAGGATCGGGCGTTGACGAGTTCCCGCCCAGCCAGATATGTATACCCACAATGCAGATTGTAGTGTATCATACTTATGTTGCGACTGCGGGTGGCAACTGAGCCACACCCTGAAGCTCAACCTGATAAGTTCGCATCAAAACGTACCTATCTATGCCTACAAAATATTTATGCATCATGCTTTGGTCATTGACTTTTGATTGTTTACCTATATTGAGATATAGATTAACCGCTATTTAAGCATCAATTTGTCGGCGCGGTATATTGAAATCATTTTCTAAAGAGGGCTAAACATAATGCTGTTTTAGTCGTTAATATGCTAGTACCTGATACTCAATCATTTTAATTAAAAATAATATTATACCAACTTTACGGTCTATTAAGCAGACTTGTGTAAACGTAATATACATAATTAATTAGTTATAGGTACTCCTATTCTATAAGTGAGATGATTGCAATAAATTAGATGATAAAATAAGTAATGATAGATCGAGTCAGTCGGCATTTTTTAAGGATCAAACAAGTTTAACTCGTTTGTATTATTATAATTAAATATTATTAGTGCAATAAAATAAATTTGGTTATTATTTAAATAAATTAAATAAGTAATCTATTTCCTATGGCTGGTTCCCATGACCTACAAAAAATTTAATAGCCATGATATAACATTACGCCCGTACTGCCTTCCAGGAGTAAGCAGAGAATGCTGCTATGTTGGAAGTTTAGGTGTTCCAGGTTAAAACTATTCAGTAGGTTCACTGGAAGGATGAGATCACTTTATAGTGATAAGGCCGCCCATTGTGCATACAATAAGACTCTTCTATGAATTGTATTTAATCTGTGTGTACAATAAAGAATTTTCTATCTATCTAACTATCGAGGTAGAATTAATTTGGAAGTATTAATATTTTAAGATGTTAATATTTTTTATACTCATGCCGTCGACCGTATTAAATAGGTACATATTATTAATTTTTTTAGCGAATAGTTTTCATTCGCGGGAATTGATCCCAAATTCCCAACCACCAAACCAATATGGTAGTTCTCGGCGACAACCTCATAGCCTAATTAAATAGTCGCTAGACGCAGGCGGTATGTGCTAATCACAATAATTTAATCACGGGTTAAACAATGAACTCGCAATAAACCTCACAGAGTGCACGAGGGCAGCATAAGCTTCCCAGCCGAGTGTGACATAGCCAACATAGGTTATTGGTACAACTAAATGTCAGTAGGGTAATTCAGTCGCAGGCTCTTTGCGGCTGAACTTTGTAACTCTAAGGTTGATTTATAATTCAACGAATAACTTGAGAATGTTCTTTTTTTCTTTAATTTAAATTGAACAGATTTCAATTTGTCTTATAGTGTCCTGATTTTATTATCTACCAAAAATGTGACATGTTCCTCGATATATTTTAAATACTGTTGAAAGGCTTTAGAAATGATAATACTGCATTAAATTCGTACAAAAATAATTTATTATTTTATTAAATATCCTAGAACGTAATACATAACTGATAGTATTTAAAAAATACGCTATCAGTATTGTATAATTTGATTCCTAGGTTTTGGCATCAGTTTAGTGGTGGTATAAGGGGGCAGAGTAAGCCAAGGGGGCGGCAGCGTATTTGGCGATGGGGGCAGTGTGGACTACGGGAGCAGCGTGGTGTACAACGGGAGCAGCGGCGTAGGAGACGGGAGCAGCGGCGTAAGAGACAGGAGCAGCGGCGTAAGAGACGGGAGCGACGACCTTAGCGGCGTGAGCGATGGGCTCCCTGTGCACGACGGCGTTGAAACCGTTGTGGGGATCGGCGGTGTAGTCCACGGTGCGCTTGGTGCCATCGGGGTCTACCACGGAGTAGGAACCGTGCACGACGTCACCGTCGCGGCTCTCGTGCTGGCTCTTGGAGTCACCGGTGAGACCGTCCTGCACGTCGTAAGCGAAGCTGTACTGGGGATGAGGGTCATACTCTTCGACTCTGGCGGCCGGGGCGATCACTTTGGCGACAGGTGCGGCGTAGGATACGGGAGCGGCGTGTACAACTGGGGCAGCGTGTACCACGGGGGCGGCGGCGTATGCTGGAGCAGCTGCGTATGCTGTTTGGTATGCTGGGGCTGCATGGTATGCGGCGGCCGCATGGTAAGCTGGAGCTGCGGAATATGCTACGTGAGCAGCCGGGACTAATCCAGCGCTGGCGGCTGCCACCAAGCAGGCGAGGACCACAAACTGTGAACAATCATTAAATTATATTAGATTTTTTTAATCGAGGCTTATTTGTAATCAATTTTGGTATCGTCGTATGTTGCGTGTAGTACCTTGAATGCCATTGTGTAGTGTGTGAGTTGATCGAGGATGCTGAATGATGCTTGGCGACGAGTGGATAGAGCTTTTATACGAGCGCGGGGGCGCACCCTTTCACTTGATTCCGTGCGTACGTCGTACGACCGTGAGTTAGAGCCCTGGGGCACTGTGTGATCCCTATTTTTTGGCAGATATATATTTGGCAAATAAATATCTTTAAAAAAATAGGTTTATTGGTATTTTATATATGATATATATAATATACAACTGTAATATAATATAAACCTATTTTTTTAAAGATATTTATTTGCCAAATAAATATCTTTAAAAAAATAGGTTTATTGGTATTTTATATAATATGATATATATAATATACCGTGATATATATAATATTAAGGTTTATTTTTGAAATAAGTCTTTTATAATATTTGCTATCTCGTAAATTCTTATATGTATTTGTCTGCTGCATGCTTCGAGTCGATACTTTTGTCGTGTACGCCGATGCTTCGTTTCGAGAAGAATTTGATTATATTTTTTGAACCCATCATAGCAAATAATTAATTATCTATCTGATGATGGAGCACAGTGTTTGTGTACTCCTAAAGTTTCAACAAATATAGAATATACCTAAATGACGCCCAGGTTCAGGAACTGATGATGATCACTGTGTGACAATTATTATTAGGCTCCATTAATTTAAGCATATGGCGTTCCATTGTCTCTGCCTACCCCCGTGTGATGAAGGCGTGATTTTATGTATTGTTTAAGATTGATGATTTGCAAAGTTTGATGAGGGAGCGAGAATGGCCACTTCTATCCCTCGGCTATCATAGTTCGCACACATACTGACGCCTACTAGATTAGTAACAGCAATAACGCGGGCAATTATAAAAACTGCCACAAAATGTAGAGTAGGCAAAAGTTGGCAAAGTATGCCAAGAAAATAATAACATTAATGAATGAATTCGACACTATTTTTCGTGCATTATTACAATAATTATTTATTTTTTTGGGGATTAACTAGGGACTTGTGGCACAGTATAACTCGTCGGTGTGCATGTTTATGTGTGCGTGCCGTTTCGCACGTTTGTAGGCAGTTTCCGTACTGTTTGTACATATTTATACTGTGCTTGTGGTGTTGAAGTTATCAAAATTATTTGACAATAGCAAAAACATATCAAAGTATAAAACCGGTTGCAATTTGAAATGTATCTGTTTCAAATATTGATTACTTTTCTATGAGCAATGAATAAATCTAGTTCTCATTTAAGGTGCCAAACGGCCTTGCACAAATATTATGCAAAAGCTTTGAAATAATAGTGCAAAATTTAAATATCTTTTATATAATTTCTTTGCTACAAGTTTCAGAAGTGATCTGATGCGTATCGCTTATCGCGAGGTATCGGGTTGTATTACCAGGTCGGGCAAAAGTGTTAGCACGGCGTTAGAATTGTACCCATTGGATAGCAATAGGCTCCCTAGCACATGGGATCAAAACATAAGTGAGGTGAAGTTTGGGTGTAATATACCTCTGCTACACCCTTCTGAGTAATATAGGCGTGTTGTAAGATTATGTTATGTTATTTAGGCCCTAAAACAGTTAAAGAAACAGTAGTCGTCAACACTGAGAGCCATAAACGGATATTTTTGTATTAAGTGCGAGTGTTAAAACACAAGTATTCGAAAATTCTTCAGAAATCGAAAACCTAAAAAAAGTCAACTAAAAAAATTACCCAAGCTATAATTTCCTGTAATGAGAGCCTACTTTCTGGCCATGGGCCCGATACAATATCAAGGTCTGTGTAATCGGAGGCGAATTATGGCTTCCTATTGCTTACATAAGTAACAACAAAACAGTTCTCACTATCGATTGATGTTATATCTAATGTATTAAGAAGTGGAAGTCCCAAAAAGAGGTCAACTAGAAAAATAAACCCATACAACCAGTTTTTGGTTATGGGCGATATGATAAAGTCCGATGCCATCATTTCCTGTAAAGAGTAGCGAGCCCTTGACGGCTGACACAATATCAAGGTCTTTGTAACCGGAGCAGTCGTCTCCCGCGGTCGCTTTCCAGTTTTACTGCCGGCTACTGACGCTACGGACCTCTGTCATTTAGGACGTATAAGGAGTTTAGACTACTTTCGAGTAACTTCTGCCTAAAGAATACAGTAGTCTTTTTTTTTTTTTATTCCACTGAGGTGGCAAACAAGCATACGGCCCGCCTGATGGTAAGCAGTTACCGTAGCCTATGGACACTTGCAACGCCAGGGGCATCACGCGTGCGTTGCCGACCCTTCAAAAACCTATTTACACTCTTTTTAAAGAACCCCATGCTCTTTGTTAGTATGTAGTTGTTTTAATTGTGACAATTTATAACTAATGATTAATTTTTATTTGACATTGTAAATTGAATTTGGATTATATTTATTTATTTATTTTTGTTTTAGTTTTTAATTTAAATTTTGACATTTTATTATTTTTGGACTTTTATTTGCAATTTACTTATTATTTTATTTTATTTTATGATTATTTTTGGACATTTATACATATTTGATTTTGGAATCTGTAATTTAATGCTCAATTGGAATTTTGTAATTATATTATTAATTAATTTTATACTACCCACTCACATAAATATATGACGTGTAAACAAACCAATTACTAATAAATGAGTTTTATGAGTTTTTATGAGTTTTTTAGTCTAGGAAAAACCTTGGCAGGGAGCTCATTCCACAACTTTATCGTGCGTGGGAGTGTCTTTAATAAATTCACGCCTGTGTTTCTAGCGGAAACTGGTAGAGGTGTATTAACTGGCCTATATTTCACTTTAAAGTCTTACTCTAGGATGTCACGATCTGTTTTCGGAAATACTCTAACCACTAGTTTACCGATACAAAGGGGCTTGGTTTGTGAATTCGCATATCGATACTAATATTATAAAGCTGAAGAGTTTGATTATTTGTTTGTTTACTTGAACGCGCAAATCTCAGAACGTAAATAATACTTGTATATCCGAAATTTAACGCCACAGAGCAAAGAGTAGAAACATGTGCAAAGCAGTATGAAGCCTTTTTACTTTGTTATTGTTAACATGAACTTTGTTTGGAGGACTACGATGTTTTATAATACAATATGTAAATTAATTCTTAGTTTACCAGCACTTTTATAAATCTATTATTGTGGTGTTATTGTTACAATATTACATCCTACAGTGCTTAATAACTAACTTTGTTAATTTAAGGTGTTAGTAATGTAGACAATCAATAAAAAAAAATAAAAAAAATGATCGCGTACGTTAAAATGTTGGATTTTTCTCAAGTTCCTACTCTACACAGTTTAACCCGATGTGAATCATATAATTTGCAAGCAGACGTTACACAATAGCACTTACTTTTTTCATTCAGTCTAACGCCCTGCACATTTAATCTGCTCCTGTTATGGAAGTTGAGCTAATTTGTTTATTTTTGTTAAAGAAAACATATTTCCTAAACTCATCGAGGTACCTGAATGGCACTACAATATAGCAGCTGGCGCTAATTAATTCAATGTATGTTTGCATCATTGTGTTTAGATTTTTTGGCATTTTAATGAAACATCGAATTATTACGCCCTAATGTTAATAAAACGTTCTTTTTTGCCATTGCCCGTGCAGAGCCCGTGTTCCAACGACTCGACATTAAAAATCTCAACGGATGTTTATTGGCATCGCGTATCATTAGATTAGCAACATTTTTTTCTGGATTCACTACAATCGAATATAAATATAAGATTAATAAACTCTTTTAGATCAATAGAAACATTACAGTTGGCTGTATAATATACTAAGATGATAGATATATTAGATGAGTGAATTTCACGGGACCGAAAATTGCGTGGCATCAATGAAATCGGTACTAAAAAACATAGTTATAATGTTCTCACATTTTTTCCGGTTAGGTGAAATAGTAATCTATGTGTGGCACTAAATATTTTATTAATTGGATCATTGGATACTCCAAAAAAAAAAATTAAACCTCGAAATCTTTCATTACGTGTTTGTCCACACTTCACCTTGTTGTGTATTATTCCTCATTGATAAAAATCTATTGGTTATTTTTATTAAAACCTAGTTTTATTTGATACATGAATAGTTAAAGTATTGTTACCGAATACATTTATTCAAATATTTAAACAATACAACGAATGGTTAATAAAAAATCATTTGTCCCAGAACTACCATTCATCGCCGTGTCCTAATCATGTTCGAGGATATTGTTTTAACTACGACTTGCGTCCCCCCTCCCGGTATGCTAAACGTTGCATATTAGCATAGTAAAATAAATAAGTAAGTTATCTTCGAACAAAGGTACATCGCGCCGTTTGTATGTACGCGTAGCGCTTGCCACGCCCCGAGTTCATGTACGTACGCACGCACACTACGCCGCTCGGCCAGTTACTCGGTCAGCGGTAGTGCGGGCCGTGCCATTACTGTGAGCGGTCGGTGTTTGTTTAAAAAATTAGGTACGGTTACGCGCTGCACTGCAAAATGACTTCGCGAGTCAATAGATATTATTGTGAAGTTTATGGTTGTTCAAACGACATAATGTTGTAATAAAGATTACTCCACGGACATAATGTCACCTTCCCTTGTTGTCCCACCTGACGATTTCGTCAGAAATATAGACAGGATGGAGAAAATATTCTCTGAAGTTTTTAAAAGAGAACACATTAATTCTAAGATTGGAATGTCGATTTACGAAAGCCTGGATGGCGTAGATTTTACGATGCCTTGCCCATGTTTCCCAAAAACATTCTTGTATAAGCTTTATACAAGAATGCGAATTTATTTTTCATTATAAGAAAATAATAAGGATTTTTGCACAGGACGAAATCGCAGAAAATATTTTTCTGTCACAAATTTGTAATTTTTTTTATGCTTGTTTTCATTAGGAGCATAAATAATTAGCATTTAATTTTACAGTTTAGATTTTTTTTCATTTTTCTAGAACCAGTATGTATGCACACATTGTTTTTACTCCTTTTCCTTTCTGATTTAAGTGTAAGCGATTGCAACCTTATATACTACGGATAATTTTATTAATATAATATTGGTCTATTTGACAAATAATTTAATTTCATAGTATTATTCTCTCCATAACCATTTCTAGTCATTGTATTTTGGTTGCTATAACTTACACATAACAATTATTGTCAATAAACAAACAAAATTGTATGAATTATTTGAAAAGATGGTGAATATGAGTTTCTCACCAGCTCTTCTCATGATGCAATACCCATCGGAGCTGGTACTTGGATTGATTTTAATTCAAACCTCAAAGTTGAATTGAAATCAATCTAAGCTCCGGTGATTCAAATAATTTTGTTGCAATTAATATTATAATTTAATTAGCTTAAGTTTTATTTTAATTTTATTTATTTGAACGTTGATGTTTGTTTTGACGTGTTTAAGCGCCCTTTGGGGCCCATGGAAATAAATGATTTGACTTTGACTTGACATTAATAAATGCTTTGTTTTGTAAAAAAACGTTTTTTTATAATTAAAAAAATAATTTCAGTACAGGTAATTTAAAATATCAATCTGACAAGTGACAACCCTACGCTTCGAGCAAGTTTAGGTATCGTGCGCTCCTAAACGCCGGGAGTTGGCTTACTTATCTATTTTACTATGATATTAGTGCCGCCTAAGTGCTCGACGTGGAAGGACGTACACACGTGCCTGCGTTTTCCCGCCATAAATGTAAATATTCAATTTTTTTGTTACTGGACATTTTTTCTTTCATCGCCGTGGATAAGTATAACTCATATTTGTATAAGTTTGTCTTCATGAGTAAGCAATCGATAGAACACCATTTGTTATATGTTAATTTGTGAAGTGTTTATTTCTTCGAATAGTTAATAGATTTTTTGTTATTTATATTTTTTGCCTTGATTTTCATCGCCGTGCTTTCATTGCCGTGGTTTTCGTGGCCTTAATTTGCTATGGCAATGAAAAAAAATACACGGAAATAAAAAAATTTCATTGCCATGCTTTGTAAAACAATTTAGTTTCATTGCCGTGGCCAGGTATTTCATTTCCATGACTTATGTTTTCATTGCCATGGTATGATTGGTCAAAGAAAATATCTTTTCAGAACAAAACTCGTCAAGTTAACTCTAGACTCTCTCTCTTTCTCTGGTCTCTCTTCAGACTTGATGAGTTTTTTACTGTACAGTCAACTACAAAAAGATGTTTTCATGTTAACCTTACAAAATGATGTAACATTAGGTAAAATAAATTTCACAATATACGTTTTCTGAAGAGACTATTTTGTTTTGTCAAGTGCAAAAATATACCTGATCATGCCTGTCTCCGAGAGGGAAAGGCAAACCCAGACAGATTTTGTATTGGAGTAAGATTTGGATAGATATTACAAAAGGAAGATTGGGAGTATGTAAAAGAAAAGAAAGACTGTAGTATTATAAGTAGTGTTGCGAGTGTAATTCAACAGTCTTTGTTTACGTGACGTACACAACGATTTCCTACGTCCGGCGCACTCTGGGCATTTCGCGAGTTCACCAAAGCAAATTAGCTAATCCTTTAACCACGATGGCAAGTCAAAATAAAATTTGACTCAGCCATCGACACGACGAAAAAGAAGACTCTCATTCTTTTTTTGTAATATCTCTTTACCCAAATTTTACTCCCATACAAGTGTTGGAATCAAGACCTCTTATGAACAATCATTATGATTCTATCTATCTGTCATCTCAATAGATATATATTTTTTAATTTCCGTGGATAGATTCTTTCATTGCCATGGCACAGTTCTTTCATTGCCGTGGACGCTTGTTTCATTGCCGTGCTCGCATGTTTCATCGCCGTGGCACAGAAATTTTGAATCCTGATATCTCGTTAGTTTTTTAAGTTATCTGCTAGACATTAAGCAAGAATATAAACATTATCAAAAACTTTAATAAAAGCGTTTTGTTTTATTAAAAAACCTTAAGATAAAAAAAACCACGGAAATGAAGATTTTATAGGACCTGTTGAAATTCACTCAGATATGTCTTATGCGATATAAAAATGTCCGTAATCGTATTGACGAAACGGACTCACATCACTAATTGGTAGCAAAAAAAAAGAAAACGTGGTCATATAATGCTGCGCCGCATCTCGTACGTGCACTGCACTACATTTATAGTATGTTACATGTTACGCAAGAACTCCACCCGACTACGGCTGAACGTTCAAGGATGCCCGCCCACTGCATACATTATAATCTTCCAGTTTGATTTGACAAGGCTCATTATTTGTTTTATAAACACATCAACATTTAAATGTTCTAGTTGTGAATGAGTTTATGTACTTATGGCTGTACAATATGGTCTCGGATAGCCCATTTATTTACAAAGATTATAAAATATAAAGTATTACGCTACCATCAATAGGAGCGGAGCGGCGCGGCGCGGCAGTGAAATATGTCGCAAACGGGCGACGACCGGAGCAATAAATAGGTAACCTATAACGCAGGTAAAAATGTGAGAAGCAACTTACATAAAATAACATAACATCACGCCTATATATATTTTCCAGACAGGTGTGGCAGAGGTGTATAACACCCACATTTCATCTGTTATGTTTACGTAACAGGTGATAGGGTTGAGCCTATCGCCATCGAGCGGCCACAACTACAACTCTGTGCTGCTATTTGAAGAATTTTCTGTAGGAAAATCCCAAATCACACTTTTGCTCGACCCAGAAATCGAACCCTAGTGACCACTCGGTGAGAGGCGCATACAATAACCACTAGACCAGCGAGGCGGTTTATGTTATTTATATCTCGAAATCCATGCGGAAGAAGTGGCGGGTAACAGCTAGTGGGCATAAATGCGAATTTGTGGGTTTCACATTGAATCTATCGAAAGATTAACCGAGTAGATTTTTGAATTTGTTAAATTTTATTTTAATTGAAATCTAAATAGTCCAAGGAACAAAAAAAAAAAATAAATTCAAGGAACAACTCAAGTTGCTGTACTAATTGTTAACTAGAGCTTTGGTTAGAAAAGGTCATGGTTATGGTCGCGAAGTCTCCGAGCAATAAAAATAAAAGTGGCGTGGGTGGGTGAGGCTCATGTGTCTGTGATTGACAAGTATCGAAATTACCGCCTTAATTTATTTCGTAGAGTATAATTTGCATATTTTAATTAAGTTTGTATCTGCTTATTTTTATAGCGACATTAATTTCTTATGCAAAAAATGCAGCAATGCATTTAAGACTTGTATTTGGGTATTTAGCAATGGTTTAGTTTAGTCAATGCAATAGACAACTTTTATGCGCCCCGCCTGTCATTTAGACTCTGATTTTCAATAAACACAACTATATATCACAAACCAAGGCATTCCTGAACTTACTGTTCGTTATTAAAAAAGCTTTAAACTAGTGAATATTTTATGCACATAAATGCTTCTACGAATATACTTAACAAACATAAATACTTTTAATATTTAGTTACGTAACTCGTAATATAACGTGAAAGTACTTATAGAAAACCTAAGCAAACTTGTATAGTTACCAGACTGTACAGTTCTAAGAACCAATTCTGTGTTATAAAATGAAAAGGTCAGTTCTGTACCTAATCTAACACGCATACATGATTAAACTAGTTAACCTATTAGTATTAATATACAACACTTCTTAGACACATGTATTTGTCCTCGTTCTGAATTAAAACCACTGATATTTTCATTTAGTTCTAGTAATAAGGAAATAACGGACTAAGGGTATACAATCGCACTATAAAGGTATTGTTGTCTCTATCGGCCTAATATATAAATGTGTGAGTGAAAATATGTGTTGATTGATATTCAGTTGTTACTCAACGGTGCAATTACTCAGATCTGTTGTTTGATATGTCTGTCGATTTTCAACAATACATACAGCGGTTGCGGTCAAGCTATATAGTCCAATCTATCTGGAAAACAACAGACTTCGGACTCAAGTCGGCCGAAACAAGGACATCCTTGTCAGCTGGGGATACATAGGTAGCGGTAGAGACAGAGGGAGCGGAAGAGAGAAGATAATTTGAAATCGAAGGAACATAGATAATGATGTTTCAAATTGGCTGTGCAAAAACTTTAACATTGTGAAGAAAAATGTAAAAAATACAACTTTAGTCATTTTGTATGAGAATACGATACTGATTGCAAATCTCCCTTAAAGTTCAACGTCGTAATCTTGAGACCGAACATCTGTTACAATTTCGACGCTATGCCACGGAGCTATACGCTCTGTGTTACCGGTATTCAGTGTAGGAGTAATGGACGATTATATACGGACTGCAATCGCATCGAACTGCGACCGCAGAAACAGACAATCATTCGATTCGGACTTTAGGTGTCTTAAGTTCCAATAAAATATAGGGTGTACTTTGTGTGTGAATTGTATGATTGTGAACACCTCCGCGACACAGAAGTTATTTTCTACACCATATTTTTTAGTTCTTTTAAACTATAATATAATAATTAGTATTATAATTTCATTTGTTATTTTAGTAAAAGAATTTGTATTTCTTGTATCCGATAAAACGAGATAACTAAACTGCAGACGTTATAAGCGGTACATTTATGCCTATTCCTTACGGAAATTATATTGTTCCTCTTTACAGTTGAGATTTAATATGTAATATGTAAGACATTATTTATTTTGTCTAATTTGTTACAGTATACTTAGATAATATCTTTAAATTATTCATGTAGATCATAATGTTAGTGAGTTTATTTATTTCATTTTATTTTATTTATTATGGATCGTCAACGCTACATACATATTAACTAAATACAAATATTATTACATAATTGTTTTGGCTCTAATGTAGTAACATTTTTAGACAACCACGGTATGAGCTTACGATTGATTAAAGTGATAGGAACAATAATTATGTAATATTATTCTTAATTATGTTAAACATTTAAAAACTTACGCTCAGTCTCAAATGTTATATATAATTGTACATTATATTTTTTGGTAGAACAATATATTATAATAATAATATTCTATTTATGGTGGTAAACTACTATGGTGGTGAATAATTATAAACTGAAATTAAATTATCAAATGAAATACGAAAAAAAAATGTTTTCTTTATATAAGTTGAAGTCCTATTATATATACAGTAGATAAAAAAAAAAAGTAAATCACAATGTTTAAAAGTTCAGTATTATGTTTTTACAGTTATATAAATAAGTTATATGTATGAATAATTTTCCAATTTTGTTGGAAAAATAGTTTTTCACGATTTTCCAATTGATTATCGAAGAGTTACGACAATAATGATGTGTCACTAAACTTTGACAGACCTTACTTAAAAACAATAGCCCTCATTAGTGTGGTGCTAGTGTCAACTCAAGCTGTTTTACAACTTCCCAGGGCTTGCTATACTTTAAAAGCTATCGACAAAAATACTTGATGCAATTTTTCACAAGATCCTGTCTCAGAAAATTTATAATAACTGCATAATATGCTTATACTGTGGCTACCGACTGCACATGCAGTCCGTGTATGCAATCCAACTATTAACAGCCCAGCTTATGTCCGCTCTAAGTGCCAACTTGTTTCTTCACAATTTGGACCAAGGTCACCATACTCTTTCGTTGACAGTTTTACGTTATCATTCGCAAAGTAAATCGTATGCAACGCATTTATGTCCACGATTTAACTTATGTTTCGCATTATCTGTCTCATCTTTATGAAATGTAGTACTCAAATTGCGATAAAAGAAAATTAGTTTTTTTTAATAACTTCGGAGGTTAACAAGTATAAGGCTGATGAAATTGTGAGATGATAATGTGACATTAAGTTCGCGTTATTATGTATCAGACCTCAATGGAACTTATTTTGCTTTATTGACCATGGATTCGTTTGTAGTTATACTTTGGTTTTATCTTTTAAGGTAATTTTCTTGTAGTACTTTTATGTGAAATAAAGAGAGCTTAAATGAGGAGAGGCGGCCAAGGAGGTATCTTTGCGGAAAGTAATGACAAGGAAGTAATAGATTACAGTAGTACCTAACAATTATTGCAGGAAAATCTTCGCTTTTATGCCCTCAATTAAGAACTATTTGATCTATAATAATACATGTTAATTTTTTTTTTGATATCACTACGTAGTATAAAACAAAGTCGCTTTCACTGACTGTTTGTCCCTATGTATGATTTAGATCTTATTTCGTTTTTTTAATAGATATTATGATTCATAACAAAGGTTTTTATGTACCCGGGGCGAAGCCAGGGCGGGTAGCTAGTAATATAATTATAATCAGAAAGAAGTATCTAAATTAAGGTAAGATTAATTGGATATATGCACACCGCTTGCGTTCTCCTCTCTTGTAGGTATAATGAATCCTACTATAGGCCTGTTACCCAATCAATTATTAAGATGTTTATTATTTTAAATTTCAGGAGAAGTAGCGCTTTTAAACAAGCTCTATTATATAAACTTCAACAATTCATTACTCTGTGCTAAAATCTACGCATAAAAGTGTTTTCTTGGAAATTCACTTCACGTAGTCTGCGACAAATTAAGTTATTCATGGACCAGTCATAAATAAAGTTCTGTCGACGAAATTGAAAGTGTAAACATTAAATTAAAGCAATTTCCACATTAAAGCGGTCACGCCCATGAACGTAATCTTTCACTGTTATCGACAGAGCGCAATGAATGGTTATTCATTATTGGATAGAGATGTGCCTGATGTTCCGATGATACGTATGTTCAAGTTAATATCAGTACTTGGTATTGTGTACACACACACGGCTACCGATTAACCATACATTTCCAGTATAAGCTGGTATTGAATTGCACGGTAAGCCTATATAACGCGAGACCATCTTATACAGGAAATGTATAGGTTGATTTGTAGCCGTCTGAAAGCGATAATCAGCTAGACATTTGTGAATCTAAAAAAAAACTGCCCAAATACATAACCTTTTCCTTTTCTTCAAATAATAGCACAAAAAAACTATCACATATTTTTAATACGAATACAAATATATGACTTCACCTACTTTGTTATCTCTGCATCATCTGGTAGACTGGTAGAGAATGCCCTAGGAATTAAGTCCGCCAATATACACGTGTGTAATGTAATAAATAAATAAATACATAGATTTTACTTTAATTTATTATACAACTCTGCATTTTAAATATTCGTTTAATTTGGAACCAATAAAATAATAAATAATATAATTTAAATGCAAACAAATGTTTTATCGAGTTTGGTCCATGAATCCATTTCAAAAGTGAATATTCTGACATGAATATATTGAGTAAGTAGTAGTCGTCGGTCATCGGTACGTCCCTAGCTAGTTACTTACGATTCGCGCTCCGTATGGCCATTTGAAACAATAGTACAGTTTTACCTTGACATTATGGCGTGTATGCTGATGTTATCCGGCTGTAAGTGCTGTTGAAGGAGGACTTCGATGATTGACTATTTTATCGTCAGCTTTTGTAACGATCGATTATCGGTACTTTTCGAGGTTATTGGGAATCGGTCAGTGTCAGGTTTTGGTCAAAATAATGAGATAATGGAAAATAGTGTTGTAGTTTTTTAATTTGCAGTTTTAACGTAGGTAGTAAATTTACGTTTGGAGATTGATTTGTAGATCGTAAATAGTATCTACATATTTTCGTTCGCATAACTTTTTAGTTATTTAATATTTTAACCGACTTCAAAAAAAGGAGGACGTTCTCAATTCAATTGTTTTTTTTATGTTAGGTCGCCGTTTTACTCAATGATGCCTTGACCTATTATTTTTTTTTTTAAATAGGTCAAGGCATTTACTGTATTATTTCAAGTTACAGTAATGAATATTACTAATGTATTTCTTACTTTATAGTGCATTTTTTGTAATAGAAGCCGGTTTCTTTTGTAAAATTATTATTAGATTACATGTATTACTGACTACCTGCCTATAAAAAAAAGATGCATTATTGTTACCTCGTAAATAAAACTTTATACCTACCAGGGCTAATAATGGTTACCATTGCATTGGTATTTGTCACGAGTCATATCACATGTGCTGTCAAGTTTACAAGTTCGTGCTCGACCTGCATTCTTGAGCTTATGTCTTGCACTTTTGCTTTAACTTATGAGCTTTGTCGGCATGACAATGGTTGACGCAATGTCCACTGTACGACGCCTAGGTCATGTAGATAATTATTTATTGAAATTACAGCAAAACGGGCTTGCTTATCTATTTTAATTCAGCGCAATATTACTGGCACATAAGGCATAATTATTATAGTCTTCAGAAGTAGTATCTCCTTTGCAATTTTTTGCAGAATGTGGATATTCATGAGCTAAAGTTTCCAAATTTAATTACTTGCCTGTTTGCTACATACGTCTCGAGTAAAAACATATTTAAGGAGAAGCCTGGCAATTTAATTCATAAATCTGTTACATTATATGTTTTGATAAGGGTAGAAATCTTGTGAGCGAGCTCAAGGGCGGAAGCACCACTGTCTTATCTTTAGTCTGTCTGTCACCAAATATGGGTGGGCCGGTTTGGTGGTGAAATCAAGCCCTGAAATTTCTGACACATGCCATGGCACATAACATATAGAGCTCAGATAAAGCGATGCATCTACAATCTGTTTTTGTAGATAGTCTGTACTTACTATTTACCATCAGATGGACAACACGGCCGTTTGCTACATACTTCGTGTTCTTAATAAATTCTGAGTACGCTTTCCTATCATTAATTAGTTTAACAAACACGTTTAGATAGACACAGGTTTTCCACCGAGATAGTATTATGCAGTAGGTAAAGGGAATCTCCAAGCAGCCGAGATACATATTAAGTGTAAAAAGAGAGATTTGTAGTTAATAGTCAGAATGATATTTTATGTAGGCGGTTCAGTGAACAAAGTTACTTATTTCAACTTCTTATTGATTAAAACAAATTATATATGAATATAAGAACAATTATGAGTCTAAATTTCTCAACTGTATGTTACGTGACGTGCCGTTCATCCATTTGTAACTGTAACTACCTGAAGTAGGATACAGTTGATAAATGTAGGGACAAGAGCTGACCGAAGCATAGTGAGGGAAGAAAAGTATATATGTATTAGTATCAGTTATTCTAGTACCCATAGTACAAGCTTTGCTTATTTTGGGACTAGATGGCATTGTGTGTAAGTTGTGAAATATTTATTTATTTATGGGTTCCTGGCATTACGTGTCCTGGTATACAGTACAGAGAACCAGAAAAATAAATAAATAAGTAAACATTCAGAATTCTGATTGAATAAGTAAGAACTATGTACCGACAAAGCCTGAAGCTTCATTAGGCTATCTTATAATCTACAAGATACGATAAGATAATGGCGTACTTATTCGGTCGTAAAACCAAAGGTATACGTAGATTAGTAAAAGTGTGTGCTTTGTATGCCTCGCTCAGTCGTTTACCGATTGATACGATCGAGATCAAGTGAGTAACTCCGTGACACAATACAGTGCAACTCGTATCGTTCTTAGATCAGGGAGAGTTTACACGAGCTTAGTATTTGTCACTAAGTATATCCAATAGTAATAAGAATAAATTAGTCTGGTAGATTCACAACTGCTTAGTAGCAATGCCGTTTAATAAAATGAAATCACAATTGACATATTGGCTTAGTGAAAGGTGTTTTTATAGTATACATGAGTTTTTTGAATATAAATTATGAATTATATTAATAATCAAATTATATGAATTGTTATTATTGATGGAATTATTAATTTATTATTATTATTAGGTTATTATAAATTGTGGACATTTTACGATTACTATTTGAATTAATGAATATCTTGATCACTGTTTAGATTATTATATTAGAGACTATTTTATAATAAAATGCATGAAATGTTTGCATGTCATAATTATGGCAAAACATTGCTGAACATGTAATTAATATTAAGACCTTATTGTATCATTGTTTTGAGCAAAATAAAATTATCTTTATCTTTCAATTATCATCTAGTAAAAAAATCTATAAAATGATTCCTCATGTACAAGTACATGAGGAATCATTTTATAGATTTTTTTCAAGATCTACGAAAAAATTATGTACTTATTGGAGCGTTAAGTTCTTAATTGAATTACATTATCGTATTAATAATAAAAAAACTGGCCAAGTGCGTGTCGGGCCACGCACAATAGGGTTCGGTTGTCAGTTTTTACAACAAAGTTATGGACTGAAAAGGAGTTTAATATGTGAATTGAACATTAACAACTTCAAACAAGTCATTATTTCTAAGCTTTTTGTATCTTGTACAAAATGTTCTAAATAAAATTTTACACTTTGGACCCCTATTACTTTTGAACTAACAAAATTAACTTAGTAGCTATAGTTTTCCTAGTAAGTTTATTACTACCCGAACAAAATTTTGGGAACAAACCTATTGGGTAGACGAGAGAAAAATCATCCTGAAAAAAATTGTTTTCAAGATCTTATTCTACCACTTTGTTGGCACTATCGTAAACATTTCTTTTTCATTACATATTCATGTCAAATTTCAGATGTTTCGACGCTTTGCCTCGAGTAGACGGACATGGCAGAACTATGAGGGTTCCTTTTAGGTATTACGGAGGCCCAAATGTCAGTCTGACTCTGACTCTCAATGTCTGGTACTCTAGACATAATACGTCGCGATCACTCATGTAAACTAGACTTAGTAATACACAGAAAACTTTACATATTGTCTGCACGTGTTAAATGGTGCAATTCAAGTTACAAAGTTTACATATTTAAAAGCTAACGCGTCGGTATTTACTGAATACATGTGCATAGTTTGCTGTACTTGTAATTGCTGTACATGTCTTGCAAACTACTGATGTCATGGTTAAACATTCGGAGAATTTCCTCTTTGAAATTTGGGAAAATACATACATTATTCATAGATTTCCTTGAAGTTTATTTGTTTCTGTGTTTATTTGTTCTAATACAATGTGACTGAGCCACTACTCGTATATTAAATGAGTCTGGCTTAGATATTTCACGATTGTTGTTTTTATTTGTAATTTCCTTCTAGATTTTTCTCTGTAGTTTTTCCGTGTATATTTCTGTTGAAAAGCGGTGGAAATTGAATAGTAGATATTAAAGTATTTATGCATGACCTTATAAATTTATTATAAGGTCATGCATAAATACTTTAATGCTTTTAATATTAGTTGTAAGACATTATTGTGTATATCTAGTTAAACAAGATTTGTATACCTTTTTGGTAAAATGTAGGGAGCATAATTTATTATTACACCTTTTGTAAAATAATACCTACATTTACAAATAAAGAATATTTCTAAATCTATCATAATATGCTTTCTGATTATGTGGAAAAGTGCTTGAAGATTAGCGTCCTATCAGATAACTGCAGGTTCATTAAAATTTATAAAAAGAGGTCGATATTGAGATCGACCTCCGTTACCGTAGTTTACCCGTTAAGTAATGATCGACGTAAATGTTTACATTGAGATTGCCATTCAAAATTAGATCGACTGTATAAAATAGTGATTACTTAATGTAAGATTAGACATAGCAAAATTAAATTATGCATTTTTGTTAGATAAGATCAGCCAATGGCTATAAATGAGGTAAGTAGGTTAAGAAATAGATTTCATGCCTTGCTACTTTGCTAAATCTGATACTGATAGCAGGTTGTATGTGCTACATACACTCTATAAAATATTATATCTATTGTTGTATTGTATTGTTATCCAGATTTGGTCATATTGTAAGTACCGTAACGTATGTATCTATTCTTCTCTGGTTACGTTCGACACGTGCCCTGAGCTTAGTGAAGAAGACGCTGGTGATCTCATTTTGTGTCAATAATTGTTATTTTAATAAAATTCAGTAGTAGTTTCAATATAATTCAATTCAATCTTTATACCACTTCACAATGTTATATAAAGATCAGTATTAATCATGGACTTTGCCCCTCTATACAAGCAGCAGCGGTGATAGGTCACGCTGCTGAGTGACCTTTTACATCTTTTGCACCCTGGCGCTGCGTTATCTATTCGTCTAAACGCTTCACTGTCTCTACCTTTTGTTTAGAGGGGCTGATGGACACAGCTACAGTAGCGCTAGCACGTACTTTTTGCTAACATACATTACCTTTGTTTATATAAAGTATCAAAATCTGACCACATAACGCTATCAAAGTTGTATATCAAACAAGAATATCGTGATAAGTCCTTAAGTGGACGATTACTTTCTTATCACGTAGAGCTCATGTCGATATCAACCTAGACTTATATTACATAGTAATAAGTGTGTTAAGGTGTCTACGCAATGAAAATTGATTTTTAAAGAGGTTAATGTCCTGTTACGTAATAAATTCTGTCCTGTCCTGTAATAAATTAATTTTAAGAGACGCATAAGATATGGGACTAATTACACCGGAGGGGATTTAACCCTTCTTACCTTGAATGCATTCAATTAAATAATTATTTTTTAAGACTTGACAGTAGCCGTAAATTAAGCTAGTAAAAGCGCTGCAAAGTTCCGACGTGGTTTTCGAGGTTAATATCTGTTCTAAAGACATGTATAATGTACCTATATATATTTAGATTTTTAGATGTTGCGATTCAAAATTACAAGGACTCGATTAATATGTTCAATTACCTTGCACGCGTGTTTCATAATATGAACAAATGCTCAGCGTCACCTTAAGCTATGCCGTAACAAAGGGTAACCGGTATCCTTCATAGTACGTGGCTATGTTCTGGTTCAGTTCATGCACTAGTTTCTCAGAAATATTGTCAAGGAAAGTGCTCAAGTCTGAGGTTTGTCCTGAATTTTAAGTAGGGTTGTGCCTGACGCAAGTGTTGTGACTTGTGACGCATTCCTGAAGACCAATGAGGTCAAAACATTTGAGTCGAGGAGGTTGTGTGTACGTTCTTTTTAGTTTAAGTTGACCAAGGTTTGAATTTCAAATTAGGAAGAAAGTGTTTGAGTGCCAGACGTTTCGGCTAATATTTAAAAGAGATTGGAGACAGGCGAGACAGGTCTCTTTCGATAAATTTAACGTAATTTTTGTTTATTTGTATAAAATCATAGAGATAACTGATATAAAGTAAAGGACATTCTCGTAGAAAGTCGCTAATTTTATCAGACTAATATTTTTTTATGAAACTGGAATGTGTAGACGTACTACATGGTATGTCTATAAAAGTTAGTATATGTAAAAAACGACCTAAAACATAACAGGTGAAGTGTGGGTGTTGGAAACCTCTGCCACACCCTTCTGGGTGGCATAGGCGTGATGTTATGTATGTATGCAGACTTTTAGTATTTTGCCATATTTTCTGATATTTACGTTGCGATATTTCATATTGTGCGTTTTTAAACAAAATCAAGGAAGTAATCTCACATAATCTATCGTTATTGAAAGTGCCCGAGGTTTTAAGTTATATTGCTTACAAACTTTAAGTACGTATAAGGCAAACTGATTGTAAAGTTCATGAATTCAACCTCGAGAAACACAAGAAGTAATTTAATAGATACACAACAAATTACATTTGCTCTTTCGTGCTACTTATTTTACTAGATATAATTTGCACAGCCTTAACCCCTGTTTTTTTTTGATAATTTACTCGAATTAAGTGCACTAACTTCCTGTACAACAAAAGGGCCAAATATTTACCTATAGCTTTGTGCTTTTGTTTTGTTTATTGATTTATTTATTTATTATTGTATTCGAAGGTTATTGTCAGATTATGTTAATCCAAGCATAGTTTACATTATACAGGGCGTGTTATATAAAATAGACAACAAAAGTCGTTCTACCCACTTCTACTTTTGTCTGAGATTATCTGTTGTTTAATAACACAATATTCTAGATATTTGGTAAATGTACCGACGACTTTGCGATTACCTGGCATAAGTTTCCTTCGAAGTCCTTTAGAGTGTACTTTGGCTTAGTTTAGACTATGCCTTTGCAGAAAGACAAATGCGATGTTTTGCTCAACGCAAAGCAGAAGAATAATTTTCTGTCCATTTGTTAAGTAAACATTTTCCTTTAACGTAATATCCTAATTACATATATATTTATTTTTCCTTCCCGATACTTATTTTATCAATTATTGAGTTGTTACCATTTGCCTTGTCTAATTTAATATTTAGCCCATACAAAACATTAATGTTAATCACATTTTAAGTAGCCAATCGAGGCCGAACTCTTAATAAACCTCCAAGGAGTTTTTAAGTGATTATTTTAAGTAAATAATATCGTGATATATCCGGTTTTAAGAGGTTAACTGTTTGTTTCCCAATTTAAGGTCAATATGAGAAGCAATTAAATTGTTATTACCATTTCCGTAAATTACCTGCGTATAAAAGTTTTGTCCCTTTAATTTATTTAGAGGCTTTCTTGATTTTTACAATATGTTTTGTTCGGTGTAAATAAATTAAAAAAATAAAATAAAATTTATTAATCAAAGACATACAAACATTTGTTGGTTTTACAATAGTTACCAAACTAGGTTATACCTGGTTCATTGTATCTACATTCTTAGAATTTGTTTTATATTAAATTCATCAATGATAACTTAATCATAACTTAGTTATTTGGGATTTTCTACAACGAATTTCACAGTAACAACACGGAGTCTGGCATTGTACCGGTAGATGGCGATAGACCCTATCACATGAGATCTAAACATAACAGGTGAAATGTGGATGTTATACACCTCTGTCACATCCTTCTAGACGATATGTTTGTTATGTTATATGAAAACTGCTATAAAAACAAAATATATATTTACAAAATATAAAAAATACTAGCTGTTACCCGCGACTTCGTCCGTGTGGATGTCGTTTATTGAACAAAAAATTCTAAAGGTAACAATGTCAATATAACAATAGTAGGTACAAGTGGTACAACTCATGCACTTAAGGTGGGGTTATGCAGACTCCGCCGATTGTGAATGCGGTGTCAGTCCCCAAACGATGGGTCACCTTCTTACATGCCCCTTAAGTCTCACCACCTGTACCATAGACAACCTGTGGAGCGCCACCGATAATGCCGTTCTTGTAGCAAAGTTTTGGTCAAACAAAATTTAAATATTGTGCATTTCCATGTGTTTTCCATTGACACGCAAAGAAGAAAAAGAACCTATCTATTACCAAACCAACCAAAACAAATATACGAAAAAACTCAAGGAAAATAATATTCAAACAAATCAAAACAGACAAATAGGAACAACTCATGTAGGTACCTACTTCGAAACTACTTCAAATTTCGAAATAATAGAAATTGCGACACGTGCGTCCGAGACAGTTTGTCATAGGTCATTTATAACCTACGACAAACTTAACTTTGCGGTTCGGGAGCAAACCGCACAGTTAAGTTTGTATTTTATTGTATATTATTACCTACTACGAACTATTAGATTAAAAATACCCTATTAGGGAAAAAAGGAAATAAAAGGAAATCGGGTTCTTTTTTAAGTAAAGGAAACTATCTAACCTACTTATAACTACAAACTATAACAAGTATGAACAAAATGAACAAAATTAATTTACAGGACCTAATTAATAAAAAACACTTAAAAAGTTAACGAACGAAGTTAAAACGAAACAATGAAATAATTTTACTGGATCGAAAAATGTAATTCTCTATAGCGCAAATTTGTCTAATCGCATGCGTCCGACAACGATGCCTGCCGCAGATGCCGCCACACTTCGGCGAATGTACGCGACTACGACCGACGACGGCAGCGGTGGCGATGCAGAGCATTCGTTAAAAGGAATTTAAACTTCAAAAGCGAATGATTTCTTATCAAGTACTTAAATATAAAGTTTCATGGTTTTATCTTTTAAAATTAAGAAATCCATGAATCCCATACAAACTTTCAACCTCTATTTCAACTCCTTCATCCCCCTTTTTTTTTTTTAAAGTAGCCTATGTTCTGTCTCAGGGTCTAAAGATTGTCTGTACCAAATTTCATCAAAATCGGTCGCGAGGTTTAAGCGGGAAAGCGTAACAGACAGACAGACAGACAGACAGAGTTACTTTCGCATTTATAATATTAAAATATATATTAAAATATATAATATATAAATATAATATATTAGTTGGGAAGTTGGGATAAATAGATATTAGCCATTCATTAAAAAAAAAAAAACCGACTTCAAAAAGTAGGTAAACTAAAAAGCAAAAAATAAAATTACTTCGCACAAAATAATACGTTTTTTCATTTAGTTAAATAGAAATTATTTTATAATTCTGAAGTCGGTGCCAAGTAAATCGGATAATAAAATTAAGACCTAATATTCAGTCAGAAAATAGTTGTTAGAAAGATTGATATTATCTATACAGAGTTATAGTTTACTTGGCACCGACTTCAGAATTATAAAATAATTTCTATTTAACTAAATGAAAAAACGTATTATTTTGTGCGAAGTAATTTTATTTTTTGCTTTTTAGTTTACCTACTTTTTGAAGTCGGTTTTTTTTTTTGTTAAAAATTATTTTATTTTACGATTTTAAGGCTCGAGTTCACCAAGAAGGAGTTAAACGGTGTTTACGGAACGGGCTGTCAAATATTTAACAGACGTTTAAACGAGGAGCGTTTATTTCATGTTCACCATCTTCGGTTTGCATTCGGTTACGAAACCGAGCGATTGTGAATGATTGAATGAAGACAAAGACAATAATGTCAAAATTGTCATTTTTTTAATTTTTCATCGACAAGACTTCTATAATTACTGAAATAAATAAACATTGACATTGGCGGTCTTGTCATTTCGTTGTATTTTATCTAGTTTTGCGGGCGTATAATGTAAATAAAAAATGGATAAAGGGGATAAGAAAAGGCGAGCCGCGAATTTCAGTTACAATGAAAAGTCCATTTTATCGGAACTTATACTAAAATATAAAGATATCCACTCCACGTGGTTCAAATACTCCAGCATGTTTATGTAATAATCTTCTTCCACGAAATTCGATGCTGACATCATTAATTCATTTTACACTAAATTTTAAAAGAAGCTTGTCACTGGGGAAAACTACAATAACGCCAAAAAACTCCTGTCAAAGCATTAACCAAGAGTTAACCAAGCTCCAGAGGGTCGGTTAATTTAATCGCTCGTTTTACGCCTCTAATCGCCGATTAGTGAGTGGTGAACACGAAATTTGACGCAAACAGCTGATTAGTCATTTAAACAGTTTATTATGTGTCGGTGAACAGGGCCCTAAGTGATGGGTAGACCGAGCAAGAATGTTTCTCGAATGAGGAGACGACGGTTACTTGAGACGGAAAACTTATTAATAATAATCCCCGTACTCCTAACCGTTGAGGAGTTGTGCCTTCCAGCATCAGCTCAGCAAATTAAAATGCAAATATCCAAGTAGTTTTAGGTAATATACGAAAAACAAAATAGAAGCCTTTGAAATTTGAGGGTTACCCATGATTTCTCTAGGATCCCATCATCAAATCATGACCTCATATTATGAATATACATAAGTAATATTCAACGTCTCGCCTCATCTGTGTATAACTTGAAAGAATACAGTAAACGGCCTCAAGGAGCCTATATTTAAAGAATTAGCCCCGTACTCCTAACCGTTGAGGAGTTGTACCTTCCAGCATCAGCTCAGCAACATAAAATGCTGAGTACTAGATGCAAATATCCGAGTAGTTTTAGATATTATACAAAAAACAATATAGAAGCCTTTTAAATTTGAGGGTTGCCCTCGATTTCTCTAAGATCACATCATCAGAACGTGACTTAAAAAAAATGGGACCACATGACAAGTATATCCTATCAAACAAAAAAGAATTCTTCAAATCGGTCCAGGCGTCTTCGAGTAATCGGCGAACAAACATAAAAAAAAATAAAAAAATAAATAAAACATACAACCGAATTGGGAACCCCCTCCTTTTTTTGAAGTCGGTTAAAAAGACATCAACGCGCACACGCATTTTTTTTTGTCGGGGAACCTGTATTGAATTAAATAATGATGAGAATGAAAAATATATGATTTTATCTTGAGGCCGGACAAATACAATACGGCCACAGGTTCCTGATAAGTCCTTGTTAATCCTATCCAGCACTTTTTTGATAGATAAAATGTCAAATTTGTATACAGTTCAGTTAATCAGGCGGTTAACTGTTTAAAACTTTCCCACGAACTGGTGAAGCAGGACTAAGTGTGAACGATACTAAAGTTAAAAATATTGTACGAAAAAAGTAACTGAACTAAAAAGCACAAACAGAAAAAGCGCATATGATTATTGCTGATAATAGTGGTATCGTAGTTTTGCTGCAATAAGCATCGTTTTTTTTTATTTCATGATTTCAAAAAGTCCTAATGAAAATAAGGAATTTATTATACATACCGAAAAAATTAAACCTGAGAAAAACCTCTTTGGACAGTGTTCAACTATTTATCACCATCGAGCGCACGTCGACAGGCGCATGCGTCAGTTGCGCAATAGTTGGCAACCTTGTGAAGGACGCGCGTGCGCCACGGGAAAATGACCGCGCTGCGTGCGGGCATTTCCATTAGGTTGGCACCAGTGGGCCGAGGGTAGTTCAAGGGTGGCGAATAAGGCTGGTAGCGATATCGTGAGTTAACTCTTGGAAATATCGACAAATCTTGCGTAATGCAGTACATATAGATACATCTATCCGATCTAGTATTTAAGTAGAACAGATGAGACAGTTTGTATTTTAGGTTCTTAGCTTTAAATTGCGTTATTACCAGCTCTCCGATTGGAAGTCTAATTGATCGGAGAACTGGGAATTTAAACTAGGAATGCTACTTGAGTTTTATAGCAAAAGTATAATTAAAGCCTTTGTAATATGCACGTTTCATGTTAGAGATTCCGATTAAAAAAGCTGTGTATTTTTTTTTTCTCTAATCAAATCTTTCTACTAATTTCAAAATACAAATTACTAGTATTCTTGTTAACCCCCTCCAGCTAAGCTTAATTCTCTTGTGTTAGGAGGAAGTTTACGTCCGTGGTGTAATGGTAAGGATTCGAACCCAAGACATCTCGATCGTAAGACCGATCCCTTATCCATTCATTGCGCTACGGCCGCTTGTAATATGTTCATCTATTTCAGCTTCAGTCTTACTTCATATAGTAAGACCATAAGGACATTGCTATTACAGAAAAGTTATCCAGGTTGTATATTCTTGTTAGTAGAAATTAATGTTATAATTTGATATAATTCTTATAGAGCTACGCCTAAATTAAAATCGAAAAGTGCATGTTATTGTCATTATAAAACTTGTGCAATAAGTTACATTATAAATTACTTCCAAATATATACGTCCTTTAGCCTGCGTTTATAAGGGGGTGTAAACAGAAAACTCAATTTCAGATTTTCCTACTTAGGTACCATGAAAAATATAGAGCAGAGATTTTTCGTTTGTTATTTTGTACAAAATGAGTCAATACTGGACTGCTCTAGAGATGAAAATTAGAGTAGAAATAGTTCAAGACACTATCCATGAAAAACATAGGCTACTTTTAATTGACGTACCATACCACGGGGACGGAGCTGTGGACGCATAGTTAGTTTTACATAATTTATTTTGGGGTATTCCTTCCTTCAAAAAGTAACTTATTACTTCCAACACGTATTGAATGTCCAACTAATTCATGCAATAAATATATGACAGACAGACAGACACCAAGGTAACGCCATCCATAGTCGTCGGTTTTCCCAGTATGGTATAACATATTTATGACGATGTGAATTTAATAGGAGAACATTAGCAGGCAGTCAAAATAGTTCCGAAAGTCCTTGGCTTGGCCATTCACTCATATGTGAAAACGAAATACTCTTTCTTATGCAAATGAGTGAGACGACAAAAGTGAGAGTGTCACAAATGCTGCAAGCTGAAGAATGTTCTGTTTTTGAGGTACCTAATCTTATTATCGGCTATCGCTGCTTATCAGCGATAGCCGATAAGCAGCGATAGCCGAGTGGGAGACCGTAGGACTGCGAAGTTAAAGGTCTCGGGTTCGAACCCACGGCACACACCTCTCGTCTTTTCGAAGATATGTGTGTATTTATCATATAAATTATCGCTCGCTAACGGTGAAGGTACCATCGTGAGGAAACCTACATGCCTGAGAGTGCCTAATAAGTGCTCGAGGGTGTGTGAAGTCTACCAATCCGCACTTGGCCAGCGTGGTGGACTATGGCCTAACCCTTCTCATCATGAGAAGAGGCCCGATTCCAGCAGTGGGACATGTATTAAATACAGGGCTGCTATTATTAATCTTATTACCAAGTCTTTGGTCTTATACGAAGAACGTCACAACGTTATCGTACACAAGCTTATTGACTTCCAGAAAGAAAATAATTCAGTAATTAAATGCAGATGACGTTTTGCTGCGCCATATCTAAGAACTACAATTTAATACAATTCTAGATTTTATCTTTCTATATGGTAGCTTCCTCTAGTACTAGCTAGCAAAAGCTCTACTACCTGACGAAAACACCCCTCACCAGAACCATTCGCGTTGTGAACGAAGTTCACGAGCGACTGGACATTTTTTCGTGCAATGTGAGTGAATTCGCAATATTATTATTAAATATAGTTAGTTATATTAGAAAATGAGAGAGAGAGAAAGACAAATTATTTTAATAAGTTCCAATTTGTGTAATACTACATATGTACTACTGTTAGTTAGGATAGGTTAGATTTAAGTGATTTAGGTTAAGTTAATAGCTGCACTGTCGCATTAGGTTTAAGACCTGTAATGATAGTTGTAAAGTTATGATAAATAAATAAATACCTTAACGTTATTACGATAATATGATTCTGTGGCACTCTCAGGAACAATAATATATTTTTTTTAATTTTGGTTTTAATTCTTGAAACAAAAAGAAAATTAGGTTTCAGCAAAATCCAATGTTTTAGAAAAAAAAAACATAATTTATGAATTCATGTTACTATTTATTATTGATCGATCTACATGTCAAGTGATGCTTTCCGCGGTCGGCCGTTGGATGGGTGACCATCTTAACAAGTTTTCTTCCTGTCCTCGGAAAGCCAGTCGCCAGCGCCAGTTCGGTCTCGGTTGTTATTTGAAGACAGTCATTCCGGGTACGAGACCAGAAAATCTGGCAATTATTAGTCTAGCAAAGAGTTTCACCTCGTACTGGGTTGTGGTTATGGCAGTAGCTCCACATATTCAGCTAAACTGGTTAGACTAGAAGTCAACAGCAATTTAATTGAAAAAAGTTCAGAGAATGAAGTTACTATGAGAATTAATAATTAGTACCTAGCTATAGGATCTAATTAAAATAAATATTGTAAATTTTTATTACGTTTCTGCTAAGTTATACTTAGTGACCGTCCGACATTTCGAAACAAAAATGCAAGGTCGTGCATTGTCGAGTTCAATTGCTTAGAAGAAATGGAGCAACAACTTGTTCTATCTTGTTTTAAAGTTGCAAAGGATGTCTTGTTAATAGCATTTCATCATAGCGAGGCGAGGAGCCTGTTCTAAATGTTACCACTGGACCACTTTGAGTAGCGTGACTTTACGAGTAAGCAATAATAAATGTTTGTTAATTGATAAAATAAATATTAATTGTTAATCAGCAAACAATCTGCAGTCAAACAAATTAAAATCCGATTATTTATTTATTTTATTTATATTTTTTTATTTTATAACTTTATGCACATCACAAATACAATGAAAATATTAATAAAATCGGTGGGGTTATTCGCTTATTGAGATTTTGGTTTCTTAACAAATAGTTTCTGTCAATTAGTAATTCTTTCACTCAAAACATGCATTTTTGACATAACGAAACCACGGATTACTCTCCTGGTTACTTGCCTGATATTAATACTTAAGCTTAAAAACT
Organism: Hypena proboscidalis; assembly: GCA_905147285.1. Lineage (NCBI taxonomy): Eukaryota > Metazoa > Arthropoda > Insecta > Lepidoptera > Erebidae > Hypena > Hypena proboscidalis. The sequence continues at coordinate 8,539,695 of LR990147.1, forward strand.
CATTTCAAAATAGCAAAAAATAGAGTGCGTGTTATTACTAATGGCTTACGACAATAGGCAAAACTAAATGGAAATGACCAATTTGTAAATTATTAACTGATATTAAATTATTTCTTATTTAATAGGACGAGGAATATACAAATTTATCCACTTTTATTGCTGTGTTATAGTTTTAATAGAAGTAAAAATTATTTTGTTTTACAGTTTTTTACTGAGTTGTGGCGCGCACTCTATTAGTTAATGATGTTTTATCTGTGGTTGAAATAACTTGAGTCGTAATAAAAGGTTTAATGGTTTTATGAGTATTAGCTAATCCATACATATGATAAAATTTGAAATTATAAATGCCTGTTCATTAAAGACATTTAAGAAAAATTAATAAGAGGAGACTAGAATAGCAGTAGAAGCCAAAACATATTTTTTGGATTTTTGTCTGTCTGTAAATATGTTCATAAATATAGTTAACGTAAATAAAATAAATTTTGTAGATGAATTTGAGATAGATTTTTTGGAAATTTACCTCCCAAAGGGGGTAAATTAGGGGTTGCAAGTGTATGAGGAGGGTTTCTCAATTTTGAAAGATATAATAACTCAAAAATATCGAACTTAACGGGGACGAAGCCACGGGCAGAAGCTATTTAACAATAAAATAATACTTTTTAAACTACATTTGAAATTGATGTAAAGAGTGAAATATAACTTCTACATTTTTAAAAATATATTTGAAAGTGAAAAGACGCCTTAAAATTGCTGCCTGCCACTTAAAAAAAAGGAAAAATATTTTTAGTATTACCTCAGAGGTAAAATTTGCGGCCGCTTACCGTGAGGTTTCGCCATGTAGCTATAAAGAGTATAAACACAAAATCATAAATTAAGTTTTTGGGCTTTCAATATTTAACTTGAACATCCTCCATATATTTAATTATATAACTACTTTGCCCGCCACCTCGTTTGCGTGGAATTCATTATATTAGTAATAGCTACGCCCACGCTTTGACCCGCATTAAACCTTACAGATCCATTCCCGTGACGTTTAGCGTAATCTCAAATATCAGTTCAATATTCAGTAGTTCGCGAGAATAAAATAATAAAATTAACGAACTGACTTTCGCTCGCGGATTTGTCTGCGTGGTAGCTAAATAAATTAAAACTGATTTTATAAATAAGTATCGAGCAAATAAATATAAAAATATTGTTGTTTTGACATTAAAATAAAAACAGACAATTCAATATTATTTATTTGTATTGATAAAACCTTCTTGTTGACACCTACTAAAATGCATGTTTACTCTGTGGCAACTAATGTCTTTGGCTGAAGAAAATTGGAACGTTTCATTACAGCAAAAAGCATTAAAATAGCTTTAAACTGAATTAAGAAAGCAACAAATTCAAACAATAAAATTCAAATTATTTAACTGATTATATCAATAGAAAATTGTACACATTATAACAACAAACACAATATAAGTCATTATGGCAAGAGGTATTTTCGGAGATATTTTCTCTTTAGTGTAAAACGAGTGCATAAAATTAAATAAAATAAGAATGGAACGCGATGTGATGGAAAAAAAAGTTATCCTTAATACTAAACAAATATCTAAGATCAAGACAGTCTTAAGACAACTATAAAAACAATATATATAAATGTGATTTTCACTCTTTGCTACTGCTATGTACTAGAAACAGTGAGTATGCGTTATAATTTCTACTTAGTCCTCCGTGACACGATGAAATCACATATAAATACAAGCGGAGCGAGTGATGCTTTGTCTATGTATAAATATCTCTCACTTGTGTTGTAATGTTTTTTGTCTTTCAGGTGCAATACACGAATACAGCACACCTTTATTATAATAGTATTATGATAAAGATGATAGCGGCGGGTAATTTCAGAGCTAAACATTTTTTAAGACTTAAGTTTCATCAGTGCAAGCCTAGCGAACATTAGAAGACAATAAATGTTCCTAAAATTCTGTAAAATAATAAAATTTTCAAAACTTATATTCTTATTTCTCTCACATAATTATTATAAACATAGACACTACGTTACGTACATAAGAAATTATAAATGTAAACTCCAAATAAATTAATAATCGTGAATACAGAATGTAAGCACATTATCTGGTGCATAACCTGTATTGTCCCATTGTTGGGCAAAAGTCTCCACCATCCTTGAAATGGAATGAATCAGGTTTTTCATTTTTTATTAAAGTATGTAACTAGATTTGAACTACGTCGATAAAAAGCACTTACCCGTGTGCCAGAATTCATTAAAATTTGTTTAGTTTGGCGAGAAAGAGGAAGCCTACAACCTAGCTACATAATATTATTGTTTCAATATTTTGAAGATATATTATTTTCATTTAGTGCTTTTTATATCCCAGACTGGCATAATTCGTGCTACTACTTGTCATATTTATAAGTTTTCGTATGAAAAATATCGAGATCTATGACTGAAAATAATATGACCTAAATTCTATTGCATTACGTATTTAATTAGTATTTTATGACATACATAGTATTAAACAGTTATTGATTTGTTGTATAACGTTAATCTAAAGTAAAAAAAACCTTTTAAATATCATTATTTTATCTCGCTAAAGTACAAGAAATTACTAAGAAACTGCTCCATGACCAGTTTCCGATTTTGACATAAGAAATTGCGTTACTTGCCTGTAAAGCTGTCAAATCTGCTAGAGGATAGTAACTGCCAAGCTGTCAATTTTTTTGCCATGCAGTTATCAACCGTATCTGTATGAATATAAGGATGTACTAAATCCGAGATGTACCGGTTACTTGCCAAATTATTAGTCGATTTCGAAATCGACTGGAAACTAGTCACATTTACAGAATAGCATAGCCGATTATCTACTTTGAAACCTCCTGAAATGTAAAAATACACAATGCACAGTATGCGAGCGATCTGAATGCAGCCAGGATATGAAGTCCCCGATACCTGTGACAACCATGGTAGTCGCAGAAATCTAAACATTGATAGTTAAAAAGACAGACTGCACTCAAATCGCATGTATTTTAATGAAGAGTTCATGAATCAATTCGTAGGTGGAAACCCCTTTCTCAATGAAATTAACATAATAAACCAGCAACAAAACTGATCTATTCTGTCTGGAAATATTAAGGTAAACACGTGGAAAATATCGGAATAACAGGCTTTATAGGGCTGGCAATCCAAATAACTACATAAAAGTGGTAGCTCTGTGGTAGTAATAGAAGTATATATATAACCTCTAAAAACGGCTGTAGAACTACCTAGCTTCATATTACTGATATTTATTGTCTTTCTATCGTCTCTACTTTAACATTTAACCGATATACATTTAACATGATACAACTTTAACTATTTGGTGATACTACTTAAAATACTTTCAGGACATATTCGCATAGCAACGCTTCAGAATCAGTATGAGAATAATCTTTGTAAAAACTGTATCGCTAAGGGAACAGCTGCGTCACGGTTTTTATTTATTTGTCATTTTTGTGTATGTGACAATTTTATATTAAGCAGTGCCAAGGTAAAATGTGAGGTGGCTAAAATGAAATAAAGTTTTCACGTAGATAACGACTAAAAATAAAAAATATTTACACAAACACATAGAACTTAAATGTCCATACTTACATATTTTTATTGCCACTCACTCACATACTTGTATAAGTTTAGGTTATCTGCTGTAAACTGACACTTCATTTGGCTCGCAATAGCACACTTTGTGACTAATGAGCATACCTTAACAAATGTTCATGATAAATAAACATTAGACACCTTGAGGCTCCAGGATCACTGCGAAAATATTCAAATAACGCATTGTTAGGCAATCCATGTTTCCACTACACCAACAAGATTTCTTTAAACACTAATCGAGAATTTGAACCGTGAAGATCCCCAAATACAAATCCTGAAAAACACGTTATTTGGTGAATTGAGTGAAGAATCGGTGTGACCGCGATGTTTCATAGGCCAAGTGTGTTGCTCAAGTAGCGCTTTGTTTACTTGGCATTGTCCAGCTGGCCCATCGGCCACCTCGTACGTGCGTTCTTGAACATATTTAAATTTGGAGATGCCACCAGGATGAGGCAAGCGTTCCACTACTACTATAAATGCCAATACTAACAAACCAAGGGTACAGTTCTCAGCTCTTAGCATCCCCGAGCACATCTCCACTTACAGACATGGCATTCAAGGTACGGAACCACTTGGATGTAGTGAAGTGATACCTCGTGTGTGTGAAAGTGATACAGATAAATTAAAGTGATTCAGTTCAAAAACGAACATAATAATATTCTAATTATAATAATTCTTCAGAAAAATTATGAAATTAATTGGTTTTCCATAATCTCAATTTTAAACCTTACGGAAATAATTTACATCTTTATAGGAAACGAGTTCAAGCAAAACAGCATACCTAGCTAGCCAAGCTTAATGCATACATAATTTTTTTTTCAGTTGGTGGTTCTATCTTGCCTTTTGGCACTCGCTCACAGTAGCGTGGTACCGGCAGCGATTGCCGGGGCACCGGCGGCGGCAGTTGCATACGGAGCACCAGCCCTTGCTGCTAGAATCGAGGAGTTCGACGTACCACAGTACCGGTTTGGTTACAACGTGGAAGACACTCTCACCGGAGATTCCAAGAGTCAGTCTGAGCAGCGTGATGGTGATCTAGTTCGGGGACAATACTCCTTCATTGAGGCTGATGGAACCCGCCGTGTCGTGGACTACGAGTCCGACCCCATCAACGGTTTCAGAGCTGACGTTCGTCATGAACCTTTAGTCGCACCTGTCGCTCCCGCTGCAGTGGCTGCCCGCGTTGTCGCTCAAGCACCAGTACCCGCGCGGTATGCTGTCGCCGCTCCCACTGCGGTCGCCGCACCTGTGGCTGCCCCTGCTCCTGTGTTCGCACGCTACACTGCACCTGCTGCTGTAGCCGCACCCTTTGCCCCTTATGCGTCTGCCCCCATCGTAGCTGCCCGCTACGCATCACCAGTGGCCGCTGCGTATAGGGCTGCGTACTCCACACCAGTCGCCGCCGCATACAGCGCTCCAGTGGCCACTGCATACACCTCTCCAGCTGCAGCGGCGTACCCAGCTTACAGCGCTGCCTACAATTACCCCGCAGCGGCTGCATATACCGCGCCCTTTGCTGCTAGGTACACCGCGCCAGTAGCCGCTGCTTATGCACCTTACGCAGCTGCTTACAGCGCTCCCTTTGCCGCATACACTGCTTCCGCGCCGGTCGCCCGAGTGGTCGCCGCACCCGGAACTGCTGTTCGCGCCGCTCCCGCTCAGATAGTAGAACCCGTCGCCGCCGCCGGTTACAGATACCCTTGAATGCCAAACTCTGATCTGAATTGCATACCTCTTAAGACTTGAATTGTATATACGACTAGTTATAGTTAGTTTTGTTTATTTTTTATGAAACGAAATGAAATAAATGAATGATATGTTATATTACTGTTTGAATTGACCTTCCTTGTTAATCTTACTGGCAAAGTCATCGACCTGACCGATCAGCATAACTTATACAACTTTTATTAATTAATTTTATTTAAAAATACACTTATGGTTTATTTATATATTTTACGCCGCTACCCCCATAGTGCAACATGCGTAGTCTACGTGTCCGTGTACCACCGTTTGTGGCAGATGAAGCTTATCTTTAACTAAATTATTAAGATTTACATCAATATAGAATAATAACTTTACCTACGTTTTACATAATAATTACTACTTTAGTTAAGATCCAAGTGAAATTAATGATAGGGTATAGATTATATTATAATCATTTACTAGCGTCTACGAACCATCAATTTACTGAAACCGTATTTGGCCTGCGGCAGAATTTTAGTCGAATATATTGACGTAATTTTTGCCTATGATTATATTATCATTCGTTAGAACTCAGAAATCTTACAATCTTACAATGGCATATATGGTAATGTTTAATAATGCAAGAATATCACTTACTAGAAGTGTATTTATAAAAAAATCCTGCAATATGCAAATACGCTAAAAAAAGAAAATTCAGACTGTTTCTTATTATGAGTTGTTGTATATTAAATGACAATTTACTAAAAACAGTTTTTTCTGCGCAGTTTGTAGAATTTGCGTTTTTGGTGGTTGCGGTCAGCGCCGGCATTCTGCATGTTGCGCACGTGTCATATCCCGCTGCTCCCGTCGTGCACGCTGCTCCCTTAGCGTGCCGCCAAGGTGCTCGCCCCCGTCGCCAGAGCCGAAGAGTGTGACCCTCGTCCGCAGAACATCTAATTTATTGATTAGTTCTTTTCAATATAGATTTTAAACTGCAAGTTAAAAATACTTATATTGATATAACACGTAGAAAACACATAAAACCTGTAAAATTGTCATGAATTTGATTGTGTCAAACGTGACGTCACAAACACTTTTCCATAGAATCCATGTATGTACATTAACACCAAGAAACAAATGTTTATACCTTTCTCTCCATAATATTATGACTGTAAGTAAGAAGAAATAAGATAACTGTTATTGTTTTTTTTTGCTCGATTTAGGGAAAAATCTGGATTGTGCAGGCAAGACGGATGTTATATAATATATAAAATCGAACTACAAAATGTCAAATTCACAAATTATTATTTGTGAATTACATTTTGGAGCTCGATTTTTGTCTCAACTTTTAATACATAAAGTTTTCATTTAATCAGAGGAACATGGAGCCGTTTGGGTGCTCCGTAGGACCCGGGACCGTGATGCCCGGCGACCTGCCGTCTTGCGACCTCCGTAAGTCCACCACAGATCCGGTGCCCTCCAAGGCGTGATGTCTTAAGCAATTGCTTAATTTGCTTGCAGGCTAATCCGGCACTGATCACCACGTATAAAAAAAGTACTATAATAAACAAGTGGTGTAATTGTTACGCAAGCGTAACTGCGGCGCAGCGCTAAAGCTACTTTTTTGCTGACGCGGAGCCTCGCCGACAGCTCGTGGAATTGAAGATGACAGACACCGTGTGCGCGATCCCTGCGTTTCCCAACTAAGTTCATTTCTCACGGCATTCTATAGTCAATCGGTGACTAATTAATACAGACATTTAGAATTAGTTTATCTTTTAAATATCTTTTATATTATACTTTTATTCAATGTAGGTATATATAGTTAGGTATTTATTTAATTCGTTTAAAATATTATATTATAGTTAGGTTAGTTTTGTAAATATTTAAATAAAAAATATGTATAGATTAAAGAGCAAATAAATAAATGTATAATATCTTTTATATTTTAATTAAATTTTGTTTCAGATACCTTGATTTTAATTTAGCATCCTCTGTTGTCCCAAACGGTAATTGGTCGTCTAACTTTAAACAACTACTAGACTGAAGCGTCTATATTTTTAGGGTTCCGTAGTACCTACAAGGAACCCTTATAGTTTCGCCATGTCCGTCTGTCCGTCCGTCTGTCCAAGGCATAGCGACGAAACCGTTGGTGCTAGAAAACTGAAATTTTGCATAAACATGTATGTTAACTATACAAAGAAAGTCGTAAAATAAAATTTGGAAAAATATTTTTTTTTCGGGTAGCTCCCCTACATGTAAAGTAGGGATGTTTTTTTTTTTTTCGCCTACCCCATAGTGTGGGGTATTATTAGATAGGACTTTTAAAAACGTTTAGGGGTTGCTAAGACAGTTTTTTGATTTAGAGATCCGTTTGCGAGATAATTAACTTTAAAGAGCAAATTTTGTTCGAGTAGAGCGTCCCTCCCCCTCTAAAAGCTAAACTACTGGATCCCAAAATCTGAAAAAAAATGTGTCGGTAGTACATGTAATGAATTTTAAAGGAAAACTATAGCGGATAAGTTAACTTCATTAGTTCAAGAGGAATAGGGGTCCGAAATGTCAGATGCAGTTACTCAGAATATTTCGTTCAAAATTCTTGAAACATAAATAAACATACATAATACATATATAAAATCACGCCTTTATCCCAGGCAGAGACGATCGAACGCCATGTGCTTCGCTCCTTACATACTTCTTTCGCTTCCTTAACATTCATACATCTCGTCATACGTGCTAGCTGGTTTCGTGTACTACAAACATTTCCTTTCTGAAGGACGCTATTTATCTGGTCCCTATATATATGTCTTTCGAGAATAATTCGTGCAAATTACAAAAACCTTTCAAAAGTAATGACTTGTATAAAGATGTTACTTGTTTAATACAGATAGTAAATCCCTTTTAAGTCGAAATATGTTGTTACGACTAGCTACGGAACCCTAATGCGCGTGGCCCGACACGCACTTGGCCGGTTTTTTTTCATATTTTATTAATATCAAAATGTGTCAATTCGCAGATTGACTGATTCCGATCTGAGTCCGATATTGGACTTTAATACCGAAATACCGCAACTAATGCCGGAATTGGAGCTTTCTAGTTTTAATTGAATATTTTCACAAAAAACACGTTAATTTCATGCCTTTCTATCATTTGTTTATTTTAAAATAATAGTCAAAATAATAGTCAATGCAATAACAATATATAAATGATTATTTTTACCAAACTAAATTCATAATATGTCACTACATTTGGTCTGTTTCTTTTTATTTTAACAACCTCAACTTTAGATATAATTTTCACTAACTAGAAGTCTAGAGTAATTTATCGGTAACACAAAAACGTAGACTTATCTCCTAGCGCAATCCGGAATCGATGCTTTACTTGGCACCTTAGCAAAAAGACATTCCATGTCTTTTTATACATAAAAATAAATTTCGATTGAAAACACATTATGAACGTATTACATAGATCTCGGAGCCGGAACTCGGACTGTGTGAGTACTTCGAGGCGTACTCAATCTCGCGTCTACCGGTCTGTACCAGTTTCGAGTAGTATCTATATATCCTGTATCTTAACCCTTTCCATAATGAAAATTCCAGCAGTGGGACAGGTGTACATAATGTCTACCCACTGGACTGCTAATTTGCTAAGTATTCTTATAAAGCACATACCTATAAATAGTCTGCATAGATTATATTTGTATCTACAAAGATATTATAGAATATCTTTGTAGATACAAATATAATACATATAGTTTTAATCAACGTTAGCGGCATTAGAGTAATAGCTATTATATGAAACAACGATATGATTGCCAAATTTTCAATCAAAGGTGCCAAAGGTGCTACGTCAATAAAATATCTGTAATAATTTCACGATCTCGATCCCGAAATAGATAAAATCTAAATTTTAAATTTTCAGAACAACATCTGGTTTCAACAATTTCACGTTGCATTGTTTAGCGCGTCGCTTCGTACGTGAGATCTTGAATATATGTAAATTTGGAGATATTACCAGGATAAAACATATGTATTGTACCAGCTACTATATATACCGTTAATTTTGGACTGAGGGTACAGTTCAACGCTGTGAGCATCCCCGAACACATCTAAAGAAACAAAAATGGCATTCAAGGTACGGAATACAGTTGGATTTTGTGAAGTGAATTCTATAGTGCGTGTGAAAGTGATACTCATTTCGTGTGTACTATGATTGATTCGACGAAATAGAATTTTGTGGAGTTTATTTGTATTGCTGATATATTAAAAAAATGTGTAAGATAATAACATAAACACGTTTAATCACGGTCGTGTTTGAAGTTAACTTACAGGGTTAAGTAAAGCTAGAGTTATTTGCAACCATATATCTTATAGTTCTTTCTTTTTCAGTTTGTGGTTTTCTCCTGCCTGCTGGCCCTTGTCCGTGGTCATGCTGTACCAGCGGCGGCTTTAGCGGCAGCACCCTTTATCTATGGAACACCCGCCCTTGCAGGACCCGCTGTTTCAGCAAGACTAGAGGAAATCGACCCTCGGCCCCAGTACAAATTTGGCTACAACGTACAGGACACCTTAACCGGCGATTTCAAGACCCAGCATGAACAGGGCGATGGGGAATTTGTGCAGGGACAATACTCCTTTGTGGAGGCTGACGGCACTCGTCGTGTAGTGACTTACGTCGCCGATCCTGTCAATGGTTTCAATGCTGAAGTCCGCAACGAGGCCATAGTCCGCACCGCTGTTGTACCCGAGCCTGCAGTCGTTGAGCCTAACGTTGTCGCAGCTCGTATCGCAGCCTCTGTTGCTCCCGCGGCCTTATCTGCTCCCGTCGCAGCTCCAGGACCAGTATTCGCCCGTTATGCCACCTCACCCACTCCTTTGTTCGCCCGGTACACCACTGCCCCTGCTGGCTTTTCAGCTCCTTTTGCCCGTTACACTTCTTCTGTCGCAGCTTCACCCTTCGCCGCTGCGTACAGGTCTGCATACGCAGCGCCATTCGCCACGGCATATAACTCTCCTTTCGCAGCCGCGTATCCCGCTGCGGCTTACAGAGCAGCTTACCCTTACCCTGCAGCTTACACATACCCCGCAGCGGCTGCTTACTCTGCACCGTTCGCTACCTACACTGCCCCCGTGACCACGTACGCTGCGGCCACGCCGGTAGCTCCAATCGCAACAGTCGCCCCAACGGCTGCGGCTCCCGAAGCCGTCACCACGGTCCGTGCCGCCCCCGCTAAGCTTGTGGTAGAGCCCACAGCTGCCGCCGGTTATCCTTGAATGCCAAACAACGATCAAACGAATTTTGTACCTATACTTAAAGACTTAAAAGTTTTATACGATTACTATAAATATTTTTTTACTTTTTATGAAACAAAGCAAAATAGATTATTGAAAATTTAAATCCCGTATTTTTATTTAATTCCTTGTGCAAAATGTGAATTTTGTAATAAAGCTCACGTGGAGATACAATGATACAACATCTTCATAATTCATCACATTGCATACTTAGTAACAATTTAAATAAACCTAGTTGGCAAAAGTGCAAAACTTGGTACTTTATCATTGGCATAAAATATTTCACAAATAAATATTTCACAACTCACACACAACGCCATCTAGTCCCAAACTAAGCAGAGCTAGTTACATATATACTTTTCTTTTGTAAATACATACTTATTATACATAGAAACACCCAGACTAAGACAAACCCCCATGTTCATGCACACAAAGATTTGTCTTAAGTGGGAATCGAACCCACGACTTCGGCTTCGCAGGCAGGTACACTACCCACTCCGCCATCCGGTCGTCGCAAAATGCATCCTCATGTATTAACTCATGGCCAGCTAGGTCCTAATTGAAATTTTGTTTGTTGTGTATACACTTTGCGTAAAATGTTAATCATTACAAATTCAAATTAGAGTTAGACATTTGTTTTGAAAAATTATCCTATCGATAAACCGCATGACAATCCATTAAGTGTTTTTTGAGTTTATGACGATCAAACAGACATACCATGGTTTATAAGATGAATTGCAGATTGCATTCACTGTGGTTTCCCTAAAGTGAAGTGTGTTGTAAATAAAGTAAGTTTACTGCATATTAGATTAAATAGTATCATCATATATATAAAATTATCATGTCACAATGTTAGTTACCTTACTCCTCCGAAACGGCTTTACTGATTTTTAACAAATTTTATATGCATATTTAGTAAGTCTTAGTATCGGCTACTATCTATTTTTCATAGCCCTAAGTGATAAGGGTTGTTCATCCTTAATTTTTTTTTAATTTTTGGACAAAAGAAATTGTTTTTATTTTTCTATTTTTTGGCATTAAAAAATACATACAACAATAAATTTTTACCCTTTTATCACCAACCACTATTTTTTAATAGCCATTTTAGTAATAAAATAATTTTTCATCCCGCTCGATAGCTGATCAATGTATATGGCAAAACAACGTTTACCGGGTCAGCTAGTATTTAAATATTTTTCGGTACATTACAACGCATGTTTGTGCTCAAACTCAAACTCAAATAATTTATTGCAAATATGGGTAATACAGTTGATGTAACAGAGTAATAAGGTCTACCATATTGAACCCTAAGGCATGCAATATAAATAAAATTTACTATGTTGCTTAAATATGCTGCTGTCCTTTTTCGTCAATGTTGTAAATTAATATAATATATATGAAGCAGCAAAATAGATCATGACTCTAATCTCTAGTCTTTCTTACGCACGTCACAACCGTCTTTGCAAATAATACGACTCCATAATGTAATACTATCCTATTATCCTATTATATTAAAAGAAAAATTCTTGTATATATACAGGATGTCCCATAAGCAATGAAAACTCCTTTATATGCACGTTGAAGGCCTCACGTCTGATTGGAAAATGCAAAACCTGTTAAACAAAAGTATCAAGGATTTTTTTATATAAGGTTTTATTAATATCGAACATTTCGAAATTTTCACAAAATCTACTCATTCGTCCACATTTTTCGATGCCATTATGTACTTCTTGAATAGGTGAACTATCAAATGTACTAATGTAAATTATGAAAACATAATTTGTTCTACATAAAAACCGAGCAAGCCTCGATCCTCAGGAACTCAATACTATCTTTGATATTTGTTATAATTGGCCTACAAAATCATTACGCTGTATTTCGCCTGAGGCATTATTTTGGCCATATATAATCGCGAACTTTTCTCTAAACATATCACTCGTTCTAAAGAACTCAATCGATCCACATTTACTACAATGGCATTCAAGGTAATTTCACATGTTATAGGTTGTATCTATATACCTATGAAATGAATATAATTCAATCATTTTAAAAGCTAGATAATTTAGCTCTAAAACATTTTTGTATTTAATGAAATTATAAAAAACTCTTATTTTATTGTTACAGTTCGTAGTCTTCGCCTGCTTGGTGGCAGCCGCTAGCGCTGGATATGTTGCGCCCGTAGCATATGCCGCGGCCCCAGCTTACCATGCTGCTTCCTTAGCGTACTCCGCACCCATCGCCAAGGTCCTCGCTCCCGTTGCCAGAGCCGAAGAGTACGACCCTCATCCCCAGTACAACTTTGCGTACGACGTGCAGGACGGCCTCACCGGTGACTCCAAGAGCCAGCACGAGAGCCGCGACGGTGACGTTGTGCAGGGCTCCTACTCCGTGGTAGACCCCGATGGTTTCAAGCGCACCGTGGAATACACCGCCGATCCCCATAACGGTTTCAACGCCGTTGTGCACAGGGAACCCCTCGCACACGCCACTAAGGTCGTCGCTCCCGTCGCCAAGGTAGTTGCTCCCGTGTCTTATGCCGCCGCCCCCGTAGTGCACCAAGCCCCTGTCGCCTACTCCGCCGCTCCCGTCGCCTACTCTTCCCCCGTGTACCACCAGTACCACCACTGAATAAATGTGAAAAAAAAGTCTAGTCTAATGGAAAACTACGAAAATACTCAAATAATATTTATTGTTTTAGCTTTACAATTTTTGAATGAATAAAAACATCATTTAAAAAAATATATTTATTTGTTAATAATGTTACCAATCCCAAATATACACGTGAAAATGAGATTATAATTTGTTTGATAAAGATAATTAGGCTTCTATTTAATAACAACTAAGTATACATATTAAGTCCATGAGTACAACTAAAACGGTTTCATATTCAATTACACAGGGTGTCCCACGGACATGCCACACGGCGGGAAGTATATTTTAGGGTGTAGATAGAAGTTGTTTTTTTTTTATTCAATTTAAACCGAACCGAACCGAACCGGGAATCTAACAAGCTTTAATCCGAATAAAAATCATTCTGTATTTTTATGGCAGCAATTGGTAGCGTCAATAATTAAGATCAAATCTTTTTAACAGACATGGTAGATTAAATGCAAGAAAAACCATGAAATTTGTAAAAAAAAAACCATTTATTCCGGCTTATTTTTGAAAATTACTTATTATTATTGACTTCAAATAATAATTTAGGATAATCCAATAGTTGGCTCAGTTACACGTGGTTATTCATTAATTAAAAAGAAACAAAGTTCATGGTCACCCAATTATTTAATATACTATGTTTGCGAGAGAGATTTGATTCTTATAATATATGCTATCGATTGATACTAAGGTATAAAAGTACAGCACGTGATTTTTACAGATTTGAGCTTGTTCGATTTTCCGGCAGTTCAAGCAATTTTTAAGTTTTTGTACGCAGTTGAAAATATTTCTAGGGTGCGGCTTAACCGCCACTTGTTTATTTGACATACGAAAAGTATTTTGTTGAATTAGAATATTATTAAAATAGTATACCAAAAAAAACATTATGCCTAATAAGTACTATACGAAATTACGCGAAATGATAGTGTGGCGGCCAGAAGACAATTATGCCAAATGACTATTATGTGAATAAAAAAAAAGCTTGAGAGGTGTCAAGTGACACCCGGATGGAACGAAGTTCTGTACGTATACACTTGCTAAACACACAATAATGGAGAGATTTTAACGCGTATGACTTGGTTAACACAATAGTAAAGATAGGCTATAATGCGTACTTGCTAAACATACATAAGTATTTATTATTATCTGTATAAAATCTATACTTACCTAACTCCATCAGCATATCAATAATATTGTGGACTAAGCAATTATTGTACCGATAGTCGTATCTGTAAACGGACTGATAGCAAAGAGTCTCGATAAACATCTTAAGAGACTCGCGTTGGGTAGCTGGATCAAGGGTTTGATGCAGAAGGCGGTGCTACTTGACACGGCACGGATTGTGAGGAGGTTCCTCTCTCTAGAGCCCTATAACCACCGGTAGCTTGGTCCCTGCATCCGATACCGGTGGGGTACTATTTTTTATATTTTTAAATATTTTTTTTGTACTTTATATTTAAAAATGTAGAATTTTAGTTTTATATTTTTAAATGTACTTTACTTTTATAATTTATATTTAAATATGTAAAAAATGAGAAAATAATAAATGAGTGAATATTAATATAAGAAGAAGAAAAATAATATTGTTATTATTTTTGGGATATTTTATATTGCATATCAAATAAATAATCGCCTATCAATACAAACTCATCATTTATATTCTTTTTTACATCAAATAACTTACTTCACTACAGATAAACTAAATGTTTAACAAAACTCAAACTGCAGATAATTCGAAATTACACATCAATATGACATTCCTTTTTTCCTCATAATGCAATACAGTTAAATTTATTTTTGTACAAAAATACTACATGCATAGCATAAATACTGACTGCACATCAAATTTACCATATTTCATAGCAAAATAACTATCCCAGTCGCATATTAACCAGTAAGTACAACAAAATCTGTTCATCATATTTGTCTTAATTTTCAAGAAGCCATGCTTAGCAAATTTAATGATTATTAGAACAAAAAAATCCTTTTACATTGCATTATTTCTAAAAGCAGAACAACTTAACTGAAAAACATTAATTATTTAGAAAAACTGCTGTAAATAATATAAAAATAAAAGCTATAGTTATGGCATAGGTCAATTATGGGTAAAGTAGTAGGTTAGGTTAGGTTAGAACTGCGACCATAACACAGCACGAGCCGAGCGAGCGAAGCGAGCGTGCCGCGACAGCGGTCGGCGAGTGCTAGAATCAATCTGTGTGATACTCCGACCCCTTTTTGAATCCACCCACTAAATAAAATAATATTATACTACCTACCAATTTCTTATTATCATAGATCGTAACAGACGACAGTACGTGGCGCCACCTGCAGAAGGTAAAAATGTGCCTATTGGGCAAAAAAGGAAGCGTGGACGCCCCGCGAAAGCAAGACCCGCTTTAATAATTCAATAAATTACAATTTTGTATCTAATTTTATATTTTTTTTGCTGATCTCACTATGTGATAATTAATAAATAATAAGATGACTGTGACTAATAAAATGTTGTTTGATTTAGAAAAACTGCTGTAAATATTATAAAAATAGAAGCTATATTTAAAATAAAAAGAGTTAACATGTATAATGTGCATTAAGATTATTAGCTGTGCATTGATAAAAAAGCTTTTGCTTTAGGAAAAATTGCTATGCGCTGTGAAAATAAATTGTAGTGTGTTTAGTGATATTTTGAGTTGAATATTTTGTTGTGCAATCAGTAATTTTGATGGGAATTCGGTATTTAATTGCATAGAAAAAGGATATTTTATGATTTGCGTTTAAATACTACCCATTATTTTTTATTATTTATTATGTAGAAAAACCTGTATAAACTCAACAAAAATCGCTATAGTTGTACTATATCGCTATATTTATACTACTTGTTGTAGTTACAACTGTTGGTCTTAATATGTCGTTACAACTTTTAGTCTTCATATTTTCCGTCTAGCCCCCTTTCGCAACGCGCGATAAGGCACTTCGTTCCAAAAATATTTATAACATGTTATGCTAAACTAATGTGAAATAATATTATACGAAGAAAAGGGATCGTAATTACAAATTAATCTTAAAGCTCGTTGTTGGAAGCAAGCGTCAGCATCAGCGCCAGGTGTATTTTAACAAAATGTTATTTAAAAAAGATGCGCACGCAATCGCCGCATCTGCTTGCACATCTTTTTTACGTACGCTCCGGTCCCTGTAAACTGCAGAATAAGACTGCAATAAGACGAAGTAATTTGTCGGAATGTAGGCAATTTTTCTTCGGCGAATAAGGGTTGGCAATGTTGCGAGTTCAACACTACGAAAGGATCAAAAATATATTTTGAGTACATAAACAATTTCAAATTATATTTTTGATCTTTTCATAGTGTTAAGTTGTTCTCTCAAGTATTTTTTATTCACATATTAGTCATTTGGCATAATTACTTCCTTTGCTTTAATATGACCGCCACACTATCATTTCGCATAATGTTTTTCGTATAATACTTATTAGGCATAATTTTTTTTTTGGTATACTATTTAAATAATACCTATTCTAATTCAACAAAATACTTTCCGTATGTCAAATAAACAAGTGGCGGTTTAGCCGTACCCTAGAAATATTTTCAACTGCGTACAAAAACTTAAAAAATTGCTTGAACTGCCGGCAAATCGAACAAGCTCAAATCTGCAAAAATCACGTGCTGTACTTTTATAGTATCAATCGATAGCATAAATCATAAGAATCAAATCTCTCTCGCAAACATAGTAAATTAAATAAATGGGTGACCATGAACTTTGTTTCTTTTTAATCAATGAATAACCACGTGTAACTGAGCCAACTATTGGATTATCCTAAATTATTATTTGAAGTCAGTAATTTTAAGTAATTTTCAAAAAGAAGCCGTAATAGGGTCAATTTCAACAAGCGATTTTTTTTGTCATTTCGGTGGACTTTTTCAATTTCAATGCTATCTATATTTTTTAAGTGAAAAATGAAACTAAATAGGCTAACTATTTTAAATCATTGTGTGTGAGTGCCCATCAAATATCATCAACACTTACATAAATATTTAAGGATGAATTTTTTAGAGTCCACTGAAATGAAAAGTGTCTACCGAAATGATAAAAAATTACCACCGAAATGATAAACTGTGCACCGTTTCTTACTGTGTGATAAAATTTTTAAAACAATATGAACACTACTCGGGCAAATCAGTACTTACGGCGAAATTAAATACACCATTTTGAAACAAATTAAAGGAATCTAGCTCGAGTTATAACAGCCACCGAAATGATCCTACTTTTGTACCCATACCACTGAAATGATAAACTTACTTTTGTGGCGGGAAACCGCAAGACGTTGGGACTGGTGCGATCGCGCCTAGAGCTTGAGCCGGCCTGATCCGAAGTGAGAAAAGGTGAGAAGGGCATAACAACGCAATGTTGACGTGGCTATTCTACTAAAACTTAAATGATAACTTTTTTCCGGACAAAAGTTGACTGCCTGTCAAAGCCATGAGAAAGAAGATAAACAAACAAAAATGGTTTTATTTGATCGAATATATTATAATTTAACGATAAAACAACCGATTTAAATCCATATTATGAATATATTTGCAGGGGAAGGTATTTTATGAGCGGAATTGGGTCCGGGACAGGCCACCGTGATGATAAAATGACACTTTGTAATTTTTTTTTGGTATATTATTGGGTAGAAATCAATGATTTTTTTTGCCAAGGTAGAGAAGTACTTACATTTTTGAGAAAAAATATATTAAATAAAAAATCAGCACATTGCACTACCTTCTCACGTTTGCCGTGTATTTTTTATGCTTGTGCAATTCACCCAATAAATGGTTTATTTTTTTTACAAATTCTTTGGTTTTATGGTTTTCCTTGCATTTAATCTACCATGTTTGTTAAAAAGATATGATCTTAATTATTGACGCTACCAATTGCTGAATAAAATACAGAATGATTTTTATTCGGATTAAAGCTAGTTAGATACCCGGTTCGGTTCGGTTTGTTTTAAATTGAATAAAAAAAAAACAACTTCTATCTACACCCTAAAATATAGGTATACTTCTCCGCCGTGTGGCTGTCCGTGGGACACACTGTGTAATTGAATATGAAACCGTTTCAGTTGTACTCATGGACTGTTGTTCAGTTCAGTTGTTCAGTTGTACTTAATATATTTTCACCACACCAGCACGAAAAAGATCGTTTGCGTGCCAGAATTCAGTGAGTAAAAACCGTTTTTACTCACTAGTGAGGCAAAGTGATTCAAATTTCGAAACACAAAATCCTTTCAATGAATAGGCACTGAAAAAAAAAAACAAAGCAGCCACCATGTAGGTTAGTAATAAACATTGACATAAATTTTATTAAATAACTACATACGATACGTTTTAATTATTTTAAATTATATAAATACGCGCTTATTTAGTATTTTAATGGTTTTATATTCGTGATTGACCATTAAATTAATTAAAATCTGGTACTTAATATTAGACTCTATATATAAAATTTACGGAACAAATTTCCGAACGCACGATTTAAAAAAAAAAGTCTGTGTCTGTGTCAGTCATCGCGGGCGGGCAACTATAAATTCTTTTCAGTCTATGTTTAATTGTTTACTGGAACTTTTTAACAAAAAATTGTGAATCCAGTGATGAAGAACTTTGTGGAACTCTAAAAGAATTGCGACAACTTGCTTCTAACACAGAAGTTTGCTTTTTTACCAGATAATTCACGTGAAAAGTATGTGAAAGCGTACGACATATTTAATTAGTGGCGGTTTACAAAAGGCTCTAAATCGCATTCAGAATTGGTATTACTGTCGTATTTCATGGAATTATTTCAGGTTAGGCAATCGAGTACGAGTTTATTTAAATCTTAATATTTTCTCACTGAAAGAGGTGAAAAGTTTTGTATTGTAACGCGTGAGAAACATTTAATATCCAGTTCGTGACCTCTTAAAATCTTTCGCTTGCGAAGTAGTCATTATTAGAATCACTCGCTACGCTCGTGATTCAATTTAAGACTACTTCGCAAGCTCAAGATTTAAATTAGCACTCACAACAGAAATATAAACTTTTTCTCACTTGTACCATAAATAACTAATGTATACTTAGTTGTTATTAAATAGAAGTCTAATTATCTTTATCAAACAAATTATAATCTCATTTTCATGTGTATATTTGGGATTGGTAACATTATTAACAAATAAATATATTTTTTTAAATAATGTTTTTATTTATTCAAAAATTGTAAAGCTAAAACAATAAATATTATTTGAGTATTTTCGTAGTTTTCCATTAGACTAGACTTTTTTTTCACATTTATTCAGTGGTGGTACTGGTGGTACACGGGGGAAGAGTAGGCGACGGGAGCGGCGGAGTAGGCGACAGGGGCGTGGTGCACTACGGGGGCGGCGGCATAAGACACGGGAGCAACTACCTTGGCGACGGGAGCGACGACCTTAGTGGCGTGTGCGAGGGGTTCCCTGTGCACAACGGCGTTGAAACCGTTATGGGGATCGGCGGTATACTCCACGGTACGCTTGAAACCATCGGGGTCTACCACGGAGTAGGAGCCCTGCACAACGTCACCGTCGCGGCTCTCGTGCTGGCTCTTGGAGTCACCGGTGAGACCGTCCTGTACGTCGTACGCAAAGTTGTACTGGGGATGAGGGTCGTACTCTTCGGCTCTGGCAACGGGAGCGAGGACCTTGGCGATGGGTGCGGAGTACGCTAAGGGAGCAGCATGGTAAGCTGGGGCCGCGGAATATGATACGGGAGCAACATATCCAGCGCTGGCGGCTGCCACCAAGCAGGCGAAGACTACGAACTGTAACGATAAAATAACAGTAAATTATATTTTTTTTTTTTATAGTTACTTAATTTACTAGTTGATAATAAAATATATAAATATATATGTATGTATATATATATATTATATATTTATATATTCATTTGTTTATATAATTGTATTTTAACCAACAATTCGCAAAAACACTTTTGCCCCTTAATATCAATTACAATTCAAAATTGTGTTGAATTGAAAACTTTTAAATCTACATATTTTATGTAAGCTTTTTTACATACTAGTAATAGAGATAGTAGATTTTACAAAGAATAATCTATCTATCTATCACGTCTATAATATCACTATCTATAAAGTCAATACTTTAATAGATTATACGATATAAAGCTTTTAAAAGTTTCAATTATATTAATTTAGTAGGTACAGCTTAATATATACATTATGTTTGTAATTACCTTGAAGGCCATTGTAGTAAATATGGATCAATTGAGTTCTAATGAACGAGTGATACATGTTAGAATTTTTTCGCGATTATATATGGCCAAAACAATGCCTTAGGCGAAAAACAACCAGTGACTTTGAAGACCAGTTATTATAAATGAATATCAAAGGTGCCGATTGGTATAAGTATGAGTCATGTTAATTTTGTCGGATTAGTCAACGTGGTACATAGTATAAAGAGGATTGAAAAATGTATTGCTAGGAGAGGAGTTGCTTAAGGCTGATTAATCTTGAATTATATTTGACAATTTCGCTATGCTTAAACACAACTAAACTTGAAAATTAAAAATCCTTGCATGTTAAAAAACAAACTACTTCACCGCGTCTGTCTGTTTGTTCGTAATAAATTCTAAAACTACTAAACGGATTATCAAACAGTTTTCACCGATAGATAACTATTAATGAGGCAGGTTTAAGTGGTTGGTCATTGGTCAAGGTTAACGATGTACCAAGCGGACGGCACCGCGGGCGGAAGTTACTTCTAATTAAAGTTCTCAATGAATTGCATTGCATTATTAAAATTTGAAATGCGTAATTTATAATTTCATTCATTCATTAAAAGAAGTTTAAATAATTACTAATTTATTCAAACTTCTCTCGCTTGAACATCGTAGAAACAAATGATATAAGTAATGTATTGAATACATCAATCTTTATTTCAGTCATACTTTACACTAAGACTAGTGTCATTAACAATTACGATGGTAGCATCCAAATGAGTATTTTAGTAAGCAGCAGATTACTATAATTCTTCTTTATTTATTTATTTAAAACTTTCTGGGGTGGTGCAGAGCTTTAACATGGTAGGTGCACTTGTAAAGATATTAAAAAACTAAAAAAAACAAAACTTATAAATAAAAATAAATAATATAAAATAATAATATACTTTCTATAGTATAAATCAAAAACTATATTAACATACTTAACTATTATATATACATATATAAATACATAACTATAACATATATACATATATAATAGAAATATTGGATGATAAATATAAAATCATTTATAGTACCTAAACCTTGACCACTATTTTTGTAGACTGTTAGGATGGCGCCAATCCGGATGACAGCCTATCTATATGTAAATCTTCAAAATATACCCTGTTAAGAATTGTCTCGTAATTAAAGTTAACCCCTTCGACTACTTTTGTTATTTCACAGATCTCGTTTGGGCAGTACAACTGGAAAATATAGGCATTATTTTTATTGTCAGCTTATTGCAATTCATTGCTAAATATTTGAACTTCAATTGCCAAAAAGTTCTTTTTTATTTAGATTGAAGAATAAATGTATGTAAGTACATACGTAAGTTAAATAGTAACTTTCCTTAAAACGTAAATAGCAGGCGTTCCTCCGTATACAATTTAATGGGAACTGAAAGAGTGTCTAAATATCTTCACGTATTTTTGTGCGTAATGGGCTGTCGGTATTCAGATGGCCATGAGCTAGGTTAAAATTAGCATGCTAATTTTGTGGTTTTATTAATCATGTTTTTGTTCACACAATTGGCAATACAATTAAAAAAAGAGCAGCGTGTTCTTTCAATAATTTCACGTGGCATTGTTTGGCGCGCGCGCATAGGCCGCTTCGGACGTGCGTACTTGAACATATTTAAATTTGGAGATGCGACCAGGATGAGGCAAGCGTTCCACACTACTATAAATGCCGATAGTGACAAACCGAGGGTACAGTTCTCAGCTCCTAGCATCCCTGAGCACAACTCCACTTACAGACATGGCATTCAAGGTACGGAAACCACTTGGATATAGTGAAGTGATACCTCGTTTGTGTGAAAGTGCAAATAATATTTTGAAGTGACGAAGGGAAATACATGCATTTTTATGGAAAACAAACAAAATGCCATATGGCTCGACTAACTTTCATGAGTGTTATTCATTGTTTCAGCTTGTGGTTCTCTCTTGCCTTTTGGCTCTCGCCAACGGCAGCGCAGCGCCAGCGGTGGCTATTGCAGGCGCACCTGCTGTGGCACCAGTGGTAGCAGCCCGCCTTGAAGAGTTTGACCCTCTCCCACAATACAGATTCGGATACGACGTGCAGGACTCACTCACCGGTGACTACAAGAGCCAAACCGAGCAGCGCGATGGTGACGTTGTACGTGGACAATACTCTCTGGTTGACCCCGATGGTTTCCGCCGTACCGTCAGCTACGTGGCCGATTCTGTCAATGGTTTCAACGCTGTGGTTGAGAAAGAACCATTGATTGCCGCTGCGCCCGCCGTTGTTCCAGCCCGTGTCGCTGCCGCTCCGGTTGTAGCTGCCCGTTACGCTGCTGCTCCCGTGGCTGCGCCTGTTGTAGCAGCTCCCTACGCTGCCTCTCCTGCAGCTGCCCCATTCGTAGCAGCTCCCTACGCCTCCGCTCCTGTTGCAGCCCCAGTCGTAGCTGCGCGCTACGCTACTGCTCCTGTTGCCGCCCCCTACGTAGCGGCGCGCTACGCTGCTGCTCCCGTAGCCGCCCCAGTTGTAGCTGCGAACTACGCCGCAGCGCCTGTAGCTGCTGCGTACAGGACTGCATTCCCTGCACCAGTGGCCGCTTACACCTCCGCGTACGCATCTCCTTTCGCCGCATACACTGCACCTGTAGTGGCGGCTTAAATGCATCCTAACCTAAAAGAAAGAACCACGATAGAAGACTTGAATGTACATACGACTGTTTTTTTATTTAAATTTTTATGTTTTTTTATTATGAAAAGAGTAAATCGAATTTAAATTTTATTTGTTGATTTTTTTACTTACTTCATCCATTTAGAATTTAATATAAGTAATGTCTTAGGACAACTATATTATTATGAATTCTTTCCAATTGTGTACGTGTAAAAAAATTGACAAAATCGATTAATCCGTTACGTTGGGATGTTACACAATAAAGATGCAGAAAGTATGGTTGTGTTGAGAAGAAAAATGGCTGATAACTACATCAGTCTATCAAGATTTCTACACCAAACAAGGTATGCAACAAACTGCCTGTGTTCCTGATGATCGAAGATAAATAGCAATACTTAGGCATGATGACTAATTTTTATTTTGGTGTGTGATCTAAAAACCTCTAGATATCAGAAATATCATTAAAAGAATTACGTTCATATCGTTTTAAATTCACATTAATAATAGACACGCCCAAACGCTTCATACTAAAGGCTAGCGGACAGTGACGTCACTGTCCGCTACGTTGTATGCGAAATTATTAATTTTACGCAGTAGCTATACGAAATATTGCGTCAATAAAAAATTGTTTCATTACAAAAGTTGCTAATAATTGTGTGGGTTAATCAATCATAATTATTTTTTTAATAGTTTCGTACTTTAAAAATTGCCCTTGGAACTATGAATGATCATAAAGTGATTGAGACTTAAAAAATATAACCAAAAATCGTTGCATTTGATTTCTGATAACCTATATTTTGATAAGGTATCAATATATTTTACAATAGACCCCTTATGCATAGGCTCATTAGATTTTTCTCCATTAGCATTTTCATGACCAGTGATTTTTAGGATCTGATCTTGGATTCCGGAAGTAGCCCAGGGGTATTCTAATACTGGTTCAAATAGACCTATCGTGTTTAGGCTTGTTAGATTTATCTCACGGAGCACGTACTTTTTTTTGCAGCTGAGGGCTACGGTGTAATGCCTTTTACTTTTTTCTTTACATTTTTGTACATAGTGGTTTTTCTCTAATTTAGTTAAAAATGTCATTTTATTTTATTAAATGAATCGTTAACAGTGAAAATGAATACTGACCACGTCTAGTAATATTCAGCAATTACACAACAGTTTTACAAACAGTCTGTGAGTATGGTACTTTCGGTGCTAAAAATATAAGTCAGTATTG
Source organism: Hypena proboscidalis (assembly GCA_905147285.1). Taxonomy (NCBI): domain Eukaryota; kingdom Metazoa; phylum Arthropoda; class Insecta; order Lepidoptera; family Erebidae; genus Hypena; species Hypena proboscidalis. The sequence continues at coordinate 8,564,118 of LR990147.1, forward strand.
TAATAAGGAACGAATTCACAAACTTAGTTGTTTATGTCGTTTATACGTATTCGTTGAGAAATCGCTTCAGTTTACTTCGTTAAAGCATAAAGCATTAAACGGTTTCAGAACAAAACCACAGTATAAATATGTACAAACAGTACGGAAACTGCCTACAAACGTGCGAAACGGCACGCACACAAACATGCACACCGACGAGACGCCTAAGCGGTTGTCGCGGTGTTCTCAGTAGCGAGTGCCGCTTAGGGGTCTTGTCGGTGTATCGGTCGTAAAATGTACAGTTTGGGAAAACGGGCAAATATTTATTTTCAGAGATTTTGTGCCATGTAGGGTTTCCAGTTTCAAATGAGTTTTTGTGTTTTTTTTGCGTTGACATATTTTTTTTTTATTATGAATAATAAGTTTTTATTTACAAAATAATTAATTACTTAAATATTTATAACTATACATTTTGAATAAAAAAATAATATATATTTTTTATTTTTGTCTTTAAATTTTCTTTAGACTTTATTTATATTTTAATTACTAAAGTTCTTTATTAGCATAAGATAAATCAATGACAATAGTAATTGAAGAAATATAAAATTTATTGCTTTTAAAAGACAAAAACATAACATAACATTACGCCTATATTACCATGCCATATGTCACTAATTTCAGGGCCTGATCTTACCCCCAAACCGGAACACAGTAATGCAAGTACAGTACAGTAGTAGTCTAATTATAGTATATACTATTTTTTAGTCTTTAATCTTGACAAGCCTTGAGCAAAATAAAAAAAAAAGCAACAACAAATCCAATATGCATTAAACTACCGCAAATATCCACTCTATTATGTCCATCCTAAGGTTGCCTAGAAGAGATCGCGTCAAGCGATAAGGCCGCCCTTTGTAAGTTATAGTTTTAAGTACCTATTTACTTGTATGTTTGTTACAAATTTGATGTGCAAATAAAGTTTTCTCTATCTATCTATCTATCTACTATTTGGCGGCAGGTTAAAGGTGAGACGGTAGTGCTGCCACCCTCGATTTTGATCTTCTGTCTCTTTCAAGCAATAAATATGAGATATAAACTTTCACTAGTCTACATAGGACACGTCGATGTAAAACCTCATGACAGTCCGTAGAGCGACTGATAATCTGATAGACTAGAAGTCAACTCCAATGTGATTGTGTAAAGGTTTGGATAATGAATAAATGAATATCAATTAAATACGGTCTCGTGATTAAAGAAAAGTAGGTTTGTATAGTGTCTTAAAGAGCATACAGTAGTTAAACATAGTAAACATGTCTTTATTTTCTTAGTGTTGCGACCATAAGGGTTTCTTGTAGGTACTACCTTCTAGGAAACCTTATATTTTCGCCATATCCGTTTGTCGGTCTGTCAATTCGAGGTCAAGCGTCGGGACTGTTGGTGCTAGAAATTAAGATTTTTTTTCTAAAAAAAAACCGTAATTTCTGGGTATTGTTAGATAGGTCTGTTAAAAACATTGAAGGGTTGTTACGACAGTTTTTGATTAGAGGTCCATTTACGAGATTTTAACTTCTAAGAGCAAATTTTTGTTGTTATAGAGCAAGATTTTAAAGCTATAAACCACTGGAACCATCAGAAAAAAATCGTATTTATTTGTTTATTATTTATTATACATAGTACACTTTATTGTACACCTTGAGTTTACAATTAGAACTTATATCTAGTGATTACAGTACAATGGGGTATTGTTAGTATACGTAATAAACTAAAAAGGAAAACTATAACGGCTATGTTAGCTTTGTTGGTTTAAGAGTTGTAGAATGCAACTACTTGGTATATTTGAAAAATTTAGCCGACTTCAAATAACATTAAACATCTTAAACGTCAATAAAAAACGTAAAAAGCGGTTAAATAGTACGTGAAGTAGTTAAACATTTTTATTTAAATTTGCAATTTACAAACTACTTGAACTTAAACTGACACACAAAATAATACCTAGCATAAAATTTACCTCGCGCTTTTTTAAAAGATAACAATAGTTAGTAGTTTTAGAAATTACCTTTTTAACTGAAGTAAAATATCGGTAAATATAGATACTAAAGGTACTTACTGATCTTACTTTACGTACACAATATGTAATTATTATATCCCGATAAATAAAAGTTGCCCATGTCTTACATTTCAACTTCTTTGATTTAAAAGTTCTATATTTATAAAAGGAGATATTTATATTTGGGGTGCTGATTCAGACACGGAACTGCCCAAACACAAATCAATAGAATCATAATTCGTCAACGTAACGTGTATCGCAAGAGTTGCATGAATCGGTATCACTTTCTTCAAAGCCGTCCGTATGGACCTCACGTCTTATTACGAATGTGGACGATATATAACGCGATGCCACCGACGGGACTTCACATTCCACTTCGAGGACTGTGAACTATCCTAAACACAAAGACATGGACTCCAAGGTAAGAAATATTTGTTAATTAGAGTAATTATTAAAAGAAAACTATTTTAATGTTTATAACTTAGTGTTGTGAAGTGCTTAAAAGTTAAGTTCAAGATCTAGACTTCTATTTTTTTTAATTTTGACCGCTATATGCCAATTTCGCTCCCGAATGCAAATAATCATTTAGTGAACATTCATTAACTTCGGTATCTCGTCTTTAAGTCAACCTTAGACTAGCTTTCTTTGTAATTTTCCATATACTGGTAACTTTATGCGCTTCGGTGATTGCTTGTGAATATTTGCCAAAATCATTATATTAATCAGGTTTTATCAAAGACCACTTAATTAATATATAATATAATAGATTTATAAAAGCAAATATCTATAACAATAAGTCTGCCTAAAATCGTCAAGGAGATGAGAGATGTAAATTGTTCTGCGCAACTGTTATTTGACAACTAGTTTTATATGACGAGTAAGAGCGGTGCTCTTCTACATTTGGCAGCGAGGGAGGCCTGACAATGACTAGTCCTTTTGGTTTAATTGCCTTAAGTTTTTATTCAGTTACGTTCCAATCAAATTGCAAAATCATAAATATTATTTGTTTTACTTTTTGAAGCCGTTTAATATCCAATTCACACCGTAAAGGTCGCCCAGTTGTTATTCTAAAGACAGCAATAAATTTAAATACCGAATTGAATCGCCACAAGTCAACAATGGGAGTAACAGTATCAATACAGATCGTAGCTTTGTGATAGTCGCGTGCCCGACGCGGGTCACGATCGATAGCATCTTAACTTCTTACGTTTTGGCGTGATTCGGAATACGGATGCAGCGAAAGCTAGTACCTTTAGATGTAGTGATTATCAGAGACAATACTATATAGTTTTTAAAGAGCTTTGTTGTAGAAAAGTTCGTTTAATCGCTCCAAATCGATAATGCTTCTATTATAATAGAAGCATACAGATCGCAGCTTTGTGATTGTCACGTGCTCGGCGCAGATCAGCTAGCATTTTAACTTTTAAACTGTGATAAAAAGCATAACAAAGACGATTGTTTTTCAATTAAAATTGTTAAGAACAGTGTGTTTTGATTCATAGATAAGTATCTAGATTTTTTATTAGCTCGCAGAAAAACGCCTTAAAAAGGCAACCGGATTAACATACATTGCTACTTTAAAGCAAATGAAACTTTTTCTTATTTAAAAATTGAATAGAGTGAGTAGAGTAGAGTCTCAATAAGATAGAGTGGGAACTGTAATGTTTAAACCCGTACCTCAATATCTTTTGTCGTCAATACATCGTGTGCACGGTTGACCAGCAATCCATATCGGAGCTATTTGCAACACCTCTTTCTAATCGAACGACGCTTTCGATTCCACCCGCATGCGTACATAATAATTATAATGATTCATTCAGTACTTTCAAGTATAGACGGACGTATTACATTAACGACGAAGGGGTCGAAGGTTTTTTATTTTTTATTTTTTTAAAGCTTACTAGCAATTTGCAAATACAAATTACTAGTATTCTTATTAACCTCCTCCAGCTAAGCTTAATTCGCTTGTGTGCATACGCTTCTAATAAGTAAATTTTTTCACGATTAGAAGACATTTTAGCGAAAATCCTTAATTAATAACTCATACGAGGTTTCTCAGCTGAAACTAAGTATAACACACAGATTTTCGAATCAAATTCGAAATTTGAGGGTAAAAATTCTTTTTATTTACTTTACAGTCAATTCTACCTACTTCCAGGCCATAACAAAAAGTTAGACCATCGTAGAAATTCGTTTCTGTTGCCGAAATGTATGGGAAACGTTTTTGGCGATTTCTGTCTTTTCTAGTACTGAAAGCTAAAATGGTCCCATAGAGTTTTTTAATCCCCACATGAAATAGAATCGATTGGCATAAAAAAAAAATTTAAACTTTTTGCATTTTTTTTGCTAACTGTAAGTTTTTTACAAAATCTGTGAATGCATTTCAAAATGTCCCAAAAAGTTAGGGAAGGTCTTTTAAGAACGTTTTGCTGTAACTGCAACGGTTAAGGTACTTGCCCTTACTGCCCCGTTTCAAAAATACACCCTGTATATAATATTTGTATTTATATTCGCTTATACCTAATATAAGATTTAACACATTTATGTTATTTATATGAATAAAAGTAACCTAAATAAATCAGAGTTCTCTAACAATCTATCTATCTAGTTGCATGAAAATTTTCTGTTGCATTAACTTCTGCGTGTAAAAAAATTACAGCTCCACCTAAATCCGCATAATATTGCAGAATTTTAATAATACGTGCGTCCAAGGATTCCGATACTTGTGACACTAATTTCAGGGTCTAATCTCAATCTTTCATCCCTTGAGCTCATTTACAAAAGCTCCGTTTCCATTTTATTAAACTTATTAATGTACACATGGCTACATTACAAGTTCAATTTCCAATATAAGCTGTTCTCTCAGTGGCGGATTTACATTTTTTTAAGGTATAGGCTAGGCAGTTATTGTCGCCCTTGCCTCTCAATTGTCAAGTCCTAGATTATTTTTACGATCTATGCTATACCGAATGTACAATGACAAGTCATCTGCAAAATTTGTTGCAGAGTTCTATCTGTAAAACATCAGAAAACCGTAATGCAGAAATCTTTTTCATTTCTATGAGCTATGCAGCAAAAAAAAATCGCTCCCCAAATTTGCCGCCCTAGGCTCCAGCCTACTCAGCCTGCTGGTAAATCCGCCACTGTGTTCTCTCATTGCACAGGAAGCCTATGAAATGAGGGACCAGGTTATACCTGAAATGTACAGCTTGATGTGTAATTGTGTTTACAGTATAGCTATTCAATAAAGTGGTAGATAACAATATTATAATGATGATGTGGGCGTTCAATTATGACATACAATAATGTCCCTACAGACCGTATAAGTAGCGTTGACACTTTGCGCAACTTCTCCATACAAAAGATATCGACGCGTGCGCAGGCGCAGCGCTCGATCAATGCGATTAGACGATATTAATAATAAAATAACGTAACATTACGTCTATATTATGTTTAGTATGTTATGTTTAGATTCCATGCGATAGGGGGTGTGCCTATCGCCATTACCGGGCACAGTCATTTCAGAACCCGGGTATCGAACCCAAGACCTTGCGGTGAATGGCCATACTTTAAGCAATATACCAAAGAGGCAATTCATAATAAAATCAGTAATATGTATTAATGAACAGATCTTCAAACTTCAATGCATATTTTGCAAGATTTACAAAATAAATACTACCGCCATATTTTGAAGTTCAGCTTTTAGTGATTTTGGCCTTTTTTATATACTTGTAATCTTCGGCCGCTTCTACATACCCATAACCGTTCAAGTTTCTTACTATATACGCACAACTATATATATACACCTATAATATTTCAAATAGAATATGGAACTCATCATAAGGGCAATGAAGTAGACCGTTTCTATTACAACTAGGGCATCAACTGCTCCCAATTGTGATATATGTATTCCCCGTGAGTAATATCATAAACTTGTACAATTGCCCATTAATTTACATTCGTCGAACGCAGTAGCCAGTCTCACACATATATAGGATGTTGTTATTCTAAGCGCGTGCGGTTACGAAGAAAGGGTCTACAGCGTGTTGCAAGGCTGGCTTTGTAAACAATGCTGCTTTATATATTGCACAATGCTTTATTATTATGTAAGGGCTTTATGTACCTCATTAACAATGATTGTCCTTATTTATTAAGTAGGCTTGTGATTTATTAAGTTCTAGTTCAGTTCTAATTTTCATTACTAGTGCTAGGAAATTCGCAGTCTCTTGACAATGGAATAAAATTGATCTGACTTGTAATTAATTCATATTTTTTATGATCATAATGTAGGTAGATTCTATTTGTTGTAAAAAGCTTCAAGCAAAATTTTTATTGCATTTTTAATCCTACATTTTATAACTGAATTGAGATCTAGATATAGCATGTAAATTCCAAGTAGTCTTTACTTACATTATCTTACCTTTTTACAGATTGTAGTATTCATCTGCATGGCCTGCGCGGCGAGTGCAAGCGTCATCGCCCCCGCACCGTTTGCGCGAGTCGACCCTCTACCGCAATACTCCTACGGCTACGATGTACAAGACGCACTGACCGGCGACTACAAGGGCCACCAGGAACAAAGAAATGGAGACATCGTTACCGGCTCCTATCAAGTGGTAGACCCCGATGGCACAAGAAGAATCGTCGACTACACTGCTGATCCTTTGAATGGATTCAACGCAATCGTGCGTCGTGAACCTTTGGTCGTCGCCGCGCCTGCTAGAGTCTTGGCACCCGCACCTGTAGTTGCCCCTGCACCTTTCGTCGCCAGAGCACCAGTTTTCGCTCCAGCCCCATTTGCGGCTCGAGCCCCAGTCTTCGCCCCAGCCCCACTAGCGGCTAGAGCTCCAATCTTTGCACCCGGCTCCGCTCCCCTCTTCGCCCCAAGACTACCCAACCCCTACTACTTCTAGATGAATTATTACAATTTTGTTGTTGATATCTAATTTTAGGAATTTTATACTATTGTTATTTATATGAATATACGCTACGAATTTAATACATATTTATTGTTTTTATTAAATCCTTAAAAAGTATTAAACAAACACTTGCATTTTTGTAAAAAAACTTGTGACACAATGCAATAACGCCTTTTTATGAACACAAAGGTTAACACACTCTTTACGATTTGATACAATTTTGGTAAGGATTGGATCTCATATAAGCTAATTATATTATTGAAGCGGAAAATATATAAACTTTATGGTACATTTTTGGAATTATTCTAAAGTCTAAATACGAAATAGCAAATCAAATAAACAAACAGCAATGTAGTAGACCCCATAAGCTATACTTGATTAACAAGGCTGTTACCCCAACCATGGGGTGATTGATTATAAGTTTTTGATATCCCTGTATTAGTTGTGGATATAATAACAGATTATAAAGTGGCATAGTACTGATAGTAGTTACCAGAGTGGTAGTAGTTATTTCATGCACCATTTCTAATACAACCATTATATAATGTAGCATATTATATAGGTACATAACATAACATCACACCTATATTAGATAAATATTTGTTTTACATCTCTTTATCTTTGGTTCTAAAGGCACAACGACAACGACATTTTAGAGCTTTGAACAAAAGTTAGCAACTAAGGAGTTCGTGCGTGTAAACTATAACAGTACCTACAAGACGTCATGAGCTGCGCCTTCGCTGGGCCGTGCTCGCATTCCAGTGAAGATCGCGACCTTGCCTTCGTTGCCACAATTAAAAGCGAAAGTGCCAAAAATTGCGAGGTTCGATTACCGGATCGTGTGACGTCACATATCCGTCGTGTGTGGACATGGGTTGAATATAAAAAGGGGCTGAACACTGAAATCGACAGTTCTATCTTACTGTTGAACATTACTACTACCAACAATGGCAATCAAGGTATATCAAGTTTCATAATTTTGTCCTTTCGACAAATATGGTGGTTTAAGTAACCGTGTGTTAATTCGAAAGTGTTAAAAAGTGTAAATGAATCGTACCAATCTAAAAGTGTGTTTATCAACTAAAGTTTTTTATGCTTCGAAATAGTGATCCGACTTTAATAAATTTGGCACTGTGTCGTATACCACTCAGTTTTGTGGATGAACTGAAATTACTAACTTCTGCTTCATTTATCACTACTGCAAACTGCCGGTATATGATTACGCTACTGTCATTTCTGAAAAAGACAAAAAAAACAAAGATCAGAAAAGATGTGTGGAGACCATTATTATTATCTTTATACCGTGTAACAGCACATTATTATTATATAAATTGTTTTAGCCGATAAAAAGAATATAGTTATTATTCTTTGTCCAAATTAAAGTCAATGTATTTTTTAAAAGCTTTTATTTCATGATTTACAGTTTGTCGTCCTGAGCTGTTTGGTGGCGGTGGCGAGCGCTGGTCTCATCCCGACCGCGCAGCTGACCTATTCCGCTCCCCAAGTGACGTATTCCGCTCCCCAAGTGACGTACTCCGCTCCTGTCTACACCAGCCACGCCGTGCAAGCCGCCCCCATCGCCTACGCCGCACCCATTACTAAGTACGCCACATATGCCGCTCCTATCACCAAAGTAGCTGCTATTGCCCCCGTCGAAAAGGTTGAAGATTACGCCCACAACGCTCAGTACAGTTACTCTTACGACGTCCAGGACGGACACACTGGTGACTCAAAGTCTCATTACGAGACCCGCGATGGTGATGTCGTGAAGGGCGCCTACTCCGTGGTCGATCCCGATGGCTCCAAGCGCACCGTGGAGTACACCGCCGATCCCCACAACGGTTTCAACGCCGTCGTGCACAGGGAACCCCTTGAACACGTCACCAAAGTGATCTCCCCCGTCGCCAAGGTCGCCGCTCCCGTCGCGTACGCCTCCGCTCCCGTGTACCACTCGTCCCCGGTATATCATGCCGCCCCTGTGGCCTACTCTGCTCCCGCTTACTCTTACCATCATTAAGCGCTTAAGAGCTGACTATTAATTTAAGATTATGACAAATTTGAATGCCATATTGAAAAAAAAACATATTTATTGTATCACTTTCTTTTATTTATGAAAAATATCAACATTTTCTACATATTTTGAACGATAGGACCTACATAAGTGCTATGCGAGTGTTAAACACCACTGCCACACCCTTCTTGGTAATATATATTGGCGCGATGTTATATTATGTGTTAAGAACATAAACTCATTATTTAATGTAAGTGTTAAATTGCTGTTTGATAATTTAATTAAGAAAATATTTCAACTCTTAATAATCCTTTCTTCCTTCCTCTTAAAACGTCAAATTCATCGATCGAACGTCGCGCGTCGATCCATTTTAGTGTCACAACACCCTTGCCTCTAGACTCAATCATATTCGGTGATACCAGTCATAACACTAGTTCATGTTAAGTAAAAAAGCTTAAGCAAGTTATTGCAATGTATATTTTAATTATAAATATTATGCATAATGATGTTGAAATAGTCTGCCCTTACAGCGGTCATGGTCATGTAAAAGTTAACAAGTCGTAATTTATAAATAGAAATGCTTTAAGGGGGACACATTGGTTGGCTGTATGCTGTACAAAAGTAATAAGGGGTTTACTATTGTTTAATATTGAGATTTTTATTTATTTTTATAGACAAATAGTATCTCAAACACTAAAATGCATGTTTGCTGGCGCCCATATTTTCAAAATTATTATATTTATTTTTCTGTTTGTATGTAAGGTTTGTCAAAATTGTTTTAATCATTAGATTAGAACAATTTTGACAAAATGACCACGAACAAACATCCATAATTGGTGTTTTAAATATTTTGTAGAAAAAGATACAATCTTAATAATTATAATATAAAATAAACATAAATATAATATAAGTTAAACCCATATTACGTTGGTATGAAAACACGGCGTTCAGGATACTCTTAAATGACGTTAAATTGTAAACATGTAGGTTAAAACGGCAAATATGAGAACTAGTATCATAAATAATTTATTTAACAAAACTACTACCATAATAAATACAAGGCATGTAAAAAATCATATGTCGAATAACTGGTATCCCAAAACTCCTGATTTGGGCGGCGCTGGTATTACCTGTTCTGGTCCTGGGATGACGGAAAGACCACGCTGTTTGCGTTTACGCCGCTCAGATTTCTGCTCGCCGCCCTCTGCCTTGCGCGGCAGTACAGAGAAGCGTCGTCCGGCCGGCACCGTCGACATACGCTTGAACAATACTCCCGTCTCTACACGCTGTTCTGACTCCATCACGCCTACCACCTGCCTCTCACGCTGCACTATGGCTTTGCGTTCATCTGATATGATCGGCTCAGATGCCATATCAGCGCACTTGAACAGGAAAGCGTGAACTCTTTCTGGATCCTGCATTTTTTTTGCATATTCGTAAGCCTCCTCCACCATTAGGCGCACTTCGTTCGCATTACCTTGTTGCATGTCACCGCTTATCAACACAAAACAACCGTTCAGCCACCACGTAACGTTAGCTATTTCTTGAGCTTCTTTCTGGCACCGTTTGGCATAGAACTTGGCAAGAGCGTAATTCTTTTGTGTGCAAAGTAGCCGTGCCAGCTCGTACATAAGCCAGCATTTCATTGTTGAATTTTCACACATTTCAAGAGTCGCTTGTACTTTTGCAGTAGCGTCCTTTATATCAATAAATTTGTAAGGGTAATTCGCCATAACTGAATCGAATGATTGAGGACGTCCCACAGGCAAGCCCATGAGAAAAGCTATACGACGACGATTGCCACGCTCGCTGAGCCTGTAAGATAGTCGGTGCTGTAACAGATAACCTTCACCCACAGCTCTATATAAGCGATCGGTGTACAGTTCCTTGTCAACTAGCGTACGCGGCGTTTTCATGTCCAGGAATAACTGCATACGTTCGGCTTGCGCCATCAAATCCATGACCCGTTGTTCTCGCATGCTCTTTTCAAGCTGTTTCAACATACGCTCAGCACTTCGTGCCCCGATTTCACGTTCCCTTTCAAGCACTGCTTCTTTATACTTATTCTGGTGTTTAGACTCAGCTTTCTCTGATAATTTAATAGTATAATAAGGTCTTTGCGACCGTAGCATATCCTGTCTTTCACTTAGTGATCGCAGAGCTTCTTTCACAATAGTCTTAAGCTCCGCACTACCGTCAGCGTTCGCTGATTTAATTCTTGGATCTTCGGTCAGATGTTGAAGGAAAAACTTGTCATACGCCATCGGACCGAGATACTTCATAGCAAGTACACGAGCCAGCGTGATTTGCTTTCGAGCTTCCATTTGTGTCAGTTTACGTTTTTTTTCGGGTTCAGGGATACGAGATACACGTAATGATTTTGGCGGTTCGTTGGCCTTGTCCTTACGCGCCGCTTCCATTTGTTTAATAAGAGGAAGGAAATCTAACATAACATTTCCAGCGTTAACACCTATGCAGTCCTGGATAGTTTCGAGGCCTTGATTTATGCCCTCTTTGAAGTAAGGTGGCTGACGTCGACGCCTCAGTCCTCTAAAGTTCATAACCACGGAGCGTTCAAAGTCGGACATGGTGTACATGGCTCGAGACTGCATGTTGCGGGCATTCATATTATTAGGTTCCAGCTTGAGGGCCAGCTCTGCATCGGCGTAGGCCTGGACGGGCTGTACCGCATCAGCACACACCTGACTGCGCCCCGTCAGAGTACGCACATCCTCAGGGCTGTTCTTAAACGCCTCATCATAGGAAGCTTTTGCTTTCTCAAACTGTTCGAGACGACGAAGGTAAGCTCCTCGTTCACGATAAACAGTAAGAGCTCCGTAAAGCTGTTTCTCTTCCATTTTAAGATATTGAAACTAAAAAAATATGTAAAATTACTTGATCTCTTATTAGAAAATTAACTGACAGTAGGTACTTGACAGATTATGTATCGTCCTGACATTTAAGCATTCAAATTACTCTATGTCTTCTATGCAAAGACCTTATACCCTAAAAGTATAAGGTCTTTGCTTCTATGTGCCTGACTTTGTGTTCTTTGTCTTTGTGTTCTATTTTGGTTGGCAAAACTCTTTACAAATTATATGAACTTCAATGTAAAAGATTATTTCCTCTGAGAGTGCATAGTTATTAATTTTTTTTTTTTTGGTTTGGTTATAAATCTTTGTGTACAAATAGATGGCGTTGCTAAAAATCACCGGTGTTATAGGTACAATTTTGTAAGAAGTGTGAATAAAAAAGGGTATGTCGTAGAAAATTTAATAGGCCATAATTGTTCAGTCATAGGTTAGCAGCAGATGTTTAAACGGCGACGATGGGCGCACCAGCGGGATAAGCGTATTGGGCAAATCGAGCAACTGGTGCTGTGTACGCGGCGTACCTAGCCACGGGAGCTGCGGCGTATGCTACAGGGGCTGCGGCGTAAGCTGCAGCAACGGGAGCGGTGTATCTGGCAGCGACGACGGGAGCAGCAGCAATACGAGCGGGCTCAGCGACTACAGCAGCTGCGGGGGCCACCACAGGGTCATTACGCACCACAGCGTTGAAACCGTTCACTGAGTCAGCAGTGTAATCCACAGTACGGATGGTACCATCGGGTTCTGCAACTCTGTACTGGCCCCGCACTAAATCGCCGTCGCGTTGCTCCGTCTGGCTCTTGTAGTCCCCGGTGAGGGCATCAGCCACGTTGTATCCGAAGTTGTACTGAGGAATAGGGTCGAATTCTTCCAAGCGGGCGGCTACGACGGGCTGGGCAACGAGAGGAGCCGCGAACGCTGCAGGGGCAACGCTGGCGCGTGCCAGAGCCACAAGGCATGAGAGGATGACGAACTGTAACAAATCAATTAGTTAGAGCCCGTTAATGGTCACTGTAGGCTCTAGTCTCGTTTGACATGTGACACATAAGTTGTACTTGAAATAGTGACACGGTTTCGGCGAGACTAGTGCAGTTGCGTAAGCGTATGCGCAGAGAAATTACTAACAAGCTGAGGATAGCGTGCGTCAAGGACACGCAAGTGACGTCTCCCGCATTACAATGAGAGACAAGTAGCGGTATGGCGCCGTGATCTATTGCGAGGCAGTTGCTTAAACACAATCGACGGAAAATCAAACCACCATCGCTGTTTTCTTTATTAATAAGTAATTACAAGAAGCAAACTATAGTATTAACTACTTATTTCAAATGTACGAAATGCTTCATTGTAATTAATACGTGTGTATACTAATAAAGTGGACCTTATATTTTAAATAACAATAATAAGGTCCACTTTATTAGTGACACTTTACACATATTAATTATAACTCAATGATTTTGATTATCGAGTCATGAAGCTCAACTTAATTTCACAAGACATGTAGAGTTTGTAGACTTATTTAGAAACTGCAAATGAGCTAGATTTATTCAAAGCTTATGACTAAAAAACAGTTTATCGAAAGTTATATTTAGGAAAACATATTGAACTGAAGATTCGTATTAATGAATATGATTATTCGAACACTAAAAAGGACAGAACTAGAGCAAAGAAACTGGAATAATTTGCAATTACAAAGGGGATGAGATGAAACATAAATCTTATTAGATGATTGATAGAAAGAAGATAAAAATAAATATTTCACAAGAAAATGAATAAAAAGAAATAATAAGAAAGAAGATGAATTAAAACAATTAAGAACTTAAAGAAGATGAATTAAAACAATTGAGTTTTAAAAGATGATTGATAAAGCACAAAGGATATTCATTAAAACGCTTAAATTTTAGGATAATCAAGGTGATAATTTACCTTAAAGGCCATTTTTGATCCTGAGAGGAGTTGAGGAGTAGTCAGGTGAGACTATGCTCCTGTTCGCCGCACTCGAGGTATATATAGTAGCAGTCCGTTGTGTCACCGGCTCAAGTTCGCGTTTTGTATTATGTGTGCATCATATGGATGTGCACGCAATGCCCAATGAGCTTCAATTTGTCAAGCGGAAAATTCGAGCGCGCTCTTGAATTTTGGCCAACTATTTTGAAATTGGATGTGATGCTACATATTTGTTATAGACAATCAAGATAATTGCTATAACATAATCAAAATCTATACTAATTCATAAAGAGAAAATATTTTTTTTATCCGTTGTTTATTTGTATTTACCGAATAGGCTCCGAATATACCTACTGGACAGATGTAGATTTTTTTTTGTGCAGATCGTTTAAACCTTAGAAATAAAATAAGCTACCTCTATCAACGTACTACGCGAGCAGAGTTGTGGTCGTGGGCTAGCTTATAGCTACATCAAAAATTTCACACAGCAAAGATTACGGGGTGTTCATCATATTATAGCGTCCAGTTGCCCAAAGCTGACTGATGAACTGTATTTACATAATTTTAAATTTTAGTTTATTTTACATAATAAACATAAAAAGTGGGGTTTGAGAGGTTATACGTTCATCTCTCTGCCATACACTTCTAAGTTATAAAGGCGTGATGTTATGTCAACTTGATTTGTTATCATGAATGTGTCGACCAAAAGTGTAAGAGCAAATTCCACCAGTTCTGTATAAATCCCTGATAGCCTATGAATAGCTATGAGTTCAGTTCTTTTTATGGATGTAAAGTCAGTGTTGGAATGAAATTGGCGCTAAAAGATATCGTAAATAAGTATTTTACTATACCAACATTTAACTTGATAAAATGAAATTAAGAAGCACATTGTTTGTTTAGTTAATAGCTATACTTAAATATCATTCAAATGTTTTATGTTACACAAGTCACTACACATTAGGCCAAAAATGGGTTAAATCAGAGGATAGATGATAACTTTTAAGCAAATAGGTCAACGATCCAGAGTAATTCTAGGTTTTCAGATTTGTTGAATAAGTTTGGGGAAAAATATATTGGAAACCTCTTAAACGATAATTATATGTGCAAGACTTGCATGTATAGCATGCTTTATCTACAAGCCAAATTTACGCAAGCCCTCTCCAAAATAGTCCAAATTTTTCGTTTATCTGGTATAATCCAAACCCAAATTATAAGTGCTTAGAAATCGACGAAATAATTCGAGCAAAGGGACCAACTACCGAGGCCCCAGATTTATGAACATAATATTTAAGTATGTATTTACAAATGAAAAGTATATATGTATTAGTGTCAGTTATTCTAGTACCCGTAGTACAAGCTCTGCTTAGTTTGGGACTAGAAGGCGTGGTGTGTATGTTGTGAGATATTTATATATTTAAAAAAAATGGATGGATTTGTAAATGTATCATCCCAATGTCATAATTATCCAAAGCGATTTAAAAACTGGAAATTTGCTAAAATGTTGTCGTAGCTTGCGCAGAAAAAAAAGAGGAGTGTCTGGCACTTTCAAACCTTTATTTGTTCATAAGCTAAAATAAATAAATAGTTAATGCTCAGTTCTACATATTTTAAGACGATTTTCAGTGGTGGTAAACGGGTGCAGAGTAGGCGACACGAGCCACGGGAGCGGCGTGTACAACGGGAGCGTGGTGTACTACAGGGGCGGCGGCGTAAGACACAGGAGCGACCACCTTGGCGACGGGAGCGACGACCTTAGTGGCGTGGGCGAGGGGCTCCCTGTGCACGACGGCGTTGAAACCGTTGTGGGGATCGGAGGTGTACTTCACGGTGCGCTTGAAACCATCGGGGTCAACTACGGAGTAGGAGCCCTGTACGACGTCACCGTCGCGGCTCTCGTGCTGGCTCTTGGAGTCACCGGTGAGACCGTCCTGCACGTCGTACGCAAAGTTGTACTGGGGGTGAGAGTCGTACTCCTCGGCTCTGACTACAGGTGCGGAATACGCTAAGGGAGCTGCGTGCACGGCAGGAGCGGCGGCGTATGATACGTGCGCAGCAGGCAGGATGCCGGCGCTGGCCGCAGCCACC
Source organism: Hypena proboscidalis (assembly GCA_905147285.1). Taxonomy (NCBI): domain Eukaryota; kingdom Metazoa; phylum Arthropoda; class Insecta; order Lepidoptera; family Erebidae; genus Hypena; species Hypena proboscidalis. Next base: position 8,579,970 of record LR990147.1, read on the forward strand.
AAGCATGCGAAAGCTACAAACTGTAAGAATAAAATATAAGATAAACAATGTTCTGTGAAAACAATGGAATGCGATGACTAATTTTAATTAAGTAATGGAGAAATGTGCAAGCTCAATTTAAATTCCCTGCCATCTTTTATTCCTCAGACTAGGTTTATATAAATTATTCTGCATAATTATTACACCTATGGGATACGCTATGCATGCTTGTCAATGGGATATATGCAAGTTTTAAAATCAATACTGAGCAGATTGAAATATAAATACCTTGAATGCCATTTTTAAATATCTGAATCAGCTGAGTTGTACAGAACGAGTGATATGAATTAGATGCATGTTCAGAGGTTATATATGAATAAAAAGTGCCTTGGGCGATAGCTTCGCAGTCGTAACACCCACCGGTTAATGTCTTGCTTATAACACTGAACTATTGTATCTTGTTGTAGAACAAGGACTACTAGCTGCCTCAATATATTAAAATTTATATAATTAGGAGTAACTTTTTGAAAATTCATCATACAAATATAAATGGGGGTAAATAAAACTTTTTTTTCAATTTTTTTATCATTAGAATTTCTTTAGGAGGCAGTTCTTCACCAATAAAGGTGCTATTAAAATTAACCAATGGGCTTCTGAATTCTGAATCAGCTTCAGGCACCAATTTATTCGTTTTGAAAAGATAATTAAGTGTGTGTTATTTCAACTTATCTATTTTGATTACTGGCTAAGCTTTAAAACTAGCAGTTGCCCGTGACTTTGTCTGCATGGATTTCGTTATAAAGAACAGAAACTGCCTCGTTGGTCTAGCGTACTGCGTATGCGTCTGTCACTGCAAGGTTTTGTGTTTGATGAATGGGTCGAGCAAAAGCGTTATTTGGCTTAATTTATAACCTTTGTCAATATTTATTTTTATTGTTTTATACCTTTTAATAAATGATAATGTGAGTACCAAGAAAACACCTCTATTAAACTATGTAGTAATAGCCTATGTCACCCATTCTTACAAATCTATTAACAACTCATTCATTAAAATCGATCAGTAGTTAAGAAGCTAGGTGAAAGGAACAAACAAAAATGCATAGACTGCCAAAATCATTAGCTAGCCAACAAAAAAGAAAATTATTCAAATCTAAGCAGTACTTTCCGAGATTAGCGTATTTAATCAAACAAATTAATTTTCGGCCGTCCTTCTGCTCGCTATGTAACATCATAGTATGGACTATACTCATGCCGAGTTTCACTCAAATCCGTTCAGTACTTTCGACGGTAAAACGGTTTAAGATACAGACAGACAGATGGATCGACAGACAGACGGAAAGACGATATTATATTTTTTTTTTTTTTGCTTCAGTATCGATTTTAAAATATACAGATATACAAGTATGTAATACAGAATTGGACCCACGATAGTCTTATTATAAGTATGTAGGTTTTACATACTTAGTATGGACATGGTTACATTTGTTGAAGTTTCTTTAAAATTTTCCCTGAAGCTTTTTTAAATAAGCAAAAGAAGCGACACACAAATTTAGCTCTAAAATAATTTCTGTAGTCACTATATAACAAGCCATTGAATAGTTAGGGCTCTCTCTAGAGCCCTACCCAAGTAGCACGTAAGTGTCGTCAGCATCAATAATACAGCCAATATAGAACTTAAAGTGTTATAAGAGACGTATAAGAGAGTCAGGAAAGGTTATAAGCGTTAAAAGAGTGTTACAATCCGCTATTATACAGCTCAGCTGTATATAGTCTTTATAATGGTATCTGCGTACACTTAAGGTGTTATATCGGAATATTACAACTCTACTATACAGCTTTAATAATTGTGTAACACTCCAAGCTTATTTCTACGGCTAAAGCTGTATAAAGGCTGTATTATAGTATTACTTGACACTTGTTGCTGTACAAAGGCATATGCTAACTCCATTATAAAACTAGTTTTTATGGTGTAATTTAACACTCTTATAAGTATTAAAGCTGTAATAGTTACTTCTAAGAGAGTATTATAGAACTAAAAAGATAAATGGCAGCTATAGTACAGCTTTAGTCTGTATTATTGACGGAGACGTCAAATCAATGTCGCAGTCAGGAGATGTATTGAGAAGGAATATTTGAATATAATGAATTACAACTTAAATAACAGTAATGATAGTGAACCAATATTGACTGAAAGAAAAACCATTCAACCACACCGACAATCCATAGCACCAACATCATAACACCCCTTTTGATTCCCAGGAACTTGGCACTATGCAAAGTTTTTTTGACATTTTTCTTCAGTTTCTATTATCTTGAACGACATATTATTCTGAAAAATAAAGAAAATACCTTAATAAATAATCGTCAAAATGGTTTTAGAGATTTTAATTCTTTATACGTATCTCTAAAGAGGTTATTAGTTATTATCTAAATGAAGAGCATAATACAGCCTATTGAATAAAAATATTCTATAATTACTCTAATTAGAAGTTAAAAGCTGTACAATACACTTCATTTATTCCATAGTACAGCTACTGGCGCTATATTGCTTTTCAAATAGTGTTAGGTCTGTTTAAAATTGACGCCATTTTCTAATAAACAAAATCATATTAGATGATTCTAAAAACAAAAAGAATTGACATTATTTTGCATTATCTTTAGCCGTATCATGTTTACTAGCTTATATAACGTTAACTTGGCCCTTTCCTTATTACTTGAAATTAAAATGTTGTTATTCTAACCTTAAAAAACAAAAACTTACTTACCGATATTCAGTATTTCTTTTGTTTTTCTTGATTTTTATGCAGGCGCGCGAATATTTTACCGAAAACCATATACAAGTTTACAATAAATATTGGTTTGCACGTTATTTTCACCAAAGCAATAAGTTCAAGATCATTAATATGTTTTTCTTAGCAAGTAATTTGCCATTATAATAATATGCATAAAGCTCGGTATAGACTTTGTTTAGTGCGAGTGCAAGTGATTAGTGCAGGTGTTTAGTGACAAGGTGTGGACAGCGACTGATTAGTGCGAGTGCTTAGTTGGCTGTGTAGTAAAATGAATAGAAGCGTGTTCTATTTTTTTGCGAGTGGACTGCGTAGTAGCCACGTCCCGCACGCCCTCCCTTCCCCTCACTCGCAGCGTGCCTGTCTCTAAGCACGTTTGGACAGGAGTGTTCAGTGTTTAGTGTTTAGTGCGTAGCGTCGGGCGCTTGTTGTACAAAATGGCAAAGTGGACCGAAGACGAAATTATTAAATTTGTGCAGGAGTATCTCAAACATGAATAAATAAATAAAATAAATATTTCACAATCCACACCCAACGCCATCTAGTCCCAAACTAAGCAGAGCTTGTACTTTGGGTACTAAAATAACTGATACTAATACATATATAGAAAAAAAAACAAATTAAAAAAAAAATTAAAAACACCCAGACTAAGACAAACCCCCATGTTCATGCACACAAAGATTTGTCTTAAGTGGGAATTGAACCCACGACCTCGGAAACAAAGCCACTTGGACACTACTCGCACTACACACCTGCACTCGCACTAATCAAAATTGGACACTACTCGCACTACACACCTGCACTCGCACTAATCACTTGCACTCGCAATGAATTGGACACTACTCGCACTACACACCTGCACTCGCACTAATCACCTGCACTTGCAATGAATTGGACACTACTCGCACTACACACCTGCACTCGCACTAATCACTTGCACTCGCACTAAACAAAGTGTAAACCGGGCTTTATGTAGATAAAAATATGATGTACATTAAAATATCTATACTTTTGTAATTCTTTTATAACACTATTGTAGAACTTTAACTCTTACAAGCTACGTTTAGGATACCATCTGGAGAGTTGAAGTTTCTTTTTACACCAAATAACAGCTCTTATACAGCCTTTATACAGCTACTATACAGCTCTTATAACACCAAACGCTGTATAATTTGTGCCCATTTTACACTTATAAGGGCTGTATAAGCGCTTTATATACAGCTAATATACAGCTTTAAGTATAAAATTACGCGCTAGTACATCTTTTATACAGCTTGTAATGCTACTTGGGTAACCACCGGTAGCTTGGTCCCTGCATCCGATACCGGGGTACTATTTTTTATTTTTAAATATTTTTTTGTACGTTATATTTAAAAATGTAGAATTTTATAGTTTTATATTTTTAAATGTACTTTTATAATTTATATTTAAATATTTAAATATGTAAAAAATGAGAAAAAAATTAATGAGTGAATAATAATAATATTTAGTGCCATTGTTAAAAGAATAAACAGACCCCTCCCTTCATCAAATTGGTTTTAAATAACTAAATAAATGATGAACACTAAACATTCAATCAACTTTTGTTTTTACATAGCCTGCGGCAATATTGTTGTCGTATAGGTACATTACCCGATCTTTGGCTCTAATCTATCAATTGGTTATTAGAACTCAGTTAATACGCTACAATGGCCTTCAAGGTAATTTTTCAAAAGCTTAAATTGCTCTAAAAAGAAATAATAGATTTTTATATTTATGTTAATTTAAAGTTTAATAGTACATTGTACACCAAGGGATTAAAGTAGTTGATTTCATTGAGGGGGAAGTTTGAGGCCCGAAGCGTAGCTGAGGGCCTTAATACACCCGAAAGAAATCAAACTTTCGCCCGAGTTATACATAGTGCTTTATACTACACCTACAAGGAAAATAAAAAGATTGTGCATTTTTCTCACTTCTCCATTGCAGAAAATCTGCATACGCTTTATTATATATCTGATCCTTGATTTTTGTGGTAAGAGGTCCTCAATCACTGCTTGAGCAGTTACTTTCAATTCCTCCGGAGTCAATAAATCGTCAGTATCACTATCACTCGACATATTAAGTTCTTGCAACAAATTGTTTATTCAAAAGTTTTAAAATGATGAGGAATTTGGAGCGAAATGCAAAAAACTTCACAATTTCTTCTTTCAAACGCGCATAGAGACACGGGTAACAATCGCATGCAGCCAGCTACACTTTATGAAGTTGATTTGTGAAAAACGTTTGTACTTATTTTGTAATAGGTAATAATAGTGATTTTAGTTGTTTATTTATGGAGTTAATAACTCCATAATTAAGTTACATTAATTTATTTATTTTTATAAAAGTAGTTATTTTATTCTTTTAATATTCTTTTTTATTTATGGTTCACCAAAAAGTACAGAAAACAAAATGAAAAAAAAAAGAAATTTAAAAAAAAGTTTATGAATTTAGGAGTAATATTTCAGACCTATAGCATACATTACATGTTGCTTTTCAGAACTCGTCTGAGAAGACTAACTTTCTTTGATAGATATTCTCCGTATTAGATACTGCAAAGAGGTGCTTTCTACGTAGGTGTAGTATAAATTCATTTTTTATACGTAGTATAATTGCCCTTTACCGAAGACGAAATTATTAAATTTGTGCAGGAGTATCTCAAACATGAATAAATAAATAAAATAAATATTTCACAATCCACACCCAACGCCATCTAGTCCCAAACTAAGCAGAGCTTGTACTTTGGGTACTAAAATAACTGATACTAATACATATGTGCGGGCTATTTCGTATGGAGGATAGTAGTAAATGATACAAGTGACTGGTTGTGACGGGTGTTTATTAGCGACTGAATTAAAATGTAAAACGCGGGCGCAGCCGCGTGTAGATACACAGTATACATACATAGACATGTAGACACATACATACGAGATACAATAGTGTGTTCCCTACAGTAGCTCCCTCTTTATGAAAATTAGGTTACAATTTTCCATTCCTCTTGGTAATATAAAATTTTAAATTATGACATTAAACCAAAATTACGAACATGGTTACACAACCAAAAAAAAAATGACTTCTAATTTGTCACACATAACACTCACTCACAAATTCACATTATGAAAAAAACTCTACCGCGCTAATAGATAGGCACCTCCGCGGCACGCGTCTGAGCTGGCGGCTGCACCGTATGCACTTTGACCACCGGCACATGTGGTGACAAACCCACCACAGCTGCTTCCTTGCGGAACCAGTTCCGCACTTGCTTTTGGCACTGACTTCTCAGGAACATAATAAATAATATTCCTAGTGTTATTGCCAACACTACCAATACGATTTCCAAACAATTAAGCCTTTGTCCTATGACTTCATTTGATACTGTTTGTGAAACGGCTAGATTATTTTGCTGAGGGTTGCTTTGACTGGAACCCATTTTTACTTTAATAAAAAAAAATAATTGAACCGTAAAATGTAGACTCTAAAAATGAAATGAGTGTTAATGGTGACGGTTACACAGTTATTACACAACAAAAAAAATATACTCTAATGCAAATTAAAGTTTATGCAAAAGTAAACAATTTTTAATATTTGCGACACACTCGCAATAGATTTCGTAACTGCTACGTTGCAAAAATATTAATTACAATTGACACCAATTAATTTCAACATAGGTTGGTATTAACCTATAGCTTAGGTACACATGATCAAAATAATAAAACACAATAACCCTAAAATCAAAGTAAAATTTAACACAATAATCCAACTAGGTAGTTATGTTGCCTTTTAACCACTGAACCATAACACATAATAATATCATTACATTGTTATTAAAACCTTATCGGACGCTTACCGTCCTGCCACTGCGTGTGGTCCTGTCTAGCCCTGCGACATAATACTTGTCTTGGGATCGGTACTAAATAAAACTAGTCCACTAGATAGCCCCTAACTATACTGTATTAACATAGTTAGTAAAAGAATGTAACAAAAAAAAATATTTAAACATACAAGTAAACGCTATAAACTAAAAATTTATTTATAGCCTGAACCGTAAAGGTTGCTTAGTCACTCTTCCACTGCGTGTGGTATAAGTGACGGGCTTATCGCTAGACACATTCCTAACGTTATCATCACTTGCATTACTACTCGTATTCACATTTAATTTGGAATGATCTATTACATTTTTTTCTTCGTTTTGTAAAATGGGCTCGTCGATAAGTACGTATGCCGGTTTTAATCGATCTATTGAAACTCTGGTACGTTTTTCAGCCATTTTCAATAAAAAATGTTTGTCGCTCCTTTCTATGACCTGGTAAGGGCCATTATAGGGTGGTTGCAAAGATTTTTTTACTAAATCAACGCGAACAAAAACATGAGAACAGGTATTCAGATCTGGATGTACGAAAATAGTACGCGAATCTCTTTGCTTACTCGGCCGTGGTCTAAGGTTTCTAATGACTTCCCTAATTTTACTAACTATTTCGGTCGAATCGCTACCGCTTACTATTGAACTGTCGTAAAAGTCTCCGGGTAACCTTAATGTTTTCCCAAACACTAACTCGGCTGCACTGACGCCAGTGTCACTCCGTGGTAATGCTCGTAATCCCATTAAAACCGTATGCAATTCCTCAATCCAGGTACCACTATTACTTCTGGCCATGATTGCGGCCTTGAGGCTACGATGGAATCTCTCAACTGCCCCATTTGCCTTGGCATTATACGCCGTGGTCCTTAATCTATTTATACCTAAAACTTTCAACAATTCGTTAAAAAGAGAACTCTCAAATTGTCTACCCTGGTCTGTCGTGATTCTCACAGGACAACCATAACGCGTTATCCATTGCTCATAAAGCGCTCTAGCTACAGTATTAGCAGAAATATCTTTTATGGCATAAGCTTCCGGCCAACCTGTCGCCCTATCTACGATAGTAAGACAATACCTATAACCGTCCGCAGTTATTGTTAAAGGTCCGACCAAGTCCGCATGTATATGTTCAAATCTATCACATGCTTCAAATTGTCCTAATTTTGATACTGTGTGCCGTATAACCTTCGACTTTTGACATGGAATACAGGTTTTGGACCAATTGCCTATATCTGTATTCATACCGGGCCAAAAATATTTAGAAGAAACTAATTTTCTAGTCATTCTATTTCCAGGATGGGACAAATCGTGAACCGCATGAAATGCTAATTTCCTAAATGTTACTGGTAAATACGGCCTAGCAACCTTAGTAGAAACCTCACATGTAACTTCTTTCCCACAGTCGGGCAAAACAATTCTCTTGAATTGCAATCGCTCACCGGTGTCTGATAACAACTTCGTAAGCTCGACGTCCGTCCGTTGTGCAACTGCTAACTCCGCGAAATCAAGCGACGTCGGACAAGTAAGGGTCTCGACACGTGAGAGCGCATCCGCGACAATATTATCATTACCACTTACATGCTGTATGTTTGTGGTAAATTCACTAATGAACATAAGCTGTCTAATCCGCCTAGGTGTTTCTTTGTCGCTGGGTTTTTTCGAAAATGCGTACACTAATGGTTTGTGGTCCGTATAAATTGTAAATGGTCTTCCTTCCACCATGTATCTAAAATTCTGCACAGATAGATAAATTGCTAAAAGCTCCCTATCGTACGTGCTATATTTAGTTTGGGTCTCACTTAATTTCTTAGAATAATAACCTAAGGGACTCCAGTGTGCACCGACCTTTACTTGTAACACGCTGCCCACGCAGTCATTCGACGCGTCCGCCATAATTGCAAGCTCTGCATTCATGATAGGATAACTTAACACTACTGCGTCTTGAAGACTCGATTTACATTTTTGAAATGCTATATCTGCCTCAGGGGTCCAACTAATGATAGATTTATCTTTCTTTCTAGCCTTAATTAAATACGCATTTAAAACAGATTGATATTCCGCAGCCCTAGGTAAACTAGACCGATAAAAATTTGTCATACCCAAAAAACGCCGTAGCTGATCTACAGTTTCGGGTTTAGGGAAATCTACAATAGCCTTAACCTTATCTGGCAGCGGTTTATAACCTGAAGGTGTTACCTCGTAACCGAGAAATTCTAAATTCTTTCTACCGAAACAACATTTTGCTAAATTAATCGTAATGCCAAACTTATTTAACCGCTCGAAAATAGCTTGTAAATGTAATTTATGCATTTTTTCTGATTCACTCGCTATTATGATGTCATCAATGTAACAGAAATAAAAGCTAGAAGTAGAAGTAGAAGTTGAATCAGACTTCTTTTCTTCTCTAAATTGTGACTCTAAGTCTTGAAAAACAGAATTATTCATATATCTCTGAAATGTTTGAGCCGCATTCCGCAATCCGAAACACATACGTTTAAACTCGTATAAACCGAATGGGGTTGTGATAGCGGTTTTTTCAACATCTTCCGGCGCAATTAAAATATTGTGATAAGCACGATTGACGTCTAATCGCGAAAAAATGAGCTTATTACCTAAAATATACGTAAAGTCGTTTATTCGCGGTATTGGGTACCTGTCCGGCTTTGTAATAGCGTTTAAGGCCCTATAATCTCCGCAAGGACGAATCGATCCATCCTTTTTAGGTACAACATGCAAAGGGCTGGCCCACTGGCTCTTTGACGGTTGGCAAATGCCCATTTCCTGCATTCGTCCAAACTCTTCTTTTACCTTAACGTATCTCTCGGGTGCTAAGGGTCTAGCACGCGCAAAAACTGGGGGTCCGGACGTTTCGATGTGATGAAACACCGAGATAGGAGGGTCCTCCCTAAAAGATACGGGTTTAGTGATTTCCGGGTACTGTGATAGCAAATCTGAATACATATTATTTTTATCAATCGTACTTAACGATGAGCCATTCCACATTACAATTGACCCTAACACACTTAAACTTGTAATTTGGTCTAAGAGCCGTCGCCCACTTAGATCAACCATTAATTTATGTTTTAATAAAAAATCTGCACCGATAATAGGTTGGTTTACATTTGCAATAATAAAGTTCCAGGTGTACGGACGTCTCAAACCCAAATCTAATGTTAATGTTCTAATACCGAAGGTCTTTATTGTGGTTCCGTTAGCCGCGTATAAGTTAAAATTCCACTTATCACTATTACGATAACGCACAAAATTATTTTTAACCGGTATCACAGACACATTAGCTCCTGTATCAATTAAAAATCGCATACCTGATTTCTTATCACAAATAATGAGGCGGTTGTGATTCGTGCAGAGTCCCGCCGTCGGCTGCACCAGTTCTAGTTTCCCGCCGGCGCTTTCTGGACAGCACTCCAGTTGCAGGGTTTCACGCACTTTTGAGCTTTTTCCCTATAACGGAAATGGTAAAAACATAACCAATTAGAATTTTTTCGTGCTACACTCGAACTTGCCCCTTTTGATGACGATCTGCTTCTTCGTTCGGCACCACGACGTTCCCTGGACCTGCCACGTTCTAAATCCTTGATACGCAGGCTGATCTTGGCCAGTTCGCCCAGGATCAAATTGGTGTCCGACGTACTCGCGGCTGCAGAGGACTCTGAAACCGCTGCGATCTTGACCTCCGATACTTGAGCCGAGTGCGTACCAGTGCTTTCCAACACTTTATCTGCAATGGCTGCTAACACATCTAGGTCCTTCGAATCCGTCACCGTCAAAATGGCACGAGCTGCAGTCGGTAAATGTGATTGCCACATTAACTTCAGCGTTTCATCCGGTACTTTCTCACGTGCTAATTCGCGCATACGCCGCAGCAGCTGAGAAGGTCGCTGATCTCCCAGCTCCATTTCACCGATCAGTTTCTGTAGCTTCCTGGTCTCCGATTCCTCAAAAACTTCCAGCAGTCTCTCCTTCAGTGTCTGGTATTTTCGACTTTCCGGCGGCGCAAGGAGTAGATCACTCACTTGCTGGATGGCGGTCTTGTTTAACTTCGTCACCACAAGATTCAGCTTGGAAACGTCGCCCAGCCTCTGACTCTCCACTACGGCCTCGAATTGGACGAACCAGAGTCGCGGTTGATCCGCCCAAAACTCGGGTATACGTGACGAGACAGTGATGCTTGCGAGCCCCCTCTCGCTGGTATCCACCTCTACCTTCGCTTCCGCAGGCGCACGTATAGCGGCAGGCGATGGAATAGCAGCAGGTGATGGTACAGCGGCAGGGTTCATGATTTTGCAGAATTACTTTAATTACTATCCTCCCAAAAAAAATTTAACGCGGGGTCACCACTGTGCGGGCTATTTCGTATGGAGGATAGTAGTAAATGATACAAGTGACTGGTTGTGACGGGTGTTTATTAGCGACTGAATTAAAATGTAAAACGCGGGCGCAGCCGCGTGTAGATACACAGTATACATACATAGACATGTAGACACATACATACGAGATACAATAGTGTGTTCCCTACACATATATAGAAAAAAAAACAAATTAAAAAAAAAATTAAAAACACCCAGACTAAGACAAACCCCCATGTTCATGCACACAAAGATTTGTCTTAAGTGGGAATTGAACCCACGACCTCGGAAACAAAGCCACTTGGACACTACTCGCACTACACACCTGCACTCGCACTAATCAAAATTGGACACTACTCGCACTACACACCTGCACTCGCACTAATCACTTGCACTCGCAATGAATTGGACACTACTCGCACTACACACCTGCACTCGCACTAATCACCTGCACTTGCAATGAATTGGACACTACTCGCACTACACACCTGCACTCGCACTAATCACTTGCACTCGCACTAAACAAAGTGTAAACCGGGCTTTATGTAGATAAAAATATGATTTACATTAAAATATCTATACTTTTGTAATTCTTTTATAACACTATTGTAGAACTTTAACTCTTACAAGCTACGTTTAGGATACCATCTGGAGAGTTGAAGTTTCTTTTTACACCAAATAACAGCTCTTATACAGCCTTTATACAGCTACTATACAGCTCTTATAACACCAAACGCTGTATAATTTGTGCCCATTTTACACTTATAAGGGCTGTATAAGCGCTTTATATACAGCTAATATACAGCTTTAAGTATAAAATTACGCGCTAGTACATCTTTTATACAGCTTGTAATGCTACTTGGGTAACCACCGGTAGCTAGATAGATATTCTCCGTATTAGATACTGCAAAGAGGTGCTTTCTACGTAGGTGTAGTATAAATTCATTTTTTATACGTAGTATAATTGCCCTTTAAGATGAAAAAGCATCAAGTTACTAAGTTAACACATTCAAAACATGATTGAAATAAACTCTGAAGAATGTATGGGAAACCACAAAGACTAAAAACCTGCAGGCTTCCTTCCGTTAACAAAGATTCATAAAATTTGGTATGGGAAAATTATAAATTTGATTAAGAATTTACGGTGAAATGCGGTTATCTATGACGGAGATCTCTTTATCTAGTTCTTTTTAAAACTGGAACACTGCTGAGTGTTAAAATTCGGGATTGTTTATCCCGTTTTCTCTTATGTCATGAACCCTTGATAGAAAGAGATAAAGATTTTATTTTTTGCACAATAATGGCGGCAACACAGCAAGCTTAATACTATGATCCTAATCGCTAACAATGTCGATACCAAGGTGTAAAAGTTTCAGCACGGAGTTCTGAATAAAGTACGATAGAAGGCGATTCATATGGGATGAGAAGTTTCTTTTTGTATTTTATTTCATCCAGAACTATTTATTTCTGGGTTCGGCCTTCGTCAAGGTATCAAGTACATTTTGTACGGAACCCTCAACACACAATCACAATCTCTTTTGTATTCATAATCGACACAGAAAAAAATATATTAATATAACTTATTAAAATATACTAGTTATAAATATATAAAATATAATAACTCCCGTGGCGTTCTTTCCCTGTATTCGCAACATATTTTTTCATTGCTACTTTGTTCCTATTGGACGTGTTGTTATATTGCTGCCTAGTGCCTATAGCATTTCTCAATAAATGGGCTATCCAAAAAAATACATTTATACCAGTAGTTTCTGAAATTAGCCCGCTCAATCAATCCAACAAACTCTTCAGCTTTGTAATATTACTTAGTATAGATAAGTACTTTTATATTTTTTGTAGGAAGTAGAGCTGAAACGTTGCGATTTCTTGTAGCTTTGTAAAACTAGTAGCCTATCTACGAAACAAAAATTTAATTCTAGCTCGAATATTAATGTTAATTTACGACTTTTTTATTTCGGTTATATATTTCTTTTAAAAATTGAAATTTTATCTCGATGCTGTATGATTTGTAAGACTTCAGGCAAACCGTATTAAAGATTTAAAAAAACTGAATTCCTCAATGCAAAAGCGTATATAATATAAGCATAAGCAAAAGATGGGTCTCATCATTCTATTTTTTCCTGGAATTTCTAACTTGACAATTTGTTAGGAGATTGTAAAAGATAATAACGGTTACAATAAATTAATATCATACAAAAACTTTTATTCGTTCATAATTGTAAATCTAGAATAATAAATATTAATCCCTCAGTTTAAGGTTGACTAGGTTTGACTTTCAGTGGTGGTAGACGGGAGCGGGGGCGTAGGCAACGGGGGCATGGTGTACTACGGGGCCAGCGGCGTAAGAGACGGGAGCGACGACCTTAGCGGCGTGAGCGATGGGCTCCCTGTGTACGACGGCGTTGAAACCGTTGTGGGGATCGGCGGTGTAGTCCACGGTGCGCTTGGTGCCATCGGGGTCTACCACGGAGTAGGAGCCGTGCACGACGTCACCGTCGCGGCTCTCGTGCTGGCTCTTGGAGTCACCGGTGAGACTGTCCTGCACGTCGTACGAGAAGTTGTACTGGGGGTGAGAGTCGTACTCTTCGGCTCTGGCGACAGGGGCGAGCACCTTAGCAATGGGTGCAGAGTAAGCTAAATGGGCAGCAGGGGCCGCCGCGTACGCAACAGGGGCATGTGCGGTGTAGACAGCGGGGCTGATGACGCCCGCATTGGCAGAGGCGAGAGCGCAAACCAGGACGACCAGCTGAAATAAAACAGGACACAAGTTTTAGTATAGTGTAATATCACCACTCACTATTTGTTGAACAAATGTAAGAGATCAAAATTTAACATCATTGTCATGTAAACTGATTAGCACGTATATTAATCTTTTTAATTTTTTTTTTTATCACTGGGTCGTACATAGAAGTTATTAAGATTTCTATGGGGTCGTACCTTGAAAGCCATTGTTGAGGGGTACGATTGACTTCACTGTAAGAAGAATTTAAGTTGAATGTACAGTGTTTGCTCTTCTCAGACTTTTTATATGCCTCGCAGCTGGTTCAGTATTGCAAAGCTATTACGGTGCGTGTTTGTGATCGTATAAACCGGTTGATTTTGAATGTTACATCATTTAGTAATATATATTTAAGATACGCAAGCCTTCTGAATTGATCCGTGTAATAATTTAATAAGAGCAAGTGGGCTATGATTAATCTCATGCGAAAAGATCACTTGCATTGTAATGATGTTGACTTTTTGGGCGCTCGATCGTTCTTGGAGCGACGCATATCAACTGATGTAATTTGTTTTGGTTATTTTTATTTTTTTTTATTAATTTATTTGGCTCTTCAACAATGAGTACACTGTTACATTATTAAGGGTTAACATTGTGAACTTAATTCTAAGCGTCTCTCTACTTATAGAGGAGCACAACATGCACTATAATAAAAGAAATTAGACAACACATTAAGCTAATTTAAAAAAGAATGCTTGTCTTACAAAAAAAAAATACAATTTCATTTAAAAAAAATGAAATTATATATATAAATATAAATTAAATTAAATTATTAAATAAATAAGATTAAAACTAAATTACATTATTAAATTAATTAGATTAAAACTAAATTACACAACAATATAAACATTTAAAAAAATGATTTATATTAAAATTGGAAATTTAAATTGGAGAATAAAATTAAGATTAAGATGATTTAGATGAGTGATGGTCATGATCAGTCAACATTAACCTTTTTACAGTAGGCACAGTGTCATGAAACAAATCAATATCTATAACCAGTTCTTATTGTTATTGATACTGTTATTGATAGCTTGGTAATTTTTTGAGCTGGCTTGACACCTTTCTATCTTTTTTTCTTTTATAGCCTAATAAAGAACTGTATATTGCGGTGATCATAACATAACTAAGTGTAGCATGCACATTGAAAAGGAAAGACCGACTTTAATTGATGATGAATATTTTCTCTTCACAATTTACATTGGTATTGTAACTTACATAATATGTAAAATTATTAATTGATAATCAAATAAATAGAGAATTCTCCCTAAATTATAGTACGCGACAGGTTGACTTAACTCTATATCGCTAATTTAAGAAAGAAAGAAATTAAGAAAGAAAATAATTTTAATCCTTAGTTCTATTCAAATTTAAATTTAAATTTAGGTATGAGAGTGAATTTGTTAATTGTATTGATAGGTAATGTAATATTTGATAGGTTTAAATCATAATGACATGAAATTATGCTATCATTGATATAGTCTTGAAAATCTATATAGACCCACGTTGCCATCTCGTCAATCTGTTGTACCTACTTAACGTTCAAGCTACAAGGAACCTTTTTTAACGCTTTAATGCAGTCTTTATTATTTTTTTTGGCACTGATCATCGCCTGTCATCGTTATGTCAAAGTTGTCATAAATTCGCACAAAAAAGTCTTGCAGAGAGAATGTAACCGCAACTTTTATTTTGCTTTTCTATTTTTTATATTACTTTAAATTTATAACAATGTTATAAATTTTAGACAACCTTTACATCAATTTAATTATAAAGCAGAACTAAATTCGTCATTGTTTAAAGCTTTTGTTAAATGTTTGTATTTTCTCTTGTTTAAAATATATTGGTGAGTACGACTGCGTTTTAAGTAGTAGTATTTTAGAATAAGTGGAACTTATATATAAGCTCAGGATGGCAGGGACGGCCTTTATCATAATTAACGACATCATCCTCCATTTTGTAACAACGGAATGAAAGCCAAAGAGACAATTTATAATGACCAACAATCTTGTATTTTAATGAAATAACTAAACAATTAGGTCACTCTCACAAAAGTAATCACTTGGAAACGTAATTCACATAACATAACATAAAGATTAACTAGAAATATTGCGATCCGTCTGTGGACGTGGTACAGGAGCCGCCTTCTTTTCAAAAGTGACTTTTCAAGTTGACGGCTGTACCATCATCCCAAAATGACGTTCCGCATAGAGTGACGGTTCACTCTGATTCTAGTAACCAAATAGGCGCTATATCATCCAGCGCCGTCACGGCCGGACTGACATTCGCCCGTCCTCGGGCGATCTTATTTCTGTGGTCCTGAAACAAAGGAACTCTCAATCATCTGCTCGTCCACCCTGACCATAATATATGGTGTCCCTTTATCGTTACCAATACTAGCGCCGTCACGGCTGGACTGACATTTACCCGTCTTTGGGTGATCAAATTTTTGTGGTCCTAAAACAAAGGAACTCTCAATCATCTGCTTATCCACCCTGACCATATGGTGTCCCGTTATCACCAATACTTTAGCATCCCTTGAAAACTAATCTGGTGATCTTACTTCGACCACGAGATTTTATAAACTGAACGACATTTGTACCATGTAACATAAGCTAGAAAGAACTAAACTTAAGTAAACATTCGTCCACCTAGTGGGATAAACTATAAGGCATCTAAATCGATCGGATCACAACACATAATCACTGACAGATCTGATAAATGCGCACTTTCACAATACATCATCAACGTGGCACGGACGTGTGTCCCTTCAACCAGTTGGATAAACTTCACCATCAACGTGGGCAGGACGAAAGTCTCCTCGATCAGCCTCCAGGGCTATGATCGAGTCAGCAATGTCCCCACTTCCAGTTGGATAACACCATCACCATCAACGTGGACAGGACGAAAGTCTCCTCGATCAGCCTCCAGGGGCATGATCGGACCGACAATGTCCTCACCTCCAGTTGGATAACCATCACCATCAACGTGGACAGGACGAAAGTCTTCTCGATCAGCCTCCAGGGCGTGATCGAGTTGGCAATGTCCTCACTTCCAGTTGGATAACCATCACCATCAACGTGGACAGGACGAAAGTCTTCTCGATCAGCCTCCAGGGGCATGATCGAGTCAGCAATGTCCTCACTTCCAGTTGGATAACCATCACCATCAACGTGGACAGGACGAAAGTCTCCTCGATCAGCCTCCAAGGGCGTGATCGAGTCAACAATGTCCTAACTTCCAGTTGGATAAACAACACCATCAACGTAGTCCGGACCAGAATCCCTTGACCAGCCTTGGTATGATTAGAATGACAATGTCCGACTCGTTGGATTACCACCATACATCAATCACATATCCCTTTAAACACTCGCCTCTTCAAAACTTCTAACGATCACCTTTTTACCATTTTTATAAACAAATCAATAACAGTATTCTTAACATTATTCCTTCTCTTAAGCACTACGAGTACTACGACCTTAGTTAACATAGTGTTACAAACCTATCAATTACTGACCATCTTGCTCAGCATAAACTTCGACTTCACATCCTACATCTATCGAATAAAAAAGGAAACTGCTCACCAGAAGATATCTCCAATGTCGATCGAGAAGGGCGATGATCACAACAGTTTACCTGTTTGACCCTAGCCCTATTGTCTCTATTCTTATCTGGACATACGCTAGACACGTTACCTTGTTTTCCACATGCATAGCAAGTGACGCTTACCGATTCCCTTTCATTATTAATACTTGTAGTGTTAGGCTTATCTTGAGTATTGGTTTGTTCCGTGATATGGTTTCTTCGCTTCCTGCAATCAAAACTCTTATGCCCTGTCAATTCACACCAGTAACATTTTCCTAAAAATCTTGTACCGGTTGTATAAAGCCTTTTAGACTCAGGTCCTTGGTTAAGATCTTCATTATTTGATCGCCGCTTCAATGAGACTTGCCCTTCAATGAACTCGGAACAATTGAGCTCGTGTTGTGATTACATGTGCAGTTAGTTCTTGACGAAATAAACGACCCTTTTGACTTAAAATTGAAATCATAAATCCTACAATTACATCCTCTGAAAAATTAGCTTGTGGTATGCGCTCCATGATATTCCATAGTCGCACGGCGGACTCAGGAGGGGTTTCTTTGGGCCCAATTTCAAATTTTAGCGCGACGTCAAAGTAGTCTTGCATTAATTTGGGCGTGACTAATTTAGCTATTAACATCTCCTTAATCACAGGCCATGATATTTCATTTAAATTCATTTTAAGTAAGCACGACCTTTTTACGCTGCACTAAGAGACCCAAGACCAAGACCCTTTTTTTTCAATAATCATCTCAGTGATGTTACACCAGCTTTCAATGTCTGCTCCAGAATCATCGGGATTAAAATCAATAAATTTGGGTGCATTGTTACTGTTATTATTTCTGGTTGATGCCTGTGTCGTTGCTAAAATGCGAGAAAACAACATTTCCATGTTCGTAAATAATTTCATTGTGGGGTCGTTATCGGGTCTATGTGAACTCCGTGCTCTCTGTTCATATCCCACTTCTGATATAAGCTCAGGATGGCAGGGACGGCCTTTATCATAATTAACGACATCATCCTCCATTTTGTAACAACGGAATGAAAGCCAAAGAGACAATTTATAATGACCAACAATCTTGTATTTTAATGAAATAACTAAACAATTAGGTCACTCTCACAAAAGTAATCACTTGGAAACGTAATTCACATAACATAACATAAAGATTAACTAGAAATATTGCGATCCGTCTGTGGACGTGGTACAGGAGCCGCCTTCTTTTCAAAAGTGACTTTTCAAGTTGACGGCTGTACCATCATCCCAAAATGACGTTCCGCATAGAGTGACGGTTCACTCTGATTCTAGTAACCAAATAGGCGCTATATCATCCAGCGCCGTCATATATATATACTTATATATATAGGTAGCTAGGCTCCACAACTGTATAGGGCCTGATATGGTCCTGATCCTATGATTATCATATCCGTCACAGCTTATCTTTCGAGATTCTTTCAACCCCGTTAACCGTTTAATTTGCATATGAACGATTTTATTATTAAATAAAAGCTTAATGATCCATCCACGAAAATTTAATTTTAAGTCCAAATTTTTCTATAGCCTTCAAATCCGTAGCATATCAAGTAGTGAAATCGTTTTCTTCTTTTTCAGGTCTAACGACTAATAACATACAAAAATGGAGTACAAACACAAGAACTGCAGAATAGCAGGGTCAAAAGATGGCGATAAGGATGCGATTTATATTTGTTGTTCCATGTATAACAAGCACTGGTAAAATTCGACAAGAGTACGAGCAACCCAGCAATCATCTCGGCTATAAACAACGAAAGTACCATTAATACCAGCGATGGAGACTACAAAGGTTTTATTATTACTGCAGGAAAATAATAAGTCTAGAAAGATACAAAACATTGACGATAAGAACGATGAATAAGTAACTTTGTAAAAGATATAACTTTGAAATCAAACATCGCTATGTCAGAATCCTGGTGCTAATCACCAAGTATTACCCGAAGCAGCTTATTGAAAAAGAAACGTCATTCTACGCTTTAAAATATTTTGTGTGCAAAAGCGGCGATAAAAAACGTGTAATCATAACACTGTTAGGTAAATATATAATATCTAAGGATTCAGGGTTCTGAAAAATGCAAGATTTAAGTTAGTTATACTTTTATCCTACAAAGTTGAAACTATTACAAACTTACCTGAGTGACTTCTCATTATTACGCTAGGTAAAAAAACATTACGAATGTTGAATTACTTGAGACTGAAACGAAAAAAATATAAAAAGATAGCGCCGGGACAGAAAAGACATAATATATTGTTACTTGTAGAAAATATTTTTCAAAACATTTTGTTGCTAAATATAAGTGTAGCTTTTTCGCTGGTAAATAAATTAATGTAAAAAACTTTCTTATTCAAAATGTGATTTGCTGTAGAAATGCTCAGGAGTACATTACTATAGCATTCTGATTAAGTTAGTTTCGAGGGTATAGAAATAAAATATTATAAATTTGTGACGATTCAGGTTCAGACCCAGGAAAGTACCAGCCACGATCTATCTAAACTCTCCAATTATTTCCTAGTACCAAAAGCACAGTTATCATGCAAATATTTTAATTAAATTCTTTTCAATTTGGTTAATTGTTTTGATGTTACAATTTTAAACTAACATTATTATCGCAATAAACAAAAGGAAATTAAAAACTTAAAAACATCAAATAATATTTAAATTTTTTCTAGCCTTTCTATTCTTCTTCTTCTTCGTCGTGTCGATGGCAGAGTCAAATTTTATTTTGACTTGCCATCGTGGTGAAAGCATAAGCCAATTCGCTTTGGAGAACTCGCGAATTGCCCAGGGTGCGCCGGACGTAGGGAATTGGTGTGTACGTCACTCGAGGAGGCTCCTTTTATGCACCCCATGCCTTTTTATTACTGACTAGAAATTTATCTGAACCCTTGTATTAAAATGTGTTATTTCAATTCTCATACAGGGCAAATATTTACGTACCTAGATAATAATTTTTCGATCTGGTAATACTTTAGATCAATATTACAATACTAAATATTTTAGAAAATTAAGAATAAAAAACACCAAACACTACATTTTCTGGTTCTTAAAGTTGTTTTGGCAAAAACTCTACCATTATGGCAAAATTCATCGTTGTCTAATGATCTTTTCTCATATTCAAGCAATTATGATCAAGCAGGATGGTTGGTTGAAATATAAATACGATAATTAATTTTTTTCAAGTCTTTCATTACTGATTTATTTTTAAATTGTATCAAATTTGGCATCGGTGTCATTGTATAGCAGCTATTTCATTCCTTCTTTTCTTATATGCTCCTTGCATTTGTAAAACCTTTTTGGACTAGACAGCTTTTAAAGACCTACATACGGGTGATTCCTGAGAGAAACGTTCCTGGCGTAAGATCCATGGCATTTTTCTTTTTTCAAGTTTTGTGAAAACAAAAAATATGTAGCAAAAGAGAGCTTAAAAACAAACTTTTCTGTCCATAGGGCACTCACGTAAACATAATAGTTTCGGAAATAAAAATATGTTTGTTTTGGGTCGCCACGGATCTCACGTAAAAAACCATGGATCTTAGGTAGCATATGAAATACGAGGCGGCATAGCTTAAAAGTCGTTTATTTTAAAGAATATTAAACGAAATTGTAAATAAAACATCATTTGTCTAGTAATAATATTTTTATTCACTTAATCAGCAAAAACAAAATCAACAAAAGTTAGAATAATTATAAAAACGTGTTTAATTTTAACAAATAATGAAGGTAAGTCAGGGATGGTGGTAGAGGAGCTGAAGGGGTGGTAAAGCCGCCATCCTACCTTAAACTCCCACCAAATACGAATGCTTTCACTACTGTGATCCAGTTCGGTGGTGAAATCAGGTCCTGAAATTACAGATACATGAAGCAAAGCACCGTAGCCCTCAGATGAAGCGACGCATCTACAATCTGCTTTGTGGATTGTAGATATATTCATGGGCTACAGCTACATATAACATCAGGTGAACTACATGCTCGTTCGCTACATACGTCGTATAAAGTAAATATAAAAACTAGACAATTGAGGACTCTAATAATGCTGGACTACCGTTTTTTTTCCCAGTGCATGGAAAAGCATAATTATAAACCGGCCAAGTGCTTGTTGGGCCAAATGCAGTGTAGGGTTCCATAATCAACCGTTAGAACATACCTAGTAATACAGATTTAAGAGTGGCTCACTGCTTGACCTACTTGTATTAAATATACTTGTATTAATTAATTTTATTAAATAAGTAACAACTTCAAACAATTCATTATTAACAAAGGTTATGGATTTTGTACGAATTATTTCAAGTAATTGCATTTTTCAATTCGGACTTAGCCGTGACACTTTTCCTTCATTATATTATAATACTACCACAAAATCGTTGGCTACAGAAAACTAGCTCATGCATATACCTAAGTTGCTATACCTACACTCGGTGGGCACGCGGGGGGCCGTACGCGTGCGAACGAAAGTAGTCTTAGAAATTGTGTCTGTGAGCGATGCCCGAGCAACGCAAACATGTAGCATGTCTTCTGTACCGTATTCAGTAATACCACAGTAACGAATTATTCTGTATTTCTTGAGCCAATTGTTTAGCTTTTAGAGGGGAAGGGCTATTTAAACAAAAAAATACTATCCATGGTTAAAAATATTTTTAGCAGATCTCAGAGTAAAAAATTACCTTTGCATTCCCTTAATGCTTTTAAAAGACCTATTTAATGATACTCTACATTAAGAGGTACGTGAAAGAAAAAAAAAACCCTTTACTCTTAGCAAAAGTACCTACCCCAATTTTTTTTTTCTTCAAGATTTAATTTTATCACTTTGTAGCCATAGTTATCATACATATTATGTTTACAAAATTTCAGCTTACCGGCACTAACAGTCTAGATGCTAGGGCCCGGACAGACAAACATAGTGAAACTATATGGCTTTCTAGTAGATAATACGGAACTCTAAAAAACACTTTCATTAATTGACATCATTAGTAAATAGATAAATAGCAAGAACAGTGTCAGTCTACAAGGTAGTACCTTTGGCAGAACTCGCCAGCGTACAGGACAAAGATTCATGGCCGAAAACAAAGATCCGTGGCTTAAAACCCACGGATCTGCGCCCACGGATCTCACGACAATTTACATTTTAGGATATAACAATGAATCTATTAATAATATTATACATATTTTTACTTGAAAGTTTACTCAAGGATATAAGTATTCATGATCTTAAAGCATTAAGGTGAAAGTATTTTCAACTACGTAGTAAAACAAGCTATGGAATGTATCAACCCTGTAGGACCAAAACGTGTAGTAGTCAAAGAACTCACCTAACTTATTTTGCGCGAAACTGAGCGACACCACCTTTACGTCTGAGCACTGCCAGTAAACTGGCGATGTGTCGAACCAATCGCGAGATGCCTACCACGTTCGAACCGAATTTGGTTGCTATTTTACGTCGCACGGTTGAAACGACGCCCGCCGCGTGACATGTTTTTGAATGACTATAGCTACTATAAGTTTTATTTTTTTATAACAGTTTGATTATCATAGGATAGCAGCACTTTCTAGGTATTCAAAAATATATGAATTAATATAAAGCTATAAGCGTAGACAAAATAAATCGTCATTACAAAGTACAGGTTACGCGTGTGACACGTAAAATTCAAGCTAAATCACCCCGTTTTTCAGTTTCAAATGGATTTTAAACCAATTTTCAGTTTTACGTTGTTATTTTAATCAATAGGCCTCATTACTATAATAGTCAAGGAATCGTATGAGTGCTAATTAAGTTAGGTAAGTCTATTATTTTAGATAATATTACGATGTGACCGTCAAAATCAAGCTTCCCAGGAATCACCCATACACAAAAAAAATACAGAAGGTTCACTCACAGACGCATCGTGAATAACTGGCATGACCGCAGTGGCCTTGGCCTTGATGTACTTGTCGCACAAGTGCTCTACTTTACTCGCCATATGGCATTAAGTACCATAACTTAGGTGTATCGCGTCTCTATGCTTCTATAGTAATCCATTTGCTTCGGTTGCGTCGCCTTCGCTTAGCTTGTCTGCTTCGCCTAACAAATAAGGCTGCTCGCACACGACTTTGTATGATACGGCGTAATTTACAGTACATTATTCCACCACTATAAAGCATTCTCAATTCAACTAGCTAACGTATGTTTTATGTATTCATACGTTTGCCTTTCCTAAAACGCAAGAAAGTTCAGCACCTAAAATATGGTTGTCGTAATTCGCTAACTTTTAATTTTGTCTTCGCCCAAGTAAGGCTAAAAACTCACAACGCGGTTTTCGCCCGCGCTCGGGTCCGGTTCCGGCCGATATGTTTGAAAAACCGTGCGTCCGTAAACCGCGTCGTGATTTCTTAGCCTGAGACATCTAGATGCTATAATGGAGTGGTCAAAAAGGTTTGGTATTGCTGTAAACCCACAGAAATGCCAAGCAATAATATTAGGTAGTCAGCGTACTCTATGCAAAGTAGAAATTAATAAACTTCCTCCGATATTATACGATGGTGCCATCGTACCTTACAGTTCAGTTGTCAAAAATCTTGGACTACACATGGATAGCAACCTCAACTGGCAAGCCCAAGTGACTAGTGTTAGTCAGAGGGTTACAGCTTCTCTTCGTGCACTGTACCGCTGGAAAAACTTCTTCCCGCCTAGAACTAAAGTAATGCTTGTGCAATCCTTGATATTTCCTGTCATTGATTATGGTGATATGTGTTACTTTGACCTGAATGCAGACCTCCTCAATAAACTTGACCGTCTTCTGAATAACTGCATTCGATTTGTTTATAATCTTCGAAAGTATGACCACGTGTCTGCTTTTCGGTCTGAACTTAGATGGTTACCTATTCGCCAACGCCGCAGTTTGCGTGCTCTCACCACTCTTTTTTCCTTCCTTAATTCTCCTACACCTCCTCTCTATCTATCTCCTTACCTTCAATACTTATGCTCTAACCATGATAGAAATCTCCGCTCCGCTAATAATCGCTTACTCTTATGTCCCGTCCATACTTCTGGTTTCGTGAATTCTTCCTTTTTCGTGCAGTCTGTTATCCTCTGGAATGCGCTCCCTCTTGAAATCAGGATGTGTAACAACCGATTCACTCTCAAAATCAAAGTTCGTGAGCTCTTGTTGAGCAAATTAGCAGAATAACTCATCTATAAGTTACGTTATTATATATTAGTAGTAGTTTATGTATATTATATTATAGTATTTGTAATATTATATGTAAATGTATTTAATAATAATATGTATTACATTTATGTAATTTTAAATATATAATTTATGTATAATAAGTCTTTGTATATAGTAATTTTATATATATTCATTAATTATAAATCTTCCTATAATCGTTTATAAAGATAAAGTCCTAATCTAATTATTAAACTAAATATGCACCTACCACTTTTTAACTCTGCATCACCCTAGGTAGACTGTTAGACAATGCCTTTGGCATTAAGTCCGCCTTGTACATTTTTGTTGTGCTAAAGTTAAATAAATAAAATAAAAATAATAAAAAAGAGGAATCCTCAATAAACATATTACCAATACAATATAGTCGGTCGCCTGCGCGATATCAACAAAAGGTTGCTAGTGCACCGCTCTCTGCCAACACCGTTGTCGCCATGTGCGACTATAGCCTGCGACCCACTTCCCTCGCGACCTTGTACCAACTGATCCGGTGCAATATACCCCGGAACCTTCGGTTGTATTGTATACAATGGCATTTATTATAATATCTTACTTATATTATCTAGATTTGACTGTTGGTCGCCTAGGTTCATTATTCTGACCGTGACCTCAAGAGTAGTACGAAATACACGACAAAGTAAAAATTGTTATTTACTTAATTTAATATCTAAAATCTTGCCTATTGTTATACTAAAATTCTTGTCTAAAACATCCATAATCTGACTGACAGACTGGTGTTCAGTGAAATTATTTGGAACTTACTTGAACAAACGGACTAAATCGTATGTGAAAAAAAGAAGTATAAATAAAACAGCTTTATTTTAAGTCATTTATTCAAATGACATCATAACAATTAATACCAAAGTGCGGTAACCTTGCATTAACAATCAATTGATATTTTTTTTACCGTCAGTCATGAAGAACAACTTTACAAAAACATTCACCATTCTCACCGATGACTTGAGTTCTAAATAAAGTAGGACTCAAATGCAATGCAAGTACGTACAGTT
The DNA here is from genome assembly GCA_905147285.1 of Hypena proboscidalis. Taxonomy (NCBI): domain Eukaryota; kingdom Metazoa; phylum Arthropoda; class Insecta; order Lepidoptera; family Erebidae; genus Hypena; species Hypena proboscidalis. The sequence goes on from LR990147.1 coordinate 8,605,599, forward strand.
TTGAATATCCGATACACACACAAATTTCATCTAATATCGATGCTTTAGTATCGCACTATACATACAGAATCTTGTGGCATAAACAGAAACTAATTTTCAGTGACAATCCCAGGCGGATTAGGTTTCGAGTTCTTTGTGGTTTCTTTTGTAATTTGAAGTTACGAAGCCTCTTATATATAGTGTGATTCACAGCTTAATCGGAGCATCGAGAAAATATTGAATATCAGTTACATTGTTCTCATACTTTTTGCCGACATTTTCTAAGCAATATTTTACAGCAGTAATTCACTTGACCCTCACCTCACTCAATCGCTAATTATATAAAATTACTCACAGCATTCATTAGCTAATTAACTTATCTTAATATCACAATTTAAGGATACGAAGCACAATAATTATCTATTTGCCATCGGCTGGTATGAAGTAGTGACTGCTTTCAAAAGGCACTCGCACTATTTCGTTTTGAGGAGTGAAGTATACAGGATTTTGTTGCACATAATTTGTCTTATGGTGAGGTTGCACTGGGGTATACTTGTATACGGCTCTGGCGGTGGCGTGGTATGGATACGTATCAAAGTCATGAGATGCCACGGGTTGGTAGTGAACAACAGGTGGCTGTGTCACTGGAGGCGCTTCGGCTGGTTCCTCGCTGACGACAGCCTTGAATCCATGCTTGGCATCCGCTGTATACTCCACAGTCCGCTTCGTGCCGTCAGGTCCCACCACAGTATAAGCTCCAGTAACTACATCCCCTTGCCGCACTTCATGTTGACTCTTGCTGTCTCCCGTCGTAGGGTCCTGAACATCGTAAGAGTACTTATAGTCATTCGGCGAAGGAGGTGGATCTCTCACTATGATGCTGAAGGCTGCAGGCACAGCACAGAGAAGCAGCGATATCTTTGACAAACAATAGACGTTTAGTTTTATTGCGCAGTAATAAGAACAATAAGGTCTGAACTTGAAGCGCAAACAAAGTAACACCAATTAAAGTAAGTTATGCTACAATTACGTCATCAACAATTAGATTAGAACAAATAATACATTTTAATTAAATGATATTTACCCTTAGCATGTTGCTGACGAGTTGAACAATAGGGTGCAAAAGAAATAGTACGGACGCGCGCCGGCCGCGGGTCGTATTTATAGAAGCTTGCGTTCACTCGAACGTTCCTTATTAGCAACAGGCGCTCTTAGCTCACTAGCAGTTGTCGTAATTAGAGCCTTATTACCTAATTGTTACGCTGTTCGCGGTTATTATAATATTATAACATATATTATGCAGATTTCTTGAATTACTCAACGATATCGCAAGTATGAATTTCATAGTTTCATATTGTTTAACCTATTAGCGCATCGTAATCGAAGGCATCTCTACGTAAGTAAATATGTGTGTAGGGTATAGGTTTCCTATTTTCTAGGCACCCTATTTCTTTATTTTAAAATTAGCATTCGTCTTCATACTTTTACTATAAATAAAAACCGGCCAAGTGCGTGTCGGGCCACGCGCAGTAGGCTTCCGTAGCTAGTCGTAACAACATATTTCGACTTAAAAGGGATTTACTATCTGTATTAAACAAGTATCATCTTCATACAAGTCATTACTTTCAAAGGTTTTTGTAATTTGCACGAATTATTCTAAGTAACTGCATTTTACACTTTGGACCCCAATTACTCTAGAACTAATTAAGTTAAAGTAACCAGATAAATGGCGTCCTTCAGAAAGGAAATGTTTGTAGTACACGAAACCAGCTAGCACGTATGACGAGATGTATGAATGTTGAGGAAGCGAAAGAAGTATGTAAGGAGCGAAGCACATGGCGTTCCAACGTCTCTGCCTACCCCCGTGGGATAAAGGCGTGATTTTATATTATGTATTATGTATGTTTATTTATGTTTCAAGAATTTTGAACGAAATATTCTGAGTAACTGCATCTGACATTTCGGACCCCTATTCCTCTTGAACTAATGAAGTGAACTTATCGCTATAGTTTTCCTTTAAAGTTCATAACATGTACTACCGACACAATTTTTTTCGGATTTTGGGATCCAGTAGTTTAGCTTTTAGAGGGCGGGACGCTCTACTCGAACAAAAATTTGCTCTTTAAAGTTAATTATCTCGCAAACGGATCTCTAAATCAAAAAACTGTCTTAGCAACCCCTGAACGTTTTTAAAAGTCCTATCTAACAATACCCCACACTATGGGGTAGGCGACAAAAAAAAAACATCCCTACTTTACATGTAGGGGAGCTACCCGAAAAAAAAATATTTTTCCAAATTTTATTCTACGAATTTCTTTGTATAGTTAACATACATGTTTATGCAAAATTTCAGTTTTCTAGCACCAACGGTTTCGTCGCTATGCCTCGGACAGACGGACGGACAGACGGACATGGCGAAACTATAAGGGTTCCTTGTAGGTACTACGGAACCCTAAAAATTAAGAGATTCTATGGTAGTATCACAAATTACTTGAGCTTGTGGTACTTCAATGAACTTGTAAATTGAAGTATACATTTTTTCACTGTTATTAGTTTCGCTGTTAGCCTTACGTTTTGGTACTCGTAAAAGATGTACCACTTTATTTATTGGGCACAACTTGACTAATTTAGTTACTGACTAACCTTCGCATTGCACTACCTACATTATGAGCCCAACTAGACACGGAGCCTGTATGATTCCATGCTGCATTGCATTTATACAAATGTATTTTTTTATGCTCTACCAATGCCGATTTAGCAAACAAGTTTACCTGATTATAAGTGGTGTGCATGGTGGGGCATCCATAGGGCAAACTTAGGGGCTATTATTGAAAAACCAGATTCTAGACCTGGTCAATCTTAATTTTTATCGGTTAATAAAAGTATCAGCAAAATTTTGCTGAACAAATTGATTGTACTTAATGTTCTATTTGTTCTAAAAATGAGATTTTTCACTTTTCGTTAAACATGTTTTAACCCGTGGAAATAAACGCTGACGACAGTGACCACGTCCAGAATCTGTTTACAATAAAGGTCACATATATCGACACCCAATATGAATAACATTGTAACTTGAGTTACACGTTTGTACAACTCTAAGTTATCTGAATTAAGCAAGAACAGAGCTTTATTTCTGTCCTTGAACCGTATTTCTATAACGTTAAGAACTACTTATGTGAAATGGATTAATTTCATTGTAATTCGAAATCTACACTGTTTCTATTGAAGTATACTCGTAAATAAAGTTACAATACACAAAAGTTTGTTTAACAAGGATTTCTTTGTGATAAACTCATTGCAAATTGACATACAATGTTATCCATTTTACACAAAAAAGCTTTCAAATGTATTTATAACTTCATTGAAAAGCACTGTAACGGTAGTTACAATGCTTTTCATTTTAATAATGCTTAAAATCTGTACATTGTAAGATTGCAAAAATGATACTTGCAGTGGTTTAATCAAAACGGCATCTAAACCATCTGAAAGAGCAATTAAAATTAATATAATGAATCTCACAATAGTACAGATGAACTTAAGCCTGCAGTTGCAAATAAATAATAAACTTTGCAAAAAAATTAAAATGGCTGTATTGAAAACCATGTCATACTGAGTTACAATGTTATTCATATTGGGTGTCGATATGTCGCATTCCCTGAACAATTGATAAAAATACAAGATGGTTTGGCTGTAACACTGGTTTTCGGCCAGTTGCGAATCTCATGGCAATGGTGATTTTAATCCTCATATCTCAAAGCTATATTTGCCCATGATCTTGATTGAAGCCTCTGATTGATGCATTAAAATTAATATCTCATAAAGGTGCTCTCAGACCACGGGCATTGGTCTATAATGTAACATTACGATTTTAAGCATTACGATAAAAACTGCCTACTTAACTGACGAGAATTCACCCGTAATCATACGGTGTTATTACACCTAAATCGATCGCCATCGATCGATGCATCTGACGTGAAAACGTTACAGATTCGAATATTACACCAGTGTGTGAGGAGACATGAGCATTGCGAGGGATTACAAACCTGTTATGATCCAATTCGATATTTCAAATCTTATTACTTACCCTATATATACTATACTTACCCGCTCAATGACTCGCTGTGCAACAACTTTCACGCCTAAATAATATATTTAAAGTGTCACTTCCTGCGACTGAACACTGTTTGCTAAAATACAGGCTTCTGCCTAGTTTAGTAAACAGTACCAATACCTTTAGATATGTACATATGTAATAGAATAGCGTCAAATAACAATAGAAGTGAAAATATGTATTTACTTTTCTTGTGTCAAATAAACATTATTTTATTTTTTATTATTTTATTCGTAAACATGTTAGGGAGTTCAATAACTCCCTTACATGTTTACGAATAAAATAGTAATAACTACCTTATAAGTTTTCGAATACAATTTTTTATTTCGAATCGTATTATTACAGGTTGCGCAGTTGTAATCATTCGTAATACTCATGTCTCCTCCCACACTGGCATAATATTCGAATCTGTAACGTTACATTACAATATTTACAATCGAATGCTCCCGGTCTGGGAGCACCTTAAACCATACGTTGTATTCATTTCCCTGATGAGTTTGTCTGACGAGGCCGCGGTCGGATGCCAAAAACAAATTTCTACTAATGATAAGTGGAGTGGACAGTGAAGAATTGATGCTAGATCTTGATGAATGAGTCATTAGATTCATTCATCTGTTTTAGATGTTGATAATTGTTTTGGTTGTAAAGTAACTGAAATCATGTGAAGTGTAAAGCTGAGGATATTATAAGTATTTATATGGGATATCTACCCTTGTCTAAGGTTTATAAAACACAGGAAATAGTTTCTCTTACTTTATACGTTGGTTACAATGTCTAACAAAAGTCTATGTAACTGGTAACACTATCCTCGTACAATCTGAGTGGGTAAGGACTTATATTACGTATTTACCTACTACCTTACAAATATTGGTATATCCGGATCCAATACGGAAAACCACTAATGATGACTAGCTTACAAGTTTTTTTGTTTAAACGCGATAATCTCGAACAAGAAGTTAAGTTTAAGGTAGGCCATTTCTAAAAGACTAGAGACTATAATTATAACACCTCGCCACTGCAACCTTTTACCTGAGTAAAACCATAAGAAGTAGTTATATAGTGTGTATTTTTATACATAGGTTAGAGAATTACTTCTATTAGCTCACTAAACTACTTAAATATTTTTAATTAAATTGATAAAAACGTGACAAGTTCCTAAGAATAAAGATATGAAAAAAAACCTTTTTTATAGCAATACATCAAAACCAAATGCTATAAAAGTTCAAGGTAACCTTTTAATGATTTATTTTATGAAAAGATAAAGGCAAATAACTGAAACCTATTCACTTTATTATTATCTGAATTGAATTGGAACTAACCGTGAGACCTTACTTTCACTCGGCTATAAATGTGTCAACAGTGGTTGGAACCTACGTTCATCTATGTATAATACCTATATATAAGTATATATGTAGATAGAACCGACGTATAGCATAGAATCTCACGACACGATTGGAACACCATGCCATACCTATAATATATATATTTTTTTAAGATTTGACGAAGTAAGTGATACTGATACAACATTATAATCAACTTTTCTATCATAAATAAATAAATAAATATTTATTTCACAACTCACACACAACGCCATCTAGTCCCAAACTAAGCAGAGCTTGTATTATGGGTACTAGAATGACTGATACTAATACATATATACTTTTCTTTTGTAAATACATACTTATTATAACATAGAAACTCCCAGACTAAGACAAACCCCCATGTTCATGCACACAAAGATTTGTCTTAAGTGGGAATCGAACCCACGACCTCGGCGTCGCAGGCAGGTACACTACCCACTCCGCCATCCGGTCGTCCTTCTTCATACTTCTCGTCATACTTCTGCAAATAAAGATTCATTCATTAATACCTTTCAGGTAGGCTCCTCTCCAAGCGTTAGTCTTCAGATGTAGACTCTTATCGGCATTTTTGGCAATATTCATGAATTAAATAGTTGCCACGTACCACCTTGAGAAAACAATCTATGACGTAATTTTAAAAGATAATAAAACATTGTCATAAAATAATATCCTTGCTGCCTTGTGTTGTCTGCATGTCCGGATATATGAATTATATTGTCATTTTATATTTAGCTTTTATCATGGCCGCTTGATTGCTGATCAACTATTGTTTTAAGATAGAAGCTTTATACGTGACTTTGCTCGTCTATTTGTAGAAAAATAATGAAAGCACTAAACTCTTTCAAATATGACATTGTACTTGCGATCAAAACGTTGCGTTGTAAGCTCATATCGGCCACATTTACCTAATACTACCTCATTAATCCTTACTAATATTATAAAGGCGAAAGTTTGTAAGTATGGATGTATGGATGTATGGATGTTTGTTACTCTTTCACGCCAAAACTACCGGGTCGATTTCGATGAAATTTTGCACACATGTAGCTTATAGTCTGGATTAACATATAGGCTACTTTTAATTGACATACCACGCGGGCGAAGCCGCGGGCGGAAGCTTGTAACACATAAGATTTAGCTTAGCGCTACCTTTAACTTATTTCGTTCAGAATAGGTAAAAGTACAAAAGATTCAAGTTAACAGAGCCGTTGACAGAACCATCCATCCGCCAACGAATTGAGCATCAACCGTTGAAAAAATCAGTAAAATGAATCATCGCTTACTTAATCATTAGTCAGTATTTTGAGGAAAGGCCACTTCATTTCTTCTCATCTCAAGTCGCTGAAACAATAAGGCGGCCTTTTACATCGAGGATAGTCTGTCTTTTTCCTTAAGTTTTCACAGAACACGCTTGACTAGAATCTTAAATAGAAGAACTCTGTTAATTGTAAAGCAGAGGCTGTTATAATCATTTATAGGGGATATCTACCATTGTCTAGATAATGGTAGGGATCCTCCAAACAAACTTATATTGGATAATTCATTATATATATAGCTTTTATCTTGCCAATATGATTGCTGATTTACTATTGTTTTAATATTGAAGCTCTATACGTGACGTTACTCGTCGAAACCACCACCGTCATACCTTCTTGCTGCCGCTAATGTGTTCCGGTTTTATTGGTGACATTAGATCCTCGAAATAATTATTGTTTATTTATACCTACAATATTTTCCGGATTGGTGATGTTCATGCGCTGTAATTAATAAAACTTCGTGCCATTTTATTCATATTATAAGTCATCAAAAGAAAATTCTGGAAACCAATTCGACCTCATCCATTTAAGGCAATTGCTACAGTACAAGTTATTTACAAAAGCATTTGTTATTATTGAGCGTTGTCTGTCTGTAGGTGTAATGCATTGAACAAGGCCTGCAACGACAATGAGTCCGAGTTACATAAAGGACTCTGATTGAACGTGCAGATATTTCATTATCAGCTGTTCGGGGCAGACAATGAGACGCATAAACAACCCACTCTCGTATATCTTGAACATAATAATTGTTATGTGTTCTCGTAGACCCCAATTAAAATGAACCTTTACTGCTTATAATACCATTAACTTAAGATGTACGAGCCAATCTTTGGATCATACATGGTCAAATTAGATGGTTTTCTTCTACCTCTAACGTCAGTATGCATCATTATATCCGAGACCTGAACGTGGTCTCCGAAACCAGGAGTGTCATATAAAGTTAATGGTCATGCATACGTGGATAAACAGTGGCAAGTATAGCTGATTCCGATTACCAATTGATATGCCAAATTCACCGCAATGTCTACTCGGCACTTCGGCCCTTGGCAAAAAAAAAAAAAAAAACTTCACTTCAACAAATCCAATCCAATAAACTACATTTTATTATAGTCCATCCTAAGATTGCCTGGAAGAGATCGCGTGAGAGAGGCCGCCCCTTGTACGTTATAGTTTTAGGTACCTATTTCTTTGTATATTTGTTACAAATGTGCAAATAAAGTTTTCTCTATCTATCTATCTAAAATAATAAATCCAATACAAAGTTATAAATGTCGCAACTACTAATTAATATAATTTATAATCATATATATAAGGACATTATTATGTTGAATTTCATTTGTAAACACCACTACGCACCTTACCTGTGTGCGCAATTAACCGTGCGATTATTTTAATTGCTAAAATGTCATTGCAGACCAAGGTGATGGGATCTCACAGTGGAATCCCATAATGGGCACTTTAATATAAATCTTTCAAAACTTTTAACACTTTGGCAAAAATATGCGAAAGTATTTTAAATAATTACACAATATAACTCTTCACATATTATGTCGTATTTAATAAATGTATCTTTTTAAGTGTAGGTTTTGCTTCTACAGTTATTTTGATTTAGATTGTTTTAGTGATATTCAGTGCCAGACATTAAACGACACATCTTTCCTTAAAATATAACTGTAATTTTATAAAATTGGATATATTGTATACAAAATACAGTCTAGTTTATAAGGCTTTTTCTCAGTACAAGGAGCGGTATCGGTGTGGTAACAATATGTTTTTTTTTAAAGCGACGTCATCACTAGGAATAACTCCTGTGTCGCGGGGGTGTTCACAGACATATATTGAACACACAAGAAGCACACCCAGAGTCAGAACAAATCACTGTGGATCGCACAAAGATTTGTCTCGTGTGGGGTCGAACCCACAACACCAGCGCAGTAGAAAGCGGCAAGGCGCCAACCGTGCACTCTTCATTCATAGATATTATATACCAATTCTGGTTATATTAATTGAATTAACTATTTTAATAAGAATATTTCACTGCACCGATACCGCGTCGAATAATGTGGCAACTACGTAACTGTTTCTCTAGTATGCCTTTTCTACCTCCGTGTCCAGTAAATAGGTACGTATCAAGCAAGTTGAAAATACGTTAATAACTTCCTTAACATGGCATTTTTTTTAAGACATTCTAAAACAATAGTTAATTAAGATCCGAGATTAGTTGCTATAATCTTTTCAAATGAATGAATGGAGATGATAGAGATTTTAATATTATTAAAACCTCCGCGCGACGTCTAGCACGCGAATAATAGCCCAGTTGAAGAATCTACGTACTAGATTCGAAACTAGTCGGCATATCCCGGCTAAAGTAACGTGAGTAACCCGTTTTCTCACTGATAGAGATTTTGTTAGCGAGCTCGAGAGGAAACTCCTCAGGAGCTCGGTCTAAGTCAAAGCGGCCTGATCGGTATTGCAGGTTAAGTAACGTTTGCCGCGGTCGGCCTCTGCATGGATGATCAATGCAACGCAACGAGTTCTCCTTCGCACCTCAAGAGAGCACTCGTTTAGTCGTCCTTGATCCCGGTTGTCAATGGAACATCTAAAGCAGTCGTTACGGGTAGTAAGAGACCAGAAAGTCTCTTCTTCTTCTTCTTTCGTATCAGTGGCTTTATATTGTTATACAGTTTTTGCCCAAAAAGCAGCAACGTCCACTCCTTCTTTTTTAGCTTGCATAAGATCTTGACGCGTACACGTGGCAGGAGACAACGGGCATGATAGCAGGTGAACCATATTTTGTGTAGGGAACTCGCACTCACAATTGATGGTATTTGTTTGTGTAAATCCCCACTTAACCAGGTTCTCCCTACAGCGGCCAACTTGTGTCCGGAGACTGTTAAGGGACTTCCAAATTGGCCACTCTAGCCCGCTACCAGGTCTTTTTGTTAGAAAGTCTCGAACAAAAAGAGAATCGTCTCGCCCCGTACAGGATTGCGGAGATCCAATGGCTGTCGCTCGACGTTTAATACAGATATTCAGCTGAATCCATTAGACTAGAAGCTGACTTCTTTGTAATTGGTAATAGGCTTTGTGAAAGATGTCTAGAACTCCGTACACATATAGTACAATAGACATAATATACCTAGTAGGTAACAAGGATTAGTCACGCTAGGAAGTTGCACAAACGCTGTCTCGTGTCAAGGGCAACCATATAATATAAACAATAAAAAAGAAACTACAAATACATATAGGTAAATGTGTAAAAAGCAAATGCATGCTTTACAAATCTCATAGTGGATTAAGTCAATTCCAAAATGGGATGCTGATTGAGTTATCAATAAACGGTTCTTTCTCAATGTTGTAGATGTTAAATCAATATCATTTATTTATTTATTTACTTAAACATATGTACAACATTACAGTTTTAAACCAAGACGTTATACATAGAAGAGAAAAAAAAAACACACACACATAAAATAATATATCATTCAATCAGCAAGCAATTTTATTGGTTTTTATTGTTTTTAGTAGCCTACCCGAGTGACGTACACAACGATTTCCTACGTCCGGCGCACCCTGGGCAATTCGCGAATTCTCCAAAGCGAATTGGCTAATCCTTTCACCGCGATGAATCGACACGACGAAGAAGAAGAAGTTAATTATGTATTTGTTTGTTTTTGATTCGGTGGTCTAGTGGTTAGTGTATGCGCCTCTCACCGCGAGGTTTCGGGTTCGATTTCTGGGTCGGTCAGTAGTGTTAAAGATTTTTTCGTCAGGAAATTCTAAAGCAGCTAGGAGTTTGATTTGTGCGCGGTGGATGGCGATAGGCTCATCCCCTATCCCATGGGACCTGAACATAACAGATGAAGTGTGGGTGTTATAAATTTGCCACACCCTTCTGGTTTATAGGGATAGGTGTGATGTTATATTGTTATGTTAGGTTATGTTATAGAAATAGGTAGGTCGAAAATTACATAAAATTTATCTTTTCAACTAATACATAAAGCTAGACTCGTAATTTATATGCTAAATCTAGTCAATAATTAACTATTAACTTATATTTACGAGGTTCACCGTTTTTTTTTATGAAATTACAATACGTTACAAGCAGCTTACGGAAACACGTAGATCTCTCATGAAAAAAACATCAACGCGCTCCGTTTGAAGACCTTTACAATTAGTCACCGGATAATATGTAAAGTTTACATATTACACGGTGACTATTTGCATAAATTGTTGCCAAAAAGCGAATATCTACGAATTCTATTTTTTACTTCATACAACGTGTATAACTGGACTTGTAGCCCGCCAGATGGTAAACCACTTACCAACTACAGCCCTTGGACATCAACAATCCACAAAAGCAGATTGCTTTGAATCATCTGAGGAATACGGTGTTATGCCTCATATGCCAGCAATTTTAGTGCTTGATTTCGCCACCAAATCGGAACACAGTAATGCAAACACTATTTTTTGGCGGATGCAATGGTTGTTTCGCCCTGAAACTCGTTTACAAGAGCTCTACCACCATCAATTATTTCTAAAAATATAATTAACATTTAGATATGCGACATTTGCAATGAAAGAAGAAAGGCCTTCGGTGCAAGGACCTTGATGGCCGATAGTTAGACAGGTACTGGTTTGTGACATTTATTAGAGCCAGTTCCAAACGCAGGTCACCACTCATTTTTGTCAAGTACCGGTCTAGATTAAGAAACAGCTGACTGCTGCGTTACAAATATGTTTATCAGAAGTTCAACTCTGCTTGTACCTTGAACACCGTTTTTGTTTAATGCAAGAAAGCGCTTCTTCGACGTGTCGATGACTGAGTCAAATTTTATTTTGACTTGCCATCGTGGTGAAAGGATTAGCCAATTCACTTTGGACAACTCGCGAATAACCCAGGGTGCACCGGACGTAGGGAATCGTTGTGTACGTCACTCGGGGAGGCTCCTTTCATGCATCCCCGCAAGAAAGCGCTGATGCGTGTGATACCTTTACATAAACAAAGTACCTAAATCCGTCAAGAATGTTCGAGCTTAAAGTAAGTAGTAAGAAATTAAAAATTCTTTGACGACGCTCCATATGCCACAAATACCTTGGTCGGCCAGTGTTATTGCTGTAGTGGCTACAAACTAAAACAAACATACATGTTTTGTATTTCCCCTTTATAATTAAGTGCATTTTCCGTAGGCATAAATATTACTTATGCGTCTTAAAGTTAATCTAGAAGTTTATCGGCTTATCTATATGTCTGTCTGGATAAAAAGACATACTATCTACAAGTGCTAACATACAAAGCAAATCAAATGAGAACAGAAAAAAACTGTTCTCGATTGATTCGCATAGGTTTTGGTTGTTGCGCTTTATGTAGAGCGGTTCTTCTGTTCAGCAATATTTACAGTACCTAAAGTCAAATGTGTCTGCGACATGCGCTCGCGCACATAATAGCCGGGCGCGGCTGACACACATTCACATACGCCATTATTTAAATGGTTTTACGCACTTAGTGCTTCACTTAATATAAAGAGAGTGAGTTATGTGGATGAGCTGATGATGGAAGGTCAACTCCTCAATGGTTAGGAGTTAAAGGATAATTCTTTCACTACTCTCTCAGATCAACTTCTTTCTTCCTACCACCTGTATGCTGATGATCTTCAGCTCTATTCCCAGGCAACACTCGATCAGTTCACGGAAGCTGTCAATAAAGTTAACACTGATCTGAGCACTATTTGTGATTGGAGTAAGGCCCATGGATTACAAATTAATCCAACGAAAACTCAAGTAATTGCTGTGGGTAGTCCCAGGATGATACCAAAAGTAAATTGGCAACAAATTCCGCTCGTGTCATGTAATGGTGTCGACATTCCGTATAGCGAAACAGTGAAAGATCTGGGGATTTTCATTGACAAAACTCTCACCTGGGGCCCCCAGCTGAAGTCGTTGAGTCGCAAACTATTTGCCGCTGTTGGATCTCTGCGTAGACTGAGTAACGTCCTGCCTATTTCTACGAAAACTGCGTTATCTCAATCACTCCTTCTCCCCATCCTTGATTTTGCCGATGCCAGCTATCTTGATCTCAATGAAGACCAACTCGACAAACTTGAGCGCCTTCAAAATGTCTGTATAAGGTTTATATTTGGACTACGCAAATATGACCATGTTTCTATATTTCGCACTAAACTCAAGTGGTTACCAATTCGGCTTCGCCGGAATGCACATATTCTATCGTTACTTTATAACATTCTTTTTAATCCTTCGACTCCTTCACATCTAAAACAACGCTTTCTTTTTCTAAATGACACGCACACGAGATTCCTACGTTCTTCAGGGAATTTGAGATTAAAAATGCCGGAACATTCTACCAGGTTTACCGACAAATCATTTACGGTGCAAGCTGTAAGACTCTGGAATGAGTTACCGGTGTCAATAAGAAGTGCCAAAACACAATCAACTTTTAAATCTTTAGTGAAGGAACATTATCTCACTTTATAAAATTTCATACTTGTTTATGCTGCTTTCATCTCACTCCTCAATCTTTCATTATTAATATACCGTCTTCTGTCCCTAAACATAATAAAGGTATTTATGTATATTTATATATATGTAGGTATATATATTTGTACTTTTATTGTATTTATGTATTTATATGTAGCCCTTGCATGTAATTAGTATGTTTTATTTTTTATAATATTTTATTGTACCTATAGTTAGGTACACTAATATTTATTTGTTAGAAGTAGTTTTTTAATGTATTTATTCCTTTCTTCTTCATTCAAACTTCATGCTAGTACACCTTTTACTTCCCTTTCGTGTCTCTTTCATACTTTTCCATCCAATGGTTGTCTGTAAGAGATTGCCTTTGCAGCGATAAGACCGCCATTTGTACTTTTGTTATCTACATATTCTTCTGTATTATTTTTCCTTGGTGTGCAATAAAGCTTATTATTATTATTATTACTGTACACATATTCAGACTGCTAGTTATGATTTCAAGTGAGCTGTTGGAACGGAGATATTTCAAAGGTGGTCCCATTGTCAGCATGTCATGATCTGATGATGGGACCCCAGAGAAATCGGGGGCAACCCTCATATTTTATTAATCGAGCCCAAGATTTACGCTTGGTCGCAACAATTTTATGTGGTTGAGCTGATGATGGAAGGTCAACTCCTCAATAGTTAGGAGTTAAAGGATAATTCTTTCACTACTGTACGCATATTCCTGCTGCTAGTTATTGTGTAAAATGAGCTGATGATGGAAGGTCGTGACCCTCAATAGTCAGGAGAAAGGATTTAATTCTTGTTTATTATAAATAAGTTTTCCGTCTCAAGTAACCATCGTCTCCTCATTCGAGAAACATTCTTGCTCGGTGTACCCATCACTTAAAATCGTAAAATAAAATAATTTTTAACAAAAAAAAAAACCGACTTCAAAAAGTAGGTTAACTAAAAAGCAAAAAATAAATTTACTTCGCACAAAATAATACGTTTTTTCATATAATTAAATAGAAATTATTAAATAATTATTTTATAATTCTGAAGTCGGTGCCAAGTAAACAATTAATAACTCTGTATAGATAATATCAATCGTTCTAACAACATTTTTCTAACTGAATATTAGTTATATTTCTGTGGTAAGTACCAATACTGGGCGACCGCGCACTAGAACAACTACGCCTCCCTTTTTGTGTGAACTGTAATTTGATATTGTAGAAAGGTTGTTTTTACTTGGCACCGACTTCAGAATTATAAAATAATTATTTAATAATTTCTATTTAATTATATGAAAAAACGTATTATTTTGTGCGAAGTAAATTTATTTTTTGCTTTTTAGTTAACCTACTTTTTGAAGTCGGTTTTTTTTTTGTTATTTTTATCGAATTATTACATTGTCATCGATCTTTGACAGGTGTGCAAAATTTTACATTTTATACATTCATACATACATACATACAGGTGAAGCTAATATTAAGCGTGTTAAAAATACCACAGCTTTTGATTTTTTCATGCCAAGAGATATGCTGATGACTTTCACCTTGTAAATTATAAATAAATGTTGCTAATGAGACTTGAGGCGATTGTAGTCATATCATGAGATCGGTATCCAAATTAACTCCACGGTTTTTTTTTTTCTTTTTTTTTTTTTGCAGATACTAATTACTAGTATTCTTGTTAAACATCTCCATAGCTACGATTGTAAGACCTGCCTGCCTCATCCATTGCGCCACAGCCCCTGTAAACTTTTTATTTATTTTATCTATTTTATTTAATAAGTTTGTATTTTTCTTTTAGTATATAGTTAGGTATTTATTTAGTTTTCACGAGTATAATATAATGTAATGAGGTAGACCTAAATGATGTAATAGTAAATTTACTTGATCAAATTGAAACTAGATGTTAGATTCCTCTTATTTATTACCTTAGCTTTAACACATCAATTAACAATACTCTACAATAACATAAATAACACACAACATAATACGGTTCAGGTACCTTTAGGCTTAGCTCGTTTAGATCTATCTAGGTCACGCATAATACATCCTGTTCCACATTACTGGACACAAACGCTTATCAAATACACATATGGTAGACTTGTGATTGTAATGTTATATAACCATTTATGGCAAGAATTAAATGCTCGATTGATTTGCTCGTATATTAAATGTAAGCTGACACTTTGCTCGAAATACTGGTCTAGATGGTGTTTGGACTAATATAACTTAGTCGTACTGATGGGATTACACCTTCGTGTGTCCATTGAAATTAATGGAAATCATAATTTATATAAATCAATCTTATTTTAGCGTGACGCAATTAATCTAGATATGTGCGTAGTTTCAGGAATCGAAAGTCTACTTTTTATCAGGCAACCAAGATCTATCTAAACAAGCAATATATCACGGTTTTCTATGAAAAACAGACAGAGGGCGCTGTTATAATACAAAAAGAGAAAGCACAGACTAGTTTGGACAGAAATTTCAGTAGTTGCCCTATCTGCCACTTTCATAGAAACTACAATATGTGTTTGGGACTAGTGATACAAAGCATGGCCAACGGGGGCCACGGCCTTGACTACGGCGCCTCCGAGTGGTTCTTTGTGCACGACAGCGTTGAAACCGTTGTGGGGGTCAGCGGTGTACTCCACGATACGACGAGTGCCATCAGGCTCCACCAAAGAGTATGAACCCTGCACTACGTCGCCGTTTCGGGTTTCTTGTTGGTTCTTTGAGTCACCTGTGGAAAACAACGAAAGTTTAGTCCAAGAATCTTCTTATTAAATTTTGTCCTGTCTACCATATTTTTCGAAACTATTTCAAATTAAACTTAAGGAATGGATATGAAGTAGGAACCTTAAACTTTATTTACAAGTACCAAATAAAGCTTTACAAACAATATTCGCCAGAATGTAAAAAATATATTCCATAATAAAAATTTAACATTTAAAAGGTAATATTTAATAATTCTACACTACAATTCTTTGCACAAAATAGCCAGTTTACTTATTATTAAAAAGGAAAAATCTTTTATTTCAATAAAAATCGAGTGTAACAATAATTGATTGGAGTCTCCTTTTAAGCTAAAAAAGCCTGTGGTAGAAGACTCCGCTTATTCGTGGCTATACAGTTTTATTACAAAATAAGTTATAGATTAACAAATATGTTAATATAAATAAGTAAAAATAATAATTAATTTGTTAATCTATAACTTATTTTGTATTTATTTAGTAAATAAATAAATTTTATTTATTTACTAAATCATATGTATGTATTATCTTTGTCTATTATCAGATTATAACTGCCATGGTAGAAACACATCTAGCAATACTATAAAATTTAAATCATTGCCTACATTCAACCATCAGCCAATCAAAATGAACAAAAAGCTTACCAGTAATAGCATCCTGAATGTCATAAGCGTAGGAGTACTGAGGATTGGGGTCGTACTCATCCACGGGGGCGACCCTCGAGACGGCTCCTACCAGAGGTGCCGCGAGGCCATGTGCGTATGCTGGCCTGGCCACCGCGTACGGAGAAGCGTAGCCCAAAGGACGGGCGTACCCTAGGGGTGCAGCTACAGGAACCACGCCTCCAGCCGCTCCTCTGCACACCGTCAGGATTGCTACTGCGATTATGACCTGAGAAAATAATGTCTTGGTAAGGTAATCTATACGCCAGCTATCAAAAAGTACAAATAAATTCATATCTGCCTGCCTATATATGTACGTACATACATAAAGTAAAGAACAGAAATGCTAATATAAAATAGAGTGCTTTCGTGTTTTTTCAACTAAAATTGTTGAATAGAAAAATATATCATCCAAATTTTTCAGAGCTCTTATCTGGACAGATTCCTTTTTTTTCTATTTGGACTGACAGGACCATCTGTCCACTATTCAAAGAAAGGCTTTCTTTATAGTTCTGTGTAAATTTTAAAGTGTACTCAGAAAATAAATAAAAAATAATTCAATTTATGGTTCCTTAATAATAGTTTACTGATATGCCCATACCTTCATGTTGCTTGAGTACCTTCGGTGGCTCTGGCCGTAGTGAACATTGAAGGGTGCTCCGTCTAGGCTTTTATACCGACCAGACTTGCACTGCTTAATGCACCCGCCTAGAAAAACATCACTCTGTCACGGCCGGCCCTATACCCTTTACAATACCGGTTTCTTAATAATACGATTATATTTCGAACTAATAAAGCCCAGGATCACCGAAAATATTTCAAATATTCTTAATATCTATCTTTATACTTTTGTGTTGGCTGTGAAACGTTCCCTTTATTAGCATCAGGGACGTTTATAACTAAGTGGTTATACTGAATTTCAGAATTGCCGATGTATGACCTGACAGCAACCTGTATCGGCTTTATAGAGCTTTTTGTATACAGGCTTTAGGGTGCACCTCTGTGTTCCATAAATGTCATAGATGTGCTGGGGACCCTTGTTTAACTGGGCCGATCTAGATCAGCCTGATTATATAATGATGAAAAGCCGGTATCTTTTCGTGGCCGTACTTATGGCTGCAATTATTTCACGAAATTTAAGTCTTTACATGCCCACAACTACACGCCCGACATTGACAAATTATCATAATTAGCCTGACCATTTATAACCCTTACGAAGCAACGACATTGCCATTATAATTCTGATTGCCATATCATCCGTATACGCCTCATTAATTCTTCACAAATGAGCATTGTTAATACAATTTGCCCTGAAGAATGTTTATCCTGAAATGAGTTTGAATACCACCTCCTTTTAGTTTTTGTTTCGTTATTCCAGTATGTGATATGCAAGGAGGTAGTATAACTTACGTACTTTTTGGGTCACAGCTGCAAGCACGTTATCATTGCATGTGTGATAGTGGTCGCACAAGCCGAGATAATTCATGTCATAATGGCCGAGCCTTTTACGGACAGGTTGTCTAACGTTTTATTGATTAATGTTATGCATTTTTATGTATGCATGAACCTAATTACTAATAGAAATAAATGCTTCTTCTTTGTTTTAGTAATATGGTAGAATTTAATGGCTATATGTTTAAAATCATCGAGTTTTTGTGAACGAGCGCTAGATAGCCTTACACTATCCGGCATATCTGTCTGTACTAAAGACTTCGATCCTGCGAATTTTTCAGGGTTGATATCCTGGGATCGAGTTTTCTAGTCCGAACTTAATTTACTTCCAAACAGTACTTCAGTGAGTACTACATAACATAGCGTAACATCACGCCTATTTACCTAGAAGAGTGCGGCAGTTCATCTGTCTGATGTGATAAAGGCTGAGCGCCTATCGCCATCTACCGGACATCATCCCAATTCCGTGCTGTTATTGATATTTTCCTGAGCGAATAATACGAAAATAACAGATTTGCACGACCCAGGAATCGAACACGAGACATCGCGGTGAACAGTACGCAAATTGTACCGCTTGACCAACGAGGAAGTCGTTAGTCATACATCATACAGTATCTAAGTTCTATTCTATGTATAATAATATGTATATTAATCATGTCAATAAAATAGAAAGAGTTGAATTTTTGAGCCACTTCTCCTTTATGTAATGTGGGGATGGATTTTTTTTAGTCGTGTGTCACATAGTGAGGTTTTGTTAGATATGTCTTTTGTTGCAAAGACGTAGAGACCGTTGGCGAGAAAATTAACTTTGAAGCGCTAATTTTTCTTGAGTAGAGCGTTCCTCCACCCCCATCACCTCTTAAAGCTAAACTAAAATCTATAAACAATCATGGTGGTAGTCATGAAAATGAATATGTAATGAACTTTCAGGAAAAACTTTAGTGGCTACGTTAACTTTATTAGTTCAAGAATTATAGGGGTCCAAATAATAAAATGCAGTTACTTGGGATAGTTCGTACATAATACAAAAACATTTGAAAATAATAAGAATAAGATTTATTTTCCAGAATATGGTGGTTTACAGGTGTTAAAGATTTTTCAGCATATTCTGTCATATTAGGCGTGCAAATATTAGGTAAGTTTACTAAACATAAAAATACACAACATTATCAAAACATAAAATTATGATACACAATAACAAATTCATAATAAAATTAAATGTCTTGTATGAAGTTGTTAGGTACCTACTTGTTTAATTCGGATAGAAAACCCCTTTTAAGTCCAAATATGTTGGCACGACTAGCTACGGAACCCTATAGTGCGTGGCCCGACACGCACTTGGCCGGTTTTTTTCAACCACATGTGACGCCTAATATAAATATTCTTTTTCTCGGTTTCAAGTTATATTAGGCGTTCTAACGTTCGTCGGTACCATTTTCGTCATCGTAAGCATTAAATATATTGGCAAGAGGAAGCTGGGTATCACGCTATGCTCCTCTGTGCTATTTGCTGTACTGGCCTCAGCATATAATTATGCTGATTGACATTTGGATGACATTGTCTTCTCTTATGACCACAAGACTTACCCAAAAGTGAAGAGTGTGGTTCCTTTGATCTACGGCCCAACTATCTTCAATGCTGTTAATGTTGCCTAGATTATACTTTGAGAAGTGTTCCCGTTCAGGTGAGCACCCCTCTAACTAAACTTTCAAAGTAATTGTACCGTCTTACGAACAGGAGATAGTTATGAGTTATAAATCGAATTGCGCCCACAAAAACTTTCGAGAAGATTAAGCGTCGATAAAAGCAAGTGATTATGTGATTTAATTTTTAAACATAAATTTTGCAAAGTGGACATTCTGCAAAAGAGACATTTTGCGAAGTGGACATTATGCGAAAGAGACATTTTGCGAAAGAGACATTCTGAGAAAAGGACATTTTGCGACGAGTGGACATTTTGAGAAGCGGACATTTTGCGTCGGAGCCGACTATATGGCTCCGACGCAAAATGTCCACTTCTCAAAATGCTACCGATACTTAAAAATCTATTTTTTACTTAGAGCATAGAAGATGGTAAGTATACCTAGTTATATTTATAAAGGTTACATATTTGTTGACTTCATAACAGTAAGTTGAGTAAGTATAGGTACTGTTTGCAAGTAGGTAATTTAGGTACGATTCGGTTTTAAACTACTATCCAACTCAATACGGGTGATATTGAATCGTAGTCTCTATCGTTA
Organism: Hypena proboscidalis; assembly: GCA_905147285.1. Classification (NCBI taxonomy): domain Eukaryota; kingdom Metazoa; phylum Arthropoda; class Insecta; order Lepidoptera; family Erebidae; genus Hypena; species Hypena proboscidalis. The sequence continues at coordinate 8,625,958 of LR990147.1, forward strand.
ACATTTTTTGTAGACAACAAACATGATTGATGATTGCTATTTTATTTCAGCAGTGACACACACAAAGTTTTAAAATATATAGTTAAATTTCGTGGTAAAAAAAGTACCTTTGACCAGTATATTGCAACGTTTGAGTTTACTTACTCTTTCTTTACAAACAACACACCACCTTTAACCTTATATTTATTGGGTTTAACCCTTAACCTTTATGACTAGCTTGGGGCACGCGCCGCTTGAAACACCAGGTCATGTCGCTCTAGATATATCATTCAATATTAAATTTGATCATAAATTTTATCTTATATGACGTCGAATAAGCGCAAAAGCAATATGATTAAATTAAGAGTACAGAGTTTAACTAGCAATAGCAACATCCACAAAAAAACATTAGATTTCGACCTCTTTTTGCCAGCTAAGTAAACTTTTTCTTTGGACAACGCCATCTATGAGCTGGCCTTAACATTAATAATAAAATACGGCCTTCTAGAGTTGCCAATGAAATATAGAGTTTTATATGATATTAAATATTTTGAACAAATTGCTTATTTTAAAATCCCAAGTACTTGTTAGTGTTAGACTAATTAGGTTTTTAATTTATAATGATTACGAGCCGTAATATTGTTGTTTGCTAAACGAAAATTAAAGACTTTTTCGATAATCCGTTCAGAAATGAAAGTAATTCTAGGTAACTTTCGAATTTGACTATAGCAACATAGCATATCTGTTTATGAAAGGAGACGTCACTTTTGACTTTCTGTATTTCTTTTTTCATGAATGTGTAAAATCTAGCAAACACAGTGCTTTGTTATGTATTTATAATATACGGAATTGATTTTTTTAACTAGTGATAAGTACAATGGCAGATTTTGATGCAATATATCCTGACGAGATAGAAATCGAGGAGAATATAGAAGAGACACATGTGACGCTTGTGCCTGATCCGATCGTGGTTCGTGGAGCTGGTAACATGACAGTGTAAGGATTCCTTTGTAGCTTCTGTTTATTACCAACAGCTGATAGTTCTTTGTCGCCTAGAAATCCCAACCAAGTTAACGTTAAAACTCTTATGCCATCCAAAGTAATGTGAAAAGTTATTCTTAATTCTTTGTCATTCGAGCAGTGGCATTGAGAGACTATTTCTTTATGCATAATGTTGACGAGGCGCCAAATAACAATTTGCTGTACATTCGGCTCTCCATTTAAACTTGTTTGGTATACAATTTTGTCATTGTGTGTTAAGGAAACTACAAAAACAAATAACATAATAAACCTTTTTTATATTCTATTTTAAAAATAAGACCTATTTTCTTTTCTATTCCTAGTAAATAGGTTCTATTATGTTCATAACTTTTCATTCTATTTGCAAAATAAAACCTTAATCTTTAGAAACTCAGTGAAATAATAAATTCTGCCATGACCTTCTTTTAATAAGAGAGTTTTTCTGTAATATCAATCATGCCAGTGACATTGTTGCAGTACTGCAGCTTAATTTAATAACTGAGATAGTCATTGGCACTATCACTATCACTGCTCCAATTTGATAATCAGTTTGAAGATCCCCTTTTTAATATGCCTATTCAGTCTACAGACTTTGCACAAATTAATTGGCCATTTCATCTTCCAGATAACATAATATTAGGTGAGATTAAAATGCATTACATATAGAATCTTCTTTTAAATACTGTATTTAGGTGAATAGAGTGATAATATTCTTATTATATTCTTTACTCTTAGGCAGTCTCTATCACAGAATATAAACTATGTTAAAATGTGTCTGACACAGAGGCAAAACAAATACTCGCAGACTATTTGTATGTTCTTGTTGCTAAAAAGATATTGAAGTTCAATTAAAATCTTATTTCAAACATTTTATGCTTATCTAGTTTGTAATATGTTTTCACCTGTATACAAAAAGCAATCAATAGATTGATTACTAACAAGATTCTATCAAAAAGTATAGTTTATATTTTAGATTAAAGTCTTTCTTTTTTTAAGTCAACTGGTGAATCAGTCTGTCAGCCAGGACAAAGAGCATTAAGTGCTTACGCAGATAAAGAAAACCATTACTTGTTTATTCTTAGTCAACATTGTTTGTGAGTTAAAGGCAATGTTTATGTTGTGTGAAATTTATGTCTTACTGTTCAATTATCTGCTCACTTGCATTCCTGATTTATTGTTTTGTTATGCTGCTATTGTTTTTGGTTGTCTGAATCAAAATTTCAGATTCCTAAAAATAAAAACTATGGTTAAAATTTTTTTTTTATTAAAATGTTAACAAAACACATGTCAAATAGGACCTTTGGATCTTTTTATATTTACCAGAAACTGGAATCATTTAAATTGAACTATTTTGTACTTATAATATGTATTCTTTTATTTTTATATTTATATTTATTCTTATTATGTGAATGCAGTAAATAGCTATATTAAATAATACAGAATATTATTTACAAACATAAACACGTAAAGCAAAATTAGGTATCTTGGCTACTGTGTGTACTACAAGAAGTACTAGATGAGGATACAGGATAAATTGGACGTATTAAAACGAAAACGTTCCAACCCACAACATGTCCAAAAATGAGTTAGCTACACCAATGAGGTCAGTGAGCATGGTTCTTTCATATATCGAAAAGGTTCTACGATATCTTGCTTGAAGGGGTAAAAGTAACGATAGGGTTCCAACTCATACATATGAACGGTCTGAATTTAAAAAACACAAAAGTGTTCCAACCTGTTTGAAACCATTTTGACATATTTGTTTTCTATGGCGTGGCTTTTCTTTTTTTTTCCCTAAAATGAACTAAGTTACTTGAAACGTTTTTGTTCAATTATATTTTTGATATTGTTTACATTATAACTATCACGAAAATGATCTAAGCAGTTTGGAACACTTTTGAGAAATACATGTAATTAATAAAAGCATTTCACAAAAACGTTTCAAGTAGACTGGAACGTTTTAGAGAAATACATTTTAAAAGGCACCCCTTTAAGGCTAAATTCACAAAAACGTTCTAAAAAGCAAGGAATGTTTTTGTGAAATTTATTTCTGCTCTAGGTTAAATGGACGTATTAAAATGAAAACGTTCCAACCCACACGACATTCAAATTGAGTAATCTTAATTTTAAGTTGAAAAGAGTAATGTTCAGTAACAGACCAATATTTCGCAAATCTGGTAATGAGAGTCGTTAATAGGTTTTTTTTTCTCTATTTTAAGTAATTAAACACTTACTTATTTACATCACATCATCAGATAATTGGTAAAATAAGCCATAGAACGTTTTTAATTAATTGCATTTTGCTTCAGGCAGTTACAGAATGATTTTCTCAAAAGTGTTCCAAATATTTGAATAGCAGAAATAAAAGGTTTGCCTTGTCATTTAACATGAATATTTTACTAAAAATTATAAACTTACTCGATCCTAACCTTTCACAATTTCAACTTCTTGCTAATAGTAAAAAGTCTGTTTAAATAGTCGATTTAAACAGAGTTTTCACTTTAATAGATACCTACAAGAGGTGAAACATGCATTATTGTTACGTATTTTAATATCGTGGATAAGGATTATAGCCAAAATAAATCAAAAACAATCATAATCAGCCATAATTTTTTAATATTGTGCAAAAATAAACGAAAAAAACTTCTACAAAAATGAAAAAACTTCTACAAAAATGAAAAAACTTCAACAAAAATGAAAAAACTTCTACAAAAATGAAAAAACTTCTACTAAAATGAAAAAAACTTCAACAAAAATTAAAAAACTTCTACAAAAATTAAAAAACTTCTACAAAAATTAAAAAACTTCTACAAAAATGAAAAACAAAACACTTAAAATTGCAAACAAGTAACAAAATTTAGTCCTCATCTGAATTTTCAACTTCAAAATCGGGAGTTGTGCCTAATCCATCTACATCATCTAGGACGTTAACATTTCCTTTGAAGTTTTTATAAAAATGTAAGCAATCTCTTGGAATGAAGGGGTACAACGATCTCAGATCATCCAATTTTACTTGGGCGATCTCTTTTCCATTGGGATATAGCGGACACAACAAACTTTCGTTTATAGGTAAGACTTTGCCCTTCATCTTTTTTTCAATACTTATTTCTTCTGAACCTTCTGCAGTTTTGATAAATAACGAGTGTAGTTTTTCTTTTCTCAATAATATTTCTTTAATTTTCAACCAATTTATTTTATTTTTGTCAACAGAAACTTTTCTATTCACGATGTTTTTCTCTAATTTTTGTGTCCCCAAAAAATGCTGAGTTTCCATCTTCTTTACTATTAGAGCACTATTGTACCCCTTCATTCCAAGAGATTGCTTACATTTTTATAAAAACCTCAAAGGAAATGTTAACGTCCTAGATGATGTAGATGGATTAGGCACAACTCCTGATTTTGAAGTTGAAAATTCAGATGAGGACTAAAATTTTGTTACTTGTTTGCAATTTTAAGTGTTTTGTTTTTCATTTTTGTAGAAGTTTTTTAATTTTTGTAGAAGTTTTTTAATTTTTGTAGAAGTTATTTAATTTTTGTTGAAGTTTTTTTCATTTTAGTAGAAGTTTTTTCATTTTTGTAGAAGTTTTTTCATTTTTGTTGAAGTTTTTTCATTTTTGTAGAAGTTTTTTCATTTTTGTAGAAGTTTTTTTTCGTTTATTTTTGCACAATATTCAAAAATTATGGCTGATTATGATTGTGTTTGATTTATTTTGGCTATAATCCTTATCCACGATATTAAAATACGTAACAATAATGCATGTTTCACCTCTTGTAGGTATCTATTAAAGTGAAAACTCTGTTTAAATCGACTATTTAAACAGACTTTTTACTATTAGCAAGAAGTTGAAATTGTGAAAGGTTAGGATCGAGTAAGTTTATAATTTTTAGTAAAATATTCATGTTAAATGACAAGGCAAACCTTTTATTTCTGCTATTCAAATATTTGGAACACTTTTGAGAAAATCATTCTGTAACTGCCTGAAGCAAAATGCAATTAATTAAAAACGTTCTATGGCTTATTTTACCAATTATCTGATGATGTGATGTAAATAAGTAAGTGTTTAATTACTTAAAATAGAGAAAAAAAAAACCTATTAACGACTCTCATTACCAGATTTGCGAAATATTGGTCTGTTACTGAACATTACTCTTTTCAACTTAAAATTAAGATTACTCAATTTGAATGTCGTGTGGGTTGGAACGTTTTCATTTTAATACGTCCAATTAATATAAAATATTTTCGAGTGCATTAAAATTAGGGCAATGAATCCAATAACTGATAACTCATGTTTTCATGTGGCTTTGTATTTAAGTATGATTATTTTTAACTAGCTGCCCCGCGCGGCTTCGCCCTCGATAAAATTTTGCCCTCGAAAATATTTTAGAAGTATCCTATGTCCTTCGCCCGGTTCTAAGCTACCTCCCCACCAATTTTCAGCCAAATCGGTTCAGGGGTCATTCTACTTTTTAGTGCAGGTTTTTGTGTCCCCCAGACAAAAAAATGTCGATCTGCCATTTTCTTAATGAAATAAAAAAAAATTGCGCAACACATGAAACTTCCGTAATATTTCCTTAACTTCTGTTAACATTTATATTTGAATATTTTGCCTATTTTAAGATAATTAAGGGTAACATAGTGGCATTTTATGGTAACATAGTTGATTTCCATAGTATTAAAAAGTGTCCCCGACCCAATACGCGGACTATCCTAACCAAAAAAAGTATTCTTCTTACAGTGTAGCCCTATGCTTCAAAAATTTATTAAGTTTATTTAATATGTTTGCGTTTTTTATGTAGGCCTCATATATTTTTAAAAGCTATATTTTTTTTCAAAATAATTACTTTAGTTTTGTCCCTAAGGAAGAAGCGCAATACGATACTACTATGTTACTGGTATTTTCTCAAAAAAAACGTTAGAAAAACTGTACCGTCACTGGTCGGCTCAATTGGGTAGGTTGGGCATTACAAGAGCGGGGTGGAGGGGAATAGCAGTAAGCTGCGTGCCGCGACTCAGTCGCCGCCATGTTGAGAATCAAGACGCGTGTGTTTATTTGGTGTGCACTTTGTTACCCGGCGAAAAGGTAAGTTTCAGAACTTTTACGTTATGTTTTGACTATTGATACGTGGCATTTATGTCACTGAATTGTATTCTATTGTTGGATTTGCAAATTATATGGTCATTTCGTAAATATCAGGTAGCATCATGTTATTTTACAACTGTGTTACCACCCACTTTGTTACTCCGCTGTGGTAACGCAGTTGTAAAAATGGTAACGCAGTTGTAAGTATACTATGTCACTGATTTTTTCTAATTTTATTTAAGTTGATTTGTTCGTTTTGACCCACAGGTTTATATGTCTGCAACCAAAAGAATATGCTCCAGTCAATGATTTGGTAATTCAGGATGTACAACCAACTGCAATCGAATCTCCACTTGATGAGCTGACTGTTAATATCATAAAAAAACCACGTCAATCGCTGTTTCATCAAATTTACTCCTCGGACACCGACAGCAGTGACGACATACCTTTCTGCGTTTAGAGATATTTCCAACAATAATAACCACAATGTACCCAGTACTTCAAAACAATGTGTCGAACTACTTCAGAAAGAAAATCTGCATCCCAGTAAAATCTTTCCCGGAACTTATGTGTTATTGAAAATACAAGGTAGAAAACAAATTTATACATACTTGGCTTCAGCATTGAGTGAGGTGGGTGAAGATGGATACATACAATGTATGTTTTACAGAGGTGTAAATGATACTGGCAAACTTTTTAAAGCGGTTAAAACAGACATTAGTTGTGAACCTTATGATAACATTGTTGAAGTGGTTTCTGCACCGAAAATGGTATGGTTAAAGGGAAACGCGAATACTACGAATTCCCTAATCCTCTGGAAGTGTTTGAACAATGACTGCAATTATTAATTAATTTTTAAGTAATCCAACCTGCATAAGTGCTGTGATTTTGGTAAAACGGATATAATAGTAGGATTAAATTATTATCTTCAACCTTTGTAGTAACTAATAGAAAGATTTGCTATTTTTGTAGAGAAGAGAATTGTCTATTGAAACAACTTTGTTACTGTTGCACAACTGTGTTACCATTATGTCCCTATTTCTAAGTATAGGTTTTTCAATTTGAGTTGTACAATTTGCATACTAAGCTACATTACAGATATATCAGATGCAAGATAATATTTTTTAATATCAATATTAAATACGTTGTTAAGATATTTTTACATTATATACATTTTATGTCAAAAATTTGTAAACAAAAGTGCACAACGGTAACATAGTTGTCATTTAATGTGATTTATAAGACTTAATTAATGATAATTTCTTATTATAGTTATCTAAGAGAAAGATTTATGTTCCTAAAATACGTTTTGTTAATTGTTTGTTTGTAATGAGTGACTGAAGCTGCTCAATAAAAATATTTAGATTGGTAACAAAGTGGTTTGATTTTTCTACCTTGGTCTGCAAAACCTTCATTTTCAGAAAGAAATATGTACAAACTTCGCTGCTGGCAGTTAATTTCAATTGTCTGGATATAATTACGCATAAAAACGGTTAATTTACTTCATTTATCTCTAATGATAAAAATTTTAAAACCCATTTTTAGCAGTGCAAAAACCTGCGCTAAAAAGTAGAATGACCCTCAGCCGTTCTTGAGCTATAAATGGTGTAACTAACACGACTTTCTTTTATATATATAGATAATTTGTTATCACCTATAATATGATAGTTGTAGTCTATTCTGTAGTTTGATTTTTATTTCCAGAGACTAATTTGAAAGCAAGAACAATGCCCAGCAGTCATTAATCTATGGTTCTTGCTGTCAAATTAGTATCCGAGCGGTTTTCAAAAAAAATGGCCCGTTACGCAACCGGAACCTCAATTTTGAAAGCATTAATGTACTATATAACATTATGAACATGACGTTACGAAATCACATTTATTAACAACAAAACCTATTTAAAACTTAAAATAACTTACATTCGTTAAATCTTGTTGTCTAAAATATTCTTAAAATACTTCGTGCAATGGAAAATAAGAAGTTTTCATTTCGAAATAACATTTTAACATATAAAAAGTACAGTACTTACGGGAACACAATTTTAGTCCGAGGTCACGTCGCAACAGAAAGTAACAATTTTAACAACTGTAGGTACTTAAGAGCGTGTATTCCTTTTCAAGATGTAACTGTCAATTTTTGTAGTTTTTTGGGAATATTTCGTAAAAACTGAATAAAAGTATGATTTTATTTAACTAACTTTTTAGAATGTGGGCTTTAAAAGGTAAATATGACAATTACATTTAATAACTAAAGCATACTTTTCTATTTTATCAGTTAAAAGAGTATTAACTGTTAAGTTGATAAATTACAAAATTATGCTGTATTTACGAATGAAATTGTTATATTTACCTTTCAAAACTTGCATTCTAAAAAGTTAGTTGAATAAAATCATACTTTCATTCAGTTTTTACGAATTATTCCCAAAACACTACAAGAATTGACAGTTACATTTTGAAAAGGAATACACGCTCTTAAAAACTGGCACCGAAAATGATTTGAAACTGTCAAAAAAGTGTTGCTAGACCAAGAAAATGCTCTGTAATTTAGTATTTTTTTCGTAAAGTGTAAAAAATTACCGTTACGTAATGGGAATTCCGGTATACCGGGAATCCGTGGACAAGTTTAAAATTACAATATCTGTATAATTTTGTTTTAGTCGAATTAAAACTGTTAATTAATATGTTAACAAACACTAAACTTATAAAAATAAATAAAATATTTTTTCGACGAATTTGACGAATACATTTTAGACCAATTCAAAGCTAGCAAGGTATGTATGGGACATCGTAAAAATAGGGGGTCCCACGTTACATTTGTTTAAATTATTAAAATTCTGTACATTTTTCAATATATTTATGTATTAGAATATACTTCTATTTCAATATTTTATCTTTTGACATAGCACATGTTGCATTAACAAATGTAAAAATGTAATTACTGAAGTTTGTAATCCTTGGACATGACAATTCCACATGGGTCAAATTTTTTGAAAAACGCTCATCCGAGGTTAAAAAATGAACTATAGCTATGTAATCCAGTCTATATCTTGGAGTTATGAATAGCAAGGAGACTTTATGCTGAACTATTTAAAATCTTTAGCAACAACACTGCAAATCATAACATTTTCCCATAAATGCATATTCTGACATCAGTGGTATCAGACAGTGGCTCACTAAGTAAACATAATGATGCACCATAAATTTGATTGCTATCATTATCATTACTCATTGTATATAATGTCAATACACATATCTGACTATCTCAAAAACATTTAATAATATACATTTTAAATAACACTCCATTCTACATGTAATTATATGCAATATCAATTTTATTGGTGAATGTGCAATAAACCGTTTTTTAAACAAAGGGCTAACATTTTATTGCCAGATCTTGTTATACATGTTTAATGGTATTTCAAATGATTGCCTTTTCAGTGCTGACATATGCACTTTAATACTGAACCAAACCCAGTGAACATACATTTTTTTATTGTTTTTATGATGGCTTACAGTCTAATAGCAATCTGTTAATAGTAATATACATAATTTGAAAAAAAATGGTATTAAAAGCCTTCACAATTAAATACACATTTAGCCTGTGCATACAAAATAAAAAAACAAAATGAAGGGCAAGAAAGATGACAATATAACGCGATTAACACTCACTTTTCATTTCTGTCCCGCACAAAATTGTGTGTTTAGTTTTGTCCTTAAATTTCTTTTTAGTCCCTATTCCACATGTCACGATGGGTATGGAGGACAAGGCTACTTGGAAGTCCAACTATTTCACCAAGATCATCGTCAACACTCACAAGGGTCTGTGCCTAGCTTACTTAGGTTGAAGGAATATATGACAGTCTTGAAAGCCTCATTATATTAATTACTGGTGCAGAAGCACACCATAATAAGCTTTATAGATGTTGTTGTAATGTTATCGGAGATCTCATTACAATCTTTGATTAAATAAACTCGAACTTCGTACTCTTAACTTATGTCAACTGTATTCTTAAAATGTGGTGGACCAAATACCTTTCAGGTCTCAAGGATTAGTCTTATTTTTTTTTTTTTTAAAACCCATGTTGTCCCACTGCTGAGCAAAGGTCTCCCCTATACACGACCACAATTCTCTGTTTGTATAGTATATACAATAGTCTGGTTCTTAAAAATTATCCATAGAACACCAGTCAGTAAATAAAATATTAAATTATATAGCTCTAAGAAATCACCTTCAATATGACTCAGTTGTGTATAAGCAATTTGAGGGCATGAATATAGCTTCATTAACTTGTATTCATTTCTTAAATAAGGCAATTCTCTACATTGTGATTGTGCTGTGGAAAACAAACCATTTATTATATATATAATGTTATACGATGATGAGCCGTGCTGTTGTGTACTTTGCAGTAAGAGATTTCATCTTCTTTCCATTCAGAAGTCTAGAGTAAAATATCTTTCTTTCTGTAGTTTAGATAACAAATTACTAACTATTTCTTAAATTGTGCTTTTATTGACCTAAACAACTGAACTGAATCAGATCAGATCTAAGTATTATGTCTAAGACAATGTCAGATTGTGTCTAGGTCTGATACTTATACTATGTTAGAGTTTTATACTGCAATCGATCGATCGTCAAACAGCGCAGTGGTGCAATCTTTTTGGCTCTTTTGGCGTCAAATGCATCAATCGACGACAATCGATTTCGGTGTAATAACTATAATATAATGAACTTTGAAATGGTTGCAAACATATGCAACCATTTCAAAGTTCATTGTTCCTAAAATTGATTTAAAAATCATAACAACTCATACCCGCATTTTTATTTAGGCGTTAAAATAGAATCTAAGGCACTCCACAACGCTATAACAATCAGCAATTGTTTCGTGGGCACACTGATGCTATCAACTGTCTGCTCAATTGTTTATTGTGACAATCATGCTTGATAACTATAAATACTTACGAAACTACGTACATTTACGTAACTTTTGTGACTCGGGAGTCTATTTGATTTAGTCACCACGTAGCTTGTTATTTTTTTAGTATTTTCCGCACACAGAATGTCAATTAAAGATATGCCCTTCTGTGGCGCGATCGGTACGTTTTTTATGTAAAAGTGTAATATACAGACTTACATTGATAATATTTGCATTCGCCCTTGTGTTCTGTCGATAAAAGTATTCGAGTCGTAGGCAGCACGAATAGAATGACACTTCTCTCGACACTCAGGCGGTACATACTGCTTTTCTGCGGGCCTTTTTAGGGACCGGTTCTAGTATACCTAACCAGTTGCTGAATATCTAGTGTAGGAGTGAAGCGTGTGTCTTTTGACCTCTACAAGACAGAATGTGTCTAAAGAGTAGGTCATCCTTGGAAAGAAGAAAGTAGCTACACTTACGTAATATCTCATTCACAACAGGTTCAGGCCGAGGCAGCTGTCTTGATGCTATGTCGAGCTGTGGTTTAAGTAGTAATATCTTTTATAAAAGTGCCTGACCTGTAGTATAACTTAGTCGCGTTTATTCTCATATTTTTCCATACAAAAATATGACAAAACCGCGACAAAATCTATCTTGCGCTCGTTTTGGTAGCCCCTGTGTATAACAAACTCATTAACCATACGTATAAATAAAAATCCCATTCCATTCCAGTTTCGGTCTAAGCAACCGTTTCAACGGCGATTTTCCATCGGGCCTGCAATCGCGGGTGGCCCCTGAGGAATACCAGGCGACAGTGGCTCGAATCAACAGTGTGTTAAAGAAAACCCTGCCCGTGAACGTCAAGTGGCTCTTCTGTGGGTGTGTGTGCTGCTGCTGCACGTTAGGATGCTCTCTCTGGCCTGTTATATGTCTTAGTAAACGGGTATGTATTATTTACTTACCTAACTATTATTAGAATATAAAAAACACCAGGCAACTGCAGCTCGAATCAACAGTGTGTTGATGAAAAGCCTGCCCGTCATAGTCCAGCGCCTCTTTAATAAGTGTTTGTGCTGGTGCTGCTTGTTAGGATACTCTCTCTGCCTTAGTAAACGAGATTTACTTAATGAATAGATATTTCTGTAGAACATTAAGATGACAGCTCGTATAAAGAATAAGCTCGAGAAGAAGAGTCGCATCTTGACGCCAAATTAATGTTTACACCGATTTTGTAGATACATTCCTAATACATAATATCTTTATAGCACATTGTAACGACATTTCTGCAGTTTTTGTGTATATCCATAGGTTATTATTAATTCTATCAAAAGCTTAGCTCGATTGTTATAGTCATAAATGCCCCGATTAGGGAACATGATACGATAAAATTGTCTCCTTGGTCGATTTGTGGAAACTATCCGATAACAATAATTTACGATGCGCTGTACTAGAGTACCAGGCAAACTATCTACATCCAATACTTGTATCGCATCGACCCAGAATGCCCTTATCACTGCGCTATCCTATTGCACACACATGCCGATCGTATGAATACCAGCTGACATAACACATACGCCGTACGTCAAAACATTTGCTATTCTGGGCATTCCGAGACATTCAGGAGACCTACATTTTGCCTACTCTGTATTTGCGAACGTCGTTTTACGATAATTATGTGGCTGTATTTAGACAGCAATAACCTGCGATTTGGTTTCAAGAATCTTTCCTTTCATTCGTGTAAAATGTTTTTTATTTATTCCTTTTCTGTGGATTACTTAAATACGTTTAAAAAAAATGCACGTTTTGCGTATTGGGGTTCGATCCCCACACGGAATATATCTTTGTGCAAAGATTTGTTCTGACTCTGGGTGTGGTTTGTGAACACCCCCGCGAAACATGAGTTATACGTAGTGCCTCGTTGTATTAAAAAAAAAAGATATTGACTATGGCCTAAAACCTTTGTAATACTTTTCCTACACGGTCAATAAAAATCTAAATATCGTTCATTTTTACTATAAAATATTGTAGTAGTTTCCTTTAAGTGAAATTGCCTTTTTACTACCAGGTACTTGATATTCAAAGTACTTTCCCTCTTTGATTCATACAACGTAGTCACTGCAATATTTAAATCATGTAAATCGACACAAATATATTGGCAGTAGAGTCCAAGTATTGTTTTCCCGTTTATATCCGCATAAAATTCCATAAAAAGGTAGCTTTACTATATCGATCTCATGTTGCTATGCTGATAAAATTAGATTCATGTTCCGAACAATAAAAAATGATAGCCAAGGCCTACAGCCGCATCTATAAGAGTAGGACAAATATTACAATACAGCACCTACTCATAAAATGATCCGTTTCGTCGGAGCTCGGTCACGATTCTCGCCTTATCCTTTTCTACGTATAATAATGGGCATTACAAAAATAATCATTTTATATTACAAACAGTATACAAATAAATTTTATAAGCAGTGACAGCTGAGTGGGAGTCCGTAGGACTGCTAAGTCAAAGGTCTCGGGTTCGAACCAGAAGCACACACCTCTGTCAATAATTCGTAAAGATTCGTCTTTTCAAAGATGTGTGTATTTGTCATATAAATTATCGCTCGCTAACGGTGAAGAAAACATCGTGAGGCAACCTGCATGCCTGAGCGTGCCTAAAAAGTGCTCGAGGGTAGTGTAAAGTCTACCAATCCGCACTCGGCCAGCGTAGTAGACTATGGCCTAACCCTTCTCATCATTAAAAGAGGCCCGATCCCAGCAGTGGGATTTGTACTAGATACAGGCCTTCTATATATATACAAATAACTTTAAAGAAGTTTAAAATTGTTGCCTTGTTATAAATACGAACGCTTTTTCCTCAACTTTTGAGCTTAGCATGTTTATAAGAATTATAAGTATATAAATAGAACTAATGTCGCTGCAATTTGTGAAGGAAAATAACCGGGGACAACAACATGCATGCTAGAACTGCTATAGGTATACGACATTTATAAGCATCGGGCTAGAAGCATAATTCACCTGAGAGTCACGGTCGCTACACAGCACACAGGCGCAGGCGGGCCGGGACATTTTTATGTTTCATTGCAGCGTCGCATCTCAGGGTGTTGATGTTGACTCAGATTGACGCTTCAATGGAACAAAAAGTATGCCCGACCCTGATAGCCAAAGAGCCAGTGGCCGCGCCCTTACTTAGTGACTTACGTAATTTTATAAAAGCTGAATGTTTCCCTGTTTGTGCCTCTAATACAGGTTAAAATGATCACCAAATATGTAATTTCGATCGTGGTGGTGTAGAGGATATTTAAAAATATGTCTGCCAATGTTGGGTGATGATTTCTACCATTACAAAGGTCAACATATCCAAAACTAAAGCTTTATAATATATTAAAACTTTTCAAACTTTTTTTCTATCCAAATTCCATATTTAGATTAGGTTAAACTCTATTACAGAGATAAACAGGAAAATGTTCAGCTTTTATTAAATGACGTAAATCGGGCGGCCACTGCCTCTTAGGTTTTAGAGCCCCCGCACACTGGCCACTTAGTGGCGGCCACGCTTCAGCCACTAGTGGCCGCCACAACCTGCGGACGCGTTTCTTCATACATTTTATATAGAATCGGCGCACACTGAGCGCTTGAGTGGCCGCGTCCGAGCCACAAGCTGCGAGAGTCGAGCGCGCTCGCTACTTGTGGCTGCGTTTTGTCGTTCGACTCGTGCGCATACACGGCCACAGTTGCCGGCTTCTTCCCACCCCTGCGCGCCGCTCCCCAATCCCGTCTCCCGGGTCTAGTCTTGTTGTAAGCTGCGTACTGAATGCACGTGCATGATGTCCACGGATCCGATTCCTCATTTTGATGTAGACGCTTTTATTTCCGATGTCGAAGAGCGACCCGCTATTTGGGATTTAAAGTCAGATTTGTATAGCGACAGGGGTAAGAAAACTGAAGCTTGGGAGGAATTGTGCCTAAAATTTATTCCAAATTTTAGTGAAAAAAATGTAGCGGAAAAAAACAAAGCAGGTAAGTTTTTGGACAATTTTATTTTACATTATTATTACTTATATATTTATTATATTTTATTATTTTGCCAAGGTACAGCTCCCTCGTTGCTAATAAAATAATCTTTCAATATATCTCTGGTGTTTAATGAACGACGAGATTGCACGTGGGCGTTATCGATATCGTGAAGTCCTGGTACAGTCAATGTATGATGGAAATTAAATCCATCTCTCTGACGAACAAAGTTGTGTAGTATACAACAGGCCTTCACGATGTCTTCGGCGAAATCTATTGACACATTCAATGGTCGATGTAGTATTCTCCACTTATTCACTAATATCCCAAAGGCACACTCGATATGACGCCTGGCTCGAGAAAGCCTATAGTTGAAAATTCTTTTTTCAATATTCAAGTGTTTTCCTGAATAAGGTCTCAACATGTGTTCTGCAAGACCAAAAGCTTCATCACCAACAAAACAGTAGTTTACAGGACCAGAACTACTAGAAATTGCTTTTGGTGCAGGTAAATTCAGGGATTGGTCTTCCAATTTTTTGAATAATTTCGATTCTTTATAGATAGTCGAATCTGAAGCTTTCCCATAAGAGCCGACATCAATAAATGTGAACTTATAATTCACGTCACAGATAGCTAGAAGTACGATGGAAAAATAGTGTTTATAATTATAATATAAGGATCCGCTATCTTGAGGCTTAATAATCCTTATATGTTTTCCATCAATTGCACCACAGCAATTTGGAAAGTTAGCATATTCTTCAAACCCCTTAGCTATTTTACTCCACATCTCTTCAGTTGGTTGTGGTACGCAGATATCTTGAAGTGATGCATAGATCAATTTACATGTTTCTTTTACAATCAATCTCGCAGTTGACGCACCACATCGATATACTAATTCAAAATCACCAAATGAACAACCAGTAGCAAGGTACCTGCAACAAAAAGAACAGATTAGAAACCTTTGATTATGTTATTTTTATGTTTCAGCATCCCAGTTGCAGCGAAAATGGAAAAGCCTTCGTGACTGTTTCAAAAGAGAACACTCTAAACAAATGAGCGTTAAAAGTGGATCTGCATCATCGAGTCGCAAGCCGTATATATATTATCAACAACTATCTTTTTTAAAAAACTTGGCTGACACACGACGTGATCCCAGCCCATTACCGAACGAGGTACACGATGCGACTGAGAGAAAAAGGCCAAAAAAGAACAAGACAAATAATGAAGACATTCAAGCAGAAACTGATATACTTGTTAGTATTTCAGAACAATTACAATCTCGTCATTCTAACAAGCATGAAGAAGACGCTGACCATAACTTTGCTTTGTCCTTGGTCCCGCACTTTAAACAAATACCCAATGAATTTAAATTGGATGCTCAAACCGATGTATTGATGGTACTAAAAAAATATAAACAGTATATGCGAACATCACAGAATCAACAACATGGATATTTCACATCATCATTTCAGGAACCACGCTCATACCATACTATGCAACCATCTACTTCGGGTTATCAACCGACTCCGCGTCCATCTGCTTTGGGATATCAATCGGCTTCGCGTCCACCTTCTGTGGGATATCAATCAAATTTTGAGCATGACTTTTCCGTTAGCTCGCCATCTGCATCTGATAATACTATGAATTCTGTTTTGTCAGATGATATAAATGAACATCTTTTTGACAACTGACTATGTAAAAGTAAATGTGTATTTGTTATAAAAACTGTATATCTGCGATATGTAACTTGATTTAGTTTGCGATTTTTCAATTCTCATTAATAAATAATTTCTATTTCAATTTGGCTTTTTTAATTGTTTGTTTTACGTTCTAGAATCCACGTGAGTCGCAAACTAATAGAAGCAAAATGATACGAATGAATGATACTTACCTTAAAGTTATAGCCAGCCTTTCTGTTGGAGAGATGCTTTTTCTCATGCGTGTATCTTGATGTTTGAGGTCATCGTGCAAAACGCTAAGTAATTCATTGAATGAGTTCACGCTCATTCTAAAATACTTGAAGAACTTATCTGGATAACATTTTAACTCTTCGAACAGCAATTTGTGCTGTCCATTTTTATTGCGTGATGTCAGAATTGGATGTACCCAGTGACGCCGATGAATTGGTCGTCGATGGTTCTGAATTCGGCGCCGTTTTCTACGTTTTAGAATAATAAGCAACAATAGCGAAATCAAGAGTGCGTCCATTCTTGGGCAACACACGTCTACCTCTGTCGAGATACTTGCAGCTAGTGTCTGACGCAAGTGGCAGCCACTGGTGGCTTGATGCGGCCACTAGTGGCTGCCACTGGTGGCGGCGTGTAGTGGTCTAGCCGAACTACTGGTGGTCGCGTTTAGTGGCGGCGACTGGTGGCCGTAATGTGCGAGGGCTCTTAGAGGCACAGCAAATGCAAATCAAATAACGCCTTTGAATACACGATGAATGGTCTTATCACGGCACTACTTTCTCTTTGATGTACAAACTTTCCTCTGTAATAATAAGTGATGTGTTATCATGAACATCAACAGCTTGTCAACGTCATTAGCAGGCTTGTTGAATATTGCATTATGATATTAGGATAATAATATCTTATATATAAAATACTCGTGGCACAATGTTAGTTACCTTACTCCTCCGAAACGGCTTTACTGATTTTTACCAAATTTTATATGCATATTCAGTAGGTCTGAGAATCGGCTACTATCTATTTTTCATACCCCTAAGTGACAAGGGTTGTTCACCCTAAATATTTTTTTTTAAATTTTTTGACAACATTTTTGTTTTTATTTTTCTATATTGTGGCATTAAATTACCCTTTTATCACCAACCCCTATTTTTTATAGCCATTTTAGTAACCTTAGCGCTTTTGACAATATGAACTTTTTGAACGTACCTTTATGGGGTTTGACATAACATCGTCACAGAGAATGAATGCATAGTTAAGACAGGACAACGTCAGTCGGGTCAGCTTGTTTAATATAAATTGCTTAAAGAAGGCTTATGTGGTACCTAATTCTAAGAAAGAATTAGGTACCACATAAGCCTTCTTTGCTTGCCAAATTGCTTGAGTAAAAAAATCTGACTAGCGCAAGTAATTGAGCAAGCAAAGATTGAGCGTGTAGTCGGCGAAACGATATGGCGAAGAGTACAAAACAAACGATATGCTGAACAAATATTTTTACCAGCGATGTATATTTAATGCACAAACTGTTATCGCAACAAGATTTAGCGTGTAGCCAAACCTTAAACCTTAAGAATGATATTATTGATTATTATATATTTTGGCCCTAGGTTTAGAACGACTCCTCATATCATAACATCACGCCTATATTACCCAGAAGGGTGTGGCTGAGGCGTACAACAGCTACACTTCACCTGTTATGTTTAGGTCACATGGGCGATGGGCTCTATAAAATAGTAAATTAGTCGTGTATGAACATTACAAAAAAAAAAAAAATTTTCATTCATTTTTTTTTAGAATATTTGTCTGCCTGTATGTTCGTACGCGCATCACGCAAAATCTACTACGTTATTTTCATTTGTGTAGTTAGTGGTCTAACTAAAATCTGGTATATAATGTTTACATTGTATTTTATTTTCAAGGGGGTAAATTAGGGGGTGTAAGTTTATATGGGAATGTTTATCAAATTGTCAGTAAATAGCATGCAATTATAATTTATATATCGAAGACTAAAAAACGTCCTATAAAACAATATTCGCTGCAGACGGAAATAATTTATACGCGGTACGATGTTTACTACGTTATTAACTTGCAATTAATTTATTTAATGTTTGTCGTGAATGTGTATACCTACAGAAATAAACACACCGGTATTTATATTAACAAATCACCGTGTAATGTTGTTTACTGCACAAATACTCGATTATAAATCATGCTGTATTTCTATTTGTAAATTTATAAGGCTTTGTTTTATTGAATTGATTTTATTGTAATAAAAGACGAAAAAAAATATTTTATATCAAAAATATTCTTGTTTCAACTGAAGATCTCTAGTGTATGTATTTGCATTTACATTATTTTCAAATTTGGAAATAATTGCCTGACTGTACTTAACAAAATCTAAAAATTATAGGAGTTGGGGACACAGGACAGTGTGTGTCCGGTCTATAGCTCCGAAGCTCTTAAACGGGTGAACTGATTTGGATGCGGTTTTCCATTAAGATAGTTTCCTTGTTCAACTCCTATTTTATGTGTACCTACTTGTCCTTTCCCAAATCATGAACTTAATCATGAAACTACTTTATACGTTGTATTCTGCACTTACATTCACGACTATACCTACTCCCACATACCGGTACAAAAGTATAATTAAAAAGTATTGCAACTCCAGACTCGCTTAGACAAGTTTTATTAATTAATTGATAGTTGAGATGCAATCCTCTTTGTTTATAGACACTGTCTGGCTTTGCAATTAGTGTGCTCTTAACAGTAATTGGTATTTAGGTCAAACTGAAGTGGATTAGGGTCACGATGACTTAGTTACGTAATATAACGTCATCACTTTATCATGGTTAGCCTTTTAAGAGCTTGTATCTATGTACGTAATAAATGCACTTTAACTTGCCTATGGTTATGTTGACATAACCAATTAGTAATTTAATCTAGGCAAATTAAAAAAATGTCACGTAGACGTTATCACACGCGTAAAAAAATCATTATCCCGCATATTTTACTGGTGGTAGAGCTCTTGTGAATGAGCTCGAGGGCGGCAGCACCACCGTCTCACCTTTAACCTGCCGCCAAATAGTAGTGCTTCCATTACTGTGTTCCGGTATGGTGGTGAGATCAAGCCCTGAAATTACTGGCACATGAGGCATAACAACGTAGTCCTCAGCTGCAGCGACGCATCTATAATCTGCTTTTGTGGATTGTTGATGGCCATGGGCTGTACTCCACTTACCATCAGGTGGACTACACGTTCGTTCGCTCGCTGGGCGTAGTATAAAAAAAACAAAATAAAAAAATATTGCTGAAAACGGCTTTTAAAATGCTATATCTGTGTTTGAAACGGTTATCCGTTTTAAATCAATTATATTATAGCAAGAGGTGACAAATCAATTGATATCGTCCCAGCTCTGGCACCAATCAATTATATTCCTTACAATAAAAAACCACTAGCTAGTCAATTTATAAGTAATCGTAAACAAATTCATTTTCACTCCGGTCTGATGTGAAAAAATCCCAATGAAGGCTATAATTTTTTGTCTCTCCACGTGGCGCTACTTTAAGTAAGGTCTAACAATGTTTGTTGACAGGCATTAATTTATCCCAACTATTGAGTTTATATTTTTTTATAGAGGCCAAGATGTGCTGTACTGTGCTGCTGTGACGGAAAAATCGCGAATGCCCCAACACTATTGGCTGGTCCGGGAATCGACCCCGAGACCTAACGGTGAGAGATTTTATGTATAAATTAACGTTTCCATTTTTAATTTCAGACGCAACACTCCCTCAACAAGCTACTGGAATGGGAAAACAGTCGACTATACAACAAGCTAGGCCTTCGCTGGCGGCTCACGAAGCAGCACTGCGACTCTTCCTCCATGATGGAATACGTACTTCTCATAGAGTTTATCCCTAAAATACCCATATACAGGCCTGATTAAACCCAGTTTAGATTAAACTAAAAACATTTGGACGGGTCACATCACTTTTTAAGTTATATGCCCTATGTTAATCACGCCTACTGTCAGGCTAAGACAAGTATTTGGGACTTTGGGTATAGATTTGAGACCAAAGATCACCTAACATTGACAGATATCATTCAATACTGACGGATGTTAGCACGTAAATGTTTTGTTAAATGTTAGGCAGATTTTGATTCGCAGGGGACACGTCTTTATCATGACATCGAGAACATTCTAGAGTATTAGGCTTCTAGTTTTCTCATGATGTTTCCAAAAAAGTTACTTAATTATTAGATACGCCCTTAAACTTCCCTTTCGTGTCTCTTTCTTACTCTCCATCCAATGGTTGTCTGTAAGAGATTGCCTTTGTTGCGATAAGACCGCCATTTGTACTATCTATTCTTCTTTTTTTCTGTATATTATTTTTCCTTGGTGTGCAATAAAGCTTTTATTATTATTATTATTATTATTATACGCACAAATTTGAAAAAACATCGCTGCGTACCGATGACCTATGATAGGCGCTATAGGTCTCCCACTAGGCTATTATTTTTTATGCGTTTCGATGCGATCCGTCCGAATGTGCAATAAACTTAACAATACTGTAAATATAACATTAATAATAAATTACGACGCATCTCGAGGATAATAACTTGCTTGGCCAAGCCAGAGGATCTTAAGTTTTATGATCAACTAGAAATCAAAATGAAAAATAATAAGTAACTGCCGGGCAAAGAATGGATGCAGCAATGGCGAATTGTATGGTAAAATTAGTTCGTATTTAAGTGTATTTTTATAACATTTGGGAACAAGGTAAAATTATCTCAAAATTCTAGAATTTGTAGTTAAGTTCTGCAATCAGTTTTGTCCGTCCAAAGCATCCAAGCTCTTTATTAAGATCTTATTTTGCTCTATGAATAATTTTCTCTCTTGTTTTTTTAACATCTTAATAGAGATGTATTATAAAGCCTTAAGAGTGTTATTGATGCATCTATTCTTTATCCGTACGAGGTTTATTAAGATCGAATCTCCTGCGATCCAAACACTCAATAAAATGAAGATTTTATTTAATTCTGATGAATATTAACAAAAATCCAGCGATTTGATTGGTTGTCAGAAATGTTTTGTCAGATGTTAGGGTCGCAGGTAACTTGGCTATATACATACATACATACATGAGCTGTGTAAAACTTCACACTTAGTATGCACATTTAGTGATGCAAGAAACTGAGTCGTTTAAGTGGTATAACAACGACTCGACTCATTTTCACGACTCAAGACTGGACTAGTATTTTAAGTTTTTAAGCTTTGAGTCAAAAAACTAAAACTCAAGACAACTGCTACGCAGTAAGCGTAGCAGTTGTTTAAGCTTTTTCTTATAAGACTTAAACGACTTGTTTAGTTTGTTTAGGCCCTAAACTCGGGAGCATTTTAGGTCTTGTGAAGTTTTTCTCACAGATCAACAATATCAATCTTATTTTGGAAGTGGGTTAAAACAAACTACACAAGGAGATTTTTATCGCATTTTAATCTAAGAGCTTCAGCTCTATTGAATACTAAGCACGGCTTGCACGATTTTTTAAAGAACTTATTATACGATTTAACGAATTAAACAGCTCGAGCGAGTTTAAGTCAATTTAAGGCGTGTGAGCTGTTCAAGGTTTTTAACCCAATGAGTTCTTTAGTAAAATGAATGACTGAGTCTAATTACTAAAGACTTGCAACTGGAGTCTTTTTTTTTAGACTCCATTCAAAAATGAGCCGAGTCTTTGTTAAACGACTGAGTTTTTTGCATCACTATGCACATTTCTGTATAATGAAGATGATATAAACGACCGATCAGCGAATAACGATGGAGGTGACTCGCAAATATTTCTTGCCAAGCTAAAAATACGGCTGATATACAAGTATTAGATTGCGGTCCAATCGTTGAAATACACGGATTTTAGTTCCAACTTGAAAATTAAGTGGCTTAGAGCATTTGGCTGTAAGAGGATCCAACCAATCACCCAGTAGACATCGCATGCCCTGGATTATTTTTACTAATATTGTAAATGCCGGTGTCACTCTATCAAAATTTTTACAGCTAAACCACTGCTAATTTTGATGAAATTTGGTATAGAATATAATTAGTTGTAAGCATGGCATAGCACATAGGCTATTTTATACCAACACACTAAGCGAGCACAACCGCGGACGGCAGCTAGAACTTCATATTAAAAAAATATTATTATCCTGTTCATTTTGGAACCCCCTGCTCTGTGATGCGGTGTCTACTGGTTGGTGGTCGATGGTCCATGGTTGAAGGCATGTCGTTCCCGGCATTTGCTGTAATTGTAAATAAATGAACGGTACATATTAAATGGACAAATAAGAGGTACTGTTAATGCTTTATGTGTATAGATGTCGCGTTATGAATATCGCTTAGAAGCAAATGTTATCGCAGTGTGTATTTATTTTTTGATGTTTAGCGCTTTCGGGAGCTGCAAAATTAATTATTATCCCAATTCTGATGTATTAAGTATGTATATAAGTATGTAATTTGTAGAACAACGGGTTCTATACATTGAGTACTGTACTTATTGTTTATGCTTACAAAGTGTAGAGCAGATTCTATACTTTTGTCCGCTGCTTTAAGTAAATGTTATTCTGCTTATGATGTATCATGAGTAAATGAGTACTTTAGTTGGTTATTTCGAAAATAATATAAAATCTGATATCACCTTATGTAACAAGTATTTATACTTAAAATAAGTACTGTAATATTAGTAACTTCATGGAAACATGTAATATTTGCATACCAAACCAAATGAAATGCCACTTCTGATGTCAAAAGTATCAATACATACTGACATTAAGTATCGTAGATCGGCCATTTCTAAGCCCAAGCCACAGACGCTACTTAGCGACTAGCTAAAGCGTAATTCCAATACCACGTCCGAACGTAGATAATCGCCAAAAGGGGATGCAACATGGAAGCAGTTGAAAAATTGTTGATCACCACCCCTTAAAGTAGCTTGTTGTTGTCTGAGACCATTATACATAAAAAGATGACACTTTTCTGAACCTCTGAGATGTTGTATATCAAAACTCGAATCAATACAATTGTACGTCTGAAACAACCCGCCAACTTAGATCTTGTAACATTGCTTCAGATACCTTATAATATCTGAATGTTTATGTTATTATTACATCTGCTATAATATTATATATTTTACAAAAAGTACTTATGGATAAATAAGGGATCGCTGAATATCAACCTCCAAAGTGTCCAGTTATTGGATCTTTGAATCCTACACAGATTAGCGGAACGACATACGGTACTGCAAGATGTTTGCAATAAGATAAAATTATAACTAGAAGTTTCGGAGAAAAGCAAAACATACTTATTTGTTGCAGTATCTGCGACAATTGAAATGTAAATTTTATTTAGGGCAATATTTTTTAATAATATGTTATTCGTCAACGCCTTACTACCGTATAGTGCCGTCAATGTGCGAAGGGCCCGTATGTAACAAAATTAAACTAGTACATGCCGAAGCTCTCTAAAAACAACAGTTACTTAAAATATTTTTTTGTATGGACTTGCTAGATATTGTTAAATTTCTAAAGATTGACATGTATGGTAAATCTATCCATAATATATCGTATTCAGACCTACAAAAACTCTTGGTCAATTGGCCTTGCATCATTAACATACTAAAAAAATCACACATAGATAATATTTGGATCATGGGTACTTACGTTCATTTGTAAATTAAGACTAGGATCTTGTGTGGATCGTTGTAAGCGATGAAAATGTGGTAATTGTTGTTGCTTAAATTGCATCGTGTATGTCTGAATGGATAGATCAATATATTGAATGAAATAGGCTGGTCAACTTCAAGTCGCTTAAGACAGATTTATTTTTTTATGATATCCGGGCCTACTGTTTCTTTTATTTTGTATATATACGGATATTTTACTCAAAAAATTAGAGGCTAAATAAAAATAAATGTTGGTAACCTTTGGCAAACGCTGATATGTACTTATACTTACAAGACAAGGGTTGGAGCTACTAACTACACCTTAAAGTCTGGATTTTATTTCTTGTCAACTTAAAATCGTCTGTGTCTCATAATGATGGGCACTGGGTAACAATTATGCAAGTTTATTTTGTGTTTGGGAAATGTATGTTGTCATAGAAACCACATTGCCTTAAAAGCATAAATTTATAAGATTACCCTTCACCCTACCCCATTATGGCATTATAATATAAATTAAATATAATATCGTTTGTTATTCAACGATTCGACAAAAGAGTTATGCTCAAAATAACCTCATTTATGGTTTTATGTTATTTTTTTATATTTTTATACTAATAACACCGCATATCCGTTCGTATCTTACCTATTTTGATAGTGTTATAAAATGTAGTATACTTCCGTATAATTAAGTTTATTAATTGTGTGTAAAAAATCTCTATTTGAAGTCTGCCTTGATTATTTGGCCCACTTTTAATTATATAACAGTCAAAGTCGGTTAAATATGTGTAATTAAACAAAAGTGAATGCTAAAATGATTAACAATTAATTTAAACATTAAAACGCTGTAAAATGTAATATATTATTTTTACACCTTGAGAAGATGAGTGTAGATAAGAACTCTTCCCTCCCTTCCTTATGCGTTGGGGTTTATGGATTTTAAAAAAATATATGTTTTTAAACTTTCGCGATTTGATAACATTTTTCAAAAATTAGACAACGGGTCTAAATCGCGTAATTATTATAAAGGTAAATAAATACCTATGCTCGACGTTTCGAATGACTTGCATCATTCGTGGTCACGAGCCGACTGGTGAAGCTCAGCGTCGTCGTCTCCGTGAAGCGCGGATATTCTCCACTACCCTCAATGATGCAAGTCATTTGAAACGTCGAGCATAGGTATTTATTTACCTTTATAATAATTACGCGATTTAGACCCGTTGTCTAATTTTAAAAAAATAATATTTTAAAACTAGGTCAGAACCATTTGTACGGCACTTATTATGAATGCACGCGGTAAATTCATGTCAGCGCTATTTTTATTTACTTTTATTAACCAACTATTGTTGCAAGTCAGTGGTTACTATTCTCTCAATTCATACTAATTGCTCCTAGTTAAAGTTTGGAGCAATTACTTTTATTGCACACAGAAAAACAGAAAAACTCATATCTCAGGGATCCCTTTGTTTGCATAAAATTATATCGCATAATTTAATTTAGCATAACACGTTACGGATTTTCTTTTCGAAAATTAGTCATTTGGCATAATTTTATTGTCTTTTGGCATACAACTTTACTTTGTATAACTAACTAAATCATATCGCATTTTGTTTTCTTGCGTAACACTTAAAATAATATAGATTAAAATAAATTTGAAATGGGTATCAAAGTGTAAAAATAGGTCAAGGTAGGCACTTGTTTATTTTACATACGAAAAGTATTTTGTTGTATTAGGATTTTATTAAGATGCCTAACAATGATTATGCGTAAAGTATTTATGCTAAAAAATTGTGCGAAACAATAGAGAACCCATCTCTCATGCGTATCATTCATCATATACTTATAATGCTATGTATGTTATGTACCTAAATGTCAACATTAGTTTCTGTAGGAACTTGTACTTGCGACGGACAAGCTGACTCAATCTGCTCATGAAAGATTTAACTTTTTATTTTTTTAAGAATGTGGTCGCCATATTGCCGCTTTTCCTAATGTTTAAACTATAGTCTAATTCCCTGTATATTATTCCTTGAACTTCCAATAACTGCTGCCAAATTAATTTTTTATCAGCTGATCGAGTCAGGTCGCCAGTAACGAGTATTAGAATTTGAACTGTAGCACCAATATTGAGGAGACGATTCTAAAATATATACTAGGGAAATGTCTGGGACTGTGTTATTAGACGATTAGCTTATTATAATGTTATTTATGCAGGGTCATTTTTATAATACTTAAAACCTCTTGAGGCAGCTGCTTCTCCTCGTTGGAGATTTATTAGTATTTGTACAATGGCCCTGTAGATAAAAACCGCCCTCTCTTCTCTTTTCAACATGTTGTGAATGAGAATAAGCCATGGGCTTCAAATCATCGTTACTAATAAGATTTTTCATAAAACTGTCTGTTCGGAATGTTCTCTTGCCATCTACAAGTTTTAGTTTTACTTTTTGAACGCAACGGTTGAAAAGCGAACAGGGTATGTTGACCGTAAGTTGTAATTTAAGGAATTGTAAATATTTTAAGAACTTATAGATTATTTTTGTTCAAATAATAAACTTCACTTTGTGTGATGAAATTATAATGGATTTTATTTTTCTTCTTCTTCGTCGTGTCGATGGCTGAGTCAATTTTTATTTTGACTTGCCATCGTGGTGAAAGAATTAACCAATTCGCTTTGTAGAACTCGCGAAGATATAAAAGATATAAGAGCACTGGCATTATACCTAAAAATCTCCGTCATTATTTACAGCAGATAGATATTCCTATTAATATTTACATGACAATGCAAAAAGCAGTTATTTTAAACACTTGTCGAATCGTCAGAAGATTTCTACAGGACGATTATAATCCCAATGAACCCAATCCCCAACATGAACTCCACTTGGTTTAGGCCTGTGGTTTTCATGAAAATCAACCGAAGTTCTTCAAATTTCGAGTAAAAGTAGAAAAACTACAAACACAATAATAATGGATTTTATTATTATCAGCTTTTGGCCGCGTCTTCGTCTGCGAGAATTTGCTCCCGCGTTCAACCTTAATGCTTCGCTCCCGTGGAGTTTAGCGTAATGTTGCATATCTAAAGATCATTACTGAGAGTTAGACTATCAAACTTAAAATCAAACTCAAAATTAATTATCATAGTTCCACCAGTAAGTTCTCGACATTCGCTATCAAATGAAAAAACTAACTTTCTCCCGTGGTTTCGTCTGCGTGGTAAGTAGGATAAAAGAAGCCTATGTTACGCGCCTTGTAGTCAGTCACCTGCATCTAAAATTTTGTTAAAATCAGTCCAGCTGTTTAGAAGATTAGCCTATACAAATAGACAGACAGACAAAAATTAAAACTGTATTAAGGCAAAGATAGTCTGCACGTGTGGTGTAGTGGTTTAAGCGGTCGCCTCGCCGCTCTCCACTATACTGGTGTTGTGGGTTCGATCCCCACATGGGACAAATCTTTGTGTGATTTGCAAAGATTTGTACTGAGACTGGATGTGCTTGTGAATGTGTGTATTTGACCTAACATTTGTATTGAGACCATTGGATAGTGTAATTGCTTCTGGCGTTCTATCTAAGGTAAAAAAAAAATCCAATCGTGCATACAACTATAATAGCTTGAAAAAAAAATTTTTTATTTCGACATTAAAAACAAACACTTCAGTTATTGATTTATAGAACTAGACAGAATCCAAATTCAGTTGAACTTGTCTATGACTTTTTGTTGTATAAGCGCTTATTTGATAGTTTGATATGAAAAAGGCGCTTTTGATCTACAATTTTCAGAACAAGAAGAATTTTCGGCAAATTCGGTACTCAAAATCAGTATTTTCTATGCTGATCAGCAGCCGGTGGCACTTCAGTACAGCTTTTTTTGGTGGACACCACTCAGTTTTGTCGTCTCGGGCACCCGACGGGATAGGTCTGCCGCTGGGGTAACTCAAGTCCATTTTGAGTAACACATGTAACTCGGAAATATTTAGTGACTCATGTAAGATATTATCTACGCTCTAGATTCGTATTAACAACAAGCTATATAGCCATAGCCGTTTTCCCCTCTGTAATAAAACTGAATCAATTAAACCTCTTTTTTTAAACTCGTCAGATAATCTAACACTGTTTTGCAGGAGTTAATTCGACTCGCAAGTTCTAGCATCGCAAAACGTACGTAAAATATGTTCCACCAGCTCAAGTGATAAGCAAATTTATTCAGAACCGATAACAAAATCAATTTGCATTCACTCACTACTACTTACGTCTTAAGTGGAAACGGTTGCTATCTATGTATTTGTAATATTGTTACAATTGTATTGTGCCAGACGCATATGGCAATAAATTAATTACCGGACAGCAAAACATCGTAAGACCGGTGCATTCATTTCAGACAATTGCAATTAAAGGGTAATGAATCTATGGTGGTAGAGCTCTTGTGAATGAGCTCGAGGGCGGCAGCACCACCGCCTCACCTTTAACCTGCCGCCAAATAGTAGTGCTTCCATTACTGTGTTCCGGTTTGGTGGTGAGATCAGGCCCTGAAATTACTGGCACATGAGGCATAACACCGTAGTCCTCAGCTGCAGCGACGCATCTATAATCTGCTTTAGTGGATTGTTGATGTCCATGGGCTGTACTCCACTTACCATCAGGTGGACTACACGTTCGTTCGCTGTGGGCGTAGTATAAAAAAAAAAAAAAAAAAAATGACACTTCCTGGATATGAAATAATTAATTTTCTTGTCAAGAGTGACACCCTGTAATGAGCAAATGGTTCGGGAACGTGATTTTTTTATTCCTATGTAAAATTTGTATTGGTGTAAATGAATACTGACCATGTATAGAAGTTTTGGTTTCAATAAATGTCGCATACACCATGAGGGTCTAGTGGTTAGCGTATCCGCCTCTCACCGCGAGGTGTCGGGTCGGGCCAAGTGTTATTTGTGAACTTTCCGTCAAGAAAATAGTAATAGCAGCACGGAGTTGGAATTGTGCCCGTGAATGGCGATTGGCTCACCCCCTATTCCATTGGACCTAAACATAACAGTTGAAATGTGGGTGTTGTACACCCTTCTGGGTTATATAGGCGTTATGTTATGTTTATGTAAACAGTCTTTAATTTTTTAAATATACAAATATATGGAGTTCACCATTTTCATAATAAATCCATAAAAAAAAATGGCGGCTCGTTTAACGCTATCGACATTTGGAATCGCAGAAAATAAACTAAAAATAAAAATAGACTTTTATGATAGTATGTGGTAATCCTAGTCGGACTACTATCTTTATCTACCACGTACTGGACTCGAACCGGCGTAAGAAGTTAATCATTCCTAGAAACCTTCTCAGCTCTTTCATTGTCTTTGGCAGAGGGAAATTCTGTATTGCCTGCACTCTGGCGTCCAAAGGTTGAACATACCTGCTGCGGAGACAAGATATCCCAAAAATGTTACCTCTTTTTGGCATACTCTAACAGACGCTTGAACGACAGTCGTAGATGCTCATCATGCTGGTCTTTGAATCGGCAGTGGTAAAAGCAAAAACACTAATCTCAGAATGATCACACAATTATATCACGAATAGATTTTATTAAAAGGTACAAAACAAAGAATAATATAGTTGCAATTATATTTATTTTGTTATAAATTACTTCATCATATACACATACGTAAATACTCAAGGCACTTAACATTATGGTCCCTCCAAATAATACACTTAAACTTATGACACAAACGGAACAATAAAAAATGTACAAAACTGACACCTAATGATTAAACTCATACTAAAATAATTCAATTTGATATTAACATTACATGCTATCAAGATTTCTACTGTTTTAAACAATAATAATATTTTTTTTTAATGTCGAAAATCAAATGTTTTAAATTAACATTGCATCCATAAAACCAATAATGTATGGAACCGACTAGTGTTAGTAATATCTCTGACAAATACCTACAAAACTTATTGCAGTAAACCACACTTTGTATGACAAAGTATATGGATACTTTAATACAAAAATTGTCTTGATTATATAAAAATAATAATTATCAAATAAACCAATAATCAGATCGCTTCGACACTACACAACCGTCACAAACAATAATATCTACATTATCTAATTTAGGGACGTTATTATACAAGCTCTTATTATTTACATTCAGTCGTTGGAACGTTATCTACTCAATATATTAATAAAATTTCATAAGCCCGAATCGGTAATTCAGCTAACAGCGGGCGCTTACGTTATTATGGCAACATTAATGCGAAAACGCAAAAAAAACATTATAAATTGTACGTATCCATGGCTCTCGCGTCGCTTTCATTTTGGAAGATTATTTCATTAGTACCTTTTATGGACAGTGTGTATTTCTACTACAAATACGTTATTGCACTAAGAAAAGCAAATCGCCATGGAGAAAAGACTATCAATGTCTGCCATATCATAGGAGTTGGGGAAAACCTTTTACAAAATAGTGACATCGATATGGTGGACGTCAGTCTTCGGGTACGTATCACATTAACTAACAATTTGTCTTAGCCACCGGGAGATGAAGCGCGAATACGAACTCTTTGTTTAACTCATTTGTACATAGTTAATGGGGAATTGTCCTATAGAGGCGTTGCACTCTCCGAAGTACCACTCATCGTTGATTTTGTGCCTCACTTGTATGGTGTCTCCTGTTGCAAAGCGAAGGTCGCCGGGCTGGTCTGGTTCGAAGTCGAACATCGCGATAGCTGTGCCGATCGTCGGAGGCGGTGGCGCTGACTCGTTCGGCAGTGGAACCTTGATATCCACGTAGTTTAAAGGGAACAGTCCCTGGGCGCCACTCTTCACGCTCCCAAACAGCCATTCGTGGTCTACTCGCCTTATCAGCTTTATTCTCGAGTTGGCCTGCAAATAATAAAACGCAGCTCAGTAATCTTGAACCATTGAACTTGTCATACATTATTATTTATCTCTAACATATTCCGCAGTAGACAAATAAACGCGTATAAAATTCTCACGCTCGGCTGTATTTAAATAACTGTCCTTAGTTTATGAGCCCCTAAAAGGATTCCAGAAAGAACACACATTGAGCACGTTGCGCGTCACGACACCATCACAATCGCGCATATTTTATAGCGACAATAGTTAGCATGTGTTTGTGAACAACGCTAACAAGAGTGAATGAAGCCAGCGCACCTATATGACGTGGACTCGTGAAGCCAAACATATTATGTTATTAATAACCGCCTGGAGCATAATGAATGGACGCCAGTGGACCAACATCCGATTCAGCATGTAAGAAATTTCATTTCATCAAAAAGGTAAATTTGTTTCGTAGCTGACGACGGAAAACTTTGAATTTATTTCATATCTCTCAGCGGACAGGAGTGGAGAGAGGAGGGACATAATTATCATATGAACATGTTGATTAAAGATTTTTAAAAGCCTAAGTGCCTATCCCTCAGTTATTCACACTTCCCTACTCTATACATTACTCACAGATAGATCGTTTTGAATGTAAAGAAAAGAAATTGTTGTAGGTATACTCGAACAAATTGAGATAAAGCAAAATTATAACGATATTGTAAAAAGTTGAGACGCACAAGATACAGTAATTTACTGAGATAAAGTCGGGTCAATATTTGAATATTAATAACATTATTTAGTATTTACTTAATGATTTTTATGTAACACTGTTGTTTTGTTTACAACATACAGATCAGATCTCTTGAGAAGGTGCCACTACGCAGCAATGATGTGACAAAAACGTCCTAACAAAGATAAATAATAATGTACATGAGAATTTTGAAAACGACTGAACCGAATTTTTATGAAAATGATGATTATGGCATGGATATAGCTGAAGATAAGCTCTAAAATGCATAGGCTATGTGTGTATCGACATACCAGGCGGCTGGTACCTCAAGCGAAAGCTGAGAAGAAGGCCAAATAAGTCATGGATTGATTCACTGACATAATATGCGCAGAAATGAGATATGAATGTCAATGGAACGAAGTAGATCATAAGTAGCATTCTAACCATAACAAAACATACAGTAACCTTCTCAAGAAATGAAGCGTAATTAACGACCCCTTTTTGCACCATTATAGCTATATAAAAGATTTACAAATAAACTCATGACCCGTTCCAATTTATTAATCATTGTAATTATGAAACATCGCGTGTTTGCTTGTTTAGATCGCTGGAATCGCGCACTTGATACAGATTGGACGCACCGTTATTCAATTGTTTTGGTATTTGCCGCTACTGGGCTACTGGAATCCCAGGTTTATACGGACTGATCTAACAACATTGAGATTTATTGTTGTATAAACCAACCTACATAATTAAATATAGCTTCGTCAATAAAGCAAAAACATAACGTAAAAAGCTTTAGATAAAATAAATTGATATTCATACAGAAATAAACTCTCTTAGTAGCTTAGCCTCAGACGTAATTACTGCTTCAGCATAGCAAAGAAGTCGTAGAAAAATTAATAATATTACCTATCGATATAATTGTTTTAACATAAAGTCTAGCATAGCAATGGTCGTTGGGGCGTAACAAAACAAAGTATAAACAGCTGAAGTGTATTGAAATAGTTGTTTAGGTTACAAATACATGAAAATGAGTGAATAACAGTCGGTATTAGGAATATATGTAGTTATACGTAGTGATGATGACTAAACTCATTAACGTAAGTAAAAATTAGATGACGCTAATCTGATTAATCGCGGATCTATTTTCAGGGTCGACCTGAAAACCAGTGTCGTAAATTCTGTAATGATGGTGCCTTAGTCATACATAAATCATACGTATATTGTATAACTAAATATATTTTCACCACACCAGCACGAAAAAGATTGTTTGCTTGCCAGAATTCAGTGAGTAAAACCGTTTTTACTCACTAGTGAGGCAAAGTGATTCAAATTTCGAAACACAAAATCCTTCCAATGAGTAGGCGCTGAAAAAAAACAATGCAGCCACCATGTAGGTTAGTAATAAACATTGACATCAATTTTATTAAATAACTACATACTTTTTTAATTATTTTAAATTATACATATAAATACGCGCTTATTTAGTATTTTAATAGTTTTATATTCGTGATTGACCATTAAATTAATTAAAATCAGATACTTAATATTAGACTCTATAAATAAATGTTACGGAACGAATTTCCGAAGGCACGATTTAAAAAAAAAAGTCTGTGTCTTGTCAGTCTTCGCGGGGAACTATAAATTCTTTTCAATTTATGTTTAATTGTTTACTGGAACTTTTTAACAAAAAAAATTGTGAATCCAGTGATGAAGAACTTTGTGGAACTCCAAAAGAGTTGCGACAACCTGCTTCTAACACAGAAGTTTGTTTTTTTACCAGAAAAATCACGGGAAAAGTATTTGAAAGCGTACGACATATTTAATTAGTGTCGACTTACAAAAGGACCTAAAATGAATTCTGAATTGGTATTACTGTCGTATTTCATGGAATTATTCCAGGTTAAGCAATCGAGTACGTGTTTATTTAAATACTAATATTTTCTCACTGGAAGAGGTGAAAAGTTTTGTATTTAACGCGTAAGAAAAATTTAATTTCCAGTTCGTGACCTGTTAAAATCTTTCGCTTGCGAAGTAGTCTTTATTAAAATCACTCGCTACGCTCGTGATTCAATTGAGGACTACTTCACAAGCTCAAGATATAAAATTGGCACTCACAACAGAAATATAAACTTTTTCTCACTTGTACCATAAATAACTATTGTTTCCTTTGTTTAAACTGCACATTTTACTAGAGTAAATAAATGGTTTCAATTCAGATTAGCAGCCTTCAATAGAATTGATAAATTGTGAGTATTAATTAATATAACACGAGTTGTTTACACAGTACTGACATTACGTAAAACAGTCGTCTGCATTGTAATCTGGTCACTTCTTGCCAAACTTGACGTAATGAAAAAACAACAATTTTGCAGACGAGCTCAGACAATATGCGGTCAAATTTAATTGCTTTAGGTTAGCAGTAATGCCGAATATTTTATTATCATCCAACTAGAAGGTTCTACTTATGTAATTTATACGTATATAATATATTTTAGTAGAGAACAGGCAGCATTTATTTATATTTTAAGGTGAATGAGAAGGCGAATCGAAGATCGGTGGATATATAACTATTTTTCTTCGGCTTTCAGGTCGAAACTTCACGTAAAGAGATCAATTGATAACTTTAGCCGAAACACTGCCATAACCCCTAAACACGCACAATTAGACTGACAATCGTTACTCCTATAGGTACCTAAATATGATAAAGTCGACTTTCCTAAAACCCTAACGGATTATTAAAGCTTTTAATTTTATTATTTTATGTCAAGAAATAATTGGAACTAAAGTGAGGACGCTCATGTCGAAAAACAAAACATGATAACGAAAGCGGTTAATTATGCTTATATGAAATAGGAGAAAAACCTTAGATTTGAAAGATGACAATATTTTTACAGTCTTTACACTGGGTAATACCGGGTGCTTAAAATCTTTAACGTCTATACCTCAAATATTAGCACACATGATAATGAGGTGCGAAAAACAGAAAAATGAGTCATAAACCGATTAGTCCGATTACGGACAAAGGTTATCTAATTATATTATCTCTTTGTTTACAAATAATACGTTTAAACCGCGCACTTGCTGTTTTTCCGTATCTTCAATAATATTTGCTGACATTAATTTTTTTAGACTTCTTATACCCGTTATCAAGTTGTAGGTAATGATTGAATGCGCAGATTTAAATTTATGAATAAAAAATATGACGTGACCTACTTATCTACTTACAAAATTTTTAAATGATGTTATATCTTTATCAGTATTGTTGATCTTTTAGATAGCGTTGGATAGTCGCGCATTGGATTTAAATGAATCACCCATGTTTTTAAATTATTTGGTGATTCAATGATTGTTGTAAAATATAAGAATTTTAACTGTTACTACTAACGGCCGGCGCAGCGGAGAGCAATTTTCATATTTATTGTAATTTTTCCCAAAACACTGCTATTATCAACAATAATACTCTATAAATAACCGACGATGCATAAAAGGAGCAATCCCGAGTGACGTACACAACGATTCCCTACGTCCGGCGCACCCTGGGCAATTCGCGAGTTCTGCAAAGCGAAAAGTGCTGAGTCAAAATAAAATTTGACTCAGCTATCGACACGACGAAGAAGAAGAAGAAGAACCGACGATTATTTATAAGGTAGTCATATTAAAAGACTGGGATATTAATTCGTCCAATATGTACCTGCCATTGCAGGATGTAACTGGAAAACAGTAACACGAACTCAACTCGCACTTTAATATTATATAAACAAAACAATGTCTTTGCGTCATTTACAGCGATTGTGTAATTTCAGCAAAATAATGTATGTCAGGAAGCTAGCCATTGAACGTGCTTTTTCAGTGTCACTTTATTACTAAATTAGTTTAATTGGATATTTCCATATGAATGCATGGCTTCTCGACGCTGACGTATCTAGCTGGCGGTAAATCCACTTTGAGTAGCCTAAACTGTCAATTAAACTCAACTTCAAGGTTATTATGAGCTATTTAAAGTATTATCAAAACAACTTTAAATAGGTAGAATCGATTTTATTGTTACGTGTGTTACTTTCAGGCTTATCATAATGTGAATGTATGTTTTATTTTTTCTCTATTCTTCTTTTTTCATCCGGTATACGGTTAAAAAAAATCGTTAGCGTATTTCCAAATAGGTTCGAAGAAAAGTACACACAAGTGCAGTTATTTTTCAATTAATGTACCTAATAGATTTACCACTTACTCATATAACATAGCTATGTAATATTTCTATACACATTACAAGGCATTTTTTTGTTAAATGTCTTAGATTTCAATGACAAGTGTTTCCCGCAGATTTAGAGCATAATTTATACCTTAAAGTAAGCAATGAATGAGTGCAATGAAACCTTCGAAATGCCAGCGGACTACGTCGACCTTTAGGCGGTTACTAAGTGAATTAAAAGAATTGAATTAAACTATCTGGCGGCTTGATTTTTTTACAGTCCCCAAACTGAGTTTATTTGATATCTATCTACTTCTTCACCAAACCCAAAAAGTTAGCAGTTAAATAGGCTCAAATCTTTTGGCTGGCGTCACTTGTTACAAATACCACGTTTTACTACCCATCTTTCGAAATAATCGGCACATTATATGGAAGTCCGCGATATCAGTTTCCTGTCGCATGCGCTGATAAATGGGCGGTCAATGCAAAACAATCTTATCAATATATTGCCAACCCGTTCGTCATAAAGTCACTGTGATTATTGAAACCAGACATACTAATGGGTATAATGGCATACGCCCCAAACAATAATTTCCCAGAATGTAATAATATGGATAATATGCCTTCAGAACACGTTGTTGACGAAATGGATGTTCCATTCCACATAATTATGCTGTGACGTCACAATATACGGGGTCATTTTAAAAATACTTATAATGTCTTACTTAACGCTTTCAGCTTTTATATTCTATTCTGACCAACGTTTGTTTTTTTGACGTTTCAAAATTCAACAACAACAAAAACAAGTTTCGAAATTTCGCAAAAATGGTTGTTTAGAATTATGTGTATCCCCGAAAAATGTAATTTCGATACAATGAAACTGCATTTGTGACGTCAATATACCAAATATACCAAACTCATAATATGCTCAATCAAGACGTGTTCGGTGTATGGTTTCACGGAAATCTACTGTGTTTCGTACTTTGATAAAATCAAATAAGTGCCGTTGGCAGACCACGAAATTTTAACAGAAATTCTTTTAACGAGTAAATTGAATAACAAATTATAACATTAAATTAGTTGAAGAGGTTTGCATGTAATAATAAGTATACAATTTTTTTTTAGCTTGGAATTATTTAAATTGTTCATATTTTGTTTGATTTGTTAAATGTTTAGAAGTTTTCGAACATAATAATATTGACTGTGAAGGCAAAATATGTGGTCATCATAACACTTTTAATAATTGCAGGAAATACAAAACCAACACGAAAAACGAGTTACAATCCAAAATCTGTGTATTCAGGTTTAGTTTGACCTTAGTAGGAAAATTAAAACAGCCAATAAGATAATTAAATGGAAATTTTAGTTACCATAAAATTATCCTGCATGAGTTTCCTTGACGGAAATACCTAGTTTTAAAATGGTACTTTTTAGGGTTCCGTAGTACCTACAAGGAACCCTTATAGTTTCGCCATGTCCGTCTGTCCGTCTGTCCACGGCATAGCGACGAAACCGTTGGTGCTAGAAAACTGAAATTTTGCATAAACATGTATGTTAACTAAACAAAGAAAGTCGTAGAGTAAAATTTGGAAAAATATTTTTTTTTCAGGTAGCTCCCCTACATGTAAAGTAGGGATGTTTTTTTTTTGTCGCCATAGTGTGGGGTATTGTTAGATAGGACTTTTAAAAACGTTTAGGGGTTGCTAAGACAGTTTTTTGATTTAGGGATCCGTTTGCGAGATAATTAACTTTAAAGAGCAAATTTTTGTTCGAGTAGGGCGTCCCCCCCCCCCTCTAAAAGCTAAACTACTGGATCCTAAAATCTGAAAAAAATTGTGTCGGTAGTACATGTAATGAACTTTAAAGGAAAACTATAGCGGATAAGTTCACTTTATTAGTTCAAGAGGAATAGGGGTCCGAAATGTCAGATGCAGTTACTCAGAATATTTCGTTCAAAATTCTTGAAACATAAATAAACATACATAATACATATATAAAATCACGCCTTTATCCCACGGGGGTAGGCAGAGACAATGGAACGCCATGTGCTTCGCTCCTTACATACTTCTTTCGCTTCCTCAACATTCATACATCTCGTCATACGTGCTAGCTGGTTTCGTGTACTACAAACATTTCCTTTCTGAAGGACGCCATTTAGTTAAAAAGTAAAATTAAAAATATTTTTCTATGGAACCCTACTGCGCGTGGCCCGACACGCACTTGGCCGGTTTTTTAGTTGTTAATTAGGTTGTGTGTTTGTTTCCCCTTACTTAATAAACCACTGCTGGTCCAAACTTGATGAAAAAGACGTGACAATAGATATAAGCCTGGGAAAGGTCACGGCTATTTTTATTTACGGCACGGGCGAAGTTTATGAAATAAAATGGTATAATTACAGTTAGATTAACGGATAGAACTGCCAGTAATAAACAGTTTTGTGAAAATTAATATGTGATTGACTGATTGTCATTGTTCTTCACAAAAATGTGTGTATCGCGGATGTCGACCGAACTACCTATCAATACTTAAGTGGCGAGTGGTTCTCAGAAACTATTCAATGTGTCATTATCATGTGTAAGTGGGCAGAGAGGGTATTATAATAAATATATGTAATTATTATCCGCTCTAATATGTTAACATTTACATTTTGCCTATTGTTATTACTTAATTTTAAATTTTAATAAAATGAACAGTTTTATATCAAACATGGAATTCCTAGATAGTCTACATGCTTAAAATAGATTTGTGTACAAGGAAAATTAATACTATAATAAGTTGTGTAATTCAAGAAGATACATACTTCAAATAGTCATTTATTTATCAGACCAGTTAAAAATAATAATTAACAGAAATGACTAAAGGTTGATAAAATTCTGCATTATCCACCCAAGTTAAAATAAATTAAAACACATGTATGAATGTATGGATTTCTCGATCATAGGCACGTATTCAAATGAGGTTACAAGCATCCAGAGATGATTCCAGGTTAAACGTAATAAACCAAAATATTTCCTCAGGAACGACATAAAACTGGAACTACTGCTTTTATTACAACATTAACCCAATCGACATTTGCTTTCAAAAATGTATAGTAGATAAAATTATGGTTACATGCTAGGGCAATTTACATTAGTCCCTATATTTTCGTTGCCTAACTGAGTTCTATAAAACACTTGCATAATAATCAAGTACATATCGACTCTAACGTTTTCCTGAATCTACTCGTGTCTAAATTTAATATCGCTAGAATTATCTAGCTAATTATAAATTTAATTATTAATAAATTAATACTTTTTAATTGCTCTTCTTTTGTACCAAGGCACTGGCTTTTGTAATGGTAGATTCTAAATATACTCGTTCTGGCTACTTATATTGGGCAATGGGTGGAATTTTGTCATCGCTTACAACATTTTCCTACTATAATAATGTAAGTCCACGTACAAACACCTGGTTAGACTGAACAAGCTAGTACTTAATATACAGAACCTGCAAGAATTGGAAAGTAGCACGGCGTGGTTCAATCGAGTCTCACCCAAGATATCACTTTAATTGCTCTAATCCAGTGGTTCCCAATTAGTGGTACGCGTACCCCCAGGGGTACGCGAGATTGCATCAAGGGGTACGCGCAGCAATCTCTAGACTAAAATCTCTAAAAAACAATAATTCAATATACCTACATTGACAATATCCCGGCTAAAGTAACGTGAGTAACCCGTATTCTCAATAATAAAATATTCTCCTTCTTTTCTAATGGGTTTCATCCTACTATTATTTTTTTTGGTTTTAAAAATTATCGACCCTGGTCTATAAAGGGGTACGCAAGTTGGAGGTCTTTCTTAAAGTGGTACGTAGAAAAAACTAATTGGGAACCACTGCTCTAATCTATAACGACCCTTAATTTCTAAACGGCAATTTTGTACCAATTTATTCATAACTAGATTCTGCCCGCGATTCCACTTGATACGACCGGGTTGATACTATTACCTAAAAAGTATGCGTCTTATAGACGCAGCTACTTTTTATTTATGTAATATAGAAATCTCCTGGAAGAGAACTCAAGCCCTGAGTTAAGATCGCCTTTTGTATACTCTTACTGTGATATGTTTTTTTTATGTGTAATCTTTTGTGTACAATAAAGTGTTAAATAAATCTCCATCTCCAGCGACACATGTGTGCAAGTTGTCATCAAAATCGATACAGTATTTTTAACAATCAGCCTCAGTTACTTCACATTTATAATATCAGTACAATTCTGGCGTGCGTGACATACACATTTTCTATTAGTATTTCATTTTGCAATTCACAGCATAAAATAATAGTAATCGTGGTCGAAACCGTAAAATCAGTAGTTCTGTTTCAAGTTTATAGGAATTTGCGCAATAACGCCTTGTAACTAATTTTGTTCACGGTTTCCCATTTAAATAATGAGATAATATCGCCCGCGTTTCTAATGTGTTAAACAGAGCTGTATGTTACATTAACACTCATAGTGAGTCATACCTGAATTAAAGGGGTAGGGGGAGGAGGAAACTATAGTTATCTACCGATTTTCTTAGAAGAATATCTTAATCTTATTCGATATCGAATCACATGATTCACAACATGAGTATTTTCCAAAATATTTAAGTTGTCGCAGATTAAAAGATAACTCTACAACTCGTGTGTAGGCTTCTATTAAAAATAAAATAACTAAAATTAATTTGTAATATTTGGAATTCGCAGCATCACGTTAGGCAGTCATGTTAATTAATACCACAAAATATTACCGCAAACAGGACAATATTTTATCTCCTTAATAATTAAAATACACCCACGGACCACCGGATATATAACCACACGAGTTAGGGATAAGCGTAAATATGATTAAACTGAATAACGTACGTATGTTATCGATACGCAATAGTAATGTAGGTTAACATTTTTGAATCTATGAATCTTTAAATAAATTATGGTATAGCTTTTTTGAATAGCTTGGGGCAGAAAGCACAACCACCTCACCTGTTAAACTGCCTCGAAATACACACTGAAATTACTGGCACATATGAGATATTATATGAACATGGGGATTTGTCTTAGTCTGGGTGTTTCTACGTATAATAAGTATGTATTTACAAAGAAAAGTATCTATGCATTAGTATCAGTTATTCTAGTACCCATTGTACAAGCTCTGCTTGGTTTGGGACTAGATGGCGTTGTGTAAGCTGTGAGATATTTATATTAATTTATATTTAAATTATATCGTAGTTCTCAGATATATCCAGATAGGTACTTGAAACCTTTTGCGGATTAATGCGGTTCATGGTCTGTAATTAGTCTACTTAGCATTAGGTGAGCTGCACGCCCGTTCGCAACACAGGTCGTATACAAATTTAGTATAATTTGTATACGACCTAATATAATTTATATTTGTGTAGTTCAAACAGTATGTTCGTACGTTCAACGGTTCAAGTCTGTTGATCTTCAAACAAATATAAAACAACATAATACCATCGTAGTTTTGTTTTCGTAACTATCAATTGCATCATACATATGATCATCAGCTGTATAGAAAACATACCGCGTGACGCAAATCGGACATTTTGTACCTAATAGTGGATTCTTACAACCGTGGCCAATTACAATCGTGGCTATAGCAATTGAAGATAGATAAAGACAATAACGCACATGTGTTGGGTGTGAATGAAGTTTTTGTTTGACAGACTGAGGACAATTAACATGGTCCTGCAAACGCAACGCAGCGCGCAGTAGCGGCAACGATAATATACATGTAGGATTATGTAGATATAGAAGAGGTGGGGCGCTCATCCTCAAGCGAACATTTACAAAAGCAGTACTCAGTCAAAGATACAAGACTTTTGTTGAAAGAACATCACTTTCGTTCAAATCCTAAGTAGGTAATTTGAACAGTACGGACGCAGTAGGTACACATGTTGCCATTTATATTTTCGTCACACGTGGTTAGTTACAAGTTCTTACTACGCTCTTGACCTATCTAAAGGGTCATCATTCATCTCAGTATAGATAGCCATATGTCTTCCTTCTACGAGCGTTCCCCTCCTAACCATACCCATTTGCATCCCGCTTCCTTTTTGTTAACCTATTTCATTCATCCTCTCAACATAACCAGATTAAGCTTGAACAAAACTGTTAGAATATTTACGATTTGTTAGTATTTTTGTAAAAGCAATGACCTTAAACTTGGCTAATAATATTTAATGCCAATAACAACGGAATATAGAGAAACTTCCACCTACATTCCAATTCTTAAAATAAACAAATATTTTGGCGAAAAGCCACAATATATAAACAAAACGAAATCAGACAATATTTGCAAAACTTTCTGCGTAGTTTTCTCATCAGTACGCAACATTTTAATTTTTCTATACGGTTATTGATAGTAAGAAAACCGTTAATTAATTATTTGCAAAAGCAACCCGTAATGCTGGTACAAATAAAGGGATCTAGAACATAATGAGGCGAATGGTATCAGTTGTTAGGCTTCCTTGTGCCGTTATAGCAGTCATTACAAACAAAGCAGATTGTAAGTTCCTACTCATTCAAACTACGCACGTACAGGACATAACGAATTTACGATCCATACAGACAAGGCGCGATACTTGCAAAGAATACCGCACCTTCAAGGTGCCGATATGTCAACAGGGGTCAACCAATTTTACATTGACCGCTTCTCAACTCTTCTTTGGCAGTCATAGGATACTGCATTACGATTAATTAATATTTGGGTCAGTAGAATACTCCTCTTATAAGCCGGCTAATAAAAATTTTCTTTGCACATATAAGGCATTTTTTTTATTAAATGAAATGGATTCCCGTGAAGATACTTGGGTTCATTGGACCTAAATTACATTACAAGGTAGCAGATAAGAGATCTTAGATATTGTGCATAGATTATCTGGTTTGTCATATTCTCAAAGGGATGGGGCATTGTCAGGGGCAGACAATTTATCGTATTCAAGATTTTTATACGTTCAACACCACATAGCAATGGAACCTGAGCGCTGATCTGAAATTTATGGACCTTTATACATTTCAGCGCTCAAGACTTGTGTGAAATGTATTGTGTATATTTATTGTGTACACAAAGTTGACTCACCGAAAAGCTTAAATCATCTGGGTGATCCGTGAAGTAGTCGAACAGTGCTATTGCATGGGGCTCATCATCATCGCCGTTCACAAAGCTGTTGGCTGGGAAGTCTGGAGCGTCCGTTGGCCAAACGCTGCTGACGTCATCGTCGACGTCTGCGGGGGGCGGCGGCGGAGGTATGGTCGGCATTGGAGGTGATGACTCTCTATCTGGAGAAAATTCTCTCTCTGGAGAACTGTCGTGGTCATCCCAACTGAAGGGTTTTGATTCCTGTAGGAAATAAAGTAAATTGATTATTATGCTACGTATGGTAGATAGATAGAGGTTATGATCAATAAGGTATACTTGAAGAAAT
Organism: Hypena proboscidalis; assembly: GCA_905147285.1. NCBI lineage: Eukaryota > Metazoa > Arthropoda > Insecta > Lepidoptera > Erebidae > Hypena > Hypena proboscidalis. The sequence continues at coordinate 8,669,591 of LR990147.1, forward strand.
CACCAAAAAATCCAATAGCAAGAGGGCTTATGTCCGTCATATCATGTTGTATTGTAAGTTTCTATTTATTTTATACTATTTATGCAGCGCACGAACATGTAGTCCACCTGATGATAAGTGGAGTACAGCCCAAAGACGTCAATAAGCCACAAAAGCAGATTATAGATGCGTCGCTCCAGCTGAGGACTACAGTGTTATGCCTCATATCATCATATGCCATTTTCAGGACCTGATCTCACCACCAAACCGGAACACAGTAATGCAAGCACTGCCGTTCTATTTGGCGGCAGGTTAAAGGAGGTGCTGCCGCCCTCGAGCTCGTATACAAGAGCTCTACCACCAGTAAAGCTGTTAGAAATACTTCCTCAACACAAATTTCAGTATGGACCTTCTCAAAAACATAAATGGTCGACGCAACCTAACCGAAACGAATAATTCAAAGTAAAGTAAATATTATCTAACTTCAACGCAATTATACTTGATTCGTTTTATATACTCTTTGTAGCTAATCGATTGTACGCTAGAAGCATTCTCAACAGTAATTTTAACGCTTCTTGGTATGGAACGTTACATAAAACCGTTGAAGGAGGTTGAAGGCTATCGCTAATATTGCCGGCTGGCAACTATTCTTGTACACCTATGTACTAAACATTAATGAAATGAACAATCTTCCTCGTTTGCTGTTCTAGTTAAAACAATTTTATTTGCACGTTGCCACTTGACTTTAAGGCACTTCCACACAGATATAGTAATTCTTATTAACCAGTTTTCATGACGTACAGGAGCTGAATCACATTGGCTCTAATTTATCCAGCCTTAGGTGTGACCGATTAAAAAAACCTTTTAATAGAGGTTTGCTAAGGAGCAGGGCAGTCCGGAGTGAGACCAGTGAATTACCGGTATAAGTAATCGACACAAATCGTGTTTTGAGTGGGTGAGGGCCCCACATAACCACACCGTATCCCTTAACGATTTGGTATACGGTCTACTTGAAAAATCGGTCACAAATCGGTCTTGGTTATTGCCCTTATTGTCAAATCAAGGATGAACCATGATAAAAATACTGGAATTATTTTGTATGATCTAAAAATAATTTAAATCACCGAGCACAATAGTTACCTCAACCGGCCGCAAACCCATTCATGAAGTATTTTGTGCAGCGTTTTTTAACCGCCAGAACAAAAAAGAGATAAATATAAGTACGGCAAAATCATAGCTATTACTGCATCCGGGCGCAAATAGCTATTTGAATTCTTATGTGATAGGGCACTCAAGGTTCTATCACTTGTAGCTTCGCAGCTTTATTTATTGACAGTGTGAGACAGCTTTACAGTCAGTGTTATACGATGACACCTACATTGTACACGTCTCGTTATTCCTTGTGTTAGCGTCTCTATTAAACAATTTATGCGCCGTTTTCGCTGATCTTCAATGTTAAATGTTTTGTTTGGGAATCGCACGATGTTTGGACGCGATGTGTTTTGTTGTTATTGCATTATATTTAGAGCACGTTTGTAATAAGTAGCTATGTAGTTGTTAAACAATTCAATCGTAAACATTATTCTTGTTAACATACCTTTTTGAGGCTTATGTTTTGACTTTAGCAAACAAAGAAAATATACATCTTCTACCTTATCTATAGCATACTTATGCTGGTCACTCCAATACCAGTGTCAACCTAAGCATATAACAAGATCTCAGTCATCAGTAACGCTTGGGATCACTGAACCACCATGACAATTGAAGGGTAACCAACCAGTATCCCTAGGCGATTCCACTAAGAATAAAATATGCTCCATTTAATTTAAACTGGTTGAAGTAATAACATACTATCTTCGCGTAAAGTACTGATAATTGCAAAATTTATTTGAACATGAAACCGATGTTATTGGAAAACGATTAAGTCGGTCATTTGAGCATGACAGCAGTGTACTTGAAAGAAGTCGTTAAGTTAGGGTCGGCACATTTAATGGTACATTGCAGCGTCCATCCCAGTCAAGGGATAGTTGACTCAGATGGACTCTGCAATGGAACATAAAGAGTGGCGATCTGAACGTGCCGGTGTCAACGATCGCGTGCAGATACTTACAATTATATGCATTCCGATTATTTATTATATATATATGTATTATTATAATACGTACAAAAGCAGTAAGTTTTCAGTCTGTGTAGTTTTTAGGGTGTCGGTAGCCAGACAACTGATTGACCGATTAGCCAGTCTTCCAGAGTGTCAAGGGTGCAAGACTAGGCGAAGCTATTTAGTATTATTCATGATAAGAATTATTAGATTTCATAACAAAAGCAGAATCGAGGTTCGATAACAGTACTCTCAGTTGAATCGGCAATAGTATAAACATTTTTTTTGGGTTCAAAGGCTTATCAAACAAGTTGTTAGAATAGTGATTAACCGTGGACTCTTGAATGATATTTACTCGTATCAAGTTATGAATATTGATTCGAAATTTTCTACGTTTCTAATCCCAGATAAATAAATAATAAGCTTAAGTATGTAGGTTACACATTGTTTTATTTACTTGGTCATTAGTCATCTTGATCACAATCGGGTTTTTAATGACACTTGTGCACGATAAGGGCGGCTTCAAGATATGATTGCAATATTTATCAAAACTATCTACGTTTTAGTAATATCCTAATCGGAGAACCTTATTAGACAGGTAATAAAACGTAGCAAAAAGGTTACAATGAAAACAAAGAGCTCACGGACATATCTGGCAATTATCGTGCAAAAAGCACCTTAATTAATGAATGTGCGGTCATGAACGCAAATAGCTCGCATGCTTGAAAACGTTGCGATTGCGTTTTTTGCCCTACCTACCTATCTGCCAAACAAAAATATCAAAATTTTCTTTGTTTTCTTTCCTAGACTTTTTACAGCTGACAAAAGACATTCTACCTGCTTCATTCATGTGACGATAAATGGTTTAACTGATCTCGCAATAACAAGTAAATTGGGGTGATAAGTGGACAATTGCAATCGCATGTGCGATTATTAGAGGAAGTAGATTATTAGAGAAGGTACTTTGATCAACTACAAATTGGTCAATCTGGGCAGGAACTATCGCTATTAATTTAATGATTTTATCAACCGTTGCTCGATTTTTAGCAAGGAAATCGTGCAACATACTACATTGTCAAAATTGAGCATTGAACTGCACACGAGATGTAGTTAGAAGCTAATATTGGTGACATGATGAGACCTTACGAGCGAGACGTAAGCATAAATATGACCCATGCATAAGAAAGTTATTATTTTTTACAGTGGTATCTACAAGTTGATATACAGACAGCAACACATCAACCTAAACATTTTCAGTAAAGAAAGTATTGCGTTGTATAGGCTTCCCGTCATCCCGTGCACAATGCAAGACCAGCTTATATGGAAATGTATAGGTTGATCAGTATCTGTGTGTACCTACGTACTTGCTATCTAATGTTACAAACAGAAACATCATGCGTGCGTCAAAAGTCAATTTGCTTTCAATTTATAAAGCTCAAAGGTTTCAAACAATAAAATAGTTTTCCCTATTAGACAGGACAGAAAAAAGAGTAATTTTAGGTACCTACTTAATTAACAATGGTAATTAACGGTGGTAATTTGGTATTTACAATATAACTCAAACCCATTATTGTTAATTAAGTAGGTACCTAAAATTACTCTTTTTTTTTAAACATCTTAAAATATGTAAGCACGCTAGCTCCTTGAAATTTCGGGGTTATTTACACTAGACTGAAATTAGGAGTCAGTGAGCACATAAATAAAATGATAAAGGTGCCTAATTAGCTTCAGTGTTTGCGTCAGCCAAGAGAAATCCATTAAAGTACTTACGAAACTATCCCCGAAGCCATTAGCCACTTTTTGTATAGGCGTAGTGGTGTTTACTGTCATGCTGATGGCAGGAAAACTGCCGCCAAACGTGTTCTTGAGTATCGCCGCGTTGTCTGGTGGCTTAGGTCGTGAAGGCTTCGCCCTTATTATCGTCGGACCTTTGAGCATTGGAGCCGCCGGCTGACTTGGGAAGTTACTAGACACTTCATACAAATCTCTGCTTAAAGTTGGCTTTTTCATTAGAGGAGGCTTATTAACCATTGGCTGAGGTGAAAATGGATCCACTGCGGTAAAATCATCAAGTGTATCCTCCTTCACAGGTTTCTTTGAGTGCAGGAACAGATCAAAATCATCTTCAAAGCCACTCTCTGCTTGCGAAGCATTACCTCCATTGTGAGTATTATGATGATTGGTAGAAGTGGTGGCATCGGAACCAAAACTATCCACACTGAGTCCATCACTACTAGATCTGGTTGTAAATGTAGGAGAACTGGGAGGAGAGGAGAGATCTATCAGGGCACCGGTCAACACATTCTTTGGCTCACATTTAGGAAACATTTTATGAGGGTCCACATCACTTTTAAAGTCTGTTGTTATAGTTTGCTGTTGTTGAATAATATTCACATTTTGATTCACTGTGGTTTTTGTCTTCCGAGACAATAGGGAAGAGAGAACTGTTGGTTTTCTGATGAAGTGTGAGGGTTTGGTAGGGATTTCTGGTTGTTTGGAGGAAATCTTTGGTGGTGGAGGCCGCGGAGGTGGCTTCTTCTTCTGTGCAAAGTTCGGGGAGGGCTCAAAGACATCTGCTCCAAATGGATCATTGTCCCAGTTGGTGACTGGAGAGTATCTGTTGACTCCCATGCCTGGTACTGAAGGCGCTGGGCGTGTTGGCCCCTTCATATCTATGGACAAGTAATAGAACAATTTAGAAACACTGCAGATGATTTGTATCTGTTTTAGCTAGTTAAATAAGTATATACTGTTACATTTAAAACTAGTTAATCATTTATTTATTTATCTTTTTAAATCCAGTTTCTAAACAAGCTTAGCTTTGTCTACCCACTTAGGAAATAGCGCAAAGCTACCTGATTATCATTGGTATCCATAAAACATTAGTAGCCTTGACTACAACAACCTACCGCTTTAATATTCTATTTCATAACCAGAATTATAATCATCTTTATGTATAAAGATATAAACATTGCTAAGGTTGAGGTTGTATGTTACATTGTGAAATCAAAACATTTATAATTTTAATTTAATAGGTTTTTTGTATATCAATTTATTTGGGATGCAGAATTAATTAACCACCTTTTTTATAACTGTAGAACTACCATTTATTAAAATAATTATAATGACCACTTAATTTAGTGGAATTTCCTGTAGAATAAACAATCAATGCAAAAAACAACTTGTTTAATGATTCTAATAAGAAATGCTATATGACTCATAGTTTTGTGGGTAACACATGACAAGTTAACAGTTTAAGAACTTACTGGAATATTATTTAAATTCACTAAGGTTTAGAATGAAATTATTGCAAGCACCATCACTTAAGCACTTAAGTCAGTGACTAGATCCGTCGCGCCTAGAATGCGGCAATAGGAGGACAAAGATCGCTGAGAACTGCGTACTGTCCGAACGAGGCGCAATCACACTACTGCCCGATAATATCGCCTCGAACACCCGCTATTCAATTTCGCGATAATAAAATGATATCGAGATCCACCCACTAAACACTATGCACTCCGCTCCGCAGTAGTTACGGCTGTGAACTCTGTATCGCGAGGTGCCTGGCACGGGACGGCACGGCCTTGATAGAGTTCGACGTAATCGGGTGGAAGGATTAATTACTAACAATTTAACCAACCACCACGACTTTTTTACACTGCAAATGATTATATACGTATCCATACTCACCCTTAAATAATTCCATAACGGTTTCTACTGCAGTGCAGGCATAGAACAACAAGCTTGACGTAGAATCTCCAAGACAATAACAAATTACGAATTCCTAAAATGGTTCACGTTAACATGAGAATATTGATTTCAGATGTTCTAGATTACTTAACTAAATAATAATATGTATCACCACACATTTCAAATAGTAATCGTTTTCGTTCAACTGTATTTATTTTACGAAAAGAGAATTGAGAAAATACACAAGAACCAAGAAATCATCATTCATTCTATCCTTGTTTAATTTGTTGCTTTGACGTAGCGCCATCCTGCTGTCATATTTTTGTAGTTGTCATTTTTAAGAATGTCACAAAAATATTGCTATTATATAAAAAACACAAAAGAAATGTGAAATTTTGGTAATCGGGGTAACTTGCAACGAATTTATGAAATAATAGTGAATCACTCTTTATGACCGTTTTATAAAAAAACATTATTTTAAAGCTGAGTCTCTTGCAAGGCAAACATATTGCAAAATATGCGATATCATTCAAATCAAAAGGCGTGTCTCCAGCGAGCCTAACATGTTGTAAATCGATCGATATTTAAACATTATTATTAAATTTTAACGATAGTTAGCCGAAATTAAGTATTTTGATTGTTAATTTTTCAGTTTAAATGTTTTGTTCAGGTAAACACCTCAAGTTAGCCGATGTTAGTCCCGGCCGAATCTCTAAATAAACTAATAAGTAAACATACCGCCTACAACGACGTCGTATACAGCGACATGTCACTTAAAACCTCCTTCACACAGGTTATTCTGTAACCTAGCTAGGAGAACAGAACCACACCCACTTTAACTGTAGTAAATCAGTCATTACTATTAATGTACTTCTAATAATTAGTGTATTTTTTGTACTTACTGCATTATTCTTTTTACGTAAATAAATTATTATTATTATTATTAAAAAAAAAAAACGACAAAACTTTATCAATATTTATCGGCTATAACGACCAAACGTTCACTTGTTCATATTACAACATGAACATTTTTAACCTTAAATTTATCTTTAAAGGAATATTTTAGCTTGAATATTTCAGACTCAGTTTATACAAAAAAAAAACCTAACTAAGTGTAGTCTATGAACTGTTCTGTATTTATAGGTACTTCATTTTTCATAATAAACTTTTTATTTCTTTTTTCCTGAATTTTATTTGAAAACAAGTTCATAAGCATAACCTATACCGTTCATATGACTATTTAATTAATATGATTACTTGTGTATATTGCTTATATTAACTATTGGACATAACGGCCAAAGTATACGGTCCAATCAATGTCGTTATATCTGGTTTTGACTGTACTTTTAATTTTATACTACCCTGTCTACTAACTTGTGATTTTAAACTATGCAACAGATTTAATGTGAAAATTCAAAACCATGCCAACGAAACATTATTTTCAAGATTATTAATTAATGACGATTTGCTATCATGTCCTTTTGATTTTAGTACGATTTACTACTAGCTATTACTTTGCTAATAGGACTAACTGCTTATAGATCATTTTGCTTTTAGGGCATTGAGCTCATAGGAAGTTTTGCTTACATGTCCTTCTGATAAGTAAGGTGTATTAAGCCACCTCGCCCGTGTCTCCTGTCACCAAAACTAACAAAACATGAATGATTTAATTATGACTGTTGCGTATAAATTCACTACTTAAAGTTGGCTTGTGTAGCGTGTAGAGATGTAAAGGTACCGTAGACAATCGAAAGGCAAGGTAGGTAGTCTACCATAAATTATAGTAGTTTTGGTAGTTAAAAGCAATATTGAGATGAGATTTAGTTTTGTTTCGATTGTGCTCGATATTTAAATATGACTTATCTATTAATTATTACGTAGTTAATATAAATGTATATATTTAGAAGGAAATCTCTCTGGCCTAATTAACGCAGTATTAAAGGTGTCGGTCCCACCACTACAACTATCTCTCTCAGTCTTTAGTTTCTCTGTCGCTGCGCCTTATTACTGCTACTTTCAGGCCCCCCATATACTCATTTCTTATTTTATCCGTCAGAATTTGCATTTCCTTCTTGCAATCGTCTTTTAACCATCACTTTGGTGGCCCAACATGACGATCTCGGGTAGATTGTTTTTATTTAACCCTCAGTTACGATTTGGCAACCACGTAAACGCGAATGAGCAACCAAGTGACAAAACTGACAAATACAATAAATGAAAAAGCACAGTGTCAATTTGACATTTGTCGTAACATCTGTTTTCTCTGTCTATATTTTCCAATAATAATATATAACAATGGGGATTAATATTTAAAACTTGTAATCACATATTTTAATAATATCTACCAAAGATTTCATTTCAATAATCAGTAATCACTTACAAGTAGCCATCCACCATGCCTACCGATAATATCCTGCTTCTACCTGTGGACATTTTAGTATACATCTTCATGACTCTAAGACCGTGTGACCTGCGAAACCTAATGCTTACGTGCAGATTCCTGTATGATTTTATAAAGAATGATACCAGGATTTGGAGATCAATCTCTCATGATTTTATTATCATTCAGGACGATGTCGACAGCAGGTAACTGTATTTTATAATAATATACATAACATATGTTTTGAGTAAACGCCTTCTATCCATTATTATTGAAAATACGGGTTACTCACGTTACTTTAGCCGGGATATGCCGACTAGTTTCGAATCTAGTACGTAGATTCATCAACTGGGCTCTTATTCGCGTGTCGTCGCCTCCACGTTAGTGCGAGACGTCGCGCGGAGGCGACCAACCGGTATTCTCAATAATTATGTCCTCACCTCACGTCGGTTTTAATAATATTAATGCCTTCTATCCAGTTACCACTTAAGGGCAGTGGGACATCACCGGTAGTAATGAAATTTACATAACTACTGTCTGTGCACAACTATTGTATGGCAGACAGCAGCTAATCAATTATTTTCTACAACTTACTTTGCTATTCACATTCATAGTGCTACAAGTACAATGTTTTTGGTCTATCTATACTTCTACTGAATGGGAGTGTGTTATCAACAGGGCTCGGAATTAGGTAGAGTTTTTCATGTACTTACACTGATTTCATACAGCGAAAGAATAAAGTGGGTATGCCTCAAATCCCGAGATTAATTTTAAAGAGCAGAAAAAAATCCCCTGATTTTTTAAATAAAAAGTTATTTACTTTTTTACACAATTTAAACTACTGCACGCGCGACTAAATATTTTATTTCTCACAAAATTTATACAGTAATGTCGGATGCGGACACTTCAAATCTTACTGGTAATGAATCGGACAAGGAAAATGATTCTGATGGGCCGTTTGAATAAGCAAAACCTCACGAGTCTAGGCTAGAAGCAAGTATTTGCTCGTATTTATAAAAAAGGCGAAATATGCGTTTGAGAATTTACTACAGACTTTCAACAATTTGTATTGTGAATTAATGTAAACTAATAAAAAAAATATGTTAATTATCTTTGTTTTATTTGTCTATCTCTGAGGTTTTTATTATTATTTATTCGTAATATTGTTGGCCACACGGGATTGTCCATTAGAAATCCCGGGAAGGTCCACATTAATATCAACATTTCGATGCAAGTACATAAAAAACTCTACCTAATTCCGAGCCCTGGTTATCAATCACAAGTTTTACCCAGAAGCTATCTTTACTATTACTTCTGTTCCTTATCAGTCATGTTTAAGAATAGTTAAGTAGTTTAAATGTGATAGCTTAACAAATAAGACATGTTTAATTTAAAAATGTAAAGGGGTATGACCAATTGACTATGGTATAGTTTATCGCTGCTTTGCTATTTATTCTGTGGCTATGTCAAGATAATAACTGCTGTATTCTCTGAACAATAATATAATAGGTAAATTGTTCCCAGATATTTTAATTGTAAGCCAGGTTTCATGAAGAAGCATTGTGAACAAATGCTAAAAATAAGATTATTCTATGAAAAAATTTTCTGTGCCAGTTCATTCTTCATGTATAAATAGAAAATCACTTATGTTTATTAAATCCCACATCAGTTATGTCTCTTATTACTAGATACTCATCTTATATTTGTTTCGTTATTCACAAGGTTGGTGGCAATACTGTTTTAGGGCATTGCATGTTTTTTTGAACACAGTAATGACAATTTTAATAACAACTTATGCCCAATGTTTCAGTCTATTTAATGACATTTATATGTACAATAAATTAGTGAGGGAATGTGATATAAAACCTGTAAGCTTAGTGAGGCAAAAACAAAAATTAAAGATTAATAGTTTTACAATATTTTATTATGTATGTTACTAACATTTTTACTACTTATGAATATAAATATATTTAAATATATATACATAAAGTATTTAAATTATTATTATATTATCTACTACACATCCATTCATAAAACTCACTTAATTTGATCTGTAATGTGTTTAAACATTCTCATAAATCGACACCCAATATGAATAACATTGTAACTTTAGTTACACGTTTGTACAACTCTAAGTTATCTGAATTAAGCAAGAACAGAGCTTTATTTCTGTCCTTGAACCGTATTTCTATAACGTTAAGAACTACTTATGTGAAATGGATTAATTTCATTGTAATTCGAAATCTACACTGTTTCTATTGAAGTATACTCGTAAATAAAGTTACAATACACAAAAGTTTGTTTAACAAGGATTTCTTTGTGATAAACTCATTGCAAATTGACATACAATGTTATCCATTTTACACAAAAAAGCTTTCAAATGTATTTATAACTTCATTGAAAAGCACTGTAACGGTAGTTACAATGCTTTTCATTTTAATAATGCTTAAAATCTGTACATTGTAAGATTGCAAAAATGATACTTGCAGTGGTTTAATCAAAACGGCATCTAAACCATCTGAAAGAGCAATTAAAATTAATATAATGAATCTCACAATAGTACAGATGAACTTAAGCCTGCAGTTGCAAATAAATAATAAACTTTGCAAAAAAATTAAAATGGCTGTATTGAAAACCATGTCATACTGAGTTACAATGTTATTCATATTGGGTGTCGAAATATAAACCAAGCAAAAATTGTAATTGCTTAAGACAAATCTTTCAAAGTACCCACAGCACAGGCTAGCCTAGCCACTGTCAATATTGTAAATGTTTATTTCTTTTGTCAATATTATTTTTTTTATTGGCTGGATCGATTTAGATAAAATTTTAGATGCATGTAACTGACTACAAGGCACGTAACATAGGCTACTTTTGTTGATGTGCCTACAACGCAAACAAAACTGCGGTAGAAAGTTACTTTCTTTTTTGTTTAGTGCTAATCTCAAGTATCAGTAGGATAAGATTTGAATTACTCTTTTTGTGTTGGATAATCTATTAATAAAAGTTTTTTGATATTTAATATAATGCTAAACTTCACGAGAGCAGAGCAGTATGGTTTAACGTGGGTCACAGCGCGGGCGCAGCTACTGCTTTATACAGTGGCGTAACTATACCATCGGGGGCCTGTGGCAAAAATATTGGATGGGGTCCTAGTAAAAATCATTACGTGAAGCTACTTACCAGTGATTCAGTACTGGAATGCAAAAATAAAATCGATAATTCCCCGGACATTGCAAGCTCGCCCGCGTTTCATAATTGTTATTTTTAAATGAATGCGTTTTTTTTTGTTTTGATAAATTGTGTTGAGTTACTTTTGAGGTCGTGCCACGACCTCAAAAGTAACTCAACACATGCCACGACCGTCGTGGCATCTTGGGCCCAGAGGCCTCCCCAGGCCGGGGGCCCGTGGCATTTTGCCACTCCTGCCACCCTATAGTTTCGCCACTGGCTTTATATAACGAATGGTGGACAAAGTCGCAAGCATAAGCTAGTATTTTATAATTTTAGTATTATTAAACTTAAAATATTTTCAGCAGATCATACCAATCCTGGTACAATCGCTGCAGGCGTGCTCACAACTGGCACTGTGGATGCTACAAGAATAAGGTACAGTAAGTAGTAATCCTCTAGATGTAAAACATTTGAGGAACCATTGCACATTTACTTGTGCCAATAAAGTAATATAACAGGTAGATATTGCCAGCAAGTTTCTTCTTCATGTACTTATAAAAAAAAGGCTTTTTTGAACAAGAGAAAATCTTAAGATTGGTTAAAAACTAATCTTCTTCTTCGTTGTGTCGATGGCTGAGTCAAATTTTATTTAGACTTGCCATCGTGGTGAAAGGATTAGCCAATTCGCTTTGGAGAACTCGCGAATTACCCAGGGTGCGCCGGACGTAGGGAATCGTTGTGTACGTTACTCGGAGTGGCTCCTTTCATGCACCCCTTTTTTCATTTTCCAGTCAATTGTTCGCCACTGCACTAATTACATGCCATGGCTGACATACCATGACTCAGAGCATTTACTGTACACGGTTGGATCAGAGATTTTTTGCTGTCGTTCAGATAGTAAAGGAATACCAAATTGCTCAAAACATCTGTGGAAAATAAATGTGCCTACAATTTTGAGGCAGGATGTGAGGACCAATGATATTTCTAGATTTGTGTTCAAGAATAAGGTTCTGGTTTGTGGAAACAGGTGCGTTATTATTATTTAAAATGTCTATATATTTTTACTTTCGTTAGTGTGTTCTTACAACAAAATCGATATTCTAAATAATACTTCCCTGCTACAATTTTTTTCTAATTTTAAAGAATTAAAAAAAAGTAAAAACTTAATCTTTTGCTTATAATATATACTAAAACAGCAACCTAACATGATGTCTTGTTTTATTCTCAATCAAAAGAATCGCAGAATATCGAATACACTGTTACATGTAGTATCCACTTGGCGATGTTTAATTCTGATCTCCCATTTCTAGGGATGGGTGTGTAGCCGTATACAAGGTCAACAGTACAACAAAGCGTCCAAAGCTAATGTGCCATATTAAAGACTGCCACAATGATGGTCAAGCAGAAGTGTCAGCGGTTGAAGTGTTTGAGAGTAGGGATCAGCTGTCAGTTGTAAGCTGCTCCAGCCATAGCCGAGACTTATTGCTCAGTACAATGAGCGCTGAAAACGACATTTTTCCAATCTCAAATGATGAGCTCAGTAAGTATTCATCATAATAATATAGTTTTTATTCTTTAAACAAAGCAAAAACAGAGTGCATTCACATGAAACGCTATAAAAACACATACGTGAAGCGTAGTGGCTGACCCTAACATCTTAGGAGAAGACGAAAGCACACAGACTCCGTTGGCTTGGTCACGTCGAGAGAATGGGGGAAGATCGAGCCGTAAAGAGAGCATAGCTGGGTCAACCAACCGGACGTCGCCTGGTTGGCCAAAGTCAAAGTCAAAGTATTTTATTTGTCAAACATAGGTAATACATAAATGTGATCTTATACAATATATCTTAGTTCGCTATGTTTTGTCTTTGTGACATACAAATATATTATAAAATTATTGTAATTAATTATAGCATTAGATTAAAAAAAAAAATATTATACATTAATAAATTGTGTCAACTACTTAGGTACTCATACTAATTTCGATAATATCTTAAATTATTGATTGCATTTAACAATGAAAAATAATAATAATAATTATGAATGAAATTACAATTAAATAATTAAAATGGTGGTCACAGGTGGTCGTTTAGAAAATCATCTATTTTGTAGTAACACTTATCAATTAGAAGTTTAGTTAGAGATTTCTTAAGTGCTGGCTTTGACAATGATTTCATATAATCTGGCAGCTTATTAAAAATTTTAGGGGCTAAACTAGAGAAACTCTTTTGCAATAGTGCCGTGTTACATTTCGTATGACAGAGTTTATTTACGTATTGAGCGCGCAAAGGCGCTCTTCGAACTTCTGACAATTTCTGAAAGAGATCTGCATTACTTTTCACAAATAAAATAGTTTCTAATATATACAGAGATGGCAATGTAAGTAATTTTAGTGTTTTGAAAAATGGTATACAGCTATCTGTTGAGTTTATCCCAATCATAGATCTAACACATCTTTTCTGCATTTTAAATACTAACTCCCGATCAGTTGAATGGCCCCAGAAAATAAGACCAAATCTGAGTATCGATGCTACCATTCCATGATAAGCAGTTAATAATGCCTCATTATTGACTTTCTTCGACAGCTGCCATAGTGCAAAAGCAGACCTACATAAACGCTTACACACTTGCTCTACATGAGCTTTCCAAGTAAGACTGTTATCTATGGTTAATCCCAGGAACTTAGCTTCTTTAACTTTTTCTATTTCACAATCATTATAAGTTATATTTATATCTGGAACGCCACGACGTTGTTGGAAATGCATAATTTTAGTTTTTGAGAGATTAATTATTAAATTATTGTTATTGAGCCAGTTAATAATGTCAGAAAGTGAATTAGAAATGTCAGATATGTATAAATTTATATTTGAACATTTTACAATACATGTACTATTATCTGCGAAGAGCACCATATTATGGGTTGTGCATTTTGGTAGGTCGTTTATATAAATGAGGAACAGTAGTGGTCCAAGAACACTTCCCTGGGGGACGCCATATTGAATTTTACTCGGCGCCGATAGGTATTTTTTTTCTATTTTGGTTTTTGGCAAATTCTCGTAATTGCCGTACATTGCGTTCTGTCACACAAATACGATTTTATTAACTTATGACTATTTCCTCGTATTCCATATCCATGAAGTTTATCAAGTAAAATTTTATGGTCCACGAGATCAAAGGCTTTGGTCATATCTGTAAATATTGCGCAAATAGGAGTCTTGTTATCCATGGAGGTCATAATATCAGACAACAAATCGTATATGGCCATATTTATTGTAGTGTCTTTCCGAAACCCTTTTTGTTGTTTACAGAATAAATCATATTTATCAAAGAAACTGTACACAGAATTATAAATCACTTTCTCGAAATTTTTTGAAAATATCGGTATTTTTGCAATAGGTCGGTAACTTTTAAGTTCCGTCCTTTCATCTTTCTTATAAAGAGGTTTAACTATAGCGTTTTTTAATCTGTATGGATATACACCTTCAGCAATACTAAGATTGATTATGTGTGTTAGTGGGGGCACTATAATTTCCTTAACAAATTTTATAACTTTAGTACATACACCATCGTATCCATATGTATTTGTGTTCTTTAAATTATTAATTATTTGAATAATATCCTCATTCAATACTGGTAAAATAAATAATGAATTCAATGTCAGATTATTATATGCCGGATTATTGAAAGCCAAATGATTAGAATTATTTAATGTCAAGGTACTATTATTAGAGTTAGAGTCAGAATTAGTATTGTTAGTAGTATTAATTGTAAAATAATTATTAAATTCATTTGCGATATCTATCGGTTTAGTAATTTCTGTGTTATCTTTTTTAATGAACATTATTTGTTCATGCGGCTGATTCTCTTTTGACTTATTTATAATTTGCCAAGTCGCTTTAGATTTGCTGTACTTATGAAATGATTGTTTTGTGCTTTTTGTGTTAGTCTAATTATTTTTCGATAAATGTATGTATAATTTTTAAAATTACTTTTATTTTTGCTGTTAGGTTTTAACCTGTATTTCCAAAGCAGCTGTCTTTGTTAACCGACTTCTAAAAAAGGAGGAGGTTCTCAATTCGATTCGTATATATGTTGCTTTTTTTTTTTATGTTTGTTCACGGATATCTCCGTCGTTTATGAACTGATTTTGATGATTCTTTTTTTGTTGGACAGGAGATGATTCCAAAAGGGTCCCATCGTCAGCATGTCGTGATCTGATGATGGGATCTCAGAGAAATCGAGGGCAACCCTCGAATTTTATAGGCACATGTAATGTTTTTAGTGTGTTTTTCAAAGCTACACCAGTATTTACGTATTTTTATGTGGATGAGCTGATGATGGAAGGTCAACTCCTCAATGGTTAGGAGTTAAAGGATAATTCTTTCACTGCTGTACACATATTCAGACTGCTAGTTATAATGTCAAGTGAGCTGTTGGAACGGAGATATTTCAAAGGTGGTCCCATTGTCAGCATGTCATGATCTGATGATGGGATCCCAGAGAAATCGGGGGCAACCCTCATATTTTATTAATCGAGGCCAGGATTTACGCTTGGTCGCAATAATTTTATGTGGTTGAGCTGATGATGGAAGGTCAACTCCTCAATAGTTAGGAGTTAAAGGATAATTCTTTCACTACTGTACGCATATTCCTACTGCTAGTTATTGTGTCAAATGAGCTGATGATGGAAGGTCGTGACCCTCAATAGTCAGGAGAAAGGATTTAATTCTTGTTTATTATAGATAAGTTTTCCGTCTCAAGTAACCGTCGACTCCTCATTCGAGAAACATTCTTGCTCGGTCTACCCTTCACTTAAAATCGTAAAATAAAATAATTTTTAACAAAAAAAAAACCGACTTCAAAAAGTAGGTAAACTAAAAAGCAAAAAATAAATTTACTTCGCACAAAATAATACGTATTTTCATTTAGTTAAATAGAAATAATTAAATAATTATTTTATAATTCTGAAGTCGGTGCCAAGTAAACAATTAATAACTCTGTATAGATAATATCAATCGTTCTAACAACTTTTTTCTGACTGAATATTAGTTATATTTCTGTGGTAAGTACCAATACTGGGCGACCGCGCACTAGCACAACTACGCCTCCCTTTTTGTGTGAACTGTAATTTGATATTGTGGAAAGGTTGTTTTTACTTGGCACCGAATTCAGAATTATAAAATAATTATTTAATTATTTCTATTTAACTAAATGAAAATACGTATTATTTTGTGCGAAGTAAATTTATTTTTTGCTTTTTAGTTTACCTACTTTTTGAAGTCGGTTTTTTTTTTTACTACATAGCTTTATACCACGCGATATCCATTTAGTTGCTTTATTTGTTTTCATAGTAATTTTTTTGTCTGGAAAACATAGTTTATAAAAAAGAGAAAAATCGTCTATAAAATTGTTATACGCAGCATCGGTATCATTTGCATCATACACATGGTTAAAAGAGAGGCATTGCAAATGAGTTTTAAATTTTATCATATTCACTCTGGATATATCTTGCCTTACTATTTTCCAGCATTTTAATCTGCAGGTCTTATTGATAGGAACTTTAAGTAACTGAGAGGTGTGATCAGATAAAGCGAGATCGATAATTTCATATTTTAATTTCTTTTGATAGTTATGCGCGAAGTTATCAATACATGTATTGCTAGCTAAGCGAGTGGGTTCCCGTATTATAAGTTTTAAATTGTAATTTAGTAGAAAACAATTCAGTTCTAGTGCTATTTTACTATTCTTTAATACATCTATATTAAAATCACCACACAATATGACTTTTTTCTTTGATAGATTTAGTTTCGATAGCACAGTTTCTAATTTGTCATAAAATATTTGATAATTATGTCTAGGTACTCTATAAATGCATATTATAATGATGTGATGAATTACTATTTCGATAGCGCAGCATTCGAAAATACCTGATACAGATTGTTTAGACACCTCTAGCAATTCTCGAAATTGAATACCCTGTCTGACAAAGATGCACGTGCCTCCTCGATTTGTATCTCGCGTATAAAAGGCCGCTGGGCAAAAATTGGGTATGTATAGTTGGTTTTGATTTCCCTTTTGCACAAAATGCTCTGTTATACAAAGAACGTCAATAATGGCATTATTATTCTCTAATTCTGCCAATTCCACAGTCAACATATCTGATTTATTTGCAAGGCCAGCGATGTTTTGGTGTAAAATGTTAAGATATTTATAGAAAAAACTGCGAATTTGTGTCTGTATTGTTACCTAACTCATTGTCATTAGTGCACATTTTATTATCTATATTATTATTGTCTGGGAATACATCCGTTTGGACACATTTATCTAAATACATTTTTTTAGTATTGTCACATAACATGTTCTGATATTGTTTTGATTTATATTTGTACTCTAGGCATAAAATTTCCTTAAGAAGAGACCTGGACAGGTTGGTAATATAGTTTGTTTTATAAGGCAAATATCGAGAGTAGTCCATGTCCATGAACGTTACATTGTCATATTTTTTACACACAAATCTTAACAAATAGTTGAGTTTAGATTCATTTAGATATTTGTTTAGTGGCACCTCACTTATAATTACATTTGTATTGGTAATAGATGACAGCCATATGTGTAAATTCATTTCAGTGTCAGATGGATTATTTTCGTGACAGCCCCCTATCACAAGAACATAATCTGTCTTAGTAAACGATTTTATTTCGTCATTTAAACCACTAACAATATTTTGTAGAGTTGCGCCAGATTTTATAAAAGAAAAAACGACATATTCTGAACCCAATAGTTTTTGAAGAGAGTATCGTAGTCTACGCCCCTGTTCGTTGCACAAAATCAAGACCTTGTTTTTTCTACTTATTATATTATCAGGAAGTAGATTCTCACAGCTAGAGACATTGGCTTCATCGGTGGATAAATCTATTGTTTTCGGGTGTGCGCTCCTTTTATGTATCTCTTCCTTCGAAAAATTTAACTTGTTTTTGGATGTGTTGATATATATTTGCTTTGAATCGTTTGTAGGCGAGCTCAAATATCTATTTCCAATAGGTAAAGACGTATATGAGACGTTGACATTGGTATTTTCGATGGCAGAAGTATGTAAACTTGATTCTGGGCTAATTAGTTTAAGCGCTTGCATAGTATACTCTCGAGAAGATGTCCTGGGAAATCCTGTTTTTGTTGTGAGTAAGCGTAGTCTTCGTTGGTATTGGGGCGAGTAGAACTGTTTAGGTGATGCTGTCTGTTCTTTGTTTACACTCTGGATACCCACCGATTTGTAAAGTTCAATTTTGTTTCCAAAAACTTTTAATTTATTCTTTAATGCAGCGTTTTCTATGTTTAAATTTTCTATCTCTGTATTTGCGGATAATAGCTCAATTTTTAAATTATGTACCTCTTCCTTCATGGAGCTAATGTCATGATTATTTCCTGTGTTAGGTAGGCTCTGATAGGATAAGTCTAGGTCGAAGTCGCCATCGCTTAGAGTCATATTTGCATTTTTTCTGTTTCGTTGAGTGGTGTTAACAAAAATATCATCCATTTCTTGGCGAATCCCAATTAAATTATATTTCTATTATTAAAAT
This sequence comes from Hypena proboscidalis, assembly GCA_905147285.1. NCBI lineage: Eukaryota > Metazoa > Arthropoda > Insecta > Lepidoptera > Erebidae > Hypena > Hypena proboscidalis. Next base: position 8,688,488 of record LR990147.1, read on the forward strand.
GAGCATCACAAAAAAGAGAAAAAATAAATGGAATCTTCAAAAAGTTATTTGATTGGACACCAGGATTCGAACTTGCAACCCATGAATTATCGACCGCAAAAATTCACCGCTGCGCCACGGCAACTCTTATTGAAACTTGTGAAATAGGTTGTTGGATTAAGCTCAAGAATATTCCGAGAACCTTGACCTTTTTTTTTTTATACTGAGAAATGCCTTTTTTTTTTCTTACGCATACCACTGATCTGGACAAAGTCAGTGGTTATGTCCGAGTTGCACGGACTAAAACCCTGTGTGTTCCGTCTACAAGACTTTTGCTGCGGTGCCAGGTATCGCTCGCGCATAGACGCTGACCCGAGAACCTTGACCTAATTAAGTCTATTGTTCACAATGTTCACTCACTGTTGCTAATCACTGCACAAACAAGTTATTTTAAATTTGCAACGAATAATTTTAGTAGTTTTTTGTTGATAATTTTAAAGGGGTTTAGTGTTTCACTTTGAAATTTTGCACATTTCTTATTTGCACTTTTCTGCGTCCAATGGTATAACTTTCGTCTCTTGATTAAATTGGCCGGCCCAGATATCGCTGGAAAGATGTGGTAGAGGCAGACCTTCGCGAACTAGAAACCAGTGAGTGCTGCAAGACTGCCAAGGATCGTCAAAAATGGAGAGATCTCACGTCGGAGGCCAAGATCTATTTCGGGTCGTTGAGCCAACGGAGTAGTTGAGTAGTAATATAGTTTTTATAATAAAATGTGTCCATCTCTTACCAACTAAATCTTTTCGCTTATAAACCAAAATAACGCGTAAGTAGTAAATACATATTTATTTTAATACTAAAAACACCCAGACCAAGACAAACCTTCATACATGTTAAATAATGTTCATGCACACAAAGTATTTGTCTTGAGCAGGAATCGAACCCGCAACCCCTGTGCAGCAGGCAGTCGTCCAACCGACTGCACAATCCGGTCGTACTTCTTTAGACTTGATGTTTATATTAGCTACAACAAGACTTGTATAAGAGATAGTTCAACTTTCAAACTGTGTATACCTTTTCATTAACAGATGTTAAGAATGTCCAAATAAGCAATGGCACTGGCGCTAAATGCTTAGCTATGAACGAAATGGTGAATCAGCTAGCTGTGGGTATGAATGGCAACAGTCGACCACTCTTACTAGATGTCAATAAGTAAGTAGATCTAAGTAGCTTTAGTCATAGAATAAAGAGGATTAGATGGATTTTTAGCAAAACTATTCAAAGAAATATCAACTTTATGTTGTGAACAATATGGTGCAATTTAGCTCACCTCAAGGTGTTTATCTACAGAGAGCCATTATAAGCAAATTTAATTTTTATTCTTCTGCTTTACTATTCAAAACTCTCTTAACCTATTCAGTGAGTGGTGCAGGTGTGGCGCCATAGGGTTGTCAAGCCACGAGAAGATGCAACCGCTATCTAATGAACTGCATTAGCGTTTATCCGTCCGCAATACGAATAGTTGTTTAAAAAAACCGGCCAAGTGCGAGTCGGACTCGCGCACATAGGGTTCCGTACCATTATACATCAAAATAAATGTTTTTCTTAATTCTTTATTATATTTGAGTTGATTGAATGAAAGGTAAAATGCGGTTTACGATTTATAACGTATTAAAAACAAACGAATTATTAGGTCTCGTTCAAACAAATGTACATCATATATTATTTTTACATTTATCATTCCCTTATTTTAGAAGTTACGGGGCGCCACACATTTTTCCACTTTGGAAGCGTCTCTCGCGCAAACAATTCAGTTTAGAAAAAAAATTATTGAAACCTCAATATCATTTTTGAAGACCTATCCATAGATACACACGTATGGGTTTGATGAAAAAAAAAATGAGTTTCAGTTCTAAGTATGAGGAACCCCAAAAATTTATTGTTTTTTCTATTTTTGTGTGAAAATTTTAATGCGGTTCACCGAATACATCTACTTACCAAGTTTCCACAGTAAACAAATAAACGTTTTTCATTTCATTTCATTTCATTTCATAGCTCTTATATAGTTACGGCAAAAAGTGGCTGTGACATACGAACGGACGGACAGACATGACGAATCTATAAGGGTTCCGTTTTTTGCCATTCGGCTACGGAACCCTAAAAATCTTCTGTGTCACTGCTGGCTTACGAGTCCCGTATTGTACCGACTCCCGGGAGTGGTTGCCGCACGTAGATATGTTATCGTTGCCTACTCGGGCAGTGAGAAAGGCATGTTATAGTACAGATTTCGTGCCCGAGTAACTGTTTGCGGTTCGGCGTTATAACGCCTGCAATTGTATTTCAATTAATAGCAACACAATGGCTTAGTGCCTATGCCGAAATTACGTTGCGTTGATACATCAGTCACTCGCTGCGCTTCGTGGGGGGTGCAGAAGACGAACGACGTTGCGCCAACCATATTTTCGTGCCTATGGCGCATCGTATAGCCGAATACTGCCGAATACTTCGGCTTCAGTTCGGCCTCGTAACTTCGATAGCGTTTTTTCGGATGCCGATCATCATGGCGTGTTTAGACTTATAGTTTAACTAGACTAGTAAAAATCTAATAACATCTCTACACAATATGCTTTAAAAACGTGTTCTTTACATGTAAATATAATGGGTTATGTGATTGCAGTGCTCATTTCCTGATGACAGCAGAGAAAAGTGTCCACCCGAGACAGGTTATCCGTGACATACAGTGGCATGATCACAACACCCTAGTGTACGTGACTCACTCGGGCTTCTTGGAACTGCTTGACGCTAGATCTCATGAAGTGGTAAAGTACATTTTATTAACCTACTAGCTGACCCGGCGAACTTCGTACCGCCTTAGCGTAAATTTGATGCACCACTTTATTTTGTATAGCTGACCTATCTTATGTATGCGTACCTATTCAATTTGAACTGGAATCTATAATATCTTCCATATAAAAATGAATACCTATTTCCCTGGTCTCGTCATACCTGAGAAGGACTTTACTAATTTTATTAATACAAAATATATATTTTCACAGCTCGCGGTTATGTCTGTGGTGTCATAGATCACCACAGAGTTTTTTGTTTTAAATTGAATGACGTTGACATTCGTAACGCGCTTTTTTTAAAATATGCAGAATTAAATGTATATTTTTCAATCTTTCCGAGAGATTTTCTTAATATTTTTTCCGTAAGAACCTTGTACAGAGTATTAGAAAACTACAAAAAAAAACAGCCAAATCGGTCAAGCCGTTTTCATGCTATGTCGTGACAACGGAAAACGGGTTTCATTTTTATATATTTTTTTTCCGTAAGAACCTTGTACAAAGTATTAAAAAACTACAAAAAAAAAACAGCCAAATCGGTCAAGCCGTTTTCATGCTATGTCGTGACAACAGAAAACGGGTTTCATTTTTATATATTTTTTTCCGTAAGAACCTTGTACAGAGTATTAAAAAACTACAAAAACAAAATCAGCCAAATCGGTCAAGCCGTTTTCATGCTATGTCGTGACAACGGAAAACGGGTTTCATTTTTATATATTTTTTTCCGTAAGAACCTTGTACAGAGTATTAGAAAACTACAAAAAAAAATCAGCCAAATCGGTCAAGCCGTTTTCATGCTATGTCGTGACAACGGAAAACGGGTTTCATTTTTAAATATTTTTTTCCGTAAGAACCTTGTACAGAGTATTATAAAACTACAAAAAAAAAATCAGCCAAATCGGTCAAGCCGTTTTCATGCCAAGTCGTGACAACGGAAAACGGGTTTCATTTTTAAATATTTTTTTCCGTAAGAACCTTGTACAGAGTACTACAAAACTACAAAAAAATAATCAGCCAAATCGGTCAAGCCGTTTTCATGCCAAGTCGTGACAACGGAAAATGGGCTTCATTTTTATATATATAGATAAATACCTTTGTGAACGAGCCCGAGGGCAGGCAGAAGCACCACCCTCATACCATTAACCTGACGTCAAATAGTAGTACTTGCTGTGACAGCTTGGTGGTCAGGCCAAGAAATTTCTGGCACAACACCATAGTCCTCAGATGAAGCAACGCACCTACAATCTGCTTGTATGGATTGTTGATATCCATATTATGGATTGTAGTTACCACTTACCATATACACAAAAAATATACACATTAATATTTCTTTAATAACTGGAAGTAGTAGTTAATTGCAGATAGAACTAAGATGTATACATACCATACAATACAACACATAGGAAAATAAAACTTGTAGGTAATTGGTTCAACAAACTATCTACAAGTTTTATGTTGATCTGTGATTTGTTACAGGCATTCAGAGTGCGTGATCCGTTCCAGTCCTCATTGTACTGTGTGAAAACTGACGGCGACAATGGCATCATGGTCGGATCGGCCGAGTACTCGCGATGCGTACTCTTCGATGCTCGCACCAACGCACATCATATACAGGTAAAAAACTACATGTCTATTATCTATACTATATTATAAAGGCTCTAAATCTACTGAAGCGATTTGATGAAAATTAGTAAGTTAATAGAATAGAATATTTATTGTCTTAAAGCATGGTACATTGAGTTCTTAAATTAATTATATCCAGAGCCACACTTATAATAATGACATGACATGAAACAAAAAATTTAAATTAAAATTAACAATCATAATTACATTAAATTGGTTCATGACATTATAAAATTCGTGTTCTAATATTAATTACATAAAATAAAATAAAATAAATGACATTATTATTTTTATAATTATAACTACACAAACATAATTTTAGTTATAAACTCTATAGGTGATACACTATAATTATATTATTATTTATATTTAGTGGTAAAAAGATCAGCCACAGAATAAAAGTTCATTTTAGAAGCCATTTGCGAAGTTCTTGTGAAAAACATTGGTTGGATAACATTTTAATTTCGTCTGGAACTGCATTATACACTTTGATACACATGGCGTAAGAGTTATTTTGAAACAGTGTAGTTTTTGGCATGGTGTCTAAAACCATCTGTCTGGATTTCTAGTATTTCTCGGAAAAATATCTGATGTTTTTGAAATAATTTTTACGAACTAATTTTAACAAAATTGCACAATTCTAGTATGTACATCGATGGGAGAGTTAATATTTCAAGTTTTGTAAAGACCGGCTTACAGGATTCGTAGTGTCGTACGTAATGTTTAGAATCCAGAAATATTTATAACCGAGCAGGTTCTTTTTGTGATGTAAAAAAATGTACTGCAAGTGAATCAAAACGTAAAGTTACAAATTGGCTTACAACACTAAATTATAATTCTACAGACAATTTACTTGTATTGTACAACTGATATAATAATAAAAATAATTAAATTTAACCAAGATAAATTTATAAAATAGCCAATTATAATTTAAACGAAATTCCTTTTAAATAATGTATACTTAATTTATTGCATGTAATATGGTACCCACAGGACAGGCTTGTCTAGTCTGGGACCAATAGATATTTGTGAATATTTATGCTTTTTAATGATAAATCATTTTTATTTTTCATTTTATGTCATAGGCTACTTTTTATCAATGTGTCACGAAGCGGATCTAGTGTGTAAAATATAGAATCATCAGTAACGTAATATCTTTATTTTTCAGATGTACTTCACCCAGCGAAACACCTCCCCAGTGTACTGTCTAGCCTTCGACTCAAACAAGCTGATCTCAGCAGTAGACCGCGGCATCTCTGCGCTCAGCTTCAACATCGACTATTCGGCCACCAAGCAGAGGGACTATTCCAGACATGTGTTTAAATGACAGAAGGTTACGACGGTGAGTGACGCCATCGTCACTGCCGCCGTGCTTCAAATGGAACTGCTCAGGGCCTACCGCAGGGTTTGGTTGTAAACAAGAGTGCAGGACTCAGTGGATATTGGACGCTATGGCGAACGTTGGGTGAATATAAAGTGCAATATAAAACTATACTAACGGATTGATGAGGGCAGAAAGTGAAATATGAAATTAGAACAAAAATGAGATGTCTTATGATGAAAAATATTATCTTGATTATCACTACATAGTATAAAACAAAGTCGCCTTTTCTGTCCCTATGTGCGCTTAAATCTTTAAAACTACGCAACGGATTTTGATGCGGTTTTTTCCAATAGATAGAGTGATTCAAGAGGAAGGTTTTTATGTATAATACATGCATAGAAAGGAGGAATTGTTTTACTCCAAATTTAACGCGTGCGGGCCACGGGCAGTAATGAATAAATCAAACTACTGGATCGATTTTAATCATTTTTTCAGTGAGTGATATAGGCTATAATATTATATACCCGTCGAATCCGGAGCGGGCCGCTGTGTTTTTATATACAACGTTCACAGTTTTTCTGTAGTGTATTTAGTATCAGCATTGTACCCGTGCGAAGCCGGGGCGGGTCGCTAGTCTTATATAAATATGTATTTCAATCTAAAATCTTTCTATATTGCCTAGTCGATTGCGAAACCCTTCTTTGGCTATTTGACATAGACATGTTAAAAATTACTTTTATTGTATTCTATTTAAAGATTAAGATAATATTATAATAATATGTTGGCTGGACCACAAATGAAAATGTATGTGACATGTTATATATCCGTGCGTGAATAGATCATGGCAGGTTCCACTAGCTTAAAATTAATGTATGTACCACTATTATGTTGTACAATGATATATTGTATTTTCATGAACTAAAAAAATGTATAATAATATATTGATTTATCATTCGACAATCAAAAAAAAAAATTACTTAAGCGCTATACGTATACTAGAAACTAATTCCAGTGTTAAAAAACTTGAGAAATAACTCGAGTAGTGTTACACATTCCGTGTCAAGACAGTTGCGTCACCATATTTTTTTAAATAATCTAATAAGGTACGCGCAAATATGTTAATTGCAAGTTTATAAGTGTCTCTTAAAGATGTCAATAGGAATCATAGTTGTGGAATTTTGCGGTGTTACTTTAAATAATAATTATAGTATTAATAATACTTTAATTAATAATATTTAATTATTTATACTTATTTTATAAGTATTCCAAATCACATATTCAATCTCAATCTTTAGATTAGTTACCTGTAATGTATTATAATTTATAGGGTTTAAATATCTTAGTACAAATCTTCTGTTAGTTTATCAACCATTTAATAAAAAAATATTCTCTTATGTAGGTTTCTGTGATTTATATATTAATAGTAGCATTTTTTATTAAATACACTACATGTAATAGAAAATAATTTAACAATTACATATAACAGCATTGTTGGTTTGTTTGAACATTTTATTATCTTAATGTATTTTTAATTAGGTCCATGGTTGATCCATAGAACATGTGTAACTGATGTATGCATCATAGTCATATTATTATTATTATATCTTAAAATGACTTTGTCTGTTATTTCTCTTCTGGCTACCATGAAGCTAAGTAAAACCAACCATGACAAAAATCACTAAAAAAAGAACTATACTTGGCTGATCTCATAACCGGCTGAGTCAATTTTGATAAAATTTTCATTTTCAAAATTTAAGTCTAGATTATTCCTGATTCCTGAGTAACATAGGTTTTAATATTTTATCGATATCCATGTAAATAATTAACTCTGTGGTAGTGATGTAACAAATATTCGTCCTATTATTCGCGAATATACGCCATTTTTTTAATTTCGTAATCGCGTAGTATACAGGGTGTATTTTTGAAACGGGGCAGTAAGGGCAAGTACCTTAACCGTTGCAGTTACAGCAAAACGTTCTTAAAAGACCTTCCCTAACTTTTTGGGACATTTTGAACTGCATTCACAGATTTTGTAAAAAACTTAGCAAAAAAAATGCAAAAAGTTCAAATTTTTTTTTTTATGCCAATCGATTCTATTTCATGTGGGGATCAAAAAACTCTATGGGACCATTTTAGCTTTCAGTACTAGAAAAGACAGAAGTCTTTTCTAGTACTGAAAGCTAAAATGGTCCCATACATTTCGGCAACAGAAACGAATTTCTACGATGGTCTAACTTTTTGTTATGGCCTGGAAGTGGGTAGAATTGACTGTAAAGTAAATAAAAAGAATTTTTACCCTCAAATTTCGAATTTGATTCGAAAATCTGTGTGTTATACTTAGTTTCAGCTGAGAAACTTCGTATGAGTTATTAATTAAGGATTTTCGCTAAAATGTCTTCTAATCGTGAAAAAATTGACTTATTAGAAGCGTATTTTGTCAATAATCTTCAAGGGATCTTACGGAAAATCTTAAAGACGATGACGACATCGAACGTGAACGCAGGGCTTTGGCTGTTCGGTGTAACATGTTGGCGCGTAGATTCGCGAGATGCAGCCGCGAGGTAAAAATATATTTATTTAAAGCGTACTGTCAAAGTTTTTATACTTGTCAGCTATGGTGCAACTACACCAAAAAGGCGAAAAGCATTATGAGAGTGCAGTACAACGACGCGTTCAGAATTCTTATGCGGTTGCCGCGGTATTGTTCCGCGTCGGACATGTTCGCCTCTGCTCGAGTCACTGACTTTTTTGCCATCATCAGATCACGTGTCGCATCGTTTTGGGATCGCATCCGTAACTCTCAAAATACAATTTTGATAACATGCCGTGCATCGCGATGCGAACACTAAGTAGGTAGTTATTAGTTGGGGACCAGTTCACTCAGTTTAGGTAGATAATCTTCTGTTTTATTTGTTTTGAGTTGTGTATGATCTTATTTTATTTTATTAAATTTTATTCGAATGTTGTGTTTTTACAAAATTTAATTCCATTATTGTTATTATCTTATTAATCAATTTCAATTATATTTTTATTTTTTCTTAGTCGTGTAATTTAGGTAATGTCAAAATGAAAATAAAAGCAAATTAATTGGGTTTTAATAAATTAGGTTAAGTTTGTAATGTAATTTAATGAATGGCATGAAGTTATTGAATGTTTGTATTGTGTTTTTAATTTTGAATATTATTATTTATGTTTTTTTTTTCGATGTGTGAAGAACTATGGACCTATGTTGTCTTAATAAATAAAATTATTATTATTATTATTAATAATCGAAATGCGGGAGCTGCATTAGTGTGGTACCGCAATAAGTATCCGTTGCGGCATGTGCCAACAAGAAAGGTTATTACAAATCTTTTGAAAAACCTGGAATTGCAGGGTTCTTTCAAAATACGCTTCTAATAAGTCAATTTTTTTACGATTAGAAGACATTTTAGCGAAAATCCTTAATTAATAACTCATACGAAGTTTCTCAGCTGAAACTAAGTATAACACACAGATTTTCGAATCAAATTCGAAATTTGAGGGTAAAAATTCTTTTTATTTACTTTACAGTCAATTCTACCCACTTCCAGGCCATAACAAAAAGTTAGACCATCGTAGAAATTCGTTTCTGTTGCCGAAATGTATGGGAAACGTTTTTGGCGATATCTGTCTTTTCTAGTACTGAAAGCTAAAATGGTCCCATAGAGTTTTTTGATCCCCACATGAAATAGAATCGATTGGCATAAAAAAAAAATGAACTTTTTGCATTTTTTTTGCTAACTGTAAGTTTTTTACAAAATCTGTGAATGCAGTTCAAAATGTCCCAAAAAGTTAGGGAAGGTCTTTTAAGAACGTTTTGCTGTAACTGCAACGGTTAAGGTACTTGCCCTTACTGCCCCGTTTCAAAAATACACCCTGTATAATATATGCTGAATATCCGAATATAAACATCCGAATATTTTTTTTTGTATAATATGAAATAACTCTTGGTAAATAAATCAAACAAATGTATAGAACATATTTTTTTATCATAAAACCCTTATATAATGTGTAACTCAGTCTTGCTATCAAGGGCGTAACTACCGCTGTATCAGCCGTATCAATGATTATAGGCTCTCGCAATTTTAGGGCCCCAAACCGTCCAACGACGTATTTTACCCAAAGATGTTAGCTCATTTTAATTATTATTTATTTATTAGTTATACACAATCATCATTATATTATTGAATCAGTGACGGACTAATCATCGCATGGCAAATTTATGAAGAAATGGATTTGGATAAATACCTAACCAATTAAACCGTGCCGAATGTCGTTAACAATCCTGCTGGATTCTTAATTTTCCAAATAATATTATATAAAATATAAAAAGGCATAGCAAAGCTATAATTTGCTTTAAAATATTTGATATAAATGCGTCATCTCCCGACAGTTTTGTGTTGGTCTAAACTCAAACGTACTGTATAATGTGACTAAGTTACTTATCACTCATGGTGGCGCTAAAACCAAGTAAGGTTTGTCTAGTTAATGTATATATAATTATATATCTATGTATACGTATGACGCTGGCACTAAAAGAGTTGAGAAATTTCGGGTTTAGCATACGAATCCATGGCTGAATTGGCAAATAACTAGTTAACGGGGGCGTTTACCCAGAGTGTGGGTGCAGGTTCGAATCCTGCTTGATTCTTAATTTTTCAACTTTTATATTATATAAATAAACTTTTATATATTTGCGAATATTGGCAGCAGACATTCGTATTTGCGCGTTACCTCACTACTCTGTGGTACTAAGCGGGTAAAGCCACGCGCAGAAGTAGTATACGGTCCGCGCCGCCTTAAATTTTGTCTAGCTCGGAGATCACGCCACCACTCCTTGCCAACGGCAATAGCTAGAACTAAATGTAAATGATCAGTAAGAAGACAAATAGACATAATTTTCGTCATTCTATTGGTCAATACTGTTAGTTCTGGCTATTGCTATTGCTGGCTGTAATGAATTGCGGTGCGGATAATAATTTTAGGAAACAATAAAACAACAGCGTTGGTTTCTAAACGAAAGAAGTTACTGTTTCTCAGCAAGTTGTCAGAAGTGTCAGCTGACATTGACAGAAAAAAACCCAAACTTAACCTTAAAAAAATCTTATTTTCTCAACAAAATTAAACATGGATTAAAAACTTCCGTATAAATTAAAAACCAACAATTTAAACTCCAAACACCATGTTTAGAAATAGACTTCTCCTATTCATGAAATCAGCTTACAATTCACATAGGAAGATCGTAGCAACCAAGATTCGACATTATGCTCCGGTATCCATGGGTTTCTTAGTAACAACGGCCTTATGTGACGACAAACGCAAAGACTTCGTTATGTGGGATGAAGGTGGCTTGGAACATGAGTTTTTAATTCGACAAGCAACCACTGTCAACGTAAACGCAGCTACCCAACTTCTAACCATTACATTAGTCGCTATACAAGATACGAGTGAAAGGTGATCATCACTTGTTTACATAATATTGTAATCATTATTTGGTCCTCACACGAGGAATATTTAAACTTTATCTACTTTGAGGGACAACTTAGCCATTTTTACTGACACATCGCAGCTTTCATACTATAGGGGCACAATTCGAAAAATATGATTGTTGGGAAAACGCGTTTATAGATTTTTGAGTCCATGTATTTTCACAAAATCGGTCATAAATAAATTAAACTATTAATAGCAAAATAATAGGCATCATAAGAGTATTGTCCATTAAGCATGAAATATTTATTGCATGTTATGCAATGTTTATGCATATTATAAAAACTCGAAATCACAAAATTTTGGGATGTGCCCCTATAGTATGAAAGCTGCGACATGTTTACGTAACTGCACTGCTACATAATAGTATATCTTAACTCTTTCTTCAGGTTACGGGATGCTCTAACACGCGAGATATGCCTTATCAGACAAGCTTTGGAAATTGGTGCAGATGCAACTCCACCACACCATTGGGATCAGCTAGTGGCAGTCAGAGGATCTCTTTGCGATTTAAGACATAACCTTCACACTTTACTTAGTGAGTACTGGGAGTTGTTATTATTTTTAATCATTTGCATTTATTTATTTGTTTACACAGACTTAAAAATTATGCTTCATGAGATTTAACATCTAAACAAGTGCAGCAAACACCCACAGGTAGGGTTGCCAGGTGAGTCGCGAAAAAATACCGGACAACCCCAAAAAAAAGGGGGGGGTCGCTAGGTCGTAAAAAAACGGTTTTTTTATACTAATATTTTTTATTTATTAATTAACAACACATAAATCAACTTAATTAGTACCTACTAGTAACAAAATATAATGCAGTCATCTTTCTTAACAAAATAAACCAGTAGTACCGACTTTCTTCAAAATACCGGACATTGTTCTGTCCGGTATGACCATTTATTTTTTACCGGATAGGCCTCGAAAATAACGGACTGTACACTTAAATACCGGACATCTGGCAACCCTACCCACGGGTAATCTTAGGTAGTTAGTTACCCCTATTATGTTTGCTAGTTATAAACAAGACAAACTTAAACTGGTTTTGTTTTTAAAAATACCTATAGTCTTTTCTACACTTGCAGAAATTTAACAGTAAAATAAACACAAACTTTTACAGGCTATATGGATTATGCAGAAAAATTGGCTACCGTTTCAGCAGAAATATCTTATTTATCAGGAAACATTGCTGCATCAGATGCCATTTGTGAGAGAATAGATCATGTATGCAGGTAATTAAAAATAACAATTTATAATAAAAGTTTTTATTACAGCATGTTATATATTTATGACAAATATTAAAAAAGATTTCCATTTTTTATATTCACATGAGTGCTCAAAATTAACAATTTGCTTTTTTTAAATTAAATTTAATACATTTATAAGATATTTTATATGCACATTAATATTTAAAACAACAATAGTTACTTCTTTTAACTTCTAACATTGTAATAATAAAGTAACAAAAGGGTATAAACAAAATATTTTATCCTTATTTGATATTTGTGTGTTATGTACATGTGGCAGTTGTTGCAAGTACATCTCTCAGAGAACCAGTGGTTGATGAGTCTACTGCCAATTCATATTTACAAAAAGAATGCTTGTTTTAGCTATGACAATTAAAATTCAACATTTTGTATAAGGAAATTGATGTCTATAGCTAAAATAAACAGCTAGTCAATGATGGAACATGGCATGAAAGGTTCTCGAGTCATAGTCATGCATAAGGACCTGTTTTATGGCAGCATAGAACTTTGAAACGTAATATGATCCCGGTATCGGGCGCAAAGGCCTTTCATCCGATGCGCCAAAGTTCGATACAATGCACTGTGAGAACAAGTCCTTGGAATACAGTGTTCCTGGTGAAGGTCACTGCTAATTGATATGTGTGTTCCAGGGTAATGAATGCGCAGAAACAGCTTAACCATGAGCTGCAGCAGGAGAGCTTGGAACTTCAGCAGCAGGCCATCATCACTTCCCCACAACTTGAAGAGAGACTGAAAAATGAAAATAAACCAAAGTCATTGAAAACATAAACTATCTCAATAACATATAATATACTGAGTGAGCTGACATGGGGGATACGAAGTTATCTACTACTTGCTGCATTGGCAAATATTAACAGGCTAGTAAACAATGGCAGCAATAAAACAAAACTGGCAGAGCACACAAATAATGGATTTTAAGTTAAAATCATAAAAATAAAAACGTGCACGTTAATATTGTGGTTGCCAGAGTAAAAAAGAGGAGCAAAGTTACTTCTAGCGAAATTTTATGTAAATATCTAGTTATTTCGTTTTAATTACACAGTAAGGAGCAAAAGTTGTTTTATTTTCGACAGTTTGTAGTGCCCAATTAATATAGTTTTTATCCTGTACCAAATGGGATAGCAATTGGAATAATTTATTCACAAAAAGTATTTAAAGCCTGCACAATATTCAGTGTTTAATAATATGAGCAACAAATAATAAAACCAGTCCCACTGGCAGGATATTCGGCAAGATGGTTCACAATATTTTTTCCTTATTAAAACTTTTATAAATATATGAAATGTATTTTTTACCTGTACATTTAGAAGGTAGCATCCTTGTTGAGATGTGTCTCGATGTCGACGCGGCAAATGGGGCAGTGCTTGTTCGTGCTCAGCCATTGGTCCACGCACTCCATGTGGAACAGGTGCATGCATGGTAACCGTCTGAAATCATTCACACCACTATCATTATCACATATATTTTTTTCATTTAATAAATAAATAAATAATAAATCTAGAAATTTTGGTGAAAGGAACTAAACTTAATCATCATCACGACGGAATATTTCGATTGAAAAACAAGTAATGAAATAATAATTTGGTCTTCAGGCAGCTGTGACTAAAAATGCCAGCAAAGATTCTCGCTAGAGAGGTAAGTTCACAAACGCATGACTGAGTAATGGCTAGAACCATCAAATCTCATATAAGTGTGTGATGTTCAGTCTGAGTCGCGACTAGATCTACCTACTTCTGATCTATCTATGTACTAATATTTTTTCCTCTGTCTGAACTGCACCTACCTATGCTTATCTCTGCACCACCCTAGGATGTCTGTAAGAGAATGCCATAAGGCATTAAGTCCGCCTATGTACTATTTTTATGTACAAATAAATAAATGAATCAAAATAATATTTTAACATAATATAATTTATAAATAATATTATAAATACCTGCAGTCAGCATCAAGCTCGAATACGGACAGACAGATGGTGCACTTCTCGTCCTGCAGCTGCGGCGCTTGGCGGTAGGCGTGGCGGTAGGTGTTGCGCTCGATGACGCCGCGCGACGCGCCACGCCCGCGCCACAGCCGCGCCTCGTCCTCCTCCGCCGCGCGCAGCATGGCCGCCGCCAGCATGCCCGCGCTCTGGCAAGTCCACGACGGATTTTAACGTTAGTAAAGCCCAAAATTGGTAGTCCCTGTCTGTGGGGGAGATGTCCAGCAGCAGGGCAGCATGAGTTGGTAGAAAGAGAGAATAACTTTTAAATTACACCCTTGTTAGTTAGTTACATTTGAGGTTGGTGCAAATCATCTTTTCTCTCGCTTTCACTCACTTCCTTCTCCTTCACATCTTCTTTCACACAATCCATCCATCTTTTTTTCGGTCTGCCGCTTCCTGTCTATCCATCCATCTTTAAACTGATCACTCTTTTAGCCTCACACTACCGTCACTGCGTTGTATTAATTATATTCCTCTGATTTATATTTTGATCTGATTTGCTACTTTGTCTTTGCTTTGACCACGGTACTTACTTGTCTGACAACGAAGGGCTGTATGGAGATGTGCAGATGCGGCGGCGTGGGGTGCATCTGCAGGTAATGGTGCATGTGGTGATGGTGCACGTGCGGACGGTCGCTGGAATTAACACATATTCACTTTATTAATAAGACAAGTAAATTTGCCCATAGGAGTTTAAATATATATATATTTTTTAACCTAATAAACCTATTAACAGCCCTGTATCTAATACAGGTCCTACTGCTGGGCTCGGGCCTCTTCTCATGATGAGAAGGGTAAGGCCATAGTCCACCACGCTGGCCAAGTGCAGATTGGTAGATTTCACACGACCTCAAGTACTTTTTGGGCACTCTCAGGCATGCAGGTTTCCTAACCATGTTTTTCTTCACCGTTAGCGTACCTTATTTTAGACCTTAATAACTTACATCATCATAGGCTGTTGGTTGCCGCCGGGGTAGTCCCGTTCTAACTCATCAGGGAACTGAAAGTACAAAAAATATAATATAATATAAATATAAAATATAGAAAAAAAACTCTTCAAACCCAATAAAATAACAATTAAGCTTGTCATTGCGCTCGGTACTCAAACAAAGAAACGAGCGCCTATTTTTCTGTGAGAATATAATTACCGCACCTTTAATAGATATTGAAGTTATATTCTGATGCCTTTCGTTTCGCGCTATTTGGTTGCGTTCCGTTTACTGGTAATTATGTTTTAATTTTTTATTTTAATTTTTAGTGTTTTATTTTATGTTTTGTTTTGTTGGGTTTTATTCTAGTTTTTTTTTTTTTGATCTTTTAAATTTAATTTTAGATCTAACTTTTTTTTTTTCTTTTGTTTAATTGATGTTTATATTGTGTACTCAAGTTTTTAATTAATTATTATTATTATTATTATTTTTATGTGATATCGTCCGTCCTCTCTCTGGCGCCATCTGAAAATCAGCGCTGCAGGGCTTTGTTGCTCTGCAGCATTTAGCTGAGATGGTGTCCACTTCTGGCAATAATTTGTTTAATATTATAAGTTTTTATTGTTTTATTTTGTGATGCATTTTTTGTCAGAATAAATTTGTTTTCTTTCTTCATAACCTGTACCATAAAACAATTAATGTTGATTGTGATGGAATCAGGTTCATGTGTCAAATTTGTTTTAAAAATTGTCATGTAAATCGGATTCAACCACAATCAGTATCAATCATAATAAGGAGGCCGACAGATGAACAACCATCTCTATCTGAGCAGTGTGGTGATGTGTATTTATTTATTTCAGTCCCAACACATAATGGTTGCACACCAAATGTTCGATAGGTTATCCTACAATGTGTGATTTCTTGCTCATTCAATACTACTTTCTACTCCACTGCATTGTAGTCCAGCTAGTTGTAAATAAAATGAAGTATATTACCGCAAGCACGGCGGTGGGCGGCAGAGGAACGGGCACCGACACGGGCGGGATGGACAGACTGGGACCGAAGCCGTCGCCCATCATTGAACGACGCTGCATCTCCTGTTATACAAACATACTGGATTAACCACAGTTTATTGTACCTACGATACACAGGGAATAAACTTCCAAAAAGCTAAAATATTTTTTTTTTTTTTGACTAAGCAAGGACTGAATGATATCTATTCCATCCTTTGCAAATGTTTAGAATTAGTTAAAGTTAACCGTAGGTGTGACTATTTATTACTACTGACTATATATTTATGTGAGTCCTATTTGCTAGCTTGGCAAAAAATAATAGAAAATAATGGAATGGCCACTGTGCTAGCATCCCAATTTCAAATCAAACAATCAGCTCATCCCATCTTAAAATCTACGAAATAGCAGGAAATGGTGGTCCAATTGTATACTTTGTTTCGTCATATTGTCATCACATTTATGTCTCCTGGCAATATTGTCTTTGACAATATTGCCAGGAGACATAAATTAGTAACAGTTTCTAGACTATTTTGTCAATCTATATATTGTGTTACACTTACCAGCATTTGATGTTGCCTCTGCCAAAGTCGCTCATGCACGAGGTACGGCGGTGCGACCGGCATGCCGTCTCGACGACGTTCACCTACTAAATTGAAACAAAATTAAAATGTTGATTTAAAAGTCAAGTTCAGGAGGATAAAATTTGTATAAGATTTTTCTGATTTAGTGAAAACAGAAGGTACAATTATGGGCAAACTTCTTGAGCATTAGGTGACGTGGTAGGGGAAAGTTTGCGCATCGTACACTTACGAGCAAAGTATTGCTATAAATATGATTAGTTACGTCGAGTTTTTAGAATTACCTATTTAATTTATTACAATTACTGTTTATTTCGGGATATTGTATTATGTATAGACAATTGTATTTGTGTGAGTGCAGTGGCAGGCAATAGCCAAAATATAAACAATAGCCGACATGTGCAACATTTTGTATGTCGTCATTATGTCGTGCATTGTTTTGTCAAATTTCTCATAACTTAAACAATAGTTAAATCGAAAACAACGCTTGTTGGCATGTTTTGTTGAACTTCTTACGATTTAAAACAATAGTTAACTCGGTTTTTAATATTGGCAAAATCGCTGACAATATTCAGTGATAAAATCCGCTTTTAACTCAACAAATAACAACAACAACTAACGATTTATAACAGAGCACAAAAGTGAGCATTTCACTGCACGCACGTGTATTCGGGAGAGAGCGGAACGAAGACGCGGTGCGCGGGGCAAGGGTCGACTGATCAACCAATCACGCGCAGGTACGCCCCCTGCGCCTCAGCCTCGTAACCAAAGAGACCCAAAATTCGTTTCTGCGCATTCAAGGTCGTTTGCTCAAGATGTTTGCCCCGATTTATACCATTAACGCAATTTGCTACTTGCTTAGCAAAAAAAGGTTTAACTAAATTCATATTCAAATAAACGATTTATTAATTATCGACTGATTTCAATATGCAATACTCACGGTGAGCAGGCGGAGCTCCACGGAGTGCGTGGTGCGCATGCGCGTGCGAGTGTGCGTGTCCGTGCGCGTGCGTGTGTGCGTGCGCGCATGCGCCGTGCCCGCAGCAACAACGACGACACGCGGAGCACGCCACGCGCACTCTGACAAACAAAACAAATACATTCATAAATTTGTTGTTGACAGTAATCTATATATATATAAAAATGAAACCCGTTTTCCGTTGTCACGACATAGCATGAAAACGGCTTGACCGATTTGGCTGATTTTTTTTTGTAGTTTTCTAATACTCTGTACAAGGTTCGGGAAAAAAAAACAAAATAAATTAAATATTATATTAATAAATTTTCTGTAAAAATATAAGTGAAATTATTGAACCCTACGGAATAAGCACTATTATCAAAATATATATTTTGTTTTTTATTTAATAAAAATCAAGTTAATAGAGTTCTTCTCAGCTATGACGAGACCAGGGAAATAGGTATTAATTTTTATATGGAGGATATTATAGATTCCAGTTCAAATTGAATAGGTACGCTAACATAAGATAGGTCAGCTATACAAAATAAAGTAGTGCATCAAATTTACGCTAAGGCGGTACGAAGTTCGCCGGGTCAGCTAGTTAGCAATAAATAACAGATTAACAAATAGTGCAAAAGATTCTTGTGTTATAAATATAAAGAAAGTATTATAACCAAAATTGTTTAATAGGAAACAAGCTGTAGATGATGATGGGGGTATATACTTAGATGTTTCTACTATATGTATAGATAGGTAAGCGAAAGAAACTGCTGAGAGAGTATGGCATAGATAAAGACAATAGTTTTTCCTGGTAATAGCGGCCTTACAATGTCTTAGTGTTTGTTATTATTGTTAATCATGATGACACAGGCGACCCAATAGTGGGAGTATGGGTAAGCGTGGATACGATTATATCCCATATAAATAACCTTACCATGCTTCACAAAGGTCAAGTAAGTACCCTAAAGTACTCAAAAGTGGCAAACATGTAAACCAAATCTCACCTATTTCTCATCAAAGTCCCTGGCACATCAGAGATGGGAGGATGGTCCATATACCGCGGCACGCCTCGAATGATCCGCCGCGCACCACTCGCCCAGCCAGACGAGTTTTCTTCAACACCATTTTCTGTTGTTTGAGTCTCCGCGCCCGTTCGAGATGGCGAACCGGTTAGGTCTATCACTTCTTGCTGCTAAAAATACGCAATATTTAATTAGAAATTAAGTTCTAGTTTTTATTATTTTAGGGTCATCAATAAGCTTTATTTTGCTGGAATTTAAAAGGAATGAAGATATTCGAACTGCTTCTTGATTATTTTTATAGCATTTAGCTATGCTTAGTAAATTAGACTACTGTTGTTTTTATTTTGGGATTGGCAGGATTCGAACTTGCGACTTCTGCACACCGAGCAGTCGCTTTAATCACTAAGATACGATCTCATCTTGCCAGTACCCTATATTTCTTAACTGTATGTTAAATCATTATATTACGTCACATTCATCTATTTTAACTGTCTTCAAAAAGGAGGTGTTCTCAATTTAATTGGTTTTTACCAATCCTAAGTAGGATACAGTTAAGAAATTTAGGGTACTGGTAAGATGAGACCGTAGCTTAGTGATTAAAGCAGTACCTGGTGTGCAATGGTCACAGGTTTGAATCCTGCTGCCCCAAATTTTTTTTACTGTTTCTTAATATAATGAAGATATTTGTTTAGTATAACTTACGGTATTGTCTCCTTCTACAACCATTACTCCATCATCGGAACTAGTATCTGATACCCAGTCCAGCTGTAAGTCAGGCGCTGATAGAAATCCAACTGAAGATTCACTGGCTTGTGTATCCTATAAAAATACAGAAGAGAGTTAATTCTAAATACATTTTTCTTTGCTCATTAATCTATACATATCTTTTATATAAATATTTACAATACTAACCTAACTATAATTTAATATTTTAAACTAATTAAATAAATACCTAACTATATATTCATTGAATAAAAGAATAATATAAAATTATTAAATAAACCAAAACTCGTAAAAAATTCAGGTGTCAAAAAATACGTCCGCATCGATGTCGACCGCAGGTAACGTGCCCAAAAGGCTGGCGGCATTGTTGTATGGTACATTGTTTGGTATATAATATTATATTTAATTCTTAATTGTATTTGGATTTTGGATTTTTTTTTGTTTTAGAGGCAATCGTTTTATACATCATCTGTGAAAAATATCTACTGTCTAGCTATTAGGACTGATGAGATACAGCGTGGTGACTGTTTCACCCTTTGGGTATGTAACTAAACATAATAATATGCAAGATGGAAATACAGCCTATGAATTTATCTACATCTACATGAATAATATAGCTACACACCTGGTTATTTGTTGGCCTGGTCTCTACATTCTGTTTGACGGCACTAGTTCCAGGCTGAGGAGAGGTTGCCTGAGTCCTTGTTGTATCACCTCCACCCTCATCAGTAGACCTTTTAATACTTTCCACTTCAGGTTTCACTTTCACATTTTCTTTAGAACTGCCTGGCTCTGATTTAACTTGACAAGGTTCTATAGGCTCTGTTTTGATTGCACTAATACCAGTATCCCTTGGTGTTTCTTGTTTGATAGTGGTTGGCTGAGCACCAAGCTCTTCTTTCACTTGCACTTGTGACGACCCAGCACCACTACTACTGCTTGCATTGTTAGAACTGTGGTACTGCACTCTACATGATTGAGATTGATCATGACTATTGTTACACCTGCGACAGTACAAATAATAAGACACAGGGTTAGACCTGTGACTGTGATGGACACAACTACTTCTAGGTGCACAACCTGGATTTTCTTGTTTTATTTTACAACCATTCTGGGGTGGATTGTTTGAATTTTGACTACTTTCAATATGAGTACTTGGCCTCATGCTGTTTGCATTTCTTGTTGTCAGTTCAACTGGTTCTCCTTTGATATCTACTGGCAGTGGTGCTGTGGAGTTGTTTGAATTAGGTACATTACTATCACCAGTTTGTTGTTGATTCCCTGCACCATTGTTGCATAGCTTTTTCCTCGGCATTGACACATTATCTTCTTCTTCAGAGCTAACTTCTATTAAATTTGATGCTTCATTTTCTTTTGACTGTCTTCTCCGAGGAGAAATATTGAGCTTCCGACTTGGCCTTTCTAAACCATTAGGTTGACTTGAATTACCTCCAATATTAACTTGATTATGAACATCATCTGACCTTAAATCTAAATTTTGATATTCTTGATGGGTTTCAGATATATTAGTCCTGTTGGGCATTGCATATGACAAAGGATGAGATAAATAATTTCTGTTATCAGACAGGAGAATTAAATTGTTGTTATGATATAAATATTCCCTTGAAGGATTTAAGTATGAATAGTTTGGATAATAGTAGTTACTTTGATTATGTGGTTTTGGTTGGTATCTAATGTTGACATCGGGGAGTCTCCGTTGTCCGTTGGCGTCGGTGCTGTCAGCATTGTTTGAACCAAATGAGTAGTCTAAAGAACTAGAACTGTCGGGCAATGGTTGATATTCTTCAGGAACTGGTGTGTGTGAATCTGCTGGATGGGTGAGTGATGATATGTTCACTTCATATGATTGGTTAGGAGAGGTTGAATTTACATAGTTGGATGACACTGGTTTGGGTGTTTGTTCATTAGCAGTTGTTGGAGCAATGTCAGTGATTGATGGCAATACTTCTACTTCGTCATCACTTTCAGCAAATAATGCATCACACTCCATTTGTTCTGCAAGAATCCAGAATTTATTTTAAACATCTTCAAATGTATTAACACTTTATTGTATTCTATTAAATGTATATTAAATCAAAGGTCTCTCACACAAAGAGCCCGTTTTCAGAGGTGAATGAGCAACACATTGAGCAAACATTGTCTTTATATGAAAATCTTTTATCTCAAGATCAGTATACCAAAAGCATATTAATATTATTATAGATGTGGAAAATTAACGTTTCAAGATATACATAACATATATTTTTTAATTCTTGAACAATGAGACAACAGTGAGATTATTTCTTAAACATATTATTATGCAGTAAAGAAAATATATATTGCACTACGACATTTGTATAGAATTTATAAATTTCCAGTCTAGAGTTTTTAAGAGCCAAGTATATTCAAGAAACACATTACAAGTTATTAGTATTGTATATTTACCGTTTCTCTGTTGATTGTCAGATTCTGTGGATGTAAACACTGTGTCGAGAATGGCTGCCAGGGACGACGGCCCTGCGATATCCCACGACGAAGACGATTGCTCGCCTTCGTAACCCTTTTCTGTCATTGTATTATTTCACTGATTTAATCATTCCACATCATTTGGGCAATACAACGCAGGTAAATCCGTAACTTGCCCTGCTACTTACTATTGACAACACTCGACAACCAACAATAAGAAAGTTTATCTACACTTAATTTTAGACATATTTATGTTTGTAATTAAACTGAAGCGAAGCCGATTTTTTTTGGCCTCATCTACCTCAATATTACCAGAAAAGCTATAAAATGTATCAGAAATTTATTATTTCTAAGTAGGATGGATGGTACCATAATTATTTTTTTAATGGTAAAGCACCATTCTGCAATAGATAGACGTAAAATTACAATCGAATCATCGAATAAAATATTTAGTCGATTATTGTTTTCATTAATATTAAAATGGGTGTTGCATACTGGCTATAACTTATAATTAAATCACATCTATATTCATTGCCCATGTCACGTCTCTTTGTTATGAACCGGCCACACCTAGCTAACAAAGACCAACTATACTATTCGTTGATCTCTGTTTGAAAGGACACGGACATCATCACTCATCGATCGTTTGCCAGCAATCCAAACCGTGGCGTTGACATTAAAGCATTCGTTAGCGTTCGCTAAGCCATTCAAAATTAAACCAACGTTGGCCTCCGCCTTAGGTGCAGACCCGGCTTTTCCAAAACTTTCTAGTGTCGATTTTATTTAAGTGCCTCGATCTAGCGGTTAGCATATGCGGCCTCACAACGCGTGATTTTATGTTCGATATAAGTATAACGGAGTTGGATAACAATCGGTTCACCCTCTTTCATATAGGGCCTCATACCTCAAGTACACGCCATTGTTTATAAAAAATATGTATAAATTTCCTTTCTATTTGTGTTTTGTCTTTTAATGATTTTTTAGGATTTATTTATAATTAACCGCAAACGTACTACGCGCCAAGCCGGATTTTTGACGTTTAAGACGTCAAATTACCTGTAGCACGTAGCTCTGAACGCACAGAAAAAATAAAAAAGTAAATGCTCTGTCTAGACAGAGTTGACAAGTCAACGAGAGCGGAGCGAGGCGAGCGTAATTATTAGTCTATGACTTTGTATCTCGAGGTGGGAGACTTAGTTTTAGTCGATTTTTTTAAGTTCATCTTTAATTGGTAGTATCTCTATCTATTGGAAGTGACTGTCACTGTCACTTTTTCGACCGACCCCTTTCAAACACGTCGGTCTATAAATGTTGCTAACTTAGTAGATTTTCCACTATATCTGGTGGTTTGAAATACCCATTTAGTGGTGAAATATTAGGTTTTAGAGGCTATAATAGAGGATTTTTCTAGTGATTTAGTTAAATTCCATTTTAATTACTAAAAGTGCGATCACTTAGGCACGCATGCATATATTTAAAAATTATGCTTTCACAGAACAGGAAAATGTTGAAAGTTATTGACAATTTTAATAAGATAAGTAAAGAGTTATCCTTAATGCCTTTCTGTCATCCTGGTATCTCTCATAATATTTAATTGTGCCGTCAGTGTAATCAATGACCTAGTGAATCATGCCAGAGAAATCAGGTATATACCATAATAACTTCTGCCTCAGGTGACGTGAGGCCTGACCCACCACCACAACTTTATTACCATTATTACCAAATTAAATACACAAGCTAAAAAGAAAAGCTATCGAGCACCAATAAGATACTATAGTAATGATTCCAAAACAAATACTTTGGGACTTTATTGCAATATTGCGAGTACTTTTTACCCCCGGACATCGATAATTTAGTTTTCAAGATTTACTCTTGCCTTGTAATATAAATGGTAAGTTGAAGAGCCTATTGTTTATTTTTCTAAGTAATTATTAAAGAAAACTTTGAAACTTATTTTAATTTGTGAAACAAACATAAAGATTGTTGTGGATGCGATTTAAGTGCAAGATATTTCTTTGTTAGCGGTTTTCTGGTAATATTATAACTCCTTCTGTGGTAAACTAGTATAAATGTTGGCAGCACTGCAGTTTGACGACATTTGACTAGAGATGGGTTGTACTAGGTAAATTTAAGATCAAGTCCACCTGTTCCTAGTCTTTAGAAATACGCGATCCAAATACCTATTCCACCTAGTCTCACCTAGTATCGACTATGACACGCGTTGCAATAGAAAGAATAGATGAAATCACTGTTATTCTGATATTAAATAATCACGACTAAAATCCCTCCTTCATACTTTAACAGGCTTATGAACAGAAATTACCAGTTACAGGACACTAGTCTAATACTTAATACTAGATTGACTGCACATAAGACGTAAATTTACTCAATTAGTATCGCGTACTCGATCTTTGCACCTGTTCTTTTGAACTGTGCTCAAATTTCACACCACCGGGAGCCAGTAACATCGACACTATCCTGTATAAACCGGTTTTTATAGCCGCGGAGTGAAAGAGCGGAATGCAATCAACAATGTATTGCGTTGTCTCGTTTCCACTTGGCTAGAGCAAGATAGCAGATATAAAGCAAAACACGTGTGAGAAAGACAGAACAATAAAAATGAATTAAAAATGAATGAGTGTTGTACGCGATACGCGTAAGCGCTGTCATTAGTGTCATTGAGCGAACGTAGGTACACGAGACTAGGTGGACTAAGTCTTGTGAAAATTGGAATAGGTGCGGCCTAGTCTCCTAAAATACCTAATCTTCGGATCTGTTCTAGTAATTACGCCTCACCTCTACATTTGACGTTTGTTCGTCGTTTCATCAGCTGGTATTTAGGTGAGCCTAAGGGATTTGAAATTCAAAAAAACTATGTCGCAAAGAGGATATTTACCATTCTGCCTCGAAGGATTAGTGGTCAAAGGCTTTGGAAGAGGGTCTAAGGATCTTGGCTGCCCCACAGGTAAGAATTAAGTAATTATTTCAAGGCTGTAACAATTTAAGTCCACGATTTTTCTTTCATTATATTTCAGAAAGCAAAGTCATATAATTATCACTTAAATAACGAATAATTACAAAACTTAAAATGTATATTTTTCATATGATATTACAGCTAATTATCCTTTGGAAGTGGTGAAAACCTTGCCCAAGGAATTGGAACCTGGGGTATACTATGGTTGGGCTCAAGTAGATAATGGACCAGTGCACAGAATGGTCGCCAACATTGGCTGGTGCCCATTTTATCAAAACCAACAAATGTCCGTGGTGAGTGAGCACTTCAAAATTAAATCACAATGGGCCTATTATTTTAACTATTATTTGTTAAGTTCTTCTTCATGGAGCATTCCTTTTTTAATAGTAGCCTATATGTTAATCGAAGCTTAAGATATATTTGTGCAAATGTTCATCAATATTAACCCAGTAGTTTTTGTATGAAGGAGTAACAGACATCTATACAATCTTTTTTATTTATAATACTAGCATTTCCCGTAACCTTGTCTGTGTGGAATTTTTGTATTTAGTAGTAGCTGCTCCAGCTCTTTGACCTGCGTTCAAACTTACTACTCTGGTCACGTGAAGTTTAGCATAATTTTAATATCTTAATTTTTTTTTTTTATTTTATTTTATTATTTTATTTATAAAATGCTGATTACTAGATGCAAATATCCGAGTAGCTTTAGCTTTAGATTCGCCATGTCTGTCTGTCCGAGGCATAGCGTCTAAACCGTTACTGCTAGAAAGCTGAAATCTCGCATGAATATGTATGTTAACTATGTCAAGAAAGTGGTCAAATAAAAACCTGAAAGAAATATTTGTCCCTACATATAAAGTGGGTTTACATGTAAGTTAGATTAGTTTCTAAAAACATTAAGGGATTGCGAAGACGTTTTTCTGATATATTATGTTGATGTCGTGTCCCATTCACAAAATCAGTTGGCACAAAATCTAAAAAAATCATAGTGGTAGACTTTACCACTGGTAGTATACATAATATATATTATTATGAATTTTCAAGGAAACCTAAAGAGACTTAGTTAATTTTGTGAGTTCAAGAGTAATAGGGCCCCAAATTGTTAAATGCTGTTACTTGGAGTAGTTTGTACGTAATACTTGTTTAATAGTATACTTATGTTGTAACAACTAACTACGAACCCTCACTGCGCGTGGCCCGACACACACTTGGCTGGTTTAATTTATTTGTATTGAGACGACTTTAGCATAAAACATTTTCACTGTTATCAAAATAATCTTAACAACTCTTACCTAGACATGTTTTTATTATCTTTGATTAATAAAGGCAATTCTAATGCATGCTTTGATTAAAACTATGGTTGCCTTGTATCACGTAAATGGGCTTTCAGTGATAATATCTTACTTATCAGACTGCATAGTCTGATAAGGCAATTCATTATGTCATATTATTATGAAATCTGTCTACAAACATATCAGCACTTCTGATTAACCTGTTGCTCCTTATTCAACCCACACTACAACTAACTTATTATGACGGTGTTGTAGTTTATACAAAGAGTATAAGCAAGAAGTTTTCTACAACATCACTCTTGTCTCCAAATTACTACTGCTGAGTACACATTAACCAAAGATCTGCGTCTAATTACTGCGCATTTGCATAAAAGCATTTTGATAAAATTAAATCACATGAGCGAATAATAATTATAATATAAGGGCGCGGCAATGTACAATTTGGTACTTAAAACCAATACAACTTTGTATTTACTAAAAACTATGTTACTAAAATATAAAATCAAAATAAACATACAATCTTGCAAGACTAGTTAGTAGGAACTATTTGTTATTTGCATCCTTTTTTTCCTCCTAATTATTTAGTTTTGTCCTCAAAAAACTCTTAGGTATAGAGTATAATAACATTTTTGTGTAAGATGTTTATTTAGTGTGTTTAATATTAATATTAATTTGATTCTGATCCCCACAGAATCTTGTCTTGAGAGAAACAATAGAGACAATATCTTATCTCATGACTTACCATGGCCTCCTACCTGTCCACTCTTTGCCATCTAGGCAGGCATAAGAACTGTCTAGATTACTTTATAATAAAAAATAACAAACGTCTTACGTCCGCATTTGTAGATATCCTATATACGTCTATTACTGATCACTATATTATAATATTAATTCTATCCAAAGTGACAAACAAAACAAACAAAATCGTACTCGTTGGCAAAGAACAAAACTATAATTGATTTTGATAAGGCATGTAGATAGATAGATAGATAAAAACTTTATTTGTGCATAAGACATAGGAAATACATTTTGTACGAAAGTTTAAACACTACAACTAACTTATTATGCATGTAATACTTTAGAGCCTTAGGTCTTCAGGCATTAGGTTACTATGACAGTCCCGAGGACTTTCCTGATGTTCTTCTCAAGAAAATAATGGACTCTTTCGTTGTACACCAACTTTTTTTCTATATCTAATAATAAACGAATCATAAAACCATGGATTACTGATGGTGTTCTCAGGTGTATAAGACATAGAAACAACTTGTAGAGGTCTTTGATGATCAAACTATTGAGACGCTCAAGATACGTATCGCCGATAAAAAAAATATTGTAATAACCTAATAAATAAATTAAAACGTGAATACGTTGATTTAATTCACAACAATAAAAAAATATGCAAACTATTAATGACATAACTCAATGTAAACCACCCAACTAAACTAATTCGAGTCTGCTACGTGTGTACCATAGCCCAATAGAATGTGTTAAATCTGTAAAAAAAAATGTAAATATTGGGGAAAGTTGGTCACATATACGAGTAGGTATATCTACCAACAGCAACAGACAATACTGCTATGATTTACCTGCACATATTATTTCTATTTTATCTTCATTCGTCTTGCTAGAAACTGATCCTATGTAGGTTGAAAGCATATTTATGAGTCTTGACTGGTTCTCTGGACTGGGACAATATACCCACGTCGTTCCTTAAAATTGCTAAAACTATTATAGTTCCCCTAGTCAGCTACCTTGACAATCTTTGCTTTAGTACAGATATTTTTTGCAAAGCTGTAGAGCAATCTTTCGTGACGCCTGTTTATAAGGGCCGCGACAGGGACGATGTCAATACTTATCGACTAATAGCAGTGCTACCAGCGATCTCTAAAATTCTTAAAAGACTTAAAATTCTAAAAAAACTACTTAGTTATCTTAATAATTTAGCCCCTTCGTAATATGGTTTTCGAAAATACAAATGTCCACTGAAGATGCTGTATCTAATTTAAGTTCTCTTATTATTATCAAATTACTAGGCCAAAAACTTCTGGCTACCTTAATTGATTTAAAAAAGCCTTATAACATCGTCTATGTACCCCTTCTCTACTACATCATTCTACCCATTATCTACCTCTTTTTAAAAGTTATCTTACAGAGCGTTATAAATCGTGGCAAACATCTTGAGCAAACGACCTTGAATGCGCAGAAACGAATTTTGGGTCTCTTTGGTTACGAGGCTGAGGCGCAGGGGGCGTACCTGCGCGTGATTGGTTGATCAGTCGACTCTCTCCCGAATACACGTGCGTGCAGTGAAGTGCTCACTTTTGTGCTCTGTTATAAATCGTTATTTGTTGTTGTTATTTGTTGAGTTAAAAGTGGATTTTATCACTGAATATTGTCGGCGATTTTGCCAATATTAAAAACCGAGTTAACTTTTGTTTTAAATCGTAAGAAGTTCAACAAAACATGCCGACAAGCATTGTTTTCGATTTAACTATTGTTTAAGTTATGAGAAATTTGACAAAACAATGCACATACGAAATGTTGCACATGTCGGCTATTGTTTATATTTTGGCTATTGCCTGCCACTGCACTCACACAAATACAATTGTCTATACATAATACAATATCCCGAAATAAACAGTAATTGTAATAAATTAAATAGGTAATTCTAAAAACTCGACGTAACTAATCATATTTATAGCAATATTTTGCACGTAAGTGTACGATGCGCAAACTTTCCCCCACCACGTCACCTAATGCTCAAGAAGTTTGCCCATAATTGTACCAACAAGTATAAATGAATTAGCATATTAGCGGCACACAATAGGTACATCCACTATGGCGTTCCGCAAGGAAGTGTCATTAGCCCAACTCTGTATGTACCTAATATATAGTAGTGTCTTGCGAAAACTACATTTAAAATCGGGGTATTAATTTTCACATGCTGATGAAACAGCAGTGATTTTTACCGGAAATTCTTGGAAAGTAGTACAGGTCCAGGAACTTGCCGAGGTGGGTTGGTTATAGTAATAAATAGTAGATACCAATATATATACTAACTTTAAAAACTAGCAAAACGAACTTTGTTTGCTTTTCGATTTATAACTCGTCTCAGCCCTCTGTAGATTTCAGGCTCTAGATTCATAGATGTTCTAACTTACAATCGAGACACTAACTATCCCAGTGTCTCGAAAATGAGCGCCGGGAAGTATCTCGGTATTATTATTGACCGACATCGTGACACTCACATCTTGATCTACTTGCTAACAGAGTTAGGAAGTTCATATGGATATTTAAAACACTGCGTCATGTAATCACAAGTGTAATTAATAAATATAGAGTAAAATATATATTTCTCTAGTTCAATCTATCCTTACATAATATTGTATCCCAGTTTGAAGTAGAGCCACAAAGACGAAATTCGTTGAGTTAGAGTGGGCTCAATGATCGATACTGAAGGTGATGTATTTTAAACCCTATCAATTCTCTACAGAGGAATTGTATAAATTATGTAGCCTCGCATCCGTAAGAACACTGTATGTAATGTAATATTATGTACTGTCCTAAAGGTAAATTCAAAACTCAACTTTTGACCCCGTGCGTTACACGTTTACGCATTAACTGTGACTGTAAAAAACAATAAGGGCATTACCTACTTATAGACTTAAATTATACAATTACAGAATAACTCTTGCATATACTTTCATAATTATATTTTTACGAACCTATTTAGTATTGTATCATATCGAACCCGGTCGAATTGAAACATATAACATTATTTATATTAACATATCGATTGTGCAGGTCATTAGCACTAAACATGGTATCTAAAATAAAAAAAACGCATTGTATTTTATATTCATAAATTTAATTTACCGAATTAGATGTTTGAAATGATCACCATTGTCTTCAATACAACGGTATTAGTTTTAGTAACGACTTAACTATCGCGTTATGTACTCTACAGCTGCTTTTTAGTCGTCTATGGTAACGGTACCCTACAAATAGTGTGTACGTTACGCCAGCAAGAAAGTGTCACCTAGAGTGATATGAGTAGAACGTATAATTAGTGCGCAATCTGCTGTAAATGTGCGCCGCATAAAAAATTTGTGCGTCTTGTAGTTTTGAAAAAAAAACGTAAAAACGATTCCTGCTGGAGTAACGTTGTTCTAGCAAGAAAATTCTAGACGAATCATCGGAGATATAAAATACATACATGGGCAGAGAGCTTATATTTGTGCAAATTTGTGCGCCATAAATATAATTTGTGCGTCTTCAGGTTTTCGAGATATTGCGTTTCCCGCTGGAGTAACGTTTTGCGAATTCGTGTATCTCAAAGACCATTATATGTGCGCCTGTAGAATGAACATACACGAATAGCTCTTAATTTGTGCATATTTGTGACATAATTAGATGCCAGATAATATTTATAATTTTCAAGTAATCGCGCTTTATTAAAAACTTAAAAAAATATTGTAGCGCCTAAATGAGAAGACGTATAAACTCGCTAAAAACTGTATTCGTTCCATCTTGACGTTTATAATTACCATAAAAAGTTTCAAAACAGAACCTACAAGCGCTAATGAATAATATTACTAAAAGTCAAAACGACGGCATCATAACTTTGACGCCATCAAACAAGAAACTGGCTCAACCTAAGATGTGTAAATGTAAACCAAAAATTAGTGCATTTATCAAATAATATATAGTAAAAATATCCAGCTTCAACTGTTTCGTATTAAGTAAATATTAAGACTAAACCAAAACAGTTATTCGGCGCAGGTTATCCGACCAAATTCGAATGACTACAAAAAAGCGACGGATTCATACGTATCGATGACCACCTTTATTAAACGTATTACACCTAAACTGTGTTCGTACAGTCACACTCAAATGTTCGTTGGGAATTATTATTACAATGACCTAATAAAAATATAATATATTAAATGTACTTTCTGATCATATGAAATCAAAGAGCTTGTTGGTTTAAAAAAATATTATTTTTATTATCATAATCATGATTCTTAAAGTAATTATGGCATCAAATCACAGATCCAATTTCCTACCTATAAATATTAAAACAAACATTGTTCAATTAAACTATTTGTACCTTGTATAGTCATTTGGTATTATTTAAAATCACAGATCAGTTTTTTATTTACTTAAATACACAAACAATAAAATCACTTAAAGTGGCTCAGTACCATCATGGCGTGAAATTTAAATATTAAGTAGTTGTTGTTTTGGCCGAGATATAATTAAGTTTTGGGTATGATTGTATAGTACGCGAACGTAATAAATACCTATAGAGCGTTATATTTTGTTATGAGTTTATGTTTCTTAAAAAATAGCCGGATTTGAAAACTTCAACCCAAGTTTCACATATCGGGCTGCTTAGGTTTGGGTTTTCAAATTAGGCTAATTTTTAAGAAACATAAGCTGATAATAATTTTAACCGGTCTATACTACGTTCGCGTATCATACTATCATATCCAAAACTAAATTATATCTCGGCCAACAAATAGGTAACTACTTTATACTTGAATTTCCCGTTATGATGGTACTGAACCTTTATCACAGAAAATCACAGTTTTTTCGTTTTTCTACTGATATAATAAATGCAAATGGCTAAATTTATTTATGTCTAATCAAAAAAAAATCTGAATTTATTTTAATAACTATTTCTACTGCACTGTACTCGGGCACAATACGTTTCAACCAGTTAGCGAGTAAAGTTAAGAAGGTCATCGATACGTATGAATCCGTCGCTTTTTTGTAGTCATTCGAATTTGGTCGGATAACCTGCGCCGAATAACTGTTTTGGTTTAGTCTTAATATTTACTTAATACGAAACAGTTGAAGCTGGATATTTTTACTATATATTATTTGATAAATGCACTAATTTTTGGTTTACATTTACACATCTTAGGTTGAGCCAATTTCTTGTTTGATGGCGTCAAAGTTATGATGCCGTCGTTTTGACTTTTAGTAATATTATTCATTAGCGCTTGTAGGTTCTGTTTTGAAACTTTTTATGGTAATTATAAACGTCAAGATGGAACGAATACAGTTTTTAGCGAGTTTATACGTCTTCTCATTTAGGCGCTACAATATTTTTTTAAGTTTTCAATAAAGCGCGATTACTTGAAAATTATAAATATTATCTGGCATCTAATTATGTCACAAATATGCACAAATTAAGAGCTATTCGTGTATGTTCATTCTACATGCGCACATATAATGGTCTTTGAGATACACGAATTCGCAAAACGTTACTCCAGCGGGAAACGCAATATCTCGAAAACCTGAAGACGCACAAATTATATTTATGGCGCACAAATTTGCACAAATATAAGCTCTCTGCCCATGTATGTATTTTATATCACCGATGATTCGTCTAGAATTTTCTTGCTAGAACAACGTTACTCCAGCAGGAATCGTTTTTACGTTTTTTTTTTCAAAACTACAAGACGCACAAATTTTTTACGCGGCGCACATTTACAGCAGATTGCGCACTAATTATACGTTCTACTCATATCACTCTAGGTGACACTTTCTTGCTGGCGTAACGTACACACAAATAGTAGGTATATTACCCACTAGACGGGTCAGATCGGGCGACCTTGTGGGCCATTAGATAGAACCGTTTGTTCCAATCCAGTTTTAGTTTAAATTATCACCTAAAATGTCTCTTGCTATTTGACTACTATGCGCCGGTGCTCCATCCTGATGAAAATACACTAGTTCTCTTTCTTCTACCGACATTTCCCCTAAGACTAGGTAGGTACTTAAATATTTTCTAAGATTTCAATGTACTTGGCCCAGACGTTCATCATAAATTATTATAGAGTAACCCAGCTGGCAGCTGTTACATGAAAATCGAACTTGCCGGCGTCCCTCCTGGATTCTTAATCGACTCGAATAATTTATGGTTCTGACGTGTACGTTACGCCAGCAAGAAAGTGTCACCTAGAGTGATATGAGTAGAACGTATAATTAGTGCGCAATCTGCTGTAAATGTGCGCCGCATAAAAAATTTGTGCGTCTTGTAGTTTTGAAAAAAAAACGTAAAAACGATTCCTGCTGGAGTAACGTTGTTCTAGCAAGAAAATTCTAGACGAATCATCGGAGATATAAAATACATACATGGGCAGAGAGCTTATATTTGTGCAAATTTGTGCGCCATAAATATAATTTGTGCGTCTTCAGGTTTTCGAGATATTGCGTTTCCCGCTGGAGTAACGTTTTGCGAATTCGTGTATCTCAAAGACCATTATATGTGCGCCTGTAGAATGAACATACACGAATAGCTCTTAATTTGTGCATATTTGTGACATAATTAGATGCCAGATAATATTTATAATTTTCAAGTAATCGCGCTTTTTTGAAAACTTAAAAAAATATTGTAGCGCCTAAATGAGAAGACGTATAAACTCGCTAAAAACTGTATTCGTTCCATCTTGACGTTTATAATTACCATAAAAAGTTTCAAAACAGAACCTACAAGCGCTAATGAATAATATTACTAAAAGTCAAAACGACGGCATCATAACTTTGACGCCATCAAACAAGAAACTGGCTCAACCTAAGATGTGTAAATGTAAACCAAAAATTAGTGCATTTATCAAATAATATATAGTAAAAATATCCAGCTTCAACTGTTTCGTATTAAGTAAATATTAAGACTAAACCAAAACAGTTATTCGGCGCAGGTTATCCGACCAAATTCGAATGACTACAAAAAAGCGACGGATTCATACGTATCGATGACCTTCTTAACTTTACTCGCTAACTGGTTGAAACGTATTGTGCCCGAGTACAGTGCAGTAGAAATAGTTATTAAAATAAATTCAGATTTTTTTTTTTGATTAGACATAAATAAATTTTGCCATTTGCATTTATTATATCAGTAGAAAAACGAAAAAACTGTGATTTTCTGTGATAAAGGTTCAGTACCATCATAACGGGAAATTCAAGTATAAAGTAGTTACCTATTTGTTGGCCGAGATATAATTTAGTTTTGGATATGATAGTATGATACGCGAACGTAGTATAGACCGGTTAAAATTATTATCAGCTTATGTTTCTTAAAAATTAGCCTAATTTGAAAACCCAAACCTAAGCAGCCCGATATGTGAAACTTGGGTTGAAGTTTTCAAATCCGGCTATTTTTTAAGAAACATAAACTCATAACAAAATATAACGCTCTATAGGTATTTATTACGTTCGCGTACTATACAATCATACCCAAAACTTAATTATATCTCGGCAAAAACAAAAACTACTTAATATTTAAATTGCACGCCATGATGGTACTGAGCCACTTTAAGTGATTTTATTGTTTGTGTATTTAAGTAAATGAAAAACTGATCTGTGATTTTAAATAATACCAAATGACTATACAAGGTACAAATAGTTTAATTGAACAATGTTTGTTTTAATATTTATAGGTAGGAAATTTGATCTGTGATTTGATACTTTAAGAATCATGATTATGATAATAAAAATAATATTTTTTTAAACCAACAAGCTCTTTGATTTCAAATGATCAGAAAGTACATTAATTTAATATATATTATATTTTGATTAGGTCATTGTAATAATAATTCCCAACGAACATTTGAGTGTGACTGTACGAACACAGTTTAGGTGTAATACGTTTAATAAAGGTGGTCATCGATACGTATGAATCCGTCGCTTTTTTGTAGTCATTCGAATTTGGTCGGATAACCTGCGCCGAATAACTGTTTTGGTTTAGTCTTAATATTTACTTAATACGAAACAGTTGAAGCTGGATGTTTTTACTATATATTATTTGATAAATGCACTAATTTTTGGTTTACATTTACACATCTTAGGTTGAGCCAGTTTCTTGTTTGATGGCGTCAAAGTTATGATGCCGTCGTTTTGACTTTTAGTAATATTATTCATTAGCGCTTGTAGGTTCTGTTTTGAAACTTTTTATGGTAATTATAAACGTCAAGATGGAACGAATACAGTTTTTAGCGAGTTTATACGTCTTCTCATTTAGGCGCTACAATATTTTTTTAAGTTTTCAAAAAAGCGCGATTACTTGAAAATTATAAATATTATCTGGCATCTAATTATGTCACAAATATGCACAAATTAAGAGCTATTCGTGTATGTTCATTCTACAGGCGCACATATAATGGTCTTTGAGATACACGAATTCGCAAAACGTTACTCCAGCGGGAAACGCAATATCTCGAAAACCTGAAGACGCACAAATTATATTTATGGCGCACAAATTTGCACAAATATAAGCTCTCTGCCCATGTATGTATTTTATATCTCCGATGATTCGTCTAGAATTTTCTTGCTAGAACAACGTTACTCCAGCAGGAATCGTTTTTACGTTTTTTTTTCAAAACTACAAGACGCACAAATTTTTTATGCGGCGCACATTTACAGCAGATTGCGCACTAATTATACGTTCTACTCATATCACTCTAGGTGACACTTTCTTGCTGGCGTAACGTACACGGTTCTGACGGTTGTACCTACATTCCGATGTTGGACCATAGCATTTCATAAGAAAATATTACGTGCCTTAAAATGTCCGTCTAGGTCTATATTTTCATTCAGTTACAAAATTCTAGCCTTCTCCTTCATCTCCTCTGCATGCATGTAAGGCACTGATTGGTGACAACAATACGAGTGCTATAAGAATGGTCATTTGAGACTTCCCCATACTCACCGATATAAATGACCCCACCTTGTATATCATTTTTGCTGTTATTACGTAAATCACCATATTTTTGTGAGAAGAGCGGGATCTCTTAACACAGGTATTTTTTACATAAAAGGAGACATCATAAATGTAAAGTGAAATTAGCATGTAATAAAAAGTAAATAAACTATTTTTTATTTATATTTCAGAATAATGATCGTTTTTTTTTTTAATATTTCAGGAAACTCACATCATACACAAGTTTAATGGTGACTTCTATGGATCAAATCTTAAAGTATGTTTCGTTGGTTATTTGAGAGGAGAAATGAACTTCACTTCTCTAGACGCTCTGATAGAAGCCATCAAGCAAGATATTTACAATGCTGAACAAAACTTGGACAAGCCTGAAGCACTAAGTATGAAGAGCAATAAGCTCTTTACCCATGAACCTTGATATTCACGTTAGCACATTTTTAGCATGAATTTTGTTATCCATTTGCTGTTGAAATGAATTGTTATATTTATAGAATTTACGAACATTATTATTTAGTATATAATATAACATTATAATAATTGGGCAGCCATGTAAGGATAAATTTATTGTAATGATGTACATACATAGTTATTATTATGTATTTGTTCATAACTCAAGTGTCTTTATAGTAGGTACTTGTGTATTTACTATGTATATAAGAGGAGGGGTATTTTCTCGAGTAAAACTATCTTCATTACTCATGGTTTGTTTATTATATAATAATAATAAACACAATTTCAAATAACTTATTATCGTTGGTAGCAACTAAATAGCAAATAAAATCAAAGCAACGTTATTATCGAGGTCTGCTCGATTCGAGCGCCAACAAACGAATGACCCGCTCACAGGCTGCGCACGCCTTTTATAAAGCCGTTTGGCAGGTGGGAACGATGACGAGTTGTTTGTTACAAGAACACCTGGCGTCGTACGATGAATCAGGCGTTTATTACACTGTTTTTGAGTTGTTTTCGATGCGTTTAATATTTGCGCCGATACGGCCATTCTGATGATAGGTGCGTCCCTGCGCCTGCATCACATAATAATCTGAAAATAGAATAATATTAATTCTCATGTATCGATCTGTAGGTTGCGAGTTTGTGTACCTCATAGCCTCAACGCTAATTTTGGTACCATTCTCATTACACGATAGGTCAACCTCATAGCCTCAGCGCTAATTTTGGTTAGATTAAAAACATATTAACCTCATAGCCTCAGCGCTAATTTTGGTTAGATTAAAAACATATTAACCTCATAGCCTCAGCGCTAATTTTGGTTAGAATAAAAACATATTAACCTCATAGCCTCAGCGCTAATTTTGGTTAGATTAAAAACATATTAACCTCATAGCCTCAGCGCTAATTTTGGTTAGATTAAAAACATATTAACCTCATAGCCTCAGCGCTAATTTTGGTTAGATTAAAAACATATTAACCTCATAGCCTCAGCGCTAATTTTGGTTATATTTGGTTTAACATGCTCGATAAAAATTAATCCTCTGACATAGCATGTTCGTTTGTCTATTGTTACTCACAGTCATTAGATTATTAGAAATGATTAGTGTAGTTCGACATCTATTCCTCTTCTAAGTCTCTGTTCATCGCCGATACGGCCACGTCACTTTGGACTCCAAATTTAGGAGCGCTTCTTAGTTGTTCATGACATACTTTTCTCGATCGACCGCGTCCGTTAATTCGTCGAATTTCATACCGGTCATGAGGTAGTACCTTTCTGATTTCAAAAGGTCCATCATATTTTTGGCTAAGTTTGGTACCAAGTCGCGAGGGTTCTTTTAACAAGACAAATTCACTTTTTTCAAATCTTTTAACTTTGGCTTTGCTTTTATCGTATCGAATTTTATCTTTTTCAGCTAGTTCGGTCATCCTGGTTAACACAGCTTTTTTCAACATTTCCGGGTCTATGCGGTCATTACGTTCGTCAATAAGATTCAAGAGTTCAGGAGGAACACTTCCTCTTTTTCCGGTTAATAGTTCAATAGGGGTTTGACCTGTTGTTTTTGAGAAAGTTGAATTAATAGCTAGCTGTAGAGCGCCCAATGATTTCATCCAATGATTTTTATGCGTGTTGTGAATGACGGTCAATCCATTCTTTATTATTCTCATAATTCTCTCTACTTGACCGTTGGCTCTGCTTGTGTATCCAGCACACTGATGTAATTCAATCCCGTATTGGTCGCAGTAGTCCTTGTAATGGGATATGAATGCACCATCACCATCAACAATAATGCGCCTTGGAGCTCCAAAAAGGAAAACTATTTCTTGTAGATGTTTTAATGCACTGGCTTGAGTTTTGTTTTTGGCATGTTGTAATATAACAAACTTTGTGTAAGAATCAATTGCCACGAAAACATATTCCTTCTGAGAAGCATTTCCACTAAGTTTGCCAGAAATATCGATGTGAATGGTATGAAAAGGCTCCGGTATCTTTTCTATTGTATGCAAGCGACTTTGTGTAGCTCCCGATGAACCTTTCATTGTTTTGCATATTACACAGTGCTCTA
Organism: Hypena proboscidalis; assembly: GCA_905147285.1. Classification (NCBI taxonomy): domain Eukaryota; kingdom Metazoa; phylum Arthropoda; class Insecta; order Lepidoptera; family Erebidae; genus Hypena; species Hypena proboscidalis. Next base: position 8,727,215 of record LR990147.1, read on the forward strand.
CAAAATATCTGACAGTTGACGACATCTTAGGAAACCAAAAATTCTCTCTGAGTTTTGCTAATGTTTTTTCCCATCCCATGTGCTTGAGTGCTTCGTGGTAAGTATTTATGAGACTCCATCGATAAGATTGAGGTACAACCTTAGTGAGTTTTATCTTATCGTTCGATTTTGTTTTGTAGTGTAAAACATTATCCTTGAGTACATGGTCTGGATGCAACTGGTTATTTGTATGCAGTTCATTAATAATTTTACTCAATTCGGTGTCGCGACGCTGCTCCACAATTAGCCAATCGTCTTTAGTTGATAAGTTCATTACCACTTGAAGTGGGTTTTGGCTGAAGAAATCTGCGTGTTTTAGTTTTTCTCCTTTTCGGTATTCAACTTCAAATTCAAAATTTTGTAAGAAAGCCCACCATCTGTGTATTCTAGGCAGTAATTCTTGTTTATAGCGCGATGCTTTCACTGCATTACAGTCTGTCATAACAGTGAATTTTCTTCCATACAGAAAGTGACGAAAGTGCTTGATCGCTCTTACTATTGCCAGTGTTTCAAGTTCATAGCTATGGTACTTGGATTCGGCTGAAGTAGTTCTCATACTAAAATAGCCAATGACGTAACGAATACCATTTTTTACTTGAATCAGCACAGCTCCAAATCCCATGGCGCTGGCATCTGTATGGAGTTCTATCGGATAGTTTTCTTGAAATATAGTCAGTAACGGTGCCGATGTCAAGTAATTTATTATTTTTGCTCGTACAGCTTCATGTTTTACCGTCCAGTCCCATTTTGCACCGGTTTTAGTCAAATTGTATAACGGTATCATCATAGTTGAAAAATTACATATAAAACGGCGAAAATAGCCCGCCAAGCCATTGAATTGTCTTAGCTGCTTTACATTCGTTGGAAGCGGGGATCTAGCCAATGCGTCAACCTTAGACGAACTAGGCCTCACCTTCCCATCGCTTACTATGAATCCGAGATATTCAACAGAATTTTTTAGGAAGGAACATTTCTTAAAGTTGATAGAGAATCCACATCTTGTAAGTGCTTCTAGAACTTGTGCCAAATTATTGATTCCTTCATCAATCGTTTTGCTTGGAATAAGCACATCATCCATATAAACAAGTGCCACTTTGCCTCGAAGGTCTCCTAATGCCTTATTTATAGCCCTCTGATAGACTGACGGTGCATTGGTTAAACCGAACGGCATCGTTAGGTATTCGTATTGGCCATCTGGGGTGACAAATGCAGTCTTCTCAATAGACGTTTCTAATATTGGTACTTGATGGAAGCCCGCGGCCATGTCAAGACAGGTGAAGTATTTGGCATCAGCGAGCTGATCTAATTGTTCAGATATCAATGGTAGAGGATAATGGTCTCGTACAGTGTTCAAGTTTAGTTCTCTGTAATCCACACATAATCTGTCTTCTCCATTCTTCTTTTTTACCATTATAATAGGGCTTGCAAACGGTGAGTTACTTTCCCTTATAATATTTTTGGCTTGAAGCTCCTTTATCATAGCCATGACCTTTTCGCGTTCGACAGGTGCCAATCTGTATGGTCTCCGGTTAACTATTTTATCGGGGTTCTTAAGTCGGATAGCTAGTTCACCAGTCGTTATTCTAGACTCAGAAACGCCCTCTCTGAAATAATCTTCGTATTTATTGAGCAAATTCATCAGTTTCTCAATTTCTTCTTTATTTTTTAAATCTGTATTTATAGAGCTTGAAGACAACGCTCATATTTTGCCAGCCATTTTACACTGCTCATCTCTAGTCATAATAATTCCACTATGTGAAAGTATTACTTTTAAGCCTGGTATATTCAAAATATCTCTTCCAATGAGAATATCTGTAGGTAGCTCGTGGTCTAAGACAATGTGCAGGTCAAGTTCAATATGAATGTTGTTTATATTACAAACTGATGTTATTTGGCTGAAAGATATGACAGGAATCGGTCCGATACCCTTCAGATACGTGGTCTTGTTTGTCTTTGATCCAGGAAGTGAAAGAGCTATAGATTCTTTTACCAGTGAACAGTCCGCACCACTGTCAAATATTGCTTGAAATTGTTTATTTCCAATCGCAATGGAAATGCCATTTTTCATGTCATTGTTTTGTACTTGGCATAGGTTAATGTTCTTTTCGGCGTTAAGGCGTTTAAAACAAGTTTCAAAAGTGTGTCCAGGTTTGGAGCAGAAAGAACATTCCTTTTTCTTTTTATCCTTGTTCTTGTTTGCATCCGGCGATTCAGAAGTAGATGAAGATGGAGTAGATTGTTGCTGTTCAGTGCGAGACCGTGCAATAGCACTTTGATTACACCACCGGGCTCGATGGCCTTGTTTGCCACATACAAAACATGTCACGGCCTGATCTGATCTATTTCCATCAGTCTTGATTCTTTTGTTTGGTAAACGTTCTTGTGTTGATGAATGTTTACGTTTACGCATTGTTTTGGCAATAGCAATGAGCTCTGGAACGGTTTGACACTTGGAGTTAAGAAGTTCAGTTCGAAGATCGTCTTCTTCAATACTACCGATCACAAATTCAACAGCATCTTGTTCCGTGGGATCGGGCTTCACGATCTTCTTGAACATTTTCCAGACATTAGATATGTACTCGGGTACGCTTTCAACATCATTAATGGAGTATCGTCGAAATTTCAATACATCTGAAAAATATCTTGACTCTGGTTCGAAAGTCTGAAGCATGTCTTCTCTCATTTCAGCCCATGTGGTCGTTCGTAGTAAGCAGTCATCGGCCCATGTTTGTGCTCTTCCTTTCAAGACACCAGCAGCTTTTAGACGCACTTCATGGTCCTTTAGTTTGTACTCCACTTGAGTTCTAGTTATCAGCTCTACCCATTCTCTGACGTCAGTGCCTTTGTCAGGGTCAAAGCTTGGAAAATAGACGTCAGAAATGCGGACTGATCGAGTATCTTCAGAATTGAATACTTTCATAATTTCAGTAAGTGCAGCACGATTTTCTTGAGACATTTGTATCATCATTTCACACATTGTATCCTTAAATGTGTTAGCCAAAAGTGTCATGGTTGCAGTATTTCCCGACACCGGTTGGAGACGTTGGTTCATGGTTCCAGAATTTCCTGGTTCTGGTTGGTGGCGTTGGTTCGTCCCCTCTTCTGATATAAGAGGAGGGGTATTTTCTCGAGTAAAACTATCTTCATTACTCATGGTTTGTTTATTATATAATAATAATAAACACAATTTCAAATAACTTATTATCGTTGGTAGCAACTAAATAGCAAATAAAATCAAAGCAACGTTATTATCGAGGTCTGCTCGATTCGAGCGCCAACAAACGAATGACCCGCTCACAGGCTGCGCACGCCTTTTATAAAGCCGTTTGGCAGGTGGGAACGATGACGAGTTGTTTGTTACAAGAACACCTGGCGTCGTACGATGAATCAGGCGTTTATTACACTGTTTTTGAGTTGTTTTCGATGCGTTTAATATTTGCGCCGATATGTAGTAACAGTTTTTTGTTTGCCAATGCAAGATAACCAAGTTTGTACCTTATTTGCATATTTGTGTATTAGCACACCAATAGAACCATGTAAGTTTTCTAATTTATGTACCTAATATTTCTAGAACCATAATGGTTAATGAATTAATTGAGTGTTTATCTGTATGCAAAAGCAGGGTAATAAGTAAAATGTGATATTTTTTAAATGCTATGTGCAATAAGTATTGATAAGAAAATAAAAATGTGTAATAAAATAACATGGATTATTAAATAAAACAATAATGTTCCCTTCGAAAAAGCCTTTAATGGTACTGCTTGACTGGATTCATATTTTCATATTCACAAACATGTAAAATATCACTCCTTCTTACAATGGAAATAAAAGAATCTTAAATTAATAGGGCTCTCTCTCCAGGATACTTAATGTTGTTTTCTCCTAAATGAACATCCTGAAACAAAAACAAGATTCATTAGAATAAAGTTAAGTCTATCACAAAATTCAATTGAAGTTAAAAGATAATCTTTATGATTTGTAGGATGATATGCAAGTTTATATAGAATACTATATACTGCATGTGGCTTCAAAACTTATGTCCTTCCTTAGGTTTTAACTTAACTCCATACAAATTACCGTGGCCCACCAATGGATAAGGCATCGGTCTTACGATTGTGGTCGAAGTCGAATCCTGGCCATTACACCACGGACATGAACTTTCTCCTAACACAAGCTAATTAAGCTTAGCTAGAGAGGGTAAAGAAGTATACAAGTTTCATATCTGCAAATTACTACTAAGTTTTTAAAATTAAATTAAATATAAATAATAATAAAATCATCACAATTGGATGAGTAGTTAAGCTTGAAAGCATAAGACAAATGGAGTTACTTTACATGTAATATTAGTAAGGATAAGTATCTAGAAATTCTTAGCAGATATGATAATATGTGCTAATATGGCTAGACAACACTTAATTAGGTGAAATAAACAAAGAAAACTTGTTTGCAGAATTTATAAGATAAGAACTGACATAGTTTGTAGTATTTGCTGAGTCAACTTCATTTAGTAAATGTTGATTTATACAATTTAAATTGCCATCTGGGTTTTCACAGAATACTGGATTGACTGGTTTTGGGGTTTGATTCTATCACTAAATAATTGGCAATGCAGTGGTTCTGGTCCTTACTAAATGTGGAAGTTGTTATACACTCTTTATTGTGGGCAATTCAGATGTGATATTATTGTTTGAAAGCATAAACTTATAAACTGAACCAGCATACCACCCTGGCTTTGCTCCGGGTACTTGCCTGTTAAATTATTATTTCATAATAATCTAATATGCATGTTTTATACATACATAAAAACCTTTGTTGAATCAACCTATCTATTAAAAAGCTGGCATTGATTACTATCCAATGCATAGTTACGGACAGACCAGCAGCAGGAAGTGATCCTGTTTTATATTTTATTGGTGATAAATAAGTTACAAATTTATATAGGCAGGGAATCTAAATCTAAATTCACAAGTCATTTCATCAGTCATAAATATTATTGATTAAATGTCTCTGGTTATAAATTCCACGGAAGGTGCTTTATTCTTCCTTAGTACTTCATGATTTTTTACCACAGCTATAATAAACAAATATCTTTGGTAAATCATTAATCTTAGCATTGAAATGAGATAAAGATTATGTAGATTGAATTAGATTTATGTAGGATATAAAACATTAGCTAATCACACAGAAGCTACAGACACAATTTAAAGGAAGCTAACTATTCATCCTTTGCAAATATTTAAATGCATACCGATTGCACCACAAATGAAATGACATGTATTAACATTGTGCAATAACTTAGTAATCCTTTTTCATAACAATAACTCAAGTACCCTACTGTTTTGATCAGGTTGACAAAATCAAATATTTGTCTTATATTCTATTATAACTATTATAATAATATTCATGCAATAAATATTAATTCTCTCTGCCTTGAATTTAATTTTCATTAAAACATTTATCATCTTTAATAACGAGCTGAAATCATATCAGGTTCTATTATCCAAAATATTCTACATTAGAGATAATAACAACAAATCTGTGTATACAAGCAGAAATTTTAAAGCCATTGTGAATAACCATGGTTTTTAAAGAAACAATACTGTAACAATACTGTAATCAACATATTGACCCTTTCCGCAATATTATTGTCTTCTTATATCCAAATTCAAATGTAGGTCCTAAAAACTTTTGCATTGGGTGAGAAATGATTAAAAGCGCATCATTCAAATGATAACAGTGCAATTCTTGCACAACTTACTGTAATATTAAAACCAGATTATTGCCAGAAAGGGTAATTTGTTGAGGTACTCCTGTCAGCTAATGATGATTATGGAATTTATATTTATATAATTATATTTATATACTTTTATACTTATATTGATTACACTCATAAGAAAGTGTTATAAGACCTGCTTTGAATGTCAATGGAATACACGTTGAGTTGTCCAGATTGCCCAGAATTTAGCCCCAAGGTTGCTTTATATGGCAAGTTTGATACAAGTTCAAATTAAACACTCATCTCGACATGAAGTGTGACTTGATCATTTGTTTACAGTATTAAGCAATCATGACAATATGTTTTTAACCATTTAACAAATAAGAGACCAATACAAGTATTATTCGAGAGTCGATTGAGTATACTAACCATGCCTAGGACACATAGTTAAGTTAAGAAGAATTGATATGACACAGTTCTTGAAACCAAGTAAGATACCTATTCTGTAACAATGAGACAAGACAAAAGCGAAAGTTACTGGAAGAATCTAACCTTATTCTATTATTCTATCAAGCGAAAATAATGTATAACTTAAAGAATATATTGGATTCCTTACCCTCCGTTAATCTGGCTCGACCACCGGTGGGCTGGCATAGGATCGTTGAACAACCTGCACATACGACTACCCTTTGCGCGTGACTGAATACCGTTGTGATTTTGTAGCAGCCGGGGCATTTCACATCCATGAAATATGAGTTCGGATGTGGCACCAACCTCTTCAACTTATGTTTCCTTTTCTCCGACGCGGGAGAAGGATGCAGCAAATCAATTGCGAGCTGAAAACGCGAAGACGCACATTTAGGTTATTTGATCACTTTGCATCGACACCCATCTCTTCTCTATGTAATTAACGATTAGAGCACTTATAACGCGAATTAAAACATTGTTGGCTCGATTTCACCAGTAAAAGAACGAAAACTGGAACTTTTTTTATTAATAGTTTATCTGACATGTCAGACACTGCCATGTGTATCCGCTTGTTTGGTTGGACGAAACCGAGTTTCCATTTTATTTTGAAGGGCACTATACCAAACTATCGAAATTATCAGAAATTAACAAGGAACACGTAGAACTTGTAATATAATTGAACACGATGAGAATTTTTACTCAGATAAATAAAAATACACACCGGCATGGTTACAGCTTTGATGCAGAACCGGAAAAGGAAAGGTTGCCAATATACCAAAGACAAGGATATCAATGTTCATAAGCAAAATGATTCAGATGCGTTCTTAAAAAAATATTTATGCACGGAGTGTGTTTTGTTAATTTTTATCCGACAACGGCGATGCCAAAAGGAAGGGTAATGATGTTTTGCAGTTTATGTATGTATGTTTGTATGTTCCACCTTAATGCCAACACTTCTGAACAGATTTTAATAAATTAGCTGGGTGACATAGGCTATTAACATTTAAAAAAATTAAACGGACATGGTAGATATACAGCTCAAACAGCGGATCTGACCACGGCTATACCTTGACCATTTTTGTACCAATGCATTTCTGGATTTCTATCTGAAATCAGGGCCAAGCCACCCATGTGTGTGAAGTGTGCGGGACTAACAGGTACCAAGACTATAGGGTTGCCGCGCTGCTACCGAAATTATATTTGTTACATTTACACAACATTTTCTTTGTAGTGGCTTATTCATCAGTATGTAAGCTTAATAGGTTTAACATAATAATATGCCTTGTAAATATAACAAAACATATTCAATTTGGTGGTTTCATTTTACGCTTTGGGTTTAAATCAGTGATTCTAAAAGTGAAAATATTAGTAAATGTCGGTGATTTAGGCGAATTCTTGGCAACATCAGCTCTTTAGTGGCACTATTTATTCTTAAAAATATATTTTAAATTTGCCTTCGGCGTTTTTCTACCAGGTCACTTCTCAAATTTGAAAGAAAATATTTAAAATAGGTGCCTTCAGTTCTCCCTGACTTTTTACTTCAGAGCAAGAAATATAATAGCCTACACCAGTGACTAAGGTACTTTGGTTCAGTTTCTTTGTTTGTGTGATAAAAATATTTGAAAAGTGTCTTCGTCGCTTTTTTAAATCTATAAGGCTATGCCACATCTTATATTATTTATATTTATTTTATTTATTATTTACACAACTGCTTAATGCACTTACAGTTTGCCAACACGTGCAATAAACTAATACAAATAGAAGAAAGAGTACTTATCGCTAGACTTAATACTACTTAAAACAGAGACAGATGATTTAAGAAATTGTTAAAATTTGAAATATATCAATATCTGGATACTGAGAAATAAGGGCGTTTTTCGATAAAAAAATATAGAATATATCAATACTATTCAAAACTTGGCTTTTTAAATGTGTCTTCAGGTCGGCGTCTTTGGCGCTTACTTGCTCGGCTAAGACACTTCGGCACATCTTTTTTTAAAAGAAATTAAGTAGAAAAATTGGCGCTTTCGGCGCTTTCTTGCAAAGATGCTTCAGTGCCACTACTTTATTTTTATTAAAAAAAATGCGTAAAAAGTTGGTATACATTTAATGGCAATACTTTATGTTGAATTTAGTTATCACCTAAATGGACGGCTTTTAGCGTTTCGGATTCCTTTTTTTTCGGACGTTTTCGTGCGCTGACCCGAGGCTCATTTGTTCTTACGTTTTTGCATAGTATAGTGATTATATTTGTATTTTTCAATATCTTGTTCAATGTATTTCATGTTATCTATTTCTTGTTTATTTAATGGAATAGCGTATTTATACTGACATAGTATGCAATGCACTCGTTCGATATCCATGGGTACTCTACGGTAGTATTACATTATCTTTGATGGGTACATCGACAATAAAAGACAAAAGACATAACTATAGCAGTGACAAGAGAGTGACAATCAAGTTTTTGCTAAAGTTTAACTGTCAAATTACCGTCATCGTCATGTTTAATCTCTGTTTAATCTTTTAACAGAATTAAACTAAATGTCTGAGTCTAGTCAACGAGTGGAGCGAGCTGTAATTTGTCTATGGTTAAATGGATAAAAAAAGAACGGATTTACTGTCTGTCATTGTTGTCAATGTCAAAAAAGTAAACGACATGCGACAATCGACATTGACGTAGGAAGCAGATACGGATGTTTTTATGAATTCATTGGCGATCTAAATCAGAAAGCATTTTATTTTATAGCAATTAGTAGATATAGCGAGTTTTAATTTTTCACCCGTAATTACCTGAAAATTCTTTGACTGTGCATAATGGCTGATGAGGAATATGAGGCAGAAGACCCAGGGGCAGATTACGACGACATTGCTGAGGATGACGAGAACATTGAGGAGACCGAAGAACAGGAGGAAGAAGGGTACAACTCGCAGTGCCTCGCACCGGGTCAGGCGGGCGGAGGCGTCGATAAGACCAAGCGAATTACTACGAGATACATGACCAAATACGAACGAGCTAGAGTTTTAGGTGAGGTTATGATCATGTTTTGTAGTATGCATAACGAGTAACAAGGCAACAAATACATGTGAACCTACTTGTAGGGGATTTTAGGAGTGTACCGGTTTCTGTAGTTATGTCCATCAATTAACAATTTATACTGTTGAATTTAGATGCAATTTTGAACTTGTTAAGCAGTAGACTCATAGAAGTTACAGAAATATATCAAATTTCAATTATGGAAGGCTAGTCTGCCATATAATTATATTCTGAAGCATTGTTTTAATTACAAAAATTTCTGAAAGCACTTGCCCAGTGTTAACATTTAATGCCTGTAATTTAAGTAAAACGTTTTTTTTTTACACTCCAGGCACAAGAGCTCTGCAAATTGCCATGTGTGCACCTGTTATGGTTGAACTCGAAGGAGAAACAGACCCCCTGCAGATAGCCATGAAAGAGCTGAAGCACGGCAAGATCCCCATCATCATCAGGAGATATCTGCCCGATCATTCCTATGAAGACTGGAGCATTGATGAACTTATCATTATTGATCATTAGTTAGAATTTACCATTAGTAACAACAAGCATCAACACATTATTATGGTTATTGATTTAAATAACTTAAATGATCTAAACAGTCAAATTGAATCATTCACCACATTTTGCCCAGTCTCCTGCTACTTAATCATACCCAACGTTAAATGATATCAGTAAATTCTGACAAAGAAGAACTTAGCATAAAATATAGATTTAGTTGCTACTTTGCTAGAGACATGGCTTTATTTCTAACTTTAAAATGTACATTAATTCATGTTTATAGGGTTTCTGTTCATTTTATAGCCAGTTGTAAACTACATACATCAATCTCTATAGTAAATATATTATTTTTATATGTATAAGATAAAATAGTTGTAAGCAATAAATTGTAATTTTTGACAAGTCTGTTCTTGTTAATTATCAATCTCTGTCATAGTCAGCCTGTGTTTATATCACCAAATCAAATCAAATCATTTAATTCCATGGGCCTCAAGGGGCGCTTGAATACGTCAAAACAAACATCAAAACTACAAAAAATATAAAATTAAAATAAAACTTAAGTAATTAAATTATAATACTTATTGCAATAAAATGATTTGACACCGGAGCTTACATTGACTTTAATTCAACTTAGAAATTTGAATTAAAATTAATCCAAGTACCAGCTCCAATGAGTATTGCATCATGAGAAGAGCTGGTGAGAATCTCATGTGCACCCGCTTGTTCTGTGTACATAACCGAGTTGCATAACCAGCAATGTAAGGAAGAAAAAATTTCTTCCTGTACTACCTGGTGTTGTACAAAGAATTTTTTTTTCTTCATTTATTACCTGGTTATGTACGAAGAAATATTTGTTCTTGATACATTACTAATAATATTGTTAGCTATGTAGCAGTAAAAAAATAATCTTTCTACATTACCCGGTTATATTTTAACTTTTAAAAAATTGTTTTTATTTTTTCTTGTACAATCTAGTGTTACGGATTTGATTTTTGCTTCTGTAAAAACAGTTTTTATGTTTCTAATTAAGAAAAAGTAACAAAAATTCTGACAACATTTTCTACGTCTTTTTAGCATTCTTTTAAATTACTAGGAATTTTATAAAATAACATATACTTAAAACATATTATGCATTAAAATAAAACTGAATACAAGGGTTTATTGATTTAACTATGAATAATAATAACATAACGTTTCCTACTAAAACATCCACGGTTTTTGCACTAAGGTGCTGCATTTTACACTGTACTTATTTAATCTCTAAATTGGAAAAGAAGTATATCACAACAAACAAGGCATTGTCTCGACAAAATATGTCCTTTTATATACCTAATTTACTTTACAAACAGAGTTAATTAATTAATAAATAAATAATAAATATACGCACTTGTACTATGGGTACTAGAATAACTGATACTAATACATAATATATATACTTTTTTATATAAATAAATACTTATTATATATAGAAACACTTAGACCAAGACAAACCTCCATGCACACAAACATTTGTCTTGAGCGGGAATCGAACCCGCGACTTCGGTGTCGCAGGTAGGTGCACTACCCACTCCGCCATCCGGTCGTACAATTTCTAAAAGGACCGGGTAATATAGAAATATTTTTTTACTGCCACATAACTAACAATATTATTATTATTAGTAATGTATCAAGAAAAAAATTTCTTCGTACATAACCAGGTAATAAATAAAGAAAAGAAAATTCTTCGTATAAAACCAGGTAATAAATGAAGAAAAAAAAAATCTTCGTAGAAACCGGGTAGATAGGAAGATTTTTTTTTCTCCCTACATTGCTGGTTATGAAACTCGGTTATGTACCTACACGGAACAAGCGTGTGCACCATCTTTTCAAATAATTCAAACAACATTTGTTTGTTTTTTGACAATAATTTTATGTGTAAGTTATAGCAACCGAAACAACATTCACCCGTCGCTGAAAAATAAGAGGATCCTACATTGGTTTAAGTTTACGCTTGAATAATAGCAGCCCTGTATCTAATACATCTCCCACTACTGGGCTTGGGTCTCTTCTTATGATCTGGCTGCAGATTTATTATTTGGTACCGACTCAAAATTTATTTATTTATTCAATACCCAAGACTTAAAATGTACACTTATTTTTATAACTTTTCAGTTGGATAATTTTTTTGTTTAAAATAATTTTATTTTACTCTTTTTTTTAGTGAAGTATCTAGCCTTACCTTTAAAACGTTTTATAGAACAAAACTACTAAGGAAAGTACCATAATGATTGTTTTAGCTATCTATCTATCTATATCTATATTATTATATAAAAATGAATTGCTGTTCGTTAGTCTCGCTAAAACTCGAGAAAGGCTGCACCGAATTGGCTAATTTTGGTCTTGAATTATTTGTAGAAGTCCAGAGAAGGTTTAAAAGGTGAATAAATATGAAAGTTGTTAACTATCTATCAGATTATTTTAAAACATACCGAGATTTTTTTTAATTTATTCCTTTTGTTTGTTTTTAAGCTTACTTTATACAAAAGTTTAGGTCTTTTATTTATCGATTGGGGCAGTACGAAGTCTGCCGGGTCCGCTAGTCTTAAATAAAAATTAGGAATGGCAGTGAAGTGCCTTCAGTCTTGGAGAGTTGACTTTTTAAAGTATTTTTCAATAAATATAGGAAGCAGCACTGAAATTTCTTCAGCCTCAAGAGTCAGGGAAAGGATCCCTTTTTTAGCATAGTTTATTTTTGCCTGATATGTTTCGCATAATTTTTTTCGCATAATTGTCTTTCGGCATACTATTGTATAAGGTTAAGCATACTATCCTAGTTCAACAGAATACTTTTTTATGTAAAATAAACAAGTGGCGGCCCAAGGGCCAACCCCGCCGCACTCACCGCAACTGAATGCAAAACCATTGAGTAAATAAAATGTACTCTATGTGCAAAACAATGATTTATCGCAAAAGTATTTATGCTCTAAAACTGTATATCAGATTATTTTATTTGGACAAATTCGTAAAAAAAATTAAAAATTTCGAATTTCGAATTTTTTAAAATTTATTACGAATTTGTTTTAAATTTATTTTATACTAAAGTTTAGGTCTTTTACTTATCGATATAAGTAGTACAAAGTCTGCCGGGTTCACTATAGGTAAGACAAGTTTTTACAGATTTAACTGTCACTTTACATCATCGCTTAATCTAAATTTACCTTCAAATAATGCAACAGACGGTCCAAAAGGTGCCTATGTTTACAAAATTATCACCTTACTCCTAACCATTAAGGAGTTGTACTTTCCATCATCAGCTCAGCAATAGGAAATGATGGCTGCCAGGCGCAAATATTTAGATAAATTTAGAAAATATATGAAAACCTATCTAATTTCCTATAACATTGGGGGGTTTCCATCATCAGAGCCTGACACCCTCAAGGTATACTCTTTCGAATTAAATAATCGGTCCACAAAGTAAAAAGTTACGCGTAGTCTAACAATAATAATTAAAAAAATTATGTATAAGTATGTACATACACGTTGACTTGAAAACCTCCTTCATTTTATTCGTCGGTATATACTATACGGATACTCGAATCTTCTGGAAAAGTTCCTTATTCGAAAGATTTATTTATTAATTTAAAGAATGGTAAAGTGCACATTGGTTCGTCGTTGCCGTGACTTTTCTTATTTTCAACTTCAAATGGCTCTAATGGTTTTAGGTACGTAAAGGTTTTCGTTCGAGTTACGATTTGTTGAAGTATTTTTCATATTGTTTGTAATGCTGCATTAGTATAGGGTTATTTGCTCTAACCTTTTATTTCTAAAGATACTTTAGTTTGCAACTCTATAAAACAAATTAAATTTTTGAAATACAGCACTAACAGTAGGCCATCCCGTCTGAATGTGGACTGTCAGACCCTAAATTAGGCACTTGTCTCACCGGCAACGATTAACGAGTAACGAGTAGAGCTAGAACTAGAAACGAGCTAGCGAGACACGGGGAGCGAGTGCGTAGTTCCGATATTTGTGTAGCTCGGCTATAAGCGAGTGTGCGAGTGAGGCGGATACAGATACGCACTGTTAGTATAAGATCCCTTAAACAACGACCTTCACCGAGATGTTTATTTGATGAAACGTATTTTATATTTAATTTAATATGTCAATAGATATATTGCATATGGGTTGCCTAACAAATTTCAGTCCATAATATGATTAATTAATAATTGAAAAAAATATTTTTTTTAATCATTTCACCGGTTTGATAATTAGACAAATTCTATACCAATCGAAAGTCTGAAGCCTATAGAATATGCAAACGTTGGGCTGCCTATTCTTTTCCGGTCACAACTCCTGGGTAGCCAGGTATAAACAGGTAAATCGATATACCTACCATTTTGCACCGGTCTGATTATTGAATTAAAATTAAATGACAATAAAGATTATTTCATTATGAAAACGATGGTATAGGGTTGCCTGCGAAAAATCAGTTGAAAAATCAGCGAAAAATCGGTTGTCGAATTTTGAAAAGTGAAATATTTCTGCGAGTGAATATATTTTTAAATTTTTTTATACTTTATGTATCTACTAAAATGTACAAAGGCGGGCCGACTTAATACTAAAAGTATTCTCTACCTTACAACCTTTGGGTGATGCAGAGATGTAGATAGTAGGTGCAATTTTAAACACGTGTGAGGCAGACATGTAGATAAAAAAAATCTTACTATCCGTGGACCATCAGTGCTACTCTTATCAACTTCAGGAAACTTCTGTAAAAAAACTGAAGAAAGTAATTATTAATGTCATCACGAAGAGGCAGATACAAGGATTATTTTTATGCTTCTAAAGCGAAGCCAGGCTCAAAAATTTTAATTAAAGCCTCTGATACTGACGTTTTGATTATTTTGTTAGGAAATATGCACAAACTTATTGAATCAGAATTTAAGCTTGCCAGTTCAGCAACTAGAAAGACTAATAATCAAACTGTTGATTGCATTAAATGCACTGATTTAGCGTTGAAGTTAGGAATTAAATTATGCCAAAGTCTTCCCGCCTTCCATGCGTTTACAGGTTGCGATTACACGGCAGCATTTTATAATAAAGGAAAAGTAAAAAACCTATTCAGCTATTTTCGGAAAATGAAAAATAACAAACAGTTATTGCATCATTAACAGATGCTGCTGATATTTTCATTGATAAAAAAATGAAGACCGTTCAAGAAATTACGGCTAGTATGTATGATATCAAGAACTGCACCAACGTGAATGATGAAGATATCGCATTTTTATGAAAAATTACTCTGCTAAAGAAGACAGCGAGCAGTTTCAAAAAAAATAAAAGGTTTTGACTCCAACTCCATACCACCCTGCTGGATATCATTAACTCAAAAAAATTTACGAACTATTTTCGTAAATTCCATGTGGGTTAATGCAACGGATCCATCATGCGTGAAACTTCAGCCTGAGAATTGCGGTTGGTTCATAGATGAATATTTAAAACCAGTAGGATTTATTGGGATCATACCTTTAAAAATAGAAGACATTGTCGAAAGAACTGAAACGGAGAGTGATGACGAAGAAGGTTCAGAAGTTGGAGATCATAGTTATATGTCCGATGACTCGGAACCTGAATAATTGAAAAAAAATAAAAAAAATGTATATAATATACTTTAGTGTCACATAAAACATACACACAAATGACTAATTGATAAAAAAAAACTATTCCTCTATTTTAATTATAAACTACTCCAAAATGATACACAGTATATACCTATATACACAAGTCTATAGCTATCGTTTTCATTTTCAAGAACAAATAGCATGCGCAATCTCTTTCTTTAAATGGGCGGGCTTTAAACAGCTGCTATCTTGTGTCCTCTTCTAAAAAAACAGCACTCGCAGAAATATTTCACTTTTCAAAATTCGACAACCGTCATTCGGGACTGATTTTTCGCAGGCAACCCTATACCATCGTTTTCATAATGAAATAATCTTTATTGTCATTTAATTTTAATTCAATAATCAGACCGGTGCAAAATGGTAGGTATATCGATTTACCTGTTTATACCTGGCTACCCAGGAGTTGTGACCGGAAAAGAATAGGCAGCCCAACGTTTGCATATTCTATAGGCTTCAGACTTTCGATTGGTATAGAATTTGTCTAATTATCAAACCGGTGAAATGATTAAAAAAAATATTTTTTTCAATTATTAATTAATCATATTATGGACTGAAATTTGTTAGGCAACCCATATGCAATATATCTATTGACATATTAAATTAAATATAAAATACGTTTCATCAAATAAACATCTCGGTGAAGGTCGTTGTTTAAGGGATCTTATACTATGTAGAGATGACTACTGGTTGCTCTCTCGGCGTGAGTTCTAATCGCTTGGCGAGTATCGCCGAGCGAGTGTTATCCCTCATAGCTCTTGTCGCGCAGCGACAAACTAGTGAAGCGAGTGCTCGCCGGCAGTGTGAACAGTCAGCGATCAACTGTTTGTATATGCATCTCTTTTGTTCACACGGAAAGTATATCTATTGTACGTTTCTTGAGCGAGAAAATAGCCGATAGTTAGTCGTTTTCTCGTCGTTGGTGGGACAACTGCCTTAGTGTAACAACAAAAAAAAATTGCAAGGGTTTTTAAAAAGATTTATTACCATCAGTTATCTATTAATTTAATCAGGACAAGTTCAAAAATTTCTCACAAACTTTACACATAGCTGAATTTGTAAAACTTTTTAATTTTTTATTACATTCACAAGATTTTTTAATACTGCCAATCATCTTTTTCGGTGTCGGTGATCCGACCGAGCGCCGTTTGTCTTTCCAGATTTCTCTTTGTATCTGGGCTCTTCTGAAAATAAATAATATAAATTAGAACTACGGACATCTACAACACAATCTAGGTACCTATGTCTATCGCATCGAATAACATTTATTTTTACAGGGCGAGAACCTCGCCTGACTTAGTATAAGAAAATTATTGGACATATCAATACAAATAAAAATTTAAGAGTATTTTTAGTGTCAAAATAATGCTTTTTACAGTTGATATAGTTGTTAGCACGAAACCCAAAAATGGCAAAAAAAAAATGTCGGTATGTTTGTATCGGCTAATATTCTAAACGACTGGACAGATTTGGATAAAATTTTAGATGCAAGAACAAGTGCAGGCTTATAAAGTTAGCCACCGAAAAAGTATGTGTAAGATAAATCACATGGAACCTAAGCATATCAGGTGTGATCTTTACATCTCGTACCTCTATCCTTATGGCGATGTCGCTTATCTTTGTCTCGGTCGCGGGAGGCGCGAGAGTCGGGGGAGGAGCGCCGGCGGGGGGCGAGCGGGGAGCGGGGGTCGTCGCCCCACCACCACGCGGGCGGCGCGGACGAGCGGCCGCGCAGGGGCGAGCCCGCCAGTGCAGCCGGCGGCGGCAACTGCTGCGGGAAACCAATACTAAACATGAAATAACATCCTTTTGTACCAACCCAACTCCGTGCTGCTATGGAGACTCTTCCGACTGAAAGATCCTAAATAGCTCTTTTGCCCTACCCGGGTATCTAACCTGAGAATTAACGGTGAGAGACAGCTTAGAATCAAATCAATAATAACTTTACAAAAAAAACCCAACTTCAATAACATAAAATGCACTTCTAACCGTTGAGGAGTTGTACCTTCTAGCAACATGGAATGCTGATTGCTAGATGCAAATATCAGAGTAGCTTTAGGTAATATAAAAAAAGGAAACGAATCGATTTGAGAACCGCCTACATTTGTTTGAAATCTGGTGAATTTGTATAGTTACCGGTGGATAACCCGGCGGCATGCGATAAGGTTGTGGGAGCCCGGAGTCGTCGCCATCTGCGGACAGCAATGGAGGTGCCGGGATTCGAGTGGGAACGTCTGGCGTCACCAACTGAAAGATCAATATTTCGATTTCTGTAAATATTCGTCTGTATGAAAATGAAATGAAATGAAAATGAAATGAAAATGAAAATATTTATTTAGGTCCAACAGAAACAATGAGACAAACAAATTCAGTTAAGACAAATAAAAAAAAAATACAGTAATTTACAAGGCTGTATGCCCCAAAGCAAAAATTGCCCTAAATGGGAATTGGTTCAGCATATGCCAAACTAAAGCTTAGCGCTGGTTTTCAACCAATCCCCCAGTGACTACACGGATGACAATCTGTTACTTATGACTTATATAATAAATAAAATTAAACAAACAAAATGATAGAAAAAAAGAAAACAAAGATAAAATATAATTATGGCATGTATGTACAACGCAAAATATCTGGAAACGCAACCAGATAAATGTCTGGCAAATTTACAATATTATTTTTTAACAAGATTCTTGATCTGAACTCGTTAGCAACGATAAAAATTCCTGACAAGAATAATGCGCATTCTCTTTTTAAGAGATGTAAACTACTGATCGACACTTCACGTGATCAGAAGGCTGGTTTTTAATTCGCTCAAAGGTTAAGCATTCATTGCAATCCAACGCGGCAATGCCGCCAGCCTTCTGGACACGCACTTGACATTGATGCTGAAGTATTTTTTGACGCAAAACTTTTTTACTTTTTTATTTATATTTCTCTTTCAGCTGTACATAGTTAGGTATGATTTTAGTTTTAGTATTATTTAATTGTTAAGTTTGTAAATTAATTAATTTAGGATTGTTTTAGAAAAATGTACATTCTTAATACTTTTATGAAGGTGAAAGCAAAAATTCATAAAATTACTTAAAAAGCCAGATATTTTTTTGAGTACTAATGTGATGCGTAGTAAAAAACGCAACGTCTCCCAGCTGCCAGATGGGAATAACATATATAAGAAATAGGTTGTATTAAGTAACTAGCTGACCCGGCGAACTTCGTACCGCCTTAGCGTAAATTTGATGCACTACTTTATTTTGTATAGCTGACCTATCTTATGTATGCGTGCCTATTTAATTTGAACTGGAATCTATAATAATATCCCCCATATAAAAATGAATACTTTTTTTTTTTGCCGTAACAACCTTGTACAGAGTATTAGAAAACTACAAAAAAAATATCAGCCAAATCGGTCAAGCCGTTTTCATGCCAAGTCGTGACAACAGAAAACGGGTTTCATTTTTATATATAAGATATGTGTCAAACGTGGCTAGCTCCCTAACTATAACTTTATACTTTTGCTATATACCCAGAAGTATGTAGCAGCTTAGGCTGGTCAATAAATATACCTGTTGCTTGAGGCTATTGAAGTCGTTGCTGATGTCGCGGTACCGCTGCAAGCACTCCTGCCACATGGTTGCCATTTCTGCCATCTCAGAGCGCTGCTTTTTTATCTCCTCCTGTGAAAGACAATGGCCAACACAAAAACAACGTAAGTAATTGAGAAAGTATGAAATATAAAACAATGAACAAGGAAAATGCATACATTATTAGTTTTTTAAAACAAAATTTTCATTTATTTTGTTACGATACTTGATCTATTTCGCCTAACTGATTTGGCAACAAGGAAATTTAATTTCATACTTAGTTTATTTATGAGGCAACACCGAAATAAAGATCGACCGAAGTTGAGAATAGAATATGATAATGACCATAAGCCTTGCGTCCGTATCCCCTACATCCTTGGCCACAGTCTCGTATCTCCGCATGCACTCCCACCACAGCCGCATGTGCTCTGCTGCTGACTCTTGAACATTTGCCGCTGATTCCTGCACATACCAAACAAAAGTTATATTCAAAACATACTCCTGACCTTAATTGGCTTTCAAAGGAAATGAAAACGTCCAGTTAAATGAAAAGGAGGTTTTTGTGTGCAAGAAGTAATAGTCTTTAGTAATAGTTCTTTGACAAACTACAGAAACAAATACATCAGCATTTACAGACGAGTAATTAGAAATGCTAAAAAAATGGCTGTCGAGTCGGCTTTATTGAGATCAGACAATATTTCTAGGGATGTTTGGCAAATAGTTAATAAATAAAGAAATATTAAACCAAGAGAAAAACTAAATTTGGAAACGGTACCGAGTTTGTATATTACGGTATGGCAATAGTTAAAAATAACAAGATAAGACAAATTGTGAACAGAGAAAAATGTTTGAATGCATGCTCTTTGTCAGGTGTTTAAAATGGATATACAAATTCACCTTAACGTGTTTATCCTGCATCGGCGTCTGCGAGATGCCTTTGAAGCATCGCATAAGCTCCTTCCATAAACCCATCATCTTGTCCATTGCTTCGCGCTGTTCTGTTATTTGATGCTGTAATATATAATGTATCTATAATTAGAGTAACTCGAGTAATTAAACATGCTATATTCGTAAACTTCTACTAACTATGGTATTACGAACCTTAACCACTTTCAAATAATTACTCTTGCCACTAACAGTGCTCGTGTCACCATCGGCCACACTTAATCCCGAATCTCTATCTCTCTCAGAATATCGATCCCTTTCTTTATTGTAATCTTCTTCGCGTGATGCTATAGAGTTCCTCTCATACCGCTCCAAATTCCTTTTCCATCGTCGATCTTTATTCATAGTGGTGCGGTCACGGTCCATTCTTTCGTCGCAATACTTTGATACCTCCTCGTACCGTCTTTCTTTAGGATCACTGCGGGCCGTTCTTCGAATCCTTTCGTCATCATGGCATTCTCTATGGATGTCAAAACTTCGACTCGTCTTTTGTTCGATATATCTTCTTCTTTCATCAGTATACTGCCTTCTTTCTCTGTCATAATCTCTGTACTCCGGCTGTCTTCTGTACGGGTCGATACAACTTCTAGTGGGAATAACCATCGGTATGTAGTCTCGATACCGTTCTTCGTCAACATGTCGTGTCCTTGATCGACTCGTATCAAGTTTACTTTGATATTTGGAAGGTTCTTTTTCGTGACAGTGGTAACATTTTCCTTCTCTATATCTTTCAGTTTCGTAGGAATCAATTTTCTCTTGACTTCTAGCTTTGTTGGAGAAGTTTTCTTGACTGCGCACTTTATTGGCTATTAAATCTCGGGATCTTGAGCGGTTTAGCCGAACGGGTTGACGGTCCATTTCGTTTATATTCTTATTAGAGACAACTGCACATTGTAAGGACTTGTGACTTTGAGAACGTTTCTGAAAAGTAATTCAAATTTGCATTATCAATGATGGGGAACAAGTACATAGTTATAAAATAGAGGACAGAACCCACAAACACCCATCGTTTCGAAATTACTTTTCAATCTGATCTTTGTATTTAGTAATGCAATATTTATTTAAACTTCTACGCGGGAAAGGTCATAATCCAGCAATGCTGGGTGAACTAAGGTCGTGCGTACCAGATGAGTATGTGGGGCGGCGGCGGAGACCGCAGATGTTAGTGGTACCAACAGCACGCACCAACCTTTTGAAGCAAGCGCCGATATCGCGAGCACTGCGCACGCTTAATGCGGTGGGCGCATAATTATGTTGATTTGTTTCACTGTTCATTGGACGACTTCAGAAGGGTCGGGTGGCATTGTTATGATAAGTTATTGATATGATAACATTTTAAATCTTTTATGTATGAATGTTTTTAATGATAGTTGTAATTAATGTAAAGATATTTAAGTACTATATATTAATTTAAATTTATTATATTTATTTCGATTTTCTTATCTATCGCATTAGG
Source organism: Hypena proboscidalis (assembly GCA_905147285.1). Taxonomy (NCBI): domain Eukaryota; kingdom Metazoa; phylum Arthropoda; class Insecta; order Lepidoptera; family Erebidae; genus Hypena; species Hypena proboscidalis. The sequence continues at coordinate 8,748,606 of LR990147.1, forward strand.
TTTAAGTTCCTGTAAAGATAGGTTAAGCTGTGGTAAATAAATAAATAAATAAGAATAATAAATTATTAATAAATTACTATAATATATTGTAAAGCATTACCACTTCAGCATTGTTATATAGAGCATCTTTGTCATTGAGTTGTGCACAGATCTTGGTAAATGTCTCCATTAGTAATTTTTCATACGAAGTAGTTGGTTTCGGTTGCCTAAAACAGAATATTATTTTTATTTTACTGACTCTTCCATCGTCTCTTCTAATACAGAAGTATTTAGCAAATACCCGTAGATAAATAAATGCTCTGAAGTTTCAATACGCGAAATTCGCTTACTTCTGGCGTTCTCTAGAAGGCGCATCATCCCTGTGACGATGGTAGCGGCGATGTTGATCACAATCATAATCATAATGGCGATTGCGCTCGTGATCGTGATCGCGGTCCCGGACGCGATTTTGATCACAATCGCGCAACGCTGCCGATGATTCGCGATGGTGACTTCGCCTGTCCCCGTGACGTCGAGCGTGACGTTGCCTGTAAATCGGGCACTATTATTAATACCAAATAATATAACAAGATACAAAAGATAGAAGCCCTTTTCTTTAGTGGTGATACTTGGGAGGACGTTTTCTTTAGTGCACAGGATGGCTTTAATAAGGTATGCCAATGGCTATGTGAGAATGGGCTGACTCTTAATGTCGACAAAACCAAATATGTTGCTTTTGCTTCCAAATCAAATTTTCTTCCATCCGCTGACTACACCATCACTGCCCATACTTGCCCGACCCCACTAAACACACTCTGCACATGCTCGCCGCTACAAAGGACTGCCACTGTTAAATATCTTGGTATAACTTTGGACCAAACCTTTACTTTTAAACCCCACATCGATATTTTGACCGGTAGACTTCGTAAAATTATTTACATATTTAAGATTTTAAGACATGCAGCTGCCGTGATACAATAAAAAAAGTATATTATGCACTCTGCCAATCTGTTATTAATTATTGTATTTCATCTTGGGGTGGAACCAGCAAGGGACACCTATTAGAGGCAGAAAGAGCTCAAAGGGCCATTCTTAAGGTTGCAGCTGGATTGCCTTTTCGCTATCCTACTACTGCCTTATACAGTATGTGGGATGTTCTCACAGTAAGGCAAAATTTCATTCTCTCCATCATTGTAAGAAAACATTCTGAAATGATATACGATCCTACCTTAACAACTAATAAACGGAGGAAAGGCATTGTCTGTTCGAGTGACTCTTTTCGCACTAGCCTCTCCCAGAGGTTTTACTGTTTCTTGGGTAGCCACCTTTACAATAAAGCCAATACAATACTATCCATATATCCACTACCTAAACATAAATGTAAAACTGTAACTACTACCTGGCTTAAATCATTTGACTACCAGCAGACTGAAAGTCTCATAACAATAGTCACATAAAACATAACACTAACTCACAACACACTCACACACACACTCTCACACACGCACACACACACACACACACTCTCACACACGCACACACACACACACACACTCCCACACACCAACTTTTTGAAGCACTGCCGTTTATATCTCTTCTAGATAACAACAATAATATCTACTCACTATTTCGAAAGGGGCCTGGCGACCTGTAACACAGGTATTTTTTTAATACCTATTTCAGGCACCAGTCTCTCGCAAGTTGACCATCTTAAATTGTATTAGATATAATTAGACACTAAGAGCAATTTGTGAAGAGAAAATAAATGATTTTGAATTTTGAATTTTGAATATCTTTCTCTAAGAAACTAATCATTAGACAACACCCGAACTAACACTAGCCAACTAGCTAACCTTTTTTCTAAGATTTTCAATTGTTTTTGGTTAAATCAAGTGCTGAGATAGTGTAAATTCACGATAAATTGTTTATCTGTAAAATACTGAGGAAGACTAATACCGAGCGGTAATCTAGGGCATGGCGGTGGCCTATAGTAGTTATATATGTATTATCTATGCCTATAGTCTTGATATGGTTCTTCCAACATACGAATATTTTGTATCAGTATTCTTTTTCAGCTTGCCTCTTGTGTGATTTCTAAGTTTTTCAGGAGTTCAGACATGCAGAACCCAAATTCAGAATTAGGATAAATTAATGTGACAATTTACACATTAGATCCATGTTTTTTTGTGATGTTAGATGGATTTTTATCCATTAAGTTTTAATTTATTAGATACTGGACATTTTTGTCCAGTAATAAATTAAAACTTAATTTCTTTCGGCTCCACCTACTACGACTCGAAGAAATGTCCCAATTTTTTATTATTTATTTTTTTTCATTCTTTGTCTCTGTGCTCTTCTTACTCATGCATAGATTTCATATTATTATAATTAATTTCTTATAATCAATATAATTAAATTATCACTTTTTTGAAACCATGTGCTTGTTTCAAAACACTTTTTAAAACTGATATCAATATCTCAGGATTTTTTTCAAGTCACATTTTGTCGGGTTGGATAATAAATGACAGCAATGTTATGTTAGTAGGGTAGGTAAAAGGTATAGGCCTAAAACAAACCTTTTTTTATCCCTTTTAATAGCTTCTTCAAGAAAAGCGTATATAGAAGAGTCTTGGTCTTTTGGCATCGATTCTCCCATGCAGTCGCCTTCCTAGATAATTAAAATTAATAATTAATATTTGAACGAAATTAAACAGGATATCTACTTGAGTACAATAACTACTGAAATAGTATGTGAAGAATGTCTATTTATCTACCTGCAGCGGAGAAATGGATCGTGGAGTGGAAACCATTCCTGCTTTCAATGCCAGTGATAAGTCTTCTTTTCTGAAAGATGTTTATTATAAGTAATTATGATAAACATTACGACTGAAGATAATGAGAAGACCGACTGACTACCCAATCCTTTCCTTTCAGTCTATCCCTCCTAGGTTAAAAGCAATTCGGTATACAATTATAATTATGACAGATGAGAGATTTAATGGTAGTTCATGAAGTCAAAATGTTGGTTGACTGGGCTGCAATTTCTTGCTCGTGAGTCGAGACGGAGAATATAATCATGCAAAGCTAACGGAGCCACATGCTTCGTGTTTTGCTCTCATCTCTACGCTATTTACTGAATTTGTTGACGGTTGTTAGGGAGTAGCTTATCTAAGGTAATGATGCTCTGCTATAGTTACATAAAGATCAATCAATATAATTATGATACTTACGGAGTGCTGCGACGTCTTCGGCGTGGTTTCGATCGGTGTACGTCGACAGGTGAATGATCTTGAGATGGACTACTGTCGCCCTCCCTAAATATTGGGTATGGTTATGAATAGTAAGGCGCACCAATTATAGTCATAGTGCTTATATTTATATAGGTTTTCATCACTACATAGTATAAAACAAAGTCGCCTTTTCTGTCCCTATGTGCGCTTAAATCTTTAAAACTACGCAACGGATTTTCATGCGGTTTTTTCCAATAGATAGAGTGATTCAAGAGGAAGGTTTTTATGTATAATACATGCATAGAAAGGGGGAATTGTTTTACTCCAAATTTAACGCGTGCGGGCCACGGGCAGTAATGAATAAATCAAACTACTGGATCGATTTTAATCATTTTTTCAGTGAGTGACATAGGCTATAATATATTATTATTATATACCCGTGCGAATCCGGAGCGGGCCGCTGTGTTTTTATATACAACGTTCACAGTTTTTCTGTAGTGTATTTAGTATCAGCATTGTACCCGTGCGAAGCCGGGGCGGGTCGCTAGTATTACCATAAAAGACCTTACTCCTGTCTGACAATAGCGTACTAAAAGTAGCTTAGCTGAAGCGAGTTCTGTGGGTCTATGCTATTCAACATATTTAATTTACCTCTTTGCTACATGGTCATCTTGTCCTGTATCATGAGGAGACAAGTCTGGCATACTAGCTTTTCCAGAAGGCGGGAGACAGCTCTGCTGCAGGCAACCCTGTCACGAGCAATTAAGTTTATTGGTACATCCCTAATTTCCAGTGAAAAATCACACTAAACTGGGATTGGTTTCGTTTCACTAGATACATAAAAAAATATGTGTCAGATACACTCGAACAGCAGCTTCACTATTAACATTTTTAACTGTTTTTTTTTTGTGTGATTGAAAAAATCTACTTACCAATGTGGAGTCATCGGTGGCTAAAGAATTGGAATCATCGAATCTATCTCGTTTTTTCCTTGAACGTTTGTGGTGTGATGCCTCAAATACTTGAGTAATTTTCTTACTATCGCTCCTTTGACACTCCATCGTAAGAAATCAAAAGGACCCGGGACATAAAAAATAAGAATTACTTTATTTATGATCTCATCACTGCTGTTATTATTTTATAGAAAATTTAAATAATTATTTGTGTGTCCAAAAAGCTGTGTATGTAAAGTCAAATAAAAAGAACTAACAACTGTCATATCAAACTTTTTGCCTTCTTTTTGAAGTATTTGAAAGATAATTGAATACACTTCATATTCATTTGTGCCAGATAGAAATGAACTTTAGATAAGTAGGTCATGCTTGAATGTTAAGTCTATGGCCAATTTATATACCACTGCTGGTATCTCTTCCATACCTAGGTACTCTACTAGGTACGGTACAAAAGCTGGTCTACTTTGTCACTCCAGTGTTATATATTAGTCTATGATTTTATCAACGAAGATGGAGAAGAGAGCTGGACAAGGTAGTGAAATTAATATGGATATTTTTTGACCAGTCATTCTGGCATGAGGATGGATGTAGATTTCAGCATTGCAAACCAATTGCAAAACAATTGCTTCTCGAATTGAAGTTTAATTAATATAGCATTTATTTTATTACAATTAATGTGAAGGAGTACCCAACAATTTGGAACAGTAAAAAAATTACTACAGGGTGTCTTGTCAGCGCGTCATGACAAAATATGGAAATTGAATTGAGGGTATACCAGTTTTCATGCATTTCTTTTAGAACATGAAAAGCCGCTGAACTATTCATCATTGAAATAGAAATATCAAAACTTGTGATGTAATTATATCAATTTAGATTCGGTAATAAAGGTAGACTAAATTATAAAATGCCAATTCATTAAAAAAAATAAAATTCAGATTCAATTTCAATATATTATAGATTATTGTAATTCACATTAAACTTAATTAATCTTATAGCCCACATAAGCTCCTCTCACACTTTCCACTACGTTTTCTCTTATAGACAAAGGCGCTAAAGGTACTCGGTATAAAATCTCCATCATAAAACCAATAAACAGATTCAAGTCCCATTTTATTATAAAAATCAAAATTACGTGTTATAATACATCTTTTCACAATCGAACAATAGAAATCGATTATAGCACATTGACATTCTTGTTGTAAATAAATCATCATGGACATAAATAACAAAATCGGATCGTACAGCCTAACACTCGACACCGCTACGAGCTCGGTGAGTCACGGCGTCCTCGCGCCATATCACTATATGTACACTCGCGACTACCCCACGGTAATTGTATCATCGTATATGAGCCGGCACTTCACACTTCCTCCTCGCGCGCCGCCTGGCTGCAGTGCCACAGCACGTCCGCCAGCTCGTGCGCCACCTTCTGGTCCAGGATCTGCGACATCACCAGCGACAGCAGGCGCCGCTCGTGGCGCCGGATCAGCGGCCGGTTCTCCGCGTGCTCCGCCAGCCGCAGCAGCGTGGCGGCCGCGCGCCGCAGCATGTCCAGCGACGTGCCCATGGCGTCGGGGTTGTCGCGCAGCGCCGCCACGCCGTGCTGGTTGGCCACGCCCAGCGCCGTCTGCTCGGCGCGCTCGATGAAGGCCACCAGCTGCGCCACGGCCGGCGCGTGCAGCGCCACGTCTCGGGCCGCCCCGCCGCCGGCGCCGGCCAGGTAGTGCAGCAGGTTCACGGCGAACTCGCGCACCACGGGCCGCTCCGGCCGGCACAGGTCGCGCGCCAGGCCGGCGCACAGCGCGGCGATGCGGCCGCGCGGCGGCGTGGCCAGCACCAGGTCCACGTTGGCGTCCGTCACGCACAGCTTGCACAGCGCCTCCAGCGCCAGGCGCCGCGGCGACAGCGGCGACGCCGCGCCGGCCGCCGGCGGCGCGTCGCCCGCCACGGCCGCCGGGCACACGCTCCAGTGCAGCAGCCCGTCCAGCAGCGGCCGCGCCACGGCCTCGGGCTGCCCCGACAGCTCCACGCCGCCCGCGATGTTGGCGCAGCACACGAGCGCGTCCTCGCGCAGCTGCGCCAGCGCGTCCCACCACCACTCGGCGCCGCCGCGCAGCGACGAGCAGCAGGCGGAGGCGTCGGCGTCGTCGCGCGCGGCGCGCTCGTAGGCGCGGGCGCGCGCGGCGCGAGGGGCGTGCTCGTGGTGCAGCAGCAGCAGCTTGCCGGCCAGCGCCAGGAAGGCGCCGGAGCGCGAGAACTCGGCCTCGTTGCCGGGCACGAAGGTGAGGCCGCGCAGGATGTTGGACAGCGCGATGCAGCGGCGCGCCAGGGCGTCGCGCGACTCGTCCACGAGGTTGAGGCTCGGCTCGTCGCGCGTGTAGCACTCGTCCTCGTAGTCCTCCAGGCGGCGGCGCTTCAGCACGCCGGCCGGGTCGCGCACGGCCAGCGCGGGCCGCCGCTCGGGCTCCAGGTCCATGGGCTCGGGCGCCAGGTTGTCGGCGTCGGCGTCGGCGGGCGGCGCGTCGGGCTCGGGCGCCGCCGCGGGCTCGGGCGCGGCGGGCGGCGGCGGCGAGGGCGCGCGCCGGCCGGGCAGCACGCGCACGAAGGGCAGGTGCAGGAACTCGGCTCGGAAGCACGCCACGACGTGCGCGGCGCCGCCCGAGTCTCCGCCGAACTGCCAGGGCTCCAGCACGTCCTCCACGCTGTCGTCGTCCCTCGCGGGCTCGTCCTCGGGCGCGAACAGTTCGTCGTCAGGTTTGTACATGACGGGGTGCCGCCTCCGCGACTCCATCGTATAGTTTTCGCCGGATATGACTTTGACGCGGTCGGAGGGATCTGGCGGTTCGCGCGGTTCTTTCTTCGTTTTAACGGGTTTGACGACGGGCTCGGGGCTCGGCGGCGGCAGGTACCAGGGCCCCTCGTCGGCGGAGGGTGAGTCGAACACGTCGCTCAGACTCTTGTGGAAGTGCTCCAGCAGCAGGTCGAGAAGGCCGGGCATGTGCTGCAGGCCGAAGTACCCTATGCAGTTGTCGTCGAAGAGCAGGATGTTGAGGATGTCGAGCGCCCAGCACGTCTCGGCCAGCAGGCCGGACTTGAGCGCCATCATGATTCGCCAGGCGTCGACGGGCGCCACGTCTGCCTTGGTGAGGCGGCGCCGCTTCTCTCCACTGGGAACAGCTGCCTCCACGCACTCTGCAGGGAACGTTAGCTCGCGCTTCAGCTGCCCCGCCGCGTTTAACGATGGCGTTGAGTTCTGAAAGTAACGTCAAATATGTCAGGAAAACGATTCAATAATATAGGTTCTTACTTCGAGCAAGTACCAGAACAAGTATACTATAGTTCGTAAAATATAGCTTGATCTCTGCGACATTTGTCAAACTGACATTCCTAGGGTTGTCATGATATTAAAAATGACGATAGTAATTATCGATGTTTTTTCTATTTTCGATGCCAATGAAAGTTATATAAATATGAAATTGGATTTCATTTACTCACATTTATGTTATATTAAGTATGTAAACATGTAAATAATGTTACGATTTTATGATATTAAAATATATAACAAGATTTAATTATAAAATCAATTTTGAATTAAGTTTTTAAATAAAATATCGATAGTTTTTAGTCGATGATTCAACGCCCATCACCAATTAGCTCGGCACGCCCTTAAAGTATGACATTGACAAGTGTTGTCTGTCTATACTACTAAATTCAGAACTTCATAGGCGTGATTTTACTAACAGCTGTCACAGAGATCAAGCTATATTTTACGAACTATAGCAAAGGAGAGGATGATACGTAATACTTGAACGACCCCTTTGCTCGACCAATTGTTAGATCAGATTTTAGAACGACTAGATGTAATTTTGCTGGCATACTTCAGTATGGATATAAATAAATATGGATAACTCACAGGTGAAGGTGTTGCAGAATTTGAATATGTGTCTTGTGTCGGCGGCCGAGGTGCTCCACCCCAAGCTGGTGCTCCACCAGGCTGAAATGTAATGAACTCATTGTTATTATTATTTTATTATAATTACTCTAACCTGGGAAAACATAATATAATGTAAATTTTATAAAAGGATTAAAGCTTGGATCAGAATAACAGACGAAGGAACACCACGCTTATCGTATAGGATAGTCCAACTGTAGACGGATTTATTTATGTGTGGCAGAGCACAAGTGTTTATAATAAGGCGGTATAGTGTTTAACTACATCGCAGCATCCTGACTTAATACATAAAACATAAAGAAACAGATTGTATGTATAATTACCGGTTGCTGGTAGGGTGGGTGCGACCACTGCGGCTGCGGCGCGCCCGGCTGCGGACGCCAGGGCGCGGCGGGGGCGGGGGGCTGCGGCGCGCGGGGGAAGGCGCCGCCCCACGCGCCGCCGAAGCGCGCGGGCGAACCAGCGCCGGGGGCCGCGCCCGCGCCGGCGCCGGGTCCCGGCCCCGGACCCGGCCCCGGCCCCGGCCCCGCGCCGCCGTACTGCCCCTCTCCCTTGGCGAAGTCTGGATGTCGTCGCGGCGCACCCGCGTTAGCCCCGGGCCCTGCGCCGAGTTGCTTGCCGCCGTACTGTGAACGCACGCGCCGACCGGTCAGTGTGTAACGCTCGAGGTTGTACCTCGCTCTCCAACACTACGACGTATCCCCGTAGGAACACGTCGGGCGTGTTGGCAATATTTGATCTATTTATCTCCATAATTATAAATAAAGAACGTAATACTGATATTTTAGACGAACACCATAAATATTTGAAAATCGATATAATTTTGTTATACTTTTTATACCGGTTATTCCAAAAGGCAGAACTTGAACACTTATTATTAATTCAGACAAATTGATCAAATTGCAGCGAGGTAAAAGAATTACAGAAAGCGACATTTATAGTAACTTTGTTACACTGGCCGTGCTCCCAAATGTGTAGGCTTAAAGATGATTACTTCGTACCAAAGTCGATCAAATGTGTCGTGGGTTTTAACAATAGTTCAAAGGTAACCTCACGTCAAATTGAATCGAGTAGTGTGTGAATAACAAAGCTACGATACTGTTAACTTACAGCTAAGCTTACATGAATTATGTGAACTGATTGAATGCATGCACAATGATTAAGTGACCAAAATTGTTCATATAAAGCCACCACCACACACTCTAAACCTTAACTTCCATGTTTTGATTATTTTTGTTAAATTTTGAAAGAACTTAGCGGACGAGTTTAATTTTTCAGTCGTCTTGTCTCGCGACCGACGCCTTGGAGATCGGAAAAGCCAATTAATCACACCGCAAGCCAAAATGTTGTTAAACAAAAATAGAAGAAAAATTAACAGTGATAGCTTAAAATTTTGTCAAACGAGTGGTATTATTTGAAAAAAAAAAAAAAATTATGAAGCCAAAACCACGAATGAGATTAGCCCCCTCGCATCGATAATCGCTCCCTAATAATGAACATGAGTTTAACCTGTACTGTCACATAATTATGTATTAAATAAGCAATGTACTTTGAAATATAATAACTTTTTTCTAAATTGAAAAAAAAAAATTGAATTTAAATGACACAACTAGTCGTCTAAGAGAGAAATATTAGACGAACGTGCCATCATGGAAATGATTACTCGATGCCACCAGTGGCTATTTATTGGTTTATTTCAGTGGGCATCAGAACTAGCAATTGCAAAATCAGGGTGTAGTTGAAGAGGTTGCAGAGATGTGAGGAGTGAGGGTGACACGAGAATCGGCGGGGGGCTTGCCGTGCGATGGGGGGATGACCGTCGCCAATGTCGGAAGCGGTGTTGAGTGCGTGGTACAAACGGGGCGTCCGTACGTAGGGCCGAGGGGCGGGGGGCAGCGGCGCCACCAGCTGCCGCGCCAGCTGCGAGTTCAATAAGCTACTGCCGGCGCCGCCCATCTACGGCAACACACAACGTCACTCACTGCGGGGTCGGAGGGGGCGGGGCGAAAATCCATGCCGTGGCAACGGAAATCACTTTATAGCTTAACTGCTTTTAATTTTTTTTACTTAAATCGTGTCCGACTATTATTTGCGTTGACATTAATCGATCGACGCGGTTTTGCATCTTACGACTGATGTAAACGGAACCGATTATATAAAACACAAATTTTCGCTCCACAACTTGGTGCAGATATAACACATACCAATCATGACCGGTCTGTATTTTGCCTAAGAAACTAACTGGAAACATGAATAAACTATTTGGATGAAACACTTTGGGGTCTTAATTTCAATTCAAATTAAAAAAAACGTACTGGAAAGATTCTTGACAATTTTAAAATAACGTTGAAAACAAAGTGAACTACAATTTCAAAAAACGCATGTCAACGGAAAACAGCCTTATGAGACTGCATTTCTGATCCTAATAATAAATGCTCATCATTAACGCAAATAAGTTCACCATTAATTAAGTATATATTTAAGTTAAGTATTAAGTATTCAGGCGTGGATCCAGGTGGGAAGTTGTGGCGATCATGATCCCACCCTTCGGTCTGAGCTGGGCCTAGGAAAACAGTAGATTTTTCATTATTGGCGAAAAATAACTACAATAAATAAAATTCGTATTTGTTCATTAACCCCCCCCCCCCCCCCGAGCTCACCAGCTGGATCCGTCCTTGTAATTATTGCTAATGCTTACCTGGGGAAAAGCTTTCCTAACCTAACCTTGCGATAAATGATATCATTGCAATCTTTGAAATATAATTGAACATCTTTACAAGTTGATTTACATGAGCAATGGACCTCAAAACATAACGATGATAAGTTGTTGACAACACATCTTAGCTTAAAATGTAGTATTTGTAACCTATTCCCATCAGGGACAACAAACATTTTATTAGAAAAACTGTTACTTTTTTAAATTAAAATGATTGGCTTGGAAATAGATTGGGTTTAAGAATTCGTTTAAGAATTTGAAACTATTCTGCTCCTTACATGTTGTACTAGCAACATGCCAGGAAACAGACATATGCTGGCTTTAACATACCCTGGTCTATTATTACACAGTAAAAAAATACAACATTTAACATTTAATTAAACATAAATAATATATGTTAAAGATTTATATAATAATGATATAATATCAATTTACATTCAATATATCAAATGGATACCAAATTTATATTTAGTTTAATAATAAATTAATTATAACTTTTATACAAAATTACTGAAGTATACTAGGTATTCATAATGTCTCTTATAAATCAAATATAGAAGTAATATCAAGACGATCCATATAATGCGTCGTTTTGTATATAAGCATTTTTATTGGATCCGTACACATGATCAATTCGCCGTAGATTTATGGATTTAACACGGGTTACAAAAAAGTATACCTAAGTGAGAATCGTTATAAGCGTGATCTAGTACATGAAATGTAATTAAAAACTGAGTACTGACCATTGAGTATTTTACTCAAATACCATGTGAATAGTATTTAGTACATTTAGTGCAGATTCACACTGGTCCCGCTATACAGGATCGGATTGTTCACACATACCAGTTTCCACGATCCAGAAAAAAGATTAATTGGATTGGCAGTATAAGCCAATAACACACATCAATTCAAATGACAGCTGTGTTCTTAATTCGAGTGTTACTTGTGTCACTTTTATATTCAGTCAGGTTTTATTTTATGGGGATCATAAGAGAAATTGCTGTTAGTAGCCCTAAATCCAATTGAAAACTGTCCTGTAAATGCTGCGGCATCGGAGTCAGGAATGACTGATCCGACGAATGAATCACATGTACGGTGGGGCAGGACTGACCTCGTGCGGCGGCTGCTGCGGCGAGATGGGCGGGTGCGGGGGGTGCGGCGGGTGCGCGGGGTGCGCGGGGTGCGGCGGCGCGTGCGGCGGCAGCGGCGCGTGCGCGGGGTGCGGCGCGCGGTAGTAGTCGGGGTAGGGCTGCGCGGGCGGCGGCGTGGCGGCGCCGGGCGCGCCCCCGCGGTACGCGCCGCCGTACCCGTACTGGTACTCGCCGCCCGCTGCGCCGCGGTAGCCCCTGCAGGTACGGACGAGAAGAGTATTATCAGTGCTTTTCTTGCACTATTACACACAATATTTGATGCACACACATATTTAACCAAAAAATTGATAATTGGATAGCGTAACGAACAGGTAGTAAGTCCTCCTTATATTTTATCTAAAAAAATATATCTTACCTTTCTCCATCGGGGCCGCCATACGGTGGATAGACAGGCCTATTTGGCTGATAAGGAGATCCGTATTCATATCCGTATCCTTGTTGGTAACCTGCTGATTTAATATTGCTTCCATTACTATCTCTTCTATTTAAGAAATGATTACACAAAACGCTTCGTACACTCATATGACATGCATTAGAAAAACACACATTTTGGCCCAGTTTCACAAGGGTCAAATAATCGTTGTTACCAATAATGTCAATCTGAGTTTTATAGACAAATAAACATGTACCTAAATGAAACACAAATTAATTGCTGGTGAAACTGGTCCTTAATTATGTATATCAAGGCATATAAAATTGGTTCGAAGTATTTTTTTTTTATATTACATACAAGTTTAAACAGGGTGTCTAAAATGTCGACGTCAAGCCGGAATCGGTCAAAAAGGGTAAGACATTGTAGTTATCAGAAAAAATATCAATGGTCTGTCAACTAACTTGTACAGACCTTACTCTATTGTGGCGCCATCTGGTGAAACAAAAAGCGATAGCCCACATTTTGGCTAGACTGCCACTTTTGGGACACCCTGCATTCTATGCAAAATCATATGAATTATAGCCTTTACGAGTTATGTGTATGATACAGTAAATTAATAAAACACCTTAATCAATCAACATTAGGATAATAGAAGAAATCCATTCGACTGAAATCATCATCATATTTTTATTTATTTATTTATAAAACTTCATATACAACGGTGTGTATTGTCGAACTTAATGCCTAAGGCAATTTCTGCCAATCTACCTGCAGGTGGTGCAGAGATAACAAAGTAGGCAGTCATATCATAGTGCATATTATTATTTATACATACATGCTAAAATAAAAATAAACACAACTTAATAAAGTTTTTTATTGATTTTCCAAGGTCATTGAGTATGTATACTATAACTTGACCAATTTATAAAGTAGAATAAACAAAAAGAAGATACTGAGCAGTATAAGTCACAGGTCTAAGTGCAAATGATCCGGCTACTATTTGTATTTAAGTAGATATTACATAAATCTAACTGTAGGATGACGATGTCAGTGGAATACTCGTATGAATGATGAGTGACAGGTTAGAAGATGTGCAGTGTTAAGTACCTGGGGGTCTGCGGGGCCCCGGCGGCTCGTCGAAGGGGTTGGAGGCGGCCAGGTTGTCCCCGCCCGGCCCGCCGCCTACAACCACACGTCTTTTACCCACACGTACCCAAGAGAAAATCTAACCACCGGCCAGTCTCGGATATGACAACAGTTTCTCAGAATTGCTATTTCCACGTTTCGGTTGAAAATGCAAAAATCCATCATAAAATGTGCATACAAAACATTCCATGATATAGTTTCAGTTACATCAGTATTGCCTGATCGAACGCTTTCAAATTTTCATTAAGGTACTCAAACTGTTATCATATCAGCAAGGCTTTAATGTGCTAAATGTCACAGTGGCTATCACCAAAATAGAATCACAATTTGTATTTATAGGATTGATTAGGACACATTAGAAATAAACACCTTGTTAAGTTCGTCACAGATACGCCATTCATGGTTAGTGGTAAGCGTTGTATATGAGTGGAGCAGCCGAATGATTGGTTAAGTGAGACCACTCGGGGCGTTAGAAAGTTAGTTCATCGCACAAATAAACAAAACAAGCGCCGCGTGCTGTCCTGATTGAGCGGTGTGTTGCCTAATCAAGCTAATCCAAATAACGCGAATTCATTGTTATTGTAGGGAGAAAAGTATGAATGACAATCATGTGTGATATTTTATCATACCTACGTTAAAACACTTAAAAAAAAGACGTGAATAGGTTTACATTTGTTATTTTACTTATTATATTCAAGAAACGATTGCTGATACTGTTAAAGTGATTTGCAGTCCTTTTTTTTAAATCATGTATTATATGGCTTGTGTCATCCACAAAATGTTCAGCTACTAGACGTATCTTATCTCGTCTATTAATCTTAGCGCTGCGAATTTTCGCTAGTTATAGTTTTAACTTTAAAAGGAAGCGTGAAAAATATTAGCACGAATGTCGCTTTTATCTGAACATGCAAGCCTAAGGCTAACGTGACACACCCGTAAGAAAGTCTTGTCACAATAATGTGCGCCCGCTTTATCTACTGAGCTTATTTACAGCGATCGGAACTAACAGTGGGCATCTTGCTTGGAACACAAATGACACAATCAAAATGGATTGTTTTATAGACAAGCTTAATATTTGCAACAAAGGGAAACATGACAAACTTTGATCACTCGTAAGTATATCGATTTTATGGTGTACTGGATAGTATGTCATATAGTCATATAGTATCAGTGCATAGGTAGACATTGTGTTCATTCATTGCTGTCGACGAAGAGACTTCTGTTAAATAGTTTTCGGGTTCACATTTGATTGGTTGATTTTATAACTTCACATGCCGAAAACTATTTCTCTCTATTTCATCAAAACAAGAGAATATTCAAAGAAGAGAGAACAGATGAACTCACATTACAGAATTACTTTAAAATGAGATTTTCATACATTTGTAAGTAAAATGATAGGTACAGATACTCCATACCTTGTTAATAACTTTAGAGATGTTTTCAAACCGCATTACGCACATAATATGTGAAAGAGGAATGCGTGTGTTCCAATGATGTAAGTACAGCACACAGTAGCAGAGAGTACGTACCTTGCGAGTGGTTGGGTTGCGGCGGGTAGCCGGCGTACTGTGCCTGGTAGCCGTCCATGGGCGCGCCGCCGCTGCTGCTGCCGCCGACCGGGAATGATTCTTGAGAGTTCGATGAGCCTGCTGGAACAACGCAAGATTAGTAAGTTAAAATGGTTTTTCAATTTTAATTAAGAACCTGAGCTACTCGCTAGCTTAGTGTAATTATTTGATTGAAATAAAATAGTTTCGTAATAACGAGACGGAGATCCCTTCATTACGTCGAATGAATGAACTCACCCGGACTGGACGTGCTGTTGGCCTTGCCGCTCTTCTTCTTGGTGGAGGCCTCGACCTGGTTGATGATGGGTTGCGGGTCGATGCCCCCGCGGTCGAAGTGGCACTCGTAGGCGAGCAGGTTCTTGGTGTAGTGCTTGCGCAGCGTGTACGCCGCCGACGACGACGCGCCGATGCCCAGCAGCCCCGCGATGTCCTTCCACGTCTTGTTCTTCGTCACCTGCAAGGCCACACCACACTTCAGTTACCGACCAACGACTCGCCTTAATCTAACTATCACGACTGAAGACAACTTAGATAAGGACGAAGAAAAAAACCTGTAGAATAGTAGTTCACATTTCCGAAAACATTATTTCGTATTTATGTGTATGGGGACAAAAAACCAATAATCGCATCTATTGTATTAGTGAATGTAAAATTATAATAATAGGTAATCGCATTCGATATATCCTATCCTATACCGGCAAATTCTATAAGTCGTCCGCTATGTTTGCTCAAATCCGTAATGTTTGTGTTTACGACTTACCATCACGAGCCGTATGCTGCTTTATAAGCGATCCACATGAAAAATAGCACGTCGCACGAGCGAAATCAGTTTTTAATTTGAAGTAAACAAATGAGCATGAACACGAGGCGACAGTTAACTAGAACATAAAGTGTGAAGGTTTGCGAGTGGAAGGCGATAACTAGCGCGTGGAAACCCGAGCGATGTGGCAGCTCTCGGACACGGCGGCGAGCGCCCGCGCGGCCAGCCCCGCCGGTATGCACTGCTCACAGCAAGCGACCATCGACGAACCAAATCATCTATTCAATGATTCAGAAGTCTCACTCACAGTCAGGATATACAACGCATAAGCAGATCTTTTTAATAACGCCTGATTCGTTCAATATACCGCGGGAGTTTTGCAAACACCCAGACCTTGACAAAATCACATGACGCAACTGGAGAACGGCAGCGTGGCGTTGTTCCACCGGCAGTGACAGTGTAAATCAATTGTTACCATGTACCTATTTGGAATACCATGAAGTTCCAGTGTTTCTAGTTTCAGTCTAGCGTATCAGTCATCTGCAGGTAATTATAATTATAACGTAGGTAAATGCAAAGAGGTTCTATAATAGGTCTAAGATCACCTTTAAATCGGAATGAGCCTTCTGTACCTGTCTTGCGGTTGGGATGTTAAAAATGTATTAAGTATCGCAGCCGGGTTTATGACGCCTATTCACATAAAGTGCAGTACATGCACTAACATAAATCTTAGCCAGTCTATTAGTCTCACTTGCATCGAGCATCGTTTTACTAGCGCACCGCTAAACCAGAGAAAAGTAGAACTAAATAGAATGGCTTGGTAATCTTTTTATATGAAACGTCAGCGGGTCTTCACCCACACATATAAATACAGAAATTATGTAATATGCATTCATAAGTGCATTTTTGACATTAATATGTGAATTTTGACATTCATAGGTGCAAAAATTTAACTACGCTTTCTTGATATTTATGCCTCTCTAAAAGAGTAAAAGAGTTATTTACAACTTGCGCTAAACTGACACTTGAATGTTTACTGATGTTCATGTTCAAAACTGTAAAACTCAATAGAACTCAAGTGAACACACACTGTTCGCCGTCTAAGCGTTCGGAAATTGATTTTCTCTGTATTTTCTATATCCTTGACTAGATTTTGGCATTTTATGAACTGGTTCCTGCTTGCATAATTAGGTCTATTAACTTTGGAAGTTTCGAGTCTTGAATATTTAGCTATGTGACCAGTTTTCCCCACTTTTGCTTCAAAACTTTAACTGATATATTTAATGTATTTATCTATTTATAGGTGGTGGATTTAAAACGCTTAACTAACAAATAAATATAATAATACTAACAAATATGTATGTATCTTTTTTATGGGCGATGTCGACAGCGACGCGTATTCCTATTATTGACTTGGCTCTTATTTCACATTTATAGTTTTGATAGGATTACCTACTCCTATATTTTGCTTATAAATGTAATAATTTTACCCACTTTCGGGTATTTTTTTTTTCATAACCGTACTAATTGTGACAAGTTGCATCGTTCCATTACAGTCAGTCTCATCTACAGAGCAAGCATTACAGGGACACTGAAATATGCTCGGTTCGCCTCCCACACTGGCTGTAATATTTGACTCGTAACGTTACATAATAGTTGGTATGGGAGCACCTTTATACCACGGCACAGAAATAATGAAACGCTATTTCGTAATATTTGTACACAACTGTTTTGCTTCTTCAAAATTCAAACATATTGTCATGCATGTTCGTCGGTTACAATCCACCTGTACGATTACAGAGGGCTTTATACATGACCAGTGGTTCCCAAAGTGACTCGGCTCTGACCCAACTATCAAAACCTGCTTAATTTGGGACTCACCTAACTAGTCGATCTTTTTTATCTCTTCGCCGAAATTGGCATCAGTTATTTTTTGAATGAAGAAAATTGAGTGGAAATGGCAGATATATTTGGTTTTGTATACTAAAAGCGATCAGTGGGTATAGTAAGGTTCGTTACCTCGACGAAGCCGCCGCGGTCGCGCACCAGCAGGTACAGCTTGTAGAGGTCGAGCGGCTGCTTGGAGATGGTGGGGCAGGCGGCGATGGGCGTGCGGCGCTCCTCCATGAAGGCCAGCAGGCGCTCCACCCAGCCGCGGCGCTCGGGCGCGTCGTCCATCTCGTACAGCTTGCCCAGCGAGTCCGACTTCTGGCACAGACACGAAACATCACGCAGCTGAACGCTAGCAGCCGCAGGCCGGGGATCGTGTGCGACATTTACACTATTGACTAATCGAGCAGGCGAAGCTGGTACACGAGACCTATGATTTTCTAACGCAGTCCATAATCTTTTATTAATTTATTGCTATACAGGATCATTTTTAAATATTATCAGATATACAGAGTGGATTTTGAAGAGTCGGCAGTAAATGCGATTTCTGTCTTTATTAGTACTATAATTTCGGTTGTCTCAGATCAATGTTGCATCAATATATAAAACAAGATCGATTAACATGTAAAAATATTTTTTCATCGAAGATGTATAAGTAAAGTTATAATGCAATTTCTGACTTTTATCATTCTCCATCCTGGGTTGCTCTCATAGACGTTTTTGATCAGTATTATAAATATGATCGATTGGCATCAACAAAGTTTTGCTTTAGGCTATTTTCTTGCTAATATGCAACATCTTGTCTTTAACTCATTAAAAGAATGGTAAGTCTGCTAAGACTATTTTCATGTAGCTGCAACAGTTGGGTTACCTAACTAACTGCCCCATCTTCGAGATCCACCCTGTATTATTAGATATTGTCACTAATTTGTCTTTACTTATGCGTTATTTGATTTATTCTAATTATTTGGGCCATACTGCGTAAATAAAAGCCTGAAATAGCAGCACATTCTCTAGGTGACTTTGTAATTACAAAAAAAACTATCACAATCGGACTAGAACAAATTTATATATAAATTTAATGTAGACGTCGCGCACAATTTTATCGTCTTCGGCCATAAATCGTATAAGAAAATATTTACACTATACATAAAAAAACAACTTTCACTGACGACCGATATTAATAAATCAATTTATTATTATTTTTAATATAGTAGTACAATCAATTTTCTTTTCTTTTCAAGCTCGGTCTAAATCCTTATAAGTTTAGCATGAAAATGTTCATTAATTAATTTCGGTAGTAAGTAAAAACAAATGCTTAGCTTAGTTACGTCTATTTCTAGCAAAATATAATAAATAATAATGATGTTTCTATAACGGTCGAGTATTATATTGAATATGAAGTGAGCTATATAGTCGCAATAGAAAGCTTTAAAAGACTGATATTGATGTGTTACCGGGCCTGACGAAGACTCGCCTATTCGTCGCCTTGAATTTTCAGCCTAGAATCAAAATTTCCACTAATATAGTAAATCTGTATTTTTCCGTATCCAAACTACTTTCGTCAGCCCCGTTCGTTTTGGAAAAAAACTCCTTATAAAATCATTTCAAAAGTACAAGAAAAAGAAAATAATGAAAACTAAATTCAAAATAAAAAGGTAATTTATTTTATAAATAAGGAGTTTTTACGAAATTGCATTCCAATACAAACCTTTTTCAATTCACTACTAATACAAGCTCGTACATGGTTTACGAAACGGGGATTTCGATTATCATGCAATTGATGCACAAGGCAAATCGTATTATTACGTACATGCTCTACATATAAAAAAAAACTTAAATACTATAAAAAAACACTTCATTCAGATGTCTATGAAACAAACAACCTGCTACTTAATCGGCAATTATAACCAGAAGAACGCTCGTTTGGCTCAACATTCAGAAAATAAACATTCCTTCGTAAAAGTTGCAAAGTTTATAAATTGTTTTGGGGAAGCTTCCACAACCATAAAGAGAACAGCAGTAAGCGATATAAAAGTGAATAACTAAAGATATCTCAAGCTCAAAGCTAAAAGTCGGTGTTCAAAATATCGTGGATCAAAAAGAAATACGTACACAAATGCAATCAAATTATGCATTAAAAGGCAATGCATTTTGTATTATGCAGATAGAGTTCGACTAACATGCAATTCGTAACACTTTACTGTGTGAAAATATTAATTGTATCGAGCACTACTCATGCTTATGATCTTTAACTTGATATAAACCTTTGATCTGTAGGACTCCGGCGCTATGTGACTGTTAAATACCTGAAATATACGATAAAATGCAATGCCTCCCTTTCGCTCACACACACTTATGTAAGGTGCGAAACAAGACAATCGAATGTATGAAGTAAACATATTATAAATTTAAATGGCCGGTGATGAGGCACTTAATTGAATTGAAACTAAAATAATGTCGAGCCACGGCTGTCGATCAAATAAACCCCTTTGTAAATAAAAACATTTTTCATATAAATAATGGAAAATTCTGCATGGGTGTCATGTGATCAACACCCGTGACTAGTGTGGTTCGTAATGGATTTGCATATAAATGCAATTTCAAAAGTTTTGTTACGTTAAAAAGGAGATTATATAAACTTTTAACTACATTATCCATAGCTGCTCCCGTAACTGTCATCGTTTCGATGTAAAAGTCAAAGAAAAGACAATCACAATTTGTCTTAATTTTAATTTTATTTCTATAAAAGTCAATCTATGATGTTATTTATGACTGGAAGCTTCTTTACTTCAAGTTGTTAAAAACAGCGATGACCTCTAAGTGTAACATTTGAACTTGTCTTCCCTGAAGTACAATAACTGGCTATAGACTACTGCGTCCGTAGATGGCTAGAAAGGGACAGTTACGAGAGCAAGGTAAGTGCGTTTAGATAGTGTTGTGTGTTGTCCGTCCGTAAGACTCACGGGACTAGAAGGCGGGCGCGGCCACGACGACGGAGATGCGTCGTAGTCGTCGTGCAGAGATGAGTGCGAGCCGGCGCCGGGCGACGGCGACGGGGCCGCGCTGCCCGGACCGTAATCCTTGCGAGAACCACCCTTGCTTGAACCTGACCCACCACACGCTTCTTCGCCAGACGCTGCAATAATTCACACATTGTAAAAACGTTATAATTAGTGAATTGCAAACGGTGTGACAACGGAAACAAAAGAATCTTCACTTGAGAAGGGATGAGGCAGGAACTTCCTCAACCTTCATCAGTTACATTCATTTCAAAGTTGCTGTCAACTTCTTTCTAGGAATTATTTAACCTGCTGGTGGGACTAAGCCGGGCTAATTATTGACATGGCCAATTACATAAGTAGTCATAGTTACACACCTGCCGAAGCGTTGCTAAGCGTGCTCTGCTGGCTACCTTCATCAAGCGGCGCGCCATCAGGTCCGGTGGTAACGAGTGCGGTGGCGGGCGCGGCGGGGCCGTTGTCGTGGGGCTCGATTGGGGCCGTCGGTGGCGGCATGGCCCCCTCTGGCGCTCCGGGGCCGCCTGGCCCACCTGGTCCTGGAGGACCCATGTGTCGGGGTTGTTGCTGAAACATTGGCAAAGCAGAATCAGAAATAGTGATGAAAATATAAAAGAGTTTTACAGCCATGTTCATGTTTCATTAATTGTAAGTGTATATGGAAGTCTGGAACAAGTTGTACCTTGAGTGGTGGATAATGCTGCGGCGGATGCGGTGGTGGCGGCGGTCGATACCCATAAGGGTAAGGATGGTGATTTCTAGGCGGGTAGCCGTAGGGCTGCGGAGGTGGATAGTGCGGCGCTTTGTACCCAGGATGGTGCGGATAGGGTTGCGCCACCATAGCGCCGGGCGGCGGCCCAGCGCCAGGCTGGGGCGCTCCGGGTGCTCCACCTGCACCGGGGCGCGCCGTCGGCCCGCTGCCGTCCGATAGTGACGACGACGTTCGCGGCGGCATCGCTACGTTCTGCGTGCCTGTAATACAAAGGAAACACATTCAATATTATTTATTCTGATAAGTATTATTTATTCTGATAAGTAAGAATGTAGAGTTACCCCTAGAATCCTTTGGTTCGATAAATGTAAGAGATACATGCCGATTCACCGAACCGTAAAACGCTCTCTTAGCGAGTGCATGTATTTTAGATTCGTCTAGTAGTGATAAATTCATAAATTTGTAAAATCTAGTGACGAGCTTAGGACACTCGTTTTAGCAGGCTCTCTTTAATCTGCAGTTAGTGACGTGACGTGTTCATAAATCGAAAACGATTTCCATGAAATGTGAATAGAGGTTTCAAAACCACCTCAGTGGAATAGTTGACATAGTAAACCGGAGTAAAATGTCAAGTGTATCAATTAAATAGTATACGAGAGTGCAAGCGGCAAACACCGGCGTGTATCGGTTTTGTGATCGATCGCGGTGGGCGACGAGACTCGCACACACAATTTGAATAATACAGTTAACGAGGGCTCGCCTAAGCCGGCCGATCATCAATCGAGGGCGGAGAGATGTATCCGATCACTTTCGTTTTCAGCGGACACGTGAGCAGCATGCGCCGCTAGCCTGCGAATTCTCACTGCACTTTATTGCATCCGTATATGTGCATACGACATGCACGCAACGCATTGACCGAGGCCGAGATACGAGCGGCAGTGATTTGCGACGACGAAAGTGGTATTGCAACTTTTATGTAGGTCGATTTGGACTCGGTTATGTTAGTGTTACGTGAGAGCCTGGCTGTTGCACACTTAATGTTAACTGCAATTATGTCGGCGGCGAAAAGTCAGCGACATTACACTTTTTTAACAGTTCGAAACATTCGAATTCTCCCTTTAGAATGTTGTCGTATAAATAAAGATAAACACGTGCGAGGGTCGCCACTTTAATCTCATCAGTGGGCTATTATCGGGCCATTATATTGTGTCGGCGCGATCAGACGAGTGGCAGACAGCGAGGCGCCGGTGAATCATAGATAACAACGTTGTGGCATACGCATACGCGCCCACCTATATGTATATCTATATATTTGTTTACGGTGACCTTTAATGAGTGTAGCGCCACGGTAATGAGGTCGTCCCGGCTCGCCTCACATCCGACCAATGTCTCGCAAAAATAGCACGCGGCTTAACGTGATGGATATTCCTAGAATGCACCTGATGACGACATTCACATTCAAACACCGATGTTTCAATTCTATGTGTACCTTACATACATTGACAAAACAATCATTTGTTGAATGCAATTGCTAACCTACCTAAAATCAACTGCTCGCCACTTCAGTTCTTAAAAGCAATTAATTGTCTAATTAAATGATGCGTATATACAGCTTCTTGTTTCCATGATAGCCGGCACATACAATCACAAGAGAAACCATCGCTCTCCCATCGCGTCATAAATAAGTAGATACATCTTTAACGTAACGTGTAGCGACGCATCTGCAATCTTTTATGAGTGCTTATGGGATGTTATAGTTGACACATTAGCTTTATTTATCAATTGTCTTGCATATGGACTACATTAGTAAACAATCTTGAAATGTTTCCAACTTGTTTTTGCTGACAGACCTCTCTGTGACTTCCGCAGTGACTTTACACTTCAAAGTAATAAGTGTCAATGCAGTGGTGTTATTGAGCAACGACGCCTAGCGTATAACCAGCTCAGTCAAGTCAAGGGCAGGCCCGTCACCGCGGCCCGCGGCCTGCGAGGCGGTGCAGCGGTGGCCGCGTGCGTAACGCACCACGGCGAGGTCTTTACTTTCCCATCCGACAATAACAACGTGCACGTGCAAGGTCTTTTTATTATTCACTGTTAACTTCATACCACATTTTGGAAAACATACTAATTAGCAACTTACTCACGTGAGTTTACTTCACTTGAAAATTAAGTCAAGAGCGTTAAATACATTTCGCTCAATAATATTATGAGCATTTAAAAAAATAAAAATAGCACAATTAATTACTAAATTTGAGTTTTTTATGAGTTGATGGAAAGGTGCAGTCAGTTTTGACCGCATATTTTGCTGTCGCAAATCCTTTCTCAATGTATAACTTTTAGCTGTACCTAATTGAATCAGGTATAATTATATTCTAGCTGACCTAATTATGAAAGTTAGGTGTAGGTCCAACGCAAAGGGCAACTCTCGCAGATAATATGCAGCACCGCGGTGTCTCGGTACAAACAGCACATACCGCACATACGATTAACACCTACGCCACGCGCTACTGCTACCTAACCTACCATACTTATTACTATACTACCATACTAACGTAGCTGCGGATATTCGGAAAAATATCCGGATCTGTATACATTTCTCTTCCGGTGCATTTTCACGGATCTTTTTACCTTATCATGACAATAAATAGGTGAAAATATACTGGGTATTAATGAAATCGTGACTAAGCCGCTAAACAGTGATTCAGTATATGATTCTGAGACCCTAGGCTCAATAATTTTTCACCTGATAATTCCAGACATCGGCAACTAGGTCTCCGATCGGAAAATTCTAAAAATATGTGAAAGGACAAAGACCTTTTTGGTCCCACCCTGCAATAGCTACTTGTGATTCGTCATTAGATAGGTATTTTTAAACAAAACAAAAGTTATTATGGCAACAAGATCCAAATATTAATCCGTTTTAAGCTATGCGTTCTCAAAAACTAGTAACTGATTACCCGCTTAAACCTTACTGTCTCGCGCCTGAGGGGTTGTAGCAAAATGTTAACTATCCTAAAACCTTTTCTGAAACTCAAATAAAAATCGCCACGAACTATCTAAATGCAACTAGTAATTTTAGAGATCAGTGCGTGCAAACAAACAAATTCTTTAATTAATTACGTTAGTACTGATTTTAGATTAGCATTATAATCAATCATCGTACAAATTCTCCTATAGCTTCATATGATACATCGTTGGATAGCTATTATTAAGCTGGACAAAAGTTATTATGGGACCACGTTTTAAATGCTAGACCGTTCAAAGATATTGCTTAAATTGATATGTTATAACTGCAATGTTTGATATAAGATATTATTATATTCGAACGCAAAAACATTTCTAATTTAGAACTATAGTAACTTTTGTTCAGTAAGAAAATACTTATATCGTTTGACGATATATTTCATGTATCTATTGAAAATTGTGGAACTGAGATGTGACTTGTTTGTTTGAACGCGTTTATCTGCGTGGAATATGATTGGATTTTAATATTTATTTTTAAAATAAATAAGTATTTAAAAAAAAAAGACTCCAAGCAATTTTAAACGCCTTAGCAGTATTGTTTAACGTTGCTAGTTTTTGAGAACGCATCGCTCTAAAAGGACAAACATCTAAAGTAGGCGCTATAGTTATTTTAGCTCAGCTCAAAAATAGGTATTTAACGATATTTAACATGTACTTATCTATTGCACGTTGGGTCCAGGTTCCATACAAAAAAAGTCTATCTTTTTTATGAATAATAAAAAAGACAAATCCCGTTGACCGAAAAATTGCAAATATATTGGGATAGTCTAGCGAGAGTAACGTTTGCTTCTATAATCATTGTGATTGTATTTGAATTAAACATAACTTGAATGACTTGACTTTACGTTACATAAAAATACAGATTTTAAGCTTAAATTAATATCCGATTACTTCGAAGACTTGCAAAAATATACCTATAAAAAAAGTTATAATGTTGAGGATTAGTCGTCCACGCCGAGTCTTTATTGGCATATTAAGTTGGTGACTCACGCGATGAAATTCGGGTGTTGTTTTTATGATTCACAATAAACAAGGTTTATCCGGTTGACACAAAAGGTAGACAGTTTCAGACTGCTATTTAGTAAGTCCTAATTAAACTAACTTCTTTTTAATAGAATTATTCACCACTAAAAATACCTTCTAAATTTCTAAGTCAGCAGTCTTTTTTTTTTTTTAAAGTGGATGTAACATCATATTCATAGGTACCTAAAACGTAGCCCCATATTTCATAAAAACTACAAAATTTCATCCATTTACGGGAAATGGATAAAAAGTATCTTAAGTCCAGGTTCGAAGCTACCTCCCGGGGCAGCTACTACTTAATGTATAAGGTAATAGCAGCTCCCGATACGAATGCCACGTGAACAAAGTCACGGGCAAAAGCTAGTATAGGTATATATATATGAGGTTGGGCTGCAAGCCCGCTAACTATATTCGTGGTGCTTAAGAATCATCTCACGCCTTTTAGATTCAAACCATAAATAACGAATGTCACAAAATTCGTTACCCTTTTTGCCGACTCAACTTTGAAATGGCATAGCTCATACTGTTAAACGATTAAATAATCATCTATCAACAGAAAAGTGCCAGTCTATATTGAATATATTAAAAACAATAAGGTATATTTTATGTGCCGTCGAGTCGATTAATACTAAATGGTTTTCAGATGCGAGTAGCGACCGTATTTTCTCTAGGACTAACGGGTAAAGTCCGTAAATAAGTGCTGCGTTGTGACAACAATTCACACTGACCAGCTAAACTGTACGTCGCTGTATGGTCAAAGCATTTTACTTTAGTATTTACTCTTACAAATTCATAGTCACGGTGACACGCAGATATTGGTTGTCAGTAGCATTTTTAATGCATGCAATATGTTGCAATTTATTTTTCAGACTGTGATCTATGTGAGAATGTATGGTTTCCCAATTTCGGAAAACAACGGTTTTAGTTCTTATTTTAGTCTGTCACGCATACAATTATTCACTGAATAAGTTAGATAGACATCTTTATTGATTTAAATATTATTAAGCGGAATAATTATGAAAATTAGAGTTGCGCCGAATATTCGTTTAGTATTCGGTATCCGGCATATTCCTCAACAGAACCGAATTCATCATTCATTTGTCATTTTAACATTAGTGATGCCTTTACACGTTGCCGATTAGATTTAGAGTTATTATCGATTTAATTTAAGAACAACTTATATCGATTAAAATGCACATAAATATTTTTAGTTTAATATGAAATTATTCAAATATAAGGTTTTTTTTAAAGAAAATTCTGATGAATCATTTCGTATCCCTTTTTTCGCATAATTAACTGTAGCATAACACGTTTAAGCATGATAGTAATTTGGCATCATTGTCTTTTAGTATACTTCTTCACTTGGCATAACTAAAACGCATAATGTAATTTTTGGCAGAATGTTTATATCACATAATAGTTATTACGCATGTTTTGCCGGCTAATACAGATCAGATGAAATTTAAAATGGGTAACATGGTGTAAAAAGGTTAGGGTGCGGCGAGGATGACCCTTGGGCCATCCTTAAGCCATTTGTAATGTTTTGACGTGTTCAAGCGCCCCGTGGGATCTATGAAAATAAATGATTTGAATCTCTGAATAACAGAACGGAGACAATAGTGTTAACAAGAGCAGCCTAGTTGAGACAAACGGCGTCGCGCCGGCCGGCCACTGTTTGTCGACCCATTTAAATTGATCACCGCTAACGCAAGCCGTGCTAGTCCCACACTCGAATTTATATAACCACAAGAAAATGAAAATACAGCCAAATCGAAAGTTAATGTTCTTTACCAAACTAGCTGTCTCAAATTATGTCCAGTCCAAATATGAGAAAATGTACTTATGATTTGGGAGAAACTTTCAATTGATTTAATACACTATTAAATCTAGAATCTTTTACTGACTATTGCTAACTACAACTCCAGTCTCTAAAAAAATCCTTACCATCAAACCGTAACACTTTATTTATGTACTTGTTGCCAATAGAAGCCTATAGAAGTATATATTTTGTAAACTACATAGTATAGCATATAGTAGTACAATAAAATGCATGTATTCTACATAAAAACCTTTCTTATGAATCACTCTATCTACTGATGAAAACTGCATCAAAATACATTGCGTAGTTTAAAAGATCTAAGCGCACAAACAACTGCATATTTAATGATGATTTAAAAAAAACTGTCAAAATATGCTCCAGCTCCTATTCAATTTCATGTAGTCGTTTTTGCGTGATGCGCGTACGAACATACAGACGGACAGACAAAAAATCTTGGAAAAAAAAATTCCTTCTACTGCTGTTATAAAGACACCTCGTATATTTTTTTCTTAAATAATTGCAATGACATTTACTATTTTATAAAATGTCTAGATTTTAAACAATCTTGCACTAATTGAATACCTTTAAATATAATGTTATTTAGTTAGAGGAAATTTTTACATCGAGTATACCTAAAACAAATCAAACCTTAACAAGTATTTCATTGACAAATTAAATCTCATTCTCCTTTCAATGTTACAGCAACTGAGAGGGGAGCAGAGGGGGGTTGTTAGAATTGCGAGGTAAGTGAGTAAAGTACATCTGGTTATCGGGTGTGGGGTGGTAGGTGGGTTCACTTGTACATTTAGTGAGTGCGTAGGGTACAGTATAGCGAACAGCAAGTCTGGTCGAGGTTAGGGAAAGAATGTCCGCACCATTAGCCAAGGGGGCAGACGGAACGGGGTGAATGGGCTGTCGAACCCTCCGACCTTGACTCTCTGAGATTTATCACTTTTCCGGGGTAATCTGAATACAATTAGGCGATGGGCAGTCAACGGCCGGGACCGCAGACACGCAACAGGTTCCAGTTACAGAAGCCTCATATTTTTTCTTGTTTTTTTTTTGCGAAGTTCCCCGTTATTTGGAAGTACTTGGACCGCTATGTCCGAATCTTTGGACTGAATAACATTTACGGTAAGATTCGGGCAAGTGTATTAACCACTTGCCCGAATCTTACTGTAAATGTTATACTTTAGGCATCCGGTTAAAAATTTGGAAATTGTTTTGAAACACGAAGCAAGACGCAAATAAATCGACGCTCGTTTCCGTCATTATATAGCGTTTCCGATGTGGCGTTTGGGTTTCATATTAACTGGTATATACTAATCAGCATATAGCTACATATAATCCAGCGTTTAAGGTATCATCAGACTGGAGGGCAGATTTAGACTGCAGACACGTTGATGGAATGAGAATGGTTAAACCAATTAGCATGATATATAGTCGTACTTAGTATCAGAAAGGTTTTAAGAAGATAAAAATTATCCAGCAAGTTAGTGATGTGGACGTCTAAATTATAATGAACCCCGGTATGTAGCGGAAATTTTGACTGCACGGGGCCAAAGATAAGTCGCGGGAAACAACTAGTCTGTCTAAACTGTTTAAACTAAGGCATGCAGAGGGGATGATGATGAAAGAAAATATTTTCTTGTGTGTTTGTACCGAAATAGCCTCTGAATTTACTCGACGGCGATATATTTTGATTCCATATATTGATACAAAATATCCTATATCGAAAATAGTATTCAAAACTATACTAAGTACTTACAACTAAACCTAACATTTTTTCAAGTCCGATTTTTCGATGTTTGGCAATTTCCGATGAAAATCTACCCATGGGTTCAGAATCATATACTGAATCTCTTGTAAGCGGCTTCGTCACCATGTCTTTTACACTCTCCCTTTCTATATAGAAGTATATTATTTTTAAAGACTCATATATCGATATTTTATCCTCGATACATCGTTATATCGATATTTTTCTCACTTCTAACATTCTTAGGGATCTAGATGTAAATAGGTGTGGAGATAGTCAATAAAATAAAAGAAATGCCGTTATTAAAACATTTAATTGTCCATGGGAACTCAAAAGCATTATATTATCAATTAGCTATTGCACATCATTAATAATAACAGACAGTCGTTCCTTGTAAGAAAAACAAATATTCAAAACAAACCACGAAGGATGGTTTACGTGAAAACAATCAAAACAAACATTATGGTGAAATCGGGGCTCAAAGCGTTTTTGTTTTACCTTCCTCTTTTTTTTAATGTGAAGAGGTCGTTGGCCTTGTCAAGGACGCAGAGGCACGTGGTCGCACATAGAGGAATTTGAGTAAAACGATAAACATTTGTACCGAACCCTTCTCATACAAAAGAGTATGCATGTGTGTCGCACACACGCATATCTCTGTATAAATGCAAATCAACTTAACTTACTCCGCAGAGTTAAGTGGGCAATAAAATATGATATAATAAACACAAATGCGTTATGCAACCATTACTAAAGCGATAAGTGGACTTCATGATTTCATTTCACTATTATTTTCTCAAGTAACTCGGCACTGCACGTTTGGTATTTATATTGTATTAATTTTAAATGTAAAAAAAGACAAACTCAAAACATAAGGGACCTTATTTAAGAGGTTCTTTATTAATATGAAGGGAATCATGAAAGATACAACGATCATACAAATACTAAATGAATACATTATTGTTGCAAATCAAGTTAATGATCGTTAATCTATTTAAGACGTTTTCTTAACCTTAAGCACGTTAGATGGCATAGCATTTAATTGTGTCTACAATTGCATAACAAATTATTCATTTAAAAGACGAATAGTCGTGAATTCGTGTGTATAAAAATGCGACATAGTTGACTGTTAAATATCAAGCTGAGTATTAAGTAAATATAGGTTTCAAATGTCACGGAGAAACAGCGAGCGAGCGACAGCATTCGCCTCAGTCCCAAGAGCCAGCCTTATCTTAGTTGATGGCATTCCATTGCTCGGCGGCCGATACGCACGACGAGCGACTGCGAAACGCTTTTAGCGCCCGTATACTGAACAACCAACGACCATTGCCAGCGAATTATCAACTAAATGTCTCACAACATAAGGTCGGAAATGTCACAGCAGTGTTAATAGGCACAATTCGAGCAAAAGAAACCTTATTGGTCGAAAATTAAAGTCGTTTTCGAAAGTCACGTTGTATGCGGGCGTCAAACAATACGCAATTCACCTTCGAACGCGTCGGGTTGCGGTATTGCGGCTTCATTGTGTTAAAATAACGATGGAACTTGGATTGGAAACCAGCAAAATGCGCTCGATAAACGCGAATTTATTTCTATTTACATATTAATAAAAATACATACGGGGTGGATGCGACATAGCGACATTTATTGAAACCACAGCTTCTATACATGGTAAGTATTAATTTCCACCGGATAAAAATTCGCTGGCGAAAAAAAAAAAATCACGTTCTCCGAACAATTTGAACATTGCGATCGTGCAATTTGTTCGGAAGACGTGGATTTTTTTTTTCGCCTGAGAATTTTTTATCCGGTGGAAATGCATACTGGCCATGTATAGAAGCCGTGGTTTCAATAAATGTCGCTATGTCGCATCCACCCTGTATAATAATAATAATAATCAATCAATATAAATTATCGCAAGAAAAAAACGTTACTTTACAGACTAACAATCTATTTTAACATGAATGATTAACTCTTACCCAATGATATTATAGAACTATAGATATTTGTAATATTTAAAGCAAATTTTAGCTTTGCTATGCATTTATTTTTATGTAATATTAAAGTTGAAAAATTAAGAATCCAGCAGGACTCGAACCTGCACCTCTTGGGTATACGCCCCAAGTGCTTTGCCAATTCAGCTATGGATTCGCATGCTGCCGGACTCGAAATTTCTCAACTCTTTTGTGCCAGCCGAAGCTAGACGAACCATTACTTGGTTTTAGCGCCATCTATGCGTTACTTATTCACATAATCGCATACAGTACGTTTGAATTAAGATCAACTCATTACTGTCGAGAGATGACGCATTTTTATCAATACTTGTAATATTTAAAGCAAATTTTAGCTTTGCTATGCATTTATTTTTATGTAATATTAAAGTTGAAAAATTAAGAATCCAGCAGGACTCGAACCTGCACCTCTTGGGTATACGCCCCAAGTGCTTTGCCAATTCAGCTATGGATTCGCATGCTGCCGGACTCGAAATTTCTCAACTCTTTTGTGCCAGCCGAAGCTAGACGAACCATTACTTGGTTTTAGCGCCATCTATGCGTTACTTATTCACATAATCGCATACAGTACGTTTGAATTAAGATCAACTCATTACTGTCGAGAGATGACGCATTTTTATCAATACTTGTAATATTTAAAGCAAATTTTAGCTTTGCTATGCATTTATTTTTATGTAATATTAAAGTTGAAAAATTAAGAATCCAGCAGGACTCGAACCTGCACCTCTTGGGTATACGCCCCAAGTGCTTTGCCAATTCAGCTATGGATTCGCATGCTGCCGGACTCGAAATTTCTCAACTCTTTTGTGCCAGCCGAAGCTAGACGAACCATTACTTGGTTTTAGCGCCATCTATGCGTTACTTATTCACATAATCGCATACAGTACGTTTGAATTAAGATCAACTCATTACTGTCGAGAGATGACGCATTTTTATCAATACTTGTAATATTTAAAGCAAATTTTAGCTTTGCTATGCATTTATTTTTATGTAATATTAAAGTTGAAAAATTAAGAATCCAGCAGGACTCGAACCTGCACCTCTTGGGTATACGCCCCAAGTGCTTTGCCAATTCAGCTATGGATTCGCATGCTGCCGGACTCGAAATTTCTCAACTCTTTTGTGCCAGCCGAAGCTAGACGAACCATTACTTGGTTTTAGCGCCATCTATGCGTTACTTATTCACATAATCGCATACAGTACGTTTGAATTAAGATCAACTCATTACTGTCGAGAGATGACGCATTTTTATCAATACTTGTAATATTTAAAGCAAATTTTAGCTTTGCTATGCATTTATTTTTATGTAATATTAAAGTTGAAAAATTAAGAATCCAGCAGGACTCGAACCTGCACCTCTTGGGTATACGCCCCAAGTGCTTTGCCAATTCAGCTATGGATTCGCATGCTGCCGGACTCGAAATTTCTCAACTTGAATTGGCAAAGCACTTGGGGCGTATACCCAAGAGGTGCAGGTTCGAGTCCTGCTGGATTCTTAATTTTTCAACTTTAATATTACATAAAAATAAATGCATAGCAAAGCTAAAATTTGCTTTAAATATTACAAGTATTGATAAAAATGCGTCATCTCTCGACAGTAATGAGTTGATCTTAATTCAAACGTACTGTATGCGATTATGTGAATAAGTAACGCATAGATGGCGCTAAAACCAAGTAATGGTTCGTCTAGCTTCGGCTGACACAAAAGAGTTGAGAAATTTCGAGTCCGGCAGCATGCGAATCCATAGCTGAATTGGCAAAGCACTTGGGGCGTATACCCAAGAGGTGCAGGTTCGAGTCCTGCTGGATTCTTAATTTTTCAACTTTAATATTACATAACTATAGATATGTTACGTTCATAGAAATTACGATTTAAATCCGTTCCGAGCTATTCCAAATTGCACACATTGACAAATGTAACTGATAAGTAAAACAAAAGATACGAAATAGCACGCAAATGAAAGAGAATGAAAGAGATAGCTATAGTTTTAATGATTGCACTTCAGTGGTACGCACGTGACTGCGCTCGACGCAGGCCACACGCAAACTAAACACAAGACATCCCAATTGGGACGTATTTGAGTATTCACAGCGCGAGCGCTTATAACATATCTGCTTTTGTTTTTATATAATATCATTGCTCTTACCCTAATCGCCCTTTTGATAAAAAGTAAATTAAATTATTTTAGACCAAATTGACCTAGATGTTTTTTTTCGGAAAACTTTTACATTATTTCCAGATAATAGAGAATACTTACAGGATATCAAGATTACCAGTTAAACCGATTATCCAAAGACATGTACAGTTTCCAATTTATGTTTTCGTATTCTTTGAAATATTCTTCTAAAACAGCTTTCTTTAAAAATAAAATATTGATTTTTAAATACATGTATCTGAGCGCTGGCATATAATACTTAAAGCAGAGCGAGCGTATTTTTCCTCAATCGTTTCGTCTATAATTTTCTAGCGCGAGACTTCACATATTCACTCGATGTTTGTCGAGAGTCAAGAAGTCCGACGAGCCGAACAGTTGACGTCATACAGTCATGTTAACCTTCCACCACTCCACCAGCTCGTGACAATTTATACGCTGCTGTTGTATACATCGGCGGGCAAGTTATGGTCGTTGGTTTTAGAGAGGAGTGCGAGCAAGCATTGGACTTGAAAGTTGGTATGTTAGGTCGCAGCACTCGAGGCACGTTGTGAGGGTGTATTGCGGTCATATAACCGGTATTCGAGTGGCGCGGCAGTCGCTCGGCCGGTCCCCAGCCTGATGTTTTGAGAAAGCCACGTTCGGCAATCGACGACGTTAACAAAACTCGATTGCTTTTGCGGTTACAGTTCGTTACAGCCGGTTTAGGCAAAATACCAAATGCTTTTACTTTGCCTGCATAAACACAATGTTTATTTTCCGATAGGTACATACTTAAATAAAATCAACCGGTACAAAATAATAACTGTTTATGCTATAAGAATCTTAACCAAATATCGAGTTTTTGTAATGTAAGATATTATACAATTTGTATTCTGAGAGCCTAATTCGTTTAATTGAAACCATAATACTACTTATTATGTGGTCAGCTGTCAATGTGTATATAAATTGCTTTAATTATGGCAACACTTTAGCCACGAAAAGTTTTTAGAATGAAACGGTTAATACAAACGAATTACACGAGGTGTGGTGATATTACAAACAAATGAGGGTGAATTATTTTAGATTTTTATTGGTTGTAAGTTGTAACTTCAAACAAAAAGTAAATATTTGGATTGAAATTTCTTGATATATATCATTAATCATACTCTATAATAAGTACGGAACAGAAACATATTTACGATTTTCACGCCAATCGTAATCAAGAAAACATGACTATTAAAATAAAACTGAATTTTCCACATATCAGAACTTAAAATATATACTTGTTGGTATTTTTTTAGCGTGAAATAAAACAATCAAATTTTAATGGTATCGTAATGGTCACCAATTTCGGGTTATGGGGCATGCTTAAATACATTTACAGCGCCATTTGCATTCACAATACTTAGAATAAACAGCCTAATACTTTGCTCATATTTATTTGTATTTTTAATGAGTAAACACGAAATTGTTAAAAAAATCAAAGTAATTTATCGAAATGTACAATACAATACGATTTTTGTTGCAGGAAAAGCTATTCGAAAGTACGGTGGAAGAGTTAAAAAAATATAAACAAGGTTTGGTTGGTACTTCATATTGTAGTTAGAAGATTTTACTAAAGGAAGACTTAATTTTATTTAAAAAAATTTTTTTTTTTTTTTTGACTGCTATATTTCTTTTTCAAATATATTATGTACATTTAAATATTCTAATAACTTAATCAAAAAAACAAAATTGAATACCTAACTATTTAAAAAAATAATTCAAACTTCATTGAAAGATTTTTGATAATGTGCTTACTTAATACATAACCAGGAATCTAGCTTAAGTCCGTATCCTTAATCATTCTGTATTTTTATGGTATTAATCGGTAGCGTCAATAATTAAAATCAAATCTTTCTTTCAAACATGGTAGATTAAGTTCAAGTAAAACCATGAAATCAAAGATTTGTAAGAAATCCGAAAAATAAATTAAAAAAAAACCAGTAAAAGTTCCTATGCAATCAGAAAATTAGCTAAATAACCTTTTTAAAATTGATCACAGCTTATTAATTGAAAGTTACTTGAAATTGTCTAAAAATAATTATGGGTAATTCAATAATTGGGTAAGTTACTTAATTAAAAAACCAATATCCACTTTTCATTTAAATGATTGATTGCAGTTAAAAAAATGTTATTAAAGTAAAATAAAGTATTCTATTAGTAAATCTTCTATCTACCATATTTAGGATACTGCCCCTCCGTGTGACATTTAAAAGTTAGTTATCATTTTAAAATCCTATTGTATTAGCCATTCAGGCATGTACACACGGCTACCGATCAACCTTTTGCACGGAATGTGAATGTACAACGCGAGACCATATTTTATTGCAATTGTAGTCTGTTTAGTACATTCGTGGTGCATAAAAACCGGCCAAATGCGAGTCGGACTCGCGCACGTAGGGTTCCGTACCAGTATTCATCTAAATAAATGTTTTTCTTAATTCTTTATTATATTTGAGTTGATTGAATGAAAGGTGAAATGCGGTTAACGATTTATTACGTATTGAAAAAAAAACTAATTATTAGATCTCGTTCAAACCAATTTTCGGTGGAAGTTTGCAATGTTTAGAATGTTCATCATATATTATTTTTACATTTATCATTCCCTTATTTTAGAAGACACACTTATTTCCACTTAGGAAGCGTCTCTCGCGCAGACTATTCAGTTTAGAAAGAAAATATATTAGAAACCTCAATATCATTTTTGAAGACCTATCCATAGATATCTCACACGAATGGGTTTGATGAAAAAAACATTGAGTTTCAGTTCTAAGTATGGGGAACCACAAAAATTTATTGTTTTTTTTTTCTATTTTTGTATGAAAATCTTAATGCGGTTCACCGAATACATACCAAGTTTCCACAGTAGAGCTCTGATAGTAACGGAAAAAGTGGCTGTGACATACGGACGGACAGACGGACAGGTATGACGATTTCATGAAGGTTCCGTTTTTTGCCATTCTGCTACGGAACCCTAAAAAGCGGCCAAGAACGAGAAGGACTCGCGTACGTAGGTATCCGTACTATTATCTATTTAAAACGCCAAAAAATCATGTTTGTTGTATATAGTACTTCTGTCTTCTCTCTTATCTTTCGTCACTATATTTGCACGCCACGCGTTTTTGCATCCTCGCCAGTACAGTAAATATTCAAATTCTTTCTAGAAAATAATAATTAAAGGTTAGCACGATTAACTTTAGTGAAAATAATATACAGGGTGTATTTTTGAAACGGGGCAGTAAGGGCAAGTACCTTAACCGTTGCAGTTACAGCAAAACGTTCTTAAAAGACCTTCCCTAATTTTTTGGGACATTTTGAACTGCATTCACAGATTTTGTAAAAAACTTACAGTTAGCAAAAAAAATGCAAAAAGTTCAAATTTTTTTTTTATGCCAATCGATTCTATTTCATGTGGGGATCAAAAAACTCTATGGGACCATTTTAGCTTTCAGTACTAGAAAAGACAGAAATCGCCAAAAACGTTTCCCATACATTTCGGCAACAGAAACGAATTTCTACGATGGTCTAACTTTTTGTTATGGCCTGGAAGTGGGTAGAATTGACTGTAAAGTAAATAAAAAGAATTTTTACCCTCAAATTTCGAATTTGATTCGAAAATCTGTGTGTTATACTTAGTTTCAGCTGAGAAACTTCGTATGAGTTATTAATTAAGGATTTTCGCTAAAATGTCTTCTAATCGTGAAAAAATTGACTTATTAGAAGCGTATTTTGTCAATAATCGAAATGCGGGAGCTGCATTAGTGTGGTACCGCAATAAGTATCCGTTGCGGCATGTGCCAACAAAAAAGGTTATTACAAATCCTTTGAAAACCTGGAATTGCAGGGTTCTTTCAAAATACGCTTCTAATAAGTCAATTTTTTCACGATTAGAAGACATTTTAGCGAAAATCCTTAATTAATAACTCATACGAAGTTTCTCAGCTGAAACTAAGTATAACACACAGATTTTCGAATCAAATTCGAAATTTGAGGGTAAAAATTCTTTTTATTTACTTAACAGTCAATTCTACCCACTTCCAGGCCATAACAAAAAGTTAGACCATCGTAGAAATTCGTTTCTGTTGCCGAAATGTATGGGAAACGTTTTTGGTGATTTCTGTCTTTTCTAGTACTGAAAGCTAAAATGGTCCCATAGAGTTTTTTGATCCCCACATGAAATAGAATCGATTGGCATAAAAAAAAAAATTTGAACTTTTTGCATTTTTTTTGCTAACAGTAAGTTTTTTACAAAATCTGTGAATGCAGTTCAAAATGTCCCAAAAAGTTAGGGAAGGTCTTTTAAGAACGTTTTGCTGTAACTGTAACGGTTAAGGTACTTGCCCTTA
The DNA here is from genome assembly GCA_905147285.1 of Hypena proboscidalis. NCBI lineage: Eukaryota > Metazoa > Arthropoda > Insecta > Lepidoptera > Erebidae > Hypena > Hypena proboscidalis. Next base: position 8,786,210 of record LR990147.1, read on the forward strand.
CTGCCCCGTTTCAAAAATACACCCTGTATAGACTGTCACAATTCACTATGCCGAAACTAACAAACAACACGCGACCACAGTGCTACGACACATTTATACCACCTTTACGCCACTTCTGCACCCCAGCTACGCCACCGCTACGTCACGCCTACACCAACGCTAAGCTGACCATAGTGCTACGCCACTTCAATACCAACACTACGCCACATCTACACCACCTAGGGTCCATAACCGGGCAAGCCCGGTACCGAAATTCCCGGTACTTCTATGGTTATGCTAGGACAGGGGTATTAAGTAATCGTTTAAGAGTTTAAGCGCCATTTCTCTCACTTTTACACCATCTATGACCAAAAAATGCCAAGTTTTATTCACTTTAGATAAAAACATTTTCGGTACCGAAAGCATCAAGTTCTGGAAAATTCCGCTCCACCTAAAGCCGAATACTGATATTCCCGGTTCTTACGAACTGTAACGGTTCCGGAAACCCTAACACCACCGCTACGTCACATCAACGCCATCGCTACGTTAAGTCTACGTCTCTTCTACGCTAGTGGTAGACTAGCTTGAAGTTTCTACTTCTACGCTATCGCCTCCATGAAAATACATACATTTAAAACGCAATATTTATGGAGGCGATAGCGTAGAAGTAGAAATGCGTTTTGAATGTATGTATTTTCATGTTGACATCATGTTACTTTAATATCCTCTTAGTTGATTTGATTGAAATGTTACTTTAGTCTTAAATATTAAATAATAATTATACTCGTTATTGAGTCGATCTGACAACAAAGAAGTAAAAAGAAAAGTTAATGAAAATGGTCACAAGATTAAACATTTAAGTTGGCCCTGTATTACTTCAAGATTAGGCAATACAAAGTTCTTGATTATTATTCAACATTACATGAATGAAGTAGTATTACTCGAAATCTGATGGAGAGGCAAAAGTGGGTGTATAATGAATACCTATATACACGTACCGAGTTACCGACATCAAACAAATCGTGACAGTGAAGTAAGTATATAAGATGTGACGTCCCCGGTGGGTGAACTCGTCAAGGTCACTCCGAGGGAAGTCCCACAGGGGTGTTCCTGAGAATTGCTACATAGGTTCATTTAAATGTGATACCGTTCGGTGGCTCGTATATCTAGTATGCGATATGAAACAAGCCCGTCAGATTGATTAATGATTGATGCTACTTCTTATCATTTCATTCAAGGCAATCAATTGAAAATGTATCTATAGCTATAATGGAGTTTTAGTTAAGATAAAGTTTACATAGTTAGATTTCTCATTCATCTGAACCACCTGAACCAAGTTTACCAGTACCTACCTGGTAGCCTGAAGGCTTTGGTACCATGGATATTATACCTTTTGTGGAGATAATGTATTCGAAATTAACTTTTACGAACATGCTGATGTAACATAAGTAGGGCATAACCAGGTTTCTCCTAACCAGCATCACCGGCACCTTCCTTACCATTCACTAATCTTTGAATTATGACGGCTATTGCCAAAGTAAGTGTGGATTGATTTTTTGGATTGTTATGTAGGTAAAGGTTGTCAATGGTAGTCGGTGGCGATCCGTTTCATAGGATCGCCTCGTCGGCCTCTGGGGTGGAAGGTCCTGTTTTGCGTGCTCGCCCCGACCGCCGGTGGGGGTAAGTTTTTCACGAGGCCCTATATACCGCGACCACCCCGACTCGTACATAAGGTGGGTGGGCTGGGGTGGTTCGCGCCCGCAAAAGGGGCAAAATACGGCGTACTCTGGGCGCCCGCTCTATGTGGGTCAATGTCGGGAAAGCCCGTGTCTACCGGTGACGGAGTATGCACAACGAATCTGATCAACACACCCGTGACAAAACAAAAGATACGACTAACCCTCCAACAACACACTAAGACCTTAATACCTAGTAATAAGGTTCAAATTTGAAGAGACGAGCGTCGCAGTGCACCCACAAACAATATCAGCTCTCAAACCATTATCTGATTATGAGTACGATGTCATAAATGACTCGTGTCTGACTTAGTCTTCACTTAGAATCTAAGTCTAACATCATTAATTAATAATCTCATTATATCGTCCTATACAAATGTGAATAAGTAAGTTAAATTGAAGAGCAGAGCAAGAAATATGGTCCAACACAATCAATAACCACAACAATATTACTTGTCAGTATTATGCAATTAATTATTTTCCAAATTATTGTTATTAAGCCGATTTTTTAAGTTCCTCAGGTTTTAAGTTAAGATTAAACATTTTGATTTGACTTTAGATATTTTTTAAGATTAAGATTGTCGTTTCGTTTTAAATAGCAATATAACAGATTATTTTAAGGGACTAATGGAAACGAAGACCATTTCAGTTCTATTTGAGGTTGAGCACTTACCAACAGCCGGTGACATGGAGCGAGAGCCGCTGGAGCCGGTGGGGCTGGGCGTCGGCCTCAGGTGCGGCGTGGTAGCGCGTCCTGCGCCGCCGCTGCCGCCCGAGTCATTGCTGTTTTGACCGGTCAGATCCTGAAACAAAACAGAAAACATTATGTATTTGAAATAAAACTGGAAAGATAGAGACTCCTTATATAATAGATGGACAATGGGACAAAACTGCAGAAGAGATAACATATTATTATTATAATGTCTGACACGCAGTATTGTTTGGTGTTATGATGAAGAGACATGTCTGACACGCATCATAATTTGGTGTCGAGATGGAGAGTCGGAATCCGCTGATAGTCCAGGTCAATGAGACCAATAATACTTGTGGCTCTGCTTTGGTTATTATTCAGTTTCGTTTTGTATGAAAATGTTGAATTACCTGCAAATATATATTTATCATCAGGACGCGAATACAAATGAATGTTATATTGAATGTTTTGCACTAATAAGTTTGTGAGATTTCATTTTATTAATATCTGCTATTAATCCTATTTAATTTAAAAGGAGAAGAACTTGCTTCTTTGCTAATTAAATGTGTTAAATGGTCATAATGAAACTTTAGCCGTTGCCCGCGGCTCCGCCCGCGCCTATAAGTTGATAAAAAGTAGCTTTGATTTCGTGTCTCACAAACAACTTTTCACCACAGTATTGAGCAAGCAATACTTAGAAGCACTCTTATGAAGTGCGACCTTTAGGTTCCCGGTTTTTTTACTAATTTAGAATAATATGCAAGTAATAAAAAAGTTTTCGTTTACAAACTATACAAAGTTACAAACGGTCTGACGGTTTTTATAGCTTTATAATTTTTAATTTATTAACAAATACATCAAATGGTTCAGTATTTGTATGTTTATCAAATAGTTAATTAAAATTGTTGGGCAAAAAATACTTATTGTACATATTTTTTTTTTATATGTATATTTTTATTTTTTTCAAATCAAATCAAATCAAATCAATCATTTATTTTGCGAACAAGGGATGTCACAATATTATTACATTTGGTATTGGATTTTTTTTAATGTTTGGGTCTGCTATAGACAAAAGATCGTTCTTCCATAGGGTCTAACCAAAGAGAATGGGATCTACGGGATCCGGATCCTATTGGGAGGGTATCTCTTTCTTTTTACTACCGAAGTGAAAGAGACAGATTAGAGAACCAACGTATTTCACATTTTCGGTAGGTTGGCTTGTTCGCACGCTGCAATGACATTAATAACTTTCAAATTTCGAAGACATTTTCAAAATAAGAGTTTTGCTCACTGTTTTCACACAACAAAGAACGCCTTTTCGAGTTGCTGAGGTGAAAAGACAATTTCTATCCCATTTGGTACATATTTTTTTAAGTGATTTAACATATTTATAATGCTGCATCCAAGGCATTCAGATAACCAGCCACTTTAACCTAGATCCAGACTTACGGAAAATATGAGTCACTGAAGTTAGAGTTGACAATTCTTAACAATATAATATGATATCTCAAGCCACATAATTCAATGGTTCATAAACAATTAAGTGCAGAGAAATATGAAAATAGTCTTAGAAACTAGCGACATATGCCTTAATGTCGATTAGCATAATTGTTGCAGCACAGCACTGACAAGCATATTTTGATGTGCATGTGCTTGGACGAGATGCCTTGACACTCAACCTCGGTTAGGAATAACAATAGCTCGCCGAGTCAATAGAGCACGGCCACTTGCGGTAACCGTGCAAATAAAATAACGTACGGAATCTCCCCAAACAATGCACCTTACACCAAAATAAAAACAAACCGGTTCCAATATTAAAGTTCAAGCAGATGATCTTGGTCATTACGATTACTAAGCTAATTATGTAACTTATGCAACAGTCGTTTCAGTATAATCAATAATTACTTACCCTTCCATCGTTTTTTCTAATATTCAGCGAATCACGTCAAGATAACAACAAGTTTTCACCAACACAAAAACAAAGTGGTCACCTAGGCGACGGCGGAGTTTTGACTGACTTTTGTTTAAATTTCATTCACTAAAGCTACGTGAGATTTTGGCTTCACTAGTCAGCCTGTTTCTTCTTTATGCATTTGTAACGTGTTAGAAAGGATAGGAAATATACAATGACGTTCTTTTGAGCGAATATGAGAACCCACTTACCCATACCGGATGCCGGTACGTCAACAGTAGCGGCCAAAATGTGTTTATACCGGCAGCCGGTATTTCAACATCCGAGAGGATAATACACGATGTGCATTATAAATGTAATACAGGTTCAAACGAACCATAAAACATCTACTGTCATTACCGACGTTGTGCACAGTTGACAATCATATGATAGTACGTACCGTTTCAAAGCAGTCGATGTTCGCCTCTCATAAATCAATCGGTAGTCCTGTTCTATTACAGAATCCAACGGTAAACTCGATTTTGTTGGCTTAGAGTCGAGGAGAACAAACCGGCAAATGGACGCGTAAATGTGAAGCTTTTCAAAGTTTAAACTGAGTATCGAAGCGTATTATAGAGAGCGGCGGCCCTCGGTGCAACGCGTTCACAACGTTCGAACGGGCTCGTCGAGGCAACTCACGACCCCCCGCTGACGAGGTTAGCTCGCCTGCGAGAGGCTCCGGCGTCGATCAGACGAGTCCGGCCGGTGGGGCGGGGCGCGGGGAACGGGGGCAGAGGCACGATAACTGCGGCGATGTTTTTGCTGTGCTCCAGCTCGCTCGCTCGGCGCACCAGGCGCGTTCTTCATTTCGTACAGAGTCCATTATCTCTCAGGCCATCCCTCTCGCACTCGTTGCGCGCTTCGTCGCGCCTCGCCGCACCGGCCGCTGTTTTATTGCCAGCCGACGATTTTAACGTGCGCTCGCAACGTCCGCCGGAGCACAAAAGTTTTTATGGAAATTTCATTCCGAATGCGCCTCGCTCGCTTGCTCACTCGGGAACGTCAATATAAAAGCACGATAACGAACGGACGAGTCAATTAATTATTATTGTTGGAAGCTGTCGGGACGTGCTGGTCGGCTCTATCTAGATACTCTGTATCCTGTACTGTGCTTTCAGTTGTATAACTAGTAAATTGGAAGCGAATTGATTTGACGTGGCCCACCTAACCAAGCTGCAAGATGATATGTATAGGTAACTGTCTAATGGATAGTCAAAAGATCAATAATAGCTATAAAAACTTAGATAATTATGCAAGACACGCAAATACCTAATAGGTATGTGAAATTGGGATTTCTTGCGGTTGTTTTTTCGTCTTACTGAATGAAATAACTTATGTTAAGTTTATAGTGGACTAAAATTAGTATTTGTTAGTGCCACTTGAACAGTTACAACTTGAGATTTTTCCAGTCACTAATTCACAACAAACTAAAGTTAAACACAACAGAAGTTAACTAATCAGTTATGGGCTGATTAAGCTAAAAGAAACTGTTCCTTAAAAGTTCTACGAAAACACCGACACATGCCGATACTTTATAGAGTAAAAGTTGGCAAATGGTATTACGTAGACGTCTATCACGACTAGCAATAAACTCACAAACATTAATCAGCTGTTCGTGTGATTGTTACACGTCAAAGCGATACGTCAGCTCGGCTCAAATGAACGAGATCGGCTTAAATTGACCAACTGCACTTGGCCCAAATCCCGACGCAAATAAACACAAAATCGCTCTTGTTGGTATACGTCTACACAATGTGTGGAAGCTGCCAGCAACGCGGCACCGCGGTAAATAGAGGGACTAGCGCTTGCAACCACACGCCTACTACTACCAAACAAGCTGCATAGCTAGATAGGTGCGTACCTTATATAGGTGAGGTGGTGTGGGAACGAGGCGACGACGATCATGAAACCCGCTATTGAGCCAGAGAGAAAGGCTCACGTGGACCCGATGTCGGTAACAATATGCGATACTTATACAGGATTTTCCTGCCGATGTATAACAGTAAAACATATAACGTTTCAAAGATAAAACTTTTCCATGTGTACGTCTTCGTCATGTGTACGTATAATCCTTATGTTGAGTTTTCACTAACACTATTTTAGATTTTATTCCAAAGAACGAATATAATAAACGAGTCTCCTATACTATGCACTTGGCTATACGTGGTCATTACAATACAATCGATAAACAGTACGCTATAGTAAACTCTTCATAATTAAGCCGTACAGTAGTTATACATAAAGTGGACCGTATCACTTTATGTATTACTGTTTTGTGAGATTGAAATTAGTCAATCTCGATCACAAAACAGCTTTCAAACAGAAAGACTATTGCACGAATACAGCTATTAAAATTGTTTACCGCAGCAATGAAACTCTGATGAAGTATAAATATTGACTTTGTAAAAAACCATATCATTGATAAAGAATCTTGATTTGAATAGCGATGTGCTAAAAGCGTAACATTGGTTATCATTGGTGCAATTCAATGTAATTGGCATGACTTTACTTTCACTGAACGGTTTCAAAACCTTGATAGAATAACAAGTGATGATTCACATCAGACAATCAGAATCTGTTATCGCACACCTCGCATTGTCATTACGTTCATTAGATAGAGTCCGTCCGTGACCACACACGATATCTACCTAGTTAGATCTTCATAATAATATCTGGTAGGCTAGGTCAGTGGCACGAGTGCGCCCCGACGTTGCTTTATAAATAGCCCGTTGATGAGCGTCCGTACTCGTCTAAATAATCACAAATCCCCTCGCAGAGCTCCAGCATCATCAAACGTACTCAGTAATACTCGCTACCTTTTGCTACCTATTCATTACGTACGTTACAATGTTATGGTGATTATACAGCGCAACTGTATTAAAAATGCTACCTGATACCAGGTTGACTTTAACTTGAGCACCTTATATTCTTCAAAGATAACTAATGTGATTGTATGTAAGAATTTTCTTATATTTTCTTTGAAATATTTTAGTTGTAGTATTACCCATCATAGATAGAGATAAAGGTAATATCTTATCAAAGAACTAAGCTATTGTATCTCCTTTATAATTGCATTATCATGGTTGACCTTACAGTTACCACCTTACCGCAACACACATACTGCGTTTGGTGGCAAATTAGTGGCAAGGCGATGATTATCTCAATCAGCAAGTTTACACAAAAGTTGTAGCCACAACGACGTTTTGTAACTCAAGATACATGTTTAATGCAATACCCAAAGGTATTCGAGGAGAAGAACAGAAATTTGACAAAATACATTAACTCGGAGTTAACTCATCTATTGAGATCGAAGTAAAATATCAATGTGATGTAACACATGAAGATTAATCGTTGTAAATGCGTTCCAAGAGCATTCAAGAGTTCGACGACCGCCGTGCGAAAATGTTGTCGTAAATAAATAATTCACAAGGCTAGTGTTCTCGGTTGGGGCACGTGGTGTCGGCCACGTGTAGTAGGTACGTAAACATTTACATTACATAACCGGCTCGTCATCGGCGACGGCGCGCTATTGAGAGCGAAATGCTGTGCAACTCTTACGAATCGGTGCACCGTACTCCGAGTTGCCCCGCGCCCATTACGCGCTCTTACCTTGTTATACCATATCAAATGAACTGTTGCGATATACCTCTTCTACTTTGCAGCATGGACTTCTCGACAACACTGAGAAACAACTAAGTCATATTCTGATTCTGCGATCTTATAGTATTTTATTTAAAAAGGGGCAAGTGAGCAACCCTTGTTAGTTGGAACCCCAGAACATAAGAAATCAACAAGTAAGTCCTTCATTAAGCACTGGACGAAGGGCGTGCTAATGAAAGGTAAACAAAGAGGGAGGGCCGGTGATGTTTTGTGTCGGGCCGGGGCAGTGCGTTCAGAAAGCCTGGCCTACAATAATCTTACACAACTCGTACAATTATGTAGTACCGAGCCACGTGTACGGGGGACAGTGAGAAGGTCGTGACCTGTTCCCACCCCAACCACCTTTATTCGTTCAAAGTAAATTTGCATAGGTATGTCTACAGTTTCCGATCTGTGTAGAGCTCTTTCTAAGCGAGACGAATCATGTCTATCTGAGTGCAGGTAAAACAGTGAAAAATACCTCGCCAAACTGTGTGCTTGAATAGCATATTGTTTAGAAACTCAGTGACCAATGCTAAACAAATCGTCACGGACAAAAACAGAAACCTTGATTCCTTAAACACTGAACAAATCAAATTCAATTAAAGACGCTAAGTAATTAAGATGAACAGGTTTTATCTACCAATACCAAAATTCATAGGGAGCCCGAAATATGCTTCAAATTTATCAGGACGAGTTTGTAGCGTGGAAACGTGGCAAAAAAGATGTGTAACTTGGGTTAGCACGGGGTATACTTGTGTGTGTGTATTTGTGTAAAATAGACGGTTCCGCAACGAAGGCAAGTGGTACACACTTTATTGAATGTCTTTATAGGCCACCTGTTACTCGGGTCGGTGTCGGCGAAACAGCTGATCGGGCTCGAGCGAATTATTATTATTGTTGTCGGATGTCGGCTCTGGCTTATTTATTTGTGACGAAGGGGGTGTGGGTGCCAGGGAGGGGGACAGCGACGTCGAAGCTCAACTTTCGCCGACAACTTCTACTATTGTTCGATTGTAGCGTGATGACGTAGAACGCCGAATTAATTAAGTGAACGAACGATACACCTCGATCCACGATCCCAAGTCAAAACAACAAAAAGTCGAGGCTTTATAACGTTGTTAATAACATCAATGATTATTGCCTCCTAAACGTTTTGTCAATCCATTTCATAGGTAAATTGCCACATGCTCTTGCGCTTCTGTTTTATTGGAACAAGAATCGAGTAGAGCTACGGTAGTGGCACCGCCAAGACAAGCCTATATGAATGATATGGATTATATCAGTTAGACGGAATTTTTAGGATAGGATTTCAGTTGCGGACTTATAAATATAAAGTTTCAAAAGAATGGCTCTTAAACTTAAGATTTTTATGATTTCTAAAAACCCCTGATTTCATCACTCACTACTGATGATCTTAATACCGACGTAACTGATGGTTTTAAATCCTCAAAGGGTACTTGCCTGACATTTGAAATGGCTGAAATTAGGTATGTAAGCGTATAATGACGAAAACAGTACGCGCGTCGCACGCTGCCGTGGACAGTGGGTCTTAGGGTGTGTAGAGTTAGAAGCTTGGCTCGTCATGAGATCTGATAACTTTTTGACCCTGCAAGCCGTCTTAGCAATTTTTCATGATTTTTTTTTGGTGGTATCTTGTTTTCGTGATAACTATGTTCATTATTTTTATTAAACATTTATTTTTGAAAATATTGCAGATGAACCAAGCTGGAAAGAAGATTTCGGAAAGAACTGGGAGATGGTGATGTTAGTGTTTATACCCACCCATAAGAAGCTTTATGTACGATTTTGTTTATCGAATTAATTTTGTCAATATAAAATTACATCAACGGGTTCGCTCCCAGCGTTGACACAATCCCAATCTATTCATACCTCACCTCACTGTTTCAACTGGCTGATTTTTGTTATTTTAGAGTTTTTGATTTTTGTTAGTTTCAGATTTACTGACCTATGGAAAAGCGGGACGGGAATATTTGGACGTGTTGACGCATACGGGTAGTAGTCTATGATTAAAGTAACATAAGTATCCCAGAAAAGCCTTTGTATTATAATATCTAGGTGCTATAAGGCTAAGAACTCGGCGTGCAGGTTCCGTTAAATAATCTGCATTTATTACTAAAAACAAAATATTTTTTTAGGACGCGGTTAACGACCGCACGGTTATTTATAAATTTCTGAGGGCGTGGGCGAAAATCGCGTCGTGAGTTCTTAGCCTAACTATTTTGATTAACGTCATAATCACGTAATTGGCAAGTTTAAAACCATACTTTTATTTAAGGCAAATAAAATATTCAATTAGAAGCAGTCTCTTTTTCCATATGATTTAGATGTGAAAAAGTAACAGTTACATTTGAAATTATAAAATCAAATCTTTACTATGCTAAAATATCTACTAAATGCTATGATTTTGCACAACAAGATATGAAATAAAAGGTATGACTCAAGTTATTTATGATGAAAGTAGTTGAATGTTTTATTATTTCTTAATAATATATGAAGGTCCACTTTAAGAACTAACTTGACATATCTTATAGAGATTCGCAATCACAATTCAAGTCGAGTAAGCCACTGCAGCACAACAACAACAGCAAAAAGTAGTACTGGGAAACAGTCAGAGTAGAAATGGTTAGGTTTTTTATTATAAAAAACATTAAGAAATAATATGGTTGAACAGAAGTATTAAAATTGCTATCGCTAACCGAAACTTTTATGAATGAAATTTCCACATGAAAAAATACGATACAAATTCTTGATAACTACATCTAATAAATGGGTCAATGTCAAACAAAAAAAATCACTATTGCGAATGCATAAACAAATGTCATGAAATAGCACTTCACGCTTTTATCAGGCATATCAATCAATATGACTATCGAGTAAAAAAAACAAAGAGGGAACAATGTGAATGTCCAATTAAACGGAGCTCGCACACGTCATCGAAAGGTGTTTCCCGAAGAACGCACACACACATGGACGATCAGCTGACTGCTCCGATTTTAACCCACACCACTGAGTCGACTGTTAGAGAACATAAATAATGACGGCCCACCTACCTAGCTATACGTAACACATATCGTATAATTTGTATGAGCCACCGACGCGACGGAAGAAGAATGTGTGATACGTCGCCGTTTTCTCCGCCATTATAGTTTTTACGACCAAATGAATAAAATCGACGATTGATTCGTCATACGACGGGCACTTAGGACATTGTTCGAGTGAACGTGTGGAGCGTGAGATTGCATTAAATAATCAGAAACGCATACGAGCATTACGAACACACGCGCAGTGATAACAATGCTCTTTGGTAATCACACCGCAAGGAGACTCGAGAACTTTTTGCGAACCTCAGAATATAAACACAGAGTATTATTTTAAATAAAAGGCATTGTATAGGTAGAATGTGTGCTTTTTAACCAGCATAATACATTCTCTTCTTGTTTAAAGTAGGTATAATAAGCAAATACTCAACATTGAGATTTGTAAGGATACAAATATTTAATGACTGTAAAAAGTTTGCACGAATGGATGTAAGCCCACGAAGCGTCGAAAGTAGCTTCAAGTCTTAGTCTCCACACAAACACTTAAATCGCCACTAATACGAATATATGACGGTTAGAAGTGCGCCTCCCGTTTCATACAAAGTCCTCGCATTACTCGCATACTATTTTCCAAAGATCCGTGAGAAATAGATATACCTAATACACTGGCACCAATGAAATGATATACACAATTTCAGTTGCAACGAAAGAAAGGTTTTTATTCTTACTCTCATGGGTATGAGAGCTGAATCCAAAAAAGTATGTATAAAAAAACGTAATCGTAAACCTCCGTACTCACATAGGGTTTTTACTTGATAGAGAAAAACGTCGATTCGGTGCGTAATACTAAAATAATGCGCAATGAAAAGAGTCCAGCCAAGATTTAGATACACAGAACCCTAACATACAACATTATTTTGCCTATTATCCATCATAATCATATCGAATAAGATCAAAAAGATTGCAGCTTTCAAATGTACAATATGTTTTTGTTTGCCGCGTATTTTCTAAAATTTATTTAAGAAAATCCACATAATTAAAGCACCGTTTGAGTTGGAACATTTATGTCTTATTATTATTGAAAATAATTAATTATCTTATTATGCAGGTACAGGTAAAATTTCAAATATTTACATTCACTTTCATACTTTATATATTAAACTAAACTAAAAAAAAACTAAAATACATTTTTCTTAATCACGTTGTAGGTCTGTTTTCTTAATGACGAAACAATTCAAGTCATGGTCTATATTTACCATACCTATATTTATAATACTCGTCAAATTCCTCTATAAGCTTTATTCCTTTCAGTGCGTGATCCTTTTGTGCAATAAAGCCATCAAATCAATAATGGGTAATGTGTGTATTTTTTTTAAACAACATGTATTGTGTCAAATGCCATTTCAAATACATATTTTTTTTACAATTACAATTTTTTATGCAATCAACATTATAATTTTCATCTTAATGTTATGTAGCTTAATGTTTGTTAACTGGAATCCCCAAAAATAACAATAATCACTTCTAAATTATTTATGATCTTATTTTATCAGTTAAACGCCAGTAAGGCACGTATAATTTAATCAATTATGCTGCCATACAAACAGGATGCAAATGTTAGGGATTCCCATAAGTCCACATATCTCTTTAATTCTAGCATTAATTTCGAGTGGTCAGTTTTAGGCCAAGAGCGACTATTGAAAATGAGGTTTTCCTTCATATATTTAAACTTTCTTTAAGGACAGGGAATGTACTGTAGGAATTAACTATGAAACTACATAATAAACAAGGCAAATAATCGAATGGATATGATATAACTTAAGATATTAAAAAAAAGATAAGGCAAAATAACGTTTTTATGTGCAGAAAAGATAGGAACGCGCCGCATAAATGCGCCTAGAACGTTGCCGACGGCAAATAAATCTCAGAAGTATACAGCGGCCGAAATATAAATCATTTATAGCGTTAATTATGGCAAACATACTTCTTCCAATGCAATTGTCCGTTATTATGAAAATGTATAATATGATATAAAATTGTGTATAGTAAGGTGCTTTTTTGTTAATATTGGCACTTGTTATCTAAAATTGTCAATCAGAGCTAGCATCGTTTCGTGGAAGATTGTTGAGTAGATGAATTCAAAGTAAGTTACAGTAGTCACCGGTCATATGATAATAAAAACAAACATCTAGCCGCTCCGCCACAAAATAGAACCGAGTATTGAGCCAACGCACACAGCGACACGAAGGCGGTCGGATGTCACGCAAACATAAGCAAACTCCGCGTCAGTACACCCACTCATACACACACAAATACTGTAGATAAGAATCGTCCCATTTTACATTGAGTCATGCGGCCGCCGCGATACTTACTGTGTTCGCAGGCAGCCTTATGATGACAGCCGTCTTGGATCCTGTTCTCAACTACACCGAAGCACAAATTAGGGCGAGCTGCGCACATGCACTTCTCACACACACTGCTGAATATTACTGATGTCGAAAAGATGACAATTTCGCCTCAGAGCGAAACGTTCGAAATCATCGACCGGCGCCGGTAATAGGAGTGGAGCCAGGGCGAAGGCAGTGGAAGCTAGCAGAGAGCGAGAGCCTCGTGTGGAATATTGTACGTTCGATTGCGCTAGCAGTGCGCGCGTTTCAGTTGGCGCACGGCGACTGGCGCAGGCGAGGCGTGCGGTGCGACGAAGCGGGCGGGCGAGCGATTTCACCGGGCTGATATTGCGACGGCACGCCGCTCGCTCCGACCCATATGTATAGCTACAACGAGCGAGGGCACGCCAGCGAATGTCGAGCGGGGGGTCGCCGAGCGCCGAGCTGCACGCACTCAACCAACTATCCAACTCAACCAGTTATTTGTTCGCCTCAGCCTTACTTTGTACTGAAGGCACGTAACTACTTTTTTGTAACCGTTCAGTTATTATTTATATCCACTCCGAGTCTTGGCAACCTATGAATGTAAAGCAATAAGAAAATACTGATATATGAAAAAACATGATCGAACTCTCCTGCGAAAATAATTCAAAATAAAAGCAGTCAGCCAACTCTACCGGCACACAAGTAATTATAAAAGGTTACAGTTTACAAACACTTTAACGTTTTACGTTCATTAATGTGTGCGTGTGTAGAATATAAATACTGACTCAAACAATCATCAGTATAATGTGAAATAGTTCGCACACATAAAAGCACACACACATACACACACAAGTCTGTTATTGTTGAGTAAATATGAGATCGTGGACTTATAACTGATAGTTAACAGAATCACATATCAGTTATTAACATAATAACAAATAACTCAATTCACATTGAACCACGCACAATCACAAGCGCGTGTACAACACCTAATAACTAATTAGGAAATATTGATCGGCGTGTGCCAACCTATAGTAATATTATCATCCATAAGCACATCTCATTACTGTCGCAGCGCAAACAGTGATGGCCTATCGGGAATGCGGGTCAATGCATATGCGCACTGTGTCCATTTCAGATTATTTATATATTTTTGTATCTATAAACTATTCATTGTACTGTTCGTTGAATTGAAGCTAAATTTGGCAAGTTCATAATTAAACTTAGCACGGTAATACATAATGGTTATGTCACTTGCAATAATAGCGGTTCATTAATGGGTAAATGTGTGCCAACTTTGTTGAGCGCAACAGATATATATGTGTATGCTCGGCTCGAGTGAGTCCATTAGCTTCATCTATCGGCTATCGTGTACACGCAGAACTATACGTTCAATCAAGGAGACGGGCAAAAAAATAATGGCTATAGGTTGATGAAATGCGGCGTCTCAACGGCGACGCCTCCCACTGGGATGCCTGCTGGAGTGACTTACTTGGAAGACGCATTAATGTTCTCAAAGAATCTAATTTACATAAAATGGAAAAAAAGCATTGAATAACCAAAATCTATCTAAAGTGAAATGCAAATCAAAATAATAATAATTCAAACTATTTCAAAAACAAAATATAAATGAAGACAAGAGAAATATTCACGATTCGTGTCATTTTCAAGGTATACGTATTACGGTATAATATGACGGACACAGTACAAAGAAAAACAATACAACGACGCAACATTTCATTATTAAAATTTCTCATTTATATTACATTTAGCTATAATACACCAGCACATAAAAATTATTAAACCTATATCAAAGGATGCCATCAAGATCACGACTACGCATTGTTACTATGAACAGTATCAACGAACAAAATAATAACGTTCTGTTCAGGAAACCGTTCTATATATATAATATATGCGATAAAATATATCTTTATTATACACTGCTCTAGTGTACAAACAGATATATTTCAAAAATGTCGAGTTATTCTCGGGCTGAAGAAAATATGCAGCGAGGGAGAGGCGGTATGATGCCACCTCCGAGGCGGATTTATCGTTAATTTCGATATAGGAACCTGTTCTGTAAAGTGGTGGGCCCAGCGACTCGGGGCTGCGTAGCCGGCCCGCTTCGCAAAATAAAAGAAATATGTTTTAGTGGGTTAGCGAGCGTGTTTACGATCGGATTCCTCGGACTCGATTATGCCGCCATTAGTTACATAAGCGGCCCAGGCCACAGAGTAATTAGACAATTTGTCTTATAGCCGATAATTTCATGAAAATATTTCAACATACCTCTGGCCCGAATTTATGATCATAGATGCAATTTTTTTCTTATTGTATCGTCTTGTAATAGTAAAACTGTCTTTTTCATAGTTCTTTATACAACGTAGGTAGCAAACGGACGTGTAGTCCACCTGATGATAAGTGATAACTATAACTACTGCTCATGGACACCAACAATCACGCAGATTGTAGATGCACCGCTACATCTAAGGACTAGATTGCTACGCCTCATGTGCCAGTAATTTCAAGGCCTGATCTCACCACGACCAAACCAGGATTAACCGCAGTAATGCAAGCACTTTTGGCGACAGGTTAAAGGTGAGGTGATGGTGCTTCCGCCCTCGAGCTCGTACACGAGAGCTCTACCATTAATACCTGTTGCCAGTTTATTATTATTACAAATCATCATGTCAATGTTGACTCATCATTTAATTGAACAATTTGTAAAGCTTTGAATTCTTCGCCCACATTAGCTGAGTCTATCTTAAAAGATAGTGTGAAAGAATGTATTGAAGACTTTACATTTAGCCATGTAACACCTATGAATATAATTAAAACATTCAATACTCTCAATGTAAAGAAAACTGCAGACCTCTGGGGCAATTCCATTGTAGTTACCAAGTCTATCATTGTTTCAGTGGCGCATAATTTAGCTTCAATATTTAATAGATGTGTAGATTGCGGTATATTTCCAGATTTAATGAAGGATAGTAAAATCATTCCATTATTTAAATCGGGCAGTACGTCAGACCCAACAAATTTCAGACCTATCTCAGTGCTGCCTACGTTTAGCAAAATTTTTGAAAAACTTGTTTATAGTCAATTGTTAAGGTTCTTTAATAAAAATGAGTTAATGCATAGAAAACAATTTGGTTTTACAAAGGGTCGCTCTACAACCGATGCAGGTGTTGAGCTTTTAAAACATATATTTGATGCTTGGGAAGATTCTTTGGACGCTTTAGGTATTTTTTGCGATCTATCCAAAGCTTTCGATTGTGTTCCTCATGAAACTTTGGTGAAAAAACTAAAACATTATGGAATAAGACACTCTGCGCTGGATCTTCTTACCTCATATTTGAGTAATAGGATTCAAAAAGTAGAGGTTAATGGAAAGCGATCTCAGGGTTCTGTTGTAAAAATGGGGGTTCCGCAAGGCTCGATTCTCGGTCCGTTTTTATTTTTAATTTATATTAATGATTTACCACATTTTGTTAAGAATAACCACGAGATAGTATTGTTTGCTGATGATACATCACTTTTATTTAAATTAAAACGACAACAAAATTCCGACGATGTAAACAATGCTATCTCAAAGGTGGTGCACTGGTTTGATGTTAACAACTTGCTATTGAATGGGACCAAAACTAAATGTATAAAATTTGTAATGCCTAACGTCAGACAAGTGAACACCACAATTAAGATAAAGGAGGATGAGTTGGGGCTTGTAAATACCACCAAGTTTTTAGGTATCACATTGGACTGTAAGCTTCAGTGGGGCCCTCATATTGATAAATTGTCGAATAGACTCAGCTCTGCAGCATTTGCAGTAAAGAAAATTCGCCTATTAACAGATGTTAACACAGCTAAAATAGTTTACCATAGCTACTTCCATAGTGTCATGTCGTATGGTATTCTTCTTTGGGGTTGTGCCGCAGATATTCAAACTATCTTTATACTGCAGAAGAGGGCTATTCGAGCAATTTATAATCTACCCTCTAGACATTCACTAAAAGAAAAATTTAAAGAAATCGGTATCTTGACAGTGGCGAGTCAATATGTTTATGAAAACCTTATTTATGTACATAAGAATATTTTAGAATTTAAAAAAAAAGTGATATACATAATTTAAATACAAGGAACAAGCATAAACTAGTTTTACCTGCCACTAGGCTCCAGAAAATAAAAAAATCATTTAGAGGTCAATGTGTGCGATTTTATAATAAAATCCCAAGCACAATTCAGGAAATTCAAAGTTTCAATAAATTTAAATCTATAATAAGACGAAAACTGTGTTCGAAGAGCTATTATACCATTAAAGATTATATGGAAGATAATAATGCTTGGGATTAGATAAGATTATTGTTTCTCAGCTACATGTATTTAGTTAAGTTTTGTTTGTACTTTTTTATTGACGATTTCAAATACTATGTACTAATAGTTTAC
The DNA here is from genome assembly GCA_905147285.1 of Hypena proboscidalis. Classification (NCBI taxonomy): domain Eukaryota; kingdom Metazoa; phylum Arthropoda; class Insecta; order Lepidoptera; family Erebidae; genus Hypena; species Hypena proboscidalis. The sequence goes on from LR990147.1 coordinate 8,804,086, forward strand.
GAAATAAATGGATATGAATTTGAATTTGAATTTGAACAATCAACCAACCCTATCTAAGAGCAAAAACTGAAAAACTTCATAGAATTGCGATAAGTCTAGTTATACTCGTGGAGGAAGAATACAAAATTGAAAGCTAGCGTAGAAATCTGTCATTTTTTTAAATCAATACGCTTAAATTTTAGTAATACTGAGTCACTTGTAGACAGACACCATTAATTTTATTGTCTTACAAAAAAATGGTGAACACATTTTCAAAATCTGGTGCAAGACACAATTTTCCAATATGGCGACGGGAGCGGCGAGATCTGTGGGGCCTGTGCTGAAATTCAGGAAGAGCACATCAAAATCTATAAAACACCCATCTCCTGAGTTACAGCAATCTTTTCAGGTAGAATTGTCAAATGACTAACTAATTATACTACTCGACACACTTTTTAAATCTGAGTAATGGCTTATTATTTTAAATTAAATAAGCATCGCTGATTTCGAATATGATCAATGTCGAATATGACCAAAAATCAATAACATTTTTTTTTTCTTTTTGAATAAAATTATTTTCAGACATAAAAATACATATATTCGTACCATAACATCACGCCTATATTACCCAGAACGGTGTGGCAGAGGTGTACAACACCTACATTTCACCTGTTAGAATAAAAACATACATTCGTTAATTTTTATAATATTTATGAAATGTTAAATACTGATTAATTATGATTCTTGTTTGTTAATTTTAGACTTATTATTATTTTCGCAAATCTCTGGTTGTTTTAGCATATTTAAAAGTGCAAATTACTCTAAAACTAAATAAAATCCTGTGACATATTTTCAGCTTTTAAATAAAGTTAAATATTATACAAAATCATAATTAGAATTATTTGTAGCCAATTTTGTTTTTTAAAAAGACTACCACTAGTAGAAAATATTAAAAATCTTTTAAGTCGCACCAAAATTAAAAAATATCTTAAAGAATCTTTTGAAAAATAGGTTGTATGAAATTTTGGTTCTCACAAAAATCGTATCGATATCTGACAAAAAATCTAACTACAGGTTTTTTCATGATTAATGAAAACTATGATTCAAAAGTTTAGAAGACGTCAAACCTATGATTAATTATTTAAATTAATCTTGATTTGATACCAAAATTCTCTCAGCAGATTCGGGTTCAGTAATGTCGCTTTACACATAAAATGATATTCCGGTTACAGTTAAATAAAATGTTATAGATTTGTTGTGAAGATGACTCTACATTTTATTTTCATGACTGACTTATTCTGGTTGCTCATGTTGTCTTGCTATCAAATGAGGCTTCTATTAATTACGAAAAACTATTAAACATTCAAGTCAGTTTGCAAGTACATTGTGTATTGTATAAGACGCACAAGTGGACAATGCAAACGATACAGCAGTAAGATACACGTGGCGCCATCTGTCGGGCGCTTCGCGAGGCGCGGACCGGATGCCCGACCAGTTTAGTAGTGACATCGAACACCTGCAGGCACACCGTTCAACCGACACCACTGCCTACGTATTTTGTTTTGATAAAACTTTTAATATTGTGAACTAACTTCATTTTATTATGATTCTGCTGATGAATGGACTACAGTTCCATGCAAAAACTATTGGACGGATATTGACCTACGGGCATAGCTTGAAAGATTTACTTTGCGTCTCTACTACCACAAACATACAAGGCTGCACGGCGAAATAGATCTCCGTTAAAGACACTAGCAATGTCCGTAAAAGCAAAGTCTATCGCTTTTATAGTTAATTCATCTAGTATAAACGGCAAGGGGCTCTGATGAAAACGTAGTTCGGGCTCAGCTGTGTAAAAAGCTTTGTTAAAGAAGCAGTGCTTTTGTGAACGAGCGCGAAAGAACCATGAGATCTTTTTTATGCCATTTTAAATTTTCATTAACGCCCGATTACTTACTGAGGGACTCAGGAGTTTTGTTTCGCCGAAGTTATGTATATATATATACACGAATTATCACTTATCTTATCACGAGGGAATATCTACTCAAAGTAGTAGAAAATCAAAATTGGTCACCGCCATGAAATAGGGGTATTCCATCGGACCTAAACATAACTAGTGAAATGTAGTGTCGTACACCTCTGCCATACACTCCTGGGTAATTTAAGCGTGTTGTTATGATGTAAGTCTTCGTGCAATAAAAACGAATGATTAGTTTTAGTCTTTAACACTGAAATTTAAACAAACGTAAATAACCGTAATTTCTTACCGAAACGACGAGCGCTGCGCGAGCGGTCAACATAAAAGTTCGAGGACGGCTTAGGGCCCCGCTGGGATGCGCAAGAAGGGTAAATCAACAGTAAGTTTCTTTTGAGTTAAAATTTTCAGGAATTATACGAATGATTTAAAATAAGTGATTGCATTTTTAACCTGTGAGAAATTATATTTCTACATTATAATAGTAAAAATTCCTGCAGCCGCTCAATTGCATGATTATTAAACTGCAGAATGGAAACAATAATATACGATTTTCTAAGGCTTCATATATTTCTTTAGTCATGTTTGATAAATAACCCCGAAAGTATCCGGTCACAGTAATGAAAAAAAACCGGCCAAGTGCGTGTCGGGCCACGCGCAGTAGGGTTCCGTAGAAAAATATTTTTAATTATACTTTTTAACTAAATGGCGTCCTTCAGAAAGGAAATGTTTGTAGTACACGAAACCAGCTAGCACGTATGACAAGATGTATGAATGTTGAGGAAGCGAAAGAAGTATGTAAGGAGCGAAGCACATGGCGTTCCATCGTCTCTGCCTACCCCCGTGGGATAAAGGCGTGATTTTATATATGTATTATGTACAGACCGTCTATAAAGTCGTGACATTAAATGATGGCGCTGCTGTCTTGCATTCTTGCATGTAGCAACCCTATATAGTGTGACTAAAATGATTTTGATACTAGCAGTTTGTTCAAGTAAAGAGTAAATAAATTAGACACATTAAACAGTAATATTTTGTTACTGTTTTTATTTACAGTAGGTTAAACTTTTCATAAGCAAAGGTAAATAAAGTAAGGGCTTCATAAAGTTTTCATATATAAGCATTTTTAATTAAACCAAAATAAAATTATTACACAAAGTTAAAAAAAAAACTGATTGATCACTCTCACTCATCATCGGATTCCAAATATTCAAAATTAAGAAATGTTACGTTGCCACTTTCATCAGCAGCGCTGTCATCACTATAGCTGCTGTCACAACTGCTGCTATCATCGCCTAAGCGAATAATCAACTCGTCTATGTCTCGATACAGATGACGTCCTCGCTCGTAGTACTCTTTTTCAGACGTCTCCACGTGATGGCAGCAGTTTTCCATGTTTCAAGTATAATGCTGTTGAAGGCGTCTTCAGCAAGTTGCTTCACATCGCGTGACCCAACATTTTGTGCTGCTACTTTTTGTTTTAGGTTAGCCCAAATGAGCTCAATGGGATTCAAATGATACGGCGGAAGCCGTAACACTGTGTGCCCGTATTCTCCTAAAAGTTCATCAATGGCATAGATGGGGCGAGGTTTGTTTATTTTCACCAAACGCAGTAAATTTCGCTTCCTGAGCGTAGACCTTTAACTTTCCATCATTTTTAAAACCTTCGTTGACTATCCGCCTAACTGTACTCACTGATTTTCCTGAAAAAAAGTAAAAAAATTGTACTGGAATGGAAACAATAACTTATTGACATGAAGCAATTAATTCAAATTCAAAACTGGTATAAAACCTGAATGGATTTTGTTGTACCATCATAATGTATCAAAAATTATGGTCATACTATAATATGACCTACTCACAATGTCAATCTAACCTAAAAATGTGCAATGTAAACAATGCCTTTTTTGGTCTCCTAATCGTAAATTCAGTAAATTTGTAACTTCGGGCAGATTAAAAACAAACAATAACACGATTACATACCCGTCATAGATGCTGTCCGCCCATAAATATCATCCAAATCGTACAAAATTCGTCCAGCTTGGTACTCCGCGAAACATCGCTGGAAAACTTTAAAAATCACTTCCCGCGTGCCACTCCGATTTACTTTATTCATTTTTATTCCTTTCTGCGTAGTTACTTGTTAATTAATTGCAGTTTAACCAAAGCAATAAAAATACAAAGGGAAAACTGTTCCACAACTCAAACTCGATGACAGCTGATTTACTTATGTTTGGTGTTGCCAGACACATGATTAATGTTAGTTCCTCAAACATTAATGTCACGACTTTATAGACGGAGTATATGTTTATTTATGTTTCAAGAATTTTTAACGAAATATTCTGAGTAACTGCATCTGACATTTCGGACCCCTATTCCTCTTGAACTAATGAAGTGAACTTATCCGCTATAGTTTTCCTTTAAACTTCATTACATGTACTACCGACACAATTTTTTTCAGATTTTGGGATCCAGTAGTTTAGCTTTTAGAGGGGGGGGACGCCCTACTCGAACAAAAATTTGCTTTTTAAAGTTAATTATCTCGCAATCGGATCTCTAAATCAAAAAACTGTCTTAGCAACCCCTAAACGTTTTCAAAAGGCCTATCTAACAATACCCCACACTATGGGGTAGGCGACAAAAAAAAAAACATCCCTACTTTACATGTAGGGGAGCTACCTGAAAAAAAAATATTTTTCCAAATTTTATTCTACGACTTTCTTTGTTTAGTTAACATACATGTTCATGCAAAATTTCAGTTTTCTAGCACCAACGGTTTCGTCGCTATGCCTTGGACAGACGGACGGACAGACGGACATGGCGAAACTATAAGGGTTCCTTGTAGGTACTACGGAACCCTAAAAAGTAGACTTGATTTTTAAATTATTTCTAAATATCAACGTGCAAGGTAATGTTTCTTCTTGAGTCATTTAAAGACATAAGAAGGATTAAATAGAATAGCTTTATAACAATATCACCATTCATTTCTTTCAAGACACAAATTTAATTCACGAATTCAGCACATCACTCTATGATATTAGTGGCAGAGGCATAACTGCTAATATTGTGGTCCTCAGATGAGATGTTCATGGGCTGTTCTTACCCTAACAATCGAGTGGACCACAAGTCCGTTAACTTGATAGTACAAATAAATAAATCTAAAGGATCAAGCGACTTGAAACAGAAGTTAAATTACTTAAAATTGCATGGCATGCGTGAGACATTATTTATTTTTCCGTTTCGTATGTATATGTATGCACAAAGCATCCTTGGTGTCCTTGTTTGGCGAAACAATACGCGGTAGTTACGTAAGTCTAAAAGACACGTCAATGGCATCTCGACCCTGCCTCTGTTCTCAACAGTGACCCACATTACTCGCTCCACACAATCATAATAACGGTAAACTCATTCATTACATAATATTGCACTGCTAGTGATTACGCTACCTGTTACAATGTAAGACGAATAAATTAACATCAATTAAACAATATTTAATTGGCGATGATTTATGAAGTTAATTTGATGACTTTATTGTTTATATTAATTGATTTATAATCATATATTAGCGCAAAAGACATGTTTTTTTAAATACACCATCTACTTATTTCAGTTATATAATAATACTAGCTTTTGCCCGCGGCTTTGCTCGCGATTGTAAGTTGTCGTAAGTTGAGTTATCATTATAAATAAATACCCAATTAAAGTATTTCTTTGTAAACAACATTCGAAGTAGGTGCCAACAAAACCAGATCTCGAGGCGGACTTACTCTTGAGCAGGCGACATAAAACTGGCCGTTGGAGAAGCTGTTCCCCCTCAGATCGATACCTGCTGTTTTCAGTGACTGACCCTGAGCTTTATTTATAGTCATTGCAAAAGACACCTTAAGGGGGAACTGCAATCTCTTGAACTCGAAGGGATAATCACACGGTATAAGTGGTATCCGTGGTATATAGACTAATTCCCCTCGTGCACAGTCTGTAAATATAATGGCCTCTACCACCGTTTTATGTAGCGCTTTCACTTGCAGTCTGGTCCCATTGCATAGTTTGGGAGGATTGAGGTTTCGCAATAACATTACCGGAGCACCCACTTTTAGGTTTAGTATGTGAGGAGGAAGACCGGGTGGATTAAGAGTGTTCAGGAGGAACTCTACAGGATAGCTGGTAGCATCATCTGAATGTACTACAGTATCAACAGATTTGTATTGGTATTCAGACCCTTCGAATGACATTAGCAGAATATCATTAATGACGGAAGCCTGATCGTTTTTTGGTGTCAAAATCGCACGCTCACTTAGCCACTCCATTGGTTTTTTTGGTAGGTTCTGGATATCATTATATATATGGGCTATTGGGTATGGGACATCACAGCAAACTCGTCCCAATTCTGTACCACGTGATCTACAATTTCTATACGAATTTCTATAGACCTTTCTTGTATACCATACAACAAATAAGACAGCGAACGAAAAAGACATGCGCCATCGCCTACTATAGGGACAATAGTAAGACTCATGTCTATTCCGTTCATGCTAATATTTTCTGTTGTCATGTTGAATTAAGAACACAAAAAACATAAACAATCAATAAAAAACAAATCAATTAGAAATCAAATAATATTGTTTATGAAATAATAACAATTTTTTAACAATATTATTTTTTCTATAAATAAATGCAACCAAGAAACTAAACAACTGAAACGAAACAAATTATAACACAATCAACAAAAAAACAAACATAAATCAAATAATAGGTATTGTCCATAAAATATTTACAATATAAGAACAATATTAAATTATATCTATAAATAAATTCAGCCCAAAATGGAAACAACTTAACCAACTGAAGAAATTATTGAGTAATTACTCTGACGAAATTATAATGAAACGAAAAAAAAAAAAAATATTATTATTGTTCATAAAATATTTACAATTTATGAACAATATTATTAATTACTATTTTTTCAATAACAAAATACAACCTAAGCAACGAAAGAAATCATATACACAAACAATACGGAAGAAAATCAAACAGAAATTAAAATAACAACAATGAACAACAGTGAACGCCGAACAAATTACACAATATCCAAACCGAGCAATCGCTAGAGAGAGACAAAGATAATGTAATACTGGAGAGAGAATGAGAGAATGGTCTAGAATATTCCAAGATTTTTTTATTTAAATATTAAAACTTGAATTTGGAATTAATAATTGGTCACTTGGCAACAAATAATTATTCTGTACACCGATACACCGTGACCACAGTTTTGCGAACTGTTAAAATGGCGCTGAAACGGATGACAGACTATCTTTACATAGTTATAAAGTCCTCTGCCAAGCATGTAAGAACCAAAAAGTGTTTAGTTCACCTTTTTACCGCTCGACTTTCTACCAAAACACTGGTCGAGCAGAAAAATGCGCCGGTAAATTCCAAAACAATTAGGCATCCTTAGGGACACATCCGGACCACACGGCACATTATAAATATTATGAAAATCTTCAAAAAATACTTGAAAACGTGAAATTGAATTTAACATTAAATTTAAAAAAGTTACTGTTTAAAATCAAAAACATGTTAAACATAATAAAACACATGCATGAAGAAACAAAAATGTCCAACTAAAAAAAATCGCAATTAATTAAGAACATAAATAATATCAGAAAAAGATCAAATAATGCAGAATGTAAATCATTAAAATCATAGAAGTACATAAATAATAAAAAAATAAATATAAAAAAACTTTTGCTATAAATTAAAGCGAACATTAAAAAAGTAATAAATGCAATAATATCTATCACTGAACGAATAAATTTTAAGTAAAAATATCACGACGGTTCATCCATTCGCGAGTTACGATGCCACAGACAGACTCACACACACATACAGACACGTCTAACTAATAACACCTAGTCGTTTTTATGTAGGGGGTTAAAATTTAATGTCGGTAAGAATGTCTAAATGTTTTGGAATTGACCGTGGCAAAAATTCACTTGTGTAGAAAGGCCCTTACACCACGGATTTGAATTTATTCTATTTTTTTATATATGACTCTTTTTTTCATAATTTGGATCGGACACTCAAGGAGACCAAATAAACAAACAAAAAACGCATCTTATTATGTTAACACGGCACTATTTTAATGGAGAATACCGATCATTCAGGCCTAGTATGACCTTCGGCATCGTCAAACTTAAATAAACGCACGTGTCGGTCTTTATTGTAGATTATATTTAATATTAATTAGTTCATCCGTCAAAAGTGTATGTTGTATAATTTGCGCAGTTGATGCCCTAACTTACCATCAGCTAAACCTTGGGCATGTTTGCCACCTGACTATAGCACATCAAAATGATAGTTTCAACCCTATTTAAATATTTTTAAATTTAACTTTTTATTTCAATGGTCAAATATACATATAGTATCTTAAATTAAATTAGCCTAATAACTTACTCTAAACTTAATAAGTCACTGTCAGAAGGCCTCGTTCCCAAAATGCTGGCAGCATTACCGCGTTGTATTGTATAATTAATATTTTTTTATAATTTACATCACACATCTCCATTAAATTAAATTTGGTTTCTACTAAACAAAACAATTACTTCTTAGATATGTAAAGAGGCCGAAATGACAATTAAAAAGTTTACACTGACATAAAATCCTTTTTTTATGAAACTTCATGTCAACATCTCATTGTCACACGATTGCTCAACAAAGTTCTATTTTTGAAATTGATCGAGCCTCATAATTACTACAAACGCTTTTCCATACAAACTTTCGTCCCACTTTTCACCCTGTTAGAGGCCGAATTTTCAAAAATCCTTTCTTATTGCACGATAAATTCTTGTAAAGAATACACCCTCCAAATTTCAAGTCGCTACGACCTATGGTTTAGGCTGTGCGTTGATACTAAGTCAGTCAGGACAAAGCCTTTTATATATATAGATATGTGTGCATAAGTGGAAAACTTATGGGTTTGTACGATTTTGAAAAAGCTTGATGGGTTTCTGCTCAAAATGTCGCTACATAGGCGTGCGTTACTCAGGCCGGCACATTTTACACATACAACCTGAGATGGACACTGCAATAGAATATAAAATGTACCGAGCCCGCACATGTTATGTAAAGCAATGACCCTAATAGTAGGGGAGACCACAATGCTAAATGGGGATTTATTCGAGCGTCGTAGAGACCTATTGGGTTGCAAAGCTTAGATGATAAGAAGAAAAAAATGTTATTATGATATACCTATTCATCGGTGGGGGAAGCGGCTATAGATTTTTAAATATGTAAAAAAAAACTGTTGCATGGACATCCTCGAGCGCGTCAGATATTGATAGCATCAATGCCCTACGTATTTTTAACAATGAACGTATGTTAATCTGATTGTTTGCATGATGCGGGTGGTTGTATGTAAGGGTTGAAAATGAAAAAAAAAAAAAAATAATCGAGCGCGTCAGATTTTCTAAGGGAGTGTTAAGTGCACCAAAAAAAAGCTCTCATTCACTAATCTGACGATTTCGATGGGACGCAAACTCGCGGGCATTCTCATAATGTGCAAAAAAAATTCGCCATTTTGAAATACTCAAGCGCGTCAGATTAAGATATATATGGATCATCTTTATGTTCTAAACGTACTGTCTCATAATCTGACGATTATATAGAGGGATTCGCCTGATCTGACAAAAAGAAATTAGAAAAACGGTTCACCCTAAAGCCATCCCTGCAACTGCCCGCTAATTCCATTCCTGGGCGCTTAAAATTGTAATTATGACATTTTTAAGCTCTAAATATAGTTTATGTGATATTTTGAGTTAAAAGAAATAATATTTCTATGCATTTGAACTCTCCCAGCTTGAAAGTCTTTCAATTCGTGTAATTAACATTATTTTTGAATAAATATTAATTAATAAGATATTATCACTAGGTTAAATAATAAATAATGAACTATTTTAAAAGAAACATATATGTTAAATAAATAAATAATGATACTTAAGTTAGCCGACGTTTTTAATTTTTTGATTTTATTTTTAATAATTAAATTAGAACAAAAAAATATTTTTTAAAAATTGCACTTACAGTTTTTGAAGATTTTTTACAAGTGAAATTTATTTTTCATTTTTTTGTAATATTTTTTTCAATAATCATATTCATATGTCAGCTAACTTAATTTGCATAATAATTAAAATTTTTCATAATTATCGATTGTAAACTATTGATTTAGATTGATTGATTTAGAAAAATCTTAAATAATATTGAATTAAATTCATATGATAATTAATGATTTTATATTTATACGGCACAGCTAAATTTTTACTATAATAAAACCTATTTGATAGTTTTTAACATTTTTCTTCGATCATTTTTCATTAGATTTTTTCTTTTTTCGTCATGGCAGCAGAAACCAGAGTGGAGACGGAGTGAGAGAGTAATAGATAGAGAAAGAGTCAGAAAGGAATAGAAACGCGGAGAAGGAAATGTAAGCATCACGCAGCTGCACGCATTTAACTTAATCGAGGATTTTTTGTTATTTCGGCTTGCGGAAATCGTCAGATTATATATTTTTCATTATTCTTGAATTATATCCTTCAAAATAAAAAAAAATTTAGCTACGCTCGAGAATGTCAAGATGACGTTTTTTTTTTACAACTTTGCTGCCCTCCCCTTTCTTTGCGTCACTCTCAAATTGACAGATTAGTGGAATATACACTTTTTAGGATGTAATTAACTTACCCTACTTTAATCTGACGCGCTCGATAATTTTTTTTTACTAATCTGATCCTGTATCCTGCACGGGCGGCCGTATATATGGGCCTCATGTTTGGTGGAGGTACTTAACCGGGTACAAGGTATCCCCCTGTATATTAATCTGCCGCGCTTGAATAAATCCCGAAATCCCTTAATGGGCTCCTCTACCATAAACAAATAAATTGTATCCTTTGATGGCCCAAACGCTATCGAAAAGTATGTCATACTTTTGTACAAAAACTGAGAACATTAATTCTATCCACTAATATAAAATAAAGTACCTGGGTTCACGCATAAGTTTGCAGCTGAATATCTGCTTACAATCCTACCTCGGTGAACGGGACCGCGGTGAACTAACAAAGTACATTCTAAATCGTCATTCAACTCAGTGTGGCGAGAGCATAGTTCTTTATCATCCAAAACGTCCCGTAATTCTTCCACAATTTACGTCTTGACAAGGGTGACGATTTATGGGAATAAAAGTAGAAAATATTCAATCCTACTGGATCATCTAGCCTAGGCAATGCGCGGTAAAACACAAACGGTAGCGATGTGAGAACGCCAGTTTGCCGGATGCAAGTGCCACAGACTTCACGAAGTGATACTATATTTTATGTTTTAGGCAGCTAACGATTTGAAGTTGATATCGTTTGTACTGAACTTAATGATGGATGATCCAGCGATCCATCCAAATAAATAAAATAAGTGTCTGCTTGTAATGTCATAATAATAATGTTTTTCAAAGCTAACACTATTTACACGATACCTATGATATGCTATTAGATAGTTATTCAGCTGAATCCGTTAGACTAGAAGCAGACCCCAATGTAAATGGGAAAGGGCTCGATTGATTGAACAGTATAATCTAATTGTTAAGAAAGGTTTAAAGATATTAAACATCGCCATACTCCACGAGAGTGCAGTAAGGTTAAACGCGGAAAATCCAAGGGTGGAGCTGTTACTTATTACAACGAATTCCACATGAAGTCACGGGCTAGTTCGAGTAGAGATCAGTTGTTAGAGAGAGTAATAACAGAGGTTTGCTAATGTCAGTGTTGCAAACATCTACTAGAATCCATCTCCTTATTCTCAAGATTTTTATGGGAGGTAGCATTAACGCCAGTAAACACTTACAATCATGAAAAAAGGATTTTCAAAACTGCTATTTTATACTAAGAAGCTACTCATAGGACATAGTATGTCAGAGTTGAGACGTAAAGAATCAATGATCTAAACATATAAGATATTCAAAACTGCTATTTTATACTAAGAAGCTACTCATAGGACATAGTATGTAAGAGTTGAGACGTAAAGAATCAATGATCTAAACATATAAGATATTGACCTAATAAAGATTTAGCAAACGACAAAGACCTTCACATCGTCACAGTCTCCGTTAGACAAAAGAGATAAGGCGCGGGTTTAAATAGGGTGCTAGATGAGTAAACACGTCACGCTTATTATTTATAGCGTTGAGAAGTGCCGAAACATTGAATGAACTTTTCTTTTCGTGACGAGAGAAGTGGGCGTGTGTGCGTGTCCCGGTGTCGATGTAGGCCATTGCCAAGGTCGAATGTTTAATATAAAGTCTGGCGCCGGGACATTAAAATGGTCGGGCCCTCCCCGGACCCCCCTTATCCCCGGGCCGGCGGTCGCAATCGTTGCACTCGTTATTTATTATCTGGAGGCATCCCCCGCTCATGAACGCCTTCAGTCTTCGGTGGCTACACATTTGTATATGTATAGGCGGCCGGCATGCGGCACCCAGTGCGGTGTATCGACACGATCATGAATTTAATGAAACACCGATTGCGTAACGTGAGGGATCCCAGGAACAGCTGACGCTACTAAATTAGTGACACCCTGACCTTGTCGTCACTCGATACAATAAATTCAGTGACGATTTTCGCATCCGATAACTACGAATAAATGTAAACCGTTAGCGTAAACGGTGTGAAGGTCTTTTATCAAAGCTAGAGAAAATCGTCATCCCGACGTCATAATACGTAGTAATACATATCCGAGTCAATATTGATACATACAAACATTGTTTTCACATATGAATGAGTACAAACGTACGCAACCGTAGGAACGGCAAATAGAAGGTTACACACAGTTTAATAGTTACATGAATGGATATGAAACTGCATAAACTTGGTTTCTCTGTTCACTTTCGACTCTTAAAGATCGTTTGCATTCGATGTTCAATTTGAGACATCTCCTAAACCTAGAAATGTAAAACACGCTAGCTATATGAATGCAGCGCTCTTGTGGGGTCGTCGACGCAGAGGGTTCTCCCGAGAAACTTGGAACTCTCGCTTTCAAGCAAGAAACGCTTGGTTACTGCGGCTCAACAACTCTATAAACACAAACAACTTGCACAAAACATAGATGGGTGCAGCGTGACATTCACCTACATAACGAAATAAGTAACGGTGCTCGTCTCTTAGCATCGTAATATCTTGAATGAATGAATACAAATACAAACATGAGTAGACACATACATTAACCCACATAAAAGTCCATAATTATTAAATCGTCTGGTAAATGTTGGGGTATCCCCGTTGGATGGCTGCCAACAGGAAGGGGCCATCTTTAAATAAATTCAGAATAATAATGCGTTAGCGAGGTCGATCGAAGGCAGGTTGATTTTTGACATTCCATCGCTTGTATTGTATTGTGTCAAGGGAATCACAGGGGTAAGTTATAATGGCATGTTTGTTCGAACATTAATGATATTTACGAGATATTTCAGCAAGTGCGTGACATAACTGGAATGAATATCAGATGCAATGAAATCCAGTAAGTACTATTCCATAATCAACTTCCAGAGACGTTCGTTATGTTCAATACATACTAGATATATAGATAAGAGTTGTAGCCACGCTTGGTTCATATAATCTCTCTATATTATGAACTAACATAATATAGAGAGGATGGATAACAGTTCATTAAAGAAATTCACAGCGTTGTAACAATTAGTATGTTTTAACCTTTTGAACGCCATTGACCACAAAAAGTTGTCTAAATTTTGCTATATATATTTTTTGTTTGGTATGAGACTCCACTCCGATTGTAAATGGATTTTAAAATATTCATAAGATGTCAAACTGTATTTTAAAATAAATTTTATGTATAATTATGGGCAAACTTCTTGAGCATTAGGTGACGTGGTAGGGGAAAGTTTGCGCATCGTACACTTACAATTTATGAGTTTACTGATAACAATTTGTAAGGTACTGTGAGTATCTTGTAGTTTTAATTAATAAATAATTTGTATATCGGCAACTCAACAAATAACATGTTAAATATCCCGAAATAAAATGCTCAAGAAGTTTGCCCATAATTGTACTTAATTTACCTGGTAACATAAAAAGTGGTGTCTTAAAATAAATATTGAATTTATCAATTTCTTCCTTTTTGTGGCGCCAATTACAACTTTAGGTGTCAGCTAGTGTTATATAGCGATATTATTTCATCATTACTATATAAATACTTTACTGTATGCAAAGAAATTTAAACTAGCCTCCTTAAACCACATACCTACTAAACTTAAAAAGCTTGGTATTATTATTATATATATACATATATGTACTCATAAACACGTTTCTAGAATTTTGTAAAAATTGGTTATTCATACGCCAGTATTAGTCGCTCACTTATGACGTCAAAATGAACTTTAATAAATAATTAAGAGGTGTTGATGCAGATGATGTGCAATTTGAGTTGAATTTGGATTTTGATAACAATGATTTTTCATTTTTATTTAAGAGCATTTCAATTTATTACAAATTTATCAAACTGAATTTACAATCAATATTTTAATTTACTGCACAAATTGAATTGGAAAAAGAATGAGGGCTGACGTTCATTCAAAGAGTGTAGACTTGAATTCGGACGGCTATTCGAGTGTTGTCCGCCAAAGCGAACGATCGTGTAGTAAAAAGCGTAATTAGTGAATAAAAGTCTAGGAAAGTGTTAAAATGAGGTATTGTAGCAAAAAATGTTGTCACAAATGATTTTCATTCATAATTAGGATAAAGTATCCTTAAAGAAATTAAGGTTTATTATTAATGTAAAACATGGTTATATTTGTGTCTACTCCCAAAGATATGATAGTTTATTATCTCTTGAAAATATTAAGTCTTCTAATCTTCTCTCTACTTCTAATCTAAGCGTGACGTTTCCACACCCGCATGTTGTGTTAAAGTTGCGTATTTAAGCCCCAATTTCACAGGTGTTAGATAAACCTCATTGGCAGGATAAGCATATAACACACATAAATAAAAGTGACAGCTTTTATCAAGTGTAACTTATGTCACTTTAAAATTCGGTCAGTTTATATTTTATGGGTCGGATAGGACTTATCCGGAACCTCTGCAACTGGCCCGTAGTCTTTTGATACCAATCGGATAAATTTGATTCAATAATCAAATTAATCCGATTGGTAATTCAAATAATTTTTCAAAAATAAATCTGTTTCCTGTTAAAAAATAGCTACGGTCAGATGCACAATTCTTGTGACGTCACACGCTGCAACATCTTCAGAAAGAACCTCAAGAAAAACGGTGTCTTCATTAAATCTAGTGGATCATAAGTGACTTAACAAGTTGAACATTAATTAGTTAATATAGTTATACCTACTATAGAAATAGTGTCGTTTTCCACAGTCGTGTTGTTAAGATGCGGGTCACGTTACCACAGACGGCGGTGGGTTGCAAACGTCACAAAACACCCGTGATTGATGGTTGCGGTGACACTCGTTACGTCATAGGGTCGCGGGGTCAATGCCGCTGCGATCACAATAACGGCTTGAAGGATTTAACAATGTCACAGCTGAGATGAGATTGTCGTAGACTTTACTACGGTTGTGCATCTCTTTCACGGTTGAGAATAATGAAGTCCTGTTAAAGACGGGATACATACTGAGTCCGGTTCAATTCTCACAAGACCCGAGGGACTGCTACACATATTCAATATAAATAAATTAAATTCAAGTGTCTGTTTTTAATGTCATAATAACAATGTTTTTTTTTTTCAGATGATATATTTGCACGATACCAATGTCTAAAATACAGTTTTAATTTTTTTGTATATGTGTTTGTCTGTTTGAATAGGCTATTCTTCTAAACGACTGACCTATTTTGATTAAATTTACTTACATTTACATAGGGTAATATATATTTATTTACCTACCAGGCAGACGAAAACGCGGACGAAAGTTAGTTTGTTTGTTTGTTAGCGCTAATTTCGGGAACTACTGACCCGATAGAGATAGTCAAGACCTAAGGAAGGACATATTGCCAATGTCTAAAACTATCTATCACCGACTTCAATGGTATCTTTGTAAATCTGTGTAAATAAATAACTAGACTTTTTGCGATGCCGCAACAGTATAAAAATCCGAATTTCGAATTTCACTCAAATGGTTGTAAAAAAATGGCGGGTTGGAAATATTTTTGGAAATTAATATTTTTTTTGAGCTCCTCATGACTGGGGCCTCTCTAGTTACAACGTAATCGTTGAATGTTAGGATACCTTGTTTAAATCGGTATGGCTTTTATTATTTTGCTAAAGCCCATTGCGTTAACTTACTTGTCAAAAATTTTGACAGTGGCCGGACATACATTACAGAGACCGGATTGAAGTACCGGACGACTGTGGCCTCGTTTAAAAAATATATTTTTACTGCAGAAATATATATTGGTGTTCACCTGGTGGACTAGTAGCTGTATTGGTATTTATTTATAGTTATTGTTAATCCGCTTGCTTAAACGAAAAACTACGTTATGTCTTGTCTGCCAGGATAACCCAATCTTATTAAGAGCTGGGATGTTTATTTTGGAACCCTTTAAGTTTGGTTTGTCTTAAGTTATCGCACTAATGAATGACCAACGACATACTGAGGACGTACTGTCATAACTTTTGCCGAAGCAACAGTGAGCGATATTGTTTAGTTTGTTAAAATTCATAAAACGAGGAGGGAGGTCTCAGGTTGGGTTTCGATACGACCACCCAGTACTGCGTCTGCCCGACCTCGTTCTCAGGCCTGGGTCGGTGCTATAAAACGACACGGTCGCTTTTACGGCAAACATCTACAACACACATCCGCATATTGTAACGTAATAACGATCCGGTAAAGGTCTATACGACGCGCACTCGACTTATTCAAGTATTCAATTGACTGAGAACAAACCTATTGAATTACATTACGATCGGGAGAAAACTATACCGTCTTACGTTTTCATACAGCGAGCGGGTTGATGTTATTTATATAGACATCCCGGCTTGTGTTTGGAGATGAAATGAATAACGAAAACCTTGTAAGAGCTTCTGTATGATATAAATAATCTGTATTTCCGATGATGCAGTACTGAATATTAATCTGTGTTCATTTCCAATTACTTTTGCAACGTTGTGCTGGCAAACGTTGGCAAAACTATCAACAGTGGAAGTAAACTATGACTAAGTCGAAGGTTTCAAGCTCAGCGCAAACACATAACACTGTTTATTTACCTGTCCTGGTAATCTACAAACAGCGCAGTCTTCAAGAGAAAATTCGCGGGTACTCTACAAATTAGATACTCGTGGTTATATATTTGGAGGACAAACTAGATTCAACGCTGCATGATAATAGACTCAAATGATAACTGTTTTATCAGAAACGTTAAGTAAGTTTCCATTATGTGCACCTCTTATCATGTATTAGAAAAAGGTAGTTTAAAGTAATTGTATTTTTGGTAAGTAAGCCTATATGATGCTACGTGAAGAAAACATTATCGTCGACCTATCAGCCTTGGAATCCTTGAGTCCTTCTTCATTACATCTATTGTGATGGATTAGGATTTAAGTTGTATGGAGCAAGAATAACACAACTGTCACGCGGGCGAAGCCGTAAGCGGCAAGTAGTACCCAAGTCGGTAATAAAATATCAGATGAATACATAAGGTCATCTTATATATAACAATGTAGTGTAAGTGCAGTTTCACAGTTACTACTTATGCAGAAGTTATTAAAACATTAACTGGATATGTATATGAAACCTGAATGGGAATGCTATGGTTTAGTGACGTAATTGCCGTTTTAAAGCCATTAGATCTAATCGTAGTTGCCAATATGATCATGAATGACAGAATACTGTAAAACTCTACCTTATCAGGTATTATGTATCATTTAAGTAAAATATGTTAATATAAAACAGTTTGGTAAGAACATAAAGTTGACAAAGTAACCGCAGCGGTGGAACAGCAGCACGCAACCGACCGCATGTACACGGAACGTTTTGCATTTAGTGGTCTACGGCGGCCTCCCCTAATATCGGCTAATACGTGCCTGCACTAACTTACAGAACTACTGAGATTGCCGCCGGTGCGCTATTTCACAGCGAACCTACATAATAATACGTGCAATGTCGTAAACTTTTGTTACCAATAAAGTGTATCTATTTAGGTGCACCCTTTCAGTACAGTACGTCTTAAATATTTAAGTGATACGTGTATCGGGGCTCGTGGACGGACTACGGCCGTATGTAAATCGCGCAGTGTTTTAGTGCACGGCTATCACGGAGCAGTTCGTTCGGTTATGGGACGCCGGTCCACTTTACGACCTCGTTACCGGCGATCCACACTTTTTACAGCCTGATTAAACCGCTCACCCGCACTACGTACCCTGTAATTGCGGTAAATCTTTTTATTGTACACCCTTTCGATAGCACTTGTATTGTCTCGTATACACTAGATTTGAACGCGACCCAAGCTAAAAATTGATTCGGAAATAAATTGCTGTTCACATAAATAATGTATGAGCCGTTCA
Source organism: Hypena proboscidalis (assembly GCA_905147285.1). Lineage (NCBI taxonomy): Eukaryota > Metazoa > Arthropoda > Insecta > Lepidoptera > Erebidae > Hypena > Hypena proboscidalis. Next base: position 8,822,600 of record LR990147.1, read on the forward strand.
TCATTCGGACATGTGATAGATTACCTACAATATGGAAACGTGTTTAAAATTCGCGTAATGCAAAATTGAAATAACACAGAAAGGCTTTATCTGCTCTGTGAGTCGTATAAATTATTAAAATGCAACAAAACGAGTGGGCGACCACATTTTGTTCACGACCGGCCTCGCGGCGCATTATCGAAATCGGACCGCAATAATTACATTCGAGCCGAATGCGGCCACTACATCCATCTGTCCAAACGACTAAATAAAATATACGCTTGCGATAAAATTTTATCAATGAAAAATATATTATTCGGTGCCTGAAATAGCGAACATTTAATTAAACGTGGTAATCAAATAAAACCGTTCCAATCAGGGATGAATTTAAAGTTAAAAAATGTAGAAACTGTATGTGTGTATGTAAAAGTACTGAGTGGTAAATTAAATAGATTGGATGAGCAACCCAAGAGATAAACAAGTATATATATGAGAAAGAGAAAGTGGGAACGGAAAGAGAGTGGAATGGAGGGGCTGGGAGGGTTACAACAGTAAACAGAGTGCTACGTGAATTTTGGCGCTCGGGGCGCTCCAGCGGCGGATTATGTAGCACCCTCGGCTTATTCAATTAAAAAGGAAACGGACCCACTCGTGCGCGCTTTCTGACTACTCACAAATTTGAATCAAGATCCTGTTTAACAAACGCGATTTATCTAGGAAGCCCATTTTGAATTGTCCTTGCATTACTACTTTTCAATAAAAAAAAAATCTAAAATTGAGTTAATTTAGACGCTGCAAAATCTCTGATATTATTAGAAATAACAAGAGCTATCTTCATAATTTCAGCATAATATGTTGGCGACTACAAAAGTGACCGACTCGTCGGCACATCTCTACAAATTATTGACCGACAACACACAAATTATAATAGGGAATTGTACAGCATAATTAAATTTGCTAATACAGCAGTGTGACAAACAGAAACAAACGAACAAAGCTCGAAAATATATTTTCAGCTCAGCAGATCTAAAAGTTGTTATTTTTTTGTTTGAAAACAGTGAACAGTTTTTTTTGGATTTTGCTTCGTGTATTGCTCTAGCTCGAAGTATAATTGAGTTTTGCTCACTGCTCATCTTTTTTTATTTTTTTCGCAACTTACGTCATCTAGTCCCAAACAGAACTTGTACTATAGGTACTATTTTGAGCGGCTGAGGTAAAAAATTATTATGTGCGCGACACGAGATGGAAGTTATTTACATCTAGTGCTTTTGAGTCCCTCACTACGCTCAAGATTCTAAACTAATAGAATCTTTCGCTTATTCGACACTCGAAGCAAATACGTATTTTGCTCTCTTGTTGCTCAAATAACATTTTTCAAAGTTAATGTGATAGAACACTAGTTGAATATAAAACTATAAAAGTCATTTATTAGGCACGGCTCGTCGTCCTAGAGAAATTTCATGTGAAAATTTTCGGAGTAAAATGTATTTGCTTTGTTTTTACATGCGAACGCACGTCGCCTGTCGGCTGATTACGCTCCACGCTGTTACCGTCATTCATTTGAGTCTGTACACCGCCCCACTCAATCTCGTTTATTATGAACGTGCAGTTCCAACCTTACCTCTCGCTTTTTACATTTGAATATTTCGCTTCGTGCATTACTTTTACATTGTTAGGAAAGAATTTTTCTACAAGCGCATGATAGTGCACACGGGACTCGCTGCTCATTTGCTTGGAACCTTTTTTTAATTGACATTATGACATTTTATTTTTCAACACTCATCTACATTCCCCACTGCAGAAAGGCTTAATGTAACTGTGATGTACGAGTAAATATAAAATTCATAAGTAAGCATTTGTGCTATCTCGAGTAACGAAAATTGCAAAACTACACAAATGTGCATGTATATTATCATCCTCACTCCTATATTGCTGCGTTCAACAGGGTACATAATGAACTATAAGTGCTACTTAAGTAATTTACCACCTAAGCTTGCACAGTGTACCAAATTTTTCAATTTTTTTTTTGTAATAGTTTGGAGCTCGATTTTAGTCTTTGATTTTGGTATAGAGTTTAGAAGAAGAATAACAAAAAGTCTTTGAGTCTCAATGCGCCTCATTATGAGTAAAAGACTTCTTGTGATCATGAGAAATATGTAACATCTTATTCACAATTTTCGTTTTATTTAGTTACTTTAACGTTTATTTTAACCTACTTGACGTTAGTATAATAACAACTGAATTACGAAATGAAAGAATTGGAAGGTACTTCTTTCTGCCTCTATAAAGCCAAAAGTGCATGTCATGCCGGATGAAGACTTTTCAAAGTAATAATAATAATAATATTTTCACCACACCAGCACGAAAAAGATCGTTTGCTTGCGAGAATTCAGTGAGTAATAACGCTTATTACTCACTAGTGAGGCAAAGTGATTTAAATTTCGAAACACTTAATCCTTCCAATGAATAGGCGCTAATAAAAACAAAACAGCCACCATGTAGGTTATAACCTACATGGTGGCTGTTTTGTTGTTTGACATCAATTTTATTTAAAAACTACAAACGATACGTTTTAATTATTTTAAATTATATTAATACACGCTTATTTAGTATTTTAATGTTTTTATATTCGTGAATAACCATTACATTTAATAAAAAATAAGTATTTAATATTAGACTCCATACATAAATGTTAAGGAACGAATTTCCAAACGCATTCTTAAAAAAAAAAGTGTGTCTGTGTCAGTGTCATTCATCGCAGGGAACTTTAAATTCTTTTCAGTTTATGTTTAATTGTTGACTGCAATTTTTTAACAAAAAAATGAATGTGTGAATCAAGTGATAAAGAACTTTGTGGAACTTCAGAATAGTTGAAACAACTTGCTAGTAGAAGCAAGTTAGAAGCTAGTACACAGAAGTTTGCTTTTTACCAGAAAAATCACGTGAGAAGTATTTGAAAGCATACGACATATTTAAAAAGTGGCGACTTTCAGAAGGCGCTAAAACGCATTCTGAATCGGTATTCTCTACTGTCGTATTACATAGAATTATCCAAAGTGAAGCAATCGAGTACGAGTTAATTAAATCTTAATATTTTCTCACTGGAAGAGGTGAAAAGTTTTGTATGTAACGCGTAAGAAAAATTTAATTTCCAGTTCGTGACCTCTTAAATCTCTCACTTGCGAAGTAGTCTTTATTAGAATCACTCGCTACGCTCGTGATTTAATTCAAGACTACTTCGCAAGCTCAAGATTTAAAATTGGCACTCACAACAGAAATATAAACTTTTTCTCACTTGTACCATAAATAACTATTATTTTCTCTTTCACAATTTAATAAAAATTACTAAAGAATTTTGTACAAACAAAAGACTGCTGTCTGCGATTTAGGATAGACCTGTGGTTCAAAAAATATATATATTACATACTAGCTTTTGCCCGCGACTTCGTCCTAGAATTCGTTGTATTAAGCTGCTCCCGCGCTTCGACCCGCGTTCAACCTTACTGCTCTGCTCCCGTGGAGTTTAGCGTAATGTTAAATAGCTAAAGTCCATTATTGAGACTATCAAACACAAAAAGAAATATCAAAATTTGACCAGTAGTTGTTCTTGAGGTTAGCTCTATCAAGCAAGCAAACTAACTTTCGCCTGCGGTTTCGTCAGCGCGGCAGGTAAATGAATAAAAAAGTAGTCTATGTTATGCGTAAATTTTATTAAAATCGTTTTAGTTGTTTAGAAGATCAGCCGATGCAAACACAGACAGACCGAGAGACAAATAAATTTAAAACTGTATTTTAGGCAAAGTTATCGTGCATACAACTACACCTAGTTACTTTGTTTACCTAACCTTGTTATTTTGACATTAAAAACAGACACTTACATTTTATTTATTTGTATTGATAATAAAAAATATCGATTTTTTTACTATAATGCAGAGCGTCGCCAAATAACCATAATTTTCATTGTGTATTCAACACAAATCGGTCCTACATCATTACCATTTGGACAATACAATATCAAATCACACTTCACGTCAAGGCGGGGTGCTCACTATGATTCAATGCTTAGAATTGTAATAAAAGGACATTTTTACAAAGCACTTCTTTATTCGAGTCATGGGAGCGGTATGGAGCGGTCCGGAGCTATGTGGAGCGAACATTTCTCCAGGGCCGGCATTCACAGTGCCAACGTAAAGTTGCATAAATAAATAACTCGAATTAGAACCCTTCACGTAGCGCGCAAACGTTGAATGCTCGCGACTCACGGTGAATAATTTCTTACCCGCTTTGTGTTCAACATCTCAGTAAATGCTTGACATTTAACTGACAATTGATGAATTTTATAGGGAAATGTTTAGCAAGAAAATAACTTCTGCTATATATATATCTAAGAGGAAGTAAGATTACGTAGGGATTGGATTATATTATGCATTTTATACGCGGTAAAAACAACACAAAAAGGTTCGTGAATATGGATAGCCTTGACTATTATAATCAATTTATACTTCACAAACTTCTTATAATCGGACATAGTTTCCTTCCAATGTCTCTTGTCTCAATATTTGCTTGCCAAAGGTAGTTCTTATCTAATCGTAATATTCGTTATCTTTTTTTACTCTTTAAAAAAGGTACAAGTTCACCTGTTTTCCTCGCGGTAAGGAGCTTATTGTTATTATTAATTAATCCGTAACACAATAGGGAAAATACGATTGCATAGCATTAGGTAATAAAATAAGGCTCTACGAGCTCATTCATAGAAACAGCTGATACTTAGAACAATGTTTAGTATTAGGTCTATAAATTCAGAGGTTAAACACTAAATAGTCCTTTGAATCAACTTTTTATAGCTAGGAAATGAAAAGGGGCAGCTTGCCTCGAACGACAAGATGAATAAAACGATGAAAACTAATAAATTCTCATTCTGATTCATCTGACAAATCCCATTAAACAAGTGGAACAGCTGATCCTTTGAAGACGAACGACAAAAAAAAATCTCATTCATTGTGATTTGAAAATTCCCTATTAAAATCATTTGACAATAAGAGCAGGGTAGTAGTAGGGCCGAGGAGCAAAGCTTGTGTTGTTGTTACAATTGATAGGAGCGGCGACTTTCGGTTTCCCCTAGCTTTCGGTCGGCTCACAGCACTCGGTACATTCATTACAAAAAGCGTCACATCGCGGAACGGGCCCCGGTTTAATAATTTCACTCATTTGGGTTCCCCCGGGCGAGTCGGCGAGACAATGCGCGCCCGCCTAACGGTATCAATCAACATCAAACAACCCTCCTATCTATACGCAGCTTTAGGGTTGTGCATTTTAAGCACTTTATTAAAATTATGCACGAGTACAATCCTACGCATTGTTGTTTTCTGTAGCTTTTTTTAAAAGTTAAGTTAAACCGCATTTATACATGGTTTTGTCTTAACCTATTATTTTAGCACAAGCCGAGTAAGCTGACACACCAAGCACATCTTCATAAAATTTACATCTTATCAATACTTAATTGAAAATGAGATTATGATAGTCTTGTTAGATTTTTCTTTAATAAAGCTCAAAGCATCGAGTCATGATTACGTTTCAGTATAAAATATGACAGCCCTAATACGCTTTAAAGTCTGTATGTAGCTTATTTTTATAGTCGTTATGCATTCACGCCGCTGTCGATTAGCAACGTGCCTGAGGGATATGTGCTCATCTCAGTACTCAAACGCATTCATATTAGGGTACTAACGTCCATGACGCATCCCCATCAAACAGCCGAATGGCCGAATAATGCTCAAAACAAATATTTTACCCACGCGATTCTAGTGCTCGCACAAGTAAAAATACACTTGAATTCGAATAGTAAACATGAAATTAATCATGAACGTTTGGCTATAAATAACAAAATAATACTGAAGAGAAGGCGCCTCTATTTCCTCCGTCTACTTTGTTGTTGTTACGGAGGAAATTGCTTTCATTTTTCAGTTCGAAACATAGTATGTAAATATGTCTATTACCGATTGGCGATTACACCCACATGTATTACGGATGCTTGTAGATTTTTTAGCGTGCGATTCAATTGTGAAGATGATCTTATTGTGAAATGTCGTGCGCCGGACAACGCAGTAACTCTGGATATGGAGAGGCAGTCCACAAATAGAGCCTGGAGTAAGCCGAGCGAAGCTGACTCGTTTTCATGAGCCACATGTGCGCTTACAAAGATACACATTTGTCACTGTGCTTAATCACGTCGGTTTCAATTCATGTCTGATAATAATATCAACTCTGATGAAAATTTTACAGAACACAAATTTTGACACAATATGTGACTACACTAATTCCTAAATAAATCTCAATCACACTTTTAAATTTTCTATTATATTTGACCACAGCCCCTGTTGTTTTGGGCTTATTCAGACATTTATTTATCATTGTATAAAGTTTATTATTCATATGTTTTTTTTATAAACAAGGAGTCTCAGCCCATCTGCTTAAAAAATATATCACTAACGGAAATTACAAACTGAGATATAACTCTGAGAATACATAATTATGAACGTCACTGTTATGACATAGAATACTAAATTACTTGGTAATGTTGTAAATATAATGAATGTACTCGACAAGTAACAAGCCAGCGAGTACAGGCAGCTTCATTACGCGCACAAACCGACATTGTACTTTGTTCTTTACGTGACCAGCTGCCTACATTATTCAGCCATTAGTGTACAACAGCAGAGTGTTGCTTCGAACAGCGTCATTTAAAGAGACCTACGTACAAAAATAAGGATTTTATTTTCAGAGACTCAATAAAAATTGCTATTTATATTACGTTATGATTCATGGCATGAATTGTCACTATAACTGGTTATGCGTATATTTATAATGGTAAGACAAAGTAGAGCGCTTATCGTGGGACTGTTTAGCGTAAGGTGGATGAATGGGCTTGATGGCTTGTTAATATTCGGCTGCTTGATTCATCGGGCGGCAGAATGTTGATTGATAACAAGGCGATTTTAGTAGGCTTGTAATGTTTTTTTTAATTACTCACCGAATCTGGATCGTGTGTGTTTGGCGTGGACGGTTGAGGCGGCCTCGGTGGTGGCGGGTAACCCTGTAACACAACATTAAATATCAACATAAATAATTACTATTTTTATACACCTAAGTAAACATGAAGAATAAAATAAATGTTGGTCAGTATAACAATATTTAAATAAAATAATAATTTATGGCATAAGTAAGCAGGTGAATCAAGTTTCAAAATAGCGAAGTAATCCAGTAGTACGTGCCTCGCACATTCAGATTATCGGCAGCATTCTAGTCGAGCGGACATTATCAACATTAACGATTATAGCGCCGCACTGCCATACACCGGCCGGCCATTTCAAATGTCGTTGTGAGTTCGTCCAACTACACGAGCTATGTGTATTCAACACTTTGTTGTATAATATTGGTCTTATGAGTGGATTGCCGGTCGAATGACTCCAGTCACGACACTGAACATCTAAACGAAACCGAGTCCGACTGGCGCCCGACTAAACTATCCAGTTCTAGTGCAATCCACTTGCGCCACAGACGTAAGTACAGAATGATAACACAAACAAAAACAAAAATTGCAGCGAGACACGAAGTGTTTAACTCAGTCGGCGGCGATTCGAATTAAATCGCAATTTCAAACGAGCGACAATGACAAAAAGTTCACAAGCTTAAGCCCAAAGTTAGTTTCCAGCGCCAGTTTAAGCCGAAGGCCAGACTTTGCTACTGAAAACTACGCCCTGCCATTGCTACTAAAACACTAAATGTAATAAAAAAATGAAATCACAAATTCGACCGCCAGAGAAAATAGCATCAGGTATGTTATTTTCGATGATCAATACTATAATCAATCAATATAATTCCTAATATCTAACTGATTCACTTTTTAATCCAATCGTTTAAATTAAATTAAATTTAATTCTATCACCGGAATTTTACTGGTACTTACATATTTACTTTTTTTATATTTTAATTTTCTATTAGGTAAGGAACTTATACAATACTGTATTAAAAAAACAGACATAACTTGGTACCAGCAACATCAGTGGAAATATTTGAATAATAAATTAGATTTTGTAGTGTTTAAAAATTGTTTGGAGTTTTATGGTTGGAAAATATGGAAGAGAACAATACAGTAAAAATAAAGGAATGTAAAATTGTAAAAACACGAAAAATAAAGGAATAAATTTAAGTGAAATGTCGAATAAACATCTAATTCCATTATTTTACACGAGTATCGCAAAGTTATAGCGGACTCGGCAATTTCGCACACACAAACTTATCTCGCGAAACACACTAATTGTTTCACCTCGTTGACATGATTAATGCGAGTGCTGTAAACTGTTGGATAATAATACTTAACATACATACATGTAGGAAAAAATCTATGATTTCGTCAAATAAAATATCGATCGCTCGAAATAATACCGATGCGTTTTTTTATCTGTTCGAACATAATTTTAAACTATGCTATTGCTGCTATTAAAAAAAAATATATATATGCTTTCATTAATGAACAGTAGGTACAAGTATATTTGCAGAGAACGTTCCAAGAGTTCCAAAGTGCGGCTGGTTTATAATAATAACTGTAAATTCCCGGGAACCGTCAATTCAATTTCAATCCGTTGACTTTAGAACATCCTAAAAGAGGATTAATCCGTTTAATATTTCCGACGTTAAGTCCGAAGTGGGTGGAAATTAGTGAAGGCAAGTGCGGATCGACTTTCGAGTCTGTTGACTGTGACTGCGGTGAGCCCGTTACGAACTTATAATGAACTAGCGTAATGTTACGTGGATAAAAGTAGCCAATATTATTATTCCTGGAGTTTTAAAGTTTTGCCACAACAATTTTCATTAAGATCGATCCAGTAGATTCGCAGATTTTTGGGTACAAACAAAGAAAAAATAATCTTGCTTCTTTATTATTAATGGATATAGCACACAAGCTAGCGAAACGGTCATGATATTATCTATTTATCTGATAGGATATGTTATGAGGGCGTGTACACCAGCTCTGTTTCTGTTTTAATTTTATAAAAATATTTTATGTCCACTACATTTAATTTCACAAGTTGTGTGAACGCTTTCTTGAACTGGTTTCACGCAATGACATACAGTATTTAATTGCTATTGGACCACTTTTCAAAGTTTTATTGCGGATATTTTACCAAGATTTTATTTACATTTCAACCGAAATGTAAGATTCATATAAAGTGCTATCAGTCACGATAAAATTAATTCAATTAAATTCAATTTATTGTATTTGTGAAACACAGGTGGATACGGATGTTTTTACAAATAAATAGGTACAGTCCATGATCCGTCCATACAGGCATACAAAGTTTTCCCTCAAGGGAAAATTAGCAAAACAAGTTTGATTTTAGTTAGTTTTTTAGGTGCATTAAATAGTTTAATTAAATACTTAAGTATACCTCATCGGTTATAACTTCAAGACTGATCTTAGCAAATAATTTAAATGATAAAATGAGAAAATGTATCTACGTAACTATATTGTCACATGATCACATGATTCACGAACCCTTGAGACGAGATTCTGTTAGTAAGTCTCCTCCCTACCTACACCTAGATGCCCTAAATGCAGAATCTCAATAAATCTTGACATCGTCTAGCTGCAGCCTCCACGACACCACAGGGTTGCCGACGACCACTTCTAATAAAACTTTATCATAATAACGTCACACTAAGTAGATGACTCTTACAATAGACAAGACAAATGTCAGTTTCTCTTCTCTTTACAATTGAATTGCATTATTTTGCGGAGATTGCAAAAGGGGGGAGAGCGCGCGGCATAATTTATCCAAGTCGGCAATTCCCGACAGCCCTGCCACCGTGACTCCGCCGCAGGAGAGAGAGAATGTACGCCCCACCGTCAGCGCTTTAGAGGTTTCCAACGGCGAGCGGGGCTGCCACACTAAAGTTCGGAGAATCCGGAGCATTTCGCAGTTTGTTATTATGAGAGCGGAGTGCTGCCAGCGATAAGTTGCTCTTTATGTACAGGGAAAAACAAGGACACAGCGTAAAGTCGCTTCTTAGTTAATGTTTGAGTTGCAGGAATAACTTACCTAATGCGGAACAAGGATTCTCAGGAGAGGATCCAAGCAGATCGTAATGATACAGATTATGAATGTAAATAACTATTAGCAACATTTACATATCATTAGCGTAGTCACTGCGGTCTTTATTGGTTGTAACATTTTTACGGTCCATTCAAACAGATTCTTGAAAGAAAACCTTCTCGAGCCAGAAGCGCACTCGAGAAAATTCAAGCAATTAATCGCACGGCCTTTGACAAATATATTTCCTTGACAATAAAATATACCGAGTTTTTACTGGCGGCGAACGGCGGGCTAGAGAACGGGTAGAACTGTCTCGTGCAACCGGCGCGCCTACTGTGGGGGAATATTAAACGGACCGTACCCTGCCAGCCATGCCATTATTATTATCTTGCCATTCTGTCCCAGTTCTGGGATCCAATATCCAGTATGCTACACTATCAAGCGATGTGATTGCAAAGCAAATGTTGTGTATCATTACGGTACAACTATCGATAAGGTGAACAAACATCGCCTCTTTAATAAAAGAAGCATAATTGGAGTTAAAACGTTTTAATATCGAAAAGTGTACAGTTATATCTATCTGCACATCTCTAGTGTATTTAATGTTGCTTTAATACGAAAGTCCAGTAAAATATAATTAGTGATTCCTCATTACCGCGCGGCTGGCGTGGCCCCTCTGGACGTTCGTGCGTCTGCTGGCTTATGGTTATTAATAACACTGGCCGCCCGTTCACCCTCCCCTCGCCCCACACTGCGCCCCCCTCAAGCCCCCACGCTTGCCCGCGCTGCCGCTGCCGCACGTCTGACATTTTAATTCCGGAGAAGCGGGTATGTGTCCGCTGCATATTTTTTTATCGATAACTTTGTCGACATCCTAATGGCACTTCTCTATTTATATTCTTACTAATAAAGTATGAAACGATATTGTGCGATAATAGTTAATAATTCCATGTCTTTTAAAGTTATTCTGTTGACATTTCAAACTGCAAGTTTATGAGAACAGTATTTTACAAAATAATAAAATAAGATCATATAAAGTTCTGTGGAAATTACCAAACAAATTGGATAACAAATGCTGGGGTAAACTGGTACATATAGGGCGTCATCGCTGAAATCTAAATTAGACGTACAGGCACCCAATATTCTGTACAGTGAGCGGCAAACGCGTACTTTATACCATAATATCGAGTGAGTCAGTGAACATCACTAGCCACGAATGCTACAATGGCGGTCGGGCGAGCGCAGGTCGAGCGCAACATGGCTGCCTGGTAGGCGGTTCGAGTGAAAAGGACGGAGCAAGCATCGACTGTTGCCCTCCCTATCGCACTCACACGCAATGCTCGCATCGATCTCCACTCTCTGTGCTCGCCCCCAGCACCAGAAAGGCGGAACTAACAAAATTACAAAGCGCTTTCGAGCCGCTAATCATAAAATAAGATACGACGTTTCATTTCGACCGTACGACTCTCGAGCGATCACGATACTGGAATGGCCCTTGACTCTCAAAATTCTCCACTGACATCGTGCAGTATTAACCGAGCGTCGCTCGACGAGAATTTAGTAAAGCCCCAAACTGATTTATATTGTTTGTTAGAAATTGTTGTAGCAGTCCGTAGGTGAAGCGCTTTACGGTTCTGTAAACAGGTAAACAAAAACAGTTCGGGTTACTTTGACATTAAGAAAAGGAAAGGACATTTTTTACTTGTTGTAAGTTTGATTACAAGAAATAATACCTTTCCGAGCAGGACAACGTTGTCTAGAAGCGAAATGGGGCTAAAGGCATAAGCTTTATACATCTCTACGGAACTGGCGCCGGTGCCGGTCGGGTTTATGTTAGCATAAATTGTAGCCGGAGCCTGGCGGCGTTTAGTTCTAGAGCTGTGTATAAAATCGACATAAGACGAGAGCACCCGCACGCTCGGAATTTCCGCTCCGTCGATCATAATAATATCTAACTGACGTTTAATTTTAGCACTACAATATTTTATAAATACAATGTTTTGTAAGATCAATGTGTCATCTTTAATGATGTTTTAATCTTGCATCAGTTGGCGAGTCATACCGTCAGTCGTGAAGCCGCGCGGATCCATCGATCTTACATGTAAAGCAATGCTAACCACACCGTCAGCCGTAGATGGCTGACCATCTTAACATAATGAGTTTGCCACCGTGCCTCGGACTCGGTTCCGGTTGCCGTTTGAAGATAGCTAAGTATGGCAGGTGTTACGGGTAGTCAGAAACCAGAAAGTCTGACAACTAGTCTAACATTAAGTATCGTATCGCCTCGTACTAAGTTATGAGTTAAAATACTGATATTTAGAAGTCACCCAACCACAATGTAATTGGAAAAAGGCTTGGAGAATCTACTAGTTTAGTAATTTCATTACATTATTTGGCTTATGTTATAATATGACAAGTGTTATTTTCAAAATATTGGTTTGAAACGCCATTAAGTGTTTGTGATAGTAACAATCAGAAGTCGGGCGACCATAAACGATGAAGTTTTATTGTCAATAAAAAAGAAAATAAGTAAGCCGTCGGGCATGCGAAACGAAGTTTTAAAAGAGAAACTTGCAACTTGTTTAGAACGTAAGGCGCGCTCGCATGCAAAGCTGCCAACATGTGCTACATCTCCATTATATCGTGGAGAGCGGTCGCTAGGCCGGCCACGTGCGAGCCATACGACCGGCGAGTAGGGACATAGAAATATGTAAATCGCACTACGAGCCAAAAACGCCAGGCTCACGATCCACGATGAATGCCGATGCCGCGCTATGACGAACCGATCATCCAACACATTGATCCACGAGTCACGCTCAGCATGACACGAATTGTACATTTAGCTAATATAGCCTTTTCGGGTATCCTTTTATAACTTCATAAAGGTAGAAATTTAAAATATTTTTACAACTTATCGTGTTTGGCATATCGAGACATTTAAGTCCTAGTGTAGAACAAATTTATCAGTTTGTGTAGAGATGTGCAGTAAAAAAAATAGTTTAGTCCATCTGCCAAACATTCAAAATTAAAACCAATAATACCGAAGAAGCCACGTAGTAGTACAAATACAATTTAATCAAGTCCATTTTAAAATATTTCGTACATGGAGTAAACATAAAATCCCTTATCGAAGTTATCGACCGAGTTAAGCCGCTATAAGTTATAGTTAAGACAGCTCTCGACACTAGTTTTTGTAACGGGTTCACGAGTTCAATAAATAAGTATTGAAACTATAATAAATACAACTAATCCTAATTCTTTTCTTAAATAGGAAAGAAAAAAATATCACATGAAGGCTTAAGACTTTTAAAAGTAAATTATTTCGAATGGCTATGTTATACGTAAAAAATAATCATATTACTGTTAATGGATAAGAAAAACAAGCCTACATTCCGCAACGACTGTTATTATACGTAAAAGAAAAGAGATGTTGGAACAGCGAAACAGGAAAACAAACATAACGAAAGCAAAAGTCGTCCATTAGATGGGGTATGGTATGACCATAGACGGTTTATTGAAATAGTTATGGTTGGGGATGGTAATTTTTAAAAATTGCTAACAACGAGGGGTTCCGTACAGTCGGCAGCAGTTTAATGTGGAACGATAACAGTAAAGTTCATAGCCGAAGTTCCATCCACCGAGTTCCCTGGATTACTATACTTTCCATATAGAGTGGGTTCAATTTCGTTAAAGCTATACAGATTCGTATTTACGCGCGTGCTGACACCATCTACAGCTGTAAGTGTAAGAAAACATTACTAATGAAAATATGTTTATATTTGTGTAGTAACTGGTTCTATATACGCCATGTGAGACTATTTCTATCTGACTAGGAGTTATACAGATAAAAGCAAATATATTTTGGTGTTATTATAATACATTATAATATCTAGCATGTTTCTTACAGTATTTAAAGGCAACGCAATCTAAACGAAACTCATCTCCTATAATATTGTTATGTATTATGAATACCTTTTTTATTCTTACAGTTTTGTATAATGTCCTGAGTAATAGTTGCGTTTTTAATAAATTTGAAACGTAGTTTAAACGGTGTAAAATCTTAAAAAAACACCGCTTCTTCATTCGATTAGCAACGTTTATCTTGTTTTCGAGGAGATATTTCGCAGCGTTTGTACATAGCTAGAACTGCGGGCAGGAGAGTCGCGGCCAAATTTATCGAAAATTTCCGTCGGCGACGCTAGCCGCGGTATCAGCGCGATAAACTAAATACAAACATGACGACGCGCCGCGCCGCCTCAACAACATGTTTTACTTATTAAACTTTGGGAATGAATCAACAAATATTATAGTGAAAATCCTTTGCGTTAATGTATTTCTCGTGTATAAATTATAAATATTCATCTAGCATCCCATTTTATAAAGACTAAAGAATCTAGTTTGTTTTTTTATAGGATGGAAGACGCAATATTATGTTTATTTCATCTGATGTCTATAAATAACTATGATATGGCCAAAAGAATGTAGATGTTTATAGAAATGAGTTTCACGTTCTAATTACGAATGTGTTGTATAACTCGATATAAAATATTTGCTTATAGCCAATTATTGCAATATTTACCACCATAAACCGAATAAACTACAGTCTAAGATTTTGGTTAGCGAACACCTCTTCTCCTTAAGAGGCCTATTACATTTCGACTGTGATTTTTGTGTTTAATGGTCAACTTTGACGTTATTTTTCTAAGAAACTGTAAGACCTCAATAACTTTGACTTAAGTAGTGTTAAAGACAAGTTATTAAAATAGTTTATAGTGGCCTCGGTTTTTTCATTTTTTTCTTATCTATTGATATAACGGCAAAATTCCTAAGCGAGATTTTCAAAAAATTCACGACATCACTTTTTCGAGCTCAAAGTTTGTACTACTAAACATAAGCAAATTAAATGAAAAATATTTAATAATAGCGCTTATATAGTGGTTTCGTTCATAGTGGCCTCAGAATTTTAAAACATGTATGGAATATCTATGATAAAAATCCCATTCTAAACCATAAAATTACTAAAAAGCGCTCAGAATTAACTGTGAATTTCTCCTTACTACATTAATATTGGTACGTAAAATTTATACTAGAACAAACGTTAGTTCATAAGAAATTAAATAGTCATAATTTCTTGAAAAATAAATAAGCTATAAAGCTTTAAATAAACGTATTTACAATTGCCAAATTGCTTTAAATTGCGATGCATCGGCTGCTCGCACTCAGTACCGCGCGAGCGCTCGTTGAGGTAACATCTATGCCGAATTTTTTCGCGCCGAACTATCTAGCTTGAACTGGTATAGTTGGACTTATCGATTTTGATCATGTAGGTACTTTTTGTAACTATTAATATTAAAATCGAAACATATTATTAACTTCTTTTTACTATGAGAAAAGCGGGCCTTAAAAATTTTAAAGTTAGATAGAACTTTTTTAAATCTTCTACATTGTATTTTGTTGGCCTGTAAACACAGATTACGTTTATTGTAGGCTCGATTCCAGATTATTCTATAGTATTTTCTCTACATAACTGGTAAATATTTTTTTCACCACACCAGCACGAAAAAGATCGTTTTCTTGCCAGAATTCATTGAGTAAAAACCGTTTTTACTCACTAGTGAGGCAAAGTGATTCAAATTTCGAAACACAAAATCCTTCCAATGACTATTCATTGGAAGGATTTTTTTCAGCACCCATGAGCGGAAAAAAAAAACAGCAGCCACCATGTAGGTTAGTAATAAACATTGACATCAATTTTATTAAATAACTACAAACTATACGTTTTAATGTTTTAAATAATTCTTCTTTTAGTTTTCATGTTTTCCATTAAAATCAGGTATTTAATTAATATTAGACTCTATAAATAAATGTTACGGAAAGCAGTTCCGAACGCATATTGTGGAACTCTAAAAGAGTTGCGACAACTGTTTGCTTTTTTACCAGAAAAATCACGTGAAAGGTATTTGAAAGCGTATGACATAATTTAATTAGAGGTGACTTACAAAAGGTCCTAAAACGTATTCTGAATTGGTATTACTGTCGTATTTCATGGAATTATTCCAGGTTAAGCAATCGAGTACGAGTTTATTTAAATCTTAATATTTTCTCACTGGAAGAGGTGAACAGTTTTGTATGTAACGCGTTAGAAAAAAATAATTTCCAGTTATAAGTATATAGAAGTAGTCTTTATTAGAATCACTCGCTACGCTCGGGATTCAATTTAAGACAACTTCACAAGCTCAAGATTTAAAATTGGCACTCACAACAGAATTATAAACTTTTTCTCACTTGTACCATAAATAACTATTATATATATAATAAATATCTGTGTTACTCAATTGTTTTGGTGAAAATACTTTTCCAATTATTGAAACTGTGTTTTTGTATACGAATTTGAATGTCAACCCGTTTCGAAATATTTACAAAAAAAAACGACAGTTCTTAGTATTAGATTGCTGAGCATGGCTAAATGCTATATAAAAATCAATTATAAATTCAGTAGAATCCGTTT
Source organism: Hypena proboscidalis (assembly GCA_905147285.1). Lineage (NCBI taxonomy): Eukaryota > Metazoa > Arthropoda > Insecta > Lepidoptera > Erebidae > Hypena > Hypena proboscidalis. The sequence continues at coordinate 8,839,181 of LR990147.1, forward strand.
ATAATGATATCGAAAGGAATTGACAAACACGTCATAATAAGCGGACGTCATACAAAGCGTTTTGTAAAAAAAAACCTTTTTTATGTAAATATGTATGTACTTAAATATTTTAATAGAGAAACATAGTAACTACATTATGTATACATACATATTAAATCAAAATTAAAATTGAACGTTATAAACACATTATTATAACACATATAAGGGTATTTTTTAATGTAAGTAATCTGTAATTTTTGTTTGCTTTTGTTTTTTCGTTTTATTGTTAAATCAGTTTCTAATACGATTGTGTATAAAATAAATCGGTATTGTCAAATTATCAAGACAAAAACGAGCCTAGTGCCGAACGTGTCGTCGAGAATCAACGAACATTACCGAAGGTGTAAATAATAATGTCAGTCATTATAACCGGACATAATTGATTAAATATGGGTCATAATAAGCGACGTGTAACTGTAAGGGAAGTCATTATATCCGACTTTTTATAAGAGTTTTATATGAAATTCAAAATTCGTAATGTAATTACGTCATAATAATCGGTTGGTCAATATAGGCGGAGTCATAATAAACGGGTTCTACTCTATTTACAAAGTGTATCGAAAAAAGAACTGTAAATAACAAAGTATATTTTTACTCAGCTATAAATATAGGTCTAATGTGTCATTGATTTTTTTGAAATTGATTATTAGATCAGTTGTCATTATTAACAATATTTTAATTAAAATATCTTTTATATAGTAATATTCAACAAGGACAATAATGAAATAACAAATAGCTATATTATAGAAAAAGTATCAAAGTCATTTAGTCGTAGCTATAGCAGAGTGTCGTGAACTCGTGACCCCGGGCGAGTTGTCGCCGTGCTTCGATATACCTAATCTTTCAAAATGCAATTTTGTGATAGGCCTCTTAAGATTTTCTAGACGGAATCAAATAAAATAAATTAATCGAATATCTTTTAGCGCGATAACACGGCACGGTGTAGACTGGTTAGTGTTTGTATTAGCAGAATTCGTAAAAGGGGTTCCCCGATTTGTATTTTCCAGTTGGAATTGAGTGAATTTGCAATTCGGCGGCACAACTGCAGTACGTTAAATGCTCGTGAACAAGCTACTAGTCGGCATTAGCTCTGCTGTTCAAAGGTACTTCATCCACTGTACGAGTGAAATGCAATGAACTTTTCACTACGCTACACAGCTGATTGGTAGAGAGATATTTCTAATCAATGGAATTAGATTTTGCAGTGGAAAATGTGTAGTTTTGTTTTGTAAAAGGAAGAGATTTAAAAATATAGAGCAAATTAAGTTCCAAGTATTTTATTCACCAATGAAAAAGTAAACCAGTATTTCCAATAATGCATGCAAGTTAACAAAAGAATTATAACGTTTTGCGATTGATTAAAAACTTTAATAAAACAAAACTAAAATTACTTCCCATTGATATTAATTTTGACTGATGATACAATTACGGTTGCAATTAGTCATGCTGAAATATTTCAAAATGATTTCTTATTTTGGGCGAAGTATATAGTTGATTAATTATTTCATTATCATAGCCATTATATCAGACTGATAGAAGTAATACAATTTTATCGTTCTATCTTGCTGATTATTGCAAATTAAGTAGTAAGAAATCAGTTATCGTTTATAGTTACTTTAAATGAAGCTTTCTATAACAATATACGAAATCTAAATATAAGGCAGAAATTCCATTTAAATAGCACGATATACTAATATTTTACTTTCTAGATTTTATAAAGTCAGTCCAATCAATGAACGTCGGCTGCTTGTCACAACAGGTACTCTACACTCGTTACTCTACCTGTCTACATAATTATTGTATTTTTTGTACTGGCACTTTTTGCAGATATTGATGATGATTTATGAAATATGTCCATCTAATATAATATTTTGTTAAATAATAGTAATAATAAATCAGAATTATTGTATGTAGCTAGCATACTGTTGCCTGCAATATAGTCAAACATTTAATAAAATTTATTTCACAAAGTTACTGTGACGCTGACACCATAGAAAACTAAGTTTTTGACCTCCGCCTATTTTATGAGTTAACGTTAAATAATAATAAAAATTTGCTATTCCTTCTAAGCTACAGACGAGTGGTCCCGTATTATAATTGTAGAGCGGTCACACTGCATGTATACAATTCCATTAAGATATATAACTGCCTTATTCATAAAAAGAATAAATCTTATTTTCATAAAATATGTTTTGTCTTCTTGGTTTTAAATAATTTCGAATATTAAAAAAAAAACGAAAAAGGGTAATAACTTGGTTTAAAACAATATCGGTGTTATATCCCTACAGTTACAACATTGACAAATTGCTACCACTCTGCGCGACTTGGGTTAAAATCAAAAACATGCCATTACATGTTCACAACTCATTTACAATTCTAATATAATTAACTGTCATTTGTCATCATTGCCTGATAAAAGTAACAACAGTAAAAAAAACACAATCAATTGAAAACACAAGTCACGACAAGGTTCATCAAATCTCAAGAAGCGTTCGATTCATTGTTTGTTGTAACTGCATTGATTGATATTGTATTTTTGTCGTTTGTTTATTTCGATATTTGTGAAAGCAAACAAGTCCTTTGTCGAAACAAATAACTAATCACACGTTTTATTCAATAAGGCAGGTTGTATCTATATTTAAATAAAGCCAGAAGTATTTCATGTATTAGTGGTCCGTACACCGACGTCATGGTTCAGTGTTATTTTTATACAAAATGTAGCACACGAGTTTGTTGTCAAATGGTGGTAAATGGCAACGAAGATTTAAAAGACGTTGCTAAAGTAGGACTACATGTAATTATGCCTACCGTGCTGATAAGTTTGGCTTCTAACATCCAACAATACCATCAACCCGGAACATAATAGCAGATTAAAAGTAAGATGGTACTTACTCCCTCGAACTCATTTACAAAGCCCTATCATGTCTAAAAACGTCGAGGTCTCTACAAATTATAGGTAGACACTCTATTACACTATTATAAAACCCACTCAGTATATATTTTCTATCTTTTATAGAATTTACATGGTCTTTTGGAACGTTTCTGTCTATAGCATATTACTATGGTCGTCTAGCACAATTTAAGCATAGATTAGATATCGAAATAGCACATGCCGTTATTAAGCGTTGGTATTTCGCTTTCACATGAGAGTGTACTTTAGGGGTCACGCTGGTCACACCAATGATAGCATGCTGTTTCATACAAAATGAACAGATTAGGTTACATGACAGAATACCGCGTGCCGACAAACGGCATTTCGTGTGTAAGTACTTTAGCCAAGGGTCATGTTGATCTTGTAAAACTTTTATCAAAAATGTATATAAACCATGCACAACAAACTTGGTATAAACTTAACTCTCAAGGCTAATACAGAAACTTTTTGTTACAAGTTCATAGTTTGAACAAGTTATTAAAAGTATATCGTAAAACACGTAAGATATTTCATTTCAAAAACATTTAAAAATTAAATTAGATAAATATTCTTATTTCAGAATATTAATCAATAATAATTATTGTTAACAACATTTTGTATTTTTATTGAGTACTAGCTGACCCGACAAAATTTATCCTGTCTTAACTATGAATATTGAATTCGAATTGGTATAATTTATAAAATAAACCAAAATCATTGTGTTTATTATTCTTAAACACGTGGTAACTTAAAAACGTACTTTACTTTTTTTTTCATAAGAATGATCTCCTGACAATAACAAACATAAGAAACAAAGAATCAACGATATCGGTCCGATTACCGCCGTTCACGCGTGATGCCGTGACCAGGAAAAATAGGATGCATTCATATACATATAATATACCTACAGAATAACTGTCGCGCCGTTAACAATAACTTATCTGTTCCTTACTAGAGATATACTTTTATCATAACAAGGAAAACCCAACATGGTAATTATTCGTTTTTAAACTCCTGATGCATACAGATTTGATTATAAAATATAGTTATTGCCTTTGCATATTGTTTTGAGGTCTTAAATAAAATTATCATGTGATATAATGTACCAGTTAATGAATGTTCTAAAGTAGAGAACAACAACATGTCTGATCAATATATTTTTCAAAACAAATTTTAAATAATACAACCCTATACCTACTATTCAACATTTGCAAAACAAGGGTTAATAAAGAAAATCATCGGATAGAACTGAGTAATAAGTTAATAACATTAATAATGCCCATCAACTTTAAATAAATTAAAGTTGAGAGAGCGAAGAACGCGAAGTTTTAGTCTTCATAAAGTTTTTACTATCAGGTAGTTGAGAGTAAATATCGTGTATCTGTTTATAAAATGAGTACGATAATAGTATGAGTAATATCGTTACAGTTTGAGACAAGGCGATCTCGGACCAGAATAGACAACCCCATCACTTCTCGTGGGAGTAACACGCGATAAAGACATTAAATTATTTTATAAGAAAACAAGCCAATTGATATTCTTAGTATAACGTCAATATTATTATGCTAGATTATTTTAAGTTACTGAAACCACAGAACAAAAAAAAATATTAGCTAAAACTTTCAAAGGTCTGCTATTTTATTATGTTGGTCGGTAAAGTTGAAGGAGGTTAAGGATAAGTCAAAGATGGGTCAAAATAGGTGGGTTTATAAATTTATTTGCAGTATTTTATTTCATGGAACTGAGGGTTAATATTCTTCCAAGAGGTCGATTTATTTCAAACATTTTATCGGAATCCTGTGCGGATTGGCAATATACTTGCTTTGTCACATTGTTGCGATAAAAAGGACAAGATAATATTTCAAAACTAGGATATGAAATTGGCAATGTAAGTTTTCGCTATTCTCTTCATACTACTAATAAGCATGGTGACTGATCGGCCAAGTGCGTGTCGGGCACCGCGTAATAGGGTCCTATAGTCAGCCGTTACAATATAATTATGAACTCTAAACAAGTTTAATATATCCAGCTACGGTCGCCTCTTGCCAGAACCCTAAATTTCTCAACTGTATGCTACGTCATTCCGTCAGTCACAACATTCAAAATTTAAGTTTGTTCTCAACCACTTCTAATCTTTGTAGGAAAGTTGAAGTAGTTACTTAACATCACGTCGTTCACAGGATGGTGATAAGACGGATCTCAATCAACTAATATTTTCTTATAATGTAAAACACCTGCGTGAATGTCATTGTACGACCACCCATGTCGTTTCCGATACGTATCATGAGAACCATTAATGAAATAGAATAGGGGAATACATTATAACACTTAAAAAAACACCATTATTCTACGAACATTGCCTTGCTGTGGACGCGATGATTATTGTAATATGGGGGCTATTAATGTAACTACTGTGGTCCAAGTTAACCTATTATTTAAGAGAATTCATCTTTCCTGCTACTGTATAACCAGTTTAATTGGCTTTAGTAGTCTTAAGCAGAGATAAACGACTAGTGCAATACTGTATTGAAGATCTAATGTTTTATATTTTAACATAGCACAGATGATTTTTCAATAAGCAAGTAATTAAACAACTTTTTCATATCGTCGATGACATGGTAAAATAAAAACAGCATTGCATATAAATACCTTATAATTTTACTATTCGTCTTCAATAAATACGTGTATTGCTATAATTATGTATTAGTAATTAAGTTTGGCATTAGCCACTTGCTACCTAAAACAGTAAAATAAGACCGTGTGTATCAATTATCTGTATTGTCTTAATATAATAAACATTTCTAAAAATATTGTTTTGAGATTATAAGGGTGCAGGTTATTTAGTACTTTTTACTATTAAGTTGTTCATATTTCAATAAGGTTAAAAAATACATTTTGAAGGTCTCATAATCATAACCTCTGAATACAATTCAGAACAAGTCAACAATTGCAAAATAAACGCTGAACAGTCATCTTCCAAGTTAATTTTGCGATTATTTATTGAAAAGCACAATCAATGCATTAATTATTTAAAAGTAACACTTGTAAAAATAATGTATGTTCTAGTTCCATGTTAACATAAAAATGTTACGTACACACAATTATAAGATTATTTAATATTTATGTTAACGAGAAGCATACTACTCGTTCACTTTGGCCAAATCTTTAGGGCCAACACCCATCTACATTGCTAACTGTTGCTTTATGAAGTAACTACATAATGTTTATATCTTCTTCTTATCAATTACAATGAAGTGGATTCATTAACCTAGCCTGTCCACCCCTTTTTGACAGATTTCTGAAAAGGAGGAGGTTCTATTATATATGCGTATATTTTTTTCACGATTTGCCAGCGATTCCAATTTCGTTTTTTTTTGCAATGCCGGATCTGACGACTAATCCCATAGAAATCGAGGGCAACCCTAAAGTTTTATTGGTTCTCACAGTTTTTTTTATATATTTAAGTTATTTATATATTTTCATCCCACTGTATTTTCAAGTTATATACTCATGAGGCGAGACGTTGTTAATTTAAGTATACTCAAACAATCTACATATGATACGTCGTTTTTTGTACCTGTCCTCGTAACTGCAGGACAAATAGTCTTAAACGATAATGATTTATGGCGAAGATACTTTCTTTAAAAACCGCTTTCAAAATACCTTCAAAAAGCATTTAATAACGCATAAAGTCGGTTAAATAGTTCTTGAAGTCGGTATTCATAAATTGCAATGGGAAGAAAATGATCAGCACAGAATTCAAGAACTATTTAACTTTGCTAATTATGCTTTTCAAAGTATTTTAAAGTTTTTTTTTTAGGAAGTTTTATTTGTCTCTTTTAAGTGTCCCGTCCAAGAACAGCCAGAGAAGAAAAAATAACATAGACTAGGAAAATTAAACCGACCTGATTGATAACGCTTAAATTAAGTGAACCGGGCTCAAAGAAGTTGTTAATTTCAATAATTTCTTATGTGGCTCGTGTGGCTTTAAGATTATTTACCTGGTGAGGCGGTGGTTGAGCTCCGTGCGGCGGCATATGTGGAGGATGCTGTGAGTCCTGGTTGGGAGACATTGCACCGGGCGCACTTTGTGCGGCGCCGGGGCTGGGAGCACCCGGCGGCTGCGCCGGCGGCTGTGGAGAACCGCCACGTTCATAGCCCTGCAGAAACCATTTATTATTTTATTTATTTGAACGCAATCTACATTATATACATGGAGTAATGTTTAAGCTTTTGTAAAGTAAGTTCGATTAAAAGCACCATCCCCTCACTTAATCTCTACCAAATAGAAGTGCTGATAATAAGTGCTCTGGTTTGGTAGTCACATTAGACCGTGAATTAACTGGCAGTGGCAGAAAGCGCTTAGTTTAGCTTTTCGAGCCTTGATATATCTGCCTTGCCAGTGAGACAACAAGCTACTTCGCTACATGCTTCCTTGGGGTCGTATAAAAAATGTACACTCTCCACTTTCGGAAATCACAGGTTTGTTTCAGTACCTTTTAAACTGAATGTGTAGGATTGTTACACACGGAAACCAAAACTTAACTTATATTCATTTCTTTTGAAAATAAATATTATTAATCAAGTTTATCCCGGGGTCCTTCAAAGTTCACGTGAGTTACTAGTGCTCGTAAAACTGGATTTCAGTAGTTACCGTCGTATATTTTATTAACTGTTTATTAAAGGAATATGTATGTATGTTTATTAGAAAGCAGTGTGAATAAATAACTGAAACAGTTGACAGTCATTTTAATAATGCAAAGGGTTTACGTTTGTTCTCATTATTTTTGTTAACCAATAATAATGAAAGCCCTATGAAAGAGCCAGCCAACTTTTCAAGAAATATATCGAACAAGTTTTCAAAGTTATAAAATTGGTGACATACAAAGTAGTAAAACGAAATTATTTAAGATGCTGCTAGAACGAAAACGCTAAACTTAGATAATGCTGAAACAGTATTGACTACATCTTTTCACGAATTATATTGTTACTCTCAGCGTTATTGTAAGGCAGTGTTATATTCTTCTTTTAACTATACTTTAAAGTGCATACCAAAACAAACGTAAGGCCAAATACTTGTAAAAAATTTCTTATGGCGATGGCCGATAGCGGAGGTAAATTAAAATTAATCTAAGCCCCCGTTATTCAAATCATTGTATGTGAAAATAAATGATTTGAATTTGAATTTGAAAGGTTAATTTAATTTTTCATGAGCAGATCTCCGATAAATAATAGGATGTGGAAGTGGCACATGTTCATCAGACTTCATATGAAATCATATGATAAAGTCTAAATAACACACTACTTAAGATGATAAGAATTTGAAAAGCGATCAAGTGACATCAGCGTTCTACGAGTAGAGACAGCTATCAGACCGTATTATATCGGTTAAAAGACTTCTTGGCTTCTGACTAATAAAGTAACAATACCCTAGATCTTTATATCACGACATGGATAAACGATTGATCTATAGAGATGCACGGTATCGTATGGTCAACTATACCCAAAATTCCAGACCAACCTCCAGAAGCCTTCTCTTGCAAACCACATCGCAACGGTGACGTAGCTACGAGTTCCAATGAGGTAGTTATGCAAAATAAGCAAAAAATGGGGGTGCATGAAAGGAGCCTCCCCGAGTGACGTAGACAACGATTCCCTACGTCCGGCGCACCCTGGGCAATTCGCGAGTTCTCCAAAGCGAATTGGCTAATCCTTTCACCACGATGGCAAGTCAAAATAAAATTTGACTCCGCCATCGACACGACGAAGAAGAAGCAAAAAATGATATCTTTCATCAACCCACACTCACACAAACGAATAAAATGTAATAGGTGTTGTAATAATGAATTGAGCAGCAATTGAAATGGGAACACTCAATTAATCACAGCCGACAAAGCTCTGTGTCCTTGGCCGTGACTCAGAATCGCGAGCACGCTCCCTCTAATTACATACCTTTTTGTTATTCACTCACGAACTCCTTAGATACAATAACTTATTAAGTTAATAGTATTTTTAACTAAAGTAATGGAAACTTGAATTGAGATTGTTATCTTTAAGAAACAGACTCGTTGTATTATAGTTCTAGTTCAATCTCGAAGTTCCGTAATTATTTCATCGAGTCGTTCGCTTTTGAGGTGGAAGAGGCATTGCAATAGAGTTATAGTACCACCGTTTTACCTTTAATCTGGCAAATAGTGGTGTTTTTAATAATAATATAGTGTTCTGACATTTGATAGTCCCATTGTTCGACAAAGATCTACATAATAAGTGAGGTTACGATATAGCCGTGTCATGAAAAAAAACAGGGCTTTTCACACCTGTCCGAAAACATACAAGCAAGGTCTGCTGTGACACCGAGCATGACTAAAGGACAATACCCGCATTGTCACCAAACAGGTTCCGCGAAACGACCCCATCAGCCATTCAAGCACACTGAAATAACTATTAATGACGTTCACACACACACGCACATAACACATAGTTGTTATAAAGCAATCGGGCACGTGCAAGAGCAGGGTCAACGACCGCCTACGGCCTTGACCGCGCATCTATTATGCACACCCGTTTACTTGCAAACGAGTGCACCGCAACGCATCTACGACTACCAGCCTATGTAAATCTGTATGTATAATAAAACCAGCACGAAAGAGCTCCGCGAGTATCGAAAGTTATGCAACGAATACCGCTTGTACGAATAGTATATATTTCATTTCATTTATTTATTCAGTTACAATTTTTACATTATATGCGAATGTTTTTTAGAATAAGCACATAAATTTAACGACGACACATCATTTGACATGGATGCATTCTGTTGATGTAAACAAGCAAGTGAACAACCGAACAAGGTTTTCCTGGATGTTCACACAGATGTGTTCAGAGTCTGAACTTCAGACAACCAAACTTCACGTGTTGTTTAGGTTCCAGTTGGCGAGCGTTTTGCTATAATAGTACAGAACCAGGCTCCGTACTGCTACTGTATTATTTTCCTGACGCAAGTCCCAAATTATAGTTTTACACGACCCGGTGATAGAAGAATCGAAGTCAAGTCATCACTTGTATTATGGATGGAGCTGTATTTGAGGATTCCGAAGCCTATTAAATATTATTAAATTTTAATTATTATGTATTCATTGACCCGACTAAATACGAATATTTGTATTGGTTGCATCACTACGTTCGTATGACGTAACATGATTGGCCGCTCCGACGGTATTGTTCACCGTTTCTAGTTGTGCCGGGGCTTTTGATGCAACGCACTCGTTCTTCAATAAACTGAACGTTTTGACGGAAAACATGTGTCAATAAACCCGTAAAAACCACGTGCTTTATGAATAATGAGTCCGCGTTAACTTTTGGAAAGGCGTATAATGTTTGTTATACCGTGTGAAAGTTAAGTTAATATTTATTGCTGGTGTTAGATGATATCATGACACACATTTCATGTTCATTACAATATTTACTTAGTTACAGGAAGGAATGGAATGGATGGATGGAATTAGAGTCCACTAATAGCTGTATTATGTCCTCGATACATTTCAGGCAATTTCGTTGCAAACCTTGCTCAGCGTCAGAGAAATGACCGCCAATCATACACTTCATATAAAACTAGTTGTGGAATTCTATGATTTGACCTTAGCACGGCACAATTTAGCCCCTCGCTTACCCGCGAGTTTTGGCAGCATAATTTACATAGATATTTCCGAGAGTAGCAACATCGACAAAATAACATCTAACTGCGGCTGTTGTCCCAAATAATTGCATTTGCTGCTAATCCATTTTTCCTAGCTGAGCTTTTTTTATCAATATACCCTTCACCACGCGGGTGAAACAGCTGGAGAATGTTAGTTGGTTTAATCTTGTCAATTGTGGGAACTAATAGTCATTGGCGTGATTCTGTAAGGGAAACTGTCTGTTTCGAAAATGTTGTGCATCCATATTTGATTGACAGAAATATTAATTTCGTGTGATTCCATTTAGGGAATACGCATATCGATTTGAATAATTCTTTTTGAGTTTAATAGTAAATTGCTTAACCAAAACTTCACGAAAGCGGAGCAGTAAAGTTTAAACCACGCCAGTAGCTATTAGTTACTTTAACAAATTAAACGTCAACAATGTTGTGGGCAACAGCTAGTCTACCTCTAAAATGCTCCAGAATTTCTCCCTAAGCACGCGATGGTTGTTGTTGTTCGTCCTCGACATAGATCTTGTCGACAATGCAGACATTCATTGCATCAGTCAGTCGCACAATGCTTTCACTCGCCACTCGGCAGCCAGTTTCCGCGTCACGTTTCAAGGCTACAGATAAGCTTGGCCTGATATTTACTAATCCAGGTCAAGAGGAGTCATTCACTTTTTATGTTTCCCCCTACCGGCTGGCGATAATTGAATAATAATAGTGACGTAAACAGTTCATGGCCTCCTATTACGTGTTATTGTTCTTGATAACGAAACAATATGCTTATAATTATTATAGCAGCTGACAATGTTTAATCCATTACTCCGATATAGTTTGTTGATGTCCCTCGGACGAGATATTAGTCAGCAAGTGTTACTAATAAATAGCTTTTAGTCAGTAACAGTTGTTCAGTACAGCTCAGACGGTATAAGATAAGTATAGAAATTTGTTTCTAAAGCTCTAATCAGCTTAACGTGGCTTTTGCGTAATAGGCTCTGACTAAAGGGAGGCTCGCTACTGCGTAATTGGATATGCTGCGTTCATTTGCCGGCAAAGCCGAAACCTATTCAATACCTGGCAATACACGCCGTGCTATTGTCATTCCCATTAGCACCGACGGGACGGGAGACGATTTGTGACACACTTAATAGCATTGTTCAATTAGAACGGAGCATCAACATTAAGCTTTACAGACGAATACTACAGTAGTATTTCCAAGACAAATATTTTTGTAAATTCACACGATTCGTCACTGAACTGAGAAGTTTGAAAGGCGACGGGGGTGGGTCGGGTGGTAGGTCGTTCTGTGTCCCAAACAAAGTACAAAGATTGTTAGAACTTTCACTGAATAATAATTTCGCGGTAAAAGTTTGTCGAACAGAACATAGCAGGAAATCGAGACTAATGCCTGGCAACTGAGTTTGGCTGAGTTTCAGTCGAACATCCGCGCCAGTCGCCAACCAATCCATCAAAGGAGGGTGACTGGATCGGGTGTGGGGGTGCACCCCCTCGTACCCACATAAATATTGCGGGTAGGTGAGTACAAACCCTTTGACCGAGTTCTGTTTACTTTCGTTTTCGCTCAGCTGACGGGGCCGCCACCCCGCCCGTATATCTCCACTATTATTATGATAATTAGAGAGTTATCAACCTGATATTAACTGAATAGTCTATTTGTAGTGGCACTAACTAACGACAAGCCGCAGGGTGTGACCGCTGATAGTGTCATCACTCATCCAATCAATATCAACATCGATGCGATTCAAAACACGAAATTGTGTACCAAACAATGGTTGTTTCACAATTTATGAGGCGTTCGAGTTTAAAGAACTTTTTTATGGGGGTCCATCAGGGTTGCGGTCGTCGAGTTTTTAAAGGCCTCACCCTCAGGTGCGAACGGGGGTGTCCCCGAGAGCACTCAAGGTTGCAACGAGTGCGGACGCGGTAGACAGGGCGTAGACGTGCATTATTAGGTGGGTGCCGGAACACCCGCGGGAGCCGTGATGGGGGCAGAGGGGTGCGCGTACGTCATCACCTGAGGCGCGCCCTTGAAACCGTCGTCGCATTCATTGCACCCGGATGCGGGCCGTATCTCCGAGCCCACAATACTCGCACTCAAGACACCACCTATCTAGTATCAGGGACACACCCCCGCCACTACTTTGAACAAAACTAAACACAGCAACAAAACTTGCGAAGCAACCCAGCTGATCGCATGAGTGTCTTGTTTGACAAACCAATACGAAGCTTATATCGATATCTCTGATCGCTAGTGTCCACTTATTCAGTTTATCATCTTCATTATTAATCTTTGCAGGTCGTGTGACCAAATTCTTAGAAAGCAGTAAAGGAAAAATGGCCATACGGCTGTAACTTCAACCGCACGTAGAATTTTAGATAAAAATGAATGACAAACATTACCTTTAGCACGGATAACTCTCAGAAATAACGCCTGCCAATTGATTATTAAGTCCTCATCATCTCACGGGCATTTCAACGTTTTACAGCCCGGTTAACAAATTAATGTAAAGAAAATCTAAACAGTAATAGTTTTTCTAGCTAGTTCGATGAAATTGTGATTAGAAATGATAACAGTGATTACCTTAAATGTAGATCAGCATAGCTAAAGAAGATGGATGGATTACATAGAACGCCCCGGCTGAAAACAGATAAAAACCATTTTGTGACAACCCCAAATAAAATGGGATAAGGTCACTATTTCGATAATAATCGCTTAACAAGTAATATTTGGAGACGTTACAACAAAAGCATGGATTTACCAAAAAACGAGGTCGAAAAAAGTCTTGCATTAGCCTCAGCCCTAAGTTAATTTTCAATGGCTGGTAAACCTTTGTGACGCTGTCCTTGTTATTTTTTTGCTGTGGCAAATTTTTGATTTGTCACTGTTTATTTAACGTTTAACCAATTATTTTTTGTGTTCTCTTCTACTTTTCTTACTGGTCGCAAGAAAAAAGCAATGACCCCTGTAATATCTATGCAATAATAGTAGGCTAATTATGGTATAAAGATGACGACAGTGAAATAACCAGATAAAGGGAAGGTTATGCAAGCGTCCGTTTATCAATTTATTCATAACTGCTAATACCACAAAAGGACCATCATCCTAAATGGTAAGCGTGGCTATTACAGTAATCCTAAGCTCAATATAGTAGATTTAGGCAGACATTAATGTGAGTGAAATATAGAAATATCATCAAATGAAGTATACTTATAAAAGTATATATACTTATTTGTAAGCAAGTATGTAACAACAACATGTTTTCTTTGTCTGCGTCAGAGCAATTCTAAGCTTAGCTTAGAAACTATTCTACGTTCTACGTGAACTGAAAGATTTCGTTCCAGTATCAGTTCAGTTATAAAAATCGTATTGGTTACCATATTGATAACGAAATATCAATACGGTAACCAAAACGATTTTTAAGAGTATGCTGTGGACATCAAACCCGAATCAAAGGTTTCATACCGAATTAAAAGACTTTTATTAATTCGTAGTAGAAATATTATATTTGTAACAAAATTAATGTATATGATTAAACACATATTAGATATTTTGTATAACTACCCGTTTGAAAATGTCCCCTGTAAATGTCTTTCTACGGGCGATTGCAATTTTGTACAATGAAATTCAAAGTCATCTAAGTTCAGTTGACCATAGAGAATAGTTAGACATTGATCTTATGCTGGCGTCCGTTGGCATGTTATCTTTATATCGCACACCCAGAACAACACTGCACTAAGTCGAAAAAGCTGATTTTTCAGAATCGACGAAAAACCGTTATCATATATTGTGTAAGTAATTGCGATTTTTTGTACATAGCATGTGGAGAAACCAACCTAAATTTGTTTAATATATTTAAGTCGTTATATTAATATAAATCAGAGTTATTTTCATACTATAGGTACTCAATACCGCATCATCGCAAAATAATTCACTGTTGCCTAAATTACACTAAAGGATCTGCATGCTAATATTAAAGTTGAAAAATTAAGAATCCAGCAGGACTCGAACCTGCACCTCTTGGGTATACGCCCCAAGTGCTTTGCCAATTCAGCTATGGATTCGTATGCTGCCGGACTCGAAATTTCTCAACTCTTTTTGTGCCAGCTTTTAGCTAGACGAACCTTATTTGGTTTTAGCGCCATCTATGTGATGTAATAAGTACTATTCACATACTGTAAGTTTGAATTAAGATCAATACTGTTACAGTCAAGAGATGACGCATTTTTATCAAATACTTGTAATATTTTAAAGCAAATTTTAGCTTTGCTATGCATTTATTTTATGTAATATTAAAGTTGAAAAATTAAGAATCCAGCAGGACTCGAACCTGCACCTCTTGGGTATACGCCCCAAGTGCTTTGCCAATTCAGCTATGGATTCGTATGCTGCCGGACTCGAAATTTCTCAACTCTTTTTGTGCCAGCTTTTAGCTAGACGAACCTTATTTGGTTTTAGCGCCATCTATGTGATGTAATAAGTACTATTCACATACTGTAAGTTTGAATTAAGATCAATACTGTTACAGTCAAGAGATGACGCATTTTTATCAAATACTTGTAATATTTTTTCAACTTTAATATTACATAAAATAAATGCATAGCAAAGCTAAAATTTGCTTTAAAATATTACAAGTATTTGATAAAAATGCGTCATCTCTTGACTGTAACAGTATTGATCTTAATTCAAACTTACAGTATGTGAATAGTACTTATTACATCACATAGATGGCGCTAAAACCAAATAAGGTTCGTCTAGCTAAAAGCTGGCACAAAAAGAGTTGAGAAATTTCGAGTCCGGCAGCATACGAATCCATAGCTGAATTGGCAAAGCACTTGGGGCGTATACCCAAGAGGTGCAGGTTCGAGTCCTGCTGGATTCTTAATTTTTCAACTTTAATATTACATAAAATAAATGCATAGCAAAGCTAAAATTTGCTTTAAAATATTACAAGTATTTGATAAAAATGCGTCATCTCTTGACTGTAACAGTATTGATCTTAATTCAAACTTACAGTATGTGAATAGTACTTATTACATCACATAGATGGCGCTAAAACCAAATAAGGTTCGTCTAGCTAAAAGCTGGCACAAAAAGAGTTGAGAAATTTCGAGTCCGGCAGCATACGAATCCATAGCTGAATTGGCAAAGCACTTGGGGCGTATACCCAAGAGGTGCAGGTTCGAGTCCTGCTGGATTCTTAATTTTTCAACTTTAATATTACATAAAATAAATGCATAGCAAAGCTAAAATTTGCTTTAAAATATTACAAGTATTTGATAAAAATGCGTCATCTCTTGACTGTAACAGTATTGATCTTAATTCAAACTTACAGTATGTGAATAGTACTTATTACATCACATAGATGGCGCTAAAACCAAATAAGGTTCGTCTAGCTAAAAGCTGGCACAAAAAGAGTTGAGAAATTTCGAGTCCGGCAGCATACGAATCCATAGCTGAATTGGCAAAGCACTTGGGGCGTATACCCAAGAGGTGCAGGTTCGAGTCCTGCTGGATTCTTAATTTTTCAACTTTAATATTACATAAAATAAATGCATAGCAAAGCTAAAATTTGCTTTAAAATATTACAAGGATTTGATAAAAATGCGTCATCTCTTGACTGTAACAGTATTGATCTTAATTCAAACTTACAGTATGTGAATAGTACTTATTACATCACATAGATGGCGCTAAAACCAAATAAGGTTCGTCTAGCTAAAAGCTGGCACAAAAAGAGTTGAGAAATTTCGAGTCCGGCAGCATACGAATCCATAGCTGAATTGGCAAAGCACTTGGGGCGTATACCCAAGAGGTGCAGGTTCGAGTCCTGCTGGATTCTTAATTTTTCAACTTTAATATTACATAAAATAAATGCATAGCAAAGCTAAAATTTGCTTTAAAATATTACAAGTATTTGATAAAAATGCGTCATCTCTTGACTGTAACAGTATTGATCTTAATTCAAACTTACAGTATGTGAATAGTACTTATTACATCACATAGATGGCGCTAAAACCAAATAAGGTTCGTCTAGCTAAAAGCTGGCACAAAAAGAGTTGAGAAATTTCGAGTCCGGCAGCATACGAATCCATAGCTGAATTGGCAAAGCACTTGGGGCGTATACCCAAGAGGTGCAGGTTCGAGTCCTGCTGGATTCTTAATTTTTCAACTTTAATATTACATAAAATAAATGCATAGCAAAGCTAAAATTTGCTTTAAAATATTACAAGGATTTGATAAAAATGCGTCATCTCTTGACTGTAACAGTATTGATCTTAATTCAAACTTACAGTATGTGAATAGTACTTATTACATCACATAGATGGCGCTAAAACCAAATAAGGTTCGTCTAGCTAAAAGCTGGCACAAAAAGAGTTGAGAAATTTCGAGTCCGGCAGCATACGAATCCATAGCTGAATTGGCAAAGCACTTGGGGCGTATACCCAAGAGGTGCAGGTTCGAGTCCTGCTGGATTCTTAATTTTTCAACTTTAATATTACATAAAATAAATGCATAGCAAAGCTAAAATTTGCTTTAAAATATTACAAGTATTTGATAAAAATGCGTCATCTCTTGACTGTAACAGTATTGATCTTAATTCAAACTTACAGTATGTGAATAGTACTTATTACATCACATAGATGGCGCTAAAACCAAATAAGGTTCGTCTAGCTAAAAGCTGGCACAAAAAGAGTTGAGAAATTTCGAGTCCGGCAGCATACGAATCCATAGCTGAATTGGCAAAGCACTTGGGGCGTATACACTGTTCCCAATTGCAACTTACACAACAATACGGAAGTAGCGCACCATATATTGGTAAAATTTGATCATAATAACATAAATACGCTTGTCTTAGTGGCATGTGCGCCGAAGTTTTAGCTATTCATTTATATCAAAAAGTCGATTTTGAAATTTTTCGACATAATACATTGTTCTACTGTTCGTGCTATATATAAAAATGAATTCAAATTTCTCCTGGTCAAGGCATCACGCGTTGTTTGTTATTGTTTGTTATTTATAAACTATGTCTGCATCAATCTAGGACAGCCCTTATGCGCGAAAGTGTTATCTGCATGGCTCCGATTATTTATAACAAATTTTCTAAAAGTTGGCAAGATTTAAGTAGCGAAGCATTTAAGCAGAAAGTAAAGTCATTTCTGGTTGGATAAGCCTATTATAATATAAGAGACTTTTTAAATGACAAATTTGATTTGACATAGTAAAAATTTCAGAAGACTTAATTTAATATTTTAATTGAATAGATATACAATAAATTATTTGACTTTGTTTATATTATTTTTTAGATTTATAATTATTAAATTACTTATTAAATATTATTATTAAAATACTTCATGTTGCTTGTTTAAAATCATGTTTTAGTAATAGAAATGGATTGCTGGTGAAAATGTACATTATATAATGAGAATAAAATTGTATCTACATATTTGCATGCCATTCTACATGGCAAACATGTCTTGAACTTCATGTATCTTTATAACTTGCATGCGATTTTATTATTGTATGTACACATGTGTTTGGGCAAATAAATAAATTATCTTATCTTATCTTATCTTATCTTATTGTCAGGAGATGGTTCTTATTAAAGAAAATAAGAAATTCGCGCGAATAATTTGTCAATTTATATAATATTGTATACTTAACGACCATATATTTTTTTCTAACGATTTGCTAATGTAGCCTTTGACAATATAAATTTTATTTATATAATCTTATGGGATTAGACATTTTATTGACAGAATGCGTCTTCCGGGTCTGCTAGTAACGAATATATATATGTACCACTATTGTTTGATGTTTATGTTTTTACTAGCTTTTGCCTGCCACTTCGTCCGCGTGAATTTGTTGTTTTAACTAATAGCTGCGTCCGCGGTTTGATCCGCATTAAACCCTACTGCTCCGCTTTCGTGGAGTTAAGCGTATAATAAATATCATAAACCTTCTTGAGAATAAAACTATCAAACACAAAAATAATTATAGAAATCCGGCCATTAGTTCCCGAGATTAGCGCTATCAAACAAACAAAGTTTCTCCCGCGGTTTCGTCTGCGTGGTAGGTACATCGATAAAAAGTAGCCTATGTTACGCGCCGATACTCAGTTACACTGCTTCTAAAATTTTATCAAAATCGATCCAGCCGTTAAGATGATTAGCCGATACAAACAGACAGATAAACACATTAAACTCTGTTTTTGGCAACGGTATCGTGCAAATAACTAAACTGGCATAACAAACAACTCTTGAATAGATGAACTATCAAATGTTATATCTAATTATTGTACATTGATTTTAATTTTAAAAAAATACAAATCTTTTAATTCCGAAATTTTATGTACTTTAAGTTGGAATCCGTTTTGTTGTCAGTTGGTTTTCTGAAAAAATACTCCTGAACAGTGTAATTTAGGGTCTTAAAATAAGTAAGAAGCCTAAATCATAACGTAATAGATGGCTTTGTACAGTTTTCTGCTGCGTGACTCACACACGGGAACAGAAAAAATACGTGTAAAACCGCGGGGATCAACGAAACCCACGCGGGCGAAGTCGCGGGCAACAGCTTGAAAAAAAAAAAAAATTCTGCCAAAATAAAAACTTTTCGAACTATATGTAAAGTTATTTGAAAAGTACTATTAAAATGCTAATAAAAAATATAACTATTTGGTCTGAAAGTGTACAAACAAAAAAGGGCCCTGCTGGCTTGACAAAAGTTTTGAAGGTATATTCCTCATGAATTAATAATTATTTTAAAATAAAACCAAGGTATTTCGACGGTACTAAAACACCGCTAAACGGAATAATAAGTAATATTGGTCTTGACCCTAAAAACTGAAAAGGGCCCTGCTGGCAATACGCTGAAAGAAATTCAAGATTTCTCTGTAGCCTTTACGGTACTATTTTTTTACTTAAACATTTCGGAAAGTACCGAATTCGACGAACGATATGCATTAGCTTTCAATCGGAATAGACGTAGGGCCCTGATGGGTATACGGACACGAATTTAATTACAATATTGTCAGATTTTATCAACATTTTATGTCAACAAGTACGTTTTTTTTTTTTACCTTATATAGAACGTCAGAAGCACTATCCAATGGTCCCAATGACATGGAATGGCCTGAGACTTAGAATTAAATGACTATAAAATCTACAAAATATAGTCATTGGGTACCTAAAAGGGCTAGGTAAACAATTAGAAGTCATAAAGTTTTAAAGGCTTTGAGCATTTGAGTATCTATTACATACAATAAAAATAAAGTGGCAATTAAGTGCATTGTTTGAGCATTATTCACGGACAGCTGCGATTATTTCCATTGAGTGTATATTTTATTTTAAAAAAAAAATCTATATAAAAATAGTGGTTCATATGTTTAGGTGGTTATTAAGTTTATTTTGGTTGTATGGAGAAGATTAATAGGAACAGCTACCAATCCAAGTACACGTACAAGGTAACAAGCGTTGGATGTCCGAACAACAGTCCAAGTCTAAAACCTGGTGTTTATCATACCACCATGATTGCATAATGTAAGGTACTTATAGTATACATAAAACGGCCTTGTTCACAGTGGAATCATTTCTTAACATCGATTTCTACGCGAGTTCGCTCCAAGAGCCCTGCTTCAAACGTACCTCTGGCTCGGTTGCACAACGAGCTTACGTCAGCTAGCGCGCGGAGCGGCTTACGTCATTCGAGCGTATCTTGAGCCTCCAAGCTAAGTTAGAACTTACGCCTATGGCTTTTAGAGTCGTGTTCCTGCGTAGACGGCTTAAGTATGTTAGAACGTTTATGTTCACGTGAGTGGATGAGGCTCCGACGCGCCGCCGCCGCCGGCTCAACAATTCTGAGAAAGGTTCCAGGCGGCTCTCTAGTTTCGGACGTGAATATGAATCTACCAACACGACGAGCAAGCATAAACATAATTCTCAGAAGAGAACGTTGTCAGAATCATTTAGAGATAATTTCTTCTGCGTAGCTTTTTATTATAGTTTGAGTATGAATTAACTGCGACTAAAGACATTCAAGCTTTTATGTTTTTGTGATAATGTTATGGCTAGAAGAGAATATTTGTGAGGCCATTAAGTATTGACTAAATGTTTTTGTTCACAGAATCTTAACGATTGAGAATGGTTAACCAGCGGGCGAATGATCTTTCCCTTAGGATGTAAAATCGAGTAATGTGAACAGGTTTGTTGTCGGTAGCAGGCAGCGAGCTGGCAGCCGGATACGACTCTCATTATTGCTATGTGCCTCTACCGGTGTTACGATCTGAGAAATTGATACCTCTTGTATCATATCCCGTAATAAAAGATTATTACTTATCATTATCATGTTATATTGAAGTGGCGGTACTGAAGCTGTTATGATTTTTTCGTACTTTAAATTTCTGAGGAACATTCTAAAACATAACATTTGTCTGCATAATCTTTAGAAATAATGCTAGTGTACTAGTGTAGAGTATTTTTACTAACACAATACTATTATACACCAATCGACACACCCATAAACCAACTTGGCAATCTTAGCATATTGACATAGATTACAAAGGGATTCAATCTAAGTCGCATCCCGCAAATCAAACGGTGACTGGAGGGCAATGACCCTTAGTACACAAGTACCTGCAGGTAATCAATCACTATTAATCTGCGACATGTAATGCACGGACATCTGCATGTATAATGGATCAGCGGTGCCATTTTTACCATGTGTAATTGATTGCCGCTGTTCATATTTATGGACGGATCGACACGTGATTACGGTGCTTGAATAACAATTTAATATTGAATAATTCGAATTCATAGTAAAAATTAACGGACAAATTGCGTGTCGTAACAGAATGGATTAAGTTGTAATATATAGTATAGTTGATTAAGGAATATTATGATAAAAGATCAGTAGAAAAGGGGATATGGTATAAAACTGTGCAATCCCAGCCACCTCGGATACCTTGGTGTATATTTAGTAAATTAAGTAGAAAACTAATTACGGTAGCGCATAGAATTAGAACCGGTCATATCATCCATCAAATAAATTTGCCTACCTTATGGGAAAAAATGCGTCTCCAAATTGTGAAGTTTGTGGGGTAGTTGACGACGTACAGCATCTTTTGATGGAATGTGTTCGGTTTCAGAAGGATAGGGATGAGTTTTTTAAACTATTTAATGTAAACACATCTCAAATAGGCGCTATAAATAATATTATTTCCAATCCTAGCAGTTAAGAAGCAGTTATGTTTTTCAGTATTTTTGTTGAAGTTTTGTAATGTTACTATTATTATAGTTAGATTTAATCGGACTGACATGTACATAAATGTATAAAAGTTCTTAAAAAAAAAAAAAATGTAATATGGTTATGATTTTTAGGTCTGTTTTCAAACCAATTTTAGTAGCATTCGGTGGTGCTGCTTACATACGACGTTCCGTATTAAAGTGTATGGTGTAAGTTATTTGATCAGGCGAATTTTCTATGAATGGGATTGTTTAATCATCACAGCTAACCTAAATTCACTCGATGGAAAGGTCTCTTACATCCTCTTGCGGTCTAAAATGTTCGCCCAATTCATCGAAGCAAAAACTTGCGTGTACAGCATTTTATTTATTACATATATTATTATGTTGTGTTTAGAGAGAATTTGATACCATTAGCGACCAATTTAATATCCAGTATAATATAATGTATGTTAATGTGTTAAATAAAAACTCATTTAATTCCAGCTAAATATAGACTAGCTCTCAAACACGTTTATGAGAGATACTTAGCGAGAATTTAGTTTAATTTGGCTATAATGAAACGATTTAAAAATCAGTATTCGTATATAAAGTAGAATAGTCGAGTGCAAACCTAGTTACTGTGCTATGAAAGTATATTAAATCACGAGTCTGTATTTTTCGAAGTACATATCGATACCTTTGAGTAGAAAGGTCGTATAAACCAAAACCCGCGTTTCAAGAGAGCAGAAAACCTATATTTTTTTTTACATAAAAATTCTTAACATTTTTGATTTAAAAGTTATAAAAAAAATATCTATCAGAAAGGTTCTTACAATTTGCAAATGAAAAAGGTTAAATCATCAAAACCTATCTATCTTCTTTAGTTTAAAAGTTAGCTTGGATTTACGTCTTAGATAAAATCAATTCTTGGTTAATACACACCATGAAAATGTACTTGTAACAAATCTGTATAGGTTGTATATCCAATATTAGTAAGCTTATGGTCACATTTACTGTAAGACAGTATAATACAGATACAGACCCATATAATATATGTAGTTTTTTGTTTGTATTAAGAACCACTTATAATCATAAATAGAATTATGTTATGACTAATAATGAAAAGAAACTCTCTCTCTGAAAACTACTCTCAGAATTAGTAGGAACTCAATTATTATAATTCTAATACCCAATAATGGTCAAAATACGATATAAACATTTATTTATTATAATGCCTTTGATTCAAGATTTACTATCATTTCAATAATGGTACAACATACCTAAAAGGATTACCATTTTTGCCAAAACTAGAGTACTACTATAATTGTAATCCGAAAAAGATTTCAAAAGCATAATTTGTAAATAGACAAAGGAAAGTTTTGGACTAGAGACCTTTTGTCGCCATCTCTGCTTATAATGTATGTTTTTTTTATTTTCGACCAGAACAGAACTTAAGATTGATCCACAGATTGACCTTTCGCTAATCCTAATTTTCCCTAAAACTCGGGACTTTTCGAATTGCATTTTAATTTTCTCCCATACAAGAATATTTTGATAAAGGACAAGTTGCAACGTCAAAAGAAAATTATCCCACGTAAAATATGACAAACGATAGATAAACGTGAGTTTTAATAGTTTGAATACCTCCGATTGTCATCCTTACTGGCTAACATACTTAAAAGTTGATCCAAATATTTATTAGTTTGCGCAGTTGTTTGCGCAGTGAAATCTTTAAAACTAAGCAACGAATTTTATTGTAGTTTTCAGAAATAGATAGAATAACTCACGAGAACGGCTAATATATTATTATATAAAATCAGCATAGTATAGTGAAGAACGCCAAGAAATTCAAAGATCAACACACATTATCACTAAACAGAGGTAAAAAAATATCGCAAATATTTAAAAATAACGTCATAAGAACCAAAAGGATGTTATTTATAGAGGTGTAAAACTTTTACATCCCTCCTGCTATGAGATGTGCTGTCCTTTAACTAATTAAGAGCAATTTTTTCATGTGATAGCCAGTAAGGATAATCCACAAAGCATGTAATTTTTTTAATACTCATTTTAAACAACTTTTTGAGATACATATCATTCCAGAATTGGGGTAATTCTGCAACATCTCCTTTCATCAAAATAATATTTAATACATTTTAAATCTAAAACCTGTCTTAAACGAGGACGTTAAAAAATAAATGTTGAACGAATACTAGCTACAAGGCCGCTAGGTTGAAGCTTAGAGCACATCATAAGAATACAATCAATCCTTTGATTCGTAAGCATGGTTACACTGTAAATTACGACCAACATTGTATAGTTTGTCACAAACCTGGTGCGGTGAGAAGGGCGGTCTTGAGTTGGGTGCGCCAGGCGGGCCTGGTGGCGGATACCGTTGCGGGTACGATCCTGGCGGGCCGTACGCACCCGGGGGCTGCTGTGGGCCGCCTGGGGCTCCCGCGTATGGGGGCCCTCCGTAGCCCCGAGGCGGCTGCAAGAACAAAACTAAGTTATAGAGCACATTTATTACAATATTATTCGTTTTAGTCAGATAGATCATAGTTTGGTAAAATTGCCTCGTGCTTAGTAAGCTAACGCGGATCGCAAGATTTTGGGTCAGCCATAAGTATCTCCTACGTTTAACATCAAATCTTTTTCATTAGCAACATACAGAGAAAGTCTGGTCGATGGCATGTGGTTGTTTATCTAATTCATCTCTCCTGTACTGGCTTAACTTGTATTTTTAAGGAATTGTACCATGTGTACAATTCAAAATATAAATAATTAAACATAAATATAATTTCTAAATTCTCAAGTGCTATCAGAAGTTATAACATAATTCTAAAACGATTACTATTAATTAGTCTTAGTCATGATCTATTATAATGTTGGGTGTTAAGCCTAAGTTACACTAAACGAACAGGATTTAATAAAAATAAAAAAAACTTGTGTAAGAAAATCTAAAAATCAAATAATTTAAAAATGCAAGATTACGAAGTGATGAATGGTGACTAAGAAGTGCGTGTCGAGACCCGAAGACGGCCGCTGCGGCATACGGATTTAAAAAGAGGTCTTCTAACAGTATAAAATAAGTAAGAACATCATACAAGTAATTATTTTCAAAGGTTTTTGTACTTCGTTCGTAATATTCCAAGTAACTGCATTTTACATTTTGCATCTCTATTGCGCTTGTACTAATAAAGGCAAGTTTATTATATGTACTACCGTCACACTTTAAGATTTTTATAAACAGTGGTTAGCTTTCAGACAGGGGGGACGCCCTACTGGGAAAAAAATTAGCTCTTTGAAGTTAAATATGTTGCAAACAGATCTCAAAATAAAAAAAAATATCTAAGCAACCCTTCAATGTTTTTAAAATACCTATCTCCCACACTAAGGGATAGAGGATAGAAAAAAAAAGCTTTTATTTTACCACTTCAAGCCAAATTTCAGCGTGCTAGCACTAACGGTTTTGCCGCTATGTCTCGGACAAACGGACAAGGTGAAACTATAATACTATTATTACTACTCTGTACTATTTTTGCTTTAAATGGTTCCGTGTAGGCATTATGGAACCATATAAAGAAAAAAATAGTACCCGGCAAATTCTTTGTTGATGAATTTTTATCTATCTATCTCTAATACATATATTATTATATACAGGATGTCCCAGTTTAGGACGTCATGCTGAAATCGGGCAATAGAGTAAGTTATGACAATTAACAGAATAATCTAGACATATTATAAAATCGTAAATCTGCGATATCTGTACATTACATGATCTTTATAACAGCAGTAGTTTTAGCAGCATTTTTTAGAATTTTTTGTTTGTCTGTAAGTTCGTACGCGCATCACGAAAAAACTATTGCATGGAATTGGTCAATTTTGTAGCTGGAGGTCTAACTCAAAAACTGGTATGTTTTAATTTTGTACTTAATCCCAAAGGGGGTAAATTAGGGGGTGAATATTAATATGAGAAAAGAGAAATGCATGTGTGATTTCCCAACTGACTGACTGATTCATCAACGCAGAGCCTAAACCGCTGGGGCTAGAAACTTAGAATTTAGCATGAATGTCATTTATTTGGCGTTGGAGCGCACTAATAAGGAAATGTTGGCAATTCCTTTATAATTCCTTTCAAATTAAGGGCTGAACGGTTGCGTGAAAGTTCGTCATTTTTGAAGTTTAAAGAATGAAATTACGTATATATATAAACCTTAAATATAAATAAAAGAATTTCTATATCGGGGTTTAAAATGTTATCTTAAAAAGTGTGAATTAAGAGGTTTACGCTAGTAGTAATTTAACGCAAAAAAATAATAAATGGAGTTATAGCTCACGGGAACAGAAACGAATCCTACGCGGACGAAGTCGCGGCCAACAACTAGTATTTTATATTATCTACACTAGGCCCCTTTTTTCAGGCAAAGAAGGCAGGATAGGGGAATATATATATATTGGTGTTCATTTTTTAAAGGGATAATTAATATTTTCTTTCTACGCTGTAATAATATCCACCCGCATGATAGCAGGAAGATGCAAAGATAAACAGAGTGCAGGTGCAGTACCGTAGGACAATATTTGAAAACAAATTCATCAAATATCTTATTTCTTCAATAGAAATAATTTTTGTCTGTCTATCTTATTGTACGGCATTTACTCAAAAACTACTGCATGCAATTGAATATGTGTTTTTCACAGTTGTGTAGTTAAAAATCAAACTTAAAACTGGTATATTTTTTTATCTTTGATTGTATACTCCGCAGCTATTGAGTCCTAAAATAAAAAGCGGAATTTACAGGACTTGTTTGTTTGTTTTTAAACTTTTTATTGTACCATAAACAATTTATAAAGACAATTCATAACACACAATACAATAAAGGCGAGCTTAACTCAAATTTGAGTTCTCTTCCAGCAAACCTTAGAGTTATTGAGGAAAAGAAGATGCAAAAAGAGGGCAAAAACAAGTGTACAACAAAGTAAAAGGAAAAACAATAATTACCATTATTATGGTAAAAATATTATTAAAAAGTAACTAAAGTTACAATACATAAACCTAAATAAATAGACATAAATATATTATTACCTATCCTAACTATAAAATAAAATACGTATATATTCTAATTTACCTATATATAAACCTAAATACACAGATAAATAAACATACTTAAATATAAATAAAATACTTTGATATGTAATAAATATTGATAATATACTTTACCTAAATAGTCAGAGAAAGAAAATATTTTTTAACTCTTTCCCTGAAAACATCCAACGAAGGACTACCACGAATCGAATTAGGAAGATTATTCCATAATCTAACGGCCTGGATAGTAAAGGAACCATCATACCTAGTGGAACTGTGTAAAGGAGTTCGAAGAAGAAGAGAGGAAGAAGTACGACAGGATTTTCCCCTGGGCACAAGATATTCAAAACGTTCACGAAGATAAGAAGGAGCATTAGGGTTGTGAAGGACGGAAAAGAGTAGAGAAAGAATGTGGGAATCTCGACGCTGCCGAATTGGTAACCACTTCAATTGTTTTCGGAATTCAGAAACATGGTCATACTTCCGAAGACCGAAAACGAAGCGGATACCAAGATTCTGCAGACGCTCAAGTTTGTTGAGGAGTTCCTCCTTTGCATCAAAAAAACAGACATCAGCATAGTCAAGAAGGGGCAGAAGAAGAGATTGTGCAAGAGTCACTTTAGTTGGAAAAGGCAGGAATTTTTGGAGTCGTTTGAGAGAATGGAACGTACCAAACATTTTCCCATGATAGATTTGGATCGAAGATAATACCCAGATTTTTTACTTTTTCTGCGTACATAACTGGTTTAGAATCATATAGCACCGGGGGGATTGACATATGATTAATAAGATTTAGCATATATCTGCCACCAATGATGATTGCTTGCGACTTGTTGGGATTGACTAAAAGGCCAAAAGACTTTGCCCATTTACTAATGTTAGCAAGATCATCATTGACAGTATCAATAGCTGTGACAATCTCATCGACGCTAAAATGACGATAAAGCTGTAAGTCGTCTGCGTAGAGATGGTAATGTGAAGTAAGGACCTTAGTGATAGCATTTATAAAAACGGAGAAAAGTAGAGGAGAAAGAACGCCACCTTGGGGAACACCCGCAGTCAAATCACACCACTCAGATGAGGCATCTTCGTAGCGAACAGACTGCGAGCGCCCTTGAAGATAAGATGCGAACCATGTAATTGCAGAGGCTGAGATATTAAGAGAGGATAGGATTCCTAATAGGATGTCAAAGTCAACACAGTTAAAAGCGCTGCTGAAGTCTAGTAACACTACAAGAGTAAGAAGTTTGTTTTCAATGGCCAAACGTACATCATCGGTTATTTTTACCAACGTAGTAACGGTACTGTGGCCAGATCGAAATCCAGACTGATACGGACTCAGCAGGCTATTAGAGAAAAGATATTGTGAAAGTTGCTTTTGGACAACCCTCTCCAGGACTTTGGACAGGACGGGAAGGATGGATATAGGTCTATATTGGGTGAAAGAGGTTGGATTGGAGACTTTTGGCAGAGGTATGACATGAGCCCTCTTCCAGGAAGTGGGAAAGGAGTTTGTGAACAAGGAGAAATTGACAATATGAGTGATAATGGCAGTGATTTCAGACAGGATAGGAATAAACATTTGGATCTGAAGGCCATCATCGCCCACAGCTTTAGAGGATATGGATAGGATGGACTTCTTAATGTCCAGCTCCGCAACTGGTTGAAAACAGAAGGAAGTGTTATCAGGCAGAGAAAGATTTGAAAGATAATTTAAAGTGGCCGACTTAGTACTATTATTAACGCAAACAGGTGATTTAGAGAAATGAATATTAATAGCATTGATATCTAAATGTGTGGAGCTAATATTGTGAGAAGTTTTACCAATGCCGAGGGACTTGAGAAACTGCCACACTTGTGATGTATTAAGATTTTCAATTGAATTATGTATATGGCGTCTTTTGGCATTTCTACACATACGACTACAGCGATTGCGTAACTTTTTATATCTATCCCAATTCTCCTCACTAGGATTCTTTCTATATTGTGCCTTTGCCTTATCGCGTTTCGACATACACAGTTTAATAGCTTGCGTGAGCCAAGGCGCAGGAGGATGTTTGACTCTTACTTTTTTTAGAGGAGCATGCACATTGTACAACCTCAAGATATTTAGGTTAAATAAAGAAATCTTTTCGTCCAAATCATTACAGTCAAACAAACAAGACCAGTCGATATTACTCGCATCCACCTTCAAACGCTCCAAATCTAAGTTTTTGAAACTACGAAGAATGAGATATTGACTCTTGCGTTTAGGAGGACGGATTTTATAGGACAGGAAAATAAGATCATGGTATGAAAAGGAAGCAGAAAGCTGTCCATGAGTGGACACTTTATTAGGATCGGAAACAAGACGGACTTCAAAGTAATAATAATTTTTCTTTTGGTAGAAAGTAGTTTTTCTGCCGCTGTGGTTCAATATATGATTTGTCTAAACAATTTGATACTTCATAAAGATTACAATTGAGTCTAGATATAAAATTAGAGACTAATGAGTAATTTAGGTTGCTGTGGTTCAATATGATGCTTTTTTTAGCAAAGGAAGGCAAACACACTTCTTAACACGGCTTAAGCCGTCGAAGCAGTTCTTAGGCCAAAAATTTTGTGTATAAAATATCTCTAGATAAACAAGAACATCATAATTATTGTAACAAAAAATTGAAATTGAACAAAAACAAGACCGAATTCGATTTGGTTTTAGAGTTATTTTTACAAACTCATATCTACGTCGCGAGTTATTTATTAGATTAGAAATTAAATATCAAAACGTTGTGTTCCACGATTCGTTGCGCGCACTACGAATGTGTTTTTGTTTGCAAAACTATTTTTTGACAAAATAATTTAATTGTACATGTTCCATTGTATTCAATATGCATGTGGACTAACACAATAACAAGCTTTAATTGATTTGTTTGTAAAAAATTCAAATGTTTATTTATCTTCCTTGCATATCAAACATTAAAATTGTAATACGTGTGAATTTAAGAGATCGTAGATGACATTAATGTAAATAAAAAGCATCTCGTAATTAATATACCTATGACTACAAATGATTAACACTAGTTGATAAAAATCATGCTATTTATATAAACCGAAAAATGCCATCAATGTTTAACGGCATTATCTCTATTATAAGATAATAGCGATAATCAACTAAGATATTAGCGGCAACTTTTGACGCTACTTGCCAAACTCAACTAAATTGTACTACTTCTCAACCGACGGAAAACAGAGGCGGTTCTCAAATTGACGTATATTTTATTTTTCAGTACAATCAGTCAAAGTTGAGCTATGAATTAACTTTGAATCTTAGGTTGGGGATAAAGTGACATTTACGATCCAAGCTGCCGCGAGGAATTTGTATTTTTTTAACTAGAGTTAAAAGTAACAGTTTTAGAATTACAAAAATAAACACTTTTATGTACCTACCTACTACTTAGTAGTTAGACAGGAGTCAAAAATATTCTTGTTTCAATATTCGACAAAACTCTTTTGCTTAAATTAATAAAAGCCTAATGTGTAATAAAATTGAAGCGCTTCAACTGTTATATCAATTTTCCATCAGATACCGAGACTAAATAATTGACGTCCGAAATAATTCGCTGTGCCAACAAAGTCGCCCGCCCGCTTCAGTTTTCAGCTCTCATTTTGTTCTATGATGGAAATTCAATTATTCGTACGAGCCTTGCTAGGCGAGGTAAACGAACGAGCGACTCAGGATTTGTATTACTCTTTGATCAATGTTTTATGTCTCCAAACTGAGGCCTTGTCCTGAAGGCTTCCGGATGTAGTTTGACTAGGAGATATGAGACTTGTGTTCGCCAATTAGAGTTACATTTTTACGAACATTGGGGTGTTTTATGGCGGATTCAATGATTTATGGGGGCGGTGTGCCGGGGTGCGGCGTTCGCGGGGTGTGGTGAGGGTTGCGCAAGGCGCGGGGGCGGAGGGCGGCAGCGCGCCATTGGCCAACACAGCATCGATCGCGCGACAAGCTCGAAGCGGCCCGCCCGCGCCAACCAGCCTCCACCTACGTTAATAAGTAATCATCCGACCCCGCGATACCTCAGCGAGTTTTCCGGACAGAGCTGAAGCCGCCGAGACGGGCCTCGTATCTCCAGTCGGCTGGAACAAAGAGCCACCGCATAGGGCGACATCCGTATTGATTTATGCAGTAATTGACCCGCGGGTAGGTGCGCAGCCCGCGCCCTGCCTCCCTCCGCTACGCACCTATTCTATTTGCTTTCATACGCATTCATACCTATATGAACACAACTATTCAAACGTCTATACAGATATCAGACGATCCAAAAACGTAGCCCAACACGAGGCATAAACAACTACCTAAGTACGAACATAATAATATTATGTATGTAAATCACAAAATTCGCAAGTCGATCTCAAAGTAGGTAAAGAGCAATTTGAACAATTTCTTGGTGACCTATTGCCTCAAAGCCGCCCAAACAGGCTCATGAAAAGTTTATTCAAAGATATGAAAGGTGTTTTTTTTGTAGTCTCGACTGGCTGCAGGGATCAGTGAATACCACAAGTCGGGCAGGCAAAACAGACTAAACTGCTCTGTAATCGTTAAGCTTGCGGGCTGAATATACGAGAAGGCTAACGTAAACCACAACGAAACGTAACGTAAAAGGTATTTCATTTTTACAACCGGCGCGGAAAGCAGTCAAGCCGTGGAAAACAGTTTCGAGATGAAATATACCTACTATAACTTCTAAGAGAATTTAACTTTACAAATAAACAGAAGAGTAGACTTGATTTTGACTCTTTATGGATAACGTATCGAGTTTGTTCCGTTGATCACTTCATATACCTATGCAAAGGATAAAGGATATAACCATACTCTTGTCATAAGACCTACTAAGTTATAGTAGGTCTTATGATAAGATTATGGTTAGTCTTACTACGCTTAATTATGCCGAAAGTTGTGTTTTGTTTATAACAATGTTATCTCGTCTCAACTTGCCGACGTAATGGTATATTTTTCCGAGAATGTTTTGAAAAGCTCTAAGTACAGCAAGTTGTTACGTCTAACTTCACCGTTATGTATTCGAACGCGAATGATAATACAAACTTTGGTCGTACTCTCATTTCATATAGATAATTTGCATTACAAAGAGCCCTCCATCCCGAGATGTACAAGTTTATTTTTAAAAACATGTCCCCCAGATACGTCTTTACTTATACTATGTGGGTATGTGGTCATCAAAGTACACACACATTCTCAATACTTACACAACAAAGTAGGTAAATTGTGCGTGAATACTGTAGTAAAATCAGCTGTTAAGTGTCATAGCGACTTAAATGTAAAACACCTTTTACGAATAAGGAATGTTGATGTAATATTTTATCAACCTTACGTAGTAACCGTGTTATACCTATGAATAATATGAATTTGTATAAATAAATGTTGTTATTATGATAAGAGTCGATGTTTGTGCTAGTTTCTAAAATTAGTCATTTATAAATTGTAGTCAATATAATACTTTGAATAAATAGTATCGTATAAAAGCATAAGTTACATAGTAAAATAGATAACTACGTATCTAGGTAAACGACCCAACTTAATCTGAGGACTAGTTTTATAAGTGCAACAGCAGCGACTGAGACAGCGTGGTGCGAAAAGCGGTACACCAAGTTAATTGACATAATTTAATAAGATAAATATGGTAGATATTACGACGCGCGAAGTGCATCAAACGCGACAGTGCAAGTGTGCAGTGCCGTTAGGAATGTGACCGGATTCCAATCCAGCTTGTCGGAACGACCGCATTCACCCACTTACATCGCTATTATGTCATTACCAACGGCCTAAACATTAACCCTATTACAAATAATGAATAACGTTGCTTTCTTTCTTTCTTTACCGCTTACAAAAATAAGTTGATTATATACTTTCATAACACGTTTCGAGAACTCTGCTTAACCTACACTTTTTTCGTGGAAATAACCAAACTGATTGCTTTCGCACGAATGCAGTCAGTTTATTGAGTGAAAAATTCAACTTCCCACGGATGCACTGGCGGGAAGTTAAATATAAACCCCTTACAGATTCGATCGATGCAATTGCACCAGAAAAAAAGATATTCATGTTCAAAAGGTACGATTTTCGCTTTGCTATGTACATACCATAAGCCGACACTAGTTGCATCACCATTCTTTCACTTCTCTAAATTTTAATAGGTACTACCTACCTACGTTTGTTTCTTACGCCGTATTACCGTCGGTCTTCGACAAATCTTTACGAGCTCTGTAAAATTGAGCAGGGCTTAGTAACAAATGTTAGGGAGATGGGCAATAAATCCTAAGACGTGTATTTTATTCGTGTTTTTATCTTAATGTTTATGACGAGTAATCCAATCTTAACTAATATTTAATATATATTTTGTTTGCTTGTTGACATTATAATCGGAAAAAATTTAACCATTAGTTGCTAGATTATTCCCGAATAACATAGGCACAAATTTATTGAGGGTTAAACGCGCGTGAATGCTAGTTGTGAATAAACCATCGCAGTCTTCATGCTTGTCGTCGAAAAATTATGTATTTATTTTTGTGCCCTTTTTAACCTTGCCTTAGGCTTGGTAATAAAACGTGAGTAGTAGTAAGAGATCTTAGGATTATTCGCTTAGCAACCCAAAGTTCTCATTTTATTTTTCATTGCAGCGTCCATTTTAGTCAAGTGACCTATGACTCACATGGATGTTGCAATGCAACATATAATGTGATGATAGTCAGATGTTCCGAGTAGGTCGGCAAGTATAAAATATTTGCATCTTCGAAATATTGTGTTTTATTTTTATGCCTAGCTTTTATGGACTACATATAGACTGCATTAACCATTCAGCAAACTTTTCAAGAAAAGCCGCTAAAGGACACTTGACTGAAAGCAGACTAAAGAATGAAGGCATTTATATAAAAACTGATTAGCGGAGTTCAATATAAAGAGAAATCAATTTGATGTGGAAAGCGACGACGTATTTTAAATTAACTATTCGATTCAGATAGTCTCAATTACAGCTGTAACAACGGTGTTGGTATTATTTTATATTGTAAAGGTAAATAGCAACGATCAAGGATGTGGCACCGGGTTTCTGAAGTATGAAAATTTTCGTCAATATGTTTTCGTAATATTTATTACGGGCAGAGAAACACTGAAATAGATTGTCTTAAGACAATCTATTACAGTGTTTTAATACAAATTTAAATTTCATTTCAAGCAAGAGGTTAGTAAAATAAGACTAATAATTTTTTTGACGTCAAAATGATGACAGTACTAAAATTATGTTACAGGTTTTGTGTGAAATTCAGGTATTGTAACTAAAAATATATACATAGGTATAATAACGAAAACATTTTGGCAAGGTGTTTAATGATAATTATAAAATTTTTAAACACATTTCTGGGTAAACATCGCGTTTCGAATATTTATAATAATTACGCGATTTAGACCCGCTGTTAATTTTTTGAAAAAAATACGTCTACGCTTGTATAATTCCTAAAATTGTATGAAATACCTAATTTCATACATATCATGTAACACATAATGTACACATGATAGATCGGAAGTCATCTAGCAACAACTAAGACTTCCAAATCCAGTTTTTTTTGTAACAGTCCACTTAACACAAATTAGTGTGATAGCAACACGTTTCTCGGAACGCTTTATAGAGCGTAACGAATTGTTGTAAACGTCAAGGAAACAATATTATTATGTACAAAAAGTAAACACCGTTTAACGGCGATGTTAATGACCTATGACTAATACAAGAGGCCTGTAATGTATAACATTGGCATTCGTACAAACAACAGTGGCAGTCGGTGTGCGCCGACGGATACGAGCAAACATTACATAACTTTGATTGTGTTTGTAAAAAGTTGGGGATTCCCTCCACTACAAGCGCATCTTGCTTACACAGACACGGAACAGATGTGTGCGTGTAACCTTGCCTTCCTTTACATATTAAACGCCGTCGGGCTATCCCTTTGCGTACCCATACAAAAAAGCCCGACCATAACTATATTGTTAACAGAAAAAGAGAAAATGAATGAGTTTAACTGTTACCGCTATTATTATTATCTCCTTCATTTCATCGCGCTCCTGTGAGGAGCGATAAAGGCCCACTGACTGGTTCACTTTTTATACGTGTCGAGTATCAACAATGGCACGTAAACCGTATTCATCCGATCATCAGCTGTTACCACTTTCGACTACACGTGCTTTGAATTAATCTAGCAAATTCCAAAACAGGTTAAATGTTTATCTTCGTAAGGCATTCTAATAACAAAATCTTTTCCCCGACTTGGGCAATCGTTGAGCGTAACGTAATGTACGTGTGTCTTCACCTATTTATTTTCCAAGAAATGTGTCAAGATCAACATGTTAATACTCATTTTTATTACGGATCGACTCGCTCTCGACTTGGCACCGCTTTCCTTTACGAGGTTGTAAATTATACGTTGCAAAGTAAACAAAGTATCAGTCGTTGCATTAGCGGTTAGCGCAAACGGTAACGCGCACGTTTACGTCAGCATTTCTGGCGTCACGGACTTGCGGAAGGCAAATACGAATGTCTGTGTATTTAATTATAAGACTCTATAAATAGAAAGAGCATAACGTTGTGTTATGCGGTCGGTTACGGCAAGTTATTTCGGTCTACGCCGTCTCGAGCCCCCGCTAATGTCAAGCTCGCGGTAACTAACTAGGTGCCACCGTGCCACGGCGGTTAGGCAACAGGTGGCTTGCACCGCGATCTTAGACTGCAACTAAACATTTGCATGCACTCAAGAATGCAATCGTAACTATAAAATACATTCGATCGTTACGCGCATAAGAGCAACGGCGACGCTCACGTGCAACAACGGTTACAGTTACTTTCATGCACTTTGTCCACGTAGCGCGACTGATATGGTTACAAATTGGATAAAAACAGTTCTACTGTCGCATACCAATAACACCAAGCGAATGTATTGTAATATTTTAATCTTTTTATCACAAATCTTATCAAGATAAACCAATATTTGCCACCACAACGCAATATACTCTTGATAAACAAAGACTAAATTTAAATAAAGCCGGCTACAGACAGATTTAAGTTAAATGAATATAACAAATTATCACGCGGAATGTAAACAAACCAATTGTGTTACTGACCTAATAAGGCGACCCCTTTCTGAGCCAAGGCGGTTCAATAAAGAACTCCCTTTAGGTACTATCTGGAATAGGTACATAAAGAGTGGCGGTCGTGACCTTTAAATGTAGATATACAGACGATGTCGACACGAGCCCCGCTTTACGCAACTACCTACTGACGAACATTACAAAGAAATGTACACCCCTGCGATATACATAGAATATGAATTGCTTTAAATCAGAGTTATTTATTAGTTTATTTATTCTTTCAAAGTAATACTCGGCGACCAAACAATTGGATTTTTAAACTTCTGTCTGACCAAAACACATTTCGTTTTCGGTGTAAGTGTGCATAGACATAGCAGGTGTTATTTCTCCTTTTAAAAACACTGTATATTTAAACTACCAAACGCTTTTGCAAAAGTATTTGCCTTCCTGTCGTCATCGATACTGCACAAAAAGTAGTTTCTTAATTATAAAACGGCAAATGTGAGTAGTTTATACCTACAGATACTAAAACAAAATGTAATAATAAGAATACTAGGAATAAGAAGACACATCATTCAACTTGATATAATGATAGGTTATTATAGATACAATTAGGGCATCCAAAATATCGGCAATTTTCACTACCGACAGTTTGTTGTTTCTAATTAAATGTTTGCCGGCAAAACACGTTTATTTCATGACTTCCTATTATTCATTTATTTTAAAAGATAAATAGATGATGTAGTTAACCATTTAGAAATAATTACCTTTACCACACAAAATTCTAATTATTATAACGTAGTCTTATTATTTTTATTTGTATTTAAGAGTTGTTAAGTTTAAAAACGTCAACTTTTGATATATTTTTTACCAACTAGAAGCCTAAGATAATCTCTACATGATACCTACATAAACGTAGAGTCATCGTCTAGTCTTGCCCGTTTAAACTTTTGGTGCTGTTCTCAACTGAATTGAGCCGCCACACCAACACCACTCAAAATACGAGTATATGCACAGAACGCTTTTGAGCTCATATAAATTTCTGCACTATAAATTAAGACTTCCCCATTCCCTTAACATTATTCACTTCCATTCTATCCATTGGTTTTTAATTATGGAATATTTGAAGTTTTAAATAAAAATAATGAACAATAGAATAGCAACTACTATATTGTAGATTGGCAATATAATGAAATGAAATGTATCAACTTACTGAAAATATATTTATTAAAATATATTTATTTAAAATTACAATACCACATAAACAGTAACTTATAAACTATAATATATATATAATACAATAAATCAGTCATTAGCACATAATCACTCACGGGCATTGCCACATTTTGTCCAGATAATGTCACATTTAGTGGTTTTTGCTAGTAATAAAACGTGTTGATTTGAAACGAGCTAAAAGACAAGAAGCAAAACAGGCAGCAATAGACCTCTTAATGTGTGAATGTTCTCTTCATATTTAATTATTTTTCAATACCGGTATGTAAATTGAGGGTATATTGACCAAGATTCTAGACTTCTTCGTTATTCATGCCCATGTTATAATGTCTTGTGTAGCTTTTGAAATGGTATGTTTACTTTAACGTAATGTCAAAAGGAAGAACATGTGAGATGTTTCGATCGAATATGTAACAGCTATCTACAAGTTATCCATAAAAACGCACCTGGACTAGTTATATTATGGAAAACGTTCTATCTCCTGTACTTTTATGTTCTGTTTGATATCGTGAAAGTTTACTGCATGTATGTTTTTTTATGTTCCTTAGTACACGCTTGGGGAATCCTACTTCAAAAACAATAAACGTAAAAAGTAGCACAATAACATCTAATGGACTTGGAAACGGGCAAAA
This sequence comes from Hypena proboscidalis, assembly GCA_905147285.1. Classification (NCBI taxonomy): domain Eukaryota; kingdom Metazoa; phylum Arthropoda; class Insecta; order Lepidoptera; family Erebidae; genus Hypena; species Hypena proboscidalis. Next base: position 8,877,137 of record LR990147.1, read on the forward strand.
CGTTCTTGTTTATGATAATGAAATCTTTTCGCATTTGCACAACATAAATCGCGTGTTATACCAAAACGTACATTAACAGAATGAATGTACGTACATATTATAGGTATTGGAGTCATTTACCTTTCCGGCTGCGTTCAGAATGAAGTCCTTGGCAATGGCCCCTTTCACATTCGAAGTATACACACATACCTATATCGATGTTACGTAACACTGTTTGCATCATTAATGCTGGCTAACGTTGAGTTTATAAAATTTTGCTCGTAAATACTGTTATGCGAGAACTAAATTCGTAATTTGAACGCGCGATTGATGATTGCGGATTATTACTTTGCGCTATTGAACAGGTAATAAACGAATTGGATAACCAGTTTATGAAGGCAATTATGTCAAAAGTAAGGCAAATGTGCCGATCGATCGTTATAGTAATTAGTAGAGAGCGTGGCGCTCTTTGTCACGCATACAACCGAAGTGATAATGTGCTTGACCTACACAGACCTCCCTTGTTATTAATCCAACGTTTTGATTTCAAACGACGACTGGCGAAGGGAGCTGGCAATTACGTGACGTCATCACGGTTTAACGACCCCATTACAACATTCAACATATTGTATGAATGAATGCAAGCCGCGTGACGACTGGTGACGTTTTGTTCGCCAACACGTATATCCTAAGGTGTAAGCGGTTGCGATATCCACAGTACATTGTATGATTCAACTCTTTTGTTTAGAGTCATAAAATATGTCAATTTCTTTAAGCTGACCTCGTGGCAATCTATCGTCATCAACAATCATAGATACAAAAATTAGAACAGTGACAACACATCAATGTCGGCGCAGTATGATGACGTCATCATCGATTAACTATTTGATTAAGGCAACTGCCGAGGTCATCTAAACATTTCAATTAAAATTGGCACTTGTCAAAGTGAAATTTTAATACATGGCAGTTGAGCGGTCGGTGACCCTATGCGATAAACTACTGAGATCGGTCCCATTATTCAAGCACAGAACAATGACACAATTATCCGACGGCACGCGGGTCCGAGACGACACGCATTGATTTTACGAAATCCGCACCACAGACTCAGAATGAACGGTCTCCGACGGCCCATTCATCTCGTTTTCATGAACACACCGCCGCTATTGCGATAGGAAAGTGAGAGCGAATTTACTCGGCCTGCAACTACGCACAGAACAACCCATGCGTTGCCCTAAATACCACTACAGAATAGATATCGGTCATTTGCCAATTTAATTGAATAGCTTTGAATTTAGATATGTTATTGCCGGGAATGAATGATTGATATCAACACGTGTTCGATGCTGTCGAATTGACGATATTATCCCTTGTCGCATTATAAATTATAAGTAAACGGTCAGGGTTGTGTACCTGGAATACACAACTGGTGCACTCTTCGATGAATGTTGATCGTATCGCACCTAAGGAGATTGCTCAACTTTTGAGGACAGTATTTAAGGAAGCGACAACCCGGAACAAAGAGCTTCATACTGTCCAACTAGAATTCAGTTCAGTTGAATCGTGATTCTGGTTTGTCAATGTGTATTGAAGATGGGGTAACATCGCTTCGCCCTTACAGACATTCATTCAATTCAATAGTTTAGAAGGAAGGATACCAGATGCAAGACAATTGTGTATGTAGACGAACACACACATATCCACAGCACACACAGCTAAATCTAAATATAGCGGGCGCCGATATCAGCGGCTCGCCCTTGAACCAGTCGCACGGAAACATTTTATTATTATTACCGAGCTGTCGGCGAGCACGAGTATGTCGGGTCGTCGACCCCACAACCACGTGTCTCCTTATCGACAACTATCTAACACGATTGTGGGTAAACAACATGCCGAGATAAATGACTAATTCCACAATGCTTGTCTATTTGAGCTATTCATAATAATCAGCGTATTGTAATTCGATAGACAATGACCATCCGTAATGCAAAGTATCATCATCAAAGAGTCAGCACATCCTTCGTTAATCCAAAGTAAGCTGCAAGTTTGAAACTTTCACCGGCCAGAATCCCTAATTAAACAAAATTAGTTTCTTTAGGGACAGGTACCAGGTAATTGAATTGAAATCGAAAAGCACCGCAGCAGGCAGAAGTTTCGGTCAAAGAAAGTCAATGCAACTCGTTCATAAATAATAAATCGTCTAATTGTAAAGACCGTGACGGACGGAAGAACGTGCATATCGTGGGAAGTGGGACATTGTTACGTAACCGGTATTTGTTCAATGGCCAGCCTACACGGGTACATCCTTACAAATGCGTACGACCTTGAATGTGAACTCGAAAGTGTAAACAGGCACGTGCTCGATGCATTGTTTTATGGCCGTCGGTTGTAAAATACCACAAACAACAACCTTATATGCAATGCGATACATTTACATGAACAGTTAAGAAAATTTCTGTAATCAACGTTTCAAAGTGTTTGAGATTCTTACAACCGTTATAGCTTTGTATCTGTTTGGCAAAGAAATGTTGAAGACTGAAACAATCGTTGTTAGCCGAAAACAACATTCAGCAACGATAAACGTTTTGCCCCAAGAAAAAGACAAAAGTAACAACAAACATTCAGATAGTTACTTAAGAGCTTATTACACCTTCCTAAATATCGGGCCCGATATTTAGTGTCCGATTTAGGACAAGAAATTCAGTCGCCAAAGCGCCTGATTACACGTTCACTGATTTAGGACACTAAATCAGACGCTAAGGACGAGCGACAAGTGACGGACGTGTCGAGTGAAAAGAAGTGTGACGAAATGGCCCCGATAAAATCTAGCAAGCATGAACATTATGAGGGTCTTAGAACCAGATGACTTCAGAAATTATGTTCGAATGGATTCAAGTTTTTTTTTTTTTTTTTTTTTTTAAATTTATTATTCAGTGTTATAATTTATAACACTATAAATAATAAATATTTCACAACTTACACACAACGCCATCTAGTCCCAAACTAAGCAGAACTTGTACTATGGGTACTAGAATAACTGATACTAATACATATTTTATATACTTTTCTTTTGTAAATAAATACTTATTATATTATACATAGAAACACCCAGACTAAGACAAGCGGGAATCGAACCCGCGACCTCGGCGTCGCAGACAGGTACACTTATCCTCCGCCATCCGCTATGATGATATATTATTAAATCAGAAAAAAAATTATCAGTGCAAAGCAGAGATTAGTCGTAACGTTGCGTTTTCTGGCAACGGGAAACTCGTATTCTGATTCGATTTACAGATTTAATATCCCAACCCTCATCCAAACGTGCGCTCGCGACGGCAGGCGAGCGGCGACTGAGCGTCCTAAATGTGATTACACTCTTCCGATTTAGGATCCTAAATCGATTTAGAACGTCGGAAACCATTCTTGTCCTAAATCGCATCCTAAATCGGATGCTACCTTCCTAAATGCGATTAGACTTTCCTAAATTTAGGAACGACTAAATATCGGGCCCGATATTTAGGAAGGTGTAATAAGCTCTTTAGTCTAATCACAAACAGGAATTCAATAAAGCTATTAAACAGAACAATTTATTCAAAAAATATTTCTTTACGTTCAAAGTTGAATTTGAAACGTACAGTCAATAGAGAACCGAAAAGCCTTTGAAAGTCCCCATCAAGGCAGATAGATACACGTGTCACACGTCAAGTTCCATTCACGTTGATTCCGTCAAACACACGTCCCGCCGCCGTTGGCTCTACATAATGTATGTATACGGGGAGGGGAGTCGGCAAGGCCTTGCGTTTCACTACCCTTTAGCACGTTTTGGAACTGAGAGGTTTACGGCGAACGCACAAATCTCCGCCTGGAAGCGAGTAATATTTGCCTACACATCAAACTTTCACTATCACCGTGCGCTTTCGTTTTTATATCTGCTAACAGTGGTGGGCTCGCTTTGTTATTTTTACGTACTTTTTCCTTTTGACTTTTTTGTGACTGCTGATGCTAACCAAGTAACAAGCACACCACTTAAATTGGAAATAAAGAAAACAAGAAGTCGATATGATTTAAGTAAGAAAAATTCAAATGTAACTGCGTCATCTTAGCAGTCACACTCCGTCAGTATTTCTCCAATTATTTAACAGTTTATAAAGTTAAGAATGTGCTGTTTTAAAACAGAGAAAATTTAATTAACTCATCCACGATTGTATTAATTTCGCCGTACTTTGAGTAAGTTATAAAAGTGGAATTATTGAATTTAAGCCCTTCCAAAGTTTGTAACACGAAGATGGAATATTTAAAGCTAATTTCTGGACCTAAGTTTCCACTCTTATTGACCCATCATCAAAACTTCTGGAAACTTCCTAATAGCTTTAGGAGCTTCAATTTACAACTAGAACATGAAGTATGCAGTTTAGAAGTACTTCTCAATTTTAAGCTGCTGAACTTTCTACAGTAGGTACTTATACGAAATATTTAATGAACTTGTTGAAATCAATAAACAACATGATGGTTTAACCAAATAGCTATTTACAGGGTCGTTAGTAGTCGTTACTCGTTAGTGATAGATAACATAATATTGTTCGCTCTGCATCACCTTAAGGTTGACTGGTAGAAAATGCCTATTGCATTAAGTCCGCCGTTGTACTATTTTATGTGCAAAAAGTTGTAAAATAAAATAAATAATATAATATAATATCGAAGACGTGTTTATAGAGGGGAGAATAGGTAAGTCTTAAATATTGTGATATAGAAATAGCGCTTAGATACAATGGCAATAGCATAGATGGATAATATATAATTATTATTTATTTGCTCTTTACGCTTAACATCGCGAGGTTCAGCGTGTTTCCAATTTACTCCCTGCCCATTCACGCCTCGACTCGCCGGTATAAAAACACCTCAATGGAGACAAGAAACGAAATAAGACACGGGCGCTGTCGAAAAATAATTAAGTCTTTAGAATAATGCTGTTCAACACGGTCTAGGGATATTTTATAGGTCACATAATAACTCAAAACTAAGCAATCGCAGACGAAGTATTTTCTGTATTACTTAAAACAGTTGCTAAAATCTATAGGAGTTCCGTTACAATGAACTGCCTGTAGTTATGAGAAATGTTTCTGTTTGCTCTAAAGTCACTAAATTTGTATTTTTTGCGAATCTGGAGAATCGTATTATCTCATGATGCGATACTTGTCAAAAAAGATCACTGTGCTTAACTCCATATCAAAATGTTTTGTGTACACAAAAGTATTCGTCCACGATTAACAGGTTTCAAAGCTAGAACTTAAGCGAGAATAAAGGCTGATTTTTGTCATCTTTTCCTGACAGTTTCGTCCCTATCTAGATTGGTTGATATGGAGGATTTACACCCTTTGCATAGACGTAATTTTCGGGTACTGCCACATGGCAATCCTTTTATGAAAACTGTATTTACTAGAGCAGTGACGCAATTTTTGTCTGAATTGCAACCACAATACGGCAATTACAATTTACTTGGATCGTATATGTTAGCAAAAAATTATAGGTAGGACCAGCTTCCAGCATAGCTACAGCTCTAATCATTATCCTATCTTGTTAAAAATCGACGTGATATAGTGAAAGAAACTACTGTGAGTAGTTTTTTTCCAACAACAAAATACAAATTGAAAAAAATAATAATTCTCAAAAAAAAAAATCGAAATTCGATGGAAAAGTGGAACGAATACCTAACTATGTGAATACCAAATTCGAATTCTGCCGCATTATATGTATTTCAAAACTTATATTAAAAAAAAAATTGGAAGCAACATCGATATTATTTTACTAATACATATTTTTTTATCGGACGAGTAGTTTTTGAGTTATGATGTGATTTATAAAATATCCATAAACTGTGTTAGGCAGTGTATTTCAGACACTAAACTTGCTGCAGACAAACCGACATGGCGAAACTACGAGAGTTCCTTGTAGGCAAAGCGCTACGGAACCCTAAAAGAGGCGCGAGGTCCCGAACAAGAATACCGTTAGTCGAGTCTAAAAACACAATCAAACATTGAAGTACTTTTAAATTCTCAGATACAGCATCGATATAGATAGCTTTTTACTCTTCAAAACAACAACTTCACATTTAGTTCATAACTGCCTTATATTTAAACAGCACCATTGAGTTTTAGCGCCCACCAACTAAGTAGTTTCATCTTTCACCAGCCTAAGCTTTTTGACTGATTTTATAACTTTTAAATCTGTAATGTACACATTTTTTTCTTTCATTGAATCATGTGTATTACACTATATTTTCGTGATACACCCAGAACAGCTTGATAAAACCAACACTCTGTATAACACTTGCATATTGTAAGAAATACAATAATATGTACATTTCAAAGACTTTAACAATAATAGGTTCGATTCATGACTCATTCGGACATATTGCATTTAGACAAAATTCGGTCATTTGAGTTATGGAGCATTGTATCAAAAAAGTCAAATATGTAACTTAAAATTAAAAATACGGTTATAGACATGACCAATTTATATTTTTATATATGCAATTGAAACACCTCTCGATATTAGGAAGGAACATCATTAAAACAATAACTTAGTTAGCACGTAAACTGGCCGAGATAATACAATTTTAAATTCACGTTAATAATAGACTCAAAACCTGAAAACAAAAAACCTGAAAAAAACAGTTACATGAGCGGGACGTCACGATTATAAATTTTGTATGTGAAGTTACCAATTTTGTTTTAGCTATACGAATTATTGCGTTTAAGATGGTTTTATTACAAAAGTTGCTATAAATTGCGTGGGTAATATAATGATATATTTTTATAATTTCGTACTTCAAAAATGGACTCGCCCATAAAACTTTTTCTCTTCTTATTTACCAGATTGAATTCAAATTTTTCTTTATTACCAATTAATTTCACAGAAGCTAGTTGGAATTCAATACTAGAAAAGTATTAAAAAAATAAGTCAACCAATAAGTTTATAAATTATTTTGCACGACAATTTAGATTTTAAGTGTCAAGTAAGTTATATTCTCGACTGTAATATTAAAAAGTAGTCATTTTGCGATTTAGGTATAATGGGAAGTAAGATGTGGGTTATTTATTTACTACGTAAGTTTTTAGTGTTGTATGCATATCAACCGGCTCTGTCCATCGCGATACCGCGCCGTCTCGCACTGGCACGTGCCGGCCGGCCGTTTCTCGCGCGCCTTTTACATATTTTTGTGAAGACTATAGTATGCAGTAGTGTAACCAAACTAATGATATATGAATTATTCTATAGGCTGACCGTTTAACTGAGTCCTCGCCTGCGCGGTACAGGGGCGCGGGGATATGACGACAAAGGGGACTGAAACAGGTGCACAGTGGGGGCACTTAATGAAATATACAGGAGATGAAATGCACCAAGATATTTCCTAAGATATGTGACATCATAGGAAAAAAGAAATAGTGATTTATCAAATGAAAAATAGTTACGAAGATACAAAATTTTAATGAACTTATGTACGTAAATAAAATATTTGAGAATTTACAATTTTACTATTTGTTATCTAAACATATAATTAAATCGTAAGAAAGTCAAAACTTATTTTGGGTCCAGTTTCTTTTTCTAAAATATAAGTATACGTTAAAAGCCATTTGCTTGCACTGACTGTTTACTTTATGTCTAAAGATTTTTCGATTGATCTTGAGATTGTTATTACATGTGTACCTCTCACAAGGTGTCTGCAACAGTCAACACATGCGATCACTACCCATGTAGCGAACGAAATGAACAATTACAAAAATTTGCCCACCGCCCGCACCTGTTTCAGTCCCCTTTGTCGTCATACCCCCGCGCACCTGTACCGCGCAGGCGAGGACTCAGTTGAACGGTCAGCCTATAAACTTTCGAGATTAGAACACATAATTAAATATAATAGACACGGGTCTTAATATAGTTTGTATTCTTAAAGGCATAAAAACTTTTTTTTGCATTTTTTTTAATTTCAATCGCAAAGGTGGATACAGACTGTCTATAGACAATAACCTCCGTAATGATATGCATCAGTGTGAAGACGTCGTTAGTGTTGTGTGTAAAAAACCAACAATTTGGACAAAAAACAAAATGAAGATAGTGACGACCAAGTGAGGGTAGTGGACAAAACCCTCGCTTCTTGGAGACGACGCAGAGCCTCCACCAGTTGGCTCATGACCACGATCGGTGTGAATCGATCGAAACTGTCAAGCAAAAACGGTATTAATGTCTAAGAATATTTACGCGGTTAAGATCCGTGTCTACAATATTATATCCTTACTAATATTATAAATGCGAAAGTTTGTGAGTATGGATGTATGGATGTTTGTTACTCTTTCACGCCAAAACTACCGGGTCGATTTCGATGAAATTTTGCACACATGTAGCTTATAGTCTGGATTAACATATAGGCTACTTTTAATTGACATACCACGCGGGCGGAGCCGCGGGCGGAAGCTAGTTAATAATATATTGATTATCAGTAGTAATTGCAATCCGAAAACAAGCACAAAATAAATAAATACAGTTATTTAAATTAATATCAAAATAACGACGGCCGAAAACCTACTGTTTAAATTACTTAAAATCATTTCACAAAATTATTATGTATGATACCTAATGAACGGAATCCTTAAAGGAATATTAGTATACCAACCTACCTATCACATCACAACTATACAATTATATTAACCTTAAAATCGGTGCAGCTGTTTAGAAGATTATCCAATTCAAACAGACAAATAGGTATCGTGCATACAACTGAGCTTAAAGACACTTCAATTTTATTTATTTGTATTGTTGTATTTTAATCTTCTTCGGTATATCAATATATAATGGGTATTTTTTTTATATTAATTAAAAAAATATCACCGGTTAGAGAGAAATCTTATAGCTTAACACATCGGCAGCAGCTCTATTATTCTTAGCCTGTTCTTAATACCTAATTGTGTAAGTCTATACAATAATTTAGCCGCCGTCGACATAGGAATAGATAAAATGCTATTACACAAACAGACATCTGTATAATCAATATCAAGGTGAGACTGAATTTGTCTCCTAAACGCGTCATTCCGGACACACTAGAATATGATTTACGTCTTCTTTAGTGTCACATTCGGTACAGTTCGATGGATAGATGGATGGATGGATCCAAACTTATTCAGTGGAATGTGTCTGCAACAAAGTCTGAAGCTCGTTATAATATCTTGCCTTCCCACACCAGTCCCATCAAACCAAGGTTTGTTAGGTAAATTTGGTTGCATGGTTTTATACCAAATACCTTTTGTAAATGATATCTTATCAAAATATTCCAACCATATAACAGAACAATTCTGCTTAACCTTACCAAGTTAATTTGTATGGTAAACGGTCAACAATTATACCATCAATACATTCCTGCCTACCCTATCTACTGCCTCATTACCCAAAAGACCTACTTAGTTTATAGGGTTTACGATATATTGTTGCATTCCTATGATATCTTGTGATGATGATGCGAAGCGAGACCGTGCGAGAACGCGCGTTACAACGCGAGACCGGGCGAGAAGGAGCGGAGCCAATAATTTTTTTCTGGTGGTAGAGTTATGAAAACGAGCTCGAGGGCGCCAGCACCACCGTTTTACCTTTAACCTGCGGTCAAATAGTAGTGCTTGCATTACTGTGTGCGGGTTTGGTGGTGAGATAAGGACCTGACATTACTGGCAACTGAGGCATAACACCGTAATCGTCAGACGCATCTACAATTTTTTTCTGCTCTGTCACGCCACACCTCGACGGTATAAAACAACCTTTATACAGACGAACAACGAACAAACGATTGCACTAAACGCGGGTCATTAAATGTTCATTTTTGAAGAGTTCTATTGCCTGTTTTTGAAGATCTTCATCAGATCAAGGATTAAAATACCAAAAATCACATTCACATCAGATAAACAGATTCCGAGAAAATCACAAACATACAAAGATACATACATATGGATTGAATAAAGAACCTCCTCTTCTGTTAAAACTAAAAAATTAATGTTGCTACATTACTGATGCTATGTAACAATAAATTTACTCTAGATTTGTTTCATTATCTTTACAAGCTAATTTTACTATAAGGACATGGGTCAGTTAATCTTTGTCTTAAGGTTCTTATAAAATCACTAGTCTAAACTGAGCAATTTTTGTATGCAGGCGGGCCAGGCTTATTTACCGCAGTTAGATAACATACACTTATGAAATATAAATCAAATTATTCCTTACAGTCTGTAGATAAGTGGTAATATTTGCTTCACAAGTTGATCAAAAGTGCTATTTGGAATTTTTTCCTCAGGTAATTCTCATTAGCAGAATAGAGTTGGAATTGTGCCCAGTGGATGTTGATAGAGTCACCCCCCTGTCACATGGAAGCTAACCACACCCTATATTCAGACAAAAGAGTAATACAATAGGTTTGATGTTGTTATAAATCTTAGTACGAAACTTCATAGTTGACCATTTTTCGATTACAGGTGGAACTAGTGATTAAGATGTGCAATAGATCAATGCTTGAAAGGCAAAAGACCCATTCCGATGATCAATACAAAAAAATTAAATTGAGGTTTCTGTTTTAATGTTAAAATAACAATGTCATTTCCAGTTGATATACTTAGCTATTTGCACAATACTTATGCCTAAATTACAGTTTTTTAAATTTTTGTGTTTGTCAGTTTTTTAAATTTAAATAAATTTAAATGGTTAAACATGACAACACATAATATTATGAAAAAATCTTTAACCAGTAATTAAATTTAAAATAAAAACTAACTCGAGGAACTGGGCATACTGCTTTCAGAACTAGTTCATATGCCCAGGTATACCTGGTTCTGTCAGATCTAGGTAGAACCATGAGCATGCCCTAATTTTAGTACAGCTTTCAAAATAGAACTAAAGCACTTGGGGACAGTAAGACAGTTGGTTTATTGTAATTGCCTATCTATTTACAAACATTTAATGTAATAATAAATTTGTTTACAGAACGCTAACATATTCAGCCCAATGGTTCAATTGGTCATTAATGATTCTGCCAACAACAATCCATGAGTTAGTAAATGTGGAAGGAAAAACATATTGCGCCTATCCCAATTAGTAAATTGTTGCTATTTATGATGAATGATTGATATTGTTGGTAACAGTGTAATAAGAATATATATTTTAAATAATACCTTTAAACTCAGGATTTAATAAATATACTTATTATGGGTTATGTAGGAATATGAAAGGTATGCAGTTTCACATAGTAACAAATCATTAAAAGCATGTATGCAACCTACCCATATATAAGATGTTTACTGTCTCTGAATTGATAAGACTAAATCTTAGGTTATGTTAGATATCATTACTTTTTACATGATTCCCACCAAAATCCTTATGTTAGAATTTTCACTTACCGTAGAATTTCTATATGGGCTTTGAGGATTATAAGGCGGCATAGGCCTGTGCTGCGGCCAGCCGGGTCCTGGACCATAGCCCGCTGGCGGCTGTTCATAACTATTAGGGTATCGGTGCGTTGGCGCTCCGCTCGCCTGGAGCAACGAGTTGAGCGTCGGCGTCGGGCCCGGGGCCTGCGGCACCGCCTGGCCCGGGAAGAAACGCGGCTGCTGCGGAGGAGCCCGCGGTTTGCCGGGAAAACCGGGTCGAGGCGCGTAGTAGCCGTCTGGCCCTTCTGGATATCTATACTGGCCATACTGGTCCGTAAGTGGCCTTTCCCCGCCTCGGTCGTGGCCGGGCGCCTCGCCACCGTCGCGTGGCTGGCCTGATTCGGTCGACATCGACGATTTGCTCTTTGTGTTCACGACGCCATCGGGCGGAACGCGCCCGACGGACTTGTCAGTGCCGTTTTGTAACAAAGCGTTCCGAGATTCACTATGCTGTTCCGATGGATTCTGCTCAACGTTCGCTTCACTACGCTGAGTCTCTGCCTGCGTTGCAGCCATGTTCGGCTGGCAACGGCCGTCCCTGCTTACACCCGCTCTACCGATCGACCGGCTCGCTTACGTTACATCGGATTCGGGCGTCGGATTGCAAAACCGCGACGCGGACACTTCCATCACTAACAAGAATATTAACTATACACAAATTGTAACGCGAAACGGACGAAATATCGTTCACCGACGCACACACATCGATCACATATCTACTCCATTGGCGTAAACGAGGTTAGGGAAAAGGTTACATATCTAGCAGGCGCTTTTGTCACGGTATAACTCAACATTTCATTACACTATCACGTTTTTAACACTACCTATACATTCACTTATGACAAAACTCATTCCCAAACACGCAATCAAGTAAAATACTTAAAAACAGAACAATAGAATCACGAAACTTCCAAAATTATTAGCGTCCGCCATTACGGACTTGAAATTCTGTGCTTGACGACGCTTCTGGCTATGTTCACTCTGGTTACAAAAAATATTTTTTTAATAAAACTTATAACCTCATGTAAACTTTAATGACTGAAATTAATTTCTAGATCATTTCAGCGTACCAATTATCTAATTATGTACCTAATGTTCACTAATTCAAGTATTTTTACCGAAAATTATCTGTGCATGTTTACATTTTTGTACTGTTGCGACCACGTAGTTACTACAGTAGTGCCAACATAAAACATGTTGTTTAGTGACAAGTTCCGCTGGCGCCAAGGCTTTCGTTGCCAAGTTCATTTTCAATTATGGAAATCATTTAATAATATTTAACAAGATCTTGACTGATATTAAAAAGCAAGAACATTGAAAAAAAATAACATATTTTTTAGGGCGTTTACATCCATTTAACAAGCAATGCATTGACAATAGCTGTAAAGATGTGATGTATCTTCTCTTAATACCAACATAGCAAAAACTGCTAGATAGGAACATAGACAAATAATAATAAAAAAATCGGTAGATATGTAATTATAATATAAAATTATGTAAATAATATGTACGTTCATACGTATGTATTTTAATATATTAAAAATTAAATGAGCTGTATTATCTCTTAGTAGAAAGAGATCTTTAAAAAATGAATGTCGAAACAGTCTAGGTTGTCCTCCTCCAATACTGTAGTGAAGTCACTTTACGGTTCTATGAATCGATAAATTTTCACTCGCTCCGCTCGTTGACTAGATTTAACATTTACTTTTCATTCTTACTGTGCGTACAATCGCGTTCCCGATTTGAATTTAAATAGTAGGAAATGTACGGTTGGTGTTTTTGTACATTCGAAAAAAACAGTTCAAAGAAGATTTATTTCATCTTATAACACAATGGCGTGTATAGTATCCGGCTGCAAAAGCAGAAAGGCAGATTTGACGCCAAATAACGAAAAAGTTTTTTTCACCAGTTAGTCGATTTTAATATGATTCAGTTAGCAGTTCAACAGCATATCACAAAACTTTACTAATGATACAATTCTATGACGATTCTTGGTTGTTTAGCCAAGTCTATATGGTGTCTAACACCTTGCATAAATGTAATAACAGGCTAAAAATTTAAATAATCAGTATTCTAGAACTTAGTAGTGTTGAGAAAGTATCGATAAACTTTTCAGTGCATAAATTGGATAAACCCATAAAAATAAAACTTTAAGATAAAAGTTTCGTGTCACAGTGTTAGTTTTCGAGCTCCTCCGAAATGGCAGGACCAATTTAATTAACTTTTATAAATTCGTTTAGTAGGTCTAGAAATAGGACGAAATTTTATAATATTAAAATCAACTTACTGGTGGATTTAAAATGTTTCATTATTTGGCGTCAAATCCGTCTTTTTGCTTTCGCAGGGGGGTACTGTACAAGCAATTGTCTAATAAAATTGAAATGAAATATATCTTCATTTAAGTGTCTTTTTCGCCAATAAATGGCGAAATGGACTGATAGAGCAAAAGCCCGTGAACGCCAGATCTTCGTTATTTTATAAAAGCTGGAAACTTGTCAGCGCATGCGCCCAACACAGGTAAGAACGATGCACTATTTATAAAGTTTGGGTTATATAGTGGCTTTGGCGGACAAACGGTACTAAAGGTGTGTAAAGTACCGATCTAAATTTATCAAATAATAAAGTGTGATTTTTTGGTATTACCTTCAGAATATTATTTAAAATCACGTCATTATTTGTCAGACACTTAACATCATGGCAACCCCTTGGCAGACACCCTTAATGTTCATGAAATTATAATTCTACTTACGTTATAGTATAAAAGCTGATTTTTATATATAATACTTGGGTAATAATTATATAATGTTTCCTTATTAGCCAGACATTTTTGATAGTTCCAACCCATAGAAATCTTAATAACTAGTCAATAGAAATGCTATCGACTATCTTTTAACACTGGGACGCATGTCGCCGGTTTTCAAATACCACTTTTTGTATTCCTGCAAACAAAATTATTCTTTTTGGCGATGACATTAAGACGACAATTCCTCAACTCGCACTTGTGTTCGATTAGACAAATGCGCTTGTATTCCTGCAAACAAAATTATTCTTTTTGCGATGACATTAAGACGACAATTCCTCAACTCGCACTTGTGTTTGACTTGACAGATGCGCGGCGACAAGGTCACGCGTCTTTGACATTTCTATTGCCTTATTTATTATTAAGATTTCTATGTTCCAACCCCTTGCCAGACAAGCATGTAGAGTAGCTGTAGAAGCGATCGCGGTACAGTTTCTGTGGGTGGGTGCGAGTGAGATGGCATGATCGATTATAATGACCTAAGCAAATATCGATACCGGAAATTTCAATTGTCGTAAAGGACATTTTGCCGAAAATGAGTTATATATATATTTGGAATCAGCGTCGCGAGCTCTATCGATTGGTATACTTAAAAAAATTCTATCTTGAAAAAAAAGCTCCTTACGACCTTGATTTTCAACAGCTATAGCTCGTTTTTTTTTACTATTTGAGGTCGTAATCCCATTTTTGCTTTGACATTTTTATACGACATTATAAAAAATATTATTTTAACATATCAAATGGTCGTAAACATGTTATTGATAAATACATACCTTTACGACGTAATCTGTGCTTTACTTTATAGATAGATTTATTTGTTTTTAGGCCGTAAAGGCCGTTAGCTATTTATTCTCTCTCCTTTACGCCCCTAATTGTATGAAAAGTCTCGCTCATAATGCCGATGCTCGAGACACGATGCCTAATCAAATCAAATCAAATCAAATAATTTATTTAGGAAGAATGTAGTACAAATATAGGTGTTAGTAATTAAACAATGGTTCAATACATTCTGCCATAACAATGACGTGCAAAAAAAAGAAAAATGTAAGGAGTCATGCGGTGGAAACTAAACATGCTTTGATTAAATTTTAACAATAATTATTATAATATTAATTTCATTCTTAAATGTCATATAATCAATAATACAGTAAAAACCTGACCCTAGCCCGAAAGGCATAAGGTGGATATGGCGATATAAGTCAGCAAACTGGGATGGGATGCGCTCATTATTTGCATCCTATCCGTGGTTGCTCATTTGCTTCTCTTCAGATGATCCCTCAACATGCGCGAATGCTATAACAGATGTGCTGCGCCAAGGTATGGAATATTTTATTCCTTTTTTCGATGCAAGCACATCTAGCAAAGCACAGCCTTGGTTTGGAGCTGAGTGTGGAAGTGCTGAAGCACGGCAACACGAGGCTTTCCTTGCCTGGGCTGATGCTCGAAACCGCAAAGCTAGCGACATACCGGATAAGAAGAGAGCCTATAACAGGGCAACCAAGTCCAGCAAACGACTTCACGGAAGGCTCCATTTGACCGTATTCGCCGCATTGGAAAAAAACTCGCTACACACCCAACGTAAAGCGTGTTGGTCCCTAGCGAAATCAGTCGAATCGAACTTCTGCCGCCCCTCACTACCTCCACTGCTGAAAACTGATGGGTCAATTGCCCTCACTGCTGAGGAGAAAGCGAATTAATTCACTGCCATCTTCGCAGAATCTTCACGCCTAGATGCTACTGGCGCTAAACCCCCTCGTCTACTAGTTTGCGAGACTTCTATGTCGGACATACGCATAATTATGTCAGACAAGAGGTTCGTAGGGTGTTGCGAAATCTAGACGTGAACAAAGCAAGTGATCCCGACGGTATTCCAGCCATAGTTCTGAAATCCTGTGCACCTGAACTGTCTCCCATATTGACGCGCCTCTTTCGCCTCTCCATGGCTTCTGGACAAGTCCCGAAATCCTGGAAGTTTGCTAATGTGCAACCAGTGCCAAAACAGAAATCAAGGACATGGGTGTTTGATCTTGAGGAAAAAAAAGCTAGCTCCAAAGATTAATCAGCCAGAAATTAACTTCCAACGATACGCTCACCGTTAGCTTTGACCTGCAAAAAGTGCTGAATACTCCTCATGGAGAGAGCATGCCGTTTATAACTGTACATTCTATGAAAGCCAAACCAAAATAGGGCATTGCTATATATGGGGAGAAAGCGATGGGAGAAGGGGTGGCAACGAAATTGCTACTTGTATTTATAAATTTCTACTAAAAGTTAATGAACGTCCTATTAGAGATGTTTTACTTTATTGCGAATCTTGCCCAGGGCAGAACAAAAATAAGATAGTTCTCACAGCTCTACACTACAAAAATAGCTTCATTAAAGAAAAAACTAGTTTGTTGATTAATTTATAATTATGTTTTTGAGTATCGCGACGATTATTTGCGATATAAATAAAGATAATAGCGTGTTGAATTTTGAATTCCTATTAGCATAACATTTTAACATTATTTTACTAAATATTTTGATAAATAAATAAAAATAATAAAAATACCTTTATTTCATTTAATTTTACCACCTATTGTACGTATTTTTAAAATAGATTTTTTTGTATTTGTTCCTTGTACCCCCCTTTGTCTCTGATTTAATTGACTTGCACTACCTATTGATGGTCAAGATTAGTCCTTTACTACCCATCTGAGTTTATCATTAGCAATGTTTCGTAGCTGTAAAGTACTTCAGTTAAAATTTTCTGGGTCGTAAAGGACTCTCATTTTCTTCATTAATAAAGTTAGATTTATTTTATTAATTGCAACGGATAGAGCTCAAAAAATTGTCTAGGGTTTCTTTTGACGTGATTAATATAGCACTTAATTTGAGAAAGATATTAGACAAAACCTTTTTTTTTTTTTGTTTTTTGGCTCTGCTGAAAAGTCGTGTTTTGTCCTTTACGACAATTGAAATTTCCGGGGTCGATATAATAAAATAAAATAATAATAATAATAAACCCTCTGGGACAGTCGTTACCTCACAATGAGCATAACGCAACACAACGTTAACGATTAGGGGGCCCATGATAGTGAGTGAGACACCCCAGAGCATCTCTGCTCTGCCGACCCCTCTCTAAACGGCTGGTTAAGGCAAGCACAGAGCTGAGACTCCTGTGGGCGCTCTTGGGTTGCCACTCCGACTGGCCAATGAAGGCAAGCTAGAGACGAGTCCCTGATCGACTCTTTGAGGAATGACGACCGCAGTATCGCCACTTACATTTAGCTCGCCACCAGTTGCTCTGCGGTTTGTGTGCTCTTTATCGATCTTTAGATATATTTTTGTTTATATCAAAAGGATCTTAAGCAGATAACCCAAAGACTTATTGCCTTTTAATTATTAAATGAGCCAAATGTAAACAATAATAAGTTATAACGTACAGAAGAAGAATAATGTACAGATGCTAAGCGTTTACAGATAGAGCAAAATGTTTACCTATTTTGGTAGGGTTCGCATAGAATGCCGCGGCGAGCCCTGTGGATGTAAGATCGATCCAGGGCTCGCCGACCCACCATCTTTCGGCGACGAGGGCACACCGCGGGGTTTTAGTGGGTATTCTGTGCCGTTTAACATCGTAGGCACGGGAGTCCCACATAGCCACTCTGCCCGTCCCCCCACGGGTGGGGTGGTATGCGTAAATGCATTTCCCCGCGAAAAAAAAAAAAAAAAAAAAAAAAAAAAAAAAAAAAGGGTTCGCATAGAATAATACAATCTAGTACAATCATAGAAATCTTAATAACTAGTCAATAGAAATGCTATCGACTATCTTTTAACACTGGGACGCATGTCGCAGTTTTTCAAATACCACTTACACATACATTTTGTATTCCTGCAAACAAAATTATTCTTTTTGTGATGACATTAAGACGACAATTCCTCAACTCGCACTTGTGTTCGACTAGACACATGCGCGGCGACAAGGTCACGCGTCTTTGACATTTCTATTGCCTTGTTATTAAGATTTCTATGAGTACAATAAAAAATGGTAGGTATGTTTTATTTTTCATACACACAGGACAAAAAACAAGTTGCCAGCCCTACGGTTGTGCACTAGCCGAGCCGATATAAACCGGTTTCGCTTCGTTCGTGACAGAGCCACTAGTGAACACGCGCACAGACGCGACAAGCTTGTAGTGATGTACTTACTTACTTATCAGAGCCCCGTTGTATTAAGCTTAGCCTCTGTATGCTATCTACTCATGAGGCTTAATATAGCATTTTAAACTGTGCCCTCATCACTGTAATACTTCTACAGTGCCTAAGGCGTCTCAAAGCCATTTATATTGCGCCGAGGAAAATGTAGGGTAGTAGTAGTACGATATTCAAATAAAACAATGCCTAATTTAAAAATTTGCTTTAATTTCATGTCTTCGTTATACAATATTTGTTAATTTTTTGCAAAAATATTGTTATCTTCACCAATGTTATTAGACCAATTGCTTATATTTGAAACATTTCGTATGGGCATCGGAATGAACACAGGATACTATCGCTACTTTATACTAACAATACAGCTTCAGTAAAATGATAAAAGGTAATAACATGCACGACGGTTTTATTTTACTATGGTTTAGCTTTAGTTTCTTTCTTCTAAATGTTCTGCAACACTTAACTTTTCACTTGGAATCATGCTAATTTTAATTGAGCGAAATTCTATAATATAAATGCCAAATATATATATCTCATTTCAATAAAATAACGTAATATAGTATTTTAATAAAAAAAATCTATAAAAGTACACATAAATTAGTTATGGCATAAAACTATTTTCTAAATAAAACAAATCTCAAATTTAACCTAATTTAAGTACAAAGATCACGGTGTTGAATTTAATAAACGTATCAAATGTGATGAACTGATGACAGATCTGGCGAATGTTAAGCTCGATTTATGCAATTAATAAAGTATTATTTAATATTTACAGGGAACGAAGTTGTGCTTTATACAATTGTCGAAAGTAATGATCGCAAATTGTACTAAAGTCTAGTCTTGTTATGTAAAAATAAGTCAAGGCAAAAACACAAACTATATTATATCTCAAAATCGCACAATTTTATTTATATTATTTGGCCGGATAATTCAGTCCCCGCCCGCGCATTCGTTGCCGTCATTCCTTCCCCCATCCCTCACGGACGACAACTGAATTGTTTGGGCGTTGATGGCAAGACAAATTGTAGATATAATATTGTTATGAACGAGGTGGGTTCACGTCAATACTGCGTAGGTAGACTGAACCTGCAATCTTTTTATCTCATGTTAGAATTGATGATACTGCGGAGCACAGCTTCTCTGTTCACATTACAATACAATATGCAGTGCTCCGCAATTAGACATTGAAATTGCGTTTACCTACAACTCCATTTGGTATGTATGATTTGAATGACTATTTTTGACAGTAGCAGCATATATTGGACGTCTAAAAATGCCAACGATTAATATGTTAGAAGCGTATTTACACAATAATAAAACCGGAATGTTTCTACACTGTCAATAGATTGGTTTAATTCTCACTTACAACAATTTCGATATGCCACTATCAATTTTATACTTTCCGTATTAATACTGCAACAGTCTGAATGTTACTTCGTTAACTTAAATTTATAACATTGAGTTTTAAGGCAATTTTTATTATTTTGTACCACGCCTTTTTAAAATATTACTAGACAATAATATTTTAGAAAGAAATGTGTTAACACCAATTTGATTGGAGCCTTAGAATTGGGTTGTTATCAGCTGAGGGATAGTAATTTTCATTTCATCATAATCAGTGTACATAAGCGACACGGCATTACACTTTATTATTTGATGTTGGTTTTAAGTTTCTTTCATCAATCCTACTTTTTACTCGTAACAATTTAACTGTGTGTGAATAATGCTTGTTTTGGTAATAACTGAATGAACATGACTTGCAGCTGAGAACAACCCTTGAAAAGTAAGGATGTAACTACCACGATTCCAAAATTCAAAACTACTATGACAACCCGTCAGTCTTGCCTTGAAATTAATAAGGAATTTCATATCTTTAAATTAAGTAGAAATTAGCATTGACACTCGGTAGTTCTGACACACAAATCGCCGGCAGTTAACATCCCTACTTAAGGCGAGCGACGAAACAGCATTCTCATACACTTCAAATGACTTGCACGACAGTGTTGTAGAATGTTGTCATTCAGCCCTAGGCGTTAAAACACTGTACAAATATAGTCACAATTAATGCTACAATCAGGAAGAACCGAATTCGTCCATCCACGAGAGGTACTTCTGTATATCACCCTTGGATACGGACTTGTTGCACTTGGAGATGGCCTCCGTGAAGTCTTGCTTGGTGACGGGCAGGTCGAGCTCCTCCTTGGCAAGTTGTTTGATCTGCTCCGGTTTGAGGCCGGCGATCTTGCGTCGCATTGACATCATTGATGCGTCTCTGAAAGAAAACAAATTGTTTATTGTTTTATTGTTGATTAAAGTCGTCCGTATTTTCACCACTTTGTGATGATTTCTTATTCGTAAAGACAATATATACGAACATTTATAAAAGCGAGAGGGTTGACATTAATCACCAAAATGAGACATCTTTACAGTGGGCAAGGAATGTAATGGAGTTCTTATAATAGCGTTCCTTGTTAACTCTAGGCACTGATAAATCATGGTCGCTAGAAGCACTTTATACGCCAAATTTGTTCGTTTTCTTGATTACCTACCCCTATCGCCTACAGTCATCTTATAATTATGAACCTTAGATCCTGCATCTAATATCATCCTCAAATCGAGTATTCACGCTACTGTATTTCGATTTGATAGTAACATACTACACACTAGCACAGTAAAAATAATGAGCAACTAAGTAAAAAAAAAACTGCCAACCTGCAGACATTAGTGATATCAGCTCCTGAGTAGCCATCTAGTTTCTTGGCGATGGCTCTGAGGTCCACCTCGGCGTCCACCTTGACTTCGCGGAGGTTGATCTGCAGCAGCACCTCCCGCCCCTCCTGCGTGGGCAGCGGGATGTAAATGCGCTTCTCCAACCGCCGCCGGAGCGCCTCGTCGATGTCCCAGGGGAAATTCGTTGCTGCTAGTACCATTACCACCTAAAATATAAGATGCAAATTATACAAGGAGTGCTAGATTAGCATTTATACCACCACTCACCATCATCTTCAGATATTTGAGCTTCTAAGATTTTTTGTATGATAGTGTCTGGGTTTATATGGCTGTGGGAAAAAATTTTACTTCATTTACTTCATTTCCGTACATTCAGTGGGACCTTTGTAGTGGTGATGTGTATTATATTTACTTATACCAATGGCAGGCAATGTGATTTTGCCTGAACAAACAAGTGTAGTGGATGGTATGTTCAGTGCTATGATGCATTTTCAAGTTTTTCATAAAGACTGCCATTTTTTTTAACAGTACGTCTTTTTAGTACTTTAGGAGTTAGGCGGCAGGAAAAAAGGTTGAGAATTCATTTTCACAATCTTAACGTACGAGCACGAGGATCGGATTTCGTGGGAATTTCTTAGATTAAATACTTAATAAAAAGCAGATTTTGTAATGAGCATGACTTACCTTGGAAGGTTCATCATTAGCGGATCCCAGTCCATCCATCTGCACCAGCAGCTCCGACTTGACTCGCCGCGACGCTTCGTGCTCGGAGTCAGACCCTCGGCGGGAGCACAGAGAGTCGATCTCGTCGATGAAGATGGTGCTGGGTGCGTAGAACCGCGCCTGGAAATTATACATGTTGTGTTAGGCTTTCAAATGTCGATTCGAAAATGGCAATTTGGCACATATTATATGAATTTTATTCTTAATATTCAAAAACTTGCTCAACAAAACTTGGACGGATAGAACACCTTGTCGTCTGATCAGACAATGTTGACAGTGGCAAATAGTAGTGGCAAATTGGCCAGAGGCTTTGTGTGGGTTCGGAATTAGGGTTCTGAACCGGAAAAATCTTAGTACCCGAATTACCAGGAGTGCCCGGTACTTTTATTATTATGCTAGAACCGGAAAATAAAAATGGATGCCCGTTACTTTCTGGACTCGGTATCGTCAACATGAGATTTTAATTTTTAACGTAATATAGTTCTATTGTTCAAGAAAAAAATAAAATAAAATCTTTGATTTTTTTTCTAGGTACCTACATAAATATATATCTACCTATAACTATACCTACCTACATATAAATTGGGGATGATTTATTTTTGTCGTCTACGAAAAATTCATCATAATCTTTAGAAATATACAAAATTTGCTCGTTGAGAGTGGCCCGACAAGAACTTAGCTGGTTTTTCTTTTCAATATTGTCTATTGTTTAACATTTTAAGCGCCATTTCACACTGACTCAACCATCTATGTCTAGTTTTTATTCACTGCCGATGCAATTTATTAAGTACCGAAAGCATCGAAAGTAGGTAATCCTGTTTAACTTATATAGACAACGGAGGAGTTTACTATCAAATGGTTCCAGAAACAAAAAAATCATTTGCATACATTTTGGCTTATAATCAGAGCGACATCTGGTGGCTAAGTTTGATTCTCGACTAAACAGAATCACTTATTTCGTCGTCTCATCACCTGAGCGACAACTGGTGGCTGAGCTTACAATAATCTCGTCCATTCGATAAGGTCAAACGTGTTAACGCTCATGTACTGTCTGTGGACTCACTAAAGTCGCCGCCAGATAAGAAAGATCCGACTTGTACCAAGAAGTCAATAAAATTACGATAGTGATCGCCGGTCATTCAAAACTGTCGCTAATCTGCTATAATACTGCATCGATAGAGTTTCAAATACCGGTTTACGAAACACCTCTTATCGCAAGGTATGTAAGTAAGAAATACGTAAATTGGTAGACGGGTGTGAATGACTTTTATATTTTTCTTATCTAGCGGGGACTATAGACTACGTGACTCGGACCAGTTAATCGCCAGCGTACTCTTGTAGTAATTATAATTACCATTTCAAACAGCAACCGGACTAGTTTCTCTGACTCGCCCCTGTACTTGGAGGTGAGCGTGGAGGACGACACGTTGAAGAAGGTGGTGCCGCACTCCGTGGCCACGGCCTTCGCCAGCATGGTCTTGCCGGTGCCGGGCGGACCCACCATCAGCACGCCCTTCCATGGCCTTCTGATGCCCTGCAATTATACATCAATGTTTCTTTAGTATTTGTAATAATTTAATAAATTATAGTATTTAGTAGTCGGCTTATAGTTTACGCATTTAGCTAAATATCGATAAAAATAAGAATATCGCGAACCTTTTTTTAGACTTGTTGCCTTTAACTTTCGGACGTCAGACCTGTTACGATGTGACGATTCGTACCACATGGACGTTTCCTTTAGACTAGACACTAGGACTAAGCCAGTTGGTAGTCAATGAGGGTTGTCAGAAATGAGACGCCCACTACGCGGCAGCAATGAGATGGGTGGTCTAGAAACCTGATATCAGATCACCTATTTTTTTTTTATACATGCAGGGCACATACGCGAAGCGCGGTTTATTGGTCATTACTAGTAGAGAGACCTCATGCCAAAGTGGCGACACCTGTTGTCGAAAATTATCGCAAAAATCAAATTCATTAAGTATT
This sequence comes from Hypena proboscidalis, assembly GCA_905147285.1. Lineage (NCBI taxonomy): Eukaryota > Metazoa > Arthropoda > Insecta > Lepidoptera > Erebidae > Hypena > Hypena proboscidalis. The sequence continues at coordinate 8,901,002 of LR990147.1, forward strand.
AAATTATAAGTCATTAAATTCAAAAACATTACTCACTTTAAAGAAGTCGGGCATCCACATGGGCAAGACTACGGCCTCCTCCAGCAACCGCTTTGCCTCCGCGAGGTCCGCGATGTCATCCCATCGGATGTTGGGGTTCTTTTGTACTATGTCCCGTTCTGAAATATACATTATACATCATATAAATTAATAAAAGCAATCATTGGATTAAGGAATAATAAAGAAAATGACAATTTTTTAATTGTGGTATTGGGTAGAATTGTTTAATTAGTTTAGGCTTAGGCTGTGTTTTTTAATTGATTTTTCTGCCATTAATATATTTTCGAGAAGTCAATTGTAGTAAGTTAATTCGATGGAAGTTCTTTCTTTATAAAAAGGTATAACCTCCATCATGTATAGAACTGGATCTTAAATGATCCGTCGCGAAGATTTGTAATCGTACGTTTGTAATGGAACGTCCTACCCCCGTATAATGAAAACCTTGTCTCGAAGCAGTCTCGATTGTTGTAGGTGACCTAGTTCAATAAACAGTTATTATATTGGCGGGATCCGTAGTTCCAACGAATTGTTATGTAAATATATTCATTGAACGTTTGCTCCGCCATTCATGACAACGCCGCCAAGCGATTTACCTTCGTTTGAGTATAATCAATACTTATCTACAAATACTGTATATTTTATTTATTTACATACGTGAAGCGAGTTTTTTTTTATACTACTCTTGCATCAATCGAAAATGTAGTCCACCTGATGGTAAGTGGAGAACAGCCCACGGACATTAACAATCCGCAAAAGCAGATTGTAGATGCGTCGCTGCAGCTGAGGACTTCAGTGTTTTGCCTCATAAGCAGTAATTTCAGGGCCTTACTGTGTTTTTCAATTGAAGAAATTTATAACTTTTTTGTATACCAACTGTGATGATATACAAGCGCTCCTTAGACTGTAGCTTGGCTTAACCTGCCAGGAGGTAAGCAACTGGCAACGCAGCGCAAGCGTTGATGAGCCTTTAAAAACCTATTAGCAATCTTTTATAAGAACCCGATGCTGTAGTCTCATGGAAATATCCTGACCCTGGATAGAGCTTTTGGTTGAGGCCTGCGCTAAAGATGTACGATAGAATGTGGTCATAGGCATTATGCTAATGAGTTTCTCAGGACACAGTTACTGCCAAGGCGGAACCAACTTTTAAGGGGGTTAACAATCAAATTCTAGTTATTTTATTGCAAAAAAAATAATTATCTATACTTCAGCCAACGAAACGAGATAATTTTCATGATTTACAATTATAAACCCAATTTGCAGGTCGTAAAGTTTCATTTCTATTGCAATTGACAGTGTTTAGGACATTTTTGACAGTTTTTATTATACGAAAATCAACTTAAATTACAAAGCAATAGAATTTATATTCGTGTGATTTGTAATAACATAAATTTATCTTGTTTCGTAGGCTTTGTTATAGTGTTGTCCTAGTCCCAAGCTAACTTATCCTTTATAGATGCATCAATGTATACTGCTTTACTCACCAAGCATATCAACGAGATCGCCGTCAGCGGCTGACGGAGGCTCGAACCTCCTCTCCTCCTCTTTGTGCCTCTCTTCGTCCGTGTCACCATTGTTGTTGTCTCTGTCTTGCTTGTCTTTGCCGCCGTTGCCGTGGTCCTTATTGCTTGTGTCCTTTGTTTTTGCTGTAAGGCAGATGAATCTCAAGATTAAATATGCTCTTGGTACAATAACACTAAAAAATCTTTTACATGTGCGTCTTTTAACAATGAGAAACGAAACCTGTAGTTTCTTAACATAACCTTGCGCCAATATTACCTAGAAGGGTGGGGCAGAAGTGTATAACACCTGTAAATCCCGTGTGAAAGGGGGTAAAAGGGGTGAGTTTCTTTTTATCAAAATTAAATGCAATTTAATAATACCACATTTGAAAGCTAGTTTTAGGTATTAATTAGAATGTTTGTTTTAAGAGGTAGGTATTGATTGTGGTTTTGTGTTTGACAATCATAACCTTCGTATTCTAACCATAGGATAGTAATTATTGATTGATCAGGATTAGTAGAGGACCTACGGCATCACCACTAGTTCTCAGCTACCAACAAGTTGGTCAAAGCAGTCATAACAGTTCCTATAGATACGTGATAAAGCTCGCGTAAACAATAAAATACAATTTTACGTCCCAGTCTCAGCTGCGAAGTACGTGCAACCCACATAACACGTCTTTTGTAAGTACAATGTTTTTGCCGGATTATCGTAACGTTGACGCCATGTTTAATTTTTTATCGAGCTTCGGCGAAGCACGTTCGTGTTTGCAAGTACTATTGGGGTCGACTATCGGCACGTCGATATAATAACCGTAGAATTATAATAAATTGTATTAGCAATAGCTAAGAGGTTTTCATTGAGATTAGAAAATCATTTCGGAGTTGACAAGGACGTACCTAAACAAGGTTTTATTTTTTTAACGGCACAGTTTTTTTTTCATGTGTTTGTTTAACCAGCTCCGACGGTTAGTGGTGATTAAAACAAGGATTTTGCAGCCGAAGACTAATTGAATTCTACTCCAGTAATGCCATTCAGATGAGAATAGTGCGTAGTACCTTTAAAGATACGCGATGTATCGAATTAAAATCAAATAAGAAGGATCATAACACGTGATATTGTATAATTTCTGTATACCTCCCACGTGATTTTATGCATGTATAATTCACATCAAGTCTGATTAAGAAAGATGTCTTATTGCGTCCATTACATAACGTTTCCCATGTAAAACAGTACATTAGAATATAGTTTTCATACATAATACATTGCACCTTGCGTTGATAAATTCAAGATGTTATCTACCGGCTATAGCAACGCGCCCGCATCTCGATATGTACTATTATATACACACGGTTACCGATTAACCTATACATTTTGAGTATAAGCTGCTGGCTTAGCATACGAACATGACATAAGTCATGCATGAGAGATGGCTGAGAGTTTTTATCTCACGTTTAACTCATGCGCACAACGACCGTCACGTTTTCTATCTCACTTGTTATAACGTCAAAAGTAGAGACAACAAGTGCACTCCGACCTTCATCGAACCCATTTACCGAATTTTGACAAATAATATCGAGTTAATATGAGATATTACTCGTCGTCACTATTGTGCGACGAGATGATATGAGATAATTATCGAAGTTAATATTTTATTAAAAGCGATGTAAAACATTTATTTTGTAAATTGTGCGATCAAAAAACGTTCGTTCAGCGTTAAAGTTTCTTTATTAACTCATTAAATTTGATTTGTATAACCTCATTTCATGTTATTTCAAATATTGTTAAGTAAAGGCAATCTGTGTGTACATTTTTTAATTTTTTAATTTTTATATTTTTGTAGTATAAAATAGTTTTTGTTATTAGTATATAAATATTTGTTCTGTTCTGAAACCCTTATACAGGGTTATTGGGTAAGTCGACCTAGATCCGTTAAGAGGTGGTAGTTCCCATCATTTCTGACTGATCTGACTATGAAACACCCCACCCTAAACCTAACCGTTTTCGAGATATTGGACTTAGAAGGTTTTTTTAAAAAATATCCCGATTTCTTAACTATAGCCTATTTTTTTTGTATCCTATGCCTTTTATTTTTTTTTAATTCTGATTTTTGTGTGCCAGATAAGTTTGTTTATAATTCTCAACCCAAAAAGTGCAAGTATCTGAACCAATGGGATCGTAGTAGACGATTGATACCGTAAAAAAGTAATTAATTTGAAAAAAAAAAATTGTTTCTTTTAGTAATATTTAAAAAAAAATCTATGGCGTTAGTTCTGCAGATGTTTTAAATAATATCTACGTTCCATTAGCTATCCAACAAGGTATCACAAGCTAGGGTCTTATCACAATTTATAGAAAAAAAATCGATAAAAGGCTCTCAGGTAGCAGTACAAATTTGGGTTCTTTGGTCCTATTGTTCTTCCACGGAGCTTTGGTGCGTGCGAGCGGGACAAACTGACCAGGTGCAAGCGAGATAAAATAATCCCGGCCAATTTGTTGTTATTGTTTCGTTTTAGTCTGCTTCCGTGATTCGTCCGTAGTAGATGCGATATTTAGTGCTCTTCATTTCTTACCCGACTTGGCTTGTATTTCTGGACTGTTTCCTACAAATTGTGACTGTGCTTGTTAACTGGACTTTGAATTGTGCTTCTGAATTGGAACTGTTGAAGATGGCAACCTTCACGAACGAGGAATACGCGGATATTCTACTTTGTTATGGGTACTGCAATGGTGTTTCTGCACGAGCTCGTGACGAATACATTGCACGTTATCCCGGCCGCCGAATACCGGATGTCACTGTCTTTGACGGCGCTTACCGGCGACTCAGAGAGACTGGCTCTGTTTTAAGGCGTCGAGCAGACCTAGGCCGACCACGGATCATTGTTGATGATGAAGATGAAGATAATCAAATAGTTCAACGGTTTAGAGCGGATCCAACTACTTCAACTAATGCTGTTGCCCGAGAACTTGGACTCTCGCAGTGGAAAGTGTGGTTTACGGTGAATACTGCAGGCCTCTACCCCTATCACTACACGCCAGTACATGTTATCGAAGAGGGAGATCCAGTGAGGAGGTTAGACTTTTGTAGATTTATGCTTCATGGAGATTTAGAAGACCCAGCATTTTTAAAACAAATCTTGTGGACAGATGAATCAAAATTTGATAAAGATGGAATTACAAATTACCACAACGCTCATTATTGGGCCCCAAAAGCGCAAAAAAATCCTAACCAGAAGAGGACAAAAGCCGCACAAAGAAGATTTAGTTTAAATGTCTGGATGGGAATCATAGCAAACAAATTAATTGGGCCCTTCTTTCTACCTGATAATTTAAACGGAGAATTTTACAAACATTTTCTAAGAGAAGAGTTACCAAATTTATTAGAGGATTTACCCCTAAATCTGATTAGAAACATGAAGTTCCAACACGACGGTTGCCCTGCACATTACAGAAGAGGGGTCAGGGAATGGCTAGACAACGAGTATCCTAATAGGTGGATCGGAAGAGGTGGACCCATACCGTGGCCAGCAAGAAGTCCTGACCTGACTCCCATGGATTTTTATGTGTGGGGACACATGAAGACATTAGTCTACAATGAGAATAATCCAATTGAAACTATTGACATACTAAGACAGAAGATTATTGAGGCTGCTGACGAAATTCGAAGAGACTTAACGACTGTAGTAGTTAAAAGCGGACTAAGACACCGAATGAGAGTGTGTGTGCGAAACAGAGGCGGCCATGTAGAACAAGATTTATAAATTTAAATAAATGTTGTTTAATAATTATTTGTATTGTTTTATTTCGTTTCCTGGCCCAAAAGAGAAGTTTAATCTTAAGTACCATTGTTTTTTTTTTACTACCTGGGAGCCTTTTATCGATTTTTTTTCTATGAATTGTGATAAGACCCTAGCTTGTGATACCTTGTTGGATAGCTAATGGAACGTAGATATTATTTAAAACATCTGCAGAACTAACGCCATAGATTTTTTTTTAAATATTACTAAAAGAAACAATTTTTTTTTTCAAATTAATTACTTTTTTACGGTATCAATCGTCTACTACGATCCCATCGGTTCAGATACTTGCACTTTTTGGGTTGAGAATTATAAACAAACTTATCTGGCACACAAAAATCAGAATTAAAAAAAAATAAAAGGCATAGGATACAAAAAAAATAGGCTATAGTTAAGAAATCGGGATATTTTTTAAAAAAACCTTCTAAGTCCAATATCTCGAAAACGGTTAGGTTTAGGGTGGGGTGTTTCATAGTCAGATCAGTCAGAAATAATGGGAACTACCACCTCTTAACGGATCTAGGTCGACTTACCCAATAACCCTGTATATACAGTAGTATACACACGATACACACATTGTTTTTACTCTTTTATTTTCTGCTTGAAGTGTAAGATATTGCAACCTTATACCTATACTATGGATTTATTTATAATAATTTAATTGCATTTCTATATTTAAGTTTATTTTCTCTTTATAACCATATTTTGCTATAATGTTGTTTTGGTTGCTATAACTTACACATAGAATTATTGTCAAAAAACAAACAAATATTGTATGAATTATTTGAAAAGATGGTGCACATGAGTTTCTCACCAGCTCTTCTCATGATGCAATACCCATCGGAGCTGGTACTTGGATTGATTTTAATTCAATTCTCTAAGTTGAATTAAAGTCAATCTAAGCTCCGGTGTCAAATCATTTTATTACAATAAGTATTATAATTTAGTTAGCTAAGTTTTATTTTAATTTTATATTTTTTGTGTTTTGATGTTTGTTTTGACGTGTTCAAGCGCCCCTTGGGGCCCATGGAAATAAATGATTTGATTTGATTTGTTTTGATTTGAAAGGATAATAGGTTATTGAACTTATTCTAATCGACATAAATAACACGCCGACAGCACGCTCAATCTTAATTATTCAATCACTTTGTCCTAAAATATTATTATTTTGACTTCAAGCATGTTTGGGCGGTATATTAGTAGTACACAGTAGCCTGCTACACGCTCAATCTAACTTGCTACTTGCTAACAATGTAAATTAAAAAAATACGAAAGTAAAAGTTTTATTTTATTATTGTGAAAATAAATCATGATCATTAAATATAAAATAAAATAAGTATTTTCGTCATCTTAAGTGTGTTATTGCCACAGCGGACGGAGCGAACCCGTATGTTGTTGTCGTTCGTAGTGCAAACCTTTCTGCGAGGCGTTGATAGTAAATAAATAAATAATACTAGTCTTGCCTATGCATGCATAAATGTGTTTACGCACATCCGGGCCGAGCCCGCTATCTCAATAGAGAATTTATATTCGATTTAAATATTACTTGCCCTGTATTTTTTTTAGAATGAATGCTTTAAAATGATTTCTATATAATTGATTTTAGCTTGTAACGTACTTTTTATTAAATAAACTGTGGCGGCGCGGCGCGCGGTGAGTCTGCTGCGCGAGTACCATGTTCGTAAATCATCGGCTAGTTTCGGCGACGTTCGATTTTCCTGCGCACACGACGGCCGGCAGTCTATTGTTCGCCACCGTGCCGAGCACCCTCGCGCCGCTTTACTTGATGCGCTCTAATCAGCTGTTACAATTATCGTAATATTACTATTGTATTTTATTTAAATTGCAATAGACAGTTGTATTAAGTACTTCGTTTCATTGTTACTGGCCCATACACCTCTACATAACAATAACTAATAGGTACGTAAAATGAGCCGAAAGTTGAACACGTATCACGTATATGTATGAAAAAATACAAGAAAATTTCATTTAAATGAAGTATCTCAAATCAGTAAATCTTACAACGACCGCCTGCATTTATAATTTTGTTTTCAAAACGTCAACATTTAATGAGATAATATGAGTGAATTTACCGTTACATATAAGTTTGTTCTAAGTAATGTAATTTGTTGTCACATGCCTATAAAATTTGAATATTATTTTCTTTTATGTTTTAAATTATTTAATGGTAAGTGTTACTTTTTCTAATAAGTAAATTAGCGTAAACCATCATTTAAATTATGACGGATAAAAATATATCGTGCGCAAATACAGTTTCATTTTTGAAAAAGGAGTAAAAACATGCTACAGTACTTTTGAATTATTTTATCACTTTAAGTCAAAAAGGTTTACATTTTATGTTATTCGTAACAACCTGTGAAAATTATACTTTTGAACGATACCGATAACCGTACCGGTTGGCAAAATAATATTCTGCTAAGGTCCGAATTGCTTACAATATCGCAATTAGTGCTTCTCACACGGCAGCTATAATGCATATTAATGTATGTCAAATTTCCCTTGGAAACACCACCGTGTCCACCAACCGTTATGTGTTTAAAACTAAAGTGCGTGATCATCTCTTCAATGAATTGGCAGAATTAAGTCAAACGTAGTTTACTTCGTTATAATATATAATATATATTATTATATAATATTTATAAATATTTATGTATGATTATATTTGTGTATATTAGAATCGTATATATAAATCCATATATTATTTATATATTCTAAATAGTTTATTTTAAGTTTTTTGTAGTGTACTAATTTTTATGATGTATTTAATTAAATAATTGTAATTGGTTTGTTTCTAACCTACTCTCAGCTCTTGCACCTACCACTTGTCGTCTCTGCATCACCTAAAGGTTGACTGGTAGATAATGCCTACGGCATTAAGTCCACCCATGTACCATTTTGTGCATAAAGTTTTTAAATAAAATAAAAATAAATAAATAAAATACGAAGATTAAACATAATAATATACATTTTAGCTGTAAACTTCTACGTAAAGATGTAATGAAATGTATAGAGATTCAAATATACATTTATACATCATAGCTAGACCACATTAAGAACAATGTAGAGATAAACGCGGGTATCATGCTATCTCTTTCATGTTATGAGAGATACATGATAAAACCGCGACAAAACCCATCTCACGCTCGTATGCTAAGCCAGCTGGTCTCGCATGGCACGTGAAGCCTATAGAGTAAGATCCCAGAGCTGACAGACATAACTTATTTTCACACGGATGAAACCTGAAGTTTTCAGTAGCGTCTCGTGTGCCTTGAACACCTACGCGCTTTGTGTAACTTACCGAGTGACACCTGGGCAGGTACCAGGTGAGAAAGGTAACTAAGAATAAGAGTTATTTAACTTAAATTCACATGGCTGATTTTTACATAATTGTAAAATTTATTTATTTTTTGGGTAGCTTAAAAGCGTCTGGCAAAAGCTCTGGTCCATCAAAAGTGTCTGGCACTTATGATATCACTTTAAAATAATATTCTACATGACATTATGTAAAAATCAGCCATGTGAATTTAAGTTAAATAACTCTTATTTTTAGTTACCTTTCTCACCTGGTACCTGCCCAGGTGTCACTCGGCAAGTTACACAAAGCGCGTAGGTATTCAAGGCGCACAAGACGCTACTGAAAACTTCAGGTTTCATCCGTGTGAAAATAAGTTATGTCTATCAGCTCTGGGATCTTGGACTACTATAATCGCAAGGCCATCTTATACTGGAATTGTATAGGTTCATGTGTAGTACTATGTACTACAAACACTTGTTGTTCGGCCTTCGGTTTGTACTTCCTTTACACGATTACGTGCAAAAAATTTACGAGAAGTCGACAGACTATAGATAATTCTGCTAATTGAATTATTTGATAATGTTATGAGCATGGATTTCGTACTCTAAATGTAAGGTAACAATTTCAAAATCGATTCAAGAAAGGGACGAATCTATACATTGAACGAGCCATTTGAATCGAGTTGATTTGATATGTTTGATATAAACTGACGCGCTACAGGAAATAATACAACCACAATGCTATAATATATTTTTTATGATTCCCTTTACCAATAATGCGGTTACAACAGGTTTATTTATATTTAATCCGATCCACCGCAAACCACGGGTTGAATTATGAAACTATCATCTCTGAACCATTTCTGCGGTTAATTTGCGCAAAACATCATCAGATATCATTTAATTCTGTCTATTTACTACCTGCAACTGTGAATACATGGGTTCATTTCGAATAATATTTAACATTGATAACATATACTTTTTTTATTACTGTTAAATTCTATTTCTATGTAGACGTCTGTTGAGACTTAAAAATTAAAGACATGGAAATCCCCTGCATCGCGGTAGACTGTCAGTGGCATAGTGGTATTTATAATGCTACTACTACTAGTAGTTCTTGTAATCCTTCTAAAATGCATACAAGTAATGTGGTAAGGGTCTTAGTGGCAGCAGGTCGCGTATTGATATATCTGAGAACAGTCGGAACGGTGCACTCTAGACCGGCAAATGGTGGTCTCGGTTCTATGCGATCATCCATCACCCAGTAGAAGCATGATCCCAATATAATAATGATGAGCCCAATATAATATAGGTACTCCACCCTCATATACACCACTAGTCTATGGTTATGGACTAGTATTTTAAGCGCTCAAAAATAACCCTGGCTTTTGTTATATGTAGGATAACGCCAGTTGGAAAGACATTCTGACTGCTAATGTATCCACAGCTGTGTTAACTTTATCAGGACAGCATAAAATCTAGTAGCAATCTTTTCTGAGAAGTGCGTTCAATATGCAGATGACCTAATCGATTTGCAAGCTTCGTCGGCGAAGGCAAATTAATTGCATTGTAGATAATTCGATACGCGCCTTGTGTTCAAGCGAAGCGAATATAGTGAAATCAACTACAGTTTCCTATAAAAAAGGTATTGACATGTAATTGGCTAACAATCTTAGTTAAGAACTAAGATTGTTAGCCATGAGTTCTTTAACGGACGTTTTGAACAAGTTCGCAGCTGATCATAGGTGGTATGTGCAGACCATAGCGATCTATAGATAGATAGATAGATAATTCTCTATTGTACACAAAGAAGAAATACATAATTGTGATACAGAGTCTAATTGAAACATGTACAATGGGCGGAGAGACATTCAGAGTCCTTCAAAATTTCTTTATGGCCTCTATTCTATCGATCTACAATAAAATCCATGCTAATGCTTTGTTAAATGTACACTTACCACTTTGCGCTTTATTGGGTGCAATTTTGGGGTTTCTGACGTCTGAAGTCTTTCGATGGGATGTGGTTGCGTTCCGAGGGCCTGGTTTCTTGTTTTCGTTTCTAGAGTTGGCAGTCCTGGGGTTCGCTCGCGCTGATTTCATGGCTGGTGGTCCTCTGTTGATAGAAAAATAACGATATGTTCAGATCATTGTTCTTATAGCCTTGTTGACACGTCTTTCAGTTGTCTTAGTGGTCCATAAAATACGTCCAAGTGTACAATACTAATATTATTACGAGGACTGTATTTTTCGGACAAAGGACAATTTAAAACCTTTTAAGAAGAAATACTGAAACATTAGTCACGGTCATCTAGCCCGAGCGGAATCAATGCAGGTATTATGTTAACCATCATAACGGATGCGATAATGCAGTAGACATCACTCATCCTTCAATGATTGATGGCTAGCTATTTACAGGTAAATGTTCAACAATGTGGTTAATTAAGGCTGCCAGGTCAATTGCATCAAGATTCCCTTTATGGTAACTTTATTCACACACACACACACACACACACACACACACACACACACACACACACACACACACTCATTCAGTTATAAATTTTAAAGGAAAAGATGCCAATGCAAACTGACTTTGACATAGCTGATCTTGATGAAAATTGGTATAGAAATACATAGGTATAAGCCATTTTTATTTTTATATAAGCTATTTGTTATTGGCATAGAGTGGAAACCACGGTCGCGGTCGGTATGTCTGAATCCTTCTAGAGACGGAATAAAAAGAAGTCGGACGTTATACGGATACTTGAATTTCTCTACCGTTTGCGTTGCGATTGCTTGTTTGTCAACTTTGAATACACTTCTACGAATTCCCGCGTAAAAATACTTTAAAGAAAAGGGGCATAGGCAAGGAGCGTACTTTTTTGTGACGTCAATACAAGAATTGTTTGTTCTTAAAATAAAAACTAGAAAATATGGCACTGGCTGACATTACAGAGGATAGGTATGATGGGTGTTGTTGGTTCGATTCCAAGACAAGTTATTAAAGGATCTACAAAAAATGTTTTGTGCCTGGTTATGCCTGTATATGGATGTGTTTACCCGACTGTATCATTCAATAGTGTAATTGCTACTCACGCTCCATCTCATGTAAAATGCCGAAAACATTTGATTTTTAATAATCCTCAAGATAAACGACGATAATAAATGCGAATATAAGCGAGGCATATTACATAACAGCAATCATTTTGCTACCGCAAACCGCAATCATCATTACAACTTGTATTACTTATACACTATCTCCTGAGACAGACAAAGGCTTGTTTCCCAACAGATACAACAAAGAACTGACTGATTGAACAGACGTACATTTATTGTCCCTAGCAATTGATATCGACTAAAACTTACTTCACAACGTCATTTAAACGATCTATGAAGTAACCGTGTGTAGTCTACCTGATGGTCAGTGGCAACTACAGTCCCAGTTTATGAAATAAAACGTAATAAGGAGGATTGCCGACTAATCAGACCGACATTATGTTTGTGAAGCTAAATAAACCATGGACCATTTTATGACTTGTCCTACGTGCCTTACCTAACACCAGTACGATGGCAAGCGATGTTCAAGTAGCGGCATACTGGGCTCACAAAATTTGACCAGACTAAGGGCTCTCATCCACGACCGAGTTTTTAAAGGATCAATAGTCGGGACAGCTGTCATTTTTATACTATCCTGTAAGAAATCAGTAATTATTAGCGATAGCCCTAAGGCATCGACTCGATAGAAAAGGCCAATTAACAATTCACAAAAGCAGATTGTAGATGTGTAGACCTAATCTCACCACCAAACAGGAGGTTGAAAGTGAGACGGTGGTGCTGCCCAACTCGAGCTGGTTCACGAAAACTCTACAGTCTACCCGGCATATATATATATATATATATAAATATCCGTTCTATGTAAAGGTTGATCCAGTACGAAATTAAAAGAAATGTTGATCCACCTTTTTGCAGTGTATAATTCGCTCTTTACAAATATAACCGATATACTTTGATCTGAAGTTGATATGGAGGGGTTGTTCGAGGATCTGCATCGGTCTCTTTTCAACATACTTGCCATCAAAAAATACATTAACAACATGTTTTCGTTGATCCGTAACGGTCGCAAAAATTATACCAATGAGTCAAATGTGGATCCTTTTATATTCATGCTCATGCGCAATCTTACTAACTAACGTTGATCCGAGGGCAGTGATAGTTCCTAATTATTGAATGGGTAGTAAGTATATTTGGTATGTGATATTTTTTTTACTACCTGTTAATAATTATAATCTGTGACTGACTGATTATAAATGTTATGAAGATTTTTTTTAAGTTATGGTACCTGCATAATACCAGAGAACATACGAGCGGAGCGAGTGATGCTTTGTCTATGCATAATACATTAATAAATATATTAAGTAAATATTTTTTTATTTTCTGGCTAAATAAAATGTTTTTTATATATTATTATGTTAGAATTGTCGATTAGGTACCTATAAACAAACCGTTACTTGACTTATGTTTTTTTGTTAAACATAATAATGTCTTTTTTATTTTCTAAATGTTAGTAATATCTAACGGATTAAAGATGTTACATAATTAAAACAATTATGATTGTTAAAAATTGTTTTTTTCTACATGTCATCTAAACTTAATTTTAATAATATCCGATCCTTTATGCCTTTCAATTATCACTTTAATTAATGTATGTATCACTACTGGGTGCGCCAAAGTTCACCTAAAGTTTCAATGCCGATAATTGGAAATCTGAAAATGTTCTTTCTAACATTCTTCATCCTAGCAATTAGGTACAATTCCTAACAACTCTGCCACAAATTTTCATAATCGAAACATTTAACTTCCTAATGTCGGAAGCAATAAACATCTTTTACACTATTATTCAATGTCATATCTTTTTTGTTTAGGTTTCTTTTAATTAATAATAATCAGTATTGTATACATTAATTTTACGTAACTTTTACACATAACATGTAGATATAACATATAAGACTAATAGTACCATGGTACAAGTACTTCTTCTTCTTCTTACGTGTCAATGGCATTTTGTTTTCTCATTTTTTATTTAATTTTTTTTTGCCCAGTAGGAAGCAACTTCTACGCCTTTGCTTGTGGCTTGCATTAGGTCTTCACGGGTACACGTAGAGGCCGACAGTGGGCACAAAAGCAGATGAGCCATGTTTTGAATAGGGAATCCACAATCGCACGAGGTATTATTGGAGTTTGTGATTCCCCATTTGGCCAGATTCTCCCTGCAGCGACCAACTTGAGTCCGAAGGCGGTTTAAAGACTTCCAGATCGGCCACTGTAGCCTACTTCCAAGTGGCAAGTGCTCAGCTAGCTCAGGAAAATCAGCGGGTGCTGGTAGCCTAGTCTTCCACATCTCGAGGCGTACGTGAGCTGGACTTTGGTCTGAAGAGTTCGCATATCTCAAGAAGCTCCTGCGACTTTTCAAGCGAGCTGGTGGGAGATGGTGGTCATACAGAGGATGTCGTCTGTCACTAATTTGTTTTAGCTTCTCAGTATGACACTAAGCTTCACGGCGTGCAGAAGGTGGCGCAATGCCCGCCAACGGCTATATCATATTGATAGGCGTGGGTTAGAAGCAGCCGGTGATGGCCCTGCAGGTAACATTCAGTGCCACATCTACCTCTTTGGCGTGAGCTGAACGATGCCACACCGGACATGCGAACTCCCCTGCCGAAAAACCACAACTACAAGTACTTACTTAGTTAAATATATGTTTTCATATACACATTTCAATGAAATTAGTTTAGTATTTATATCTTTATATTTTTTTATTTAAACTAGCGGCTATAGTTTTAAAATATTCACTTTTATTGGTGTATTCTGGTTTAGGTTAGGTTAGAACTGTGACCACAACGCATGAGTCGAGCGAGCGAAGCGAGCGTGCCGCGGCAGTGACCGGCAAAGTGCCAGAACCGAATCGGTCCTATAGTTATTAGTTTAGGTACGGTTAAAACTACGGTATTAACTCCCAGGCCATGAACATAACCGTAAATGTGTCGTGTTTTATGAATTTTATTCATTTAAGACAAAAATTAGTAAAACGACCTTTAATCATTCTAAAGAGTTGATTTTTTTGACATTATTATCGGGATATTTTATATTGCATATCAAATAAATAATCGCCTATCAATACATACTCATCATTTATATTCTTTTTTACATCAAATAACTTACTTCACTACAGATAAACTAAATGTTTAACAAAACTCAAACTGCAGATAATTCGTAATTACACATCAATATGACATTCCTTTTTTCCTCATAATGCAATACAGTTAAATTTATTTTTGTACAAAAACAATACATGCATAGCATAAATACTGACTGCACATCAAATTTACCATATTTCATAGCAAAATAACTATCCCAGTCGCATATTAACCAGTAAGTACAACAAAATCTGTTCATCATATTATTTGTCTTAATTTTCAAGAAGCCATGCTCGGCAAATTTAATGATTATTATAACAAAAAAATCTTTTTACATTGCATTATTTCTAAAAGCAGAACAACTTAACTGAAAAACTATCTAAAGTGCTGTTTTATTTAGAAAAACTGCTGTAAATAATATAAAAATAAAAGCTATAGTTATGGCATAGGTCAATTATGGGTAAAGTAGTAGGTTAGGTTAGGTTAGAACTGCGACCATAACATCTGTGTGATAGATGCTAGAATCAATCTGTGTGATACTCCGACCCTTTTTTGAATCCACCCACTAAATAAAATAATATTATACTACCTACCAATTTCTTATTATCATAGATCGTAACAGACGACAGTACGTGGCGCTACCTGCAGAAGCTTAAAATGTGCCTTTTGGGCAAAAAAGGAAGCGTGGACGCCCCGCGAAAGCAAGACCCGCTTTAATAATTCAATAAATTACAATTTTGTATCTAATTTTATATTTTTTTTTGCTGATCTCATTATGCGATAATTAATAAATAATAAGATTACTGTGACTAATAAAATGTTGTTTGATTTAGAAAAACTGCTGTAAATATTATAAAAATAGAAGCTATATTTAAAAGAAAAAGAGTTAACATGTATAATGTGCATTAAGATTATTAGCTGTGCATTGATAAAAAAGCGTTTGCTTTAGGAAAAATTGCTGTGCGCTGTGAAAATAAATTGTAGTGTGTTTAGGGATATTTTGCGTTGAATATTTTGTTGTGCAATCAGTAATTTTGATGGGAATTCGGTATTTAATTGCATAGAAAAAGGATATTTTATGATTTGCGTTTAAATACTACCCATTATTATCTTACTTGAACTTAGCAATAGACACAACTTAGTATGTTATGCAAAGTTTACCCCCCAAATAATAATCATACCCTCAAATTAAAACTATAAAATATCTTCTACACCACATATATTTTTTATTACAGTTTGTAAATGTTTCTTTCTGAGTATGAGTGAAAATATTATGGTAATCATGTTTAGGGTTAAAAGCGTTATGATAAAAAAGAAGGAGTTTAATAGTTATTTATGGTACAAGTGAGAAAAAGTTTATATTTCTGTTGTGAGCGCCAATTTTAAACCCGAAGTAGTTTTGAATTTAATCACGAGCGTAGCGAGTGATTCTAATAAAGCCTTCTTTCTTTTTTCCTGGTAAATAGCAAACTTCTGTGTTTAAAATTAGTTGTCTCAACTCTTTTGAAGTTCTACAAAGTTCTTCATCACTGGATTCACAATTTTTTTGTTAAAAAGTGCCAGTAAACAATTAAACATAAACTGAAAAGAATTTATAGTTGCCCGTGATCACTTTTTTTTTTAAATCGTGGTTCGGCAATTCATTCCGTAACATTTATTTATAGAGTCTAATATTAAGTACCTGATTTTAATTAATTTAATGGTCAATCACGAATATAAAATCATTAAAATACTAAATAAGCGCGTATTCATATAATTTAAAATAATGAAACAAACGTATCGTATGTAGTTATTTAATAAAATTGATGTCAATGTTTATTACTAACCTACATGGTGGGTGCTTTGTTTTTTTTTAGCACCTATTCATTGGAAGGATTTTGTGTTTAAAATTTGAATCACTTTGCCTCACTAGTGAGTAAAAACGGGTTTTACTCACTGAATTCTGGCAAGCAAACGATCTTTTTCGTGCTGGTGTGGTGAAAATATATTTACATTAATGATATTAGTAATAACAATTTTCGGAAACATGAGTGTTATGAACAACGCCGACAGCACTACAAATGGTATGAATAAAAACTTTAGGATAATTTTTTTTTAGTAATAGTGATCATTAGGATTACAAATCGTTAGGAAGAACAATTTCGGGTAAAGTACTTTAGGTGAGCCAATATGGACTTATTACTACTACTTAATACTATTCTCTCCGCAAGAGTCCTACTATTACCAGATATAGTCGTTTATGAGGACAATTTCTAATTGTTATTATAATGTTTTTAAACATTATAATAACAATTAGAAATTGTCCTCATAAACTCATACCATTTGCAATGCTATCGGCGTTGTTCATAACACTCATGTTTTTATAATTGTTATTATAATGTTTATAAACATTATAATAACAATTAGAAATTGTCCTCATAAACGACTATATCTGGTAATAGTAGGACTCTTGCGGAGAGAATAGTAGGAGTCGGTTATTTAATGGCCATGTAGTAGCTCATCAACGCTACGGTATTTCGGGGCTTCGATATTCTAGATCTTATATCTCAGGTACTGAGTGCGATGCAATGTCACATACTCTGTATGATATTGAGCTGTTGGCATGCATGCAGCTGGGCACGAAGCTTAACATCGGGTAAGCGACAAGCTTGTGCCATCAACAAATTTTACAAATCCTTACCATACATAATTGTATCATACCCATAAACATAAAAACGAAATAAATAAATAAAAGTTAATGATTAGGTGGTCTTGCAATAAATTATAAGAATTAAACCATCCATATACATTAGGTAAGTCCAGTAGGAGGACCAATCAGAAGGCTACTGCCTTCTGATTGGTCCATTTGAATCGGATCAACAACTATCGGAGTGGATTTGTATATCGGATCAACATTTCGGTTGCATTCCCTAAACTTCAACGGAGTAAAACGTTGATCCGGCCGGATCCACATTTGTATGGAAAAGATTATATTGGATCAACAAAAACCACTCGGATCAACATAGGTTTTCGGATCAACAAAGTGCTCGCCCTACAGCACGCATGATCAACAATTGACGGGTTGGTATAACTATATATATATATATATATATATATATATATAACCGGCATCATCAATAAAATGTAATATTTAAGTAATAAAAGGGGAATTAAAATACCACCTGTTTAATGGATGTTGTGTATCAGACAGCTGTTTTTACGCCTTAACAGCATTTATGATGCAAACATGTTCGGCCTTCGGCGCCTGCGCGGTTTGCCGAGGTGAAACGAAGATGAGCATGTAAATACTGTTCAATTAGGCCACTTAGGTTTGCCTTGGAATTGTAATGACATTATGTGCCTACGCTATATAAGTTCGTGTCATTAGCTTTCGATAGTTTAGAGCAGGTGGTAGAAAAAAATATGTTTTTTTTTTTAATAAAGTTGTAGAGACTTTTAAAAAACATTTAATAAAATCTAATGTTTTCTTTCGTCAAGAAATTTATTGAATTATTTTGTTTTTAGAAAATTTAAGCCCGAAGCGTAGTCTTAAAATATGTTTCATGACAAAGACGGCATCTTGTTTACAAAGCTCAGTTAGATAAAGGTAGAATACACTAAAAAAGTTTAGATGGATCTCTTTCTGTAAATTTCTTACAGACTTCAATGCCCAGGCAAGTTTATTTAAATGAAACTACATATTTATCTGATGGTCTAGTAAATATAATAGTGATTGATATAATTATTTTATTATTTTTGTAATCATAACGAACAATCGCTATTGTTAGACATTTCCATCGTCTTGTAAACTATTTCTTACAGTCGATTATACTGGTCAAGTTAAACTAAACTTATAATAGTTATAATACATCACACAACTTTATAGTCTGTACAAAGAGTTGTCAGCACGTCTAACTGAGGCAACACGTTCTCGAAATGCTGGATTATATTTCGGCCAGCGACTAAGTATCGCAATACAACGCGGTAATGCTACCAGCATTTTGGGAACGAGGCCTTCTGACAGTGACTTATTAAGTTTAGATTAAGTTATTATGCTATTTTAATTTAAGATACTATATGTATATTTCTCTGTAAATAAAGAGATTGAAATTACGCTAATATGAAATACTTATGTGCTTGTTCACGTAGGAACGGCACGGTGCGGGCGCGGGAAACGTTGCGAGCTCCTGTTCACATTGACCGCCAGGCGTTCGCGCGAGTGTGACGTATTGTCAGAGGTTGTAAATATGGACCACGATCTTTTATTTTTAACCGAAAATTCATACCTTAAGTGGGAGATGCTAAAAATTAAAATTGGCGTGCACGAAATTAATAAAGAAAGAGAACGGTATGGTGCAAGGGTCGGATACCGGTATATTTTTCGAAACGTTTTCGTCTTAAATGCCTAAAGAACAATTTGTTTCGTTTATGTTCGGACGGAACGTTATAAGTAACGTTTTTGAAGAACAAAAAATATATACCGATTTCGTTTAATAAAACGTTTTTAACCGTTTTTATTGAATTTTTGTGTTGCTCGATGTTTCATGAGTATTAAATTCAATTGGCATCTCACTGCCGCGCGGTTTAGTTTCGTCGTTCGTACCTATCTTACTAAATTTCGTTTGCTAAATTTGTAAATTTGTTTGTTAAAGCTAAGCCTAGGGTACCTAGTTATTAACCCGTGAGTAAACCTACTCGTAGTTTGTAAACAGTGTATAGTGCAGTAAGCATGGACAGTTCAGGTGAGTACCACTACCCTATTATATGGAAATAAGTACAGATCTAGAACAATTAATCTTTAAGATTAATTGTTATTTCTAGATTATTAATTGTGTATATGATATATTCAAGGTTTGTAAAGTTAATTGCTACTTAAATAAAATATTTCAGATGAAGAGCCAAATACTGATTTACCAGACAGCCAACCATTTTTTACTGAAATAGAGACTGATGTTAATCTAATTACTGATTTACCAGACGGCCAACCATTTTTTATTGAAATAGAGGATTTCAACCCAAATATCAGTTTACCAGACAAACAAACCTCTCTTACTGAAAAAGAGAAGAATATAATAACTGGAAAAGGTAAGTTAGTAGTTTTACCGCCATGCTAAGCTATAAAAGGCCTCTAAGTGCTGACCGTGACCATAAAAAACCTATAAGCATAATGCTAATAGGTCTTTTTGGGTTAGCACGGCACTATAAATAGTAGTCGTGTGCAACTATAAAAAGATAAATAATTTTAAACATCATTTATTTTTTAGAAATCAAAAGACATGCAACATTAAATGAGGAAGAATCGCAATCTCTATTAGCACCGAAAAGACGTACAACAGGTAGGTATTCTTGTCAAGACTAAACGAAGATATTTTTCCTTACCGTCAGTTTTCAAGAACGATCTTTAAAGTTCATGCTCCATTAACTGTATTCAGTATTCTGATTCAGAAGTAAAAAAAGACGTCGATAACTTTAATGAAGCATTAACTTTAAATATCGTTCTAGCAGCTGACTGTTTATGTATTACATTAAATTAACAATAATAATCACATTGCATCCAACTCTTAGCAGATCCGAAGCATAAATATTATTAGGGGTTAAAGTATGAAATTGCCGATTTGTACTGAAAATCTAAATTGTGTTTTTTTTTAATTTTTAACAAATTTTATTTCATCAAAATAGTTGCCATTATTATCTATCTATACATTGCTGCCATCTAATGGAAAGGTCATTAATGCCTTTGCGATAGAACTCCGACGATCTAGACTGCACAAACTGTGTGAGAGCATTTTGTACTGCCTCCTGGGTAGAAAACTTTTTGTCACGTAGATAATTGTCCAAATCACGAAAAAAATGGTAGTCCGTTGAAGCAAGGTCTGGTGAATACGGAAGATGACGAATAGTTTCTAACTGCAGTTCCTGAAGGGTCAAAATGGTTTCTCGTGCTGTGTGAGGTCTCGCGTTGTCGTGGAGCAATAATGGTGAAGATCGATTCATGAGTCGGGGCTGTTTTACTGCTAGTTTTGTCAACATGGTTCGGAGTTCGGCACAATAGACATCTGCCGTTATTTCTTGACCAGATCGGAGAAAACTATAGTGAATAACACCATGCTGAGACCACCAAACAGTTACCATTACCTTTTTATTGGTAAGTTTTGCTTTAGGACACTGTTGTGGCATTTGACCTGGGGTCAGCCGTTGCGTTTTTCTTTTCCGGTTATCATAAAGAATCCACTTTTCATCACATGTTACAATTCAATCCAATATTCCTTCATTTCTGTACCGGGTCAACAAGGCAACACAAGTTTCAACACGCGTTTCTTTCTACAGATCAGTCAAATCATGAGGCACCCATTTTTCGTATTTTTTTATTTTATTGATTTGACGCAAGTGAGTCAATATTGTGGGTAAGGTAATGTTAGACCATGCCGCTAATTCCTGGGTAGTTTTACTAGGATCGGCTTCCACTATCTCTCTTAATTCATCGTTATTCACCTGTGTGGGCGGTCTTCCTCGTGGCTCATTCTTTAAGTCGAAATTTCCATCACGAAAGCGTTTAAAACAAAATCGCACGGTGGTGCGTTCATTAGTAGACCCCTCTCCAAACGCAGCATTGATATTGCGGGCTGTTTCTGCCGCGTTAGTTCCGCGTCGGAACTCGTATTCAAAAATCACTCGAATTTTCGCATTATCCATCTTTCTTGCCTAAATTGAATAACAAAAACAATTTAAAGCCGATATTCAAATGTTCCACATTTTTTAAAAAAAGAACATCATAGATACCATTTGAAAAAAGTTTCATTCGAAAACCTCAAACCATGAAGATTCTATGTCAATTCAAAGAACCTATTGCAATAAAACGGCAATTTCATACTTTAACCCCTATTATTATGTTCATACAATAATATAGGAAACCTTATTCGCCAAAATATATAAATCGGCGGTAGCCCATATGCTCGCGTGATGAAACATGATAATTTTAAGAAACATCTTGATTGCACTTCGCAGCAGCAAACTGTGATTGACAGAACATCGATTGAAATTGTACAATGACTACAAACTTTAACAAAATACAAATCAACCTAACTTAACCAATTAAACGTTTAAATAATTAATTTGATTTATATTGCAGGAATACAAATGAGTCTAATTACTGTTCCGCAAAGCAAGGATACCCAGAAGCCTCAGGAGGAACCTGTTTTACCAAGTCAAAATTCAAAGCAAGAAAATAAAAAATACCAGTGTGTACTGTGCAACATAACCAACAATCAGAAAGATATCAGAAATGAATATTATGGAAAACTTATTTCGTCAGAGTTAGATTTTGTCGAGCCATGCATGCGGACTTATGTATATGTGGAAATATTAAAGCTAATACACAGGAATAAGCACAGGCACATGCCGCACGATGATATTGAAACAAAAAAGGAACCTGACTTTTAGTTTTAAATAACGAACGAATGTATTTACTTACAATAGGGAATATGCATGTATTTTTTTATATTTTTATTCGATTAGTCATCGCTATAAAATACTTAAAAAAATCAACACCTATAAAATAATTTAAAGTATTTAAAAAAGAAGTTAAAAATAGCCAACCCACATGGGCACTTGAAACGCCCGCATTTTGGCGTATGCACTGTGACGTCAAAGTGACGACAAAAACAAAGAAGTGAAGAGGTTTTGGTTGAAACATCGATGCTGACAAATTCGATAACTATACTCGTGACGTAAATTTTGTTTTGACAAATGGTGATGCGTTTCATAAATTTGAATTACGCGTGCTTTTTTTGCACGTTTTAATTAATATTTTATGCAATTATAAACAATCTAAATAAGATAATAATGGTTGAGATATAATATCAGCACTATAAAGGTTCAAGGAAAAAAAATCAAGTAAGTTTAAATCACATGCATATTCCCTATTACATAATACTAGCTTATTGAACCTGAGACTGATAAACATATTAGGTATCTACAAAATCATGTAAATTAACATAAAGATAATGTCATAGAAAATAATATTAAATTAATCTGATTTCTCATAGATGCTGTTGTTTCTTACTAACAAGATATCATCAATTATGGAGTCTTTTAATGACATTCTTAGATTATTTAAAATAAATTTCAGCGACGAAAACAACCTTTCAACACTAACCTGTGTTGGTGGAGTAGCCAAGGCTATAGTGGATAAAGAATAAAGTTGTGGATCAGTAAACCTTTTTTCGTACCAATATTTCAAAATGTTCTCATGCGTTGGCAAAAGTGGCGAACTTAAAAAATCAATCAAAGAGTTTTTTAATTGATTGCAAACTTCTGTTGGTCGTTCTCTCTGACGTTCTCTATATCGCCTCTCAAAGAAACCATCTATATTACTTCGTGATGTGTGCGGGACATTATCTTGATTAAGATCATTTTCATCCGTTGGTCGATCCTGAGTTTGCAATTGCAAATTAATATATCTTTGGTGTGTATGCATTAAATGAATCCGAGCTCGTTCGTTGTGTTCTTCGGAAAGTATAGAATTTACTCTCGGATCCATATAAACAGCAGATAAAAATGTGTCGTTGGTCAGAAGATTGCCCTCTCTCGCTTTCATACATATAACCAAATATAATGCAATAGGAGTATTCATTTGTTCCAACTCTGTAATACATTTTATCCAATAAATGTAAAAATCACCGAATGTTAATTGTTCTTCTTGCAACCGTTTGGATAGTACTCTGCACGGTTTGAGAGCCTGCAAGCTCTCTTCAATTTTTGACCATGTTTCATCTCCAATTAAGTCTGAGTAATGTTCTTTACAAAAGTCTTTTAGGTTAACTAGCCTGTCCAACATATCGGCGGTAGAGTCCCATCGAGTTGGACAATCCAGAATAGCCTGAAGCAATTGGTTACGCTTTAATTCCAGTGCCACGTTAGGTGTACGAAGAGTTCTTACTGCACGACGACACAATTCGGCACGACGGCATCTCTCACAGCAAGCTGCAATGTGTGCGCGGCACAACGTACAGCTGTCACGATAGGTTGGGCTATATTTTCCCTTTCGAACTCCAAACTTTCCACCAAATCAAGCATTTCCTGACCATCTGCTGGTAATCATATAATATCAGATTCCTCAACCTGTTCTTCAGTGTTATTCAAATCTTCAAGAGAATCCTGTATTTCTTCTTCAATTTGACGAGACATTGCAAGCATATTAGCGCCGTTGTCCGAGGTGATAGAGTATAGCTGCTGAGGCTCGATGCCGTAGCGGCTTAAAACCATCAACACTGTGTCTTTCAAGAATGCTGCAGTATTTCGTTCATGAAGCTCAACTACACACAAATTACGAAGCTGCAGCTTCTTATCTAAAATGAACTGCAAATTTATTCCGAGGAATCTTCTTGATTTTACAGAAGCTACATCAATTTTTAAACATACCAGTTTATTTTTTAATTCCTCATAGATCTTCTTTCGGACATCGTAGGCTTTATTCTCAATACATGTTCTTATGTTTCTGATATTGGGTTTTAACCCAGGATTAGGTATCATTGTAATTAAATTTTGGAATGCCTCATCTTCTAGCAAAGACAACGGCCTGCCGTGGATTGCAACTAAATTTATGCAGCATTCAAGAACTTTATTGCATTCTGTTAGAGAATTTACATCTTTATTAGAAAAAATCCTTTCTTGAATCTTGTCATATTCAGCACGATGCTGCGTAAAAAAATGTCGTACTAAATTTCCGGCGTGATGTCCCTGGAACAATATTTTTCATCATATAATTTTTGATCCTTCACAGTCCGTACTAAATTCCTCCACAATCTTCACTAAAATATTATCAATAAACAGTATAAATATAAACTGTATAACAGAATTAATAAAGGTATTATGAACAACTTCTACTATGAGACCAATTTCGAAACCGCAAAAATTTAATACAGCTATTTCAATACATGTTACATGTTCATCATTAGTTTTTGATGATTTTTATGAAACAGCAGATAGGTATTTTTTTCGTGATTTCGATGTTAGTCCTACCTAATTCCTATAGAAAAAATTGTTCATATAGGTACAAATCATGTTATATAAACTAGTCTTAAGGACTTACAGTATACTACAAGAATCTCAAGATTGAATAATTAAATAGGTACTTACTCGTATTTCTTTCTGGCATCCTTCCATTTGACATTTTGATTTGTTAGTTTCGTTATTGTAAGTGTAATACGAGTAAATTGGGTTTTTTCTTTTACGTCCCATTTAAGCAATGAATAAGCACCACTAACTATAATAGGTAGGTAACTAATTACCACTCCCGAAGTCCCAATAACAACAGTAAACACAACCTCAGTAAGCAAGCGCATCGGAATAATTGATCTATAGTTACAATGAAGCCGCGCGGCAGCATAAACAAACAAGTCCATACTTGTCGACGCACGA
Organism: Hypena proboscidalis; assembly: GCA_905147285.1. Lineage (NCBI taxonomy): Eukaryota > Metazoa > Arthropoda > Insecta > Lepidoptera > Erebidae > Hypena > Hypena proboscidalis. The sequence goes on from LR990147.1 coordinate 8,926,248, forward strand.
CCCTCGCTGCACCGTCTTGCGGATTAAACCGGTTTTTGAAAATGTTCCCATTTCGTTTTCGTTCCGAACGCAATGCAACGAACACAATACGAAGAACCGTTAGAAACGTTTAAAAAACGATATTTTAAATAACGTTTCCGACCCTTGGTATGGTGAATTTCATACTTTATATATGGTAATTTACCAAATACTTTGAATTGAAACAAAATGTACTTTGCCAAATAGGAGTTCTAGCCTGAACAGCACTAATAAACTCTTCTGTATTGAACGACATGATAGAAACGTGCTATCGTTTCTAGCGACAAGTTCAAACTGGTTGAACTTACCTGACGTCGCGAGTGAATCGCGCGCGCCGCCGCTAGTTTGACATGAACACACACAAACGTCTCAGGCGTTTGAAATTGCCGCGAGCGCGCCGCACGCGCCAGTCGCTAGTTAGCTCGCTACTTAGACCGCACATGCGTTTTGAACGTGAACACTTGGAAATCACGTCATATGTTTGATATTTCGTGACCGCGCTCGCCACCGCGCCCGCGAGTCAACGTGAACAAGCACTATAACATATCACATAATCTTTATCCCATGGGGCTAGGCTAAGAGACTTAGCTGCAACTACCCAGGTAGATAAACCTTGTTGGCAGGATAAGGAAACACACGTAAATGGAAATAACATCTGTTTTCTTTTTGCAAGGGTAACTTGTGTCACTTTTAGATTCGGTCGGGTTATATTTTATAGGTCGAATAAAATCTGTCCGGCACCTCAGAAACTGGCCCTTAATAATGTAGCATAAATATAAGAATTAAATAAGCAGCAAATAAAAAAAATATACTGATTATAGTTGCCATTTTTGTCTGCATAGTTCTCCTAACTTACACATAACATCTGCAATAAGTGTCAACACATTATTATACAAAAATAGTTGGCAAGTCTCCCTCACATGTAGAATATGGTAATGATCGAAGTTAGCACGTGGCTCTTAGCTTTGACATGTAAGAATTATCTGTATTAGCGCTGGCAGAGTAAAACAAAACGTCAACAAGTGTTCAACTCGCAAGCTTAGTTTAAGAAGTTCAGGGAACCACTAATTGGTGTGCGACACTAATTGAAAGAGGCAAAACTGGTACCACTTTTCAGTGGTAAGTTTACTCTGGAGCTGACTGAACATTGGTAAATGTGAGTTTGAAATGACGTCATAATTTACCACTAGAAGAGACAAATGATACGTATAATTTATCCCATGGAGTGATTTTGATGAGATTGCTTCAATTTTTTTCTGCTTTGGTTTGAAAACATTCAAATAATAAAGATATAAATTGTATTTAAGAAAACCTAGTTGTACTAACTTGTGTTCGACACTGGTAGGCGGTGGCCACGCATTGGGGTCTCTGTCGGGCGGTGGGGGCCATATGTCGGGGTCTATTTCGTGCGGCGCAGGACCCCACATCTGGTCGCGGGTTGGCAGGTCCTCGTAGTCTGCAATCAAATATAACTCGTTAGGAAAAGGTAACACAGCCGTTTGAAGATATTGCAGGTACAAAACTACACTTCGTCAGGGTATGGAAAGATGGGTCGAAGTAACAATATGAAACCAATACAGTACTGGAAAGAGACAATTTATCTGCGTCTGCGTGACATAAGTTTTATAAATATAAAAACAATAGCTTGAAATAAGATAGATATAACATACACAATGCTAATACACCTCCGAAAAAGCTCTCGCCCACGACCGATAATTGGTGGCCGATTTCTTGTAGGAGAAAAATAGAACATTCGGAAAAGTAATCACTAACGCACATTAAAACAAAAATAAAAAAAAATAAAGTTAAAAGTATAATGAAAATTACAGCTGGTCGTGTGTGAGAGCTCTTATGTGTCAGTTAGCTCACAATTTTCGAAAAATATAAAAATAACGAACAAGCGCCAAGAAGAAACTAAGGAACTGGACTCGTGTCTAGCAGACTTAACCACTACAATATAATCTAGTTAAGCTGTAGTACAAATGAAGTTCAATAACATAAAGATTTAATTGGATTAAGTATTTAATTACCTAAGAGTCTTACACATTACCACTACAGTGCTTATGTAAAAGTAGAGAGGAAACCGTACGAGTGGACTCCTTGCAATCGATCAGCTTTGACACCTGATACCCGGAGCTGTTACACTGGAAACTACTGCTTGTTGTAAGTGTATAAACTATTCGCTGTTCTAATGAGCTAATGATTCATGGTGTAATAATTATTATTAATACGTTTAGGTATGGATTAACGTAAGTATTACGTTTAGGACACTAGTAACTTATCAATAACGGGATGAGAAATAATTTAACCTCCAGCTAATTAATAAAATTGTTTGTAATTTGAAGGAAGTTTATTATTTCCACACAGCCGTCTCTAATGCATATTATCATTACATTGATTACTAGTCAAGTGTACCATATAAAATTTAAATGATGATTGACAAAACCATTTAGTTACAATTCTTTTTTTATAATAATAATCGATATTTTATTATACTGTATCCTATAAGATAAAAGTGAGGCTGCCACCTGCTTTTATTAAGCAATACAGTGTTAAATTTTATTATGATTGCGTCGAAACATTATCAAAAGGAAGCAAGGTGCATTTTTATATGGCTTACATTCATATCTTACCGGCCATTTCAATAAACATTTTATTTCTGCTGATATTGAAATGCAAGCTAAATGTTACCTCATAAATGCCGGTGGTAATGTCTTATAATGAGGCTACAGAAAAACATACTTTCAGAACTGAGGATAATTCTTAAGTATGCTGTTTTCTCAGGATGCGAAAATTCAAAAGCGCGGAGGTGAGGTAAGATCCGAAATTAGGATAAAATTTCTACATTATATTAACACTGGGCTGTGCTTTTATCATAATTAAAATCTGCTGAACATAAACATAGGACTTACCAAGGATGAAAATATTTTCTTTTTACAAGCCTCAAGCGGTACCATGTTCTAGTACCGCCAAGAATGTAAAGAAGATTGTAAGACTTTTTAATATTTATCATTTTGCAAATTTTAGACAATTTAAAAGTTTTATTAATTTAAAAATTAACTAAATTGCCGCTTTATTTTACCTGAGCGTAACTCATACACTGCTAAAAGAAGCCTCGATCTAAATGTTGTTTTAATTACAATTAATTAAAACATCCTAAAGCTAATACTGATTTAAATTCAAATTAAGCAATAAAAAAAAACCAGCTCTATATAGGAGAGCACTAAGAATATGCTGGAAAAACGTGGTAAAACATCAAAAAAGTTTGACCACGTGTTTCTGTCATGTACCTTTTAAATTTTTACCCTCCTCATACGCCTTTAACAGTCCACTACGCTAGACCACTGTCAAATCCACTATCACTCTATTTCAAACACTATTACACTGCCCAACACATAAAGGTGGTTAATTAATATTGAAATGAATCAGTTCACGTTTAAATTGTTCACAATCGCTCCACAACGGTTGTGTTGCAAGCTGCAACTAAAACAAGTCCGACAACTTTCAGCGACTCCCAGTCGTGTTTGTCTTAAAATTAATTAAATGACGTATAAATTACTATAGAGATTAATGAGGCGAAAGCGAACCGGAAATTCTGAGATCATAGTTTTTTTAAACACGTTTGATGTTATTAAAAAGCTATAAAAATATAAAAAAAGAGTTTTACAAAAGTTGCATCCTTCATTTTGGACTGTTGTTAAAAAAACAGGTTTTAAATAAACCTTATATTCAAAACAACCCTGTATTATACCTCCACGGTATACTTCGTGTTTGAACATCACCCTTAGTTTAGAATGCTAGCATAGTAAGCTATGTATTGGGTGAACAGCAATGTTATGCTATGTATTTCTAGGTTAAAGTTGCTTCTAGTTGGCATCTATTTACAAAAAAAAAAAAACAAATCATAAATAAACCTAAGCATCGTGTCATCTTTCCAACACACACAATTATTAAGCTATCAAATTAATAGCTGACCTGACCCAGTAATCAAGACAAAGATTTCTAGACTCCATAATAGAGCTTAAAACACTGAAAAAAGAATACAGTATGTAATTTTATGTATTGTAGTAGATAATATCTATCTAATTCATGACGGTTACATTTTACAAAAGCAGCGATATCAACTAATCGTTGGTTGTTGACTAACATCTCAGCCGCAACAGCGCATAATGAGAGGCCTAGCTTATCAGATCTAAACAACAACTAAACCAATTGTTGGCAAATCGCTTGAGCAATTCTCAAAAGTTACTCTATAGCTGAAGAAACTTTTATGAGCTAAATGTTAGTGGGATAGGATTCATACAGGACCTAAAAATTTAAAAGTCTAACAACACTAGCAAAAATAAGCTATCCGTTGATATGCAGAGCGCTGCACATCAACGTAACAAGAAAAAAATGTGCTTGCCACCGTGGTCCTTTTGCGATGAGCCTGTTTCAATATTACAAAGGGGAAACAATGTGTGTTTGATTCTAAAAGATGTACTAATTTGATCTTAAGTGACATGCGCTACTTTTTACCGACATTAGAAAATAAAGCATCCTTCGTTTATCCTTCATCACGAGTCGGTTAAGTAAAAGCAAGAACCTTGCAATAGCGCTATTAAACCATCGAAAGGTTCCTCTAGTGAAGTACAAGAAGAAAGTAAAATAAAATTAATTAAAATCTAAAAAAATCTAAACCAATTCGTTCAGTTCCTCAAAACTCATCGCAACCTTTTATAGCATCTAAATCAATTACACGGCGACATGTAACAAATTCATTATCTACAAAAAAAACGATAAAACCTGTTACGAGGCGTAATTGCGTTTATAGAGATTTAATGAGTAGGGAAAGCTGTTATTTTATCTTGGTTACGCTCGATTACGTGGAGAGAGAGATTAACGTGAGGGTAAAGCTAATATAATAAAGTTGGATTAAGTAATCCAGTAGTAATCCTAATGGGTGTCGCTTGAACTGACGAGCAGTTCCAATAAGTTTTGAAACAAACTTTCTCGGAAATTAAGTGATTTTACTATCTTCTATTTCTTTATTGGACTGGAAGTTCTTATTTAAGTGTTACTCCCATTACATGTCCTTTTGATAAATAGTCCTTTGTAATGCAAAATGCTAATCGTGATAGACAGGTCTCTCAAGTCTCAACATCACATCCCGAATACACGTGGAACAGCAGCAGAACACAAAAGACACACAATCAAGTATTCTCAATTCTATTTTCGATTAAAGATCCATTAACGATCATTAGGGAAGCCATATTTTACACTAATTAGTCGCCTTTTGAACTAATATAGGCACCGTCATCGCGATTAACGTATTTTGTTACATTTAAGTCGACTTGATAGCTTTTTTTTAACAAGATAGAAATAAATAATGTCCTGAAGGATAGAATAGTTAATAATAAGATTTTCAGTTAGAATCATCATAATAATTCGCCTAAATTTGTTAAATTCGAAACTTCCGGGTGCTCAGTATATCTTGGTAGCTTTCTTATAGCTAGTTGCATGCTCGACATCTATCTCAGCTGCAGAAGGCAATGAACGTTGACTAAGCGTAGAACAACGACCTTTACCATAGATCGCCATAACTTCGGCCCGGAATAGTGAAAGGGGAGTGATGGCATAACCGCAGCGGTGCTCAAAACAACCTATAGATATACTATTGTGTTCTTAAGAGCTTATGTAAGTGGTTTAAGACGGAGTCTCTAATTGTTAGAACTTTTTTACGATTTATAATTCGTATTTTACCTAACCTTATTTTTACGCAAGGATTTGCATTGGTTTATCTGAATATAACCGTTTGCATGTATATTCTTTCTTGGATTAGCAATTAAAGTATGACGTCAAGTTTCTTTTCGAAGTTCAGCTTCACGTCTTTATTTAAAAATTTGTCTGTGTTTTAATGCATTTGTTGTAATGAGTTTTTTGATGACATCAATGCAAATAAATAAAATAGAAGTGTCTGTTTTTAATGTCTTATTAACAATGTTTTTTAAGCTGGTATAGTTGTTTGCACGATACCATTGCCTATAATACAGTATTTGATAGTTTTCGTCTCCCTGTCTGTTTGTATCGGTTAATCTTCTAAACGGCTACACGATAACTGACTACAAGGCCCGTAGCATAGGCTACTTTTTATCGATATACATACCACGCAGACAGCGCTTATCTCAATAAATGTATTTAGGTATTTAAATATACGCTAGACTCCACGGGAATCAAGCAGAAGGTTGAACGCGGGTCAAAGCGCCGAAGCAGTTACTACTTTATACAACGATTTCTACACGGACGAAGTCGCGGGCAAAAGCTAGTCATACATGATACGACCGGATGGCGGAGTGGGTAGTGTACCTGCCTGCGACGCCGAGGTCGCGGGTTCGATTCCCGCTTAAGACAAATCTTTGTGTGCATAAACATGGGGGTTTGTCTTAGTCTGGGTGTTTCTATGTATAAATAATAAGTATGAATTTACAAAAGAAAAGTATATGTAATAGTATTAGTTATTCTAGTACCCACAGTACAAGCTCTGCTTAGTTTGGGACTAGATGGCGTTATGTGTAAGTTGTGAAATATTTATTATTATGATTATTTATTATACATAAAGAAAAAGATTCCTGCCTGAAACAAAATCCAGATAAGAATTGTAACAGGGTAAATAGTTAAGTCTTAGCCTCTCACTACATGGATTTATTACACTATATATATTTAAATTATTTTAATTGCGCTAGTGTCATCTTATCTTTCACTCCATAATTGAAAGACCAGTATCTCGCATGTCAAGAAAAAGTAATCAAACGCGTCGAGCGTGCTCAGAACTCATCGTATCGCTGTCCGATGGAAAAAGTAGAATACACTTTTTCGTTGTAAAAACTGTAAATATAAAACTAAGTTTAATTGCCAATAGGAATTAAAATTGATGGAATGGGGCCTGACTGTTACTAGGCACAATAAATTTTGAATATCGTGGCTAACATTTCTTAGCCTTTGCACAAACTGTTTCGGCTTGGTACATAGTCCAAAGTCCTACGTAACAAATCTGACACTTTTTCACTGATTGCCTGAGGTCTTGAGTTGCCGACTAACTCCCCCGGCCCAAGAATTAAATCGTTGCGACTCGGCTGTTGAGCCAGTCCTCTATGGACTGACCTATTAACTCACCAGCATTGTTTATAGCATAGCAGCATAGCGTCGTTGTCATAGAAATCTTAATAATAAGGCAATAGAAATGTCAAAGACGCGTGACCTTGTCGCCGCGCATCTGTCAAGTCAAATACAAGTGCGAGTTGAGGAATTGTCGTCTTAATGTCATCGCAAAAAGAATAATTTTGTTTGCAGGAATACAAGCGCATTTGTCTAATCGAACAACAGTGCGAGTTGAGGAATTGTCGTCTTAATGTCATCGCCAAAAAGAATAATTTTGTTTGCAGGAATACAAAAAGTGGTATTTGAAAACCGGCGACATGCGTCCCAGTGTTAAAAGATAGTCGATAGCATTTCTATTGACTAGTTATTAAGATTTCTATGGTCGTTGTCAAACCAAAATCTACTACGTAAAATGGTTAAATACGCCCCACTTTTTTTATTAGTTGATTAAAACACATTAATAAGCAAATTATGTTTATTTGTTACGAACCATCTGTTACATAAACTAATCAGCCTCATATTATTTGGTCAATCAACTTGCCATTTTAATTATTTAATGACTTACATGGTTTTTTTTTAAACAATAGAAAAGGGCGTTTTCCCCTAAAGGACAGGGTAAAATGCACTATACTAAAATTATCAATAAAAATAATAATAATTAAACAGAAACAACTTATCATTGCCAAAAAAACCCAAAAATTGTATTTGTATTTGTAAAAAAAAAATGTTAAGGTGTTAGTTTATTCTCATTCAGTTTAGTTTTCTTGGCTATAAACTCAGATGATGTAAATACTGTTGTTTTTTATTTTCTGCTTGTGGCTTGGTATTGGGGGTATTTTAGGGATAGGTCGAATGTCTATTTTAACACCTCTGATGGCGTTTCTTTTTTTTCAGCAGCCGACGTAGATGTAGCTTGTATTTTAGAATCAGACAACAATTTAAAGGTCATAACAAATTGGGGCCTATTTCACCAGTAAAATCGAGGCGTATTTTAAAAACTGAAGGCAATTACGCCCCGGCCCTAAGTACCTACAACTAGTTTAAACTTGCAGAAAATTCCGTTGAAATTATGAAGGTTATGTCTCCACTAATAACTCAAAACGTTAACACTCTTTCAAAATTATTACTTCTATAAGTTAAAAATACTTAACAATACTCACTCACGCAAGTCGTGTCACAATGCAAATAGTTTTTTTTAAGATTTTGAATATTGTCTATAACAAAAAACTAAGCGCAGCCGCTTGTCTCTGCGAATTTGATTAGTACTGCCATCTGTCAATTGGCACTCAAACTACTTCATTACATAGTTAGGTGTGCTTCCCAGAGCAAGTGGGGCATATTTGCTGATAGGGCGTTTTTCACCATTTTACCCTACTACTTATGTAAGATTTCTACTTTTAACTTCTGCATATAGTTCGCTGCTATATTCTACCATATAAAAAAACTGTCATGTGCTTTTGGCCATTATAATGACGATCTACGACTTCTTATTGACAACCTCTTACCTACTTTAGTGTTACCTTTTTTTTTGCAATATCTCAAAACTATGATTTCTGCACATAGCAGATTTTAGTTTGAGAACGACGAGATTAGAAAGATATATACTGCACTGTGTAGTCATGAAATAGGCTATCACCCCAAAATTATCGATTAAATCTCTAAATAGAATAAAGTAACCGTAACAATTACTTTAGTGTTAATTCAGTCAATCAGAACGAATTATTATGTTTAGAATAGTTCAGACGCATCGGGGTTCCTCAATACAATTCACCATACTTTCTATTCGACGTTTTTAGACGAAGATAACAAACCGATCCTATGGTTACGAAATATTACTTAAAAAGCATCTAAGATAAAACAAAGATTTATAAAGGAAATGACCTGGTTTATACGGAACTCTATTCTTTTTACGTGGTTTATGGTAGCCATTCATTCTAAATTCGTACGGAATGGTTTAATCGGTTTCGTCACTTGCATATTTAAGACGTGTTTTGTAAATTTCGATATTATGGCGAATAATTTTCCAAAGCAGGATGGCTAGACGAATGCAGACTACGTTTCTGCGAGTAATATGAAAATGTAAACACCGACAAATTCTCGACTTCATTACGTTCTTCAACTGTGTCCACGCCAAGAAAGAAAGTCAGAACCAGAACAGAACTGAATTCTTTTGCTGGACCCGGAAATCAAACCGCAGATTTCTATCAGCAGTTGCAGAATTATGCTAGCTTAGTCTAGATCAACGAGACAGTATAGATCTACAAAAGAATCCATGCCATAATCAAATATGTCGGGGTATTACCGGTTATACTGAATACGTAATGCAAAGAGTCTCACGATCAACGTGGGACTTTCTCCGTAGCATTTATATTATGACGTACACCATCATGATGGATGGGGCGATATGCCGCTAATCAACTAATAACATAACATCACACATTCAATCAACACTGATAAGCAAATACCTACATGTTGTTAATTAAACATGTACATTTTTATTATCACTCGCTTTTAGTACAAGGAAGTAGCAGAATTTGCGATTGTTTTGAAAATCTACGAGTATATGAAAAAGTGTTATATAAATAACGGATCCAAACAATTATATATTCACTTAGTATTAAGTGATAACTATAAAGATCTGTACTAGTCTGTGAAGCGCACCTACACTTTCTGCATTTGTACTGATAGCATGTCTCATAAATATTATCAAACCGAAAAACATGTCGTAAAACCCTATTTACGATGCATATTATTATAAATAATGCAAAGATTGAGACAATAACAATAGATACAAGAAAGGTACAAAAAATATGAAAGCTGAAGAAATCTAAATGTGTATGATGGGAGTGATCTTTTTGCTGACCATTATTAAAGATACTAATTGCGGAAATGCGAAGTTAGTTCATTTTAAAATAGGCCTTCCTAGCCGCACCGCACATCCCCTTACGACAGTTTTTCTCCTTGTTCGTCGTGTCGATGGCTGTCGGGAATCGTTGTTACGACAGTTTTTAAAGCCAAAAGTCTTGCTGTCTGACGACCTGTCATGATATGATCGCCATGCTGTAGACCGGAACCACCACCATACAGTGCTTTCTCATGCGAAGAAGTGTTGATAAGAAGATAGATCGATCTATACCACTATTCCGTAGTTACGAGTCTAAAATACGGAACCGATTCAAATTAACCCGCATTTTGGATATCAATTGTCTACGCCGTAGTTGGCAACTGTTAACTGTACAATAAACCGCCCATAGCTCCTAGTAATAATTTAAACCACAAAGCGGCTAATCAGAATAAAAAATAAAAACACAATAGAAGAGTTGAAGGTGGCCATTGTGGGCCATGAATGGTGACATAATTGACGACACGACGGCCTTATCGGCGCAGTATAACCGCAATCTAAGGTCATAGTCGATTGCTCCTGGGCCCAATGACGTCCGTTGAACTTTTAAGGGTGATTCGATCATTAGGGACTGACGCTTTACGTCGAATGATGGTACGAACATGATTTTGTAAAGGTGGTAAAAGTTTCGGTTTGCACCACTACCGTGTAGTTCGCCAGTATGATAAACGTTTTTTATTAATTCATTTATTTTCAGTTGTTTGGGTTAAGGAAAGCTGTTAAACTATATGAATGTAATATGGTATTAGGTTATCGTTACAATAACCATAAAGGACAGGACACAAGTCATGTCAGGATCATTATGAAGAAGAGGCATGAAGGTTTTGCAAAGCGCTTAAGTTTTAGCGCTGCCACGTTTTTTGGATTTGTTAGTTCTGAATAAATGTTACCAAGAAATGAAGTTTGGCGAATGTGAGGTTACTATCGTCCCCACACAGGACACCAGAGAGTTTCGAAAAAGAATTAGAAGAAAAGGAAGTTGTGGTAATACAAATAACCTCTTAGCAACTAAATTATATAGCCCGTCCAACTGTGTAAGTTTCACTTCTTCGTCGATCTAAGCGGTGCAGCGGTGATTGGAATTCTAAACTATTACTTGCAATGTTACAACTAATCGTTTTGTTTTAAACGGTTTCCTTTATATCAAGGCATTGAAGATCGCGTGAATTACTGTGGTTAACTATCACTCGTAAAAATAACCATCAAAATCAATTCAGTGTTTTATGCGTGACGTTTCTACATTAATCGAAAAATAATTCATTGTTTTCTGATTCAGACTAATTTTATGTTAGAGTAGTTAATGTTCCAGCACTAACATATTTGAATGTCAGGTTATAATTTTCATAAATCTATAACATGACATTAATTAATAGGTGACTCTCAGATACTGTACCATATTATTATACTGTTTAAGCATAAGGCAGTATGTGGAGTCAGTCGATAGCCATTGATTGCCATTTACCACGTTAGTGCCAAGCCCACGATTGTCCTATCGGCAATTAGCAACCGTGCAAGTTCGCCCCTTGATTGATGAAACCGTTCAAATAAATGTCTATCCCGGCAAAAGCTGCAATAAGAATAAACCATGTAATAATAAGAGAAACCAGCCATTCATATTAGACTCAATAAATCAAAAGTCGACTCAAGCAAAGGAAGCAGCTTATTGAAATCCAATCAACCAAAGAAAATTGTTTTAACCGCTGCTTGCTGCTTTATGAAGTTAGTTTAAGTTCCTTAAACAAAAGGAACCTTTTTAGATTTTCAGGAAGGATGATACTGACGATTGTTTAGACTGCGGTAATAGATTGAAAAAGTCAAAAACCTGCTTTGAAGCTTGTTGCTCAACCATAATACGTAGCAGTTCTTCATACAAAGTCACACACTGCGTGGTATACCAGGTTTCGAGATGCCATGGAAACTAAGGTAACTGAGGATTAGATTATTTATAGTGTATTAACGGACGAAAATATTCTGGATTGTGGTCTAATGTATTGCTATTGATAAAGAAATACAGAATGATGCAAAACAGAATATTACGAGAAATGCAGAACTATCGATTGAGAAGTTCAGTTTTAGGGCGCTTTAAGTAAAAGCTTTTTGTAACAAAAATTGGAAAATTATTATTAGTGCTTATTAAAAGCAATTTGTCAATTTGCCAGCATAATAAACTTATTATTATACTTATAATAAGGAACTCTTTCAGGAACTGGACAGAAATCCTATCATTAATGTCTTAATAAATAAATAATACAATAATAAATACATTAAATAATATGTTGTCTGTATAGAAGTTCGTTAAACTCAGTTTTGTCTGTTGTATAAATTTTTAATAGTCACCGGCGCGGCGGTGTCATGAACTCACATGAAAGCGTTCCACGAAATGTACATAATTTATCACTACAGTACCTATTTTTTGGAGGTTTAATGTACATAGAGTAATTAAGGTAAGTGGCTGTCAATATCGTAATAGCCATTACTCATCAATTTGTAAGACGTTTCGTAAGAAATAAAAATCCAAAATCTATACATATTTCCATTCTGTCCGACTGTTGGTTTATATGATCCTTTTGTGATATAATGCACCATAGATACTAGACTACTGCATTTCGTCCCACAAAAAGATGCGAGGTTAATAAATCTATTAAAGAAAAAGCAATAAATTGATTACATGTTTCATTTATAAATTGCACCCCGGATATTGCTTCTATACACATTTTTTGTTATAATAAATGAATTGGTTCTATTGTGTTAGGATATTGGACTGGTTTTATATGTTTTTACAACGTTAACAATTTGCATGACTCAAACTTACCAAACTTCTATACTATTCCATATGACTAGCTAAAATCTCCGTATAAGAATCGGTAAGTAATAAATTATATTTCGATATTAAATTATTCAATTTACATGTCCACGGATAATTATTTTTTTTATAAATCGAATTTGGTCATGGAACAATATGGATTGCCTGATTTACATAGATTCATTTTCAAATACGATTATTCTTAGGTGTGTAAAAACACTAAGTGAGTCACTCTTAGTTTTACGGACTCTTTGTACATCGATACAAGAATTTGCTCAAACATAATTAGGTATTTATTTCAAAAGGGTACACAAAATCAAATAAGCCATCGAAGATTTTAATAACCAATTTGTTGACTCGGTTATTTATTAAACTATACTGTTGTGTTGTATGTCTTCCAAACATCTATCAATTCTCGAAACAACATCGTACATTTTCTTCTGTGTTTATTAAGCACTTAATCAACCAGTACGAGTTCCCGCAATATTATTCAACAATGCCAGCAAAAGTAATTTTATCGGGCATTTTTATGATAGTCCACTTCCACTTGATCTAGCTGCAACGACCGTGATATTGACCGCGATATAAGTAGGTTTATGTCCGGCCAAAACAAAATGACTTCTGAGAATTTCACTATAATAATAAATTATATGCATCTCTTTGAGATTGTTCTGGAACTTCGTTAAAGTGACAGTAATTACACAATGAAATGGCTTAGTTTGTGTAATGTAATGAGCCGTCATTCGAAAGATTATGACTTAGCTCTAAATAACAATCTCTGAGTGCAGGTGATTACAAATCTACAACTCACAATGCAGTAACAACCACAAAACTGCAGCACAATGATCTAGCTAAAGGCTCAGAAAGATATCAGAAGTGCAGTTAAATGAGAGACAACAAAGTCAGGAGGTGTCGAGTCCCAACTCGATAATTTGATTTTAACAATTGTTATCGGACTTTTAATAAAAGCAAAATATTATTAAAATTATGAAATACGGGTGTTACTCACGCGTAATGTTGGTCTATTTAGTCGACCGCGGTTTCGCCTATACGCCTATACCACAGTATAAATATGTACAAATAGTACGGAAACTGCCTACAAACGTGCGAAACGGCACGCACACAGAAACATGCACACCGACGAGACCCCTAAGCGGCACTCGCTACTGAGAGCACCGCGACAATCGCTTAGGGGTCTCGTCGGTGTGCATGTTTATGTGTGCGTGCCGTTTCGCACGTTTGTAGGCAGTTTCCGTACTGTTTGTACATATTTATACTGTGCCTATACAGTGCAAGACTAGCTGCGACTCAGGCGCGACGTATCGCACTCTCTTGATAATGCCTAGACGTATAGGCGAAACCGCGGTCGACTAAATAGACCAACATTACGTGAGTAACACCCGTATTTCATAATTTTAATAATGTTACAAACTCACGTCAGTTTTAATAAAAAAGCAAAATAATATGATAAAAAACATTAAAATATTATTTTGTTCTTGTCACTATCAAAGCGGCAGTGAATAATCGTTAATCATCACATATTCAGAACATAGCTCCTGAACTTACTTCCTGTGAGTGGTGTGATAGCCTTTTCCCCGTCGTGCTGGAACATCTGCAGAGTCGCTACGGTCGCCTTCAACTGCTCGTACTCCCGGGCCATTTGCTTCTGAACCTGAAGAAGAGGGAAAGCATCTGTTATGATAGATATTAAAGTCATAAAGTAAGAAAGATACTTAAAAACATTACAGCCATTTAGGGTCTTTTTATCGATACATTTGGTAAGAATATTATATATTTCGTATCAAACAGGGCTGAAACTTCTGTGCTGGTCTGTGACGTGCCTATGTTGTTGTCCTATTAAGTATAGCTATATTCGGAACATCAACATTAGGATTCTCAAGGTGACAATGAAAATTAAAGTGTCCTTCAACTAAAAACATTTATCCGGATGATTAATTCAAAAACATCAAAGATCAACACTGTTTGGTTAAAAATGGTACCAGCAGTTAAATAAATGTGCCCATTATAACTTTTGCAACATGATGTCAGTGAAGATAATGAAATAGATGCCAGTATAACAACAAACTTTGATGACTGATCATAAAGATACAAAAGATTTTCGCAAGGGACTTTTTGGTGTATAGTGTGACTAGAGCAATACTATTTGCATCAATAGCACTTTTTTCTAATCAATATTATCTATTCATTATTTAAAAAGCATGCGTGTTAGACTTTTGCCTCATTATTTCAAGAAGGTGGAGACGTGAAGATATAAATCTAACTTTACAAAGTATAAGCAGAATGTTATGGCACGTTGGGGTAAACATTCGATTGACACAGTAACCCATAATCCAATTTTATGGCATGTGCGTGTTTCAAGTTGCTGATATCTTCCGCGATTTTCTATTTACTTTTAGGTCAATATGGTAATTGTTGTTCTATTTCAACTAATTTTCGGACATTATTTCGCACGCGCCATTATTGATTGTATAAATCTAGTATTTTCGTATTTATGTCGTTCGAAATGCGTGTTCCTTATTAAAAAGGTACAACAGATAGATTAAGGTTCCTAGCGAGGCAGCCTAGGGATATACTTAATGAACTAGAAACTATCTGTGTGGGCGATATTTAGTAGTCAATATTATGACACTGCTGATTACTTATTCAGAAATGCAAACCAGGTTTCTAACCGAGCGGGATATTTCTAACACAACGTTCAATATTAGCTTGAGCTTACAACCGTGTAGTTAATCAAAATATTCAAAATATTAAGCTTGCTAATATTGCCATTGTCAGAAATAAATACAGGAAAAGCTGAGTATAATGCCAGGCGTTGTTTGTTGTGTTCAAAATTCTTGTATACATCCTTTATCGATCGAGGGACACAAAAAATGCCACTAAAATCCAGAATATTTGGCTTAAAACTAACCAAACACTACGTGTAATCAGTATTTTCGGGATTGTAACATCACATCAGATAATTGAAAAATCGAATTTGTGCGTTTTGGTCATACTTCTCAAACAATAAATTAGCCCAAGGTAGGTTGAAATCAAATAGGTATCAAGTATCGGTAATTTTAACATTTTTCAATAAAAAATACAACACTGCACTGACCATAAACAAAGGTAATAATACAATCTACCAGCATCCAACTGACCTTATCCAAATAAGGGAAGGCGGATGATGAAATAAACATTCTTAACATATTAACGTGTTTTTAAAGGTGAGATGCGAAAATAGTAATCTCTTTATGTGTTTCTGTCGAGTACAATGTGTATTGTCTAAGACTAATTTCCTAATCTTATCAGATAGGAAGCTTAGAGGTAACTCAGTTTAAACAATGTGGTGAATATTTAAATAGACCGCACAATCAGAGCGTGTCAACACGCGTTTTTAGATCTTTTCTGGTGCCTCTAAAATACATGTTAATAGAAGCGACATTTTTAAGTCGCTGATGGACTGAAAATTTTTGTAATACGTTGCCAAGATATAATAACACATAAGTTATTGTACTTTAATCCGCATTGACGGATACAGATTCTAACAACTGTAGATCACACAAATCACTGCCTGAAGGTAAAATATGTGGTCGAACCACATTTCGAGTACTTCAACTGTTACCAAAAAGCAAGCAAGACAGTTGCCAAGTCCTGAATTGCATGCTGCACTCCGCAATAGAGCACCATAGACGATACCAAAGCAAATAAAAAAACAATGCAGGTTCGAGATCTAAATACCAACACGTAGCCGCTTACAATTTTTTACAGAGTTCCCGTGACAAAACGGTTTTTTTTTTTCTTCCATAAAATTCCGAATCTTGTTGCACAGAAGTGGCACTACTAGTGGTATAATTAGTGGCCAGTCCTCTCGTTATTATTCCATAACGGGAAGCCTGTACGCCTTGAATACCAATGGCTATACTCCTATAGTGACCAATGACCGCGTCCAATATGGTGGTATACAGTTTACGATGACAATCTTTTGGGCTGCTACAATTTAAATGAGTGAATTAATGAATGACGGAATAGTGCTTGAGGCTTGATGATTTGTTAAAATGAGATTCAAGGCTATGACGTTGTTGCTGTAGGCGCAGGTTAAGCAATCTATGTCGCTGGCAGACAATGGATGGGGTACCGGTATGACAAGTATGAATGATCTTAGACCAGATAAAAACCCAACAGCTTACTGATGAAATACTGACATTGTGCTCAACAACCTCTCACCAAACTTTGAACATAACTATCATCTACCCGTTCTACTATCACAACGGGTAGAGAGACGAAAGATCCTTCGAATAAACGATATCATTAAACGAGTTTATTTATAAGTGCAAGTGCAGTTTACGGGGAGCACATCACAATAATGATGATGAAAAATATATATATGCACAAAAGATAAATAACTTCTAAAATTATTTCCATTTGTTCATCATCCCCATTACAAGCCATCAGATGAATGGTTTCAGTAATTCAGACCAAAGTGCAATTATTAAATGGTACCTATTACTAATGACATGTTGTAGGTACAAACATAAAAGTCAGTTACACACGTGAAATCTCCACAATTACTCCGACAGCTGATTGCAAAAATAAACGTGTTTCACAGAACCGAACAAAAAGCAATATAAATTAACTCGCTAATACAAAAAGATAACATACGTACATGAGTGATTTTTCTCGATGTGGGACTAAAAGTGAAAATACGATCTCTCACCGCGATTATCACACAATGTTCTTTCACAATAAAAACTATCTTAATCACTTCCCACACAAAAACCAAAAAATGTTAAGTAACATCCGGCCGGCATCACACGCCATATAACGTGCTTATTTTCACCTAATAAGCTTAACCACCTTGACCGACTTCTGTAAGGAGCTGCTAATATTTGACAACTAAGAATTTTTAAATAATAGGACTTAACTACCCACTTTTTTACTCGTGTTACAATTGGGACACCGCACAGACGTTATAGAAATGTCTATCAAATTAATATATGCCGTATCACTGTTCACGTAAAGACGGAAATGGCCTGCATAATTTGACAGATCGACACAGTTACACTACAAAATTGGACACCCCAAACACGTCATTGTACGACCGATATACCGCGGTGAGAGGTTCGTCGACCCGCGTGCGTCGGCAACACTTCAGCGCTGCCGATGTGACAAGCCGAGAGCCGACAACACGCATGACATTATAAAACAACGAGTGCCATCGACAATAGAACAAACGCTTGGCGTCCATCCAGTCACTGAATTAGATTGACTGACCTAAACTCCAGCAAAAAGCCTACGATCCACTCCTCTTGCAAGGACGATAAAGTTCCTTCATTAATTACGGTGGTTATAGCTTACCAAGGCTAAAGTACTGGACAGGTTATATTGTTTTATTCGTTCAGACGAGTATATGATAAGTCCCGAATAACTCGTTCGGCGATACTTGTCTCAGATGTGCGTGAAATATGTGCTCATGGGATTGTTCGAAGTCGCTGGAGCAGACAGACAGATTAAACGATGTTGCGTACGAATGTTGTTAAAAAATAATTGGACAACATTCATGTAAGCTCCTATGCATAATAAGAACATCTGAAGAATAGAAAAATGTCTATAATATTGATGTTCTATGTATCGACTTTGGTGCTTGACAAAACATTAAAATTTAATATCCCTTTCAACATAGTTGCTGATCCGATAAATCCGATGTTGATTGATAAATCTAAAAATACCCTATAGTTAAAAGCAGCCACTTCCTGTTTAGCCTTTGAAGAATTCTTCAGAATCCTTTTATTATTTATTTATTTATTTAAAAACTTCTTGCACATAATAAGTGTACAAAGGCGGACTTAATGCCATAGGCATTCTCTACCAGTCAACCGTAAGGTGGTGCAGAGATTACAAAGGTAGGTGCAGTTAAAATGTTCCAATTTAAAGAGAAAACTAATCCTAAAACCATACAATACATACAATAATAAATACCCTATATATTTACATATATATATACATATATATATATATATACTATTATATAAATAAAACATGATAGATCAATTTTTTAAAGACTCTGCAGAAGATTCAGTTAGTAAGAGTTGACGAACCCGGGCTTTGAAGGCATCCCGGGTAGTGGACATCCTGATCTCGAGAGGGAGTGCGTTCCACAGAAGTATTGACTGAATAAAGAAGGAAGAATGGACTAAGCTTGAAGAATGAGAAGGACACAAGAGGAGAAGATTGTTAGAAGAGCGTAGATTTTTATCATGACTAGAGCAAAGATATTGAAAATGGGGTGTTAAATAAGTTGGAGCATTTGGAGAATTAAGAATGGAATACAGGGTGGTCAGCGTACGCAAATTGCGTCGCTGCCGAATAGCCAACCATCTTAGCTGGGAACGATAGGATGAGATATGATCATACTTACGGAGATTGAAAATGAATCGAATGCAATTGTTGAGAAGTCGGTCGAGCTTATTGAGCAGATCTGCATTCAAGTCGAGATAGCACACATCACCATAGTCGATAATGGGTAGAATCAAAGTCTGCACTAGCATTGTCTTAGTCTGGATTGGAAGGAAATTCTTCAGGCGGTAAAGGGCCCGCAGGCAATTCGTAACTTTTCGGCTTATATTTGCTATCTGGGTACGCCAGTCAAGGATTGAGTCAATGTGTAAACCAAGATCCTTAACACTTGTACTGAAAGGTACGACACAACCATTAAAGACTACTGGTTTAGTGACCGTTTTGGAAATTTTGTCTATCGTACGAGCGGTCCCTATTATAACGGCTTGGCATTTTGTGGGATTCACACTCAAGCCGAATCGGTCAGACCAATCTTTTATTGCTGTTAGATCTTGGTTTACTGCATCGATAGCTGTCGAAAGATTGTCAATACGCGCGTGTGAATATAATTGCAGATCGTCTGCATACAAGTGATACGCACAATGAAGATCACTAGTTATAAAGTTGTTTTTTTTTGTTTTTAGGGTTCCGTTGTATCTACAAGAAACTCTTATAGTTTCGCCATGTCAGTCTGTCTGAGGCATAGCGTCGAAACTGTTAGTGCTAAAAAGCTGAAATTTTGAATGTTTTTTTTTGGGTGCGTCCCTTACACAGTGTGGGGTGTCGCTAAATAGGTCTTTAATAACATTAGTAGGGTAACTAAAGTAGTTTTTTTGATTTAGTGATCCATTTGCGATATTATTATGATAGTATGTGTAATGAAATTTCAAGGAAAACTATAGCGGCTACGTGAACGTAATGAGTTCAAGAGTACCATTTCAACCAAAAGTCAAAGAATATTTCGTACAAAAAAAAACCTTCGAAAATACTGACTTGTATGAAGTTGTTTGAAGCGATCAATATAGATATTAAACCTGTTAAAGAGTCCATAATTATGTTGTAACGAATGTCTCTCGCTGCGTTGTTTTCGTTCCCGTGGATTTTGTCGGTAAAGCTGTGAACTTTGTGGCAAGGTATAGACAGTTGCAAGACTTCCAAGCAACACAGTAAAGTTAGAATGGCAAAAGAGTTCTATTAAATGCAAGACAGTAAAAAAAGTAATCTAAAAGAAGAAACTATCATTGGCAACCCCGTTATTGATACGCGATTTCCTTGTACCAGTCTGTGCCGATATGTACATACCTATACTTCTAGCCACATACCTATTGAACTTCTAACAAAGAAAAAAAAATGCAATCAATTTAAAAGATTTCTAAATTTATTAATAACCTATTACCGAAACAGAAACGAGTTGAACAAAATGTCATGTGACATTAGAATAAGGATACGTTTAGTATTTTCCAACGTCAAGGTTTGAGCTATGGAATTCTATGGCTATGGGGAAAACAACTTCCTTGTACGGAGCTGTACCGATACTTTAATTTACATTTTATATTAAACTTTATAATAATGACGTTAAATCATGAAATCGCATGCTTCAGCCTCTAATCATTGGCTAAGACGTGGTTACGTGATGATATGCAAATGGTGGAGGTGCAAAAACCAACGCATGTCGATAACTGCATACTTATAAAATAGTAAAAGTGTAACGACTTAATGATTGCTAATCATTAATCGATTGATTTACGTTCCATTCCATTAGCATGGAATCATTTCTTGTGGGGTTTTATAATGGATTAATAAGGAATCTTCGGCGCATAGATGTTTTCTTGATTACTTTGTTGATACGATATGAGATGATTCACTATTTTCTTATTCATCTGAAGTTCCGAACGTACAAAGCACATAATAATATCGAGTTTGCTGTTTATTGAATTGCCTCGATGGTCTTGTGGTTAGCGTATGCGCCTCTCACCGCAAGGCCTCGGGTTCGAATCCCGGGTCGGGCAAACTGTTATCTGTGAACTTTCCGTCAGGAAATTCACATTAGCAGCACAGAGTTGATATTGTGCCCGGTGGATAGCGATAAACCCATCTCCTATCCCATGGGACCTAATCATAACAGGTGAAAGGTTGGTGTTGTATACCTCTGCCACACCCTTCTGGGTAGTATAAGCGTGATGTTATGTTATAAACTATTGCTAACGTCTCTAATCTATCACATCTGCAATGGTGATTAAATCTTTATTGTAAAACCAAGTTAAGTCTAGCGAGAGGACCAACGACGCTAAGTGCAATTTTTTTTTTTTTTTTAAAAGCTTACTAGCAATTTCCAAATACAAATTACTAGTATTCTTGTTAACCCCCTCCAGCTAAGTTTAATTCGCTTGTGTTAGGAGGAAGTTCACGTCCGTGGTGTAATGGCCAGTATTCGAACCCACGACCTCTCGATCGTAAGACCGATGCCTCATCCATTGCGCCACGGCCGCTTAATTTAACAGATAAGGTATGTGTCATCCGTCAAATAGGAAATGTCAAGGTTAGATTTTATGCATATTTAATGGCCAACACCTTCGATAAAGAAAAGAACGTCAACACCGGTTTATCTATGATCAATTTCAATATTCTTCCTTCCTTCAACAAAAGATGCAATTATATACAGTTAGAAAATACCAAGTCTGAGACCGTATCAATTTAATAACCGTCGCCAAACGAAACGTGTTTTTAATCACGAAACATTTTAACAGCACGCTGACAAAGGTTTTTAAAGATTTAGCACACCGTTTATGTATGGATGTGTGTCCCATCGTAACTTTGACTCATTAGTATTTATCTATTCAGTTTAGTAACACGCAGTTTGTAAAATAGTAGTTCTATGACAACACACACCTTTGTAGAACTTGTACTACATAAATATGCTCGTTACAAGTTTGTGTCTTTCTAAACTAGAATATTGTCTGTTTGAAAGCCTAGTGATTTTAGATAAAGAGAGATCTTCGAAGGCGAGAAAATGCGGTTTTTACTTGACTGAGTACAATGGGTGACTGAAGCCCGTAACTTAACAATAAAATGTATGCCATTCCTATATACAGAAAGATGCGATGGTCGCATAAAGATATTTAACATATTATTCTACAGATTCTACTAATGGCTTATAAATGCGCTGTTATCTCTGTCTGTGAAAATTAATATGAAATTAATGCTAAATTTAAATTAAATAAGTTATTAGTATATAAGCCTGGGAGAGTACAAAGGCTTCTTATAGAAGCACCATACCGACCCCACAGGCGGTAGTAGTGTTAAAAAACCCGAAAACATAACGTGATATTTATCAGTTATCAGCAAACAGTATTTTAACGATTGAATTCCACTTCGAAGTTAAAAGCTTTCCTGGAATGCAGTGTATTTTAATATACCAAGCCGCTATTGTCCCTGAAATGATTCAAACGGAAAACAGGTTAATTGTTCACGAAATCGGAATGCATTTCCGCCGTAATATCTTGTGTTTGAGTCGTTTGAGTACTGCTTTATTGACTGATATTGTTTTTATAAAAATAGTATATGCCTGCCGCCATTTCTGTATACAAACATGCTAAAAACTACTAAGTACTATAACATTGTGTACTTTCACCTTTTGGAGAACACAAATACTATGTCCTCAAAGCTTCACACAGACTCAGACGGAGCAAACGATCTCCAAGAACCGTTTCAGACTTGGCTACCTGCTAACGACGAACGATATTAAAATAGTAAAACAAAATACAGAATAATGCTACTTATAGATACTATGGTATCTGTACACTATACATTCACTGGATTACCAGTAATATTCAGGTAATTCATGTGAATAAGGCCAACACCCTCGCCAAACAATGGTGAAAGGTTATAATAAACATAAAAAGCAATGACTCAATTGTATATAAATAAGAATTAGCAGGCCACAGCATGAGATTACAAAAGACATATGACATGATCAAACAAAGGCGTATAAGCCGTTGATGACAGGCTATTATAATATTAAACTCGGAAGACCTAATTGTCTGGTGTGGCGGCAGCTTCATAAATAATTGTCCGGTATGCATTATTATTTTGTCATAACTTATGTAACTAAGGACCCTTTACTACTCACTCGTATGAAGCAAGAGGATTAATGATACGAGAGTAGCTTATCCTAATATAATGTTTTCTTTGTAACAAACATTGGGCTTAAGCCCATAAACAGCACAGTGGATCGAGTGACCAACACTTCTAGTTAGACACGATTCAGCAATGAAGATAACGACTGAAAAGAAACCAGTACCCATGCATAGGAGATATTTCTGATAATATAGTAACATAATATTTTAATTAAAAATTTTTTTCATATGATGTCACATATCTTAGGAAATCTTGGTGCATTTCATCTCCTGTATATTTCATTAAGTGCCCCCACCGCCCGCATCTGTTTCAGTCCCCTTTGTCGTCATACCCCCGCGCCCCTGTGCCGCGCAGGCGAGGACTCAGTTAAACGGTCAGCCTATAGTCACAAGTAAACAGTGTACACAGTAATTTAACTGCGCGCACTGCACGACACCTTACAGTCGTGATCATTACTGGTCATTGACTGACCATGTTAGGAGTCAGTGTTAACGAACTATACTCTGTTCCTGAATCAGAGGGACAAAAAAAGACCCAAATGTCGAATTCACAAATAATTATACCAGATAGATTATCCTGAAAGAAGACTTTTTTTCATTTTTAGAAACAATATGAACTACATTAATAGATTTTTGAAAATATATACAACCGGAAATCGAACTATACTCGCTCGAGATTTGTCTATAGGAACATTTTGTGATATACACCGTTTGATTTGGAGGTTGTGAGGGTGGCCTTTATTATAATTAATTAGGATCAGGCGACGGAAAATTTGTCTGCCGTTTAGTGCAACTAAACAACGTGGCATTAAAGAATCTAATAGAATAATCAATTAGAATACCGATAAACCTATTAGTAGGTGTTAGGTAAAAGATACGCTGCCAAAAGGTTTCAATATCAAATCCCACAAAAAGAAACGATTACCCAACATAATTGCTAAGGTTTCAAATCACTATTAGATCTTATTGTCAAACTATTAGTGTCTGAAGGCCAACCTTCAGGATTAGACATTACATCATTGAACAAACTGGATCAGTTACAAAACTGTCGGGTTTCACCGACACAAAAACAGTTTTATCGATCGCAAGGACGTCCTATACAAGTGTTTATTCGTATTATTAGATTTTGTATTTAACTGTTAATTCAATTTTTCACTTTTCTTCGACAGTTAACCGCTTGTTATATCACGAAAGTGTCTAGATATCAATCTTACAGATAAATCCTATGTAAAAAATAGCGAGTTGTTTCCGTAGTTTTGTTAATCGACATCGTTATTATATATTTATCGTTTTTTTTGCATACTTATTTCAAGGGAAAGCAAAAAGTAATGCTGACTTCGAAAGTTCTATAAAAAAAACTGCTTTCGGAGACCATAGTTGTTTCCGTTCTACATATTTTTTTGGAAAAGGTTTATCGAAATTTTTCCTTGTAACAGCGGTCGCGGTCACCCAGCAACAGGGGCAAGTCAATGTCGAGTAGCATTAATTTAGCAAATCAATATTAATGGTGACGGAATTTTCTACGGAAATACGTCACCTCTAGTTTTATGACGATTACGCTTCGAGGTTTTGACCAAATATAACGATTACGAGTCGATTTTTGTACATTTTGTCGCTTAAAGATATAAATGACTACAAGTACATACACATAGCAGTGCTTTTAAAAGTTATTTCTTAAGTTAAATGTACAGAGCCTCGGACGGATACAACATCCACTAGTTTTTAAGAACATAAATGGAAAACCAATATACCGAATATTAAAAAGAAACTTGCTATGCTGCCGAGGAATTATTCATATGTTAACAAACTCATCATGAAATCATAACTTGGTATAATTTAATTTTACATATGTCCGCTAGTTAGTCCAACAAGCCTTGTAAACCTTATGCGGCAGTAAATGATTGTCAAATCTACAAGGCACAACAGTGACCATGGCCTCCGTCAGCCAATCTGAGGTGTTCGTAACGGTTGTGGTCAATTCGTAATAATAGGATGCTCTCACATACAATTGACTTATCATCGTCCGGAATGTCAATTTAGTTTGTGCCATTTAGGCGCTGCACCTTGTATGTTATGTTGTGATCAAGGATAATAAGCATAAAGGCTAATTATTATTTTTATCTCCTCTTGATATAAGAAACATTATTATAATAATTACTTTGTTAATACGTAAACTTTGAGATAATACAATATTAGACGCGCCCAAACACTCCAAACAAACGGCTACAAAAACGTGACGTCTAGTTTAAGTATTTTGCATGTGAAGTTATGAATTTTGTTTGATAGCTATACGATATATTTTGTTCATAAAAATGGTTTCATAAAATTATGTTTTAATAATTTCGTACCTAAAAAATGGACAAGCCTATGAAACTTTGAATAATCAGAGTAAGTTACATGTATAGTATGTAACTAAAAATTCTTGCAATTGGTCTATGATTTTCTATATTTTTAACCGACTTCATAAAAAGGAGGGGGTTCTCAATTCGGTTGTATTTTTTTATGTTTGTTTGCCGATTACTCAAAGACGCCTGGACCGATTTGAGAAATTCTTTTTTTAGTTATATTTTACTATCTATCCATCTCAGTCTCCATGCCCATTTTAATCATATCCATCGAAGCTAAACCAATCGTATAAGGAAATATGTCGTATATTTAAATCGGTGTATGGCGCCAGATAGTAGAATTTGCACTTATGTGTTCTAGTTTGATAGTGAAATTACGTTCGCATGAAGCATTAGGTATATCTTAATCCTCAAATGAAGTGAAAATCCAGATTATATAACAGATTATTGTTTGTATACCACGTATCTTAAACCTGTGGACTAGTTAGAAAATCGTAAACACATGATGTCATATTATACACTCTCAATAATTATGTGAACAGCTGTCAGCTTCAAGGTCTAAGCTCCTTAGTCAGTAATTGATAGTTTAGCCCTGAATCCTTCATCTCAAATCTGTATTGGTGTTGAAACGTTTTATGTTTATTGTTTTATCTGCCTACGTACGTGACAAACATTACTAATTCTGACTAGTGCCTTTGATTGTAGTTTAGAAAAGCGATTTTTACTAATTTAGTTTAACATTGGGAATTTTGTATTGCTTTAGAGTAGAAGGTATCTATTTGTAAGCAAAACGTTGCATATATTTGAATTTTCATGATAGAAAAGCATAATTATACTTTAACTTCGAAGGTACAGAGAATATTTACGCATTAATACGGTAACATTAAATAGTAAACGTTGTTTTCAACGACACAACTTATAAAGTTGTTAAAACTTTGACGCAGACATCAAACGGTTCCCTCGAGCATCCTTAAGCGGACAAGAGCATACTTGAGTTGCCCGACGGGCTACGGTAGATATCTGTAGTTAATATAATATATCTGCCGATCAAAACAACAGTATAAAGATGTTTTGGCCGTGCCTGAGATGTCTGGTCTCGTATCAAGCTCCGCCATTTGTCGTAATAACCATAATTCCTAACCTTAGCTTTCTGCTCTGTAACCTTTATCGATATAAACTTTAAGGGCTCACCCACGATCGGTAATCGTTGACCGATTTCTTCTAGGATAAAATTAGAACGATCGGAAATGTATGCACTAACGCACACGTCCTACAAAAAAAATGGTCAGAAACTGTATGATGATGACAGCGGGCCCGAATATCGGATCTACAAAAACCGGGTCGATCGATCGTGGGTCTTATCGATCGAGAGCCCTTACAAAAAAAAATAGGTTTGCTATAAGCGTTTCTTCAGTACTAAATGTGTATTACACCGAAATCGATCGACGTCGTTTGATGCCATTGACGTTTAAAGAGCCAATAAGAGCGCATCAGTGCGAGTATTTTGTGTCACTAGCATATCCAAAATTACAAGAACGTAATAATAGATTTATTAACTGTACATAATAGTGATGTCTCGAACAGAAAACATATAGCTACATTTTTTTTATTCCTACGTTAAAACAATAAGACGCTAACCATTAAACGAATTGCTATGACGTTACATATTTGTATGTAAATGAGCCGTGGATAATAGTTATTTTAATTGTATATTATTATGCCACGCCCTATGCAGGATCCTGTTATGCGTGACATTAATTAAACAGTTAATGTCTGTCAGGGAAACTTCGGTAGTAAATTATGTAAACCAAATTACATATGACTAAATACTTAATTGTAAAATAGAGTATCAGCCAATTTACGACATCGATTTTTCCATTATCTCAGTTTGTGAGAAAACTGATGTTAAAAATTAGTGAAAAAGGGAATTGAGCAATATGAACCAGAACTGAGCGGGAGAAGATAGGAAAAAGGACGTATTAAGGACTTACTTAATGTAAATATAAGATACTAAATGTCACAAACACAATGACATTCTACAAGCCAGTGTCCAAGTTCCGGAATCGGAATGGATAATCCCTATTCGGATCTTTTTTGTACAGATAAAATGTCAAATTTGTATAGTTTTCAAGCAGATATCTTTCTAAAACTTTACCAGTAACTGGAGAAATCGAAGCTAAGAATCAAATATTACCGATGCCTTTTGTCTACAATGAACTACGTCAGCTATACAAACTAAAACCATATTTCATACGTTTTAAAGTTAAACCATACGTTACGGTTTCGCTGTCGTGACTAATTTTCTCGGTAACTCCACCTCCATACATGACTAACGCTTTTCAACACCCTAACTAATTAAATACACGCATATCAGATATTAATTAACTTTCTACTCAATATCTTTACTATATCGCGCTTGGAAGATAGATAATGCTTTGTATTAATTTCCTGGTAACGAAGTACCTTGCCACGCTGTTTTAGGATGTTATTAGACCTAGGTATCGACGTCGGCCAACCGGCGACTGACGACGACGATTTGTTGGTGGAATAACACCCTTATATAGCAGCTGACTTGGTAGACGTCGTTCTATGTTATATTTTATCTATATGAAAGTTTTAACATGATTAAGATTATGATAAAAAAAAAAATTTTTCGAACAATTACTGTCATAATAATCTTCTTCTGACATGAATAAATTAAGGAATTAGTTAAATCAATCAAGCGTAAAAAGCAGTGTTACAAGATATTGACGGGGTTCCGTACTTTCCTTGGCGAACATGACCATTTTTGAACACGCGGCAGTTATCTTAAAATCGATAATATTGTCATTACATTGCTGAGGTTCGGCTTGAATACTTAAAGAATAACCAGAGATAAGTTAATATCATATAGTTGGTAAATAATAATTGTAATTGACTACCGTACTACTAATGCTTAGACAGCTCTAATAGTGAGTACGTATCTACTTATACAAAAGAGCATCTACGTCAGTAAAAATAACACGGCGATTAGAAGGATTGCTCTTCTAGATCAGTGCTCACTCCACCAGGATTATGTCTCACAAAGCCAATGACCTAGGTAATAAGCCACACTTAGTGCTTAAATATATAAACGCTAGTGTACGTTATGCGTAGGCGTTGAATGTGATTCAGAGTACCATTGACCTCAAGGGAGATGAAGATTGAAGCTTTCTATAGATCAATATACGTAGATGTTTAGACAGTTGTCATAAGCAAATTTTGTCTGGAAATATTTTGTTCAATATAACAAATGGGTCTCTGAAAACTGTAGTTCTATCTAAACAGCCTTGTCTGACTATAATATTAAGATAAACAACTGTTAGTCAACTACATCAGAAACAATACATATTCGAAAAACAAATTGGAAAATGAGATTGATTGTTTTAACACGAATAATTGCGATAAATGCGAAACAATCGGTGATTGATGAGAAGAAGTAGGTTTTATGGCTCGTGTAAATCGGATAAATTGGCAATACATTCGGTGGAAGACTGGAGAAAGTACGAACCGGTCAATTGACCAATGTTTAAGTTTAAATCTGGTTGATAAACTTGAACTTTCACAGTAAAAGTTAACTTGCGCCGCTGGTAAGTTTGTTTGTTTTAAAACTTTTTATTGTACCATCAAACAATTTATAAAATAATGCATAACACAAAATACAATAAAGGCGAGCTTAAATCAAATTTGAGTTCTCTTCCAGCAAACCTTAGAGTTATAAAGGAGAAGAGGATGCAAAAAGAGGGCAAAAACAAGAGTACAACTCAAAGGGAAAACGGAATTACTATTATTATGGTAAAAATATTAATAAAAAGTAACTTAAGTTACAATACATAAACATAAACAAATAGACATAAATATATTATTATGCTATCTACAAAATAAAATACTTAAATAAAGTAATTTACCTATCTATATACCGAAATACACAGTTAAATAATCATACTTAAATATAAATAAAATACTTTGAGATGTAATAAATATTGATATAAAAACCTAAACAGTCTGAGAAAGAAAGTATTTTTTAACTCTTTCCCTGAAAACATCCAATGAAGGACTATCGCGAATCGAATTAGGAAGTATTAGGAGGGATAAGTTCAATGTTCTTGGATTGTGTTGTATACTTAATGATATTAATAGAGAAAGTTTAACAGTAATTACTATACTATTCGTATAACCAATGATCCCTATAGGATATGAGCACAATGTAAACAGTAATATTAATTTAATATTACCTGTTGTTATTAATTTATGTGTGCTGTGAGCAATAAAATCGGTAAATATACCAAATAAATAAACTGACCTTCATAATTCTCGAAATAAATACATGATACCTGTAAAGTGGTCCATAAGCTGTTATGCACCAAAACACGGTCAAGTTTCGAACAAGGTAAAAAAAAGGTAAATGTTTTGAGGTCAAGTATAAGTTCATTGCTGCATTCTGAGAGCTTTAAAAAGGACGAAAATGTTGCCTCGTTTTGTGTCACGAGAAGGGATAAAGTAAAACCCATTTACATAAATATAGTTCTTCCTTCCAAACGACTACCCAAAGGAGATACATACATATTTGTATAATTTGCTTCTTGGGATATCGCAGTATACTTGGTATTGCTACCTTTTTATACAACTTACGTGGCGTCGTTCACTACGTGTAGTCTACCTAATGGTAAGTGGTACAAACAGACAGCTCGGAAACATTTACAACAAGTTAGGGAGATGATATTGCTGCATACTGCATACGTCACCTTCTACAAGCTTTTTAGCAAAAGCTTTGACTAGTATTCAGTATATGAATTTATTGCTTCATTATATCCACTGTTTTATTTTATATTCAGACTATGCATTGGATTAAACCTGTGTTTATATCGCAATGGGAACAACCCACAGTTGTGGTTAGAAATCTCTCCGTGAGCTTGTAGCCTTATTTTTTACTAGCTATCTTCATTTTTAACACGCTTATATTAGCTTCACCTGTATGTTTGTTTGTTTGTTTGTTTGTTTGTTTGTATGTAACCGACTCCTTTGGACTCGATTTTGACCCACTTTAAACGGACAGATTTAATTCAAACTTTCTACACTTGTAAAGAATCAGCGACAATATAATAACTTCATAAATTTATCTCATTATCCTGATTAGGATCGCCAGGATTAAAAAAAAACTAAAACTAAAAAGTGAAAAATAAATATAGTTTAAAAAAACTAAAAAAACACGCTTTTAAAGCACATCAAACTAAAAAGTGAAAAATAATTCTTATTATAACCTGAAAATAATAATAAACGAAAAATACTAGTACTATTGTGAAAAAAAGCGTGGGGCGCTCTGTGCCATATTTTTCGTCTATCGAGCGACCCACGCTTTTTTTTACAATAGTCCTAGTATTTATCGTTTATTATTATTTTCAGGTTATAATAAGAATTATTTTTCACTTTTTAGTTTGATGTGCTTTAAAAGCGTGTTTTTTTAGTTTTTTTAAACTATATTTATTAATAAGCCACTGCGGCGGGTCGTAGGTCCACTGCGTATTTTATCTGTAGTAAATCTCGCACTACGTTTTACGTGTACAGATTTCCATATTTTTAATGTTTGGGAATATAAATAAATAGAAGTAACCATTATTTGTGGAAATTGGACATCGTTATGGTTACAACTACCTGTTAATTTAACAATGGGAATATTTTCATAACAATGCAATGATGAAGCTAATAGGCTTTAAATTGTTCCAGTGGTTGTATAGGGAAGGAAAGGGGAATATAATTGGAAACAATTACTGCCTGCGCAGGAGAAGGACGTAGGCTACTTTTTAGCACGCTTATATTAGCTTCACCTGTATCACTGTATGTATGTATGTATGTATGTAACCGACTCCTTTGGACTCGATTTTGACCCACTTTAAACGGACAGATTTCATTCAAATTTTGCACACCTGTCAAGGATCGATGACAATGCAATAATTCGATAAAAAAAAATAAAAAAACGCTCTTATAAAAAGTAGAAAATAAATAATAGTTTAAAAAAACTAAAAAAACACGCTTTTAAAGTACTTCTAACTAAAAAGTGAAAAATAATTCCTAATATAAGCTGAAAAAAGCGTGGGGCGCTCTGTGCCATATTTTTCGTCTATCGAGCAACCCACGCTTTTTTTCAGCTTATATTAGGAATTATTTTTCACTTTTTAGTTAGAAGTACTTTAAAAAGCGTGTTTTTTAGTTTTTTTAAACTATTATTTATTACCGGTCTATCCCGCGGGCGAAACCGCACACGGAAGGCAGTTGTTGCCATAGAATCATTACGCAACTATATTAATCACAATTCGTCATCAAAACATTTGTAAAACCACTAGGAAGATTTGCAATACATAAATAACGTTAAAAATAAAAACCTTTACATCCAAAGAAACATAATAGAGGGTTTCAATGTTACTTTAGTCATGGAACAAGCATTGCATGTATTTATGTAATTCAATGAACAAATCTTATTTAAGCACTTGTCGGAAGTACATTACGGGGTTAAGCAAAAAGCCCGACTGCTAATGGCGCACGAGCAACACCAACCACGGTGGAAATCACAAAGACTGAATCTTCTTCTTCTTCTTCCAGTGCCATCTCCTAACGGAGGTCGGCGATCATTAAGGCTATTTTTACTTTAGAGACGGCTGCTCTGAATAGTGATTTTGTGCTGAGGCCGAACCAATCTCTAAGGTTTTTGAGCCAGGATGTGCGTCGTCGTCCGGGTGGTCTGCGGCCTTGAATCTTCCCCTGAATTATGAGTTGCAGCAGGTTGTATTTGTCATTACGCATTATATGTCCCAAATACTGCAATCTCCTAATTTTAATGGTCTTAATGATTTCCAAGCCTTTACCCATTCTTTGCAAGACCGTTTCGTTTCTGACTTTATCCGTCCATGATATTTTCAGCATTCTTCTATAGACCCACATTTCGAAAGCTTCTAACCTCTTGCACATGGTTTGGGTTAATGTCCAAGCTTCTACTCCGTATAAAAGTACCGAAAATACAAAGCATCGCACTAGGCGACATTTCGTGGCCAGTTTAAGATTCCGGTTGCAAAGAAGGTCACTCAACTTTCCAAATGCTTGCCGAGCCTGTTCTATGCGGCATCTAACCTCTATACTGTGATCTTCCTGATCGTTAACAATGCATCCGAGGTATTTGAAGGACTGCACTCGCTCTATAGGTTGATCTTTGATGGTTAGAGCACCAGGTGTTTTTGTTCGACCAATTACCATGTATTTGGTTTTCTTAATATTTACGTTAAGACCATATTTATCACCAATGGCATCTACGCGTGTTAGCAGGCTTTGAAGTTGTTCCATTGAGCTAGCAAGTAGTATAGTGTCATCCGCATAGCGAATGTTATTAAGTGGTCTTCCGTTTATTACTATACCCTCAGTTGCATCTTCAAGTGCTATAGAAAAGATCTCTTCCGCGTAGAGGTTGAAAAGTAATGGTGACAGAACGCATCCTTGGCGTACACCTCGCATTATTTCTATGTCAGGAGTTAGTTGGTTCTCTATTCTTACATTTGCAGTTTGTTTCCAGTACAGATTTTTTATAATAGATATGTCTTTAGTATCAAGGCCCTTTCTTTGTAAGATCTGAATAAGCAAATCATGCTTTACGCGATCGAACGCCTTTTCATAGTCTATAAAACAAATATAGACACTGTGGTTCATATCTCAACATCGTTGCATCAGCACCTGGTAGCCAAACAGTGCATCACGGGTCCCAAAACCATTTCTGAAGCCAAATTGTGTATCAGAGATGTTGTTTTCACACTTTGCGTATATTCTTCTATGGATTATTTTCAGAAATATCTTTAGGACATGGCTCATTAAAGATATTGTACGAAAGTCACTACATTTTCGGACTGAATGCTAGTAGTAAAGAAGTTTAACTGCCGTCCTTTAATCTTTATGCCCAGTGTTTGCGTAGCGTAGATTGATACCGGTGGAGCGGGTTCTGATAACACCGTATCGACTATGCCCCTTTTTATGCTAAGAAATGTCTAACGCATACCACCAGTCCCAGCAGAGTCGGTAATTACCAGTATTTACGTCCGAGTTGCACGGACTAAAACTCAGTGTTCTAACGCGGCAGCTAGATTAACCGGGGTGTCAGTTATTGATTGCGCATAGGTCCTGGCAAACTCTTGGTATTTTTTTTTATACCACGCCCACAGCGAACGAACGTGTAGTCCACCTGATGGTAAGTGGAGTACAGCCCATGGACATCAACAATCCACAAAAGCAGATTATAGATGCGTCGCTGCAGCTGCGGACTACGGTGTTATGCCTCATGTGCCAGTAATTTCAGGGCCTGATCTCACCACCAAACCGGCACACAGTAATGGAAGAACTACTATTTGGCGGCAGGTTAAAGGTGAGACGGTGGTGCTGCCTCGCCCTCGAACTCATTCACAAGAGTTCTACCACCAGTAAACACAACATATATGTAGGTGCGAAGTATTGCAAGGCCCATTGTTATTACTGCTTACTCTCAAAACACACACCTAAATGTGTAAGACATTCAGTGTTTCAAATTAATAGTATGTCAAAGCAGTCAGCCAGTCCAAAGCATAACAAGCAGTGCAGTAAAACCTACCGGGTAAGATAAATAAAAACGAAACAAACAATAAGAGAAGAGAATAAAGAAATTTACAAACCTGACACAAACATTTGTTAGTAAACTGACAGTTGTTGATCAAGTGAACAAGGGTTCATTTGATCTGATACATGTTGTATCTTTGTCAACTGACTCACATTGTATTCATTCACAAACAAGCTCAAATGAATCATCACTGTACTTTCGAACTCACAATATTCAGGATATTTGAGCAAGTTTTATCTGAAGCAAAATATTATTTAGCGCATTATTTTGTGTGTTTATGACAAGCTTATGCAGTTGTGTTGAAACAAATGTAGGCATAGCCAGGATTTGATTATGGGGAGGTATTGCATTTTTCATCACATGTGGGGGGGAGGGGGTTTATAACATCAGCTTTAATAAAATTTTGAATCCTATTAAATTTAATGATGAAAGTGGTAGGCTGATCGCTATAGGTCAACTTTGTTTCTCTTCTTGCATCAAGTTTTGACTTGTTGAAGCAGAGTAAGACATTTCGGAGAGGCATTTGAGCCTCCTAAACACATCTCCTGGAAACGCCAATGACACAAATAAAATATTCTTAAGTATTTAGGAGTGTTTCTCAGCTTAACAATATTTTTTGTATGTACAGAGGACAAAGCAATTAGGAATACAGGGCGCCAATTTCTCAACAGTAGGTTTTATTTACTTAAAATGCTGCACTGTTTAACCACAAACATAGTTACTAAACCAATAATTGAGCATGTAACTGTATGCATGAATGTATTAGTAACTTGTTTGGTCCGGCACAGAAATGAAAGTAAACTGAATAGCAATGTCTGCCTTTATTACTTACAATGTTTGTTATTAGAGGTTATGATGATTTATTACTTTGCTAATATGACCAATTGCCTCATTGATCTAGAGTCTAGTGGCAAATTTATTCAATCACCAATCACAAGTCCAGCGTCTAGCAGCCAGTTATGGAAAATTATTATGTATTATTTTGGCCATAAGCTACATCAAAACATAAAAGTGATACAAACAAACACACATTTTAAAAACTGCCGCTTTTTATTATATTAGTAGGCAGTATGTGGAATCCCTATTTTCGAAAGAAAAAGTAGCTGCTATACAAAGTCAGGCAATCTATATTGCATCCTGCTGACGCCTTATAGGTGTAGTAATTAAAACAAATGTAACAGAAAATGTAGGTGTATAACCTTTACCTAACTTTAACATGCCGGGAGATTAGAGGATGTTTATAATATGCTAATAAAAAGAAAAGATAGACAAGATATGTTTATCGCTAAACAAATATAACTGTGATAACAACGTTTAAGCATCATTTTGACTTTCAGGTAAGCGTTAATTAAACATAACTATTATGCGGATAGATTTCACTGATATTATGTAAAACATAATATATCATGCAAATTGTGCAAGCAGTTAAATCATTATAATAATATGTTGTGTCAATGAGAATGTGTTAATAAAAATGCTATTTATCTACAGAATGTGAATGTTAATAATAGTGGTGTATTTGATTTCCTCAATTTGTTTGCCATTTGCATGTATTATCAATTCTGGCATATTATAAATTAAGAATGTACTTATCTGATCTGTGTGATAAAATGTGCTATATATAAGCATTTGTTAACTAATTGAACACATCCTTAAATTCTTGATGTAATATTATTCTGAAATGTGTTTACAGACAGTATGAAAGTTAAACTTTTAAGTCTGTAACATTCCAAATAAGTAATGTTCTCCCAGACAAATATTAGGTTTGGTGGCCCATCTCAACTACCCCGGTGAGATAATAGTGTACAAATTAATGTACTGCTGTCTTATCTACACTAATATTATTACAGGGAAAATCTTTTTTTTGTTCTCTATACACCCTGGAACTACTAAATTGATATTGATAAAAATTGGTGTAGAGTAAGTTCAATACCCTACAAAAAACATGCTGCCATCAGATCTCCACAACCCAATACCGTAATAATATATTTGTTGTTAAAAAAGCTGTCGACTTTCTGGCCTCAGACTACCCATAATGACTGCTGTATATAGGGTTGCCAACTTTTTTCAGAAGAAAAAGAGTATAATCTGATTTCAAAGGAGGTAAAAAAGAGTATGGACTTAAAAAAAAGTGTATCATTTATGTAAATTTTTTAAAAAAGGTATTTTTTTGTACTTTTTGCAGCACATAACAATTTTTCATCATTCACCATTCACACCAACTTAAATTAACAGTAAATAATTGATTTTTGGTTTTGATTATGGGTTTTTGCATATGATTATATGTCAAGTAAGAATGTGTAAAAAAGAGTATTTTAGCGTAGTCTATTAGTGTTATAGATTATAGAGTACGCTTACATGATATAGAGTACAATACTCTATTTTAGAGTATGGTTGGCAACCCTAGCTGTATATGTTCAAATGGCAACTGGGAGTAACGCTTTAATTTGCTCTCCGCACGGAGGAAGACTTGTTCTACATTACAGATGGTCACCCATCTACAGCCAACCATGGTAGGCATTGCTTAACCTGCAAGATCAATAGGTCTGCACGGCTTCCGTTTAGCCACAAGTTCCTCAAATTTTATATCAATATAAATACATAGATGGAATACAAAGATGGAAAAAATATTTGGACTATTTATGTAAGTTGTAAACTTGCAAGTATACAACTTTTAGAGACAAGAGAAGCAACAGCATTTTAAATAAAACGTTTTTAAAAAATCATTTCTAATAATTCTCATGAATTGCATTGTCATTAAGTAATAATTTAGTTTCAGTATGACGTTTTGATTGCAATATTTACAAACAATAAATATTTCACCAATGTTTTGATACAGGACAAGTTTGTAAATAGTAGAAAATAATGCACCATGAGTAACCTAAATTCGAAAATAAAATTAATAGCCAACCTATGAGGCTATTTATGTGAACTTAGCGGGTGGCCTTCCGCCTTCCTGTCGAAGTCGCCGTTAATTAGCACCGCTTATCATAAAAGGAAACGTGCACATTCAAGGTAAGCAAGCATGGTAATACATGATAAAGTGGAAATAAACAAGAAAATGCATGGTACTCACGAGCTGCCACTTGGACTTTCGTGTAGGGTCTGCAATCGTGATCAGCAGCCTGTGGATCATCTGCACGGTTCCCTCATAATACACGAGCGCCGATTCGTAGTTTCCCATCAGAGCCATCTCCCTCGCCAACTTCGTGTTTTCGCAAATTTCGCCAACAGAAACTGCCATTATTGTCATTCCCGCTGCGTACATGTAACTTATCCACTTTGAAAACGTTATGGTTCTTCGCGGAGAGTTCTTCCTAGATTACAATCGCGTGTGACATCCAATGATTCCAATGTAACACTTCGCATTTTCACAACAAAACCCACATGACACCCATTGTATTTTTCACTTTATATATTGCATTTTTTAGTTGAATGTGGTATGATTTATCTCATGGTTTCATAAAATTTTAATATATATGACCTTATTCTGAGACAAAACAAACTTATCAATTTCGTTAGACAGTTCACAATCACTTTATTTTCTCTGTTGCTCTCGCTCGCAACGCAAATGAAGTCAACTGCCAGTGAGTGCCAACCTATAAAATAAATTAACCAATCGCAGCTAGTGACGATTACACAAACGAATTTTAAAGTGTTGGTACTCTTGCAAAACAAGCACGTTCTCTTTTACAACTTTATTTCACATCAATGTTTATTGAAAATCGATGTCATCATTATCAGTTAATATAATCGACTAAAAAATTCATGAAACTATCTATAACCACTACCTTACGATATGGCGGGAATCAAGATGTTTTAAAAAGTTCACTAAAGAATCTCTCGGAAAATCTGCCATTGTTCGTGCGGGCTACGGAAAGTAGTGCTGGCAACCAATTGGGGCGGCAACTAACACAGTGCTACGAGTTACACCGGGTACTGGACCACTAAGCAAACTACCGCAATCGGTCGTGGACGGGTGACAATCGTAACATATTAAGGTTTCCCCGTGCCTCGGCAAGCACGTTAAGCAGTCGGTTCCAGTTACCATTTGAAAACATATATGTATATGGCAGTCCTTTCGGGTAATCAACAGGCCAGAAAGCCTGACAACTAGTCTAACAAAGAGTATCGTATTACCTAGTATAATATATGGTAGGTCCTTCATCTGAGGTTGTGGAGGTCTGATGACAGATATATAAGTATACTCTTTGGATGACAGTCGCTCCACGTCAAATATTGATATTCAACAGTATTCAACTAAATGTCTCGTTACTCGTTAATCGTTGCCGGTGCAAAGACCTTATACCTTGCCGGTGAGACAAGTGCCTTAGTAGATGCCGGCCCCGATGTAATTGTAAAAAAGGCTCAGTAGATGAAGATGAAGACGACGAAAGAGGAAATAAGCATGTAAACGGTTACTTTCTTTGATAAGCCCGAAAATATTGTCTACAAGGTTATTTAGATACGCTTCATAACCATAGACCATGAGCTCCAAAAGGTTCGCTACATTCACATAAAAATGAAACAAAAATGCTAACAATAAACATTATATTCGTAGTTTCTAAATATAATACATACAGTATGAAACATAAATACAATCTCCAGTTATACAGTATAATGTCTATTTACATTTACAGCTCTTTTTGTATCCATGAATATTAAATATGATCAAAAATATCGTTTAAAAAGCCAAATGAGGTGAGATTTTAAATTAAATTTATTTTAATATTACCAGTTTACTTATTTAATAATATTATACATCTTTTCGACAACGAACCCTCTAAACATTTTTTTCATTTACTGTTCGACATTTATTTCAGTTAATTTAGATGCCTCAGAAGAATTTAAAAATATTTCTGAGTTTTCCTTTTAAATACAATAATTTCAAATGTG
Source organism: Hypena proboscidalis (assembly GCA_905147285.1). Taxonomy (NCBI): domain Eukaryota; kingdom Metazoa; phylum Arthropoda; class Insecta; order Lepidoptera; family Erebidae; genus Hypena; species Hypena proboscidalis. The sequence continues at coordinate 8,965,462 of LR990147.1, forward strand.
TCCATAACATGTTTTTTCGATTGTGGTAATGATTTAGGTTACCAGAATAAAAAAAGTGGAATCTACAATTGATGAAATGGTCCTTAATAATATCATGATAACTTTATTAACATAATACGATCCATTGTAGACGATTGAATACTGTTTTATTTAAGGTTTTTTTTTACATTGAGTTACACAAAGGCAAAATCTGCTGCACTAGTATACTTGTTTTTTTTGCATTCGTCTACATAGGATCATGGCTACGCATTTACACAAACAAAATAAATATATTACATGTAAATATAGACAACTTAACAAGAACTATACCTCAAATAAAACAACGTTAATATGTTTTAAAGTCTAACCATGCTACAAGATAAAAAAAGATTTCAGGATGGATATTTTAGTAAATTGCAACACTGGTCAATTTATTAAAATTCATCCCTACTAAATATCTAAGCTTCTTACGATTAAAAAATAAAATATGTCACACATACTGAGTATACTTATTTTTTTCAATTTGTCGATTTTTATAACAGTCATAATTTACCGCGAAAAGATACACATATTTGCTTGGTGATACATACTCTATGATGGCTAGCAATAGTCACTAAGATAATATAATAATGTGTACATCAAATTACTCTTTGGATAACTTTAATAAATAGCTGAAGCTTATCTGCCGACATTTTAATTAAAATCATATTTTAAAGAAGATTAAATAGAATCGAATGCAGCAATCGAGATTACTCACGTAAAGTCCCGTACCTATAATTATTTGTTAGTTTTTATAAAAAGAATATTCCTTAAAAAAATATTACCTCACGTTTTTGTACCCCATACAAAAATCAAAATTAACTGTTTACACAATACTTACTAAAGCCCTACCGAGAGATCTTATATAGGCTTCTAGGATCTAGGATCTTAATAGCTTAAATACTTTTAAAATTTTCTAGGGCCAAAGAAAATATTTAACACAGGTTATAGGTATACAACTGTGTCGTTAAAACTGATGGCTTAATGATAATTACATAATATACAAACACATCTAAATTAACTTGGAACTATATGGAGTACAGAATTAAGACAATTTGGTGTTATCGTCTACAATTTTTCTAGCACCAAACTTTATTTACAGCTTAAAAAAATAAGAAAAGACAAGATACAGACTAGGTAGATGTAATCGTTGTGGCGAAACAAATATGGCTATGATAAAAAATGTACGAAACGAAGTCTAATTGCGTATGAATTATGAATTTTCTTTCGAGTTCGCCCTCCTAAGTATCCAATTTTACAAAGTTACCCATCCGAAAATTAATAATTTCGACAAGAATGAAATTATTTGTGTCATATTTAAAAGTCTATATTACAAACATTTCTATAGCTAGTATATTATAGATCTAAGTGTATTAAAATAAGATCTAATATCGAATGTAAGAGCGGCATAAGCGTTGGATTTAATTATTCCCTGTAGTGTTTGCTGAACGAAAGCTAACCTTATATTCTTTGTAATAGAAGTTAGATTAGTATAGCGTATCATATACAATAGCTCGGACGCCAAAATAACGCGTTTGTAACAAATTGTGTACAACCTTTATGAAACCGGCAGTAAGTATATGAAGCATGTGATTTTAAAAATATGTGGACTGGCAGGCTCTTCAGTTTAACAACTAGCTAATAGGATAAGGCATTTTTGTCTATTATCTCTATTATGTCATCCTTGTCAACAACGGACAAGCATCAGGCGCGCATTGTTTTGGCATCCGTACTATTATAGATTCGAGTTTAAAATCGAATCTTGTGTATTTACATACATTTATCCATTTTATTATAATTTTATGATAAACATGGTTTATTTAAATTATTCAGTGTGATTGACACAGTGAGTATTAGTTATAACAACTGAATATGGATTTTAAGGATAGCAACTTACGATTCATATTTCCTTAAGAAAATATTAGCGGTGCTACTTCATTGCCTTTTTACCTTAACTATGATGATATGCAATGGTTTTAAAATCTGTACTTAAATGTTATAGTCTATAAAGTATAGCGTGGTTTTAAGATGAACACTTGATATTGAATACATTCTGCTTGAGTTTCAGTCTCATAAGATCGTTTGATCTTTAAAACAATCATTTTATTGCACAGTTGAAGATTTTCATTGCACATAAAATTATTATTATAGATTGGTGTCAGTGAGTGTGATCATTGGACAAATAAAAAAAAACAATTTAGCTGTATATTTGACAGCTAGAATATGTAATATACGACAACACATCCAAATTAAAGGCAACATAAAATATGGATATTGTAGAATTTTAGAAGATAACTGTCTCGATGGTCTAGTGGTTAGTGTATGCACCACTCACCGCGAGGGTTCAATTCCCAGGTCAGGCAGTGTTATCAGCACAGAGTTAGAATTGTGCCCGGTGAATGGCGATAGGCTCACCCCCTATACCATGGGACCTTAACATAGCAGATGAAATGCCACACCCTTCTGGGTAACTGGATAATATAGGCGAGATGCTATGTTAAAAAAAATGCATCGTGACTTCGTGGTGTTTGCCCTTAGTACAAAAATAACTGTGACTTTTGTCTGCATGTGTGTTACGCTTTTTTAGCTAAATGTCTGATCTTGTTAAAGTGGGTATAAAGGTTCGGACAAGGGTACTATATTTCGGTGTATAATCTGTTTTTATTGTTTGCTTAGTGCCATAATTAAAATTCAAGTTGGCTGTGCGTCTATTACAAAACCCGGCTATCCAAATAGTTCAACTCAAATCGTAATTTTAAATCTTTTAATTTTTACTGCTTCTGTCTTTAAAACTTTGAGACCTGTTAAGAGTAGCTAGCCGCTAAAATGCCTCACCTACACTGTTTATAGGTAATATCATACATAATATACAATTACAAACTTACGAAGCATATGAATTATCACATGTATGATGGTCCAACTTATTCACATTAGATTTTCGTAAGCATTTCTTTATTTTTTTCATTTATTTTAATTATTTTGACTTGAAAATATCTTTAAGCTTTATTTTCGAGTATAGTCTTATATGCAATAAGTAATATAGACACTCAGAGTAAATAAGAAGTAAGGAATATGTAATATTGTTTCGTTGTTCTTTAAAAAGTATATATGTATTAGTATCAGTTATTCTTATACCCATAATAAAAGCTCTGCTCAGTTTGATACTAGATGACGTTGCGTGATATTTATTATGTATTTATATTCCTTACATTTTTATAATATTAAAGTTGAAAAATTAAGAATCCAGCAGGATTTGAGGCAGAGGCACCCCCTGGGTATACGTCCCAAGTGCTTTGCCAATTCAGCCATGGATTCGTATGCTGCTAGACTCGAAATACCTATGACGCCGGCACAAAAAGAGTTGAGAAATTTGCAGGATTCCAAATTTTTTAACTTTAATAATTAACTATATAAAATACAAAAAGGCATAGCAAAGCTAAAATTTGCTTTAAAATAAAATATTACAAGTATTCCTTACATTCTTTGCTCTGGTGTTTCGATATTATTTTGTAACTATTACATACTGACTGATTTTGACTAGCAAAATAAAATACACAGGCCAAAATTAATTGTTGGATTATAACTATACAAAATAAATCATAATAATATTGTTTTATGATCAACAATACACTAATCAGATTTACTAATCAAAAACAGTCTGTGTGATGTAGTTACAATTTTATAAGCATTTTCCTAAAAATCTCAGCCTGGCAGGTCGGGACGGTAAAGTGTGGCAAAACTACACTTTTTTTTTATTTAGATATTTTGTATAATGTAGTCCCATCTTAAATTAAGTCACGGCATCGCTTAATATTGCAATATGTACTGCTAATACTGCGCTTTGCCATACCATACCGTCTCGAAGTGCAAGCGACTACTTAATTCGTATGTTTCTAACACCAACCAATGTATTACATCGTACATTGAAATCGTTGAGCGCGTTTACATGAGGAATTAGAAAAGCTATAACATTTCAAAAACGCAATGGACGTATTGTTTCACAATCTAAGATTCGACATACACTTACTTATTTTATAATTAGTTTTTGGATGTTGACCATCTTGCTTAAAAAAATATTTCATTGTTGATGTCCCTTTTAAGTTAAATGAGAATTAAAACGACAGCAACACTAAGGTTGAAATCTATAGAGCGTACTTAGGCAGTTGTCCCACCAACGACGAGAAAACGACTAACTATCGGCTATTTTCTCGCTCAAGAAACGTACAATAGATATACTTTCCGTGTGAACAAAAGAGATGCATATACAAACAGTTGATCGCTGAATGTTCACACTGCCGGCGAGCACTCGCTTCACTAGTTTGTCGCTGAGCGACAAGAGCTATGAGGGATAACACTCGCTCGGCGATACTCGCCAAGCGATTAGAACTCACGCCGAGAGAGCAACCAGTGGTAATTTCTCTACAGTGCGTATCTGTATCCGCTTCACTCGCACACTCGCTTATAGCCGAGCTACACAAATATCGGAACTACACACTCGCTCCCCGTGTCTCGCTAACTCGTTTCTAGTTCTAGCTCTACTCGTTACTCGTTAATCGTTGCCGGTGAGACAAGTGCCTTAGACATAGTATAGCTAAGACTTACCTTGAACAAAATACTGCTGTCTTTTTCTCACAAAAGCAGAGGCTAAGCTATGGCCCATTTACAAGATGAAAGTTTTGCAAGTTAAATATTCTCATTTGTATCTTTTAATTGCGAAAAACCAATCAAGCATTAGAACTAACTTGTAAGACTTGAATTGTGTATATGGGTCCTAAGTCTTAGAAGGCTATATAGATCTCAGCCTCAATTTTTAAAATATTTTTTGAAGAAAGAGGGTGAATGTCTTTATATTGCGTACAGCTTCAGCAGTAGAACTTTCGAGTTGGTACAGTCTATAGCTACTTGCCTAATTTAATTTTCTAGCCATTCAGAGCCCGCACACCGGGACACTAGACACTACGCCATGACTCAAAGCGTCCGCGCTGCGGAAGATGTAGTAGTGTAGTATTGCCGCACATTTAAGATAGCACTTGAGGACCGGAGCGCAGCGTGAGGGCATATTTTAGTACAAAAGATGCGCGGGCATAAACATATGTTAAAATACGTAGGACGCTGACGCTTGCTTCCAACTGGGAGCTTTAATATTCCAACATGTTTAGCCTCAATTTGGATAAAACTCTTAAACTTCAGTTTTCTTAAACACTTATTTTAATATCGCTTTCATTAAATATCTAAACGGGACAGAGAGATCCAGAGCAGCTCATCGTTCAATGTCAGTTTAACACCTCGGTCAAATAGATACTTATTTGCCATCACCAACTGTTTACTGGCTGCCTTATGTCGCCTGATGTGCGGTCTTTCTCATAAGTTCACATCTATCAATATAACAACAATGATACTACTTTCTCAAACCAACTTTCCTTCCAAACCTCGCGAGTTCCACTACTTTTAAATACCTAAACCGTAAGGTCCTAGAATCAGTTCGCCATGATTTCCAGATGTTCCTTGCTCATAGGTGGCAGTACATGGACTTGCTTCGCTTTGCCCGCATGGTACACCTGTCCTGGACTGAAGGGCTCCAGGCGAGGGTGTGCTGAGATGTCTTTTTTTGGATCTAGAACATATTAATACGAAAATTAGAAAGTTGATTTTACTACGAATACGAACGTTGCGTGAGTTATCTGCACGTGTGGTGTAGTGGTTTAAGCAGTCGCCTCGCCGCTCTCCACTGGGGATCGAACATACTACAATAGTTTGTAGTATGTTCGATCCCCACATAGGACAAATTTTAGTGTGCAATTCGGAAAGATTTGTTCTGAGACTGGGTGTGCTTGTGTGAGTGAATGTGTGCATGGTCTTGTGATTGGGACAAAACATTGGATAGTGTAATTGCTTTTGGCGTTATATCTAATGTAATAAAAAAAAAAACGACGTGTGGTTTTAAATAATCAGAAGTAGCAGATAAGTAGCCCTTCCCGTGGTCTGGTAGCTAACGGTTAGAGGAAAAGTAACAAGACATGAGAAGGTCCAGGAATGAAAGACCACTGGCATGACTAGAAGGACTAATGTTTATGTTTGAAACATCACGGTACAAAACCTAAACGGTAAGATACCACAACTACTTATTGATTATTTTTATAGCATTTAGCTATGCTTAGTAAATTATACTAAGAAACAGTTGAAAAAATTACGGGAGCGGCAGGAAGTGATTTTTCAACTGTTTCTAAGTATACAATAATTACTTCAAATACCAAGGACAGTCTAGTAAAAAGAATTTACCTTTGGTATTAGCAGCGATGTACTTGGACAATCGAACGGTCGGCAGGGGAAGGTAGCCGGCAACCAGCGGCATCACATCCAACGTCACATTCTGAGGCTCTGCGCTGTTGGACTCCATTGAAATCACACCTGTGGAGCAAAGGATCATTTATAAAAAGGGAGTACGACGATGTGTCTATTTTTATTTATGTGTTTGTGTGCGTGAATGTTATGTTTAGAATGATTCTGTTTCCTCATAGGTCTTGTTTTGAAGAATTGATCTTACAGCTTTTTCGATGGTATGGTATGACACTGCATATGCAACTTTGCCCGCGTGGTACCTCAATAATATGTAGCCTATGATACTAAGTGAAGACGTAGCTTTATAATGGTTATAGATTTTTTAAAGCGGATAAATAGTTTTTGAGTTAAATCCTAACAAATAAACAAAAAATCAAATCTTTCCTGTTTATAATGTCAGTTAAGATGTAGAGAGCGGTTGTGACAACTACAGCGATGAATTTAAGCAATTTATGATCCGCAATATATTGCAAATGTGTACATCTGAGGACTACGAAATCCAATAATTTAAAACCAAATCCATCACCAAACCGAACACCGTATTAGCACCGTATTTGGTGGCAGCTTAAAGTTTCAAAATACAAATTAAAAATGTATTTTATAATACACCTACGTAGAAAGTACCTCTTTGCAGTATCTAATACGGAGAATATCGATCAAAGAAAGTTAGTCTTTTCAGACGAGTTCTGAAAAGCAACATGTAATGTATGTTAGAGGTCTGAAATATTACTCCTAAATTCATTACTCCCATGGGAGTAATGAACTTTTTTTTAAATTTCTTTTTTTTTTATTTTGTTTTCTGTACTTTTTGGTAAACCATAAATAAAAAAGAATATTAAAAGAATAAAATAACTACTTTTATAAAAATAAATAAATTAATGTAACTTAATTATATAATAACTCCATAAATAAACCACTAAAATCACTATTATTACCTGTTACAAAATAATTACAAACATTTTTTCACAAATCAACTTCATAAAGTGTAGCTGGCTGCATGCGATTGTTACCCGTGTCGCTATGCGCGTATGAAAGAAGAAATTGTGAAAATTTTTGCATTTCGCTCCAAATTCCTCATCATTTTAAAATTTTTGAATAAATAATTTGTTGCAAGAACTTAATATGTCGAGTGATAGTGATACTGACGATTTATTGACTCCGGAGGAATTGAAAGTAACTGCTCAAGCAGTGATTGAGGACCTCTTACCACAAAAGTCAAGGATCAGATATAATAAAGCGTATGCAGATTTTGTGCAATGGGAAGTGAGAAAAATGCACAATCTTTTTATTTTCCTTGTAGGTGTAGTATAAAGCACTACGTATAACTCGGGCGAAAGTTTTATTTCTTTCGGGTGTATTAAGGCTCTAACTACACCCTCAATGAAATCAACTACTTTCATCCCTTGGTGTACAATGTACTATTATGATAATTATTAAAATTTTATGTATTTAGGAACTTTACATATAATTAAGTAAAAATAAATAACATAAAAGTAACTATATGAATACCTGCAGTTCGCCCTAGAACTGTCCACATTGTCTGGTCAGCGAGAACTTCGTACATCAGTGATGTGTATTCCGTTTCATTCACCTGAAATGTTACCAAAGCGACACATTATTTAAAAATCTATAGAGTGTATACTATTTTGTTCACATCTGCAGGAAGTGGTAAGTTTTTCTTAAACATGTATTATGTATAGTAGCTTTAGCTCGCGAATTTGTCCGTGTGGAATCGTTGTAATAAGTAGTACCTGCTTCCGCGCTTTGACCCGCGTTCAATCTTACTGCTTCGCTCTTGAAGTTTAGCGTAATGTTGAATATTATTGAGAGTTAGACAATCAAACACAAAAATAATTATCAGAATTCGACCAGTAGTTCTCGAGATTAGCGCTATCAAACGAACAAACTAACTTTCTCCCGCGGTTTTGTCTGCACGGTAGGTATACATCGATAAAAAGTAGCCTATGTTACCTGAATCTAATCGGTCGGTAAATCGAGCCGTTTCGTAGATAAGATACAAACAAACAGACAGACAGAAAAAAAATTACTGTATTTTAGGCAATGGTATCGTGCAAACAACTATACCAGCTTGAAAAAACATTATTAGTTTGGACATTAAAAATATACACGTCAATTTTATTTATTTGTATTTTGCCAAATCCTGTTGAAATCGGTCATATATTCATACCATTTCAGCCGTCCGACATCACTGTAAACAAAAAAGTAGATATTCTCACTCACCCTCTGTATATTCAGTTTCAAACAACACATCTGCGACGCTCTACAAAAATCGGATCCTTTACTCGGTTCCAACTTAGTCCTAATCACGAACAGAGTCGTATAGTCCTGAATATCAAATATACAGCTGAAAGGTCGGCCCGGCCCCTCGGCGGCAACAGGCCGATAGTGCACGGAGAAGGTGGCCTTCATCGGACCGGCTTTTACTAACGGGTCCTTGAGGAGCTCCCACATGAATGATGCTGTTGTACCGTCTGAGGCTACCACCTGGAATGAGCAACGGATTTGAATATAGCCGGATCTGAAACGATTTTCTATAAAAAATAATTAAGTACAGTGGGCCAAGCAATTAGGTATGCAGGGCAAAAACTTCTACGCCATAGTGAAAACTGACTGCAATAGATATGCATGTGTGAATTACATATTTAATAAGTGTAATATACGGGGTGGATGCGACATAGCGACATTTATTGAAACCACAGCTTCTATACATGGTAAGTATCAATTTCCACCGGATAAAAATTCTCTGGTGAAAAAAGAAATATCACGTTCTCCGAACAATTTGAACATTGCGATCGTGCAATTTGTTTGGAAGACGTGGATTTTTTTTTTCACCAGAGAATTTTTTATCCGGTGGAAATGCATACTGGCCATGTATAGAAGCTGTGGTTTCAATAAATGTCGCTATGTCGCATCCACCCTGTATACACTATTTAGATAAATATCTCACTTATAACTATATAACATAACTGGTGTAGTAAGTCTTTACTATGACTTAGAAGTTTTTGCCCTGCATAGCTAACTCGTTGGTCCACTGTACATATTTTTTTTACTTTGTAGTGATTCTCAAGAATCAGAATTGCACTACCGCGATGGTCTAGTGGTTAGCGTGTGCGCCTCTTGCCGCGAGGTCTCGAGGCAAAGTGTTATTTTAGAGAGAGTAGACTTTCCGACAGGCAATTCATAATAGCAGAACGGAGTTCGAATTGTGCCCGGTGGATGGACCTAAAAGTAACAGGTGAAATATGGGTGTTGTACACCTCTTTCACACCCTTCTGGGTAATACAGGCGTGAAGTTATCTCATGAGAAGTTAACTGTATAAGTTTAAATTTGGATCATGATTCAAATTGTAACTTTTTTTATTGCAGCGTTGTAGCGCTAATAACTCTAACATTGCATGCTGAATGGCAAATAAATAATAATAAATAAATATTTCACAACTCACACACAGTGCCATCTAGTCCCAAACTAAGCAGAGCTTGTACTATGGGTACTAGAATAACTGATACTAATACATATTTACTTTTTTTTGCAAAGTATAGTTGTGTTCAATATTTGTGTAAAAACAAATCAATGTAACTTCTAATTGATTATTTTCATAGCATTTAGCTATGCTTAGCAAATTATACTAAGAAACAGTTGCAAATGGGTATAATCTTTTTCAACTGTTAATCTTTTTCAACTGTTTCTTAGTATAATTTGCTAAGCATAGCTAAATGCTATAAAAATAATCAATTAGATGTTTAAATAACGTACGCGTTCATTCTTTACAACATTTGTGCTGAATGTAATTTCGCCATGTTGGTTTGTATCCTACTTAAGATAGGAACAAATGGATGAACGTGACGTCACGAAATGACGTATCATACAGTTAAGAAATGTAGGGTTCTGGCAAGAGGCGACCGTTGCTGGATGGCTAAAGCGGCTGCCCGGTGTCGGTCGCAAATCCTGCCGGTCCCATATCTTTTTCAACTGTTTCTTAGTATAAATCAATGTAACATCTTTTTGTGACCTATATTTGCAATAAATAAGTAAGATAAGTTCCTCTTACCATATGCTCAGCATTTTTCGGATTTAAATTCGACACGGTGGTGTTCCCATCGCAATCTAGCTTAGCCTCCGTCAACGCAAACTGCACTAGATGTACTACGTTTGACTTGAGGGTGACGTTGACGAATTTGCGGGTGTTGGACGTGAGGAGCCGCCATGCCGCCACCATTGGGGGGTAGAAGTGGAGGGGCACTTCGGTTACTGACTCCCACCATGGACAGGTGAGCCATACCTGAAAATAGAATAAATAAATGAATATCTTACGACTTACACAGAACGCCATCTAGTCCCAAACTAAGTAGAGCTTGTTTTATGGTTACTAGAATAACTGATACTAATACATGTATACTTTTTTTTGTAAATACATACTTATTATGTTATATTTTTATTGTATTTTTTTTCATTTAAATCGCGCTTTAATTATAAAGTTATGAGCAAGCGATATTAGCATTAGTTTTGTTCGCACCAAATTGTTATACCGTCACTAGATGCGATGGGATGGGGTGCATGAAAGAAACCTCCCCGAGTGACGTAAACGTGAACATTGATTTCCCTAACGTCCGGCGCACCCTGGACACCTAGATTTCGGTAACGCAGAGTCTAGGTGACTAATTCTTTCACCACAATGGTAAATCTGCAGTGGTCTATATGGAAATCGCTAAATCGCTTGAGAACTCAAGTAGGCCGCTGCAGACACAATCTTGAGAAATGGGGTATATTAAAAGACCAGATCCAATGTGACTGCGGTGCTCCCCAACAAACGATGTCACATCTGCTGAATTGCCCTAATTTTTTTTTTTTTTTTTTTTTTATTCCACTGAGGTGGCAAACAAGCATACGGCCCGCCTGATGGTAAGCAGTTACCGTAGCCTATGGACACTTGCAACGCCAGGGGCATCACGCGTGCGTTGCCGACCCTTCAAAAATCTATTTGCACTCTTTTTAAATAACCCCATGCTGTAGTCTTGAGAAAAAACCTTGGCAGGGAGCTCATTCCACAACTTTATCGTGCGTGGGAGAAAATTCCTCGCGAACCGCACTGTGCGCGACGATATTTGTGTAAGCGTGTGAGGATGAGCTCGCCGTCGATGGCGAGAGGTACGGTGGTAGAACGTAGCCGTAGGTACCATATCAAACAGTTCTTCAGAACACAGCCCATTGTACAGGCGGTAGAACACGCAAAGGGAGGCTAGGTCTCTCCTCAGACTGAGAGGCTCGATACCGTCTGTGAGCTTGGGATCGTCGACTACCTAATTGCCCTTATAGCTGCTCTTTGCACGATTTTTACGACGCTACAGAATGCGCAATTGGTGTGGCCACGCACTGGGCGGGAGTAATATAAGTTTGTAGTACCATTGATACGAAAGAAGAAGACTAGATGCGATAACTTGTTATTGGCTTTAAGGTTCCTAAACTATTGTTATTTAAGTAATACTAGCTGTAAGTTTTCCATATGATAAATAAATAAATCAATATACATAAATAAATATATTTAGAAACACCCAGACTAAGACAAATCCCCAATGCACACAAAAAAAATCTTAAGCGGGAATCGAACCCGCGACCACGGCGTCGCAGGCAGATACACTACCCACTCCGCCATCCGGTCGTCTAATAATGAAAGGAGTAACTAGCAACGTTGCGTCGATATCGACGCGTGCAAGAACACAGCCTAACCTCAACCCAACTAGTAATTTCAGAGGGGCTGCCATAAGAGGTTGACATAGATTTTGTCATATTTTCGTATTGGAAAAATGACAAAATCGCAACACAATTTATCTCACGCTCGTTATGCTAGCCCGACTGATCTGTTGATTGATGATAGAATTGCATTGTCTCGGGGTTTAAATTTTAAACAGACATCTTTAGGTAAAATTTGATTTACCTAATATAACTAAATTTAAATGATTGCAGGTATTGAATTCTTGCCTAGAATTATCAAAAAAGAAAAAAGGCAATATCCATGAGAGCCCAAGATATTATAAACAACACGAGGATAGTTTGAAAAGGTTTTCAAGCCAGTATATTGATTCCAATCTTCCAAACGACCGTTCTAACAGCACCAAACCTACATATGTACCTAAACACATGCTAATAAGGTACAAATTCCTACTTACAGTATGTTCCACACTCTTGTCTTTCTTAGGTTGTAAAGTAGCAAACAATCGTAGCGGCACGCGGTTAGTTTGAAAAGGTTCCATCGCTGGTACTTTGATGGAAAGTTCTCGAACCATTGCTATGTCTTCCTCGGCGAAGCGGATTAGGAGACCCGCTGATGTTTTTAGGAGTATTGTTGTGTTCTAGAAAACCAAATACAATCATTAATATGGCATATTATGTAATACTATTTTTTAGTGTCTGTCAAAATTTAGCGTATTGTCTAGTCAAAACTTATAAAAACCTGTAAACACACGAAATATTGTCTATTATTTTTTATACTTTATTTTTAAATCGACTTCCGCACTAGGCATAACTCGCCTGTGTCGCGATATATTTCACACACACATAGAGCTCACCCAGAGTCAGAACAAATCTTTGCGGCTAACACAAAGATATGTCCCGTGTGGGGATCGAATCCACAGCACCAGCGCAGCGGCAAAGCGACCACTTTAACAACTACGCCTTCCGTGCACTCAATTTAAAATTAATTAATATTACGTGTGTGCTAGCTTTTACAAAATTTACGAACATCAACTAACCTCTTCAATATTCGAGCTGCCACTAGTAACCACGAGTTCCATCGCATGTTCCAGTCCCGCAACCAAATCCTTTTTTGGCTCCACCTTATTCAAATACACATTAACACCCTGCGTCACCACATCATACCCCATCTTCGTCCCAACCAGAGCATTTGACAAAAACTCTAATTTCTCTTCGATGACCAACGAAATCTGTCCTAGCTTAAAAGTTCCACACTTCTCCGCTAAGTATTCTAGTGTTAGATCATTCGTTCCAGGTTTTAATATTAAACCTTCTACAGAGAAACAGTTGACGAAGTTATTTCGTACGGTTGCTGACGGTTTTCGGTATTTACAGCTGTCGGAGCGTTTAAGGGTTACTTTAGGATTCTGGCAGTCAACGGTTACTTTCTGTAGCGATCTATCCTCTTTATAGTGGAGTTGTGAAGTTATTTGTAAAGGATTTAATAGTGGGTTTTTAGGTTTTAAGTCGTCCAGTCTTATGCTGAAAAGATAAAACGAAAATATTTTAGTTAAAATTTAATTGAAAAAAATGCATGAAGTCCACAATTAGGTGATTATTATGGCGTTTTAACACAACACAGGTCAGTATAAACTGTTATCTTGGGTTATATTGCAAACACATAGATATAAAATAGGACAAAATATTTACTAATTTATAATAACTGCTATGTTTTTAAATTACATAAGCAGACTATGATGTAACATAATACCTTCATAATTACATTCACTTTGATATACATTTTATTTATTGGCATTATATATTTGGACATTTTATTTTTTTAATGTTAATTAATATTATGACAAATGACTCTATTATACCAAAACTTACTTGTGTGGCTCACTGTGCGCATTAGGAAACTGTTAGCACAGTGAGCAGCTGAGTGCAAAAAGAAATAAAATAAATAAATAAAAACATTTAAATGCTCAATTACCTTGTTATTAAGTTAGTAGTATCATTATCAGTTTCCACAGGCCCCCTCTTCGGGGAGTTAGTCTGCGACCCTACACTACCGCTACTTAAATCAGTCTTATATCCTTTGACCGGCTTCTTGTCCTTCTCCTCCTTACAACACTCTATGCTTATTGCTGCCTTACTACACGTCACGTCTTTAGGAAGGTAGCTCACCACTGTCAACTGACATTGAACCTTATTATCAGTGATATAAACCCCCCTTTCCGATGGCACTAAGCTCGCTGAGACAATCTTAAAGCATTCATTCAGTTCTGTCAGTACTGTTTCCGCCTTTTTCGATAGTTCTTCGCGTATGCATTTCATCATTTCCTCGAAGTAGAAGTTTCTGACTAGTATTTCTAATTCAGCCGTGCTTGCTATTGTTGCTGAGAGCTTTGTATATCTGTAAAAGAAAATACAATACTACTACTTAAATATTAACAAAGAATTAAATAAAAATCTATGACAGTTAGGAAACAAAAAGGCTAGTAGGATACCAAGAAACTTATCTTACAACTAGTAGTTCCTGAGATTAGCGCGTTCAAGTAAACAAACAAACAAACTCTTCAACTTTATAAAATAAGTATAGATAAACTCATATCGCCCCGGATTTGTTTTTAGAAGTTGACGGCACATGCGCCGCATAAAATATCAACTGATATTCAGCGAAGTTTGGTAAACCCCAATGTAAGGAAAGAATGACATTACCTATCCACATCGTTCATCTTCTTTGCGGCGGCCACTAACTCGAGTCTGGTTTGAGCAGCCAGGTCTTTCCACCCTTGTTCCTCGTAAGACCTCAAAGCGTCCATTAGAAAGACCACCGCCTTGCCTGTCTCGCCCAATTCTGAGTAGAACGCGGCTAAGTCTCGGCCGATTAGACGAGCGAATCTGTGAAAATATAATTTGATGCATAAATAAATAAATATCTCACAACTTACACAGAACACCATCTAGTCCCAAACTAAGCAGAGCTTGTACTAAGGGTACTAGAACAACTGATTCTAATACATATAGGTTTAAATCATTTATTCTCAAAAAGACAAAGCTTACATGAGAATATAATATAACATTAAGTAAATTCATTATTATGTAGCGTCACCTAAAACAAAATTATATCTAAACTTATAATTATACATATACATATATACGTTTTAATTACAATATGTTTCTACTATATAATTACATAACTTAGAACGAAAGCTACCGAATGGCTTAGCATTCTTTATATGGGAGGGTAAATTATTTAATACGTTCCTTTTGTAAATACATGCTTATTATACATAGGATATATTATATATTATATAAATAGGAAATAAGTTTGCAGGTATAGATGCTCTCATTTAAAAAAAATAAGCTATGCTACTTGTAAGCTGTCGTAAAATGATCAAATAATAGTAGATAGTCATTGTGTATTGGTATTATATTTTTTCATAGATGGTGTGAATAATTCGACATCCACTAACCTTAGCCGTCCTATATGCTTATAGGTCCCCATCGCCAACTCAGCCAGTTCCAAATAATACTGCTGGAAGCTGGTTTTACTGCATAGCGCTTCCTTCAGCCTATCCGTAGGGGTGGGTCTTTGGTTATTGGGCTCGCTATCTCCCATGCCGGCTGAGAGCATCACTACTAAATGCAACTGTTCTGATGAAGGGTCTGATGAACCAGGGAGAAGGCCGCAGAGCTTGCCTAGTTCGTGTAGCTGGAAGAAATAGGTTTTATTCGTATTTTAGGAATTTGTAATAATGATTGATGAGACTTTAAGATACATACTGTCCAATCACAAGCTCTGAGGAAGCCCAGCTTTTGTATGTTTAGTATCTAGTACATTTAACTATACTTCTAGCTTCAAATGGATGTATGTATATACATTCTTAGTTAGAAGCAGAGTATCTGGACAGTACTGGAGACTGAGATAATATTAAAATAGAAGACTGAAGATATTACTACACTAACCGCAGCATAGGCAGGATAGCAGTTCTGGAGATCCAAACCTATACCATGGAAAAAAAATGCTATATATATCATAGCTAATCCTAGCTATGACCCTGTATTTGTACCTTTGATCTTTATTCTTCATTATATCGTATTAAAATTATAGCACTGGGCAGTAGAGGCTATACGTGGCAAGGCAAGGCGTGGTAACCAGATACCGAAACTTTTGCAGATGTACAGCTCTGCTTGTCCGCACTCACGACTTAAAGAAGTTTTGAGTGTACTAACTAAATAGTGGTTTCATGAATATCCTAGGATTTCTTACCTTATCCTTAGCATTATGCAGCAGCGGCGCCTGCGTAGCCGTGCACATATCCAGCGCATTATTGTTAGCGGCCAGACGCTCGCACGCGTGCAGCGTCTCCGCGCACGCCAGCTGTGCCCAGCACGCCGCCGCGCCCTCCACTGCGCTGGCGCCCAGGAGTTGCAGCTCTACTAAAGTGTTGTGGACGGTGGATAGACAGCGGGAGGCGATCTAGAGAAATAAAATGAATAGTCAATATAAGATTGGCACATTGGCGAACTCATTTTATTAATTACTTGAAAGCCTTTTTAAGATTTCAACCATTAAATAATTCCTAAATCGCAAAAATAAAATATGGGGTTCTTTAAAAAGAGTGCAAATAGGTTTTTAAAGGGTCGGCAACGCACGCGTGATGCCCCTGGCGTTGCAAGTGTCCATAGGCTACGGTAACTGCTTACCATCAGGCGGGCCGTATGCTTGTTTGCCACCCCAGTGGAATAAAAAAAAAATCTTAAATTAAGTACACAGGGCAACATATCAAGCAATAAATTTCCAGTGTAAGATGATCGCTCTTTGTAAAGGCTTCCCATATAAGGCGAGACCAGACTGGCTATGTATAGCAATATATTTGTCTGCACGTGTGGTGTTGTGGTTTACGCGGTCTCCTTGCCGCTCTCCACACACTCACACTGGTGTTGTGGGTTCGATCCCCACATAGGACTAATTTTAGTGTGATTCGCAAAGATTTGTTCTGAGACTGTGTGTGCTTGTGTGAGTGATTGTGTGTATTTGGCCTTGTCATTGGGACCATTGGATAGTGTAATTGCTTCTAGCGTTCTATCTAATGTAAAAAATATAGCTTGATGGTTAGTCGTATGCACCTGCCAACCCACCACTGTAAGTAGCTATCATCGTAGTTATAAATAAAATTCATAGTTGAAGGTTTAAGCTGATTTTACAACGGGTTAATAGTGATTATATTTTCAGTATTTTTTATAGTTATAGCACCTTATATCGAGTTTCTGCAACGCAATAGAATGTCGCACAGTACGCTCCAATATAAATTACGAAGAGGTCATAGCTATAGGGTTAATTAAGGCGTCGGAATTGACCATATGGGATGGGCCGATTACCGTGCATTGCTCTATCGACGAATTAGATACCTATATACTCTAAAATCTTAACTAGTAGTGATCTTCATAAGCATTTTAAAGAGATACAGCCTTTTAAAACATCAACGAACAACAACAGCAATTTATTTGTCACAACTTTACATAAAAGAAAGTAAGTAGGAAATGCGAAAACAATCAGCAGTTATTATACCTTCAACTCATGACAAACACGAACTAAAAATAACTTTAATATGCCTTTATACGCGTCCATGTGCACGCAAAAGCCAACCTTATTAACGTCTTGCACAACGACCATTTTCTTCACACACTTTTTAAGTCGTCAACATAAACCATTTTACACACAGCTACCAATCAACCTATACATTTCCAGCATAAGATGGTCAAGCATTGAACGAGAAGCCAATATAACGCAAGACCATCTTATACTGGAACGTACAGGTTGACGTGTAGCCTGTGCACTTGACCTATCCCAATGGGTAGGTAAATAACAGCATAGTCGATACTAATGACTGCTGACCAGTACCGGATTAAGCTAGCGCGGGGCCTGTAGCAAAATCTGTCATTTATTTATTTTATTTTATTTAGAAGGTACAGAAACAGATTAAAAAATTCATACATTATTATGTTTTACACAATTAAATACTTACTTACTTACTTTACTTACGTTACGTTAAACAAAGAACAAAAGGAATTTAACAACTAAAATAAAATTAATAAGATAAAATTTAAATTAAATTAGGTACCTAAAGTAAATTAGTTTATAACTATGAAAATTCTAAAATAGTAGTTGCTTTAGTTTTTCAACATCTGTTTCCAGCAGCTCTGCGAACAGCACAAATTCATTGCCTAGGTTGTTCTCCAAATCGTCTTTGTAAGCACTGACCATTACTGAGGATTTTTTCAGAATATATTTTGTTGTAAGTATTTTTAGCTGCCGAAATTCTCCAAAACCACTAGTATGTATGATATGCTTTCTTATGCATTTTAGGCATCCAAGATATTTACGCTCCTTTTTAAATTTAATTTTTTTTACGGTCAGACAAGCGTTGAAGCGCGGGGCCCTCTAATTCGCGGGGCACGTAGCATTTGCTACTATTGCTATATGGCTAATCCGGCACTGCTGCTGACTTCACACATGGTCAGCCATGGAGAAAATATTGGTCCGAGGTATTATACGAGGCGTAAATCAGTTTCGCGGTGATAGGGACATTGTTATGGTGAATTTGATGATATAGATCAGTTATGTAGCTATTTATGAATCAGAAATAAATTAAGCTAATATTAACTTCAATTAGATACAAATATTTCTAGTTAGCTTTCGTCCACGGATCCACGTCCTGATTAATTAAAAGAAGCCCATTACAAAAAAGTAATGCTAAGATAAAGGCCATCACATTGTTTTGGCGTGACAACTTCAATGCATCTACACATGTATAGTGTAGATACATCATGCATGCATGACTGATATTTTTAAATGAACAAAACCACAGACATTCGCTAATACGATACCAAAACTGAAATAAGTGAAGAATTTAACGATACTGAAAATAACTAATGGTAATAAATAAAACATGTTTTGAAACAGTTGTTCCACTTTAATTGGTCGGCAATTATGTCTGGTGCAGCGCATGAAGTGTTCGTCGTTTCCACATTATTGCACAGAAAAGTTTTATTGCGAAAATTCCAACGAAAATACTTTTTTAACTTTCTACTGTCTCGAAAGTCGACTGATTCAAGTTTAATATGGCTTTATCATTCATAACTTACTGTTCAAACACCACAAAGAAAGAACATAGTTGCTATTTTTTTTTAAGAAACGAGAAGTTTTTCACTTCCGAGAATTTATTTAGGGTACCATATCTAATGGGCAAAACCGGACGTTTTGTTTTATTCCACTAAGGTTATTAAACCAACCCAAACAATCAACATTATTTAATACACATCTAATGAAAATGCACTACACTTACTAACAGCTAAGACATAAAAATCTCAAATAATAAATAGCTATACCATAAAAGCTATATTAACATGTTGTGTGGATGATATAAATAATAAATATAAATAAATATTTTACAACTCACACACAACGCCATCTAGTCCCAAACTAAGCAGCTCGTAGTACGGGTACTACAATAACTGATACTAATACATAATAATATATACTTTTTCTTTTGTAAATACATACGTATTATACATAGAAACACCCAGACTAAGACAAACCCCCATGTTCATGCACACAAAGATTTGTCTTAAGTGGGAATCGAACCCACGACCTCCACGTCGCAAGCAGGTACACTACCCACTCCGCCATCTGGTCGTCAATACGTCTAACAGACTTATATTTCATTTATGCCTGAACTGAGACTGGTTGATTACAATAATAAGTTTGAAGTATGTCTGATATTCAATATGTAGAGACAGATATTACCACAGTTATTTCGACATTTATTAGTATCTCAGCCATTTTTGATAAAGTTTTAAAATATTTTTTTAACTTGCCAATTTTTTTTTGTTTTACTCTTTCAGATAAAAAAAATCTTCTAAGACTGCAATGTAACTTTCAATGCGTGAATTTGATTTTATATGTATAATAATAATAATAATAATAAGCCTTTATTACTAATTAGTTTACAAATTTACAGTTATTATATATACAGTTTAACGCACATCAGTTATTAGTGTGTCCTGTTGACACATAGGCCTCCTCTAACTTCTTCCATTCTTCTCTTTTTTTTGCTGTTCGTACCCAGAGAGTCACTGCTATTCTACATATGTCATCAGCCCATCTCATTAGCTGTCTGCCTCTTTTTCTTTTGGTGTTGTGACGTGGTGTCCACTCAATGAGGGTTTTTGCCCATCTCTCCACTGGCTGTCTTACCATGTGGCCAGACCATCTCCACTTTAGTAGCTTGCATTTCATGTTAACATCCTCGAATTTGGTGATCTTACGTAGGTCAGATGCACGCATCTTATCAATCCTTTTGTATCCGAGGATGCTCCTTTCCATGCTTCTCTGGGCAGTTCTTAGTTTGTTTTGGAGTTTTTGGGTTAAAGCCCAAGTTTGACAGCCGTACGTCAGTATGGGTAGTAGACAGGTGTTGAAGAGCTTTCTCTTGATATTCATTTTATATTTTTTGTTTTTCATGATATCTTTAAGTGCCCAATATCGCTTCCATGCATTTGTTACTCGCCTGTCAATTTCCTGTGGCATCTGGTTTTGGAAGGATATAATTTGTCCTAGGTAGATATAGGTACTCACATATTCCATTTGTTCGTTATCTACAAGTATTATCTTTTCCATATCATTTGTCATTACCTTGGTTTTCATTTTGTTGATAGTTAGGCCCACTTCCTCGCTTTTGCTAGCTAGGTCTTGGAGCATTGATTGCAAAGTCTCTGGGTTGTCTGTTATCAACACTAAGTCGTCTGCAAACCTAAGATGGTTGAGTTTGCGACCGTCTATATTGATGCCTAGATCATCCCAGGGTAGTTTTCTAATGACCTCTTCCAGCACAGCGGAGAACAATTTAGGAGACAGGGGATCGCTCTGTCTTACTCCTCTTTGGATTGGGAAGTTTTTTCCACATGTCTCAAGCTTGACGGCCGCTGAGCTGTTAGAATAGACGTTTTTGATCAGCCTTATGTATTTATGTTCGACCCCTTGATTTTCTAGGGCTTTCCAAATATGATGATGTTCCAAGCAGTCGAAGGCTTTATTGTAGTCGACCAATGCCAAATACAATATGTACCCAAACTCTTGGCTTTTTTCAATGATTTGTTTTAGGCTGTGCATGTGGTCTGTGGTTGAGTATCCTGCTCTAAATCCTGCTTGTTCCGGTGGTTGGTGAAATTCCAAGGTCTTGCAAATTCGATTAAGTATGATTTTTGAAAAGACTTTGTATATGTTTGACATAAGGCTAATAGGACGGTAGTTGTTTATGTCGTCTTTATCGCCTTTTTTGTATATCAGTATGATCGTGCTATTTGTCCACTGAACAGGGATGTACTCAGACTCCATAATCACATTGTACAGGTGGGTAAGTTTATGGAGGTTCTCTGGCAATGTAATTTTCATCATTTCGTTTGTGATGTTGTCTTGTCCTGGTGATTTATCATTCCTCTGTGATCTTACTGCATGAGATACTTCCATTTCTAATATTGGAGGGATATTTTCCTCATTCTCCCCTTGAGAGCCTGTGGTATAGTTAGTTGTTATCTCTAATGTTTCTATGCTTTTGCTGGAGTACAGTGTCTTGTAGAAGTTTGTAGCAATGTCTAAAATGCTACCTCTTTTGGTTTCAGGTGTTTGCTTATTGTTATTTAGTTTTGGTATCCATGTTATTGAGTCTCTGAGTTCTTTGAGAGCTTTTTTAATTCCACCAGTCTTGATTATATGGTTGTTAATGGTTGCCATAGTCTTCTTAGTCCTGTCTTTCTTGATATTCTTGCTTATTTCCTTACTTATTTTTGTAATTTCCTTTAAAATGGTTTTATCTCTCTTGTTCACTAACAGAGCTTTTCTCTTCTCTATTAATTCTACGGTTTTTATGCTTAATATATCTGGTTTCTTGTTCTGTAGCTTTGTTGTTATATTGTTATTATACATGTTGCACATTTCCTTGTTGTATAGTTCGTGAGTTTTGTTTATGTTGTTTTCTGTACTTTCCTTTTTGTTGTTGTATGATGGCTGGTAGCAATTGGACTTTTTGTAGTTTCTCCTGCATTTCTTTTGTTCGGCACCACTTAGTACTGCTCGTACCATGCGATGGTTGGTATTAAAATTTAATTGTTTGACTGTGTCGACGTCACGGAAGATTCCTGGTTGGTTGCTTAAGATATAGTCTATTTCATTGCGATAGAGACCGTCCGGCGAGATCCAGGTCCACTTTTTTGATGTTTTTTTCGGAAAGCAGGTGTTCATGATCTTTAATTTGTGTTCTAGAGCCATGCTTATCATTCTTTCTCCGTTGTTGCTTCTCTTTCCTGTTCCGTATTTTCCTACTACATTCTCTTCGCCTTGCTTCTGTTTGCCTATCTTTCCGTTGAAATCACCCATGACAATCGTGTTTTTGTAGCAAGATTCCAGGGCCTCATTGAGCTTCGTATAGAAATCTTCTTTATATGTTTCGTCCGCAAATTCTGTTGGTGCATATGCCTGTACTACTGACCAATTGTTGCTGAATCCAGGTAGCTTTATATTAAGTATTGCTATTCTCTCCGAAACACCTCTGAATTCAATGATATTTTTCTTGAGTTCTGATTTGACCATGAATCCTACTCCATAGAGCCCTTTGGTTTCTCCTCTGTAGTAAAGGATATAGTTATGGTGTTCTTCGATGGTGTCACCCAGTCTTCTAACTACAGAAAGCCCAACAATGTCCCATTTTATCTTGTCAAGTGCATTTTCCAGTTCCAACAATTTTTCATCGGTTCTTAAGGTAATTGTGTTTATTGTGGCTATGTAGATATTCCTATTTTCTCTAGTTATTTCTTTTTCTTTCTCTTTGTCTTTGTGCAAAGTTAGAGGGTTGCGGTCTTTATTCCCCACGGAGACCGCTGTCCGACTTGGGGAATTGTTTTGGTTGTTACAGTTATAGTATTCGTTATTGCTATTTGGTGGCTTCCGGTTACTGATGTGCAGAGGTTGTCATTGTTTGTTCGATCCTGAGCTCGAATTAGTGAATGAGCGAATTGCGAGCCCTAGTGTGCTTGTTTTGTTAACCTTGGATGGTGCGGTTATCTTCTCGTTATTGTCTTGTTTGGGCGATTCAGTTGGCATTCTTTTTCTCTTTTCACTTTCTTTGGTTATATCATTTCCTTTCTTAGGTTTAATTATAAGCTTGTCGTAGCGGATGAAAGCTACATTCCCCTTCAGTTCTTCTTGTTTTTTTCCTTCTTTCAATTCGTTCCTTTTTATCAAGATGTCTTTGGGGTAGTCTTGAGCAGCGTAGATACCATTAGGAAAGTTCTTATTATTCTTAAGTATGTCGAATTTTCGCCATACGAGTGTAAGTGTTAGCAAGACCGGCCTCGTTTTGCTTACATCTCTCTTCCCAAGTCTACGAAGGTCGCTTATCTCCCATTCGTCCCATTCTCGCATGCCTGAATTTTTGCTTAGGTCATTCAGGATATTTATAATTTTACTTCTTAGGTCTGAAAAATTTGCCTCGTTTTCTTTTACTCCGTTGATAATTATATTATTTTTCCGTGTCTCTCTTTCCAAATTCTTAACCCTTGTCTGTAATGTTTCGACTTGTTTTTTGAGTATGATGTTTTCCTCGACAATAGGTTTTAATTTCTCTTCGATGGTCAAAGAAAAATTCGCCGTTAATTTCGCTGCCAATTCATCATTACTCTGTTTGAATTCCAATCTCATTTCGTTTATTTTCTCAATTATTATTTGTGTTTGACTGTCCATGTTTTGTTTTTTTTTTTTTTTTTCCTTTTTTCTACTGTTTGGTTATTTTATATGTATGCATTTGCTCAAATAGGAGGGTTTACATTTTTTCAATTGAAAAAAGGTTTGCACGCAAATATTATGATATTATAGATTGATACTGATCAACTGTCTATAACTTAATAGCCTGTTTCAAACAGGGTGGATGCCACATAGCAACATTTATTAAACCACAGCCATACATGGTTAGTATCAAAGTCAAAGTTGTTTATTCGCAAGAAAAGTGGTACGACTTAGGTGTTATATACATTTTTAAAAGTTCTACACAATTCACCAGATCTAGCATGCAAATATAAGGGTACAAGTACAGAAACAGTAAAATAAAAATAAAATCAATTACACACAAAATAGAACACACAATCAAAAAAACACAATTAAAATCTAACGTCGAAAAACTCATTAATATTGTAAAAGCAATGTTGCACCAACCATGGCTTTAAAACCCTTCTCATTTTCACGAGAGGTAGTTCTCTAAAGTGCCTGGGTATTTTGTTAAAAACTTTTATGCACATTACATAACTATTGTTTTGGAAGAGAGTAGTTCTACAAGTTGGCATTATTAATCTTGTTGGATCTCTTTTACCTATGATGGAAACATCTCGTGCATTAACAAATTCATTTTGGAATTTCTTGACATGTACACATATTTCAAAGATAAACAACCCTGTGAGCGTCAAAACATTATTATTTCTAAACAGTGGTCTGCAAGATTCAAGAGGTCCTACATTGCATAGTGCACATAAGCATTTCTTTTGGCAGATAAATGCCCTAATAATATTGGTTGAATTGCCCCAAACCAGCAATCCATACCTTAATAAAGACTCTACGTAACCATAATATGCAATTAGCGCTGCAGACTTACCAGCAACGCGTTGCAAGTTACGTATAGCGTATACAAATTTATTAATTAGTATACGCTATACGTATTAATTCCTACAGGCTCAAATTTTTTTCAAGACATATTTTTTTACTTTTCGCTTTCAAATTAAACATAGTGATCATCCAATTAGTTCGGGCAACATATTTTTACTCACCTCCCAAGGTTTAGAAGAAGGTAATAACATGGCACTTTGACGTTGAAACAAATAGCTCCTAAAATCCAACAGTGAAGCTTTCCTTTTTATAATCAGCTCTCTTAAATGTTGTGGTACTAAGGAAGTGAGGCGCACTGCCTGCCAAGAGGTCACAGGTTGCTTGAATGTGTCAAGCCACTTCGGACTCTCCGTTACATTGGAATTGAGCACAAATTGCGAGAACAAGGCGTCTAGTTCGTCGTATTGAACTAACGCTTCGTCATACAAGCCTAGCATTTCTAATACAAATGCTAGTTGTTCCTGAAAAAAAAAAGAATCATTAGTCTAGAAATGTCACATTTTTGCAAGATTATAAAAATAAATGTGTTAATTAATATAACTTAACTAAACTAACATTGAAATAATAACTGAACTGTTCACCTAAGAACTAGCATATATTTGAATGGATAAGCTGTAATTAATAATTATAAAAGTGACACTAGTCACTTACTCTAAAATTAATTCATGCGGTCATGGCAAGTGTGTGAGTAATTAATGCTAAATTAAAAAAGTAAAATATCTGTCACATCCTTATTGGTAAAATAGTGTAATGTTATCTAATGTATGTTATAAAAAAAAAGTGGAGACATACCTGTAAAATAAAATATTTACAAAAGTCCCACTCAGGATCATTCCGTTTCTCTCGTTGCTCTCTCATATACTCCTCGAACTTTATCAGAGCTTTGTTGTAAGCTACCAGGACAAAGTGTCTGATTTTTGCCACTAGTGCCCTCCATGACTCTGCACTTCTTGCTTCTGATTTAATTGGATTTATTACTGATATAAATCTGTCTTCCGTCTGTTTCACTCCAAAGTCACCTTTGATTTTATCCAGAACGGTAGTTCTGGGTAATAATTTGTTAGTTTTGCGTATGTCATAAGTTTCTACTAATACTATCATCCAGTCTGTTATAGCATTTTTCTCGAGTAGCTTTAGCCATCCCTCAATATCTTCTCTAAGAGTTGTCTTGTAATATTCTATGTCCTGTTTTAAAAGAATGTTAAGTTAGTATTAACTAAACACATATGAAAAATTTACATGATTGTTGTAATGATTGCATTTTTAATAAATAATGAATAAATTTAGTTAGCATAAATAAATGAGGATTTTGCTTTTTCATGGTCAGATGCATCAACCAAAGAGAATATTATTTAACATTAACTGAATTAATTAGCTTTTTGTTTACATTTCTTTCATAGTACAAACAATAATATGCTTTCAAAATAATTTCCAGGAATATTAAATTTAAAAAAACAAAAATGGGTAATAAAAATATTGTACTCACCACACAATCAGTCCAGTAAATATGAAATATTGGTTTTTTCAACAGATTAAGCTCTGGTAGCGCTTTGTCTTTATTGTATTTAGTAAAAGATGCCTCCAAGTAAACAGACTTGGTGGCCCGTCCATATGACCGCCTCCATTCACACGAGTCCTGGGGTATGGCTGCCACCAACGGCGCTTCAAGGGTGCAGAACAAATTCCAGTCGCCCGCACCTTGTATATATTTTTATTATTGTTTTATTATTGTTAAATATATATTCATCTAAAACATATCCCTAGGGTTATACTTACATGTTACTATCGGTTTGTGTGTCATTCCTTCACGGTTGTCTGCTAAACTATCGACACCCTTCATTTTTCAGCCGCGATTCATCATCAGTGGAATCCGTCGATTTTGCGGGCATGACACAAATAACAATCCGCTTATTACTACGAATGGAATCCACCCACTTTATTTGCATATAAAAACACACCAAACCCAAGGTTGCTTTAATTTTATCGTACCTGCTAATAAACTGTAGTGAATATTTAATTTAATTCTAATTATTTTCAACTCGTTTTGACTTTTTTGAAGAAATTAAAAACGAGAATTTGTCAAAACTCGCTGTCATCACCCAACTCGACAGATAATTGCGTTCCGTTTCATGTTATTGTTGTAATTTCGTTCAATAATTTGATTGGTTCTGCCAAGGAAGTTTAATAAAAGGTGTAATACATACATTATGTATTTTGCTAATTTAAAAAACAACATGAAGGGAGAAAATAATAATATAAAGATTTGTATAATCAAACGCTGCCAGTTTTGTGATTTGGTGCATAACACAGGGTCGAACTGTGTCACCCTTATCGAGTAGACATTTAATAATATTAACAATGACAGACATTTCTAATTTATGCACCCAGTCTATAAATTAAACAGATTATTGGCTGCGTGACTGCATCGCTTTATAATGGATCTGTAGTAAAGTGGAGCCAAGGTCGGATCCATTTTTTGAGGCAGGGGGGTCACGTGAAAAGATTTTAGTTATTTTTTCGTGCATAATAAAAATACTAGTTGTTTTCCTAGTCCCAGTCCAGCTAAGGCTCAGAGAGGGTCATGACACCCAGAATCTCCCTTCTGACTCCGCTCCTGAATGAAGTGTCTCTTCTATCAGTATGACCATCCTTTAGGATATGTCCTATGCGTTCCAACTTCCAGGGCACTTAAAAGTTTGCCGGACTATGAAGGGTTGTTGGTTTCTAAAAGCATTGGCTTCAAAAGTAAATTAATTTGCTCTATGAATAATTTAAATTAAATAATTTTTATATTGTCTATGGACCGCCAAAATGTCGCTGTCTGTTTTGGTATCGTCTCACAAAATATATTAATTTTGATAACTTCTCTATAATTTTATGGCATAAACGTAGAGTGATTAAATGCTTTCATTTACAAATATTTAAAGTAAATTTGGTGGATTAATCAGGTAATTATTTGGAATATTTTGTTGTAGGAAAGGTGCTTTTATTGGGTGATTAATTCCTTTTCTTGTATGTTTTATTACGACTAATATCATTTAATAAATAAGTAAACCTGGTTCGGTTTTGCATCTCATGCCTCGGCTATCTACTATATTGGCACTACGATACAAAAATCACATTTATTTTTGCTAGTCTTTTGTACTTTATTAATAAGTTCCTTAATTTGTCTAAAATTGTTTTAAATACGATATTCATGCTTAAATTAAGCACATGTCTGATTTAACCGCTTATTTAAATCGTAAGCTGTAAGACACAGAAGTGTATATCAATTTATATTATTGTAACCTATATTTTTTGTTGCCTTAATAATTATAGCCATGAATACCACTGCTCCGACATCGGCGGACGCTTGCCTGAGCATCGTCCACTCGCTCATGTGCCACAGACAGGGTGGAGAAAGTGAGGGTTTCTCCAAGCGGGCCATAGAGTCCCTAGTCAAGAAATTAAAAGAGAAGCGAGATGAACTGGATTCATTGATCACCGCTATAACTACAAATGGAGCTCATCCTAGCAAATGTGTGACTATACAGAGGACCTTGGATGGTAGATTACAGGTACTTTGAACTACTATCAAGTACTAAAAGTAAAACTACTATATGTTAAGAGTTTCTTTTTGCAATTTGCACCATACTGCTCTTATTGACGTTCGTGAGATTTCATATACAGTTAAATTTGATTGTAATTACTATGTTTATAGTCATCCATTATCCATGAAAGTGAATATATTGTTAACTCAAGATTGGTATAATAAGAAACATGCCAAAATTATCAGGTTGCTAGTTTACTATTGTCTTGTTAGAATAAGACCAAATATTGCCTGATTACACAACTTTTGCAATGCATGAATTTAGTTTTTAAAAATGTTCAAAAATGTGGCAATTATTGGGCCTTTTATGCAACTGCAGACTAGTCGGCCAATTATGCTGACTACTCTACTATTAATGGCAATAAAGTAGTATTAAAAGTCCTAATAATCTTGTGCCGCTTTAAATATTTACTGCATGTGGTGTTGCAACAAACAATACAAAATTAAATGGTTTTAAATGCATTTAAATTTAAACAAATCTAATGATTAGTTGGTAACACCCATTAGTCAGCAGTTCATACATCAATTAATTGGCCAGACCCCTAGTCACCCAAACTCTAATTTTAGATTTTCCTTAATTGTAATAAACCTGTCAAATGATGTAAATTAAATATTAACTAGCGATGGGTCGTCGACGGTTTTTGCGTAAACGAAACTAGACCGTTCATTTTGGTTCATCGACTAGTCGATCGACCGGTTCAAAATATAGACTATAGTTCACGGTCTCAGTTCTTGCAAACTGCTAAGGGTCGTTTATAGTTCTTATGCGTTTACATTACGGGCGACGTTGAATTCGACTGAATGATTAAACGATGCGGTTCGACTGTTAACTGCACTGCTGATTGAAATTTGAGAAAAATAATTTAAATAATAATCAAATTTTATTTGTTTATGTTACATTAAATAAATTGAAAATATATACATAGGTAAAAATAAAAAGGTTTATAATTCCTGGTTTTGTTGATCTTCCCTTCATACTTTTTCCAGGCTTAGGACTGGCTGAATAAAGCGTACCTATATGAACTTGTCTATAACTTACTATAACCATCTCACTCGCTAGCATTTCGCATTCAAACAAATATCAACGTTATCGCGTTCAAATATTGTCGTCTATTGTGTAGTTGTCTATTGAACTATGAATGAAGTACGAGAATATAAACCGTGATCGTGTCGTCTACAAAATGAACTGGTTTATGTGACAAACGTAAACGGTTGAACCGTTCATGAACCGTCAACCGGTCCATTGAACCAGTCCGTTCATTCAACGCCCACCACTAATATTAACCCTTAAGGATAATTTTTGATAAAGCTAGACCTTATTTTTATCTCAAATTTAATGTAAAAGGTAAAAATATAATTTGGTACCATAATTTAAAAAAAACAGAAAATGACATATTTTTGTTTCTTAGGCTGTTGCCTGATTTATTGGTGCAGGAGCAAAGCGGTAAACATGATTTATTTTATAACCATCAGGCTGGTACTCAAACAAAACCTTTTATAAGAATATTTTACTGCCCTGTTCAGATACTGATAAATTAGAAAAAGGCCATAGTATTTTTTATTCAAACATATCTAACGTAAATTAAAGACTTTAATTTCATGATAATGCATATTTAATTTTGAAATCATCATTTAATTTACAAATAGTCATAATGAGTAAACAGTATGATCATATATCTGTATCAAATCAAATCAGGTAAATATAACTGTACTTTGCTAGTAAACATTATTTAGTTAACTAATGTATAATTTTAGGTATAACATATCCAAATAATAAATGTTAATACTTCTATCTTGGATTAGGATGTCTTAGTTCTAACGTCAATCATTATTGAGTGATCGTTGAAAAGCGCAATGGCGTGCTCTAATTAGCTCTTTAAACATCAATGTCAATCGATTTCTGTTCCCTTAGGTTTGAATTGATAGAAACAAACATTTGCAATGTGTTTGAAAATATAATCCCCACAACCAACATTAAATACAATTACCACCAATTGCCTAATTTTAATTGTAGTTCAGAAATATACATAAGTACTTTTTCATTAATTAACTGGCCAAATTACCAGAAAATACATTTTCAGCTTAAAATGGGACCAATTAAGCAAATAGACTGCCTCAACATTCATACATATCGCCATTCAGTCTTGGGACTTTTGTGTACTACGTACTAGTCAGTCTTTTCTGAAGGACGCTACTTATCTGGTCCCTGTACGTCTGCCGAGGTTAAAAAATGATCACAGCTTAATTCATAATTATATTTTAGGTGGCCGGTAGAAAAGGATTTCCTCACGTCATTTACGCTCGCATATGGAGGTGGCCAGATTTACACAAAAATGAACTAAAACATGTGAAGTTTTGCCAGTTTGCTTTTGATCTAAAATGTGACTCGGTTTGCGTGAACCCTTACCATTACGAAAGGGTGGTTTCCCCAGGAATAGGTGAGTATTAACAATAGTTCTGTCTATTGTCTGTAAACAGGTTCTGGCTAGGCTAGAATAGCGTCTAGACTTATCTATTGTAACCTCCCCTTTATCTATTATAATGTAAGTAACAGAGGGGATATCCTAGGACCCTTATTTAGTAAAAGTTTCATTTTTACTTTAGCCTTTCTCTGTTAAAGACATTTTGTGACATCTCCTCAAGCGCAAGTCTATGAACAAAGTGGTAATTTCCAGATTTATCGGGACTCACTCTTCAGTCAGGCCCCAGTAGGTTAGTAAAAGATGAATACACTGCAGGACTCAGTGGTAACGGTATGGACATGGACACAGGGGAGATGGTAACGATACAGCATCACGCAACGAGTCCTAGGCATCATCATCCAGCGCTACCCCACCATCATCAGCAGTTCCAGACAGCTAACATTATTATTAACCAAGGACAAAGTAAGATTAAATTATAATATTTTTTGTTTATGTTTTAATAATATTGTTAGTAACTTGTATCTTGTAAATGTTAAGATACATAACAAGCCATTGACACGAAAAGAAGAAGAAGAAAGGATTTTTTACTATATATATTTTTACTACAGGCCTTTTCATTTGTGTCAAATACTTCATTACATTCAGAGTATGTTTCTGTACTTATAAAGTTGAAAGGTTGAAACAATGTGTATATGTGTTGAAGCTTTTCATAAATGTTTTAATTTGTGTGGTAGATTGATGCCTCAATTTTATGTTTGCTGCATGCTAAATTTATTTTGCGTTCCGTTAGCGCCCGAGGGCGTTCCGAACATGTTTTCGCCGTCGCACGCGCCGCGGACTCCGCTGCGGGCCCCCGCGACGCCCATGACGCCGCTGGGCCACGTCCCGCAGAGCCCGCATATGCTCGGGCCTCACGGGCCTCCGCAGATGTCTCCTGGCCCGCAGTTGCCGCCCGGGCCTCAGATGTCGGGCCCTCCACAACTTGCGTCGCCACGGCTCGCTGCCGCTCCAGCTCAAATGTCTCCAGCTACCCCGCAGATGCCAGGCCTCAACAGACCTCTCTCTCTACCAAGTCCTCAACACCAGATGGCTATGGCTCAACAGCGGGCGGTGGCTCCTAAATTGGAGCCTCCAGATACGATGGACGCACGGCAGATGTGGCTGCCTAAGCGAATGAACCATTGTAAGCTTCTCGATTTTGATTTGCACTGTTTTTTACTTTAATTCACATTTTTATTTATTATTGATTTGTGTGGTAGTCCTTGTGATTATTTAGTTCAGTAATTTATGCCAGTAGTCGCATTATAAGATCCTTTATAAGTTGTATCGGAATGTTATATCTGTGTGTATGTTTTAGCTGCAATGCCAGTGAGTATGTCGCCGGGGGCCACGACGCCGCTCATCGACAATACCACCCCTACGTTCTTTGCTCAGGAACAACCTACTACTGAACCTCAGCCACAAATGACGCAAACTTTACCTAGTAAGTAATAAGTATACATACTTTATATTCCTTTGATATACTTCTGAACTAAAAGTCGTTCATAACAAAACCTAGCCAAATATAAAATGATTATATATTGCTGTTTGAGCAATCTAATTCGTGACTTGAAAACAAGCACTCAATTAAACTACGCAGGAATAATAGGCACTTGTGCCTATTATTCCTGCGGTCTCTACAATATCGAAAACCTATAGCTAAACCTTTTACAATAGAGTGGCCATAAAGTTAAACCTTAATGAGACATAAACAAATCGTGGGAAAAAAATAAATCTAAACATTGTTAAATATTTAGCAGCCGGCACTGTATCCCCCGGGTCAGGCGAAGTATCGCAACAAAACGGCTTCTCAACCGACGGCAGTCCAGCTCCACAGCCCAGCCCATTGCCGCACCGCACGCAGCACCAGCAACAACAAGGTGAGATAAGCATAACTATATGATATTAAATAATATATATTATAATTCACATTATTTTCTTTTTTTCTTTCTTTCTTCTTTCTATTATATTTCCAAAAAGAACAAATACCTGCTAGAACCTGTTAACAATGAAAAGCTTTATAGAGACTCGAGACTCAAGTTAGCAGTTGCTAGGAATACCTAAAAATGGGGTACCCGCACCTAAATGGCTTACCATCTGTCATGTCCCACTACTTACACCAAAGACGATCTGTGAAACAACATCGCCTTTCTTGTGGCAAAATTCTGAACAAACAGAATTTAAAAATCTCATATTATTATGTTTCCAAAGAAGAAGATTTAACATAGTGTTCTATATTGCAGGTACCTGGACGGGCAACAACACGCTGACGTATACGCAGAGCTTGGCACCACCCCCTGCCGCGCCGCCTGTACCTTTGGATGCGCCTGCGCATCATCATCATTATTGTGAGCGAAACACAAGTATTTATTGTTCAATTCATTATTTTTTTAAATTAACAAACACCAAAAATACTCGATTTAGGCTTACACTTATTAAATATCTTTGTTCATTGTTTGTTCGATCAAAAAATAAACGCCTTAATAAAATTATCACAAACAAAATCGAGATGTGATCAAATATTTATGGCATTTAAATTAAAAATAGACAATTTAATTAAAATCACCATTTTATCACATGCACGGGTGTAGACCGAGTAGAAAATAAACTTAGTGTATATTTGTAATCAATTGTCAATTTACTCTATTTGGTTTCCCTTCCTTTATTTAACTAAATAATTCATACTTCATGTTGATGATTGGAACGAAGTTTTTTTATCGCGCGTTGCGAACAGGGGTTAAATAAAATACCACAAGTTTTAACGACATACAATACGATCAACAGATGTATCAACAGTGTAAGCCGTGCAACGTGAGCGTGTATTTTAAATTAGGCCAAAAACAGCGTCAGCTTTTCAACTCATGTCTCTGCGATAGTTGAGACACGAGTGAGCGGAATGTAATCACAAAGATCATTTCCCATTTCATCATTCGCTGTTCAGTCGAGTCAGTTAAGACCCTCCTGATGGCAACGAGACGGTGGCGCCGCGGAGTATTTATAGTTTGCGCGGTAACGAAACCATAGCGCGATCTAATTCGATCTTAACGCCATCTATCGAATGATATGTAAACTAATTTTCTTCAATATTTTGGTCAGATATTTAAATAATGTATTTTTAGCGAATACGCATTATAGATGTTAAAATAAAATAAACATAGTTAGTATATAAGATAGTTAAGGATACACAATAAGCTATTTTAACAAGGACGATGTTCCGAAATAAAGAAATTTATATTATATTATATATTATATAACCTCAGTCATGAACTTCGTTCCATCCGGGTGTTCCTTGACACCGCTCAAGTTTTTTTAAAGCATTTTAATTACTAAGTAATAGTTGAAAAAACATTAATGATGTATGGATTCATTCTTTACAACATTAGTGTTGAAAGTAACTTGCGATGTTGGTTTGTATCGTACTTAAGATAAGAAGAAATGGATGAACGTCACGAAATGACGTTGAGAAATTTAGGGCAAGAAGTGACCGTAGCTGGTTGGTTAAAGCATCTGCACGGTGTGCTGAAAGTCGCAGGTTCAAATCCTACCGGTCCTATAATTTTTCAATTGTTTCTTAGTACTTGAATTTTTCAGATAATGGCAACCCAGGTGGTCTATTGTCCAGTCAGCCAGCTCCTGAATACTGGTGTTCTGTGGCGTACTTTGAACTGGACACGCAAGTCGGAGAGACCTTTAAAGTACCCTCTAGTCGACCCAATGTTACTGTAAGTATTTAGTTAATAATTAAAGTAGTAAAGAAAGAGTAAAGAAATGTTCTCAATTCGCGAAAGTTGAAAAACATATAATAACCAGTGGTATCCTTAAAATGGAAATATTAACATACTGTACCTTTTTTTTTAGATAGAAAACTAGATAAAATAGTGGGTCTCTCAAACATTTGCAATATGTTAGAATTCCTAGTGTTATAGCTTCGTTTAATAATAATTATCTTATATTATTTCAGGTGGATGGCTACGTTGATCCGTCAGGAGGTAACAGGTTCTGCCTGGGAGCGCTTAGCAATGTTCATAGGACGGAACAGAGTGAACGTGCGAGGTAAGAGATTGATTAATTGTTACCAAATAAAATAATTCGTATTACTAAAACGAGTATTGCAAAACCATAAATTGTTTAGGGTGCTACACACATCCATCTGAGTCTACTGTAGCAACCCTTATAAAGAAATACCAGTAGACGCTTTTTTTTTTTTAATGTATGACAGATCAATTTAAATAATTTTAGTCAAATAGTTTTAGATAACAAGCCTGTTGAACACCTGTAAAAGTATTTCTATCAGATGAATATCCCTTTTAATCTTAATTTCAGACTTCACATTGGCAAAGGCGTGCAGTTAGACCTCCGAGGCGAAGGTGACGTGTGGCTGCGTTGTCTGAGTGATCACTCAGTGTTCGTGCAGTCCTATTACCTGGACAGAGAGGCAGGCAGGGCGCCCGGCGACGCTGTGCATAAGATATACCCCTCCGCTTGTATTAAGGTACTGTTTATGTTTTATTTATTTTTTTATTTACACAAAAAAAAAAATATATAGTACAAAGGCGGACTAAATGCCTGATGGCATTCTCTTACAGTCAACCTAGGGTGGTGCAGAGATAAGCATAGGTAGGTGCAGTTCAGAAAGACGAATAATGATAGATAAGTAAATAGAAGAAGTAGATATTATATAAAATACTTATTAGAGATATAAAAATATAAAATAATAAATAATATAATAGTTTATAACATAAATAAATACATACATTTATAATACAATAATAATAATATAAACATATACAGGTGAGCCTTACAAGAGGAGTTGATAATTATATAAGTTGAATAAGATTTATATTATGACGATTCTGCCAATTGCTTAGTTAACAGTTTGCGCACATTAATCTTGAAACTGTGACGTGTTGTTGCCATCCTGATTTCCAGAGGTAGCGCATTCCACAGAAGAACGGATTGAATGAAGACAGAAGAATGTACAAAGCCAGTAGTGTGTGAAGGACATAAAAGCAGTTTGTTTAATTATGTTATTGGCATTACCAAACGTCTTTACGTCGATAAAGGCGTGCAATTAGAAGTTCGAGGCCAAGAAGTGAGTCCGAGACTTTAAATTGAGTACCGCTTATCGGTATGCAAACTTTCAGACTTGCCAGTAAGTTTGAAGATTATCTGTGAATGATTTTATTATATAAAGTACTAGCTTCCGCGTGCGGCTTCGTCCGCGTGGAATGCCGATAAAAATAGTTAATAGATGTCCCTTCTCAGGACTTGAACTATCATTCGTGAAATTGTAAAAGACAAACAGATAGAGTTACTGTCGCATTTATGATAATTAATATAGGTATATAGTAAGGATTTTGTGTCCTACATTGGTCGTACGACCTTTGTACTTGCCCATTTTGGGTTGCTACCTAATCCTTCATAGTCCGACGTTGGGTGCCACTTGTAAAATCATTGATCTCAAGTTGGGTGCCACTTATCAGTTTGCAATAATTCATGGTCTCCATGTTGAGCTATTCGTAAAATTATTCTTATTTCTATGTTGGGAACCATGTAGATATCTTCTCAGGATATTTAAGTATAAATGATTTGAGATTCTCAACCCAATGATGCCGTGTTGCAGGTGTTCGACCTCCGCCAGTGCCACCGCCAGATGCAGTCGCAGGCGGCCACGGCGCAGGCGGCGGCGGCGGCGCAGGCAGCGGCCGTGGCGGGGCACATACAGCCGCAGCACCCCACCATGAACAAATGTATGAAATAATACTGTTACTATTTGCCACCCGCAATTCCGCCCGCGTGGTATATCAGTGAATATTTTAATCTAGGCTATATGCTACTGGTGTACTAAATCATCAAAATCCATCCTGTTGTTTTTACCTCCAATAGTAACAAACATCCATTTTTCTAGATAATTATCTTAACTTTATTATAATTTATGTAAGATTTAGAACCATTTTATATAATTTTAGTTTTTGTAAAAAGCATTTCCTTTTATATTTTATTTGGTTTTTTTATTTTATCATTTTATGTTGTTGCATCGGGTTGACCGTAGGCTTGTCGGCAGCGGCGGGCATCGGCGTGGACGACCTGCGGCGGCTGTGCATCGTGCGCCTGTCGTTCGTGAAGGGCTGGGGCCCGGACTACCCGCGCACCTCCATCAAGGAGACGCCCTGCTGGGTGGAGGTGCATTTGCACAGGTACCAAGCTTTACGACTACTACACCAAGTCATCAGGCATATTTTCTTCCTACTTACTTTCCACTGTCCATAGGATATTATGCTAATATGTAATTGTATTCTTCCAGGGCTCTGCAGCTCCTCGACGAGGTGCTCCACACGATGCCGATCGACGGTCCGCGGAGCACGATCGAGTAGGAATTGATCGGCTTCTTTTGAGGCCTTCGAGCGAACAACGCGCCCACACTAGTGCACCCAAGGACGCCCACAAGCGGATAACTGTGAAGTGATCAAGTGAAGTGTTCTGAGTGATTGTGATCAGTGTCGGATAAACTTATGCAGACATGCTACTTGGTTGGTTATGTTAGAGGAGTCGTGTTTAGTGTCAAATGTCAGCTGAAAATGGGCAACTCGGGTTCTATCTACATAGTAATATTTAGTCTATGTACAGTCAGCAACAGAAGTAACACATGAACAAATTTTCAAAGTCACTTATTTCTCAATATCGTAATTATAGTTGTATGTAAGTTTAAAATTTTAAAGTAATGTGCAACTTTTGTTGCTGACTGTACCTCAAGTAACATTTCGTAGTTATTTGTGATGTATGGCAAGAAAAGACACATCATTTAACTTGGGTATTATAATTATCATTTAGATATCATTGCAGAAAGTTTAGGCAAATAAAAAAAGGCTTAAAAATACCCTAAACTCCATAAGTGCACAAGTTAGTAAGTCTATGCATTTGAGTAATTACAGTTGTGAGAGGCTATATACCTTCAATGAGAAAATTATAGAAATTACTGTTATTACTGTAATATTTTTTACTGCTACGACTAACTTTTACAGTTTTTCATCAAATATTTTAAAAAACCACATACTGCAATATATGATGAAGGTTTTGGAATAAAAACTAAACATGATTAAGCTACATTTTACACTGGACATGAACTGTAGGTGGTTTGGTTGTTGATTTGCGTTGGAATTTATACCATAATTTTATAGACTTTAAATAGGTTTTCCAATTTCAATTCAAGATTGTTTATAAGTAGTATGCCATATTTTTCATTACTGCACATGCCATATGTAGCATTTATCTTAGTCATTATGTTATGTGATTATCAAAATTATGTATTCGGCCGATGTCTTCCAAATTTTTTTTTGTCTTCCGGCGATTTTTATTTTATTTGGTTTGTAAGTTATGAAAAACGACAATTGTTTGCACATAGTGTGGATAGTGAATCGCTCGCGTTGAAAAAAGGTGAACTATCAATTTTGTCTTGTCTATTTATACTATCGTAAGTAGTTTCTGTACAAGTAAGTTATAAATATGTATGACACAGTATTGAGACGGAACAAACTAAAGAAACTTTTAAAAAGATCTCAGTAAAATATTTTTCACAAATCCTAAATAAATTAGAGTTTAATAATGTAAGATATTAGTATTTATTACAAATCGACGAACACATCCGGACTTCGGTCTAACGCTCAATAACAAAGAAATAATGGGTTTGTCGTGGAATTTTTGTATTTGTATTGACATAATACGAATTTTTGTAACAGCGATACCAAATTAAGGCATTTGTTTTTTTTAAACTAGTGTAGGTAGATGATATTAAACAAGACATAATTATGGTTCAACTTGAAAGAAGCCAAATGGGACTTAGCTTTCTACGTAGAGTAAGCTAAAGTATCACGTCAATGTAAGTTAGTTGTTAGGGTAATTTATGATATTTGTAACATTTATTTGATAGAAAAGTGAATGGCGCGGCGGGGTAAGGCTGTATTTTTGTTAGTGTGATGTGCCTATTAGTGGAATTGCATGCATCATCTTTGGAAAGACACACATCTGCTACATTCAAATCTAGACGTTATTGTGAGATAAATTATGAAAAGAGAAGGTATAGAATAGCAAGATATAATAGTTGTCTTATATGTTACCCGATGACCTGGCAGAAAGACAATGCAATCCATGCATTTCAAGCGAAGGTACCTGACGGTTGTTATGGGGAAAGACAGAGGGGTTTATATGGATTGTCTATATCCATGTTTCAATATAATAATTGCTCATTAACAAAGTTGTTTAAACAATATTTATAGTAGATGTGTGATATTTCTATATTTAGTAATGTTACAGTCTTTGGGCCAAGCTTATTTGGTGTTATTTGATCAAAATATTACCTCAACAATGATAATTATGTGTATTAGATAAAACCTTTCTCTCTGATTCCAAAGTAACTAATATTCATGTTACAAGCAAATTTTTAACTGTCAATGTATGTACATACAATGTAATTGGGCAGCAAATCTATAAGTTTGATCAAATAAGCTTGTTCCAAGTCGTCATGTGGTGATGCAATTTCGCTAAGTCTTTGATGATCTGTGATGTGCTAACAAAACTGTATAGAGTAAAGTGTGCGCGCTCGACGACGGCTACCGTCACCATTTCTTACGTCAGTAGATAAGATATAAGCTAAGAATAAAATGACATATTTTGTGTACGAAATCGTAAATGGTTAATAGTTGTAAGTCTAGTATGGTGTTTAAAAAAGTATATGAGATTTTTGTCGTTTGCTTAAGATTTGCTTTAATTATTATTACTTGGCAGATTAATAATTATCTTGTGTTGAATGATTTTATACAGTTACTGTTAGTGCAAGTTAGTGTTTTCAATTTTTTTATCGTAATTAATTATTTTATTAAGATGAGCACTATCAATTGTTGGTCAATGATTAACTAATATAGTTATTTAACTCTAACAGAGAAAAAATATTATGCTTGCAGTTTTCATTTACATAAAATAATATCACTTTTTACGAATGTTCAGTTTTTCGTTGATAGCATGTGATCATCACAAAATATTATATTATTTTTGTTATTGCTTATAACGATTTAGTTTATGCATCGGAATTTTACAATTTTTAATATTGTTACCAATGTGCTGTAAAGATTCGGATTATGCAAGTTTTGTAAATAGTACAATTTATTGAGAATATTTTTTACTAGAAGTGTAGTTCAGTACGAAGTAAGAGTATATCGCGAGTCGGTACTTACAATTATATTCATAAAATTGTCTTGGAAAGCTTCTCACACAAATCGTGAATCAAAAATACCTCTTTATAGTGATCAAAAGGATTCAAAGGGTTTTAGATGATATTAATAAGTGGTAAGTTTTTAAAATGATGTTGAAGTTTTTGAATAATAAAGATATTTGTCAAATTCTACATACGACAGTTAAGAGACGCGATGTTTGTTCTCGAGTACAAGTTTATTGTGACATTGACTAACAGTGAAGTTATTGGAGAATATACCGAAGTTATCCAAAGTTGAAGACTAATGTTTGTTGTTCCAATTGAGAACATTAATTAACTATGCTTTTGTAAATAATACGCATGCTATATCTTGTTTAAAACAAGTTGAGAACGTTAAGTCGCCGACATAGTTGTTGTGCTGCTATATCCCATTGAGAAATATTTTTGGTCTAAAATTCAAGTAAATTGTTATAGTGATTAGCATAAGAAGTTTGTTTTAAATTTGGCAGCTACGATAATGTTAGGGATCAGTGGTTTCTTCTATAATCCCTCATTTATAAAGTTCTGATTTTTGTTATATTTTTGATATCAGCTATAAAGTTCTCTTACATAAGTTTATCTACTTAGCCCAAAAAAACTTGTTGTCTATTGCTGTATATCGCCTCTTTGGCAGTAAACTGATAGCGAATGTAGATCCGATTGTTGTAAGGTTGGTCGTTCATTAAAGAAACCGTGGGCGTGGCTGCCCAGGAGAGACGCGGCGAAACCGCGGCGCATTTTTGTACGGATTTGACGGACAGCGATTACGTCACGGCTCTCAACTCCATACAATACGTGCCGAGCCCGCGTCTGTTCTGATAGCGACCTCCCTTGTATAAAAAAACAAAACACTGATCCCTAATATTAACAAAAACATATTTTCTCAATGTAAAAAATCCAAATTTATTAATTTATTTATTATTTATTATATTTTCTCAAGCTTGTCATAATCGTACAAGAATCATCGCAATAAGAATTGTGAC
This sequence comes from Hypena proboscidalis, assembly GCA_905147285.1. Taxonomy (NCBI): domain Eukaryota; kingdom Metazoa; phylum Arthropoda; class Insecta; order Lepidoptera; family Erebidae; genus Hypena; species Hypena proboscidalis. The sequence continues at coordinate 9,006,525 of LR990147.1, forward strand.
TCGTAATATAGGGACCGCCATGTATTTTTACAAAACACCGTTGTTTTTCACGTATGATAGTTCAAAGGGGAATGTAGTACCGCACGTGGTGTAGCCTTTAAGCATAGTTAGGAGTGAAACTATGAACAAATGAATATAAAGGTTATTCCTCTAATAATCGTTTTATTTTATCTTCTTCAACCCTAATAGATTCTTTAAAAATCAACCTTAGAACGGAGGTAAGTACAGTAACACTGTCAAATAATACAATTTTATTGTTATGGGTCCCAAAGAATCTATTTAATTCAAGAGAAAATGTTTAGCAGAAATGTTGCGACTATGGGAACTTTATCATATTTGTCATCTTTGTTTAATTTACTAAAACCAACAACAATAGACTTAACAAAGAACAAAGATGTTTGCGATTAATACGAAGCCAAGTTCATGTCGACACCAGACAGACTACCTAGGTACTAGGCGTTTCCCAAAATTTTGCGGGATGGGAATTCCATCATAGAGAAAATATTGTGCGATTGCTTTTTCAAAAAAGGTTCACTTCTAAGAAGTTATATCCCACTTAATGGGAACCCGTTATCTTTACTAATTGTTATCTATCTTTTGTTAAATTCTCCGAACGATCAATAAAAAACATCGAGTAATATGTTTTTAAACTAAGACTTTCTGGAGAGTGCTTTTTTTCTGTTCTTATCTATTTATCTGCGTCTTGGCAGTTCCATTTAAATATGTTTATGACATTAAGATATTTTGGAATATTCTACATTTATCCATGAGGACATTATCAATAAATCAAAACCAAATTTAGCATTTAATATTCATAGCTAAGTCACCATCTGATACTCGCTTGTAATCATTAACCCAAGTTATAAGACCTAATGTATTAATGTGAAGCATATAATTTTACCTAGAAATATGAATGTATCGGGTGGTCGACGCGTTGAACGTGACCACGGCCAGTGTAACTCTGCCGAAACATCTATGAGAAACAGGTAACTAAAACGCATGGTTCGCGTTAATTCTCGACGGCAACGTTGTGGCGACGGTGTCAGACCACCAAATTTTGGTTGGAGCGAGACTTTTTTTAACGCCTCCCATCCCCACATTTTTTTTACCGACTTCAAAAAAAGGAGGAGGTTCTCAATTCGGTTGTATGTTTTTTTTTTTTTTTTTTATGTTTGTTCGCCGATTACTCGAAGACGCCTGGACCGATTTGAGAAATTCTTTTTTTATTTGAAAGGATATACTTGTCATGTGGTCCCATTTTTTTCAAGTCACGTTCTGATGATGGGATCCATGAGGAATCGAGGGCAACCCTCAATTTAAAAGGCTTCCATATTGTTTTTTGTATATTATCTAAAGCTACTCGGATATTTGCATCTAGTAGTCAGCATTTTATGTTGCTGAGCTGATGCTGGGAGGTGCAACTCCTCAACGGTTAGAATTACGGGGATAATTCTTTAAATATAGGCTCCTTGAGGCCGTTTACTGTATTCTTTCAAGTTATACATAGATGAGGCGAGACGTTGAATATTACTTATGTATATTCATAATATAAGGTCATGATTTGATGATGGGATCCTAGAGAAATCATGAGTAACCCTCAAATTTCAAAGGCTTCTGTTTTGTGTTTCGTATATTAACTAAAATTACTTGGATATTTGCATTTTAAGTTGCTGAGCTGATGCTGGAAGGTACAACTCCTCAACGGTTAGGAGTACGGGGATTATTATTAATAAGTTTTCCGTCTCAAGTAACCGTCGTCTCCTCATTCGAGAAACATTCTTGCTCGGTCTACCCATCACTTAAAATCGTAAAAAAAATAATTTTTAACAAAAAAAAAACCGACTTCAAAAAGTAGGTAAACTAAAAAGCCAAAAATAAATTTACTTCGCACAAAATAATACGTTTTTTCATTTAGTTAAATAGAAATTATTAAATTATTATTTTATAATACTGAAGTCGGTGTCACTCTTTCGACTCATTGATTTAATTCATCCGTAGTATAAAAATACCCTATTCAATTATAAATTATCAATGCTACTAAAAAACGAGTTTGCGAGCTTGATCGCCAAGTTTATCTCAGACAGTTTTTCCGCTAGTCTTTCCCGTCTTCCACCACACCAGCCACTGGTCACTCTTCTATAAATACGCGGCGACTCATTGCCGCGCGGCACCATTCCAACCGTACTCGCTCCTTGCTTTCCAACTACAAGCTCTGAATCTGTATTATTTCGCAATAGGTTTTAGTTTTATTCAACGAGTTGCATTTGTAAAGTGAAAATGTCCTCTGTTTTTCCTGAGGGTTGCAATCTATCTTATTCCTCGAGCCTTTTCTAATTTCTTAGGTCTATTTCAAGTCTAACGGTTTTAGCTGAATAGCAGTATTTTTACGTGGAGCGACTGCCACAACCCAGTACGAAGCAATTCGCATAACGCCTAATGGTTTAAATTGCCATTTTACAACCGACATAAAATCTCCCCCAATGCAAGCATATTAATTATAATTATAATTATATAGTTATAATTAGTATCTAACTAGATTAGCATGTAGTCTATAACTGCCTGGTAGACACTAGATACCTTAAAGTTACTGAAAATGTGGGTGTTATACACTTTTCCATACCTTTCAAGTCGTGATGTTATGTCTGTTAGCAGTAGTTACAGATAATGAAGATAGTTATGTAGAAATATCTGCAAAGTGGAGCGTCAAGGAAATATTCAGAAATATTAGTTTTATATTTAGCTGCCGAGGCCGCCGCTGTTTACATGTTTTTCATTTAACGATCGAGCTATTTCACAGCTTCTGAAACGTTATTTCAGTTTTAAAATGTCTTATATTTATTGGAGTTTGAGTTTTGAAAATTATGTTTAAATAAGTGAGGTTTCAATTTTATTAGGAGTAGGAAATAAAGTATGAAAGTACTGAAGTATGAAATTCGGACGAAAAAAGAAATATAATTATTAGATACATCAAAAAAGTTGTATAAACACAGATGTGGCGAGACGTTAAATAGTATCTATATAGAAAGTATTTACTACTTTTTAGTGCACTTTTTGAAATTGAGACGGTTTTTTTTGTAAAATTATTTAATAACTTAGATGCCTATATTTAAAGAATTAATCTATTTAAAAGAATTATCCCCGTAGGTACTCCTAATCGTTGAGATGTATCTTGAAGCATCAGCTCAGCAAAATGAAATGCTGACTGCTAAATGCAAATATCCGAGTAGCTTTAGGTAATATACGAAAAACAATATAAAAACCTTTAAAATTCGAAGGTTGCCCTCGATTTGGACCCCATCATCAGATCGTGAACTGATGACAAGATGAATTTGTCAAATCGTTAAAAAATTGAAGAAAAAAAAAATAATACAATCGTATTGAGAAACTCCTCCTTTTTTTCGAAATCTTATGCAACTGCTGATCGTGAGGTCTAGAGAACAATTTCGGGAACCTGTAAAAATGTTGGAGTTTGTAGAGTTTTTGACCAAGTGATTATTAGCTTCTACATGGAATCTGGCAATTCTAGAATTTATATCTGATAGATAACGATAGGCGCATCCCCGAACACATGAGACTTTAACATGACAGAAGGTAACATGGTCCTTTAAATCGACTGTTTGATGAGTTATTATCGTGAGTCGTAGTCTATGAGTGATGGCACCTTCTGTGATAGCTACTATACATACTATAATAATATCTGAAGTGCCTCCTCTATTGAAATAATGGTTGCTCAAACTTATCACCGGTTTACATCTACTGAACTACAAGATCAGTTACTAGATGTAGAACCATACTTGTTCAGAAAAGCTCTACCAGATAATTATATTACATAAGTCACACAATCGTATTCTGCACCATTATGAAATTGAGGCCGTAGATGAAAACAGTTTCCTCGGACTTGTTTTGTTAACTGGCATTCGGCTGAAATAGAATCTCTTTGTGTTTACTCTATTTATTGGATCTTCTTCCTGAAAATTACGTAATTAAAGGTACCTAAGGATATAGAGTTTTTGTTTATTGCTAACTGATCACACATACCAATATCCATAATCGGTGTATATTTGAACAAATAAAATTTGACTCTAGTTTGAGTGTAGAAAAAATGCCTAGTCAAGTCGCAATAGACAAGAAATCAACATTCTAATGGACCGAAAAAGCTGTTTGACGAACGATGATGTACAGGACACAGAAAAAAGCTCATTTTGGACGACCATAAAAATTGAGGAGTTTTCGTAATCACTGGCGCAAAAGTTGCTGAGTTTCTTTTTTCCCGACATTTTCCTAACTCACTCCATATCACATGTAACTTAACTGATAAAATATGAGTATACCTGTTATGTCATTATATTAAGTAAATCGAAATAAAGAATAGATCGATTAATCGATACAGGTTAGTGTATGATTCACTCGAATCACTTTGAGTTTGAGCCAGGCATTTCCGATGTGGCTGGCGAAAACGTAGATAGGTACTTATAAGATAATTGAAGATGACATTGTGAGATGTGAGTCACGACTTGTTTATTTATAAAAAGAGAGGTCAGATTCTAGGTAATGGGGAGTTAATAGATATTTTAGGCTCAGCAGTTGCCAGGTATAGCTTAATGGTGCTAGCCACTGTTGTATGTCATAGTTCCGGAGGCGCGTCAGTGTTGTTTAAGTGGGTGAGAGTCGGTGCGTTCAGGTATATATCTCCATAAAAAGTGGTGCTGAATGCTCAGAATGCTGCCGAAATCAAAGTCTGTAAGCTAATTCAAGCGGTTAAGTAACTTGGTGCGACCATTTAGTATAACTTTTTGTTGCTCATTGGCTGAAGTGTTCATCTATATAGCATTATGTGGACTATACACCTTTAATACATAGGTATTTGCATCCTTTTATACTTACTTAGGTATTGCATATATGTGTTTGCATTAATACATAGGTATTTGCATCACCTAAAGTACTAAATTTCAGCAGTATGTTACTTTAACAAGCCAAAAATGTATTATTAATTTCAATAGAAGAGAATAAAAAAGAATAACTTCAAGACAAAAGAAAATATGTATATATGTATTCTGTTAGTCAGTGATGCAAAATTTAAAATCAATGTATCATTTGTAAACTGTTTGAATATTTGTTTTTGCTCGTCTACTTTTGCAACAGCAAGTAAGTTAAAACAGATAGATCACATGAGGAAATCTCGCGAGATAAACACTGACTAAATTGTTTATCCGAGATCTATAATAAAAGCATACGTCAGCGAACAGCAATGCACAGTAACCGCGTCGATTGGTCTGACTCCTTTATTTTGTGCGTCTTCAAGTTGTTAACTGAACTTCACCAACAAACTGTGTAATCCTATCGCATTCTATCAGGTCAAAGAATTATGTTGAAATTTGAATATTCAGCATAGCATATTTTCATTATAGCAGCGATAGCCGAGGGGGATACCGTAGGACTGCGAAGTCAAAGGTTTCGGGTTCAAACCCACGGCACACACCTCTGTCAATAAATCGTTAGGTAAGATTCGTCTTTTCGAAGATATGTGTGTATTTATTATTAAATTATTATCGCTCGCTAACGGTGAAAACATCGTGAGGAAACCTGCATGCCTAAGAGTGCCTAAAAGAGTGCTCGAGGGTGTGTGAAGTCTACCAATCCGCACTTGGCCAGCGTGGTGGACTATGGCCTAACCCTTCTCATCATGAGAAGAGACCCGAGCCCAGCAGTGGGACATATATTAGATACAGGGCTGCTATATATATTGAATATTCAGTAGCTTCGTACAATTAATGTGCGTATTTTTAACAACACGAATGACTTTTCTACTATGTATAGCTACTTCATTTTATTGCACTGTAGAGCTACTTAATTATCAGATATTTTTCACGTCTAGTCCTGAGTTAGATTATGTACATTTTAGTAGTTAACAAGGATACAATTTTCATTTAGGTAAAATAAATGAGGGGTTCAGTGTACGTTCAATTCGTAGAGAGGACTATCTGTATATACACAGTAAAACAACGCTCTTCACAGAGGTTGTATTACCTACATTTTAGCCAAATATTTCAAAAGCTTGCAGTAGAACTCGTGGTCGAAGTACAGTATACACGTGTCGATAGCACAGTTCACTTTTCAAAACGGTCATACATCATGACAATATGACGTAATTTATCATTCGTCATCGTCACTGCACCCACGCACTGAATATGATGCGAGCTAATTTTACACTCAAATTGTCTGTTTGTTTGTTTACCTTTGTTTGCAACTTTGCTAGTTTATTCTTTGTTTAGTCACTTACATAAATATGTAAGTGACTAAACAAAGAATAAACTTTATATAAATATTATGGATAGCTTCAACTTCACTTAATTTAAATCTCTATATTATATATCAATTTTTTTTTGTAGATTTTCAGAATAAAATACAGTTTGAAGCCGTAGGTTAAAGGTGCATAAGTTGTCTACCATCTGTAAGCTTTGCCAGTAATCATCATTCAAAACTTTGCCCTGATGGAAAGATACATATTTATCACATAGAAAAAACATCAACACATATTTAAGAGTTATTCGGTAACAAAAATAATCTTAATGTTTTGTGATTGGCCGTGAAATACCACTGGACGCTCTTCCATGTAGCATAGTATTTACTCTTTGCCGTCTTCGAGGGCCGTAAGTACCTCACACCATCAGGTAGTCCATAATCTTGGTAGCAGTATATTAATTGCTCCTGCTGTCCAGTTTTCATACCAATGCTGCAATGCAAATTGTGGACAGTAAACGAAACCCCAAACACAATGTTATAGTACAAAATAAACGTGTGGGAAGAATAGCACTAAATTATTGATGTCTACGGTATTAATAGCAACTTAAGACAACTCGAGGCAGTGATGAAGTGCATTGAATGCGATATTCTAGTACAATTTGGTCTCATGTGTTTAATATAGAAAAGTGTCATAAGCCAAGAATATGCTCTATGAAAGTTATAAAGGGAGTTTTTGTATTTATGTACTTACCTTTAATTGTTTACCATTTCCTTAAGCGATAATTAGGTGCCTAGTACATTGAGTCATTATATATTTTTCTCAAAATAAAAATATAAAAATGTTATCTTTAGCGTTCACAAATATTTAGTTTACGTACTGTTTATTGCCTGAATATCGCAGAATTTAGTCAAACATAATGATTTAGAACAATACTTAAGTTATCGGTATAGAACTTTATGAATTAAATAAATTTATAGGTTAAAAAAATAAACATGTAGATAGCAAAAACTCTCATAAATTTTATGTAGATAAATAAATGAGTAAAGTGAGCTAATATTACAATATCTAAATTGGCGCGGGATAAATAAATCAAATGAGTAATAAACTAATTAAAAAGGAATATAATAGCATTGGTCAGAGGTGGGCAGTGGGCAGGCGGCGATATATCGCGCTTGCGTCTTCGCCGAAATAAAACTTTTAGTAGAACTAGTACAGCGCGTTCTACCGGAAAATTATATCGCTATGTCGAAGGAAAATTATCGATTAAACATCGGCTTTTATAGCAAGAATGACTTCATCGATAAAGCTACCATTTTTTTAACCAAACATTCAGTAAAAATCATATCAGTCAGCCTTGTAACTGGGGTAAGTTAGATTTAAATGCTATATTTTATTCTAATTAATTTAATGGTTACATATAAAGAAGTGCCCCTTTATTGCCTTTATTTAACTAACTTATGTAAACATTGTTCATTAAACGTAGCAACGGCTCACAGTAATTAATTAAGGTACTGATTTTATTGCTGGTACCAATTAATAATAGTGATCATAATCATAAATGTACTTTATTTAATCGAATAATTTATACGACCGATGAGTTGATGACAGATACCGCCACAGTGCTGTGAAATATTACTGTCATTAATTACTTAATAAAGCGTTTTGTTAACTAATTAATTATGTGCCTATGATTAAACAGTGAACTAATTACAGTTATTAGTTTTACTGAAAAATGTCTATGTAAAACCTATAAATATAAGATTCCTTTTAATCTTTATTTATTTATGTTGAGTTACAATCCACAAACTATTTCACTATCACAGCATCACCATTAAAAGGATCGATTAGGTAATTACGAAGGTGCCATTAAATAAACTCTGCTAAATTAAAAACATATGACTGTTTGTAAGTACCGTTCCTTATGACGACGATATGGCTGACACTACATCGATATCGACATAAATCTATTCCCATCTCTAAAACGAGGGCGCGCGCGCGGGCGGCGTGTACAGTCCGGGCGGCATCATATCCGAACGAACGAACCAAACCACTCGCCCGCGCCGCGTTTCCGACCCTCCTACCACAACACTACTTCTAACTACCACCTACAAGTTGAAGTACATCCCTAACCCCATTTGGAATATTTTTGTTGTGCTGTGCAGTCCTTTTTTGGATTATTTTGAGCGAGCCTTCAGGTGAGTGGGATTTTTTATTTGAATGTCCAACGTGGTCGCGAATTCTTCTAGGACACCTTAAAATGCTTTGAGGATTTAAAAAGCTGTCATTATGAAACGTAGAATTGTTCTTTTAATATTTTTTAAAGTTTTATTTAAACTAAAATAAGTGCTAAAATATTGATAAGGCGTTAAGGTAAATAAGATCAGACATGATTTACTTTTAGCAATTATTTTTTAAATATCAACTATTATTTTACCTACCTAAATATAAAGTAATTGAGAGTTAATTTAGTAGTATTAATAGGTCCTTCGTAATTTGTGTTCAAAGTAAAATTCTGAAAATAAAATGAATGTTAATTTTTTTAATTTTAATTAACGATTCTAGCATAAAAATATGTATTTATAAGTTCGTACAAGGAGCCACTCTAATGAGATGAGAATCTACGTACGAGCACGAGAATTCTCAATTTTCAAAATGTTGACGTTCAATGCCATAAGGATACTTTTATACAAGAGGATTTACCATACAATCCGCATCACAAAGTTTAATGTGTGTTAAAAGCTCTTTCAGAAACGTCATAAATAGCAATTAACATTCCGTCAAGGAGTTATAAAAATATCTTGTAACTATTCAATAAAATAGTTATTTTTGATATCACTATAAAAATAAATTTATTTTGAAACGTGTGATTTTACACACGTCACCAACCGTAAGCAATCATCCGAAATAAATTATTATGGTGATGATACCATTTGATATTTATTTATTTATCCGATGACATGATTATTTTATCGCTTTTATGAAATAAAGAGTTGTTCTTTCAAATATTATCACGTGATGATTTAGTTCAATCATATTGAATGAAATTAAATTTTAGTTTTTAATGTTTAATGTTATCATATAATAATTTGTGAGCTAAGATCTCTTGTGGACGAGCTCTAGGCTGAAAGCAGTACCGTCGTTCCGGTTTAGTGGTGAGCTCAAACCCTGAATTTACTGGCACATGAAGCATAATAATGTAGTCTTCAGATCAAGCAACGCATTCACAATCAACTATTCTGAATTGTTTATGTCCATGTTACCACTTACCATCAGGTAGACTGCACGCCCGTTCGCTACAGAGAAAAGTAAATAGAACGACTAAGTTATCTATTTTATATGAAACGTCAGCGTGTCTCCACCCCCACATATTCCAACAAATTCAGAAATAATGCATGCATTTTTAACTTTCATACGATAATTTTTGAGAATAAGTGATGAATTTTGTAATTCATAGGTGCAAAAATTTTACTACGCTTTCCTGAAATGTATGTCTCTCTAATTTGTAGTAGAGTTATTAACAACCTCTTTGGTTTGCTACATATGTCGTATATAGAAACATGCAATCAGGAAAATGAAAGGCATATTATCGAAAGCTTATGTTACCTTTTCTGTTAAATTCAAAGAAGATTTTAATCAGTTGGTAAAGCATACTCAATGTCTCATATTATTTCAGTGCAAAAACTCATCGGATAACAATCAATTCGACAGTCAATGCCTATTGGAATCATTTACTCTGATGTTTCTTAATATCCTGATGAAGGCGTCCCTGAACTTAACGTAAATCAGCGAAAATGCAATTTAATTTAACGGTCTAGATATTTTTGACATCAACCTGGGCGCTGATGGATCACCCAATAAATTGTTATCTTATGATAGCATAAAGTTGTCAGTGATAACTTATCATACCAACTAAATTCACAACTTAAATGGAATATAACTTAATGGTTTTGTGAGGAAAACTTTTGTACATGAAATTTCTTTTTATATTTTCTAAATCCGTTTAGTTGTTTTTGGGTGAATGAGTAAGAAACATAACAAAAAAAATGCACCAACAACTAACCAAAATCCAATGGCAGATGGCAAGAAAGCCTAATCTCGAGTTCAGTGTTGCCAATTTAACAACCTTTTCCTTGCGACTTTTGGGTGCACCAAAATTGAAATTTGCCTAAAGACAAACTCTTCACATCCATATTATGAGACATACCGCAACATCTCTGATTTTATTGTTAAAGGAAATGTTTGAAACAAGAAAAGTCATGTGAATAGTAAAGGATGGTTAGTACTTTAACACTCGAGAGTGATAACCGGAAAATGACGGAGGTCGATCTAAAAAAAAGGACATTGGAAGGGATGCGTCATCTAGCGACTTTCTGGCGACTTTTAGCACTGAATCCAGCGACATTAAATTTTGGAGTTGGTAACACTGCTAGAGCTATTTTATAAAAGTTCTACTTGAAACAGCAACATTGTTGTGACATACATCATTGTACAAACGCATATACATTATGAGTAAGTCACATAACCCTCAATGCGTAAGCTTAGTGACTAATGTAGACGACTTGCAAAGCTTCTTGCATGTCGCTACAAAGCTCTGACGATTCGCTCGTTTGTATTTGTGGTGATTTTATAACAATAATATTACATACTACATACCTACTACATACTATATACTCATTCTACATTCTACCTAATATTACAGACATAAACACGAAGGCTGAGCGGGGCTCCGACGATACAATTATCAATTTATGTTCCATTGCAGCTTCCATCTGATTCCATTGTCACTTTTTTACTTACTTTTTTATTTATTAACATTTAAAAGAGCCATCTCACAACATGTGTTGCTAAAAAACCACAGAGGTTTGTCTGCAGCGCAATTTTATCTGCAATCTAGTGCAGCCGTCGCAAACGCTGCTAATAAATATTAATATTATATTTCAAGTAAAAAACATTATATTATTATTACATTATAATAATATATTATACTTGACTGAGTTTGATGCTGCAATGGAAAGTAAAATCTGCCGGTCCGAATGTGACGGTGCGGTGCGCGCCCATGTGTGTAGCTCCCCGAATGAAATTAAATAATGCTAAAATAATAAAATCACTTGACTCTTGATCAAATTGATGTATTAGGTAATTTGAGCGATTTTTTGAAAATTATAATAAGATTTAAGATCTAACGTAATAAGTATATGTTGTGCAATGAATGAGTAAGTCTCTCTAATGAATAAGTAGCGTCACATCACACACCGGATGATGCTCTGAGTTACCGCGTAAATATATCTTTAGCAAATCAACTAAAGACTGGCGAATTGAGAAATTTATCCTCTTGAAGTCGTCAAATACAACATAGATAATTTCAAGTACATGTTTTAAGAGATCTTTATTTATTTATTTATTTATTTATTTATATAGGACCATAAACAAAGATACACAGATGTCATACAGTTGGTATTAATCTAGGTTTATACATTGTTGTATGTGTACCTTCACTTACAGAAGGCCACAGCATGCACATTTAAATTTTTTTTTTTTTTTTTTATTTATTAACATTTACAAAAGCCATCTTAAAAAAAAAAATTACATCTTAATGCGCTGCTAAAAACCACAGAGGTTTGCCTGCAGCGCTAATTTTATCTGCAGTCTAGTACAGCAGTCGCAAACGCTATTAAAAAAAATATTACAATTCAAGTAGAAAACATTACATTATTAACTTAGGTACAATAATATTTTATTTTCTTAAATATATAAGTTACAAGAGCTAGGTGAATGCATTTACTCTATTAGTTTATTTATTAAATAAGACTTGAGCTTGGATTTTATATTTGTTGTATTAATATTACATTTTATGGTGGAGGGTAGTTCATTAATAAACCGCGGCACTAAGTAGTGAGCGGTTCTCTCGCCGTAAACATTCCGGGCCGGCACGGTGCATAGGCGCTGCCGAGCAACAGAGCGCGTGCATACAGGGTGTTCGACTTTTTGCTGTAGTTCGGAATTAAAGTATTGTTCTTTAAGAATAGTATATTTAACCTGTTGTTGAACTGGTAAAATTTTGCAATGTGCAAATAATGCAAGTTCATTATCGCGATACTGATTTTTTATTGCGGGCGATACTATTAATTTTAAAATTCTTAACTGCAGCTGATATATCCTATTCAGGTAACTATTATAAGTACGTCCGTAACTACTTATACCGTATTGAATATATGCTTCAGCCAGCGAATTATACAGTGCTAATTTAACTTTATAAGGTATACGATTTTTTAATATAAACATATTGGCAAGGAACTGTCTCAGTTTATTAATTAAATAGGTTACACAATTATACAAAACAATACAAATAGAATTAAATAACTAAATCTAGATTTTATTATTACTAATATTAAAATTATCTTGAGGAAATCTGTACGCCTGAGGGTCCCTAAAACTACTCAAAGGTATGCGAAGTCTATTAAGCTGCAAAATCGCACTTCGTTAGCGTTGTGGACTAAGGCCTAACTCTCTCATCATGAGAAGAGGCCCTTACCTAGCGTAGGATATGTACTAGTTTGAGCCACAGGGCTGCTATTACATTAATTAATATTATTTTGCAGCACCAGCCGCAAAAGCCGAGATGTCCATTACTTCTCACATTTGATTTTTTATATTTAACGCAAAGAACCTAGACGTACTAACTGTACGGATGGTTTGGCAATAAACAGATTGAATTTGAACTAGAAGTTTATGCTCAAACATACACAAGATATTTATTATATAAAACAAAACATGCTACCTACAGATCTTTAACACATGTTATTAAAGGTGTAGCAAGATTATTTTTCGTTCTGAAATTCTACTGCAGCAAAGTTTTTGGCACAGGTGCGGGTGATTAATATCTCAGCCATTTTCAGCTCAATAATAACTGCACACCTGGGTTTTACTACTGAGATTGTGGCTGAGTTTATTTGTATATTAAATTTTACTAGCTGATGCCCGCAATTTTCTCTGCATGGAATATGTTATATTATTACGGTTTTACCTGTGTCATATTATACCATACTGTTCTGTTACCGTGTGGGTACCCCGTTAAGCGACACATGTCATTGCTGCTCCACTCCTATTGGTCGTAGCATGATGTTATATAGCCAAAGCCATGCTCAGTAAATGGGCCATCCACCGATAAAAAATAAAATTCGGACCATTAGTTTCTGTGATTAGCGCGTGAACTAACAAACAATCTCTTCACCTGTATAATGTTAGTATAGATAAGTAATTTATAACTTTTAGGATGTTTAAGAACATTGCGAGCACACAATATATCACTCAAAAATATCTACCATTATCGAAGCGGTTTTAGGTAGACAAAGACAAAGTATTTTATTTATAAACATAGATGTGTCACCAAATTATACATACATACAAATATATAGGTAGATATTTAGATTTTTTATAATATCAATAGAACATAAATTGGAAAATCGGACATAATAGTACAATCTCATGCATTTAGTATGTCACCCAGTAAATTACAGACATTCTGGGAATTTATCGCATTAAATAGTTTTTATACTACTTTTTTATTTTTTTATTTGTGAATATGGGTTTTTACAATGTGGTTACATAATAAATGAGTATCACTATAATCAGGGTTTTAAAAAAGCATGCAAAATTTAAAAAAAAAATATTGAAATACAATAACAACATTCGAAAAAAGTGTCACAAAATCATAATTACATGTCAAGTATAAAGATATTAAGAAGTGAATACTACTCTTTACTATTTAACGTGTTTCTTTCTTATGAAGTTACTATCACTGACTATGTAAATAAATGAGGTAATAGGTATTTAATGTCATACCACAAGTACCTTTAATATAAAACTTGCAAAATGTCTCTTTTTTACAAATCAGCCAAAATACAGACGGATTCGCTGAATAACTCACTATTTATTAGCACTCGATTAAATTAAATAATATATTTTATCGGTAGCGTGTCTCAAAGAGCTTATTCTATTATTTTTAATGGCAGCGGTAAAATTTGCGAAGCAGATATATATTAATTGACTATATTTAATTATTTTACTTAATTTTAGCAAAATAGGAAGCTTCCATCATCACAGTATTCGTAGGAGGTGTATGCAGTTTATGAATGTGTAAACTCCATAAAATTTTTATTTTACAATTCTGGGATATTAATTAACAGATAGATTCAAGTAGGAATATTAACCTAATCTTTGTACTCAGAGGCCTATTCATAAGTTTCCACTGATAGAGTTTTCTATAATATAGCATCATCCCTGTATCAATTCTCACTTACTCATTTTATCTATCTTTAATTATAACGGCAGAGCCAATGATATTCTAGCTACTTGAAGAGAGAGTTACAAAATCCTCTACAAAATAAATTTGCTGTATCATTACACAGACAAATAACGATCAGTATAATAAATACAAACATTGTAAGGTGCCAGCGTGTGTCTCGCGTCGTTTGATCGTAAGTCTGGCTGTCTCCACATCGGGATGGCCTGCATACCTCGCCATCTGGCTTCATGACTATTGTGAGAGGATCTGTTATTATCTTAATCTCATTTTTTGAGTCGCTCTCAAATACTCCGCAGTCGACTCCTAGTCTAACCGATTCAGCTGATTATCAGTATTTCACGTAGAACGACTGCCATCAGACCCCCAACGGAAGAATTTGAAACTCTTTGTTAAACTAATGGTCAGACTTTCTTACCTCTGACCTGTAACACCTTCCATAGTTATTCAAATGACAACCGGGACCGAGACGGTTTGATGTGCTCCTTGAGAGGCATGGAAGATAACTCGTTATATCATGATGGCCAACAACGGAAGGCTTTGCTTAGGCTAAGCTTTCTGTTCTTGGTCCCAACGCTCGATCAGTCCACATGGCTTTGACTTATCCCCGAGTTCTAGACTGGTAACGATCAGTATAACAAATAAAAACATTGTGTTGTGCCAGCCCATTCGTTTGATCGTATGTCTGGCTGTCTCCACATCGGGATGGCCTGCATACCTCTCCACCTGTCTTCATGACTATTGCAAGAACTGATTGGGTGTTATCGTATTAATCTTCATGAATAGATATTGAATATTTCAAAACACTTTAAATTCAATTAATCTGCTAATATAGTAAAAAAAAAATTGTGAGATGGTCTGGATATGTTGATGTTTGATACTCTTTCACGGAATAACAGAATTGATGTTTGGAAGCACCGGTATCTTAATTGCCTTAACGTATATTAGATGTAACGTAGATTAGGTAATTAAAAGAGGCCAAGAAAAAATATATAAATACAAATATATAAAATTTGTGTCATTTGTCATAATCTTATTAATATGTTATACAGGCAAAAAGTGAATTATGAATTTTTGAATATTAATAGTTTGGCAGGGCGATACATCCAGTAAATGTAGTCAAGCCAGGTGACTGATTTATTTAACTGATTTACCACCTCCCACTGTAAACATAATTATCTTACCAGTAAGCTGAAGCTATTGTGAAATGTTACAGCATTAAATTGCCTTACCACCTTCCTTCCTTCCTTACCATATTAACTTTAGTTGATACGTAACTAACGCTTGAAAACGCTTTTCGTTAAAACCCCATATTCAAGAAAGCCTGTTTACTGAAAAGCTTTCACTCACAAACTTGTGCATGTTTAAATTATTTACAGATAGACAAATTTGTAACCGTGAGAACTAACGTGAGTTCAATATAATTAGAAAAACAAAGCCTTATTTACAAGTCTTTAATTCGCAGGTGGAAGCTAGCACCTTCTTAAGCTGTTTACCAGAAGTATAATATTCATCAACAAGATAAATCAAAGCTTCAATCCAACTTTTCAACATCTGAATTTCAGTAAAACAAACATTTTTTGAACGTTTCCTTACATCTGCAAACCATCGAGGTCACGGCACCTCACAAAGATGTAACTGATGTACAAAAGCTAGTTTCCCAGGTGCGCACGCGCAGCGTCCCAGATTTGTAACGTCCTCGGCTAACAATAGCTTGTGTGTCTGTGTGTGTGTATCATAACGTTTCATAATGCCATGCTATGTGAGAAGGGGTGGGTGAGAGTGATATGATTTGGGTAAAAGGCAATTAAACAGACATGCCTTTAGTTAGATGGTTAAAACTGTTGAGACATTGTTTATATTATAATAACTAACTTCAATAAGATGATTCTTAATAGCTACCTTTTCAATATCTAATTTTGTACGGGCATGTTCAAAAATTGCACATCATGTAATGATCTCTTTGAGAATCCTAGCGTATAGCTATACGGTACTATACCGACTAATATAGGATTCTTAAAGATATCATTACATGATGTGCAATTTTTGAACATGCCCGTACAAAATTAATATAGCTTTAAGACTTTTATTAAGACTAATATAGCTATACCGTATAGTATAGCCGATATGGCCTAGTTTGAATTTGTAGACTATATTATACGGGGTGGATGCGACATAGCGACATTTATTGAAACCACAGCTTCTATACATGGTAAGTATCAATTTCCACCGGATAAAAATTCTCTGGCGAAAAAGAAAAATCACGTTCTCCGAACAATTTGAACATTGCGATCGTGCAATTTGTTCGGAAGACGTGGATTTTTTTTTACGCCAGAGAATTTTTTATCCGGTGGAAATGCATACTGGCCATGTATAGAAGCTGTGGTTTCAATAAATGTCGCTATGTCGCATCCACCCTGTATAAGTTCATCGACATTCCACGTGGTAAGAACTGCTCAATCCGGGAACTAATAACTAAAGCAAAAAGTACAAAAATAAAAAAAAATATAATTATACTTTTTTCATTTGTTCGTTATAAATTTTCAGTATAAGATTGTCTCGCATTGTATTGGTTTCTCGTTAAATGCGAGACCAGGAGCCCTAGACAAACGGCAGCGGTTTCGTTCGAATAGATAACGCAAGGCTGGGTGCGAACGTGGTGATAGGTCATTTAACGGCGGTGTACGAGAGAGAGAGGGTTAGAGCCTCTGGCTTCGCACACAGCGAGCGTTGCGTTATCTATTCGAAGCCGTTCGTCTAGAGAGGCAACTTATTCTGGAATTGTATAGCTTAATGTGTAGCCGTGTGTACATCTGTAAACAAAATTATGTCAATTTGTAACACACATGGAAAGCGCAGTTAGTCTATATATAAGGCTGGCCGGTAGCCATACTGTATAATTATAGTGAGAGTGCCAAAAGTCTATTACCATCACATACCTACCTTCTCTGGCATCAATGCCGTATGGTCATTCGTCTAGAACTGTGACTCACGTGGCAAAAATCCTGTTCGTAATGAAAAAAAAAAGTAAATATTGCAACTGTAGTCAGAAATGAAATTAGGACGAAAAAGGAAAGGGGTTACATTAAAAAAAAAAAATACGCCATAATCGCATTGTCTCTTCGGTCAGAGAAATCGTACAAATGATCGCTTTATGAAAACATTTTTGCACTCTGCAACCCTTTTAAATATAAACTTATTATGGCAAATTTCATAAACATCTGTCAAATTGTTGTATTAAGGTATAATAAAAAGTGTTGCATTACCTATTGAAATTCATATAAAACGTACGTTTTGTATCGCTAGGTTTAAACTAAATAAAAAATATTTAAACGTGCCACAAAACTTATCAGAAGGACATCACACAGAGCACCTTGCCAACTATGCACGGAAAGGATGTTTACGTCTTATTTTTATCCGATTTTAATACAACTTTGATACGTCAACCAGGGACGTAACTACCGCCGTATCTGCCGTATCAATTGGCACTTGGGGCCCCGTAAGTAAGAAAGTAAAAAATTACTTACTTCGATGGGATATTAACGCCTGACAGACCTCTCAGTATTGTCCATAGTGGCAGAAGTTTTAGCAATACTAAATTCATTATCAGCTATACATTATTTAATAAAGCAGTTAGTCGAAAAAAAGGCAAGAAGAGTATATAATAATATATTTAATTTAAATTGTTTGTTAAAATTTTTGTAAAAGTGACGGATTATTATGATGAATAAATATAATTTTATTTATACTTTTTTATTTTTTAAGAAATCTTTACCACTTTAATATATAATAATAAGGGCCCCTAAATATTGTTTATACGGGGCCCCGCCGAGGCACGTTACGCCACTGACGTCAACCTCAAACACACATTACGATGAAGGGCAAAAGTAAATAAAGGTTGCAAGATATTTTCAAAAACTAAATAATTCGAAATTGTTTTTCTTAATTTATTATGAAACCTATACATACTTACTACTATAGCTACAAACTACCTAGAAATATTTGTGTATAAAATGTACTACGTCCGACAATGTGATCTTACAAAATGAGGATCAAATTCAAACACTCCAACCATACACTTCCCAAGAGAGCTGCACCATAAACTACTGCATATCGTTACAGTTTCCACAAATAGACTTTCACCTAGCTGCCGACCTTGGCCGACTGTGCATATGGTGTAGCTCATGTGCTTCCAAAACACGTGTTTATATTCAAGGAATGATCTCATTTCAGGAGCTGTTTGTATGCTGACTGCTTAGAAAACGAAACGAAATGGCTCAGAACGGGTAAGATCGATTTTCTTTTTAATTTAGAATATCTTCGGTTTAACTCACTTGAAAATTATGAGTTCAAGAAAACAATTTAGCAAAAGGATCGTGCAATCAGAATATAATATTTCAATAATGGAAGTACTTTACAATTCCAAAGACAACCTTAGTCTTATTTCATGTCAAGTCTGTTCATGAAATCGATGAATAAATCTAAACAGTAATAATTTAAAACCATAGAAATCTTAATAATAAGGCAATAGAAATGTCAAAGACGCGTGACCTTGTCGCCGCGCATCTGTCAAGTCAAACACAAGTGCTAGTTGAGGAATTGTCGTCTTAATGTCATCGCAAAAAGAATAATTTTGTTTGCAGGAATACAAGCGCATTTGTCTAATCGAACACAAGTGCGAGTTGAGGAATTGTCGTCTTAATGTCATCGCCAAAAAGAATAATTTTGTTTGCAGGAATACAAAAAGTGGTATTTGAAAACCGGCGACATGCGTCCCAGTGTTAAAAGATAGTCGATAGTATTTCTATTGACTAGTTATTAAGATTTCTATGTTTAAAACCAAATGAATAATAAGCACGACAAAGCCATAAAATCTATTTTAATAGAATCGACGGTTTCCGTATAACCTCAAAAGTGGAATAGGTTAAGTGAGACGCCCTCGGCAGTACGCAATGTCCACGATGTCAGTTCATGTAAAAATAACGTGATTCTTGGCTGGTTTCCAGGTACGGAGCCGCGCCCGTCGCTGGACACATCGGCAGAATTCCCAACTACGGCAAGACTCAAGTTAATGTAAGTTTACACTACTGGTTTTTTTACAATGTGAACATCGAAATTAAGAAATCAATGACTTTCCTCTCAACGCATATTTATAAATACACATTCCTCTAATTTTCGTGCGACTATTTTGAGTCTGTGTCCGAAAATAATGGCCTCATTCATCGCTACAACGATATTAAAATTCTAAACAGAATAAAATAAAATGTTTTCTTTCATTTTCAGCCAATGGGTTCCTATGAGCCGCCAGCATGCATCCAAAACGCCATGATGACGAAAGACAAGAAGCCTTTCACATACACCCCAGGAGGTCTCGATTTATCGCAGATTCGGACTCCGAGTATGGCACGAAGGTTAGCTCGCCAGCGATCATGGGAAGAACAACAGGAACAACCACAATACCAACAACAACCTACTAATGGCGGTTACCATCCCCAAGGAGGCCCAGTGCCTCCGCCACCACCACCTCCTAAAATGCCCGTTCCTCCACCTCCGCCACCTCCAATAGTAATTCAAGCACCCAATTCAAAGTCTCCGAAGCCAGTCGCACTAGGCGAACGCCCCGAAATAGTAATTCCAGAAAATCCTATCGGAATGTTACGAAAAACGAATAGCCCTTATCACTGGGAGGCAGAAAAAGCTGACTTACAAAAGCTAGGTAACACTCCAAAGTATGTGGACAAGGTGCCCAGTCCGTTAACAGTAAAAATGCCTCCCACTACGTTTACCCAGCAGCAACCACAGAGTTATACGCCACAGAATAACTATCAACGTTCTCCGTACGGTAATCAAAATCAACCTGAGAGTCCCGTTCATAGGCCTGCACCTCAATATGCTCATCAACATTCGTCTTCCCCACATGGGTCCCCACCGACCAGAGAAGTGCTGCAACGACAAGATTCTCAATTTAACAAAAGTCCACAGCCATATTCTGTACAATCTCCAGCTCCAAGTAGCTCTCCGTACTCACCTAGCCCCAACAATAACTGGAGACAACCAGAAAAACGAGACTCACCTGCTAACAGTGTGAATAGCCCTCAATCACCCCTAGTGAATCGTGGTCCCTATGCACCAAACACACAGCAGTGTTCACCAAATACACAGCAATATTCGCCAAGTACACAGCAATATGCACCAAATAATCAACAGTACTCACCCAACAAACCACAGTATTCACCTAACTACCAAAACCAAAGTCCTTCCAGTAATTCCGGTCCTGCTTTCCACACTTTGCCTCGAGTTGGTCAGAGAAACACAGAACCACAGAGCAATAATATGATGTACAATAACTTAAAACCTAGTCCTCCGACTGAATCTAATACTGCTCCCTGGAGAACAGCAACGCTAAACAGACACCCAAAAGAGCCAGAAAGTCAGCAAACTACTTATAATAATGGTAATTCTAATCAAGAGCAACCGTACATCCCACCATGGAAACTTAACCAGGCAAATAACACGTCGGCAAATAAAGAAAACGCGTACATACCTTCTAGGAAGTTTGAGAACCAACCTCAACAGCAATATATTCCGCCAAGGGTACAACAAGATTCCAATAATAACAGAGTACAGGAGAATGTCGCGCCATGGAGACATCAAGAACCACCAGCATCCCCACCAAGGTCAAATCATGTGCAAGAACAACCTCATTACCAATCGACTATATCCATTCCTGTAACTCCAAGGAAACAAAACCAACAACCGGTATACAACAACGCACCTCAGAAAGAAGTCGTTTACGTAAATGAGGAACCGGTATACTTTTGCCCAGAGAGTCCGAAGTCCATTCCACCGTGGGTAAAAACACAGAAAGAAAAGACAAAGACTCCTCCCCCAACCTGGGTGCAAAGGCCTTTGGAAGCCAGAAAAAGTTTAACTAGAGAATTGAATACTCCGCCGCGTGATACAAATCACGAGCCGGAATGGGTGAGAAAGAGCAATGAAATACAAAGAGGTGCTCGTGAGGTCATTAGCCCGCCAAAATATCAGCAGTCAGCCCAGCCATCGTGGTCGACAAGGCCTTCTGAAAACTGCAGGAGCTTGCCTAGGGACAACGGTCCGGGCTCGCCCGGCACTAGGGTTATTCCTATTCAGATGGAGGTATCGACTACCGAGACTAGAGATAACAGGCAAGGTGGACAACATCCTCATCCTCATCTGAGGATCACCATTGGTATGAACCAAAATCCTCATGACAACGCTCCTTTCTCGCCTCCAACTCAGCGTATAATGAGGGTGCTGTCTCCACAACTTGTGAGGTTAGAGGACTCCAACACACAGCCAGAATTACCAACCCTGAATAGAACCTTCCAAGAACAGCCAAAGACTAGAATAATTCCGATTCAAATTGAAGGAGGAAATAGCGGGCCGAATAAAAGGTAATTTAAGTTTTCTTAAGCTAAAATTCATCAATTATTCTCACTTATTTTTCAATACGTAGATAGATATAGTATATAGATATTCAAATAAAGCTCAATTACAATAGCACTCATTATTTAAAATATTCGATACATACAGTAGATACACACTATTACTTTACATTTAAAAAAATATAGTAAGTTTTATACTTTTTAAATGAAGTAATACACGTTGTTTAAAACATGTATTGTATTTATATAAAAATATATATTTATAATTTACCATATTGGTTTACAATGATATTAATAGAGTTCGTGTATATCTCTTTGGAAAAAATTAATAATATACCTACTTATTCTTGATGTTTTATCATTAAATATAATGAAATATATTATATCCTGTATCATGTTACAATTTGTAATCCTCGTTTCAGCTTCGGTGGGCGGTACTAAAGGAGCTTCTGGTCCAAAGTAAACAGTTTTTACTGCACCGCTTCTCGCGATGACTCAGTGTTACGCTTGCTTTATATTTAGCACTCACAACACGATCTAATTTTAATTTCACACTAATCGAATCAAACTCCGCTAACGCTATGAAGACAATTAATTGGCAACTCAGGCTTCATCACGATTTTTAATACTTATAATTAATAGGTCATTACTCTGTAAGTGGACGGACATGCTAAAATTCTATCCGCATTGAACGCCGCGAATGAATCGAATTTAAAAATCTTTCGATGGAGATAGATGCGTGTCCACCCTGAATGTAATAATATTTTGTCTTTTGCTTTGTTGACTGAATGGAAGTTATTTCTGCTTTTATTTATTTCATCGTGAGTTATTTTTGAATTGGTATTGTCACATTAATTATGCTTTACAAGAGAAGTTTCATGGTGGCAAATTAAAAGGGGTTGTAACATAAGCTAAATTGTATTAGAAAAAAAACTAAAATTGCATGACTGTATTATTGGTTTCTAAATATAACAAAGTAGTGATTATAAATAGAAAATATGACGATCGTGAGGAGAAATAACTAGTTCAATGTCAGCATTAATTTGTGTATTAATGTTCGGTATTGGCTTCTTCTTATTGTAACATCTTCATGTTCTGTTTAAAATGCCAAATTGTGGATATTTATGGTTTCTAGTTACCACTTACCCACAATGCGATTTTGGATAATATTGCCTAATATAGTGATTTATATATTTCAGCGTGTACTACCACAAGTTCACGCAAGAGGGGCAACCACGGCAGTCGAAGGCTTTCAAGGTGCTGCAGATTATCACCGGCACTGTGGATGCTGATAATATACAACGTATCGAGAATAATCACGGTTTTACCGACCTTTAACCATTTGACTATTCTAAAAAGGTTAGGTAATCTATAAATTTTATATATATATCTCAATTTTAAATTATATATATATATTAGCTTTTATAATATATGTACATAAAAGCTTTTGTAACCCGCGCGGGATAGCAAAATTTTAAAAATATATAAAACGAAAAATATGGTATTTCAGACGACATAAATCAGATATAATTAATTTATTATAGGTAACGGTAATTTAATCAAGTCGCTCTAGTGTTAAGTTATTTATGCAGATTAATATATATTTTTCTTAAAAAATATTATCTTAATCTAAAATATAATATTGATTTCGTTTTGGAACCATGTTCCAGAATATATTATGTTAGATTTAAGCACGTATTGTATTATGGCTTATTGATTGGGATTAAAAGTAAATAATTTTTGGTATTTTAATAGTTGTAAATAAAATTTGCAATTTGTATGTTGGCTATAATATAGAATAACTTATATAATAAATTTATAATTGAAATGGAGTCTCTATGACAAGGTTTTTACTATTAATTTTGTATTATTTTTAATCTTGTTGTGCATACATGTATTTATGATATATCCAATAATTAATCAACTGTATATATCTCGAATAATAAGTCAAAACGAAATATTATGCTTTCATTTGTGATTTTACTAATGCTCATCCAATACAGCTAGCCTACCAAAGAATAAGTAGACGTAATGAAATGATTTATATACTAGTAAATGAGAAGTTTACTAATTATTTAGTTAAATATTAGTATTATTTAATTTTGTTTAAGTTTATATTCCTAAAATTAGTTTTTAGGAAAGGTTTTAAAAGTTACCAAATCTATAAATTATTTAAGTCTACGCATAGACCTGATATAATAATAAATTAAATAATGTATACTAGTGACTAACTCACCTGTTTATTATATATATATTATTTTCTATTGCTTTTAATTGTCCCATGACTTATATATTTAACAACATCAGAATATAAATAATAATACTTTTTTTACCTTACCTCCTCCTCTTTTTAACATAACGTGTATTATTACATGATAACTGTGGTATTTATTTTGTTATCGATCTATTATTATTTATTATGTTTGTTTAGAATATTATTATCCCATATTTTTGGAATGGATTCATAGTTTTGGGTACTAACAAAATTAACAGATTCGTGTTTCAAATGATGTTGGCATTTCCGATATTCCTGAAAATAATCTTTTGTGTATTAACAAAAAATATTGTTTTCATTGTAGTGCTGTAGCTGGCATAATTATTCTGAAGTGAATATGTGTTTCTTCCTATTTTTATATTTATTTATACATTTATAATTACTATTTATCGTTTATATAAATAAGTCGTTTTTGTAACTAAAACGATGTCCTATTTATTTCTATATTTATCTATATGTACATATTTTATTATTTACGTCTATTTATGTATTATATTTATTTTAATATATTTATTGTATATACTTATAAAATATACTATTAATAATACTATGTTATGAACAGACTATATCACTACAATAAAAATTAAATAAATATTGAAAACAGATGAGGGGTGTGGCAATCTAGTCAGTGTGATCTTTTCTAAGTATATTATATACGCTTAGGTATTATAAATAATATGTTATATTATAATTATCATAGATTTTATATTTTGCTTAATCCTATTGCATATATAGAATATAAGTATAATTTAATTTTCTAATAAAATATGAAAATAGATTCGTATTATTTTATTAAGTGCAATTTCTCTTTTTTAAATGTTATACGAGAAACAAAAAAGATAATAATATAATGAAACTCATGTTTCCTATATTATTAAAGAGATCGAGATGCTGTAGAGACAAAACACCTTAGGTAGTCCCCCTCTAGCGCTACAATCGCTTTACGGTTCTATATCAGGATATCAACATACAATTTTGTAATTTTTGTGAGACCTAGGAAATTCCGCAGGCCAACCTGGTCAATTTTGAATGGAGAACACTCCTTAATGATGCTTTGTTCCGGTTCTAAGTGGGGACATGCCCCTACTGAGAATACGTCCGTCACTCTTGCTCTCATACCTGCCTTACTCAGTGGGCACACAAGTGCGTTCTCTGTCGCTTACACTTCAAAATGCTCTTAAGAACTGTTACTTATACATTTCTAAACTCGACGCCTAGATGTGTTTATGACATAACAACACATAAGATTCGGTGCAGATAATTTTATCGCTCTTTACTTCTGATGTTGCCATAATTTAATTTAAATGGTATTATGAAAAAAATTGTTGAGCTAAAGCTTCAAATCATTGCCGGCCCACTAAAACTTTCATGATTCGAAGTCAGTTTTGAATAGCTATTGAGTAACAATGATAGAAAAAGCTCTAGATATTGTCAGTGAAGTCTTCGTTTGAGATTTTCCGCGAAGTTTTTATGTGGCTTGATGCTCTTGTGCGTTAGAAGTTATTCAGCAATCCGGCAGATGCTGTTACCAGAATTTATATGTCTGCTTCTAACTAAGCCGAAATAGCAGCAATGATATTATAAAATATGCACAGCTTGACAAAAAGTGTTTAAAATAATTGGGGTGACACTGTGCCGTTCGTATGGCAACAAATTACAAATCAACCAGTCATCCCAACGCAATTTGAATGATTTGAAATCGTGTACCAATCATGGAGTTTTGTTTAGATGAAATGTCATTACTTTGACAATAATGAAAGCAAAAAAAAAAGTTTTCGTGTCTAGACTATTTTGGTAAGCTGTAGCCGAAATCAATTGGCACGATAAATGAGCGCCCTATATTTAATAAAATATGATTTAATTACGTTAGTCACTAAGGTAGAAATAAAACACGGTTAGTGTTTTATTTTGAATGATGTCAAGAAAAAGGACATTTATCAAATAAACAGCTGACTTCACAACTGTTTATTTTTGGTCCTTCGAGCCGGAAAACGTTCACTACAACCCTTATCAAACTAAGTCACTTTTGACATCCCTGATTTATCCTGTAATAGATATTTATTCGACGGCATTTATTTATTATAAACGTAACTATAAATGTATAGGTATTTGTGAATATTACGTTTATTATGTTCAATATTGTGTTTATATTCTCGCCATACATTAACACTGGTAAGAGACTCTTTTTATGGCCTGCAATGTGAGGATAGGCAAGAGTTTTTACGATTGTGATATACGCACGTATCTGATGAACTTAGATTTTGTTTCGGGTATGGGTATACTTAGAAATACTAGGTATGGTTTTTCATGAGGATAATGGTCAATTTTATTATTGTTTTTGAATAATAAGAATAATAAAATTGTTTATCTATCCCAACACAATATAAAAATCACACATGAAAAACATACATAGGGCTACTTAACACAATGCGGCATAATAATTATATTGCGTGAGACTGGTGCCTAAACTGGACTGACATCTGTATTTCAGGACACCAGGTCTCCACTCCTACGTGTAAGTAAAAAAAACAGTTTTAACAAATTAATCTAATTATAATATATAATAAACTTAAAAAGTTTAAAGCTTAGTGTGGTTTGTGGCGTGATTTTAGGCTTTATGAACATGAGTATCATGTGAGTGTGTGTGTATGTATGTTTGTGTGGCTGGGTGTGGGTATGTATGTGATGTTTTGTGGGTTGATTTGTTATGCACTCATTGTGTTATGTAGGTATATATAAAAGATTTTCAGTTTCATTGTAATTAAGTGTAAGCAGCCAAATAGTGAGGGTTATTTTACAATTTCTTTGGGTTAGGCCGAAAACAGAGATATTTTTATTTATTTTATTATATAAAAATCTACCCAGATTGCAATAGAACCGATTCGAAAACATAGTTGTTTGATGTATATCTTGTCTTTCCACAGGCGTATATCTTCTTTTGTCAAAAGTTATGGAATGGTTGAGAATATGAATGGTTAAGAAAAGGCCAGCTGTTATAAATCAAATAGCTATACATACTGTTTTGAACACAGTTTAAATACACACACTATGTCACCTTTTATAAGATTAGTGGATTACTCATCAACATACATTTTTCTTTTTCTTTATACATTTTTTCAGTGAAAAGGATTAAATAATAAATGTTAATTGCTGGTATTCTTGTTAACCCATCGCTAACCAAAGTGGCTGTTAGGAGTGGCCTTACATAAATAGCTCTATGGACTAATGAGCTATTAGCGCTATTCATAACCATGATACTTGACTACCCTAGCACTTGGAATAATATTGCTGAGCTGTTGAAATAGTGAAGTGGATCTTTTTATCTTTGAGAGAAAATAAAGTATCTTAAAAACCAAGAATATTTAAAAATACGATAAAAGTTTTCACGAACAAACTGAGTGATCTTATTATTTTATTTATTAATTTTACCAGTAGAAACGACCACTGGACACCAATCGACCCTGTATATTGTGTAAAAATTACATCAAATGCTGCAAGCAAAAAAAAGTAAACGATCTATATCCAACCTTATTGGGTGACAGTATAATGAATACATGCAATTGCAGGTAGTTTATATGATGTTTTGACATAATATATGTTAATGTTACTAAAACTCATAACTACTGTTTTGCCGTAGCTGATGAGTTTATCACACAGATCTAGGCTCCGAGCTACATCTGAAGATATCCAGAAAAAAAAAATTAAACACTTATTATTATCGACTATCAAAAAGGTTTTAACCCATTGTAAGATAGGAAGATAGAAATCTACCAAACAGACGTAGTGTATGTCTGACCTACTTAATATTCTTTCCTACGAACAAACTCAATCTAAATCTCCCGTCAATATTCAGTCAAAAATAACAACATCAAAGTAGTATCTAGGACATTGGCATCTCGATATGACAGATTAAATTCGTTCTCAAATCTAAGGAGTTTTCATCTAATGTGTTTATTTTTATCGACTTCTGAACCATTCCAAGGTCTGAAAAGTATAAACAATGTGTTAACTGCCTCTCAAATGGGTCATCTTACCCACTTACAATAATTTACTGTTGAAATACAACATGAATTTAAAACATTACTGTGAAAGAGTTAGAGTAGATGGTGTGGAGTAATTTAGAGCAAAAAGATAAATGGAACATTGTAACCAAAATTTGTGTATTGTGTTTATATATATTCTAACTAGCTGACCCGGCGAACTTCGTACCGCCTTAGCGTACAATTTGATGCACTACTTTATTTTGTATAGCTGATCTATCTTATGTTAGCGTACCTATTCAATTTGAACTGGAATCTATAATATCCTCCATATAAAAATTAATACCTATTTCCCTGGTCTCGTCATACCTGAGAAGGACTTTACTAATTTTATTAAATAAAAAACAAAATATATGTTTTCATAATAGTGTTTATTCCGTAGGGTTCAATAATTTCACTTATATTTTTACAGAAAATTTATTAATATATATTTAATTTATTTTGTTTTTTCCTTTTTTTTCCCTAAGAACCATGTACAGAGAATTAGAAAACTACAAAAAAAAATCAGCCAAATCGGTCAAGCCGTTTTCATGCTATGCGTGACAACGGAAAACTGGTTTCATTTATATATATATATAGATAGATAAGTACCTTGTACAGAGTATTAGAAAACTACAAAAAAAAAAATCTGCCAAATCGGTCAAGCCGTTTTCATGCTATGTCGTGACAACGGAAAACGGGTTTCATTTTTATATATATAGATGACATCGAGTCGGAGCAGCTTAATACAGTTAATGATTCTGGGACCCAAGATGCAAAAAATATTTAACGGAAATTTAAATTATACACAATCAATGACGTAGTATATATTTCTATGTACACAATACACAAAATAAAAAGTAATAAGATATATTCAAATTATGAAATACGGGTGTTACTCACGTAATGTCTGTGCAAGACTGGCTGGCGGCTGCGGCTCAGACGCGACGTGTCGCACTCTCTTGAAAATGCCTAAAAGTATAGGTGAAACCGCGGTCGACTAAATAGACCAACATTACGTGAGTAACACCCGTATTTCATAATTTGAATAATGTTACAAACTCACGTCAGTTTTTAAAAAAATAATAAGATATAAAGTTATGAAAGTTAAAAAGGAAGATTTTTTTTTTATTTTATTTTATATCTGTAACCGGATTCAACAGCACATCAACTGCAGTGTTTTAATGTAAATTGTTTAATGTGTGCATTTAATGAATGCATGCATTGTAAAAGTTGATGTTTACACGGTGTAATTGCGATGCAATATTGCGTTTGAAAAGATGATGTTCGCATTATGTTGTCATCTCCATCATATACTGAAAAGAGTCACTCGGCAGTTGGTTAAATCTTAAAATTCTATAGATTCCGTAAATTGTCATCTCGGCATAAATTTCAAAAACCGTTTAACAAAACATTGCATAACATGTACGCATTCGTTATGCCAGTCTAGAACGTAACTCAAGGGTGTCTGGAGTATAACTCCAGCACAATTGGCTATAAGTTCTGGCTAAGTCTAGAATACAATGGTACCTGTGCATTTCAAATTATCCAGGACTTATAGGAGGCAGATGAAAATTTGACATCGCTTGCTGTAAGTTTAATATTCATGGTGTCAGCTGAAATTTATTACATCCGAGAATTTTTTTCGTATATAGTATTTGGTCGGCTACGGCTTCAGTTGATAATTATATAGAACAACTACTAACAGCCGGGCAAGCGTACGAGCGCGAGATAGATTATGTCACGTTTATGCCATGTTTCCCCATATAAAACCATGACAAAAACGTGACTAAATCTATCTCGCGCTCGTATGCTTGCCTTACAGATCTTCACAATATCACGAGGCTCTTTTTTAAACTAGTTGTAGGGACACAGTGCAACCGGCGCATATGTATTTAAGTGGATCCTTAAGTTTAGTCGCCCGGTTCGCCAGTCGCCTTCCCGTATCGCTAGGGATAGTTCGTAGTTAAGATAGAATAATGTAGTCAATAAGTTTATTATATAATATGAACTCTGGTACCAGTTAATTAAACATTAGTATAGTGACCTATCGTTTCAATATTTATAAACAATCTAAACAACAAATGTGCACCCCAACGCTAGTGGTTAGACTTTCTAGATTCTGATTAACAACTGTAATTGATCTCCAAATGTCAATCCAGACAAAAGGCGGCTTCTTTATAATGGATGTAGTAAACTAACAGTCCAAAATATATTTTGCCTCCTTATATCTTTATATCAGCTCTAATTCTTTCTAATCTAAATCGTAAAAAAACATCAGCGCAAGTTACAAAGTTGTGAGTAAACACGACGTTTTCCCGTGTCGGCATTTATCCACATAAAAACTTTCAACAATATTGCCATGTCACATACATTGTACGACTAGACTCGAGTTACTGATTGGTTAGGCCGCTCTACATATGTCATAATATTATATCTATTATATTTTATTATTTCATTTAAAATATTATTTATTGTATTTTAGT
The DNA here is from genome assembly GCA_905147285.1 of Hypena proboscidalis. Lineage (NCBI taxonomy): Eukaryota > Metazoa > Arthropoda > Insecta > Lepidoptera > Erebidae > Hypena > Hypena proboscidalis. The sequence goes on from LR990147.1 coordinate 9,037,275, forward strand.
CTGGTGGCTTGGATTTCTGCTCTTAGGTACATAGCTTGAATGTTGCTGAAAGAGGTGCAGTTTCCTGGCAGCCGGGCCATAGAGCAATGAAAATCATGAAAAGAACAATAAAATGACATTATGTCACTTCGTGTCAACCTTTTTTTCTTCGCTATAAGTCCCCGCTGTAAAATATACTATTTAAACCGCTCTTTGTCAATAATATAACTATTTGTGCCGCTATATATAATTAAAATACCTTTCTCTTGTGTTGTGAATTAACTATTTGTGTATTATCGTTAATAACTATCGTGTTGTGGATAAACTTTTACCATACCATACGTGACTATCTTTCCGCCCAGCGAGAAGAGGCCAGATAAGGATTCTGCCCTTGGAAGGCGCTTTCGAGCTGTTGCTGGTGAGTATATTCCAAATACCACCAGACTATACTTATATATTTCTATACGCTCCACTTTTAATTTTATTTATTTAACATATTATCCCCACCTGGTAGTGCAGGTTACGGCGCACTACCATATTTTGGTCCTTCGAGCAGCCGGATAAATTGTTTCCAGCACTTCAAATATTTTCATATAATTTCATATATTCACATATTTATATATTTATTATAAGTATGTTATATTAAATAGGTACTGCACCTACCACCATTTAATAAGTATTGCAACTACGTTCTTTAATTGGGTATTGCACTTACGTACAATAGGTATTAAACCTACGTACATTTAATGGGTATATAACCTACGCTCTTATAGGTATTGTACCTATGTACAATAGGTATTGAACCTACGTACATTTTATGGGTATTGAACCTACGCCTTTATGGGTATTGAACCTACTAATATTAAGTTTTCCAAGATGGCCTTTGTTGTTGACCAAATTGAAATTGAGCGTCAACTGTCCATATTGTATGGTGAAAGAGATGCTATCTTTGAGACAGTTAGTCATTTGTTTAATGTGGCTTTAAATATTTCTTCTTTTGAGTCAGAATCGAATGAGCGATTTATGATCGAATCTGAAACAATTCGCGAATTATATACCAAGTTTGAGATTATAATCGATCGAATCAATTATTTAGTTTTGACCCAAAACCCTGAATCAACTCCAAACTTTTCTGCATTAATGGAATTTGATGATTTGTACGCGCGTATTAAAAGAACTCGCGATCGAATTTTAGAGAATGTCGCGAAGGATACTTCTTCACCGTCGCGTCAGAGTAAAATTCATATTAAACTACCGCCCATAAATTCACTTAGTTTTGATGACCGTATTGTGAATAAACAGCTGACCACTTCGGATTCATTGTCTCAGACGAACTCTACCTTAAAGGCGTTTGTAGTACAAAGTGATCATACAAATATATCAACTGCTGTTTCTAATTTTTGTACTTACTGCCGCGGAACTGATCACACGCAACTGAGTAAGTGTATTCAATTTAAAGATCAATGCGATTCACGTAAAAGATTCGAGTTTATAAGATTAAAACACGGGTGCGTGAACTGCTTGGATACTTCTCATACAGTTGCTGGTTGTGAATCGTCGTCTCTTTGCGAGTTATGTGAGAAACGGCATCATACAATCTTGCATTTTGTAAATAATGATAATAATGCGCAAACACATGCAACTCAAATACTTGCTAATGAACCTCAGCATGTGCTTAGTCATAATATTAACGAATATGTTAGTTGCGACGCAGATACGCAATTTGACGTCGCGCCGCCTCTTTTGTATTCTTCCTCTTTGGTTCCCGTGTATGATTCGGGTAAAAATACTCCGCCTGCTAATAATGCTGTAATTTCTTTGAGCATTAACAAGCCTCGTAATTTTTACATTTTACATCCTGTTACACAATTATACGCAAATACTAACAATAATAAAGATAACCGTAAAATAATTTCTCCTTATTTGATAAATAATATTACTTATCATTTTAATTTAATGTCAACTGTGGAGTGTTGTAAGTTACGCAACCTCACTATATTTCATACTTTATTCGATTCTTACATTAATGGTGTGAGTTTGAGATCACGTCCTATACATGGTTGTGTGAATACTCAAATTCAATCCCGCGTTCACTTATGTGATCAACATAATATTCAGGCACTGGTTGATTGTCCCACTGATCGAATGTTTACACACTTTATTGAAAAGTGTAACATGGGATACGTGGACAGCATAATTTTAGCTGATCTGACTTTGAATATCCCAGGTAACACTGATCTAGTGTTGGGTGCTCACCTATTTCCGTATTATTTGGGGAATAGGATTGAGTCGGGCACTCGTGCATCTACCGCTTCGCTGACCGCCTTTGATTATGTGCTGACGGGCAATTGTTGTCGCACACAAATGATTTCTACTTCTTTCTCGACTTTAACTCTCAATGACTTAGTTCAGACATTTTGGAGGTTAGAGAAAATAACTCATAAACAATACTCAAGTCCAGAAGAAACGGAATTTAATAATCTCTCTTCTTCTTCCATGACTCAGGATGAATACAGTCGATATTCTGTGACCTTACTCTTCTATCAAGAACCCAATGAGTTAGGCAATTCTCGATTTAACGCTCTCTTTCGGCTTATGAGAGAGATAGATATATTTGAAAGAGTGCTTAGCTTAATGGAAAATTATAATGCCATTATAAAGGGCTTTATTTCAATAATAGGTTGTTTCTCTAAAGTGTTTAAATCTGAAAACACTGTTGTTGTATTTTATACACCGCATCCCGCCGCCATTCGCACGTTCAAGCTCATGGCATTTATTGTACTGGGTGTGAGCGCTAAAATTCATAATGACAATAATCTTTTGTATATAAGGCCTTATATAAATAATTTACTGGCTGATGTATTTTTACTTTTATTTGTCTTCAAAATATTTCCTGTAGCCATTGCGACTGATATTAGGCAAATGTACTTACAGATTGGTGTTATTAATGACCAACAAAGGGATTTGCGAATATTGTTTCATTTTATTGGGAATGATGCTTTGACAACTTTGCAGTTCAAACGTCTTCCGTATCAGTTAAAGTCAAGCCTGCTAGTTATAATGCGCATTGAGCGACAACTGGCAGCAGACATTTCTCGGCAATTTCTTAAGATAGTTAATATTGCTGCAACTAAACTGTATTTGGACAATTTCGTCCATTCACTCCCTGATACAGGATCAGTCACCCATCTGGCTCGAGAATTGATCTCTTTGTTCCAGGCTGGTGCTTCTGATTTTGAAAAATGGTGGAACAATTGTACTAATTTGATGCTAAGTTTACGCGTTTCATATAGTTGTTTTGAAGATTTCACTCAAGGGAGTACGGTTATATTGAAATTCTTAGGATTTTCATGGGACCCTGGCAAGTACGTTCTATTTTTTGACGCGTCCCGAGTTAAGGGCAAGCGTACAAAGAGGAATATATTGTCCTTGCTATCTTATTTATTTGACGTTTTAAGTCTAGCCGCTTTTGTTATTTTGTTTGCCAAGTTGTTATTTAATGAACTTTGGTTAATTAATATTGATTGGTATAATACTTCACCTGAGAGTGTCGTTCGTCAATTTACCACTCTTACGCATGAATTGTCTTTGCTTATTTATCTTAAGATATTGGGACATATTAGTGTGTCAAACGATTGCATTGTAACCTTTGCAGACGCTTTTATAAACGGTTATAGTTTTGTGATATATTTACACATTACTGACGCGTTTGTTGGAATACTTCGATCTTTATCTTTGAAATATAAAGTTTCCTCAACTAAAGTAATGACTTTAGCGCAACTTAATTTGTGCACCGCTTTTTTAATGTCAAAAATACCTAGTACATTTCGTCTACTGTGTTTATGCCCGCTTAATATAATCTTTCTTATCTAATGAAGGCTATTTGATGCCTGAACATAAACAGAATATTTTTTCCGCTTCTATAATGCTCATTTTTTATATCAATTTTGCGTCAACGTTATTGGATATTAGATGCTAAAACTGTTGTGCAAACAAAATTGAGATAAGAATTGTCTACACGCGATAATCTGGTTCCAAGTAGGTAAATTTGTTCTTATTGGACCAGACAATTCTTCTCCATTAATTAGCCAGTAAGTGACATAACGGAGTCTGGTCCTAGTTTTGACAATATGAATCGTGTCGCGATAGTGAAGACTAGGTTCGGTAAATTTGAACGTCCTGTAGTCAAATTATATTCTACCTATTGCCTACACAATGATTCTATTTATTATACTCTTTAATTAATTTAATTATATTTAATTGCAATTGAATTTAATAATTTTTTGTTTTGAATATAATACATAAATAACTTTCTTAAGGTATCATCTTGATTTTCGTTCATGTTAACAAACTATAATACGAACCTTTTGAGTTACACTGCTAATTTATAAACCCATTATGTTCTCACTCTTGTTTTGCAAGATCTACATCCTTGCAAAGGGGGGAGCAATGGTTAGGCCGCTCTACATATGTCATAATATTATATCTATTATATTTTATTATTTCATTTAAAATATTATTTATTGTATTTTAGTCTGGTGGCTTGGATTTCTGCTCTTAGGTACATAGCTTGAATGTTGCTGAAAGAGGTGCAGTTTCCTGGCAGCCGGGCCATAGAGCAATGAAAATCATGAAAAGAACAATAAAATGACATTATGTCACTTCGTGTCAACCTTTTTTTCTTCGCTATAAGTCCCCGCTGTAAAATATACTATTTAAACCGCTCTTTGTCAATAATATAACTATTTGTGCCGCTATATATAATTAAAATACCTTTCTCTTGTGTTGTGAATTAACTATTTGTGTATTATCGTTAATAACTATCGTGTTGTGGATAAACTTTTACCATACCATACGTGACTATCTTTCCGCCCAGCGAGAAGAGGCCAGATAAGGATTCTGCCCTTGGAAGGCGCTTTCGAGCTGTTGCTGGTGAGTAGATTCCAAATACCACCAGACTATACTTATATATTTCTATACGCTCCACTTTTAATTTTATTTATTTGACATATTATCCCCACCTGGTAGTGCAGGTTACGGCGCACTACCACTGATTGATACCAATATCTGGAACTATAAAAAGTTTCTTGGGATTTCTTTGAAAACACACTCTATTGATAACGGGAATTAAATGCTGCCAAAATCTCTAAATTGTTGAGATTAATTTATCTAGTTTTTTAATTAATTCGAAGTGATTGTATAAAGAAAACTTGAGAGCATTTTAGTCATAATAAAATATGTATGTTTTTTTTATATATTCTCATACACCACCATTATAATATCTAGACTGTTTTTACCCCGTACAATACGTATAGATTTCAAATGACGCAAAACTAAACGAAGTCATACCTTTACTGTACACCAAAACAATAAACTTAATAAATATATTAGCTAGATTCCAGGAATAATCTTAAAATTATTAGCATGGAAATCGGTCGGATGAATACAATTCTACCAATCAAACTGTTAATAACAATACTAATATGCTCCTACCCGTATTTTGATCATGTTATCAACATAAAGTAGCTATGAAGAAAAGGAAAAAAAAAGAAAATGACAAAATCTTTTATTTCAATAACAATCGAGTGTTATTGTAACACTCGATTCATTGATTGGAGTCTCCTTTAAAGCCTGTGGTAAAAGACTCCGCTTTTTCGTGGCTACACAGCTTTATTACAAAATAAATTATTATTTTCACTTATTTTATATAGCATATTTATTTAATTACTAAATATTTTTTTTATTTTTAATACAGGAATTAAATTATATGTGTGTGTGTGTGTGTGTGTGTGAGTATTGGTTGTACATTGGAGTACATGAAATATTTGCCTTCCTGTATAATCTGACTTGTTTCAGTCCGCAGCTTCAGTCGCATGATATCTCAATTAAAAGTATTCTATATCTTTAGATAAGAGTCAAGCTATAGATAGATAACTCTCTTTAATATAAGTATCGATAGGAAAACAATACAATTTTGTTGGTTGGGCTTCTTCTTCTTCGTCGTGTCGATGGCTGAGTCAAATTATATTTTGACTTGCCATCGTGGTGAAAGGATTAGCCAATTCGCTTTAGAGAACTAACTTATTTTGGGTTGGGCTAAAAAAAAGGAATCTAAGTTCATTTGTTGTTTCGAAAAAAATACAATAGTTTCAGAACTGATTGTTGTCTGCCTGTAGCCGGGTAGCCAGGTAGAAAATAGGTCCAGTGATTAAGCTTTGAGAACGTACTGGTTCTCAAAGCTAAATCACTTATTTTCGAAACAAATAAAAGATAGTTAAATTTATCACCTAAGTGGTAGCTAGTAAGACTTATAAACGATAGCATGCATAAACTATATTGCAAAGTAACTGATAATGAATCCGAGAATAATCTTCATACCATACCATCAAAAATCCCTACAGAGATGCGATCATTTTAATTAGATCACGTTACTATCTTGACGCGTTCCCGTGTGTTATTATAACGTACATAAATCTACCCCTATTCGCTACCCCAGAATTGATAACGTTATTGATAGCTTATACTGATATAGGGCACGTAATAAACTTGGCAGCCAATATAGTGTCGCGTATTTAAGTTATTTTCTTTTAAATCTTCCTGCAAGAATGTATACATTGTACTGTAATACACATTGCACATTGGAATATAATAGAATAAAACTACAAATTAAAAAAAACTTTTGCTAATCTACTTATAATTAGTTGCTCGAACAAGTTAAAATGTTTTTTACAGGGATTAGGTGATAGTACTGCTGGTAGAGCTCTTGTGAATGAGCTCAAGGGTGGCAACCATCAGGCAGACTACACGTTAGTTCGCTGTGGGCGTTGTATATATATAAAAAAATATAGTATTGAGTAAAAAAAAATTATTTAGTATCTGTACTTTAAGTTATGCTGCCAATTTTGACGGAAAAATAATGATTTATTAAAACATGACACTATTTTGAAATTAAAAAAATCATAATGGATTGAATCAAAATATTATCATACTTCACGAAAACTGTACTGAAAACCTCATTCAAAAGAATTAAAAATAACTTTTTTTAAAATAAGTGGCCAAAATTGGCATCTCTTAAAGGTTCTTTCAAAGGATAGCTCAAGCAAAAATAGACCTTACATTCTGCAATGTTTCTTATCCTGCAGTTAGTATACAAGACATATTTCTCGGAACATGTCAATATCTGCCAATATTTGCCTTGAATATTGTTAACAGTGTGCTGCACTTCACAAACAAACCTAACAAGGCATTTCGAGTGAATCGCCTGAACAAACCAAATTTTACTGTTTGGTTCCTGAATCCGTACAGTAAATTCTTGATAATATTCACGTTTATTTAATAATAGCAGCTCTGTATACATTAAATGTCCCACTGCTGGGCTCGGGCTTCTTCTCATGATGAGAAGGGTTAGGCCATAGTCCACCACGCTGCCCAAGTTCGGATTGCTAGACTTCACACGACCTCGAATACTTTTTAGGCACTCTCAGGCATGCAGGTTTCAGCACGATGTTCCCTTCATTGTTAGCGAGCGATAATTTATATGATAAATACATATGTCTTTGAAAAGACGAATCTTAACGATATATTGACAGCGGTTTGAGCCGTGGGTTTGAACTTGAGTCCTTCGCTGCTTATATTTATACTTATATGCAAAAGTCAGTTTGTATTCCTGTTATGCTTTCACGGCCGTACTATTTTTTTTTGAGATTGACATTTATTTATTCGGAAGAATATGGTACAGTAGATAGTTTACATGTTTTTTAGCAGCCTGACATAATTCACCTTTAATAGGCATGCGAATTCTTTGCTTAAAGCAAACATGGATTAAAAAATCTTGATTTAATTATGGATTTTTTATGTTGATAATTAAAATATGTAGAAGGACTATGTAACTTTTTTAGCAACCTTGGGATACTTCGATGATGATGATGTACCTACATTAAAAAGATAAAGCTCATCCTGCAATATAAAACCCAGATTTAGCAGTGTATTACGCATTTAAAAATACATGTCATCAGTATAATTAATGCAAAGGTTTTAAAAAGAATTTATAGGCTCATTACTTTTACACCCATACTCAGTGGATTATATTTTTCACAACTTTACGCGCCTCGTAAAGCGTTTTAGCTCTTTAGAGGGTACTTTGTGAGTTCCGAAAATAAGGAGAATGAATTTAGCACGTTTAATTATAAATATCCTCGAAACGACGACAGATGTTGTTCCCTTAGCGTGTGACCGATGCAACTGCGGTTTGTCATGTCAAATGTTAGTCATCGTATAGCGATACCAATTAAATCAGGTTATGCATATTGCATCCGCTTTGCAATCGCAATTATCGTCTTAGGTACAACATATTTAATATAACATCACGCCTATATTACCCAGAAGGGTACGACACAAGTGTAACACCCACATTTCACCTGTTATGTTCAAATTCCATGTGATATAGGTAAATGACAATAGATCCAGGGGTCGGCAACCCTTTAAAAACCTATTTGTACTCTTTTTAAAGAACCCCATGCTGTATTCTCTTGGAAAAACCTATTGTGCCCGGTGATGACGCACGCGTGATGCCTCTGGGGTTGCAAGTGTAAATAGGCTACGGTAACTGCTTACCATCAGGCGGGCCGTATGTTTATTTGCCACCTCAGTGGAATAAAAAAAAAAAACAATTTTAACTCCGTGTTGCTATTTTCGAATTTCCAAAAGAAAAAAACGAAAATAGTAGTTATGCCACTTCTGCCTGACCCAGGAAGCGATCCCAGGAAACGTTTACTACTAGATCCACGAGGCAGTTAGGTACAAATCAGGCATTAGGTACATGACGATCGGATGGCGGAGTGAGTAGTGTACCTGCCTGCGATGCCGAGGTCGCGGGTTCGATTCACACTTAAGACAAATCTTTGTGTGCATGAACATGGGGGTTTGTCTTAGTCTGGGTGTTTCTATGTATAATATGTATGTATTTACAAAAGTATATATGTATTAGTATCAGTTATTCTAGTACCCATAGTACAAGCTCTGCTTAGTTTGGGACTAGATGACGTTGTGTTGTGTAAGTTGGGAGATATTTATTTATTTATTATTTATTTACAATGGGTACAACTTTTGGGTTAAAAAGGACAACACAGTCGGGTTAAAAGGAATAGTATAGATGATAATAATGATAAAATACAGGGATTTAACTCCTGATGGTTTAGGTTCCATCTCAAGAAGAAGGCTTCTGCATCCACTCGGCACTCTCAATTCTTCTAACAGTCGTTCGGGTCGTAGAATCACATGGCCTACTGTACGGTGCTGTAAAGAAATAGGTAGGCGATCGTATTACTTTATAGGAGGATACATATATATAAGCAACTTAATGCTATGCATAACATAGTACAACATACCAAATACAGCTGCAAAAGTAAAATATACAAAAAAAAAAAATTAAACGTCATAAGCTATATAAATTTCGCACACTCAAGTATATACAGATAGGCACAGGCATGCACACACACAGTCATATCCACACACACACACACACACACACACACACACAAACCTCTCTTTGTATTGTACTGTACTATTTCTATCTCAATTCATATTTTATAATATGTAAGGTACATTATAATTAAATTTATTACCTTGTAAAAATATTGTCTACTGGGCCGAAAGAGACTGGACTCCACGACACAGGTTATCCTAGTGTGGAGCCCAGGGATCAAACACAACTGTACTAATTTTCGAGACAATAAATGATTTTTGTTTTTTTTTTTTTTTGATCAAGCCCAACGAGAGCCTCTCATTTTGTCTAATTACTATTTATTATTATTCTAGCCTGTTGTGCTTTCGTTCATCACTTCACTGAAACAGTCAATAACTTGTTAATTAATGTTTGATGATTGGCTCCGGATTATGACCGAGCGACGCGACGGCGGTATTACCTATGGTGATGGTGATAAAATTGCTATTCGGGACAATATTACGACTTATGAGGATAGCAGAGCTATTTTAAAAGAAACTTGTGTTTCAATACAATTTTTTTACCAATAAAAAATCTGTTTTCAAAAGTAGCGCTTGCTCTTTTTAAGTTTGACGATTCTTTACTTCAATAAAACGATGTTTTATATCAATCGAAGTTTAACCAGTTGCACTAAGGTCATGCCCCCTTGCAATTGATTCAATTTTAGATACAAAATTGACACATGAATCTGATTCAATCACAATCAACATTAATCGTAATAAGGGGGCTGTTTCGTCAGTTCTGATAAAATCCTTGATTTATTTAGAAATTTATATTAATAACCAGCATTTAATTATCCGAAACCTTATCAGGAACTTGTGAAGTTGGGTCTTAATCTAGTTTGTTACCTCAAACTCGATTATAATAATAAATTCTTTACTAAACCAGGTAAAACGTGGCGTACAATACGGTTTTACCCACCTGGGAGCTAAAGGCATAATAATCTAAACACCGCCATCACAATAACAACTGATCGTTATTCCCATCGATATTGAATACAAATCGGGCCGGTATAAAGTGAGGGTAGACAATCAAATAGATCGGATTCCGCCGCCAAGGCTCAATTAGTTCGCTAGTGTCGCACGCGCTGATAGCCGGAGCCGAGCTGAGCCGAGCGCGTCCGATAACACCCGATTGTATTATAGGCATCCATTGTTACGCTTTGAAATTCGAACTCTAATGAAAATGGCGATTGACACTTCAACCGTTACTCTTTTGTTTTAATAGACTAACAAGAGATATGGAGTTTATTTTCATCGAGATTTTTTGATATTGGTATTTTAAAGATATGTTTTCAGGTTGATAATTGTGTTGTTGTTATTACCTGAAGTTTGAACAATTTTTAAACAAATTAATCTTGGTTTCCACCAAAGTGGAGATCATTAGAGATGTGTTTAAATAGCCAATCAGCTTTCGTTACCGAAGCCAAGCAGAGAGAAAATGTGAAAATAACATAATCTTTTAGGTCATTTAAATACAAGTCCTTTCCCCCCCCCCCCCCCGCGGTGAAAACAAGGCCTGACGGCGTTTAAGAGATGGACGTTTAACATAATGACCAAAATTATGATATTTAATATCTGCTCTTACAGTAATTTTTCTTTAATTTCATACTTAAACTAATAAACTGGGCATGTTTAGTTTCAAATAATTAGTGAATAATAACGATCGCAAATACCTACGATTTCGTACTGCTGCAATGTTGGACCATGAATCATGTCATGTTGTTTATGGCGCCGTTTATAGCATTCATGTACTTCTAGTATTAATAACATTGTAGTATTACTGCACTAAATTAAATTTACATTACTGCTGCAGATATTTAGGGAAAAACTAATGAATTTTGGTGGCCTTGGCGCTTATTAAGCTTTACTGGTGGTAGAGCTCTTGTGAATGAGCTCGAGGGTGGCAGCACCACCGTCTCACCTTTAATCTGCCGCCAAATAGTAGTGCTTCCATTACTGTGTGTCGGTTTGGTGGTGAGATCAGTCTCTGAAATTACTGGCACATGAGGCATATCACCGTAGTCCTCAGCTGCAGCGACGCATCTATAATCTGCTTTTGTGGATTGTTGATGTCCATGGGCTGTACTCCACTTACCATCAGGTTCGCTCACTCGTTTGCTGTGGGCGTAGTATAAAAAAATGGATAAGGCATCGGTCTAACGATCGAGATGTCGTGGGTTCGAATCCTGGTCATTACACTACGGACGGCTGGAGGGGGAGAAGAAAACTAGTAATATGTATTTGCAAATTACTAGTAAGAGAGAGTTAATAGTATAATTTGTGGTAAAATTCACACTTTTTTTAAATTTCAAATGTTAGTACTACGGTACGGTAGGCTATTGGCTCAAGTTGTTTATTGATAATATTATGTAGTAAGTTATTGTATGTAAGTGTTGGTGATATACGATTCTAGAATAGTATTTTATTGTAAAGATATTTTTATATTTGTAGTTGCATATAAATCTGGGTTTTTGAAAAGATATTTCTTGTAAAAAAATGTCGTTTTTTATCAAAACTCACGGTTACAATTCGCTTACTGGGTAATTTAGAAAATTCCTATAGCTTCATAAGCTTCTATTTACCATTTTGGTCTACGTTTTTTTTAATTCTACACTAAACTGCAATGAATAGATACAATATTACTCATGGCCGAGTTAATCCTCAACAACAGTACGTCTGCGACCTGAGTGCAATCGGGCAATGTCTCTGTTAGCTGTGACACCCAAGGCAGCCGCAAAGCCTACGATCGGTGGTTAATAAGGCAATATACTTCGACAGCTAGATTGTGTCGGCACTTCACAAGTACTTGCCCTATTTAGTTCTTTTTCAAATACCTATAATTTGAAGTTTAATACCTAATGCACTGCAGGGGTTGGACTGTATTTATATTCACTTACAACAATACGTAAATGGCACCTTGAAAGAAACTCATAAACATTGCGTATAGGCTGTAACTAGGCCATTATCATTGTACGAGGCTGCTGTATACAGCGTCGTTAATTCCACCATCAAAACTAACCTTGTGGTAAGTAAACTCGATTAAAAATATATTTGTAATAGCATTAGTATTCAATGGTGGTTATATACGTGGTTAATTATCTAGAGAACTTCTTTTCTTTGCTCATTGCCACTTACCACCAGTTACGATTGGTGGTAACTATACCTTCTTAATGCGGTTTGAAACAAAATCCTAACCATCCTTACTTTCTACCTATAATTTATTTCTGATCTGTCTGTCTGTCTGTGAAGCTTTCACGGCAAAACCACAATAACGATCATAATGAAAATTGGTATAGTGATTCTTCAAAGCCACAGGAAGGACATAGTCAACTTACTTTTTATCAATCTACCATAAGGGTGGAGCTGAGATGCTCCTAACATACCTCTTTTGCTTTCTCAACTTTCAAACATCTAGTCATAAATGCTCGCCGGTCTTTCTGATGGACGGCACTTGTATATTTTTATACAAATACTCTAGTATTGGATAACAATAATATGAATTTTTACAGTAATACAAAAGATAAAAGTACAGTTTGAAATTTGGACAACCCAGTATGAGAAGAATGATAAACGTAGATACCACAACTGCTCAAGACTTACAGCAAAATTAGCAGACTTATCTTTCCTTCACATACAGCTTACGTAACAATTCGCAATAGTTCTCTGTAGTGTAGACTAAAGCTCTACGACTTATATTAAAGACATAACTCCATGCTGAAATATGCGATTCTGCGCGCTGCTAACAACGCTGTAACATTCATTTGATGCTATTTATAAGATAACCTAGATGCAAACATTTTATGTATCTATTATTATTAAACTTTTGATCGTTTATTTTGGTAGAAAAGAGACCGTTTTGATATGATTTTTTGAGGGCATTCTCGTTAGGAACAGTTTTTGGTTGCATCCTAGAATCCCACTTTTTACAAATATTATTGGTATTTTAATGGATAGAGGATGTCATCATTCAGCCGCTCGTAGTCCACAGCTGGACATAGGCCTCTCCTAATTTGCGCCACAACACCCGGTCCTGCACCTTCCGCATCCAGTCCCCTCCAGCGGCCTTCTTGTCCGCATCCAGTTCCCTCCAGCGAGGATGTATGTAGCCGATCGATTTTAATGATTAGATTTTGCACATACAGCATAGTTCGGACTAACTCATAGACTACCTTTTACAGTGTACCACACTGGAACCGCGGGCGGTAGCTAGGTCTTAATACATATTGTTTTGAATTATTTTCTTTTCTTTTTGTGTATTTTAACCGACTCCCGCACTAGGAATATCTCCTGTGTCGCAGGGGTGTTCATAAACATACATTTCACACACACAAAGCACACCTAGAGTCAGAAAAAATCTTTGCTGATCAAACAAATATTTGTTCCGTGTCGGGATCGAACCCGCGTAGTTGCCAACCGTGCACTCGTGAATTTGTCCCTCATAATAAAAATGTGATAGTTTAAAATTATTATCGTTGTCTAGAATGCGATATCTAACATAGTTGAACGAGCACGCGATCACAAAAACCGCAACATTAGCGATAACACCGGTCCCGTAAACATCCGGTAATAAATTGTATAAACACGTCAATCTCGACACGCCGAACAAACGCGCTTTGTTATGGTGTTCAAATAATTCAATAAATATATCTATTCAATTCATTCATCATATCAAACGGTTGTCTTGTATTCTGGAGAGCGCGCTAAGACAAAGAAGACTTTTATTTTGGGGTCAAATGTTTCTGAAGAAGAGATGGTGTCGTTTTGGTGGCACCCGCAACCACTGAATCGCCAACACAGAGTAGAATAGAGGCAAATCTTAGTAAATCTTAATAAAGAACAAGCAAAATGTATACCTATTTTGTTAGAGTTGGCACTTGGCACAGAAGGAATGATTCTACTCTACGGGCCACTGGAACTATGATAGATATATAAGAACTTAGCAATATTAATTTTAGAAGCCGCGATAGCCGAGTGGGATACCGTAGGACTACAAGTCGAAAGTCTCGGGTCCGAACCCACGGCACACACCACACCTCTGTCAATAAATCGTTAAGATTCGTCTTTTTGAAGATAATAACGTATTTGTCATATAAATTATCACTTGCTTACGGTAAAGGAAAACATCGTGAGAAAACCTGCATGCCTGAGAGTGCCTAAAAGTGTCGAGGGTGTGTGATGTCTACCAATCCACACTTGGCCAGTGTGGTGGACTATTGCCTTATCCTTCTCATCACCTGAAGAGGCCCAAGCCCAGCAGTGGGACATGTATTAAATACAGGGCTGCTATTATTAATATTAATTTCATGAAACAACATATAAGTACGATTTTAATGTTGAGACTACCGCACACAAGGTCTCGTTCTATTTCATAAGCTTATTAATATTCGGTACTATAAATAATTATAAGAATTATGATGATACGTGAATTACAACTTCCTGCTGTTTGAGCATTTTAAATAAACATTTTGTTAACTAGAATGCGAAGGAATTTTAACATCTGCTCATAAAATAACATTGTGACTACCAATCGTAATCATTGTTTTAAGATAAATCTGTAACATTTTTTTCTGAACTCGAACAATGGAGATATTTATGATAGAAAGATAAATAGATAGATAAATCTTTATTTGTGCATACAACATGCATACAACATAGGATATACGAGTACATTTTGAACAAAAGTTTAAATGACAATACATGCACAAAGGGCGGCCTTATCGCTTTTATTATACATTCATTTAGATGTATATATATATATATAAATGTATACATATACCAATATTAATACTAAATACATACAATATCAAGGTGTATTTTTTTATAATGCTCGTATAGCATTTTTTTGAAACAATTGAAACTTTGCGCTTGTCTGATTGCAACAGGCAACGCATTCCACAGGCGAACGGCTTCAACAACAGTGAAGGACTGGTCATAAAAATCTGTGGAATGCGTCGGCATATCCAGTCTTAGGTTTTCGGATGACCTCAGGAACTTTGAATTTGTGTCATGAATGAACTTGAAACGTTCTTTGAGATAAGTAGGGGCCGCGGGATTAAAGATTGATAGATAGATAGAGAATTCTTTATTGTACACAAAGAAGAAGTACATAATTGTGATACACAGTCTAATTAATACATGCACAATGGGCGATATTCATTTATTTAAAAAAAAATTAGCTTTCGTAAATTTAAGCGTTATGTACGGCAGAATAATAATGTAAAAAAACCCAAGTTCTTTCTTAGGTAAATATGGATGAAGTCAGTTTTCTTCCTTGCACTCTATAAAAATACGTCCTTGTTCGTATTAGTTACCGCTATAACTAAACAAAGCAACTTCATATTATTTTTTTATGCATTTAGCTATGATTAGCAAATTATACTATGAAAAATTATAGAGTCCTGGCAACCGTAGCTGGTTGGTTAAAGCGGCTGCCCGGTGTGCAGAAGCTCGCAGCTGCCGGTCACATATTTTTTTCAACTGTTTCTTAGTATAAACCAAGCAACATATATAACAATTTCTATAAATAATTTAACCATAAATAAATATAAATATAGATCTTTAATTAAATCATATTCTCAGCATAATACCACTACGTATAAACTGCGTTTGTTACGCTTAATTATCTCTGCAACATCTCTTGTTATTTATGTGTTTTCTATGCATAATAAAGCTTGTTATAAATAAACTGTTTTATTTAAGTGTCCTTAGAATACGGATTTTAGGGTAGACTCCCGAGCGCCGTGTTTTCATACTAACGTAATATGGGTTTTACTTTAATATTATTAAGTTTTTTTATCTATTTATATCATATCTAAAACACTAAAAGACATGTTTGTTCGTGGCTATTTGTCAACATTAGTTTAATCATTAATTGAGTTACATACAAACTGAAAAATTTTAACAATAAATTTGTAAAATGGGCGTCTGCAAACATGCATTTTAGAGTTTTAGATATGATTTATCTATATATGATAAAATAATAGATTTTATTTATATATGATAAAAATAGATAAATATTTTTTTTTTATACTACGCCCACAGCGAACGAACGTGTAGTCCACCTGATGGTAAGTGGAGTACAGCCTATGGACATCAACAATCCACACAAGCAGATTATAGATGCGTCGCTGCAGCTGAGGACTTCGGTGTTATGCCTCATGTGCCAGTAATTTCAGGGCCTGATCTCACCACCAAACCAGTACACAGTAATGGAAGCACTACTATTTGACGGCAGGTTAAAGGTGAGACGGTGGTGCTGCCGCCCTCGAGCTCATTCACAAGAGCTCTACCACCAGTTATCTTAATAATATTATTAACTACTGCCCGGCTATTTGCCATATTAATTAACTGTTAAACAATAGTTTCCTCTTAACCCTGCTGAGAATATGAAATTCGACGCTAGAGTTTATTATGTAATCATTTATTAATTTTAAGAATGAGTACAAATGATACAACTGCCTCGTTTGCCTAGTGATTAGTGTATGCGACTTCTCACCGCCATCACCCGGGTCGAGCAAAAGTTATTTCGGCTCTTTCCGTCAGGCAATTCTCGAATTGTGCCCGGTGGATTGTGATAGGTTTATATGGAACAGAAGATAACAGGTAAAATGTAGATGTTAAACACCTCTTCTTGGTAATGTTATATAATGTTCAATGATAAAACCGGCTATAGTATAGCCGGTTTTATCATTCTCTTTATCATTTTCTCCTATATGAGTATAGCCGCTATACAAATATAGGAGTTCCAGAAAAAACCTCTGATAGTGGCAACTATAGCTGAGGAACATTCAAAAGCCGAAAAGGTTGTCATACTTCGCTATATCCAAGGACTATATTATGCACAGATAATTTAACACGTTCCATCCAAAAATAGGTGACCTACAACTTATTTGTTCCACCATTGCCAAATTCGTTGCTTTATGGCAATTGGATGGCTGACAATATTCTCGATATTGCCACAACTGGTAACAAAACACACTATATTTAATTTAGTGCTTCCATTTTATGTGCAATGGAACATGCCCGTAAACAGGTCTGATGGCACGGATTTACTTTGAGACTTTTATGAGTTGAAGAAAGATATACTGGTGGATAGTTTTTCGTCTACGAAGGCGGTAAAACTGTATTGTTTGTAGGATACGTGGCGTCTGGAGTTTATGTGGATTCGAACCGACTTATGGGGGTTTAGAGACATAGTTATGTTTGTAATAAGAAACAGTTGAAATTTAGTATAAATTATGGGACCGCCAGCATTAGAACCTGCGACCTTCTGCACACCGGGCAGCCGCTTTAACCAACCAGCTACGGTCGCCTCTTGCCAGGACCCTAAATTTCTCATCTGAATGTTACGTAATTTCGTGACGTCACGTTTATCTATTTGGACCTATCTTAAGTAGGATACAAACCAATATGGCGAAGTTACATTCAGCACAAATGTTGTAAAGAATGAACGCGAACGTTATTTCTACTTCTTATTGAATATTTCATGGGTGCACGAAAGGAGCCTCCCCGAGTGACGTACACAACGATTCCCTACGTCCGGCGCACCATGGGCAATTCGCGAGTTCTCCAAAGCGAATTGGCTAATCCTTTCACCACGATGGCAAGTCAAAATAAAATTTGACTTGGCCATCGACACGACGAAGAAGAATTGAGTATTTCAACAACAACAACTGTTTCTTAGTATAATTCGCTAAGCATAGCTAAATGCTATAAAAAATAATCAATAAGAAGTTAATAGTTATGTTTGTTAATATTGCCTGATTTTCTGGGTCTATGCAGAAAGTGTCAGTTTCTTACGATGCACGGCGCAAGGAATATTTTGACGAGAAACTTTATGATTTAATCGTTTATTTTATGTGTTGTAAATAATTGATGAGATGTTAGTTGTAATATTCAAAGTGTATTGTAATAATTTATTGAAATTGTTAAAAAACAATTAATTATTAAAGAATTAGCATTGCCATACAACGTGGCAATGCTGTCAGCCTTCTGAACACGGTTCCCACAAACGAGATCGATGCGGAGGAATACTATGACGCCTAACTTAATGTATATATTAATTGCCTTTTTATTTTTACCTATGTATATATTTTCAATTTATTTAATGTAACTTTATATTTCTTTAGTGTTTTTAGTAAACTATTATGTAATTTCATTATTAATAAATAAGTAATTGTCTACAACTATGGGTGCAAATATAAATTGAAATATGTTCTTGAAATGTAAGGTAAGTTGAAAACAAGAGCATAGAACAAAGATAGATAATATTAAATATTATTATTTATATAACTCTATTATTTATATAACTATTATCTATATAACCCCGAGAAAAAATAACAAAAAGGCGTTTATTTAACAACTAAAAAAGTTACTGCGACGGGACCCAGAGGTTTCAAAATGAAGTGAAAATGGAAGATTGATTCCAAAGTGTTATGTAACTTTTAAGACACATATACAATAATAGAACTAAAAGCCTAAAAAAAAAATACATGACGTTTAGTATACATGTTTTTTATTTAATGTTAATATTTCTGTATTCAATAATTACAAGACGCCTAGATTTCTTTAGTAAAAAATATGTTTGTCTGGTTTCAAAAGTAGAATAGAATGTAAAGTGCATGATATTTCATCGAATCTAGAACACATTATGAAGTTGATCCCAATCTGACTGCTCGAACAATTTTTAATTTTGAGTTCATTCGTAAATCATGGTATTTTTCTGTTAAATTAAAATAAAGCGAAACATGCTGCCAGAAATATTCTGTTTATTTTTATATTTTTGAAATATTCCACTGTTGTTTCTCGTCAAGGCCGATTTACATTGATCCAGTTGCTGGATCCAGTACAAAAAATATAATACTATATGTTTATGGAATTTCAGCGTTGGTCGAGATAGACTACGTTTATATAATAGCAGCCCTGTATCTAATACATGTCCCACTGCTGGGCTCGGGCCTCTCCTCATGATGAGAAGGGTTAGGCCATAGTCCACCACGCTGGCCAAGTGCGGATTGGTAAACTTCACACGACTTCGAGTACTTTATAGGCACTCTCAGGCATGCAGGTTACCTCACGATGTTGTCCTTCACCGTTCACGTTTATATGTCACAAATATAACTGCCTCGATGATCTAGTGGTTAGCCTATCCTCTCACCGCGAGATCTCAAGTTTGATTCCCGGGTCGGTGTGTTATTTGTAAACTTTCCGTCAATGAACAATAGCAGCACGGAGTCGCAATTGGGCCCGGTGGATGGCGATAGGCTCACCCATGGGACCTGAATGCGCGAATTCTGGACCAGGTAAGATTTGGCCAGATAAACGCTAAGCGGGAGAAGAAATCTACTACGCAACACTATTCAAATATTAGGGCACTAACCTTTCAATGATGCGGCAGCCGTCCCCTCAGTGTTCGCGCTTCTCGTCTTCTTGTACAGCAATATAAAAAAGGATATATGTGCAGCGGGGTCGCTACTTCCGCTTCCGGAAGCGAAAGCGTAAACGACGTGCGTGTAGATGCTAGCGTGGATTTCAACTGGCGCGGCGCGGCGCGGTGGGTGCGCATGCGGTGGGGTGTGCAAGCGGCAGTGTCCGCTCGATAGGTCAATGCACACTAACAAGTGAAGTAGTGTGCGTGAAATACTAAATGATTGAATGAAGGATTCGCGCTTGGCGCGAACATTTGCCCCCGGTCTTAAAACAAAAGAATTGGTTTTAAGAAAAAATAGCGGGACAATAAAGAAAAAAAAATGATGCGATAATAAACGAATGGAGAGTGAGATAAACCAATATTGTAAGACGACCGGGGTACAAAGAAATTATGGAGTCGGTAAAGCGCATAAGCGGACGACAGGTCTTTTATAGATGCCTGTCGCCGTTTTGACAGTGGCGACCCTACAAATAGAATCACTGCCGGGGTGAGTCTCAATGACAACACCCAATGGCCAAGAGAGCGGGGGCATATTGTCACTAATGATCAAAACAATAGTTCCAATAGAAATTAGATTGGAGGGTGTGTTCCACTTTCCACGAGCTTGTAATAAGTGAAGGTACTCCAATTTCCAGCGGTTAGAAAATGATTGGATCATTTGATCCAACAAGCGGTAGCGTTTTAATAAGTGTGCAGGTTCATTAGGAACTGCACTAGAAGGTAAATGATTGAGTGGTGCAGTCATTAAGAAGTGAGACGGCGTTAAAGCAGCGGGCTCTGACGGATCCTCACTCAATAAAGTTAGCGGACGCGAATTTATGACGCTTTCAATTTGAGTCAGCACAGTCAATAGTTCCTCGTATGTCAGCAATTGCGAACCTATTGTTCGGTGCAGATGCGTTTTGAATGATTTCACCATAATTTCAACATTTCCAGAGAAATGTGGACTTCTTGGCGGGATAAAATGCCACAGTATACGGTGCTCGGATAGTTCACTCGAAATAGAATTATTATAATCATCTGAGTTTACAAGCGAATAAACTTCAGATAAAGCATTCTTAGCGCCTACGAAATTAGTCGCATTATCGGAGTACATAACTGATACGGAACCTCGGCGAGCGAGAAAGCGTTTGAAAGCGGAAAGAAATGAGCCCGTACTCAAATCTGTGACGAGTTCAATGTGAACTGTGCGCGTGACCATACAAACAAAAATACACATATAGGCTTTTATGGAACGCACTCCGCGTTTTCTATATGGGATAATGCTTAAAGGCCCTGCGTAATCCGTTGACGTAAATTTAAAAGCAGTAGCTTCGTTCACGCGGCAAGCGGGAAGATCACCCATAAGTGGGTATGATGGCTTAGGATTAGCCTTAAAGCAGAGATTACATTTATGTATAACTGATCTAACAGCGTTGCGGCATGACAAGATCCAATATCTTTGTCTTAATATAGACATTAAAGTTACCGGACCAGTATGACAATTAGAGCGATGATAATGTGAGATTATTAAATCAATTACATAATGTTTACGCGGTAATAGCATCGGATGCTGTTGATTATAAGACAAGCCTGCTTTTCGAAGTCTACCTCCAACTCGTATAATTCCGTTTTCGTCAAGAAACGGTACAAGCCTTTGAATTGCATTCGTACAGCGAGCACTTGCTTTGATATTTTTAATAATATCAGGAAAACATGATTGTTGCAGAGCTTTGAGGATTTGCAACTCAGCAAAGCTCATGTCTTCAGCGGTAAAAATATTAGAACGCGGCAATTTTTTAATAAATTTATATATAAAGGCGGTAATGCGTAAAAGTTTATTCCATGAGGAAACGCGGATTGAGAGGTCTAACAGCGGGTTAGGAGCCTCGTCAGTTATATGCGTAGCGGGCAGAGCAATAATTTTCTTAGATTCAGGCAATTCGGAATCGATTTTAGCGGGCACTATCGATTTGATAGGCCATTCACTAGGATCCTGACAAAGCCATGCGGGACCAGTGAACCATAGCGGGTGATTAACCAACTCAGCTGGCGAAAGTCCTCGAGACAGACAGTCGCTAGGGTTGTCTGTTCCAGCCACATGATAGAAGCAATTAGCAGGAACGGCGGCGGTAACCTTTGTAACTCGCGTAGCTACAAATGTTTTAAATCTATGCGGAGAAGCGGTGATCCATTGTAATGCTACCATGGAATCAGATAAACAATAGATTTTGTCAATAGAATGACGTTTACTATAAGTATCAATTACGCGGCGAACTAATTTTGCCATAAGCAGACAAGCGCAAAGTTCTAATCTAGCGATTGAGATAGTTTTTAACGGAGAAACTTTTGATTTGGCACAAATCAGGCGAATAATTGGCACTGATTCTGTCTGAGTCCGAACATAGATGGCAGATCCATAACCATGTTCTGAAGCGTCAGAAAAAGCAATTATACAAATTTTTGAGTTTAAACTAACACCGAGATGGCGCGGAAAGCGTTATTGTTGAATGCATGGCAACTCGTGAATATATTTCTGCCAAATACCTACAATTTCTGAAGGTGGGGTATCGTCCCACTGTAGTTTTAAAATGTGAAGTTTTTGTAAAATAAGTTTAGCGTAGAAAACAACCGGAGCGATAAGACCTAGTACATCATATTGGCGTGCGATTAAAGATAATATATTGCGCTTAGTTACTGGGCGGTGTTCAATGTTCACATTAAACATGAAAGTGTCACAACTAGGCGACCACTGTAAACCTAGAACTTTTAAATTCGATCCGGGCTCTTCTAAGTGGATATTGGCGACGTGTTGATCCGAAATCGGGAGAGTTTTTGTCACCTCAGGTATGTTACTAGCCCATTTGACCAGTTCAAGGCCCCCGGCCCGTAACGCTTCGCGTAGATTATCGCGGAGCTGTACTGACTCGAGCACTGAAGGCAGCGAGCAGCAAACATCATCCATGTAGGTATTGTTTTCTATAGCAGCCGCGGCGAGTGGAAAACGCTCGCGCTCGTCGGCGCAAAGTTTGCGGAGTACGCGCATTGCCAAAAATGGACTACTACGCATGCCAAAACATACGCGGTTAAATTGATAGGTATCTAACGGTAAAGCGGAATCGAATCTGTATAAAAACTTTTGGTATTTGCGGTCATTTTCATTTACCAAAATTTGCAGATACATCTGTTTGATGTCGGATGTAAACGCAACTGCATATAAGCGGAAATCTAAAAGAATGGTAAACAAGTCATTTTGTAAATTTAGTCCCGTATACAAAATGTCGTTAAGTGACAACTTTGAATCGGTAGCGGCGCTCGAATCCATAACCATCCTATATTTAGTGGTGGTTTTATCCAAGCGAGCGATTGCGTGATGAGGAATATAGTATCCTAAAGACGTGTCTACATTTCTAAGCAGCGATATATACCCTTTTTGTATATATTCCTTAATTATAGCATCATATTCCACCTTCAGGGAAGGGGAGGCTATGAGTTTGCGTTCTAAATACATAAAGCGTCTTTTTGCGGTAGTAAAAGAATGACCAAGTGATGTCTCGGGATTGCGTGAAAATGGTAACGCCACAGAATAACGTCCCGATGAATCGCGCGAAACACCATCAGTAAAAATGCGTTCATTTTCTATGTCAGCTGGACTAGAAGGCAATACGCTTGGCACTTCTTCCAGCTGCCAGAATTTTTGAATTAAATTATCCAAATGCGGTTCTTCTGTAACGGTACAGAGAGAGATATGCGGGCGGTAATTATTAGCGTAGGTATTTGAACAAGCGGTGACCGTGTAATTATGAAGCGAATTATCAACGGTCGCTATTGGTGCGGTACCTAAAACTATGAAACCAAAGATAGTTTCAAGTGCGGATGGCATACCAGGTGGCCCTGAAGCGCGCCCTGACAATAATATTTCGGAGAACAACGGAGCCCCAATAAGAAAATCTATTTCAGAAGGCGTACCGAATTTCCTATCTGCAAGCGGTAAATGTTTAACATAAGATAAGCGTGATACATTTACCTGTACGGTAGGTAAACGGTCGGTGATACGATCGAGAACAAAAGCATCTACTGAAATGAAATTGTCGTTAAATCGTGACGACAATGTCGTAGTAACTGCACCTTTTATTGGATTAGTACTACTGCCTATTCCTTTCACAACAGTATTAGGTACCTTATTGGGTTCTAATTTTAATTTTGCACAACATTTCGATGTCATGAAGTTACATTGACTAGCGGAGTCAATCAACCCACGAATAAGCACTCGACGTCCATTCGAGACCGTGGCATAAACTTCGACAGTACCCAATAAACATGTCGTATCTTCCGGGTCCACCCGTGGGTGCGTATTGCAGAGCGATATGTTTTGATTTAAAGAAGTTAAAACCTGTTTTCCATTCTCTGAGTTTTTGTGACAGAGCAATGTATGATGCTTACCATCGCACTGACGGCAATGATGAAGCGATTTACAAGCGCCACTTGTATGCGTTATACTCAGACAATTAGTGCAACATTTATTTAGTTTCACTAAGTTTAAGCGTTGCTCAACAGATAGTTTATTAAATACTGAACATTTATATAAATTATAATGATCGCTTTGTTTACACGATGGACAACTCGTCGCGAACGAAGCGGAGAATGCGTTGGTTTTTCTAGAAACCGGTTTGTTATCAACGGCGGAAGCGGTCAGAGGCGTTGAATGCCTGCTTAAAATATTACTTTGTTCACGAATATAATCGATTAATTGCGGGTAGGTTTGCGGTTTGCCACGCATGTGCATATCAAAGGCACGCGCGGTTCTAGAATCTAACTTATTTAAAGCAAGTTGCAACAGTAAAAAGTCAGTCAAATCATCTAACTTGAGAGCTTTCAAATTAGAGATAGCACTACAAAATTTATCTAAAAACAATTCAAGATTTTTATTAGTAGCTGAGTTTAATGATTTAAATTCAAACATATTGTTGAAATATGCAACCGCAAGATTATATCTATTATTATATTTATCAATAAGCGTTTGCCAAATGAGGGCATAATTTTCACTTGTGGGTACAATGCCCGAGCATGTCGCTAGCGCTGAACCTGATAATTTATTTATTAAATATTGAACGCGTTCGTGATCTGATAAATCAGGATTTTCATGGATTGTTCGCTTGAACGATTCGTAAAATATTCGCCAACTCATAGGGTTGCCATCAAACGGTTTTAATTCCAACTCTGGAAGGCGTAAATGAGATTTATGTTGCGGTAAAGTATTAGAATTGGTACATTCTAAACTTTTGACAGCGGGCGGATTAAGTTTATTATAAACGCATTTGCAACCACAATAAAGATCCTCAAACGAATTCAAACTCTGGTAATTTGTTATGTAAGCTGGGTCAATGTTCAACTCGACAACGTTTAATTTATCCACAATTTGAGTGAAATCCGAACGTATACTGTCTATGGAAATCATACCACTAAGGAACAAACTCCTCTCCGTTTCATTACTGAAAGCATTCAAAGACCTAGTGTGAATCTGCTGAATACGAGAAAATATTGCGTCACGCTTACCAATTAATGTAAGTCTTTCAATTTGCAAAGAATCAAGCGCTTTGGCATCTTCAAATGTCTCTTTGGATCTAGACATTATGAAAAGAAATTAAAATATTATTATTAATATTTTTACAAATATTGCCAATTTACGTAATGACGAAATACGCGTATTGACTGCAGCACTGCAAAATATAATTTCAATTTTTCGAACAAATTGAAATAACACCGAATTACTAAACGCTGGAATGCGGACGTTGCACACCTCTGCCAACCCTACTGGGCAAGATAAGCGTGATATTGTGTTATGTTACCAAACTGCAACGCATTTATAATGGAACCAGTTTGTAAACACTTATTATTAAACTATGAAAGGTGGAACAGAAAAAAATGATATATTTAGCGGCAAGATAACACTAAATACCTAAATATATAGTGTTGGAAGTGAATAGCGATAAAATAGATTTATAGCTATGACCTATTACCTAAATAATTTAGGTTGTTAAAAAATGCGGGGCGTTTTGCGGAGAAATAAAGCTATGATCGAATACCTAAACACGTTAGGTATAAGAAAGCGAATGCGGAAACTTATTAGATATTATCAAATACTTAAAATAAGTTAATAAGTTAAGGAGAGCGGTATTCTGGGGCCATGCGGTGACATGGACTTTGAACCCAAAATGGCGGAGCGGAAAAATGCGTATAAGCGTGAAATTTTTGCGAGAAAAAATAGGAATCGCGACTCGAAGGACCAAAAATGAATGCGCGAATTCTGGACCAGGTAAGATTTGGCCAGATAAACGCTAAGCGGGAGAAGAAATCTACTACGCAACACTATTCAAATATTAGGGCACTAACCTTTCAATGATGCGGCAGCCGTCCCCTCAGTGTTCGCGCTTCTCGTCTTCTTGTACAGCAATATAAAAAAGGATATATGTGCAGCGGGGTCGCTACTTCCGCTTCCGGAAGCGAAAGCGTAAACGACGTGCGTGTAGATGCTAGCGTGGATTTCAACTGGCGCGGCGCGGCGCGGTGGGTGCGCATGCGGTGGGGTGTGCAAGCGGCAGTGTCCGCTCGATAGGTCAATGCACACTAACAAGTGAAGTAGTGTGCGTGAAATACTAAATGATTGAATGAAGGATTCGCGCTTGAAGCGAACAGGACCTAAACATAACAGGTATAATGTGGGGTGTACAACACCGACATTTCACCCACACCCTTATGGGTAATATAGGCGTTATGTTATGTTAAATATCATAAAATTTTTAAATGCCAATCTACTAGAGATACCGGGATACCGAGATACTGGATCCAACTACTGGATTTATCAGCCTTTAGTCTAGCAGTTAGCGGACGCTTATAGTTGAGATCTCGGGTATGGAGCCCGGGTTGCGCAAAAGTGTCCCTTGAGTTTTAATTATATGAAAAGTATTCTCTTAGCAGTACGAAGTGTAAAATTGTAATAAGACAATAGCGATAGGTTATTGCCGTATCACATGACAATTAAACATAACAAATCAGGCTCCAACAAATCAGGCTTTGACTCATATCAACGCCTTTATTGCTCAGTATCCAGATATTGTTATATTTTACTCCAAATTTGAACAATTTTTAAAATCATGTGTTTCTTTTTTAAGTTCTTTTAAGTAGCATTAAGTCTAGTGATAAGTACTCTTTCATAATAATTGTATTAGTTTATTTAAGCAGTTGTGTAAATAATAAATAAATAACATGTGGAGTAATACCACCGCTCCTAATAAACACTGGGGTAAGAATTCTAAGACCAAAATTCAAAATTGACGGTAGCTTCGTTGACTCGCATACAAACTCAGTATGTATACAGTATGTGATAAATGCGTGACCAGCAATTTCTCTGCGTAATTGCAATCTACATTCTGAAGCAGCGACACGTCTGGAGGTGTCTCCGGCGCGGCTCACACTTTGGCAACTTTATTAAAGCTGAAACACACGTGGAATCAAGGAATTAATTTTCGGTTATCATAGTAATTGTTCTAAAACAAATTCAATGAATGAAACTAGGATTAATTAAGCTTAGCCGTAGATTATTAGCACCACTGTTATATTTTGCTGAACAAAATATAAGACTCCTCACAATCAGAAGCCTGTTATTTTATTATTAGCGGTAAATTACTGGTGGTAGAGCTCTTGTGAATGAGCTCGAGGGCGGCAGCACCACCGTCTCACCTTTAACCTGCCGCCAAATAGTAGTGCTTCCATTACTGTGTTCCGGTTTGGTGGTGAGATCAGGCCCTGAAATTACTGGCAAATGAGGCATAACACCGTAGTCCTCAGCTGCAGCGACGCATCTATAATCTGCTTTTGTGGATTGTTGATGTCCATGGGCTGTACTCCACTTACCATCAGGTGGACTACACGCTCGTTCGCTGTGGGCGTAGAATATAAAAAAAAAAAAAATATTAGCAATATTTTAGATTAATGACAGACTGGTACCTTAGTAGCCTTTGCCACTAAGTCCACCTTTGATACATTTTTTTTAAATTGATTTATTTAACTTTTGCACGTATAAATAATACATAGGCGGACTTATTGCCTAATGACATTCTCTAACAGTCAACCTAGGGTGGTGCAGATATAAGTATAGGTAGGTGCAGTTCAGAATCTGAACTGCACTTCAGAACATTATTCCTCTATCTGAACTTCAGATAGAGGAATAATGATTGATATTTAGATAGATATATACCTATATATACATGTCTTGTGCAAGTAGTTCAAGCTTTTGGTATATAAGTTTTTTAAGTGCAAGGGTCTGTTGTCCTACCCCTTGTACCCTAAAAGACCTTATGCAGGCCAATCAATCAGGCGTCCTAGTCGCAATCTATTGGTCTAAAGCTGTATAAACTGGCAAATATTAAACTGAATTACAATAGTTATTGACACGACTAAAGGAAGAAGTGCAAGGGAGTTAACTTTTATATTAACTGCATGATAAAATAATTATTTAAATAACATAGAAGTCGTGTATTGTAGGCTTTACGGTGGTGGGTAGACAAAATATGCATCGCCAATATTATAAATGCTTATGCGACAGATAAATGTTTACAAACAGTTTCTTTTACGTCAACATATAAAATAAAATAAAAGTGTCAGTAAAGGCTTAAAATAATTTATGGTGGGAATGGAAAAGAAACAGTTAAAAATGAAAGCAAAGGAAATGGAAAATATATTTAAAAGCGGAAGAATGAGAGCTAATTAGCGAGAAAGAAAAGTTTAAATTTGAAGTTTTCGGTTCGTGTGGTGTGGATTGCGCAATGTTCTCGAAATATCGCGTTGTTCCGTCTCGACCTTGGTGACGACGCTGATAGATCGTGCTTGCCCACGCGCATTTACCTAGACCACGTATTTAGTAGACACCGCGTTAAAGTATGTTTATTTATTTATTTAAGTATATGGAAGACTTACAGCTAAATTAACAGAATTGTAGTATAGGAATCTGGCAGCCAATAACAAGTCTTCGCTTATATAAAACTGAATAAAAACAAACGTAAAATAAAATAAATCTAAAGTTAAATTTGTAAGCACCAATATAAACACATACCACACACTAATGTACTGACCAATCACGCCTCCACTGGACCCTTAAAAAAGTCAAGACTCAAACACCTTCGCACTGTTGGCAAACTACTATTGAAAGGATCAATATCATGCTTGTGATGGACATAAGCCGAGATAGATGATAATTTAAATTTGTTTTGGATGATTGAAGTATTAGAGCCTATTCATTACAAACAAAGAAATTGGTCAATGTTATAATTATAATATTAATAAAGATACAGTTAAAGGGGATCATTATGCTCTTATTTAAAACTTTCAGAAGATGACATAAACACAAGTGCAATTTTGATTGTGTGCGGTACTTCTTCACATACGAACTTATCTATCTTAAATACTAGGAACACGTAAAGCCAAATAACTTTCAGTTAAGAGCGGAGTGTTTAAAAAACTCCTGTAAACAGAATTTACTTCCATTAAGTACTTCACTCGAATGCGGTATCCACTGGGTACTCGATATGCACTAGGGTTGAACTGATTCCATTCTCACGTAAAATAAAACACAAATTAAAACATACATTTGTTATTCTGTCAAAACGACATTGTTGTTGATTTAACTGGTAAGTAAATGCATAATATTTCGTAATTCACAATTTGTGTATTTTTTCTGTGTGAATTGTTTTTTGTTTTCAAGTTTATGAGAAGGTGAACTTTTCAGTTCATTGCCAAAATATTTCTTGTTTTGCGTTTAGACAATGTAAAAATGCTATTCTCAGAGCACATATTTTATGTTCGCTGTGACAACCCTGTAAATAGTGTTTAAATTAGTTGTAAATGTAATGGAATGGATATTTACACGACCATAAAATGTGTTTATTTGAAATGACGACCTTTGGATTAATTTGGATGAATTTGGAGCCAACCGACTAATGCAGGGATTATGCATATAAAATATTACTAATTAAAGCTCACTTTATATAAGTAACAATGGTCAAAAATACCCTATAATAGAAAATATAATTCACTAGCTCTTGTTTGAATTATTCTACTAAATATTAAGTTTATTTCTTAAATTTTACGAGTGGCAATAAATGGGACGAGAATAAATGAAGATTTTTCTAACAGTTCTAATGATCATAAATCAATGCTAAATTGATATTTATTTATATATTCATTAAAGGGTGACTGTAGCAGAAGAGAGAGCAGAACAAAATATCACGCAGAGTGTACAATAGAGTTATATAGTCTATTTTGATTTAAAATTAGTCAATTTAGAGAAAAATAATTTTTAACAAAAAAAATAGTTTCAATTTAATTATTTCCTCACTCTTGCTTCATTAGAAAAGATTATATTTTTACTCTGAAATTTTCATGTTTTTTACCTTAAAATTTTATTTTTTCAATACTCTACGTAAACAACAACTAAACAAAAATACTTAGTATCTTTTAATAAGGTTAAAAGAAAACAAATGTTTTGGAACTTATGCTATTTTATTTTAAAATTAGTAAAGTCATGTGTGTCGTATAATTTAGAGAGTAGAAATTAAAATAAGAAAAGAAACATTATATTAAATGGGATCTAAACATTAGTAGTTTACCTTGAAGTTTGTATTCATGTCTATTACAAAATCTATGTCACGTTACTCTCGTAAATATAAACTTTTAAAACTGGCTTTTAAAATAGTGACCTCAAAACTGAATTGCTAGGTCAATAACCTCGCTTAGAAAATCAAAAGTAAGCTAGACGACGCATAATTTAAAAATCAAAAAACAAAATGCTACGTTTTATGACGGTGTCAAAATAAAATTATTTCTCTGTTTTACCCACGTCACACGCTACCGCTATGTTAAATAGCCTTAAAGCCTTTCTCAAAAGTGGACTATCAAATCCAAAAATAACTGACCAAAATAGTTACATGGATAATGTGTTCTAACAAACATTTATTTTTTTTATTTTTAAAAGATTACTTGTAGTTTGCAAATGCAAATTACTAGTGTTATTCACCCTTTCAGCTAAGATTAATTCGCTTGTGATAAGAGGTAGTTCACGTCCGTGGTGTAATGATCAGGATTCGAACCTACGACTTCTCGATTGTAAGACACCTGCCTTATCCATTGCGCCACGGCCGCTTCTAATTTTTTTTTCTTTTTAAAAAACGACACCCGAAATAGGAATAACTACTCCTGTGTCGCGGGGGTGTTCACAAACATACATTTCACACACACAAAGCACACCCAAGGTCAGAACAAATCTTTGCGAATCACACAAAGATTTGTCGGAGTCGAACCCACAACACCAGCGTGTTGAAAGCGGCGAGGCGACCGCTTTAACCGCTACGCCAACCGTGCACTCGAATTATAATGAAATATTTAAATCTACTAGTCTTACATATATATTTTTAGTCAAAAATTTCTTACACAAGCGTTCTAACAATGTAAAGTCTCAACCAAAACATCGTGTAAACCAAAACTTGTACAAATTCCGTAATGCTCTCAGACTCAGCGTTTCATACAAACAAAAGTTGCTCACAAGATCTCATACATATAGAGAATCGGGTCACAATACGAAAACAGATGGACAAACACATTCTACAACGTTTGTGTCGTTATTTATATAAAGAAAATATGTATTACTAAAGGGGGTAAACTGTAAGTGAAGTGTACTACAGTTAAGGTTTGTGACACACTCGCAGCTTAAATAATCAATAAATATTTTTGCAATTGTTTGTATTTAGTTTTTTGACATGTACAATCGTTGCAATAATTTAAGTAACTCTCACATTGCATGCTGAATTGCGGCGTTGCGCTCAATATTTGTGTAAAAACAAATTTATGTAAATTATAAATGATTTAACCTCGCCATAAGTATTTAATGTTTTAATAGTGTTACTTTTCTATTTACGTCGCCTTGAAGATGTAGAATTGTTGAAGCAGATTCTTAGAAGTGGTAATGTTTTTGTGATAAAGAATAGTCACTTAGTACGGCTTGCCATTTCATTTTGATTCGACTCGAAACGTAGTTACCAACACAGAGCTTATTTTTTTGTTTGACGTTTCCATATTGACTAGTTTTGGGGGCTAGTAGGGGCAACAACGTGTGATTTAGATACAGTTGACATTTTGTTGAGACGGTGGTGTTGTCGTCACTCAATCTTGTTCACAAAAGCTCTCCCGCCTCCAGCTACCAGCTTCCAAAAAAAAGCTTCCAGTCTTAGGTGACTAAAAGCTATTTATTATATTTTATAGACAGATCTGTGTGACACGTTTAAAATAATTTCAAAGCAAACACACGCAACAAAGTAATATAGGTTATTTCAGTACTATGAACAATTGGAATGAATACAAAGTAAAACTTTGTATTTGTATTTGTCCCATTTTCATTATGGGGTTAATACCTATACTGTCTTGAAATAATGTTTTCAATTTGTAGATAAAGCACGTTTGGCAAAAGACCTATTGTAAAAATGTGGTGTTGTGTTTAAAACATAAGAAAACACTTTATTGCAGTTAGAGCGAACGTTTGTTTACTTTTTAACACGGCGCGAAACATATGTAGCGAAGACTTGTGTAGTTCACCTGATAGTTGGTTGCAAAGAACTATAGCCTCCATAGCACGGCCTGCTTCCTTGCATATTACAATTGGACTATGACATAGTTATCAACATATAAACATCAATTTCTTTTTAACCGACTTCTAAAAAAGGAGGAGGTTCTCAATTCGATTCGTATATATGTTACTTTTTTTTTTTTTTTTTTATGTTTGTTCACGGATATCTCCGTCGTTTATGAACTGATTTTGATGATTCTTTTTTTGTTGGACAGGAGATGATTCCAAAGGGGTCCCATTGTCAGCATGTCGTGATCTGATGATGGGATCTTAGAGAAATCGAGGGCAACCCTCAAATTTTATAGGCACATGTAATGTTTTTAGTGTGTTTTTCAAAGCTACACTAGTATTTACGTATTTTTATGTGGATGAGCTGATGATGGAAGGTCAACTCCTCAATGGTTAGGAGTTAAAGGATAATTCTTTCACTACTGTACACATATTCAGACTGCTAGTTATGATGTCAAGTGAGCTGTTGGAACGGAGATTTTTCAAAGGTGGTCCCATTGTCAGCATGTCATGATCTGATGATGGGATCCCAGAGAAATTGGGGGCAACCCTCATATTTTATTAATCGAGGCTACACAAGGATTTACGCTTGGTCGCAATAATTTTATGTGGTTGAGCTGATGATGGAAGGTCAACTCCTCAATAGTTAGGAGTTAAAGGATAATTCTTTCACTACTGTACGCATATTAATTCCTACCGCTAGTTATTGTGTCAAATGAGCTGATGATGGAAGGTCGTGACCCTCAATAGTCAGGAGAAAGGATTAAATTCTTGTTTATTATTAATAAGTTTTCCGTTTTCAGTAACCGTCGTCTCCTCATTCGAGAAACATTCTTGCTCGGTCTACCCATCACTTAAAATCGTAAAATAAAATAATTTTTAACAAAAAAAAAACCGACTTCAAAAAGTAGGTAAACTAAAAAGCAAAAAATAAATTTACTTCGCACAAAATAATACGTTTTTTCATTTAGTTAAATAGAAATTATTAAATAATTATTTTATAATTCTGAAGTCGGTGCCAAGTAAACAATTAATAACTCTGTATAGATAATATCAATCGTTCTAACAACTTTTTTCTGACTGAATATTAGTTATATTTCTGTGGTAAGTACTAATACTGGGCGACCGCGCACTGTAATTTGATATTGTGGAAAGGTTGTTTTTACTTGGCACCGACTTCAGAATTATAAAATAATTATTTAATAATTTCTATTTAACTAAATGAAAAAACGTATTATTTTGTGCGAAGTAAATTTATTTTTTGCTTTTTAGTTTACCTACTTTTTGAAGTCGGTTTTTTTTTTGTTAAAAATTATTTTGTGTTCTGACGTTTCAATGTTGATAAACTAAGTCAAAGTTAGCAAGCTGTGGTAAGGTGGTGGAACATGGATATTTTATATTTATGAATTATAATTTTGGAACAAAAATAATTTATAAGTGTCAACTATCCATAAAGAAGATTGCATTTATGCTTTACTACATACAACTACGATGCTAATAATAAAACTCGGCTATTATTGTACCGATAGTCGTATCCGTAAACGGACTGATAGCAAAGAGTCTCGACAAACATCTAAAGAGACTCGCGTTGGGTGGCTGGATCAAGGGTCTGATGCAGAAGGCGGTACTACTGGACACGGCACGCATTGTGAGGAGGTTCCTCTCTATGGAGCCCTAACCATCGGTAGTTTGGTCCCTGTATCCGATGCCGGTGGGGTACTATTTTTTATATTTTTAAATATTTTTTAGTACTTATATTTAAAAATGTAGAATTTTATACTTTTATATTTTTAAATGTACTTTACTTTTATAATTTATATTTAAACATATAAAAAATGAGAAAAAAGATTAAATGAGTGAAAAATAATTGTTTATTAGTAATGTCACAGACTAACCTAATTGCTTCCCTTGAACTCAGTCTCAGAAGCTTTACAAACAAGAATATCTCATTTTGTGAATATTATACCACCCCTTATTGTGCACGAGCTTGAGGGTGGCAGCACTACCATCTCACTTTTAACCTGCTGCAAAATAGTAGTGCTTCCACTACTGAGTTTGGTGGTGAGATTTGACCCTAAAATTCGAGCACATGAAGTAGTTGTTCCGTAGTCTCAGTTGAAGCGACGCATTTGTCTTTGCGCTGCACTAATCATCAAGTGGATTACACGTCCGTACGCTATATACGTATTATAAAGAAAAGAAATCACATTAAACAAATGTATTCACCAAGATCTGGTTAACATTGAACAGAAGAGATGAAACAGTTGGTATTTGTGGATTTGTTATTGCAACCACCGACATTCAGCGTTCGTGAAATATTCATTTTATTGTTATACGACATCCCGTTTAAAATATTTAATAAAGACTCGAATAAACAGAATGTTTGTGCTCACGTGTTTTCATAACTTTCAAGATATTTTATCATATTTTAAATCGGTACAGTATAAACTTATGTCTATGGTTTGTAGGTTTGACAATATGTGAAGGTTATTTCATATATTATTTTGTTGTATAGGCCGCGCCATTAAAATATGCAGTACCTCTAGGATGAATAGACAAAATATTTCTCATCCTATTAGACAGCTGTCAATAGCTTAAGAGACATACCACGCGAGTGGAGCCAGGTAAGTAGCTAGTGTGTGTGTGTGTGTGTGTGTGGTTGTAATAAGAAGGATTTGTAGCCAATGTCTGCACTATTATACCAAACATACTCTCAGTGTCAATTTAGATTTATAATCGTTTTTTAAACAGTCTGATATTCTAGGGATTCTATTCAGTCTATTATACAGTAAGCAGCTGCGAAAGTCAAAGAATCTTTGCGCAAAAGTCGTATTAACTGTAGGGTTTGCCCATACTGTGATAAGCAGAACCAATGCTTCTTTAGCCATCATCAATTTTTCTTACTACGGTTATGTTTGATAACTTTGAAATTATTGAAACAAGCGGTATCAATATTAATATATGTAGCAAAACATCATTTTTTTTAATTCTCATATGCCACTTACCAATAAGGTGGACTGCAACCCCTTTCATTGAATAAATGTAAATTATTACACTGCTCATCTATATTTTGGGTGACTAAAATATACCAAGAGTATGATCGCAGTATGAACATTTGCTACGACGTTTGTTTCGAAAGGTCTACGGGTCTACACCACTACGAGCTACGGCGTAGTAGCATGAAGTATTAAGTTACCAGTTTGGAACACGTCGTCAATCAACAACGCAGATTAACATTACCTTTGGCCGTGTACTCATATCAATTTAGACATTCGAAGTTACCTAAATTCCCACCAAGCTGAAAATCGGTAAGATTGTTTAAAATATCATTAAAAACAAAATTTGAAAGTTCCCCATCTTTCCCCTGTAAGGAAAAATATTTATTCAAGGTCAAAGGTAAAAAAATGAGTTTTTCGCGATTTTCAGCAAAAGGTAAGTTTTATCATAAAAATATCTAACAAAAATTGTAGATCATAAAATTATCTACAAATAATTAATTAATACTTTTTTCTACGAGCCACCCATACAAATTTTACAACTTATTGAATCGTTATATCTCAAAAACGGTGGTTCGTAGAAAAAAAGTATGTAACTTTACTCTTATTTTTTGGTCTAATTTGACCGGACTATTGTTAATTTGCTTGAATGATCATTATAGTTCTTGCATTTTATGATGCCAGTTCGACTGACAGTTGGCTTTGTCGTTGAAATGTGTGTAATATTAGCCATTAGAGCACACAGAACTGCCTCGTATACGCCTCTCACCGCTCTCTTGGATTCGATTCCCGAGTCGGGGATAGTGTTATTTGTGAGCTTTTAGTTGGCATTGTGCCCGTTGGATGGCGATAGGCTCACTCCCTATCCCATGAGACCTAAACATAACAGGTGAAATGTGAGTGTTGTAAAACTTCTGCCAAACCTTTCTGGGTATTATTTTTTATTTTATTTTATTTATTAGGGATAAACAAACAGTTACAACATTAAGAGTAAATTCAAAAATTTGACAAATTAAACAGTGATTAAATGTGCACTCACAACGTTATCCACAAAATATAAGTGAAAAATTGGTGACATTTTTGCAACTTAAAATTAAATAATAAGAAGTAAAGAAATGCTAACAATAGGCACAGAATGGGAATTATGGGCGGTAGGACAGACAGTAGTTTCCATATTTTCGTATTAAATATCTTTACGATAATGTTATTATTACGATCACGGGACGCGGATCACGGATTTATGTAACAACCATTCAAACATTATAATGCAGTAATAAATGACGAAAATAATAGTTTTATTACCAATTAATGTAACAGCTGGCTGTAATATAATTGATCGCGTAAAACATAAATAACATTGAGATTTAATAATCAAGTCATATGATGCTGGTTGTAAACAAGCTATTTATGACATAATTATAAAATTTCGACATATTTTTTTTTAACCTTCATATACAGATTCACGACAGGCATTCTCTGCCAGTCTACCTTTGGGTGATGCAGAGATTAACAAGGCAGGTGTTGCAGTTATAAAATATAGCGTTATGATTTGAAATGAAAGGTAATAAAAATCAATACAATTAATGAAAATATGTGCATAATACCTACATAACAAAATACTCGGCCGGGTCTAGAAAATTGGGTGGTGCGGGCAGCCTAACCTTCCTAATATTTCGCTTCTAAATTTAGCGGGGTTTTGGTCCGTTGAGGTCGTCTCTCTCAGGAAGCTTTTGCGACTTTTGAGGCGGACTGAAGGTAAAAAATGGTCGTGGAGCGGATGACGACTATCACTCTCTTGCTTCCATTTTTCTATAGAGCATGAAATTACACAACGAGCAAACGGTACGGATAGACAAAAGACATATATTCTCAAAATGACCTTATTTTATAAGGGTCTACGTGACATATGATTGATTTTGATAATTTAACATCTGAGCGGTGACCGAACACTTCCGTCGTATTTGAGGGTATTGCATTTCACAAGAATAATGATCGGCTGATCGGATTCAAATAATGATCGTTTGAGAACGAACAGCTGAAGATATCGTCAATATTGTTTTGTGATTGAGTTTTTTGTAATACATACTAACGTAACCTGTATTGCATGGTTCTATTCTCATGAAATAAACAACATAACATATCATAACATCACGCCTATATTATCCAGAAGGGTGTGGCAGAGGTGTACAAAACCCACTTTTCACCTTTTATATTTAGGTAGGGTTGAGCCTATCGCCATCCACCGGGAAAAAATACAACTCCGTGCTACTATTGTGAATTTCCTGTTTAGTTCACAAATAACACTTTGTCCGACCCGGGAATCGAACTCGAGACATCGCAGTGGCGCATAGGCTTACCACTAGACCATCGAGATAATTGCAAACAAATAAACTGCAATTTTATTATATTAATAAACGCGAGCATGGAATTTAACAGAAGATATTTATTATGCCCACATATCTCAAACTTCGGTTACAAGATAAATAGATGAAATCTGGACAAAGAAGGATGATAAACTATGTAAATATGTTTCTAGTTTTGTTAACAAAGAGCGACAGTAAACTGCTGCTTGTGGGTCAGTATATTTGTCTGCTATTTTCATGCAAACAAACGGAATAAGCTGCTGCCGGCATTATAGGACTCTTTTAGCACTTGAATTGTTTTACTTAAAGTATACTATACAACTGAATTGGATTCATGACAGATTAACTGGACACTGCCAGGCGCAGATAGGGATAAGTGGAAAAAGGGTGGAGTGGCGTAACTATACCATCGGGGGCCCGTGGCAAAAATATTGGGTGGGCCCTAGTAAAAATCATTACGTTTATTGCGCTTACCAAAGATTCAAGGAACGCACAAATTTTTCACCAGATTTTTAGAAAGAAAAATAATCTTACGCGATTTACTGGAAATTGCAAGCTCGATCGCGCTTCTTTAGTACCGTGAAAAAAATGCAACCAATGAATGCATTTTCTGATAAATTGTGTTCAGTTATTTTCGAGGAGATGCCACATCTTGGGCCCCTAGGTCCGGGGGCCCGTGGCATTTTGCCACCCCTGCCACCCTATAGTTACGCCACTGCCTGCAGTGCGCCATTGTAGGCTCGCAATAATAATAATAATGTTAATGGACTGATAGCAAAGAGCGTTGACCAACACCTTAAGAGGCTCGCGTTAGGAGGCTGGACCAAGAACCAGATCCAAAAGGCGGTCCTTTTGGACACGGCACGCATCGTGAGGAGGTTCCTCTCTCTGAAGCCCTAACCATCGGCAGCTTGGTCGCTGCACCTGATGTCAGAGGGACACTGTTTTTTATATTTTTAAAATAATGTTTTTTTGTATTTTGATAAATCATATTTAAAAATATATAAAATAAGTTAAGAAATAAATAAAGATAAATAATAATATAATACTATACAACTACGCCAAATTCTAAAATTATTTCCATCCTAAGGTTGCCTGGCAGAAATCAGTATTAGTGATCCTTATTATTATTTATCTTTATTTATTTCCATACTGTCCCACATATACATATACTGACCCACAAGCAGCAGTTTACTGTCGCTCTTTGTTAACAAAACTACAAACATGTTTACATAATTTATCATCCTTCTTTGTCCAGATTTCATCTATTTATCTTGTAACCAGCGAAGTTTGAGATATGTGGGCATAATAAATATCTTCTGTTAAATTCCATGCTCGCGTTTATTAATATAATAAAATTGCAGTTTGTTTGTTTGCAATCCCCTCGATGGTCTAGTGGTTAGCGTATGCGCCTCTCACCGCGAGGTCTTGGGTTCGATGCCCGGTTCGGGCAAAGTGTTATTTGTGAACTTTCTGTCGGGAAATTCGCAATAGCAGCACGGAGTTAGAATTGTGCCCGGTGGATGGCGATAGATTCACCCTCTATCCCATGGGACCTAAACATAACAGGTGATTTAGGGTGTTGTACACCTCTGCCAAACCCTTCTGGGTAAAATAGGTATGATATGATATAATGGTATAACTAAATTTTAAGTTTTATGTAACAGTTAGTTACTGAATTGGCCTATCAACGTAGATATTCCAAATTGCAGAATGAAACATTCACTGAACGTTTCATTTTATTCAACAATTGTCATTGTTGAATAAATATTGTTAAACCAAAACGATGTCCACATTGCAGGTATAAAGTAGCTGAAATAGCATTGTCAGTTGCAAAACAACATTTAACATGTTGTTAGTTTTTGTAAAGCACCGAGTTGAATTTATTTTATTGTTTATTTGAAACGAATTGATGTTTACAAAGCCTTTGATATAGATAGCAGGACAGCGTCATTAAAACAAATGTTTATGTAACTTAACATCTAATTTTTTTTTGTTTTACCATGCTGCCAATGTAACACAACTTAGTCTGATTTTTAATAAGATAATATTTTTGTGAACAAAGTACTGTTATTGTTAATTTTAATGATATTACAGACAATTTCAGGCAAAGGTGGGTAAAAAGCGCCTACATGTAGAATTAAAAAAAATATATAAAAAACAATAATAGAGTTCTCAAATGTATTAGAAATACTGTGTGTAGTAAATTGAATGAAGCGTATTCGCAAATCTGTCGCAATCGGTTACTACCACGCTTTGGATTGCCGGCGAACGCCAACGAACGATCGAAGGCA
This sequence comes from Hypena proboscidalis, assembly GCA_905147285.1. Taxonomy (NCBI): domain Eukaryota; kingdom Metazoa; phylum Arthropoda; class Insecta; order Lepidoptera; family Erebidae; genus Hypena; species Hypena proboscidalis. The sequence continues at coordinate 9,077,501 of LR990147.1, forward strand.
TCCGTTAAGCCGTCCAAAGTTCTCCAAGCAGGAACCATCGAACATCCTCCTTTGGCCTTCGTAACTAGGTGTGATCCCGGCATTAAAGAGAGTACACAAATTGGTACAAACACATTGGCTTTTGGGCTATAATATGAAAAATAAACGATCAAAACACATGACATGAGATTTTACTTCATCACGTCTACAATCTAATTTTGGCCTATAATCTGAGAATAGCATGCTAGACTTTACGCAAACGCCAGAAGATCATTTAGGGATTATATTATATTAGTATGTCAGAGATGGACGGCAACACATGCACTTGTCGTCTGCCAAGGATTAGAACATTAATGCTGATACTTCAAAATTACCTTTAAGATATGTTATAGTATGCACAACTTGCTTGTGTGAGTGAGTGTATGTATTTGGCCTTGTCATTGGGACCATTGGATTGTGTTATTGCTTCTGGCGTTCTATCTGATGTAAAAAATAGAACTTGCCTGCCTCGTGGTCTAGCAAGGAGGGAGTGAAGTCTACCAATCCGCACTTGGCGTGTTGGAGTATGGCCTAACCCTTACCATCATGAGAAGAGGCCCGAGCCCAGCAGAGGGACATGTATTATATACAACGCTGCTATTATAATATCTCAGCGAGTGCAACATGATTAAGGAGAGAATATTGGCAGTTATGGAGATGGTACATTAATGCATTAACGGTTTAATGTACATTATGATTAGGTACGGATATCTATGTGTGTAATTGATTGAATAACAATTGTATGCCTTACCGGCTGGGTTAATCGAGTTACGTGCGTGGGCAAGCAGAGTATCATTATGAATAAAATACTTCAAACCATTTATTTATCATTTGCCATATGCGAAACAAAAACATAACATATGGTTTTTAAACTTTCGCGATTTGAGAACATTTTACAAAAATTAGACAATGGTCTAAATCGCGTAATTATTATAAAGGTAAATAAATACCTATGCTCGACGTTTCGAAATGATTTACATCATTAGTGGTTCATTAATTTCACCAGTCGGCTCGTGACCATAAATGATGCTAGTCATTTCGAAACATCGAGTATATGTTTACCTTTATAATAATTACGCGATTTAGACCCGTTGTCTTATTTTTGAAAACATAACATTACAAAAATTTTGTTGACTTGATTATGCTTTCAGACAGTGCTTCTTAGTCGTTAATATTCTTCCATAATAATGTCTCGAGACGAAACAAAACTTATAACTACAATGTAAGCCACTGGAGCGTAAAACAAGTCCAAACAGTAATTGTTTATTTACGTAGCTTAACGCTCACGTACTCAAAATATACCAACGCCTGCCAAATTTTATTGACATTGTCAACTAAAATAATTATTTGAAATAGTATGCTGAAACCCCAGCTACACATTGGCACCAATATATCCAAACTCCATGCCAAGCCTCGACAACGTTGGTATGCTGTTTACTTTTAAAAACTGATATAATAGCGAATTACGAACTTTGGAGTCTAAGTAAATTTTCATTATTATTTCTTTTATCTACGTTTTTTTTGCCATCCAGACGCAGTTCAATTTGGAACGTTATTTTATGGTGAAATTTAACCATGGCAATAAGACGTCATGGTATAATACCAGCTTCGCATGTTGGCATTACTGTGTTGGTTCCAATGTGTTTTGTTTTCCTTTATATAAAAAACGCTCACTAGTAATTTTCAAATACAAGTTACTAGTACTCTTGTTAACTCCCTCCAGCTAAGCTTAATTCTCTTGTGTTAGAAGAAAGTTCATGTCCGTGGTTTAATGACCAGATTCGAACTCACGACCTCTCGATCGCAAGTCGAATGCCTTGTCCATTGCGCCACGACCGCTTCAAGACTTATACGACGTATGTAGCGAACGGGCATATAGTCCACCTGATGGTAAGTGGTAAATACAGCCCAAAGATCCAATTCCCAATTAAGTAAATAGTAGATCTGTCTTTTCATCTAAAGATGCGTGCTATGCCGCATGTGCCTATTTTATGGACTGATCTCACTACCCACCCGGCACATAGTAATGCAAGCATTACTATTTAACGGTAGGTTACAAGTTGCTTCCGTTCAGTACAGGCAGCCTAAAGTTTGACAGTCACGAGTGAGAAGTTAGAATAGTTCCGTTACCTAGAACCGCCAAAGTACCAACATGCATTGCCTAAGTTTGGTGAGGCAAGAGATGGTGATTTCTAAACTCAAGGTTAGGAGATTGACAGACGGAGTAGCAGTTGAAATTCTAAGAATTCATTTCATCTACATGCTTACGTGTATACATCAACTTATCAATCAAGATCAATGCATGCATTGATTTGCGTGCACGATTGGCGCCTAGCCGCTTTTAACTGCGCTGGTGTTGTGAGTTCGATCCCCACACGGGGAGGGCATCCTCTGCGATTTGATGAGAAAAGCCTTCAAATTAATCGAAAGATGGTGCTCGGTACATGAACTCTCGGTTAATCCAACCAAAACAGAACTCATCCTTTTCACTAACAGAAGAATACCTGGTCCACACAGGCTACCGAGACTCTTCAATACCGAACTTAAGCTCAAAGAGGAAGTCAAGTATTTGGGAGTAATACTAGACAGCAAATTACTCTGGAATAAGCACCTCGAGCACAAAATAAACAAAAGCACGATTGCTTTTTACCAATGCAAGAAAATGATAGGCATAAACTGGGGACCATCGCCAAAAATTACGTTATGGCTGTACACAGCCGTAATAAGACCGATGCTGACCTACGGTGCTCTAGTATGGTGGCCTAGGACAATCCTAGCAACCGCTATATCAAAACTAAGAAGCTTCCAAAGGCTAGCATGTGCATCCATCTGCGGCTGTATGAAAACAACCCCCACGACAGCGATCGAGATGGCCCTACAAATATTACCCCTAGACCTCTACATACAGCAAGAAGCAGCAATAGCTGCTGTTCGGCTCATGCACCTAGGTCTATGGGGAAAAAACCACACGAGTCCACACACGAACATCTTGAACCAGGCAATCGAGTTACAACCACTCATTGCTGCTCCATGTGATAGGACTCTTCCTGTATACAACTTCAACAAAAATTACAACATAGAATTAATTGAGGAGGCAAAGGATCAGTCAGGAGCCACCGAAGTACGCGTATACACAGATGGTTCCAAAACGGATAGTGGTTTAGGAGCTGGCGTACACTCCTTTGACCTCTGTTAAATATTAAAATACTAATGAATATTATACATCTTTTATTGAAATAATTATTTTACAGAATGACGTATCAAAAGTAAACAACGGTTACTAGGAAACCGTCATAGACTAAGTATGTGACACGTCTCCCTCGTCATTCCTTAGAATTAAGGAAGCCGAAAGTATCTGGTCTAGATGCCGGACCCACCGGAGTCCGCTGTCGGTGTACACTTTATAATGTAACTTGCCAATCCGGTGTAATACAGTACCGAATTCCCACTTCTTTCCGGATATGGAATAATTCCTGACCTGAACTCTATCTCCGGGTCTATACTCTCGAAGTCTTGCAGGAACTTCCAAAGATGGAACTTTTGCTTTAGAGAGAGTCCGAGTCATCGCATGTAATTTAGTTCTTATTTCTCTTCCGAACATTAGATTGTACGGGCTAATGCCCGAGGGACCAGGTGTAGATCTGAGGACTGCTTTAGTTTTCGTAATATTATCCAATAAGCAGTCTCTCTCCCCAGCTAATTTATGTAAAACACGTTTAACCGTTTGCACATAACGTTCAGCCTGTCCATTCGTAGCGGGATGAAAAGGAGCTATAGTTTTGTGTATTATGTTGTAGTTTGTTAAAAAGTCTTTGAATTCATTGGATACGAATTGTCTGCCGTTATCAGACACGATGGTGTAGGGTGATCCAAATGTAGAAAATATGTCTTTCAGTTTCTTGATCACAAATGAGCTTGTAGTTGTTTTAGTTGGAATTATTTCTACCCATTTAGTAAAGGCATCAACTACAATGAATAATTGATATCCAGCAATAGGTCCTGCGAAATCTATGTGTATTCTTTGCCAGGGTCCTGTCGGGTCTTCCCAATGGTGCAATGGTGTCTTTGGAGGTTCATTCTGTTCTAATCGACAAATTCGACAAGATTTTACTTTCTTTTCAATATCTTGGTCGATATTCTTCCAGTACACAAAACTTCTAGCAATTAATTTCATTTTAAGAATTCCAATATGACCCTCGTGTAGTTCGTTTAATACTTCTTCACGCAAATTATGTGGAATCATGACTCTTGCACCTTTCAGGATACAATCGTTTTGAAGACTTAATTCGGAATCTTTATAACCGTATTGTTTAACCGGTTTGCCTAGCTTAAGCGCTTGTATTATACTATGCAATTCAGGATCATCTCTTGTTTCATTGGCAATCTTAACTGGTGTTATGTTTAAGGTATTAATTTGCCTGAGTTGGAATATGCAATGTTGGTCAATACATTTGTCGTTAACTTTTTCAACTGGAAAACGTGAAAGGTAGTCGGCATTTGAATGTTCTGTGGTATTTCTGTATTCAATTTTATAATCAAAACCGGAGAGAAAATGTGCGTAATGGAAAAGTCTCATAGCGCTCAAAGTTGGTAAAGTTTTCTGTGGATGAAATATAGAAGTAAGTGGTTTGTGGTCTGTTATTAACGTAAACTTCCGGCCGTAACAGTAATGAAAGAACTTTTTAAGTCCCCAGTAAATTGCAGTAGCTTCTTTGTCGATTTGGCTGTAGTTCTTTTCACTGCTTGTTAGTGATCTTGAAGCAAAAGCTATAGGACGTTCTTTTCCATCAGGAAGTCTGTGGCTTATTACAGCACCAAGACCTGTAGGGGATGCGTCTGTTGCTAGAATTAGTGGCATATTAGGATCAAAATGTATGAGAACTCTTTCACTAAGGATCTCCTTTTTAATATTTTCGAGGCTATTTTCACATGCAGTGGACCATAAAAACTTTTTCCCCTTTTTGAGAAGTTCATTGAGTGGGCTTGTCAATGAAGCCAGGTGTGGAATAAATTTGTTGTAGTAATTTGCCATACCAAGTAATGTACGTAATTCGTTAACATTTTCTGGGCGTTTTGCGTTTGAGATGGCCTTAATCTTATCAATGTTCTTATGTAAACCATCTTTGTCGATCGTGTAACCGAGGTAATTGATGCTTCTTTTAAAGAATTGACATTTTTCCTTATTGACTCTTAGGTTAGATTCCTTGAGCTTTTGTAGTACCTGTTTCAGTCTTTTAAGTAATTGATCCTCTGTATTACCCTGGATGATGATGTCGTCGAAAAAACATTTTACACTATCGAGGTCTTGTAGTAATTGGTCCATAAATTTTTGCCAAATACTTGGGGCGACTTTCACCCCGAACATAAGTCGATTAACTTTGTATGTACCTTTATGTGTACTTAAAGTTTGCAAAAAGGCACTTTCTTCATCCATTACTAAATTTAAGTAGGCTTGTGTTATATCTAACGTACAGAAAATTTGTCCTCCCGTCATCTCTGCAAGAATATCCTCGACTATCGGTATTGGATATTTTTCATCTTTAATTACCTTGTTCAAAGTAACCTTGTAATCAGCACAGAGTCTTATGCTTCCGTTTGGTTTTACAATCGGTACCACTGGTGTTCCCCAATCAGAATGATCAACTTTTGTAATGACACCTTGTTTTACAAGTCGGTCAATTTCTTCATCAACTTTGGCCTTTAATGCGTATGGTATTCGGCGTGGTTTAATGAAAATTGGACGAGCGTTTTCTTGAAGCGATAAATGACCTCTGATTCTTGGTATTTCACCTAGGTTTGAATCAAATACAGATGATGCATATTCGTTCAGTAGTTGGTCAAGCTTATTTCCATTGTCGTAGGTCAAAGTTCTTATATCGGCCAGATTGATATTAAGTTCTTTCATCCAGCTTCTCCCCAAAATTGGGTCAACATTTTTATCAATTATGTATAATTTTCCGTAGAGTAATCTATTATTGTATTTGTATTTAACGTAAGTTACTCCAACAGCTTTGAAAATTTCGCCTGTGTATGTTCTTAATGTAATGTTTGTGTCAAAAATCTTCTTATTTATTTGTAATTTTTTATAGTCTTTCAGTGACATTGTAGATAGAGCAGCACCCGTATCAAATTCCATGCTGACTCTCTTATCTTCGATATCTATTGTAATCATGAACTTGTCTGTGACTTCGCTCTTAATTATGTTTATGTTTGCGGTATCGTCAGCCATGTATTCAGTAATGTAGTTCTCTGATAAGTCATCTAATTGATTTGTGGTGATTTTTCTTTGTAAGCATACTCGAGCTAAGTGTCCTTGTTTTTGGCACTTTTGGCATGTACTCTTAATGGCTCCACATTTGTTAGCTCTGTGGTCATCTTTGCCACAACGAAAACATTTTCCATTAAGGTCGTGTATTGTAATTGGTAGTCTACTTTTAGGTGAATTAGGTGATTTCTTGTAAACTTTTGACACCTTATTTACTTGATCTTCATAATTTAACGCATTGTGTGTGACCAACGAAATGGTTGCATTTTCTGATTTACCCATTTCTATGGATGTTGCCATGCGAAGCAAGTCAGAAAATTGTATAACCTCCTTCTCTTGTAAAATTTTTGTACGTACATCTCCGTCTTTTAGTCCTCTGATAAATTGAAGGGACAGGAAAGCATCTAAGGAAGATTTTTTACAATGTGAGCACATAAATGCACAGTTTGAGGCTAGTCTTCTTAATTCGGATGCATATGTTGTTACTGTTTCATTTGAATTTTGTAGGCGAGAAATGAATCTGTGTTGTGATGCCCATATGCTCGGTTTCGGATCTAAAAAGTTGTCTAATAAGTTTGTTAGTTCTTCGAAATTCTTATTGATTGGATCTTCTGGAGAGCATAGATCATTCATTCTTTGATGTAATTCTGGAGGAATAGTTGTAAGAAGCGTGTAAACTTTTATTTTTGGATCCTCTATATTATGCAGCATAAAGAATGTTGAAAGTCGTTTTGTGAAATTGCTGAATGTTTCCGTTTCGTGAAAAGGTTGAAAATTTATCTTGGGTGGCCTTCCATGGTCTTTATGTAGGTTAGGTGTTGAACTGATCGTGTACGTTTCAGATTGGGATGACTGCAGTTGTTTTTGCAGCATTAACATTTTGCCACGTAATTTTGTGTATAGCTCCATGATTTCATACCTGTATTCTGATTCTGTATTTATATCCTCATCTTCAACCAGTTCGTCTATTTGGTTTTGTACGTTTGTCAAATTGTTGTAAATTGAATCGACTGACCCCAGCCGTGATTGTAGTTCCTCGTAAGTTGTATTTGTAAATGTAGTATCTTCTTGTGTAAATGTATTTAAACTTCTTGTAAGCACACCCCGTAGGGTGGCGCGTGTTCGCTTTAGTTTTTTAACTTCCGCCATCGTCGCCAATGTTAAATATTAAAATACTAATGAATATTATACATCTTTTATTGAAATAATTATTTTACAGAATGACGTATCAAAAGTAAACAACGGTTACTAGGAAACCGTCATAGACTAAGTATGTGACAACCTCAATATAAACATCCACATTCCGCTGGGTAATCACAGCTCAATATTTCAATGTGAATGTGTTGCACTAGCACTCGCCGCAAAAGCCATTCACAAACGGCAAGTGGAGGGTATAGGCATCAGACTCATTTCTGATAGCGCAGCAGTTCTCAAAGCTCTTCTTAACAATAAAACCAACAACAAACTAATCATAGAATGTCACGATGCCCTAGAAAAAATTTGCTCCAGGAATCAGGTCACCCTGCAATGGATCAAAGGGCACAGTGGATCTCTTGGTAACGACATTGCAGACGAACTAGCGAGAAGGGGTTCAGATACGACAGTACAAGGCCCGCAACCTCTTCTTCCAATCCCCTTCACGCAATACCGGACCTGGATCCGCCAAAGATCGATAGAGACCCAAAACCAACGATGGTCAGAAATCGCTGAGTGTCGGCAAGCCAAACTTGCAATACCGCAAGCGAATCATCGACTCACAAAAAACCTTCTAAGACTAAACAGAACAAATCTAAAAATAATGATAGGGTCAATAACGGGTCACTGTCCCTTGAACAAACACCTATACACCATAAAAATCACTGACAGTCCTCTCTGTCGAGGATGTCTTGACGCCGAAGAAACGGTCTCCCACGTAGTCCTGGAATGTAGGGCCGTTGCTTCTCAACGGGAACAAATCCTCGGAACAGTGAGGTCACTCCGCGAAGCCTGTGAAGTCCCCAGGAAACTTCTGAGCTTCTGGGCGGAGTTAGGCTGGCTATGTTAGCCAGGACTCTCCACGCACAATGGACCAAATGAGAGTCTAAGTGCGGAAAAATGAGTCCACTTTCCATTCCATTCCATTCCCCACACGGGGCAAATCTTTATGTGATCCGCAATGATTTGTTCTGAATTTGGATGAACAGAAAAAACATGCATCTAGTTTCGTAATGCAACTAAAGCTGATCAGCTCATGGACCAGTCTACAAAACGTTATTATGTTCTAAAATCTCCACCTAATCGGAATACAGTAAAGTTGTGCAAGTACTATTATTTGGTGGCAGGTTAAAGGTGAGATAGTGTATATCTTCGTTATGGAAAATATATAATTCATTTGTTTAAATTTTATACAATACAACACAATTCAATCATTATACGTTTAGGATATTCATACCAAAACAGTTTAAAGTTAATTGCTCCACACAAATTGGTATAACTGCCCAAATGTAAATGGTTCGTAAAACAGCATACAGATGCTTGATGATAGCCATCAACAAAATGCTACTATCCAACAAAATATAACAGTTGATTGATCACTAACATTCGTTAAATGGCGGACTTCCAATATGTTACTCCTCTTACATCATTGGACGCGTGACAATGTTTTTTGAGCAAAATATAAATAAAAATGTTTTGGTTTTGAATAGACGTCATAAACTCAAAGAAATTCTGAATATCTCTTTGTAACTGTCTACTCGTAATACCTTTTACAACATAACATTACGCCTATATTACCCAGAAGGGTAGTGTAGAGGTATATAGCACCCACACCCAAGGTTAAGTTCCTATGTGAGCTTCAGGGGTGTGGTTTGTAAAAGTTGTGTACGAAAGCTGATATAATCAGCTAACATTAAGTCAAAAACTTAACATAAAGCTTCTGAATTTAACAATGCTTATTGAACCACGAAGTGTGCTCAGGTTTTATGCATGTACGAGTACACCATCATCTCATGTTCTCGTAAATGGTAATAAGTCATAGTAACGCATGAGTGAATTGTAGTATTGTTAGTTCATGTTACCTGCGCTGCCGCGATGCGTTTAGGTCTTTATTGACATAAACCCCTTGAAAGAAGAACACTGCGTTCTTCATTAAGGCCTTAACCCAGGTGGCCAAAGAGAAGTCTACGATCACAAAATTATTGCTACTAGAAAAATGTCCTACTAAAGTTGAATAATAACTATATATCATAAAGTTATTATAAGTATGTCATACAAGGGACATATAAAATTACATGTCAAGTGTAAGGCCGTGTCTTAATAACTATTGGCACATTTTGCACTATTTATATTTTCTATCAGTCCATTATTTGCTGCCCGGCCTTGATATATGAGATTTGACGTATTGTTAGTTATTTTTACTTTGATCAATGTCTTGAAATCCGGGGCGGGGTTAGCTGCTCATTGGGATATATACATCACCTACATAGAGCAGAATAATTAGTAGTTTTCTTGAAAAATGTTTAAGCAAAAAGAATTTCTCATTTTGATCAGAAATAGGATCGTTAAATTAACTAAGCCCTATCACAGATCTACTTTTGAATCACAAGTCTTAACAAAATTCTTGGCTGTGGTTTTGAAATGCTCAATATTTTAATTTAATTCAAACTCAATCACTTTCTCGACCTAGATGTTATCTTAATCCTGATCGAGGGCAGACGAAGTTGACATTGATTCTTTCACAGTCCATCAACCGGCGAAGGTTACACAGGACTTGGAAACCTTTGAATTGTAGCTTTAATATCGTGACATTCCATACTGGAATTAGTTATCAATGTGGACCGTGGGGAACGGTGAGGCTGGAAGCATTCCTGGCATTAGTGTTGCGACCGTCGCGCGCTCTTGTCGCTTTCTAGCTTTTCGCTAAACAATAAAATTATAAGCGATTCGTTTAAAAATAGCCGTGAGAGGGAGCCGCGGCGGTTCGCGGGCCGCAACTGCGTAGTGCTGATCTGGAGGCCTGGAGACGTGCGTTGCGCGCGCGCAGCCACTCACGACTGCTCACAGGTTTGTTGTACACCTGTCTCACCTAAACCAATGTCATTATCACTATTATTATAATACACACGGATAACAAAGCTTCATTCACGCCGGAGATCGCTTCGGCCGCGTCCCCGCGCCTCGACTGTTGGCACGCGAAAAATAAACGCAAAAAAACTGTGACTGAGTTAATTTTGTAGTTAGCGGTGTGGTGTAAGTAACAGTGGACTATCCGGAAGTCATTAATGGCCGAGGAAATATGCTAATGAGTGAGGAAGTGCGGGACGGTGCATGGAACTCTGAAATCTCAGCGACGGACACTAACTCGTGAATGTGTGTTTTAAAGCTTTTCCTTTCAAACTTTTACCTCCTACTCTATATAATTCTTCTTTTATCTGCTCTAATGCGACTCTAATTAGTTTATTACCTGTTAAGTTACTTACGACTTTGTCGCTCAACTTTATCGCCATTGACTTTAACTTAATTGAATAAGTTGATCTCACTTTGTGAATTGTTAACGGTAATTTCGAATGTTCTTTGAGTGTTTTCTTCAGAATTTTCTATCACTAATGACGATTAAAGCAACTTAATTTAATTTGAAACAGGCGACATGAATTTGAATGCTATACGAGTGATTATAAATGGTGTAAAGGCTGACAGAATTATAATTGGTAAAATTATTACACGTATCCTGTTTATACATAATATTTCCAGAAATATCAAAAACATTTTTCTCAAAAATACTATAACTCTTTGATACTGAGAAACTGTGCGACGTTCTTATTATTAGAACGATGAAAAAAATCGTCAGTTACGAAAATTATTGGATATTTTTATTTGTTGGCGTGGGAGAGGACATTTTGTAACGTTTTCCGTCGACGCAGACATTTTGCAATATCAAATCTATTTCTAGATAACACATAAATCGCGGCACTTCAAACTGCGTACTAAGCAAATGTTTATGAATTTAATATGTCAGAAATGATGATGGGAAGAAAGATTTCCGACTCGGAGTTTAGATAAACAATCCGCAGTATGCTCTTCGAAATTAACTGTCAGTCTTCTCTTCTTCTTCGTCGTGTCGATGGCTGAGTCAAATTTAATTTTGACTTGCCATCGTGGTGAAAGGATTAGCCAATTCGTTTTGGAGAACTCGCGAATTGCCCAGGGTGCGCCGGAAGTAGGGAATCGTTGTGTACAGTGGGCCAACGAGTTAGGTATGCAGGGCAAAAACTTCTACGCCATAGTGAAAACTGACTGCAAAAGATATGCATGTGTGAATTACTTATTTAATAAGTGTTATATACCTACTATTTAGATATGTAACTCACTTATCCATATAACTAGTGAAGTAAGTATTTATGATGACTTTGAAGTTTTTACCCTGCATACCTAACTCGTTGGCCCACTGTACGTCACTCGGGGAGGCTCATTTCATGCACCCCATGCAACTGTCAGTTGAGGTGTAACACTCTTTTGGTTAGAAAAGGTTCTCTTGGTTGAAAACATCCTCAATAAACATTCTTTATGTATTTGTATTCAAACTTTTAATTGAGTAACTACTTTCATGTTGCACCAGTTGCTTTTAGCTACTGCAAGATGCAAGTTTCTTTATAACAATAATTTAGGTCATATTGAAACCAAGTTGAGTTGTTTATGCACTTTATACACCTTCAATAAATTATGGAAAACCATCTGGTTCCATCTGTTTACAATGAATTTTCTTATAAGAGATTTCACACTTTTGATTGATAGTTATATAGTACTTTACAATTTTTCTGGGAATTACTTGTTCGGAGTTTTATCGTTTTATTTTGTCTGCACTCAAGATTGATGTGTGTAATTTTGTATACAATACCACCTCGTAAAAAAATCGAACTACATCTTTAATGAATAACGCCAAGCGTTCGGCGTTTTTTCATGATTATTATTCGTTTTTTAAACTGTTTTTCAGTTTATAAAGATAAATTAAGGGTCAACTTTACATCGCAATATAAAAAAAAAACAGAAGAGATTGCCATTCTACATTTGGTGTCAAAACTCTATCATCTATCATCTATCATCATACAGGTATAAAACACATGCTAAGAAAAACACATAATTACTGTACTAAATCACTTACATTTGTTTATCATGTACAAGAATTTAAAAATCATGGTACCGAAATGTTTTAAATATGGTGTTTTCAAATTTAAATAAAACTGTGCCCAGTGATTACACATTTTTGGTGCCTTAATATAATATGCTTAAAATTTCAAGTTCATACAGATTATACTTATATAACTTTATTTTCTTGGCCAGAACTTTCAAATTCAGACTAAAATGGTTGATATCTTTATTGATAATTTATGTAATATGCCGTAAAAAAGCTAACATGCCAGAAAATTTTGATTTTAAATTGAAGATCGCAACGTTTTTCACTTGTTTTAAATCAAAATATACAGTTAAACCTTTATTTAGCATTGTACGTTTTCAAAAGTTTGTCAGTAAATTAAAAGTAGAGAATATGTTAATTGTAAATTATTATTTTATTAAGCAACACAACCGAAAAGTGAGTTAGAGTGTGCTTAAACTATAGCTAAAGATACTACTACCTTCAAGCCAAATTTATTTGACAAACGATGTGCCAAACAACCTGTATAGTTTTCGTATAATTCATTGAAATAGGCAAATTTGTCGGTGAATATATGCTTGATAAACATGAAACATTAAAATATAATTTATTTATTGTAAAATATTTAAAAATCATATTTAAAACATGAAATACACGAGCAAGTTGGAAAGTTACCCGAGCAGTAGCCGCTGTAAAATTCAATGAATAAAACATGGTAGAAAATTCATACTGCTTTTCTTCCATCATTTTTGTAGCCAACATTACTGCAGTGACTTACTTCTCTAGTAGTCATGTTGTACTCATCTATACCAACTTCTTTAATAATATTAAGAAGAGGTAAAATTGTTTGTTTGTTGGTAATCTCTGTATATAGTGGTATGAGTATAAAGATTCTATTATTCATTCTTCTTCTTCTTCGTCGTGTCGATGGCTGAGTCAAATTTTATTTTGACTTGCCATCGTGGAGAAAGGATTAGCCAATTCGCTTCGAAGAACTCGAGAATTGTCCAGGGTTCGCCGGACGTAGGGTCCGGCGAACGGAATCGTTGTGTACGTCACTCAGGGAGGCTCCTTTTATGCATCCTATAATTCATTGGAAGCTAGACACTTAACTTTGTGATCAGCTCCTAGTCTAACGGCAATACTGATATTTAGCTGTATCCGTTAGACTAGAAACTGACCTTATTGTAATTGGGAAAAGGCTCGGAAGGAAGATTTTAAGCATATACGTTTTATTAAATTATATCTTTTATTTATACACTAAAAATTGTTAAACCTTATAAAACGAATCTACAATTAAACGAGTTAAAAAGAAAAACCTCATTTAGAAACATAACAAAAAACACTTACACCACAGCAAAGTAAAATAGTGGGAAATTATGGATCTAGTTGTTTGTTAATTGTTTTGTATCTTATAAGTATATATTTTTAAATTATGCGTATGTTACTTACCTTCATAAAATATTATAATTCACATTGTTTTACGTACATACAGATTTTATAAAAAAATATCTTATTCTTTTTCCTAAATGAATAGGTCCCGTATTAAAGGAGTTTCAAGTATAGTTTTCCAGATTTAAATTTAGTTTAGAGCTGCATTAAAAGTTCCAATTCATCATTTTTATGTGCGCAGATGTTTGGTTCAAAAGTTTATTTCCTTGGAGTGTTGTAGAAAAAAGTCGGTTTTTCGGCGCGCTGCCATGGCGAAACTAAGAATGATCTCATCGTAGTTGCTGGGCTTCTAAATACATAAGCTTTACTCAAACAAACATAACATCGTATAGAATATACGTAAATTTCGTAATGTTTTGATAGATATATGGCAACTAGCTTATTATATATCTTCGGTTGAAAAATTTAAATTATGTGAATTTATTAGTAGTAATATAATGCAAGCATTAACCCTTTTATTTATATTTTTACTAGACCATACACACACACACGCTCCATATTATTTGCGCAAACAGTTAGTGCAAATTACGAATATTTCAATTTGCACAAGAAGATAGGATGAGCATGTAGCCAGAATACCAGCCTGCTAGTGCTAGAAAGATTTAGGATATTACCTACCTATTTATTTGAGTGCACGGTTAGCGTAGTGGTTAATGCGGTCGCCTCGCCGCTTTCAACTACGCTGGTGTTGTGGGTTCTATCCCCACACGGGACAAATCTTTGTGTACTTTGTGTGTGTGAAATGTATGTTTGTAAACACCCCCGCGACACAAGGTTATTCCTAGTGCGGGCGTCGTTTTTTTTTTTTTAAATATAAATATAATAAATGATACTTTACGCTGGATGGCCATAAGGAAGCAATTCAAGGTGAAAAGAAATATTAACGTGATTTAGTTTCCATGATTAAAACTGCGTCCAACTTCTTACATTCCTTTGCGCAGTATTATGGTATCATTTCTTACTTAATGTAAACATAACATGATCTCACGCCGTGCCTGTTTAAGACAAAAATTATGGATGGATGTTTCCCACTAGGAGCTCATTTAACGAACGTCAATTAAAAGTTATTCATTATAAATATAAATTATAACTAGATCAAAAGTGATACAATAGACCTTAACATGGAACACGGTTTTCTCTTCGAATTGATTATATCGTATTTTAGTTGGAAGTTATCGTTAATTATTACGAATTTGTCAGTAGAGAAATATACCCTTATAAGTCCATTAGCATCAAGTAGAAATAATACCATTGCCCGAACCGGGATTGAAACAAAAATGTTTCCTATTAAAAAAAAAATCGGGCAACAAACATTAAAAAAATAAAAAATAAAATACAATCGAATTGAGAACCGCCTCCTTTTTTTAAAGTCAGTTAAAAATTAAACATCTGTATTCATTTGATATAATGAAAACTATTTTAAATAACTTCCACAAGATATTTACTCTCGAGCTCGTGTTTCCGATTTAGTTATTTATAAATATGATATTTTATATGTTGAACACAAAATAAATATTATTTAGCCGAGGACAAACAGTTGTAAACAGACTGTGGGCGTATACAGAACAGGGTTAATATTGAAACAATAAAAATACATAAACCGAGCCCTCGAATAATCAAAATCAGTAGGAATAAAATGAATATATTTTTACAGTACCTACCCGCATTTTTACTGGTGGTAGAGCTCTTGTAAACGAGTTCGAGGATGGCAGCATCTACGTCTCACCTGTAACCTGTCGCCAAATAGTAGTGCTTCCATAACTGTGTTCCGGTTTGGTAGGGAGATCAGGCCCTAAAATTACTGACATATGAGGCATAGCACAGTAGTCCTTAGCTGCAGCGACGTATCGACAATCTGCTATTGTGGATTGTCTATGTCCATGGGCTATACTCAACTATCAGGTGGACTACAAGTTCGTCCGCACTTTTACATATTTCCATTCATTGCACAAACTTATCGGTTGCAGCAAGATAGTGAACCAGTTTTGTTTGGATGTTACCATTGTATTGCACGATTTCATACGTCAGTAAAGCTTATAATATATCTGCCCGTATCTGAGAATTAGAACAATAAACTAAATCGCTAGCCCGATGCCAAAATACGTAATTTATTGAACTATAAACTAAATTTTGCCTATGACGTGATCGCTGTGCAATTTGCAGGATTTCAAGTATATACATGGAAAATATTGTTTATTTTAAGAAATTGAATACACACTGAGAAAATTTAAATAAACGATATAACATAATTTCTCTTTTATATTAGTCAGAAAGGAGTGGCAGATGCATATTATAACATCCACATTACGCTGTTATGTTTAAGTACCATGTGATTGCCTTGGGAGTTGAATTTGAGACCTCAAAGTTAGCGGTCTCAGGTATAGATAAATAGATAGATGGAGATAGATAGAGATAGATAGAGTACTCTTTATTGTACACCAATATTAACAAATTTATTTTGTAAACAAATGCACTTATAAATTATGTTGCACATTCGGCGGCCTTATCGCTATAAGCAATTTCTTACAGGCAACCTTAGGATGGACAAGTAAGTAATGAGCAAAGTTATGGGCAGTTATTGGTGCGTTAATTAAAGAAATAAGAAAAATAAAGTAAAATGGAACGTCATGATAATGACAATGGAGTTTATAAAAATATAAATAATACAGAAATAAACTACGTATAGTGTTACACACCCAGCTCTATGGGGTGTGATTAACTGTACTCGTAGTCACTCGTAGATTTATGATTACTAGAGGTTTGATAAATAAAACAACAGTAATTTGCGTAAGATTGACCTGATAGTTCAATGACATCTTTGTTAAAAATAGTTTAAACTTTAGTACTAAACTTGGTAAAGAAACCATACCGACTCTTCATTTTTCTACTAACGCAGATGGCGTTCGCGGTTAAGCTCAACTAATTTAAGATATAAAATCAATACTTAACATATAGTGTCTTAACCCTAAAATTATACGCTGCACTACGAGGTAGTCCTACGAAAGAAAAACATTTAATAGCTTATTGATTCGAATATCTTTTTTTATTATTCTATTTACAGCATTTAGCCATGCTTAGAAATCTAATACGAAGAACAGTCGATTTTCTTTTTGGATCTTGAACCGGGATTTGAACCCTTGACTATAGGATGCCATAAAAGAAAGCGATAGGCTGGAAGATTTTGATTTTTATTAGTATTAGAATATTTATGGCAATCTTAGGCATCTTACCTATGGCATTCGTCTTGCTACAGCGATCGTAAGATTTCATATCTATTATAAAAAAAAAGTCATTCTGAAACAGTGTAAAAGTGAGACCAAGTATAATAATTTCATTTCAATCACATAGTAAGATGCTGAACATTCAGCGTTATACGCAATCTAAAATTACATCCAAATATAGTAGATAAATTTGCCGAACAAACGCAGTATTCCAGACTAAACATTTATGTATCCATCAGTCAAGATGCATTAATTTCATTCAAGCTTTTCCGTTGCGAGAATTAGTTTTAGCTCGACGACAGAAAGTATACATAACCTTTTGATTTGTTAGAAGTAGCTCTCTAAAATTCTCTTCCGCAGTAAATTGAATTAATATTAACTAGCTTGAAACAAGGACTACTTAAATTATTCAATTAAATAACCAATTTTATAAGAAGTGAATAAACAGTGGTGTAAGAAATTATAATGTTAAATAACATTCTGCGCCCGGGTGCAAGACTCAGCCTGCGCCCTCGTTTTTTTTTACTTTTAGTGTAGTAATGCGCGCGGCATGACAAGCGCCGATAGATAAAAAAAAATATTAATGTTGATGACTATTTTTTTTTGCTTGCGCATACATATTTGTCGTAAGTAACTTGTATATAAAACTGCAATGGCGTTAAATTCAATTCAATATCCAAAAATTCAGCGCACGGAAGGCGCCCCCCTTGCACTCCCTGGTAAAGACGGCCCTGATGTGTCGTAACACTAAGAATTCACGATTTCACTAAGCTTCTTAATCTACTGTGTTTTTAAAGCTGTATTTATTTGCATCACTCTCTCTTTTCATTTAATATTTGTACGTGACAATGCTTAGCTTAGCTTTTTTTACACGTCGCGTCGGTAAAATAGGCATTAACTTGGCTAACAGGTTTTTTCTCGGTGTTTTAAGAAAAATCATAGTAAACGTAGCACGTGAAAAATAAGCAATTGTGCAAACAACGCCTCTAGCGGCTGGTAATGGTAGCTATTTCATACTTGTACTTATCCTTTGTATCTTCACGATAATTCAGACGCGATCGTACCAATCCAATCCATTACCCAATCTTAGTCCACCTTGAGCATCCAGTCTCCTCCAGCGACCTTCTTCAGGTCATCACTCCCCCTGGCGATCGTATCGCAATCATTTTTCCCTTCGTAAGTGAAAAATGATTGCGATACGATCATTTCGTCATTTTTCCCTTCGTAAGTGGGATAGTACCAATTCGAAAGTCGCATCCCGTGACGTCAAAATATGGAAGGGGCAATGACGGCCACGTGAACAATAAATCTTGTGGCGTATGCGCCGGCGCCGGCAGGTGCGCTCAACGCTAAGATAGGAACCGGCTGTGTTCGAGTGCAGTTGATTGTTTTTTTTTTTTAATTTCTGTTTTATTAATCTACCTTTGTTAGCCTAGTGTTTAGCGTATGTGGCCTCTTAGGTCTCGGGTTCGATTTTCGGGTCGGGCAAAAGTGTTGTTTGGGCTTTTTCCGTCAGGATATTCTCAGAATTGTGCCCGGTGAATGGCGATAGGCTCAGCTCCATGGGACCTAAATATAACAAGTGAAGTGTACAACGCCCTTTTAGGTAGGTAATATAGGTGTAATGTTATGCTATGTTATGTTTCTTACACACTCTGTTTTTTTTTAGACATCTAGTCCCAAACTAAGCAGAGCTTCTACTATGGATACTAGAATAACTGATATTAATACATATAAACAAAATACATACTTATTATACATAGAAACACCCAGACTAAGACAAACCCCCATGTTCATGCACACAAAGATTTGTTTTAAGCGGGAATCGAACCCGCGACCTGGGCGTCGCAGGCAGGTACACTACCCATTCCGCAATCCGGTTGTTTGTTAATTAGATATGGTACAGGTAACCAGTTTATGATTGATTTAGATGCAAATGTTTTTGGTAGCATTATGAAATTTTAAATAAAAAAGTGTCAATCTCATTTTGTGAAGTATCTAACTGTGAAATTTTCTTGTGCGAATTAACACAGATGAATGAGAGCCAAACATAAAAAACTAAATGATACTAAAAGTTGTATTGCATGGAACACCTGGTTCGCAATCAATGTCTTATGACGTCATGAACAGGTGTAGACAGGTGTTCGTGAATGAAGCCCACGTGGAGTTATGATTATTGTTTATGTTTATTATGAAGAGCACATGGCTAGCTGCTGACCGGATCGCTATAATGCTTACCTTAGTCGTTCAACGGATTGAACATAATTACTAGATACTATTGTAATTTAGACGACCGCATGGCGGAGTGGGTAGTGCACCTGCCTGCGATACCGAGGTCGCGGGTTCGATTCCCGCTTAAGACAAATCTTTGTGTGCATGAACATGGGGGTTTGTCTTAGTCTGGGTGTTTCTATGTATAATAAGTATGTATTTACAAAAGAAAAGTATTTATGTAGTAGTATCAGTTATTCTAGTACCCATAGTACAAGCTCTGCTTAGTTTGGGACTAGATGGCGTTGTGTGTAAGTTGTGAGATATTTATTTATTATTATTTATTATTTTCAAGTACGTTAGAAAAATATTGTTTATTTTAAGAAATTAAACACACACTCTGGAAAGGCAAATACAAAACATAACCAATCTCTTATATATTAGTCAGAAGGGTGTTGGAGAGGCATATATCATCCACAGTTCACCTGTTATGTTTTAGTTCCATGTGATTGCCTCTTGAGGGTCGAAATTGAGACCTCAAAGATTTATAAAAGTGCCTCAATGTATAAAAGGGAAGTTTTTAATGCGAAAAATGTGATGTGTATAAAAGTAAGTAAAATTTTGAAGTGTTCAGCTACTTTTGTTGCTGAAACATCTTAAAGAAAATTGCCATTATTTCTGTAATTGCGATGAAGTTGATTTATTATTAATTTTAATTCCAATTAGCATTTGGCGTCCCCCTAAATGTTTTACGGCTCTCTATTTAATTGACAATATTTTATGTTGATTTGACTATCCACTAATGTGGATATTCCATATGATTTTTGTTTCCATACAACTATCAGCTCTTGCAACTACCACTTGTCGTCTCTGCATCACCTAAAAGTTGACTGGTAGATAATGTCTACGGCATTAAGTACCTACCATTTTTGTGCATGAAGTTTTCAAATAAAAAAAATAAAATAAAAATATTCATCACGGATTTCACTACAGTGGTAGAACTACTAAAGATTTTTTTTAGGTAACTGTATTATGGCTCCTGTGTGGTTGTCTGTTGTTTGCCCGAAGAATATATGCCATAATATTCATATGCCCGAATTTCATTTACCCGAATTTCATTTGCCCGAATGTTTTGTTTACCATAAAAGACATGTGACATACTGTTATTTGCCCGAACATTAGATTTCATAATGATTCGAATGCCATACGTATTGTTTTCCATACTTTCAATTGCAATAATATTATTTGCCCGAACATTTGATTACATAATGATTCGAATGCCATACGTATTATTGTTATCCATACTTTTAATTGCAATAATAGTATGCAACAGAATTTTCAAACGCCATACTAAATTAATTTCCAATCTATCTAAGGCAGTGGTTCCCAATTAGTGGTACGCGTACCCCCAGGGGTACGCGAGGTTGCATCAAGGGGTACGCGCAGCAATCTCTAAACTAAAATCCTTAAAAAACAATAATTAAATATCTTCTCTATTTCTACAATTGCCAAAAAAATATTCTATTTAATTAAACGGAAGTAGCCGGTAAGTAAATCGCATGCATCAAGCGCTTTGGCCCGCGGCGGCGGCGATTGACCCGTGTTTCCCGCGACTCCCGCGCCTCGCGTCGCCCGATTGCGGTCGCTACCGCTGCCGCCTATTTGCTCGTTATTGTCAATCATGTTGAAATCTCTACTTTAAATAACTACAAAATTGTAAATTTAAATTGTATATTAATATTTTTTTTCGTTTTTTGGTTTGCATTTTCTGTGAAGATTTACTATAGTAACATATTATATTTAACCATCGGAAAGTAGAGATTTCAACGAACAGAAAACATACCAACTTTTTGAAAAAGCTAATATTTTGACGGGTGAATTTTCGGTCGAAAATTAGGGTGCTTTTTCGATATTAATTCAAAATAAGGTGAAAAAATTTATATTTCTAATCAAATAAATTACAGCGTATTAGGGACATAAAAAGGTAAGTTTTCACCAAATGTCGTGAAAAAAATTGTTTGTGAAAAAAAATAAAAAACCAAAAACTTGGTTTTTTGAATTTTTTACATAAATTTTGAGGTTATATGTAAATACAAAAGTTTTAGATCTTTTTATTACAAACAACTTTGCCATTCGACTTTTTCCCATAGGACTTTTAGTTTTGCCGGAAATCGAAAAAAACCGTTTATTACCTTTAAACACCCCCCCCCCCCTTCTTTTCTAATGGGTTTCATCCTAAAAAATTATCGACCCTGGTCTATAAAGGGGTACGCACGTTGGAGGTCTTTCTTTAAGTGGTACGTAGAAAAAACTAATTGGGAACCACTGATCTAAGGTATTATTTGCTCATGAAATTTTAACAGGCGCTCTAAAATTATTTAAAAACTTAAGTAATTACAAATTAGTGGGTAGGAAAAATATTTGTAGGCGATATTTATTGACAAGAGTATAACTGGATATAAATAAAGTATGATTATAGTATTAAAATTGATTTATTTTTAATACCTACTTATCACTATAATCAGTCTAAGTCGCTTCCGTACAAATTTAACCTAACGCCTTTGTCCTAAAAAGCGATTGTCTTTCATGTTTCTAACTTAACCTACCTATTATTTTTTATAATTATTTTAACTTATTTTACAAGCAATTTTGGTGAGAAATGATGTTATGGTATATGATAATTACGTCTTACAATGATTATACTGGCGCTTCGCCGGCCGCTGCCGCGGCACGCTCGCTTCGCTCGCTCGGTTCGTGCGTTGTCTTTCATGTTTCTATCCTAACCTACCTATTAATTTTAATAATTATTTTAAACTTTTTTACAAGCAATTTTGGTGGGAAATGATGTTATGGTATATGATAATTACGTCTTACAATGATTATACTGGCACTTCGCCGGCCGCTGCCGCGGCACGCTCGCTCCGCTCGCTCGGCTCGTGCGTTGTCTTTCATGTTTCTAACCTAACCTACCTATTATTTTTTATAATTATTTTAACCTATTTTACAAGCAATTTTGGTAGGAAATGATGTTATGGCATATGATAATTACGGCTTACAATGATTATAACAAATGATGTTATGGAAATTGATTTTATGGGAAACAATGATTATAACAAATGATGTTATGGCAATTAACTTTATGGGAAACAAAGTTTCTAGCACGTGACTAATATAGTAAACAATGAATATGACAAATAAAATTATGAGAAACAATAATATGTCAGGTGAGTATTATAGCAAATAAAATTCGGGCAAATGAAATTCTGGCAAACGGCGGTACACCCTCCTGTGTCAGTAATTTATAGCTATCCTTCCCACTAAACCGGCATAATTGCAGTAGTGAAAGCAATTTCTATTTGAAAGTAGGTGAAAGATGAGATGGTTTATTATTCCTCTCTCAGTCATAAGAGCTCTACCATAATAACAACTAAAGTTAACTTATTTAATTTCATTTGACCTCAATTCAGACTTAGCTATATTTTGTTTGTCATAAAATACCTCCATTTTATTCAATGTTCCTGTTTTTAAACTTTCCAAAACTTTTCTGTCACAAGTAACAAATGAATCTTGACTTCTCTTTGTTAACTTTTACTTTATTTGAATAATAATATGGTAAGCTCGGTCCTTTTGTGTTATTTGTTGAACAAAATATTTTATGTTAGACAAGGAATCTTTATTAATAAAGACTAATAAAAATAATATGTAGGTATAGGTAATAACATTTCCCCTCAGCAGCTCGAAAGTCGTTCTTTGATGAATAAAACAATAAGCAAAACTCGATTTTGCAACGAGATTTGCTCTCGCTCGTAGCAAAGTAGAGTTTTGCTCACTGCTAACCTTTTTTATGTTACACAACTTTCACAACATGTTATCTAGCCCCAAACCTAGCGAAACTTGTACACCCATAGTACAACTATTTCGAGCTGCTAAGGTGAAAAGTTGTTTGTGCGACACGAGATTAAAGTTATTTACATCTCGTACTCAAATTTACTCCATTCAAAATTAGCACTCGAAGGAAATACGATCTTTGCTCTCTTGTTTTTTGATTACTGTCTTACTTAAAAAATGATTTTATAGACCGCATTTTATTTCACTTTAAAAATCAGACCTCTAAAAACACCCATTACTTAAATCGAGTTATTACAAGACTAACGCAAGTGATGTCCGGTTACTCTAATAAAAAGTAAAAACCTTTATAGAAATACAACAGATACCCAAAGGTATCGTGAATAAAAAGTAGGGACTTCTAATGATATTTTTTGTACGTCGCAGCGTCGCCTTTTCAAAATGTCCTTTAAATACAGAGCGAACCCACTATTCATAAAAAAGGATATCCAAAGTAAATAAGGATTACCTAAAGCTGGGCTTTGAAGGAATGATAAGGTATTTAGGTTTTACCTATAAATATGGAGAGCTTCAAGATTTTATGTATTCAGACTTTGGGTAAAGACTCGAGCTAAATTGATATTTACCTCTTTACCTCTCGTTGGTTCATTGCTTGATATGCAACCTCTCATCGCTAGGTCTGGGGTTTATTTCTTGGGCCGGACAAAGGTGATATTTGGTTATTTTTCTTCCGGAGAATTCTTTCAGAGCAGCACAGTGTTGAACTTGTGCCCAGTGGCTAGTGATAGGCTCACCCCCTACCACTTGGGAAAATTAAAATAGCAGGTGAAATGTGGGTGTATTTTGCTTACACTTCAGCCATACCCTTTTAGGTAATATAGGTAGTTGTGACGTCATCTCTGGGTTGGTACCTGGCTCCAGTTCTAGCAATCAATCTATTTCATACGCTTTGCCAAGTACACAAAATTACACCAAAATTATCAAATCTAGCTCAATGGAACGGAAGAGGAAGGTGATTGTTATCGCGGACCAACAAGGCAGATATATATGTAACAACCTGCAGACGAGTCTTGGAAACGAGTTTAAGGTACAATGCACATACAAACCGGGCGCCAAATTATACGATGTTTTGAAGTCAGAGCGAGAGGATATTTCAAAATTGAGCAACGACGACGTTATAATTGTGTTAGGTGGTATTAACGACACCGATCCATTCGATCTTCAATGTTCTCTGCAGTCATGGCTATGTAAAATACCATCAAATATAAATGCTATAGTTGCTGAGGTTCCTTATAATAGAACTTTGCGTGAGTCCAAGCTGAATCATAGCCTTAAACTAATATGTAGTAAATTTAGGGGTTGTCACTTTCTGGATATGTATTATAGCACCTTTGTCCCAACCAGACTACATGCTTCTGAACACATTTGTAAAAACCTACTAAAAGAAATTTTATCGCTAAACTATAAATGTAAATTTAATAATTACCAAACGGAATTACAATCTCAGACAAAGGTTGCAGACAAATGTATTCAAGCTGATAGCTCTACTAAATGTGCAAATGGATATGCAGACTCCGATAACTTGAAGGGAACTATCCCGTACCTATTTAAGAAACAAAAAGCAAAAAATGTAATAACTGAGCCTTCTGTAATAACAGATAGTCCCAACGCATGTCTGATGGAATGTAAGAAGGTACAAAAAGGCACTATCCCATACTATTTTGCTAAAATAAACAAACAACATGAAATAATTAAACCTCTCACGAAATCGGATAGCAACTTTTTTCGTGTATAACTATGTCAATGTATTACACCAAAACATTAACGGGTTATTGTTTAAATTGGATTTGTTATTATTGGCTATGGAGTCTTTTAAAAAAGAATGTATTCATGTGGATATTTTGTGCATAACAGAGCATAATATGGTAGCGAGTGACACTAATTTGATAAATATACCAAACTTTACACTGGGGTCCTTCTTCGCAAGAAAAAACCGCCGCGGAGGTTCATGTATTTTGGTTCGTAGTATTCACAAATTTAAAACAATCAATGAATTAAAACATTACTGCGCTGAAGGTGTAATAGAGGTTTCAGGAATAGAGCTCATTGATCACAAAATGTTAGTTATATGTATTTACAGGCCACCTAAAACCGCTATAGAGGATGTTCGGTGCTTTTTCAACAAATTTACTTCCTTATTAAAAAAATATTCAAGCAGTAAATTAAAACTAGTGATATGTGGTGATTTTAACATAAATATATTAAATAAAACAAATCAATTTATAGAGTTTTTGGATGAATTGGCGTGTTATAATTTAAAATTGGCGTTTAAGGAACCGACACGGTTATTAAGTGGTACTTGCATTGACAACTTCCTATACAATTTTAGGGGTTGCAAAGCTAAAATATGTGAATTAGCCTTGTCGGATCACACTGCCCAACTTCTCAGTTGTAAGGTAAATTATACTAGCTGTTTGAAGTATTGGTTTGTTGATAAGCATGACTACAGTACAGACAACATTACTAAATTCAAGCAATGCATAAATGCCCTATCTTTTAGTGAGGTACTGGAATGTAAAGATGCTGCTAAAGCATTCGATATGTTTAGCGAGGCGTTTGCACTTTTTTATGACTTATGCTTTCCCGTATCCCGTACAAAAGTATACGCACAAAAACGACCAAAATGGATATCAAAAGGTATTAAAAAATGCTGCAAACGTAAACGCGAGCTTTTATGGAAATGTCGTAAATATAGAAGTGCCAAATGCATAAATGATTATAAGAACATTTCTTCTCGATTAAACCATATTATCAAATATACACAAAAAGCTCAAAATGATTACCATATTCTTAATGCTAAAAATAAGTGTAAAGCGACCTGGAAAATTATAAATAAGAACCAACATAATATACCTCGCGAAGATATACACCATATTAACATCGATGGCAGCACCACCGTAAGCGACCCACAGCTAATTGCTAATTCATTTAACAATTTCTTTATTGACCACGTAGGAAAATCGAACTCTGACTTAAACATAAATTGCCCTTCAATTATATCTAATTCTTTTTACATGACGCCGACCTCCCCTAAAGAAATACATAGCATTATTATTGACCTTAAAAATACATCAAGTACTGGATGTGATCAAATATCTACAATGATACTAAAAGAAGTAGCCCACAAAATAGCGTACGTTATGAGTTACCTTATCAATTTGTGTATATATGACGGAGTATTTCCAGAGATGTTAAAGATGAGCATAGTAAAACCTCTTTTTAAGAAAAACGACAAACACTCTATGACTAACTATCGCCCAATAGCCCTAATACCCATTTTTTCAAAAATAATCGAGAAAGCAATACATAGTAGACTAAGCAATTTTTTTGAAAGTTATAATTTGTTTGCCAACGAGCAGGTCGGGTTTAGAAAAAACAAATCTATCAATTTGGCTATATATAATTTTTTGCAAGAAGTAGTTCATAACGTCGATAAAAAGGTACCAGTATGTGCTCTTTACATGGATCTGTCGAAAGCATTTGACTGTGTGGATCACAAATTATTGCTTAAGAAACTATATGCTTATGGTGTGCGTGGTAACGCTTTAGATCTCATTACATCTTATCTTAGTGGTCGTAAGCAATGCACACAAATTACACGCATTTGCCCAACGCTGAGAAAAGAGATACAATATTCATCTGACTACAGGGAAATTAAATTAGGTATCCCGCAAGGGAGTGTCTTGGGACCTTTGCTATTTAACATTTATATTAATGATTTACCAAAAATAACAAACCATCCCACTATTATGTTCGCTGATGACAGCACAGTTGTATTTAAGGCAAGCGACTCTATCTCAATGGAATTTGACATTAGGAATACATTGCATCGCATAATACAATGGTTGACATCACATAATCTCAAAATAAATTTGGACAAAACATATGTAATGACATTTAGGAATAGATTATCAAAAATTGCTGACATTGATATTATTTATGAAGGTAAAAAGATAGTGGAAGTTGATACCACAAGGTTTCTAGGTCTAACAATAGATAATAGGTTAAATTGGAAACTACACATAGAGAACCTCTGTTTAAAACTAAACCAGCAATCATATGCACTACGCTTACTCTCTAAAGTAGTAAAGTAAGCCAGACTGGAGTACTGACTGCCTACCATGGATATGTCGGATCTATATTAAAATATGGTATTATGTTCTGGGGACATTCCACAGACAGCGAGCGTATCTTTATAGCACAGAAAAGGTGTGTAAGAGCTATCTGTCAGCTAAAACAAACCGACAGTTGCAAGCCTTTATTTAAGAACCTAAATATATTAACTATGCCTTGCCTGTATATTTATGATGTTATACAATTCGTTCGGAATAATATGAATCTGTTTGAAAATTATAAAAGCAAAAGACATAAACATAAAATATGTTGTCCATCGCACAGTACTACCTTTACTGATTTAAGTATATTTTGCATGGGCCCACGTATTTATAATCATATACCAAAAGCTATACTAGAAATAAGTTGTAATAAGGCTTTTTTTCAGAAAATAAAAACAATTTTATTGCAAAAATGTTATTATACTGTGCATGAA
Organism: Hypena proboscidalis; assembly: GCA_905147285.1. Taxonomy (NCBI): domain Eukaryota; kingdom Metazoa; phylum Arthropoda; class Insecta; order Lepidoptera; family Erebidae; genus Hypena; species Hypena proboscidalis. Next base: position 9,105,250 of record LR990147.1, read on the forward strand.
TACTTGACTGATAATGTAATAATGTGACTAATTTGATAATTATTTAAATACTGTAAATTATTATTATTATATACATTGCATGCCTTAAGGTAGAATGTGGCGGAATAATCTCTGTAACAACTCTGTAACACCCATGTTCGCAATAAATAATTTTGAAGTTTGAAGTTTGAAGTTTCATGTCATATAATTTTGATAATTTCTCTTATCTTGTCTCATAGAAGTCAGTGGTTGTTGGAAACCCAGTTTTTTTAATATCGTGTCCACAACTACATTTTTTAAATCTAAATGCTTGCTGAGGACATGCTATTCATTTTATATGTGGCACTTTTCAGCCATGAGTATAGTAAAGTATACCATACCGACTTCAAAATACCTTCTAAACGCGTCTGAATACCACTTCAAATATGTAGTGCGGTAATTTCAGTTCCATTACAGAACACAATCTATCAAAACTTTCAGCTTCAATTCAAATGTACTAAATACGAGCCCTGGGTAAGATACATTGCCTACCGCATGCCTCTGTACACACGGTTACCTATCAACCTGTATATTCCAGTATAATCTGGTCTCGCATTCCACAGGAGCCAAAACAACGCGAGGCCATCTTAAATTGGTAATGTATAGGTTGATGATAGCCGCCTGTACATAAATACTTGTATAATATCTGGTAAAAGGTGTCATCAATCACACCGTATTATCATTGCTCGTTGAAATACATTTATGTGACTTATGTGTAGTCAAAGAACTAATTTTAAATTTGAACAGGGAAAATATATTTTCGTCTGAAGTGATAAATTCATACATAATGCTAACAGGGCTTTTTAACCCAGATAGGTGTGCAAAAAGCATGTGATGGGTCTATTGACATTTGCCATGTCAATCACAACTCCAGATTCCGTTCGGTAACTAAGATTTTACTCGGCAAAATCACTCACAGTTTTGTTATTTTGACACGGTACCCTGAGACACAATACTGCTACAGCTTGACAAAAAAGTAGAAAGCATTACTTACTGACGAAACTGTGCTTTTCTTTTGGCCCCTATAAACCAATGAATCAACTTGACCTAATTTAAAAATCTACGAAATGGTAAACGTGAACATTGCTTTCATAAAACGTCAATACTTGATAATGCAGCCAGAATATATTAGATTTCTTTTCTCCGCTGTCGCGACACCTCCAGTTTTGCAAAAATGTCTTGCCAAGCTGTAGGTTTTGCGGAGGCCTCACGTGCTATATACAAAAAGGCAAAAAAATGTACTTCTCTTTTCCTTGCACGGTAAAGAACGGCCTTGCTGTATACCAAAGCCTCAAGAATTAAATAAGACCTACGGACAGACTACACATGTCGTTCCGTTTCACGTATTACATTCCACGTGAATAGTGAACGGGTCTTTAGTGCGGTCTGGCAGGCGGCCAGGCCCACGTCGGTGGTTTAAGGTGTTCAGGTGACGCCTATTGCCTATGCCAAGTGGTAATGAACTTATAGAGTGCGTCCACCTCGGATTTCTTTGCGTAAAATGGATTGGAAACTGTCTATGAAGAGCTTTCACAAAATTGGTCCATTTGTCTAAGTTCATATAGTATTTTATAGTTTTTTAATATCGGCTTATATACGCTTGAGTTAATTTTTGGCGATTGTAGGCGTTAAGTATGAAGATATAATCTCCATAACTTCTTTAACACGTGATGATATTGAACCAAAATTTTATACTCGAAATTCTACAACTGGAAGGTAGCGTTTCAAGCAAGGGTGATCTCACCCTTTCTAAAGATTTGCCTTATGTATGGTATGCGCTTATATACTCTGGAATTTTTTACATTAAATACTTACTAAGCAGCGATAGCCGAGTGGCAGACCGTAGGACTGCGAAGTCAACGGTCTCGGGTTCGAACCCACGGCACACACCTCTATCAATAAATCGTTAAGATTCGTCTTTTCGAATATATGTGTGTATTTATCATATATAAATTATCGCTCGCTAACGGTGAAGGAAAACATCGTGAGGAAACCTGCATACCTGAGAGTGCCTAAAAAGTGCTCGAGGGTGTGTGAAGTCTACCAATCCGCACTTGGCCAGCGTGGTGGACAATGGCCTAACCCTTCTCAACATGAGAAGAGGCCCGAGCCTAGCGGTGGGACATGTATTAGATACAGGGTGGCTATATATATAAACTATGAATACTTACTAATATAAACAGGCAGCAAATACGTATTTACGCTAAACTTCATTTGAAAAACGCTGTCTTCTTGTGTGTACAAGTCATCTCGTTGTCACACAAGTCATATTTCACAAATATATTATATTACGTTGCCGCGTTGTTCGTAATACTGAATAACACTCATCCAGGGTGGCCAAAAACAACGGTACATCTAAGAATTAGAATACACCAATTTGTGTCACTCGATTAATCTATATAATATAAAAATGAAACCCGTTTTCCGTTGTCACGACTTGGCATGAAAACGGCTTGACCGATTTGGCTGATATTTTTTTTTGTAGTTTTCTAATACTCTGTACAAGGTTGTTACGGCAAAAAAAAAAAAAAAAAAAAAAGTTTTCATTTTTATATGGGGGATATTATAGATTCCAGTTCAAATTGAATAGGTACGCATACATAAGATAGGTCAGCTATACAAAATAAAGTAGTGCATCAAATTTACGCTAAGGCGGTACGAAGTTCGCCGGGTCAGCTAGTTCTCGATATAAATCGACGTCACTTTAAATATTTTGTCTAGATGGTCTAGCGGTTAGCATATGCGCCATTTACCGCGATGTCTCGGTATCACAATAGCAGCACGGAGTTGGAATTGTGCCCGGTGGATGGCGATAGGCTCATCCCCTATCCAATGGGACCTAAACATAACAGGTGAAGTGTGGGTGTTGTACACCTCTGCACAACCCTTCTGGGTAAAATAGACGTGATGTTATGTTAGGTTTTTATATTCTACTCTTTGCGAGTCCCCCCTAGCAAGATGAGAGATAGGTTTATCTTTCGAAATATTATAATTTATTCAGTTAACGGGTGTTTAATTGTAAAGATCATTAGCAACGCAACAAAATATAAATCTATTTTTCATTTAAAATACGGTCCTATTTTTCATTTAAAATACTACAAACTTCTGGGTGTACTTCGTGTGAGTGAAATGTATGTCTGTGAACACCCCCGCGACACAGGAGCTTTTACTAGTGCGGGCATTGTGTTTTAAAAAAATAGCATTAATGGGGTATTTTAGTTAGGATAGCGCAGAGGAGGATTAATTTTAATTAATTGTTATCAAAGAACTATCTGGCCCTGCAACAAAATTAGGACAAGAAGTTGTACATCTAAATTGGCCACCCTGTATAAGAAATTTCATTGTTATGCAATTACAATGCTTGCCAAGAGAATTGTCGTCGTGATAGTGGAAATATCTGACGTTCTTGTATTGTTGTCAACGAGTCTTAGCTACGATAATCTGACGTCATATTAGTGCTTGAGTTTTTTGAGCGAAGATATCTTTAGGTTTTGTTAAAATAAAATATTATTATTATATATTTTTTTTTATTTATTCTCTTTTACAGAAGGCTTACAGACTAATTACAATAACATATATATAGTACATATAACTAGTGAAACATATTGCTAATTACAAGCCTCCACAATTAAGTAGTATGATTAACGAACATAAGTTATAGAAAAATGTTTGACAGTTGTACAGCTTTGTGTTATTTTTGTTTTTTTCAACCATAGAAAATTCAAATTCAAATTCAAATAATTTATTTTCATAGGCATTTTTCATATATAAATGATATAAAAATAAATTATAAGTAAAACTAAATTATACTAATTACAATGATTTGAATAACCGGGGCTTAGATTAACTTTAACTGTTTAAAATCAGATTAAAATCAATCCAAGTACCAGCTCCATGTACTTATTGCATTATGAGAAGAGCTGGTGAGAAACTCATGTGCACCATCTTTTCAAATGAAATTAATAAAATATAAAACAATTATCATACATATTGAAACTCACATAAAAAGAGCAGTTCATTTCCAAATACTTTTATCTTTTATGTAGTCTAATATACTGGAATAAGCTTTTTGAGATTATCTGATTTTAATATATTTCTTAAATTTACCTATCGATAATTCTACTGCGTCTAATGGAAGTTTATTGTAGAAGCGTATACATTGACCTGGAAACGAGTTAGAGATTTTAGAGTAACTATATACAGGGTGTATTTTTGAAACGGGGCAGTAAGGGCAAGTACCTTAACCGTTGCAGTTACAGCAAAACGTTCTTAAAAGACCTTCCCTAACTTTTTGGGACATTTTGAACTGCATTCACAGATTTTGTAAAAAACTTACAGTTAGCAAAAAAAATGCAAAAAGTTCAATTTTTTTTTTATGCCAATCGATTCTATTTCATGTGGGGATCAAAAAACTCTATGGGACCATTTTAGCTTTCAGTACTAGAAAAGACAGAAATCGCCAAAAACGTTTCCCATACATTTCGGCAACAGAAACGAATTTCTACGATGGTCTAACTTTTTGTTATGGCCTGGAAGTGGGTAGAATTGACTGTAAAGTAAATAAAAAGAATTTTTACCCTCAAATTTCGAATTTGATTCGAAAATCTGTGTGTTATACTTAGTTTCAGCTGAGAAACTTCGTATGAGTTATTAATTAAGGATTTTCGCTAAAATGTCTTCTAATCGTGAAAAAAATGACTTATTAGAAGCGTATTTTGTCAATAATCGAAATGCGGGAGCTGCATTAGTGTGGTACCGCAATAAGTATCCGTTGCGGCATGTGCCAACAAGAAAGGTTATTACAAATCTTTTGAAAAACCTGGAATTGCAGGGTTCTTTCAAAAGAAAGCGGCAGCCTCGTGTGGACATGGACACGGAGATTGCGGTTCTGACTTATGTCGAAGCATATCCAGAGGTATCGTCCAGGCAAGTCGCCCTTGAAGTAGGTGTATCCCACTCCCTTGTGATAAAGATATGGAAGAAATACGGCTACAAGTGCTATCGATATGGGCGCATAGTTCAAGTGTTACATCCGGGTGATGATGTTCGAAGGCTTACTTTTTGCAGATGGCTAAGAGGAAAAATAAGCAGAGATCATGAATTTTTACATTACATACTGTGGTCAGACGAAACGAATTTTTCCAATAACGGTATGTACAACAGAAAAAATCACCACTATTGGTCCAAAGAAAATCCACTAAGAGTTACGGCAAGTCATAATCAGGTTCGCTTCTCATTCAACTGTTGGTGTGGTATAATGTCCAATCGAGTCATAATGGTGGAATTTTATGAAGGGAAACTGAATTCTGCCATGTATAATGAAGTCATTTTACACCATCTTGAAAACGAGATGGACGAATGGCCCCTGTCGGAATTGCGAAAAGTTCATTTTCAACAAGATGGTGCTCCGCCACATAACAGTCACCTTTCACGTTCCAATTTGAGCCGCCTATTCGGTACACAGTGGATAGGTACACATGGTCCAACACAGTGGCCACCTCGTAGCCCCGTTCTAACACCACTTGATTTTTTTTTATGGGGCTTCGTGAAAAACGAGGTGTATAAGACGACGTACGCCAGTGTTCAAGAGCTCAAGGATGCATTAATGACCATTTTACGTAATATTCATCCCAGAACATTATTAGCCGCCATTCGTTCAGTGCAAAAAAGGATAGACTTATGTATTCGTGAAAATGGAAATCATTTTGAGCAATTTATTTCATAAACCAATTTCTTAAATGTTTAAATGTTTTTTTTTATTTAAAAAAAGTTCAAAATTTTACCTGACCTATGAGTTTCGAGTTGATTTATCATATTTCCGTACGAAATGTATGGGAAACGTTTTTGGCGATTTCTGTCTTTTCTAGTACTGAAAGCTAAAATGGTCCCATAGAGTTTTTTGATCCCCACATGAAATGGAATCGCTTGGCATAAAAAAAAAAAAATTGAACTTTTTGCATTTTTTTTTGCTAAGTTTTTTACAAAATCTGTGAATGCAGTTCAAAATGTCCCAAAAAGTTAGGGAAGGTCTTTTAAGAACGTTTTGCTGTAACTGCAACGGTTAAGGTACTTGCCCTTACTGCCCCGTTTCAAAAATACACCCTGTATAGTAGTATTTTAACAGTTTGAGTGACGCTACTGTTCCGATGCATCTAAGAATATCCCAAATTGTTTGTAATTGATTATGTTAAAACATATTTTTGAATATTGTAAAAGTATTTTTTTTTAATTTGACAACGGGTCTTAATCGCGTAATTATTACACTCGAGCTTCACCAGTCGGCTCGTGATCACGAATAATGCAAGTCATTTCGAAACTTTAAGCAAAGGTATTTATCTTTATAATAAATAATTGCTCAAATCGCGAAAGTTTAAAAACATATATCGTAAAAGTATTGTCAAAATTTTCATAAAATGCTATCTAGGTGAGTCCAATCCTAGAGCTGATTCTCTTTATCCTCCGACGTTATTCGAGGGGTTTTATATGTTTGGTCGTTATGTCTGTCTATTTAGTACCGAACTGTAGCTCTGAAACGGGTGTATTCACTACCGACTAAGTGAGTATTATCTCTGGTAGTTTGTAGATAGGTTTTAAAAATGTATTTATTTTCCTTACGCATGAGGAAAATAAATTTTACTTGTGACTATTCTACTATTGATACAATTTAGTTAAATTTTTATCAATCTATCAGCCTGCTGTAGTCTGAACTTGTACCCTGTATTACTTTTGAGAGCAGGCCAAGTCGTTTTACCACCGATCTACCGGCATGTATGGACTGTGCCCAGGCATCAGTATTCCAAGCAGCACCTGATAAGTACACCAAATTACACACCAAACACGACCGCTCAGGCGTGGCATTACGCGGCAGTGCATGTAAATGCTGGACACATACCTCTACAGGGTGGGAATTATGAGTTTAAGCGAAGCGTGTAAGTGTGTAAGCGATAAGATAACTATACTTGACAAGTGTAATCGTGCCCTAATGTCTAAACGACTGCGTAATGTGTAAGATTAATCGACTAATTAAAAATAAATCGACTATAGTAAATTGATTTTCAAGATTGTAGATGTTAACATCATAGGTATAAAGAATTTATTTCCCATAAGAACAAAAGTTCACTTAAAATAAGAATCTAATTACAATATGTTTTATAACTTAAAATTAACATCATCTTCTTCCAGCATTATCTAACCTGTTCACAATTTATTCTTTTACATTTTTTTTTACATATAAGAAATTATACAAAACTATCAGTTTTTCTATTCGACGCCGTCAAAAAAAACAAACTATGAGCCAAATATAATACCGTAATATTACCGTAATTAAAAGTTTCAACCTCAATTGTATTACTAGAAAATTAAGTCATTGAACACAAACAAAATGCCTTATGTTAATGGATCTGCAAAACAGCAACCTATCCTTATTTCATTTAAGTTGCTTATCGCAAAACACTGTTATTATGTCCTTATCTCGAACATCAAAAGGAGGACAATATGCCAGTTCGTTACACACGTCGTCTAAAAAGTTTCAGAAAATAATACAATTTACAACTACCTCAAACAGCGAGGTCTCAGGTTCAATTCCCGGGTCGGACAAAGTGTTATTTGTGAACTTACCGTCAGGCAATTCACAATAGCAGCATTTAGCTGGAGTTGTACCCGGTGGATGGCGACGGCTCACATGGGACCTTAACATAACAGGTGAAATACAATTTAATGGAGACATTAGGGCCGTGGGGGGCGGAGGCGCTCAATCTGTACAAACAGATTTCAGCTCGCCTGTTTGAGGCCACACGTTCTTTAAATGCTGGTATTTATTTTGGCCAGAAGTTGAACATTGCCATACTACGTGCAATGCTGCCAGCATTTTGGGCACGTTGCCCACTGGTTGCGGTCTTTTAGACTAGGTTTGTACATAGTTTTAGATGTAGTCATTTATTTTTAGGTTAATAGGAATTTTGTTTTATTTTTTTTATTTTTAATTATTAATTGAATAAAATATTATCTATTTAATGTTACGTGGTGCACTGTTCTCGGTACCCAGTGTTGTGAGACAAGCCTCTTTCGCTCATGGAATATGTTTTAAAAATATAAGTTGTTGAATATTATTGCTGTCTTCGTTTATACTCAAAACTTGAGAGAAATAATGCCTTAATCTTACACAAGTATAAATTCATAGTAAGATAGTTAATTCTAAAGCTATTGGTATCAGTACGATCTAATACGTATATTTGGAAGCTTGTTAGTAAATTGGTAACCGCTGTGTAGCGGCGATCAAACATTATGTCCTGCAAGTAACTGCTCATGGCGTGTACTGTTCAGCACAAAATGTTTAGAAATTCATTAAAATACATACTTAACATTACGGCTATATTACCCAGTAGGGTGTGGCAGAGGTGTACATCACATTTGACGACCGGATGGCGGAGTGGGTAGTGTACCTGCCTGCGACGCCGAGGTCGCGGGTTCGATTCCCGCTTAAGACAAATCTTTGTGTGCATGAACATGAGGGTTTGTCTTAGTCTGGGTGTTTCTATGTATAATAAGCATGTATTTACAAAAGAAAAATATATAGGTATTAGTTCAGTTATTCTAGTACCCATAGTACAAGCTCTGCTTAGTTTGGGACTAGATGGCGTTGTGGGTAAGTTGGGAGCTATTTATTTTTTTATTTATTTATTTCACCTGTTATGGTTTAGGTCCAATGGGATAGGAGGTGAGCTTATCGCCATTCACCGGGCACAATGCCAACTCCGTGCTGCTATTGTGAATTTCCTGACGGAAACTTTACAGAAAACACTTCTGCCCGACTCGGGGATCGAACCCGAGACCTCACGGTGAGTGGCGCATATGCTAACCTCTTGACCATCAAGACAGTCGATTAATTAAAATAGTGTTCTTAATAGTGACTATGTCATAGGTACGTATGATTTTACACTAGTATATTGTGTAAAACGAGTCACTCTACCCATGGCTTGTACTGACAAGCAAAACTTGTGTATTTTTTTTGTAATATTTCACAGATAAATTATAAAGGGTAGGTTAAGGTATTTATTTACTAAATACTTGTACTATTTTAAAACAAATTATAGCTTTGTTATGCCTTTTTGTATTTTAAACAAAATTAAGGTTAAAAATTTTCGAAACTAGCAGCATACGAATCCATGCCTGAATTGGCAAAGCAGCTTTCATTATAATTACGAGATGAAGACACGTCAACTTATTTTTTACAAAATGTTCTGAAATCGCAAAAGTTTACAAGCATATAAATTATGTGAGTATTACTACTCAGAAAATGATTTTGTTTCCACTGAAATATTTATTAGTTTTTGATGTCACTGAATAGAAAACTTAAAGTGTAAATCAAAACATGTATGCGAGTATTATATTTGCGAGTGATTAAATATTTGTACTTAAAATAAAGTGTTTCGTGTATTAAATACGATATCTTACCTCTGCCAAAGCCAAGTAATTTAGGAGGTATTCAAATATCTAATTGAGACGATGTTCTTTATGTATCATGTTACTTTGTTAACTCAAAGCATTATTTAATATATTCAATACCTTTTTAGAGATCATATTTTCTGTGTTTAATCTTAATTAAGAATCAGACATTATTAAGTAAAATCTAATGGGAATTGACGCGATCATGCATCATTTACCTTTTCGGCTTGACGTTTCGGCAGACAGATTACACTGGCCGTGGTCGCAAGCAGACTGGTATAATGCATGATCGCGTTAATTCCCGTTAGATTTTACTTAATCATGCAACGCGTAAATGAAATTTTGCAAAGTAAATATTTTGCAAAGTAAATGAGTGGTTTAGTAAAATTCTTTTTTTGAAGATGATTGAGTAGAGACAGAATTAAATTAGCCTTTAAAATATAGTTATGTTGTGCTACATAGGAGAAGTTTTAATTAAAAAGTTTGACCAAAATTCGTCCAGCACTTTTGCATTGTAGAAATACTTGGAGATATGAATATATGAATTGTTATAACTTTTCGTATATGTTATTCTAAGCACTTAGCATTAATAACATAATATTTAAATCATCATTGGAGTATAAAACAAATATCATTTGCGACTCGCAATTTCAGAGATATTAAAATATTAATTAAGATAATGATAGTAGTAATATCATGTTATTTGTATTGTAAATGCAATGCATTAGTAATTTTAAATATTATCAAACCGCATTCCATTAAAGGTTGAATTAACAACGATGTATAAGACAGATATATAACAGCTATATTTGTTTCTAACCTTTGAAAATATGAATTTTTACTATAAAATGTTAAAGCCCTTTATACACGAGTCTGAAAATATTCGGATTATTATTCGTCATGTTTTTTTAAAACACATAATCACCATAAAGGGAATAAAATAAACTTAAAGCCGATGCGCGATACAAGCTTTGCAAGGCAGTCGTTTCGCCACCCCTATCTTTTGATTACGATAAATTAAGCAAGCAATAGAAATGCAAACCTTTTATTGTGCAATCATTCTATACTAAAGCACTAATATGGTAATAAACAGTTTTTTCAATAAATTGATAGATAGATAGATAGATAAAAACTTTATTTGCATACCATTCCATTACAAACTAAAGATAACTATTTAAAGACAATAACAATATGCAAAGGGCGGCCTTATCGCTTGACGCAATTTCTGCCATCACTAATATGTAATAAACAGTATTTTCAATAAATTGGTCAGTAGTTTTTCGAGGAAAACTTTAGTTTTTCGCGATTTCTACATGTGATTATTGAATAGTAACGCTACTCTAGACTATCCCAATTTTCAAAGACCAATTTTTGTGCACAAAGGATCTCAGAATCATGTACTGAATAACTGGTTAGAGGCTTTGTCACGATGTCATTTACACCCTGTATATTGTTCAAAGATGCGTGTTCCATATAAAAAGTAGGTTAACAAGTACTGCAATTTTGAATTTCAATTTGTAAGTAAAAATAAGTACTGTTAAATAAAATACATTGTTTGGTAAAATAAATATTAAACAAATGTGACACGCTCAGTGTTTAAGAATACTCAAAAAGGTACCATAATTAATATATGTAGAGATGTGATCGAAGCTGCAGGGGGTTGATTAACGTAGCGAGTGATTGGAGTGAAATAGGTCACCCTTGCATAGCCAGCCATAACTAATGTGCAAATGCGTTGTTTATTTATTGAAGCTATAATAAAATAACTAGGATTTATAACACATAGCATAATATGACGTTTATATTACACAAAGGGGTAGGCCAGGCTTATAATACCCACACTTCAGCTGTTGTTTTGGTTGAATGTTATAAGTGAAGTTTTTTAAGGTAAAATTGTTTTAATCATTAGTTAAGTTACATACAAACTAAGAAGTTAAAATATTTTATTTAATTTTTACATCTAAACAAAGTCTTTTCATAAGATATCATCACGCCTCTATTACCGAGGAGGGTGTGGCAGAGGTGTACAATACCACATCACTAATTTTTTTAGTACCCATGGAATATGGGTTGAGCCTATAGCCGTCCACCGGGCACAATTTCAACTCCGTGCTGCTATTGGAAAATTCCTGACGAAAAATCTCAAATAACACTTTTGCTCGACTCAGGAGTCGAAACTAAAACCTCGCGGTGAGAGATAGCATACGCCAACCACTACACCAGTGAGGCCGAATTATGTTTATAGCGAAATTCTGCTTACTGTTTTTGAAACTAAAGATCAAAAAACAACATAGATCACGGACTAAACCATGTAACTCAGGCCTAACCTTTAACCAAATTTCGTCAGAAATTCGAAATCTTTTGATGTTTCTAAGTACGTTAATAGCGACAAAACGATTTAAATTTGAATTTCAAACGCGTCTCGATCGACACTCGCAAATAATTCAAAAAGCCGCCAAAACGTTGCGGTATTAAAACACAATGAATAAATTATAGATTTAAATTTACTTACACTGAATTTCGTTTGCATTGGTAATAGATACATGAATAAAATATTAATGAATAACCTTACCTCCTGGTAGAGCTTTTGTGAACACACTCAAGGTAAGACCACCGTTTTTCCTTTAACCTGCCGTCTAATAGTAGTACGTATTGTTCTGGGCTGGTGGTGACATTAGGCTCTGAAATTATTGACACATAAGCTACAATGGTAACCCTCAGATGGTGCTATGCTTTGGCATTTCTTTTCTTAGTCTTGTGTTTGTGTATGTAGGTATTCATGTATCTATTACCAATGCAAACAAAATTCAGTGTAAGTAAATTTAAATCTATAAGAACCCATTACAAACAAAATGCAATTTATAAAATAAAAACCTTCTGCAGGACAGGCCTAGCCTATTGCAGGAGTGTTTTAGCAATTTACCCAATTCTTTACAAAAAGGAATATCAAAACGTATGTTTTTATGTATATGTAATTTATATACTCTTGTGGTATTGAATAAATGTATTTTATTTTATGTCCATGGGTTGCTATTGACATTTATTTATCAGGTAGTTTACATGTACCTACTACTTTTAGGTGGGCAGGTTACAGATGAGACGGTAAGCTGCTTATTCGAACTCGTTCAAAAAAGGATGACAACCGTTTAAACCAGTACTTATATCTTTCAATTCATCGACCATCTGCCCTTATCCCAATTACTTGGGGACGGCGCAATATGTATTCTTCCATACTTTTAGTCGTCAACTCAGCACCTTTCCAGCCATGTCATCTTTCTCTCAATCGATCCATCTTTTCTTCGGTCCACCTCTTCCCTTATAGCCAATAACATTCATTTTTAGGGTTCCGTAGTACCTACAAGTAACCCTTATAGTTTCGACATGTCCGTCTGTCCGTCCGTCTGTCCAAGGCATAGCGACGAAACCGTTGGTGCTAGAAAACTGAAATTTTGCATAAACATGTATGTTAACTATACAAAGAAAGTCGTAGAATAAAATTTGGAAAAATATTTTTTTTTCGGGTAGCTCCCCTATATGTAAAGTAGGGATGTTTTTTTTTTGTCGCCTACCCCATAGTGTGGGGTATTGTTAGATAGGACTTTTAAAAGCGTTTAGCGGTTGCTAAGACTGTTTTTTGATTTAGAGATTCGTTTGCGAGATAATTAACTTTAAAGAGCAAATTTTTGTTCGAGTAGAGCGTCGTCCCCCCCTCTAAAAGCTAAACTACTGGATCCCAAAATCAGAAAAAAATTGTGTCGGTAGTACATTTAAGAACTTTAAAGGAAAACTATAGCGGATAAGTTCACTACATTAGTTCTAGAGTAATTGGGGTCCAAAGTGTAAAATGCAGTTACTTAGAATAATTCGTGCAAATTACAAAAACCTTTGAAAGTAATGACTTGTATGAAGATGTTACTTGTTTAATACAGATAGTAAATCCCTTTTAAGTCGAAATATGTTGTTACGACTAGCTACGGAACCCTACTGCGCGTGGCCCGACACGCACTTGGCCGGTTTTTTTTGTTTTTCAATAACATTCCTTACATCCTTTTTAATTACATGCTCATACCATGATAATCTCGCACTCTTTAATTTCCCTGTCACTTGTGTTACTTTCAGTATTCTCATAATAAAATTACCTATATCTTTCAATTACTTACTTTAATATTTCAAATTGCGAACAAAAACGCTATAATAATGTTATATCATGTCAAACTATTTTGCACTCGCCTGTTCCGTGGTTCGGCTATAACCTACGTACAACGATGATGGCACCAGTCCAAAGTACCAAAATGATTCGTATACAATAACACATTATCTGTCTATAATATTGTTCTTGCTGTACTAGTACAGAAAGTATTGGATCCGTGTCAAACTGTTAATTGTATGATTTGTAAAGGGAGGCATTACTGTGTTGTTTTATGATTTTGATTTATTTATTTATTTATTTACACAACTGTTTAATGCATTCACAGTTTCCCAACATGTGCAATAAACTAATACAAGTAGAAAACTTAATACTACTTAAAAGTACTTAAAAAAGAGACACAATGATTTTAGATATTGTTCAAATTTTGAGTAAAATATATCAATATCTGGATACCGAGCAATAAGGGCGTTGATCAGAGTCAAAGCCTGATTTGTTGATGATAATATACTACATGAGAATGCTAAGTAATACACTAAAACGATGTAATACTGTTTTGTTGGTGTAGTAGGTTGCAGGTTTGATAGCCGGGTTGAACAAAAGTGTTATAGAATTAGAGCGGGGGCACACGATGCGTTGCGGCGCCGCACCGCAAAGATTTCACCGTGTCAGTGGGCACACGAGCGGTGCGGCGCCGTAACGTTGTTATGTCGCAGCGGCGCCGTAGCACCGTTGGACAGTCTGTTAATGAAAATGGATCGTAAAAGACGTCTATTGTTGGCCCTACTATTACGCCACCGCCGAAATCGACGTAGAAGCGTACGACGATACTGGATCTGTCCTTTTATTGCACTAAGGAACAGTGATGGACAGTTTTTTCTCCAAGAATATAAAGAGTTGCTGTTGGACGAAAAGAAGTTTTACAATTTCTTTCGAATGAGTGTGTTAAGTTTCGAATGTTTATTGAAATCTTTAGAATCACATATACGGAAACAGTACACTAACATGAGGAATCCAGTGGAGCCAATAGAAATGCTGGGCATCACTTTGAGGTAAGTAATGAAAATTTTTTTTTTGAATAATAATACTTTTTAATTTTCAAAACGATCAAAAAAGGAAATGTTAATAATCATAATCAATCTTATTAATCTTCTTAATAGTAATCTTGATAAATCTTAATTACAAATTTGCAAAATCGTACTCTACGCTGTCTTGAGATGTTTCACCTGGAGATGTCAATAAATTATAATCTGAGCTCAAGTCTGTTGGAGTGTATGTACTTCTGTAACTTCTTGTATGATACCCGTGTGATGAAGGCTGTTGAGACGTTTGTTCAAACCTAAATGATGATGATTGTTGGGACATTGAGCCATACCGCATTTCAGTGATAATTTGTAACACCTTGCTTTGGAAGGTGAGAGTTTGAAGGTCTGTGAAATCTTGAATTGATGGCAAAATACCCTTAAAAAATGACAAGTGGCGATCTTCGGGCTCCTTAAGGGCTTTTAATGCTTCCTTTTCGAAATCATCAGCTTGCATTGTTCTTTTGCGGGTGATAGGAACATAACGCGAAGACTCCGGTGCAATATCACTTGTAGAATCGGTGTTGGTTTCTCCAGCTACGTCTAAGCTACTGTCTGTCTCATTTTGTGCCACTTTTGTTAAAAATAAAAGTTGATTGTAAAAATGATATTTTTTCAGTTTTTTAGCGGCTGAGCCAGATTTAGAAGCTTCTTTTAACTTTTTTAAATATTTATAGAAGTTATCTTTGACACTTCTCCATTTCTTCACTATATCATTACCTAAAAATAAAATATTAACATTAAGATTACATGAGATTTTATTATTTAAATAAACGTTTTTGTTACAGGTATCTAGGAAGTGGAAATTCACTACAAGATTTGGAGTACAAATTCAAACGGGGCAAATCTACGATTAGATATATGATTAGGAGAGTTTGTCGTGCTATATGGAAAAATATTCTTCAAGACAACATTCCCGAACTAACAACAGAAAGACTCAAAAATATTGCATCTAGTTTCGATTTAAGGGCGAATTTTCCTCACTGCATCGGTGCCCTCGATGGGAAGCATATTCGCATGCGTAATCCTGCTAATAGTGGCTCGCTTTTTTTTAATTACAAAGCCTTTTTCTCAATAGTCCTTTTAGCTGTTGTGGACTCAAACTACAAATTTATTTTTATTGACATTGGCGCATACGGTAAAGAATGCGATTCAACTGTTTTTCAAAATTCAAAACTATATGAGAAACTCATTAACAATGACCTACCATTGCCTGATCCCCAGCCACTGTGTGGTTCCAATAGACGAACCCCGTATGTATTTGTGGGTGAGGAAGCTTTTGGATTGAGCAACCACATTATGCGCCCATATGGAGGTAACAATCTCAATGTTAAACAAAAGATTTACAATTATCGTCTCAGCAGAGCCAGAAGGGGTACTGGGGGTTTTCATACCACAAGGCGTTCGCACCGCGGTATGGATCGCCCAAGGACTTTTTTTGAATGGGTCCGTTCGCACCACTGTCGTCGAGTGGTGCGAACAACCCAAGACTCTTTTTGAATAGGTCGGTTCGCACCACAAGATTTGATGACAACCCAGTGGTTCGTTTTTTGGATCTGGATTAGATGGACATAAGAAATAAATATAATTTCACTAGGAGAATAATAAAGCGATGTTTAGTTTCCACTAGTTTTATAAATTATTAGTATTTTACTAGAAGGTTATTAATAGGTATTTTTGACATGTTCAGTGATTATTTTAAGTAATTTTAATATGTTTATAGGAATGTTTTGTGAAGATTTTACTATTTATGGGTATTATTTTAAAATATTTATATAGCGATGCTTAGTTTAAATAATTAAAAATTATTAAAATATTTCTTAGCTGCCCCACTGACTAACTAAACGGATTAACTCGTTGTCTCGTTGGGTACTGTTTTGCGGATTTATTCCTCACGGACAACTGCTAACTTTGTGTGCTATTTAACATTATTTTCATGCCTCACGGATTAACTTTTAGTTGTTGCTGGATGTTTTCGTAGTTTTCTTCATTGTGTTTTTATGAATTATGATGATGATTGCTTAGTGTTTGGATGGTTTTAGCAAGTGTTTATATGATGATTGCTTAGTGTTTGGATGGTTTTCGAAAGTGTTTTTAAGATGATTGCTTCGTGTTTGGGTGGTTTTATCAAGTGTTTATATGATGATTGCTTAGTGTTTGAATGATGTTTGGGTGGTTTCAGAAAGTGTTTCTATGATGATTGCTTAGTGTTTGAATAATGTTTGGGTGGTTTTAGAAAGTGTTTATATGATGATTGCTTAGTGTTTGGATGGTTTTAGCAAGTGTCTCTATGATGATTGCTTAGTGTACGGGTGGTTTTAGAAAGTGTTTATATGATGATTGCTTAGTGTTTGAATGATGTTTGGGTGGTTTTATCAAGTGTTTATATGATGATTGCTTAGTGTTTGAATGATGTTTGGGTGGTTTTAGAAAGTGTTTATATGATGATTGCTAAGTGTTTGGATGGTTTTAGCAAGTGTCTCTATGATGATTGCTTAGTGTACGGGTGGTTTTAGAAAGTGTTTATATGATGATTGCTTAGTGTTTGGGTGGTTTTATCAAGTGTTTATATGATGATTGCTTAGTGTTTGGGTGGTTTTAGCAAGTGTCTCTATGATGATTGCTTAGTGTTTGAATGATGTTTGGGTGGTTTTTGAAAGTGTTTATATGATGATTGCTTCGTGTTTGGGTGGTTTTATCAAGTGTTTATATGATGATTGCTTAGTGTTTGGATGGTTTTAGCAAGTGTCTCTATGATGATTGCTTAGTGTTCGGGTGGTTTTAGAAAGTGTTTATATGATGATTGCTTAGTGTTTGGATGGTTTTAGCAAGTGTCTCTATGATGATTGCTTAGTGTTCGGGTGGTTATAGAAAGTGTTTATATGATGATTGCTTAGTGTTTGAATGATGTTTGGGTTGTTTTAGAAAGTGTTTATATGATGATTGCTTAGTGTTTGGATGGTTATAGCAAGTGTCTCTATGATGATTGCTTAGTGTTCGGGTGGTTTTAGAAAGTGTTTATATGATGATTGCTTAGTGTTTGGATGGTTTTAGCAAGTGTCTCTATGATGATTGCTTAGAGTTCGAGTGGTTATAGAAAGTGTTTATATGATGATTGCTTAGTGTTTGGGTGGTTTTCGAAAGTGTTTATATGATGATTGCTTCGTGTTTGGGTGGTTTTTTTCAAGTGTTTATATGATGATTGCTTAGTGTTTGAATGATGTTTGGGTGGTTTCAGAAAGTGTCTCTATGATGATTGCCTGATGTTTGGGTTGTGTTTGCGAATACATTAAGTGTTTGTTTTGACTATCGAGGGTTGGTAATCATATAAGTTAAACAGTATAAACGACTAAAATAGAGTTTTATTAACATAATATTATTAGAAAATCATTACATTTATACAAACAGAAACAAGAAATAGCTTAACGAAAATAAAAAATAACTTAATTGATCCCTACATGTAGGGCATGGATACCGGAATTCCGGGACCTCGGAATACCGTAATCTCGGTCAATATTTTTAAGATTTAATACCGGAATTGAACGGGTGCAATTCCGCCATTATGGTATTATAAAAAACAAATATGAAGAGAATATTTACAAATAAGGTCTTTTGCCTGTATTTTCTTGACTGCCGGCTTGCACTAATTGAACACGTTTTATTAAGAAAACTACTGTGTTCTCATTATGTTTGTTTTTTATGTTTGTTTCTCATTATACAGTTGGTGTGGGCCCTCAAGGGGGCAGTGCCACTCGCGTTGGAACCTGTGGTCTAGTGGTTAGCGTATGTCTCTCACCGCGAGGACTTGGGTTCGATTCTCGGGTCGGGCAAAGGTGTTATTTGAGATAGTTTCGTGAGGAAAAATTCTTCATAGCAGCACGGAGTTAGAATTGTACACAGTAGCGATGGGCTCAGCCCCTATTACAAAACATAACATATCATCACGCGTATATTTTGGAAACGTAATAGTGCAATTTTTATTGTGAAGCACAGCTTTCGTTCATGATGGTTCATACTGTATCTTTTTGTAATACTCTACAAGTAGAAAAATTTCATTGGCTAACTGTAACTAACTTTGATTATCATGAAACTTTCTATAATTATTCTTTAATATCCTGGGCATATAATATAATTTATTATTATAATTTGATAATTTATAATTTGATATTATTTTCGTTACCAATTTTTTCGCCATCATACTTAAGTTCAATATGTTGAGGTTTTTGTTTATAGTTTGCAAATTGTACATATTTAGTTTTAGAAATCTTAATTATAAGCTGATTTTCGGTTAACCAATTAATAACATGTGTTGTTTGAAAGCTTTGTTAGAATTTTAAATAAAGTATAAAAATTGATTAAACTAAATAATTGCATTTTTTTTCTTGGTGACAGGTTTATATGGTTGCGTAATATCTACGAAGAACGCATAGTTTCGATGTCTCTCCGTTAAAGGTTTAACGTCAAAAGTAATATCACCCCCTAAACATCGTTACAGCACCACAAAACTATTCCCCAAACATGTTAGAATGACCCTTTTAACATCGTCACATCACCACAAAACTATCCCACAAACATGTTAGAATGACCCTTTTAACATCGTCACATCACCACAAAACTGTTCCACATACATGTTAGAATGACCCTATAAACGTCGTCACATCACCACAAAACTGTACCACATACATGTTAGAATGACCCTTTTAACATCGTCACATCACCACAAAACTGTACCACATACATGTTAGAATGACCCTTTTAACATCTTCCTTTCACCACAAAACTATCCCACTAACATGTTAGAATAACCCTTTTAACATCGTCACATCACCACAAAACTGTAACACAAACATGTTAGAATGACCCTTTTAACATCGTCACATCACCACAAACCTGTTCCACATACATGTTAGAATGACCCTTTTAACATCTTCCTATCACCACAAAACTATCCAACAAACATGTTAGAATGACCCTTTTAACATCGTCACATGACCACAAAACTGTTCCACATACATGTTAGAATGACCCTATAAACGTCGTCACATCACCACAAAACTATCCCACAAACATGTTAGAATGACCCTTTTAACATCGTCACATCACCACAAAACTGTTCCACATACATGTTAGAATGACCCTATAAACGTCGTCACATCACCACAAAAATATCCCACAAACATGTTAGAATGACCCTTTGAACATCGTCACATCACCACAAAACTGTACCACATACATGTTAGAATGACCCTTTTAACATCTTCCTTTCACCACAAAACTATCCCACTAACATGTTAGAATGACCCTTTTAACATCGTCACATCACCACAAAACTGTAACACATACATGTTAGAATGACCCTTTTAACATCTTCCTTTCACCACAAAACTATCCCACAAACATGTTAGAATGACCTTTTTAACATCGTCACATCACCACAAAACTGTCCCACATACATGTTAGAATGACCCTTTTAACATCGTCACATCACCACAAAACTGTACCACATACATGTTAGAATTACCTTTTTAACATCGTTACATCACCACAAAACTGTTCTACATACATGTTAAGATTACCCTCTAATCATCGTCATAGCACCCACAAAATTGTTTAACATACAAGTCATCATTTAGCCTTTCATAGTCACTGCTGGATATAGGCCTCTCTCAATTTGCGCCACAACACCCGGTCCTGCGCCTTCCGCATCCAGTCCCCTCCAGCGACCTTTTTCAGGTCGTCAGTCCACCTCGCGGTCTCCATTCTAGGACTCGTTTGCTCCAGCGGCTGTCGGTCCTTCGGCAGACGTGACCAGCCCACTGCCACTTCAGCGAGCTTATTTTGCGAGCTATGTCGGTTACTTTGGTTCTTTGTCGGATGACCTCATTACGAATTTGATCCTTCAAAGAAACTCCGAGCATAGCTCGCTCCATAGCCCGCTGCGCGACTTTAAATTTGTGGACTAGTGCAACCGTTAATGTCCACGTCTCGGCACCGTAGGTCATAACAGGTAGGACGCACTGGTTGTAGACTACAAGTACCATGTACATAATTATCCACTCCTCAAAAAATTACCCATAAACATCGCGATGGTCTCGCGATATACGTTCACTACCATATTGTTTTTATTCAATTAGTTTTTGTTGATGTCTTGTATGATTTCATATCGGGTTACTGTGCTGTGGTGCGAACTTACTAATTCAAAAATAGCCTTGGGCGATCCATACCGCGGTGTGACCGGACCCATTCAAAAAGAGTCCTTGGGCGATCCATACCGCGGTGCGAACGCCTTGTGGTATGAAAACCCCCAGTACCCGCCAGAAGATATGTCGAATGCGCTTTTGGGATTATGGCGAATAAATGGCGCATTTTTCACAGACCGATAGACGTGTCCTATAATTTTGCTACTGACATTGTGAAGGCATGTTGTGTCCTACACAATTTTGTCGCAGATCGGGATGGTTTTCGGCAAAAGGATACATTGGCAATAACTGATGATGAATTTCACTCATTACAACCTCAAGATGAAGAGATGACAGCAGCAAATGTCATTAGAGATGAATTTGCAAGCTATTTTATGAGCAACAGAGGGTCGCTACAATGGCAGTTACAGAAGATTTGATCATCATAAAAACATTAAATAATTACTTACCTATCTGGTTCTTTATATCAGGAGCAAAATTATCATAGTCTGGAAATAAAATTTTGGCAATTTGCTCCCATGCTTTTATTTTCATTGTTTTATTTTTAAAGTCTTCATTGGACTTATCCCAAAGGTTTTCCCGTTCTTGGACTAATGTAATTAGGTAGTCTATATCAATAACATCTAGGTTGGCACTCATTTTTTAAAACCTCAATCACAATAAACAAAAATACTTAGAAAAAATTCGAAACGAGCGAGCGTGTGTCCTTCCTTGTGACGCAAAACAACTGAGCGGTGCCGCTCCGACGTCGCAACGCATTCACCCCTCCCCGCCTCGTCTTGGTGGTTGCAAGTCCGGTGCGGCGACGGAGCGCATCGTGTGACATGCCACAGATATTTCTATGTAAGACGACGCAGCGACACCGCTCCGGCGCCGTACCGCCGCCGCAACGCATCGTGTGCCCCCGCTCTCAGGCTATTCTCATTAGCAACACGGAGTCTGAATCTGTGCCCGGACGATAGTTTTAGACTTACCCTTGATCTCATGGGACCAAACTTTAAGAGGTGTTACATTTTATGGGTCAGTACATTTTATGTTCCGTTGCAGCGTCTATCTGCGTCAACTGTCACTTGACTAAGATGGACACTGCAATGCAAAATAAAATGTGCCGGCCCGAACGTGTCGACACGCCTCTCTGACTAGCGATTCTAACTGGTGAAGTGTGAGTGTTAATAGTTCTCTGCCACACAAAAGCGTTATGTTATGTGATGCTAGACAATTTGGTGCTCCAAGTTTCATTTTGTTAATTATTTTGCTAGGCTGTCCTAGACTGGATGGGGTAGATGTGTCAACATTCGTCTGGCAGATTAGATATACAGGGTGTATTTTTGAAAAGGGGCAGTAAGGGCAAGTACCTTAACCGTTGCAGTTACAGCAAAACGTTCTTAAAAGACCTTCCCTAACTTTTTGGGACATTTTGAACTGCATTCACAGATTTTGTAAAAAACTTACAGTTAGCAAAAAAAATGCAAAAAGTTCAAATTTTTTTTTTTTATGCCAATCGATTTTATTTCATGTGGGGATCAAAAAACTCTATGGGACCATTTTAGCTTTCAGTACTAGAAAAGACAGAAATCGCCAAAAACGTTTCCCATACATTTCGGCAACAGAAACGAATCTCTACGATGGTCTAACTTTTTGTTATGGCCTGGAAGTGGGTAGAATTGACTGTAAAGTAAATAAAAAGAATTTTTACCCTCAAATTTCGAATTTGATTCGAAAATCTGTGTGTTATACTTAGTTTCAGCTGAGAAACTTCGTATGAGTTATTAATTAAGGATTTTCGCTAAAATGTCTTCTAATCGTGAAAAAATTGACTTATTAGAAGCGTATTTTGTCAATAATCGAAATGCGGGAGCTGCATTAGTGTGGTACCGCAATAAGTATCCGTTGCGGCATGTGCCAACAAGAAAGGTAACAACAACAAATCTTTTGAAAAACCTGGAATTGCAGGGTTCTTTCAAAATACGCTTCTAATAAGTCAATTTTTTCACGATTAGAAGACATTTTAGCGAAAATCCTTAATTAATAACTCATACGAAGTTTCTCAGCTGAAACTAAGTATAACACACAGATTTTCGAATCAAATTCGAAATTTGAGGGTAAAAATTCTTTTTATTTACTTTACAGTCAATTCTACCCACTTCCAGGCCATAACAAAAAGTTAGACCATCGTAGAGATTCGTTTCTGTTGCCGAAATGTATGGGAAACGTTTTTGGCGATTTCTGTCTTTTCTAGTACTGAAAGCTAAAATGGTCCCATAGAGTTTTTTGATCCCCACATGAAATAGAATCGATTGGCATAAAAAAAAAAAATTTGAACTTTTTGCATTTTTTTTGCTAACTGTAAGTTTTTTACAAAATCTGTGAATGCAGTTCAAAATGTCCCAAAAAGTTAGGGAAGGTCTTTTAAGAACGTTTTGCTCTAAATGCAACGGTTAAGGTACTTGCCCTTACTGCCCCGTTTCAAAAATACACCCTGTATATATTTCTTCTTGGCATACATTCGCCGAATTTAATTACTACATGTAATCATCATTATCATAAAACCATTTAAACTGAAAACGACGATAAACATTTTGATTTAAAAGCTGGTAAATTGTCTTCAGAATATATTAACGCGGTGATATTTCACGTTAGTTTACGATTTGAGGAGGAAAACTGTGTCAAATGTGGGTAGGTAAAAGATGACGTGAAATATTTTATTATAACGGAATATGACGCGGGGTCTGTATTTTGCTGAATTGTTGAGTCCATTTTTCTTCTACTAGTTAGTTCTAACAGAATGTGAATATTTTATAAATAGCAATTATATTATTATTTTCGCGATCCTTTCCCAATTTTTTCGTACGTTTGTATAAAGGGCAAAACTGACAAACATTCTAAAGAATAGCAAAGATGTTTTTTTTTGCCGCCGCTTTGGAGGACCTACCTTTCATAATGCGCGCTGCATCATGCTGCATGCTTATGTCAAATGCGTGCATGTACTCTTGCATGTATAAAAATGTATGATGATGATGTGGCTTGGCACTTTTGACTGTTTTCTAGACCGGGCTCCTCAGTGGTGCCGTGTAGTAGGTGTAATTTAAGAAAACCCTTACTGATGGGGCAATAAAACGTCTTAAGACCAACAAGCAAACAACCATTCAACATTTTATTATAGGAGTTAAAATTCCTTAGCATTATACTCATCGACCATGATGATGTTTGTTTCTTCAGCAATTTGCGTGACTACTACAATACCACAAATTCAAATTAACACTTAAAAATCAAACTGGGTAAACCGTTATTTATTCTATCCGACTTTTAATTTATCTGAGCGATTAATCTATCCAACTATTTGTAATCGAGATTACTTCGCAACGAAAACTAAGAATCGAATAATCGGATTAACTTATCGATACTGGATAAATATTACTGCGGACGAAAGATTAAATTGAAATCCATTTACTTTTTTGTAGTTATCAATTCATGTATTTTTATATTGAATTGAAACCAGCTAAATGGTTTATTGTTTTATTGTTGGTTGTACGTCTATGTATGTAGCTGTAGATAGATAAGTTATTAAGTTATAAGGTAGTGTTCATACAAATGTTAAATTATTGTGTCATAAAAGTTTTTTGTATACTATACCTCCTCCTAAGAGGTCTACCTATATTACGGTTTTTTAGAAAGTCTATGCCATAAGTGACATTGCAATTGGCAATTAAATCAAAACACATTGTTTCGATTTATAGACTAGCAAGACTTTTCTTCATTCTATAAAAAAAATATATTATAAAAATATAGATCGAAGATAAAACCTTAAAGATAAATTTATTTAACAAAAGAAAACGTCACCAATATAAAAATAGTTTAAGCTAACACCGGAAGATGGCGTTACCGGGATCATATTATGCAGCACCCGCCGGCGCGCGAAACTATCTCGGCGAACAGAATTTGCCTTTCAAGCCGAGATTTTTTCGCAAGGCATGACATTATTTCGCACAAGTTACTGCCTCGGCGTCCGCCGCAAACAAGCGCACCGAAGGGTATTTCTTTGCAAACCCGAGCCATATTTTATCAACGCTATCTTTTAAAACTGAAGCAAAAAGTGCTAGAATCGCCCGCTTGTCCACCGCGTTATAAAATAGTGCAGTGCGGAGTGCGGACTCGATTTATTCCCGCGCTCGCCGATCTATTTTTACGTTCTTTTTCTCGCAAAAAAATAGTTTATTATGACGTGCTTTCCATTTAGTTGTATGCGTATGAAAGCAGTGATAACGCTCAGAACGGGGTTAACGGTCGACTGTTGGATTGTTGCCTAATGTTCTCTTGATGAGCGGCTATTCGGTATAGACGGCAAAAGATTTAAAGAATGCATCTAAAGATATTGCAAGAGTCCATTGACGTGTATTAAGAAAACCGGGCTCTTCTACGTTAAATTGTCGTACAATTTACGGTCCCAAAAATAAAACCGCGCAGTTTTAGGTTTCATATTTTTCATCACTGTTTTGGTGAGTTTAAATTTAATGATAAGTATTTTTTATAAAAGTAATGTTTGCTTGCAAATCTGCTTTCATTTTATAGATGCAATATTGAATGAAACGTGCCTCAGAACATTATAGGATGCGTGCCTCAGAACGAATCGCTTCTACTCGTATGTGCGAACGAGTTCGTTCGTATAACGTTAGATGTTATTGCGATTCGATTGTCTGTCCGGATGAAGTTAATGCGTCTTGATTTATTAACTGGCATTGAATATAGACGATTTGGCTAATGGATTGGATAGCGATCCAACTTTTAGATCATTGATAGGTGGATTACATTCAATTTGTAAAGGAAATTTATGGCTTTGGGTTTTGGTGTGTAGAAAGGTATTTGGCGGTGAAGATAGACAATACTTATTTTTTTAAGTAAACCACTTAAAAAAAAAGTCAATCCTTGTCAGAAGTTTATAATTTGAAGGATTACACAGTTAAACGGAATAATATTATAAATATAATTTAGTGTCAAGAATAATACATATGAAATCTTAATGTCGAATCGAAGCAAGGGCTAAAGCTAAAAAGGCAAATAATTCTAACCATAAATATATAAAATTACCACCGGATCTACAAAATTTTGTTTATCAGTGAATTTAAAAGCACACAGAATGTATTACATTCACGAAAGAGCAATAAAATTTTCACAAGATATGAAAGCACGCCGAGAGTTTTCTGTAAACAACTTGAAAATCATATATCACACACATTAAGTGAAATGTTCCCGTTACAAGTTGTGGTACGCTGCGGGACATCACTATTTTATCGCGTTCTCGCCAAATGAGATTCAAATTTGAAAATGGAATTGTGTAATTTAAAAAGTGTGTTAATTGCTTTTTATTTTTTTAATGTTGATGGAATATTTTGAGCATATTTTATGTTATTTTTTGACAGCTAGTTGTAATTTTCGATTGTTCTGCGTTTTGAGCACCATAGTTGGGTGAACATTAATTACAAAATTTATCTTAAGTCGATTTTACTTCATTATTTATGTTCTATAATTGTGAAATTAATATATGAATGCAAATTACAGCAATTTTTTTAAAAATAAATCATAAATTTTTAATAATAATTTCAATTAAAAAAAGCAAGCAACAAAATTAACAACCAATGTCAAAAACATAATTCAATTTTATTTTCTGAATCTAACATTCGCTTTTTATTTGGAATCAGAGGCTTCTTCCACGAATTACCTTTGCCTTTGTAATTCCAACCAGGAATTAATTAAATGTTGAAATTACAAGATAATGGAGAGAAAATGCCTCTGAACTATGAAATAAGGTCCGAGAGGTCTAAAGCATTAAATTTAAAGGTCATTTATTAAACATAAAAGCTAATTTCGTTCGTATACCTTGGGATTATTGTGGATATAAATCTGTAGCCGCCATTACTGGTACTAAAACATTAAGCTTTAGTTTTATAGTGCGAAGGTTTCAATCGTATTTGTCGGTGTTGATAAATGACAAGATTGGAATGCTTTCATGACAAACATGGCGGATAATATTTAGAATTAATGTGAAATGTTTTGATTGGTTTCCGACCTCGTATTATTGTTGTTGGTTGCGCTTTAAAAATATAATCTCTGTAACTAAGAATATTGAAATATTTTCTAGCTTTCTTTAATGATGCCAGGCCTGTAGTTTCCTTGTGATAACTACGTTGACTTAGTTTCCTAACAGTAGTCTTTGTAATATTTCAAAGCAATTTTTATCTTTGCTATTCCTTTTTGTATTTTATATAATATTACGACGCTGGCACAAAAGAGTTGATAGGTTTCAAGTCTAGCAGCATACGAATCCATGGCTGAATTGGCAAAGCATTTGGGTTGTATACCCTGGGGGTGCAGGTTCAAATCCTGCTGGATTCTTAATTTTTCAAGATTATTATTATATAAAGTAGTATTTGTATTGCTTAAGTAGTTTTCATCATAGAAACGTCAAATTCATATTATGTTTTATGTTGATATACTCGTAAACTACGTTATGGACAAATCGAACTGTCAAAAGTGTCAAAGCAGCTAAGGAGGCTGATACGTACAGAAAACGTCGTAGTCGCACCCTGAAGCGATGCATTAATATTTTGTGTTCATGGTTTTTATGCTAAGAGCAATAAACCAACCAGAGGCGTTATTGTCAGGCGTCGCTCGCTGCCAAATTTGGAAGAGCACCGCTCAACCAAGCCATATATTATAATATAACTAGTCAAATCATAAATGCGAGAAACAATTTCGCCCCGCTCCCCCGCGACTATTGGGAGACTTATTTGCATAGATATTAGGTTTCATTTCCTCTCTATATTGATTAGATGCTTTTTGATTTAATAGCACCTTTAGACCCATTTACACAATGCACGTTTTGCAAGGCATTCTAATGCTTATCTTGTTTATCGCGATTTAAAAGACAGAGATGGCAAGATAATCGCCTTGTGAAACTCACATCGTGTAAATTTAAATATCACCACCATTTTGTCCGATCCCTAACAGTGTAAAGGTATAACATGGATTTCCGCAAAAGAATATTGAAATATCAAAGCTACGTTTAATCAGCCATTACATTCAGTTTGATTGCCATCACGCTCGATTTATCCCAATCTATAATAACTGGTAGTAAATCGGGCATAAAACGGACGCCAAACTACACAAATTTGTAATATCAGTATCTACTACTATTAGTGCTATATAGCTTCCAGCTGTGTTATTAGAGTTCATCTGTATGTACCTAAACGGTAAAGTTACTTTTTGGTGATTGAAAAATATGGAAATGATATTTGGGTAAACTTGCTCATAAAGCGAACTTAATTAATAGATTTATCACGTTGAATGGAATGGAATGGAAAGTGGACTCATTTTTCCGCACTTAGACTCTCATTTGGTTCATTGTGCGTGGAGAGTCCTGGCTAACATAGCCAGCCTAACTCCGCCCAGAAGCTCGGAAGTTTCCTGGGGACTTCACAGGCTTCGCGGAGTGACCTCACTGTTCCGAGGATTTGTTGCCGTTGAGAAGCAACGGCCCTACATTTTATTTATCACGTTATCTAATAAAAAAAAAAACAAATAGCAAAAGTATAAAAAATATTGAAGTATTACCTAAACCGTTCATAAACCGCAATGATATACGTGTTTGACCTGTACACTATGTTTATTGAATTGTATACTAATGGAACAATGAAAAATATGGACATGCAAGAACTAAAATATTTATGCAAATAATGCTGCCAAAACTCGCGTGGAAACGGGGGGTGGATTGTTCCGCGCAAACGACAAATCTTATAATTCGACATCTTTTATTGTTTGGCGTGCAAGAGCGGCGCTCTTTCATATTAGCTTACAATGACTTGAAACCTGACAATGACACCTTCGGTTGGCTTAATGCTCTGAGCTTCCTACATAATGTTTATTAAATCCATAGTTATCCACCTACAAAGAGTATTTACGTTCAACAACTTCGTAATACTATTTAATTGGGTATCCGACTGCACTAGATTGTGTAAACACATTCATAGCTACAAAGCAGTTGAAATGTATTGGCTAACCTTTGATACAGAGCATGCGGTTCCTACATGCTAAATATAACTGTACCAAGAAGTAAGTCAGTTGCAACAGCCGATTTAAAAAAAAATGCGGCCAAGTGCATGCAATATGCATGTACATTAATTTGCACATTAAAAACTATTTAGGTACTAGGTAAAGCTTTTTGGCGTGAACGGTTATGGACTATGGTATTTTAGATGCCATATTGTTTATTATTTGACGACCGGATGGCGGAGTGGGTAGAGTACCTGCCTGCGACGCCGAGGTCGTGGGTTCGATTCCCACTTAAGACAAATCTTTGTGTGCATGAACATGGGGGCTTGTCTTAGTCTGGGTGTTTCTATGTATAATATGTATGTATTTACAAAAGAAAAGTATATAATGTATTAGTATCAGTTATTCTAGTACCCAAAGTACAAACTCGGCTTAGTTTGGGACTAGATGAGGTTGTGTGTGAGTTGTGAAATATTTATTTTATTATTTATTTATTTATTTTCTTCTAAAATAGGTTTGTCAGAAAAAATCATGTAGATGACACCACAGTAATATTAGAGAATTATATGCTTTTACTAACTAGATTAAAACAAATCATTAAAACATGTACCTACTACTTAACTATACATTAAACATTGACCTCAAAACACTTGATTGTATACCTAGAAAACCTCGGCTAAGCAGATTTTTTTTTCTCCCATTGAATTAACTAAGCCTAAATAAAATTCAACCCTAATTCAATTTCTTCTTATTAAAAATATCTTCACCACGATTTAAACTAATACAAAACTAAACCCTAATTAATTGTTCGTATCCCAGCGCCAATTATTTCCAAACCTTGTGTATTTATAACCAACAAATTGCCCAATAATACTCAGATAGTTCGAGAGAGGTCGTCGTCGCACGTTTAGGTTTTAATAAAAGGATGTTATAGCACTCAACGAATAGTCAAATTAAGTACTTTTAACAAAACGTAAAAAAATCAAACACTTTCTTTTAGAATTTCTGTGCACACGCGGCAAGTGACGTCATCGCTGTTTCGTGATCAAATATCGTACTTATTATGATTTAATTAACAATGAAAACTAACAAAACTTCTTATTATATTTATCTGTTGAATGATTGTCATATTTTTCATGTATTAAAAATAAAAATCCACTAAAAACGGATTTGTGCCTGCGGTTTGGGTTACCGATTTGATTTCTTATACCTTATTAATAAAAGAAATAGTAATATTAGCTCATAAAGTCTTGTAGTTTTTGTTTATGTTCTATCATATATTTTATTTATTACATGAGTAATGAGTTGTCCATATTTTTTTTGACTATAGGTTTCACTAAGTCTTTAATTAATATTAACTCTTATCTTTACCTAATTATGAAGACATTTTAACGCAAAACAAAACAAAACATTTTTGCTTTTTTAAAAAAACTGTTTCTCAAAAAATGCATATGTAAAGTATACCCACGTAGCCATCTGTCTTGCTTAGTAAGAGCGGTAGACCCAAAATGTATGGTAAAATCGATCTTTATACGGTGATAAATAAATATTTTTATTTATCATCGTATAAAGTACAAAAGCAAACATAAAAAAAATTGTTTCAGGTAATTTTTCGATGTAAACGATGACTAATTTGTCGAGTAGTGTATTCCACCTAAAGGTTATATTCGAACACCTTTGACATAATTTCACGGTTGTTTGAATGTAGAGGAATGTTGTTTCTGACAATACATTTTGTCTTTGATCGCGATGAAGCAGTTTTAATACTTTTTGTACATTTCCTCATTCTTGTTAGACAGATTTATGATGTACTATTTGCTCGTGTCTGCGATTAATGTTGTTTAGAAATTCGATAGGCATCACACCATTTTTTGTTTATCACGCGGTGAATAAAAATAGCAGATGGAAGTACAGTTGCTCTGTTTTTGACGATGTATAAGTTTCATTCTGTTGTATTAAGCTCTTATTCAGAAAAAAAGAGTCATAATAATATATCAATCAATAAACCTATTTGAGTTAAGTTTTTAAATTCGTATTTTTTAAATTTACGAATTGAGTTTGAAACAGGAAGCAATCTTTAGAAATGACGAATAGATACGTTTACTGTTAAATGGTTTCATATACAAACTATTAATAAATACATTTTGGCTCATCACAAGCAAGTCATTTTTTTAATAGCTCGGGTTTATCTTGTAAATGTATCATGTATCAAATTATAATAGTTATAGTAGGTAGCCAGAATATATCACATAAATAAACATTATAATAAATGGCTATTGGATCTGTAAGATGCCTAAACTGTCAACAACTGCAAAAAAAAAACTTGGTACTCTATGGTTTCAAATCAGTTTGGCGATTGAGCAATGTTGATTCTACCCACGTTATGGAACTTTGCCTGCAACATATTATTTAATGTATTAATTAAGCGTATGATTCTATTAGCATAAATCATATTAATTAGTGCATCAATTTAATAATTGTATAAGGACTGGGTCCGTATTTAAATACTAATTAATGTTTGTGTACATCGCGATCGTAAGGATGAAGTATTCACACATTCAAACATAACATCACGGCTATATTACCCAGAAGGGTGTGGCAGAGGTGTACAACACCCATACTTCATCTGTTATGTTTAGGTCCTATGGGATAGAGGGTGAACCTATCGCCATCCACCGGGCACACTTCCATCTCCATGTTGCTATAGTAAATTGCCTGATGAAAAGCTCACAAATAACACTTTGCCCGACCCGGGAATCGAACCCGATTATGAACTATGTAGTAAATAAATGCATATGGCAACTTTATCACGTAGAGGTTATATTGAAGCCGAGTATATTTTAAAGTTATATATTTTTGGAATATTTTGATCTGTAAATTTTATCATATTCTGTATTTTCATCCACTTTGAAAGTTTAAAAACTTTACACGAGTTCGTAAAGCTTATCCTAAGTATTAATCTAGGTTTAGTAACTAACCTTTCATCAAAATATAACCAGTAGTTTATGCGTCCAAGGGTAACAAACATTTTCACATCTTGGACATCCATCCAAAATATTGCATTTATTGGTAGGATTAGTATTTAATGTGTCCACAGCCTAATTCTTCACTAGTTAATGATTAAGTTTATCACAACGCTTGATGAGTAGGTACTTGGCAGTAGAATAGAACACGTGCGACTATCACAGTCCTTTCTTTAATCTGTAATAATAGCAGCCCTGTATCTAGTACACGTCCCACTGCTGGGCTCAAGCCTCTTCTCGTGATGAGAAGGGTTAGGCTATAGTCCAACACGCTGGCCAAGAGCGGATTGGTAGACTTCACACACCTGCAAGCACTTTTTAGGCGCTCTCAGGCATGTAGGTTTCGTCACGAAGTTTACCATCACCGTTAGCGAGCGGTAATTTATATGATAAATACACACATATCTTCGTAAAGACGAATCTTAACGATTTATTGACAGAGGTGTGTGCCGTGGGTTCGAACCCGAGACCTTTGACTTCGGAGTTTTACAGTCCCTCACTCGGCTATCGCTGCTATCTCTTTAATCAGTACTTGATAGGAATGCCCAGTAGTGGCTTTCTAGGATATCATAGAAATTCTTATTACGTTTTCATTTATTTTATACAACTGAATTTATACAGAAACTTTTCGTTGTTTTCTTGTATATTTCACATTCAAATTATCATTTCTATAAGCTGTTTAAAACGTCCAGTAAAAGCGAATATGTTTCAATTATTTCAATTCAAATTCAAATCATTTATTTTCATAGGCCCCAGGAGGCGCTTGAACACGTCAAGATATTACAAACAATGATATAAAAATAAATTATAAGTCTTCTTCTTCGTCGTGTCGATGGCTAAGTCAAATTTTATTTTGGCTTGCCATCGTGGTGAAAGGATTAGCCAATTCGCTTTGGAGAACTCGCGAATTGCCCAGGGTGCGCCGGACGTAGGAAATCGTTGTGTACGTCACTCGGGGAGGCTCCTTTCATGCACCCCAAATTATAAGTAAAACTTAATTATACTAATTACAATGATTTAAATAACCGGGGCTTCGACTAATTTTAATTCAACTGTTCTGTAGAATCAGATTAAAATCAAACTAAGAACCAGTTCCGATGGGTATTGTATTAAATATATATATACCTAGACAAATAACTTTTGATATAATTATATTATTTCTTGTTATCAACAAACACGTAATATATAGATAACGTGTTTGTTGTTGCAGTGAACTAATCAGTTTTATAAGCTGTCAGATGGAGCCCAATAAAAGTTGTGATAATTAAGTAAGTAATTTTTGTATTAACTTTTTTTTTTTTTGTTAACAGAATGGCGACTAAAGGAGAAACTGTGCAGACAGAAGTCAAAGTGAGTATTATTACGTTATTTCCTCTTATAATATTAGAATAATTGTCATCGTGAATGTCCGAAACGTTATGAATCACACTATTTTCATACACAAGTTCTTAATTTCTTCTCTTCTTCATACATTTCATTTTCCTTTAAGTTCTTTTTTAGTTTTCTAACGCGAAATTTAACCTTTTTAAATGTAATAGAGCTTTGTAGTGTAAAATGTTGGTGTACTTATTATTTATTTGGTTTATGTTGTGTGAGTTTATCACAGACAATGTTAACTAAGGTTTTGTGAATCAAATTATTGACCAAATTACATCTGCCTATATTTTCATAAAATATTTCAAAGCTACAAAAATAAAATGCGAAGAACAAATTGACAAAATCACCGGTGGTTTCACAAAAAGTTCGCCAAGTCCCCGTACACGTTTTCGATAAAAGTATTCAAAACATAAACACACAAGCCCTTCTTTCGCACTTTCTTATTTGTGTTGTTCAAGTTCCGTCGTTATGAAACTCCGAAAACGATACCCGTATTTTCCAATTTACATTTAAGAACCTTTTCAATTAACCATGCAAATTAGGTGCTTAAGAAGTATACACATTGGAAAAGTTTCCTCCTCCAACTCTACCCATTAATTGCTTTTTTCATCTCAAAAGATTCAAGAAATGTAGTACAAACTTTCACAATAACCATAAAGTCAAAGAATGAGGAAAAAAGGAGATTGTTTATGTCCTAATTGGACGAAAAATGTGAGGGATTAGATGGAGTGGAATCTATTTAGAATATTTGAAAGATTGCGATTGCGGGTTGACTTTTTCATAAAATGGTTATACTACTTCAGTGATTCATAGTCTTCTTCGTCGTGTCGATGGCTGAGTCAAATTTTATTTTGACTTGCCATCGTGGTGAAAGGATTAGCCAATTTGCTTTAGAGAACTCGCGAATTGCCCAGGGTGCGCCGGACGTACGGAATCGTTGTGTGCGTCACTCGGGGAGGCTCCTTTCATGCACCCCATTCATAGTTACGAGGCTCGACGTTGCTCGCATTTGCTACTGAATTGAATGGTTTTCACGCATTTTGACTATGTGGATGTACCAATAGTATTGTTGAAATGCACTTCATGCTTCGAGATTTTGAACTGCTGCATTATTGTCATAGAGATTTATACGTGTTGCGTCTCGCATCGTTTAATTTAATATCTGCGAGAGCGTTTTCACGAACGAGACGTAGGTTTGACAGTAGTGGTTGAACTGCATGACTAATAAAATAATAATAAACCTTTGTGATAGTTTTGAGGTTCTGAGTTCTTAGTACCATTCAAATGCTCTTTAATTTTGACAGTTTCAAGAACTTTAATTTCAAGGTTCTTGCTTCTCTACGGATCTTGAAGAGCTTCCAACCATCGTTATTTGGATTGACCATCTTAATGAATAATCCATTATTAGAAATCTATCACATTCTGAGTTTAAAAGCTTCCCGTCTGATAACTTTGACAGTTGTTTATAATTGTTAAACAATCACAAAGTTTATCTTTGAATACAAAAAGCTTTTTGCCACAGAAGCTATTATATAATACTTGCAAAAAGAAAATAGTTTTTTTCTACTTTTTGTAGATATATACTACGCTTGTTACCGGGGAAAACTTTTGTTTCAAGTTACTATTTATTCCAATGTTAACAGAATGGCAACAATTTGCCAAGTTTTATTTTTTATATGTATGTAGTCATAGGCAAAGACTGTAGGGCCTCATATAAATATCGAGACTGAGACGTAATTATATCCTTCCCCTTAATGGAAAACACGATAGGTTTTTTATATTTTTTCATACAAAAATATGACATAATCTCTCTCGCGCTAGTAGTGGTAGCTCGACAGAAATCAAATACGACAATTCATAATTCATAGCAGGACACGCCACCTATAGGCAACTCTCATATTGTGTTGGTCAGCAAAACCAACTGAAATTACGTGGGTAACCCGTTTTTCTTAGTGCTAAGATCAAGCTTAGTACAGATTTAGTTATGTATATTAAAGGTTAGTGACCAGCAAAGTGCTCATTGAAAACAATTCATACGTTCAAAATACTTACACTTGGCACTTGCAAATTTATTGGAATCTATTATAAAAATCTATTTATATGGAAATATAAATTAAAGCTAGTAAAATACTTTTATCTTAAATTAGACAACGGGTCGTAATCGCGTAATTATTATAAAGGTAAATAAATGCCTATGCTCGACGTTTCGAAATGACTTGCATCATTTGTGGTTACGAGCCGACTGGTGAAGCTCTGCCTCCTTTTTTCCAGCTCCCTTGATAATAATTACACGATTTAGACCCGTTGTCTAATTATTAAAAAATGTTCTCAAATCGCGAAAGTTTAAAACATATAATAAAATACTAACAAAACTTTCCAAGATAAAATGAAATCACTATTTTACTTTACTGCATTTTTATGAGCATAAAGTTTTTGCATCAAAGAATAGTGAAATATTCTGTCGACCC
This sequence comes from Hypena proboscidalis, assembly GCA_905147285.1. Classification (NCBI taxonomy): domain Eukaryota; kingdom Metazoa; phylum Arthropoda; class Insecta; order Lepidoptera; family Erebidae; genus Hypena; species Hypena proboscidalis. Next base: position 9,141,055 of record LR990147.1, read on the forward strand.
AATTTTCTTCGGTACAATATAATTAATGTAGGACTAGGACCATAGAAATATATACTATAGAAATGGCTTGTCCGAACAAATTGCCCTTCAAATTTGACATTATGAATAGCAGGATCAGTAACGCCATCTGCATTGAACTACCATGTGACAATTCATAACAAATACTTTTTTAAATTACCAAAAATATTCTCTTGAACGCCCGCGGCATAGTTCAACTAAGCGCAGTAAGTCATGTCACGCGGATATTCACGATTAAGGAATATGGCGTCGGAACGAAAAATTTTAGCAAATAAAATTGATAAAATAATGTAAAGAGGTGGATATAATAAGATATTTGTGACTTACCGGTGATATGTAATACCATAATCTTTTTTTTTATGTTTAATTTGGTAGTTCGTACAACTTTTCAGTGCACAATTAGGCATTTTGTCGTGTTTGACCGCTCACGGAGGCAGCCAACCACAGACAATTTCACTACGCGCTTTTTGTAGTCTGATTGACTCCAAAAAGGTTCAGTTCATTTATCGCGCGTTAGCCGTGTCCTTACTTTATACGTCAATGACTAGGACACATATTTTGAGATGATATTTTATAGTTTCTAAGACTAGGTCATTGTCGTACATTTTATGAAATTATTTAGAGGAGGTTTATTTATATTTGACATAATTTTTTGGCATTATATTGACAAATTACGCTTATTTTTACCGTCTTGTAAGCAGACTTGGTTATTTTGCCTCGACAATCAATAGATTAACTTAATGTTTCTTGTATAGTAGGTAGTTTCATCTTTATAGTCTGAGTAATGATGTAGGTATGTATAAACGTGAGTTTAACAACAAATCTGTTATTTTTTAAAATTTTAAAACTACACTAGCGTCGTTATTTTCGGGAAAACTACATAGTTCTTTTAAAATTATCTACATCTTTTCTTTTTTTTTTTTTTGCAATAAAGATACCAAATAATAACCGAGGTTGTGTATATGATAAAATGACCTAGGTTGAAAGCTCCGTACATCATTAGTCTTGATTAGATGCTATGAGTCTCTGGAGCTCTAGTTAACGGCAGACCACTTAAAGTCGTGAACTTTATTCTCGACACGAAAGTCCGCGACAGCCTTGGATTTATGTGCCTTTTATTTGACAACTCTTTAAAGGATACTAAAATTGTGACTGTTTTTACTAAGTCGCTGTCGTGCGTGACTAAGGAACTCATGCAGTTCAACCATTAGTGACAAACTTACATCTTGATCGTGAAATGGCTCTCGCAGACATAAAACTAAACGATGCAAGACAGACTCATTTAATTGCTACATTCATAAAATCTCTAGTAATGCAGCAGTCAAAATCTTGAGTCGTGAAGTGCATTTCAATTCGACATAGTCAAAATGCGTGAAAATAATTCGATTCTGAAGCAAATGCGAGCATTGTCGAACCAGAAAGTTTTGGTGTAGAGCCAACATTAATAGCGGTAATATTTGGAAGAGCAACCGCTGTCGGCTGTAAATCTTCGGATAAAGCTGCATTTAAAATATTTTACTTTCAACGTCAAACTTATCTTCCAACCGATACAGACGGCTATCTCAAGAAATATGCTAGCTTATTGCAAAACAAATTCTAAGTCCATATTGAAACGCTACAAGCGTCAGTACAATCGAACACAAAACTTATATAAATATAAAATCACATTTTATTTTAAACTCAAACGCGGAAAACGAAAATAGAAAAATAGGGCAATGTCATATAATGTTTGCAAAGGTGGATGAACTACACGTGGATATTGTGGAGGCGTTTTGGAACGCGTGTCAACGATCGCAACATTCGACGGTGCAAATTAGATGAATGCGAGCTGCATTGCGATGAATGGAGGCGTGAGATGGCAATAAATAATAATCGCGAAACTGTCGGAAGTATACTGGACGTTGTTTTGACGATTTGCTCAAGACAAATTGTAGACGAGGCGCCCGTTATTGGGGTCGGGCCCAAAATACATGACGGCGGCTGAGCAGACGGCAGTAGGCGGCAGGCGGCGCACGCGCCGACCGCGCGCAGCACCTCCCGGATTCGAATGTACCGGCTCATTTACTACACCCGCGCTATATTTAACCGCTGCGACCAGATTAATATCTGCATGTTCCGTCACAAAAATAAGTGATCAGTCTCCGTGAAGTTGTGATGTGAAAATTGATTTACGACAAGTGTGTTACCGTCAGTGTCACATTATAATTGTGTTGACTGGATAAACAAATAAGTGTCCAAGTTTTGTATTTCACTGCAGCACAGGAAGTAAATATTATATTTTGCTGTTAACTTCAAATCTTGTGAGTATATCGTATCTATTTTCTACTATCTTGTCAGTTTGCCAAAACGTAGCCGATACTGTTACTGTTTTAAATATTATGAATATAATAAAAACCCCGTAAACTTTATGATAATTACAGTGGCTCAGTAGAAATAATACGAGAAAACTTATTTCAGCACGATGAATCCACCATCAGCATTAAACAGCGCCATGAGCCGTGACCGCAAGCCATTTACTTATACCCCGGGTGGGATCGATCTTTCCGAGATCAAGTCCCAGCGGATGGCTCAGCGGCTAATGAGAAATGCCATGAACCCCGGGGTGCCTGAAAAACCAGTTCATCCAGTTCTTCCGGCTGGCACACCAACAGTGCCAGTAGCACTTCCTAATTACAATTGTTTACCGGTTCAAGTGTTCCCGGCAATGCCAGCGAATCCCAAATCATTGCTAAGAACCAGAAGCAATCCTGATCCTAGAAACACGGCGAATAATAGAGTCAATGCACCTGCATTTGTAAACAACACGAAATTTGAAAATAATGACACATTGTTTAAAAATACGCCAACGTACTCGCAGCAGATAAACAATAACAGACCGATGTCTATGTACGAACATAGCACAGTTCAGCCTAATACCTATAATTCACAGAGAATGAGTTATGGTAGCGATGGGTTCACGACCCGCGTCGCCGCAAACTTGCCTGCACATTTACCTTCATATGGATATGCACCGGTGGCCGCGCCGATATCTGAGCCTGTTGCTGCACCTATACCTGCGCCTGTGGCTGCACCAATAATTGCCCCTGTGGCTGCACCAATGTTTGCACCAGTGGCTGCACCAATATTTGCACCAGTGGCAGCACCAATATTTGCGCCTGTGGTTGCACCAGTTGCTGAACCTGAGGCAGCTCCAATAACTGCGCTTGAGGCTCCATCAATATTCGCACCTGTGGCCGCACCAACACCTGCACTCATGTTTGCCCCTGTGCAGCCTCCTGCACGAAAGCTTCCTGAAAGTAATTCCGAACCTGAGTTCTTCCACATCCCAAGATTTTATAGTGAAACAACAAGTGAACAATTACCTAATTTTGAAGCAAGTGTGGACAATGACATTATTCCTACAAATGGAAGCGTAGAAACTAGTATAGGTTTTATCGAGAAACCGATAGAAGATGTGATTAATCCAATTGATGATGCAACAAACTTTACGCAAGAAGAGAATGATGTTTCAATTCCTCTAATAACTAAATCTGTGGAAGAAAATGCAGACATTGACAATGAACAGGTTCAGATAAAATTACTGTATACTTATTATATCTATATTTATATGTGTGTTTACATTGTCTGTTATACATACTTACTATACAACATTAAGGAAACATAGGAACATACTAATACTTCGTGAGTTCACAATGTTTCATTATGTGTTATAATATCAAGCCATTTAAGATCACAAAATTTAACATGTCTATTTATTCGTTCTAACAATCTATCAACTATTTTCAAAGTATGTAATTGTAGCACGTGTTAAAACATCATTATTATATGTTTCAGAGAGAAGTCAAAGTTGTAAAGAAACAAGTTACCAACAAAGTTGAAGGTCAAAATGGAAGCCAAAATGGAGACACAAACGGAGAAGCGGTAATGACTGTCAAATTACCAACGAAGAAATCAGCAGCTAAAACTGAGACGAAAGTTGAATTTGAAAAAAGAACTTTACCTGACGGGTCTATTGAAGAAGTCAAAACTACAACAACAAAGACCACTATTGATGGTCGCACTGAAATAAAAACAAGGACAGAAACCACAATAATTCCTAATGAGGAAGAATCGGAGGAAGAAGTTGTAGAGGAAGTCGAAGAAGAGGCTGAAGTCCAGGAAGAAGAAGTAGAAGAACCTGAATCAGTAACAATTACACAAACAATAACGGCTCCAAAAGAAAACGGTAGTGTAGTTAAAACCGAAGAAAGATCTGAAACCACAATAACCAAAAAGGTAGCCGTTGTTCAGGAGTCTTCTAAGCCAGAACAAGCTGAAGAAGAAGAGGAAGAAGAAGTAGTTGAGGAAGAAGTGGAAGAAGCTGAACCAGTAACAATTGTGCTTAAAAAACCGGTCACTTCTGAACCTGAACCTGAACCACAGCATGTAGAAGAGGAAGTAGAAGAAGTAGACGAAGTAGAAGAAGTAGAAGAGGAGGTACAAGAAATTCAACAAAAAATTGAAGAAGAAGAGGTGCAAGAAGAAATTATACAAGATGAAGTTAAAGAAGAAGTAGCAGCAACACCCACAAAAGAAAATGAAGAAGTAGAAGAAGAATATGAAGAAGCGAAAGAAGAGAAACAAGAGGTCGAAGTGAAGGAAGAAATAAAGACTGAATCTAATGAACCTGAACAAGAAATTGTATCAGAAGAAGTTAAGGAAGAAGTGGTAAAAGAAGAGCAAGAAGTAGTAAAAGAAGAAATAAAAGAAGAAGTAAAGGCAGAGTTAAAAGAGGAGAAATTATCAGAAAAACCGGTTGAAGAGCCGAAAATAGATGTTAAAGAAGAAGAACATGTAATACCAGTACAGGTAGAAACACCTGTCCAACCTGCGCTAGCAGAAGAAGAAAAACCGGAAGCAAAACCAAGTGAATTCACAATTCCAATTAGAGAACCGTCTATTCCTCTTGATAAAGTTGAAGATATCGAAATTAAGCCTATTGGCATTACACCAATTATTACTAAAACTCACACTGAAAACACTGAAATAATAACCAGTTCAATAGATCCTACAGGAGGACTCAGCAGGCAGACAGAATACAACAAGATTGAAAACATTGTTACAGTAAACCGCACCACGAAAGTACTAGACCATAATTACGAGAATTTAACTCAACAAGGTATACCTACAGTAAAAACATATTTCTCACCCCACAGTATAGACAGAATAGGTACACCCTCTACGCCAGCGAGACCGTACCAACCAGTATACCCTCCGGAGCCAGTTACTGAAAGACGACACAGCTTACTTTTAGAAAGATTGAGCATGGAACGCCAGATGCCATCAGATATAATATACAACAACCAATACAGCAACCAATCTTATGAACAGACGCAATACCAAGGTGAACCTCAATCAGAGGTCTTGACAGTCAGCAATGTCAAACCTAGCTCAATAACTAATCAGCAATGGTACACGCAAAAAGAACAGTCGCAAAGTACCCTTTACAATAATGTAACATCTACCTCGACTCCTGTCGGCGCTCCTTGGGCTCAGCCTAAGTCTCCTCAGCCCCAGCAGCAATACGAACCTGCACCTCAGCCTATCTACCAAGCTCAGTATCAGCCTCCACTCCAAAGAGGCACCACTCCTCAACCGCAGTTCCAACGAGGAACTACACCCCAACCTCAATTCCAAAGAGGTACCACCCCTCAACCTCAGTTCCAACGAGGCACCACTCCACAGCCCCAATTCCAAAAGGCTACGACCCCTCAACCTCAATACCAACCATCTTACACTGCACCTACACGTGACAGAACACCTACAAACAACTATTCCACCTACACACCTACACCAACATGGGTTGCAAGCGCAGTAGAATCAACACCTACACAATACTCTTCTTACCTTAGCCAAGACTCAACACAAAGCTATCAAAATAATTCACTCAGTTCTACTACACAACAATACTCTTCAAGCTACGTTCCTCCTCCATGGGAGCAGGACTCTAGCTACACGTCAGTTAACAACACGTCAGAAAAGTTTGTCCAAGAAGTTGGTCAAACAAACACATTCAGTGCCGCACCATCACAAGACTGGCAGCCCACTCCTCCACCCGCTAAATTCAGCAAACCCGCTCCTATTGCGTATTTACCACCAGCACCAAACAAGTCCTTCGTCGCACCTGCTACTGTAGAACCACCTAGGCAACCTGGTCGTAAGACGTACTACAGCGAGTATGAAAGACGATACATTACCGTACCGGAATCTACTTATATTCCAAGCGAAACAAAGTACCAACCTCAGCCAGATCCGTCCCCGCAATACTACTATGACAACAATGAGCCAACAGAAACGCTTGAACCTCAATGGCGTAAGGAGCTTAGAGAATTCACGGAAAAAACATCTCAAACTCAAACTACACAGGAAACTAACGTCCAGCCTCCATGGGAATCCGATTCCAAACACGCAAAAACACCAGTTTCATCATACACTCCCACACCGACATGGAGCCAAACGTTGAAACCGCAGTCCTACCGCGAGAGGAGTTTTGAGTCAGAATTTGTGTCTCAAGAATGGCCGAAGACTAATACCTTGGGTCGTGGAAGACCGTTGAGTACGATGGGGAAGAGCGTTGATTCGGCGGTCCCGGAGAGAGCGAGGGGTGTGTCGGTGGATAGGTACAACTCCAACTATTACCAGCCACCGGCGGAACACCCCCCAGTGCTAACTCACACGTTGGCGCCGACACCAAACGCTGGCTACCACAACGCAGACGTGCCTGGATATCATGCTCGTGCCTCTGCTGAACCAAGGTACGCACTAATATAACTGTCTATTAAGTTTTTTAATGTCTGGTAATTGTATGCATTCAGGCAGTTTTAAGGACCTTTTCCTCCTTAATTGTGTGTCAATTTAATAATTAAAGCTATCACGGTAACAAAATTTATTAGTTTAGTTTAAAATCAGATTATCTCAAAAAGCTTATTACTGTATTTTAGACTACATAAATGATAATAGTATTTGGAAATGAACTGCTCTTTTTATGTGTTGTAATTGTTATATATTATTATATATTAATATAATTGTATATTATTCATTTCATTTGAAAAGATGGTGCACATGAGTTTCTCACCAGCTTTTCTCATAATGCAATACCCATCGGAGCTGGTACTTAGTTTGATTTTAATCTGATTTTAAACAGTTGGATTAAAATTAATCTAAGCCCCGGTTATTCAAATCATTGTAATTAGTATAATTTAGTTTTACTTATAATTTATTTTTATATCATTTGTTTGTAATATTTTGACGTGTTCAAGCGCCTCCTGGGGCCTATGAAAATAAATGATTTGAATTTGAATCTGAATTTGAAAAAATAAAAGATAAAACAAGCATTTTTTATCAGTACTTTATTTTGATGATGCATTGTTTTTTATTTTTCATGTCAAAATGTTTATAAACACAACATCAATAATACAATACGTGACAGTTAATAATCCTAACAATAGCATGACACAATATTCACAAGCACAAAAATAATAACAACAAGGAACTTTTGTTTTATTATTATCTTAGACAAGTTTAGTTTGTCACAAATCAAATAATATATTTAATATTGTTTATAATAACAATAACTTGCTGTTGGCTCTTCTTTTTATATGATTTTCATAATAGCTATTTCAAGAAACAAAGTTCGGCTGTATTTTAAATATTTAAATACATCATGCTTCGTTTCTTGAAATAGCACTTTGTCACTTGGATTGTTTGTTTTACAAAATTGTTGTGACCGAATAATATAATTCATTGACTACTACTACAATTTTATTAAAAATAAACATATTATGGGCCAGTTTCTGAGGTTCCAGATAGTTCGTATCCGACCCATAAAATATAACCTGACCAAATTTAAAAGTGAGACAAGTGACACTTGAAAGAATAACACAGCTAGCACTTCATGTTTGTGTGTTATATGCTAATTCTGCCAATAAGGTCTATCTAACAGCTGTGAAATTGGAGCTAAATCAAACTAATATGCATGTTTGTGCCGTCACATGATGCTGTACCAGTTTGTTGAAAGTAGAATAATATACTCTTTGTTCTCTATGTTTTATAGTCCAATAGATTCATGAACCATTAAAAAAAAAACATTTCAAGTTATCACATCCGATAAGGTAGTTATTAGTTTGTTTAAATGTAACACTTGCCACTATTTTGAATGCATTTCGAAATCAGATATCAAGCGAATTTAGATTTTAAAATTCTGGAATATCTTCGCAAAATTATAATATATCTAGTATGAAAGTGGATCATGAATCTGATCTGGTCTGATTGTACAATGAACTAGTTTTTGTATAACAATTAACTGACCCGTACGAGAGCGGCAAACAGATGTTGGCACTCGAGTTGATCCATTTTATTCTTTGTTGGCAGTCTTACAAGTAATAGATACTCTTATCATTGTGAAAAGAGTATACAAACGTCGAGAGGCCAAACTAAACCGATTTAATGTATGCGAGAAAATATTTTTTTCAATCACTAAAAATAAAAAAGTTGATATTAAATTTCATTACAAAAGTCATCATGTCGCCGTATGTATGCTTTCGAAGCCAGTTAGGAGGCGTCCATTAATTACGTAAGGTATTCTAGGGGGTGAGAAGATCAAGATAAATCTATCAAAATCTCACTTAGAGGGCGGGACTTTGCAAATATCACGTTTTTTCTAGCAGAAAACGGTGTAAAATTGTGTATTTAATTAACATTTAACGGTGTAAAATTTAATTATTGCTAGAATAAAATATGGCCAAATCTGCACAATAAAATATGGCGTATACGTTCGAACCCCGCAGAGCAGCGAAGTAGCGCTCGATTGTTTAAGCGCTATCAACATAAGTACAGATACCTAATCTCATTCAAAGAATTGAGGCCACCTTAAAACCGATTATTCTTTAGGCAATTGTTTTCTTTTTTTTTCTCAATAATCTACGTCTACAGCCAAAACTTAAATTTTGTAGAATCTAGATTGAGATTAGGGGAGGTGGGCGAGAGTTGGGAAAATCTTACGATATTTCATCAAGGGAGGAGGGGTCGAAAAATTCTCAAAAATTATAGCTCATTATAAAATATAATAATAATAGCAGCCCTGTATCTAATACATGTCCCACTGCTGGGCTCGGGCCTCTTCTCATGATGAGAAGGGTTAGGCCATAGTCCTCCACGCTGGCCAAGTGCGGATTGGTAGACTTCACACTCCCTTGAGCACTTTTTAGGCACTCTCAGGCATGTAGATTTCCTCACGATGTTTTCCTTCACCGTTAGCGAGCGATAATGTATATGATAAATACACACATATCTTCGAAAAGACGAATCTTAACGATTTTCTGACAGAGGTGTGTGCCGTGGGTTCGAACCCGAGACCTTTGACTTCGCAGTCCTATGCTTTCCCACTCGGCTATCGCTGCCTCTTATATTATTATATCATATTATTTACCACCACCTTCCGGACCGTATGATATTATGTTAATAAAATCGTTTGATTTTTCAGAGAGCAATCAGCCAACTACCAGCAGCACGTGTACAGGGAAGCCCGCGCGAGTCCATTGCAGTCGCGATCCTTCAAGTACCTTCAGTGGATCACCGGCACTGAAAACTGAACAAATTAGGCTAAGCTTTAATTTTAAGTTCTTACAAATGTTGTTTAGACTTGAGTTTTCAGAAAGACCTAAATATTTTTATAAGCAAATCAGTTATGTGAGAAATCATTGAATCAGGCAATTCTGACCATATTAAAATGTTTGTGTCACAGATTTTTAGTGCAATAAGTAATGAAATATAGATTTAAAGCGGCACACAGCATCAATTTTAATAAATATATTATTATATATGCTTTTTAAATGCAAGCAGACAAGCCATAATCATGATTTTAAGATAACATGTAATTTTAAATCTTTGGTTGGCTATAACAGTTTTTGATAAAAAATTAAAAGTTTAAACAAGATTTGTAAAAAAGTTCTATTTATGTAAATTGAGGAATGTGATGACATCTAGAATAATCACTTTGAAATAATCCTAAAATTCTTTCGACCGAATTCATAGTGATTATTGAAAAAGTGAAAAATTTTAAGTGTAATCGTGTATAGTCTGTATTTACGAAACGAATCGAATGACGGTTTTAATTTTAAGGCAAAGAGGGACATTCATTATCAGGCATGTTGGCTGACATCACATTAGCTATGTTGGCCAACAATTCGGTAAATGTATGACCTCGATTAGGATTATCTGTATCTTCTCTGTAATTAATTTTCATTTTCAAATAATGTACAGTCAGTTTGTTAAACGGACCTTTTTATACGTACTAAATGCATGAACTAATATATTTATCGTTTCATTTGAATCACATTTTATGGACAACTGCGGTGCGGTATTGTGATAAATATTTTACTTACTGACCTATTGTTTTAGATGAGCGACCAATGAAGCTAAGTGAAATAACAGAAATAATATTCATAGCAAAATATATAAGCTAAATATTGTTTATTTTTCCTATTTTGTTGTTTCGCTCATCTATGACAACGTGTACTTAATATTGTCTAACCTAGTCAATGGAGACATGAATGTCGCTAGTCTTAGTTTTTTTTAACATAAAACTACACCAATGCATTTCTGCTTTATTTTTGTACTAATTAAGTACTCCAAAATTACTTTTATTTACATATAAATTGCATTTATATTGTTTGAAAATTAAAAAACGTTTTGCTTTTGTTAATCAAATTCGGATCTCAACAATGCATCAATTTAAAAACAATAAACATTGTTTATCGTTCGAATTTTGAATAATATTTTTCTTCACTTCATTGAGTTCGAAATTCAAATGAAGCAAAAATAGTTTTGAATTTTGTGTAACAATATTTTTAGGCAAAATTATTTGTATCAGAGTAGTGGTGTACTTTTGATTCATTGCGTCTTTTTGTTTCAAAATGGCGTCTAATGTTCATTAGTTCGTGCACATTTGCTTTATTAATTACCTTCGCCTAAATAAACCTTATTTATTATTAATTTAAATGAAATAACCGTAAAATCAGAGGTGTGTTTTATAAAGTTCCTTGTCTATACATAACGTTGAATAGGTGCATGGTCCTTAAGTTGTAACATGATATTATTTCATTTATTTTATGTTATTTGTGAAATCATTGTTGAGTTTTATTAAATAAAATATTCAAGTTAATAATAAGTGCTTAATTTACTCACCAAAGGTACAAATGTAATGGTATCTTTCTTATTAAAATTAATTCTATAGCTTCTTAAATGTGCTGATTATAAAAATTGAGTGCACGGTTGGCGTGGTGGTTAAATCGGTTGCCTCGCCGCTTTCAACTGCGCTGGTGTTGTGGGTTCGATCCCCACATGGGACAAATCTTTGTGTGATTTGCAAAGATTTGTTCTTTTTCACACATGTATGTTTGTGAACACTCCCGCGACACAGGAGTTATTCCTAGTGCGGGCGTCGTTTTTTAACAAAAAAAAAAAATGTACTACTTACGTCAATGTTGGTTTAAATCTTGAGTTTGATTCATGGGTCAGGCAAAGTGTTTGTCAGGATTTCACAATAGCAACAAAGAGTTGGATTTGTGCCCGGTAGGTGGCATATGTTCACCCCCTATTCCATCGGACCTAAACATAACAGGTGAAATGTGGGCTTTGTACACTTCTGCCACACTCTTTTGGGTTATATAGCCGTGCTGTTGTTATGTTAAACTTATTCGACAGTTAATAAATACAACACTTTCTAAATCTGTTTCATGCAACGGAATGGAAGTTTTTAAACTGCAAAATTATGTTTGTTATTTTATAACAAAACATAACATCACGCCTATATTATCTAGAAGGCTGTGGCAAAGGTGTACAACACCCACACTTCACCTGTTATGTTTAGGTCTTTTATTTCTACAAATAATATAATTTTGTGGTCGATAATACTATTCAGAGACATCTTTTTTTCGGGCTCAGACACGATTATTGATATACCATACTTTAAAGTAGAATAGGTACTCGACTGAAATCCTAAACACAATTAAAACAAAATCCCCGTAAATTCCCTTCACGAAACCTTTTAGAATGCAAGGTTGCGGTCACGTACTAGCAAATAAGGATATACGTCTCTCCCCCACCCCCCTACTCTACCCTTTAAACCGTAAAACCGTAAAAATCTTTCTTTACAGCACTAGTACAGGGAAACGCTCTCTTCCGCCAAGCTACTCTATGTCGACCACGTGCACCTAACAACATTATGCGGTTTTAAAATGCGCTGATTTTAAATGTGGAAAGAGGTTTTATGTGTCCTCCTTTGTGAAGTGACGTTTATTTTTAAAAAACTGTTTGAGTGGTCAGCTTTATGGTTTTTTGAGATTTAAAATTGAAGAGAATTTTACGCCGTTCAATGATTAAGTGTAATGGTATATTAATGGTACTATGTGTGAATCCAATAAGAATAGATTTTTCGGCCATATTGAATGCCATCCATTCGGCTTAATATTGACGAAATTTTCGAACACATGCCTGTTCCTTTTGAAAAATTTCGTTAACAATTGAGCAAAGTATACCTAATAATTTTCAATTGATTACATTACCGTTTATTTTTATTGTATTTCAGTTAAAGAGTGAGAGCCCGTGGGCTTACGTCATTTTATAAAAGCTGAAATTCGCGGACCTATAAGTTTAGTATTTGGTGATCGTTCTTACTTTTATAGCTTTTATAAAATTACGTAGGCAGGTCGGCCACCTAGGCCATTAAGTATTGAGTCGATGTGTTCTAGTAGATTTTTCTTAAGTTTAATAGACTAGCTTAAGATGATAATTTTTACTATATTAATATCATAAATGTCGGCGTCGCGGTGGGCCCAGAAAGCGCTGGAGGGATGATTTGGACTCGTTTCAGAGGTATTGGACAGACAGAGCCAAAAACAGAGAATTGTGGTCGTGTATGGGGGAAACCTTTGCTCATTAGTGGGACAACATGGGTTAGAAAAAAAAAACATAAAGATAAATGAGAAAGTAACTTTGTCTGTCTGTCAAGCTCTCACGGCTAACCGATCTTGCTACTGACCCAATTGGAGGAAATTTTGTACGGAGATACTTCAAGTCGACCGGATGGCGGAGTGGGTAGTGTACCTGCCTGCGACGCCGAGGTCGTGGGTTCGATTCCCACGTAGGTAAGACAAATCTTTGTGTGCATGAACATGGGGGTTTGTCTTAGTTTGGGTGTTTCTATGTATAATATGTATGTATCTACAAAAGAAAAGTATATATGTATTAGTATCAGTTATTCTAGTACCCATATTACAAGCTCTGCTTAGCTTGGGGCTAGATGGCGTTGTGTGTGAGTTGTGAAATATTTATATTTATATTTTATAAGTCCGAGGTAGGCAGGCTTTTTTTTGTCGACGTACCAACCTCGCGAGCGGAGCCGCACGCAGGTAGCTAATAGACAATATTTTCGACAGAATCAATTCTGAAAAAAAATATCTAGAACACATTTCCATACTCTGTTGAATAAGAACAATACACGTTGGAGCGCAAATATGATCAAAAGATACCGCTATCATCGGTTTAAGGGAATAAGCTTGTTCCCTGAGGTGTAGGTACCGCGGACAAAAGGGTATATTGCCTATGTACGATCAGATAAAGGTATTGGAAATACAATTTCTTTTCATTCTTACTTGATAAAAAAAAAATAGGTGAGCGCAAATCCATATCAAAGATTATATATAATAAGGGCAGCTTTACTATCATCAAGTATGCGTTATTTGCTAAATAAATTACAACTGGACCGATCATAAAAGTGACACATTTCAAACATAAAATCAAACAGCTGACACTTCAACTTTTTTGTGTTATACGTTTGAGTCAAGTTTACTTGGCAATTGTAAAACGGGCCCCAACGGTACTTTGTGTGGCTACGATTTGCTGAATATAAGGTTTGTAGTCTCTGAAGTTTTCGATGTCAATACAAGACATTATAGATACATATTTTAAATTTGTATTTTGTATTCGTTAAATATTCAGAAATCAGAAATTGAAACAAATATGAAAATACTAAATATAGGTTTCTCCTCCTTTTTTATTTTCTTGTTTTCTGTGACTTGGCAATCAGTGTTTACATAATAAGCCATTCAGATGGGGTGTTTTGATAGGTCTTGTTAGCAGACGGGATTCTGAGACTTGTGTCTCTAAATCTTACTATAAGTGTAGGGACACTATGCCGTTTCGTTAAGACTATAAAACCAATAGTAACGCACAGTAACATTTTAAAGATGCAGACCAAAATTGTTACCTATCGTATTGCAATTCAACATTTTACACACATGTGTGCAATTGAATGCTACGGTATGAGTTTGCAGCAAACCACAGTAGTGACCAGCCATTCTATCTAATTGGATTCCAGGGGAGATATGCTGAAGGCAGCTTGTCACGGAACTGAAACGTTTCGTTTGCTGAATATCAGCTCGTGCATCCAATGATATTTCATTATTCTTTGAAGTTTTAAGGTTTGATTGTTGACAGCGTAAAGTATTGTTACTGTTGTTGTTATTGTTGGGGTGCATTAAAGGAGCCTCCCCGAGTGACGTACACAACTATTCCCTAGGTCCGGCGCACCCTGGGCAATTCGCGAGTTTTCCAAAGTGAATTGGCTAATCCTTTCACCACGATGGAAAGTCAACATAAAATTTGATTCGGCCAATGTTATGCGTATTACGTATCCGCCGCATGCGGGATAGTCCCAACAGCCTCCTAAACGCCACACTGGAGAGGGTAGACTATCCAGTTGTGCGTCACTGGAACAGCATACATGTTGACGAAAAAATAATATTATTTAATGTTAGATAAAAATGGAAATAACACATCGATATTAAAATGAAAATAATTTCTAACATAGATCATAAGATAATTTTACTAACAAGCTATGGATGCAAATCTGAAATAAAATTATAAATAAATTATATCAAGTAACTGTATGTTATCTTAAAACAATCCATTAATTTATGCAATAAATATAATATCTGTTTCAGGTCTGCCAATATTTGAGTATTTTTACTTAACCTTCAAAAATAATACATCTCTTGATTTCCCAATACAATACAACAACAATAAACCTGAACGTCTCTAATTCCTGTTCGCACTCAATTCTTTACCCTATTTCCCAACGTAACTGAATACTTTCACGCACGGAGTATAAATTAGAGCAATTTTCGGTATTTCTTTTCTCCTCAACGATAATGGGGTTCCCTCTGGTGGGCGATAACGAAGCTCCACGGAAAGATCCACGGGAGAGCGCCACGGGAGATACGCCTCGGCAAATTGTCCGGGGCCGTGTAACCAAAAGGTTTTTTTTATCGCAAAATCGAAAACATTAGACTTAATCGCTTAACGAGAAGTACTTTTGCTTGCTCTAGGGAGCAAATGGTTGTTCTAATCAAAAGTACTGGGATAGAATGATTTATGAGATGAAGTAACTGTTATTTTTGAGTAAATATTCAGAACAAAGGTCTTATATCCTAATTGATTGTCTAAAAGATTGCCTGTATCCCATATTTTATGTATTTTACATATGAAAGCCTAAGTAAGCCTAAGCCTAGTTATAAGTTTATTTGCTAAATTTAGTTTTAAAACTTTTTGGCTTAATTTTGTATTTTTAAATAAATAACGTTTGTGGAGAAATATTGTCCTATCCGTGATCACAAAGTAAAATGATAACAATGTAATAAAATCGTAGATAACGTGGTAATGCGATTATTACCACGAAACAGTCGATTCCAAATTTCAGTGCACCCTTCATCCCCATAAAAATACGGTCAATGTTTGATTGACAGAAATTAAAATTTTGTGCTATTCTACTACTGGAACGTTAAAACTAGAACTTGTCTGTTTTTATTTCATTTAATTAAAGTAAGACATGCATAATATAATTAAAAATAACAAACTTACAGTCTTCTTCTTCTTCGTCGTGTCGATGGCTGTGTCAAATTTTATTGGCGCTCTCGTCGGCGTTCATGAGCGCCTCTCTTGTGCAGGTGGTAGGGCATTTTGGACAGTCAGTAAGGTGGTCAAGGTTTTGACTTGCCATCGTGGTGAAAGGATTAGCCAATTCGCTTTTAAGAACTCGTGAATTGCCCAGGGTGCGCAAGACGTAGGGAATTGTTGTGTACGTCACTCGGGGAGGCTCCTTTCATGAACGATTTGCTGGTGTAAACTTACAGTTAACACCATCAAATCGTTGTCAAATTTTGGTAGCAATAAGCCTTCGGTAGTTCAGAAGCAGCGAAGCAACTGGATTTATTACAGATTTATATGATCGTCGTCGGTCGCGCCGTGTGCTGCTTATATTTTTTAAGAAAAAAATAATCATTTAACAATGTCATAGATTTTTACCCATAATAATTATTTTTTAAAAAAGCTGTTATAAGTTGAGTGTCGTAACGGTCAAATATAGGTTGGTATTGAATATTATTTAAGGATCAATAGCGACAGAAAGAATATAGTGCAAAATAATAAGAAATACAATTGTCTTGCTCTTAAATGACTTAAGAGGCTTTTACCGCACTAACCCAGAACTCTTTTTCCCACGATAATGCGTTAATCTTCCAGCCTCCCAAATACGTATATTACTTCCCAATGATGTTTATCTGGATCCACAATAATTGGATAACAGGCGGTCGAGTGATGAATGTGTTGGCGTCGTTCCAGCCATTCTACCGATACATTTGCCACATTTGCCATGGGACGGTACTTGTTATTGCAATTTTATTGCCATCGGTAATGCTGCTATTTGCTCGGTAATGTATCTTTCTGCGGCTGAAGTGGAGTGTCAATTCTTGCTGGGAATTGATAGTGTTGAATTTTCTAGAGTTGATTTAATGGATTGTTTTATTGATGATGGATAAGTGATTAAAAAGGGTTGTGATAAAGATTTAAAAACTATACTTGGTTTTAGTAAGAAAATAAGGAACAAAGAGATGAAATCATCCAAAGGGACTATATTTTTTTTTATACTGTCCTTCACCTTGCCTCCAACATTTTACTTCCAGCTATAATAATATATCACAGATCCATTCTTCTTCTTCGTCGTGTCGATGGCTAAGTCAAATTTTATTTTGGCTTGCCATCGTGGTGAAAGGATTAGCCAATTCGCTTTGGAGAACTCGCGAATTGCCCAGGGTGCGCCGGACGTAGGAAATAGTTGTGTACGTCACTCGGGGAGGCTCCTTTCATGCAACCCGCATGCACATGCTTTCATGCAGAAGAAGAAGAAGAAGAACAGAACAGATCCATTTGCAAAATAATTTTTGTACTTAATTTTCTTAAGATTTTAGCCAATAATAATATACAGTAAAAAATATAATAAATAACACTAAAAACAAGATAATCCAAAGAAAAACAAAGCTCTTAAAAGATTATTCACAAATTAAATAAGTGACGCTCTGATTTCCTTGAACTTTCACTCACAAGGATAATATTTTATCTCATAACTAATTCCATTTCTGTGTCTTCAATTGAAACAATCATTTGCTCCCTAGAGCAAGCAAAAGTACTTCTTGTTAAGCGATTAAGTCTAATGTTTTCGATTTTGAGATAAAAAACCTTTTGGTTACACGGCCCCAGACAATTTACCAAGGTGTATCTCCCGTGGCGCCTACCCGTGGACCCCCACCAGAGGGAACCCCATTATCTTTGAGGAGAAAAGAAATACCGAAAATTGCTCTAATTTATACTCCGTGCGTGAAAGTATTCAGTTACGTTGGGAAATAGGGCAAAGAATTGAGTGCGAACAGGGATAAGAGACGTCCAGGTTTTTTTGTTGTTGTATTGTATTGGGAAATCAAGGTGTTGGATTTTTTAAGCTTAGTAATCATACTCAAATAAAGGTATAGCAATGATGCTTTATCATCAACTAACACACAATAAAAACAACAATTAGATTTATATAATAAAATATGTGTTTTTAAGTTAAATAAATAGGGTTACCTGAAAAATATGTAATGAAACAAGTATGCTCCACAGTTCAATATTTAACTCTCTCAACAATCAAACTTTTAAACTACAAAAACCTTAAAATAATGAAATATCATTTTATTCTCGAGCTGATATTCAGCAAACGAAACGTTTCAGTTTCGTGACAAGCTGCCTTCAGCATATCTCCCCTGGAATCCAATTAGATAGAATGGCTGGTCACTACCGTGGTTTGCTGCAAACTCATACCGTAGCATTCAATTGCACACAAGTGTGTAAAATGTTGAATTGCAATACGAGAGGTAACATTACTGGACTTCTTTAAAATGTTGGTGCTTACAATGTGATTTTCCCTTCAGCATATCGAAAATTCATTCTTTGTTCTATGAAAACAGTGAGCAAAACTAGATTTTGCTTTGAGTTTTGCTCTCGCTCGAAGCAAAGTTAAGTTTTGCTCACTACCATACACATGCACCATTTATTTTTTCATGTCTCACAGCTCATCACGTCATCTAGACCCACACTAAGCAGAACTTGTACCATGGGTATTCTTTCGAGCTGCTGAGGTGAAAAGTTGTATATGCGACACGATATCAGAGTTAGTGCTTTTGAGTCCCTCACTACGCTCAATATCAAACTTTACTATAGAATAAAACTATAGAATCTTTCGGGACTCAAAATTAGCACTTACAGAAAATACGATCATTGCTTCTTGTTGCCCAAATAACTATTATCTACTATTCTATAAATTTGTTTCATAATTATGAGTATTTTCTTTATAGCATGGAATTAAAATACCTAGAAATCAAAACACGCATGAAGCAAAGCCAATTTCATTGTACAGTTTCGGCTCAATACGACTCATACGTACACATAAGATTTTTGTTTGTTCGAGTATCGGCCAAGCGGGTGCAGCATGCCTAATTTTGACGCACACATCAATTTGTTCTTCCCGTTCTTGCCGTTATTAATCTATGACCGATCAGAACGATATTTATGTCGAAACAAACAACTTAAAAAAACTCTCAGCAAAGTAACATCAGCACAACTTATTAACAATAAACGTTTACGAGATACGAGAACGCATATCAACAAATCATACTTTTCTGCTTATAACGTCGTACGTTTAAACGACGGTATCCGTAACGATTATCGTTATAACGAACAACTTCGACTTCGAACGACTTCCGTTATTCCGTTACATGGGATTCGCGAAGTTTTGCGAAGTGGTGTTAGTTTTTATGAATATGGTATAGCATGGATATAAGAGCTTTTTACTCAGCTCACGTAAAAGATGTGCTGGTAGTTTAATTGTAATATTTGTGATATTTCCATGCTAAAAGGCTATTTGTTGATATTAAGGGTAGACTCCCGGGCGCCGCGTTTTCATACCAACGAAATATGGGTTAAACTTTTATATTATTACGTTTTTATCTATTTTTAAAGAGAAATCGTAACTAAAACACTAAAATGCTTGTTTGTTTGTGGTCATTTTGTCAAAATTGTTTTAATAATTAATTGCGTTACATGTAAATTGAAAAAAAAATATAATATTTCTAAAAATGAAGCGCCAAAAACATGCATTATGTTTTTTAGATATGATATGGCTATTAAAATTTATAATATTAAAGTTAAACCTGTATTACTTTTTGTATGGAAAACAGCCAAGCAAATGTTCTCTCTGAAGGCTGTATTGGCAGGTGGAAAAGTTTATTTTTTTCTTTTTAAAACGACGTCCGCTCTAGGAATTACTCCTGTGTCGCGGGGGTGTTCACAAACATTCATTTCACATACACAGAGCACACCCAGAGTCAGAACAAATCTTTGCTAAGTGTGTCTTGCTTTAAAACTGTTTAATTACAATGTTACTTGCAATTTTACTAGCAATAGAAATATGTTGACCTTGAACAAAAATTAATTCATCGTATTATGTCTATAACAGGTATGCGAGAGGAAAATTATTTGTCATTTCTCATTATTATGTCACAGCAAATTGAATCGAATGCTTAAATCTAATCTAAACAAAGTCTTCTTATAACATAATGATTCAACACCCAGAACAGTGTGGCAGAGGTTTCCAACACCCATATTTCACCAGCTATGGTGAGGTCCTATGGGATAGGGGTTGAGCCTATCGCCATCCACCGGGCACAATTTCAATTCTGTGCTGGTATTGTGAATTTCCTTGCCCGACCCGGGATTTGAACCCGAAACCTCGCGGTGAGAGGCGCTTACGCTAACGATTTAACCATTGAGGCAGTCGTTTCTTTAAGTAAATAGTTACAATTGTACTTTCATACCTCTTTTGTCAAATACCTAAACTTATTGATTGGCGGTCCACTAATTACGAAAACATCTAAAAGCTACAAAATTACCATTAAACAATTACAATCTCCAAAACAGCATTTCCCACGTATTTTTCCCGTAACAAACATGTACTTACAGCTGTAAGCCAACAAAATCCTTGAAATAATCCTGCTAATTTACGACGCACTATCGTTGTAGCACAGGCTATAACAGGCCACGGTTCGCAATTTGCCAGTATTATACTAGTAACATTTGGATTACTTCGATAATCGTGATGCACTGGTCTCTGGTATTCAATGGCTAGTGTTTGGAATGCAATGCCCAATGCTTGGATGACGTCACGTTAATTGAACGCCATTTTGCAAAGATTAAGCTTATAGTCTGACTGGAAATAGGCTGCTTTTTATTGATGTACCTGGCGGGCGAAGCAGCGGATTCAAACTAGTTTTTATTATATATAACTTATTGTGTCAGAATCGACATAATTATATTATATTTCAACTTCTAATAGATTATTTATGACGACCGGATGGCGGAGTGGGTAGTGTACCTGCCTGCGACGCCGAGGTCGCGGGTTCGATTCCCGCTTAAGACAAATCTTTGTGTGCATGAACATGTGGGTTTGTCTTAGTCAGGGTGTTTCTTAGTATATATTATATTGTCATCTCGATACTATGTCTTTGGATAACTGTCAATGAAGTTATTGTCAAATTGCCTTTACAATTAACAATTACAATCTTCGAACCAAAATTTCCTCGGTTTTTTTTGCCGTATCAAACATGTACTTACAGCTGTAAGCCAGGGCAATCACTGAAATAATCCTGCCAAATTACGACGCACAATCGCTGTAGCACCGCTATAACGGGCAACGGTTCGCAATTTGACAGTATTATACTAGTAGCATTTGGATACTTCGATAATCGTGATGCACAGTATTTAATGGCCAGTGTTTGGATTACGTCACGTAAACGGGCGCCATTTTGTTTGTCTTTATGTTTGCGTTTTGGCAGATAAGTCAAACAAGTATTAATTGATTAGGAGGTTGATTTATACTAAACTGCCTTGTTGGTGTAGTGGTAAGCGTATTCGACATCGACCACGAGGTCTCGCTTTCGATTACCAGGTTTTTTTTTATTCTACCTCCACAGCGAACGAACGTGTAGTTAACCTGATGGTAAGTGGAGTACAGCCCATGGACATCAACAATCCACAATAGCAGATTATAGATGCGTCGCTGCAGCTGAGGACTACGGTGTTATGCCTCATGTGCCAGTAATTTCAGGGCCTGATCTCACCACCAAACCGAAACACAGTAACGGAAGCACTACTATTTGGCGGCAGGTTAAAGGTGAGACGGTGGTGCTGCCGCCCTCGAGCTCATTATATCTACAACACCATACCTAATGACATAAAATCATTGCCTTATAACAAATTTGTAACTTGCTTAAAAAAATGGCTTTTAGAGCAAAGCTTCGACTACTATTTAAACGTGAAAAAGAGATGTTGACTTTTATTTTGTGTGCCAAAAATATTCTTCTATCTCAATTATTTTTTTTCTTTTTATACTATGAATAACTGTTTGCATGCCCTATTCAGGCAGAACATTCTGCACCTATCTGACTTTGTACCACCTATACTACAATGTTCTTGCAAATAAAGAATTTTTATTTATTTATTTATTTACTAGCTGACCCGGCGAACTTCGTACCGCCTTAGCGTAAATTTGATGCACTACTTTATTACTTTATTTTGTATAGCTGACCTATCTTACGTATGCGTACCTATTCAATTTGAACTGGAATCTATAATATCCTCCATATAAAAATGAATACCTATTTCCCTGGTCTCGTCATACCTGAGAAGGACTTTACTAATTTTATTAAATAAAAAACAAAATATATATTTTCATAATAGTGTTTTATATATAATTTCACTCATATTTTTAACAGAAAATGTATTAATATATATATATATATATTTTTTAAAAGATCCTTGTACAGAGTATTAGAAAACTACAAAAAAAAATCAGCCAAATCGGTCAAGCCGTTTTCATGCTATGTCGTGACAACGGAAAACGGGTTTCATTTTTATATATATAGATTCACAAGAGCTCTACCACCAGTAGTTGGGAAGGAGTATTATTTGGTATTTTCCATCAGGGAATGACTTATTTTCTATATTCCCGGTGGTAAGCGATAGACCCTTTATCGTCTGGGACCTAAACAAGACAAGAAGTGGATGCTATATACCTCTGTCACCCTTCTGGGGTATATAGGCGTAATTCGCGAGTTCTTAAAAGCGAATTGGCTAATCCTTTCACCACGATGGTAAGTCAAAACCTTGACCACCTTACTGACTGTCCAAAATGCCCTACCATCTGCACAAGAGAGGCGCTCATGAACGCCGACGAGAGCGCCATAACAGTGGCCACTTATTGGACCAAAAAATTTTGACTCAGCCATCGACACGACGAAGAAGAAGAAGAAGAAGAGGATGTCATGTTATGTTTTCTAATCGAAAGTTTATCGGGCGTGGACTTAAATGTTCATCGTAAAATTTTAGTTCTGAGTCCCGGATCAAGCAAAGTATCATGGGTTTTTCGATCGCAAAATTATAGATTTAGGTTAATGTTGACATTTCTTGTCCTATCCAAGTTTAACGACCGGATGGCGGAGTGGGTAGTGTACCTGCCTGCGATGCCGAGGTCGTGGGTTCGATTCCCACTTAAGACAAATCTTTGTGTGCATGATGGTGTTGTTCAGTCTGGGTGTTTCTATGTATAATAAGTATGTATTTACAAAAGAAAAATATATATGTATTAGTATCAGTTATTCTAGTACCTATAGTACAAGCTCTGCTTAGTTTGGGACTAGATGGCGATGTGTGTAAGTTGTGAAATATTTATTATTATTTATTTATAAAGGCTATGGTCAAAAGTAATATGGTTTTAATTTTAATAAAATAAAGTCTTTATATATTTTTACACATAACATAACATCACGCCTATATTACGCGGGAGGGTGTGGCAGAGGTGTACAACATCCACAGTTCACCTGTTATGTTTAAGTCCCATAGGATAGGGAGTGAGCCTGTCACCATCTACTTGGCACAATTCCAACTCCGTGCTGCTATAGTAAATTTTCTGAACACTTTGCCAGACTCGGGCATTGAAACCGAGACCTCACGGTGAGCGCATACGCTAACCACTAGACCTTCGAGGCAGTCTCTTTTAAGCTTTCTCTACAGCATATCCAAAAATCGCCTTTCAGGTTCATTTGCATTTATCCAGGCCAGAATAAGATTCCTTCAACTAGTGGAAATAACTAATACTTTTACTGGTGGTAGAGCTCTTGTGAATGAGCTCGAGGGCGGCAGCACCACCGTCTCACCTTTAACCTGCCGCCAAATAGTAGTGCTTCCATTACTGTGTTCCGGTTTGGTAGTGAGATCAGGCCCTGAAATTACTGGCACATGAGGCATACCACCGTAGTCCTCAGCTGCAGCGACGCATCTATAATCTGCTTTTGTGGATTGTTGATATCCATGTGCTGTAGTTCACTTACCATCAGGTGGACTACACGTTCGTTCGCTGTGGGCGTAGTATAAATAAAAAAATAAAAAAACGCTGATCAGTAATCACGTCTAGAATCAAAATTTAAATGAAATCTGCCTTTATCGCGTCCACCCTATATAAATTTGTGTACTTTCATTTCTTTCAGAACACATCTGAAGCATTTTATATCTGAGATCAACTTCAAGATTTTTTGTAAGCTTGGGATCAAGTTGCCCAAAACTAAATCTGTTGTTCAATACCCTAATACATCTGTAAAGAGATTCCGAAGTGGATAGTTCTTTATGGACTTAAGTTTCTTTTCAATTCTATTTTCAAATACCCTATGTATTTTGAAGATACTGGTAACATTTTATTGTTGTTATATATTTTTTATTTTAGTGACATTTTTATCCAGCTCAATCTAAGGAAAAAATTGAGGAATGAAATATGATTAATTAATGTCAGTGAGCATTAGAATAGACATATGATAAAGATCTCAAAAAAAGAAAACATTTAAAAGTTAATTAAATGTCTTAAGCCGTGTCTACTGCGACCTAAACACGTCAAAAAAAACATTTGAACAGCCAATCAAAATGCTTGATTTTGGCTCACTTCTGAATTGAATGAGATCGTTCAAATATCGATTTACAAATATTAGGGACGCAGAAAACACGGTTTAGAAGAAAATAAACAATTCAGAGACAACGTTTTCATTTTATTGACTGGCAACATTTTAGTATGCAATTCTTTATAAACTTATTCTCTAAACACATTAAGCTCGGCATAAAATAAATTATGTACAAATGAGGAGAAAACAAAATCGAATAATACTATAATAGCAGCCCAGTATGTAATACATGTGTATATTAATCAATACATTTTATACCTTGATGAATATAATAATAAACAACGATGATATTACAAGACAAAAACTTCAGTCGTAAAAAAATAATTAGCAAAATATTTTAATAAGTTGATGCAAAAATACAATATCCTTTTAAAATGTCAAGACTCCATGTAACGCTACAATAATAAACTTCCTTATTTTATATTTTTCACTAACTACGAGTAGAATTCCGTGTTAACGTAAACATGAATTTATTATTACAACTCGGAATACTCGGTTATACTCGTAATAAAAAGGATGCACGCAGAACAATGAAGGTGACGTAATTAAACAATTCATACACACGTGCAAAAAGGTTTTATTCACGAAAGTAGAACAAATGAAGAGTAAGGTCGAACTCTGGTTGCGAAGACTTTGAGTTGGAAACATCAATTTAAATTTGGAACAAGTTTATCTATGGCTCTTTACGTTTAGCTGACGTTATTTAATAGTACATTGTACACCAAGGGATGAAAGTAGTTGATTTCATTGAAGGTGTAGTTTGAGGCCCGAAGCGTAACTGAGGGCCTTAATACACCCGAAAGAAATCAAACTTTCGCCCGAGTTATACATAGTGCTTTATACTACACCTACAAGGAAAATAAAAAGATTGTGCATTTTTCTCACTTCTCCATTGCAGAAAATCTGCATACGCTTTATTATATCTGATCCTTGACTTTTGTGGTAAGAGGTCCTCAATCACTGCTTGAGCAGTTACTTTCGATTCCTCCGGAGTCAATAAATCGTCAGTATCACTATCACTCGACATATTAAGTTCTTGCAACAAATTGTTTATTCAAAAGTTTTAAAATGATGAGGAATTTGGAGCGAAATGCAAAAATTTTCACAATTTCTTCTTTCATACGCGCATAGAGACACGGGTAACAACCGCATGCAGCCAGCTACACTTTATGAAGTTGATTTGTGAAAAAACGTTTGTAATTATTTTGTAACAGGTAATAATAGTGATTTTAGTGGTTTATTTATGGAGTTATTATATAATTAAGTTACATTAATTTATTAATTTTATAAAAGTAGTTATTTTGTTCTTTTAATATTCTTTTTTATTTATGGTTTACCAAAAAGTACAGAAAACAAAATGAAAAAAAAAAAGAAATTTAAAAAAAAGTTCATTACTCCCATGGGAGTAATGAATTTAGGAGTAATATTTCAGACCTCTAACATACATTACATGTTGCTTTTCAGAACTCGTCTGAAAAGACTAACTTTCTTTGATAGATATTCTCCGTATTAGATACTGCAAAGAGGTACTTTCTACGTAGGTGTAGTATAAAATAATTTAATTCACGGAACCATAAGCGATCGTGGTTAAATTACTAATATTTACCATAACTTCATTTCATCGCCTTTTTAAAATACACGACAGCAAACTAGTGACACAATTTTCAAATTGTAAAAATAAAATGAACAGTATTCCAGTAAAAGAAGTAAAAGATATAAATGGAAGTTGATATTTCCGACACCGAGCCCTGCCACTTGTGAAAATTTCGCTTCAGTCTTGGACACAAAAATAGTTAACAGAATTAAGCTGAGCTCGCGAGCGGAATTCTGACGAGTTTCTAATGAACCGTCCACAGTTAGTGCGGAGTCCTCCCTCCTACCCCCATCACGAAATATGAGCGCTTCGCACTAAAAAATAATAACCGACCGCGTCCGAACCGAGCGATGTCATCTAAGTGGAGAAGTCCGTTAGAGTGCGCTTTTGCGTTTGCGGACTGAAAAAGTTGCTGTATTTTTTCTTTTCATTAAATTTTCTTTTGGCCACCTATCACGGCATTTGCAAATTGATTACAACTCCTTGTTTTACATTTGACGGCAGTTTACATTTCACTACCAATTTGGCGGAAGAGGTCAGAACAAATGAATAAACTTATAAATTTATATTCAGATATCATTGAAGTAGGCAAATAACTCTAATAAGTATATGTATATGCCATATAACGAACAATAAAACAGTGTCCGTATTTCCTTTTTCACTGAACTGAATAATAAAATGACGAAATATCGCTCCACACAGACATTTCACAACGCTGGCACGCAGCGTACACAATGCATTCACATGGCCTGTAAAAACATAAACAACGCCATGAAAATCATGCAATCTGTTCGTGCGAACTTTTTAAAATTCGAATTGGAACGCAGCAATCACTAGGAAGTGACACATCAAAGTGACGCGCAATAAAGCGTTCCGTTCCGTTCGAAATGCGAATTTAGCGCTAAAACGTCCCGTGGCCAGTGACGTCCAACTGAAAGATTTTTTCAGTTTGTGCTATGTTTTATTTATGTATCCCGTGTTTTTAGTGGCTTTTAGGTTATTATTATTCAATGGAGAGTAAAACATTTTTCACGAATAGTGAAAAAGTTATTATAGTACTAAACAGGTTACTAATTTTATAAAACAGAGCTAGCAAACTACAAAGATAATTTAGAGATTCTGATCGATTAAACACATAAATTGCATCCATAATCGAGCGCTCATCGATCAGCAGGAAAAGCGAGCGAACAATACAAGAACTAATAGGAACTTTTAGTTAGTTTGGCAAACTGAGATCTACCTGCTTTGGGCTCAACTTTTGATTAGCCAAGAGGCATTCGATGGTCTTCGGTGATCTTCAAAATTATCCCACTTTGTTTGTTTATCTGTGCGTTAAATAAACGAGATATTATTATGTACTACTCGATTACTCTTGCGAGTTATAGTTTAATCGACCTCTTTCGATTAATTACGTAGATTGAGTTTAATAACAGTTCGTTGTTTGATGAAAAGGAAAATTGTAGGATTGTCATAGGCTTAAAAGCATAACTTTTAAGCTTTATCACAAAATCGGATAGGGGCGGAGCCTAAATTGAGATACGTTATTACAAGTTGTTTTGATTGGCCGGCCGTAATTGGTACCAAATGGTGACATATAAATTAAACCATTTTATTAGCTATATGTATTTCACTTTTGAGAATCCTTAGAAATCTAAGATCCGTTACCGACATTATCCGAAATTAACGGATAATCCAAAATAAATTAATATTCGCATCCGAATCCGTATCCCTGCTTTTAAATTAAATTCTATCAGAGCAGGGCTGATAAAACAACTTTAACTTCCTAATAAGATTAGAAGTACTCACTAAAATCCGTGGTAATAAAAGTTAACCACAGCATTTGGCAAGGCTTCGGTATCTTTAAATTAGCGACACAACAAATTTTACAACTCTTCAATGTCTTGGGGACACTATTTTATATTCGTACTTAACCCGTCAATAAATGCAGGGTCTAATCGAGAATAATGAGTGGGTCTGACAGAACCGAGGCGAGTTTTGCCGAGTATTGTTGAGGCTTAATCAACGAGCGCTTACTGTACTGAATTAAATGGTCATTTTGGTATACGGACCAGTGTGTTTGGGTTTAGAGATAAAACTAGAGTGGACTTACTAATATTTGACTCGTTTCATAGGCAGATCAAATTGAACAATCGAAATTTTCATACAAAGTTTTGGCTGCACTGTTAAATTGTCGTTTCATTTCCGTTTAGGTGTTCTCACATTCTAAAGAAAGTTCTATGCTTGGGATATCTAAATATACTTTTATTTGTTATTTCTTATATTTTATTAACCGACTTCAAAAAAAAAAGAGGTTCTGTATTCGATCCGTATGTATGTATGTATGTCACCTTTTTATGTTCGCGATTTTCTCGGAAACTACTGATCCGATTTGAATGCAGTTTTCGGTATTTTAATCCTTGTGTTTCAAGGAAGGTTTTAGTATATAATTTATCAGAATCTGATGAAGATCTTTGGAGACAGGCAACGGAACTCTTCAAAAACGAATAGCTAATGAACTACGTTTTGTGCAATCGTGTATCTATGTATTGTTTTCACCACTACATAACATAACATCATGCCTGTGTATGCTTTGAAGGGTAAGCAGAGACAGCCTACTTACCTACCCTTAAAGTACCGAAAGCTCTGCTTAGGTTTAGACGGGGCTTACGTTTCAGCACATTTGTTATTATCGTAGTGATAACTTATGATCATGAAGATCTCAGAAAGAATTTTTTGATTATTTTGATTGTTTCTATTGTGTTTCATGCGTAATGATGCCTTAGTATTTCTTCCTAACCCCATCGTTAAATCTAAAAAACTAAGACACTAAAAAGCTTGAAATAAAAAAATAAAATAAAAAAAACAAATAAAAAAAAATGAAATAAAAAAAACTAATTAAAAAAAAGAATATTCTTAACTCGAGCGTATTCTAAATATTATAATTATGTACTGTAGGACAGAACTTGTGGTTAGGTTCTATCCACGTAGAAGGTGGCGAAGGAAAACAGCAATGTGCAGGACTCAGATATATTCACGTAAACACAAATACTTGTTACACACAGATAAGCCTAGCTAAACACAAATATACTATCTCAGAGAGGACGGCGCTGGGGCTATCTCTCTCCTCGATGGCTTATCCAGAGGACGGCACTAGGGGCTATCGCTCTGGGAAGCGGCTATCTAAGAGTGATCGATGACGGCCGGCGATGCTCCTTAAAAGGCCGTCCGCGCTGTGGTGTCGTGTGCAAAAACAAGTGGGGCCGCGCCGTGCGTCACAGGTGCGATAGATAGTGCGTGTGCGAGCGAGCGAGCACTATGATCCATGCGCCTATTGTTCTATCTTCTAATATTTTAATGATTTTCATCAATTCATCATCTTTTAACTGTTCTTCTCGTATGTTTCTTTCACTTCGTTTTGGTAGATCTATTTCCATATGACAAATGTCACATTTTTCATTGTGATTTTCACATGGTGGTCTTGATAATGCATCAGCAAGTATATTGGTTTTCCCAGGAGTGTATTTGATTTCTAGGTTGTATGGTTGAAGTTGTAGTGCCCAGCGTGCTAAACGTCCTGTGGGTGACTTTAAATTCAGCAGCCATTTTAGTGGTTGGTGGTCAGTCACCGTAACGAATTTTGCACCTTCTATATAGCCTCTAAAACTAGAAACAGCCCATACAATTGCGAGTGCCTCTTTTTCAGTAACTGTATAATTCCGTTCAGCTGCTGAAAGAAGACGACTGGCGTATTCTATTGGGTGCTCGTCCGGACCCTCCCCCTGCACTAAAGCTGCACCGATGGCGTAACTGCTAGCATCTGTTTTTATTATGAACGGTAAGTCATCATTAACTTGCCTTAGTACGGGAGATGTGGTGAGTGCTATTTTCAGTTTGTTAAATGCTGTTTCTTGTGGTTTCTCCCATTTCCAACATACTGATTTCTTTGTTAGATTTGTTAATGGTCTTGCTATCTCTGCAAAGTTCTGTATGAAGCGGCGATACCAAGAGGCAGTTTGCAGAAACGAGATCAATTGTTTTAATGTCTTTGGTGGATGTAAACATGATATAGCTTCTATTTTCCCAGGATCAGTTGCAATGCCTTCTGGTGTTATAATATGACCAAGATACTTTATCGAATCACAACTAAATTTGCATTTTTTTCTGTTTGCCCGTAGCTTATATATCCTTAATTTTTTGAATATTTCTTCCAGGTCTTCTAGGTGTTTTTCAAAGCTGACTGATCGGCAGATGATGTCATCTAAGTAGGCTAGTACCGATTCTGCCTTGAGCTCTCTACAAAATTTGTCCATTAATCGTTGAAATGTACTTGGGGCATTTCGCAAACCAAACGGCATCCTTTTAAAACGAAAGGTACCAAAGTTTGTGACAAAAGTTGTCTTGTCCAAATCTGATTCGAGAATTTTGATCTGCCAGTAACCAGACTGTAAATCTATTGTTGACATATATGACATAGCTTTGGCTTGTTGTAATAGATCGTCCATACGGGGTAAAGGGTATCTATCCGGTATTGTGATCTCATTTAGTCGTCTATAGTCAATGCAAACTCTAACATCGTTTTCTCCTTTTGGTACTAGAACTACTGGTGCAGCCCAGGGGCTTTCACACTCTTCTATGATATCCATATTTAACATTTCATCTAATTTATCTTTTAATTGACGTTGTCTAGCAGGTGACAATCTATATGGTTTGACAGCAATTGGTTTATGATTACCAGTGTCTATTTTATGTTCAGCAAAACCGGTTGCTTCGCCAGTTTTGTTAAAAATATCTTGGAATTCAAATAACAAATTGTTTAGTTTAGCTATTTGATTCTCGTTTAAATTCTTTGATTCATTTGGTTGTAAAGAAATATCAAAAGAGTACAACTGAATATCATTTATTGGTAAATAAACAATTCTTGGATCGCTAGGAGTAGAATCAGAAACAGGTCTAGGCTCTCGTGGATGTTCGGGGCGAGGTGGCGTTTTTAATTTTAGTAACTTCCACTTAGGAACTTTTCTTGGTGGACCTTCTTCAGTGTCACCTCTTGGCGATGCTTCTGGTGTGTCTGCAATTGGTGACAACATTGTCAAACTGTTGCACCACTGCAGAAAGCTTGGCAGCGTCTCACCATTTGGGGTCGTTGGCGGTGTCATATCGTCTTGAAATGACAGTTTTTTTATAGGAATCGGCTCGTTTTTTAGTTGCAGGAAACTGTTAATTTCTTTGGGCTTATCGGCGAAGTACCAACAACGCTGAGGCAAATTCAGTATAATACCCGCAGATTCCAGGAAGTCGATCCCAAGCAGCGTGCGATTATCCTTGGCGTCTGGCATTACTGCGAATGATATCGGTAAGGCACGGCCACCGATTGTCACTTCAATTGTCGTGGTCAGAAGTTTCTGTGCCTTTCTTGATCCATCCGCCAGACCAACCTCGGCAATTCTTTGATCGAACGTTGCACCTTTCCGTATCAGATTTTTGTACAGCTTGGTTCCAGCAATACTTGTTCTTGCTGCCGTATCCAAAAAGGCATAACCTGTGTCGCCTTTGATGGATATTTCTATGGAAGGTATCTTTGTATCACCTTCCATAGTCGTTTCCATTTTATAAAACGATACAGGCTTTGGCGGCGTCTCCTTGCTTTTGCATGTTGAGCAATTACTACGGAACACTCCTTCTGCACCACACCCATAGCATTTTATTTTAGGACTTTCTTCTTTAGGTTCTGATGTTGGTGGCTTTGGTTGTTCTTCTACCTTTTTTAACTGAGCCAGTCTGTTGCGACAATCTTTAATGTTGTGGCCCTTTCGGTTGCAAAAGGCACATTTTAAATTGTTCTTACTTTTAAATGTAGAACTGGACTGGGCATCCGAACTGTTTTTCTCATGAGGCTGAGTAATAGTTACCTCCACTTTTTCCAGACTTTCAAGGTGCCGGGCTTTTTCTATTAGGTCACTAAAATTTTTTATTTCGGACCGCGCAATATTTTTCTTTAGCTCTAATTTGAGCAGACCGTACAAAAAGTCCAACTGCTCTTCTTCTTTGTGACGTTTGGCAGGTAACATACCTAAAAGGGCTCTCTTCCTGCACAGAAATTCGTCTATGGGCTCCCTTGGCCCTTGTGCGTCTTTGAAAATCTCCAAGTAGATATCGTGTGGTTCCTTCCTTGGTCCAAAGGCAGCACGTATGGCAGATAAAGCAACTGTCCAAGTCTTAATATCACTTTTAACACCCGTCCACCAGGTGCTTGCGGTGTCCCTTAGAAGTAAAGGAAGACCTGCTAGTGCATCGTTGTCTGAAATTGCTTCTATCTGTTTGTAAATTACAACGCTGTTTACAAACTCTTCAACTTTGTTATAATTTCGCTCGCCTTGAAAACGCAATGTACAGCGAGTGAAATTTTTATTTGAAGAATTTTGTGGCGCTGGTATACACTTCAGTAATTGCTGGAATTGCTCCTGGGTCAACTGAACAGACATACTGTCCTCCTCCTTCTCCTTATTTTCCAAATTATCCTCTTCGTTCTTCATTTACGTTCGGGCGCCAGATGTAGGACAGAGTTTCTCCTCCTTCTTTTACGTTGGGCGCCAGATGTAGGACAGAACTTGTGGTTAGGTTCTATCCACGTAGAAGGTGGCGAAGGAAAACAGCAATGTGCAGGACTCAGATATATTCACGTAAACACAAATACTTGTTACACACAGATAAGCCTAGCTAAACACAAATATACTATCTCAGAGAGGACGGCGCTGGGGCTATCTCTCTCCTCGATGGCTTATCCAGAGGACGGCACTAGGGGCTATCGCTCTGGGAAGCGGCTATCTAAGAGTGATCGATGACGGCCGGCGATGCTCCTTAAAAGGCCGTCCGCGCTGTGGTGTCGTGTGCAAAAACAAGTGGGGCCGCGCCGTGCGTCACAGGTGCGATAGATAGTGCGTGTGCGAGCGAGCGAGCACTATGATCCATGCGCCTATTGTTCTATGCTACAGTACTAATTTTTTTCAAAGAAAAAGGAACCGCCTTCAAAAACTCAAAAGTAAAAAATAAAATATTCGCTGAACTTTGCTTACCTTTATATTAATTTGTTTAAAACAATAAACCAAAATAATTACGTAATACTAATTAATTATATTTTTTTGAAGTCGGCGCCAAATTACAAAATCAAATACTAATTCAATTGGTATTTGATTTTGAGATTTTTTCAACAATTATTTCGGTAAATACGGTTTTAATTGGTATTTGATTTTGTGATTTTTTCAACAATTAATTCGGTAAATACGGTTTTAATTGGTATTTGATTTTGTAATTTGGCGCCGACTTCAAAAAAATATAATTAATTAGTATTACGTAATTATTTTGGTTTATTGTTTTAAACAAATTAATATAAAGGTAAGCAAAGTTCAGCGAATATTTTATTTTTTACTTTTGAGTTTTTGAAGGCGGTTCCTTTTTCTTTGAAAAAAATTAGTACATAATTATAATATTTAGAATACGCTCGAGTTAAGAATATTCTTTTTTTTAATTAGTTTTTTTTATTTCATTTTTTTTTATTTGTTTTTTTTTAATTATACTGTTATCATTAGAGTGAAATGCTAAAAAATAAATCTTTAAGCTGAATTGACTGAAATATACAAATATTATAACATTACACCAGTTATGTTTAAGTT
Organism: Hypena proboscidalis; assembly: GCA_905147285.1. Taxonomy (NCBI): domain Eukaryota; kingdom Metazoa; phylum Arthropoda; class Insecta; order Lepidoptera; family Erebidae; genus Hypena; species Hypena proboscidalis. Next base: position 9,174,804 of record LR990147.1, read on the forward strand.
CCATGGGATAGGAGGTGAACCTATCGCCATCCACCGGGCACAAATAACACTTTGTCCGGCCAGGGAATCGAACCCGAGACCACGCTGTGAGAGGCGCATACGCCAACCACTAGAACGTCGAGGCAGTTGAAATAAATAAATTCAATAAAAATAAAAATATCACACAACATTCACACAATGATTTTACAATTTTCATAGTCCTCGCAAAATAAATTTAATAAGAGAAAAGGCAATGGTTTTCGTATTTTAATGTAAACGTGAGTCAATCAGGCTTAATTTTGTATGAATACCAATATTTCATAATTATTTACAGAAATATTAAATAAAACAATAACATGGACTAACAGACATCGACAATCCTAAAACATCCCCATGTGTGTACTGTTTACGGAAAATCACGTACCAAATAACATTTCTAAGTGTAACGTGCCCGAGGGGATTCCAGTTATTACACTGTATCTCAGATACAAGCCGCCGCCGGTCAATCGAATCCAACTATAACTGCGGCGAGAAATCTTCAAGAAAATTGTCGTCGCATCAAATGGGTTAGATCGTTCATCAAATGAGCGAGCTAGTTGTAGAAGGACGAGAAATCCCGTTTAGATTGCAGTAAGGGCCAATTGCTGCGGGTCTTCATTGAAATCCTAGCGCTTGAAGGTTTATTGGCAATTGGCAATAGGGTACGGCGCGATGCGACGGTGATCGGCGGCTGTAAAAATGTTACGACGTATAAAACTACGGAAGCGTCAGGGTTAAGTGTGATTAGGCTGTGTGTTGAATCGACACCTCCGTTTGAAGGGTTTATTGCCATTTTGAATTTCGAACCTTGATTGGTCGTTTGAACTATTGGTACTGTTGATAAACTTTTGTACGGATATTAGTATCACTGACGTAGTGAATTTAAGTATCGAAAGTCGGCTATCTGAATTGTAATCAAACCAATTTTTTTTTATTACATGTCTACTTTTTTGTTCAAATATTATTGTTATACGATATTGAGATAGTCATATACTTGTTTTTAATATATTTAATCTCAAAAAGCGTATATACTCTTTTAATTGTAGAGCGCCATAGTCTAAAAATGTTCATTCCTCACGATGAAAAAGTTTAAATAAAAAATAAAACGGATATAATGCTTCGCGGGACATGTATTTGCTAAATGTCTTTCTCATGTTGGTGTCCCGTAAATCTCTATATACGGAGTTAATGTTGTTTGTCCGACTTTACGTCAGCGTTGATTACTTCTGCTCTGGTTTGCTATTCGCTTAGCTATTCCTATGGCTTTAAGCAATTAATGAGGATGTTTAATGTTGTGTTTTGCGGTTGTTGGAAAAGCATTACGATGTTTATTAATTATGTTTTAAATCCAATTGTATGATAAAATTTACGAATTACTATGAAAATGTCTACATAATGTTTATGTTATAATAAAATCAAACTGATATTTTTATAAAACAGGGCCCTCTAATCTAATAGGCATGTTTGTGTGCTACATGTCTATTAGCTTTTAGAAAGAAGGTACAAAAAATCAGGCACAGACATTAAAAATTTAAAAGTGAACACTTCATAAATTTTTCACCTCCACACTTTTCAAATACAACTAAAAGTGATCCAAGAATTATATTTCAATTCTTTAAAACAACACAGAACATTGGCGCTATCGTTGTTTAGTCAACGGTTTCATAAAACAACTATGTTTCGAATTTTCCATCTGTTTTCGAATTCTCACGATGGTGGAGCTCGAACTGAAAATGTAACTACTTTTTATTTTTTTATATTAAATTGACCGTGCCTCAAAGCGTGTTCTTTTTATTATTAGTTTCTTGTTTTGTTTTTTAGTTGAACGCTACGAAGTGCATATATTTTACCATTTTTTTTTCATTAATGTGAAAAGCTGATCTCCACTCGAGTTATAATCTCTACCTCGCGGCCTCCGTATGCACTCAGAACTCAGCTTGGACGCCCTTCTTGCTCTATCCTATTAGGTGTGAAAAGGGCAGAGCATTTGTTCAGCTCTGTAGTTAATCGGCGTAGTCGTTTTGGAGTGGCAATCCCAAAGTTTGGATGGCGAGTAATTCGGTTCAGTTTCAAAATAAAATAGATGTTTCTATTTACTAATATGAAAAGTTTCTTGTGTGGTTTTGTTAATGTAAAGTTAAGCTTTTAATAACTTTTGAGTGGGGGACCGTGTTTCCTGATTAGTCTCGAATGGCTGGGATTAAAACTTGCGGTTGTATGCACAAGTATTTGCAGACATTTGATAAAAAGAAGAATGCCGTGTTAGTTTAAGTTATAAGATAATCATGATTGTAGTAATTCTTCTGTATACAATTTTGATCAACAATTTATCACAACAACCATTAACATACTTTAACTATACTGCCTCTTTTGGTGGTCAATTAAATGGCTAATTCAAAGTTCTTACTGGAATTAGTCACATTTAAATAAATACACAAAAATTGCAGTTATCAGTGTTATTATCCTCAAACAGTAGGAAGAATTCTTATTGGCCAATTCAGTTAGGTGTGTAGTCACCTCCAAAAACTTGGAACACATGGAATTTAAGTGATACACCTTCTTGTATAGAGTAACGATTTTGTATATATATATTTCTATAAAATATTATGAAAGATATGTTACAAATAACAACATGACTCTAAAATCTAGATCAACAAATAGAGCAATAACATCAATTCTCGCATCGATTCACAAACAAGCCATCATGGTCCAATTAAATGTTATTCACAGCCGTCACTGACAACATTAAAACAACCAATCGACACAATAATTAAACCTAATTTAATGTCGAACAAACTCCCTTTGGCGCTAAATTAGAATCGTGGCCAAACATTTGCTGTCGAATAAACATATTATATACACCCTTAAATCAATGATTACAATATGTGACCAAGGCCTCAGGGATTCACCCATTTCACAATTCGCTACACAAAAAATCCACAACAACAAATTCACGGACGAAATATTAAATGGTGCTAATTATAACGAAGGCTTTAGTTTACAAGTCGTTTTAATTTAAGTGTGTGGTATTTCAAGGATAAGTTCTATGCCAGGAATATGTGGTCTTCTCCGTGGTTTATGAGTGATTTGGAAATACTATCATTTTAGCTAACAGTTTATTACATTTACCTCAATGTCATTTGTTATGTAAAGACTTTAAGGCTTTTTATTTCGTTCACAAAAACTGTATATTTGTAAAAAAAATGTAACTATTAACGAAATTATTGTATATGTAAATTGTCTTAACATCCGTCTTGAACTACGCCAGTTACAGTAATAAATTATTCGCAAAGAAAAGGCTGGCAAGCAGAGCTTCGAAAGGAATTTCATTATTAAAAACGCCTTTGAAATGAGGTTGTGTTTGAGCTTTCAAGTAATTTTTGTAATCAGCCACTCAAGTGTTTTATTGAGCCTAATTTGGTGAAGGAGAGCTTTTAAAATACTTTGATGTTTTGAAAAACCTTGTCAGGTTTATTTGTATTTTTCGAGTATTCAGGAAGCTTTTTGTGTATTTTTGTAAACGGAAAAGATTTTATGGTTAAGAGATAACGAATTGAAAAAAACATTGTGTCGATTTTAATGTTTTATGTTATTTTGACATAACAAAAATAACTAAGGATTTCTAGCATCGTTAAAGATTTTCGAAAAACACATTATACAAGAATCCGTTTATTTGCAGATATACTTAATATGTTTGAATATATGTATGTACTATTCATATTCTATATTATCTGTATATTTCATGTACCATAAAGAAAATTCTCCAATTTTTAATAGCCTTACTAAGTACGTTGTTCATGACGTAATCGATCAAAACTCTTGTAAGTAATTAATGAATTCTGCCACCATTTCCGTCTTGACCCGAACATTTAAAGGTCAGCGTTCATTGGTAAGTCTCAACGTAAACACTGGATAAGGTAACTCTTGAATTTATTATGACTTTCTTTGTACTGATATAAAAGATTAGCTTCAATGATTTGAAACTTTTGCGATTTGTACACATAATTTTATTTTGTAGACACGTGACATTAAAAGGCATAAATACCTTTTTTGCTCGATAGATTCGCCAGGAGTCGGGTTCGTGTCCACGATCAGTGTAATTCGATCAAAACTAACGAGCAAAAAAGGTATTTATGCTTTTAAAAATCTAAGGGATTAAAACCCGTGTCTACAATATATAATAAAGATTAGCTTACACGATGCACAGCGATAAAAGTCTTTAGGTTAATATGAGTTTTAATTAAGCGATATTAGCTTGAGTGTTACTTAGGTATAAAAAAAATAAAACACTTATCAGAAATAAGTAATGACACATTCATTACTTAAATATACAAATAGCTGCCTCTGAAGAATATATACAAACAAAACAACTCAAAAACTCATAACCTGATAACGTTTTTAGAAACATCAAAGTATTTCAAAAGCTCTCATTTATCAATTAGGCTCAGTAAAATACCTAAGTGGCTGATTACTAAAATAACTAGAAAGTTCGAATACAACCTCATTTCAAAGGCGTTACATTTTTTTTATGAAATTGATTTCAAAGCTCTGTTTGGCCGCCTTTTCTTTGCGAATAATTAATTACTAGAGCTGTTGCTAAGATATTTTTTACTTTTTATGAACTAAATCGAGTAATGACTTCCTGTCATGACAGATTTAGGGCCAGTATCACCTTTTGTATTAATATGTTTTATGTGAAATTACTACTGGTCCTTAATCGTATAAATAAACTACCAACTGAAGTTGTTTTTTATCTAAATATTCTAAAAAAAAGATTTTGTTAGTGCAATAAGTATTAAAATAAACAATTACATTACAAAAATACGACATCACCTGTAATTTCAAACCTTACGAAACCTTCGCATCCTAAATTAAAACGGCTTGTAAATAAAATACGGCCTGCGTCTGAACGAGCGCCATCCATTGAAAGGATTTAATATTTTGTCCGCAAATTTATTGTCCCGAGCATTTTGTGTAGCAAATTTTGAAAGGGTGAATCCCTGAGGCCTTGGTCACATATTGTAATCATTGATTTAAGGGCTTATATAATATGTTTATTCGACAGCAAATGTTTGGCCACGATTCTAATTTAGCGCCAAAGGGAGTTTGTTCGACATTAAATTAGGTTTAATTATTGTGTCGATTGGTTGTTTTAATGTTGTCAGTGACGGCTGTGATTTACATTTAATTGGACGATGGTGGCTTGCTTGTGAATCGATGCGAGAATTTGCGGTAATGCTGTAGTTGTTGTTTTTGATAATCTATTGTGTTTTTCTGTAAAATAGAATAATAAAAAAAAATACACTAATTATTAGAAGTACATTAATAGTAATGACTGATTTACTACAGTTAAAGTGGGTGTGGTTCTGTTCTCCTAGCTAGGTTACAGAATAACCTGTGTAATAAATAGGCAGATGACGTCTGACAGGAACGTGTAGACAAATAAAACATTTTTGCGCAATCCCAAGTAATTGAGATAAGGGCAGGTAAATGATAATGCTAACGTAGAAAGTGGTCGCTTCAATGTAAACATAAATATTTCGTTTCGTGAGTAAGTTTCGCGTATATATGTTCACAGCATCTAAGTACCGATAAACATTGCATCCACTGTGTCGTGGACTGTATGATAGGTTTTGATGTAGGTTGTTGTGGTATAGGTATTCGTTCTATCGGAGAGAGTAACAGTACTGGTTTATTATTTACAAGGTTAGTGATGATTATAAGTTCACGGTGAGACTGACTAGCTTCGAATGCTTATTGTACCGCGTTCGCACCCCGTCATATAGGCGGCCGTCGGCTCCTTCATTTGTTTCTCTGCCAGTAACAAATGAAGGAGCATTATTAGATGCATCTTCGGTTGTTCAAAATTTAAACTTCATGACGTTCGTGTATAGGCGAGTGTCGATCTCTATGGAGCAATAGTCTTTAATATGGTGTGTCGAACTCTTCGGAGCTCGGCGTCTGTATCATACTGCTTACGTTACCAGCAACAAACACAGAATTAACTAATACACTTACATTTACGTCAAAGCAATACGAACAGCAAAACAGAGCAAGAGTAATCAACGCTGACGTAAAGTCGAACAAACAACATTAACTGCCGTATATAGAGATTTACGGGACACCAACATGAGAAAGACATTTAGCAAATACATGTCCTACGAAGCATTAAAGCCGTTTTATTTTAAATTTTCGAGCATTAACACCGTGTCGTGAGGAGTGGACATTTTTATACTTTTAAATTCGCTCCACATTTGAAAGACATGACACGCTTTTTCGATATTATGTAATTTAAAAAATGTAAGACATGGTTTTAAAACATTTTTTATATGCCATTACATTTTATACTAGGTAGAACAAGACAAGAGCACTTTTATATTCTGAAGCGTTGTAAACAAGAAAGGTTCTATAATTACTTAGACAATTAAACCAAATGGATTGGTTCTTGAAGAGCGTCCCCTGCCACCAAATATAAAAGAGCGTTGCTCTTCCATTAGTTAAAAACTAGTTGTCAAATTATTTGCATAGATATTTGCTTCATTTCTATCCATATTGATGAAATGCTCTTTGTATAATCATAAAAAGGAGTATACATAATTGCTGTAGGTAATCGACCTTCGAAAGATTAATTCACTACATCTGTGATATTCCAATAACATTTTTACTAACAACGCTAATAGCTCGTACGAGCCATCAACGTTCGAAATTCAAAATGGCAATAAACCCTTGAAACGGAGGTGTCGATTCAACACACAGCCTAATCACACTTAACCCTGACGCTTCCGTAGTTTTATACGTCGTAACATTTTTACAGCCGCCGATCACCGTCGCATCGCGCCGTACCCTATTGCCAATTGCCAATAAACCTTCAAGCGCTAGGATTTCAATGAAGACCCACAGCAATTGGCCCTTACTGCAATCTAAACGGGATTTCTCGTCCTTCTACAACTAGCTCGCTCATTTGATGAACGATCTAACCCATTTGATGCGACGACAATTTTCTTGAAGATTTCTCGCCGCAGTTATAGTTGGATTCGATTGACCGGCGGCGGCTTGTATCTGAGATACAGTGTAATAACTGGAATCCCCTCGGGCACGTTACACTTAGAAATGTTATTTGGTACGTGATTTTCCGTAAACAGTACACACATGGGGATGTTTCAGGCCTGTCGATGTGTATTTTCATGTTAGTCCATGCTATTGTTTTAGTTGACATAGTTGCAAAGAATTGTAAATTATTGGTATAAAATTAAGCCTGATTGACTCACGTTTTCATAAAAAATATTTTGTCGAGACAAATATGAAAATATTAAAATCATTGTGCGAATGTTGTGTGATATTTATTATTATTCCATTCATTCAGCAATTTAGCTGAAACAACAAAAACAACAAAAAATTTCAAATTGTGTGTAAAAATATAGAATTTAGGAGCTTTAAATTTAAGAATGAGAGGACGTAAATGATCCGAGTATCCATAATGCATAAAAAATACGGTTTTATTAGCAAAATACAAAACAATTTTATCTGAATACGGAAATTTACAAATATTAGTAAGTCCACTTTAGATTATTAAACCCAAACACAATGATCCGTATATTAAGATGACCATTTAATTCAGTACAGTAAGCGCTCGTTGATTAGGGCTCAACAATACTCGGCAAAACTCGACTCGGGTCTGTCAGACCCACTCATTATTCTCGATTAGACCCTGCATTTATTGACGGGTTAAGTACGAATATAAAATAGTGTCCCCAAGACATTGAAGAGTTGTAAAATTTGTTGTGTCGCTAATTTAAAGATACCGAAGCCTTGCCAAATGCTGTGGTTAACTTTTATTACCACGGATTTTAGTGAGTACTTTGAATCGGATTAGGAAGCTGGAGCTGTTTTATCACTGTCTTAAAATAATTTAATTTTCCAAAAAAAAGATTTCTGTAACCCTTTCAAATAAATATTTAAATAGACTCATTTTTTGGTCTAACTTTTTATAATTAATAAGCATAAAGACTGTCCTGAATAGTTCGAAACTATTTTAGACATTGATGTTGTCCCACTGTCCTAAAATGTCAATCTCGCAATTTTCCTTTTCATCAAGCATCGAACTGTTATCAAACTCAATCTAAGTAATTAATCGAAAGAGGTCGATTAAACTATAACTCGCAAGAGTAATCGAGTTGTACAAATCTCGTTTATTTAACGCACAGATAAACAAACAAAAGTAGGATAATTCTGAAGATCACCGAAGACCAGCGAATGCCTCTTGGCTAATCAAAAGTTGTGCCCAAAGCGCCGGTAGATCTCAGTTTGCCAAACTAACTAAAAGTTCCGATTAGTTCTTGTATTGTTCGCTCGCTTTGCCTGCTGATCGATGAGCGCTCGGTTATGGATGCAATTTATTTGTTTAATCGATTGGAATCGCCAAATTATCAGTCGAGTTTGCTAGCTTGATTAAATTAGTTACTCGTTATTATTAAATAAAAATAAAAAAAATAATAAAAATATTTATTTTCTCTTTCACAAATTGTTAAAGAAAATACATTGCATGTTGTACAAATAGAGACTGGTGTCTAATTTAGGATAGACCTGTGTTTCAGATCACCAGGAGTATTACTATCATATTTGTCATATTTCGTTAACAAACAAGACAATAATAGTTTAAACTTAAGTAATAATAATAATATTAAGAAATGTTAATGGTAAATCAACGTTTGTGAGTGATGGGTGTGTGTGTGTATATGTATGTGTGTGTTTGTGCTTGTGTGAGTATGGATGTGTGAGTTTGTGAGGATACATTGTTATGTCAATCTATATCACATTGAATGATGTTAGGATATAGGTTTTAAAAGTTGTTCAGTTGTTAAGTAGTCCAGTGATTGATGCCAAGTTTTAATTTTATTTTTGCATCCAAATTTAGAAAGAGAATCGAGATGAAGATCTTTATTTATTTTATTGTAGATGTATGATCCTAAAAAGCAATAGGATTTATGGGCTAGTTCAGAGTTAAACCTAACAACTGGACAAACAGTTGTACTTCGTCTAACAGTTGTTAAATTGCAATTGCCCCGTATCTCCGAGTGTTTTTTTAATAAAATCATCTGGATAAAAAGCTGTCGTACAGTCAAAACCTTCCAACGCTGATACAGATCGTATGTTGGATAATCTCTAGGCAGGAACAAACTAACTTTTAATATTGTACGTTGGGCTCGTTCGAGTTTTAAAAGATATGTTTTGCATGCTCCACCCCAAGATGTTATACAATAGGTTAGTATCGACTGGCTAAGTGCAAAGTAAATTGATTTAAGAACTTGAGTATCGGCTGAGTTTCTTAAGTTCTTGAATATACAGGGTGTCCCATATTTAATGGATAATCCTTTACCTGCAGATTGGGGGCATCACGCCTGATAGGAAAATGCAAAATTTGTAGAAAAAAAGTATCATGTATTTTTAAATATCGAACATTTTAGATTTTTTCACAAATTAGCCACTTTCGTCCACTCTTCTTGATGCCATGTTCGTAAATCTCAGATTTTTTCAAGTCTGTTTTTGGAATTCAATTCTTGAATAGATGTACTATCAAATTTACTATCTCATTATTGTACAATTATTTCATTTAAAAAACTACAAAGATTAATAAAAAAAAAAAATTACATGACATTTTTTTTTACAAAAAGTTTGAACCCTCATGGTGTAAAAAAAATGTATGGAGACCTGTGTGCCCATCACGGAAAAAATATGCCAGTTTCATTGTGATTCTAAAATGGTATAAAATATTTTATATTTTTTTTTATTTAAAAAAATAATGTGAGAAATTATGACCAGGGTCCGATTTTTTTTAAATCACTTTCTACCAAAATGATATCCTAGTTGATAATACTAACTACTTAAGCGTATTAAACTAAACTAAATAATTACGAATCGTTCCAAATACTGTTTTTTGTAAAAGTTATGCTTGATAACTTTTACAAAAAACAGTTTTTGGAACGATTGACAGCGATTATAAATCTTATAATACCTATCTATGAAAGTATCGATTAAGATCAAAATACTGAAAGTAATTAAACAATATTTTTTTTAATTTTGCTCATCACTTATCTGGGTAACGAAAAAAAAAAACGCTGACACTCAAATGTGTTCTGTAAAAAAGGCGCGCAAAATTTTTAAATTTGCGGATGTGAAATTTTCAGTTCTCTCTAAAAGATTTTATAATATTGTGCTGTGACTTCAGACTTGTTTTTTGCTACTTGAATTTGGACTTATCAACATCGGCAAATTAACAAACGATATTGTGCTGTGACTTTGGATTTGTTTTTGCTACGAGAATTGAGACTTGTTATCTTCTTTCGTAAAATGCCGCGATATTTGTATACACCAGGAGAGTATACACAAATGCTTTGCTCTACCGAGAAAGGTTTCCGAACGTTTTTTGTTAATTTGCCGATGTTGATAAGTCCAAATTCAAGTAGCAAAAAACAAATCTGAAGTCACAGCACAATATCATAAAATCTTTTAAAGAAAACTGAAAATTTCGCATCCGCAAATTTAAAAATTTTGCGCGCCTTTTTTACAGAACACATTTGAGTGTCAGCGTTTTTTTTTTTCGTTACCCAGATAAGTGATGAGCAAAATTAAAGAAAATATTGTTTAATTACTTTCAGTATTTTGATCTTAATCGATACTTTCATAGATAGGTATTATAAGATTTATAATCGCTGTCAATCGTTCCAAATACTGTTTTTTGTAAAAGTTATCAAGCATAACTTTTACAAAAAACAGTATTTGGAACGATTCGTAATTATTTAGTTTAGTTTAATACGCTTAAGTAGTTAGTATTATCAACTAGGATATCATTTTGGTAGAAAGTGATTTAAAAAAAATCGGACCCTGGTCATAATTTCTCACATTATTTTTTTAAATAAAAAAAAATATAAAATATTTTATACCATTTTAGAATCACAATGAAACTGGCATATTTTTTCCGTGATGGGCACACAGGTCTTCATACATTTTTTTTACACCATGAGGGTTCAAACTTTTTGTAAAAAAAAATGTCATGTAATTTTTTTTTTTATTTATCTTTGTAGTTTTTTAAATGAAATAATTGTACAATAATGAGATAGTAAATTTGATAGTACATCTATTCAAAAATTGAATTCCAAAAACAGACTTGAAAAAATCTGAGATTTACGAACATGGCATCAAGAAGAGTGGACGAAAGTGGCTAATTTGTGAAAAAATCTAAAATGTTCGATATTTAAAAATCCATGATACTTTTTTTCTACAAATTTTGCATTTTCCTATCAGGCGTGATGCCCCCAATCTGCAGGTAAAGGATTATCCATTAAATATGGGACACCCTGTATATATAAGTTTGCGGTTCCTGATAATTAGCGCATCGATGTGTGATTGAAAACTAAGCCTATCGTCAATTATGACGCCTAAATGTTTAATTGTTCTGGTTTTAACTAATTTAGTGCATGTACACTCAGAGTTTAGTAAGTGATTACCAGTATGTGCTGTTAGTGTTAAGTTAGGTTGGTCTTTTTGTCTTAGGCAGAATGTCAAAAATTTTGATTTTTCTATGTTTAAAGTGAGTATATTTTTATTAAGCCATTGTGACAACAAATTAAATCCTTCTTGAGCAAAAGTCTGTACCTCTGACCAAGACTGACCGTGAAACAAAAGTGCTGTGTCATCTGCAAATGTTACTATCTTGCCATTCTGTAGCTCTGTGTCACATAAATCATTTATGTATATTATAAACAATGTTGGGCCTAAGATACTCCCTTGTGGGACACCGTATTCATTTGGTAGTTCGTTACTCGCCCAATTGCCAATCTTGACAACTTGCGTTCTACTATACAGGTAGTCTGCAAAAAGTTGTAGCGTAGACCTCTAATTCCCAAATTTTCTAATTTTTTTATTAAAATGGGGATAGACACTGTGTCAAATGCTTTTGCTAAATCTAAGAAAATTGCAAGAGTTTTTTGTTTGATATCAATTTTTGATACCAGATAATCAGTAAGTTCATGTACTGCACCAGTAGTTGATTTTTTAGAGCGAAAACCGAATTGAGATGAGGAAAGAAGATTGTTGCTTTCAAGGAATTTAACGAGTCTGGTTTAATGCGCTCAAGGATTTTTGAAAGAGTCGGAAGGATAGCAATAGGTCTATAGTTGTTAACACAGCATTTGTCGCCATTTTTAAAAATGGGTACTACTCTTGATTTTTTAAATGATTGAGGAAATATACCAGTATTTATACACAGATTACAGATATATGTTATTGGAGTTACTAAGATTTCACTAATTGCTTCAAAATAGTCGCAGAGATGTTGTCTATGCTAACAGCACATTGACCTCTTAAGCCTCTTATGAGGGCCATTATTTCACGTTCATCGGTGGGTAGAAGTGCTATTGACTTGTGGAATGGTTCTTTTAAGTGGTAAGTAGAGTCAATAGAAGAGCTGTTTTTAGAGGCAATTTTCTCGGCAAGTGATTTACCTACATTAGCAAAGTAATAATTGATATTGTTTAGATCATTTATTTTTGTGTTTGAATTAATTAATTGTGTAGTTTGTTCTTTGATTTTTTTGGTGTTTGTAATAGTTTTAACAACTTCCCAATTTTTTTTACTATTGTTACCTGCTTTATCAAGACGTTCTTTTTCATAATTATTTTTAACTTTTTTTAGTAGATCATTGCAAAAACCTCTATATCTTTTGTATGTGCACTGAATTATGTTATTATTTGGGAATTTTTTGGCTTTAATGTACAATTTGTCCCGATTGCGCATACACCTTAAAATGCCAGGTGTTATCCATGGTTTGATAATACTTTTGCGTCGAGAGTTAGTGATAACTTTCAAATTTTTATTGATAACACTACTAAGTGTGAGGGAGAAAAAGTCAGTGGCTTCATTTGCATCCGCCATATCATAAATTGGCCGAAAGTCTAATCTCTTAATATCATTTTCCAAGCTTTCATAATTAAGACGTCTAGAATAAGTTTGTCGAATTTGCTGTTGTTTGGTTGTGTTAATAAAGAGTAAAACACTATCATGATCAGTGATAGAAGTACGAGCAACATAGCAAAAAGATGTTAATTTAGTTTTTAGCATTATATATGGTCTAGGCAAGTATGATTATGGGTATATATTGTGTGGGCAGGTAACATGCCATGTGATGCAATAAAATCGAGATAATCGGAGGATCTATTATCATTAGTATTTTCAGCTATGTCAATATTAATATCGCCAGTTAAAATTACATTTTTATAACAAGAATAGTTACGGAGGAGAACGTTAAGCGAATTTAAAAAAATTGTCTATTTTTTTGTGGCTGGGAGATCTATAAATAGCTACTAAAATTGTTTCTGAATTAATTTTCAAAGACAGGCAATTAGCGTCTTCTATGTCGGGTTCTTTTACTATTAGAGATTCGTTGTTTTTGCAATAAATAACCACTCCTTCGTTTTGTGTTTTATTTTTTTGGGTTGAGTATGAGTGGTAGCCATCCATTGTAGGAATATTGGAATTGTGTTTCAGCCAACATTCTGTGAGAACGATGATATCCCAGTCCATTTTTGATCTGGTCAATAAGGTTTGGAGATTTGGTAGATTACAGTGTATTCTACGGATATTCTGTGAAATGATTTTTAATGATTGTGTGGTATTATGTTTAAAAGTAAGACAATCTTCTATTTCACAACTGCCGGCTTCAGCGATTGCGATCGAATCTAGATCATTATTAAAGTCCATGTTGAAATCAGCCATAGTTATCGAAATAGTAGGTGCATTATAATTGTCCTTTGAGTTAAATTATGCATGACACATAATTATTATCAACACAACTGTTTCAATTTACCAATTGCATTGCATACGTAGATATATTATTATACATATTTTGAAACATCTAAATGAATAACCGTCCAATCAAATGTCTACAGCAATATTATGTTGCACATAGGATAGAGAGACACAAACTACGCAATTCTATCAATCACGCAACATACTAAAAATTCATAGCAAATACAAAAAAGATAGTTCAGTTAGACGTCACTGGTCACGGGACGTTTAAGCGCGAAATTCGCATTTCGAACGGAATGGAACGCTTTATTGCGCGTCACTTTGATGTGTCACTTCCTAGGGATTGCTGCGTTCCATCTCGAATTTTAAAAAGTTTGCACAAACAGATTGCATAATTTGATGGCGTTGTCTATGCTTTTACAGACCGTGTGTGAATGCATTGTGTGCACTGCGTGCCAGCGTTCTGTGTAGTGCGATAATTTGTCATTTCATTTTCAGTTCTCGGAACTAAAAGCAATACGTTTTTATAATGAATGTATGTATTTCGGTTTTCATCGGCATTTGAAAGTCAAAAGATTGATATGATTGCGAATTTTAGTCTTGCAAACAATTAATTCTAGAAAACCCGTTATTAGTTATTTTTTTATGAAATTGAATGAAACTTTATATGATTTAAAGAATGCCGAAGTTTATGTAAGGTAGTAGTCAAGTGTGCGGATTACCGCCATCATTATTCACCACCAAATTCTTTACAACATCTATTTTGCCAAATAGGTGTTGGTAAGTATTTGCGTCCATAGTGAGATACCAATTCCTTTTGTTACTATCGCTATAAACCAAGATTTAGCTAGTAAATAAAACTCACTTCTGCAAAAGAAAAATTCTGTGACATTTTCAGTCCTAAAGCACTACACTACACTTTAACGCGTTCGGTTATTATTTTTTAGTGCGAAACGCTCATATTTCGTGGTTGGAGGGAGGCAACGGGACTCTGCACTAACTGTGGACAGTTCATTAGAAACTCGTCAGAATTCCGCACGCGAGCTCAGCTTGATTATGTGAACAATTTTTGTGTCCAAGACTGAAGTGGCATTTTCATAAATGCCAGGGCTTGGTGTCGGATATATTAACTTTCGTTTATATCTTTTATTTCTTTTGCTAGGATACTGCTGGCTTTAATTTTTACAGTTTGAGAATAGTGTCACTGCTGCTGGATATTTTAAAAAGTCGATGAATGAAGTCCGTTTAAAGTAATTTAACCGTGAACACTATTGGTTTCGTGAGTTAAATTAGTTTAAATAACGTCAGCTAAACGTAAACAGCCATAGATAAACTTGTTCCAAATTTAAATTAATGTTGCCGGCCCTAAAACTCTTTGCAACCCGAGTTTGTCCTAATTCGCCTTTCCTTTCTCTTCATTTGTCCTACTTTTTGTGGAATAAACCCTTTTTGCACGTGTGTATGAATTTTTTAATTACGTCACCCTCATTGTTCTGCGTGCATCCTTTTTTATTACCAGAATATCCGAGTTGGTGTAATAAATTCATGTTTACGTTAACACCGAATTCTAGTGTTTTATTCGAAAATAAAGGCCATAAAGAAGTATAGCACTTCGGAATCTCTTTACAGATGTATTAAGGTATTGAACAGTAGACGTAGCTTTGGGCAACGCGATCCCAAGCTTACAGAAAATCTTCAAGTCGGTCCCTGAATGTAGGTGTTTTAGAGGTGTTTTAAAATAAATGGTTATTTTTGTTCTTCCTTTTGTTTTGTCAGACCTAAGCATGTAAAAATAATAGTATGCCAAATTGTGTAGAAATAAGCTAAATGTCTTTTTAACTTTTTAGTATGTTCATATTAGTTTTTTTAGTGTTAAACTTAATAATATTAAAGTTAAACCCATATTACTTTTGTATGGAAAACAGCCCAGCAATCCTACCTCTTAAGCCACGTAAAAAGTTACTTAATACCATACAACGTCACGTTTTCTCTTATTTATTGTATATACTTCACCCTTACGTAACGTAAATAGACTTATTTATGTGCTATTATAAAGCAAATCTTTCCATAGCTTTACGTAACTTGCTTAATCTGTCGTAATCTAGTTGTTTGATAAATTATGGTTTGTTACTTAAGGTTTGCCGGTAACCAATAGTACCTACGGTTGTAAAAGATAATAGTTTAATTGACTAAAATTAAGATATAATTTTTAAAATTCGGACTAATTTATAATTTCCATCGTGTTAGCTAGGTAAAAGTTTTTTTTACCCGACTCAAGGAAGGAGCAGGATTTTATTATTATTGTTATCTTACTTTTAAGAGCTAATGTCAATATTATATGAAGGAAGTATGACACCAATTGATAACGCTCTTAGCTACAGTATATTGAATTGCAAAAAAATAACTGATGTGAAGCACTGAATCTGCAGTACTAGATCTCTTGTGAAAGGATCTCATAGATTATTTAATTTTAGTTAGCACACTTATCATATAAATTATTATTAATGTTTTACTTCATACTTACATAGGATATTTAGGTATTTTAAATATAGCTTAAAAAAATATCTCGCCTATAAACAACTGTGTTTGGCGATAAAAACTATCAAAGGTTGAAAATGTAACTTAGCATTGAAAAAAAAAAATTACCGCCAGATATAACAATATTACTGACCTACTAACTAATATAACTTTTTAAGCCAAGCTACAAATACAACAACCAAAGTTCCGTAAAGCTAACATTTATCACTGTACAAAAGGACTCATATTAAATTCACGGGTTCCTATTTATTCAGTGTTTACGTCAACGACTTGCCAAATGAGCTCTGACCTTTAACCTTCGACCGGTGTCGGGTCAAGACGGAAATGGCAGCAGAATTCATTTAACTCGTGGTCGCAGTGGTCGAAATTCGACCATTTTAGCTTTCTGTACTCCTTCGCCACATAAACTTTAACCGTCCGTCCGTCAAAGTCCCTTTTCGTGTTACTTTAGTGAGGAGGAGAAGTTTTGCTTCACTATCAATAAAATACAAGCGGTACTGGCGCAATGGGTAAGGTCTTACGATCGAGAGGTCGTGGGTTCGAATTCTGGTCATTACATCATGGACGTGAACTTCCTTATAACACATGTGAATTAAGCTTAGCTGGTGGGGTTAACAAGAATACAAGTAATTTGTATTTGAAAAATTATTTGTAAGTTTTTTTTAACAAACAATCTAAAATACTCTTACGACTTATCACTCGCGTGATAAGTTTATAAAAAATTGTTCCTGACCGAAAATTCCCAAATGACACTTTGCCCTATTCGGGAATTGAACTAGAAGCTTAGTGGGGAGTGGCTGCATCCGCTAACCACTGACCAAAGAGGCATTAAAATTTATTTGCGACTAACTTTTGCCCGAATTTAATATTTCCATGCTATTTCATGCAAAATTGAGAAACAGCCCTCATACACTTTTAACCCCAAATTTATCACAAAAAAATTGAAAAAATATATTTTCACTACTGCTTTTAAGAACATCCTATAGGTTTCTTTTTTTCTTAAATATCTTTAACATATATATTTTCTTAAACTACCGAGCGCGGTTACGCCAGCGTGGTAGGAACGTTGATAAAAAGTTTTTTTATAATAATATAATAGATAAAAATAACCTATAAATCTCGTTTCTGGGCAATACGCTAATAAATCCTTTTTACCTGTCAAATAAAACTAATGTTTCATAAATCACCAAAAATGTTCTTTATTAATTAAGCTGAATAAAACACTTGAGTGGCTGATTACAAAAATTACTGGAAAGCTCAAATACAACCTCATTTCAAAGGCATTACATTTTTAATAATAAAAATTCCTTTGAAAGCTCTGTTTGGCAGCCTTTTCTTTGCGAATAATTTATAACTTGAACTGTTAGTAATGTATTTATAACTTAATCGTTATGCCTTGTTTTATCTTAAACTTACTTTTTACTTAACTTAAGTTTATTTTGTCTCCATAACCATCTTTAGCCATAACTGACGACCGGATGGCGGAGAGGGTAGTGTACCTGCCTGCGACGCCGAGGTCGTGGGTTCGATTCCCACTTAAGACAAATCTTTGTGTGCATGAACATGGGGGTTTGTCTTAGTCTGGGTGTTTCTATGTATAATAAGTATGTATTTACAAAAGAAAAGTATATATGTATGAGTATCAGTTATTCTAGTACCCATAGAACAAGCTCTGCTTAGTTTGGGACTAGATGGCGTTATGTGTGAGTTGTAAAATATTTATATTTATTTATTTATTCATAATGTTGTTTTGGTTGCTATAACTTACACATATAATTATTGTCAAAAAAGTCAATCTAAGCTCCGGTGTCAACTCATTTTATTGCAATAAGTATTATAATTTAATTAGTTAAGTATTATTTTATTTTTATATTTTAAGTATTTTGATGTTTGTCTTGACGTGTTTAAGCGCCCCTTGGGGTCCATGGAAATAAATGATTTGATTTTGATTTGATTTGATTTACTGCCAAATAGTAGTTTTATTGTGTTCCAGTTTGATGCAGAGGTTAGGCCCTGAAATAGCAGTTTGCAAAAAGCAAGCAAAAGCAAATAGTTGTTTTGCAGATAGTCTGTTGCCATTTACTGTCAGATGGACTACACGTTCAAACAAAACACGTTATGTAAAAAATGGGCACGATTTTTGTGCTCATTTTAATTTTGATTTTGATCATTTTAAATTTCTAAATTTCTTCATTCACTTGTTTTGAACATAATAAACGTGGGTTTGTAGACTTTGTAGCTTAAAATAACTATATGACCCGGCGAACATTGTTATCTATACCATTTTTATCAAATGAACGGTTAGACCGATGCTAAAACGGATTTATTTTAGTTTTGCTGTCAGTTGCGTTTTGTTATTCCATGTCAGTTATGTTTTTTATCCCACGCTTTATGTCACGTCCCACGCGAACGGTATACAAGTATACTATATCCGTCTCCTGGTTCTAAGCTAACTCCCAATCAACTTACAGCCAAATCAGTTCAGCATCTCTTGAGTTAGTTATATATAGTGTAACTAACACGACTTTATTGTAAATATATATTAAAAATAAAGACTGAATGCATACATAGGGTAAGGTATCCCCCACAATAGGCGTGATCGTCGGGCGTGTAGGCGCGTTGGCTGCACACACTTTACACGGCGTCGTGTGTTGCTGCCGTTTGACGTGCGTGCTATCAGCGCGCCCACACACTTGCTGATCAGGTACGCCTAATATGGGGTCAGCCTAACACAAGTAAAATATCCACGTGGCTCCTTTGCGACGCAGCCACGAAGTCGAGAGCTGTTTTTGAAGGTGTTATGTTTTCTCACAATGATTCTATTTCTGCGGCGACAGGGCTGCCTCTTAAGTCACGATGGCTATGACAACAGCGATTCTATGGTAGTATTGGTAAATCAATTGTTATGAATGATTTGACTTGAAGCTTATAAAAAAGGTAGAAGACGAATTTTACCCGTGAATCACTATAATATTGTCATTCACAGAGAGGTTACATACTATATATAAAGGTGCAAGAAAGTTTATTTTCGCATTTATAATATACCACCACCTAGTTTCTCTGCACCACCCTAGGTTGACTGTTAGAGAATGCCACTAGGCATTAAGTCCACCTGTGTACCATTTTGTGTGCAAAAAGTAAAATTAATAAATAAATATAAGCAAGTTCTAATTTGTTTATGGTTTGCACTGAAATCCTTCATTATCTATAAGATGGTACTATAAAGTATAAAAATACCACCAATCTTTGTTCAAACAGTCGAAAAAAGGGGTACCTTTATACTCCTCTTTCCGCTTGTCCTAAGGCTCCACGTAGAGAGTACATAGCTCAGTCCCTAAGCTTTAAGATGGAGATTATGGCAAACGTGAGTGCGAGGGCATTCGTCATTGTCACGATGTGTTAACGCTCAGGGTTAACTCCGAATGTGATTATCTGACGTTTATTGAAGTAAAACTGCTTAAATGTTTAGTGGTACGGCGGTTTTTAATGATTAACAATACCTCACTCCTTATACACGTTTATGTGCGTTTTAAGGGTGGCCTTATTTTATATATCGGCGCAATTACAACTGTTCATCGATAATAAATAAGATTAATAATTTAACTGTCCTAAAATTAGTAAATAAACCATCAGTTGATTATTTTTGAGTTGATTACGATGTAAAATTAATATTAAGATTGTAATTTCAATACTTAACCTAAAAACTTGTAAGCTCGTGCACGTACGCTGAGTCCTTTAAAAACGGCCGGACTGTTAGTAGGCGATCGTCGCCGTCGCTCTCGAGCCGTCGTACACTTCGGACTTCTCTGTGACGTCATTTCGCTGCCTGTTGAATAAACGAAGCTTATAAAAGTAATTGTGAAGTTTTCCTTTGAAGACCCAGGATAAGTAATCATGAAGACAACAATTGTGACGTCACACTTTTCAAGAACACTCCAGAAATTCCTTCTCCATCATATATATTGTGAGTAAAATTTTGCTATTCTGTAAAAAAAAAACAAGTTAAATTATAAACACTTTGATAGAAGTAGAAGTAGAATTTCAAGCATAATGACATTTTGTCTCAGATTATTAACTATTAATTATTACCATAAAGTATCGTTAGATTTAAAAACATATTTACACAAACATTTTGACATCTTGGTCATCTCGTGTCTCATCATCCTTATTTTTATTGACGAAGTAGATTGGGAAAAGTTCTTGACTAAGTAGAGGCTTTACAGAACTATTAGTCTACGGGTTAACAAATATTGCGTCATGAGTTCGCATACATTTCAACAAGACTAAAACGCTCAATATGTATGTAATTTTACTGTTTAAAATCCAAAGGAAAACCTTAGAACTAGACTAAAACCTCGTCAAAACCCACAACACACACGTCCATCCAGATGTTGTTTACGACGTCCAGTCGCGTACGCGTCGCTCAATCGTCCACTGAGCGGATTTACAGTTTAGCCAGACAATGCCCAGCTTCAGCACTCCCCTCACGTCACGGGAAAACTGCGGGAAAATAACGGGAAATTGTTTGCCACAAGGCTTAGATTACCATAAAAGTTACGGATAATAGGAAGGGTAAAAAATGGGCGAAACGCTGGAAACAATGTCGTCCTATTGTTTTATGGGAATGTTTTATCATGTGTGTTAAAAGGATATTCACGTGGCCAAAATTAAATTTATAACGGCAGAATGTAGGGATGAAAATTGAAAGTGCAATTCATAAAAAAATGTGTAAAATGAAGGTCGAAATATAAACGATATAAATCGTATTTAAATAAATAAATATAAAAAGGTTAGGCAAACTTTTACGTAATAAAATGACTCATTAATAAAAAAGAGGATGCTAATCTTTTTGCAAAATATTTCGGTAATTTTGTCTGGTTGACTAACGGTCCACCAACTATTCTAAAATGACGTAAACGTGACTCTATCTAATCCCGCGCAGGGAAAGCCTTTCCTTAACATATTTCTATTCAGCAGAATTTCTGAAGAATGTCACAAAGAAATATAGTACAAAATAAAATAAGGAGTCACGCAGAAATTTCTAATGCTGCTTACGACGGACACACTTTGTCATGTTCTCGCGTTGTTACTATTTGTTCTAAAATGTAATAAAAATAATACGCATTCAATTTTAAAGCAAGAGGTTGGCGTCACGCACGGCATTTGTAATACACTTTTTGTCATGTTCTCGCGTTGTTACTATTTATTCTAAAAAGTAATAAAAAAAAAATACATGCAGTTTTGATGCAACAGGCTAGAGTCACGCACGACATTTGCAATGCTGTTTGCTTACGACAGAAACATTGTCATGTTATCACGTTGTTACTATTAATTTTAAAATGTAATAAAAATAAAATGCATTCAGTTTTAAAGCGAGAGGTTGGCGTCACGCACGACAATTATTGTATTACCATTTGCTTGAGACAGACACACTTTGTCATGTTCTGGCGTTGTTACTATTTAATCTGAATTGTAATATAAAATAAAATGCAATCAGTTTTAATGTGAGAGGCCGGCGTCACGCACGGCATTTGTAATACTGTTTGCTTACGAAGGACACACTTTGTCATGTTCTCACGTTGATACTAGTTATTCTAAAATGGAATATAAAATAAAATGCATTTAATTTTATAGCGAGAGGGTGGCGTCACGCACGCCATTTGTAATAGGTACTGTTTCCTTACGAAGGACACACTTTGTTATGTTCTCACGTTGATACTAGATATTCTAAAATGTAATATAAAATAAAATGCATTCAATTTTATAGCGACAGGTTGGAGTCACGCATGAAATTTGTAATACCATTTGCTTGCTACAGACACACTTTGTCATGTTCTCACGTTGTTACTATTTATTCCAAAATGTAATAAAATAAAATGCATTCAGTTTTAAAGCAAAAGGTTGGCGTCACGCACGACATTGTAATGCTGTTTGCTTACGACAGACACACTTTGTCATATTAGTACTATTTATTCTCAAATGTTATACAAAATGAAATGCATTCGGTTTTAAAGCGAGATGTTAAGAAACTAGACAATAACAGGTATAAATAGTGGTCAAATTTAAGTTTTATTAATGTTCAAACCGAACCTTTCAGAAAATAATAAAACATTAAAGGGTAATAGACAGTTAAAAACAATAACTTACTTTAAATCTTGTTCTATTTAAATGAAATGAAAACCACCCACGTGCTATTTATAAAAGAGAAAAGCTCTCCAAAATTAACCTTCAAAGTAATAAACAACAACTGATTGAATATTCAACCATCTGGCAAAACTTAATAACAGCGAACAGGTCAACAAAATCAAGACAGACTGATTTACTAATGTCCATGTCTACTCAGACCACTGCCTTTTATTCATGGGGTGCATGAAAGGAGCCTCCGCGAGTGACGTACACAACGATTCTCTACGTCCGGCGCACCCTGGGCAATTCGCGAGTTCTCCAAAGCGAATTGGCTAATCCTTTCACCACGATGGCAAGTCTAAATAAAATTTGACTCAGCCATCGACACGACGAAGAAGAAGACTGCCTGATAGTGATATAGGAGTGAGCCTATAATTATTAGAAGGGTGTGGCATAGGAATATGCCACCCACACTTCACCTATTATGAGTGACAGGGAGTGAGCCCATGGGACCAGGGGTTAGCCTATTGCCATCCATCAGGCACTATCCAACTCCGTGCTACTATTGAGAATTTCCTAACGGAAAAAACCCCAAAAACCACTGGCACAACAAGGCAGTTATAATTATATTAATATCTAATTAAATCCACCCACGTGCTATGAACAAATCTAATTTATACTGCCGCAAACTTTAAAATGTATGAAACAAAGTACAAAATAACAGCTAACAGGTAAAGCGAATCAAAACAGGCTTTCACCAACAAGGGCTTTCAGCGTCAACTTAACCATTGTGAGCCAACTTGGTAAGCTTGCATTTTGCGGGACGCGTACACTTGATGGGTCTTCTACTCATCTAAGAACGAGTTATAAAAAAATATATAATATAATAAAAAGAATAACTAAAAATAACTAATGAATTATTTATTAATTGTATGTGTGTGTGTTATATAGTTTTTATTATCAGTCATTAGTTATTTATATAAGTTAATAACAAATAACTATTTACAAATCTATATAAAATAAAATTAAAATAAAGAATAAATAAAACAAATTACACTAAATTAAAATTACAATTCAAATGAATAATTAACACTAGCATTTAAATTCTATTAATATCTATGTAAATCAAAACCACCTCCGTGTTATTTACAAATTCAAAATAATAATAATGAAAACTTTAAATGTGCGATTCAAAAACTGTTTTATTATTTAACAACTGTTTGGCAATACTAAATAACAGCTAACAGGTAAACCGAATCAAAACAGACTCAGCTACCAACAAGAGCTTTCAGCGTCAACTTTGCCACTGTGGCCCAACTTGGTAAACTTGCATTTTGCGAGGCGCGTACACTTGACGAGACTTCAACTGATCAAAAAGTGAACCAGATTTATTGGTTTATAAATTTTTATTTTAAGTTTATGAGTCTCATCCTATTTAGTTTATCAGGCTGTCTGATAAACGATTCTGTCGGGCTCAATTAGCTTTAAATTTGATTGCAAAAAATTAATGAAAGGAACGGCGATTTTCAGCTATTAATTGAAACACCAGAAGCCATATAGAGTCTGTCAAGACAAATAAGTTCTGTTGAGGTTAGTTAATGTTCACTTAGTATTACAAATTCTATGGGATAACACAGCCATGGGTTTTAGTCTTTAAAAATGAATAAAAAATAAAACTGAGTAATTAAAACATGCAACCGAATTAAGTATGAATGAAATGTGGTAATTGGAAGGATATCTTAATACAAAATTCGGTAATACATATCAACAATTGGAACTTTTTGCCATAAAAAGCCGGTAGCAGTGTACGCGTTCAGACTTTGATATTAAATTTATCGCGGAAAGGCCGAAATGCGAAGTGTCGGTGCAGCGCAGATGGCGTCCCCGATGATACTTCCGTTGAAGACAGAGCTAGGCTAGACAAGTTATGAATTCACTGAAATTTGAAGACTAAGGGCCAGTGTTTGAGATACCGGATTGTTCTTATCCGCCCCATAAAATGTGACCTAACCCAATATAAAAGTGACATAAGTAACAATTGAAAAAAAATACAGCTGTCACTTTCATTAGGTTTAAATATACTTCATTTTCATAATTCGATTTACATTATTTACATAAGAATATAACAAATTTTAAACGTCATAAAACAAAAGTAAAACATTAAAAGTTTGTAGGTAGTGCTCCAAAACTTAATCCAATTAATATATCGACGCTGGAAAGCAATTTTGTCGTATCTCGAAAAATAGTTTTTTTTTTATTGGTTCATTGAAATTAAAAAAAAAACGGCGTGGAACAGTCTGATCAACGTTTTCCTACGATGATTTCTTGATATGATACGACCTTGACTTTTTATATACTATTTTCTCAAAACATACTTCATAATGGAGTAAATACCATAAAATCTACTAATTTTGTATGATACATAGATACAACAAAAATATACGGTAGTCGTTTGTATGGTTCGTAACACTTACAGCATTATGTTTTTGTGACAAAGTAATGTTCTATTGAGATACAGCAATTTCGCCGCCTGAATATTTTATGGCAGCTACAGATACTACATTTCTATCGTTCGGGTTTGAAATGTACTTAGACATATAACGTTTTATTCTGCCCATTTTACATGTACAAGAAATTTATAGTTATGTTTTTTTTTAATAATTTGTATTATTTTTTTTTTGATATTTCGTCCAAAATATCTGTCAGGATATTTTTCAGAGCTCGTGTACGTGCTCGTGTGTGTGATTTTTTTATTTGAATGCATAATTACTAAAGATTATTTGCCGAATAATATTGTTTAGATAAACAAAAAACATTTTAAATTATACATTGTATTTTGTTTTACTTATATTTACCACAAAATTCAAAGGGTACTTCTGAAAAGAATATTAGATATAGCGAAATGACAGGACTTACAAATTTACTTCATATTAGATACATCATAATCGTTGCCTAAAATTTTAAAGCTTTTTCTTGTGCCTATGTTATAACTAAAAAGATACCGCAATATTGCAGCTTCAAATTAAAATACCAATTGCTGTAACTCAAAGAAAACGCATGTTAGACTAACTTTAGAATACTATCATAATTGCCATCTGATAAATTTTATTATAAGAATGACGTGATACAAAATTTATCTCTCTGGTTCAGCTAGTTTACTAGTTATGAATTTTTGAAATAGTTTTTTGGCTCTGGTGTAAAGTTCAACTTTTCGAGATACTACAAGATTGCTTTCTTGCGTCGATATACAAACGATTCCACAAACTAAGTATAAACTAGTCAAAAACGTTTGTTTTTATCTCTGTTTTATGTTTATCCTGCCAATTGGGTTTATCTGATACCTCTGAAATTGGGCCTGAGTTGATCAAGAATGATGTATGATGAAGATAAAATAATAATGCTTTTGCCCGAGTCTGTGTGCCATTTGGGTCTCTTCAAAGCAAGAGTAATAATATATCTCATAGATAAGAATCCGCCGTAGACCGCATCATCACTAACTATCGGGTGAGATCGTAGTGAAATGCGTGCCTATTCACCATTAAAGAAAAACAGACAGTGTTTTTGTTATACTATTAAAGCAAAAGGCTGTTTGATGTGTTTTTATATCACACAGAATAAATGTTAAAGAAAATATACTTAAATTATGCTCTCCTAGGGGTCCACCCTAGCAGGACATTTTACATGTCAGCAGATAATAGTTATTGAATTATTCTAAATATAATATGTACTTTAAAACGTATGAAATGAATAAAAAAAAATGCATTTTTTCAGACTTACTCAATAAAAATAGGTTCACTGAGTTTTTAGCTAAAAGCTAAACCGATCGCAGCGCTCTAAAATAATACTTCAAATTTATAAAAGTTTAATAAAAATAGCAATTCTGAATCGCTAGTTTGCATTCAAACTATTCCATACAAAAAATAACAATAACAATTCTATTTTTGTTAAAGTTTTAATGGATTAAAATCAACCGAGGCGCACACAATCCTCTCATAGTACCATTTTCATTATTTGTTCAGAATTCCATCAGAAAGATTATAAGCTTAGTCAAAATTAATATAGTTATATTTTGTATGTTAAAATCTTTATCCAAAATGCTTTAATCCAAAATCATATACGAAATTGAAATCTTAAATTTGCTTTTAGGATTCCGTTGGCAAAGTGCCTTCTGAAAAGATTGAATCCTTATTTTACTCTTTCTTGTTTTGAAGACTATCTTTTAGCCTCAGCTTTGTTCGCGTAAGCCGACTGTCAGCATGCTGCAATGGTGCAGTAGTTTAGCTGAGAAAACGTAACAGACCAACAAACATACAGATATTGCCAGTTCTGTCAGCAAACAAAAATATATGTTCAATAAATTAATACATATCTTCTGAAGAAAACACACAATTGCTAATTCCAACTACTTTAAAATAAAGTGCTATGCTATGCGATAAAGTCACATAAACGGCCTTCATATCGCCTAATAACTTTTGAGAAAGTTACAGATATAGATTACGTACCTACATTTTGTCCTAGTTATTCGCACAAACGGCGAAATTATCAATTTTCTTAAGTCTGTGCATTTCAAGACTATGTAGTTTTTACATCGCGACATTAATTTCGTCACAATTAAACCGCCAAATTTACAAAACATGCATTAATATCATGCAACTACTTATTGATTATACTTATAGCATTTAGCTATGCTATGTGACGTCACGTTATAACGTACACTTGATAAATTTAGGGTCCGTTAGAGGCGACCTTAGCTTAGTGCTTATGGTTGGTGTGCAGAGGCAGCAGGTTTAAATCATGCCGGTCCCATAATTTTTCAACTGCTTCTTAGTATCATGCAACTAATTGGCTTATGTAAATAGGGCTTGAAATTTCACTACAACGCCCTCTTTTGTGCAGTCGGTAAAAAAAGAATAATGGTCTATGGAACCCTCTAAGTAGTCTGACACACACGTGTAAATTTTTTAGGTAACAGACAATATCCTGAGTAGACGCCGAAGGTTTTATATAATAAGATATTCAATTTGTGTGATACTCGCGTATACATGAAATAGCTACGAAATATCAAAGGGATTTATGGCTTGTGTGAAATAATCACGAGCACAATCAACGGAGAACGTTCTGAAGCGTTACGAGAGCACATCTACGTTTTATACTTTGTGGTGATTAAGCAAAGAAATCAGAAGGTCCATACATATCAGATTTGTATTCTATGAAGGTACAGCCACAGTTTATTTTAACACACACTTTAGGTGAAATATGTCTTGAACTATATAAAACACTGTAAGAACTATCTTTGTACCATATTTCAAGCAAATAAATGACGGTGATTGAATAACACAGATTCTCTTGTAACCTGCCTAGTAGTATTTTGGTGAAGTGGTGAGATTAAACAATGAACTTACTGACATTTGAGGCATAATTTATGAGTGCGCAAATTTATAGGCACGCATCTGCTATCTTCTATGCATTAAAAATAAAAGCCGCATCTGGCTACACTAGAGGTGTTCTTCATTCAGCAGGTAAAAGATAAGAAAAAAATGCTTATAATAGGCATGGTGACTAATCTCAATGGTGCGCCGCTAAAGCGGGTATACAAGTTTAAATACCTAGGGCATGTCTTAACCGCTGGCATGAAGGATGATGACGATATTGAGCGAGAGCGAAGGGCGCTGTCGGTTAGATCTAATATGTTAGCTCGCAGATTTACGCGTTGCTCACGTGATGTTAAAAAAACCCTGTTTCGTGCATACTGCACTTCTTTTTACACGTGCAGTCTGTGGGCCGATTATGCGCTAAAATCGTACAGCGCCTTTCGTGTTCAATATAATAAAGCGTTCAGGATATTGATGGGGTTGCCCCGCTTCTGCAGTGCATCAGGGATGTTTGCTGAAGCTCGGGTAGACTGTTTCTACACAACAATGAGAAAACGATGCGCCTCTCTGGTGCGCAGGGTGCGGGCCAGTCCCAACCTTATCCTGAGCTGTATAGCGAGTAGACTTGATTGTTTGCATGTGAATCGTTGCTACAAGTTGTCCACCTCGGTGATAGATGTGTGGCGATGATTCACATACATTCATGACTTAGGTCAAGTAGTTAGAATAAGAATACTAATATAGGTATAAGGAATATTGTTACTAACACATATGAGTCTTGTTACTTGAAAATAAAGCAATTATTATTATTATTATAATCCATAGATAGTAAAAAATAGGATACCTTATCAAAAATATAGGTAAACATAGGTAAACCAAACGCAATAATTTTTAGTTACATACTTTAAATCTAACTCATTTTATGATCATTCAAAGTTTCATGGAAGTCCATTTTTAAGTACGAAATTATTCAAAACTAATTTTATCATTAAATTAATAGCAACTTTCGTAATAAAGTAACTATCGAACAAAAATTCAAAAATTCAAAATTCAAAATTCAAAATAATTTATTTGTATAACATAGGTAATATGTATAACTTAATACACACACATACAGAATGTATAACTTTCCATACATAATAAATACATAAGCGTGGCGCACGCTTTTGTAGCTGTTTGTTTAAAGCGTTTGGGCAAGTCTATTGTTAATGTGAATATAAAATAGAATTGTCTCAGGAACTTAACAAAGTACATAATTATTTTAATGATATTTCTAATACCGAGAGGTATTTCGAATACACACAATAATAAAAAATATTCATCAAGCGTATTGTCTGCACTATAACCAACTCGACAATAAGTTGACTATGAATAACGAAAGCAAAAACGAAATAAAATTTATTTGACGACCAGATGGCAGAGTGGGTAATGTACCTGCCTGCAACGCCGAGGACGCGGGTTTGATTCCCGTTTGAGACAAATCTTTGCGTGCATGAACATGGGGGTTTGTCTTAGTCTAGTTATATGTATAATAAGTATTTATATTAAAAAAAAAGTATATATTTATTAGTATCAGTTATTCTAGTACCCATAGTACAAGCTCTGCTTAGTTTGGGACTAGATGGCTTTGTGTGAAAGTTGTGTAATATTTGTTTATTTATTTTTTTTAGTCCTAGATTTAGTTCCAACTTCTACTTCTACCCACAACTTTATCATGACCGCCTTAAGCGTTCACCTAAATGATTTCAAAGATTTCACGCGGTTGGCCCGAAATTGCTACATAATAATATAACATCGCTCGAATCAGATAATGCAGCACAATAGCCTTTGTATCGGCAAATTGAAGCGCTATTGGTTTCTTGCGTAAGCGGGTTTGATTCTCTTGTGCGGTAATTTATATTAAGCTTTCATGTTGGAAAATTTATGTACATATACCTAATAGATAGGTACTATAATTTCATGTGTGTGTATCATGAGAATCATTACATTGTGTATTTTATGATCAGGCACGCCTACGATAGTAATCAACCCACAGTTTCTGAACTAATTTTATTTTCGTTAAATGGTCAGATGGCAGACGCCCCATGTAAAATACTGATATTCAGCTTAATCTGTTAAACTAAAAGCTGTTAAAATGTAATTGGGAAGGCTCGTAAGATGATGATGATTTAATATAAATCTCTAATTTTTGAAAAATACTTGTAATATTTTAAAGCAAATTTTAGCTTTGCTATGCTTTTTTGTATTTTATAATATTAAAGTTGAAAAATTAAGAATCCAGCAGGACTCAAACCTGCACCCCCTGGGTATACGCCCCAAGTGCTTTGCCAATTCAGCTATGGATTCGTATGCTGCTAGACTAATAAAAAAATAGAAAAAGAGTACAGCAAGAGTAGGTATTGTGATTAAATGTTTGTGTATGTACGGCTACCGTTTTGCGATGCATCAGATGTGCGAAATCGGATTTATGTTGCATTCGACTTTTATAAAAAAATAAATACAATAAATAAAATTAAATAGTCATCACATTTGAGTAATAAAATTGACGATATAGTCGATATTTATATAATATTAAAGTTGAAAAATTAAGAATCCAGCAGGACTCGAACCTGCACCCCCTGGGTATACGCCCCAAGTGCTTTGCCAATTCAGCTATGGATTCGTATGCTGCCGGACTCGAAATTTCTCAACTCTTTTGTGCCAGCCGAAGCTAGACGAACCATTACTTGGTTTTAGCGCCATCTATGCGATGTAATAAGTTACTTATTCACATAATCGCATACAAGCGTATACCCAGGGGGTGCAGGTTCTATCTAGATATTTGAATAAGCCATTTATGACAGTAAAATATGTCTTATTATTTTTAAAATGTACGTCGATTAAAAGTATATATAAATGTTGATCCAGGCTATAAGGTTCATGCAAAATTTCATCAAAATCAACCCGGGGGCTTATTCGCTATTTGAGATTTTGGTTTCTTAACAAATAGTTTCTGTCAATTAGTAATTCTTTCACTCAAAACATGCATTTTTGACATAACGAAACCACGGATTACTCTCCTGGTTACTTGCCTGATATTAATACTTACGCTTAAAAACTCATTTCGAAATAGCAAAAAATCAGAGTGCGTGTTATTAATAATGGCTTACGACAATAGGCAAAACTGAATGGAAATGACCAATTTGTAAATTATTAACTGATATTAAATTATTTCTTATTTAATAGGACGAGGAATATACAAATTTATCCACTTTTATTGTTGTGTTATAGTTTTAATAGAAGTAAAAATTATTTTGTTTTACAGTTTTTTACTGAGTTGTGGCGCGCACTCTATTAGTTAATGATGTTTTTAGGTTTAATGGTTTTATTAATAATAGCTAATCCATACATATAATAAAATTTAAAATTATAAATGCCTGTTGAACACATTTAAGAAAAATCAATAAGAGGAGACTAGAACAGCAGTAGAAGCCGAAACATATTTTTTGGATTTTTGTCTGCCTGTATAATTATGTCAATAATTATGCTCCTTACAAGTAAATAAAATAAATTTTGTAGATGAATTTGGGATAGATTTTTTCGAAATGTAACTTCCAAAGGGGGTAAATTAGGCAGGTTTCTCAATTTTGAAAGATATAATAACTCAGAAATATCGAACTTAACGTGGACGAAGCCACGGGCAGAAGCTATTTAACAATAAAATAATACTTTTTAAACTACATTTGAAATTGATGTAAAGAGTGAAATATAACTTCTACGTTTTTAAAAATATATTTTTGCAGTGAAAAGACGCCATAAAATTGCTGACTGCCACTTAAAAAAAAAAAGAAAAATATTTTTAGTATTAAAACAGAGGTGAAATTTGCGGCCGCTTACCGTGAGGTTTCGCCATGTAGCTATAAAGAGTATAAACACAAAATCATAAAAATTATGTTTTTGGGCTTTCAATATTTAACTTGAACATCCTAACTACTTTTCTCCGCCACCTCGTTTGCGTGGAATTCATTATATTAGTAATAGCTACGCCCACGTTTTGACCCGCATTAAACCTTACAGCTCCACTCCCGTGACGTTTAGCGTAATCTCAAATATCAGTTCAATATTCAGTAGATCGCGAGTCTGCGCGGTAGCTAAATAAATTAAAACTGGATTTTATAAATAAGTATCGTTCAAATAACTATAAATATTTTGGCATTAAAATAAAAACAGACAATTCAATTTTATTTATTTGTATTGATAAAACCTTCTTGTTGACACCTACTAAAATGCATTTTTACTCTGTGGCAACTAATGTCTTTGACTGAAGAAAATTGGAACGTTTCATTATAACAAAAAGCATATAAATAGCTTTAAACTGAATTAAGAAAGTTACAAATTCAAACAATAAAATTCAAATTATTTAACTGATTATATAAAAAGAAAATTGTACACATTATAACAACAAACACAATATAAGTCATTATGGTAAGAGTTATTTTCGGAGAGATTTTCTCTTTAGTGTAAAACGAGTGCATAAAATTAAATAAAATAAGAATGGAACGCGATGTGATGAAAAAAAAGTTATCCTCAATACAAAACAAAATATATCAAAGATCAAGATAATCTTTTAAGACAACTATAAAAACGATATATAAATGTGATTTTAACTCTTTGCTACTGCTATGTACTAGAAACAGTGAGTATGCGTTATAATTTCTACTTAGTCCTCCGTGACACGATGAAATTACATAAAATATCTCTCACTTGTGTTGTAATGTTTTTTGTCTTTCAGGTACAATACACGAATATAGCACACCTATATTATAATAGTATTATGATAAAGATGTTAGCGGCGGGTGATTTCAGAGCTAAACATTTTTTAAGACTTAAGTTTCATAAGTGCAAGAACAGCGAACATTAGAAGAAATGTTCCTGAAATTCTGTGAAATAATAAAAATTTTCAAAACTTCTGATTTTTCTTTAATATATTCTTATTTCTCTCACATAATTATTATCATAGACATAGACACTACATTACGTACATAGAAATTATAAATGTAAACTCCAAATAAATTAATAATCGTGAATACAGAATGTAAGTAGTTACATTATCTGGTGCATAACCTGTATTGTCCCATTGTTGGGCAAAGGTCTCCATCCATGAAATGGAATGAATCAGGTTTTCATTTTTTATTAAAGTATGTAACTAGATTTGAACTACGTCGATAAAAAGCACCTACCCGTGTGCCAGAATTCATTAAAATTTGTTTAGTTTGGCGAGAAAGAGAAAGCCAACAACCTAGCTACATAATATTAATGTTTCAATATTTTGAAGATACATTATTTTCATTTGGTGCTTTTTATATATCCCAGACTGGCATAATTCGTGCTACTTGTCATATTTATAAGTTTTCGTATGAAAAATTTCGAGATCTATGACTGAAAATAATATGACCTAAATTCTATTGCATTACGTATTTAATTAGTATTTTATGACATACATTAGTATAAAACAGTTATTGATTTGTTGTATAACGTTAATCTGAAGTAAAAAAACCTTTTAAATATCATTATTTTATCTCGCCAAAGTACAAGAAATCACTGAGAAACTGCTCCATGACCAGTTTCCGATTTTGACATAAGAAATTGCGTTACTTGCCTGTAAAGCTGTCAAATCTGCAAGAGGATAGTAACTGGCAAGCTGTCAAATTTTTTGCCAAGCAGTTATCAACCGTATATGTATGGAAATAAGGATGCACTAAATCCGAGATGAACCGGTTTCAAACGAAATTATTAATTACTTTCGAAATCGACTGGAAATTAGTCACCTTTACGGAATAGCCATACCGGTAGTTTTTGCATAAAAGAGTAACTTACACACATTTAATTTTATTACCTAATGAATAATACTTAAATGATTGATATTTTGTTTCCTGTACTGTGATTAGTTTATTGAGAGTTATAATTTGATTTAATGACAATGTTGTGTATTTTTATGTAATTGAATGTTTGCACGCCTAATTGGTAAAAATAAATTAAAAATAACTTGTAACACCTGTAAACCACCATATTCTGGAAAATAAACCCAATTCTATTCTTTTCATACATACATCTTCATAAATTTTCGCATTTATCCTATCAATAGGATCGAAGAGCTTCTTCTAGTCTAGCGCTATCCGATTACTGATAATATTGTATTTAGATCACTCATAAAACAAATTTTAAGCTCAAAAGTATGAATAGTAATACATTTCCACCATTCCCAAACCTAATCTTACAATTTCCTATCAAACATCAATACGTAACAATTAATATGTGCATCACAATACTTGGAACTTGCGATAAACAGTTTTCAGTAAACACATCAAGTTGTGCACTTCCAGTATAAATGATATTGTCTCGCATTAGGCTTCCCGTGCAAGGCGATACCATCTTATACTGGTGCAATGTATGGCTGTATATGTGGCTGTGTGTGCAAACGTAGATTGATGTGTTTCGTCTGCCATTAGAGTTCAGATATTACTCGCGAACACTTGGGCTAAGTTTGATTCTAACGTTTATAACTTAGTCTGGTGGTGGTGTCTGTGGGATGCTTTAGCCTGTGAATTAAGTAGTTTAAGAAACTACTTAAAAACTTTTTTGGTACTGTAAGTTCATACATACATACATACATTTTGGAACGACACAAAAAGACAGAAAAAAATGGGACGAAAAGTTGTAACGACACATTTCGTAGCAATTCTCGTAGCGGCATAGTAATTACATGCTACGTTACAGCTACGGTGCTACATCATCAGATACACAGAGTGAGTTTGACATTTAATGCTTTGTGACTACGGTTCGTTTTTATGTTTATTCCTGTATTTATTTAATTGTAAATATAAAAATACTATACAAAACTACCATTGCCTCATTTCATAATTCGCCCGTAATACAGTCCACCCGCTCGCTATCATTTTTTGGTGAACCACATTAAGTTTTTTTTTATAACTTAGAGAAATAAAAATTTCTTTACTAATTAATCGAAAGGAACTTCGTTCCATCCGGGTGTCCCTTGACACCTCAGTAGTTTTTCTGTTGTCCCACTCCTCCTCACTCACATCAGAATTATCAGCGCTGCGGTGCTTTTAGCGCTGCAGTATTGTGCTGAGATGCGTACCATTTCCGGCATTTTGAATAATATTTCAAAATTATTTAGTAATAGACGCTTTGTGTGTGTTTTCTTATGCCAGAATAAATGATTTTTCTTTTCTTTTCTTTTTTCTTTTATCTATTCATACGTAACATCACGCCTTAATCCCAAGGGGTAGGCAGAGGCAATGGAACGCAATGTGCTTCTTCTTCTTCATCGTGTCGATGGCTGAGTCAAATTTTATTTTGACTTGCCATCGTGGTGAAAGGATTAGCCAATTCGCTTTGGAGAACTCGCGAATTGCACAGGGTGCGCCGGACGTAGGGAATCGTTGTGTACGTCACTCGGGGAGGCTCCTTTCATGCACCCAATGTGCTTCGCTTCTTACATACTACTTTCGCTTCTTCAACATTTATACATCTCGTCATGCTCACCGGTTTTGTGTACCACGTAGTTGACCTGAAAAGCCTACGTACTACACACGTTACTGAATGTATTAATATTTAAGAATGAATTGCTTTTTTTAAGGCCTTTTATCTAAGTATTTATGAAACATGTCCGTTATATTTGATTTAAATTATTTAAATTTTGTTTGTCAGAACACACAGAATTACGAATATTTTGTTATATGTAATTGTACTTTTATTATTATTATTTAATATTTGGAACTTGAGAGTACAAATGTAGATTTATGTGTTTCGTCTTTTATTAGAGCTCAGATATTGCTAGAAAGACTAAGTTTGATGCGAAAAGTTATCAGCTTTAGAAGTTAGCCCACGGTTTAGAATGGTTTATTCTGTGTTTTAAGTAGTTTAAGGTTTTAAATTTCTGTATAAAATGTCTAAGAAAAGAAGGCGGCATGCATCTTAATTAATTGTTAAGGTAGTTTGTTTTATGTTCGAATTTACATATTTGGTCAAGTTTCAGATAGTTATCTGCCAGGAAAATATACTACATTATAAACATTACATCGAGAACTGTTGAAACTGGCTATATAATGACTGAAATAGTATTAAATAAGGCTCTCTCCCTATCACATGGGACCTTAACATAAAAGGTGTAATGTGGGTGTTATACACCGCTACCACAACCTTCTGGGTAATATAGGCGTGGTGTTGTATAGGCGAAGTATAATAAAAAATAAATAAATTTGGATTTTTTACATAATAGCGTGACATAGTCAACGAGTGCTGAATCGCGATAACGAAATGTTCACAGCAAGTGCGTATATATACCACTTCCAATACGCTACCGTTGGACAGCTGTCCGCTAGGCAATACCACCGAGCCTGGTCGG
Organism: Hypena proboscidalis; assembly: GCA_905147285.1. Lineage (NCBI taxonomy): Eukaryota > Metazoa > Arthropoda > Insecta > Lepidoptera > Erebidae > Hypena > Hypena proboscidalis. Next base: position 9,211,068 of record LR990147.1, read on the forward strand.
AGGATCCTCCCTTCACATCACACCCTGTTCCTCTACACATTAGATAGAACGCCAGAAGCAGTTACACCATCCAATAGTCCCAAATACACACATTCACTCACTCAAGCACACCCAGTCTCAGAACAAATGTTTGCGAATTACACAAAGATTTGTCCCATGTGGGGATCGAACCCACAACACCAGTGCAGTGAAGAGCGGCGAGGCGACCGCTTAGACCACTACACCACACGTGCAGACAAGTATGTATGAATGTATACTATGTAGGTATGTATGTAGTACTAAATTGATTTACAAAATTGACGTTTTAAATGATGCAGTGTGACGTCATAAACCAGAGCAAACTAAAAATAATATTTAAACTCTACCAAATAAAAATGTACTGTAAATATGTATGTCACCTTTTGTCATTAAAATTCACGAACATCTTTGGTGACAGCGCTCTTTCTGATGCTCAGAAATTGAATTTGCAATATTTTCCACGTCGACCTCTACTTGTCAGCCGCAAATAGGACGACTCTGCCTAGAGACGTGTTCTGTAGAGCTCACTAAAATGTTACAGTTCAACGCAAAAGGCCAAGTTATAGAAATTTTAATGTGTATTATTTTTAACTCTATTCGCAAAAAGATGAGTGTTATGAGTTTGACCGCTATGACCTGTGACACTTTGGCGCTCAAATGGGTAAACCGATTTGGCTGCAGTTTTTTTTCATTTGAAAGGTGTTTTTTGACAAGGAAACGGGTCAGCTAACTAACTTGGTTCAGAAAGTAGGAATGAACAATCAAACATTTAAAAAAATACTCGAGTGAGGTATCAAATGAGTGAGTACAATGTTATACAGGGTGGATGCGACATAGCGACATTTATTGAAACCACAGCTTCTATACATGGCCAGTATGCATTTCCACCGGATAAAAAATTCTCTGGAGAAAAAAAAAATCCACGTCTTTCGAACAAATTGCACGATCGCAATGTTCAAATTGTTCGGAGAACGTGATTTTTTTTTTTTCGCCAGATAATTTTTATCCGGTGCAAATTGATACTTACCATGTATAGAAGCTGTGGTTTCAATAAATGTCGCTATGTCGCATCCACCCCGTATAACAAAATCGATTAATTGGTCGAAAAAATAGTTTCACGATTTGGTCTCATACCTATTTAGTCGAGGCCAGCAGGAACACATAATATTGGCTCTCATAGACTGATTTGATTACCGTATATACATATGTATACATAGATATAGTAACAAATGTTATCATTAAAATTATATGAAAATAAATAATATTATGCCTTTTTTTCCTTGACTAAAAAAAACACAATTTATTAACATTCTAACTATAATTTAATTCCATCACTCTCATAGCGGGATGGGACGAATGGACCAACACAACCGGAGAGAGATCAGGCGCAGGACTAACGGCTTTACGAGACTCCGAACCACGGAGGTGTAAACACCACCTGCTTCCTGTCTGCAGGCAGATATTAGACTTGACTTGACGACCGGATGGCGGAGTGGGTAGTGTACCTATCTGCGACGCCGAGGTCGTGGGTTCGATTCCCACTTAAGACAAATCTTTGTGTGCATGAACATTAGGGGGTTGTCTTAGTCTGGGTGTTTCTATGTATAATAAGTATATATTTACAAAAGAAAAGTATATATGTCTTAATATCAGTTATTCTAGTACCCATAGTACAAGCTCTGCTTAGTTTGGGACTAGATGGTGTTGTGTGTGAGTTGTGAAAAATTAAATTAAATTAAATTAATTAATTAATTAAATTAGAATTACTTCTCAGAAAAACCCAACACCTCTTTTTGTCCGAATTGAGCCCGAGACCTTTTCGCGGCAGTCGCATACGCGAGCCGCTAGACGTACATCTATAACAATATCTCAACCAATATATTGCTTAGTTTGACTAAATATAAAGTATATTAAAGTACTCTTTGCTTTGAATAAGTACCTATAGTGTGACCAAAGCTCTGAAGTAATGGCCAATATCCTTATAACAATAAAAAATTATTATTCTATTTAATATTCTATACTTGAAATTTTCCAAATATTAATAACATTCAGAATAATAAAGACGCTTTAAGTATCGTTTTAATTGCTAATTATTTATATTTGATGCTATTATAAAAAATAATTGGGTCAAAAAAGTACTTTGAATAAATTGCAATTTAAACATCTCATAAGAAGATTAAATATTATAATGAACGTACAAACGCTCATTATAAAAAAAAAATAGTTTAAAAAATATATATTATGCTGGTGGAGAGGGAACGTTCATGCAATGAAAGGACTATTATGTGCTGCGAGTACTTTTTGTTTGCATAGTTCCTATTTAATATATTAGTCAATAAAATAATGTTAGTATATAGTATATTATAATAATACTCTCAGGCATCAAAGTAAAAATATAAAGCAAGGTTTTTAATATTCCAACGATATGTTTTCGGTGTTTTTATTTAATTCGCAATCAAGTGCTTTATTATTTTGTTAATGAATGGGTGGTTTTTGACTATGGCGGCACGTGAACGCGACGGGGATGTCAGCGACAGCATTTTTTTTTTTTTAATCTGGGCAATGCCTGACGCATAACATCGACCCGGGCAGAGTCGCTGGTTATGTCCGAGTTGCACGGACTAAAACCCAGTGTGTTCTGTCAACGTGATATGACCGACGCTAGCACATATCAGCGACAGCTGGGAAAACATAAATGTATGAAAAATAATTGCGCGCATTACCACTAGACGGGACAGTGGCGGTGCTTAAAAGAAGCAACGGCAACTTTACCATTCCGAGGCGGTCACCGTGCCGTTTAGTGGAAAACCACCCAACAAGCAAAGAGTGACGGTATATGGCAGTTATGTTTACAGACGCTGATTGCTACTCATAGAGATTTGAATTGGTCCCCAAATACAGGACTTTCGCATTAAAAATGCCTGAAATATCTAGACGGTATATTTTTTTCTATTACTTTTATGCAACGACTAGTCTTTTGACGAACGAGAATCGGTTTTCTAAACGTTAACACACTTTGTAGACTTTGAAAAGGATTTAATCTGATATTTTCGATCAAAGCATTACGGAATCAAAGAAATATTACATCTAGGAACCGAGAACACGCATGAAAAGTGATGCTACTTTATTGAGCCGTTTTTGCTTAATACGACTCGTACGTACACATCAGGTTTATGTTTGTATGCATGTCGGATAAACGGCACTGGGTAATTTTCCTTGTGTGCGTGATTGGTTTTTAGGTTAATTTTAGATGAAGCGCTTGTATAAAGACTCTAGGCTCTATCTGAAGACTCTATCTAGGTGTCTTTAATCTATGTTCGGAATAAACTTTTATTGGGTTAGCTGTTTGAAAGGGCTAATCTCTGAAACTACTGGACGAATCCATGAGAGCGGTATCGTAGCTACAAAGTACTACGCAGCTACGTTGCGCTAGCTACGAGCTAACGTAGCGTGGTAGGTATAAAAATAAAGAAATAATTTTGTAAGTATTCCTATGTCATCGTCGTATTGTAATGGATTTATAAACTACATAACGTATTTTAACATAACATCACGCCTTTATTACAGAAGGGTGTGGCGAAGATGTAACACCCAAACTTCACCTGTTATGTTTAGATCCCACGTAAAAGGGGGGCGAGCCTATCGGCATCTACGGGGCTCAATTCTAACTATCGTGCTCCTGCTGAGAATTTCCTGAGAGAGAAAATGGATTTTAAATATTTCAAAATAATACAGTGACAGATTTTACAATAACTACAGAGAAAAAGATGGCGCGACGATCTGCGTAAGATTGCTGGTAGCGATTGGATGCGTAAGGCACAGGACCGTGAACTCTGGCGCACCTTGGGAGAGGCCTATGTCCAGCAGTGGACTGCTACAGGCTGATGATGATGATGATGATGATGACAGAGAAAAACCATTATAAGGTATTTATTACAATTATTTATGTTTTAAACAAGTTCAAAAAGCTATGATAACATTTGAAAGGTAAGTTCTCGCCTACACAGTGACTGTTGTCAGACCCGTGTCTCGCAGTGCTCAAGGGAACACCCGTGAACCTGTCACACGGTTTTAACATGTTCTGTGTTGTTTTAACAGTTTGTAAGGGTTTCTGCGTGGATGTAGCGATATGTATTGAAAAGTTAAGTATAATACGAGGGACCATTTTAAGGATAGAGCTTAATAAATAAAATACCTATATGATTTAGCAACATAAAATTTAAATCAAATAGTTGTAATCAAATCTTTTATGGTCATTTTCATCATCACTTTTATTTTATTATGACTATTAACGTCAATACGTAGCATGCAATTTTGCGGTTATACAAAAAAAAGTATTAGTAAAATTGATTTATATATATTTTTTTAATAAATTAAAGGAATTTATTTACAGAAAATTACTATAGAGAGAAACTAAATATAAATAATGACTAATAATAAAACTATATAACACACAAAATTAATAAATTAATAAATCATTATTTTTTTAAATTATCTATTGATTTTAAGTACTTTTACTTCGTAAAAGTCCGAAAAGTTCTTGAGTGGCGGCCACGAACCGGCAGGCGCAGCGTGGGTTGCCCCCCAGCTAGATGGACGGATGATCTGGTTAAGATCGCGGGGAGCGGCGGAAATTAGGTGAGGCCTATGTCCAACAGTGGACGTCGTTGGGCTGAATTGATGATGACTTTTACTTCGTTTTTAAATTATCTGTTATAGTTACAATTTCAAGGTACCTATATCATATATTTTTACATAATTTAGATTTTAAATAAACTGTTGTTATAAACAAGTGACTGTTGTCAGACCCGTGTCTCGAAGTGCTCAAGGGAAAACCCGTGAACCTGTCACACGGTTTTAACATGTTCTGTGTTGTTTTAACAGTTTGTAAGGGTTTTTGCGTGGATGTACTGTTTCTGTATTGGATAGTCCATGATGATAATAAAGATAATATTACTGAATATATACCCTGAATATATATCAAGCCTTTAAGCCCAATGGCTTGTTGGTCTAGTCGTTAGCGTATGTGGCTCCTCATCTCGAGGTCTCAAGTTCGACTCCCGGGTCGGGCAAAAGAGAATTTGCCCTCAGATAATTCTTGATAGCAGCATGCAGTTGGAATTGGGCCCGGTGGATGACGAGAGGCTCATTCACCCTCTATCACATGGGACATAATTATAACAGGTGAAGTGTGGGTTTTTTATACCACACTATTTTGGGTAATATAGTCGTTTTACTACTAAATATATAAATAGATATATATTTTTCACAACTCACACACAACGCCATCTAGTCCTAAACTAAGCAGAGCTTGTACTATGGGTACTAGAATAACTGATACATATATATATTTTTTTTTGTAAATACATACATATTATACATAGAAACACCCAGACTAAGACAAACCCCCATGTTCATGCACACAAAGATTTGTCTTAAGTGGGAATCGAACCCACGACCTCGGCGTCGCAGGCAGGTACACTACCCACTCCGCCATCAGGTCGTCAATAAATAGAACTAAATATAACAATTGCTATTTGAGAACATTTCTGCAGCAGAACGAGCCTGCAATGACATATTTCTCTCACCGGCCGCAGTGAAGTACAAAATGATAAGCAAATGATATTCGCGCGAAAACGTGTAAATTATACCCGAGTGAATACAGCACTTCTGACGAACCTTTATTTTAACTTTAACACTACTGGCGATTCAGGTCATAATAATAAATTGATTGCCTTGTTAATATTTCCCGTCCCGTACTTGTAAAACATTTCGAAGACATATAAATGAGTATATATTTTTCAGTAAGTTTTATTTATAATAATAATAATAATAAAAATGTTGGCTTCGGCCCCACGCATGCCTTCCAAAGTACCGGGACTCCATAGTCCCGTGTTATGGGAACATAAACAACATAATAATAATCATTTATTTGGCACACAAAAAAAATACAGTAGGTACATAGTAGGACACTTAACATAGGTACGAAAGAAATCAAAATATAATGCTGCTGGTATTTAAAATAGGGAATCCTGTGCTATAAGTAAGTACCAGCACCTTCCAGTTTCACATATTTAATTAAGTTGAATACAAATAGGAATACCTACTAATATACAAAATTAGTTAAAATTAAATTTTAAGATTAAAGAATTAAGAATTTGGTAAACCTCTAAAGTCTATAAATGTGATGTCTTATGTGTGTGTGTGTGTGTGTGAGTTTGTTTGTGTATGTATTTGGGTGATTGGGCAAGTTGGAACTGACTACTATATTATATGTATGTATGTGTATATAATATGAATACGTCTACGTAGTTTCATACATTAATTTATACAACACTAGCTTCCGTCCGCGGCTCAGTCCGCAAGGTAAGCCGTTAAAAAGTACCTCATGTTGTTTCTGTGGTTTTCAACTATCCCTCTACCAATTTGCATCAAGATCGGACCAGTAGTTTCGGCGCCAATCAGGTACAAGCAAAACAAAAATCTTTCCTTATGATTGCCTTATTGGTCTAGCGATAGGGGTACCTTTCACTGAGAAGTCTTGGATTCAATCCCGATGTAAAGCTTAAGTATACCAGGTGGATGCGACATAACAACATTTATTGAAACCACACATTCTATTAATTGTACTAATTTCCACGGATATTATTTTAATTAAAATAAAATTTTCTCATTTTATGCAAAAGGTAAAAAAAAATCTAGTTTTATTAATTTTATAATTTAATATTATTCATAAGTAATAATTTCCACCGGTTAAAAAGGAAACGAAAAAAAAACACATTTCCTGAAGAGATTGAACATTGAGATCATTGTATTTGTTCGACAAACATGATATTTTTTTTCGAAGCAGTTTAAAATGAATACTAAACACGCTATATACCTTACTATCTTAAGGAATACTCATTTTACTTTTTTCTTAAGTGCCTTATCATACTAGCGGATTGCGAGCGGATTCAAAGCGGAGCGGGCGCGCAGCGAATGCGTCGCGAACACGCAGCGGCTGCGCAGCGGAGACATCGCGGACGCGTGGCGAATACGCTACGTTTTCGTTGCGTGTTTGTAGCGAATTTACGAAGTACAATACACTCAGTAACAAAATTGATTCCGACGAGGAAACACTGCTGTTGGCTTTGTTACTTCGGAAACGCCGGCGACGAAAACGAAAGCATCGACGAATTTGGGAAGATCCACTATCAATTAATCGAATGGAAGAGAGCGACTAATTTGTGTTGTTTTGCAAACGATTAAAAAATAATCCTAAATAATTTCGTTCCTACCTACCATAAAACAAACATAAAATATTTAAGCAACATAAAATCCCACAAGAATCCGTTATGATGCAAAATGATTTGACATTTGAAAAAAATATTTTATTAAGTTGGTTGGCTGGCGTTTGTACGAGACAGTACAAAATGGCGTTCACGCCGCGCGTCCGCAACGAATTCGCTGCGAATGCGCGGCGTGTTCGTTGCGCGCCCGCAACGAATCCGTTGCGCGCCCGCTCCGCTTTCAATCCGCTCGTAATCCGCTAGTATGATAAGGCCCTTAAGGTGAAAAGTCGATCCCATTTTATAAATAAACATGCCCTATGTCTGGTTTAGATAATTTATTATTCCATGTCAATACATTCTAAATGACTAGTAATACTATAAAAATGAATTGAACTTGAAGTATTGACGACATCTATTCAATCTTGGTAGATATTTCGTTATTTTATTTGTAAAACGTAATCATATTTATTTAGGTTCGTAATAAATAAGTATTTTAGGCACTGCTTGAAATAAGACCTATTTTTTAAATCGTTCAAAGTTTGTTGTATACTGCTTCGATGATCATCACGGATTCGATTATCGGGTTGAAAAGTGTTATTTGCATTTTTTCTTCAATACTGTCTTAATAGCAACACAAAATCTGATCAAAGGTAATTTGTCAGATAAATGGCTAAGGCTCCATATAGACAAAATGCTTTACCACCAATACAAGAAACCCTAGGGAACTTACAAAAACGTTTAATATAATGGTTGGAATTTCGTCTTTAGTCACAAGGAATCGTACCGCCATCCTACCTCCATTTGACCTCCACCTACCTCTATTATTTGCTTCCAAACACCTCCAACTCGCGTTATATTAGAGCATGAAAACTACATTGTCCACTCACCCACAATATGTGTATAGTTGATATAGACGAGCGATTAATCGTTGCGACAGTCGATATCAAAATTGGTAATGCTTTCGAAAATGTTTTTTTTTGTTTTTTACTGTCAAAAATGTTCATCATAAAACTTACTGTTAGGTTTATATTGAAAATTACCACAAACCTTGTGTTCACGCAAATTCTGAGCATAAAGTCTCGCAAAAATAGGCCCTCAGGAAAAAAAAACACAAAATCATCAAATAGCAAATCATAGTTTTGAAGACATACTAACGGCTAATTTTACCAATTCCGGGTAAATGTAACTCGCCAAACAAAATATAACCTGACAGAGTATTAAAGCGACACAATATAATTTACACTCGAAAATCAAACACAGCTGTCACTTTCAGCAGTTTGTACTTTAAATTTATCATGTGAATCAAATTTACCTGATTTTGGTAATTTTTGATAATAACCAAAATTCTTTTTTTTACCAAGTCATCACATTATTTTTCTTTTGTCTATTAACCCGAATCGATTCAAATCGATACATAAACGAAAACGTAATTGCAATTGTTTTGGTGTGGATGACGAAAAGCTCTAAAATTCTCAGCCACCTCTAAAGTTCTCATCTCGTTTTGCAAACGCACTAAAATCGTCGGTCTGCACTTTCCTTACATATGTAGATTGAACTAAGTTTGGGGTCGTGCTCAGGGCCCGTGTTAATTGTCGCTATGACCTCTCGCAATACTTTGATGTGTGTAGTTTCAGTTGTACGGCCTGTTAATGGCCGATAGAGACCAATGATGTCGTAAACGTGAACTAGATTGAGTATTGTGACGCAATTTGTAACTACAGGAAAGCGAAAGATATTATTGACAATTTTGACAAGGTAGTACAAATAATTATCTCCTTGCCGAATGTCGGCTACGGCGCGGCGGTCAATCTCAAGTCTATGCGTTACAGAAGATCTCTATTCCATCACTCTCATAGCTCGATGGGACGGACGGAGCGACACACATCAGACGCAGGACCAACGGCTTTGGCAGGACTTTGAAACCACGGAAGTATAAACATCGCCAACTGGTGGTAGAGCTCTTGTGAATGAGCTCGAGGGCGGCAGCACCACCGTCTCACCTTTAACCTGCCGCCAAATAGTAGTGCTTCCATTACTGTGTTCCGGTTTGGTGGTGGTGAGATCAGGCCCTGCAATTACTGGCACGTGAGGCATAACACCGTAGTCCTCAGCTGCAGCGACTGTATTCCACTTACCATCAGGTGTACTATACGTTCGTTCGCTGTGAGCGTAGTATAAAAAAATAAAACTGCCTGTCTCCGGGCAGATTGGCTTGTTTCACCGGGACAGACAACCCGCGACCTCTGCGCGGCAGTCACATAAACTGCTAAACCAAGAAGGCCTTAGGGTTTACTACAAACTTGCTACTTGAGTTTGCATTTAATTCAACTGGTTTATTTAAGAAAAATAAATTGCTTAACAAATTTAACCCTGTACATAGTGTAGGTTAGTAAGAATAATAATTACTGTTATCTTTAATATTTTTTTTAAACGACGCACTATAAATAACTCCTGTGTCGCGGGGGTGTTCACAAACATACATTTCAAACACAAAGCACACCCAGAGTCAGAACAAATATTTGCGAATCACACAAAGATTTGTCCCATGTGGGGATCAAACCCACAGCACCAGCGTAGTTAAAAGCGGCGAGGCGACCGCTTTAACCGCTACGCCAACCGTGAACTCTGGGTACATGGCTTTGGGAAATGAGTAAGGGATAGATATAACAAACACTCGTAGTGTACCTACGGTTATATTTTCCAAATGACACACAGGAGTAGCTCTTGTACACACTTACAGCAAATCACAGCACTTTTTTTTTGGGACAAACTTATTGGTTGGTTATAACAACTTCTTATTTTGGCGTTTAGAAAAATACTGTGCTCGCCAGATAGGCACGACCAACAAAGTTATTTTTCCCACTACTGAAATACCTCCATTTTACTAAATGTGTTATGATTGGTTAATCGTGCCATCCCCGAGCAAAGTTACTATTGTAGTCAAATCAGTACTATTAATATTTAATATTTTTACAAATTCATACTTTAACATTAATTTTTTAAATATAATAATAATTAATTTATAAAATATGATATATTAGAATTAGTAATAGTGTGTTGCTAACAATAGTTTAATACTAGGTGTATTTTTTTAGGAAAACACGCTATTAAATTAGCAAAAAGTTAATATTATATAGACCTCTTTAATCACTACGCCGCTTTTAACTGTGCTGGTGTGTTGCATCCCCACATAGAACAAATCTTTGTGTGTGTTTGTTGTGTGTATCGTGTACTTCCAAATAAATGTATTTTCTTTCTTTCTTTCTTTCTTTCTATTCGCAAATATTGGTTCTGACTCTGGGTGTGCTTTGTGTGTGTAAAATGTATGTTTGTGAACACCCCCGCGACACAGGAGTTATTCCTAGTGGAGGCAGCTTTAAAAAAAAATGTACAGGTCAAAAAAAGATAAACTTGTTGAAGCGTACCTATGACCCCTTACTTGAATAGATACAGGTGTGTATTACCTTCGGCAGTTAGAATACATAAATAAAATACAAAGGAATGTGAACTATCTAAGGAGGTGTGTTACTTCTACTACATTACCTCTACGACCCTTGCCCTGCTTATGCTTTAGGAATATTCAGTAGAAAAATAACGACGGTAAAAAGGAAAATACATTAAACGCCATTCGGCAAAAAATCATTTTTTTTATTTTTTATTTTATTTTAAAACTTAATGTACAATATCGTACATAGGCTGACTTAATGCCATAAGCATTCTCTACCAGTCAACTTTTCTTTTTTGAACAATAATATAGAACTTTTTTATTTATTAATGGCTTTATTTATATTATGGCTGACTTATTTGCTAACCTACAAACGAGACAAATCGATAGAGAATCTAAAATGTAATGTTTTTTTTTTCATTGTTGATAAGTTACTCACTTATTAAATGTATTTATTTGCAAAATGTCAGCGGGCTCCTAACTAACTCGTAACTATAATATTATCATGACATTTATAAAAAAAAAAATGCTTACTTGTAGTTTGCTAATACAAATTACTAGTAAACTTGTTACCCTCCAGCTTAGATGCTTATAAAATGTTATATATTATAAGCCTTATGCAATTGCTTGCTTGCCTTATAATATTATATGATAATGATAACTGATTTGAAGGATGAATAAATCCTCAAAACTACACTTTTCTCCTAATAACGTAATATTATCTACTAAATTATCTATATTTTACACAGAAATATGTGGTAGGGTTGTACAACACTCACATTTCACCTGTTTTGTTTAGGTCCCATGAGATAGCAGGTGAGCCCACCACCATCTACCGGGCAAAATACCAATTCCATGTTGCTATTTTCTGACGAAAAGTTCACAAATAACACTTTTACCCCACCCGGGAATCGAACCCGAAAGACCCCCCAAGTAGCATTACAAGCTGTATAAAAGCTGTACTAGAGCGTAATTTTATACTTAAAGCTGTATAGTAGCTGTATAAAGGCTGCATAAGCGCTTATACAGCCCTTATAAGTGTAAAATGGGCACAAGTTATACAGCGTTTGGTGTTATAAGAGCTGTATAGTAGCTGTATAAAGGCCGTATTAGAGCTGTTATTTGGTGTCAAAAGAAACTACAATACTTTTGTAACTCTCTTATAACACTATTGTAGAACTTTAACTCTCCAGATGGTATCCTAAACGTATCTTGTTAGAGTTAAAGTTCTACAATAGTGTTATAAAAGAATTACAAAAGTATAGATATTTTAATGTACATCATATTTTTTATCTACATTATGCAAATTATTATAATGGCAAATTACTTGCTAAGAAAAACATATAAATGATCTTGAACTTATTGGTTTGGTGAAAATAACGTGCAAACCAATATTTATTGTAAACCTGTATATGGTTTTCGGTAAAATATTCGCGCGCCAGCATAAAAATCAAGAAAAACAAAAGAAATACTGAATATCGGTAAGTAAGTTTTTGTATTTTAAGGTTAGAATAACAACATTTTAATTTCAAGTAATAAGGAAAAGGCCAAGTTAACGTTATTTAAGCTAGTAAACATGATACGGCTAAAGATAATGCAAAATAATGTCAATTCTGGTATAAGTGATTCAAGCAATTTCATACTGGCATTAGATAAACTCTTAACTGATTTACGTCACTACAAAAACATAATAATTTGTGGTGATATAAACATAGATATATCGCCCAACACCATTGATAGGCTATCAGCGGAATACCTAAATGTTCTGGCTAGCCATGCTATACTACCCGCTCATAAACCTGCCTAGATCATGTCATGCTCAAGTCCAGGTTAGAAGCCACATGTTTTGTGTTTGAAACTTCCATCACTGATCATGAAAGTGTAGCCCTTATTATTGATCCCAAAACTAATCTTGTACGACACTCAAAATCTACAAAGCGTATTGATATGAACGGATTAGATATATCAATCAAATCGATAGATTTCGACCAGATATACCAGTCCAGTAATGTTAACATAGCCGCCGACTTACTCATAACATCTGTATCACAAGCAATAATACAAAATTCAAAAGAAGTCAAGCTTTCTAATAGAAAAAGAATTAACAAGCCTTGGATTACTGATGGCTTATTGCGATGTATAAGAAATAGAGATAACCTTTATAAAAAATTCAAGAACAATCCAGATAATGATACCATTAAAACAACTTACAAAAGATATAGAAACTATTGCAATAACATTTTAAAAAAACAAAAAAGACAATATGAAAAAAAATGAAATAGAAAGGACAAAAAACAACAGTAAACAATTATGGGCAACTATAAATAACATCTGCCGTTATAAAAAGTCAAGTGATTCTTCCACCGAACTAATAGACATTAATAATCCAAAGCATAGTATTGATGAGGTAAATTTATATTTTGCAAGTGTGGGCAAAACGTTAGCTGAAAAAATAATACAAACTAGTAGTTATCATAATGATGACACAGTTCCTCAAACTCCATTAAACTCGTTGGTTTTACTCCCTACTGACGAGGAGGAGATTGAAAAACTAATAATGGGATTAAGAGATGATGCTGTAGTTGGTTTTGATTTAATTTCTGGTAAAATAGTAAAACGCTATAAAGACCTATTTGTAACTCCACTAACACACGTCTGTAATCTTTCATTTAGCTCAGGCATATTTCCGCAAGCCATGAAGATAGCAATTGTTAAGCCCATTCACAAAAATGGTGATAAAACCTGTGTTGCCAATTACAGACCTATCTCAATCCTTCCAATTTTCTCCAAAATTTTGGAAAGGCTGATGAACAAGCGACTACTGAACTATTTAGAAAATAATGCTATACTTTCTCTCGCCCAATACGGGTTCAGAGCTGGCAAGTCCACCGATGAAGCAGTACAAGATCTCACTAACTCCATTGTTACCAAATTAGATGACAGGAAAAAATGCGTGACAGTATTCCTTGATTTAGCCAAAGCCTTCGACACGGTGTCTATCGGGCTTCTAGTTCGGAAGCTCGAGAGACACGGTGTCAGAGGCTTACCCCTCGACCTATTCAAAAATTACTTAAAGGATAGGAAACAACGCGTTAAAATAGAGGATCTAGTTAGCGATGAGCAAACTCTGCAGTACGGTGTTCCCCAGGGAAGCGTTCTTGGCCCCACCTTGTTTTTAATCTACATTAACCAGTTATGTCAGCTCAAACTCACCAACGGCAGAATTATCTCCTTTGCCGATGATACCGCCCTTTTCTTTAGTGGTGATACTTGGGAGGACGTTTTCTTTAGTGCACAGGATGGCTTTAATAAGGTATGCCAATGGCTATGTGAGAATGGGCTGACCCTTAATGTCGACAAAACCAAATATGTTGCTTTTGCTTCCAAATCTAATTTCTTCCATCCGCTGACCACACCATCACTGCCCATACTTGCCTGACCCCACTAAACACACTCTGCACATGCTCGCCGCTACAAAGGACTGCCACTGTTAAATATCTTGGTATAACTTTGGACCAAACCTTTACTTTTAAATCCCACATCGATATTTTGACCGGTAGACTTCGTAAAATTATTTACATATTTAAGATTTTAAGACATGCAGCTGGCCGTGATACAATAAAAAAAGTATATTATGCACTCTGCCAATCTGTTATTAATTATTGTATTTCATCTTGGGGTGGAACCAGCAAGGGACACCTATTAGAGGCAGAAAGAGCTCAAAGGGCCATTCTTAAGGTTGCAGCTGGATTGCCTTTTCGCTATCCTACTACTGCCTTATACAGTATGTAGGATGTTCTCACAGTAAGGCAAAATTTTATTCTCTCCATCATTGTAAGAAAACATTCTGAAACGATATACGATCCTACCTTAACAACTAATAAACGAAGGAAAGGCATTGTCTGTTCGAGTGACTCTTTTCGCACTAGCCTCTCCCAGAGGTTTTACTGTTTCTTGGGTAGCCACCTTTACAATAAAGCCAATACAATACTATCCATATATCCACTACCTAAACATAAATGTAAAACTGTAACTACTACCTGGCTTAAATCATTTGACTACCAGCAGACTGAAAGTCTCATAACAATAGTCACATAAAACATAACACTAACTCACAACACACTCACACACACACTCACACACACACACATACACACACACACACACACACACACACACACACACACACACACACACACACACACTCCCACACACACACTCACACACGTATCCGCAACAAGTATGTATTTTTGTTATTATTTTTTAATTTTATTTTGAAGCACTGCCGTTTATATCTCTTCTAGATAACAACAATAATATCTACTCACTATTTTGAAAGGGGCCTGGCGACCTGTAACACAGGTATTTTTAATACCTATTTCAGGCACCAGTCTCTCGCAAGTTGACCATCTTAAATTGTATTAGATATAATTAGACACTAAGAGCAATTTGTGAAGAGAAAATAAATGATTTTGAATTGAATTGAATTGAATTCTTATTGTTTTTAGAATCATCTAATATGTTTTTGTTTATTAGAAAATGGCGTCAATTTTAAACAGCCCTAACACTATTTGAAGAGCAATATAGCGCCAGTAGCTGTACTATGGAATAAATGAAGTGTATTGTACAGCTTTTAACTTCTAATTAGAGTAATTTTAGAGTATTTTTATTCAATAGGCTGTATTATGCTCTTCATTTAGATAATAACTAATAACCTCTTTAGAGATACGTATAAAGAATTAAAATCTTTAAAACCATTTTGACGATTATTTATTAAGGTATTTTCTTTATTTTTCAGAATAATATGTCTTTCAAGATAATAGAAACTGAAGAAAAATGTCAAAAAAATTTTGCATAGTGCCAAGTTCCTGGGAATCAAAAGGGGTGTTATGATGGCGAAGGAAGCAATTAATAATGTTATTTTTATCTCCTTTTTTTTTTTACTCTTTTTTTTTTCGTACGGAACCCTCATTGGAGCTATGGATTGTCGGTGTGGTTGAATGGTTTTTTCTTTCAGTCAATATTGGTTCACTATCATTACTGTTATTTAAGTTGTAATTCCTTATATTCAAATATTCCTTCTCAATCCATCTCCTGACTGCGACATTGATTTGACGTCTCCGTCAATAATACAGACTAAAGCTGTACTATAGCTGCCATTTATCTTTTTAGTTCTATAATACTCTCTTAGAAGTAACTAATACAGCTTTAATACTTATAAGAGTGTTAAATTACACCATAAAAACTAGTGTTATAATGGAGTTAGCATATGCCTTTGTACAGCAACAAGTGTCAAGTAACACTATAATACAGCTTAAAGCTGTAATAAGCGAGTGAATAGTACTATAATACAGCCTTTATACAGCTTTAGCCGTAGAAATACCCTTGGAGTGTTACACAATTATTAAAGCTGTATAGTGGAGTTGTAATATTCCGATATAACACCTTAAGTGTACGCAGATACCATTATAAAGCCTATATACAGCTGAGCTGTATAATAGCGGATTGTAACACTCTTATAACGCTTATAACCTTTCCTGACTCTCTTATACCGCTCTTATAACACTTTAAGTTCTATATTGGCTGTATTATTGATGCTGACGACACTTACGTGCTACTTGGGCCCGCGATGAGATGCATACGCTAACCACTACACCATCGAGGTTTCTCCTAATATTTGTGACGTATTATGCTGATTTATTTAGCAAATAACTGATTTAAAGATTAAAATATAAACTGCTGGTAGGAAAACCGTTAAACGATAACAAACTATAAACTATCTTACTTTTCTTTTAGAACCTTTTCCAGGAAGCGTTTCACCGATTCAGGATAACGTACAGCCTTAATTTAATATTTAATTATTCGACGCACATGAAACTAATATTATAATGTAGGTAATTATTTTCCCGCTTGTACTGATTACGGAAATAATCCAATGTACTTGCGGTTGTTAGCCACTGTTGTGAATAATAAACATGACATGTGTTCTTATAAATAGAATATGTTATTACATGAAATTAACGAGCATTATTTTCGTACGTTTATGTATTACGCTTGGAGACATACTTTTTCTTCACCATCATTGTCTATTTCGATTTTGTCGAAAATTAACATTAAGGATAGGAATGCTTCGATAGTCTAGTGGTTAGCGTATGCCTCACAGCGAGGTCTCGGGTTCAATTCCCGGGTTGGGCAAAGTTTTATTTGTTTACTTTCCGCTAGGCAATTTACAATAGCTGCACGGAGTTGGAATGGTGCCTGGTGGATGGCGGTAGGCTCACAGCCTTCCCATTTTGATTCATCCATGCATGAAATAATTAAGATTTTCAAAATCAACTAACTGTGAAAATTTGTTTATGTGTTATGCTACTTCTGTTGCTGACTACACCTGAAAAAAAGAATCAGCTAAAAATTATTATTATTATTAATTCCCTGTTTACCACAAATATACGTACGAAAAAAGAATTAACAGGTAAAATTATCATTCACAAACTCATCCTATCCCTTTCTTTGTCATCATTAATTCTTCATTTCAAAGAATAAACTATTACTACATAACAAATAATACTAAGAAGTAAAAGCCTTTCATATCATGTGAGTTTGCAAAATAATGTTATTTGTAAATATTCCCTTTGCTCGCAGATGCGTGGTGTAAGCAATACAATGGTTTACTGAAGGAAACGGGCACACTGAGCAAACTGATTGCAGCTTAGCGTCTCTCGTATAGTAAATTATTCCTATTTAATAATAGCAGCCCTGTTTAATACAGGGCTGCTATTATTAAATAGCTACAATTCCCACTGCTGGGCACGGGCCTCTTCTCATGATGAGAAGGATTAGGCCAAGTGCGGATTGGTAGACTTCTCACAACCTCTAGTACTTTTAGGCACTCTCTGGCATGCTTCACGATGTTTTCCTTCACCGTTAGCGAGCGATAATTTATATGGTAAATACACACATATCGTCGAAAACGAATCTTAACGATTTATTAACACAGGTGTGTGCCATGGTGCACTTCGCAGTCCTACGGTCTCCTACTCGGCTATCGCTGCTTCCTATTTAGAAGGCCGCAAATTTTGTTGCAGATTTTAATGATATTATATATACTATATACTGATGGATTTTTAAGTAGTAGCTTCATGGCTGAGCTATTAATAGAAAGTACATTTTAATACATATAAGTAATCCATCACAAATGGTAGAAGAGTTTTGTGAACAACCTAGAGAGAAAATGCACCACTATTTTCCCTTTATCTTGTCGCCACCCATGTAGTAAGTAGTTAAAAAAAACTTGTTAGTTGTTTACAGATACAAATTGCTAGTATTCTTGTTAACCCGTTCCAGCTAAGATTAATTCGCTTGGGGTAGAAGTAAGGTCACGTCCGTGGTGAAATGGTTAGTATTAAACTCACGAGCTCTCGATCGTAGAGACCGATGCAATATCCACTGCGCCAGGGCTGCTTTAGCTTGCAGTTGGAAGCAAGTGTCAGATATTTTCATACAAAAAAGTTGCGCGCGCCGACGACGTGACGATTGCTTCTTTTTGTTTGAAAATTTGTTAACATACGCCGGGCGTTGACGCTGACGCTGGCTTCCGGCTGGAAGCTTTAGTTGTGCTTGCTCCTGTGCTCCTACCCTGCTGTGCTTCGTTATGAAATAATGCAAGTTTTATATTTCAAATCGAGCGGGTTCGATTCCCGAGCTGAATACAAGTTTTATCTTAAAACTAAGTAGGTATGTAGTTTTTGTTTTTACTAAAATCAATGTCATGGTTTCTATGAACAGATTTGTGTGGTGAATCAGACTTTGTTAATTGTCACTATCGACACTAGCAACACGTAGTGACGCATTTCAAATCTTTTTTTCAGGTTCTTCGAGTAGATTACAAAACCGTTACCGTTACGTTAAGAACATGGATATAATATTAAATACATAGTAGGTATTTGTTAGTTTAATGTGAACAAATCCTTAAATCCCTTTGAAAAGAGCTTTCAGAGGTAATGCTATCGAACCTTTATAGTTGGTGCGGTTCGTTTGATTATTTTATTTCGTCAATGCTTTTTCGCTACACTACCCTATATTAAAGAGTAAGAGAGGAGCTTTGTTTACGCATTGCTTGGTAATATTATCATGTATTCTAAAGGTTTCTTTTAGAATTGTTGTTTGTATTAAGCAGTTTTTTTTCAAATAATTTAGCTATTAGTAGCGGCTAAAATACTTTTATATAAAGTAATTGTCAAATAAAATCAATTAATCATTCGTACCATATTAATTTACTAGCAAGTAATTTTTACACAAATTCTTAATTATTTGTTTTACAAAAAAAAAAAAACCTAGTACAAAATACGTGCATATTACTTACTTGTTACATTTATATAAAATAGCGACCCGCCCCGGCTACGCACGGGTACAATGCTGATACTAAATACACTAGGCATCAGGGAAAATACTTTAAAACTATTTAAATCCTATTTAACTAATAGAACACAGTATGTAGAAATAAAATCAGTTAAGAATGACGTTGAACAATTTTATAAATCTAGACTAATTAAAGTAAACAAAGGTGTTCCGCAGGGCTCAGTTCTCGGTCCAATCTTTTTCATAATATTGGTGAATGATCTAACCGCATATATAAAAAGTGTTCAACCAGATACTAATCTTGTCCTTTTTGCGGATGATACCAGTGCTGTTATAAGTGCTAATGATGTTGTTACACTAGAACAAAAACTACATGGCCTTCTCAAGGCCTGTGAACACTGGTTTTCAATAAATAACCTTGCACTCAATGTGAAAAAGACCAAATGCCTACTTTTTAAAACCACAATTAGAAATAATACGTCACTAAATTTACTATCTCTAGGCAACAAAATTGACATAGTTGAAAACATAAAATTTTTAGGCGTACAAATTGATTCTCTATTAAATTGGAAACCCGAGTTGAAATCAATTACTAATACAGTAAGTAGTGCATGTTATGCAATAAGAACCCTTAGGGATGTTCTATCACTTGCTCAACTTCGCACTGTCTACTTTGCCTTGGTTGAATCTAAGATTAGATATAGTATCAAATTTTGGGGAGGCAGTTATAAATATAACATAGACGCTGCCTTCGTTATACAAAAGAGAGCGATCAGAACTATGCTTGGCATTGACCAAACGGAATCATGTAAGGAACACTTTAGAAAGCTTAATATTTTAACAGTGCCATGTCTTTATATTTTGGTACTTTTAACTCACTTTCATAAAAATTTGCATAAATTTGAAACTGAAGTGGAAAGAAAGCGAAGAATAGCGACTCGGAGAAAAGATTTACAGACTATCTTACAGCCTAAACTGGATATTGCCAAACACTCATCCTATGTGCAGTCTAAAATTATTTTTAACAAGTTACCATTGGAACTGAAAACTATTGAGAGTATTTATAAATTTAAAAGTAGACTTAAAATACTATTACTGGAAAAGGCTTATTACACTATAGATGAATTCTGCAATGATTAAATGAATAAATGTGATAATTAATTAAATATTATTAAAATAATTGTATTTTTCTGACTTGATTGAATGTTATAATTTGTTTTAGTTTATATTTTTGTTTTTTTATTTTTATTGACATTTATTAATTTAATGTGTTCTATGATTTATTGTTTGATTTGTTTGTATGCTTCTGACATAGTAATTAATTCAATGTTGTAATTTGTTTTAGTTTTTATTTTTTTATTATTTTTGATGACATTGATTATTTTATTCTTTGATTTGTTATTTATTATTGTGTGTTTTTTTATATTATTTCTCGTGTAGGTTACCTTTTCAACACAAATGTATTTTTGTTCTGAATAAATAAATGAAATGAAATGAAATGAAACTACTTGTTACGACATCACATTACAAATCTTTAAATTTCTCGTCTTTTGTCTACATATGCATGAATTATACATATAAACCTTCCTCTTGAATCACTCTATTCATTAAAAAACCCGTATCAAATCCGTTGCGTAGTTTTAAAGATCTAAGCATACATAGGGACATAGGGACAGAGAAAACGACTTTGTTTTATACTATGTAGTAATACAAACCAATTGTTCTCCAAACCTTGATAAGATGTTCCCAAAAGACAAGACCCTCAAAGAACCACAAAACAATCCTATTTTCCGTGAAACAAGAACTTCCACTAATTAGTAGATTTATCTTTTGATTACGCACTTTATGAGTTAGGCAGGCACCACACGTACGCACTAGTTGAATTACACTTGTTTGTTTCAACTGCGGCTCCACAACTAGCTGTACATTTCTAGTATAAGCAGATCTCATATTGCACGGCAAGCGTATACAACGCGGGACCATCTTATCCTGGCAATATATATAGGTTGATCGGTAGCCGTGTGTACATTGTGTTTTACTGTTTCTATTTAGATGAAATCTTGTTGGATATTTGGTCCTAATTTCTTAAAGAAAGCTGATTTTTATCTAATGAAGATGCGGAGACGTTGTTTTGGAAGATCCGAATCAAACTAGTTATTTTGATTAACAGTTCATCTTTTTGTGACAATTTTATGGATTTTAAAATAAATAACTACTTACTTGGGCACTTAGCAGAATGCATCCGAAGATGGGCGCGGATAACCACCGAGCGGATACCACAGGATGGTCGTCGGCGACGCGGTAGGCCCAGAAAGCGCTGGAGGGATGATTTCGACTAATTTCAGAGGGACAGCCAGAGCCCAAAACAGAAAGTTATGGTCGTGTGTGGGGGAGACCTTTGCTCAACAGTGGGACATCATAGGTAAAAATAAATGGTTTATTTTTAACACGCTTATATTAGCTTCACCTGTATGTATGTATGTATGTAGATATGTATGTAACCGACTTCTTTGGACTCGATTTTGACCCACTTTAAGCGGACAGATTTCATTAAAATTTTGCACACCTATCAAAGATCGATGACAATGCAATAATTCGAAAAAGAAAATTAATTAAAAACAGAAATAAAAAAAAAACGCTCTTATAAATAAACCAAACTAAAAAGTAGAAAATAAATAATGGTTTAAAAAGACTAAAAAGCACGCTTTTAAAGTACTTCTAACTAAAAAGTGAAAAATAATATGGCGCTCTGTACCATATTTTTCGTCTATCGAGCAACCCACGCTTTTTCACAAATAATACTAGTATTTTTGGTCATTACCATCTTCAGCTTATATTAGGAATTATTTTTCACTTTTTAGTTAGAAGTACTGTAAAAGCGTGTTTTTTAGTCTTTTTGAACTATTATTTATTTATAATGACACTGTTGATATCCACGGGCTGTAGTACTTTTTACAATCAGGTGGACTCCACGTCTGTTCGTTCTATTCGTCGTATAAAGAAAACAATTGTGATTTATAAAAAGGATCACGTAATGGTTCGCTTTATCTTACCCATTGGTACACTATCACAATAAGGACTAAACTTTACTGTCATCTTTAGTGGAAGCCTTACTCGCGAGGTAAGTATATAAAGCTTCTAGTGACATGATATTAAACAGTTAATGCACCGCATAATATGGTAATGTTGACTCGTTAAACTACATTGTATGCTCGCGATGCAGAGTTACGAATTTATGAGAAAATAATGGACATTTCATACTTTTTTAAATACAAAGTGAAATAGATTTTGCGGGTAAGATATTTTCTCAAGAGTCGCGAATGTTTCAAACGATTTACGTGTAAGACAATGCTTAGCAATGGTTGGCGATCAGATGGGATAGCACGTTAAGCCGTCAGTCCTGGTTATTATTTGAATATCTCTGTAGTCAAAGGTAGACAGAGGTCAGAAAGTCTGATAACTGGTCTATCTATCGTATCTAGTTGTTAAAGTGTAATGGCTCTCTTTCTGTTTAAAAAAACTTATATTAAACCTCACCTGTTGGACTAAAACTAGCCCACAACACTGACCTGAACTCAATGTCTTTGGAAAAAGCCTCATGGTAACGACTCAACGATACGCTATTTATTAGGTAGTTATTATTCATGACTCGTAAAGACATTATTGATATAATCTAAATAGTAGATACAATTACCATACATACGTTATCATTTACCGATCTATCTTAGAAACGACTTAAAGACATCAAATCATGTAAGCTTTCATAGTTTAGTAAAATTTACGAACAAAGTAAACTTTACACTATTGTAAATTGTAACTTAAACCCGCAACTTACCGCGTTCGTAAACTGTATTTAAATAAGTCAAATAGTAATTAAAATACACGATGACTTTAAATAAGTTGTGGATTAAGTTTTACTCGATAATAATGTGTTGTTATGAAATAATAACGTGATATAATTACACTGCAACAAAAAAAAACTGTTTGCGTAGTGAACGAATCTTGAAAAATCTTAAAAATACGTAAACAGCGACTTCCACGCAGGCAAAGTCACGTCAAAAAGCTACTTTATAAATTTAATATGTATAACTGCATAATAGATGAACAAACACCATACATGTATTATCATTTACCGATTTAACTTAGAAGCCACTTAACCACATCAATTCATGTAAGCTTTCATAGTTCGTCAACATTTACAAACAAAGTAAACTTTACTCTATTGTAAATTGTAACTTAAACCCGCAACTTACCGCGCTCGTAAACTGTACTTTAATATTCAAAATGTAATTAAAAATTACACACGGTGACTGTGTAGAGGTAGATTACTTACTTAGTTGCCTCTTTCGTCTAAAGAAAGTGTAAGACCACATATTGTTATAATATAGTGACGACCGAATGGCGAAGTGGGTAGTGTATCTGCCTACGACGCCGAGGTCGTGGGTTCGATTCCCACTTGAGACAAATCTTTGTGTGCATGAACATGGGGTTTGTCTTAGTCTGGGTGTTTTTTTATGTATAATAAGTATGTATTTACAAAAGAAAAGTATATATGTATTAGTATCACTTATTCTAGTATCCATAGTACAAGCTCTGCTTAGTTTGGGACTAGATGTCGTTGTGTGTGAGTTGTGAAATATTTATATTTATATTTATATTGGGCTCAATCTCCGGTCGGGCATAAGTGTTGTTTAGGATTTTCCGCCGGGAAATTATCTCTAGTATTTAATAAATAGCGATATTCTTATAATAATAATAGCAGCCTTGTATCTAATACATGTCTCACTGCTGGGTTCGGGCCTTTTCTCATGATGAGAAGGGTTAGGTCATAGTCCACCACGCTGGCTAAGTACCGATTGGTAGACTTCACACACCCTCGAGCCTTTGCACTCTCAGGCATGCAGGTTTCCTCACGATGTTTTCCTTCACCGTATTCTTACCCGCTATCAAATAGGATTTGTCGCATATATTTAGAAGTCCGGCAGGTGCCCGCAAAACACGGTTATCATCCTTAAGGCTGCTTTTATGTCAAGCGTACGAATAAAGGTACAATATTTCTATAAAATGATCTGCCGCTGACGTCAGCGTTGTAGTTGCCTTATACAACTAGTGTATATTTGTAAGCGCGACCTTCGTCGGCGACCGACGGCAGTGGATCAGGAACGTAGCTAAGTGTGGGTTGTTCGAACCTGAAATAAATAGTATAAGGCATAATCATAGTCCAATCGCATCTACCTATACATTTTATAGATTGTGGATGTTCACGCATAGTGAATGCTATTGATAATCCTGTGAACTACACGCCCGTTTGGTACATATACCTCAAATATAAAAAAAAACAAGATTATACTACTGCTAAATTGATAATAAATAATGATATGCCCAATATTTCGGCGGAAACAAATAATTGTATAGATTTTACCATTAATTACTGAGCAATTAGCAGGCCATTAGTGGAATATCGGTGGAATGTCTACCGTGACGTCATTAATTAATTGCGTCACCATGTCCTTTACTACCGAATTTTGGTAGTATGCATGTATTTGTCTATATATTTTCTGACTGAGTTAGCAAAAGAAGGGGTGATGTGTTTAGAAGAAATATTCTAACTCTCAGACTAAATGATGAAAAATTCAAGACATAGTTAATTTACTGGGTGTCATACTAAATGCGAGACTGTACTGTAAATATTATGCATGTTATAAATTTATATTCTATTAATATTATTAAAAATCAAAAAATCTGTATCTGTATGCCGAAGGCAAAACATAGCTGAGTTTTATGTTATTTTGTACACCCTTTAACCTATATTTATAAATAAAATATAATGTTTTGTCACTACTAACTTTTTGATGAGTTCACAATGGCAGCATGGGGTTGGGATTGTGGGCGGTGGATGGCGATAGGCTCTCCTCCTATTCCATGGGAACGAAACATAGCAGGTGAAATGTGGTCGTTGTCACCTCAATATAGGCGTCATGTTATGATAGCTTTCGTTATACTTACATCACATGTTTATCCAGTTTTGTACGAAATAAGCCGACTTAGTACCAAATACATAGACATTTTGAATAATTAAAGTTAAATCTATTGCTTGATTTACAAAATTAATATTATAATAATAATAGGTGCATTTATATAGTGTGAACAGGGATAGTCGTCGGTTTGTGTTATGTTGCGCTGTTGGCTTCGGCCCCACGTATGCTTTCCAAAGTACCGGGGCTCCATAGTCCCGTGTTATGGGAACATAAACAACATAATAATAATAAATATTTTATTTCAGGTAAATAACCCATACAGGGTGGATGCGACATAGCGACATTTATTGAAACCACAGCTTCTATACATGGCCAGTATGCATTTCCACCGGATAAAAAATTCTCTGGCGAAAAAAAAAATCCACGTCTTCCGAACAAATTGCACGATCGCAATGTTCAAATTGTTCGGAGAACGTGATTTTTTTTTTTTCGCTAGAGAATTTTTCCACCCCGTATAAGATACATTTTCATTTGTTGGCATACACAATCAATATAATAAATTAAAATAGATATACAATTGATTACAAATAATAACGCACGCAGAATATTATATACAATAACGCAGAACAGTTTTAAATGTCTATGTTCGATGAAAATAAATAATAGTAATTTTTTGGCGTCACTTACAAAACTGTATATTTCCTAAATTCATTTTCGTATTCTTGATTTTCATTTTCACAGTGGCTGTTTTAGTAAACTTTACACTGTGTGTATAATTATTACTGTCTGAATTTTAAATGTATTCATGTAACGCAAATATATGAATCCGTATTCTGAATATTCATTGTTAAAATAAACATCAAGAGAGCTAAGAGTTGAAACAACCTAGTTCTAGTGTTATTATATAACATAACATCACGCCTATATTACCCAAAAGGGTCGGGCAGAGTTGTACAACACCTACACTTCACCTGTTATGATTAGGTCGCCATTCCAACCAACTCCATGATGGTGAATTGCCTGCCGAAAAATTCACAAATAACACTTTGCTCGACTCAGGAGTTGAACCCAACACCTCGCGGTGAGAGGCACATACGCTAACCACTAGACCATCGAGGCAGCTTAGGTTTATTACATTATAAAATTATCTCTGTTATACTTAAATTTGTAACAATATAGATGGCGTGGACACATGTGCAGTCCACATGGGTCTTCAGTGTTGTTTCGTCGCTTTTTACTACGCTCGTGTTATGGGTTTAGGCCAGTAATTTCTAAACCGAATCTCACCACCAAACCATACTGTTCCAAAACAGAAAACAGAAACGCAATCACTACTGTTTGGTGGCAGAATAAAGGTGAGAATGAATAATTAAAGATCTTCCAGGAGAGGTTATTGTAAATTTGCCACATTGTCGATTCGTCACACTTCTAAAATTCCAGTCACATTTCTTAAAAAAATAAATAAATTATGAAATAAATGCTAAACACTGAACACGTTTGTTTGTTTTCTGTTTTATTTTCGTATAAAATAGTAGAATCGATTCGTTTGTGATATAATAGAATCCATTAGATTGGTTGATACGAAATATTACGGATAAACTCACGCTATCCAATCAAACTGACTAATCGTTCTTTTAATGTTAAATTTGTTTGGAAAACTATTTAACTACACACAAGTGCCATAACAGAGAGGTTCCCACGAAACGGCAAACGTCGAAAAGGACGGCAGGTGACACGATAGGGCGAGACAGGGAAGAATGGAAGAATCTGGAGAAGGCCTATGTCAAGGGACAACCTGGTTTACCGATGTCTCAGTGAAGAAACAAAATTTTATGTAATCAAAAATATTATTGTTAAGTCAGAGTAATAAAGGCTATTTTTATTTCATTTTTATTTTATTTAGCTGATGAAATGGATGGTGTAACTACTTAACACAACACGACGGATTTATTGCACATTTTAGTCGTAACTATATATATCGTCAGCGTGGTCGGTCTATTTTTTTTTTGTTTCCTGCGACTAAGTCCATAAATGTGAATAGATATTTTTTTAAACAAAATTCCGCTCATTATTTCCAGAACTTTACCACAACTGACATCATAACATATAAAATTGAATCGCTGTGTGCCTGTTACCCTCCATTTGCAAAGTTGGTGCATTTAAATATGCAAGAGTGTGGAAGGCGAGGAAGTCGTGGACCAAACTTGCATAGTGCTAACTGTTAGTGTTGGTATACAAAAGTATTTAGTTAGACGCAAGTTATGGGCAGTTAGCGGTTAAGCATATCATAGATAGATAGATAGATTAATCTTCATTGCACAACAAAATAAATACAAAAAGAACATTTAAAGTATTAAGTTATTGATTGCTTCATTTTCACAGTGTCAATTTCGATGCCCAGGTCGATATATAAATATATATGTGTTATTTGTTGTTACTTGGCAAGGAAATTCTTAATTTTAGCACGGCATCTGGAACTGAACTTAATCTAACTGTCGAATTCGATGCCCGGGTCAAAGAAAAGTGATATAAGTTTTTCCTTACGAAATTCTAAGAGTGGATTCTATGGAGTTTGGAGATGTACCCGGTTGACATTGATAGTTTCAACCCAGATCACATACACATAAATAACAGATGTTACATGGGTGCAGATACACATCTGCCATACCCTTTTGTGTAAAACTTGCGTGATGGTATACTTGGTTTTCAGAAACATTTATTGCTTAACCGCTTTCTCTTATGACTTAGTCCACCCTCAGTTCATAGTACACTAGCCTCTAAAGTGCTATTTGTTAGTAAGACGGCCATAAGCACTGCTTACACGTTAATAACGAATAGCTGGATGGAAATAAGCTTCACTTAACAAATACTATGCCAAATAAGCTTGCGAGAGCATAAATTGTCTTAGTACAACATTTGTTTAAATATTTTTTGCTAACGTTTTTTGGAAGAAGAAAACGAAAGAGGTTATTCAACCGTATACATGGTCTGGTGGTTAGCGTATGCGTCTTTCATCGCGAGGGCTCGAGTTCGATTCCCGGGTCGGGCAAACTTTTCGTCAGGACATTCACAATAGCAGCACGGAGTTGGAATTGTGCCCGTCGGATGGTGATAAGCTCACCTCCTATCCCATGAGACCGAAACATAACGGGTGGAATGTGGTTGTTGTCATCTCTGATACACCATTCTGGATAATATAGGCGTGATGTTATGTTTTGTTATTAAATATCGTTATATTTACATCACATGATTAGCCGGTCACGGTTGTTTGTACGCGATAAACACAAAAACAACAGTTTGGATTTTCATACGATTTTTACCATAAATAACAAGATTTAATAGACTAAGTTAGACATACTAAGAAACAGTTGAAAAAGATATGGGACCGGCAGGATTTGAACCTGCAACCTTACTGCACACCGGGCAGCCGCTCTTAGCCATCCAGCTACGGTCGCCTCTTACCATAACCCTAAATTTTTCAAGTGTATGATACGTCATTTCGTAAGATAGACATATAATTTAAAAAAAATATCGGTCAGTGTATATAAATTAATAAAAAAATATTCGTACTCTTATGTCGCTTCATCAATAATTTGTTACTCACGAATGTCCTACATTGCTGGCATTCACCAATTTAAAACTTATGCAGTAACTAAAAGGCAAATTAGTCTAATGAAAAAATGTCTTCGCGAAAATAAGACAGAACTTGAAAAGTTTTCAAGCAATTTGTAAATTTCTTTGTAAATATGAGAGGGAAGTTAAAAACAAGAGCAAATTAGAATTGAATGCTTTCTTTCTTGAACTGTAGTTGTGAAATTGCTCTTGAATCTTAGTTAAAATGTGAGATGGTTTGTGTTTTAGGAATTTTTCTATTTTGTAGTAATGTTCAGATGTAGCTATTGCGCTTTGGAAGATAATTGTAATTATTATTGCATATTTTCTTTAAAAATATGGCTTTTATTAATCTTATGTTAATTTTGGCCAGAAGTTGAGCATTGCCATACAAAGTGGCAATGCTGCCAGCATTTTGGGAACGTTGCAAACTGGTAGTGGTCTTTTAGACTAGGTTTGTACATAGTTTTAGATGTAGTCATTTATTTTTAGGTTAATAGGAATTTTGTTTTCTTTTTTAATTTTCAATAATTAATTGAATAAATAGCTTTTGAGCAAATTATAACGTAAAAAAAAAATAATATGTTAATTTTTGTTTCATGTCTGAATTAAGATCTAGTAACTTTAGTTAAGTTCCTCTATCATCTTCTTCTAGATTTCTACGAACTACTTTCTGGTGGTTTTATATTTAATACTATTTATTTTGTAAAAAAAGCTTACTAATAATTTACAAATACAAATTACTAGTATTCTTGTTAACCCCCTCCAGCTAAGCTTAATTTAGTGGGGTTCGGAGTACATTGGACATTATCAATGTATATTGGTATATAAGTAAGACGAGCAAATGCAGTATGTGTTATCGGTGTCCTAGTTAGGAGTTCTCTGAGAGGTTCGTGCTAAGAATACTCGATGATTTGAAGTTGCATGGAGCAATACGTTATTGTTTGCTTACAGCTTATGATGTCTCTATCCATACACACACACTTTCGCTACACCAACAAGACAGAATGTAAAAATATAACTTTATACAGATTCGCAAAACATTGCTCAAACAACTTTTAACTCAGCTCAAACCAACCCTAAAAACAATCGAAAAGTCTCAACCCAACATTATTTCATAATTCTCCATTACAAAAACAACTCAAACAAAAGCGCCATCTAGCGACAATAACAGGAACCATATATCAAGGTGTTAAAACAACAATTGTTCGTCTCACCGTTGCGTTGATGGCTACAACATTAACTTAAAAAACCTTCAGCAAATTAAGAAGAATGGTTCAAGTTAAATTAAAATCTGTCGACTCTTCGCTTGGATTTACGCTTGTTGTCTGCCGTAACTGGACAAAGTTGATACTGTTTGTTGAGTTATTAAGGCACGGAAGCTCATTGTGTTGACTTTTATTTATGTTTAATGAAAATATGTCAGTTTTCATGTTTTTTATTCTTGTTTAAATCTTTATTGTGTTTTATAAGCTTAAGTTTATTTTAAACAACTTTAATCGATTTGAACTTAATAAATATTATGCAAAAAGGTTATTATTATTCATTGGAAATATTAGTTAGCTTAAAATAGGTCTATAAATATTTAAAGTTATTCATAAATATGTGTGTATTATTTCAATATTGACAATAGCTAGTGAACTTTCGCAATGATATACAATCAAAACTGTTTCCCAATGCATCGCGATCAGCATCTAGTCTAACGGGTTCAACTAAATATAATGTCCAAAATGCCCTACCACCTGCACAAGAGAGGCGTTCATGAACGCTGACGAGAGCGCCATAACATTGGCCACTTATTGGACCAATAAATTTTGACTCAGCCAATGACACGAAGAAGAAGAACTGAATATGAGTATTACGTGGAGCGATTGCCATCCAACCTCAACAAAACAACCCAGTACGTGGCAATACGATGATACTCTTTGGTGAAGTAGTTGTCAAACTTTCTGGCTTCTGACAGGTAGCCAGTAAGGAACGACTGCTACAGATCTTCAAGTGACAATCGGGACCAATGACTCAACATACTCTCCTGGGGACAAGAAACTACGGTGCGTACAATACGTGCTGTATATAATACGCGTAATTTTCCTTCCAAACTATAATTTATTACACAGTTTCTAAAAGCGATCTGCTAAAAATCTTTAAAAACAATACCTGTAAGTTTTCCAACAATAAGTTCTCTTAGCAAATTCATGATTCAAGGAGCAAGAAAATAAAACATAATTTTTAAACTTAACAGAAGCAAAGTTGGAATAACAATAATTTTAATCTGTTTTCTCAGTTGCTTTATTACAAAGGTTGAAAAGTTATTTTAAATGTATTTCAGTTAGCCAGTTTGAGTTAAGCCAAATAGGAATGTTGATATTGAAATGTGCGGTACGTTGATATGGATTTACGTCACTCCCACCCAACATTGATGTATCCATTGAAAATATGACTTATTTATTTATATTTTCAAATGTAAATAAATACATTGAATAACATTTAAAGTTTATAAAATCATTGAAACATTTATTTCATTCCATCACCAGACTCGATCACAGTTCTGAAAGTAACAGAGCACTATTTATCGCCAAAAATCATTATTATTTGTTAGCCTTATGACGTTTCCAGTAATTGCCTGATTCCAGATAAATAATATTTAACTTTTGTTAGCTTATATTTTTATTAAAACTGACGTGAGTTTGTAACATTATTAAAATTATGAAATACGGGTGTTACTCACGTAATGCTGGTCTATTTAGTCGGCCGCGGTTTCGCCTATACGTCTAGGCATTATCAAGAGAGTGCGATACGTCGCGCCTGAGTCGCAGCCAGTCTTGCACTGACTGGCAGTGCAAGACTCAGGCGCGACGTATCGCACTCTCTTGATAATGCCTAGACGTATAGGCGAAACCGCGGTCGACTAAATAGACCAACATTACGTGAGTAACACCCGTATTTCATAATTTTAATTTTGTTAGCTTGTTATGTCGCTTAGCCGTCATTTATCTCAAGCCAGTGGAAACATCCATGAAGTTATTTGCGAGCGCATCGGGTGCTAGTTCTCATAAGAACAATTGTTTAGGTGCTACCCTTTTAGCCATCTGTTGTTCTAATATACAGTGCGAATGCAAATTTATCTCGCCCTGGGAACGCAATAAGCACTCGCTCTACTTGCCAGAAATTATTGTGTCTAGTAGTCTTGCATTTAAATTATTTGAAAATTTTTTTGCTAGGTTATTTTGTTGCGATCTAAGTTTTTGCATATTGTTACGTTTTTAGGGTTCCGTAGTACCTACAAGGAACCCTTATAGTTTCGCCATGTCCGTCTGTCCGTCTGTCCACGGCATAGCGACGAAACCGTTGGTGCTAGAAAACTGAAATTTTGCATGAACATGTATGTTAACTAAACAAAGAAAGTCGTAGAGTAAAATTTGGAAAAATATTTTTTTTTCAGGTAGCTCCCCTACATGTAAAGTAGGGATGTTTTTTTTTTGTCACCTACCCCATAGTGTGGGTATTGTTAGATGGGCCTTTTAAAAACTTTTAGGGGTTGCTAAGACAGTTTTTTGATTTAGAGATTTGTTTGCGAGATAATTAACTTTAAAGAGCAAATTTTTGTTCGAGTAGGGCGTCCCCCCCCCCTCTAAAAGCTAAACTACTGGATCCCAAAATCTGAAAAAAATTGTGTCGGTAGTACATGTAATGAACTTTAAAGGAAAACTATAGCGGATAAGTTCACTTCATTAGTTCAAGAGGAATAGGGGTCCGAAATGTCAGATGCAGTTACTCAGAATATTTCGTTCAAAATTCTTGAAACATAAATAAACATACATAATACATATATAAAATCACGTCTTTATCCCACGGGGGTAGGCAGAGACGATGGAACGCCATGTGCTTCGCTCCTTACATACTTCTTTCGCTTCCTCAACATTCATACATCTCGTCATACGTGCTAGCTGGTTTCGTGTACTACAAACATTTCCTTTCTGAAGGACGCCATTTAGTTAAAAAGTAAAATTAAAAATATTTTTCTATGGAACCCTACTGCGCGTGGCCCGACACGCACTTGGCCGGTTTTTATTTCTTTTGCTTTGTATTGAAGTTGGACATACTTTTTCATCTTACAGGCAAAGTCTCACATCTATTCTGTAGTGTGAGACTTAGATGCGCCATAGACAAGGCACAAACGTGTTGTGGTTAAAGTAACTGAATGGTCGGGCGGGTGTCACGTGTTCAGAGTAATACTCCTCTCATACCGCGTTCTACTGCCTTTTATCTTTCCTGTATGTTTTCGATTAGGGCGTGTCTGAGCGTCCTTGCCTAACGACTTTTTTCTTGTCCTGCACTTATTCGAGTTATTTTTTAAACGGTATATATTTTTTTTACAAGGCGATTTTGTAATAAGACAAAAAAAGATATTTTAAGTTTTTAATGCTAATGTAATTTAGTTTTCTTGATTCTTATTCTCTCTCAGATATTAAAAATGTACACTAAAGCTCGAAAACATTAAAATTAAAACTAAAACTATGTAATGTGGTCCCGACACTGTAACACTAGTATAATAAGCCCGGGTTAACCCTATCGGAGGTGCGGAACTAATCTTTCGATCAGCTCCTAAAACTGTCAAAGTTTCTCGTTTAATGAAATTCCGTCCGCAGAAGGAATGTTCATCTAATTTACTACTGATTATATCAGTGTTTGTGTGTCGGCGTGTTTCATTCGTTCGTTCGTTCATTCATTCGTTTATTCGTTCATTCGTTCACTCTCAGTGCGGTCGACGAAGAAAAACTTTTCTAGTTTCACACAGCGAGGAATTGGATTAAACCGGCAACGAGTGGTACGAACCGGATTATTTGACGGCATCCGATTGGTCCGATGCACTTCGCGCTATTTATATTAAAATAAATTATTCTGAACTTCTAAATTAAACCTTTGTTTACAATTTCGTAGGAGTTTGGTTTTCTTTGAAAGTTAATTTGCAAAGTTGTCGTGGAATTTCCGTTAGGAAAAGTTGGAAATGTCGTTCAAATTCAGTAATATTTAAAAACAAGTTGTTGATACGCTATTATGTGACGCAGAAATATGTAGCCAGCGGACGTGTAATGCACCTGATGGTAAGTGGAAATGAAATTCAATATAAACATCTTCAATACAGAAAAGTAGGTAGCGGATATTAGACGCGTATTTAATAAATCTTATCAAATAACTATCCTGAAAAAAAATGCAATAAAGAATAAAAAAGAGCATTTTTTCAAACGATGAGAACCGATTACCGTTTGAAGTAAACGAAGTTATTGGAAATATTCAGGTACACCGCCGAGCTATAATGATATTAGAAAAAAGTTTTACCTTTCTAAAACCAATGTACTTTAATGTTTTTTGTAGTATTTTCTTATATAAGGTCTTTGATAAGACCAGAAAATATATAAAAGCAAGTCGTAAGAAGCAAATACCGTTTCATGTTTATTTTAGTAAAATTTTATTGGTAAGTACAAAAATTACCGTCGTAATATTTGCA
Source organism: Hypena proboscidalis (assembly GCA_905147285.1). Lineage (NCBI taxonomy): Eukaryota > Metazoa > Arthropoda > Insecta > Lepidoptera > Erebidae > Hypena > Hypena proboscidalis. The sequence goes on from LR990147.1 coordinate 9,245,259, forward strand.
AAAGCTTGTTAATATTAATAGCTAAGATGTAGAATACATTATTTAGATATCCTCGTGTCTAATCAAACTCTTGTTCAAGAATAAAATATTTTAACAGACGGAGTCTATGCAAAGAGCTATAATAACTAGAATATTATTCTAGACTACAACACATTTATTTACATTTGAATGAGGTATTTGTTTTTAAAACTGAATACGAAGTATAAGATTTTTCTTTTTAAATTATAACTATGCAGTTTATTTATTCACGATTATAATAAATTAAAGCGCGTAGAATTTTCCCTATATATCAGCATAACATCATGTTTTTAAATATTTTCAGATTTTAATTTTTCTAGATAACTACACAGTTGGTCTACAGCCTCGTTGATTTAGTGGTAAGCGTATGCAGCCTTTCCACGAGGTCTTGACTTCGATTCCTGGATCGAAAAAAAGTGTTATTTGGACATTTTTTTCGCTTAAAGTTTTTTTTCGCTTTCGCGAAAGTTATGGTTGGCTCATTTATGTCGGTCAGTCTGTAGTTATAAGACATACGAAAATCTATTCTTAAGAACCGTGACATCGATTTTAGTCAAAACATAAACTGTATACCTACTTAGATTTAAGATAATTCTTGTACTTAGCTCGGGAATGAAACCCGATCGTGTTGAAAAATAAAACCTTCATTATTTCTATTAGGATTTCGATTGTGAAAGTCTTAAGCAGTAACTTTAACTACAAACATAATATCTAAAGTTAATGAAATTAATTAGATTTCAATTATCAGTAGATATTTTCGCAAGTGTTGTTATGTAGGATAGTATTGTTATATCTATTAATCATAAGTAAGTAGATACAGAAACGTGTTGAAACTCATTTGAAATGGAACTGCTTGGTATGGCTCGCCTAATAGAAATAAAAAAAAAAAGAGCATTAGCGCGAATTCAAAATTTTACTGAGTACTTTTATGTGTTTTGTTGTGTAATTCTGAAAATGAATACACAAACGGTGAGCAACTAAAATTATTGGAAGGTTGCTTTAAAAAAGACAGTAATTGCTCCCGTGCGCTAGATTGGTACCATTTTAAATATCTTAAAATTTTGCCTATTTAAAAAATATTTCAATTTTTTTTTTACAATTTAAATAAATTTTAAAAATTTCAAAAAGCTAAAATAGAGGAAATCAACTAAATGTGACGAAAACATGCAAACAAACATTGAAACGTATTTTGAAGCTACAAAGCTATTATTTATTATTATTATTATAGCTATTTACAAGCTCAAGCCGTGATTATCACTGTTATGTCAAAACATGGACTAGCAAAAGCTCTGTCTTGTAAAAACAAGCCAGTTAATTACATGTGTGTTATTAGCGCTATTAGGCCTTCTTAACTGTTCAATTCGGTTCAAGTTCATATCAATTTATTTAATTAATTGAACATGATTAAACTTATTATCTTAATTAGCCTTATAATTAACAATAATGTATTATAATTGTCGAAACATGATCATATGAAATGTCATGTCGTTGGTCAAAAAGTAGTTATAGTATGCGACTGGGATAATGCGGTCTTTCTCCGGTTCGATTCCCGAATCAGACGAATGTGTTATTTGGGTTTTTTTCATCAGAATTAATTCTTAGTAGCTGGTGAAGTGTAGGTGTCTTCGGCTATACCCGTCAGTGTAAAACAAGCGTGATGGTATATTATAACTTTCGCGTCCGTTTCTATATACTATTACAAACATAAGCTTCCGTTTGCGGCTCTGTCCGCGTGGTACGTCTGCATAAAGTAGGATATGTTCTTTCTGGAGTTTTGAACTATCCATATACCAATTTGCATCAAGTTCAGTCCAGTAGTCTCGGAGCCTATTTGGCTCAAACAAACAAAAATCGTATAGATTAATTTCATCCAAACATTTGAATTCAAACCCTCGCACAGGTGACGTGTCCGCACATAAATGGAGATTCATTTGTATTCAATATCGAATTCATGGGAGTCTTTGAAATACTTAATCCATAGAGAGTTTTCCATTTGGCCAGCTGGTGTTAGCGGATCATTTCTGTTACCACCCTTCATACAACGGACACATAACGGTTTCCACGGACACAGATTTTGTAGATAAATAAATTTTAAGGGTAGACGCCCAAGTTCCGAGTCATACTAACGTGATATGGCATTAACTTTAGTATTATTAAGTTTATATTTATTTTAATGGGCAAAAAAACAGTAAAATGCATGTTAGTAAGCGCCCATAATTTTAAAACTATTATTTTAATTTTTATGACTCAAATAATTATTCAAATGGTGGTCAGTAGTTAAAAATAAACATTCACGGTGTGTTCATTCGTAACTTAGCTAGGTAAACAATAGCATACAACCTTCCAAGTCTAAACAACACAACAATACATGCTTTGTGACCTAAATACATAACAAAGATTAGTATAAGTTATAAGAAAGCCGACCTCCTTCACAACTTTCAGTAACAAGTTAGGGGTGCCTCGGGAGTTTAACAATTAAACTGACAACTTATTCTCTTTAATGCCGTGTCTCCGAATTATACACTTTAATCTTAGTGCTTAGAGAAACTTTACACTAATGCCTTTAGTTTATGGAGCGACTATTTAGAAAAAAAATGGGCTGTATGCTTATGTAGGTATTTATTATGTTGTAGGGACACAGTGCAACCGGCGCATAATATATGAATTTAAGTGGATCCTTAAGTTTAGTCGCCTGGTTCGCCAGGCGCCTTCCCGTATAGCTAGAGATAGTTCGCATTTAAGTTAGAATAATGTAGTCAATAAGTTTATTATATGTATAATATTTATTCTGGTACCAATTAATGATAGCGGATGGTGGAGTAGGTAGTGTACCGGCCTGCGACGCCGAGGTCGTGGGTTCGATTCCCACTTAAGACAAATCTTTGTATGCATGAACATGGGGGTTTGTCTTAGTCTGTGTGTTTCTATGTATAATAAGTATGTATTTACAAAAGAAAAGTATATATGTATTAGTATCAGTTATTACTGGAACTAGGTGGCGTTGTGTGTGAGTTGTGGAATATTTATATTATTTAGTATAGTGACCTATCGTTTCAATCAATTCAACACACAATTCCACGCAACAAAATAAGACCCTAAATTGGTGAGCCTAATAAGACTCAAAAATGGTGTCATGCTTTCTAACTGTTTTAAGCGTGCAATTGAAATTGAACCATACATAACATCACGCCTATATTACCCAGATGGGTATGTCAGAGGTGTATAACACTAACATTTGACCTGTTATGTTTAGGTCCCATGTGGATGAGCCTATGGCCATTCACCGGGCATAAATCTAACTCCATGCTTGCATGCATGAATTTCCTGATGAAGAAAACCCAAATAATGCTTTTGCTCGACCCGGGAATGGATGCCGAGATCTAATGCTAACCATTAGACTAACGAGGCTGTAACAAGTTTTTTTTTTTAACCTATATTGTCCTGAGATAGTATAAGTACATATTATATAATTATATATATAATTTATTATTATAAGTCTTTGGGGGAGACCTTTGCCCAACAATGGGACAATATAGTTAGTCACAATAGTTTAGTAAAAATATTTTTGATTATAATTTTGATATAAAACTTTACGATTTCATATTATTATTACTTCTTCACTATTCCATGTCTTATTTGTAGTTAGGTTAATCATAAGTCACAAAATGGTCAGTAACATTGAAATATACAAAAAATTACGTCAAAATTCTGGGAATAATTTAATAATTGAAGCATATTTATATTCAATGTTATTACTACTATATATTTCCGCGAAAGAAGACTGGGTACAAGAATTGATTTTTCAATTTTAACTTAACAAAGTAAAAAAAAAGAAATGCACTGGTGAACGTTTTTATTCGGCACCATTTTAATTCAGTTTCGTAGCTAAAAAAGAATACGAGCATAAACGTTAATGGTTGTCTGCTGACGTCCATTTGCAATATTGGATAATGTTTTCGATTGGCGATTACCTGCTTTAATGTTTCTAGATACTGTTCCAATACTATTAAGGATAATGTTGAGTAAAGTTAAACAATTTGTGTGAACTGTTTTTTAAAATCCTATTATATAAAAATAATGTCAAATTAACTCTCCGTTTGTCTATAACACTTGTAAAGCTAAATTATTGAACTGATATTGATGTAATTTGGTATGTAGCTGGTATTAGAGTAGACTTCCAAGCGCCATATTTTCATACTAAAGTAATATGGGTTTTACTGTAATATTATTAAGTTTTTTAAATAAATAATATTATCTAAATCACTAAAATACAAGTTTGTTCGTGAACTATTTGTCAAAATTGTTTTAATCATTAATTGAGTTAGTTTATACAAACATGCATTTGAGTGTTTTAGCTATGATTAATAAAAAAACCGGCCAAGTGTGAGTCGGTCTCGCGCACGGAGGGTTCCGTACCACTATACATCTAAATACATGTTTTCTTTATTCTTTAAAAAAATATATTAGAAACCTCAATATTATTTTTGAAAACATATCCATAGATCCACACGTATGGGTTTGATGAAAAAAATAAATTTGAGTTTCAGTTCTAAGTATGGGGAACCCCAAAAGTTTATTGTTTTTTTCTATCTTTGTATGAAAATCTTAATGCGGTTCACCGAATACTCACCAAGTTTCCACAGTACCTATATCTCTTATAGTTACGGAAAAAAGTGGCTGTGACATACGGACGGACAGACATGACGAATCTATAAAGGTTTCGTTTTTTGCCATTCGGCTACGGAACCCTAAAAAATAGAAAAACACTTAATAATACTAAAGTTAAACCAAAATTACTTTTGTTGAAACCGCCAACCAATTGCTTGTTCTAAATGTCTTTATAATTCATACATGATACTCTATTTGTTATTCACCAATCATGAGGGTATGAGTACAATATAAAAAATCCTATGACTTTTACCATTATTTTTTTAAGTCGCGTTGCTGTTTTATTTAAGCTGATATTTTCTTAAAGGAACAAACAGAGAATTCTTTGTGTAACGGTTATGAAATGTCTTGACGTTTCCAGATTATACTTGTACTCGTGTTGTATACCTCTCGATAACTATCTGTTAGCGACACATAATTGATTTGTCGATAGCTAGGAGACTGGCTTTGTCAGGGTTATCCCGGCGGATCGCATTGATTGATTTATTAGAACGTCTCAGTTTAGACGGGATGCGGTGGAGGTCTTGGAATTACTGTAATCCTTACTATCCTTACTAATATTATAAATGAGAAAGTAAATCTGTCCGTTTGTTTGACCTATGCCTTGCTACTTTTACTTTTAACCAAGTTTTTGTACATTTGACTTTTAAATAATGACACAAAAATTTTGCATGCCTTTAATAGGCAAGATATGGATAGAAACCATGTAATATTTACCTATATACCACCTTTGTTACCCATATTTTTCAAATAAAGAATTTTGATTTTGATTTTGATTTTGATTTTACTGAACCGACCTTGATATAAATTTTATCACCGAATCAAATCGATTACTTCAACTTCTAAAAATATAAAAAAAGAAATAAACCGAATTCCAAAACTTAAAAAGCATTAAAATAAATTTTGATGTCGGTAATCTTAGACTACAATATGGAAAAAATATATTAGCACTGACTAGTTTGAGTTGTAGAAGTTGGTCCAATATATATTTTTTTAAAGTACCTATGGTTGCTGTGGTGTAATTATTATCTTATTTCATTGACATATCATCGAAAGCGGAGCTGCGCGCATGAACTAGTATGAGATATCATATATATGTGATGAAGTCTCTCAATAAATAGTAGTAGGTATAGTCTCCTTTTTTTTTTTATAGGTGGTGAAATGTACCTGACCGCATACCGCACCGTTCGGGGAGACGGTGCGTTTATGTGGGGCCCTCACCCACTAAAACACCACCGTGCGCCTACTCTTGCCTTATGGACGGGTGACTGGAGCTATGACATACATCAGTGACCCGTTCAGCGTTTGCCATTGGGGCACCGTCTCTGGGTTGGGGCGACGTCCTGGCGCGACTGAAGGACGTCACTCTCGTCGCGGAAGACGCGGATGAAAGAACTTAACCCCGGTTCTTCCATCCGCAGGTATAGTCTCCTGGGTTTGGGTGCTACAAAATTGACGATTGACGATGACACTACCAATGACGTCCAATTCGACCTGTAGATTTTATATTTACAATACACCTACTTTTTACATCTACTATTAAAATCCAGTTCATAAAACAAATTTCCTACATATTAGTTAGTATATTCAAAATATTCTGCAGTCTAGATCCTATCTGAGTAAGGGCCATTTCAAGTTTGTAGCAGTACGTCAGTAGATTTCATTGAAAAGATGCCTCGAAATGCTCTTTTGACAGAATCAGATATGAAGCAAAAATATGCAAAGAAAGGTGAAGAAGTTTGCACTTTGGCATTTTCAGTGAAAGGTTCCAAATATTATGAAAGATTTTTGGTAGATATGGGACTAATATTTTTTATATAACATAACTTTACGACTATATTACCAAAATGTTAGCTAGCATAGTCTGAAGCATTATCGCAAGGTTGCAAACCTATCGGTCTTTTATATGATACCGAAATGCCTCCGTACAGTGCCTCGTCTCCGTCTGCGTTTCACCATCGTACTTCAAGGCAAACGGCACCCAGCACCGCTTTGTGGAAGATATGCCACAAATACGCACGATACGTTCCACATCAAAATTCCTCATTTGAACTGACAAGGAGTGGAACGCCTTGGAGTCTGTGTTTCTCCATGAGTAAATAGGTATCTTATACATACATATTACGTGGGAGCTAATCATAACAGTTGCGAAATGTGGGTGAAATACACTTCTGCCGCACCCTTCTGAATGATATAGGCGTGATGTTGCATGCTACATTTTTACATTTGCATTCACTCGATTTCCCGTTAGTCCATTCATTTACATCAATCTGTGTAACAAACAAATGGTATAACAGCTATCGAGCGCTCGGCTCTCGATAGTCAATTGTTTGTGACACGAGAGTGCTCTAGAGCTGGGCTTGATGCAAACACTATGGAGTGCTGTCAAGTAAGTGTGGTTTGCTTCTAGATCAAATTTTCACTATGATGTAACAAAAATATAATATATTATATTATTAAGGCTAAGTTGTCTATGTCCAAAACACCACAACTTTGAAAATTTGCATTGTAAAACAAATTTAATTTTCTTGTTTAAGATACAAGACTGTAAAATTAATTTAACTTTCTTTATTCAAGATAGGTACAAAAAGATGAACGTAACGTCACGTAATGACGTAACACACAGTTGAGATGTTAAAGGTGCGTGGTATGCAGAGGTCGCAGGTTCTAATCCTGCCGTTCAAATATATTTTAGTATAATTAAATAAATAAATATAAATATTTGACAACTCACACACAACGCCATCTAGTCCCAAACTAAGCAGAACTTGTACTATGGGTACTAGAATATTTGATACTAATACATATATTATATACTTTTCTTTGCACACAAAGATTTGTCTTAAGCGGGAATTGAACCCGACATCGGCGTCGCAGGCAGGTACACTACCCACTCCGTCATCCGGTCGTCAATTAGCTAAGCATAGCTAAATACTATAAATAAATCAATAAGAAATTTAATAAATTAATTTTACTGTCTTGTATCTTGTATCTTAAACGAGAAAATAAAAAGTGTTTTACAATGCATAGAAAATGAGTGCACATTATCAAAATTGTACAATATAATATTATACTTCTAAATAATTTTTTAAAGATAAAGATAAAGATAAAGATAATTTTATTTTGCTCAAAACAATGGTACAATAAGGTATTAATATTAAATACATGTTCAGCAATGTTTTGCCATAATTATGACATGCAAAAATTTCATGCATTTTATCATAGTCTCTAATATAATAATCTAAACAGTGATCAAGATATTCATTAATTCAAATAAATATAGTAAAATGTCCACAATTTATAATAATACGTCACAATTTGTAATAAAAATAATGCCATCAATAACAACAATTCATAGTACTTGATCAATGTCAGAAAATTAATAAAATATATATTAAACCTATTATTATGTCATGAATTGGCTAATTACATAAATTAAAATTAAATAAGATAAAAAAAAAATAAAAACATGTCATGTCGAGCAATAAACACAATAATTAAAAAAAAGTCAATATTTAAATAATTTTTACAAGACTTTGTGGTCAGTGACCAAGGCTTCCGCTAAAGTGCATTGTAAAATAATTATACTTTGTTGTGTTTCTGTCATATATTATGATAATTCTTTGGAATGGTCTCAAGTAGCGTGATATTATGATGGTAATCATACGATCATTGAAAACGTTTCGAACGACTAAAATACAATTGTAAAAAAGGAACGCGAAGTCTTTGTATATTCCAAACGAGGCCGATTGGAGTAAACGTAGTTATTGGAAATCGTCAGCAACACCGCAGAGCCCGTAATGAAATTCTTGTAAAATTCATCTAGACCTTGATAATTTAAAAGTGTTAAGAATAGTTGGAAAAAAACAAAAAAACCCGATAGAAAGAAAAGGCTTTCTCCGCTGTGAGCAGTGCCTTACACGCCAAACAGCACACACCACATCTGATTATAGTCTGAAAGACTGATAGCAAGATAAGAAGAGGAAAAAAAAAAAGAATAATTGTAACATTAGAAATAACATAACATAACAACACTACTATGTTCTATTACTCAACCGTGGTAAACGGTGTGGATGTCACAATTATTCATATTTATAGAATCATACTATGTAAGCCATCTGTTCATTGTGATATTGTTTGTTTACCTAATAAACATTTAAAAAAAAAAATGTTACCCAGAAGGGGGTGCAGAGGTGTACATCACCCACATTTCACCTGTTATGTCAATGTCTCATGGGGTAGGGGGTAAGCCTATCGATATCCATCGGGCACAATTTTAACTCCGTGCTGCTATTGTGAATAAAGTAACAGAATGTTCACAAATAAAACTTTGCCCGACCCGGGAATCGAACCCGAGACCTCGCGGTGAGAGGCGTATACGCTTACCACTAGACCATCGAGGTAGTTTTAATATAATAAAACAATTGCGTTTATTACACCAGACGAATGTTTTTTTCGTAAAATACGGCTACCTATATATAAAAATAAACGTTTATAGTAAGCGTGAGACACACCAAGGGTAAGTTAGATTTGTTAGATTCAAAAGTTTGGAAAGTGTGAAAATTATATATTTTTTTAAATTATTTCGTTCTCTCAAAAGGAAAACTATAACAGCTAGCTCTTTAAGAATGACGCGGCCTTTTTTGTATTATAATGTTTATCCAAAATAAAAAACAACCCAAAAAAAACAGCCAATTTTACACATTTTTTAATCATGGTTCGTTACCGGAACAAAATACGACTGCAACTATGATATTTTTAATTGCAGGACAAAAAAAACAAAGGATATTGACATATTCATATTTACTCATTTCAATGGATATCGGCTTGCTTTCATCGCAACATTTTCGATTGTAAATATTTATTCGCGACAGGTGTATTATTTATGTTCTGTTTCGACTCCGGCCACGTTTTTTGTTTCATTGCAATACGTCAAGTCCCGGGATAATAATTATTTTACCTGCTGTGGTTGTTTTAATGTCTCCTTTATAAATTTACTTTTACCTCCAGTGTGAAATAGTTGTTCTGTAAGATTAACATGTATATGAATATAAATTAAACGTGAATTAAGATGGTAGTCTATTAGCTCACTGTATGTATAATTGTCTAGTTGATGCTGATCCCGAAGGTTCAGTTATAGTTCTGTCGCCTAAAACTTGGTTTATCGGAGTCAAGAACTGTGCTCAGTAGATGGCGAAAAACTCACTCATGATATAAAAAACAGGTAGGAGCTAATTCGGCACATAACAACATAGTTGTGTAGAAAATAGTACGCCAAACCTCCTTCTTATGATTTCACATGGGCCTGATATACCCTAAACTGGTGAAATGTAAGTGTATACTTTTTTGGGTAAAGCAGACGTGATTATATGTTATCTTATTCACTAGTCTCACTAAAGCACCAATAGAATATTTGTCAAACGATATTTTGTCATAAACCAAAAGCACAAATTGAAGTTTCTAAACGATTTGAATTGCTGCAACTAACTATAAATATGGTTAACTTCCACTATTTCAGTTCACAAATTGGGGGTGAAAGTTACAAATCAAACGGCAAGCTGCTGCATGAACTGTTAGCATCAGTCAGATCGCAGCGATGGCTTTGAATTCATTGCGGTGTCTGTGTGATGCGGACATACTGCTTCGATGAATAGCCAACATGGTATTAATTAGACAGCTTTTCATTGTATCAAGTACCGTCTGCTACAAAATAATGTAGTACTGGCAATATTATGTTTTAGTTTGGTAAAGAAATTAGACCCTTAAATGACACAAAAAACATAACATCGTAGTCCTCAGATGTAACGACATACTGCTGAAATTAAAAACTAACATGGTGCATACAAACTACATAAAGATATAAAGTTAAAACTTAGGCAGTTTAATTTTTTATCTGTCACATAATAAGTAGGCTATCAGTGACCATCAGAAACTAATGAAACTGGCTGTAAGAGTATAAATCGTACAACAATAGCATGTGTCATTTAAAATTCATTTAATGTTAATATAACGTTAAAAATTATTTTAATGGCTGAATCTGTGGAATTTCAGTAATAACTACTGAATACCGGTAGAACATTTATGCCTTTAGATTATGAGGTCCTTTTATCACCCTGCAAGGAATACGTCAAATGACCAATTACCCTGTTTATCCTAGATATATTGAAAAAAAATCTTCACTTGCCACGGTTTTTTTTTATTCTTCTAACAAGCCGCCTAGCACGCTAGCCTTCCTATCCACCCCTGAATAGACGCAATATAACTTCACCACTAACCGCCAACAGTTATTTTCACAGTGCCTGACTTTCGGACAATAAAGCAATTTAGTTTGCGTTGCCACTGCGCCGTTTGTATGAATATCTATCGGAACTGAATCGTTTTTTTAATCGTTTGTAACGCACGGTTTTGGAGTTTTTTGCTTTACAAAACGTTTACAATCTTTAAAACCCACGCGTTATTTACGTTTTGCTTTGAAGAATGCACGGAATATTGCGGATTGAACATTTTTGAAACGAATTTTTTGTGCACGGTTTTCCTCGATTGTGGCGAGCGCAATGCAGCGTAACTAGCTCTGGGCGCCAGGAAAAATACCAAAATCTGGTTTCGTAATCGCTTGTAGCTTACAGTGTAGGTACTAGTTTTTTGCTGGAAAAGCTTCACCCACGTGGTATTTTGATCAAAAGTAATCTATTTAGTTGGACCTTTCTCCGGCGGACCTTCGGAGTATATAGCGGTTTAGGTGTGAAAGTAGCTGATGGAGTAAGGTTTGAAGGTGACAGTTGACTCAGGTATGCAATGGAATATTATATGTACCGTCCCAAACGTTCAATACTTAGATATGTATGTGGATTCTTATTTATACTAAAATATTAAATTAAATCATTGAACGTTAAGAAAATCTGTTCTCGTTAAAACATTACTGGTGAGAATTATTGGCTTTCGTAAATATTTGTCAATTTACAATCACGTCTACTGAAAGTCCTGCCCAAATTTCCAAATTAACTTTCAAAGAAAACCAAATTCCTACGAAATCGTAAACAAAGGTTTAATTTAGAAGTTCAGAATAATTTATTTTAATATAAATAGCGCGAAGTGCATCGGACCAATCGGGTGCCGTCAAATAATCCGGTTCGTACCACTCGTTGCCGGTTTAATTCAATTCCTCGCTGTGTGAAACTAGAAAAGTTTTTCTTCATCAACCGCACGGAGAATGAATGAACGAACGAACGAATGAAACACGCCGACACACAAACACTGATATAATCAGTAGTAAATTAGATGAACATTCCTTCTGCGGGCGGAATTTCATTCAACGAGAAACTTTGACAGTTTTAAGAGCTGATCGAAAGATTAGTTCCGCACCTCCGATAGGGTTCACCCGAGCTATACTATAGTGTTACAGTGTCGGGACCACATTACATAGTTATAATTTGAATGTTGAATGAAATGTTTTCGAATTTAAGGTACATTTTTGATCACTGGGAGAGAATATGAATCAAGAAGATTAATTACATAAGCATTTAAAAGTGAGAACACGTACTCTGTCTAAGAACAGAATCGCCATGAAAATTACATTTACACAGTGTAACTCTTAAATTGATAGTACCATAACCTGGTGTGTTTTGGGATTATATTTATTTTATGTTTATTGTTGTGGTAAAATTAAGACAACATAATTGGTTGTATACAAACAACACAATATATTTATTTAATTGTCATATATTTTATGGCAATTTAAAAAAAAATATTTTATGATTTTTAATATTACTTAAAAATTACAACTTTGCTTCCTCGTATCTTAGCCGCTCGCGCCACCATCTTGGAAAAATGGCGCGTCTAATTTCAGTTTTATGACAAGAATTTCTTTTAGACTTATTTTACGATAAAATTATCTTGTACAAAACTAAAGAAGACAGAGTTTGCTACAATTAAGCTGGATCGCAACAAAATAAGCTAACTAAAAAATATCAAATAATTTAAATGCAAGACTGTTAGACACAATAATTTTCTGGCAAGTAGAGCGAGTGCTTATTGCGTTCCCAGGGCGAGATAAATTTGCATTCGCAATGTATATTAGAACAACGGACTGGCCAAAAGGGTAGCACTAAAACAATTATTATTATGAGAACTAGCGCCCGATGCGCTCGCAAATAACTTCATGGATGGTTCTACTGGCTTGAGATAAATAACGGCTAAGCGACCTGGCTAGCTAGTAAAATATAAATTATAAATAAAGAATACATAAAGAGTTTTTGAAAAGCGTCATGTGACTAAAAGAAAGATTTTTTGTAATACATAAGTTTATTTTTTTCGATAAATAGTGCTATGTATTTTTAGTACTGTGTTGTTTCAACAATTTTTTATCTTTAATTCGTGCCCAAAATATAACAAGCTTAAGACAATATTATAAACATCTAAACTTGAAATGGATAAATGTATAACTCGACGTTTGGTTTCAATGACTCCATATTCATTAATCAGATATTTCCGTAGCTCAATCAATCACACGAACTGTCTACACACTAGAATCATTGAAATATATTTAAAAAAACTTTGAAACCTTTGTAATAAAGTAACTGAGAAAACACATTAAAATTATTGTAATTCGATGTTTTTTTATTTATTTTCTCTATCCGTCCGTATTACACAATTCAGTTAGTGTTAAATTTATCCTACGAATTACATTACATGGCGACTGTCAAACATGACCTAATTTGATTGATATTTCTAAATAGTAGTGTGTAAATATTCATAATGGTCATAACCATAAAGTATACGAAAGAAAATTTAAATAATACAAGTACATCATAAGCTCATAAAGCACAATAAGCCATAATTTAAACGTGAATTCTTAAATAAGAAAACTGACATATTTTCATTAAACAAAAATAAAGTCAACACAATGAGCTTCCGTGCCTTAATAACTCAACAAACAGTATCAACTTTGTCCAGTTACGGCAGACAACAAGCGTAAATCCAAGCGAAGAGTCGACAGATTTTAATTTAACTTGAACCATTCTTCTTAATTTGCTGAAGGTTTTTTAAGTTAATGTTGTAGCTATCAACGCAACGGTGAGATGGACAATTGTTGTCTCAACACCTTAATATATGGTTCCTGTTATTGTCGCTAGATGGCGCTTTTGTTTGAGTTGTTTTGTAATGGAGAGTTATGAAATGTTCTGTTCAGACTTTTCAATTGTTTTCAAGGTTGCTTTCAGCTGTGAGATGAATAACTTAGGTAACTTAGTTTTTATAATGTTTTGGGAATCTAAAGTTTTATTGTAGCTTAGCCCGAGAGATTTAACAAAACATAACATGACATTACGCCTATATTACCCAGAAGGGTGTGGCAGAGGTGTACAACACCCACATTTCACCTGTTATGTTAAGGACCCATGAGATAGGGGGTGAGCCTAACGTCATCCACCGGACACACTGACAAATAACACTTTAACTGACCTGGGAATCGAACCCGAGACCTCGCAGTGAGCGGTGTAGCTAACCACAAGACCATCGAGGCAGTCAGGCACTGATCCTATTAATCTACTGGTGGTAGAGCTCTTGTGAATGAGCTCGAGGGCGGAAGCACCACCGTCTCACCTTTAACCTGCCGCCAAATAGTAGTGCTTCCATTACTGTGTTCCGGTTTGGTGGTGAGATCAGGCGCTGAAATTACTGGCACATGAGGCATAACACCGTAGTCCTCAGCTGCAGCGACGCATCTATAATCTGCTTCTATGGATTGTTGATGTCCATGGGCTGTACTCCACTTACCATCAGGTGGACTACACGTTCGTTCGCTGTGGGCGTAGTATAAAAAAAAACAAAACGAAAAAGGTTGCTTGTTAAAATCTAGAAACTGTATGGCTAAGAGAATGATATAACCCCATAAACGCGCATAGCTAGGCTTTTTCATTCAAAATGTTTGCTACCCATCCTCGCACAATACTGCTGCTGGAATACGCAACTAACTCCAATGTGGAAGAAGAGATAGTTTAAGGAGAGCTTCTAGTATTTAACTGCAACTTTTGCAACCAAAAAACAGACGTTTGTATTTAAAAGTGGATTTATAAAAGTCACAAGCACAAGCATCTTAAGGATAGACACTAAGATGCATGTTAGTTCGTAACCATTTAGTAAAAATTGTTTTTATGATTAAATGAGATACATACAAAAATAAATTTGAATAAATCGGCGCCATCAAACATGCATTTTAGTGTTTTAGATATAATTTATCTATAATAATAGATATAAACTTAATAATTTTAAAGTTAAACCCATTTTACTTTTGTATGGAAAACAGCCAAGCAATTGTTCCCCCTTAAGAAAAGCAGTATCAAACAATATTTCCACAAAATAAGAACATTCTTAAAACACAAACCATCTTCATCATTATAACAAACATTCAAGAGCAGTTTCACAACTACAGTTCAAGAAAGAAAGCATTCAATTCTAATTTGCTCTTGTTTTTACCTTCCCTCTCATATTTACAGACAAATTTACAAATTGCTTGAAAACTTTTCAAGTTCTCAGTCTTATTTTCGCGAAGACATTTTTTCATTACACTAATTTGCCTTTAAGTTACTGCGAAAGTTTAAAATTGGAGAATACCAGCGAGTTATGATATTTTTCAGTGGTAACAAACGGTTTTTATTGAAGAGAAAATGTAAAACACTAGTAAAGTTTTATCTATGTAGTTGTCTACGAGTAAACACTTTTACTGCGGCTTCCGTTCTCGTTCTGAGCATTTACGGCCACAAATAATCCAACAAATAATTGATGTTAAATACTTTTAATCAAATAAGCTTTTAAATTTACTTATGGTAGAGCTCTTTGAAACAATGGGAATCACCATTTTCTCGTCTTTATCCTACCTAAAAAGTAAGAACTTACTATTATATATTTCCTGGTGATATGTACACGACAACTAAATAATGCAATCTTTTGTGGGTTGTGATTTTCATGGGCTGTAGTTACTATTTGGCATCAGTTGGATTTGACGCTCGTTTGCTATATAAAACGACGTATTTAAGAAATGCCAAGACTACCGTCATATCTTTCTAGCTAGTCTAAACATACATTCCAATCAATCAATTAGTTAAATAACTCTGACAAAGCCTGTCTATCAACAAATCAATTACGTATCGATAACAGATTGCATAGTGGTGAAGTTCCATAACGTTTGTATTGAACAAGGTTTTAAATGAATATAAACTGTAACAGCCTTCGTTTCTGAAGTCTTTTATCTCCACAAACGTTCAGATCACATCTAACATCAGTAGCAAAAACTGCATAGAACGTACCTGAACCATTTTCACTTACAAATCGCCGATCACTCGTGCTGATCGTGCAAAGCCACAGTTGAGTAGTGTCATACACTGTCACACACAGTTTATATGTACTTCTGTCAGAATGGTATAAAGAAGACAGGGTGTTATGCGACTGGAAACCGTAAAAAACGAGTTATTTGCGTGCTGGGATGCAAACCACTAAAATGTTTCGGTTATTTCGGTTTATTGGGCGTTTGGACATCTTTTCACTATGAATATTTTATGAGTCTATGACATAAACCGAAAATTTGAATCAGCGTTATTTTTAATCAAAATGACCACACACATAGAAATAATTGATTTGAATTTGAATTTATAACTATTGAAAACGAAAGATCCTGTGTAAAATTTGACAAAATGCTTTCAAATTTTTTTGTCATATTTAGTTTTAGTT
Organism: Hypena proboscidalis; assembly: GCA_905147285.1. NCBI lineage: Eukaryota > Metazoa > Arthropoda > Insecta > Lepidoptera > Erebidae > Hypena > Hypena proboscidalis. The sequence continues at coordinate 9,261,669 of LR990147.1, forward strand.
AATAGCTTTAAGATCAGACTCCCGAGCGCCGTGGTTTATACTAACGTAATGTGGGTTAATTTTTAATTTTATTGAGCTTTATCTACTTTATAAACAAATCATACCTAAAACACTAAAATACATGTTTATTTGTGGCTGTTTTGTAATTTTTTTTTAACTGAGCATTAATTAATTGAGCTATACAAACTGAAAAATAAAATAATAATTTTGAAAAAATGCATTTGAGTGTTTTTGATAGATCTGTCTAATAAAATAAATATAATAATAATATATTAAAGTTAAACCCGTATTACATTTATATAGAGAAAAGCCAGCCAATTGTTTCTCCTTAAAGGTCGGTACCATGGCCAAGCATTCATCATGAATAAATATTCAAATCGTTATACTTTTAGGTACGTTTCTTATTCGCATTCCTACAAATTAAATATATATGTCAGCACGACAATAAAAATTTAATTAAGACCCTCATCTTGTGTTAAGTCAGAGTCATTTAAGTCAGAAGTTTTTTTATTTTCCACCTTCAGCCGTAACTTAAATAAAAGTAAATCAGGTTGCATTGAAAGTCACAAATGGCTTAACTGCATTGGAAATGTCCTGAATAGTATCGAAATAGTATCTAGCAACATTAAAGCAGGTAGTCGCCAATCGAAAACATTATCCAATATCGCAAATGGACGTCAGCAGACAACCATTAACGTTTATGCTCGTATTCGAGTTTTAGCTACGGAACTGAATTAAAATGATACTACGGAACTGAAAAAATCACCACACATTTGATTTCTTTTGAGTTTCAATATTTTATGATCAGAAATAAAATTGAAAAATCGGGTACTGATTTATGTATCGTCGAAAAATGAAAATCACTGAATAAATGTGTAATAAATATTTCAATAAAATGGGTGGACACTATTTTTGTTCATCATGAATTTATTAGCTGGAATACTTAGCTACAATTTTATAGATGTTAGACAAACCTCATATCCAGAATAAGCATATAACACACACAGATGAAAATGACAGCTGTGTTTTTTTTAAGTGTAACGTGTGTCTCTTTTGAATTCGGTCAGCTCATATTTTATGGGTCGGATAATATGAAATTGGTTGATCTACTGAAAAAAACCGGCCAAGTGCGTGTCGGGCCACGCGCAGTAGGGTTCCGTAGAAAAATATTTTTAATTTTACTTTTTAACTAAATGGCGTCCTTCAGAAAGGAAATGTTTGTAGTACACGAAACCAGCTAGCACGTATGACGAGATGTATGAATGTTGAGGAAGCGAAAGAAGTATGTAAGGAGCGAAGCACATGGCGTTCCATCGTCTCTGCCTACCCCCGTGGGATAAAGACGTGATTTTATATGTGTATTATGTATGTTTATTTATGTTTCAAGAATTTTGAACGAAATATTCTGAGTAACTGCATCTGACATTTCGGACCCCTATTCCTCTTGAACTAATGAAGTGAACTTATCCGCTATAGTTTTCCTTTAAAGTTCATTACATGTACTACCGACACAATTTTTTTCTGATTTTGGGATCCAGTAGTTTAGCTTTTAGAGGGGGGGGGGACGCCCTACTCGAACAAAAATTTGCTCTTTAAAGTTAATTATCTCGCAAAAAATCTCTAAATCAAAAAACTGTCTTAGCAACCCCTAAACGTTTTTAAAAGGCCTATCTAACAATACCCCACACTATGGGGTAGACGATAAAAAAAAAAACATCCCTACTTTACATGTAGGGGAGCTACCTGAAAAAAAAATATTTTTCCAAATTTTATTCTACGACTTTTTTTGTTTAGTTAACATACATGTTCATGCAAAATTTCAGTTTTCTAGCACCAACGGTTTCGTCGCTATGCCGTGGACAGACAGACGGACATGGCGAAACTATAAGAGTTCCTTGTAGGTACTACGGAACCCTAATTATAAAACTGACAGTAAACGCTATGCTATAGCTTTCGATCTGTTTGTATAGAGAAATAAAAGATATATTTAATATGGAAATATGGGTTTGGGAAAATTGTGGTTTGAAAAGTTTTGTGCACTCGCACATAATACAGTATATCTCTTTAAGTTAACAATTCTTTAGCTATTGTGAATACTATGTTTACAAAGTATTCACAATAGCTAAAGAATAGTTATAATTAACCTAACCTAAAGGTTATAATTAACTAGTGATTGCCCGCAGTTTTGTCCGTGTAATATACAAAAATATATCATTTATCCTTTCCAAGCTTATCCTTCCACCAATTATAGCACAACAGAGGAACATTCACATTTATAAGTAAAAAAGTTTGAATAATAACTTAAATAAACCACCACATAATAATATTGTACTTCTTAATTAAAGGCATTAGTGTAAAGTTTCTCTAAGCACTAAGATTAAAGTGTATAATTCGGGGACACGGCATTAAAGAGAATAAGTTGTCAGTTTAATTGTTAAACTCCCGAGGTACCCCTAACTTGGAACTTTCTTAAAACTTGAATATTCAGGTCTCAAAGCATGTATTGCTTTCTTGGACTAAACCTAGGATTGAAAGGGCTTACTTGTTCATTGTATTTCATGATTAATGTACCTATACGTTTTGTTTTAAGGGGGTATATGAATCTGAAAATATAGGGACTATTTTTGGAAAGAGAGTGGTACTACATAACTTATTATGAGGATGCGATATTCCGTCTTAGTTAAAGGCTAGACGGGTAGACTCCCGAGCGCCGTTTTTTCATACTAACGTAATATTGGTTTAACTTTTAAATTATTAAGATTTTATCTATTTCTATAGACAAATCATATCTAAAACACTAAAATGCATGTTTGTTCGTGACCATTTTGTCAAAATTGTTTCATGCATTAACTATATACCAACTGAGAAAAATAGTTTTCATATAAGTGGGCGCCAACAAATATGCATTTTAGTGTTTTGAGATAATAATATGATTAGTCTATAATATGGGTAGCAGGATGGAAAACAGTCTAGCAATTTATAATAAGTATGTATGTATTTACAAAGGAAAAGTATATATTATATATATATCTATATTTATATATTAGTAACAGATTTCTAGTACTTATAGTACGCTAGCATTATAGCTCTGCTTAGTTTGGGATTAGATGGCGTTGTATGTAAGTTGTGAGATATTTATTTAATTCTTCCCACTTAATGACTTAACTATTTAGTGGTAGATGTGTTCCTTGGGGTTTTCTCTTAGGAAATTCTCAGTAACTGCCCCGTGCTATGCTTGTTGATGGTGGTATAACAACAATAGCCTAAACTTGTTATCAGTATAATGGTGATAAGCTCACCTCTTAGTACATGGTTTTTTTTTTATACTACGCCCACAGCGAACGAACGTGTAGTCCACCTGATGGTAAATGGAGTACAGCCCATGGACATCAACAATCCACAAAAGCAGATTATAGATGCGTCGCTGCAGCTGAGGACTACGGTGGTATGCCTCATGTGCCAGTAATTTCAGGGCCTGATCTCACCACCAAACCGGAACACAGTAATGGAAGCACTACTATTTGGCGGCAGGTTAAAGGTGAGACGGTGGTGCTGCCGCCCTCGAGCTCATTCACAAGAGCTCTACCACCAGTAAAAATGGTGAAGTGTATGTGTAAAATACATCTCTGATATACCCTACTGGTGATAAAGCCCTAATGTTTTTCATAATATTCAGCTCGCCTTATAAATCAGTTACAAAAATACCTAAACAATTCAGCATCATCCAACCCAAAGTTACCATATTTTCACTCACAATTTGCCAACCACTCGTGCAGAAAATATCACATTGTCGTACAGGTTTGCTATCTGAGTTCATGATTGTATTAACTCCGATTTTTATCTTTCGAATATTTTATTAAGCGTGTATTTTGCTATGATATATGTCATATATTATTATATAAATATTATTGTATATTTTGTTCAGTGTATTAAGTAAATAATGCACTTTTATTTAAGGAGTTCACAAAATTTATTTGACGCATAATTATTTTTCTTTCTTTTTGTATCTCAGTCTTTATTCCTCCTTGAAATTTGGCCTTTTTAAATTTAGTTGTAGATAATTATGTTATTAACCGACTTCTAAAAAAGGAGGAGGTTCTCAATTCGATTCGTATATATGTTACTTTTTTTTTTTTTTTATGTTTGTTCACGGATATCTCCGTCGTTTATGAACTGATTTTGATGATTCTTTTTTTGTTGGACAGGAGATGATTCCAAAGGGGTTCCATTGTCAGCATGTCGTGATCTGATGATGGGATCTTAGAGAAATCGAGGGCAACCCTCAAATTTTATAGGCACATGTAATGTTTTTAGTGTGTTTTTCAAAGCTACACCAGTATTTACGTATTTTTATGTGGATGAGCTGATGATGGAAGGTCAACTCCTCAATGGTTAGGAGTTAAAGGATAATTCTTTCACTACTGTACACATATTCAGACTGCTAGTTATGATGTCAAGTGAGCTGTTGGAACGGAGATTTTTCAAAGGTGGTCCCATTGTCAGCATGTCATGATCCGATGATGGGATCCCAGAGAAATTGGGGGCAACCCTCATATTTTATTAATCGAGGCTACACAAGGATTTACGCTTGGTCGCAATAATTTTATGTGGTTGAGCTGATGATGGAAGGTCAACTCCTCAATAGTTAGGAGTTAAAGGATACTTCTTTCACTACTTTACGCATATTAATTCCTACCGCTAGTTATTGTGTCAAATGAGCTGATGATGGAAGGTCGTGACCCTCAATAGTCAGGAGAAAGGATTAAATTCTTGTTTATTATTAATAAGTTTTCCTTTTTCAGTAACCGTCGTCTCCTCATTCGAGAAACATTCTTGCTCGGTCTACCCATCACTTAAAATCGTAAAATAAAATAATTTTTAACAAAAAAAAAAACCGACTTCAAAAAGTAGGTAAACTAAAAAGCAAAAAATAAATTTACTTCGCACAAAATAATACGTTTTTTCATTTAGTTAAATAGAAATTATTAAATAATTATTTTATAATTCTGAAGTCGGTGCCAAGTAAACAATTAATAACTCTGTATAGATAATATCAATCGTTCTAACAACTTTTTTCTGACTGAATATTAGTTATATTTCTGTGGTAAGTACTAATACTGGGCGACCGCGCACTGTAATTTGATATTGTGGAAAGGTTGTTTTTACTTGGCACCGACTTCAGAATTATAAAATAATTATTTAAAAATTTCTATTTAACTAAATGAAAAAACGTATTATTTTGTGCGAAGTAAATTTATTTTTTGCTTTTTAGTTTACCTACTTTTTGAAGTCGGTTTTTTTTGTGTTAAAAATTATTTTGTGTATTACATTCGGTATTGAATTTGTTTTTTGTTTTAAAGTTCAACGTTAATGTGAATGCTTAGTAGGAATATTTTAAGATTAAAAATATTTGTAAGCAGGGCTGTAAATTTTATTCTTTGTATCGTTTATAATTTTAATATCGTCGCAATAAAGGGAAGAAGAGAGGAGATGTGTTTAAATCACCAAACGGGTTTCACTATTTTCACATCTCCCTGCTTAGCTTTGTTAACAAAATCTGATTGGTTATTCAAACACATCCCTCTTTTTCATTAAGCTGGAAACCAGACCCAACACAGCTGCAGAGATTGAACAATTATGCAAACTTAGGCGAATTATAAATATACTTTTTTATTCTTTTAAAAATCGACTCTAGTAATATTTCCTTTATCCCGGGGGGTTCAGAAACATACATTCCACACACAAAAAGCACACTCAGGATCGCCACAAATATTTGCGGATCACTTAAAAATTTGTCCCGTGTGGGGAGCGAACCCACAACACCAGCGCAGTGGAGATCAGCGTGGCGACAGTTTAAACCACTACACCAACCGTGCACTAACTGCGTTGTAACAAAAGTTTGTTTTCTGGCATCCTCCAAATATACAGTAACAAATAACTTCTACAATCGAATGCAGTTTTCTACTTCGTATAAAATTAAAAGAAATAAACAAACTATTGTCATACGTATCGAATACGAGCGACCATTCGGACTCAATCGAATGTGTCCATCACTATTCGAGAAAAACGAGGCGATGGACGACTCGATTTGTACATGACTCGATTCACATGTCACTGGCTGCATACAGATTTCATTAGACATTTTCGTTCATCTGAAACAAAATTAATACAAACATTGAAAGAAATTTAATTAATAGTTTGGCGATGCCAAAAAATTAACTGGCAATAACTAATTAACTGTTTTATTTTTGCAACTACTTAGAAATAGAGCAGAATAATTAACGTTCAAAGCTGTTCAAAGCTGTTTAAAAAAAAAACTTACTCCTAACCATTTAGAAGTTGAACCTCTTGAATCATTAGCTCAGCAATATGATATGATGGAAGCCAGACGCAAATATCTAGATAGATTCAGAAAATATATGCAAAACTCTAATTTCCTATAACATTCAAAGGGTTGCCTAAATTTCCCTAGGATTCCATCATCAGACCCTGACATCCTTACAATGAGACAACCCCAAGGTATTAAAGGATTTATTAAAATCAAACCACTTAGCAAAAAGAAGAAAAAAATACACGTTGATTTGTGAACCTTCTTCGATTTTTATCGTTGGTTTAAAAATAACCTGAGTAGAACCGAGATTTGAAAAGTATTCGATTTGAATTATATTCGGTGGTAAACAATTTCTTTGATACTAATTTAAAGTTTTATAATATTTACGAGATAGATATTTCCGTGCCTCCTTTATAAATTTTCTGCTACTTTGACAAGTCTCAAAGAAACTGTAGCATATCAACAGAACAGCGGCTTTTCGCAGGAATGTTTTTGTATCTAAAAGGGAATTCCTGTATCACGAGTGTTTGTGATCACGGAAAACATGCGGTGAAGCGCTGCGGAAGCGGAAAATTCCTCACTGAAGCACTTCTAGCTGCGTAAGCTTATTCAGTTAGCTAGTTGCAAAACTACCTCATTGGTTAGTTTGAGTATACGTTCTATCACTGCGAGGTCCCGGGTTCAATTCCAAGCTCGGGTAAAGTATAATTTAAGATTTTTCGTATACGTTTTTAGTATTTGTTGTAATAGCGGCAACAGTTTTACATCGTCAAATTTCAACTGTCTAGTTATAACAGTTCATGAGATACAGCCTGGTGATAGACGGACAGATGGACAGCCTTCATCGTCGTGTCGATGGCTGAGTCAAATTTTATTTTGAATTACCATCGTGGTGAAAGGATTAGCCAATTCGCTTTGGAGAGCTCGCGAATTGCCCAGGGTGAGCGTGAGCCGGACGGAGGGACTCGTTGTGTACGTCACTCTGGGAGGCTCCTTTCATGCACCCCAGATGGACAGTGAAGTCTGCCGTTTATACCCTTTGGGTAAGGAACCACTAAAACACGATAAAATCCCCACCTATTGTTAATCAATATGCCAACGCACCGACGGAATTCGACCACGGAACACGACGTTGTGCCCAATTAATACCCGTAACATCCATTCACAAATGACTGCGACCGGATGTGGCGCAAGCGCATAGATGTCGCCACAAACGCACGGCCTGTTTCCGGTGCTGGCGGCACCATTTCCGTGGGCCGGCAGATCTGCGGCCAGATTGTATTGAGCAGAGAAGACACAGTAGTCTTACTTTATTTAGTGGTGGTATTATTTTTGCTATACGGTTTCATTAAATAGAAAAAAATTTAATAGGACTTTGAATCAATCAGTTAATATTAAATTAGTTCCCATTATTTTTCTTTTAGACAGTTTTATAATGCAAACATACTTTTATTTAGTACTTATTTAGTTACTTTTTACTTTATAGTATGGCCAGCGCAGTGGTATGCAATAACGTACATCTGTTTTTATATGATTTTTAATTATTTTATGTATTTTAATTTATAAATCTTACTTTATTATTATTTAAAAAAGTATTTAGTATTATCATGTCTTAATTATATTTATATTAAAGTTTATTTAAATGCCTATATTTCATAAATGACTGAACGTCTGGCGTCAGCGCCTAGCAGCATCTTGCAGCAATGCAAGTGAGTGTGAGTGATTTTCCGATTCCTGCACGGATACTCGTGACATGATATTGATATTTTTTTCTCTTTTTTATTATTTAAACACACTTTACCATTACTTTTTGTTGTTTTTGTCCTGTTTTTTGAAGGTTTATTTGTAAATTGTTCAGTCAAAAGATTTTTAAATTTTACGTGTAATCTTGTACATATCAGAAGTATCTGTGTGTAAATTAAATGATTTAATTTCTTTCTTTTCCTTGTAGTTGTTTTTTCAATCTATCTACGAATAATACGAATGATTGTTATGGATGGATTATAATGATAAAGAAATATAATATTGTTATAATAAGTAGGGTTCTAATGAACGAGTTAGAGAGTGTAAGCACGATAGTGCTTGCACTGAGTGCCGATTCGGTGGTGCGATCAGGCCCTGCAATTACTGCCACATGAGGCATCACACCGTAGTTCTCAGATGAAGCGACGCATATCTACAATCTGCTTTGTGGATTGTTAAGTTTCGTGGGTTTTGTTATCAGTTTCCATTATGAGGACTACATGCCCGTTCGCCGCATAATGAAAATATTACAATTTCTGTAACAAACTTGAACTTCTTCGTTTTTTTGGGAATCCATCATATCACAATGTTATGTCTAGTGATGGGCAAAGACCGCCAAGGATGGCATTTGGCAGGACTTAGGCAATTTCTCACACATTTTGCACGGCATGAAAAAATATCTTTGAAAATGTCCAACAAAAAGTTCTTATCCAACAAAGACTTCAAATTATTCGAGTTTATATTGCCAGAGTTGCGCTTTGAAAGCTTAATTTAACTTACAGTTATTTAACAATGGTGCTAATTATACTGACTTATTTTTATTCGCCTTTATTGCCTTCGAAATTACTAAGTCAGCCACCTAACCTGAGTAAAAAAAATTTATGGTGAGTTATATAATTTGCAACTTCACTTATTATTTCTTTTCAACAATGTCAGATAGTTTTCAACTGCTTTTCATATTGGTTTAAATTAAGAAGGGTGTTTTTATTTAGTATTAAATATAATTTCAATACATTGCCAAGAACTCTTGCGTATCAAACATAGCTTAATTTTTTTCACGTAACTTACGGACTTATTTACTGAACAAATAAAAAGCATAACATGTACCCGCTGCGCCGCCCGTTGCGCTAGCCGACAGCCTTCAAATACACGAACGTTACAGCAAAATTAACATTTTAATACAATCTTAATATTTTAACGTGAAGGTATGTGGCGCTGCAGCTTCTTTGGAAAATACATGTAGAATTTTACTGAAAAAAAAAATTAAACAACCATCCAGGTGCTGTGGAAGAAATTGCTTTAAGCAATAACACCGCCGCTTGTACAACTAGTGTTAAGTGTTTGTTTTATGTATCTATCTTTTGTATTTTGGTGTACAATAAAGAATATTTATTATTATTATACCTGCCGCCAAATAGTAGTGCTTCCATTACTGTGTTCCGGTTTGGTGGTGAGATCAGGCCCTGAAATTACTGGCACATGAGGCATAGCACTGTAGTCCTCAGCTGCAGCGACGCATCTATAATCTGCTTTTGTTGATTGTTGATGTCCATGCACTGTACTCCATTTACCATCAGGTGGACTACACGTTCGTTCGCTGTGGGTGTAGTATAAAAAAAAAATATTATGTTGTTTATGTTCCCATAACACGGGACTATGGAGTCCCGGTACTTTGGAAGGCATGCGTGGGGCCGAAGCCAACAGCGCAGAGGCCCGATAAACATTTTAATCTAAATGTGAAATATTATTAACCAATAGTGACCCGCCCTGGCTTCTCGCTTGGTACTCTGTAGTACTATAGTAAAATAACATAACACACACCATAACATCACGCCTATATTACCCAGAAGGGTGTGGCAGAGGTGTACAACACCCACACTTAACCTGTTATGTTTAGGTTCTGTGGGATAGGGGGTGAGCCTATCGCCATCCAGCAACTTTGTGCTGCTATTGTAAAATTCCTGACAGAAAGTTAACAAATAACACTTTGCCCGACCCGGGCATCGAACCTGAGACCTCGCGGTGAAAGACGCATACGCTAACCACTAGACCATCGAGGCACTAGATATGCACGTTATATACACAAAAATCTGCGTTATGAATCATTTTTTCTATTAAAAAAACCGCATCAAAATCTGATGCGTAGTTTTTATATCTAAGCATACATAGGGACAGACAGGCAGACAGTTTAAATTTATTGAAGCATAAAACCTTTCAATTTACAATATGCAGAATTAATTTTTGTACAAAATATATATATAAAAAATATGATACCTTGTTGTCGCTCATACATAACATTTAGCATTTGATAAGAGCTTTTTTTCGAAATGTTTTTTTTAAACAGAGGTGAAAAGTTACTAGTTTAGTACATAGCATACCAGCGCATCTAATAATATATAACAACAAATGCTAAGATATATAAACTAAGAATTCAACTCCTTCAAAAATAACTTGGCGCCTGAAATAGCAAGTTGACGACAGCGGAAGTTCAAACGTGAACTATACTTTGGTAGCTGTGAGGAAATGCGTTTAGTCCTAGACTTGTCTGGAATAAACCGGAATACACTGGAATTATGCAGAGCAAGCGCTGAGAATGTAAATAACTTGGTTTAAACACTGTTTATATTTAAGAAAATTGTTGATGCATCTTTGTTTTCTTTAACATCGGTTACGACGTGCTCTTTGATGTACTTTATAAGTGATGCTGCAAAATTTATAACTTTTCTCCAAACTTTCTTACAGCTACAGGCTAGGTTATGTTAGCGCCCATTTATAAACAAAACAAAACTGACCTTAATTTGATTACTTAAGCAATGTTGTTAATAAAACGGCAATTCATCATCGTCATTAATAGACTGGCGCTAACGTGCAGTCACTAAACCATTGCAATTTATTGGCTTGCCACTTAAACACGGTCCTCAATCATCTGTCCCTTTAGCGTAGTAATTTATAAATTAACACTCAAACACGGTAACTCAAGCTATGTTATTAATAAACCGGCATTTAAACATTGACATTAAAGTAATAAACTAATGCATTATCATCAAAACACTTCAACACGTCATAAATACACTGCCAGTTACACTGCAATTAATAAACTTGCACTTAAATAGAGCCATTTAAAGACAGGCACTAATGCACTGTCATTAATAGACTAGCACTAATGCGCTGTCAGTAAAAAACTCCACGACGTCAATAATATATTGGCACTTACACTGCAATTTATAGACTGGCACTAAAACATGGTGTTTAATAAACTGTCACTAACTTTGCTCGGAGAGCTAGTAAGACCCTTAATGATGCAAGCAAATTACATGATGTTGATATATTTAATGCAAACCTGGAGTCGATGAGACAGGTGCTAAGCCGTGATTTCTTTTCTCAATATCAGGGTGTTTAGTTTTATTTTGGCAATTGTTTTGTATAAGGCTCTGTAATGATTTGTGTAGTACATTCGCAGTTCTTAATTTTATAATATATTGTTACTATTCGTGAGGACCTGTAATTGGCTGAATGTTGCATAATATTTTAATTAATATTAATTGTTACTGCTGTTGGTCTTCCAATAAATAAATAAATAAATAAATAAATAATGCAGTTTGAAACACAGTAATTAATGGAGTGGCACTTAAACACGGTCATTAATAGACTAGCACAGAAGCATGACAATTAATAGACAGTTACTAATGCACTGCCACTAACACGAAAGATATTTATCGACTGTCACTAACATACGGCCACTAAAACACTGTCATTAATAGACAGGCACTAATGCGCTGTCATTAACACGAAAAATTTTAATAGACTTTCACTAACACAGGTTACTAACACAGTGTCATAGATAGATTGGCACTAATGCACCATCTGTCATCAATAGAGACTCATTCGCGAGAAATTTAAGCTAGAGTAGTCTAAATATAATAAAATAATAGTCTTAAAGTTTTAACTGTTACCTAGAAAAATCTGAAAAAACAATATTATAGTATCACCTTATGAATTTTATAGAAAAATAATAACGACTAAACTAATAACTTCGTTAGTTTTAGAGGCCCAAATTTTAAAATGCTTAATGCATGTGAAATCTTGCCTCGGGCTGACACAAAGTGGCAAAGTGTTTTAAGGTGGTTTTACAACTGTGACGCAATATGTAGATAGGATAGACGAGAATTGAAATCATGCTGTACCCATTAACCAATATAATAAGACTACTACTACTACTTACAAAAAATAACGCGTTTAAATAAAACGATTTCAGCAGTACAAAAACAGTGCAAATATTAATTGATACGTGAAAATACATCCCCAATTCCATAATGTATGAATTGCTCTTAAAGTAACACAGTACAATCGGGCACAGTCATGAATAAAATATGAACGGACAATCTGAATTGTGACAACTGTTTATATGGGACGAACGAAACACGCTTTTACTGCCACATAGGACAAAGGATTTTCCTTCCTGGTAATGAGAATATATAGTACCATGTGGCTTGGAAACACGTTATTTCAGAGATTTTGGTAAAAAGCAACTTTTTACGACGGCATTATAATTATAATATAGACGACCGGATGGCGAAGTGGGTAGTGTACCTGCCTGCGACACCGAGGTCGCTTAAGCCCGCTTAAGTCAAATCTTTGTGTGCATGTACATGGAGTTTGTCTTAGTCTGGTAGTTTCTATGTGTAATAAGTATGTATTTACAAAAAGTAAAAGTATATAATATGTATTAGTATCAGTTATTCTAGTACCTGTAGTACAAGCTCTGCTTAGTTTGGGACTAGATGGCGTTGTGTGTAAAGTTGTGTGATAAAAAAATAAAATAAAAAAATATATCTGCGGCCCCACCCGCGTGGTACTTAAGTTGATAAAAAGTAGGCCATGGTTCTTCTGGGGTCTATATTTTTTTTTTTTTGTTTTCTGGGTTTGAATTATCTCTACACGAATGTTTTATCAAGATCGGTTAAGTAGTTTCGGAGTCTATTGAGTACAAACATTTATTTGAGCCAATCTAAAATTAAGTTTGAATTACAAAAAATAAAACATAAAAATGCGAATCATAAATTGTTAACAATCAATACTGCGGAGTGTGAAGTCTACCATTCTGCACTTGGCCATTGTGGAAGACTAAGACTTACCCTTCTTATCAGTGAGCCGTAGAGAAACGTAGTAGTGGGACATTCACAATGTTACAAAATAAATAAATGGTAATAGTGGTAATGTCAGGGTTCGAACTTGTGTGGGCGATTGTGTATGAGTGTGTGAGTTTGGCGTGGGTGTTTGTGTATGTGTAAAGCGTGTTTAAATAGTTTATGATAGCAGCCCTGTATAAATATGTATACAAGGCTGCTATTATTTTTATAATAAAGCAAATACCTTAAAAAGTTTAATACAAATCAAATATTAAACTCAATCTAAACCAAGAATAAAAGGCTTTTAAAGATTAAATCGTGAAAATAATTCGTTTTAGAGATAACGGGGAGCGATGAACGGTACTTGGAAAACTCATTTGGAATCCTTTGATGATTGCAAAGAGAAAAACGGTGTGCGTATGCCCAGCGGAATGTTGTTGAATTTAAAGATTTTAAGTATGCAGATATTTAGTGTATGACGTCGTGTAATTGTGTATGGTAAAAAAAAATTTATGCATGCAGCCATTGTGGAGAAATTCACCAAAAACTGATTCCGCTGGGCGAACGTTGTCCTGGCGAAACTTTTTTTAATCCATCGACTTTAGAAGAAAAGAGATGTGTCCAAAAATTAGTGTGTATTTGTGTGTAATTGTGTATGTATGAATAAAATTAGTGCATGCATAAACTTCGGAGAAATTCAAGTTTCCGCTGCGCGAACGTTTGGCCATTAGCTAGTTTTCATATAAAGCGCTTACATAGAGAGCTGTAGATTTTTACATATGTTGTTTTGAATTTGTTTATATTTGTTTAAAAAACAGATTAAGAAAAAAATTAAGGGTTTTAAAGATAAAAATATAAACGTAAAATACTCTTATTAGGTCTTAGTTCTTAAAGTATGCACTTTGGGGTCTAGATTTCCACGTTTATACAAACCTTGTAAGTGTCTGCAACATGTTGCCAAGTATCAATGATGTTCCGTTAGTAATTAAAGAGTTGTAGGGCAATTTACCATGAATAGATCACTGTTTACAAAGCAGTCAAATATCACGACGTTCTAAAGGAATTGCATGGTAAAATGTATGCCAATAATTACTGTATTCATTGAACTATGCACATGCAAAATTTCATGTCATTAAATTCAGTAATTAAAGAAAAACAATTAAAATACTGACGAAGCTTGAAAACCTACATAACCCGACCAAGTTCGGATGGCTACAAAAAAGTGTGTTATCACCTATACCGGGTTCAATACCAGTATTATACTGTAAATTTTGGGATGTTACCTAAATATATTGCACGGCCGCTTTTTTGTAGCCATCCGAACTTGGTCGGGTTATGTAGGTTTTCAAGCTTCGTCAGTATTTTAATTGTTTTTCTTTAATTACTGAATTTAATGACATGAAATTTTGCATGTGCATAGTTCAATGAATACACTAATTATTGGCATACATTTTACCATGCAATTCCTTTAGAACGTCGTGATATTTGACTGCTTTGTAAACAGTGATCTATTCATGGTAAATTGCCCTACAACTCTTTAATTACTAACGGAACATCATTGATACTTGGCAACATGTTGCAGTCACTTACAAGGTTTGTATAAACGTGGAAATCTAGACCCCAAAGTGCATACTTTAAGAACTAAGACCTAATAAGAGTATTTTACGTTTATATTTTTATCTTTAAAACCCTTAATTTTTTTCTTAATCTGTTTTTTAAACAAATATAAACAAATTCAAAACAACATATGTAAAAATCTACAGCTCTCTATGTAAGCGCTTTATATGAAAACTAGCTAATGGCCAAACGTTCGCGCAGCGGAAACTTGAATTTCTCCGAAGTTTATGCATGCACTAATTTTATTCATACATACACAATTACACACAAATACACACTAATTTATGGACACATCTCTTTTCTTCTAAAGTCGATGGATTAAAAAAAGTTTCGCCAGGACAACGTTCGCCCAGCGGAATCAGTTTTTGGTGAATTTCTCCACAATGGCTGCATGCACAATTTTTTTTTTACCATACACAATTACACGACGTCATACACTAAATATCTGCATACTTAAAATCTTTAAATTCAACAACATTCCGCTGGGCATACGCACACAGAAAAACGCCAACAAACAATGCACTGAACTAAATGAACGAATTAAAAGAACTGTTTGAATGCTGCTAACGTTATCTGAATGTGTTCTAGATAATTCTCGCTGGTTTGAGAATTCGTTGCATTTTTACTGAAGAAAATCTAAGTTTTAGTTTTAATGTTATGAAATTTCTCGTTATTAGGATTTTGTTTACGTATGCTGGATCTTTTGAATTAATTTAATGCATTATATTTCAATTGATTCAAGTTATAAAAGTAATTACGCTTTCGATAACAATTTTACTTGCTTGGTACGCGTTAAGGATTTTAGCAAAAAGTAACTTTATGCTATATATTCAAAACTTAGGTTATTTTTTTGTGAAAATCAATATACTAACTTCAATTAATGCTTTTTTTTACTGAAATGGGATTTAAAACTTAATTATTCCTGTACATTTACATGCCTAATCTGATACAAATATACTTGAAAATAACTCAAAGCCTTATTATGACTGATGTAGATGGTGAAACAAAATGACATAAAAATCTAATAAGAGATAGATCTAGTAATAATAGATAATAGTGAGATAGATCTAGATAATAGTAATAATAAAGGGCAGGTCCATATTTATATTACTTGCCCGATCATGGTATTTCCTTGCTATTTATATTACTCCCAGGCACAGATATAGATCTACATAGATAACGCAAATGCATGTACTTCGCGTGTCCGAACCCCGACCAAGCGTCAAGGTTGGTAGCCGCTAACTTCAGTCCACGCGCGTCTTTTGTTAGAGAAAATCATAGCGGACGGCCGTTTGAATCGTACTGGGCGGATGGGCATCGGCGGCATCGGTGTCTTTGAATCGGTTTGGATTTCCCGTCACTAAATTTCGGCTGTGACGTCACAGGTATTAAAAAGTCGGCACGCTTGGTTTCAATACAAATCGTGATACTTGCGTTATCTATGTAGATCTATATCTGTGCTCCCAGGTCAATAGGTAAAGTAAAGCGATTTACCTCTTCGCCGACATAAATGCATAAGTATTCCTTGAGTTACTTGAGAGTCACTTAGAGAGATTCTTATTGCCTTTCACGTCGATAGTTAGCTAAAAGGTTTTGCCCACAATAGGCTTGCCAGGCCTAACTACAACATTATCCTCTTCAAAAACAAGATATTGTATAGAAAGTACTTTGTGACCATTTACTCGAGAAATGGTTGAAAGGAGTAATGTTTATTTCATGGAAGAGGTTTAGAGAGTTGTTTTATTTTGAGTGAATAATGCTAGTGAATAGTGTATAGTATAGTTTTTACATCGTAAAAGCGACTATGGTTTTAAAGTATGTTTAGAAAAATAGAGCAATCCTTATACCATAGTTTTTACATAATAAAATTGACATTGTTTTAAAAAATCGATGTAATAGACATCCTCATAGTCAACATTTCAAACGACGCCAACGCACGTGTAATGCCATTAGCACAGCCTGCTCCTCCTTACATTTAGATTCAACTACCACGTAGTTATCAACATAGAAACGAAATAATATAATTTGACGTTTATATGTTGATATCTACGTCATGTTCGATCTAAATGTCAAGAGTGGCAAAGCATTATAAGAGGGCTGGTGTTGCAGTTCATAGACTGCGGTAAATATTTACTATCAAACAGGCTCTACGCTTGTTTTCGACATTTTACAAAAATATTTTTTTCAGTTTTACTTCAGAATATATAGATTGCATTACAATATCATTTTTAATGACATTCGTGTATTTGAAGGCTGTCTGCCGTCGCAATGGGCAACCTAACATTGTATTTTGTGAAAAAAATTAATGGAAATTTACTGTTACGTGAAATCCACATTTCATAGTCAACATAAAACATGTTGTTGTACAAAATGTCTATATGTTCGAGTCCGTTTAAAAAGATTGCACATTTTAAATTAAGATGAAGAGCGTGTATTCCTTCTCAATATTTAACTGTCAATTTTTGTAGTTTTTTGGGAATATTTCGTAGAAACTGAATGAAAGTATGATTTTATTGAACTAACTTTTTAGAATGTGGGCTTTAAAAGGTAAATATGACAATTTCATTTAATAACTAAAGCATACTTTTCTATTTCATTAGTTGAAAGAGTATTAACTGTTAAGTAAATAAATTACAAAATTATGCTGTATTTACGAATGAAATTGTTATATTTACCTTTCAAAACTTGCATTCTAAAAAGTTAGTTGAATAAAATCATACTTTCATTCAGTTTTTACGAAATATTCCCAAAACACTACAAAAATTGACAGTTACATATTGAGAAGGAAATACGCTCTGAATATTACAGACATCAAACTCTTAAAGTAATAGAGATCAATACTATAAAAAGGTATTTTAATGGTTAAATCATATTAACGTAATACCCAGCGAAACTGCTGAATCTTTCCTGCTCAATATCATAGAGCACAAGGCCACAAGCCCGCCGGTCCACGGAAATGGTGCGACCGGCACCGGAAACGGGCTGTGTATTTGTGGCGACATCTATGCGCCTGCGCCACATCCGGTCGCAGTAATTTGTTTACCAGATGTTACGTTTATTAATTGCGTACAAAGTGATATTCCGGTGTTTTGGTCGACTCGTTGAAAAATTATTTTATAGGGGATGAGATTTTTTAGGGTTAAGCTCACGCTACGATGCTAATTTGTCACTATCACGACTTAACGAGTTATCCACTTAAGATAGAAATGTTTTTTATCGTCAACAATATAAGGTAAAATTAACAATTAACACTGAATATGTTCAACTGTTATAGAAGCTTGGACATTAACCCAAACCATGTGTAAGAGGTTAGAAGCTTTCGAAATGTAGGTCTATAGACGAATGCTGAAAATATCATGGACGGATAAAGTTAGAAACGAAACGGTCTTGCACAGAATGGGTAAATGCTTGAATCATTAAGACCATTACAATTAGGAGATTGCAGTATTTGGTACATATAATGCGTAATGACAAATACAACCTGCTGCAACTCATAATTCAGGGGAAGATGCAAGGCCGCAGACCAACCGGACGACGACGCACATCCTGGCTCAAAAACCTTAGAGATTGGTTCGGCCTCAACACAAGAGCAGCCGACTCTAAAGTAAAAATAGCCTTATTGATCGCCGACCTCCGTTAGGAGATGGCATTTGAAGAAGAATGTTCAGCTCACCAGTTATGTATAAGTCCCTGGTAGCCTATACCGTTTGGTTTTATAGATTAAATGTCAAATTTATAAAGAATTATTCAGCTCTTAATTATCTGCAACCTTATTAGGCACTGATAAAATTGAGTCTACGGTATTTAAGAAGAACTATTTTATCAACTAGTTAAATAAACTCACGTAGATGTGCTTCAGTGAGGAATTTTCCGCTTCCGCAACGTTTCACCGCATGTTTTCCGCGAGTGTTTGACTCGCGTGAGCTGGAGTCTGCAGGAATTTCCTTTTAGATACAACAACATTCTTGTGAAATACCACTGTTTTGTTATACTACATTTTCTTTGAGACTTGACGGATTACAGGCGAATTAAAACGAAAATAGGCAGTGTATAATAATAAATTTTATAAAATTTTGTTTTTTGGGATGGAGAAATTAAAAATTAAAATATATTAATCTTCCTATTGCCGTAAAGATGGGTAAGCTCTTATTTTATGCAATTATATTTTTCAGTACCATTATTTGCCACTGCTGAGTTGATTAAATATTTGATATGCTTTAATTAGGAATTAAAAACCCTATGGTTTCTATCTCTACTATACTATTAAAACTGCATTTATTTTTCTGCATAACAAATTGAATCTGTTATCCCTGGAAAAAATAACGACTATAATCGCGTTTTTCTCGAAACATGTGCTTTATTGCTTTATGAAATTTAGGGCACAATAATGTTTATATTTTTAAGTTAACTCAGACGAGTAAAAGATTATGTAGAAACTAAATTTATAAATTCGGATTTCGTGGTGTGTGATAATTCTTAGAAAAATAATAATTTTAATCCAAATTTGACTTAATTTTGCTTCAGATGTACGAAAATGCCCAATGACATCTGTATACAACCAGTGACATGTGAATCAAGTCGTGTACAAATCGATTCGTCCATCGCCTCGTTTCTCTCAGATAGTGATGGACACATTCGATTGAGTCCGAATGATCGCTTGTAGTCGATACGTATGACAATAGTTTGATTATTTCAATCGATTGTACACTGCATAGGAGTAGAAAACTGCATTCATTTGTGGAGAATCGGGTTACTGTACGTATATAGGTCATTCTTGAACACATTCCTACTTGCCAATAATACTGTTTGGTTTTAAAAAGATATATTACAGAAACGTCGAACTACTATCAGATAATTAAATGTTTGTATTGTATTTTTTTATGATATAAATTTAAAAAATAATGACATTACAAAAACGGTGATAAGACTAAAGGCCACAGACTACACGCCTTCAGACGGTTGGGTAATACCTACCACTTTGAATCTCTGCATAGTAGTTATCTGCATTGTAATATAACTACGTTGACTGTCAGACAAAGCCTCAGGAATTAAGTCCGCCTTGTACATACTTTTGTACTAAAGTTAAATAAATAAATAATAAATGCAGTGACGTCAAGTTATGTTCAAAATTAATGATAAGTTAAAACAATACCTCCATCCCCTAAAAAACAAATTAAATCAAATAAAAAACTTGTGTCTCCTATGATGTCTATTTTCGCTTAAATACTATGTAGTTTTGACATTTCGCTATTCAAAAACGCTTAAATATAGAATGTGATAGGAAAAGTTCTCGTTGCTGCAAATGCGACGCGTAGATGGTAACCCCAGCAACCAGAATTGGCTCAAAGAGAACTTATTTGCGTACGTCTTTGTCCTAAATTTCGTGGATACAGAAATCAGACTGAGATACATTCATGATACAGTTTACAGAGCATGGTCTATACGCGTCTGTAAATACAAAGTAGGTACGTTGTATCAGCCCGAATTTTCATGAAGAAAAATAGGACTTAGAATGTATTTTACACTTAATGCAATAGTAAAATTGTAATAACTGACTTTTGTATCGCATTTCGTGCGTTTGTCATATGTTTAAGTAAAATCAAATATATTGGCGGGTCGTAAAATGCACTGTCACGTGTCACTCGTGTAGGGTCCACGCTTTACGTATATCTCGCTGTCGCTCTCGCGGACCACCAAGAAGTTTGCCGTTTGGTACATGAAAATTCATAAATCGTTCAGTGGTTGACCAAACGTACGCATGTGAATTTTCATTCAAATGACAAGTGCGACTGACATTCGGCGGACTGACGATCGGTCGAGTTCTGAAACCAGCCTACTAAATATATTTTGTAACTGTTTTCAGTACTTGACCGTTGACGTACGCATGTGATATATAATAGTATATTTTGCATGATTCCACGAATAATAAACTTCCCACAATAAACTTCCAAATTCAATTCTGGCAACCTGCACTATATGTATATTTAAGAGTAAAGTAAAAGCATTATTGTCATCTAAAGGGTACTACTCTGTCCAAGAATATCTGTCCGACAAATCATTATCTAATCTGTAATTTACTTTTAAATTTCAAAATGACTAACTAATTTGTGACATATTACATAAATATAATTATGATTATTCTAATTTATCCTTTTGACATTGCATGTAATTTAAGTAAATATAATTGTATAATTTTATTATTGATAGCATACAATTTTGCATGCTATGTAGCTGATTATGGTGATACCAAATGTAATAATATTGTAACATCCCTTGTACCCATATTTCGCAAAATAAATGATTGATTTAGTCAGAATGTAATCTACCTTCAGTTAACCGACTCCATTATGCATCGGACAACGCGCTAAGTCGCCTGTCATACGGCGTATTGCAGTTTGAATTCAAATCTGATTACAAACGTTGTTGCTATTAGACTCAGTAACTATGGTTGGTTTCAGTGCTCGACGAACCGTCGTCGGTGCGTACGTCAGTGCTTGTAATATAGTTGAAAATACATAAATCGTTCAGTGCTTGACCGAACATACGCATGTAAATTTTTATACAAATGACTTCTTCTTCGTCGTGTCGATGGCTGAGACAAATTTTATTTTGACTTGCCATCGTGGTAAAAGGATTAGAATTCGCTTCGGAGAACTCGCGAATTGCCCAGGGTGCGCGCGACGTAATGAATCGTTGTGTACGTCACTCGGGGAGGCTCCTTTAGTATTGAAACCGGCCTCACTAAATGTATTCTGTAACTGAATACGCATTCTAATTATACGCATTCTAATTATACACATTTTACTACATCTTATTTAAATATTTATGGTCTAGCGTATTTTGTAAAACGCAGTTCGAATCAATGAGTTTAACTGTAAATTTAAAACATCTGGATTCAAAAAAGAATAAATTGAAAGTTATGATTAGTTTATAACCTTCTGTAAACAATGTAATGTGATTTTCCTTCAGCAGATGGATTCCATTATGCATCGGACAACGCGTTAAGCCGACTGTCATACGGCGTATTGCAGTTAGGATTAGTACCTGATTACAACCGAGTAGCTACATGATTGCTAGTGTTTCGGAATGCCGTTATTATAGAGCATGTATGCATATGAAATAATGAAGAATTGGAACGAGAAGTTAAGACGCGAATTAGACCCGTTGTCTAATGTTTGAAAAATGTTCTCAAATCGCGAAAGTTTAAAAACATAAAAAGTTAAGAGTTAAAAAATATATTATTATTTATTAAGGTGTTTCTTAAGTTATTTATTCTTAAGGTGATAAACTTTTGATTCAGATTCAGATTTGAACCTGCGACCTTTAGCACACCGGCCAGTCGCTTTAAACAACCAGCTACGGTCGCCTCTTGCCAGGACCCTTAATTTTTCAACTGTATGTTACGTGATTTCGTGACGTCACGTTTATCCATTTGTACCCATCTTAAGTAGGATACAAACCAACATGGCGAAGTTTCAATCAGCACAAATGTTGTAATGAATGAACGCATACGTTATTTCAACTTCTAATTGTTTATTTTTATAGCATTTAGTTGTTTGATTAACTATTTGGCAAGTAAAACAATTGAACTGACTTAAAAAACACCTAAAAATTGATGGGCTTGCTTTCTGTTATTTTTAAAATGTAAATATCTATAACATAGACATGGACAGTGGATTCATCAATATGTTGGCAGTTTTGAACCTTGTAATCTATGAAATAAGATCCAAAACTGTAAACACGTTTCATTATAAAATTTTCTATATTACTATTTATGTACCATTCTACAAAAAGTTTTTAACACACCTGACATTTAACTTGAATATGTCTGACCTTACAAATAAAACGAAAACGCCCACTTAAAACATATCGCCCACGTTACACTCAAAACGATAACTGTCTTGTGGTCTCAGACAATTTGAACATATATTAAAATTGAATAACGTAACATAACCTAACGTCACGCATATATTACCTTGAAGGGTATGGCAGCCGTGTACAACACCCACATTTCATCTGTTATGTTTAGGTCCCATGGGTCCACCAGGCACAGTGCCATCTCCATGCTTCAGCCTCTAGCCCCGACATTTCATGTGCCGTACCGGGCAACACTATTAGTGCCGGTCGCTCATACGTCATTGATATTCAAATATTAGGACGTTCACACGGTTATGAGAATGACACCTATTACGTTTTAACGCAACATTGATATTTGTTCAGTGATTAAAAGGCATCTGCTTGACATTTATTTCCACCGAATAAGGTTATGAGTCCCAATTTCACAGGTGTTAGATAGATCTTATTGGCAGGATAAGTATATAACACACATAAATGAAAGTGTCAGCTGTGTTTTTTTTTTTGTGTCACTAATAAATTTGGTCAGATGATATTTTATGGGTCTAAGCTCTAAGTTTTGCAGAAACATGCAAAATATTTCATCAAAATAAAAATAATCCTTGCTTTCTTTCTCCAGGTCGTTCATGAGAGCTCTGCCACCATATACATAATATATCGCCCAGACAAAGCAATATATTTAAATAGTTTGAATACAAATGAATCTTCGATACAAGTTTGAATGATATTACACATTGAGTAGTTCAGTCGATAAATCATACAAATAGGGTTTAGGGATAACTTTAAACAGCTCTGCTGATATCGATTCGGTTATTCTATTGTATCTAGAGAGTCTGTCACAAAGATATTTTAAAGATGGAATGTCACTTTTTTTTTTTTTTTAAAACGACGCCCGCACTAGGAATAACTCCTGTGTCGCGGGGGTGTTCACAAAACTTACATTTCACACACACAAAGCACACCCAGAGTCAGAACAAATCTTTGCGAATCACACAAAGATTTGTCCCATGTGGGGATCGAACCCACATTACCAGCGTAGTTGAAAGCGGCGAGGCGACCGCTTTAACCACTACGCCAATCGTGCACTCAACTTGCCATAAAACACTGATGTGATTGAGCTTGTTAACAAAAACAGCACTGGCTTCCTTAATTTTAAAACGTTGTTCCAAAAAAACATAGTTTGGCAGGCAATAGTAGGTAGGACGCTAAAGATAATTAAACCATCTTTCAAATTAACTAAGTAAAAAGTTTGAACAAAATTTGTTAATATTACTGTCACTAACTAAAAAATACTAGTACTACAATGCTACTTACACCGAAATGGCCAATACTTACGCCAAAAAGCAAGACTATCATCTTGCTTTTTGGCGACATTCCATAAAAGGAATGGAATTTACAGCATTAGCTCGAATATTAAGAAGCTGGCGGCATATGAACCACATAATTAAAAATATAATATTTGCAGAAAGTATTGCTATCATTCTACGCCCTCATCATTCTTTTGTTTCAGACTTGAATCGTTGCCTGATTTTTTGACTCTCTGTGACAGTTACAGTTGACGCCTACAGTTAACTTCTATTTTATAAAAAAAAAACCGATCGCTCTAGAGCTATTATTTTTATTTATTTGGAACAACAAACAATTACACAATAAATGATACATAACATTTAGAGTACTTAAAAGAATGACAATTGTGTAATCAAGAACGTTTCGCAAAATACATTGAAACCATTATGAAAATAGTCGTACATGCTGTTATAGTAACACGACTATATTAATAACACTAAAAATTATTATTATTAATAGGAACAATTTTGTACAGAGAACATACAAAAGTTCAAAATATATTATATATTATCCTGGAAGAATTAGAAGAATACGTTTGTATAGTATATTTCTAGCTTCAGTCCATATCCACTTTTCATTGATCTAAATCCAATTCAATAATTTGCTCACGTCTCGATTCCATTACAATTGTATCGGATTCTAACAGAAACTTGTACTGACAACTTGAACTTCTCAAATTTTGATCCAGTTATCATGACGGATATATTATAATTGTATTGCAAATCTATTTGCTGGACTTTCAAATAACTTGGCATTTTGGTAACTGAGTTGTTATTTTTAACCGACTTCAAAAAAAGGAGGAGGTTCTCAATTCGGTTGTATGTTTTTTTTTTTTTTTTTTTTTTTTTTATGTTTGTACGTCGATTACTCGAAGACGCCTGGACCGATTTGAAGAATTCTTTTTTTGTTTGATAGGATATACTTGTCATGTGGTCCCATTTTTTTTAAGTCACGTTCTGATGATGGGATCTTAGAGAAATCGAGGGCAACCCTGAAATTTAAAAGGCTTCTATATTGTTTTTTGTATAATATCTAAAACTACTCGGATATTTGCATCTAGTACTCAGCATTTAATGTTGCTGAGCTGATGCTGGAAGGTACAACTCCTCAACGGTTAGGAGTACGGGGATAATTCTTTAAATATAGGCTCCTTGAGGCCGTTTACTGTATTCTTTCAAGTTATACACAGATGAGGCGAGACGTTGAATATTACTTATGTATATTCATAATATGAGGTCATGATTTGATGATGGGATCCTAGAGAAATCATGGGTAACCCTCAAATTTCAAAGGCTTCTATTTTGTTTTTCGTATATTACCTAAAACTACTTGAATATTTGCATTTTAATTTGCTGAGCTGATGCTGGAAGGCACAACTCCTCAACGGTTAGGAGTACGGGGATTATTATTAATAAGTTTTCCGTCTCAAGTAACCGTCGTCTCCTCATTCGAGAAACATTCTTGCTCGGCCCATCACTTAAAATCGTAAAATAAAATAATTTTTAACAATAAAAAAACCGACTTAAAAAAGTAGGTAAACTAAAAAGCAAAAAATAAAATTACTTCGCACAAAATAATACGTTTTTTCATTTAGTTAAATAGAAATTATTTTATAATTCTGAAGTCGGTGCCAAGTAAACTATAACTCTGTATAGATAATATCAATCTTTCTAACAACTATTTTCTGACTGAATATTAGGTCTTAATTATCCGATTTACTTGGCACCGACTTCAGAATTATAAAATAATTTATATTTAACTAAATGAAAAAACGTATTATTTTGTGCGAAGTAATTTTATTTTTTGCTTTTTAGTTTACCTACTTTTTGAAGTCGGTTTTTTTTTTTTGTTAAAAATTATGTTGGAAACTATTGATTTTGTAGTTAAGAATTAGTTTTAGTCAGAGATTATATCATGAATTCTCAAATGCTATCCAGTATTGACAGATCGGCAGAGAGAAATCCTAATTTTGAATGGCGGCGCTTAAGTGTCGAAAAAGTGTTTGGCTTGACTTTTTGGCTTTTTTGGCTTTTTTTTTACATTAGATAGAACGCCAGAAGCAATTACACTATCCAATGGTCCCAATGACAAGGCCAAATACACACACACATTCACTCACACAAGCACACCCAGTCTTAGAACAAATCTTTGCGAATCACACAAAGATTTGTCCCATGTGGGGATCGAACCTCCACCACCAGTGCCGTGGAGAGCAGCGAGGCGACCGTTTAAACCACTACACCACACGTGCAGACAAAAACTGAGTAGTATCCGTCAAGCACTCATCCCTGACTTTTATAGTTAACGAGCTGACCCGACAGACATTGTCCTTTCTTAACTATGCATACATTCTCTGTGACGATATTTGCAGCACGCATTGTAAAATAAATAAAATAAAAATAGCCTTTATTATTTTACTACAATATAAGACTATACACTAATTAACTTATACAAGAAACTTTACAATACAATATAAACAAAAGACATTATATTAGTTAAGTATTCGAAAGTAAATTTGTAGTCGCCTCAGCGGCGTAGGCCTCTCCTAAACCTCTTCACTCATCTCTACCTTTCGCATCCAATTAGATCCACATCTGTTGTTAAAGATATCTCTCCATCTTTTCCTTGGTCTTCCTTTGTTCCTTTTTTGTCTCTGCAGCACGCACTATGTCAATGTTATGTCAAACTCCATAAAGGTATATTCAAAAAGTTCACATTGTCTAAAATTACTAAAATGGGTATTAAAAATTTGGGGTTGGTGATGTAAATGACCAATAGGAGGAGAAATATACAAATATGCCTCATTTTATTGGTCAGCTGTCATATTGAACTTAAAGAATGGTGGCGGCAACTATCGTATGACTCAAGAACAATGATTTGTACATTTTGATACTTTGGTTAAATAGATATTAGCCTTGGCATTTTTTTTAATAGTATTATTAATATGACTACTTTTATAGTATGTAGTGAACGGGTGTTATCTATCCAATATATCTGATTGTAAGTAGCAAAACCCTTCAACAACACATTTTGTAATTGTCCTTTCTTTCCTAAGGTAAATTAATTACATGTTGATTAATCTATTAACAGTACCTATCCTTACATTATCATAAATACTCCGCTTCAGATTTTATTATTGAGTGTAAATAAAACTTTTCTTTATAAACATCTGCCGATTCAAGTCAGCTACTGAAAATATCCTGAAACAAAAATCTAATAACACTCGAAAACCAGTCTGCATTCGCGACCGCGTGCCGTTTCAAAATAATATTATTTTGTGCTTCTTCTGTAAAATGCCACAAGTAGGACGATCTCAAAATGTAATATTGTCCTAATATACTATCGTGCTTACTTGCTGCGTACATATACGTATATGTGAGACAAAACTAAATTTTAGAACATTATCTCACCTTTAACTTGTCCCTTAATAGTACTTAGATTTCTCAATCACGTTGAAGTCAGCTACTAGTTTAACGGATTTAGCTGAATATCAGTATTTTACGTAGATCATAATTATTGTTATGGTGAATGTAATTTAATTATAATTCAATTCAATTTAATTTAATAATATTATTTTATAATTATATTCAGAAATATCATTCTTTATGTGAACAAAGTGTACATTTTGTGTACTCATTATCAGTGCAAATATAGCTTTGGTCTCTGCGTAAGATCGGCTCAT
The DNA here is from genome assembly GCA_905147285.1 of Hypena proboscidalis. Taxonomy (NCBI): domain Eukaryota; kingdom Metazoa; phylum Arthropoda; class Insecta; order Lepidoptera; family Erebidae; genus Hypena; species Hypena proboscidalis. The sequence goes on from LR990147.1 coordinate 9,289,372, forward strand.
TATTTGATGGATTGAATTTAAATGCAAGTATGTTAATTATTTTTCTTTTACTATGTGATACTTTTTGTAAAGGCACAGCCTCTAAAAACATCAACATCAGGATATACCTACATTCAGACTAAGATCGTTTGTATTTATTGTTGTAATATTTTATGCCAAATAAAGACTTTGAAAAATCAAAATCAATATCAGTATTTAACGTGGAGCGAATGCCATCAGACCGCTCCATCACAGCCAAGTAGGTACGGTGTAAAACGTATAGTTTTACATTTTAGAGTCTTTGATAGACTAGCCAGTCAGTCATTATCTGTTTTTGCCGACTTTGGTCGTATGATCTTACCATCAACATGATCTTTAGATACATATCTTGAATAAAAACTTTATATTTTAACGATTAATCCGCGGTAGATTACCTAATACAACGAATAATTAATTCGCGTAGGTATTTCAGCAAACTATAAAAAAAACATAATATATACAATCACTTATTTTATAGATGTAGGTAAAATCATAAAGGGTTCATGCTTTACGTATATCTCGCTCTCGCTCTCGAGTACCGCCAAGAAGTTTGACGTTTGGTATACCTACCATAAAGTAAAAAACAAAATTCACCTAAGCTAAAAGCTAGAAGCAATATAAATAAAACCTTCTATTTCTGCTCACTACTTAACAATCAGCTCTCGTGAAAACTATATTTACGTTACTAGAGAAGACATTACATTAGCGAATTGTACGTGCGGCGGTAAAATGAAGACGTATGGGGATTTTACGTTTGCATAACAAATACTATGGGTTTGCTTGTAATTAAGACTAATTGCTGGATCTTTCCAGATTGTGAGAAGAACGAGCAAGGAATTCTAATTGGCTCTGTACTAGAGCCGGTGAGATTTGGATTGGAGATAGATTGTACATGTTGATTGTTGGGTTTCGTAAGTCTAGCTGAAATTAGACGAACTAAAGAAAATAGGCTATTTTATCAAGAAGGATGTAGCATAAGTGTACAGCACCCACGATTTATCTGTTATGTTCGGGTTCGATGAGCTAGGGATGAGCCTATCGCCCGCCATTGGGCACTTTTCGAACTCCGTGATGCTTTTAAAAATCCTGACGGAAAAACTATAAATAACAGTTATGCTTGACCTGGTATTCTAACCGAGACCTTGCGGTGGGAGGTCACATAAGTAACCACTAGACAAAAATATATATTTCGGTTATTCTTTTAGATTTTGTTATTACTTCCAATACTATTTTAAATAAAATAAAAATAAATAAAAATTCTTTATTTGCAAGAACATTGTAGTATAGGTGGTACAAAGTCAGATAGGTACAGAATGTTCTGCCTGAATAGGGCATGCAAACAGTTATTCTTAGTATAAAAGAGAAAAAATAATAATAATTGAGATATAAGAACATTTTTGGCAATTACACAAAATAAAAGTTAACTTCTCCTGTTCATGTTTAAATAGTCAGCCACAGAGTAGAAGCTTTGCTCTAAAAGCCATTTTTTTAAGCAAGTTACAAATTTGTTATAAGGCAATGATTTTATGTCATTAGGTATGGTGTTGTAGATATGCCCACACATCGCATAACAATTCTTTTTGAATAAAGTAGTTCGAGGTCTTTTATGCAATACAATTCTGTCTGGATCACGAGTGTTTCGCGAATAAAAGTCTTTTGCCATTGTAAACAGATGTTTATTATGTCTAACAAATTTTGCTACTTCAAATATGTACATGCAGGGCAGAGTGAGCAATTTGAGCTTTTTGAACAGAGGTCTGCACGATACCCAAGGCGCTACTCCGCAGATCGCTCGTATGCACTTTTTTTGCGCAATGAAAGCCCTGCCAACGTCCGTCGAGTTGCCCCACAAAATAATGCCGTAATTTAGTATCGATGCCACATAACCATGGTATGCACTAAGTATAGTTTTTTGGTTAGATATTCGCCTCAATTTGGCCAAAACATATACAAATCTGTTGACTCGGTTACATACTTTCTCAACTTGTAATTTCCAGTTCATGAATTTATCTACGAATATGCCTAGGAAAGTTGTGTGACTAACTTCCTCTAATTTGATATCATTAATCTTAATATTAAGTTCTGTACTCTTGCTACCATACGTTTTGAATTGGACATATTTGGTTTTCATAAGATTAACATTAAGGTTATTTTTATCTAGCCATTTTAAAATTGATTTAATTGATTTATTTATATTAAGATTGTGTAGACTTGTAACTGATTTGATGTCAATGTTCTGAATATGAATGTCATTGTTAGAATTCTTGTGTATGTCAATATTAGAATTATTAATGTCAATGTTAGGATTATGAATGTCAATACCAGAATAGTAAATGTCACTATTGCAAATATGAATGTCATTATTAGAATTATTGCATATATAATTTACATAGGGTTTTGCGTTAAGAGGGATAATTAAGAGATCATCATAATTCAATTCATATAAAAAAAAAACATGATATCGATCAACTAGTCAAAACAAGGGCTTTTTTAAAATATTATAATAACAATCCATTATCGCCTATGAGTTACGATAAAGGTCCTGGTATGTATACTATTTTTTTTACACTAATCAAAAGTGTAAAAAAAATATTAAATAAATATTCATGGCCACTAAGCAGATTGTATGTATGTCTGAGAAAAAGTAAAGTTAGGTACTACTTAATTATAGATTCCATTCCTCATTTTCTAGAGGAAACCGTATCTCTTCAGAGCATCGAATCATGCCGAACATCCCTCCCTCCTGTTTAACGACCCTGGCTCACCACACAATGAGTCAGCACTCACTCAATCAGTCTTACTTATGTAAACGTACAAACATCGACTATGAACTAGAGATGTGCCGAATATTCGGCAAATAGCACCGACTACTTTACTATAAATATAATATAGTAGAAGAAGTGCTACGTAACTTGTGCCGCTTCGGAATATACCTACTGCATGTGGTGGTGTGTTTAACAATACATAATAAAACGTTATTATGTTAGATTTTAATTGGGCTTTTAAAAAAATATTTAAAAAAATAAAATAATATTTCTTAAACTAAATTAGAGAAATACCTAAATAGAAAAGAAAATGTGAAAAATAATAATTATAATTTAGGCGTCAAAACACCTCCGCATCTCTGTCAGCCGCAGGTAACGTGCCCAGAAGGCTAGCGGCATTGCCTCGTTATAAAGCTGGGTACAGATTGGTGCAATGCAACATGTAATGTAATATTCTGCGTTACATTGTATGTTCCCTGCTGCATTGGACGTGTGGCGCGCGCGGTACGCGCATTGTCTACGAATCATTCGAGAACATCTGTTCCCGCATTTCGATACAAACACTAGCCCTCGTCACACGTGTTCTTTTCTTTGCCTGCATCAAGGCGATATACTTACGAATCATGGAGTCTGAAGACAGCCTTCTTGCTCTGACGATTATCAGTGCTTCATTGTTAATCATTCATCAATTTAAAAAAAAAAACCACCCTCCACGCACCCTCTTTCACCGCCATGATCGTTGCGCATGCAAACGAAACGATCGACCGTCCACGGCTGCGCCCTGCGCACACAGCGCGCCCCTTTGTGTTCGTACCAAAAACCGACAAATCTCGGATCGAGCCGCGCACGAGTTGTAACGCTCGGAGCGTGCGCGACATGTTGCATTACATGTTGCATTGCACCAATCTGTACCCAGCTTTAGGTAGCAAGGTAGAAGCCAGCCTTCGTGAAGAGACATCTAATTATTTGGTTAAATGTGCAATAAGTTAACGAACGCGAGGACCACACGGTCCCAGCGTCTCGACCCCAAATTCATAATTCCATAATTCATAAATTCATAAATCCATATTCCATAATCTAAATTCATAATGCTCAAATACATAATTCCCTATGGAATTATTGTATTTGCGCCGCTTGAGAGTCTCCTCTAGTCATGGTTAGTATACATTTCCAACAGTATTTTCTAAATGCGTGTAAAATACCTCATGATCAGTAACGCCGAATAGTCGTCCACTTTTGTAGTTTCCGACTAGTCGTCCAAACCCATCTCTACTATTAACTTTATGTTCGTTTTATTTGTTTCCCATCCATTGCGGCGTATCTACCAGTGGACAACGATTTATGGTGAATAAAATGTGATATGTAGATGTGATATCCTTATCGCGACTGTTTTTGTGAAGGCATCATTATATTGTTATGGGTTTTCGAAGGTAGCGTTTGCCATGATTGGGGTAGCGTTTTATGGTGTACTACTAAATTACGTCAAACCTAATCGGTAAATATACTAGTCAGTTGGATTTTTAACTTACGTACTATAACATGGTGGAAGTATTTGCCCATTTGAATGAATTAATCGATATTATCGATATATATACAAACGATATTAAATATTTTTTTGTTTTTGCCGTAAAATGCCGCTTTTTGATTTTAAATCTTTGACGTCATAATTCTATTTAAATGTTTCACTTTGAAGAAGTATAGTTTTGACCATTAAATTAAAATTTAAATTAGATGCTGAAAAATTATTCTAATTCCGACAGGAAAGTTACGTATCTCAAAAAGCTGCTTATAATGGGTATTAAAAATGGGATACTTTTAGTGATCATCCTTACTGACTATCACATGAAAAAAATGCTCTAAATCAGTGCAGGCGCAGCATCTATAGCTCACATTTAACTTAAACATAACAGGTGGAATATTTATGTTCTACACCTCTGTTACATCTTTTTGGGTCGTATAATGTTATAAGTAAATATTGGCGATCTCTTTTTATGACACACATGCATGATGCTTCTGCCAGCATCATGTGTAATCATCCAACAGTTGTAAGCGATATCACATAACAAATCTTTGATTTTTGTAGCTTTTTCTACCAGAATATGCATGTATTGTACGTATAATCTTTTCTCGTAAGTAATTCTATATATTGCTTAAAACTGCATTAAAATCCGTAGCGTAATTTTAAAAATTTAACCGCACAAACAACTGCATCTGAATGAATATTTGAAGCAATTCCTAAGTATGATAGCCAGTATGGATGGCAATCATATATCAGATTATTGAAACATATGTTTGTCTATTGTTTGTGATATTTATCTCAGCTGCCGGACGTGGGGTAATCTTTTTTGGCTGTTGCAACTTCTCTGCTAATCAAAAACACTACAATTTTGAATCGCGTTTTAGTGGCAAAAGTCTTTAAAGGTCAATAAAATCCAAAGTTACACTACATCCTTACTGTCAAAACCTATCTTCAACACATTGTCCATTCTATTTTATCGCAAACACATTTAATGCACATTAATTTATGCTTTACTTCATAAAACTTGCGCACGATCTATTAAAAACTAATAACAACGCAAATGGGATGCAAAATTTAAACGGAAAAATTTGATTATTAATTTTTCAAGCTCATTTTATGGTCCCCACATGACTGCCGCTCATATTAAATTTCTTCGAGAATAATAAAGCAACGAACACTAAAAATGTTGTACACAATTACTCGGCAAGCAGGCGAGATTGAAAAGTTACATAATAATAATCCAAATATCGACGATGGAAAACGTAAATGTTGTAAGCCTCAAAAAATCGAAAATACGTTTTTGACATCATATTTATCGAAAAAAAAACTTTAATTGTTCTGGGTTTCATATTTCTATGCTGAAAAAAAGTCAGTAACACCATACGCATTTTGAAAATTTCTTGGGTATTTTTTGTTGTAACACTACCAAAAACATATATATTTTATTTTTATTTTTTTTACTGTGGCTGACACCATTTTTGCATACAGCAAAAAAAACAATGTTATATTGCACTTTCTCACAATGCAGTGAGCAATGTGAGCAATGATATTTCATACAGGGTAGAAAATAAAACGACATTAAATGAAACCAGCTTCTATTCATTTTCACCAGTATTTTTTTAAATGAAAATGATTTTCTTACGTTTTCCTAACAAATTTAACATTGTAATCATCCAATTTGTTCGGCAGAGTTATTCTTTTCCGTAATTAAAAATTACCCGGTAAAATTAATACTGACCATAATATATATACCTCTAGGCTGTGTTTTTAATAAAAATCGGTATAAATCTAAAGAGTTATAAACATTGTTACATACCAATACGCGCAATGCAGAATTGAATTAGCTTACAACCGACAATTCAACTGAAACATGATTCTATAAAAATACACACAAAGCCTGAACGTAAGCCGTTTAGTATCAAATAAGTATAGTTAAGCTCACACAGGTTTGAATGTAGTGAACTTATATTAACCGTTTAGTAACAACGTGTTACCTCACAAATACGGTCCGTGAACGTGCTCTAGCGATGCAGGCGCGGCTTGTCACTAGTGATGTTACAGCTATGAGTTCCAATTTTACGAATACGAGAAGTCGATTTAATTTTTTGGCGAATCGGAAATATTTTTCACTAAAACAAAACACACAAAGAGCCGTAACTATGTGAGGATGTTTCCTATGCAGGAATTGAACCTCCAAAATATGCGTTTGTACCCGTAGAAGATAGTAAAAAAAACTTACTACCTCACTGTAAACCATAGCTCAAAGGCGATACATTAGATCAAATTGCATGTGAAATTGCAGACAATATTTAATAAATTAATACTCAGTGTGATCACGTTATAATCAGCTAGGATTTTATGTGAACAAATAAAATTATTTCGAATTGAACTGAATCATTTTAGGAAAAAAAAATAGTATTGAAAAGGTATTTAGTATTCAACAATATTCGTTGCATCATTACTTGTCACAACTACGTTTATAAAATTGTTGTGTTTTTCACAATCCACTCTGTTCCAAGTTGAAGTAAAATGTTCCATCGATAAAAATAGAATAAATGATCGCATTGTTAGTGCAAGTTTATACAATATCAACATTTTGGAGACTGAATAAATGGTACTAAGAAACAGTTGAAAAAGATATGGGACTGGCAGGATTTGAAATTTTCTTAGTATAATTTGCTAAGCATAGTTAAATGCTATAAAGGTAACTATGGTAACGAATGCATAGTTATAGTAAATTTATATAGATCATATTTGCTCGATTGAAGAAAATAGTCTAATCTTCTGTATTCTACCTCAAGCTGACCAATATTTCTTATCAATATTTATTAATAATCAATCAATTTAAAAACCAAGATTTCGCATATAAATAATTATGAAGTCATGACAATTTTATTCTCTCATTTTATTAAATTATCAGACACAATACATAAATAAAGTGTTTTTTTTACAAACAATATAATCGATTTATCTTATTTTAGTTTTTTGTTAGGACACTCGGTCTTCACTTACAAGTGTAGCACGTCATTAAGGCACGGCATTACTGTAGAATATTATCCTCCAGAAAATACCTGCAATTCATAAGCGTGAGCTGTCAAAAAGAAAATAAACGAATGGACAAAGTATAGACTTTGCTTAGCTTGCGCGTAGGTCTAACTACTCTCTTACACCAGAAACTTACAGGTAGAGGCCAAAACTGAACTCAAAGATACATAATCTCTCTTGGTTATACGCACAGATATAGATCTACATAGATAACGCAAATGCATGTACTTCGCGTGTCCGAACCCCGACCAAGCGTCAAGGTTGGTCGCTGCTAACTTCGGTCCACGCGCGTCTTTTGTCAGAGAAAATCATAGCGGACGGCTCCAGTTGAACGTACCTACTGGGCGGATAGGCATTGGCGGCATCGGTGTCTTTGAATCGGTTTGGATTTCCCGTCACTAAATTTCGGCTGTGACGTCACAATAGGTATTAAAAAGTCGGCACGCTTGGTTTCAATACAAATCGTGATACTTGCGTTATCTATGTAGATCCGCGTGTAGGTAAGTCTAACTACTCTCTTACAGCCATTAACTTACAGTTATAGGCCAAAAGCGAACTCAAAGATACATAATCTCTCTTGGTTATACGCATCCGAATTTAATCTCCAGCAATTAAACACCAAAGTGGTCGTCAGTCCAGTTCAATTTAGTTAGGATATCGGTTCAGGTTAAACCCATACAGACCGCGAACACATCAAACATTTAAGTGCGTTTGACGAGCCGCAATCTAACTGATGTGTGCGAGCGTTATCTCGAATGACACTCAAATTACTGACAGATAGTGTTTAAGACATAAGAGATGGCGGATTGGAATAAACTTTTAATCTAGTGTAAATAAGATAGATAAGATTATTTATTTGTTCTGAATGTAAATACAGTAAAAGTTCATGTCTAAACTAACAAATAAAAATCGCCGTACATTCTGCCTTGCAGCATAAAAAAAAATACATGCAGATAAATCTGTTCAATAAAATACTAAACATATGCGTTTTAAAACTATAACTCACAATGTTTTTCAGTCCGAATGAGAAAGATAATTTGAGAAATAACAAAAATAGATGCATAATAAACTAAATAAAATAAACGTTATATTCTATACTCAGGCCTCGCAATTTTATAGGCACGTAGAAAACTTATTATTTACTAACTTTGTTCTTGGAAGACATGAATCACTTAGGCTAAACGTAGTTAGTAAGTATGATTCAGGTGGATCCACTTTTTCTAATTGTCTCTTCAGTACTAGTCAATTTTTGAAATCACTTTTGTGACCAAGACCGAGTGATTGAGGGACCAAATGTAATGATGTAATGTTTGCGTTTCGCTTGCGCCTTCGTACGCCTCCTATCCGGTAACAAACCCTCTTCACTATTTACCAGTTTGGTGTTGAGATTTGACACTGAAATTTCAAAGAATATAAATCAATCGCTGCCGCTGAACGCTTTCATCTTGCACGAGCATCCAGCCGCGAGTTTTGTATCGCTATGAATATATCGTAGCCGCGCGGGACTGGTGACTAATTTAGCCACAACATACAATACGGTCGGAACAAACGGAGCGTGTTATAGGCGTATCGGTACCAACGACCAACGCTCGAGTTGGTTATGGGGATGTTGGGCCTAACTTATAGGCGTCAGGCTGGGCTAAGGGCCCATATATTGGAGCTGTGCTTTTAGATATGTGTGTTCAGTTCGAGTTTGTGTTTTGGATATACTGACGCCGATGTTTTGGAAATAAAATTTCGTTTGAAGTGATTTGTAGACGGTACTCTTTATTCTCTTTATCCTCTTCCTAGCTATGTATCCCACATATTAGTGCGTTCTTCCTTTCAGGTCTTTTGCCACCAATTCGTTCTATCTTTGACGCAAGCACTCCTGTTAAATAATGAATTTGAAAGCAATTTCTTTCTCTCTCTCTCTCTCTCAGTCGGTTGGGTGTCGGTTACGCTTTCAAAGTAAAATCTCTGAACTGTTATTGATGAAAATTGGCACGAAGATATTATATAAAGGACTTCCACATAATACAGTCTAATTAGAAGTCATAATTGGGATAAAGGCAGGTGAATGATGAAACACTTACATAATGTGTATTATGAATTTGAGTACTCTCTCACTCTCTTTCTATCTTTCTGTTTGTATGTAACAATGTCACGCATAAACAATTAAACCGATCTTTTATAGTATATGTATTAGTGATGCTTCAAAGCTCCAGGAAGGTAACGGCTACTTTGTATCGATGTGTATGTGATCGGATGCTATTGTAAAACGATTTTCTAACAACTATCCTTACAGTAAGTGCAATTTCCATTAGCAGTTGTCTATAACCCCACGGCCGTCGTAGACCGTAGTAGCTCTCAATATAATTGGTGTTTTGTCACAGAGCGTTCTTCTAATTGTATCTATGTCGTAGCATACCTAGTGATTGTATTGCTTTCTTGTAAATTACGGTATAAATATTTATCTGTAAGGGGTCGTTCAAGTATTACGTGAGTAGAATTTTTGCTAATTATGTTCAAACCGCCAGCGATGCTAGCGAGCGGGTGAAGGAATCTATGGTGCCATTCTCGCTATCCGGCGTGGTGTTGCTTGCGCTTGATACGATAGTTCGCTTGCTAGCTGGCAGGGCGGCACAAAATAGTGAGGTACAGAAGGCGAAGTCATATACGTAACTCAGTTTTAATACCTATGCTCAGCGGGCGCGCTCGGGACTCGGGTCGGTACGCGCGCTAACGAGAGTTGTCTTAAAAATTGTGTCTATGAGATATGTTTATGTTCTATGCTGGGCCGTGTAAATCCACATAGTTCGTAGCCCACATAGAGGAGGTGTGAATTGCGCTTTACGAGTTGTTCGAAAATATGACAATTCTTGCTGGGAAATGGAGTTGGCATTTCATTTGTTCCGCATACAATGCTTAATTTCATCCAATTGGTTAATATCGCTCGGAGGTGGCATAACACTTTTTCTGACCTGGAAAACGAACTGAAGACCTAGCGGTGAGAGAGACCAGAAGGCTGGTTTTTACTTCGCCCAGCGATTAAACATTGCCATTCAACGCTGCCACGGTATCTGCTTTGGACAGCGATGCGGAGGAATTTCATGACGCATAATTTGATTATTTTATTTATTAACCCTGTTTGTTGTATATTGTTTTTATTAGCTTAGTCATTAGTTATTTTTAGTTATATTATTTATCAGCAACAAGTGAGTACAATTTCCATTAGTAGTCTCTATAACTGCGCAGGGTAGAAGGTATAACGTAGTAGCTCTCAGTATAATTGTTGTTTTGTCACAACGCATTCTTCTAATTGGTATCTATGTTGTAGCGTGCCTTGTGATTGTATTGCGGCCTTTTATTTACACTTTTGTAATTACGGTGCGGGTGCATGAAAGGAGCCTCCCCGAGTGACGTACACAACGATTCCGTACGTCCGGCGCACCCTGGGCAATTCGCTAGTTCTCCAAAGCGAATTGGCTAATCCTTTCACCACGATGGCAAGTCAAAATAAAATTTGACTCTGCCATCGACACGACGAAGAAGAATAAGAAGGTGCGGCGTAAGAAAGATAGAAATGGGTTTGTATTACTAAAAAGGGGTATTTATTATATTTAATATTTTTGTGTGCACGTAGTGGTTAAAGCGGTTGCCGTGCCGCGTTCAACTGCGCTGGTGTTGAGGGTTCGATCCCCACACAAGACTAATTTTTGTGTAATCCGTGAAGATTTGTTCTGACTCTGCATGTGCTTTGTGTGTGTGAAATATATTTCTATGAACAATACCTTTTTGCATAATTAAGGTGTATTTTGATATCCACAATTCTTGGTAAACTTTTACACAATTCTAATAACACATGATTTTGGAGTAAGTTTCGTGTAATAAAAACAAACTTGTTAATAAAAAAAAAGAATCATCAAAATCAGTTCATAAACGACGAAGCTAGCCGTGAACAAACATAAAAAAAGCAACATATATACAAATCGAATTGAGAACCTTTTCCTTTTTTTGAAGTCGGTTAAAAAGACTGCAATTGTAATAAAATCAACATAACATAACATCACGCCTATATTACCTAGAAGGTTGTGGCAGAGGTGTGCAACACCCACACTTTACCTATTATGTTTAAGGTCCCATGGGATAGGGGGTGAGCCTATTGCCACCCACCGGGCACAATACCAATTCCGTGCTGCTGACTGCTGCTGTGAATTTCCTGACGAAAACTTCACAAATAACACTTTGCCCGACCCGAAAATCGAACCCGAGACCATCGCAACATTGTGATTACATCAAATTACAAAAATAATAGCTAACAAAGAAAATAAAGAACTATAAAAACGATACTAGACAATAAATTAAACCTAACCAATAAATAACCATTGTCCGTTGATCTAAAGAAATATTTCCTTCATTCAGTAAACAAAAAAAGGCCGAATCAGACATAATTTATATTATTTTATTATCCATCTATTAAATGGTTCGGATCATTAACTCGATATCATAATACGAGCGCCGAGAGTGACAAAAACTATCAATAACTGTCTCAGATATTATTTATCATGGAAGGAACCGCGGCGAGTGTAAGCTAAATTAATCTTTCTGTTTTGGCCAAGTACAAAATTTTTCAAGGTCGAAAATCAGAACACAATTCTTACACGTAGGTAAATCACGTTATTAAACACTTTATCACTTTGTAACTTTAGAACAACTTTATCAATGTTCAAAGATGTTTTCACAACCTAGAATTAACGATAAACGAAGTGTTTTTCGTGAACGATCTAACGAATGTCATATTATTTGAATGAAGTATCAAAATAGTTGCCAGATTGAAAACGAGTCATACAACGTTTAATAATACAATAAATCAGCTTACAAATATTATATTATACAATAAGTACATAATCATAAATACATGGAAATTTTGATGTAAAAGCTTACAAATAGGTTTAGTTCATTAAGTGTTTGGAAGAAAGAATCGTAATACATAATGATGTGGTTCGAGTTTCATACATGTGTAAGTGTTTTTAGGGACGTTTTGCATCGAAAAGTAGAAGCATAAGTATGCCGCCACATATTGGGTTTTAATTGATATAAAATGATAAAGTTTTTTTTTTTCATTTCTAGATAAATAAGGTCATAAAAAGACATGTTATTAAGGTAGTTTTACATTTAGGGTTTAATGCAAGCCACTTAACATTGAAATGAAACTTGCGGGCGGAACAGCTCGCACCGGCCGCGCCATTCTTCCATTGAAGTTGTAATGTCTGCCAGTTGCCAGAAGACAAGAAACCTACTCATTTGATTCTCTAAATCAATCCTACTGTACATAATCCATGTAACCTACAAAAGTGAAAGTTTTAAACAAAAAGCAATGAAAAAAGCGGAGAGGTAAGAAAAATCGGTGGCATTCCCGGCAAATGGTGATCCGGGCAATTAGTCTTCATTGAGTTCGGTACATCCGTGCTTTGCATTGTTAATAGAGTGTACTCGCCGCTTTAATATTATAAGCCTTTTTGTTCAAATTATAGTAGAGCTTTTGTGAATGACCTTGGGGGAGAAGGCACCATTAGCTTTCCTTTAACTTGCTACTAGAAATGTCGACTAGGCGGGTATACTATGTACATACATAAATTAAAACAAAGCCGCTTCACGATGTCTGTCTGTTTTTATGTGTGCTTAGATCTTTATAACTGCAAAACGAATTTTGATGCTGTTTTTTTTAATGGATAGAATGATTCATAACAAAGGTTCTTATGCAAAAAACATGCATATTACAGTACTACTTAGAACCCGGATTGAAGCCAAGGCAGGCAGTGTAGTTTAAGAAGTGCTTCATAAATTGTACTGGTTTGAAATATAATTGAGTGCACGGTTAGTGTAGTGGTTAAAGCGGTCGCCTCGCCGCTTTCAACTACGCTGATGTATTCGATCCCCATACGGGACAGATCTTTGTGTGATTCGCAAAGATTTGTTCTGACTCTGGGTTTGCTGAACATACAAATGTGTGAAATGTATGTTTGTGAACACCCCCGCGACACAGGAGTTATTCCTAGTGCTGGCGTCAAAGATAATATACTGCATGTGTAGTTGCAACGAACAATACAAAAAATATAACGGTTTTAAATGCATTTGACCGAATCCAATGGTGTGCCTAGTCTATACTACCTAGTCAATTAGTCAGTAGCACCGACTACTCGGCCACATTTTTGGATTGGTGGTGAACTTAGGTCCTCAAATTATGTACATAGTAGGTTCAACCCGCGGTCCATTTGCGTGATACTTCGATAAAAAGTGTCCTAAAAATTATCCAGGGCATTCGCTACATGTGTGCAAAATTTCACCATATTAGAATTAGTAGTTTTTGCATGAAAGAGTAGCAAACATCCCCGCATCTTGACAAACTTTCGCATTTATAAATATAAAAGAAGTACGAGAGGATAAGGCATAAATACGTATTCCTTATTAGCGGTAGTGACCCATCTGCATGTTCTATCCATAGGCCGTAGCAACTAGCAGCTACTTACCATCAGGTGGTCTACCCGCCCGTTTGCCTACCTTTTATAAAACAAATCCCGCCCAAGTTCGGGGCGGGCCTCGGGCAATAAGGTTCCGTGGTCAGCCGTAACAACCTAATTATGAACTCAAAACAGGTTTAATATCTATATTGACCATTGACAACTTTATACAAGTCATTATTTTCAAATGTTTTTGTATTATTAGGAAACTGCATTTTACACTTTGGATCCCAATTACTCTTGCACTAATTAAGTAAACGTAGCCATTAAAGTTTTCCTTGAAAGTTGATTACATAAACAACCACCATGATTTCTTGCAGATTTTATAAGCTAAAGGCTTTAAGAAGTGGGGGGGGGGGACACCCTTCTCGAAAAATTTGCCCCATAAAGTAAATTTTCTTGAAAACGGATCTCTGAATCAAAAAAACTGTCTTACCTACCTCTTTATGTTTCAAAAAGATATGTCTGACGACACTCCACACTATGGGGTAAGTGACAAAAAGGTATACCCGAAAAAAAATATTTGTTAGCACTAATGACTATATCTCGGACATACAGACAGTCAGACGTACATGGCCAAACTATAAGGGTTCCTTGTAGGTACGGACCCCTAAGAAAAATCCTGGCAAATGTTGATCCGGGCAATTAGTCTTCATTGAGTTCGGAATACCGTGCTTTGCAATGTTAATAGAGTACATTCACCGCTTTTATATTATAAGCCTTTTATAATTGCTGTATTGTTACACTTTTTCTTTGTACCTTTGAGGAAAGAGTTGGCTGTTATTTGAAGCACGTGTTTTGAATTTTGTGTTGAATAAAAGTATGGTGAACTTTTTCTAAACAAGCTTATAGGCAAGCTTAAGCGTAAGGTAAAAATTGTTATTAGTAGACCACTTTTTTCAATGTTTCTTTGTACAATTCGTCAATCATATATAAATGCTACAAAAATTATTAGTTTATTAACGTATTCAATTACAATAACCATAAGTGAAAGTTATGTAACCATTGAATTACATTCTAGTCATAATTTTGAAAAATATCAATCGCATTTTAAAAATTGAAACAAATAAAATAACTATTACGGCTGTCTGTGTCATCAAACCGTACCATATTTCTTCCAAAGTTAGACAAGTTAACAGATGTGTTGATCGTTAAAGATGTTCCATCATAATACTTTATGACTTTTGTAACTTGTCGTATTTTAGAAGCTACTATCAAATATTATTACTACTGCGGGTTCATTTTAAGTGCAAGCTGGTGGGCGATTTACTGCCCGCGAGTAACATCAACTGTTTTTTTCCTTGTCACATTACATTGAAATGTCACCTGCGGGCGGACAGAGAAGAGCTGGCTGATTGGTTATTTGGGTGTAGGCCCAACATTCTTTTTAATCAGCCAGCTCTTCTCGCCACTTTGCTTATCTTTGACCAATTGCTCGCTGTGGAGGGTGTATTTTTTCAGTGCAAGCGAGCGTGCAGAATTTGCTTGCGGGTGTCAAAACAAGCAACATAAAGTGATCACTTTTAATGCAAAGGGGTAGGTGGAACGGATTCTGTCTAATAAGGATATTTAAGGAATATACGCAATAATCTTCATCCCATATTGGTCAGTTTAACAGCTGACCAAAAGAATAATGAATAGACTAATGCATGTTTCTTTTATTGACGTAGGTACCAAGCGATTAACTTAAGCTACCTCAAAACAAGATTCATCAAACCTTGAGAGACAATGTCACAAAGACACAAACAAAGTCGTCGCCTCAACAGTCAGAGTTATTTGAAACAATGCGCAGCCAAGCAAGATAGGATTGTACCCTTAATCTTTACCCAACTTATCCCCTTTAGGGGTCAAATGGGGATGAGGGATAAACCGAGATAAGTATAAACTTATTCAAGGAAATGATAAGGTATCAAATCGTGCTATTTAATTATATTCAGGGAGACAATACCGCATTCGTGCTGATGAATATTAATTGTACAAATAAACTCATTATCTTTAACTCGCACGGGGGTGCTGGAAGCTACAGAAACGACGGAATATATTAATGTATTGTATTTCTCAAGTACTGTTTGTTCTGCCTTCAGCGTATGTTCTTTTTAAAATTAGTTGTTTTATCCTGATTTCATAAGGTAAATGAATGCTGAACTCAGTAAATGATCTTACGAACAATGTTGCAAGTTAAGGTTGCAAGTATATTTCAAACATTAGCGATTTCCTTATGTGCGGCAATGTCCGAGAAAAAAGTTTTCATTCCGGATCTTAGAATCATGTACTGAATTATTAGTCGGCTTTGTCACAATGTCATTTACACCCTGTATATTTTTTCAAGTAATAGTAATTACTTGAAACAATATAGGTACAGGATATATATATATATGCAATTTGATTATAAATACAACCATTGATATTTTTTTATTCTGAGCTTGCTGACTTAACCAATTTACAACAGATATTGTCCAAACTAATAATTTATTTATAACGGACTTTAAAAAGTCGTAGTCATCTCTTTTAAATACAATAAAAAAAAACCATATAAATTAAAATAAAAAAACCAGAAAAACATTTAAAAGAAAATAGCACTCATTTCCTTTGTAAAAAAGTACCACTTTAAGTATAAATGAGTCCGAATGACAAAGCAACTAAAACAAACCAGTCATGTTATTTGAATTCTAACAAACTAAAGGAAAACTTGGTATTTTACCTTTCAGTTGTTACGTAAGGGAAATGTATTATAAAAACGCGAGAGAATTTCTTGATACACTGTGTGTAGAATATTTTAATTCATTAAACTTGCCTGATAGCACCAAGCAGCGATAGTCGAGTGGAAGACAGTAGGACTGCAAAGTCAAAGGTCTCGGGTTCGAACCCACGGCACACACCTCTGTCAATAAATCGTTAAGATTCGTCTTTTCAAAGATATGTGTACATTTATCATATAAATTGTCGCTTGCTAACGGTGAAGGAAAACCTTGTAAGGAAACCTGCATGCCTAAGAGTGCCTAAAAAGTGCTCGAGGGTGTGTGAAGTCTTGGCCAGCGTGGTGGACTATGGCCTAACCCTTCTCATTATGAGAAGAGGCCCGAGCCCAGCAGTGAGACATGTATTAGATACAGAACTGCTATTATTAAACTTGCCTGAAATTAAAGTCTCTACGTTCCTGATATTCTGGACTCATTGTTTCTGAATATAAGAAATTAGTACACTATAAATATAGAAGAATGATGTGACTGTTAAGCTTACTGGTTCTGGTTTCGAACCCAGGGCCAGACAAGAAGGAGTTCTTGAGCTTTCTGTATATAAAATCTTAGTTAGTCTTCACCTGAAACTCGAAAAACACGCTGCTTATTCTAAAGTCTCATTAATACTCCATATAAGAAGAACCATGAAATGATAATAGAAACTTTAATATTGCATAAGGCCGTATAGGTACTTATTTGAATCATCAATCAGCCTTCAACCAGCCGATGTTCCTCGTTTAACTCTAAGAGCGCCCTCACACCGTGTGATTTGTCGAGTAGAGGCCACTAATCGCGAGCACAATTATCGAGGATACCACAGCAACTCAGAAATGGCATACAGATAAGTTTAAGATAAATAGATATTAATTGTTTTTAACACGCTTATATTAGCTTCACCTGTATGTATGTATGTATGTATGTTTGTATGTATGTATGTATGTATGTATGTATGTATGTATGTATGTAACTATGTAACCGACTTCTTTGGACTCGCATTTGACCCATTTTAAACGGACAGATTTCATTCAAATTTTGCACACCTGTCAAAGATCGATGACAATGCAATAATTCGAAAAAAAAAAAAAGTTAAAAAAAATTAAATAATAAAAAAAAACAACACTTATAAATAAACCAAACTAAAAAGTAGAAAATAAATAATAGTTAAAAAAAACTAAAAAACACGCTTTTAGAGTCATTCTAACTAAAAAGTGAAAAATAATTCCTAATATAAGCTGAAAATGGTAATGAACAAAAAATACTAGTATTATTGTGAAAAAGCGTGGGTTGCTCGATAGATGAAAAATATGGCACTGAGCGCTCCACGCTTTTTCACAATTTTATTTTTTAAAGCACCATAAACTGTCCCTCATATGCCTGGGTGGATTTCCCAAATGACTTTTTTTTCTGTCCTCGTTGAAATTCGTATTTGAAAAGAAGAATATTGTATTGAATAGATTTTTATAGTATTCTATAGGTAGATATAGGGTGGGGGCAAAAATATTAATGGGCTAGGATGAAATTTTAAGGTAGAAATACATTCCTAAAGTCCAAATTTTCGCTTTTCGGTGCTGTCCCAGTACTTTTTTTACAAACAAAATGGCTTATAAGTTAATAAATATTAGTAAATTAAGGTTACAACCTACCCTATTTCGTAGGATATTAGTTTCATCATTAATAAATAGCATATTCTATTATTTAACTAACCATATTTATTAATGAGAGGCACAAACGTACTTGTCCCCGAAATTCGTGGCTTTTCGGTGCCAAAAAGTAATTTAGACATAACTTTACATAGGCAAGTCCGACAGTGTCCCCTCCCTGATTATTATTTCATGTTAGTACCACCCTAATGCGCAGTGAAGACGGACGCGTTCTACATCGCTGCATTTTACCGCAAGATTTTTTTTTCACCATGAAAATTGCTAGGCGACAGATATTTTATCATATCGGTGAATGATTTTTTATATTGTAATATGTTGTTATTTTATATTTGTTTGATTCTTACAGAGATAGTAACTGAATTAGCTTTATTGACTGTAGGTCAATTTGTCCTATAGTTATTATGGTTCTATAGTGAATCGGTGGTCATTTAACCCACCGATACGATAATTTTCCACCTAATCGGTGAAAAAAAAATTATCGGTGTATAATTTATCTGCTCAGTGTATTAATTTTTTGTGTATTAACAGTTTTAAGACATCGGTGGATTGATTAATCGTATCGGTGGATCATTTTATCGAGTCGGTGGGTTGGTTCATCACATCGGTGGATCCTGTGTCATTTATTTTGCTTCTAAAACATTTTATTGATATCAGTAATTTCGTTAGGTATAGAAAATATGAGTTTTCGGAAGTTGCGATTTTTACAATACCGAACACACTGTGTTGATAGTGAAATTGTACGATATTAAATACCTTTGTTTGTTGGTACCCAAAAATATTCAAATTTTCTAGACCGATCTTGGTGTGGGAATAGTTCAAGTAGATTACGTAATTTTCAGCCAGAACGCCTATCGCAAAAATATACGCAAATTTAAAAAAGATGCAAAATATTGTCTACATTAAACATAGTATTTAAAAAAAAGTCATATTATAATTGTATTAGGGACAAACAGTAAATTTTGAAGACCGACATACTATCGCATCCATAAAGCATCGATGGTAAAAGCATCGCACAATTGAACTTTCGACACATTGAGTTCGGTACTCTTTGTCTTTGTACTCTTTTGTAAGGGGGCCCATCTTAAATATTTATTTTATTAAGTTTTAAGTATTTGTTGTTATAGCGGCAACAATTATACATCATCTGTGAAAATTTCAACGTCCTAGCTATCACGGTTCTTGAGATACAGCCTGGTGACAGACGGACGTTCGGATGGACGGACGGACAGCAAAGTCTCAGTAATAGGGTTCCATTTCTTTTGGGTAAGGAACCCTAAAAACATAAAAATTTTATAAGCTTTCAAATAAGGTATAAAACTCTGATGTAACTGGAATATAACGAAGTTATTGACGAAACAATGGTGCAAAGGTGGTCAGATTTACCATATCAGTGGATAAGCACACCTTTTCGGTGGATAGGCATAACATTTCGGTGGATAAACTTAACATTTCGGTGTTCAAGTATTTCATATCGGTGTACAGAAAACTGATCGGTGGTCAGCTTATCGTATCGGTGACAACTCAAATTCGAATCGAATTGAAAATAGTTTTTTCGGCCACGTACAGTCAGCAAAATAAATCATTTTCAACTGATAAAAGTGTTTGCTTCATTGATCACAATGCAAAATAAAAATAATAATACATTAAATTTTATTGTGTTCGTAAAGTAATCGTATGGCAAGATTTCATAACCTATTTTGTTGGTTTAGCTATGTTATTAGATACGCATTTCATTTAGGACATGACTATTTATTGTTCTTGTGAAGTCCATAAATCAATGTGGAAAAAAGCTACGTAAATAAAGCCTTGAATTTCAATCAGAATAAATAATATTATTAAATGCATGACAATGAGCATTTAACGTATCATTAAATGTTGTGCCCAACTGTACAAATCGTTCAATTTGACAATTATTATGTCAAATTGAATTGATGTCACAATGTGGCCGAAAATCCGTTCTCATATGATTCGTATAGTACTTGCAGCGCTGTTTTTCACATGTGACATAAGCGTACAGCATGATGCAGCGCGAAGTGGCGACAACCAGTGTTGTAATTTTTTCCATGTTTGTTAATATAACTTTTTTTCTTTTTTTATCTTATTTTAGAAACTTTTTAACCTTGGGCATGACGGACCCCTTATATTTGTTAATATAATATTTGTTTACAATAACCATTACTTTATATTTAATATATCTTTTAACTATGGCCACCAGTGTCGTGGTATGTGAGGGCTCCTAATGTCTTTATTCTCCAGGATGGAAAATCAATGAACTTAAAAAATAGGAATCCATTAATCACTCACTGATAACCTAGTTTAAAAAACCGGTCAAGTGCGAACAGCGGCGCGTCGGAGCTCTCTATTACACAGAATATCAATGTAATGACTCTAATGCCATGTTTTTTTTTCTATAAATTAAATACCACATTTCATAGTAAATTGCCTCGATAGTCTAGTGGTTAGCGTAAGTGACTTTTCACCACCAGGTCTTAAGTTCCATTTCCGAAATGGTATTTGGGTGTTTCCCGTCAGGAAATTCTCAATAGCAGCACGGAGGATTGAATGGCGATAGGCTCACCCGCTATAATGTTTGCGTGTTGTTATGTTATTTCATAAATAGATAATTTCGCTATAGACATCGTACCACAACACCTTATTGATAAATTATTTTTTCACACCTTTAGCAATTTATAACCAAAGTAATTATCCATTTACTTTGTGTGTCGCGATTGATTGACGCTAGGATTTTTTTCAAATGTATATATAGATAAATTCATGTTGTTTAAGTGTATCAGTTTTATAAACAAATTATTATCTTGTTAAAGTATATTTATATCGGTAATTAAACAAAAATAGCTAGGTATAATTGACGGGAGGATAATGCATACGGAACCCAGAAAACAGTATTCGATACTGAAATTCACAAATGAAAGAAAGAAAGAAAGAAAATTATTTTTTATTTTCTTACATAACTAACACATGCAAAAGGTATTATAAAAAATGTAATAAATATGTAAGAAAACAGTGGCGGTTGATCAGCTTTAATGCTGTGGAGTCAATTGCATTTCTGCAAAACTTCCACAGCGCTGATTTTCAGCAACCACCACGGTTGACGGCACAAATAGAAAACAGGTACAGTAACATAAAAGATGATAGTGACTTAAAATTAAATTAAGCTAAGTTCAAGGAAAAACACAAAAATATACACAAAAAATAATAGGTACATTACACGGGAGAATAATATAATAATAAATAATGAAACATAAATTAGGTTATAAATACATGCATAGAAAATAACAATTTTAAATATGATTACAAAGTAGTTACAAATAGATGCAATAATCGTGATGCATTCTGAATAGCTAAGCGTATATTAAATTTGGGATGTGATTTATACGGGCATAGAGGACAGATTACAAACACATTTGTTTGGTATGTATACAGTTGTATTTATTACTGTTTTGACAGAAATTAGTATGTGGTACAGATGGTCTACTTGGCTTTAAGTAGTCAAAATCAATGCGATGTAAACGATTACATAGAAGCATACGAATAAGATTGGGTTTCATTCATCGGTTTAGTAGTTGTTGACTACAGTTCACCAGTTCCGGAAAGTTTGTGCTGGACATTTCATCTGTCAATTAAATCTGGTGATCTGTAAACTGTTTCATCATTTAGCCTCTCGTCGTCCACTGCTGGACATAGGCCTCTCTCAATGTGCGCCACAACACCCGGTCCTGCGCCTTCCGCATCCAGTCCCCTCCAGCGACCTTCTTCAGGTCGTCAGTCCACCTGTAAACTGTAAACACCTGTAAACTGTTTACTATGACTATTTATCAACAGACATTAATTAGTTTTTCATGACGACCTAACGATGATATTTAAACACACAAATACAAAATACGACTCTAAATTGGTTTTAATAATAATAATAATAAAAAACTTTATTGCACACCAAGGAAAAAAAATAACAGAAGATTAAGTAAATAAAAAAAGTACAAATGGCGGTCTTATCGCTGCAAAGGCAATCTCTTACAGACAACCATTGGATGGAAATATAAGAAAGAGATACGAAAGGGAAGTTAAAGGTGTACTAGCATGAAGTTTGAATGAAGAAGAAAGGAATAAATACAATAAAAAACTACTTCTAACAAATAAATATTTGTGTACCTAACTATAGGTACAATAAAATATTACATGCAAGGGCTACATATAAATACATAAATACAATAAAAGTACATATATACATATATATATATATATATATATATATATATTGTATATATATATATATATTGTATATATATATATATATATATATATATATATATATATATATATATAAATATACATAAATACCTTTATTATGTTTAGGGACAGAAGACGGTATATTAATAATGAAAGATTGAGGAATGAGATGAAAGCAGCATAATAAGTATGAAATTTTATAAAGTGAGATAGTGTTCCTTCACTAAAGATTTAAAAGTTGTTTGTGTTTTGGCACTTCTTATTGACACCGGTAGCTCATTCCAGTCTTACAGCTTGCACCGTAAATGATTTGTCGGTAAACCTGGTAGTATGTTCCGGCATTTTTAATCTCAAATTCCCTGAAGAACGAAGGAATCTCGTGTGCGTGTCATTTAGAAAAAGAAAGCGTTGTTTTAGATAAGAAGGAGTCGAAGGATTAAAAAGAATGTTATAAAGTAATGATAGAATAAGGTTATAGGTTTTCTTCTTTGTTCAAAAAATTTACAAATATTGAAGTGATCATTCTTAATAAAGTGGTTATAACTTAAGAGTCCGACAGATGGACCGCGTTTGTGCCACTCGTAGCAAGTGAAACAATCAGACGGAGTAGTGTGATCTTTGTTTGGCGCACGCGTGCTTACATTTATTCCCGCGAGCAAAAAATCTTTACTTCCAAAATATATGAATAAAAACTTATTATTTTTTCCATTTTTTTTTGTTCATCACAAACAAGACAATATAAACAATGTTTCTATTAATAAAACATAACAGATATAAATGTTAATAATACAGAATAAGTATGATGAAAATGTGACGATTACGCTGTAAAAATACGTTAAATTCAATTCTTGATATTTTAATGTATTTTTTTTTACATACACGAAGATTAATATTGTATATAAATGTAAATAATACTTCAATCACAAATGATTGCGTAATGCCGTTTGTATGAGATCATCATACTCCGCCTGATCCTTAACTAAGGTTTTCAAAAATTGTCTGAAAAAAAGCGCGCGCTGCATCATGTCATATCGCATTAAATTTAGTAGTCTAAAAGTTATTCCGGCTAATTTGTTCTATAATGAGTCTTCTGTGCTTCTTTAGTGAAGGTTGTGAGGGTAACTGACAAATGCATGTGGTATGAATGTCTCTAGACGCTGGCTAGCAGCTTAGCAATAGATGTTGCAAGACGTTGTTCTAGATATAATACCTAACGTGTATATGTATCACAATCTATGCAGTTATTACTAGAAACATCGATTATTTGTGGTAATGATGTTAATTTTTAATTATTAAAACACTAGAATCCACGGACGGCTTTGTTCGCGTGGTATGGTTTAGGGACCCAGCTGTGACATGAAAGAATGTCCAAATGGTCCGATAAACTATGTGCTAAATAATATAAGAGTTAAAATGAATAACAGATATTAAATACAATGTTAGAAATAACAATTGTTAAATGTGTAAGTAGTCATTTAGATAATTTGCTAAAACGACCTAATCTTATTATTGTACAAAGTGTAAGTGTTAGAACGACAGAGTGTCAAAACTGTTTAATATTACGAAAGTAGCTGATCATCTGCTCATCAACTGTCTCAATAGTCTTGGGTTCGATTGCCGTGTAGGATAAAGCGCTATTTGTGAACTTTCCGTCAGGACATTCACAATAGCAGCACTGAGTTGGAATTGTGCCTGTGGATAGCGATAGGCTCACCCTAATGTGGGTGCTGTACACCTCTGCTGCCCTTCTTGGTAATATAGGCGTGATGTTATGAATTTAGCTGATCATGATCTGTTGGTGATTTTTATTACGTCCAAAATCGTCTCATACTTTTCAAGTACTGTAATACATTCGGCTGTCAACCAAATGTGTGCGCCTGTAACGTACATTGCGTATTTAATAAAAATATATACGTATATAGCTTTTTATGTGAAGTTGATTTTGTTGCAATTGTATATTTTATACCTGACAAGATTTGACTTCAACACACGTTGTGAGTATGACTTTTGAGACAAGCACTATATAACAAAAATATAATGTAAACTTTTGACATTTTGTCACTCCAACATTTTAAAACGTTGTAAATTTTGTCACTTAAACATTCGTACCATTTGGTCAATCTGTCATGTCCCTTGGTCCCTAAACTGAAATATAAGCTTCGAAAAAATCCTGATCTTGATTGCTGAAAAGCATACTATACTTTTTCTTTATTGCCGCACCCTTCAAACGTCACATTTTTGTGTCAACTTTTGCGAATAAATATTTCAGTTTCACGAAATTCAAGACCGAGATTACCCTAGACGTCCCTAAATCCCACAGGGTCTCAGGTATATTAAGTTATACAAATCCCCGAAGCCTACATTCGATTATTAAGTTAATATCAAGTGCGAAATGCTATTAAAAGTTTTCGATGTTCTGCTATTAAGTTAGAATACGATTTATCAAGTTATCTCATGTCTTACATAAATCAAATTACTAGCAATTAGGTTTTACCTTGAAATGTTAAATGGACAATTAATTTTACGTACATTAGGCTTCTAGGAATGTCTGTTTTAATAAAATAAAACATATTTTATTTGTTGTGCTCTGATTTGCTTTTGTTTTTAAAAAATGACGGTTGTGTTAGTTATAATTCCTGTATCGCGAGGGTTTTCACAAATAAACATTTCACATACGTACACAATCAGATTAAATATTTTATGTAGGCAACGAATCCATAACCCACCCAGCACTGGGGAGAACGGTAAAGCGACCGCTTCAGCCACTACGCCATCCATGCACTCAACTAAAATAATTGAATTAATTTTCAACACCCATTAGTCATTAATTAGATAAAATAAAAAATCTTGGCCGAAGCGAAGTTGGCTGGAAATTTCATTTGCGGCCAGCTTCAAAACCACCTTTATCTTTAATTTTATCTGTACAAACTTAAGAACGATATTATTAGAACAATATTTGAAGTCCTACGTGTAGAATACATTATGCCGCTATCCATAATACAATGTTTTATCTGCATCGGTTCACGTCAAATCCGTTCCTTCTTCACAATAAATCTGAATCATGCGTCGTGTAAACAAATAAACGTCGTCTTACGTTATCTTACCGATTGTAAGTTATCGAGTAGCGTTTCATGTTTATCGAATTGGGTGATTCGATTTGGGAAACGCAATTCTCGTTTTATTTTATGCATGCATCTTTGTTCAATATAAATATATAGTATTCTGATTTAAATGACAAATTTTATTAAAAACCTAGATTCAAGACGTGTTTAATGTTTATTTACAATGGTTAAAAATAAAATTAACAAATTGAATCATCTCAATGTTCAAAAAAACGTGTAAATTATTGAAATTAGCTCTGATCACGAATAGTATCTGTGTTTTCACTAAAATCGCCTCCATCCTGTATATAGCGTTTATTGAATTAATGGGCAAAAATATTTTTACAAAAACAACACAATATTTTCTGAGCGAGTTATAAAGAACAAGTGAACAGTGATGAAACAGATTAACATAACATATCATCACGACTATATTACCCAGAAGGATGTGGCAGAGATATTAGGCACCCAAATTTCACCTTTTATTATTAGGTCCCATGGGTTAGGGAGTGAGCCTATCGCCATCCACCGGGCACAATTCCAACTCCGTGCTGCTGCATTTCCTGAAGGAAAGTTCACAAATAACTGCCAACCCAGGAATGAAACCCGAGACCTAACGGTGAGAGGCGCATATGCTAACGACTAGACCATCGAGGCAATTATAAACAGATTAATAAGTAATTTTAACA
Source organism: Hypena proboscidalis (assembly GCA_905147285.1). Taxonomy (NCBI): domain Eukaryota; kingdom Metazoa; phylum Arthropoda; class Insecta; order Lepidoptera; family Erebidae; genus Hypena; species Hypena proboscidalis. The sequence continues at coordinate 9,315,659 of LR990147.1, forward strand.
CATTTAAGTCCCATTGTACACAAATTACTTGACACAAACGTTTTCTTAATTTGGCATTGGTTCTAATAAATGCTTTTTCTCTTTTTGACTTAAAATTCATCGGAAAGCGTTCTTTTTGAATAACAAAAGGTTTGGACGCCTCGCCTCAGTAGGTTTGTTAGACAAACGATCAACTTTTAATTGGAGACTATACCCGAGCAATTCGCACACCGCTTTTGTTTTCGCTGTCTGTGATTTGTTCCACCTGATTCCTTAAAAAATATCACATTTATAAGTTTAGTGTTTTTGAGGAATTTATTATTTTTAATTGGGATAAAGAAATTCAGTTTTAAAGTAATTTGGCGGCATAAAAGGAAGTGGTAAAGAAAACGTTGTCGCATCCACACTAGGACCTCGTATAATCAATCATTCAATATTTTTTTTGTTTTTTAATACGTAGAAATGTCAAAACTATAATAAAAACACTTTTACTATTCTAATTTAATTTGAAATTGATACTAGAAATTATGTTAAAATAATTTTTACACTTCCAACTTAATTTTTTTATTGATACTATTGAATGCGTTTCCTCCTTTTGACTTAAAATTCATCGGAAAGAGTTCTTGCAGTAACAAAAGGTGTGGACGCCTCGCCTCAGTTGGTTTGTTTAACAAAGGCTCAAATTAGAGACTCAACCCGAGTTATTCGGACGCCGCTTTTGTTTTCGCCGTCGCGTCGGTAATTTGTCCGCACCTGACTCCTTACTAAACATCGCCTTTATTAAAAAGTGATTTTGAGGAAATAATTCTTTATTGCTTGGATTTTTGCATTCGGAATCAATATAGTTGAATAAACGGGTATGTTTAACGAGACTAAGAATTTTCATTACTGTTTTGACACTTAATGTGCTTTTTGATTTGACTTCTTGATTCCAAATTAAAATGATAAAGTGCTCTTTCTACCTCCGGTGCGCCTGCCGTACTCGAACCAAATGAAACGATGGTATGTTGCTGCTGCCTTGGGAGATGGGTAGGCCTTTTGGTGTGGAACGCAACGTTACTCTGTGACGCAACTGCTTCTGTACTCAAGTGGCGCAAAAATTTAAATCTTGTTGAGGATTACATTTTTGAGCCGTTTTGTGTCGAGTCGCTAGGGCCATGGGGCCCAAGTGCTCGTTGTCTGTTTAAATGGGGTTATTTAAAAAGAGTGCAAATAGATTTTTGAAGGGTCGGCAACGCACGCGTGATGCCCCTGGCGTTGCAAGTGTCCATAGGCTACGGTAACTGCTTACCATCAGGCGGGCCGTATGCTTGTTTGCCACCTCAGTGGAAAAAAAAAAAAAAAAAAAAAAAAAAAAAAATATATATATTAAAACGTCTGATCGACACTTCACCTGACCAGACAGCTGGTTTTTACTTCGCTCATAAGCTGCGCCAGCCTTTTGAGCACGTGGGCACATTTGTCGTTAACGTGCAAGAATGTTTGACGTTTTAATTATTTTTTTCATGCTGTAAATTTTAAATAATTTCTCTTAAAAAGTTTATTGGCTTGTCTGAATTTACACAAAAAAAATAGTTTTTAACTGAATAGTACGTATTTAAGGCAGATAAGTAATTATAGTGGCTTATAAACGTTGACAATATTAAGCGTCTCTCTATCAAGTCACATGCATTTTAGTGTTTTAGATGTAATTTAATACCTAATAGATACAAACTTAATAATATTAAAGATAAACCCTATACTTTTTACAGTAGACAATCTGTTTTATGTAGTAAATGTGCTAAAATACATAGAACGCTTCATTACTAAGTAAATTACAACTATCATTACTTTCAAACAAAACCACAAGAGATTTTAATACATCCAACCACCCATAAAACCGCATTTTGCCACGTTGTGGCGAAACACACGTGTTCACGAAAAACCGGACCATTTTTCATTCAACCATATTGCCATCATTTTATTCGCACCAAAAACCAACCAAAATACTTGCATTGAAACGAACCGTGCAAATAAAAAAAACATGACTCCACTTTAGCTCTTGTGAAATTGGAGATAACTGTCGACATTTTGGAGTGAGTTTTTTATACAACGTGTGTAGCGAACGGACGTGGAGTCCTCCTGATTTTACATGGCAACTGCATCTGAGGAATACGATGTTTTGCTTTATGTATTAGTAATTTCAAGGCCTAATCCCACCTCCAAAATAGAACACAATGCTAACACTTCTTTTGGTGACAGGTTTCATAGTGGTTCTCTCTTGCGAACAAGCTCCAGGGTGGAAGCACCTCGCTCATCTTTAACCGGCCGCAAAATAGTTATGCATGCTGGTAAGTGGTAGCTTCAGCCCATAAACATTAACAATCCACAAAAGCAGATTGAAAATGCGTCGCTTTATCTGAGGACTAAGATATTTTGTCTCATAGACCAGTAATTTCAGGACCTGATCTTACTATTAAATCGGAACAAAGCAGATTTAAAACAATATAATTAAACAATTCTTAAATGCAAATAAACCTAGATAGCCGATTTTTGGATATGTTGTAGAGGAAGCTTATAAAAGCTAATCTCTATAGCGAATGACGGTAGGTGAACATTTTTGGTATTTAATTTATAGGACGCAAAAAATGCTACATAAGTTCCATGCAAATCTTTACTGTTAAATATATGTGGTCAATGAAGAAAAAGGCAATTTTGTCCACTTTTTCCAATATGGCGGTGAAAGCTCATAGGAAATCGAGCTCGAAAATTTCAGGGTATGCTCTTTTAAGCTTCCACTCTCAAAAATCTGCATTTATACCAGGCGATTTATGGTATTTAAATTGCACTAGTTTTAACAATAAGATTGATTGCCAACTGTTATAGGTATGCTTTAGCTACAAAAGTTCAAGTAGGTTAGATAGACACCTTATGTGTGTATGGTCCATACTCTATGTATTTTATTTTTGCTTATATTTGATATATAAAATTTAATGTATATTTGTTGTTTAGACTTTATGTTTGTCCTGCATCGATTGTACCCAGATCACGTCCTTATTCGGTCCTTTATCACGATTCATTGTCGATAGATTGCTAAACCAATATGCCTTCAGATTGCTTCCTTATCTCTTTATTAGGTTGAAATCATTATGTGTTTTCTTTAGCTTGAGAGTTTGGTTTAAATTTCTAAACTAGCATATTCACCGCACAAACTGACTAAGAATAGTTTAGTCTATCCAAGGTTTCAAAACAAATGTTTCTCGAACATAACATATTGTTTGACAGTTAAAATTAATCTTTGGCATCAATTAAAGCTTTTGCTAAAAGCATTTCGTAGCCGAATGGCAAAAAACGGAACCCTTAATGAGTCGTCATGTCTGTCCTTCTGTCCGTCCGTATATCACAGCCACTTTTTCCGTAACTATAAGAGCTATACTGTGGAAACTTGGTAAGTACATGTATTCGGTGAACCGCATTAAGATTTTCATACAAAAATAAAAAAAACCAAAACATTTTTGGGGTTCCCCATACTTAGAACTGAAATTCATTTTTTTTTTCATCATACCCATTCGTGATGTTTCTAATATAATTCTTTTCTAAACTGAATAGTATGCGCGCGAGACTTCCAAAGTGTAAAATCTGCGTGTTTAAAACTTCTTAAATAAGGGAATGATAAATGTAAAAATAATATATGATGTACGAGACCGAAACGTGGTTAGAACGAGATCTAATAATTCGTTTTTTTTTTAATACGTTATAAATCGTTAGATGATGATGTATAGTGGTACGGAATCCAACGTGCGCGAGTCCGACTCGCACTTGGCCGGTTTTAATTTTCTTTCAGTAAACTTACTACATATTAAGTTTAAAAAACTACTGTTTAAACAGTAGTTGTTTGGACTTTATGTTTGTCCTGCATCGATTGTACCCAGATCACGTCCTTATTCGGTCCTTTATCACGATTCATTGCCGATAGATTGCTAAACTAATATGCCTTCAGATTGCTTTCCTATCTCCTTCTTAAGTGAAATCTTTTAAATTGGCAAGTAAGTCATTCGGAAGCAAGTATATAAATGAGCCAAATAATGGAACTATTAAATTAATAAAAAATGATTTTAAAAAAGGTAAAAATAACTGAAAGTTCTGAAAATGAATCTTGAATTGTATTGAGGTCAAAGTTATTGATATCAGCAAGAATTATCAAATGTACCTACTTTATAATGTGGTTAAAAGTATAAAACTGACTTCTAAAAAACTAGAACCTTTTAACTTAAAATGTATGCGTCCCCCAGGCATGCAAATTAATTTAATTTTTAACAAGGTTTTTGATATCAGCAAGAATTATCCAATATACTTTAACTTTTAAGAGTACCTATAAGTTGTCTCTACACCGCAGTAGTAGTTTAGATTATATATTATGTTTATTCTGCATCTATTGTACCCAGATCACGTCCGTTTCCGGTCCTTTATTACGATTCATTGCCGATAGATTGCTACGAGGACTCTATTTCTTTTCAAAGTTGAAATCATTATGTGTTTTCTTTAGCTTCGAGTTTGGTTTAAACTGCTAAAAATAGCATATTCTCCACATAAAGCGACAAAGAACAGTTTTAATTTTCCAAGGTTTCAAAACATTCAATTCTCAAGCACAACATTTAGTATCATTTTTGTCAATATGTCAACATGTTTTGACTGTTAAAATTAATCACATTGGCGTGATAAAGGTCAGAATACGGACATGATCTGGGTACAATCGATGTAGAATACATATAATTATGGATTGAACTTATACAGCCAATTATATTGTAACAAAGATAACTAAGTATGTTATATCGATTTTAATGATACAGGCTTCCGTCCGCGGCTCTGCCCGTGTGCAACTTCGATCAAAATATGTCTTGATCTACCACCATATTCTCGCAACATTTCATTTTAATAATATTACTTTCAAAGATACCTAAACACATAATGATTTTAACATTGAAAAAGGCAATTTATGGAAATAATCTGAAGGCATATTGGTGTAATAATCCATCGGCAATAAGTCGTGATGTTGGACCGAATACTGACGTGCAATATATACATATCTATAGATTGAATTATATAGCCTATTATATTGTATTGAGATGTATTTTTTTTAAGCAAAAGCATTTTAATGATATTAGGTTCCGTCTGCGTCTCCGCTCGCGTGATACATCGTTAAAAAGCAGACTATGTTTTATCTAGGGTCTTGATCTATCTCCACATTGATTTTCTTCAACATCTATCCATTTGTTTGGCTATCTATTCGGCCTACATATAAAAAAAAATTGTCTTCATAACATAAGTTTTTTCTAAGATACCTATAAAATTTAATTTTATGGTTAAACATGACAACACTGGCAACACTGGCGAAGTAAACAAGTAATTTGTATTACAGTGATAAAATAATTCTTAAAATTTGAAAAAGTACATTAAACTTGAGCTGTGACTAATAAAGTGCTAACCTAACCTAAAACTGGTGTACTCAAACAAATAAACATCAACCATACCTGGATAATAGTGAGTTAATCAACAAAAACATCTTCACAGAATCGTTACCGCAGTTTTGAATAGCACTCACACATTGATAAACAGCTGTTTAACAGCTGTTTTAAAAAGTAAACAACGCACTCACACGCAAGTAACAGTAAATTTTCTCAACTGAATCTGACAGTTCTTAAAATAACCAACCAGTGCTACCAACATCAAAATAGATAAAACCTCAAATGACACCATAGACACGTCTATCTTGGACTGATACTCTCATATCGTTCACTGATCAATTACAATCATCTGTCACCAACGAACATACTGTCAATGTTTATGTTTCCTGTTACTATTGATACAGTGTTACCATAAAACAATAATTACCCCTAACAGTGGGGAAAAAATAAAAACTATTATCGTATTGAGGTTGCGTTAGAACAAATTACTATCTAAAATGCTATCCGCTTTTACTAATATTACACAAAGAAAGCCTAGAAAAGAACAGCAACGGATGAGCAAATCTTATGAGAATTTGTGTGATCTTTCGACAAATGACAGTGATTTAATGAACTCAACAGCGATAGAGAACCATAGCGGTCTAAGTATGCCAAATGAGTCAATTTCTGATAACTTGGAAACTATTGAGTTATACCAACAAATTGCCCACCTGAAATCAGAATTAGAGATAGCCCATGCAGAAGTAACAAATCTTAATATAGAAAATTCGTCTTTAAAATATAAAGTAGAAGATTATGATAAAATAATAAATGCTTATAAAAAAATTACCTGTTCCGATGTATTAAAAGACCGCTGCATAACGCCAAAAAGTGAAATGAAATGCTCATCGAGGAATATTATGGCCAAGCATATGAAAATCGGCTTTCCACGAACACCGCCATCCCAAGTGACTTTGTCTGTTTATCAAAATATGGAACGCAGTTACACTATACAGGCCATCGATTTAGAAGGCGATAATCTAGAAACCCTAAAGGAGTCAAATACAACGCATACTAGAGCTTTAAGTGAGATTAACTCGAATGTTTCTAAGAAAACCAATGGTGATTTCGTCGGAATGCAACAATCTTTGACTGGGTTGGTACCTGGCTCCAGTTCTAGCAATCAATCTATTTCATACGCTTTGCCAAGTACACAAAATTACACCAAAATTATCAAATCTAGCTCAATGGAACGGAAGAGGAAGGTGATTGTTATCGCGGACCAACAAGGCAGATATATATGTAACAACCTGCAGACGAGTCTTGGAAACGAGTTTAAGGTACAATGCACATACAAACCGGGCGCCAAATTATACGATGTTTTGAAGTCAGAGCAAGAGGATATTTCAAAATTGAGCAAGGACGACGTTATAATTGTGTTAGGTGGTATTAACGACACCGATCCATTCGATCTTCAATGTTCTCTGCAGTCATGGCTATGTAAAATACCATCAAATATAAATGCTATAGTTGCTGAGGTTCCTTATAATAGAACTTTGCGTGAGTCCAAGCTGAATCATAGCCTTAAACTAATATGTAGTAAATTTAGGGGTTGTCACTTTCTGGATATGTATTATAGCACCTTTGTCCCAACCAGACTACATGCTTTTCAGACTACATTTGTAAAAACCTACTAAAAGAAATTTTATCGCTAAACTATAAATGTAAATTTAATAATTACCAAACGGAATTACAATCTCAGACAAAGGTTGCAGACAAATGTATTCAAGCTGATAGCTCTACTAAATGTGCAAATGGATATGCAGACTCCGATAACTTGAAGGGAACTATCCCGTACCTATTTAAGAAACAAAAAGCAAAAAATGTAATAACTGAGCCTTCTGTAATAACAGATAGTCCCAACGCATGTCTGATGGAATGTAAGAAGGTACAAAAAGGCACTATCCCATACTATTTTGCTAAAATAAACAAACAACATGAAATAATTAAACCTCTCACGAAATCGGATAGCAACTTTTTTCGTGTATAACTATGTCAATGTATTACACCAAAACATTAACGGGTTATTGTTTAAATTGGATTTGTTATTATTGGCTATGGAGTCTTTTAAAAAAGAATGTATTCGTGTGGATATTTTGTGCATAACAGAGCATAATATGGTAGCGAGTGACACTAATTTGATAAATATACCAAACTTTACACTGGGGTCCTTCTTCGCAAGAAAAAACCGCCGCGGAGGTTCATGTATTTTGGTTCGTAGTATTCACAAATTTAAAACAATCAATGAATTAAAACATTACTGCGCTGAAGGTGTAATAGAGGTTTCAGGAATAGAGCTCATTGATCACAAAATGTTAGTTATATGTATTTACAGGCCACCTAAAACCGCTATAGAGGATGTTCGGTGCTTTTTCAACAAATTTACTTCCTTATTAAAAAAATATTCAAGCAGTAAATTAAAACTAGTGATATGTGGTGATTTTAACATAAATATATTAAATAAAACAAATCAATCTATAGAGTTTTTGGATGAATTGGCGTGTTATAATTTAAAATTGGCGTTTAAGGAACCGACACGGTTATTAAGTGGTACTTGCATTGACAACTTCCTATACAATTTTAGGGGTTGCAAAGCTAAAATATGTGAATTAGCCTTGTCGGATCACACTGCCCAACTTCTCAGTTGTAAGGTAAATTATACTAGCTGTTTGAAGTATTGGTTTGTTGATAAGCATGACTACAGTACAGACAACATTACTAAATTCAAGCAATGCATAAATGCCCTATCTTTTAGTGAGGTACTGGAATGTAAAGATGCTGCTAAAGCATTCGATATGTTTAGCGAGGCGTTTGCACTTTTTTATGACTTATGCTTTCCCGTATCCCGTACAAAAGTATATGCACAAAAACGACCAAAATGGATATCAAAAGGTATTAAAAAATGCTGCAAACGTAAACGCGAGCTTTTATGGAAATGTCGTAAATATAGAAGTGCCAAATGCATAAATGATTATAAGAACATTTCTTCTCGATTAAACCGTATTATCAAATATACACAAAAAGCTCAAAATGATTACCATATTCTTAATGCTAAAAATAAGTGTAAAGCGACCTGGAAAATTATAAATAAGAACCAACATAATATACCTCGCGAAGATATACACCATATTAACATCGATGGCAGCACCACCGTAAGCGACCCACAGCTAATTGCTAATTCATTTAACAATTTCTTTATTGACCACGTAGGAAAATCGAACTCTGACTTAAACATAAATTGCCCTTCAATTATATCTAATTCTTTTTACATGACGCCGACCTCCCCTAAAGAAATACATAGCATTATTATTGACCTTAAAAATACATCAAGTACTGGATGTGATCAAATATCTACAATGATACTAAAAGAAGTAGCCCACAAAATAGCGTACGTTATGAGTTACCTTATCAATTTGTGTATATATGACGGAGTATTTCCAGAGATGTTAAAGATGAGCATAGTAAAACCTCTTTTTAAGAAAAACGACAAACACTCTATGACTAACTATCGCCCAATAGCCCTAATACCCATTTTTTCAAAAATAATCGAGAAAGCAATACATAGTAGACTAAGCAATTTTTTTGAAAGTTATAATTTGTTTGCCAACGAGCAGGTCGGGTTTAGAAAAAACAAATCTATCAATTTGGCTATATATAATTTTTTGCAAGAAGTAGTTCATAACGTCGATAAAAAGGTACCAGTATGTGCTCTTTACATGGATCTGTCGAAAGCATTTGACTGTGTGGATCACAAATTATTGCTTAAGAAACTATATGCTTATGGTGTGCGTGGTAACGCTTTAGATCTCATTACATCTTATCTTAGTGGTCGTAAGCAATGCACACAAATTACACGCATTTGCCCAACGCTGAGAAAAGAGATACAATATTCATCTGACTACAGGGAAATTAAATTAGGTATCCCGCAAGGGAGTGTCTTGGGACCTTTGCTATTTAACATTTATATTAATGATTTACCAAAAATAACAAACCATCCCACTATTATGTTCGCTGATGACAGCACAGTTGTATTTAAGGCAAGCGACTCTATCTCAATGGAATTTGACATTAGGAATACATTGCATCGCATAATACAATGGTTGACATCACATAATCTCAAAATAAATTTGGACAAAACATATGTAATGACATTTAGGAATAGATTATCAAAAATTGCTGACATTGATATTATTTATGAAGGTAAAAAGATAGTGGAAGTTGATACCACAAGGTTTCTAGGTCTAACAATAGATAATAGGTTAAATTGGAAACTACACATAGAGAACCTCTGTTTAAAACTAAACCAGCAATCATATGCACTACGCTTACTCTCTAAAGTAGTAAGCCAGACTGGAGTACTGACTGCCTACCATGGATATGTCGGATCTATATTAAAATATGGTATTATGTTCTGGGGACATTCCACAGACAGCGAGCGTATCTTTATAGCACAGAAAAGGTGTGTAAGAGCTATCTGTCAGCTAAAACAAACCGACAGTTGCAAGCCTTTATTTAAGAACCTAAATATATTAACTATGCCTTGCCTGTATATTTATGATGTTATACAATTCGTTCGGAATAATATGAATCTGTTTGAAAATTATAAAAGCAAAAGACATAAACATAAAATATGTTGTCCATCGCACAGTACTACCTTTACTGATTTAAGTATATTTTGCATGGGCCCACGTATTTATAATCATATACCAAAAGCTATACTAGAAATAAGTTGTAATAAGGCTTTTTTTCAGAAAATAAAAACAATTTTATTGCAAAAATGTTATTATACTGTGCATGAATACTTGACTGATAATGTAATAATGTGACTAATTTGATAATTATTTAAATACTGTAAATTATTATTATTATATACATTGCATGCCTTAAGGTAGAATGTGGCGGAATAATCTCTGTAACAACTCTGTAACACCCATGTTCGCAATAAATAATTTTGAAGTTTGAAGTTTGAAGTTTGATGATGTTGATTATGACGTCAAGTAACATAACATATCATCACACGTATATTACCCAGAAGGGTGTGGCAGAGATGTACAACACCAACATTTCACCTGTTATGTTTAAGTCCCATGGGATAGTGAGTGAGCCTATCGCCATCCAGCGGGCACAACTCCAACTCCGTGCTGCTATTGTGAATTGTCAAGTATCACGCGGGAATTAAGTTTAACAATGCGTTATACTTCCAAATACTACATCAACTAAACGTATTGTTCTTGACCAAAACAGAAAGACTAATTTAGCTTCACCCCTTCTTCTTCTTCTTCGTCGTGTCGATGGCTGAGTCAAATTTTATTTTTTGCCACCGTGGTGAAAGCATTAGCCAATTCGCTTTGGAGAACTCGCGAATTGTCCAGGGTGCGCCGGACGTAGGGAAACTTTTTTTTTTATTTTATTTTTTATACTACGCCCACAGCGAACGAACGTGTAGTCCACCTGATGGTAAGTGGAGTACAGCCCATGGACATCCACAATCCACAAAAGCAGATTACAGATGCGTCGCTGCAGCTGAGGACTACGGTGTTATGCCTCATGTGCCAGTAATTTTTTTTAATATTTTTTTTTTTTAAACGGCGCCCGCACTAGGAATAACTCCTGTGTCGCGGGGGTGTTCACAAACATACATTTCACACACTCAAAGCACACCCAATTACAGGGCCTGATCTCACCACCAAACCGGAACACAGTAATGGACGCACTACTATTTGGCGGCAGGTTAAAGGTGAGACGGTGGTGCTGCCGCCCTCGAGCTCATTCGCAAGAGCTCTACCACCAGTAAAACTTCTTACACTCCAACATTCCTTCCATGATAAATAATATCTGAGACAGTTATTGATAGTTTTTGTCACTCTCGGCGCTCGTATTATGATATCGAGTTAATGATCCGAACCATTTAATAGATGGATAATAATATAAATTATGTCTGATTCGGCCTTTTTTTGTTTACTGAGCGAAGGAAATATTATTTGAGCCTTGAGATTTAGGTCAATTTATTATCTTGGATAGTTTTTATCTTGTTACTATTTTATTTTGGGTAATGATAACAACCCAGTCTATTGGAATGTTTTCTTTAGATATTATATAAAGGTTTTCTTGTTTTGTTTTTCAGTAAGGTAAACTGAAAATTAAATGAAATTTGACAAATTGCTATGATATAGGTATGTCAGAGGTGTTACGCAGGTGTGGCAAAAGTGTATAATATCACTCACACTTCACCTGTTCTGATTGACGTAAGTCAGTCACCATCTTACCGAATGAATTCCAGACTCAGTATTGCTACTGAACAGTTTTGGTCAGAAAAATGCCAAATAACGCATCTACCGACACAAAAATCGAATCTGGGGCTGCTTGATCAGCAGCCACTACACTCACCACTAGACCAACGACCATCTAACACTTTAGCAAAGTAAATAAAATAAATAAATATAAATAAATATTTCACAACTCACACACAACGCCATCTAGTCCCAAACTAAGCAGAGCTTGTAATATGGGTACTAGAATAACTGATACTAATGCATATACGGGGTGGATGCGACATAGCGACATTTATTGAAACCACAGCTTCTGTACATGGTAAGTATCAATTTCCACCGGATAAAAATTCTCTGGCGAAAAAAAAAAAATCACGTTCTCCGAACAATTTGAACATTGCGATCGTGCAATTTGTTCGGAAGACGTGGAATTTTTTTTTCGCCAGAGAATTTTTTATCCGGTGGAAATGCATACTGGCCATGTATAGAAGCTGTGGTTTCAATAAATGTCGCTATGTCGCATCCACCCTGTATATACTTTTCTTTTGTAAATACATATTTATTATACATAGAAACACCCAGGATAAGACAAACCCCCATGTTCATGCACACAAAGATTTGTCTTAAGTGGGAATCGAACCCACGACCGAGGCGTGGCAGGCAGGTACACTACCCACTCCGCCATCCGGTAAGTAACTAGAAACTCCATTCATTATCCTTTGGAGTAGAGAGAGGAGTACCCTTTCTTCCTTTATGTGTGGTCCTATTAGAGACCATTGTCGAAATAGCGAAACCTTGCCTTGCTAATGGAAGCCTCCAATAATGCGTAAATAGTGCACTTCTGACGTACTCTGTTTGTATGGAAAAGTTCGGTAACGACCACTTATCATTTAGTCCAATGATTATGGGGGTCAGCAAATATTTTGGAGCAAAGAGATTGAGGAAAATGGACGGTATACAGGGTGAAATTGACGTCATACAGCTTTTGTGGTCAGTCATATTTAACAGGTAAAAAAAAATGACCGCACAAATTTAATAATCTCAAGGTACAATTTGTTTTTGTGGATTGTTAATGTTATAATATCAACAATCCAATCGGGCAAATCAAATCCAAAACAGTCGGGTGAACCAAGGAGAACCTTATCAGATGGGGATATATTCTGGTTGACACTAACATAAATTGTGAATGTGGAGCAATACAATCAATGACCCACCTTACTGACTGTCCAAAATGCCCTACCCCCTGCTCATGAACACCGATGAGAGCGCTATAACAGTAGCCACTTATTGGGCCAATAAAATTTGACTCAGCCATCGACACGACGAAGAAGAACAATCCAAAAAGGCAAATTGCTGCTTCATCTGATCTGAGGCCTACTGGCTCACCATAAAGCGTGACACCTAATCTATACTTATATAATTATTCGCCCATGAACTGACAGATTCGTCAACGCAGAAATCTTAAGCGCTAGGGCTAGAGGATAAAAAAATTCATTGCGTAGTTCACCTGAAGGGATTTTTTTAAAAAATGGCTAAAATAAGGATTGAATGGTTGAATGGAAGTCCGCCATTTTTAAGGTAGGTACCAAATTTCGTTTAGTAAAAAATTAATAAAATAAATGATTTTCTATACCAACCATGGTACGGCAAATCATTTATTTTTATCCTCTCTAATTTTTTTCCAAAGAGAGTATTATATTTAAGTTAAAAGTAAGATTGGCTAAAAAAAAAATACGACGCCGTTATGCATATTTTTAACGCACGTAAATCCGCGCGGATTATCTAATTTCATTATACAGCGAACGTTTGTTTGATTTTAAGTATGCAGGAATGATTTTAGGCATTTTTATTGTATTTAAAAAAATCGTTTTTGTCTTGATTTATCATCAAATGTTGTTTAAATCAATAAATAAATTAAAAAAAAAACCGTCTCTATATTAAATCAAACTTACAACGTACATAAATCAGGAGGTTAAACAAGACGGTATCTCTGAAACTACTTTACTAAGCGGATAGCAAAATTAACCATTAGATAACAAAACGGCTCTATTTAAATACTTATGTTCTTATAAACACCAATTTACATACGCTGGTTTTATATTTTTCATTACGCATGGAGATTTGATTGGTTTGTTTTCTTGCCTCTAAAATGTTTATTTATTTTGACATATAGGCCAATTGCCACAGATTTTGAATATATTTTTGAGATAAAAACTAGATTAAGTTTAGTTTTAGTTTGTTTTTTAGCATATGCCATACTACGTGCAATGCTGCCAGCATTTTGGAAACGTTGTCCACTGGCAGTGGTCTTTTAGATCAGGTTGGTACATAGTTATTTAGTTTTAAAGTCATTTATTTTTCGGGTAGTAGAAATTTTGTTTTTTACTTTTTATAAGCGTGGTGGGTTATAAAGTCTAAACCCCTTCCTAATATGAACTACAACATAAAAAGGGTGGGGAGGCCTTTGCCCTGCAGTGGGACATTATAGACTCGTAAAAAAAAAACTTATATTTAGCAATAGATATTTTTATAAGTCATATCAAAATATCTTAAGGAACAAATAAATAATAATGTCATCAGACATAATAAACAAATTACCAAGTTTAGGTCATACAACGTCAAAAGCTAAACCCGCTATCTGCCATCAGTTTCGAAGTCGCATCATAATCGCGTCTTCATGTGCAGTCTCCCTAACACCATACAGGATTGTAAACTTCGCGGTTATGCGCAAACTTTATCAAGAACTAATACACGTGAATATTCTTAATGGCGCGGTCTGTGTCGTGTGTGAGAGCACTTAAATAAATGACAAATCATTTCTGACCTCAGTGGGGTCGCAACTTCATTGGTTTCAGTGTTATGACCTACTTACAAGTGTTTACTTTTATGGTACTAAACTGAAGCGTGAATTAGCAAACTATTTAAAAGTGATGAGTTGTTTTAATTAGTTAAACTAGTAAGCATTGAGAAAAATACTTGTAAATTTAAATAGAGTAAAACCGTTAGAGATGGCCGTATGAAGGAGATAATTTTTCATTCAAAAAGATATTTTTATTAAAACTGACGTGAGTTTGTGCGTTTTTTATTCAAATTATGAATTATTAATAATAATAAAATAATAATTAAAGCTTTATTGCTCACCAAGGAAAACTAAATATACAGAAAAAAAGAAGATATATAGTACAAATGGAGGTCTTATCGCAACTAAGGCAATCTCTTACAGACAACCATTGGATGGAGAGTAAGAAAGAGACACGAAAGGGAAGTTTAAGGTGTGCCAGAGAGAATTAAGAATAGGGAAAGAATAAAAATGCATAAATATATAAATTATGTCGAATATACCTACGTATAGGTACAATAATAAAATAATTACATACTAATACATATAAGCAATATTATAACATACATATTATATAATATAAAAATACCTAAAAATATGTATTATACTTATATGATGGACAATATAAGGTAGATTACAAATGACAGATGTAAGATAGAAATAAGAACAGGTGAGACATTATTATTTAGAGAGATAGTGGTAATTATTAGTGTTACTCACGTAATGTTGGTCTATTTAGTCGACCGCGGTTTCACCTGTACTTTAGGCATGCAAGTGCCAGTGCAAGACTGGCTGCGACTCAGGCGCGACGTGTCGCACTCTCTTGAAAATGCCTAAAAGTATAGGTGAAACCGCGGTCGAATAAATAGACCAACATTACGTAAATAGCACCCATATTTCATAATTTGAATAATCGGTAAAAATTGTTGGAGATGAACATTGACTATACCTATAATACTTTTAGATTTAAAGTATGATCTGTATTGTATGCCTTAGGGTAAAATATGGTGGACTTTACTTCTTTGTAACATCAATGTTTGAAGTTTCAATAAATGTAGCTTTCGTATCCACCCTGTTTGAAAGAAATAGCGCTAAAAAACGTGATTGCTATGAACATTTTTTTAGCAATATTCAAAAGTCAATAGAACCGTCAGAGTTTAGTCAAACCTCGACTGTTTTATTTGGATTCCAATATTGCATTCAATTCAACAAAACATATTGCATCGGGCACAGCAACGAACACACGACATCAAACTTTTAGAATTTGTTAATCCATCACTGTTTAGTGTTTAGTGTCACTTACCACCTAAAACTTATAATTTATTTATTTATAAAATTAATATTTTATCAATTTAACATGTAATCTTAAACACACATTTATTTACATATTGCTTATTAAATATTTACAATACTAATCTAACTATAATTTAATATTTTAAACTAATGAAATAAATACCTAACTATATACACCTAACAATAATATAAATTATTAAATAAAACAAAATAAAATAAATATATTTATTTATTCATTTTTTTTTAAACAATTGTGACATCCATAACTTTTATTTGATATTATTGTTATTATTAATTAAAATGACAATGACAATTTTTATAAATTTATATTTTAGAATTTTTATTTTGGGATCTCACGTCATAATGACAATTTTTAAATGCGTATGTACAATAATTAATTTAACAGATTTATCTGCATGCAAAATTTGGCGATATATATGCCGCAAGGCAGAATGTACGGGGACTTTTAATGACGTCAAGACCTGAACTTTACTATACCTACATTCAGAACAAATAAATAATCTTATCTTATGACTATCAGTAAATCATATTCTACTGAATACGTCATGTCAATGATAAATAGTTCGCATTTTATTTTATTATAATAACTTGCAGCCCTGTATTTTATACATGTCCCACTGCTGGGCTCGGGCCTCTTCTCATGATGAGAAGGGTTAGGCCATAGACCACCACGCTGGCCAAGTACGGATTGGTAGACTTCACACACCCTCGAGCACTTATTAGGCACTCTCAGGCATGTAGGTTTCCTCACGATGTTTTCCTTCACCGTTAGCGAGCGATAATTTATATGATAAATACACACATATCTTCGAAAAGACGAGAGGTGTGTGCCGTGGGTTCGAACCCGAGACCTTTAACTTCGCAGTTCTACGGTCTCCCACTCGGCTATCGCTGCTATTTTATTAATTGGCATGAAATTTATCTCTTCTCGACAAATAATATAAACTGCAATAAGAAATTTACTTAAAACACATTAAGTGATTTCTTGGAACTAAATTCAATCTTATTTATATCTTATTCCACAGAATTTACCTAACACCAAAAACACCCAAAAATTTAGCACCCGGAGCTCGGACGTTTGCATAACATGGACATGTCAACCGAGGCGTGGACGCCGCTGACATCGCAGGATTTGAGCTCAGAGGCCGCCCGTAAGCCGCCGCTTGATAACAGATAAAATCACGACAGTTTTGTGGGTAGTCCCGTTCTGGATAGAAGCGTTGATACCACTAATTGAACAATGTATTACTTTTTCATATTTTACCGTAATGTTTGGTGTTATATTCAATAAAATTAAAAAAAGTGTTTTATTCAGACATTTACTGGTGGTACAGCTCTTGTGAATTAGCTCGTGGGCGGCAGCACCACCGTTTCATCTTTAACTTTCCATTATTGGCACATGAGGCATAACACTGTAGTCCTCAGCTGCAGCGACGCATCTATAATCTGATTTTGCGGATTGTTGATGTCCATGGGCTGTACTCCACTTACCATCAGATGGACTACACGTTCGTTCGCTGTGGGCGTAGTATAAAAAAATGGATTCGTATGGTGCTAGATTCGAAATTTCTGAACACTTTGTGCCAGCGTTAAAAGTATCTTGGCTAGGAACCTGGTTTCAGAGCCACCAGTATGATAAATCACTTCGTTTTCAGGTTGTTGGTTAAGTAAAAAATAAAGTGACATTATTTACTGTGTTAAGGAAATATAGTAAATTAAACCACTGTAAAGCAAATTATTGTATAAGCAAACTATGAATAAAATAATAAATATCACACAACCGCCACACAACGTCATCTGATCTCAAACTAAGCAGAGCTCGTACTATGGGTACTAGAATAACTGATACTATACATAATTATGTCTTTCTTTTCTCTCTCTTTTTTTTCTACTCCAGACCAAGACAATGTTCATGCACACAATGATTTGTCTTGAGCGGGAATCGAACCTCTGCGTAGCTGGCACTTGCACTACCGACTTCGCTATCCGGTCGTCATTATAATAAGGATTTATATTTGTATAGCCTTGTTCACAAAAGCTCACTGCTTTAAACTTACATTATAATAAACTAGCTTCACTCATGATACCTTAGTAAAACATAGCCCATGTTGCCCAAAGATGTAGCTTTCTAACAGTGAAAGAATTTTTTAAATCCTTCGAGTAGTTCATGTATTTAAATGTAACAAACAAGCACATTTCAAATAGTTTTATAGTTTAGATTTAATTCAAACAAACTCATAACCAAACTATGTTGAAGCAATCAACTTAATAATATTCCTACGAACTATATTAAAAGTACTGTAATTATAAACATGAAAGTTGTCTGAAAGTCACTTCTCTTTTGGGAATGCAATTACAAAAGAACTTAATAACTGAAATCAATTATTTATTATTTCAGAGCAATTCTTTAATAGGATTTGATTTTATTCGACATAATACTTTGATATTTAATTTATTTCTTTTAATTTTCATGTTATATTTTAATGAAGTGTATTATAAGGACGCTGATAACTGAATTATGATATTCAAATGCTTTTTTCAAAACCTTCCCTTTGATGTCTTATTCTTTTTGTCTCAATCATTTACCTAAGAGGTAGATTTTTTATAGAAATATTAATTAGATAAAAACATAAGCGCAAGATCTAAGAAGTTGGCTTATTAATATTGATTGTTTAATAAATAAAAGTATTATGCTGTCTCCTATTCAAAAAAGTAACGTCAGTAATTTTATTTATTCAGCTAATCCATGTAGATGTGCACTGAACACGTACTTAAGCTTTTATACATTTATTATTGTGAATCTAGTACACAGTTCTTAACAAGAGTGCCATCATCTAGAAGCGTAGCTAGTCTGGTATTAGCCTATGACTGTTTCACAAATCCGTGCAGCCGTGCACCGCACACGTACTCACGCTCTTATAGCTACAGTTATTATTGTTGTATCTAATACACAGTCCTTTAAAACACTGTCATCATCTAGAAGCGTCGCTAGTCCTGCATTAGCCTACGACTGTTTCACAAATCCGTGCAGCCGTGCACCACACACGTACTCACGCTCTTATAGCTACAGTTATTATTTTTGTATCTAACACACAGTCCTTAACAAGAGTGCCATCATCTAGAAGCGTCGCTAGTCCGGCATTAGCCTACGACTGTTTCACAAATCCGTGCAGCCGTGCACCGCACACGTACTCACGCTCTTATAGCACATTTATGAACATCCAAGATAATGGGGGAATTTTGGCGAGTTAATTAATTATGGGTTAATTAATTTTTTTAAGGTAAATATTTAGATAAATTCATTTATTTCCAACAAGCAATAGTTATTAAGGATTGTTTAGGTGAAAACTTATTCGCATTTATTTGGCTCTAAAATCCGTATCCGTATCCTCGTAGCTCAAAAAAATATGCCGCATACATTTTTTAGTTTACCTATATTTTTTTATTTCGTTTAACCCGAAAGTAAATAAAAAAATCTGACCTGTAAAAGTTGCCCTCTGTATTAGTAATGCTTTTTCGTTGCATGCATGAAAGCATGGTAAATTTTTTCCAAATAACATTGGAACTTGAAATTATAATATTTTTAAAAGAATTATTATAAAGGAACCCCCTTGTCAATTAAATAACCGGTCCTGTCTAGTTTACGGACCACTTTTCTTTATCAATTTTATTTACCTCCTATTGACAATAATAAGTTGACCCGTCCCTACTTTAAGTTGATTTTGATATGTATAGAATCGGTGGTATCAACTTACGCTGGTGGTTCGGTTCGGTTCATAAGTCTTCCAATGCTGAGGGGTTGTCAACCTGTGCGAAATATTGCAAACGACCTGTACAGGGCTGTATATTTTATTGTTTTCCAGTTGTATATTACCCTACTTTGTCACGAAGCGGTAATTGGCCAGCCCTGGCTTTGTTATTGATAAAAATTTTCAATTTTCTAAAAGGGTTTCCTAGTTTAAATTGTTTAATAGTTTCTCGTAAATATTTTAGTGCGCTCCTGTTTAAAGTTTGTATGGCGGAATTCACTTAGGTAAATTAAGAAGATTTTAGTTCTTTGAACAGTTAGTTGAACAAAGTATTTATAAGTAAAATTTATATTAGCAGGACGTGTATAAAATGTAATGCCATTTTTTACGCGAGTGAAGCCACAGGCAAAACTTCAAAAGATATACGGCCAGAAACTAGCTTCCCATAAAACTAGAGTGCAATAAACATTTGCAATGTCTGTTTTATTTTTTAATACAAGATTCTAAAATGAATTTCCATTTCCGAAATACTAAACAGAATCTAAGTCAGTACCATGAAAATGTCTTGCAATAAATAATATTTAAGTATTAAGTTATCCAAGTGTCCCAGTAGAGCGGCGTGCACTCCGCAAACTGCAATGTTCTGTGTTGTATAAATATCAATATTTAGCACTCTTGTTGGAGCAAATAATACTATTTAAAGTTCGTATTAGAAATTTAGCGGTATTTGTTTGCTGGATTAGGTGTTTGAAAAGGTATGTTTTTTGAAAAGTGGTATGCAAGGACCATTAAGCCAGCCATCGCCAGAAAAGAACTGTGGCAACAAAAGTTTCCTCCACCAGCCAACTATGTAAACGCGCATGAGCACTTGCCCCCTGGGTCCGGTCTGCAGTGGCCCATATGGAAATCCTTGAATCGGTTGCGAGCTCAGGTTGGCCGCTGCAGATATAATCTGGAAAAATGGAGAATAATCCGGCCAGGCGAAACACATTGCGATTGTGGTGCTACTCAGCAAACAATGACACATGAGCGATCTGAATAAGGCCACAGAGAATGCTATTAATGTAGCCATCTACTGGGCCGGGGTGATATAAAAACTTTGACCATTGACTCGTAAGAAGAAGAAGAAGAAGAAGAAGAAGAAGGACCATTAAGCACTTCATCATTCATATCCATCAAAACAATCGACATGAGATTCGGACAGAATGCGATCAGCTCTGATCACATTCTGTATTTAATTATGGACGATTTATGTGTTTGTTTACTTATGCAAAACAATTTTCTTTGCAATAGTAAACTGCTTCTCTGGCTACGTAATGATATTATAAAAATTATTATTTATTTATTTATTTATTTATTTATTTATTTATTTATTTATTTAAGAGATATGGAAGACTTACAGCTAAGTTAACAGTTTTGAATATAGTAGTAGAGGAATCTGGCAGCCAATGACAAGTCTTCGCTTATATAAAACTTAATAATAACAAACGTAAACACTAAAAAGTCAGAACAAAATAAAACTAAAGTTAAATTTAAAAGTACCAAAATAAACACTTACACACTAATGTTACCATATACTGACCAATCAGGCCTCCATTGCACCCTTAAAAAATTCCAGACTCAAACACCTTCGCACTGTCGCCACACTACTATTAAAGGGATCAATATCATGCTGCTTACACATACTATTAAAGCTTCTGCTTGCACGGATCAACAAAGAGTTTTGCCTATAGTTTGTGGTCGCAAACGGTACACATATAGGCGGATTAGAACGGGTTCTTGATGGCACATTAAACTCAAATTTCGATAGTAATTCAGGGCTGTCGATGCTAGAATTAAAAACTTTTAGTAGGAGAGTACAGTCAGAGATCTCGCGGCGCTTTGCCAGCGGTAGCAAATGGTACTTTTTGCAGAGATTGATGTAGTTATCCGAATGATAGGGGACCTTTTGGTGATAGCACAAGTACTTAATGAACCTTATCTGCACCCTTTCAATTCTATCAATATATTTTTGATACCGGGGGTTCCACAGCTCAGACGCGTATTCAAGATGGCTTCTGACAAAGCTACAGTATAGAATTTTTAAGGTCTTGGCCTTTTTAAAGCATTTAGATAACCGCATAACGAAACCCAATGCTTTGGATGCTTTAGCGACAATTGCATCAATGTGTTCTTCAAAGATGAGCTTTGAATCATGCATTACGCCTAAGTCTCGGATAACATTGCATCTGGGCAGCACCTGGCCATTCAGCTTATATGATGTGGCGATAATGGAACGCTTACGCGAATATGTTACCACCGAGCATTTTGAAGGATTAAGATCCAGTTTACTGAACCGACAGTAAGCCTCCAATTGTCCTAGATCATCCTGAAGTGCGTGCATGTCATTGAGAGATGATATTGAGGCAAATAGTTTCATATCGTCAGCGAAGCATAGTAGTTTTGAAGATCGTAAACAAGAGTCAATGTCATTAATATAAACTGTAAATAATAAAGGCCCAAGAAGAGAACCTTGAGGACATCCACTAGGGACTTTAACCCAACCAGAAATGTAATTGTTAAGTACTACTGCCTGAGTTCTCTTATCTAAGTAGGACGAAAACCATCTCAGCAAGTCACCGTGGATACCTATGCCATTCAATCTTAAAAGAAGGGTATCATGATCGATTCGGTCGAAAGCCTTGCTGTAGTCTGTATAGACTACGTCAACTTGCTGCCCTTTGTCCATGGCGTCGGTAATATAGTCATTCAACAAGGAGAGATTCGTGACAGTTGACCTTCCCTTCAGAAAACCATGCTGGAATGGACTGAAAGAGGTTTTAAGAGCTGAGTACACCTGATCATAAACTATCCTCTCAAAGACTTTAGCTAATATGCACAGTTTGGATATTGGCCTGTAGTTGTCTATCTCTGTTCTAGCTCCTTTTTTGTGAACAGGCGTTATAAACGCGGACTTCCATAATATAGGAACAATACAGGCTGACAAGGATTTTTTGAAAATCATCGAGACAGGTTGGGCAAGGGATGGTGCACATCGCACTAGAAGCTTAGGTGAAATATTGTCAGGACCTGCCGCCTTAGATGTATCTAGGTTTTCAAGTAAGCTGCTGACATTTTTGACGTTAATGCTAATGCTAGATAGGTCAGAAGAGCCCGGCGACGGTATGTTTATAGTAGGAGGGGAAGCGATGAGATTAAAGTTATTATTATTACTTAAAGAAATTTGATTGAGAAAATTGGAATGAAAATAACTAGAGAAAGCCTCACATATAGAGTCACCGGAAGTTAAGGTTTGAGTATTATAAGTTAAAGTACTAGGAACTGAATTAGAATTTTGGCGTTTTTTAACAAACGTCCAAAAATATTTAGGGTCTTCCTTAATTGACTCTTCAGTAAGCTCTAAATAAGTAGCATAGCATTGTGACTCAAGCGACTTAACCCGCGCACGCAGAAGTTTAAATGTCGCCTCATCTGACTTGTTACCGTATGTCTTAAATTTGTTATAGTATTTGTATTTTTCCTTTATTGCTCTAATAAGTGATGAACTATACCAAGTTGGGTAACATTTGTTACGGGGCCGCTTTTGGGGAATATATTTACGTTGTAACTCAAATATTGATTGATTAAAGAAGTCAACACATTCATCAACTGACCGCGTCGCGAACTCGGACGCCCAATCAAAGTTGTTAATACAACTATTGATGGCATCGAAGTCACCCTTGTCGAATAAATACCGTACACGCGGCGCAGACTCCAACACAGTGATTTGTAAGCAGTCTACGTCAATCAAAAGTGCCGGGTGGTAGGCATCAATAGGTACAAGTGGGTCAAGGCTCTCAGTTACATGCACGGGTACACTACAAAAAACGAGATCGAGAATTTTATCCTGCTTATTAGTAATGCCATTATACTGGTCCATATCAAGCGTACACAGTTCATCAACCAACGAACACTCATCGTGGGTAGTAAGGTTGGATGCCACAAGAAATGAATGATTAGAGGGGATCCAGTTTATTCCACTCATATTGAAGTCACCGATGACTAGAAATAGATCAGAGTCCTTATTCACAACAGACTGATTTAATTTTGAAAGAAAGTGTGATAGTTGCGAAGAAAAAGATAGACCAAGATTTTGTTTGCATAAATAGACAACACAGACATGTAAGTTGATGTAGGAACGTGAATTAGGTTTATTCATTTGAATACTTATCCATAAATCTTCTGCAGTGGAACTAAGAAGGGGTTGAGAAACAACTGATAAATCTCTACGAACAGCCACCAGTACGCCCCCACCTCGTGTCTGTCCCGTAGCAACATAATCCCGATCACGGCGCCACACAACATACCGATCATCAAAAAGTTCCGAATCTGCAATTCCATCCAATAACCACGTCTCCGCAAGCAAAATCACATCGAACGAGTTACATAACATTTGGCGATAGAAGGTATCAGTCTTGGTTCGAAGCCCACGTACATTTTGGAAGTACACGTTTAGTGTCCGCGTCCTGCCTGCGTTGTTAGCCATTAGGAATATTAGGAAACGAATCATTATAGTGCAAAGCAGTTATTTTAACTAACATTAGATCAATAATAGAATGTACCAAAAAAGGGTCTAAATCAGGCTTTAAAATTAAGCAATAGCATTTACATAAACGTACAAGTGCGGCAGATATATAATTATGCGTAAAGCGGGTTCTAATCCGACAAGCTTTAATGTAAACAGCGCGAAAAAAGCAAGTAATAAATGAATTGTGGTAACAATGGAGAAGTGACGAGTTCAGTAATATGGCAGTGGTAATAAACAATTTGTAAAATAATATTATTATGATATAAAAATAAAAGTAAAAGTAAACAGTTTTTCCTTTAAGATTATTATTATATTATTATTATTATTCAATTATTATTTTTATTTCAAATATAATTTATTTTATCTCAGTCTGGTGGTTTGGATTTCTGCTCTTAGGTTTTATAGCTCGAGTGTTGCCGAAAGAGGTGCAGTTTCCTGGCTGCTAGACCATAACGCCATAAAAAATCAAAATTCAAAATTATTGAAGTTTAGTGACAGTGTCAAATATTATTATAATTTTTCTCATTCTTCTTTGATTCATCATCCATACGCTTCCGCTATACCATTTATCTTCACCCGCTTTTTTGTGCAATAAAAATTTAAACCGCAAATCGCAAGAAACCAGCTTCGGAGGATCCTGCCCTCGGAAAGGTACTTCGGGCTGTTTTGGCTGGTGAGTAGATTTCCTTTACCACCAGACTATAAATAATTATATTTTTATCGTTAATATTATTTTCGTTATTCATTCATCATCTTATTTTCATCGCCCGGTAGGGCAGTTTACAGCGCCCTACCATATTATGATGTACTATAAGACCAATGCTTAGTAAAACGTACGCACGCGTATTTTGCATTGCACAGCGTACGTACCGTCCGCGTGGGTCGAGCGCGTCCCTAATAGTCCGGATGCGTACCGTCAGTCGACCAACATGCTATGTATTTGTATGGAAACAGATTTATTTATTTATTTATTTATTTATTTATTCATTATATCTTATAAGCTAACAGACACATCCAAAACGCTTACAAGATTAATTATTACAATTAAATTATAATACAAACAAAAAAGAAAAACAACAAAAAAAACAATTATTTACAAAATTATTCATAGTTATAAAGCAATAAAAATATAGTGAAATCAATCAAAAATAAAAAAATAAAAATATATTCATAAGGTCGTCATAAATGTCAAAGTCATTATAAAAATAGATTAAAATTAAAAAATAATAATAATAACAAGAAAAATAAGATGTCAGTTCAGTATTGAGTCAAATTAAATATTAAAATAGTAATAAATTAGGTATAATAGCATGTCAGATCAAAAAATAATAATCATTAAATTAGTTTATTGTATGTCATTTAAAAAATATATGAAATTGATTATACAAATGTCCCAATCCATCGGCAAATAAATCTAGTTCTTGGTGCTGGGCAAGTATGTCCGCGATAGTACGGAGTGCGCGGTTGGTGGGAGCGTGCCGGCCACGCTCGGTGCGCGCGGCGGGCGGCTCCAGAAGCCGAGGACGTCGGCGCGGCGCCACCTGCAGGCCCTCCGAGTCTGCTGATATGTTCCCGGGGACCAAGAGCCGGACTCGCTCTACTATTCGGGGACTATCGATTTTATTATAGATTATCGATAGATAATGGGCGACTTGAGACATAGTCCTTCTAAATCTTAACGTCTCTATGTCTACCATGCCAGAGACAAATAAAGAAGGATATAGATATGGATAGTATCCGTACTGTCGCTTGTATATCCATCGAGCAAATTTTCGCTGTATTTTGTCGACCATTAGCGCATATTTTTCTTCATAGGGATGCCAAATAATATGACCATACTCAAGCTTACTGCGCACGTATGCATTGTATAGTACTTTTGCGATTCCAGTGCTATCAAACTGCGATGCGGTTCTAATCACAAAGCCTAACATTTTGTGCGCTGACTTGCACATTCCGGTAATATGTGTGTGGAAGTCTAATTTACAATCTAATACTAATCCTAAATCCCTTATCTCATAAACTCTATCCATAGGAGCGTCAGTTAAATTATAATTAATAATTATGGACTGTGATTTTCGCGAAAACGTAAGATGAACGCGTTTAGTGCTGCACCGATCGTAAAGATTAACAACAGTCCGGTCAGTTTGTTGGTCAGGTGACTACTGAATTACTCTATCTGACGACGGTCAGTTATGCGTATCGTCAGGACCGACCGTACACCGACGGTCGGTGGAGCACTGTTACTGGCCTAAGCAATGTTTGTATATTTTTCCTTTAAATTTGACTTTTTAATTAGCAAAGAGCCTCCCTTCTTTAATCTTCTTATAAGATTGCGAGA
Organism: Hypena proboscidalis; assembly: GCA_905147285.1. NCBI lineage: Eukaryota > Metazoa > Arthropoda > Insecta > Lepidoptera > Erebidae > Hypena > Hypena proboscidalis. The sequence goes on from LR990147.1 coordinate 9,342,197, forward strand.
TGGTACCAAATTAAAATTCAGCAAAGCCGTACTTAGTTTTATCGGCTTTATAAACAATTCTGTTCCTCATCTAAATGAGGGTAGACATTTTGTGAATAATTATTGTTATTAGATTAAGTAATGCGAGGTTTTAAGTGATTTTGCTTTTTGATATAATGAGATTATTATTTTTATTTAAAATTATCTTCAATTTTGGTATACGAAACCTCACTAAACAAGGAATCCTTTGTGATAATTTAAGGGTATCTGTCTGGAGTTAAGACCATGTTAGGTAGGAGATTCTGCCAATAGTGAGGAGTGGTTTCTACCATGACCAGAATACTCAAACATTTTACTATGACCTAATTTTTTACTATTTTTTTTTACATTCCTGAAAGCTGCCACGATCTTAATTCTATATTTAGTAATCGTTTCTATCTAAATTAGAAAGAGGTATATACAGGTCTACTTTTACATAACATACTTAACGTAACATTACGATTATAATATCCCGAAGGGTGTGGCAAGTGTACAACACCCACACTTCACCTGTTATGTTTAGGTCGCATGGGATAGGGGGTGAGCCTATCGCCATCCACCAGGCACAATTCCAACTACGTGCTGCTATTGAGAATTTCCTGACAGAAAGATCACAAATAACACTTTGCCCGACCCGGGAGTCGATCCCGAGACCTCGTTGTGAGAGGCGCATACGCTAACCACTGTACCATCGAGACAGAGTAATTATACTGTATAACTTTTAGTTTTTATAAAATGACGTAAGTCGGCAACACAGGCTTCTGTGCCATTAGACCAATTTTATTCTATTCTATATTATTAAGCTAATTATTCTTGCGCGAATGAACCTTTTAGTGAGATTAAGATTCAGGCACTGCAGATGCACTCATTTAGATTTAAATGGAGGACATTTTAGCAGATATTATCCTCATTTAGACTACTTTAATGGCTAGTAGTGCCCATTAACATTTTATTATGCTATGCGTTTCATTGTTATACTAAGTTCTAAATTGCTCTTATTTTAATGAGGATAAAGTAACTGTCTGTTTTCTTAAAGCTTAAACGTCTTTTATCTTAAAACTCATTATCTTAGGTATTATTATTGAGAATATGGGTTACTCACGTTATTTTAGCCGGGATATGCCGACTAGTTTCGAATCTAGTATCTAGTTCATCAACTGGGCGATTAATCGCGTGTCGTCGCCGTAGCGAGACGTCTCGCACTGAACTCTTCTTAGGTATTATTCTTTTCTTGTTCCTCATAAAAAAAATCAATGTTCCCATTATATTTTTTTAATTTTATATTTATTTATTATATCTTTATAACTATAATTACAAGCCTTAAACCTAATGCGACAGTTAAGCTATCAACTAAACCTAAAATCACTTATTTTTGTTATAATTTATATTGATATCATTTGATCGAACAAAAGAATTCAAATCAGTTTTTAGATAAATTTCTTGATTGTATTTTATTGATTTTAGGTATACTTACAAAACACAGATATAGATATTTTTAGAAGAATTTACAAATAGATATTTTAAGAACTCAGAACTAAGCTACTATGAATGTCCCGCTTTGTTAAAAACACGAAAGTTTAAATGAAATCTACATAGGGCTTTCTACCAACCCTTTATTATGCGTTGATAGACATAGTGATAATAATGTGATGTATTCCCAACAGAAGGAGCCACTCGCAATAGCTGTCAGGAAGACATCTTTGAGGTTCCATTTCCTTCCTGGGGATTCACCGATATCTGTGTTGGATATCACTGGATATATAGTTATATAACTACAATAATAACGGTACTGATGGCCGACATTCAATTGAGTGCATGGCTGGCGTATTGGTTAACCCTTAATCTGGCAAGAGAAAAAAAACTTGATTTTTTTTTTATATATAATGTATTTGACATCGTTAGATGTTCCTAAAACCAGGAAAAATAATCAAAAAAAGCTAGTATATCTCGATTTTGAGAAAATGCATGTCCAGTATACAGGACATTGCCAGGTTCTACATAAAGTAACTGTAAATATCGATGTCCAGTATATTGGACATTGCCGAATTAAGGAATCGTTCGAGATTTTTTTATAAAAGCTTTATTTATGCAATTATGAAATAAACAAAAATAAAATGCATGTGTATAATGAAAATATTTGTTGTTGTACAATTTTGAAATTTAAAATTTTTGAAACCCCACTTATTGGGTTTCATGGGGTTATATTGTCTCTTATTGCCCGATTTTTTCCCTTTATACGGTATTGTCATTTCGTCAATGCTATTCCTCATCTCCTCTTCAGTAGCTAAGCAGTTCATCCTCACCTTCTCTACAAATGGCCTCACCTTGAAGTATCGATCCAAAGCGGGACAGGAATTGTCTACGAAATGGATATTCCTACGTATGCACTCAAACCTTTTCAGAGGCATAATGTCTGCTATTGCTGGGTATCGCAGTTCTTTGGACCAATAATCCACGTAAGATGGCAAATTAACAACACCCATAAGTAGAAGTATGGACAGGAAATCATTCATTTCGTCTTCGGTAACATTTATTGATCTTCCAGTTCTTTGCAATGCGTAGAGGTTTGTGTTATGGACTATATCTTGGAGAATATCCACAGAAAAATATTTATGAAAATAAACTATAGGTGAGTCGTCGTTAGGCATGTCAAAAACAAATTCACAATCCTTAATTTTAGCCTTGTGCAAGAATTTGCCTTTTTTCCAATTGTAATTAGATGTCTTACGCTTTTTGATTTGACGTGTCTAATGCAAGTGTTGGTATGGACGGGTTTTTTTCGTTTTGACCTGGTATTTACAATATTAGGTGTCAGTGCTATGTCCAGCACAGACTGGATTGATGATAAGGTCGGAATAACATCATAATTTACCTGGCTGATAGATGGCAACACTTCCCTCATAATTGGTGTGAGAGGCACTGATAGTTCTTCTTCGACTTCTGGCTCGCTATTGGGTATTTCGTCGTTAGAAGAATCGTCACTGTTGCCGTCGAAAATATTCAGATTTTCTAATTACGATGGTATGGATGGTGCATCTGATGAGACATCATCAATTTCCTGGCCATTGTGTAAATCAGGTTCTTCATCTGAACTGGTCTGGCCTTCTACGTCCGATAGAGCGTTAATTGGTGGCGCTAAAGCTAATACTTTTGAGGCACGTGATGTTTTTTTGAAGACCTGTAAATAATAATATTGTTAGGTATCATAAATAACATATAACTTACATAATATAGATATTAGTTCATAATATTATACTAATTGTTAGTTGTCTGTCTCATTGGCAATGTCCAGTATACTGCACATCACAAAACCATACTAAACCTTCGAGAACCCGGCAATGGGAAGTATACTGGACACACAAGTTTCGCTGAGAATAACGAAAAATCTATAAGTAATATTATGATTTTAGTATACACAGACATATAAAAATACGTTACGGAATATACAGAAAAGAAATAACTATTTATTTTAGAACATTAAATATATACAAATAGAGACTTACCGAGAGCGGTCGTGACGCGTTCATCCTCCCTGACTTTGCGGCGTCGACTGACCGGCCGAGCGCACGTGCTCATTGACAGCTATTTTTTATGTAATAATGTAGAACAGAACCAAGTCATTCCTTAAATAGAAAAACTAATGTTGTTAAAAAAAAATGCTGCAGATTTTTTCAAAGTCGATGTCTTGTATACTTCCCATTGTCGAATTAAGGGTTAAAGCGGTACCCTCGCCGCTTTAACAGCGCTGGGGTTAGGATTCGATCCCCACACGGGACAAATCTTTGTATGATCCGCAAAGACTTGTTCTGACTCTGGGTGTGCTTTGCGTGTGTGAAATGTATGTTTGTAAACACCCCCGCGACACATGAGTTATACCGAAGTGCGGGCTACGATTAATTTAATTTAAAAGAAATCAATTATATGAATTAAATGCAGAAGTTCCTGGGGATGTGTTTATACCAAGATGGCTGTTTCTCTTTCAGTTCTTTGAAGCAAAAAGCAGAATGTAATTTAATAAAATTCGGGACACTAATTAAGAATAGATTACTTAATTTTTATCAACGCATTACAGGTGGTTTATAGTTATATATTTTTCATGGTAAGACAAATATGTCCTCTTTAAATCTCGCATGATATAATATTTAATTCAAAATGAATCTTTTACCATGCCTTTAAAACAATACGATCTCTGATTATTTTTATGGCATTTAGCTATGCTTAGCAAATTATACTAAGAAACAGATGAAAAAGATATGGGACCGGCAGGATCTGCAACCTTACTGCACACCGGGCAGCCGCTCATAGCCATCCAGCTACGGTCACCTCTTACCGGCACCCTAAATTTCTCAACTGTATGATACGTCATTTCGTGACGTCACGTTAATCCATTTGTTCCTATCTTAAGTAGGATACAAACCAACATGGCGAAGTTACATGCATCACAAATGTTGTAACGAATGAACGTGTACGATATTTTAACTTTGATTATTTTTATAGCATTTAGCTATGCTTAGCACATTATACTAAGAAACAATTGAAAAAGATATGGGTCCTGCCGGTCCCATATTATTATCTTTTTTAACTGTTTCTAAGTATGATACGATCTCTTCAGAATCTAAACAATTCCTCTGTTTAAGATTTTTCTCATATACCGCAACGTTTTCTTTTATCATAAACACAATGGTAGCACAGTCGACTGGGTATGACACATTTTATATTGTTTTGACTTGTGGGCCATGTGAGTGATTGTGATAAAAGGATAATGCTGAGGATTTCTTTATGTGATAATGACAAAAGATCGCTGTGAGTCTTATCTTGTACATTGACTGTTTCTATTAGAATAAGAACGTAGACAAGTATTTTTTTATAAAGAAGTATCTTGGCAGGTTGAACTCTTTGAATAATATCTTCAAAGCGGTCGTGGCGCAATGAATAAGGCATCGGTCTAATGATCGATCGTGAGTTCGAATCCTGGCCTCTACACCACGCACGTGAGCTTCTTCCAAACACAAACGAATTAAGCTTACCTGGAGGAAGTTAGTAATAGTAATTTGTATTTAAAAATTACTAGTCAGCTTTAAATAAATATATAATAATAATAATTAATAGTTGAGATAAAATCATTGTTGTTATTACAATTATTTTATTTTATGCGTCATTTCTTAATTTATTAGTGGATACATCTATACCTATTATCTTTTGAACCTCAACGATCTCTTATCACACTATTCCTTATCCTGTTATTCAAGGTTACACCACACACTCGTAATGAGCGCATTTCTACAGCTTTATTCTACTTTCATGCTCACTCTGCCATACCTAAGAGTTGAAACAACGGACAGCCAGCATTGCCTCTTTTGACATGACTTCGCCTACCACGACCGCCTGCAGCGCGCCATTAACTCGAGTTCCTGCATTTACTCTTCTTTCAACATCTATCTTACCATCTCTTGTAAACAAACTGCCCAAATTCTTTTACCTGTTGTTCTTCCATGAGAAAAAGGACCCAATACATATTTCCAGCATGATATCAGCCTTGAATTTATTATTTATTGTTATCGTTTGTCTAATGCTTGTTTCATAATTGGTTTATTTTTTCAAAATACGTGGTAACTTTCATTTAAGAAGTGATTCAATTATAAAAAATAAATGAGTTGAATAAAAAATAAGGTAGGAATGTCCTTGCCATTGCCACTATTGACGTATTCAACTGCAGTGTCAGACGGACGCTGCACTCCACTTCCGCCGGATGTGGTGCGTTATTGCCGGTTGTTGAGGCTTGTCATACAATGTGTGTAAATAAAGAAGTACTAGTTTAGTCCCATTCATTATTTAAATTACTTTAACTTCTATTTTTATAGGCACTTACGTGAATCACGCATTTATTAATCTGTAAAGAATAGGCATTTAAAAATGTGCCTGTGAGTTTCTTACTGAGCTATTCTTCTCACTGAACATCGGCAATTGCACTTAGATTCACTCACATCTTTTATTTTTAGGATGTACGTAAATCGAAACTCCGCGATTTAGTCATTTGGAATATTATTTGTACACGTGTTCTGTAATAGTTTATGTCAATAAACTATTTCGAGTTGAGTTTGAGTAAGTTTTTATGTAATAGGTACATTTTTCTTTTTTTTAAATGTAAATAGCTCATTTATTTACTAAGCAATATCGACCTAATTTTTACAAACAATTTCAAAAACTTACGGATCAATTTCAACAATTTCTTTGTTATTCGAATGCTTGATCGAGGTTTCACGCAGGCGAAGACGCGCGCACCAGTTAGTAAGGCATAAAGAAGACTTGCAATTAATTTCCCTTACAAAGCCTTATCTTGGTAAGCATAAATGAACAAAAGTAACACAATTAACCGCTATCTCAGCCCTCATGTGCCTCTCTGTTTATACCGTGGTGCTGCGGTACACCAAGTATACATTGTCGTGTAGAAGAGCGGTTACATGAAATAAAATGGGACAGAAGGACCATTTGCGTTTGTATTTGACGATAAGACAACAAATAATAAGTATTTTTCCTCTTCTCAAGTTTTTTAGAACAGTTAACCAGTTTTAAATTATAATACCAAACACGATCAATTTAATTCGGTTAAAATTTTACCGTAGTACTTACCGTACCTTTGTATTAGAAAAGTATTTTTATATCTATTCTTAAAGGTTTTAAATATATATTTTTTTAAACAGTACAACTAAAATCTAAACTAATAACAAAAAATAAACTGGAATTCATTACAGTACATAATTATAATTTACTTCGACTACGATTCATACTACACTAAAATCTACAACATTTTACAATTCATTGATAATTCTGTCCAAACTAGTACTTCTGTATTTACACACATTGTATGACAAGCCTCAGCAACCGGAAATGACGCACCACATCCGGCGGAAGTGGAGCGCAGCGTCCGTCTGACACTGCAGTTGAATACGTCAATAGTGGCTTTGATTCCATCCCTTGTTTATTATTAAGCTCATTATATTTGATGGGTGAATATTAATTATTGAATATCAGAAGCAGGTTTGATACTTATTTGGAATAATACAACCAAGTATGGTTCGTCTAGCTAAGGTATATATACTCTTTTGTGCCAGCGTCATAGGTATATTACCTATGACGCTGGCACAAAAGAGTTGAGAAATTTCGAGTCTAGCAGCATACGAATCCATAGCTGAATTGGAAAAGCACTTGGGGCGTATACCCAGGGGGTGCAGGATCGAGTCCTGCTGGATTCTTAATTTTTCAACTTTAATATTATATAAAATAACGAAGACGATCGATGGCCTAGTGGTTAGCGTATGTGCCTCTCAACGTGAGGTCTCGGGTTCGATTCCCGGGTCGGGCAGTGTTATTTATATGATGTTGTATAACAGCACGGAGTTGGAATTGTGGTTGGTAGATGGCGATAGACTCACTCCCATCCGTTGGGGCCTAAACATAACAGGTGAAGTGTGGGTGTTGTATACCTCTGCGACACCCTTCTGGGTAATATAGGCATGATGTTATGTTATGTTATGTTATATTTATCGGATACCTTATCTCATAATATAAAATGTACATAGAGGTGCTCCCGGACTGGCGAGCAATTAATAAAATTTTAACTTTAGAATTGTAATATTATATAATAACTAGCTGACCCGGTGAACTCTGTTCCGCCTTAAAGGCAATAAATAAGCAGATTTAGGAATTTATTAAGTCAATTTGTTTATTAGAAAATACAAATTTGAAAAATAAGTACATTAATCATTCATTATTGTTAAGCTCAGGGAATTTTAATCGAAATAGACTGAAAAACATTTACAAAAAAGACGATAATTGATCAGTTATCGAGCGGGATGAAAAATGATTAAATACTAAAATGTCTATTAAAAAAAATGGGTTGTGGTTATTAAAGGGTAAAAATTAGGGTTGTATGTATTTTTAATGAAAAATAAAAACAAAAAAAATATGTCCAAGAATTAAAAAAAAAGTTAAGGGTGAACATCCCTTATCATTTAGGGGTATGAAAAATAGATAGTAGCCAATTCTCAGACCTACTGAATATGCATATAAAATTTGGTAAAAATCAGTAAAGACGTTTCGGAGGAGTAAGGTAACTAACATTGTGACACGAGAATTTTATATATAAGATAATCATCTTCTGTAATAGTGTATTACTGTTTAAAATACACACTATAGCAAGCAGTCAAAAATAAATTAAATTTTATCGTTCCAAAAAACTTCGTTCCCATAAACGAGTTACCCATTCCCCATACATAATCAATCACAATTTACGCGTGTAACTGTCGGAAGAACGACAAAATACTTGTCGGAATATTTCCTTTCTCATTCAGCTTTTTCAGTTGATGGTTCAAGTTGGAGTATGAGGCGACTATTGGTTATATTATTTTTTATTAAAAAATAGCTTTTGCCCGCGCCTTCGTCCACGTGGAGTTCGATATTTCCACGCTATTTCCTATAAAATTAAGGAACTTCCCTTATACACTTTCAACCCAAATTTATTTATGTTCCAATTAAAAGAAAAAAGTCCAATCCTAAAACCATACAATACATATTATAATAAATACCCTATACATATACATAATAATATAATATCAAATCATAAAATTTAATAAGTAAAGTTGAGGAACCCGGTCTTTTAATTTACCCCCTTTGGGACGGGAATTGCCAACACAAATCATTTTTCTGTTAATTCTTGTCGTTTGCAACATTGACTAACTTCACATATAAACTTACAATCCCCCAACTAACTCCTTGAGGAGTGAAATTTCCAATCTATCCTACAGTTTATTTAAGTCATGTAAGGAACTTTCATTAAAAAAATTACGAATTTTCCTTATAAATATTTATCCTTATTTAAAAACAAAATGTAAGGGAAGAAACTAAATAACATTTTTCTGGACTCGAGAATTGAACCCGACCTCAAGACCTGCAGTCACATAATTATATATTTATGCTTATCTCTAGTCTAGACCAACGAGGTATTCAGAAAATTTCCATTACAAATAAATAATAGTTTAAAAAAACTAAAAAACACGCTTTTAAAGTACTTCTAACTGTGTTAGAATATTCCGATAATCAAGTGATAATGTTATCCAAACAATAAACAATTGAACTAAAAAGTTACAGTGAAAAACATAATTTGACCAAACTTTACCCGAAATAAGTGTCTAACAGTGTTATGAAACCCTAAAAACTTATTTGTGCAACCATTTCAACCATATTCGTCATAAATACAAACACGTTACAACAAAACAATAACAATATAAATTTTATGTGATAAAGTGACGCTCCCGTAAATTTGAATTCTCAAACATTTAAACATTTTGAAAAATTTTAAACTGCCACTGTTGCAATTCAACATTAAGGACACTCATAAACTGATTATTAATTTCGCTAGAAGATTTAATAACTTGGCAGCGCTGTGTACGGCGCATCTGATCGGAAATCGAAAAGGAACCCGTTCGAACCCCTGACCTCTAAATTGTTTTTTTGTGGTTCATTTTCACTAATAACTGTCTTTTTGTGGATCCTTTCACAATTTATAAGATTTTAATTATAAAATTATTAACTTTTTTCTTTTTTAAAAAGAAAAAGTATTTTTGGACATACACCATAGAAATACTATAGAGATTGGTTGATTACTTTGGTCACCTAGGCCATGCTTTAATGTTTATATGATGATGGAGTCACTAATTGCCATCGACGAATTAGATAAAGGAGCAGCCCACGAGGGAAGAGCATTGGAAAGGCTTGCTGAGCTGGCTCAAGAAATTAAATTGATCATCAGTGAAGGAAAAACGGTCACCGCCGCCAATAAAAAACTTATAATAAAAGCAGCTGATGAAATAATTACCCAAAGCAGGAGCATCGCTACACGGCCTCCAGTCAGCTCTAGCACAACCAAACCTAGCTCTTCATGTTTAGGAGAAGAAATACTTATTAAATTTAAAGAAGACCTTATATCAGAAGTGAAAGCTACGGTAAAGGAAACTATTAAGAAAATTAATCCAAGCCCACAACCCTCCAGCACCAACACCACTTACGCCTCCGTCACCAAAGCTCACCAACCTATTAAACCAGCAATAATCATCGAGCCCCACCCCAACGCAGAAACCATATCACCAACTACAACTGGTACAACAAGCACTCTCAACCAACTGAAAGATAAAATAACTTTTAAAGATAAGAACTACGCACCGACGAAAATACGAGCCATCGCCAAAAGTAGAGTCTATGTTGAGTTTGAAACTGAACAGCAAAAAAAGGAAACCCTGCAAGTAATTAACCGCACCGGGACACTCAAAGCCGAAGAAGCCAGACGTCGTCGCCCTCTAGCTATCCTTAAAGGAATCTACAAAGACACCAAGAGAGACGAACTTCAGGATCTTTTATCTAAACAAAACTCCATCACAGCCACTGATATCAGAGTTTGTTTCCTAACATCTAATCGTTCACGCTCAGATAGTTTGTACAACGCCGTCATTGAACTGACGCCCACCGCGTACCATAAGCTAATTGGACGCGAAAGAGTAGCCATCGGCTTCCAGCAGGTACACATTGGGCCGTTCTCCCGATTCACTCAGTGCAGAAAGTGTCTACAGTTTGGTCATTACCATAATAAGTGTACAGCAACCGTACACCCCTGCGCCATCTGTGCTGCCACATCCCATCTGTCAGCAGAGTGCCCACAAAAAGAATCAAAACAGTACGAGTGTTACAACTGCAGTCGATACAACAAGAAAACAGGATCGAAACTGCCTACAAATCACACTGCCAACAACCAGTCAGCCTGTCTACGTCTTCAACAAGCAAGGGATAAACTAGAAGAAACCATTGATTACGGCACCAGCGTAACACCACTTGGACCCAGAGATATAAACCCATCCACGCACTTATGTTTAACGCAAGACACGTACCACATCACACCTCCAAACCAATAACTTTCACGCATGCGAATCTAGGTCGTGGGTACACTGCCACTCATGAACTCAAACAACACATAAATAGTCAGAAAACAGACATTGTCCTTATAAACGAACCATACGTCGGCAACCAGCTCACACTTAAAAACACACCTAATTATATCACATACCAATACCCACACCCGCAAACCAACAGACACACAAAAGCATGCATTCTCATTAGAAATGGAACTGGTAGTTCATTAGGACTCACACAGCACTCCACACCAAACCTCTGCACAGTTCAACTAACCACAGTAGCTGGAAAGAGAATTTACATCACTAGTATATACGTCGAGCCTAACACAGATACGCACAACACCCTCCAAAGCTTACACCAATTACTACATGAAACACGCAACCACACTCACATCATCTGCGGGGACTTCAATGGCTGGCACAGGTTGTGGGGCTCCCGGGCCAATAATACTCGAGGCGAGGACGTAGCAGAACTAATACAATCACACCACACGACCGTACTGAACACAGGGGCTTACAATACATACGAAACCATAGCTAATGGACAGATACGCGGTTCAATAGTCGACCTAACTATTGCATCAGACAATATTGCGAACAACATCACTGATTGGAAGGTAGACATTTCCATCTGTCCGTCATCTGATCATCACGCCATCTCATTCACCTTTCATCTCACAAGACCACTGAAACACACTATCACTACATCCACGTTCAGATATAATACTGGCAGTTTCAACAACTGGGCGGAGCTCCGTAACATATTTGCCACTGAAATCAATAACACTGACATACCCGACATCGATATTAAATCATTACACACACAACGCGACATTGACACATACACACACAAGCTGACTAATTTCATCCGAAATACATGCAACTCACACTTGCCTAGACCAGGTCGACGCACCATCCGTGCTCCCTGGTGGACGGATGAATTGAGCGCCCTTAAGCAAAAAGTGATTGATAACCATCATGAAATAAGCCGCCTAAAAAGACACAACTCACCAATAGAAACTGCTCTGGCAACTAGAGATGCATTAAAAACCGAATACGCTTCGAAAATCAAGGACATCTCTACACAACACTTTCGGGAGTTTTGCGCCACCCAGGATAAAGAGGATGTCTGGTCGGTAACCAACCGTATAATCAAAACTGGACCCCCCACTCAGCCACCTTCAACCATAGAAATCTCACCTGGCACATATACTACTTCAACACACCAAACAGCCACTACGTTCCTTGACAAATTCTTTCCCGAGGATACACCCGACACGCAGTCACAACACACTACACGCAATCGCACACTTCATCCACCCGACACCACTGACGAACCTCCATTCACACACCATGAAATACTTACCATACTAAAACATATGAACCCCAACAAATCCCCTGGTGCAGATCACCTTACATCTGATATAATCTACCACTTCACTCTCGCTCTCCCTTACATTATCACCAATTTAATGAATCGCTGCCTAGCCTTATCAATTTTCCCTCAATCATGGAAGCACGCCATTGTAAAAATCATACCAAAACACAACAAACCTGACCACTCCAAACTATCCTCATTTCGACCCATCGGTCTTCTACCAATCTTCGGCAAGACACTTGAAAAACTAATTACACAAAGACTCACACATCATCTTAACACGACACATGCATCCAACACTAGACAGTACGGTTTTAAACAGCAAACATCCACTATTCACGCACTTCATAACATCACTCACACTATCACACAACAGAAAAAGAAGGGACTTCATGTCGCCATGATATCGCTCGACATTAAGGCAGCATTTGACAATGCTTGGTGGCCCTCTATCCTGGCACGCTTACATCACACCCACTGCCCTCGAAACATATACACACTGATACAAAACTACCTCACTCACCGCACAGCTACCATTCACTATTCAGACACCAAAACTACAAAAACACTTACCAAAGGTTGCATTCAAGGGTCAGTATGCGGGCCGACCTTCTGGAACCTGATACTGGATGAGCTACTGGACATGTCCAGTGACTCGCCCGGGGGAGGGAGCCTACCGGAGGGCTGCCTGCTACGGGCCTTTGCAGATGATATCACCCTCGTAGTTTCACATCGCAAACTGACTACTCTACAAGATCACATAAACGCCAGCCTACAAACAATTCTCGAATGGGGCAATTCCAACAAGCTGTCGTTTGCCCCTGAGAAAACTGTTGCACTGGCATTCACAAATAAAACAAAACTTCTCAACATCCAAATGAACAAAGTTCTCATCCCGTTCAGCCGCACTGCTAGAATACTAGGTGTTATCATTGACGATAACCTACACTTCACACAACACGTTGATTACATAACAGCTAAAGCACGCATACTCCACAACAAACTCACCTCATTTGTCCGACCCACTTGGGGAATTCACTCTGAAAACATTCACACACTTTATCGGGGGGTAATCGAGCCCATCATTTGTTATGCAGCCAGTATATGGCAAGGCGCGCTCAGATACGGAACCAACAGGAAAAAACTACTGTCTCTACAAAGAGGCTTCGCACTGAAAATTATTAAAGGGTTTCGTACTATTAACACCACTAATGCCATAGCTATCTCCACACTAACACCCCTAGATATTAAAGTAAAAGAGTGCGCCGAAATAGAACTGACGCGTATTACTGGCACCGCCGAATACCTCCCTGATAATTTAATACTCGATAAACCCACACACCCTGCTAACCTTCTACATCCTGTACATCGATTACCTCATGAATATCACACCATCAACACACAGGATGAACTCGATCACCTACTCTCAAATCATTTACACGCATATCACATCTACACCGATGGCAGCAAACATGATGGACTCGTGGGCGCTGCTTTCGTAGCACACACCCCACACAATACCATTATAACAAAACACCACACATTACACTCCGCATGCACCGTCTTCCAGGCTGAACTGGTTGCGATTGATCAAGCATGCACATGGCTTGCCGCACTGATTCCCCCCATTGAGGCGGCCTTTATTATGTCCGATTCCAGATCAGCCCTAGCAGATATACAGAACACTAACAGTACTCATCAACTTACCAATAACATACAAAATTTCCCACACTACTCTAACATACAAATCACATTAGCTTGGGTTAAAGCGCACGCTGGCATTTTGGGTAACGAGGTCGCTGATATTGCTGCCAAAGATGCCGCAAATAAACAAACAACACCTACCTTCAACCATTTCCCATTAAGCTATACTAAACTACACACAAAACAAAAAAGCTGGCTACTTTCCAATGAAGCATACAACAACAATTTAAAAGGCCCCATTATTAAAACCTGGTGCCCTACACTCACTCATTTGCACAAACTCATCCAAATCACAGGACACACATTCGCACTCACGCAACTACTCACTGGTCATGGATACCATAAACACTACCTCCATCGATTCCACATCACCGACAACGACTCATGTCCTTGTGACAATATAACCACCCAAACATTCACACACCTCATCACACAATGCCCCAAATACAATCACACAAGACTACACCACGAACAATATTGCCACCTTAAACAGCTGAACCCTTACGACCTAGATTCCATACTCTCCAACAACACAGCCACTGACACCTTTATGGTACATCTCACACACATAGTAGACACGCTCAAAAAATTCAACAACACCTAATATTCACCACATGCTACACTGTACACTTACACATTGACACACATAATATATCACACATACATCAACTCTCCAATATTATCTTGAATACCAAAATGATCTAAATGTTGTAAACAACTTTATATATTATATACATACTTAACTAAAACTTCGTAACATAAAAACTCTGTATCAAATAGCAGAGCACAATAAACTGCTTCCCGGGGCGGTTTTACCCTCGGGGAGACAATATATAAAAAAACTAAAAAGTGAAAAATAATTCCTAATATAAGCTGAAAATGGTAATGAACAAAAAATACTAGTATTATTGTGAAAAATCGTGGGGCGCTCTGTCTTTTTCGTCTATCGAGTAACCCACGCTTTTTCACAGTAATACTACTATTATTTATTTTCTACTTTTAAGTTTGGTTTATTTATAAGTGTTTTTTTTTTTTTTTTTTTATCGATCTTTGACATTATTGTGTGCAACATTTTAATGAAATCTGTCCGTTTAAAGTGGGTCAAAATCGAGTCCAAAGGAGTCGGTTACATACACACATACATACAGGTGAAGCTAATATAAGCGTATTAAAAATATAAGTGAGTGTAAATTATATGGAACGAAGCTGCTTACCAGTGGTTTAGTACAAGATTCTGAGAAATTGATGCAAAAAATGTTTATGGAAGAAAGTTTAATTCTACCTCTAACGAGCTTAAAGTTCACCCAATAGAATATAATCATTATATCGCGAACGCTTGTAACTTGACCCACAATTATCGCTGTAATCAATGTCTCTTGAGACTCGCTGTGCTTCAATTCTTTTCTTTTAAAAGCGAGAATACCTAGATTTTAGCGTGATTAAAAATTGGTAAGTGACGCTGATATTTTATTACTTTTCGGAGAAACTTGTTCTGAAAAACTTAAACTATAAATTTTTTTTATAGATTTCTTACGAACGAGCTCTAAGGCGCCACGGTCTCACCTTTAACCTGTCTCGGTTTATTGGTGAGGTATGGCTCTGAAATTGCTGGCACGTGAGTCATAACACGGTGGCTGTAGCTAGCACCTACCAGGTGGACCTATCAGTTCGCTGCATATAAATTCGTATAAAAAAACTTAAGTACTACTTCAAGTAAAAACAAGTAGATAACAAACACAACAACAGCTGGAAACCAGGTCACAGGAGTTCAACCAACTTAACGAGTGGTATCAATCGTTGCAATTTATTCAAAACACTATCGACCGTCCGTCTTCGCCGGCTCGTCTATTATTTATCGCTCGAAGCCACCTGGCCGATGGGGGCTGTTCATACTGAGATACTTTTAATTTAATGTAATCTGAATTGGATCAAGGAGCCTTGGAGAATCTATTTTGTAGTAAAGAATGAGTTTTTAACCTGCCATCAAACTGTATCGCTTTTACCAGTTGGCCAACTGAGTTTCAGTTTCGTAGTGAGATTAGGCTGCTTTTTTTGTCTACTACAACTAGTACTATAGTAGTACTAGTACTATTCTTGTTAATTCGCTTGTGTTAGGAGGAAGTTCACGTCCGTGGTGTATTTGCCAGGACTTTAACCCACGACCTCTCTATCGTAACTCCGACGTCTTATCCATTACACCACAGCTGCTTGAAAATAAGCTTAAGAATATTGTTATAGAAGGCTTAATATCAAAGTAGATCTTTAAGTTAATTAATAACTAACTTAACAATATTGTATATAAGTAGCAAAAAAAAGAATTTAGGTATGATATAAATTGCAAACTGGTTTGTATTAAATTTGTCCTAATACTCTCATTGTTGGTATAAATTTTTATTTAAGAACTGATATCATATGCCCCAGTTTCTTGAGTATCCAATCATGTTTCTTTATTCCACACATACACAGACTGTTCTGACAGTACGCCAAACAAAAAAGGGTCTCACTAAGAAACAGTTGAAAAGATATGGGACCGGCAGGATTTGAACCTACGACCTATTGCACACCGGGCAGTCGCTTTAGACATCCAGCTACGGTTGCCTCTTGTCAGAACCCTAAATTTCTCAAGTGTATGTTACGTCATTTCGTGACGTGAGTATAATTTGCTAAGCATAGCTAAATGCTACAAAAATAATCAATTAGAAGTTGAAAAAGGGTCATTTTGAATTACATTAAAGAGGTTAAAAGGCGATAGTATGGTATTCTTTTACGTTTATCCCTAAATGAGATGACATGACGTGTTGTTCGACAGTTATTTTAGAAGTAAATTTTAAGTAAATTTTATTGGATTATAAACACAGTATGTAACCGCCCTTTGAAGGTGTTCAATATTAAATGAGGAGTCCGGCTGTCACGAACATCAATCAACAATATGACACACACCTCCATGAATTCAGTGAATTATTTTGATGTATACCAGCTCAATGCATAACAGTTAATAAATACACCTGAGGGCTACAATATTATTCTCTATGCGCTTAGCATTATCGCTCGAATCGAACCCAATATTTTCGCCATTATATTCGGATTATAGCAGTGGGAGTACTGCTGCTATTCGTCGGAAGGTAAAAGGTGAGGCGGTCGTACACAATCTCTGAAAATCTGCTCTTAACTCCTTTGTTCACCATTTAAAGTATTCACCATTATTTAGAAAAAGGTATCAACAATGACCCAGCTCAGTGAAATTGGATAGAAGGATTGAAACAAACTTATATTTATTAAGATCAAAAACCCACTTTTGCATAATAATATAATAATAGCAGCTCTGTATCTATTACATGTCCCACTGCTGGGCTCGGGCCTCTTCTCATGATGAGAAGGGTTAGGCCATAGTCCACCACGCTGGCCAAGTGTTGATTGGTAGACTTCACACACCCTCGAGTACTTTTTAGACACTCGCAGGCATGCAGGTTTCCTCACGATGTTTTCCTTCACCATTAGCGAGCGATAATTTATATCATAAATACACACATCTTCGAAAAAACGAATCTTAACGACTTATTGACAGAAGTGAGCGCCGTGGCTTCGAACCCGAGACCTTTGACTTCGCAGTCCTACGGTCTCCCACTAGGCTATCGCTGCTCACTTTCGCATATAACATCCCATTAAATGCATCAAGTGTCAAGCAACCACTAACATGTGAGGTGACACCAAATTACAGTTCGCAACTGGCGCCCTCTGCCGACAGAGTGTGTAACCGGCAAGTTTTAATTAGTTGCAAAGTACTACTGTGTATAGTTACTCTATGTTGCAAAGGTACGGTATAAACCCCAACTAGTTCAACCCAGTTGCGGGAGCGAACTTGTCATTTTACACCAATATTGTTGTTTTAAAATTTATGTGACTCTGGTATTTTTGGTGTGGATTCAAAAATTTTGTTCATGAAATAACTTATTACGATAGTTAGACATCCGTTCGTGTGGATCTAGACTAAAATGTTGAAGTAGCAAGCGCTCTAGAATAATACTACGTGTATACGTGGTAGGTCAATAAAATGTGTTATACTTTCTTGCACACTTTTATAAGCGATAATGGCCAAAAGCGCTTCACACACGGCAGCTATAATTTATATTTATGTGAATGTCTCGAGATGTAAATATACATTTTTGCTTTGTAGGTAACGTGTGTGAACTGCTTTACAGATTATAATTTGTAAAATAATTTATTTCTTACCATAGTTGATTCCCCATTTTATTTTGAATGGTTTTCAATAAAATTATAAAATGTGTTTCTTCTTCTTCATAACTCACCTTTTATATACATTTTGACTGTTTGACCATCTCATTTTAACATGTAAGGAGCTTAAAAGAGGTGAGTTAGGGAGATGTGCATGCGGAACGAGAAAATTTGGTTGGAAATCATAACTTCTTTTTGGACTTACCAAACGAGGAAAACAACGGGTCAAAGCTAGTAAATAATAAAAGCATTGTATGTACAGTCGTACACAAAAACCCGTCACATATTTCGTAATAAGAAGTAGGTGAGGAGAAACAAGGTTACATTTTTCAACTGTTAGGTTCTCGTAAGAATTCTCGCGACAATGTTGTACCAACTCAAAACTTTAGCCCATATGCAGTGTAAACGTACAATCGACAGCGAAAGTGTTAACTTGCGTCTTTCATTATTAGGCAACTAGCCAGTGAGATTTTTGAGGCCGTTGTGGCAGAAAAGTTTAAGTGGCGGCCACGAACCGTCAAGCGCAGCTTGGGTCGCCCCCCAACCAGATGGACGGATGATCTGGTTAAGATCGCAGGGAGGCGTTGGCTTCAGGCGGTCCAAAACCGCGCGTTGTGGCGGAAATTAGATAGGCCCTATATCCAACAGTGGACGTCATTAGGCTGTAATAATGATGATGATCAGTGAGGTTTAGTTAAAACTTGAAATGTTTAATTTAGCGAGATGGCTCCTCTCCTCCTCTCCTGCTGACTTTTTCTTGTAAAGGAGTTGACAGTTGTGAGTGTCGTGATGGCATCGATCTCAATATACCTATTGAAATCGATGCCATCACGACCTGAAAACCATTATAAAAGAAATACCTCAAACTGGTGATAATAATTACATATGCAGGTTAGTAAGAAAATAAAAGAAAACATTATGAAATGGACTACAGACCTACAGTCCACACACTCTAGTTTTCTTTACTCCTTACACAACCTGAAAATTTAACTACAATAATTTAAATTGGATATACTATTTTTTTTTAGATAGAACAGAATAGAACGCAGAAATTAAATACTGGTGGTTACTCTTGTCAAATAGTGTTATTCATTGTCATTTTGTATTTCGCAATTTGGTTGGCAATTTGTCCTAATACTCTATTGTTGGTCTAAAGCAAATTCAATTATATGTTTGATCAAATACACCTAATGAAGCGTGGGTTTATTAATATACCTAATTAATAGTCCAGTTAATAACTTGGGTGTTAAACTTAGGCAACGTTTTTGACAATGCTTGTTAAATTTGAATGTAGTTATGTTGAATAACTGTTGAAAATAATCTAGAATTATAGATGGACTCTAAGAATTAGAGTTCTTTTAAAATAACACTTAACATATTTTTACTTGTAAACTGCCATCAATTGACACAGTTTTAAGCACTTTTATGTGTTTTGTAGGTTCATGATCAGAAAAATATTTTTCGTGTCAAACTTTGACTTTTATATATATATATATATATTCTATATCAACAAAGTGTGTAGAGAATAAATATATATCTACTAATTAAATGTTCTCATCCTTAGTTTGCTCACAAGAAATATTTATAAAACATGCCATAACATCACGTGGCAGAGGTGTACAACACCCACATTTCACTTGTTATGTTTAAGTACCATGAGATAGGGCGTGAACCTATCGCCATCCACCGGTCACAAACAACACTTTGCCAAACCCGGGAATCGAACCCGAGACCTCGCAGTGAGAGGCGCAAACGCTGACCAATAGACTATCGAGGCAGAAAATCATTAGGCACGAATTATTATTTGCCCTTATTTTTTTTATAAGACGTATGAAGAAAACGAACGTATAGTCATCGAAACAGTCAATCAGAGTCAGTTATAAAAGTCGATTAAATAATAAATGGTAGTTACTTGTATAGATTTTAATTTAATTCTAAATAGTTTGATTAAAATTAATCTAATCGCCGGTTACTCAAATCATTGTAATTAGTATAATTTAGTATTATTTATAATTTGTTTTTATATCATTTTTTGTAATGTTTTGACGTGTTCAAGCGCCTCCTGGGGCCTATGAAAATAAATGATTTGAATTTGAATTTGCAAAGATAGCACTTTTGTTTTCACCAGTACTCACACTAGAACACTACTTGGCACTCTTGCGTTATATGCGTTTTGCATAACACTTAGCTATATATTTTAGCTTGAAAGTGCTCATATGAAAGTATGAAAATTTTCCTTAACGAAAAAAATGTTGATGTTTCGGAGTTGCACACACAATATATTTTTTTGCTAAATTACCTTGAAGTGTGCAGTAGATGCTTTTAGCTATAATTCGTATGGGGTGGCGTGTTTTAAGTAAAAACAAAAAATACGGTTACAACTAAAGGATGCTATTTTATTTTTTCACCTAGGGTATACGTAATGGTAATGGAGGAGCTCGTGGCTAAGTTGAAGCAAATGTATGAGTGAAAACCGTAACATAACAAGTTTACCTCCGTGCTTCGGACAGCACGTTAAGCCGTTGGTCCCGGTTACCATTTGAACGTTTATGGCAGTCGTTACGGCTTTTATTCTAAAAAAAACATGTCAGCCCCATATTTACTTTAAATCTAGGATATAATTAAAGTCAAAGTTTATACATCTGTCTGCACGTGTGGTGTTGTGGTTTAAATGACCGCTTAACCTCGCCGCTCTTCACTGCACTGGTGTTGTGGGTTCGATTTGTCCCATGTGGGACAAATCTTTGTGTGATTTGCAAAGATTTGTTCTAGAATGGGTGTGCTTGTGTGAGTGAATGTGTGTTCATTTGGCCTTGTCATTGGGACCATTGGATAGTGTAATTGCTTCTGGCGTTCTACCTAATGTAAAAAATCCAAATTTATCTTAATTTATCTTTTATTTATCTCGTTGAATTTTTCTTGTATAAAATTTTTGCTAAATTTAATTCTTTTATTTTGCACCAGCGACCCGCCCTGGCTTTGCTCCGCTATGCATGTTTTACACATAAAAAACCTTCGCTATGAAACATTCTATCTATTAAAAAAATCCGCATCAAGATTCGTTGTGTAGTTTTAAAGATCTAAGCATACATAATGACAGAAAGGCAGCGGGCAATGATTTCGTTTTATATTATGTACTGATAATGATGACGATGAACAGCGCCTGCGAATAAAACGAGTACAACTCACCTCTTGCATCTTTATCACATTATATGAAATTATGATTATGACGCTCTGGATTCGTTTGTTAGTTCATTGTAAAGAGGTTTATCCCTTCTAAATCGAGTATTGCGATGGCAGTTAAAGGCCTTATAAAACATTGAAGTATTCTCAGACCAAATTACTGATAGTGGCCATTTTGTAAAAAAATATAGCAAATAGACATGATTATTTTGCGATATTAAACGTTTGATACGTTTGTCGAAGGTCTGAACTCGATAAAGGTGATGTAGGTCATGGTTTAACTAATATTATCAAATGTCGCAAGTTAGTAAGTTCTAGCCCGAACGGATATAGCGATTTTAATGAAATTTGATATACGCCAGGCCATAAGATACCTTATGGCCTTAATATAATAATATAATAGCTTTTTACCGATGTACCGCCTAAGTAAGTTAGTTGTTCATTAAAACAATACCGTGACATCATAAATCAATATGACAGATACGGCGTCTGATAAAAAAGTTTTAAAAACAAATAATTGTAGTTATCCAAACTAATTGAGGTAGGAGCCATCGCGGCATCCATCGCATCAAACATACGCAGTATTTTGTGCAATATCAACAGCCGAGTTGAACAATTAGGCTACTGGACATTTCTGAATAACATTTATCAAATATATCAGTACCAAAATATGCACGGTAAATAAATTTTAATTAAAAAGATCATCGTTTGCAATATTCAAATAAATTGGAGTTGTAAACTTGTTTTTAAGGACCGTATGTAAAATGCATGTATTCTTTTAGCAAATTAAGGCCAGAAATCATACTTGATTACTATGTTATTAAAATGATGATTAGCAGGTGTAGCTCAGATGTATATATCTTCAGTTGTCTTTTTCTTGCAATCTACGAAGGTAGTTGCGCTTACGTATCTTTTTAACCACTCCACGTGTCATAGTGTGTGAAAAAAAATAAACAATAAATTGACAACTTGCCTGAGAGTGACGCGTGCCGTGAAATACGAAAATTATCGCGTTGTACATTGTTTGCTTTAATTAACGGTTTGCTTTACTTCTAGTAAAGCAAATCATTAGTTTTACTTACTGTTTGCGGTGCCTTCATGAAATGCAAGGACTATACTCGCTTGAGAAAACACAAAAAATGTGTTGGAATTACAAACTCGCAAATAATAAATATAAGTGTAACCTTCACTTATAAAATAGCACTAAGGAAAAATACACATTTCTTATCCAATAAAACTATGAATGAACATAAAATCTTGCTTAATGATTTAAGATGTTTCTAAGATTTAAGAGCATTTCTGCAGAGGTGGCGTGCAGTGTCACAGTGTTTCTGCTCGCAATTTTATTATTGCTAACTCTAATGCATTTACCGACTAATTTCTCCAGAGTAGTTGGACCTATTACGTGTGGTGATAGAGATTCTTGACCATTGGGGATAAGAAACCGCTGGTTTCTTGAATTTGGTTGGTTCTGATTTAGTCTGGGTAGATGAAAAAAAAATGATATTTAAATAGGCATTGTTCTACAAATATTTTATGTATTCGGGACTCAAAATTATCACTTGAAGAAAATGCAAACTTTGCTCTATTGTTGCTCAAATAACTGTTATGTATTGTCGTGTTTTTGTCATATTTATGTGGAATATGAAAAAGACGTGACACAATCTCTCTTGCGCCGGCAAAGATTGTCTCTAACAATTATCTTTGAGCGCGTATTATTGATCGTGCCGGGACTGATTTGCTGCTTATCAAATATATTTTTCTTCTTATTAAAAAGCCGGTAACGAAACCATATCGCAATCTATTTCGACGCAAACGCCATCTATTGGTAGTAGCGGTACCAAAATATTATAAGTTTAAATTGTGAATTATTTATCGCGCTACCATTTCGTTGACCTATTATATTATACGTTTTCTTACGTAAACACAATCATTTCCGCTGTGCATTGGTATAGATAGGTTAGCAGATAATTATAATTTCATCCAACATTCTGATGACTAATATAAGGAAACTTCATTCGGTGGCATTCACATGTTGTTTGTAGGTCATTATCATTGACTAAGAAGTAAAACATGGTTGGTGGTTTTCCTGTTAAGCAAAAGTATGAGGAAAACTGACAGTTTATTTAGAACGTATACAATATAATTACTTTGCACTTATTATTACATAATTGCTAATAAATATTATGGGTAAGTACTATAAAAGTAATAAACAAAGTATTTAAATGTAGTATAAAGAATAATGTTATGTTAAACCCATAATACTTTTCTATGATTGTTTTTTTATGGTTAGGCAAGCGTTTGACTACGATGATACTTGATGCGGTCACGCGCTTACCTACGAGGATATACCATATCTCTTTTTATGAAATATATAGAAGATATCAGTCATAATACATTAGGAGTAACAAATACCATACATTAGTCCTAAATGATAAATATTATCGTACCCGTCAGGCAGGCGCCCGTAAAACATTGCCAAATCTAAAAGCATTGTGGTGTGGACAGTGTCCATCTAAATCGATCATCCTGTCCGGCTGTGACATGATATTAACAAAGTAACAAATTGAAGCTACGCTTACCAATCAACCTATACATTTCTAGTATAAGTAGTATTTATACAAATTTTAAAATAATCCTATTTTTTTTCTCTAAATTATCGAATAGACTTTTTTAAATTCTCGTTATTTAATCTTGCAATGAATTCAATTTGTAAATAATGTTATCATAAATTTATATTCGTGTTATTTTAATTATTGTTAATTTTTATGCATGTGTTTTATTAGTATTAATATTAGCGTTTATTAATATTATATTGCCATACCAGAAATTTGTCTTTGCAATATTACTTTATTTAGATACACATTGTCGAATGTTGCAATTTGTTCAAGTATCAATGTTTTATGTAATTTTGTTTTTTTTAATCATGTACCTTTTTCAAATGTAACACATTTTATTATTATTAACTTTCATAAAATTCAATTGCAAGTTAGTTAGTTAAAACAGTTAATATAATTATAATGTTATCGCAGAATAAACTGTAAGTGCTGTGCACACCTTTAAGTGACAAGTTCACCTAGCATATGAATGCATAAGACTATCTTCCTAAAATGTACATGTGAATTGTCGTTGGAGTGCCATAAATAAATAAATAAATAAATAAATAAATAAATAAATAAATAAATAAATAAATAAATAAATAAATAAATAAATAAATAAATAAATAAATAAATAAATAAATAAATAAATAAATAAATAAATAAATAAATAAATAAATAAATAAATAAATAAATAAATAAATAAATAAATAAATAAATAAATAAATAAATAAATAAATAAATAAATAGATAAATAAATAAATAGATAAATAAATAAATAGATAAATAAATAAATAAATAAATAAATAAATAAATAAATAGAGGAGCTTTGGACTGAGTCGCAGCCGCACGGACCAATGGATCTTACAGGTTAAGTAATACAGACCGCCGTTGGCCGTGGATGGGTGACTTTAAGGCGCTGTCTCCACGAGCGAGTGAATCGCGGCGATATTATCGTCGTGCCACGTATTTCTATACACTCTCTATGGAGCCATCTCCACACGGCGATATTATCGCCGCGATGCGACGAGTGGCAACGAGCGTGCGAAACGTCATTACATCGTCGCTAGCCCGTCGCTACTAGCAGCGGGCTCGCCGCGCTCTCGCGACGAGCGCGCAGCGGGCGCGCTGTCAAACGAAACTGAATTCTTTCTTTTACAACGCGTCGTCAAGGAAACGCGGCGATACCGTTACGAGTCGCCGCGGAAACGCTGCGATTCCGTTACGACTCGCGACGATACGCGGCGGAATTATCGCTCGTTCGTGGAGATTCTCCGACGATATAAGGGTGGACTCGTCGCGATTCTCTCGCTCGTGGAGACAGCGCCTAACGTAAAGAGTTTTCGTCCATGCCTCGGCGAGCGTGTGAAGCCCTCAGTCTCGGTTGCCATTTGAAGATTTAAGGCAGTCGTTACGGGTAGTCAGAGGGCAGAAACTCTGACACCTAAAGTAACAAAGACTAACGTATATTTTCGTATTGGGTTGTAGAGGTCTGATGGTTGTAAATGCACATAAAATACTGATATTTAGCTAAATTTGCTAGACTAGAAGTCGACCCCAATGTAGTTAGGACAGGGCACAGAGAACGATGATGTACGGTGGTGACGCTGTTTTGACCCAGTTCGAGGAAGTTTCTTACCATACCCATTTTATAAGTTCTGCTTCGTTTGGGACTAAATGAAGTTGGATGAAAGGTGTGTGACATGAAAAAAAACACAGCAGTGAGCGAAATTCAACTTCGCTTCGAGCGAGAGCAAAATTTGAAGCAAAGTCGAATTTTGCTCACTGTTTTCGTAAAACAAAGAACGACTTATTATGCAGCTGAGGTGGAAAATAATTTGAAAAGTGGTTCAGTAATTTTGAAAAAATCCTGATTATTGACCATCCAAATGAATTTCTATGTTACTTATTTCGTGATTTTTTG
Organism: Hypena proboscidalis; assembly: GCA_905147285.1. Classification (NCBI taxonomy): domain Eukaryota; kingdom Metazoa; phylum Arthropoda; class Insecta; order Lepidoptera; family Erebidae; genus Hypena; species Hypena proboscidalis. Next base: position 9,368,195 of record LR990147.1, read on the forward strand.
CGAGAGTTGTATGACATATAAACTATAGTCTACTTTTTATTAAACTTCCTTTTGGGTGGAGTCGCAGGCAGAAGCTAGTAATTAAAAAAGATAAATATGGCACAACGATGATTACAAGCACGTATCTTGTTTCGCACATGGCTGCATCGTTTTATGAAGTGACGTCACATCCGAGTTAGCTAAGTGTGTCAAGTATGTATTGGAAACTTTTAATAGGATCCTATTCAGAAAGTTTGGTCCGCTGTGAAATATTACATTCTGATATAAAGGACATCCAGATTGTGGATTTTATTTCTTGGATATTAAGATGTAGATGAGATAGCTGATTTTTATAAATTTGCCGTATCTGTACATTAAATATATTAAAGAAAATAAATACGAGGGGTCTTTACAATAGCAGTAGAAGTCTAAACAATTCTTTTTTCGAATTCTTATACATCTGTCTGTATGTTCGTACGCGCATCACGTAAAAACTACTGCATGGATTGGATGCGGTTTTCACCGTTGTGTAGCTGGAAGTCTAACTTACGAAATACTACGTCTATTTTATTTTTATCTTTGTATCTGCGGGCACATAATAAATGACGACTGACATTGACAACGTCAAGAAGTGATGCATGACACATTAAGTCAGGAATGACACACTTGTCACAAATGTCAAAAAGCTCTGAATCGCGATAACGAAGTATTTAAAGCGAGTGTACAGTGGGCCAACGAGTTAGCTATGCAGGGCTAAAACTTCTAAGTCATAGTAAAGACTTACTACACCAGTTATAGATAAGTGTGTTACATATCTAAATAATGGGTATATTACATATGTAATTCACACATACATATCTATTGCAGTCAGTTTGCACTATGGCGTAGAAGTTTTTGCCCTGCATACCTAATTGCTTGGCCCACTGTACATACTTACATATAACTTCCAAGACGCTACCGTGGGACAGCTGTTCGCCAGTCAATACTACCGAGCTTGGTTGAGGTGGACGAACATCACACTCCGTTCTCTACAGAATTTTATCTCAAAGACGGTAGAGTAGGCGGTATAAGTTTATATCAGAGCTTTGTAAATTTTAAAGGAAATTGCATGTAATTCTGCACATAGTTCTAAGATATAGGTATGTTCATAGTTTTACAGGACAAAAATTATAAATCGATAGTTTTTTTAGAAAAATCCTCCCCAAGGGGGTAAATTTGAGGTTGAAAGTGTAAGACGGAAGTTCCTCAATTATGTAGGAAATGGCATAGCAATATCAAATTCCGCGCGGACCAAATCGCGGGCAACCGCTAATGATAGCATAAGAGAGGATACCGTTTGCCGTAAATCTAAATCTTGTCGACAAGACTCTCAATTGAATATTCCACATGAAAACTGTGCCCCATATCAATAGCAATTACACTTGGTATAAGGATACGTAGTTTAGGTGTCAGAGCAATTATATTACGGCAGGGAGCATCGCCTAATTCTCTTTGGATGCGACACGGCCACGAGTAATTACTTTTACTAAATCGTATTACCACATACTCAAACACTACCTAGCGGGATTTTCTTTCTAATTCACTTGACATTTTAGAAAAATAGTCCTTAATAATTTAACACAGAAAAACAGACTAAAATTACAAAAAAATGCACTAAAATGTAAGAAATACTTAAGTGAAATTCAACAGCTCGCCTCATCTGTGTATAACTTGAAAGAATACATTTAACGTCCTTAATGTGCCTATATTCCTTACCATTGCGGAGTTGTACCTTCCAGCATCAGCTCAGCAACATGAAATGTTGACTTCTAGATACAAATATTTAAATAGCTTACAAAACAATATAGCCTCATACAGGTGGATGCGACAAAGCGACATTGAAATTAATATTGAAACCACAATATTAATATCCACCAGTTCATATTTCATATACGAAAAAAAAATGCTTTTGCTAAACAAATTAAACACTGTGATCATCCTATTTGTTTGGAAAAACAAAAATATTTTTTCTCAAAATAAATTAAACTGAAAATTTATACAGTCCATGTAGGTAAAGAGCCTGTGGTTTTAATAACTGCCGCTATGTCACATCCACCTGTATAAGGCAAGAATAAAATATAACTGAAAGTCTTACACTGTACCTTTTATAAAATTCATATTCTCTTGGAAGGCAGGTTCTGTCGCTCCTAATCTACTCGACAGTTTATCTCAAAGAGCGTCGTGTACAGGATTCTAGCCTTCCTATGAAAGGCCTTTTCAGCAAAGCGTTGTCACTTGTGCTCAAGCTTCGAGATTATACTGCCTTGTATATCAGGCATGTATAGAGTGAGAGCCCGTCGGCGACTGATTTACGTCATTCTTTAAAAGCTGAAAGATTCACTGTATTCACCAAATATGGAATTAGGTGGCTTTAAGAAATTTATAAAAAAAAACCACGTAGGATGGATTCAAAAACAAAACTACTTCAGTTCTTCTTGCGTAAAATTTTGGGATATTTTGTTCCTGGTAATAAGAAATCACTCCCCATGGGCAGACACTTTACATAGATTCAACCCCAGACAGATAAACTTTATGCGACATAACTTTCCTTTCAACTTTTTTTTTATATCTCAAAGCCATCAATATCCTTATTCCACAGTTGGTGATTTAAACCTATGTTAAAGGTAAACTCAAGAAAGCATTCAGCTTTTATAAAATTAAGTAAGTTGGCCGGCCGTGGGCTCCTGGGTGATTTGAGAAGTCACACACATTAATCCACATGTCTCAACCAGCAACGCACAGTATTTAGTAGTCTCTTTGTCGGCTCAAGTGTCCAAGACGACTAAAATTTCAGACAAAATAAGCAAAGGCAATATGTAAATGAGACCTACTATTGTAAACCTTAAAATGCATTCATTTCCGAATTATGTCATCATATATATAAAAATGAAACCCGTTTTCCGTTGTCACGACATGGCATGAAAACGGCTTAACCGATTTGGCTGATATTTTTTTTTTGTAGTTTTCTAATACTCTGTACAAGGTTGTTACGGCAAAAAAAATTAAAAAAAAAAAAAAAAGTATTCATTTTTATATGGGGGATATTATAGATTCCAGTTCAAATTGAATAGGTACGCATACATAAGATAGGTCAGCTATACAAAATAAAGTAGTGCATCAAATTTACGCTAAGGCGGTACGAAGTTCGCCGGGTCAGCTAGTATGATATAATATCACGTAAATATTAAACATTTACATATTGCCTTTGCTTATTTTTTAAATGTTTTTAAGTTTTTTATATCCACTATACCTAGTCCATTCGTTTATTTTCGTTTTGATAGCTGACGTCTATAAATTACCGGTTTCTTTTTTCGGCATAATATTTTATAGCAATGCCGTATTTTATTGACGGGCAAACATTTTTAGTGATGACCGTGTGTCATAATAACAAGAATCCTCAGATTATAAATCGGGTCTTGAAATAAGATAAATCGATCATATTATTTTGAAATACAAATAATTTGACTATATTTAATAAAAAAGGAAAATACAAATAGTTTCATGACTCCATTATTAATTATTTGTAAGAAATTAAGTCAAAATCATGGCATTTTAAATGAAACAAGTATTATTGTTACGAAATATTATTAACTGCATAATTTATATCATCAGACAGTTCTTTAAAAAAAACCTTATAAATGAATAATTAATATTAAACTAAAAATATATCTGTGCGTTTTAATCGATACAAAGATTTTCTTAAATGAACTTTATTATTATACGAAATTTATTCGTAAACGTGTAAGGGCATCAGTAATGTTGTAATGTCAAATAAAATAACGGTTGGACAAGGTATTATCATGTATTTTATTTGAATTATAGTTTCTTGTTTCTTTTTTGTTGAAAAACAATATTTGTGTTAACCACCTCAAAATGACCTGCATTAATGCAGGTATTCGAATTCTCGTAACCTGAAACTAACACAATTAATTGTGCCAGTTTCAGGTTACTAGAATTAGAATATACGATATTCATATCTATTATGTCTAGTGTCCTATCTATCCTCATAACTATACTTTTAATGACAGTAGGTACCTTGAAGCAAATATACCTACTTGCCATTTTCTTTAGCAAACATCTCTAAGAAAAGGTAAAAAAAAAGATCTTTAATGAGGTAAATTCTTGAAACTGAACAGGAATGTGGTGTTTGTTATTGTAACTTTGTTAGTAGGTAGTAGAGTTTTTAAGATTGAGCTATGGGACGGAAGCACAACCGTCGCAACTGTAACCTCCCGGCAAGTACTAATGCATGCAATACTGTGTTCCAGTTTGGCTTCGAGATCAGGCCAAAATATTTGGCTCATCTGGCATTACACTGTAATGGTCAAATGAAATGAAATGACACATCTTTGATATTCTTGGGTAGTACCACTTACTATCAGGTGGACTACACGCTTTCTCCTACGAATAAAGTATACATGTTTCGCTTCAATGGGGGCCATGGGTGCTATTATATATTAATTTTATTAGCTATACTGATGATTGAGATTTAGTTCTCCGCGAAATCAAAATACCGTTAGTAGTAGAAAAACTGCTATCTAAATGCTGTTTTTACTCTTAATAAAATAATAATAATAAAATAGCCTTTTTCTCTGACTTTTACAATAATATTTTTTTATATTTAATTTTGTTTTTTCATTCTGACAAGGGACAACCTGGCTTACCAATGTACTAGGTTGTCCCTTGACATAGGCCTCCGCCAGATTCTTCCGTTCTTCCCTGTATCAACCTATCCTTCTCCATCCCTTGGGTAGATCGTCCTCCCATCGTGTCATCTGCCATCCTTTTCGACGTTTGCCGTTTTGTGGGAACCACTCTGTTATGGCACTTGTCCAGTGTCTACTTGTTCTTTACTGGATCTGATCATGTGTCTAGTCCATCGCCATTCGAATGTTTTAGCTTTCTTTACTCTTCTACTTATTCATAAATAATCGACCACATTGGTGAAATTGGTTACCACCACCTAACCACAAAATAATGAGTTCGTTCCGCTGCTCTGTGGTTCAGGAATCACACATTGCATCGCATATTCAAATTGTAAATTATGCAAAAAACAGTGATTTTATAGTCGAAAATATGGTAAACCAATTATTAATTTACAACGTACCTACTATTATAGTAACATTGCAATTACATTAAATGACAATTGATTGCTAAAATAAAAGCAAACGTGAAAGTTGTTGAATACAATATTTTTCGAAACATAATAATAGTTTTGATCTGCTTTTATTTTGACGTCATTCTAAACAATTTATTATACAAATCATCGTGTAGATCACCTGATGGTTAGTCTAATGTTTTAACTAACCATCAGTTTCGCTTATAATGAGGCAATATTAGTTTGTTTGTTTAAACTCAACTCATAAACTACTGGTCCGATTCTAAACAAATATTTACCCTTAGAAAGGTAGATTAGATTACATATATTTTATCGTAGTTGAAACTATAATTAGCCCTTAAAAATATGCAATTAACACTACATCTGAGGACTTAAATGTCTAATCGTCTTGTGCCAGTTATTTATTAAACGGCTTAAGTCTAGCCCGTTAAAAAGGTTTACCAGAAAAAGAATTTACTTGTAATTTAATTCCCATCAACTTAAGTTTATTTTCCTAACTCTACAAGCAGGTAAGTACATACATTTTATAAGGTTGCTGAGAAAATAGTATGAATGAGCAGGCTTAGACTCACCACGACTCACAACCATTTCTCGACGCATTGTGTAAACACCTGCTTAGCAAGAATTAGAGTCAACCCTATCTTATTTATTAGTCAGGGCTGTGCGGTGAAAGTTAAAAGTCAATTTATAATAACTTCAGCGCGATGTGCCGCCTTAAAAAAAAAGTAGCCTATGTCCTTCTAATTGATTATTTTTATAGCATTTAGCTATGCTTAGCAAATTATACTAAGGAACAGTTGAATGGATGGCTAAAGCGGCTGCCCGGTGTGCAGTAAGATCGCAGGTTCAAATCCTGCCGGTCCCATATCTTTTTCAACTGTTTCTTAGTATAATTAGCCTATGTCCTTTTTCAAGTCTTGGACTATCCCATATATATTAATCCTATACATATTAATTTTTGATCTAGATCGGTTTTGTAGTTTAGCTGTGATTGGTAACGACAGACAGACAGACTTCTCATTTATAACATTAGTGGGATTGTAAAAATTATGCTTGCTCATGGAAAATTATGGATGAACTTTCAACTCGACAATTTGACTGGATTTTGTATGGTGGTGACGGTTTCGATGTTAAGTGGGATTCTTTCGACAGGATTTTCAAAGTAGCAGCACGGAGTCTGGAGTTGTATCTAAAAAAATTAATCTAAAAATTCGTATTTGTATTCAACTTAATTGTGAAACGGGAAGGTGTTGGTACTTATAGCACAGGATTGCCTATTTTAAGTACCAGCAGAACATTATATTTTGATTTCTTTTGTACCTATGTTAAGTGTCCAACTATGTACTTACTGTGTTTCGTGTGCCAAATAAATTATTATTATTATCTGTTCGATGACGATAGACCATAATATAACAGGTGAAGTGTTGGTGTAATAGAACTCTGCCACTCCCTTCTAGGTAAAAAAGGTGTTATGTGTGATGTTATAGTAACTTTCAGCTCATGTCGTTGACATAATTCGTAAATGTATCAATGTTCAAAAATTAACATCACCAGCAATTTCTATCACCGGAAAATTGCCAAATACCTCTTCAACTCTGATTTTATGAATTACCAGCTTGTGCCCGCGGCGTGGCGCCACCAGCGGCTCTGCCCGACTCCTACGTCAACAAAAGTGGCCTATATTAACTCAGACTACCAATAATTTATGTTTGAATTGTACATCCCTTTATGAGAGAAATAAATAAAATGTTTGTTTAAAAAAAAAAAAAAAAAGACTTTATGCTTTAATGTGTATGTTTGTGTGTATTTATATTTATTTTTTTCTCTGATTTTTTTGGTGTGGTGGTGTAATAAAAATCCTCACTAACATTCACATTTATAATATAAGTTGATTCTCAGAATTGTTGATCTGTAGTTATTATGTTGTTCTACTTGACTGATATCTACTATTCTAACATATTATTTAGTCTTCTTCTTCGTCGTGTCGATGGCTGAGTCAAAGGGTGAAAGGATTAGCCAATCCGCTTTGGAGAACTCGCGAATTGCCCAGGGTGCGCCGGACGTAGGGAATCGTTGTTGTGTACGTCACTCGAGGAGGCTCCTTTCATGCACCCCAATATTATTTAGTAATACAGCGTTATTAATTAACTTTTTGTAAATGTACCCTCGGCTACACACATAGCTATTCATTTCTAGTATAAGGTGATCTCACATAGTATCCAAACTATCTTATAATTGGAGATTTTATAGCTTGGTGTATGGCAATTTGTCACAATAATGAAGATTCACAAATGCGTAAAATAGCGAATACTAAAATTTAGTTCTGTCTTTTTAGGGTTCCGTAGTACCTACAAGGAACCATTATAGTTTCGCCATGTCCGCCTGTCCGTCTGTCCACGGCATAGCGACGAAACCGTTGGTGCTAGAAAACTGAAATTTTGCATGAACATGTATGTTAACTAAACAAAGAAAGTCGTAGAATAAAATTTGGAAAAATATTTTTTTTTCAGGTAGCTCCCCTACATGGGGGATGTTTTTTTTTTTGTCGCCTACCCCATAGTGTGGGGTATTGTTAGATAGGCCTTTTTAAAAACGTTTACGAGTTGCTAAGACAGTTTTTTGATTTAGAGATTTGTTTGCGAGATAATTAACTTTAAAGAGCAAATTTTTGTTCGAGTAGAGCGTCCCCCCCCCCTCTAAAAGCTAAACTACTGGATTCCAAAATCTGAAAAAAATTGTGTCGGTAGTACATTTAATGAACTTTAAAGGAAAACTATAGCGGATAAGTTCACTTCATTAGTTCAAGAGGAATAGGGGTCCGAAATGTCAGATGCAGTTACTCAGAATATTTCGTTCAAAATTCTTGAAACATAAATAAACATACATAATACATATATAAAATCACGTCTTTATCCCACGGGAGTAGGCAGAGACGATGGAACGCCATGTGCTTCGCTCCTTACATACTTCTTTCGCTTCCTCAACATTCATACATCTCGTCATACGTGCTAGCTGGTTTCGTGTACTACAAACATTTCTTTTCTGAAGGACGCCATTTAGTTAAAAAGTAAAATTAAAAATATTTTTCTACGGAACCCTACTGCGCGTGGCCCGACACGCACTTGACCGGTTTTTATGATCTCCACGTGCCAAACGATAGGTATTTAAATTAGTCATAGTATTCATTACTACTCATTCATCTGGTTTACACATTTTAATGATTCATAAAAACTATATACAGATAGCAGTTTAAACGCCTACAAAAATAAAAATATTGCAACATAAGAAGCGATCTAAAGCCCTGACGAATAACATAAAAATAAAACATCTTATTTCTCGCAGACTCATCCGGTGAAAATCTTCCTAATTCCCTTTCGATATTCCATCAGAAAAATATACCTATTATTAATAAATAATTTTCGCCGCGCTGTGGCAGCCCTAATGAGATTATCGATGTTGGCAACACCTAGCAAATAACGAGCATTTATTCAGCTATATACAATCAGTATTGGATTGGAATCAGAGTCTAACTAACGTGTTTACAAGAAATTTATTTATCTTCGAACGTGGAAGCTGCTTTCGATGTGGGAAAGTACGTAATAATAAATTAGGTTTGGATTCGAGCTTCTTATTTATGTGTTTTCTTCTTCTTTTTAGATGGCTAATGAATTTATGTTGAGTATTTGTATAAAACATGTGGATGTAGTAGGTACTTTGTCATCATTGTTTTAGTGGTAAGCTTTTACGTATCGGGATTTGGTAAAACAACATAATGGGCTTAATGAATTCCCGATGTCATTTTTTCAACACGATAATAAAATAAATAGTATCAGCGGTTTTGGTCCTTGTATCCGATTTCGGTGGGACACAAGATTTTTACATTCATTAAATCTATTTTTTAACATGACATCACGTCTAAATTACCAGAAAGGTGTGGCAGAGATGAACAACACCCACACTTCCCCTGTTATGTTCCGGTCCCATGGGATAGGGGCTGAGCCTATCGCCATCCACCGGGACCAATTTCAACTCCGTGCTGCTATTGTGGATATCCTGATGGAAAGTTTACAAATAACACTTTTCCTGACCCGGAAATCGAACCCGAGACCTCGCGGTGAGAGGCAGTATTTTTTTTAATTTGTACATTTTAAAATGTTGTATGTTTAATTTTAAAGAAATGAGACACAATAGGAAGAAAATAAAACAAACAAGTATTAAGGTTCGTGCAGTACGCTACGCATTTATTTAATAGTTCGAAGCGTGGCGCAATGGATTTGGCTTAGACTTACGATCGAAAGGTCGTGGGTTCGAATCCTGGCCATTACACCACAGACGTGAACTTATTCCTAACACAAGCGAATTAAACTTAGCTGGAGGGGGTTAACAAGAATACAAGTAATATGTATCTGCAAATTATAAGTAAACTTAAAAAGAAAAAATAAGAAAAAGTACAACTGTAGTATAATCGAAAAAAAACTAACCTTTCAAATCATTCCAATTTCGACTCTCAATACAAATCCTAAAGAAGTCTGAAATCAATTTAAAAACACCTGTCCAACCCCAGATGTTTCAACCCCACAATATTATCCAGTTTTCCGCCATGCACGCTATATAAACGGTTGTCCAGTTCTTGCAAGGTGGTCATTTGGCCCCATATAATATTCAAGAGTGGCCTGCATCTGTTCTATACATAATGCAGCTACGACGCCACCTGGTGGCTATCGATTGCGATATCTACTAATGTGAGTACGTTTGTTTGATCGACAGCGACGGTCGCTTACGTGAAAAGTGTGCATTATAGATTTGATGCGCTGCCATTAAGTTTAGACGTGGTTATAGAGGCACTGTTCTTTATGGCGTTCTGAAGACAAACTATTTGTTAGCGACAGGAAACGAACTTGTCCCCAATGCATGAGGCACGTAATGTATGAGAGCAAGAGAGACTGATAAACTATGTCCCCAATTGAAACTGGAACATAATATCCTTGAGGACTGCAGTGGTGCGATTCTATTATACAACCAGTCGATTTCGAAATTTTAGTGCATCCTTACTTGCATATAAATACGATCGATATTTGTTTGAAATAAATTCAAACGTGTGGTGATTCCATTATACCCATGCGGTTCCATACTGAAAGTTGTTTTTTCAATGGCGTTTCTTCCATTGTTCACCTGTTTTGAAACAAGAGTTCCTTCTACTTTCTGGCTGTCTTTGACATGAAATTTGCTTTGCTCAAAATATTAGTACAATTTCTATACTTATGTAATAACTATTTTTGACTCGTCTAAGCATCTCTTGAGGCCCATAGATGTAAAAGTTTTGAACTTGGTTTTTAGGGTTCCGTAGTACTTAAAAGGAACCCTTATAGTTTCGACATGTCCTTCTGTCTGTCCACGGCATAGCAACGAAACCGTTGGTGCTAGAAAACTGAAATTTTGCATAAACATGTATGTTAACTAAACAAAGAAAGTCGTAGAGTAAAATTTGGAAAAATATTTTTTTTTCAGGTAGCTCCCCTACATGTAAAGTAGGGATGTTTTTTTTTTTGTCGCCTACCCCATAGTGTGGGGTATTGTTAGATAGGAGTTTTAAAAACGTTTAGGGTTTGCTAAGACAGTTTTTTGATTTAGAGATCCGTTTGCGAGATAATTAACTTTAAAGAGCAAATTTTTGTTCGAGTAGGGCGTCCCCCCCCCTCTAAAAGCTAAACTACTGGATCCCAAAATCTGGAAAAAATTGTGTCGGTAGTACATGTAATGAACTTTAAAGAAAAACTATAGCGAATAAGTTCACTTCATTAGTTCAAGAGGAATAGGGGTACGAAATGTCAGATGCAGTTACTCAGAATATTTCGTTCAAAATTCTTGAAACATAAATAAACATACATAATACATATATAAAATCACGCTTTTATCCCACGGGGGTAGGCAGAGACGATGGAACGCCATGTGCTTCGCTCCTTACATACTTCTTTCGCTTCCTTAACATTCATACATCTCGTCATACGTGCTAGCTGGTTTCGTGTACTACAGGGTGGCCCATAAGTCCTTTAAAATGTAAATTTCGAATAAAATGCATAAGACGCGCGGGAGGGGTGCGGGCGGGGCAAAAACAGAAAGTTCGGTTTTTGGGAAGTCAGTCGCCATGGAGCGTTTCACCGGTGCGAACCGTGCTTTTTGTGTGCGCGAGTTTTATCAGAACCATTTTTCGCCAACCATTGCTCGGCGTAAATTTCGAGAACATTACAATCTACACAACTTTAATGACACTCCAACTGTTCAAACGATCAAGAACTGGGTTGCAAAGTTGGAAGAGACTGGTTCGACGTTAGATAAAAAGCGGTCGGGTCGACCAAGGACAGAAGAAAACATCGACATAGTGTTACAGTCTGTTCTTGAAAATCCAACCCAGTTTACTCGTAAGCGTTCCAGAATATTAAACGTATTCAGAACATCGTTACAGCGGATTTTAAAGAAGGATTTACGTCTAATGTAAGTTATGTGTAATCCGCTGTAACGATGTTCTGGATACGTTTAATATTCTGGACTGTAACGATGTTCTGGATACGTTTAATATTCTGGAACGCTTACGAGTAAACTGGGTAGGATTTTCAAGAACAGACTGTAACACTATGTCGATGTTTTCTTCTGTCCTTGGTCGACCCGACCGCTTTTTGTCTAACGTTGAACCAGTCTCTTCCAACTTTGCAACCCAGTTCTTGATCGTTTGAACAGTTGGAGTGTCATTAAAGTTGTGTAGATTGTGATGTTCTCGAAATTTACGCCAAGCAATGGTTGGCGAAAAATGGTTCTGATAAAACTCGCGCACACAAAAAGCACGGTTCGCACCGGTGAAACGCTCCATGGCGACTGACTTCCCAGAAACCGAACTTTCTGTTTTTGCCCCGCCCGCACCCCTCCCGCGCGTCTTATGCATTTTATTCGAAATTTACATTTTAAAGGACTTATGGGCCACTACAAACATTTCCTATCTGAAGGACGCTATTTATCTGGTTACTTTAACTTAATTAGTTCTAGAGTAATTGGGGTCCAAAGTGTAAAATGCAGTTACTTAGAATAATTCGTGCAAATTACAAAAACCTTTGAAAGTAATGACTTGTATGAAGATGTTACTTGTTTATTACAGATAGTAAATCCCTTTTAAGTCGAAATATGTTGTTACGACCAGCTACGGAAGCCTACTGCGCGTGGCCCGACACGCACTTGGCCGGTTTTTTATAATTTACTTTTTAAAAGCTGTTAGATCAATTTATTACGATATCTTCTAATGTGACCTATTTACTATCGTACGTTTGTGATAAAAGTAGACTATTTTGACGTCTGTGGAATATTTCAGCAATATCAGTTGTCTTCGAAAAGCAGTTAGCTAATTAAAGGTCAAACTACACTAGACAATGAACCCAAGCTTCATCAATAATACAGTGAAAACCCGATTGTAATTTATTTGACCTAACCGTGAACCGGTTACATTATAATTGAAGAGAATTAAAACTTCTGAACATAATTATTATCACGCTAGTATGACCCGGAAGAATATGGCAGTGGTGTACAACACCCACTTTTCAGTTATGTTAATAAGGGGTCAGTTTATTGCCATTGCTGCTACTGAGACTGTTTTGACCAGAAAATTTCAAATAAGTTTCTTTTTCCCGAGCCCGGGCTCAAAACCGAGATCTCTTTGTGTACATCATTTTTTTTTGTAACTATCTTTTTAATTATATTAATCTCATAAAACGAATGAGAAGAATACACATAAGTTGTACGAACGGCTACAAATCAACCTTCTACATTTGTCATCAATAAGAAATTGTAATTATTAGTTTTGAATATGAGCTTGCATAATATTATTTGTTCTGTTTATGTTATGCTTTACTATTATATAGGTGTAGTTGTAGTTGTCTCTTATTTATGTAATTTAGTTGTTTCTCCAAAAATGTATTGTATGTTTGTGACACAAAACATTATAATAAATGTATTTTTTTTGTCTTTTGTCACACTGCTACTTACTCACTCACTGGGCGCATCAGAATTATCAGCGCTGCACTGCGGTGCTTTTAGCTACTGCAGTATTGTGCTGAGATGCGTACCATTTCTGGCATTATGAATAATATTTTAAAATTATTTAGTTTTAGTCGCTCTGTAATGTTCGTTTTTTCTTATACCAGTATAAATTATTCTTTTCTTTTCTTTATTATTTTCGGTCGACCATTGTCTATCCTATTATAATAATAATAATAATAATATAGCCTTTTATTCAGATCACTTGGTACATTTGAATTTTATGTAATAAACTAACATTAAAATAGTATATTGAACAATTTAAACTAATATTTGTTGCTTCGTTATCCTTCCTAGATCTGCTTGCCAGTCGGCATAGGCCTCCTCCAACCTTTTCCATTCCTTTCTTTCTTGAGCCACTCTGTTCCATGTGACTCCTGCCACTTGTGTAACGTCATCGTCCCACCTTTTCTGTGGTCGACCTCTCTTTCTCTTGCCTTCCCTTGGGTACCACCATGTCACCTTTTTGTTCCATTTGTCGTGTCCTCTTGCCATGTGACCAGCCCATCGCCATTTGAGTCTTTTGATTTTGTTTATTACATCGGTAGTTTTTGTTTTGTTTCTAATGAGGACATTTTTTACTCTGTCAGACTTTCTAATATTTAGCATACTCCTTTCCATGGCATACTGGCAAGTTGCTAGTTTGTTTGAGGTCTCCTGATTTAGGAACCATGATTGACATCCTATTATACCTACCGGTAATGTATAGCTTGATGTGTTAGCTTTAAGTATGAATGTTCTAATCTGCTGCCATCATAAAATCTACTCATCTAAGTACAGCTGAGTAGAAATAGTTCCGCTAAGTGCACTGCTTGACATAAGCCTCTTTGGACGTTGCCGTCTGGACTCATACTTATACAAACCACTAACCGATGAAACGCTGATGTAAAGTGCCTGCAAATTTTATTAAATATATGAAAAGAGTAAAATAAAAAAAAACAACAAAAAGAATAAAAAATATAATATTTTATAGTTTATGTAGCTAAGTTCAATAACTAATACTTAAAATATTTACTTATTTTGACCTTTTAGTTCTTTTTCGTCGGTTTATTCTTTCTTGAATTTATTTTTTAAAAGTAATTCATTTTGGTATAGAGAAGCAGTCCTAAAAAAAATCCTTAAGGTGCTTTTACACCATTCGACCGATCGTTGGTTGAGGTCATCGATTGATGGGAGAATGGAGTAGTCAACGCCAATCATACATTTTTACTTTACAATCGAAATACTTCTTTTGCCATGCTATTTAAAAATGACCCTATAAGAACCTATAAACTATCGATGCATGATAAGAGTAGTTATGATAAATAATATTATTATCTGAAGACAATACCATCTTGAGATATGTTGATAATGTTATATGACACAAGACAATGGGTTGATTGACACTTATAAAATATTTAGTATTGAAGTGTTGTAACAGAAATATTAACTTAAGACATAATTCATTATTATACATACCTCGAGTATGAGAAACACGTCTCAGGAATATATGTATGTAACAGAAATATTAAAAAAATGTGGATTAGTAGAACAGAGATTATTGATTTGATGAAGAGTGTGTTTTAGGAAATAATACGATTAATTGATTACAAAGAAATAGTTCCTTTTGATTATTATTGTAGCATTTAGCTATGCTTAGCAAATTATACTAAGAAACAGTTGAAAAAGATATGGGACTGCCGCAGGTTCAAATCCTGCCGGTCCTACAAATAGGAAGGAATGATAGGAACAAATGGATGAACGTGACGTCACGAAATAACGTAACATACAGTTGAGAAATTTAGGGTCCTAGCAGGAGGCGAGGTAAAGCGACTACCCGGTGTGCAGAAGAAATAGTTTTTCAAATTTGAGCACATTTATTATATATTTATTTATTTAGGAAACTCAACATCTTTATTACATGCTAGGTTTATACCTAATAGAATGTAATCAGCTTATTACATTTACAAAAAGTGTCTTAAGCCAATTAAAGAGTGCCACAACAGTGCTCGGTAAAGTGGTAATGAATTTATTAACAAGATTAAAATAACATCTCTAGCAAGTAGAAATTTAATTATTAGTTTTAATTAAAACTTTATTTTTATTATTTAAAGTAACATTAAGTACGCACTATTTATTATCATCAGTATCATTACACATTAATATTAAATATTGATAGTAAAATTGCCAGTCATATTTTGTCTGATATTTTTACACAAAGGAAATTGGATCACTTACACGTTTTCTTTAAGATGTATCGTTTCCACAATAAACAAATGAATATGAACTCTCAAGAAATTTAAATTTTATAATTTAATCTTCTTCTTCTTCTTTCGTATCGATGGCTGCAGTCATATTCTCATGGTGTTGACTTGCCATCGTGGTGAAAGGATTCGCCAGTCTGCTTGGTGGAAATTTGCAGACTGCCCAGGGTGCGCCGGACGTAGGGGTTGATTGTGTACGTCACTCGGGGAGGCTCCTTTCATGCACCCCTGTGTTAAATTAAAATTTCTCCATTACATCATATCTATGATAACATCACGTCTATATTACCTATAAGGGTGTGGCAGAGGTGTACATAACCCACATTTCAGCAGCAGCTACCATGTTTAGGGCCCATGGGATGAGCCTATCGCCATGCACCGGGCACAATTCCAACTCCGTGCTGCTATTGTGAATTTACTGCACTTTGCCTGATCCGGGAACCTGAGACCTCGAGGAGCTAATTTTTAGACCATCGAGGCAGTCATGTACGAAAAAATAGTTTTTAAAATATGTGTGTTTATTATCAGTATCATAACACATTAATATTTAATCTTGATAAAAAATAGATATTTTTTTCTGTTATTTTTACGCAAAGTAAATATCATCGCTTTCACGTTTTTACTACGATGTTTCGTTTATTAATGCTTGAGAAATTAATATTTAACAAAATTAATGTTAAATTTTAATTTCTCCATTACTCTTTACATTTAATTTTAAATAATTTGTATGTTTGTTGTTGCTTTTTAATGGTATGTAACCAAAATACTTTTAAAAAGAGCTGGAATAAAAGTTATTCGGAACGCGAACAATAATATTTTTTTAAGATATTATGTATGTATAGTATTTATTAAATTAATTTATTTATAATAAATTGCCTAAAACCTGAAAAAGCCAAAGCTATGTAATACTTAAAAGGCAACTTAAAGCATTTCTTGTAGGTAGATAAAGCGTATTATAGTGTGACATTTTCTAGGCGATAAAGTGACCATGTCATAATTATTTAATTAAATTGACATCTTATTCTATATTATTTTTTTTTTTTGCTTCTTTAATTTTGTAATGTATAATTTTAATTTAATTATGTTGTTAATGATTATTTTATGCTTAATGTTCTATAATTTATAACCACAATATGATGTTTGCCTATTAGGTAGAACAAAGAGGAGAAAAATATTGTTTTTTTACACCATTATTGTACCTTTGTTCAGTAAATAAAGTTATTTTATTCTATTCTATTCTATTAGTATTTATATATTTTTAATATGATATTGTATCTGCTGAGCTTTTTCCCAAGTACATTGGGGTCGGTTTTTAGTCTAAAAGATTTAGCTAAGTATCAGTATTTTACGTGGAGCGACTGCCATCTTCACAACCCAGTACGAGGTAATACAATACTCTTTGTTAGACTAGTTATCAGACTTTCTTGCCTCTGAATACCCGTAACGACTGCCCTAAATGCGTCAAATGGAAACCGGGACCGATGGCTTAACGTGCTCTCTCGTTAAGGGTCTACCCACATTTATCGACGCGGAATCGACTTAAGCCGAGTGCGTATCACCACACTACTCGACAGCGCTGTACGGATGCGATCAGCTCATCGGCAAACGGCTCGTTTCGCCGTCGGCCGGTGTCGCGTCGCATCGGCCGGGCCGAGCCGATGTGAAAGGTATTAGTAACACCCTTATTCCGTCGGCATAGAGACTTTTTTGACCGGCGTTAGCCAATTCCGCGTCGATAAATGTGGGTAGACCCTAAGTCGTCGATAACTCGTTGTTAATAATGGCCAAAAATCCACGGCGGACAGCGGTTAACATAGCTTAACCTGCAAGATCGACCTGGAAAATAAGAACAATTTTTTTTAATTTTTTCCACATTCTTGCTAGTCGATAATCAAATCGGTCTTAATAGTACTGGATGAGTCAATGATACAAGTGCTAATAAAGTCGATACGTTTGCGAAATGATGCAAGGAACTTGACGCATGTTTGTGACGCATCCATCAGTAGAATATTTCAAAATGTTGCATTATATTGGCTAGGTGAAAGGTTAACTACCTTCTTACTACAAGATAATATTTTATTGCATAGTAAACATAAACAAGATAGGTCCTCAGGTCTGGTTCAAATTTGTTTTGACCGGTTAGTCTAAAGAGGTTGTATATAATTCTTTTACAGCTACTTTTTGTTTGTTTTTAAAATTTCTTTATTTAATATAAGTAAAAATAGTAGTTACATACTAGTGTACATTTATGATCCTAGTAATAACAATCATACAATTCCAACTAGTTTTACAGACACATTATCTTCTTAAACTTTACAGCGGGACACTTCGTAAATAGAAAAGTAAAATTTCTGTGAAACTTTTAGTAGTGAAAAGGTTAACAACAATAAACTAGGCTTTCTTAGATTAGTTTGCCTATTGATAGCATTGTTTTACGAGTAAAACTATTAAAATAAATAAGTACATTACGCGTACTTTTATATTAATTACTAAATCAGGTAGGTATTATTAAATTATTATTATGTAAAACAGGGTGATCATAGAAAACGCGATGCGCTTGCGCCGGTCGACAACAAGCGAACGGAGTGAGTTACCGGTTTGCTTGACGTCATGCGTCGGGCGGTTCGTCCAACACGTAGTGGTGGGGTAATCGATACGATCGATAATTATCGATGTACGGCAAGTCGCACCGTCTACTTTTACCTATTGATGAAATTAGAATATTTTTATGACTATAATTAGATTCAATATAAAAACGCTTTGTAATTTTGATAATAAAATCTTTTATAAAAGGAAGTTCAATTTGAATGTGTAATCTTTTTAAATTAGTGTAAAATTTTGTATTAAACGCAATTTTAAGACTTTTGTTTTGGACAACCTGGAGTTTAGAATAATTCGTATTACATGTGCTACTCCATACTGGACAAGCATACGTAAGAACAGGACGTATAAAAGTTAGGAAAACATATAATTTTGTATGGCAGCTTAAACTTGACCTGCGGTTAAAAATTGGTCTAAGGGCGTTTAAAGCCTTCATGCTTTTGCAGCAAGTGGATGACACATGGCTGGACCAATTAAGTTTTTTATCTAGTAGGACACCCAGATACCTGACCTTGTTCGTCCAAGGAATGAAGTGGTCATTTATTTTGAGACGCTTAGATGGTAATTTGCGCTTCCGTGTAAAGATGATAGCTTCCGTTTTGGTTTCATTTAGTTTAAGTTTCCAACATTTAAAATAGCTCTGAAGTTTATCAATAGCAAGTTGAAGCCTACCAATTATTAAATCTATGTCAGACGCAGATGTAAAGCAAGCAGTATCATCGGCAAAACATGCAAGTTGAGTTCTTGGTTGAACGGGGATGTCGTTAACGTATAATAGGAACAGGTACGGCCCCAAAATGGAACCTTGAGGTACTCCAGCGGGGATATAGTGAGGACTTGACACTGTGTGATCAATATGAACTCTAAACGATCGCTCGGAAAGATACGAATCAATTAGTTTGATTAGGGGCATTGGTACAAGGCTACTGATTTTATGAATCAGTCCGTCGTGCCAGACAGTGTCGAAGGCTTTTTCTAGGTCGAGTAGAAACATACCAGTTGAGTTGTTGAGGTTTAAGTTATGAGAAATGGACTCAGCAACCCTAGCCAATTGCTGTACCGTAGAGTGGCTATTGCGGAAACCAAACTGCTCATTAATAATATGGTGGCCACTAGATTGAATAAGTTGTTTATAAATAACTTTTTCTAAAACCTTCCCTAAGGTAGGTAATAGGCTTATTGGACGAAAGTTCGATGCAATTGATGGATCTTTACCTGTTTTTTTAACAGCAACCACTTTAGCAATTTTCCAACATTTTGGAAAATATGCAAGTCTTAAGCATGCATTAAAGATTCTAGTTAATTCTACAACCGCTTTATGAGGAAGGTTTTTTATTAAAATGTTATTAATTTCGTCATTACCCGGCGCTTTACGAACTTTGAGCCCTACAATCAACTTCCCGACTTCCGACGGTCTTGTTAAACGATAAGGAGGCTCCGTTTCAGAACTACGGACTGTATTAACAGACTCGGTCACAGGCTCAATCATCTCACTCGTAGAGTTAATAGTCAGGCACATGTTTCGGTAAAAAGCAAGAGCAAATTCTTCGCTTTGCTCGACGGTATTAGATGTAAATGTACCATCAAGTCTTTTTAAAGGTGTTAGTTCTGGTGGTCGGACTTTGAGCGATCTTACAGTTTTCCATAGATCAGGACCAGGATTATCAGCGCGTTTAAGCCTATCGTTCCATTTGACGTCATTAAAGTGCATTATTCGATCGTGGATATATTTTTGAAATTGGTTCACTTGAATGCGTAATTCTTTTTTACTAGTAATATTCGACTCATGTAAATGTAATCTGCGTAATTTGTTTTTTTGTTTAATTAGGCGTCTTATGGAGCGTGGTAGTGACCCAGCGGGTGACATAACCATTTTAGGGATGTACCTGTCCCTGGCACGGATTATGTTGTCTTGTAGTTTTAATATAGCTAGGTCTATGTCATGAGCGTTTGAGTAAACACTAGACTACAATAACACGCTAGAATTCATAAACGACCGGAATCCCTCCCAATCAGCACTGGCATAGTTAAATGTTTTACGAAAAGGGATAGTTGAAACAGGGCCCAACAAATTAAGCATTACGGGGAAATGGTTTGACGAGAGTTTTTGCACTGTATGTACGTTACTTATATTTACAATATTTTTGGCTAGAACAAGATCAGGTAAAGTAGGGACCGATATATCATTGTAATGAACTAGAGTAGGATCAGTTGGTGCATAGATGTTAAATTCTCTTACGGACATATGCTCAAACAGAGTCTTACCATTAAAATTCGTAAAATCACCATACCAAAACGGATGGCGAGCGTTTAGGTCGCCCATTATAGCAACGTGATGTCCTAGAGAAAAACAAATATCAAGATCATTTGCTATTAATTTAAAATTAGGAGATTGATAAACAGAGAGGATTATGTACTTGCGATTAGCTATAGTTACTTCAATTCCTACAACTTCAAGATGTTGAGTAATGGGAATTTTGATACGGGAATGCTGGATATTAGACTTAACTAATATGGCAACCCCTTGTCCTCTTCTACTTGTATGCTTATCAGTACGGTAGCACATGTAACCCGGCAAGTGGATGGTAATGTTATTTGTCAGTCTCGTTTCACATATAGCAGCTAGATCGATCGAAGGGTGGCTTACCATAAGATCCAGTAACTCACTCCGTTTGCCGCGCAGGCCATCAGCATTCCACGAAAGTATCCGCAGTTCAGACATTGATATACCTTAAAACTAACAAAACTTTATCCATTATGGATGAACATGATTGAAATTGGTCTTTGATCGATTTGATAACCGTAATAATTCTTATTATCTCGCATGTAGTTGAATCAACTTCACTAGTAGGGACAGAACTTTGATGGTTTTGATGCCATGCTGGTGTAGGTGGTGGATCCATGGTATTAGGTTTCGAATGGATAAGCTTCTTCCAGGGATGATGCTCCCGAGTTCTTTCTATCGGACGCTCTTCTCTCTTCTGGCACCACAAGTTGGTTTTGGCCTTGCTTCGCTCCAAGTAGCTCACGCGCACCTTACACATGTGGTAATTAGTTGGATGATCTTCGTTACAGTTGCAACACGTGGCAGCAGTGGTTCTTTCTTTTTTAGGACAGTCTGCTGTCGCATGGTCCTGAGCACATTTGACGCAACGTGGTGGAAGGTTGCAATTGCGCGATGCATGACCAAAATGTTGGCATCGAAAACATTGAGTTCCAGTGGAATTCTTCGATTTAAATTTTTGTATCTGCACCACACAGCTACATATATTATGTACTTTATTTGGCGAAACTTCACTATATCGCTTCCAGATGGTAGTTGAATTAGATAAGGTGGACAGGAACTTTCATGTTTGGTAGATTTCAAGGCTCTGATACTCATGATTTCAAAGCCAAATTGACTGAGTTCAGCTTTCATGTCATTCTCCATATCGGCTGGCAAGCCACGGATTACAACTTTGTACGGAAGTTCATCTTTGCGGGTGAACGTATGGAAAAAAGCATCCTCGCTACGCAAGCCATCTCTCAAGGCTTGGTGACCACCAGATTTATTGCAATACACAGCAACCTTATTTTTGCCCAAATATTTCAGGTGAAATTCCTTAGTGTATTTGGTAATCAGTGCGTTCAGTGATCCATGGGTCCAATCAGGTTTAATATTTATTAATATTGGGGGAATCTTTTCAGGTCTCACCTTATTTGGCTTGCGTCCAATGGTAGTAAATGCCGATGACTCACTATTCTTATCGTAATCGTCGGTTTCAAGTGGCTTGAAAGCGTTTTCCGTAGATATTTGGCGATGTAAATCAAGTGCTGCATACTTTAAGGTCTTCTTGGGTTTTTGCCATCCTGTAGTATCCTCGGCAGGTCTCTTGTTAGCCGGAGATGATGATCTTTGTACGAACTTATCCATGATCAGGTAATATCGATAAATCGATATCGACAGCTACCCATCACTAAGCTCTTAGTATAAAGGAACTGGTTCTGCGACTATACACGCGTCTGCTCGGTGACACCGGCAAGCGCAAACTGACAGCTTTACAGCTACTACTACTACTCTACTGGAACTTTTCTATGGAATAGTCTTAAGTAAGTCCGTAACGGTCGACACACACCAAAAGCGCGTCGAAGCGCAGCGAATCGAAGCGCAGTTTCAGTGTTATATGAATTCCAACTCTATTCTCACCACCATAATACTCATTATCGCATGAGAAACTCTGGCGCCGCGGGCATTCGCGCGACTCGTTTGAGTTTCTCATGCGATAATGAGTATTATGGTTGTAAGAATAGAGTTGGAATTCATATAACACTGAAACTGCGCTTCGATTCGCTGCGCTTCGACACGCTTTTGGTGTGTGTCGACCCTAAGAACTTACGACGCGGTTTAATCCCGCGCCCGCAGGCAGGCTCGGGCCCGTGCCCTTTGAAGAAATTAATATCTGCATTATATTAATGTAAAAAAAAATGCGACGCAGTTTATATATCTGCCAATTCATATATTTACATATCTGCCTGAAACCGTTGCGGGTGCGAGAGAAAACCGCGTCGTGAGTTTTTAGCCTCACGCGGCAAATTTTAGTTAATTATTATCATGGTAAAAATACTTCTGCGGACTGCGATAAAATGCCTTAAGTAAATTATGAGTCTAATCTTCCAGCACACCAGACAATACAATTCAACAAGCAAGAGGCAGCACATCAAAGGTGAGATGATGGAGTTTCTCTCGCAAACTCGTTCACAGATACTCTACCACCATTATGCCACGTTTATAAATATTTGATTCCGTCAACGGTGACGGAATCAAACATTTTGTTTATGCATTATGGCTGCTCAGTCGACCACAGAAACTATGCATTATTGTTCTGATACACGAGTACATGTGTAATAATGATTTAAATGGTGAATCCCACGAGTTTCTTGCAGAAGCTAGCGTAGTAGGTAAATGTGTGGTAGGAGTATGTAACATCCACACTTTACAACAAGGCATTCAAAGATCTGAGTTAATATTTTCGAAGATTCATTTTTACAACCTTTTGATATTCACAAGTACAAGTAAAAGTATATAAATTAATAATTTTATTTTACACTTTTTATTTAGTAG
The DNA here is from genome assembly GCA_905147285.1 of Hypena proboscidalis. Lineage (NCBI taxonomy): Eukaryota > Metazoa > Arthropoda > Insecta > Lepidoptera > Erebidae > Hypena > Hypena proboscidalis. The sequence continues at coordinate 9,391,356 of LR990147.1, forward strand.
TTTGTCTTCGTATAGTTTGCTATAAAATTTATATCAGGCGCAGCGGTCAATTTGCAGCAAGACTTTCATAAGAACGATATTTTTTATAATACCCGTTACCTGTTGATTTGACTTCTGGAGCGAACTGTCAAAATTAGCCTAACTGGGGGTTGAGCTCGATGACGCATTGCCACTTATTTCATCAGTTTCTTTTTAAACGATGTTTGTCCCGTTTTAACGATTACAAAACGTGTAAAAAATAATAAGGATGGCATATTATCACATTTCAAACCCTTAAAACCCTCCTGCGTCAGTAAAATTTTAATTGCGTACAAAATACCGTCTCTTTGTTAACCTTGAGCGCGCGTATCGTATTCAACTTCCTATGTTTATTTATTGTTTTGTGATAAAAATAATGATTTCGTTGAGTAAAAAAAGTATAGTTATGAATATTAGCAAAAAATCTTAGTAAAATAAATAAATATAAATATTTCACAACTCACACACAACGCCATCTAGTCCCAAACTAAGCAGAGACAAACCCCCATGTTCATGCACACAAAGATTTGTCTTAAGTGGGAATCGAACCCACGACCTCGGCGTCGCAGTCAGGTACACTACCCACTCCGCCATCCGGTCGTCAAATAATGTCATGTTAATTGCAAAAATAATTCACAAATCCGAATTTCAAATAGCCATTTCCATAAGCCATAACACTACATAATATATTATAATTGAATGAATCGATGTTTTTAAATGTTGGCTTGTTTCATAACGATTTCAACAACATATTTTGTATAAAGGTAACATTCCTCCCTCTTCTTCTTCTTTTTCGTCGTATCGATGGCTGAATAAAATTTTTTTGGTCCAATAAGTGGCCACTGTTATGGTGCTCTCGTCGGCGTTCATGAGCGCCTCTCTTGTGCAGGTGGTAGGACATTTTGGACAGTCAGTAAGGTGGTCAAGATTTTGACTTGCCATCGTGGTGAAAGGATTAGCCAATTCGCTTTTAAGAACTCGCGAATAGCCCAGGGTGCGCCGGAGACGTAGGGAATTGTTGTGACCGTCACACGGGGAGGCTCCTTTCATGCACCCCAACATTCCTCCCTAATAATAGGGGTATTTTCAATTTTCAAAATCTCGCACTGTCACCCGGCAGTAGCCCTCAGGTGAAACCCGTAGGCAATGTAAAAAAATGATATATTATAAAAGCAAACTTCATTGCAAATTGCCCCGAGATGTTTTTCACAAATTGGTGCAATATTTTGAATCATTTGTTACAACAATTTATCCCTGGTGCCGCGATGGCATCGTGCCAAAGCTGACTGAACAATCTACCGCGGTTTCACAATATTATTGTTATCAGCATAAATTAAATATCATAACGGATGTGCACACTTCCTTCACCATAATAACTATTAGGGCTGGCTCACACAGCTGGAAATTCAGATTCTTAATTCGCAATCTGAATTTCGGTATATGAGTGTTAGCTCCTAGAAAAATAGTAGCGTTCTGACGGTTTTTTTCAGATCGATTTAAAAATGCAGATGATTTTTTTCTTTAAACGATTTATGTAGCGGCAGGGCGGCAGGCTAAAGGTGAAACGGTGGTGCTTCCACCCTCGAACTCTTTCACAAGAGCTCAACCACCATTTTTTATGTGAGGAGATTGACTAACTTATACAGGGTTATTGGTAGTTCGACAGATTCCTTGCCGGGCGTTATTAGAGAGCCAAAAGGCAAAAATCTGAGCCCATATATGTTGTATCGATATACAACTCTTTTTTATGTTTTTGGATTAATCTGAAACAATTTAAAAATATTATATTACTATAATATAGTAGGTATAACAGTCTTTATTTGTATCTATATTTGTAAAAACTCTCCTGTCTTTTTATTCCCATGCAAAAGAACGAACAATAATACCTTAAAAAGTTAATAGAATGAGGATATTATAATATTTGCACGTTTAATGTACAGTGGGCCAACGAGTTAGCTATGCTGGGCAAAAACTTCTTAGTCAAAGTAAAGACTTACTACACCAGCTATCGATAAATGAGTTACATATCTAAATAGTGGGTATGTTACACTTATTACATATGTAATTCACACATACATAACTATTGCAGTCAGTTTTCAAAATGGCGGAGAAGTTTTTGCCCTGCATAGCTAATTGCTTGGCCCACTGTACCTAGTATATTATTTTTATGCTACGCCACGCATCTAATTACTTTTGCTGTTAACATTACTTTAAAAAAAATATGGCTGAATATGGAATATTTCGACATAGATCTAAAAAAAATTAACATCTGAAAAACTGTTGCATATCAGTAAAACAATTTTATGACCTTATTATATCACTCTGCAAGGAATACGTCGAATTACCAAAAAATGATTCAAAATTACCTTCTTTGTAAGTTCGTTCTTAGTTAGGAGACGTATGAAAGCACTGACTATGAGTGATCCTAGATACTATTATTGTAGGGACGAGGCTTTGGGTGTTCACGTCAACCTCCATGGGTCTATTGTGATTGTAGCCTCATTATAAACTCTCCTTTAGGCCAATAGTCTCCATAAATTGGAGCAGTCGGCTGATCGGGTGTGACGACTTGACATCATCCGGATCCAAGATATGGTGTCCCAGAATGATGCTTTGTCTATGGATCAGTGGCTCCTATATATATATCCTAGATACTAAATTACAATCATACAATTTTATCTAAAAGTAAAGTATGATTTATCATGTACTTGAATCGATATTTTTTGTACGTCATTCTCGCGACTTCTTATGTAATAGGTGTATATGACAGAAGCGTATGATGAAAATTAAAAACAAAGGTTTTTTTTTATAATGGTAATTTATATACATTAGCATGGTACCAAACTAGGGTTGCCAGAATCCAAAAAACAAGTTTTTTAATGACTAACATCAGGCGGATTGCACACATGTATGTAAAACGAACACGTACGAACTTGTCAAACAGATGAGTGTGACTCAGTGTGAGTAATCATTGCATGTGTGTGCGCAAGAAAATGTAATACAATGTCAAACCAAATCTAGATTGTAGGGTACATGTGAACTACTGCTCTACATACTTATCCTGACAGTAATCTACGTATACCTACTAATATTATACAAAGGAAAATTTGTTTGTGTGTTTTTACCTTATCAAATCGATTCCACTAGAACAATTTCAAAAAATTGAAAATTGGTGTAGAGATAGTTCAACATCCCAGATATAACATAGGTGATATACATATTTATTAGCGACATATCGTGTGGACCATGGGAGGTCTCAAAAGCTTAACAATTCCTTATACCATTAAAATAAAGGTTAATAGGTAATATCTTTATTATCATCAGGTACACGGAATAGGAATACCAAAGGAAATGTGAAGTAGGCGTGGTTCGCGTGCCACAATTAAGCGTAGCTACGCTTAATCAATCCATGTCTATGACCAGTCGTGTTCTGACAGCGCGTCAAGTTGCTAATCTTGCGTATTTATTTTATATTTCTTTAACCATGCCGTATTGTGCTATTCTGGAGTGTAAAAATGATAGTAGAAGAAAAAATCTCATGAATGGAGGTGTTTCATACCATCGGTAAGTATGATTTCTTATAAAAATCATGTTTCGTTAACTTACTAAAAACATCTAGAACATTCTACAGAATATTCTACGCATGATATAATAAGATAGGTCTCCTCACCACGATGACAGTTCAGTATGTTGTGCCAGGAATGTATGAGTGTTGTCAAATTTTCATAGAACCTGGCACAAATATGGTAGCATATGTCAGTCTTGAGCATATCTGAGTTTTTTGTACCATGATTCTACGCTACTCGTTTAGTGATGTGTGAGTTCGGACAATACTGAGTTTATCGATAGACTTAAAAAAGAAAAGTAATCACAATATAATATTACAAATTCGATAGTTTGTCTGTCTTTTAATGTAAAAAGGTAACAAACAGTGTTACCTTTTTACATTCAATCTGATCTGATCTGACATAGAGTTAGCTGGGTTCGGTTATAGGGGGTTAAAAAATAAAGTATTCTTATTTTATCCAGATTATTTAAAATGAGCTACACAACATGTTAAGTATTGTTACAAAAAGATTCAGTTAAAAAACGCGAGCGGTAGCTACTGGTACCATTGTGCGAGTGTCGAGTCTATTAATAAAAAATAGTAAGAAACTATATTATACTAAATGCAACATTTTCACATATAAAACTCGTTAGCTCAAATAAGAAATCATGTATCTATCGATATCGATAATGTAATTATAAAATTCAATATTGCGCATCACTGGATGAATAGCGCTTAAAATCAATCTCTGAAACAAAATCTCATCCTTATGTCGTACGTGTTTAAGGTTAAAATTGCGTCCATCTAAAATACTGCCATCTCTACTCAAGTAGCGGAATTATCTCGTCAGTCAAATGTAATACATTACTAAGATAACAAAACGTCGTAAGTACTTTTTGCAGTTTATCAAAATAAAGCTTATTATCAATAGCAGTGAAGGTATATTTTCAAATTTATAGCATGTGCTTTATGCTTATTTTTACTAAAATAAAAACGACCAATCAAATGAATTCTTTGTGTGTAGTGCGAAGTATGATTATTGGTTTATTTGTGTGAGTTTGGCGACAGCAGTTTCCATACTAATTGTGTCTTATACCATTTCCTTTGTCAGGTATGTTTCCTGTAAACGTGTTATCAAACCGAATTAATTGAAGCCGATCGATGCCATTTATCGTTTGGTGTTTCTTTCTTTTCTGCCATTCTACCATCTATTGAAGATTGATTAATCGATATAATAGCAAGGCAATTTTTACTCAAATTGCGATCATGAAATATTGATAAATAATATTTTAATAAACTCAAATAGTTTGATAAAATAAATTAAATAAATCGTTACGTTATATATACCGATAACTTTTTCCTCCTTTGCCGTGAAATAAACGGATTTAATTAATTAAAAAAAATGCTAATGACTAGTGAATTTCCTGTTAAGTGTTTAAACCACAAAATAAATTGTAAATTTAAATGAGCAATCAGGAAAAACTGTTCATTAACTGATTAAATTACAGGTATTTATTTATTAATCTACTATATAAAAATAAGTCGGGTTTTCCTTCCTGACGCTATAACTCCAGAACGCACGAACCGATTTCCACGGTTTTGCATTCGTTGGAAAGGTCTCGGGCTCCGTAAGGTTTATAGCAAAGAAAATTTAGGAAAACAATAAAAATTTCAACAGAAAAGCGGGAAAATCTTTTTTTACATACAGCGCCATCTCTGATACATAGCATGCACTACAAACCACAGATATAGATCTACATAGATAACGCAGATGCATGTACTTCGCGTGTCTCAACCCCGACCAAGCGTCGAGGTTGGTCGCCTCTAACTTCAGTCCCCGCGCGTCTTTTGTCAGAGAAAATCATAGCGGACGGCTCCAGTTGAACGTACCTACTGGGCGAATTGGCATCGGCGGCATCGGTGTCTTTGAATCGGTTTGGATTTCCCGTCACTAAATTTCGGCTGTGACGTCACAAAAGGTATTAAAAAGTCGGCACGCTTGGTTTCAATACAAATCGTGAAACGTACTTGCGTTATCTATGTCGATCTATGTCTGTGCTACAAACCAATATTATAAGTAGATGGCGCCGGTGCGTGATACATTGTTTGACAGCCACTCATTGTTTTCTGCTCAGTTAAATTCATGTGACAAACCGGTATTGTGTTTACTGTGAAATTGTGAAAAAAAAAGTAAAAAAAATAAGTTATTCGTTTCCTAAGATTACAATTGGAAACCCGATTGAGACAACGCGTGAGCACACGAAGATCATTGGCATCATACAATCGCTTGGCATTCCAATATGATCCCACTGCGAACTACAGTGATGATGAAAATTTTGATATTGGACCAATGATGCAATGCGTTAAATTAATTCGTGCTTTTCAAACACAAGAGCAAAGAGAGGCAGCCCGTGAAACAGCTAGGTTAGAAACGAGAAATCGTCGAGCTTATCGTACAGATGAACAGAGGAATAATCTTCGAAGTGCAAGAAGAAATGGTTCCAGTATTGATTTGAATCGAGCAGCGTTTCTATATGATTGCACCATCGACTACAGCTTGCATCGTTTAGCTTGCATTGGTCCAATGGACGTTGTTTGCCAGCACTGTGGAGCATTGAAGTTTGCTGGTGAAACGCCTGGTTTGTGCTGCCTTAGTGGTAAAGTGAAATTGCCATTATGGCGACTTATTTTTTTTTGATGCCCCCGGTGGAACTGGGCAGACATTCCTCATGTCATTGATTTTGGCCACTGTACGTGCGAGATCCGAAATTGCGGTAGCAATTGCTTCTTCTGCAATAGCGGCCACATTGTTAGACGGATGCCGTACGGCTCACTGAGCGTTAAAATTGCCATTAAACCTTCAAACTATAGAACAACCGACATGTAGCATTTCGAAACACCTCGCAAGGGCCAAAGTTTTAGTAGCATCAAAAATCATCATATGGGACGAATGGACAATGGCGCACAATGACACACAAACGCGCATTGGAAGCACTAGACCTCGAGATGTTTTGGTGGTGCAATGATTTTATTATCTGGCGATTTCCGACAAACACTACCAGTCATTGCAAGATCTACTGCTGCCGACGAAAAAAACGCTTGCCTCAAAGCATCAAATCTGTGGCGATATGTAAAGAAACTTCAACTGTCTGTAAATATGAGAGTTGCATTGTTGAACGTTCTATCTGCTTATGATTTCTCTATCGGTAATGGCCGTGTTCCTGTTGACAAATCGAGCGGTTTGATTTCCTTTTCTCCAAATGTTTTCAATTTCGTATCATCAAAAGACGAGCTTATCAACAAAGTATGCCCGGATATCATTGCTAACCACAAAAATACTAAATGGTTAAGTGAGCGAGCAATTTTGGCCGCTAAAAATAAAGATGTAGATGACCTCAATTTTATAGTACAAAATCAAATAGTAGGTACTCTGTATTCATTCAAATCTATCGACTGTGTAACAAACGAAGAAGAAGCCACTAATTATCCAAGTGAATTTTAAAACTCCTTGGATGTGTCTGGTTTACCACCGCACAATTTAAAACTTAAGGTTGGCTCGGTAGTCATCATGCTTAGAAATTTAAACCAACCAAAACTGTGCAATGGAACGCGTTTAGTTTCCGATGATCCTAACGGATATGCCTTTTGAGTTTAAACGAATTCAATTCCCGTTTCGTCTTGCCTTCGCCATGACGATCACCAAATCACAGGGCCAATCCTTGACTATTTGTGGCCTCAATCTAGAAAATGCATGTTTTTCTCATGGTCAATTGTACGTGGCATGCTCACGTGTCGTCAAACCATCCGCTCTATTTATTCTTGCGCCTGACCAAAAAACAAAGAATGTCGTTTACCACAAGGTGCTTGAATTAATCCTTCCCATTAATGAATTAATCCGAGTGTATGCCAATCTGCACAACATAGTTTTCAATCATTTTTTTCTGACATGAGTTTGAAGTACTTAATTATAATTATTTTTTTAATTTTTATTCTCATTCTGTATGTTTTCATCATCATTCATCATAATAAAATACATTTATGTTTCTATCTATATTAATATTATTTTTTATCATTGTATTACGTTCATCAAAGCCTAAATTAGTTCAGCTAAAAGGTAACACGACATTCATTGACTGTTAGGCGGTACGAAGTTCGCCGGGTCAGCTAGTTCATTTATATAATAAAGTTTAATGAATACCTACAAGCTTAGTAAAATGCAGCTTTAGAATAAAAATAATACTGCTCACTAATATGTGTCAAAGAATAACCTGACCGGTGACTTCTTAGAGAGATTTTTTCAATACAATCTGCTCCCCAGTGTCAAAGCCGGGAATAAGCTGACATGAAAATATTCAGACAAAATTCTGAACTTTGCCGCACAAAAACTGATATTTCCAGTGAAAATCTAAACCTACTTTTTCACTCATTTGCTCCGAGTTTGCTAAATTTTTATCCGCTTTACTTTTACATTTTGACTTTATAATTTTTATCATATTCGCTTACAATAGGTGTAGTATGAAGATATCAGCACGGAGTTGGCGTTGTGCTCGGTGGATGGCGATAGGCTCTTTGCAATGTGGGTTATATACTCTGCCACACCCTTCTGGGTAATATAGACGTGATGTTATGATGTAATCCCAACCGCAGTATTACCCTTATGTTTAATTACTACAATGATACATCGTTTGCTGAATGCAATTTGCAGTGACATGGAGCGTATAACTGGGTCATTGGACTGATGCTGACGTTCAAACTCATCGAGTAAAAACATCGATATATCGATATTGACAAAGTCCAATTGCTCATCATTATTATTATGATTACTTCTGTTTTATTGCATAAGTTTGGTTATGGCTATCTCCATTCCGTAATATAACATCACGCCCATTATTATAGTTAGGACAGGAGGGTATGATAGAAGTTTATTTATTTATTTATTTATTTATCGGAAGACCAACAGCAGTAACAATTAATATTAACAAAAATATTATGCAACATTCAGCCAATTACAGGTCCTCACGAATAAGTTACAATATATTATAAAATTAAGAATTACGAACGTACTGCAACAAATTATAACAGAGCCTTATACAAATCAATTGCTTCAATAATACTAAGCAAACTTTTAATATTGAAAAAAGAAATCCCGGCTTAGCACCCGTCTCATCGACTCCAGGTTTGCATTAAATATATTATCAACATCATGTAATTTTCTTGCATCATTAAGGGTCTTACTAGCTCTCAGGACAAAGCTATTCTGCCGATAGTTAGATATACCCAAATATATAGGATACTAGCTGACCCGGCGAACTTCGTACCGCCTAACAGTCAATGAATGTCGTGTTACCTTTTAGCTGAACTAATTTAGGCTTTGATGAACGTAATACAATGATAAAAAATAATATTAATATAGATAGAAACATAAATGTATTTTATTATGATGAATGATGTTGAAAACATACAGAATTAGAATAAAAATTAAAAAAATAATTATAATTAAGTACTTCAAACTCATGTCAGAAAAAAATGATTGAAAACTATGTTGTGCAGATTGGCATACACTCGGATTAATTCATTAATGGGAAGGATTAATTCAAGCACCTTGTGGTAAACGACATTCTTTGTTTTTTGGTCAGGCGCAAGAATAAATAGAGCGGATGGTTTGACGACACGTGAGCATGCCACGTACAATTGACCATGAGAAAAACATGCATTTTCTAGATTGAGGCCACAAATAGTCAAGGATTGGCCCTGTGATTTGGTGATCGTCATGGCGAAGGCAAGACGAAACGGGAATTGAATTCGTTTAAACTCAAAAGGCATATCCGTTAGGATCATCGGAAACTAAACGCGTTCCATTGCACAGTTTTGGTTGGTTTAAATTTCTAAGCATGATGACTACCGAGCCAACCTTAAGTTTTAAATTGTGCGGTGGTAAACCAGGCACATCCAAGGAGTTTTAAAATTCACTTGGATAATTAGTGGCTTCTTCTTCGTTTGTTACACAGTCGATAGATTTGAATGAATACAGAGTACCTACTATTTGATTTTGTACTATAAAATTGAGGTCATCTACATCTTTATTTTTAGCGGCCAAAATTGCTCGCTCACTTAACCATTTAGTATTTTTGTGGTTAGCAATGATATCCGGGCATACTTTGTTGATAAGCTCGTCTTTTGATGATACGAAATTGAAAACATTTGGAGAAAAGGAAATCAAACCGCTCGATTTGTCAACAGGAACACGGCCATTACCGATAGAGAAATCATAAGCAGATAGAACGTTCAACAATGCAACTCTCATATTTACAGACAGTTGAAGTTTCTTTACATATCGCCACAGATTTGATGCTTTGAGGCAAGCGTTTTTTTCGTCGGCAGCAGTAGATCTTGCAATGACTGGTAGTGTTTGTCGGAAATCGCCAGATAATAAAATCATTGCACCACCAAAACATCTCGAGGTCTAGTGCTTCCAATGCGCGTTTGTGTGTCATTGTGCGCCATTGTCCATTCGTCCCATATGATGATTTTTGATGCTACTAAAACTTTGGCCCTTGCGAGGTGTTTCGAAATGCTACATGTCGGTTGTTCTATAGTTTGAAGGTTTAATGGCAATTTTAACGCTCAGTGAGCCGTACGGCATCCGTCTAACAATGTGGCCGCTATTGCAGAAGAAGCAATTGCTACCGCAATTTCGGATCTCGCACGTACAGTGGCCAAAATCAATGACATGAGGAATGTCTGCCCAGTTCCACCGGGGGCATCAAAAAAAAATAAGTCGCCATAATGGCAATTTCACTTTACCACTAAGGCAGCACAAACCAGGCGTTTCACCAGCAAACTTCAATGCTCCACAGTGCTGGCAAACAACGTCCATTGGACCAATGCAAGCTAAACGATGCAAGCTGTAGTCGATGGTGCAATCATATAGAAACGCTGCTCGATTCAAATCAATACTGGAACCATTTCTTCTTGCACTTCGAAGATTATTCCTCTGTTCATCTGTACGATAAGCTCGACGATTTCTCGTTTCTAACCTAGCTGTTTCACGGGCTGCCTCTCTTTGCTCTTGTGTTTGAAAAGCACGAATTAATTTAACGCATTGCATCATTGGTCCAATATCAAAATTTTCATCATCACTGTAGTTCGCAGTGGGATCATATTGGAATGCCAAGCGATTGTATGATGCCAATGATCTTCGTGTGCTCACGCGTTGTCTCAATCGGGTTTCCAATTGTAATCTTAGGAAACGAATAACTTATTTTTTTTACTTTTTTTTTCACAATTTCACAGTAAACACAATACCGGTTTGTCACATGAATTTAACTGAGCAGAAAACAATGAGTGGCTGTCAAACAATGTATCACGCACCGGCGCCATCTACTTATAATATTGGTTTGTAGCACAGACATAGATCGACATAGATAACGCAAGTACGTTTCACGATTTGTATTGAAACCAAGCGTGCCGACTTTTTAATACCTTTTGTGACGTCACAGCCGAAATTTAGTGACGGGAAATCCAAACCGATTCAAAGACACCGATGCCGCCGATGCCAATTCGCCCAGTAGGTACGTTCAACTGGAGCCGTCCGCTATGATTTTCTCTGACAAAAGACGCGCGGGGACTGAAGTTAGAGGCGACCAACCTCGACGCTTGGTCGGGGTTGAGACACGCGAAGTACATGCATCTGCGTTATCTATGTAGATCTATATCTGTGGTTTGTAGTGCATGCTATGTATCAGAGATGGCGCTGTATGTAAAAAAAGATTTTCCCGCTTTTCTGTTGAAATTTTTATTGTTTTCCTAAATTTTCTTTGCTATAAACCTTACGGAGCCCGAGACCTTTCCAACGAATGCAAAACCGTGGAAATCGGTTCGTGCGTTCTGGAGTTATAGCGTCAGGAAGGAAAACCCGACTTATTTTTATATAGTAGATAACCCTCTGTCGAGCCCAGAGCTATTCCTATGAATTTCTTGACGGAATAACACTATGCCTGACCCGGCAATCGAACCCGTGATCACATGATGAGCAGGCAAAAATTATATTTAGGCGTCCATAATGCGTCGAATGTTGAATCGCACGATCATAATCGTAATTTTAGTTACGAAATGACTAATAAGTTAGTCGCTAATTACACCAATTTATGCTGACAGTAAATTCTGATTATACAATAAATAAGACTGGCAATTTACGACGATGAGGGCCAGTTTCATCAGCTATCAAATAAAGGTTACCACTACACTTCATCCAAGATAGGAAGATAATTTTATAATATTCATTTTAGACACAATTTAAGACGTCTTAAGTCAAAGCTAATTGCACAAAGGTTATTATCGCAAAAAAATAATATTTTTTCTTTATTTGGACAAAGTAAACATAAATATAGCTTGACCAAATATTATGAAAGTGACTCGGGAAATGTATTACTAAACAAGTGAACATCCGTTTTTTTTTCGTAACTGGTATAACTTTTTACTGTGATCGTGACGTATTTTAGGTAACTATAATTTTATTGCACCGTAAAATTGGAAATAACTAAAGCATTTTTACAAAGTGAACCTACTTATATTGTTTGTGTTCAAATCTTGTGTTGTTTCTTAAATAGCTAATAAAAGACATGATATAAATAAGATAAGATTCATCAGACCTCAGAAACTGAAGTTTTTGAATACCCTTCAAAAGTATATCTTTCCTCTATCACTTAGTAGCTGCAATACATAAAAGACATCATGCCGCGACGAGGCCAAACGGCCAACTGGGGACATTTAGTGACCGACCGCTCGGATTTATATTACATTATTATGAAATTGACCGCGAGTACGTCGCGATCGCCCAGCAAGCGAACGGCGCGCGCGCCACTGGCTCTCTCAGCGGAATATGATTGTGTGTACTGTTAATTATAAGTATTTTGAGGGCCCTTCTTCTACAATATTTTTGCCTGACCAATTTTGTATATTATATTAATTAGAAAAGTTTGTACATATTGACCTAAGTAATACCGAATATACACGTAACTATTACCGCTCGGAGTTTAATTTGTGCTACAATACATTCCCAACAACTTAAAGGTTTACTAGAAGAAAACCCATTTTAGTGGTTAAGCTCGCCTTTGTACATTAATTTAATATTGTACCAAATGTTATTGTATTGTGTTTCTTTTCTTTTGTGCAATAAAAAATTAATAATAAACATTATTTTTTACGAGTAGGTTACTTTAAAAGTATGAAGTTATCCTGAAATAACCTTTGAGCCCTTGGAACATTAGCAATATTGTAAATTAAATTTATCAGCAATGCGTATACAATACTGTATATCAAAGTTATAACTTCCCCTTGAAATGAATCAGTCAGTCCTATCATAAACCAACATATATAGAATTGTAGATATACCTAACCATTTATTATGTCCACCACAAACCGACACGATAACAGCTAGTTTGTGATAGAAAGAGGCAAAACGCGGTAAACGTTTGATCAAATATATTATCTTGATGCTCATTTTAAACGTTTTAATTCACACAGTGTACAAAATGAAACTGTTTCGGTTTCATAAGTTGTAGCGTAATGTTATGTAGCATATAGCCTTTCTTAAAATTAAGGCTAAAACCAGAAACCAGTAGTTCCAGAGATAAGCGCATTCAAACAAACTCTTTGCTTTAATATATTTAGTACAGCTACAGTTCGAGGCTACGCTCACGTGGTACGTCGATAAAAAGTAGCCAATAATTTTCCTGTGGTCTTAAACTCATCAAGATCAGTGCAGTATTTTTGAAGCCTATTTGGACGATACAAAAAAAAAATTATACTAAAAAGTCTTTCCTATTATAATTATGTACAGATAGAAGAAGATTTAATGCTCTCTTAATTGGCATTGTCCTTTATGATAATGACGCTTATAAATAGAAGATAATTTTAAGAGGAAGGTCATACATCGTTTTTTCCTCTAATCTCTGATAGATATAAAATCGTTGTATATTTCCTTATATCGAGGCGCAAGGGTGTGTATTTCATACACTGGGCCTTTCCAAGAATTAGCTCGCATTGTCGCACACAGAGGCGACTCGGACACTCGAGAACGCACACAATCGTGTTTCGCGGCTGTCTGCGCGGGCGCATAACTGCGCAGTGCACTGTGCGACGCGGGTTCCAACATAACGTGCTTTGAATCGTTTCTTCAGTTATTTAATTCTGGTTCTAGTGATTATTCTGTGTGTTAATATATAGTTATATATAAGTTTGGAATAACAGTAAGTTTATTTATAAGTTTAGGTATATTGTAGAAAACATAAACAAAGTCGCTTTTCTGTAGGTACATACTGTTTGCTTAAACAGTATAAATTAGTTTTTATTTCCTTTGGTGAAATAATGTGATTTAGTCTTTGATGTCATAGCATTGCCTGGGTTTGGTACATTGTTATTGTTTATTTGTTTGTTGGTATTATATAGACGATGTTTTAAAGTTGTATAAATTATACCGTGTATATATTTCAAATATAAAATAAATCAAGTAGGTACCGCAATGATTAGTTGCTTATCATGTCAGTACATAACATGTAGGTACTATTTCAATTATGTACATAAGATAAGACTTTACCAACTGTTAGCATTGTGCATTTTTATTGTTTTAGTCATTTCTGTTAAGAGTAACGGGTAATCCCCGAAACCAAACCGGATTTACTGGTGGTAGAGCTCTTGTGAATGAGCTCGAGGGCGGCAGTACCACCGTTTCACCTTTAACCTGCCGCCAAATAGTAGTGCTTCCATTACTGTGTTCCGGTTTGGTGATGAGATCAGGCCCTGAAATTACTGGCACATGAGGCATACCACCGTAGTCCTCAGCTGCAGCGACGCATCTATAATCTGCTTTTGTGGATTGTTGATGTCCATGGGCTGTACTCCACTTACCATCAGGTGGACTACACGTTCGTTCGCTGTGGGCGTAGTATAAAAAAAAAAACTTATTTCTGTAAAATGTGATATTGAAGTTTTCTCTCGAGAAAACTTGGGTTTGATTTTCGGGTCAGGCAAAACTGGTATTTGGATTTTTCTGTCTTGAACTTCCTAGTGGCACTGCATCATAGAGTAAGGCTGTAGAGGGCTGATTGTGTAATATCCATAAAAAAACATAAACACGGTTCCTAAACAACATTGTGCCCATCTATTTCAAAACCACATTTTGCCAATATAGAATTTAATAAAAATGGGTTGTCATAACCAATGTTTTTTTATGACAATCTCGAACTATGTGTACCTATAAACAAGGTTCCTAAACAAAATTGTGCCCATCTATTTCAAAACCACATTTTGCCAATATAGAATTTAATAAAAATGGGTTGTCATAACCAATGTGTTTTTATGACAATCTAGAACTATGTGTACCTATTCATGAATGAATACTGCCTACTAATACTTTATATAAAACCGTAAAATCCCGTAGTGCCTTTCCTCACCACAATTAAACCCATTATGCATGAGTTGTTTGTTAACATTACAAGTTGGGAAAATCCCATTACGTTTATAAACGGCGAATCGTACTACACGTTTACTTCGATTTGGCCAATATTTCCCGTCCCACTTTTCGTTACCTCACCTCCTCAAATGCACTTTGTTTGCTTTGACCGTGTTGTTAGGAGCTTACATAAGAAATGAAGTATTTGGTGATAGAAACTATTGGCTATCTTGAAGCATACAGATACTCGTAGTACAAAACAATAATATTCATAAATAGCACTTGGCGATAACATTATTGATGTGACCTTAATGATAAAAAAGTCAATCTGCTATAGCACAGAATACGTTGCAGAATATTCACTTTATGATAACAATTATTTCTAGGTAGATCGCATTTTGAATCACGTTATTATGAAAAGGGGAAAACATATTCCATTGTTAACAGTAAATACACACGCAATTAACAATAAATTTCATTAATTAAATATAATAAACCGAGAAGTTTTATATGTTTATGAAACACTCAAAAAGTTTTAGGACAGGCAGTACTTGAACCGACCTCGGAATACTACTGGTATTACGCAACTTTACTAATTTCACCAAAAAATAAAACAAATGTGTCTGTGTGGTAAGCATCATATATAAAATGCTTTAAAAAAAATATCTATTACAAATTATTATTCTTTAAATAGCTACTAGTTTACTTAATGGGAACGATTTATAATTTAAACATTTATAAGAGTATAAAAAAAGGATTAACAAAAGATAAGTAAATACGTTCCGTCAGAAGATTCACAATAGTAGCACGGAGTTGGAATTGTGCCCGGTGGATAGCGATGGGCCTGGATAGAGTGGGGCCCTGGGACCTAAACATAACAGGTGAAGTGTGGGTGTTGTACAACTCTATCACAGCCTTCTGGGTATTATAGGCTTGCTGTGATGTTAATGATTTGAAATAAAGCAGTTCCGGTAGTAAACATGCCGTGAACATCATTATACAATATAATTACTTGGCGTCTTGGGTCAAACAAAAAGTGTTATTGGGTTTTTTGAATTAAATATATCTCAGCAGTTCGGCGTCCGGATCTGCTGTATATAATTTTAATAATATGGGCTTGCGAATTTTGCCACATTCGTCCTTATGTTTAGACTTCTATTGACCCACATTTGTAAGAAACACCTGTTTTAACGAATATAATGTTTATACTGTTACGACCCACACTCTAGAAAGTACAGTCTGCAAAACAAATTTTGAAAGAAAAATTAAATTGAAATTTAAAATAAAAACTATACCAAATATAAATTCTTCCTTAATTAAAACCGGACCATCACTTATGTAAGTCGGGCTTTTAATTGACTATTAAGTCAAACAAGTTATTTGGCTAGTTTTTTGGCCGACCTGCGTGTTGTCTGGGATCTCCCATTTTTTGCTATTAACTGACATTTTAACTCACAAACATGCATTTTAGTATTTCAAATATGATTATAATAAAAAATAATGAATAGCTGTAAATGAATGCTATTCGTGGGTAAATAAGAGAATACACATAATAAACGTGACAAAAGTTCTATATCTCTATGGCAGTAACAGTGAGTGTGGAATAGATTATTTTAATGGCACCTCAGCTATAAAAATGATCCATAAATTATTATTCAATGAGCATTCATTAAATAATAATTTCCAAATTTATTTTATTATCATTACCATTGAAATTGATTCCTAGCACTGATTAATATTAAAATATGTGAGTGTTGTTATAACTAAATTCGACCTTTATTTTATTAAAGTTTAGTATTTACGTTTTTGCATGCAAATAAATTAAATATATATAGTATTCTATCATGAATAACACATAATATAATTGCAAAAAATATTTTATTAGCCGATAAGATTTAAATAAAATTGGCGTCAACGGTCTAGAAATAAACATAATGCATTTTTTTATTGATCTAACACGTGGGCAGTAGATTAAACGGTAGATAGTTTATAGTATAGTATTTCTTGATTTCTTGATAAGTCGTGAATAAATAATTGTCATTGACTGGTTTTGCTGTCGGTATCTATAATCCAGTTTCAGACATCTCGAAGGCTACTGATGCCTAATCTAGACATTCTCCAGCCCACGCCAAGATGATAGTAAACAGCACTGATATTTACAAATGGATTGCCAAGCCATTCATATTATTTACCTTCGGTACTGAATTTATGTGTATTTGACAGAAATTGATTGATTTTGCAAGCATTGCATTAATGATCTAACGGCAACCGGTTGTTTATAGAATTTATGATTAATCTTATACAAGCTACCGCTCGCATTCTACGTTGATAAATAGTAGACTATATGTTTATTCAGACTATAAGATATATCTGTATTTATATCTGAGGAAAGTTTAATCAAATTTACCCGTTATTTTGCCGTAAAATAGTTAGAAACATTCACACACAACTTCACAAACTTACTTATATCCTATTCTATTACTATAATAATAGCAGCCCTGTATCCAATACATGTCCCACTGCTTGGCTCGGGCCTTCTCATGAGGAGAAAGGTTAGGCCATAGTCTACCACGTTGGCCAAGTGCGGTTTGGTAGACTTTACTCATCCTCGAGCACTTTTCATGCACTCTCGGTCATGTAGGTTTCCTCACGATGTTTTCCTTCACCGTTAGCAAGCGAAAATTTATATGATAAATACACACATACCTTCGAAAGGACGAATCTTAACGACTTATTGACATATGTATATATATATTCCTATAACTACCCTATTCCAAACTAGAACGGTACCAGTTTCTCTTACGTAATTAGGCATTTACTCATTCATATCCAGTTGGTCTAAAGCTATTTAACCTTGCAGATAGATTAGGTCGTTGATTGCAACTAGTTCAATGCAGTTGTTACCGTAAAACAGCAGTTCAGATAAAAAAATATTTAGCCTCAATTTCAGCAACGTATTAAACAAATTTTTTGTTAAACCAAAGTATTTGATCTCACTGTCTCATCCAATGTTTGAAAGGGACAGTCGACCGTTGTTCAGCGTTAACCATGGGTAATGAAATCAGCACTTATTAAATGCACTGCCTTGTGGTCTCGCGGTATAATTTGCAAACACTCATCCTGAGGATTCGGGTTAGATCCCCGGAGTTTGGAAAAGTATTATTTGGGATTTTGCCGATATAAATTTTCGGTAGCAGTACGAATTCTCCAGCTCACCCCTGTCTCATGAGACTTAAACAACAGAAGTGTGGGTGTTATACACATCTACCCACCTATTTAAGTAATATTAACGTGATGTTATGCCTAATTTTATATTTTTCTTTTACAGTACCATCATGCTAACTCTAGAAGGCCGTTGCTGTGGAATTAGTCTCCGACCACTGTGCTATCTCATTGGATACTTGCATTTGGTACGATATTTCATTTTTAGTTTCTCTATCTTACCATCTGTATTTCATATTCTAAATCGTGTTGCTAAGGAAGGAGCAATGCGGAACAATATTTTCGGGCATGTCTAACATAAATGACGTTACAGCTCTCAGTAAAAAAAGGGCCTCTCCCGCGCCGCATCTATACCGCGTCTTTGCTATTTGTAACCTTTCTTGGCAACAGAATTGTTAACAGTCAACTTATATGGTTACTATCAGAAATGGTCTTACTAACTTAGATACACGTTTTATGGATCAGCTTGACTGTAAAATTATAGGATACCTGTTATTTTACCTTTACAGAATAAGATGCAATGAGCACTTTCTTTTTCCTTTTATGAGTACGTTAAAGCTTGCCACCACGATATACCACGCGAAGAAAACCAGAGAGCTCTATACACACGACACGAAAAATTTAAAGTCGACCTGAAGATGAGTCGGAGAGAGGTAGCATGTGGGTATCGTGCGTGTCTCGAATCTGATCTCTATTACGATTAGATTGGCGACTTCACTGCAACCACTTAGCTAGAGCATCAGCCATACGTATAATTATTGCTAATTTCACCGTCCATTACTACGTATTACAGAAGTCGACGGACATACAACTTTCGATTGGTATCGTACTCGTAAAGAACAAACCGTACTATGTCGTTTATTGACTCAAAATAATAATTAATGAAGTCGACACCAGAGATAATAGATGTAAGGATGTAACATCCTGTGGATGATCAGGATGTGCCTGTCGATCTTACAAATTTAAAAATGATCTTTAAGTTTAATTATATTTATATGGTTTATTTTCGCTTTGGTTGGTTATTTTTTATATTTTTTTATTTTCATTTTATTAATTATATTTGTCCTTGTATTTAGTGTTATTTCAATTTAATTGCTGTTATTTCGTTGTGTTTTAGATATAAGTAATTGTTAGTAATAAGAAGATTACAGTTTGTTACTTTTATTACTAACCATTATATTTGCATGCTGTTTAATGGCTGAATATGCTAGTCTCTATACTATTGTACCATCTTAATGTAAAAATAAAATATTTAATTTCATTTCAACATGAAGAAAATTGACGGTTATACTTTTGCAATAATTGGACTGTCAAATCTCATAGCAAATTTTACCTGGGCCTGGTAAAAGATGTAAACTCACACATTTCTAACTTTGACGTGAATTTCATCTGGAACGCGCATTGGGTAAATGTAAATGTCATTAAAAACTTATTATTCTCTCTAGTTAAATGCATACTCTCTGGTCAACACCGTCTTTGCTGGCCCCCTCTGGCTCTATAGTCGTTCTATAATTCTATATCAGTCTGAGAATATGGACATGAAATTTTTACATTTTTGAGATACAGATCAGTACCTCGGTAATTCCGCGGTGCGATTCCGCAAAGCGTCGACTTCTATCTAGTTTTAAAATTAAACTTAAAAAAAAAACAAAAGAAACTTTAAATTTTGAATTGCATTTGAATAGAAATTAGAGATCATCATGCCTTTAGTAAAAAAGACTTTAATTTTTATAACTATATAAATTTACTTTATTTTTGCGTCCAATTTTTCAATTGCGTGCAATTGCAGTCTTCTTTCTTATAAATATTTTTCTTAATTTTATATGACACGAAGTTAGGATATTATAATCAAATCAAATCAAATCAAATCATTTATTTCCATGGGCCCCAAGGGGCGCTTGAACACGTCAAAACAAACAATAACACGTCAAAAAAATCTATAGAAATACAACACAACGAATTCACTAGTGTTGTGTGTGTGCCAAGTTAGCAATTCCAATAAAAACTGGTAGTTCCACTAACAATCAGTAACCAAAATTAGTTTAATTTTGTCAAACAAACATAATCAAAAGCCATATTAGTCGCTCTAACTGTGATATCCGTGCCAGCGATTAGTTTAATGGTTCCATCGGCTCTGCATGATTACTGACGAATTTGGACGTCCAATCGGCTCCGGTAATGCATGATTATATCACTGAACCATAGTAGAAGCTAGTAAACCTACGTTTTAGGTTCATTTATGGTTCGAATTAGCTGTCAAATTAATGACAGGTCGAATGAACAAAAGAAGAAAGAGGGTAACTACTTATTCAAACCCTAAAAACTCTTGCGTGCAAATTCGTAATTTACCTTACCATAAGTGTGAGAAAAAAACATCTTGTCTGTCATATCATAACATTATTAAGATGGTTTATATCTAAAGTAGGCTGCTTATACCAGGCATCATAATAATATTAATAAATTTTACCTCCCTCTCATTAAATCTCTCACAAAAAGATATAGCCCCAATTTCACAGGTTAGATTAACCTTATTGGCAGGAAAAGCATATAACACACATAAATTAAAGTGACATCTGCCTTCTTCTTTTTAGTGTAAATTGCGTCATTTTTAAATTCGGTTAGGTTGTATTATATGGGTCGGATAATAACAATCCGGAACCTCAAAAACTATATCTTAATGTGAGTTTTTTTTTTTATTTAAGTATGCAATTATGTAGGTAGTAGTAAATATGACTACTGTGCTTTTACTATGCTCACTATCTCGATGGCACGGGTCAATAGGACTCCAATTGAGTATAATTGAAGCTACGTGAACATTGTCAAAGGAGTTAATGTCCGAAAACTGAAAAGATTATAGTAAAATGTCTGATGAACTGAAACTTTTTGGCATAATGAAAACTTATTATGCAAAGTACATGTCCTTAAAATTATTAAAAAAATAGTTTCCACTTTTTTCTTCAAATTGTTCTTGTTTTTATATGATTGACGACCGTATAGGGTATACCATACCATATATACCATATAGGGTCAACACTACAAACATAAAATACAAATATGTACCAATAAACATTATTATGTATATATTTTTATTCCGAGTTATAAATTATACGTCAAGTTTTACTTACTTTTTATATGGAGCACTTAATAAAAATTCAC
This sequence comes from Hypena proboscidalis, assembly GCA_905147285.1. Lineage (NCBI taxonomy): Eukaryota > Metazoa > Arthropoda > Insecta > Lepidoptera > Erebidae > Hypena > Hypena proboscidalis. Next base: position 9,412,751 of record LR990147.1, read on the forward strand.
ACTGTATTTTAGTGCAATCGACACCACTTATTAAAAACTATTTTGTTTTTAGCAAATTACTTTATTATGATACTACCATCTGTTCTGAATTTTAAACTTGGTTTAAACTGCAATAAAGTAGTTAATCGACGTCTGTAAATAACCCATGGTAATGAATTCCCCTGTCGCTCTGATACATCGTTGCGGTCGTTATGTCTGCTAAGTAATAAAGTTAAAATTTAAAATAATGGGTCACGTATTTAATACACCACCTTTATTTTAAACAAGCTGATAGCAAAGTACTTTTTTTAAAAAAAATTGTTGATAAATCAGTTGGACCAATAGCAGGTATGAACAAGGATTTACGAAAAAATAACCATTAAATCTAATACTTGTTTCGTCAAAAGCGGTGTAGCTGATTACGAGTTTTATTACAGTCCAAACACAGTCCAAACAGGCTTTTCTTTTTGAAAATGAGGTTTTGAGCCGTTGTCCCCCACTTATTAAAAATTGTGGGGCTCTTACAAAAAGAGGTTTTAATTCTAAGTTTAACATGGTCAATTTATTATTTTCGAATACTCGTTCAAAATCTGTCTAAAGTGAGATCTAAAAAAATCACTTTGGATTTTTTATTTGTTGTATTATTTAGTGAAATTTGCCTCCTCAGTTATTTAAAAAGCAAGTCAAGAATGCGCTGATAATGCAATGCTGAAAGGTAAGATGATTCTCCCAGCACCTGGGCAATAAACAGATAATTCCTATAACCGTCCGCAAACACCGGATATCTTGTTTACCAATAGAAAAAGAGCTCGTGGCAATAAAATGTTTGTAATTAAAAAAGCTGGGTCGGTACTATGACTTGTTATTGTCGCTGAACATTTCATCTCAACATTACATTAATGTAAAATTAAATCGTTCCTATGCTTCTCATAGGGCAGCATATCTTTGATAGTCTTACCTTAACGATACAAATCCAAAAAAAATATTCAGTATTTTATTCGGGAATTCGAAAACACACCTGTGCATTTCAAATTTTGGTAAGGATAATTATAATTAGGGTAACAATTAGAATAATATTCCATTATGCTTCCTACCGGTGAGTTGCCACTGTTCCATCGTTCCTGACTTGTACTGGTATGGCCATGCGCTGATAAGTTTTCAGCTTTTGTTAATTGATGTAGGTCTGGCAGTCACGGACTCTTAGACTACGCGATTTAAATAACAGCAAAACAGTGTCACTTCATGTCAGTATCGCGTTTCAAACCATCTGTTTATGGTGTGGAATGTGTATATGTGTTTATGTATGTACGTCGGTGTGTATGTGTTTGTGTGTTTATCGAATTCATGACTAAATGAGTACTGTCAAGGTTTTTGCAATTGATACTGACTGCGAACGTTGACTGCTATGATAGTTTTCCATTATTTATGTACCTACACGTAAAACATTTTATTACTTAATTGATTTATTTATATACTTATGACTAGGTTTGTTGTCGTATAACCTTCGCATTGACGTATATTGGACGTAAATATTTCACTTATATTAGTCATTATGACGTCAATATTTGAGATGATTCATTTATTAGCTGAAGCAGCTGTGTCTAAACAGCCAATGTAACTATGACTTAAGAAAGGTCTAAAGGCCTACATTTTTCAAGGCGATTCTCGTGCCATCTCTGTCTTTTAAACCATTATAAACAAAGCAAGCATTAGAATTTCCTTGTAAAACTTGCTCGTGTAAATAGGCCTTGATTCTTCACTATGCGGGTATTTGAATAAAAACTAAGGTGACAGAGTTTTTTAAATTAAGATACTCCATAGCTACATGATTAAACAATAATTCTTACACGCATTTTGTTTATTCTTAAACCAAACATCTTGTCATATAATGCTTTTAGTTTCGGCTAGACCAGATACAAAAGATAGTTTGGTCTACAATATTAATGTTTTTCAAATACTTCCATCTTAGATACGCCATGCCAAATGTTTTGTCTTTAAACCTCCTTGTTATAACAATTGTTTTTTTTTCTCAGGTGTCAAGCATAATCGACGTGGTCTGCCATTTTTTGACGGTAGCCATCGTGACGAACGGCTTCCAGTGTGACGTGAATAATGAGAGCGTGAGTCATACCAACTTGTTACTATGTTACTTTGTGGAACAATTCAGGAATATCAAATAAGATTTCAAGTCAAATCTCGGTCTAGCTCGTGGCTAAGTAAAAGCCAATCGAACCGATCGATCTCACAGGTTAAGCAATGCTGCTTGCCGTTGGATGAGAGACCATCTTAACAGAACGGGTTTTCTTACGTGCCTCGGAGAGCACGCTAAGACGTCGGTCTCTGTTACTATTTGAAGATCTATGACAGTCGTTACGGGTAATCAGATGCACGAAAGTCTGAAAATTTGTTTAACAAAAAGAGCATCATATCGCTGTCCGGGATATATGATGCCATCAGATCTCCACACGCAACGAAGTGTGGAATTCTGATAGCAGTCGCTCTACGTAAAATACTGAAATTCAGCTAGAGCCGTTAGACTAGAACTAGACCCTTAAGTTACTGGATAAATAATAGAAATGTCGATGAAATACAATATTGATTTCTGTGCAAAAACAATATCATTTCTTAGTCACACCTGAACAAAATATTAAAGTGCATTTACTACTAGCAGTATATTACTGTGGGTCATTAATCTTTTAAACTAGATAGAAAAGCTTTGGTTACTTTACTTCGGCATATAGACAAATAATATCGGAACTTCTAATCAAACTTTTGAGTTTAATTTGATTTGATTCAAGAAATTTATATAAACTATTTACTTTTATTGTGAAAAATCTTTTGCGAAGTAAAACGAGAGCAAAGCCTGAGCCTGCCGCCTGAGTTCTATAATGGTGGTTAGGTTACTGCAACATAAGGCATAATGCCGTAATACCTAACATTGTAGTCTTTAGATATAGCCTTGCATCTGCATAATTTTCGTATGGACCTCGACTGTAGTAAAGTTGTCACTTACCATTACATGGATGACTACATGCCTATTAATGTCAGGGTAAAAATATACCGAGTAGTATATCTTCAAAGAAACAGTCGGATTACGTCACGTGCCAACGCCTTGCAGAGAAGATCGCAATAAGAACGCCAACAATAGACGGGGTTGCGCGCTGTGACTAACAATTAAAAAAAAAGAATGTTCGAAATAAAAGTTAGGCTCATAAAATGAAGCGTGGTGGTGCTCCACGCAACTGTCTTTTGTTATTTTAGTAAAGGGGTCGTGTTAGAATACTGGCCACATTGTGTACAAAAGAGTAAGTATTTATTTGAACCAGTCACGGTATTAGTAGCAAAAACTAAAAAAGATTTGTGGCAACTTAAGATTGAATCGAGTCTATAAAACTAAGTAATTAAGATAAAAAGTGAGACAAACAACAGAAAATAAACCAAATCTGAATAACAATGACGCAGAAAATGCCAACACTATAACTGTTACTAATCAATTGACAACTGATGCAAAAACAAGTGGTACAAAAACATCGGAAAAATACAGTTATACAATTTAGAGGTAACTGGCTACCGCCCGCCTTGTACGTCGATAAAAAGAAAGCTATAATAATGTTAATCCAGACTATAAGCTACAAATGTGCAAAATTTCATTGAAACCTGCTTGGTAGTTTTTGCATGAAAGTGTAACAAACATACAAACATAAATATTTATAGAATTTCGCGTTTATAATATTAGTAAGGATTGGCAACTAAAATATAAAGATAGAGATACCAAAGTTAGGCCAAGAGTTTTTTTTTCTACATTGATAGATAAATTTAAGATTTTATGTTGTTCGAGTAAGCTGCAAAATAGTGCTGTCTCAGTCGCTCTCACGCTTTACGTATTGCGAGTCACTGAGAAAGCTTTTTTGCGCAGCTTACTTGAACCGCCTAGACTTGATTTTATCTATACGTAACGAAAAGCTGTGTAGTCCACATTGGGAGTGGTAACTCCAGCCCGTGAACATGCATAATACCTCGGCTACAATAAAAAGATAGTTCAGTAAATAAAGATAAAAATAGAATCTAAACCGGAGGAAAAAAAAAACAAGACGCAGATAATTCTAACATTGTAACTACAATCATCAATCGACTCGATGACAAACGCATTAAGGCGTAGATTTCTAAAAAAACATGTTTTTATTCGTTTTTTATTCACGAGTGAGATTACAGTTTTATTGCGTATAAAAAAATTTGGCAATACGGCCGTGATTTTAAAAATAGACAATACCTTTTTAAAATTATTGTAAGATGGCCGTGAATTCCAGAATCGTCTCGGCATTTTGCGTTTCGTCCTGGGTTATTAGACTTGAATATGACGAATACATGCATGACATGGGCGGCTGGTGTACCCGCTCCGGGTCTGTTCTTCAATCCACCTTTAGTGACCTAGCCACCAACTCCCCTCATAGATTTGTCTCGGAATTGCTGCAGCAAATCCAGCAGCCCTATCGATAGCATTGCTTTGTTTTGTTGCTAAACAATCTAGATAGGCGCGTTCAGAGCTGGGTTTTCATTATAAAAACACCAAAACAAAATCAACAAATTAATAGCGACTAAAAAAACTATTAAAGACGCCAAGGCTACCTAATGAGAATAATAAAGTATTTGACATTCGCTACCCGCTATTGTTATGGCCACAACAGTAGTGGAGACACAACAGAGAGCGAGAGCAAAACTCGAAGCAAAATCGAGCTTTGCTCTCTGTTTTCATACAAAATAAAACGTCTTTTCAAGTTGCCGAGGTAAAACATAAAATACCTGCTTAAACCGCAGTTAAATGATGAGTAAATCTCATTATCCCAACGTACACTTCTACTCATCAAGTTCAACATATCCAGTACCTATAAGTTGGTTTTGCATTGAACGGTAAGCTTTTACAACACAAGACCTTTTTATACTGTTAAGGTATAGCGTGTTGTGTAGCCTTGTGTACACGAACTATGTTATGATACTGCATTTGCCAAGAAAACTGCATGAGTATACAAAGCAATGTGAAACAATGGTTGATGCGTTATGGTGATCATTACAATGCTATTGTAATGGGACACCTGCAAGAACAATTGTGAAATATTTCAGTAGGTACTGTGAATCAAAGCATTATATCTTATGTGTGAATTCATACAATTCTTTTACAAATGAAAACTTTAGATCAACGAATTAAAAAGATCTTGAATATAAAGACGACTATAAAGATAAAGATAAATTTAGATTTTTTACATTAGATAGAACGACAGAAGCAATTACACTAACCAATGGTCTCAATGACAAGGCGTAATACTTACATTCACCCACTCAAGTACACCCAGTCTCAAAACAAATCTTTGCGTATCGCGCATGTCCCATGTGGGGATCGAACCCACAACAAAAGTGCAGTGGAGAGCGGTGAGGCGACCGTTTATACCACTATACCACACGTGCAGACGGTAGTCGTTAGTAGTATGTTTCTATTATTTTCTATGGTTATAATAATGCATAATTAACGAGTGATTCGGTAATGCAGATATAACTCTAACTGTGCCTTATTTCATACTCCTCTGTTAACCTCCAAACAATTTAAGTAAACTAATTTCTTGGCAAAAAGTTCTGGACTTGAAACTAAGCTTGAACCCATGACCTTAGGATTTCGTCCTATAATATTGCACTCCCATCTGAGCTATCTAATCCACATTCCAAATCCACAAATCTTATAACTGTATGATGCACATGAACATTTTTTCGACTGTTTCTTAGTATTGCTAAGCTGAATGATATATAAATAATTTCTTTGTCTTCTTTACAGCTACAAAGCATATCAATACCATGGCTGGAACCAATCCTCGTAGTCTTGAACCTCGGCACCCACGGGTTCTACCCATACCCTCGGGTCTTCCGCAATCAGTACCATGTCTACGTGGAGCAGATGTCCGTGGCTGCTGAACCTAGGTGCTACCCTGGAATGCTGCATATTTATCTGATTGATCTTCTCAATTTCTTGATCAATTTGATCTGGTTGAGGATCGTCATTTCATATGTTGGAGCTGTTCATAAGGTTTGTTTCTTACATAATATTGAACATATTGAACAATAGGAAAATATGACCATTATTTGTGTGCTCCTTTTGAAATATGGAGTACTTATTATCGACGAACTACGTAGGCGATGCCGCGGTAGGTAGCTATTCATATATATTCCTGTTTTATCTTTTGCAAACAAAGCGGTTGTCATAACAAAGAAACGCTTTGCCGAGTGCTATCAGCTATTGCTGTACAGAGTACAGACCGAGGTCAATTGACACAATTGTATGGCTAAAGTATCTGATTGCAACTTGGAATATTATACTTTAAATTTTGATTTATAGCATTTAGCTAGCAAATTATATTTCAAAACAGTAGAAACAATGGGAAAACGGGACGTGTACACCGTAGTGACGTTCACCACACAGTTGATAATTTAAAACAAGACCGGCGAGCGCAGTGAGACGGCATCTCCAAGGTTGCGAGTTCGAGACTCACCGACTCCTTAATTTTTCAACTGTTTCTAAGTTTAATTTGGAATATTAAGAACAATACAATCAATATCCAGGAAATTCTCAATAGCAACACGGGGTGTCTAGAACTATGCCCGGTGGCGTGATTTTGTAAGGGAAACTGTTGGTTTCGAAAATTTATTGCATCCTTATCTCCATATACGGTCGATATTTACTAAGTTATTGGACATTTTACCCGTATTCAATTATTGATTTTTCTATTCCGAATGACTTACTAATTATATTTAAAATGAAATGATTTTGAATGTCATCTAAATGTGATAAAAACACGTTGAACGTTATTTTATTGTAAGATCTTATTGTACCATGTTTTAGCAAAATAAATGATCTTATCTTATGTATTCTTTCATGTTTAGAAAAACCCGGAGCCTATGCGCATGTTCTTCAGCTTGTCAGTCGTGAAGTTGGTGATGCAAGCCATGTACTTCGGCTACCAGCCGTTCTTCTATGATTTCTACAAGATCGAAACCATCTGGTTCCTGAAATTAAGTGATATTCGTGAGTATTATAAATATTAAAATTATATTTAAGCTCAGGATGGCGGGGACTGCCTTTATCATAATTAACGACATCATCCTCCATTTTGTCAATCAAAACCAAAGAGACAATTTATAATGTCTAACAATCTTGTATTTTAATGAAATAACGAAACAATTAGGTCACTATCACAAACGTAATCACTTGGTAACATAAATCACATAACAAACAAAAAATAAAGATTAACTAGAAATATTGCGATCCATCTGTGGACGTGGTACAGGAGCCGTTTTCTTTTCAAAAGTGCCTTTTCAAGTTGACGGCTGCACCATCGTCCCAAAAAAATGACGTTACGCATAGAGTGACGGTTCACTCTGATTCTAGGAATCAAATAGGGGCAATATCACCTAGCGCCGTCATATATATTAGACACTTGACGATGACGAATTATGACGACACCATGCCAACACAAAGAAGCACATTACAAATAAATACTATTATAACTTATCTGCCGTGTCATCTTTAAAACAATTGAGGTCCATACCATGGCCTGAATAATTCTATTGCTTCTCAACTGCTGTTCAATAATGGTCTTGGAATGGGCTCTGAATAGTCATTTAATCATAAACAATTTTCATTGTGTTTGTAATCATTATGTTTGTATGTAGGTATGTACAGAAATACATCCAAATTGAAATTCAAACAAAATAATACATGCAAACAATATAAGAGATAATAATAATAATATTCATCAATTAATTTGCAATTCAGCTTGTCCAAAAGGAAGGCTTTAAGTTTTCGCTTAAAGGCCCTTGTGTTTAGTTTATGTCCTCAGGAAACCTATTAAATAGTTGCACGGCTTGGTTGTTAGGCGTCCCCCACATTAGGCGTGCGCGATCGTCGGGCGTGTGGGCAACGATGTCGCGTGTTGCTGCCGTGTGATGTGTGTGCAGCCAGCGCGCCCACATGCCTGACGAAAGCGCACGCCTATTGTGGGGTCAGCCATAAAGTTGTGTTTGATTATTTTAAATTGCGGATTAAAATTCGACTTGATATCTTTTGTGCGACTCTTTTGCCTTGTCTCTCTTTCTTCACTATTTACGAAGCTTCCAATATATTTTTTAAAATAGCATTATACTACCAGAAAGGCTAGGAACGGTAATAGTACCTAAACTTTTGAAATGCAATCGACAAATTTCAGATTGAGGCACACGTCTGATGTATGTTATGGCAGACTTGTGTTGAATTTTAATGTAAATCTGATTGTAAATGGCCCATTTCATCCTTTCTGCTTATTTCCATATATTTTTTTATATTATTGAAATATAAAAAAAAGAGTTTTAATGTTTTACCCCTCACGCCTTAATAATCTAGTTTAGCAATAAGAATAATTTTAATAAATGCCATGGTGCATTTTCGTTATGATTTTTTTTATCAATACGCTGACGTTATTTTTTAATTCCAGTTATTGCTGTAATCTGCCTGGTGATCGTCCGCAAATACATTAAGTTCCTAAAAGCTGAGAAGGCAGCAAGTCATAACGTTGAGAAGCCTCCTTCATACATCGAATGTCTAATCAACACACAGCCAATGCGCCCACCTGCCTACGAATCCAAAGATGAAATTATGATTGTCGATGAAGAGAAAAATAAAAAAGATATGCAAATACCAGAGGCTACTGAGAGATCTTAAGCCTTTAGATAGATCTGATAGGTTAGGTTATTACAGTTATTTTTATTTAAGGCTGAATGAATTGTAGCTTATTAGAATTGTATTTGGTTTTAAGCGTCTTTATTTAAATATTTTTTAAGGTTCGACTCATATTGGTGCAGAGTCGCAGCGAAGTGTCGCGTTTTGTCTATATTTTTTTAGTATGTTTATCACTTCATAACGAACCAATTCGTATTATGAAATAGTGTATGAAAATTTCGCCCAACGCTGGATGACATTTTCAAGTGAACTCGCGGTCGATGCTATATGTATTGCAGTAAAATGGTAAAAAAACGTAATGTTTTTTTTATCATTTCACTCCCCAATGATAATCAATAATATATTGTTTTCTATTCAATAATATATATTGTTTTTCTACCACTATCCGTGCAAAATAGTTTGTTTTATTTAACGAAAACAGAGATGAAAAAACAGTCATACTTTAAAGTAGACATATCGTGTCGCTTCGTTACTACTACAATATGAGTCAAACCTAACATGTCTATTGGATTTTTTTTAAAATGCCCGCAATCTGTCTGTTAATTGGGATTTTGCCGATGAATGAAAGAAAAAGAGAATGCAAAATCGTGGTTCCAATCAAATATAAAATAATTTTAATATGTGTAACTAGTGCACAGATTGTTTTTTAAAATTATAAAAACCTCTTATGCTACGAACTCACAACGCAAATTGTCCCGCGCCCGCAGCGGTTGCAGGCCGATATATTATATGAAAAACCGTCGTAAACGGTCGTAAAACGCGTCGTATTCTTTTTTTTTTATCTGCACTATAAGGAAGCTGCGGGTCCCGTAACCGGTCGGGGGGCGGGAAAAACCGCATCGTGAGTTCTTAGCCTTAGGGACCTGAAACGTGGTATCTGAGAGATTGTTAGTAGATACTTTTGAAATAATACATGCTGATTGCTGGTGTGCCTGTTGTGGATGACCGGTCAAAAATCTTAGAATGAGGTCACACAGCGCTTACTTCGGAGCGATTTAATTCATCACGATTAAAGTGCAAGTAATGTTTCATCGATGTTCCACAGATTTCTAGGCATAACTTTCTACAAACTTTAATGAAATTACAGCTACCAAGCGATCATTTATCATCCAAACTATACTTTTCAAATTTCAAAACTAGGGTATTAGAAAAAATTGAAAAAATGACAAATAAATTAAATAAAAATTTTTACTGAGCCTACATTCAAGTTTTTATTACTTATTTTGTAAGTTTATGGCAACAATTAATTTGATAAATTATGTTTTATAATATTTAGATTTAAGAAAGTTAAACTTTGAAGATGGCTTTGAAAGCCAATTTTTAATCAATTATTTTGAATACTATACATAACTAGAAACTTTTCAAATTGTGTTTAAGTCTAAAGCTAAATTCTTTGACTTAAATTTCTTATAAGATTTTGTTTTATTCTTCTCTAACAAAAATGTGCTGTGTTTACAAACTGGTGGACTGAGTCACATTAACATTTTGCCGTTCCGTTGAACGTGAGATGCCGTCACTGTTTGGCATAATCTGGATTGAACGGGTTTGAACCAGTTAGTGGCGATAACTGACGTTGAAACGGGTATGACGTCCGCTGGTTTGTATTAAATTAATTATTTTCCTGCTAGGCGTTTATATATAAATAAGTTTATTTGTATTCCATGTAATTTAGATTAGTTATACAAATAATATTTCATTTATTTCCGATCTCCGTGATAATTCAAATTGATATGTAATGTGTCGTATCAAAATAGAATTGATATCCAATTTAAAATTGTTGTTTGGAATTTGCCATTATTTTAACAGATGAGTGCAGGATGTAGTGATGGTCAGCATAATGATAAGGTCTCGAGTTTATTCCCCGGGTCGGAAAAATTATTATTTGATATTTTATCGCAAGGCAATTCTCTGAAACAGCACAAAGTCTGCACTTTGGTCTGGTAGGCGGTACTCTGTCAAATGAAACCCCCATACACCACTGTTATACTATTGGATAATATAGTAATATAGACGGGATTCTTTGTTATCAATGCAGTAAAACACAACGCTAGTTAAGTATTTAAAATTTCCGCTTAATTGAGCGAGGAAAATATAATATGGTACCTACGGCTACGTTCTACCACCGTACCTCTCGCCATCGACAGCGAGCTCATCCTCACACACTTAAACAAATATCGTCGCGCACAGTGCGGTTCGCGAGGAATTTTCTCCCACGCACGATAAAGTTGTGGAATGAGCTCCCTGCCAAGGTTTTTCCAATAGAATACAGCATGGGGTTCTTTAAAAAGAGTGCTAATAGGTTTCTAAAGGGTCGGCAACGCACGAGTGATGCCCCTGGCGTTGCAAGTGTCCATAGGCTACGGTAACTGCTTACCATCAGGCGGGCCGTATGCTTGCTTGCCACCTCAGTGGAATAAAAAAAAAAAAAAAGTACCTTCCTGTTATACCCACAATTTGCCTATTAATCATAAGTCGCATGCAATAAACTGCAAAGCATAAGAATTTAGTGGGCAACGTTCCAAAAGCCAAAATACAGTCCTGAAAATTGCCTGCAAGGAAAGGTTAATCATATATTATTTGGCATTAAAAACAGAAATGCACAAATGTGTCAGGGAAAGAATAAATGCATGTAACTAAACCATAAACTAATCACCAAATGAAAATGCATCCAAAATAATGCAATGGTCTAACTAACCAATACCGGATGACGACCGGATAGCGGAGTTGATAGTGCAACTGCCTGCTACGCAGAGGACGCGGGTTCGATTCCCACTCAAGGCAAATCTTTGTGTGCATGTACAGTGGGCCAACGAGATATATATGTATGCAGGTATTAGGTATGCAGGGCAAAAACTTCTAAGTCATAGTAAAATCTTATGACACGAGTTTTGGATAAGCGAGTTACATATCTAAATAGTGGGTATATTTCACTTATTAAATATGTAATTCACACATGTATATCTATTGCAGTCAGTTTTTACTATGGCGTAGAAGTTTTTGCCCTGCATATCTAATTGCTTGGCCCACTGTACATGGAAGTTTGTCTTGGTATGTATTTACAAAAAAGCAAGTATAAATGTATTATTATCAGTTATTCTAGTACACGCTCTGCTTAGTTTGGAAATAGATGATGTTATGTGAAAGTTGTGTGATATTGTTTATTTATTTATTTAATAGCTCCGGGGAATACATATATATAGTTGATAAATTACAATTTGGGTAGTTAGTAAAACGACCGTCTCGCTAAATGGGCTCCAGCAACTAGACCGAGATTATTGATCAAATGCTTAATTTACTTGGTCACTTTATCATAACATTGACAATAACGTCAAATTTATTTAAGGAAAAGAACAAAAACTTGATTTATCATGTGTTTTTTATGTTATTACCGAGCCCTGAAATCATTTTGGCCCAGTAAGATAACAAAGAAGCTGGTGTTACACACACATACATGAAATCACGTCTAAAAACCCACGGGTCTAGACAGACAATGGGACGCCATATATGCTATGCTGCTTACATACTTTTTTTGCTTCCTCAACATTCATACATCTCGTCATACATGCTCGCCGGTTTCGCGTACCTTTTCTTTCTGAAGGACGCCATTTATCTGGTCATAAAATGTCTTTCGAAGACGTCCTCCTCCGGTACTTCTACCCCCCTCAGCGTTGTATATCTCACTCAGGAATCTATGTTGCACATACATCTAAAACAATAACTCAAGACAATATTAAACCACGGCAAATTCTCAAATGCATTATATTTAAGTGCATATCATTTAATTCACGGGTTTAGTCGAGTTGGCAGTTCTGAAAACTTGGAAAGCGACCAATTTTGCAGGTATTAATGCCGTAGTTGAGCATTTGTAAATAAAATTAGGACTGCTTTTGGAGAAAATGCTGACTACGAGTGCTGTAATGTGATTAGCGTCTCATTTGTCGCTGAGATTTTGGAATGTTGAATGCAGAGTTCTGCGGTAAAAATATATTCTTTGGAACGAGCCAAAGAGATTGGATAGGTTTTTCAGACTTGTCTTAGACCCTCAGCTTAGCTTGCGTACTTGGTCGAAAAGGTAGTTTGTAACATGTGTAAAATTCATATTTACGAGTTTTTTTTTTAAATCCCAACTTTAAACAAGTACTCAAATAAAAAAAAGTGATTTCCCTAAAAGTAACACATAGGAGGTCTTGAAGAAGCAACGAGGCTATATCCTTCTCGAGGTTCTATTACTATTATTTATCACAATCGATGAAGTCGTTTAGCTGTTAAACCGTAACAAAAAGATAAAATATAATTACTGTTACTTAAAGTATCAGTCTTATGCAAATATATTTTTTTATTTATAGATTAACCCTTCGATTGTCAGACTGCCGTTCTGCGACAGGATATAATGCATATGCCTTCCCCCTCGGGAGTTTCAGCCGTAATGCTACGTATATAGAATATCGGATACAAGCGGCAGGAAGGCGGTCATTGATGTTCAATGAACCTGAGTGGTATGACGCGCTCTAATCATATTACACACGGACAATAAGTTTAGTCATATATGTATATGTATACAGGTTACGTATAATTATGTGTAAACGAACCCAATTATGCGACACACTGTACCTATTGTTTTCATGCCACCCGGTAGTTGAATTTAGATCGTAGTAAGATAAAAAAATAGCTCTTTCCTCGATCGATTACTGGTTAGCTTCTGCAATTGGTAAAAGATCTCCAGTTTGATCCTTGGGTCGGCCAAAAGTGATATGTGAGATTTTTCTGTCTGGCAAATCTCAGAAGCAGCGTAGAGTGTCTGGGAGATGGCGATATGCTCAACTATCACATGACATGTAAACGTGAGGTGTAAGGTCTGATCGAAATGAGTCTTCTAACTGATTATTTTTATAGCATTTAGCTATGCTTAGCAAATGATACTAAGAAACAGTTGAAAAAGATATGGGACCGGCAGGATTTGAACCTGCGACCCTACTGCATACCGGGCAGCCGCTTTAGCCATCCAGCTACGGTCGCCTCTTACCAGAACCCTAAATTTCTCAACTGTATGATACGTCATTTCGTGACGTCACGTTCATCCATTTGTTAGGAACAGATGGATGAACGTGACGTTCTAAGTCGTGACGTGACGTCTTAAGTAGGATACAAATGGATCGAAATGAGTCTGTCTGAATCTGTGGTATTTAGGCAAAAATCTTTTCATTCAGTTTCCATATCATTCAGGGTATCAGTTTATAGATTTTTACCTTAGATAACCTGGATCTCTTGGGCTGGGAATACCCTCGATAGGGCTCGTTATGGCCAGGATATACCCTGGAGTCGTATCCGTGTTCTCACAGCAACTGGTAAAATACATTTTCTATAGGTTTACGGCAGCTGGAACATCTTCTTCATGGGCACAGGAACTATTCTATAATGTGACTCTAACTAAGTAACTTGTCTTGACCTTACATTTTTTAACGCCATTCCAAAATCTTCTGGCTCATATTCGCCATGTGAAATGTAACTCAGCGTGGTTGGTATATATATAGGTAATAAGTATATTTATGTTGTCTCCATGGAAAATTATTTAAAATCTTCGCCATTCGAAAATCTTCCGGCTCATATTCGCCATGTGAAATGAGAAGGTCTTGTTAAGTGAAATAAAACTCAGCGTGGTTGGTATATAAAAAAACTACTGAGGTGTCAAGGGACACCCGGATGGAAAGAAAGTTTCTTTCGATTAATTGCGGCGTGCGCATTTTTCTCTGTGTGTCTGATGATGTAGCACCGTAGCTGTAACGTAGCATATAATTACTACACCGCTACGAGAATTGCTACGAAATGTGTCGTTACAACTTTTCGTCCCAATTTTTTCCGTCTAGCCCCCTTTCTCAACGCGCGATAAGGAACTTCGTTCCAATAATAAGTATATTTATGTTGTCTCCATGGAATATTGTTTAAAAGAATACTATTCGTGCGTTATCACTTTAATGTTGCAGTTAGATTTAAAATGTCGCGGTACAATAATTAATTTAAATAACACGCCACAAATAAAGGCAGATAAATTACATGAATTGTTTTACTTGCGTATTAGGTGCACTCAATCTGCCATTATTCTGGAATCCAAGATTTCTACTATAACGGAATACGTCGTGTTACCAATATCCTTATGTGTTTCCTAGAAGGCTTAAGTCGTTTCCGTATAAAGACTTGATGAACTAAAAGTTTATTCTAGGAACGTATCGTCATAACCGAGACAGATGTTTCCACCTCCGCATCTGTGTCAAGAATTTCCATATTATATGCATCTGTACTAATTCTTATATATGAGTAAATATTATCTTTATTTCAACTGCTATGCTTGGGTTTTTAGTAACTTACCGTATAGTTGCTGAGAATGCCCCTATATTAATGTTATCTGCCAAAAATACCTTTAAATATATATATAATTAGCTGTCACCCGCGGCTCCACTCGTGTGTTATGTCGACCATCATCTAGCTCAGACCTCAAATATGCTAACAAAATTTCATAAGAAACGGTCAAGCCGTTTCTGAGAAGTTCGTTAACTAACGCTTATATATATACTTGCTTAACTCTGATTCAATGCATGATTCACCTGGGTGCATTAAAATAATCGAATATTACCACACATCGCAAAACTGGTCAGAAAAAATTACACGTCTATCAAAAATCGCAAAATGTATTATAAAAAGCTTGCGGAAACACTTTTAAGTAATGTCTAAAAAGACGTTTAAAACTATGTCATCATCAATCATTAAGAAATGAAGAACATGTTGTTGAACAGGTTTACCTGGTAGAATTTATTCTACAAAAAAAAAATCATCGGCAAATGCCAAAGATGGCCGGGAAATAGAAAATGTATTAGGATAGCCTAAGGTAACGTTACGCTTCCATAATCGGACGAAAAATTGGCCTAAACGAAAATTTTCTTTGAAAAAACTTAGTTGCTATACTTGCCATGCAGCTTTTAAGCATGGTACTTAAGGATAAGTTGTTTAAAAAAAACTATGTATCGAAAAAAACAAATTGCCGCATGTCTATGGTATATAATTGGTCAAGAACAGTTTAATCGTTTAGCATAAGATTCATTGAGTTGAGATCTGCCACGGAATTTTATATAATGCCATGTTGCATAATACATAACCTTTCTCCTTCAGATAGTTTATTTATTACGACTGTTTCTGAAAATATTTGTTAGGACGCTCTACATATCTACGAACGAACCAAAACATTGAAATTCAGATTATAAATCAAGAATCTAAATTTTTGTCGTAGTGATCTGCTCATACGCATAAAAAACAGTCAAATACGAATTCATTATGATAATATTTGGTAGTAGGTACCTATATAAAATATATATAAACAATTTCTTAACCATTGAAGGCTATGTATCAATCATTCCGTCATAACTCGTTACAAAGCACGCAATGTATTAAATCCATAACATAAAGTTTCAAAGCACGATACAGTTGAGTGGACACTGACCTCCTTCGGGATGGGTCACACAATTTCGCGCCAGTTGGATCCGTTACTGTTAAAAAAAACTTGTATTGTGGCATATTTTTTTTGTGTTACCACAATATCTATAATTTTAGTTTCACTCTTAAGACCGTAACAATTGGTAGGTAGTCTGTTTTCTATTAAAGCGAAATCTGATTGTAACTTTAATATTGTAAAGTTTTTATTTATTTTTATGGACGTATCATAATATTATCTAAATCAATAAAATTTATTCGGGGCCAGTTTTTTAAAAATCATTAATTGAGTTAGATACAAACTGAAATTTTTTAGTAATAATTACGCGCACTAGCATTCTCATTCACCTCAACACATACATTCAAACTACACACACACATAACACACCCATTCACTCAATCTAAGTAAAATCTAACGGGAATTAACGCGATCATGCATTATTATTAGCGTATTATATTAAGCGTGCGTTTCGGTGGGATAGGGGGTGAGCCTATTGCTACCGGGCATAATTCCAACTCCGTGCTGCTATTGTGAATTTACTGACAGAAAGTTCACAAAAATACTTCGCCCGACCCGGGAATCGAACCTGAGACCTCGCGGTGAGACGCATACGCTAACCACTAGACCATCGAGACAGAAAAAAAATTACATAATTTATTTAATATTTATCGAAGATCTCAAGCACAGTAGCTAAACGTAGCCCAAATGCTTACCTCCCGTAAAGTCCTGTCAACATCAAAAGCAACCACTAAAACACAGCTATCAGAAAATCTCAAGGGAAAAATCATGTGTATTTTACACAGTACATTAAAATCGCACGCTACTGAAACCATGAAAACCATGGGATTTAAGACGCGGATAATACGCTCGGATGCCTCTCTACGTGGAAAGAAAATTAACACGCTTTTAAAACGGTGTAGATATACACATGGCTTAACATCAGGGTATACATTGCCCGTATAATCTGGTCTCATATTGCACGGGCAACCAAGACAATGTGATATCTGAGATATTATGGGCAATGAAAAGGCCGATCAACTGGCCAGGTCTGTCGGACCGGAGCCTTTCTGTCGAATCTCAAAAAAACAGGCTTACCAATTCCTCAAGGGAAAGCTATTCGAGGATTCATCAAGGCTCTGGCAACAGGGTCAAGAGATGGATCACAGCAAAAGCCTCATCGAGGGCTTCACGAACAAATTTACTACTGAGCTGCTGGCACTTAGTAGGAACAAGGTGTCTCTTGCCGTTAGATCCCTCACAGGACACTGCAAGCTAAATAGGCACTTATCCCGTATGGGCTATGCGGACGATGACTACTGCAGATTCTGTAAAGAGGAACCGGAAACACCGTTGCACCTCTTTTGCGACTGCGAGCCACTGATCCATAGACGAAGCATCATTCTAGGACGCCATATCTTGGATCCGGATGATGTCAAGACACTCCCGATCGGCCGACTGCTCCAATTTATGAAGGTTATTGGCCTAAAGAAGAGTATATAATGAGGCTACAATCACAATAGACCCACGGAGGTCGACGTGAACACCCAAAGCCTCGTCCAAACAATAATAATAATAGATAACGTGATAACATCTTATAATGTATAGCTTGAATTGTAGCTATGTGTACTCCACTCGGGAACGACATTGAAATGTTTTCTAGTTCCGTTTATTTAGTTTTATAGTTTTCTGAAAGCTTTCTAGTAGTCTCTACTTAAAGTGATTACAAACATGTAATCTCTTTGTAAATAAAACTATAGGTACAGAACGTACATGCTTGTGTTTCCATGAGGGGATGGGTAGATGGGTACAGGTGTATATAGCACATATATTTGTTTATTTTTATTTTGTTTAGAATATTTGGCCTTCACATTTGGGTCATTGGATGGTAAAATTGTTCATATTTTTTTGAATGTAAATTAAAATTATAATTTAATGTACTTGTTGTTTTTTTTTTGTCTGCTCGTGTGGTGTAGTGATTTAAGCGGTCGCCTTGTCGCTCTGCACTGCACTGGTGTTGTGGGTTCGATCCCCACATGGGACAAATCTTCGTGTGATTCGCAAAGCATCTTCACATCAAAATTGGAAATAGCCCATATTACTGCTAAGGACATAGCTGTTTGTCATCGCCTGGGTAGCAATCCTAGCAAACCTCGTCCATTACTTGTACGGTTTGAGAGCCGAGTTTTGAGGAATGAGGTATGGCGTAACAAATCCAAACTGAAGGGAACGGGGGTGACCATCTCCGAGCATCTCACGAAGCCGAGACACGAGGTATTTATGCAGGCTCGCAAATATTATGGAGTAAGGCAGTGTTGGACTTCCGACGGCAGAATTATTGTTCAGTTGCCGGACAAATCACGTCGAAAAATTGAAACCGCCACAGAACTCCGTCAGCTCATTGAAAAGTTTCCGTATGGCTATTCCGTAAAGGTGACTAATTTCCAGTCGATTTCGAAAGCAATTAATAATTTCGTTTGAAACCGGTTCATCTCGGATTTAGTGCATCCTTATATCCATACATATACGGTTGATAACTGCTTGGCAAAAAATTTGACAGCTTGCCAGTTACTATCCTCTTGCAGATTTGACAGCTTTACAGGCAAGTAACGCAATTTCTTATGTCAAAATCGGAAACTGGTCATGGAGCAGTTTCTCAGTGATTTCTTGTACTTTGGTGAGATAAAATAATGATATTTAAAAGGTTTTTTTACTTCAGATTAACGTTATACAACAAATCAATAACTGTTTAATACTAATGTATGTCATAAAATACTAATTAAATACGTAATGCAATAGAATTTAGGTCATATTATTTTCAGTCATAGATCTCGAGATTTTTCATACGAAAACTTATAAATATGACAAGTAGCACGAATTATGCCAGTCTGGGATATAAAAAGCACTAAATGAAAATAATGTATCTTCAAAATATTGAAACATTAATATTATGTAGCTAGGTTGTAGGCTTCCTCTTTCTCGCCAAACTAAACAAATTTTAATGAATTCTGGCACACGGGTAAGTGCTTTTTATCGACGTAGTCAAATCTAGTTACATACTTTAATAAAAAATGAAAAACCTGATTCATTCCATTTCATGGATGGTGGAGACCTTTGCCCAACAATGGGACAATACAGGTTATGCACCAGATAATGTAACTACTTACATTCTGTATTCACGATTATTAATTTATTTGGAGTTTACATTTATAATTTTTTATGTACGTAACGTAGTGTCTATGTCTATGATAATTATGTAAGAGAAATAAGAATATATTAAAGAAAAATCAGAAGTTTTGAAAATTTTTATTATTTCACAGAATTTCAGGAACATTTCTTCTAATGTTCGCTGTTCTTGCACTTATGAAACTTAAGTCTTAAAAAATGTTTAGCTCTGAAATCACCCGCCGCTATCATCTTTATCATAATACTATTATAATATAGGTGTGCTATATTCGTGTATTGTACCTGAAAGACAAAAAACATTACCACACATGTGAGAGATATTTTATGTAATTTCATCGTGTCACGGAGGACTAAGTAGAAATTATAACGCATACTCACTGTTTCTAGTACATAGCAGTAGCAAAGAGTTAAAATCACATTTATATATGGTTTTTATAGTTGTCTTAAAAGATTATCTTGATCTTTGATATATTTTATTTTGTATTAAGGATAACTTTTTTTTCCATCACATCGCGTTCCATTCTTATTTTATTTAATTTTATGCACTCGTTTTACACTAAAGAGAAAATCTCTCCGAAAATACCTCTTACCATAATGACTTATATTGTGTTTGTTGTTATAGTATGTACAATTTTCTTTTGATATAATCAGTTAAATAATTTGAGTTTTATTGTTTGAATTTGTTACTTTCTTATTTCAGTTTAAAGCTATTTATATGCTTTTTGTTGTAATGAAACGTTCCAATTTTCTTCAGTCAAAGACATTAGTTGCCACAGAGTAAAAATGCATTTTAGTAGGTGTCAACAAGAAGGTTTTATCAATACAAATAAATAAAATTGAATTGTCTGTTTTTATTTTAATGCCAAAATATTTATAGTTATATGAACGATACTTATTTATAAAATCCAGTTTTAATTTATTTAGCTACCACGCAGACAAATCCGCGAGGGAAAGTCAGTTCGTTAATTTTATTATTTTATTCTCGCGATCTACTGAATATTGAACTGATATTTGAGATTACGCTAAACGTCACGGGAGTGGAGCTGTAAGGTTTAATGCGGGTCAAAACGTGGGCGTAGCTATTACTAATATATTGAAAGCCCAAAAACTTAATTTTTATGATTTTGTGTTTATACTCTTTATAGCTACATGGCGAAACCTCACGGTAAGCGGCCGCAAATTTCACCTCTGTTTTAATACTAAAATATTTTTCTTTTTTTTTTAAGTGGCAGTCAGCAATTTTATGGCGTCTTTTCACTGCAAAAATATATTTTTAAAAATGTAGAAGTTATATTTCACTCTTTACATCAATTTCAAATGTAGTTTAAAAAGTATTATTTTATTGTTAAATAGCTTCTGCCCGTGGCTTCGTCCCCGTTAAGTTCGATATTTCTGAGTTATTATATCTTTCAAAATTGAGAAACCTGCCTAATTTACCCCCTTTGGGATTTACATTTCAAAAAAATCTATCCCAAATTCATCTACAAAATTTATTTTATTTACTTGTAAGGAGCATAATTATTAACATAATTATACAGGCAGACAAAAATCCAAAAAATATGTTTCGGCTTCTACTGCTGTTCTAGTCTCCTCTTATTGATTTTTCTTAAATGTGTTCAACAGGCATTTATAATTTTAAATTTTATTATATGTATGGATTAGCTATTATTAATAAAACCATTAAACCTTTTATTACGACTCAAGTTATTTCAACCACAGATAAAACATCATTAACTAATAGAGTGCGCACCACAACTCAGTAAAAAACTGTAAAACAAAATAATTTTTACTTCTATTAAAACTATAACACAACAATAAAAGTGGATAAATTTGTATATTCCTCGTCCTATTAAATAAGAAATAATTTAATATCAGTTAATAATTTACAAATTGGTCATTTCCATTCAGTTTTGCCTATTGTCGTAAGCCATTATTAATAACACGCACTCTGATTTTTTGCTATTTCGAAATGAGTTTTTAAGCGTAAGTATTAATATCAGGCAAGTAACCAGGAGAGTAATCCGTGGTTTCGTTATGTCAAAAATGCATGTTTTGAGTGAAAGAATTACTAATTGACAGAAACTATTTGTTAAGAAACCAAAATCTCAAATAGCGAATAAGCCCACCGGTGACTGAGTCGGCTCGTGATAACGTTGTTGTTGCGTCGAAAACTACAACTTCGGGTGCAGATAAGAAAACTCGAAAGCCAGTGAAATAACAACTTTTTCTTGTTCATGATATCCATTTCTTATTATTTTCTATTTCTTAGTATTGTTGTGTTGTTGATATTTTATACTTGGAGGTTACAAAAATTTTAGTTTGACGTTATCTTAATGTCAACCCAAACATCATAATTATTGTGACTGTGGTTCGTTCGGATACACAACAAAATGTAAGCTTGAAT
The DNA here is from genome assembly GCA_905147285.1 of Hypena proboscidalis. Taxonomy (NCBI): domain Eukaryota; kingdom Metazoa; phylum Arthropoda; class Insecta; order Lepidoptera; family Erebidae; genus Hypena; species Hypena proboscidalis. Next base: position 9,434,552 of record LR990147.1, read on the forward strand.
ACAAGCCTTTTCATCCTGTAGTGTGCCTAACCAGCGAGTGCATAGAGGTAACGTAATTTATATTTAAATAATAAAACAATTATTTTGTAGGTATAATATTAATATAACTTTATTATTATATATTTATATTATTTATTATTATTTATATTATTATGTTATGTAATATTGATAACAGTTTTGCATCTTGCTCTTCCTCTTCGACTGGTACATCTGACGAAAGTTTCGCTAGTGCACTTAGTGATGATGACTCTGTGCACCTACACGATCGATTGTTCTCTGTCTTCTCTAGCTCTTCTTATCTTTTTAACGCTGTTCACATTAACGCTCAAAGCGTTCACGCTCACTATTCTGATCTCATCTCTTCCTTTGATGCTGACCTCATACATGCTGTCTTAATCTCTGAAACTTTTCTCAAACCTCCACTTCCTTCCACTCAGTACTCTCTTCCTGGCTACAAGCTAGTGCGTAATGACAGAACAGGCAAGGGAGGGGGAGGGGTTGCTTTGTATCTCCGTGGTGATATTGTCTACAAAGTGGTTGATCAGTCTCCGAGTGAGTACACTAAATTTGCAGAACATCTCTTCTTAGAAATATTTTTTAAACATACAAAACTTCTCCTAGGCGTATACTATAGCCCTTCGTGTCAAATTAATTATTTTTCATCCCTGGAATCCAAATTAGAACAATTTTCTTCAATTTATGACCATACAATTATCCTCGGAGACTTCAACACTTGTCTGCTTAAAAACGATTCACGCAGCCAAAGACTCCACTCACTTGTCTCATCTGTCAATATGCAAATTCTTCCCTTAGATCCAACTCACCGGGCTCCTCATAGTATACCTTCCCTCTTAGATCTCATTATTGTTTCTAACTTAGATAAAGTAGCCTGTCATGGTCAGCTTCCTGCCTCGTTTTCGTACCACGACCTTATTTATCTTTCATATAAGGTTCGTCCTCCTAAGCGCAAGAGTAAATTTCTATTTCTCAGAAGTTTTAAAAACATCGATCTGGAACGTTTAAGGGCGGATGTTAATCAAATAGATTGGTCAGGTGTCTACGCTTGTGACAAAATAGATACTAAAGTATCCATGTTAACGACATTGATGTTGAATATTTTTGATAAACATGCTCCTATAAAAAGAATCAAGGTTAAACATCTTCCTGCACCTTGGCTATCCACCTCTATTAAAATGTGCATGGCTAAGCGAGACAAAGCCAAGCGTAGGCATAGGAAACAGCCTACAGAGGAAAACTGGGAAACTTACAAAAAACTTCGAAATCGCTGCAGTCGTATGTGTAGGGATGCAAAAAAACGCCACATTCACAACTCAATCCTTAATCTCAACACAGCACAAGTATGGCAATTTCTCAAAACACTTGGAATAGGTAAGTCCCCACAAGACAGCGTGACTGGTGAGGATTTAAATGCACTTAATGCCCACTTTGCAAAGCCACCAATCACTATAGATGCAAATTTAAAATCTACGACTCTAACAGATCTCTCTACCCTTACATTGCCACTAAATACTTCTTTCTCTTTTCACCCTATTGTAGAGGCAGATATTAAGAAGCTCATCCAATCCATATCCACAAAGGCGGTAGGTGACGATGGTCTTCATCTCCAAATGTTCCTTCCCATCCTGAATGAAATTACTCCAATAATCACACATATAGTAAACTACTCCTTATTCACCAGCTCCTTTCCATCAGCCTGGAAAAAGGCGCACGTCCTGCCGCTTCAGAAAGTCCCCAATCCATCTTCATTATCCCAATACCGACCTATATCCATACTTCCAATCCTATCCAAGGTCCTGGAGAGTGTTGTCCAGAAACAACTGTCCAACTACCTCTCCTGTAATAGCCTGCTGAGTCCATTCGAATCTGGATTCCGCCCTGGCCATAGTACTGTAACCGCATTGGTTAAAGTTACAGATGACATACGGCTAGGAATGGAAAAAAAACAGCTTACAGTAATGGTACTATTGGACTTCAGCAGTGCATTTAATTCGGTTGATTTTGACATCCTCCTAGGTATCCTATCCTCACTTAATGTTTCTGCCTCTGCTATTGATTGGTTTTATTCATATCTTCATGGTCGCTCGCAGTCAGTTCGCTCCGGTGAAACTTTCTCTGGGTGGTGTGATATGACTGCGGGCGTTCCACAAGGTGGTGTATTGTCTCCTCTTTTATTCTCCGTTTTTATAAACGCCATCTCGAAAATCATATCTTCTAAATATCATCTCTACGCAGACGACTTGCAGTTATATCGGCACTTTAAAGTGGATGAGGCTGCTGAAGCTATCGACGCCATCAATAGTGATCTTGAGAATATCAACATCTGGGCAAAGTCCTTTGGGCTTCTAGTCAATCCTGCCAAATCTCAAGCTCTCATTATTGGTGGTAGGTACATGACCAACGCAATGGAAGCCCAGTCTTATCCTCCTGTCGTGTATGACTCTGTTCCTATCGTCTATACAAAAAAAGCCAAGAACCTGGGTATTATTATGGACTCCAACCTGTCTTGGGATGCTCATATAACTGAGCTAAGCAGAAAGATGTTTTATACATTTCAGTCCCTCAAACGTCTCCAGAAATTCCTGCCATTTCAAACCAGAGTGACTCTCGCGCAGTCCCTTCTTCTCTCAATCTTAGACTATGCAGATGTCTCTTTCCTGGATGCAAAGGAGGAACACCTAAATAAACTCGAACGATTGCAGAATTTGGGCATCCGCTTTGTCTTTGGTCTGCGGAAATATGACCACGTCTCGGAGTTCCGAGAAAGGCTAAAGTGGTTGCCCATTAGGCGTCGTCGAGATTTACACATTCTCTCTCTTTTGTTTTCTGTCCTTCGTAATCCCTGTTCTCCTTCTTACCTTCGTGATCGCTTTGAGTTTCTTGCGGCTGGGGACAAACCTTGTCGCTCTTCATCTGCTCTTCTCCTCAGAACACCTCTTCATACTTCAAGCTGTTACGATGGCTCTTTTTCTATTCGTGCTGTTCGGCTGTGGAATTCTATTCCACACTCTATACGCGATAGTTCTTCGGTAGATGTCTTCAGGAAAAGAGTTAAAGAGCATTTTCTCTCCTAATAAAAATTGTTGAAGTATGTATATATTATAATATGTATGTATTGTATGTATGAATGTATTTTATATGTAGGTGTATTGATGTAGATAAATAATATATTAAGTAGTATATTATATTGCAAAGTAGGTAGTATATACCTATTTAAATTATTATAGTATGTAAGCATTCTTGTAGTATTATTTCAATATTATTACTTTGTAGTTGTACACTCAACTTTACTCTTGCCTAATCTTCTTTTTCTTCTTTTCCTCTACGGCTCAAAGGTTTGCTGGTAGAAAATTCAATATTGAATTAAGCTCGCCTTTGTACCCAATATTTTAACTGTTTTTTCTACTATGTTACTGTAAATTCTGTGTGTGTACAACAAAGTATTTGAAAAAAAAAAAGATTTGTTCTGAGACTGGGTGTGCTTGTGTGAGAGAATGTGTGTATTTGGCCTTGTCATTGGGACCATTGGATAGTGTAATTGCTTCTGGCGTTCTATCTAATGTAAAAAATCCAAATTTATTTATTTATTTAATTCCATTGTGTTTACTATAATGTAACAATTCGAAATAGTAAAACCCAATTTTCAATTCAAATAAACCAACAGAGAGCCAACCGCAATTTTAAATTTAAATATAAGTGAAAAAAATCACAAATGACTTGTTTTCGGCACAGACCTATGACAAAACAGAAAATCTCCTTCTTACAATTTCATGACGAGTTTTCAACTCTTTATACACACAAACACACATACACACCAGACACGATTTTTTCTTGTTGCCAAAGGTTTTTATGCTTGTTACCAGATTAAAACAATGTAAATATTAGATGTGCTAAATATCTAATGTTTACATTGTTTTCATCTTTAGTTTTGTTGATTATAATAAAATTTACAGCATTTTGTGTAAAAATACTTGAAATAAAAACTGCTTGAAATACATAATAAATAAACAAAATACATTAAATATACACGGCTACTGATCAACCAATACATTTTCAGTATGAGCTGGTCTCGCATTCCACTGGATGCCTATAGGTTGAATTATGCCATGAGCTACCCTTAGCTGTTATACGTGAAAAGAAAATCAACACGTTATTAAACTTGGAGGAAGTGGTTCTACGGTAACGATACAGCAATGTTTTCTAGCCCCTTCCATTTAATTTTATGGTCTCGGCAACAAAAGTTAAGAAAAGTATATATGTCTTTGAGTAATTACAAATCGATTTGAACAGCAAATAGAGTTAGGACTAGTTAGGAGTCTTTTGAATTGAACAGAAATTAAAAAAAATACTTTGTCTTTAGCTTTATGCGCCTAATGAAAATATTATAGCAATTAATCAAGGCGTCAACTCCGAAAAAAACCATGCATAAGTTTAGGAACCGACTTTTTTAATCTATTCAAGTCACGTATTCAAGTCTTTATTGCACTCCACAATGTTAAAATGGTCTTATAAATAGGTACAGGTGCAATTAAGGACCCTGACGGGCACGGCTAAGGTAAGAGAGATCTAAATTGGTTCATTCAATTCATTCAACCAATTTAATGCACTGAATGTCACTGAATGTTATCCAAATGCCTAACTCGTTATAATTATATAGTAATCTACAACGACCAAATGGCGGAGTGGGTAGTGTACCTGCCTGCGACGCCGAGGTCGTGGGTTCGACTCCCACTTAAGACAAATCTGTGTGAACATGGGGGTTTGTCTTAGTCTGGGTGTTTCTATGTATAATAAGTATGTATTTACAAAAAAAAAGTATATATATGTATTAATATCAGTTATTCTAGTACCCATAGTACAAGCTCTGCTTAGTTTGCGACTAGATGGCGTTGTGTGTGAGTTGTGAAATATTTATTTATTTATTAAAATGCGTCGCTCCATCTGAGGTCTATGGTGTTATGCTTATCACCACAGTTCTCCGATGGAGCGACGCATTTACAATCTGCTTTTGAGGATTGTTGATGTCCATAGGTTTTAGGACCACTTACCATCAGGTGGACTATGCGTCCGTTCGCACCAGTTTTTATTATTATTATTACAACATTTTAAAAACATTTTTCTTAACTATTCCAGAGCAACGTTGTTCAGACAGATCATTTATTACAATGTTCTACGCTTGTAACGTTATGCGAGTCTGTTTTACGACCAGATATCAAATTATGTGTGAAATTGTTATTTATTATTTTCTTGATTAATGCTCCTTCTTCAAATTGAATAGTAGCGAGAAAGATTTTCTTTTAGTTTTTGTCAGAAAATTAACATAGCGTAACATAACATCACGCCTATACTACCCAGAAGGGTGTGGCAGTAGTGTAGAACACCCACATTTCACCTGCTGTGTTTATGTCCCATGGGATAGGGGATTGGGATAGGAATCTAACTTTGTGCTGCTATAGTAAATTTCCTGACTGAATGTTTACAAATAACAATTGGCCCGACCCGGGAATCGAACCCTAGACCTCGCGGTCAGAGGTGCACAAGCTAATCACTAGAATATCGAGGCAGAAACTCAACAGCCAGGAATTACTATATTTGGGTCGTTGTATTAGTGCTAGCGTATTTGGCTCCCTCTTTTTATACGATGTATCTAGCGAACGGACGTATAGTCCACCTGATGGTAAGTGGTCCTAAAACCTATGGACATCAACAATCCACAAAAGCAGATTGTAAATACGTCGTTCCATCAGAGAACTATGGTGATAAGCATAACACCATAGACCTCAGATGGAGCGACGCATTTTAATAAATAAATGAATATTTCACAACACACACAGCGCCATCTAGTCCCAAACTAAGCAGAGCTTGTACTATGGGTACTAGGTATATAGAATAAATGATACTAATAGGTACATATAGGTATACTTTTCTTTTGTAAATACATACTTATTATACATAGAAACACCCAGACTAAGACAAACCCCCATGTTCATGCACACGAAGATTTGTCTTAAGTGGGAATCGAACCCACGACCTCGGCGTCGAAGGCAGGTACACTACACACTCCGCCATCCGGTCGTCAAGTTTCAATCAATCTTCTATGCCATACCTCATAAGCCAGTAATTTTACGACTCTCCACAAGTTCTTGGGTTCGATGCCCGAGTCAGTCAAACCACAAATGTGTTTTTTGGTTATTTCCCGTCAGTAAATACTCAAAAGCAGCACGAAGTTAGCTTTTGCCTGTTGGATGGCAATAGGCTCACTCTCTTACACGTTCGACCTAAACATAACAGGTGAAGTGTAGGTATAATACACTTCTGCTACAACCTTCAGAGCAATAAAACAACTAAGTAAACGCAGCACCCGTCGAGCTAGTTTTCTCGTATTACCTAAAGTTAGAACGAATTATGGTCAAAAATGTATAACATACCAAGGAGCACAGCAATATAATAGATTACCTTCCATAATAAAAAATGTAAACTCAATTAACATATTCAAATGCAAACTCGCTGAATACTTAATGGCTGATAACTCTTTTTAGATAAATAAGCTGGGTAAGCATAGTAATATGATAAAGGAGTTAGTTTAGTTGTTCTGCTAATGTAATATTTTTAAGGCTATAACGAAAATATGTATTTTTTTACTTTAAGTTTAATTATCTTCTCATAGAAGTGACTTGTAGTCTTATCACTACATAGTATAAAACAAAGTCGCCTTTTCTGTCCCTATGTGCGCTTAAATCTTTAAAACTACGCAACGGATTTTGATGCGGTTTTTTCTAATAGATAGAGTGATTCAAGAGGAAGGTTTTTATGTATAATACATGCATAGAAAGGGGGAATTGTTTTACTCCAAATTTAACGCGTACGGGCCACGGGCAGTAATGAATAAATCAAACTACTGGATCGATTTTAATCATTTTTTCAGTGAGTGACATAGGCTATATATTATATACCCGTGCGAATCCGGAGCGGGCCGCTGTGTTTTTATATACAACGTTCACAGTTTTTCTGTAGTGTATTTAGTATCAGCATTGTACCCGTGCGAAGCCGGGGCGGGTCGCTAGTTTGAGAATAAATGTCTTTAAACCTAAAAGCGTGGTGTTAATGTTATTAAGCAGAAGAACAAAGTAGTAATTTCAGAGGTTATACATACAATTTTCCACTCGCGGCGTTTGTCCTACACAGGCCTCCATACATTTTCATCAAGAACTGTTGAGTGCTTCAGATGTACTAAGAAACAGGTGAAATAGATATGGGACCGGCAGGATTTGAACCTACGACCTTACTGCACACCGGGCAGTCGCTCTTAGCCATCCAGCTACGGTCGCCTCTTACCGGCACCCTAAATTTCTCAACTGTATGATACGTCATTTCGTGACGTCACGTTCATCCATTTGTTCCTATCTTAGGGAGGATACAAACCAACATGGCTCATGTTTTAGATATGACAACGATTTAATGACAATAAATATTTACTTTACTTTACATTACTTACTTACTTACTTTAGATACAAATTACTAGTTTTCTTGTTAATCCCTCGAGCTTAATTTGCTTACGTTAGAAAGAAGTTCACGTCCGTGGTTCACCAGGATTCAAGCTCACGACCTCGCGATCGCAAGCCATTGCGCCACGGCCGTGAACTTCTACCTTATATTAATAAAAGAGTCTGTCAAAACTGTTTTGCAAAAGCCTTACTGTTAACAAAACATATCAGTAATAATATAAGTGTTACATTCAAAGCATACAGTTGCATACAGACAATTAACATTTTATACAAGACAATGCGGGTGCTTTGTACTCATCTCATTGTATTACTGCGACTTCAAGGTAGACACCCGAGCGCCGTGTTTTCATACTAACGTAATATGGGTTTTAAATATATAAATAAATATCACACCACATACACACAACGCCATCTAGTCCCAAACTAAGCAGAGATGGTACTATGGGTACTAGAATAACTGATACTAACACATACTAAAACATACGGTTGGACAAGGAATTTCTTCTTCTTCGTCGTGTCGATGGCTGAGTCAAATTTTATTTTGACTTGCCATCGTGGTGAAAGGATTAGCCAATTCGCTTTGGAGAACTCGCGAATTGCCCAGGGTGCGCCGGACGTAGGGAATCGTTGTGTACGTCACTCGGTGAGTCTCCTTTCATGCACCTCGGACAAGGAATGAAAGGAATGATACCCTTATTTAAGTATAGAGCTATTAAGAGCTAAAATAATTACCCATACTCTTGTTTATATTACGGGAATGACGTCACACCCTTTGGATAGCGAACTTATGATTAGGAATGAAACAGCCTCGATGGACTATAGGTTAATGTATGCGCCTCTCACTGCGAGGTCTCGGGTTCGATTACCGGGTCGGGCAAAGTGTTATTTGTGAACTTTCCGTCAGGAAATTCACAATAACAGCACAGAGTTGGAATTGCGCCCGGTAGATGGCGATAGGCTCACCTCCTATCCCATTGGACCTGAACATAACAGGTAAAGTGTGGGTGTTATACACCTCTGCCTACCTTTTGGGTAATATAGGCGTGAAGTTATGTAACTGCAGTAAATAAAAGATATTCCTCCGTACTCTCGAAGAAAACAAAGTAATTCCGCTTTCTTAATAAGAAACATTAAGTAACTAACACACTACTTAGCGTTAACTTATGTTAAACAAAAACAGCTTACTGCATTCAACAGAATCTTCATCCTGGTAACTTTAAGGCGAGACTTTTCAATTATTTTTTCTAAAGAAAAGATTTTATAAGAAATTCGATCAACATATTTATGTGCTTATTATTTTATAAGAAATTCGTGTATTAACCAATCAATCGATCATTAATATATTTATTTGCAAAAGCATGGTTATGTTATGATTTATTTTATTTATTTATTTGGGAAGGCAGGCCTAAACAGAGATGGCGGGACGACATGGATGTATTTCAGAACAATTGGCCAGAGATAGCAAATAACAGAAAGTCATGGGGAGAGGCCTTTTCCCAGTAGTGGGACACACCCGTAGGACAAAAAAGAAAAAAAATTGGGGCCATTAACGAAGATACACAAGTCATACAGTTTGTGGAATTAATCTATGTTCAAACATTGTTGTATGTGTATCTTCACTTACACAAGCACATTTGTATAAGTTACACAATAGAATTATATGAAGTAAATCTAGGTTATTTTATCATTATTGGGTACAAGAATAAAAGAATTATTATAATAATATGATTGAGAAAAACCTAAATTAAATATTACAGTCCTAACAAAAAATCGTAAATTACACTTTCGACCGACACGGGATTCGAACGGGCATCGTAACCGTTATGTTTGGTAAATCATTTTTATCCTGAGTCCAATCTATTGTCGAAATTGTGTAAATAAGTATGTTAGCTAGAATCGGGATGACTGCTATTGCAATCGACCCTAAAGTGTATTTTAAAATAACGTTATCAATAATTCAAACTGGTTCACTTATTTGAAAAAGTACTAGTACCGAGAAGTAATTTACGTACATTACCGTGGAGTACAATCTCTAGAGAGCTGTAGAGAATCACATGATATAATACAATTAGCCGAGCACTTATTCGCTTGCTTTAATTAAGTATCTCGACGTGGCGCCACGACTAGTTATGTAGAAGGTAATTTATGCATGAAACTACATCCGAGTATACTCTCTTCACGTACATAATAAGCAATTGAATTATATGGGTGGAAAATTTTAACGATTTGACGATTAGTAATAACACTGTAGTAAAGAGCTACAGGTTGCCAAAATAGTTAAGACACGAAATCGTTTTTTTGTTTGCTGACAATATTTTGACAATGTTGTCATGACGTTTCATTATAACAAAGCTCCACGATTGGTTCACGATTTTGAAGAATTCAAATTGGGTTGGACTGATTGGCTATTTAGTTGGCATTCGAACGGCACAGTGTCGCCTCTATTTTCTACTATTTCTTGACAAGCTATAGCTAACATTTAACTACTTAAGGCATCACTACTTCTTTGCTTTCCTTTCAGCCTCAAAATGCTATGCTGACATAGTATATCATTTAGCTTTTTAAAAGTATTTTTTTTGTGTTGCGTCATTTTATAAATGACGGACCGACCACGATTTCCGTACGACTGCCACCTGAAGTACAAAATTTAGTCCGACATAACAAGTTCCAAGTAACTCCTATTGAAAATAATGCAGTAAAATTATGTTAATGCATTTTTTTTGAAAAATATTCAAGTTTTTATTTTCAGGACCATTTTAATAGAACATTACTGAAAAATATTTTAGGTTAAACATTTTCCAATAACATAAAAATGTCTAGACTTTATAAAAACAAATCAAATAAAACTAATTCAGAAAGTTAATAACGTATGCGAAGTATTTTTTATGTATTAAGCCACTATGTTATAAATTGGGTCAAGCTGCGAACGTAAAATACATAAGGTTACCTTAAAACCAACTATTATAATTGTGTTGTATTACCTAAAATCCTATAACCAACTAATTATTGTTGATAAAATTAAAGACCAAGCTGTAAACAAACAGTGTTTCAAACACGAGAACACCAATTTTCCTCTACGAAAAACCGAAATGTCACTCTTATTTCCAAAGCAAACTGTGCCTTCTTTTTAATTGTAACCCGAAACTACAACACCCAGAGAAACTTCGTACAAAGGCAGGACAGTAATGAACGGACGGCCACTTTCTGACCTGTTCTGATTAATGGCCACGAGCACCGGACCTGACAAAGTGGCTACTTATTCGCCATGCAGTGAGATGACACTTTGTCATTCGATGACAGTTTGGTTTAGCAAGTCTTATGCGTTTTATATATTTCTTAGATTAGTCGTACTAACACTAGTGAGGTCCTGTATCTAATAATCTAATTAAAATAAAAAGTGTGCATAATTTTTATCCAGGTTTTATTAAGATAATGCAGATATTTTGGTCATTGTAATCAGAACACTGACTTTTACTTTTTATTTCGGCAAAACAAGTGAGATTCGATATCTAATTACTTATGTGATAATTAAATGATACGAGGAGTACCATTTTTTGTTAACAGAAAAACATAACATAACATAACCTCACGCCTATATTACCCAGTTTTGTTTGGCAGAGGTGTACAACACCTATATTTCACCTGTTATGTTTAGGTCTCAAGGGATGGGGGGTGAGCCTATCGCCATCCACCGGCCACAATTCTAACTCCATCCTGCTATTGTGAGTTACCTGACGGAAAGTTCACAAATAACACTTTGCCCGACCCGATAATCAAACTAGAGACCTCGCAGTGGGAGGCGCATACGCTTAACATTAGACCATCGACAGAAAAGAAAATTGGTGCTTTTAATCGATTGTTTATTTTTACAGTTTTTAGATGGTTTTTTTCACTGGTCTAAGTTGGCTCGATAATCCATTGATATATTCTAAAAAATGAATTTTAAGCTTCAAACTTCAGTTTCATAGCACTGTTCAAATTTAATTTGAAAATTTTCGTCTTCCAAAAGATCATATAATAGTGTTGCAGTGTCAAGCTGTTCACGTTTCACTTCATTTTTCACTCTCTGAAGTTTAATATCAACGTCCGAGATGCCATGTGTTATAAATGGACTTCAAGCTTTCCCTTTACCACTATTAGATGGAAAATTGTCTTTTCACCTCAGCAGCTCGAAAGTCGTTCTGTGTTAGATGAAAACTGGGAACAAAACTGGAGTTTGCTCTCGCTCGAAGCAAAGTTAAGCTTCGCTCACTGCTCGCCTATTATGTTCTTTTTAGGTCACCCAACTTTCACACCACGTAATCTAGTCCAAAACTAAGCGGAACTTGTACTATTGGTACTATTTTGAGCTACTGAGGTGAAAAGTTGTCTATACGACACGAGATTAAAGTTATTTACATTTCGTGCTTTTGAGTCCCTCACTACATTCAAGACTCTAACCTTGAATGTTTAGCTTATTTGGGACGCAAAATTAACACTTGACGAAATACGAACTTTCTTCTCTTGCTGCACAAATAACTATTGTTACATTGAAATTTCTGTTTCGAGTAATACTTTGCCTACATTTTAAAACATACATAAATACTAAACATAACCACACACACCTATCGTAGACGGGTCGGCTTGTTTGGGACCGCATATTCATACTAGCTTCTGCGCACGGCACACGGCACCCGCATGGTAGGTAGTTATGTCGAAAAGAAGTAGCCTATATCCTTCCTCAGGTCTTGAAGTACCATCATATCAATTTTCATCATATCCTAACAGACAGAAAGACAGACAGACAGACAGACAGGAGGACAGAGAGACAGACGTTCCATTACAGCGTATGCGTTAAGCGTACCCCAAGTAATCAAAACGCGAGTGAACGATATTATTATGTAAGCATATAACCTACATTAAACTACAATATCCCAAACAGCAAAAATACACTGTCAAAAATTACGCTTTGGGTTTTATTTTCGGTAGAACTGACACCGGGACAACGACAACCCCGAAACGAAACACCTAATCAAATTCAATCAGTTTTAAATCCGGACAATCCAATGATTACAGAGCAGCCTGCAATACGAGCACTTCAATTACGAAAGGTACAAAAAATGGCCGCCAACTCGACTCCTGTACTTCGACTATGGGAGAGCCGAAACGTTGAACATTTTTATACGACGATGTGTCTATTTACAAAGTCCCCTACATTGCGGTAACGCGTAAATTCGTTTGAAAGATTTGCGTTGATTTGTAATTTTTTTTCGTATATAACAATGACTGCTCATGGACAGTAAGTTCACCTGTTCGAAACTTAGATACATTGTCGTAGAACATAACATAACAGAGCCACACCAAAATTTGAGTCAAAATTTGAAACGGTGTCGTGAGATGTAGTAGCGATGTATTGCAAATGGCAATAATTCATAAATTGCATTTATCTGATCTTAGATTACAATATATTATTATGGACTTTAGAGATTCATGGGCCACCTTTCATTAGTTGGACTATAATGTACATGTATACTGCAGAAAATAAATGAATTGAATACTTTTCGTATAAAAAAACATCCATATCGAATAGCGTGAGTAACTCATGGTCGAGCTACAAAGCGAACTATTATCTTAGTTTTTCCGTGACTTTAAAGAGAAGAATTTCATTTCGTTCTCCATTAATTAATGCTCCTGAAACGTGACTCTGTTGTCGTGGTTTTCATTTTGTTTTAGAAACACGTTCCTGGAAGTATGAGCGCTGAAAGAATACAAGTGTTCGTCAACTCACTTTAAAGCTTTAAAAACTGTAGCTATTTTTTTGTTTTATTTTAATGTTGTTTTATAGCCTGTCCTGATACATTAGTGTTCTCTCGAAAACCTACATAATAAAGGTATGGGATTTCTCTAAAATTTCCTAGGTATTATTTTCTCTTATTATATTATTATCATCTTCCTGTAATTCACTTAGTTCTAAATAAACGCCTATACATTTGTCACTTAAAGTGTACTAAAAATCTGTTGTTATAAACGGTATATTATAATATGTTAAATACATATAATACATTCCTCGTTTCAAAAGTGATACATATATATTACCTAGCGGTTTCGGATGTAATCTCAATTCCAGTTACGTTTGAATATAGACCATATTTATTGCTGAATAACCTATCACAGCATGGTTACAAATAGCCGTTCAATTTCCATGCAAATTTTCAATTGAATTAGCCCACACAGTTTAGCCCACTCTTTAGGGGTAGAATACCTAGCCTCAGTTGATTAAAGAAATAGGTTATAACATAGTCATTAATTCAAATAAGAGCAAACATATTAATCACTACGCATGTGCATTTTCAAGAAATAATTTTATTTATAATTTATTTTATAAAATAACTATTTTACTGCAAAACTTTTTTTAAATTGGCGGTTTTAATATTGTATGCTGACGATATTAATACCTTTATTATATGTAATCATAATTAATTTCAGTGAACCAATATAAAATAGCCCCTTCATAACGTAATTAAAATATTTTCATCGAATGAAATGTAGAATTATTAAATATTTATTTCGATAGCTGAATTGAGCCATTGTTAGATTACCAAGTATGTAGATATCACTAAAAAATAAATCCAACAATACTGTACAAATCGTCGAAACCCTATATCGAAATACAGAATCGAAGCAGCAACTGATATCGGTTCGTAAATCGCCAAATTTCCGGGCAACTTTAAAAATTCAACTGCAGTATATTTGATAAGTTTTATTCCGCCCGTTCGGGAATAAAACAGTGAGCCAAATATCATTCTTATAGGAAAACAATAGACGTATCGGAGGCCGAAATTGGAATTCAAGAAACGCACAAGATCTCGTAAAATTTGGCGTAGATAGAGGCACTGTATTTTCATGGTGTGACAAATATGAAACAAATAAAAATAAAATGGAATATCGGAACTCCTCAGATGCAGACGCGGCAGATAAAATATTCATGAACGCCGCACAAAAATGTTTTTAGGTTCTATGGAATCGAATAGGGAACTGGAATTGAACATGGAAGAATACGCAGTTTTAATTTTAGATAAACCTTCTTTTTATTTTTCCGTTTGGGCTCGGTAAGCGACAATGCTATGACCTTTTTTGTTTCCTTCATAATTGAATGTGAACTTTTTCTCAATATTTTTATCCGATTACGATGAAGTCAAAAGAAAGGGTAATGATTTTGGCAGTCTATGTATGTATGTTTGTTTCCTTGTGTCCACGTAGCGCGTAAACTAAGAAATCATATTTCTTAGTTATACTAAGAAATATGATTGAGGTGTCTATAAATTTGTAGTGATGACCCGGGTGATAGTAATCGTTACTTCTATTACCTACATTCGTTGTCTGACAAAATCTAAGTTACGGAAAATAATTTAGCCCTGATTCAAATGTTCTATTTACGTGGCTTACAGGCTTAACTAAATTGACACACTTTATTGATAAGTTTAAAGTTTAAGATACAAAAAAAATATCAAAATGTAAAAACTATTTTAGCTTAAAAAAACCGGTCGAGATGAATACTAAACCATGTCTAAAACTGTAAATACATAAATGTGGCTCTGTCACATCCAAATCGTAGATTAAAATAAAAATTCTAAAACTTACGTGGATTTTTCTAAATACGTCCGATATGAATAAAATATAAGTACCTACATAATTTTGAGGAAGCGAAGCTTAACAACAGGCTTTGTCAGGCATAAATGAAGGCTGTCGTCTCAGATAGTGCTCATTCGGGCCTGAACCCTTGAAAGAGCCTTAGTTCGCGATAGTTGAAGTGGAAAAAATTGCAGATTGAGAACTGAATAGTATTGAAAATAAGACTTGTTATGGTAGCTTATCCATGTTTTTTAAACTTTATTCGTATTTATGCTGTGTGAAATTTATAATTTAACTAATATCAAACAGCTGCATTGCAACAATGTCTTTAACCTTCGCGATTTCAGAACATTTTTCAAAAATTAGACAACGGGCTGAGCTTCACCAGTCGGCTCGTGACCACGAATGATGCAAGTCATTTCGAAACGTCGAGCATAGCATATTTATTTACCTTTATAATAATTACGCGATTTAGACCCGTTGTCTATTTTTTAAAAAGCTGCATTGCAGGTTGGGGCTTTTATCGAAAACGCAGATTTTTACATGTGGTCAGTGTGTATGCGTAGGTATTATTTTTATATTTTACTCAGTGGTAATAAACACTGACCACGTCGAAAATTTGTAGTTTTAATTAATTATAATGATAGGTATAATGTATAGCTGCATAATATGATACCAATAGTAATTACTAAAATGTATATTAGACTAACCCAAATTTTCTTATTTATCGCATTAAGTTTCAGTGCCTGTAAATATATATTAGTGTGGTAAATAATAAAAATAAATAAAACTATTAATCGATTCCAATGCGATATGTACTTTTAAAACATGATACAATCCTTTTTTTTGTTTTTTTTGTCACGATGGTTTTTCCAGAGTTAAATTTGTTGTGATAAAAATAAGCCCATCGTTTTCAAAGGGTAATTTCCATAGTCAATCTTTCAAAGTCCAATAAACTAATATCAGTAGACACCTGGCCAATTTACTACCCACACTATCAATATTCAGTACTATCATAGTCGATGAGCCTGAAGTCATTGGAAGCAAGTAATTCGCACCAAGATCACAGCCCGGCTATTAGTCCATTGACTGTATGGAATATTCGCCGCTCCGCAATACACTGGCAGTGAAACCTCATCAAAGCCTCTACTGCGACCGTTCTTCCGGCCAAACCTAATAGCGTACAGTAATTCACCAGCTTCCAGCTCACGTCACTTCAAACACTAAGATACTACCAGGGGTTTCAATACTGTCAACTATCGCTATCGTAGTTATAGGAACTACACTGGACATCTGTCGTATACCTAGTAACTTAACAATTCTGCTTCTTTCTGTAAATTAGAAATACCTTGAAACACAATTAATGTCGTGAAATAATTCCATCAAAGCTAGATTTCTAATTACCTGTACCTACGTATAAATTATTTTGCCTATGTAATTAAATTAGTAGATTGGTTACCTATAATAATATAATGAAAACTTAGGAAAAAATACTACACGTATTTTTTTCCTCTTATTTATTTATTTATTTAAAAACTTCATATTCAAAATTTGTTTACAAGGCGGACTTAATGCCATAGGCATTTGATTCTCTACCAGATTAACAAGGCAGGCATCTTATTGATATTTTTCTTTTATATAACTTTGGTCTACACCTCCACTGCTAAAATTGATATGTACAGCACAGCATGCTCACTATTTTAAAAAGCATACTATATGCAATTTTGTGTTTTATACTTATAAAAGACGGACAACACACACGTGACATATGACGACGAGTGCTGAATCGCGATAACGAAATGTTCACAGCAAGTGACTATAAATAAAATAAAATAAAATAACTTTTATTTCAGACCAAGTAAAGATCCATAGTGGGTTAGTAAACAATAATCTTAAATGTATGTTAGTATCAAACATGGGTATTTATTTTGTAACAAGTTTATTCTGAGAGATACATCTCCTTATAATGCAATGCACTATCGGTGGATCATATCTCCCAGCTATCACCTTCAGGATGGAGTTGGAGCTCGCTCGTAATCGATACTATAAATACCACTTCCAATACGCTACCGTTGGACAGCTGTCCCCCAGGCAATACCAACGAGCCTGGTCGGAACCTTTGTGGGGGAGGAATATCACACCTTGTTCCTCTACAAACCTATCAACCATTAGTTTGTGACATACTTTTAATATACACTTATCATAAAATGAATTAACAGGCTGTAGTTAAACTAAACCTTATGGGTTCAAACTTAAAACTCATAGTAGAGCCAGTAGACAGAGTTGATTAGTCTCTCCATGCTCTGAGAAGCCTTTGTGACCTTCCTTCCATCATCCTTCTCCATTTACTGTAAATTCTTAATTGCTTGCTAGATAATAATGATATGTGTGATTGCAACAAGATAATGCTACTTCGAATATATTTGTTGATGTGCACTTATTTTTAGATGTCTTAGTAAAAATGCAAAATAACATATATATCTTTCATACTATGTGCCCAATCGGACCTTTTTGTATATTTTTGTACATAATGTTTAGTTTTTTTATAAGAATTAGCTTTTTATTTTTGACAATTTAAGTTTCTTGTCAGTCTTTTAGTTATTTTCCTAGGTTCAGTGTTTCTTTAGTTTATTTTCCTATTTTCCTAATATAATTTATTTCCTTTTCCTGGTTTCTTTACCTTAACCCAATCCACAACATTTTCTACTATCCTTTAAACAAGTTTTGCACAAACTTGTTTAGAGGAGAGTATGAGCTTAGTCTTAATCATATTAGCTTCCGAAAAGTCTGTATAAAATAATTTATTTATAAAACAAAACTGTTGAAAAAGTTATGGGTTCGGCAGGTATCGAACCTGCGACCTCAGCACACTGGGCGACCACTTTAAGGTCTCCGTTTGCCCCTAGCCCCTTAATTTTTCAACTATATATTTCGTCATTACTTAACTTACCAGCCAAGCATAAACAAATTCAATTAAAAGTTTGTTAAGCAAACTCAATTTAATTTCAAAATAAATAAATAAGTTGCAATTCCCAATTCACATTTGACCACCAGCCCCAGCAGGCTCTAATTTTACCGATGAACGCACTTGACTTACTTATAATCGATTTTTTTAACGGAAAATTCCTGAATTTGCCGAGGAAAATATTAGTTTTTTATATTTTTTGACCCTGCCTACTAGTCTAACCCAACACATTTTCAAATTCCCGGTCAACATTAGAATTTGCCGTTTTTTTAATTTTTCATCTTCTATCCAAAATGATCGCATTTTTTTCACGTATTTGCTCATTTAAAAGTCTTAAAATCATATTTTGACTCAATTGCGACTGCGGTATTGTCACGATGTAATTGAATACCTTGTAGGTAAGGCTGTGATGCAGTTTTCTTTACAAAAACAGAAAAAAACTAGCAGAAAATTCTCGCCTTTAAGTACCGCGCGAAGACTTCAGTTTAATGCTGTAAGCTGTTTTTGTTTAACTTCAGTCAAGTTTACGCTAAGTAGTGTGTTAGTAACTTAATGTTACTTATTAACGCAGCACTAAGTTTTTTGTATTCCTTAGTAAGTAAGAACACACTGAACCGTGCTTGCAACTGTTGAGAGCACGGTGTAGTATGTTACTTAACTATTGAAAGTTGTTTTTTTATCTACTCGTGTTATTAAGTTTTCCTGATCACGTCTGTTATATAGAATTAATAGATAAAAAATAAATTGGCGAACAAGATTGGACTGAGAAGCGATGCTTTTAAATATTACGTAATAATATTTCGCTTAAATATAACTTTTGTAATATTTAAAAGCAGCGATAGCCGAGTGAGAGACCGTAGTACTGCGAAGTCAAAGGTCTCGGGTTCGAACCCACGGCCCTTTTCAAAGATATGTTTGTATTAATCATATAAATTGTCGCTTGCTAACAACGGTGAAGGAAAACATTGAGAGGAAACCTGCATGCCTAAGAGTGCCTAAAAAGTGCTCGAGGGAGTGTGAAGTCTACCAATCCGTACTTGGCTAGCGTGGTGGACTATGACCTAATTCCTATTATCATGAGAAGAAGCCCGAGCCCAGCAGTGGGACATGTACTAGATACATGGCTGATATTATTATAAGTGTTTAAACTTTGACTGCGATGTATCAGAATAAGCAATGTTCTGCCATCAGACCGCCCCAACCCGGTAAGAGGTGAGGTTCACCCATCCAACTACTGACCACGGCTATTCATGTTTAACCTAAAGAAAGAAAGAAACAACGGTCCGGGCAACTGCGACTTAGCCACGCGCTCCTCGCCAACATCGATTTAAATAAAATATTTTCGGTAATTTTTGCATTATATAATAATAAATAGAACAATAAGGCAGTCTCTGTTCTCACTAATTTGCTGTAATACAATGAGATAGTGGAACAAAGCACCCGCATTGTCTTGAATGAAATGTTAACTGTCTGTATGCAACTGAATGCTTTGAATGTAACACTAATTGAAATATATATAAATCTTCTTAATAATAACGCTTTGTAAAGTATCCTGAAATAACTAGTCATCAACAATACGAAAACAATATATTACGTTTTCCGAACAAATTAAGCGTTAATCATTCAATTTGCTCGAAACACGTAAACAAGTATTTTTGTAATTTATTTTTTAACCGCAAGTAAGAAAGACTGACCAAGACTATAGAAGTAGTATTTTTAAAAAAGGCTTAAGAAACCTCTATGCACTTTTTTATACATGAAAATTTCCTATTAGATCCATGGATTGGTTTCGTTTTCCAATAATAAATAATTAATCATATTTAACAATTTCAATAATTTTCCAAAAAAAAATCCGACTTCAATGACAAAAAATGCAAAAGTAAGAAATACTTGAGTAATATTTAACGTCTCGTCTCACCTGTGTATAACTTTAAAGAATACAGTAAAGGTGCCCTTATTTAAATAATTATCCCCGTACTCCTAAACCTTGAGGAGTTGTACCTTCCAGTATTAGCTCAGCAACATGAAATGAAGGCTGCTAGATGCAAATATCCGAGCAGCTTTAGGTAATACACAAAAAATAATATAGAAATCTTTTAGATTTGAAGGTTGCCCTCGATTTATCTAGGATCCATCTAGGATTATAATATCGTGACTTGAAGAAAATAGGACCACGTGACAAATTATATACTTGTCATGTGGTCCCATTTCAAAATATTTGAAGTCGGTTAAAAAGGGGACAGACCGACAGACAAAACGACTTTCGAATTTGTAATAGTTAAGGTTTAAAAATTAAACATTAAACCTAACATCTTCTTTTACAAACTTGTGTTGTATAAAGTTGACTCAAAAACACATTTCCTCTCTAAACACAGGCAACTAGACAGAATGTCATCGAATGACAAAGTGTCATCTCACTGCATGGCGAATAAGTGGCCACTTTGTCAGGTCCGGTGCTCGTGGCCATTAATCAGAACAGGTCAGAAAGTGGCCGTCCGTTCATTACTGGTCTGCCTTTGTACGAAGTTTCTCTGGGTGTTGTAGTTTCGGGTTACAATTATAAAGAAGGCACAGTTTGCTTTGGAAATAAGAGTGACATTTTGGTTTTTCGCTGGGGTAAATTGGTGTCCTCTAGTAACAAAGATTGTTTATTTACATCTCTTTACTTTATTGCACTCATTTTGCTTATTTATTAGTGTAAAGCCTTATTTACATTATGAAACTAGATGCATTAAGCTAGTGTATGCACGCAATGACTCTATGTATTGCAAAGGTTGATATTTACATGATTAAATTTAAGTGAAATTAATGTCACGACATGAACATCAACAATTTCAGCCACATAATTAGCTTACAGATCGACCAATTAAATACATTAGTTTTTTTAGATTCAGTTTGTATAAATATTTGCTGTTCTTAGTTTTTTATTTAAATTTTCATACCATAACTTCACGCCTATATTATCCAGAAGGGTTTGGCAAAGGCGTATAACACCCACACTTCGCTTCTTTTTTTTTGAACGACTCCCGCACTATGAATAACTCCTGTGTCGCGGGGGTGTTGCACAAAGCACAGCCAGAGTCAGAACAAATCTTTGCGAATCACACAAAGATTTGTCCCATGTGGGGATCGAACCAACATCACCAGCGTAGTTAAAAGCGGCGAGGCGACCGCTTTACCCACTACGCCAACCGTGCACTCTGTTACTTGTTATGTTTATGTGTTTTGGGCCGATGTAATAGGGTGTGCGCCCCAACGCACCAATCCAACGCCGGGCTGCTATCCTGTCGGAAAAAAATCACAAATAACATTAACAACGAGGCAGTATTAATTAAATTTCAAATTTAACTGACAATGAAACTCTTGTGTATATATTTTAAAATTGAATGAACAAAATATAACTGTTACAGATTACATTAAAAATTTTATTAGAATCTAGGACAAGCAAACTGACATATAGGACAAATTTTAAACTTCAGGTGCTCCGTACGGAAATCGTGGTTGGCCAGTTATTAATAAATACCTGCCGTGGAAATTTACGGCGGATGGAGTGGAAATGACAACGTTACCGGGTACTGCCTTTTGATGGTACTTCCAAGAAATACAAAATGGAATCTCCAGTTGGTGTATAATTCGGTAAGAATGGTCTCTATTTGTACGTTCTCAGAAAATGAAATATACTCCGATGCACGAAAGAAAATTCGTAATGTTAAAAATTCACCCATCCAAGAGCGACAGCATTGCTTAAAGGTTGACTCTCGAACACCGTGTTTTCATACAAACTTTATTATTATTTAGTTTTTATCTATTTTTATAGATAAATCATAACAGGTCATGACATGTGCCCTAAGGGTAATATTGAAAACAAATCGAGATGTATATTGAAGTGGTAGTACGTAGATACGTCAATGTGCTAAAAAATCATTTACCTAAGAAATACCAAATTTCCCACCCATAAAATTCTATTGCTTATTATGTACGTGCAGCAACTATACTCGGATGCAGTTTCATGCATAAATTACCTTCTACATAACTAGTCGTGGCGCCACGTCGAGATACTTAATTAAAGCAAGCGAATAAGTGCTCGGTTAATTGTATTATATCATGTGATTCTCTACAGCTCTCTAGAGATTGTACTCCACGGTAATGTACGTAAATTACTTCTGAAGTACTTTTTCAAATGAGTGGATATTTTACTGTACGTTATTGAGTACTACGTGATCGGATTTGGAAAGATATATATTATAAGGGGCTGACCGAACACACATGCTTCCTAATTTCGATTATTAAAATGTTTTAACTTTTAATTTAATTTTATTATTTTTTTACCAATTTGTTACTTGACTTTTATTGTATAACTGATGGATTTTTATTTTGCTTAATTGTTTGTCAATGGAAAAATGGAATGGACACTCACTCTACCTTATTACATTTTGTACGCCTAAGATGGCAAAACATGTAGAACTTATACCCATACTTTACTATCCTTCATGTAAGCCTAGGTATATCTTGTATTGTACACACGTGTTTGTCAAAATAAATATCTTTTATCTTTTTTTGCAGTTAAGATAACGTTTCATCTTTCTTGCCTTACCTACAAACTCAATTTGGGATGATATTTTGTTAAAAACGTTTTGCTATAAGTTGTTTTTTCTCATAGAATTAGTAGATATTACATTAACGCTGTGGTTCTAATATGCTGCAGTATTATGCTGAGGTTCGTCCCTTTTTTGACACATCGGTATGTTCATGTAAATATTTCAAAGTTAAGAATAAGTAGTAGTTCATATAATTTTAAGATTTGCTGGAATAAATGTATCTCATTCTTATTCTATTTATAAGTTTTTCTGAACTTTAAAGGATAAACTGATATAATATAACTTAACACGGATAACTTTCCTTTCAAATGCCGTATCACTTACAAGAAAAACACCTACTTCACTTACACTTATTAGTCTTATTACATAAATTAAAATATGATTTTTATTTTTAATCAACAAGTTCGTCAGTAGCAAAAGCAAAATTCTGAGTTGACGCGATCGTGGATGGTACATTGATGATTTGTAGTTAGCCTGAGGGATCGATCCTTACAACCCAGCGCCGCTATTGAAGGCCGTCTGGTCGATCACTTCTCATTCTCTAAAACGTAGTAACAATCATTTCTGAAATACGAAACTTGGTTTCAAGCGTGAGATGGAATGACATGCTTATAACAAGTTTTACTTCATCCCCGCTCAGAGTAGTGAAAAACCATGTTCGATCGGACCATAAAACTTAGCTAAGAAATATTTTTATGGCACTTTTCTTCTGAACGTATTAGAAAGAGTGCTAGACCTAAATGGTGGTAAATTGTTAGCAAATCTGAGTGCCTCGTTTTTTTCGTGAAAGCATTAAGAAGTGGCGGTAGCGTGGATATGAAATGATTCAGTATTCAGTATTCAGTTTTTATTGCATTCTCAATATAGGTACAGCATCAATTATGGACCCTGACGGACACGGCAAGTAGGAGAGAGGAAGAGCTTTGTATTTAATAAACATAAATGGTTAAACTTTGCATATTAAATTCGTTTATAACATATAAATTATGTTTATGTCAACGCGATTTATGTTCACATTTTGTATACGCATCAGCCTACTACACGATATTTTAAAAATTAATATCTTTTTTTTTAACTGTTAATACTGGCATCCCCGCTTTGCCGCTCGGACAGTTGGCGCGCTCGGCTTGTTGTGATGTGTGTTTCCGTGCCGAAGCCTACGCACGTCACATAAACCCGCGCTTCTATTTTTCTTTCTTTTGAACATTTGAAAGAAACGGAAAAAAAATAAGACCATAAAGAAAGGATTAGATGTAAAATTAGGAGACAAAATGAAAAGCTCAAAAAACGTCAAAGAATTATTGATTCTGATAACGAAGATCTTTCACCATTATGGAATACAGATCTTAAGTACCAAAATGATTTTATATAGTTTTATTGATGCGTAATTGCTAAATTTGGGCTCTTACCATTCTCTGATGCGAACAACTACCAATACCATATTATCATCGAACTTCACTTGGTAAAGATAAATAAAATAAATAAATATAAATTTGGATTTTTACATTAGATAGAACGCCAGAAGCAATTACACTATCCAATGGTCCCAATGACAAGGCCAAATACACACATTCACTCACACCCAGTCTCAGAACAAATATTTGCGAATTACACAAAGATTTGTCCCATGTGGGGATCGAACCCACAACACCAGTGCAGTGGAGAGCGGCGAGGCGACCGCTTAAACTACTACACCACACGAGCAGACAAGTAAGTTCGTTTCTTTACTAATTATCCATACTATAATGATTAAATAAATAGATACCAGAATGGGAATTAAAGATTTTTTGTTAATGCTGTTACTATTACTAGAAATGATTTTTTTAATTTTCTGTAACTTGGCGATCAGAGTGAACACAACAAGCAATCATAATTGTTTTAATTTATTTATGTCATCATATCATGTCCACCGGACAACAATTCCAACTCCATGCTGCAATAGTGAATTTCCTGACGTAAAGTTCACAAGCAACACCTTGCCCGACCCGGGAATCGAACCTGAGATCTCGCAGTGAGAGGCGCATACGCTAACCGCTACACCATCGAAGTAAATTGAATTTAAAAAAACTTCCACTACTGAGTCCAATAGAGATCAAAAATGGCATTAAATATCACAACTGCAAGCAGCCGATTATATTTGAAGCACGCTGCAGATCCAATATAAAATTGCATTTGGAGCGTCTTCCAGATAGATAGTTCAATAAATTTCATTGACTGCACAATATCGCCACGGAACATGGTAGCTATTTCATGACATATTAGCGTCTCTCGATTATAAAATACCACTATCTTAGGAAAACAGCTACGCGATGTGGACATTTTGAAACTGACGCTTTTATTCAACGGAAACTTTTTACAAAAGATTTTTGTATTCAAAGTATCATAAATGTTACTTTTTCACTATCAAACAACTTATTATAATTAATTGGTAATTCGACGTATTACTTGCAGGGTGATATAATAGGGTCTTAATGCAATACTGTCGACCCATAAATGTTCTACCAATATTCAGTAGTTTTTGAGATATTTATTTATTTTGCTGAAATTACCTAGATTCAGCCATATTTTTATTAATAATGTGTAACAAATGTATTTAGATTTTAGTTTAATTTATTAAAAGTTCAATTATACAAAATACTAAACTTATACACTAATGAAATATATTTTTTTTATAGATTTTATTTTCCATTCATAGAAAATGTGGCGTGGCATAAAAATAATATACTACACAAAACGTGCAAATTATAATAATACTTATATTATCGCTATCTTATAATCTTCTTAAAAAAGAATAACTGTTGGTATTTTTGCATGAGAAAAACAAAACAGGCGAGTTTTGGCTGTTTTTCCTACAAATTATATTCATTTTTAAAAAAACATGTTCTAGCGAAAACCGAAAAATTAAGTTGAATATCGGGCGAATATTTGACACTTAGATAATTGCATTTAGGCCCTATAATAGCGTCGCAAGGAATACGTCGAATTATCAATAACCCTGGGGTGCACAACGATTCCTTACGTCCGGCGCACCCCGGGCAATTCGCAAGTTCTCCAAAGCGAATAGGCTAATCATTTCACCACGATGGCAAGTCAAAATAAAATTTGACACAGCCATCGACACGACGAAGAAGAAGAAGACCAATAACCCTGTTTAATGTATTTCTACCTATTTCAGACTAACAATAAACATGGCAATTTGAAAAAATACTACCTAATAAATAACCTTTTAAAATTACTTTGTAAACAATATTATACAACTATTTTTCTACACTTTTTCAAAATTAATTTCTATATTATGCCTATATTACGCAGAATCGGCACAGGTGTTTAACACTCACATTTCACTTGTATTGTTAGATCCCATGTGATAGAATAGAAGGTTAGTCTATCGCCATCCACCGAGCACAGTTCCAACTCCGTGTCTCTATTGAGCATTACCTGACCCGGGGATAAAAGGAAACGAAAAGGTTACATAAGTTGACCACAAGATTAACGAAACAGTAAAGAATCGTCAATATTCTTTAGGTTCTTTTAATCCCGGCGTTTTTATTTAAAACCATTTTTTTATCAATATCCAATAGTGGACTGTCAAAACAAATTAAAAACAAATGGACATCTTTTATTTATTTTTGGACACTTGAGCATCATTCAAAAGTCAAAACAATTTAAGTTTTCGTTTAGTTGTTTGTAACTTTTCTCGGACAATACATCAAAACTTCTTGCTTGCTAAATTCAGTCACGACCTGTTCAATACGTCTGATAAGTTTTGGATAAAATTGAGTTTAAGTTTATGTAAAAAAATGTTTTTGCATACTTATTTCATACAGACTGGATGAGATATAGCGATATTTGTTGAAATCACATATTCTGGACTTGTATAGTGTTGATTTCCACCTGTAAAACTGTTTTTACAAAAAAAAATCAGTTCAATCTGTTCGGCAAACGTGAAATTTAACTTACCCTTTAAAACCGGTAATTTTTTATGAATAGTAAAATAAAATAACGGTGGAAATAAGTAGTTACTGATCACCACAGTTTTTGGACATGTACAGTACATGTCCAAAAACTGTGGTTCTAATAAATGTCTCTATGTCGCATTCACCCCGTATTACAAAAAGTGATAATTCCGATGAGTTTGTTTATTTAGCACTAACCTCTGCCACTACTGGTACGATATGAATATTTCTTTTTAATTTCATAGAATATTCTTTGGTCAGAAATTGCAGGCATTTTTTGGTCAGAAATACCATCTCGCTAGCTCACGGGCGCAGGATAATAACCAGAGCTCGGAATTAGGTAGAGTTTTTTATGTACTTGCATCGAAATGTTGATATTAATGTGAACCTGCCCGGGATTTCTAATGGACAATCCTGTGTGGCCAACAATATTACGAATAAATAATAATAAAAACCTCAGAGATAGACAAATAAAACAAAGATAATTAACATAAATTAAATTAATTCACAATACAAATTATTGATTTTTGCCTTTTTTTATAAATACGAGCAAATACTTTTGCTTCTAGCCTAGACTCGTGAGGTTTTGCTTATTCAAATGGCCCATCAGAATCATTTTTCTTGTCCGATTCATTACCAGTAAGATTTGAAGTGTTTGCTTCCGACATTACTGTATAACTTTTGTGAAAATTAAAATATTTAGTCGCGCATGCAGTAGTTTAAATTGTGTAAAAGTAAATAACTTTCTATAAAAAAAATCACGGGATTTTTTTCTGTTCTTTAAAATTTATCTCGGGATTTGAGGCATATCCACTTTATTCTTTCGCTGTATGAAATCAGTGTAAGTACATGAAAAACTCTACCTAGTTCCGACCTCTGATAATAACGTTAAACGTAGGTGAGGTAGCTTGTATCTCTTGATCGGTGATAGTCGATATTTTTAGTGCTACAGTTGTGTGAGTAGTTGTGATTGTTTGACATCAAAAAACCTAGTTATTCGTTGTTAATCTTATTCGTTTTATAATAGCAGCCCACGCTGGGCACGGGTCTTTCCTCTTCAGAGAGGAGAGGAGGAAGACCTTAGTCCAAGACGCTTGACAATTGTGGATTGGTTGTCGTCGCATCCTCTCGAACACTTTAAGAACTCTTTCGTAGGTATACAAATTATCTCACGATGTTTTCATACACACATGGGGCATAATGTTGGACAAGAAGTTTGACGACCGGATAGCGGAGTGGGTAGTGTACCTGCCTGCGACGCCGAGGTCGCGGGTTCGATTATCTTTGTGTGCATGAACATGGGGGTTTGTCTTAGTCTGGGTGTTTCTATGTATAATAAGTATGTATTTACAAAAGAAAAGTATATATGTATTAGTATCAGTTATTCTAGTACCCACAGTACAAGCTCTGCTTAGTTTGGGACTAGATGGCGTTGTGTGTATGTTGTGAGATATTTATATTTTAAGAAGAATCTCGACGATTTATTGATAGAGTTGTGTGCCAAGGGTTCGAACTTGAGATTTTCGACTTCACAGTCTGTTGTCGGTAGAACGCAATGGTTCGCTATTATTGGTTCTTTCAACGTCTAGTGCATTGATCGACGTAGATCGATGTAGATGTAATAACACCCTTGCTGTATTTGCACTCGAAATAAAAAAAAAAATCTCTCTCTTCTAAAAATTGCGCTCAATATCGTTCTAAAGCAACCATGTCCCATGACAATTTGGAACATTAATGGTCCACCTAATTACAGTATTAATTGATCAATTCATAGATGCTATCCGTCCCATAAATTTGCGATCACATTCTCAATGAATAATTAAAAGCCTTTATTAAGTCCTATGGGAATATGCTCATAAGCTATACAGAGTGGATACAACACAGGAGCAATAAATTTTATTTAAACATTTATTTATTTATTTATTTATTTTTAAAACCTTACAACTATCATTACAGGCCTTAAACATAATGCGACAGTGCAGCTATCAACTTAACCTAAAATCACTTATTTTTAAGTCTAACCTTTTTTTTTTTTTTTTTTTTTACGTGGGGAAATGCATTTACGCATACCACCCCACCCCGGGGAAGGGCAGAGTGGTTATGTGGGACTCGCCCGTGCCTAAAGATGGTAAACGGCACGGGAATACCCACTAAAACCCCACGGTGCTCCCGCACTCGCCTTGATGGGGGGGTCATGGGAATCTGGCACAGCCTTTACGTCCACAACCCCCCCGGCGATGCCCGCCGAAGCAGGCCCCTCATGGCCCTCAAAATGTGGGGGGACCGGCGCCGAGGACCGCGTGCAAAGCCATCGGACATTCCCCATGTCCGACGGCCTGGTCCTCTCGCGGCGAGACAGGTGGTCGGTCCCGCCGCCCACCACGCCGCAGTTCAACGGCTGCGGCCCCGCCGGGACCGCGGAAGGTAGGGAAAGTGGCAACGAAACACCAACAGTCCTCTCCCGCCGCGGCCCCGTAAACCATCGGGCCACAGTGCCAGCTTGCGCCGACACCGCAGCCCGGCTCTCGCCCGCCTAGGCAGGCCCCTCATGGCCCCCAAAATGTGGGGGGGACCGGCACCGAGGACCGCGTGCAAAGCCGTCAGACACTTTCGTATCTGACGGCCTGGCCCTCCGCGGTGAGACAGATGTTCGTCCCACCGCCCACCACGCCGCAGTACTAACGGCTGCGGCCCCGCCGGGACCGCGGAAGGTAGGGAAAGCGGCAACGACACACCGACAGTCCTCTCCCGCCGCGGCCCCGCAACTCCTCGACCGCAGTGCCGACTAACCTCACGCCAGCACCGCAGGCCCTCCTGTTGCAGAGCCCCCCCATAAGGGCCCTGCAACATGGGCTGCTCCACAAGGGCTTCACCGC
The DNA here is from genome assembly GCA_905147285.1 of Hypena proboscidalis. Lineage (NCBI taxonomy): Eukaryota > Metazoa > Arthropoda > Insecta > Lepidoptera > Erebidae > Hypena > Hypena proboscidalis. Next base: position 9,464,081 of record LR990147.1, read on the forward strand.
CCAAAGCCCGAAGAGCAGCCCCCCTCTGGGGTCCACTTGGCTTCGCCGTGGCTCGGGGGCGCCACGGGTACTAAGCCCCACCGCGACGACAACGCGGGACACCCGTTGGTGGGGGTTTAAGTCTAACCTAACCTAACTAACACTAGTATGTAGGTACATAAATTAGTACTTAATAATAAAATAATATGTCTTTCTTATTTTCTAACATAAGTAGGTAACTATCCTTACTAATATTATAAATGCGAAAGTTTGTAAGTATGGATGTATGGATGTTTGTTACTCTTTCACGCCAAAACTACCGGGTCGATTTCGATGAAATTTTGTACACATGTAGCTTATAGTCTGGATTAACATATAGGCTACTTTTAATTGATATACCACGCGGGCGGAGCCGCGGGCGGAAGCTAGTATTTAATAAAACTCTTGCGAATTCACTCAAAGTGCACGAAAAAAAAACATAAAGTTAGATGCAGCCAATGTGGGTTTAAAAATCACGTTAAACAAACAAACTTGATCTTTGATTTTTAACCGATTTCAAAAAAAAGAACAGGTTCTCATTTCGTATATTTTTTGTAATGTTTTTCCCGATTACTCGAAGACGCCTGAACCGCTTTGAAAAATCTTTCTTTTTTTAAATAGTATACTTGTCATGTGGTTCCATTTTCATCAGGCCACGATTTGATGATGGGATCCTAGAGAAATCGAGGGCACCCCTCAAATTTTAAAGGTTTCTATATTGTTTTTCGGATATTTGCATCTAGAAGGTACAACTCCTCAACGGTTAGGAGTACGGGGATAATTCTTCAAATATAGGCACCCTAAGGCTGTTTACTGTCTGTTCTTTCAAGCTATACACATATAAGTCGAGACGTTATATTACTTAAGTATTTCTAACTTTTTAGCCCATTTTTTTGTAATTAGAGTCGGTTTTTGAAAAGTCTTATTTTAATGTTTTTTGGAAAACGTGATTTTTTTACTTCTTCATCCTTTATTTTACCCAGTAGAAATGGACACTTACCCTGTTTAGAATCGGTGTTTAAATTATATAACCCTGTGTAGTATCCACCCTGTATAAACATAATGGTAGACTTGATATTATTAATGCAGAATAATGACCCATAAATTGTCGACCCCAGTTTTCATGTGACATAATTTCGCATAGCCCTTAGTAAAAGGTGCGTTTATGATGCCTTTTGAGAAAACAATGGCGCGAAATATTCTGTAAACAAGCTCAGGTAAAGAAGATATATAAGTCACAGCTTTAACCTGCTTTAAAATAATGTTTGTTGTGTTATTATATAAAGCATAATATCGTAGTCGTCTGATGGACTGATTGACCTTTCCCATAACATAACATTAATTAAATGTTTATGATGACTGGAACTTCTGCAGAATTTGGGTGTCCGCTTCATTTTGCGGTCTTCGGAAATATGATCATGTTTCCGAATTCAGAAAAAAAGAGGGGTGGTTACCCATTCGGCAACGTCCTGACCTTCATATTTGGTCTTTGCCTCTATGGCATCATCGTCTCCTCTATCGTCCGCTCTAGGTTTGCTGGCAGAGAACTCAAGCACTGAGTTAAGCTCGCCTTTTGTATACTGTAATATGTATATTTCTTTGTAATCTTTGTGTACAATAAAGAAATAAAAAAATGATTTCCATTATTGGCTATATTGTGATCAAATATTGTAAGTGTATGATCTCAAATGATTATAATTATTATAATAACATATCAAGCCTAGATAGGCTGGGTAATCGTACCATGGGTAAGATTACCCAGAATGGTGCGACAGAGGTGTATTGCACCCACACTTCACCTGTTATATTTGGGTCCCATTTGAACAAGGGTAAGCCTATCGCCATCCATCGGGTACCATTCTAACTTAACACAAAATAGCATGGCAATATCGCATTGTACGCGGGCAACAGCTAGTAGAAATTATAGTAGACGATCTTTTTTTGACGTATCACACGGGTGTAGCCACGGATGGAAACTAATACTAAATACAATAAACTTCTAAAGAATATTGCTGTCAAATTAATAGTCCCGATAAACGATCCAGTAGTACAAAACCTCAATCGAAGCCTGCACGGAATGAAGAATTTATCAACTAAATTTAATTAGTGCAAGCTTAATATAGCGCAAGTTGAGTCTATTTAGACTGTAATAAAGGTCTTGAGCGTGTTCAAAGATACCTGGCTGTGACTGTGGGGCCATGAGAACATAACTAAATGCTGCTTATATTTCTGACTTATTTTAAACTTATCATTCCCTCTTTTTACTTGGTTAGACCAGAATTGAAACTCGACGTAAATTTGTTGCCATACTTAGTAATATACATTGTTATCACGAAGAAATAACTGTAAAAAATAGCTTTGTCTGGCAATAAACAAATGAAAAAGCTTGTGGCCAGAATATGATATACAAGATACTCTACAGATCAAGGCAATTCTTAGACTATAACCTAACTATTAAACTAATCGTTGGTACATTTTTTTTTATATTTGCTCACTTTATGCACTGATGTATAAAAACGCTCCGCTTATCGTCCCGCTGACGCTGCAGTCCAATCCGTACCATGAAAGAGGCCAGTGTGCATCCATTAATACAGGTGGTGCTACTAGTAGTTTGCAATTAGAATCGGCACGATTCTGTCTGAAGATTGATATTTTATCATGGCACTGCCCACTGCCCATTACGAATATTTGGTAACCTTCCTGAAAGGCTTTGCTACGGGATCCTTGAAATGGCTGAAAAAAACGAGTTCCAGTGACCACAATAACGGGGTAAATAACAATTCGTGTATTAAAAATATGAAATTGCCTAGTCATCATCATTCACCAATCAGTTTGTTCCAATACAATTTCCTTTACCTTTCTGCACTAAAGTCGCTCAGCGTATGGATCCGCTGCCGCTGTTTTCGTGGCCATACCATGAAAGAGGCCAGTGTGCATCTATTAGCACAGGCGGTGCTAGTAATTTGCATTCAGGATCGGCACAATTCTGCTGCAGTCTCTAGTCCGCTCTGACTTGACATCTCACTACCGCTGGACGTACCTACCACATTCGTGGTTATGGCTATAGATGATTCTTGAGATTTCTACTGTTATGTAGAAGACAATGTTATAAACAATATTGTGCAATTAACAGTAAACTCTATCAGCACAAAAATGCCGCAACTTATATTACAGTGCTTCGTCCCTAAAAAAATAGGCAATCAAATTCAAAAAAAATATCCAGCTCAAAGCAATAGTTCCAGACATCAGCGCGTGTAGGTTAGTACGTATATAATTTCATCACGCCAAGTTGCCAAGAGCTCATACTCATGCAGCAGGTTGTTTCAATATCCACTGACCATTGGCAGTGAGGGCACGTCAGGGCGTGAACGTGACGATGCAAGCAGATACGGTGTCAATAATATTATCTACTACTAGTTGTGTTTCGTGACTTCGGTCTACAGGGGTCTTCTTCGGATATACATGATTTTGAGAAAAAGAAAAAATTCACTGAAAATTTCCACACTTCGGAAAATCGGGTTAAGAAAAATTTTTGTCCCCAATGTCAAAAAAAATCCCAAATGTATCAGAATAGGATGGCGAAAACACTTTAAAAATATAATCTGTAAAGAACAAATTTGATCGGATAAATCTACAAATATGAATTTTTTTTCCAAAAAATATACCAAAGAGGGCCGTGGTATTATAAATGTACTGGGATGGTCTAGACTCTAGGGCAGTGGTTCCCAAACTTATTTTCTCTACTGCCCACTTTGAGAATAAATATTTTTTTAGCGCCCCCATTTATTAAAATCAGGCCTGTACACAACGCCTATATTTTTTTTCTGAGTCTCATACCGCCCCCCTTGAGACCTGCAGCGCCCACAAGGGGGCGTTATCGCCCACTTTGGGAACCAATGCTCTAGGGTAACGTTACTCTTCCATAATCTTAAAATAAAAAATTTTTCATTCGATGTACAGAAGGTCGCAAAAACAGCCGGTCTCATAATTTTTGCAACTGTTTCATAGTATAAATGATTATCTTACCTTATTTATCTATAATAAATAACAATAGTTCAAGCACATAAAGTAAACACTTTTCACGCAACAAAAACACATTTGTCACGTCGAAGATACATTTGCCGTCAGAGAACTAAAATACTAAAGAAAAGAACAAACCAATTCAATAAAGGTTACTAGAAAAAGAAATAACTTCAATCCTTATATCCAATATATTGCAGACATTCGTGTCAGTATCAATTTTTGAGCCTAGAATAGAGAATATGTCTAGAAAACTTACTACCTAGAAAACTTTGCTATTGAAAATGTTGAATTGAATCTGCATTTGGCTAGAAGGTTTTTTTAACAGATAATGTAATAAATTGGTGGTTTATTAATAAAGTTTTTACAAATTTAATAAAAACTGTATTATAGTACAAGTACAGTCAGCAAGAAAAGTAGCTGAACTCTTTGAAATTTTCGAACTTTTTTACTACTCACATTTTTCGCATTAAAAATATGCCATTTATAAAATTATGCACTAATTTTTTATTACTTTTGGTTTTGATTTCAAGCACTATATAGTTAGAGCCCTAAAAGTTCTTCCTGTGTGTGCCGCTAATATAGCTAAATACGACCACTTTGGATAAAATTAAAAAAATGTTGTTACAAAAAAAAAAAAAAAGGTCACAGTATAAAGTATAATTTTAGGATATTATTATGTTATTTATGGTGAGAACAAAATTCACCCCTAACCATTGGCAAACTACTTCCTTCCAACCCGAGAAATAAAACCTCCAAGTTTCCTAATTTCGTTACGGGTGCCTGTCACAATGAACCTGCCGTTAAATAGTAATTTACCAAGCTATTTATGTACATAATTAAACTGCTTATTTAATATTTCTAAAGTTGCAATAAAATTCAAGTTTTACATAAAACAAGGTGCTATTGTAACAGCTACTTAAAGCTCCTTCATTGAATGCAAGTGACAGCTTCTTAATAGCCCCAGTCTGGGCACAGCCTTAATAAGCTTGCCGTTGACAATACAGCCTTTTCATAATATTATATTGGTTGGTGTTTTCGACGGCGTAGTAATAGTGAATATTATAAAATGGAGTCCTCGAAAAAATACAATGTTATTAAATTAGAGGATAATAAAAACTTATGACTATATAACTATATAACCTATCGCAGCGACAGCCGAGCGGTAGACCGTAGGACTGCGAAGTCAAAGGTCTCGGGATCGAACCCACGGCACACACCTCTGTCAATAAATCGTTAAGATTCGTCTTTTCGAAGGTATGTGTGTATTTATCATATAAATTATCACTCGCTTACAGTGAAGGAGCCCTCTATCTAATACATGTCCCACTGCTGGGCTCAGACCTCTTCCCATGATGAGAAGGGTTAGACCATAGTCCTCCATAGGCAAGTGCGGATTGTCTGGCGGTGACTTCACACACTCTCGAGTACCTTTTAGGCACTCTCAGGCATGCAATTTTCCTCACGATGTTTTCCTTCACCGTTAGCGAGCGATGATTTATATTATAAATACGCATATATCTTCGTAAAGACGAATCTTATATTATAATGTATTATTAACAGAGGTGTGTGCCGTTGGTTCGAACCCGAGACCTTCGACTTTGCAGTCCTACGGTATATATATAAGGCTGCTTTTTCAATCGCTTCCATTATTATGTTACTTACCATTGCTCAGTCTTTTATTAAAATCTATACTTAAGAATAATCAATACCTTTGTTATTTGCTCATCTCTTAATTGCGAACAACGTCTACAATCCCATGATTAAAAAAATATATACCTATTACGATTCAAAGCGCTCGTTCATTATTCTAATAGAAAAAAAACATACAACAATAATGTCATTAGATAATGTAATTAATATTAAGTTAGCAGACGGCGTGTATTGTTTGTTTTTATTAACCTAAGTGTTTCAAAGTAATATTGATAGCCAAAGTTTCGGTCATTTTGTTTAAGTATATATTGTGAAATTAAAAAAATAGAATTAAGTACTTGGTTAATTTCGATGGAAAAAGTGTAACTGAAAGTTAATGTTGATTTATTAAAGTTGGAGTTTGTTAGACTTGGCTACTCGTAATAATGATTAAACATAATATACCATCACGCTTATATTCCCAGAAGAGTGTGGTAGAGGTGTTCATGTTTAGGTTTCTTAAAATTACGAGAACATAAACATAGACATAACATCACGCCTATATTACCCAGAAGGATGTGGCAGACGTGTACAACACCCACATTCCACCTGTTATGCTTAGGTCCCATGGGATAGGGGGTAAACCTTTCGCCATTCTCCGGACACAACTCCAACTCCGTGACGGAATTAACACTGACCGATCCGGGAATCGAACCTGAGACCTTGCGGTGAGAGGCGTATACGCTAACCACTAGACCAGCGAGCCAGTTTTACTAGTACATTATTTGTATTTTATTTTTAACGTAGGTAATTGGTATTACGACTTAACAATTTATTAAAAAAATGAATGAATGATTTGACTAGTAATTTAAAGATTATTAGATTTAGAAATTACTACGTACAACCATAATATAATTGTAGTTTACTTAGTTTAATGATTCTAGTAAGACATTTTTATTTTAAAAAAAACATGTTATTATATTAATTACAGAGTTGACTCTTAATTGTTTTAGTAGTTACCTAATTTTATTTATTTTTCTCAAATACTGGCCGCATTATGTGATATTTGATATTTATTTATATAAAGTGGCCATTTTAATTTTACACACTTTACAGTAAGGTGCTACTGGCTATTGATATAAAAAGCTAACTTGTATACTGAAACTTATCCTGCAGTCTGCAGCTCCACAAACATGATTAACTGATAGCAAAGAGTAACATTACCCACGGACAAGAACGGATTCCCGTTTCTTGGTAGAATAAACAGCTGATTTACATCACATGATAAATAACTTAAAAGCAAACGAAGGCTGCAGCTGACCATTTGCTTAGATTGAATAGTAGTTAGCTATATTTGGCCATAAATTTTAGTTTTTTTATAATGCTACTCTATGCTTCGCAGAGGCCTGCGGTGATTCTCCCTGCCATCGTCTCGGGATTTAAATGGAATAGTAACCCCCCGCCATCATTTAGCTCTCTGTCAAATATTATGGTACTAATCAATCAAAAAAGTTTAGGAACCGCTGCCTTTTCGAAGGTGTTCAATGTTACATGTTCAATGTTACTTTGAGAAGGTGAATCGAAATTCAAAATATACGGAATGATAACGTTATTGAACTAAGGACTTTCAACTTGGTAGTCCACCGTTTTTCGCATTTTCGATTCAACTACCTCGAATAGATTTTTTTATACAACGTTTGCTGCAGACGGGCTAGTAATCCAGTATATCATTGACAATACTTAATCCTAAAGCTACGGTATTATCCTTCCCATGACAGTTATTTAATTCTTGAATCTTACCACCAAACCACAGAAGTAAAAGTATTACTATTTGGTGATATATTATTTTAAAGTCGACTTGGCAACCGTAAGGTAGGACGCCCCCCTGCCAGGTGGACTGACGACCTGAAGAAGGTCGCTGGAGGGGACTGGATGCGGAAGGCGCAGGACCGGGTGTTGTAGCGCAAGTTGAGAGGCCTATCTTCAGCAGTGGACTACGAAAGGCTAAATGATGATATATTATTTTAATCTAGACGGTGGTACTCTGTGACTTGAGCTCATTCACAAAACTTCTACCATCTGCCATAATTAATTCTCAACCCACAAATCAAATAAATTTTCCCAGTAACAAATAACACTTTCGACCCTTTTCCTTCATTGTCCCTCACAAATTATCGCGCCGCGTTTGTTAGCTTAGGATACTCAACAACACTACTGGTCACTTAAATCAGTGGTGAATTTACGTTGTGAATATTACAAGAAAAACTGTTATGATAGGCTTTTATTCATTAAATAATAACATAACATAAACCCTGTATTTTTATACGACGTATTAGACTAGGAGCTAGCAGAGTCTGAAAATAAAGTATCTAATGAAAACTATAATGAAAACTAGTTGTTTAAAATAATGAGTTGACCAGTAGGCTGTTCAAGGATATATGGGAACTGACATCGCTAGTGTGTTTTCCATACAATAGTATAGTATGGGTATCAAAATGGGCCCAAAAACATGCATTTTAGCGTTTTGGATACGATTTGTCTATAAGTATAGATAAAAACCTGATAGTATTCAAATTAAACCCATAATTATAACGTTACTAACGTCTACCCTTAGAGAGATAACAAGCTTTTATAAAATACTATGTTAAAATATCTACGGTTGCTAGCTCTCTTTATTTTTTTAGACACATGATATCTTGTATAAATTGTTGTGTGTGTTACATACAAACTATAAAATTTAAATAATATTTTGAAAAATGGGCGCCAACAAACAAGCATTTTGGTGATTTAGATATAATTTGTCTACATTTGATTGAATTGATTATAACTTAATAATATTATAGGTAAACCAATATTACTTTTAACCAAGCAATTGTTCCTCCTTAAGGATATATAGGCATCCGCGTTGTACAAAACCCGTGGTATAATAAAATTGACCAAATAAATTCATATCCGGCGGAGAATTCCGCGGGCAATGGTTACTAGTGGGAGTAAAAAAGGTTTTTTTCCTCTTATAGGCCAGTCCGGTCGCGACAATGATTACCGCACAGGAAATCCTCTAATTAAAAGTTTAATCCCTAAGGAACTGTAGTGCCCAGTGTGCCCAGTGTGCCCGGTTGGTATAAGTCGACTACGCAGAACGTGTCCTCTTGATTCCCGTATTTTTAGTCGTATAAGTTTCAAAACGAACAATTTTTCTTGCTACAGCAAGGCAGAGAATAGACTATACTAAGAAACAGTTGAAAAAGATATGGGACCGGCAGGATTTGAACCTGCGACCTTACTGCACACCGGGCAGCCGCTCTTAGCCATCCAGCTACGGTCGCCTCTTACCGGCACCCTAAATTTCTCAACTGTATGATACGTCATTTCGTGACGTCACGTTCATCCATTTGTTCCTATCTTAAGTAGGAGACAAAATAATCAAAGTTAAAATATCGTACACGTTCATTCGTTACAACATTTGTGCTGAATGTAACTTCGCCATGTTGGTTTGTATCCTTATTTTTGAGTTATTTATAGGTATTTAAAGAGGGTAGACTTAATTTGCGTTCAAATTTAAGTTTATATCAAATAATAATAAGTAAGAGAAATCTTTTTAGTACTTAATGTTAACATTGAAGTTCGTATACCTACTGAGCTTTACGATTTATATTCCATATTTTATTTTAAAACCTTGTCTGTCTTGATGAATATTCTGTGCTAGCTATATTGCTGATTTATGAGACGTAGTTCATTCTATTAATTAGTAATAAATAGATTGAATAGCTTTTAATTTGGTACTTTATTATTAAAATTAACTCATTCTTTACACTTGAATAATCTTGTCTGTTAAATTATTCTAGAGATAGCTACATACATTGAATATTTAATTGTCTGCAGGCCAAAATATGTCAGAGTATTTTATGCCAAGGTAAAGGTAAGCCACCTTGTTCGAGCTCTTTTCAAAAATCACTAACATCAGATGTAAAAAGAAACAAATACTATAAGCAGTAGTAGGTATAAGTGATTTTGTTGCCAACATACGTGGTATAAAAAAATGGGAAAACACGTAAAATACATTTACGAGCATAGAAAAGACAGAAACTAGACGTACTCCAAACGAGCCAGTCGGATTCGGTCCAATTTAATAAAAGTCGTAACTTTACTTTTTAAGGCCATTGCTGGTAAGTTTGAGAATTGTCTAACTTTTTTTATTTGATTTGGTAGTCAAATTAGACTTTCGTTTTAGTATAAAATAATTAGGGCAATACTGAGACTCATTCAGCTAGGGTAGATGCTTATTACAGGAACAATAAAATTATGATGTATACGTCGAAAATTGGTGGTAATGTACATCATTTATTATTTTTAAATGTATCATTCATTTATCGGGGTGGGAGAGCACATTATTGCACTTTGGATGCGTCTCTCGCGCAAACTATTCAGTTTAGAAAAAAAATATATTAGAAACCTCAATATCATTTTTGAAGACCTATAGATAGATAGATACCACTAAAAAAAAATTGAGTTTCAGTTCTGTTCCGGGTTCCGTTTTTTGCCATTCGGCTACGGAACCCTAAAAATGCACTAAAAAGTAAGAAATACTTAAGTAGCACCACCGTCTCACCTAATGGTGGTAGAGCTCTTGTGAATGAGCTCGAGGGCGGCAGCACCACCGTCTCACCTTTAACCTGCCGCCAAATAGTAGTGCTTCCATTACTGTGTTCCGGTTTGGTGGTGAGATCAGGCCCTGAAATTACTGGCACATGAGGCATAACACCGTAGTCCTCAGCTGCAGCGACGCATCTATAATCTGCTTTTGTGGATTGTTGATGTCCATGGCCTGTACTCCACTTACCATCAGGTGGACTACACGTTCGTTCGCTGTGGACGTAGTATAAAAAAAAAAAAAAAAAAAATATCAGCATTTCACCTCATCTAGAACGTGACCTGATGAATATGGGACCAGCTCGATTTTATCCCTGATTTTGGTATACTTAGTTGTAAAATCAAAGGTGAGCGGAACAATCTACCCCGCGAGTTTTGCTAGATTTCATTTTCTCTCGATTTTGTTGCTGTGACCAAAGATCACTTATGTGAGAACGTAGATAGGAACGCATCCGGAGCTTTGTTAGTTTTTAGTCTGTGGTGAATCTCTTCTCTTTGGTAACTCTAATAGTGCATGTGTTTGCGATTCAATAAATTGCTAATTAATTAATTTAGTGGTTTAATTGCAAAGATATCATATTGGCGACGAGGTGCACGAACCGGAACGTGTTTTGAAATTAAGACACAGTGCGGATTTAAAGGATTGCAGCTTAATTATTACTGCAAAAATCACGCTCGGACTGGACCAGAGTGAAGTTGGCTGCAAGTAGTGAAATACCGGGCCGCTTTAGTCACGGCATTGGAATCGCGCGTATTAGCGACTAAAAGTATGCTGTGTGCTAATATACGAGTAATAAACAGGTAGCGTTAATCATAGAAATTACAGCTGCAATCGAATTTCAAAATTTTTATCATTTTAGAATTTGTTCATACTATGATTTTTTTGACGAATTAATAAAATAAGAAATTGATGATTGTTAGAATATTCCAGTTATTACACAGATATTTTAGATCTAGATTGAGGAATACGTAATCAGTCACGAGCTCACCTTTAATTCTTCAAAGTCTGGATAATGGATTAGATTTATAATTAACAACCACCTTATCCACTTCCATTATGATATGAATTGAAGCAGAACTACAACTTAAATACAGGTACAGAAGGCCCACTTGTTAATAAATGGTTAAGTTAACACTAACTTTGCCCTGAAAATGCTAGCTCAAATTGGACAGGTCAAAAAGCCATCAAGGTAATTGTAATTTATGACTGCAGGTAGTCTAGACTTAGGTAGTCCAGTTTCTCTGCAACTTGACGTGGTACCAACTGTCTCTATGCTGGTCGACTCTTAGCCAGACTTTACCTTACGAAAGGTAAACTTGAACTATTTACTTACCACTTAGTATCCATGGCTAATATGTCCGTTCGCTACATATGCCGTATGTATATTTAAATTCATAAATATACATTGGAAACTGATCTCATATTTCAGCCGGTTCAGATATACAGACAACTAACCGAACACACGGATAGCCGTATTCCGACAAATTGTTCGATGAAAACATATCAAAGCACGGCCGCCCGCAATCGGAACGACTGACTCGCCATCCGAACACAGAGACCGGCATATAGGGGTCATACAAGTGGCCACCTTTTCACCACACCACTGACAAGGCGATTTCTTCCAGGCAACAATGACAATTCTTGTCATGTATTTAAAATTAAAACTATATTTGCACGGTCAGAATTTCGTGCACTGGTAGACAGTGTACCTTCTGTTGTTTCGATGATTAGAAGGTTACCTACCACATATTATATCCCTAGTTGATAATTTGAGGGTCACGCCCAAGTCGACCCAGCCGCGCGGCCACAATTTGGTTAACCTATAACTTATAATCGGATTACACGGGCCGTTTGAACATTCTGTGGTAAATAATAAATTCGTGGACACGTACCGCAAAGGTCAACAAATTTTATATGTAATAAATTTCAGGCTAGGTACGTATTTTCGACTTTTTGATCGACTTGTCTATAGAGCAAGAAAGAATACGATGTATGTTGCCAACCGGATATAGCAACAACGTCCTAATTTAGTGACACAACAAAATCTATGTTGTCTAAGTCGACTGAAGCGATGGCTCGCCGAACAAGCGCTTTATTCTGTTCAAGAGTTTTTTAAGAACTAAATAATAGTTTTGACACATTTTAATAACAATGACTTTATGCACTTTTTGATATTTTATATTTTATTTCTATTTTATTATTATTGTTTTGTAAATTAATTGTTTTTTAATGCTTGTTTCTTAACTTTTTATAATGCTACTTACTGTAATGACGTGTATTATTACCAATAAATAAGTTTATGAGTTTATGAGTTGCGCTTTTTATACTAGCTCGGCTGGACTACGGAGTTAAAACTGAGCGTGTAGCAAGCAATTATATATTTTTTACAAAATAAATACATGACTCGGCTCCCCGCTTGATGGACGGACGATCTTGTCAAGATCGCGGGGCGTCGTTGGTTTCAGTCGGCCCAAAACCGAGCGCTGTGGATCGGTGAGGCCTATGCCCTGCAGTGGACCTCTCTAGGCTGATGATAAAATACATGAGGAAGACAAATATGCAGGGATTGACACAGATTATTGTCAGTAATTTAATTATTATCAATTGTAATATTATAATTAATCTGCAGTTAATTATTCACCTAAATGTAAATTAAGCCGGCTTTAAAACAGCGATTATATTTCATCAATCATTATTTTGGCTCAAATTAATTAATAAAGCTAAACAGTTTGTTTGAACGCGCTAATTTCAGAAGCTAATTATAGTTTGATTTGCGGGTAAATTGCGGTTCAAAAGTTAATTGTTTTTTGATGTGAAAACTTGATCTAAAAGATGAAAAATACAAAAAAAAAAGAAATTTACTAGAAAAAACTGACTGATCTTTAATTTTCAAATCGTTCGGCAAATATCAATTTGCTTTCATACTCATTTTTTTTTATTTAAACAAGTGGAAATAAACAATGACCACATCTAGAATTAGTGTCTTTTAATCAAATTATTCCACCAAATATTTTTATACCCATAACAAAGCGAAACATTATACTGTTAGCATTTGTGGAAAGATGACGATTGTCTACCTAAATAAATTGTCCTAGTCAACTCACAAGTAGCGAGGCAAAAGGCAATCTTCATAACAAATTTGACCCTCCTTGGCACCACTTCCATACATCACACGATCCCAGTAGTAGTGAACTAGAGCATTATATTTTAACGAGCAGAACACAACGGCCCTGATTCCTAGTGCATTAACTGTGCGCCCCTTGAATACTCGAGATCTCGTTTGTTACTGACCTTAGCTACTTTTTATGATGATATTGTTTGGGTTTTGGGAAGTCGGTTACGATGTCTAATGTGCCAATTAGGCCCAGTCTACACTAAAGCGAAGACAAGATGAAAGGAAAGGAGATGTGTTTAAATATCCAAAATTTATTTCGTTATTCAAACATCTCGTCCCTCTCATAATTTGCATGGCGTAAAGGAAACGAGGATGTTAGCCTAAGAGACAGTGTCTTGCCTTACGTCATTTTATAAAAGCTGAAATTGTATCTGTTTGTGCCTCTAATGAAAATTAAAACGATCATCAAATATGGAGTTTGGATAGTGGTGGCATTAGGAGATATAAAAAAAAAGTTTCTCACAAATGATTCAGAAAAGATGTACAACGCCATCTATCGAATGCATTCGTAAACTTATGAGCAATTATGTGATTTGGCGCCGACTTCAAAAAAATATAATTAATTGGTATTACATAATTATTTGGGTTTATTGTTTTAAACAAATTAATATAAAGGTAAGCAAAGTTTAGCGAATATTTTATTTTTTACTTTTGAGTTTTTGAAGGCGGTTTCTTTTTATTTGAAAAAAATTAGTACATATTATAATATTTAGAATACGCTCGAGTTAAGAATATTCTTTTTTTTAATCAGTTTTTTTTATTTTATTTTTTTATTTCAAGCTTTTTAGTGTCTTAGTTTTTTAGATTTAACGATGGGGTTAGGAAGAAATACTAAGGCATCATTACGCATGAAACACAATAGAAACAATCAAAATATAGCCCAAAGAATACGACGGCGCCTCCAATACTTAAGAGAAAATGCCCGTACAGTTCATACCCGTAAAAATTCTGAAGAACGTGAACAACGTTTGATTACTCAACGCGAGCTAGTTCGTAATTTAATTGAGGCACAAAACCCACGAAAGAAATCAAAGGAAACAATGGGATCGCTATTGCAGACTTGAGCACTAACAAACTACTTAACCATCCCCATGACCTAAAACCTTTGGCCGAAATTGACAGATTACGGGTATATGAGACAGATTAATTTGTGTTTCATTTGTAATTTGTAATGCCCGTTTACCTCTAAAGGTGGCCTTCCGAAGGCAGCGTCAGCAAACCCGAGCGTAGCGTCGCAGCATATTTTTTCATAGAAAAAATCTGCGCACGCAGAAGTGAAATTGCGCGCGCAGGTTTTTTTGTATGATAATATGCTGCGACACCCCTGAACAATCCATTTCCATATTTGGTGATCGATTTACAACTTTTTTGGAAATTTTCAGATTTTATATAGGTAATGACGTAAGTCGGGCGGCCACTGGCTCTTAGGCTATTTGAACTGTTTCTAGTCAGTGCACATCTCCATCCTAGCCAGCACACGTCTCCGCTATAGTCTATACGGTCGATATATGATTGACAGAAATTTGAATTTCGTCTGTTTCTTTATAGAATACGCATGCAGGCCTTAGGTCTAATCTCACCACTAAACAGCGCCACACAGTAGCGTTATCACTATTTAGCAGGTGAAAGGTGAGACGGTGATTCTTGTTACCTCGACGTTCACAAAAGTTCTGCCATAGTCACAATATTGAAAAAAAAATTGTGTTTACATAATTGTTGTCAACCTAGAAAAATATTTATAACAACAATAATTTCCGAGAAGGACACAATCGTTATTGTGTTCTTATTACATAATTCTCCACGTTGCGTGCGGCACGTTGCCTGGAAACAGTCCCAAATCGTCGGTTTTTCGAAGCATTCCACATTCGGCACCAAATTTTTCGGCACCTATGGCTTTGGCACCTATACTATTCCTGTTTCGGCACCTACGGTAGTTTTTAGGGATGGGACACATAAATATTTTGCTACAGTTTTTAAATGAAAATTGTTGATAAAATCAGAATAAAATTTATTAATCAGATATCAACATTATAAAATCATTACTAACACAGTTTTTATATGAAACTATAAACATCTAATAAAACAAAATCTTCTTCTTTTCTTGTCAATGTACAAAGTATCTATCTATCTAGGCAACGTTAACAGCGCTCTCTGTAGGTTCGTTTAGGTCGTCTATACTTTGTCCATTCCTTTATTTTCTTTTTGACAGATCACGCCTATGAATTACCGTTTTTTTTGTCAGATTAATGTACTACAATAATAATGTACTTTATTGACAAGCGACACTTTTTAGGGAAGTTCACTGTTTGTAACAAACAACCACAGACTATAAATCAAATCGTGAAATGAAATAAATCGATCATTATGAAAAAGAATAATTTGACTTTTTTTGTGTATTGTCTGTATTTTTTATAAAAAAAAGAATATAATAATAGTATCATGATTCCATGAATAATTTTTTGCAAGAAATTAAGTCGAAATCTTGGAATGACATATCAAAATGTAAACAAAGGTAACTAGGAAACCGTCATAGACTAAGTATGTGACATTATTGTTATGTTATTATTTTGTATATTTATTTCATCTAATAAAAACTACTAATAAACGAATAATTAATAATGAACTAAAACCATTTTGATGCAATTAATCGATTGAAAGTTCTTCTTAGACAACATCGATTATGATTTCAAGTCGAATCAGTAACGTGTGAAGGCATCCCTAAATGTAATCTGTCAAAAAGAAAATAAAGGAATGGACAGAGTATAAGGAGCAGTTATCAAGACAATTTGGGCACTTAAGTAAGTGAAGCATTACAAAATAATATCTACTACCTACTGAGAATTTCCCGAAAGTTTTATTTGATCAAAAATATCTCGCCAGATATTTATGTTTACTTTCTGTCCTAATAACCTTAATCAAACGGCAACAAACATGAAACTTCATCTCATAACCGGACTTAACCTATAACGGAGGGTACAAAGATATTAGCTGTGGACCACAAGCCCTAGGGATAGCTTCAGTACCTAGTTACTAACTAAGTCTGCTCTTTGTCTCTGTATCTATATTATTATACATTTAGGTACTAATTTTTGTACTAGGTTTCGAGGACTGCGGGTACCTAAATAAACAAAGCCCGTGAGAGAAAATCACGTAAAATATGTATAGGTACGTACAGTGTCTGTGAAGTTGAAAATAAAAGCAGCTAGCTGGCAAACTTTTTATTTGTGGTTTGGTGTATAGTTTTTTCTTTAATAATAGGTAGATAAATAATCATGCAACGCGTCACTTTGAAAGTCAATCCTATATATACTTCTTCACATAGTATAACATACATATTATATACGTGACCACGAATTTCTGTTTGCTAGCTAGCTTGCTAATCTACTTAGATGAGATAATATTTTAATCTCTTATTTTAATTGACATTAAAATAAAATTTATAATTAATATAAAATTAAGTATTTCACTGGTGGTAGAGCTCTTGTGAATGAGCTCGAGGGCGGCAGCATCACCGTCTCACCTTTAACCTGCCGTCAAATAGTAGTGCTTCCATTACTGTGTTCCGGTTTGGTGGTGAGATCAGGCTCTGAAATTACTGGCACATGAAGCATAACACCGTAATCCTCAGCTGAAGCGACGCATCTATAATCTGCTTTTGTGGATTGTTGATGTCCATGGGTTGTACTCCACTTACCATCAGGTAGACTACACGTTCGTTCGCTGTGGGCGTAGTATAAAAAAATATATACATATAAGTTTAATAAAAAATAACAAATAACAATTTTACAGGTAAGGTGTCATAGAATTCCTCCGCATCGACCTCGACTGCAGGGAACGTGTTCAAAGGCTGATGGCATTGCCACGTTGAATGGCAATGCTGATTCTTTGAGCCAAGTAAAAGCCAGCCTTCTGATCACGTGAAGCGTCGATTGACCGCTTAGAAATACAGAGGGATAATTAACTTTTTAAAACAAATTATGAATTAGGTGGATGGCGTTAGGCTCACTCTCTTGCCCATGGGACCTAAACATAACAGGTGAAATGTGGATGTTGTACACCTCTGCCACATAGGCGTGATGAGGAGACTACGGACGTGAACTTCCTCCTAACACAAGCGAATTTGAGCTGTATAGAGGTTAGCAAGAATACTAGTAATTTGTATTTGCTAATTACATTAATTACCTTGAAAAATACTTTTATTTAAATACCTTATCTTGAAAGATTGATTAAGATTGTTTCATTATTTTAAAAACACTATTTTCATATTGTTTCCTTATCATATTTATTTTAAAATTTAAAATAAAACTTAATTTATCTATCTTTATATTCTTATAGCAAGACGTAAAATATTTGACAGTCTTTTTAAAGACAAATAAAGTAATATAACTGTTCTATTCATTACAATAAATAAGAAATACCAGCGGTCTATAAAAAATTACGACGTCTATAAAATTCCGCATAGCAAAAATAGTTTTCGGAATATCTTTCGCAAATATTTTTCACCCTATTTAAATTTAGTCCAGTCCAAAGTTACTAGCTTTTATTTGACGTCGACATGAAACTGAATATATGAATTTGTAATGCCGGGTGCATTACTATGCAAAAATTTGCGGAGATTTTTCAACTTTGGCTACTTTTTCGTATTGGAAATTATTGTTTGCTTGGTTTAGTTTTAAATCCGTATCAATTATGTCTATTGATGCTAGGAATGGGAGAGAATATTTAACTTTGTTATTATCAGATGGCAGACATACAACCTATGTTATAGGTTGTATGTCTGCCATCCGCGGCTTCATCCATGAATAAAAAAAAGCTTAGGTCCCTTTACAGGCAGTTCAACTATTTTTACACCTCTTTATATACTACGCCCACAGCGAACGGACGTGTAGTCCACCTGATGGTAAGTGAAGTACAGCCCATGGACATCAACAATCTACAAAAGCAGATTATGGATGCGTCGCTGTAGCTGAGAACACCGTGGAGACGCAAAATTAACTCACAAACAAAAGTTAACTAACATTCAAAAACCAAATAAGTGCTTAACCCAAACCATACTTAAGCCTTATGAAGACGTAATTACTAACTTTAGCCCACAAAAGCTTGCACAAATTCATAATGCAACAAATAAAGCGAACAACGTGTTTATGCAAAGCGTTTTATAATTTAATAATAACTAGCTTGCGTGACCACACACCTTAATGCTTAAGGCACTCACACACATCGGTTGACCGCGCGGTTTGAGCAAATTGCGTTATTATTTTAAGTATTAGTAAACAAGTTGGTTTGATTATGAATATTGTATATTACTTAACACTTTTCAGACAATATTATAGACTTAGACTTGGAAATTAAAGAAAATGAATGTAAATAATTTAGCTCAAGTGGATAAAAGGTCAATAAGTAGGTATTCCTTTTTATTCCACATAAAATAGCACTTACGAGGCACTAATATACAACGTTTAGCATACCGGGAGGGGAGACACAAGTCGTAGGTAAAACAATATCCTCGAACGCCCCAACATAACTAATGAACTGCTGAGGCAGTGCGTGATTAATGTTGTCAGGGCCATAAAACATCATTCGGAACCAAACAAATTCATGTAAACTTTTTATTATTTGTGAAATGCTTTATGCGTACCTCTCAGACCTCAGTGTCTACCGAGAACGGCGCACCGGCGGCACTCCTCGCCCGCCGTAGCTACGCATCTCCCTTGCTGCATTGTCGCCTAGCAACAACAATACGTACGACCCGACTTGGTTGCGGTGTCTTCCGTTGTGAGGAACTGAGCCGCTCCCAAATGGGCTTCTCTCAAAAGCCCGAGGAGCAGCCCTCAATTGAGGTCCACTTAGCTTCGCCGTGCTTGTCCAGGCCACCCGAGAAGAAATACGGGGCGTGGTAAAAAACAAGTTTTCAGAAAAAAGATTACCTGGAAGCATTTTTTTTAAAACGCTCCTTTTTATATTTGTTTAAAAGCAAGAGCCTTTCATCGTTAACAATTCCTTAAGCAATCACTTTATGTTCACTTTGCAGAATAAAAGTGCATTATTAGGAAGGTGATGACCGCATAGGAAGCCTGCAATTCACTGTAGTTAATTACTATGCGTTGTCTGCAAACGCGTGATTTTAAAACGAAAGGAAGCATTTCATTTACCTCTGTTTTGCATGCTATTAGTGAATCAAAACAACCTCATTTATTTTCAGTTATCGATCCACTATGGTCATCGTTGAAATATGTTTTAATGGCGGATACGGCATCTACTGACTATTCTTGCCAGTAAATAGGTACCTACCATCTACAACATAAATAAATAGTAAGGGTTAGTACACATATAAGCGGGTAACGTCTATCTCAGTCAAGTGACAGTTGACTCGGATGGAAGCAGCAATGGAACATAAAATGTGCGTCGGCCGGCCCATGTGTGTAGCGACCCTAATGTAATAAAAATATTTGAACAATGTAGTAACGGTAATATAGCTTTTACCTCTCCATAATATCCTCTCCATAGTAGGTAATAATAATAATAACTTTATTTCCAAAAAGTACAGATTAAAGTACATTTACACAAAAAATTGATACCCTGTCTCTTAAACTAGGTAAAAAACCTGTATCTTAAGAGACAGTGTTCAGCCATAATTGTCATAAATAGTTAGTATACTATGACAGTCGTGTCAAAGCTAGGGGGGCTACTATTGATAAAGTTATTACAAAGAAAATAAAAAGGGCTTTGTGTGTGTGTGTGTGTGTGTGTGTGTTTGTGTGTGTGTGTGTGTGTGTGTGTGTGTGTGTGTGTGCGTGTGTGTGTGTGTGTGTGTGTGTGTGTGTGTGTGTATGTGTGTGTGAGTGTGCGCGCGCGTGTATGTTTGTGTTTGTTGGTGTCTATGTGTTTCCATCTCTGTGAGCATGAGTGTTTGATTTGTGTTATGATATGTACGTAAGCAGTGATTCTGTGGTCGTGTAATCCTGAGTTTGAAGCCACTCCGAGACTCTTCAGGTGCGTGTGGACACATTCCTTAATCTATATTTAGTCAATTATAGAATGAACTAACCATCTAGATCTTGGCTAATATTTTATATTATATTATATTCTATGTTATAGTAAGTATATTTTTTAGGTAAATCTTAAAACAGTATCTATTTATTAATATAATTTTGATAACATCATAATCATGCTCTAATCCAAACTATACAATCACTACTCAACAAAAAGTAGCTTAGGTCAGTTACAAACGAGATCTCGAGTATTCAAGGGGGCGCACAGTTAATGCACTAGAAATCAGGGCCGTTGTGTTCTGCTCGTTAAAATATAATGCTCTAGTTCACTACTACTGGGATCGTGTGATGTATGGAAGTGGTGCCAAGGAGGGTCAAATTTGTTATGAAGATTGCCTTTTGCCTCGATGGTTGTGAGTTTGACAAAATATAGAGCCATGTATCATAGAAACTGTGTTATTTTAACTACAAGAAAGGTAGCCATAATGTCTTCATTAGCAAATTTTATACAACCTATATTACTTATAAAAGAGAGAGAGATAACACCCACATTTCATTCGCTATGTTTAGGTTCTACGTGACTGTTGGTGAGCCTATCACCATCCACCGGACACAATTGCAACTCCGGCCTGCTATTTGAGATTTATTTGTCGGCAAAATCTTAAATAACACGTTTGCTCGACCTGAGTATCTTACCTGAGACTAGTGAGAGGCCATATACGCTAACCATTAGACAAGCGTGGCTGTCATGTCTTATTTAGTGAATTTTGACGTGTTAATAATAAACAAGCTTCAACACTGTCTCACCCATAACCTGCCGCCAAATAGAAATACTTGCATACAGTGTTGCGGTTCGATGGTGACGTCTGATCCCGAAATTACGGGCAATTGTTGAATAGAATCATAGTTTCCAGATAAAGCGACACATTTTCAATTTGCATTGGTGGATTGTGAACCGCGGTCCACCGTAGATAGGTGACCATCTGGATAATGGGTTTTCCTCCGTGCCTCGGAGAGCACGCTAAGCGGTCCCGGTTGCCATATCCATCCGTCCATGCACATAGACGCTAGAAAGTCTGACAGCTAGTCTAACAATGAGTATCGTATTACCTTGTCATGGGTGTTTGGGTTGTGTAGGTCTGCTGGCTCGCTCCACCAAGAAACTGATATTCAGTTGAATCTGTTAGGCAAAGCCGATCCTAATGTAGTGGGGAAAAGGCTCCGACATGGTGATAACATGCCTAGCTCACGGACACAACGAATTAATAAAATAACATCAGGTATCAGTGACCGCAGTTTCCGGTATGGTAATAGAGTGGTTTTGAACAAAAATACTGTTGAATATTCAATCATTAATACCAAAGCGGAATGAATATTTATTAAAACTGAAATGAATCGTTAGCGCTGAATTTGTATTTGTACCGTTTTTGCTATTTTTAGTGGCTGACTAGCCTATGAGCCGATCAAACATTTATAAATTGAAATGGTTAGAATACTGTTAAATTTGGCGGTGGAGTAACTAATATATAAAAATGACTCGACCGATTCTAATGCAATTTTGTGGACATTGTACGGTTTGCACAACTTTAGAAATTTTAGTATTAAAAGAAATACTGATTTATAACGATAAACTGATTATTTCTCTGAATTCTAATAACACTAAATGAATGATATGAGCCGAACGCGTTGATGATTGCGACTGACATTAATAAACAACTTAAACGTGCTAAAATACTATTGATGAGTGTGAATATCCGAGTAGCTTTAGGTAGTATATGAAAAACAATATAGAAGCCTTTTAAATTTAACATCATCAGATCGTGACTTGATAATAATGGGACCACATGACAAATATACCTGAAGACAGACAAATCTGAATACTGAAGAATGAGAATCTTCCCCTTTTTTATGAAGTCGGTTAAAAAATGACTTTACCCATAGCATTCAATCACCGCCTCAAAACTGATTTGATCCACTAATGACATGCAATCCAGAGGTTAATGAAATCCTTCCTTTCGTTTTAAAAACGCTCGTTCGCAGAAAACGCATTGTAATTAACTGCATTGAATTGCAAATGGGCTTTCTGTGCGGCCATTAGCTTTCTAATAGTGCACTTTTATTCTTTGAAGCTATCGTAGGGTGCAATCATGCAATTCGGGTGGTCTACACATAACGCGCGTTACAGCGGTTTGTTTAGAAACGTGAAGAGAGTTGCTGAAAACTAGTTTGAAAAAACACTTAAGAAATAGCATACGTTTATCGTTTAATAATATTTCGTAACCACGTATATAACGTACTCTAGAATATTACTTCTAGAGTAATAGACAGAAGGGTTGAACATACAATTTTCACCTGTTATGTCTAGGGAGCATTTAATAATTTGTACCTAAATCTAAATGTTTGCCTGTACAGAGTTTAACATAATATAATACCGGCTCCAGACGCTGGCTGTAGCCGCTAAAACTAAACAGATATGGAGATATAGCAAACTGTTTGCCGAAAATACTTTGATTTGTAAAGAAAACTAACACCGACCGCGAAAAAGCGCAAACGCACCAGCCCACTGACACGGGCGCTACGGTCGCTCAATCCGATTTCTAATAAGGTCGATTTGTTTTCTTGTTCGCTGTTGTTAATATCCTGATAAAAACAATAACAATAAGATAATTATTGAAATTGATATCTAATTTTTGTTGTTTATAGGTAGCAATAATGAGTCAATACTTTTATCTCGCACTATATGCAGTCTTTTTTAGGAACCTAAAAGAAGAGTAGTGAAAACTTAAATTATTAACTTACATATTTATTATAACTGGTATTTTTAGAAATTATAATAGTTGCTATGTGGTATCTTACAAATGATTTTTTTGTTAATCGGCTCATAAAGATGGAATCCCGACTATAAATGAACATGTGGTCAGCTTAATTTGAACAAAATTGATTCAGTAATTTTTGTGTGCCGAGCTTTGGTTAACAATGTTACTGAATTTGGTCATTGATGGTTAAAGGTGCCAAGTGCCAAGTAACATGCATCCACACCTGCTCACAAACTTTATCATTTAGAATTTAAGTTGAAACTAATGAAATGTAAATCAGTAATATTTTGAAATTATTTATAAAAATGTATATATATCAAGAAAAAAAGATTAATGTCTAAGAAAAATAAAAATAAACATACATGGCTAAATAATGTCCAATGTTAGATCGAAATAGATACTATATAACTGTTTTTAATATCAGGTATTCCTCGGGGATGGCTAGTATAATAACAGCATTGGGCTTTCTAGAGTTGTAAGGTCAAAATTAACATTTCTATCTTATGCTCTGCACCTCCAATCTGAAAAGAAAAGGTTAAGGGATAGTTAGTAGCACATTTAAGTATGTTTTAGATACAATTAACAGACTTAGTTTATTATTGAATCTCTAGAGCATCCAGGCAGACAAAATTATTTATTTAATATTCGTCAACTTTGTTATTAGTAATTTAATTTTGCCCGGCGGAAATGATTGGCTCTGTCTCGATCTGGTCTGTATGTATAGGTACATTATCCACAATGACTCCAAACTTTTTTCATTGAACTTCGTCTTGTTATAGACATGGCATTATTAAATTTGTCAGTATTTGCTTGCTTAGATGTTGTCTATTTAAATATCCAGTCCTTGAAGGAAACCCAGTACAAAAGTTGGTTACTGTCATAATACAGAGACAATGAGCAGATTTAGTTAGTAACTAGGAACTGAAGCTGCCCCTAAGGCTCGTGGTCCACAGCTAATAGGTAATAGGTTTATCATACTACATTGCCTGTTTATATTCAAGTTTCATGTAAGTGCCGTATACTGGACAGGACTTGAATTCTCATCTGCCAAATCCACAGAATCACTTTGGCCTAACGCAGACTTATACCTACCCAAGAAAAAGTACTATTTCATACTTGAACTTCAGAAACACACTATGGACAGTCACATCTAACTAAAAAGATAACAAGCAAGGGAATTAAATACAGAAACACTTATTAAAAGTAATTAGAGCATTTCTAGGTCAATTAGTATTCGAAATTTGTTACATTAACGTTTAGTAATAATAATAGCATCCCAGTATCTATACTACAGGTAATCTAATACATGTCCCACTGCTGGGCCTCGGCTTCTTCTCTTGAAATAGGGGTTAGGCCATAGTCCACCACTCTGGCCAAGTGCGAATTGGTAGACTTCACACGACCTCGAGTACTTTTTAGGCACTCTTGAACTCTTCTTTTGGGGTGCATGAAAGGAGCCTCCCCGAGTGACGTACAAAACGATTCCCTACGTCCGGCGCACCCTGGACAATTCGCGAGTTCTTCAAAGCGAATTGGCTAATCCTTTCACCACGATGGCAAAAGTCAAAATAAAATTTGACTCAGCCATCGACACGACGAAGAAGAAGGCACTCTGAGGCGTGCAGGTTTCCTCACGATGTTTTCGTTCACCGGTAGCGACGCGAGCGATAATTTATGTGATAGATACACACATACCTTTAAAAAGACGAATCTTAACGATTTATTGAGGTGTGTGCCGTGGGTTCGAGCCCGAGAGTTTTGACTTCGCAGTCATACGGTCTCCCACTCGGCTATCGCTGCTCTGCATTACATTAACTTGTATTGGTATTTAACCCATATATATCTAGCACAAACTAACCAACTATTTAGCACAAATTTAAACTTGAACGCTCAAGGCCTCCGAGAAGCCTTATTCTATCGAAATGTAAATAGGAATCCAACATATCTCAGATGGTTAAGTTACGTGATAGGTGGTAAACCTATCGCTATACTATATACCGTCATAATTCTAGACCCATTTCTGCTCTATTCTAACAGGTGAGATGTTGGTGTTGTACACCCTTCTTGGTAATATAGGCGTGATGTTATGTCGTGTTATGTTATTCTAGACCCAGTGCTACTAAAAATGTCGTTAAATCCCAAACAGGAAACCGGAAATTCAAGACCTTGCGGTGAGCAGTTGCATAGTCTTACCAATAAAACAGTCCTTCCCTACCTACCTTTGCCATTTTAATGTCGTTTTACAAACTCTAATCAATTTGTTTGGAGAGCTATTGACTTTTGTCTTTCCTTCTGGGTCAAGGATTATGTTCTTCTTAATTGGAATGCTCAATAAGGAAATAGACTTTTACAACATTTATGGATATTGTGATAATTCATGGTCATTATTTTATACTTTAACTGTCATTGGTTTTATGGAAGGACCACGTGGCCAGGCCGAAGTTGCGCGAACCGATAGATTAGCAGTGCTAACCGCGATCGGCCGTTTGATGGGGGACAATCTTAACTCATGACTTCACGAGCGACTCGATAGTTATTTGTGCACTTTGAGTGAATTCGCAAGAGTTTTATTAAATATAGTTACTTATGTTATAAAATAAGAAAGACATATTATTTTTTATTATGGACTAATTTATGTACCTACTTACTAGTGTTAGTTAGGTTAAGTTAGACTTATAAAATAAGTGATTTTAGGTTAAGTTGATAGCTGCTCTGTCATATTAGGTTTATGGGCTTGTACACATAACTGCGAATCGGTGCGATGCGTATTCGCAATGCAAAAAACTAAGCCGCAAATTACTGCAATGCGATTTCATGCGGCAAGAGTGACCGAACTGAATGTAGGGAATTGACGGTGCGAATTTATGCGAATCAATTCGCAAAATCTTGCGATGCATCGCGCCAGATCTCAGATTTTTACGATGCGACGTCGCATCGCAGTTTTGTGTACAAGCCCTATGGCCTGTAATGATAGTTGTAAGGTTGTAATAATAAATAAATAAAAAAAAAAAAAAAAAACGTAACAACTTTTCCGTTCCTCGCAAATTAAGCGTTTGGTACCAGTCTGGCATCTGACAACAAGTCTTAAAAGTGTAGACACTCTTTGTTAGACTTGTTGCCAGACTTGGAACTGATGACAGTCGCTCCACATGACGTACTGATATTCAGCTAAATCCGGTAGGCTAGAAGCCGAACCCTATGTAATTGGAAGAGCAACGAAAAAGGATCGCAGAATGATGATGTTATTTATCTGCTGCAGATGAAGCTATTAAAGCATAGACATAGTACACAGTTATATGCCTCATATAATTAAAAAGAAAACCTGCAAGCAATCAAATTCTGTCTGTCCTGGCTGGCCACAACGCGTGTAATCCTTTGAGTCCTTCCATCAGGTGGAGTGCGATTCAGGCTGCTCAACAAGCATAATTAATGAGATCACCCGGATGGGTAGGCCTTCGTAGGCTGTTGAGATAGAGGGTGGATGTTGAACATAATATGTTGGAGCCATCATTTAGCTTTTATGAGCAGTAGGTAGTGTACTCTAATAGGTGTAGTACTTAACATAACATCACGCCTATATTACCCAGAAGGGTCTGGCAGAGGTGTACAACACCTGTTATGTTTAGGTCCCATGGGATAGGGTGTGAGCCTATCGCCATCCATCGGGCACCATTCCAATTCCGTGCTGCTATTGAGAATTTCATGACGGAAAGTTCACAAGTTACACTTTGCCCGACCCGGAAATCAAACTCGAGACCTCGCGGTGAGAGGCGCATCTGCCACTAGACTAACGAGGCAGTGTAAAACAGATCTTAAATTAAGAAAATATACTTTACTTTAGTTACTTAGTTAAGGTCAAACTCAAAAACATTTATTAATTTATTTTATAATAAAAAATCGGCACTAAATTATTAAATACTAGCTTCCGCCCGCAGCTTTGCCTGCGTGGTTGTCAATAAAAAGTAGCCTGCATGTTAATCCAAGCAATAAGCTACATGTGTGCAAAATTTCATCAAAATCGTCTTGGTAAGTAGTTATTGCGTGAAAGAGTAACAAACATTCATACATCCATACTCACAAACTTTCGCATTTATTATATTAGTAAGTATGGATCGTCCAAAAAATATTTTTTTGAAAAGTCAAGTTACTAAGTTTCTATCACTTTCGCACCGACTAACTTAAACAGACTAACTTAAACAGACTAACTGAAAACCGGACAACTATTTTGTTCCTAAACCACCAACTATTTTGGTTGTTCCGTGAAGATATAATTTATTACAATTTATAATTAAAAAAAATTATTACGTTTACATCAAACCTGGTATTTATAAGTATTTACGTTAACAGATTTTCCGAAATCCATTGTCACAGAATAAGGCAATTGGCATCGCGCCAAATTCAGTTAAAAACTCTTGGCCAGATTCAAGAGTGGCCGTTTTCTCGGCTCATTGACCAAAATGGTGGTCCCGCATCAATGAAGAAACTTTCTATACTGTTACCCACTAGCTTTATTTTAAACTAAAGTTTTTAACTTCGTAATAATAGCCTAAGACCCAGTGGCCACCTGACTTACGTCATTTTATAAAAGCAGAAAGTCTGAAGCCGACAATCTAAATTTAACTAACCAACCAGTATACATGGCCGCACAATTATTGCCAAGGAGGTGTATTTTCTACCATATAATAATATAACGTATTGACAAAATTGAGTAAAAATGCTTTTTTTAATTGCATAGGGTGCAAAAAGATTTAGTCATATAATATTTTTTTAAGCACAATAAACTAAAATACACTGGTGACTCCGACTTGATCGGAATGCAGCGACAGACCTGGTTTATTTCTGCCGGCTGGTATCAACATAATCTTTCAAATACTATAGCCTGACATGATCGCTGTCCATCCATGACCGCGTAGACACAACCTGATGATAGTGGTTAAAATTGATTAAGCTGTAAGATTAGTGAATAAATAAATTAAATTAAAATAAAATTTAAAAAAAACTAAAAAAAACACGCTTTAAAGTACTTCTAACTAAAATTCAGCAACAGCTTATATTAGGAATTATTATTCACTTTTTAGTTAGAAGTACTTTAAAAGCGTGTTTTTTAGTTTTTTTAAACTATTATTTATTTTCTACTTTTTAGTTTGGTTTATTTATAAGAACGTTTTTTTTTTATTTAATTTAATTTTTTTTTCATCGAATTTTTGCATTGTCATCGATCTTTGACAGGTGTGCAAAATTTGAATGAAATCTGTCCGATTAAAGTGGGTCAAAATCGAGTCTAAAGGAGTCGGTTACATACATACATACATACATACATACAAAAGTACATACAGGGCCCCAAGTCTACTATTTTTAAGAGATTGGTCATTCCGACACAACACAATTACAATTCAATTACAATTGTGCCAAAAGGTCGTAATCTACTAAAATGACATTGGTCTCCAATTGTCTTTCAATAATGTATTGCGTTGGAATCGTGATAGGAAAGCGTTCGGTATTGCCATTTATACAAAACGAGTTAGACGTAGTGAAAAAATCATTGACGCACCATTGTAAAAATTGGTTTTAGCAGACTACCAAAACTGTCAATATTAACAATTTTGCTGTCAGTGATCGACGATTTTGACATAATTTAATTAGTAGACTTGGAGCCCAGGTGAAGCTAATATAAGCGTGTTAAAAAATATATCATTCATTGTTTTAATAAGTAGTGGCCATAAGGTGGTCTACGTCTAACGTCCGTTTACTACATAAGTCAAAACGAACTACAGTTAGTATGAAGGTGTGCATTCCAAAGCGTGTTCTAGCTATCACCTCCGAACTTCTTCCAAAATCTTAATCATGACCAAAACGGGAACTATTTAGAAGTTTCCCTGTATATTTAACAGCATTAGAGTAGTATTCAGTAGTGTATTGTATTCTAGAAGTAGCATCACAGAAATAACAGTAACTTTGAATTCGCTAACTTTGGACGCCGGAGACTACATCTGCAAGTACTAATGCTGGTATATGTAGCAATAGTGTCTACAGGGAGTGTTATGCTACATTGTAGCATACGCTGCTAATATACTGGTGGTAGAGCATTTCTGAACAAGCTTTTGTATTGAAACAC
The DNA here is from genome assembly GCA_905147285.1 of Hypena proboscidalis. Lineage (NCBI taxonomy): Eukaryota > Metazoa > Arthropoda > Insecta > Lepidoptera > Erebidae > Hypena > Hypena proboscidalis. The sequence continues at coordinate 9,493,500 of LR990147.1, forward strand.
CACAGTCTCATCCTTAGTCTAAGTAAGTAGTGAAGAAAGACCTGGAATTACTGGCTCATATGGCATTACATAGTAGTTTTAGAATTCACGCACGAGGTACCTAGAATCTGCGCTGTGGACTGTAATATCACAGTCCACGACGAGAGTGCACGGTTGGCGTAGTGGTCGCCTCGCCGCTTTCAACTGCTCTGGTGTTGTGGGTTCGATCCCCACACGGGACAAATCTTTCCGTGTTCCGCAAAGATTTGTATTGACTCTGGGCGTGCTCTGTGTGTGTATGTAATGTATGTTTGTCAACACTCTCGCGACACAGGAGTTATTCATAATGAGGGCGTCGTTTTTTTATAATAAAATATGAAAAAATATATAAAACAATAAGGGACAACCCGATTATGGAATTATGAAAATAAGGCGGTCGAGAGTCTCCTCTTAACATATAACACATTAAGCCACATTAATATGTTAAAATGTAACAGGCTTAATAACCCTTCGTAAGCCCTCTGCGACCTGATTGTGAATTTTGCATACAATTCTGTATATTACTTAATTTCTGATTAGAATAATTCATCACGCAAAGCGAAGGCGTTTTGCGTCCCATGGACGTTAATAACATGGGTTTAATATAACTACCTCGTTAGTCTAGTGGTTTGCGTATGGATCACCGCGAGGTCTTTGGTTCGATGCCCAGGTCAGGCAAAAGTGTTGAAAAAGAGTGTGATTGCGAAATTCACAATAGCAGCACGGAGTTTTATTTGTGCGCGGTAGGTGGCAATAGGCTCACCGTCTTTCACAAGTAGGGTTGCCAGGTGAGTCGCGAAAAAATACCGGACAACCCCAAAAAGGGGAGGGGGGGTATGCTAGGTCGCAAAAAATACTTTTTTTTATACTTATATTTTGCGCGCGTGGGTGGGGGGTGGATGCAGGCAGCAAGTACGAGTGAGTGAGACGGGTATACAGTGCTGAAGTGAGAGCCCCCAAACGCACATACAGTACAGACAGCGGCGAGCGAGAAGCGCGCGCGAGTTTTGCGTTTGAGGGATTTCATATGCCTACTTTTGTAGGCGCCTGTGACCGGACATTGTTCTGTCCGGTATGACCATTTATTTTTTACCGGACAGGCCTCGAAAATAACGGACTGTACGCTTAAATTTCGGACATCTGGCAACCCTATTCACAAGGGACTTTAACATAACAGGTAAAATATGGGTGTTATACCTCTGCCACGCCCTTTTAAGTAGTAAAGGCGTGACATATGTATGTATATGTTCGGTATATATTTCTTAATTTCTGATTAGAAGCTTTCATCACGCGACTGGGGGAGGCGTCTGGCGTCCCATGGACGGTTAAGACCACGGTTTAGATGTGAATTTAATTATGGGTGCTATGCTTAGCATATTATAACATATTCGAGTCTAAATCTCAAGGTCAGTATTTTTCAATAATAGTATACCTAAATCAACAATATGTAGCAAGCGCCATGATTACAGTTGAAAAATATTTTTGAGGGTGAAGTAAACTTTAATTAGCAATTTTACCTATTGAATATTTTCTTAGAATAATAATGTAATTATAATCTACTACATTTCGCCCACGTGGTAGGTACTTACCTCAATAAAAAGTAGTCTATACTATCCTAATCCAGGCTCTTTGCTACATGTATGCAAAAGTACATCAAAATCGACCCAATTCTTCATGCGTGAAAGACTAACAAATTCACATTTTAATATTCGTTCGGATTCACTCATCCATGGTTACCTTTTTTGAAGTCCAACAATATAAAACTGCTATCACATTTTATTATTATATTTACAATTTTAACGGGCATCAACGCGATTAATTTTTATTTTCCTTTCGGTGCTTGCGACCATGTAAAAGTACAACCTTGTCGAAACCGAAAGGTAAATAAAATCAACCATTCCCGTCAAAATCATATCAATAAATATGCAACGCGAAAGTTTAAATGCTATTACATATTTTGTTATAAATTTAATAAGTAAAAAAAAAATATATACCTACCTCCCTACTATGCCTAACAGAAGAAACAAAGTAAACAAACTTGAACCAGCTTCAAACCATAAAACTTTTAAGGTGTAGTATTACTTTTTATATCCGAAGTCGAAGAACAAAGGTATCTTACTTTTTATGCGACATTTAATTTTGTAAACTGTCGCTTTGGGCTCTTTTTAATTGTCCTGATATCACTTTCATGTAATATGCAAATGTCCTAAGCGGAAACACCTTAAATTAAACCTTTCAACACCTAAAGGCTTATGGTGACAGTAACAAAGTAGAATCAGATAGTACAGTTATAAAAGCGCGAAAAAATAAGGCTTGTTTGGTTAAATATTTATAAAATAGCAAAGGAGCTTGCTGTTCTTTTACAGAGAATTAATACTAGTACTACAAATACTATCAGCATTTAAAATTATCTCTAATATTATAAACAAGTCTCAGATCTCAGGTGATTGCCTCGATGGTTAGCGCCTCTCACCGTGAGGTCTTGGGTTCGATTCCCAGGTCGGACAGTGTTATTTGTTAACTTTCTGTCAGGCAATTCACAATAGCAGCTCGGAGTTAGAATTGTGCCCGGTGGATGGCGATAGGCTCACTTTCTATCCCATGGGGTAAATGTGGGTGTTTTACTCCTCTGGGTTATATATCCGTGATGTTATGTATGTATATATTACAAACAGGGTGTAAATGACACCGTGACAAAGCCTACTAATAATTCAGGACAGGATTCTGGGAAGCTGGGTAGGTACCAAAAAAAAACACTGGTATAGTCTAAGGATATTTTTTTAAATTTTCGCAATTTTTCTGACAGATTAAAGAAAAGTTACATTACCAAGACTATTTGCGATTTCCATTCATCTTTAGGATTTTCTGATAAAAATTATCATATTTTTTAAATCTTCCGATCAAACATTTTTGCATAGAACTCCAAAATCATGTTTTTAATCACTGAAATGGGTTTTCATAAACTTCAAATACCATTGCAATTTGCTTATGGTCTCAGAATCTAACTTTTACATTTATAATATTCGTAGGATAGGATTGTATACTTTACAAACAAAACTAGTTGCGAAGTTGTAAAAAATAGTCCTTAGATTACTTCTACGTTATAAAATAAGCACGTGTACTTCAAGAAAACCGTCACTGAAAATCTTCCTTTTATAATGAACAAAGATTTTGCATAGCACCTCTCGCCTTGCCTGCCAAGAGCAGTTGTCGTGCCTTACAAACATAAAAATGTGGAATCTACTCGCGACGCCCTGTCACGATCAATTGTCAAGTCTTTTCACTTACAGAAATAATGTGCTCTGTTTATGTACTGTTGTTGGATTTGTGAAAGCTTTTGATAACGCTTACGCTAACGGTCACGTTTTAAATTGTGTTTGTCTTTCTTTGTACGGTAAAGTCTGAAAAATTTAACTATATCCTACTGCAAATATTATAGAAACTTAATTATTTGGATTAAAAACTATACCTTAACTAGTTGTAAGAAAAATGGTCTTGCAGAATAATTTTACATAATTAAATAAATAATAGTTTAAAAAAACTAAAAAACACGGAAAACCAAACTAAAAATAGAAAATAAATTTTAATAATTTTGAATTAAGAATAGTATGTAAATAAGAAAAAAAAAAAATTTCAAAAAAAGCGTGGGGTGCTTTTTAACATAATAATATTATCGAAATGATAATCCTTCTTCTCATGTCTGTCAATGAAATATTTATAACTATTGACCCATGCGCCCACGCTTTTTTATACACCTGTCAAAGACACAAACATTTGAATGAAATCTAAACGTTTAAAGTGGGTCAAAATAGCGTCCAAAGGAGTCGGTTACATACAAACATAAGTGAAGCTAATAAAATCGATTTCACCTCTAGCTATTATTTGATTAGTTATATTTGACCTTCACAAAGTTATACTTAAATATCTCCTCTTTAATAGACTATCAACAAGAAAATCGATGATAACAATATTCACGCTGTCAGCTAATATAACAAGAGTCAAACTAAATCTTTGAGACATAGTTTCACAGTAAATGTCTGAACAATTTATATTACAGCAGAATTTCACAAGTTTACCTCCGCTGTGTCGCGTTATTAATTTTCGACGCTGAAACTCTCCGAAATAAACATTACCTTATTATTTTATAAATTTCAGGTAAAGCTTTGATACTGCGAATAATTTAAGTGTCAAATAGCTTGGGAATGCTGGCTTTGTGAGGTTGTATATTATATACCTAAGGTTGTTCTTTCCAAGCCTTTGGGTAGGCAAATTAATAATGTACTTACCTACCTGGGTGTTAGCTAGTATTATAAGAGCAGTTTTTGCTATAACTATTACTATTGCGTTTAATATTGTCAATAGTACAAAATATTCTATATTTTTATAAGCCGAGATCAACATTCCAGATTCAAATTCAGAGACCATTTCTTCTAATTTCTATCAAAATCAATTTTAAAATAGGAATCAAGGGTTTATTTGCTTTTTGCAACTATCAATTTGACAATCAAATCAAAATGACACTGAGAAGTCTTATGAACACGATTCATGTCGTGGTCTTTTAAAAAGATAACTTTAATATTTTCACTCTAAGTGCTTTATTTTCCATTTTTTCATGAATGTAGATATGTCTGTCTCATAAATTAAATTGGGCGAAAGGAATCCCTCCTGTCGCCCAATTTAATTTTTTTGTCACGACAAATATAATTTATGGAACGAACTAGGACCTGCTTATTTATTTAAGAACTTGTCAACAGACAGACAGATATTTATGAAAAATTGGAAATAAGGCACTAAGAATGAGAATACTAACGCTAGCTAAGTTATATATTTTGTATCTTAGTTGTGTAACATTTAATTTTAATAAGAATTTGTTAATGTGTATCATAATTTGATGTAATGACAATGTTGTGTATTTTTATGTAATCTTAATATTTACACGCCTAATATGGCAGAATATGCTGTAAAAATACCTTTAACACCTGTAAACCGTGTGTGTACTGGTGGTAGAGCTCTTGTGAATGAGCTCGAGGGCGGCAGCACCACCGTCTCACCTTTCACCTGCCGCCAAATAGTAGTGCTTCCATTACTGTGTTCCAGTTTGGTGGTGAGATCAGGCCCTGAAATTACTAGCACATGAGGCATAACACCGTAGTCCTCAGCTGCAGCGACGCATCTATAATCTGCTTTTGTGGATAGTTGATGTCCATGGGCTGTACTCCACTCAACTTACCATCAGGTGGACTACACGTTCGTTCCCTGTGGGCGTAGTATTAAAATAAAAAAAACCACCATATTCTGGTAAAAAAATCTTATTCTTTTCTATATTTTTATAAGAACGCGACATGAATCGTATCCATAATATATGACAGTTCAGAGTCAGGCTGATTAGTAAGGTGAATCATTGTCCCAATTGACAGTTGCCAAAACAAAGAAACCCTTGATTCCAATTTTGAATTTAATTTTGATTGATATGAAGAAATAGTCCCTAAATTAGAAACTGGTTAGTTGATACCTACATATAATTATTTATTTTTTGTACCATTGACAATATTAAACACGATTTATAATAATAGTAACAGGAAAAAAATACTCTTATAATCTATGTCAATGTAAATTATATTTGACGTAACACAAAAAATTTATTGGGCGAAAGGAGGGTTTAATAAATGAAAAAAAAATCTATGTCATTTCGTTTATTCCAATATCGACCTTGAATTCTTACATGTCTATACGTAACAAAGTTTCAAGCTAGCCTATTTATAATATGACAATCTTCAGTCGCACGCGTCTAGTACTTATCAATCGCCATTACTCCGATAATTAGGTACACATACTCATTACTTAAATCATACTTAAACTCATATCATACATTCGCTTAAAATTATTGTGTGGGCACTGTAGAATACGTCTAAATAACCGCCAAGGAAGACTGGCGACATCTGATTGGTTCTTACAAATATTTGAATGGACCAATCAGAGGTAACCATTCCAAATAAAGTGCAGCAAGATTCTATGAACCAGTGGAGATGTCAAATTTTGTATGGAAAGGTCAAATTTTCTATAATAAAATTGACAATGACACCGGTAAAGACAAGTTTGTCGCACTATGCAGTCGTTTAGATTTATTAGTCTGTGAATCATAGATTATACAATAACATCAGAAGTTTTATGGCGTTTAGTTCTAAGACGCGGCTAAATAATGGGTTCTTTTAAATAATTGTTCTAATAGTATAAACCCATGCGGTCACTCACGTATTAGACAATACTTAGATGGTCAATAAAAAAAATTACGAGTCATTACCGCGAGTGACACGCTAGAAAAAAATCATTGATACTACAAATACGAATAAATTGAAGAAAATATAAACGTTCATACGGAACAAAAGGCACTTAAACGCTTAATTGTAATTAAAATTAAAGTTTCATCACTGATAAATCGACGGTATCCAGTTATAATTAAAATTCAAGTTCCATGACCTTTTGTCAATAAATAAGAAATCTTTCTCTCTTCACTTACGAGCATTTTTATTCTAATGTTATATTTATTTATGGCAGTGTTTTATTTGTGGGTGACCATTTTTGATGCGGTTCTATCATGAAAAATGTCCACCAACAATGCCTAAGTACAAGTAATTGATCAATAACATTATAATTATAACGTTATATATTGGAATGTAATCAAAGTTACTTTATACATCAATTCTTAACTATAGTTATATAATAGATACCTATTAGGTACACTTTGCATGCCACGTCGGCGAAATTAAGAGCCTGTACATAATACCTGTGTACACGCAAATGAACTTCTTTATGCATCAAAATATTATAAAAAATAAACTTAAATAAAAATAATAAACATTAATATTTCACAGGCTTTTTTCCTCACAAATCAAAAGTAAAATTACAGTTTCATTATTGTTATATAATATATAATAATATAAATTATAATTATACATTATAATTTATATTATTTATAAATTAAGTAACAAGATGATTGGTCGGGTATCAAAATTATAAAAAATAACCTACTTATACTAATCACAAAACAACACATAATTAACAAAAATAAGTATGACAACGAAAAGTATACGAAAGGGTGGTTTTGAAAATAAAATAAATGGCAAATATTAGAATAATATTGTACGAGTAATCCAATACTGAATGTATATAATATACTAATAATATAACCTTTCAGGACTAGTTTGAATTTTTATTGGTCCGAAATAAAAATATTGAATATATATTTATATATTTATTTATAATATATTCTACGGTTATTTATTTAGGCGTATGTCACACAGAGAACATGTCCAAACAACGGTCAGATTACAGGATAAATTTTAATATTACAATTCGTTGATATGCATAATGATAAGACACCTTGTATATTCACCTAATATTAACCATATAAAAGTTAATTTACTGAATATTTAAGTTCACACTCAATCTTAATCACTGTACATATTTACACTTATATATATTGTATTTCGTTTAAGACTTGCCTATATTTATTTAAAATTAACAGTTTACGTACATTAAACCGGTATTTTCCGGTTTTTACTACACCTACATCGATCGAGCGCAATGGTGCGCTCTCATTGGCTAAACGTCAAGTGCATTTATCAACGTCAATCGCTGTTAGAGTAGTAACACCCGAAAAGAGGAGTTCTGTGACATAACAATATGGATTTGATAACAATTTTAACAATTTATACTATTATACATAGTTATTAGTTCCAATTTAGGCCATGTTTATTGAGAACTATGATGAACTGCTAATAATTTCCCATTGGAGTCCGAACCAGGCCGGTTTATGTACGTAAATCGTAACACTTAACAGTTTAAAAGACGCTTATAAAAAACAATCGATACAAAAGTTTAATACATATCATGTATTTAATAGTTGCAACATTGGAACCACGTGACGAAATCAGAATACAATTGTAGCTACATTACAAAACAAAATGTCAAAAATTAACAAAAATACAAATTAAAAAATATCAAATGTCAGTTTTTATTAGTCCGTACAAATGAGATTTTATTATAAATAATATGACTTATAAATATAATTCACCCACAAAATGGCACTTCTCTAAAACTCTCAATTATAAGGTAGGAACCATCCTTGGAGTCTTCCCCTATTAAAAAAATAAGACAAATAATAAAGCGAACTGCTACTGTTTTTATTTTCAACTTGACGGGAACTTTGACCTTGACCTCTTGGGTCAAGATCATTTTTTAAAGGTTTTTTTTTCAAAAGTAAAGACGAATATAAGATGCAAACGTCCCGTACCACTGACTAAGCTAAGGCCGTTATTGTATTACAAAACTAAACGATTAATACGTATAAAAGTCTTACATACAAATGTTGTTACTCAAAGTCGTGTCCTAAAGTTTTTATATATAAAAATTACATACAAGAAATTATTTAGGCGTATCTACAACGATGCCTAACGTACATATCAGTCATTTTCTTAAAACGCTTTAACATTTTTATGTGATTTATAGAATTAATGCATTGCCTTAAAATCGCTTTACAAGAAACACTCCCATTTCAAAAGATCAGTTTCACCTTATACATTACATCAGTTTTTTCATCCCACTTATTTAGCAACTAGCAACACTGTCGCCAGTTTAAAAAAATGTACTTGGAAGATACAAAAAAAATGTGAAAAATTCAGATGCCACTAATTACAATTCGAGCTGTCTTGAATCTGGATAAAATACTTTAAAAGCATAATTAATAAGCCGTCAAATTTTGTATAAAAAATGTAAAATTTTCTATAAAAAAATTTCGAGGCCGCGCCAAATAAATTTGCTGCACTATTGCCGATTTAGTTATTTTTATATAATATATCTAGCTGCCATATAACATCAACATTTTGAAAATACAAAGTACGTAACGAGTTAAAAAAGTTAGTTAAACTGTGATATTCAAAAACACATAATTGCCATATCATTGTCATCTATAATAAATGTGTGAAATACATTGTTACAACTGACAAAATATACGTGCGTGTCCTCGGAATATAGATTTTATATTGCAGTGCGGTATTGCGATATCTATTTAAATTTTATGTAAGAAACTTACTATCGCAGCATTAAATAAGCTTTGTTGCAATATTGCACTGCGACAAATTCCTTCTTCATTTTTTACCGCACAAATATCATGTCAGTCGCAAAGCAATTTTGACCGTGAAATCATAAATCTAGATTGTAAAATTTGATACACAAAATCGAAGTATCACAGAAAATGGGATATTCGCGGTGGGGTTCACTGTCACTGAATAAGGCATTTGAAGCTTGGTCTCATCACATCACCTGAGGCCTAGGCCTGATTTTTTATAGTCTAGGTGGCTACACGAGCCATGCGTGGCGCTAGCACCAAGATTCCTCGTGAGGCCTGTCGTCATCCGAGTCGCCGTACATGTCGGCTAGCTTGCGGAAGCGAGGACCGAATGTGGATAGGTAGTTGAATTTTAGGTCGCCGTCGTCAGTACCTAGGAGGAAATAAAATGAAATAAAAATAATGTAATCAAAAAATATGCAATTTTTTTTTTTATAATTAGCTTGTCATTTTAAAGACTTTTTTTTAAGTGCTTAAAAAAACTGTTATTTTTTTTATTTATGAGGTTAATTGACACATTGTCATGTAGTTTTTCAATAAAAATTTGCAAATTTGTTTTCTTTTTTTCAGTTCGTGTCTTTATAAAGACTTTTTTTAAATGAAAAAATTTAAAATATTGCATTTATGAAATTAATTGAGACATGTAGTTTTCAATGAAATAAGAAAAAAAGATAAAGGACTTCATATTACAGTTCCCATATTTTTCTAATCTGATAATACTCACAGCTAGCTAACGAAGACAGCGATCCACTAGTATTGCCATCTCCTTCGTACGCGTAATGACGGACATCGTCGTACGGTGTAATGTCCGGATCTCTGTCCAACACGGATTTCTTGTCGTCTAGGAACCCGGAAATATCTGGTGCTGCGCCTACCATACCTAATTGAAAAATATACAAAATTAGTAAAATGCCATTAAAAAAAAGGGGGTGAGTGCGATATAGCGGCATTAAAGAAGATTCTAGACTTGGTAAGTGTTTATTTTTAATAGTTAAAAAAAATCCTGTAAAAGAACACGTTTTTTGATAAAATTTACCTTTAAATCTGTCAGTTTGTTCCAAAATCATGTTTTTCTTAGTTTACTTTTAATATACCTCTCGAATTAAATTGCTCTTTTACAGACCCATTAATATTTCAGTTAAATGCTATTACGAAAGTAGCTTAGAGAAAATATCATTGATTTTATTTTAGCGATTCCTACTCTAATTTTTAAACTACTTAATAAATATCTCACAACTTATACACAACGTCATCTAGTCCCAAGCTAAGCAGAGCTTGTACTATGGGTACTAGAATAACTGATACTAATACAAATATACTTTTCTTTTGTAAATACATACTTATTATACATAGAAACACCCAGACTAAGACAAACCGTCATGTTCATGTCATGATTTTTCTTAAGTGGGAATCGAACCCGCAATCGCGGCGTCGCAGGCAGGCAGACTACCCACTCCGCCATCCGTAGTGAAACTTTACGACATACTTCATTATAGATATTGTCGTCGCATCGCAAAACTAACTACTTATCGATTTTATGTCACCTTGGCGAAAGCCTTCAACGACCAAGTTCTGCTAAGTCGTAGAAAAACTTGATTAAGTTTCGTATCAAAGTAATTGCCAGTAATATTAAATATCCATTGTTTTGTGGTAAACTCTTGTAAGCTATAGCGAATAATAATAATGGTATAATTATAAATGTAATTATACCATTTATTACAAATGGTATAATAATCCAATCATTTTTTTAACATAACATACACAACGCCTTTATTACCCAAAAGGGTGTGGCAGAGGTGTACATCACCCACATTTCACCTGTTATGTTTAAGTCCCATGGGATAGGTGGTGAGCCTATCGTCATCCACCGGGCACAATTCCAACTCTGTGCTGATATTGTGAATTTCCTGACGGAAAGTTCACAAATAACACTTTGCCAGACCTGGGAATTGAACCCGAGACCTAGCGGTGAGAGGCGCATACGTTAACTACGAGACCATTAAGGCATTTTTTTTTAAATACTACGAAAATTATTTTTGGCGTTTAGTATTTTTCGTTTGGCAACCCGTTGAAAAATGCGATGAGCATATTTTTTTCATTTTTTTTTCTTTAAAAAACGACGCCCGCACTAGGAATAACTCCTGTGTCGCGGGGGTGTTCACAAACATACATTTCGCACACACAGCACACCCAGAGTCAGAACAAATCTTTGCGAATCACACAAAGATTTGTTCCATGTGGATGAAAGAGTTATAACGATTAGGAAAGAGCACCTTAAAATGTTGATCTCTCTATTTTTGTCGACATGCTTCATCAACAAATTTATTCTACCACAAATAGGTCAAATAAGATCTCAAAGTTCCCTAACCATCTCAGAAACGAACTATATCCACAATCAACAAAAACCCACCCTTGCCTTATAAATTTGTCGTCAAAGGCATCAGGCACCAACAGGAAGATTATTGCCGTCTCGCTTCTTCAATAAAGATACTCATTGACCCGACAGAGACAGGTTGAAAAATGATTCCTTTCTTATTACGATGCTGGGTACTTTATTTTTTTAGGATTAGCGCATGACAGAAATTGATATTGGATCTTTTGAGCGCCGTGAAATGTCTTGATAAATCGAAGATGTTTTTATTCTCTGCCTGTATATTTGTATTTTTTGAAAATTTAAAGTAAATAGCGAAAATCACATTATTTGACTTGTATAATCAAATGAGATAATTAAACAATTATAGATCAAAACGAATTCATAAGAAAATCATATTTTTAGCGATATATAATGACGCTACACTTTTCGTAACTATCAAAGATAAAAAAAAAAACATGAAAGTTCGTTATAAATTGATCTGCCCAGAGAACTTTGGCCAAATCATGATGATGTTTTTGTACAAACACGCTTTTCAGATCTTTTATACTGTCTATAATTACATTTGCCGGAGCACACACAGACCATATATTATATATATACCTCCTTTTTTATAAATTCAGTAGAAAAGTAACAAAAATTACTGACAAGACTCTCACCTGCCCTGCATAAACGCGTCGGTATCAGGCAGTGGTCCTCTGAACATTTACCGGAGCACATACAGTCCATAGAATATACCCCCATTTTTTTTTTAATTCGTCAGTAAAGTAACAAAAAAAAACTTACAAGACTCTCCCCTGCCCTGCATAAAGGCGTCGGTGTCAGGCAGCGGTCCATCGTACATTTGCCTCAGCACATGCAGATCATAGCCAGCATCGCCTTCGCCGCCCCCTTCGTCTTCATACGCGATGATATTTTCTCTTATGTCGTCTAGTTCCTTTTCTGCCCAGGCGTCCGCCCGCCGGCGGTGGACCACTACGGCTAGGAGGAGTACTGTGAAAAGAAAAAGGGTTATAATATTTATCATAATCATTTCGAGTAAGTACTCCCGTAAGTATAGAACGATCTGTGATTGACAAAAGTAAAAAAAAAATAAAAAAAAATATCTTATCTTTTTATACATACATATATCAGAGCAATCACAAAACTAATATACTCCTGACTACAAGCACCCGCACTAGGATTATCTCCTGTGTCTCGGGAGTGTTCACAAACATACATTTCACACACCCAGAGTCAGAACAAATCTTTGCAACACCAGCGCAGTTGACAGCGACCGCTTTCAACAACAAGTTTAACTGAAGTTCAAAGTGTCACTTTCTTAAATATTTTTTTTTTTTTTTTTAAAGCTTACTAGTAATTTGCAAATACAAATTATTAGTATTCTTGTTAACAAGAAGCCAGCTAAGCTTAATTCGCTTGTGTTAGGAGGAAGTTCACGTCCGTGGTGTAATGGCCAGGATTCGAACCAACGACCTCTCGATCGTAAGACCGATGCCTTATCCATTGCGCCACGGCCGCTTCATAGCCATAGCAATTGTACCTCTTAAATGTAAATACATAATATTTTTTACACGTCTATCAATAATAATATTTGTTATATTTATTTGTCAAAATACACTTAAGACAGAATTTCGTAACCACGCATAACTTTGAGGTGATTGACATTAAAATAAACTTTGAACCTACTTTGCTTTCAAATAAATATTGGACTTGATCACTAAGTTAAATTTATTTCACGAAAACATAAATATCATTTACATTTCAACTTACTTCTTAGTTGTTTTTGTAAATAAACAAATTTCAAAGCTATTTGCTTATTTATAATGTAAAAAAATAGATTTAGAACTGTAAAAAAAAGATAAACGTGTAGCAGGGGCTTGCACGTTCCAATTTTGGACCGAAGTGGCAATGTATTAGGTAATGGTATAATCTCACTACACCATAAAGGCATGCTTTGTTATCTTATAGACATAACGTAACATAACATAACATCACGCCTATATTACCCAGAAGAGTGTAGCAGAAGTGTACACCACCCACATTACACCTGTTATGTTTAAGTCCCATCGGATAGAGGGTGAGCCTAACCTGGCGGAAATTGCAGAAATAACACTTTGCCCGACCCGGGCATCGAACCCGAGAACTCACGGACAAACAAATGGGAGGCGCATACACTATCCACTAGACCATCAAGGCAGTTTTATTTTTTTTAAAGCTTACTAGTTCTTATTAACCCCCTCCAGCTAAGCTTAATTCGCTTGTGTTAGGAGTTCACGTCCGTGGTGTAATGACCAGGATTCGAACCCTTTCTCGATTGTAAGACCGATGCCTTATCCATTGCGGATTGGTAGACTTCACACACCCTCGAACACTTTCTAGGCACTCTCAGGCATGTAGGTTTCCTCACGATGTTTTCCTTTACTGATAGCGAGCGATAATTTATACGATAAATACACGCACATCTTCGAAAAGACGAATCTTAACGATTTATTGACAGATGTGTGTGCCGTGGGTTCGAACCCGAGACCTTTGACTTCGAAGTCCTTTGGTCTTCCACTCTATTCTTGATAGCGGAACACAAGATCCCTTTCGTAATCATTCAAGTTTCATTAACTAGAAAAGCACTTTGTGATAGCAGAGTCAGAGAATGAATGAACAAAGTAAAGAAATTAAAAAATATTCAGATCTTCAAGACATTGTTGAAAGAATTCGTATTTAATTTTATAGTTGAGGATTGTGCTTTGTAGATTCTTGCGATATAATAAATTATATCTCGGCGGATTCAATTTATGTGATTGTTTTTTATTATACAAATAATGGTTATGCTAAATAAATATTATGCGTAACTATCATTATGCTAAATGAAGGTATGCAAAGTTAATTTAAACCAAAAAAAGATAAGCGATACAATAGAGAACCATTTAGAGGGTAGAGTTGGTAGGCTGTTTTTTTTTTTGGATATGTAATATGGATTTGCCTTTAATATTTTAAAGTTTTATATGTTTTTATAGCTAATCACATTATTGCTTAAAACAAACACTATATTGCATGTGTTTCGTGCATCTTTTTGTGATCCGCAAAGCTTTATTCTGTCTCTAGGTGTACTATGTGTGTGTAAAATGTATGTTAGTAAACACCCCGCGGAACAGGTGTTATACCTAGTGCGGGAGTTGTTTTTAAATAGTAATATAAAAGTACAATTCTTACAGCTAAGTTCAATGTTTAAAGAACATAGGTATGTACTTACTGGCTAATATGACGATGCAGACGAGTATCGCCACCAGGAAGTTGGTGTCGATGCCGAAGGTGACGGCCGTGAACATGGAACGCTGGCAGCTAGGGTCCGCGTTGTGGTGCAGGGAAGGCTCACCTAAGTTGTACATCTAGGGACAAGGATAAAATGTTAAATTGGAGATTATGGCGAGGATCCTTGTGTTCTTGATCAAGCTATACTATTTCTTATTGATTATTTTTAAAGCATTTAGCTACGCTTAGCTAATTATGCTAAGAAATAGTCGAAAATTATAGGACCAGCAGGATTCGAACCTGCGGCCTCTGCACCCCAAGCTGCCGCTTTAACCACTAAGTTACGTTCACCATTGCCAAGACCAAATTTCTTAAATGTATATTACGTCATTACGTGACGTCACGTTCATGCATTTGAACCTATACCTATTGAGTTGGATACAAACATTTGTGCTGAATGTTACTTAGCCATATTGGTTTGTATCCTACTTAAGAAAGGTACAAATGGATGAGCATGACATCACGTAATTACGTAACGGCTGCCCGGTGTGCAGACAGAGGTCGCAGGTTCGAATCCTGTAAACTGTTTCTTAGTTAAAGTTGTACTATGTACAATACAAATGGACTCATGATGACCCATTTGTAAAACAGTTCGTTTGATATTGTCACATTTGAAAAACATATTAATTTAACATAGCGATCAGGAATTTAGTGCAACGAGGAATTCACAAACATTGTACCTTTTCGTTGAGAAATATATTTTTCTCTTGTTACAACTTAAAATTAATTGGTTACATAAACTTTAAATGTACATGTAAGAGAAAGAAAAAAGATAAAGAAGGCATCATAATATCAAAGATCTAGAGTGCAGTACAACGTCAAAAGTTATTTTAAATCCGCACTTTCTAATTTCAGACTACCGTTTTTAAATCGTGAAAATAAAACATAATTTATATAACAATTAAATACTTACAAAATCGTTATAGGTGAAGTTGCTGATGCACCCGACGAAGTTCACATTGGTTGGCACGTGCTTCCAGCCGAAAGTCCTGGCCAGATTCTGCAGGTCTATGCCAGAACCGCCCAGTTGTAATGGACCGTTCACTGCGGACAAAGTCAATGTTAAAGAAGAATTTAAAATAAGTCTAACCTTATTTAAATTATGAAATACGGGTGTTACTCACGTAATGTTGGTCTATTTAGTCGACCGCGGTTTGCAGCACTTATACTAAGACAGCATTTATACTAAGAAACAGTTGAAAAAGATATGGGACAGGCAGGATTTGAACCTGCGACCTACCTGAAACCATGTTGGTTTGTATCCTACTTAAGATAGAAACAAATGGATGAACGTGACGTCACGAAATGACATAACATACAGTTGAGAAATTTAGGGTACTGGCAAGAGACGACCGTAGCTGGATGACTAAAGCGACTGCCTGGTGTGCAGAAGGTCGCAGGTTCAAATCCTGCCGGTCCCATATCTTTTCAACTGTTTCTTAGTATAATTTGCTAAGCATAACTAAATGCTATAAAAATAATCAATTAGAAGTTGAAACATAGCATTTATCTTAAACTTACAACTATCAAGAAACAACATGTTATTATAGAACAGTTCCAAGAACAGCAGACTGTTCGAATTCACTGCTTAGCTTAAGCAGGTAACTTTACCTGTATTTATCTTTCGACAGTTGAGTCTCGCTTAAAATAAACTTAAAAGCGACGAAATAGTAGTTTCTCTGTATCCAGAATACGAGAACAAATGTAAACAATTCACCTATTGTAAAGTTGTAAATACTTTGCTAACTTAAATGTTACTTAGTTTGACTTTAAGGGTGGACTCACGAGCACCGTGTTTTCATACTAACGTACTTAATATAGGTTTACCTTAAGTATTATTAAGATTTTATCTATTTTTACTTTTTTGGTGTCTAACTTACAATCTTCTTAAAAGGGAACAATTGCTTGGCTGTTTTACATACAAAAGTTATATGGGTCTAACTTTAGTGTTATTAAGTTTTTATCTATTTTTTTAAACAAATCATAACTTAAACACTGAAATGCATGTTTGTTCGTGGCCATTTAGTCAAAATTGTTATAATCATTAATCGAGTTACATACAAACTGACAAAATTAAGATAAGCATTTTAGTGTTTTAGAAATGATTTGTCTATACAAATAGATAAAAACTTAATAATATTAAAGTTGAACCCATATAACTTTTGTATAGAAAACAGCCAAGCAATTGTTCCCTTTTAAGAAGATTGTAAGTTAGACGTCAAAAATTAATAAAGTAATAATGTAAATTAAATTAAATTTGCAACTTGAGATTTAATTATTCAAATAGTTGATTTGATTAAACCGATGTAGTTTTATTAAATAGGCTTATCTAAATGACTCAAACGAAATGTAATAATTATGTAAATCAAATCTCAAAGTCAATGCCTTAAAATAATATTTTGCAAATTAAAACGGTAGCCACAAGTCAGAAGTTGATCTTGCTAAGAATACAACCCCTGGCTTGTGGAGGCCATTTGAAAATCCTGCTTGATAAGGCCATTTGATAAGAATACTGAGTACAAGCCTCTTCTCATGGTTAGACAAATAAGACCTTATCTACCACGCTGGTACTACACCATTCAGCTTTTCGGTTAAGCACTTATATATATATTTATATATTTTCTGAAGATGTCCCCTTAAATAAGTTGGTTTTACTCACCATTCAATATTTCCCTAGGTCCAGTAGGAGCAGCCAGACTCATGCAGGTCGACAACTTGCACCTATCTACGAACATCTCGATAGAACTTCTCATGAGCACGATCTCGATCAGGTGAGGTTTGCCGTCGGCTACGTGGACCACACTGTTGTTCAGTCGCGTGGTCCCAGAGCCGTAGTTCACTAGAAGTACTGGGAATCCATCTACTAGTTCCAGGGACATGAAATCTGTGAACAAAGAGGGTGATTAGCTTTTTAAAACATCTTTAGATAGGCGCAGATTAATCAGTGCAAGTCCTAGTTACTACCCGTTTGCTTCAAGATGGCTTAATTTTTCCAACCCAGTTCTCCGTACCTAACCTCTTATGTGTTTTAACATGTCAAATAAAATTACACAGTCAGAACAGTCAAAAGGAGTTTGGAAGAGATGAGGTATACAGAAGCGGTACGGTAAATATGACCGAAGCGAACGGGTTAACCGGTACAAGTTTCGAAAGGCAATTCTAATGCTGCCTTGGTTTACCGCGATTAAAAAGATATAGATGCCAAGATAATATAAAAAAAGCCTTAAAAACTTTTATCGTTTAATTGGGACTTTACACTTAAGCCTATACCTACTATAAATTTCAGCATGACATTGTATTTGAAATCATGAGCATAAGTGCCTTAAGAACTGAACTAATATTGAAAATTGGTTTGTAGAGCGTTTCAATCCACAGGATAGATGTAGGCCACTTTCAACCTAAATGTTAAGAAAGGATTATGTTTTTCGTGTGTATCTTCTAAGTTTATTAAAGTCATTTATTAAAGACGACCAGATGGCAGAGTGGGTAGTGTACCTGCTTGCGACGCCGAGGTCGCGGGTTCGATTCCCGCTTAAGACAAATCTATGTGTGCATGAACACGGGCGTTTGTCTTAGTCTGGGTGTTTCTATGTATAATAAGTTTGTATTTAGAAAAAAAGTATATATGTATGAGTATGTTATTCTAGTACCCATAGTACAAGCTCTGCTTAGTTTGGGACTAGATGGCGTTGTGAGTTGTGATATATTTATTATTAGTTATTTATATAATTGTTCGCTCTGACCCTTAAAGTGCTCCCAATAAATGTATACCATCAAAACGCCCATGCTAAATTTAATTTAATCAATCAATAATAATTCAAAGCACACAAACACCTACAAATCGATTTAACCCTGTTTTAATGAGTTAACCAACCAGTATAATAATCCATAAACATAAAATCTGCTAATTACCGAAATAACATCGAGGATAATGAGGTTTTCTACAACAATGGCCCCAATATTAATAATATACAAACTAGTATTAGGATAGGGCTGCCAAACGCGATAAATTTTACTATTATCATTAAACTATTTGGTCAGCAATGAACGATTAAAATATCCAATATTTGATGTCGATTGCCTATATTGATATGAATGGTGTAATGTGTTTGATTTATATTTTTGGGTAGTTTTTTTTAAATATAATAGCTTTCGATTAAACCAATAGATTAATTCCTATTTGTCAAACGTTTCGTTTGAAATTGTCACTTTTGTATTGTAGCTTTAGTTTGTAACTATTTTAAATAAATTTTAAATTCGTTATCAAGCTGATTTGACTTTAAGGTTATGATATTCTCTGCAAAATTAGTAGTGAGATAATTTTGATATAACAAATAATAGCCTGATTGTAGGCTTTTTATACTGTAATCATTGGTATATCTATATATTTTAATTTTCGGAGCAAAATTCTTGCAAGTTTTCATATAAACTGACACTAGAATGAATAAGAAATGACTATATATTAATAAGGTGTTGCTACATTTCAGGTGTATCATAGGTTAGTAGAGTTCAGACTTCCCGTCAACTTATTTCATATGGGGTGCATGAAAGGAGCCTTCCCGAGTGACGTACACAACGATTCCCTACGTCCGGCGCACCCTGGGCGATTCGCGAGTTCTCCAAAGCGAATTGGCTAATCCTTTCACCACGATGGCAAGTCAAAATAAAATTTAACATAGCCATCGACACGACGAAGAAGAATAATTTCATACTTTCAAGTCGTTCATAAGGGACAACCCTTACTGAAGGTAAAAATAATTACATAACAGAATGTAGTTGGTAAGGACTACCCGAACGACGAACCTATCACGCGATGGGAGCTTTCATAAATCATAATGCTCTACGGCTGTCAGTCATTATGTGATCATTAAAAAATCATTACAGCCTGAACATTCCAGTAGGATGACTATGATTCGGATTAAATCGAAAGACTTATTTCAATAACAAGGAAAAAAACTTTCATTTTAATTTAACATAAATTTATGCATTTTGAATTAAGAAAAATATTTCAATTCAATAATATACATACAAATTTTAAAAAGCTATTTAAAAATCTTTATACAGCAACAAAATTTCCTTGGCATCGATGTCAAAGGACGACATCGTGCCCAGAAGGCTGGCAGCATTGCCACGTTCGCGTTGTATGGCAATTCATACTTATTCATCGCAAATAAAATATATATCAGCCGTAATTTAATTGAACTATGGAATCTAACACACCAGCCACTGTAATTATGTATTTGTGTAGTATAATCTAATCTTCTAATTCTATAAATCTTAACTCATAGTGCTCTTCAGGAAGGACTGGAGCGATTTTTTTTTAGTTTGTTAGTAGTTCTACTAAAAGGTTTATACTTTTTAGTATAACTAATTAGAGCCGCGAATAACAGCTACTGATCCTATTAATTTACTCATTTGCTTGTAGCTACTTGAATTACAAGTTGAATGTGATCTGGGTCCTAATTTCAGTTATTATTATTATTTATTTATAGTTACTTTAAATAGTTGCAAAAAACCACTTGGGTTGTTTACTTTCATTAATCACACAAACTGAAAAATGTATAACTTAAATATTTACAACTATACACTTAGAATTAAAAAAAAATATATATTTGGGTTGTTTGTCTGTGTTTTATATTATTATAAAAAATCTTAATCAACTTCAATAGCCATCGGGACGTGGGCTGTTGAATAGTTTTTAAATCTTTAAATATAAATTTAATCGCAGTAAGTCCAAAGCTAAAACTACCAAGTCTTCAAAAGACTAAAAACATAGTTACCCCACGAAGCCCAATAAAGCCACAGCAAAGCACAAAGACGGCCATACGTCACACTCAAGAATGCAAATGTCACATTCAGATTAGCTGTTTATGTCGCCATCACGTCATACAGCGCTCTGATTGGTCAGGCGAGCAACGGCAATTTTTTGAAGGAAATCATTAGTCAAGTAGTTAGGCCAATCTACTGTGACAAGTTCATTGTTAGTTGAAGCTTTGTCCTGTTCATGTAGGTCTGTGAACTTGTTTGAAATATACATTAAGGTTCCGATTGGGACTCGTTTTGTTGAAGGTAACGATGATTTTGTGAATAAAGTTTAAGGAGGAAGTTTATTAACAGTCAAGCTATATTGACCTCCGTGTGCCGTGACCCTTAATCGAATGTAGTGTGCCTCATGTGTTATCGGATATATGCAAAATCCAGGAATTATATACAATTCCTAGGAAATGTATGAAATGAGAATTTTAAAATTAATTTTTACACTCATTTGTTTGCATGGCTCCTCTTTCTGTACAGTTAAAAAAAACACGAAAATTGCTTTTTAACGTTTCACGAACCTCAAAATTCAACATGTTTAAAATACGCAATAAAGGTATTCTTTAACTAAAACCTTTAACACAATTAAACTTCATTAAAACTCTTAAAATACAACTCGAACATTAATTTTCATAAGTCTTAATAAAACTATTGTCAAATAAATTACGAGAACAAATCATAAAACTAACAAAGACCTCTCGACGCTTACTCAAACAAAAGTTAAATCGTCAAGTTGTAAAACATTAATGTTTTCTTTTAGTTATATTTAAGTCGAATTAGAAACAAAAAGTAAAATTAAGAAAGTTTTCAGATAATTTTGATAGGACTTTGTCCTTTTGAATTGTCCTTTTTATTGGTCTATCGAACGTTAATATTATAAAATTATTATGCCCTTACTTAGCCCTCAATTTTGTTAAGACACCATAAAAAGTTTTTACTTATTTGGCTACAAATATTGTAAAAAGTGAACTTTTAAAAATTACTATGCGTAGCTGACCAATGTATGCAACAACTACATAATGGCGATGCAACAGCCTGCTTTTCAATATTATTATTCTTTCAAAAGTAAACAAGCAAACGAGTTGACAGAATTAACCGCTTCACACTTTCGTATGTGGACAGGCTACTCCAGTAGATTGGCAATTTGGCACTCAGCGTGTTGCCTCAGCTGTGAAAATATACCAAGAAACTAATTTAAACTGCGTTATTAAAACGGGAATTCGAAATTTGAAGAGAAATTCGTAAAATTTTGGTAATTTTGGTAACAGGATTATATTTTATATATAAAGCATTTGCGGCCGTTTTCCAGGTGCCTAAAGTGTTACTAGTTCATATGATTTACTCGGCTGATTTTGAAACATGATAGGATTCGAATCACCTTTTTGGTAGTTTAAGTGATCTTTAGTAGATATATTTAAGGGGAAGGGCCATTGGTACTTGCCGAGATTGTAAAAAAATATGTCAATTTCATAATTT
The DNA here is from genome assembly GCA_905147285.1 of Hypena proboscidalis. NCBI lineage: Eukaryota > Metazoa > Arthropoda > Insecta > Lepidoptera > Erebidae > Hypena > Hypena proboscidalis. The sequence continues at coordinate 9,515,615 of LR990147.1, forward strand.
TTAATAATATTTTTATTTTTACTGCCGTTATGTTATCAGAATCACGGTTACACAAGAATCAGTTTTATTCCAAAAGGTAAACAATAAGATGATAACGTCTGCTTACATTTGAAATGGTTGTTACCCAAATAAAATAATAATTTCGCATCCTAAATGATACGAAATAAGAGGGAATTATTTAATCGTATCAGAAGGGCTTCCGAGTTGACATTTTATCATATAATTGGAGGGCGACGAAATGACGCTGTTCCGAAGGCAACGTAATTGGATTTTGATTTTAGGGACATATTTCATTTTTATGCATGAGTTTAGATGTTTAATCGTAGAGTGTATTGACTCTTAAAAAGGTCAATATTTGATGTGGAATCAAGGTTTTATTTTCATTTATAGATAAATAGGACACTAAGTTCTGGCTTCGATTTTGCTCCTAAGTAAACATTGTCATTAATGTCAACTGCCTCAATGGTCTTGTGGTTAGCGTATGCGCTTCTCACCAGGTTTTATTCCCGGGTTGGGAAAAGTGTTATTTGTGAACTTGCCGTCAGGAAATTCACAATAGCAGCACGGAGTTGGAAATATGCCCGGTGGATGGCGATAGGCTCACTACCTATCCCATGGGACCTAATCATACCAGGTAAAGTGTGGGTGTTGTACATCTCTGCCACACCCTTCTGGGTAATGTAGGCGTGATGTTAGGTTATGTCATGAATGTCACCCGGAACGTCTTATCAGTGCGTAGACAGAGAATATCCAAGTATCAGTGTATATTATTTTAAAAATTACCTACAAAGCCCAGTACGAGATTTGACAGTTAAACTAAGACACTTCAATTTGACACTAGTATTTTCTATACAAACCTATAATATACAACCCTACTATATTAAGTGCACGGTTGGCGTAGCGGTTAAAGCGGTTGCCTCGCCGTTTTCAACTAAGCTGGTGTTGTGGGTTCGATCCCCACATGGGACAAATCTTTGTGTGATTCGCAAATATTTGTTCTGACTCTGGGTGTGCTCTGTGTGTGAAATGTATGTTTGTGAACACCCCCGCGACACAGGAGTTATTCCTAGTGCGGGCGTCGTTACAAACAAAGAAAAAAAAATATATATACGAAGTCTTAGGGCAAACTACCAAAACTCGTACTAGACCGCCAGTAGGTTTTTACATCTTACCTTGCACATCAAGGAGCGGATTATACTTCAGGGGTCCCAGGTAAAAGACGAGACTGTTACTGGAGTGTGACGTCACAGTCAAGGTCACGTGACCTTCTTGGCAGGCCGGGGGTGAAGAGTACATGGCCCAACCGTCGCCGTGGAAGCCGATGGAGGTCTGCTCGCAGTGAGGACCTGAGAGGCCCTCGGGGCATTCGCATTTGTCCGCGAAGGGAGTTCCTGAGGAAATAGATGGATGTTAGACTTTGGGAGACTAGACAGTCGTACAAATTATGTGTAAATAACGTTATGCAAGTCCTATGCGAAAGCAAAACAATTCTTACCGATGTCTTAGTGAAATAATTAATGTATATGTAAACTAGTTTTAAGATTGTTAATAGGCTATCATTATCATTATCATTATAACGTTATGAAAGTAACAGAAAATGTGATATAGGTAACATGAAATTATTTTAAAGACGAAACCTATGTTAAATCAAAAAGAGTTTTATTTGACGACCAGATAGCGGAGTGGGTAGTGTACCTGTCTGCGACGCCGTGGTCGCGGGTTCGATTCCCGCTTAAGACAAATCTTTGTGTGCATGAACATGAGGGTTTGTCTTAGCCTGGGTGTTTCAATGTATAATAAGTATGTATTTACAAAAGAAAAGTAAATATGTATTAGTATCAGTTATCCTAGTACCCATAGTACAAGCTCTGCTTAGTTTGGGACTAGATGACGTTGTGTGTAAGTTGTGAGATATTTATTATTTATCTATATTTATTACACCTTAAACCCTTCTCCTAAATTCTTCTCTTAAACTTTAACATCGATCGACTTAGATTGAATAACATAATATATGGTTAGTTCAATAACACCCTGAGCTTTCTGACCGAACCTTCGAAGCTCCTGCCTTGGCCTATATTTCTAAACACCCAAAACCAGTAGCAGGTTAAATTGATGTACACAGATTTATTGACTAATGTTCCATTGGAACTGCTAAGCTGTTTTTGCTTTATAAATTATTGCACTAGTTGTTAAATTGGACTATTTTTAAATTATTTATTTATAATGAATGATAATAAATGTTAATGCTATTGTTTTTATGATCAATCCATCTATATTTATGATTTTGTATGTGCTAAAAATGTTATGACGTGTAATTAATCATTATCAATAAAAGATTATTAAAATTATGAAATACGGGTGTTACTCACGTAATGTTGGTCTATTTAGTCAGTGCAAGACTGGCTGCGACTCAGGCGCGACGTATCGCAATCTCTTGATAATGCCTAAACATATAGGCGAAACCGCGGTTGTTTAAATAGACCAACATTACGTGAGTAACACCCGTATTTCATAATTTTAATAATGTTACAAACTCACGTCAGTTTTAATAAAAATATCAATAAAAGAGTTTATCTGTTTTATCTGTTTATCAGAGAGCAAAGTAACATTAACAAAGCTATTCCCTTACCTCCATTCAGACACACTAGTGGTGGGTCCCCAACATCACATGTACATTCAGGTTCCACACTGGCCGACACACCCACAAAACTGGTGGTATTGGTGTATACGGACAGAGGCACGTTATTCTTCATCAGGACGTTGCGGCAGGAATCCTCGCATTGCTCCTTCTCTATCAGACACTCGTCGATCTTCACCATGTAGATCTTGGATTGGAGTTCTTCTTCCAACTGTGAGGAATGAGACGGACAATGTTAGATTTAATGAGTTAGTTCTTAAATAATATAATGTAAAAAAATAACACAATCTCTTGGATTCCTATAGGTAGAAGGCAGGCAGAGGGAAATAATCTAGACTTCTGTTTAGCTAGACAGTCTTTAATTTTTGCGTCTTTAATTTATTTCAGTATGGTAAATTCAAGGTCCTTTTATCGTCATGTAAGTAGCAATTCAAATTAATCGTATGATTATAAATAAACAATATCAAGCTAAAGTGACAATTGAATTTGATTTTCATATTTCAATTTAGTTACTCTTATGCTTTAATCCAAATCCAAGCCAAATATTCAGGTCCCTTCACAATGTACCTCTTGTAAGCTCCTGTAAAATGTGATACGGTCAAAATATTCAAAGAAGCGGGTCGGTAAATACAGCCAATTCGAAGTAAACGCGTCGTATTTTTTATACTACGCCCACAGCGAACGAACGTCTTCACCGCTCGTACTCCACTTACCATCGGGTGGACTACACGAGTCCACCCGATGATAAGTGGAGTACAGCCCATGGACATCAACAAACCACAAAAGCAAATTATAGATGCGTCGCTGCAGCTGAGGACTACGGTGTTATGCCTCATGTGCCAGTAATTTCAGGGCCTGATCTCACCACCAAACCGGAACGCAGTAATGGAAGCACTACTATTTGGCGGCAGGTTAAAGGTGAGACGGTGGTGCAGCCACCCTCGAGCTCATTCACAAGAGCTCTACCACTACTAACGTATGTTCAGTGAAGCTATATTTTACACGACGAATAAGCTTCAACTCAAGGCCTCTGTGGTTACCTAGGGTATCCAGGATACCCGCGTCAGGCAAAGTGTTATTTCAGTACTTCCTGTCAGGAAATTCACAAAAATAGTAGCATGGAGTTGTAATTGTGCCTGGTAGATGGCGATAGGCTCACCTCTTATCCCATGGCGCCTAAATATAATAGGTGAAGTGTGGACGTTGTACTCCTTTGCCACACCCTTCTGGGTAATATAGGCGTTATGTTATGTTAATAAGTTAAACTTTAACAATTCAATTTAATATAATTCAACACCAATTTTGTATAGAAATCTGTCTTATCTGGATTGCATTGGACTCGCAATAAGACGTTATAGTACAGCCTCTATAACAAATAAACAAACAAACCTTCTCCTGTATCCCAATGACCATGCTATCCAATTTCTCCGGAGGATAGTACGGCGATCCGTGCGCAGAGAACCGTACATCGAGAAACACCCCCTTCACTGTAGTCTTCGTAAACACAGTGAAAACATCAACATTGTCCAAAGACGTGTTGTATAGCCGGGCGAGCGTGTGATGTAGCTTCTCCTTTTTACTCGTGCCCTGTTGGAAAGAGAGAGAGAGTTAGTCGATTGGAGTAATTTGTGTGTAAATGCTATGCTACAGTTCGTCAAAATAGAGTGTTTATGTCTTGGGAAGCAAGACGGGTCACTATTTAATATTCGACGGTCCCTACGTATATAAGGACATGTTAAAAACGAGGTTTTCAGGAGGGCGTTTTTAATCCGCATCTACGACACTTATTCGTTGTAAATTATATTACTTGTTCTCTTATACGATTTTCAAAAGACGTTAAATAGGTAATATTAAAAAAATATTTATATCCAGGACTATATATATGGAAAATCTAAAGCCAATTGAGAAATAAAAAAAATTGCCATTTTTGACATGTCTTTATATACGTAGGGACCGTCGAAATATAACATGGCACATTTATTTACCAAAAGGGTAAGCTAAAAGTTTATTACACCGGCTTAGTGCCAGACCTTTTTATTATACGCAAACTCTTTTGATTGTCCAATGTTCAGTCAGTTCGCTATGCAGGGCACACTTCTACGCAAACTTGTGTGTATCCTTACTAATATTATAAATGCAAAAGTGTGTGAGTATGGATGTATGGATGTTTGTTACTCTTTCACGCCAAAACTACCGGGTCGATTTCGATGAAATTTTGCACACATGTAGCTTATAGTCTGGATTAACATATAGGATACTTTTAATTGACATACCACGCGGGCGGAGCCGCGGGCGGAAGCTAGTAACGTATAAATTAGTAACAAATATAGTAGGTAGATCATATATGCGAAAGGAAACTTTAATGGAAACATTTCATCATTTTGAGTTACAGGAATTGCAATGTTAAGTAATCTTATTTTATTTTCATTTCAGCCTTTTTTTGCACAGATGTTTTATTAATGCTTACCTACACACATTATTGTCTACCTTTACTCATTTTTACACTCAGGCACCAAATAATTTTGAACAAAGCCATCATTCTATGGTCAAAACCGTCAATCATTAGCTATGAAGAATGAGGAATATTCAGTTTACTGCTATTCCTACTGGTCATTTACATTTAGTACTGGTTATTGCCGTCGACAATAAGTGGCGGTTTTGGCTATAGATAAGTTAATTCCTTTAAATACGACGAAAATGTACCATCAGCTAAATCTTTAAGTACTCAACTGTATTCTTATAAATTTTATAGCATAAAATCCAATTTTTAATATCTTTGTAATAACCACAGCGGACCGAAAATAATTTATACAAAATTGCAAGTTCAGCAAAAGAAAATCTATCTTATTTTCTAAGATTTTTATTTTTTATAAAATTCCTTAGTCTGCTAATCGAAGCTTATAATAAGTGTCTACTCATTGTCTCAAACGGTCTATTAATTTTAATCTACATATTTTTTGACAAGATTGATGAGGCAAGACTTTTTTTGCAGACAAACGACTTTTAGAGGTCATAGATTTGTCGTTGAAGGACAAAGGTTAAGAGTAGTGAAAATGTTTGATATAATTCATTTAAACGTAATATCACTCAATTGTTGTAATATTTTAAATTAAAAAAAAAATATAAGTTTATTCGTGTTCATATCAGTCTGTTACGCTTTCTCGACAAAACCACTGAAAGTAAACGATTTCGAGATAGATTTTGTCGCGATATTGTCATATTTTTGCAAAAGAACCCATGACAAAAACGCGACAAGATCCATCTCGTGTTCGTATGCTATCCCGGCTGAAAGAACATAGGTTACGTACGGTACGTTCTTAGCGAGATATAATATCGATAAATTCGGTACTTAGCTTCCAATAACAACAGTGAATGATTTTATTGAAATCCAATTGCTTTGATAAGCTACCGTAACTAAATTTTTTAAATTTAATTGGATTTTGCCTATTTCATAGAATCCATAAAATTACATTTAGCTGCATTTCAATGAACATTTATTGTTATTTCCGTAACGATCGAATTTGCTTTGGTAACCCTATTAATAAATTAAAAATATTAGTTCAATCAGGTCATTTGTTTCGTCGAGAGGATTGAATTGAAATGGTAAGATTCACTTGCATCCATAATTATAGGTATAATGTATAGCTTCCCTACTTATACTAAGAAACAGTTGAAAAAGATATGGGACCGGCAGGATTTGAACCTGCGACCTTACTGCACACCGGGCAGCCGCTTTAGCCATCCAGCTACTGTCGCCTCTTACCAGAATACTAAATTTCTCAACTGTATGATACGTCATTTCGTAACGTCACGTTTATCCATTTGTTCCTATCTTAAGTAGGATACAAAGCATAGCTAAATTACAAGCATAGCTAAATGCTATAAAAATAATCAATTAGAAGTTACCTACTTATGTCTAAAACTATTTCGATACTAATTTTCATTTAGATCTGTTTAGTGGTTGAGCGGTGAAGACGTTACAGACACACAGAGTTACTTTCGAACTTATAAAATAAGTAAGGATGGATGGTTGTTGTTGACCCAACTAAAGTCTATAAAAAGGATTACCTTAATAATGGATTGTATAATGATTAATTTGGAGAATAACAATTGAAGACATGAGTGGATGAAGTGGATATGATACAATTTGTAAATATGGAGATAATGGGCACCAAAGTTTTGTTATTATAATTTTATGTTGGTACATATCCATTTCATTACTTGTTATTACTAAAACTAAGCTTCAACTGCGTTGTTTTGAAGTTTAATATGGTTTGTAGGCACATAACACCTTCATTCAGCGTATAAAACTGTTTAAAAAATGTCACATAACTATTGTCGTACGGAAAATCGTTCGTCTATAAAGCCATCCGAACTTGGTTTAAGTGGTCGAGTATTTAGTGCTCAAGTCCTGTTGACGCGCGGCCTTGGCCTGAATTACGTGGACGAGGACTTCCTTTAGGATTGGACTTAGTTAACGAGCTGGGTTGGCTAGTTGAGTACCAATTGACCAACATGGTTTAACACTGTCATCGTAATTTCAGCAACAAAATTTAATAAATAAAAATTTTGTGACTCAGTGTTCGTGAAAGAACTTCCCCACAAAGAGTTTTACCGCTGTTTTGAAATTGTTCATGTAAATTTTGGGCTGAGAATAGATCGTAGTATGTTTTTATTGAAATACGCGAGCAGAGCCGCGAATGCTAGCTAGTGATAAGATAAGTGTTGGGTGTAAGGACTTTCCTAATACAATGCACCTGTATTTTTTGGTTTTTTACGAGCTACAGTTAACCTTACTATTAAGTGGACTACCAGTCAGTTTGATACATAAATGTCATATAAAAACAATCTTCTAAAAAACCGGCAATGCAAGCATCTTTAACATTTCATGTATACAGCAAAGTTTACATACAAGTCTTCTGTACAAGAAAAACGTATAAAAATAGTTGGAAGCTCGACTAAAATACACTTGCCCGTTGCATGTCCAATACGTTGTGTGAGTGCCACTCCTTTAAGCTTCACTTGCCGCTATACAAACAACTAACACTTGAGGAAAATAGCTGTTTTGCTGACGCTACGTAATTGAATTTGTTGTTTTTTAGTTTTATTTTGTTATGTGTGAATTAAACTGGATTTTTGAGTCAAGACCGGTACTGTTTTGAAAATGATTTATTTATCCTAAAATGTAATAAAATAGGTTTGTGAGGATTGATTATTTTGCATTAGGCACGTTGAAAAAACACTTTATTTTATAATAATCTACCATATAAGCCAATACAACATTTCATTCAACTCTATTCAGTGGTTTAGGTGTGTTAGGGCCAGTTTCAGAGGTTCCGGATAAATTTTATCCGAGCAATAAAATATAGTCTGACGGAATTTAAAAGTGAAACAAGTTAAACTTAAAAAAAAGTCAGCTGTCATTTTTAGTTGTATGTTATATGCTTATCATACCAATAAGTTTTTCTCACACCTGTGAAATTACGGCTAACAGAGTTACTTTTAGCATCGGCGTCTCGGCGATAGTCGACCAGTATCGTAATTTTTCATTCATAAAACAATATTTAAAAAGTTCGTAAAAATGTGCATACAATTTAACACGGTTGAAACGGGTGTGACGTATGACATAAACAAGACAAATTTAATTGAATTAAGAACTTGGTAATTCCAACGACCGCAATTATAATTTTGTTTTCCAAACGTCAACTTTTATTAGGACAAAATGAATGTACCGGCACAGATAAGTTTGTTCTGGTAATGTAATAAAACGTTACACGCCGGTTAAAAATTAATATTATTATCTTTAAGAAACTGTTTTGGCTGTTTTCGTTGAAACAGTTCGGTCACAGCATTGAAATCGCGCGTTTTAGCGACTAAAAGTATCATGTCTGCTATGGCCTTGATATGATAACTTACATCAGCCTCAGGAACAATAAACTCCTCAGCAGTGATGTTCACGAACCGGATCGAACCAGATTTGTCCACCGCTTCTTCAGGAATCTCCTTGATGGTCACGTTGACGGTTGCCTCCACCCAGTGGAAAGGTACTATTGGTTCGTTCTCTTCGGTTACCTAGGATACAAACAAAATAAAACATAATTTAGTATTATTATTGCCACCCCTGTACTACCCCGAAGTATATAAACTCCACATTCTATGCCGCCGGCTGATCCTGCTGCTATCTGCTAGGCACAATACCAGAATCCGTTTGATACAGATAATTTCCTGACAGAATACTATTGCCCGACCTGGGCATCGAACCCGAGACTTATCGATCAGTAGTTGTATGTGCTAACTACTACACAAACGAGACAGTCTCACAAAGTAAGTAAGATAAATCTAGATGATAGACATAGTTAGCATGAGTAGGGACTTACTAAGCTCGTTCCCAGTAATTGTCAGTAGGGCTGTATTTTGTTATAGGAGTGAATACGTACCTACTACCAGTCATACCCAACAGATGTATTATCTAGCTTGGTAGATATATAGCAAGCTAGATACCAGTCAGGCTCAGCGGGGACAGATACCTAAGTTTAATAAGTGTATACTCACATTAAACCTCAACAAATAAGTTCCATTAGGCGTTCCCTCCTTCATGGTGATCATTCCGGTGTTGCTATGGATGTCGAAGTACGGACTCCTCTGTTCGTACGAGGGTAGCCACATGAATCGCTTGTCAGCTAGGTCCCAGTCATCAGGGTCGTCGACGTACACGCGGCCGATTTCTGTGTCCGGAGCTTCGCCCTAAGAGAAAAAATCGAATTAGTCTATTTTACATGAGATCACTATGTTCAGGATTGGGTAAGTCTATCGCCATCTTCCGGACTTAACTTCAGATCCTGTGCTGCTTAACACCAATGTTTTTACTTGGCATAATTTTAGTGAAGACTGCAAGTAAATAGGGGAAACCTTTGTCCAACAGTGGCATACCAAGAGATTAATAAGAAAAATACTTTCAGTAAAATTACATTTACATTATGAGACCAGACTTGAGTTGGCCATTTCAGCATACTGTACTAAAACTACATACTGTATAAAACAAAATAATACGAAGATGAGTTCAAAGTCCGTTTCTATTCTAAATTACTTCTTTAGACATAATAACGTCATACAACTTAATCAAGACAATAAGGTTTAGCAAATAAATAAGACCAACAATAAAGAAGATAATTAAAGTAGACAACACATTTTGAAGAAAACAACTGAAACAAACAATAGAAATTTTGATTCCATCAAAAAGATAACTTAAGTTTTCATATGACAAAAGAATAAGATCTACACATCTAAAAAACTAGCTCGAACCGAATTTTTGTATACCTTTGAATTACGCAACTAAACTTTGGACGCAACTAAACTAAACTTTTGCTTTGGAAAAAAATCTGTCACTTTGATCTAGCTGAAATTAAAGGCTTACGTACTGTAGCGTCATCACACTTATAACATTTTCTCTGACGTACCCACTACAAACGAAACAGGATGAATGTCCTAACCACACTTCACTGCACAACCTCAAAAACATCAGGCTCTATCAATTATTTGATGCCATTGTGTTTTCGGGTTAATCAAATTAATAAATTCATAAATTTTACCGGTTATTATTCTCCTCATACGAGCATTTATTTAATACAATTAATTAATAAACCAATTGATTTTAAAGAGAATCAAATATGTAATATCCGATACCCTCTAAGAATTAATAATAATGTTCTGAGCATTACTAAATTAAGCCAATTTTATTCGGGTCGAGTGTATTGTAAAGTAATTTCCAATTCATTTAGCAATTATTTGGGATACAGAAATATGAACGTGAATTGATAGGTGAATAATATTATTATTATGTAGCTATTTGATAAATAATAATGATTTCTCGGTTAATATACCATGATACTGGTTTAAATATTGCGAATAATAAAAGGTAGGATTACAAAAATGATTATGTTGCAGTTTTGTGGTAATATAACATTTGTGGAGGCTGAACATCGAGTTTATTTTTTAATTTTATAAAAGTTAATCATGTTCATGCCGCAAGTTTGAGAAGTCATTTTACAAGATATAAGACTTTTAAAATAAATAGCGTCTAAATTGTTGAAACTAAGGTCGAAAAATTTGACAAATTTGAAATTTTAAGATACGATAGATGCTTTGTATTTAAAAAGCAATTTTTAAAAACTGCCACAGAAAGTTCGGTTTGAATAGCGATTCAGTGGCTATGGGACGTAATAGTATACTTACAATAAATTGTCTGTGGTTAGAAACCTATTAAGATCTTTTTTTTACGTTAAAAAGTATCCTCTAAAATCTAACGCTATTCCACTAAGTCCCTAATCGTTTAAACTCACAATATCCAATCCCGTCTACGAACTCAACAAACTTCTAACCCATCAACTGTGACCGCTTAATGAAAAACCGAATTCTAATTACTGACGAATAACTTAATTTCCCAAAGTTTTAGAAACTCTGGCGACAAATCAATTATGGCGGCAATAGCTTTTCGTCCAAAGTTTCAGTGTGAGTTTTGGACACAATCCCTGGTTTAGCGTAAGCTTGTCATTAAAAGGAATAAGGAACAAAAGGAGGACCGTTCACATGGGCGAGTTACTTGACTGATCGGAGAAGTTAGTTAAGCCAGTTCTGAGTTGGGAGCTTAAGGCTTCGTCGCTTCGCTCATATGGCTAGTGGATTAGAGCATTGTTGTCTGTTGCTCATGTCCTAAGCAGTTATGTCGACATAATCGTTTTAATATCTACTGTACATATCGCCGACGATAACTATATAATACCGTATGGATAGTAAAAAGTTAGGTTAATTTACTTGTAAGCTACAGAAAGAGTTGAGAGTGAGTTGAGCTACAGAGAGAGTGGCGGTCTCCGCACATAAAAAATTACGAATGACAGACAACATCAAGAAGTGACACACGTGACAACTGACAAAGAGCGCTGAATCGCGATAGCGAAATGTTCACAGCAAGTGACTATATACATATAACACTTTCAATACGCTACCGCTGGACAGCTGTCCGCCAGGCAATAGGTACCACTGAGCCTGGTCGGAGGATCCTCCCTTTGTGGTGGAGGAACATCACACCCTGTTCCTCTACACTTTGTATTTAAAATACATTAAACAAGACGATTTCAACTATCGTATATCGTATATATTTGGACGTCCAAGGTGACGTAAAAATATAAAACCCGATGTCAAACAAAACTCTTTTGTGTTTCATGCAAACATATTTTTTATAACAGCACAGCAAAACAAGCGATCATTTTATAGCAGACACCGCAATTTACAAATTCAGTTTTCATAAAATTTATCACAGTTACAAAGCCAAATATTTTAACTCTAAAGGACCTAAACATAACAGGTAAAATGTCGGTGTTATACACCTACTGGGCAATATAGGCGTGATGTTATATTATGTAGTAAGCTTTTAGAGTTTTCCTAGCTGCTGTACTTGAATGGCCAGTAGCAGTGCAAGTAACTGTCTGCCAGTAATATCTATTCTAAACGCTCCTTACACCGTATTTGTGGTGAAATCGCCTTTTCATTAAGAGGAGGGGTTTTAGCGAATTCGGCCTCGTATGAAATAGATTGCGATGTACTGCATGGATTTTATTCTTTTGATGCTATATATTAAGCTTAAACTCCCTGTATGGACTTGTATGAAGGCTATATTTATCCCTATCAAAATTCTAGCGATCTTTTTATTGGTTTTGATAAAAAGCTACTGTACATACTGAATTATTATTTCTGAAAGGGATGTCACTCGCTGCGAAACTCATTAGTGCGAGCGAGAGGTACGATGTCATCGTTCGCAAATTCGTAATGCGCGAGGTATAGTATTTTCCTTTGCTTGACCTTGTTAAAAGTTTAAAAACTTAAAGTCAAACCTAACCATGCAAACATTTCAGGAAAAGACAAACAGCTAAACTTAAACGCATTTTGGGAACGAGGCCTTCTGACAGTGACTTTAATTTAAGATCCTATATGTATATTTTTCTGCAAATAAAAATGGATTAAGAAAAAAAATGAAAAAATAAGGCACATTAATTATAATTGAAAACCGAAATTCAAGATATCAATTAATAGTGGTCTAATCATAGCAACAGTTTCTTATATAATACAAAAATACTCACCTTAAAGTATTTTTTTTGTATAAAATTAAACAACTCTAACCGTATTTTTAACGTAAAAAGGCGATTTTTAGTGCTTAGTGCTTTATTTTAGCTCTCAGCGATGCTAGTCTAGTGCTAGACTCCGGTTTCAGTCTAAGTGTGCCCCACTTCAGTCTATCTTGAACATCTTCAGACGTATTTACTTACTTTCTTAAATATTTTTTTACTATTTTAACTTACTGTACTGAGATGGTTTTAAAGATATTTTATTTCTAGCGTTTTTCCATTTCATTTATAAACAAAGTTAAGATAAGTGTTCAAATACATGAATTAAAAGATTCTACCTCAAGGTATAGACATTATACACAAAAAAAATTACATATATATATTGCAGAAAAATAGGATATAAATCAGATTCAAACTTTGCGATCGAACTGGTACTATGTACCTATAAGTAGGTAAGCGTATATTAGCCTAAACCCCAATTTCTCAGGCGTAAGTCAAATCTTATTGGCAAGATAAGCATAATATAATGTGTTCATTTTTCAAGTGTAACTTGTGTCCTTTTCAAATTCGGTCAGGTTTTTATTATGGGTCGGATAAGAACTAACCGGGACCTCAGAAACTGGCCCTACGAATATAGAACACGGCGTCAATTTCATTTAAGTGTGTTTGCCAATAAGATTTATCTAACATCTGAAAAAATTGAGGCATCGTTGATATTTAGAGGCAGTGTTCGTCTAGCTTTAGTAAGGACTCGTTTACAGCTCTATGTACTAAGTAAACATAATCTTCTTGTAAGGCCTTGATCTTGTTTCCCAAACAAACATATACGAACACGTCTATGGACGTCTGTACTTCGCACCACACATCGACCCGCTATAACTTAGAAATCAGGGCAGGGCAGTAAAAACTGCCTTCGCAACGTAATCCCTGTTTATACCTCACGCGCCGTACTAAACCCACGTTCATTAAAGCAAAATTAACATTTTAATAGCCATATATTATTAAAACACCAACATTATCGTTAAGGGTTATTGTATCGGATTTGTACTTGATTTTCATTGAGGTGTCCTAAGCCTTTTTCGCATAGGTCGGCTTTTAATCGAACGCGTGCCGCTGATTATCAGTATTTTACGTAGATCGACTGCCATTAGAACTGTGAACAGCATACAACGGGAGCGATACGATACTCTTTGTTAGAACATTTGCGATACTTCCTGGTTTCTGATTACCTAAATACAACTAACTGTAAGTACACTTAATGCTATGATAGCAGAGTTGCCCGCGTCTTTGTCCGATTAGAATTTCTTATATTAACCACAGTTATACCAGCGTTATACGATACTGCACCGCATCCATCGCCTGTCTTTGCAAAATATGTCACTCCTGCCCCGCTCCTATTAGTCGTACCGTGATGTAATGTAGCCTATCTATAGACTTGCTTAAGGGGTAACTATTGGTTGACTGTTTTTCATTCAAAAGTCATATGGGCTTAACTTTAATATTATTAAGATTTTAGCTATTTTTATAGACAATTCATATCTAAAACACTAAAACGCTTTTTTTGGCGCAATTTTTGTTCAAAATTACTATTTTAATTTTACAGTTGGTATGTAACTCAATCAATGATGAATCTGCACGTGTGGTCTAGTTGTTTAAGCTGTCGCCTCGCCGCTCTCCCCTGCACTGGTGTTGTAGGTTCGATTCCCACATGGGACAAATCTTTGTGTGGTTCGCAAAGATTTGTTCTGAGACTGGTTGTGCTTTGTGTGTGTGAAATGTATGTTTGTGAACAGCCCGCGACACATTAGTTATTCCTAGTGCGGGAGTCGTTTTTTAAAAAAAAAATGATTAAAATAATTTTGACAAGATAGTCCCGAACAAACATGCATTTCAGTGATATGATTTGTGTATCAAAATAGATAAAAACTTCATAACATTAAAGTTGAACCCATATTGCGTTAGTATGAAAACACGGCGCTCGGGAGTCTTAACTCTGAATAATAAAAAATTAAATAAAACTCCTGTTTGTGTAAATTAGTATTCTTTGCTGTTACAAGTTCGTGTATTGAAGTAAGAGTGAGTCAGTCTAGCTCTAGTGGATTTTAAATTGAAGTATATGGTTCGTGGTTTTTGTAAGCGAAACATTAGTGCTCAAGAAAAACGAGGAGGGTCTAATTTAGAACGTGACTAGGAAGAATGGAAAACGACTAAGGCATAATTTAGCGTTTCCGTTATATTAAAATGTTTCACAGATTTCTATAATCTAAACTAAACTGAACTGAACAATTTTTTATGTATTTGAACAATATTTCAATGCCAATAATATGTAGAGATGAAAGATGTTTTATGTTCCGATGGTTATTTTTGATTTAATTCAAGAAATAGTAGAGTAAACTGTAGCCAGGCAAAACAATTTCAGGGTTTCCAAAATTGTTAATTCAAATATTTGAATAGGATTGACCAACTGATTACAAATAGGTGCATCTTGGCCTACAATTCTAAACCACAGGCAGGTGCTTGAAGTGTAGGTTTAAACCGCACAAATTCTCACCAATGTTTACGTTCAACAAATGGATGAATGGTTCCCAAAAATAATATAAATACCGCATCATCCAATGACATATTTAATTATAAATTTAAAAAACTCCGCCATCATTTTACGTAAAACGCTTGTCATGCGTCAACTCTGAACACTTATGGATAATTTTGAGTGACCGATAGAGCCGTCCATATAAAAATAATAATTCGTAAGGCCCCTTATAATATTCATTCGTGGACAGTCATAAATGTAGGATATTATCGTTTTATGACGCAAATAAAACATTTGGGTTAATATAATGAAAGGGATGGACGGTGACCGAATACGTCATGATATTTTTTGTGTTAAGTACTTTTTATTGTCGAACGTAAAATATTTAAGTGAGTTAAGGAATGGGATAGGCTGCATAGGGTGTCCACATAAGTACTGTCCGCTTGCCAGCTCCGAGGGATCGCCGGTTTTATAAAAAGGTGAACTATGCTCGTTTATCAATGTAATTATGTCGTTTATTTTTTCCTACCAGCAAACCGGACAGTTGTGTCTTGCGATTCGTTTCGATCCAAAAAATATGTTTGGTATATATATTTTAAATACAACCGATGATCTATTTTTAACCGACGAAAATAACTGAGGTGGTTCTTAAGTCGAGGTGTATTTTTTATTTTTTTATGTTAGACCACGCATAACTTTTTACTGAGAGGTCTTCATTTTGATCATTTTTTTTTTATTCGAATGAAAAAAAACTTAAAAGTAAAAAATAAATGAACATTTTAAGTCATTAATTTTTTTTTAATGTATTAACTTACTATATAAAGTTTAAAATATTAATTGTACTAATTTTGAGTCGGTGCCAAATAATAAAAAGAATACCACGTTAAGTCCTCTCCACTTGGATTATTTTTTTGTTGAAAATAATTTATTATTCATATCCTTCAAAGATATAAAAAGATAAAAAAACCTAAATAGATTTGAAACTCTGTCTTTATGTTTGTTTATATCCGAAAGCACGCTGTCCTTGTGTTTGATCTGCCACACTTTGACTACCAAACCAATGGACCGTTATTCAGAAGAATTGTTAAGATAGATAGCTTGGGGAAAGCTACTTTTTATAGACATACATAAAATTGTGGGGAGAAAACACATAACCTGAGTTTTAAACACAAATTACTCAATTTAAATTCCTAATCTAGGGTAAGTGCGGCAGTTTATCACAGACATAATTTTCTACATTAAACCTTCTAATCGGTAATAACACAGCACAATGAAAAACAGTAAAACAGTTTACTGTTCAAAGCCTTCGCCACACGCAGAGTACTTATATCTTACGGAAAAAAATAGAAAACAGTTGCATGAAATTTTAACTATTGATGAAATTACTGTCACTACATAAATATCTTCAATTTCAACGTGTCAACATCAACTATTATAATGCATGTATCAATTTATTATTCAAATAGTTTCGTAATTGTAATATTTTAAATCAAATTAAAATAGCTTTGCTATGCCTTTTTGTATATTTGTTTCGTAATGTTAATTAGGCTAAAAAGATACACTAAACGTTACGCGTTCACGGCTAAACTTCTTGTCAGATTTTGATGGATATTTGTATGAAGATATTTGGACACAGCAGAAAGGTTTGAACACAGCTGTCTTTCTCCTTATACCTAATGTCATCAAGATGGGTTAAGTGTTTGAGTCCAAAAAGTGTAAGTGACGGATAGATTGTAAAACAACACCAAGATAATTCCCGTAGTTTATTGAGGAGGCATAATAAACAGACAGAATTACTTTCGCTAAGGATTTACATAACATTTAGTCATAATTTACAATTTTAATTATACACGAGATAGCAAGCACGCCTTCTCTTTATATCTTAGCAATTTATCGGATTAGCCACATTCAGCGCTCGTGCCTGCATACTTGTAAATTCACTCAAATACTTGCTCCTTACTCTAGTGATATTACGAATACCTCGCATACGAATACGTGGTAAGTTTTATTATTCGGATAATACGAATACCGATACAATAATTCGATTTTTATACGGAGAAAAATGTGTATTCACATTTGTACCGATCAAGTAACTAATATATTTTTAACCCGTAAAAATAAATTAGACAATACGACAAAACTATTTAATCATGTGTGTAATAATTGCCAGATTTTTGCTCATTTCGTTTAAGTCAATAATACAGATTCTATTATATCTATCCCTATAAAAAATATTAATAACCAATCCATCATTCCAATCTCAGTTAAACTAATTTATTTTCTCTTTACTCTTTAAAAAAACGACGCCCGCACTAGGATTTATTCCTGTGTCGCGGGGGTGTTCACAAACATACATTTCACAAAGACAGAGCACACCTAGAGTCGGAACGATTTTTTGCGGATCACATAAAGATTTGTCCCGTGTGGGGATCGAACCCACGACACGCAGTTGAAAGCGGCGAGGCGATCGCTTTAAACACTACGTAAACCTTGCACTCGTGCAATTAAAAGAGCTCTCTAGAACGAATATATTCTTGAAATCAGGATGTCCACAAACCGTTATGCGTTTAAGGTTAGGGTCCGTGCTCTCTTATTTGACAAATTTAAGGAATCATCTCATCATTGTTAGTATTATATGTAATATGTATAAGTATATTATATATGTATGATCTGTATTTCAATGATGTATATATTGTATATTCGGTTATTTGTGTAATTATATCTATATGTATGTGTTAAGTACCTATGTGTACTTATAATTATTTTATTATTCTACTATTCTCTTAATTAAAACTTTTGCGCCTACTACCCCACTCTAAGCATCACCCAAAAGTTGACTGGTAGAGAATGCCTATGGCATTAAGTTCGCCTATGAGCGATATTGTACATTAAGTTATAATAAATAAAATATACTTTTCTTAATCGACGAATACCAATTTACGTATTTATAACATCACTAATTTTCTTCTTCCTCGCATCTTAGTGTGCTACAGTCTTAACACCGTATATTTTCATAATTCACATCGTTTTAAGTCTGCTCTGAATACAAATGATGGAATGAAATGAACCTTTTAGAATTGTTGGACAAATAAAATAGATGCTCGAGAATTTGGGAAGAAAAATGTACTACGTGATTATTGCTCACAAAGACTGTAATATCTCAGAAGTTTAGATAAAATGGAGACTGTTTGTTAGGAAATAACAAGTTTGAATTAGGGAATTGTTATTTTTATTAAAACTGACGTGAGTTTGTAACATTATTCAAATTATGAAATACGGGTGTTACTCAAGTAATGTTGGTCTATTTAGACGACCGCGGTTTCGCCTATACGTCTAGGCATTATTAAGAGAGTGCGATACGTCGCGCCTGAGTCGCAGCCAGTCTTGCACTGTTGTGCAACATTACGTGAGTGACACCCGTATTTCATAATTCGAATAGGGAATTGTTATTGTTACGTTTGATGCTTTCGTGTACTTGATACTTTTAATTATTTACTGTTGGTATAAAATTCAACATTTAGTTTCATCAGGCCTATTTTAGCCAGAAAAGTCGGCGGAAGTGAATGTACACACACTTCACCAACTGTCTCAATGGTCTAGTGGTTAGCGTATACGCCTCTTTCCGCAAGGTCTCGGGTTCTATTCCCGGGCCGGTTAAAAGCTGGGCTAGGCTCACGTCGTCCTATCTCATGATGATAAACATAACAAGGTGGGTGTTGTACACCTCTGCCACACCGTTCTGGGTATTATAGGCATGATGTTATTTTCACCAATTATGTTTAGGTCAGGAGGAGCCTATCGCCATCTATCAAGTAATTGCCTGACTTCAATAAAAATATAGCTTATGTTCGTCGAAAATAATCAAGCATTTTTTGAAATTGTGCTTGTAGTTTTTGATTAAATAGTAACAAAAAGAACGAAAGTTTCCGCTTTAATATTAAATTAGATATCATCCCATATCCTAGTCCTCATCAACATGGTAATACTACTGCTATATTCAAATAGCATGGCAATAAATCGACATTACGCAAATAATCGCTTTAAATGATTCGATATCAATTAATATTAATAAAGGCAACTGAAATCACATTGTTATTACGCGTCACTTAGTGTAGGCCGATAATTGGATTTTGTCAATAATCACTGGCAGGAACGCGGTTCAGTCATTGTATAAATTATTGTCGAATGATTTGGCCTGTTCGAAATGTATTAAAATAGTTTTGTTTTGCGACCTGATACCTCTGAAATTGATCTAGATACCTAGATATAATACTTTATGTCTTTTTAATCTGGTATCCACGAAGTATTCACTACAAAATCATTAAACGTACAATAAGGAAGACTGTTGTGACTAAAGGCATGGGGTATCATTAGGAACATTAGATTTTTACTTCTTAAAAATTTCCATAGATGGCGTTATGTATAGCAATGCAAAAATAATAAATTGTTATAAACGCTATTGTTCAACTTTTGACCAAAATATGATTTTTAAAAAATAAAGCACGTATATATAAAACGTTAAAAGCATTCTTCAATTATTTCAAAGTGATTTGAGAGAAAAAAGAAATCTATGTCTTTAACTCCTAAGTCGCCGTCTTGGATACGGCACAAAATGTAAAAGATTCATGCGGTTAGGTTATTTGTGGCTAATAGATGGCGCTTATTTCAATTTTATTTTAACATTGTATGAGTGTGTGAGTGTATATTGAGTTATAAACAAATTGGAGTTCGACGCTTTTGTCACTCAGCATGTTAAATTATTGGACATTCACTTACGATGACGCGTTTAGTTTCTGAGTCTACGATTGCCTTCCAATAGTAGTTAGATATAAAATCATCATCGAACTTTTTAAATTATATATTAAATACATGTTTTTCTAATAATGTAAGTAATCATATATATATGTATTTTATTTTTTTATAATCTAAAATAATATAGATATCAATTGTTATGTGATGTACTTCGAACAGAAACAAAACGTTTTTCTGCAATGTTTATTTACAAATAAACGGGCCGCGCGTGTTTCCTTCACTTCGGTAGAAGTTTTCGGATTGTTTGTGTGCTCTTGTGGATATTTTATGTGAGATGTTTTTCAGATCTTTTTACAATTAAATAAATAAATAATTAATATATTTATATTGACATTATGGATATCAATAGAGTAAATAACGTAACACTCAAAATGAAGAAATTAATTAATTAAAAAGAACAAACAAATGTATGAATAAAAATAATTCGGAGTGGAAAAGAATGATCGGTATCATTAAGAAAAACTATAATATAAGAAAATAATAGGATAAAGATGTGAATGAAAATAGTTATTTATGGTACAAGTGAGAAAAAGTTTATATTTCTGTTGTGAGTGCCAATTTTAAATCTTGAGCTTGCGAAGTAGTCTGAAATTGAATCACGAGCGTAGCGAGTGATTCTAATAAAGACTACTTCGCAAGCGAAAGATTTTAAGAGGTCACGAACTGGAAATTAAATTTTTCTTACGCGTGCCATACAAAACTTTTCACCTCTTCCAGTGAGAAAATATTAAGATTTAAATTAACTTGTACTCGATTGCTTAACCTGGAATAATTCCATGAAATACGACAGTAATACCAATTCAGAATGCCTTTTAGGGCCTTTTGTAAGTCGCCACTAATTAAATATGTCGTACGCTTTCAAAAACTACTCACGTGTACTTTTCACGTGATTTTTCTGGTAAAAAAGCAAACTTCTGTGTTAGCAACAAGTTGTCGCTACAAGTTGTCGCTACGCTAAAACTGAGTTGGGGACCTTTCCGATTCCAGCATAGAGGCAGCATGCTACATTTATTAGCTTTAAGTATGTATCTTGTACGTCGCTTAATAAGTATTCTAGCATTGTGTACTTCTCTCTCTGTTTTTTATTTTTTGTTGTCCTGTGCTTGTGATCGGAATAAATGCTTTCTATTCTATTCTATTCTATTCTATACTTTTGGAGTTCCACAAAGTTCTTTATCACTAGATTCACTATTTTTTTGTTAAAAAGTTCCAGTAAACAATTAAACATAAACTGATAAGAATTTATAGTTGCCCGCGATGACTGACACAGACACAGACACAGACTTTTTTTTTTAAATCGTGCGTTCGGAAATTCGTTCCGTAACATTTATTTAGAGTCTAATATTAAGTACCTGATTTTAATTAATTTAATGGTCAATCACGAATATAAAACCATTAAAATACTAAATAAGCGCGTATTTATATAATTTAAAATAATTAAAACGTATCGTATGTAATTATTTAATAAAATTGATGTCAATGTTTATTACTAACCTACATGGTGGCTGTTTGTTTTTTTCCAGCGCCTATTCATTGGAAGGATTTTGTGTTTCGAAATTTGAATCACTTTGCCTCACTAGTGAGTAAAAACGGTTTTTACTCACTGCATTCTGGCAAGCAAACGATCTTTTTCGTGCTGGTGTGGTGAAAACAATATTATGAATGCCAATGAGTATAAAGAAAAATGTTATTAATAACAAATTCGGAAAATAATTGCGATTTTATGAAGAATTTTTTTTATGAAAAACAAAGCGCACCCCTAGATACACTAGTGGGTATTTACATACATGTTTTTTGTACTGAGTGATATGACTAAAACCTCCCTTGTCTTCTTCCTTCAAAGCAATCTCAGTCTAGCTAAGAATTTCTATAATAAGATTGCTACAAAAATACGTTTTTGCGAACGAAGACAGTTGTAGGCACAATGCTAAGCAAACATGATTGCACGTTTTTATAAACAGATTTTAGATTTTTCGATCAAACTTTACCAGAAATAAATAAAGATTACTTTCTTTAGCAACTCTTTTATTGACTTAAGACGTTTAAATTGTCTTTACATTAATGTTGAAATACTTGAAATTATTATTTGAAGTAGGTACCTATAGGCAAAATAAGTAACAACGTTAATAGATATTATATCGTCCTTGGGAACAACAGAAGATTCACTCCCTAACGAAAGTCAAGTTTATGTAAAAATTATACCTACACCTCGCCTGAGGTACCCACTTGCACCACAGATAATATAATACTAGTCTTGCACGCAAAATTGAAACTTATTACAGCGCGCGAACTGTGAATGATATAAGCGCGGCGCGGCGATCTGTTATGGCTAGGGGGTGGGAAGACCGCAGCGCTCCGCCGCGCCGCGCCGCCGTGCCTTCGCCGCGCTCCGCCGTAACCGCTTAAGCGCCAGCCCAATGCAGTACTGCTTCGCGGGAGTAGCCCCGGCTATTTATACCTAACCTATGAATTGAAACATTCTTGGCATAGGTAGGCTCCAATTTGTTAGTGGTATACCTACCAAGTTTGACAGGAACTGAGAACCAGTTTAGCGCATTAGCACGGCTACGTGCATCATTCAAGCGTGCTAACAAAAGCTCTATCATATTAAAATGAATTTATTCTTGGGTGAATGATATTGTATTGTATAACCTTAAAAATGAAACAACTAACATAAGTCTAAATCAAAATCAATTGCAATAGAAAGTAATCATTATTTTAAATATGTATTAAATTACATTTTAAATCGCAAAACATTAAAAAATCGTTTGATATTTTGAATGAAGCAGTGATATAGCGTTGTAGAAGGTCAAACGTCATGGTAATGTACCTCTGATGAAGGAATACTATAATGTACATACTGACACGGACACGCACAAATGCAGATAATAATATTCTAAAACATTGACAGCTTTGGCACGCACACAGACACATTCTTACGCACTCAAGGACGACATGTTACCTTTTGCAAAAGCTAGATGGCGTTAGGGTAGCGCGGTTGAGACTACTCACAAGTACGGCCATCTATTGGCATAAAAAGTGAATTAAAGTAGCTCACAGAAATAATTTTTTTAAGGTGGCGTCAATTTTTTGTATGAGATTGGGTATCTGTACTAGTATTATATTATCTGTGCTAAAGGCCAGTTTCTGAGTTACCGGATAGATCTTATGCGAACTTAAATTATAACCGAATTATAGTGACACATGTTACACTTGAAAAAAGAACACAGCTGTCGCTTTAATTGATGTGTGTTATATGCTTTTCCTGTCAATAAGGTTTAATTATTTTTAACACCTGTGAAATTGGGGCTTGACGTTATTATCACTAAAATAAATTAGCGTACGACAATCCTTACGAAATTCTCTTAAAACGAGCTAGCAATCTATTTGATCTATTTACAATTCAACCTATTTCACAAGAACTCAATGAAGCCCATAAACAAAAGAAAAGAAAACAATGACCAAACAATTTGAAATTAGAACGACGAACGAAAAAGGTACCATCCAATACAATTTGCACAGAAGAAAAACATAAAAAAGTTTGAAGCAAAGGAAACAAAAAACAACTATGTATAATGCCAATTCATACTCACATAGTACCGCCAACTGTACAATATTTCATTGAAGTAGGCTTCCGGCTAACAGAAAACAATTTTGACGTTAAAATTCATTATAAACATACACATAATATAATATACCATAATATCAGAAATGCAACTAAATACATGTTTCATTGATTTCTTATAAGCTTACCTAAAAGGAAAAATAAAAACAAGTGTATTTGTTATTGAAAAATATACAAGTAAATAAATTTAACAAAAAGGTATAACTTGGTTTTTTTCTACTTGATTTATACCAATGTTTAGGGGATAGATAGCAAAATATCTACTCAAGGAACTACTCAAGGATTTAGGTACGAGAAAAATTGAAAAATAATTTCTTTAATTTATTATCTAAACTTCAGACATTTAGTGAAATAAATGTGGAAACAAGCAAAAACGTGCGTTAAAAAAAATCAAGGTTGAATGTCGAATTTGTTGTACTGGATGGTGAACAATAAATAAAAATAAATATCCACACATAAAAGAACAATTACTTTTACGCAAAATTAAACATAACCAGGAAACTAAAAGGCGGACGATATTAAAAGGTCTACCTGGTGGCTCAAAGCAAAAATGCGATGGTCCCCAGAGGGATCAGAAAAATCTTCGGCCTTTGTCGGTCCACTTTATTCGGAATGTAATAGGCCTTTAAATGTGTAGGTAAATATCAAAAACCTTACATTCTCATGGCTGTTTATAGCACGTAAATTTAATGGCAGCTGTCCTTTTAGGTTTTCCTTTGTATAAATATTCAACTAACCGAAATAATTTGGACATAATAAATGGACAACACAACATTGGTACCTACGAAAGGTTATAACGGAGGACAAAAAAAACAAAATCGTTTATAAATCTGGAAGCACATATCTAAACAAACAAAAACAAAAACCTAGCGACATTCAAAATTCAAATTTGAAAAAAAGAAGCGCACGTCGTCGTAATTCAAAAAAAGAAATAAATCAGTCAAACATACCTTGTAATTGTAGACGAAAATGTCACTATGACCAGGCGCCATAGGATTGTCGTTCTTGTCTCCGATGACCACATGAAGGATGGACACGCCTGTCAATCGAGGGGTGCCGGAGTCCGTGATGGCTACAGGTATTTTGTACTCTTTGCGCTGCTCTCGGTCGAATGACACGAGCGTGGACAGAATGTTGCCTGTGGAGAAAATGGAACGGTGTTACTTTTAACCTGTGTCAGGAAACGCTGTGTCAAAGTCATGATTTTTTTATTGCAGCTTGTTTTGTAGAGTAACAAACCGGCACTTATTTAATCCATCGAGTTATTGCGATATCGATTTTACTGAACTACAGCTTGAAAGAATATAGTAAAAAATATGTGACACTGTGTCGTTGTACGGCAAAAAATTACAAATCAATCAGCCTAACCCAATTCAAAAGTCTTCAAATCGTGGAGCTTTATTAAGATGTAACGTCATTATTTTGATAATGTCGTCAGCAAACTAAAATAGTTTCCAACTCTTGACATTTGGTCAAGCAGTTATTATTATCATTAAACTGAGGCATTAGTTTTTATTTTGTGTATTTTCAGCGCATGAGAGAACTGATCGATTCTACAAATCAGCACGTTATTTAGTGCTTTAAAACTAACAAAGGCGATGAACTCTCAGTTATCTAATACTCGTACAAAGCTATTTCCAAAGCGTGCTGAAATAGCGACTAAAATTAGTGCTCCAGTAAAACTACCTAATATAAATGTGCATCTAATTTATCAGGTTTCGGTTATTCAATACTATGTTTTTATAAACAAAGGAAATTAAATTCTACACATAGTCTTATGATTATGAAATCTACTCTAATACCAAATATATTGACATTAATCATAAATTAAATCTTTGTCTTTGATCTAAGGCAGTGGTTCCCAATTAGTGGTACGCGTACCCCCAGGGGTACGCGAGATTGCATCAAGGGGTACGCGCAGCAATCTATCAGCAAAAATCCTAAAAAACAATCATTCAATATTAGATTTTGCCGAGTTTTCTAAAGATAAACGTGCACATTTGCCACATTAATACCTAAAACATGTCTATTTTGATGATAATAAAAATACAATTGGTACACCTGATTTCATTTTTTTATTTTACATTCCTAATAAAGGGGTACGCAAGTTGGAGGTCTTTCTTAAAGTGGTACGTAGAAAAAACTAATTGGGAACCACTGATCTAAGGTATTCCAAAATGGCTACCAAGAGCTTCCCGCTCAATTGATTAATATAACTCTTTTTGACAGCAACACAACAACAGTAGATCAAATAGAAAATGAATTATAGCCCATTAATCTGACAACAATTTGATAACTTACTCAATATGATTAATCAAAGTAAGGGCTATATTATTCACATTAGCTGTTGCCCGTGACTTCGCTAATTCATTTCAATTTTATCCGTGTTTCTTGTCTATTCTTAAAATAACATAACAAAAAAAATCGGATCTTGAGATTATGCCTTCAACCAAACAAACAAACTATTCAGCTTTATAATATTAGTATAGATTTGGTAAACTGCGAAACCAATTAAAGTCAGCTTTTGATCGAATCCGTAGTCCTGACAACTTGGAAGTTTGTCAATTGTTTCCATGTGACAATTAAGGTACAAAAACGCATTGGGTTCCAAAAGTAACCGTTTTGTTCATATTTATTGGAAACTTTAGTATTTTCCTCCTTCGTAATTTGGTAGAAAAGTAATTATTTTCGTAATTTTATAACTGTAATTGAATACGAGTCCCGTACATACAGGGTTCAGAGAAATTTTATTATTAGTTCATGTCTGTATCTGCATTTGTATACCATAACTTGGCTAAGTAATAGCTCAAATCCAATTTATAATTTTGAAATTCTTTAAAATTCGAACGAATAAAAAATAACGTCTAATTCCACTGAAAACGGTTTATTTCATTGGAAATTCTAAAATCAAATCTTGAAAACAGTCCCAAACAAAGAGGTCGTATACAGAATTATCAACATGCCAACCAAAATGGCGGGTAGCGAAATTGAATTGGCACTTGCCAAACTAAGTTAGACTTAGGCTTGGCGCCATTTATTGCATGTTAACTACACTAATTGATCGAAACTCGATTTTGGGCGAGTCTCTGAAAATTTCTGGCAGTCGCGAATGGGGCTTTAGAATTGAATCGGAATTGCTCGGAAGACGAATCGAGAAAGTTTCCAGTACCTAGGAGCTGGAATTTGTGTCAATTGGTCTATTGTGAATGGACGGGAACATATTTTTGAGCTTGTATTCGGAATGTTTCGAATAAATCAGCTTTACAAATTCTTCAGACTGAGTTATCTACTTTCCTTTGAGCGTTTTAAGTAAGATGTCTTGCTGCGGCTTACCGCCAATAAAGCTTTGACTATCATGTTGTTTACGTTTTAGTTTCATGTTTGAGACGAGAATACTGTGAATACCTACACTAACAAATCCTTCGAGGCTTTTCTGCTGCTATTACATTTATTATTAACTAGCTGCCCCGCGCGGCTTCACCCTCGATTAAATTTTGCCCTCGAAAATATTTTAAAAGTATCCTATGTCCTTCTCTCGGTTCTAAGCTACCTCCCCACCAATTTTCAGCCAAATCGGTTCAGCCGTTCTTGAGTTATAAATGGTGTAACTAACACGACTTTCTTTTATATATATAGATGATTTCAACAAATAAGATTCTTTTGCCAAGGGTATATTTAAGTCAATAGGATACCCTGGACTTCAAACTTCACCTACCGTTTTTGTCGGACACACTGTGCAAAAAAAATAACTCGTAATACTTGCCTTGAATATGAAACTTGGTTCGTAAATCGAAGGAAGCGGACTCGTTCAGCGCAAAGGTGAAAGGTGGCCCGTTCTCTAAGGAGTCGTAGTCCTTTGCTGTTAGAATCACCACTTGACCTGGAGGTTCATTTTCGTACCAGATAACTGGTTGCGTCTGAGGAAGAGGGTACATAGATTAGTATATAATCATTACATTTATGGCTTTAAGAGTATAAGGCAATAAAACACAACACAACGTAGCATCAGGCTGGTATTTCCCAGAATGTTTTGGCAGAGGTGTAGAAAACCCAACTTTGAGCAGCTATGTTCACGCCCCATTTGATAGGGGATGAGCCTATAACCATATCTTGAACAGAATCCTAACTCTGAGCCGCCACTGATATTTTTGCCCAACTAGGGCAAAAATATCAGTGGCGGCTCACCCCGTGGTGAATCGCTTACAATACCGCTAGACTAACAGAAGTTGCCGAATGTTTCAAACATAGCTAAAAACTGCCTGATTCAAATAAATTTCTATTGAATCACATAGACAGTCAAAATTCACACCTAGATGTCCTTCAATTTGACAGGCATTTTAAAATTAATTTATATCTGATATGGAAAAAAAGCAATATATTTTCATCCAATGATCGTCCGGTATTTACAACATTTCCGCCCGGTATGCATGTATTTATGCCTAATTTTAGAAATGCTACCGATATCTTATGAACCCGGGAATATTAAATGGCCGAATAAATTTTCCTACATTACTTCTTACGTTAAGATTTTGTATTAGAAATTGCGGTGTAATATCTTTCAAGGAAGCGTAAGGTAACGTAACATGGCCTTGGGCTTTATAAGAGAAAAACGTGTAGGTGGTGTATGAGAGATTTTCACGTTTTGAGCACTGAGATATATGTTTTTTTTTTTTTAAGAATGTATGTAACGAACGGGCACGTAGAAGACCTGATGATGAGTAGTAACTACACATCTGAAGATTACCAAAACTGAACAGAATAGTGCACATTTAATTGTGGCAGGTTAAAGGTAAGGTCCTTTTTTCCTCGAGCTTTTTAACACAAGCTCAGCAACATAACTTCCAAAAATTATATACTTAAATAACATTCCGCCACACGTTATACGTTTATTCCCTTGATACAAAACCCTTATCCCAAATCTGTAAATCCGACCAATATAAAAACTTAAATGTATTCCTTTGGCCGCTCATATTATTTAAAGGTAACTTCCCTCGGCAAGCCCAGTTGTCAATTTTTTATGCAAATCTACTATTCTACTGGCTATGGGTGTTCAATTTGTTATTGGGATCCTTTGGTTGTTTCGGAAGGGTTTCTTAATTTCCATTCCGGATCCAATGGCCGCCTTGAGAGCCTTCGAACAAGCGGGGTATGAGTGGAATGGTCACGTCCCGTTAACGGCTAATGTACCGGAATCTTTTTGAATTTGGAATCGGAAGCGTGTAAAGTTTTCTTTTGTTGCCCATTTTTAGTAACGGTTTTTGATTTGAATTTAGATTATTAAATGTTTTTTTACAGCACTGGACTGTTAGCTGATTTAAAATTTCTTAAGTGATTAGTTGGTAGTAATTATTACTTATCAAATCACTATAGAAATTCAGTAAATCACATAATAAAATAAAAGTAGCACATATCTCAATTTTATTGAAGCAATTGACCATGAAATACGTATAGGAGCTTTTGTTTTTTCCGTAAACAAAGAGCAATCTGCAATTAAAATATTTCAGTGCGTTTTCTAAATCTATGATATTTATTTATTTTTTCTAAAATAACAAATTATAAACTATAAAGTAAATTTAGAGATGTGATTTACTTTTGAAAGTTTCGTTGAAGGCGTAAAAAGGGCGAAGGTGAGAATTCCAGAAACATGTAACGATTGTCACAAACATGTCTACATTGGAAAACTATTTACAATGAATAAATGATCATGTGGTAAGTGATTAAAATTTAATAATAAAAAAAACAATAAGTTTATCTCTATTCATTTAAAAAATATCCTGTATTGTTTTTGGCTATGAGTTTATCTCTATTCATTTAAAAAATATCCTGTATTGTTTTTGGCTCCCTCGCACTGCGTTCCAATTTCAAAAACCTTCAAACGTGCACGTGTATAGAAATAACCTGTCCTAAAGCTAATACCCGCGTCAAAGGGATTCCCCGTGACAGTCAGACAAACATACGTGAAATAATGTCTCAAATTTACATAATATAATGTAACCGTGTACTGATTTATAGCCTATAGGGAAAGGAGGCTGTATATACGGAAATAAAACCGAGTTGAGGTTATAATATATTTTTTTTTTTGGCGAAAATATTTTGTCTAGACGAAGTTTTAATGTAACATTACGAAAAAGACTCGATTAACCGCCTCGATGGTCTAGTGGTTAGCGTATGCTCTCACCGCGAGGTCTCGGGTTCGATTCCCGGGTCGACCAAAGTGTAATTTGTGAACATTCCGTAGGCAAATTCACAATAGCAGCACGGAGTTGAAATTATGCCCGGTGGATAGCGGTAGGCTCACCCTCTATCCCATGAGACCTAACAGGTGAAATGTGGGTGTTGTACACCTCTGCCACACACTTCTGATTAAAATAGACGTGATGTTATGTATGTTTATTAATACTTTCCATACAAGAATATATCTACGGGTTAACCGGTATTCTATTTAGACACAGCCCATATCAAGCTCTTAATCCAGCTTTGTCCTAGGTGAAAGACGAAAGCGACTCGATGCGACGCGATCCATACAAAATATACGAGGAACGCATGGAAACAGAAGTTTTTGTATGGAGTCCCGTCACGTTCAATGCTAGCCTAGGACAACGGGTCAGTATCAGTACCCAGGACACATAAATCCATTCAAAGTTATTTATTTATAAAAACAGTAATCTTAATTGATATGTAAATTGCTCTATTTACAACCACCGCAATGTTGTTGTATTTATCCATCTTTATACTCGAATTACTGAAACAATTCCATTATTCACTATGTGATCATTCATTACACTTTCATACAAAAACGCGCGACCAACGCGTATGGTACATTAAACTTTCATTACATTACGCAGATACACAAAATGTGATCAAATAAATAAATATTGAGATATTTATTTATTTTAGGACCCAACTAAGCAGAGCTACTAATACATATATACTTTTGTAAATACTTATTATACATAAAAACACCCAGACTAAGACTCATCCCGTGTTCATGGCCACAAAGATTAGTCTTAAGCGAGAATCGAACCCGCGACCTCGGCGTCGCAGGCAGGTACACTACCCACTCCACCATTTGGTCGTCATAAAAACCAGCGCAGTGATATTTTTTATTTCTTTCTATGATTTATAACCTTTAAATTGTATGAGTTAAAAGCTAGGTGCGTTAAAAATAACTGTAATGCTTGTTACCTTCACGCAAAGAAAAACGGAATAGTATCACAAACCATTGGCTTGCTTTGTGTATGACATATGTATGTTTGTGAACACACCCGCGACACAGAAGTCATACCTAGTTTAAGAAAAAAAACACGCCTATTTGAGTTATTTATTTGCTCATTAATCTATACATATCTTTTATTTAAATATTTCAATACTAACCTAACTATTGTAAGATATGTGTAAATATTGAAATTAGGATATCTCTGTTTTTGTAAATATTAGCTATAAGACTTATTTCGATTTTTATTTTTATACACCAACTGCCCTATATATTACCTGCAACACAAACTATCTTTTTATCCATCCAAAGGTTGCCTGTAAGAAATTGCTTTTTAGCGATAAGGCCGCCCATTGTGCATTTGAAAATATTTTTAAGTTGTATTTTATTGTCAAACTGTATATTTTTGGTGTACAATAAAGAATACTCTACTCTACTCTACTCTAACTATAATTTAATATTTAAAACTAATTAAATAAATATCTAACTATATATACATTGAATAAAAGAATAATATAAAATTATTAAATAAACCAAAACTCGTAAAAAAATCAGGTGTTAAAAAATACGTCCGCATCGATGTCGACCGCAGGTAACGTGCCCAGAAGGATGGCGGCATTGCCACGTTGTATGGCAATGCTGATCCTTTGTCCAAAATAGAAGCCTTTATGGTCGCCTATTTTACCCACAAGGGTGTGATAATGGTGTTTAACATCTACACTTCACCTATTATGGTAAAAGGTTATGTGATAGGGGGTGGGTGTCCTGCTATTTGAGAACTTCCTCACGGCAAAATCCCAAATAACACTTTTCCTGGGGAAACGAACCCGATTCCTTAATACGTTAATTATACCGCTAGAGGCAATTGGCGGACAACAGACGGAATATTGCCCTGGAATAGGGATAAACCATAAACAAAATACCATAACAAAAAAATTAAGGCATATTTTTTTACCTTTGATTATTTTTATAGCATTTAGCTATGCTTAGCAAATTATACTAAGAAACAGTTGAAAAAGATATGGGACCGGCAGGATTTGGTGAATATTTTAAGCGTCTACATCTTACTGTCATCAATGGCGAGCAAAACAATCATATTCGCGTATGTTTATTTTATTCTGTTTTAAGTGTTTGTTGTACGTCAACAGTTTTACATAATCTGTAAAAAAATATCTGGATAGCTAGCTATATCGATGGACCGACAGTCGGACAGCAAAGTCTCAGTAAAAGGGTTCCTTTTGTACCCTTTGGGTGCGGAACCCTAAAAATGGTGATAAAATACTATTTTCTAGCACACAAATTACTAAGATTTATTCTATTTTAGGATATAAATCTTTCGTTTCAGAGCAAGATACCTTTGAAATATGTTTGTGTAGGACGGTGTGCTTGCTTAGGTACAATTTGATTAATATGATTCCACCCCTGGGCAGGCAATCATCGTATATCAGGCTTGCATGTCAGGCTTTGATAGCAAGAATATTTTGTTGTCACGTAAAAAAATGGAAGATGGATACCGGTTTTTTGCCATAGTAATCAATATGTTTATTTAAGTATGGTTAAATTTTTGTTGTATAAAATCAATATTTTAATACCATTTTGTCCCTTTGATGTTCTGAATCGACATAATTTTTTTAGTTGTCTAATTAGACAATAGACAATAGACAATATATTTATTTTCTCACCACAACAAAAATTAAATACATAAAGTCATTTGCTAAGATACAAGTATAGTAAAATTCGTTATTGTGGGAGACTGGTGCCCAAGCTAAGCCGAGGCTTGTAAATTAATTACTTGCAATAACCTCAAAAAACATTTTAAGCAAGTCAAAAAATGCTGTTTTTCTTCTCATTATATCAACTAACTAACAAAAATATCTAAAAACTAGGATTTCAAAATGTTATCAAAACGAATAAAATACCGTCACCTTTCCCCAAAACCTCATCTTTAAACACCTAAATATCCATCTAGCAGACCCGGGCTTATTCCTAATTCGGCCATCCGGGCCGGATGATCGCCCTTGAATACCGGATTAAGACCGGCGCGTTATCTACCACGGCACAATCATTTGGTCGAAGAACGCCCGTCAGCGTTTATTCATTTGCCGATAAATGTACGTTCTACCTTAGTAAGCATAATCTGTGGCGTCTTGCCATAGACATAGAGTAATGAATTCTACGGTCTATTTAGCTCGCATTAGGATAGTATCCTTCATTGATTAGAAATATGACTCAAGCAATAAGATATTTATCAAAATATTTTTCGTATATTTAGTAAGCATAATCTGTGGAATTTGCCATAGAGAAAGAGAAATGCCACGGTCTATTTACTTCTCATTAAGTTAATTTTAGCATCCTTTATTGATAATAGAAATATTACTCAATCAGTGAGTCTCTCTTTCCAAATTGGATGTGTGACGAAAGATGGTGCACATGAGTTTCTCACCAGGTCGTCTCATGATGCAGCCAATACCCCATCGGAGCTGGTACTTGGATTGATTTTGATTCAATTTTTTAAGTTGAATTAAAGTCAATAGCTCCGGTGTCAAATCATTTTATGGCAATAAGTATTATAATTTAATTAGTTAAGTTTTATTTTAATTTTATATTTTTTGTATTTTGGTGTTAATTTTGACGTGTTCAAGCGCCCCTTGGGGCCCATGGAAATAAATTATTTGATTTGATTTGAAAAACCCTACGTTTGCTTAAATTTAGTAAAACACAAAGTATTTAACTTCACCGCTTGATAATGTTTATGTTATGGTTTCACGCTATAAAATCCCTCTCCACTGCACTGGTGTTGTTGGTTCGGTCCCAAAGAAGAAGACAAATATTTGTGTGATCCGCATAGATTTGCTCTGAGACTGGGTGTGCTTTTCTGTGTGTATGGGGAATGTGTGTTTTGGCCTTGTCATTTTGATCATAAATCATAATAAACTATCCAATTAAAGAAATCCTAATTATGTGTTTTATATATAAAGATATTATAAGTAACAATATTTATAGGTTTTGAATCGATATAGATACATGTAAAAACATAGTACAACTCCATTTATTTGCCAATATAATGTAATAAAACAAGACCATAAAATTAAACAGTTCTTTGTCCTGTCTTCACTTAACTGTTTATATTTACTACTTGAACTAACTTGTGTTAAGTACGTGTTTGAATTTAAGTACAACTCAAGTTTATTCCGGTTTAATCTAGTAATAATGTCTATTGTAGAAATACGATCTATGCCATTAAAGACTATGTAAGATAAATAACTAAAACTAAATTTATTTGCAACGTAGAAAATAACTAGTGGAGTGTTTGCGACCTCTTAGTGCGAAGTTTTGGATTCGATTTCCGGCATGGGATTTCCATAAATGGAATCACACGAAATTCGAACTTCTGTCTATCAAATATCGACACATATATGGGGGTAATGGGGGAGGGATGAACCAAATTGACGCAACTGAGTCGGGCAAGTGCTATTTCTTACTATTTCACAAAAAAACTCTGAATAGCATGGAGTTGGCATAGGCATGATGACAAATTGTCATTTTTAAATGCAATTAAAACACCTCTCGATATTGAGCTCGAGAAATTCTGCCAATAAACTTGGATTGATCATAAAATTGATAAAGTATCCTTTAATATACTATCTATGGAACAGTCACCATGCTCATGTCTCTATGGATGGCGAAAGGCTCACCTCCTATCATAATGTCTGTCAATTATTATTGTTATTGTTAGGAAGAGGCTTTGGGTGTTCACGTCGACCTCCGTGGGTCTATTGTGATTGTAGCCTCATTATAGACTCTCCTTTAGGCCAATAGCCTCCATAAACTGAAGCAGTCGGCCGATCGGGAGTGACTTGACATCCGGATCCAAGATATGGCGTCCCAGAATGATGCTTCGTCTATGGATCAGTGGCTTGCAGTGTTGCCACCTTAGCCCTTTTGGGGCTAGATCTAGCACTTTTTATTGTAGGTGAACTCATTGTATAATTATTTAGCCCGGAAAGGGCTATTTAGCCCTTTTTACATTTGTGTCATAGATATTGATGTTTGTAGATAATTCGTTGGTACCATTTGTTCGATTATGGCAACATACCGCATTTCTACGTCGCGCGCCGGTCCGGGTCTTCCCCGTGGAGTCTACAGAGTCGGCGGGGAATTCCTGGAGCGTTTTCTTTTTATAAACCGACTAATTTAAGATGTGTATCAAAACACTATTTTTTCATAAGTTGATATATCAATTGTTTTTTGCAATATAAAAATAATATGAAAGAAATTTTTTTTTCCCTCATTGAAAGTCATTCGCCTAAAGTTCATCTTTGTAATTTGAGGTTTTTCATAGAACATTGTAATAGTTTGAGTTATTTGTTTTTTTTTTGAGTTTTCACGTTGACAGCCCGATCTAGCCCTTTCTAGTTTCTTCAACTGCCCCATTTCTAAAATTGAGGTGGCAACACTGGTGGCTTGCAGTCGCAAAAGAGGAGGATATGTCTGTCAAACAATTAGGGTTTATAATTTTAAGAGAGGGGTAATTTTAATAAGAAGTACGTATAGGTAATACTGAACACAAGACATTTCCAATACGTATCACGTAAACTGTCTTCCCATGATGGATAGGTCTGTTTTGTAACTATGTATGTGTGCTCAAACGCAATGACACCCCATCAATCATTTATCGCGCCCATAAACTCACATACCATAACAGAACTGCCATGTACTAATATTAAATAATATATTTTTAGACTATATTTCAGGTATTTTTGATTAAAAAATAGACTGTCCTTGAACGGTTCAAGAATTTTCTCTTTATAATTATAGTATGTTATCATAATTAAGCCGTTTTATGGCACCAAAACATTACTGGTGAAATTTGGGCGTTATATCTCTGATTTACCTTGCCATGAAATTATTTTCGTTAATAATAGCAACCAAGTATATACATGTCCCACTGCTGGGCTCGGGCCTCTTCTCATGATGAGAAGGGTTAGGCCATAGTCTACCACGCTGGCCAAATAGGGGTGGACTTCATACGACCTCGAGTACTTTTTGGGCACTCTCAGGCATACAGGTTTCATCACGACGTTATCCTTCACCGTTAGCGAGCGATAATTTTATGATAAATACACACATATCGAAAAGTCGAATCTTAACGATTTTTTGACAGAGGTGCGTGCCGTGGGTTCAAACACGAGACCATTGACTTCGCAGTCCTACGGTATCCTACTCGGCTATCGTTGCTAAATTATTTTCGTAATTCCAAGTGAACTTGATAAATTATTGTACTTTTCTTAAAATAGAATGCCCTTATAGTTATTTCAGGCATGAACTCTGATATTCTATTAAATGTACATTAAGGCTGAAGCGTATTACCATGATAAAAATAATTGCGGTGCTTCCTAAGTTCAGGTTCTATAAAATTATTAAAATCGCCCACCTATCTTTTTGATACAGGAAAGTTTTTTTATGGAAGTTATTTTTCGATCAAGTTCATCGAGAAACAAAACATCACGCATATTTACTCAGATGGGTGCGGCTGGTATGTTTAGATTCTATGAGATAGTGGGTGAGCCTATCCCCAGTACCTATCGCCATTACTATCACCATCATCTTTATAAATTGGTCATACCTATATTTGAATCAGTTATCTATTGGATTCTATAATTATATCGATCATCAGAAATCATCCATACCTTCCTTTTTATAGGTTAAAAATCGCATTTGTATAATATATATTTAATTATTAATTTATTACTACATATTTGTATTTTATTTTTGTTGTACCGCTATTTAAAACAAAAACTAATTTTGCTCCTATTTCACACCCTACATCCTAAATTCAACACAAAATATCAAAAAATGAAAAACTAAATCTATGTACTTACATTAGTCAAAAACGGTGCATTATCGTTGATGTCGGTCAACTCCAAGATCACCTCCGTGGTAGACCTTAGACTATCCGACCCAAGTCTACCACCGTGGTCAGCTGCCATGATCAGGATTTGCCATCTCGTGAACCCTAGAGGCTGGTCTCTGTCTAAAGGCTTGGTGAGCTTCAGACAGCCATCGTTGTCGATTTGAAGGTATTCTTTTTGTTCGTGTTTGACTAGGGAGTAGACGATGTTTTGAGGCGCGTTACGGTCTTTGATGTCCGGGTCGTAAGCTTCAACCTGTTTGGATTAAAGAAGGATAAGATTTATATTTTAGTAGCCAACTTTTTAATTTAAAAAGTTATTGCAAGCGTTCATTAGCTATAGTTATTGGCTTTCCATCGGGCAAGTTTTCAACTAGCTTGCCTTCTCAGTGGAATAATATTAAACTACTAGTGTTCAGTGTAAAGATATACACATGTAATATTTTAAAGCAAATTATAGCTTTGCTATGTTTTTTGTATTTTATAGCTGCTACACTTGAACTTTCTCAACTCTTTTTGTGCCAACGTCCGATTTCATGGCTGGATTGGCAAAGCACCTGGGGCGTTTACTCAGGGGGTGCAGGTTCGAATCCTGTTGGATTCTTAATTTTTCAACACACTTAATAAACAAGACCACTGATCTTAAAATGGAAAAATAATTAAAATCATACCTTAACAATGCATCCTTCATACAACTTCTCCTCCTCAATGGTCTTAGTATAATTTGCCAAGAACACGGGCGGATTGTCATTAAGATTCTCAATATTGATGATCACTTTAGCATAGTCCTCGTAGATGCCGTCAAAAGCCCTGACGTCAAGGTTATAGCTGGTGATGTTCTCGTAGTCCAGTTCATTATTGACACGGATCTCTCCGGTGAAGTTACGGATGACGAAAGCGTCGTATGTGTTACCGGCGACGATGCTGTAGGTTACCACGGAAGCTGAAAAAATTGTACGTTATAGAAAGAAAACATACAGGGTGTATTTTTGAAACGGGGCAGTAAGGGCAAGTACCTTAACCGTTGCAGTTACAGCAAAACGTTCTTAAAAGACCTTCCCTAACTTTTTGGGACATTTTGAACTGCATTCACAGATTTTGTAAAAAACTTACAGTTAGCAAAAAAAATGCAAAAAGTTCAATTTTTTTTTTTTTATGCCAATCGATTCTATTTCATGTGGGGATCAAAAAACTCTATGGGACCATTTTAGCTTTCAGTACTAGAAAAGACAGAAATCGCCAAAAACGTTTCCCATACATTTCGGCAACAGAAACGAATTTCTACGATGGTCTAACTTTTTGTTATGGCCTGGAAGTGGGTAGAATTGACTGTAAAGTAAATAAAAAGAATTTTTACCCTCAAATTTCGAATTTGATTCGAAAATCTGTGTGTTATACTTAGTTTCAGCTGAGAAACTTCGTATGAGTTATTAATTAAGGATTTTCGCTAAAATGTCTTCTAATCGTGAAAAATTGACTTATTAGAAGCGTATTTTGAAAGAACCCTGCAATTCCAGGTTTTTCAAAAGATTTGTAATAACCTTTCTTGTTGGCACATGCCGCAACGGATACTTAATGCGGTACCACACTAATGCAGCTCCCGCATTTCGATTATTGACAAAATACGCTTCTAATAAGTCAATTTTTTCACGATTAGAAGACATTTTAGCGAAAATCCTAAATTAATAACTCATACGAAGTTTCTCAGCTGAAACTAAGTATAACACACAGATTTTCGAATCAAATTCGAAATTTGAGGGTAAAAATTCTTTTTATTTACTTTACAGTCAATTCTACCCACTTCCAGGCCATAACAAAAAGTTAGACCATCGTAGAAATTCGTTTCTGTTGCCGAAATGTGTGGGAAACGTTTTTGGCGATTTCTGTCTTTTCTAGTACTGAAAGCTAAAATGGTCCCATAGAGTTTTTTGATCCCCACATGAAATAGAATCGATTGGCATAAAAAAAAAATTGAACTTTTTGCATTTTTTTTTGCTAACTGTAAGTTTTTTACAAAATCTGTGAATGCAGTTCAAAATGTCCCAAAAAGTTAGGGAAGGTCTTTTAAGAACGTTTTGCTGTAACTGCAACGGTTAAGGTACTTGCCCTTACTGCCCCGTTTCAAAAATACACCCTGTATATAAATTTTGACAGTAAAATAATAAATTGAATAAGCATTACATTAAGCAGATAAAACATAACGGTTTGATTATAGAAACAATTAAAGGGAATGTAGATTTTTATCACGATTGTGCCTTTAAAAGCCAGTCTCTGAGGTGCCGGATATATTTTATCCGAACCATAAAATAAAACCTGACCGAATTCAACACGAGTGACACTTGGAAAAAGATCACTGTCACTTTCATTAATGTGTGTTATATGCTAACCTTATTGACATAAGGTTTATCTACCAATGAAATTGGAGCTTACTTAGCCAAATTAACCAGCAGTATATCTACTAATAGTATGACTAACAGAAATAAGGCTTATTTGATTATAAAATAAATTAAAATGAAAACACAAGATAAACAAAAGCTAAATAATCATATAATCGAGAGAACCAACTGCATAATAAACCTATCAACAACACAGAAACATAAAACCGAACAAGACAATTCGAAAGTCAATAAAACCCACCCATTGCGTCTCCAATAAAGATATGAAAACAAACCTGTATCGATATCCAGCGCACTAACAACAGTGACCAGCTCATTGATATTCGCATTTTCAGCAATAGACTCCGCTACATAAGTGTCTTGTGTAAAATGCGGCGGGTTGTCATTCTTATCAGCAATCTCTATAAGGAACACTTGTTGTCCAGCATTATGTTTGCCAGGTATCAAAGCTGACTCAGAATTATCGGTAGCGATAATTTTGATGTTGTAGAAACTCCTCTCTTCCCTGTCAAACATTTTCAAAGTAGTAATGTTGCCGGTAATGTTGTCTATTGCGAAAGGATCTGAAGCGTCTCCAAGTTCGTAAGTGATTTGGTTGTTGGCTGATGTGCCATCGGCGTCGAATGCTCGAACTTGCATGACTTGTGTGCCTGCGTTTTCGTTTTCAAGGACGCTGCCTGATCGGATTTCGCTGAAGATGGGGATGTTGTCGTTGACGTCTTCAACTTCGATTTGAATAATGGTTTCAGCTGCGAGTTTGTAGTTGTTCTGTGAAATAATAAAACGGTGATTTTTTTAACCGACTTCTTGTAAGTGCAGAATACTGTAGCTAGTAAATTGTTTTCAGGCTTGTCAAAAAAAGACTTTTTTGAAATGATGTAACATTTAGTTCACTTCTTATTAAATTGGTTATCGTATTAATATTAGTTTCACGTTCGCGACAACTTTAAAAGATAATTTATGAAGAAACTAACATAACATAAAATCACGCCTATACTACCCAAAAGGGTGTGGCAAAGGTGTACCACACCCACACTTCACCTGTTATGTTTAAGTCCCATGAAATAAGATGTGAGCCTATCGCCATCCGCCGGGCACAATTCCAACTTCGTGCTGTTATTGCGAATTTCCTGACGGAAATTTCAAAAATAACACTTTGCCCGACCCGGGAATCGAACCACTAGGCCATCGAGGCAGTATTGATGAATAAACTATCAACTCAAAATGTTTCCTTACCTGTATTCTAACAGTGAGCGTATAATCAGTGATTTTCTCAAAATCCAAATGATTCCCGAGTTTGATGTAAGCGGAATCCGCTTCAGGTTCTAATACAAAAGTGTGCCATTTGTTTGTTTGTTCTGTCTGACCCTGCACCAACTCGAATTGAAGCTTCTTTTCTTCGGCAATGTTTGATCTGTGAAAATAATACAATTTTAAAACAATAATAATAGATGTTAATTTATAAATCCGAATAATTTCACTAGTGTAGGTACACTTACAACTTGTTACATACAATATCAAAAATGGTTCGTGGAATGTATCAAAATCGTTCAGGATCGATTTTAACTTTTTTTTTATAGTTCTATCGAAAAATATAATAATACTTCGTTAGAACTCTATTAACAATCGATTACGGTATCAAAACAAATTAAGAAATCATATATTAAAACAATACATCGATTAGCGCAGTCAGTGAATTTCTCATAATGTAACATAAAGTCAGAAAGAAGAGAATCAATTTTACTTAATATTAGACTTCCAACATTTGCTCCTACTCCAAGAAGAATCAAAAGAGTAATAAAATAATGGCGGCCACGTGACATTGTTTTCAAACTACTTGAACTAAAACTTCCAGAGAGCAGTAAAGTTGCACAAGTTTCTACAAACTAGCAAAATTAACTGTCATTTTATCAAAATTGTGAAAGAATTCGTGGAATGTGGCGCTTGATGTTGAACTGAGATATTTGAAAGATCAAGTTTTTAATTTTGATGTTTTATTACGTGTCATAAGACAAAATAATATAAACAACTAATACAATGAGGTCCACTAAACTGTTCAAGTAAACAATATTTATAATGGTGTAAGAACATTTGGGAATAACTTTGATGGAGAAAGCTCCACTGTTTGACCTTTAACCAGCCACCAAGAGAAGTCATACCACTAGTATGTTCCGGTTTGGTAACCACGAAATTTAGAACAGCAGTAATTTTAGCACCTTATCTAGCCAGGTTATCAGGCATAATATACCTGAAACGTACCGTATTTGTCTGTAATTTTTGGCTATTGATGGACATTGATTCGTGGGCTGTTGTTGGCACTTACCATCAGGTACACTATAGTCCGATTTGCTGCGTACGTCGTTAAAAAACGAAATATCAGAATGTATAAGAAAATGTATATATACTTACACAGCCCGTACGGTCGCTATGGGTGTATTGAAATCGGAGTAATTTTCTTTTAATCTAATCGGCTCATCAGGAACTTCTATGAAGGATGGGCTCTTCTTGTTAGACTCCACAACTTGGATGTCTAAAGTTATAGAACTTTGTTGCGGCGGATTGCCCATATCTTTTACTATCGCGCTCAGCTTGAACTTATACCCCGGTGCTTTCTGTTCAACAAAATAGATTAATTTAGCAAAGTTTTGCGGACGTGCGATGAGTTATAGATCTAAGCAAAATGTGAGGGAAGTGAATATATACAATCGTTGTTTGAGAAAAGTAAAGGATGAGAAAGCATTTAGGAGAAATATTAAGAATTGTCAAATTAGATAAAAGATGCAAAGATGGTAAGTTGTACTCACATCAATAGTCTTATTTAAAAATATGACGCCGTTGTCTGGATCTATATAAAAATATGCTTGATCCGGCGAGTTGGAGTCTAGACTGTAGTGCACGATGGAGTTGTTGCCATCGTCTATGTCCGTCGCTGATATCCTCATGACTTCCCGGCCACTCGCCAGGTCTTGAGGAACTGACTCCGAATACGACTGTACAAAGAAACACGTCTTAGTAAAGCAATAGAGTCCAAAACTAAGCTAAAAACATAAGTAAAGTAAAATTTTCAAGGTCATGGTTGATGTTTCTTCGAATTGGAACCTTAACAAAATAAACGATGAGTAAGTTTTCATTTCAAACACAGTTAAATCAGTCCCCAGAATACCTGGGTTCACCTTACGACATGTTCTACGCGAAGCATGCCCAAAGCGTAGAGAAAGTTTTTCCAAAATAATTATAATCGTGCAGTGTGATAAAATGCGCCTAGGGGGAAAGAGCAGCCTAGCTAAAGAAAACACATCAACTACAAATGTGCAAAGAAAGTGTATTTGAACACACGAAACACATAAAATATTATTACCAACAACGCCTTGAGGGGCGGCTTATGGTCCTAAATCAGACATGCAGCAACATGCAAGTAGAGAAATAGAAAATGTTCAAAAAAATCGTTTAATCGATTGGTACCACGGCTTACGTAAAACTAAAACTGAATCTCTCA
Source organism: Hypena proboscidalis (assembly GCA_905147285.1). Taxonomy (NCBI): domain Eukaryota; kingdom Metazoa; phylum Arthropoda; class Insecta; order Lepidoptera; family Erebidae; genus Hypena; species Hypena proboscidalis. The sequence continues at coordinate 9,558,354 of LR990147.1, forward strand.
AGGTGAGCGATGGTAACAATCGAAATAATATACATATTATACAAGTTATAATTGCAAGTTTATGACATTTTTGTGCGGAACTCTCTCGTTTTGTGAAATTCTCTCATTTGGACAAACCTTCCAAACATCTCCACGGAAGACCTTTGAAAAACAGGCAAGCATTAATATAGTCTGCGCCACGTTTTGAGGCTAATAAACGAACAAATAATTAGTCACAAATCGTACAACAATCAGTTGCAAGTTAAAAACGCAAAATGGTGACGTTATTGGAAAAGGAATGAAAAGATCGATAGCATTCCAAATCAGATAATTTAGGATTATTATCACAAAGACATTATTCAGGATAAAATCACCAGATAAGAAACTCCTGGCAGCTTAATAAGACTAAGGAGAAAAAGAAACGATATCTATTCATCGTTCAATATTCTTTCAAAACTTTATAACTTTTTAATTCCTAGGATAAAAGTATAAAAAGTTTTTACTCACAACTTTGTCGAACACAGGCTGATTGTCGTTGATGTCTTCTATAAGAATTTTGATGGTACAGGCATCGTCTAACTGTGGCTGGCCATTGTCAGATGCCCGCACAGTAATATAGGCTTCTTTCTCTCTGGACGGCTCATCGTGGTCGAATATCTAGATTGAATTTACTTGGTCAAAAATATGTTTATCAACAGAAAATGTATGATACTCACCTACTTAATTTCCAATGTGGAAGCTTTCCTATTTATCAGTAGATTGATAAATACATAAATATTTGTATTAGAATTGTATCAACAATAATAAAAAAAAAAAAAATTATTCTAATAGGAAAGTGTAACATAACATCAAAGGTCAAAAATATTCGTGGTAGCATTTGTAACCAAATTTCGTAAAACATTGAAACATTTATATACTTTTAGTAAATTTAGATTTTCTGTATGAGTCAAAAAATATTGAAGTAAATTAATAACATTTTCGCTGTAGGATTTTTTTACGGTAACTGTGAATCCTTCTGTGTGTCCGTCCATTTAACAAATATATTTCTTTATAATTTCAAATAATTTATTTTTCAGATTTAGTCAGTACTGCAGTTGTATATATTACCAGTAATTTGTTATATTATTTAATGGTCCTAAACCGCTTATTTACAACTTATATAATGATTATTTTGCAAAGATCAGTTGCTAGCTATACTTTTACGTTAATCGGTTCCTTTGATATACCTTTGATTTACCAATTTCATGAGTGATTCTTGTAAAAAGTATGAAACAATATGTTTCATACTTTTTACAAGTATCTACCAACCAGTACACAGTAAGCATATACTTTGTTCAAAATGAGAAGCAAATTAAAAACTATTTCCACCTTAACGATACCGCTCACTATAAATATTTTTTTCAATGCAGAGACAATTCAAAGTCTTGTCAAATGTCGAAATTAGTTGCAGTAGAAAGGAATTTTTATTTTAGTTTTGTAAAAGTTTCTTATCGCAAAACATTAAAATTCGTTTTTCGAATCGTTTTTGAATGAAGCATAGTCAATCAATGTTTTCATATTTTTATATAAACTATATTTTTGTAAATTAGAAGTAAAATTTAATATAGTATACTAACATCAGCAGTGGTGATTCTCCCCGTCTCCGGGTCGACGTGGAACCTCTCCTTCTCACCAGGAGTGGAGACGAACTTGTATGTTACCGTACCACCCATTTCTGGGGGATCCCGGTCTTCTGCGTGTACCTAGAATGGTTTAAATTCATTAAAATTTGTTTTAATACAAGTTATTTGAAAAATCTCTGTCCCTGAGAAATTCTCCGTTGAGTACCTAAATAGAAGTAAATGACACATAATTTGGCAAAGTAATTTTTATTCTCAGAAAACTAAAATCGGGTGATGGTGGTCAATATAGTGCGACTTAAGTGATGGGGTCAGGTCGCCTGATAAATATAACAAGACCCCCAAATCCATAACTGTTTTTGACGGTTCATACACCAAACGTCCTGTATATACATACAACCTTATTTTTAACACGCTTATATTAGCTTCACCTGTATGTTTGTTTGTTTGTTTGTTTGTTTGTTTGTATGTAACCGACTCCTTTGGACTCGATTTTGACCCACTTTAAACGGACAGATTTAATTCAAACTTTCTACACTTGTAAAGAATCAGCGACAATATAATAATTTCATAAATTTATCTCATTATCCTGATTAGGATCGCCAGGATTAAAAAAAAACTAAAACTAAAAAGTGAAAAATAAATATAGTTTAAAAAAACTAAAAAAACACGCTTTTAAAGCACATCAAACTAAAAAGTGAAAAATAATTCTTATTATAACCTGAAAATAATAATAAACGAAAAATACTAGTACTATTGTGAAAAAAAGCGTGGGTCGCTCGATAGACGAAAAATATGGCACAGAGCGCCCCACGCTTTTTTTCACAATAGTACTAGTATTTTTCGTTTATTATTATTTTCAGGTTATAATAAGAATTATTTTTCACTTTTTAGTTTGATGTGCTTTAAAAGCGTGTTTTTTTAGTTTTTTTTTTCTTTACCAAAACCCTAAAATTATGTAGTTGGTCGGAAACAAAAAGTTACGATAAAAACGCATTTTGTATACAAATTGAAAATTCACTTTATTCCTTAAAATAAGTGTACCGGATTCTGTTACTGATTATAAAAAGACTCTTGTAAAAGATATAATAAACTTGTATAAGTTTACGAGCTGAAGTTGCCACTTACAGGTAAAATATAAACGTCACAACATATTTCCACATAAAAGACAGCTCTCAATCATATAAACTCCCCTACGACATTTTCCTCTTTAAGGCTTTCACTAACATTATAATCTTCAGAAGGTATGTTATGTAGCCAATGTTTTCATACGACGTACACACGACTACGCATCTAACTATACATTTCCAGTGTTAGCTGGTCTCGCATTGCACGGCAAGGTTTCACAATGCAAGACTATCTTACACTGGAAATGTACAATTTGACGTGTAGCCATGGGTACATTTGAGGCATGAAATATTAAGTGATTGATCAAAGGGATCCAGAAGTCGATTTCACAAATGACTGCACAGTGTTTTTCCTTAATGCTTGGAATATTGCTATGGAACTTACTATAGGATAGATCCACTTAAGTTTCATAAAAGAGTTTTATACTTACTCTCCTTTTGCTATTATTTGACATGAGACGGAGTGATTTATGGAAAAAAATATTATACTCTATATATTTTTGGTCTGCATTATGTCGGGTTTACTTTTTGATTAGAACCTAAGTTCGATAGAACTTGGATATTTATTAGCAAGAATCGAATTGATTTTAAAGAAAACAGGCATATTATTTAGAGTCACTGGAAACATAATAATGTTGGCCATCGTAGAAGAAATTCTGTAATAAATTTATACTTCATGCCAATATTAAATACGTAGAAGCCCATTATTGGAAAAATCGTAAAAAGAGTTCTGAGAAGCCACTATTATTAGTTACTGATATCGAAGGCAACACGTTATTAAAAAAATGCACTTTTAAAAATAAAATGTCCGTGGAGAACATTTCTCAGAATCTTGCAAAATCAGAAATATAACCGAGAGTAATGTTTGCAAACATTTTTTTTATAAATGACATTATTCAATACATAATTATAAGACCCTGGGTGATTTTTTTATTTGTAAGAAATATTCTCTGGATCGACTGATCCGATTCCAAAAAGTATTTGACTGATAGGAAGCGAAACGCCTTCCATGTCTTTCCATAGGCTACTTCAAGAGGTAAAAAACATTAAAGTATTTTTTCTTATGAAATATAAGACGAATAAATGAATACTTACAGTGAACACATAGGTGCCAACGGGCTGCTCCTCCTTGACGGTAGGCCTGTAGTTCAGGCACTCCGTGAACAGCGGTTTGTGGTTATCCTTGACAGCCAGCTTCGCCACCGGTACAAACTGAAACCGCGGTGGAGCGTGCAACTACATCAATATAGAGCTAACCTTATCTACGACAACATAATTATCTCGCCCAGTTCTTACAAAAAAATCACAGTTGTAGCTCGACTTACGCGATCCTGGACTTGCACGAATATTACAAGGCTTTTTTTTACGGTTGTAACAAAGAAATATGTTTTAAAACTTTAAAACATATTATTTATATACATAATTAAATTTATTTTGATGTAACTACATCAAAATAAATTTAGTTGGCAGTCCTTATACATTGGTGTAATCAATTAATAAAAAAAATTGAAAACTTAATGCGGTTATCGTTAAAAAATTGATTCATATATTATTTTCACAATATTTTGTCAACAAACCTGTAATTTACAGGTATAATACATTCGTAATAAATTTAAATATCTTAATAACTTTTAAGTTATTCACTCGAAAACAAGGCACATATGGCATCGCTGATAGCTTTTAGCTAATTAAATTAAGTTACGCGAGTAAGATTAACTTAAGCCGAGTTACTTTTAGTTATACTTTCAAACTTCACAGGGATTATTATTATTGACTTCTCTCCACGAATAAGTAAGAAATGGGCGGGAATAATCTTAAAAGCAAAAGTTTTCGGACATTTATCAATTATCATTTTACATTGCATGCTTTCAACTTAAATCTAAGCACGCAAAAATACTATTATGATCAAAATATTACGCTTTCTCATATTCTAAATAGGAATGAACAATTAACAGTCAACATGCAATGACAAAAACAATTATATTTATAAAAAAAAAACATTGTATTTACACAGTATACATTCAAGTCATCATCACACATCCGAAAACTTTGAAAGAATGTTAAATAATTAAAATATTGTTTCTGAAATGTGTGTGTAATTTTGTCACACTAAAATAAAAAATATATAAATATTATTATACACATAAGTACACAAAAATAATACCTTGAATCCCAGTGAACGCTTTGGATTAAAATATAGTGAAACATTATGAAACGTGATATTAAATGATTTTGAAAGTAACTTACATAAATCCGTGTAAGCTAGTCTATATTTTGTAATATTTTACATTTTTTAATATAATTTTCAATATTTCATGCAAAACACCTATTTTTAAAATAAAAAAGCGTTCAAATTAACACGAACTCTATGGGATAAAGCTGTCAGGGTAGGGTGATGATGATAATGATAAGGTGATGACATGGTAAGGCTGTGTACTCACGGAGGCGGTGCGTATAGGCTGGTACCCGTCTAAGTGTCTTGAGTGCCTTAATCTCGTGACATGATGTGATGTGTGCTCCCGAACTGTGAATGAAAAGAAAAAAAACAAAATTAGATTTAAGAAAATACGATATAAACCACATCGATCTAATTTTGTATAAAAATATTTTTCGTGGTGGATATGCACTTTTTTGACCACGATCTCAGCAAAATCAATATACAGTGACGTTGACGTATTTATTGGATTTTAATCAAAAGTACAACCATAGAAACATTACGTATTGAGACAACAGCACAATAATATTTTGACACATATTTAACATTCAACTTTCAACTCTCAGTGGGAGGTTACTAGTGTGTAAATTAAATGTCAAAAATGTGTAAGATATTAGGTATCGTCTTCCTCCACACCGTCCATAAAAAATGAGATTAAAGAAACACTATACAATCACACACAAAATTATTTATCAATGAAAATAAATAAAATAGAAGTGTCAGTTTTTAATGTCAAAATATTTTTTTTTTTTGCAGTTGGTATAGTTATTTGGACAATACCAGGGATGTTAGGGAGCTCCGTATAGTTATTTGGACAATACCAGTGATGTTAGGCAGCTCCGTAACCATAACCGAAACTTTCGGATATCTGATATTAAAAAATATCCGTAACCGTAACCGAATCCGAAATAAAAGTTTCTGATAATATCGGATAGGGGCGGTGCCTAATTAAGACACGTTATAACAAGTTGTTTTTTTCGGCCCGCCGTAATTCGTACCAAATAGTGACATATGAATGAAACCATTTTATTGGACGTATTTCACTTTTGAAATTCGATACCAATTCTAAATTTAGCATCCGTAACCGAAATTATCCGAAAGTAACGGATAATCCGAAATAAATTAATATCCGCATCCGAATCCGTATCCAGCATTATAATCAATCTTATATGCGTAACCAATCCGTATACGAAATTTCATATCCATAACATCCCTGCACAATACTTATGCCAAAAAAAGCAGTTATTAAATTTTTTGTCCGTCTGTCTGTTTGTATCGGCTAATCTTCTACAAGGCTACACCGACAAAACCGCGAGAGAAAGTTAGTTTGTTTGTTAGCGCTAATCTCGGGCACTACTTGTCGGATTCTAATTACTCTTTTTGTGTTTGATAGTATAACTATCCATTAAAGTTTTTTGATATTTAACATTACGCTTAACTCCATGAAAGCGGATCAGTAACATTTAACGCGGGTCAAAGCGCGGGCAAAGCTTCTTCTTAATATAACAAATTCAAGTTTAAAAAAAACATCAGTTACAGAAGCAGCTTGACTACAGATACAAAGACCGAGACAAAGCTTGTCATGTTTCAGTTTAACCAAAACACAGTACCTGGAATCCCGTCGTAATTGATTAAACAATTCCTCGACAGCCAAAGCTTTTAGCTTTTAGGATCAACAGCTAGCACAAAGCTAGACGTCCGATTGACTAGCTCTTCTTACTGTGAGGTAGTTCTGTGTAAATACGATTCTTGAATCTTGTCTTGTTGATCTTGTATGGTTGATGTTATTTCTTGAAAATTAAATTAGCAACTGTTTGTTATATTTTCTAGAGCATTAGAGTACTCCCGAGCACCTTGTTTTCATACTAACGTAATAGGTGATACATTATTAAGTTTTATCTATTTTTGTAGACAAATCAACTAAAATGTATGTTTGTTCATAGCCATTTTATCAAAATTGTTATAATCATTATAATTTTAGAAAAAATGGGCGCCAACAAACACGTAATTTAGTGTTTTAGATATGATTCGTCTATAAAAAATTATAAAATCATAATAACATTAAAGTTAGTTAGTTAGTTATTTTACCATATTACTTTTGTATGGAGATCAACCAACCAATTGTTCGCCCTTAAAGTCAAAACTTAAAAATACCTATTACCCAAATGACAATCTGCTGCACCACTAAAGCTAGGCACATTTTATGTCCATTGCATTCTGGGTGTTATACACCTCTGGCGTAATGTTATGTTATGTTAAGTTTCTTTTTTTTAAGAAGTTAAAGGAAGGCAAAGGTTTCATCTGATTTCAAGAACAAAACTGAAACATTACCAACACATTCCCTTACTCCTTGTACGTAAGCATTATATGAACCACGTAATATTATGTAAACATCTCCTGTATGATATTACACATACACAGATTATCTTGATTGCCACATGCTTTTGCTACATTCCAGCTCTGAACTTAATGTGTATTAGTTTAACATGTTTGTACATGACTTCTGTAACTTGGAGATACTAGGCGTTATCTAAAATTAACAAGGAACCTTTATTGTTATGGAGCGTTTTTGTTTGACGAACTGAAGAAGCTTTCGGCTTTAAGTCTGCCTTTGTCACAAATGTTGTGCAAAAAGTTTTTAAATATATAAAAATAATAAGACAATAAGACGGCAGTGGCCATAGCGGGTTGCTAGATGACCGGGGTTTCCTTGACCCAGCAAATCTGGCAACGCTGTATATGTCGGGCCAAATCTATATTTGTACAGTCAGTAACAGTAGTAGCAACACACAAAAAAAAAATGAAACTTGCTCAAATGAAATCAATCATAACGGTTCATGATTGGATGAGTTAAAGCTAATAGTAATAGATAATATGTGCATTATTATGTTACAAAAGGAATATTTTAATGCGATATGTAAAGTTTTTGAAGAATTGTATCTAAGTTTTTAAATTTTGAAGTGTTCCGGAACAGAAGTAGTTACTTTTTTTGCTGACTGTACATTTAAAAAGATTAATTAAAAAGTAATATTAAGAATAAGATTATTCAGAGGGGCATCCAGCCTGTGAGCCAGCTAGCGCGGTCACCAAGACAACGAAAAAGGCCAAATGAGGCCAGAACAAAAAAAACAATTCACAACTTCAATTTATTAACCAAACCTTCAAAGTTTCTTTCATCTAACAACTTAAGTAAGTTCCTAAGTACTGTGTACAAAGAAACTTACTAAAACTAAGGCATTAACAAAATTAATTACTTAGCTTTTAAAGCCGTGCAGAGAAGAATCCAACTCCTCATCTAAGTTCAAAACTTCGTACTTACTTGAAACTAACTTAGCTAGTCCTAACATTTGGACTGCGACATGAGACATATGTTATATAAAACGGTCACTGGATATAACTCAGACGATAACATCTAAGCTGGTTAACCTAGCATAAGGAATTATGGATATCTATCGAAGTAGGTACTACTAAACACAACAAAAAAACAATTTACATTAACGCTGTTTACCTGCCACCTCCCATAAAAAATGCGACTCTTGATTTGTACACAACTAACACTCAAAAAATAATTGATAGAGGTATTAGTACAATAATAGTCGGCGATTTTAACTTAAGTAGTATCACTTGGCGTCCAGAAATTGACAGCAAAAAAATGCAACCGGATAATAGTAGCACTGAAATTAATGCAAATTTCACAGAGTTTATAACCATAAATAACTTAGGACAATATAATAGCATAATTAACAACAAATCGAAAATTTTGGACCTAGTTCTTAGTAATATATGTGTTACTGATCTGGACCGTTGCGACACTGCATTGTCTTTGGAAGATCCTCTGCATCCCTCTCTTGTGTTTACCATACCAGCAACGATTGGTTCTTTCCTACGCCCAAATGCGACATTAAAGCCAAACTTCTTCAAAGCCGACTATGACAAAATAATAGAATCCTTAGAGCAACACGACTGGGCGGATATTTTTACCTACTGTACTGACGTTAACGACATGGTTGACTCATTCTACCAACTTCTTAGAGATATCATCACTCTTCACGTTCCATTCAAAAGATCCACTCACGCCAAATATCCAATTTGGTACTCGAAAGATCTGATTGGTGTCATAAAGGAAAAATTCAAATACCATACGAGAGTTAAGAAGTACAACAATCCAATTGACTATGAAATATATAGTCAACTCAGAAATAGATGTAGTGACCTAATATCTAGTTGTTACAGTAAATATATAGATCGCATGGAAGCAGCAGTTAAAGATAACCCAAAACTATTCTGGGCATTTATCAAAAATATAAAAAAAAATAACAGCAGCTCTTACCCATCCGAGATGAAATTAAATGACAAAGTTGCTTTCAAAGGTGATAAAATTTGTGACTTATTTGCTGAAAATTTCTCTAAGTCTTTTAACCCTCCGGTAAATCGCACTATAACTCGGACACATTTATTAGACACCGAAACCGAAATCACTTTAACATCGTCAGTCTTTTGCAACCTTTTATTAAGTGAGTGTGAAATAGCAAAAGTACTAAAAGGATTAGACGATTCGAAAGGGGCGGGGAGTGATGGAATTCCACCAATATTTATTAAAAGATGTGCCAAGGCCCTTGTATATCCCTTGAAACTAATTTTTAATAGGTCTCTGTCTGATGGCACGTTCCCAACTCAATGGAAAGAAGCCCTGATAGTTCCAATTTTCAAAGCAGGTGATAGAAATATAGTTAGTAATTACAGGCCTATTTCCATACTAGGGACATTTGGAAAGGTGTTTGAGAAATTAGTTACGAAACAATTGTCGTGGTTTGTTAAGCCGTTGCTCACAGAACATCAGCATGGGTTTGTTAAATCTCGATCTACCGCAACAAATCTTGTAAGCTTTACATCTCTTGTATCCCAACACGTCGACAGACGCATCCCGGTAGACACGGTTTATACAGATTTTAGTAAGGCATTTGATAGAGTAGATCATTGTATATTGTTACAAAAACTACTTAAAGTAGGCATAAGCGGATCTATGCTGGAATGGTTTGGATCGTATCTTGATGATAGAACGTATAAAGTAGTCATCAACGGACATTCCTCTAACACATATTTTGTAACATCTGGCGTGCCACAAGGTTCACATTTGGGTCCCATTCTTTTCAATATTTTTATCAACGATATCGCCCTATGCTTCAAATACTCCAAATTCTTTCTATATGCGGATGATCTTAAAATTGTGAAACCTATACACAATGACTTGGATGTGGAGAACTTCCAGCAAGACATAAGCGCTTTATCACAATGGTGTCAAGAAAATAGAATGACCTTGAATATAGAAAAATGCTATTACATACAGTTCACACGCAATAAAAACACAAAAGAAAATACATATAACATGGATGGAACTATTTTAAAGCGCTCATACGAAATTTGTGATTTAGGTATTCTGATGGACACACAATTGAAACTCGATTCTCATATCTTAAAAGTAGTCGTGAAAGGTTTTAGGATGCTTGGTTTTGTATTACGTAGTTGCAAAAGATTTAAAAACTCAAGCACCAAGATTAAATTATTTAATACACTAATCAGGCCAATACTCGAATATAACACGGTTGTGTGGAACCCACATTATGATGTCTACAGCAAGCGCCTCGAAAGTGTTCAGAGACGTTTTCTCTACCATTTGTCTTATGGTGACCATATAGCAAGAGAATTGACCAGCTATACAGACAGACTAGCTCACTATCATATAGGTACACTTGACAGTCGCAGGAAGTTTCTGGATGCTATATTTCTCTACAAATTGCACAATAATATTATAGACTGTACACAATTGCTGAGTTGCATGTCTTTTACCATCCCATCACGTTTACCTAGAAAGAATGTCTTCAACCTATTTTCTTTACCAACGGCAAGTACCAATCTCGGTCATTACGCCACTGTACCTCGTCTTTGCCGACATTATAATCATATGTCAAAGTGTAACGATCTAGACCTTAGTACTCCTCCACTTGTTTTTAAACGTCTACTCAAATCTATCGTCTTCAATCAAATTAACCAGTAAAGTACATAATTATTTTAGTATCATAAATTGTATCTCATGATTCTGATATCATGTATTTTTAATGCTTATATTGTTTTGTTTTGTTTTGTTAATTTTAGTTTTTAATTTTATTTTATTTTAAAATGTAACTGTTAGTTTAGTATTTGTTTTGATTTGTAAATGCCTTAACCAAATTTTGCATGCTGTGGTCTCTTATAATTGAGAGTATACACAGAAATGATTCCATGTCATTGTATTGTGTGTATAGTGTGTATAACTCTTGTTAGAGATCCAAATTATAAATAAATAAATAAATAAATAAAAAGTCTAGAATAACTAAGTCTGGGAACTTAGGTATGACTTGTTAGGTTTGGACTTGGACTTGAGAGTTTTGGTTCAGGTATAGAAGTCCTAAAATGAAAACTAGTTCTCTTGGTTGTACAACGTGTAATACCTTTAAAAAAAATAGCATCAAGAAAGGCCAACTGATATTATAAAGTTCGTAAAAATCTCTTTAAGTGTAGTATGTTATTTTGCACGTAAAAACTACTGAAATAATCTTTTTGAATGGCTCATGCTTAGTTTTGTAACCTAGAGTAATAAACCTATAAGATTATTTACATTCTCGTACATAGCTTACATCTTCAAAATTACGATATCGAATCAAAACAACAAAAACTTATTTATTTAACACTTTATTTGTATACAAAATACTTCAAATAAATGTCATACAATAGATAAAGTATATACAAAAGGCGAGTTTAACTCAGTTCTTGAGTTCTCTGGCAGCAAAAAGAGGATAATATGATTGTATAGAAGGCAAGATCAGTGTAGGTACTACTAACAAATGAAATATATTATAACTTATCTAATTCCAATACAATACATTGTATACTCAAAGTAAATAAATATAAATTGAATATGTAATACACAAATATATATTTAAATATAATACATACAATAAATTCTAAAATCTTCACAATTTCTTTAATAACATTTCCCTTTAACAAAAGACCTTTTCAAAATACTTCACCATGGCGTTTATTCCACTGTCAAAGCCCTTTCCTAACCCGATAATTATATAACCATTAATTTATGGGCACAACAAACCCTTTGTCCATTCTTAATCGACAAAAACCCCACTGTGCGGATGTCAAAACAGCAGTCGAAAGTCTCAGAGAAAATAACCAGCTTTAATGAATGACGTAGGAGATGGGATAATCGATTTTGTGAATCGAATGCCATGTAATTAATCGATTCATTTACTGTTGGAAAATTAAAAAAGGTTTTAATGAAATCGGCGAGGTGTACGTGAATTCTAATTTTAAGAAACTTAATTTAACTTTTTAAAAACTGTTTGATGTGTGCAATCCGCAAAAGAATTCAGATGCTTTGCTTTATTTAAGAATCTTCGCATCTCACCACCATAACGGGATACAGTAGTATTGAAAGCACTAATATTTTGAATATTAGTTAGTTGAAACGAACCTGCTTCCTAGATCTAGCTGAACAAGCTTCTAAGAAAAACATTTTGTTTTTTATTAATGCACATTTTATTTTACATCTAACGTGTGCTTGATCTTCAAACTGCCAAGGACATAGACATCTTATACTTACAAACGACAACGAACAAAAATGTGCCACAGATTAAGATTTAACTGCCGCTCCGCTCACAAATCTAATAATCTTAACAGCTCATTCGTAACGACAAATGTTTCTTGTTGTTTCACACAATAAATTATTGCTTTCATTTACACGCCATATAGCTTTATGTGTTTTCGAGTAATAAAAATGATATATCGATTTACTCGAGTGACTCAAGTTTGATATATCGATTCACTCGAGTGACTCGGGTAGAACTAATATTGTTTAGTAATTTTCTATATTGGTTTAAGCGTGTGTGCTTGTTGATTTATAATTAGGGGCAGGTTTAATAGTAATTAAAGGTTCGTTAGTTATGAAAGGATCGAGACAAAGAAAGCCTTTGTGTTTAATTACATAAGGGCAATAAACCTATTTAGTCTTTTAAAAAATCGATACACAATTACGATCAATTATGTTTTTGATCTTATTTTAAATTAATGTTGAAAAATATGTAAGCTGTGTAGTCAGAGATTATCCTCGACAAAAAAACATGAAAATTTTCTTCCTTACAAAATTAGTTAACATATATTTCAGTGTTTTACCTACTAGATTTAATAACCATTCCAAAATAAAATCTGAAAGTTTAAGTAAATCAAAGTAAAAAAGCAAAACCAATAAAATTAACAGAAAGTTCTTTCAGTAACAACCTATAAATTATTCCTGTAACAAAGGTCAAAAGAGTTATTAGTAGAAAACGTAGACATTAGTCTCGGGTCATTAATTTTGATTTTACCTCTTTATTCTGTCTGGCTTGTGACTTTAAAACTAATCCTTGTTAATTTTACAAAGCTTAAGACTTACATTCTCCAATTTGGTAATCGGATTAACAGGTTTAAGTGTGACTTTAAATAATATCGATACATTAGAAAACATCGATACATTTTAAGGATCGATTTTACTAAATTTCTTAATCTACGGTCTACATAATAATATCTCTCTTATTCAATGTTTGTAAGGGACAGATAGATTGAAATATGTAGAGTGAACTTGAGTTTAACACATTAGCGAAATTGGTAATTAGGATTGGTTTTATACCTAAGCTAAGAAGTAAACTCAAATCTAAATCGTGTTAAGGATTAAGCTCAGTTCAACGAGAATTGAGTTCATTGAGTTCTTTTTTTTTCAGATCAACGAGAATTGAGTTCCCTTGGTGAAATCAGGCCAAAGAATTTCCTAAATTTATGTAGGCTACCTTAATATAATATAATTTGTAATATAATGTAATGAATAGCATGAAGTTACTGAATGATTATTATCATTATTTATGTTTTTTCGTTGTATTAACAATTATGGACCCATGTTGTCTTAATAAATAAATTATTATTATTATTATATTATATTATTAATACGTCGTATAATATTAGGCCTGTTTAAGCTTATCTTACTGCTGAACAGGTGTTTTACGGTCACCGGGTAGGTAAATAAGAAAATAGGTAATAATGATGTAGAAAAACAACTGTAATACTTTTCTTAACACATTATTTGTAGAAAGGAATGATTGATAACTTGATGGTACAAAATTGTACCATAAAGTTAATTGATAAATGAATGTACTTGATGGTACAATTGCTAATAGGTTTCTATATACCTACTACCTCATTATTTTACACACGAAAAACACTTTTGAACATCATCAATATTAAGGTCGAAATTAAATATTAAATCGATTAATATCGTACTCGAGTAAACCGCCCGTATTTTGTCCCACCACTAGTATACCATAGTGGATAAAAACCAGTGATGGAAACGTCGGATTATTTTAAGCTGTTCTGAAGCCTGATTGATGAAGGCTTTGATCAACTAAATTAAGAGACTACGATTTTTCTTTGCTTTTTACGTGATGTAGTAGGTAATAGTAGGTCACACTTAAAGCGGATTTTCAAACTTACTCTAGCGTCGATGAAACGTTTAGTGTTTAGTACAGAAGAGCATAAGAAATAAGTAATTATAGATCTTACAAAAACGTTGGCAAGGCATAAATTAAAGGATTTTTGTGGTAACTTAAATACTCAAAACATTTTGAAAGGTTTGTTAAACATTATTTTACATTGGAATTAACTTCTTATATTTAAAGTCCAAAAATATTGTCACGTACTTTTCATTGAAGTTAAGTAAGGTTGAAAATTATGGAAATGGGCGATGATAGCTGCGCCACAATTTCTTACATTAGCGGCAATCTTCGTATTTCTACATAACACTATTTATCGTGTTTTTTGTTCCTAATAAATATATGTATTATTTATTATATTGGCTGTTTTTAGGGTTCCGTAGTACCTACAAGGAACCCTTATAGTTTCGCCATGTCCGTCTGTCCGAGGCATAGCGACGAAACCGTTGGTGCTAGAAAACTGAAATTTTGCATAAACATGTATGTTAACTATACAAAGAAAGTCGTAGAATAAAATTTGGAAAAATATTTTTTTTTCGGGTAGCTCCCCTACATGTAAAGTAGAATGGTTTTTTTTTGTCGCCTACCCCATAGTATGGGGTATTGTTAGATAGGACTTTTAAAAACGTTTAGGGGTTGCTAAGACAGTTTTTTGATTTAGAGATCCGTTTGCGAGATAATTAACTTTAAAGAGCAAATTTTTGTTCGAGTAGAGCGTCCCCCCCCTCTAAAAGCTAAACTACTGGATCCCAAAATCTGAAAAAAAATTGTGTCGGTAGTACATGTAATGAAATTTAAAGGAAAACTATAGCGGATAAGTTCACTTCATTAGTTCAAGAGGAATAGGGGTCCAAAGTGTAAAATGCAGTTACTTAGAATAATTCGTGCACATTACAAAAACCTTTGAAAGTAATGACTTGTATGAAGATGTTGACTAGCTACGGAACCCTACTGCGCGTGGCCCGACACGCACTTGGCCGGTTTTTTTTTATCTTATAATGAGTCTTGTTTTTTGATTATTATTTTCGTTCACCGGAGTGAAAGGCCTAACATATGGTGGAAGTATTTAATTGGATGTAAGGAACCTGCCCTATCGTAATCTGACGGGTTCAAGTAAATCCACATTGAGCATCATAGCCTCCCCTACTACAGCGTTAGATTTATTCAGCTAGCCCGGCTGCCGCTTAGCAGGCTAATTTATTTCGGTACAATTTAAGCGGCACTTAAGATTCTTTTTGTTCCGATAGCAGAAGTACTGCCTAAATAGATCAGATAAGTGTAAACTGTGAGTGTAGTGGGAAGCCCACTATTAGGAGTTTTTGGTTAGTTGCCGTAGATTTTGCAAGATGTAGGTTTATGCGAGTATTTTTGTACACGTGTGTCTTAACGATTTTGAAGTTAGCTGCAGATGGCTGCTCGACCAATTGACAAGCACCGTACTTGAGCGTGGCCAATTTTGACCCGTGAAATTTAATTCGCGGCGAATTTCAGAACTGTCAAGGTCTTTGACTTTGGGAAAATTAGGTATTATTCCGTTTAGCATTAATGTCTAAAATAAATTAGGCGTGATATTTTTTTTTGTTTTTACGACTGAAACCTGAATGAGTCGTCCAACGATGCGGTTTGGTTGGTTATATAATTATATAATATCACTGAAAATTAAGCATAACTGAGAGAAAATGTCTCGTTTTATGATTCTAATATGTCTATTGTAGGTAGATACCTCAGTTTAAAATGTTGATGCGCAAACTATTTTTTTAAGAAATAAGATAGATAATGCTTCACTTACCATCAGGTGGATTACACATTCGTTCACTGCAGAAGTAGTTTAAAGAAATATGGCTTATAAAAGACGAACCAAATATATTTAACTTACGAATTCCTAGATTCTTTTACGGAACTAAAGCTTCTGCGGAACCCACTTTGGGAACAGCTGACGTAGAAGTTGTAGCGACTGCAGTTCGGGAGGTTCCGCTTTCGATTTCCGGGTTTCGCGAAGTGTTATTGGAATTTCGTTGAAAATTCTCAGTAGCTTAGAGTCTGGCGCCTTGCCAGCCGAGGGGAATATGCCGCATTTATTACTAGACAAATTTTATAGTGACTGCGTTTTAAGATAATAGAATTCAAATTTTCATTTTATTATTTTGAAGATGTTTTTTTGCCCGATTTGTTAATGGCAAAATCACAGTGTCTAATTTATGAGGCGATTAACTTGGGATCGTTTTTATTGTACTAAAATTAATCTATTTAAAAAAATAAAAATAAATGTTTTCCGACTATTTCATTTTAAATTAAAAACGTGACAGCTCTTATATTTCAACAATATTCCTATAACTACTAATTACTTGCTAAATCATAATAAAAATAATTAAAGAAATTACGTGTACGAAAACCGCCATTAATTATAAAGTTCAAAGAGCCCAAATCAAAAATCGCATAATTCGCAGTTATTCTTGAAGAATTCCTTTGAGCTCCTCCGTCCCATTTATAAGGTAATGCTATCTTTGCTCTTATCCCTTTAAGTAGAAATGAGGTTTATCGTGAAAACGTTAAGAAAATAAAACTTGTTTATGTCTTCTCTGTAATATATGTCGGTCTTGTGGTCCTTTGTTGGGGCTTGATCGCTTGATTCAGCTTAACGGGAAGCAATTGGTTGGCTGTTTTCCATAAAAAAGTGATGTTTGTTTTACTTTAATACTAATAATATTAAATGCTTCTTCGTTGGCGCCCAATTTTAAAAATCATTATCTAGATTTTTCAGTTTGTATGTAACTCAATTAATAATTAAATCAATTTTGGCCACGTTCATATGATTTGTCTTTAAAAATAGATAAAAATTTGATAATGTTAAAGTTCTTTCCCAACATTTTACTAAACATTTTTGAATAAGATAGATTTGTTGTAAGCGAACTCAAGCTTCTATCATCGTATCACTTTTATTTACCACCAAATTTTAGTGCAGCTGTATGCCAGTTTCATGGTAAGATACCGGAACACGAAGTATAATGTATTAAGCCTTTGGAGATTAATAACATTATACTTACATTAATACTACTACTTACATGGTTAAATACATAAACTATACCTCACGAAGTTTCAACGTAATATCTGCGACGTGAACACTCAAATCAGGAACTAATCAAATCAAACAAGCAAAACATTTCTATAGCAAATATTTTATAAGTAATATTTATAAAAAAATAAAAAAAAAGAAACAAGTGTAAACAATAGTTAGAGTTTTTGAAAGAGTTTAATTAATTATTTTTTTCTAAATTTAGTAAATTAACTGAACTATATATTTAACTAACAATTAGAATTAAAAGCATTTAATATACTAACCCTAGAATTAAATTATAGATGTAAAAAAATCATATGTAATAGTTTAAGTAACAGGAAATAAAAGGCTTTTTATTTTTTATTTTTATTTATTTATTTATTTGAAAGCAAATTATTGCTTTGCTATGCCCTTTTGTCTTTTATATATAATTGGCAAAGCACCTGGGGCGTTTACCCGGGGGGTGCAGGTTCGAATCCTGGTGGATTCTTTTAAACTATCTCATATCCTCAGAAATACAGCTATACCGATAAGCGGTACATAATATTAAGATGTAATAACAGGTCCTCTTATGCCCTTTGGCATTAGCCAGGGGTAGACAGAGATTACATTATCACTACACATCGTACATCCACAATCACTTGGTACACATCAAATATTCAACCCGGAACTCCTACCTCGTAAACTGTTAAGGCGACGGTTTCCGACGGATAAATGTATGGTGGAAAGGTCCCGGGGGTGGTGATACGTTAACAAAAATAATTGGCAGTTGTTATAGGGTCTATATAATTTAATTAAAAAAATCATGGACGTCTGACTGACTCAACCTATCCATAACTAAACATAAACTACAAAAATAGTTTTGAAATTGCGGTTAGATAGATCTTTGAATATTTAAGGTCAATTTCACCAGTTTCTGATCATTAAATTCCAGTTCCTTTTACAAAACAAAAAAAATTCATCTGTCATAATATTTTTCAAAAAATCCGTAAAAAAATATTTTTTCATCTGTCATAATATTAATAATAGGCTACTGGCTAAAACAACATCCAGCAGACGTCTGCTGCCTTTGCCTTTCTTTGACTCAATGTCGGGTTTTGAAAATGACACATTTGCAAATACCAAAATTTAAAAAAAGTAGTGCCACCTTAACTCTGCAAACGCGTCGTGGGGTTCATAAGACCCATAGCACACGAATGAGCGCGAATTCGCCAACGTTCCCAAAGGCACAATTTCTAAGGCCGTTGTATACCAACGCTTCATAATTAATGTATATGAAACATGAACCTTATTATAGCACAAGTTTGTTCTTAAAAAATAAACCCCTCCAGTTCTGAATGGGTTAATTATGTTTGAGTTACTACCGACGAAAGTCTTGATTAATTAATTAAAACAACTATCAATCATTACTTCTACTTAAATACTTTATTTTGTGTACTTAGTTACTAGTTTATGAGGCCGCACTTCCTTGAAATGAATACCTGCACGTAAAATAAATTCCCCGTGTTTCAGTGTTAACAACGTTTTACTGTTCCAATTTAATCTGAAACCCTTACAATGGTCCACAAACGCTTTTACAGCACAATATATGCTCGTACTTAAACATAAAAACGGGAAAGAATACAATAAACAAATTTATTGTGCTCTAAGGAAGAATAAAACAAGGTAAAACCTCAGGTACAACACACTAGCCTTTCAAAAGTGGGGAGACTCGCGTGCAACTGACGCCGGAACCTAGCTTTTTTCTCAGCGATCCTTTGTTGGACTTCCTTTGGCTAGAGGGGGTCATCTAAGGGCGGGGGAGGGGAGGACGGGGTCTATTGTACCGCCTCAATTTGAATATGCAAGTATGGAACACGCTTCGTAAACGTCGATAGTCGTCGTATGGAGTTTTTTTTTTACTTTTAGTTGGCAGTGGATCCAAGCCGTTGTAGGCAATTAGCTTTTAATATGCTGTATGTTATTTGAGACCACAGCATTTGCGGGTATAATATGTTTTGTCTGGTTAAATTTGTGTTTTCATATTTTTGGTGGTTATTGCTTTTAGTATTTTCTAGTGAAAATTTTCAGAGATATTATTTTGTATTTTTGTAATATGTGGCAAAACTTTTATTACAAAAATATTCTATAATGTAGAATTCTACGGCTCAGGTAGTTAACAAAAACACAACGATAACAATAAAACTAAACATCCATCAGTTCAGACAGGGTAAAGGAAAACAGAATAATTACAAAGCATTTGTAAAACTTAATACGAAGCTATAAATTAAGCTAAAACTTAATTAAAAGGCCGAAGATTCTAGGAACTTGCGATATTTATTTATAGAGGACTATAATTAAAGAGTATTTTACACCGATAGGCACTTATTTCTGGCTCCGTAACCTGACACTTTCGGCCATTCAGTTATAAATGTCGGAAAATGGCGTTTCGCGCCATTTCTGAATTTTATTTATTATGGACACGCCACGTTAATTATGCCGGCGTGCTTCATAAATTATTCTGTGTTTATTTTTAATGTAACTCAATTTTTAACGTGATTGATCACCAATAAAGGTTTAATTATGGATACAGGTCTTGACTTTGTAATTTCAGTTGAATGTATTGACACAGAAGGTAGCTTCAGCCCTCTTAGCACGACTCGTCAGTATGACAATAGGGGTGCGTGAAAGGAGCCTCCCCGAGTGACGTACACAACAATTCCCTACGTCCGGCGCATCCTGGGCAATTCGCGAGTTCTTAAAAGCGAATTGGCTAATCCTTTCACCACGATGGCAAGTCAAAACCTTGACCACCTTACTGACTGTCCAAAATGCCCTACCTCCTGCACAAGAGAGGCGCTCATGAACGCCGAAGAGAGCGCCATAACAGTGGCCACTTATTGGACCAATAAAATTTGACTCAGCCATCGACACGACGAAGAAGAAGAAGTATGACATAATTATGAACATAGAAACGTCAGTTGCTTTTATCTTTTGACGTTTGTACATAACTACTGCGTCATAGTCGATTCTAAATGTCAAGAGTGTCAAGCCGCGCTAATTGAGCAAATGTAGCAATGCTCTATTGGCTCTAGTTTCGACTTATCATACTTCATTCAAGCCAATTCCCTGCTTAAGTCGTATAAAGAAAAAAAAGATAGCCTCCGTGTTTCCACCGTGTGTTTTTCAGAAGAAAGACAATGCTCTGGAGATTTAGGTTAACCTCACATCCCGGCTATTACTCGAGCGACCTAGTACTGCACCGTCCAAATGCGGATTGCCAGATTATGCACACAAAAATTACTATGGTGGTACTTTCATATATTTTACTACCAATGCAAAAAGAGGGGCGTTATAAGTTTGACAGTTGTTCCTGTCACTTTGTGTGTCTATCTGTCTGACGCCGTAGCTCCTAAACGGGTGACCCGATTTTTTTTTAAAGATATATGTCATAAACATATATATAGGTTCGATCCCCACATGCGACAAATCTTTGTGTGATTCGCTAAGATTTGTTCTGAGACTGGGTGTGCTTGTGTGAGTGAATGTGTGTATTTGGCCTTGTCTTTGGGACCATTTGATAGTGTAATTGCTAATGGCGTTCTATCACTTCTATCTTATGTAAAAATAATGAAAAAAATAAGATCGATTGAGCCGTTTACAAAATACGGAGCATGGTAAATAAAATTTGGTTCTATTAAAATTACTACAGAAACAGTACCAACATTTCATGAAGCAGTCATAATAAAGTAAAATATTGATTCTCTCATAATAAAAAAATACATACATCCTTTTTCTTCTCAACAATATTTCATTTTATTCGTTAAAATATAAAACATAAAAATTCGCGCCACAAAAAAGCTTTTGGCTTATCAGTGGCAAAAAATCCATGGTTATCATAAAATATGATAAAATTAAAGTTACGATAGCACAGTTTTATAGAGCTGTATTCTGGATAGTTAAAATTTTGTGGCACCAAAATTTTATACAAGATAAGCCTAAAGGAAAGTAAAGGTACGGTATTAAATAAGTTATGATAAACTGGGATTTCAGGTTATAAAGATGGAAAAATCGATAATTTGGGACTTTAAGAGGTTTTTATAGACCATTTCTAAAACTTCCTACCTAAATCAAGAATTAAACTATATTCTGAAAACAGGAAATTTAAAACTTTGAGACAAATAAACAACTTACATGGAACAAGTAGAGTATTAGGCTACAGTACCAACTGCTTATATATGGTTCGTATGCATATTTCTACCCTCTAAATGACTAGGTCAGAAACTTAACTTAAACCGTGGCTGACTTAAAAAAAATATGGTGGTATATAAATTTTGCAGCTTCCCTTCTGTTGTCTTTCCCTTCATTTTTTTAATACCTCATTAAAAAAATTAAAAATATACAGAAAAGAAAATAAAAGCATGTATGATACGAAGACAAACTACATTAATAGCGCGTAATATTCACGTTGGTTTTCATACCACAAATAATTAATTATTGACAGTAATTTTGTCACACACAGGAATCCAAAAATTCATTAACACTAAAAAGTACGTAAAGAATAACAATTAAAATTAATAAATATTTGCATACAAACAATAGCTGCGTGTTTTGAAACCATTTTGTTACACTTCCGTATTTTAATCCGTCCGTTTAATTTTTACGACATTTTAACGTCTGGCAATTTGAGGTTAAAAAATAAGTAGGTTTAGTGTTTTCTTTAATTATTTATATGTATGTGAACACCTATTTAGTTTGCTTGACTGCAAATTATCTCGCAATATATTTAAAACAACGTGAGCCTTTGCCATTTGCCTATGAAATAGCTATCGATAGCCATTATTAAATACTAGACTTTTTAATAGATTTACAATGTTTTCTTTTTGCGTAATATATTCAGACCGTAAACATATTGTTGTCTTTAATATTATGATATGCTAGTACGTGAATATACTTTCATTTATGATAGTTTGCACACACTAACAATCAGGCTGTTCGTACTTCGTAAAATCGAATTACAAAGCAAATCAAACTTAACAAAACCATTATTGTACCTACACTAGACGTTATAAAATTCTATTCATTTAATTTCGCTTTCGCTAGTACATCTATTAACCGAACAAAAAACTCACTATTACAAAATATGTCGCATGACAAATTTAAAGGTATGTTAAAAAAATAAGATCTCTTTGTATCGTTGGTCGTAATAAAAAATAGGCACTGATATATTTTTAAATCGGTTGAGTAGTTGCATTGTGAAGGGCTTGTGAAAGCAGATTTTTTCGACCCTTAAGAAAAAAATACTTTTCCTTGTTCCATAAAGGCTCATATCCAGAGATCAGTACAGGGATTTAGAGGAGCTCAGCTGTGGGTGTAACAATGGATATAAAGAAAATAAAAAACCGTATGGTGTTATGTGGCAGATCTATTTATATTAAGGAAATGTTTATACAGCTTGGACCAAAATCTTGATACGCATAACGCCATATACGTACTTATAAATTGATCCCATCGAATAGATAAAAGTAGCTATATTTATCCGTCATTTACGGCTAAACCACTCGACCAAATTATGAAAATTGGTAAAGAAATATCTGTAAGTATAGCAAACGAAATACTACGCAAGTGAAATATAATTCATTTACTAAAACAAATAAATATTGTTTTTAAACTTTCGCGATTTAAGAACATTTTTTAAAAAGGTCTAAGTCGGCGAATGATGCAAGTCATTTCGAAACGTCGAGCATAGGTATTTATTTACCTTTATAATAATTACGCGATTTGGACCCGTTGTCTAATTTTTGAAAAATAAATATTAATTACTCTAAAAACCAAAGATTGAAAGCCGCGCCGGTAAAATATTCTAAGCACTCTATCTACATAGAATTCGATCAATTACCCCGATATTTTACCCGCAATTTCGAAAGAATACTCACGATTTATCACATAGCATTATACGAACAGACAGAAAGAAAAAGTCTAGACGATCCTTTCCCATGACCGTCACGCCTGAGTCCCTTCAAAAGGGTCGCGACCTACGAACTAACTCCTAGTAAAAGTTGGTTAATAATTTCCCATTATAACTAGGGATGCAACGAATACAAATACTTGTATTCAGTGAATAGTAGGCAGTGATGAATATTCGTATGACCATTAGTAATTTACGTATTCATGGAACCGAAAAAGGGTATATAAGTAACCGCATTCTTACACGGTTAACTCACATAAAACTAGTATACTCGGATCTAAATATTTTACAATAAGCTCTTTGTCCATCGTAGCGTAAATAGGATCAGTGATTTATTTTTGTGTTAGATAACCTTACATTGAATTATGTTGTATTTTTGACCACAAAAATCGAAATCATGCAATTTTATTCTTGAAAAATATTATGGCACGACAAAAAATCAGCATTGCCTTACAACGTGGCCGCCAGCCTTCTGGGTACGTACTCGCGGTCGACATCGATGCGGACGAATTTTTTGACACCTCAAGTTTTTATTGGATTTATTTTATTTAATGAGTTTATATTACTCTTTTATTTGATGTTTATATAGTAAGGTATATATTTAGTTTTTATTGCACGACTTGTATTCGCCGGACACTAGATCTAGTATCGTATTCGAATTTGCTGCAGTGGTATTCGTTGCATCACTAATAATAACCCATTAAAGTAGAGTTTGCTCCAGTTCAACCATGCTTCGTTTAAGGGTTCAGTCATTTTTGGTTAGTTTTCGAGTTTTGTTTTGTGAAATGTAACTTTTAGTTTTGAGTTGCTAGGGTTGCGGGTAGTTTTAATAAAATTTGTGTAATACCTTTTTTAATTAGTCGTGATTTTTATGTAACGGGTAATGCCGGTATCTACCTAGTATTGCTCATAGTAATAATACTGAATAGTTTTTATTTAATTTAGCAATTATATTTTGACTGCCTCGATGGTATCGGTTTCGATTCCCGGGTCGGGCAAAGTTTTATTTGTGAACTTTCCGTCAGGAAATTCACAATATCAGCACGGAGTTGGAATTGTGCTCGGTAGATGGCGATAGGCTAAGCTCGGCCCCAATCCCATGGGACCTATACATAACAGGTGAAGTGTGGGTAATATAGGCGTGATGTTATGATATGTTATGTTATATTTTAAACCGAAACCGTCGACGCGACATTTTTTTTTTCTTATAATAATAATTATTTATTTCTCACCACAATAATTATTTTCGTACATGAGTTACCTAATAAACTAATTCACAGATTATTGAGGGGAGACTGGTGCCCAAACTAGAAAAAATCTGTATTTCAGGTCACCACATCATATTGAACGCCTTTTGTTATTAAGTGGTAAGTTTAACTGGCCAAAATCGTAATCAAATTAAAGTATAATACTTGCAAACACTTTTCATTAGCAACACTTAAACGTTTCAAAAATCACAAATTCTAAAATAACAAACGTTAGCGACGTAACAAATTTGTTAACATTTAAAAGCTTAAGTAATAAGGGTTGTGTACGAAGGCACTAACCGGATAACTTATTGCCTTTCAACCGGGTATTAAATGGCGCCGTAAATTACCGGCTCGAGATTTGACGAAGATTTGTCGGCATTTTAGCGTTAGATGCAGACACGGCTACACATCAACCTGTACATTGCCTTTATAAACTAGTCTCGCGTTGCATACGGAACCCGTGCAATGCGAGACCAGTTTCTTCTTCTTCATCGTGTCGATGGCGGAGTCATATTTTATTTTGACTTGCCATCATGGTGAAAGGATTAGCCATTTCGCTTTGGAGAACTCGCGAATTGCCCAGGGTGCGCCGGACGTAGGGAATCGTTGTGTACGTCACTCGGGGAGGCTCCTTTCATGCAATGCGAGACCAGCTTATACTGGAAATGTATAGGTTGATCAGTAGCTGTGTGCACTGTTAAAGAATGGGGAACTTGGAAATAATATTGAATAGAACTCGAGTGTGGAACCGCCACTGGAGGCGTGTATAGTATAGATATCATATCAGAGTCGATACATAATTATGGCATGACCTAGTTATGAATTTTGGCAAAATAATAGCAGGCCTGTAGGTATAGGTGTATGTCCCACTCATAGAAATCTTAATAATAAGGCAATAGAAATGTCAAAGACGCGTGACCTTGTCGCCGCGCATCTGTCTAGTCAAACACAAGTGCAAATTGAGGAATTGTCGTCTTAATGTCATCGCAAAAAGAATAATTTTGTTTGCAGGAATACAAGCGCATGAGTCTAATCGAACACAAGTGCGAGTTGAGTTGAGTTTGCAGGAATACAAAAAGTGGTATTTGAAAACGGCGACATGCGTCCCAGTGTTAAAAGATAGTCGATAGCATTTCTATTGACTAGTTATTAAGATTTCTATGGTCCCACTGCTAGACACGAGTCTCTTCTCGTTGGGAGAAAGGTTATGCCATAGCTATATATCCACCAAGCTGGTTAAATGCAGATTGGTAAACTTCACACGCTCTCGAAACTTAAGGCGCTTGCGATGTCTTCCTTCACCGTTAGCATGCGATTATACATCATCGACAGATGAATCTTAACGATTAATAGACAGATGTGTGTGCCGTCAAGTGGTTATCGCTGCTTGCTCGTCAAAAGATTTACAAGAATCAGGTAGAAGCAGGCAATCCCACCCCTTATATCACTAGTGTCTCTAGGTTATAGCAATAAAGCCTAATAATAGCCTTCGAATTCAAATTTCGCAAAATAGTTGGTTGACATTGGTCTGAATTGTTCAACTAGAGGCATTTAATTAAAACTGTGCGAATTGAAATTCTCTTGTTTGGGGCTGTTCCGCTTTGTTTCATTATCATTAACTGGACGCCATTAATCTTCGTTACTTCACAATTGTCGGCAGTGGCGGCTGTACCTTAAGAGCCTATACTATCTCAAATGGCTTAGCATGATCCTTCGTTACGTCGAAAATACTGCAGCATTAATTTTGAAATAAATATATGGTAAAGTTGAGGATTAATGTTAGGTACTATGTTAGCCGAAAACACGATTCCATAAAATTTTCTCGATAGAAAAAAATCCCAAAGTTACCTCCAAAACGATAAAAAAAACCGCTGTAATTAAAAAAATACGTCAAATTGAATCATGAAACTTTGCATACTTACTGAACTAACTATAAAGCAGGTCTTATGTTATGTACATTTTTAAAATTACCATTATTTTCACTTTAAAAAAAAAATACCTATACTATCGGCGTCTTGAAGCTCATTCCCTTCCGCCCGACACCCCCGTTCAGTCTCGCTTCGGCTTTCGGACGGGATAGCTGTGTCGCATGCGCTCAGAACACACAATACGCAACAGGACTACGTAAAATTGAAGTAGGTACTTAGGTTTCTAGTGTTGGCGCAATGGGAAATAAGCGTAATAAAAATAAGAAGCGTCTGGGTTGGCGTAAAGAAACAGGCAAACATAAATAATAAACGTTATGAAGTAAGTATCTACCGACCTATTTACTACAATATTAGTGATTACAAACATTAGTACAAAGTTAGTGATTAGTAGTTAGATACCATAAGTTTGGTGCAGTGGCTAAGCGGTTGGCTGCTGCGCTACGAGTCGCAGGTGTTTCTGCATGTGATTTGTGTTCGTAAACCACCGTCCACGATTCAGAAGAAATTCAGGTGGGACAACTTAAAAAAAAAAAAGTTATCTGTTTTTATTTTGACAACATACCTACAACAAATAGGTTTATATAACATTTTTATATAACATGCATGTTGCCTGAGTTATGCGATCCCAGGCATGTTCGAAATATGCCAATTAGAGATTTAAGCGAATTAAAATGATTGTTGTATAATTTTGACAATGTTTAATTACTTTCAAAAATGTATGGTACCTATATACTAAAGATGCCACGAATATTCGGCAACTATTCGGTATTCGGCCTATTCGGCCACTTTTTTTGCTATTCGGTATTCGGCCGAATAGTGCGTACTATTTGGCCGAATACCGAATAGCAAATCATGTAAAAAAAGACACGTTATTTTACTCAAAATTATGTATTTATTTCCAAATTACAACATTTTAGTACTTAAAATTAATCAGTGGTAAGTTGTGATGGATAAAAACGAGCTTTTCAGCATTTTTTGGTAGCAAAGATCGAGATCGCTTTTCATCGTAAACGTTACCAGCCTCAGAAAATAACCTCTAACTATAAACGCTACTTCCAGGCAAAGAAAGATAAACTTTATATTGTTTTTCGTTTGCTGACCACCACTTGTAAGGATAGGCCTTCCGATCTAGGTGAATAGATAGACCGATACACGTGTCCTACTAATTTAACTATCGTAATTTCGGAAAGAAAGTTTGATTACCAAATTATTTTCATTACTGTTTTGGCGCTGTTTCTTAGTGGACGGACGGTCTTTTGAATTTCGCGCCAATTCATGACCGTGTACTTCATATTTATATTGTAAATAGCTTTTATATATAATGTATCGTAAGTAGGCTAGGTAATTAGAACATTAGTTAGGTAAATACTTGTATCAAGTGCTCAAGTGCATTTTAGTGAGAAAAACAATAACAATGCCGCTTGCTGATCCGCGCGGTTTTACTCGCGTTAAAAGTTACTATCCCACTCTCGTCGCCGAATATTCAGCGGCCGAATATTCGGCGCATCGGCCGACAGCGTTGCCGAATATTCGGTATTCGGCCAATTCACTATTCGTGGCATCTCTACTATATACCATACATAGCTACCTACCCTACCCTACCCACCTACCTACGTACTTACCTACCTTCCTACCTACCTACATACTTTCCTATCTACGTACCACCTATCCTACCTACCTACTCACATACTTATCTACTTACCTACCTATCCTACCTATACTTTAGATAAGTATCTTATTGTCTTGTATTTATACAAACCTTATAATGAGAATCACGAACACAACAAAAAGAATTATCCAATTTGGTGCAGTCCTTCGGAACTTATGCGCGTACAGCGCGTACATACATTTGGGCAATTCATTGTTATATAGATGCATAATAACTAAGAAAGTAGTACAAGAATAATAACATAATAGTAGGATAATACAAGGCGAAAACTATATAATATTATAAGATTGTAAAATAGAAAATTGTAAACTTACTACCAAGCCATTGTAACTACAAAACCCTCAGCGCAATGGTGGCTCGCGTTTGACTAGTTTTTTGTGGCAGTAGAATTTATGCAGTGCTTGGTTAGTACTCGTCCGATAATAGTTTACAAAATCGCTTGTGTGCCCGCGTCACCGCGAGTAGTATTGTGCGAGCGAGATAGAGAGTGAGGAGGCGCGGGGAAGTGGGGGCGAAATTTGAATTTGAGCTGAGGTTGTATAGGCTCTTAAGTGCGCTCGTGCGCTGAACCACCAATTTCAAAGATTTAAAAATTACATAATAATTCTTCATCTTTTTGTTTAAAATTACCATTTTAATATTTTTTCTTAAACATACATACCTACTAAAACATAATATAACAAAAGAAAAATCCGATTATAACGATTGACGAAAAAATAAAAGCGCCTTGCTCATCTAAATAAGCTCGTGCGCTACGGCGAGCGCACGAGGACTGCTAATACAACTTGTATGGACTGTGAGCTAATACGCTCGACGCGACGCGTGAAATAAAAGATAGTTCATAGAAAAGTACCGAGTAATAAGTCGGTTTTCGAGCGCCGCACGAGCGAACCGAAGATTGCCGAGAGCCCCCGAGGATCGCCGAAAACCGTCAGCCGGCAGCGCGGCCGGCGTCGTCCGTTCGGCGGGAAACGAACAATGACATTTGATTTGACACTCTCGCGTTATCATTTATCATTAATTTATCTGTATCTGTGACGCGTTAAGCGGTAATTGTTTTTTGTTTTTGTTCTATTCTGTACTGTGAATACAGTGTGTGTTGTGATTGAAAATGAGTTTAAACATTGATTATATTAACAAAACTTTTCAAAATAAAGTCAACATAAAGTTACAAGAGTGCAAATCGAAAAATAAAGCATTTACGCGAAGTTTTAAAAGTGAAATGTATAATAGAAAGAAATGGCTGTGTGGATGTGAGCGTCTCAATGCATTCTTTTATTTTCCTTGCATTATTTTTGGCGGAGAATCGATTTGGACAGAAACTGCAATTAAGGATTTGACGCATTTGAGTGAAAAAATAAAAAAAACATGATTCTTCGCAAGTACACCTACAAAATGTGATGAGTTTGTCTGTGTTAGGCACGGTCAACATTCGTAATCAGCTAGATTCTGTTTAAAGAAGCAATATCCAAAGCATTTCCTAATCCTAATACTAAGTGAGCAAGTAAAGTGAACCACCAGTTCGATTACCTACCAGCCGCCACTGATTGTCGGTGAAGAACCCTGTTTTATTGACGGACATTTTAGCGGGTTTATACGAGGTGAGCAACTAGCTGGTTTGACATGCATAATAATATCACGCCTCTTTAACCTGAAAGAGTATGGCAGACTTGTTTAACACCCACATTTCACCATTTTTTTTTTAACACGCTTATATTTGCTTCACATGTATGTATGTATGTATGTATGTAACCGACTCCTTTGGACTCGATTTTGACCCACTTTAAACGGACAGATTTCATTCAAATTTTGCACACCTGTCAAAGATCGATGACAATGCAATAATTCGATAAAAAAATTAAAAAAAAAATTAAAAATAAACGCTCGTATAAATAAACCAAACTAAAAAGTAAAAAATAAATAATAGTTTAAAAAAACTATGCCATATTTGCGCTCTGTGCCATATTTTTCGTCTATCGAGCAACGCACGCTTTTTTCAGCTTATATTAGGAATTATTTTTCACTTTTTAGTTAGAAGTACTTTAAAAGCGTGTTTTTTAGTTTTTTTAAACTATTATTTATTTTTTTCTATATCCTACTTAGCACAGCAATCTGTTTTCCACATTTAGCTGCTAATCTTTCTGATCAATGTTCGGTCATGTCATGTAGCTGTGAGGAGAGTCCACTGATCTCTCTCACTATTTGATATTAAATCGATCGATCGAATCGATTTTTGCTTTAAACTCATACCATTTTGACTTTATTTTTGAATTTCCTGGCAAGGAAAACCCACAGGAATCACATGACAAACATAACAATACGCCTATATAACCTAGAAAAGTGTGGCAGAGTATAAGATCCACATTTCAACTGTTTTGTTTGGATCTAATGTGATAGAGGTCGTGCCTTTCGCCATCCATCGGGCACAAATCCAACTTCATGCTGCCTTAGTACAATTCCTGACTTAAACCGGACCCAGAAACTCGAGAACTCGCAGTGAGTGGTCACATACACTGACCACTACACCTAAGAGACAATAAAACAACAAATGATTCGCTAATTATTCGTTTATTGGCCACTGTGATCGAAATTCGATTATTCTGATTGAATTTCAGTGTCCAATCTCCATAGACGGGCAATCGACGCAGAGACATATAATTGAATCGCACAAGTATGGGAACTGACAGCTGCACTCACTATTCCCTTGCTCATATTCCAATGGATGATAATTCGACACGAGCTGACACAGATCAGAAACATTAAGCAAAATGTTATATAACATTTCGCCTTTATTTACCCAGCAGGGTGTAGCAAGGATGTAAAAACACCCACACTCCACTAGGTAATTTTTAGGTCCCATGACCCATGGGATGGAGGATTCTATCACCATCATCATTGCCACTACTGAGATTTACGTAAAAGTAAAATAAAAATTTAAATGATTGACCTAATAAACTACCAGTAAAAGTTAAAAAATCAATATTATTATCACATTGAGCATATCACCGGTAATTATTAATTATTTTTCAATTTATAACATAAATTTACCGTAACATTTAAATATATAGAATATTTTATCATAAATGGTGGTAGAGCTTTCAAAAGAGGAAACGCTCATCATAGTCTCATACCTCCTCTTTTAACATGCTTCCATCAAAATTGACCTGTGTTCTGGTTTGGTCAGAAATTACTGGCACATGAGTAATATGATGAAAAAATAAAATAACTTATATGATTACTCTAATTCCAATCGTATAAATAAATAGCATTTTGCCAAAAAAAACGCGTTATAAACATAGAAAAAAGGACTTTCTCAGCTGGGAGCAGTGCCTTGCACCCCAAACAGCACACACCCCATCTGCGTATAGTTTGAATGACTGATTGCAAGATAAGAGAAGGAAAAAAAAATATACCTAGTGGCCTAGTTGTCGACCAAAATGCTACATAACTTGTACAGAAAAAGAAGCTATGGCAGTTAAAACCATATAACTAGAAATACTCCATTATTATCCTCATTACAAATCCTGCAACGTAACATCTTCAAAAGCATATTAAATCAGCTCAAACAGACTGCAATAGTACTGAGCTAAAACGGTTATTACCAACATTAGTCGGCCGGGTATACCGACTAACATCCAATTATACTGGCAGACAACTTTGAACATGTCCCGATCCGATAATTGTATCGGAAACTCCGTCTGAGCACGCCTTTACCTAAATTATGTACCACTTGAAGTGTTCTATAGTGTGAGTATTTTATTCGGGGAGTTATTCAAATGCATATTGAATAGACTGATGTATAAATAAACTAATAATACCAAACATTAACCATTATTTATGAAAAAGGGATTACTTTTTGCCAGCAGCAATATCTATCTATATATATAAAAATGAAACCCGTTTTTCGTTGTCACGACATAGCATGAAAACGGCTTGACCGATTTGGCTGATTTTTTTTTGTAGTTTTCTAATACTCTGTACAAGGATCTTACGGAAAAAAAATTAAAAAAAAAGTATTCATTTTTATATGGAGGATATTATAGATTACAGTTCAAATATAATAGGTACGCATACATAAGATAGGTCAGCTATACAAAATAAAGTAGTGCATCAAATTACGCTAAGGCGGTACGAAGTTCGCCGGGTCAGCTAGTAAAACAATAATTAAATAAACAAATTTTACCTAATAAATAAAATATCTACTGACCCATATCAACAACACGATAATTTAATAATACAAATTTAATTGCTTGTACAAAATATTTAAACACAAATTATTATATTTTCAATATAAATTACAAGAAAAGTCAAATAATAATCAAACAATCACACAACAGATTTATGTTCACTTAATTAACAGTAAATAATTAATTATATAAACATTCAAAGGCAAATAATTTTGGTGTGACCAGTAAAATTATAATTGTCAAAAATGTACTCATTTATATATATCAAACAACTTTCACACAACGTCATCTAGTCCCAAACTAAGCAGAACTTGTATTATGGGTACCAAAAATAAGTGATACTAATACATAATATAAATACTTTTTCTTTGATACCCAGATCAAGACAAACCTCCATGTTCATGCAAACAGAGATTTGTCTTGAGCGGGAATCGAACCCGCGACGGAACAGTCTCATTATGTTCAAGTTGCAAAATAACATATGGTAGCAAAAAGTTAAAATCTTATAAGACCCAAGTTTCGAAACCTCCAAGTTGCAAAATATCTACATCTCAAAACGAAGTTGCAAAATAGTCAAGTCTCCATACATCTATGTCTCATTATATACATTTTTTATTTAAGTGGATTTGTAGTACAAATCGGCAATTTCACGGGTACCGTGAAATTGCCGAGGTACTAATATATATCAGACACACAATACTCGTAAAATTTAGAAGAAATAGAACCTGTACGGTTTCATAACTGTTTAAAACAGGACTAGGGAAGGACAGTATAGATTGTGTCGACTCTACCAACACAGATCGTCATTTGCTTTTGTCTTTTCACGTTTCTGTGTTGATAACTACATCATTTACCTAAGCAAATGACCATCATTTACCTGAGATTCACACCTCTTTTGCTTCTTCTTAGGACGGCTACGGAAGGTCCGTCCTCGCATAAGGTTCTGCTCGATCTAGTAATACCGTTAGTTTGCCTTTTAAACTTTCAGTCCGAAAGAATTTTCATTTGTTTTCCATCGAGCCTCGTTTGCGCGGAATAAAGTATCCAGTAAAACAGTATCTATGAACGGAGCATTTTACTCAGCTATATAAGAAGATTTGAACCAAAAAATTTATTAAATATGTAGTAAATATTTAATAAAATAATATATACAGGTTGGATGCGACATAGCGACATTTATTGAAACCACAGCTTCTATACATGGCCAGTATGCATTTCCACCGGATAAAAAATTCTCTGGCGAAAAAAAAAATCCACGTCTTCCGAACAAATTGCACGATCGCAGTGTTCAAATTGTTCGGAGAACGTGAGTTTTTTTTTTTTGCCAGAGAATTTTTATCCGGTGGAAATTGATACTTACCATGTATAGAAGCTGTGGTTTCAATAAATGTCGCTATGTCGCATCCACCCCGTATAACTTTGCTCATTTACTTACTTGTCCATCCTAAGGTTGCCTGTAAGAAATTGCTTATAGCGATAAGGCCGCCTATTGTGCAACATAATTTTTAAGTGCAATTGTTTACAACATATTTTCTTTGTTAATATTGGTGTACAATAAAGATTACTCTATCTATCTATCTAAATATAAGTAAGTAAATAAGTATAAATATGTATTGTATATGTATGTATTTAATTAAATGTGTAGTCGTATAAGCTATCTACTATTTATTTTTTGTGAAAGACTTACGGTATCATTTCTGTATCCTTCTTCAAGTTCTATATCCAAAACAGACTTGACACCTTTTACACTTAGAAAAAACTTGGGAAAGTCCTAACAAAGTAATTCTTCTCCCCACTATGGGGAAAATAAAACATATTGACAGTTCCGACAAATTACGGAGTAAGTTTACCCTCTTGGGAGTAACAAGCGTGATGTTTTACGTTGGGTTAATACGTCCTTCCCATATTTCTCTTTTGTATTTTCACATTTTCGGGCAGCCTCGCAAGTTAACTTAATAGTTATTTGCCCGCAAATGTTATACTCCATCCTAACAAAATAAACCAAAAAATGAACACGTACTATAAATAGTACAAACATTTGCTAACTTTCGCCTCGTGCAGAAATTTCGAGTTTTGTTTGAACTGGAGCAGACCTCGCGCAGATTTAATTTGATTCCAAACCAAGTAATCTGAGATTAAAATTGAGCTTGAAAACTATTTTTAACCGACTTCAAAAAAGGAGGTTCTGTATTTGATCCGTATGTATGTGGCTTTTTTATGTTCGCGATTTTCTCGGCAACTGCTGATCCGATTTGAATGCGGTTTTTGGTTTACACAGGGATTAAAACCCATGTGTTTTAGGGAAGGTATACTTCACGTG
The DNA here is from genome assembly GCA_905147285.1 of Hypena proboscidalis. Taxonomy (NCBI): domain Eukaryota; kingdom Metazoa; phylum Arthropoda; class Insecta; order Lepidoptera; family Erebidae; genus Hypena; species Hypena proboscidalis. The sequence continues at coordinate 9,593,216 of LR990147.1, forward strand.
TCCCCGAGCCCTTTCCTATGTCATGTACACAAAATCAATTGTCATGAATCGACCGGTTAAAGATCAAAATATTTCGTCATCGCTTAGATCCAAAGAGATTCTAGAAGTTTGATATCTGTTTAGATCTGATATTGTTTCCAAACTTATCGGGAACTTGGCCACACATTGTTTAAAAAGTTAGGCAGTTGGATTTCATATCCAATTCATAGCCTATTTTAAAGGAGCCAATTGTGATCAGCGAAGTTGCGGCAAATATAAATAAAAGAGTCAGCGAACGACCTAAATAAAGAGGCATAAAATGAACAGTTGGTATGCCCTCTAACAGCATGACTTCGACAGTGTTCTTACATACTACAACCATCAGGGAACTGCACCCTTATTTGTAATGGTTTGAGTCGAAGGTTTCAATTCATCATAATTTTTATTTCGATTCTAACGGAGAAGGTATTATGTTCCATAGACAACTAAATAGCAGTTATATATAGTAAGCGTTTCTGTTAAATGAACCAGTTCTAGAGATAAGCGCTAACTAAACATAGTTAGCGCTTATCTCTAGAACTGGTCCAATTTGGATAATTATCTTTGGATATTTGTGTGTCGAAGTATTTTTTTAAAGAATGCTACAGACTGCAAATATCTAGCCTCGACCCACAAAAGTTGAAAAGTCACAGAAGTAAAAATCAAGCAAAAATTCCTTTAGGATGTAGGTTACGGCACCATCACAATCTCATAGTTCACACTTTATCTTCTTCTCGTCGTAATGTGAACAACCACACAACCATATTATCAATCTTTCACGTAGTAGGGCCTTGTTTTTATGTATGGGTATAAAATTGGACGTAAAATTCTAGTCACGTTCCTGTCTCCCCGTACTGAGTCAATCATTGTTTTATTAGCCGCGCGTATATCAGGCACACAACGGCTGGAAAACAATCTATGTACGCTTGTGCGCGTACACCAACTTTTTGTGAGCTCGCCTAACGATACTGCTGTGTTTATCGACTGCGCTTAATCATTGTTCTTTCTTCTCGGCACATGTTATGTTTGAGTATATTTTATGTCTGTTTAGACGTGGACTTACTTGGCTGCCGGTACTACAGTAATTTTCAGACGAGGGTTTCTAAAACTATGCTTTTTATAAACTTATTTTTTTACAAATATAGGTCGTATAACGTAATTATATTATTCAATCTCCTTGCCGTTTCCCTATTATACTGGGATGGGCTTCTAGTCTAACGGATCCGTCCGAATATCAGCTTTTAACGTAGAAGGATTTTCATCAGATCTACATAGCATAACCCAGTAAAGGACGATACAGAAACGTTTGTTATTAGACTAGTTGTTAAAGTTTCTGGCCTCTTCTGACCCGTAACATCGCTGTCAGTATTACGATAATTTAGGACAAAAACTTTTTGTTGCAAAGGGCATTCGTTTAAAATCTGGCGGCATGCCAGGCTATTCAATTATTAGCCTGCTTTATTTTCTTTTTACTGTGTTCTCAGTTACACTCAGTTTCAACTAAATGCGGGTTCCTATTTGAAGCGGTCACGGAGGAGTATTTTTTAGTCTTTTACGTAACTAACTAGGGACTTCTGTTTTTGATTCATTAAGTTTAATTTCTCACTCATTTGGATAGTGTTCTTTTTGTAAGACTAATATAATTTTTGAGACACACTAACACGGTACATTCTATAGGTCTACTATCAATCCTACTACGGTCTACCCCCCAGTAACATTAGTGGGTGTACCGTCTGTACACCCACTTGAATATCGAGGCATCCAATAATTTCACCGAGCCTCTTTACTTTTTTTAACACATAATAGAAAACGTTTAACAAGCTTAGCAGTATTCATAAAGCACAAGGCAAAGCAAACCAAATTACAAGTAAAAAAACTAAGCTAAAGACGTGTATTGTTTGTTCAAAGGGCATCATAATGAAAGGGAGACGTTGAGAGCTAAATGTGAATGTTTATTGTTTATGCTTGGCGTGTTAAACAAAATGTTGGTCTTAGGTGCCTTACCGTGATGAAAGAAGGAGTAAGGGTGCGGTGTTTTTGAATACGACTAATCGTTTTTGAGAGGCCCTCGACATGAGTCGTGATGTTGTACAAGGAAATAGGGGTAAACTAAAAACCCATGCCAATATTTTATTGCTATGATGTGCTCAACATGTTTTTTTGTCTTTTTTTAAATAATAATAATAATAATCTTTATTTGGCACACAAAAAGAAACAGTAGGTACATTATAGGACACTTAATTAAGGTACAAAATAAATCTAAATATAATGTTCTGCTACTACTTAAAATAGCAAATCTTGTGCTATAAGTACCAGCACCTTCCAGTTTCACAATTAAGTTAGGTACAAATAGGAATACCTACTCAATATACAAAATTTGTTTATTTTTATTGTAAAATTAAAGAATTTAATTTTAACTAAGAACGTTGAGCATACATTTAAAAAAAATAAAGTCACTTAAACAAGGAGAATGCTATGTACTCTAAAAAAAGCATGTACCGCACTGCGTAACTATTTACACTTATGTATTTGGACGTAACTTTACTTACAAAACCCCATGTTAGATAAGTTTAGTTGCTAAACGCTAATATTTTCGATACTTTTATCATCATAATCTGTGAATCCTTTGGTGCTTAGTGAGTTAAAATATTAAGATTATAAAAGATCTCGAAGCTCTAAAGCTATCTTCAAGGCCTGTTTATCATATGGCAACCTATTTCTAAGACAGACATAGTCTAAAAACAGCACTAATACAAAAATAGGCCGTCTTGATAAAGCGGTATCGGCAAAACAAAATCTCAAGATATCTGTACGACCGCCAGACGAGGCAGGTGGTCCTGTGACATAGTATTTGTAATCTAGTAGAGTACGCAATTTATATGATGTCCAAAAAAGTGAAAATCATGTCTGATAAATGGAGATCGTTTTATCGCCTCTGATCTATGATAATAAGTTTTTGTAGTACTTACTCGAATTTTGTAAATATCGTAGTTAGAACTAAGAGTAAAACCAAACATTAAGAGGTTTCCGGTATTACTATTTAGGATAAACCATACACAGTTCAGTTTCCTCGAAGTAAGCTAATCTCCGCCAAGCTGGTCTAAGTTGGTGGTCACTCAGATGTACCTGCCTCCGCGGGTAAATTGGCTATATTGATACACATTAATTTAAAGTCTAAAGTTATTGATTGCTGCAAGGTACGATGCGAGGTACTTAGTAAAGAATAATGAAGGTTTAAATTCCCGTCCTTCGTGCTCAATTTTAACTGAGTATTTAACAAGAATTCACACAAAAATTTATCATATGTTAACAAGTGGAACATCTACAATTAAAACAAAACGCTTCTTTATTCCTAAACGAATGTCAAGCACTAAAAACAACGCTGAAAAATTCATAGACGTGCCATTCATTCACATAATTAATTCAAGCATTTAAAACTTTAAGCTTCCTTTCATTTCCAAGCTTTTAGTTATCTGCCATCGTCGCCAGATGGCGGCACCCACCTCAGACTCTTGACATACCATCTGGCAACTCCAATCTTGCTTCATGATTTTATTTATGGCGTATAATCCCCACCTGTTCGCCGCAATGTTTTTTTTACAAATGGCTTTTTTATGAACACCCCATATTGGTTCGAATAATAAAAGGTAGGCAGATTGATTTTATGGAGTACTAAAATTGAGTGTGTCAACGAAGTCGTAGAACAAAAACATACTTCGACATGATTTTATTGTTGGTTTAAATATTTTATGCGAAAATTCGTTCGGGATTATTGCGAAAAAGATTAACAATGCTTTTAAAACAAAACCTTTGGGTTTTTTATGCGTTTTGTAGTCATTGTTTGCAATTTTATCAGACAGAAGAGACACCAGATTATATACCTTTCATGATTGAAATCTTATCAAGTCCTCCTTGTTCTGAATTCTATTATTTACTTGTATTGTACGTATGTACAAAATTAGATATAATACGACTGAGACTTCTATAAGTATAAGGTATTTATACATGTATAGGGTTGCCATTATGGCCAAACATACGATCTAAAGTTAATTAAAATTATGATACTGGAGCTAAAAACAATCAAGTTAGGTCTTTCACTGATGCAATTTTATACCATGTCCTGTTTTTACAATTTCAGAACCTAGTTGTTTAGGATCTTTTGCTGGGTTAGCAACCCTAGAATAAATCGTAGCAGACATAGTTCTAATCAAATTAAGTATTTGTCTGAATCTGGCATAGATGCCCGACGTTATTTGTATTCATGCCAAATAGTCACTGCCCTTGGAGTAATTGGCAAAAAAGTTGATACTAATTCAGCTGATAAATATATTTCTTGATTTCTACTATATTCGGAATCCAACTAAGTAATCCTCCTAATATTATATGAATGTGAATGTCAATTATATAAATGTACTCCTTCATCGAAAAAGCTATTGGATGAATTTTGATGAAATTATCATACGGGTGCGATAGCCGAGTGGGAAACCGTAGGACTGCGAAGTTAAAGGTCTCGGGTTCGAACCCACGGCACACACCTCTCGTCTTTCCGAAGATATTTGTGTATTTATCACATAAATTATCGCTCGCTAACGGTGAAGAAAAACATCGTGAGGAATCCTACATGTCTTAGAGTGCCTAATAAGTGCTCTAGGGTGTGTGAAGTCTACCAATCCGCACTTGGCCAGCGTGGTGGACTATGGCCTAACCCTTCTCATCATGAGAAGAGGCCCGAGCCCAGCAGTGGGACATGTATTAGATATAGGGCTGCTTATATCACACGGGTATGGCCACGATTAACATAATATTAGTCTACTTTTGTCGCCTAACTACGCATGGAGCCGCAGCATAGAATAAAGAGGATCCGCGGGCAAAAGCTAGCTTTATTATGTTGTAAAGGCCTCGACTTCCACTCATACAACGCGAGAAGAGCTAACAGTATAACTAATACGGGAAAATTCTTTATTTGCAGAGAAAATGTTTGTTTTATTGTTAACTGCCTTTATTTCCCACGGGGTAGGCGCAGGTTTATCCAGTATACCTCGCCATGAAGAATATTTTCACTCCGTTTTCTGAAAACAGATTGTCAGTGGCATGAACCTTATTATATATTTTTTTTATATATAAAGCGATTTTAATGATTCTTTTTTTTTTGAAAGCTTGTGGTCCCATTTTAATTTGGTCCAGTTCTGACATATTATGATAAAATCATATAAGTCTAAAATTATTGTATTTGAAGTACATTTGTTGCTTAGTCGTTTAAGTCTCCGTCTCAGAGAGTAATTAATACAAGTTGTATAAGAACCTGGAGTATATATAGGTTTTAAAACAAATTTTACGAACACTTTTATTGCTTTCGCCAACCGGATGGCGGAGTGGGTACTGTACCTTTTTTTTTTTTTTTTTTTTTTTTTTTTTTTTTTTTTTTTTCGCCGGGAAATGCATTTGCGCATACCACCGTACCCGTGGGGGGACGGGCAGAGTGGCTATGTGGGACTCCCGTGCCTACGATGTTAAACGGCACAGAATACCCACTAAAACCCCGCGGTGTGCCCTCGTCGCCGAAAGATGGTGGGTCGGCGAGCCCCGGATCGATCTTACATCCACAGGGCTCGCCGCGGCGACCGTGCCCAGTCCGACCTCCGACCGGGCACCCGACTCTAGGTCCTCCTCTCGTAGCGACGCCCCGGACACACCCAGGGCGTCACTCCGTCGCGGAAGGCATCAGCAGGCGGCGGAAAACCCCCTCCACCGCCCGCGGCCTCGCTTAGGGCGGCATTAGGCTCGCGGCGTACGCGCGCCTTCGCCGCCCAGCTCGCCGGCGGCGGAGCGGATCAGCCAGGGGTGAGTCCTCCCTGATCCGCTCCGCCGCCTCCTTCTGCGAGATGACGTCCTCACAGAAGGATGCGACCGCATCCCACGACCTCGCGCTGCCCATGGCCGCAACCACGGCCGGCAGCGAGAGGTCGTTCCCTATGACCGCGGTAAGTTCCCGGCGCTGCACCTCCCAAGCAGGACACTGCTCGAGAGTGTGCTGCGCCGAGTCCTCACCGCAGTCGCAGTGGTGGCACATGGGGCTCGCCTCCCTCTTCAGCCTGTGCAGGTACTTCCCGAAGCAACCATGCCCGGTCAATACCTGCACTAGCCTGAAGGAGAGAGTCCCATGCTGCCGCCCTGCCCACTCCTCGAGAATCGGCCGGAGCGCCTCCACGGTCCGAAAACCAGCCCGTGGAGCCCCCAGCCGATTCCCCCACCGGACCATCAACGTCCGGTGGGCCTCCTCGCGCCAAGCTCGCAGCTGCTCGGGCATGGGGACAGAACCCTCGGCCCGAGCAGCCGCGCCGCGCTTGTACACTTCGGCGAGCACTTCCGCATCCAAATCCCACGGGGGTGTTCCGGCCAACGCACACGCCGCGTCGGTCGACACCGTGCGGTATCCGCGAATTGCCCTGACCGCCAAGACGCGCTGCGGTCGCCACAGCCGCGCCCTGTTCCTGGCGGACAAGGCCTCCGCCCACACGGGTGCGCCGTACAGTGCCATTGACCGTACCACCCCCGCGTAAAGCCGTCGGCTGGCGACGCTGGCGCCGCCCACGTTCGGCAAAAGCCGACCGAGAGCGGCAGCCACGCCTTCCAGCTTGGGCACCAAAATGCGGAAGTGCTCGTCGAAGCTCCACCGCCTGTCTATCACTAGGCCCAGATACTTGATCTGGGCCTCGATCCGTACGAGGACCGAGCCGACGGTAATTGAGGCGCCAGCAGGTGGCCCGCGACGAGGTCCGTGAAACATCACAGCCTCAGTCTTGGCAGGGGCCACCCTAAGCCCCAGCGCCTCGATGCGCCCGACCACTTGGGACACACCCACTGTGGCCAGGCGCGCCGCCTCCTCGAAGTCTCGCCCCCGGGCCGTGACGAGCGTGTCATCCGCATAGCAGATGACGTCTAGGCCCGGGGGGAAAGCTCCACGCAGCACCCAGTCGTAACCGATGTTCCACAGGAGCGGTCCTAAGACCGAACCCTGCGGGACACCGCACGACACGGGCCTGCGGAGCAAAGCTCCGTCTCGGTCCTCGTACAGAACCCCCCTGCCTTCGAGATAGTCGGCCACCAGCCGCCTCAGGTAAACCGGCACTCCATGGTACCGGAGTGCCTCGCTGACGCAGCTGAATGGCAGAGTCCCGAAGGCGTTGGCGATATCCAACGATACCGCCAACAACACCCCTCTGCTAGCGACGGCCGCCTCCGCAGCAGCCCTCAGGCGCAGGATGGCCCCGATCGTAGAACGTCCAGCACGGAAACCGTACTGGGCATCCGATAGACCAGGGCCCACCTCATCAAGATGCCGGACGATACGGGTAGCAATCACTCTTTCGAGCAGCTTTCCCGCATCATCCAGCAACACGATAGGCCTGTAGGCCGCCACGGTGTCGGGTGGCCGTCCCGGCTTCGGGAGGAGAACCAGCTTCCCCGCCTTCCAGCAGTCAGGAAACCGTCCGGACGCCAGGCACACGTCGAACAGTTCCCTGAGGCGATCCCCCATGTGGTTGAGGACCAGGGCCAACACCCGTCCGGGTACCCCGTCGGGCCCGGGGGCGGTGTTCTTCGAACGCATCCGGAGAACAGCCGCCCCTACCTCCGCATCCGTGACGAGCGGAGCACTGAGGTCGGCCTCCCGGTCGTCGGTCTCTGCGACCATAGCCGGGGGCGTGTGCTCCGCCCGTTGCGGGAATAGGCCCTCAACCACCTCTGCGAGGAAGCTGGGTTGGAGAGTCTCCGTAAGGGGGGCGCCCCGCGAGCGTAGCTTGTTCAGCGCAGCTCGGTAGGGGCGGCCCCAGGGGTCACGATCGAGACCCTCCAACATCTCCTGCCGCGCCTCCTCCTTGGCGCGGCAAATGGCCAGCTTTAGGGCGCACACCTGCTCGATGTACGCCGCGTAAAGCCGGTCTTCCATCTCGACGTCGCGAGGGCGACGTCGCCGGCTACGGCCGTAGGACCTCCGCGCCGCAAAACACGCGGCGCGGAGGGAGGCAAGCTCCGGGGACCACCAGTATACCTCCGTCTTCGGGGACCAACGCTTGGCACGGGGCATGGCTGCATCGCAAACCTGCGTTATCGCATCGCGAATGCGGCCAGCCGCAGCGTTGGCTCCCTCGGACGAAGGCGGGGAGGCGAACCAATTCGAAATAATGGCCGCCTCCTCCAGCAGATCCCCGTCCATCCGCCCCACAGCCCACCGCGGAAACGCACCGCGACGCCGAGAGGGAACGTGACCCCTACTGGGGCCCTGGGACCGGGAGAGCTCAAATCGGATATACCGGTGATCCGAGAGCGTCTCAACCTCATCCAGGACACGCCAGTTCCTTACTTGCGCTTCGACGGCAGGGGTAGCGAACGAAAGGTCCACTATCGACCCCCCCTGCCGCCGAACGCACGTGTTGGTGGTGCCTCTGTTGAGGAGATAGAGGCCCACCGACGCAGCCCACTCTTCGACCGCCCGACCGCGGGCGTCCGTTCTGGGGGACCCCCACGCCAAGGATTTGGCATTGAAGTCCCCCAGAACGAGCACCTGACGAGGTGCTATCCGCCGTATCGAGGTCTCCACTCTATTGAGGAAGACCTCGAATAGTGGGTACTGTACCTGCCTGCGAAGCCGAGGTCGCAGGTTGGATTCCCGCTTAAGACAAATCTTTGTGAGCATGAACACAGGGGTTTGTCTTAGTCTGGGTGTTTATAATGTATGATAAGAATGTATTTAAAAAAGAAAAGTATATGTATTAGTATCAGTTATTCTGGAACCCATAGTACAAGCTTAGTTTGGGACTAGAGTGTGAGATATTTATTTATTTCATACGTACATAAAAACGCAAAGTTACGCCTTTATTTCATGAGGGTAGACAGAGAGAGAGACGCCATTTTTAGTCAATTTTCGAAATAATATCGATCTCTTATGATGTAATAAATAGGTACTATTGTTCTAAGACTGGTTATAATACAGGAAGATAATAAAAAAACTGCACAGCTATTACGAAGGATTCCTTATTTACAGAGAAATATTTGTATATTATGTTAAATACAGTCTTTATTTCCCATGGGGGGTAGGCTCGGTTTATTAAGTACTAGCTTTTTGCCGCGACGTCGTCCGCGAGGAATTTTTGTATTAAGTAGATGCCGCGCTTTGCCCTGCGTTGAACTTTACTGCTCTGCTCCCGTACAGTTTAGCGTAATGTTTAATATTAAATAACATTTATTGATAGTTAGTTTATCAAACACAAAATAATTATTAAAATCCGATCAGTAGTGCCCGATATTAGCGCTTACAAACAAACTAACTAACTTTCTTCAGCAATTTCGTCTGCGAGTTAGGTACAATATAAAGCCTATGTACGACGCGTAGTCTTATAGTTACCTGCATCTATAATTTTATCGATATCGTTCCAGCCGTTTAGATGTTTAGCCGAGACAGAAAAATATTTTGAAAACTGATAGTTAGTTTATCAAACACAAAAATAATTATTAAAATCCGATCAGTAGTGCCCGATTTTAGCGCTTACAAACAAACTAACTTTCTTCCGCAATTTCGTCTGCGAGTTAGGTACAATATAAAGCCTATGTACGGCGCGTAGTCTTATAGTTACCTGCATCTATAATTTTATCGAAATCGTTCCAGCCGTTTAGATGTTTAGCCGAGACAGAAAAATATTTTAAAACTGGGTTTTAGACATTGGTATCGTGCAAATAGCTATATTAACCTTAAAAAACTTTGTTATTTTGATATTAAAACAGACAATTAAATTTTATTACTTGCATTGATAAAACCATCCACCATTATTAGGCAACAAATAGGTTTTCAAGGAGCTAATTGAGCTTGGAATAGTAATATCTATCTTTTTCTATGAATATGTTAAAAGAATACGCGAACTGGTGACTTGTTCAGAAGAACTCTACGAACATCAAAAATACCTTACTGTTAGGATAAAATATAGAAAGCATTCGACAATAACCTGATCAAAATCAACCTAGCTTCGTGTCTCTAATTGAAAGGCACTATAATAAAATAAATACATAAGGTTAAAAGAGTACATTATAGAAGTCTATCTTCCTTGCTTTACAATAGCCCATTATTTTGTTAATCTAAACTGTCACGCAAACAATATAATATATAGGTTTATCGGGATCGTGGTTCACCTTCGAACCAACGTTGATATATATTATGTCCCAAAGAAAAGGGCCTATTGTTATGTATATGTTTGTATGTATGATGTGGGCAGATGACAAGGATCGTATATTGATATAGGTTTTTATTTGGTGTGGAAATTTTAGCGCAAAAGTACACAAAAATAGATGTGAAGTATAATACACAAAAGTGTTTTTCATTGCCCCGATTGCCTACCACCATAAGGTTTTGGTCGGGTAAAGTGTTATTTGTGAACTTTCCGTCAGGAAATTCACAATAGCAGCACGGAGTTAGAATTGTGCCTGATTGATGGTGATCGGCTCGCCTCGTATCCCATGGGACTTAAACATAATAGGTGAAATGTGGTACACCTCTGTCATACCCTTCTGGGTAATAAAAGCGTGATATTATGATGTATATTTTGTATGTAACATTCCACCCGCGTGGTAGGTCGCCTAAAAAAAAACGTATGTTAATCAAGACTGTAAAATACCTGTAAACCAAATTACATCAAAATTTGATTATTTTTTAGTAGTTAGAAGGATTGCATGGCCATCTGATGAATATTTCAATGGATTTTGGACGACTACGCCGGACCGAACCTCCGGACATCCGATTTCTCATATCAATTGTTCTGACGGATAAGGATAAGAATCTGATGGACAAAGTATCAAAGCGCCATGGAAGGATATCTTTAAATATATATAAGAAGAAGATTAGGTAGGTCACGGTACAACCTTTAGAGTCAAATTGTGATCAACTTGAAACCTACCACAAAGGCATTCTAGTACGTTTCTACAAGTCAAATAAGACAATGTAGTTCTGCAGGCGTTTTCGTGATTGTCTTTGTCTGTCCGTTCGTGACTCACACAGATTAGACGTTGATGCAAAACAATAGCGACCAGCTAGTGAGGTAGGGTTGGAGCGCCTATTGTGGAGCGGCTTATCGAAATACCTGGACGTTCTGATTGAAGCTTAGTCTTGAGATTAGCATGGGAACGAATTAGATAACATTATATAATAAAAGATATCGATTCGTTCATTTAATACATCTATACTATTCCTCGCCAATATAAAAATATAGACGACCGGATGGCGGAGTGTGTAGTGTACCTGCCTGCGACGCCGAGGTCGTGGGTTCATGGGGTTGGGGAACATGGGGGTTTGTCTTAGTCTTGGTGTTTCTATGTATAATAAGTATGTATTTACAAAAGAAAAGTATAATGTATTAGTATCAGTTATTCTAGTACCCATAGTACAAGCTCTGCTTTGTTTGGGACTAGATGGCGTTGTGTGTGAGTTGCGGAATATTTATTTATTTTTTTAAATGCAAAAAATATTTAAGTGCAAGGATCGCCGCTCTCCACTGCGCTGGTTGTGAGTTCAATTCCCACACTGACACTGGGTGTGATTCGTATGTTTGTTAAAACCCTCTCGATATCTATGGTAACACTTGTGTTTTAACAATACTTCATGCTTACTTGTCTATAGTAAAATATTAAATTAAAATCACTGCATCACACCCTTTCTTAGCAGTCAGGTAAAAACAATATATTGAACCAATGACGTCATCGCATTCCTCGATCAGCTATAAAGTCGACCCATTAACATTGACCTGGTCCATCTCGGCTCAGCATTCTTGTGAGATGTATCAGTCATCACATACCTGGAACAAACGATACCTTTATTAGTTGTGATAAAGAGTAAATACAAACTGGTAATATCGAGTATCAAGAACAAGACAATTAACTTAAGTCTCTGTAGGTAGTATCAGTTTCTAATTACAAAACATCTTAAATTCAACAATAAACTAAGGTCATGTTTCACAAATGGACGATAAAATTTGTTTAAAGATTTAAAAAAAATATTAAACTGTCAGCTATGTTAGATTTTTATTTTTATTTAATTACAGAGATGTATAACTTTTAGGAACTTAACGAGAAACAGGTCATAATTGTTGAACTATCTGCCTAAAAACACGTCTGTCGAAAAAGTATTATCTTCTCTACCCTAGTTAAAAGCAAAACAAAGATTTAGTTATTTCTACGCCATTATTAACCAAAAGCAAAAAGTTTAAAACAAATATAATCCCAGAGTCAAAATATTATTAAAACATTAAATTCACTATTCAATTTCGTATTTAGACCTATCTCATTCTCAAATCTGTTTACTTATATCACAAAAGTTTTCGTAAATTCTAATAAATCTCTTCATTGAAGTAAAAGTACAATGATGTCGTATGAAAAGATATTTACAAATGGAAAAACCTGTACTAAAAGATTCTTATACAGTACATTGTTTTATTTAAGTCCTAAAGAACTAGAATAAAGTCTAATAGCATTGGAAAATAAATAGGAATTTCTTAAAAAAATCTGCTTTAAAATGAGCAAGATGTCAAGTTAAGGGCATACTAAAAAAAGACGAAAAATATGCTGAATTCATTATTAGGTAATATTAGCTTAATTTATCCACAATTCTACCGCAAATATTTCGATAATTTATAACTAAATATATGATATAAGTTTTGAGACTAAACATGGTTATTTAGTTACTAAATATTTGATATTTTATAACGGTATATTTACCATGTCACATGTTAAATAGCCCGTTATATCTAATAAATATATGATGATCGCTTACCTCCTAATGAATTTCTGAATCTTATTTGCTACCTTGCCTTGCCAAGGTGAAATATAATAACACAGGGCAAAAATCTACCCAGATCCTAGAGAGCCTTACTAAGCAACAGATTCTAAAATAAGTAATCTATCGCACTTCATAATTCTACAAACAACCATTTAGTAGGTAAGTCAAAAATACATTTAATCAACCAACACATAAAATCGCAGGCCGGCAGTCGAACAGCACAAACTAATATTAAACTAACCAAATGTCAAAATCAGATATGAAAATAGCAAACCGACCTTCTATCAACCATTTTTACCAAACATCCCGTATTATTCGAGTCCGATCGCTAAAAACGTCCATGTCACAAACAAGTCGATTTCGTTAATAAAGAAATCGAGTTTTCTATTTGAAGAATATGGAAATGTCACTCACTAACAGAACTTTGGCTTGGCTTGGCTCTTTTGCATAATTCCAATTAATAATGGCGATTATGACAAAGAAACTCCGAAGGGCTTGACGTAGCGGAATCAATATTGTTCTTATAAATCCGTCATCGAAAACACAAAGGCGTGAGGCGAAGTAATTTTAATTTAAATTTGCTTTGTGTTAAAACCCTTTGAAAACGTTGTTATTTTTAGGTCTTATGAAAATAAAATCGATCAGAATCTAATATTGTTGGTATCGATAGAAAATTGATTAATTTTAGTTTAATATTTCGGGATATTTGGGGAATGTGTATTTAAATAGCTATTATCTTTTCATTGGCAATTTCTTCGATTTATTTGACGTTAAAACGCACATCAAAATTTAAATCTATATAAATATAAAAATGAAACCCGTTTTCCGTTGTCACGACTTGGCATGAAAACGGCTTGACCGATTTGGCTGATTTTTTTTTTTGTAGTTTTCTAATACTCTGTACAAGGTTGTTACGGCAAAAAAAAAAGTATTCATTTTTATATGGGCGATATTATAGATTCTAGTTAAAATTGAATAGGTACGCATACATAAGATAGGTCAGCTATACAAAATAAAGTAGTGCATCAAATTTACGCTAAGGCGGTAACAAGTTCGCCGGGTCAGCTAGTTACAGATAAACTTCAAAAATCTTTCTCCTTAAATAACCTCAATCTAAAAAGCCTTTTACTCAAACCGGTTTCAAAGCATATGTCGTTAAAAAACTTAAAAAAGCCAGGTGGTTCCCTTATTGTAAAACCTGACTAAACGACATGTGCGCCCAATCAATATAACCCACATACAAAGATCGGACCTCTTAGTTTTGGCAGGCCTATCGAGCAGATGGCCAGAGCATACCGCTTTACTTTTGTTGGACATTTTTGCAATTTTTTTAGTAGGGCTGTGTTTACATTGGGCTAGACCGCGGGTTATATATAGACCATTCCATCTAGTTTTCGATTCCATTTGTTGTATAGAATTTTACTTTAAAATTTCCTATTCCGTTTTGACTTGAGCTTTCATATTTCCTGTATACAAAATTTTGATTTGGCCTTTTAAGATGAACACAAACGTGAATGTTACGTCTTCGCTATCGCGAAAAGAGATCCCTACTCGATTAGGAGTCATCTTATGAGTGCGCCGTATGACTTGGCAGATAATTTTATTGAATTTCGAATCGAACGTCTCCAAGCACGGATTGCAGCTTCAAGCATATCTTCACGTATTATGGCCAGTTTTATTGTTATGACTTCTATGTGGATGGAATAAAGTTTATTTTGTAAAAGCAGTTGAGAAGATAGTGAGTCAGCATAATAAACATCTGGCCTGCTTTTTATGGCGATGCATCAGGATCGGAACAAAAAGGTCACAATTTGTAACATTTGACCGTCTAAAGCGATTTGAAAGAATTCAGTTGTGAAATTACTTCAAGGAATCGATATCCTTTGTGATCGTCAACCGTCAACTTTATATTAAGTCACGAAACTGACCGAATGCTACGTTTTTATATCACTAGTTGACCCATCAGGCCATTCCCTTTCTTCCTAAAGTTTAACCGGAGACCAGACTTAATAAGCCAAGGGTTGTTATAACAAAAAAAAAAGTTACTACAGAATTTTATTCTCTTTTATTAGGAAAGACCTCATCACAGTTACTGCCAGTACCTTTATACGTACATGAATTAAATACGAGCGAGTAAATGTGAAATGTAAATACATAGTAGTGGTGTGTTTGCGCACTAAAGTGGGTTAGGTGCGGAGTGTGTGAGCAGCGACGGGTAGGAGTGCTAGTTTAGTGCTCCTGTAACTCCTGGTACTTGAGAATATGTCGCAGTTTTGATGAATACTAGGCTATTGGGTGTATTCTGCATGTTTTGTGATGGTACGACCTCTTGCTGATGTACAGAAATATGGACCACAAGCTTTCGCTCACGTGCTAAATCGATTAAAAGTACCTTTATGTTAATAAACTGGCTTTGCTGAAAATGTGCCTGATTACATTGAAATTGATCCATCCGTTTGAGCGTGAAGAAGAGACAAATATACTTGGAAATGTCGCCTTTAATATATTAGTTATTTTTTCATCATTAGTTATTGTAGCAGCGAATGTTGCTTCAGAATCGGCCATTAATTGTTTTTTTTACACGTTTCTCAGATAACGGATGGTTTAATAATAATAATAATTGCTTCATTTTTCAAGTAACAAGACTCATATGTGTTAGTAACAACATTCCTTATACCTATATTAGTATTCTTATTCTAACTACTTAGACCTAAGTCATGAATTTATGTGAATCATCGCCACACATCTATCACCGAGTGGACAACTTGCAGCCCCTATCAAAGTCAAAGTCAAATCATTTATTTTTATAAGCCCCAAGGAGCCCCAAATCATAAAACTTTGTTTTGAGGTATCACATGGGGGCTATGGTAAAAAATTAATGTTAATACACCTCTGCAATACATTTGTGGACGAAATGTGCGTGATGATAATTATGTTTTGTAAAATGACCTTGACCGTATCACATCGTAGAAGCACAACATATTGTTCGTGTTTATCCATTCCCCTTTCTTTAGGCACTTATTTAGCAAGCGCATTATACTCTATCCGGACTTTCTTAGCCCAAGTGCTAACATACTTTAACCTACACACGAACACAATGGGCCAAGCGCTCGAGGTCGGGTTAATGTCACGATCTTCCAAAGTCCAATCTTTTGTCCCGCGGAATAGAATAAAGGCTGGTCAAACCTGACAAATATTGGGCCCAAAGGTGAAATTGCTATTAAAGGTTGGCCAGCTGGTATTTAGTTATTGAATAGTCTGAGAATTTGTAGAACATGACAGTTTCGGGTAAAAGGTATTTCATGGCTTTTTAAGGGGTATTTAAAAAGTACTACAAGGTGAGTTATACATACAAGGAGATTTTATTAGATGAGATTGAGTATGTACTTTGAACCTTATTTGCTATTCTTTTAGGTAGTTAACAAACTAATTGAAACTTACATAGCCAATTTACGTGTATGACGTAAGTCGTTACTTATTAAATATAACTAAAGAATCTGTACATTTGTTTGAACGCGCATATCTCTGGAACTATAGATCAGATTTGGATTTTTTAATTTGGTAGACTTATTATTAAAGAAAGCAATCGGCTATTTATCATCATAAAACTCATAGGAGCGGAGGGCTTAACGGTTAACCACGGTGATCAGCTAGTCGCCAGTAAACAAGTATTGCCTAAAGTTTTAGTTTTAAGCTGCCCAAAGTAGCTAGAAGCTAGTAAATTGGCTAAGCCAAGTGGCAAGTTTGGTGGAGTAACTACTTTATTGGTTTCGCGAGAGGAAACGAAAAGTTGGCTTTATGAGCTTGTTAGTGCTAATGTTTTGGTCTTAGATCTAGAAATTCACATAAAGCGTTATAGGAACTTAATGACTACTTTATTTTAAGGTTAGTTCTATGGGTATACCTTAACTAATAATAATAATTTGGATTTTTTACATTAGATGCAACGCCAGAAGCAATTACACTATCCAATGGTCCCAATGACAAAGCCAAATTCACACATTCACTCACACAAGTACACCCAGTCTCAGAACAAATCATTGCGAATCACACAAAGATTTGTCCTATGTGTCCCGCTTAAACTACTACACCACACGTGCAGACAATATATCTATATACTGCGAGAATATTATTTGCTGTCAGTATTTTTACATAATTAGTTCAGACCTGAAATCCTAATCCTATCCTAAAATGTACATACCTTATATATAAATCTAAACTAATTATAAAGAAGAAAGATTTTTTATTGTTTGTACCAGAAAATCTTTGCATCTACAGGACCTATCTCAATGAAAATTGGTGATGATATATATTAAAACCCCAGGCATAAAATAGGCTACTTTTTATCCTAGTATCACGTGGGCGGAGCCGCGCGTAGAAGCGAGTTACATACAAATGCGAAAGTTTGTGAGAATGTGTAAATGTTTGTTACTTCTTTTCGCAAAATCTACTGAAAGGATTTAAATGACAATAGGTTCACAGATAGCGTCTTTTTTATAAGGGCTCAAAACATAACACAACTGCCATTTTATCTTTACAACAAGACGCTATTACTCATCTTTAATTATGTAACTGGCACTGATAAGACGAGTCGTGAAATGGACAATAAAATAATTATAAAACAGTGCGGCAACGATAAAGCTGTGCTAAAACAGTAGGTGGGAACAGTAAGTCGTAACAAACCATAATAATATGAGGTATACTATACTTCAAACTTTTAGGCGGCTCGCGAGAGCGAGATAATAAATAACTATAATGCGTGAATCCTACACGAGTGACTAAGACAGTGCATTCTACGACCCGAATGCAATGTATGCTTGCACGTAGGGGGTATCTAAATCCCCTCTGAATCTGATTTGATACAAACGTATACGGGTAACATAAAGGAGCTAATTGCTAAGTTTGAGTGACAATATTTTACAGCTTTTCAAACTTTTAACATTTACGTCGATGTAAAACAAAATTAACCTGTCTCTAAAAACAACCTTATAAAATATTCCACCATTCGAATTTGAATAAAAACTTATTCCACACAGAGTCAAGTGTTTGCACAAGTTACGTTATCAGCACCCCAGGGAACGGGTCAGTGACCTGAGATAGCGATTCAATAACCTTTCTTTATCGGTTGAGCAAATATCGGCCCCCATCTAATAACCGCCTAAGTCCAAAATATTACATTTGAATATTTTTTTTCGATAGAACGGCGATAGACATTATATTCATATCATCACGATAATGTTACTCCCAGAAGAGTACTGCAGAAGTGTATTAAGTTAACACCCACAATTTAGCAGTTATTTTCTTATTTATTTTGGGAAACAAACAGCTTTTAGGACAATCAATTAAATAACTCATATATATAACAACGTAAGCCAATTAATAGTTTCCGCTTATGTGTATGGCTAAGTTCGATACCTGCATATTAAAATAAATAACAAGATCTAAATAATTCACATATGGTATAATAATAATTAATATGTCGATAGGATATAATAAATTAGAATAATAGTAAATAAAAATAAATTATCATTATTATTATTATTTATTATTTTGTAAGTAATGTTTACAAGCCATGCGATATGAAGTCAGCTCATAGCCATCTGGCCACACAATATCAGAGTCCAGTTTCTGTGCTGTTCCTGATAAATTCTTAACTTGAAACAAATGTTTTTTTTACCTCACGCGGAAATCATGCCCCAGATCTCCCGAACAGCAGTCGCGCAAGCTAACCACTACACCATAGAAATCTTAATAATAAGGCAATAGAAATGTCAAAGACGCGTGACCTTGTCGCCGCGCATCTGTCAAGTCAAACACAAGTGCGAGTTGAGGAATTGTCGTCTTAATGTCATCGCAAAAAGAATAATTTTGTTTGCAGGAATACAAGCGCATCTGTCTAATCGAACAGAAGTGCGAGTTGAGGAATTGTCGTCTTAATGTCATCGCCAAAAAGAATAATTTTGTTTGCAGGAATACAAAAAGTGGTATTTGAAAACCGGCGACATGCGTTCCAGTGTTAAAAGATAGTCGATAGCATTTCTATTGACTAGTTATTAAGATTTCTATGCACTACACCAACAAGATAGTTTATTTAGTTCCGTTTTTACAAAATCAATATTTTAATCTTATGACCCTATTGCCTCTGGATGCAATATGGGTAATCGGCAATATTTCACCTCACATATTTGTATTGATAAAAGTATCTGTTTGTCTGTCTGTGTTTGTCCTGTCACTAGTTCGTTCAAATACCGTCCAATATGCACATTTAACTGTTCGGTATCAAATTGACTTGACAGATTGTGATTGAAGTACGTTGGAAATATAGGCTGACCGACTTTTACACTGACAGATTGCTTCGAAAAAATGAAACGTCGAGTTTTTAGTTTCATGAAAAATTGGGTAGCCTACTGGCTGTGCAGTGAGTGTATTTTTGTCCTCAGCTTAATTTAGCTAATTTAGGCTAGGCTAGTCTGACTCGACCTAATGTTTTTGCCAGCCTATGCTAGCCCATGGCCTTTAACAGAGTTATCTTTCACCCTACTTATTTTTTATCGAGATAGGCCCAGTGGTTTAGATGTGAAAGTGAAGCAGTTTTCAAGTTTAGTATTAACAAATAATTTCAATTGAATCTAGCCACAGAGATCAGTTATCAAAAGAAGGCAGACACTCCGTTTTAAATTTATTACCTACCAAATTAGCGATTTTTTAAAATCTATAGACTAATGACTGAAAGGGAGGAGATAGGTGAAGCATGTTACGGCACAAGTCATTTTGTGGTTTCTGCCAACTCTTATGAGAACTACCTCGTTGGTTCAATATAATTTGTGACCACGCATCTCGAGGTCTCAGGTTCGATTCCCAGCCCTGGCAAAAGTGTTAATCGGGAATATGCCGTCAGAAATTCTCAGTTGCAGCACGGAGTTTGAATTGTGGTCGGTGGATGGCGATAGGCTATCCGTCAATCTCACGGGACCTATAGTCTATTAAATCTAAGAGGTACCGTTTGACAGTTTATTTATGCAAAGAAAAATATACCTTACGCTAAAGGAATAAAACTCAAGAAAACAACATCAGTTTTTTTAATACAATTATTTATTTAGAAAATTAGACTACTCTTGATGTACATAAGTAGCACTTTGCTTTGCATAAATAAACTGTCAAATGTTATCTATTAGAATGGCCTTACTTTAATCATAACAGGTCAAGTATGGGAGTTGTACACCTCTGTCACACCTAGCTGGGTAATATGGGCGTGATGTTATGTCTTATGAGAAATCGGTGTGAGCATTTATGTATTCACCATAATAAATACGCGTCGCTATAACATTTTCATCTCAAGTCCACGATCTAATTCCCATACAGCATCATACACATGCATAATCAATACATTACATGAGATATCATCAAGATTCATCTCACAAAGGAGCTGTGTGTTCAACTAATACAACATCGTTTACATTAATTAGAACCAGATCACGGTGTAAGAGTATCACTGTATAATATATAAACTTGTTTCTATATATAGTCGTGTTAGATCTTAGAAAATTTATCCAAAAGGACTCGCCATTGACTCTTGCTGACAAATGTGAAAAAGCGCCGCTCTTGCACGTCAAATAAAACTAGTTGTCAAGTCAAAGATGCGTGGAACAATCTATTTCCCCGCTCCCCTGCGAGTTTTGGCACACATATTTGCATAGATATTTGCTTTAATTTCCACTCCATATATTATTATATTAAGTGCTCTTTGTGATAGATTGATAAGTGTTTTAGGGCATAGCATAGCACACACGGTACTTTTAGCATCGGCGATCGGCGGTTTCGCGACTATTTTAGAAGATGCATGTTCTGGTGACTCTGCGTTTAATCGCGGTATCGGATTTGTGCGAATTAGCGAACGAAATCGCGCATTTAAGGGACGGCTTTCAAGAAATGCCCATTGCGTAGACATAGCGTTCAGTAGCTGTATCGAGCTTTCGAAAAGCGACTCAATCGTCGCGTTTGGCGTTTATAAGTGTGCGGCATAATGTAACTTATTCAGTTTCAGTATGTGCCTTCTAGGAAAGCGACTAAATCGCCGGTCGTCAATGCTAAGAGTAGCGTGTGTACTTAAGACCTATTTGTCTTGAATTAGTCGACATTTTTATTTTGTATTAGACGAATATACCTACGACACATAAATGGTAGCCTACATCCCTACAAGTATACAAGTACCTACATTTTAATTTTTATTTTCTACCAGTGTATTCGTGAAACAATCTCATCAGAATGCCTTGTTTGTCTAGTGGCTAGCCTATGCGTTTGCTGATTGTAAGGTTTCGGGTTTAATTTTGACAGATCGAATAGGCAATTTTCAGAAAAACGCACCGGCAATGTCTGGCATTTCATCATCACATGGGCACTTATCATAAAATTGGTAAAATGAGAGTGTTCATGACCTCTCCCAAAGCTTAAACACTTCGTACAAAGCAAACATTACTTCAAACCCTTTTTTAATCAAGCACCAAGCAATAAACCAGCCTAGCCGCCAAAAGATACAGCAGCGTACTTTATCACTTAAGTCTGCTCACACAGGGCTCGTAAAACGAAACGATAATACAATGGAGCTGAAATATTCACATAAAATTACTCCCATGGAAACCTAAACATGACTCACGATTCATTGAACCTCACAGCTTTTTATAATATTTGTATTTACATAACCCTCTCGGTTAATATTTACAGAATGACCTCTTTCGTGCGGCCCGCAGTGTACGGTACAATTTTATTGTCTCGTCCCGCGTCCTATAACTCGGGTCAATAGAGAACTTTACTAATTTTAAAATCAAAACATTTAAGCGGTGTTTTAAATGGTCGGGAGTGTAGATTAAATCCCTATTTGGGATTTTAGCGAATGATCTAGGTAAAGTACTTTTATTTCTAGATTAACACAACATTTATATATAACGTAATTTTGCTAATTTTAATAATATTAAAAAAAGTTGGAAATCCATCAGAAAAGTGGCTTAAAGCTACATGATTACCCTCGATTTTTTCCCAGTTCACCCAGTTACCTGAAAATAAAGAATAACACTCATAAATACATAAAGGCCAAAACAATACATACTTAGAAATTCACACAAAATTCAATCACACAAATAACTCAGAGGTTTTTAGTCAACAGAAACATAATTTAATTCAAAGGTACGCGGTTCCTTGACATACAAAGATAAAACTTTGAAGCTCCATATTTTACCTCACAGCTGTCAAAGTCTGAAGTTAAAAGTTAGACAAAATCTGAAACAATTTGAAAAGAATATCTCTCAACCAAAAGTCCTCTGAGTTACTGTAATGGGTTCTCGTCGTTAAAATTACATGAACACGGCATATTTTTTAGTACGAAATACGGGATCATCTCGACTTACGCGACAAGACTAACGGATCACGAAAGTCGATTCGCAGATGTAAAAACTTATGAATCAAAAAGAATATTTAAAATGAGTTAGATTTTAGTATCAATGAAATATTCACTTTCGAAAAGCTTGACTGTTCTATTTTTAAAAAAATAGACAACGGGTCTAAATCGCGTAATTATTATAAAGGTAAATAAATACCTAATAAATGTCTAGCCTAATTTTGTGATCTCGTTAGTAATATTTTGGATTAGTTTTTAATCCTCCTCAATCAATTAAAGAAAAAAATCCACTTCTAATCGCCATTATTAATTTAAAAGTTCCAAGGTTATATCTTAAACAAATTGCACACGAAAATATTTTAAAAACATGGATGTGATATCTCTAATTCCATGCAAGTCGAAACAGGATAACTCGAAGTCCACCAGTAAAATATAAGTCAAGTTCACGCGGCGAAGGTCTATTATAACGGGTGGCGCAAAAGTAAAGACCCTATTTGGTTCAGCTATAACATTTTTTCTAAATTAGAAAACTAGATTTAGATTTTTTTAAATGTATATTTGTGCCATTAAATTTCGTACCATTAGGATTTAAAGATGATGTCTTTTAAATGGTGACCTCCAGAGTTGATACACATTTGAGCCCTATTTATGACATTTTGCATAACTTGCCGTAACACTTCCTGCGATATGTTCGTTATTTCTTGACGAATGTTTTCTTTTAGAGCTGCGAGAGTCTGTGGCTTGTTCACATACACCCGAGATTTCAAAAAACCCCAAAGAAAGAAGTCTGGACTGGTCAGATCGGGTGATCTTGCAGGCCAAGGCAAATCGCCAAAACGAGAGATAACTCGGTCTGGAAAAGCGTCCCTCACTAAGTCCATAGTGTCGCGCGCTGTGTGTGCCGTAGCGCCGTCTTGTTGAAACCAGATGTGCTCCAGCCCCAATTCGTCCAAACTGGGTATCAAAAACTCACGTAACATGGTTCTGTAGCGTTCTCCAGTGACAGTTATCGCATTGCCTCCAGCGTCTTCGAAAAAATAGGGTCCGATCACTCTGTCAACACAGATGCCACACCATACAGTAACTTTTAGTGGGTGTAGAGGTGTTTCTTGAATAATGCGCGGATTATCAGTGCCCCAGAACCGAGTATTCTGCTTATTGACATGCCCTGAGAGATGGAAATGCGCTTCGTCACTCATAACCAATTTTGAAGGAAAATCATCCTCTTCAAGGTGTATCAACTCTGGAGGTCACCATTTAAAAGACATCATCTTTAAATCCTAATGGTACGAAATTTAATGGCACAAATATACATTTAAAAAAATCTAAATCTAGTTTTCTAATTTAGAAAAAATGTTATAGCTGAACCAAATAGGGTCTTTACTTTTGCGCCACCCTTTATATTCAATTCGCGAAAGGCAGAGAGCATAAATCTACTGAAGCATCCGTAAATCAAAGTTTTTGTCCAATCTATAATTCAGAGGTTTCAGCGACACTCAAGATATGGTGCCGAATCTGAATTGTATTGGATTAAGTTAAACCAGTTCTTGAAAATGTTATTAATAATGAAGTCTCTTGAGGAAACTTGCAGAAAGACAATTTTCTAACGAAATACAAGTTTTTATTTTATGCGGGTACAAAAACACGACAAAGCACTTCGAGAATAGGTAGATAGTGCACTTGCGCTCCCCTAAGCACATCTTGGCAAGAGCTCTACCGTACCCCCATACTAAATTTTCTGTGATATACCTACAATTTCACACCACGAACCATAGGACTGCGGTCGCAACTGTCAATAAAGAATTCCAACCGAAGATTGTATTTAAATAAAGTTATATAAAGTCAATAATAACTAATAATCAGTATTCACAATGACAACCACGAACCAGTTTTAAATATCAATACAAATATTGAATGAGCTCTATCAAAAGAAATGACCCAATCAGCGCCATTCTTCGGCTTCATCCGAATGCAGGTCAATTATTGGTTCTTTGTGAGTGAGGCTCATTTGCAAATGTCAATCTGCTGGATGCAGGGCTCAATATTAAGGCCTTAATTTAATATTTGAATGTATCATTGTGTATTCTTATGACAGAATTAATGAAATAATAATATGCACAAATATGATGACATGTGTGGTGGTGTAGTGGTTTAAGCTGTCACCTTGCCGCTCTCCACTGCACTGGTGTTGTGGGTTGGATCCCGACACGGGACAATGGGTGATTCGCAAACATTTGTTTTGAGACTGGGTGTGCTTGTATGATTGAATGTGTGTATTTAACCTTGTCATTGGGACCATTGGATAGTGTAATTGCTTCTGGCGTTCTATCTAATGTAAAAAAATATTTGTAAGCGAAGTGAGTGAGTGCACGGTTGGCGTATTGGTTAAAGCGGTCGCCTCGCCGCTTTCAACTACGCTGGTGTCGTGGGTTCAATTCCCACATAGGACAAATCTTTGTGTGATTCGCAAAGATTTGTTCTGAGGCTGGATGTGCTTTGTGTGTGAAATGTATGTTTGTGAACACCCCCGCGACACAAGAGTTATTCCTAGTGTGGGTGTCGTTTTTTTATAAAAAAAAAATATATATTATATATACATATTAACTTCTATTAAAACCTAAGTCGCGATACTTATTGCATTTGACTACCTCGTTCGTAGAGCTCGATAAGAAGTTTCGAGTTTGATCACGGGGTCAGGCAAAATTACTATCTGGAATTTTTATGCCAGGTATGCTAGCAGTACACCTATGGGTGACTTGTGCACCTAAATTGCATCTTAATAGTTACTGCATAAAATATACTCTATATTAATAAATAATAAAAAAATAATTGTTGCCAGTTAATCTGAAAATGATTATATCATAATATTCGAAAGACAACTAAGTATTTTGTATTCTGAAATTACTTTGTAGTCAATCAAAAAGTAACGAATCCAGCTTCAAGTGGAGAATTCTGTCTCTTGAATCGGTTTTAAATTAAAGTAAAATTTCAGAGTAACAGACAGACACTTAAGCATTATTAATTGTGAATGTTTTTACGACGCCCGGTCGAAATTAATAAACCACTTAACTGCGATATTTAATTAAAGGAAAACGCGGACAGCTCTCTTACAGAATTGAGATATCGCGTTATCTCCAATCTTTTGGCTTAAGGACAACTTTGGTAATGTATACGGTGTTGGCCGAAAGAAAATTGGTTTTATATATTTTAATCATGCGTGAAATACGTGCACGTAATATTCAACTCTGCGGATGAATAACACAAGAAGAAACCAGATTTATATAAGTTTCAGACTGAGACATGCGATTAAATCTCTCTCTAATAAGTAGTTAACATAACATCACGCCTATATTACCCAGGCAGAGGTGTACAACACTTACATTTCACCATTTCATATTAAAGTCCATGGGATAGGGGGTAAGCCTATCGTCATCTACCGGGTATAATTCTAACTCCGTGCTGCTATTGTAAAAAGCCTGAAAAATAGTTTACAAATAACACTTAGCCCAATCCGGGGATATAACCTGAGTCCTCGCGGCAACAACTTAGTAGTTATTTTGAAATATAATCTAATTCTATCGTCGAATTATTACGGCAATTTTTTTATCTTCTTCATCCATCTTCTTCCCAATCCAAATTACGTTACCTTCTAAGTTCATTGGGCATACCTTAGAACTAACCACAAAAAATACTTATTAATCTCTTACATGCTTACCCGTATAAAAGTCATCCGTACCATAAAATCAAAGTCATTAATACAGAAATTCGAAACAGCTATTCCTTAGAACCGGTCAGGAAATAGAGGTTCAATTTATTGATTGCCATAAAGCTAACCCTACTAATAAGAAGATTCTAGGGATGAGCAATTGTCTTCCATCAAGCAAAAATATGCAACAACTATATATAATATCTAACGAATATTAATACGATTAATTGGCATAATTTTATTAATGTAATTTTGTGTTTCAGGTAGATGCGTGAACAGATGCAATAAACTACGGACTTAAACATAATTCTTTGCATCCACTTAATCTTATTTAATAGGTTATTAATATGGTTAATTCTACTTCAATATTTTGGATAAATATATTGTTGCTGTTCACTGAATTGTGTATTTATCATATAAATTGTCGCTCGCTAACGGTGAAGGAAAACATCGTGAGGTAACCTACATGCCTGAGAGTGCCTAAAAAGTGCTCGAGGGTGTGTGAAGTCTACCAATTCGCACTTGACCAGCGTGGAGGACTACGGCCTAACCCTTCTCATCATGAGAAGAGGCTCGAGCCCAGCAGTGGGACATGTATTACATACAGGGCTGCTATTATTATATGTATTTGTATTTATATATTCACTGAATAAGTTTTTTAGCCACTGAGTAATTATTCGTATTTACTCCATCACAAAGAAACTCAAAAGAATCCGAGATAAGTTTACGGAATCGGGCAAATTTGCGAGAATTAAGAGCTTAACCCTTGCCGACGATAACGGTTTGAAAACAGACCAGACTTTAAGAGATCAGAAACATAATTTAAAATTTTATAAGATTTATATTGAGAGTTGTTTCGGGATAATCCGTCTTAGGGAAGTATCTTCAATTATCTAGTGGCTGTACACTGCTCAGCTGAAAGGTTTAAGTTGGAAGCCGGAGTGAGGAACTTCTGGGAAGTGAGATTTTGTATTGGATTGTTTGGAGTAATAATATAATAGAAATATGAAATGCTCATGGGATGTGCCCGATTTTAATATCACGGAATCCTTATACTACAAAATAGTGACACGCAATCTTTTGATACATATTTAAAATAAATATGTATCATGGAAAAGTAGCTGTTCATAGTTTTAATAACCAAATGTAAAAGTTTTTGGTAAAAGTTTACTTTTGATACAATCAATTAACACCAAATTGTTCTTAATACCAATATGTAATAAGTGCATTTATTTATGTACAACATTTCTGCAAGAAATATTATTGCTATGCTTAGCAAATTATACTAAGAAACAATTGAAAAAGATATGGGACCTGCAGGATTTGAACCTGCGAGCTTACTGCACACCGGGCAGCTGCTTTAGCCATCCAGCTACGGTCGCCTCTTGCCAGAACCCTAAATTTCTCTCTGTATGATACGTCATGCATGACGGACCAGAAATATGTTCTGTATTTGCGATAGAGAACATTTTTCAAAAAATAGACAACGGGTCTGAATCGCGTAATTATTATAAAGGTAAAAAAAATACATATGCTCGACGTTTCGAATGACTTGCATCATTCTTGGTCACGAGCCGACTGAGGTATTTATAGGTATTTATTTACCTTTATAATAATTACGCGATTCAGACCCGTTGTCTAATTTTTGAAAAATAGTAAGTATTGTTTTGAAACGCGTATTCTTGATCGAGTCATTGCGATTAGTAGAATAAGGGAAATCGTTTATCTAAGAATTTGGTCCACATACCAGTTTTACTTGCGATTAACTCGCAGGCAAATGCTGGTATGTGGACCAAACGAAAGCTATAAAAGATAACAACATTTGGCAATATTCAGCACGAATGTAAGTTGTAACTATATCACGATAAAGCCCCATTAACACAATGCAAGTTATGCAAAATTGCAAGGCAATTCTTGCTCTGTTTATCGTGATTAAAGAGAATGAGACGGCAAGAGAATTGCCTCGCAAAACTTGCATTGTATAATTGGGCCTTAACGATAAGAGACAAACTAATGACAAACTTTTAAGCACTGTTGATATAACACCTAAACTTTTCTACGAACAGGTATTTTACACTAAAAAAGCAGTCAGCAAAGTTTTTTTATGAATATAATAAAGAATAAAAAGAAACGCTATCTACAATATTTCCAAGAATAACTCATAAAACACGTACAGATGTTTTATAAAGCATTTTCGTACAGTATTACTACACCAGTTTGCTGTTAAACCAACTGACATACTTCTGAAGGAAAACTGCCGACGTCCCAGCAGGGAATATTAAGGTTTTCGTTTTCACATTCACTATATGGAACCCGAAAAAACCGGATGAAATTCCACAAGATTGAATGATTTATTTCTGACGTCGCTTTATACGAAACGTATTTTTATTTGTCGTAAAGGAATTTATGTGTGGCCCTTCCTCTAGCCCTCACTACCTGCCCATTGAAAAATCTATCTTGATACCCAATCTTTATATTGCGAAAATGTTGCTAGGTGTTTTCAATTTCGTCGTGAAAAATAACTAAGACCCTTATGCCGGGGAATTTAATAAGGGAACGTAATATCGCGTTGAGGAGATCTCCGCGAAATTGAAAATTAAGAACCACTTTCAAGTTACCGCTGTTCGTTTTTTTAAAGGCGTGTATTGTTATTTCCTCGTACCTTTGGATAGGTGAGTCCATTATATAAAATCTGACAAAATCGGACATATCGGAAACTAAGCCCGGTAGGTGTCAATAAATCACATGTAACTTAAAGATTACACATCAACAAGGTGAAATGTGGATTGTGGGTGTTAATACTCCTGTGCCATACCATTCTGGATACAACTAACCGTCCATTGTTTAACAATATCCAATACGGTTAAGCCTGAACCAATTGTATGAAGTGTATTATTAAGGTGTTTGATCCGATCAAACTTAGTCCTAAGTTCAAAAAGCACTCAAGTCCGAACCATCTCACCACTAAACGATCGAGAAAGGAGAACTTTCTGAAAGTTTGAAGATCACTATTTAGTTTGCCTTTTTATGAGGTTTCAAGTTTGACTAAGATCGTTAGGTTTTATCAAGTTGAATTAAGCGCATTACCATACAGATATTTTTCTAAATTTGTTAACTTAGCCTTAGAATTTTTTTTTTTTTTTGGACTGTTGTAGATTAAGCCAAAATTTCACAGGTGTTAGATAAATCTTATTGGCAGAATAAGCTTATAACACACATAAATGAAAATGACAGCTGTGTTCTATTTTTAAGTGTAATTTTTGTGTCACTTTTATTTTCGGTCAGGTTACATTTAAAGGAGTGGATAAGAGCTGTTCAGAACTAGAAAACTTAAGTTGCTAAACTACAACTACACGACCACTTCTACGTAGGCAAAAGTCAGTCTTGTAAATATTACCAAACAATACAAAAAAATTTAACTGATAGTATCAAAGTACGCATACAAACCTTAACTTTTTAATTTATTCCGTGTAATATTGTGTAGCAGTTGATTTGAATGGGCATTGTATATTTGAAGGTGTTGGAGTAGATACGAAAAGTATACTTTTCAACACGAGGAAATGTCAAAAGTTTCCAAAGCAAGAACCAATTTTCTTAATTGAAGTTGTATGTTGAAGGCAATTTTAGAAGTTGCGTAGGTATATTAAGTATTTCATATTGTAGTATGATTTCTGCCAATTCGAAAATATACACACCGATAAAAATACATTTTGTTTTGTGTTTTTTTTCCTTCATAACAGGCTACAAGATTACTTTCTTTGATTTTTATCTTTTTATTACTCATATTGATTATTAAGGCTTAATTTTATCAAGAAATAAAATCGACTTTCATTTAGATATATGAGAGGTTTAGGTTTTTCTTAAAAAATTTAAAAAAATCCGCCAGGGAAAGTTAGTTCGCTCTAATCTTTAAAACTACTGGTTACTGGTTACATTTATATAAATGTCGCCTAAGTAACACAAAATCTAATTTCATTAAAAACAAACCGGCAACCATACTTTACCAAGAGCTAACAATATAAAAACTTTACTTGACATTTTAAGTCAGCACCAACTGACCAAAGCGACTGTTTTAGAAAAATACTTTTTGCTCCAACCGCTTGACAAATTGCTTTACACGCGGAATATTATAAAAAGCTAACAATGAAGATTTTTTAATCACAAAATGCCGACGGAAAATATATGAGTCTCTGTAATCCCGTATTGTTTTTCTAAAGCATAGGGTACGATTAATTATGGATTGTTAATGGTAATTGAATTAACAGATGGTAGATGGTAGTATTTTAGGGGAGAGGGTCTGTCATAAAATATTTATGATCATCACGAGTTATGAATTTGTAATTCTTTACGCCCGATAAAGTTAATCAGCTTAACGTAACTCGTATTTCCGAAAAATATTATGATGGCCCTGCTACCATCGCATCGAATAATACATTTTTACAATTTATAAGACCATTAGGTGATTTCTAATTGGTTTATAATTAATTTTAATATGTCTTATTGTGCAATTAGCATTTTTTTGTATCAATTACACAAAAATTAAAAAAATACGGAAAATTAATGATTTTCGCAAAAATTTATGTTTATTACGTTTAAAAGAGTAGTATTACCCAAGACTATTCCAATACATTTGCAATTACCTCAAGCTAACTGAGAGGCATATAGCATGGAAATGAATGAGTAAATTATCAATTTATTAATTTCCTCATAATTGAATCCGGCAATTACTCTTTTAGGTCGTTGTTTTAGAAAAGCGCGCGGTAGGCCCTTGCTCTATATTACCGATAAACAACCAAACTTGTATATTAGTCTTAAGTACCTTACATTTTATAAGTTTTGTTAACTCCGAAGACTTATGAACACATTTATTCTGTAAGTCGCGAACTTTCTTCAGGCGTACTGATTTAATTCCTAAGAGATTTTTCTCCTAACTTGAGTTATTACAAGTGTCATAGGTATACTTTAATATAATTTCTTTCACTTAACGCAAATTATTTTAATATTTTTTTAGGCGGAGTAAATCTACTTTGGAATTAAGATGTTTTTATTAATAAATCATGTTGTTGAAATAGGATTCTCACTTTTTGTAATTTATTTTAATAACTAGCTGTTGCCGGGCGGAATTCCATATTTCCGTGCTATATTCTACAAAATTGAGACACTTTCCTTAGACTTTTAACTTTCCGAATTTAAGAGCCTCTTTTCTTAATACTTCAATAGAAATTTTCATTCGCTTCTATACACAACAATACAAAACAGCTAACAGTATCAACCAAATAAACAATATCTACCATACCCTTGAACATTTCCAATAATCCTCCCTAATTGGCTAAGGTTCCTCATTCTATGAACCCGATTCCAAAGCATT
This sequence comes from Hypena proboscidalis, assembly GCA_905147285.1. NCBI lineage: Eukaryota > Metazoa > Arthropoda > Insecta > Lepidoptera > Erebidae > Hypena > Hypena proboscidalis. The sequence continues at coordinate 9,624,516 of LR990147.1, forward strand.
ACAATAAAAAATATACTGCGATAGCTTGTGGTTTCTTATAACAGTCCAATACACTTAACTGTACTAACGAGGAACGGAGCCCCGTGAGATTGTTGACATCACTAGAGAACAGTCGACTTTTCACTCTAATACTTTATACATTGACTGTTTTGTATTACCAGTGAAAGTTCAGTGAGAAAATTGTCGAACAAAACCAGCTATGGATGTTAACTCAAGATGGTGGTTGTATTATTATGACGGGTAGTGATGATACATATTACGATTTTCTAAGAAGTGGCGATAATACAGTGTCGTATGTCTATGTGTAGTGTACAGTCGTGGCGAAAGGAGATAACGAAAATATGTCATAAGAGATGTGATACTCCGGATGACTCTCGAGTTATTTCAGAGCCTAAACCTCAATTTCACATGTGTTAGATAAACCTTATTGGCAGGATAAGCATATAGCACACATAAATGAAAGTGACAGCTGTGTTCTTTTTAACACGCTTATAATAGCTTCACCTGTATGTAGTATGTATGTATACAGGGTGTATTTTTGAAACGGGGCAGTAAGGGCAAGTACCTTAACCGTTGCAGTTACAGCACAACGTTCTTAAAAGACCTTCCCTAACTTTTTGGGACATTTTGAACTGCATTCACAGATTTTGTAAAAAACTTACAGTTAGCAAAAAAAAATGCAAAAAGTTCAAATTTTTTTTTTTTATGCCAATCTTCTTTCAAAATACGCTTCTAATAAGTCAATTTTTTCACGATTAGAAGACATTTTAGCGAAAATCCTTAATTAATAACTCATACGAAGTTTCTCAGCTGAAACTAAGTATAACACACAGATTTTCGAATCAAATTCGTAATTTGAGGGTAAAAATTCTTTTTATTTACTTTACAGTCAATTCTACCCACTTCCAGGCCATAACAAAAAGTTAGACCATCGTAGAAATTCGTTTCTGTTGCCGAAATGTATGGGAAACGTTTTTGGCGATTTCTGTCTTTTCTAGTACTGAAAGCTAAAATGGTCCCATAGAGTTTTTTGATCCCCATATGAAATAGAATCGATTGGCATAAAAAAAAAAAATTGAACTTTTTGCATTTTTTTTGCTAACTGTAAGTTTTTTACAAAATCTGTGAATGCAGTTCAAAATGTCCCAAAAAGTTAGGGAAGGTCTTTTAAGAACGTTTTGCTGTAACTGCAACGGTTAAGGTACTTGCCCTTACTGCCCCGTTTCAAAAATACACCCTGTATATGTATGTTAACGACTGGAAGGCGGAATTCCTAATATAAGCTGAAAATGGTAATGAACAAAAAATACTAGTATTATTGTGAAAAAGCGTGGGTTGCTCGATAGACGAAAAATATGGCACAGAGCGCCCCACGCTTTTTCACAATAATACTAGTATTTTTTGTTCATTACCATTTTCAGCTTATATTAGGAATTATTTTTCACTTTTTAGTTAGAAGTACTTTAAAAGCGTGTTTTTTAGTTTTTTTTAACTATTATTTATTGTCTACTTTTTTAGTTTGGTTTATTAGTAAGAGCGTTTTTTTTATTTTTTTTTATCGAATTATTGCATTAACATCGATCTTTGACAGGTGTGCAAAATTTTAATGAAATCTGTCCGTTTTCACTTTTAAATTCGGTCAGGTTATATTTTATGGGTCGGATACGGTCTATCCGGAACCTCTGAAATTGGCCATTAATCTAGTTGTTTCTGAACAGGAGGGTAGATTCTGGATACATGACTTTCACATTCGGTCTAATTATAACAAACTTAATCCTTTCAATTGCCATCCATAAAAAAACGCGTTGTATTAATCAATTTCTACGTCACGTTTACATGTCAAGCTGTACATTTTCAGTATAAGATGGCTCGCGATGTATAGCTTCCAGTTCAAGTCGAGACAGCTTCAAATACTGATAATGTATAGCTTGATTGGTAGCCGTGTGTACAGTGGGCCAACGAGTTAGCTATGCAGGGCAAAAACTTGTATGTCATAGTAAAGACTTACTACACCAGTTATGGATAAGTGAGTTATTTATCTAAATAGTCTTCTTCTTCTTTGTTTTTGTCCTGCATACCTAATTGCTTGACCCACTGTACATTGACAGCCTGAAATTGCTTTCATGTTTCATTAGTTACGATAGATAAGAGCACTGTCGAACAATTTTTACTATCGTATAATAAATAATAGTGATCGATGAGCTCTTTATTCCATTAGTGTGTTGTTTGAAATAATTTAGAGTATCAACGTAATTGGAAGTATTGCTAGTTTTGTCACAATTCGATCGTTTATAGGTCTTAAATATAAAAATCTTTAACTATTATAGATGACCCCATATTATGCGTGCGCGATCGTCGGACGTATGGGCGTGCTGGCTGCGCACACATCACACGGCAGCAACGCGCGACGCCGTGTGACGTGTTTGCAGACAGCGCGCCCACTCACCCGACGATCGCGCACGTCTAATGTAGGGGATGCCTAACTAACACAGAAAACGTTAGTCATAATATTATATGAAGAATATCTTACCTACTAGCTCAGCATTCCATTCTGAATTTTAAAGCTAATCCAGAACTAGATCCAAATCCAAGCTAATTAAATCATATAACAAAACTTTTCTAGTGAAGTAACTTATATCTAACAAAAGAACGTCAATCTCACTCCCTTTAGACACCATCAATCACTAGCATTCGAAAGAAATCTGTCTAAACATGTCAAAAGTCAATCCATAGCTTCAATGTTTATCCACTCTTAGCTTTTAGTAGACACACATTTGTAAACAGGCTTACCGATCAACCTATACATTTCCAGTTTAAGTTGATCTAGCATTGTACTGGAAGCCTATATTGTGCGGAACCACCTTATACTAGTAATGTATAACTTGATGAGTAGTCGTGTGTACTCTAACACTTTTGTGCTTGATTGATGACTTTACATTTACACTACACATGAAAAATGCACTCTACAGCATGAAGAATAAGGTCCCATTTTGCTTGTAACGTTATATGTGACTATGTGACTGTGTTGCAGTGTAGTAAATGATGCACTTAACGGTATTGCTAGTCAAATTTGTTGTTTTACTCGCGCGATAATTGATTTTCACGCAAATGGATTGCTTCACTAATGCGAAAAAAATAATATTAAAACATAGTTATACCGCTATGACCGCTAATGGATGAAGACGTGTTTTTTTTACCAGTGTGCAGTTTTATGAGTATGTGAATTTATGCTAGTACTTAATTGAGTTTTGTGGTATAAAAGTGCATATAATATATTATATGTCTAGTTATAGCTGTTTTTATTATCCCCGTGACGGTTTTTATTACGATTTTATGTTCAGATTCTGCAGTTCTGATTGCTCGATATATCGCTGCATGATTCATCGTTTCCAATAAACGCTGGTCACAAATGTCTTTTTAGCTCTAAAAAAGATAGATGATCTGAAAGCATCGTAAATATATATGTATGTATTAATACAGTATTGCAATCTATACAAGGATGGAGGGGTGCATGAAAGGAGCCTCCCCGAGTGACGTACACAACGATTCCCGCACCCTGGGCAATTCGCGAGTTCTTCAAAGTGAATTGGCTAATCCTTTCACCACGATGGGCTAGTCAAAATAAAATTTGACTCAGCCATCGACACGACGAAGAAGAAGAATCTATACAAAAAAAACTTAAGAAAATGTGTCAAAATTGAATGAAACTGATAATAAATAAGGCGAAATATCTGTATTTGACATACAATTTTACTCAACTCGATAGAAGGAGTACTCAAACCCTACTTATCAGAAACACACTGTATTAAGTCTAAAAGTATGAAAAATGTGAACAAATATCCATTGAGACAGGCAAATAATTCTCACACAAAAAGCCGGCCTTTTGTATAGCCATGTTGAGAAGTACTCAAACCCTACTTAAATTCAACTTTTGACATACAACACTTTTTACTTTAATTCTAGGTACAGTGGGCCAACGAGTTAGGTATGCAGGGAAAGACTTTTAAGTCATTGTAAATACTTACAATGGCTACGACTGGATGGTGGAGTGGGTAGTGTACCTGCGGCACCGAGTTCGCGGGTTCGATTCTCGGTTAAGACAACTTTTTGTGTGCATGGAAATGGGGGTTTGTCTTAGTCTAGGTGTTTCTATGTATATACAAAAGAAAAGTATATAATTATGTATTAGATAAGTTATTCTAGTACCCATAGTACAAGCTCTGCTTATTTCGGGACCAGATGGCGTTGTGTGTATGTTGAGAGATATTTATTTATTTATTTACTACACCAGTTATGGATAAGTGTAACTACACCAGTTATGGATAAGTGAGTTATATATCTAAATAGTGGGTATATTATACTTCTTAAATATGTAATTCACACATGCATATCTATTGCAGTCCGTTTATACTATGCCGTAGAAGTTTTTGCCCTGCATACCTAATTGCTTGGCCCACTGTACAAAAAATGATGATTTAATAACGTGACAAAAAGCCATTTTAATCTACGCGCCCCATCATAACAACCATTATAACATTAAAATCAATTATAACCGCGTCACAGCTCCGTCACAACTGAAAATAACTGTCACATAATTAAACCATTGGAACGTTCCGTCATCAAAAACCAGAATATTAACTTTATATTTAATTAAACTGAGAGGGTAAGCCGATTGGACTGGCCTCATATAAAATAATGATTCATCATTATTTATGTAATTTATGAAATGCATTCGTGTTTTAAGCATTTATGGGCAGACACGGAATTGAATATTTACACCCAAAAAGTGAAATCCTTTTGTTATTTGTTTTTTTTGTACGGAAAATATGAGTGACTTGTTTTTTATGCATATAGCGTTGCTTTTTATACGCCTGGCGATTGTATATTTATTACCTGTAATATTATTATAATTTTGACGAGAATTAACGCGAAACATGCATATTATTTACCTTTTGGCTATACGTTTCGGCAACGGGTTACACCGGCCGTTTTCTATAGCGTACTGAATCAGCAACTCTCCGCCTCCGCCAGTGATGTCGATGAATGTTCATCCACCCTCACTTTTTGATTTTTTGATGTGAAGTCCCGTAGCCCCCGTACTTGCTAATCTCTGGATGGAACATTTTGAAGAGAAGGCATTGTGCCTTGGCCCAAAGACCATCCGGCTTTGGAAAAGATACGTCGATGACGTGTTCAGCATAGTCAAAGGCGGTCGTCTTGAGGTAGATCAATATCTAAAACATCTGAACTCGATCCATCCAAACATGAGTTTCACCTGTGAAATGGAGACGGACAGATCGTTGTCTTTCCTCGACGTCAGAGCTACATATAGCTCTTTAGATGCAACAAAGGTACAAGCCACTAATGACTAAGCGTACTTGTCTTTGTTGCAATAAGGAAATCGTCATGAAGATAAATAATAATAGCCCTGTATCTAATACATGTCCCACTGCTGGGCTCCGGCCTCTTCTCATGATGAGAAGGGTTAGTCCTTAGTCCACCACGCTGGCCAAGTACGGATTGGTAGACTTCACACACCCTCGAGCACTTTTTAGGCACTCTCAGGCATGTAGGTTTCCTCACGATGATTTCCTTCACCGTTAGCAAGCGATATATATACACATATCTTCGAAAAGACGAATCTTAACGATTTATTGATAGAGGTATGTGCCGTGGGTTCGAACCCGAGACCTTTGACTTCGCAGTCCTACGGTGTTCCAATCGGCTATCGCTGCGTTGAATGACACATGAAGATAAAGAACAAAGTAAATTGTCCTCTAACTATACAATCACACTACCCCATGACTAAGACGTTAAAGGCATGCTATCATAACACTCATTGTAAAACATGAAGGCTATGTACTCACGCACGGACGGTAATTGTAATTGCACCCTACGATAGGGTGTCGCGCCGTGTTACCTGCCGCGTGTCAATTTGCATAACCTAACACGTCGGGCGATGTTATAAAAACGGCTACACTCGATTTGAATTCAAGTACTCTTTTGATAAAAATGTATTTGAATTTTTTTGCGTTTTTTGTAAAAAAATACTTTATAATGTTTACTTTATAATTGTAAAACTTTAAAATGTATTACAATATTGATGCTTAGGAGGCATAATTATTTTTTTTATATGTATGATATTGATTACTATTAATCACTCATTTGTCAAAGGATTCAATTTTATTCATTTATTTATCCATAAGAGGAAATTATATAAGAGGAAATTGTCTTAAAGCCATGCATACCTATGATTTGAGTAATTACTTGTGAGTTATATATTATGATACAAATAATTATTTTATGTACGGTTATGTGTGATTACGCAGTTGGTGGGCTTATGGTAAAAAAATCAAACAAAAATGTATAATATAAAATACATAGAAAACAAAGAAGCAATCTTACAACGTCAACTGTTGATGCGTCACCGTTACCATCCATCAGATGGACTGTAAGCGCTTCTACTATACATCACAAAATACCATCCATTTAGTGAGCTGGGCATAATCTGTGGACACACGACACGCGATCATCAATCAAAATGGACACTTTTATACATACTACACTCGGCCGTGACAATACTGGCAGTTTTTTTTGCAGCCGACGATTTTTTCTCAAACGTCGTAATTTTACTTGCGCCGTTTTCCAACGTTTTGTTTGTTTGCTTAATTCGTCAGTATTTCAGTAATTTGCGCATGAACAACACTATATTTTCATGATATTGCATTAAAACTAGCATAAAAAAATAACAAAAGAAACAACAAAGTATGTTTGGTACATATTTCGCACCAGTTTTTTTTTTAAGAAACGACGCCCGCACTAGGAATAACTCCTGTGTCGCGGGGGTGTTTACAAACATACATTTGACATACACAAAGCACACCCAGAGTCAGAACAAATCTTTGCGCAACACACAAAGATTTGTCCCGTGTGAGGATCGAACCCACAACACCAGCGCAGTTACCACAAAACGGCGAGGCACTTTAACCACCACGCCAACCGTGCACTCAAAAGATTATGTTGTTTTAGTCCCATTAGCTACTCGTAGTTAAAATATTTGGCACTTCAGTCAAAATCTTTTAGATGAAAATTAAATTTTAAAGCCAGATAATATTTTTTTTTTAATATAAAAGAATTTCAAAATAATAATAATTACACAATTTCAAAATCATTAATTTACAAATACTATACAATACTGTTCCTTCTTTTTGACGGTGTATTTCAATATTTTGCTAATTTTCGAAAAACCTCAAGAACCCCATGTGTTCCTTACTACATAAATAAAATAGTAATTTACATACCAACCCCATACGATATGCAAGTTACATGTGACAGTCAAGGTTACGACAGCACGCTATGTTTGCAGCTTACATGAAGTACATAAATTATATTTGTTTAACTTAGGCATACGAACTCTAGCTATGTCGATGGCAATGACCTTACGCCGAATGAAACACGACCAACTAAACAAACTATGCTTTTTTTATACGATACTAGCTTTCGTCCGCGTGCTATGTTTATAAATAGTATCGTATGGCTAGCACACGCAACGATTTAATAGTCAAAGCAACGTAAAAAACAATCAATACGCGAAATATTGCTAATAATATTGCGTGTGTGCGCATTGGCAGCGACCGTTTACCAGAATCGTTTTACAATGAAGAGTTACCAAGATCCATCAATACCTAATTAACTTCTAAATTTACCTTTTAGGCTACTGGCCATGGTCGCAAGCAAACTGTGTAATCTTTTAGCCGAAACGTCAAGCCTAAAAGATAAATAATGCATGATCGCGTTAATTCCCGTTAGATTTTATTTAATCCATCAATACCTATCAAAAACTTTCCTATTAGAATACTTGTGTACTTAGGTCTATTTTCGACTAGACTTCGACATCACCATAATAAATCAAGGTTTACAAAGAAAAGTCACACCACACAGCCCATAACACTTACGAAGTAAAGAATGACTGGAGTCCATCAGGTGAGCCCATTACCAACCCTAACTGGACGACAATGGGCCTATATGGATCACTATGGGGTATCGGAACCACCATATAATTTTATAATACGAGCTAAAAGCCTGCTCGAATATATGGCGTCATTTCGAAATGAAACATCCGGTCTATAAATTGTTAGGGCTAGTTTTTTTATAGAGAATTGATAGGAACGGGTTTGAAGAGTAGTGGGTGACGTGATTTCCGAATTTTGTTATAGTTAGTCATCGTTTTATCTCGATTTTACGGTTTTTGAATAGTCATGATGTCTGAGCGTTGGCTAGTAGTAAACCTAGTATCTATAACATAATGATAGTCCTCGTATCACTACTAGGTCATTTAGTGATTCTTTAAGTTAAGGGATAGTTAATAGTTAAGCTTTTCTTTTTACAATCCATAATAATACTATCACCATTACTATAATATTGGAAAAGCATTATTAAATAAAAATAAATAAATATCTCACAACTTACACACAACGCCATCTAGTCCCAAACTAAGCAGAGCTAGTAATATGGGTACTAGAATAACTGATACTAATACATATATACTTTTGTTTTGTAAATACATACTTATGATACATAGAAACACCCAGACTAAGACAAACCCCCATGTTCATGCACTTAAAGATTTGTCTTAAGCGGGAATCGAACCCACGACCTCGGCGTCGCAGGCACGTACACTACCCACTCCTCCATCCGGTCGTCGAATAATTAATGCTTATCTAACTTGTAATATTTTAAAGCAAATTATAGCTTTGCTATGACTTTTAGAAAGTTGGAGTCTATCAGCATACAAATCCATGGCATAATTGGCAAAACACTTCGGGCATTTACCCAGGGGGTGCAGGTTCGAATCCTGCTGGATTCTTAATTTCACAACTTTAATATTATATAAAATTCCCGTCAAAATTATAATAATAATCATGCAACGCGATAGTTTAAAAGTTAATATTATATAAAACTTATCTAACTTGCAAGAAAACTACAAGACACAATATTTTAGAGCATTTCTAAACATAAACTCACAATGCTCTACAACTGCATATTATTATCATCTACCACAGAATTAACTCAACAACCAGCATACGATAATACTTTAATACCAATATAACAAATGGCTTGCCTTTATTAGGGGACACTGCCCTAACATGGCTAAACAGGCTTAATTTTTTAGCTAACAACGTCATAAATTAGACAATATTAAAAAGATTACGCCAACAAATCCTGACACCAAAATCTGGGGTCCCCTATCATTGAATTTATCAAAATCCTTATTACAAATGAGTTTTGGGACCGGTTCCTACGTAATCCTTGTAGGTACTACCCTAGACCCTTTAGCGTAAGGGAAGTAGCGTTAAGCGGCCAAGGGCCCGTAAAAGACCATTTTTAATCCTTCAATTCTGGCGAAATTATGCGTCGACCGGAGGGATTAAGCAATTAAACATAAAGTGTCATAAGTGGTTGTGTAATTCGGCGTGACATATTTTTTGTACATCAAAGGAGATGCTAAGCAAGGCAGTTAAGTGGGTCAAGCACAATCATGATAAATGGTTAGCAAGATTAACGCCGGAAATAGGTGTCTAAAGATAGCTGACGCGTTGTTAAAAATATTAAAAGAGAGATAATTAAAAACACTTTTAATTGTCACTAGAACAAAACCGAATCAAATGAGAACAGATTTTTCTATTTTTTTTCATGTGTAAGGAACGCTTGAATTTGAACGAAATGTTCGATCACATTCCTGTTCCTTTCGAAAAATTTCGCTCGCAATAGAGCGAATGGAACGCATTCAAAATTGCCGAGAAATCTGTTCTAATTGGATTCGAAAAGTACAAACCCCATCCATTTGTACACACGCTTCATTAAAAAAACAACGGAACATAACAAGGGGCTCGCAAAAAGCAGTACATTTCAGTGCGAAATAGCAAAAATTTTATGTTGCCGGAAAAAGCATAAACAAGCCGTCATACTAAAATTTTATTGCAATTTTTACTACAGTGTGTTGTACTTTAAACAAACAAATAATAGCTTCCTGGCGTTTCTGAAAATAAAATCGTATTTAAGCAAAGAGTACTGATATACGGCACATTGAGCGGTAAATCTTTCTTTATCGCCCGACTATCTTCGCGAGTCCGCGGCGACTTAGGGTTCCGTACAAGTTCTAAACAGATAATCCCTTTGTGAAAACAATCGTTTAGCCGCTGTCGGGTTATCGGTTATATGGCAGTTTGGCAAACGATTAAATGACTCGAATTGACTTAGATATTCAAGAATCAACAACAGTTTTAAAAAGTAAAAAATAACTGTTGAAAAATTTAGGGTCCTGGCAAAAGGCGACCGTAGCTTAGTCGTTAAAGCGGCTGCCCGGTATGCAGAAGTCGCAGGTTCAAATCCTGCCGGTCTCATGCTTTTTCAACTGTTTCTTAGTATAAGAAATAATAGCGTAAAAACGAAACGGTTCATACTTGAAAATATTTACACAAAAAATTCGTTGCGATATTTTAAATCTTCAGCTCTATAAATGTAAATCGCGAAAGTTTGGAGTTGTTTAACCTTTTCAAGACAACAATACAACAAATAAACTTTAGAATACCGGACAGACAACAGCGTTATATCAAATAGATACCTTACAGGTAGCAAAATACTCGATGTTTTGCCATTCAACTCGTTAATGCAATCTCTCGATTTTATTCGTCCACGGACAACTTTCCGGGAAACCCGAAAAAGTTGTACAAAACAATTGAACAGTTTAACTTTGTAAATGCCAATAACAGCTTTGTGGAAAATTGGAATAGTTCTATTTGGTTTACTACGTTGAACGTGTAGTCGCTAATATTGAGTGGTAACTACAGGTATTATTAAAATTATGAAATGTAATGTTGGTCTATTTAGTCGACCGCGGTTTCGCCTATATGTCTAGGCATTATCAAGAGAGTGCGATACGTCGCGCCTGAGTCGCAGCCAGTCTTGCACTGCGGTAACACCCGTATTTCATAATTTTAATAATGTTACAAACTCACGTCAGTTTTAATAAAAACTACAGGTACCAAAAACAGATTGTAGCATCTAGATTTGCAGCTGAGGACTACCAAAGGCGTTTCATGTCCTAGTAATGTTAGACCCCGATTTATCTACCAAACTGTAAAAAAGTGACTGTATTGCAAGAATTTTTTTGGTGGCAAGGCAAATGTGAGACGGATGTGTCAAGCATTTATTAATATTCAAACGAAAGGGAAAGTAAATAAAATGTGTCATTGTCTTAATACTTATCACGAGTTAAAAGTACTCTCAAAGGACCGCTTTATGCATTAAACGTCAAGTAAAATAAACTGTAAAGTAACTCGAGACAATTTCAAAGAAATTCGGAGTTATGACAAACGTCGAGCATTATTGCACAATTTTCATTCATAAAGCATAATGCGACACGAAATAAAACAGGCTTTTACGACATTTTGGCGTTTAACTCCATGTAATAATTCTTTTATAAAGAAACCGAGGAATCGGGCGAAATTTTCAGGATTCTTTGTATCTTTTTTACCTTATCATGTTGATTCAGCACTTCTGGCTGCGAGTATCGTGATTCTTTATTATTTAAGCATTTTTCTTTTCTTATACCTGGTATGTTTATACAATCAGCTCTATAAAATATCAGAATCATGACTTTTTATATACATATAGGTATATTTACAAATTAAAAAATGTCACAATGTATGAAATACTAATTTGATAAATCTCCTTTTGAGGAAAGCTATATAGATTTCAGTTTTCGTCAATATCGGTTGAGCGCTTTAACGTTAACATAGAAGAGGTATAGACACAGTTATTTTCATATTTATATTAGAATATTAGTTACAAAGTCAAGTTGTTAATTCACTTTTTTATACATATACCCTACTAAAATTAATCAAAACGTGTGTTATGAATATTGTTACGATAACCTAAACATTTTGACAAATTTATTTGACAATACGACCTGGCTACCGAAATTCCCGCTATCCGAATTGTGCAGTGAAATAATTAGAAGAAGCAGGATCATTGCTTCAGTGTATTATTGCATTTCTCTGAATACCGGTTGTCAATATGATATCACTAAGCCATTGTACATTATTATACCTTTTCTCGGCTTCCTCGAAGTTTCAGCGAATAGCGGAAAATTATATTAAATCAAATATTTTAATAACTTATTACCGAGAAGGTATATAGACCACAATTTCCTATTTTGCAAAGACCTGGTTATCTACCGGAAAAAATTTCAAACTTCGCGCTACTGAGTATTTCCTTATAGAAAACGCAAACACTTTTGCAAGATCCGAAAATCGAAGCGCGACCTTGCGGTCAGCAATCGTATTTGCTAACCAATAAACCAATGAGGCAGGGTAAAGTAAACCTCTCCTATATTTACGTAATATTTGTAAGGAACCCGTCTCAAAGAAAGATGTTCGAACAAACTTTGACCCGTTTTATTTGGATGTCTTACAAAAAGTAGTTAATCTGCATAATGGTTTCTGTAATATGGCGCGGGATTCTAGCGATTGGCCTTACAATTTTTATGAAAAAATACTAGCTTCCCGCCGCGCCCTGCAAATCCTACCGCGTAGCCACGTTTTTAAAATATCTATATGAAATTAAATAATAGAAGCCATGTATCTAACATAAAGAAAGAAAGAAAGAAAAATCATTTATTCTGGCATAAAAAAATTTATAACAAAATAAAAACATTATTTAATATGCCGGAAATGGTACGCATCTCAGCACAATACTGCAGCGCTAAAAGCACCGCAGCGCTGATAATTCTGATGCTGGGCTCGGGCTTCTTCCCATGATGAGAAGGGTTAGGCCATAACGCTGGCCAAGTGCAGATTGGTAGACTTCACACACCCTCGAGCACTTTTTAGGCAGGTTTTCTCACCAAGGTTTCCTTCACCATAAGGGAGCGATAATTTACAAGATAAATATACACATATCTTCGAAAAGAAGAATCTTAACGATTTATTGACAGAGCTGTGTGCCGTGAGTTCGAACCCGAGACCTTTGAGTTTGCAGTCCAACGGTCTCCCACTAAGCTATCGCTGATCTTACCTAGCCTATATATGAAATATAGCCTAGGAATTAACAATGCCGAGTGCTGAATCTCGTGCAAATCCGTTCAGTACTTTTTGTGTGAAGCTCACAATCTTTTGAATTTATAATATGTGTTAGAAGGATGTTCTTAGTGCACTTACACATGTTATGGGGTTTTCAAAGAGGTTATTATATACCTTTTGTCGTGGTGCGGTGATATTAAAGGAGTGAAGGGTCCGTAATATGTGAGAAAAGATAGTGTTTTGTTTATTAATATTGTTATGGTAGTCATGAAAAGTATATGAATACAATGTACCAGAGAATATAAAAAGCCAGATAACATTAAAAATATACTTAATGATATCTTATAACAATTTGATATCAAAATTAAATTTATATATGTATAAGAATTAATGAGCCTTGTTTTAAAATATTACACCTGATTAAGCTTTTTGAGGTACCATTTAATTTCAAGTATTTACTAATTAGTTGCATTGTTACCTCTTGCATACACTGCATTATGGATGATTGCGAACATTAATGTTTTATTATTTTCTCATAAAATAAACGATATACGATGTTTTCATCATAATTATAACATATTGACTCATTATAATCAGAACATTATTTTTATGGGAAATTACGCAACTCTATTAATATATTTTTGGATCGTATTAAAAACCAGCGTAATATGTCGCCGATAAAATAATACCTCCTGTGAGCAATGAAACTCAGAAAGACGTTATTTAGCAAAAGATTAAACACATTATAAGTAATGAACTTATTCATAGAAACTCCAACTACCTACCATCAGATATTTAGAGCTCAATACAAACATATATGTGCGAAGAACCGAAACAACTCTCCTTTAGTTTTTAAATAATAAAAAACTATTGTAAGATTATTACCTTAGGTCACCCGATTATTTCTTCTAAAATGAAAGCCAATAAAATAGCCTAACAGTTATCGACACTTCATAAAACAAATCGACCGAATTTCTATAAAATAATGTCTGAAATGGGTCGGAACAATTATATTATTTGACCGCACATTACTTCGAGGTAAATGGAGTGTGTCGTTATAGGGGACTGCCCACGCTATTAATATAAGTAGCGTGATGTTTTAGCACTTAGCTCGAGCACTTGGATTCGATTGATTGTTTGTTGAGACATACGGACAGAATGTGTGGACGATGTTGGGATAGCTAAAGTTAGGCGAGTTGCAGATCTAAGCCTAGATTAGCTTAGCTGCATACCTAACCGACGCAGTTTTTCATACTTGGTGTACGAACGTATGAAAAACTGCGTTTATTATGTCGTGATATGGGTATCACGACATAATAAACGCAGTTTTTCCAAGATACCCATATCACGACATAATAAACGCAGTTTTTCATACGTTCGTACACCAAGTATGAAAAACTGCGTCGGTTAGGTATGCAGCTAAGCTAAACTAGGCTTAGATCTGCAACTCGCCTAACTTTAGCTATCCCAACATCGTCCACACATTCTGTCCGTAAAAAAATTTATAACAAAATAAAAACATTATTTAATATGCCGGAAATGGTACGCATCTCAGCACAATACTGCAGCGCTAAAAGCACCGCAGCGCTGATAATTCTGATGCTGGGCTCGGGCTTCTTCCCATGATGAGAAGGGTTAGGCCATAACGCTGGCCAAGTGCAGATTGGTAGACTTCACACACCCTCGAGCACTTTTTAGGCAGGTTTTCTCACCAAGGTTTCCTTCACCATAAGGGAGCGATAATTTACAAGATAAATATACACATATCTTCGAAAAGAAGAATCTTAACGATTTATTGACAGAGCTGTGTGCCGTGAGTTCGAACCCGAGACCTTTGAGTTTGCAGTCCAACGGTCTCCCACTAAGCTATCGCTGATCTTACCTAGCCTATATGCGTTATGGGTAACGCAAGTTAGATTTTATCATAGGTAACAGTGTTCAAAAACTTTTGAGTGTCTAAGTTCTGTGTAAATGTCTCCGTTTGTCAATTAGCATTAACCTTTTTTGGTAATAAATTATTCCTCTTTATTTATCTTTAAACTTATCTTATATATTTTTAAATATGATTTATAAAAAATACAAAAAAAACATTTAAAAATATAAAAAACAGTGTCCCACCGACATCAGGTGCAGGGACCAAGCTGCCGGTGGTTAGGGCTCCAGAGAGAGGAACCTCTTTACGATGCGTGCCGTGTCCAAAAGGACCGCCTTTTGCATCTGGTTCTTGGTCCAACCGCCTAACGCGAGCCTCTTAAGATGTTGGTCGAGGCTCTTTGCTATCAGTCCATTGAATTATTATTATTACTATATTATGATACAGATATACTGACTACAAACTGTGTATAGTTTGCAGTCTGCACACTAGTATGAAAAAATGTGTCTGGTATACAAGCTAAGCTAACGTAGCTTAGTTCTTGGTCTGCTTGGCTACTATTGGGCGAGACATTTCAAATCCTAAAAGTTCTGTGACTGAGCTCATTGATGAAACAGGACGATTATAATAAATGTTGCGGTAAGCCAGTAAAGTTACCGTTGCTCTTTAAGCTCTCAATAAGCATAAGGAAGAAATATACTATACCACCTCTAAGGCATGCTGAAGAGGCAGTGGACTGACGACCTGAAGAAGGTCACTGGAGGGGACTGAATGCGGAAGGCGCAGGACCGGGTGTTGTGGCGCAAATTAAGAGAGGCAGTCCAGCAGTGGACTACGAGAGGCTAAATGATGATGATGATGATGAAGGCTCTAAGGTAAGTTAAGATAAGCTAAGATCCTTTTTTATGCCGTCAACCTTTTCAGACAGTGTGTACAAGTAGAAACACAAACTTCTTTTATTTATTGTATTTTACACAGAGAGAGCAATACCGTGTTAGACCGACCCTTGACGCTTAATTCATTGACCAGAAATGCGAATACAACGACATAGCCACAGTATGATACATTAAAGGTGATTTTGCACCCCTGATGATGGGGAATACAATTTCAATATTCATTCGGATAATTTCCGAAGGAATATTCGAGCCAAGGGAAATTGTAGAAACTTCGTATTGATTATTTCGATTATAGCAATTAGCTATGTTTAGCAAATCATACTAAGAAACAGTCGAAAAAATTATGCGACCGGTAGGATTTGAACCTACGACCTTTTGCGCACCGGGCAGCTTTAAAGAGGCGACCGTAGCTGGTTAGTTAAAGCGGTTTAACTTTTGAAACAGTTTCTATATAAAACAAGTTATTTTTATCTTCAAACGTACTTTTTGCCATATTTTGCAAAAAGTCTAGCGACTATCAACCATACATCTATTCTATAATAAAAAAAAAGAAGCAGGCACATTCTGCCCATACAGTTTTTATTTCTGAAGACAACAGTGTAATATCAAGTTTTTGGTTGAAATAATAGCTAACTCTTAAAACTTGCATCAAAAGCTTTATTTTAAAAACTACTTTGCCATTCAGTTTTATGTTGAAAAACTATTTATTTTACGATTGAAACCGTTTTACAGTTAGGAAAGGGGTATAAAAAGCATAGAACAATTTATTTTTATGCGTTAGGGTGTTGGGTATAAAAAAATCGTCAAGCAGTAGATGCGTTTAAAGGAGACCTTTGGACTTGTGTTTTTTTTGTTATATTTTGAAGGGAATTCCACTTTCGATACGTTTGGGGTGCATTGGTAAATTGGTACTTCAAAAGTGCCTATTTATGCCAAATAGTTTCAGTGAAAAGTGCCGACATGAGAAGGGTAATTTGAACTTTAGATGCTTGAATTTCATTTTGCTTTTTTGAGGGACTTCCTTGCATTATGGGTAAAACGTTTTGTTGGGTTTAGCAGGTAAAGTTAGTCCTTTATGTAATGAATGACTATCTAAAATATATTTGAGTCTTACACATCAAAACTAAAATAGAAACACCATATTAACATTCACCCTTTAAAATACTTCAGCGGCAGTATATAATATTTCCGAGAAGAAATACACTGAAAACTTGTAAGCAAAAAATAATAGACCTTGCCATTTAGTAACCGCCAACCCTAGCAATTATTTAAAAAAGCTTCGACAAAAAAGGGATCATGGTCAAACAAAAACTAAATTACCATACATTTAGAGATTCCAAATATAAAACCACTTCGACGGTAGGGCTGTACAAAATGGAAGAGTAAATTATTCATAGTAGACAAAAACGGACTTAATCGCCGCTCATACACACACGCGCTGATTGTAAATTAGAGATCTATCTAATTGATGTATTATCTGGAACCCGAAAAGGGTATGCCCCGATTACAATAGGGATGTAGTTAAGAAGTTTCACAGCCAATGGGTTACTAAGTATCGGTAACAATTAAGGCTTGAAAGTCCAATACATAACAACCGGTGTAACAACCGTTGTAATTAAAGTAAAATTAA
Source organism: Hypena proboscidalis (assembly GCA_905147285.1). Lineage (NCBI taxonomy): Eukaryota > Metazoa > Arthropoda > Insecta > Lepidoptera > Erebidae > Hypena > Hypena proboscidalis. The sequence goes on from LR990147.1 coordinate 9,641,997, forward strand.
TAAATAAATAAAAAAAATAAATTGTACTCTACACACAATAAATTGCAGTGCAAAAATAGCCATCCTATACAAATTTCCTTGCCTCAATATAACATCAAAATACGATAAAAATATAGTGACTTTTTATTCGCAAGTAGGTCCAAATGAATAAATTACTTTTAGTTATAGTTATATATTGCGAGAGTGCCTAAAGGGCTTGAGGGTAGTTACTTGATGTCTACAAACCCATACCTACTTGGCCAGCATTGTAGAATTGACATACACTATGTTCTCACTTTTCTTATCATGAGAGAGGATGTATGAACACAAGGCTCCAAATTACTAGTACAAAAAAAAATCTTTTCACATCAACATTTTAACAATTCAAACTTAACCTTCTCTTTTCGTTTCTATAACGATTCGAGGGTTCACCTCGTATCCCTCAGATCCCATTAATCCAACGAGTGTTTTTGCCTGATCCAGCGATGCTCTGATAAGCCCACATTACACCTATTAGGGACCGGCACGTTCCTATAATATGATGATAACGGAATTTGATAATGAGGAAACAATCCCAATAAGGATAGATATGTGACGGTTAAAATAAGATGTTTTCCTGGACTTTCGCATAAAAAAGTAGTAATTGGGCATGTAGTCTACTTGATGGCAAGTGTCAACTTCAGCTAATGCACACGTACAACCGGGAAATAGCCGATTGTATCGCTATATGTGAAGTCTACCACATTAAGTCTTATGTGCTTTTTGTACCTAATGCTACCACCAAAATCGTACGAGCAGGGTAATGTAAGCACTAAACACTGTTTAGTGAGTCATTGGTGCTAGGTGCAAGAATTCTTTAATTCTTTATTGTACAAATAAAAAAACAATACAACAATATAAAATACAATTTTAAATTTATGTACAAAGGCGAGCTTAACCACTAAAATGGGTTTTAATTTACCGTTAAATTTTATCCAACTTGAAGTAATATATTTTGACATATTCTATTTAGAAACATTTCTATTGTGAGGTTCGATGTAAATAACATATTCATCTAACTCTCCTCAAAGATGCAGACAGACATATAATATTTTAATATATTTATAGAGTGCACTATTTCGTACGTGAGAGTTAGAAACTTGCATCCGAAGTGGCGAGAGCAAACTATGAATACTTTAAATAAATATGAAGGAATATCCCGTAGCCAATAAAAGCAAATGCATAAGTCCATAAATTCACAATCGCAATATTATTTTTCATAACATTTGCACCCTATTTCTATATAATATTCATTTTGCCCCTACAGTCCTTCACAGTACACACGGGTACTGATCAACCTATACATTTCCAGTACAAGCTGGTCTCGCATGGCACGGGAAGCCAACGGGTTATACAACGCGAAACCATCTTATACTGTACTGGAAATGTATAGAATGACGTGTAGCCGCCTGTACTTCTCACCGCCCTCACTCTATTTACTTTATACAATATACATTCATTTTGAATGAGATTACGATGAATATCGAATTGTACCTCTAGCATATTTATTCAAAGGCCCCAAAGGGAATCAATCATAACTCATAATTTATACGTTTTGGGGTCCCAAAAATAAACCAATATTTGTATTAAGTTATGGGATATTGTTTAAATAGGTGCCGCAACAAAGATATAGGTAAGGAATCGGAGTATGAATAAAATATTTTTGTATCTTCAGACCAGTCTTTGGGGAAATGATATTGAAACTATGAAATATGTATGACAAATGACAGGGAGGTATTGAGGGCACATTTTGACTTTTAAACCCTTCAAGAAAGGGCATGGTGGCGTGGGATCGGCATATCATCTAGCATGAGTCTGGGAATACTTTAGCCATACGACGATTGCATCGAATACTGAAACGAGTGACAAGTCATGCGTCAGATCACGCGTGTCACATCAGTCGGTGCTAGAAATATAGATTTAGATTTGTTTGCTCAAAGTAGCGCTCAACTTTAAAAAAACTTGTGTAACTCTTTCTTTCACTCTTAACTTAAAAAACCTGCTTGTGTCTAATTCTTGCTTTTACGTTTCATTTTCACATCTATTACATCATATTAGCTGTAAGTTTTCCTAATACTGTAAAATAAAATATAGGGAGCGACACGGACTAAAAACTCATGAAGTGTCATCATAAAAAATAATGAATAAAACTCTTCATTTGAAGCTGGCCGCCTCATCAACGACAATTTCAAAAGTAGAACGTCTGCTTATTTGCTGTGATGTCATTGGTCAAGTGCCTCTATTTGTCGTGTAAAGTAACACGTCACTATTTTAATCATTTGAATGAGGATTTTTACTTCTTCTTCTTCGTCGTGTCGATGGCTGAGTCAAATTTGATTGGTCCAATAAGGGGTCACTGTTATAGCGCTCTCGTCGGTGTTAATGAGCGCCTCTCTTGTGCAGGTGGTAGGGCATTTTTACTAAAACTCAACTATCAGATGTCGCTCAGATGATTAGTCGAAATTGGCGGCTCTGATTGGTCGATAAGTAAACACGGCTACCGGATGTTGCTCCGATGATGGACGAGCCAAAATGTTTGTCTATGGAACCATTTGGCAGTAAACATCTCAATAAAGTCATAATTTCAACAGATCCAAAAATAACGATCTATTGCGACAGTTTTCATAGTTTTTAAGGTTCCGTAGTACAAGAAACCCTTATAGTCGTCATGTCAGTCTGTCCGAGCCATAGCGTCAAAACCGTTAGTGCTAGAAAGCTTTTGCCTGGATATGTATTATGTAAACTGGGTCAGAAAAGCAGTAGATTAAAATCTTGAAAAATATTTTTCGGATATCTCCGCTATATGTAAAGTGGGTATGATTTTGTTATCTGAAGACTTCCCCATAGAGTGGTGTATCATTAGGTAGGTGTTTTAAAAACACTGAGGGTTTGCAAATACATTTTTTTGATACACAGATCCGTTCGCGAGAAATTCAACTTTAAATAGCATTTTTTTTTGCTGACTGAACCTGAAATCTCTAGTGGTAATATATGTAATAAACTTTAAAGGAAAATTATAGCGACTTTATTCTATTTGTAAGTTCAAAAGTAATAGGGCCAAAATTGTATAATGCAGTTGCTTGGAGTAGTTCGTACATAAATACCTTTTAATTTCAAATAATATGTCGTGTGTGACGACTTACTGCGGAACCCTATTGCACGTGGCCTTAAATGCACTTGGCCGGTATTAATTTATGTATAGAAACGTAATGTTTATCATGAAAAAAATTACTATTAAAACTGTCTCAATAGCCTTGTCGTGTCATATGACAATAGAATTCACGGCTAGACAATTAACACATATAATTAGGTTAGTACCCACCGGAGTCCGCCGCTAATTTAAATACAAAATCGATTACAGAATACTTGGTTATTGACTGAGTTGTTCAATAACATAACATCGCGCCTATATTACCCAGAAGGGTGTGGCAGAGGTGTACAACACCCACACTTCACCTATTACGTTTAGGTCCCATGAGATAGGGGATGAACTTATCGCCATCTTCCGGACAAATTGCCAACTCTGTGCTGCTTTTTTGCCGTGAGAGACGCATATGTTAACCATTAGCCCATCAAGGCAGTGAGTTGTTAAATAAGTAACAATTTCATGATTCTTATGACATCCAAGAATCGCTTTCTTACAGCTAGATATTTGATGACAGAGTTCTTTATAAAAATCAAACATGAACTGTAACATATTAAAATTTACCATTAGACATAACATAGGTCTTATAGATTATGTTTGTACATTGTTATTTACTTTAGCTTTTAAGTCATGTATTTTTAGGTTAGTAGAAATTTGGTTTATAAACGTTTGGGGGAGGCCTTTCCCAGTAGTGGGAAAACACAGGCTAACGAAAAAAAAAAGTTGTTTTTTTTATAATTTTATCCCAGTTAGTTTAGTATCTCATTCGTTCAAAATACTATAACATAAACAATACACTAAACATTTTATTTTTGTTGTACCTTTTGCCAGATAGTACATTATTTTTGTAACCTTTCGTGCACTATATATTAGGGCACGGAAGTAAGATCGCCACAACTACCGCGCGTAATGAGACGCGTCCGGTCAAACTGGAAACCGATCTCGAGATCACCGGCCTTGGCTACTTTTATTTATAAGTACATTGCTTTTCTAGTTAGGTATTTTGCCATAAGGAATAAGTAAAGCGCCGGTGCTGCCTTCCAAGTTAATCACTCTCTAGTATACAATGTGTATAGCTTGATTTTTCATGAACGTTCCACCATTTTGAAATTACGAAATTTAAATTACGAAAACGATGTTTTTTTTTTTAATCACCTTCCACACTAGGAATAATTCCTGTGTCGCGGGGGTGTTCACAAACATACATTTCACACACACAAAGCACACCCAGAGTCAGAACAAATCTTTGCAAATCACACAAAGATTTGTCCCATGTGGGGATCGAACCCACGACAGCAGCGTAGTTGAAAATGGCGAGGCGACCGCTTTAAGCACAACGCCAACCGTGCACTTAATTATGATGTTAATTATTAATAATTGTCTACATTACTAACAAAGAAAGTTGTTAAACATTAAAGGATTTAGTGTTGTAACACTTACAGGCAGCCATAATATATATACAATAATAAACTTAGTTAATTTCATCATACGAATCATACTCCCCAAAATGATTCTCCAACTCAACTGACATACAAGTACAGTTCAAACTTTTATCTCCTCCCTCTCTTCCACATTGTCTATGACACCAAAATGGCGGCAAACGTCATGTAATTTTGAAATGTCACTTGCGATTAAAACGCCCTGACGCGACAGTTTAATGAGCATTTTAATTGTGGTTCAACCCTATCCGACCCATTACAAACGAATTTGAACTTTAACACACAGTCGTAAAACTCATAATGACACATATGAAGGTAGTTGTGATGCTGAACTAAAAATCCAGCTTAAAGTTTAGGGAAGTCAACTTTTTGGGACGAAGGTCTGATGGCATGGTCGTGTTGTGTATTAAAACTGTATTTTACTTTGTTATTGCGTATTTCACACATTAACATACCAAGTAAAGTTTCGTAATATACGCCGTATTTTCTAATGTAGTCAACATTAATCTAGTCAGTGTGAGTTCTTTCATTTAGAAAAATTATAACGGAGTATTCCAATTTTGAAAATATAAAAGTTCTATCATTTGAAACAGCCAGTCTGGTTTTAAATTATTTTTTTAAGAAATATTTACTATATTATTTCCTTTTTGGGATCGAGAATTGTATGTCCTTAGTTATTAAGATGTTATGTCAAAAATATTGCCCGGTTACTGCTTTGGTGAGATATTTCCCTTGCAAGGAATTTATTATTCTTTATGTACATTTCATTGCGTGTTCAAAGACAATAACACAAGACCAGACACCCTTAACGCAGCTTGACAGTTTTAATTAATACTTAATTACTACAGGGGCGAGAACATAATGCAAGATTTATTCCATTGCCTATTTTTCTCACCCTCTTACTAAATTATTAAAACAATATACGCAATGTATACAATATTCCTATCTCGATATGAAAGTGCGTGTGTGTGAATATGTAATACGTCACAACATTGTGGGAGGCAGACCCCAGCTATCAGAGGCCTGATTAATGACGTCACGAATAAAAACCACCGACCCTGAAATACCGCTTTTGTATTTATTACTCTTTATTTTTCATTTGAGTATGCAACCTTTTTGCTCGAGATCAGAAGTGTTTCAACCTTTTTAATTGCTATCATGACTAATTGCAATGCCGATCGCTTCATTTTGAAATATGTCTTTAAATATCGACGTTAAAAATATCGCCACAAAACTAAACCTACTAGAAAATTCATAGCCAAAATGTTAACTTCTCTTTCAATTTTAAGCAATATCCATAAACCAAAGATGTATTGACAGCTGTCAACACAACTGCAGAATGCAACCGATTGGTCGACAACAGTCACGATACGGAGTTCTAATTTCAATTTTTAGTAGTTGAATACAGTCATGCAATTGGGTAATATTTGCCAATAGTGTACGAGTTAGATGTTCTAGTTTTGAAATTGAATTTAGAAGTTTTCGTTTTATAAAACGTTTAGTTTCTTGTTTAAATGCAAATAATTTGTTCATTATTGTTTTGCACGAAATAGTGTAAAGTAGTATTACGTAAAAAGTATGTCATGTCATTGTATAAATCCGGTTCCTTGACATTGTACTCAATTAAGACCACAAGTTTTATCCATTTATGCTGTCCAATTTAAATAATCAAAGGTATTTCACAAATCTACAAATAGTAGAAATAGCATCACGATTCTAGAAGATTACCTTTACATTAAAATAATAACACACCATAACCAGCGTAGTGTCTCTGACACAACATTCTAAGGAAAGTTATTCCTTTATGAATTTAAACGACCACACATAGAATCTAAAAATTCAAAAGCATTTTCTTTTTAATTTCCTCGCTGGCCAGTCCAGTGCACTGCCAACCATGAAGTTCGAAATACGAATTTCAAAACGCATTCGCTGAGCAATCTCGGAGTCTCGAGCGTCTAGCGTTATTTGCGAACGTGTCCGCCATACTGGATGAGATTAGTAACTTTTATGATAGATTCGTATTTTACACGCATTCGTTTTATAGTGTTGACACGGTTATAGCATTAACTAGACTATAACGTGAGAATATAGCTGTTATTCACGGAAGTTATTATCGATTATCGAAGTTAAAGACATGATCAGTCGTCGTAAAATTCGGAAAAGAAGGTGTCATCGTCACTCGTAACTTCTTGGCAAAGTTTTACCACCTCATAAAATTAACTAGAGTAGAAAACAATTTCATAAGTTTTGAACTTTCGACCGGTATTAGTAAGGATAAAAAGACTTCAGAGTCTAATATAATAGCAATCTGCCTCTAAGTTATTTTAATCTTATAAAGTTGACTATATTTTTGAACAGTATATCTATCTATAAACTAAAGATTTATCGTAGCGTAGTGATATGTTGGAGCTAATCAACTTACAATGTGATAAAAGAAAAAACAAATGGTCGATAAAAACTGTCATCATTTAGCCTCTCGTAGTCCACTGCTGGACTCTCTCAATTTGCGCCACAACACCCGGTCCTGCGCCTTCTGCATCCAGTCCCCTCCAGCGACCTTCTTCAGGTCGTCAGTCCACCTGGCAGGGGGGCCTTACAGTTGCCGAGTCGCGGTCTCCATTCCAGGACTCGTTTGCTCCAACGGCTGTCGGTCCTTCGGCAAACGTGACCAGCCCATTGCCACTTCAACGAGCTTATTTTGCGAGCTATGTCGGTTACTTTAGTTTTTGTCGGATGACCTTGTTACGAATTTTATCCTTCAAAGAAACTCCGAGCATAGCTCGCTCCATAGTCCGCTGCGCGATAAAAACAGTAATCAAACACATCAGTATTCTAAAAAAAACATTACTTAACTAAATGGTATACCTACATTTCCGTCGTTATATAAATCGGAACAATATCCTTAAGAGAAATTGCATCGGAACCCTAATTTACTACACCCAAACAAACCATTGGGAGATCTTATAAAATTCTTATTAGCCTTCCTCAATAGGAGGCGTGGTGACGTAGGGTGAAAGCACCCTTCATCGGCCCTCTGCTTTTACATAAATAACTAACTACGCGATGGCAACTATTTGATTAGGACAGGGGAGAGACCCTTACTCTGGATTAAATGCATTTTCCTAAATGCGATTTATTTTTCGATACAGAATTTTATTACGTCATATTTCATTAGTTTAAAAGCTCTTGCGTGAGATTTAATGGGCAATGCACTATGAGTTTATTTATAAATCTATATATATAAAAATAAATGACAGGGTATTTAAAATTACTATCACGACAAGCTAGGCTATTTATCCATAGAGATGGACGTCTCGACAGTTTCAAATATCACGACAAATTTTGTTGAAAATCGCTATAAAAGCGGTAAACTTTTAATTCTAATTACAAAAATTTGAATTTTTGTTTAAAATCTATAACAGCCATTAAAAGCGCTAAGTAACATTAACATAACGTTATAGTAACGCATTATCTTTCGAGCAAGCTGTAAGATTCAATGAAACAACGCATTAACGTTCATAGGCGATTTACTTAACGATTATTGTAATCTTTAGGGACGTTTTAGAGTAGTGATGTGGTAACGAATATTAGTATTCGACGAATATCAGAGATTTTAAGAATATTTGTATTCGCAAAATGATTTTCGTACGACATTTTTTTAGTAGATTGTAACCGCTCATTGAATTTGTTAAATAATTAGTGGTGATCCAAGTAACGATGTTTTATTAAAATTTTATTTCATCTTAACGTGTTTTTTGAAAAAATGGTCACGTATTTTTTACAACCGCTATATTCTTGAAATGCCTTTAGGTTTAAAGTGGAGTTATTATTTTTTGTATTGCATAAAAAACTTTCTAAACGAGTAGAAACATATTTTAGGAGGAATATTTTCCTCCTAAAATATGTTTCTACTCGGCCCAGGAATTGGTAACTGAGCAATTCTCTTTTTTTTTGCCAATATACATTTGGTGAATGTCCCACAACATTGCAGATTAATAACATTTGTGTAATGTGTATGTTATTGATTCTGTTTTATTTAGGAGCACATTTTTTATTACAATTCACAGAAATCATTCAAAAATATCACATAAATATAGTATTTAATTAAAAAAATAAATAAATACAAACTACCAAAAATCGCAATGTATGAAAATTCGTATGTCCCAGTCTACCATCCGTTACTTCAAACTCAATTATTTTAATAAGGTTCAAAGAAACTATACTGAGATTTGGTTTTCAAACCATTCAAAGAGGTAAAAAGATCTACTTTCTTTGCTTTTTGGTATTTTTTGCTTAACTTTTCAGATATAAATGAATTTTAAACTCGTCCCAGAAAAAGTTCCAAAAATAGATTTCAGTTTTTGTTACCCATTTTTTATGTGTTATAGTTAAAAAACTTCCATTTCGTTACACAATTTTAACTTGGCAATACTAAAGATACCATTTAATGCCGCCATATTGATTTAGGTGTCAGTGCTGTTCCGACGTTAAATGTGAAACACGTATTCAAGTTCGAAAATCGAATCTCATTCCAGTATTTGTTACAGCTGTTTCAAGGTAAGTTGATAATATAAACTACTTTCTTTTATCATGTCACAATAGTTAACAACTTGCACTTAAGTTGAGTGAATAATATTAGACGTAACTCCAATTTTACCTATTAAAATAACATTTTGTAAAAACTAAACAAGTGCTTCGTTACTATTTTTTTTGTTACTATGGCACAGTAACGTATAAGCGGAAACTATTAGTAACAAAAGAGGAATTATAAAGCTACGTTTGCATTCAACAGCGCAAGAAAATGCCACTTACTCCGGCAGAAAAAATGAAACGTTACAGAGAAAAGTTGAAACAAAACCCGGATAAGTTGGAAGAAATAAGGAAGAAAAATTTAGATAGAATAAAATCAAAATATAAATATAAAAAAATATCGGAAATGACAGAAACAGAAAAAAATAAGCAAAGAAAAAAGTGGAAAGAAGAAAAACAAAAACAAAAGGATTCTTGTACTAATTCTCCTCTAGCTCTGCGATATCCATTGCCCTATGATAAAAAGTAAATTTTGATGATGATGAAGAATACCATTTATCCTCTTCCGGAGTAGGTATATAGTTATCTAAATTTCATCCAAATCCTATCAACTGCAAAACATTAAAGACCCACTCAAATGTTTGCTATAATACGCTATAATCATTGTTTTCTTTGACTAAAATTTGAACAGTAAATACCTAGTTTGTGTTATCTATCTTTAATCCTAATCTAATCACTAAAACGTCTATAACGCCTAGTACATTGTAGACGTTGCCTTATAATTTTTATTTTGTTACCAAATATTCTTTTTTTGTTACTGTCCCAGAAAAAATCTGAATCTCTTTTTATGTTTTATGTATTTTATTTTTAATATAAAACAATTAATTTCACGAAGAGACTCAAGGATACTCAAAATTTTAATAAAAATTACGTAAAATCGGTAAATTTTGGTTATTTTTCATATTATCAAAACTTTAAATTTATTTAGGTGAAAGGTAACAAAAAAATAAATAAACACTTAATTTGAAAATTTTCTTTTACTTTTCTTGGTATTTCTTTGCAATGATGTTATTTAGTTTGTCATCAAGTATCAAGAAAATTATTATTCTGGATATAATAATTGCCCCTTCTAAGTTTTTTTTAACAAATAAATAGTAACAAAATAAGAACGTGTAATCTACCTTTATTTAGTTTTTAATACATATTATCCACAAAATTCATAAAAAAAGGATTTTCTTATGGAAATCCAAATGTTAATAAAGTAAACTACCTGATTTCACGAAAAAAAACCATTTATACATATATTTTTATTTTTAGCGTTTTTATGAAATTATGGCAAAAAAAAAGAGAAATGCTCAACTAACTCTTTTGGTATTCGTATTCGTTAGATTAGAATAGTATTTTTGCATCACTATTTTAGTTAAATCGGACAAGAAACACGTACAGAAGAATTATTGCCACGGTGTTGTTAAGGAAAATGTCAAAATTAAGTTCTGCCGTAATAAGTCTTTCCCTTGTGAAGATATTTCAAAGGTAAGATGATAATTAAGTTATTTCAGTACACCTTGTTGATAAGATTATGAAAATAATTTTAGATTTAACTTCCAGACTGCTTGTATAAATATTTAATAAAGATTTAAGATTATTACTAGCTGTTTTAATTATATTCCTACAGTCTTGATTTATTTGATTATATTTTAAACTAAATAGTTACTATTTAGCTATCAGAGCGCTAAGTTGAGTTCCACTTGCATGAATATTTATTTTCGATAGTTTTGATCACAAGTACATACGATTATACTTTTATTTTTATTAAAACTGACGTGAGTTTGTAACATTATTAAAATTATGAAAATACGGGTGTTACTCACGTAATGTTGGTCTATTTAGTCGACCGCGGTTTCGCATTCAGTGCAAGACTGGCTGCGACTCAGGCGCGACGTATCGCACTCTCTTGATAATGCCTAGACATATCGCACACCCGGTGCAACAACGTCATAAGTAACAAATTACGTTTTTTTCAGGAGATCGATTTAAAAGTTGTTGTTTTGATAAAATGAAATGCATTTACAATACTTTTATATATCGATTACCAAAATATTGTTTGTTCTCCATATTTTAAAATTAAGGTTGTTTCAAAAAAAAAAAATGTATATATGTGGTACATCTTTAATATTTTTTAAAACTATACCTACATTTATGACATTACTGTGCAGAAAATTAAATTAAACGTAAAATTTTCTGTGCAATAACGTCATAAAGGCAGAACTAAACAAAAAATCTAAACCTCTAAATGTCTTATAAAGGGACTTTCAAATAGAGCGGGTCGATGTTAATAATCTGCGGCGGCCATTTTGTTTTGGCGGCATCTGCCCAATATGTTTTTTCTTATTCAGTCGTAGTCAGTGCGTATTAGAGGAATGTCTACCGTGAAGCGGTGCCTCAGTGCCGTTTGTCTGGTAGTCCGATGGTGAAACGGGGACGGAGGGATAAGGTTGTGTAGATCCTCGGCACATTCGCCGAAATGTATCCTATAAAAAACCGATAGGCTGGCAACCTTGTGACGGTGCTCCAGACTTTGTTGTCGAGTATCCGTCAGATCGATATCGCAGATGATTCTCTTGGCCCTTCTCTCGACTGACTCGAGCGCCTCAAGCTGCTATTTGGCTGAACCGTCCCACAGATGAGAACAGTACTCCACACCTGGACCGGACTTGCGCTTGATAGAGGTCAAGTAACTGCCCCGGTGTAAAATACTGTCTCACCTTGTTGAGGATGCCCAGCTTTTTGGTGGCTAGTTGAGCTTTCGACTCAATGTGAAAGCCGAAATTAAATTTCGAAGTCAGCGAGATACTAGTAGCTCAAGACGATCGGTTATTGGAAGGGATACATCTCGGAAGGTAGGAGTCAGGATAAATAGACTCCGTTTTGTGGAGATAAGACACGCCGTCTTACTAGTATTGAAGTGACTAGTGACTAAGTTGTCTTCACCCCAATTGGAGACTGCCTTCAGAGACACGTTCATACGTTCGACCATTGCCTCTCTGAGCGACTGTATTTGTACACGACTAGCTCGTGAGTTGAGTATATAGCTTTCAACAACCGTTGTGTTGTCTGCGTATCCAAACGTACCTGTTATCAGTTGGTCGTTTATGTGAAGCAGGAAAAGCGTTGCTGCGAGCACGGATCCCTGAGGGACTCCGGCATTGATTGCCATTTGATCGGACGAGCTGCCATTAACGACAACCCGAATCGATGGGTCCCTCAAGAAGTCTTATACCCAATCACAGAGACTATAGTGGGTAGACCGAAGGACGGTAGCCTGCTAATAAGGACCTCGTGCCAAACCCTGTCAAAAGCCTTCGAGATATCGAGCGAGACTGCCAAAGCCTCTCCATTCTTCTCGATGGCTTCACTTCAGATGTGCGTGGCATACGTTAGAAGGTCTCCAGTAGAGCGGCCTCGGCGTAACCCGTATTGCTGGTCACTGAGGAGGTCGTTCGCTTCTAGGTATGCCAGGAGTCTGTACACGTTCCATACTCTGTAAGAGTACTTAAAAGTGACCGAAATCGGTCTATAGTTGGCAGGGTCGGCACGGCTACCCTTTTTCGGCACTGGTTGCACATTAGCAAGCTGCCAGGATTTTGGGACTTGTCCAGAAGCCATGGAGAGGCAAAAGAGGCGCGTCAATATGGAAGACAGTTCAGGTGCGCAGGTTTTTAGAACCATGGCTGGAATACCGTCGGGACCACTTGCTTTGTTCACGTCTCGATTCCGCAATATCCTACGAACCTCTGTCTGACGTATGCGTATGTCTGACATAGAAGTCACGCAAACTAGTGGACGAGGGGGGGTATAGTGCCAGTCGTATCTAGCCGCGAAGATTCTGCGAAGATAGAAGCGAATAAGTTCGCTTTCTCCTCGGCAGTGTGGGCAAGTGACCCATCAGGTTTTAGCAGTGAAGGTAGTAAGGGGCGGCAGAAGTTCGATTCGACTGATTTCGCGAGTTTGTTCCCAATGCGGCGAATATGGTCAAATCGAGCCTTCCGTAGAGCGTTTTAATTGTAATTAAATTAAATTGTTAATTGTAATAAATGACAGAACTACTTACTGCTTTTAAAATAAATAGGACTACAAAGTCAGAAGTGTGAACTTATGACATTCATACCCCAAAATTGTATGAAAATTTGTCATAATTCCCTTTATGACGTTGTTGCTCCTACTCACAAACATTTTCTGCGAGAGGCCGCGCGCAATCGTCCAATTAGGACGTTCTCGCACTAGAGTTCTCAAAAATCCGCCAAAACCACAACGACAGTTAGGCCCTCAGAGGGTCATTTTTGGAGTTACATTTATGATATTTTTGCACCGGATGTAGACGCATGTTTAACAGCATTTGTGATCAAAATCTCATTTTTGCAATTTTAGCACTTATGACGTTATTGCACCCGGTGTGCGATATAGGCGATACCGCGGACGACTAAATAGACCAACATTACGTGAGTAACACCCGTATTTTCATAATTTTAATAATGATTATACTTTTGCAACATTGGACTGATTAGAGAACTCAAATTTGAGTTAAGCTTGCCTTTATTGTATTGTATGTTATGCATTGTTTTTATAAATTGATTCATGGAACAATAAAAAGTTCAAAAACAAACAAGACTGTCATAGAAATGTTTCCCCGGGCTGGGTAAAAGCCGTCAAAACCCATACATTTCTAAACTATGACGGAGTTTTATCTTAAATTTAAAACTTATAGTTCTCTCTAGTTTTATAATTTATTTATTTTAAAAACACTAAAGAAATATAATGTTACATTAAAGATTAGGAAAATAAATTGAAAATATATACATAGGTAAAATAAAAAGGCAAATATTTACATTAAGTTAGGCGTCATAGTATTCCTCCGCATTGATCTCGGTTGTGGGGACCGTGTTCAGAAGGCTGACAGCATTGCCACGTTGTATGGCAATGCTGATTCTTAATTCTTATTTGTTCTCTCAAGTTAAATGCATGCTCTCTGACTAAAATTACACAAATAAGCAGTGTTTTGGCTTAAATCAAATCGAGGAATTTATCTATGTCCAAAGCAATTTGTCGCTTCGAACCAATATAGTTTCCACCAAATCCTAAACCATTAATATCAAACCGTCAATATTCCAAACCAAGCTATAACCAAACATAATTCCGAGATCCTCAGGGTTTACTAAGCCTTTACCGTTAGAATTCAACCACTCTATTAATATAACAGCTATACTAAAGTTATAAGGCAGAAATAATGACACATGATTTTTTTGGACTTCTTCTTCTTGTCGTGTCAAGGACTACAATAAAAATGTTTTCTTCTATCTATATGGTTTTAGACCAATAGGATGCGACTAGGACGCCTTTTTGGTTGGCCTGCATAAGGTCTTTTATTGTACAAAGGGTGGAAAGAATAGGTAGAACAACAAATGGGCTATATTTTAGGTGGGCGATCCACTTTTGCAACTAGTGTTGGATGTGTTTGTGAATCCCCACTTGGCCAGGTTGTATTTGCAGCGACCAACTTGGGTCCGAAGACGGTTTAGAGACTTCCAGATCGGCCACTGCAATTCGTTTCTAGATGGCAGACTTTTTGGACTACAACTCCGTGTTCCACTTACGTCATTGTTAGTAAAAAACCGAGTAATATCGAATGAAATCTATTAAAATTAGCGGACATCGAAAAACTCATACAAATCTCAAATTCGTCGGACATGAGCAATTACAGGATTGCTCACCCTAACACACTTCATGATGTAACACGCGTGACGTCATTAAGCAACATATGCAGAGGGTAAAAAATATTAGGGTTGTGCTTTTAGACAAAATTATAAACATGGGTTTTATTTATGGAATCGATATTTTGATTGCACTTATGTTCCGTTACTTGTTTTTATGTGTTATATAATGGTTTATATAAAAACAAATGAATTACAATAATTGTGAATATAATTGAATATGTAATACCATTTAATACACGATAAACTTCTGGAGACTTAGAATAAATTATAAATTTAAAGATAAATTAAAGATAAAGATAAATTTGTTTTTTTTTGCATTAGAAAGATCACCAGAAGCAATTACACTATCAAATGGTCCCAATGACAAGGCCAAATACACACATCCGCTCACTCAAGCACACCCAGTCTCAAAACAAATGTTTGCGAATGACACAAAGATTTGTCCCATGTGGGGATCGAACCCACAACACCAGTGCAGTGGCGAGCGGCAAGGCGACCGCTTAAACCACTACACTATTTAGTAAGTAACTATTTAGTATCAGGTCAAAAATTACACAACCCCACTGAAGATTGTTTCTGAAAGCCAAAATATTTACCAAACAAATATTATGTCTGAACTCAACATGATCATAAACATAAAGAATTGTCTCTGAAAGCAAAAGCGTGTCCAAAATGGCAATCCATCTCCTGCCACATGTCCATTAACTGCAATTACCACTTACCATCAGGTGCCTGCCTACCCCATAAAAACAAATTGAATACAGAACTCAATAAAAGCAAACTGACCCTCAAATAAATAAATACAGGAAAAGCAATATTTCTCGCCTACCCCTTATTGCTTTAATAGCGTGAAGAACATGACACATGTTCGACTCCCATGCTATGTAATATGGGACCTAACGTGTGGAAAAACTGTAATATCGTATTTCATATGGGAGTCTAACCAATCGGCAGATGTTACTCTATGAAGATGTCGTAGAGATGTCATGTACTTAGTAAAGGTTCTTTGAGAAGATTCTGTTTTGCACAATGTTCTGATTAAAATGTTTGACTGACCACGGCTACACGTGAACACGGTTTTTGAAAGATAGTCGAAACGTTAAATAAAAAGGCATTTACCTTCTTATTGATTATTTTTATAGCATTTAGCTATGCTTAGCAAATTTTACTAAGAAACAGTTGAAAAATTATGGAAAATGTCCTACTAAGATAAGGAACAAATGGATGAACGTGACGTCACGAAATGACGTAACGTACGGTTGAGAAATTTAGGTTCTGGCAAAAAGCGACCGTAGGTGGTTGATTAAAGCGGCAGCCTGGTGTGCAGAAGGTCGCAGGTTCAAATCCTTCCGGACCCATAATTTTTTCAACTGTTAAACTGTTAAACGTAAAAATACGTTTAAAATATTTACGCGATTTTTTATAATTTCAAACATTGTTACCTTAAATGTGTATTAGCTTTTATCCGTAAATAAGCAATAAGCAGCTTATATTTTGACACAAGACAGAAGACAAGAATTAAATTTGATCAAAATCGACCCGGAAGTTTTTGCGAGAAAGAGAAACAAAATGTCGCAATTTTACCTAGTATAAAAAGAAGTATTAGTAGGATAATTAGTATAATTACGAATCCACGCGACGTGTAAAGTTGTGGCTATCGATTGCTCTGAATCAGGCTGCTTATTCCAGACAACATGGATCACGGGGCTAATTCTGGATGTTGCAGGGCAACTTTGTATCGGGTCAATGCATTTTGTAGTTCTCTTTTTAAAAAGAATAATTTGCTAATTGTATAGTTATTTTAACTTCCGCCAGCTAAGCTGAATTTCTTTTGTTAGGCTGGATTCGAACTCACAACCTTTCGATAGTCAACCGACGCCTTATTCATTAGGCCACTGTACATTCATGATGCATTTATAAAAAAAAGTGTTGGCCCTAAATTGTTACCCTGCATGACCCTTTTCAAAATGTTCGCAAAAACGCACAAATTGACTGCACAAATTGCAATTTCCATAGTAATGCTAGTGATAAAAACAGTTGAACAGTGGCATTATGTTGCTCTTTATTAAGGGCGTGGACACACCCAGGGGAGTTTCAAATTGGCAACATTCACGCGTAATTGCTTTTAAGTGCAGATTTTTAAATTAGTTGCACTTTGGGAGGGTTTTCTTTTTTTAGTAATTAGAAACTCCAACTATGGTGCAAATTGGCGTATGGTGAGTATCGCTTACTCTAAAAAAAATACAGAGGTAATCTATCAGGTACAAAAATTTCTTGTATCGTCTTACATGATTACAAAAACATTAATAAACTATCTCTTTCCTTGCAATTTATAATAAAATTATAACAAAATTAGATAAATCATAGATTATTGGCCTGAATCAAATATATTTAACATGGAATTACTACGTTCTACAACTTAGCTAACACAGCTTATTGACGTCGTAAATTAGGTCCAAAAAATACGTGCAAGTAAGATACCTCCTCTAATTAGGGGAGCATACAGACGATGACAACACATCAACCTATACATTTTCAGTATAAGATGGTCTTGCGTTGTACAGACTTCCCGTGCAATGCGAGACCATACTGGACATGTATAGGTTAATCAATGGGTAAAATAAATGGGTGTTTCTATGTATAATAAGTATATATTTCCAAAAGAAAAGTATATATGTATTAGTATCAGTTATTCTAGTACCCATAGTACAAGCTCTGCTTAGTTTGGGACTAGATGGCGTTGTGTGTGAGTTGTGTAAAATTTAAAAAAAAAAATCAGTTGCCGTATGCACACCCAGGGGGTTTAAAAATAAGCCGATATCAAATTGGCAACATTCAAGAATAATTGCATTTTATTACGAATATTGTGTCCTGGGGCTAACTGGGCAAACTGTATAATATTGTAGTTTAGAGAAGGGAGAGGACAATGAATTTTAGAATTATGGGCTGCTAAAGGTAGCATATGCTTAATAATACTCATGCTGAGTCCATTCAGATGTAATGCTATGGCTGAGCAAGCTTATGTAAGTGGCTATGATTATGTTTACAATTTTAAAAGCGAGGGGTTACTTTTGATATTTAAAAAGACTTATTGATTTAAAAAAATGCTCTGCATTTGTCAGGCCAGTTTGTTTTGAAATTAAAGAATGATATGAGTTTTAGGAGGGTATAAACACTCTTGCAATCAGTCAATCAAACTATAAGCAGATAGGGTGTGTGCTGTTTGGCGTGTAAGGCAGAGCTCCCAGCGGAGAAAGACTTTTCTGTCTATTGATTTTTTTTTCTTTTGACCTATTGCCGATAGTCTATTGGTTAGTTACTAGGGTGATACCCTAGAATTACTATTAAGGCAGGAGGGCAATGTAGGTACTCATCTAAACACGATTCATACCAATATTCGACTGCCACATTCAATCCAACAAACTAAAAGTTCATGTCTTACATTCGTAGAACTCAAATTAAAAATAAATCCCGTGCTAAATACCTCAAACTTATTCAGTTCATGTTTACAAGTTCCAAGGGCAACCACCTCTGATTGCCCAGCATTAACTCAGCGTTATCTTAACCTCGACATACCTGAAACAAACAGAATTATTCTAATAAGTATTACTGTTTAAACAAATGTGTTACAAATGGGTAAAGGACTGTTCAGATTCTCTTCTACGTTCGTACGATTACATATCAATGCAAGAATGTCAAATGGAATGCGTTCGCGTCGGGTCCATATCGGCTCTCATAAAATTTGTATTCATATTTACGATTTTACTACGAATTGGAGTTCATAATAATCACTCTTCATAATTTTTTTCTTCATAAACTTTATGTTCATACATTAATATTCCTATAATCCGAACTCATAACACCCCGTCATCATATTTTTTTATTTCATAATGTTTTCATTAAGAAGGTGTTTAATTAATATTTTTTTTATTCAGAATAGTTTTCTTTATAAGAGACAATGTTCATATTATTTGTGTACATAACGTTGTATGGAAATAGCCTTTTATTGACTTAATATCTTATTTTTATTGGGGTAGTATTTAAACGCAAATCATAAAATATCCTTTTTCTATGCAATTAAATACCGAATTCCCACGCTTCTTTTTTTGCCCAATAGGCACATTTTTAGCTTCTGCAGGTGGCGCCACGTACTGTCGTCTGTTACGATCTATGATAATAAGAAATTGGTAGGTAGTATAATATTATTTTATTTAGTGGGTGGATTCAAAAAGTGGTCGGAGTATCACACAGATTGATTCTAGCATGTTATGGTCGCAGTTTTAACCTAACCTAACCTACTACTTTACCCATAATTGACCCATGCCATAACTATAGCTTTTATTTTTATATTATTTACAGCAGTTTATTAGTAGTTATTATTAGTACTTTTATAGGTAATATACTAAAACAATGCACAAAGATATAGTTCATAAACTAATTTCCACTTAAACTCGAGCAAGTTATTATCTATTGAACGAAAACAATAACAAATGCACGAACGGGTGCGCTTTTTCTTACATAACTTTTTAACTCCTAACATCGAAAGTCCGAAAATGTGTTTCATAATGTATGTTTATTAACAGTATGAATTTTGATGTATAGGATAAATAACACTTCTGATTAAGAAATATATGAAAGCAAAAATGAGTACAAATAAATGTATGAACAATAAAATTATGAAGTCGATTCATTTGGCGTTTTAATATTTATTGAAATAAAAATTATGAAGAGTGATCATTATGAAATAAAATTGTATGAAACACATTTTCGGACTTTCGATGTTAGGAGTTAAAAAGTTATGTAAGAAAAAGCGCACCCGTTCGCGTCGCCTGTTGGCGGTACCTACAGCACAGAATATTAAGTACAAGTACAGAAGCACCACTTCCCGTAACAATTCATAGAAATAGAGACTCTTGCTACTAAGTAACAAAGTTCAATTCAGCTCGCATAAGCGCTCAGTACCTAACGAGATATTCACCTAAATATTGCCGCTCTCTTTTAACGCGTAGCTCTGTCGCTGTCTGGCGCTGAGTGACGCGATACCTATGTCGCTAGGGTTGTCGGCTCGTCGATGCGTTGCTACCTACTACTATAATATTCATCGTCTATCTATCTACCTATTTGACCACCTATTCTATCTTACGTTTGATGCGTATGATTGATTACTCAGTCAATTAGGTAGATACTAAAACGAATTTTACAGTCTCTCATTTGTAATAAAATACATTTTTACTATTCTTAATTCTTCTAATCTCCTAACGCGTTGATCCATTTATATAATACAAACGGATAAAATAGTTTTAGACCTAATCCTTTCATTTGACACCATAATTGTTAAAATATCTCAACAAACAAAAAGTCACATTTTTAAGTTGCTCTCGTAATTATAAAAAACAAATTCCTTAAATAATTCAGACATGAGTCCATATTATTAGTAAGTATCAACAAAGTAACTAATTAATGTTAGTAATATGAAGAATGTGAAGGTTTATAGTTTCATAGTTTTAAAATAAATTTGAACTTACATTTTCTCATCTGCGGGTAATGACGAAAATGACAATACCTCGTCCTTTTGTCTTGACACACATCCATCAAATAAGCAATGCTTTATACCAGACATTCTCTCTTATTTTAAACTTATTTAGTACTTATTATAATAATATTAAAACTTCCACCAAACACACGCGTGACACCCTACCAACCCTACAGTCGAATGTGGTCGAGAATGGAGCCGGCGCCATGCGAATTTGTAGGCATTTATCGCTGTAGGTACGGCCGAGTGGCGGGGCCCTGCCTACAGTACGAACCTGTACGGCCAAATTAGCACGTACTAATCAGGCAATATCGCTCCTGAATGGTATGATCGGTAATTACTCAGAAGTAGACTTGTTCTGTACCAAATTTAGCCAATTTTTATGTTTGTAATTTTTAAGCGATTACCTATGTACCTAATCTGTGTGTAATTTGTCATCTACTTGTGTGGTTTACTGTGCGAATTAGGATTGTAAGCACAGTGAGCAGCTGAGTGTAAAATAAACAAAAAAATAAATAAAGGGCCCATACAAAATACTTTGCAACTTTTTTGGATGCCAATATGTCGTCTTTGGCGACACTTACACATATATATATTTCGACCGAAAAATCGAAAAACGCTCACTAAAATCAGAGAAATCTGTAATCACCTTAACGGATTTAACATTTCACGCATCCGGCCCTACAAGGTCACTGACCCAGCGAACGAAAAACAGATCCACACCATTACATTGATCAAAGTCAATGGATTCAACTGACTTAAATATGTAGATTTAGTGCCTATCTGTATCAATGGGTACTTTAAATTGGGCTCTGTTTGAGATCAGAGGCCAATTTGATAGTTGCAAGGCGTAAGTGCTACGCGTTGAAGACAGTCTGTAAATTATATTGACAATTGTAACGATAAAAAAGTACACAAATGAATTTATTAGCGAATAAATAATGTTTTGTTAAAAGTTTTAAAAGGAACCAGTAATTGATGATAGAAACAACGGTTTAAAGTACAACAAATAATCCTAATATTCATTCCAAAGATCGATGACCAAAAAATTTTCATATTGAGGATAACGACCGGATGGCGGAGTGGGTAGTGTACCTGCCTGCCTGGGTTTGATTCCCACTTAAGACAAATCTTTGTGTGCATGAATATGGGGGTTTCTCTTAGTCTGGGTGTTTCTATGTATAATATGTATATATTTACAAAAGAAAAGTATATATTTATTAGTATCAGTTATTCTAGTACCCATAGTACAAGCTCTGCTTAGTTTGGGACTAGATGGCGTTGTGTGTGAGTTGTGAAATATTTATTTATTTTATTTATTTAACGACAAATTTCAGTTTCTATCAGCCCTAAATAAACTACATTCAATCGACAAGCACTCTTTAGGTTTTTATCAAAACAAAAACAGCCACAAATAAAACAAATCTACGCAATAAGAGGTTGTCGAACTAAAACATCTCAATCTGATTCAATTACTAACAAGATAATTGAATTCGCAATACACGAAATACACAAACATCTGAAAATCTGAAGCAACGCACGTAAATCTAATGAGGTTCTAAACTGCCTTTTTATCACGGTAGGTGGCGCATAGTCGGGATGGCCAATGATAGCTGTCAATTCAATACATTTTGTAACCTATTGTTTATAAATTTAAATTTTCTCTTAAAATGCCTCTGTGTGCTGTTCTTGCATGTAATAATACCGTCGTGCATTTATTTCCCAAAGATAAAAAAGGAGTTGGAAAGGCTATACGTCGCCAAAATTGCGTAGCGACAAGGTATAGCAGGTTATGCCGGAATAATTTCCAAGAATCTGATTATTTTGGAGAGTCAGCTTATACTAATGAGTTATTATTAACAATTTGTTGATTATGGGCATAAATCAGATCACTGTGAAGGTTAATTTTAGATTTGGATCATATGTTTCTAACCTAAAAGTAACAATACCATTTACCATTAAAGTAATGTCCTCCCATTTCTCGTAAATTTTCCTACCAAGAGTCAAGCAACAATTAACAGGTTACAACTAAAAAAATAACAAAATCTGGCGCATACTACTGATAAAAAATATTTTAGGCCTACCACTCAATGTGATCTACTTTTCTTCCAGTTATCCTTCCTTCTCGTATTTTTAGCTCATCTTTTAATTATTTGAGCTTCCAGGTACCGTACATGTTGTCAATAACGATAGCGGACCGGTTTCAAACGGTTTAAACACAAAAAATAGCACAAAACAAAGTGTAAACAAAGCGTATACGATTTGACAGCGGCCATCCCGCCGCTAGCGACATCTACGATAAGCTTTGCGTTTACATCCTCATTCTGTCGGCTACTCGCCGATTGAGAGACCTTAGCCTAAAAACTCATTATTTACTATAAGAAATAATTCGAGTTTTTGTAGTAGGAAAAACGAAATCATAATTGGAGTCATGTACCTGTAAGGTAAGATGTATTATACGTCTTGGATTGGTACGTAATATTATTGTAAAATAAAAATAAATCTGCGCAAAATAATTTATAATTACGTAAAATATTTTGACATCCGTTATATTTGCATGTTTTAGTTATGGTACTGTAATAGCTAATAATTTGCCAAAAAACCGACTTTAATTACAATAATTTTAGACTTATAATATATGTTTTTGTCATGGGTGCCATAGTCAGAACTGGACCAAATTAAAATGGAACAACACGGGAAGCACTAGTTTTCAAATAAAAATTAATGATTCAAATCGCTTCATCCAGTCGAAAGAAATGAGGTAACAATCATAAAAAGAACTACAGATGAATAGAGAACCTCCTCTTTTTTTGAAGTCGGTTAAAAATTAAAATGTTTAGAATCCAGGATTAATTGTCACTTCATTAAAGTCCTTAAACGAATACAGGTGCAATATGCAATATAAAAATATTATAATGATCCCGGTACGTAACATTTTTAATCCTATCGATTTCACTTGAATTCCTACACAATTCTATAAAAATATCGCGATACCATAGGGGTACCATAATCAGCGGGCGATTTTGTTATGTTCATTTTTATTATGTACGGGTAAACATAACAAAAACGAAGAATGTATTATTTTCGTTTACCCGAGAGCCAAACCATACATTTGTAAAAATTAACAATCAATCCACGCCAACGCCTGGCAACCAACAGCAACGTACGCCAAATCAGATTTGGTCTCAGAACAGACGGAATACGACGAATAAGTTGGCAACTCTCCTTCGCCTGTATTACGAGTAATTGGCGTTCATAATGTAACAGTAATTCTGTTCGAGTCTGCAACTAGTTTCGAATCAGTTACACGTTAGACTCAAGCTTTGGGGAGAATATGAGAGTTGGCATGAAATATTTAAAGGTCACCACGGTATTAGACTTTGAACTTGCCTGAGTTGAAATAATGTTCTTCAAAATTATATATATATAACCTCTTACCCAGGGGTATAAAGAATCAGCCTACGACCTACCTACCAATGCCCAAAACGATATAAAAATCGGCCAAGTCGTTTCGAAGGTCATGAGATTTTATATACATATTACGCTTAGCGGTTCCCAAACTTTTTGGTGACGGAACCCAGGGCGGAACGGAATCAGGGGTATTCTACCTACTCAATATGAAACCTAAACTTTCATGCTTGTAGAGTATATTCTTGTATTAACCTTCTTTTTAGCACTTCGGGTAAAAGATAGTAAAATATTTTACGAAATAAGGTTTTCACGACTAACAATTATACAAACATATTCCTAGAAAATAACAGCTTCAAGGTTTACATCAACATTGTCTCAAAAGGATAAAACAGTAATATATTTTTATTATTTTTACATTACATTTATTTTCGTGGGGTGGGAGCATAAATTTCTCATAAAACGAAATAACATAAACTGAAATATACACATACGGCGCACAAGAATTGTAAAATATAAAATATCATAACGCCTATTTCTACCAACCAGGACACGGCACAATAGTTTATAACCCCAACATTTATCCAGTTTTGTTTTAGTCTTTTGCGATAGGGTGTTAAAAAGCTTTCTCTAAAATTTTAGCTGTTAGAGACACAGCTAAAATTTTAGAGAAAGCTACCGATAATTGCCTGATTCCTTCCCAATAATACTTTTGAACGAGGTATGGAAACCGACACATTACGGTGAGCCTACATTGCCGCTAGAAAAATGAGGCCATCTCTACTAATTTCAGTATTGGTTAGTTACTGAAAATTATCATCAAAATTATAATAATATCCGTGAACCGGATATAGTGGTTAGTTCATTTAAAACTTAATTGAGGCTTCATAAGTATTTAATACACGTGTATTTTACTGGCTTTAATTATATTATAATTATAATTATGAAATAAATTAGAACCCGCTTTGTGGGTGTAAAATTAGTGATTTTAGTCAACAACTTCGAGTTAGAATCACTTTTATAATCTACAAAATTATAAAGATCACGGTACTAATTATATTAAAATTTTCAACCAATGAGCATTGGTAATGGTTTGCATAAATATTATAGGAGTTTTCGAGGTAGAACATTACGGACTCAGAAGAAATTTGTTTATCCTTGATATTATGTTGTAACTATCTACCAGCCCATGGAAGCCCAGGACACTCCTAATGCTGTGATTTCATACAAGGAAACTCGTTATTTAAATATTATTAGTTGTTAATCTATGTTTTATATATATTCAAAACACTCAAAGGCATGTTTGGGCGGGCCGAATTTGACAACATGGGCAAAAATAGATTAAAAACGGTCTGTTTGTATGAAATTATGGCATCGGATGTGTCCTGTTAGTAGATAATTTTAAAACGTGAGCTCAGGAATTCCTCAGTAGGCTTACGACACCAGTTATGGATAAGTGAGTTATATATCTAAATAGTGGGTAAATATGAAATACAAACTTGCATATCTATTGCAGTCAGTTTTTACTATGGCATAGAAGTTTTTGCCCTGCATACCCAACTCATTGGCCGACAGTACTATAGTACAAGGCGCCAGATTTAACGGCATTTTCATGCGTGTCAAAGTAAATAATGCAAAATACTAACAACTAGAGCGAGGCATTTCCCATAAAAGAAACAATTGCCAATTCTAGATTCAGGTTCTCAAACTTGCTTTATTTACCGCCTAGGCGTTTAAAATCAAATCAAATCACTTAAATATCACAATTTCAATAATTACTCTTATTATTTTATAAACATAAATGCAAATATTTATTGATGTTATCCTTTCTGAGCTCATACATAAATTTTATAACTGAACTGATGATAACTTGTCAAATATGTGGACACTGTCTCTGCCCTCTTATCCTCTTTTGTGCAAGTTATAGGGTATTTAGGGCAGTTAGTGAGGCGAGCCATGGATTGCATTGATAGCATAGCCCCACACTCACATGTCACGTTTGACCCAGGGCGAAATCCTTAACTTTAAATATTTTTCTAAGAGGAAGAGGTTACCACCTTAACTTTTTCAACGGCCCCCCGCCTCCACTTCAGACAGGCAGTGCCTACGAGGAGCGGTATTGTAAACTTTGAGAAACAGTGCTAAATACCGAAGCCAAAGGTTAATTCAGGCCAAAGCTATAACTTCAGCCTACATAACATGTAAAACGGTGCTAAGCATATCATTTTAAAGAAACAGAAAAACAGGGGAATTACTAAGTGCTTGGAATATGGCCAGGAACTTTTCGACCGTATATAGATATGGCGTCACTAGACGTATGTTATGTGGCTTACTGATTGCAAGTCTGGCAAACATTTCTTTTAAGGTGTTAGTTTTTACCGTAAAAATAAGCTGGAAAGGCTAACAAGAAAGTTTTAAAAATGACCTGAAATATTGTATTTTTTGTCACCTATAATAATTCCAATCAATCTTTTTTCGTTTGATTAAAAAAATATTTACGTGCAACGATGAAGAAGAAGTAGTTAATGAAAACCATAATAATTTACGCCTAAAGATTACAGAAATGTGTTCACATAACAAATAATTACTTGCGAATTTGAAATTTTGGAGCTAGATTTTTGTAGAGGTGCGTATAATTTATTTTTGCTATATTAGAATAGTAAGAAGTTAGCGCCAAATGCAGCCCCATATGTATAAGAAAAACAGTAAAAAAAAAAATAATAAAAAACTTGATTGCACACCAAGGAAAAATAAATATACAGAAAAAAGAAGATATATAGTACAAATGGCGGTCTTATCGCAAGTAAGGCTATCTCTTACAGACAACCATTGGATGGAGAGTAAGGTGTACTAGAGAGGATTAAGAATAGAGAAATAATATAAATGCATAAATATATTAATTTAATTATGATGAATATACCTACGTATAGGTACAATAATAAAATACATACTAATACATATAAGCAATATTATAACATACATATTATATTAATACCTAAAAATATGTGATATTTATTAACTTGTATCATCATCTCTTTAGCAAAAGTATACACTTGGGGTCTATTCCCATTAATTCTGCAACTTTGTATCTGACGCATTAATTTTCGGCAGTGCTAAGTGCTCTGGCATTTCCAAAGTTTGTTGGACTGCTGGATAAGGATTCTGATCCATTAACCTAGTATTTGGTAGATTTATCCTTTTAAAATAATGGTTGATTTCATACTTTCTCTGACAATTCAATGTGGAACAGTGGATTTGTAAGTGCTGTAAATAAAATCTTATTCAATACCGGCGTAGTAAAACCCATAACATAACATCACGTCTATATTACTCAGAAGGGTGGGACAGAGTTGTACAACACCCACATTTCACCTGTTATGTTTAGGTCCCAAGGGTGGTCGCTATCCACCGGGCACAATTCCAACTCCGTGCTGCTATAGTAAATTGCCCTACGGACTGTTTACAAATAAGACTGCCCGGCCCGGGAATCGAACCCGAGATCTCCTGGTGAGAGGCGCATACGCTAACCACTAGACCATTGAGGTTGAGGCATTAAAACACGAATGTTTGATTTCTATGTTCAGCAACGCTGTCAGTCTGCGGATTGATGTGAAAAGTCTATCAAATTACTGATGTAAGTAGTCTTTTTCAACATTGACAAAAAAGTTATAAAAAATGCTCTCTCTCTCTCTCTTTGCATTTTAAATTACAAAATATGCAGCAAAAAATGTTTTGCCGCATTTTGACAAAAATAAATACAACTGTATCTTTATTCGGCAAATTTAATTTCAGTCGAAAACTCATTGGCTACCAAGAACATTAATTTCAATGGTCAATGATCTCAAACCGATACCTAAATTAAAAAGCACACCAACGGATGTAAATATTTTCGCACGCCATTACACTTTTATTCGCGAACACGTAAAGCTAAATAGTTCAATATACAAGTCCCAGAACTCGCTAATTGGATCCGCTACACAACCGGTTTTATTTTAGTTCTTAACACCCGGATTTTGTTACTGTATTTATTGTACAAGGGGTAGGTAGACGTTTCGAGAATAATACTGTTGTACTCAATTATTCCGTTTAAAGTAAATGGTGTTACCAAAACAGCTGAACGATGATTCGACGACGTAAACAGACTTATTATCCTGGTGGCGTTGGTTAAAATCTACAAAGATAATGTTTATGTTTGTACCGGTCAAAAAGCTCTATCATAAAATAAGTTTATATGAAGTGAATACGGCCACAATTTGAAACCATCAACGCATCTTTCACTTTCATCATTTTACTTGACTACGGAGAAGCTAAAAGGAATATTACTGTTTATGTTTATATGTATGTTTAAATGATACCGTAGCGCCTAAATTACTAAACAACAACTGAATGAGGTGTTATTAGACTCGTACGAATAGGCCGGGTGACAAAGGCTATATAAATTTTATTAAAATGTTATAAAACGGAATTAAAACGTCAGATTCTACCATTAAAAAATAAAAAAGTGACACATCCATGACGTGTTTGTTATCAAGTTCTTAGCGAGCACGTTACAAATATATATAGATACTTATCATGTAGTTTAAGTTAAAATATAATATAGTTTAAATGCGATCGTACAGGACGTACAGTCTCGCGGTCTTCTGTTTAGCAAACCAGGATCAAGTACAATATTATTACGTAGACCGACTACGTAATAATATTGTACTTGATCCTGGTTTGTTTAACTTAATAACTTAAAATATCTAAAATTAAACTAACAAAAAGGTCGAGCACATTTACAACCTATTTTATTTTAACTTTTAATTCCAGAAATGCACAATCCAATTTGCTCCACCAATAGTCCAATATGCTACAGCTTCAGCATCTGTAGATTCTTTACAAAAGTTCATTAACACGGCAAAGATAAGGAACTGATCGCGAACTCTGAAATTGAAAAAGCTCGCGGTGCAAACGGAATTACATTTCTACTAGGGTTGCCAGAAATTGAACACCTTGAGGCGTGAATTCTATTATTGGCTTTGGATTTGTTTTCTTGATAGAATAACCAATGCCCCGTGAAAAAATGAGGTTTTGTTTAGCTTCATTAAATGCAGACTCCGGTTTTCCAAACCAAAATACTATTGGACAATACCTTCAACAAAATAAATCTAGAAAGAGCTGTACCTAGTCATTTACTAACAGTGGGAAGGTGTTTTTATTCCGGCGAGGCGCAGCGTGGCGTGGCAGAGCCGGCAATGAAACCGCCCTGTCAATCTTAGGTGCAAAAGGCCTGGCGTGGCATAGACGTGCGAAGCAAGAACTGAAAGGTTTCTTCGTACAATATTAAACATTATTGCTTTAGGAATAGGATAATTATTTAATTAGTAAAACAAATTAATTAATCTTGTACCGGCCATCGAGGCACCGCTCGATCTCGCGCGGAATCGCGATGGACATCTTTCGGTGTAAAAGATTCAGTGTTTCCAATTCACACCCGGCTGTCCACGCCTCGCCTCGGTGGTATAACCACTACCTCCACGGCTCCACCTTAAGACTACGTTATTATTAGAATCTTGAAACACCTGAATCTTAAAGTGAGTCAGTCAAAATTAACTGCACAACATTAATTTATCTTAAAAAAATGCCCTTTCTATTATCTATGTGTACATCAAGTTGAAGAGAGAAAAACTTATTAAATAATGTTTTAACAAACCTTGATCAAAAGCACATGGCAATTGACAACATAGTACACAGTATTGATTAGGAGACAAGGACATTCCAAGAACCAATCAATTATAAATTAATTTCTAATGTGTTATCAATTTTCCCAAGTATACAACATAAGAGCTAATGCCACAGAGTAACGAACAGAGGCTAACCTTTTAAAGAACGTCTAAGATATTTACCTATTTTGCTAGGGTTGGCACTTGGCAGTGTTGGCACAACAGGACAAACCATGTGACTAGTACAATTACTACACTGGCGGCATAGTGGTGTTTTAACGACGCGGCAGTTTTTTTTATTGTATTACCTGTACCTAATCATAATAAATCAATCGCTAATAATAAGGGTAGATAGGTATTTTTTACATATTTCAACAAGTCAAAAAAGAAATAAAAGTCTTTAAGTATAATCCTCTCAAATTGGTACCTAATGTGATAAGTAGAACCTTTTACAATTTAATTTTAACGTACCTACCTACCTATTAACGTATTAGGTAGAAGAGCGCATGACATTAGAACTGTCATTCTCATACATCTATACAATTATAGGTATAAAAAGATAAGACCCCAGAAATAATATAGGCTACATCGACGTACCACGCGGTTGGAGCCACGCGTAGAAGCTAGTGACTCATACATAAGTAGGAATATATTATTAGCTGTGAATTGTGTCAAGGTTCCATCGCATTACAAACACGGCACAGATTTAAATTTGCTTTGATATTGATGTAGGTGCACTAGGTACCTACCTATGTAATTATGTATGAAGTATCTATCTACCCCACTAATATAAATTGAATAGGTACCTATATAATAAAAATAGCTACTCTTTTACTATCAATTTACTACTCACCTAGTAGATTCCTTGGGATAGAAAAAAAAAGATATGTTCTTATTTCGACGATTATTGTTCTTACAAACAGTACCTACAGTACATTTTGTATTAATAAATTATAACGCGCGTCGTGCCCTTTAGGACGAGACTTGCGAGTGAGCATACGGGCGTGCGCGCACCGCGGCTGCGCTGGACTACTGTAGACTGCACACTGCACACTCACAGGGTACATTTATGTGAGCTGCGGTAGTGTCCGCGAGCCGCGCCGAGAGCGCGCGAGAGCCCTTCGCTAAGGCACTTACGAGCCGGTAGAAACCGGTTTCGCCTCGTACGTGATAGGGCCGCAAGTGGACACGCACACAGACGTCTTATGCTTGTGTGAGTGGACGTATCTGAGCGCGGTTGTATGAAGCTTAGTCTCTGTTTACTCTGTGCTAATGCTACACTGTCCGTATTAGGGCATGCTATTCCGGAATTCCGTAATTCCGGAATTCTGGACCATTTTACTGATTTTTCCAGTTCCGGAATTGAGAGGTAAAATTCCGGAATTCCGATATTTTTGTCTTTTGTATTTTGATGATTATTTTCTTCTAAACGCACGCAATCTAACGTCTGTGGATTATGCCACAAACTGCAAGTCGAATGGGCAACACGCGCGCGTCACACCGAGCACGGCGCACTAATACTTACCACTCCGGTACTGTGCAAAGTCGTTCGCAACTGATATCGCTCAGTCTCGGTCTTCGATCCCTAACGAACTAGGTTATTCCTTTAGTTTGTCCGCTCTTTGTTTGTCCATCCCCACTATCCACAGTGTCATCCCACACTCACCTTGACCAAAGAAAGGCAGATCGTTTGGTTGTTCTGATATTGCTCCCGTTGCTTGTTACAAAATTATGAGATGGTTTACTTTTATCCACAGTTTTTGGTTTCTTACTACTTTAACGCAAATAGATTATTGTAAATAATACCTATGTATGTTTACTGGTGCAATTAAAACACTTTGTGTTTGATATAAAAAAAACTGGTTCTTAATATAAAAATAATAGAAAATAATTAAAAATAGCTTAAACATACAGATTATTAACAATAACCGCATGAGACCGATGAGACGCTCATTGGATGCATGTACAGTATAATAATGAGTGAGTGGCAGTAGATAAAACAAAACATAGAAGGTAGTTCACGTCGTTTATCCGTAGGAGCGCTCTTTCGAACTAGTTCGTTCGCGAACAAACAAGTTCGCGAACGAACTAGACACAACACTACCGGTGGTCAAGCAGTCACCCAAAAAACGTTGCCGTGGGTACACGTCGCCTGACGTTCGGCAAGTGGAGGCGTCAGCACGTGACAAGACTTACAAGGTCACAAGCGGCGACGCGCGGGTGTAGACAGGAACGACTATTCGGAGTATATTTTTTATATGTTTTGTTATTGTTGAGTTACATTTTGATTTATATAAACCTTGTTGATTTTACTACTGTGAGAAAGTTAAATTATAAGAGAAAATATTGGCCAAATAATTTGTAGCTCAAATGATTATGATAAGGCTGATTTATTACATTTTATTTGATTTGAAACATTGTTTTTTTATTTTCCTAGACAGAGAAAGGACCCTGAAACAAATATAAACCAAAAGAGAGTGAAAAATAAAAAATAAAATAAAAAATGACAATTCCGGAACCAGTTCCGGAATTCCGGAATTAGCCGGTAATATCGGATCTCAGTTCCGGAATTGAGATCCTTCCGATATTGCATGCCCTAGTCCGTATAATTCACGGTATTTTGCTTACAGAGAAACCACATAAGCTTATATGAATACTCTATTAAAAATAATAAAACAATATCATAATTGAAGAGCGGTTAGATTTAATGAGAAAGCTGTAGAGAAAATACATCAACAAATCTTTTTTCTATATTCAAATATAAGAGTTAGATGATATTTTTGAGATAGATTCTAAGCTTGAACTCAATAACTGGCAAAGGAAGCTTACAATTGTAGGTCTCTCCTACCAAGACTGCTGAAGAAGTTGAGCACGCTTTCGCAACTGCGCTGGTTTAGGTTTCGATCCCCACATAGGCAAATCTTTGTGTGATCCGCAAAGATTTGTTTTGACTCTGTGTGTGCAATGTATGTTTGTGAACACCCCCGCGACACAGGAATTATTCCTAGTACGGCCGTCATAGTCAACTTTGAATTCACTGATCACTTATAGTTTGAATAACAATAGATGCCATTGTATAAAAGCCCAAATAATGTAAAACATTTGTTGTTTGTTGTCAACCCTAATTCCAGTCAATGTTCCCAACAGTTTGATCGTTTGTTTTTGTTCTGCTCTGATTGGTTACCGTTGTTTAACGGTCTCTCAAACAATACCATCTCCTGTGACACTTAACCCGACACCACTCAAAGGGACTTTATTGTGGCTATGAAATTATACCAGAGATATCGTTTTGTGGAAGTTTTATATGAAGTTACTGCCCGTTGGCTTAGAGGTGACAAATTTTGCCCGTCCCACCTCACCTTTTGTAAGCTCCTAACACATTTTTATTAACTATGCTTGTATACATAATGAGCTACATGACACTTTGCGCATGAGTCGCAGCCTGTCAGTGCAAGACTCGCTGCGACTCAGGCGCGACGTGTGTAAAAGTATAAGCGAAACCGCGGTCGACTTAATAGACCAACATTACGTGAGTAACACTCGTATTTCATAATTTGAATAAAGCTCCTAACATGTCAAAAATGACAAGGCCAAAACAGTCAAAAGGGGATTTCTAGAGATGAGGTGTGGAGTAGAGGGACTTTGGCCAAAACGAAGGGCACAAGTCCAGCACTTGTGTACTATAATGAAACAAGTAATATTTCAGAAAAATCTTAATGACGTTTTAGGTTTAAGTTCCATGTGATACGGTGAGCTTGTCGCCATTCACCAGGCACAATTCCTATGCTGCTATTGAGAATTGCCTGACGTAAAAATCCCCAATCACACTTTAGCCCGAACACGAAAACTTGCGGTGAGAGATCTCATACGTTAACCAACAAAGCAGCATCCGAAATAATAATAAAACTAGCCTTTTCCGCATTAATATCAGCAAGCCATCTAAAATTCAATGACCTAAATGTGGTGTAAATATCATTCGGAGCGATATCTAATTAAAACGAGATTGGCTAATAGTTTATTTATCAAAGCTCAATGCGGTTCAATGGTTGCTTATATTAGGTACTGAAATTAATACTCAATTCAAATAATTTATTTATTAGTCAACTTATATTGTACATTTGATCGTAATACTGATCATCAATGTAGTTTTGTAAAAGGTACATTTGGTGGGTTCGATTCCCACATGGGTCAAATTTTGCAAGATCCGCAAAAACTTTTTCTAAGACTGGGTGTGCTTATGTGACTGTAGTGGTATCTTATGTAACATTGTTAATTATTATTTATTGTTATTACAAATTATAGCCCGCAAACATGCTTAACCGCAAAAATAGATGATGCGTAGCTACAATTGAGGTCAGCGATATAATGTTTCATGTTTCAATAATTTCAGGGTCTAATCTTACCACCGAATCGGGACACAGCTGTGAAAACACTACTATTACACAGCAACAAAAGATATGACGGTGGTGCTTTCGCCCTCTAGCTCATTCAATCTTGTTAATGAGTTAGAGTGTTTCTCAGGTCAAAGCTCTTGCTGTAACCACCACTGACAGATGTTCACGGTATAATCTGCTAGAACCAGGGTTTTGGAATAGCCATACATTGAAGGTAGCCATCGCCAGCCAGGCTCCCACAGGCCTTCCCGCTGGCCATAAAAGCAAAACTGCTTGTTGAAACTGCCTCATTGATCTAGTGGCAAGCATATGTGCTTGTCACCGCAAGGACTCTTGCGTCGAGCAAGTTTTAATAAGGTATTTTTCCTTCAGAAAATTATTTCACCTATGTGATAGGGATTACATGGGACCTAAGCAAAACAAGTGAAATGTCGTTGTTTTACACCTATGCCGCACCCATCTGGATAATATAGGCGTGATGTTATCATTGTTGAAACGACCTCTCTTCACATCAGCACTGAGTCCCGGACCCTTTGTGGCCACCCCCACCTAAACTGTCCAAATGTGTAAGCCTCGATCGATATTGTTACGTACTCCGTTTAATAATCCATAGACATTGACCTTTATGAAGTTCAAGTTTAATGACTACACATGTGTACGTCGTATGTTCACTGTGTGTAAAAGGCACGTGCTTCGGTCTTGTTTTTATTTTCGAGGGTAATTAGTGATGTTATTTTGGAGTGTTTTAAAGTCAGGCTTAAGGTTAGTAAGAATCGATTTAGTTTCTAAAGATTCTGATGGTGGTGAAGCTCTTGTGCATGATCTCAAGAGCAGCAGCACTACCGTTTGTCTCACCTTTATCATTTTTTTATACTGGAAAATGCCTGGCGCATACCAGACTAAAACCCAGTGTGTTCCGTCAACAAGACTGGGTGCCAGGTATAGCTCGTCTCATCTTTAACCTGCCACCAAACCACCTTTAATGTGTACCGGTTTAGTGGTGAGATCTTGGAAATTACTAGCAAATGCTTTATAATACTGTAGAACTCAGATGAAGCGACGCATCTACAATCTCCTTTTTTAGATTGTATCGTACCGCTCTATACCTACGTGTAAAGATCTGTTGGCAGTTGCTCAACGTATAATACTGATATGTTAATCCGTTAGACTAAGAGCCAACCCCTATGTAATATAAGCCTAAGCGCCAGTGACTTACGTAATTTTATAAAAGCTGAAAGTTTCCCTGGTTATAGCTGGCTCTTAGGCTAATAGGTATAGGCTTGGCGAATGTTCTATGTTCTATTAAATTTTGCATTTCGGATTGTAAGCCAGCGAACTTTCAAAATTCCCTTATCATTCCCTAGCCAATTCAATGCTCACAGAAACCTCAAAGATTTACCTACCTGAGATAAACCCTTGAATCAAAACCAACTTCTATCGCATAAAGTATGACTTACAATTTAAAAGTTCCGAACTGATGAGATCTCCCGATTTGATGGGAAACCGATACGGCTTATTTATAGGAATGTCGTGACATGACTACAGGGTTACCAGATCTAAAGTGGAAGTACCTGACATGATGGCTGATTGGGATTGAAAGTTGAAAAGATACTTTACAGACCGATATTCCGTGATATTGGCATGATTACAATAATTTTCAAAATTAATATTTGACCCAGCCAAATCTTTAAGTTAATGACACTAAGGGCTGACAATTTCACCAGTCCCAAATACATTTATT
This sequence comes from Hypena proboscidalis, assembly GCA_905147285.1. Classification (NCBI taxonomy): domain Eukaryota; kingdom Metazoa; phylum Arthropoda; class Insecta; order Lepidoptera; family Erebidae; genus Hypena; species Hypena proboscidalis. The sequence continues at coordinate 9,677,678 of LR990147.1, forward strand.
CAGCCAAATTTCAAAGTGACGCTAAGTGAAACTTAAATATAGAACATAGCTGTCACTTTTATTTGTGTGTGCTATATGTTTATATCTACCAATAAGACTTATTTGACGTTTATGAATTAGGACTTAAAATATAATAATAGATTTTATAGGTTTTGAAATCTATTGAAGCGATACATTAAATTTTCATTGAACGAACAAAAGCACAAATCTTGATAGACCACTTCCTTGTCTTTCAAATTCCCATCAAATCAGTGCAAATTCAAACTCTAGTAACCCTAAAAACAAAGGCCAATTTGTATGACCTCGTACGTTACTTTGTTTATATGACAAGTCGTAAGAGCTCAGGGGTCTTGGTAAACTGGTTTTTGGGTATTCTGTACCATGACAGAAAACGGTAAAAATAATATTGTGAATGTGTCACGACATGTGAAGTGAAAATTGGAGTAACATTTTGCGATAGGCGCAAGGGTAGATCAATGGGTGTTTTATCGCTTTTAGAAACACATACAGGATTGTGTCTGTTTTTTATGTGTTGGTATGTTGTAAGGGAAATAAAAAAAGTTGAGTATTTTGGCAAGGGTGTAGAATTATGTGGGTTAAAATCGGATACGGGGTTTTTTTTAGGATGGTGGATACGCATGCTTTTGACCAAGATCTCACCTAATGGCCGTAGACTGTATCGCCCCTTAGGGCGATACAGTCTACGGTGCAGCTGCTGTGGAATACGTTTATTTTGGCTTTGTAAATGTGTTTTAATCTTGAATTATTTAACCTCATCGCTACATTTCCGCAGGCTCTTTTCTTATTTAAGCAAATTTCTAAATTAAATACGAAATAAAGCTTTTAATTCATTTCAGAGATTCAGCTATGTAAACTTTAATTAAAGCTGAAGCAATTCTAACAGACATTTAAATCCAAAGTAACCTAACCACTCTAGATTTCGGGCACATCTGAATATATGTAACACGGCTATTACGACAATGTTTCCACCCGGTCATACTCTTTATTTCTAAAAGAAAGTGTGCAAACTAACCTTTAGAAAATCGGGTTAACAGAGCCATAACCCTGAGCTAACAATCAGTAGGGAGTGGATGAGAACACCTCGGGTATCCCCTGGGAAAACCTCGCAGTTCCATTTTCAAAATTGCAACGCTATAAAGGTCTGGAACCTTGTCTCTTGAGACAACGCAATATTTTTTTAAAAAGGTCCTGTCAGGTAGGTTTTAGTGTTTTCAATGAATTTGGGATTGTAAATCTACAACATAAGTTCAAGGAACCAACATTTTCAAGCGATTTGATATATTTGTTTGCAAAAACTTCCTTTTTTGATTGGCTGAATAATTTGTACATAATGTTGCCTGCATTTGTACAAAAATGAGATCACGAAACCGAAAATTTATAAAGTTATCAAGTAAAACGTCATCATAAATTATAAACACACAAATAATTTACATTTTATCAAAGAAAAGGGTCATAAAGTACTGGAAGTACAAAACGGCATTGTTTATTGCCCTATAAAACATAGCAAATTACCATGAGATTATAGAAATTTTAACAGGGGCAACATTTCTTGACATGGAGCAAAGAACTGGGGAGCTTGTACTTTGTATGGAACGACAAGTTCTGCTCAGTGTTCTTTCATTAAGAACAATTTGCCTGCTTAAATAGACACTACTTTTAACAACTTTGCTTCGAAAGTTTTCGTCCGAAGTGCTTCGGAGCGCTTCAGTAGATGTCCAGGGAACTGTTGGAGTTTTATTTGATGGCTTTCTTCTATGGATCGTAAACGAAAGTAGTAAAATAGAGGACTTTGTGCTCCTATTGTTCGCTCGATGGTCTGTGGCTGTGTAGAAATGAAGTGTCGAATATAGACTTAAGTGTTTATGGTGATGAAAATGATGTGTCACTAAGGAGTGGTCTACAATTATACACAGAGACAATTTGGACTGTCAAATGTAATATAAAATATGCGCCCGGGCCGGGTAAAATTTAATATAATATATAATAAATTCTTTATTTTCAAGGTACAAGGTCCCAATATCACAATTAGCTACACTAAAAATCATGGCTTATATTATAACAGATTTAATCATACATAGCACAATAACCAAAAAAATAAAACAGAAGAATTACAATACTAAGTCATAACTTACAAAAACTAATTTAATACAAATATCAGAATTAATTAGGTATAAAAGTTAGAATAAATTAAGCTAAAATAATTTCAAAAAAAATTGCGAAAACAAATACATTTATCTTCTTTGACGTGAACTACATTATAAGACTTGAAACGCGTTTAAAGTATCAGCGAAATTATTTATTTATTTATTTATTAAACTTTTTGCAAAAAAAAATAGTACAAAGGCGGACTTAATGCCTGATGGCATTCTCTTACAGTCAACCTAGAGTGGTGCAGAGATAAGCATAGGTAGGTGCAGTTCAGAAAGACGAATTATGATTATGAATTATCTTTCAATAGCATTTGTGGCAAAGTAATGACAGTTTAGTTAGATGTTTATACTGTTTAGAAACTTCTACTAAAGTTTGATCATCACATTATGTTGGTCGGCACCAATATCTTATGTCTATGTATAAAATAGCCACTAGAGTGTGCCAAGTAGACGGTAAGCCGACTTGTGTCACATGTGCTAATGCAACGAACTATACATAATACAACGGTTTTAAAGCATTGAAATTTAATAAAAATTTAATAAAAATACGCTTCTAATAAGTCATTTTTTTCACGATTAGAAGACATTTTAGCGAAAATCCTTAATTAATAACTCATACGAAGTTTCTCAGCTGAAACTAAGTATAACACACAGATTTTCGAATCAAATTCGAAATTTGAGGGTAAAAATTCTTTTTATTTACTTTACAGTCAATTCTACCCACTTCCAGGCCATAACAAAAAGTTAGACCATCGTAGAAATTCGTTTCTGTTGCCGAAATGTATGGGAAACGTTTTTGGCGATTTCTGTCTTTTCTAGTACTGAAAGCTAAAATGGTCCCATAGAGTTTTTTGATCCCCACATGAAATAGATTGGCATAAAAAAAAAAAATTGAACTTTTTGCATTTTTTTTGCTAACTGTAAGTTTTTTACAAAATCTGTGAATGCAGTTCAAAATGTCCCAAAAAGTTAGGGAAGGTCTTTTAAGAACGTTTTGCTGTAACTGCAACGGTTAAGGTACTTGCCCTTACTGCCCCGTTTCAAAAATACACCCTGTATACTTCAGTTTAATAATCTGTTAGATTAGAAACGGGCCCCAACAATACTCGGAATAGGGACAGAAAGTGATATAAAAATAAAACAATGTGCTAAATATAGGTAATCTATTTTCCTCTATCCTTGTCCAGTAATTAATCACATGTCTAAGTTTAGCCGCTACTCGTGTCAAGTCTAACTTAGACCGATTCGATTGATTGTTTCTATATTAAGCCCTAGGTCCTCGTGCAGGCCATACGTCAATTAGTAGAAACTTGCCGACGCACAGGTCGGATTTGGATAATTCTTTCTGCATTTGACAGTCTAATTATTGGACAAACCTTTCGGTGAATTAATATCAAACTATAACCTACAGACGCGAAGCAATATAACATTTAACCCAGATGAAATCGCGGGGAGCGGCTTGTGGCTGTAGTTGGTAGTACGATCAAAAGTTTAAATGTTTTACAGCAAGTTATTTCTTAAAATAAACTTAAACACGAATACAGCGCTTATTTTACCGAATTAAATGATTATAGAACCATGACAATAACAAAAAACCTAACCGTACATCAATAATAAATTGAAGATTAATACGTAGAACTAATACACGTGGGAATGTAAAGGAAATGTTTTTTTACAAACCACATAATCATATGACGACAGCTGACCATGTAAAAAACTAACGACACTTGATGACAGATAAAACCTTTTTGAAGAAATGCTGACAAAATGAGGTTTTAATAACATTTGACGTCATTAGAGATAAGCTATTTTTAACAAGTAAATTATGAATGTTGACTTTCTGTTGTGTCTAATTTGAGAGCCGGTCGATATAAGATTTTCTTAAAGAAACGGCATTCCGCAATAATTTGTGATTCAAGCCTATTTACTAAATACTATTATTTCATGTAGTTTCACAGAGTTTACGTCAGATTTTCGTCACATTTGTTCTGCAATGTAAACATTTGTATCTATAATATTTTCTCAACATATTTTATATTATCTAGTTTGAGATTAACAAAAAATATGGGATTAAATAATTAGTTTTCATTAATATGATTTGGAGGCCAAGATTTTTTTATTATCATTTACATTTTGAACGACCTGTAGTGCTGTCTCGCGAGGATAAATGTGAGCGCGCGTGCACCAAACAGAGATAGCTCTACTCCGTCGGATTTTCGCGGTCCGTCCGCCGGACTTTTTAGAGTTATTTAAGTCTTGTTGTCTAGTTTTGACATTCTATTTTTTAAATTGCGTTTGACTGACAAAGAGAAGATGATCCTTCGACATTTGGTCGAAATCAAGCAACGGTTTGGGCATTTCAGCTTCTCTTGGTATAACTGTATTAGGATGTATCGGAAGCAGATACTAAATAAAATTATTACTATGAAAACAAAAAAGATGACTGTTTAAAAGAATTGCTAAAAATATAAAAAACAAGTGTAACATTATCTAGATACTTAATGGTGCTACGGGCGGTGACAAACATTGATATGTGCCTTAGTAATATGAAATGGGAAAAAAACGAAAATCATCATAATGTTTGATGAGGTACAAAAACAGAACAGTTATCTCAATTCCATACCATTACTAATACAAAGATCCTCAATTAAAATAAACGCCGAAACATTTTTGTGCAGCCGATTTCATTCCCCCATTGAGCAAATACGCGTGCAATTCTATTTGAATACAAAAACAAAAACAACAACAGAAACTCATACCGAGCCATTCGTGAAAAGGTTTAATGTAAGCAAAGAGCCACATCCTAAACTTTTTCATGAAAAACAGATTGTGTATTGCCAAATGTCTCAACTGTTCGGCCATTCGACCTCACTTGAGTTCTACTAAAGGGTCGAGGGCTGTCATTATCAAGACCTTCGAATAAACGACGACGAGCGACGAGTTTTTCTCAACAATTTATCCAGTGCTGTCCTGTTACGAGGACAACCAAATCCCTTTCTGAACCTTACAAATCCACGCTCTCACCCGTCGCCGGCTTTGTCAAAATACGAATACTTCGCCAACACAAATAAAACAATGTATTTTTTCAGAAATGTACCCGATAAGCTAACATTCGTGGGATTTATAAAACAGAAACGACATCGCCAGATATTAAACGTAAACATTTTAATTTGAAAATTGTATTCGAGTCAGACAGCAAGAACGACGTTTTGGCATAACATTGATGTATTTCGGTATTTTTCCGAGGAAAATTTGCCAGCTCGTTCGAGTGCGGCGATATTCGTAAAGACCCATCGTACAACGTAGCGATAGAGGAAAAAATAATAACAGAAATTCATTTCTTTTTTTGTGGACAGACGAGCAAATTTGGTCTGATGAATTGAAGCTGCGGTAACATAAAAGGCTCATCAATAAAGATAGTGCTCATCAAGTATATGTAAGTAGGTATAAACGATGGCGTTACTTAAAGAAATTAATATTTGGGCGAGTTGACACATGGCTGGAGGAGGGCCGTCATTCCCGTGACAGCCGAGGGCGATGGCCGAATCCAATGAAATATTACTTCTCGCTAAATAATTTCGCTGCTGAAATATGTAACAGTTGCCATGGCTCGCGTATTTTGATTGACCATTTATTTACATTCTGTTTCAGTTCACTTCGAACAATTCATTCAGCAATATTCAAAATGTTTTCTTTCCGGATGTTACTGTATAATGTGAATATGTCATGAGGTTGTTGCAATTTCTTTAAACATTAACAAGTTACTATCTAACGACTGTTGGGTCGGCGTGTATATTTAAGTTGAATATTCTTGCAGTATAACGCTAAAGCCTTTTTTTACATTACGAATCTAGTTGCATAAAGTTAGTGCATGCATTGCTTACACGGTGAAATTGAAGGTAAAAATTATGTCACGACATGAATTTCAAGTACATTTTCACGTACAATGCATGCCATAATTTAATGCAACTAGAATCGTAATGTAAATTAGACTTTGTGTTTTGATATTCATGCAAGTGGAATTCCGATACTACTGTCAGGTAATTTTGTATACGCGATAGAAAAAATAGTAAACAACATCTCACAGATGATTTATGAGAGCGGGAAACTGTAATTGATTGGCGAATGTCCCGACTACTCTCGAACGAAGAAAAATAATATCAAAGTATTCGTTATTTTGTTGTTTGTTAGTGTTTGTACCTCTGTTGTGGAAGGTGAATAATTTTAACTGGACGGAGATATTCACTTAGTGATCACAGACATAACATTTTTAGAGATATTAGTTATACTATGTTGGTAAAATGAGGCTTTTATCTGCACATTTATTGAAAAAAAAATACATCACAACAAAAATACTGCAGCCTTTGAAACGGTGAGTAATAGAAAGCCTTAAAAATCGTAGGTATGCTATTACATAAAGAAGCTATATGTCCATAACAATGTTCGCGCCCCTCTCCGGTGACGGGTGAGATGATTTATAAGGGGCCCAAATTGATTGGGTCGTTGTTACCGTAATCTCAAGGAAACAAAGAACTCTTATCAGAAATACCTTGTTAATACTATTATATATCTTCTAGTTAGGGATCTATTTTAGTAGGATTTTAGTATTGTTCAGAGGCCCTACTATCTATTTGTCGCAAATCAAATGCGATTAAATTAGGTCTTATTGCGAAATGTCAAATCTGAACCAAGTATGCTGGCTGATGCCCATAAGTTTAACGACGGGTATCAGGGAGACCAGTTAAATAATATAAAGCCATCATGATTTTTTAAATATGTTATGGGGTAAAGTATGTTATGTAAACAGACGCAAGCTAGGCCTTAGTTAGGAATTGTATTTACTGTAATTTTAAATTTTTATTTTTATTTTTCTCATTTAATTTTTATTTGGAATTTATGTTTAAATTTTGAAACGTTAAATTAATTTTTATGTAATTTGAGTCAAATGAGCTATTTGTGTGAAACTGTTATATTTTGTTTTGTTTTTGATGTTGCTTCATATCCAATAGGTCTTGTTACTCGAAATAAATGAATTTTATTTTATTTAGTTACCTTAAATGTGTATATAAATTCCTCAGACAAAATTAAAAACATGTCACGAAACACATAAAATATTTTCATAATCTGGTAATTAAAAAGAAACCAAACTTCGGTCCGTCGCAAATAGAGCTATATTCAAAGGAAATATGTTCGCGTTCCAATATCAGGACACCGAATATGCCGAATGAATGAACACACGGCTACTGATCAACCTATACATTTCCAGTATGAGCTGGTCTTGCATTGCACGGGTCCATATACAACAGGAGACCATCTTATACTGGGTATGTATAGGTTGATGTGTGGCCGTCTGAACATGGACGGTATTTCTCTTGATACATTTCTGAATAACTAAAACAAATCGACCATGAAAATACTGCCAACTGCCAGTATTGATATATTATAATGCGAATTTTATTTGTATTCTGTGACTGGACAGTTATTGAGATAAGAGATGTATATATAAGTTCCCTAAAATAGACTCTGGCATTCGCTCTGCTTTTATTTTGCTTTGACAAACTAAGCATATAAGTTCCTGATAAAGTTTTAGATATATTTTGCTTTATCAAACTAAGCATGTAAGTTCCTGATAAAGTTTTAGATAGGTAACCGCCTGATAACTTTGTACAAATTTGACATTTTATCTTCAAAAAGTTCTTGAAAGGTTTATCAAGGATTTATAAGGAATCTGTGAAACTGGCATAAAAGTTCTTGAAAGGTTTATCAAGGATTTATAAGGAATCTGTGAAACTGGCTGTTACAGTATATTTACTTTATTAAGCCTTTAGATTGAGGATGCGTTCTTGCGTCATTTATTTTATTTTTCCATTAAACTATATTTTCACAACAGATTATAAATGATAACGGTAACTGTTTCTTCCTATTCATTTAAATAGTAATGAATTAGGCATAAACGATTTCATAAACGTTAAAATCATTGGCAATAACACAGTGCAACATTTGGCATGGACAAAGCAGAATGCATGCCAACGCTTTCCGCAAACAAATCATTTACTTTCAACCCTACATTAACTCTAAGAACCTTGAAAATAGTTTAAAACAATGAAGATATCGGCTAGCCGTATCTAACCGTACGCGCATGATAAATGCATGCGACAGCTGTAATTGATCGACGATATGCGCGCGCGCCGATCAAGATATCTCGGTCGACAACCCTACAGTTTATATTTGGAATTTAGCTTAAATAAGCCAGGGATGGTCAACCTACTGCCATATTGAACTGGAGTCAAAGGTTAAGGTATCGGACGCGCGATCGTAAGGCTTGTATATTACGACTAATATGTTGATGTAAATCGACTGACTGCACTATCTATGGAACGGAAACTTACTTAACTGACATATATGTATTAATAGAAACATTGGCATTAAACACCTAAACAAAAATGCCTTGTTTTGTTAACAAAATTATTTTCTTTCAGTTTAGTCAATTCACTAATAATTTGACAATGTTTATGGAAAATCTGTTATTATTTTACATCTAGGTACATAATATCAGTAAAAGGTTTTATCGAAAATTAAAATATGGTGTACAATTTCTTATTGATTATTTTATAGCATTTAGCTATGCTTGGCAAATTATACTATAACACAGTTGAAAAAATTATGGGACCAGCAGGATTTAAACATGCGACCTTATACACACCGTACAGCCGCTTTATCCAACCAGCTACAGTCGCCTCTTGCCAGAACCCTAAATTTCTCAACTGTAAGTTACGTCATTTCGTAACGTCACTTGATCTTAAGCAGGCTGCTCGGTGTGCAGAAGGTCGCAGGTTCAAACCCTGCCGGTCTCACAATTTTTTCAACTGTTTCTTACTATACTGTATAATGTTTACCATCCCTATTTCAGGGATGAGCCTTGCCATATTGGTTGAGTCAGAATATGACTCATATAAGTGTCTCCTCTTAAGCGATTAGGAGGTAATGCGAACAACATGGTCTTTTACTATCATTTGTCAAGCTGATTTAGTAGTCTGCTGGCTGAATTGGAAATATAACTATTTATTTACATTTATGGGATAGCGACTTTTATTGATAGATGGTTTTCAACGTCAAATAAGAATGGACTTAATATGCCCCAATTTTTATCAACACAGTAGTTTGTAAATTATTGCACAGTACCCAAGTAATATAATAGATAACATTGTTATAATGTGATATGTCAGGTATTAAAAATAATATGACCATTAAAACTGATTGCCTGCTTAACTATAAAAATCAGTCCGCCAAAAGGTGTTTAAAAAACAAGAAAAAGTTCTTAATTATTGGCGATAAAAACTTCAACCTACAAGAAAATAGATAGCCATCAACTTTTTACAACACTTTGAGACAATTTAGATGAAATTGCGGTACAAAACGGAGGTAGAACAACATCTTTTTGTTAAGCAATTTCAAAAAAACTAGACGCGATAGACACTGGCTTTTTTTACCCGCAGCTTCGTTAAGACGCTCTAAAACTTAGCGAGAACATCGCTCCAACAAAAAGAAGGTTTATGCCTTTTTCGTCGCACGCGGTCATTTAGTTTCTCTAGCAGAATAAACTTGTTCTACACCACTACATCAACCAATTTTAAACTTAAATCCCTTTGACACAAAGTCGAGATAATGTTGCACTCTCCGGATAACACAATCTACTAATCATATATTTTTATTCTGTTCACTAAATAACTGTAAGAGTACTAGTATAATGACAATTTTAATCTCATTTCATACAACATTACTCTCTCGCTGTTGTTCTGACTTTTATTTTCAAAAACATAACTTTAATTGAAGAACACAAAATTAACTTTGAAAATGGGTTCGCTTAATACCTACTGTTTTTGCAAACTTAATGTTTTGCTGACTGCGAATTCTCTACTTCTACAAAGGAAAAACGGAGACCGGAATTACGCCCGAAGTCAACGAAGCACGCATTTTTACTAGATTTCAGATTAAAATAAAGGAAACTAAGACCGCTCCGATAAAACGGAAACAAGCAATTTCCTTTGTCTGTGAGATACGAATTATTATAACTTTTAGGTTTATACTTTATAGGGTACCAATTTATTGCTGGAATCTAAAGCAGACAATTCTTTTGTTACTGTACAAATATCAAAAATAATTATAAATATTATTATTGATATGTTTCGAATCTATTACGTAGATTCATCAACTGGGCGATTTACCGCCCGCCTCGGTATATCCCTGCTAAAATAACGTAAGAAATCGGTAGTCTTAATAATAATGTCTTCACCTCACGTCGGTTTTAATAATATAATTATAAATATATTTTTGCAAAATTAGTTACTTAGTAGCACATCTCGATTCAGTAATTTATTTTTATCTCGTGCTGAACTTTTCACTACATACTACATCCGCTCTCAGTCATCCGATTTATTATACCAATTGTTTGTCGGAAGAAACGGACGTTGTGCGGAAGCGCTCTAAGACATTACAGTACGGAGCCTGGTGCAATATACGAGTATCATGAAATGTCTATGGCAAATTCAATCGGTAAAATTACTTCAAAATAGTATGCACTTAGGTATCCGAGTCTTTAATAAGTATCTCAACACAAAGATAGTCAAATAGCCTTGCAATAGCGATTCCCGGTTATTTCAAACAAAGCAATATCCAATATCCTTGAGCACTCAAGAGAAATAGAACATTTCTTCGTAGCCAACAAGTGATAACTTGATAAATCTTAGTCGATGAACTATCAAATTGCACAGCTTTTAAATAGGGTTGGCACCAGTCTAGTTTTTCCTCGACGTGACATGGTTTCTGGAGTGTTCTAGAAAGTTTTCACGCTGTGTCCTGCGTACATACATGCGCGATTATGAACTTAATAACTGCTTATCAACCAAATTATGTTAATACAAAAAAAGATAATTATGAGACATGATTTGAACCTACTACCTCCTGACCGGGCAGTCGCTTTAACCTACCAGCTACGGTCGCCTCTTGCCAGGATCTTAAATTTCTCAACTGTATGTTACGTCGTTTCGTGACGTCACTTTCATCCATTTGATTCTATTTTAAGAAGGATACAAATTTATGCCAAATAAATTTAGCTAAGCATAGCTAAATGCTATATAAATAATCAAATTATGTTAATTACGAGGAAATAAGTGCTAAGTTTGATGCAACTTAAATTGAGAGCCAATCAAAATGTCAAAATAAAGTTCCAAGTTACTTCTTAAGATTTTCAGTTCATTGGATGACTTAAGGCAGACAAATAAAAAGTCCTCCCAGGTTCTTATACTTTAAATCCTAGCTTCTGGCAACCCTAGACCGCTGCAACCAACTCCAACGCCGAGAATTAAACTTACCTCACTTGTAATATAAACCTAGAAACCATTGAAACTGCCCGTCATTTTATAGTTGTGGATTCTTTGAAAGCTCAAAGGCTGCATTTTAAAGAGTGCTTTGAGATCAGGAACGGTTCAGAGTGTTTGAATAAGCTTCAAGGAATCTGGAGGTTGTTGATACAGACTCGCAGTTTGCATTGACAAGCCAATTTGCGGTATTAAAGCAGATTTTTTGGTTATTTTAAGTCATTTATTACAAAGTATTTTATACTACAAGCATCCACCCGCCGCCGATCCATCCTTAAAGTAACTACGTCATCAGTATCTTTATCTATGTCTAGGCTATAAACTATATGTGTACTATATCATTAAAATCCGTATAATATTTTTTGTGTAAAAGAGTAAATAAAAATTGAAAATTTATATTAATATTATCATATATTATATCTGATATCATATAATAACTTTTAAACTTTCGCGTTGCATATTTATTGATATTATTTGAACGGGAATAACGCGATAAATTTTTACCTTTCGGCGTTTGACGTTTCGACAAGGTAGCACTTTGTCATGGTCGCAAGCAGACTGATTCAGCTGATATCATATAGTCATATTGGACAAATCAAAGCTTGGGTAAAATTCCAATATGCCTACTCTAGTTCAGCATCTATCAAAATCTCTCGACATAAACAATTTAAAAACAATAATCGTTTCAATAAAAGCACAATCAACCACACCATGGGGTCATCGACCGTCCCATAAACCAATTGATGTCCATATTAATTTTATTCAATTTACATCACGGGAGTCTGTCCCACAAAAATGATATACTGGTCTTATTGCTTTTCTAAATCATTCTACGACTGCGTTTTCTGTGTTATATTCAAATAGGAGTGAGAAGGATAGATATAGAGCAATTTGTGAGTTGATAAGAGATAGAAATTAAAGGAGCGCTGGATGTAGAGATGTGACAAGTCAGACTCGAATACTTTGATTTTAGTAGTTAGTCCACGACTTCAGTAGTTATGTGATGAGTATTCAAACATCGTATATTTGAATTTAGTATGTATTCCTTACGCTGCACAATGCACAAACAAAATTTTTTTCGTACAGTGATTTTCGCATTTAGTGGTCGGGTAACACCTCGGTCTTGAATCACATAAGAACGTTGTGGTATTATTGTGCCTCGATTTATTTTGAGGAATAGTTATTGTATTCGAATACCAAAAACGCCCAACACATCTCTAGTTGAATGACCTCGTTCCCGCGCTCGGGTTTCTTCGGTCATGTTCGTAGCGAGTCGGGCATGTAAGCCCCTTATCTCGGGATCTTAGAAGCGCGCCCGCAACCCTTGCTTATTTTATTTTTTAATTCTTTTGAAGCGAGGAAAGGAATGCGAGATTGTTAGGTGCAAAGTCTGCTCTTTTAAAAAAAATCCGTTATAAACTTAAAGTTATTTAAAATGGCAACTAAGGTCTAAAAAAATAAGCTAGCTAAATATGATTTTCAAGGCTTAGACTTAGCTCTGCCAATGGTTTTAATAAAGCAGCATGTCAACATGACATCACACCTATACTACCTAGGAGGGTGTGGTAGAGGTACCGTGAAGTCTGGGGTTCGATTCCCGGGCCTGACAAAAGTGGAAATTCTTAATAGCAGCACGGAGTTGGAATTGTGCCCTGTTGATAGCGATAGGCTCATATCCTATTCCTGTCATAGCACTAAGATGCAATTACAAACGACGCGACTTGTCACACATGCCTAAGCACCTCACCAAAGGTTGCAGTTGACAGGGAGCGGAGCGTACCAGAGCGCAGCGTTCATACAAAAAAGATGCGCGCGCAACCGCCGCGTAGCATTGACTCTGACGCTTGCTTTATACCGTTAGCTTAAGGGGTCAAATGGTTGACTGTTTTCCATACAAAGGTAATATGGGTTTAACTTTAATGTAATTAAGTTTTTATCTATTTATATAGACAAATCATATAAAAGACACTAATGTAATGTAATGCATGTTTGTAGGCGCCCATTTTTTATTGTAATTATTTTAATTAATAATTTTGGATGTAACTCAATTAATTATTAAAACAATTTAGACAAAATGACCACAAACAGACATGCAGTTTTGTGTGTTAGATTAAGAATTATGATTTGTCTATAAAAATGGCTAAAAACTTAATAATTTTAAAGTTAACCCATATTACATTAGTATGAAAACACGGCGCTCAGGAGTCTGCGACAAGAATACAAGCTATCATAAATTATACTACAAGTCAATTTTCTTAACATAATGTCATCTAACTTGCACACACTAACAATTTTACGAACTGCTTGCGTCCTAATTCTCTTAAGTGGAAAAACACTTATTACTTTACCGTTTTCTATCGCAAAGCACTGTCGTTTAAATATGTGTTAGCGATAAATTAGGTTTACTACAGTTATTTCATTTAGTAACTTTATTGTACAACACGTGTAAATAAGTATGTATTCTCCCTTAACGATACTTATCTTGTAAAGATTAATATGTATGGGGTGCATGAAAGGAGCCTCCTCGAGTGACGTATACAACGACTCCCTACGTCCGGCGCACCCTGGCCAATTCGCGAGCTCTCCAAAGCGAATTGGCTTATCCTTTCACCAAGATGGCAAGTCTAAATAAAATTTGACTCAGCCATCGACACGACGAAGAAGAAGTTTGGATGTCGGGTTAAACGCGCTCATCTCAAGAACTAAATTTAAAATAAAAAATAAAAAAAAAATATTAAAATAAAACAAATAATATTAAAAAATTAAAATACATAAATTAAATAAATAAATTAAAATTCTAAATTATTTTTTCTTTTGTTCGATAGCCAATGGTCTGTCCTTTAGTATACGGACTACTACTTATTCTGTGCCTTTCTAGATAAATGTATTGAGGAAGGGTAGCCTTTCTAAATGAATATATTGGGTTAGGCTACAGGGCAGGACATGTAACATCACGATATGACCAATAGGAGCGGAGTAAGAACACATATTTGCAAAAACAAGGCAGTTTTAACATAAATCCGACAAATTCCTACACTAATGAAATGTAAAATTTATTAGAGTAACCGGTCCTTACTTATCTTAAGCCGAACAAATAGCTGCCCCATAAATTTTGCTGCCAACCCTAACAATCGATCATTACCTGAACATATTTAGCAGGCCTACTTTAAATTAACCCGTACATCACTCAACAGGGCTTTCTAATTAAAAAAAGCTCTCACAAATGAACAAAGTAATGTCACAGTGTAACGAGACACGTAGGGTTGCCAAATCCGTTGATCCGGACTCGCTTTTATTTGAATTTTTAATCAATACCTAGAGGGCTGGCGTTATTATTGATATTGATTAAATAAATATCAGCCCTGTGCTGTGTAATCATAAAATATATATTAAGGCCACAATAACAATGCCACTCCAAATTAGTTAAATTTTTTACTTATTGAATTGAGCCAGAAAGTAGCTGATGAACTTATTTGATAACTACTATACCGTCAAAAGTATTTTATAATAATTGTTGAAAAAAGTATAAATAAATTCTTTGTTTAGGCACCGAATTCCAATTATTTCAGAAATTAATCAGTCAATTACTCGAAACACTCAAAACTTTTTAGTAGCTTGAAAAGTAACCATGTTAACAACGGTCCGGACGTTTAACGTGATGATGAAAATTAATTTCTCTAAGCTGCTTTAATCAGGCTATTTTTAACTGGCAACCCTACCGAATATCAACGGCCTCATTACCGTCGAATGATAAATGTAGGGCTGTTAAAAGAGGTGCCCATTAACGCCCGAGTGTCGCTGTTACAAATCAGCGGTAGATAACACGCTTAATGTGGACCCGGCCTTATTGATGGATGGAAATGGAAGGGAGGGCTGTGAGTGTGCTCTCTGGTATATTGTCTTGGGTTTAAGAAGATACGTTTAAACTTAATGTGCTTTATGGTAAAGATGCATCGACGGACGGTGCATCCAAACATGACCGACGACGGCTGTGTATGTGTATATTTTAATTTTCGCCCGCAAAAATAATAGGCCTCAATTTCGATCTACATCCCTAACCTAGTTCAACTAAGGGGTCGGGTTTACAAAATCCCTTCTTAATGCTTACTTACGTCTTAAAATAAATCTCTGTGCAAAATTGCAGATTTTTTGCCACAGCGGTTGAGGCTCAACGTTGAGATTAAGTATTTCATAATAATGTACGATTAGGAATGATCCCGAAACTATGCACAGGTTGTTACGACTGGTCGTACGTATACCAGCGCAAGTGCAAGAACACAATTTGGAGTTATACCACTTTATAACCAATTTTACCGATATAAGTTCAATACTGAACCCGGTTTTTCATATTTCTGTCCGGTTGAAACATTGAATGACAAATAGAATAGTGAAAAAGACGGTTGATGATGTCATGTTTTGTAACAATACTTCTAAGACAGAATTACTATAATATTTATTTTTAAGTCACAACAATAACATTTAAAGAAGACAAGAAAAACTAAACTAATAATAAACAAAAATATAATAACCTAACTTATGTACTAAAAACCTATTCTAAGAGACCGCAGCCAGTGGGCAACGTTCCCAAAATGCTGGCAGCATTGCCACGCTGGATGGCAATGCTTATCCGCTGTCCAAAATAAAGGCCAGCATTTCGGGAACGTGTGGCCTCAAAAATGCGAGACGTTATTTCTTTATATACAAAGTGAGCGCCCGGCCCCCACGTCCCAAGCGTCTCTACCCCAAAAGGCACAAACATATAGCCACTGTCAAGGAGACTATATTTGCGCCTCTTGAGGTCCTCCGCAGATTCAGCCGCCGCACCAGGTCTAGTCTCGGTCCCCGGGAGATGCGACGGCGCCAAAGTGTCGACGCAGGTAGCATCCCACACTAAGGGCCGCCCCAATCACCAGGGAACAAGAGTCATTCCGTCGGGCCTCTTACCATCGTCACGGCTCAGACCGTTCGGTTCCAGGATGGCCGGACAGTTGGCGGTGGCAAGAGCCCGACGGATGATTTCATTAAGGCTGGAATGGCGAGTGAATCTGCCTGCGCTCTTAACGCAGAATTACTATTATTCTAATCTATACAATGATCTCAAAATAACGAATCTTCCAAGCGAGCAAATCCTTTTAGACCAATCAGGCGTAGGTATTAGGCACATAGTCTAGGACCTAAGCTAGGATTACTTAGGCATTAACCCGAGTTGCGGTTTTGAGATAGATATATTCTGAGATGGGCTTTCCATGTCTTGTGATACTAAGATCTGATTATTCTGAATACGAAAAGGATTTGTTTGTATGTTGGATTGTTTTCTATTTAATCTAATGATATGAAAATATATAGTTAGAATGCTATATTTAAGTTGCCCAGCTACTACTTATGATCCCTTAGTCGGCACATCTCTATTTAATATTATCGATATTAAATAGAGATGTGCCGACTATGGAACCTATTCCATGCAACTAAGGGTGAAGTGTGGTTATAATACAAATCTAATCCTTCAGGAAAACATACTACAAGTATCATACATTACAATGACCGTAACTTGTATTTGCCCTGAAAAGTTTCGTTATATTACCGTAAAAAACAAAGAAACGATGCAATTCAGATTCCCATTTAAGTGTCAAAAAAGCTGATGTTACTTAGATAAGTTTAATATAATCCCATTTGCCAAAGCTCCTAACAAAAGCACCAAGCATCAAAAAGTCATGGAGTCGTTTAAAAGAAAGTTGTCGTCTTAAAGGAAATGCTCAAACGTTTTTATCATTAGTGAGGGCACTTTGTGTAAAATGTGCTTACGTCATGTCCGTTCGTTTGTCACGAGTCACTGATTGGCTTTTTGTTTGATTGTTGTTGTGGATTAACTGTTTAGTAAATGTCGTTGAACGGAATGAAAAAGATTTAGTGGTTGACTCAGAATTCGATAAATAAGACTTCATTAAGAAATACAGCTAATCCTAGGCAAATGGTGAAATAGACCGATGATGATTTGATGAAGACGTAGGTCGGCCGCCCACAGGCTCCTGGACTTATTATATTACTAGGGTTTGGCCGATTAGTCGGCGTGGCCATCATAGTTACGATTTAATTTTAATAAATTTAAAGATCGTTTTTTACTAGATTATTGACATTTATAGTAGTCGACTAGTAAGTGTAACTGACCGGCTAGTCGGCACATCTCTAAAAATAGTAATTTTTATCCACTAACGAATATTGTTACTCTACAAAGTAAACAAATATTGATTCAATATTTACTTAGTTGTTACTGCCATATTATTAACTGGAAGTTAAAAATAATCACGGAAGTGGATTCCCCATTGATCACTATCGGCGTCGTTAATTGAGGAACTAAAGTCATTAATGGGGTACTTAATTACTAGCTTGTATAGAAAGCTGATTAATTACATGTTCTGAATAAGTTTATATTCGATTCCCGATTCCGAATGATACTGTGTGTTGGTTTATTTGAAGGATATCGTAAAATGTTGTAACATCATTCAATCTCTGAGCCGTTTTGTAATCACATTTGGGTCAGCATTTAATCTAACACATGCAGGGACGATGCGGGAGCTGTGCCTTCAAACCTACACAACCTAGTACGAGGCAGTAGTCTTTTTGAAAGACTAGATGTCAAACTTTCTAGCTTTTGTGCATCCGTTACGACTGCTAAAGATTTTCAAATGGCAACCCGGACGACGACGAATGTGAGGGACGGAAGAAAACTTATTATGTTGACTTTAAAGTACATCGTATACCTACTCACGTAATTATGTAACTGACGTCCAATTACAAACAAACTTTTTTGAGTGTAGAATGAGGTTTTTTTTTTGGGGTTGTTCATTACACTCCTCGGCTAAACAAATAATAAATATTTTCATCTAAGTAGAAAAGATAGGTTTATGAAATACAGGATGTATTCAAACATTATTTTAATACATCGTATATTCCAAAAACTAATCTTTGCTTATCATCTTTTTAATCAAAGTAAAGCCACACTTTCACAAAGTCGTCACGCTCACATCTTCAATTCTAAGTTATCTAAGCAAAACTTTGGAAGACTTGGAGCTATGTTTAAGTATTATTTGTCTCCTAAAACCACGGGTTCAGGGGAGACACAAACCCAGAAACTAGTTCTAAAGTGATGTTTCTGTAGCCCACAATTCTAGAATTACTTGTGAAATGAGACTACTTGGGTTAAACTTATAAGATCTATGCCATTTAATAAGTTTGTTTTGTGTATACAATCAAATCTACAAAGCAAACTAAAACATTAGCGTGGGTCGCCAGCTATATTTCGTTTTGAACTTGGCTGGCTATGCTTTCGCGTGTCTTGATTAAAGGTAACAAAAAAGCTCGCTGAAGTTGCAATGAGCTAGTCTAGCCTATGCAACCTATCACCGCGATGTCTCGGGTTCGAATTCCAGGCCGAGCAAAAGACGTAATTTTGGATTTTGTCGTTTTACCAAAACAAAACAAGTGTAATGTAGGTGTTATATACTTCTGCCAGACCCTTCTGGGTAATATACCGCCTGATGTTAAGTTATTCTCTTTCCATCATCATCATCGGCCTGTAGCAGTCCACTGCTGGACATAGGCCTCTCTCAAGGTGCGCCAGAGTTCACGGTCCTTACGCATTCAATCGCTACCAGCAATCTTACGCAGATCGTCGCGCCATCTTGCCGGGGGGCGTCCCACACTACGTTTGCCTTAACGCGGTCTCCACTCCAGAACACGTTTACACAAACGGTTATCGGTTTTGCGACTAATGTGGCCAGCCCATTGCCGTTTCAGCTTGCTTAGTCTCTCTCCATTCCATTCCATTCTCTTTCCACCTTGCACAAAACCTATAAGACTACATACTTAAAGTGTTTTCTCCTTACCACACTCTTAAAGAACCCTTCAGAAGGGTTCTTTGTATCTCAAATCAGTGATCCATACTGTAACAACTGACAAGCGTATCCGTCATAAGGACGTGCACACAATAGACGCTTTGTTGCGACTTAAATGGGAAGTAGCGTGAGACTTAACGGTATTATGAAGTGCCTTAGGTGCGGTTGCTCTTTTTACCTGCGTTAATAAAATGCAAAAGTAAGAAGGAAAACTACAGGCTATTTTTTTAAATGAAAACAACAATGCGACACGCATAAATTCCGTTAAGAAAGAAATAAAAAAAAACACAGTAATTGATAAGGCTGCATGCCCCAAAGCAAATATTGCCCTAAATGGGAATTGATTCAGCATAATTATGCCAAACTAAAGGCGCTGGTTTTTATAGTGTGTGGGTTCGCGTTTGTGGACACATATTGTAACGATAAGGCGGTAATCTCTGTATCCACCACCAAATCGATTCCAAAATCTGTCAAAACTGAAGTAAACTAGATTCTTACCGAATGACACCTAAAGGCTACTTTTTACGGACAAAACTAGAGCTTGCACCTAGTTAGGATAGATTTATTTATTAGCCGGTGCAGCATTTATCCATTGAATTATATCACAAAAACAGTCCAGTCACTATCACTACAAATAAAAGCGGAATATTACTATAGTGAAGCAAAAGCTTGTGAATTTAAGTATTCCTCAAGATGAGAGATAATCTTGATTTATGATATTCGTGAGGACACGGCGTGACAGTGAGACGTCCGCGCATTCGTGACTGCGGATTGTGTGTGCTCGCCTTTATATTATGTGGAACGAAAAAGATTTTTGTGTTACTAACCTTTTAAGGAAAGAAACAAGAATAAATAAATAAATAAATATTCCACAACTCACACACAACGCCATCTAGTCCCAAACTAAGCAGAGCTTGTACTATGGGTACTAGAATAACTGATACTAATACATATATACTTTTCTTTTGTAAATACATACTTATTATACATAGAAACACCCAGACTAAGACAAAACCCCATGTTCATGCACACAAAGATTTGTCTTAAGTGGGAATCGAACCCACGACCTCGGCGTCGCAGACACGTACACTACCCACTCCGCCATCCGGTCGTCAAGTATATAGGTATCTAAGGTCGTCAATATAATACAGGTTAGCTAAGTTAAATTACTATTCAATCTTTATTTTTTCACCGACTAGCTTCCACGGCTACACCCGAGGTTATGTCGATAAAAAGGAACTCATGAACTATCTCCATGCCAATTTTCAACAAGATCTTTTCAGTAATTTAGTCGTGAAAGCGTAACAGACAGAAAGACAGAGTTACATCTCATTTATATTATAAGGTAAGAATAACTTACTGCCTTGTGCATGAAAATACAAAACCTATTATATTTA
Organism: Hypena proboscidalis; assembly: GCA_905147285.1. NCBI lineage: Eukaryota > Metazoa > Arthropoda > Insecta > Lepidoptera > Erebidae > Hypena > Hypena proboscidalis. The sequence goes on from LR990147.1 coordinate 9,698,515, forward strand.
TTTATTAAACTTCATACACACGTGTATATTGGCGGACTTAATGCCTAGGGCATTCTCTGCCAGTCTACCTTCAGGTGGTGCAGAGATAATAAAGTAGGTGAAGTCATGACATAGTGCAGAGAGAGTAAAACAATAAATTAATTTAAAAATATAAAATAACAAGAGTAAAACAATAAATTAATTTAAAAATATAAAATAACAAATAAATACACGTTATAATATACATGCATAAATATATATATATACATACTTGAAACGATACATAAATACAAATTATATCACGGTGTGTGGTAATTAATAATTCTGCCTTATTCGTAATTAAAAGTTCGCGAACTTTCAATTTAAACGCATAACGGCTCGTAGCCGCCCTGATCTCAAGAGGGCGGGCATTCCAGAAAAGGACTGATTGAACAGGAAAAAGTATTTTATATTATATTTAATTTATATTTAATTACTATATGTATAGGCTACTTTTCTATCGACTTACAACGCGAACAGAGTCGCGGGCGGAACCTGGTTAATAAACGATTTCATCCGTAGAGATAATACTGAACAAAACAAATGGGTTTAGCTTAAAAAGATTTGTGTGGTTCTTTAATTTGATTAATACATTTTTCTCGTCGTAATATGTCGATGTTTATTGTCGAAAAACACGAAAAACATTGACGTATCCTGCCTATAAATTGTCCACGGTTTTAAATTGCGTAATTTGAATTTCGTTCGCAATGCGTTGTTATTTATTTTATTGTACTGTTTGATAACTACTCAAATTACGGCCACTTCTGGAAATCTACAGTTACAAGTAAAAATAATTGTATTTTTTATCCGAATAAAATTGGTTAAAATATGCAAATTGCCTTTTAATTATCCTTTTCAATCATTTGGAATTGTAAAGATACGTAATTGTTCAATTCTGTTTACTTTTTATATAATAGGCCTTTCCATAATGTATTTTAAGTTTAAATTTGTAAACTTAAACTGACGTAATGACGTAACATACAGTTGAGAAGTTTAGGTTCCTTGCAAGACGCGACCGTAGCTGGTTGGTTAAAGCGACTGCCCGGTGTGCAGAAGGTGGCATGTTCAAATCCTGATCCAAAATGTTTCAACTGTTTCCTAGTATAATTTGCTAAGCATAGCTAAATGCTATAAAAATAAATCAATTAAAAGTTGAAACAACGTATGCGTTCCTTCATTACAACATTTGTACTGAATGTAACTTCGCCATGTTGGTTTGTATGCTACTTAAGATAGGAACAAATAAATAAGCGTGACGTCACGAAATGACGTAACATACAGTTGAGAGAACTAACACCAACGTTTCGATGGTCTAATTTTCAGTTGGGACATCCAGTATAAAAAACTTGTGTTCGTGTATCAAAGTGGTAGAAGTCACTTAGGCCTAGTCTAAAATAAACGTTTTATGCCTATTTGACGTTTGTGCTGCATGCTAACAGAAAGGGGTATTTTATTCTTTTTAACGATTTATGTGACTAAGTGTTAGAGTGCAAGTTTTATAACATCAATCTGGTCATATTGAGAGGGATATACCAAAATTGATGGCACTGGCTTATGTTTAGAATTGATATCTAAAATGTCCAATCAAAACATTTTCTGAATACATCTCGTTTATCACAAACGCAACCACGCAACGCAACGATAATAATCGATATATAAAAAGGAACGTTTTGAAATTCAAATTCAAATCATTTATTTTCATAGGTCCCGGGGGCGCTTGAACACGTCAAAACATTACAAACAATAATGACGACCGGATGGCGAAGTGGGTAGTGTGCGACGCCGAGGTCGTGGGTTCGATTCCCACTTAAGACAAATCTTTGTGTGCATGAACATAGGGGTTTGTCTTAGTCTGGGTGTTTCTATGTATAATAAGTATGTATTTACAAAAGAAAAGTATATATGTATTAGTATCAGTTATTCTAGTACCCACAGTACAAGCTCTGCTTAGTTTGGGACTAGATGGCGTTGTGTGTGAGTTGTGAAATATTTATTTATTTATTTAATAATATAAAAATAAATTATACGTAAAACTAAATTATAAACTACAATGATTTGATTTAAATAACTGGGGCTTAGATTAATTTGGTGAGTGATGTCCTCTGAATTACCCTTCTTCGTAATAAATTCGGGATGATACTGATTCAAACCCGCTAGGCTTACTACACAGATATCCACTATACATGGAATCCATAACGAAAATCAAATACAACAAATTGAAAGCCAGCGTACAGGAGCCAACGCAAACAGTGATCGGGTTACAACGAGCGTTTTATTGAGCGAAATTCAAAAAGCTAAATATTTATTGTCTGCTCTGAGACGATAAGTAAATATGGCCGCGTTTTTCTCCTGTGTGCGGTGGTATATAATCCTGTTCTATTTCTGCCTGTGCCAATAGATCTGGTTGACCCTTTGTGGATTGATGGTTGAGCTGTAGATATTTAGTTTTGACTATAGAAGATACAATTCACTTTGGAACGAAGAGGTTATGCTAATGCCATATTTGGCTCCATTAGAAAATTGAACAGTCCTTGGCTCACATATTCCCTAGTGAAACCGTTAGAGATGGCCGTACGGGAGAGATGGCCAGTCGAAATATTTTGCAGCTATCGTAAAAAGATCGTGCTATGTTGCAATTACTTAGCTTCGGCAGTTCACGATTAAATCTCTAAAAAGCTATTTTTTTTCGTAATGTATTTTGCATAAACCTATGCTCGTCCTAACCTCAAAATGGTGTTGAATTTGTATATAATTACTTAAATATTTGGTATGGCAATCACTCCCATTCAAAAAGGAGAGATGGTCATTAGTAGTCGGGGTTGGATCGCCCTATATTATTTTATTTTAACCAATATTTTTATTTATTACACATGCTAAATAAGTACCACAAGAAAGCTGGGACAGCTGGAATGAAGAACAGCATAAAAACAATAGAGTAATGTATGTAGTTAAGGCTTTTATAACATGTAATCTTTTTTTATAAAATACGTCTTGTTTATTATGGCTTCAATTTTGAATTTATTGAATGTAATTGTACAAAGTTTGACGAAATATGGACCAAATTGGTCTCAAGCATATATAAAAAATAAGCAAATCTAACCCTGGCCATCTATCCTGTGCTACTAAAGTCATCTTTCCCTGATAGCTCAAGAGAGATGACCAACTGTATTTTTTTTCTAAATGCATTTTATCTGACATTTTAATTATAAAATCTTCATTCCATGTTGATATTTCGAAGAACGATAATAGACGATTGTTTTAGGTATTAAAAAAACATTATGAAGTAAATACTTTTCAATTTATTAAACCTTAAAAAAACTATGGCAATCGCTAATGGGTCTATCTTTTTAGGTATACTAAAATCAGCTAACCAAAAGTATTTTTTTCCGTGCACCGCAAAATGGTTAAGTTACTCATCAGCTAGCCGCAGTGATTCATTTCACTGCACATGCTGAACTTATAAGTGTATTTCTATGGTTAGAATTGTAAAATCACGACCATGATCAAGAACCGGAGTACCGGCAATTAATCTGAGAGACGGTACATCATTACATATCTTCGTAGGTTCCGTAGACTCATATTTTACTGCTTAAGCCCCGTATACATGATATATGCACGCACAAAAACGCAAGGTTGTTGACAACATGTTGATGGCGTGGCGTGTCGTGTGGTGTGGCACCCTGAAAAATGGTATCTTGTGAAACATGGAGGTAAATAGATTGTATTATTTACTTATCTGGTGATACTTTAGAAGAAGTATCGGTTATTAATTGTAGTGCATTTTTGCCAATCAAACGCGATTCAGGATTTGAACGACTTTTTTTCAAGGTTAATGAAGACGCGTCGTGATGCGACTTCAGGCTTTTTTGATACGCGTTACTTTCCTTAGACGGTATTCTTGAAAGAATTGAATATTTCGTTTTCAGAAAACCTCCATCAAAACCAAAACGATACACAAATATTATTTCCGTATATTTCAAGTGAATCGTTCTTACATTAGAAAAGCGGAGAAAAAGCGAAGATAACAAAACATATCATGAGTCACGTAGCCAGAAACAATATTAATTTCTATCTTTTGTTTCTCCTCAGACATTATACGCAGTGTTTATCTACCGCTTTTCTAAATAAATCTGCTTTGTTTGCTCGTGTGTACGTGCCTTTACCGAGTCCCCCTATGAGACGATATTTGTTATGTGAATAATTTGTATACTGCGACTCTTGTTCGTATAATTTGCTTTAGTTAGTGCATTTGTTTAGGAAATAGATTCCATTTGAATATAGTCAAAAGGGCGAGTTGTTTTGTTTACCATTAGTCTGTGCCATCTTTTGCAGAACTTAGTATTGATATAATCAGGTCGTATTCAGAGTTGTGTGGCATGATTAATATTAGTTTCTGATAGTAGATAATTAGTTTTTAAACAGGTGGCAGTGTTAAATCTTACACAAAAATATAGTTTTGAATAGCAATAAGCAGAGAAGTTACGGTGCAGTTTCATGGTTAATTTTATTATGAAAACGACATACTGAAATTCTGTATATTTTTTGTTTTTGTCAGTCAAATCTAATTTCGCATTTCAATATAAGTTTGTATTTCTTAGAAATATATATCACAAAGTATCGCATAATAGTTTGTAGAACAAACCGAGTTAGCTGAGTCCTAACTTCGACATCCTGAGTTAGTACGTGCAGACAGCATTGTTCCCCAGGGATCGCGTGCTATGTCAATGTGGGTTACTGCCTCTTAAATCGAGGTATAAGAACCACATGAATTTTGGAATAAAAAGGAAATATCGATGTTTTCATTAACCTACTTTTTCAATGTATTTCGTGTGGTATCTGCTTCTGGGGTTTAGCGTATGCGATTGCCGCACAATGATCTCGAGTTCGTTTCCAGGGACGGGCAAAGAGGTGTTGGGTTGTTCTGTGAGGAAAACGTAATTTCTACCCGGAAATAGGAAATTGGTGGTGTTAAGGGGTAAATAATTTAGTTAGCTAAGTTTTATTTTAATTTTATATTTTTTGTGTTTTGATGTTTGTTTTGACGTGTTCAAGCGCCCCTTGGGGCCCATGGAAATAAATGATTTGATTTGATTTGAATATATACCGCGCAGTTAGGTGATCTTCGTTGATAGCTCGGAAGTTACATAAAGCTGGTGGATCTCTCTCCTCTCCGGTCGTGTAGCTCGATTCGTCCCATCGGGCTATGAGAGTGAGAGCATAGAGAGTGCTCTTGTGTTACGCGCAGATGTTTGAACACTATTATAGGTAAGATCTCCGTTGAGATTGGCCGCCAAAGTTAAAATTAGGCTAGGACATTATTAATAATTACAAATTCATTACCAAACTCCAATATTCTTCATGTTGCCCAATATTGTAGATGTCAATGCACCACATACCTGTAACAAAACATTAATAGTAATTAATGAACATGTCAATATTAATCCGATTTGCACAGTTAAAATTAAAGTCAATTAATTACAATGCGGTCACAACCTATTACCGTACGTACGGTAATGAAAAGCACCGGATATGTAATTAGTATTCAATAGATGTGTTATTTAAACCAATTAGTAGTTTATAACCAGAAGGGTGTGGCAGAGGTGTACAACACCCACATTTCACCTGTTATGTTTAGGTCCCATGGGACAGAAGGTGAGCCTATCGTCATGCACCGGCCACAATTCCAACTCCGTGCTGGTATTGTGAATTTTCTGACGGAAAGTTCAAAAAACACTTTTCCTGACCCGGGAATCAAACCTGAGACCACGCGGTAAGAGGCGTTTACGCTAACTACTAGACCATAGAGGCAGTATATTTTTGAAATAAAAACTTAATCACAACGTTTTATTTGTAAAAAATCGAGACAACGATTCGTAGACTTTATAAAGAATAGTTTTTTTAAGGAATAGTAAAGGAGAGTACCTTCACAGTTGCCGCTACACGAAAAAGGTGAAATTCTAATTTTAGTTCACATAATTAAAAAAATCCACGTTGTATTTTGGGTTGTACGGAAAAATATATCATTAAAATCAAGGCGAAAATTTTATTCACGATAATGATCTCTAATTTCTTTTGAATTCAGAAAAATTACACAAAATTTTCTCAATGGTCATAATTAGTAATTAAAAAGTTAACGTCATACAACTTTACTTCTAAATCAGAAAGTTTTAAAGAAAGATTATGAAAGTTCCTCGATAAAGATCATAAATGGCCAAGTTCTTCCATTTAAGGAACTTGGGGAGACATATTTGATTTAATTGGTAATTGAAGGAATGATTGAATGAAGACAGACGGGGTGCATGATCAAATTAACTGTCAATCTTACTTTCATTCACTTGCGGCCGGGTACGACCATTTTAGGTTATAATTTAAAATAAGAACGATTTTTTTTTAAATGATTACTTTAAATTTTAGTTTTGTTGAGGTCCAAGGTAATAATTAGCAAGAAATAGAATTTTGTACTGCAAATAACCAAGATTTAGATCTAAATGTATATGTAACTTAGAATAATTCACACGTAATATAACTTAGCATTTCAAAGACATATTCGACATTAATATCATGTAGCACACGTAATGGTGCTTTTAAGTCGATACAAATAGTTCATAATATTCAAAGCACTCTACTAATGTCAAGGTATATAGAACAACTTAGTCGTGTAACTTGATTTTACTATTAAAATGTTAGCAGACTATGCTATGTTGGCAAGTAATGCTATAAAGATGCCTCATATGACTTGGCGCGCATTTGCCGGTTGCAAGGGAATTTTAACAAGTTGTTTAAAATAGGGGTGTCAAGCAAGCCTGCGTTAAAAATGTGCACTATAAAGTACAGCACATTTTTAAACCATTCGTAAGATTACAGAGTGACACTGCATTTGTAATGTTTTTGCTGCTTTTATTTTATGGTATATGCTAGCAAGCAAATGAGTGCATGCATCTAGGGAAATTTGAATTTTGGCGTATTTTTTTTGGTGGTATCATACTTTGTCGTAGATGTATGATGTGTAACACGACACGTTTAAACCTAACTCTCAGTAAAACTTTAAGTAAGACGTTTTTTTAATACAACATGGCATCATAACTCACGCTTGAAAGGACAAATCCTAATTGATACAAATATGGGAGGCAGCCCTGCCTAAAACAGTGCAATCGTTATTCAGAAGAATGCCTAATAAACGTAGCGTAGTCTTGGCAACACCCTTATGATCAATACGTGGCTATATCATGCCAAAGTCGCTGCTTACGTCATAACCGCTGTTTAAACGCCTCTGAAGCCAAAACGCCGAAAAGTTTGATGTTTTTCCGATGCCGCCTCAGTACCTTTTGAAGGCAAATGCGCGAAAACAAGGTTATATATTCGAAAGTTTTCAGCTAAGGTAAATAAAGATAAGAGAATATGTAAAAATCTTCTTTTGCAAAGTGGGACAAGCCTTACACGCAATGACTTTGGTGTAAGGAATTAAGTATATTTTTTTTAAATTTTATATTCGCAAAACGTAAATCACTGTTAACAATATAATTTTATATAGATAGGTACTGGTACAAAAATGCATCCCATAAAGAAAATAAGAGCCAAGGTCATTTTGCCGCCTTTTAACCAATTAATATCTATATGGCTGCCAAGTTTTGAGTACATAAATCCAAGCTAAACATTTGATTTGGCTAGTTTCTATCAACAAATCAAATTTTAAGAAGGAAGTTACATAGAGTGTTTATGTGACTTAAGTTGGTAAGATACATATAATGTAATCTATACGTATAAACTAGAGAAGTCAAATTTTCAGTTTGGATTTATAGCTTAGCTAAGAAATAAAAATGTTTTCAATAATATCCAGTTTTTAGTGTTTTTATTTGTATACGCCTGATAAACTACCTTAATGCCAAATATCAAGTTTCTAGCTCGTCTGGAAGCGGGTTAGGAATTTTATCTATAAGTTAGTCAATCACAAAAATCTGGTTTTTGTACGTTAATATTTTGACACCTGATTGGGCTACATTTATGAAATTTTGGATTCTGGATAAGCCGATGTACTTCAATACATGTCAAATTTCAATTATGTAGGTAAAATAGGGTTTGAATTGTGAAGGGGTCAAAAGTACAACGAAATGGTTCGTGTATACACACTTAACGTCTCGCCAGTTCTCTTAAGCCTTGGCTGATATCCCACCATCCTTCTATAAAGATGAGAATACACGAGGAAGGTGCACACACAAAATTAAATTACCAATGATTTACTTTAGCGAAGCCTGCCCAGAATGTAAATCCAGAAATGTTGGCTCACGTAACCACCGTTTCTGGCTTGGAGCAATTTACCTACTTCCCCAACGATAGCCAACCTATGTTATTACGGAAACAGCGCCGCGTAAAATACTATGAATATTTTGAAGACTATTTTCACGAATACAGGCCTAGATTTAACAATCCACAGAGTGTTCTATTAATGGAATTGTAGCACGAGAACTTTGCTGACGGCATTAGACTTGATATAAAGATTGGTTTTATTGGAACTTACGTATGAGATCGATTTTAGACATCGCTGTTCCAATATCTTGTATACAGCTAATGTATAAATTGGTTACCATTGGTACCATATTGTGATACGAAATAGATCAATAATACCTGAAAGGTACAGAATACATTATTCAGTCCGCAATGAAACATTCGAAGCGCACATTCAAAATCTTTGTAATATTTAAATGAAATCTCCACAAGATACTAACATACAATATAATATTTATTGGTTTTGCTCTAAATAAAATGTTATGTTTGAAAAATGCAAACAAGGTTTGCCAAACAGCGGCGATAGTCGGCCGTACTTTTCACGAGTGTTAGGGTTTTCGCTACGAGCTTTGGGAAGAAAGCACCATGCAATGAACTTCTCGCCTTTAATCTGCCGTCAAATTAGTATTTACTCTATTGTGATCACGGTTAAGTTGACAGACACGGGCAGAAAAATACAGTAGTCTTTTGATGTATCGATGCAATTATAATTTATTATTTATTGTTGAAGTTACGTCATGGAGTTACCGTTTAGCATCAGATCGACTAAGTCTCGTATTGAAACAATACCTTGTTTCCTTATAAACACTCAAAACTAGTACCAACATAATGAGCTATAGTTAAATCCTGATTTATACAGGCTCTAAGCTGGTACGATTTAGCGCTCCACCTTATCTGGACCGTTTCTCTTGGCAGGTTAGCTTGCTCATTAGCCTGTCTCTCCCTCAAGATATTTTTTGTCAGATTTTCCACATTTGACTTCGGAATGACGGCTCCGGAAGACTGAGGCAATCTGTGACGTCGTGCGACGAAAATGTAACGAAATTTGTAAGGGAACTATCCGGGTTAAAACGAATTTATTTTTTATTTTTTTAATGATTCAGCTGTCAAGGTCATATTAGGTATAAATAGTATGACTATCATAGAAAGTTTTTACCAGGAAAAAAGATGCATGGATTGCAAAATATGAAAGAGAAGGGAGTGAGCGACAGCGAAACAGTTCTGGGATTCTGACGTACAGTGAAGCGCATATTAAGGGCAGTCAAGGATCAAATCCTTTGCTTGCTACTGAATATTTGAATATTAAGTTGTTGTTATCCTATTTTAACAAATAAATGCAACGAAATGGCTTCTTCAGGTTTTGACTTAGCCATTAGCTATAAAAAGACACATTATCAAACAAAAAAACATAGCTTGTGAAATGCGGGTGTTGTACACCTCTGTCACTCCTTCCTGGGTAATATAGGCATGATGTTACATAAAGACATAATCTTTAATAAAAACAAGGGTTCGATTTGACCCCATTAGTGGGACACAATACACTATCTGATATTATTGTTTACGGAGTAATATTTCGTCCTTTGTCGGATTAATGGCGAACAATAGCTATACAAATCAAGGTCAAGCAATGGTAGTGTTATGACTATTTAATAACAGGATATTGATTAGATAATGTTATGATTATTCCACAAATCCGTAGGTATTTATTTAGTATGTAATGGGAATGAAATTTATTTATAAATGTGCACGGTTGGTGGTCGCCTCGCCGCTCCCTATCCACTTCTTGATATCTTTGTGTGATCCGCAAAGATTTTATTTGGACCTTGGCTGTGTTTTGTGTGTATGAGGTGTATGTTTGTGAAGATCCCGCACGACCACGATACATAAATTAATACTAGGGTGCGCGTCATTAAAAAAATACAAGCAAAAGAGACATAATATCGGCATCTGCGTAGTCCTCAAATATAGCGAGGCAACAAACAAAAATTATTTTATACCTAAGTATGTTTATGTAGCAAATAGGTGTGTAGCTCATCTGATAGCAACTTAAGTCCATGAACTGCAATATTTTGTCAATATATATTAGTGATCGACTTACAACTAAAACACTGAATAAACTTCAAGACGCCTAACAATACTGTGAAAATATCTCGATGTAAATATAAAAGTTTTGACAGATGCCGAATAGGGTTATAATTCCCTGCATTTGGTTCACAAAACTGTTTGTTTGCCACCATTGTAGATGCAATATTTTCCAGTTTAAAGTTCTTTTGAATATTCATTTTTGCCGGTTTATTTTCGTGTTTGCTTTTTAAGGAGAATTTCTGGAGTGGATTTTTATTTAGTGTCATATTATGGAGATAAGTTGATAGTGTGATAATACTGATAATATTATATACCGTTATTGTAATGACTTTAGAACTCATCAGGATTAACACATACAATATTCTAAATAGGTTATAGGGTGTATTAGTAGTACTAATATGCCAGCAATTATGTTTTAGTCTCATATAATAGTTTGTGAGACTTTTGAGACTAAATAGCCCTCTACCGCGCACAGTCTCTTGATGGGGTGCATGAAAGGAGCCTCCCCGAGTGACGTATACAACGATTCCCTACGTCCGGCGCACCCTGGGCAATTCGCGAGTTCTCCAAAGCGAATCGGCTAATCCTTTCACCACGATGGCAAGTCAAAATGAAATTTGACTCATCCATCGACACGACCAAGAAGAAGTCTCGATATGTCCTGCTACTGATAATTTCGAATAAAACATTTGTGCACAGAAGCGCATTGAGTCTAAGAATTTAATAGATTACACGAAGCAATGATTTTTGGGTACGTTAAGTCTATAAGATATCTTATAGTCATTAATCTCATATTTGCACTCTACAAAAAATACCACCTATGTGTTGGGTTTCCACGAACACAAAGTGCCGGTAACTTATTCCATTGAAACATTACATAACAATGCACAATAAACCTAGGACACCTCACCTCTTACGCATGGAATAAATATGAATGATTGTATTGAATTCAATGAGTAATAATGTACTGACACATCAACCTATACATTTCCCATGTAATGCGAGATCAGCTTATACTGGCAATGTATAGGTTGATTTGTAGCTGTATGTACTAGGTATGCTATAGGCAGCAATATTGGTCACGTGGCGGCAATTATATGAGGAATGCTGATTCATGGACTGATACAAAGTCGTGATTATTGTTTAACAATGACATTGTTTTATAAAATAATTCTGAAAATTTGAATGCGTGAGTTATTAAATTATGTGATATATCTAATTTAATGTTATTTAAAACAAACAGATAAACATTATTCCTAAAAATAACTAGGTATAATAATAATGACTGAGCTAATAGTAACAAATTATGGAACTATATTGAAAAATGCTCTGGAATCAAGCTAGATTCAAAAGGGATAGATTTAATAGAAAATTTGCAAATTCTATAAAAAAGTCAAAACTTATAGAACGTTACAGTTATACTTACTTCTCGTGGGCTTCTTTATAATTTAGTTCGTGTAACAAAGCTGCGCAGACAAAATTTTATAAAAGTATCCTTAGTTTGTTACGTTTGTTCCCAGCATTTACACTATGCAAGTTTCGCAAGGCAATCATTCTAATTAATGCTTGCTTTATTTATCGCTATTAAAATTAGCCTTTTAAAAATCAATTCTACCTGCCCTTTTCCCATTTCAATCGGGGTCAGCGAAAAACGTCTATTCCCTCCATTCTCTCTGGCCGTGCCGCTTCCCTTGTTTTTCCCATCTTCTTTCTCGCAATCCATCCTTCTTTCCATCGGTCTACCTCTTCCTGTCCATCCATTGACATATTTGCTGAAAGCGCATTGGAAAAATTGCATTGTGTAAATGGGTCTTTAGAATTTTTCTTGCAAGGCCAGGCTATATCTTTCTCTAACTGTATTCCTGTCCAAACCATCAATAATATAAAAAGTTACACATAACTTGTTATCAATATTATTCTTACTCTATATAGTACGTAGTTCAAACTGCTTAACCCCATTTCTCAACGTAGAACGATACTCTGGAATAATGCATCACTTGTGTATTGCATTCTGACATTTCGCTTAGTTCATCTGCAATTGACCTGCACATGATGAATTGTTGACTATTCTATAGCAAATGTAGACAAGTCAAAGTATTCATCGAGAAAATTGAAAAACGACTAAATATATAAATGACAATTATTGAATTAAGAAAATCAAACACAACTGTCATTTAAAGCTTGATTAATCATAAAGTTAAGATAAACCTTCCTAGCTTCGTCGATGGTAAAATAGGTTGTTAATGATAAAACAGAATACATTCCACAAAAATATACAAAATAATACGTTTAATATCACATTTACAAAGAAATAATTAAAGCAAACACGAAAACTCCTCAAAAACCTAATTGTGCTATTTGTACCACTTGTAAAACAAATTGCACTTTGAAAGGAAGGTGTTTTACACACTTATTCTTAGAAAACATTACGCAAACAGTTCTGTAATGCGCGATATGTTTCCAGTTATTTGTCACTAATATCCAAAGCGATTTGTACATTTTCCACTTCAAAAGTTCGAGGAAAATCGACTCGGGTGAATACCATGCATTTACTACTGTAGTTAACGTTAACAACACAATGCATTGTGTTTTTATCACACTTATCGACACTTGTAATGTTACTTTAGTATTGTTTACTTTGAATAATGTCAAGCCTTGTTGTTTATTGTGACAAATCTAACCTATTCGTCAGATTGTGAAATCCACTTCTTTCCTTGTTGTTTCATATAAATATATTTGCCACTACCGGGGCAGGATTTTATAAACAAATGTGGCATGTGACTTAAAGAATGATCAGTTTTAATGTCGATGGAATGACAGGGAGAGACAGGCCGAAGAACAGGTGGATGGATTGCGTAAAAGAAGATATGTAAGAGGAGTGTGTAAAATCGAGACGGCCGACAGAGGAAAATGGAGGAAAAAGACGTTTTGTGCCGATCACAAATAAAATGAGATAAGGGCAGGAAGACGCAGAAGAAGATAAGCTGTGACACATCCTCTTACTGTAAAAGAATACATAGATAAATACATTCTCCTTTTCGCTAGCGTTAACTTGAATCACTCATAGTACTAGCCCTGAAGTGTGTATAGACGTTTGTTTGCCTACTTTGCATATAAATTGTTTCGGACGTCATGAATTCTGATACGAACAAATTACCGTCACACAAACTTTTGTTAGACTACCCTCTTACTGAACATTTAATTGGTTTTTTAATCAGTTATAATGAGTACTCGTATTCCGACAATCAATAAACATGCAACAAAGATAAATACTTCGGTAAAGTAAATTTTCATGACAATGCGAAAATCTTTAATGCATAGAAAGTTGTTTAGTTATTCTTGCTCTACAATTCTTCTTATAGAATAAAAAGTAACAATGACAAACAAAAGCTGCTCTGAATTTCACGAGCTCAAGACGCTAATGGGCATACCACATTAGAGACATACTTCGTAAAAACAAAGAGAGAAACAAAAACTCCAACTGCCTCAACCCAGCAAAAAATACACACACTCGTATATTTTTTCCGTTTACCTTCAAACTAGCCAAATCTGCACCCACTCCCGGCCTAATGCATTATGTCCTTTGAGGGAAAGGTTTACGGTTGCTGTACATATCCCACTTCTGATGTTAAGTATGAAAGCGCTATACAGTTAACATACAACCTTTTAGGGTGAGCGGTGTTGAAAAGGTTTCCGTCAAACATCGTTTCCTCGCGACCCTTCGCAAACTTTCAATAAATATCACGTTCCTATGCATACTCCGTCACGCCATAGATTTGCTCTCTGTTTTCATTTACTTAGGTCCTATTTGAATATTTACGACTGAACTGTAAATGGGCGAACGTGAACGTTTCGGAAATTGGATTATGTAAAGATTTGAATTGTGGCGACGGTTTTTGTGGGAGGGAATTATCTTCTCATGTTTACGGGAATGTACGTTTTGAATTTACTTTTTACGGATTGTATTTTAACACTTATTTTTATTGCCAACGGAATTACGGATCTTTAACAGCATTTGTGGTAACGGAAAGCTGTAAAAAGGTTTTGTAACGCCCGGCATAAAAGTAAGCTTGTCTAAGCTACATAAAAAACTTCCAGGTACAGTATAAATATCAGCAAATTGTACAGTCCCATAATACTTTAAAATGCTTTATCACTAAGACACAGTCTGACAAAATTTGGAATCATAAAATATTATAATATTTTAATACAAGGGTACGTAATACCCTTCGTTCCGTATTCACGCAACAGGAAGGAATATTATCTCGCATCATTGTACTCCAATTCAGAGGTCACGGCCGGTCAACAGCCCAAACGTATGTAATAGGTACTCACTACACATCAAGCTATACATTTCCAGGATAAGCTGGTCTTGAATTGTATAAGCTGTCCGTGCAATGCGAGACCAGCTAATACTGGAAATATCTTGATGTGCACATCGGGCGATAAATTGTTTCTCATACGTCAAGACCTTTACTTATACATAAGTGATACGGGCTGATAGAAAAGCGGAGTCATTCTGAGTAAAATATGGTAAAACAACGGTGGATTTAACACCTGGCTTTTGAAACCAAGAGAGGTAGGGTGAAGTATTTCACACCTACATTACGTTTTGACAAAGGTTAATTGCTGTAATAAAATAATAATGTATGACAATGAGATAGTACCGTCGTCGTCGACAAAGTCCATTGATTATAAAGTCATAATAATCACGGTCTTTACTAGCTAGATTGTCCAAGTCGTCAATTTATCTATCTAGATTTTTTCTATTAAAGAGCACTGTTCGCCAACCACTGAATAGGTATCAATTTAAGTACACAACACTCACATACAATCAAACTCATTATTCGGCATCAACTGTACTCATTTTCGTAGTAGAAATGTAGGTGCCATTTCACACTAAACTAATGAGAAAAAGCTTCCATCCGAATGACCTACAATACGTCTTCGGTATGCAATAATAAGTGTAAATTACCGACACAATAAACAATATAAGTGTGCCAAATATTCGTGCACTTTCCACCACAATACACCATAAACATTTATTGCAATCCAACATGGCTACCTTTGAAACGTGTTTGTGAACGCCCGCGGCTCGTCTTAAAGTTTATGGGAAATTATAAAAGCGTGGTAGAAGGGTTTGTTTGCTTCGAAATCAGTTTGTTTTTCGATATATAAATAAATCGTATTTTATGTAGATTATTTTAATCGTCAAAAAGTACGATTCAACAGAATTATAACATGTCATGATGAATGTTAAAAATTATAAGTCGGGCGATAAAAACAACGATATATGTTCCATTTTATAAACCTATCACGCTAACGAAGCTGTGGATGAAAGCTGGTGGTTGATTAGGTGAAATAACACAGCAGTAGATATATATCATAATTCATAATGGTTTCGTGTACACAAGACGACCATCTCATCCATATATATAATACTGTAACTAAATATCTCGATGAGTAGCCGTGTGTACTATTGCCTCACCTGCATGACTTGATACTGAAGTAATTCTAATTATACGCTCTAAAAAACTCAAAAGAAACTGTAAACACAACACCTTATCAAAGCAACAGTTGATTGTTTAAGAAACAATAGCATTTAGCTGTTAGCTGATGAGAATAGAAACTGTACAGTGAGGAAAACAATTACCGTAATTATCTACTGATATTATAAAGCCGAAGAGTTTGTATGTTTGAACAGGCTAATCTCTGAAACTACAAGTCGGATTTGAATCATTCTTTATTTATTTGGTAGTCGCATTATATTATAAGGTTTCAAGGTATTTAACATTGCACATCAACGAACAAGAGCGGAGCAGAAACCTTATCACGGATGTGTGATTAGTTATATAGCTATATTAACAATAACAGTTTTCACACGATATGTAATTCGCTAATGGTTTCGACGACACCACTTTATATACCTAGGTATAACGATTTCAAATTTAATATGAATTCAGAAAATAAGGAAGCAAGATAATGAAACGATTTTGTATATCCAAATGTAAATAATGCGTTATATTATAGGCTAGAGAGCCAGGTGAACTAAAAGTGTAAGTTATGACATTTTACCGTACAAAAAAGACAATACAGTTGTGAATTACGACAAAATTAGCCACGGCACGTGTTGTGGATTGGGTTAAGACAAAGAAACCTGGAATAAAGAGAATACATTATATTAGGAAAATAAACTTAGAAACTAAATTATCAAAAACGTGAAAGCAAATTCTTATAAAAAAATGTACAAATAATATACAAAGAGGTCCGATTGGGCACAGCACGTGTGGCACATTTAGTGGCAATTAGACATATAGCAGACGGTCCCAGGCTTAAAAGGACAACCAATAATACAAGTAACTAATAGTCTAAAACACATCAAAGATATAGGAACGAAGCTTATTATTTCTACAAAGTACTGATGAGAGCTTCCTGGAATATTGCGTTCCAGAAATTATCATTTCCGTTAGAGACCATAGATCCTGCCATTAAAGGGTTCAGAACATTGTATATAGGACGAACATAGCGATCGGATTTGTAGTAATTCACACAATAGTAAGTAGAGACGACAAACCATGAATGTCATCTAAATAAATACATGCCAACGAAGAACTATGATGATAGTCTTAGAAAATAATATCAGGGATTAAATCTTACCACCAAATAGGAATCAGTAGTGTATAACACCGTTATTTGACGGTAGGATATAAGTGATGCGTTCTCTCTCGACCTCGATAACAAAAGCTCTTCCACCTAAAATGCTAAAGAAATAGACCGAAAAGTCTGACTAAACGTGTCGTTTTTCTTCTACGTCCGATAATCGAGCCTAAATTGATATTTCATTTGATATAAAATGTTGGGTTGGTGCTGAAAAACGCTCAAAATTTAAATTTTTATCCATTTCCAATAGAGGCCTTTGTGGAGGAACCAATTATTTTTTTGCATGGCCGGTTCTCCATTACAGTCGAATTACTCTCTAGGTTGTTTGTTTTCAGGCCAAAGATATTATTGGCCCTTTATGCCGTGCGCTTTTTGCGGGATCGGTCAAATTTCCAATGAATTTTATATAGAATTTTATTGGACTTTTTAGAAGTAAGTAGACCGTGTCTGGAGTAATTACCGGACGCTTTGTAGCTGAAAAATGGTGCGAAATTAAATATTTTCAGTGTTTTAAAATTGCCCGGGGCGTTAGTTTTGTATACATTTTGGATATCATCTATTCGGTTAATTATAACCCGTTTTATCTAACATTTTTGATGTTTCACTATTTTATGTTAGCAAAATGAAAGATGGAATCTTATTTATGATCGCGTCGTTAAAGTCGTCAAATCGGCGAATTAAATAGGCATATCAATATTTTAATATCTACTTGTATAATAAGTGAATATACCGTATATTTTTTTTACTTTTCTCAACGTTTTATTCAGTAAGTTGAACGGACAACATCCTCTAATTTATTTTCGACGACTTTACTAGCACCAAAAATTAGCATCTGCTATTTACCCTTACCATCTGCCTGCAAACAAAAACACCATGACTTCATCGCACGCAAATAATACATAGCTAAATCTATACGATATATATACTCGGTTGATTGCCGACAAAAAACCACTTGTGATAAATTATCTATAGGAGAATGACACCGTCAGAAATGTGATTTGGAGGGGTGTTGCAACAATCATGGTTCGTTAAACCGCGACTAAAACCAACTTGAGCGCTTGAATGACATATTTTGGAACCCCATAGATTTCCAAACTAGCTATTTGTGCTTTGTGTTACCCCTAATTTTGTACTGTATTTTTTTAGGGCTGTCGATTTGATGGCTTTGAGGTTTTGCGATGTGTGAGATCAAATTATGGAGTTACCACGCGAATGGGTGAGTTTTAGCCATGTTTTATCTACAAATTAGACTTTTAATAAAATAGAATTTATATTTAAAGACAACTAATAGGATAAATAAGATACAACTAATTATTACTGGTTTATTTCTTGAATTGGAAGAGCTACATAGACAGGGAAAATACTATTAAGATTGACGATCGATTTTAGGAATATATCCGAAGTCAACTATAATTCATAATTAGCCTATACCTACTATTCAATGTAATATTTACTAACCTTATAAATACGGATATATAACCGCTAAAAAAAAAACATACTTCACAAAAACCGGTTCCTTCATAGCCGACAATTACCTAACACAACTTTGTACCAACCCTAACTTGACGAATAAAAATGCAAATCGCTCCAGGCAAACGGAAGAGTGGCCCTGAATGGTGCGTAAATTCGGAACAGGTGCTGCTAGGGTTGAACCGGTTTAGAGACGATAAAACACGATGGGAGATGAAATGAATTTTTATTATTGTACTTAATGAATAATACAGTAATAGGATTAGTTAAAACTATTTGTGTCGTGCGTGTGTGAGTGGGTGAAATAGTGTTACTTGATATTTTATTTTTTACTAGCGACCCGCCCCGGCTTCGCACGGGTACAATGCTGATACTAAATACACTACAGAAAAACTGTGAACGTTGTATATAAAAACACAGCGGCCCGCTCCGGATTCGCACGGGTATATTATAATATATAGCCTATGTCACTCACTGAAAAAATGATTAAAATCGATCAAGTAGTTTGATTTATTCATTACTGCCCGTGGCCCGCACGCGTTAAATTTGGAGTAAAACAATTCCCCCTTTCTATGCATGTATTATACATAAAAACCTTCCTCTTGAATCACTCTATCTATTGGAAAAAACCGCATCAAAATCCGTTGCGTAGTTTTAAAGATTTAAGCGCACATAGGGACAGAAAAGGCGACTTTGTTTTATACTATGTAGTGATTTTATTTGATTTATTAGGGATAAACAAACAGTAACAACATTAAGAGTGAATTCAAAAATTTTACAAATTAAACAGTGATTAAATGTGCACTCACAACGTTATCCACAAAATATAAGTAAAAAAATTGGTGATATTTTTTCAACTTAAAATTAAATAATATGAAGAAAAGAAATGCAAACAATAGGCAAAGAATGCGAACACCTCCAGTTATTCCTTAATTTGCTTGATATTTTGTATTAATGTAGTTCTAAATACGTTAGCGCGCATGGCAAATATATCTAAATCTGTAAAATTATCGTTATAATTTTGACACAAGCGTCGCAAGGGTGCTCGAACTCCGGCATTAGTTCTGCAGGGTGGTACAGCAAACAATGGACGTGTGCGCACTTGTCGCCTTATAACAGTTCTAGGAACAATGTAGCTTAAACTACTAGTTAACTTAGTGCAGTTATACCTATTACCACACATATCATAAAGAAGCATCATTTCTAGGAACAAACGTCTTAAAATAGGCAGATTTTTATATAAAAATCTTCCGAGCCTTTTCCCGAGGAGCTCGTGGCTAAGTCTAAGCTGCGCGAACCGATCGATTTTGCAGGTTAAGCAATGCTTACCGCTGTCGGCCGTGGATGGGGACCATCTTTAACATAATGAGTTTTCCTCCGTGCCTCGTCGTTAAGGCGTCGATATTTTTTAGATTAAGAAAATAATAGTAACAGCATATTAGTTGATATTCTCTCACCAAAATAATAATGTCTAAATCCTTAAAAAATCGTGCAACCACCTAGATAACTTAAAAAAAAAAAATCTAACTCTAAACGAATAAAGATTAATGCAAGAGAAATGTCACTCATTAGACAAGAAAAAGGCGCATCTGAAAAACGATTCCAATTAATTTCACGTAAATGGCCGGAGATTACCGAAGACTGCCGAAGCGCCTAATCCGATGGTGCTAACAACAAATTGCCGATCGCTGTGATCACTGCTTAACACCATAAAAAGCTCGTTCAAACTCCGTTACTTGATTTTGTTTGTTTTGGTTTAAACATGGTTTTAAGTTGGTATTTTGTTGCTATTTTTAGCTATATGAAGACGAGCGACGTTTATCGGCTCTTACTTGAAGATAAGCTTAGTTATTTTTATAGTTTGTGGTCATTAGTACGGCTATCCTCATTAGAACTAGTAATTATGTACATGTTCCAAAAATAGAAATCGATCCTCTTTGTATGGACGGAAGTTCTGTTAAACAATCTAGGTAACTTTGTAAGAGTGAAATGAATGTTCGTGAACACAATAGCGATATAGGAATTATGCCTAGTAAATAAAAACTACTTTTTGGGTGCCTAGGTGGTCTAGTGGTTGGCGTATGCGCTTCCAACCGCGAGGTCTCGGGTTCGATTCCCGGGTCGAACAAAGTGTTATTTGTGAATCAGTCGGGAGTTCACAATAGCAGCACGGAGTGCCCGGTGGATGGCGATAGGCTCACTTCCTATCCCATGGGACCTAAACATAACAGGTGAAATGTGGGTGTTGTATACCTCTGCCACACCTTTCTGGGTAATATTGGCGAGATGTTATATTAAGTTATGTTTTCACATAGGGTTTGAAAGTTAGGTCATTTAAATTTTTTGAAGCGTGCTTTTGCAGTAAGCACCAGCGTCATTTAAGTGCTAATAGATTATTTTTATAGCATTTAGCTATGCTTAGCAGATTATACTAAGAAACAGTTGAAAAAGATATGGGACCGGCAGGATTTGATCATCGAGCTACGGTCGCCTCTTACCAGAACCCTAAATTTCTCAACTGTTCGTTCATCCATTTGTTCCGTTAATCATTGTGATAGGAACAAATGGATGAACGTGACGTCACGAAATGACGTATCATAGGTCGCAGGTTCAAATCCTGCCGGTCCCATATCTTTTTCAACTGTTTCTTAGTATGTCATTTAAGTGCCCAACCGTCAGTAACCTTTTTCATACTGTCACTGGTGCAACTTGCAGGCTTCCTCTAATATATCCATTCCTAATTTCACCACGACCTACTCACATACGTTATCGTTAGTCAATTTACCAAGATATATCGCGGCCATAATGTTCAATGATAATAACATCATATAATATACATATGTAATGACAGGATTATTACAATCTGCGCTAGTTAGGGACTATTAATCATGTTCCTGAGTCAATAACAAGGTTCGTGTCAATCGAGTTATGTTGTGTGTAAGTCAATTGATATATTCCATATCATAACATCACGCCTATATTACCCAGAAGGGTGTGGCAGAGGTGTACAACACCCACATTTCACCTGTTATATTTAGATCCAATGGGATAGGGGGTGAAAAAGTCAAATAAAAGGTAGCTAAGGTCTTTCCCGTGTGTCCAAGCTTAAGTACTTACTCTCCTCCATACAAAATTTCGTACAAAAGCGATTCAGAAGATTAGCCGTAAAAGCGTTATATACAGACAGACAGCTAAAACTGAACACTTATTTATGACCAATAATCTTCTTCTTCTTCGTCGTGTCGATGGCTGAGTTAAATTTTATTTTGACTTGCCATCGTGGTGAAAGGATTAGCCAATTCGCTTTGAAGAACTCGCAAATTGCCCAGGATGCGCTGGACATAGGAAATCGTTGTGTGCGTCACTCGGGAAGGCTCCTTTCATGCACCCCAATAATACCAATAATAATATAATAATATCTCTCATAGAAGAAAATGGAAACCTCAAAATATTTCATCTTATTCACGGGATTGCTCAAATCCCTCTTTGTTAATATCCTGTATATAAATATTCAAACAAATTATGAAATATTTATAACTCTTAGTATTTCACAACACTAGAGAGTTCTCAGCGAGAGAATAATTTGAATATCTTTAAATTGAAGACTTCAAACAATGAATCATAAGATTTCGTTTTAAAATTAAGTGACCGAGAAAAGGTTTTGATCTTTGAGATAAAATGCTTAACTTATTATGTTTCATGTAAATAAAGATAGCGTCAGCACAATCACTGTTACATATTTGGAACAGAAAAAGAAAACTGTCAACTGGAAGGAATTTTCGTTGCTCGTGACGTCATGATCTTTAAGTTAAGTATTATTGTTAACTTCTTCTTCTTACGTGTCAATGGCATTATGTTTTCTCATTTTTTATTTAAATTGTTTTTGCCAAGTGGGTAGCAACTTCTACTCCCTTGCTTAATTTTATTATTGTTAACTATATTAGTATTAGTGTTAAAGTAAAGCCTATTTACACAATGAAA
Source organism: Hypena proboscidalis (assembly GCA_905147285.1). Taxonomy (NCBI): domain Eukaryota; kingdom Metazoa; phylum Arthropoda; class Insecta; order Lepidoptera; family Erebidae; genus Hypena; species Hypena proboscidalis. The sequence continues at coordinate 9,721,012 of LR990147.1, forward strand.
CTTTTGCAAGCCATTTAGAATACCTGCTTTGTTTATTGCGATTAAAAAGACACAGATGGCAAGAGATTTCTCTTGCAATGCAATACTTGCTTCGATTAAATAGGCCTTTTCTGTCTGTCATGCTTTTACAGCTAAACCACAAAACTAATCTGAATGAAAATTGATATAGAGATTGAAGACCATGATAAGGACGTAGTCTTCTTTTATTGGCCAACCACAAAGTCAAGCTTGCGGGCAGATGCTATTAAGGAATAAAGCAAAACTTGGCTGTTAATAGGAAGGTAAAGATAAATAGCCAATCTAAAACAAACTCGCTAACAGTCCAAACACAAACCAGATCAAACTATAAACTTAATATTCGCTCATCATAACTCATATGCAACTCCACTAACTTTTTTGCTGACGCTCCTATTAAATATTGCTGCACCACAAAGTTACCAAGTAAATGTTACCATTCAAAGACTCAAGTGTGAAGTTTAGACGAGGGTAGTCACAAAATGGTAATTACCAAAACTTGGGTATTTACCATATTGAGAACAATTATTTGATTGGAGTTTGGTAAGTAGGCTCGGGTATTAAGGAGTTATGTACTTTTGATAATTGACTTCGTTGAAGTTTAACCGTTTTGTGGCTTCGACAAGAGTTTAAGAAAGAGGTGTTACGTCCTGTAATTACTAAATAAGGCAATTAAGAGAGTTTTCTGTGGACTTTAATGATGCTTTAACACGTATACAAGAAACAGAAACAAATTTTGTAAATGTGGGGCGTTCTAATTTTGCAGCAATTTCTAAATTCGCACTAGAATCAGAATCGGGCGTAATTAGTCATGGTTGACTATAATATAACTACGCCACAGTAGCATCTCCATGTCAAGACAGGCCGACCTTGCTACGGAGGCATACAAGATATATAAGGACCTATCTTGTTCCATCAGAGGCCAACAACTTAGTAATTTCTGACCAATTCTACAAACGACATATAATAATAAAAATAATAATAAAAACGTTTATTTTTCTCTTCACAATAGGTTGTGCTTAATAGTTAATTAGTAGAAGTAGGTAGACAAAGTCTTAATTTCACCTATGTGAGAGACTGGTGCCTGACATATCAAGACTAACTTAATTTCAAGTTACATTGTTTGCCCATCAGTAATTCGTCATAAAAACCATCTGCCATACCAACAAAGCTTCATATCCGTCATCAACGTGCCGTATCTTCACTACACATGAGTCAGGCACAGATGCAAGTCTGAACCATCTAGTCACGGACTGAATTAACATAACAGAATTTAATCCACCTTGTTTGAAGTAGAAACGTTATAATTCCTCGGCTTATTAAATTCGTGTGTATACGGTTATACATCTAGCTACACATGTCCAGTGTAAACTGGTCTCGAATGTAAGGAAATCCCATACAATGCGAGATCATCTTATATTGGAAATGTATAGCTTTATATGTAGTCGTGTGTACTCATTACGCAGTAGGGATGCATATACCCTTTCTTTGTTGAAGTGATTATATAAGCTAGGGATAAAACGCGGTCTTTGAGGATATGCCTGACTAAATTTTCAAGTGGGAATACTAAATTTGATTTTATTCATATGAGGTACTCGAGAACTGTTTTTGTACGACTCGGGTATTTTTTTGTAAATTTGGTTGGTAAAATAACAACGAATCAGTATTAGGGTTTAAAATACGTAACTTTAAAAATAAATTCAAGGTTTTAAATTTAAAATATACCTACACAAACGAAAAAGAAACTGAGTCAAAAGATCTTAACAAATATCTCAATTATATAGATTACAATAAAAGCTGCCTAACTACTTCACAAGATCTAAGTAAAAGCATGAAAAGGTGTTTGATTTCATATTAGATTGCTTAAAGTAAATATTCTGAAAGAAATTGAAAATAAAGTAAATTTAATCTTCAATATTTTATTCTTCTTTCACTGCCTATTGAATATAAGAAATATGAAGATACTAAAATAAATAAGCTAAAATAAATTTAGCATAGAAACGAGTCTGAATTCTAGTTATTTTCCCACAGCATCGATTTCATTCACACGTTAGTAATAATAGGCTTTTGAAGATGTATAAATAAAAACATTGGATTTATTTATACATCTTCAAACTATCACTACCGATTTATAGGTCAGTTTTGTAACTATTCAAATCTGTCGAATATTTGGGAATTGCCGTCAGGCTCACCCTGTACCACATGGGTTCGATGGGACTAAACATAACAAGTGAAGTGTGGGTTGTTATTACACCTTTCCTCCTCCTCGCGTCGTGTTCCTCATTGCTGAGGGTCGCATAGTCGCTGTGGAATCTCGTGGATTTTTTTTTAAGTGTTCCGCCATATGTCTCTGTTCTTGACATCACGTAGTGCGACATGCAGCTGGGTGACCAGAGTGGAACTGACCTGGCCTGTATATCTTGTACGCTCTTAAGGTCTTTTGCCATCAACCTTGCCAGTAATTATGAGTTGTTCAATGTTGTGGCCTCCTTTCCTGGCTATTTGACTGAAGAAACCCAGTACTCTGCGCAGGCAGATGGTCGATAGTCTGATCTTGATATTTAGTTCGCGCAAGATGAATATTTGTAATATTTTAAAGCAAATTTTAGCTTTGCTATGCATTTTTGTATTTTATATAATATTAAAGTTGAAAAATTAAGAATCCAGCAGTACTCGAACCTGCACCCCCTGGGTATACGCCCCAAGTGCTTTGCCAATTCAGCTATGGATTCGTATGCTGCTAGACTCGAAATTTCTCAACTCTTTATGCCAGCGTCATAGGTATATATATATACCTTAGCTAGACGAACCATTACTTGGTTTAAGCGCCACCTATGCGATGAATGATTAGTCACTTAGTCACATACAGTAAGTTTGAATTAAGATCAACACAAGTGCAGGTTCGAGTCCTGCTGGATTCTTAATTTTTCAACTTTAATATTATATAAATTACAAGATGAATATATTTAAGCGAAAGCAGTTCATGGAATTTGTAACATTTTTTTCCAGCACCACATTTCAAAGGCATCAAGGCGGTTACGGTCAGTCTTTTTACACCTTTACGGTATAAGAGGGTATGTTTTTTGAGTAATATGACCATTCATGTATAACGTATCCTATTTCTACATTGTCTTAATAATTTGGTTCGTAATTTGTATAAATCCTGCGACATAAGTCGTAACGCCAGATAAAATGTAGGTTCTATACAAGACTGTACATTGATAGCCTGGCACGATGCCAGATGCTATTTACTGTCAAGAAAAATGTTAATGATTCTCCACCCCAATGTCACTGTGGTAACTTCAAGTTGGTTTAATCAAAAGTATGTTATACGATTATACATAGCGAAAATGTCAATAAATTAATTAATTTTTACGGTCAAGAAAAACGAAGACTTTGTATTCCGTCTTTACAAGTTGTTATAGGAACCCTTCAAACTTTAAACGCTTGGTCCATGTAAGTCAACATAATTATTTATTTATAAGTTAAACTAGAACAAATTTTTGCTTAGTCGAAGAAGCCTATGTCTTGATAGTATAATAAATACATGGAGAAACCTAATCAAGTGTCCAAAGTCGACAGTCAAAGAACAAAATTGTAATACTGTAGAAAGATATAACTCTTATGACCTACAAATCCATATCAACATTTGCTTTCAGCAATTACAGCATTAATTATGGTTACGCACTTAATCAGTAATGATATTGGCACATAATTGAACAGAACAATAAGGAAAGCGCAGTGCAGACTGTCTGGCGCGATATCACACGGACGCAGCCAGTGTGCTCCACGGCTAAGTCTCATTAGGGTTGCTATACGTATATTTAGACAGTTTATTTTGTGACACTACTGCAAGTTAATTAGTATGAAAATAAATTGCTTTAATAAAGCGTTTTAAATTATATTAAAATATTATTTACATAGGTTACAAATAGACTATAATAATAATGACGCAAATAACCATCGAATAACGGGCCTACCGTGACGCCGACGACCATCCTTGGATACCCAAGGATGGTCGTCGGCGTCACGGTAGGCCCAAAAAGCACTGGAGGGATGATTTGGACTCGTTTCAGAGAGATTGGACAGACAGAGCCCAAAACATAAAATTGTGGTCGTGTATACGTGTGACCTTTGCTTAGCAGTGGGACATCATGAGTAAGAAAGAAATAAAAAAGAAGGTACTTACTGTAAGTTTCAACAGTTCCTGATAAAATCCCTGATAACCTATTTGGATTTGTCTGACAGTCAGATAAGAAGTCACATTCGTATTTTTGAGTGCAGTGCAGTTTGTTTGCATACCTAATTAGGTATGCAGACAAAGTGCATACCTAGTTAGGTACACGACGAAGAAGAAGAAGATCATAACCAACTGGTTATGATCTTCTCGTGTCGATGGCTGAGTCAAATTTTATTTTGACTTGCCATCGTGGTAAAAGGATTAGCCAATTCGCTTTGGAGAATGCGAATTGCCCAGGGAATTAATTAACTCATTATTGTTATGATAATTATAACTTATCTATTAGATTCGGCGATATGAAGACTGAAGTAATAACTCATAACGTGTCATAAGATAAGATACGGGTGTGGATATTGTAAGGTCACGGGGTCGTAAAACTGATACGTCAAAACGATAATTCTAAAACAAGACCAGTATTTTTTATAAAAGAATATGTTACTTAACTTCCTAAACTTAAATAATGACTTACATAATCCGCATATGACTCAATTACACTATGCAAACATATTACCTACCAAGAAAAACATTCATCGGCGTGAATAATAAAATTAAAGTATATACAAACTAATAGTCATCTAAATTATTTTTATATTATCATAAAAATATTAAAACAAATATTTTTACATTAAATATTTAATTACTTTTGCAAATATAAGTAAAAATTAACGGCCATTGGACATCAAACCATTTGAATTATATTCTAATCTTTAATTATTATTTTTTTACATTAAACATAAATTAAAGATAAGTGGAAAAAGGAGGGGAAGCCTTTGCCCTGCAGTAAGACACTATAGGCTCGCAATAATAATAATAATAACATTAAACACATGCCCACAAAGACTTGATCATATTAGTCGTCCATTTTTGTTATACCTACAACTCTCACAGCGAACGAACGTGTAATCCACCTGATAGTAAGTGGAGTACAGCCCATGGACATCAACAATCCACAAAAGCAGATTATAGATGCGTCGCTGCAGCTGAGGACTACGGTGTTATGCCTCATGTGCCAGTAATTTTAGGGCCTGATCTCACCACCAAACCGGAACACAGTAATAGAAGCACTACTATTTGGCGGCAGATTAAAGGTGGTGCTGCCGCCATCGAGCTCATTCAAAGAGCTCTACCACCAGTAAATTATAATATAACTATTCAAATATATAAGTTACTAGTCGTGCCAGTTTTCAACAAATCAATTGGAATAGAGTAGACGTAAGTTGGCAGGCCTCACAGCTTGCAATTGCAAAAAATAATAAATCTGTCAGACTTGAAAATTCAATAAGCATTTTAGAAAACAACGGGGAACTGTGCCAAGTTTTAAGAGTTCAGATAGAAGGATTTGCACAATGACATACTTTAAAATTTTCAATATGTTCTCTGAAGTTGCTATAAAAATATACCTGATAGAGTCCGTTTTCAATAATAAATAAATATTTCACAACTCACACACAACGCCATCCAGTCCCAAACTAAGCAGAGCTTGTACTATGGGTACTAGAATAACTGATACTAATACATATATACTTTTCTTTTGTAAATCACTCACCCAGACTAAGACAAACCCCCATGTTCATGCACACAAAGATTTGTCTTAATTGGGAATCGAACCCACGACCTCAGCGTCGCAGGCAGGTAGGTACACTACCCACTCCGCCATCCGTCGTCGTCATAAATTAAGCGATGACTTTTTTTTGTGACTGTAACTTAATGCAATTTAATTCACACGTTGGTTTTTTACTATAGTAATTAAATACTTTATAAAATAAGTACTTTATTTTTACTACATATACCTATCTAGAAAATTAAAAGTTTTTTAAGTTAATAAGAAATTCAAAGGTTTTCACATCAGGTCTATATTACCCAGAAGGGTGTGGCAGAGATGTACAACACCCACATTTCACCTGTTATGTTTAGGTCCCATGGGATAGAGGGTGGGTCTATCGCCATCCACCGGGCATATTTGCAACTACGTGCTGCTATTCTCTTCTTCTTCGTCGTGTCGATGGCTGAGTCAAATTTTATTTTGACTTGCCATCGTGGTGAAAGGATTAGCCAATTCGCTTTGGAGAACTCACGAATTGCCCAGGGTGCGCCGGACGTAGGGAATCGTTGTGTACGTCACTCGGGGCTCCTTTTATGCACCTCTGCTATTGTAAAGTTCCTGGCAGAAAGTTCACAAATAACACTGCCCGACCCGAGAATAAAACCAAAGACCATCGAGGCAGTACCGTTTATTTTAATTAAATATACCTACACCTTCGCATTGCTTAACACATCTAAATAGAGCCCGTTAATCACAACAGTTTGGCAGCCCTAATCCAAGGTTTACGTTACACTGGGCTTAATTAGCACGAACAAACGCGTTGTTTGTTCGGAGTGTCGCGTTAACGCGGCGATCATCTGTAAACTGGCCTATTACAAGCTGTGGTGGGTGCGAATAGCAACAGTATTGAACTGGCCCTGGTTTGGAAAGTGAGTAGGTTTACAATCAGACCCGATTTGCGAGTGGTAACAAATTTGGACGTAAAGAGCGAGAGGATTTGATTCGGCATTTTTATATTAATTTTTTTATTATAAAGAATACTCAAATTATGAAATACGGGTGTTACTCACGTAATGTTGGTCTATTTAGTCGACCGCGGTTTCACTTATACTTTTAGGCATTTTCAGGAGAGTGCGACACGTCGCGTCTGAGTCGCCCGACTGGCATTAGAATTATTTCATAATTTAAATAATGTTACGAAATCACGTCAGTTTTCATAAAAGATTATAAAGATTTCTTAATTTGAGAGATACTTTGAACAGTTTAAAAGTTTTAAATTCGCTTATGAAAATAGGCTATCTCGAAATAATTGGTCCAAATTCAATCTGTCTTCCACAAATTAAAGGCGTTATTCTGAACTGTTTTAAAAGGTTAGCCACGGTATTTCTGAGTTCCGTTTTAAATTCTATGACTAACACAAAGGCTTTGCATCCGTTGTTTTAAAAAAGAACTGCAACCGCTCGCAAAACCAGATTCCAGTGGGACTCAAACCTTATGACTAACGTGGAAGGTATTCTTGAGAAAAAGCTTGCACGAGAGTTTATTTGCGATCCTTGGTGAGAATAAGTCTGCACAGCCGCAGCCGCCATGACAGTTCTTGTGAGGTTAAAATGAGTATGTTTGTTATTTCGATCAGGTTTATTTAATTTTGCTTATTTTTCGTTTATCGCAGGTCATATGGGTCGGGCATACTGGAGTCAAAGCTTGAGCGTACCGCTAAATACCTACAAAGTGAGAACAATCGTTAATTTTGGTACTAAAGATAAAACTAATAAAAATCTTCCAACTTACACACAACGCCATCTAGTCCCAAACTAAGCAGAGCTTGTACTGTGGGTACTAAAATAACTGATACTAATACATATATACTTTTTTTTGTAAATACATACTTATTATACATAGAAACACTCAGACTAAGAAAAACCCCCATGTACATGCACACAAAGATTTGTCTTAAGCGGGCATCAAACCCGCGACCTCGGCGTCGCAGGCAGGTATACTACCCACTCCGTCATCCGGTCGTCAAAAAAAACTAGCTAAGTTCGTGTAAACATGACATCATAAAAGACTTTAATGCTATTCTAGTTAAAAGCATTTATATTCTCCTTCTTCTTTATTCGTACAATTGTTTTTTCATTAAAACTCCAATCAGTCTTACTTTATAGCGTAGTGCGTGTGTTGTTGTTTCCCTATCCAAAAAAAATACTAAAACGCGACAAAATCTATCTCGCGCTCGTTATGCCAGCCCATCTGGTGAACTTTTCCATTTACCTGTGTATAGAGACTAATGAGACTATACACTACACAAACACGGACTCGTGAAAATCCATGGCAAAAGTTAGTAACTTTGTTTTGACCGAAATCAAAGTAAGATAAAGTTGAATTTTCACCTTGAAAGCATTTTTAGGAACCCTAGCGATTCTCGTATCAACCACCGATTTTGAGCGCAGTTTCTATCAGCTCAGTCTAGTCAGGATTATCTAAGTTACAATAGACGTATTCTGATGATTGTCTATAGCAAATCGTCAGAATAAGACTGTTTTGAGTATCGATAGACTATAGATGTCTGCACGTGTGGTGTAGTGGTTTAAGCGGTCGCCTCGACGCACTCCACTGTACTGGTGTTGTGGGTTCGATCCCCACACGGGACAAATCTTTGTGTGATTCACAAAGATTTGTTCTGAGACTGGGTGTGCTTGTGTGAGTGAATGTGTGTATTTGGCCTTGTCATTGGGACCATTGGATAGTGTAATTGCTTCTGGAGTTCTATCTAATGTCAAAAATCAATATTTTTTTTTATAGATAATGTCCCTAGCCTGAAGGCATGCGTAAGGCGCAGCACAGAGACTGGATACTTTAACTATTGAATATTTACCACATGGGCGTGCTTTGCGTGTGTGCAATGTAATGTTTGTGAACACGCCCGCGTCACAGGAGTTATTTCTAGTGCGGGCATCTTTTTAAAATAATCAAAAATAATAATCAAATCTTATAATTGTCCTATCGATAGTCCCAGGTGTTGTCACACTACAAAATGTATTAAATAGAGATGCAATCACGCTAGCAAGTATGTTTCAAAATAACTCATACTTCACATTTATATCGAACATGTTTTGCCCATTTTATCGCTGAGCGATACATTCACATTTGTAACACTTCGCAGTACACATGTCGCAGAAGCCCACGTTTTTCCATTCCGCTGTACATACTTATGCTTTAAGTCATGCCTACGCATATTTTCGCCAAATGACGAGTATACGCATCGCGCATAGAAAGCAGTGTTCAATACAAATGATAAGTATAGAAGGTCCACTCCGTATCAACTTAGTACATGAAAACATTCCTACTATATTATAAATTAATTATTAATATTATAAAAAATAATTTTTGGGAGAGACCCTTAAACTTCAACCACACAACCACATCAAGTCAATCACTTGTTAACGGCTTTATTACTTATGTTATTTACACCCTTTTACATCAGAAGCACTTTTTTATATAAAAAATACCTAAATTTATCGATCATTTTTCCTTGATATATCGACGGCGATTTTGTATTTTTATAAATATCGATACATCGATATAGCAATGTTTTTTTTTAGAATGTCTTACTCATGAGTCCGTAATTTTAGGGCCTTATCTTACCATTGAACTGAAACACAGGACTGCAAACTACTATTTGATGGCAGGTTTAATGACAGACGGTGGTTGATGCTAGTTCAGAAAAGTTCTGCCATCATTATAAACTTGATAAATAACTTAAAAAAATCATATTCGTTTGAGAATAGATAACGTTGTGTAAATGTTGAGTGTTATTTATTTATTTATATTAAAATTTGAGGGTTTTGTAAGACATTATACTGGATTTTCTGTATTCACTATCTTGTGGTCCAATATTCAAACACGAGTCATTGAGTTAACATAGCGTGTTATGCCTTAAGCAGGCATCGATCCTATAATCAAATTATTCAAAATTGTTTTTGTAACCGTCTAATATCTGAGTCTGTGATACTTATATTTAATGATATCTATGTAATCGGGATCTTAAGAGTGTGGTTTGATACTCTTGTTTATTAATGAATTAAATCTTTCACGATTTGTTCACATATTTAATATATTGTAGACACGGGTCTTAACCGCGTAAATATTTTAGGCATAAATACCTTTTTTGAATATATAATCTTGTTTATTAGTTTACAATAGTTGGGAATATAGAATTATAGATGGTAATAAATAAATAATTAAATAACTTAAACTGAAAACTTAACTATACTAATATATTATAAGTGATAGGATAAGTAACTTAAACGGACGGGCAATATTACGCCTTTATGCCTTTTTTCTAATACAAAGAGCGTTTATATCCACCAATTTTATATTAATTATAAGATTATATAAGATCACATTGAAAAAAAACAAGTCTTGAAAGCAAACATTTTAAACTATTGATCCAATTCATATTACTTTTATAACCGATTTACCATAAAAGAAGCGTATTTCCTGTCTAGATATTAAAATAATAAACATATACGGCTTATGTCTGACAAGATTCGTAACAGAACCGGTTTTCTCAATACAACATGTTTATTTAAGCATTTTATGGGCAGCATAAATAAAAATCACCCTTTATCTAAGATACACGATCGTAAATAACGTGGCCATGTTTGTAAAAATGCCCACGCTATAATGTCCGATTTAAAGATCCGCCTGTTCTATGTCCTTATTTTATTCAGGAATTCTATCTTCGATTTTTGTGTTGAATTTTATTCAAACTATGTTAACATTGAAATGGAAATGTCTCAAGGATTAGCAAGCACTTTTTGTAGTAACTCAAAATAATACTAATAAAATTTGTAATAAGGGAAAAGTTCAGAGAATGTTTAATGATATAATTTCGTATTAAGATACACTAAAATTCCCTTAATTATCAAAATGTCTCGATGGTCTAGTGGTTATCGTATGCGCCTCTCAACGTGAGGTCTCGGGTTCGATCCGAGTTACGCAAAGTTTCTGACAGGAAATCCACAACAGCAGCACGGAGTTGGAATTGTGCCCGGTGGTTGGCGACAGGCTCGTCCCCTGTCCCATGGGACTAATCATAACAGGAGAAATGTGGGTGTTATACACCTCTGCCACATCCTTCTGGGTAATATAGGCGTGATTATGTATGTATGTTTGTCATCAAAATATGATGAACAAAAAAATATATTGTAAGCCTAAATGTCTATCTCTCAGAAACATCCCAAACAAAGTAGCATCGAATTCATGTAGTCTTACTGAAGTTCTATTGACGTCCATGTCTGTTCCACAAAACCTCGCCAAAACAATCCTTTAAAAAGCCAATAGAGATCTAGAACAATGTTGTTTTACAAGTTAATTCAATAAAATGCTGTGTTGTATTTCCGTCTTGAATATTTTTGTAAAGTGCATTGAGAAAATTGAATCTTGTAGCGCCTTTGTTTCCTTTTGCTTGATATTCCAATATCGCTGTTCCTGAGAAAAATTTAATGAGGAACGGATAGCCAATACGAGAAAATGGAATACGAAAAGATTTTCTTTGTCATTAGAAATATAAATTATCATAAATATTATACTATTTCATGAAATAACAACTACAAAATAAAAAAAATATAAGTTGCGTTCTCTTTTTTAAGAGATAACAAAAAGATTAGTTGACTCTTCACGTTACCAAAAGGCTGGCTTCTATTTTGGACAAAGGATCAGCATTGCCATACAGCGTGACAATGCCGCCAGCCTTCTGGGCACGTTACCTGCGGTCGACATCGATGCGGACGAGTTTTGGTTTATATAATTCTTTGATTTGACGTATATATATCTATAGTTAGGTATTTAGTTAACTAGTTTTAAATATTAAATTTTAGTTAGGTTAGATTTAAATAAAATTAAAAAAGTCTTTAATGCTATTCCTCGCCCCAGAAAACTAAGAATTATCTGTCCTCTCCCTTTTTCGCCCGCTGTGAAAATACCATCTTGTCCATATCACATCAGACGAAAGAAATCGAATCAATTTTATACACTTTTTTAACACGCTTAAATTAGCTTCATCTGTATGTATGTATGTATGTATGTATGTATGTAAGCGACTCCTTTGGACTCGATTTTGACCCACTTTTAAACGGACAGATTTCATTCAAATTTTGCACACCTGTCAAAGATCGATAACAATGCATTAATTCGATAAAAAAATTAAAAATAAAAATTAAAAAGAAAAAATAATTAAAAAACGCTCTTATAAATAAACCAAACTAAAAAGTAGAAAATAAATAATAGTTTAAAAAAACTAAAAAACACGCTTTTAAAGTACTTCTAACTAAAAAGTGATAAATAATTCCTAATATAAGCTTATATTAGGAATTATTTTTCACTTTTTAGTTATGAGCTCATGAAGCTCAAAGAAACAAGCACCGCCGACTTACTTTAAACCTGTATCCGCACAGTAAAGCTTTACTTTGATTTAGTTTGGTGCTATGATTCGGCCCTCAAATTACTGGCACATGAAGCATTACACCATATTCTTCAAATATTGAGGCGTACCTATCTATAATCTGCTTTCTTGGATTATGGGTGTTCGTGGACGTTAGTTGGCATTTACATTCAAGTGAAAAACACGTTTATTCGCTACATAATAATGTTATGTATTAAATAATATGGATAATATGGCAATACCCATCGGAGCTGGTACTTGGATTGATTTTAATTTGAATTTAAACAGTTTGGTTAAAATTAATCTAAGCCCCGGTTATTCAAATCATTGTAATTACTTAGTATAATTTAGTATTATTTATTATTTATTTTTATATCATTTTTTGTTATGTTTTGACGTGTTCAAGCGCCTCCTGGGGCCTGTGAAAATAAATGATTTGAATTTAAATTTGAATATGAATTTGAATTTAAGCTTATCTATCCTTACTTTAATATTGTTCAAACTGTTCTAAGATTTTCGTTTGCTCTCTCGTCTTATCTAGACATAATAATCTTAAAGATCACGGAGGCATTTTCTTTTATCTAATAATCTTCTTGAATACTTTGTTTATGAATTCTTGATAAGCCTTTGCGAAAGCAATGACATTAATTTTTTTTTAATCTACATAACAACATCACGCCTTAATTACCGAAAAAGTGTGGCAGAGGTGTATTACACACATGCTTCACAAGTTATGTTTAGGTCCCATGTGATACCGCGTGAGCCTAGCGCCATTCACTGGCACGAATACCAACTCCGTGCTGCTATAGAGATGAAATCTACAACAAAGCCACTACATTAATTTTAACCTTTTAATATACAAATCTAAAAGGACTATCCTATCTAGTCAAAAGCCTATATAAATCAAAATCTTCAAATAGATTTGCCTTTTGAATCAGATTTCATAGAAAAACTGGCAGCCGAAAACGTATAAAAACTAGAACAATAGTCTGATCAAAAATATCTGCTGAAGAGAAATCTTATTTCCAATATTAGAAAGACAAAACCGCTAAGCAAGCAATTGCCTGATTTGGCAAAAAGCAATTTGCCTGATTTGGCAAACACTGTCTCATGGATGACCTAGTTCTTATTGATCTAATTCAAAACCCAATAACAACAAAACGCTTGATTAAATACAAAGATGGCGTATAACGGATTCAAATTTATTTATGTTTTCATGTTCACGAAGATTAGACGATGAATACAAGATGAGCTACTGAAGAAATAATAAGCTGATTCCGCTCAATTCTGTACCTGATAAAGACGCTACCTGTCTAGATTTTAAAAGCCAAAAGGGACTGGCTTAGGTACACATTTTTTTCCGACTTTGCACATTGGAAACCTTGGCGAAGAATTTTTAGGTCCGGTTTACACAAGCTCATTGCTTATTACTAGTAAAGATTCGGTAACTAATACTTACTTCTGAAACAATTTTATTACTAGTTAATGGGTATCCATTCGTTTTTCTACGCATATCAACTACAGTCGAGCCCATGTGCTTAAAGTAGTAATGACACGCTAGAATGCCTTGCTAATATTGGATTCTCAATTTAACATTGTTAAGTATAAAACCAGTGACCTAATTACCTATTTAACGTAAATGACAATCGTGATAGTTTTGTCACATTTTAAGCCTTTAAATAGAAGGAAATTCTTTATTAAAATTTGGACAACATTTACGAATAATTGTCATCTTTATTAGGTAAATAGGGCACCGTTTTAATCTCTGTTTTACTAGGCTTGTAAATACTAGGCCTTATCCTCGAATTTAAACGTTACGCAACATCTTATATGTATCGAAAATTCATATTTACCTCTCAGTGCCTTCCCTCAGGAATGACTTTGATCTCCTGGCAGATTATCGCCGCTTTTTTTACAAACTCACTTATTCTTTTACATACTTATACAAAGCTTATATTTCAAAAATGCGCGAGCTGTAACATCTTAAATATCTGCCGTACTCGAAAATAAGTGGATTCCTTGGTATTTGAAAGATGTAACTGCTTTTTAGGGTTCCGTAGCCGAATGGCAAAAAACTGAACCCTTATTTAGTTTTATTTTCTCAATTCACCCGATGACCTAGTTAGTGGTAAGCGTTTCGCAATATAATCTTTATATTTTTTTCATTAATGTTTCCTTTCGCATATATAATTTACCTAGTATATTTTTTACACTATTTTTACGTTGTTCACACAAGTTTGTGTAGAAGTGTGCCTGCATAGCGAACTTGTGGTCCGACTGTACACCTCTGCCACACTTTTTTGGGTAATATAGGCGTGATATGTTATTTAATTTCCTCATTTTTTTCAATAGCAACACGGAGTCTGCACATTTTTCAGTGGATAGCCAAACAACTCACCCCTTATCAAAGTGTATCCCAAATAATGCTCTACTATGGCCCGGTATTTTTCGCACTGCCCCTTCGTGCCCCACTCATTATTTTGAAACCCAATATATAGCTCGTTTACGAAAAGTCTCGATGCGTCGATCGATAAATAGTTACGTATTATTTTTAAAACAAGGCAAGAATGTTGCGACTCTGTCTGATATATTGATGGCCCGATACCAGGTCGCGAAACGCTGCCCCATCACGTGGGACCTTAGACTTACTGGTGAAGTGTGGGTGTTGACACCTCTACAATAGCCTTGTGGGTAAAACAGGCGTAATATATACTATAATATACACCGGGCAGCCGCTCTTAGCTGGATGGCTAAGAGCGGCTGCCCGGTGTGCAGTAAGGTCGCAGGTTCAAATCCTGCCGGTCCCATATCTTTTTCAACTGTTTCTTAGTATAATTTGCTAAGCATAGCTAAATGCTATAAAAATAATCAAAGTTAGGCGTAATATATGTTATATTCTGAGACATATGAATCAAATTTGAAGTTCTAAACATGCATTTAGTTTAAAATGTTTGGCTGTATCGGAAGTAGAGTGGAGTGGCAATATTTATGCGAAACCACTCACGTCTTACCAAGAGATAGCAAACTGCAAGGTTCCAATGAATAAATTACCAGTCACAGGTAAGTTGGTAATATTAGCGTTAGTATTCACGAAGGAGCCTATACCGGTAACCTGGTTACTGACATACAGAGTAGTTACCTATCTTAGGCCTCGTATACACGAACTAATTCTTAGTATGAGTCGCTTTCCAATAATATCCGGCAGCGTGTAAGCAGTATCTACAGCGCAGGATTTGTATTTATACTCTGTACCAAAAATCGAGCATATTATATGTGAATTTGATATTTTGGAGTTCGATTTTTGTTTCTCTGATTTTGGTTCTACAGAAACATTGTCAAATGTCTACTTTACACTAGCTCTGTTCTAACTAGCTTCCGCTCACGGCTCTGCCCGCCTGGTACGTCTATATAAAGTTGCCTATGATAATTTACATTTATTCAGAGAATTCAAACTTTAAGTTTCTGTATATGCCAGCATTTCGAGAATGAGTTGCCTCAATTAGACGCGCTGACAACTCTTTGTACAGACTAAAAGTACTACGGCTCCAAGGCCCTAATGTTTCGATCGCAAAAGGCTGGATTTGATTTTCGAAATGCTGGTTTCTATTTCGGCCAGCGACTTAAAGCAATATAACGCGATAATGCTGCCAGCATTTTGAGTACGAGGCCTGACATTGACCTATTAAGTTTAGATTATTAGACTAGTTTAATTTAAGGTGCCAACATGTATATTTTTCTGTAAATTAAGATATATAAAAGCTTAATTGTGTGCAAAAATGTATCGACCCTGTAGTTTTTGCGTAAAAGAACACCGATTATGAAAAAAAATTCTTGCAAGTAAGCTCAAATGCATGCCAATCTATCATAAAAAATGTTTTTTTTTAACGTTTATAGCGTGACGCTTTCAGAAGAGACGCGGCGCAGATGCAGAGTTCTATTGTATGGAATTAACGGATGACGTCACGGCTCTCGACCTCATAGTAAAACGCACCACGCCTATTCTGTTAGCAACCGATCCCAGAATGTTGATCTGTCCCTTCTACTTGGTGTATAACGTTTGACGTACTTGAAGCTTCTAGATAGAATTCACTTTGTGTATTAGTGTCTTAGTTACTGACATACAGTCGAAGACTCTTCAGGAAACATTTAGCAGACAATATATAGCTAAACGGCGAAATAATACAGTTGTCATTGGCTCTGTAATTGGATAGGCTTGGAAAGGAAACAATGGTGTCTATTTGTATAATAAGACACTTAAGGGACCATATTTCAATGTGGTTAGCTGATGCATAATACATTGTAGTCATCTATGTTTAGCATTCCAGTATGTATTTTATCAACTCCTGGGCTAGTGGTTTGTGTGTGTTACCTAACACCGCGAGGATGCCCAAATTGAGAAAATAAGGTGGGTGGACCATGGAAGGCCACTCTAACGAGTAAACGCTTTTTATTCGTTTATTAACTGGATAAATGAAAAAAACAAATTATAAAATAATAGTTTGTTTTATTGTGTACCATATAAATCACTTTTTTTTAACCTAGCTTTAATCAGTATTCCTTAAACTTAAGTTTTGTTAAGCTCTTCCAAATGGCCTTGCAAGGAACACGGCTCCAAACAAGGCCAATATTATACATCAGTCGTTCAACTTAAAAATAGAGTTGTAACA
The DNA here is from genome assembly GCA_905147285.1 of Hypena proboscidalis. Lineage (NCBI taxonomy): Eukaryota > Metazoa > Arthropoda > Insecta > Lepidoptera > Erebidae > Hypena > Hypena proboscidalis. Next base: position 9,737,922 of record LR990147.1, read on the forward strand.
ATTAATATATTCGCTTTTACTAAAACTACATAATAAGCTCTTTCATTTAAGCAAAACATTAAATGCTCAATATATTTTTATCATTTATAAAAAACTCAACGAACATTACGTGAACACCATCGTATAACTAAGAATATATTAATGGAAATTATTTAAAAACAGTAGTAATATATAATATAATATAATATAAATCATTTATTTCAGGCTGCATAGGCCCATAGATATATACCTTAACCTAAAATACATAATTATAAATTCACTTCCTTTGCACTAAGTTTTTGTGCGTTCCTGGGGTATAGTTCCGCGGAAGCGACGGAAAACAACACCCTGCGGCCAAAAGCTTTCATCAAGCACCTGTTCCAGCATACAGGTCGGCACTCGCACCACGAACGCCTTGAAGTTGACGTTGCGGCGCGACTCCAACAGCTGCACTCTTAGCACATGATTCAGCTTCTGGCTGACATATCTCGCGATATCCTCTGCCTCGGTGGTGTAGTGCAGGCGCGAGATAAACACCGGGGTGTTCGGCGCGGCGGCACGTACCCTATGTTTCGGGTCTACAGGTGCCTTGCCATAGCCGTTCTTCGTGTTTCGTGAACGGCGCTTTCTCCTTTGCACCGTCACAAAACCATCCTCTTCAGCCCGAATCGTTGCCTGTGTAGGCGCATGATTAACCGGGGGAGCAGTAGGAGTGCTCGCAATGACCGGTGAGTCATTCGATTGTGTTGTTCGAGCAGTGGCGCGGGGAAGAGCTGCGGGGGCGGGCGCGGGGTTACGTGACGCACGCGCAGCGCATATCGCAGATTCAGCAGGCGGCTTCGTCGACAAAACTGCTGACGCGAAGCTGACGACCGATGCATCGAGGCATGCACCTCGACGCGTGTTTACATTGTTGACACGCGCCGGTGACCCAGTTATTGGCGCATACTTGCGCAATTCTTCCACTTCGGAACGCAAGTCTGCGACATTGTTCTGGGATTCATCCAGCCTCTTCTGTACGGCAGCCAAACTTGCCTTCAAAAAGACGATGTCTTTGAGCATGCTTGACACATCGACGTGTTCGTAGGTAACTACAGGTAATTTGTGTAGCTCCTTCGCCACAAACGTTGGCACGTCGTCAGGATCAGTCTCCTTCAGCAGGGTGATGATGTCCTGCAAGCTTTTCTTTGTCCCGTCACGCCGTCGAGACACCATCTGGTCGCTTTTGTTCAGCAACCGGAACAGCAACAGCTTAGCAGCTGCAATGTCATCTTCGCTGAAGCTACTTACACAGATCTGAACGGCGGACACCTCGTCCATCACGTCCAGCCTCTGTTGCAGGAACGCCAGCAGCTCATTTGCCACAAGTGGGTCACTCATGGCAACAAATTTAGCGAGCGTCGGCTTACGCCGCGCTTCACGTTAATAATACGAATTATTATTAAATAGCGTGTTACACGTCCGCCTCGGAGCGCGCGACAAATAATAGTTATGAGTATTATATTGCCATCAAATAACTTGCCAACGCGTATTATAATGAAATTAAAAACTTTTTTTTTTACCTCAAATGGCCTTCTTATGGGTGCGTTCTTTGTAAGGCCAAAATGTTCCTAAGAAGGCCAAACTAAAAATTATCAATGACTTTCTTATATTATGGATCTGGATCTGGATGTGCAATAATGTCTAGCTAGTCTAGTTTTTTTGCTTAAAATATGATTATAGACAGACTATCTTATATATAACTCATCACATACTTACTTTATCACATACTTTACCGTTTTTAACATGTAAATATTTTTTATATACGTTGCTTTGCATGTAAATTAGTTTAGTTTATTTTCAGACATAACCTTTCCATAAAAGAAATTTAAATATATACTGATAATAAAATAATTAAAAAAAAAATGTCTATTCAATATGAGTTAAAAAGTTTAATAACCCTTATAAATACATACTTATCTTCAAAAAGATGATTACACACACACTTATCTTAACCATTTTTTGACAGAGGTGTGTGCCGCAAGTGGGTTTGAACCTGAGGCCTTCGACTTTGCAGTCCTACGTTCTACCATTCGCTGTCGCTGCTTATTTAAATCCACTCAATGCAATCTATTAAGAGAAATCGGACTAAATTCTCGGAGTAAATTCTAAATCTATACGTGCAGTCTTGGCTATTAATTCCGATCTATTTCGTCTTAAGTCGATTCGGTAGAATTTCATGTCCTGTAGATCTGAGGCTTGTTTGATGGAGTGTGAAGGTAAGCTAATGTGCTTGACAGCTCCCTGAATATTAAGCGAATAATCATCTTTGACGTAGGGATATCTGTTTTGTTAGTATAAAATATACATCCCATGTTAATAGCTAGTGTTGCAATAATGCAAATCATTTATTTTTTTATGGTGGATAGGCACGATCTCATCTTATTTTTTTTTCGCAACCTATAAAGTCGACCAATGTTGAGCAAAGGTCTCCTCCAAAATTTTCCACTCCTGACGGTCTTGGGCCACAAGCATCCATTTAATCCCGGCTGTCTTGACAAGGTCGTCGATCCATCTAGTAGGAGGCCGGCCCACACTGCGTTTTCCAGTTCGCGGTCGCCACTCGAGAACCTTTCTTCAGTCTCATCTTATGGTAAGTGATAATGCGGTCAACGCTGTAGCACACTATTGGTGAATACAGGAATCAATCTGATGAAGATTGAGCCCCTATTTCATCAAAGTCTTAAACCGACGTAAAACGCTAAGTTACGGTTTGCGATCCACTTAGCTGTCCCGTTTAAACAATAAATGAGAGAAAGAGAGAGATCGATATTCGGATTTGAAAACCGCGGTTTAAGAAGTTTGTGAAATTGGCCGTAAAACGTGGGTATGTTCTTTTTGGGAGATGGAAAGTAAGTATATTAAATGCAGGCTTATTTACGTCCCAAAGGTACCATTAAATTTCTCATCTAACTACTTACCAAATAAAAAATTGTCATTTACGCGAAGAAAGTTGTACGTGATTACTATGTTTACGACGTTTCCGCAACATACCTGAAATAATAAAAACAAATTAAAATGATGCAACAATGTAACATTAACAACCCCAAAAGACAGATTTACAAAAACGAAACCCAAAAATAATTGCCCAAAACAAAAACTGAGTAAAACAGAACATTGTATAGCTGTCAAATTAAATAACGTCAAAAAGAAATGGCACAGGAACTAATCGCGTGACAATACTAACTAATTAACTTTTGAGGATTTTAACATTCACGCAATCTTAATTTATGTTCAGTCAATAAAACACGCGGATTGCCACGTCACGGCATTAATGAAACTAAAACAAGTAGGACTACTCTACTGCCCAGGTATTAGATAGACGTCTTAAAATCTTAAATATTACATAACCTAATAAACTTACATAATTTTATTGTGTATTGATACACGTATTTAAATCTTAATTAACATTGACATTAACTTTATTTATATTTTATTATTATTATTCTAATTGACATTAGTTTTATTATGACTCTGAATTGACATTAACATTAATTTTATTTATATTTTATTTTTATTAATCTGATTGACATAATGAATTTTCACTTAGATCTATAGCTATCTTTTTTATTTGGATATACTGTACTACTGTTGCATGATAATATATAGTGACAGTTATACTAGACAAACATTAAATATATACTCAATCATTTTATAAGAATTATGAAAAAATGTATGTTATTAAAAAATTGCATGTCTACTGGACAGAGCATGCTGTGACCATATTGTACCTTTTATATTTAACAACTTAATGTACGCATGTTGTGACAAATAAGTGATCTTTATCTAATATTTTCAACAAATAAATTCACTTATTAAGTGAGTGCGCAATGTAAAGAATTCGACACAACCACTATTGAGTTAATCAGAAATGATTTGGCGATCAAAATATCCTTTTCATCCGATTTTTTAAACGTGCAGCTACGGTCGTGCTACGTATGTTTATGTACGATTGGCATAAATATAGCGCAGTGTGACAAATCCAATGACCAACATAAAACCGTGCGCCAGGATGAGTTGAAGTTTCTCTATTTAGAACCTAAGTAGTCGTTAATTTAATTCGTCATATCCTTAAAAGCCACTGTTCCAACAACCTTTGCAATTCTCATAATGCCTACTTATCCTTATCTAAGAAATGTTAGTCGTTTTGTTAATTAGGGCTTCGTTCTACAAAAGGTAAAAAAGAAAGCCCTCAAGGGGCATTCTTTCTCAAACAACACTTGACTTTTGTTCGAAGAAGTAGAGGGATACTTATTGTTTCTAAAAATAAGGTCCAAGGTCAATGTAAGTGTTGTTCACGTCCCAGATCACTTAAAAAAATCTAAGGGCGAGCTTAGGAAGTATTAGCACCGCAAAATATTTGAGCTTGTTTAAATTATTTTCAATTGACAATATTATATTAGTATCAGTAAATAAATATTTTTAGAATATTTTTTTGAACTGAATCGTACCATGACCTTTTGTACCTAAGTTTTTGAGCAGCATAATATCAAAACAAAACGGTTTATCTGATTAGTAATGCCATTAATTGACAATGAGATGTCATGATACGGCCTCTGACTTGTCTATGAACATTTCAGCAAGACCTTTTTGCTAAATGGCTAAGAAAGTAGGGCTGACAAACTTTAAAGTCCACTACTGAAAACATGGGACTATTAATACGACTATAATTGTAACTGCAGGCTAAACTTCAACAATTCCAACTACTAAAAACTATTGAATTGTTATGAGAAAACTTGCGAACCGTAGATGCTATCAACAGCAGGCAGTTTCAAAAGATATGATATCTACGATCGCGAACAAAGCGGTATTAGACGGCTTAAGGCTCAATTCACAACTAAATCTGCAGCCAAAGCTTGATTCTCTTCTGAGGCAAACGGTCGTCTTTGATGCGAGTCGCAACGTAACTAAACGTTTGTCTGACAGGATCGCTATTCGCTACACACTTCGGCGGGTCGTTTGGGCCGACACTTTTAGTTTGATTGCAGCGTCCGTCTCAATCAAGTAACAGTTGACTCAGATGGACGCTAAAATGGCACATCAAATCTAGCGGCCCGCCTATGTGTATAGCAATCCTTATCATACTACAGGACATTAAGATCTGTATGAACTGTATATACATTTGGAAAGTCAATCTTGCTATCATGCTGGAAATCTGTAGGCTTTTGGTGCATATTAATGACTCGTGTCCGATATTAAACAGGAATCGGGGCGTGCATTGCATTGGCTTCCAGATTAAGCCACTGAGTCTCAATCCTCACTGGCTTAAGTAAATTCTGAATCGATGTGAACGGGTTTACCATAAATAATATTCGATACTTAAGGGCAAATTAAAGATAATATTGGCTCCACGTCTTTAAACCTTACTGATTGCGATAAAAACAAAGCATATTATATGGGTTTTTGTCGACTATGGATCTTTTATACCTTAGCGTGAATTCACCTTTACCCACTTGTATTAGAACTGTTAGCGACAGCTTTTCTGAAGTTGAAATCAAATACATTTCTGTGCGACTCGGTCTCAGCCGGTAAATGGGCCATAAACAATACAGATCCAGTGTAAAGTGGTCCGCAAATGTTTTACAATTAAAGTCACAAATGCAATAAAAGTGTAATAATATTTTGTGTTAATGTTGTAGTACTTCAAAGTGCACTTAGCTTTGTGGTTACTGGTTTAAGTAAAGGAATTAAAGCAGTAATATTCTGCGATCTACATTGTTTAACGGAAAATTAAGTCCAGAGAACTGTGCGACATGTTTTATGCTGCACTCGAGGGTCTTGTCTCGTAACATTTTAATTTTATAACAAGTTTAATACATGCTTTAAATAAAATCAATTTGCTTTTACATATTTTTTTTAATAATTCCAATGTATAATGAAATCTACGAAAATTTTAATGAGATCGTATTTTTTTTCATTGTTGTATTTAATTTTCTATTTAATATTTAACATTAATTATAAAATTATTATTTACCTGTTTTATAGTTTAATAATTTCAAAAGTAATGAATTATTATGTACCTAAATTTGTAAACAGTTTTCATTTCTTTATATATGGTGTATCCTTATTTTATTTTTTTAAATTCATCGGACATTTATTATAATCATATTTCTTTTCAGTAGTTTTGAGCATAGAAATCTTTATTAAGATTTCTATGGTTTTGAGCGTACTGCACTCGTGGACTGCAGCTGGAAATCAGCGTTAGGTGACTGTATCTAATTGCAGTCACTTAGCATTATGCTGAGCTGCTGGCCTATTGATACAGACTGTATTTAGTTTATTTTACTTTATTTTCTTTATTCATGTAAAATTTGTTTTTTTTTCTGTTTTGTGCCAATATTTTTTTCTATTCTAGGTGCCCAACACGATATCAATAAGATGGTTTTTTTTGGAAATTCTACTCCCCAAGCGGTAAATTTGAAAGTTTAAAAGGGAAGTGCCTCAATTGTGTAGGACAACAACATCAATCAACAGCTACAGTTTATGATATTAGTTAGGATTTAATCTAGCTACAATGTCTTAACATTCTCAACTCTAGGGAAAAATTGCTATTTACACCCAAAGCAGTCGGAGGGAGAGGAGTTTATATTTAGTATTGTAAGTGAAATGTCGTCAGACCTAAGTATGTATTTAAGGAAAACGATTCAACCCGTCTACACGATTAGAACGTTGCCTTCAAGACCTTAAACAGGCATTCAAACTATCAACCCTTAGAATACCTCAAATTCTTGACGTGTCAGAGATCCTAAACACGACTATGACTTCATAATCATAGAAATAATTTGTAGTACAAGACATTCTGAATTGTAATGTTTGAATTGTATTTGAGTTGTTCCGATAAGTTTTAGGTTTCTTCTCGCCTTTTATTAAAGGCCGTATCAATGACCTTTTTGCCACTCGATTGTGAATAAAAACCGGAGAATACTTTGTTTTTGTACGACGAAATGTAAAAACGCTTTATCTAAATAGCAATTGACTGTCAGTAAGATGTCATGTACCGTGACACACGGCCTCTGTATTTGATATAAATTCCTAAAAAAGCCTCAAAAATATTCTCATGGCTTAAAAACTACGGTATATTATTATTTGTAGTTTATATTTCCATAGCACGGGACTATGGAGTCCCGGTACTTTGGTATTATTGCGAGCCTATAGTGTCCCACTGCAGGGCAAAGGTCTTCCCTCCCTTTTTCTACCTATCTCTGTCTGCGGTTTGTAGTGTCCAGTCAATTTTGTATGAATCTAATTCATCTCGCCATCTCCTTCTGGGTCTGTCACGTTGTCATTTATTATTTAGCCCATAACTCTTCTGGCATACGACATACGTGTCCAGCCCAGTTCCACTTAAGTTTCGGCTACACGGTATATTATTCGTTGATATGAAAGCAGTTGCACAAACTTGCTATCGAAAACTTTAAAAAGACTCCCTAAAATATTCTTCAAATTTAGTATTCAAAGTGGGTAATAGGGAAATTAAATTGTTTCCTAAGAGTTCGCCGCGTGAAGGACTCGAGTTGGTGAACTCGGCAATCTGGAGACTTGGCCAAGATTGATGTTTGGCGAACGCCTTGGGCGAGCGCGTGTCCCTTTGCCTAGATGGGATTGGCGTACACTGGTGCTGAGTAAAAATTACAAAAAAAAAATAAACACACAATTATAATAAGTATTGTACCATTTTGCCAACCAACTGATAATTAAGTTATGTGACAGTGAATATTTCTTTAGAAGTGCATTTTACAGAAGCTACATATTTTTTCCTTTACGGGAAAAGAATCCATTGCCTCTATAAACGCATAAATCTGGCGCCATCTATGACTAATCACTGGCTCAGTTCCATAAAAAGACAAGACATTCCGATGACACACAATGCTGTATACAAAGATTTATGTATTTGATATATAAATGGTATAATTGAAATAAAATAAAAATATAAACCTATTTGTAATTTTAATAGCAAGTCACCATAAATTTAAAAGTAAGTAGAGCATTTTTTTAAATTAGATGGCCACAAATTGTATCAATAATAGGCCACATGCATTATGCCTGGTCTAGTTTTAGAGCTCTGAACATATTTGCAAACCTGTAAAACCGAGCTTTCTGTATCATTATGGTTAATCCGGATATTGCAAGCTATGAATGTTCGACCATCACGTATTTTTTATTTCCTTCTCTGTGTGCATTTAGTCAATGCACACAGTGCATGAAAGGAGCCTCCCGAGTGGCGTACACAACGATTCCCTACGTCCGGCGCACCCTGGAAAATTCGCAAGTTCTCCAAAGCGAATTGGCTAATCCTTTCACCACGATGGCAAGTAAATATAAAAATTTACTCAGCCATCGACACGACGAAGAAGAAGATTTAGTCAATAAAAGATTCACGATTCCATTGCATTCTACACCTTAAGGCCAATTCACCATATTCCAATAATTCGTCTGATGTATAAGAAATAAAACTGCCGTATTTTTTTTATTTTTTTTTTGAAGACGGTAGCAGTGTACGCAGTTTGGTTAGGCCCGAGGGGTCACAAACTTTTATCGGATTAACTAAAAGGGTTTCGTCGTCGCAGTAATTATTTTAAGGAATATATTGTTTTACTACGTGACTTTTTGTTCTAAGTTGGTTACAAATAGCAATTTTAAATTGGTCGGCCCTTTTCTTGGATGACTTTGTTTGAAAGGGAAACAGTAGATATAATTGGAAAATTGGTTCTGGTTTTGGATACGAAATACTTAAATATTTTGCTTTGAATTGTTTTATTACTAATTGGTTTCTTTGAGGATTATTTGTTAAGTCAAAATTAAGAATCAATCAATCAAATCAATTATAGCTAAACTTTACTTAAACTATAATATTCAGAAATATCAAAAAAAAAATAAAGATACAGAGAACAGAAGAAAGTGAAACAGATTTCCAAGATTTTTTATGAGAGATAGAAAGCAAAAACGCAAGAATAACGACTAGGTTATGTTAGGACCATATATTTTAAATTAAATATTATTTCTAATAAATAGATTTTTAGTAAAAAAAGGAACCTAATCCCACTAAATATCTTTGCAAACCATTTCAATGCATGCCTGTTAAATAGGTATTTTGAGAAAAAACGATATCTTACTAAATATCTTTGCAGCCTATAATACCATTTCATTTATTTTCTATTATATCTATAGATCAAGTAATAGCTGGTATGAGATAAGTAGGCACATCCTGCGAAACCAGAGAAACTTGTAGCGGCAACGTATTTTACAATTTAAAATGGTAGTTAGAAATAATTACGAGTAAGTAGTAGCAACAACAACAGGTCTTTCTATAGCAGTATGTAACGGGATAACGAACAATATTGCCCAGCGTGTTTGCCAAATTACTAGGTATGTCGAATAAAATTTGCGGTAAAAAATCTAGAAAAAAAAATCTCTTTTTACCACTAAAGCCAAGATAAACCTATTATCTGGCTTACTTACTAAATTTATCGTTTCTTTAAATCCATTCTATACTCTGTTCCAAAAGCAGAGAGACAATAATCGAGCTCCAAAATGTAATTCACAAACAATTATTTTCGAATTTTGGAGCTCGGTTTTCGTCTCTCAATTCAATTAAATACAATTCATTTATTTCGTAAAACATAGGTTACATACAAGGATATTACAGTGTTACAAAAAGTTATTCTCTGATTCGCCGAATGGCATACGAAAATTTAAACAATAATGTTAGTTCGGCAGGCATTTAAATCAATTTAAGATTACACTCTCTGATGTGGGTACATTTATAGACTAACTAAATCTGATATCTTTGGGGTGGGTTAGTTTATAAAAAAGTTTACAAAAAACACAAACACAATAATAAACTGCTTTGTTGGTCTAATGGTTAGAGAATGAAGCCTCTCACCGGTCTCAGGTACGATGCCTAGCCTCTTACATCTCATGGCGATTGGCTCTCCCTTATCACATAGGACTCTAATAGGTGTTAGTGAGTGTTACTCACCTCTGTCACATCCTTCTGGGTAATATATTAGACCTATGTAGAGGCGTGATGTTATTTATTTATTATTTACTAGCTGACCCGGTGAACTTCGTACCGCCTTAGCGTAAATTTGATGCACTACTTTATTTTATATAGCTGACCTATCTTATGTATGCGTACCTATTCAATTTGAACTGGAATCTATAATATCCCCCCCCATATAAAAATGAATACTTTTTTTTTTTTTTTTTAATTTTTTTTTGCCGTAACTACCTTGTACAGAGTATTAGAAAACTACAAAAAAACTTAGGCAAATCGGTCAAGCCGTTTTCATGCCAAGTCGTGACAACGGAAAACGGGTTTCATTTATATATATATATATAGATTTAGTTATTTATTACTTAACAACATACAATTGTCCTTACAGGCTAACCCTAATGCGACAATGATGCTAAAATGTAGACAAAATGTGTAGTGTCACTCTCTGGAATTCCGCCAATGAACATGTAAAAATATCGATTTCTATATTTCTATTTTATGTTTTTATACAACAATAAACTATCTTCTTATATAGGTCAGACATAACAAAACAACTTATTCCAAGATAAAATAACAAAACTAAACAATTTAATAAAAATAAACACCTACGAATTCCAACGGCTGGTAATGAAATTAAAAAACTTGTTTACCGGCTCCCATCGCAAATCCGTTGAGTATTATTAATTACAAGGTACTTATCGGTCAATGTCTATAACTTGTTTTGTCACGTATGTAGAAAACAAGCTAGTGTTCCACTTTATGGTAAGTGCCATCGTCAAAATACTGTATACGTTGCACATTTGGAGGAATGGCATGATCTGTGTAATTTGACGATATCGGAAGTATAGAGTTTACCAAAATGTTGGGTCTTGTTAAGAGGCGACCGTAGCTTAGCGGTTAAAGCGGCTGCCCGGTGTGCAGAGGTCGCAGGTTCAAATCCGGCTGGTCCCATAATTTTTCAACTGTTTCTTAGTGTAATTTGCTAAGCAAAATTACACTAAGAAACTAAATGCTATTAAAATGATCAATAAGTTTACAATTTTTTTAGTTGGTTACACCTTTTAAATGATACGTGAATACTATTATTTTACAGAAGATTTTAACAAGGGCGAAATAATAAAGTTTCGATTCTCTCCCTTGGCTTTTAAGCAATAATGTACCTTTAACATTTCACCTACTTATTTCATTGTTTCCAACGCTTAAGTAAATAACAAAATCAAACCTCGTGAATGCTCCCTACTGAAAACATAACGTACAAAAAAGAAAAGCCATAAAAGCAACTTAATTTCAATACACCCTAACTTTTTTCATACACGTTTTCCTGTCAAAAGAAGTGATAGCTCACTTTGGCCAAACTACGAAATTACCTCACCGGACAAAGTTGCCCTACCCATCAAATCTTGCCGACTTTTTGTTATATTTTTATCCACCAGATTTCCCGCAAAATTCCCAAGTAGTTGCTCCCTTATAACAGAATTTGTGAGGCCCTTTTCCTCAGACATATCTTAGAAAAGATAAGAGGAGAACCTCTGACCGACACTTTATCGAAAAAACTCTATCAGCTTCCATTTTGGCGGACTAAGGAATTTATTTCAATAACACGATTTATTAGCTATATTCTTGGCTATCGATTTGATGGAAACGACGGACTTCAGAAATGTTGGGTTTTTATAGCTGGTCCAGAAAGTGGTACAAGGATAAATTAAGATAAGAGCCACTTGCTTCAAGGTTTTACTGCTGACATAAAAATATACAAGGAATAGAATGTGTACATGTCAAAGTACGGGCATAAAACCCCATAACTATTCTCATTTACTTACGCGTAAGGGGAAATAGATTTTGTTTGGAGAAGGAGAAAGGCTATAGATTGCCCTTTTCGATAAATACTATTGTGTGTGTATGTAGGCTCTTTCTCTTTCATTCTCTCTTTTTAAAAAATGACGACCGCACTACGAATAACTTTTGTGTCGCGGGGAGTTCTTAAACATACATTTAAAACACACCCAGAGTGAGAACAAATATTTGCACAACACTAGCGCATTTGTAAGCGGCGAGACGACTAACACTTTAACCACTACGCCGATCGTGCACTCAATCTTGTTTTCGTATGCATTAGGTTACTATTACATCTACATCGATCAACCGTCGATCGATGCCATTGACGTTGAAAGAGCCAATAAGAGCGCCCCACGCATTCGCAGCGCGCTGTTTTGTAGATTTAATAACACTCTAATGTAAAATAGAATAAGTGATAAAACAGATCTATTACTAACACGCACCCTTCTATCACATTTTCGACCTTTCTATAAAAAACCCAGACTCACAACATCAAAATGAAAATTTCTAATAAATCCAAACGATTGGACTTCTTTATCAAAGAGCTCTGCGGCAGTATTAGTGCCTCGTTCCACGATCCGTATCCGTACTTATTAGCATTGCTAATTAACGGACGGGACCGTCAGCAAGCGGCACCTATTGAAGCTTCTGCCTTTAATTCAATGCCTAATCTGAACCGGAACATGATGAAAGATCCTAACCCAACATTCGAGGGATGTAACCCGAAATGGGAGGAGTGAGTCCCTGTATTTGATTTTTATACGGTGAATTAGGTAGAGATCCTGAAATAAATTCTCTGTGGTAATTTTCTTTTCTATGGCAAGTTGGTTTGACTCCAAATTAAATATAAATACAAAGTACGTTGCGTCTTGTATTTTTTGTATCGTCCTAGCTAGGAGATAAATATTACTGATTTACTGAATACTAAATTCTGTGTCAAAGTGAATTTTTATTGACTCGTAAAGTCTTCTCGTTAAGCTACGAAACGAGTGTTCGATACTAATTTTCAATTAACATTTAATATGAATTAAATGTTTATAATTTTTATTTATTGTTGATTCGAAGCGACAATTTTAAAGAGCCGCGAATTTACGAGCCGAGAAGTAGGTAGCTCGTGTGAATCAGGCCTAAAATCTAAGGAACAGTGTTGACGACGTTGTAATTACACCATGTTCTAGTTTCTTTGAACGCATAATAAATTACAAGAAATTATCGTTAAGAAATATCTCAAAAATGCTGTATGATCGATGGCGGTAATTACTAACACTCATTAGTGATTACTTAGGGTAATAATTTAATAACCTTATGTGGTACAACATTCATAAATAAATTATAGTACGCTTCGGTGAAAATTAGAACTTTATGTCACACGTGGAACTATTTCATTAATATTTGAAGAACCTTTCTGTTTTTATGACGCCATATTTGATTGACACGCGTTTCTAGACGAAATAAATAAAAGTGCCAGCCACTTAAATAATCGTAAGCTCTAAATATAATAACGAGAAAATCCACAAACCGCTTCTATTACCACTGGGAATCTGGCTCTCAGAGTAAAATAAAATCGTGAGAAAGAAAAATACAGACGAAATTAATAATGAACTTGAACTCTGCAACGCCACGCTCATAAATCTTATAAAAATGTCAATAATCCCACAAAATTTATCGACGATGTCGAATGGTAATGCTTGAGTTACTAAAAATGTACAAAAACCACAAACTAAGCTACAAAAAGACAATAAATAACTAACTCTACGACCGCCAAACGACATTTGGTAGATAAGGGAACTTAGTAAAAAAAATGCAGGCTCTCAAAACGTAAAAAGTGGAATATACACCAGCGGAATAGCTCAGACGAACATAAATTAAGTTGAAGTGTTTTATTTCGCGCGATAAGGTCCCCTTCGGTCCGACCTGAAGTCTCAAGCCCACAAAACTTTGAAGTACGTACCGATGTACTGGATATATCAAACTTGTCTGATATAGGTCACCGAGGAAGCGTTTACAAAGGCCAAAATCACTTGCAGTCGTTCAAAGTTGGACTATTAGTTTGTGATAAGGGGTTAGGAGAAGTTGTCAAGGAAATTCCTCCCTTCTAGTTAGGCGTATTACAAGGCTTTGGTATTTTTCGTGTTGAACATGACTTCATTTGTGCACGCTATTACGCTACATGCCACTTGTTAACATTCTAGTTGTAATAGTCAAGAGCTAACTAGTAATTTCTTTTTAGGGTTCCGTAGTACCTACAAGGAACCCTTATAGTTTCGCCATGTCCGTCTGTCCGTCTGTCCACGGCATAGCGACGAAACCGTTGGTGCTAGAAAACTGAAATTTTGCATAAACATGTATGTTAACTAAACAAAGAAAGTCGTAGAGTAAAATTTGGAAAAATATTTTTTTTTCAGGTAGCTCCCCTACATGTAGAGTAGGGCTGTTTTTTTTTTTTTGTCGCCTACCCCATAGTGTGGGGTATTGTTAGATAGGACTTTTAAAAACGTTTAGGGGTTGCTAAGACAGTTTTTTGATTTAGGGATCCGTTTGCGAGATAATTAACTTTAAAGACCAAATTTTTGTTCGAGTAGGGCGTCTCCCCCCCTCTAAAAGCTAAACTACTGGATCCTAAAATCTGAAAAAAATTGTGTCGGTAGTACATGTAATGAACTTTAAAGGAAAACTATAGCGGATAAGTTCACTTCATTAGTTCAAGAAGAATAGGGGTCCGAAATGTCAGATGCAGTTACTCAGAATATTTTGTTCAAAATTCTTGAAACATAAATAAACATACATAATACATATATAAAATCACGCCTTTATCCCACGGAGGTAGGCAGAGACGATGGAACGCCATGTGCTTCGCTCCTTACATACTTCTTTCGCTTCCTCAACACTCATACATCTCGTCATACGTGCTAGCTGGTTTCGTGTACTACAAACATTTCCTGAAGGACGCCATTTAGTTATAAAGTAAAATTAAAAATATTTTTCTATGGAACCCTACTGCGCGTGGCCCGACACGCACTTGGCCGGTTTTTGCATATGCAATTATGCTATTTAGGAGTCTTTTTGCGATTGTACCAGCTACTTCAACTAAAAATAGTGGTTCTTTTATTTCAATAGGGTTAATAAAAACAATAGAGGTTGTAGCACTTAAAAAGGCTAGTAATCCTGCTATTAAAAATCTTTTGTATATGTTCACGGATTGTTGTTTTCACTTAGTATAATGCTGCTCTACTAACCTTCTTATTATGTAATACTATAGGTACGAATTGAGATCATATAACTAATAATTGCGTTAAATTTTTCTTTAAATATAAATTAACATATTTTTTTCTTAAAAAAATAAAGTCGTCATCGTCATTTTTATAATCTTACGACCAAAATATGACTCAAGCTTCCAAGAAGTATTACCAGTAAATAAAAAAATAGTAGGTAAAGTAACAGATAGCTATCTGCGGCAAGGACAAAGCCGGTACTCGAAGGCCTCCAGGAGTAAGTCGTCTCTGCTTTGTTTTAACAAAATGTCCATTGTTCTTAGTCTTACAAAGTGCCCGACGTAAAGTAACCGGGCATTACTACCTTAGTGCAAATGGATTTCTTTCTTATTTGGCTTTTATTTAATGGGTGCCTTGTCGCAAGCTGTCGCATCTTGGAAGTTGGAATGGAATCGTCACGTTGGAATGCAGTGCGTTCGAAAAACGAATTCTTGAATTTATGTGAGTGAACAACGTTCTACATTTGACATTTCAAATTTCATAACGTCCATAATATAGGTAAAGATTAAAAATAAAATACTTATTATTATTGAGTATTCTCAATATTTTAGCCGGGATATAGGAAACTAGTCGGCATATCCCGACTAAAATAACATGAGTAACCCGTATTCTCAATAATAATATCTTCACCTCACGTCGGTTTTAATAATATTATAATATACTCATTTTTTTTATAGTACGTAGTAGTAGTAGTAGAAGACTTAGTACCGTAATACAACGTGATTATGCTACCAGCATTTTGGGTACGAGGCCTTCTGACAGTGACTTATTAAGTTTAGATTTAGTTATTACACTCTTTTATTCTAAGATCCATTTTGTATATTTTTCTGTAAATAAATCAAATCTTAGTGTATTTTAATACCTGTTTGAAATCGTAAACATTCAAACAAAACGAAAAACGTTATTCGGCATTACCAAGTTTATACGCCCGAACAAACCTATATACAATAAGTATTTATCTACATTGAGAAATTCAATTGGCTTACAATTTTTACTAATTAGTTCACCGCAGCAGTTTCTCTGGTCAAAAACTAATCACTAACCAATAAACTAGTGTAAACTAGTTCACAATATCAATATAATTAATCACGTTAAATATTACCCTTACCAACGGTTATCAAACTTATCAGGCAACCGCCGTACGTACTACGTACCGTACGTAATGTTTATGACGCCAACGTACACGTACAGTAATTGTTCGCAAAACGGTGGGGCAAATTACACCTGGCAAGAGCTATAGCTATACAACTAAGGAATTATTTCTAAACAAATCGCGTACACTAAGAAATAGTGGCACTAGAAGTGACACTGGAACTGTAGAAGTAATTATTCAGCGTACGCACTTGGCCGTGAGTTATGTTTTAAATGTTTCTGTTCGCGATGGAGAGAATTAATAGAAGTGTAGTGTACTGATTATGTAGTGGTTTTGAGGCTGGCATGTTTCTTGGTGTTTTTTGGACACGAATTAGTACTGACCTTTTTCAAATAACAAATAGACCAGGTAACTCGTACAATGACACAGTCAATTTAATGTGAGTTAGTTTAATTTATACAGAAAACAATAAATATCACGTGCGCTTGTAACAAAAAAAGTCGTTTTATTTTTTCGACTGACAAATCGACCAAAAAAGAATCAAAATAAGAATAACAACGGTACAAAATTAATGGTCAAATGCTATCAAAATCTAAAACGGACCATAGCCGATATATAGCACCACAGTAAGCTTTTTCTTATGTATTATTAATGAAGAACCGCTGAGCACGCTGTTCAGCTACAAAAACAAAATTCAATCAAAGTAAAACAGTAATCATGGACCACAATGCCGGCCATAAGAAAAGATCACCGATCCTAGTAATATTATTATGAGTAAATCGACCCATCCGCCAGATGCATTCGCCTCGTCATTTCCTTGAAGCTAATGAACCGGACAGACAAAAAACCGGCCCGAAATTAAGTACGCTCATTGGCCATTTCCAGTCAACCGTGGCATATTAAGTCTGCGTATAGCCCAGTAGCATTTGTTACCCCCACACTACATATTGTATGTGGTTGAATAATAGCCCACAACACACTTGGGGATGAATTTCATTATACCTTTATGTTTGAAAGCGAGAAATTCTTTGTGCGCCTTGTTTTACAGCGATTTTTTATTTGCTTTAAATTCGCGAGCGAAGGAGGTTGAAATTGAAAGTTGTTTCTTTTCTTCTTTATTGCTTTACACCTTTGAATGTGTCTTGAAAGGGCTTGCTTTGTTCTTTAATGACGTCACTCAAATGTCAATACGAGTTTATTATATTTTATGATCGTTTGTTGTATTGTACTGAACTCTGGTTCCGTAAGATTTAGAGATCACGTTTTTCTTCATCAAGCTATAATTTCTGGGGTTCTGATAGGGACAAACAAGTCTTTGGTTCAATATTGAACCAAGTTTAACTAAGTACTGCGATGGTTTTGCCAAATTCTGATTATGAATAAAAAATACAAAAATAAGCCGTGAAATGGCACAATATTACACAAATAAGCCGATCATCATTTCTTGCCTGTATTCTTTTCAATGAAATACGAAATTCTAAATATAACATCGATACACAAAATAAACGTTCACTCATACATAAGTGAACAAAGCAACAACAACATAATTTAATCTTCATAATATTATGTTTATTTATATATCTTAAGCATCTACACAAGCTTATAGAACTTTTCTTACGATAGAAATTTTCCACTCCGCCTGTTCAGGTACTTACGATTCGGAAACTTTTTGATTGATTATGAAAAAT
The DNA here is from genome assembly GCA_905147285.1 of Hypena proboscidalis. Lineage (NCBI taxonomy): Eukaryota > Metazoa > Arthropoda > Insecta > Lepidoptera > Erebidae > Hypena > Hypena proboscidalis. The sequence goes on from LR990147.1 coordinate 9,755,826, forward strand.
ATTGTATTACTTTACTTGTAAATCGTCGAAGCTTGGGGGAAAATTTAGTCTAAATTAGAATTATATAAAGTGTTACAGGACATTATAATTATTTTATTTAATATCATAAGTTTTTATTGTTTTATTTTGTGATTCATTTTTTTGTCACAATAAATATGTTTTCTTTCTTTCTTTCTTTCTTACATTAAGTTGATGGTCTATAGATCTATATAAATTATAATTTATATAATAAAATTCTAAATTTGCCATATCTGTACATTAAATATATTTACGACCGGATAGCGGAGTGGGTAGTGTACCTGCGATGCCGAGGTAGCGGGTTCGATTCCCGCTTAAGAAAAATCTTTATGTGAATGAACATGGGAATTTAGTCTTAGTGTTTCTATGTAAAATAATTTATTTACAAAAGAAAAGTATATACACGGTATTAGTATCAGTTATTCTAGTACCCATAGTACAAGCTCTGCTTAGTTTGGGACTAGATGGCGATGTGTGTAAATTGTAAAATACTGATTAATTTATTTTAATTTATTATTATTTAGGAGAATAATTCGTGAGGAGTTCGCAATAATTGCTGCATGAAATTGAATTTAACAGTTGTGTAGCAAGTGGTCTAACTTATATACTGGTATATTTTACATCTCTGTGGTTTACATCTAAAGGGGTCAATTAAGAGGTATAAATTTGTATGGACGGTTAGTGAATTAGGCAATTGCATGAAAGTCTGCACATAGGTTCCGTACCAGACCTTATATATAACCTGTAACATAGATTTTTTAGAATTAGGGGTTGTAAGTTGATATAGAAAGTTTGTCAAATTTGAAGGAAGCTAGTGAACAATATATTAACTGCGCGCCGCGGTTTCACCAAATTTCATCAATATTGGTCCAGCTTCCAAGTGAAACAAACAGAATTACTTTTGGATTAATATTTGTTAGGAAGAATCTAAGTACAGGCCTTGTAGGGACACAGTGCAACCGGCGCATTTATGTATTTAAGTGGATGCTTGAGTTTAGCCGCCCGGTTCGCCAGTCGCCTTATCGTATCGCTAGAGATAGCTCGTAGTTAAGTTAGAATAATGTAGTCAAGTTTAGTATACATTTATATCCTGGTACCAGTAAATATAAACATTTAGTATAGTGACCTATCGTTTCTATTAATCCAACATCGGAAGGAGACCCATACATCTAATGTGAAATCCCACAGGCGTCAACCATGACATCTTATTGCCATTCAAATGCTATCCAATTTTCGCCATTCGCCACATACAACCGTTCCAATTTTTGATTGCGTTTGAGAGGCAAAAAAGGTACCATCGGCTCCAGATGGGACAGCATTCAAACCCAAGTGCTATTTCGGTGTAAAGCGAACACATAAAATATCATAATTCTATGCAATCCATTTTGAAATTCAAGCTAGGATAGACGTGATTTCAAATATGATGGGACAACTAAATCTACGCGGTGCGACGACGACAGTGCGATTCTGTAAATGAAATAGTCGATTTCGAAATTTGTGTGCACCATACTTCAATATAAATATTAATTGCTTGTCAAAAAATAATTTAAATTGTATTCGATTCTATTTACGCAATACGTATGGCGTAAGTATTTGCACCTTCTACACAAAATGCATTAAGCTGCTATACTAGCCTAAACCTTTACTAAATATTTTAAACCTTAATTCTCACTCAAAAGGACTCAAATTTCTAGTATACCTACCGATATACATAGAACTGGCAAGACTCATTTAAAATGTTGAAACGCTTATATAAATAGTAATATTAGTTAACAATACACTAAAGACTATTATGAGAATTAGATAGACCATAAATTTCCTCCAACAGTCGAATGGCGGGGTTACAATGAAACAGCATAAAGCTGCCATAGAAAACTTAACTCAGAAGTTCCATACGGGATTAAAAATGGTTGATGTTGGTTGAGCATGCATGAGATTAGCTTTCGTCAACGGCGTGAAATACAAATAAAAATTATACAAGCTTGCCTTGCTACTTGGAAGTCTTTCTTTGTACCAGTTAAATAATTTTTGGAACTGATTGGTAGATCATGAGATAGCAGAATGTGGATTATGCTGTTACAAGATCTATCGACAGAGATTTAAGCATTAACAATTTTCTCTTTTGATTGTTAAGAAAAGCTCTATCATCATTTTAATGGTAGAGCAACTATATTTGTCATCACAAGAAAAAGAATTCCACCCTGAAATGTTGCAATCAACTAAGACTACTGCATATTTCTTTTATATCACAAAAAGCAAGCCAACTGCAAGTCACCGTTGCAGGAACATTATTCATTTGTACGTGGCCCGATGTCATGTTTCCGTGAGCCCACTTACATGAAGTTCCACATAAAGGGTATCGTTATATCAGGCAAATAATGAGCCGCTGATTTCATTTAGGCTCTTTTGACACGCAAAAGCGTGGCTAGCCAAGTTCAAATTAAAACATACGCTAAAAAAACAAAATAAATATCTATATTACGTATTAAGTAGAAACTATAGATATATAAAAAAAATTACAAGTATTAAATATTTGTTACCAGGCGATGTATATTAACTTTTGTGTATTGAGCTAGGCACCAGCGTTGGCCAGGTAAATTAGATGGGTTACCGAATCGTTAGACTATGAAAAGGACAATATGTTCACCAATATTTGAAATTCACAAGCAATAATATGGAGCTAATTAGACAAGTATCTTAATCAAAGTAGTAATTGTCTCAGACATGACATATCAATGGCAAAGAAATTGGGTCAGCGACAAACATTACGCCTAATTTTGAGGTAGAGGTTCACAACTTTTGTCACCCTAACCAAAACGTTGATAGCTAAAACACGCCCCGCATTAATAATATTAATTGTAAGATTTCTAGTCAGAACAAAAAATATAGCAAGGTCGTCTTTGTCATGCTTAAGCAACGGTTTGTTAAGAGATTTTTTCATCATCATCTCGTAACGTAACTAATTAAAAACGATATATATTTTAAAACATACTTGTGTTTTGTGTCTGTTACAGACAGGGGTTCCCAAACAGTTCGCTGTGGAAGATAAAGGACGGCCGTGAAGCGCATTATTTTGCCTCTAGAGGGTTACGTACATATTGGTACCTGAAGGTATCACGACAAAACAATGCGCCACAAACTGAAGTGAAATTTGGTATGAATATAGTTTAGTACCTGTGACTCCATAACCACCAAACTTTAATCTGTTTCTAAGTAAATACAGAGAAGCTAATGGTAGTTGGCCAGGTCGACGGCAGAAGCCGCTCTGGTCAGACCTAATTAAATCGTTCACTGGCCTATCAATAACCAAGGCTTTAAAGACCGCCGAGGACAGAAATACGTGGATAAGCATGGTGCATCGAGTGACCAACACTTTATCTAGACACGAACTTTAGCAATGAAGATAACGACTGAGAAGAGAAGTAAATACAACAATATTTTCTATTCACAGTTATAAAACTTATAAATATTAATTATTTAGTGTTCTCTTCTGTCCCACATTTATGTTTCAATGCAATTGAAACTAAAGTTTACTAGTCCGTTTGTCGACTAAATATGAACAAAATAAAAGCACAAAACACACAAGAACTTAAATCTGAAAGTCGGAACTAAACAACTGTTTGTCCATTTAAAATTCTACATATAATTTTGCTTAAGCTAAAATATTTTGCTATTATGAATGCATGGAAGTGAGCTTATTTTTGTTAGAGCTTGGCTCTGTTATTTTTGTGTATGTTTAAGCTTTTCATATTTAAATATGAAAGAAGGTATTTTTTTAATTTAACACTGGAAAGAGTGTTTGGGAAGTTAAACCTCTGAGGCAATATGATTATGGTATTTTGTATACAAAATTTTGGATTAGCTTTTTTTTGTATACAACCTATACTTTGTTATGTATACGACATATTTAAACAACTGTCATGTAGTCTGCGTTTTGATAAGTGGTAAATACTGTCCAGGAATCCAGTAATAAGAAAAAGTTGAAAAATTATGAGTCAACTTGCGACCTACCACTAAGCTACGTTTTCTCTAGCCAGGACCCTAAATTTCTCAACTGTATGTTACGTCATTACGTGACAAATAAAAAATAATCAATAAGAAATAGACATCATACCTTTTCTGTCAGTAATTTAAGAGTCTAACCGTCAAATTGTGCCTGATAGCTGATGATAATAATATTATCAGCTATCAGGCACAATTTGACGGCAGATTAAAGGTAAGAAGAGCTTGCTTTGCAACTTGCATGTAAGTTAACAGACGTTTAACCACCATCTCTTTGGGGAAACCTTTAACTTGAAGTATCAAGTGACGATCGCGCCAAGAGTCAAGTTTTAATAATGTACACCGCTACATAGCTTCTGGGAAACGTTATTAATTAATAGTTGCTACAACTTTATCTTTGATGTACTGATACTTAAACGTATTGCAAATTTATAGTAGAAGACTGTGATGGTTATTTCTTTCAGACATCAGATAAAGTACGCGAGAATTATATGGTAGATTTATGGTGTATTATGATGGCAGATGCGTACAACACCCACACTTCACCTGTTATGTTTAGGACCCATGGGATGAGGGTAAGCCTATAGCCATCTACCGGGCACAATTCCAACTCCGTTATGCTATTGAGAATTTCCTGACAGAAAGTTCACAGATAACACTTGCTTACAAATCGAATATATTACATACACAAATTATACCACTACATCAACAAGGCAGTTGAACTAATAAATCCAAAAGTATCACGGCAGGATCAATTTGATGAAATTTGGTATGAGAATAGTTGAAGACCTGGTGAAGGAAATAGTTTACTTTTTACTGGCGTACCACGCGAACAGAACCGCTGGCAGACACTAGTTTTCTATAAATGAACTATAACTCTTACTTCACGGCATATTACAATACAATACTATAATATAAATGAACATTCAATAGATAAAAAGTTTGTACGTAATGCTTTTGAAACCGAAAATAGTTGTGCGATGACAAATACTTTATATTTTTTTTTTTTTTTTATACCACGCCCACAGCGAACGAACGTGTAGTCCACCTGATAGTAAGTGGAGTACAGCCCATGGACATCAACAATCCACAAAAGCAGATTATAGATGCGTCGCTGCAGCTGAGGACTACGGTGTTATGCCTCATGTGCCAGTAATTTCAGGGCCTGATCTCACCACCAAACCGGAACACAGTAATGGAAGCACTACTATTTGGCGGCAGATTAAAGGTAAGACGGTGGTGCTGCCGCCCTCGAGCTCATTCACAAGAGCTCTACCACCAGTAAAATAAATATTACTTAAGTACTGCCTAATAAGCTAAGTTTTTGTTTTGTATTGAAACAATTTTATTTTGTATTTTTTTTATAAGAAAAAAGGATTATAAATATATTCGTTGCTTAGCGAAAGTATCTTGATTGGTTTTGAAGGAAGAACTTGGGTTATAGAAATGTTATTAAATTTGAGCGCTACATCGCAAGCCAACTTATGTGATTTTTAGGGTTCCGTAGTACCTACAAGGAACCCTTATAGTTTCGCCATGTCCGTCTGTCCGCCCGTCTGTCCGAGGCATAGCGACGAAACCGTTGGTGCCAGAAAACTGAAATTTTGCATAAACATGTATGTTAACTATACAAAGAAATTCGTAGAATAAAATTTGGAAAAATATTTTTTTTTCGGGTAGCTCCCCTACATGTAAAGTAGGGATGTTTTTCTTTTTTGTCGCCTACCCCATAGTGTGGGGTATTGTTAGATAGGACTTTTAAAAACGTTCAGGGGTTGCTAAGACAGTTTTTTGATTTCGAGATCCGTTTGCGAGATAATTAACTTTAAAGAGCAAATTTTTGTTCGAGTAGAGCGTCCCCCCCCCTCTAAAAGCTAAACTACTGGATCCCAAAATCTGAAAAAAATTGTGTCGGTAGTACATGTAATGAACTTTAAAGGAAAACTATAGCGAATAAGTTCACTTCATTAGTTCTAGAGTAATTGGGGTCCAAAGTGTAAAATGCAGTTACTTAGAATAATTCATGCAAATTACAAAAACCTTTGAAAGTAATGACTTGTATGAAGATGTTACTTGTTTATACAGATAGTAAATCCCTTTTAAGTCGAAATATGTTGTTACGACTAGCAACGGAACCCTACTGCGCGTGGCCCGACACGCACTTGGCCGGTTTTTTTAATTGATTTTAACAATACAAAACAATTTTGTGTCAGTTTATTTTAAGCTTAGTAATAAATACTTCTTCTTCTTCTTAGGTGTCAATATCAATAGCATTATGGTTACTCATTTTTACCAGTAGGTAGGTCTTCACGGGCACATGTAGAGGGAGACAACGGGCTCGAAAGCAGGTGAGCCATGTTTTGAATGGGCGCTTAGTAATAGTAGCGTCTACTCCTCTCTGCTATCTTTCACTTTTTTTTTTGTATTTTTTTTAACTAACATCTCGTCACGAGGTTGTACCATGACGACTTATTATTACCACTTAAATGCTGTTGAAGCGACAGTTCGCCATTCAAAAAGTTCTTTTTTTAAATCGCTTTTGACTGGCAAGAAAAAAAAACAATTCCGAACAAGGTAGGTTCACGATATCATTACCCATAGTTTTAAAATTCACTAGAAGCAGTTATCTATTTAGAAATTGAATTAAAAGTAACGACATTGATACAGGGTGTTGCGTGTCGTACCGCAATATATTTAACTTAGCAACATTGGATTCTTAAATCAACCTGTAGTAATTGTTTTTACCGAGAAATCTGTAGATACTGATTTACAGTGTTTTGTACGCAAGTGTTTTTTTTATCAATTTAAAACTAACAGAAATGTAGTACAAAATCTTGCCCAAAATATTTTGGATTAATAGATTATGCTAAATAGGATAAACCCTAGTATCACAACAAATTCAAAGTAATAGAGCCTACCATCTCGAAAGTTGGCAGGACTTCAAAACATTGAGATGTTCGCTAAAAGAATCTCTCTGCAAACGACGCTGCCAATATCCCTATAGTAAGAACAAAAGGAATTATCGAATAATTTATTGTGATTTGTTTTATTATTGATGGCAGATCAGATCTTATAAACTAGCCTCTACCTGTGGTTTCACTTACGCTGTATGAAGATAAAATAGATCCTTTAACAGGAAGGCAGATAGCTGCTTTATTTCTATAGCAAGTTTCAAGATAGGTCCTGGGGTTAAATTTAATATCGTGACATATAGACAACAGTTAGGACTTAATACTTATTTTATAGCATCAGATTGTCAAAAAAATATTTTTTTTTATTTTTTATTAGAAACGAACACACAGGTATCTCAAAATAACTAACTTAAATCAACTTCTAGCCTAAAATACTACATTAAACAATAAAAAATGAATAATAGATAGAGTACTTATAAAATCTGATTGCTTTTTACTCAGTTCTATGCAGTAAAAGTTATTTGCAATCGTGCTGAAACCACTTTAATAAAATGTTCAACCATAACCGAGGTAATTGAAATCATTTACAAAACTTCTATAATAAGATAAATAAACGACAAAACTTTATCAATTACATTATGACAAATACGACTAGGATCTAAGCTAAAAATAGTCAAGCGACGATAAATTATGAAACAGATGAACTTCGTTTATTCATCCATCGGTTTCTGCCACTCATCCAAAAATGCCGAGCACTCGATTAAGTGTCCTTCTAATTTGCGAATTAATTACGCTCGGAAATGTTGGAAGTTGGCGGTCTTCAAATGGCGGGTAGTCGGTAAAATAATTGCTTTTCTGTTGCTCCTTTTGCCGTTGGAGTGCTGCTAGTTCTAATATCGAATTTCACGAGAAATCTGCTGATATTTGATATTGAAACATTTTCAATTTAAAAACTAACAAAAATATAGTACAAAATCTTACTCAAAATATGTGTTGAATATGAGAACCTCAAAGACGTCAGTTGTTTGATTGATGAGATGTTTTGAAAATAGAAGGGCGCCATTTCGTTATTATCTCATCGGCAGTTGCAATTTGCTTCACTATTTTCGAATTTCGAGTGAAGTTTCTTTAAATGTTGCTCCTAACATACCTGGAAAGAAACAAAGGAACAATTTAATACATAGTTTAGTAACAATCTAACAATATAAAATGTATAATTTCTAATTTCTTTACTCCGAAAGGGTAAATTGTTCGGCTTGAATTGATGGACGTTTAATTAAAATTATTTATATCCCCTACTCCGTACTTGTTTGTATTTAATTTGTAGTAAAATTTATAACTATACACAATCAATATTAAAAAGGAAGGTTCTTTAATCTTTATACGAATTAACGAATAGATTTTGTGGGTAAGGAAATAAAAAGTCTGTTTTTAAAGTTAAGAAGTTAAATCAACAGTTACAATCATTGTTACAAAATGATTACAGAAAAATTAACCTAAAGTACAGACTTAAACTTGGATAATATTCAGACTGAGCGAACTCAATTCAAGAGAAGAAACAATAAGAAAAATGGACAAGATTACTGAACGTTAGGGGATTATTTGTAATTAAACGAAATCTAAAAGAAAAATAGAAACCTCTTCGGACTTCTCTCTACTAAATATCTATCACTAAAGGAAACTACTTCTACTTTACACAGTGAACACGACAAACAATATAATTTCACAAAAGAAAGGTAATAAATGGCCTCTAAAAATGAAATATAACATAGAACCCTTCTATTTTCCTGGTCCACGAGGATTACGTTAAAAGTTTCAAGCTGTATGAAATTAAATCTTCCAACAAAATATAAACTCTTTTTCCCGACTTCTCGCAGATATTGTCCTCGTAAACCATTGCCAAGAGGTTTATAAAATATTTCCTTGGGACTATCCTTTCGATGGGCGAAACGCAGCCTCTAAAATATGACTCATAAAAATTACCGCGTTATATTACTGCGGAATGGTGTCTAAACCTCTATTAAATTCAGTTTTTAGGGTTACCAGAGACCGTAAAGTTAATAATAACGTCTTTTCTTAAAGATTACTTCAGTAACCTTCATTAATTTTAGGAAATTATAGTCTTTCGCGAATTAATTTTCTTTAACATTCCAAATTAATTGTCGAAATTGGCGAATCTGGGACATAAAGGGTTGTATTGCAAATTTTATTCGCTGGAAGTAGGTTGAATTAAATTATTTAACGTATGCAACGGGCAATTCCGAAGTAATTTTGCAAAGCACTTTGGAACATTAAGGCTGACTTAAATAATGAATTAAAACAAACTTGCGTACTTAACTGCAACGGAAATAATTATAATTATGTTTACGTGGCATTTTTATTTCGAGCTACTTTCACTTTTATGATAACTTTACATTTTAAACTTATTTTTTTCTATCACATAAGCTGGTATTTTTTATTGCATGTTTAAACCACGAAACGTTTATTTTTCAACGTTAGTCTATTGGTAAACGGTTATTGAGATTTTTACTCTGCGGGCTAGCATAAAGAGTGCGAGATGGATTTTGTCGAGTTTTTGTCACACTTTTGCATGGAGAAACATGACAAAAATGCGGCTCAATCTATCTACCGCTCGTTATACTACCCCGAGTCGACAAAATGCTATAATAGAGATTTTACTCTGCGGACTAGCATAAAGAGTGCGAGATGGATTTTGTCGAGTTTTTGTCACTCTTTTGCATGGAGAAACATGACAAAAATGCGGCTCAATCTATCTACCGCTCGTTATACTACTTCGATTCGACAAAATGCTATAATAGAGATTTTACTCTGCGGACTAGCATAAAGAGTGCGAGATGGATTTTGTCGAGTTTTTGTCACTCTTTTGCATGGAGAAACATGACAAAAATGCGGCTCAATCTATCTACCGCTCGTTATACTACTTCGATTCGACAAAATGCTATAATAGAGATTTTACTCTGCGGACTAGCATAAAGAGTGCGAGATGGATTTTGTCGAGTTTTTGTCACACTTTTGCATGGAGAAACATGACAAAAATGCGGCTCAATCTATCTACCGCTCGTTATACTACCCCGAGTCGACAAAATGCTATAATAGAGATTTTACTCTGCGGACTAGCATAAAGAGTGCGAGATGGATTTTGTCGAGTTTTTGTCACACTTTTGCACGGAGAAACATGACAAAAATGCGGCTCAATCTATCTACCGCTCGTTATACTACCCCGAGTCGACAAAATGCTATAATAGAGATTTTACTCTGCGGACTAGCATAAAGAGTGCGAGATGGATTTTGTCGAGTTTTTGTCACACTTTTGCATGGAGAAACATGACAAAAATGCGGCTCAATCTATCTACCGCTCGTTATACTACCCCGTGTCGACAAAATGCTATAATAGAGATTTCACCCTGCGGACTAGCATAAAGAGTGCGAGATGGATTTTGTCGAGTTTTTGTCACACTTTTGCATGGAGAAACATGACAAAAATGCGGCTCAATCTATCTACCGCTCGTTATACTACCCCGAGTCGACAAAATGCTATAATAGAGATTTCACCCTGCGGACTAGCATAAAGAGTGCGAGATGGATTTTGTCGAGTTTTTGTCACACTTTTGCATGGAGAAACATGACAAAAATGCGGCTCAATCTATCTACCGCTCGTTATACTACTTCGATTCGACAAAATGCTATAATAGAGATTTTACTCTGCGGACTAGCATAAAGAGTGCGAGATGGATTTTGTCGAGTTTTTGTCACACTTTTGCATGGAGAAACATGACAAAAATGCGGCTCAATCTATCTACCGCTCGTTATACTACTTCGATTCGACAAAATGCTATAGTACATTATGCTATAAATTCGTTGGTATATGTAAATGTGAACCAATAACTGTCATCCTGATTAACGCACTTTGTGTTTACGTTCTATGTTTACATACATTATATTAATATGCTAAGCGTGATCGTTACCGCCTTACTGAATTAGACGTAATCTGCCAAATAATACTACTAATATTGAAAGCGTTGGTAACTGTTTTACGCATAGCCTCCAGAATACTATACACAATAAATTTTATACACAATCTTAAAACTTATTAAAATATAAAAAATCCTATGTAGGTAAGGAAATGTACCTATTAAATTTGTAAATTTATGTAAATATTAGTTATAGTGAACCTTCTATCTCATCTCTTACACCTTGAACTGCCTCATATCAGTCTAACTATCTATTTGTCCATCCAAAGGTTGTCTGTAAGATATTGCTTTTTAACGATAAGGCCGCCCTTTGTACATGTCTAAATGTTAAATTATGTTCTATAATGTGTCTTATTTTTTGGTGTGTAATAAAGTTTATTCTATCTATCTATGACTGACGAAAATAATATGTTGCATTATTGTACCTACAAACATAACTCTTAAGTCACCACCGCATTGAATGAAGCTTACCTTTAAAAAAAAACAATATTTGACTAAAAATGTTTGTACACACTATGACACCCAGCAAATCAAATCCCTGCAGACGCCTTATGCAAACATTCCACAAATGCAACCATAATTTCTACGAAACACCATCTCATACAGCAGTAATTTTTATGATTCATACGCGCCCCATCGACAGTATATTTATCTCATAAACCACATATTACGGCTTATGGCACCGTTAGCTAGTAATACCTTAGTTATGGTAGAAATATGCAGCGGCACGGTGTATATTTCTGCCCCCGAAATAATGGCACGGAAGTCGTGCTAAAGATATGGTGTTATTGACTCTTAATACGCCGTTTGAACATTTTTAATATTTTTTTTATTTATGTAATAACATTTAAAAGCATCTTAAAAAAAAACTTTATAATGCGTTGCTAAAAAACCACAGTGGTTTGCCTGCAGCGAAATTTTATCTGCAATCTAGTACAGCAGTCGCAAACGCTACTAACAATTTTTTATTACATGTACAGGTAGATAAGTATGGTTTAGAACTTATTACATTTCAAGTAAAAAACATTATATTATTATCTGAGGTATAGCTTTTTTTTTATATTTAAGTTACAAGATAGGTGAATTGCATTTACTCTATTAGTGTATTTATTAAATAAGACTTAGGCTGGGATTTTATATTTGTTGCATTACAGAAATGCATTGATGCCCATGGATATAAACAATTCACAAAAGAGAGCCTTTTTTCAGCACCTAACTGTAACACAGTAATGCAAGCACTACTATTTGACGACAGGTTAAAGGTAAGACGTGTTGCTGTCACCTTGGAACTCGCTCACTATGATTATTTTTTTAAATGGTTTAATTTATGTTTATTTCTAAACATTTTTATCCGTGGATATTTCAGTTACTGGATAAAATTGAATTCTTGGACATGAATTGCTGCACCAGTAAACCAAACTAAACTATGACGAATTCAACAATACCATCGTAGTAGGTACTCTAGAAAAGGGAACACAATACATACTTTGAAAGGTATCAACATTTTTATAATCCTGCTTAAAGTGGAGTGTCTAACTGCTAGCTATTCCGAAACACATTTTTTTGAAATGCTGTCAGAAGTGTCAGATAGCGAACTTGACGTCTCTGACAGCATTGTCACTGTCAACGTCTTTTTGATGGCTTTTTAAATTCGGCATTTTCGTCTCTTGACAATTTTCAACTGTGTGATCTTTGTGATTGTGATAAATTTCTCTGCACGACTTGAATAAATGGGTTATTGTAGGTTTACCACATTGACGATTCGTTACACTTTTGGAATTCAATACATTCATTGTTGATTTAAACCGCTTGCAGACGTTTTATATTTTACTAACATTTGTCTGCGATCCGATAATCTTGAATATTAATCTACATGAGACTAAATTTTTCTGCGTGAAAAGTAACAGGCATCCATACATCCTAATAAACTTTTGCATTAATAGGGATAGATACAGATGGCGAAATAGGACCAGTAGGATAAGTCATCGTATTACAAACATACATACAAACAGCGACTTCACAAGGAAATACGTATAATATAGGTGTTCAAGACAAGAACATATAGTTTTTGTATAATTAATTTATTGATGTGACTTGCATAATATTATTTGGTTTAGTCGATTAACATTGTCACATCACTAAATTATTTGTGGTGGCAACACTTAAATTTGTCGCTTCCCTTTTTCTATGTGGTCCTTCGAGCCGGATCACAACGCATGTTTGGAATTGAAACAGCGTGAATATTTGTAACGAAAACTGTATATTTTCAATTACATTTAAATTATAAAAATACTAACGTGTGCCCACGCACATAGGTACGATAGAAAAAGGGAAGAGACAAATTTAAGTATTGCCACCACAAATAATTTAGTGATGTGACAATGTTAATCGACATAACCATAAATTAATGATACAAAAACTATATGTTCTTGTCTTGAACAATAGGCATTAGGTCATAAATTCTGGTTCCGTAGTTCCACTACAATCCCCTTGAGTTGTATATTGTATATTAATATACAGCACTCGAGCCCGAACTATACGGCTTCACATCAAGCTATACACTTCTCCCAGTATATGTTGACCACGCATTACACGGCAAGCCTATACAACGTGGGACCATCTTATGCTGGAATGCCTAACCTGATATGTATGTAGCCGTGAGTCCCGAATTACCAAACCGATGAACATCCGCAACATGTTTATTAACATTAATATGCATGCATGTATTTATTACAGTTTAAGCGGTAAGCTATTAAAAGATTGGAGTATGGTTCTTGTGAAAGCGGAAGTTACTTTTGATCTGAGATTTAGTTTAGGTTACGGTTATATAAATAATTCGATTATGGTTAAGAGTTTTACTGATCTTTTTATGTCGGATAAGAATATGACACTCCACTGAATCAAAGCTCTGACCACATGTTTTACGCAAACTGACCTATAATAATAGCAGCCCTGTATCTAATACATATCCCACTGCTGGGCTCGGGCCTCTTCTCATGAGGAGAAGGGTTAGACCATAGTCCACGACGCTGGCCAAGTGCAACAACCTAAAAAGTGCTCGAGGGTGTGTGAAGTCTACCAATTGACCCATTATTTGATGCAAAATATAAAGATCACTATTTCACATCTCTGTCTAAATTGGGTAACCAAAACAATGTTTAGTTAGTTCAACATTTTTTTTATCGACTTAACCAAAATTTCGTTTAAGCAGATTGCTGGTTAGTTCTATTCAAATACGAAAATGTACACCAAAAATTAAAAGAAATAAATTTATTCATAGACGAAGTTATATTGCATTTCTAGTTTATGAACACTGCAGCTAAACATTCTAGGTAACAGATATCTTCATAGAACCTTATGAACTGCAGCGAAGCCTTCCAAGAAGCACAATATTTAACGACAGACTAGAAATAAAGGGGGTTACGGGTAAACACAAACTTAACTTGCTCATATTTGACAAATTTTAATAGTTTTTGTGAGCTTTTAGGAAATATAGTGTCGTACTACCAATAAGACTATACCGCCATATGATGATGCTTGTACTGTTATTTTCCGGTTTAGTCGTGAGATAAGGCTGTGAAATTGCAGACATAGGAGACATTTTAGTTCACAGATGCATTTTAACCGATCCAGGTAGATCTGGTATCTTCTGTTAATTTCAAGCTGTTTTCTTAGGGGCGGTTCAAGTATTACGTAAGCAATATTATGCATATTTTAACCTGTCCTCCTTTTCAAATAGTAAGTATTAACTTATTACTAATCGAACTTCAATCCTGTCTGCTGCATACGTTATAAAAAAATGCCTATTCTAAATAACACGGGCGATTGAAGAAAACTATAATATTCAAACATGGTAGTTTTAAATTCTGCCCGCGTTATCGTGTGTGACCGTGACACCGTGCGAGTTTCCATTCACAACATGCTGCAGATCGTTTATGGTGTCAGCAGGCCTTTTCTGTTTATGGTAGCGTATTTGCAAACTGAGTCAAAAAATGTGTGGTGTGAATAGAAGTGGTATATTTTCAGAGACAGTACCAAGACGTCTTGGCAAAAACGTGGCAATATTGGACAGCGTTTGAGGCAAAAAGTGGACCACGTGGTGCCAAATCTACGATTGACACATATTACGACAACTGACATTGTTATTCGCCGATATCTAAAAAAGTTGAATATAAAAGACATCGATTTAGTTAGACATTTTTAAGCAAACTCAATCCAATTTATCACCTAAAATGATTCGATGGAACTAAACATATGACATTCTCGCCATAATTTCAGGCTTAATGAGAGTTGACCCCGTTTATTCGGGCCAGCAAATTTCTATAGCGATACACGAATCGCATTTAAATAATAATGGGTTCTATTCCAATCCCCTGTAGAATTTCCTATAGTTTGTAACAATGGCCCGACTGTCCGTAAGTCGAATATTGTGTTTCGCCTTACAGACTACAGTGGGGAAGGAATGGGGGAAATGGTGCTCTCAATAAACATTTTCCCTGGTCATCAAATTTCAACGCGGAAATTACAGACACGAATTTGACGAAATAATTAAGGTAGGAACAAATGTAATCAATTCTTATTTATAAATCTAATAAGTATTTTTTTTACATTGAAGATATTTAAATCAAATATCTTATTTATTACCATCTATACCAAAACGGCTAATGAGTAATTCTATTTAAATCTAAATTAATATGTAAACATAAATCTTAAAGGCTTGACGCCTCACGCTTTGCTTAGTTTTTGTTAAGGCGAAGTCACTTTGTGCACTTTTTTCATAAGTATGAATGTTTGTTACTTTAGATAGTTAAGACTCCTTTCTGGAACTACTGGAACTTAAATAAGAGATGGGTAACGGCCAAGAAGTTCTGATTCTTACGCAAAATAAGATATTTTGAAGCTCAATGTCCACGAGCAGGGTAAATTGGAACATTTTTATAGTAACTATAGTAAAAAAAAACAATAATTAAAATCACCAATATAACCAAAACAGGATACGTACAGCACGCTCTTTCCTCAGAGTAATTATCGTTAATCTGTTCAATTTTCGCTTATCATCGTCTAATTAATTCTACCAACAGATTCTGTTGCTTAGTCTTTTGACCCGCTGTTTGGATCTCTACTTAGAACCCACTCAAGCGATAAAACTAGCGTGAAGACAAAGTCTAATCGACTTTGGTTACTTTTTTGTAAATTCTAGTATAAACGTGTCACGTTACGTTACGATAAAAAAACAATCAGCATTATCCAAAGGTGTTGTGTTGAGTTAAGTTGAAAACCAAATTGTCTCTTGTGCTATTAGAATTCATTCTGTACAAGTTCAAAATATCTACAATTTAAACTTTCTTACAAAACTGTTTTATAATTTCTAAACATCTTGAGAATTGAATCAAAGTCGAGATTGAGTAGTATGGATTAATGATAGCCTTGGCTATTTATATCATAATTATATCATTTTTATTATATAATTTTAATCATAATCAATGCTGTTTTAAAGACCACTTAGATAAAAAAAAACAAAGCCAAAGTCATTTGGTAGAATAATTTAAACTTAATTAGCAGATGTTCACAACACAATGTGACACGTTACGATACCACAACGAGAATCAGACAACAGATAACTCAAAAACCACGTCAAAATCATCGTGCCGCGTCTTCGAATGGTCACAAACTACAACCCGTTGGGCACTACAAAGGTTGTCGAGCGGCCGGCCATTGACCCCAGTGACCGACGCCCGCGCACCGGTTACATTTACCATGCTTCAACCAACCACATGGTCTGGATTTGAAACGATTTTTCGGGATGATACCAGCAGATTTATATGCAGTGTTTTTTACTTGGAAGAACTGATTCTTACGCTAAATAAGATATTTTGAAGCTTAACGTCCACGAGCAGGGCAAATCGGTACATTTTCATAAAAACTACAATAAAAAAAACACTAAAATGATAGCTCATAACTTTGCCTGCGCAACGGTTGTACATATACCATGCTTCAACCAACCACATGGTCTGGTTTTGAAACGATTTTTCGGAATGATACCAGCTGATTTATATGCAGTTTTTTTCTGGATTGGAAAGGTGAAAAATACTTGGACGCAGTGATTCTTACAAAAATAAATTATTTAGGAATCTAAAGTTCATCTGCGGGTTCCATACAGAGTACAGAACAATTTATTAGAGGGTCAGTAACTAGTGATATTTTAAAACAATATGAGATACGGTCAGTTCCAGTAAAAGTTTTTAGGTAAACATATATTTTAGAAACGAATCGTACTCGAAATCCAAAATTGTGTAAATTGAATACTGGCCATGGATAAAATACGTTACCTACAAAACATAGCGATGGCACATGAAATAAATACAATATTCTATGAACATGCGGGTCAATTGCGTTTATAAGATTAGATAATATTGCATTTAACAAGCAAGGTACTAAACTATGTACAAATAGACTAATTTTAGTTTTGAATTATTTAATATTACTCAAAACCGTTCACCTCACACCTGTTAAGTTAAGGTTTCATTAGACCGAGAGCATATCACTATTATCATATTCTAGGAAATGTATCCGACCCCGTGTTGCTGCCGAAAATTTCCTGACGAAAAAACTAAAGAAGGGTTTATAACATGTTCTAAAGTTTTGAATATTTCTTATACTCACTAAGCCTGTGTTATACAAAAATAATAGTTTAAAAAAACTAAAAAAACACGCTTTTAAAGTACTTCTAACTAAAAAGTGAAAATAATTCCTAATATAAGCTGAAAAAAGCGTGGGTTGCTCCATAGACGAAAAATATGGCACAGAGCGCCCCATGCTTTTCAGCTTATTTTAGGAATTATTTTTCACTTTTTAGTTAGAAGGACTTTTAAAACGTGTTTTTTAGTTTTTTTTAACTATTATTTATTTTCTACTTTTTAGTTTGGTTTATTTATAAGAGCGTTTTTTTTTATCGAATTATTGCATTGTCATCGATCTTTGACAGGTGTGCAAAATTTGAATGAAATCTGTCCGTTTAAAGTGGGTCAAAATCGAGTCCAAAGGAGTCGGTTACATACATACAGGTGAAGCTAATAAAGCGTGTTGAAAATGGAGATTTATCATCTCCATTTTTGTATAATACAAGCTTAGTGAGTATCGTATACTGAGTTTGTTCTAGCTTATTTGTTAAAGAAAATAAGTTTATTTCCAGTATCAAGAGAATGTTCTGGCAGCTGACAGTAGGATGTGGCAACATTATACGAGTGAAGGACTCTTGGCTGCAAGCCATACTTCTAGAATTGCTAACTTACAACCCGCTAATGGAAACTTAAATGGTGGTATTACTATTGTGAAAATTGCACAATTTTGACCGAAGTAAATGATAGTTGGACAATGAATGAGTGAAAGTCAGACGGTCAAGGATTAAGATTGAATTAAGCTTTCATTTTACTTCCCGACTCTAATTGACCTGTGATATCATGATATTTAATTGCTACCTTATTCTCACTTTTATCAAGGAATTGTGGCTCCTTCACCTTTCACCTGGGCCCTATACATAACAGGTGAAATAAGGGTGTCTTTCACCTCTGGCACTTCCTACTGGGTAATTTAAGCGTGAAAATGATTTTACGTTTCTCATTTTTATCTAATTTAGACAGGCCGTAACAAAACAAAGAATAGCTCCAATTTTGAATCACATTTTGAATATCATGGTCTATGATAACAAAATTGACGATTACAAATTGTGAAATCAAGAAGGTTTGAAGAAAAGATGACTTCGTTTTCTTATCATAAAAAGAAAATGATGTACCTACCTGTAGGTACAGTGGGCCAAGCAATTAGGTATGCCGGGCAAAAACTTCTAAGCCATAGTGAAAACTGACTGCAATAGATATGCATGCGTAAATAACATAATTATTTAATAAGTATAATAGACCCACTATTTAGATATATAACTCTCTTATCCATAATTGGTGTAATAAGTCTTTACTATGACTTAGAAGTTTTTGCCCTGCACACATAACTCGTTGGCTCACCGTACATAACATAATCTAGTCACTTAATGTCGCACAAACTTTCTTCCTAAGCTTTATTGAAGCTCTAAGTTAGAAGCAATATTTTCGCAATCCTGCTCCGTGTAAGCATAACATAATCTACTTTATCCTGCTCGAAACAAGCTCATGTCCTTTGGGAAGTTCTCTTTACAGTAATATACGGAACCTTCTTACGTTCTAAATCTTATGCGACACGCCTCTAGTACATTTTACGACGAATTAAATAGCGTCAAGAAACGAGCCTGTACATGTATATTGTATATGCCTGGTACAAACGGCAACAAAATTTATTCTGTGAATATTAGTCTGATAAAAATAAATCATCTTTTATTTTTCAATAATTTTTGTTTTTTTTTTCAGTTATATTTGAGGTTAATCATTTAAATGATCGAAAAATACCACAGATAATCTGTGTCAGTACTCATTTTTCAGCTAAAATAAATATAATGTCAGTCAATAATGTCGAGTAAAATAAAAAGGTGACATTGTTAAGTGTTTGCCCCAGAGACTAAGTAAATATAAAAATGTGATATTCTAGAATTTCTCATCCTTTTTTTTTCGTTCTTGTAAAAAGAGTAGGTTTAAAAGAGGTGTAGGTTTTAACAGAGTTACGAATTAAATAAACATTATTCATACCCTCATTTTATCTAGATAAAGTCATGTCTAATTTAATGGAAAGATACTGAAAGATTCATAAAATAGTTAATCTCTCGCGTCGTCGGCCAAGGCACCATTTTTCATGTCTTCTGACGTCCAAGATCTGATGAAGTTGCTCTTAATATGATTGTGTCCTAACTGGATTTACGACATGTCGACTTTGTAAGGATTTTTCAGCAAAGCGGATTTATTCTGCAGCGTATAATCGTTCAAGGATTATGCGAGTTCAATGTAGTCCTAATTTACTTATTTGTTTTAAAGAAGGTTATATTAAAGGCTTCATAGGCCGTTCGACTTGAATCCGAGTCTATCTCACGTTATAAAAATATAAGGTTCTCTTTTTTTGCCCAGACATTATTAGACCCTGAAATTACTGACACATAACGCCATAGCAGGTAAGCACTCATATATGCGCGAGCGATACCTGGCACCGGTGTTGACGGAACACACTGGGTTTTAATCCGTGCAACTCGGACATAACCAGCGACTCTACCCGGATCGATGGTATGCGTCAGGCATTTCGCAGTTAAAAAAAAATGTAGGTACTCAGATAGGGCGACCGGTTTACGATCTAGTTTTGTAGATTGGGGATATTTAAAGGTAGGAATGGAAAGGATATTTATTTATCATCAGGTGGACTAAGCATCCGTACGCATATAATAATAGCAGCCCTGTATCTAATACATGTCCCACTGCTGGGCACGGACCTCTTCTCATGATGAAAAGGGTTCGGCCATAGTCCACCATGCTGGCCAAGTGCGGATTGGTAGACTTCACACACCCTCGAGTACCTTTAGGCACTCTCAGGCATGCAGGGTTCCTAACGATGTTTTCCTTCACCGTAAGCGAACGATAATTTATATGATAAATACACACATATCTTCGAAAAGACAAATCTTAACGATTTATTGACAGAGATATGTTACCTACCCTAGACCTTCGAATTAGCAATCCTCCTACGGTCCCACTCGGCTATCGCTGCTGTCTTTAACTAACGTTACTTTGTCCGTACGCATACTCAAATAGTAGATTTATTAACCAAGGGGATAAAGCAGTGTCTTCTTTCGCGGGTGACGATTTAAATCGCGAGCGCAACGAAGGACTCGGGGTTTCCTCCCGAGCGTAGCGAGGGTGTTAAAAACTGGGATTTAATAAGACGAGTCCTGAGTGTAGCAAGGGACAGCTTTATCACCGAGGAAAATACTATACTTTTCGTACCATTTGCGAAAAATTAACACAATAATAATATGAGATATGCATTTATTAAAAATAATGACAATTAAAAGTATAAGTTAACATTGGAAACATTTTCTAAAATTTATCCATTACATCTTATCATTTACAACAAAAAATAGTAAAAGTAGTTCAAGGCCTAATCCTCCCGAATCAAAATGAAGCTCGTATTCATATAATAGTTCTGAAATAATTAGTATAAATCGTACAGTAGAATGCTTAACTAGTAGCGTGATAATTGCCTTATATAATATGCCTCATATTATGCCGCATGCATAATAAGTATTCATAACTAAATATACGTACGTAACAATGTAGCCGACGATATAATTTGTAGCTTTGTGATGTTGGACTTGGCTGATAGTTTGTGGCAAAGAGTTGTTTAGATGTTTGTTACCACCAATTAACCACTGTACTACTGCTGTGTGTAATTACTAGATAATAGTTCTAATTGTAAACTTAAGGTTTACAATAAAGTGTATATATATATAAATAAAATAAGCAAATTGGCTAATCCTTTCACCACGATGGCAAGTCGAAATATAATTTGACTCAGCCATCAACACGAAGAAGAAGAAGAAGAAGAAGAAGAACTAACTCATAACTAGTAGTTGTACAAGAATACAAATAGAAATACACATAACCCGACTACGTAAAAAGGGGGTCTAAAAGGTATGAAACAAGAAAATATCGCAGGTAGAAATCCAGATATGCATAGGTACAAACATGGTCAAGATATTGGGTAAGGTCTGGATTTCTGACTGAAAGATACAAGATGAATAACATCTCTGCGCATATTCAAAACTCTTGATTTTCTAGTAAAAGATATCAAGGTAGCAAAATACACGAAGAAAGTATCGTAACATTATACACGACAGGACAATCCGAGAAATACATTGAAAAATAGCTTCTAACAATCAGTCTGCCACAAACAATCAGCCTCGCCAAAACGTGACCTAAAATCTTATTTCCCTAATTATTACTTGTCGCGAAAACAAAGGACTTTGGAATTAAAAAGTACAAACCACTTTTCAGGTCGGTTGCACATTTGCATAAAATATCAGGGGATTCGCCGACGCTATTAACAGCTTAAAAATGCAACGGTATGCGACGCGAAATTCTGATATTTCTTTCTGTGTCGTTTTTTGCGGGACTTTTTTATAACATAACATCACGCCTATATTACCCAGAGGCTGAGGTGCAACACCCACATTTTACCTGTTAAGTTTAGGTTCCATGGGATAGGGGGTGAGCCTATCGTCATCCACCAGGCTCAATTCAAACTTCGTTAAGCTATTTGTGCGTATACAGTTGTGCAGTCTATTATATATTGATACTAAATCGTTTTGACGTTTCTTGTGCCACTTACTGGGATGGGATGGTATTAAATCTTTGACTATTGAATGGAAGAAAGATAAAGTTGTCGTATAAATAATTAACAATCGATTTTGTTTTAGATCTCAACTGAGTGATCAGTAGTCAATAATTACGGCTTAAGGATAGGTATTTCAAACGCTCTAAATATATAAATAAAAAAACCGGCCAAGTGCGAGTCAGACTCGCGCACCGAGGGTTCCGTACAAACCTGTAGGTATATAAGTAAAAGTTATGGTATTTTAACGTTTGCTGGGTCAGCTAGTAAGTTTATGATTATTAAAAAAAATATACTATGTGATGTAACTAAAAATTTAAGATTTTCGGAATTTTTCCTATATGTGTACTTTATAACGTTGCTTCATGCCAAATTTCAAGATTCCAGGTCGTCTGGAAGTATCCTTTAGGTTTTGATTCCCTTGCGAGTAGTTGCGAGTTTCAAAATATGCGGCTTTAATTGCTGTATCTTTTGATTGCGTTGACGTAGAAGTTTGATTTTGTTACAGCTTAAAGATATTATAGACTTAAGTATTTGTTAAGAATTTCAATATAATACCACTACGCGTTCATGAGTAAAGGGGTAATAAGTTTAAAATTATTAAAAATATTTTTATTATATGATGTAACTAAAAATTTATGCTTTTCGCAATTTTTCCTTTATCTGTGTTATAAGACGTTGCTTCGTACCAAATTTCAAGATTCTGAGTTCACGGGAAGTACCCTGTAGGTTTTGATTCCCTTGCGAGTGTCGAAAATTTGCGGCATAAACGGGAGTATCCTTTGATCGCGTTGACTTAGAAGTTTGATTTTTTCACAGCTCCAAGAGACCATAGACTTGAGTATTTGATATGAATTTCAGCTTGATACCTCCACGCGTTCCTGAGAAAAAAGGTCTTGACAGACAGACAGACAGACGGACAACAAAGTGATCCTATAAGGGTTCCGTTTTTACCTTTTGAGGTACGGAACCCTAAAAAACGATCCAAACATAATTTACTGCTTTATATATTGTAGACACGGGTCTACCGCAATTCCGCAAATATTGTAAAAGGCATAAAAACATTTTTTGCTTGACTACAATATATAATTATGTGTACAAATCGCGAAAGTTTCAAATCATTAATAACTTCCCTCTATATTTTTATCGCTTAAATACTTATAAGCATTTTAGTACGTAGCAAAGTTTAAGAAAATACAAAAAATAATAATAACTACAGCGCATACTTATTGCATTAGTCTCACCAAGAATATTCGGTACATAGAACCTTAGCATATTATAATACAACTCTACTATTACTTGCAATATATAAATAAACCAGAAGGCCCACTTTGTAGTAAATGCTTCAAATTAACCGAATGAAACACATAATATGAATAACACCAATGAAACCAGCACCTTGAAGGTTTCCTGTAAGAAATTGCTCTTTAGCGATAAGGTCGCCCATTGTGCATTTGACAATAATTTTAAGTTATATTTATTGTCAAACTGTATATTTTGGAGATTTTTTTTTTTATACTACGCCCACAGCGAACGAACGTGTAGTCCACCTGATGGTTAGTGGAGTATAGCCCATGGACATCAACAATCCACAAAAGCAGATTTATAGATGCACCGCTATAGCTGAGGACTAAGGTGTTATACCTCATGTGCCAGTAATTTCAGGGCCTCATCTCACCACCAAACCGGAACACAGTAATGGAAGCACTACTATTTGGCGGCAGGTTAAAGGTGAGACGGTGGTGCTGCCGCCCTCGAGCTCATTCACAAGAGCTCTACCACCAGTGAATACTTGTGAATATTCTGGTGTACAATAAAGAATACTCTACTCTACTCTACCTTTAATCGCAAGATAAAAGTGTGAGTTCTTTAGGGCTGCGTTCAAGATTTTTTTCGGCTTCCAGCTGCGTCATTAATCTTTTGAGGTACTTTACTTGAACGCTCTTGTCGAAAAACGAGGGTTTTCCTCTATAATTGAGTGCGTTTCAGCACTGCGTTGGTGACGTTTTATTTTTTGTGAGTAAAGGTCCTTCTCATGTGGTTGTTCTGGGTTAAAAATGTTGGAATATATTTTGGTCAGTAAAAAAAACTATGTCACTTCAGTCCTCACAAAACCTCATACATCATTTGATTTCACTTCAAAACTGATTAAAGTAAATGATTTCCGCGTACTTAGTTCTTGATGTATTTTATCAATACTGACGTAAACAAATTCAACAGTTAAATAATAAAGTTCTTTTCATCTTTACTAATATAAAGGGGAATGAATATTTTGTTTGTTTGTACCGGAAAGGCAATGCATATTCTTCTTCTTCTACTTTCGTGTCAATGGCTTATTTAGTTATACAGTTTTCGAAATGATATTTTATGAATATTCTGCGCGGATCTGAATGAAAATTGGTGGCGAGATAGTTATCCTTTTATCGGCTTACTACGCGGGCAGAGCCACGGACGAAAGCTATAGATTTAACATTCGTGAGCCTGCCGTACCATGCTATATATTTCACCATACACCATCTACACCATAGTATACTCGACTAGTCTAACCACGACTATCTCGTGAAAGGAACCGGTTGCTCGTGGTCGACGTCGCACGACTCGCCATTGTCTAGTTATACGAGCTTTGAATTATTCCCTGAAGGTTTCGGGTTATGTGGTCTCTACACTGTGAAAATAATAAGGTTTTATGCTAGGTTGAGTTGAAACTTTGTGGTTAAAAGTATCATTTATATTCTGTACTAATATACTAAAGGGTAAAATTTGTCTGTTGGTTTGTACAGGGTAACCTCAGTATTCAGCAATCCAATTCTAAAAATGCTTTTGCCGATTGAACCCAAGGACAAAGTCTCAGGAGAAAGATAAAAAAAAAAACAAAAAAAAAACTTTTTATTTACCAAACCAATCATACAAAAAGGTTTATAAATTACAAGATACGAATAAAGAATATATCGCTAAGCATACAGATTTGGTTGTGTCAATGAACTACAGACATTTTTTAAACTAATTTCAATATTGCAATGTCCGATCCCATCCGCTCACTCAAGGCCATTGATTTGTTGTTTTCACAAGAGCTTTAAAAACTCCTAT
This sequence comes from Hypena proboscidalis, assembly GCA_905147285.1. Classification (NCBI taxonomy): domain Eukaryota; kingdom Metazoa; phylum Arthropoda; class Insecta; order Lepidoptera; family Erebidae; genus Hypena; species Hypena proboscidalis. The sequence goes on from LR990147.1 coordinate 9,781,135, forward strand.
CGTAGACTTTATGTTATAAATCACACTGATTTTCTATAGACTAAATTATTTAATTAACATCTTAATAAATTGTGTTTTACGTTTCATAACCACCTTTAATATAAAATAGGGTTTTATTCCTATGGATGTGGGCCACAATAAAGTGTTGAGTGTCCATACGACGGTTATTATAATAAACTGGGCCATTATACATACAGAGCACCACAACATAAGTATATGCAGAAGGCATAGTTTACACTAAACTGTTATAATACTGACCTACTGACCGAATTTAGAATAACTTCAATAAAAGTAAGATATACAGGATAATTTCAGTGCATAAATGAGTTTAACAATATTCTACGAAGCCGAATTTCGGCCAAGGTGTTTGAACGGAGACTAGCCATATCCGCAAGATATTTTAGTGCACAAGTATGTGTATGAAACTGTAAACAAAACTGAAAAGTTTAGTACAAACTTTAGTGCTTCAATATTAGTTTAAAAACAGATGCTCCTTGGTCCGATAATTGAGCAATTCGACACGATCGGAGATCAAGCATTCAACGATCAAAAGCTGAACGTATTTGCTGAGGCATGGGGCCAGGAAGACTTCATGTTGTTGCTTGTCTCTCCACAGGCCTTTAATGAAACACTGTTATTTTTAAGTAACTTACAAATCTCTAATGTGTGATTACTATTATTTAATCTAGTAATTTTGCCTTCCATTCGTTGAATTAAGATGAACATATTGCATATTAGGTAATTAGCAATAGTTTTCTTATTAGTAAGTTTTGCAAAGGTATCGTACGCTACTGGTTAATTACTCCGCGTATTGTAAACCTCGTGACCCCGTGAATATAGTTCAGTCGTGGCTTAGGTTGACCTACTGAGTTTATATTTAGTATGCCCGGTTATAAAACCCAGGAATATAATTAATGAACCCCAAAGCCTCCGTGGGGTTATAATTTTTCATTAATAAACTGCGGTAATTTATTGTAAATAAATGTGTTTGTATAATTGTGTTGTTTTGTTATTTAGGTGCAGGTAAATAGTGGGACAAATCTAGCTTGCCGTAAACAATTAAATTGCATATATGCAATTACTATTTAAATGGATACGGCTCGTTATTATTTAATTATACGTTAATTACGTTGGCCGCCGCCAGAGGGTCGAAAAGAAACCAAATTAACTTAATATATAGTTTTAATAACTAAATTACAATAAAACTTAAGGCCTACATCCTAAGATAGGTGACTAACGCTCGATGTTAGAAACGAAAGTGCACCAATCCGGTAAAAATGGTTGTATGGCGCGACGTCCACCGCTCGTATTGCTGACGCTGCGCCACGGCTCATGTTGTTCCATCGGTATGCCTGACGCATACGTAACACCTCCACCCGAAAATCAGCAACTATTTGAGAAGATGTTCGAGAAAGTTGCTGAAGGAATGCTGATATCAATATCTTGACAGAAAAGCTTGATCTTCTTAAATGCTTTGGTGGGCTTCAACTAGATAGAAGTGGAGAGTCCATCTTGCTGCCTTTCTGAACGACGAATATAATCCTTGGTAGTGATATCGTCTCGTAAGTTCAGTTGCACTGGATATGAAGTTGGTGTAACCGTCAGACAGTCGACAGGATTGCATGACGCTGAGCTAGTAGATGGCATTACCTTCGGGCATTCAGCCTCCATGTACAAAGAGCCGTTACTATGAATTGCTATGGATGGATGATTGATACAGGGTAAGAGGATGTATGTTAGGTACTGTGGAAAGTTAATGAAAATGACAGAAAAGGAATGTGGTATTTAATGGTACTTGTTATAACCCTACTTGCCTAATAATTAATTAGAAAAACCTAACTTAATTTTATTATAAGATCTGGTTCTTAGCAGTAAAGAATAAAGATCTTATCTAATATACAGTGAATCTAATTTAAACATAATTATAATAGTTGGTTGTCTAAATTTTAATTTAAAATTATTTATTAACTAAGATTTAAATAGCGTCATCGTACTTCAACAGGTCTATATAGTCGAGATTTTATGTTCTTTTGTTAACCCCTCATGAAAATAATAAAATCAGTCATTTTAGGTAGTATACTAAAATATACTTCAAAAATGCATAGATATATTTTACGATGGTGATGTAATTAACAGGGTATTTATATAATCCATCTTAAAGGGCTAGATGGTATTGCCTACTGCTTACTTTGGGTGTCCATTATAATAAGCTATGGTTTAAGCAAACTATAACGGTAAGATGGCATTCATGATGGTTCGAGTAACGCAGCTAAGTCTCAATACTATTATAGTCGTGATGATAGTTGTCGACGAAACCTGATTCGAACAAAATAAAATGATTTTTTTAGGGTTGTCAAAACTATTATAATTAAAACAATTCTGCAATAAATTCTGTAAAAACAACTCGACCTATTAATATACAGAAATTAATTATTTTTACAATCGATTCAGTAGCTTACTTTACTTCATGGGCAGGACAGTAAGTTCATGTAAAATCATTTACTGCCTATCATGATTCTGAAATCAGCATTAAACTACCGATCTAATTCATACAAAGATAAGTAAATTATATTAGATATTATTTATTTTGATTTTAGAAAAAAGATTACCTATTACATTACAACTTTTAAATCGCTGTTAATAATTTATTATGTCAGAACTAAATAAATCAAAACTAACATTGTGTCAACCCTACTTGCAACAATGCTTCTTTCTAAAACTGCAGCGTATGTTAAATGTAACTTGAGTAAAGTAAGTATTCACAAGTAGTACCTACAATATGACGTCTGATAAATTGCACTTTTTTATTTTAAATTCACAGTAATGAGTTGTTATCATCGAGCTGCGGGACAGTAATTACCTTGTATGAAATGAACTGTCTATATAATGTAAAAACTGAGTGTGTTACTAGAAAAATATAAAAGAAAAGTACAGGTTGTTAACGAGGTCGGTTACAAGATGGAAGGCCTTAAGATAAACTATTTCTATGTATAATATTATTAACTATTTCTATGTAGGTATATTAACTATTTCTATGTATTTTATTACCTATTCACTATTCTACTTTGCTAATTATTATAATTCTACATTATCATTATCTTTCTCCTGAATTTAGGAATACCTAGTCTAAGGGTGTACCAGAATTCCTTGATTGGAACATTTTGGTAAAAAATTAAGGATAACTTAAGGATAAAAGGAAAGCAACCATAGAACGATTCTAAGGTACTTACAAATATATAATTTGGTTCCAATCGCGTATCAATGTCTGGATACTCCTCGGCTGCGGCGCTCGTAGATTCTGGATACTCCATACTCGAAATCGGTAAGTCGCGAGACTTCGTTCCGATTTTTGGGGAAATCTTGACGCGACCACGATCCTAAGCTAATCTAGAGTATCCTCTTCCGACTGCGCCAATTACGTTGGCCGCCGCCAGAGGGTCGAAAAGAAACCAAATTAACTTAATATATAGTTTTAATAACTAAATTACAATAAAACTTAAGGCCTACATCCTAAGATAGGTGACTAACGCTCGATGTTAGAAACGAAAGTGCACCAATCCGGTAAAAATGGTTGTATGGCGCGACGTCCACCGCTCGTATTGCTGACGCTGCGCCACGGCTCATGTTGTTCCATCGGTATGCCTGACGCATACGTAACACGTTTGTGTTTATTATAATGTTGTTGTGGATGATAATGATGGAGATGGATCTACCAAATCAGGTTAGGATATTAAAATGGGTCATATTTACGTTATGCTATGTTAAGAGTCTACGACTATTCAAAATTATGCAATTATTTTCATTCTCTTTTAAGAATATGTAAAAATAACATATTAATTTATCAATATTAATATTCTACATTCGACCTATATTACAATCTAGGTCGACTAAGATAAATCTTAGTCGAAAATAACTCTGTTTGTCTATCAGTCTATTTGCCACGCTTTTATGACTAAACTATTAAACCAATCTTAGTGACAATATTGGTATGAATAACTGTCCGACGCAGGAAGGATATAAGCTACATTTCATCGACATTAAATAAAATAAATAAATAAATATAAATATAAATGGAAGACATCGCGTCAAGCAATAAGGTCGCCCTTTGTACGTTATAGTTTTAAGTACCTATTTCCTTGTATGTTTGTTACAAAGTTGATGTGCAAATAAAGTTTTCTCCATCAATATATCTATAAATATCTCCCAATTTACACACATCGCCATATAGCCCCAAACTAAGCAGAGCTTGTACTATGGGTACTGCTACATATATACTTTTCTTTTGTAAATACATAATTATTATACATAGAAACACCCAGACTAAGACAAACCCCCATGTTCATGCACACAAAGATTTGTCTTAAGCGGGAACCGAATCCGTCGACATTGACTGCTTCGTTAGTCTTGTAGATCTCTGGTTCGATTCCTGCTTCGAGCAAAAGTGTTACTTAGGACTTTTTCGTCAGTCAATTCTCTGTAACAGCACGGAGTGGACAGCGATAGGCTCACCTCCTATTACATGAAACCTAAACATGACAGGTGAAGTGTGGTTGTATTACACCTCTGCCACATCCTTCTGGGAGATAGAATAGACATGATTATATCATATATGACGGAGAAGTGGCTTGGGTAAGAGCTAATTGCCATCCCACTTCTGATGACGGAGAAGTGGCTTAGGTAAGAGCTTCTTGTAATCCCACTTCTGATGACGGAGAAGGTGTGACAATCGTTGTCTTCATGATTACTCATTCAGGGTCTTCAAAGGAAAACTTCCAAGTACTTTTATAAGCTTCGTTTATAAGATTTGGCCACGTGCACGAGTTTACAAGTTTGTAGGTTAAGTATTGAAATTACAATCTAAACATTAATTTTACATCATAATCAACAGATTATTTAGTAACTAATTTTAGGACAGTCAAATTATTAATCTGAATCATAATCGACGAACAGTTTTAATTGTGTTTTTAAACTTTCGCGATTTGAGAAAAAAAAATCAAAAATTAGACAACGGGTCCAATCGCCCGAGCGATACCTATGTATTTCTCTTCTTTGTGTGTCAATGGAAAAACACAAAGATATGCATGATATTTAAATTTTGTTTAACCAAAAATTTGCCACTAGAACGGCATTATCGGTATAGATATTTATTAAGCTTTATAAGAATTACGCGACGTAGACCCGTTGTCTATTTTTTGAAAAAACATTATGTCATGTTTATCGATCGACATAGTTTGAAATAGAGAACATATTTTTATCTGTTTATGTTAACACCCGTAACATAAATCCACTTATGTCATTGAATGCCACTGGCCACAATACAATGTATGACCACATAACTGTGTACTATGACTATGTATAGTATGACTACGTATTACTACTATTGTTGTAATGTGTCAAGGTCTGAAAACAACTCTCTAGTACATGTACTCACGGTGACACATCAAGCTTATACCTTTCCAGTATAAGCTGATCTCACATTGGCCCGGGAGCCTGTTTAATGCGTGACCATCTTCCACTGGAAATGTGCATGAAAGGAGCCTCCCCGAGTGACGTTCACAACAATTCCCTATGTCCGGCGCACCCTGGGCAATTCGCGAGTTCTTAAAAGTGAATTGGCTAATCCTTTCTCCACGATGGGTAGTCAAAACCTTAACCACCTTACTGACTGCCCAAAATGCCCTACCACCTGCACAAGGGAGGCGCTCATGAACGCCGACGAGAGCGTCATAACAGTGGCCACTTATTAGACCAATAAAATTTGACTCAGCCATCGACACGACGAAGAAGAAGACTGGAAATGTATAGGTTAATGGGTAGCTGTGTGAGCTTGGTGTGTAGAGTGTAGTTATTCATAGGAATAGGTTACGAGCGTGGTATTAAAGTGACTAATAAGGTTATAAAGTTATACCTAATATGAGTAGGTATATACTAAGGCATATCTATTGTTATTATTGAGAATACGGGTTACTCACGTTACTTTTGCCAGGATATGCCGACTAGTTTCGAATCTAGTACGTAGATTCATCAACTGGGCTGTGTCGTCGCCGCCGCGCGACGTCTCGCACTGTTGCGAGAGTGAGAGTTGAGTTTCAAACTAGTCGGCATATCCCGGCTAAAGTAACGTGAGTAACCTGTATTCTCAATAATAATGTCTTCACCTAATGTCGGTTTTAATAGCATATCCATTGCTTGATGAATAATGTTTCTAGATATTTTGAGAAACGACAGATCTTTAACCTGCCTCCAAATAATAGTGCTTATATTACTATATGCCGGTTTTAGGCAATAAAATTACTAGCAATATCGTAGTTCTTATAGATAGAGCGACGCTTCTGCATGTTCACCTTCTTCTTCTATCGAGACAAATGGTACGAGATGGACTCTGGTCCAATACGAGGTCACGTCAGTTGCAATCTCTGTGACGTTATTCAGAACATCTATTAAGCAGCTATAGGGGCAATAGACTCTACCCAATTATGCCTTGCATGTTCACCAAGTAACGAAGAAAGGGAAAAAACGAAAAAGGGTCGATATGTTGTATTTTTTTCAAATGTTGGGTAGGTAGTTACATTCGGTTTAGAATAACTTAAGTTTAGCGTGATATGGCTTCGACTGTACCTACTTGAAAATGCGTTCACTACACACGCGTTCGTATACCTTCCAAAAATATCAATAAAAATGTCATTGCGAGAATACTAAATTTTCATTAGAAAATTCATACTGAGGATAAAATAACAACACATTTCAAGTGTGTGTCATAAGCAGGGATTGAAATTATCAAAATTATCATGATAATTATAAGAACCCAGATCATAAGTGTTAATACTCAGATTTAATCTGTTATATTATACTTTGTCCATTCCTTTATTTTCTTTTTGACAGATCACGCCTATGAATTACCGTTTTTTTGTCAGATTAATGTACTACAATAATAATGTACTTTATTGACAAGCGACACTTTTTAGGGAAGTTCACTGTTTGTAACAAACAACCACAGACTATAAATCAAATCGTGAAATGAAATAAATCGATCATTATGAGAAAGCATAATTTGACTTAATAATAATAATACTTAATTTTGACTATATTATAATATATATTATATTATTTATTAAATATTGAAATACTAATCAATATTACACATCTTTTATTGAATAATTATATTTCAGAATGACATATCAAAATGTAAACAAAGGTAACTAGGAAACCGTCATAGACTAAGTATGTGACATTATTATTATATTATTATTTTGTATATTTATTTAATCTAATAAAAACTACTAATAAACGCATAATTAATAATGAACTAAAACCATTTCGATGTAATTAATCGGTTCAAAGTTCTTCTTAGACAACATCGATTATGATTTCAAATCGAATCAGTAACGTGTGAAGGCATCCCTAAATGTAATCTGTCAAAAAGAAAATAAACGAATGGACAGAGTATAGGTCCCATGTTATGAGTGGTGAGCTTATCGCTAATAACCGGCCACAGTTTCAGACCCCGTGCTGCTACCGTAAATTTCCTAACGGAAAAAGCCCAAAGAACACTTAATTATGAGCCGAAGACGAGCCAGTGACCTCACCGATAAATAACAAAGGAAAACAAATAGAATACGCAATTTAATCAGTGGATATGTTTGACTTTGACCAATTAAACAAAGAATTATATAATTGCCCTTCCGCTTACTTTAAAAGTCAAACACATAAATTGATTTTGAACACAAGTTTGAATCATTTTTTAAGGGTATAAAATCAATAGCGTAGTTTCAGTAGGTACGAAATCGGGTTGTAAATTTAATATTATTTAGCCTTTATTTATTTTTATCTAACTCCAAATGTTTGTTCGTGCCCTTTTTGGCAAAATTGTTTTCTTTTTTCATTTTTTATTAGATTAATGATCAAAACAATTTTGACAAAATGGCCGCGAACCAAGATGAATTTAATTGTTTTAGATATGATTTGTCTATAAAAAAAGATAAAATATTAATAGATAATATTAAAATTAAAAGCCGATTATGTGAGTGCTGGAAACACGATACCGATTGTTCCCTCTTTAAATAACGGATCATGTTTTTTATCTGCCAGCTAAAGGGATGTCTGTTTAATCCGTAAACTTTTAATTGGCACGTTTTTCGGTCAATTTGGTAACAAAATGTTTACATAAACGGAAAAATTACTTTCAAATGGAATATAAAATGGTATTAAAATTAAATTATTAAGCGCGTTTACTGTCAGTAAATTTAGTCATTTTAGTGCTTTAGAATTACCATAATGCTTGTGCTACTGTTAAAATTTGATGGTGAAAGTAATTCCATACTGGCAAGTATTTGCCTGTAACGTTCCAGAATCAATTTGAAGCATTACGTTACATACAGCCACCCAGACTGACGAGATTTTGCATGTAATATAAGGCAACATTAATAAATTTCTAATTTTATCTATGCGTACAGTAATGCTCGGTTCCCCTTCCACGCTAGAGTAACATTTTACTGTAACGTTACATTTTAAACGAATGCTCGTGGCCTGGGAGCACAATAAGGTTGCTAGTGACTATTCTATGAAAAGGCCAATAATTACTGGCCCTGGACGATTACCATAGTAGTCCACCAGTGCGACACATGTAGTAATCATTTGTAAATGCTCACAAGCGGTGGTTACCACTACTCACCACTTACTTACAAAAGGATGGTAGGATTGTTACCTACATTCGTTGGTTATAACAGGTCAAGCTCTTTCTAAGTATCCATAGCCTTCCCAGGAATTGAAAACTGGTCAAGAGCAAGTCGGACTCACGCACGAAGGGTTTTCCGTACCACTGTCCAAAAAAACGGCAAAATAAATATATCTGTTGTATGAGTGGCCCCCTTATATATTTATTTTATTTTATATTAATTACCAATATCGAGCTGAAACGAGCCCCCTAAATATTTATTTTGTTGTATTGTATTGTATTTCATTATTTGAGAAAAAGTTTTATTGTATTGTCCAAATACTCGTCCGTTGGGTTAAGCCAATGAAATAGTCAGAATATTGGATAAGCCTTCATTTGGACAAATACACGGCGTATTACGGTAGACTTTCGAGCTAAATGTCAATACAGCCAGTTCAATTGACAGTAACACTGGAAAGGTTAAATTAATCGATGAATTCATGGTAACGAGTATGAAGTGGGCTTTGCTAGAATACTGTGTAGGCATTGATAGGTTTTGATAAGGAAATAGAGGGCTACATACAATATTTACCATAGAAAAATATTTTTTAGCTCAGGCAGCTCGAAAAGCTCTTTGTAATGAGTGAAAACCCGTGAGTAAAATTAGATTTCGCTTCGAGACCTATTAGTGAGCAAAACTCCATTCTCGATTCTCGAATAATCTTCAGTAAAAACCTGTTTCTTTGTAAGCTAACACATATATCTTTACTCTATTTCTAAACTCTTAATATTGTAACAACATACCCGTATTTCACTAGCTATTCGCACTCCATTCCCGCATTCGGACCAAATTCACTCTCAAATAAGGTTAAGTGTCCACTAATTTAATTCCGCCGTCAAGTGCTTAAATTAATGAATGCAAGTCCGTGTTGGGCGTTTAACCTCTGATTAGCCCCTGAACAATCCAACCATGATGATGAAAGCATCTCATCTGGAACATAGTACTGTGTTATTACAAATGTAGTGTCGGGGTTCAGTCTCATTGCAGGCGAAAGAGCGGTTTTTCAGCTACAACAAAATCCGTGTACCCCTGTCACAAGCATTTTCTACACGACGGATTTTCAAGTGGTGCAAAGTAGTAAGTAAGGTGCATAATGTTAAATCCAGAAGAGCAACGAAGAGCAGTTATGTCGAAGAGAACACCGAAAGCCTCGTCCCAGCAATAATAATATAAAATAAGTCTAGAATGGCCAATGATATTATATAAAAACAAAAGCAGATATGTTATAAGCGCTCGCGCTGTGAATACTCAAATACGTCCCAATTGGGACGTCTTGTGTTTAGTTTGCGTGTGGCCTGCGTCGAGCGCAGTCACGTGCGTGTACCACTGAAGTGCAATCATTAAAACTATAGCTATCTCTTTCATTCTCTTTCATTTGCGTGCTATTTCGTATCTTTTGTTTTACTTATCAGTTACATTTATTTTGTCAATGTGTGCAATTTGGAATAGCTCGGAACGGATTTAAATCGTAATTTCTATGAACGTAACATATCTATAGTTCTATAATATCATTGAGAATGGCCATATCATGCCGATATTTAATACGTTGAAGAACTGATGCACTAAAAGGCCTTTTAAGAAAGGGAAATTACTTAGTACATGAAACCGGCGCGGCGAGAAGATGCGTATAAATGTAGAAGTAAAAGAGGTGTGTCAAAATCGTGGCACATGGCGCTCTATTGTCTATATTGGCGTTATATTATTTCTGTCTACCACCATGGAAAAAGATTTGATTGATTTCATGCTCATTTATTACTAACTAGTAAACCGAAAAGCACTTATGACAATATTGGAGATATATTATGTCTGGCTACCACCATGGGAAACAAAAAAATAAAAACGTCTTTTTTAAAAACCCGCCAACAATCGCACCTATACCCACACTTCTGTTTGAACATGTATCGTCGTGGTTACGTATAATTTGTGCTATTCAGATGTTCCTGTCTTCTGCATCGGTCATGAATACGATATTCTATGGCCGAGCATTCCGGTGCATAATATTGCTGAAACTACTACATTTACTTGTATTAGTTTAGCGAGAATTAATATTTAATTGGGGTTTCTTCTCGTTACTGAATCCGTAGTAAATTAATTTTGGTTTATAAATGTATTTGGCTAAAGTCTAACTAGAGGAGACGAGGATACCAATATTTGGATTTTAATCAATATAAATTATATCGGTAATCAGACAGAATAAATATTAATAATTACATTATCAACGTGGCAATGCCGTCAGCCTCCTGAACACGATTCCCAAAGTCGAGATCGATGCGGATGAATACTATGACATCTGTTATACCACCTAATTAGTTAATTTGGAAAAATAATGCCTATTTACTTTACAAGATACTAAAAGCGAAGGTAAATCATTGTCGTCATAATGTTATAGTCAAAAGCCTGAAAAAGGACATGGTCTAGTTTTTAACAAAAAAGCACGCGGTAAATTCAGTTTATAAAACAAACGTCAAATTTGAATCTTAAAGATTTCTAAATGTTTGAGTCTCGTCAATACACAACTGTTAGTAGAAACGGTATCTCACTGATCAATGAACATCGTAACTATGACACAAGGCTAAATCATTTACAAACTCCGCTTATACAATTTGTTCACCAATCAACCTATACATTTCCAGTATAAGATGCATACAGATGGGGTGGGACGCATGAAAGGAGCCTCCCCGAGTGACGTACACAACGATTCCCTACGTCCGGCGCACCCTGTGCAATTCGCGAGTTCTCTAAAGCGAATTGGCTAATCCTTTCACCACGATGGCAAGTCAAAATAAAATTTGACTCAGTCATCGACACGACGAAGAAGAAGAAGTATAAAATAATCCCACGTTGTATAGTCTTCTCGTGTAATGCAAAACCAGCTTATACTGGAAATGTATAGGTTTATCGGTTCATAAGAGTGTTTTGACTGTCGTTGCCACTTTTGACCGTTACAACCATTTATTTTTAAACGTCAATATACAGTTACTGTCCTTCGATTTATGGACAGCATTTACTTCTCCACGATACTCCGTGACCTTTAGAATCTTTAGTTTGATTTAACTGTTATTTGCATGTTGAATTTACTTTTTTTGTCGTTAGCATCTTTAAGTAAAAATTCTGATTTCCTGGTTGATCGAAAGTATTTTTTGGTATTCCGTTTGGAATTGCGTTTGGATTTTTTTGGAATTGTGGCCGGTGGATGGTGATAGGCTTACACACATGGGATCTAAACATAACAGATGAAGTGCTATACACCTCCGCTACAACCTTCCGGGTAATATATGCGATGTTATCCCCAACAATAGTAGGTATTTTGGTTTTAAAGAGTAACAAAACATACGTATACATCAATTCAAACGTACACTCGTATTGAATTAAAAAAACCTGTACCTTAACTATAGGAAACCGATTTAACTGAAACCTTAAAATATCGAGTCTCGACCGTCAACGTCACACGTTCACCTGAGCGAAACCCCAAAGGATTCCCAATAAATAGCCAATCACCTATTATTGGATGCAGCAAGCCTTTCGACACAGAGTACGAAACAAAATGCTAGGGACATACAATGCGCGCTCGAGCAACGCACACAGACACGATTTCTAGGACCACTTACGTTCGCGCGCATGGAAAAATGAACCGCGCGCGTACCGCCCCGGCCCCCTCGCGCGCCCGCTGAGCCTAGGTATAACAACTGAGATACTACGCACATAAGCTTACCTTCTGTATCTATCTATTTAATAGTATTATTGCATGCAGCAAGCCTTTCGATCAATACAGAATTCGGTAGATCCACTTAACTTGAAGCCAATTGTTTGACCAAATTCCGCCGAGACAATGCAAGTCGCAACTTCTAACAAAACTATGCTGGACCAAACTTAATGTTGGACCTCCAACTTCCTATATTGGAATTTGGTCAACTGGAATACTAACTTTCGATGTTAATCTCTGCATATTTGGTGAAAAATTACTTTCCAACTGCTTCTTTGTCTCGCGGTAGATAAATTGCGAGTCACTACACTCACTACGGAGTCCGTGCCCGGTTGATGGCGTTTATCACACGAGTCCTAAAGATAACAGATGAAATGTGGGTGTTAGAGGTACACTCTGCCACAACCCTCTGAATAATATTGGCGTTATGTTAAATAACTTTCTCGAAATGTATTACAGAATGTTAAACCAGTTGGATTAAAGATTCAGGAATCAAATTTGGTTTGATTCCCTGGACGGAATAAATATTTTGTAAGACTTGCTTCAGGTGTAGAGTTGTGTGTAATGTATGTATGTGTGTGTGTGTGTGTGTGCACACAAGTGCATTTTAACAGGAAATCCTACGTCGAATCAAGTGAAATTGGATTTAAAGAAAAAGCTCTCGCTTCTGGGACTAATTTTATTTATCCCTTGGGAGCATGCCGCGATGCTTTCTGAGAAGCATACTTTCCTATCCTTGACTCAAACTAACTTAACTGAATTGCAAAAATAATTTTCGTTCCTAATGAAAAATAATTCCTTGAATTTTCAAATTGGAGAACCCAAAATTGTGTATGAGAGAAAAATAAAATAAAATTAAATGCACAAATATTTTTACATAAAGCAATTAAAACGGCTTGACTGATTTTTTACGTTTTTTTTTGCCAAGGTCAACGAATAGGTTGTAAGCTGTTTTTTATACACCTAGGTACCAAGCAAGCGGCGCTACGGGAAACAGCTAGCATTATGTAAAATTTTCTCTGAAAAAAGTTCGAACTTCAAAACATGCATCAAACCCAAATGAAATTTCTTTCAAATCTGATACCAGTATTCATTATCCTGCCTCAAAAGCCGTCATACAATCCTTTTCAACGTCCCCCTGGCCCAAATAACAAGCAACCAAAAACGTAATCATTGACGAGATCTACGTATACTTTAGTGATGCAACTCGTCCGAATACAAATATTCGTATTTGTAATCAGCAATTTACATATTCACTTTCACTGAATCCTGCACTCATATTCGAACAATTTTTTTTAAGTATAACGGCAACGGGTTGAACTTTAGAATAGTTATATAGAGATTTGAGAAGTCACATATTTACGGTTCACTTAAAATCTAGTTTACTATGTGAAGACTAGATTTTTGAGAAAATAAATCGCGGTCTTTTTGCATTCGTTTTATTCTTCAAAATCTATTCCTTTAGTTATGGAAGTGATACGAATTGGTATTTTAGGTACAAGCACTTAATTTATGAATACATGTTCTTTAGTATTTGCTCCGTTAAAGCGGTATTCTTCACATCACTATTAGAAAGTTTTTTTAAGCCATTCGACTTTTCCATTTCTTACCACCGAGGCAAAAACTTCCGATCTAGGAAAACCTTTGGGAAAACTAAGCCACAAACTAACAAAACATGAGATTTTTCAGCGTCTGAATGTTTCTAACTTTGAAAATAGATTTTTCAATTTATCTACGTAAACTTGACTGCATAGAAATCTTAATAATAAGGCAATAGAAATGTCAAAGACGCGTGACCTTGGTCTTAATGTCATCGAAAAAAGAATAATTTTGTTTGCAGGAATACAAGCGCATGAGTCTAATCGAACATAAGTGTGAGTTGAGGAATTGTCGTCTTCATGTCATCGCCAAAAAGAATAATTTTGTTTGCAGGAATACAAAAAGTGGTATTTGAAAAACGGCGACATGCGTCCCAGTGTTAAAAGATAGTCGATAGCATTTCTATTGACTAGTTATTAAGATTTCTATGCTTGACTGCCTTGTTGGTGTAAAATCGTGACATCTCGGTATGGCTATTCCGTAAAGGTGACTAATTTCCAGTCGATTTCGAAAGCAATTAATAATTTCGTTTGAAACCGGTTCATCTCGGATTTAGTGCATCCTTATATCCATACATATACGGTTGATAACTGCTTGGCAAAAAATTTGACAGCTTGCCAGTTACTATCCTCTTGCAGATTTGACAGCTTTACAGGCAAGTAACGCAATTTCTTATGTCAAAATCGGAAACTGGTCATGGAGCAGTTTCTCAGTGATTTCTTGTACTTTGGTGAGATAAAATAATGATATTTAAAAGGTTTTTTTACTTCAGATTAACGTTATACAACAAATCAATAACTGTTCAATACTAATGTATGTCATAAAATACTAATTAAATACGTAATGCAATAGAATTTAGGTCATATTATTTTCAGTCATAGATCTCGAGATTTTTCATACGAAAACTTATAAATATGACAAGTAGCACGAATTATGCCAGTCTGGGATATAAAAAGCACTAAATGAAAATAATGTATCTTCAAAATATTGAAACATTAATATTATGTAGCTAGGTTGTAGGCTTCCTCTTTCTCGCCAAACTAAACAAATTTTAATGAATTCTGGCACACGGGTAAGTGCTTTTTATCGACGTAGTCAAATCTAGTTACATACTTTAATAAAAAATGAAAAACCTGATTCATTCCATTTCATGGATGGTGGAGACCTTTGCCCAACAATGGGACAATACAGGTTATGCACCAGATAATGTAACTACTTACATTCTGTATTCACGATTATTAATTTATTTGGAGTTTACATTTATAATTTCTTATGTACGTAACGTAGTGTCTATGTCTATGATAATTATGTAAGAGAAATAAGAATATATTAAAGAAAAATCAGAAGTTTTGAAAATTTTTATTATTTCACAGAATTTCAGGAACATTTCTTCTAATGTTCGCTGTTCTTGCACTTATGAAACTTAAGTCTTAAAAAATGTTTAGCTCTGAAATCACCCGCCGCTATCATCTTTATCATAATACTATTATAATATAGGTGTGCTATATTCGTGTATTGTACCTGAAAGACAAAGAACATTACAACACATGTGAGAGATATTTTATGTAATTTCATCGTGTCACGGAGGACTAAGTAGAAATTATAACGCATACTCACTGTTTCTAGTACATAGCAGTAGCAAAGAGTTAAAATCACATTTATATATGGTTTTTATAGTTGTCTTAAAAGATTATCTTGATCTTTGATATATTTTATTTGTATTAAGGATAACTTTTTTTTCCATCACATCGCGTTCCATTCTTATTTTATTTAATTTTATGCACTCGTTTTACACTAAAGAGAAAATCTCTCCGAAAATACCTCTTACCATAATGACTTATATTGTGTTTGTTGTTATAGTATGTACAATTTTCTTTTGATATAATCAGTTAAATAATTTGAGTTTTATTGTTTGATTTTGTTACTTTCTTATTTCAGTTTAAAGCTATTTATATGCTTTTTGTTGTAATGAAACGTTCCAATTTTCTTCAGTCAAAGACATTAGTTGCCACAGAGTAAAAATGCATTTATAGTAGGTGTCAACAAGAAGGTTTTATCAATACAAATAAATAAAATTGAATTGTCTGTTTTTATTTTAATGCCAAAATATTTATAGTTATATGAACGATACTTATTTATAAAATCCAGTTTTAATTTATTTAGCTACCACGCAGACAAATCCGCGAGGGAAAGTCAGTTCGTTAATTTTATTATTTTATTCTCGCGATCTACTGAATATTGAACTGATATTTGAGATTACGCTAAACGTCACGGGAGTGGAGCTGTAAGGTTTAATGCGGGTCAAAACGTGGGCGTAGCTATTACTAATATAATGAATTCCACGCAAACGAGGTGGCGGGAAAAGTAGTTCAAGTTAAATATTGAAAGCCCAAAAACTTAATTTTTATGATTTTGTGTTTATACTCTTTATAGCTACATGGCGAAACCTCACGGTAAGCGGCCGCAAATTTCACCTCTGTTTTAATACTAAAAATATTTTTCTTTTTTTTTTAAGTGGCAGTCAGCAATTTTATGGCGTCTTTTCACTGCAAAAATATATTTTTAAAAATGTAGAAGTTATATTTCACTCTTTACATCAATTTCAAATGTAGTTTAAAAAGTATTATTTTATTGTTAAATAGCTTCTGCCCGTGGCTTCGTCCCCGTTAAGTTCGATATTTCTGAGTTATTATATCTTTCAAAATTGAGAAACCTGCCTAATTTACCCCCTTTGGGATTTACATTTCGAAAAAATCTATCCCAAATTCATCTACAAAATTTATTTTATTTACTTGTAAGGAGCATAATTATTAACATAATTATACAGGCAGACAAAAATCCAAAAAATATGTTTCGGCTTCTACTGCTGTTCTAGTCTCCTCTTATTGATTTTTCTTAAATGTGTTCAACAGGCATTTATAATTTTAAATTTTATTATATGTATGGATTAGCTATTATTAATAAAACCATTAAACCTTTTATTACGACTCAAGTTATTTCAACCACAGATAAAACATCATTAACTAATAGAGTGCGCGCCACAACTCAGTAAAAACTGTAAAACAAAATAATTTTTACTTCTATTAAAACTATAACACAACAATAAAAGTGGATAAATTTGTATATTCCTCGTCCTATTAAATAAGAAATAATTTAATATCAGTTAATAATTTACAAATTGGTCATTTCCATTCAGTTTTGCCTATTGTCGTAAGCCATTATTAATAACACGCACTCTGATTTTTTGCTATTTCGAAATGAGTTTTTAAGCGTAAGTATTAATATCAGGCAAGTAACCAGGAGAGTAATCCGTGGTTTCGTTATGTCAAAAATGCATGTTTTGAGTGAAAGAATTACTAATTGACAGAAACTATTTGTTAAGAAACCAAAATCTCAAATAGCGAATAAGCCCACGGGTTCGCCTGGATCAAACAAAATTCTTTATAGAATTTCCCGCCCGAAATTTTTTAGTAGATGCACGGGGCTAGGCATATTGTCTGATTGACGACGATAAACCTCCCCTATCAGATAGAAACAAAACAAGACAGGTGGAATGTGGGTGTTGTACACTGCACAGAAGAATACTATACCTACTGGGAAATACAGGCATGATGTAATGTTATTACAAACTTTCTTGTTTCGAGTGAATCATCTGAATGAAACTTTCTTCATTAGCGAGTCTGAGTCAGTTCTTAAAAACATAACCCATTCTTGAGAGTCGGGTAAAAGCATGTAACAGTATTTGTTGTTATACCTGAAACAATAGAAATATAACGATTAGTAATGGTTATAATAAGTAGTGATAGCCGAGTGGGAGACCGTAGGACTGCTAAATCAAAGTTCTCGGGTTCGAACCCACGGCACACACATCTGTCAATACATCGTTAAGATTCGTCTTTTTGAAGATATGTTTGTACTTATCATATAACTTATCGCTCGATTACAGTGAAAGAAACATCATTAGGAATGATGTCATCACCAGCATGTCTGAGAGTGCCTAAAAAGTGCTCGAGGATGAGAAAAGTCTACAAATCCACACTTGGTCAGCGTGGTGGACTAGGGCCTAACCCTTCTCTCTAACAGAAGAGGCACGAGCCCAGCAGTGGGACGTGTATTAGATTCTGGGCTGCTATTATTTTATGGTTATAAAACTATAACTATCATGAAGATGAAAGTAGATCTAGGTGGAGGCCATTAACTTTATAACAGCCTTTGAACGAGTCAACGATAGAGCAATATTATTTTAGAACAAAAGATTCGGATTGATAAAGCTTTCTACTTTAACAAGCATTCTTCTGACATATTGCATTGCTATTATTAACAATATCTTCAGATATTCAAACTACGACCGTAAATATCGTAATAATGGGTAGTCTGACACAATCTAAAGAAACTAAACCTAGACTGCGGTTTCTAACCACATAATAGAAATGATTGGTCAAAACAGATAAAAGATGTAATAGGGTAGAGGCAATAAGCCAATAATGTACTGAAGCTATTTTCAACTTCTTCCTGACTCGGTGATGAAAAGAGAAGAAAGAAGAAAGAAGATCTTGAATGCACCAGACACAGTTTAGTTAGGCCACTGCAATGATTTCTCGGTAAAACATTTGAATTTTTAATGCATAAAAATACAAATATCTAGTCGGTTTCTGTCTGTCAGTCGGGTGAAGCTGAGGACCTTAATACACCTGAAAGAAATCGAACTTTCTCCCGAGTGATACATAGTTTTATATACTACACCTACCAAGAAACAAAAACTACCAAAACAACAAAATCTACCAAATATTACAGAAAGTACCAAAATTTTGCAAAAACTACTAAATAGTACAAAAATTACCATATACAACCATATTTTACCAAAATCAAGAAAAAAAATCATAAAATGAGAGAAAAAATACTTTTTCTCCCGCTCTGCGGCGGGCGGAAAAGAAGGAAAGGTCCCGTCGCTCAGAACTCGCCCTAAAACACTAACTTTCTTCGATAGATATTCTCCGTATTTGACCTACCTCGTTTCCATTTTGTGCAGATTATAAATAATGTAAATTTATTAGTTATGTACTGTACGTATGTAATACATGAAGAGTCTCTTTTCATCATAATTATTGTATAAAAAGAAACCAATCAACAGAAAAACAAACCCACGTATAATCTGTGGCATTACAAAGCTCAACGAACAAACAGAAACAGTTTTATACAGAACGTTAATTGAATTAGAGTTTAACGTTGCCCCCAATAACGTTAACGGGATTTTGTTCAGCGGAAAGGATAAGTTTTAATCATTTCTAACCACATATAGCTAGCAATGGCGTTGAAAACGAGCCGGGTACATTTACGATTGTGATTTTTTTGTGATTTTGTGTTAAGTAAATAAAGATGAAAGAATGTATTTAAAGTTGTGTATACATGTATGTATACATCATTTATTTTAGTTTTAAGTACTTTCTATCTTTTTTAACTACACCACTGACTAATATGTCGATTAACTCAATCCTGACCATCCAAAGGTTGCCTGGAAGAGATCACTTAATAGTGATAAGGCCGCCCATTGTGCATACTTAGATAAGACTCTTCTATAAATTGTATTTAATCTGTGTGTACAATAACGAATTTTCTATCTATCTATCTATCTATCTAATGTAGGTATTGAGAGAGTTTTAGAAGCAAATTAAAAGTATAAATAAGATGTATTTACCTAGGTGTGTAAATGTAAGATAAGGTTCGCAAGGAACCTGTCCCAGAAGGGACGTCAGATAAAATAAAATGCTCAAATGCTAGTGCTTGTTTCTACAGTACTGATTACGTTGTCTAATTTTTGAAGCATGACATCATGAATACATTTGGACAACCACTGATAAAAAGTTATACAAATCAATTTTGCTCAGTGTTGTATCATAACCGCAATAAATACAAATAATTAAAGAATCAAGTCATTGTCTTGAATTCTAGGACGAGGAATTCACTATCTAAATATTGAAGAAGAAATATTGTACAATTTATTCAGCTAGAGGTTCACAGACCTAGAAATTTCACAAAAGGATTCCTCAAAAATTTTCGTGTCATTTAATCCCGTCACTAAATTTAGAGATCTTGATATCTTAGGTAACGCCTTTCAAACTTCCAAATGTTCTAACTTCTAAGATCAAACGGATTTCCTCTCTGTGTAGGACAGTCATAATGGGAACTTTATATAACACCAATTTACACGAATCCCAGAACATTTTCATTACGTTTACTTTGTAGAGCGAAATTATAATAGACCGTAGATAAATTTGGTGGGATCAAAGACTAAACCGAGGATTAATTTAATCTTTTTCTCGTATACTGTGATTATTCGGTTTGGGTACACAAATATTCTTTGATTACAGAAGAATAGTGGCTTAAAATTGCCCTTTATTTGGCTTTGAAAGCAAAAAGTTTCGGAGTCTGTCACGGGTAATTAGGGTTGAACAATTTGGAGGTTTATTTATAAATTTATTTGCTTCCTCCGTATAAAAGTTGCGAGCCAATAACTTTTAGCTTGAACCCCTATAGTGAATAAATAAATTGGAGTATTATTGTGGAATATTCTTTATTTATTGCACAAAGAACAGGGTGACTCGATAAATAATGTAAGTTGCAAAACTAAAGCTACTTATCTACTTATTGAGTAACAGGAAAAAGGAAAGGCAAACTTTTGTAAGTTACTTCGTTAGTTACTCAGCGGTAAAAATAGACAAAAGCTAACGCGAATTTTGTATCTTTTTTTACTTCTTGAAAGTGGCAAGACTACAATGGGATTCACGACATAAGACATTTATAGCGATTTGTGTAGGTGGTGGCGAAATACTGATTACTTAAAACAGCGAAAATTCATCACCTTATCCTTTCTAGTGTTATATAAATATCATAATAATTACGTTTTTAACGTGATCATGATGAAAATTGGCAACAAGATAGTTGAAGACCTGGCGAAAGACTTATGCTTGCTATCGACCCACCCTACAAGCGAAGCTGCAGACAGAATCTAGTGAATACTAAAATTATAATAATGACAGTTTCAAATCAAAAGTTCTAAACCAGGTAAATTCCAGGTACAGTTAGTTCTTAGTATCAATTTACAAAGAAAGTTACGATTCATTGCGTCGTGACTGCAGACTATTAATGAAGACTGCTTACTACTGCATAGACACAGATATAAGGACTGCAATATTATTACTTATTACTTATATTAAATAAAGAAATTTTAAAAACAATATTATGCTTTGTAAGGCTGTATACTAATATTATACATTATAAGGTACTTTCCAGAGGAAAATATAAGCAATATAAATGTAGTTCTAGTGATAAAGCAGGGTACACTTTTACTCAACTCCACCTATCCAGAGTCTAGTAATCAAACAGGTTTCCAAGTACAGATACGAATCTCCCACACAGATCTTTGATATACAATTTGTACACAATTTTATTCTTTGTATTGTCATTATTGTTTTCCTATGTATCCTATGTATATGTATGCATTTGTATCTACATACTAGTAGGTAAACTTACTCTTTGTAGGTATATAAAGGTACATAAAAGATTATTCTCTGGCCCTACATCTACATAATTATGACTACGATCTCTCGATCGGCGCCTGCGCTCGCGTCGATGAATAACTAAAAGCAATCGTTCATATGACTCAATGACCGCAAGAGATCGTGACTAAGCTGGACATTGTGATTTGTGACTCAACTGGAATAGCCCGTCCTTCTCATTTTGAAAGTGTAAGAAATAGAAAGAGGTAATTGCGAGACTAATAAGTAGATTGAAAGGATTGAAAGTCTAGTTGCATTGAATGCTAGACTGCTCACGGCCATGGTGAGCAGCAAATAGTAGGCTTTGATTAGCTAAGTAGAATAATGCAGTCATTGCATAGCAGGCATATAGGCAGCATAGGTAATCAAGACAGGAAGTTAATATGTACCACGTATTTGATACCACCAGAGATCGTTCTGACGACCAAAACAACGCTTCTGTACCGCAACCAACATCATCATAGACTGCGATGGTACTTAAATAATTGCGTCATTTCAGACGGAATCACCCAAAATCTCTTTTATTAACAAACAATGGGTAATACCCATGACTGACACATCGTCTTCAATGACCAACCTAGCACGTGCTGGGACACTTGCATCTTATTTTACCTACCTACTATTTATTACATGTTATGACCGCGTGTTCCATTCCAACCCAAGTTCGGCACAGGACTGCAAACAGCCAGTGTCATTAATTGTCAAGGTAATTGTAGCCATCTAGTCGACGACGGATACATCTGGGAAGAGATTATTGTTGACATGTCAGCACTTCCAGCTATAATTCAACAATCAAATCAAATCGCAAGTTCAACATTTTCAACTTTACAACGAAGCAATTGAGTTCGAAATGTGATGACGTCATCGAAGTACCGACAACACCTACAGTTACAGTCGTGACCGTGACGTCACAACAAACATGGCTACAAGAACTCTACTCTTACATTAACTAGGTCGCATAGATCGAATTGCTGCGAATCTAATTTTAACTGGTACTGAGCATTTTAATAGGCAATACTCGGAACCGATCGGAAATAGTGGTGCCCAACGATAGTTGACTTTCGATGATTAATCGATAGCTAAACAATCGAAACACCGTCGATAGGCTGATCGGTAGTATCGATAGCTCAGAACGAGGGCAATACTATCGAAAGAGTACAATAATACCAATACTAGCAAAAATAAGCTAGGGATAATTGTTTTAGACTATTGATGGTTTACAAGTTATTACTACTACTAATGATAAATCGATACTATCGGTAGTTTATTCTTCACTAACTCCATTACTACAGATAGTATCTAATTTATCGATCGAGCCATCGGAAGTAAGTAATCGATAGTACCGATTTTTTGAGGTGAAAACTATCGATATTAAATCTATAATATTTCCCCAACACTTATAGGAACTAGGTATTGGAATGTTTGCTCTTGTGAATCATAACTGAAACCTACTTATGCGCCAAAAACGATGAATTTGCGCAATGACCGGCGGACCGTTACGTGTTGGATAGACATTTCGGACGTACATAATTCACTGACCGAATATACGACTAAAATTGGATTTTCTGGAATATATTCATTTCTGTAATCAAATAGGCTGCAGCAGATGAAATATTTTGTAGGTTAGCATCCCCTACTATCGCTTTATTGCAACCTTAGTTAAAGAAAGTAAAAAGGTAATTGAGGAGCTTCCACTCGCGGCCTCGCTCGCGATAAAAGCGTTTGTCCTTCTCTGAACCTTATTAATTATATCCATACCAAAGTTCTTGAAGATTGGTCTTGTGGTTTTGTGGTCTGTAGATGACATGGTGACCAGTGATTCAGAACATGATTGCGGTACTAAACACGGGTTCAAAAAAAAATCAAATTCTCAATGGTTCTAAATTCAAATAAGCAGTTTTGTTCTATTTACCATTTCGGTTTAACAATGCCTGATTGTCACTTATTACAGTGCATTTTCAAGAACAATGATTGGGGCAGCTATTAACTATTATCGATTTGTTTTCTGTTCAAATAATTTAAATGGAAAACTATCGTATTGTTGTATGGAGGAGGTACAGGCGTTTTTTGGTGGTCTAGAATTTATTGTTGATTTTTCTCAGAAAAACACTTTCTGGATTGTTTGCTGCCAGAATGTGAATACTTAATTTAAGCAATACATAATTTATCATACTATACCTACATGAAGTATGTATGGTGTAATAAAATTAATTATATAATGTAAAATTAATTTACTTTAAAACTCAACATAGCTCAATTTTTGATCGGTAAACAAAATGCGGCAAAACACGTAAATGGCTAACCCGTTTAGAAGATAGAGATACGGTCATGATTGCACAACACACTTCACCATAACTTATACATGCATCAATCACAAGAATATGTCCCTCATTTCATCCAACAACCGTAAAAACTTGCAAAGAAACTGATGAAAATATTACCCACCGCGGTCGGTTATATATAACATATCATAAAGGAAAAAATATGCCATACGGAGGGTACGCGATAAACATCGTAGCAATATGTCAGACGGGCAGCGAAAATTGTCGTAAACGACATTATGGTATTATTAGGGTATTACGAAGGGACCCTAACCAGATTACAGCACTGTATGGACGAGAATGCGCAAATAATTCAGCCGCGTTTTACTGTAGTTTGGCGAGAAAAATGATGTACGGTAGGGTTAGGTCGATCAAAAAAATGCAAAAGTGACAATTTTTTTGTTGAAACAATTCACATATGTTACGTTTTTTTTTACAACAGTTGTTGTGAAAAGTTTACGTGCCAGTTATGTATTTAACAAAAAAATGCTGTCTATCTGCTGTACGATAAAAAAATACTACAATACATGCCTTTTGTATCAGCTATTAATTTAACATCGAACTAGCAGTAAATACTTATTATGTAAGAAAATACAAACTTCTGAAGTAAAAGTAGCCTGATAAAACTCTGAATGTCTGCTGCAAAGATTTTGTTTTGAAATAAATAAACCAAAGCTCGCTGTAACAAGACCTACATCAAACAGTAAATGTCAACAGCAAAACTAGGCTGAATCACAACGAAGAATACAAAATTATTCTCCAAAATCAGAGCAGTTGTATATTGTCTCTGAAACTTGAATTGCTTTGTCCAAGCTGTCATAAAGATATAGGTAGGAATACAACATGGTAGCTAATTGTATAATAACAAAGAGAAAGGTGGAACTATTGAGTTACAAGTTACAAGTAGAACGTTCTCGAATGGCAGCCCATTGAATTGTTATTTGCGAATAAATACAATGTTTTACAAGCGGAGAAATGGTAGTAACAAAGAACGAACTGTTTATTTTATTTGGGACTGAATAAAGAGATCATAAATTTCAGATGACCTAATTATTATTATTACGATTTTTTAGTGTAAAAAGCAAATCTACAAGACAGTGTTCAAGACATGTATTGTGATTCAAAAAAATATAAATTAAGGTATAAAAGGTAAGCCTGACTCAGCGACGAATATTTTTATCTAGCACGTGCCTTTCATAGAAGTATTCAGATAGCATCGCAAGACCTCAATTTTTGCCACGTTTATGCAGCCTTTTATAGACTTCCCCTATAAACGAGGACTGCAAGCTTATCTGCAGTATTTGTAGTATAAAAGGATAAAAAGTAAAAAAAAAATGTCGCTGACTCACTAAAAGACAATTTTATTACTTACTGTTTTTATAATATGTTCACGTTTAGTTGCATAAAAACTGTATAACAGTTTCACATTTGAGAAAAACGTCATACTTAATTTCAGGCAGCGACCTAGTTTAAGTTGAATCTGTACCAAAAATATACTTTAAAGTTTTTGTTGCAACCGACCCCGCCCGGCGTGAATCACAACAAAAAGGTCTTAAAGTGTCACTTAAGGCCTTTTCTTGAAAATGTAGGTACAAATCATTTTATTCTTGGACTCTTACGAGACAAATAGCATATATTCTAACTTTCATAACTGCTGGTTTCAAAATGTTAGGTTTGTTATTCCTGGCTAAAGTTGAGAATACCAAAATGTTGGTTTATATGACTATTTCTGCATATCGCAGATGGTTTGTTTGAAGTAAGAACAAGTTGAAATACATTTTAGTTACAAGGGTTGATTTGCATTTTACTTTCTAACCATTTCAGCGACTGCACTCGCGTACACGCTGCAACCATCGGGGGTTGAATTAATAGGTAATCTGTTTTATTCCTTATATTCACGGCTACGCATCAAGCTATACATGTCCTATTTAATATGGTGTCGCAACGTATAGGCTTAATAGACCAGCTAATAAATAGCTTGATATGGAGTCGTGTGAACATAAAAAAGAAACCAAAGAACTTTTATTCGTGAAATGTCAGTGATATAATATCTCTATTTTTATGTATCAGATAAAATTCCTCGACTGACGAGAACGAAATTCGATGAATAGGAATTTTCCTAATCGCAAAAACATGATCGTAGGTGTTGAAGCATTCACTTATCTATAGACAGCTTACGAAGATTATTGACTACAGGTTTCTGTATTATTTACTGAACAATAAACAAGGTAAATATGAAATGAATCAAACATTTGGGTCATTGTGGTGTTTGTTAAGTTATTAAGACCGATGACTAAAATAACGATAGATTACTAACGTTTGCAATTTGGAAAAAAAAACATAATAAATAATAGTTTAAAAAAAACTAAAAAACACGCTTTATAAAAAATACCAAACTAAAAAAAAAATTGAATTAAGAATAGTGTAAAAAATCTAATAAATATAAATCAATAATAGTGTAAATTATAAGAAAAAAAATATTTAAAAAAAGCGTGGGTGCATTTTAATATATTATCGAAATGATAATCCTTCTTCTCATGAAAGAATAATTATAATAATTGACCCATGCACCCACGCTTTATTGAAATAATTTTTTTTTAATGAAATCTGACCGTTTAAAGTGGGTTTAAATAGCGTCCAAAGGAGTCGGTTACTTACAAACATACAAACAAACATACAAGTGAAGCTAATATAAAAAGCGTGTAAAAATAGACATGACATAGCATCACACCCAGCAGGATACATGGTAGAGGTATCTAAGACCCACTGTGCAATCCTATATTACCCAAAAAGGCGTTTCTGAGTTTAATAACACCCATATTTCACCTGTTTTGTTTAGAGCCAATCGTCATCCACTCGGCACATTTTTAACTCCGTGCTTTTATTGACTCTTACAAAATACCTACCTCACGGATATTGATGAACTTTAGCATTTAGTTTATATATAATCTAGAATACTAAGTTCCATTCTATTTGTATACTAGAACAAACTAGAATAATACTACTTTAAATGCACGGTACACTTTCAGTTAATGCCTCACAGGACTAATTCATCTCAACTAAATTAATGCCGGATGTGTGCTCCCGTCTTCTTAGCATATTTCAGCCTCATTCTTGATGTAGCACCAAAAAGCCGTACCTTGTAGCAAGCAACACTGAGCCAGACAAAGTTTGTGTACTTAAAGCATAAAGTCTGATAAAGTTTATTCATTTAGGCTTACAACTCTTCCACGGACCTGCTGAGTCTGCACTCAGTGGGCGGAGAGGTGATACTCCGACGTGGCGCGTCCCCGGGTTGCGGATTGGGGGTCTCGTTGTACCGATAACTCTGGTTTAGAGTTATCGGTACAACGGCGCGGACAGAACACACGGTGAGGGTACTTCTCCAATCGCCCTTTTGTTTTGCCAAAAGCTGAATGGATGAAGCCCAGCGGACCTTCGAGGTCGGTGAAGGGCCGGCTTTCAAGGCTGGCGGTGCGGCAGGGAGGGTCAACTCGGCCACCCTGTCGGACACAACAGAAGAGCAGCTGCGTAACAGCAGCTGCAGCGGACCTTCGGGTCGTGGGATGGCTGGCCTGCAAGGCTGGCGGCGCGGCAAGGAGGGTCAACTCGACCACCTTGCCGGGCATAATGCGTCTCCTAATCCCGCTGTTTTGGTGCCCGCACATGGGATGTATGGCCGGGGGGAACCCGGTCCCAAGGGCCCAACAAGGGGACCTCACCCCTCAAAAAAGGAAAAAATGATAATGGCGACTTTGAAAGAAACAAATCCTCAGGTGAGTAGCAACCCAAGTTGTGAATCTCACGGCGCTCCGGCGTCCAGCCCTAACGTATGTGAGGAGGGCACAAACCGCCTTATGGACTCCGGTCCACAAAACGAAAACCTTAGCAATAACCCGGATATCGATTCCTCAAAACACGGCGACCACGGCAAGAATACGGATAATGTTGAGGAGGCTTCTCGAGCCCCATGGCTTCGGACTCAGACTCTGGCGGAGTCCGACTCCGATGCCATGACTTGGGAGACAGTGTCGTCCCGCGACTCCAGCAGGAAGACGCGTAAGCGGCACATGGAGGAGAATGGAGAGAAGGGAAACCAGGGTGACTCCTTACCACCGTTACCTAAGGTTTCGACCTCTCGACGTGGCAGGGGACGCCCGCCCACGCTCAACCGAGCTCGGGAAGGGCGGCTCTTAACCGATGAGGGGCCCGAAAAGGGAATCCAACAAAAGAAGAAGACGCAGTTTCTAAGGGGACCAACACCGGTGCCTGCAAACTGCGACTCTAGGCTAGAGAACTGTGACGCCACCGAGCTAGAGTCAAGGTTGATGGACTCGGTCAACATCGTTTATGCGGTGGCAACCAAGTCCAAAAACTTAAAGGGCACGTTTGTGAAGGCGCTCAAGGATGCTGCGGATACCATCAAGGCATCCTTCAAGGAAGCGACGGCCCGCACAATACCCGAGGAGATGGCTCTGTTAGTGAAGGCCAACGAGCGGCTCTCGTCGGAGCTGAAGGAGATGCGACTGGAGATGGAACAGATGAAGGCAAGCCAAGCCTCCACTGTCCCGACCCCGGTTCCTGCTCCGGCCCCGACTCCGGTTCCTGCTCCGGCCCCGACTCCGGTTCCTACTCCGGCCGCAGCTCAAACACTCTGCCCGGAGGATGTGATGCGTCAGATCATGATACAAGTTGGTACGATGGTCAACGCCCGCTTTGCTGGGATCGAGAAGAGACTGCTGCCCGAGCAGTCACTGAGGCCCCCTCTGGCCGCAGATCGGCGTAGGGAGTCTGAGGCTCATCCGGCTGAGATCCTCACCCAAGGGGGCAAACGGAGTACTCCTCCAGTGATCCCCGCCCCAGCTGACGCTACGGCTCGTCCAGCCGAAGCCTGGAATGTGGTGACGAGGCGTAGAAAGGCAAATAAGGGGCGTGAGAAAGTGCCAGCAGGGGCAGGTGCATCTCCAGCCTCTTTGGTCCCACAACCACTGAAGCCTAAGACAACACCGCAGCCCCCCAAGGTGGGTGCAGCCAAACTCCGCCCCCCAAGGACTGCAGCGGTGGTGATCACGCTCCAGGAGGGAGCGGTGGAGAAAGGTGCCACCTATGCCAAGGTGCTTGAGGCGGCCAAGGCAAAGATAAAACTGGGTGAGCTGGGGTTGCCGGCACTAAAGATAAGAACAGCGGCCACTGGGGCACGAGTGCTTGAGGTGTCTGGCGTGGACAACGCTGCCAAAGCAGACGTCTTAGCCGAAAAGCTCAGGGAGGTGTTCGTGGATGAAGAGAGCGTAAGAGTCTCCAGGCCGACTACAACAACAGACTTTCGGGTCTGTGGCCTGGACGACTCCGTCACCCCGGAGGAGTTGACAGAGGCTTTGGCCGGGACGGCAGAATGCCCTGCGACGGCGATCTCTGTTGGTGCAATACGCCGCGGCCAAGCTGGGATGGGCACCGCGTTCGTGCGCTGCCCGACCGTAGCCGTGAAGAGACTGATGGCCAAAGGGGGCCGCGTATTAGTAGGCTGGGTAGCGGCGCGGGTTAACATCTTAGATGCAAGACCCCGCCGTTGCTACCGCTGCCTTGAACTTGGCCATGTAATGGCCAAGTGCAAGTCTGAAGTTGACCGCAGCGATGAGTGCTACCGCTGCGGTAAAAAGGCCCACAAGGCCAAAGAGTGCACCGCCGCCCCCCACTGCACCCTCTGTAAAGCAGCGGGAAAGCCGGCGGACCACCTCTCCGGGAGCAAGGCTTGCGCCAAGTCCCCGTCAAAGTCAGGGGTCAGACGAAAGGCCGGCGCGGCTGAGGCTACGGCCCAGCCGCGTCCGCCACGCCCCAACAAAGGGCCGACTGAGGTCATGGAAGAAGGTTAGTTAGTATGGCCCTAACCTTCCTACAGGCGAATCTCAACCACTGCGCCGGTGCTCAGGACTTGCTCCTGCAGTCCATGGCGGAGCGGTTGATCCAAGTGGCGGTACTTGCCGAGCCGTACGCGGTTAGAGCCAGATCTGACTGGGTGGGGGACCTTGATGGCTTGGTAGCAATCACCACGCAATCGCCGGCTCACTCCCCTCCTCTCGAGGGAG
The DNA here is from genome assembly GCA_905147285.1 of Hypena proboscidalis. Classification (NCBI taxonomy): domain Eukaryota; kingdom Metazoa; phylum Arthropoda; class Insecta; order Lepidoptera; family Erebidae; genus Hypena; species Hypena proboscidalis. The sequence goes on from LR990147.1 coordinate 9,811,111, forward strand.
TGGTGAGGGGCCGGGGTTACGTGGCGGCTGGGGTGGGCCAGGCTGTCATCGTGGGGGTCTATCACTCCCCGAACCGGCCCATTCATGAGCTGGAAACTCTCCTCGGCGAGGTGGGGACCTTGATTGGTCAAACCCGCCCACGCCCCGTTCTCGTACTCGGGGACCTCAACGCCAAATCAACGGCGTGGGGGTCGCCGGCGACGAGCCCGCGGGGTAGGGTCGTGTTGGAGTGGGTGACTGAGGTCGGTCTCTGCGTTGTGAACCGCGGGGCGGAAAACACCTGCGTCCGGCAATTGGGTGGGTCGATTGTCGACGTGACGCTCGTCACCCCTGACGTTGCCTGCCGCATTCGAGACTGGCAGGTGCTGACGGACGTGGAAACGCTGTCCGATCACCGGTATATCCGGTTCAGCGTCTCCTCGTCCCAGACGGGCGAGGTAAGAGAGGCAGGTGGTGAGATCGGCCCGCGATGGGCCCTAAAGCACCTCAACGCCGAAGTACTGCAGGAGGCGGCTCTCGTAGAAGAGTGGAACGGCACTTCTCAGGAGCCGGAACCAATAGACACGGATGCGATGGCGGACAGGTTGTGCGAAGCGGTGTCGCGCATCTGCGACGCTGCGATGCCACGAGTGCGAGCCCCACAGCAGAGGCGTAAGGTCTATTGGTGGACGGAGGAGATTGCCGAACTCCGGAGAAGATGCGTCACAAGGCGCCGCCTATATCAGCGGTATCGGAGGCGGAGGCGGCGGGAGACTGAGGAGAGTGAGTCTCTCTACGCTGCATATAGACTGGCCTCCGGGGCCCTACGCGTCGCGATTGCCGAGGCTAAGAGGCAGGCCTGGGAGCAACTGCTGGAAGGGCTTGAGCGTGACCCATGGGGCCGCCCGTACAAATGGGCGAGGCAAAAGCTACGTCCCTGGGCTCCCCCCATAACAACCTCGCTCCATCCGGCGGTGCTCCAAAGGGTGGTTAACGGTTTGTTCCCCGGTGCTCCGGGGATCGAGTTTACACCTCCCTTGACATCAGCTGATCTCGCTGACGAAGGGGAGAACGAGTTTGTCCCTATTTCTGAGGGCGAGCTTGGTGCGGCGGTGCTCAGGATGAGGGCCAAGAACACGGCCCCTGGGCCTGATGGCATACCGGGTCGAGTGTGGGCCCTCTCCTTGAAGCATCTGGGACCTACCTTAAAGGCCCTGTTTGACAGGTGCCTCCAGGAAGGAAGATTCCCCAGACGATGGAAGAGGGGCAAACTCGTCCTCCTGAAGAAGGAAGGTCGCCCTGCCGATGAGCCCTCGGGCTATCGTCCGATTGTGTTGCTAGACGAGGCGGGCAAGCTGTTGGAGAGAGTCATCGTTGCCCGCCTGGTCAGGCACCTTGAGACGGCGGGACCGGATCTAGCACCCAGCCAGTTCGGTTTTAGGAGAGGTCGCTCGACGATAGACGCCATATCTCGAGTCCGCGAACTCTCCGAGGAGGCGTGCTCCCACGGTGGTGTGTTAGTGGCCGTATCGTTGGATATATCCAATGCATTTAACACGCTGCCGTGGAGTACGATAAATGCTGGTCTGGGGTACCACAAGGTGCCCCAGTATTTGCGAAGACTCATCGGGGACTATCTCTCAGACAGAGAAGTAGTCTTCCCGTCGACTCACGGAGAGAGCAGCAGTCCTATGACGCGCGGCGTTCCACAGGGGTCGGCACTGGGTCCACTCCTGTGGAACGTTGGGTACGATTGGGTCCTCCGGGGGGCAAGCCTACGCGGTGTTGGCGTTGTATGCTACGCCGACGACACGCTGGTCACCGCCCGGGGACTCGACTACAGGGATGCTGCGATACTGGCCACGGCCGGAGTTGCGACTGTCGTGGCTAGGATCCGGATGCTGGGACTGGAGGTGGCGCTTCACAAATCTGAGGCCATATGCTTTCATAGTCGCCGGCGGGCGCCGCCTGCAGGCTCTACTATTGTTGTGGGTGGAGCCTCCATCCCCGTCGGGACGACACTGAAATATCTCGGTGTTGTCCTCGACGGCAGATGGAAGTTTAAGGCGCACATGCGGCAGCTGTCCCCCAGAATCATGGGAACAGCTGGCGCACTTAGCCGCCTGCTCCCGAATATCGGGGGCTGTGAAGGGAGCTGTCGCCGCCTATATACGGCGGTGGTTAGCTCGATGGCCTTGTACGGCGCCCCGATATGGGCAGGCGATCTTGACCGGCAGACCACTGCCCTGCTGATTGCAGCCCAACGGGTGATGGCGGTGAGAGTGTGCAGGGGATACCGCACACTCTCTCACGAGGTGGCATGCGTGCTCGCCGGATCGCTCCCGTGGGACCTTGAGGCTGAAGTACTGGCCTCGGTCTACTGGCGCAGAGCGCAGGCACGGGAGCGAGACGAGCGACCAGCGCCGCAGGAGGTTGCGCATTGGCGTGACCGGGCCAAGGCGTCAGCCATCATTAGATGGGGGGAACGACTCCTCACTGGAAATGTGCAGAGAGGGCAAGGTGCAATACGACTCCTCGAGGCGATTAAACCGGTACTCGGGGAGTGGTACCGCAGGAGGCATGGGGGTCTTTCCTTCCGAATGACGCAGGTTCTCTCGGGACATGGCTGTTTCGGGAGGTACCTGCACCGAGTGGCCCGGAGGGAGGACTCCCCGGCTTGTCACCAATGCGGACACGTGGAGGACACGGCCCAGCATGCGCTGGAGACCTGCCCGGGAGGAGCTGGACCGCGGCAATCATTAGTCGCGGTCGTGGGGACTGATCTCTCTCTATCGGCCGTCATTTATAAGATGGTCGAAGAGCAGAGGTCATGGGAGGCGATGGCCTCCTTTTGCGAGGCGATCATCTCGCAGAGGGAGGAAGAGGAGCGGGAGAGGGAGAGAGATCCCCTCGCTTTACCGCTCCGGAGGGCGCGGCCACGGGGACGGGCAAATCGAGCCCGCACCCCGTCTCCGCTCCGAGGACCTAGGGTGTCGGGTGCGGGGGCACCCGGCAGCTCCTAACAATGGGTCCTCGAGAGGTGAAGATGCCCTTCTGTGTTCCGGGGCATCACACGTGGTAGGGAGGCCATGTGAAGGCCTCCCATGAGATGAGCCAGCCGCAAGGCGGGCAGCGACACCGATGGGGGCTGCGGAGTATGCGCAAGTGGTCCCGTGCCCCCCGTCTTTAGTTGGTGATGAGGAACACTCTGGGTTTTTAGTGGGTAGGCCGCCCTTCGGCGGAGAGCCCCACATAACCACCGCTCCCCCCGGACCAGTGGTATCCATAAGGTCGGATTTTTCCCAGATTAAAAAAAAAAAAAAAAAAAAAAAAAAAAAAAAGGCTTACAACTCTTACAAGGCTGGCGTCACTGGAAGGTATATTAATAATACCTTTTGTTTACTTAAGACTTGTTATTTGAGATCAAGGTACTAAAGCATTTTGAGCTGTATTTTATAGGAGACCGGTTTCTAACCGCGATTTCGCTCGAGTGGCCCATCAATCATCTTTGCCGTGAAAACGTAATCGACATAATCTTGCATTAAGAATATTAATTAATCTAATTTAAGCCTTATATATTTTGAGCTTTGATAAGGTTTTAATTTGACTAAAAACAAAGACAAAATTAGATCTTAGATGATTCAAATAATAGAAATATATTGGCATAGATACTCGATAACCACAATGACATCATACTACTAGAACTAAGATAGTACTATCTATACTTGTGTAGTATGCAATCCAACACAGATAGGACTAACCTTGGTGGTTGCTGCAATAAGTGCAATTACGCATTATTGCTGTCTCACTGGAATGCGAATGACAGAACGAGATAGAGAAATCTATATAACATATTCGTATTGAACTCGCGAAGAGAATAGATTGATGTGTTATTCCTTCCTCTATGTTAATCTAGCTACTCCACCTGCGTGGTACATCTATAAACAATCTTTATGATAATGCTATAAGCAACGTGTGTAAAAAAATCGTCAAAATCGTTAATCTATTCGAGCGTGCAAAAGTAAGAAACACACAAAAATACAACACTCCGAAACTAAACAATATTAGCGTGATTTACCTGAATAAATGATTATAAATCATGTACCTTTATAGTTCCAGGTTCGAATCCAATCTAAATATTAAATACTTTATTTCAAAACTGATCTTTAACCGAAGTTAAACTTAGAATGTTATGCCTAGTACGGATAACCCAGTGTTGATGAAATACGAACTTTAAGTTAATACTGATAAGGTCTACTATAATTTATCCGAAGGTTTTCGGGCCGGGCCTGCCTGAGCCCCTATTCCGTTTTACGGCAGTCTTAGCTTTAGCTTAGTTGGAGGTCACACAACTTCGAGAAATACACCAAATAACATGCCACGTTTGTTTCCTTCAAAGGTTGGGCTGGGTTGCATAAGGCACACATTCTAGCTAGAAAAATGTCGTTGAAAATGAGATCCGTAACGAACATTTAATTAAATGATGTTAACGCATCGCTTTCAAAAAAACCGGCCAAGTGCGTGTCGGGCCACGCGCAGTAGGGTTCCATAGAAAAATATTTTTAATTTTACTTTTTAACTAAATGGCGTCCTTCAGAAAGGAAATGTTTGTAGTACACGAAACCAGCTAGCACGTATGACGAGATGTATGAATGTTGAGGAAGCGAAAGAAGTATGTAAGGAGCGAAGCACATGGCGTTCCATCGTCTCTGCCTACCTCCGTGGGATAAAGGCGTGATTTTATATATGTATTATGTATGTTTATTTATGTTTCAAGAATTTTGAACGAAATATTCTCAGTAACTGCATCTGACATTTCGGACCCCTATTCCTCTTGAACTAATGTAGTGAATTTATCCGCTATAGTTTTCCTTTAAAGTTCATTACATGTACTACCGACACAATTTTTTTCAGATTTTAGGATCCAGTAGTTTAGCTTTTAGAGGGGGGGGGACGCCCTACTCGAACAAAAATTTGCTCTTTAAAGTTAATTATCTCGCAAACGGATCCCTAAATCAAAAAAATGTCTTAGCAACCCCTAAACGTTTTTAAAAGTCCTATCTAACAATACCCCACACTATGGGGTAGGCGACAAAAAAAAAACATCCCTACTTTACATGTAGGGGAGCTACCTGAAAAAAAAAATATTTTTCCAAATTTTACTCTACGACTTTCTTTGTATAGTTAACATACATGTTTATGCAAAATTTCAGTTTTCTAGCACCAACGGTTTCGTCGCTATGCCGTGGACAGACGGACAGACGGACATGGCGAAACTATAAGGGTTCCTTGTAGGTACTACGGAACCCTAAAAAGAACATTGAAATTATTCAGATTTTGAGCAAGAATTTGATAATCAGTCGTTATTAATCTGAAAAGGATAATATGTCATGTCTCTTTAAATAAAAAATACAAATGACGGCAGACAAGGTAGGCCCGCGGCGTTGCCGAGGTATTAAAAAATCTGTCTCAAAATTATAACAAGATTGTATGTTTATATTCTGAAAAAGATACCATACAGCGACTTTAGCGAAGGAGAGAACAGCTTAGACTGCGTTGACTGAACCTAAAACATGTTTAAAAAGTAGTATCCCGAATGTCGTGTTTTCATACTAACGTAGTGTAGTCGTATGTATAAGTTTTAACCTATATTTATAGACAAATCATATCTAAAGAAAGAAAGAAAGAAAGAAAGAAAAACATTTATTCTGACAAAAAAATTATAAGAAAATAAAACAATAAAACACTAAAATGCATGTGTTCGTGGCCATTTTTGATAATATTTTTTATAATATAGGCGGCAACGCCAGCGCCAACAATCATGCTTTTTATTATTGTTTTAGATATGATTTGTCGATAAAAAACCTTAATAATATTAAATTTAAACTCTATATTACTTTTGTATGGAAACAGCTTACCAATTGTTCCTCCTTAAAAGAAACATCAGCCGCCTAAAAAGGTTGAATATTCAACACCTCATTGTTTGTTTTTAGTTACAAACAAACTTCCACCTTAATATTAGCTGGCTTGTTGAATTAATTATATAATTACTCATCTGAGAGCGGTCTTACCTTAGTTATTACTTACATTTTCAAGTCCAGTAAGAACTGTTAATGTTTTAAGTCCTACTAATTTACGGAATTCTATCCCAGACTCTGTTATTGAAATATAATTTAAAAACAAATTGGTATAAAACTTTAAAAACCAATCGAGACCTTTAATATTAGGCAGAAGCTTCTCTTCAAAATTTCATTACTAAAAACTATATAAATTAAATTTTGTAAAGGTTTTAGGGAAGCTGGCATATGTCGTATTCATTTATTGAATAATGAGGTATGTTTACCGAGGTTTTATTCCATTCATTTCATTATTATTAAACCACTGAGCCGATGTCATAAAAAATCGTATCATTGAATCCCCAGAGAAGAACATACGCAACATTTTGACATACGGTGCGGGTGGACGGCAGCTAGTCTATTTATCATATCTTTTGTAGATATTTATATTCTTGAGTGACCACTTACAATCTATATAGCAAGCTGTTCAGCTAACTTAATAGTATGAACAGAGAACTTACTAGAAACTAATATATCGCTTAAACTGCTCCCAAGGGCGATCCAGCATTAGAATAATATAGTGCTACCCTCGGAAGATACAACGCTGTTTAACGTGTCCCATATGCCACATACATTTAAAATAATTGGTCCAGCAAACAATCTCCGAAAAAAACCGGCCAAGTGCGAGTCGGACTCGCGCAAGTAGGGTTCCGTACCACTATACATCTAAATAAATGTTTTTTTTATTCTTTATTATATTGGAGTTGATTGAATGAAGATAAAATGCGGTTTACGATTTATAACGTATTAAAAAACGAATTATTAGATTACGTTCAAACCAATTTTCGGTGAAAGTTTGCATGGTAATGTACATCATATATCAATTTTACATTTATCATTCCCTTATTTTACAAGTTGGAGGGGGGGACCATTTTTCCACTTTGGAAGCGTCTCATTATCATTTTTGAAGACCTACCCATTATGAAAAAGAAAATTTGAATTTCAGTTCTAACTATCTAACTACCCCAAAAATGTATTGTTTTTTTTTCTATTTATGTATGAAAATCTTAATGCGGTTTACCGAATACATCTACTTACCAAGTTTCCACAGTATAGTAGCTCTTATAGTTACGGAAAAAAGTGGCTATGACATACGGACGGACAGACATGACGAATCTATAAGGGTTCCGTTTTTTGCCATATGGCTACGGAAAAAGACAAAAGTTTACAGATATAGGACTTATTCTAATTGGCTCTGCTTCGTTATCTAATACTAAAGCCATCATTTTTGTGGATTTGGAGTGTGGCTTGAACAGCTCAGTTGGCAGAGCGGTTAAACTGAATCATAATTTTTTGAAACCACAATGTACGTATTTAAGTATGACCTTCTCTTCAACATTGGTTCAGTGGGACAGCTATGAAAGCGCAACAGAGAAACAGAAAAGAGTTACTTTGCCAGAAGAATTATAGAAGTTAGGTCCAAAATATATACAAATTGGATAACAGGTTGCAGTTATACAAGTCCATGAATTTATAAACTGAAATACCTATTTTTACATACACGGCGTTTCGACTTGTTTCGCGGAACACACCTGTCGTCTATTAATCATTCAGCTCGAAACGTTTAAAGTTATTATTCTCCGTTTTAAGCGTCAGATTTCAGAAATTGCCTTAAAAGAAAAATAACTGCTTTGTTTCGACCACGCTTGACCTCGAACGACGACCACCTATAGTTAAGTACAGTACAATAAAAGGCAATAATATAAAAGTGAGAGCTTTCAACCCCTCGTAAAGATAATAACTCGGGTACGCCCAAAGCAGGGATATAAAGTAGCTAAAATAACCAAGTTTAAGGGTTTGAGGAATTCGTGGAAACGCTGTCGTCGGAACAACGACTAATTTCTTGTTTGTACGGAACAATCAAGGTTATTTACTCAAAAGAAATGTTTAGAATACTACGGTTAGTATTGTTTTTGCTCTTTTTATCTTTGCAACTAATATTAATAATGAGAGTCTGTCAGCTTTGCGCCTTAATTATTCAACCGATACCTTTTGATAAGGATCATTTTAAATCTCAGGAAAGACATGAGTCAACTTCCCATTGAAATAATAGTGAACTGCGAGCGGGAGCAAGTCCATTAAAATACATGGCTAAATATCTCAATAAGGTAGCTACTACAAGCACATCCTTTTCTAAAAATACAATTCGATCTAAGATGATAAATTAAATTCTCATAACAGATTGTATTATCAAACCGGTCACAGGTGTTAAAGGTGACCTAATCAAGTATTCATGTCTGACTCAATACGGTACACAGCTTATTCATCAAAACGCCTACACGTTCAATCTGCTGATTACCATGTTTCTACCATTGTTATCTAGCCGTCAGCAGTTTTATTTATGTTGGCAACATTGTTTTGAAAAGAAAGAGGTAAGGTTTTATGGTACCTACACTTAAAAAGAAAAGAAAACTTGAACATTGATTCAATATTGAGTATTCGCTCATTTGGAACATAGGATCCTCTAAGAGACACTAAATAATATCCATTAAGAATATAGTAAATAGAAATATGTTAAAAAGCTTTAAGAATAAACTAGGTCAGGTTATTCAGATCTGCACATAATATATGTACAAATAACAAGGATGTGCCAACTAGTACAGAATGCGGGTACATACTCAACTAATACAAAGAACAATACGGAATTGACCACTTGAACTCTCTAAAGTTAGGATTGTCGCTGTATTCTGCTGTGAGGCATTAAAAACAAAAGTAACTTTTTATACAACGGATATTTGGAAGACAAAAGTGTAATCTTATATATAAAAATGAAACCCGTTTTCCGTTGTCACGACTTGGCATGAAAACGGCTTGACCGATTTGGCTGATATTTTTTTTTTTGTAGTTTTCTAATACTCTGTACAAGGTTGTTACGGCAAAAAAAAAAAAAAAAAAGTATTCATTTTTATATGGGGGATATTATAGATTCCAGTTCAAATTGAATAGGTACGCATACATAAGATAAGTCAGCTATACAAAATAAAGTAGTGCATCAAATTTACGCTAAGGCGGTACGAAGTTTGCCGGGTCAGCTAGTGCACTATAAACATCTACAATCCACAAAAGCAGATTTTAAATGCGTTTCTACATCTGAAGATACGATACTATGCCTAATGCATCCGTAGCTTCAGCGCCTAAGGTATTGCATTGGTTCTGTGGCACGATTAGGCGCTTGTGCTTGTTGATGACAGAATTAAAGAGACACGGTTCAAACAAGGTTTCGACCATCAAACTCAAATCATTAAAGAAAATATTATATATAAAAGAAAATATATAAAGTTGTTTAAGATATATTTTCTTCTCTTTGTTAGTTTGAATACCGAATACAGATGAGCTCAACTTCCAATCCGTATTTGTGCTGACTAGAAACAGTGAATTGCAACTGCACTCCTGCTTAAAAACGCTTTGTTTTAGTCATGAATACAATATACCCAATAGAATACCGTCTGCTTTCTTTCCTTGTGAAATTGAGAAATGTGAATGTTAAACATACCAAAGATTTCACAAGTCAGTTTAGGTCCAATAGGTCCTATTTTTTCAAATTCAGAAATTGATTCCGAGATCATCGCAATAATTAGTCGCATACACGACCTCTAATAAAGCTAAGATTGCAACAAGTTTTTATTTCACCGACATATCACGAATCAACCATTACATTTTATATGAAACGTAAAAGCATTCGGAAGTTCTAAGTTTCACACCCTTTGCCCACGTTCGTAAACTCTTCAACTCATAGACATTTCCGTAGCACCGGGGGATGTTAAAGAGATAAATGGCCCGATTTATTTCCAAACACATTAAAACTTTGCCTGCTGTTGAGTCCGCCCTGTTACTTGTCTATTTACTGTTGACCTTCCCAATTTAGGCTTTATTTATCTTATTCTTTTGGGGCCAACAAAGTCTATCTCAAACTAAAAGTAAAAACACAAGTTTACTTTCCACTTCGGCAAATTTAGTAATATATTGCTATTGAGTTGTCAACTATGTCAGCGAAAACAAAAGCTGCAGAGAAATAAATAAAATTGAAACAGCCAATTATCCGAATACTCGAAAACGAAGTTGAATAAATTGGATTGTTGCTGTTGAGGCCAATCTGATTCGGAGTAACGTTGAATCAAAAGGCACTATTTACAGGAATTACGAGTAAGTACAGTATTCATGAGAAATGATTTAGCTGAAAAGAAATAATGTTTGACGTATTTCCACGCAACAGCTACATAAACAAGGTGTGGTGAAAAATTGGCTAGTATTTGAGCACCACATTAAAAGCAATTTTCGACACACAATATGCTAAATATTGCGTGCATGACTCGATTGTTTGTAACAATAGGTTTACACAATACAAATCTAAATTTGTTTCAATGGTAGCCTAAAGTAGGTATGCTATTACATCCAAGCTTTTTACATTCACTTATGATTACGGCAAACAGTTCAATATAACTTGACGTGAAGAGCTTAATATAAGCGTATTTATGTTCGTCAATCTTTTTTTGAGACTTTACAATAGTACCGTGATATGACGTCTTATTATTCTCTATTTTGACAGCTTACTATACAAAAACGTTCCAATTTTGAATCGTTTTTGAGTGGCAATATGGTGTATGTCGCCAGAAGTATTGAAGCTGCGATTAGAAGCAAACTTTACACATTAAATTAGCAAATTGTCTTAAATAGCAATACTGGGGTTGATGGCAGCAATTATCGCAGCTTTTCACGGCTTAACATTTGTGCTCAAGGGTCTAATTAAGGTAGGCAATGAAATCTCGCGTGCTTAACAACCGTTTCGCGCGAAAACCCCTCGTCGCATAACTCGCTAACTGCAGATGGCAAGCAACAAGTCTTAACAGCTCAAAAATCCTTATAACCTCTTCTTGTTAGCACAGTTAAAATTCTACGGCGAAAAATACCTTTACAGCGGAATATTTTCTTACTCGACACATACCTACTCGGTGCGGAGTAAGAAGACAAATAGCTGGTAGCGTTTGGTAAACCTCCATTAAAATGGTTCGCTCGGCTACGAATGTTTAAACTGACAGCCATGTTTCTAAAAGAAAATTATAGCGCTTCTTATACATACATTAGACTAAAATGTTTTGACATTATTGAGCTCCTAATATAATTATTATTATTATAGCTTTTTTTCAGCAGGAAAACTACTCTGTGCCAATATTTTGGATAAGAACGTTACTTGCATCGCATGCCAGGAAGTGACGATCGTAATTCTTTTCAGCTTGACATTTCCTGTATTGAATTTCTTCCATATACATGTACATTTCCGGTCCAAATAAACATTAGCACTGACGAAATAATCCGACGCGGCGAAGTCGTCTAGCTTACTGTTATTTCCTCCATTACATTTCATTACATCCCCAAAAAAGAAAAGAGTCGTTCTGTAACTTCGGACTGAGATTTAAAAAGGGTATCAGTATCTGCAAAAAGTGGAAAGAATAACCGTTAAATCCCAAGCGCCTGTTCCCTTACAAAACGATAATTACGGAGATAAGCAAAAATATAATTAAGAAGCAACACCGAGTTAATTTAAATCTTGTCAAAGCCTGTTTATATCTTAAATAATTTCGGAAACTCGATGTATGTTCAACATTCCGTGAATATTTTAACTGTTACTAAGTACTCTTAAGCTTGCTGCGAAGTCTCAGGGAACATGCTCATTGCCAGCCAAAGAATATCCTATGCCATTTTGAACTCTGTTCTCAGGAGCTGTCGATGACACGATAGCGGCAAATTTATGATAAAAGGATAAGAGCTATGCAAAATCTGATAATATCGTACGTGGAAATTTTCCCCAACGCGATGGTATCACCTTGCTACGTCAGATTATTTAAAAACCCCTCAATTCTTCCATAGCCAATTTGTCTGCATCAACATTAATTTCGGCGCCGCCCTTCCAGATATTACATCAATTTCTTTTTCGAATCACGGAGCTGTCATCGCGCACCACTAATGGTATTGGGAGCGCGGACTAATTAAGTCGTCGCTGTTAATTTATAGCTTGTTTTCTACCACTGGAACAGCTATAATCAAAATAAATCGCTTCCCTCTAAGACACGCAAGGGAATACCAGCAAATTGGATTGGAAACTAAAGATTCCTGATTCGATACCACCGTACCTACTTAATTGTAATCCTGTTGTTTGGAATACTCGAGTCGAGATCTTAAATTGAGAAACATAGTATTGGAACGAGAATATAATGAAAATTTTATCGAATCGAATGTGGCTTGCAGAAAGTTAGAAAGGTATACCTGTTTATCGATGCCTATCTCGCTGTAGGTGCTATAGAACATTGCAAACGTTATAGCGAAGCGAGTATCGATATCGGAGGGCGGAGACTTAGTGCTAGAATATCGATTTCGTGGCTCGAGGCGATTGAGTTACCTCTAATAAGTGCAGGATAATTTAGGGCCGTGTTTCTAAAACATTATAACAATGTTAGGTGCAGTTTTACAATGAAGAATGCGCCGCAAGACGCTGTACACGTCAACCGCAGAACTATTGTGTAGAGAAAACTTTAAACAAGATGATGTTGCATAAGAAGTGGCGAACTTTTGTAAAACTTAGTAAAAAGTTGAGATTGTTGCCTCGTCCCTTAAAATATTTACACAAGAAAATTTTGTTCTGAAATAATTCATACTTTGTGCATTACCAAACTCTTTTATGTATTCGCTTCAGGGATTTTGTTGTCAAATTTGTTTTGACTTTTATTTCGCTTTGAGAGTGGAAGAGATATTTTTGCGAGCCCATGTCAAACTTTGTGACATTTTCTTAGAGATAAAATATAGGTAAGAGAAATACATCGTACCAACTAATTGGCATACTGGGTACATTCTACCGATAGTAATTGGTTTACTCGCTATAGTACAGGATTTCGACTTAACTAGCAAAACGTGGGTGAAGTGCCTGCCTAAACTTGGCAGAAAATTAGATACACGTGATGTTATTTATATAACGAGCTACAAAAAAATACTAATTATTTCAGCCAAATAAAAAGGTAGAAGTTAATCTTGAAGAAATAAGGAGAGAATACAGATAAGGCGCTAGAACAAATAGTATCATTTTTATTAAAAGGACGAAAATTGTAATATCCGTGAGAGCGATTCATCATGATATGACCTCGTACGTGATAGTCTTATTCATCGGTGAATTAGCCAGCGTAGCCAAGGGCTAGAGCACACTGCCACATTTGTGAAGCTTTTTCCAAGTACTTAGATGAGAAATTGCTGTACGTATTATACCATTGAGATCAAGAAGAGAATATTATGTGTTTTATCACACAATTAAGTGTAACAGACTTATATCAATAGTGTCATGGGTCTAATCTATGCATATCACTAAAATATTTTTAAGTGGTAAAACCATTATTAACCATTATACTAAGATAAAGCTAAATTACGATAAATTTGGATTTTTTACATTAGATAGAACGCCACAAGCAATTACACTATCCAATGGTCCCAATGACAAGGCCAAATACACACATTGACTCACACAAGCACACCCAGTCTCAGAACAAATATTTGCGAATTACACAAAGATTTGTCCCATGTGGGGATCGAACCCACAACACCAGTGCAGTGGAGAGCGGCGAGGCGACCGCTTAAAGCACTACACCACACATATACTAAGAAATAGTTGAAACAAATATGGGACCAGCAGGATTTAAACCTGCACACCGGGCAGTCGCTTAAACCAACCAGCTACGGTCGCCTCTTGCCAAGATCCTAAATTTTTCAATTGTTTCTTAGTATAATTTGCTAAGCATAGCTTAATGCTATAAAAATAATCAATAAGAAGGCATTATTTGTATGTTTGTAAGGGATAATTCACACATCCGATTCTAAAAAAGCATCCGCCTATTGAAAGCTAGTCTCTTTGCAGGCGATATGGTCTACTAACATGCGAACGAAGCCGCGGGTGGAGGCTTGTATTATATATTATGATTAATCTTGAGCAATGCCTGATACGCGCTGGTATACTCTTGCCTAGGGAGCTATTCACTAAGCACTTTGTGCGGCGCTTAGCTGAGCAGATAATGGAAACATGGCTTCACCTCAGCTGCAAGTGATATGCATAATTTACTGAACATCGATTGCATTACAACAAAGAAAAAGATCGTCTTGGTTACATAAATGGAATATTTTGTTTATGGTTTGCCGGTGGATCCACCCGCGATCTACTTCGAGCGATAGTCAAGTCTAGTAATTTTTTATCAATGACAGAATTCTTACCCGACTTCAAAATGTTTACAATCCGTTTTTTTAGTATCCTAAAAGTGGATCCACAGTATCCTCCTATTAAAATCTAGTTAAGATTTAGAACGCTTTTTTTACCATAAAATGTCATCAGAAAGTCGTTTTTTTCGTCCGAGTTTAACAAAAGCATAGTTAAAAGTAGAGTGAAGCCCGTCATAAGACAAGCATGCATTCAGTAGATACTAATTAAAATGCGTAACTGTGGATAAATAAAAGCCATTAAAATACAAACTCCATTCAAGTTCTAATGATAACGAGGGTAATGAACTTTTCCCATGCTTTCCTAAACAAAAAATTCTGCAGCCCGTCTTAATTTCATGAACAAATTTTAAAATTGCCAAACAAAAGTGTTTCGCTTCATTCAGGCAGCATTAAGTCGATCATAAATTAGTAGGCCGTAGCACATCACTAATTAAAACTTGTTTCCACGACACGAAAGGCTGGTTCATTAAAAAGGTCTGCGAATACCAGCTTTTTTCAGCAAGGTATTTCAAAACTAGTTCATAATGGATCGTACCTATGTGTGTGTGTGTGTGTGTGTTTCTGACCCCGTTCTCACACTAGGGCAATGTTTGTTTAACGAATTCAAGGTGGTGTACGTTGACCTTTTTAATCTTCAAAATAATTACATCTCAGACTCGCTGGTGTGAGCACATTGACGATTTGATTTAGCAAAAATATATAAATAAATATATTTCTGTCTTATCAACATAAAACAAAGTAGGAATCGAATTACTCATTGTCTCATTTTTATCGATTGTAACTGTCAGATAAACTTTGAAAATATAATACATTTTTCGACCGAGAAATAATTTTCATTTGATTAAAGTCTGCCAATCAATCACAAAATAATTTATTCAAAATTGGAATACGGAATAGAAGGGAGCCGAAATAACTTATAGAGACTCTTTTGTTAAAGTTAGGCGCATATCACGTAAAGTTACGTTAGCTCAAAGAATATTGGTTTTACTTCGTGACTAAGTTAACTTTCACTGTTTTTAAACGAGCAATTTTCCGGCCAATCAATTTGAGACACGCTTAAGTTTTTCACATTAACCGAGGACATCAAAGTGAAGGAAAAGTTTTAAATCTTTTCAAGGTTTTATTTTTTAAGAATGTTGGGTTTAAAATTCATTTGGTGAAGCTGTTAGGACTTGCGGTAATAAAATTAAAAAGTTATAAGGACTGGCACTTCGGTTTTTTAAACAACGTTATAATATACTCAACCTACATTGAAAACTATAGGAGAGCTAAAAGTCTTATTGATAAATGCCGAAGCTTAGCATGAAATACCCATATAATATTGTGTGCCTTTACATTTATTTTAGTCAAGTAGGTATCCAATAAAGAGGAACTTTCGTCTTTAGAGTTACTAGATATAACGATAAGTAAAGCTACCACTCTAATAAAACGATTCGAAATTGGGCGCCAACTGCGATCGTATTATGGAGGATATGCAGAACTTACCATATTACAGTAAGTACACTCAGTAATCTGCCCGTTTCTCACAAAACTTACCCGAATACGAGAATAAAAATAACCTTATAAGATAATGGCTGCCACCACCGCTCCAGTTTCGCGCCGAAAAATTCCGAGTTCAAAATTCAAATTTGATTTCTTTTTCCGTGATAGTGTGAATGTAGGGGTTCATATTTCGCGACTAAATTGACGCTGTGAAAGTGATATTAATTTGGACGGACCAACCCGCTTCGGTTTATTTAATTTGCCTAATTGACAGGGGAAACATTACCGGAGCATTTCGCCCTGTTTCGTCATAGTTAAGTAATGAATGCTCGCGCGATGAGATTTTTATGTTAAAGAATTGTGATTCATTATGTGCTGTTAACGAACTTTCTCGGTGTAATGAAGGAACGTTATAACCACCATAGCCCTTTTTAGAGTTCCGTTTCATATTTAAAAGGTAAAAACGCGACCTTTTTCCTAAATCTCCGCTGTCTGTTCGCCAATTTTTTTACCACCTTCAATTTTTTCGAGCTCATTAAGTAGTGTATTAGTTTTTTAGAGGCACAGAATTATAAACTCCTCTATTTTGTACGGAATCCTGATTGTAAAGGCCCCAGAACGCACTTGGCGGGTTTTTCAGGTCACTCGAGAGGGATAAGAGTGTAACAGCAAATGGCAGGGATGTTAACCGCATGGTGAAAAGGTTTCAGAGTTTTAATTAATAGGGGAACGACACTCAGTGGAACACTTCAACGGATTTTCTTGTGAAAATAATGAGAGGTACAATTTTAACGGGATGTTTAAGCCTTTATTATTTTCAATACGAGTATTAAAATAAAATTGCATGGGATAAAACAGCTTAAACGTTCGTAAAGACAGATATTTAAAAAAAACACAGTCAAACCAATAATAAACTGACAATGTGTGTTTCTGTTGTTGTAGCACTTAAACGAGAAAATTCCATTAGTAGTGTTTATTCTATCATGTTACGCGCCAAAAGGGGCGTTCGATTTTTAAAACAAAATTGACAGGTTTGAAAATAAAGAAGTCAACTAGGCCATAGACAAAGCATCACTCGCTCCGCTCGTTGACTAGACGTGACATAAACTTTTTAGTCCTGCCAATTCCTACTGCGCGTAAAAAGCTGCGCGTGCCAGATAATTTGACGTCTTAAACGTTAAAGAACCGGCCAGGTTCTTATTTCGCTTGGTGTTTTATAAAATTAAACCAACAAAATCTGTTCAAAAAAGTAAAAAACCCTGTAGGATACAATGGAATGGTGTACAGTACCCGGCTGCGAAAGCAAAACGGGGGATATGACGCCAAATAACGTTAGAGTTTCTTACCATCGGTAAGTCGATTTTAATATTATTCAGTTTTTATCCGTGAATCACAAAACTCTACTAATAATACAATTCTATGACGATTATTGGATGTTTAGCCAAGTCTACATAGGGTCTAACACCTCGCTTAATGTAGTTATATGCTAAAAACTAAAAAATATTCAGTTTACTAGAACTAAGTAGTGTTGTGAAAGTATCGATAAAAGTCTCATGTCACAATGTTAGATCTCAACTGCTACGAAATGGCATTTGAGGCCAATTTGATTTTACGTTAATGCATAAGTGATCATATTTGTATTATTGTATTTTCTAATTTCTTGTGTAATAAATAAATGTATTTTATGTTATCCATTTCTTGTTTTTTTAATGCATCAGCGTCTTCACAATCTTCTTTAGGAACACGAATTCCCTGAATATTAAAATATCTTATATTATATTGACATAGTATGCAATGCAATTTTTCGATATCGATGGGCACATCGATAATGAAGGCCATCACTATAGCAGTGACAATAATTTTTTTGCAAATGTGTTACTGTCAAATTGCCTTTATATTTCTTCTTTGACATCTATGTTCTCTGAGCTAGGCAAACTATTTTATTTTTATTTTAAAAAAATAAAGAGATCGTCTATGCTTGCTTTAATAAAGTTTAATTTATTATTTATTGTGCATAATCAATCCTCGTCTGTGCGACAACTTAATCTGCTATGCAACAGTGAACGACGTAGTTTATTAAACAGAAATTAACATGTCAATCAATTGGACCGGCCGCCCTTTTAATGGAAAATTAAGTTGTTTATTTGAAAAAGCTTTGATATTACTTTAACAAAAAAACTATGCGTCTCAGTTATGTGTTAATTTGAGTATTGTTTTCCATTTTGGTCGAAAAATCTTATTTTTACAAATAATAAAGTCCTACAAAAAAAAATTGGAAATAAACTTTACTTTACCCCGTTTAAATCTTATACGTATAGGTGTTGCGAGTCGCAACACCTATGCGGTTGCGACGTATGCGTGTGTATTTTCTGCCAACAAATGAAATTACCTGTAAACAAATAAAAAAAAACATTAGTTAAATCAATTAACAGTTTTAAAAGACACCAAATAAAGTGGTTTATTCAAAAAGCTTAGAGCAACTTAAAAAAACAGTTACCATAAACAAGATACATTTTTAAACGGTCGAGCGAGTGTCTATGCATTCGAAATCCAAATAAATCCTCAGCTCACCACGCCTCACTTTGGCAAGCCGAGTCTTTCGTGCAGAAATTAGTTATGTGCATATTTTACAGCCACAAATATAAATCAACGGTTTATTACAATTATAAAGGCATTTATTGCGACAGCTAACGTATGAAAACGAGTTTATGCATTGTAATAATAACAAAAACAAATATGTTTTTAGTACCGCATACTTCGTAGTAACGACCACGTACAGTCGTGGACAACGTTGCCTAATCACCTTAAGTGCAATTTTTATTTTGAAACTGTTTTCTTTGGACTCTTTGGCTAGACATCGTAAGCGGTTTATGTTTTGAAACTACATTCGCATGCAATTTAATCGACTCTACAGCTAACTGTGCATATAGGTAGTCAGCTTTAAGTAAACTTATCCCTTAGAAGTGCATAAAAGTATTTAGAGGGTGAGATTGCTCTGCAGCTGAATAAACATACTTAGAGTTCTTTATATACGTGTCAAATCTTAAGTTTGGAAGAAGAAATTTTTTAATTGTTTTTTGCCATTTAACTAAAAAAAAATCTGTAATGTTAAATTGCAATTTAGTGATATTATGATTAATGATTTTATTACTAACTGTAATGTATATTAATCAAATATTTTATTTAAATTGAATGTTCGATTACAATATTTTTAATTTTCATAATTATTCATATTTAGAACATCTGTAATGTCGTGTAAATCAAAGTTAGTATAGAGTATTCAGTTACACAAAAGCAAAGTTATACGTTGCGAAATCCGACTGTACCAAAATAAAAAGAAGTCTATAAATATATACTGTTTTATCAGCCGAGCTGCCGAAATCTACAACTCAGAATATACGGTTCAGAATATACAACAACCCGTTTACGTCAATTATATCAAATGTTTTACTCGCTTCTTTTGCGGCATTAAGATGTACAAGAGAATATCTCGAGTCAGAAATATCGAAGAAAATATAGCTATTAATGTAAGGGTAGTATTTAAACGCAAATCATAAAATATCCTTTTTCTATGCAATTAAATACCGAATTCCCATCAAAATTACTGATTGCACAACAAAATATTCAACTCAAAATATCACTAAACACACTACAATTTATTTTCACAGCGCACAGCATTTTTTCCTAAAGTAAAAGCTTTTTTATCAATGCACAACTAATAATCTTAATGCACATTATACATGTTAACTCTTTTTCTTTTAAAATATAGCTTCTATTTTTATAATATTTACAGCAGTTTTTCTAGATCAAACAACATTTTATTAGTCACAGTCATCTTATTATTTATTAATTATCACATAATGAGATCAGCAAAAAAAATATAAAATTAGATACAAAATTGTAATTTATTGAATTATTAAAGCGGGTCTTGCTTTCGCGGGGCGTCCACGCTTCCTTTTTTGCCCAATAGGCACATTTTTAGCTTCTGCAGGTGGCGCCACGTACTGTCGTCTGTTACGATCATAGAAATCTTAATAAGATTTCTATGGTTACGATCTATGATAATAAGAAATTGGTAGGTAGTATAATATTATTTTATTTAGTGGGTAGATTCAAAAAGGGGTCGGAGTATCACAAAGATTAGTTAGCAGCTGCCGCGGCACGCTCGCTTCGCTCGCTCGGCTCGCGCTATGTTATGGTCGCAGTTCTAACCTAACCTAACCTACTACTTTACCCATAATTGACCTATGCCATAACTATAGCTTTTATGTTTATATTATTTACTCCAGTGACGAAAAAACGCACGAAGTTTTTCAGTTAAGTTGTTCTGCTTTTAGAAATAATGCAATGTAAAAGGATTTTTTTGTTATAATAATCATTAAATTTGCCGAGCATGGCTTCTTGAAAATTAAGACAAATATGATGAACAGATTTTGTTGTACTTACTGGTTAATATGCGACTGGGATAGTTATTTTGCTATGAAATATGGTAAATTTGATGTGCAGTCAGTATTTATGCTATGCATGTAGTATTTTTGTACAAAAATAAATTTAACTGTATTGCATTATGAGGAAAAAAGGAATGTCATATTGATGTGTAATTTCGAATTATCTGCAGTTTGAGTTTTGTTAAACATTTAGTTTATCTGTAGTGAAGTAAGTTATTTGATGCAAAAAAGAATATAAATGATGAGTATGTATTGATAGGCGATTATTTATTTGATATGCAATATAATATATCCCTTAATGTAATAGGAACATAAATTAGATAGAGTATAGACTTTATCTAATTTATGGTCCTGAAATCTTTATTTATTTTCCTCGTTTTTTTTCGACTCGCTGGTCTAGCTAGTGATAAAGTTAGACCCTGAAATTACTGGCACCGGATAAATAATGTCTTTTTTGTATCCATGCAAATAAAATGTTTTATTCATCTGGTAATGAAATAAAGACTACGTTACATTTGCCACCTTTAATTAGGTAGACTGAAATTTTATTGTAAATGTATTTTGTCTTAGAATATTGTTAGATATTTTTCGTATTATCAAGATCTGGTAATAAATTTCCAATTGGCCTACGAAATGAAAAAAAGTGTATACAGCCCGCAGTCTATGTGACAGAAACAAAAAAAAAACATTAAAATAAGACACGTTCCAATTTCGAACGTATGAAAAATACGTGATAGAAACAAATTGCAAACATTTTTTTCCCGCCATGATTTGTAGTTGTACTGCATCAATAATTTGAACATATTTCGAATACGTACCACGTTTTCACGCCACAGGATATTATATTTCGATAGAAATACGTGAAAGCATGACAGACAGACAGACGAAACGTCTCAGGCACTCTATTGAAATGCAGATCGTGTATTTTTTGTACAGAGGCTTCCTGTGTGGAGGTTGTATGTTATATCAGACCATTATTATGCTTACAACTCTATTGTTAACCTTACTGATAAAAAACCTGTTCGGTATACATTAGTAGAATTGCTTTTCCATTAGCCTTTTGGAGAAAAAAATAGTTTGTTTGTGACTACTGTTATACTTTGTCCATTCCTTTATTTTCTTTTTGACAGATCACGCCTATGAATTACCGTTTTTTTTGTCAGATTAATGTACTACAATAATAATGTATTTTATTGACAAGCGACACTTTTTAGGGAAGTTCACAGTTTGTAACAAACAACCACAGACTTTAAATCAAATCGTGAAATGAAATAAATCGATCATTATGAGAAAGCATAATTTGACTTAATAATAATAATACTTAATTTTGACTATATTATAATATATATATTATATTATTTATTAAATATTGAAATACTAATCAATATTACACATCTTTTATTGAATAATTATATTTCAGAATGACATATCAAAATGTAAACAAAGGTAACTAGGAAACCGTCATAGACTAAGTATGTGACATTATTATTATATTATTATTTTGTATATTTATTTAATCTAATAAAAACTACTAATAAAAGAATAATTAATAATGAACTAAAACCATTTCGATGTAATTAATCGGTTGAAAGTTCTTCTTAGACAACATCGATTATGATTTCAAATCGAATCAGTAACGTGTGAAGACATCCCTAAATGTAATCTGTCAAAAAGAAAATAAACGAATGGACAGAGTATAGGTACTACTCTGTGGTCGAGACATTACGAAGTTAATGACGTCATTAATTTTGTTTTCTCCGTTTCATCCTCATTACATTCGCGATTGATTGAAGTAAACAAATAATACGAATGGTACTTTAGTTTAATGAATCTGAACTTATACAATTTTTATTAAAACATCTATATTTACAGAAAAATATACATATTGGATCTGAAATTAAAATAGTCCAATAATTTAATCTAAACTTAATAAGTCACTGTCAGAAGGCCTCGTTCCTAAAATTTGTAATGTATTGCGATACTAAGTCGCTGGCCGAAATATAAGTCAGCATTTCGAGAAAGAGTTGCCTCAGTTAGACGCGCTGACAACTCTTTGTACAGACAATAAGTGGACAAAAGGCGCTAACATGTAACAGCTATCAAGCGTGCTATATTTGCGCCTTTTATTTGATCGCATATATTTATCTGTAACTACGGGTCAGATTTGAATAATTCATTTAGGATTTTTTTTTTTTTAATTTCAAAAGATCTTTATTTATAAAATGACATATTACATTTTTTTTTGTACAATACTAGTGTTATTTTTATTAAAACTGACGTGAGTTTGTAACATTATTAAAATTGTATTTCCATTAGTGCAAGACTGGCTGCGACTCATGCGCGACGTATCGCACTCTCTTGATAATGCCTAGACGTATATGCGAAACCGCGGTCGACTAAATAAACCAACATTACGTGAGTAACACCCGTATTTCATAATTTTAATAATACTAGTGTTAGTTTAAAGTCTTCTAGGAATAGATTACCTAATTATTGGAGAAAGTTTAAGATATCTATAACGTTTAAAATGGGTCAAAACCGTGGGCAAAAGCTAGAAATATCTATGACCTATTTTAGCTGCAAAGGGTGCAAGGGGCAACTGACTAAGGACAGGAAATGAAGGGGAGTCTTCGAGTGAGGGCAGGTACGCTGATAAGATAGATTGAAAACAACCTACACTTAAGTTGATATTTTAAGAGTTGTGGTGGTAGCGTATTTAATTGAAGAAATGCCCACATTTCCCACATTAATGGGATGTTTTGGATATATAAAAAGAAACGAGGTACAATGATATTTATAGTCTGAGTATTCTAGACGACTTTAACTATATATTACTCCTACTAAGCGAATACTTACCTAAATAAATCACCTAACACGGAAATTACATCTTTAAAAGGGTATAAGTTACCAAAGGAATTACAAGAAAATTAAAGGAAATAATTGTTTGATCTTAATTATAAGTTATTAAATTACGTGTACGGAAATATTGTGACACACGTATTATTAACAAACAAGACAGTGTTGCTTTAATCAGGTGCCAATAAATAAATAAATAAATATTCTACAACTCACACAGAGCGCCATCTAGTCCCAAACTAAGCAGAGCTTGTACCATGGGTACTAGAATAACTGATACTAATACATATATACTTTTTTCTTGTAAATACATACTTATACATAGAAACACCCAGACTAAGACAAACCCCCATGTTCATGCACACAAAGATTTGTCTTAAGTGGGCATCGAACCCACGACCTCGGCGTCGCAGGCAGGTACACTACCCACTCCGCCATCCGGTCGTCAATACAATCAATAATGTACACACGGCTACACATCTCACTGTTTAGGCTGCCCGTGCAATGCAAGACCATCTCATACTGGATTATAGCTTTATATCGCACCCCGAGTGGAAAAACGTCGTAAGTGAGAAGTTTTCTCAACCATTTTTAGCCTTACGACTGTTTACCGCACGCCGCCCGTAAGGCCGAATATTGGATGAATACTTTTTTAATGTAAATAACAATAATAATAATAACTTTATTTCCAAAAAGTACAGATTACTATCCTAGTAATCTGTACTTTTTGGAACTAGGTAAAAAACCTGTATCTTAAGAAACAGTGTTCAGCCATAATTAAATAATATACTATGACAGTCGTGTCAGAGCTAGAGGGCTACTATTTTTAAAGTTATTACAAGCAAAAAATAAAAAGGGCTTTGTGTGTGTGTGTTTGTGTGTGTGTGTGTGTGTATGTGTATTGCTAAGTGAAAATTATTACTAACGGCGTTTTTCCACTGGACGTACGATATGTAGCCACGAAATATAAGGCTGCGAGACATAAATAATGCTGCATAAACTACATACTTACAATTTTCATAAATCAATTAATCAAGCCATAAAACGTCCTTCAGTGTCTGCACTACTAACTTACACGCATAAACTATGTATTCAGGGTATAACGCTATGGCACACCCATACTTATGGCACTTGGTCTACGCAGTGCACCATAAAAACCAAGATAAGCCCACCTCGCTTTTATCACCGAGGAAGCACGTTTCCAGTGTCCTACGACTACGACGTACGACAAGTCAGTATGACGATTTATGATGCGGTTTTAACGTGGCGGATTTAAATCCGGGTCGAAGGACCACACGCACAATGCGCTTCAACATTTATCATGCGAACTGTCGAGGTACGAACTCCTTGCCCGTCAGTATTTCTGCATGAGTAGAATAGGGAGGAACATGTGAGTTATGGAGAAAAGGGACGGGAGAATTTGGCCAACTCGAAGCTAACAGGTAGTATGTACTAACACAATTCAGAGAGTCAATTCATTTTTTTAACAGTTGAATGAAGATAATACATATTATTATGTATCATTGTTCTTGAAATCGGAATGGATAGTTCTTACTCCGTGAAGACATCATACCATGTTTTACATATTATTACACGTATTATGATTAGAACGTGGGTAGTCATGTAGTGTATTCATTGCTTGACATAGTTTTTGGCTAATGTTTGTACAGATGGTAAACTGACTCATTATAAAATATTTAAATATCTCTGCCAGCAATATTTTCAGGAGTTTTCAATACAAATAGACAGAACTTTTTGTGCCATACATTGGTAGAGATTTTATGAACAAGCTGGCAAAATCAAACGCCATCTTTGTAAAGAGATATGACATTGAAAACGCACTCGGCTGTCATAAGGTCGCCACAGTAAAGTTGTTTACAACCAGTCAACATAATCAATAATCGTGACTTATGCCGGGCCCACTTTTTACTCCTATTTACTGTCCAATATGAACACCTACATAAGAGGGTAAAGATTTTGTAAGATTTGTCAGTATTTACTGGCGCAGACACCTGTAATTATTTTTTACAGTCCAGTGTCATAAGGTTACACAGGTTAGGCTAACTTGATTAGGTCGGTTAGTAACGGGGTGCTATGTCGAGTAACCTCCTAGACGATCCGGGGCTATTGGTCCCTTATTAATCCGCGAGGATTAGGGGGGAACAATAGTCTTTGGGTTTGGTGCACCCTGGTAACTTCGCAAAAAAACTTCTCCTTCGGGGGATTTCTTTTTGCGTTGGCTAATAACTCGACACGGGGCTGCTCCTCGGGCTGACTGGTTGGGTTGGCCCATGGAGGAGTGGCCCAACAGGCCGGGCTGCGGTGTTGGCGCAAGCTGACACCGCGGCCGGGTGGTTACGGGGCCGCGGCGGGTAGGAGTGTCGGTGCGCGCGTCGTTTATCGATGCCCCGCATTCCCTGCCTTCCGCGGTCCTGGCGGGGCCGCAGCCGTTAGAACTGCGGCGTGGTGGGCCGACCACCTGTCTCGCCGCGATAGGACCAGGCCGTCAGATATGGGGATGTCTGATGGCTTTGCACGCGGTCCTCGCGCTGGTCGCTGGCTTGCGCCAGCCCCTTCTTTGGGGGCCATGAGGGGCCTGCTTCGGCGGGCATCGCCGGGAGGGTCGTGGTTGTTAAGGCTGCGCCGGTTTCCCATGACTCTCCCATCAAGGCGAGTGCGGGAGCACCGTGGGGTTTTAGTGGGTATTCCCGTGCCGTTTAACATCGTAGGCACGGGCGAGTCCCAAGGTCGGTTAGTAACTACTCTAATCGTAAAGGGTGTCTCAGAATGTTTTTCGTTTTTAGATTTTAAATAAAAAACAACAATATCAATCAAAACTAGTTTTATTTATTGTTAAATTAAAGAGCAGTTCTTGAAGTTTATTTATGAAAAACAACCGTTTGCAAATGCGCACCATTCAGTTGTTCACACTCATTTAACCTGGAGCTAAAATTTTCAATCACTCGCTGGAGCATCGCTCTTGGAATAGAGTTGATTTCTTCAGTGATTCTTTGCTTCAAAACATTCAGGTTGGGTGGCAATGGATTGTAAACTTTACTTTTTAGGTAGCCCCATAGGAAAAAATCAGCAGGCGTTAAATCAGGGCTCCTCGGTGGCCAGTTGATGTCTCCTCGGCGACTTATCACTCTTCCAGGAAAAAAATCGTGAAGAGCAGCTAATGAGTCATTTGTAACATGAGAAGTGGCTCCATCTTGCTGGAAAAAGGTGTTGCGGTTGTAGCCATACTGGTTTTGCATTTCTGTAGCCAAAAAAGTCCGGATCATATGGCAATATCGATCAGAATTAACGGTCTGAGTTCGACCTCGGTCATCCTCAAAAAAATAAGGACCGATAATTCCTTGACTTGATATGGCAGCCCAAACAACAACTTTTGGCGAGTGCAAGGGCTTCTGATGCAGTTCTAGCGGATTTTCGGAAGCCCAGTATCTGCAATTTTGTTTATTCACGTGACCGTTGATGTGAAAATTCGATTCGTCGGAGAACCAGATGTTATTGAAACTCCTAAAACGGTTTTTCATTGTCCTGCAGAATTCGACTCGTTTTTCAGGATCATCAGGCTTCATTTCTTGAACAATAACAATTTTATAGGGGTGAAAATGTAAGTCTTTCGAAATAATGCGATGAACCGTAGATTTGTTCAAATTAAGAGAAGCTGCGCGCAATCTCAACGACTGTCGTGGGTCGTCCATAACAGACTGGCGAACGCGGTCGACGTTCATGGTCGTTCTTGATGTCCTTTTGCGCCCAGAAGATTTGTCCGGCATTGTATTCCCAGTCTCTTCAAACTTGCACACCCAATGTTTAATTAAATTGGCACTTGGCACATGTCTTAAGCTTGTTAAATTAAAATGTGTCCTGTAGAGTCGACGAACAATAGTGTAGGAATCGTTGTTTTTATAAAACGCCCGCACGCAAAATGCGCGCTGCGGTCCCGTGAAACGATTCATGGCTACTAAACTTAGCAAGCCGGCCAAGCATTTGAGAGCACTCCCCTCCCCCTGCTACCTGCGGTTGGCGCGTATTGGTCAATTCAAAAACGAAAAACATTCTGAGACACCCTTTATCTCTGTACACTTAAGCTATATTCATTTTTCAATATAATTTGGGCAAATTTAAGTATAATGCCTGCTATATTTAGGTGTAGTTTGTAATTTTTTATTGTTTGGTCCACTTAACTGGACAATACATAAAAAATATTTGGTGATGTTATTAATTAAGGCGTATTAATTGGACCAGGTAGAGTCGCTGTTGCCAAGATACTATCTAATTTTTAATACATTTCTGTCATAGATAATTTAAATTTTAATTTATTTTCCTTAGATCAGAAAAACGTCTGTTAGATCAGCATAACAACGAAATGGACCAAATAAATACTTAAATGTATATATGAACATTATTGGTTTACCGTTGCCGACTTAAAGATGGAGTTTGTGACGTCGGAACCGCACGGCCACCGCAACCTCAAGATGCGCCCTCCACTGCAGACCCCTGTGGGGTATATAAAGGACCTGCGTGCGCGTCGCGCCCTTCTTGCCTGCGGTCACCAGCGCCGAGTTAAGTGTTCCTCACTCCGCTGCACCAGGACTTACCAAACCACTTACCTACCTACCAACCTACGCCTTGAGACTACCTTGTATTTAATAGATATAAATATATAGAATAATAATACCTTTGTTAATCTATCGATTGTTTCTATTTATTCTGCCTACCTAACTAGTCATTAGTAGACTACGTTACAGCGGCGCCCAACAATAGAGGTTATATGGTACATGGTTTGGTTAAGTCTTGGCAGTTATTTAATTGTGTGTTATTTCTGTGTATATTTCTTTTCTTCGTCCGAAGGGTGCGTACGGTGTTTTTTTTTTTATTCTATTATCTCACTTATTTCACCTCGTGTTTTAAATAACCTACAAAAACTTCTACTTTTATGTGCTTATGTTTTTGATTTAAAAAAAAAAAAAAAAAAAAAAAAAAAAAAAAAAAAAAAAAGAAACACATTCTTATCACCTTTTGGACGGATTCATTTTTTTTCAAATAATTGTGTATCTTTGTATGCGTAATTCCCAATCAATTTTTTTTAAATATGGCTTATGCTATCAAATTTAATCATTTAAGTAAGGCTGAGCTCGAATATGAAGTGCTTGTAAGAGGTGGTGTTGTGCCTGAAAAATCAATTACGGTTGAGGAATTGCGTAAACAAATTGCTAAATTGTCAGACCTGGCATTTGATGAAATAATATCGTCGTGCTTTTCGCCAGATGTTGATATTACCGCATGTAATGGCTCATTGTTGCGCGTTTCAAATAACCTTTTGACTTTGCAAACTCATTATGATAAAAACCTGTTTGTTAGATCGGAATCTATTATGCATCATGTTTTTCATAGATTATCAAGAATAGATACTTCGTTGCTTACTGATAAATCATCAATTCAAGTTGTATGGGATATGTTTCACGCTAATTATAAAATCTAAGCATCTTTTACCACGTGGTCGGTTCCTACCAATGTACCGTGTCATGTGGTCGAGCCAACGTGTTCATTACCACGTGAAGTTCAACACGTGGATTTTATAAATGAACGCAAAATGTTTTCTGAAATCTGCAAGTTTAAATATAGCGGTCGAACCTGTGTGAGGGCGTTTATTCAGAAGGTTGACGAGTTCATGTCGTGTCGAGGTATACCCGAAGATAGAATATTTTCTTTTGCTTTTGAGGTATTTTGTGATGATGCTTTGCATTGGTTTCGTTCAATTAAAGATAGTGTTCGTTCCTGGAAGGATTTGTGTATTTTGTTAAAACGCGATTTCAGTCCTCATAACTATGACTTTAAATTAATGTCGGAAATTAGGGCTCGTACTCAAGGTGAAAAAGAGAACATAACCATCTATGTATCTAAAATGCAAGGGTTATTTTCCTGTCTGGACGTACCCATCAGCGAGTCTATTAAATTAGAAATACTATTAAATAATATCAGGCCGTGTTATACAAATTCACTCTTAACTGGCAATATTGTGGATATTCCTTCTTTAATTAGTGTTTGTAGAAATTTTGAGAAGTATGACAGTCGTAGCAAGGAATTTTCGGAACCACCTAAAATTACTGCCAATACTCTAGCGCCAGATTTTGCTTATAGATATCCCAATGATACGAATTCGAAAAAAACTTCTTATAGCAATAATTCTTACAAAAAACATAAGTACTTTAAACCTACTTACAATGTTTTAAATACAGATCAATGTTCGACAGAAAATAGTAATTCTGCTGAACCGAGCGTCAATGCTGTTTCTGTCACTAGTACTGCTATACCTAAATTATACTGTCCGAGATGCAGAACAGATTCACATTCTTTAAAATATTGTCGTCAACCTCGTTTTTTGGTTTGTTTTAAATGCGGATTACCTGGCTATCGAGTTTTAGACTGTCCTAGTTGTAACAATAAAACTAATAAAAATTCAAAAAACGTAAAAAATACGGTTGGGGAAAATCAAAAGTAATTGTGAAAACATGTAAAAATGAATGGCATAATTGGCTAAATTATGTATCTAAATTTTTCAATTCATATCAACTTTCCTCAATCGTTAATTCTAACATTAATTATACTCCATTTATCCCCGTTACGGTTAACGGGAAGAACACTGTTGGTTTACTAGACACTGGTTCATGTGTAACTATTTTGGGTAATAATTCCCACAAATTTTTTTTGGATAAATCTAAATTATTACATTCTAAACCTCTGGATTTTATCACCGCTGGTGGCGACAAATATTCTTCACTTGGCTCAGTGGTACTTCCTTTTGAATTTCAAAATAAAATTATTTCTCTTGTTACTCATATTGTACCGGGTATTAAGAAAACTTTAATCCTTGGTATGGATTTCTGGAGGGGTTTTGGGTTGTTCCCTGATCAATTGGAATCTATTTTACTCACGAAAAATAATAACGACGTTGTTGTTTCGGAACTACAGCCTAGTTCTACCAGTCACTTGGTATCTTTTGATCATTTGTCTGATGAGCAGAGAGCTACTGCTAACGACATCATCGCCCAATTCACCGATATATCTTATGAACGGCGAGGGCTCGGCCGAACTTCACTCATTACTCATTCGATTGATACAGGTGATAGTCCACCTATTCGTCAGCGATACTATCGTATGTCTCCCGATAAACAGCGTATTTTGTTAAAACATGTCGATGCAATGTTGGCAGAAGATGTCATTGAACCATCTGAAAGCCCTTGGTCTAATCCCGTCATTTTAACGCCTAAAAAAAATGGTGAATTGCGTTTTTGTCTCGACAGCCGTAAACTAAATTCGGTAACAAAAAAAGACGCGTACAATTTGCCTTATATCTCTGAGATTCTGGATAACTTGAGAGACGCTAAGTACCTAACTAGTTTAGATATATCTAAATGTTTCTGGCAGACGTCAATAAGGGCAGAGGACCGTTGTAAAACTGCTTTTTACATTCCGTCACGTGGAACTTTTCAATTTAAATCCATGCCTTTTGGTTTAACAAATGCTCCTGCGACACAACAGCGTTTAGCAGATATTTTATTTTACGGGCCCGAATTTGAAAACAAGGTCTTTTGTTTCGTTGATGACATCGTATGTGTGACAAATTCCTTTGAAAATCACATTTCACTTCTAATTAAAATACTTAACAAATTAAAATATGCAAACTTAACTATAAATTTAGAAAAATGTAATTTTTTCAAAGACAAACTTAAATATTTGGGCTATATAGTGGATTCAGAAGGTCTTCATGCAGATCCTGAGAAGGTAAAATCAATTACAAGTTATTCCACTCCGACAAATAAAAAAGAGGTACGTCGTTTTCTGGGTGCTGCATCGTGGTATAGAAGGTTCATACCCGATTTTAGTACTTTAGCGGCTTCCTTAAATAAATTAACTTCTAACGGCAAAAAGGCTCCACTGTTCGCATGGTCGCAAGAGGCGGATGTAGCTTTTAATAAATTAAAAAAATGTTTATCTTCTTCCTCGGTCTTATGTTGTCCCGATTTTGATCAGCCTTTTGAAATACACGCCGATGCTAGTGATTACGGTATTGGAGCTGTACTTTGCCAGGTCAAGGAGGGACAGGAAAGAGTCATAGCCTTTTATAGTAAATCCTTATCGGACCAGGAAAAAAATTACAGTGCTACTGAGCGCGAAGCGCTTGCTGTCTTATCTGCTATCGAACATTGGCGGTGTTATATTGAAAACGGAAAACAATTTATTGTGTACACCGATCATGCTGCTTTGAAATGGTTTTTAAAACTGAACAACCCTACAGGGCGATTAGCCAGGTGGGGAGTTCGTCTTTCCTCTTATAACTTTGAAATAAGACACCGTCGTGGTTCAGATAATATTGTACCAGATTTTCTTTCTCGATCACCTAATATTTTTTTTTTTTTTTTTTTTTTTTTTTTTTTTTTTTAAAAACGACGCCCGCACTAGGAATAACTCCTGTGTCGCGGGGGTGTTTACAAACATACATTGCGCACACACAAAGCACACCCAGAGTCAGAACAAATCATTGCGAATCACACAAAGATTTGTCCCATGTGGGGATCGAACCCACAACACCAGCGTAGTTGAAAGCGGCGAGGCGACCGCTTTAACCGCTACGCCAACCGTGCACTACGCCAACCGTGCACTCAATCCTCTTACCAGAGAATTTCAGTGGAAGGAAGTAGTTCCATCTGAACGGAGAAACGAAGTAATACTTCAGAGCCATTCCTCCCCTACGGCGGGTCATATGGGTATTTTCAAAACTTTCAAACGTTTAGCCCTCAATTATTATTGGCCTGGAATGTATTCCGATGTTGTAAAAGCGGTAAATTCTTGTGATAGTTGCATCGCACATAAGCATCAGAATCATGCAACTTTGGGTCTTATGGGTGAACCTAAGTCTTGTTCTAAACCTTTTCAAATGATAAGTATTGATTTGATTGGTCCCTTGCCTCCTACAAGGCAACAGAACAATTTTATTTTTGTCGTTTGTTGTTGTTTCTCAAAATATTGTTTACTTTTCCCTATTAAACGTGCGACTGCTGACGTAATAACTAGAATCTTAGAGGAAAAAGTTTTTCTGGTACATGGTATTCCATCTACCGTAGTACTAGACAATGGCAAACAATTTATAAGCGCAACTTTTAAAAACTTGTTAAGTAAATATAAAATTCCAAATTTACATTACACACCGTTTTATGCACCTCATGTAAATACGGTAGAAAGATATAATAAAACTATAATAACAGCTGTTTCTACGTTCATTTCAAACGATCAACGCATATGGGATACACTTATACCTAAAATTCAGTTCGCAATGAATTGTGCAGTAAACGAAGTAAACGGTTTTACACCATCTATGATCGTATTCGGGCGTGAAATGGTAACCTGTGGTTCTCATTATGTTTCTAGTAAATCTGATACTAATATAATTCATGAGCCACGTGATAGTTATGCTGAGTCACTAGGCTACTTATCCTCTATTTTCGAGAGAGTACAGGCAGCGCTAATAGGTGCACACAAGCGTAATTGTCATTCTTATAATCTTCGCCGTAAAACGGCAGAATTCAATGTTGGTGATATTGTTTGGAAACGTACCTTTTACTTGAGCGATAAGGATAAATATTTTTGTAAAAAACTCGCTCCTAAATTTATTAAATGTAAAATCGTAGCAAAAAAGTCTCCATTAGTGTACAAACTAGCAGATATGTCTGATAAGCCACTTGGCGAATGGCATATAAAGGATATTAAACAAATAAACTATAAACAATAATGGTATAAAAAAAAAAAAAAAAAAATTTTACCCTATGGTTCAGTGGTTAAAATTCTCATTGTCGAATCGGGTATACCATTTTGTTCGCTAATATTCTTCACGCTCATAATTCCTTTAGAATCACATCTACTAATGATGTCGAATTCTATTATTTTCAACTATACGATGTTGTTCATTCATTCATCTTGAAATGTGTCATGCCTTCTGTGTAGACGCGCACACCCAATACTACTTCGCTAACGCGCTACTTGGTAAACAAGTTGTTATACTTACATTTTTAGTTATATTTAGTTCCGTTAGATAAGAATGAGTTTCAATAATCTTCTTTAATTAGTAAAAATTCAATCTTAATAGGTTGCACGTAGTGTTATTTTTGAATGACATCATGACATTGTTATTGTATTGAATGCGTTTGGCTCGATCACTCCGGTTCTTTTCAATTTTATTTAGGTATCGTAACTTCATATTTTTTCTAGTTATTTTTTTTATATACACTTATTGTTCTGATTTCAGTAAAGCCGGATCGAGCTGCCGGTGCTGCTTAAGAACTGCTTCCTGAGGTCTTCCATGTCAGCCAGGAGCCGAATTTTTTAAGAAAAATTCTGCCCTAACGGAGGGGGTGTGTGACGTCGGAACCGCACGGCCACCGCAACCTCAAGATGCGCCCCCCACTGCAGACCCCTGTGGGGTATATAAAGGACCTGCGTGCGCGTCGCGCCCTTCTTGCCTGCGGTCACCAGCGCCGAGTTAAGTGTTCCTCACTCCGCTGCACCAGGACTTACCAAACCACTTACCTACCTACCAACCTACGCCTTGAGACTACCTTGTATTTAATAGATATAAATATATAGAATAATAATACCTTTGTTAATCTATCGATTGTTTCTATTTATTCTGCCTACCTAACTAGTCATTAGTAGACTACGTTACAAGTTTATACGCCATTCCGTAATAAATTACGGTACAGGATATGAGATGGCCAGAGTTATGGTGTTCGGTCGCTTAAGCGAGTATGAAAATGTAAGTACCCATGTACTGGGTGGCGCAAAAGTAGTGGCACTAAAGAAAATACTTTTTTTTTTTTTATATGACATTTTCTGTCATTCTGTTGTTGAAAATTGTGTAGTGAACAAATGTAAAATACACTGAAAATAAACATGGACCGTTTTACTCCCCAAGAACGTGGAATAATTGTGTCAATGTTCTTACGGAATAATTCATCAGTGATAAGAACACAACGTGAATTTCGTCGACGATTTCCCCACCGTCCGGCACCGATTGGTCGCACAATTCGACGCTTTGCCACACGCCTTGAAGCAACTGGCTCAACATTGGATAGACCTAAGTCTGGGAGACCAAGAACAGGCCGTTCAGCTGAAAATATCGATGCTGTGCGCGAAGATGTGGAAGAGTGTCCAGAAACATCAACGAGGCGACGTGCCACGCAATTGGGCATTTCCAGACGGACCCTGCAGCGTATTTTGGTGAAAGACTTAAAGATGTTCCCGTATAAAACTCAAATGACTCATCAGCTGCTGCCTGCTGACCACCGAGCTCGTCTAGATTACTGCCAGCGCGTCATAAACCTCAACCTTGAAGAGGATGATTTTCCTTCAAAATTGGTTATGAGTGACGAAGCGCATTTCCATCTCTCAGGGCATGTCAATAAGCAGAATACTCGGTTCTGGGGCACTGATAATCCGCGCATTATTCAAGAAACACCTCTACACCCACTAAAAGTTACTGTATGGTGTGGCATCTGTGTTGACAGAGTGATCGGACCCTATTTTTTCGAAGACGCTGGAGGCAATGCGATAACTGTCACTGGAGAACGCTACAGAACCATGTTACGTGAGTTTTTGATACCCAGTTTGGACGAATTGGGGCTGGAGCACATCTGGTTTCAACAAGACGGCGCTACGGCACACACAGCGCGCGACACTATGGACTTAGTGAGGGACGCTTTTCCAGACCGAGTTATCTCTCGTTTTGGCGATTTGCCTTGGCCTGCAAGATCACCCGATCTGACCAGTCCAGACTTCTTTCTTTGGGGTTTTTTGAAATCTCGGGTGTATGTGAACAAGCCACAGACTCTCGCAGCTCTAAAAGAAAACATTCGTCAAGAAATAACGAACATATCGCAGGAAGTGTTACGGCAAGTTATGCAAAATGTCATAAATAGGGCTCAAATGTGTATCAACTCTGGAGGTCACCATTTAAAAGACATCATCTTTAAATCCTAATGGTACGAAATTTAATGGCACAAATATACATTTAAAAAAATCTAAATCTAGTTTTCTAATTTAGAAAAAATGTTATAGCTGAACCAAATAGGGTCTTTACTTTTGCGCCACCCAGTATTTTCGGGAAGATGTTTGATCCGCCGTTTATTATATGGCGTTTAGCCTGATGATTTGATAAAATATACTGCTAAATAAATATCCTTAACTGTATTTTTTTTTGCTCCTGCAGTGCAAGACTGGCTGCGATTCGCGCGACGTGTCGCACTCTCTTGAAAATGCCCTAAAGAATAGGTGAAACCGCGGTCGACTAAATAGACCAACATTATGTGAGTAAAACACGTATTTCATAATTTGAATAATCTTAACTATATACATAAATGAGAAAGTAACTCTGTCTGTACGTTTGTTACGTTTTTACGGCTTAACCACCGACAACTGATTAAAAATTAGTATGAAAATGTTCAAACCTGATGAAGGAAATAAACCAGTATTTATTAACATACTTATCACACGGGCGGTGCTGCGCTTGGAGCTTGTATTATGATCAGTAAGATTTTTAATAAGTAAAACACCAACATACTATAAAGACATTTGTACGAAGGTATTTATCGAAAACATTGTTTCTAGTATTACTATCTAATCTTATGATGACATCAAAATATTGTTGCTACGGATTAGAATAACGAAAATTGATTTTTTTCACATTATGTAAGTATCAGCAAAGTTGATTCTTGACCCAAATATATCCTTTGAAATTGTTCATAAAGTTGATATTTGTTGATAGACAAGCACCTTAGTGTTTTGAAATGTTTAAACACAAAGAGTGTTAAGGTGCATATTCAATCGACTTTTTTTAATAGTACTTAACGATAACTAATAATATTTTCATAATAAAACAGACAACTGAAACAGTATGCCAAGCATGACGATCTGAAGAATTAAAACGAAAATTCAAAAGAGACTCGTAATCTTAAAAATATTTTATCAAAAATTCTCGCCGTCATAATTTAATAACAACACTGGCCGTCGAGATTAAAAAAGTCATATCTTTTTTTTCTGTAGCCAATAGATAACGGTGTAATGGCGGCTCGGTTTATTATTAAAATGCTTACCTCGTGTCATAAGCCTGGCCGCAATGATAAGGTTCTAAATAAAACTCTCTTCCCTTTACTGAATAAATTCGCGAAGTTTATCCTTCTTTTATTAGAGGTTCAAGTACTATATTTATATTAAATCTCTCCGAGTCACCGACGATATTCTATAGTGATTTGACAAATTTATCTTTAGGCTTTTTCTTGAAACGGACAGTAAATTACTTAACATAACATAACATCACGCCTATATTACCCAGAAGGGTATGGAAGAGGTGTACATCACCCACATTTCACATGTTTTGTTTAGGTCCATGGGATAGGGGGTGAGCCTATCGCCATCTACCGGGCACGATTCTAACTCCGTGCTGCTATTGCGGATTTCCTGACGGAAAGTTTACAAATTACATTTGCCCGACCCGGGAATCAAACACGAGACCTCACGGTAAGAGATACGATAACCGCTAGACCATCGATGCAGTTAATTAATCGCAAATTAAACCTCTGTGTTGCCATAGAGATTAATTTGTCATTGATATACTGTATATATAAACATAAAAAAAGCCTATAAAATTATTTCAAAACATAATTATGGCACTGCCAAAAGTACGTATAATATACTTGACCGAACACTTTTTTCAATAGAATTATTTGTTCACTTTATTTGGCAACCTACTAATACCACGGGGACTTCACGACCCTCAGCAATGAGGAACACGACGCGAGGAGGAGGAGGATCAAATTATTATTTTTATAAAACAAAAGATGTTAACTTCAATAAGGATATAATTTATCGCTTTAAATTTAATGCCTACGCCTCCCGGCGCGAGGCGTGGGCTTTTCAAATCAGTATCATGAAATTCCTACACCTACATAACATCCAATAATTGGCAATAATATGATCAACTTCCAATTTCCGAAGACGGAACAGGAAAATCTAAATATTTTTCGAAACATAAATAAATCGGATGAAAGTAGAATCTTTTGAATACGTTATCACAATCAGCGAATTATATCTAATGAATAATTGAATTTCGAACAATAACGGAGAGAGGTTATTATACATGTACCATAGACAACAAAAGGCCAAACAATACTCTTTAACAAAGAAATGATAAATTATAATACGAAAATTCCTATATAAAATTGTATGCGAAAGAGATAATACTATCCTTAGAAAGGATTTATCGAATGATCTGAGGGAGTGTATTAATTAAGATAAAGTAGGCTATATATTTGCGTAATGAACCAAGCCGTTTGCCGGTCCCGAGGAAGAAAAACAACTTTTGAATGGGTTTCAGAAAATTGATAGGTATGAATTATTTAAAGGGATTACGTCGGGAATGATTCTGAAATGTCGTTAGGAAAAACTATTTGAACTGTTATAAAAAGCAAATTTTGAAATGGAAAATCTTTTTAAACGCTGAAATCCTCGTAACATTTATTTGTCTATTTAATTTTTTTGTCGATTTAATAAGAAAATATATTAAGACTAATGAAAAAAAATCATTCTCACTTTAAAGCACCATTTACACACTTTATTACAAACAAAATTCGCGCAACGGAATTCCAAGTGTTATTCCAAAGAAAAAAACATATCGTAGTCTATGGTCGCTCGATAGAGCGGAGTGTTAACACCTCTTTCGCGAAAAAAGATAAAATAAGCAAAGGAAACTAAATGGAAATTGTGTCAGCGTATTTTGCAATGTTCACAATTGCATTTAGCCGACATTTTTGTTGAGTAAGCAGTCTTAACATATTAAAAATCCTCTGCATTCATTATTCTGGGTGCTTAACATAGCTCTGCGTGATACTAACATAATTATGCCGGTTTTTTTGAGGAAGAAATTTTATGACAAGTGAAATAAAATTTTGGAAGACATTCCGGTTTTATCTCTATTTTTCTTTTTTATACATGGTTGATATTGGTGTATGTGATAATGTGATGTTTGTTTGTCTAATAAGAACGCATTAAGGGCCAACAAATTTAAAAAAGAATGATAGAAGCTCGAGTCAGGTCAAAACGACTACACATTAACCTATACATTGCCAGTATAAGATGCTCTGGCGTTGTATAGGCTTACCATGCAATGCGAGATTGGCTTATTGGAAGTGTATAGGTTGATCGGTTGTCGTGAGAAATAAAGTGGGCAGCCCTATCGTGTGTCGCGTGATTGTATTTTGTTATTTCAAGGAATAGGATTAAGTTCGAGTACTGGGTTATATTTATACTGTGGCACAAGTGAGTTTATAGTTATACAGTGCCACAGGGAAACTTAAAAGGAGAACATTAATTTTGTAATAACGTACTTTTGATCGAGTAACCAATATTTGGTGGACTTCACACGACCTCGAGTACTTTTTGGGCACTCATAGGCATGCAGGTTTCCTTACGATGTATTCTTTCACCGTTAGCGAGCGATAATTTATATCATAAATATTAAAGTCTTCTTAATAGACTATAAGTCTTCGAAAAGACAAATCTTAACGATATATTGACAGAGGTGTGTGCCGTGGTTCGAACCCTAGACCTTTGACTTCGCAGTCCTGCAGTCTCACTCGGGTATCGCTGCCTTAATATTTAGTCACCAAGTGCCCTTTTTAAAATGAAGCAAATATTGCAATCTTCCTGATGGTAAGTGGTAAATGTAGCCCATGAACATCCACTAACATTCATGAATGCTAATTCGCACCGAGCTTCTCCGTGCTTTAGAAAGCACGTAAAATACAACGGACTAAGTTAATTTAAAGCTGTTCTCGCGACTTCAACAACGGAAATAAAGTTAGAACCGCACGGGTAGAAAGAAGAAATTCTTAAATATAACTAAATCCTAAGCATTATCTAATATGTACCATGCAAAGCAAATAAAAATATATTTTACCGTCTTGTTTAATGTGTTTCATTCGCCCTGTTATGAAGTTCGCGAACAAAATATGAGTAAATTCAAAGAGTGCATAAATTCTCTTAGTTTCGCAGATTCTTTTGAAAGCGACAATCCTAACATAGCGTTTAATAACTTTTACGAATTGTTCTGTCTGTTCTATAATCTCTGTTTTCCTAAAGTACGCATTCAGCAGAGATCGACAGTTCATCAAAAATGGATTACTAAGGGCATTAAACACTGTAGTAAACGCAAAAGACAACTGTTATGGGAATACAGAAAGCGGCCCAACCATAAAAATAAAAGCCGCTTTAAATTATTGTCGTCTAGACTTAAGAAAGTGATAAATTTAACACAAAGAGCATATAACGCAGAGTACATCAATAAAGCCTCTAATAAGTGTAAAGCTACTTGGCATGTAATCAACAATAATAAACAAAACAGACCTAGAGATGACGTTTCACATATTAAAATTAATGGTACTATAGTCTATGATCCTGAGATAATTGCTAATTCATTTAATGACTTTTACATCAATCAAGGCAAACCATTGCATGCAAATATTTCCAAGGTTAGCGTTCCTAACAACAGTAAGTCTATATTTATGATGCCTACTACTCCTGATGATATAAATAAAATTATTCAAAATTTAAAAAGTACTAATAGCACTGGCTACGACGATATATCCACTAAAATACTCAAGTGTGTATCAACAAAAATATCGTTTGTGCTTAGCCATGTAATTAATTTATGTATACTACATGGAATATTTTCTGACAAATTAAAGTATACAATTATTAAACCAATTTTCAAGAAGGGAGATAAACAAGATACAAGCTGTTACCGACCGATTGCACTTGTGCCTGTGATTGCTAAAATTTTTGAAAAAGTTATTTACGAGAGCGTCTACAATTTTTTCGACTCTAATAATTTATTCTGTAACGAACAAGTGGCTATTTTCAATTTTCTTCAAACTATAAGCACTAATCTTGATAAAGGCATTCAGTCATGCGCGTTATATATGGACTTAACCAAAGCATTTGATCATGTTGATCACAAAGTTTTATTTGACAAATTATATGCTTATGGTATCCGTGGAAATATCTTAGAATTAATTAAATCATACCTGAGTAACAGGATGCAATCTACGCAACTTACTAGAATATGTCCTTTGAGTAAAACATTAACTAATTACTTGTCAGACTATAAAAAAGTCACGTTGGGTGTTCCACAAGGTAGTGTTCTAGGGCCACTACTATTTATTATTTATATAAATGACCTCCCTAAGGTAACTACCCACAAGACGGTATTATTCGCTGATGACAGCACAATTGTATTTACAGGCAACGATGTTGCATACATGGAACATGACATATCATCAACTTTGTCCAATATAATAGAGTGGCTAACATCAAACAATTTAAAAATTAATTTGACTAAGACCAACTATATGACATTCCAAAATAGAGTAAACCAGTTGACAAATATCACTATAAAATATAAGGACATAAACATAACGCAGGTGGACGAAACAAAATTTTTGGGCTTACAAATAGATCGCAGTATGCAATGGACATCACACATTGAAACATTATGCTCGAAACTTAGCCAATTTTCTTATGCCCTCTACATGTTATCCAAAACAGCAAACACACCAACGGTCTTAACGGCTTATCATGGTCATGTTACACCCCTCTTGAGGTATGGGGTTATGTTCTGGGGCAATTCTACTAATAAGGACGTAGCCTTTAAGGCTCAGAAAAAATGTGTACGTGCAATATTTAGATTAAAACAAATTGACAGTTGTAGACCCTTTTTCTTAAAATTTAAACTACTTACTCTTCCATGCATCTATATCCTTGAAATTGTTTTATTCGTAAGAAACAGTATGGATATGTTTGAAAAGTTAGCCAGCCGTAGACACAATTTGAAATTAAGGTTTCCATCGAACAGAACTGCACTACTTAACAATAGTATATTTTGCATGATTCCACGAATATACAATAAACTTCCAAATTCAATTCTGGAAACCTGCACTTTCTGTATATTTAAGAGTAAAGTAAAAGCATTATTGTTATCTAAAGGGTACTACTCTGTCCAAGAATATCTGTCCGACAAATCATTATAAATCTAATCTGTAATTTACTTTTAAACTTTAACTTGACTTACTAATTTGTGACATACATAAACATATGATTATTCTAATTTATCCTTTTGACATTGCATGAAATTTAAGTAAATATAATTGTATAATTTTATTATTTTTAACATAAAATTTTGCATGCTATGTAGCTGATTATGGTGATACCAAATGTAATGCTATGTAGCTGATTATGGTGATACCAAATGTAATAATATTGTGACATCCCTTGTACCCATATTTCGCAAAATAAATGATTGATTTGATTTGATTTGAAAATCAGGAATGTTTAATTCCAAATAATTTCGTTTAGAAAAGGGCGAAACATTTTTTTTTAACCCAAAGGATATTAAAATCCTCCTGAAAGACTGTATAGTCCTTAGCCATCTTACACAATGATTTTTCTAAAACAGTCTGCAATAAAATATTCATTAGTTTTCTCTAATGAAGGAAAAATAATAGCTAAGAGCTAAATTACCGCAAATTACCTACTCATAATCTAACGTCAGTTACGCAACGATAGTGTGCGATAATAAACATAATAACAATTAAAAATCTCTTACGTAACAGAGAAAGCGTGTATAATCTGAATACGCTTCTGTTAACAATGGCTATAACAAAAAACACAAAAAATGCTATTTTAGTTGTTCTCTAGTTAACCCTGAAGTTAGAGCTGATAAGTAGCTGTGAATCGTTTTCATTAAAAAGTGAATTTCTTTTTATGAAAACAGCTTCCGACCGCAGTTTCGCTTATCATGAGGGTAAAAAGTACACAGTGACGTTTGGACAGACTCTAGCTTTATATCAGGGAAAGAATTGTTGAAATCGAATAAGTGTATCCAGAGATTATCCTTGACAAATAAACGTTTTTACTTCACATAATCATACATAAGATAGAAACAAATTGATTAACGTGACGTCACGAAATGGCGTTACATACAATTCAGAAATGTAGGGTTCTGGCAAGAGGCGACTGTAGCTGATTGGTTAAAGCGACTGTCCGGTGTCCAGAAGGTCGCAGGTTCAAATCCTGCCGATCCTGTATCTTTTTCACCTATTTCTTAGTAAAACAATTTTACTCCTTTAAAATATAGGAAATAAAAAAAACATTGTGTTTGTTTTTCTTTAGATACTAGATACGTGGACTGAGAAGCAGGCTGACAGCACGTCACAATGGTTTAGCATTTAATTTTATGGAGTTAAATTCACAGCACATTTAGATTCAAGGAAACTCAGGCGCGGGACGGCGGC
This sequence comes from Hypena proboscidalis, assembly GCA_905147285.1. Lineage (NCBI taxonomy): Eukaryota > Metazoa > Arthropoda > Insecta > Lepidoptera > Erebidae > Hypena > Hypena proboscidalis. The sequence continues at coordinate 9,853,651 of LR990147.1, forward strand.
GTTGCCGTCTGGTGCATTCGCATTTTAAATGTAATGCGTATAAAATTTAAACAAAATGGGTTCAAGAAATGGGATATTAAATTAATAGTAATATTTCTCAGGTAGATTTTACACCGAACCTTGGTCATTGATTAAATTTCATTTTTTATGTAAGTACTTACTGCTCCATTGTTAATGATAAAAAATGACAAATAATAAGTACCCAAAATCATTAATGTTTCTATAAGGATCTTCTAACTACGCCTTATCTATTGTAAAGGCTTGTAACGATCATCCATCACCATGAATAGCATTAATTCTTCGACGTGTACGTGTAAGGTCTATTATAGCTTTATAACAGTATTTCAATCAGCCATTGAACATTGAAGCAACTCACAAGAAATCAAAACGTAACCACACTTCAACAGAATGAGGGCAACGCTCCACTTTCCGGCTAAAACCGGTTTTAGACGTTGGGACCACGGCTGCTTTACCGTTCCGATTATACTTTATACCTTTAACGACGAAATATTTAAAATCCTCATGTTATGATGCACGAGTTTATATATGACGCATTCTTGCATAAATCCGTGTCTGCTCACGCGATGTTTTTTCTTGGGATAAAATCTTCATAGTAAATAATATTATTATTGTGTTTATGGTAGAAATCGGTTTCATAGATTGTCTTCAGTACGATTTTCTCCTTTGGGGTTTTTAAAATAGTATAGAGGCAATTTCTAACTTAAAATATTACAACAACAATACACAATAGGGCTTTATTAGATACAAAAACTGATCACAAGACTTTCCTAAACAATGTAATGTCAAATCGTGATTTACTCTATGGTGCAAGCATGTTATATAGCCAAGTAAGTCAAGTTACTTTAAGTTTTCTACACGTTTAAAATACCACGTGTTAGTATTTTCCGTATGATACAATCACGACTCACTCAAAAAACACGTCATGTGTGTTACATGCAAAAAAAAATACCGTTAGAATATCTCGTGATTCGAACAGTCATCGAAACCACAGATGAATAAACAAAATGGCGACGGTTTTTACATCGACTAGGTCTAGATGACGCGAAAATAAAGTAAAAACTCGAAATAATTGAATTATTTTTATACAGCAGCATGTTTTCCCCATTCCGCCTTTAAATGAAAGCCATTCATTAATTTTCTTCCAACATAAATTATTACCGGCCAGTTTTAATCGACATTTTAAATTAATTATGGAACAAAGAGGTGGAAACTCAATCACATCGTCTTTCCGATCGAAACCTTTTTTTTATGGGAGCAGATAATTTCGCGCTTTATTTATGGCAGTAAAATTAAATGTATAGTACAAAGAGTTACACACCTTTTGTGGAGAAAATGGAGCTCGTTAATAAAGTTGGGATATAGGAGTTATGTAACGATGATTTATAGCATCGTCGTGATATAAAAAGGAGGATAACGTACTAATAACTTAGCTTCATGACGTCACCCTGCTAGCACTTATACCTTTCCTACAGAAACCATTTTCTAATATTTTAAGAGATGAGTTTCGGTAATTCGCTTGAATAGAGGTAATTAATTAATTAGGCATACGTCGCCATATGTAATTAATTACGTGATTCCATGGCTATATTATTATCTAAACATGGGTAGTAGTAGCCGCGAGCTAGTAATTAAGGTCGGACCGGCTATGAATGGCATGAGTCATTAGTCTCATTAACTTCTGCTGGGACATCGTGAGTACTACTCAACACTGAAATTAAGTGGTACGGGGCAGGAACATCTGTCTTTTTACGTTCAAACATTTTTGATTGACTTACTCCAAACTTTTAAAGTGAACATGATTACGGTCGCAGATGTTTGGCACACTAAGCTTACGAAGTGTTCAAAAAAATCAGTTGGCAATATCTGACTTACGTGTGTAATCTTGACGCAAGTTACACACCAAAGGAATATTTCCTTAAAATTCTTTCCATCTCAACATGAGTAAGCCGGCCTAATATACTTTATATATCGACCTACTTACGATCGTTTTTTCAGTCTTCAATGTCATCTCAATTATAGAGGCGTTAGCTTCTGGTCTAACGGATTCGGCTGAATATCAGTAATTTACCTGAAGCTTTCAGGACTGTACAACCCAGTACTATATACTATACTATATATGTATTTAAAAAATGTTTAACGGATACGGAAATCAAATTCTGATCTCAAGCATCTGCGTCTGCGCTTGCAGTTATGTACCGCGTTATGAGAACTGTATACTTTTTCTACAATTTTACACGATTGTGTTAGTATGAGAAATTACTCGAATACACTATTGTTTAATAATTATAGCACAGACTATGATTTTTCTCACGAAACAATGTCACATTCTATTCGCATTTTATCCAATCTCTCACTCTATGACCTTGATTGTATGACTCATTTTGGCCTGACGATTTCAACATTTGTGTAAGCAGAACCTTTGCATTATGAATCATAAATTAGCGTTAAATAAACAGTGATTTCTGTATAATGTACTACTTCATGTATTAGGAACATAGACAGCATTTGGAGTATGTACGTCAGAATAAATTTAGTTCATGACTCACGCTTTTTTCTGAGAAATAAAACATAGGTTAAAACATTCATATTGCTCTTGATAAGCAAGGCGAACAGAAGACGATTCTGTATAATTGTTACATAAGATAAAATTATGTAAATGTCAGACATCTTCCAAGTAATGGCTGACTCTGGGTACAGAAATAGGGAATGTTTCGTAACAATTTTATGTTTTGAGTACTAAATTATGTGATAATATAATCAAGACCAAAATATGTTGCACTAGACTGGTATTTTTGAAATTGTTATGGAGGTAGCTAAGGTAGGTTGGTAAACCTGCAAAAAGTAACTCAACTTGTGTCGTTTACCTAGCTTATAGCATAACTCTGATGCATTGCACTGATTTTATCACAGGAAAGGAACTTGGTCATGTAAATCTGTCACCGGCTTATGGACTAATACGACACTCGACGAGCAAAACCACCAACGAAACCTAGTCTTAAAAATAATCTTAAGGTTATATTGCAAATTGTTCTCAAGAATAACCTAATAGCTCATTGTATTTACTTTGCTCTTATTTCAGAAGATAACGTCACAAACTAAAAACAATACTAAAATTGAACAGCTTCACAGTAGCCATTGTTTACTTAACTACGAGTTTCAACCGCCAACTAAATTAGCGGCAAATTATTGTGTAATAATAAACTCTGCTATCATAGTAGCGTTATCATTATCTTCGAGTATAAATTCCCAAATGTACAGCCATTAAAGTGAAATGAGGCCAAGTAAATAATTGAAGTAGTAAAACAACAATATTAAATGATCACGTAATCAATCCATTGCCATTGATCGTGTCAACAGCGCTTAAGAATCGTTTTAAAACTAAACAAGCGAAAAGATTTGAAAAAAGAAATTGTACGTTCTGTATTTAAAAATGATATTCTCTCACGAATGCACGAAAGTAATGACCCGCCATTCCTATCACGGCGAAGTTCCAATTTATAACAATGACATCACTAGTGTTTACAGCACGCCGATTCGAATCGGTAACTTTTATTATTATAACAATACCCGGTAATATTCAGTGACCGAAGTTACAATTGAAAAGGTTTTTTTATTGGTCCCAGCTAAATTATTCCACGATACGGATCACAATTTCTCTTTCCAAAGGAGTATTATTAGTTTTTTCTTTCATTACAAATGAGTATTTCGGCAGCAATAACCATTCTGCTTTTGTAATTTGTTACAACAACACGTTGTTGTTACTGGTGTATCGCTCAGTATTTTTATGTGATAGGAAATATCGACACGATAAAATGTGAATGAATCGATCGATTACCGAGATAAATGGGAATGGACATCTCTACTTCATGTTTTAAAAATGTCGGCTGCGGTAAAACATACCGTTGCGTGCGCTGATGCATCCTTTGCGTGCGCCTCTTGTTATTACCAATGGACAAATCGTCGCCACCCGTAGGAAGATTGTTACGTAAATTGTGGAGATATGACTGTCTTCCATTTAGATAATGTTCTGTACTTTATTGACCAAATTTAAAGCATTTGAAATCGAATTTAAATTTAAATGCGAGCAAACCGCTATAACATCGTAAATATAATTCTTCCTTTTTATTTTACGCAAAATGAATGCTAAACTGCCACATTTTTTTATTGATACCCAAGAATTTATTGGTTCCAGAAGTGCGGAACATTTGGACACGAATACTCGAGGGACGAATTATTTAACAAAAGAACGGGGGAAGTTGAGTTGTTTTTTGTAGACGCGCCGGCAGGTGGCCATCGTAGCGTTCTGATTGGCTGGAACTCAAGGACTCAGGCTACCCCTAAGTTCCGACTAGTAATGATACACTTGGATTGTTTCCATGTGAGACGTTTTATGTTGGCCCAGACATGCATAGCTTTTGTTTTCTTTAACGGCTACTGCATGCAGTAATAAGCAGTTTGGTTGTAAATAGTATGTTATAGTCTGGTCTGGTGTAGATAGCGAGACCATTATGGTGGTGCTTTCACTTTTAGAACACATTGACCTTGTTTGCATAATCTGAGTCATTTCTTTTCAGTGTTTCGTAAAAAAAACCGTTACAATCAAATAGTGGCTATACAGGAACAAGAAACTGACGAAGTAAGTATGATTAAGAAAGCGGTAGGTATTATCAATAACTTTAATCAGATTTACGAATATCGTTTGGGTCATTTTTAAAAATGTCTCACTTCTCGACTAAAAGTTCCTAAGTTCCTTAAGCTTCGATTTGTCAGTGAGTCACCGGTGTAATGTATCGAGAAGTCGAGCAACCAACAACTTTCCTCCTTTATAGCCTTGCCACGTTTGAAACCTTAAAAGTAAAGTAACTTACGAGTGCATTAACTCTAACGTACAACCTTGTATAGACTTGGTTCATACAAATGGTACTTTGATTTCAATATTGTGGTTGTAAAAATGCTATGTGAAGTTTTCATCTCTATTTTCAGTTCAGTTATTGTGGCCGAACTGAATAACCTGCCAAATAACAGCGCTTGTTTAACTGGCGCAGTCGCCATTACTTTAATTTCTCAGAAACCAAGCGTTACATATCGAATAATCAATTCACGAATTCGAATAATCGTATGGCAACATCGAAATGTATCGAGCAAATGCCGAGCAGCTTTTCTCCTTTATGCCTTTATCCATGCCACATGAAACCTTAAAAGAACCCTAAAGTAACTGTACATAATGTATCTACTTACATAATATAACGTTCAACTTTATATAGACTTGGTTTATACAACTGAAGGTATTCGATTTTATTAATGTTTGAAAATTGCAAGATTTCGTTGCTTTGTCTCGAGATTTTGAAGAACTCGTCCTTTATTTATTAGTCAATTAAAAATCAAACGGAAGGATTTTATAATTGCTCTAAGTTCATAGCCTTAGTCTGCCGAGGGGTATCATCTTCCCTCCAACTAACAAGTCAACGTCATCTGTAGACTCATTATAAGTGTAACTTGGTCCCTCTTCGCGAGGTGAGACCAAGTAACACTAAGGTACTGAACTACTTAAGCCTCGCTTTGACATCTACTGTTAGTCTCATCTCATGTCAGTTCACCTTTTCTCAGATAAGAAAAATTACCTGTGGCGAGTTAACGAATTGGCGGTTTGTTGGTTTATTTCCCGCGATGGCGTTAAGAGCTACTCTTTGGCTGAGCCACTCGACTGCTCTGAATGGACGTAAAAACTCCGTCAGCGAATGTTAGCAGCTCCATTGTGAACTAGTTCAATTTGTTTCCGGAATCCGCTTTGGCTATATTCTAACTTTCAAAGAGAAATATGCTTTCAAAGCCCAGTATTGTTTCTCTTGCGAATTTCGTTTCATTTCTTGGTTTATCTCTTTTTTGGGCATATAAATAATCACGCGCCTTTTTCCATATAAATTAACCCATCGTGTCATCCAGCGCCTGCTTACGTAAGAGTAACTCAGTCTGGTTTAAGTTTGAATTATGTCAGTCACATCTTATTTAGGGTTAAACTTATATGAACCGGGTTAACCTTATAGCTTCTCTTTGGCCAAGCCACTCGACAGCTTTGAATGGATATAAAAAATCCGTCAGCGACTGTTAGCAGTTCCATTGTGCACCAGTGAAATTTGTTTTCGGAAACTGTTTGGGTAAATTCTTTCAAAGGGAAATGCTTTCATAGTCCACATTGTTTCTCTCATTCTTAGCCTCTTTTTGCAATAGGGATCGAAATAATCATCACTACCTTTTATCTCCCGGCTCATTTTGATTTTAAAAACTAATGACATAGCTGCGGTTGATCATTAAAACGTTTATCTTGGATATTTAACGCTCAACAACAACATTTCAAACAAACTTTGTTAAATAATTATTGTTATACATATAACATGTAAGCCCAACGCATCAAATATAAATCTCCCTTTTAAGTAGCTTTTTAAGACAATTTTGTAGCCGCATACAGCCCCCTAATGAGTAAACCAGGCACGCGATGAACTCGCGTCAAGTATGCAAGTTAACTGTGCGGTTGCAAAATGTCTCCTCTCCGTAAGTAGTCCTTCTAAGTTGTTTAGACGCCTTCAAACTTCCCAAGATGAGTCTAATAGAATTCCTTGCGAACTCGCGTCCAACTTGCAAAATGATTGATCAGCAAATAAAATTTCGTCGCAAATGAGTCAGAAAATACCATTATTGTTAAGTGTTTGTCGCTAAGTGGGCAGATTGCGTTATCGGAATCCAACATGGCGGGTTCTCTCCTTAGCGGTTTTATCGAAAATACTTTGTGTATCAGTTGATATCCGATAGTTAATTACATGTGTCGATAAAATGCAACGTTGATTCAATAAATGGAGTGTATCAAGGGCGTGCAACTTTTATGTAGTGTAATGGACGGACCGAAAGGAAATTAAATGACGGACCAATCTGATTGTATCATTCGTTTTCTGAATATTCATTATATTGGCTCCCTGGTCGATTTGGCAGCGCTTCAATGATAATTAACTTTAATATTTTAAAGGACACACATTCTACCCGATACAACTTAACTTTTTCTAAAACTATAATTAGTTTTGTAAGTTTCGGCGAAACCCTAGACTGTCTCCTATAATATAGTTGCAGAAAAGAAACTGAATGTAATATTGAACGAGTTCAAGATGCAGTGCCTGAATTTAATAAATGCAGATATCAGAGATGACAGACGGTCATGTAGGTTTTATAGCAAAATGTGAGTTCACGAGACACTCACTCTACTTTATTAGCTTTTTATATCGCGATATTAGGTATGTTTTGTGTAGTGGAGAACGTGACTCTAATATTACTTCATAATTTAGCCTTTTTTTAAATAAGGTGTCGTTTTAAGTGAGCGACAAGAGCGACGTGATGAGATATGACTACACACGAACGCCTCTGTTTCCATAACAACCATCGCGTGTAATCGCGTGCAATGTATGGATCGCGTTGGTCGCTCACGTAGGACAACGGGTAAGAAATATTAGATAGTATGTTTCTTCTCTTATTAGTTGATAGAACGTCACGTTCTTGTAAAACCTAGCTTTCTTCCATCTCCGGCCTGGGGTAGTATGTCAATGAAAGTATTATTCTGGTCCTTCCTCCCGCTTACTGCTATCTCTGTAATAATTTTTGATATAGCTCAGTCCAGTTGTTTAGCTAGAACAATGCAAATAACTGACTCGATAGACGGTCATGTAGGTTTTAAAGTAAAAGTACAAAATGAGTTCACTCACTCTGCATTGTTTACTTTTATATTGCCATTTTATGTGTAGTCTAATGACCGTGGCACTAATGTTTCTTCATTATTTATCGAGCCTTTTTTAACTACCCACCTAATTATATTTGAGTCTGGTTTTCATCCGAATAGACTGAGTCTACATCGTGTTATAAATATAACGCAGACTTTTTGAAGTGTCTGTGGAAAAATGTCGGTATAGTGGCTAAGTCTGCACATTTCTACGTGCAAGGTTCATACTTCACAAACTTAAGGCAGACTTATTTAAAAAACTGTATCTGCGTATGTAGAACCTATATAAATCATCAAAATAGCTTATTATTTGTTAAACATTGGTACTTTTAGCAGATATGAGTAAAACTGTATTTCTCCTATCTATTATAGTATTTATATATAATTATATATTTATATATTATTATATATTTATTTTAGTATTTTGTGTATATATTATATGTTATTATAGTCTATATGTTGTTTATAGTGTATATAAATATTGTAAGATATTAAGTATGTGTAAATATTGTAATTAGGATATCTCAATTTTTTGTAAATATTAGCTGTAAGAATTCTTCAATTTAATAATACACCAACATAACATATTGCCTGAAACACAAACTATCCTCTTATCCATCCAAAGGTTGCCTGGAAGAAATTGCTCTTTAGCGATAAGGCCGCCCATTGTGCATTTCAAATAATTTAAGTTAGTTTCTATTTTTTTTATTTTTATACTACACTCACAGCGAACGAACGTGTAGTCCACCTGATAGTAAGTAAAGTACAGCCCATGGACATCAACAATCCACAAAAGCAGATTATAGATGAGTCGCTGCAGCTGAGGACTACGGTGTTATGCCTCATGTGCCAGTAATTTCAGGGCCTGATCTCACCACCAAACCGGAACACAGTAATAGAAGCACTACTATTTGGCGGCAGGTTAAAAGTGAGACGGTGGTGCTGCCGCCCTCGAGCTCATTCACAAGAGTACCACCAGTATAATGTTGTCAAACTGTAAATTTGGTGTACAATAAAGTATATTCTATTCTATTCTTCTGTTCTATATAGCTATCTATACCTTTCCAGTATAAACTAGTCTCGCATTGCATGGAAAACCTATACATTGCGACACCATCTTATACCGGGAATGTGTGAAAGGAGCCTCCCCGAGTGACGTACACAACGATTCCCTACGTCCGGCGCGCCCTGGGCAATTCGCAAGTTCTTCAAAGCAAATTGGCTGATCCTTTCACCACGATGGCAAGTCAAAATAAAATTTGACTCTGCCATCGACACGAGAAAGAAGAAGACTGGGAATGTATAACTTGATGAGTACGCACTAGAGTATTCACAAAATCGCTCTAACAGATAAACGACGCTAACAGAATATAAACAATAATTAAATAGGCTTACGCAACAGACAAGCCTAATATTATAATCATCTAAAATACAAAATCAATATTCCAAAATGCGATCAAACAATTAGAGTAAATATTATATCATCTAATTTGCGCTACACCTGAACTTGACAAAGCAATTTGGATATTTAATTGTTTATAATAACATAGATTATTATTAGTTCAACATGGCATTTTTAGATCAATAGGCATGCGACGACCGGATGGCGGAGTAGGTAGTGTACCTGCCTACGAGGCCGAGGTCGCGGGTTCGATTCCCGCTTAAGACAAATCTTTGTGTGCATGAACATGAAGGTTTGTCTTAGCCTGGGTGTTTCTATGTATAATAAAATAAGTATGTATTTACAAAAGAAAAGTATATATATGTATTCGTATCAGTTATTCTAGTACCCATAGTACGAGCTCTGCTTAGTTTGGGACTAGGTGGCGTTGTGTGTGAGTTGTGAAATATTTATTTTTCTTATTTATTTATTTATCGAATTTGGACAACACCTGAACTTGACAGATAAGTGTTTATATTATAATAATAACATAGATTAATAAATTCAACATGGCATTTCTAGAACAATAGGCATTAAAATTCGGCTGGCCGTATGAAATAGCAGGGGCTTGTTTATGAACAGGGTTGTCAGAAACAGGAAAGCGGGCGACACAGCGGGAAGCGTCCCGCCAACTGGCAGACAGGGAGATATTCTACTTTCATAACCTGTCACTGGCTCATGGTAAATGGTAGCAAGTGTTAGGGGGTGAGACAACTTGGAAGTTGGGACATCCCTCAAATAATGTGGTGGACGGTGACGGGGTTTGCGAGGTGGTAAGTTTGTTAACTATCTAGAGAGAATATTTAGAATAATCGCTATAACTACAATAGATTGACATGGACTACCGTGTTCTGTGTGATTAAAAAAGGATGAAATGATGGTAGGTACAGTCAGTACACTGATTGATAAGGTAGATATTATCTTATTTTTTTGATTTGAATATCATTATTTTTCGAAGGAGTCGTTTACACTTCGAAGTTTATCAACAAGCGGTTATCTTTTACACGCAGTTGCGTTTTGCCATTTCCCGCAATTAAAACCTGGACGGTTCTTATCGCCCATCATGTGCACTTCAAGCCCGTTAGCTACATCCGTATCCGTACAAAAAGGGTAGTCTGTTACGGTGATTAAATATGTAAGCGAGGGAGGACTTTCTCTAAGTAATTATGACAAATGTTAAAGCAAACATAATGATTGATATATTTAACGACAGACCGCCAAGTTGTGAAGCCGTCAGCGCTAATGGGTTAGCAAAAACGGGAGACAAATTGCACAGAATAATTCGTAACCGAGTGATACAAGACACCCGATACTTTCAAAAGTGTGGGAGAACACACTGCTTTATATTTGTTTAACTTTGTCACCGTGTTCAATTTAAACTTTCTTGGAAATAAATTACGTATACCTGAGAATGTTTCTGCTGGATGAGCATGATACCATGCCTACAGTATAGGATAAGAATAATTCAAGTTTGTACGGGGTGAAAATTTACTAACATATTTGAAATGACTCACGGACATGCAAGCCATTTTGAATCGTCTGCAAGTGTATTAGAGCCGATGATTAAATGTTAGCATGATAACTATTAGATTTACGTTCAGCTGAACGGGTCACTTTGAGTGCAAGTTACTCAGCGAAGTTTCTCCCCCCTGCCGTGGCGCACGCGGCGTATGCAAAAAAAAATCCTAATACCATCGCTAGCTCGTTGGTCGAGCGGTTATTACGTTAGTAGACACGAACCAAATTCCATTCGAGCGTGAAAGTAAAGTCAATATGTCAAAAGAAAAATACGATCTACCGTCATATTTTTGTACGGAAGAACTTTAATTTTGTTCTGTTAGATTGAGACAATAGATAAAACGTCAGCAAATATGGAAACTAAATTTAGGAGGAGCTGTCAAGTGCGTAATAGAGTATTGATCCTTTGGGATTTTTGAGACGTATATCGGAAGCTCGGTGCTTTCGAAGTCTACATTATTTATGGTTATTACCTAGCTGTCTATTTTGGGGATAGCTTTGAGATCTAATGGAGTTTACCAGTAATCAGTGCCTTGTGGTTAATTTAAGCGAAACACTCTACTAAAACTACTTATACTGAGATAATAAATGAATAATCTACCAGCGTTTATAATTAAGTTAAGTGTTTGCTTTCCGTCAATATTGACAGGTCAGAATATAATGGAAATTATCTAAGGTTATCGCGCACTTAAAACTATTATACTCGGACACGAGGTTCAAGAAGTACAACATTGCTGACCGATAAGGCAACTAAATAATTAATATGAACCTCGGACAAATCTAATATATCAAATTAATTATTTGTTTATAACTATCATAAAAGTATTGAAAGGGACACAATGATAACTTTGATCAACCGTTAGAATAATTTTCCAAAAAAAAAAAGGACTTAATTACAATTATTTCAGACTTATATGGTTTTCTAATGGGTGCTATTGTCAGAACTGGACCAATTATAATGGGACTGCACGGGAAGCGCCAGCTATCAAATAAAAAGAGAATCATTAAAATCGCTTCGCCGAGTCGAAACTTATAAGTCAACAAACAAAAAAAAGAAAATTTTAACTTCTAATTGATTATTCTTATAGCATTTAGCTATGCTTAGCAAATTATACTAAGAGCAGTTGAAAAAGATATGGGACCGGCAGGATTTGAACCTGCGACCTTACTGCACACCGGGCAGCCGCTTTAGCCATCCAGCTACGGTCGCCTCTTACCAGAACCCTAAATTTCTCAACTGTATGATACGTCATTTCGTGACGTCACGTTGATCCATTGTTCCTATCTTAAGTAGGATACAAACCAACATGGCGAAGTTACATTCAGCACAAATGTTGTAAAGAATGAACGCGTACGTTATTTTTATTTTTATTAGAAATTTAGGGTTCTGGTAAGAGGCGACCGTAGCTGGATGGCTAAAGCGGCTTGCCCGGTGTGCAGTAAAGTCGCAGGTTCAAATCCTGCCGGTCCCATATCTTTTTCAACTGTTTCTTAGTAAGAAAATTTTAATACTGACGAATTGAGAACCACCTCATTTTTTGAAGTCGGATAAAAATTATTTATTTATAGTACCAAAAATACTTGCTAGAAATACCAGACGAAATAAAAACATAATTGTGACAGCGAGCCGTTAGTAGCGTTGGTCATTTGTTGCCAAGCTGATTGAAGTCCGGTCACGAAGCAACAGTCGTACACAGAGCGACGCGTGACGCCTTCCAGAGACAATCCACTCAAACAAAACAAGCTTTGGAAAATCTTCATGGTACTGTGGAAATGGCAGGCTATTTACTGGTGAGTTCGCTACTTATTTGAGAGTAAGACTGTACTGAAGCGATTTTTTTTTTTACTATTTACCACACACAAAGCGGTTATAGCGTTAGTTGTTACCTTGATTACTAAGCTGTCACTTGAAGCTGTACTGGCCGTCTGCGAACCGGGCACCCATAACCCCTCTGAGTGTGTGAAATGTATGTTTGTGAACACCTCCGGGACACAGGAGTTATTCCCAGTGCGGGCGTAGTACTAACCTATATATATCACTATATCATTAGAGACCTAAGTCTAGGTTTTGATCTTCTTAGAACCTAGATCTTTTAAATATACCTAGCACGTACAATTTCTATAATTCAACGCATTCAACGTAGCAATTAACGAATTCCCAATACAAATATCCTATCAAAAGTTCATTCAAAGTATCATTATATCAGTACTCGTAACAAAATACGGCGTTAATAAAACATCTCGGAACTGGGCGACTACCCGCATCGAGCCAGATATCAAAAGATGAAGTATTTTATATCAATTTGCGCATTCGTGCAAAGTATATTTAAGTAGCTCCATTTCCTCGCCGGTCTTAGCTTTTTAATGGCGCCATTTATGGCGATAGGGTAAAATATCCGTATAAAGGAAGACGGTCCAGGAATTTCGGATGATTGCAACGTGGCTCGAATCGTAAGTCTGCCGCCATTAAAATTAACAGGGGACCTTTCATTTCTATCTGTTACTTAAATATGCTATATTTCAGGCCTTGCATAATTAAATTAATGTCCGAGATTTGATGGAAACGTGATGGTAATATAAGCCACAAAAATGTTGTGCGAGCACGAATAGAGATTGATTGGCCATTGTGAGAGTACAACAATGAGCAATCATTCGGGGTGAAGCGCTAAGTGACTGGTTCACGCAAACGTACGAGTAGGTACTTCATTGCATGCAGCCGGCTCATTCAGATGACACATAACATGCTCGTCAGCCAACGCAGATATCGTTCCTATAAATACCGCGTTGTAAATCCACTGAGCTTATGAAGTTTACCTTTTGATCGAAACAAGGGAGGATTTTACTAGTCAATTGCAAATTCAAGACTGAATGTGAAAAAAGCAAGGCAATTAAATCACTGGATTTATAAATGAACACGTAGGGATACGTTTTTAATTTTATTAAAAACATGAAAAACCTAACATGTACCTACTATATTTAACTGCCAGTTAAATCGAATTCTTATTTCAAGTAAGTCCTAAATTTAAAACGCGAAGGCAATCTACCAATAGACTACACAGTAGTGTAGAGTAGGCACCTCAAAAAATCAATTGAAATTCTGTCACTAAAAGCAGTGTAATGGGGTTTATTTTTAAAGCGAAACAGAGTACTCCAATGTTGCTTTTGTGGGGAACGATGCCCAAGGGGAGCATACAGTCGATGTTCGTTTAATAGGAATCTATTGTTGTATCTGCTACGATTAATTACGATTGTTTATTGTGAGCTCTTAGGAAACAGATTGTAATTTTATAGGCCCCATTTACTGCTCGAGTGCGCCCGTATAATGCACAGAAGTGCACCATCTTATATTATGTCAACTGCATTACGTTAATGCATTCATATTTTCCTTTATCTAATAAAGCATTTTAAGTGCCGATATGGGTACTTTGTCACGGTATATTTTTTTTTTATAAAACTTCGCGTTGGCGACAGCCTTTAATATACGTCTCGTAAATTTAATTATTAAAGAAAGAAGATACTTCAGGTAGAAAACAAGGTAAATGAATTCCGGGAAGCAATCCCTGGGGTAATGACATCCTTGTTCCGGTTTTTACCGAGTTATTTATTATGGTCGTAACATGGTAATGTCAAGTCAATTCTACTCGACCCCATAGACAAGGTGTGACTGTGCGGAAACAGTGACGTGTGTTTTAAGAAATGTATCGTTTTTGGAAAGTTTTGGGAAAATATCGACAGGATATTAAATATTGTTCATCATTTTCCTCATAAACAGGTATTTCAATAGTTTTAAATCATAGGCTTAGTCCAAATTCCTATTTCCAAACGGCCCGAATACAAATAGAAACCGTATCTTCCAAATGTAAATTCGTGCTTAGTTGTTTGGCAATAATCGGGGAGGTTTCCACTAGCAGACGATTGCGGGCCTTGTATTAGTCCGTACGATACCCTTGAGGGGCATACGGCCATTCTCTAATAGGACTCTATTGTGATATCCGCCGGGCTTAATTACTGCTGTTCATCTGATATTGAGGATGCGCTACGTACGACCATGTTTTTTCATTAGATCGAACGAGGTAGCTACCTAAGTAGTACGTGTACTATAAGAGCAAATTTATTGTTAATACAATAAATAAATACGAAAACTTCGTCTTTATTACAACAGTACTCGATAAGTTACAATATTAGACGAATAGAACGCTTTTTCCTTTTAAAATCAAAATTGGTAGTAATGTTATTAAATTGAGTATTAAAAAAAAAACCTCCACAAACATTTTTTTCTAAAAGGAAGTGAAAAATAAC
This sequence comes from Hypena proboscidalis, assembly GCA_905147285.1. Classification (NCBI taxonomy): domain Eukaryota; kingdom Metazoa; phylum Arthropoda; class Insecta; order Lepidoptera; family Erebidae; genus Hypena; species Hypena proboscidalis. The sequence goes on from LR990147.1 coordinate 9,868,689, forward strand.
TGAACTTTCTCAACACTTGGCACTTCAATTTAGATTTCAAATCTATTGCCGTTCCAATTTTAAAAAGCTTTTCAATACGAAAGTCTCGTATGATACCGAACAGTTTTCACTACATTGCATGTCCACTTCTCACTTAACCACGACGATGGAACTCCACAGGTAGTCGTTACTTTATCGAAATGGATAAGCGTAATGTTCGTGTTTTCTCTCAGTATTTTTCTCGTACACCAGCCAGTAAAACGGAATGGCCTATTCGGAGTAATGGAAACTCATTACGATATAATTCCGTACATTTTTAAAAGATAACAAGGTGCAGTCGGGACAGTGAGTTTTGTTGCAAAGATTTTATTAAAATATTAAATACAAAACAAAGTATGGAAAGAATGTGACAGTTAAAATACTAGTAGCAGACACTGGTACTGAAGTTAAGTACCTAATTGTCGATCTAGTGACATAAATGATGTTGCCGATGCTCTTTGAGTCGAAGAGTGATTAAATTGCCACCACGTGCCGGAAGCTGTGTTAAAATATGGACCAACAATTTAATGACTGGTCGACCCGCGAAAACTTGTCGTCCTTAGAGATGACACATCTATAAATTTATTAATCTATGTTAGTGATTCTTAATTCAAAATTAAAATAAAAGTATATACATATACATAGAGGGGGAAGGCAAAACTTGGGTGTTAAAACACCCAATTTTTACCACTTTTGATCTTTTGTGATAAGGATTAGAAAAATCTTCAGATTAAAAAATGTAATGTCAGTACTGTTACATAAAATAAGAAGAGTTGAGTATCGTATTTTAAGTAAGTAAAATGGTTGTTTATCCGACGATGGACGATAAAAGCGATGCAGAAAAACTTAAGTGAAGGAAATGGCGGCTGATCATACACTAGAGAGCGCTATAGACTTACAGCAATATTCTTTAGATATTTTTATGACAATAACTTAAGTTCCATTTTTAAAAAACTTTGCTGAAAGGTTTTTTTTTATAAAAGTTACCTCGGTAAAGGAGAAAGTGTCACAAAAAAAACAAAATAAAAAGTTAACAAAATTTTTAAAAAAAATACAGTTATGTAAGTTAACTTAAAATTGCGTTTTTATAAGCAACGTACTGAATGCAAACCAAACGATAACTTGCAACTACGGCCATCAAACTTCGTATAATGATATAGACAAAAAGGGCCAAATACCCCGAAAATCTTACGTCTAAGTTCACAAGACGACATGACTAGGGCATGGCGGTAATGGACTTCTGGCAAAACCGGTATTTTTTCGGTAGTAATATTTTAAAAACCGGGATACCGATTTTTCGGTATTTTTTCGGTAATTAACTTCAACTTATAAATAATAATAATAGCAGTAAAAAATCCTCCATGTAATATTGTTTTTAGACTGAATTTTTTTTTTTTTTTTTTTTTTTTTTAAATGACGTTTCTAAGCAATTAGATAAGTCATAAAGATTACAATCTAGTCTAGATATAACATTAGAGACTAATGAGTAATTTAATTTTGACCTAAGCTACTAAATTAATTTTTGCTTAGAATGTGTCCATTAACACCTATCTCTATTATCGAAAATGACACTTTGTTCTTGTGTTCTTTTAAGGTAGCACTAAACCACTTGAATCACTAATTTCACTGAACTAGCTCAAAAGGTTTCGTCCTTTTAAGTCTTCTAACTATGTCTGTGGTGTCAAGGAGCTGGATGGCCTCGACATTCACGTGTTGAAGAAGTCGTCGTTCATGAGCTTCAGCATACTGTTCTAATACACTGGCGACAAGGTTCACCTTCAGGTCACGATGGAGATCCTCATTTCTGATGTACCAGGGTGCATTCACAATTCCCCTTAATACTTTATTCTGGAACCTTTGGATTATTTGGATGTTACTTGGTTTGGTACAGCCCCAGAGCTGTATACCATAAGTCTACACTGGCATGAGGACTTGTTTATAAATAAGTATTTTGTTATGCACCGACAACGTAGAATATTTACCCAGCAACCAGTACATTTTTCTATAGCGAAGTTCCAACTCACTGCGTTTCTTTTTGACATGAGCCTTCCAGCGAAGTTTTGCGTCTAGTGTCATACCAAGGTACTTGGCTGAGTTCGCATACGGTATTATAAGGTGATTCAGATATACCGGTTGATAGTTGGCCTTTTTGTTAGTAAAGTCTATATGTATCGATTTGGATTCATTTAATTTTATACGCCACTTCTTTGTCCAGTAAACAATGGTATTGACGGCAGCTTGAACCTTTTCCACAGCTTCTGCATGAGTGACTCCTGTAGCCATGATAGCTGTGTCATCCGCGAATGTGGCAATTATATTGTTTTCTAGCTCTGGAATATCACAGGTGTACAGTAGGTACAGAACGGGACCAAGGACACTTCCCTGTGGTACTCCAGCTTTTATTGGCGTCAGTTGCGAATACGCATCTTCTTGTCTTACTCTAAACATCCTTTCTTTAAGGTATGATTCCAGTAACTCAACAAACTGTCTTGGAAGCATCTTTCTTAACTTAAAAGTTAAACCTACATGCCACACTTTGTCAAACGCTTGTGCTACGTCCAGGAAAACTGTAGAACAGACTTTCTTTTCTTCTAGAGCCTTTTCTATAGTATTGGTGATACGATGAATTTGATCAACTGTAGAGTGGTTAGCTCTGAATCCAAATTGGTAGTCAGGAATTAATTCTCGTTCTTCTATAAGAGGCTTCAATCGTCTCAATAGAAGCTTTTCTAGCAGTAATTGATGACAGACTGAATTAATGAATCAAAATTAAAATAAACAATCGTTTTAAGAAAACAATCTTTTTAAAATCAACATAATTTTTTATTGATAATTTATAGTTCTTACTACTATTAAGTCATTATTTTACATCACAACACAATCAAATAATCAGGTACATACTAAATAAAACATTAAAACTCTAAAGTTAAACAAACATCAACAAAGCTAAATAATCATGTATAAATTAAAATGGCGTTTAAAATCTTTAAACTCAAATGATATTATTCTGATATATTATTAAAGTGTTTCATATTTTTTTTTGATATTATAGGAACAATAGGTACTCGCTCGACTCGTTATGCCGCCGCAACTAGACAGAGGGATTAGGTCTTGTTACTTCGTAGCTCGTAACAGATGCATTGCTTACTCAACTTCACCAAACAACTTTGAGCTTTATGTATGTAGAAATAATGTACCTAACGCTCTGCTTGCTGTTAGCGCGGCGGCTTACTCAAAGATACCTGCGCCCGCAAACTTGCTTGCAAGCACACATTGACTGATTGCCATTTAAAAATATAAGTAGAAATAAAGATTAAAAATATAAAAATAAACAGTCTTATACTACTCTACGCGCATTTATTCGTTCATATTAAGGTCGGTTAATGCTATGTGAAACCATGAAAAGAAAACGTAGTCTGCCGCCTATCAATTTTACAATTATAAAATAAAATAGGTTGTTTGTTATTTTTGAAATCTAAAGCCGCCTTATGGGTTTTATTCATGAATTTAATTATTTTATTTATAATACCGAAAAACCGGTATTTGCAATTTCATTGCCGGTTTTTAGAATTGCCTTTACTAGTCCGGTATTACCGGTTTTTCGGTAATACCGAATACCGGTATCCATGCCCTAGACATGACCCTAAAATTCTGTAAGTAAATTCGCGCCAAAGAGAGATACCCGCCATCTTATCCTAGCATGAATTCAGAAGACATGCAACGCCGTGCTAATGCATATGCATGCATGCTAACACATCACAACTTCCTCCCGAGCCATATAAAACCTAGCTTATGTTGAAAACCAGACCAGAGACGGCAGACATTTTTATCCCCTGATATTATCGTCCTATCTTCGTTTTTAAACTTACATTTCCATTTTTGGAGCTGAAGAAAGAAAGCTAGAAGAAGAGGCTTTGTGAGCAAATAGCTATATAGACACACTAGCTGCGCCTCGTGGCTTCACCCGCGGACAAAAAGCAGCCTATGTCCTGCCGTAAGTTCTCATATCTCCATGCCAAATTTCATCAAAATTGGTCCACCCGTTGAAACGTAAATTTAAAGCGTAACAAACAGACAGAACATACATAATTACTTTCATATTTATAATATTGGTGAGGATTAGGAATATCAGATTGACTGATTCTGCAGCTTTGGGCATATATTCCACTAATAGATAGATTTAGATTTTTTTTTAGTCTTTCAGGATAAGTCTAGGGTAAGGCTGCTAACCATTAGGCAGATTCCAACATTTTCATACTATTTACATATTAAAATAAAACCTGTACATTACCACAATCAATCTTCACCGAAGAAATTATTAGGTAAAGAAGTCCGTCATATAGAATGCTGTAACTAAATAAAGACCACAAAGACCACAAAGACTTAATAATAACAAGTGCATAATAAACAAATGACTAATTACGTATTTGATGATTAAACACAATTATGTATTTACCACAAAACAAATATTAAATCAATGTCATATTATTAAACAACTACATTCCTTTGTAATTTATTAAGCGTTTTTGTTCGAAAGAAAGTAGGTAAAACATTATAAACGTTTTTGTTCGAAAGAAAGTAGGTAAAACATTATAAAACAAAGTCTTATCGATGACAAGCAATTTCTACTGCAAGTATGTAAATTGTACCAAGCAGAGACAATTATCGGCAAAGCAAAGGGAAGCTGTATGAACTTGAAATAAAAAAAAAAAAACACTTGGGATTATAATAAATTTTCCACACAAAATATCTGCTACCTATCCCACTGTCAGTTCCAGGAATTCATAACAAGAGTATATAGAGATGGGTAACATTTATGTAACAGTTTTTCAGAGGGAAAGGTAAGAAATTAAACCATGTGGACTCTTCAACTTTGTAATGTTATAATTATTTAACATACATTCTATCAAAACAATTATACCCAGGCTAAGTAGGTTCCTTTGGTTCACAAAGGGTAATTACCGTATATAAGAAACTAATGGGGAATGTACCACAATAAAGTTATTTAGTTATTGTACCTTGGTTTCACATGCTGGTTCAATAAAATCGATACAAGTGTGTCAAGACTTTTCGTATTTTCTTCAAAAATACTAAAAACATAAAAAAACATGGTACTTACTGTTTTCCATCATACTGGCTGAAATCGTAATAAATTAACAAAGCATTAAATTAAAGCAATATGTTTGTACAAAATTTTCTATACAAAATAATATTATGTGCTTCCCCGCTGTGGTACCAGGAGTACATATCGGTGAGGAGGTAATTCGAACATGCCTGTGTCTCCGCGCTGTCAACTTAAGTAGACATCTAATGGCAATCCTATGTTCTACTCTTCGATGGCACGTTGATTTTATGCTGTTTGATTTTATAGATTGAGAGCTGATTCTCTATGGGTATATGAAACGAAACGTAATGTGTTACGGTGTTGCAGTCAACTATTTCTAAATACTGGCTAGTAACAGTGGGCCAAGCAAACAGGTATGCAAGGCAAAAATTTCTACCTCATGGTGCAGACTAACTGTACCAGTTATGGAAATGTGAGTTAAATACCTAACAGTGAGTAGGTACATTACACTTCTTAAATATGTAACTCACACATGCATAACTAGTGTAGTCAGACTTCACTGTGATGGATACGTTTTAGCCCTGCATTAGGTATGCTTAGCCCACTGTACATAACATTTGAACAGGCTAGCGTGGCCTATATTATTCAAACTTAAATAACAGTGTATAAAAATTTCATAGATTCATTCGGCCTCTCAAAACAAAATACCACAGATTACACCGAAAATGTTAGGCGGGCAATTTTGGAACTCATCACCAACCGAAAGTTAGGTTCGCGTGACCGTAATCGCGCAAGTTGGCAGTGTTATAGCATGCACAATCGGCCGGTCGCGTTCTGTTATCATACCATCGATAATACTCGGCCAACCATCGCTTATCTTTCTTATCGAACGCAAATCCTTTTTGATGTATTTCTTGTGGTCTGAGACACGCCTTGATGCGTTACGCAAACAGAATAAGGAGTGGTTCCTTTTTTTTAAATTTCAACAATTATTTACTCAACACGGATGTTTTGAAACTTTCGAATGATTGAAATAAGAATGTGAACTGTTGAAATTAAAATACTACATTTTTGAAATTCGATTCAACGACACTACAAGGCTTCAAGCCTATACAATAGGCATCCGATCGCGGATCTATGCCACAAAATGGCGTACTATTTACCGTTGTCCTCACTATAAGAACACAAGTTTTTCTTTTACAGCTGATAGCTCTTTTAACGTCATTTTTTTTTCTCTAATTTTTGAGACAATTTCACTGCAGAATGTGATTGTAAAAATCGTAGTCTCGATACAGCAAACCATTATATTTTTTTACGATACTCTTAACTAGTAAGCCATGAGCTAGCAATCAGGTGGGCTGCAAGTTTCTATATCTTTAAAATATATTCAAATGCGAACCTTTTCTCCCGTAAATCAGTGGAAGAAGCATGCAAAACAGTGGTATATTTCCTTTGTGCGCTCTCTAATCCCGAGGCACAGCATACGCAATCTCGTACGGGCGGGATCAGAATATCGTGTTGTCAACACAATGTACGGGCACAGATTAAATATGGAACGGTCAGAGTTGTACTTGTACGTAATCTAAGCTCAAAGTTTTATAGTGTTATGATTAGGGTATGATAAGTAATTGGTGTAAAAAGGAAAAGCAATGTCGACTAATTTTAACGCGACTTTCATATTAGCTTTAATTTTAATTTTAAGTACATACCTCATTCTAAATCAATACGAAATTGTGATCGACATTCATTTCAATTGTTATATTAACTGGTAAGTGCTATAACGCTATAACAGTCACAAGATGCCACTAATTTAGTAATGGTAGTTCGTAAATTATTCACAACAAAAGTATTAAATGTACGTACATGCATGTAAGTACGTACTTAATTACGGAGGCAACGTTATAACGTCGGTAGAATCTAGAGCCACAATACATCAGTCTTTCAGCCCTTAATCAATATTAGCTATCAACAAAGAAATCTCATACATTTTCTCATTCCCTTAATGCCTTATCGTGTTCTACGAGCATGTGAGCCTCGCAATGTTAATCACGAGAAATGGATTTTCGTGATACCGTCATACGCAATGCATTAGGTAGCTGTCAAAACGAAAATCAGTTTAGAAATAATAAATTGCAATCACAATATGCGAGGAATAAATTGTATGCTCATTTAAATTTAGAACGATGTCGCATTCGAATGATGTTCCAAATTCGAATTATAAAATTATGACTAAGTCCGTCCAAGTCCATTTCACTGGGCATTGTTGTCAGTGTTGCCGTTCGGAAAAAAAAGGTCAACCGTAAATAACTGCATACCAACTGCCATTGAGTGGTCCGGTTGCATGGTGACGTCATCACATAGGCAGCCGTGTCAGAAGCCCTACAACCGAGCTCTTAGCCACGAGCAAACACGAATCCTCATAAACTTCGTTCTTCATCGCCGGTTATGTTCATGACCTCTTTAAGTGAGGTAATGTGCAGTAAGCAATGGAAAAGGTGTAGTTGTTTTACAGTCAATGATGGAGGTGAGAGCAAGGAGCATAAATTAAGGCTAATGAATGGCTTATTGTGTGAGGGACAGGAAATTATTATTGGTGGGACGCTCGTGTTACATTGAGGGTTACATTATCGCCGTTTGAGCGGACCCGGCTCATACCTAATAAATAAAACACACAGTTTAGAAGGTGTTAAACCCAAAAATAAAACCACGGTCCGTCTGGATCTCTTTTTGGTTGGAGCACATTGCACTCATTAGAAAACAAATTGATGTTTTATAAGAAAAATATAACAATTGTGATGAATATGAATTCATTTTGATGGTAAGATTGATCCCTGAAAAATTAAGAAACGCAAATAATCTGCTTGAAAGTCTCTTCAAACCCAATAAACTATAAAATAAAGTATGAAACGAAAAATAAAATATTCAACTCGAATAAACTATGAAACATTTCAATTCAAATATTTAACATTCGATCGCTAAGCCACAGTTTGCCATACCGGTTTATTGAAAGGCTGATACTTCAACGAGTCGAGTTTTGCTTAGTCCGTGGGGAACGCTATTGTTCTCGATATGGCTTAAGTAAGTCTGCGCTTAAGCCTGCTACATAATAAGTAGGTGCAACTACCTGGTTATAACCTCGTTTGCAGGAATATATTCTTTTTAAGTGTCACTATATATGTATAAATGTTCTAATTTTAAATTATTTATTATTTTATGGGTTGCCAGCATTAGCCTGCGTGGTATTTTAATAAAAAGTAGCCTGTCTTTACGTTTGGGCTAACATAACGTGCGCGAGACAGATTTTGTCGTGTTTTTGTATATTTCCCCATACAAATCGAAGACAACGCGACAAAATCTGCCACGTGACAATTATATATATATATATATTAACTAAATCCCGTTATTCTTACTGCTAGTTAGGCAGGTTGTATGATAAATTCGAAAAATAGGTTACTCTGTCCGTTACCTTTTCACAACTAATCCGATAAGATCATGTGATGGAAATTGATATGAAGATAAAGCTGCATGGTCTGACGGTCCTTCTGTGGGCCATGCAAATCTATCCTCAACTACAACATAGGCTAGTTTAAATTGACGTATATATACCACGTACCACGAATCCAGCATCAGATATTTACCACCTGGTTTTGAACGTTTTAAATGTACTACGTGAAGGAAGTCCATAGAAGTACATCTTGTCAATTTCTTTGAAAGTGTGCTCAGTATTCAAGATAAATAGACTCTGAATGCCGTCTCCATTTTGAATACTCACTACATCATTTCTTTAAGTCAAGTAAACTGTAATTTTTCAAATAGAGAGGTATTAAGTAAGTCTTAAAACTTTTAAAATAAAAGATAAAAATAAAATATGATGCAGTTTTACCAAAGGTATTAAATAATTGTTAAAAATTTGACTACGTAATTATTCAAAATCATGTAACTAATTTTTACATTCATAATTTAGCAGGCGCATAACGTAAAGATTTGAAATTCGAATGGATAGTGTAGATAGATAGATAGATAGTAACCTAGTAACTTTATTAATTTAAAATACGAAACAAATTGAAATATGATTGGAAATATTGCAATCGCCGATACTGACCAAGTTGCGCGGTCCTAACTTCGCTGTAACGAAAAGTTGTACCATTCAACTTGTTGTTTTCTTAATTTTAATAAAATACATAAATGTTTCACAAAGGATTGCTTAGCAGAAACCTCAAAACAACAAGAAATACTTCAGTACGTGGTTTAATATCCAGGTCACATAGGACTTTCAATGCTTTCATTCCCGTTGGAGGACGGACAGTTAATCTAAACAACAATAGCGCACTATCGAGTGGTCACGATCACCTTTCTCCGAGACAATTGGCTTTTCCGACAATATCCCGTCTTTAATGGTCCTCCGATATCTATAACTACTTACTTATATACAAAGCTAAAGAGTTCGATTGATTGTTTGTTTGAACTCGCTAATCTCAGCAACTATCAAATTCAAATCATTTATTTTCATAAGCCCCAGGAGTAGGGCTGCCATCCGTCCCGATATATCGGGACTGTCACCGTTATTGAAGTCTCTGTCCCGACGTCCCGACATATACCAAAATGTCCCGATACTGTGCAAATCGTAATCGCGGGGTGAGGGGGCGGACCCACCACACCGCACCGGCGACCGCCCGCGTGAGCCAGTACCCCGCTAGCCCCGCTGCCAACCGCGCGCAAACGCATATAACGGTTTTGTGTTTGTGCATTTTTTGATTAGTACGTGGTGTGGTGCCGGCAGTTCATAATTATTTAAAGTTAAACGAGAATGTCTACGGCGAAAAAGAGGAAGTGTCATTTCTCGGACGATTATACAAAAGAGTGGAGTTTCATAAAGAGAGGACGTACAAATGAAGAAGCGATGTGTAGTATTTGTAATTGTTTTATATCAATTTCTCACGGCGGTAAGGGAGACGTAAAACATCACATTTCTACAACCAATCACAAAACTAAATTCATGACAGTATCGACAGCAAGGCCCATATCTGGATTTATGATTAAAGAAAATACCCAAGAAGAAGTACTTATTGCTGCAGCGGAACTAACGACAGCATATAAAGTTGTTAAACACCATCAGTCATTCAAATCTCTTGATTGTACCGTGAAATTGAATTCCACAATGTATCCCGACTCAAAAGTTGCTGCAAAGCAGTCTACAGCTAGGACAAAGGCTACAGCCATTGTAACAAATATTCTCGCTCCACACTCCGTGAATGAAACTGTAAAAAAAATTCAAGAAGTTTCTTTTTACGGTATAGGCACGGATGCGTCCAATCACAAAGCTGAAAAGATGTTTCCTTTACTTGTTCAATATTTTACGGAAACTGACGGTATCCAACAAAAACTGTTGAAGTTTGATTCTTTAAAAAATGAAACATCGGAAACAATATCGAACTATTGTATTAACTCATTAAGAGAACTGCAGATTTCTTTGGATAAACTAATAGCTTTTTGTGGAGACAACGCCAATACCAACTTCGGAGGACTTAATCGACATGGTCAAAACAATGTTTTCAAGAGAATGAAGGAAGAATTAGGAAAATCGTTAGAAGGAATTGGGTGTCCGGCCCACATTCTGCACAATACAGTATCCAGCGCTGCTGAAATTTTATCTGTGGATGTTGAAGTCATTGTCCTAAAGATTTTTCACTATTTTTCGATATACACAGTTCGCACAGAGAGGCTGAAAGAGTTCTGCTCATTTATTGATATAAATTACCAAACTCTTTTGTCGCACTCAAAAACAAGATGGCTGTCGTTAATGCCCGCTGTTGAGAGAATCCTAAAACTTTGGATTCCGCTTAAAGATTTTTTTGACGCTGAAGAACGGCCACCTAAAATAATTTCAGATTTCTTTAGAAATCCGGTCAGTGAAATTTATTTTCTATTTTTGCTGTCCAATTTGAGCTTATTCGAACGAAATGTAAGAAGTGTTGAAAAGAATAAAATATCTATAATTGAAATAAAAAACATCTTAGATGAAACACAAAAACAACTGCTTGAAAGAAAAGCTGACAAGTTTATTGGCATGCAAACTAAAATAGAATTGAATAAACTTAAAAGGGAAAATCCAACACCTGAAACAGGAATATTGATTTCTAAATTTGAGGAGGAGACGGTACTGTTTTATAATACAGCAATAGATTATCTGAAAAAGTGGTCTGTTTCATTTAATAAATATGAAATTTTCAATTGGATGACGCTAACTGAAATCCCAGAATGGGCGAAGATTGAAGACACAATTCTATATCTTACTGAACATGGTGTGGAGATTTTGGGTGACAGATGCTATGAAGAATATACGTATCTGAAAACCTTTTTGGAGTCTGAACGGGCATCTGAAGAATGGAAGTCGAAGAAGTCTCTGGAAGAGAAATGGATGTACTTTTTGAACAAAACCGAAAATCCCGAAAGAAAGTGCCAAATGCTTAAACTATGCCAGTATTTATTTGCAATTCCAGCCCACAACGCTACAGTGGAAAGGGTGTTTTCTTTAATGACGGCTCAGTGGACTGATGAAAGGAATTCTCTGCTGCCGAAAACAGTGGAGTCAATATTACAGTGTCAGATAAACTATAATATGACATGCATTGAGTTCTACCATTATGTTAAAGGCAATATAGCCTTGCTAAAAAAAGTTAAGTCCTCGGAAAAATATAACATGCCGAGTACTTCTTCTGCTAATTCCTAAGTTATGTAATAAGAAAATAAATATTTGTCTTGCCTTGCCCTAAAATTTGTTTTTTTTTCTTACTCGCCATTTCAGCCAGCCAAAGCGTCCCGATGATACCTTACCAAAATATGGCAGCCCTACCCAGGAGGCGCTTGAATACGTCAAAACATTACAAACAATGATATAATAATAAATTATAAGTAAAACTAAATTATACTAATTACAATGATTTAAATAACCGGGGTTTAGATTAATTTTTATCAAACTGAGAATCATATTACAGTCAATGTAAGTACCAGCTCCGATGGGTATTGCATTATGAGAAGAGCTGGTAAGAAACTCATGTGCACCATATTTTAAAATGAAAAATCTTACATAAAATTCTCGTGTCACTATGTTAGTTACCTTACTCCTCCGAAACGGCTTTACTGATTTTAACCTAATTTTATATGCATATTCAGTAGGTCTGAGAATCGGCTACTATCTATTTTTCATACCCCTAAGTGATAAGGGTTGTTCACCCTTAACATTTTTATTAATTTTTGGACAAATTTTTTTGGTTTTTATTTTTCTATACTGTGGCAATAAAAATACATACTTACAACTCAAAATTTTTACCCGTTTATCACCAACCCCTATTTATTAATAGCTATTTTAGTAATTTCATCATTTTTCATCCCGCTCGATAACTGATTTTAGTAAATGTTTTTCACTCTATTTCGATTAAAATTGCCATGGCAAAGCTAATTTTTTTGTCAGCTAGTATAATATAAAAATATAGAAGAGCAATTCATTTCCAAAAAATATCTGGTCCGATTAAAAAAAATATGCGGCAAGCTATAGGCTTCATATAAGTCGCGGACAATAATTATTTAAATATAAGCCCTTTGAGTCGTCAGAAATTACTGTGTAAACAAAAATATCTAAATTCGATTACAACGGTCGTTGTCGTAGAATTTCGGTAGTAATTTTAGTCACTAACAAGTAGGTAAATGGTTGACATTGGTGCCACTTAGGGGCAAATTGAACGAATTATTTTGTGTCCAACAAGGGAGGTTAATAAGTGAAATTTTAGGCTGCCTGGCAACAGCTATGGTTTATCGAAACACGATGATTTAGTTCTCACGGAATTCTATCTATTTTAATGATTCTCTGAATAAGTGTTGGTGGTATTGGACATATATTTTGACATAATTAACAAAGTTGGTAGGTTTTTAATCATATGACATATAATGTAATGTCCACGCGCAAGATGAGGAATTGGCGGTGTTTGAAAAATATGGATTATGCGTCGCTTCAAGTCAAAAGATTTTGGTAGTTTTATTAAACAACTAGATACCTATGATATTTGTTAGTTCAAATATGTAAAAAACTTATTTTATGTTTGGTTCAGTATAGGTACATACTTGTTTAAATCAAAACTCTAGAAACAAAAACCTAGTTATATGAATAAAACGGGTACAAAGGTAGGTTCTTTCTCTGTTTATTAATATCTTCAATAACTGAGCTGAGCAACCTGTACGAAGAAAAATCTTACTCGATATTTTTTCCTAGATTTAGTTCTAGACGCAGATATCTACCTACTCGCTATTAGATTATTTATTACAAGCTTGTGACAGCGGACGGGATATTACGGTTCATCTCATGATGCCATATTTTTTACCTTTGCTACCTACTATTAATTTTGTACCTACCAGGGCCCAATTTAATAAGAACGACAAACCGACAATTTTGTCAAATTTGAATTAAGAATATAAATTTCACTGTTTGATGGCCAGCTCTACGATAGAATAACATTATCTTTGTGGCCAGCCTTCGTATACCTACATGTCAAAAAGTGACAACAATTTTGGTTTTAATACTGGTGGTAAATTTTAAACGTCAATTCTAAATTAATATCAGGTACAGTCGAGTTCATAAATATGTTGGCAGTTTGGCCCTTTTATTAAATAATATTTAAAACTATTATTAACACGACTGTACCTACGTATAAATAGGAAACATTAATTGCTTTTTTGTTCGACAACAAACAATTTTGTTTTTATATTCTACATTAATTCTGAGTAACTAATCGAGGTATATCTACCACGCGGGCGAAGCCGCGCGCGGATTATAGGTACCTTAAAGGCTTATTTATAAGATTATACATTTTTCCAGGTCATTGACATTTTATAAGAAAACAGGCTGACCGTGTGTTTAAATTCCACACCTCACCTCCTCGGTTTTCTGCCTTTACGTACATAGGTTATTTAATGTATGGACTAAACATAAAAAAATAAATACCTAAACAACCTACCTACCTATTCGTATCTATATATTACCTACCTGTTTCTCTACATATGAGTAATCGCCATATTCCTATTTATTATTTGCTTTAATTCTTAGTAAGGTAGCATCTATAGGTGTGGTGTGCTCTTATCACAAAAATTCCGTTATCAACCGCTTGTCACTACCAGTCATTTATTTATAGCATTAGTCATTCGACTTTCTGTAGAAACAGGAACTGTTCACGGTTATCAACATGCAATGTCTCAGAATATATCAAGTGCTCGATAAAATCAAAGTTACAACTTGGAACAACCTTACAAAATTAACATTTCATAACCTCAAATTTGTCTCTTCCGAAGTTCATAAAACCTGCTTGTGACGTCATTTAGCATTCTTATTTTAAAAATTCAGAAGACGTTCCAAGAAGCGAACAAAAGGCAATAGAACAAAGCAACACGACAAACGTAGGGCTGCGTGTGCACAGGTAAGAAAGCAGTTTTTACCTTTTGTGTACTGCGCCGACGCCACCGCTAGCGAATAGAGAAACAACGCGGCGAGGATGCCCGTCTCACTCCCGCGCACCAACATGTTTCTTGACTTGAGGTAATTCAACTTTTTCGTATCACTTTGAGCACGTCACTATAGTAAAAACTTGTCACAATCTTCGACTACGCTCTCACGAAGTCTTCTATCACACATAACACGCACACTATCACAGAATTCAAACGCACATCCATTTGAAAAATGTTCGTTTATCCGATAAGGTAGGTAACCGCTCAGACGTGGGACGATGCATGCAGGTAAAACGAGTAAGCCTATTAAGTTTCAATGACTTAAAACTACTTATTCGTAAGGTTCTACGTCAGCCGAGCACAACACGACACGTTCGGCACGGTAGTTTTGCACAATTTCGAATTTGGAAACTTCACATATTTTCGTAAAACAATTTCGAAGTTCGGAGCGACAGAGATGCGTACGCGGGACGCGACCACCCGGCGCATCGTTCGCGACTCAACTGGCGTGAAGTGAGTGAACAATCAACAAGTTGCGATCGCGCGCGAGGCGGGCCGTTGCGGCCGGAGCATGCGCGATCCGCGCCTATGTTCAGGTTTGATAGTGATAGCCGACAACGACAAGCACAAACAATGTTGACAGCAGGTCTCCCCGCTCCCCGTCGCCCTCGCGCCGCTCTTGCCGCGCCGCTGCGTCGCCGGCCGGCGAAACTTGCAAACTGGTTATTTTCGCGCAAAAACGAGAAGACAGGATCTCTCCCGAGCCGAGCCTGTTCCCAGTAATATAATCAATCCAGGTACAGAAATAAAATACCCGTACATAGTTTATAGCTAGGCGTTTTATTACAAACGTGCGATCTAATAACAGTTTACGAAGCAATTTTTATATTCGACGAGTCCGGCATCTGGTTCATCATCGCAGTTGCTCGTTGGCTGCGCTTGTTGACTATCTCGATGCTGTAACAATAGATAAATGTTGTGTTAACTTATTTGGAGTTAAGTAGGTGTTACGAAAACGTTACATTGCAATTTGCAATGCATCGATGCACTCGCTGAATATGCTGATAGCTGCTACGGTTGTCAAGAAATTTCTTGGTAAAGCTTTTGTGATACTTTCATAACTTTAAACTTTCGCATTGCATATTTTCTGATATTATTTGAACGGGAATTAACGCGATTATTTTTTACCTTTCGGTTCTTGCTGCGGCGCTGCTGAATCAGTCTGCTTGCGACCATGATAAAGTGCAACCGTCCAGCACCGAATGGTAAAAATTAATGACATTATTAACTCCAGTCTCTTCGGTCCTTGGTCGGCATAAAAGCATTTATTTTAATACAATAGATATAGTTATTTAATCTTCTTATATAAATATCAACTATTTGCTCTTATTAGTAGATAGTAGATTAGTGAAAGAGATCTACAATGCAGATGTGGCTAAAAGTACTGGAAGAAGTCGTCCACGGCAGACATATAAGTAATGATGGGATCAAGGTACGATTTTATATATTTATGTATGTTTATCTCATTATGTCATTCGATTCAATATGAAAACATTGCAAATTCTAAGCTAAGATGCTAGTACCGCCATCTATCGGACACAATGTAAAATAATATGAATAAAACCGTGGTATTTTTAAAAAAAAGGAATGAACCACTGAGACTGACGCGATTACTTAGTAAATTTAAATGGGTAGTATTTAAACGCAAATCATAAAATATCCTTTTTCTATGCAATTAAATACCGAATTCCCATCAAAATTACTGATTGCACAACAAAATATTCAACTCAAAATATCACTAAACACACTACAATTTATTTTCACAGCGCACAGCAATTTTTCCTAAAGCAAAAGCTTTTTAATCAATGCACAGCTAATAATCTTAATGCACATTATACATGTTAACTCTTTTTCTTTTAAATATAGCTTCTATTTTTATAATATTTACAGCAGTTTTTCTAAATCAAACAACATTTTATTAGTCACAGTCATCTTATTATTTATTAATTATCACATAATGAGATCAGCAAAAAAAATATAAAATTAGATACAAAATTGTAATTTATTGAATTATTAAAGCGGGTCTGGCTTTCGCGGGGCGTCCACGCTTCCTTTTTTGCCCAATAGGCACATTTTTAGCTTCTGCAGGTGGCGCCACGTACTGTCGTCTGTTACGATCTATGATAATAGGAAATTGGTAGGTAGTATAATATTATTTTATTTAGTGGGTGGATTCAAAAAGGGCTCGGAGTATCACACAGATTGATTCTAGCATGTTATGTTATGGTCGCAGTTCTAACCTAACCTACTACTTTACCCATAATTGACCTATGCCATAACTATAGCTTTTATTTTTATATTATTTACTCCAGTGACGAAAAAACGCGCGAAGTTTTTCAGTTAAGTTGTTCTGCTTTTAGAAATAATGCAATGTAAAAGGATTTTTTTGTTATAATAATCATTAAATTTGCCGAGCATGGCTTCTTGAAAATTAAGACAAATATGATGAACAGATTTTGTTGTACTTACTGGTTAATATGCGGCTGGGATAGTTATTTTGCTATGAAATATGGTAAATTTGATGTGCAGTCAGTATTTATGCTATGCATGTAGTATTTTTGTACAAAAATAAATTTAACTGTATTGCATTATGAGGAAAAAAGGAATGTCATATTGATGTGTAATTTCGAATTATCTGCAGTTTGAGTTTTGTTAAACATTTAGTTTATCTGTAGTGAAGTAAGTTATTTGATGTAAAAAAGAATATAAATGATGAGAATGTATTGATAGGCGATTATTTATTTGATATGCAATATAAAATATCCCAATTTAAATTAAATAATGTAATACTGGCCAACAGTGTTTATTTCTATTTTATTTACTATTACTAACACATTTCGTAGTATTGTGCTGAGGTGCGTACCTTTTCTGTACATTCATTTACGTGTTCTAAAATGTTGTTATAGGTAAAATCAGGTATCTTGACAGCTCCCCACCAACGGGTGTCCCGCGTTGTCGTCGCGGTGGGGCTTAGTACCCGTGGCGCCCCCGAGCCACGGCGAAGCCAAGTGGACCCCAGAGGGGGGCTGCTCTTCGGGCTTTGGGCGGTGAAGCCCTTGTGGAGCAGCCCATGTTGCAGGGCCCTTATGGGGGGGCTCTGCAACAGGAGGGCCTGCGGTGCTGGCGTGAGGTTAGTCGGCACTGCGGTCGAGGAGTTGCGGGGCCGCGGCGGGAGAGGACTGTCGGTGTGTCGTTGCCGCTTTCCCTACCTTCCGCGGTCCCGGCGGGGCCGCAGCCGTTAGTACTGCGGCGTGGTGGGCGGTGGGACGAACATCTGTCTCACCGCGGAGGGCCAGGCCGTCAGATACGAAAGTGTCTGACGGCTTTGCACGCGGCCCTCGGTGCCGGTCCCCCCACATTTTTGGGGGCCATGAGGGGCCTGCCTAGGCGGGCGAGAGCCGGGCTGCGGTGTCGGCGCAAGCTGGCACTGTGGCCCGATGGTTTACGGGGCCGCGGCGGGAGAGGACTGTTGGTGTTTCGTTGCCACTTTCCCTACCTTCCGCGGTCCCGGCGGGGCCGCAGCCGTTGAACTGCGGCGTGGTGGGCGGCGGGACCGACCACCTGTCTCGCCGCGAGAGGACCAGGCCGTCGGACATGGGGAATGTCCGATGGCTTTGCACGCGGTCCTCGCGCTGGTCGGTGGCTTGCGCCAGCCCCCTCTTTGGGGGCCATGAGGGGCCCGCTTCGGCGGGCATCGCCGGGAGGGTCGTGGACGTAAAGGCTGCGCCAGATTCCCATGACCCTCCCATCAAGGCGAGTGCGGGAGCACCGTGGGGTTTTAGTGGGTATTCCCGTGCCGTTTACCATCTTCAGGCACGGGCGAGTCCCACATAACCACTCTGCCCTTCCCCGGGGTGGGGTGGTATGCGTAAATGCATTTCCCCACGTAAAAAAAAAAAAAAAAAAAAAAAAAAAAAGGTATCTTGACAGCTTTGAAGTTAGCTGCAGATGGCTGCTAGCCCAATCGAGGTGCACCGTACTTGAGCGTGGCTAATACCGACACGTGACATTTCTTAATTAACTTTTAAACTTACGCGTTACATGATTAAGTAAAATCTAACGGGAATTAATGGGACATTTCATTGGCGGCTAACTTCAAATTGTCAAGATCCCTATTATTAGAACTTTACCTATAATTATATCATAACTAGATTCTAAAGCAAACGATTCCATTTATCATGCATGAGTATGACCTATGTATGACAGGCGTAATGGTATTTGCTATGACATTGTGTCTCAGACTAAAAAACCAATATGGACACGAAATTAATGCAAATATCTATGCAAAAATTGTCTACCTAAACACTCGGGGAAGCGAAGTGGTAGATTGTTCCGCGCTAGTGTCAAATTATAGGATTTAACAACTAGTTTTATATGAAGCCAAGAGAGGCTTTCGCCGCTGAGGCGACTACTACAAATGGGAATCATTTGAATACTCAATAAATATGTTTTTTTTGTTTGTATTGTTAAGTTTTATTAAATAAGTTATTTATTGTACTAAGAAAATAAAGGCATTCTTTTTTATTTCATTTTTATTTTTTTTATTTACATGAAGCGTATAGGGTTGCCAGATGTCCGGTATTTAAGCGTACAGTCCGTTATTTTTGAGGCCTGTCCGGTAAAAAATAAATGGTCATACCGGACAGAACAATGTCCGGTATTTTGAAGAAAGTCTGGTTTTAGGTGATTTTATTTTTTTCAGAAGAACCTACCTTTATTTTGTTAAGTAAGATGACTGACTGCATTATATTTTGCTACTAGTACTAATTAAGTTGATTCATGTGTTGTTAATTAATAAATAAAAACGTATTTTTTGCGACCTAGCATACACCCTTACTTACTAACCTACAGCTCCTTTTGGGGTTGTCCGGTATTTTTACGCGACTCACCTGGCAACCCTAGAAGCGTATGATCATTGGTCATTCACACATTTGGCAGCCGGTGACGACTGACAATGACGCCTCCGGTTGGCCTATTTCTCTGAGTAGTACACATGAGTTGTGTAGGACACATGAGTATTTATTTTAGGGACCATTAATTTTCTTGCATGTCTTCACAACATTAACAAAATATACGTTGTACGTTTCAATTAACAAAGCAATTCTATACTAAAGTATATTTTAGATAGATAATTATATTTTTTGATCGTATATAGAAGAGCTTTCTTTCCATTTTTTAAATAAAACAACCATCACGTCTATATTTCTCAAAAGAGTATGGCAGAGCACTTCATTACCTGTTATATTGTGGTCCCATGTTATAGGTGTTGGAACCTATCGTTACCTACCAGGCCTTATTCAAGACTACGTGCTGCTGAGAATTTTGTGACGAAAAATCCTAAGTAACTATGTATAAATAATAAATAAATAAATATTTCACGACGCACACACATCGCCATCTAGTCCCAAACTAAGCAGAGCTTGTACTATGGGTGCTAGAATGACTGATACTAATACATATTATATATACTTTTCTTTTGTAAATACATACTTTAAAGACTGGCTGCGACTCAGGCGCGACGTATTGCACTCTCTTGATAATGCCTAGACATATAGGCGAAACCGCGGTCGACTAAATAGACCAACATTACGTGAGTAACACCCGTTTTTCATAATTTTAATAATGTTACAAACTCACGTCAGTTTTAATAAAAATACATACTTATTATACATAGAAACATCCAGACTAAGACAAACCCTCATGTTCATGCACACAAAGATTTGTCTTAAGTGGGAATCGAACCCACGACCTCGGAGTCGCAGGCAGGTACACTACCCACTCCGCCATCCGGTCGTCATTTTACCTTTTACCCTACTCAGGAATAGAATCCGAGAGCTTCAAATCAAATGAAATCATTTATTTACTTGCATAAAATGTGGTAATTACAGGATGTCAATATTATATTTAGAACAGGACACATTTCGCATTCTAACAACAGCATGCAAAAATTTTATATTAAATTATTAGTTTAATACAAACATAAAAATAAATAAAATTGGAATTACACATACTATCAGAAATCTTACAAATTATTCAACATAATAAATGTACCATCTTAAAAAAATTAAAATATCATAATTTTTATAATAGTAATTAAGGCTTTGAAATAGCATAATTATTATTACTAGTTTACGATCAGCTATCGTTGCATACGCTAACCAGTAGATGACTAGACCAATGAGATATATTATTATTATTAACACTAGCTATTGCGCGTGCAATGTAGATGCCTATGTCCTTTCTCAAGTCTTGAACTATTTGCATCAAGATCGGTTTAGTAGTTTTGCTGTGGAAGTGTAACAGACAGACAAAGTTAATTTCTTAAATAGTACTCTTATTAGTAATAGACGACCGGATGGCGCCGTAGCTGTAGGTAGTGTACCTGCCTGCGACGCCGAGGTCGCGGATTCGATTCCCGCTTATGATAAATCTTTGTGTGCATGAACATGGGGGTTTGTCTTAGTCTGAGTGTTTCTATGTATATTAAGTATGATTGTATTTACAGAAGAAAAGTACATAATAATATGTATTAGTATCAGTTATTCTAGTGCCCATAATACAAGCTCTTAGTTTGGGACTAGATGGCGTTGTGTGTAAGTTGTGAAATATTTATTTATTTATTTTATTTTTTTATTCGTAAGGATAATTCTACTCACATCATAGCTCTCGAAATAAATCTTCCTATCTCCTCGATACCTCGCTCTGGTGGTGAACCCATTGCCGCAGACCCCATCATCAGCAGTGCATGGTGACCAACCCCCCCATTGACCTAGGTAGCAGTCCCTTGACTCGTCTAAATTAAGTTTTGATTCTCCTACAGAAGGTTCTTCGGGTTCACTGAAATAAAATAAATGAATAGAAAAACAATAGGGCTAAATAATGCAACGAATAAAAAAAAATGCCTAAATATGTATAACCTCTCTGGTTGTTTACGTTAAAAAGGTCAACGAAATCATATCGTGATTAATTAATTATGAATTTACACTGGTCGGGTTTTAGTACCAATTTTGCAACTAGATGGCGTTAGCGTCGAATTAGATCGCGATATGGTTTCGTTACCAACAGGGGTATATAGTATAGTACTGTATTTATGGTGTTTATTATACGAGATTAGTAAACTAAATTCTGTTATCTTATAACCTCCTCGCTGACCCTCGAACACTGGTTATATTTTATTTACACCACAATAAAACAGCTACTCTACCGACCGGTTTTCTTTTGAAGATCTACCTTGTTATGATTATGGCTGGTTATATATTATGTAAGGGTCAGAAGTCAGTCAGTCTGACAACTAGTTTAACTAAGATTATCATATCCTGTTATATTGGATTGGAAAGGTCTGATGGTAGTTGCTCTGCGTACAATACTGATAATCCGTGAATTGGACTATAAGTTGATCACAAAATGGATAAAAGTCAGAGAATATAATGGTGCTGTTTTTATAATTACGTATTCTCTTCAAAAATGACTTTTGATGAATAACAAAAATATATGAAACCTTACTCTTGTTCTTCACCCCCCTCTTGAGCGTTACCCATGGATCTGTCCATGACGTCTTCTTGAGTCTCTTCTGCTCCTTCTGTTAATTAAAAAAATATACACATTGACTTGAGAACCGCTCCGTTTTTCGTCGGTCGAAGAATGTAACTAGCATCTAAGAATATCTCTATAGATGCGTTGCTACATCTACAACTACAAATTCTTGTCTTGCCACTATCTGGCCCTAATCTTACCAGTAAACTGGATCTGTAATACAAGCATTACTACTTGACGGCTGGTTACAGATGTGGCTCCTACTCTCGAGCACTAGGAAGGAGGGCATACAAACCTTCAGAGCAATCAGTGGTCATCAGAGGATACACATCAAGTCTGTTGACAGTAAGCATCGCGAAAGGTTTCAAATCGTTCAGGTTCATTTGGTAGAACGGCGAGTCGCGGTTGAACGAACCCACTTCCACTCTCTCGATTGTGTCCACGGGGTTCGTCTTAGATTTTGTGGACTGTGAACAAAGAAAAAACTGGTTATACCACAGTTAGGGTTTGATAGTTTTGGTCCGTACTATAACCATAAATGTCAGGGGCCATGGCCTTAATTGCCACTCAGCTTAACTCAAAACATACAGATCTTGTAGACTGTGAATAAAGGAATAATTGAAAAAAAACTGGTTATACAACAGTTAGGGTTTGATAGTTTTGGTCCGTACTATAACCATAAATGTCAGGGCCATGGCCTTAATTGCCACTCAGCTTAACTCAAAATGCATACATACCCCATGGGTTTCTGAAAAAAACGTTGTTTTTAGATGAATAAATCCGTTTGCATAGTACACAACTTAGACACAAAAAAGCTGTGAAGCTATCTAATAAATGAATACGTTTTAAAAAAAAAAATGCTTTTTTTTCTGGTATCTCTGTTACTTTTTGTATTCATCTATTATCAAAATGGGTTACATTTTATAGGTTTTCAATTTTTCTGCTAAACTGCTCAGCAAAGAGTTAGTTATTATCATTAAAATGTTACTTATAGCTATGATTGAACATGAATCTACTTATTAATGTCGTAATATGGACTCCTATACAATTGATTAAACTACAAACAGTCCATATGTACATATTATACCTACAATGACCAATTACAATAAAATAGGAAATAAAACATGTCTGTACATTGAAAAAAAGGTTTACATATATCGTATGTATCACTCAATAGCACTTAATACCTACGTCTCTTAGTCAGTAAGCTATCCTTAACAAACAAACTAGTATTTTCTGTTTAGTAATTACAGACTACACACGGGAGGAACCGCAAGCGAAAGTTAAATGAATAAAATAAATAATGATTTGGATATCTTACATATTTTTAAATATCTCACAACTTACACACAACACCATCTAGTCCCAAACTAAGCAGAGCTTGTACTATAAGTACTAGAATAATTGACACTAATACATTATATACTTTTTTTTTGTAAATACATATTTATTATACACAATACACCCAGACTAAGACAAACCCCCATGTTCATGCACATAAAGATTTGTCTTAAGAGGGAATCGAACCTCAGGGTCGCAGGCAGGTACACTATCCACTCCGCCATCCGGTCGTCAAAACTATAGACCGGGAAAGTGAAGACAGTTTACAAAATACTCTATAATTTAAGTAAAAGTCTTTTCTGCGATGTTATTGATTCGGGCATAAATTACTCATGGCATGTCTAGACTTCAAACAGGGGTCGCCTGTCTCGGTATTAAGCTTAAACCATCTATAGCTGTACTTAGATACACGCACAGCTGTACTTAGTCATAACACAATATAAGAACTTGTGTTTGATAGTAGATAGATCTATATTTTCGTTTTTTTAAGCAATGTGGGAACCGCACCTTGTGGAATAACTCCTGTGTCGCAGTGTTGTTTACAAAGATACATTACACACGCACAGAGCACACCCAATGTCAGAACAAATCTACCCGGATCACACAAAGATTTGTCCCGTGTGGAGATCGAACTCACAATACCGGCGCAGTTAAAACTACCGATAAAACCACTTCGAAAACCGTGCACTCAAATTAGGCTGTAGTCAAACTAGTAACTAGTGTCAGTGTAGTAGTAAGCTTATTAAAATCGTTTTGTATAGTTTTATTAGAGTGAGTTGATATTCATTATCAACAATGTTTGTGAGGTTGTGAGGTTCGGATAAAAAAATGCAGTTACTCACGTTTATTTTTCAATTTAACTTCAATTCCAATTTAATTAAGTCCTTGTAAACGTAGAATTAAAACATTTTTTTTAATAATATGGAAGAATACTTTCAACACCGTCAAACAACCGACTAACGCCATCTATCGATAGAAAGTTAAACTAAAACTACTTCTACGGTATATGACTTAAACTTTTAGCCATAATAAAAGCAGTTCCAGTTGAATAAAATCGCTTATTAATTATGGATTGATAAAATCAACAATTTATTCCTAGATAAATCATAAATTTTAGCTTTATTGGCCATCATTTTGAACATATTTCTACTCATGAAGACCGATCATAATAATGTCGTAGTCTTCTTATGAGAATCTATCAAAACATTAAAACCCGTAACTAAAAAAACATATTCATGTTTTTATGTTTACATTTAAAAAAGATATTACCTACCTCATACGAAACTCCATCCATAGTCCCAGCATCCCACGGATACATAGGTATCTCCGCAGTCTGGAGCCATCCATCCGGGGTACACAGTTCAAACCTGGAGGTACCCAAGAACCAGTCCGGGGATGGCCTCATACCCACGACCAGGGAAAACAGGTGATGGTATCTGTCCACCCTGAAGAGGGAATGAGAAGGCTCGAACATCCAAGGATGATGGCGGCGTTTCCCTCTGATTAGAGTTCTGGTTCCCATTTTGACTGCCATCTGTAACATTCGATAATTTAAGTTTGGTGGTGCAGCCTTATCATTTAACTTTAATATAATTATAATTTCGTAGTGAATTTTCGAAATTTCATTTAGAATCGTCGAGTTTTACAAATTTGCAGAACTGTTTTCTGTGACGAAACTGTTACTTGTTTGAAATGAGATCATCTTATTAGGGTTCCGTACCCAAAAGATAAAACTAAACCCTATTACTGGGAATTCTCCTTCTTTCAGTCTTGTCTGTTTGTCTGTATCGCATGAACTGTTATTTTTGTACAGATTATGTAAGACTGTTACCACTATAATAACAAATACTAAAAACCAAATAAAATAAATATAATAAGGTGGGCTCCCACTCCCATTCAACAGACATTATACTTTTCTCGTATTTATAGATGATACGGAACCCTTCGTGCGCAAGTCCGACTCGCACTTGGCCGGTTTTTTCAATTATTTATTATGCATTTGATCTCATTTACATTAATTAATAATTCATTGAAACTTAATCCACTGAAAATATTTTAGTTTGATATTGATAGAATATCGGGATCGTTCATGCTCTTGCATTTAATATAATTATGTACTTAGTTATCATCTGTAAAAGGGTTTAAAAGATTACAACTTTCTGAATATATTTTTAATCAGTGAGGTGGCATGCGTTAATTTTATATCAACCTACACTTTGACATGACAAAGAAGCATTTATTATCGAAAAAAAAGAAGGAGACATTAAATAGTTGCTTCTGCCCGCGACTCCAATCGTGTGGTAGGTATGACGAAAAAAGTAGCCAATGTCTTCTTACTTTGGCATTTAAAATAATAATAGCAGCGTTTATAATACATGTCCCACTGCCGGGCTCGGGCCTCTTCTCATGATGAGAAGGGTTAGGCCATAGTCCACCACGCTGGCCAAGTGCGGATTGGTAGACTTCACACACCCTCGAGTACTTTTTAGACACTCTCAGGCATGCAGGTTTCCTCACGATGTTCTCCTTCACAGTTAGCGAGCGATAATTTATATGATAAATACACACATATCATCGAAAAGACGAATCTTAACGATTTATTAACAGAGGTGTGTGCCGTGGGCCCGAACCCGAGACCTTTGACTTTGCAGTCCTACGGCCTTGCACTCGGCTATCGCTTCTTTTTTAATGCTAAAAGCTAATGCTCAGCATTTATGCTTTTTAGTGCTAAAAAGCATTTAAAATATTATTATATTCAGATATTTAGGATACAATACAAAGTATAATTTACATGTGTTTTATGTATATTATTAGATGATTTTCCCACAATTGATTAACGGATTTTGATAAATGCTGATTTTTTTTATTTGGTAGCTCTATTCGAACCTCTCTACTTCACAGTGGTCCCAGAGCCCAAACGATTAAACCATTTACATCTGAGAATTCAACGCCTGCGTGCCATTCAATAGCAAATAATTCTAGTGCAAGCCGGAGTTAATCGTTAACGTGTTTCAGGCGTTTCAGCACGTTTGGGAAATGTAGTTTCAAAGCTAGAGTTAAACGGTACCTGGTAACTTGTAGACTATATTTTAAGGTAACCGTGTTCCCGTTTGGACTATTACAAATATATTTTATTCAGATTTCGTACTATGAAGTATTATTGCCTCGAAACACCAAACTACTATCAGTTTTGACAGATTACCAATTATTTTGTACAACACGTTTCAGTAGCAAATAAGGTCATATTATTTTATGTATTCTTGGCATTCTGTTTTCCCCATTTGGCTATTAATTTAATTCAACATTGAATTGTAATACATTCAAAACATATGACCTAACTTTAAAGATAAAATGGCAAGAATATGAATATGATTTTAAATGCAAAAATGTTTGGTTCTGACAGTATCAAAATGAACCTCAAATTAAACTTACTCTACTGTAAGTATAAAGTGTTTTTTCAGATCCATTAATTCAATTTAAAATATGTTGACTGTATGTAATTACGAATGATAAATACCATGTTAATACCTAAATAGTTCAAGACGATTAAGCCTTGCCATCTGAGAACATGTACCTACGAATTAATAATGTTCACTGTAACGTGTACCAGTCTAAGCAAATAATTCAAGTGCAAACTTGTGTTAAATGTTTTTGTGTTTCTGTACTAATTCTATGAATATTTAAGCTTATGTATGGATATTTATTTACGGCTGTCTCGCAAGATATTTGTCTTTGTATTCAAATTGAAAATTGTAATTTCATACGTTTCTAGAAAGGTTAAGACGTGTTCAGTCTACGACTTTACAAATCCACACTAAATAATTAATTAATATAAATACCGAGCACTAAGATGTATATTAAAATGTTAAATGTTAAATTTTTTTGAGATATTGAATGACTGTTTTCTTTCAATTAGGTACAATCTAACTGCTTACAATCTAACTTAACTTTAAAAAGTTAACTTTAAACTTAACTTAATAAAGTTTAGTTGTAGTTATATAAGGCTCTCATTATGTAACTTCAAAAAAATAAATAATAATAATTATGTAACTTAGGTTATGGTACTTACATCTTTAACAATAGCAGCTTCCATAACCGTGGTATTGCTTTCTTCAGCTAGAAGCTTTAACCCGTCAGTGGCAGCTGATCCTTGCTGCCATAAAGTGTAGTTGTAGTCATGGGAACATCCCACCATGTGGCTGTAGCCGTTCTCGTCAGGCTTGCTAGGGTAGAGGCGGGGGTGAGCCATGCGGGACCATTTGCCGTTAAAAATCACCTGAATGACAATGAAAAATATCTTTAGCTCTTCTTATGCCCTCTCCAGCTAAGCTTAATTCACTTGTGTTAGTAGGTAGTTCACGTCCGTAGTGTAATAGCCAGGATTCGAACCCACAACCTCTCGATCATAAGTCAGATGCCTTATCCATTGCGCCACGGCCGCTTAATTTCTTTTTTTCCAAGATGTAGGTATATACAGACCTGTAGAAGATTAATGTCCAAAGTTACCACTAACAATACGTAACTAATTTAAAACATGTAAAATTCATCTCACCTCGTATCTACCTTCACTACAAAGGTTACAAGTCTTGATCGGTTCATAAGGAGGACTGTCTACTGATTTCTTATTATTCTTGTGGAGTATAACGGTCAGCTCCGGACCCTCGTACCAGGCTTCGTTGTTTTCTGCTACTGTCGCTCTGATACGGATCTTTTGGCCAGGACTTTGTTTTGGAGACACCCAGTGGATCTGTTGAACAGAATGATTACTGCACCAATCAAGTAACAGTATTTTCTTTAAATCTTATAATACCCAACTGTATAATATGGCAGACGTGTTAAATCACTAACACTTTACCTGTTATATTGGGGTACCATGTAATCGGGCTTACCGCTATCTACTGAATACATTGCCAGTATCCGTGGTGCTACTAAGAATTTCCTAGAAAAATCCTAAATAGGTAACACATCTGTCTGCCCAAGGTCGATTCAGATACCTCTCAGTAAGCGGTCGAATATACTTCCGCTAGACTAACGAAACATCCTTAAACTTTGTTAAAAAATCTCATGTAAACATGTTCTATGGATATTACTTATACTTACGAGAGATGACATAATTACTACATACATAATTATTGTCATAATTATTTTTACTGGTGGCAGAGCTCTTGTGAATGAGCTCGAGGGCGGCAGCACTACCGTCTCACCTTTAACCTGCCGCCAAATAGTAGTGCGTCCGTTACTGTGTTCCAATATGGTGGTAAAATCAGGCCCTGAAATTACTGGCACATGAGGCATAATACCGTAGTACTCAGCAGCAGCGACGCATCTATAATCTGCTTTTGTGGATTGTTGATGTCCATGGGCTGTACTCCACTTACCATCAGGTGGACTACACGTTCGTTCGCTGTGGGAGTAGTATAAAAAAAAAAAACCTAGAGATATACGGGTAACTCACGTGTAACTTATTGATGATTGCAGTACGCCCGGTGCTCTCACAGCCCTGATGAAGATTTTCCTGGTTGATAATCGAACACCAGTCGGCAAGACCATAAGTTTCTCGTGAGTAATCCGTTTTTCTGTAGTAATGTTCTAAGGAGTGGAAAATAAAAACTTAAAGCTTACCTCAACACTGGTCTTATCAGAGTAGTCAGCACTTTCAACAGAACTGTAACACCTGTCACTGTGCTGCGACTTATGATCGGTATCCAAGGTCTTGAGGCTGCCCACTGGTACCAGCTTGGTGCCAAAGTCGTATATCTTGTTGTCCACCTCTGGGTCTTCGGCAGTTATCATGAACCACTTGAAGGGGCGGTTGAGGTTCGAGGTGGTTATAGTCACTAAGATAAAAAGATAATAATTATTCTTCATATGTTTTTGACTCAAGGGGGAACAATTGCTTGGTTGTTTTTCATACAAAAGTAATATGGGTTTCACAAATCAAATCTAGAACATAAAAAGCATGTTTATTGGCGCCCACTTTTTCAAAATTACAATTTTTATTTTTTAGTTTGTATGTAACTTAAATAATTATTACAACCATTTTGCAAAATAGCGACGAACAATCATTCATTTTAGATATGATTTAAAGTTTTTATCTATAAAACTTTACGTCAGGAAATTGACAATAGCAGCATGGAGTTGTAATTGTGCCCAGTGGATGGCGATAGGCTCACCTAATATCCCACGGGACCTAAATAGATAAAAACTTATTAATATTAAAGTTAAACCCATACTACGTTCATATGAAAACACGGCGCTCGGGAGTCTATTCGTAAGGACATTTTACATTAGGGTCTAAATCTCATGCAACAAAAAAAAAGCGTTTTAAATCATTGTTGTTGTACGCAATTTTGTCCGTGTTTACATTAAAATCTTTAGCATTTTCTACGACTATTACTTAGTAGTTATACGAAATATCTAAAATTAAATAATAACAATATTATAGTTACAGATAGCCAGCGCCATCTTTTATTACCGGCTTAAACCTGCAATTTCTTTTACAACAGGTTCTAAAGCGATTCAAAGAAAAAAGTTACTGTACTTTTATTCTTTATATAGTGACTTTATTTCAAGATGGTATATTTAATTTTGTGATATAGAACCCAATTATAAAATCTCACATCGCTATATAATATCCTGTTATAAAGGGTTAACATGTTTATATTAATAATGATATACTATCTATATTATTATGATATCAAATATTTTTTTTAAGTTTATTTCTATCACACATTGTTTTATTTCTTTTTTCATAGTTATTACGATCTCCTCTCGCGGGTCTGCTGCCTTTGTACTTGTTGTTGTTTATATTGTGTTTGTCCTTCTTACCATTCTTGTGTGTGTACATAAATTGTTAAATAAATAAATAAATAAGGACTGTTGTATTTAAACTATTATTGTGGTGAGAAAATAAAGGGATATATTATATTGCATATCAAATAAATAATCGCCTATCAATACATACTCATCATTTATATTCTTTTTTGCATCAAATAACTTACTTCACTACAGATAAACTAAATGTTTAACAAAACTCAAACTGCAGATAATTCGAAATTACACATCAATATGACATTCCTTTTTCCCTCATAATGCAATACAGTTAAATTTATTTTTGTACAAAAATACTACATGCATAGCATAAATACTGACTGCACATCAAATTTACCATATTTCATAGCAAAATAACTATCCCAGTCGCATATTAACCAGTAAGTACAACAAAATCTGTTCATCATATTTGTCTTAATTTTCAAGAAGCCATGCTCGGTAAATTTAATGATTATTATAACAAAAAAATCCTTTTACATTGCATTATTTCTAAAAGCAGAACAACTTAACTGAAAAACTTCGCGCGTTTTTTCGTCACTGGAGTAAATAATATAAAAATAAAAGCTATAGTTATGGCATAGGTCAATTATGGGTATAGTAGTAGGTTAGGTTAGGTTAGAACTGCGACCATAACATAGCGCGAGCCGAGCGAGCGAAGCGAGCGTGCCGCGGCAGCGGCCGGCGAGTGCTAGCTAATCTTTGTGATACTCCGACCCCTTTTTGAATCTACCCACTAAATAAAATAATATTATACTACCTACCAATTTCTTATTATCATAGATCGTAACAGACGACAGTACGTGGCGCCACCTGCATAAGCTAAAAATGTGCTTATTGGGCAAAAAAGGAAGCGTGGACGCCCCGCGAAAGCAAGACCCGCTTTAATAATTCAATAAATTACAATTTTGTATCTAATTTTATATTTTTTTTGCTGATCTCATTATGTGATAATTATCTAATAAATAATAAGATGACTGTGACTAATAAAATGTTGTTTGATCTAGAAAAACTGCTGTAAATATTATAAAAATAGAAGCTATATTTAAAAGAAAAAGAGTTAACATGTATAATGTGCATTAAGATTATTAGTTGTGCATTGATAAAAAAGCTTTTACTTTAGGAAAAATTGCTGAACGCTGTGAAAATAAATTGTAGTGTGTTTAGTGATATTTTGAGTTGAATATTTTGTTGTGCAATCAGTAATTTTGATGGGAATTCGGTATTTAATTGCATAGAAAAAGGATATTTTATGATTTGCGTTTAAATACTACCCGAAAATAAATATTTGTCTATTGACTATATACATTGAGAGTTGAGATATTTAATTTTGTATGAGACAATCGTTTATTCTGTTGTGATATATGGACTATTTAGTTTTATTTGACTACATTTATCAAGAGTTTAAAAGCAAAAAAAGTACTTACAAACATAAGTCTGATCCGGAGTATAGAACATTTTGCCTGCTGGTCCATCCGTGGTGCCTGCATGTTGTATATTTAAGTGGTATATGCCTGTCTCCTCACTGGGAGTCGATATGATGGTCATGGGGGGTGTTTGGTCGCATTTGCTTGGCTGACCCCGGGTATGAGAGAATGTTGATAAAAGGATTACTAGACATTTTACGTACCTGAAAATATGGTATTTTTGTAAACTTAATAGTTATTCGTGAACTTTCCGTCAGAAAATTCACAATAGCAGCACGGAGTTGGAATTGTGCCCGGTGGATGGCGATAGGCTCACCTAATATCCCACGGGACCTAAACATAACAGGTGAAATCTGGGTGTTGTACACCTCTGCAACACCCTTCTGGGTATTATAAGTGTAATTTTATTTGTAAATAAATCTGAGAGATCAGACACTATGTAGATGACAATTGGATCGTAAAGATAGAATCTTAACATTTTTTTGATAAACATTTTATTACAATGGCGGTCATAGTGTCATGTTTTGAAAGCCATCTTTACAAAATATTTATTTTGCATCGCAGTTAAATCACGAAATAGGAGCGACGTCATGTCGTTTTGAATATCGCCGCACATGCACACATGTAGGAAATAAAAACACAACGTGAATGCGTTTGAACACGTTTCAACACATGCAAAGTTTTTGGAACATTTTTCAACAAAACAGTGAGAATTAAATTAAGGTTAATAAACTTTGTTATACAGCTTATTACTCCTGTATATCCGTAGTGGCAAGTGTTGTAATCTATGCTGAAACACTTGAAGGTAAAACTTTTGTCAGTAGGCAATATTATTCTGCGAAATATCAAAACCAAAATCTGACTACCGATTAATTGTTTACAAAGTCTTATTAATTCCGCTTAATATGTTAGTCGAATGGAACTCCTCATCCTTTATTAGTTAAGTTTGTTGATTATCAAATTCTATCAATAATTTGGGTCATGCCAAGCCAAATTACATACGGGTACGTACATTTTGGGTGATCAAACGAATTCCTGGTATCCACAGATTAGTACATGTTATCCCTTTTAAATGAGTTTCGATTTTAAACCACGTTTTTAACCAAATAGTATGAAGAATTAAGAATTTCCGGATTTGGGAATGGTATAAATTGTTTTCAGTGAATCAGGAGTATCCGCGCCGGCAACTCGACGCGGTATACTCAAAATAAACCTAAGAAGCGTATGTTTTGGGAGTGTGCCAACTCTGTGGTGGAATACGGTATATTTCTTTTAGATGCGTTCAGTTTCAGAGTGGCCACAGCCGTCCTTTGTTTTGTTACCATTTATGCTGTAATTGCTGCCTGTCAGCTCCGACTTTATTGTTCTCTCTATTTTGCTGTATTTATTAAAGTAGCCTGATCTCACGATGTATTTTTTGCAAATTGGTATATCTTATTAACTTATTAACATAAATCTTTTTTAACTGGCAACACTATGCTATTACAACAAAGACTCAGACTTATGGTCCTCATTTAGATGTCCTATTAGACTATAATAACGTCTGTAATAATTTTTAATGTTAGTTCGCCGATTACTCGACGACGTCTGGACCGATTTGAGAAATTTACTTTTGCCTGAAAGAGTATATTTGTCATGCCGTCCCATGCTCACCACGTCACGATCTGATGATAGGATCCTAGAGAAAGCGAGGGCAACCCTCGAAATTTAAAGGTTTCTATATTGTTTTCCGTATATTAGCTAAAGTTACTCATCTAGCAGCTAGCAGTTTTATTTTTACTCAAATAAATATGATTCTTTCTTTCTTTAGCATTTCATGTTGCTGAGCTGATGCTGAAAGGCACAACTTCTCAACGGTTAGGAGTACGGGGAAATAATCATTTTAATATACCTTAAGGCCGTTTACTGTATTCTTTCACGTTATACACAGATGAGGCGAGACGTTGAATATAACTGATATATTTATTACTTTTTAGTGCATTTTTTTGTAATTCAAGTCAGTTTTTTTATAAAACCTATGTAGGCAATATCTACATATTGTCTTAGGTAAGCGCCGAACGCGATTTATACGAAACATTCGACGAACGAAAGGTATTTATTAGTATGAGTCGCGTCACATTCGTTGCTCACCTAGGACAATGTCAGAAGTCTGTATAGGTACGTTAACAAAATCTGTTTCGCATCTTTAAGATAACAATTACAGTAGTTAAAAATTACTTTAAATGTTTTAATTGATCGATATTTACCTACACAGTACTTAAATAGTATTTTACCTCAATTCACAAAAAAATAGCACCAACTTTTATAGAATGTTTATCTTCAACATACTGCTATGAGTTTTCTTGCAGGCGTAAAATTTTTAATCAATATTTAATCATGTTCACTCGAATTAAAGTGCTTCGAAAACTTTTTAGATCCATAAAACGTTTTATAGGTTTAGTAAACAGGATTAACTGGAACTTTTAATCGGATATCGTCACAAATTCCCGACACAATAATGTTTTAATCTTAAATGGTAGAAGGATATTTGATAGTGGTAGAGTTCTTAAAAATGTTAGCTTAATTAAAATGTAAGTTTATGTGTTTTGTGTCTGAATAATTATAGTTTTAACTGCAATAAATGATTATAAAATTTAGTTTAAATATTTAATCAGCTATATCTGTACATTCAAGATTTGAAAGAAAAATAA
Organism: Hypena proboscidalis; assembly: GCA_905147285.1. Lineage (NCBI taxonomy): Eukaryota > Metazoa > Arthropoda > Insecta > Lepidoptera > Erebidae > Hypena > Hypena proboscidalis. The sequence goes on from LR990147.1 coordinate 9,903,143, forward strand.
TACCAGTGGTCTTTACAACAGCAGAACATACATTTGTTTTTATTGTCTGTCTGTATGTTTGGTTTGTTGCTCGATGGTCGAGTGGTTAGCATATAGCCTTTCACTGTGAGGTCTCAGGTTCGATTTCCTGTTCGGACAAAGTGTTATTTGTGATCTTTTCGTAAGGAAATTCACAATAGCAGCACGGCAGCAATAGATGGAATTGTGCTCGGTGGATGGCGATTGGCTCACCCCTATCCTATGGGACCTAAACATAACAGGTGAAATGCGGGTGTTTTCTACACCTCTCCCACACAATTCTGGGTAATATTGGCGTGATGTTATGTTATGTATGCTGGATGTTTGTTCGGGCATCACACAAACAACTACGGTATGTATTTGGATGTAATTTCACCGCCACATTCAGGGCCATTGTGGCTAGGAGTACACATTCATCACGAATTCAGCACCAAAAAAAAAACATTAAGAGGCAATATTTTATCAGTGACTTCATTCTGATGACTGAGACCCGAAGAAAAATAATAATAGCAGCCCTGTATCTAATACATGTCCCACTGCTGGGCCCGGGCCTCTTCTCATGATGACGCTGGCCAAGTGCGGATTGGTAGACTTCACACACCCTCGAGCACTTTTTAGGCACTCTCAGGGATACAGGTTTCCTCACGATGTTTTCCTTCACCGTTAGCGAACGATAATTTATATTATATGATATGACACATATCTTCGAAAAGACGAATCTTAGCGATTTATTGACAGAGGTGTGTGCCGTGGGTTCGAACCCGAGACGTTTAACTTCGCAGTCCTAGGGTCTCACACTCGGCTATCGCTGCCATACATTACATACCTAATAATCCAGCTTTAGAATTGTTATAACATTTCTCTATAGTTTGATAATGAGGCAGATCTACAATTTCATGACTTTAAATGAAATTCTAATCCGACAGAAAGCTCATGGGACATTATATTCGAACAATATTAATATTAAACAATAAATGCGATGTGATCCCGATAATTAAACCACTTGGGATATGTGCATTATTCCAATGAGCGGCTCATTGGAATCAATAACAGCTGAATATTATTTAAAATGATAAATGTGTTAAAGTAAAAGTGAAAATTGTGTTTAAAATAGTTATTGTAATTATTACAAGATTTTTTAAGTCTGGTAACTTTAATTAAAAAAACAAAAATTATAGTGCCACCTATCATGAGGAAAACTCCCAGCATGCTTGACAAATTTTAGTATTACGTCAAATTGCAGCAATTACTAAACTAATCAAGATGAGGAACGAAAAGAATTGTTTTAGTGGTTCACGAACGAGGAGCTAATGAACAGTTTATAGTTATTGCAAGTATAGGTATGCCAGACTTTATGTCGCATAAACGCCAGACCAGCGATACGGAATTGCTAGTGATTCGGTTGTGAATGTGGTTAATAAAATAAGAAGACAAAAACATCTTTACCATTTGTTCATGAGTTGTAATATTCTAATAAATTATAAAATCGATTATTAAATTATTATTGCCACAATAACTTATGTTTAAACATATTAAAGAACCACGTAAATAGGCAAATAAAATCAATAGCAAATACAGTTCAAGTATAAATTGTGTTAACTTGTGTCTATCAAATAACCTTACGCATCTTAACATCATATATATTCGCTCCACATATGTACATAGTTTTTGCTATAAATCTATCTCACGCTTAACAATTTGAAGTTTTCGTCAAATTGCAGCAATTACTAAACTAATCAAGATGAGGAAGGAAATGAAAAGTTTTAGTGGTTCACAAACGAGGAGCTAATGAACAGTTTATAGTTATTGCAAGTATATGCCAGAGTTCATGTCGCATAAACGCCAGACCAGCGATACGGAATTGCTAGTGATTCGGTTGTGAATGTGGTTAATAAATAAGAAGAAAGAAAGTTAATTTAAGCATAATATGGCAGCGTAAAACGAACATAATGTAGCATTATGCATCTATTATCAGGAGGGTTTGGCGAGGTGTATTATTACCCATATTTCATTTTTGTTTTCATATTGAAAACAGTTCTAAACTCCGTCCTGCTACCGAGAATTTTCTAAAGAAATGAACCCAAATAATATTTCTTTTTTTTTAATCAAACCTGAGAACCGATCGACTAACGATCGATTCGTTCGACCAACGAGGCAGTCAACAAACACTCATATACCTACATCTAATCTAATATAAAAGATTTTTTTTTTTCGAGATTTACATATCCTCTCTCTTTTGTTTTCAGTCCTTCATAATCCCTGTTCTCCTTCGTACCTTCGTGATCGCTTTGACTTTCTTGCGGCTAGAGACAAACCTTGTCGCTCTTCATCTGCCCTTCTCCTCAGAACACCTCTTCATACCTCAAGCTGTTACGATGGCTCTTTTTCTATTCGTGCTGTTCGGCTGTGGAATTCTATTCCACACTCTATACGCGATAGTTCTTCGGTAGATGTCTTCAGGAAAAGAGTTAAAGAGCATTTTCTCTCTTAATAACAATTGTAGAAGTATGTATATACATATTATAATATGTAAGTATTGTATGTATGCATGTATTTTATATGTAGGTGTATTGATGTAGATAAATAATATATTAAGTAGTATATACCTATTTAAATTATTATAGTATGTAAGCATTCTTATAGCATTATTTTAATATTATTACTTTGTAGTTGTACACTCAACTTTACTCTTGCCTAGTCTTCTATTTCTTCTTTTCCTCTACGGCTCAAAGGTTTGCTGGTAGAAAATTCTATATTGAATTAAGCTCGCCTTTGTACCTAATATTTTAACTGTTTCTTTTCTATTATGTTATTGTAAATTCTGTGTGTGTACAATAAAGTATTTCAAAATCATTACGACTAAAACTCCCAGCACGCTTCACCAATTTTAGTATTACGTCAAATTGCTGCAATGTCTAAACTAATCAAGATGAGGAAGAAAATTAAAAGTTTGAATAGCTCATGAATGAGGGGCTAGTAAACGGTTTATAGTTATTGCAAGTATTATGCCAGACCTGATGTCGTATTAACACGCTCGACCAGCGATACGGAATAGCAAGTAATTCGGTTCTGAATGTACTTAATAAAACAGGCAGAAGAAATTATTAAGTATTTATTTATTAACAAGTTCTTTGTAGACACCGTGCTCTGAAAAATACTTGCCCATTAAAATACCATTGAATATCCATTGAAAAGATGGTGCACATGAGTTTCTCACCAGCACACTTCTCATGATGCAATACCCATCGGAGCTGGTACTTGGATTAATTTTAATTCAAATCTCTAAGTTGAATTAAAGTCAATCTAAGCTCCGGTGTCAAATCATTTTATTACAATAACTATTATAATTTAGTTAGCTAAGTTTTATTTTAATTTTCATTTTTTGTATTTTGATGTTTGTTTTGACGTGTTCAAGCGCCCCTTGGGGCCCATGGATATAAATAATTTGATTTGATTTGAATACTAGCTTATTCTTGATTAACAAACAACAGTATATTTTTCAGTTCCCTGCTGCCGAATGTATAAGAGCCCTTGCACATCATATAAAACTAGTTGTCAAATCGTAGATGCGCGAAACAATCTACGTCCTCGCTACTCCGCGAATTTTGGCAGACTTATTTGCATACTTGTAGATATTTGCTTTTAATTCCTCTCCATATTGTTTAAGTGCTCTTGTGGTTATCAAACAAAGATTAGACGATCACAATTGTCCACATGATTAAATAGCAACAGCAATCTTTGACCATTTAACGATTGTACGTGTTTAATCTAGCTATCGAGCGTAACTTCATAAGATTTTATGTATTACGTCTAGACGACTTGACTTTTCGTCTAGATAAAATAGAATCGTTTCTATTCAGGACTGCCTTGTTAGTCTAGTGGCTAGCGCGTATGCGCCTCGCACCGTGAGGTCTTGGGTTCGATACCCGGATCAGGCAAAGGTGTTAGGAGGTGGTATCTGGGATTTTCCGTCAACAAATTTTCAATAGCACCACGGAGTTGAAATTGTGCTCGGTGGATGGCGATAAACATAATGGTAGTCGAGGCATGTCTGTCTGTATGTTTGTAGGCGTATCACGCAAAAATTACTGCATAAAATTGGATGTGCTTTTTACAGTTGTGTAGCTGGAGGTGTAAATTAAATACTGGTATATGTTTTATCTTTGTATTTTACCCATAAGGTAGTAAATTAAGGAGTGTAACTTTATATGGGTGGTTTGTTGAATTTAAAGGAAAATGCTTGAAATTCTGAACTTGAATAAAATAAATTCTTCGGAAATTCCACATTTCAAGAGGATAAATTCGAGGTCTTAATTATGTAAGAAATAGTAAGAAATATTGAAATCCACACGGACGAAGTCGCGGGTATCAGCTAGTTGTTTATAACACGGTTAAACTGATATTAACTGATGTTAATTGCAAATCGAATGCTATTTATCACATTACTAACAGGCATTAGACACATTGTGTATGACAACTAACTCGTTAGTGCCCGATTAGTTTAATTTCTCTAAATAGTTAAACGGTTTACGATAAACCACTGCCAATACTGCTAATTAAAGTTGTATAAATGAGGGTTAATTGTATAATGGTGGGAGATAAAAAGCCACTGTATTGTATTTTATTTTATTTTATTTTATTGGAAGACCAACAGCAGGTTATATCATTTTATGATACTTAATAATATGTTACATATAGCTAATTACAGGTCTTCGCTGATAAACAATTGAATACAATAATAAATATGTGTGACTATAAACTTATACATGAATAAAATTACATTCTTAATGTTTTAAAATTGATACAACATTAGAAAATTTTGAGAAAAAATCCAGACTGAGCACCCGTCTCACTGATTCAACTTTAGACACAAAGATATCAAAATCTAACTTTTTTGCCTGTGTGTTTAAACAGCTACTCGCTCTCCACAGAAACGCATTCTGGCGATAGTTTGTAGATGCCAATGGTATTTAGGTAATCACGGCGAATTAACATCGAATTTCCACACGATCAAAGGATGGTTTTCCAAATATAAGTTATACAGCAAAGCCTTACACCAAAAAATGATAGCGAGCGGGTGGACTGTATGACGGGCGAATTATGAAATGAGGCAATGGTAGTTTTGTATAGTATTTTTATATTTACAATTAAATAAATACAGAAACAAACCAAAAACGAACCGTAGTGACACAGCACCAATTGTCAAGAAATGTCAGTTTTTGAACTTAAGAATAAACTAAACTATTAACAAACAAGGTTTAATAACAAATAATAATAAGACCTATTTACAAGTCAGTCGCCAACATTCTTGATCGTTTCCAGGACAGCTTACACCTTAATGCTCACAACATAACACGAATACGTGAGATCTTGAAAACGCGCGCAACGGCGACGGATCTCAACCGGAATCTGATTTGACGTTTTGATGACATTTGTCAAAAGACAAATGGTTTCGAGTAGAGATGGGACACGCGCATCGATATATCGGTATGTGTCTTTAGTCTATGACCTAACACCGCCCATTGGGCAAGTAATTGTTCTCTACATATAAAATATATAGATACCCTAATTCCAAAATACACCCAATAAATCGTGTGAGGACAATAGGCGACGTTAGGTTTGTTGATAACGATACAGCCACGACGAGAGTTTTGAAAGGTAATTCTCGTGCCATCTCTGTCTTTGTAATCGCGATAAACAAAGCAAGGATAAGAAATGCCTTGCGAAACTTGCAGTGTATAAATGGGCGTTTAGTCATTCGCCAGGTCTTTAACCATCACCTCCATCCCAATTTTCATTCAGAGCGTACAAGCCAGATAGGCAAAGTAACTTTCATGTTTTCATGTTTTAATATTATAAGAACTCTACACAGATATAATTTAAATATTAAGCGGTCATCAACACATTCTTATAAAACAAAACTGCTCGCTACTAAAATTATATTACAAGCGAATACCTGCATAACTTCAGCAAGCAAAACTGAGTAAATAAAACTCAAGATCTTTTCATATACGAGAATATTCTGCTTGAAGAATCCTAGTCGGTATCCGTTTAACAATTTCACTCCAAGTGATTTACTTTGCATATTCCTTTAAAAAGCTGCAGTAAATGTTCAGATTACGCCATAAACAATTGCCGAGCACAAAGCATTTTACTGGCATTTTCTCGAAGCAAAAACCACGACACTGTGAAGGAATTAAATTGTTACCACCTGTGTGTGATATCAGAAACACATAAAGGCTTGATAGTTCTCTATTTTTATTGGAGGAGTATGTCCCACTGTCAGCGGGTTTGGGAAGCGGGATAATGCCTTAATTTTGTATTGTTTTAGATTTTAAATTATATCAAACTATGTTTGTTCACACTCCGCTCTGAATAACTCATTAATTGGTGAAGCGGATGATATGATAACCATTCAATACTTATAGTGCTGAAAGAAACCTAAAGGAATATATTGGACTATCCGCGAGTGATATTCTGGTCCGGCTAGCTTATGCTCAAATTACGCTCAAACAAGTCGCTTATGGACACTTGCAATACCAGGAGCATCAGTCGTGCGTTGCCGACCCTTTAAAAACTAATATGCACTCTCTTTGAAGAACTCCATGCTGTAAATCTCTTGTAAAAACCTTTCTAGGGAACTCATTCCTAAACTTAATCGTGCGTGAGAGGAAATTCCTCTGCAACCGTTTTTATTCGCTGTATATGAGACCAACGCCTGACCCGGGGAATCGCACCTAACGGTTCAATTAAGAAGAGAATTGATGGCCCGATGTTTGTTCCGTATTTTATTTTAACTGTCCAAGTTTACGCGTCATTTGAGATGATTGGATTTTTATACTTGTTTTATGTTGATATTAGATTTTTTACAATTGAATTCGATCGTTTTGTTTTGGTGGTGGTTTGGAATACCACCGAATCAAAACACAGTACTGCAAGTAATAATTTGGTGTCAGGATACTAGTGAGATTAACTAGCTTTTGCCCAAGACTTCGTCCGCGTGGAATTCGTTGTATAAGTTAGCAGCTGTTTTCGCGATTTGACCCACGTTAAACCTGACTGCTCCGCTCAGGTCCCATGGAATAGGGGATGAGCTTATCGCCATCAACCGGTATACGCACTATATAACACTTTGCCCGATCCGGGATTCAAACCCGATACCTTGCAGTGAGAGGCACAAACGCTAACCATTAGGCCGTTGAGGCAGTTAGGAGTTCAGGGATAATTCTTTTAATAAAGGCACCTTAAGGCCGTTTACTGTTTTCTTTCTATATAACTTATACACAGATGAGACGAGACGTTGAACTTAAATATTTTTTTAGTGCATTTTTTGGTATTGAAATCGGTATTTTTTTTTAAATTATATATGATTTTCTTGTCAATATCTTCAATGAACAGACATGGGAAATTTATAATTTTATTTTAAGTAAATGTAAAAAATGTATAGATAAGATAAGATAAAAGATATACAGACGATGTGGATTTGGACGTGTGGATGATGAATGCATTAATAAATTAAATGTAACATTAGTAAATTATACTAAACACCGATCAAGTGTTTAGTATAATATACTTATTTCACATTTAACAGGCGGTAGTTTACCTGTCAGTTTAATGAGAGCTTAACAACATAATTCCTGATCACAAAATACTCGTGTTTATTCGACGCTGGATAAATTCATTAATTATTTACATACCCGTGTATTTATATAGGTAAAATACATGTTAATAGTAATTAACCCTCTGTTCAAAGTAAGCACATAATAATAACACACAGGATAGATGCAACACAGGTATTTATTAAATAAGGTTTTAAACTATAATATAAGGGAGAAAACTAAATATATGCCTAACTATATATACAAAAAAAAAAAGATAAAACAAACTTATTAAGAAGAAGATTAAATAAAAAGTTCAGGTGTCAAAAATTTGAAATCATTATATGTAACTGCCTCGATGGTACAGTGGTTAGTGGTGTCTGTCTGTTTTTAAAGTCAAAATAACAATATTTTTTTAAGCTGGTATAGTTATTTGCACGGTATCTATTAGTGATAAGTAAATATAAATAAATAAATATCTCACAACTTACACACAACGCCATCTAGTCCCAAACTAAGCAGTGCTTGTACTATGGGTACTAGAATAACTGATACTACTACATTTATACTTATCTTTTGTAAATATATACTTATAATACATAGAAACACCCAGACTAAGACAAACCCCCATGTTCATGCACACAAAGATTTGTCTTAAGCGGGAATCGAACCCGCGACTTCGGCGTCGCAGGCAGGTGCACTACCCACTCCGCCATGCGGTCGTCTAAGTAAGTTGTAAGTAAGTAGTAAGTTGTGGACAAAAGCTAGTTTGAAAACTCAAAGGAATCAAACCAAAAACCTCGCAGTTAGAGAGGCCGTATTCGCTAACTTATGGGTATGGACTACACGTTCGTTCGCTGTAGGCGTAGAAAAAAAAAAAAAAAAAACCACTAGACCATCGAGATAGTAATTTTATCTGAGGTAAAAAAACTTCATAATTCAGTAAGAAGTAGTTGGTATGGAAGCCATTGTGTTGAAAGTGCATTCGCCGGTCAGTTTGAGATGTGCCGCACGTTTTAGATGGAAATACTTCTCTTAGGGACCAAGAGAGAAAAGCATAATGCAGAGATAATATCTGCCATACAGGGTGGTAATGATGAGTGTTGCCATGCTATTATTACTCAAGGATCAAATACATTCAATAACTTTAAACTGATGCAGAAAACAGATACAATGATATAATAAAAAGATGCTTGATGGCACGCGGTGGTATTTTAAGTGGATGTAGGCCCTACATAACCTCACCGTACCCCTTAGCGGTCAGGTATTCTCCACCTAAGGAAAAAAAATCTTATAAAACCCCAAAATAAAAAAACATGATATTAAAATTCAGTAGGCAGTCCTACCGTGTATCGCGTGATTTACTTTTGTTATTAACCGACTTCAAAAAAAGATAAGTTTCTCAATTTATCAGTATTTTTTTTAAATTTTTATGTTTGTTTCCTCATTACTTTCGACTGAGCGAAGCGATTTGAATGATTCTTTTTTTATTTGAAAGCTGGTGCTTTCCGTGTTGTCCCAATTCAATTATATCCAGTTCTGACAATGGTACCCATAAGAAAACCAATATAAGTGTAAAATTATTGTAATTGAAGTCAGTTTTTTTTTTGGTAAATTATTTTAAGTAAAGGGCTTGAGTCAGAGTACTGGTTGATATTTATACTGTATTAAGGATGAGACGGTGGTGCTTGCCCCCCAAAGCCCGTTCACAAGAGCTCTCCAACATCAAGATTACACCAACACGCACAACCTCAGCGCAGTTCCTCATTTTGTAATGAATTAGAAAGCCTAAGAGCGAGCCCATTATGATCCACTTACACAGATGAGGTATCTGTGCGGCTACTGACAATTTCCTAATGGATAACAGGATTGCGTTCTTGCCCATGGACTTGTGGGCCAGACTTTGTGATCATCTCCCAAAACAACAAGCCACTAGACTAGAGTAGACTAACGAAGCCATTTCTAATACTTTGATTGAATGTATCAAGTACTTGACCGAGTGCATTTCTAATGCATATTAAGATATACCTACTAGTATTTTGACTTAGCACAAGCACGATTGCGACAAGTTTAGTGGTGATATCAGGACCCGTCGTCCATAAGGCGAGAGTAGGCGCACGGTGGTGTTTTATTGGGTTAGGGCCCCCATAACCGCACCATCTCTGTCACCGTGCGGTATGCGGTCAGGAACATTTCACCACCTATAAAAGAAAAAAAAAGGCATATGAAGCATAATTTCGACGCTTATGACAATAGGAGTCAACAGGCAAAAAGCATGCATTTATCTAGAGAGAACTTTAAGTTTTAAATGACATTATTCCCACTGCGCGAGCAGAACTGCGTGCTCCAGATAAAATTCGCGCCAAAGTTTAAACCGGGCCGGCCCGGGCAAATGCCTGAAATGTAAAAGCTGTCAAAACTTTTGACAGCTTGTACCCCGCCCGGGAATAATTTTTTAAATTTTATAGTTCAATTGATACAAAAGTATATCCGTAAATATTGATCGTGTTATTAGCTTATTGCAAAAAAACATTTTTTTTTAATGTTAGATAATATTGCAAAATTTTTCACTCAATCAATATGGAGAGGAAATGATATCAAAAATCTATTCAAATAACTCTGCCAACAATGATTCGTTCTTTTAGTTTAATTGTTTAAGTTAGTTCTAAACGCATAAATAATTATATTAAACAAAAACAAGTTTCTACAAATCACAAGCAATTTTCATCAATTTCCTACAAACCTTTTAATATTATCAAAGACAGGAAACGTCCTAACACGAATGCGACATTTCTTTGAGTTTGTTTATTAGTAGAAATAACAGATAATTTATCGCAAATAACCGGAAATGATGAACTCGAGCGCGTACACGATTCTTGTCATTTGAAACAAGAGCTATTACTTACTGTGGCTACATTCACACCGAAGCGCTGTATACGAATATTGTTTGCAAATGATTACAAAAACAGCAAGTAACATACATAACATATCATCAAATCCAATGCAATAAACTACCGCAAGTATCCATTTTATTATGTCCATCCTAAGGTTGCCTGGAAGAGATCGCGTCAAGCGCCCTTGGTATTTTAAAGTTGTAAGTACAATTTTTTTGTATGTTTGTTACAAATATGATGTGCAAGCTTTCCATATCTCTATCTTTCTATAACATTACGCTAGTTCATCACAAGCAGCAGTCATTAAAACAACAGAAATTTCAATTATACTCTCTAAATTAATATTTGGCAGATAAAAATATAATAGTCAGTAATTCATAATTTAATTTTTTTAATTATGCGTGTTAATTTAATAAAATGCAATGGTAAAATGTATGAAACATAAGCATTATTGTCAACACTTTATTGTACTACATTTTGACAAATTAATAATTATCTTATCTAGGTACTTATGTAATTGGTCAACGTCAACACTTCACGCGACTGTCATTAATTACCTTTGGTCATTACGAAATAAGTTGCATGAAACTAATACATGCATTATAAAATTTGATCTTTACATGTTATTCAAATTCAAATTCAAATAATTTATTTTCATAGGCCCCAGGAGGCGCTTGAACACGTCAAAATATTACAATCCAATTAAATTAAAACTAAATTATACTAATTACAATGTTATCGAAGCTGTAATTTATTGTGCGACAGTAGGTGACTTGTATTTTCATTAACAATTTTACTTGAGCTTTGCATTAATTTCAAGCAACTAGTTTCGTAATATGACATATTCAAAACTAGAGTACGTCATCTTCGCCAAGGTCAAGCAGAGTCATTAAAAGCTTAACATCTCCAGTGTAAATATTATAATAATATGATTTTAATGTATGGTAATATTTGGTACCATATTTATGTATTCGAATTGTTGAAATAATATTATTCTATGTATGTGTTCACATTTTCAGCACATTAGTTTAATTTATTAATGCTTGTTTTCTCTGCATCACCTTATCAACCATATTTTTTAGGTGCAAGAAGTTGTAAAATAAAAATAATATGATATAAAAAAAGAAAAAAAAAGAAAACTTCAAACGGCGCAAGTATAATAATCTCGTCAGTGGTTATTTGAGCCGTTTGGGGTTAAAACTTCAGGAGCATGCTTTATTAGAAGATATTGCAAAGTGCCTAATCGACGCTTCTCGCGACCAGTGGGCAGGTTTTTACTTCGCCCAGCGAATAAGCATTGCCATTCAACGTGGCAATGCTGCCAGCCTTCTGGCCACGGTATCTGCTGTTGACAGCGGTGCGGAGGATTTTTTTGACGCATAATGTAATTATTTTATTTTATTTATTAATTGTATGTTATATAGTGTTATTTTGGTAAGAAGTTCAATTCCTTGTTATTTTTTAAAATGCTAATAAAATAAAGGGTATCTAACATTTTATATGTAATTAGGCATAACATTAAGTGTTTCACTTCGGTGTAAAAGTGGCCCTCACAGTTTTCCCGCGCTCGCTTTTCCTTAATGAGATATTTCCGTAGTATTTCCTGTAGTCTGTACTAACGATGTGCGATCTCCCTTTGGTAGACACTTCACAATACAACGACTATTATGTAATTATGTAGCTTTATTAATGGACTTTACTGGAGACAATTCTCCAGTATGTATAATCCATGTATGTATTTTATTATGGTGATATTTTTAAAGATAATTTTGTGTTTTTTTGTTTATTACAACGTATGTAGCGTCGGACGTGTAGTCCACCTTGTGGTAAGTGGTAACTACAGGTAATTGACATCAACAATCCGCCAAAGACAGATTGTATATGAATGGCTTCATCTGAGGGCTAAGGTGTTATGCGGTAGTGATGTAACGAATATGCGAATTCGTATTCGTGAATATTCGCCAAATCTTGATATTCGCATTTGTGTTCGTAATCCCGGATAGCCGAATATTAACATCCGATATATTTATTATTTATATTAAAATAAGATGAAATAACTCAAAGGTAAATAAATTAAAAACAAAACCAAAAATTTCTGCATTGAAAACTTTATACGTCTTATTTTCCCCAATGACTTCTTATCTCATTTTAATTTACTATATAACAATTAATTAGACACAATCATCATCATTTTATTATTGAATCAGTGACGGACTAATCCTCACATAGCGAATTTATAAATTAATTGGCGCCAAATCTTTTGAATATTCGTATTCGTATTCACGAATGCCTATAAATTGATATTCGTTACATCACTATTATGCCTTATGTGCCAGTAATTAAAGGTCCACTTAGCCGAAACACAGTAATGCAAGCTACTTTTTAGTGGCAGGTTAAAGGTGAGTGAAGTTTATTTACTTTTGGGGAAATATAGAACAGCGACAATAACAGTCTTTATATAACCGCACATCCAATACAGTTCATTCGAAGATTTTAGCTTTGTTTCAGGAATTATCTCGTACATTATCGGACGAGTCAGCTTAAAATCAGTGCTGGAAATTATCACCGAGGCTTTGGTTCTGCAGATTCAGAAATTCAATTTTAGTTTGTGCCTCGAGGCCTGAAATAATCGAACCTGAATGTAGCAAATAATGCCGTAACCCAAATGATACATTGATTTAGATTGTTTTAAGTTTTTATTGTTCTTATGTAACATTGCCAACTTGTAACGTAGTAATAAATTATTCACTTAAAATAATTGAAATCAACTTTTCGGATTATTTTCGAAAATAAGTTTATTCTTTAAAAGTTGAAAACACAATGGTAGCCCGTAGCGCTACGAACGTCTACTCAACAACCGCTACGAGCGCCTACGAAGTGTAAATAAAGTCAAAGCAAGAATTCGCTGGCAGCCATCACAGATTCAATGAGCAACAAAGGAATAGTTGAAATAGCTTCATTGTTGCTTCAACTCTCAGATTGTGTCAATACAAATCCACAATGGCGGATGTTTAATTGTTAATGTTTAATACCTTTGTGCTGCCGACAACTTAATCATTTAATGGCTATGGTTTTCTCGGCGATTGTAAAGCTGCTTTGTTTGTTTTGGTTATTAGCTTTTGCCATCGAGGTAGTATGTTTCATAGAATAATTATTTGTGAATTGAAATATATCATGTGGCTGTTTGTCTGTATATATTTAGTTTCGAGTATTACTTCGTTACTAACCTACTTCTCCAAAGCGAATTGGCTTAATCCATTCACCACGATGGCAAGTCAAAATAAAATTTGACTCAGCCATCGACACGACGAAGAAGAAGAAGAAGACTAACCTACTTTTTAGGGTTCGATGCCCGAGTCGAGTAGTAGTTTTTTAAGTAAGAAATTTCACAGTAGCAGCACAAAGCTTAGAATTGAGCTGGAAAGATGGCGATAGGCCACATGCGACTTAATCATAACAGGTGAAATATGGATGTTCTACTCCTCTGTACACCTTTCTAGTTAATATAGGCATGATGTTATGATGTTCTTTTACTCAACTTCTTAAACTTACCTTATGACGTAACATAAATATGGAGTATAGTATCCATCCAAGTTAAAGTAATATATTTTTAGCCTAAAATAACATTTCATCCTGCGGTAACGTTGTATAGAACATTTTCCATGAATAGTACGTCGTAACATTTACCAACAAAAGGCTTATATATGCTTAAAATACAATCTCTAAATTACTGTTTGAGAAATACACAAATCAAATATATTATTTCAGAAAAACTTCTTTTATCAAATCAACGAATTATACTGTATACTGGGACGTTATTATTGGTCTAGTGGTTTATTTATTAATTAATTTATTTATTATACACTTTATTGTACACCTTGAGTTTACACTTTGAACTTATATCTAGTGATTACAGTACAATGGGCGGCCTTATCACTGATAGTGATTTCTGCCAGGCAACCTTAGGATGGAAATAGATTTAGTAGAGCCTGGCATAGATGTTGCGTACAAAAAAGAAATATATATATACAAGATAAAGAATATATATAATATGTATATACATAAATAAATACATGAATACATGAAGTTGTAATAAGATATATAAATGTATATTAACTAAATACATACTGTATAATAATATACTTAACATATTACATAACATTAATATTACATAACACAAATGAATATTGTGACATATATAGCAATTTAAATAATTTTGAATAGTAGACCCTAAATAGAGAGGAATTAAGGAAATTAATTAAAAGAGGAATTAAAAACGACTAAGGTAAAGATAGAAAGTGCTCCTTGACCATTGGTTTAGTGTTTGTCAAGTGACTTAATAATGTTCTTATTTGGTTCTATTGGCAGGTCAGGCGAAAAAATTGCACGGAGTCTAAATTTGTGCCAAGGTGAAACAATTGTGTTCTGTCTGTCTGGATGTGTTAACACGTTCGCTGCGGCACTGATTTATCTGTACTTTCCATTATTGCGTTACGAAGCGTTTGAAACCTTGTCCTAAACCAGAGGTTGCGGCGGCACGAGGCTTATTAAACCCCACCGCGCGTAGGACCAAAATCCTTTTTTTGGCGCCAAAAAAGTCAAATTTTACGATTTTTGTCGCGATTATTATTAACAATGAGTTGATTAACCTAAATCTGCCACCGCCTCTCGCAGTCAATAGCACATCTCAGATATATAGCTCTATATCTTTCCTAGACTGAAGAATCGCCTCCCGCACGACAGAGAAGTTTAAGTTTTTCCTTAACGCTATAAAGGCGAGACACAGACGAGGTGTTTTAAGCCCTGTTTCGCACGCAACGTGTTAATATTATGCGTTAATGTTTGTCACTCCAGTCACACCAGTGATTCAATACATGATTCTGATCATGACTATTTTCATCATATATATACATATCTTCGAAAATACTAATCTTAACGATTTATTGATAATGGTGTGTGCTGCGCGTTCGAACTCGAGACCTTCTACTTAGCAGTCCTACGGTCTCCCACTTGGCTATCGCTGCTTGCCATGAGAGGAGACACGTGCCTAGCGGTGGTATATATATACAGGGCTACTATTATAATGCTAGGGTGCGACCAAGCGTCTTTACAAGTTGTCCGTTCTCGGATCATAATAGTAGTTAGTGCGTAAGTTCCCTTTTATCACACTAGAGGTCGCCCCGGGCAATGTAATTGACTGCCTACCCTTTGGACGGCTTACGTCTTAAAGTTGGACTATTTGTCATGAGACGCCCGAAGCTAACGCACTTAAAGTTAGGCCACTATTAGGTTATATACTCTATATATTACTATATAGGGTGTCGCACAAACATGCCACAATATTTAAATACTGTAGATCGAAGATTTTTCTGAAATAAGACTTTATTTAATTTTTAAAAACAATTTAAACTACATTAAAATTTTTGAAAATATTAACAATTCTAAATGCTGCTCTAATATGTTCAAACGCTCACAGTCGCTGATATATAATAATGTACTATAGGCAAAGTTGATTCATAACCCATTTTGAATGGGGTGCATGAAAGGAGCCTCCCCGAGTGACGTACACAACTATTCCCTACGTCCGGCGCACCCTGGGCAATTCGCGAGTTATCCAAAGCGAATTGGCTAATTCTTTCACCACGATGGCAAGTCAAAATAAAATTTGACTCAGCCATCGACACGACGAAGAAGAAGAACCCATTTTGAGAAGGATTTGAAATTGTCAACGATCATAAGGTTGACTTTGTTGAAAAAATAAAACAATTTTTAACAAAAAAAAAAACCGACTTCAAAAAGTAGGTAAACTAAAAAGCAAAAAATAAATTTACTTCGCACAAAATAATACGTTTTTTCATTTAGTTAAAAATAAATTATTTTATAATTTTGCCAAGTAAACAATAATATACAAAAAACAATATAGAAGCCTTTTAAATTTGAGGGTTGCCCTCGATTTCTTCGATTGCCATCATCAGAACGGGACTTGAAGAAAATGGGACCACATGACAAGTAGGTATATCCTTTCAAACAAAAAAGAATTTCTCAAATCGGTCCAGGCGTCTTCGAGTAATCAGCGAACAAACATAAAAAATACAACTGAATTGAGAACCTCCTCCTTTTTGGAAAGTCGGTTAAAAAGCGAATTTAGACTTAAGTGTAAGGTGGTTCATGAATCAGCTTTATAGATGAAACAAACATACATACATACATAGAATGACGCCTTTATCCCACAGGGGTAGGCCATCTATTTGTAAGTTTTGTTAGTTTTGTTTTTTTTACTATCTTTACAAGTGCACCTACCATGTTAAAGCTCTGCACCACCCTTGGTTGACTGGTAGAGAATGCCTTTGGCATTAAGTCCGCCTCTGTACAAATTGTGCATAAAGTTTTAAATAAATAAATAAATCTAGAAGGTTTTCTCAAACGTAATTTTGTAACCCACAATTCTCCATAATCATGTGACACGAACGTGTCTCAGATTAGTTGTTGTTGTTGACACGTATCTGTCAAGATAATGTCCACGCTTGATATATCATTGTTACGATATAACTACATAGTTAGTTAGCTATTGTTCCTATAATAAACGAGTTGCCGGTTACCATAGTTAGGTCAAATTTCTTTTTACGTTAAAAAAATACAGTTTAGTTAGCCGAACAAATTGAATGATCAATGTTAAATTTGTTCGGCAAACATAAGCCATCACATAAGTATATCACACAACATACACACAATGCCATCTAGTCCCAAACTAAGCAGAGCTTGTACTATGGGTACTAGAATAACTGGTACTAAGTCATATATACTTTTCGTTTGTAAATATATACTTATTATACATAGAAAAACCTAGACCAAGACAAACCCCCATGTTCATGCACACAAAGATTTGTCTTGAGAATCGAACCCGCGACCTTTGCGTAGCAGGCAGGTACAGTACCCACTCCGCCATCCGGTCGTCACATGATTTGTTATTCGTTAAAAAAATACCGGTGGAAATTAACACTGTTTTTTTCTAGAAATTGTGGATTAAATACATGTCGCTAAGTCTCTAAAGGATTTTCCAGGAATCGGAGGCTTTATGAAAGTAAACAGGTGTCAATTTGAGCCTAAAAACATCATGGTACGGAATATTTTGTCTAAATCGGGAGTATTTTCTTGCAATATTTATTTTTGAAAGGTCAGCTACCTCGTGTCGCAAATGGTTCTTCTATTTTTAGGTAATAAATACAGGTTGATCTTTGTGTCCTTTTACTGGATATATCCATTAAAATCGTTATAATGATGACGGTTCCTATCGTTAAAGCCTGTTTTTCAATGCTGAAATTTCGGTTCAAAAGGGTACCTACTAAAGATTTACAAGCTAATCTTGTCAAATTGCAAGTTTTTTTTAATGTAATTGTTATTAATGATGTACTATAATAGTTATACAGGGTTATTGGAAATTCGCCGTATTCCTTTCAGGGCGTTATTAAAGACCTAAATGAAATAATCTGAGCCACGTCACGCCTATATTACCCAGAAGGGTGTGGCAGAGGTGTAAAACACCCCTAAGTTTACCTGCTATGTATAAGTCCCATGCGATAGGAGGTGAGCCTATCAATATCCACCGGACAATTCCAACTCCGTGCTGCTTTTGTGAATTGCCTGACGGAGAGTTTACGAATAACATTTTGCCCTACCGGGAATAGACTATCGAGGCAGTAATGAACTAAAAATAACTAAATAGTAACATTTACCCACAAAAACTACACTGCAGAATGATGGTTACCTAATGTTGCCGTGTTGAGTGTTAATTAAAAAAAATAAGTGTGGTGTGAATGCACCTTTAACTCAACAAGGAATAAATCGATTCACGGATACGTCAATCAAGTACATACACATATCTATTAATTATATTCCGGAGTTTGAAACTTAAGGTATATTAACATAATGCTCGGTGAAGCATGCTTTAGATATACTCAAGTAGTTTTGAAATATTATAGTATTGTTACACGAGAAATAACCTTTGAAGTTTGTAATCATAATCTGTTATATACTGTTTGCTATACGGTTAATTTGTTAGTCATGTCTTTGTAGTGTAATTACTTATACAGTTTAAACTATTCCAAGACTGTTTTAGACAATCGTTAAAGTTGAGGGTATACAATCAATATCGTGTTTTCAATCCCATGTTTGTTCGTGCCCATTTTGTCAATTTTAATTTTAATCTTTAGTTTGTACGAAAAAAAAATGATTAAAGCATTATGATATTGTCAAAATGACCTCTAAACAGCATGCATTTTATTAAAAAATATATTACAATTATATGAAAAAAAAAGACTTCATAAGATAATATTAATGTAATAAATTAGTAATAACCCAACCCCAGGTGGACTGGATGGTGGAACTGCAAAAGGTTGCTGGAGGGGACTGGATGTGGAAGGCGCTGGACCGGGTGTTGGAGCGCAAATTAAGAGAGACCTATGTCCAGATGTGGACTACGAGAGGCTAACTGATGAACCCAATTACGTAAGTACCGGCAACACGAGACCGTTTCTTCATAAATGCATTGCAGGCTGAAGGTTGGTACACACAGGCGAGTCGGCACGTCCGGGCCGGCCAAGTTTATATTATATTTATGTATATTATATTATATATATTAAATCAATATAAAATACATATCACACAACAAACAGACAATGCCACCTAGTCCCAAACTAAGCACAGCTTGTACTAGGGGTACTAGAATAACTGATACTAATATATATATATATATATGTATATATAAACATTTCTTTTGAAAATATATACTTATTATACATAAAAACACCCAGACCAAGACAAACCTTCATGTTCATTAACACAAAGATTTGTCTTGAGCGGGAATCGTACCAGCGACCTCAGCGTCGCAGGCTGGTACACTACCCACTCCGCCATCCGGTCGTCATCGTATTGTCGGATCGGCAGTATTGGTCGAACAACAAAGCCGATCGAATAGTTCATTTGGTTTAGTATTGTTGAAAGATGTTCGAATGAACTGTCATTCGCTTTTCATTCGGGCATCCTACGTCTATCCGCTGATAAAATCATATTTTCTGTGATATATTTAAATATAACAGCTTACATCATGTATAGTAAAATAAATATAAAACCGAATATATTCTGCTGTAAGTCCTCATGACATACCTGCAAAGTTTAAAATAAACACATATTTACTTGTTTACATGTTAACCACAAACATTGTCACGAGTCATAATGACTAAGCCACGTGTATGTTGTAACTTTTGTTTTGATATGAAAAGTTCAAAATTAACGAGGACTTCACTGTAAAATATTTTTTGTTAATTGTTTAACATTTTAAATTGTATAGGCATGTTTTTTTTAAACTTTATGCACTAAAATGTACAAAGGCGGACTTAATACTAAAAGTATTCTCTACCAGTCAACCTTTGGGTGATGCAGATATGTAGATAGTAGGTGCAGTTTTAAACACGTGTGAGGCAGACATTTAGATAATAAGTTAATAGCTATATAAAAAAAACATTAATACATATTATACTAATACTTTCATAATTATTACTACAAAAAATATATATAAACAAAATATAAAATATACATAATATATACCAATACATACATACACTACAGTAAATAATACATAGTTGAAGTTATACACTAATGATGAGATGATTCCGCCAATTCATCAAATAGGAGAGCACGCACCTTCATCTTAAATGAATAACGTGATGTCGCCATCCTGGTTTCGAGAGGAAGCGCGTTCCAGAGTAGAACAGATTGAACATAGAAAGAAGAGTTTACAAAACGAGAGGTATGCGAGGGACAGAGAAGTAGAAGATTATTAGCAGAACGGAGATTTCTGTCATGGTTAGAGTAAAGATATTGAAAATATGGAAGAAGATAGGAAGGGGGAGAAGGGGAGTTCAAGAAAGAGTACAGAGTTGGCGTTGACGAATTGGTAACCATTTAATTTGAGAACGAAATGCAGATATATGGTCATATTAGATATATTTTATTCTATACATGACTCTTTAAATTTATTGATGATGGAAGTGAATTTGCTGACGGTTAGTTCACAAATAACACTTAGTCTGACCTGGGATCGAACCCGGGACCTCGCGGTGAAAGGCGCATACGTTAATTACTAGACTATCCAGGCTACTTTCAGTAAAACGAAATGACATTATTTATTCACAACGTGTCTGATACATAATAGAAAACAATAAAACACAAAAGTGAACAAAAACATTTACCGACCAATTAACTCGAACAAGTTTGCACGGTCACAGCTTCCTGGAAAGGCAAACGTTGTGTAACCGAGTCTGGCTGTACCAGCCCCTTTGTCCAGACTGCCAGACCAAAGCTAATGTGAGAGTGTTGCCGATCATTAGTACTTAGAGACCGTTCACACTAAGCAGCGTTGTCGCTCCGTATTTTTCGATACGAATATCCATAGGCTACGTTCACACGGTGCAGTAACATGCGTTGACGTGGCAGCCACACATTGGATTGGTTGCCATGCCGGGTTCGCGCGTGATTGATATGGTCTTGTTGCAAAGGCATAAAACGCAAGACGGAATGCAGAGCGTCCGAGACGAAGCGGGACTCGCGTTCGGTACCGAAACAAGAACCGAATGTATATCACCTGTAATACAGTTTTACGTTGCTTTGACGCAACGACCCGTGTAAACAGGCTCTTACAATGAAAACAGAGAGGTACTTCGTTAGTGAATACTTTATTTAATGTTTGATTTTGCAACATTGTTTTGCGTTTTATGCATCTGTAATTACACCGGCTTAAAACTGTTCGTCAATGGGTTAGCGTACTCAGACTTAAAAACAAATATCGACATATACATATAAACGACAATATCTATGCAAAAAAAGTCTGCCAAAACTTGCTAGAGTGAGGGGACAGGGGTGGTGGGATATATTGTTCCGCAAATCTATAATTTGGCAACTAGTTTTATATGACAGCGTGATATTGTGTGAGAGCGGCGCTCTTTCTCATTTGGCTGCGGGGGACGCCTGACAATGACTCCTACGGTTGCCATATTGCTCTAAATAAGCGTATGTGACTGTTGACCGGGCAATCCAAGGTTTAACTCTTAATTTCTATTTTTCCGTTAGGCTATTCTCAAAAGTGGCACGGATTTAAGATCAGTAAAGTATCTTTGTTACAACTCTCCTTATAATAAATTGAATATTAAGATATTCTATTAAATATACCAAATTATTTTTCTTATTTCAATATGCTTTTTATACATTTAAATAACCAACTGTTTGAAATAATAGAAAATAAGATCAAAGACGTGGAAACTTGTAATTATATTATTATGCGAGAAAAAAAGAAAAAAGGTCAAAACGGACTTAATTAAACGTAGTATTAGGTCGCGATGGAAATTAGAAAGTTATCCGTTTTCGTACAGCGCCTTGCCTCTTTATTAATTAAAAGCTTAATATAAAATAACCGGCAGATATACTTTCTGGAAGCCTCCGGCTACGCTCGCCTTTTACAAAGCAGACTTCGCATCAGATGAAAAATTCAAAAGTCCCGAATAATAATTTTCTCTTAATAAAAATACTGTATTTTAAACGGATATTTTATTTTACATTTCGTTTAATAGTATTCTTCCTTAATCTCGCAGTTACTTTGTAATGTAAATGTCTATTGAAGATAAAAAGATGGAAGTATTGTACCTATGGCAACCATTTATATGTAGGTACTCATAAAATGTGTATAAAATAAGGTTGTTTTAAAAGTTTTATACAATTCAGTATTATTTAATACCATACTCAATACCAAGTATAAAAATTTTGTGTAAATCAAATCAAATCGATCGCCTTAACACGTCAAAACAAACATCAAAATACAAAAAATATATAATTAAAATAAAACTTAAGATTAACTTAGATAACTTAGATCTCTATCCAAGCATTCTGGGCTAGTGACAGCTTATACCTATGATAGTGACAACCGTATCTACGATCACAACAAGCTTACAACAAAAAATTAAGAATTAAAAAATCTTACCATAAAATTCTCTCGTTAAATTATATATATTATTTATAACATAATTTCCATTTGAGCCGAAAGTGAGCGTGCTTTCGTTTACCTTGTGCTAAAATCTTAATTTGTTCAATATTGTCGCTGTTAATATAATGTTTTTTATTAAACTCCAAAGAGTCAAATTTAATAAACAGCCAAACGCATAAATATCCTGAAGGTACGTTTTATTAGCTCTAATATTAATAAATACACAGCTGAATAATTTTATCACACAATAAAATTATGATACTATGATCCTGGGAATTATTAACGCGGACGTAAAAAAGAGGGCGAAATGTTTATGATTATCTTAATATTGTAGTACTAAATCAACGTAACTTTTTACATATTGTAGTACAAAATTATAATTAATTTTGTTAACATTATAATTTGTATTTAGTTAATATTTAAATTATATTGAGATATAATAATAACATGTTATGCTTGGTCAAGACCCGCATAGCGTGTAATTTACTCCTCTAAAAAAGGAAGATAATAATCTTATAAAAATAATAATAATAATAAATACTCTTTATTGTACACCAAAAAAGCAAAAGAAAGGTACAAAAGAAAACAAACACTTAAAACTAGTTGCACAAACGGCGGACACAGACATTGTTTTCCATAAATATTTTTTTGTATGTTTTTCTAGCATTATTATTAAACTGATATTTTCTTTGTATCCTTCCAAATGCTCAACTCTTTATTTTCAACAATAATACAATGTACACAAGCCTATTGAGCCGACATCGAATCTGATTGCCTACCGGCTTTGAAACCTATACTATTGACGTGATGACACGAAGTACTTGACATCGCTTTGATTGATACATTGATACAATGCGGAGTCGTCATCAACAATCTCACTAGCCCTCGATATCTTCCAATAAACTGTCTAACTGAACTAAATACTTAACAGTTCTCCCATAACAATATTTCAAGAGGCTGTTTGAACTCTCGTTTCACCATCTATTGTACGAAAATGTACTACATTTGTACTGTAACCTTATGAAAAATAAACCTTCAATAATTTAAAATTATCCTTGCAAGAGTTAAGGAAAGTACAAACTTGGGAGGACATATTTAATATACAGAACAGTACCTCAATTCAGATATTTTGTTTTACAGCGGCGTTGGTCAGTGAGACGTTAAGGTTGTATTTACCGACAAATATGTCAATAAAAAAACTAAAAAACACGCTTTTTATAGACAACCAAATTAAAATATAGAAAATAAATTTTCATAATTTTGAATTAGGAATAGAGTAAAAAATTCTAATATACATAAATAAATAATAGTGTAAATAAGAAAAAAAAAATATTTCAGAAAAAGCGTGGGGTGCTTTTTAAGATATTACCGAAATGATAATCCTTCTTCTCATGTCTGTCAATGAAATATTTATAACTATTGACCCATGCACCCCACGCTTTTTTGAAATATTATTTTTCTTATTTACACTATTATTCATTTATGTATATTAGATTTTTTTACTCTATTCTTAATTCAAAATTATTAAAATTTATTTTCTATCTTTTAGTTTGGTTCTCTAGATAAAGCGTGTTTTTTAGTTTGGTTTTCTATATAAAGCGTGTTTTTTAGTTTTTTTAAACTATTATTTATTTTCTACTTTTTAGTTTGGTTTATTTAAAAGAGCGTTTTTTTCATTTTTTTAATTTTTTTTTAATAAAAAAAAAATCGATTTATTGCATTGTCATCAGTCTTTGACAGGTGTGCAAAATTTGAATGCAATCTGAACGTTTAAAGTGGGTCAAAATAGCGTCCAAAGGAGTCGGTTACATACAAACAAACAAGTGAAACTAATATAAAGCGTATAAAAAACAATATTTTTTAAATGTGTATCATAAATAATAACATTTTAAAGGGCCTCATTTTTCTTTGTTTTATTAAATATTTTGTAATGTTGATAAATATCATGACATGTCTATTTTACACATCCTATTTAAAGCCAGAATGTATGTCACTTTAAATAAGTAATTCTATCGTCGTTTGAGCTTCTGAAGTTGGTGAACTTTCCTCGTCTACGAACTGTGTCTCAGCCTTTCTTAGAGGCTTATGGAGCACAATGGGTGGCCAAACAATATTGCCTCGCATTAGGTATTGTACTCGCACATACGTCATGATTCCCTTTACGTCACCATCTTTTCAGGCGGTATTGTGTGTTTATTTACTCTGTGATTCTGGTTTTCGTTGAGTGTTTTGAGTGATTTCAGCAGAACTGTGGTTTTTTGGGTATTGGGATATGTTGTGAAAATGATATTACAATATATTACAACTCCTCGTGTGACAAATAGAGAAAAGTAAAATATTTGCAACACTGTCATAAGCGATTATTAATTAAAAAAATCCAACGAAATAACATACAAGAACATACATAAATATTGTATAATCTATTAATACAAATAATGATACTTATACATAACAAATACATATGGATATGAAAATACATACATATAGGAACGTCCCCAAAAAGGTAATTACAATGTTTAAAATGAACCCGTAGAATTAGATGTAATACGTATTTATGATTCCTTACAGATATTTTAGTAAAAATACACATGGAAAATGGATTTTTGAAAGCAATGATTTTTAAGTGCGAGTAAGTCTAGTTAATCATTGACATAGAAATTCTGAAAAATAGTCTGAATCGTTTCAGTTCAATTTGAAGCACGTATAGAAGCTAACCAGTGGACGACAATAGCACACGTACCCCTCGACGTCATTGTACGTTCTATATAAGTCGGCAGTCAAAAACCTATTCATATCTATAGAAGTATTTTGAGGGTAGTTGTGGTTTAGCGCGGTTAATTTGTGGTTTAGCGAAATGTATCTCAATAATCGTAGGATCAAGGACATAGGCTCAAGGACACGTAAAACCTCCAAAATATTTGAGGGTCCTTGCGCCAAACAATTTTGTATATAAATACCTCAAAAATTTTAACTAAAATCGACAGTTTTCGTTCGTTTACTATGATGCAATATCTATGAAAAAATAACCTTACTTTTTGGAAGTCGTGCGCTTTAGTTCAAGAAGTGAAATATTCCAATTAAAATTGATTGGAGGTTTTCACGTAAACCGTTTTCAAGTTTAGGGCGAGTTTATGTAGGCATGAATTTTAGAGATTTTGAATAAAAGAAAGAGTAGAAAAATATGGAAATTCGATAAACTTCTTTACTTTACTACTACGAAATGATCTGAAACGGTGTTTGCTTTTTTAAAAATAATTCTGATTACCTTTCGTTAGACAAATAAAAAATCTCGTCATTCAAATGATAGTTATTCCTTCGGTCTATTTTTCATCGACAAGCAGCGAGTAACATTAAACATATTTTATGACAAGATATTATAGTGAAATGGGGTGCATGAAAGGAGCCTGTCCGAGTGACGTACACAACGATTCTTGGAAGAACTACGCACAAAATTTCAGTCGTATGATTTTTATTATTTTACGTAATGTACGTTTTTAAATGACCATAACATCACGCCAGGGGGTATGGCAAAGGTGTTTCAACTATCATTCATGTGATATTATTATCGCCATCCATGAAGCACAGTTCAAGACTCCATGCTACAACGGAGAAAACCCATATTAATAACATTTTCGCACATCAAACGCGAGACTTGACAATTTGAAGACTAACGAGATCATCATAAATACTTCGGACATAATCGCTGAGTAAACCGTCAACCAACAACCCAGTACAGTAAATAATACGACAGTATTTCTTCATCGAAGTACGTCAAAGTCATACCGCGTGAGTCGAAGTCGATTCCTGGCTGATAAAGTCGAAGAACCTTAAGTCGTTTATACAACAGTTACGCATCAATCTCGCGGAACTTTTCCAATATCAAGTTAAATTTTGATTGAAGCAGTTCTTGAGATGTGCTCGCCTGAATCTTCGAGAGACATTCACTAACTTCTGGTGTACTGAGGCACTTAAGATGTTATCGGGGAAATTTTGTCAGCGTATTATGTGTGCATTATCCAAAGTTGGGGTAGAAATTCAGGTCGCGTGTGGTGTTTGTGTATCTTAATGTTGTTACTGATCTTATTTTGTTAGAGGTAAACGTCAAACTAAAGATTGATCAATCAGAAATCTGGTTCGCGGTTTATTTTTTGAGGAAATACTTTAGTTTTATCTAGGTAGGTATTTCTAATTTAGTTTAGTTGGCTCGGGCTCGAAATTGTGGATTTCGTAACTAAATATTGTAAAATAATATGTTTTCAATGGGTTTATCCTATTTATTTTCCATGTATAATAAGTATGTATTTACAAAAGAAAAGTATATATGTATTAGTATCAGTTATTTTAGTACCCATAGTACAAGTTGTGGGATATTTATATTATATTATTATATTTATATCGTAATGTTTGCAAGGATTCATATAATTTATACTATATAAGCATTTGACTTCGACCATATTTGTGGTATTATTTTACATGCCCGCTAGCTATGATTATATTATGGAGGAATGTATTGTAATTGCATCTTAATAGCATCTTAGTCTTCGTGTATTTCGTTATATTAAGAACTAGCGACCCGCCCCGGCTTCGCACGGGTACAATGCTGATACTAAATACACTACAGAAAAACTGTGAACGTTGTATATAAAAACACAACAGCCCGCTCTGGATTCGCACGGGTATATAATATATAGCCTATGTCACTCACTGAAAAAAATATTTAAATCGATCCAGTAGTTTTGATTTATTCATTACTGCCCGTGGCCCGCACGCGTTAAATTTGGAGTAAAACAATTCCCCTTTCCCTATACCATTAAGATTTCCTGCTATCTTTGGAATATTCATACACAACATTTTTACTTATTTACTTTTTGCATTTCTCAGCTCTATATCTATCCCGAAGCTGACTGAGTATAGCCTCACGCTCTACTGACGATTATCTGTCCCTCTGAACAAGCTCGCTCCCGGCCCGCCCCGACCGGCCGATACCGCCGCCGCAAACGCTACGTCCCGCATTTTTTAAATCTGTAATATCTTCGAAAATATTCATTTAAATCACATGCTGGAAAGGGCAATTTTGATCTACATGAAATGCACAACGTATCTAATGTATTTAATTGGATAAGGAATGATACTGTATCGTTTAAAACAGCTTGGTAAATAACCCATATTTTTTTTGTAATATGTAAAAGATAAAAATGGTTACTGTGGGTTATCCTCAGGAGATAAACATATGCTGCCGCGGACTTTTTTATTTATCTTTTTAAGATATACAAATCCGTAGTACATAAATTTGATCTATCTTGTAAGGTTTAGTCAGCGTTTGCAATGTAAGCGCAGAAAAATATGTTTGTTACGACATCACATTACAAATCTTTAAATTTCTCGGCTTTTCTCTACTATAATATGCATGTATTATACATAAAAACCATCCTCTTGAATCACTCTATTCATTAAAAAAAACCGCATCAAAATCCGTTGCGTAGTTTTAAAGATCTAAGCGTACATAGGGACATAGGGACAGAGAAAGCGACTTTGTTTTATACTATGTAGTGAAGTGATGATTAGCTGCTCCAGCGCTTTAAGTTGCATTAACCCGCTTCGGTCCCGTGAAGTTTAGCGTACTGTTAAATATAAAAAAAAACCTTTATGGGTAGTTAGACTACCAAAGACAAGAAGGATTATTAAAATCCGATGAGTAGTGCCCGAGATAAGCGCTAACAAACAAACAAAATAATTTTTACCCGCGGTTTCGTCTACGTGGTAGGTACATCAATAAAAATTATTTAGTCTAAGCCTATGTTCAGCGTTTTGTAGTAAAAATTTTCAAAAAATATTGATGGTCATAATACCAATCTTTTGGTGCATATAAGTATTAAACGTGCAATCAAAACAATGAAGAATGATGTGACATTTTGTATTCACCTTTTTAGCTATTTTTTTGTAATACTAGTAACATATTTACAGATTAAGCCAATTACGATTTTACCTGAAAATAAGGCTGAAATAAGAGATGCCGTGATTCTGGGGCAAGATGGCGTCGTGCCGGAGCCGTTACGTAGTCGTCTCACCAGACACTAATTACTGCCCACTTTGTAATCAATATAATTAGCGACCGGCTACTAATAATCGGAAAACGACGGTACAGTTTCAAGGCTTTGTTCCAAAGAAACAATCACGTGGTTTTTGCCATTTTTTCATGTTTGTTGGATGAGTTCTTTAGTTAAAAGGACCTCATGGCAAAGTTAAAGCCACGCGCATCGATAGGTCATCGGGTTAAGCAAAGTGTGGCCAGTCCCAGATGGGTGATTCTAATATCAAAATAATATTACCTTTGTACCTTGGACAGCATTTTAGCTTATGGCTATAGGGTTGATATTTAAAGATTTAAGGTAGTAGTTACGAGCAGTATTAAAATACTAACAATTAGTTAACACGTGGACGCCATCTGTGGTGGCAAGTGAGGGAGGTAATTTTTTTTTACTGGTGGTAGAGCTCTTGTGAATGAGCTCGAGGGCGGCACCATCTCACCTTTAACCTGCCGCCAAATAGTAGTGCTTCCATTACTGTGTTCCGATTTGGCGGTGAGATCAGGCCCTGAAATTACTGGCACATGAGGCATAACACCGTAGTCCTCAGCTGCAGCGACGCATCTATAATCTGCTTTTGTGGATTGTTGATGTCCATGGGCTGTACTCCACTTACCATTAGGTGGACTACACGTTCGTTCGCTGTGGGCGTATTCTAGAAAAATAAAAAAATGGATTTTTGCATAGTATGAATAATATGTGCGAAATCGACGCACGCTAGATTAACGCACGTTGTGTGTTGAATGCAGTAGACGCCACTATTCTGAACTGGATTTTTAACACATTCAAAACTGCGGTAGCACTCTGGTGGATTAAAAACTTTAAGCTATTGGGGCGACCGGCAGTGGCCACTCGAATGCCATACAATTGGTGTAAATGCCTAGCGCACTCGACAAAAAATCGCTCGCTCGGTACACCACTACCAATATAGTAGACCCCTTCTTCACCACTCTTTACTACTTCAAGCGCAATGTGTCAATTCTACCTTTTCGTGGCGTAAAATTGTGATAGGTTTTTTGTCAAGTAAAAAATTATTGGTATTGGAAGATTCATTTTGGAAGTGTAAGATATTTTGAGGTACTTGCTAATAACATGAAGTATACTTATATACTTAGTAATGGCACTTGCTTTACACCAAACTAGTCTGGTGCTAAGCAAGTTTCAGTACTTAGCCCGATGTATACCTATTGATTCGTAAAGTCGAAAAATAACGTCATTATTATATAAGTATACAATTCAATGAAATATTCAGTACATTAATTTTCGAAATGCTTTGTTTACCAGAGTTTACTGATCTTTTGTGTATACCAATTTAAATGAAACCTAAATATTTAATAACTATATCTGCATAGGCGCAGACACTAATAAAATATGTCCTTTCTTTACTTTATATCTATAGTTGATGCAAACAATATTAATCATGTAGACGACCTTGCCAAATACTTATAGACTACATATTTTTAAAATTTTGTGAATAAATTAAAGCTTTTGTTTGTGTCTTGAGGTCTGACAAGTAGTCTATTATAGAGTTTCGTATCACTACGAACTGAATTGTGTAGTTCTAATAGCAGTTGCCCTACATGAAATTTAGCAGTTGTTCTACATGAAATTTAATATATTTAAGTGCTTGATATATTTCTCGTTTGAGAAGATAGTGCACATGAATTGCTTACTAGCTTTTCTCATATTGCAATACCCATCGGAGCTGGTACTTAGATTGATTTTAATCTGATTCTAAACAGTTGGATTGAAATTAATCTAAGCCCTGGTTATTCAAATCATTGTAGTTAGTTTTTACATTATTGTTTGCAATGTCTAGACGTGTTCAAGCGCCCTTTTGGGCCTATGAAAAAAAAAAATTGTATTTGAATTTGAATTTGTAACATTAGACAAGAACACCATGTAATTTTGTAAAAGCTAGGCAAACATGCTTATAACCACACATTAAGAGCCATCATTTCGTGGCTGAGTTATACTTTTATGGTCTTCTCGACCAATCAGAGTCGTCTATTTTGACCATAATCTAAGTGGAATCTGGTGGTTGGCCACCAGATTCCACTTAGATTGCCGCTTTTAGTAAACTGCCCTACTCAATCCTCATGCTAAAAAAACTCAATGAAACATGACAGGTAAGTCGAGGCAGACATTACCATACTAGTATCTCCGGAAGCACAAAATATCGAACTGTGGCGCTCAGGAAACGTGCTCCATGTACATGTATACTTCTTATGGATTACCTAATCTGGTGATTGAGGAGAATAGTGACAAAGAAAACTAGGTTAACTCAGAACGTTAGTTAGTTGGCTAATTGGTTAGATCATTCGATCGTTAATAGATATTACTAGAGACTAGTGGAGATAAATCTTCGTACACAAATCAGTGTTTGACGTCATGTGTTGCGTCATAGATTAAAAGAGCTAATTTATGTTAAATGTTAAATAGTCTAGTTAAAGTCTCTCATCTCTCAACGCAAAGTTTCAGGTTTGATTCACAGTTTGGGCTAAATTGTTATTTGGTATTTTTTGTTAGGAAATTTTCAATAGCGGCACGGAGTTGGTACTCTGTCTGGTGGATAGCGATAGGCTCACCCCAATGCATTAACTCTCGCCTAAACATAACAGGTAAAATGTAGGTGTTATATAGCTCTGCCAAAACATTCTGGAATATTTTTTTTTTTTTATTCTACGCCCACAGCGAACGAACGTGTAGTCCACCTGATCGTAAGTGGAGTACAGCCCATGGACATCAACAATCCACAAAAGCAGATTATAAATGCGTCGCTGCAGCTGAGGACTACGGTGGTATGCCTCATGTGCCAGTAATTTCAGGGCCTGGTCACACCACCAAACCGGAACACAGTAATGGAAGCGCTACTATTTGGCGGCAGGTTAAAGGTGAGACGGTGGTGCTGCTTCCCTCAAGCTCATTCACAAGAGCTCTACCACCATAATAATTAATGGTCGCGATGTTATGTGATGTGATATAGATCACGTGCATTTGCATTTATTAAAAACTATTGTTACACTACTATGCTCCTATAGGTGGTAGTCTAAAGCTCAGCAGCTTATTACGGGATATAATCCCACCCACACGCCCACCACTGTGACTCCTGTGACGCCAGGATCTACAGCGGTAACCAACGGAAAGGCACCGTGCATGACACACGGGCAATCCCAGGGAGAGTTAAAATTGTCTTGGAACCCGCAACGAATTTAATCAGAAGTATATAGTTGGAGTTGGAAAGTATGCTCAGCAGCTTATCAAAGTTAGACTATTAAACAAAAAAATAATAAATTCAAGTATAACCAGTAGGTTCACAGATAACTGCATTAAAACAAACATACAACAAGTTAGAGAGAAAACACTAGAGTATAAATTATGTCGATGCGTTTCAGAGCCCGTATTGTTTCAGTCTCGTATCAGCTTAATGTATTTATAAGACAATAATTAATATTAGATTCAAAACAATAGGACGTTGTATAGGGCACTCATAGATCAAAGGGGCGGCAATGCCACAAGATTGCCTGCCATTATTATATTTAACGTTATAATGCGCAAGCGGCGGTTAAATCGAATTACCCGGTCCGGGCACACATTTACCGGTGGCACCATTTACCGGTAAAACCATTTAGCATCGTCGTCATTTATTGGCCTAAATATTTTTATTTTAATAAAATGTTGGTAGAAACTGGTGGTAGAGCTCTTGTGAATGAGTTCGAGGGCGGTAGCACCACCGTCTCACCTTTAACCTGCCGCCAAATAGTAGTGCTTCCATTACTGTGTTTCGGTTTGGTGGTGAGATCAGGCCCTGAAATTACTGGCAAATGAGGCATAACACCATAGTCCTCAGCTGCAGCGACGCATCTATAATCTGTTTTTGTGGATTGTTGATGTCCATGGGCTGTACTCCACTTACCATCAGGTGGACTACACGCTCGTTCGCTGTGGGCGTTGTATAAAAAAAAAAAATGTTCGATTTACGTTCCACTTTAGCCAGAGAATTTATACCAGATTTCATCCATTTGAAAAAATGTCTATACCCGTCTAAATTGCCGATGTTTTGACGCTAACTTTTAACTACATAAGTTCGGGCAAGAACAACATTATGATACCGCCACACCGTCCTCCTTCTAAATCCCCACAAAATTTAAACTCTAAATAACGTTCATAAAATATGCTGACAAACTCCGATAACATCTTAAGTGCCTCAGTACACAAGAAGTTAGAGAATGTCTTACGGAGATTCAGGCGAGCACATCTCGAGAACTGCTTCAATCAAAATTTAACTTGATATTGGAAAAGTTCCTTGAGATTGATGCGTAACTGTTGTATAAACGACTTAAGGTTCTTCGACTTTTATCAGCCTGGAATCGACTTCGACTGACGCGGTATGACTTCGATGAAGTTCGATGGAATACTGTCGTGTTATTTACTCTACCGGGTTGTGATAAGGTTAAGTTTTACTCATCGTTTTTGTTTGAAGTAGATACTTTTCATTTGGTGGCATGCAACTTCAGTAGCGATTGGAGCGAAACTTTGTTAAGTTATCTGATTGGTTACCAAAATAATGACCGTGTGCAACTGTTTGTGTCACCAATTGTTCGTTCGTAAGTTTTTGTTTGTTAAAAGAGCCGGTTTATAAACGGAGTTTGATGTAATTTGGCAGATAAAGTTTGGATGACGTAATATATTTTATGTGTGTAATATAAAAGCTATTTTTAGGGTTCCGTAGTACCTACAAGGAACCCTTATAGTTTTGCCATGTCCGTCTGTCCGTCTGTCCACGGCATAGCGACGAAACCGTTGGTGCTAGAAAACTGAAATTTTGCATGAACATGTATGTTAACTAAACAAAGAAAGTCGTAGAATAAAATTTGGAAAAATATTTTTTTTTCAGGTAGCTCCCCTACATGTAAAGTAGGGATGTTTTTTTTTTTGTCGCCTACCCCATAGTGTGGGGTATTGTTAGATAGGACTTTTAAAAACGTTTAGGGGTTGCTAAGACAGTTTTTTGATTTAGAAATTTGTTTGCGAGATAATTAACTTTAAAGAGCAAATTTTTGTTCGAGTAGGGCGTCCCCCCCCCTCTAAAAGCTAAACTACTGGATCCCAAAATCTGAAAAAAATTGTGTCGGTAGTACATGTAATGAACTTTAAAGGAAAACTATAGCGGATAAGTTCACTTCATTAGTTCAAGAGGAATAGGGGTCCGAAATGTCAGATGCAGTTACTCAGAATATTTCGTTCAAAATTCTGAAACATAAATAAACATACATAATACATATATAAAATCACGTCTTTATCCCACGGGGGTAGGCAGAGACGATGGAACGCCATGTGCTTCGCTCCTTACATACTTCTTTCGCTTCCTCAACATTCATACATCTCGTCATACGTGCTAGCTGGTTTCGTGTACTACAAACATTTCCTTTCTGAAGGACGCCATTTAGTTAAAAGTAAAATTAAAATTTTTTTTCTACGGAACCCTACTGCGCCTGGCCCGACACGCACTTGGCCGGTTTTTTATTGTAGCAGATACAACGCAGGCAGAGTTGAAGCTAGTTCTTCTGATATATCTGAAAATAAAGAAATTAATTCAGAATTATTTTTCCAAAATATTAAGCAGAGCAACAAAATCAACAAATTGAACCTAAAACCCTCTCAAAATACAATAGATATGAATAGGTTTTGTATTGACTTGTATAGAACGTACAATGACGTCGAGGGGTACGTGTGCTATTGTCGTCCAATAGGTAGCTTCCATACGTGCTCCGAATTGTACCGAAACGATTCAGGCTATTTTTCAGAATTTTCCATTTCAATGATCAACTGACCTAACTGCCACTTGAAATATCAGGATTTTAAAAATAGAAGTTCCCTTTTAATTCTTTGTGGTAGAATATTTCAAGGAAGATAAAGTTCCTGATACAGCTCCAGATATTTAAGTGCCAGGTAATTCTATTAATGTCTATACAAAATTGATATTTCATCTATCAAATAAGTTCCTTATAGGCTACCAGAGACTCCTTCTTCTTCATTCCGGTCGACGGCAAAGGCAAACTTTGTGAGCACAGTGTGTCACTGAACAGCCACAGAGATGGATGCGGTAAGTTCTGTCTATTGTATGATAACCAAGCGAGTAAATTTTACTTACAAAACTAATGAACAATACGTCCTCTGGTGAACATTTTGTACTAGGAATGCTAAGCCTCTTTGACAACTTACTGCATCTAGCTCTTTATACAGGTATTTTATTCACTTTCTTTCACGATCATTAGCACGATCAAGACCAACACCATAGATTTATTCAGAGCTTGTAAAACTTACTTAACTATTTAACACTACGTACCTACTTATTCTGTAAATTTTATAATCAGGCGAATAGAAACAGACGTAACGTTAGACAGACAGTTCGGTATTAATTGGCTTTTTCCATCTAAATAATATATGAGATGAAGCACACTATTACGTAGATTACGCTCGTCTGCCATCTTGATTATAATGTAACATTTATCAGCCTGACTATTATTATATTAAATGAATATGTCGCATTCTTAGAGTCGACTATAGCTGAGATTTGTAATTATACTTTACGTTAGCTGTTATTTTTGTATAGACTAGTCGTAAAAGTCGAGAAATTATTAAATCTTCTTTCTATACAAACGAAAAATATGCCAAAACGAAAATACTCCCCCACGTATAACGTTCTAAACTAAAGTTTTCTATTCACAATAATATTAAGATAACAACATCAAATCTCACAAATACCTCCCACAACATATCCCCATACCCACAAAATCCCAGCTCCGCCAAGATCACTAAAAACACTCACCGAAAACCAGAATCACAGAGTAAATAAACACACAATACCGCCTGAAAAGGTGGTGACGTAAAGGGAATCATGACGTATGTGCGAGTACAATACCTAATGCGAGGCAGTATTGTTTGGCCACCCATTGTGCTCCATAAGCCTCTAAGAAAGGCTGAGACACAGTTAATAGACGAGGAAAGTTCACCAACTTCAGAAGCTCAAATGACGATAGAATTACTTATTTAAAGTGGCATATATATTGCCTTTAAATAGGATGTGTAAAATAGTCTTAACAAAGAAAAATGAAGCGCTTTAAAATGTTATCATTTATGATACACATTTCAAAAACATTTCTGTTTGGTAGATTTGTCGGTAAATTTAAACTTATCGTCTCGCCGACCAACGGCGCTGTAATACCTAGCAAAATATCTGAATTGAGATACTGTTCTGTATACTTACTATGTCGTCACCAAGTACGTACTTTCTCAACTCTCTTGCAAGGATAATTTAAAATTATTATAAGGTTTATGTTTCATAAGGTTACAGCACAAATGTTGTACATTTTCGTACAATCGATGGTGAAACGCGAGTTCGAACAGCCTGTTGAAATATTGTAATGGGAGAATAGCTTAGTATTTAATTCAGTTAGACAGTTTATTGGGACATATCGAGAGTTAGCGAGATTGTAGATAAAGACTCCATTTGTTAATACAAAATTGAGTCTTTTTCAACAACCAATCTACAACGCTTTGATACAGTAACCTGTATCAAAGCGTTGTCAAGTACTTCATGTGACCACGTCACAAGTATAGGTTTCAAAGTTGGTGGGCAGACAATTTCGATACCGGCTCAACATTGTAATATTGCTCAAAATAAAATAGATGAGCACATAGGCACGGTACAACAAAGTAATTTGAGAGCATATACCTGCCATCCATAGGTTTCATTAAAAAAATTACCTATTTATAGTAAACCGAAAAATAAATAATTCACGATAAATGGCAAATACCGCTCATAGATATTTGAATTTTTATTTTTGTATCTAAAATCGTATATACTATGCTTCACTGTACTAAAAAAAATATGTATGAAATATAAAATATTAATGTTTTGTTCATACACGAAACAAAACATGTGATATTTTAAAACAACCCAGTTTCATGCACATTTTACGAGTGCATAAAAATGGCCATACAATTTTACCATCGTTTTATCTTCAATTTACATTACAAAGTAACTGCGAGATAAAGGAAGAATACTATTAAACGAAATGTAAATTAAAATATCCGTATTTTTATTAAGAGAAAATTATTATTCGGGACTTTTGAATTTTTCATCTGATACGAAGTCTGCTTTGTAAAAGGCGAGCGTAGCCGGAGGCTTCCAGAAAGTATATGTGCCGGTTATTTTGTATTAAGCTTTTAATTAATGAAGAGGCAAGGCGCTGTACGAAAACGGATAACTTTCTAATTTCCATCGCGACCTAATACTACGTTTAATTAAGTCCGTTTTGACCTTTTCTCTTTTTTTCTCTCATAATAATACAATTACAAGTTTCCACGTCTTTGATCTAATTTTCTATTATTCATAACAGTTGGTTATTAAAATTTATGAGCGTGAGTATTTTTATAAGAACAATCATCTGTAAATGTAACGCGTATAGTCAATTAATTAATTACGAGCTTTCGTCCGTATCTTTCTTTGGGTGATATGTCGATAAAATTGTCTATGTCCATTTTTCAGCCTTTTCATATATACATAGCAATATCAGTAATTTCGCTTGGAAGTGTAACAGGAAAAAACAAACAGATTTACTTCCGTATTTAATATTGGCGATACTTGTGTAGTCATAATTAATATTATAAAAAAAGATTTTGTTTGTTTAACGATTTAACTCAAAAACTACTAGACCTTATTCAAAAAAATTCCTTTACCTTAAGATAGCTTGATTTGATAATACGCGGGCGTAGCCGCACGGACAAGCACAAGATTGTCACACTAATCACTTAGTTGCCTTTAACAAAAGAGTCTTTTAACAAAGTCTCACGAAAAGTGACTTCCCGTTTCCTAATTAAGAAGCCAATCGGAGCGCCTTTTATAAGAAACCATTTTCTTTTTATTAAGAACAAAGAATATTTTTTTGATGGATTCAGACATTTAGTAGCAGCACGAAGTTTGAAACTGTGTCCGGTAGAGCGATTGGCTCACCCGCTATGGCACGGGAACTGAACAAATCTGGTGAAATGTGAGTATTTATTGGTTGGTGATTTGTCTAGATAATACAGACGTGATAAAATATAAATTGTGTGACTTTGTTTCCAGACATAATGATTTTAAGTGCACAACGATGTAGTTTTATAGTTAAAAACAGGACAAAGGATAAGGAGAAGGTCATTATAAAATATTATGAGTCTGAAATATTTATAAAATGACGCTAACATATATGTTTTATCATAGACTTTTACTAGTCTATTGTTAGATTTTGATTTCAAAATATCTTTATTTCCAATAATTTACTACAATAAGTCACACATAATATCGAAAAGAAAAATACAAAATTTACCAGTTTTTACTAGTCTATTGGTGCGTCTTGTTATGTGTTATATAATTTTCCAATAAAAAAACCGACTTCAATTACTAATAATGCTTATAAAATAAAAACTACTAGACCAAACTGAAAGAAATTTTTATGGGACCACTTGGCAGCTATTTCGCGTCGAACAAAAAAAGAATCACGCGAATTGGTTCATTAACCGCGACGTAATCGATGTACTTACATACATAGAAAAAAGACATACTCCTCCTTTTTGGGAGGTCGGTTACAAATATATAAACTTTATAGACTCGGTATCCCACGGCGAAGAATTAATAAAATATAAGGTTTAAACCGAATTTCACGCATACAAAGTCCCAGGCAACAGCTTTATTTCATTACTATTTTCAGCACTCATTAATCGATACTAAGTACCATATAATTTGCCACATTTCTTATTCACACATGGCATGTTATTTTCCTCCATCCGAATTGATTTTATATTGGTGTTAATCATAGCGTAGAAGCAACACCTACTGGTTTACCTTACTAAGTACAATCTAATTTTATGGTCCGGCTAACACTCTCCAACCTACAGTAGCTCTCCAGCTACCCAGTTTGTGCAAATAATATTTTGTTTACGAAAATTTTGAGGGCGATATGATTTTGCAGGCTCAATCTTAGATCGAGGAGTGGGCAGGGCGGCAGCATGGGACTCTCTCCTTCAGGCTAGTGCAGGTATTGACCGGGCATGGTTGCTTCGGGAAGTACCTGCACAGGCTGAAGAGGGAGGCGAGCCCCATGTGCCACCACTGCGACTGCGGTGAGGACTCGGCGCAGCACACTCTCGAGCAGTGTCCAGCTTGGGAGGTGCAGCGCCGGGAACTCACCGCGGTCATAGGGAATGACCTCTCGCTGCCGGCCGTGGTTGCGGCCATGGGCAGCGCGAGGTCGTGGGATGCGGTCGCATCCTTCTGTGAGGACGTCATCTTGCAGAAGGAGGCGGCGGAGCGGATCAGGGAGGACGCACCCCTGGCTGATCCGCTCCGCCGCCGGCGAGCTGGGCGGCGAAGGCGCGCGTACGCCGCGAGCCTAATGCCGCCCTAAGCGAGGCCGCGGGCGGTGGAGGGGATTTTCCGCCGCCCGCTGATGCCTTCCGCGACGGAGTGACGCCCTGGGTGTGCCCGGGGCGTCGCTACGAGAGTAGGACTGAGTAGAGTCGGGTGCCCGGTCAGTGGTCGGACTGGGCACGGTCGCCGCGGCGAGCCCTGTGGATGTAAGATCGATCCAGGGCTCGCCGACCCACCATCTTTCGGCGACGAGGGCACACCGCGGGGTTTTAGTGGGTATTCTGTGCCGTTTAACATCGTAGGCACGGGAGTCCCACATAGCCACTCTGCCCGTCCCCCCACGGGTAGGGTGGTATGCGTAAATGCATTTCCCCGCAAAAAAAAAAAAAAAAAAAAAAAAAGGCTCAATCTTAGATACGCAAATAAGGTTTAGGGTCAATAAAGTAATATTAATCCTTTGTTTTAAGGAAATTAAATTGCTATTATGAATATTCAAAGTTTGTAACATCAACTAGCCTTGTCGATGTCCGTTTTACTTCTGTTAACGATGATTTCTGTCATTATTTTTTTAGCTTATTAGTTATTACCAAGTACAAACTACTTGCATTCTTTTTAATTCCCTCCAGCTAAGCTTTATTCGCTTGTGTTTGGAGGAAGTTCACGTTCGTGGTATAACGACCAGGACTCGAACCCATTACCTCTCGATCGCATGTCCAATGCCTTATCCATTCCGCCACGGACGCCTGCAATAATTTTCATAACCAACACGACTTCGTGAATTGTGGTTGAATTTAATAATGTTTCTTAATGGGCAAAGAAACTTATTTAGGTTTTAGTCATTTAGGATGTTTTTAACAGCAGCACGGTGTTGGTATGACCGATTGGATGGCGATAAGCTTACTCTTCATCACATGGAATATACACATAACAGATGAACATAACATCACGCCTATATAACACAGAATGGCAGAGGTGTACAAAACCCACACTTCACCCGTTATAGATGCCGGGCACAATTCCAACTCCGTGCTGCTATTGTGCATTTCCTGACGGAAAGTTCACTAATAAAACTTTGCCCGACCCGGTAATCAAACTCGAAACCTCGCGGTGAGGGACGCATACGCTAACCACAAGACCATTGAGGCTACAGGTGAAGTGTAGATGTTATACCCTGCCTTTTGCGTAATATTGTTATGATTGTTGTTTTGTACTGTTTATTGTGATGTTATTTTATGTTTTTGCCCTAAATTGAGCTAATAAAAAAATAATCAGTACCATTTAGATTAACTCATTCTTTAGATCTTATGCTAATTTAACAAATTAATGGTTATAAAAAATAAAGTAAAATGTAAAGCAAATGGCCAAAAATCTCCTGTACTAGGCCTGTCCTGCAGGAGGTTTTTAAATAACAAAATCACAATATATTTGTAATGACGTAATGATAGACATAATGACTACTAGAATATATATCGTGACTATTCTCATCACCCTTCAAAACCGATACTGTAATAATACTGATATTTCCTCACATATAACAACCTACATTAAAGGTCACGGAGGTAACCTTTCACCTTTGTTTTACAGGAGAATACATAATAGGAGGGCATTTCCGTTGGCGCGTTTCATACAAACGTAGTTTGGTTGAATGTTTATTTTTGTTCAGTTGAAATCTATTTTCTACTTCTATCGTATCAAGGCAACTTGCAATCCATGTGTTTTTGTTTTATTTTGTTAAAATTGTAGAAATGGGCATGGTGGCCGATCCATAGATAGTAAAATATAGCATACCTTATCAAAATATGAGTAAACATAAACCAAATGCAAGAATTTTTAACTACATACTACTCATTTTATGATCATCCAAAGTTTAATCCACTTTTGAAGTGCGAAATTATTAATAACAATTTTATTATTAAATTACACAGATAAATTAGTAATAAAACCATTTTCATAAACGCAATATATATATGTCGCCGGCGTCCGACACGTCGATGCCGTTCGGGAAGTTGGTGACATTCTCGCAGCCAATGCGGCGGAGGAACCGGCCCTCGTCGTCGAACAGTAGAATTCCTTACCACTTATAGCAATATCAGATGGCTCTCTCATGCACTCGCTGCAATCAAACCAGCTCATGAGGTCACCTTCTTCAGACAGT
Source organism: Hypena proboscidalis (assembly GCA_905147285.1). Classification (NCBI taxonomy): domain Eukaryota; kingdom Metazoa; phylum Arthropoda; class Insecta; order Lepidoptera; family Erebidae; genus Hypena; species Hypena proboscidalis. The sequence goes on from LR990147.1 coordinate 9,944,339, forward strand.
ATAGCTATAAAAAAACCATAACTTCAACAAACAAAATACGTGAACTGCGTGACGTCACGCTTATGTAGCCGTTTGGGCGAGTCTATTATAAATGTGTTTTTAAATTTGTATTATCGCAGGAAGTTTACGTGTTAACAAAGTAACTATTTTAATGATGTTTCTAATAATGAACTGTGTTTCAATTGCATATAAAACTAAAAATGACTAATCATGCCTATTGTTAATCACACCTATTTTGGTAAGTCTTTTAATTTTAACAAAATGCCATGGCTTTTTGTCTTTTTATTTTGACAAACTGCTTACTTTATTTTTATTATTTATCTGTTGTATTTGTTAGCGATATGTAAAGGTATGAATTTTATGTTTGACTAAATTATCACGGATAATATTTGTCTTTTCTTTGTTACAGACTATACTTAATACCAACTATCTGTTTGTAGCACTGCGGTGGGTGAAACGTCAAATTGTGAAACGTTTTAGGAATAACCTGTTAGGTATAGCCAGCGGCGTTTCAGTAAACAATGATACCAAAATAGTTTTCACTTGCGTCCAAATTCCTGTTAAAATATTTTCACTTGTAATTAAACTTCGTTTATCACTTTCTATTTTCAATAAAGAAAATTCAATCCTAAAGAAAATTATTGTTGGAATGTTTTTTGTCCGAAGAAAGTCCATAATTGCCTAAAATAAAAAAGTGTCAGAAAAAAACTCATTTGAATCTAACACAACAGATACTCTGATATATATTTTAGCAGAATTCCAAATATTCTTTTTTATAAAAAAATACGCGTCAGTGCATTTGACGTTTCGACAAAGATAAAAATAACCAATGATGCCAATGCATAACAACAATTTCCAGTAAAAGCTTTGATGTAGTACGCAGGTGGACCTCTGGCCATCCCTTAAATAAATAAAATCTATTAGAGCATTTTGTGTGACACCCCTGGGAGAGATTGTCCCGGTCCATGCGATTTCGCCAACTAATCTCCGCCACCGTCCAGACGGTTGGCTTCATCGAACACTTGGTTTCTTCCCTCAGCTATAGGTACTTTTAGCAGGGTAAAGATAACTACAGAGTATTCTAATTCTTCTTTGCGTGTCAATAGAAAACACATGAATAATATTGCATTATATTTATTATATCTTAATATTCAAATTTTGTTTGACCAAGAATTTGCCTTAAGAACGGCATAATCGGTGGCCCTCCACAGGTCGTCTATGGTACAGGTTGTAGACATAAAGGACATGTAAGAAGGTGAGCTATCGTTTGGGGACTGGCACTGCATTCACAATCGGCGAAGTCTGCATAACCCCACTTCGCTAAGTTTTCCTGGCAGCGGCCAACATGGGTACGGAGCCTATTTAAGGCCTTCCATTGTGGCCTGGGTAAATCGCTGCCAGAAGGTAGATTTTCTTTCTAGATAGACTTGTTTCCATATCAGTAAATTTAAAGTTTGCAGTCAGAAAAGATAATCTGGCTGGCCTCCTTTCATAAAAATAACAAAAGACTGTTGCGTGGTGCTCAATAGGGCTGCCCACTTACAGTTTTTGAATTTCATGTATATTTACATACATGACAAGAGTTTTGAACATTCTATTTTTGAATTCGTTTGTCACAGCGGCGCTACCCCGTCTGTTGGTGGCGTTTTTATTGTACCCTTATTCCGAGGCGTCGGCCTGTCACGCGTTCCGACCGCTTCTATGAAAATAGAATACTCGGTAGTATATTTCTACCTTGCTATTAACTGTTACTATGGTCTGAGTTAGAGCCTTAAGGCATTTTATAAAAGCTGATAACTTCTTTGTGCGTGCCTTTAATATAGGTATGGTAGCGTGGTGGTTTTGGTAAAATAAAATGAAGTGTCATCATAATATAATGTAAAGCTTCATTCATTGATATTCATAGTGATAGTAGAAACCATTCTCCACCAAAGGTCAAGGGCTAAAACCATGCTAAGCTAATAAACTTAGCATGGTTCTAGCCCTTGACCTATCAAGTTCCATAATTTGTGAAAGTTTGCCCGAACTCTAATTTATTACATGCAAATATGAGTATCAAAATCGTTTTATAGATGTAAAGATTCGCGCGTTCAAATTCACAAACCGAATAGTTATAATTAAAAGATATTTATTTTAGCTTGAAAAATAATATGGCCCTGTATAGCTATACCTTAAGGCTTTTTCTTAACAAATGTCAAAAAAACTCTTTTAAAAATTAACACATACTTTCTTGGAACAAAGCCTTGAAACTGTACCGTTGTTTTATTAGTAGCCGGTGGTTAATTACAGTGATTACAAAGTGGGCAGTAATCAGTGTCTGGTAAAACGACGACGTGACGACTCCGGTACGAAATGTATTTTATATCAGATAACAATTTGTATTGTTTTTCTTTAGTTTTATAAAGTGTATGTTTCATCTCATAGTATGAAACAAAGACGCTTTTCACTGTCTGTCGGTCGCTTTGTATGCGTATATTTTTTTGAAAACTACACAATAGATTTTAATACGGTTTCTTTTTAATATATATAATGATGTATAACGATGGGTCACTAGTTTTAAATAAACTTGTCTACGGGTGTAAAAACGGGGGAACAAAAAAAAAACAATTTAAATTATTTGCAGTATTTGGGGACTAAAATGGTCTTTCAAGTCATAAACGAAGATATTATTTCCAATTTATTGAAACACGTATTCAAATCGAAAAAGTTTATAACGATATTGTTTCATTTTTAAAAATTTGAAACTATGAAATGAGACGCCATTGTTCAGTCTGTTCTCTTTCAGCTCAAATTTTCACTTACAGTTTGGGGTAAAATATTCCGAACAAAAAGACAAAAAAGACCTCCGCCGAAAATTGTCGGCATCCTCAAATAAGTTAATTAAACCTTACCATCCAAAATCCTTTACTATCACTTCAAATATTCAACTCAGCTCCATTATGCTAAGTATTCTTAAGGAAAATCCGGAACCAAATTAAAAAATCTGTTTTAAAAGCAAAGAATCACCTCGTTAAAGGTTTCACAGAAAGAGGCTTCGCGGCTTTCTGAAGAACAAAAAACAGATGTCAATTAAGAACAAATTAGAGGCCAAAACATTACGGGTACAGAATATTTTTGTTTAAAAACGAACCAATTTTGTTTTAACTTTATTTTCTACAGCTTGAGATTTTTGATTTGGGAAATATTTATATATAAGATTCAGAGATAGTTTCTAATTGATTATTTTTTTAACATTTAGCTATGCTTAGCAAATTATACTAAGGAACAGTTGAGAAAGATATGGAACCGGCAGGATTTGAACCTGCGACCTTCTGCACACCGGGCAGTCGCTTTAGCCATCCTACTTAAGATAGGAACAAATGGATGAACGTGACGTCATGAAATGACGTATAATACAGTTGAGAAATTTAGGGTTCTGGTAAGAGGCGACCGTAGCTGGATAGCTAAAGCGGCTGTCCGGTGTGCAGTAAGGTCGCTGGTTCAAATCCTGCCGGTCCCATATCTATTTTAACTGTTTATTAATACAGAGATAGGTTTTAAAAGTGGAGATGCCACGACGTATAATAATATAACAAAACATCACTCCTATATTACCCAGAAACCCACACTTTTCATGTAATAAGCAGTGAGCCTATCACTATACACCGAGTACATTTCCAACTCCGTGTCGCTATTAAGAATTACCTGATATAAAAGTTTCAAAATAACACTTTTCACTTTCGGGAATCGAAACCGAAATCTTTTAGTGAGAGACTGCATACACTAACTATAAGACAAGCGAGGCGATAAGGCAAAAAGAAATGAATATTAATTAAAATTAATCCTATTGCCTATTGCTATTAGTTATATGCGTCAGTAAACAAATTGTTGTAGATAATAAACTTCTAGTAATGTGCTGGTACATTACGCTGTAAACATAAAAGACCAACCGCTTCCTAAAAACTTGAGGTTAGGCACTAAAAACTGCCTAAATTGCCTGTAGGAAATTGCTACTAAAAACTTTGATAACTACCCTCAATACACAGCCGGTTACACCGCTCTAAATGCCAAAGCTGTATAAGTGTATATTGTTTTATATATAACCTTAGCTAAAGAATAAAACTAACTAAAAATGTAATGCGATAGTGCTAAAATGAATCCTTGCGTTTGTTTACCGTTTTAGTTTTAGGGATTTCCTTAAATTTGTCCTATATAAAAAATATAAATGAATATAATGTAGTTAATTTTAAAAACCTAACTCAATAAAGTACGCAGAAAATCTTGTTTGTTTATGTATAAACTTGCTATTCATAGCAAAGTTTTACAAAACATAGGTGATAATGAAGCCTTTCAAACATAAATTATAATATTGTTATTATTATATTATGTGCACGGTTGGCGTAGCGGTTAAAGCGGTCGCCTCGCCGCTTTCAACTATGCTGGTGTTGTGGGTTCGATCCCCACATGGGACAAATCTTTGTGTGATTCGCAAAGATTTGTTCTGACTCTGGCTGTGCTTTGTGTGTGTGAAATGTATGTTTGTGAACACCCCCGCGACACAGGAGAGTTATTCCTAGTGCGGGCGTCGTTTTTTTTTAAAAAGAAAAAAAAAAAAAAACCACGAAATCCTTTTACGCTGAAGTTTTATAACATAATACAATATTTCTAAGAAACAAAACAAAGCCGCTTGTACGGCAAAAGCTAATAATCAAAACCAACAAAGCAGCTTTACAATCGCCGAGAAAACCAAAGCCATTAAATGATTAAGTTGTCGGCAGCACAAAGGTATTAAACATTAACAATTTAACATCCGCCATTGTGGATTTGTATTGACACAATCTGAGAGTTGAAGCAACAATGAAGCTATTTCAACTATTCCTTTGTTGCTCATTGAATCTGTGATGGCTGCCAGCGAATTCTTGCTTTGACTTTATTTACACTTCGTAGGCGCTCGTAGCGGTTGTTGAGTAGACGTTCGTAGCGCTACGGGCTACGATTGTGTTTTCAACTTTTAAGAATAACTTTAGTATTTTAGTTAATCTGACGAATTGAAAACGTAAATAATTTATTTTCAATTACTTAATAATTATCAATTCAATTAATGGTCTAGTTTAAACCTCTTACCGCGAGGTCTCAATGTCGGGCTCCGGGTTAGGCAAAAGTATAATTAGGGCAGAACGGAGTTTGGAAATGTGCTCGGTAAATGGCGATACCCCCTATCACGTGAATGTTATACACCGCTAACACACCTTTCTGGGTAATCATTTTAAAGCTGGATCTATTGCTTTATTACTTTATAATAAAACAAATAATACAAAACCTAAACCAAATACACATATTTCAGCAAATAGTGTATTAATCTCCATCCTCACATTATCTCAATCTGACAACGGCATCATTTGCTACATTCAGGTTCGATTATTTCAGGCCTCGAGGCACAAACTACAATTGAATTTCTGAATCTGCAGAACCAAAGCCTCGGTGATAATTCCCAGCACTGATTTTAAGCTGACTCGTCCGATAATGTACGAGATAATTCCTGAAACAAAGCTAAAATCTTCGTATAAACTGAATCACTTCTGCAGTTAGTTTGTTTTATATGAACTACAACTAAGAAACATCAACAATGGATGTGTTGAGGTGATTTAGAGTTCCTCTTGTGCCAATTTCAAGACCTACTTTGACCACCAAACCGCTACAAACTCGCTTGTTCATCAAAAGTTCTACCACTATTAATGTTTCTAAAAGTTATAAAAATTGCATTAAAAGAGACCCCCCCCCCCCGTATACAACGATTCCCTACGTCCGGCGCACCCTGGGCAATTCGCGAATCCTCAAAAGCGAATTGGCTAATCCTTTCACCACGATGGCAAGTTAAAATAAAATTTGACTCAGCCATCGACACGACGAAGAAGAAGAAGTCAATACATTAAATACCTTTACTATGAAAGACTGTTACTAACACAAAATAAGTAAAGTAAAGTAGAGAAGTAAAAATATATTTCTTGGAACACCATCAAATTATTAAAAAAAAAAAAATCAACTAAACAATAAAAATAAATACAGAATAATTATAATAACAATGAATCATTTCATATCTATGAACATTATTGTATTGACAACAATGTCACGTAGCCCTGAAGTGATTCACAATATTGTGTATAACATCAATCAATCAACTCATTCAAAATTAACATAATTAGTCACGTAACTACAATAATCCTATAGAACACAACATCTCGCCTATAATAGCCAGAAAGGCGTGGATAGAGGTGTGTAACTAATAATATATAATAATATGTGGACCTTAGAAAATAGATGTAAATACTTAGAATCGATGTTGCTATACGACATTATGTCATAATAGATACGATTGTACTTCATTAGTTACTAAAATCAGTTATAGAATACCAACTAGAATGCATTGCTGTAACCCATGTCGACTATTTGCAACAACTGGTTGTCGTACTAATGCAGGTAAACGCTCTCCAATGTACCGTCTTGTTCATAATTACAACACAAACTCTAGTTCAGTTGATATTATGGCAACGCGTTCCAGTATATTTAAAAATAGAATTATCATCCTCTTATAATAATTTTATATTATTATACTTTCTATATTTCATACTCGTGCATGACTCTTATCTTATAATTTGTTTTCGTTAGTAATTGGCTGTGGTAAATGGTGTTGGTGACACAATTGTTAAATAATACGTAAGCATTCAATAGATTAATAAGTATTGTGTTACTGTTAATTTACCCAAATAAATAAAATAAAATAAAAAAAGGTAGTTGCACCAGTTATGTTTATAGACTAGGAGCCCGTGGGTGGCTGACTTACGTAATTTTAAGCTGAAATCTGCGTGTGCCTCTAAGTCAGGTTAAAACTACCAACTAATATGATCATTTAGATCGTGGTTGCTTTGGGAAAAACAAAAAAAGATGTTTAGTAAAGTAATATCATAGTATAAAGCGTAATTTTTGTGTGATGGTGGAGATAACCTCTCATCATCATTAGCAGACCTCTAACATGGTTTCCACCCGAGTTATACCCCCTCAAATTTTCATAATTTCTAAATATTTAAGGCAGTCTATCTGATAATGACGTAAGTCGGCCGCTCACCAGCTTTCACTCTATTGGGTTCCCATGTGACAGGGATATATTTACCAGTCTGTGTCAGCTTGTCGAACACAGTTTTATTTCATATAATCAAATAAGTCAAATATAGCAAAGCTAAACGAAACTTTACTAAGTAAGTTTATTCAAATGAAATAACCGAGACAATGAAGCCACAAACTCAAGATGAACTCCAATGCATTCAAACTCCAGTCGCTTCGGTTGTATTGTTGTTGTGCACCATTCAAGTACACAAACAGACAAACACATGAGTAGTGTTGCACATCAAACAATGCCGTCCCAAGGGTGACAGCACTTGCGCTTTCAATGCCTCTGTCCATGTAGGCTTAACCTAAATGTTGAAGGAACACATTAGGAGCTCGTGGCTAAGTCAAACCCGCGAGGCTATCGGTCCTCGCGGGTTTGACTTAGCCACGAGCTCCATCTTGCAGGTTAAGCAATGCTAACCGCGGCCGTGGATGGACCATCATTAACGTAACAAGAGCAGAGCACGTTCGGTCCCGGTAGCCATTTGAACATCTATGGTAGTCGTTACGGATAATCAGAGACCAAAAAGTCTGACAACTAGTCTATCGTATTACCTCGTACTGAGTTGTGATGGTCTGATCGCAGTCGGTCCACGTAAAATACTGATTTTCAGCTTAATCCTTTAGACTATAGGCTGACCGTTTAACTGAGTCCTCGCCTGCGCGGTACAGGGGCGCGGGGGTATGACGACAAAGGGGACTGAAACGGGTGCGGGCGGTGGGCAAATTTTTGTTATGGTTCATTTCGTTCGCTACATGGGTAGCGATCGCATGTGTTGACTGTTGCAGACACCTTGTGAGAGGTACACATGTAATAACAATCTCAAGATGAATCGAAAAATCTTCGGACATAAAATAAACAGTCAGTGCAAGCAAATGACTTTTAACGTATACCTACTTTATATTTTAGAAAAAAGAAACTGAACCCAAAAAAAGTATTGACTTTCTTACGATTTAATTATATGTTTAGATAACAAAAAGTATAATAGTTTATTCTCAATTATTTTATTAACGTACATAAGTTCATTAAAATTTTGTATCTTCTTAACTATTTTTCATTTGATAAATCACTATTTCTTTTTTCCTATGATGTCACATATCTTAGGAAATATCTTGGTGCATTTCATCTCCTGTATATTTCATTAAGTGCCCCCACCGCCCGCGCCTGTTTCAGTCCCCTTTGTCGTCATACCCCCGCGCCCCTGTACCGCGCTGGCGAGGACTCAGTTAAACGGTCAGTTTATAGAAGCCGACCCCAATGCTATTGGAAAAATGCTCGGCAGATATTGGAGGAACATATATTATTAGCACAAAGACATTGTTCACTAAAAAACTACGAATATTATAATTGGTCAGGCAATACTACAAAAAAAAAAAAAAAAAAAAAGCAAAAAAAAAAAAATACTCGACCATTGTCAGTGAGGACGCCGGTTACGCTCATCATTTAAATAAATAGAAGTTTATATCAAAGCGCACAAGATGGCGTTGGTTATGTTTCTGTATATTGCCCGTAACTTACGACAACAGAGCAAAACGTTTGGCACTTGTAATACCAAGAGGATCAACATATCCCACGCGAACAAAGTTGCAGGCAAAATCTAGTATATTCGAATGAAATAACCTATACAATGAAACCACAAACTCAAGATGAACTCCAATGCCTCCAAACTGCAGACGCTTCGGTTGTATTGTTGTTCTGCACTATTCAAGCACACAAACAGACACATGAGTAGTGACGCAGATCAAACAATGGTGACATTGGTGACCCAAGGGTGACTGCACTTGCATTTGCAACGACTCAGTAGATGTACAGTCGGCCAATGAGTTAGGTATGCAGGGCAAAAACTTCTAAGTCATAGTAAAGACTTATTTATTTATTATTTATTTATTTATTAAATTAGATACTTATTGCGCTAACAGTATTACCCAATACGCACAATAAGCTAGGTATACATTTTTATGACATAAATAAATTACATGATATTACAAAAAATTGGACACATATTTTTAAAAATTCAGCAAACTTCATGTAAAAAATATCAACCTCTGGATGCTGAGCAATCAGTGTGTTGATCAATGCCATAGCGTGGTTGGTTGGCGCAAATTGTGCAGTGCACGTCCGAACGGGTACTATCGCCATGAGACGGCGCGAGCGCAGCTGCGTGTACAGGTTAGGAGCTGATAAGAAGCAACGTGATAAAACAGTTACATTGTCAATATTATTATTCATTAATGAGTAATAATGTATTAACAAAGTACACTGCCGGCGTAATTGTAACGTATCGATACCAGTTATGGATAAGTGAGTTATATATCTAAATAGTGGGTATATTACACTTATTAAATATGCAATACAAACTTGCATATCTTTTGCAGTCAGTTTTTATTATGGCGTAGAAGTTTTTGCGCTTCTTCTTCTTCTTCGTGTCGATGGCTGAGTCAAATTTTATTGGTCCAATAAGTGGTCACTGTTATGGCGCTCTCGTCGGCGTTCATGAGCGCCTCTCTTGTGCAGGTGGTAGGGCATTTTGGACAGTCAGTAAGGTGGTCAAGGTTTTGACTTGCCATTGCAGTGAAAGGATTAGCCAATTCGCTTTTAAGAACTCGCGAATTGCCCAGAGTGCGCCGGACGTAGGGAATCGTTGTGTACGTCACTAGGGGAGGCTCCTTTCATGCACGCTACATACCCAACTCATTAGCCGACTGTACATTTAGTCTCTCGTTTGAACTAACCAATTAGCCGGCTAACCAACGTCCTGAGTTGTCGCAGTTTTCTTTGTCACCATTCACCTCGTGCACAGTTATACGTGATTAGGTATCCATAAGAAGTATATGTGTACATGGGGCACGTTTCCTCAGCGCCGCAGTTCGATGTTTTGTGCTTCCGGAGATACAAGTATGGTAATGTCTGCCTCGACTTACCTGACATGTTTTGATTCATGATACTTTGCTTTATAGGTTTAATACAGGAAAGTTCGAACTAACAAGTGATACCATTAGTAAAATTGTTTTTGTGGGAATTGAATTCATAACACCAGATAGTGTATTGCATACTGCCTAGTTGATCTAGATCTGATGGTCTGTAAAATAGCATTCGCCTGTAAAATATTAAAATTTTAATTTTGAAGGTTTTTATTACAGGTTATTACAGTATCCCTTTTTTTTGTATAAACTTTTGGCCTCATTTAATTTAGTATTTTAGACATATTTTTGGTATAATAGTTGTTCGGTAAATTCCTCATTAGGAATACCATTTAATTATGCATAATAGTTTTCGCATAACAGTTTTTTTAACTTAACTTTTTTGCCTAGAAAAAAAAAAATACCAAAGTGTTTATAACAGCTTAAGGTGCTGCAGGCGCCAACATGTTTATTTTACTTAAGGAAAGTATTTTATTAAATAACAATAGTATACTTAACCTAATGAAATAGCCAAAACGATTATGCCTAACAATGATTATGCGTAAAGTATTTATGCCAAAAAATATTATACTAAATGACTATTATGCATAGGTAACTATTATTGTGCTAAATAAAAGTATTCTCGTCAATTATGCCAATAAATGGGGAACCTTATATTACAGGCAATCTGGGAGCATCTTAAAGGTGATGCTCCAGTATTTGGAAGAATTCCTTACCATAAAATGGTAAAATGAGGGTGATTATAACACTTCTGCATATTTTTCTGGGCAAAGCAGACGCGATGATCACGCTGAAGTCAAATAATAATACTATTCAAACTTACGTGAGATGACATAACTACTAGAGAATAAAGGGGTTACTCACGTATTATTATCGGGATATTGCCGACCGGTTTCTATATTTCACTAAGGAAATATTTTCATCAGGGCTGTGAGTGCAGTACGCTCGGTGCAATCAGTATCCCGGCGCGAGCCTTCTGCCTCTGCCAGCCTCTTCCTTAGTGAAATATAGAAACCGGTCGGCAATATCCCGATAATAATACGTGAGTAACCCGTTTATTCTCTAGTAGTTAAGTCAAATAATGTTTACAAATATGAAAGGTCGTGTAAATAATTGCGAGCATATAATATTAAAATTTGTAGATGAAGAAAGGTCGTATTTTATTACTGTCTGCGGCTATACAAATAAATATTTCGGTTTTATGCAAATTTATATACATAAAAGATGTAAATTCTCTCAGACAAAGCATTGCAGAAATTAATTTACAGAATAGTAATTGCCTGCTATTGAAATTAAAATAAACATAATCTCACGCTGCGCCGGTGCGGCAGAGATGTATATCACTCACACAGACTCACACTTCACCTGTTATGTTTAGGTCCCATGTGATAAAGAGTGAGCCTGTCGCCATTCACTGAGCACAAATCCAACTCCATGCTGCTATTGATATTTTCATGCCCTGAAAAATCCCAAATAACACTGTTGCCCGACCTGGGAATGGAGCCCGTGACTTTGCAGTGAGAGGCAAACAAGGCAAACCAAGTTACAAGTATTTTTTTTAAATTTTATTTATTTTACTTCTCGCACAGATACAAGTGTCGAAGGCAGACTTAATGCCAATGGCATTTTCTACCTGTCAACCTTAAAGGTGGTGCAAAGATATGTTTAGGTAGGTGCTTAAAGTATTGAAAACTTATATAAACTACACTTGAGAGCAATAAAATCGCACACCCCTTGTAATTTGGTTCATAACTGATTTTTTTCTTAAATCTCAAGATATTGAGTACAAATCATTAAGCAAAATTAAAGAATACAAGCTTAGCTTTAAGAAAACACAAAATTTAAATCATTAACCTCCATGTAACTTACAGTAACCAGCCGTACACCAAAATAGCCAAATTCACCCGTTAGTATTGTCATTACTTGCACCCCTTACCTGCAGGTATAAAAGGGTCGGCTTTTTGGCTTTATTATCAGTTGCATACCGAAGGTCAACGCGATAACATCTCTACTGAAAACATACGGAAAAAATGGATACCACGCCCGCAGAAGCCGCTCAAGTTATTGCCTTGCTCGAAGCAGACCATAATCAAAGTGGAGTTGCTCGACGACCAAATTTGAGCCGCTATTCTGTTTGCCGCGTGTACCAGAGGTTTCAAGAGACCGGTGGCTACATTCGGCGAGCTGGATCTGGCCGGCGACGCAGAACATCAGAGCGTGATGACCGCTTTCTTGTGTCGAGGTTTTTAAGAAATCGGCAACTGAATGCGGTTGAAGTGGGACAAAAGCTTTGAGAAATTCGTAATGTCAGTATAAGTCGGTGGACAGTCAGAAGAAGACTTGATGAAGCAGGACTGACTTCACATTGCACTGCAAATGATCCCAAATTGACCACAGCTCACCGACAAGCCAGACTACAATTTGTCAGGGAACATTTAAATTGGACGTATGACCAATGGCGTCTGTTATGTTCTCTGATGAGTGCAGAATGACATTACATGGTCATGATGGACGCTCTAGGGTCTACAGAAGGTCATCAGAGCGATTTTCACAATGCTGCATAAGCGATCGTGTGTCTTTTGGCGGTGGATAGATAGATAGATAGATAGATAGATAGATAAAAAACTTTATTCATAAATAAAAACATACATTTTTAAACAGGCTCCACAAAACCGAATGATCGGTTTGTCTGTGGAAATACATTGCATCGTGATCGTGTATGTTTTGGGGTGGCATAATGTTAAACACTAAAACTGACATTGTTTTCATCACTGGGGCGAATACCGGCCCAAAATCGAGAGGTTTGACGGCCGCACGATACGTCAAAGAAGTGCTCAAAGGATATGTGAGGCCGCTTGCGTGGCTTATGGGAGAAGATTTTCTCCTAATGCACGGCAACGCCAGACCGCTTGTCACTAGAACAGTTTGCGACTACATGGAAGACGTTGGAATCACCGCGATGGAGTGGCCAGCTCGTAGTCCTGATCTCAATCCGATTGAACATGTCTGGGATGAGCTAAAAAGAAGAGTTTGAGCAAGAAGCCCTGCTCATACGCGCCTCCGAGAGCTTCAACTTGCCATTGAAGAGGAGTGGAACGCTATACCACAAGATTTTATGGTAAAATTTATACGGTCCATGAAAAACTGATTCAGAGCTGTAATAAAGGCTAGGGGAGGGAATACACCTTATTAATAAACAATGTGATCAAGAATTTTGAGTTTGATTTTCATTATTTCTTAAGCGAAATTGGGTAATTTTACCGTTTGTTGGGTTTTGTGCCGTAAAACCTCTTATGGGTATTTTTTTACACTGTATATGATATCATTAGAAAGGTAATGAGGTAGATTTTTAATAAGTGTGTGTTTTTCAAAATATTTATTCAGATTCATGAAAAAAAACTGCCTTAACAAAAAAAAGTCAAGGTGTGCGATTTCATTGCTCTCAAGTGTACAATGCTAATACTATAATATATTTATGTATAAATAGTAGGTATTTCATTTATAATCAGTATATATAATTATAAAAAATTGGATCAGCATTGCCATACAACGTGGCAATGCCACCAGCCTCCTGAGCACGTTACTTGCGGTCGACATCGATGCGGACGTATTTTTTGACACCTGCATTTTTTACGAGTTTTGGTTTATTTAATAATTTTATATTATTCTTTTATTCAATGTATATATAGTTAGGTATTTATTTAATTAGTTTAAAATATTAAATTATAGTTAGGTTTGTATTGAAAATATTTATATAAAAGATATGTATAGATTAATGAGCAAATAAATAAAGCGAGATATATTATGGTTAAATACAAAAAAAAAAATACTTTAATATTATAAAAAATAAATATATTTAATGTTTAATTCGAATCGCGGTTATTTGTCATGTTGTTTATACACACAACATTTTTCTAGATGACTCTCGCACATGGGTTTACTTTTAAATCACGGGATTTCACAAACATACTAATCACCTAAAAGTATTTGGCGTCAAGGACCTCATTACTAAGGTTAATGATATTTAATAAGTATCATTACCAAGCGCCGCAAAATGTTGTCCCAATTCCAAAAATAGCACAATAAGAAAATACCAAACATTTTCTCTTCCAAAAAACTTTCCCAATCGTCTTTTCATTCAGGCCCCTTACAATCTTTTATCCAACAAAAAGGTAGAATTGACACATTGTGAACCAGTGTATCAAGACCTCTGATACATGATATGACGCGTTTGAAGTGGTAGAAATTGGTGAAGTAGGGGTGTCTACAATATTGGTAGTGGTTTACCGAGCTGGCGATTTTTTGTCGAGTGCGGTAGGCATTTACATTGCAAAAGAGCCTGCCGTGTTGGCTCGCCGTTTGAGCCACCAATTGTATAGCATTCGAGTGGCTACTGCCGATCGCCATGGCCACAATGTCTCCAAGTAAATAATACGACAGAATTGCTAGCTTAACTTAACAGTGTAAACAGTCTCACATTGAAAATATGGCATAGATATTTTCGGTTTTGAACCTTTAAACTAAATATTTTACGTTTTGTATAGAATCAGATCAATAAGTGTTTTTGTTATTCTATTGTACGAATGACATATCATAACATAACATGACGCCTATAGTCACGCCACACCCAGAAGGGTGTGGCAGAGGTGAACAACACCCACATTTCACCCGTCTGTTTAAGTCCCATGGGATAGAGGGTGAGCCTATCGCTATCCACCGGTCAAAATTCCATCTCCGTGCTGCTATTGTGAATTGCCTGTCGGAACGTCCACAATTAACACTTTGCCCGACCCGGGAATCGAGCCTGAGACCTCCCAGTGAAAGGCGCATGCCCCAACCACTGGACCATCGACGCAACTGCACGACATTTTTTGTAATAACATGTATTTCTTTTTTATTTCTTATTTTTTTATTTCTTACATAATACGACGCCCGCACTAGGAATAACTCCTGTGTCGCGGGGGTGTACACAAACATACATTTCACACACACAAAATGTCGTCCAACTGAACGACATATTTTTACAAAAATATTGTTGTACAGCTAAATATCCAAACAGTGATTAAAAGATACAAAGCCGCACAAACAAACAGAAACTCGATCATTCCACATTATATGTACATAGGTAAATTCCAAGCTTATCACAATACACAAACATACCAGTGAATGTAATTGAAAACCAATTTGGTATAACAATATTAACTTAATATTGTGGATCGAAGTTCTGAATTCCTCTATTGAACTGCCAATGGTAATAGTTAGTATTAAGTGATCGGCGTAATGTACATACATATAGGTTGTTTTTATAAGTAGATAGCACAATTACGACAGATGGGCTAAGAAAATCACTACGTGGACTGGACCTCCCAACAAAAGAAACAGAGGAAGACCAAAAGAACGATGGGTTGATGAAATTAATATACTGGCTGGCAAAGACTGGATCACCAAAGCACAGAACAGACAAAATTGGAATAAAGTGGAGGAGGCCTTTACTCGTTGAGAGGTCCTAATTAACAATAATAACAGTCCTAATTACAATCTGATTACCAGAATTTCCATAAAATCAATTAATTGTTTAAAATGCATGTCTATTGAAATCATTTAAATTATTAGATATTTATATTGTACAATTCTTAACAATTTATAACTCAATTTTCATTATATCTATTTTTAAGGAATATAATAAAATGCATAGTTATTAATTATTATATTAATAAGTAGTATTGAAGCAAAATATAATTTGTAATGAACTGTTATAAATTGTAAGAATTATTTTATTTTGTTTTAATTGGATTATTTAATTTGAATTAGCTTTCTTTTATTTGTTTTTGCTTGTATTTGTAAATTAACCTATTAGAAATGAATTATAATTTAAAATAATAATAATATTATCCTGAAGGGTTTGGCAGAGGTGTTTGGCACCTGTTATGTTTAGGTACCATTGAGTGCACGGTTGGCGTAGCGTTAAAGCGGTCGCCTCGCCGCTTTCAACTACGCTGGTGTTGTGGGTTCGATCCCCACATGGGACAAATCTTTGTGTGATTTGCAATGATTTGTCCTGACTGGGTGTGCTTTGTGTGTGTGAAATGTATGTTTGTGAACAGCCCCGCGACGCAGGAGTTATTCCTAGTGCGGGCGTCGTATAGCACTTTGCCCGATCTAGGAATCAAACCTGAGACCACGCGGTGAGAGGCGCATACGCTAACCACTGGACCATCGAGGTAGTCACTCACAATTGAAGACATGAGTGGATGAAGGGGATATGATATAATTTGTGAATATGGAGACAAAAATTTTATGTATGTAATTTTAAGTGAAAAATTACAAACAAAAACAGTGATAGTTCAAAAGACAACATGAACAAAGTGTCTTCTTCGCCTTAATAAAAACTAAGATAGGTGTTATTGGACGCCTCTTGGATTTATGTTTTCATATTAATTTAGGTTAAAATAGAATTACTCATTAGCCTTTATGGGCTAGATTGTAATAAAATAAGATATTTGTGATATCTTACAATACAAAAAAAAAAAAAAAATATGTTGCTACATATCCCCTTCATTACTTTGTATTTCTAAAACTAAGCTTAAACTGCGTTGTTTTAAAGTTTATTATGGTTTGTAGGCACAGAACACCTTCATTCAGCGTATAAAACAGATTATAAAAAAATACATAATCCCTTCATTCATTCATGTCTTCAATTATTACACGGTTTATGTGTTAGTTAAAGTAAAAGTCGCCGTTCGATGTTAGCATATATGATAGCAATTAGATACTGAGAGCATACTGTGCCATCATTCTCGTACTTTACTGACTCAGTTTAGATAAGCAGCTGATCATAATTATTTAAATTTTATATACCTACTAATATTTGCACGCCTTGATTGGCAGAATATGATGATACTTTGTAATTAGTTTAAGTCACCTATTATGTACCATATTCATACAAATAAAGATTACTTACTTACTTACTTACTCAGTTACCTGTTTAGTTACATGTTTTATAGGTACAAGGGGTAGGTAGGTTTTTTATAACGTAATAAAAAATGTAATAATGTAATAATAATAATAATAATTGACTGTATATACTATAATTTTAATTGTTAATCTGATTTTATTGTAAGCTTCTGTAATTTATTTATGACCTATGTAATCGAATTTCACACATCTACTTATGGCAGATAAGGTTGGGCAAAATTATTTTTTAAGACCATTATGTATGTACCCTATTTCTGTGGAATAAATGAATATAAATATGAATACAAGATTTTATACACTTTCGCTCATATCTTAAGTGAGATACAATCAGTTACATATGTAGTATTTAGTTTTTAACCGACTTCCCAAAAAGGAGGAGGTTCTCTCTCTATTCGGCCGTTATGTTTTTTTTCTATGTATGTACATCGATTACGTCGCGGTTAATGGACCGATTCGCGTGATTCTTCTTTTGCTCGACGCGAAATAGCTGCCAGGTCGCCAATTTCTTTCAGTTTGGTTTAGTAGTTTTTATTTTATAAGCAAGACGACCGGATGGCTGAGTGGGTAGTGTACCTGCCTACGACGCCGAGGTCTTGGGTTCGATTCCCACTTAAGACAAATCTTTGTGTGCATGAACATGGGGGTTTGTCTTAGTCTGGGTGTTTCTATGTATAATAAGTATGTATTTAAAAAAGAAAAGTATATATGTATTAGTACCAGTTATTCTAGTACCCATAGTACAAGCTCTGCTTAGTTTGGGACTAGATGGCGTTGTGTGTGAGTTGTGAAATATTTATTTATTTATTTATTATTAGTAATTGAAGTCGGTTTTTTTATTGGAAAATTGTTGTTTACAATGTTTTCATATTTTATCTCCACATTGTCGAAATAGTAGCCAACCAAAGAGTTTATTAACATATACGCTTCTTTTATTAACCTTTTTAGCAGGCAGCTGGAGCTAAGGCTAGCAACAAATAAATAGATTTTTTTTTTTTTTTTTTTTTTTTTTTTTTTTTTTTTTTTTTTTTTTTTTTTTTTTTTTTTTTGGGCCCCAAGGGGCGCTTGAACACGTCAAAACAAACATCAAACACAAAAAATATAAAATTAAAATAAAACTTAGCTAACTAAATTATAATACTTATTGTAATAAAATGATTTGACACCGGAGCTTAGATTGACTTTAATTCAACTTAGAGAATTGAATTAAAATCAATCCAAGTACCAGCTCCGATAAATACGCTATCGAAGATCCTATGCAATCTGCCATCTGTAGTTACTAAGCCATACCTCACTACGCGTGCATTGTATTGTACCTAACCACAGTTACTCAGGAGATCACAGCAGTCCTGTGACCCGAATTACATGATTGATCAGATATTCCATGTTAACAGCTATAATATCCAACTGGTACATATGAAACTTGGCCAGCAAACAGCCAAAGATACGGCATTGTTAGGGTAAAATCAAACGAGCGTAATCTTGTGAGTCGCGTATTGTTGGTCACTCATATGCTAATTTCTGCTAAGTTGCCAGACGAACTTCATTTTTTTGTTCAGTATTGAGCGTTGGTACGGGCTGTTCGTGTCGTCGAGCACGCTAGATACATTAAAAATATTGTGTTTACGAACCATATTCCGAAGACGAGGCCAGAAAAAGAAGATTGGTAAACCCACTCAATAGTCATGTGGACAGTTCCATACTTTATTTTAAAGGTCGGCCGTTTACCGAAATTCAGTCGAGTTTGAGTCGGCAGACAACTCATTATGCTCCGTCGTGTGGCCCCAACTGCCTTTCTGTATGAAACCGAATGCAACAGAAACTCACAAAACTCACAAAATTACGCTCGTTTGGTTTCCACCCTTATTGAGAATAAGGGCTATAATAACTCACGTTATTATAGCCGGAGATATGAGATCCGTATTCATAATAACAATGTCTTCACCTCACGTCGGTTTTAATAAATATTATAAAAGACGCCGTTGAAATTTTGTTGTGAGAATAGATTGACATTAAAAAAAAAAAGAAAAAAAAATACATTAAATTAAATTGTTTATCAATATGCTAAGCAAAGTAACGTTTGCATACAAAGCTGATAAATCTTAATATAACAATATTATTGACATATTCGTATATTGACATAGTCACAGTCTCAAATTAAACTAAGGCCATTACATGATCCATATGAGGCCATATCATACAGTTGAGAAATTTAGGGTTCTGGTAAGAGGCGACCGTAGCTGGATGGCTAAAGCGGCTGCCCGGTGTGCAGTAAGGTCGTAGGTTCAAATCCTGCCGGTCCCATATCTTTTTCAACTGTTGTGATTGAGGAATAGCCTATAGTCATCCACTTGACACAATCTCAACTCCGTGCTGCTTTTCTGACGGAAAAATCCCAAATAACACGTTTGTCTGGGCATCGAATTCAAGACCTCACGGTGAGACGTCGCATACGTTAGCCAATAGACCAATGAGACAGGTACCAACTTAACGATGTATAATATGTGGATGTCATAAACCTGTACTCAACTTTTATGATACGCGAGTAACGTGATTTTTTTACTATGCGTTTCTAATTAAAACAAACGGCCCCATAAAGGTGCTATTCGAACAATATTGGTTGTTTTGAGTGGTTTCTTTTACATTTAAACTGCAGAATATATGTATTGAACAAACGAAGTTATGTGGACTTTATTATTATAATATATTAAGAATAATATGTATATTATTTCTTATTGATTATTTTATAGCATGCTATGCTTAGCAAATTTTACTAAGAAACAGTTGAAAAAGATATGAGACCGGCAGGTTTTGAACCTGTGACCTTCTGCACACTGGGCAGTCGCTTTAACCAACCAGCTACGGTCGCCTCTTGCCAGGACCATAAAAAAAGTTACATAGCAACAGGAGGCTTTGCTAACAATCTGCATTGCATAATATTTGCGCTCTTTACCTGTGCTGCAATTGTTCGCGGATAATGAGGCACTCTTTGACACCTTAGCGTGTGTTACTACAAAGGAAATGTTTTCATATTAAAAGGAAAAAGTAGGTGTTTTGATAATTCTAAGCTTAACACACCTTGTAATAACTCATTTACTCAGATTATAGGTAAGCTTTAACTACACTGAGGGAAAATTTGTTGACTTCGTCATGTAAAAGTTATTTGTTCAAAGAGAAAGTAAAGTTCGTATTTGCTGCGAGGGCTTATTATGAGTCCCGGATAAGTGAGAGATTCTAAAGAAAGTTCTAGGTTAGAATCTTCAGTGTAGTGAGGGACTCAAAAGCACGAGATGTAAATAGCTAAGTTATGTGACAATAAAGAAAATTAAAAATGCGAGCATTGAGCAACGACATTTCGAGCTGCTGAGGTAAAAAAAATTTTTAGGGCCTGATCTTACCATCAAACCAGAACACATGAGTGCAAGCACTACTATTTGGCGGCAGGTTAAAGGTGAGACGGTGGTGTTTCCACTCCCAAGCTCTTTCACAAGAACTCCACCACCATCAGAACCTCATCATCACCTGATCGTAAGTCACTACTATACATAATAAATAAAACATTGTCCATACAATTACACCTCCGAACACTAGTATTATGTTTCCTGTGCCAGTAATTCCCACATTCAAACCACATATTCTATTAACATGCATAATGCCAAATAGTCACGTATTCTGCATAATATGTCACACAGCCGCAAACACCAAACTATAAATAAATAAAAAAGCTAGTGTAGCACCGAATACCTGAATATACAAATATTCGTATTCGCTGAATACCAAAATGATATTCGTCCTCATTATGAAATGATTCAATAGAGATTAAAGGATCCATATAGTTTTTATGCTGCATTAAAATGACGGTTAATAGGAACGATCATACTGATCATGAATATATACTAAGAAACAGTTGAAAGAACTAGGGCCCGGCAGGATTTGAACCTGCGGCCTTCTGCTCACCGGGCAGTCGCTTTAACTAACCAGCTACGCCGCTGCGGTCGCCTTTTGCCAGGGTCCTAAATTTCTCAAATGTATGTTACGTCATTTCGTGACCGACACTTCCGACTACCCGGTGTGCAGAAGGTTGCAGGTTCAAATCCTGCCAGTCCCATAACTTTTTTTAACTGTTTCTTAATATAATTTGCTAAGCATAGCATAAGATCATGATTTTTAGAATAAAATACTATTTTTATATATTTCACTTCTTGCCTTCTCTACCCTCGTTAGTTAAAGTTTGGAGTAATTTGGAAGTTTTGTGCTTTACTTAGTAATTATAAAAAAAACATGCTATGTACTCACTGTCCTACTTCTCATAATAATAGTATTCTTATTCGCTTAAAAGAATAATCAACTTTTCGTATTCCTACAAGTGGTATTCATCGCAACTCTAAAAAAAACACGACATAATGTAAAACGAATGACTCCCTTTGTCACGTGATATACGGCCATGAATAATTTAACCATTACTAGGTCTTCCAATTTCCTGCTGTGGAATAATGTTATTTTTGATTACAATATCATATTCCGGCTTAAAATCACGATGTATAAAAAAGTTAGATTCGATTTTTCCTGGATGGTGATATATTTTCTTGGAGTAAAAGAAAAAAAATAGATTAATTTTTGCTTTTTTTACCTATGATAATAAACTATAGTATGGTAGAAAGCTTTGATTATAAAAGCTTGATTTTTCATTATTAATATTTTTTACTAATTTACTGGCAGTATATTTTTCAGAGAAATGGCAATCTACCAAAATAATGCAATTGGCTTGATAGGTTTTCAGAAATAAATACAAAGTTTTTTTAAAAAGAACATAATATTTTGTTTTTTTATAACCAAAACAACATGTTGCTAATCAATGCTTCATTACTGATTTAATGAATTTGTATAATTTATTAATTTAAAAAAATGCAGCCTTATTCTTCTTCGTGCCTTTTTTCAATTTAACTTGAGATCAGCGCAAAACGTCTTTTTCCTCCATTCTCCTCTGTCAGCCGTCTCACTATCACTCATTACCTTCTCTTTGATACCTTCTTTCACGCAATCCATCCTTTTTTACTTCTGCCTGCCACTTTCTGACCAGCGATAAACAAACGAACGAACTAACCAACGATGAAAAATATGCTTGGAATATTAGCATATTTTTTCATCGTTGATTAGCTTAAATTGCTATATTATCCTTAAGGTTATACAATAATTTGCGGCGTGTTCCACAGGACCACGACAACAGGCGATGACGTCATCGTGTATACAGTGCCTTTAATAAATTTAATTAAACCAGCGCTCTCTCCTTTGAGTTAATTAACAAGTGAAAGCACCGACGCGCTCTAATCGCGCGGACGCGTTTGTTCGTGAAACATGACGGAACTTTCATTATGTGTTTTATACAAAGACAAAGTTACGTATATCATATTAATGCTATTATGTTTAACATGAGAACAAAAATTTTATAGGACACTGATCTTTTTGATTTAACCCCGTACATGTTCATTTTGTATATCCTAAGCGGCGCGGCAGTTCATGTTGTACAGGCGATGCTAAATTAGTAGTATGTTTCTTTTTCCAACAGGACATAATAATGTCACGAGGTGCGGTGTGTTTAACAATAACTTAACACCAGGTGATGACGTCAGCGAGTATATTGTATTGCGAGTACTTTTAACGAATTTTATCAAACCAGCGCTCTCTCCTTTGAGTTAATTAACTGTGAAAGCACCGACGCGCTTTAATCGCGCGGACGCGTTTGATCGTGAAATACGGCGGCACTTACATTATGTGTTTTATTAAAAGACAAGGTTATTACACGTGTATCATAATAATGCAGCATACAGGGTGGATATGACATAACATTAAATTGATTTGCAAAACATTTTTTTAAATATTGTTTTTAAACAATGAAAGTGAACGCTAACCACGTCTATATAGTCTGTGCTTTTATTTAACGCCCTTTTGTCATATCTCAGGTTAGTGTTGATTTCCCCATTCGTATTATTCCATCTAAAAATCCTCGCTCAACTCTCTTGTTGGTAATCGAATCTTCTCGATATCCATCCATAACAAAAGAACAAACAAAAAGCGCCTCGAACACTGTTTCAAATAAATCAATGAGCGAAGAAACCATTTAACACTTCAAAATCAAATTGCGCTGGCAATCTCGCGCCCAACTCGCCGGCTTCCACCTTTCGATTTGGTCGGGTTTTCATACGCCCGCTGTGGAGTGATCCTCAAATACAGAACCATTGAGGGGTGCATACAACTCACATTTTCAATATCGGTTGAGTTCAATATGTTTGAAGAGTTTGAGTAGTGCGCTCTAAGTCAAGTTTATGAGTTACCGAACAAATATACTGGCGTAAAATCGAAAAATATTTATCGTTATATCCCCTGACTTAGCTTCGTAGGATTTGAGGGTTTGAAAGTTGATATGGACACGGCAAATATGGCAAATGGAGGGTAAAGTGATGTTTACTTAGTGTGTCAAGTTTAAAAGGGTGACGCCCTTTAGTGATAAGAGTCGTGTGTAACCCAGGATAACGATAAAAAGAATTGCCCCTGAGATGAGATTGCTTTGAGACATTGATAAATTTATGTGACATGACATGATGAATGACAGAACCATCGTGTTATGACATTATCTGCACTAATATTATGAAAAGGAAAGATTTTTTTGTTTGTTTGTATCCAAAAATCTTCGGATCTACTGGAGCGATCTTAATAAAAATTGGTGTGGCGATAGTTCAGGACCTGGTCAGGTGTCGAAGTCAGGACCAGGACCAGAACCAGGATCGACGTAACATGTGGGCTAAGCCGCGCACGGAAGCTAGTAGGAAATACGGAAACAAGTGTCGAATAAAGAGTAGATACATACATACATATTACGCCTTTATACCACGGGGATAAGCAGAGACAATGGGCGCCATGTGCTTTGCTCCTTACATACTTCTTCCTCTTCCTCAACATACATACATCTCGTCATACATACTCACCGTTTTAGTAGATTTATTCATATTTAATTTAATTATTTACTTCTAATTAATTTATTAGCTGGTGCTGTGACAATTTCTCACAATGGAAATGCGCGTGCTTCGTGCTGTAAATCCTTGCAACACAGCAGTTACAGCGCGAGCGGTGGGAGTGTGGATGGGATATTATCTCATTATAACTAACAAGCATATAGTAACAATAAAACGTCGCAAAAGGTACAGCATCTTATTTCAATTGGATAAAATTATAACTCGTTTTTCCATTTACACGCATTTTGCAAGTAAAACTCACAATACCTCGACTTTTCGCCCACAATTTCGCGCTATAAAAGTTGATGGTTTGTATAAAAATAAAGTGTTTTTTAGCAAAACGCCATGGCGAGTGGGTTAGTTGGCGTCATTCCGGCAGCTTGTGCCAACAAAGGCTTTCGCAGTCAACTCGTAAACTTCACAACTACTTTTTATTGTGATATTCAATTTGTTCAAAAAGGACCACTGTGCTTTAGGCCTGGCGCAGATTTGGCATAGCTTTATAGGTTTTTGTTGCACACTTTTATATTCTGGAGAATATTATTATACTTTGTTGCAGGAAAACAGTGCGGTTGTTTGGTGAAAATGGCCTTAAATGATTATTCATTATTTTACGTCAAATCTGGAAAGCCCATACAGATTAAACGAAAACTACAGTTCGCAAGAGAATGTAGAAAAAAGCTTGATACATATATATGGCAATTATAATATACATTAATGTATATCAAAATTAAGAACATCTAAAAAAATAGATTATAGCTGCCGTGTAGTGTGACCTGTCCATTTCTATTAAAGGTGTAATAAAATGTATCGATATTTATCGAGATATATTTTTTTTTTACTTTATAGCTGCCGTGTGTGAATTGATTTAGCTAGTCGAAGCTAGTCTATAAGTCTTAGTTATAATGGTGCAAGGCTAAACAGAACAGATAATTCCTACCATGTCTTATTACTACTCAAATGCTAACTAGCTAATACCAATAAAAAACGTAGCAATTGTATGATGAATTGCACTGCAATTTTCGTTTTAGTGGCAAAAAGGTGTTAGTTCGGCGTTTGATCTTAAAATTTGCGCTGATATTAAAATACGACTAATCGGTACAAACCCTTATTATCCCAGCACCTATATTTTATTTAAAGTAGTGCTACTACATTAGTTTGAATGTTTTTGGACGCGGTTACTTCTTACAAGTAACTGTGATTGTTAATTCGCCAAAGTTGTTTGGCAACTTTAATATTCTGGAGCAGATTAAATATGCCATGAAGGGTGTTTTGCAAGAAGTTACAAAATTTCAAAGATCTTTTATTGTTTTGTGGATGGTAATAAAAACACAATATAATTAATGGTTTAAATCATTTATTCTCAAAAAGACAAAGCATGAGAAGACATGAGAATATAATATAACATTAAGTAAATTAATTATTATGTACCGTCACC
The DNA here is from genome assembly GCA_905147285.1 of Hypena proboscidalis. Taxonomy (NCBI): domain Eukaryota; kingdom Metazoa; phylum Arthropoda; class Insecta; order Lepidoptera; family Erebidae; genus Hypena; species Hypena proboscidalis. The sequence goes on from LR990147.1 coordinate 9,969,824, forward strand.
GAAAACAAAATTATATCTAAACTTATAATTATACATATATATAAGTTTTAATTACATTAATATGTTTCAACTATATAATTAAACAACTTAGAACGAAAGCTACCGAATGGCTTTGCATTCTTTATATGGGAGGGTAAATTATTGAATATTTGTGCTCCTTCGTAGGTAATAGTTTTTTTAGCGTAATTTGTTCTTATTTTAGGCAAAACAAGTAAACAAGGACGACGAAGACTGCGGTTGGATATTTGGGATTTTTTAATGAATGATATATTAGTATGGATAGTTTGATTTAAATTTTTTCTTATTAAAATACAGGTATTATATATACTTATAAAGTTGATTAATATTGATTAATTTGGTTTCTTCAAAGATTTTTTGGGTAGGTGTCAAATATGGATAGCAAAATAGTACTTTAATTATTTTATTGATATATGAGTTCTTTGCAATTCTTGTAATTTTGTTAACTGCCTCGTTGGCGTATTGGTTATCGTATGATACCTCTCACTGTGATCGATCTCGGGTTAGATGCCCGGGATGGACAACATTTTAAATCGGCATTTCTTCGTGAAGAAATTCTCAATGGTAGCACGGAGTTGTAATTGTAGCCTGTGGATGGCGATAAACTGGCAAAATGTGGGTAATATACTCCTTTGTAACATTTTTGGGGTTATATAGGCATGATGTTATATTTTAACTACTTATTGATTATTTTTTAGCATATAGCTATGCTTAGCAATTTATACTAAGAAACAGTTAAAAAAGATATGGGACCGGCTGGATTTGAACCTGCGACCTTGCATACCGGGCAGTCGCTTTAACCAACCAGCTATGCGCCCCTTGCCAGGACACTAATAGGGCAAAAGGTCGCAGGTTCAAATCCTGCCGGTCCTATATCTTTCTGAACTGTTTCTTAATATGATGTTATATGGTATAAATTTGTCAGTATTCGGCTAGAATAAACGTGATTCGCCTTCATAATTCATTAAAATCAATCAATTGTAGTACTCGTTCGATTCCAGTTAAAATATAATAAAGTCAACTTCTCCTATTTGCCTTGTACTGCTCAATAATGTCGGTTTTCATTCATTCGTTCTTTTACCGCCCATTCATTATTCTCATTCAAATATAGCGCTCTCACTGCTATTATTTGCTCATGAAATGTTTTTATTTCGGGATATTATTTTGTTCGTACAATGAATGCTTGTTTAGTCAGATAATACAAAATATACTGTTATATAATAACATTAGAAACGAGTTTTGTATCTACTTTGAGAAAGACTCTGCCGACATATGAGTTACTTTTTGGTTTGCTTGAATTTTTCCGTTTTTTACAATAAAGGTTTTTTGTTATTTGAATTCATAATAAGGGAGTCATGGACTCACAAAACAAAACATCTCAAAATTCCATTGCATTGCAAAATTTGAGTACCATAAAAATCTACAATGCATGTTTTGACAACTTTTTTGTAAAATTAATTGATGTCGATTAGATTTGGTCGTATGAGCGCTGTATTTTTTTTGATCATCTGCTGACGCTTCCACCACCACTAAAATATAATACCTAATAACTTTTTATGATTTCAATTATCTGCAGTACAAAACCCAATAGGTATAGGTCTCCCCTACAGGCCTCTTCTATATCACCACCTATAGACAGGTGGTGATGCTCTCTATATCGAGTTCGTATAATAATATGCAACTTCTACCACCTTCAAAACATTACAATAAATACGCTTTTAGTTTAAAATTAAACGATCAAAATCTGTTGTGATTAATAGTTGTGCAACCGCAGTTGTCATCGTTATGCTAAATGGTCGAATAAACGTTAAATAAACAAAATTTTAACAACGCAAATGTCCAATCCATCAGTGACATATTGTTTTGTTAAAGTATTGCAGTATCCTGCCACCTGTCATAACTACCAGTAATGACATTTTTGTATACCACATTTGAAACATTGTCCCTTTATAGGTAATTGTTGCTGATAGATATCAATGCTCTGTTTTATTGTATTTTTTTAATTTATGAGTCTATTTCAGAAAAATATGTTGTGTCCTTCTAAAAGGACAAGTACGGAACTACGGTACACGAAACTGGCGAGATGTATTTATGTTGAGGAAGCAAAAGAGGTATGTACTGAGAGGAGTACATAGCGTAACATCATCTCTGCTTACCCCCGTTTATAATAGGCGAATGCCTATTATGCATAACGAATGCTCACCGTATAATTATCGTTATTATAATATAATTATACGGTGAGCATTCGTTCGTCAGTCAGAGAAACAGTTTGTTACGTAATGCTCACAATTGAATCTGCAACACTACATTACAAGCGAATGCTTCTAGTCTAAGAACATCTTTATACAACATCTCAAAAATATTGTGCAAAATCTTAGCACAATGTTTTTGAGATGTTATCTTTAATTAAATATTCACACAATTAATAAATCAATTGTTCAAACCTCTCTAAATCCTGGGTCAGGCAACAGTATTATTCGGCATCAGGAAATTCTTAATAGCAGTGAAGTTAGAATTGTGCTTGGTGGAAGTCGATAGGCTCACTCCATATCACGTAGGAACTAAACATAACAGTAAATTTGTGGGTGTTATACGCCTCTGCTCTACTTTTCCTGGTAATATTACCAGGAAAACTAGAGCAGAGGCATTACAACGCCTATATAGGCGTGTAAATAAAATAAAATAAAATAAAAAAGCCTTATATTTTACCATTAGGATCACATGCTTTTTTAAATAATAATAATTTATCGATTAATTAAATTTACAATAAAATAACATTTCATTTTCATGCAGTAATAATAAAATAAAATATCACAATAATTAAATAAAAAATAAAATAAATTAAAAATTTCAAAATAAAAAAAACTTTTGATAATTAAAAAGATTTTACAAAATAACAAATTAAAATAATAATTTAAAATTAAAATTAATATTTTTGAAAAATCAATCAAATTCAATTAAATTGCATCGGATCGCGTTTATATTGCATTATAATAATACTGTTCTTTGTCGAATAGTTTTATTTTTTTTAATTTTTGTTGTAAACTCTCAGTAGCGGGTGTAGGCCTCTAAGGCGTCGTTATGAAAAGTTATGTTAATAATCTAGACAGACATCAACAATACCTAGATACCATACGTTATTCCATTATTATAACCACACAAATACGTAGCGTATATCATGAGCCTTCAGTACGTTCGCATATCTGGCAATAAATCATATGCGACGCGTGTTCCCGTCGTCGCTTTACATGTTATAACCGACAAAGGTAAAAACAACTATTTAATGACGTTGGATTAATATTTTTTATAAATTGGACAACGGTTCTAAATCGCGTAATTTTTATAAAGGTAAATAAATACCTATGCTCGACGTTTCGAATGACTTGCATCATTCTTGGTCACGAGCCGACTGGTGAAGCTCAGCGTCGTCTCCGTGAAGCGCGGATATTGTCCACTACCCTCACTTGATCGTCATAATTTTTTATTTTTATTTTTATTCAGGTCGGAGTTATTGTGTATTGTGTGTTTGATTAATATACATTTAAATTAGTCTCATTTACATTTATTTTACAGCCAAAGAATTTATTAACTCTGAGCCAAGCGCTACGTATCATATTTAATTTAGCATATTCCCAGAAGCAATAAAGTATCTCGATGTTTCTCAATTTAAGGGAAATTACATGTTTTTATAGAATAAAAGATTTCAATGATTGATTATTTCTGTTTCATTTTATTTATATTAAAATGTTCCTTACAAATATCATTACAAAAATTGTGTGCATTGTGAAGAAGACCTGGAATGTTGGACCGTTTACTTTGTAAGATCAATATGTAACCATGTTTTCGCAAATAAATATATCTATTGATTGATTAATTGGTTTACATCAGTTGACCCGTTAGCTCGTCTTCCACCGCAGGCATAAAAAAATATCGTATGATAATCCATACACTGCCTTTATGTATACCTACTAAATATAAATAAATATCTTTGGCCAAAAATCATATGCGACGCATGTTCCCGTCGTCGCGTTACATGTAATATCCGACAAAGGTAAAAACTACTATTAAATGACGTTTGCATAATGTAATGTTATGTTTGGATAATGTAATGAAATGTTTGGATAAATTTATTGTGTATGCAGGTGAATTGTTTATTGTGTTTTTATATTGCTTTTGTGTTGTGTATTTGGAGTAGAAATATTATAAATAGTATTTAAACATATAAAAAATGAGTGAATAAATGAATGAGAGTATTAGTAATAAATTAAACTTCTCTCATCACAGAGGTTTACAAACAAGGCATTTACTTAAAAGATAACGTGACAAAATGCTATTGACTTCATACTGTAACTAGTACCTCTCTGTTAGTAGGTACGACGTTTATTTGGTTATTTAACCTAATAAACTTTTATATTAATTGTATCATATTTTGCAGTACGGCTACTTATACTCGTTAGTGTGGTAACAAAAAGCAATAGATTAAGCTGGCATTTTGGTATTAGAGGCCGTACACATTATTGTCAACAAATTTTTTTTTTAGTACCTTGTTTCATAATTCATAATAATTCATAATTCTTTATTTGTGAAACATAGGAAACTTACAAAGGTCTTATAATATAATATATGTGCGCTATGTTCTACCACTAATCGTGGTGTACAAATTAATTAAATAAAAAATAACACATAAATGCATGCTTCCTAAAAAAAAAACATGATAATAATCGAGAACGGCATTGAAGTATCATTATAATCAAGTAACAATCAAGATCTATAACCTAATTACTATTGTTAAAAAATGTCAAATTAAAATAATTATTACCAGTATACATGTCAACTTAGTGGAGCACATTAAAAACTAGATGTCAAAATAAATCAATATCATTATGAATACAAATTGTTAAATATTAAATACCTTGGTTAAAAAAAAATAAAAAAATAGATATCAAAATGGAATGTCACTTTCCCCATCCACTTGCTTGAGCCGCACCGCGCCTTCCTATCAGCCGTCATCTCAGTACTCACACTCTTGCTAGCCATGTCATCTTTCACACAATCGATCCATCTTTTCTTCGCTCTTGATCTTCCCTTTTAGACCATTTAATACCTTGTTTGTGTCTTTTTTACCATTATGTAACAGTTATTCCGCGTCCTTCACAACTTTATCGCACCCTCAAAAGTGTGCAACATTTTAAAGCTGTAGATAAAAATATAGCACCTGCAGATCATCGTCAACAACATAAAACTTTTATAAGGGCGTGTATATTTTTACTCTTGTAACTTTTATGTGACTATATTGTTATTCGAGTTTTTATAATACACCTTTATTTGGATGCTTTCTTCATATTTTACGGGGACGTAAACGGTGGAGTAAGTGAGATACGTCTGCGTTTATGGTCATCGTAAAACGTTGTAAATGCCTTTGAATCCATCGCGTCGCGGAATGACAAGTGATGTTGGACACTCCTCAAATATAAAATAGGTGGTATGTTCAGTATATTTTGGTTATACGATATTCTGGCGATCAAATCGCATTTCCTTGAAGATAAGACGTTCATTGAAGATGGCGTTTCCATGCCATAATTCCATAACAGTCTGTAGTGGTTCAAGAACATAAGAACTATAAATGAAACACCTTTTCTGTGAGACAGAGACTAAATGAAAGATTTATTGTTTCTTAAAACATTCAATAAACATTATATAACTAGATGGCGTTACTAGTATTTTATTTTGATACAACAGCATAGATTATTAACAACAAGAACAAAGTGTCATTTTCGATAATAGAGACAATACGATAGGCGTTAATGGACATCTTCATAACATAAATTAATTTAGTAGCTCAGGTAAAAATTAAATTACTCATAAGTCTCTATGTTATATCTAGTCTAGATTGTAAGTAATCTTTATGACGTATCTAATTGTTTGGAAAAATCATTAAAAAATCTGTAGTTGTGTAGTCTGGCGACATGTTTATTATGTTTCATATTTTTTCGAAACAATCTAATATTTTTGCAAAGTAAAACAAAAAGACGATACCAGACTGATGTTATTAAGTTTTTAGAAGCAGTCATATCGGGTGGATATCGTGTCGTCTAATCTAATTAGCCAATACTCTGTTATATTGGTTGCTACTGCATCAAGACTGAATATAAGATAAGGTTTGTTTGTTCTATGTTCTAATACCTACAAATAGTAAACGACAGCTAAGTCTTCGAAAATGTATTTGAAAATCATGGTAGAATAGACGTTACCGTATACCGTACGTTGCGACACTAGTCCTAGCAAAACAAGTGCGAGATAGATTTTTGTGTATTGTTTGCCCATACAAAATCGTGACAAATCTATTTCACACCCGTTATGCTAGCACCTACGGTTTGTAATTACAGGGTAGTTGTATGAATTATGGGTGTATTACTTACTCAAGAGATCTGCCGTCTCGAATACAGTCTTAATTGGAAATTTAATACAGAATAGATCATACACTCGAACAATAGGTATGAATACTGTCTTGAGTGGCTACTTGTAATATATGAATGAGGTTATAACAATAATTGTGATGAATTGCTTCACTTAGAACTACACCAATAAGTTTCTTACTGTATCCTCTCCTACTAGTATCTTCTCAGTCATTTATTATTTCATTTGTTACAATTTAAAAACAAATTAATTTAATTAAAATCGATGCGGAGGAATTCTATGATACCCGTAAATTTGTAAATAGTTACTTGTTATTTTTTTATTAACTTGTTTATAAATACTTTTCTTTCTTATATATTATGTGAATTAATTAGAAAAGTATATAAAAGTCATTATAATAATAAATAAGTAATAATAATACAAATTATAAAAGTAAAGTACTTTTTTTAATATAAAACAATAAAATACTCCATTTTTACACCCTTTATATTAATAAGCTTCACTTGTATGTTTGTTTGTACGTAACCGACTCCTTTGGACGCTATTTTGACCCACTTTAAACGTTCAGATTTTGCACACCTTTCAAAGACCGATGACAATGCAATTAATCTTTTTTATTTTTTTATTTACATTTTTTTTAAATTGAAAATATCGCTCTTATAAATAAAACAAACTAAAAAGTAGAAAATAATAAATAGTTTAGAAAACTAAAAAAACACACTTTCTATAGAAAACCAAACAAAAAATAAAAAATAAATTTTAATAATTTTGAATTAAGAATAGTATAAAAAATCTAATAAATATAAATGAATAATAGTGTAATAACAAAATAAAAATATTTCAAAAAAGCGTGGGGTGCATGGGTCAAAAGTTATAAATATTTCATTGACAGACATGAGAAGAAGGATTATCATTTCGATAATATCTTAAAAAGCACCCCCACACTTTTTTTGCAATTTTTTTTTTCTTATTTACACTATTATTCATTTATATTTATTAGATTTTTGTACACTATTCTTAATTCCAAATTATTAAAATTTATTTTCTATCTTTTAGTTTGGTTTTCTATAGAAAGCGTGTTTTATAGCTTTTTTTAAACTATTGTTTTAAATATGACTACTAATATTATTGTTATCGACGTGCGCAAAAACTACCGGGTCAATTATGATGCAATGTAGGCTATAGCCTGGATTACCATACAGGCTATTCTTGAACAACGAACGAAAATAGTATAAAATACTAGTAAAAATACTATATTGTTCGATACACTAAAATTACTTAGGTAAGTTTACTATTTTTGCGTGCATTTGTGGGTGTCACGATAATAATTGCTATAAAAGCGAGCGCCAAAATACAATGTCGCTAGTTTTAGTGAGTATTTTACACCGCGCGTGTAATAGCCTTGCCCTAATGACTTTATACCCAACTCTTGTATGTATATGAAGCTAATACAATTCCAACTTGGGCCACACTCAACATTTACCTACAAAATAACTGAAAAAGGTAAATGGCGCGAAAAAATAGTCTTGAAACGCAAACGCGTCGGTCCGAGGCCACAATTTAATTTCACGTTTGCCTCGGGCCACAGTTAAGGGAAAGTTCTTTTATCATTTTATTCAGTTGCTGCAATTACACGGTATTGCGCTAAAACTTTGTGTTTTTACACTTTCTTTTGCTGTAGCGTAACGGAGTTAACTGCGTTAGTGAGAAGTTACAACTTATTCGTCTGCTTCTTGTTGTTGCGAAACTTTGCATGCATCATGGAAATTGCATTTTTAACGGTGTTTATTTTGAACGGGTTAGAAGTTTCCGCGTGCAAGTTTTGATGTATGGCGCTGTTGCGGTGGAATTTATAAGTAACATAGTAATTGTGTGGATGTTGCAGTGTTGGAAGTAATTAGGCTTGAAAGCTTGTGGCTTGAGTGGAGCTTAGTTAAAGTTAGATTACACATTCTCGGGCGCTTGAGACCTTAATCACTAGTGCAGCGTCTTGAGAGCGAAGAACAGATAATACCGACTCATGCTTTTGCGTCATGCTTACAAATTATTATAAGTCATGTACCCTGTTATTACTGATTGTGGACGTCTTGTGGCAACGTATGTATAGCTTTTGAAGATATGTAGGAGTATCAAATTGCTATATCGTTAAGTACTACGTAACTTAGTAAATCTTTTCAGTCTTTAAATGTGTAGTTGACCTTAGATGTGGTATTATATTCTTGAGTTCGGAATAATTATTATGAAAGGCAAGATGTAAAATAAACACGTGATAAACTAGTTCCAATATGTTTTTGAGTAGATACGGCAATTTTTTGTCAATACTTCTTTTGAAATTTGAAGATCAAACCAAAAACACCCTTTTCGGTCTGTGCGTCAATAAAGGTCGATGCAGGTTTGCGATGGAACGGAGCGAGGCGACCAATTTCGCGATATTCCAATCATGCTTTGAACGCCACTACCAAAGCTGCGCTGTGGAAATATAGTGCGAAAAAATAAAATGAATGTTCCATAGACAGTATGTCGTGGGTTCAACTACAATGCCGTTATTTCAGTGGTGCTACCAAGTTTATAAGCTTAGAGGAGGTAGCACCGTCGTTTTTATGCTTATACGACAGACATTTAGTCCACATGATAGTAATTGGTAAAACCCTACGGACATTAACTATCCACGAAAGCAGATTGTAGGTAGGTAGGTAAAAGAAGAAGAAGAAGAACCTTATCTGAGGACTAAGGTGTTATGCCTCTTGTGCTATTAATTTTAGTTTCTAATCTCAGTTTCATCTAAGACTCTCTATTTGGCGGCAGGTTAAGAGTGAATTGGTGGTGATTTTGTCCTCAAAATTGTTCACAAGAGTTCTACCACCACCAGCCCCTGGTGATAAAGTTGCAATTCATAGATATAGTAGTATTCTTCTGCTATTTACCTGATATTAATTTATTGTGCTAATTAAAATTGTATATCAAATTATAAAGATGATTTTAGTGACACGGTATATACTCTGTAGAAAATAACCGGGTAGATTTATAATTTATAAACATGACGCAAAAGCATGAGTCGGTATTATCTGTTCTTCGCTCTCAAGACGCTGCACTAGTGATTAAGGTCTCAAGCGCCCGAGAATGTGTAATCTAACTTTAACTAAGCTCCACTCAAGCCACAAGCTTTCAAGCCTAATTACTTCCAACACTGCAACATCCACACAATTACTACGTTACTTATAAATTCCACCACAACGGCGCCATACATCAAAACTTGAACGCGGAAACTTCTAACCCGTTCAAAATAAACACCGTTAAAAATGCAATTTCCATGATGCATGCAAAGTTTTGCAACAACTAGAAGCAGACGAATAAGTTGTAACTTCTCACTAACGCAGTTAACTCCGTTATGCTACAGCAAAAGAAAGTGTAAAAACACAAAGTTTTAGCGCAATACCGTGTAATTACAGCAACTGAATAAAATGATAAAAGAACTTTCTCTTAACTGTGGCCCGAGGCAAACGTGAAATTAAATTGTGTTCTCGGACCGACGCGTTTGCGTTTCAAGACTATTTTTTCGCGCCATTTACCTTTTTCAGTTATTTTGAAGGTAAATGTGGAGTGTACCCCAAGTTGGAATTGTATTAGCTTCATATACATACAAGAGTTGGGTATAAAGTCATTAGGGCCAAACTATTACGCGCGCAATGTAAAATATACACAAACATTTCCGGACACTGTATTATGGAGTACATTTTTTAATACGTCGTATGTAGCTTAAGAGTGTGTATGTTATCATTGTGGCAACTATCGATAAGCAGTCTCTTTGACACTCCGGTGATCGAAGACTTAAGCAAAAATAACACCAATATTGTGTTAGGTTTCAATTTATTTGATTTTAATTTGTATTCATTTTAATTTATTTAATTTCACGCTGTAAAATCATAAGATAATTATTTGTACTGGCAAGTTTAAATCGATTCATGTCGATATTAAATTAAGAAAGATGTCAATTTAAAAATGCTAGTTAGTTTTACTTTATTTATTTAATTTTATAATGTAAAATGTATTAGTCAATTATTTTTACTACCAATTCCAAATCGATTCAAATATCATGTATTCGATGACATGAATTCAAATTGAAACGGGTATTGGTATCATTATGGAAAAAACAGTTGAGGAGGGTCACTTTTGATCCGGCCTTCTTGTGAACAACAAGTTAAAAAGGATATTGGTGGTTGTGTGAGAACGGTGAACAGTTTTACTGTAAAATTAAGGTAATTGAATTATGTTATTACATTATGCAGCTATGTTTTAGAGGTTTATAAGAAAACTATTTGTGTTGCTAATGTAAAGCCTGTAACATTGATGTAATAAAACGAATTATTAGTATTTGAGTGTTTCAATAAAATGGTGAACCTGTACAGTAGTAGAATATGAATTTATGAATAACGTTAAATGTTGTGACGGTATAATGCCAATAAGCATACAGTAGTTTTGGCTAGATCTATCGTGAGAGGAACAGGTGAGCTAACATTTCAGAAGTGGGATGTAGCCCCGCTTGGCAAATTATCCATCGTGTCAGTGTAATGCAAATATAATCTTGGTTATGTAAATTAGCTTGGATAACAAAATTGTGTCATATCTCGAATTCTTGTTAATATGAATCTATTAAAGATGTTGAGTGTTTTAACCTAATTAATTGATAGTTAGCAAACACGTGATTTATTTCTTGTTTTCCTGCTCTTTTCGAATTGCTTTATTTTCACACGTTAATCTTAATTTTTTGAAGCTTATAGTTTTTGCTTTTGAAATGGACCTTTTATATGGCCTATAAAATATATAATTATTTTTATTACTTCTTTAAAATTAGTACTAACATAGGTGATAACAGAAGTTAAGCTCCTTTCGTTCGAGTTCCAGATAATGCGTCACGACAGTGGACTATCCCTCCGGCGCCAGTTGTTGAAACCGTGGTAAAGTGAATTCGTGAGAGGCTGCAGGGACCAATCGCAGTTGCTGTGACCGCCACAGGAGTCCGAGTTTTCGGAAACGGAGCCGCAGTCACGTGCGAGACCGCAGCGTTCGTAGTAAAGAGCCAACTGAGAGCAGCTGTGGACGCGCGCCCAGCAGCTGCAGGCGTGGGCCTAGCTTCTGCCACCATGGATGTGATTGTGAGAGGAGTCGTAACCTGAGTCGAGGCTTACGTTTATGAGAACGTGAGTGTGAGCTCGACGTTCAACGTGAGCGACTTCGCGTTCTTGAAGGAGTGTTGCCAAGGAGCGCAGCCAGCTACGCTGTCGAGGCGTAGATCGCAAGAGTAGTGCGGCTCATAAAACAGGTAAAAGATCACGAAGCCCCATGTTTTCTTCCAAATATATCGTATTTATTATAAATTCCGTTAAGCCCCAACCAGTAAGCACTGCCTTCCACTAGTATATTAACCACAAAAATATTTTACCAGATTTTGATACGTATATTAGAGAAATCAAAGGACCGATATTTGGATCAGGAAGGTAAATGAGTGCGCCGCCACTGTTTATGGATGGAATGAATAACTGTGCATTTTGCGATCTGAGGTTTGGTACGAGAGTCAATTCTATCCTATTTAATTGGCCCGAATGGCAAGAAAAACTTATAACTGCGTTTCATAGTGAGCTTGTCCTGGAAGGACATGCTTTAGAGAAAAAAGTAAACCTAACGAACGGTTAGAGATCTATTTATTGAGAAAAGTAAGCTCTTTTAAACCAATGCGGTATTGCCGGCAAACATGCAGTCGATTGTTTTATTTACGGATTAAGAGATAGGACTTTGAGATTCAGTGCTTTATGCTGCAGTCATTTCTTATGAGTGACTGAGATTTGTTACAACCATCTAGATATTTTCATATTAGGAATAAGGCTAGAAATTAATAAAATAGTACTTATAGTAATACAGATTCTAACCGAAATAATGAGTCCTCATAGTTGTGTTTCAACTGCAAAGAAAAAGTTTTATTCAGCATTCTTTATGTCCAAAGCCTTTAATACAGTGCGGCTCTTGTCATCGTTATGGTCATAAAACTGAGGGTTATTCAAGAACGATTTCGTTAAAGACCAAAGCAGAAGGTTGAACCTGTTAAAAAGACAATAGGTATGTGTATTAACCTCATCCTCAAATGCAAAACACATGAAAAATTGAACTGTTAACGGAATTCTTATAACTAGTTTTGTAGATTTTGGCAGCGAGGCCTCTCTAAAATCACATTATCTATATTGGGAACATTAAAACTCAATTTAATAACTCGTCAATACCTCTAAAGGGTTTTAGGTATTAGGTAGTGTTGAAATTGACTTATGTATTGACGGTATTAGCGTAAAGGTAGTATGTCAAGTAGTAGATGACGCTTTATTGAAAGTACCACTGTTGGTTGGCCAATCGTTTACCAAACAGCCACAATATGGTGGTTTAAAAAAAAAAAAAAAAAACTAAATTTTACAACACTGATAAGGAACCTGATATAATTAAAATTTGTCATACATACTTTGCCTATTAGTTTGTAAAAATGAGGGCGGGGTTCGAATGTGTGTAGACTAACGCATGCTCGATTCAAATCAAATCAACTCATTGATTCGCTATCAATATGGGTTAACAAGGTCTTATAAAATATAATTGGTACACATATCGACCATTATTGGCATGCAAAATTATACATAAGCACAGGATACTCATTAACATTTTATTTAAGGATCTAAAATAATTATAAATTCTATTATAATATTTATAATTAAAACAAAGTCATAATAGTCATTGAGTACATTTTTTTACATAATTAAGAATTTTAGTTGATTAATTGTGTATATATATAGTAGGTGTCAAAGGTATTCGTCATTATTAAATTATGTTAAAAAAAAACATGTTAAATATTCATACAATACAAATTGTTTACCAACCAATTGTTAATATAATAAATTAATATAAAAGTAAATCAAGATTAGAGTGTCCGTAAGAAAGAGAAAGTAAAACATCAAAAATAAATAATGATAATAGTAATGTCAGTAATCGCTCTATTTAAATCCAGTTCTTTACCGAATAAATCATTTTTTCTAAAATTAACAATTTCAATTTCCTTCTGAATGAAGATATAGGCAGCGTCTGGATGTCAAGTGGCACATTATTAAAATATTGTTATACACATGTTGTAAAGTAAAGGAGCGATATCAAATGCCTGTTAATTTTTAGGCTTGGTGTGATATTTCAGGAAATGTATACAGGGTTTTGCAACTTTGTCTAATCCCATAAATAAACTCTAAAAAAAAAAGCACACCGGAGTGTAAAACAGTAAAAGTGTTGTGTCGAATAAAAAAATCGATTAACTTATAGGCCAATATTGGCAATTTACAATCCAACAGCACAGACAGAACTACACACCGATGCCTGCAAAATAGGCATAGGCATATACTATTACAGAAGCTACGCGATTGTGACCCTTTCCGACGAGTAGTAGTTTTTACAATTGAAAAACGTCTCTTGACGAGAAAAACTTCCATGCTTATGAATTGGAGACGTTGGCAGTAGTATCCTCATTAAATAAATGTAGGGTGTATCTGTTAGGACAGAATTTAAAAAAAATGTAACTGACTGTAGTGCGTTGCGATCAACGTTTAACAAAAGATACCTTCCACGAATAGAGCAATGGTGATTTTTACTTTTGCAAGAATTAAATTGTATGATAAAATGTCGATGAATTGTCACGTAGCCCAGTCAGCGACGGTAAAAGTGCTGTGGAATCGGAGTCTTTTCCCTCGGTAATGACAATAAAAAGATTGGTTGTTCACACTTCAATTAGGCGATTCGATATTATGTAGAATTTATGACAAGTTGGTTAGTAATCTCGATGCGGACGGATTACAATGTAAGAAGTACATTATTGTATTAAAGATAAAAGGTTGTATCGGTCCTTAGTCGGAGATAGAACTTAACAACGCTGGTTAGCGTACTACCAAAAGAGCAAGGTGGCAAAAATTACGTGAAAATCATGGTGAAATAGGACATTTTGGGGTTGAAATGATATTAGAGCAAATTAAAAGTCTGTATTGGCTTCCAGAAATTTTCCGTTTCGAGATGAAATACGTGCAGGCGTGTATGGAGTGTGCATTTATGTCAAAATAATACCACTGCGAAAGAAGATAACTTGAATCCCATTCCTAAGTTGCAAATTCTTTTCCACACACTCCATATCGACCACTAGAGCCTTTCGTGCGATTCAAACGAGGAAATCGCTATATTTTACTTAATATGGACGCATTCACAAAATTTGTGTGCGTCCATTTGTACTTTTGCAGAAGTAAAAATAGAAGTGGAACTTTTGTAGAAGATATCCTATTCTACACTTTTGGAATACCGATGGTATTATAAGTGACTATGGCATATCATTCACTTTTCATGCATTCAAAAGGTTCTGCTTGGACAAAGGCGTCAAGCATATTACTGAATGTTGTAGCGAGTCCCAGGTCAATGGGCACGTTAAGCAAAATAACCGCATGATTGTGGACTCGCTAACTGCTCAATATTTAAATGATAATATGATAGACGACGATAATATGATAGAATGGGATAATAAGATAGACGACTGTTAAAACTCCATCAGATTTTAATGTTAACAAGAAGTCTTAAGATTGATCTTAAGGCCTATGATGAGGTAGTATCGAAGATCATAGACAACACCGATGTCATTAATATCATATCTTGAGCAAAGTAAACAAAAATAATGGCATAATAGGAATAGGTGTCTTTTTACTACGTACAGGGAAGGAGATTTAGTTAAGATGACTAAACTAAATTTTATAATGAAGTAAAAAGTTACTACCATCTTATATAGGCCCATATATGGTTTTATAAGTACTGGATGATGGTCGTTACAGAGGAGCTGCTGTACCTTTTTTTTTTTTTTTTTTATTTACGTGGGGAAATGCATTTACGCATACCACCCCACCCCGGGGAAGGGCAGAGTGGTTATGTGGGACTCGCCCGTGCCAAAGATGGTAAACGGCACGGGAATACCCACTAAAACCCCACGGTGCTCCCGCACTCGCCTTGATGGGAGGGTCATGGGAATCTGGCGTAGCCTTTACGTCCACGACCCTCCCGGCGATGCCCGCCGAAGCGGGCCCCTCATGGCCCCCAAAGAGGGGGCTGGCGCAAGCCACCGACCAGCGCGAGGACCGCGTGCAAAGCCATCGGACATTCCCCATGTCCGACGGCCTGGTCCTCTCGCGACGAGACAGGTGGTCGGTCCCGCCGCCCACCACGCCGCAGTTCAACGGCTGCGGCCCCGCCGGGACCGCGGAAGGCAGGGAATGCGGGGCATCGAAAACGACGCACGCACCGACACTCCTACCCGCCGCGGCCCCGTAAACCACCGGGCCACAGTGCCAGCTTGCGCCAACACCGCAGCCCGGCCTTGCCCGCCGAGGCAGGCCCCTCATGGCCCCCAAAATGTGGGGGGACCGGCACCGAGGGCCGCGTGCAAAGCCGTCAGACACTTTCGTATCTGACGGCCTGGCCCTCCGCGGTGAGACAGATGTTCGTCCCACCGCCCACCACGCCGCAGTACTGACGGCTGCGGCCCCGCCGGGACCGCGGAAGGCAGGGAAAGCGGCAACGGAACACCGACAGTCCTCTCCCGCCGCGGCCCCGCAACTCCTCGGCCGCAGTGCCGACTCACGCCGACACCGCAGGCCCTCCTGTTGCAGAGCCCCCCCATAAGAGCCCTGCAACATGGGCTGCTCCCACATGGACTTCCAGCCAAAGCCCGAAGAGCAGCCCCCCTCTGGGGTCCACTTGGCTTCGCCGTGGCTCGGGGGCGCCACGGGTACTAAGCCCCACCGCGACGACAACGCGGGACCCGTTGGTGGGGGAAGCTGCTGTACCTGGGTTAACTAGCTACTTTAGAGGCTAAGAATGTTATTGAGGAAGCATCTTATAGTGAAAATGATGATAATAAAATGTATACTAAATAATAGATTTTATTACAGATAGTTTTATAAAAAAAAATGTGTATGTGTGTGGATATGCACATGTATATATATATCTATATCTATGTATGTGTATATGAATGTATAATGAAACATATTAATATAAATGTTTAACTAGGTAAAGATGAACTGATAACTGAGTAATGAAATAAACATTAAGATAAATAAATATGATTAATGCATTATATTTATTCTATATTTATGTTAATTATTGGTTGAGAAAAATTATTATTCCTGAAAATGAATAGAATACAAGTGAATGATTTTACTGCTGTAAGAATGAAATGGTTTACAGTGGTATTATATGCTAGTGGCTGTGAGAAATGAAGGGTTCACGCCATTAGTACATAAGTATTGTTATGTTTAGTGATAAATGAGGGTTCACGAAACATAATAATGCAATTGATGATGAAATGATAATTATATTGAAGGATACGAGTCTGTGGTGATGTTCGTGAGAAATGAAGGGTTCACGTCATCAACGCAGACATTGGACATGACTGTATTGTTGAAATATTTTGAAAATGGTATTTCATTATAGTTCAATAATATATTATTATATAGGATGTGATAGACAATAGTTATGTGATAATAATTAATTATTTAATGAACGAATTGCGATTTATTGTACGTTTGTTATTTTCCGTTTATTTTATTTATTTTGTGAGGCTGTAAGAATGAAATGGTTTACAGTAGAATGATGTGCTAGTGGCTGTGAGAAATGAAGGGTTCACGCCATTAGTACATAAGTATTGTTATGTTTAGTGAGAAATGAGGGTTCACGAAACGTGATAATGCAATTGATAATGAAATGATAACTATATTGAAGGATACGCGTCTGTGGTTATTTTCGTGAGAAATGAAGGGTTCACGTCATCAACGCAGACATTGGACATGACTGTATTATTGAAATATTTTGAACATGGTATTTCACTATAGTTCAATAATATATTATTATTTTATTATATAGGATGTAATAGATAATAGTTATGTGATAATAATTTTATGATGAATGTATTGCGATTAATTGTATTTTCTTTTTCTGTTTAATTTAATTTGTAAGGGTTGGATCAAGAAAGCAGAGTGTTAGGTTTAAATTTGTATATATATTATTGTACATGAGGACATGTACATTATCAGAATGGCCGAGTGTTAGGTTTCAATTTATTTGATTTTAATTTGTATTCATTTTAATTTATTTAATTTCACGCTGTAAAATCATAAGATAATTATTTGTACTGGCAAGTTTAAATCGATTCATGTCGATATTAAATTAAGAAAGATGTCAATTTAAAAATGCTAGTTAGTTTTACTTTATTTATTTAATTTCATAATGTAAAATGTAATAGTCAATTATTTTTACTACCAATTCCAAATCGATTCAAATATCATGTATTCGATGACATGAATTCAAATTGAAACGGGTATTGGTATCATTATGGAAAAAACAGTTGAGGAGGGTCACTTTTGATCCGGCCTTCTTGTGAACAACAAGTTAAAAAGGATATTGGTGGTTGTGTGAGAACGGTGAACAGTTTTACTGTAAAATTAAGGTAATTGAATTATGTTATTACATTATGCAGCTATGTTTTAGAGGTTTATAAGAAAACTATTTGTGTTGCTAATGTAAAGCCTGTAACATTGATGTAATAAAACGAATTATTAGTATTTGAGTGTTTCAATAAAATGGTGAACCTGTACAGTAGTAGAATATGAATTTATGAATAACGTTAAATGTTGTGACGGTATAATGCCAATAAGCATACAGTAGTTTTGGCTAGATCTATCGTGAGAGGAACAGGTGAGCTAACAATTGCTACTTAAGTCAATAAAGGCCTATACACAAGGTAAGCGTTGGGTCGGATCGAGGTGACCAATTTTGCGATATTCAAATATTTTTTTGAACGCCGTGCGTGGCACTCTGTTGGTGAAAAGTCAGTAGCGAAAAAAAAGAACTATACATAAATAGCGTAATCTAACATGAGATTTGTGACCGCGTCTTTGAATACTTGAGTTTATTAAAAACTTACAAAATACCCACTAAAAGGTTGCTAACAATTAACCTTTTGTATCTATAATTACAGGGCACGTGATGAACCAAAAGTTTTCAAGATTAATAACATTAAACACTGAGGCTGCCCGCACACAAATTATAACATTGACAAAATTATTTGTATTGACTTGTTACAGCTCCATGAAAACTAGGTAAATACGCGAATTTTTTTTACATCCGACGATATTGTTTATAATATTGCGCTTGTGCGGCTAGTTCATCACTTTAAAAAAACCTACCTCACCGATTCTAACCGCACACAAAACTTTCAAATGAAATGGTGCGAAATCAAACCTTACTATAAACAATAGAAACTACAGAGTGAATTAGCGTGAGTCGCAAATTGACCAAACTTTGACCGCAAGACCGACTTATACCTCAACTCGAGGGTAAGTATGCCGAAGTAGTCACGCTTAAGCCTTATATTGCCAACTTTAGTATTTGTTTTGTTGAAGTTAATTTTGACACTGCCTTTCCTTACTTATGAACGTGTCACAATTTGAAACAGTCGATTAGTAGTTGTATGCAACTGCTGTGTATTGAAAAATACCCTATAAAAAATATCTCGATAAAGATTATTCATTCTCCAGGCCTTTTATCAGCTACATTAAGAAAAGACTCTACTGGGTGGGCTTGTAGTACAGCGGATTTAAATGAATATATTATGTGGGTATGTTACGTAGAGTGATTACGTATAGCTATTAGACTTCTACAAGCTACCGTTAGGCTAGTACTCAGACTTTCTAGCCTCTGATTGCTCGTAACGACTATCATAGGTGTACGTACCCTTCAGGACGAGGTAAACTCGTTATGATAAGGTGGTCACCCATCCTACAGCCGACAGCGGTAGGCATGCTTAATCTGTAAGATCAGTCGGTCCGTTATTTTTAATTAATAACTTGTCAAGTTTGAATACACGCTTTTTAATTTACTTATAAAGCACAAAATAAGTTTGTATAATTATGCACGTTTGCAATCTTCTCGGTCTGTCAGCAGCGCATACTGTCCTTCCTCGGCCACATAATTAGGAGGGGTGATGAGAGCCTTGAAAAGCTGATCGTGGTGGGGAATACGGAGGGTAAACGAGCCCGGGGACGATCCCCAACCAGATGGAGCGACCAAGTGCGAGGCCCATCAGCTGCTAAGTTTAGCTCGGTCGTCAGAGACGCGACGAACAGACGCCGGTGGAGGCAGATTATTAAGACCAGGTGCAGGCCATCCACATCCGCTGATGACCACGACCCTCAGCCATGAGGGACCGACCGCAGAGAGAGAGTAATCTTCTCAATCCATAACGGACTGCAGATGCTTAACGACATAGAGGCTTAAGGCTGAATCAAAGTCTTATAGAGAGTATCCTATCGCCATGTACTGGGTTTGATGGCTGTCGCTCTGCGTAAATTACTTATATTCAGCTGAAACCGTTAGACTGGAAGCAGATCCTAATGTAATTAGGAACAGGTTCAAGAGATAAAATACTTCGCTACATCGAACGGCTGAAATCTGTGTCAATTAAATTTAATGAAATGACTCACTGTCATTAAATAATATTTCATTAAAATGTTTGAATTAAAGAATCCTCGAGTCTTGCTGATTACAGTCTGCACATTGAAACAACTTTTCTTTAATATTACTTCGCTTATAAGGTTTTATATTGAAAATGATAAAACTTATTGAATCATTTCATAAAATATTCATAGATTAATAAATTTTACCATTTGAAAAACCTATTTCGAGAAATAGTAAAAAAGTCGAATTATAATTCTACAAGCACTTTTTAGCATCTATTTACGGTATGAAATACGTTTAAATTTCATAAGAATGTAATATTAAAAGATTGCATATTGGATCTATCTTGGAGGTTGTAATCCTTTCATACGGTATTAAAATTATGGAGGTTATAGTACTGACTTTCAACGATTTCAATCTTGTTTTCGAATAAATTGATGCAGAATGTATGGGCAATATTAAAAAAATACTTTTTTTTTTCGCTAATTCTGTCTCAATGGTCTAGTGCGTCTATGCGCTCGTTACCGCGAGATCTTGGGTTCAATTCCCGGGTCGGACAAAGTGTTATTTTTAAAAATTTCTGTCAGAAAGTTCACAATAGCAGCATGGAGTTGGCATTAAGCCCGGTGGATGACGATAGACTCACCTCCTATCCCATGGGACCTAAACATAACAGGTGAAATGTGGGTTACGTACACCTCTGCCACATCCTTCTAGGTTATATAGGCATGATGTTATGTTATGTTATGTTATCTTCTTTTTCTGCATTGCTTGCCACGATCAGCCGGCAGATGGGTGACCGGTAATGACCATCATAATTATAACGAGCATTATTCCCTACCTTGGAGAACGAATCACAACTACCCGTAAAGATAACCGGGACTGAAGATTCAATATGCTCTCGAAAAATTCGTCATGTTTTGTTAGGATAGTTCGGTCAGCCATCTGTGGCCGACCGTGGCACCATAAGCAGTATAAGTAAGCTCCAGTCGATGCGCGCTATTTTATTCTCAGAAGGTATGTAATAATTTATTAATAAGTTTATAATATTAACATTTCAGCGATCTGGTTTCTAGTTTATTAAAACAATATCCAAAAGGTTGCCTGGCAGAAATTGCGTCAAGCGATAAGGCCGCCCTTTGCATATTGTTATTATCTTTAAATAGTTATCTTTAGTTTGTAATGGAATAAAGTTTTATCTATCTATCTATCCAAAATGTTATAAAAACTACGTTGACACAATGGTGAGAGTTTTATAACATCCCTTGTTTTTCTCTAAGTCTTGATTAAATAATTTGGGCCTATTAATTACCTAAAAAAGTTATTTTTATTGATTAATTTGGGTTTATTATTAAGAAAACGCGTTATTTACGTTATTTTACGTATACGTTATTTTACTATCTTATGTAGATTCTACGTAACAAATTCGAAACTAGTCGACATATCTCCGGCTAAAGTAACGTGAGTATAATAATAATAATAATAATTTATTGATACTCATAAGTACAATGATCACAGAGTATACCTCTTACAATAGTTAATACAATTTGTACATAATTGTTATATAAATATTACAAAAACCACTGACACCTAAACTAAGCATTGCTTGTGTTCCCGAGTTGTGTTGCGAGGAACCCGTATTCTCAATAATAATGTATTTATCTTACGTTGGTTTTAATAATATTAATAATTTGGGTGTTATTTCTTATTTAGCCAATGTCAGAAACTTACACTTACCACAATGTAAGCCGTGCAGTTAGACTCTTTTACTTTTAACTTCAGAAATATTTTGTTGATAACAAACTATTATGAACAATAACGATAAAAAATGGTAAAAATAGGTTTTAATTTTCAACAGTCTTTTGCAAATATTTCAAAGCAAGTATAAGCCCAAAATAGAAGTACCAAAACCAAGTAAATGCACTTTGGAGCTCGCAGTAGATACTGCCCCGGTCCGCACTATGCATTCAGTGTAGCATGGAGTACGTTTAGCCCTGGCCTGGTTCGATGTGTCACTAATTGTACAAAGAGTGTCTCTGGCACCCGAAACAAACACATTGCCTTTGTGAAAACGTTAAAAGAGGACATTTTAAAATGTTATCTAGAGGTGCACCCAGAGGATTGAGTTGATACCGAAAATAACATTCGAATCTACAAATTATTTCAACAAACAAACAAACTTGAATAAATGCACAAGTATTTTATTTACTTAATTCTAGACGGTGATTAATAAAATATGTTTTAAATAATTTCGTACTTTAAAAATGATGTTGTCCACGAAACTTTGAATGGTCATAAAATGAGTTTGACTTAAAAATTAATGCATTAGGTTTGTTGTATCAGTCATCATCTTAATTACTACCCTGGGAATAGTTCGTGTCCAACAATTTTCACTCTGAATTGACTATTTCTTAAATTAACTTTTAAACTTACGCGTTGCGTGATTAAATAAAATATAACGGGAATTAACGCGATCATGCAATTATTTACCTTTTAGGCTTTACGTTTCGTTTATTTCTTAAATGATAAAATTCCATTTTATGACATCGATCACCATGAAAGTTTCGATTTCATAATCGTATGTACTCGTATCAAGGCGTAGTAAATCTACACGCACAGCAACATAAGTCATTGAACACTAAAATAATTCCAAAGTGATGAATTTCTCAAAATCGTCAATATTTCGTGATTTGATAAATACAAACTTGAAGTAATCGATATAATGTGCATTATAATATAAAAGTGATATTTTTTATGGAAATAATGAGTTGTAAAGCTATAGCTGTTCAACTGTTTATTTGCTGACGGTACAATAATTTTATATTAATGAGTTAATTACATAGTGTAACATTGTGCATTAATATACCTGTCTCACTAACTGCCATATTAAATTCGATCTGATCCTATAATTGTGCAGGATGAACAGAACCAATAAAATACAGTATCCTTTTTTTTTTAAATTGACACTATTATTTACATAATAATATTTTTACACGATGATGCTGTTAATTTTATATTGTTGATAAATAGGTATGTTTCCACAATTCACGTTTCACTTTCTTAGTTTTCTTTTCTTTTGATGTTACCCAAACATCATCCGCGTGGCATCCTTATTTAGATCTTGAATTATCTTAATACGAATTATTACATTTAATATTCATACTAAAATTTATCAAGATTGTTTGAATAGTTTAGCCGTGAAAGCGTCAGACAAACAAACAGAGTAATTTAATAAGAGCTGGAAAAAAAACATAAAAAGAAAATACAAATAAACATAACACAATAGCACGCCTATAATACCCAGGAAGGAAGTGGCAGAGATTTACAGCATTTTTGGAATCGAACCCGAGACCTTGCGATCAGAGGCGCATACGCTAACCACAGATATAGAACATCGAGGCTAGTTATAATACAAATTAAGGTTTTATGATTATTTAAATAAAAAATAAAAAAATAAAATTCTTAAGTGCCAAGATGTTTACATTTTCTTTACATTCTACATATATTAATATAAATGACAGGTCTTTGTAATGTAAAGAAGTTTGTAATCGACTATAAAACGCCTGCACTAGGCTTGGCCTGTCCTGCAGGAGGTTTTTGTGATGAATATAACATGTTAGAAAAGTAATATTCGTCACAAAAATGTTAGAAATTTAGCTATAATTAGGCAATTATACTAAGAAACAGCAAAAAATATCGGCGCAGCAGGATTTGAATCTTCCGGTCCATGATGAAAGTTTACTTAAATCTTACCAAAGCTGAAAAATTCAGCATCTAAAAGTCACATAGGCTCTCCTCTACCGCGAATGAACATACGTTGTATACGACACCACTTCGCAATTACGCACCTTTGATGTGTGAGCCAGTGAAAATGAAATAATGGAGGTGGAAATATTTCGTCAACAATTTGTCACCTGCTGATGGATCGGCGTTACTTTCCTGTATGCGAATTAGCGTGGACAAATATTTACATTTGGAAGTACAAAAGTTTGGTTGTATTGTGGTGCTTTGGCTTTGTGACTGTCAAATAGATGGTAATTCGGTTTTATGGCTGTGTGTTTTCGTATTTTCCAGCTGTACATTTTTGTGATTGTACTGCATGAGCATATATAATATAAATAGTTTACTTCGTATAAAACAACTGTATTAGTATAAGTAGAAAATAGCATTAAAAACAAATAAATGTAACTTAATATAGTATAGTAGTAATAATGTAACTAAATACATATATAAGTAGAATAAGGTTAGATTTAATAAACTTTGTTAATAAAAGGCTTTTTATTTTTTATTTTTTTAATATATTATTTTATAATGCGTCTCTATGTGAGCATATGTGTCTCTTCAAAGCAAGAGTAAATAGTTATCTCAGAGGTAAGCGTGCTTCACCATAGAACGCATCATCACTTACCTACCGTCATGTGACCATGGTCAAACGCATGGTTATCTATTCTTATTCATAAAATAAAATGATATAGATATTTAAGGAAATTAATACGAGGGGTATTTATAGCTGGAAATTCACTCGATAGGCTCACCCCCTATCCCATGGGACCTAAACATAACAGGTGAAGTGTGGGTGTTGCACACCTCTGCCACACCCTTCTGGGTAATATAGACGTGATGTTATGTTATGTTTATGTTATAATAGACATAATTTACTATCAAAGTATTTTTAAAGAACTTCAATAAATTTATGACCACAAAGCAAAAAGCTATGCATGAACTAGAAACTTTGATAGAAAACCAATAACGAGTTCTTGCCAAACTAGGTTTAAGTTAATAACCTAAAAGGATATTTCCCGCAACGTCTTGTCGACTAGGCAAAAACAAATTCAACTCTTTTTACTATAATTTAATTCATCGTCAAGTGTCGGGGCGAGGTTGCGACCGCAGGCAGAGCCACGCTAAACACTAGTATAAGAACTTAATTAACTCCTTCTCCTCGGACTAAATTTCTTTAAAACGCTCCCTCTAATAAGCTCGAGGTTTTTTAATTGTAGCGCACAAAGGAAATTGTGTTTTGTGGAGCGGACGCCAAGATAATGAATTTGCTGGCGACCTCGCTAAAGGACTTAATAATTCTTACTAATATGATAAAATGCGAAAGTTTGTGTGTATGGAAGTTTGTTACGCTTTCACTCAAAAACTACCGGATCAATTTTGATAAAATTTTGCACACATGTAGCTTATAGCCTGGATTAACATATAGGTTACTATTTACTGACATACCAAGCGGGCGAAGCGCGAGCAGAATCTAGTATTATATAATTATAGGCTTATTGAAACAGGCTTAGTTAGTAGCTCAAGGTCAATATTTGGGCGGATAATGTGAATATTAAAGACCTTATAAAGTCCATTGCTGGACCATAGGCCTATCCCAACAACTGGTCACAATTATTGGTCCTCCGCCTTCTGGTTCCAGTCCCGTCATGCGATCGTCAGGTCATCAGTCCACCTAATACGGTAGTTGTAACCCAGTAATTTGCAAATATAAATTACTAGTATTCTTGTTAACTGAAGCTGAAGGGATTCAGCTAAACTCAATTCGCTTGTGTTAGGAGAAAGTGCACGTCCGTGGTGGCCAGGATTCTAACCCACGACCTCTCGATCGTAAGGCCGATCTATTGCGCCACGGCCGCTAACTTTGCAAGCTATGTTAGTCCCTTTGGTTCTTTGTCGAATTACGTCATTCTGAATTTTGTCCTTTAACTTGAGAACTATTCTTGTTAAAATTAAGGTTTCGATATCGTACGTACTCGTATTACTCTGTGCTCGTATAGCGCACTGGTTGCAGACTTACGTCTTTATGCACTGAAGTATAGGTGAAGGCTTTATTTTTACGGCAATAAATTTAGCTTTTAGCAGCGTAAATAGTGATCCATGATAATCAACAAATTTAAATTTCACTGCATGAACACGATTCAAATTCAATAAATATGAATCAAATTTAAATTAAAAGCCCGTTTGTTGTAATTATTGAATCTATATTTACGAATGAAATATGCTATTGTATCAAGTTTTGAATTAGTTTCGTGTCTATTTTAAAGTTAGTTTTGTAGTATCGACATCAGCCCTTATTCAATCAGTATATTGTCTTATAATTTACTTTGGCGAATAATTTGAATGCAAAGATTAATTGAAATATTTTAGGTAAGTAGTATAGTTTAAAGTGTTTTTAAAATTTATTTTGAAATATCAAAGATTTAAATGATATTATGTTAACGTGGTTAGCCATGAAGCCATATAGAGTAGAAACTACGAAATTTGCAGCAACAATAACATAACTAAGTATATGAGCCAAGTTAATTTCACCCGTTTCGCTAAGCACTTCCGATTCCCGCACCCGCATCGCTTTGTACAACAACTTGTAACCGCGCTTTATTCCTGACAACAACATAAAAAGTTCATAATAAACGCCATATTTGTTGTAAACATGCTCTGGAAGCCAACTTGTGCATAAGTTATTCGTTATACTTGCATTACAATACAGCACCTAGAGTAAATCTTCAAGAAAGTACGTTGGAGAATGTACACAACAACGTTTGGTGGCTATTACACGACCAACATGTACATTACAACTTTTATTAGTATTGGAAAAGTTTCATAGACTCTTTGTAGCGCGACTTGTATTCGATAAAATGTGTCATGTTTACAATGTTATTTATCGCTTTTAAAGAACACTTTTCAAAATTGGGTTAAAATGAACGGAGACGAGAAAGTTTTGTAGCCCGAGTGAAACGTAGATTGTTTAAATAAGATGATTAAATAATAAATTATGAAGATTTTTAATGCGTGTCAATAAAAGTAAGCTTGTTTTGTTTTGCTAATGTAATCTACACACATTGTAGCTGGGTTTATTAAACCTACTTCGCAAGACATCTATGCAATTAACGTAATGATGGTAGACACATGTCATATTATTTGAAGATTTGTAAAAAAAAATGTCCCAGGAAATAGTTATGAATAGAAATGAGAATTATGTAAAAATGTATCCAAACGGAGTTGTTTACATCCTCCAACGCACTTAGTACCAGATTCACTTAAGCTGTTGAATTGTATTGTAAGTATCACGTATAATCTACACACAAGTTTGTTCCAAAGCATGTTTCACAACAAATATGGCGTTTATTATGAACTTTTTATGTTGTTGTCAGGAGTAAAGTGGCTACAAGTTGTTATACAAAGCGATGCGGTTGCGGGAATTGGAAGTGCTTAATGAAACGGATGAGATGAACTTGGCTCATATACTTAGTAATATTATTATTGCTACAAGTTTTAAAGTTTCTACTCTACATGGCTACATGGCTCGATCCGCGTAAACATACCATTTAAATCTTTGATATTTCAAAACGTTATCTAATATATCTAATAATTGAAGCTACATAAATATTGCTACGTATCTTTAGTTACATTCCAATCAGCTAAGTAAATTATGCCTCAATATTCAAATTGAAAATTACAATTGATTTCGATACTAGAAAACTAGGGCTACAATTAAAATGGATACCAAACTAATTTCAATTTGATTAAATTGGACATTTGATACTGAAAATCATTCATAAACATGGATTCAATAATTACAATAAACAGGCTTTTAATTTGAATTCGATAATTATTGAATTCGAATCGTGTTCATGCATCGAAATAATAATATAATTGATTATAGTGAATCACTGTTTACTAAACGCTGCAGCAAGCTGAATTTAATTTTAGATCAAGTTGATTAAGGAAGAATAAGTATTGTATTCAATATTCCTAGCAAACGGACATGTATTAAGAACCTGAAGATGGGATACAATAATAACCTATGCACATCCACAATCGACATAAGATTTCAAATGCAACATCTGAATCGACATAAGATTTCAAATGCAACATTTGAAGTCTTCGACGTTATGCCTCATGTGCCAATAATTTTAAAGCAAATCGGTTTTTCTATCAAAATATATTTCTCGCATTCGTTTCTGAGAGACACTTTATAACACAAAAAAGAGAAATAAGTGAACCTTTTTTCAATAAGCCTTTGATATTCAATATTATTTAGCAAGAAGTCTTTGGTAAATTCATTATCTTGGCGTCCGCTCCACAAAACACAATTTCCTTTGTGCGCTACAATTAAAAAACCTCGAGCTTATTAGAGGGAGCGTTTTAAAGAAATTTAGTCCGTGGAGAAGAAGTTAATTAAGTTCGTATACTAGTGGTTTAGCGTGGCTCTGCCTGCGGTCGCAACCTCGCCCCGACACTTGGCGATGAATTAAATTATAGTAAAAAGAGTTAAATTTGTTTTTGCGTAGTCGACAAGACGTTGCGGGAAGTATCCTTTAAGGTTAACTTAAGTTAATTTTAACCCAGTTTTTTTGTGGAAACTCCTTATTGGTTTTGTTCTATAGTATTTGCAGTTTTACTAAGTGGTTTTTTTTCTCCATCTTATTCTTATTTACGTTTTTAGGGTGCCGTACCCAAAGGGTAAAAACAAAACCTATTATTAAGACTTCGCTGTCCGTCTGTCACCAGGCTGTATCGTGAAGCGTGATAGCTAGAAGATTAATCATTTTAATTTTTTTCAAGATTTTTACAGGTAATGCATATCTGCTGCTGCTATAAAAACAAATATTAATAACCGAATAAAATAAATATTTAAGGAGAGCTTCCATACAACAAACAATTTTTTTATACTGTTTTTGTTCGATTTCATAAATCGTGATAGCTAGACAGTTGATATTTTTACAGAGGATGCTCAACTGTTGCCGTTATAAAATCATATGAAATTGGAGTGTATTTTATGATTCTCACTAAGTTCCAACTTCATAAAGGGGTCGATTATAATTTTACTATACTTTAAGATTTACTTATAATTTGATGTATTACCTCATAGGGGTGGGTTTTACACGATGAGCAGCTAGTAAGTATAAAACAATACAGCGCCCCATAATCAATCCCATCACAATAACGCACAAACGGCATTACATTACCATACATAAATATGTATGCAGCTCGTAATCGTATCAACGTAAATACGCCGAATATGATCGGACACCAATTTGGCCGGAAATGTAATTTTGTTTGATGACCTGCGATGAGTCCTATCCTAAGAACTTATGCATCGTTGGTCTAGCGGTATTATTTGTATCGCACCGTGAGGTCTAGGATTAAATCCCGAATCAGGCAAAGGGCTTTTTTGGTTTTTCAATCAGGAAATACTGAATAGCATGCACACGCGCATCGTGCCTCGCATCGTGAGGCTCGTGCGATCGCGAGCTTTTCACCTCGCAAGATGGCGAATGTCGATTTTTTTGCCGCAACTGTAGGATTGCCAAAGCGAATTGGCTAATCCTTTCACCACGATGGCAAGTCAAATTAAAATTGACTCAGCCATCGACACGACGAAGAAGAAGAATTACAATTAATACTTGGATATAAATGTATTATTATTTTTGAATAGAAAGTAGAAGAGTAACGTTTAAAATAAAATAAGTCTCTCTTTTAGATTACTTTTTGTACTTTAGCTCAAAAGTTACCCGTAGCAAATATAAAACAGCGCACAAGCCTCCGCACAAGGCACGAGTTTCTTCGCGAGCTGCTGTTTACACATTGGCCTCGTGCTTATCCTCGGGGCTCGCCGCGTGACTCGTCGCGCGTATGAACGCACCACCGCGTATAGCGGCAGCGCAGTGCGGTTTTAGTTGAAGTAACAACCCTATGCTCGCCTCTTGGCCATACAAGTGATCCACACAAAGAACGCACGTGACACATAGCTCCCTAGTCCTCAGATAAAACTAAGCATCTACAATCTACTTTTGTCAATTGTTGATATCTATGGGCATATACCACTTACCAACACGTGGACTATACGTCCGTTCGCTAATATGAAAATCGTATAAAGAATAATAACACATATCGTAGTGCTTGCATTACTATGTATTTGTTTGGTAATAAGATTAAATTAGCTGGAATACACAGCACTGCAGTTTGTCAGTATCAATACATTTTTACTGCACCCAAAACAAATAAATTTCAGTTCACCTATCAGCAGCAGGTTAGAAATAGGACCTAGCAACACTAATTAATACTCAATGAAGTGTTCCACAATTTATCCCCCCACAATTATGCACGTGTCCATTGCATTCGCATTCGTAAATTCGCATCGCTTCGTATTCGCAGTACTGTAGATCACAATATGTTCTAATTTGTCCGCGCGGTGCTCCACTGACGTTTTAGTGCTATAATATACATGCGTAATGTTGCCACTGTATAAAATTACCCGAAATGTTGGCAATCATTTTACTGGACATAGTAGGAAATTTGGCAGAAAATTCTGTGCAAAGATATTTCTATAAACTTATTCAACTGGAGTTACCAAACCTGCAACGATGTGTTCAGAGTTTTAGTTGGAAAAGCGTTACAGATAATTATAGAATTACTATAACATTGAATACTAGCTGTTTCCCGCGACTTCGTAAATTAAATCTTAAATCCTCAAAAATTCACCATTGGAGATATTATTATATAAAATTTAGAAAACCCTGATCTAAAATTCATTGATTTTTATTTAAGATTATCTATCGATACCAAATTTCATGACACCTTCAAAAATGACGGACGTCCATACAAACGTAACCATACAAATTTCCGTAAATTCCTTCTTAGTGCGACACTACGTCATATTCATGCAAAACGTTCAAGTTTCTAGCCTCAGTGTTTTAGGCTCTGCGTTGATAAATAAGTGAGTTGGACGAATAATTATATATGTATAAAAAAATACTAGTTTGATAATTATTTTTACAAGTACAAGTATAAAAAAAAAAACAGAATAGTACTTACTGGAAAAAAAAAACATCTATAGTAAAATAACAACATTGGTGTGCTGGCAACCCCGTTTACAGCCGTTAGTTGTTATTTATTACTCAATATTACGTCCGCCACTTACACCGTTATATCGCAAATTATGTGCATATGTTAATTTGGCCCGGCGCGAATTCGCTGTTGTACCAAATGTTATAGTTTGTATGCAAGATACAGGTCATGGATATAACTGCTTCGTTTTAGCTTGTTTAACGTGTATGGTTTGGTATTTATCAACTACTAGTTTTTTGTGAGCAAAGATAGGTAAAACAAATCCTAATCCTATCTTTTTGCCTTGAGCAATCACCTACAAATATTTCAAGATCAAGTCTAAATTAATCAATGGTCTAGCTGTTAAAGTCTAACAGACAAGCAAATAGATTATAAGTAGACTGGGAAAAAAACCCAAAACAAGTAATATTTTTTTGGTATTCAGTATACGGAGTGGATGCGACATAGCGACATTTATTGAAACCACAGCTTCTATACATGGTAAGTATCAATTTCCACCGGATAAAAATTCTCTGGCGAAAAAAAAAAATCACGTTCTCCGAACAATTTGAACATTGCGATCGTGCAATTTGTTCGGAAGACGTGGATTTTTTTTTTCGCCAGAGAATTTTTTATCCGGTGGAAATGCATACTGGCCATGTATAGAAGCTGTGGTTTCAATAAATGTCGCTATGTCGCATCCACCCTGTATATATAAACTTATATTAAATAGGGACAGAATATACTTAGACCCAGGTAAGCACCGTGTCTAGAAGTAATTAGCATCTACCTATAAAGTTGCACTTTATCTACGAACAGTCCCCTGGGTAGAATATAAGCCATTGAGGGGACATTATAGAAGTGAATACTGCACTGCAGGCTTCCTTACTTTACGAGGCATATTTCAAAGTTACTAATTATTGTGATTGCGATCCATTGACAATCATGAAATATTGCACCGACCATAAATAACTCCAATGTTAAGTATACTGCTAAATGTAATTCAAAGGCTCAAGATTATTATATTTTTATATTTATTTTCATAGGCCCACGGACGCTTGAACACGGCAAAACATTACAAACAATAATATAAAAATAAATTATACTAATAACAATCATTCGAATTACTGGGGCTTATTTAACATTAATTTTAATCCAACTGTTTAGAATCAGATTAAAATCAATCTAAGTACCAGTTCCGATGGATATTGCATCATGTGAAGAGCTGGTGAGAAACTCATGTGATCATGTGCTCGTTTTTGAAATGCTGGCTTATTGGGTATTAATAACATCTTGACGGAACCGCCTTCAAGTGATTTCGTTCATGATTCTGAGACCCTAGGAGCAAAAGAAAACATTTTAAGTGTCATAAGAATAATGCCAATGCCAATGAGAATAAGCTTGCGACTACACTTTTCAGTAAATTTGAAGCTGATATACCTTTCACTTTCGTTCTTGTTGTATGTCATTTACAACTATAACCTTAATGCTATCCATGTGTTGGTTACTGTATCAACAAAGTACATGGGCAGAACCGCGGGTGGAAATCTATCTGTATTGTATTTAGGCAGTCCCAGCTAAAACCTAACCGCGATTCCCACACGATCAAAAGACAGCTTCTCAGAAAACAGGTTACACAGCTAAGTCTTACCTCGATTCTTCCAGGATATCTTGCAGGTCGTAAGCACACTAAATAACACAATGTTAATCGATACTTCATCTGAAGTTGATGACCTAACACCCCCCATAGGACGAGTCAAAGCTGTCTACATATAAAAATACGTAGATACCTAGATTCTAAAAAACCATCCAATCCATCGTGTGAGAACCCTAGGCGATGTAAGGTATATCGATTACGATACACTATCTGTATAGTATATATCACACTGTACTATTCCAACAGTCAAGCCAAACCGAATACTAGAACTAGTTAAGTACAATAGCTCTACTTAACTGATCAATATCTCTATACAATAAACTCTAGACTAGTTATCTGAGTGCCTTAACCTCGTTAGAGGTGAGAAGCTCTTACGTGCGTATTGCTCAATGTACTGACTCCTCAACGAACATTGACGTTTGCTTAGACGGACTGTTTATGACTTCAATACTTCAGAGAAGCATTACGAGCGTGACATAAAATTTGTCGCTTTTTGACATATTTATGTATAAAGAAGTATGATTCTCGGGTCAGAAAAAAGTATTGTTTAGGCTTTTTTGCGTTGGTATAAAACTCAGTCTAGATCTTTAGAACATTCGCGAAAGATCGCAATAAGTCTATCCTATGGAACCTAAACACAACTGCCGAAATATTGTTTGAAGCACAGCCGTGATTACTGAATATACGGTTGTTTTTAAATGTTCAGGTTTCGGATATCAACATCCCGTTTAGAAAATTATTACTTCTATTATTTTTACTTCAGTTATGAATCTATTACATTATTATTTAAACGATCGACGTTGATTGGGGTAAGAGCCTTAGTGAGGCTGCTGCCCGTCTGACTGCACCGTCGATTGCAGCAGGACCTTTTTGCAGTCGGTCTACAGTCTACATAACATCAAAGAGGAAGTCAGTAACTACTATAGTACATTAACTTGACCTTAACTGATCGATTATTATGCTCCGATAAGGCCACTTAAACATAATGTTAATCGAACAATTGGAACATTATGTTCTAATTTATGAGATGCACTGATTGTGGTGGACAGATGGTCTGATATACTGCGATGTGAAGTGATCTTCTATAATGTCATTACTCCCGGAATTCCGTCAAAGGATAGGCAGATCTGTTAATTAATACTGATGATAAGCTCAAGGAATGATTTGCTTCGTATTATTGCAGGCCATGTGTATAATGCAGGCATTCTTAACAATGCCCAGACTGTACAAAATGTATGTTCTATTGTGTTTTTTTAAACAGTCAAAAAGCTGAACTAGATAAAATGGCAAGAGTTTTCGAAGCGATTGTACATTGTCAAAATGAGTTTTCTGTTGAGATACCTTTTTACATTGGGTTCTACAATATTTCACTTCTACTGCTTTTCTATGCAATAATTAAATCTTTTCAATAAGGCAATAAAATGTAGTAAAACCAGGGATTGCAGTGTTAAACTCCTGCCGATGAAAATATTGCGAAATACTTTTTAAATACTTATGTAAATGGTTTTTCCATTTAAAATGCTCCGCTTCATTTCCACTAAAAAAATAAAGGCAAAGCCCGCAGCATATTGCTGCCCGAGATTTCAGTCACACAAACTCTAAGATTTTTTTGGAATATTTTCTGATTGTAAACATATTTTGCTTTTATGAACTTCTTGTAAAAAGTTTTTGTTTGATTATTGTGCAGTGCAGTCAGAGTCACACACATAAATATGCTAGTATATTTTTTATATGTTAATAGTTCCACCACCGCGTCAAAAAATGTTTTATATGAATGTCAAAATAAGAGACAGAGCATTTGCATTTATTTTTCAGTGCCAGATTCTTTAGGTATCTTCGCATTGCTGGAGATCTCACTAAGTGCAATCGATGCGAGAAATGCAAAGTCGTTTGGAATGTTTTTCTTAGCAACTGTCTGCTTATGTTCTTTCCAGTATATATTCTGATGCTTATTTACAGTTGTGCTAAGGCGGAACTACTATTATTGAGTTTTCGCTGGCTTGTTCTCTATTTTGAGACGGGTTTAAAAGCTTGTGGGATAGATTTGGATGAATAATTTTCTGTTCGTGCATACGATTTTAGTTTCGTTGTTTTAGAGAATCTTTTTCAAAAATTTGATTTAAACACGTCTGCTTTTCTTTGTCTAAAATAATTTCTTAATAATTGAGATATTTTGAGATAATTATTTGATACAGAGAGAGAAACTTAGACCTTTGAAAAAAGCCGGGTAAAATTTTTTGTTAGTAAAGTTCTTCTCAATAAGAATTGACGCAGAGTTAGTATTTTGATTCATTTATATTCTGATGCATTAAGTCGGTCACTGTTGTAGGCCAATTACGCTGACTACTCGGCTTTAGTATAAATGTCAATTATCTAGTTTAACAAGTGCGACATAACTTGTGCCGTTTTGATATATGGGTGAATTGCACAAGCAAAAAAAATACACGGCTAACCTGAGAATGGTACTGCAATTTGCTGATTTTTTATTTAATATATTTTTTCTTAAAAAAGTAAGTACTTCTCTACCTTGATTTCTACCTTCAACATTGATTTCTACCCTATAATATACCAAAAAAAAAATAACAAAGTGTCATTTTATCATCACGGTGGCCTGTCCCGAACCCAATTCCGCTCATAAAATACCTTCCCCTGCAAATATTTTCATAATATGGATTTAAATCGGTTGTTTTATCATTAAATTATAATATATCTATCTCTCTCTCTCTCTCATTATAATATATTCGATCAAATAAAACCATTTTTGTTTGTTTATCTTCTTTCTCATGGATTTGACAGGTAGTCAACTTTTGTCCGGAAAAAGTTATCATTTCAGAGACAGTAAGTTTTAGTAGAATAGCCACGTCAACATTGCGTTTCTCGCCCTTCTCACCTTTCTTCACTCCGGATCAGGCCGGCTCAAGCTCTAGGCGCGAACGCACCAGTCCCAACGTCTTGCGGTTTCCCGCCAAAAAAGTAAGTTTATCATTTCAGTAATATGGGGACAAAAGTAGGATCATTTCTGTGGCTGTTATAACTCGTGCTAGATTCGTTTAATTTGTTTCAAAATTGTGTATTTAATTTCGCTGTAAGTACTGATTTGCTTGAGTAGTGTTCATATTGTTTTAAAAATTTTATCACACAGTAAGAAACGGTGCACAGTCTATCATTTCAGTAGTATTTTTTTATCATTTCGGTAGACACTTTTCATTTCAGTGGACTTTGAAAAATTCATCCTTAAATATTTATGTAAGTTTTGATGATATTTGATGTCCACTCACACACAATGTTATAAAATAGGCTAAAGTTTCATTTGTCACTTAAAATATATAGATAGCATTGAAATAAAAAAATCCCACCGAAATGACACAAAAAAAATCGCTTGTTGAAATTCACCCATATATTGGTTCCTTATATTGTCGCATATTTTTTTGGCATAATTTTATTTTATTTGGTTTTGCCAGTTTTGTTTTATACTTTATAGTCTTAGTTAATAGTCATAATAGTAGGATATCTATTGCATGTGGTGTTGCAACGAACAACACGAAATATAATTTAAATGCACTGAAATTTCACCGAATAAAATTGTCGGCCTGGTCGACTGGTCGGTAACGCTACCTAACCGGCCACACCTATAATCTCTAGTTTTGTATTTTATTGGTAGAAGTTACTATTTTAACTGAATATCTAAAGTTTAAAGATGAAGTTGATATCGATTTCAGAAGATGAAACTATTTGGCAATCTCTGATGTAGGCGGTCGGCAATAAGTACAAAATAACAGCCTCCTCTGGCTTTGAGTACTCAATTTATGTACACACGACTACACATGAACCTGTACATTGCCCAGTATACAATGGTCTCGCATTGTAAAGTCTACCCGTGATATACGAGACCAGTTTATACTAAAAATGTATGGCTTGATGTGTAGAACAAACGACTTGTACGCTCGGATGTAATCTAAAATACGGCTTAGATTGCGTTGTTTGACGATATACGGCCTTGCATAGCCTCATTTGCCAACATTACCTACTATATTTTAGAACAACTGCGGCAATGTCTTAAAGCAATTTATTGTTAAGCGCCATATTTGAGAGGTTGTTTTTGAGTTAGGAAATAAGTAAAATAAACGTGTTTTACGATTTATCTTTAATAAAATATTATCATCACTG
Source organism: Hypena proboscidalis (assembly GCA_905147285.1). Classification (NCBI taxonomy): domain Eukaryota; kingdom Metazoa; phylum Arthropoda; class Insecta; order Lepidoptera; family Erebidae; genus Hypena; species Hypena proboscidalis. The sequence continues at coordinate 10,006,473 of LR990147.1, forward strand.
GAAAATGTACTAATAACCAAAATAAACTTTTAATCGTTAAAAAGTGACATTTTAGTACGTAATTTTGTAATACTATAAAACTCAATTGACTGTATGCAGAAGAATTTTATAACAACAAACAATTCTACCAAAATACCTTGCGTAAGGTGCCAGTATCAGGGTCTAACTCTTGCTATGAAACGCTAGATGGACATCGACAGACTTAAACCCATCTATCAATATAAATCTAGAGCCTTCGAACTGCTGGAGTTCCGCAACACTACATTAACAAACTGCCAAACAGCTTCACCATACATACATAATTTACGAACCGAGCCGATCACTACCAATGATAATTCTCATGCAATGCGAGCCGACCAATTTGCTTGTAACATTTGCATCTATGCGTCTAATCATAATTGATGAATTGTGTGTATGTGTGTGTGTGTGTGTGTGAGTTGTTAGATTAATCGTACGTCGAATAGATATTGCAAAATTGAGGCAGGAAGTTGTAACGGAAATGTAAATGAATAAAATTGCAGTTAGTAACTGCTTTGGCTTAGGTTTATGTATATTTATCTAAAAACATAGCGTTTGCATTATTATTTACCTTGAAGATTACGGCAGACCTACATGTGACCTTTTACGTTTAGGATACATTTAATGATGCGTGCTCCAAATTAGAATTTCCAGATGGAAATTTTAAATAACACATTTAATACATTGCGTAAGGTACCAGTAGCAGAGTCTAACTCTTGCTATGAAATTCTAGATTGACATCCAAAATCAGACTAAAACCCATCTATCAATATAAATCTAGACCGATCCGATCACTACCAATGATTATTGTCATGCAATGCGAGCCGACCAATTTGCTTGTAACATTTGCATCTATGCGTCTAATCATAATTGATGAATTGTCTGTGTGTGTGTGCAAGTTGTGAGATTAATCGCATTCTGTTTGAATGTTTCAAATAGTACGTCGAATAGATATTGCAGCAATGGACGCAGGAAGTTGTTGCGGAAGTGTCAATTTATAAAATTGAATTTGGTAACTGCTTTGGTTTAGATTTATATATATAATAGCAGCCCTATATCTAATACATGTCCCACTGCTGGGCTCGGGCTTTTCTCATGATGAGAAGGGTTAGGCCATAGGCCACCACGCTGGCCAATTGCGGATTGGTATACTTCACACGACCTCGAGTACTTTTAAGGCTTTCTCAGGCATACAGGTTTCCTCACGATGTTTTGCTGTACCGTTAGCGAGCAATAATTTATATGATAAATACTCACATATGTCCGAAATAACTAATCTTAACGATTTATTGACAAAGGTTTTTGCCGTTTTTTTGGGATCAAACCCGAGACCATTGACTTTGCAGTCCTACGGTCTTCTACTCGGCTATCGCTGCTTTTACGTTTAGATTCAAACAACATTCAAATTATGCGTTCTCCAAATGAGAATTTCCATAAGGAAAATTTAAAATGCCACTAACACGGACATACCCAAGTTTATTATTAGATCAACAATACATAGGAGTTATCAGAACAAAATTAAAGTGTTTGGTACGAGAAAATTTTATTTGTTAAAATTGTATTTTAGTTGGGTTTAGTTTACCTAATTTCCCTGATCTGAGCAAACAGATCAAATAATTTTACACATTTTTTACTTTATATGTATCTATTAGTGAGAGCGATTAATTTCGCACCTTTTTATTATTAAATTTGATGTACAATAGCTTTGATCTCTCGTTTGTCAAGTTAAGTGCAGCATTAATAAAACTATTGTAGACTTAAATAATTATATTTTGTGAAATAGTATCTTATAAGTATCTATGTATAAAAAAAAGCTGCAGAATGTATAAATACAGGGTGGATGCGAAAATAAAGGCATTTATAGAAAACAATTTCTAGAAGTGGTCAGTTTTTATTTCCACCGGTAAAACAATACGAAAAGAAAAAGGCCGCAAAAATGTAATGATCTTGATTTTAAATTTATTTTATAAACGTCACTGACGTCTAGAATTTGGGTTTTCATAAATACAAATACCCCTATAAGAGCCTCCAGCCCGTATGAGAGGATTAAGATGATTTAAATCTGTACTTTATTCAACTTATTAGTCACCAGTATCAAATAGCAAAACACAGTTATCAGCTTAAGTTAGACGAACTATCATCACGTATGCACTAACGCGCAAGGTTTCAAGTGGTGTACCAATTAAATGAGGATTAATTCTAGGTTCTTAGGGGAATTTACAACTTTGAGCATTGCTACCGATGCTAACAACTTACCACTGCGAGTTCTGTGTGAATTCATCAAGGATATTACGAATAGATTAGCGGTTATGAAACTATGAGTTGATGTCGTAAACGGTATTCTATAGCCTGCTTCAAGTCGATAAGATAAATAAATATCTCACAACTTACACACAACACCATCTAGTCCCAAACTAAGCAGAGCTTGTACTATGGGTACTAGAATGACGGATACTATTACATATGTACTTTTCTTTTGCAAATACATACTTATTATAGATAGTAACTCACAGACTAAGACAAACCCCCATGTTCATGCACACAAAGATTTGTCGAACCCGCAACCTTGGAGTCGCAGGCAGTTACACTACCCACACCGCCATCCAGTCGTAAAAAAAAAACTAGTTTATTTTAAGTTCGACTTATCTATAGTTCGTTCGCGTTAAAAATTCAGTGAGTCATCATTGTCCACCGGCCTATCCCACCCCCTAACCAATCAAATCTTTTCCAATTACAAGGTCAAGTTTACTGTAACCATTTGAAGGCATTACTTCGAACGTGACGCTTGTGTCCTGTCATATGTGTTAACTCATTTAAATTTTTAATTTAATCCGTTAACACATAGAGTACGACGTATAATGTTTTGCCGGGTTCCTCTACATTAAACCGTAAGCTCGACTAATATAACTTGTAATAATATTATTATAATTGATTTTTATATAGCATTTAGCCATGCTTAACTATCTAATACCAAGAAACAGTCGAATTCTCTTTTGGATTAAAGCGTGGCTTAAACCTGCGACCTTAGGATTCTGTCCTATCGCTCTGCCATCTGAGCCATCCAAGCCACATTCCAAATCCGTGCACTTGACTGTTTCTTAGAATTAGATTGCTAAAAATCAATTAGTAATTAAAAAAACCGATTGAGTTATCGATACAACATTTGTATTGTAACATCAAACATGCTCAGATGGGAGAGCGATGGCACGGAATCGTAAGGTCGAGGTTCAGTCCCGCTTTAAGTCTAAAAAAAATGTTCGTTTGTTTCTTAGGAATATTATTATACTCTGTAACAGTTTCTTTATTTCAGCAACCCTAGTCAAGTCAGAGTACCTTTGCTATACCCGTAAATATTTTTATAGCGTCATAAAAACCATGAAAGAATTATAATACAGTATTCGGGGTTCGTTGTTGGTTTGTGGGTTAACCTACCTACTTGTTTTATAGGGGATTACTTCGTTCATGTAAATGTGGCTTGCCACAACAAACCCCTTTATAAATAACGATAATTTGAGAACATAATTATTGCATTTTAAATACAGATATTCATAACAGTTACTAGTGCAAGACTATTAAACTGATTATGTATACTTTGTCCAGGGTAAGAAAATAATCACAATATTTTTTTACATCGAATGTAAAATGTCAACCTTAACTGCATAAAAAAAAAAAATATTCAATGACAGTGATTCATGCTTTAAGATCATATTTATTTCATATTATTTTGTAGCCATAAATTACGTTTATAATTATTCATGCCTATATAATTCCAATGTAGAGTCAATGCAGTCTAGATTGTCTCCTTCTAGCGCTGTAATCGCTTTATGATTCTATATCGATCTCAGATTATCGAAATACAAATTTTTAGATTATAGTGGGACACATTATATTAGAACTTAAGCAATTCCGCGAGCCTTCTAGGCTGCATATTCTATAACAAAGTTGTGACTGTAATTTTGTGATAACTGACGTCACGGCAGCGGTGACGTCAGGGCCACGTCACCGTCCTGTCAGACACAAAAGATACGCGGACTGCGTGGCACATCGCGTGTGCATGTAGTACGTAAGATAATTTACCATATTCAAGTTTAACAAAATGTTGGTTTAATATTAAGATATTAAAGGCACCCTATAGCCGCCAATTTAACTCACGATTTACCAATACATTTTTTTTACTTTTTATACATAGGCCAATACATATTTTTTTATTTGTTTATAAAAGCTTACTACTAATTCATGACAAGTATTTTTGTAACCACCCTTAGCTAAGCTTAATTCGATTGTGATAGGAGGAAGTTCACATCCGTGGTGTAATGGCCAGGATTCGAACCCACGACCTCTCGATCGAAAGACCAATGCCTAAGCCATTGCGTCACGGTCACTTCATAAAACACTTAAAATACCTATTTTGAAAATGGCAATAATCTTCGAGCTGAACATCTCGACCACATTATCACAAATTGTTACAAACGAAACATTTTCAGGCTGAGACATTTTCTATTCTTTCAAAATATTTACGATCCCGGACTTAAATAACCAACAAAAGAGATTTACCTTACCCCATTTTTATTATCTCACAGCATATAAAAGAGATAAATGCAGGGTGTAATGAGCAATTACGTGCATCACAATCAACGAAAACATCGTCGGGATTTCCGCAATCAAACAAATGCTTACATTACAACAAAGCATCTCAAAGCGAGCACGCCATTTACATGCTCCAGGGACGATATTAAAAATAATAAACCGCCTGTCGGCCGTCGATTACCCAATTTTCGGTAAAAGCGAATTCCCCCAACTCGGGTAATTCTCCCCACTCGGGGTAATGACGCTAACTGAGTGGGCTTCGGCGGTATTGCACCTTTTTAGTCGAATGATGATAATTTCAATATAAAATGCTTTTTACAGCGGCCGCGGGCTTTCGTCTCGGTTCATAGGTTTGACTAGTTAGTGCGGTGGTTAAATGCTGTGGGTTAACCTAGTGTAAGTAGACCGATTCGAATGTTCTTTTAAATCTATGCTATAAGAATACAAATACTTTGTGCCGTATTCAAATAGACCTAGTATTTTCTTGATGAGTAGGCCGGCTCTGTTTTAAGCAATTATTTTTCAAAATTTGTGATTTAAACACAAATCTATATAGATCATCATAATTATCATCCATCTGCCCTTATCCCTGCCTTACTTAGAGTCGCCGCAGTATGTTATATCCTTCCATACCTATCAGACAGCATCTCAGCATTCATAACTTTTCCAGCCATGTCATCTTTCACACAATCGATCCATCTTTTCTTCCGTCTTATGTATAAATGACATCATTAAACTTACGAGACTATAATTCCAAGTAAAACAGCTGCCTTACTAACTCTATTAAACATTTAACAATTTTACAAATTACTGTACAAAGCACTACACTACAGTCAATAAAAAATGAACGCAATCAGCGCAGTGAGTGACGTTTGCGTCACGCTGTTTCGCATGACGTGTCATTACGTCACGTCAATAGTGTCACGAAAGTGCCATTAACGTGTTTACTGTGTACGTGTCGGTCGACGCGCATTAAGCTTATCTTTTGGGAGTAACGGGCCTTGAAGAGATGTTCGTTTATGAATGGCACATGAGGTTGTACGCCTGATCGGTATGAATTTGTATAGTTAACGCCCGTTGCGTTATATATCGATGAAAGTACCCAATTACACTTCTTAAGATTCTATTGATGAAATATTTTTTGTAATGAATCCAAAATTATCTCTTAGGAATAACTCTTTAAAATATGCGTATGTGTATGAACGTAATGGTTCTAAATAAAAACACGTCACGACGGAAAAATAAGACCCTTCAAATCGTTTTCATCAGCTAAAAATACACTATGGGTTCGGCTAGCTAGTCGTCTACTACAAAAGTAGTCGGCTAGTCGGCGAGGTTGATCATTAGATTTGGTTAAATTTAGAATTTTAATTTACGAGTATTTCAAACCTAGTTATATTTTGTATTGTTTGTCGCATCACCAGATGCAGTATATTACAAAGCACCACAAGTGGCACTTCTAATCCTTGACTCTTGACATTTGTAGTAAAGCCAACTAGTCAGTGAGTACAACAGTGGTCGACTAGTTGGCACATCTCTAGAAGAAATAATAGAGGTGAGCCTATCGCCATACGTTGGGCACAATTCCAACTCCGTGCTGCTATTTTAAATAACACTTTGCCCGATCCGGGAATCGAACACGAGACCTCGCGGTGAGAGGCGCATACGCTAATTACAAGATCATCCAAAATATATAATTAAAAAATATATGTTTGCTGAAATAACGAATCTAATATGTTATCTACCATATCTTTATGAATAATTTATTTCACCGCATGATTCCAGTAAAAGTACAACAGCTTTTAAAATCCTTCATGTGTATATTTTCCATTCTAAAAAACGAATCTGTGCGCAATATGACTAATCGTCTAAATATTTGTTTGACTTGCCACATTGGTGTACAAACACGGGCTTAGGGACGGCACCGTGACGTGTGTCACGGCGTGTCACGGCAAGCTGCGTCATGACGTGACGGCTGGCGGATAATGTCCGCTGCGATTACCACACCGCAATCCTGGAATAGAACATGTAAGCGCAGATGGTGTATTTTAACATACTGTGATATTTTCAGTTTTGACCTACGCAACTACTGTTTACAACTACGAAACATTACTTACCAAGTCCATTTATATTTGTTGTTTCCTTTGAAAGTTAACAATTTAGCTTCAAATTTGGCTTTTTGTTGATAGAGATTTTGTACGAGCTTGAGGGAGGATTAACTATAGTGTTCTGGTTTGCTGGTGAAATTAGGTCATTGCTGACATATTTTTATTATATTGTAGTCCTCAGACTTAGCGACAAATGTATGTCTTTTGTGCATGTTAAATGTTTATGTGTTGCTGTTGATATTTACCATCGAGTAAATCAAACGCCCTTTTGCTACATAAATTGCGTAAAAAATATAGAACGATGAAACCTTCTGTATCTTTTTATCTAGTCTCTATCAACACAACTCTAAGCTTTGTCATCCACGTTTATAATTATTCATGCCCTGGTCCAGTTCCGATTAGCTAATTACAAACGATCGGCAGAAGTGCTGGGATTTAGAAACCACTATTCCTAATTAATATCAACTTGTGACTGTTTTTGTGAATTAGTAATGACCCGTGACAGCTTGATTAATCAAATGTCAGCATACATTAGAGCTGAGTAGTGAATATTTTAGGAGGTTAGAAATTAATGTTTAGTTTGTAATTATTATGTTAATAACGTCGGGCTTTTAGAAATTAGATAATGGAACTGGAGCGTGAAATTATTTTCAAATAAATATGCCATTTACAATGATATTCAAACATTTGTATTGTGAGGCAGCTCATAGGTCTACAGCCTAGGAACTCGCCAGAAATACGTGGCATGCCATGAAATTAACGTGGCATGTAGTATGACTCTGTCTGGCCATAAGACAGGTGTCAAATAATGAGTCACATTACGCATTATGTAATGTGTGCTGTGTATTATATATGTATATATTTTTCAGGTGGCAATTTCCTTTGTGATCTTTTATGCCCCCTTCAATCAGTAGGCAGTTTATACACTTTGTGCTATAGTAAGCACCTGAAACCATGGTTCAGTCGTCTAATCTCTGTTCTGACGTATCAGGTCGCCGTTTGAAAGGGACTATGGAAGAGGAAATTGCACAAAGTGTGCGGGCACAGGTGCACTTTATTAAATCGTGTGTGTGAAAGAAGCCAACAGTTTCAGTTGGTATTGTCTCTCGTGATTTCATTAGACGGACAATATTTCTGATTTTAATTTAAAAGTTATATGGATTAATTAAAAGTATTACAATTGAATTTCACATTAAGAAATCTATAAAAAATATGTAAAACATAGTAATATTCCACCGATATTGAATGCTGGCACCCAGAGACAATCAACTCACGTGGCGTGCTGTGGAGTAGTGTGATAATGAGACCCTTGATGCAGGCTATAAAACTATAATTAATTAAATACATGTTTTATCGCCATACTCATAAATAAAGAATACCCAGAGAATCCGTAACTCTTCTCCTAAATACATTTCAGTTCACCGTACCATACCGTTACCATATGCATACAAACAAAAACTATTTTATCCGTATTGTCCAACAGAAATACGGATTTGTACAATTCCGTTATGAATACTTGATACAGGTTTCAGAGTGGGTTTTTGCATAGAACTTTATATAATACGCACTGGCCTAAATCGAGTGCAACGCGGTACGACCAACCTTTGTGTTTGTAGCCCTGCGAGTCCTGCGACCCAATACACAATTCTACGGGGTAAGGGTGAAGATATATCAAAGTTAAAATCGTTAAAAATATTTATTTATTAAGAATAAAGCTCTCTTCAAAATAAATTAATAATAATGAGTTTCAAAACCTAAACAATTATTTTATATTATTACAGTATCATGTATTACATGCTCAAAAGCAGAATGGAT